>OX454418.1:81833122-87832122 GCA_949715475.1 Microchrysa polita | reverse complement strand
TTTGAAACCCCATTTTCGCCAAATCTCATAGAAATTGAGAAAAGTGGCATTTTCAGCCCAAAAGAAGCGTTTTGGGGGTGGTTTATTGGCCAACCTTTAAACGGCTGTATCTCCTAAACGGTGATAGCTAGGGCCCTCAAAGTTTCAGCAAAATGTAGGTCTGGATGCCCTCTTCATCGACTATTTCAAACCCCATTTTCGCCAAATTTCACAGAAATTGAGAAAAGTGGCATTTTCAGCCCAAAAGAAGCGTTTTGGGGGGTGGTTTATTGGCCAACCTTTAAACGGCTGTATCTCCTAAACGGTGATAGCTAGGGCCCTCAAAGTTTCAGCAAAATATAGGTCTGGATTCCCTCTTCATGGACTTTTTGAAACCCCATTTTCGCCAAATCTCATAGAAATTGAGAAAAGTGGCATTTTCAGCCCAAAAGAAGCGTTTTGGGGGTGGTTTATTGGCCAACCTTTAAACGGCTGTATCTCCTAAACGGTGATAGCTAGGGCCCTCAAAGTTTCAGCAAAATGTAGGTCTGGATGCCCTCTTCATCGACTTTTTCAAACCCCATTTTCGCCAAATTTCACAGAAATTGAGAAAAGTGGCATTTTCAGCCCAAAAGAAGCATTTTGGGGGGTGGTTTATTGGCCAACCTTTAAACGGCTGTATCTCCTAAACGGTGATAGCTAGGGCCCTCAAAGTTTCAGCAAAATGTAGGTCTGGATGACCTCTTCATCGACTTTTTCAAACCCCATTTTCGCCAAATTTCACTGAAATTGAGAAAAGTGGCATTTTCAGCCCAAAAGAAGCGTTTTGGGGGGTGGTTTATTGGCCAACCTTTAAACGGCTGTATCTCCTAAACGGTGATAGCTAGGGCCCTCAAAGTTTCAGCAAAATGTAGGTCTGGATGCCCTCTTCATCGACTTTTTCAAACCCCATTTTCGCCAATCTCATAGAAATTGAGAAAAGTGGCATTTTCAGCCCAAAAGAAGCGTTTTGGGGGTGGTTTATTGGCCAACCTTTAAACGGCTGTATCTCCTAAACGGTGATAGCTAGGGCCCTCAAAGTTTCAGCAAAATGTAGGTCTGGATGCCCTCTTCATCGACTTTTTCAAACCCCATTTTCGCCAATCTCATTGAAATTGAGAAAAGTGGCATTTTCAGCCCAAAAGAAGCGTTTTGGGGATGGTTTATTGGCCAACCTTTAAACGGCTGTATCTTCTAAACGGTGATAGCTAGGGCCCTCAAAGTTTCAGCAAAATGTAGGTCTGGATGCCCTCTTCATCGACTTTTTCAAACCCCATTTTCGCCAATCTCATAGAAATTGAGAAAAGTGGCATTTTCAGACCAAAAAAAGCGTTTTGGGGGTGGTTTTTTGGCCAACCTTGAAACGGCTGTATCTCCTAAACGGTGATAGCTAGGGCCCTCAAAGTTTCAGCAAAATGTAGGTCTGGATGCCCTCTTCATCGATTTTTTCAAACCCCATTTTCGCCAAATCTCATAGAAATTGAGAAAAGTGGCATTTTCAGCCCAAAAGAAGCGTTTTGGGGGTGGTTTATTGGCCAACCTTTAAACGGCTGTATCTCCTAAACGGTGATAGCTAGGGCCCTCAAAGTTTCAGCAAAATGTAGGTCTGGATGCCCTCTTCATGGGCTTTTTCAAACCCCATTTCCGCCAAATTTCACAGAAATTGAGAAAAGTAGCATTTTCAGCCCAAAAGAAGCGTTTTGGGGGGTGGTTTATTGGCCAACCTTTAAACGGCTGTATCTCCTAAACGGTGATAGCTAGGGCCCTCAAAGTTTCAGCAAAATGTAGGTCTGGATGCCCTCTTCATCGACTTTTTCAAACCCCATTTTCGCCAATCTCATAGAAATTGAGAAAAGTGGCATTTTCAGACCAAAAAAAGCGTTTTGGGGGTGGTTTTTTGGCCAACCTTGAAACGGCTGTATCTCCTAAACGGTGATAGCTAGGGCCCTCAAAGTTTCAGCAAAATGTAGGTGTGGATGCCCTCTTCATCGATTTTTTCAAACCCCATTTTCGCCAAATCTCATAGAAATTGAGAAAAGTGGCATTTTCAGCCCAAAAGAAGCGTTTTGGGGGTGGTTTATTGGCCAACCTTGAAACGGCTGTATCTCCTAAACGGTGATAGCTAGGGCCCTCAAAGTTTCAGCAAAATGTAGGTCTGGATGCCCTCTTCATCGACTTTTTCAAACCCCATTTTTGCCAAATTTCACAGAAATCGAGAAAAGTGGCATTTTCAGCCCAAAAGAAGCGTTTTGGGGGTGGTTTATTGGCCAACCTTGAAACGGCTGTATCTCCTAAACGGTGATAGCTAGGGCCCTCAAAGTTTCAGCAAAATGTAGGTCTGGATGCCCTCTTCATCGACTTTTTCAAACCCCATTTTTGCCAAATTTCACAGAAATCGAGAAAAGTGGCATTTTCAGCCCAAAAGAAGCGTTTTGGGGGTGGCCAACCTTTACACGGCTGTATCTCCTAAACGGTGATAGCTAGGGCCCTCAAAAATTCAGCAAAATGTAGGTCTGGATGCCCTCTTCATCGACTTTTTCAAACCCCATTTTCGCCAATTCTCATAGAAATTGAGAAAAGTGAACTTGGCGAAAACTGAGTAAATGAGTGTGTTTCGTGATTATAACGATAAAATCGTGTGAATTGTGGTGAATTCCTCAAATTCTGACAAAACTGACTTACATACATATATAATTGAAATTTAGTTTATGATTATGCCTCCCAAACGGCAATCTATCGGTCGATCACCATACAGTATTTTTTCATTTACCATCTTGCAATCAGTGATGATGTTTCGAGATAACTGACGTTAATAATAACACTCCCAATATTGTTGAAGGGCAAGTGCAGTCTCATCAGCCAGACAGGCGGTTGAGTATATGGTCGTTGTATTGCCTTGACCCCTTAAGAAGTATTGGCGCGACGTAAGTCTATAGCTTTGTTTGTATATCCACTTTAGTTTCACCATCGATACGTCAATCCCAATAAATTATAGTTAGCAGGTTGATTGGCATTGAAAATCGCTCATAAAGTTAAATTAGTATTAAGAGCGTAGCGAGCTCTCTCTGCTAGTCTTAAATAATTCTCTATCGTCATGCTAGATTACTTTACTCAATTACAAAAAATCAGCTATAGACAATGACCCTATTCATTTATTAAATGAGTCCCATTAACTATGCATCCATTGCCTAATCAGAAATCTGAAATCACGGCAAGTGTGAAAATAAAGAGAAACTTTTAAGGCATAATAGCCAATCGATTCAATCGCATAATGGATACTTCTCACCAGTGTTGCCAATTTAGCCGTTTTCCGGCCAAATTTAGCCGGAAACCGTGCGGTTTAGCCGGAAGAAATTTATAATTCCGGCCGGCCCAGTGGCGTATTTAGAAAATTCTCAAAGGGGGGGCACAGAGTACGGGGCCAATTTGTTACATAAAGTTTTGGTGTGGGGATACCCGAGAGCAGCTACATAGGAAAAACATTGGCAACACTGAGGGATCGTTGATCCTTGATTTAAGGCGAAACTCAAGCATACCTTAAGTTTTCAATAGACTTGAAATATAATATTTCAAGGTAGGTGGGTAGCTACCTTGACTTCAAGTGAGGTTGACTATAGAAAATACTATAGTTTCTCCTTACATCAAGGATGCATTGACTAGTGAATATAAGTGA
The DNA here is from genome assembly GCA_949715475.1 of Microchrysa polita. Lineage (NCBI taxonomy): Eukaryota > Metazoa > Arthropoda > Insecta > Diptera > Stratiomyidae > Microchrysa > Microchrysa polita. The sequence goes on along the minus strand of OX454418.1, from coordinate 87,828,431 downwards.
TTTCTATGAAAAAATATGGAAAATGACATTTATTTTAATTTCGGCATCATTGACTCAAGGTCTCCTTGAGTTAAGGTATGTTTATAAATACGGGCCTGAGAGTCCTTTGCATTTCAGGTTTATTACACCAAAAGTTTAGTTTTAAGACAGATCTTAGAATAACACGCATTAACTGCTTTTGGCTTTTCCTGAACCAGAATAGAAGAAGAAGGAAGGCCTTAAAAAAGTTTGCGTAGTGTAGTTCGAAAGAGCCTGAAGCCGAAAAGGAATTTTACGAATATGTACTTAATTGGCTATGGAATTAATGCAATGACCAAAGAGACTGTTTTCATATGACAAAACGGATTCCAGACGGAACACTTTTCTTTGGAAGAGAAATTTCATACATCGTCCAAAATTCTGCCAAATTTCGGCCAAATTCCGCCAAAAAGTGTTTCTGCTTAAGGCCTGAATAGACCTCGGGCGGAATGAAAATAAAATTTTTGTCCGCTGCGATTTTCCCAATGAAAATGCATGCTTACTGTCGTGGAACATGTCGGAAATGATGGGGAATTCCATAAGCTACAATCCGAATATGGTTCCAACATTTTTCTCGGCAATTTTATGTATTATTTTTCGATTCCCCCGTGATTAGATATTTTCCACGGTGAAATGACCGGGGAATCGAAAAATAATACATAAAATGGCCGAGAATTTTGGAACCATATTCGGATTGTAGCTTATGGAACTCCCCATCATTTCCGACATGTTCCACGACAGTAAGCATGCATTTTCATTGAAAAAATCGCAGCGGACAAAAATTGCATTTTCATTCCGCCCGAGGTCTATACTGCGCTTTACTTTTGAAAGAAACACAGATGAAAAGCTGATACATCAAATTTTGGCTGACATTGTGGTCTTGAATTCCATGGCAAGTTTAAGCGAATTTGAATGCAAAATTAGGATTTACCGAAAAAGAGGCCTTTGTATGTTTTGTAAAAAATCTAGTAACAGATTCCGTAAAATCGTAACAAGTGCCGAATAATATTTTACAAGTACAATCCAGAATACTAGGAACTATCCGTGGCATCGGGAAGTGATCAATCGATTAATTAAAATGAAACAAAAAAAGTAAGCAGAAGGTATGATTGTTTGTTATTTCCATAATGTACTACACTAGCTTCAAATCTATAGTATCTGCAATACCTTTTAAAACGAGTCCTAGATGGTAAGGTTAAGCAACATGCTTTCACAAATCAATTGCAAAATAGAAATGAGAAGGAATGGCTACGATGATGTTAACTTCGTGAAAATTGAAGCATTGAAGAAAGTACCCCAGGCAGGGCACCACAGAGACCGAACCGTAGGAATTCGAAAATGTATGCTAAAAATGCTTTCCTACCAAACCACTTCAATTTTTAGCATTTTAACAGAAAGAGAATCATCTGGTTTAACCCTTTATATCCCAACGTTGTAAATTTACAACACATTACAAATACTATTACTAATGGCTAAATGTACAATTTTGCTAAACAAAATTGGCGTTACTTGATAGCCACTAATGTTCTGTTTAGTATTATTTACTGGTGTATTCATAATTTGCTGTTATACCGTAAATTGGTCATTTTTTGTAAATTAAGGTATGACATACTGCTCAGTAACAAATTTCGCATTTTTCGTTTAAATAAAAAAAATAGATTTTTACGAATTTCAGGGATGAAAAAAATATGATGCCATTCACTGAAGTGTTTTCTGTTTAGTAAAAAAATTTTAACCAAAAAAAAAAGTGTTTTTGATAGTAATATGCATGAACATGTCTTTGTGGTTTTAAAACAACAGTGGGACTTGAGGGTGTCGATTCCGTGATACTTTTGTGAAAGACGTGTATCAAAAATCCACACCAATAATGCATTGTACACAGTTAATATGTATGGCATTTATTTAAAAATGTAGTAATATCCGTACATGAAACATTTCAGCGATTTCACCCCCTTGAAGCTTTTTTTATAATGGGGGGAGGGGGGGTTTCGATTCGTCAATAATCAATAATAAAATTCATATTATTGAGGAATCGAAAACCACCACACAATACAATTTGAAATTAAACATTTATTATGCATTTTTACGTTATTTAGAATGGTCATACATTAATGAATCGACACGATTTGTTCCATAAGAAATATGAATGAACAATAAGAATGTCGGCTTGTGTCCTTTGTATGCATTTTATTGCAATTTTGTCAATTTCCATTTGATCCGGTGGTAATATTATAAATTAGGAGCAGATATGGGATATATTTATTTATTTATTTCAATTTCAATTTCAACGGACTTGGGGTCATAGTATGTAATATAATCCTATAGCTGCTCCCACCACTAATTTTTCCTCAGCCGAAAAGGCACCTGAGGGTTACTACAACGGGACTACTCCTAAATTGGTCGGGTTGACTTTCGCGCCTGAATTCCTATCAATCTCGAATAGGCCCGGACAGTAGTGGTGCCCTTTCGAAGAGGATAACGTGCTTCGGTATCCCCTGACTCACGCCTCCAAAAGCCCCATTTCGAGGGCATTGTAAGACAACTCTAATGCGGCTTTTTTAGCTTTTCGACGAGAGACAAGAACGACAACGAAGCATAAAACACATCCGCAGACATGCTGATCCGCTCACGCCTTTCGACAGTTACTACAACAATATTCTGAAGGTAACTAGCAAGGATTTTGGGCAAGTATTTGTATCAACATGTCCTTGAATGAGAAATTAAATTACCCTGATTATTCAAAAGGATCCGATAACTGTACTAGAAATGTATTCATTTTCAAATCTTTTGGAAACTTCCAAGAAAAGAAAGCTGACTACTTGGAAATAGACGATTTGACCTCAAGTTCACCTCTACTAAGGATAATACAGTATCACCACTAATTGAGGCATCATCTCTCGTCTGAGTTAGCCCAAATATTTAATTTTGCCTAATCATTTTTTAGATCTTTTAGTATAATTACGGTGTATACATATTGGTATAGGGTTATCCTGTAAGGACAAAAAGGACCTTTAACACGACTTCCATAATATTACAATTACACTAATATTCTTATTAATTAAAAGAATTAAATTTTGTTCATTTTTACATACTTTCTTACATATAATTTCTAACTGTAGTACTCTATGCGAACCACAAATAACACCCATTACGTCCCACTGTTGTTTTTAAACAACAAAGTCCTGTACCCAAAAAGGATATAGGGAGGTGCAAAAAATCACCATAATCATCAATCTAAGGTATTTTTAAGACAAAATTAGAAACCAAATATTTTTTTTCGCCCGAATTCATAAATTGGGATATAAAGGGTTAAAAACCTTTACAGTAGCCCAACACGAATTTACGGCCAAATTAAAATACACAAACCCGATCGAAAAATCAGACCGATTGTTTCAAATATTTATCAATTCAGCGGCCTCCAAGACAATGATACCGCAACAACATCTACTCAACTTATATCAGCATAAGATGGGGTCACTTCACACATGACGAGACTTTCAATAGCAGTCCTTGTTTCCGAACAGATTCATGTCGAGATTGGGCAATGTTTCATGACCACCTCGTTGCCTCGACATAATCATAGCTTGTACTTATTCTCTGAGAGTTCTTGTTCTTGTAACCAACCGTCTATGAAAATAAACTCAACCCGTTCGAAAAACGAAAAGGTTTCATCAACGAAGAAATCTGGCGAATTGAGAAGATGATGTGATGATAATAATGTTTCGGAAAAGATTTACAAAGTTTAGTAATAGAAACGGTCAAAATAAAAAGGGATCATTTGGTACTGCAATTTTTAGTATGGTGTAAAAAAAAGTTTGATGTGCTCACAGGGGGGGCACGTGCCCCGTGTGCCCCCCCTGTAAATACGCCACTGGGCCGGCCGGATTTTTAGCCGGAATTGATTTTCTTCGGCTGTTTTTCCGGCTAAAATTATTTTATGAATTTGTTTAACATACTTTGAAACTAGAATCAATTTTTCAATATTCCCAAACAAAATAATTAATCGCCGTGAAATTATTTCTACATACACTATTATCGTATATTAGGGTAAGTACCTACTATGTCCACCTAGAGGAAAACTTGCATTTATGTCTCCTGGGAAAAATTTGCCGCGGAGACTAGCCTTTTTTTTAATAAATTTAGGGTAATGGGGTTCACGTAAACTGACGTTATTAGTACCTAGTCTAAAGGTACGTTGTGCTAGACGCGGCCGCACGACTGCGACTCGCTCATTCCATATAAAAACTCGTTTCTCTCTCATTTTAAAAACAAGTTTTTATATGGAATGAGCGAGTCGCAGTCGTGCGGCCGCGTCTAGCACAACGTACCTTAAGCATGTAATTTACTAACCACCAATATGCTGAATAATTAGCAATTTGATCAAACTCTTTGGCTGAGCAAATCTTGGAGCATGAGGGTACCTGAACGTTGGTATATTTTCAAAGTGTGAATTCTTTACCACATATAACGTATGCCAGATTAAGTACAAGGGTGAAAACCTTTTAGCGCGATTCATAGATATTGATAATATCGCCGGAACTTTGTAGTGTTCAACACTAACGTTGTGCAAGTTGCTTGCCCAGTAAACTACATAAATTAAATTTAAGTGTGTATACAGGCGTCCCCCGCTTTTCGCCGTTCCGCTTTTGGCCGATTCGCTCTTTCGCCGCTTTTCAAAATTTACCACAATTCGTCTATTCGCCACAAGTTCCACTCTTTCGCCATAATTAAAACCCGCCAATTTTAAAATTTCTAAATCGTTGTTCCCAATGCAACTCATCATCTGGAGATAAATTCTGTTTAAAAAAAAATTCGTGGTTAAAATTATCGGTTTATAAACAGAACCCATCTCCAGATGATGAGTTGTAATGTGAATGCCGGTTTTTTTTTTCATTTTTGTCTACATATTTAAGAGTTTTACTGAGAATTGTGGGATTCAAGTCGGTTTGGGTTATAGTAAGCGGTTTATGATAGATTCTGTAGCCAACACTGTTAAGTTTCTGTTTCAACTGTGTGTTCTTCCGCGAATCGCGATGCAAAATTGTTCTCGTTTAAAGGAAATTTACGTCGCGAGTCGCTTTGTTTTTGTTTAGAATCGACAACTCACCGGCTTTTTTGTTTTTTTTTTTTTATTATTATTATTTACCACGATGCAAGCTAAAGAAAGAGTCACAAGAACTCTTAAAGTGCTAACGTTGCAGCATTTGATAAAGCTCGCCGAAAAAGGAATGTCTGTCATCCGTAAATTAAATATTCCTTGAAGAACAGTGGGCACAATTATCCAACATAACTAAAGTGTTGGACCAGATAAAAAATGCCACGCCTGTCCATTCAAAAATAATAAGAAAAAACGACAGCCGAAATAGAAAGGCTTTTTAACATCTGGATTCAGGACCAGACATATAACAATATTCCTCTGAATACCTCAGTTATACAGACCAAGGTTTTAAGTCTTTTTAACATCATAAGCAATGGAAGAGGAGAGACGGAAGAAACATATGTTGCTAGTAAGGGGTGGTTTAATAGATTTAAGGGATGTTACAATCTACATAACATTAATATTGATTGGGAAGCGGGAAGGGCCGATACAGTGACAGCCGAGACATATCCCGTTGAACTAAAAAAATATCGATGAATGGGGATATTTCCCATAACTAATTTTTAATGTGGACGAGACGGCATTATTTTGGAAAAAAAATCCATCCAGAACCTTCATTTCAAAATAAGAACAAACGGCAGGATTTAAAGCTGCCAAGGATAGGTTGACCCTTTTGCTGGGTACGAACGCAGTTGGCAATATGAAGTTAAACCGATGATGATTTACCATTCAGAAAATCCTAGGGCACTGAAGAAGCAAGTTTACCACTGCACCATCGGTGGAACTCATAGGCATGGATGACGGCAGAATTATTCCAAGCAAGGTTTAAGGAGTCGTTCAAACCGAGTGCGGAAACTTGCTGCATAGCTTTGTTTTTTTCTCTTCCTCAGAAGCTCACGATAACAGCTTATCTGGTCTTGGAGTCTACTGTTCACTTTTGAGCTCCTTTCAAAACTTGGGTCTACCTTTTCCCAAAATGGCGTAGCATCTTCAACCTTTAAAATATCTCCCTCGAGTTGCTTGATTGTTAAGATCCGTAGTTCGGTGTTGTTGCTTTCTTCTATTGACATGAGATCTTCGTCTGTTAACTCTGTATTGTGTGAAGAAAGCAACTCTTCCACGTCTTCCGGATAAACCTTAAATCCAACTGTCTCGGCATCACTACAACATCAGATTTAGCTTCGTTCACAGGATTCCACTAGCTGTAGTGTAGTGTAGTTTCTTTTTCATGCGTCTTTTGGGCGCCACATACCTAACGATTTATTGGTCAATCGACTGCCCACAAAATAGCGAAAATTATAGCATTTTTGGCGATGGAAGATGGACATCCAAATCCATTGCTACTTTTGATGGAGAATGACCGCCACAACCACAGTATGAAGAACGACTACAGGGTTATGTCAAAAAATCAGTATGTAACTGAGAACACATGATTGTCACGCTTGTACGTAAAATTGCATGGCAATTACACACGTCAAATCAAAAAATTGAATCCGATGGTCACATAAAAATAAATTACAGGCGCGACAATCCAGCATTGGACTAAGGCCGCAGGGTGTGTTAGTGACATCCTATTTCCAAGATCTTATCTGCTTTTTGTTGAGGTAATGAGATCATCATCACGCTCAGCAGTGTTATTTATCCTCATAAATGGGTACTCGTTTAACATCTGAGGGAGATCATAGTCCGTCACAAGCTCGTGAGTTCGAAAAACACCATGATCCACGGTGAGATTCGAACTCATGACTCTGTGCACCGAAGGTGCGCCGCACTAACCGCTAGACCAGCCAGACTAGCCAGATGGTCACATACACCTTCCGATTTATCTCGCAATCAAAAAATCTCCCCAATCGAACGGAGGGTCTGTGGCGCTTCTTTAACATATAAAATTTATTAATGTATGAGTTAAGTGATTAATACATTAGTTTACATTTCAAAATTGGTTCATTGATTTCCTTCCATGCATCTCAAATTGTTTTGATTGCATCCAAAATTGTAAAGTTTTTCCAAAAAGATTTTAGCTAGTTGTGTTTTGGCACATTAGATCAGAACTATCGAGGTCTATCGCGGCTATCGCTTGGGAAAAAGTGCGCCGTAGATAATAAGATTTTAAGGTGGCAATTACGTCTGGCCCATTGGCTGCAAATGGATGACGTGTTTGGCGGAAGGAAAATCACTTTTATCTCTTCATATAAAACACTTCATTGTTTTGGGTGACAGGGAGCATTATCCATAAATAGTAAGACTGTGAAGCTTCCACACTCAGTTTGAATGACTTTAAGGAGTCATGCTTGGAATAATTCAGCCGCCATTCATGCCTTTGAGTTCCACCGGTAGTGCAGTGGTAAACTTGCTTTTAGATAATTCTTCAATGCCCTAGGATTTTCTGTATCGTATTTTAAACCAAAAACTCAGCCATTATGAACCACATCTAACCATATGGAATGAGCTTGTCGATTTAGTACATAAATGAAGTGATTGAAATAAATTGTTCTTTTATTATTGTTTATTTTGGATTTGTGAAGTTTTTTTATATCAAATACGAATAATTATTATAGCTCTTAGGTTATCATGGGTACTGAAAAGTCTCCGCTTCGCCTTTCGCCGAAACCCGCCTTTCGCCGTCTCTCCGGTCCCTAACCCGGCGAATAACCGGGGGACGCCTGTATATTTCGGGGGCAACTTACCCCCATCTTCAGCACAAAAGCTAAATGCTGAAGAAGGGGGTAAGTTGCCCCGAATTATATATACTCACTTAAATCTAATTTTTGGAATTTACTGGGCAAGCTACTTGCACAACGTCTGACGATTTATAGAAACTACACATTGCACATATGCATTACATTTTGTTGTTGGGTTTGTAGCAACAAATTTATCAAAAATCTATACCATTTCCCGGGCAAGCTCATAATTTTGGAACATCAATTTCGTATCTTTGGAGCATTAAATTCATAATTGCGGGAAATCATTAATGGAACATCAATTAACTAACGTAACTATGGAAAATAAAATAAAATTTGGAGGGCTCAAATTCGAAAATGAATAACAAGCTTGACACACATATTTTCGAATGACGCCAATTTATCATCATTAGCACGAGTTCCAAATTACGCATTTGGACCATCATTTGCTCAATAATTATTGGGGACGCCATATGTTGTAAAATTGAAGAACAAGAATGTTTACAAAAATATTAAATTTGTTATCGATCTTTTGACATTTCTATTCAAATTCTTTAAGAAAAGTGTGTCCTCAAATTATTTAACTGAATATTCATCAAAATATCGCAATTGTGAGGGACATTTTCACCATTTACACTAACGTCAAAAGTAAATAACGAATTCTAATGACGAAAGCATATGTGTCCAATTTCGAACTTTCAGCAGCATCATGATTGTCATGATGATTTGGATATATCTTGGGCCTAAAATGGTTAAATTTTAATCAAAATATAAGATTGTTCTGGTGCGATGATGGTAAGATATCCATACATAAATGCTGTTGCCCTTGCCCATAGTTACGCATTGGACGTTCCTTTTATGAATTTTATGTTCCACAATTTCGAACCTAATATGGTTATGGACTTGACCGAGAAATTGTACCTATATACAACAATTTTGACTAGTTGACCTATCCCCGAACAAAGTAAATTTTGACTGTAATGCCAGCGATTGAAGCATAATAAAACTAACAAATCTGCCTAAAGCATAGTTTACGGGAAAAGAAAAGAAATAAAATTATTAAAATCAGTTTTTTACTACACTGAGCTTCAATGAAACCGGGCCACACGGTAAGCGCGAACTCTAATCAAAACAGGCATTGTGTTTTTTGCGTGAGTTAACGGTACTTCAGATAAAAATATTAGTCATTTGAATTGCCATTAAATGCACTTTCTGTAGATACTTCTTTCATAGTTGTAAGTTTCACACTTTTTGAGAAAATTTAATTTGAGTTCGAAAGTTGCGAGTGGCCTGATTTTTGTGAAGCCGCGTGTATATTTTTTCGTAATGTGACTGTTTTGTATGATTCAGCCGGTTTTTTGGCCGTTTTTCTCGCTGAAATTAATTTAGCCGGATTTTTAGCCGTTTTTGAAAAAACTATAGCCGGTTTTCCGGCTAAATTTAGCCGTTTTCTAAATTTCCAGTTGGCAACACTGCTTCTCACATTTCCCATTCTAGTCACATTCTTATTCTATGATACTTATTTCACGCGAACTGCCACGGTCCAAATTTATTGACAGCATGCATTCATTCCATTGTTAGTTGTGGTGCCGTACGAACAAATATTTCCAATCGAAATTTCCAAAACTTGGAGTAAAGAAATGTATGTGTGCAGACAAAAAGGTTTTGGGAACAACCCTTATATAGACAGCTATTGATTAGATTAGAGCTAGGATCGTATCGTGTTGGGCAGGTATACTATATTTTTGCTTGTCTGGTCTGACGACGAAACAAAGGGCGGACAAAATGCTAAGGTGGCAAGCAGCTTCTATAGAGAACATGTAGATATACACTTGTCGGCATATATATTTTGACATTTCGTACTTTTAAGCTCCGACATTGATTAGCTAGAGGCAGTGGCGTAACGTACGGTGTTTCATGTGTTCAGCGGAACACGGACCCCCAAGCCAGAGGGGCCCCTAAATCCGAAAACAAAGAAATTTTCATTGATAGATCTTTGGGTCACTGTTCTTTTAAAAATATTCATTTTTATAACTCTGTAAAAAATACGCAAGTTGGCTGCAGGATCTACAGTCTGTTAGTGACAAAACATTAAATTCTGTGTACCCAGACCCCTGCACCTCGTAGTATTTGAATCTTGAAGTGAATGCTACATGAGGAAAAATATGTTCACAATGTTAAGGAAAACTGTTGATCTAACAACGGTACTAAGATCGTTCAATAAGGCTTAAGTCAAAAAATCAAGAAGAAGATGACTGCCGATTTACTAGTGAGTGAAGATAATACATCTGTTCCCTTACGTAAAGTATCACGCTCCAGTACAAATTTTATTTCAGGGGATTTAGTTTGCCCTTAGATAGGACATGCAAGTAATCGTTTAACTTGGCCAGAATCGTCAAAACTCTTCATTTGAGCTAGTTGATATGATCTTTAGGACAATAACTTTTAGTCTAGGATCAACGACAGTTATGAGACAGGTATGTAGCAGGGACGTAGCCAGGATTTTGTTTCGGGAGGGGTCCACATATGCCCCCCGTGCTATTTTTTTGTTTTCTATAAATTTGATGAAAACGATTTCAACCTTTAAATTGAAATTATGGTCTGTGTTATTATGTTAATTTTAACAGGGTAGTACCTACACTAAGAATTACTACAAGATTCCATGTGTCCCGAAAGAAATTAAGGGGAAGTCCTTTTCGAAATGAACAGTGTGATTTTGTAAAATATGTGTTACTGGGATCTTTTGCTAGAACGGTTCAGTATTTAATAGCAAAAATTCTAAATTAAAAAGAAGGGAAAGGCTTTTTCGGGGTTTGTTAGGAGCACCGAAAGGAAGATTTAAATTTATGGTTATTTCACTAGGGTCCATCGTTAGAAAAAATATATATTAGAGCTCCAACCAATGGCACAACATGGATGTTATCCTGGAAATGGCTAAGGCCACCCATGTTACTGGACATTTGAAGCTGCTGTCGCAAGTTGATGATGGTGCTATTTTCCAGTAATGATGCTATTCCCGTTGCATTCACAAAAAATTTTTGCGTATTTTAGCGTCGTAGGAACACGAGTCGAGAATCACTCTTTTCCGCATTGTGGTTGACGAAGGAGGGTTTAAATGTATGTCACAACGGTGTACAAGTTAGATCAAGGCGCGCAGCCGGATTTTAGAAAAAAGGCATGGAAAATGCAAAAACGGAATTTATGCACAAACAAAATCTGGGCTGATGTTGAACTAATATCTTCCCAGGTAAACAAAAAACATTGGGATCACTGACAGGCAGAACTCAAACTTGTGTGGTTCTTATTTTCATATTTTCCTTTCACAATTTCTCGGTCTACCCCTCCCGTTGTCGCGCCACCGTTTCCAACTAATAATAGGGCAAATTATTGATTATGGCTGCATTTTTCACAATGTTGGTCATCAGCATGATTTAAATGCCGAGTTTCCCTGACACCAATAAAGTTATAAAGTTGTATCTCGAATATTTCGGAATGTGGCGAGGCTACAACGGATGTTTTTCTATCTGCGGTTGTTTTTTTTATTAAGGAATCGTGGGAAGAATTCTGGGATTCGAACTTAAGTTCGTGGCATTTGGGCTGGAATGGGGAGCACAGAGAGTTTTACTCTTCTTATTTGACAGAGTTTTTTTAAGGAACCTAAATTTTTGGCGCGTAAGTTAAGGATGCACGGATACACGATGTACTTTTCAGCCAGTTAATTTGTATTTTTGCGCATACAATTTATTTGTATTGAATAAATTGTATGCGCAAAAATACAAATTAACAGGCTGAAAAGTTAGAAGTGACTAAATGAGATTCAAATTACTATTGGAGGCTACATGTAAGTTGTCGTTTGAGACCACGAATAGTGCACTGTGAACACTTTTCGGTGATTTTTGAAAACATACAGCGAAATCAATCGGCTTTCGACCACTCTGAACATGTTATTAGTTTGAAAGTATGTAATTTCAATTACAGTATATATGTATGCCGAAATAATTTACCCTTTAACGGGCTGGGTCTGGCCAGACCCGAACGAGTTTTTCTTAACTATATTTTTTCGAATTGACAAGCTACGAGCTCGTGCTTTCGGCTAATCTCAGCCCTATATAGAGGCTTTCGACAGGTTGACGTACGTTACGCTACTGCTAAGATAAGTCCGCATTTTAGTTATATGGGGTCTTTGTAGACCCCGCCCGTGATTCTACGTAGCAACTATTTTCTATTTACTCAGGATTCTTTATGCGATTTTTGGTAAAAAAAAAAGCGTTCCTAAACATCAAAAATGAGTAGTTGACTCTCGGATCATGCCAGAGCACACATCGTACAAGATTTTTCATGACTCTGACAGCAAGAAAGAGAAATTCAAAATATATAGTAGCCTTTGGCTAGTTCAGGCGAGACTGTCGAGAATGTCCCGAAAATTAAGCGAATATGCGATATTCGATCAAAATCTAAGGACAAGAAGAGTATTATTATTTGTAAAGGTAGTAATAAAATTATTTGCAAGGCTCACTCAATGGAAATTGTATATTGTTTGTCATGTCAACCTAAGTAATTTTTTATTTTTGTGCACGAACCCAAATTGAGACATTGTCATTTTTATTTTCATGCCGATTATTCGTTATTTTCTCTTTTATTACATGTTTATCACTCCTGTATTATCAGAAAATATAATTAGTTTAGCTTGGAGTTAAAAGTTTTGTTCAATTTTAGTATATTAGTGAAGCTCCTTAAAAATATATATGAGAGGTTTTTTCTTAAAGTCATCCTAATTATGTATTGACTTAATGTTTTCATGAAAATAAATATTTTTCCTTATAACTAATATGTCTTTTCTTATAATCTGAATTCATATTTAAGCAATTGTCAGGAAATATTGAAAATATGTGAAAAACATTATTGGGTTCTCCCTGGACCCCACGCGTTATTTAACGTTACCAAAAAAAGCGCGTGTACTTGAAGGTTACTAATAATTTTTTGCGAATTCGTGTTTTCCAAGGAACTATTGTACCAGAGCAAGACACGGTGGTTAAGTTTAATGTTAGTAGTGCATCGTATTTTAGAGATGTTCCGTGCTTAGGCTTATTTTGAATCGCAAGGAAAACCACAAGCAATTCTTGGAGAGTTTTTTGCTCATATGGACATTGCAGAATAAATAAATAATAGGCGCGACATCCAATTTCCAAGAAATTTACTACTTTTTTGTTGAGGTGCTGAGATCAACAGCATGCTCTGTCACAAGTGTTGAAAGACAAAATTGAAGCAATGTTGCTTCCATTTGCCGTAAAGTCAATTCTTTCGAAATGGCGTAATGAGGGTAAGAGCCGAGAATGCGACGAATTTACAGAGAAGGCCATAATGGTTATAGGGGAACTTAACCCTTTAAAGTCCGAACTCTTAATCGCTTGAATTTCCTTTTTTTTGTTCCTGAATATTAACTCTAAATATAATTCTTTTAAGAATATACAAAAAAAAATTTTTTACCTCACCCCCTTCCCCCCTTTCTATGCTGTTCCCAATTGGGAACAATGGCCATTAATGGGATATTCACAAAACAAGGTCGATTTTTTTCCAGATATGTTGGACTTTATTGGTTCTTCAATGTAATTTATGGAAAAGTATAAATCATATTTTGGAATTAAATTTATGGAAAAGTATAAATCATATTTTGGCAAAATTCATTCAAGATGAAGACGTTTGTTGCACTCCCTACACTCCAACCGTGCATTTGACTTACAAAGAGAACATCTTCCTTGCGATGATTTTATCAAATAGTGGCCATCTAATTTGCATCTTGCTGGGCTACCATGTGCTTTAGGACCTGGCTGTGGACCTTGTTTTTTATAAAACCCTTAGCAGGAACATTGTTACTTCCCGCCTGAAGTCTAGGTGAGTCATTGCCGATTTCCCATGCATTTCCTTATGCACAAACCAGGCTGCTACTACTGCCATGTTGAGAGCATTAGCGAATAGATTCCACCAACACTTTTTACATCGTAAGCATGAGCGATACGAAGATTAGAAGTCCATCTAAAATATCGACCCCAGTCATTCCGTGGTTATATTTGTGAATAACATGGGGTTGTTGTATGCCTATCTTTTTGTTCTCCTTCACATAATATCTACATGCTGATTTCGCCATGACTTTCGATTCCTGCAAGGGACTTTACGGTTGATGCGATTGGATAGTAAATGTCTTCCGCAGTAGACCAATAGTGATTCTCAGAAGGCAACTGGTGGTACTTACTGAGAAGGAGTATGCCCAAAAACGGCGTCCATTCAACGCCGATCGGATCAGCATGCTGAACGGAGTAGATTTTTGTTATTTCTGCTAAATGCTGCAGACAGCTTTGTGGCATAAATTAATAATATATTTCTACCGGAATTCAGGTTTTCAAATGTTGGAAGTTAGTTTCTATGCTTTTTACCGGCTCATTTTGTATTGGGTTTTGAAAATTAATGCTAGGAAACCAATTTAGAGGTGCAATGCCGGGTTTCTTTTTGCCTCGGTTTGGGCTTTGATCCACTTGATGTCAACCGTTGATGGTCACCATTTGTAGCTTTTCTTTTCTGGACACGTTTATTTCTACTGCCCGATGCCTGACTATTTTCCGATCTTTTTATTATAACGAAAACTTCCCCGCAAACATCACTTGGTCTAAGATTTCTTCCTCAATGTCTTCCTCGTCAGTAACTTTGTCGTATTCCTCAGGAGGTAATTATATATATATATATTAGGTATATTATTCAATGAACCCACGTCGCAATCATCTAAGCTCTGTAGATATTCCACTACCAAATTTACGAACTTTAACTCTCACTTATGAATACCGAATAGAGACTGGCACAGAACATGCGAAAATTACATGCAATTGCAATGTAAGTCCAGTCATATTGAAAAATTGGAAACAAAATAATTTGTCTACAAGACACTGAAGTGAGCCAATGTTCCCAATTGGGAACACGTCAGTTTGAACATGTATAACCTATAACGGTATTATTTTTTTATAAAATTAAGGTCACTACTATTATTTCGTATGTATTTATTAATAGTAAAAAATAAAAATACATTAAAATTTCAAAGTTTTGTTGGTTAAAAAAAATTTGAAATTTTTTTCGCAAAAATTAAAAAAAATCCTCTTTTTGAAAAAATCACCAAAAAATAACGGGATTTTTTTTTATCATTTATTTATTTTTTTTCCTTTTTACCAACTTGTTAATAAACTAAAAAAAATGGGAAAGAACAAAAAAAGAATTCCAAGTGGGTTTAAAAAAAAACATGAAATTATGTTCCCAATTGGGAACATTGGGCGGTAAAGGGTTAAGAGTACGTGTTTAAATTGAATAGCTCTCCTGGAGAATTCCGGCTCTTTTAATTCTTTTTAACTAATTTGAATATTTCAATATGATTAATAATTGTATTTAAAATTTTCAAGTTGTTGGATTTTCAGCGTGGTGTGCCATTCACTTTCAACGTTGAAGAATCCGTAAAGTTTCTGCCAGAAAAACGAGTAATTTTTACCGAAACGAAGCTTTTTGATCAATGCATGAACCTGGTAATTTTTAATAAAAAATAGGAGAAAGAAGCTGAAATTTTCTTTTTAATTAATGCTGCAGAAATAAGATATGTCAGTTCTCCAGGGCCAATAATAATCAAGACATTGAGGCCTTCTCAGAAATATTGAAACTTGCAGAGATCTCTAGACACAGTGCGAGTTGTGAAAGAGTTTTTCCGTCATAAAAAGCCAATGAAGTGACGAGTACAATCGACTAGGTGTGAAAACAGTCCGCGATCTCATGATTGTAAGCTTCAAGCTTACCGAATTAAACTGCAAACAATGTTATGAATCCCGAAAACATAAAATTAATAACAAAAATCGGCGAGTCACAAAAATATTGTAGATTTTTTCAGTTATTTGCATGTGTACGTAAATTTACGAAATATTTATGGATAATTTAACCGTGATGAATTTAAAATAATTAACTTCAGTTACGATTATAGATGTTTCTTTCCTTATTATGTTCAACTAGACACTCAGATATCGGCATAAGGATATGGATATAACCGCCGACAATTATCGACTTAGAATTTTTCTCTTTTTCAGAAAACCTTGGCAGCAATGATTTTGGGATGCATTTCAGGAGGGGTCCGGACCCCATGGATCCCCTCCCCTAGCTACGTCCCTGCTACGAAACGATCTAGCACGGAGATTTTGTAGCCATTCATATAAACTAAGTGTAAAATGTGATTGTATATTTATAGCTGTTGATTCGTACTTTAATTTTGTTAGAAAAAAGATACCGTTATCCCGATCCCCACTAGATATAAGCAATCAATGACGGAACTTAAAAGTACTAGATGTCAAAATATATATGCCGACGAGTGTACGTATGGTATAATGCTAGAATTAGACTCCTAGCACTCAATGATTGAACGTGTGGCGGTGGTGGTTGTTGGACGATAGCTATCAATGATAAATTATCATATAACACGCTATCCTTCATTAGAGACAAAAAAGAAAAGAAAAATATAACCTTCCATGCAACAGCGGATATGAATGCTATTTGTCAACATACAATTTAATCCTTTCCGCTATTGCGTGTTCATATACGCATACTTTTCGCCTCGCTTTGCTCTTGATATTATTATTCCTCGCGATATATGTATGTATGTTTTGCTTTCATATTTTTTGATTATTTTATTATACCCTATACCCATAAGATGGTATAGGGTATATTGTTTTTGTTACGCCGATATTATGTAACACCTCAAAGGAGCCACCGGAGGTATGGCAAAGTATATACATAAATGATCAGGGTCAGTCCCTGAATCGAATAAACCATGTCTGTCTGTCTGTCTGTCCGTGTGTCTGTCTGTTAGCAAGATAACTCCCGAAATAATGAAGCTAGCGGTTTGAAATTTTGGTCAAATGTTTGTTTTGCTAAAATCTTGGACGGTATTGAAAATGGGCTAAATCGGACCACGGGTTCTTCTACCTCCCATACAAACTACCCCTCATTGATATTTTAATTCGGCCATAACTTTCGGTAGAATATCGCTATCGAATTGAAATGTTGATCAATGTCTCATTCTGACATATACTTTGAGATGATGGAAAGTGGAGTAGGTCCAACTACTCCTACCCCTACTTCCCCTACAAAGTTATATTTAGCCATATCTTTTGATAGAATGTCACGAAAAACTTCAAATTAGTATCAAATGGTAGCCGTTGGATGCCTTGACAAGGTAATAAAGATGTATCAGGCCCGACCCATCTACCCCTCCGTCCCCCACAAAAAATATGAAATTGAATATTTTGGGTTTTGCGTGCCTTCTAGGTCTGTACATGGGTATCTGGTATACACTCATCGTGCTATTCGCACGATTAGAACTCGGTCTCGTTTTACACTGGCACATTAGTAGTTCGTGCTATGTTTACTATCGTGGAAATAGATATATTTTTTACCGTTATCCTAATATTTATAAGCTATACCTATAAGATAGGGTATATTGTTTTTGCTACGCCGTTATTATATAACACCTCAAAGAAGCCACCGAAGGTATTGCAAAGTATTTGTTGGATGTCTTTGTAAGTTACTAAAGGTGTGCCAGATTCGACCCATTTACCCCTTCCTCCCCTACAAAAAATCTGGAAATATGCGTTAGGGATGTCAAATATACCAGCCCATAACCCGGTTTTCGGTTGTTTTCAGTTTCTTGGAAAGCCGTTTAGACCGTCCGGTTTTAACCGGGCTCAAAGTACCGTTTTTTTCGGTTAACCGAGTCTTTTCATTGATCTGCCTAGAATTTTATTTAAAAAAATGCAAACACGCTATATGTATGTATTGCTGCAGCATAATGCACGTACAGGGTGCGCTAGAGAAACTTACTTCTTTGAAAAAAAAATACTGAGTGGTGAGTTGGGTGGGGAGAGGGGTCGAAGTGGGCGCATCTGTAAGGGAATAGCCCCAAGTTTGCTTCCCATTCTAGTCAGTTGCCATGATGCTCTCGTCTAGAGAGCAGCGGGCCTCTAGAGCTCACTTGGAACATGATCGAGGATTTTTTTCTTCCAAGCCTCAAAGAAATAAATGTTAGCGACGCTCGGTTTCAGCAAGATGGAGCCACAGCACACAGAACGGGGCTCGATAAATTTGTTGCGACAACATTTCCCCGACCGCCTCATCGCTTTTAGAGCCGATCTCCCATAGCCGGCACGCTCACCAGATTTGCCGGATTTCGGGTCAGGTCATTTGAAATTCCTGGTTTATTTCAATTGACCACAGACCACAGCTCATATCTCAAGAACAATATTGGCGACGCCATTGCCAACATACCGATTGATGTGCTGCCAAGAAAGAAGACGAACTCCAAGCCACGACTTTATCAGTATATGCACAATGGAGGTCGCCATTTAACCGATTTCATTTTCAAGACTCTATGAAAAAAAACTTGCGATGTAGTACTCTTAAAAAAAACGAAATAAAACCATATCTGAAATAGTTTTGCTTTCATTGACCTTTCAAATAAAAAAGTTCCTCTGGCCCACCCTGTAGCGCTAAAGAGAGTGTTCGACAATATGTTTAAGGGCTGCAATTTGAAAACGAAATGTTTCATAGGGGAAAAAGAATTGTTCCCGGTTTAAATGGGATAGACAAACAACCGTCCGGGTTAAGACCGGGAGGATGAAAAAAGCGAAAATAACCCGGTTAACCGTTCTGAAAGTACCGGTTTTCGACATCCCTACTATGCGTGCCCTCTAGGTGTGTACATGGGTAGATAGAGTATACCTCCCCGTGATATTCGCACCATTAGGATTGGGTCTCGTTTTTTTTGTAGAAAGCTTGCACGGGATACATAAAATAAAACGCGTCTATTATTCACTATTACTGAAACCACTGTCCTATACAGTTTTACCTGTCAGAGATAAGAGAATATTACGAAAATATCAGCCCATTCCTGCAAACACAACTATTTCTATACCACCAACTCAAAACTAAACTTGTAATGTGAATAATTTAGCATTAAATGTGAAATCTTCTCTTTTGGTTTCCTTCAATCTATTGCAAAAATTCGCGGTTTCGAATTTCATTCGATCCTAAATAACGTTCAGATTTCCAATTAAATTTATTTACATATTGATATTGTACTTTTTTTTTGCTTTCGTTTCGTCATTCATTTCTTTTGATTGGCACTGCTTCATTATCTTATATTGAACGAGAAATGTCACTCTCCAATTTAATCCACATTTCGAGGTCGTTCATTTTAATGAACTTAAATCTTCGCAACTTCATCAAAACTTTTGTAGGATTTCCATCTTTAATGAATCCCCGCCAGCCAAGCTGTCTAGTCATCCTCGAACCATAAGCTTACACTACGATAGGATGCTTGTACGGTAGAAAAGATGTTTAAAATATGGCTTTTAAAATCTTTAAGAATTTTAGCAAACATATTGTTTAAAGTGTTACCTTAAATTTTTTTCGATAAATTTCCTTTAAACGATTTTCAGTGTACGGGAAAAAAATTGTATTTAGATAAGGTTCAGCCCCTGGATTTGCCTCCAATAAAGTATTTCCGTTTCCATATGTCATTTTAGAATTCATTAGTATTCCAAACGTATCCGACTCAACCAACAACAGGGAAACTTTCGGCTCTAGGTAGTGATGTGATAACATGAAAACAGACAAGTGAAACACATACAGTTCTTGCTGACAATATTATTCTATGGAGTGTGTATGCCAGAGAAAAAAACAGTCTCCGTGAAAGGACGAAAAGACTTTTGAATTGATTTTTGAGTGTATATATTGGGTACAAATGTTGACTTGAGTTTTTTTTAGAATTTAGAGTAAAAGTCATAGAACACTTTACTATTGACTGAGTATGCCTTCTGGCAAGCATGCATGACCGTTATCGGCCTTATCCTTGTCGCTATTGGCATCCTATGGTTGTGTTGTCATCATCGTCATCGCTTTGTTGTCGATTACATAAACCACGAAAATTTATTTGTGAAACGTGCATCTCCTTTGCGACCAACATCAATATCGAGATTTCTTGTCACGTCGTGTAAATTTTCTGGCTATTTGCTTCCTCCTACCACCGTCATTTTTGTCGTAGTATGCTGACGCTCGTTTTCATTCACGATATTAGAGAGTTTTGTCTGAATAGTCGCAGTTCACTATAGAGTGCAATTGGGCCAAAATCTAAATATGGGGTATTTTCTTATGCCTTTTGAAAGTTCATGAATGCTTTAGCTTTTCAAGATTTTAAATTAAACATTTTTGTTTTTGAATTGTTAAATAATTGAAAATACAAACCAAGTACCATTGATTGCTTCTTTATTCCCATGAAAGGCCGACGCTTTTAACATCAATTGTTACATGATGATGTTTACACTTTACAGTTCAATAAATTAAATTTAAATATCAGTTTCAATAGAAATAATTACGGCTATCAAAAAATCAAGTGGATTCCGGCTTACGTTTATTGTTCCTTCTTTCGGTGGTTCCCACGTACTTACTGAACAAGAAGAATTTCAAATCCAATTAAGTTGAAGTCCGCTGAAGTGCTATGCTTCAGTTAATTCTTCCTATACCAACACAGTGTGATTTTCCGGATCTGAATCTATCGTTTCTATGTGTTCGTCCCGTCACCCTCCACAGAAAATAAATATATTTAACGTTCGTCTTCTATAAGCAAGGCGACACGATACTTATTGTCAGTCAACCTGTCAGCCGAATCCTGCTAAGAGATCATTCCTTTTGATATGAATATGCTAGTCAGGCGTGGGAAAATGCACTCCGTGGGCAAACAATATTTGATCTGCTCACAGGCATTCAAATATATTTTATTGTACACGAAACTCGTCGAGCCGAGGACAATGAGAAAATTCTTAAAATACCCTGTAAAAGTATCAAATGAAAGTATGTGTTGTATTTATTTGTTGAATTTTACAGGAGGGGAAGTAATCCTTAGCTTAAAAGAATGCTCTTGGTCTGTCTGTGTTTTATTTTTAGTCTTGACGTAGAATGGTATTTAATTAAATTTTAGGCGCCTGACAGTTACATCGGTATATATGCATATAAGTACTCGTATGTATGCATTATGTTATTGTTTACGTATATGTAGTTAACTGAAACCTCGGTCAAAAGTATAAAAAGGAAAGTTTTCTTCGCTGCATTTTTTTCAGTGAAAATGAAATATGTCAGAACTGCCAGGGAATTCTATAAGCTAAAACCCGAAAGTGGTTTCACGTATATGATGAATCGTCGAAATTATTCAATTGTAGAAATTATTTCATTATAACTGGGGAATCGAAAACTACCATACAAAATGGCAATGAAAAATTGTGGAAGTGTTTTCGCATTTTAATTTTAGTTTTCACCAGCATTTCCGACATACAAATTAAATTACATTACCTGATTTATGCATTTTCATTGGAAAATTAACGGTAGAAAATGTTCCGATTTCACTTTCACCTCCATATCTAAAAACCTCCTAAGGTATTTTTTCTGCGTATTTTTTTTTTGTCAAATTTAAAAAGAATGGTTTAAACGGCTTACGTAAAACATTGTTGTTTGGGTTATTATTTATGAATTTGTAACACCATCGACTAACATCGACAGCGGCAACCCTGCATTCAACACTCAACCTAAGCTTACACAGCAACACTGAAACAGCGATACTTGTTTCATCAGCATACAGCCAAGGCACAGCACGAGAGTATAAAAGGCGAGCCACAGCCCCGAGAAGTTAGCATTCTACTCTTGGCATCAGTGCATCCAACATCATTGGAACACAGGAACGAAAGCCGAATAGCCATAGTTCATGCTGCGTCGGATGCTACCATCCGGACAGCGTGTTTGACGGTCGTTGTCATTAGTCATACATATTATAATTATATAAATATTCTATTGTTTATTGTTGTTGTATTTGAATAGTCTGTTATGAAAAAAATATCATCAAAATTTGACTACATTTTTTTCACTGTGGAAAGAATTTACGTATAAAGTAACAATCAACGAGGGTCGACGTTGCATATTGTCGTCCATCTTGAGGCTACGTTACAAATTGCGTATATATTCAAATACTCTTGATTAAGGCAGTACTTGCAAAGTATAGGGTTGGATCATTTATTTTTTTTTATCAAAAGTAAGAGAGATGCTTCTATTCATAGTCGTGATGTCTTTTTTTGTAATTTGAGAAATCTTTATTGTGGTTTTGAATCCCTAAATCTCGTGGGACCCTTTATGCTCTGCCTTTCAATTTTTTTCTGGGATTTCTATTTCATTTTTGCTGAAATTTACAACTTTTTTCCACAGTACTCGTCGATTTATCAAATGAGTATAGAGCAAACTCTAGGTGGGACATTTCGTATGGGAGCTACCCTAATTTTTTTTTAATTTCAATGTGGCACTATAGCCTGACGTCGTGCTTTGGCCGCCTGAATCGTTGATCTCCAATTGTCGCGGTTACGTGACGTTGTCCTTTAGTTTCGAAAGCCCAGCACCTGGTGGGCGTCCTCATCTACAGAGTTCTCCCAGCGAGCTCTCGGTCGTGCACGCAACTACGCTCCATCAATTCGTTGTGCGTTCATCACCTTAGTTTTTTAATGGTGTCCTCAAATGACGATAAATCAAAATTTAACCTCGTGATCCATCTTAGGGGGGAGTTATGAACATGCCGTTTTGCCAAATTCAAATGGGGAGATAATGGAGGTTTATCGGAGCAACTCAATTTTCGGCAAAAATCATTATGAACATAATGTGAATACACGCACAAAATTTCGTAGCCTAACTTGTGTTCTTCCGAGAGTTTTGGAAATTTTAAAAAGGTCTAAAATCAAAATATTTTAATTAATTATTATTAATTTTGTTTAATTATTAATTTTTTCCTCATGATCAGCGGGCCGTCGCCAACATTCCTACGAAACCAGAAATACATGATTTTTGCCGCTCGATGGCCATATTCTGCTTTATTTTTCTTCAGATAATATTTAAGAACGGACAATATTCGACTCATGGTGTTGTCATAGAAGCCCCACTCCTATATATATATAGATATGACTTGGGGATTTCTCGAAGCAGACCACTACTATTTGGGCCCATATTCGTCCCCTTACAGTTCGTGATTTCCAGAAGTCGACTGATATAATTATCGACATCTTCCTTCACCACTGAGTCCCGTGTGATGCGTAGCATATCTTTGAAGCTAAGTTCCCTCATGGATTCCACACTTATTGTGGATTTACCTAGTATACTTAGGCCCGTATTTATGAACATTCCTTAACTCAAGGAGACTTTTTTTTCTATGAAAAAGTATGGGAAATTACATTTAATTTGCGAATTTCGGAATCCTTGACCCAAGGTCTCCTTGACCTGTGGACTTTCGCATAGCGGCGGTGACATCAGGAACAAAGCACAACCCTGGTCAAAGGAGACAAAAAAGTCTCCTTGAGTTAAGGAATGTTCATAAATACGGGCCTTAGCCTTCTACAACCTATAGTGCTGGGCACTCACATACAATATGTGCTGCCGTCACAGCCTCATCTAGACATAATAAAAACAAAATTATTCACGTAAAAACGCAAAAAAAAATTTTTTTTTATATTTATTTCTTTTTTTGGAAACGACACAAAAAATATTCACTTTAAAGGCTATCCTTTTTTTCTCTAAAAACAAGACGAAACAAGGTTTAGAGAAAAAAGGATAGCATTTAAGGTGAAATTTTTTGTGTCGTTAGGCTAACCGCGGCCTGAATGACTTTGCTTCCGTATAATCCTTTTTTCCCGGTTTTGATAGAAAGACAACTTTAGTCTCTCTCCAAGTCATTGGTATGGTATATATCCTGTCGATATCCCTGCCCCCCCCTCTGGCTACGCCAATGCAGTGTAGGGCTCGATAGTAGAAGTCTGTGGTCCACGATAATGTAGGGATTTCGCACAGTGTAAGTTAAGTATAGGTAAATTAGCCGCATGTCTATATTGAGTGGAAGTTTTTTATAATTACATACTAAAATTCCGTCTTAAAATTTACTAATTCATCTTTATTTTATATGGCTCAAAACAATAATGTATACACTATTACTAGGGTTAGGGGGAATAAGTGGATAAGTCGAAAAGTATAACTTTTCAGGACAGCATTTTTAATGTTTGCCGTGCTAGGGTTGGGGGGAATAAGTGGATAAGTCGAAAAGTATAACTTTTCAGGATAGCATTTTTAATGTTTGTCGTGCTATATTGGCCGAATGCGTCAACTCGAAAAAACTTTTCTTATTGTTAGATGTCCTCTGCAGTGTCAGGATTTGATCTGCGGAATTTCATTTGAATACTTTCATCCAAACCGGAAGTATGGACATTTAGCCCTTCAATACTCGATCGAAATCTATAACAATAAAAGTCGTTATCCACCAGAAAAGTATTTCTGATTAAATTTTTTTTTAAATAGTTTGCTAGATGAGGTATATATTTTATTATTTGTGGGCCTATAAATGTTACCAGGGCCGGATATCCCATATGGGCAACCTGGGCTACTGCCCGGGGTGGCAGAATTTTAGGGGCGGCAAATTCTTAAACTTTTTCATTGGTCTAAAATTAGGGGAAAGATGGACTTTGAAAACTCAAAAATAATTGTAGAAAATAAATTGCTTTTTTAATTTATTCTAGTTAGATGCACCGGTTCGTCTTAATCCAAAGCACACTAAAATTAAAATTTTAGTGTGATTCCGCCTTCAAAAATTGGGACTACGCAACATTTTGCTTGAAGCATACACTCATTCACTCTGAATGGCGTGGCGGCCTTTAGTTCAATGAGAGTAGGAGTATAAATCATGTTTGGCATTACTTTAAACATTATGCCTGAAGCCACATTAAATGATATAAATACGCGAGTACTTGGCTGCCAGCTACTGTTTTCAAGCCTCTGAAATTGCCCCAGACTTGAAAAAAAAAAGCGAAAAATATTTTTGGTGATAGCCATCCTTTGGAAAGTTCAAAACGCCCCCAAACAAGTAACACATCCAACAACAAATTTTCGTGTGTTCGATTATTTCTTAAATTTGTCCCCACATAACAGCAAGGATTTGGTTTCGGGAGAGGTCTAAGTCTCTATATTAAAAATGCGGCATTGGCTATAAATTTTTTGAGTTTCTATCGGGTGAATAAGTTTAACTAAAGTTTTAAGAGTTTTTACTCTTAAATTTTCGAATCTGCAATTTTGTTCATAGAAAAACCGGAAATTCCATCGAAAATAAAAAAAAATAATTTAAAATAGGTGAAATCAGGAAAATCTAGAACTTTTTAGGCTCCGAATGATTTTTGCTGAATAACATCAGTAAGTGCTTTCGCAATTTGTTTTCGTTATATTTATCATCGAAAACATATTAGGTCAAGGTTTGCTGAATATTTACCGTAAGCTTGCTTAACTTTGTTTTTTTTCGAATGTATAAAAAAACATGATACTTTTATTAAAGCCTTTTTTACACGAAACCCAAAATTTAAACGCTTTTTCTTCATTAAAAATTTTTCAAATTAATAATTTGGCAAACGATATGATTATGGGTCAGCATTTGTATGAAAATTACCCCGTAGAGTATGTTAGCTGTTAAAAAACACGGCCAATGAGTTCTGTGACATCCAGTTTCTTATCGTTTAATCGTTGAAGTCTTTAGTTATTTGTGTTCGTTGAGGCTAATTTCCGATTTTAGGCCGAAATTGGGGCAACCCGAATGTAATTTATCCGCAATTTCAATAATAATACAAGTCGACTTAACTAATTATTCCCAGCCAATGGTTTCCATACAAAACTGTACAAGTAGACTTAACCGAGTAACCATATCAATGAGTGAGTTGTCTGAAAATGCACATTTCTGTAACTAAGAAAGCGTTGCGTTTTAAGCTTAAACACTTCTGCATATTACGCGGAACTTTTGTAAGAGTAGTTTAATGCACTTAACTCATTATATAAGTCGACTTATCCACTTATTCGCCGTGGCCCTACATATTAAAGTGTTCTTAAAGAATGGGATTTTATCATCATATCCTCGCATATACGTTGACCTATGCATGCCCTCTTGGTCAATAATACAGATTGAAATCGTAAATCTTAAAAAAGGAAAATTTATGACTCCGAAAAGGACACAAGTTCAAAACGGGGACAAACAAGTCTTCACCAATATGGTTCGCTCTTCTTATCCACTTTTTCGTCCGTAAAAGCATATTAGTCCACTCCCGCCAACATGTTCAATGGTGCGAGGTGTATGAATTAGAGAGAAAATGTCCACATATGGACCATCTGGCGACAGAGGATTTCTTTTTATTTACTGTCCAAACCCCATTCAACATCATAAAGTCAGGTCGGGCGAAATGCTTTGAGGAACTACGAACATTGTCGACGGTCAAAGATTAATGGAAATCCGCTGAGAACTCGTTGTTCCCGGTAATGCACGCTTTCGAATCAATCAGACCATTCTGGAAAGATGCTCATAAAAATGACAAATTATTATCATCGATGAGATGAAACTATTATTCATTGTTGCCTAATGTGTCAGTAGATTGCAACTATGTATGTTATATAAATAATTTGACATTATGGATATGGTTCTTCGTATAATAGACAATCTTTTAGGTCCATTAAGATTACATTAATAGCCACGGTAACTAAAATTTCAGCCATCATTTGTAAACAACGCCTTAACGAGAAGATTAATAGAATTTGCCCCTGGATTATCATTTGTTTCCCTTAAAGCTTAAACGAAGCACAGGCAAATCCATTCAATTTTCATTGAGGTGTCAGTTGAAAATGCGAGAAAAAAACGAGGAAATTCCAATCACCATATTCCCGTGCAAATTGGACTACTTTCACTTTTATCCTCGGTAACTGTGGCTTGTGGCATATATTCTCATAACATTGGCAGAACTTTCTTTCGGATGGGACTCCGACTGATGAGCTTTACGTGTAATAACCTAGACAGCACAACAGCACCTTTCAAGAGCACTAAGAAATTTACACACGCATAAGGACTAGAGAGTGTTACAGACATATACAAAGTCTATATCCAACGGGATTTCGACAGTGCGTTAGAAATCCATTGCAGTACACACTCTTTTGCGGTATCATCAGTTGTAGTACTATCACCGGTTTGCTGTAATATCCTGATACGGGTGTCTTTATTAAAACATTTTCGCGGGTGGGTTCATCAAAAACTTTCCTCGTTTGCTGTTTTAGATAAGGCAAAGTACGTACGTACGTAGCCGTATACGAACCTATACATACATGTAGCTAGCTCTACAGCCACCCTCCTATAGTAATGTTTTTGTTATCATGGCGATATGGTGTTAGAATACTGTCTAGAGCAGTGGTTCACAAACTTTTTCAGTCCTTGTCCCTTTTGAGAGATCGGGAGTATTTGGCGTTCGGTTGGACAATTTGTTTAGTTTTCCGTCTTTAGATTGAGAACCTTTTATCACCTGATTCGTCGGGGTACAATATTATTCCGTCTACTTCTTTTGTTGAATTAGCTCTAAGGTAGATTAGATTAGATTTAGTGTGGGCTGTGCCTATTAGGTAGCCCAGAGCACTGCGACCGTTGGTCTATTGTGCCATTGCCCAAGCTGGGGTTAGATGAACTCATCTAACCGACATCTTTCGATAAACCGATTAAGCTGACCCATGTTCAAGGAGGCAATATCCTCCTCTAAAGTCGTCAGCCTCGCAAAAGCGACAGCTCACGTCGGTAACATTGCGCATGGTCTTTAAATGTCCATTCAGACGACAGTGCCCGTAAGGAGCCCGCAAATTATCCTAACCCTGTTTCTACTCATGTTTATTAGACTTAGGGTACGTTTAGGTGAATAGTTGGCAACGAAAAGTTTTGACTGCCGAAGCCCGGGAAGAGTTTTCCAGTCTAAGGTGGCTTTGGCTTTTTCCCATTCACTTATTACATTTCCGTATGTACAGAGTGGTATCCCACAGTAGGGTTATGGGCCAATGAGAGGAGTGGCGGATGCTCTCCTTGCAAGCTCGTCGGCGTGCTCATTGCCTTCGATACCCGAATGCCCAGGTACCCAGAAAAGAGTAAGACTGTTACATGAGCCTACCTGTTGGAGGATTTCCTGACAACCCCACACGAGCTTTGATGTGACAGTAAAGCTCGTCAGCGCTTTCATTGCCGCTTGGCTGTCAGTAAATATTGCTATTTTCTTGTTTATGTAGCCCTTTTCAATGCATTTTTTTGTGCACAGCTCGATTGCGTGTACTTCTACCTGAAACACTGTCGGTCGGTATCCCATTGGAATAGAAAGACTAATACCTAGGCCACTAATTCCTGCGCCAGAACCTGTATCGGTCTTTGAGCCGTCCGTGTAAAATATGATTGTACCGGGGTGGAGTGCTCTGAACCTGTCAGTCCAGCCCTCCATCGCCCAAGTCACTGATTCGCATTTGGTGTTAAAACGTAACGTTTTAACCAGATAGTCTGATGGCATACTAAGTAGGTTGTCATTACTTATCCATCCTGACTGCACCGAGTTCAGTGGGCATGCCGTATCACATGCCTTAAGCCTGATAACGGCCAGTCTTGGGAACATAATGCCTCAATGTGTATGTGTAGTGGTGGGAGGTTCAACAGAACCTCCAAGGCGGCGGTAGGGCTGGAGATGAAGGCTCCAAGGACAGCTAGATAGTCCAGCCTCTGAACGTCTGAACCTTGTGCAGATTCAGCCTACCGTCTGTAGTGGGTGCCCTTCTCCACCATACTACCGCCCCGTATTCGACAATTGGTCTAACAATTGTCTTATAGATCCACAGAATTATATCTGGTTCGATACCCCATGCTTTGCCCGCATAGCTTGTGCAGATCCATAATGCCTTAGTTGCTTTCTCTGTTACCACGCTGAGGTGCTCCTTCCAGAGTAATTTCTAGTCCAGAGTGACCCCCAGATACTTAGCAGTTTCTGGCATGGTCAACTGTGAATTATACACTGAGGGACACTTCAAAGCTCTTAGTGTCCCCTTCCTACTAAATGGTATCACTGCGGCTTTTTTCGGATTGACACGTAGCCCATTAAGAGGACACAATTTCTCTGGTGGTTTCGTCTACGAGTCTTTCGAGACTGAGCCACCCTGACTTTCTTGTCGATCTGCTGCAGATGTTCCTTCAGTGTCTCGATATATCTCTGAGGTAAACTAGAAACTGGATTATGTAGTCATAATTTCGCATGAAAACACTGGCTTTCAGAAGGAACGAGGTGTTTTCAGTCTTCTTGCTATTCTGTGGCCGAAAATGTGAAACCCGTATTTCAATGTATATAACCGCAAATAAACGAAACAAAAAACGACTTTAAATGCTAATTTCAATCAATATCCAATAACGTACCTCTTGAATGCATCCTTGGTGTTTACTTCCTGAAACGATTTCAGGCGCCTTTAACAAACAGATTTTGGTAAGTTTTTAGTTTGATTGTTGTTGCAGCCTTTCTATAATTTTTTCTGGAATCAAACTAAAAGGGAGAAATCTTTCCTTGCTAGAAATGGGATTTCTCTTGGTTTTTCAAACCGCCCATCGTTTTTAGAGTGCCCATAGATCTTCCAATCGATTAAAGCAATTTTTTGATTGTCACATAAATTGGAAGGTGTATG
The DNA here is from genome assembly GCA_949715475.1 of Microchrysa polita. Lineage (NCBI taxonomy): Eukaryota > Metazoa > Arthropoda > Insecta > Diptera > Stratiomyidae > Microchrysa > Microchrysa polita. The sequence goes on along the minus strand of OX454418.1, from coordinate 87,799,001 downwards.
TGACCATCCAATCCAATATTTTTATTGGAAGTGTGGAACATATTGCCATGCAAATTGTCATACAATCTGTTATGACAATCATGTGTGTTTTCAGTTGTTGATTTTTTGACATAAACCAGTGGTCATTCTTCATGCTGCGGTTGTGGCGCTCATCTTCCATCGCCACAAAATATATAATTTTCGCTATATAGTGTTTTGTCGTGTGGACCTTGAGACTGTTATTTCAGATTGCACGTTTGTAATTCCCAGACAGCAAGCCAAATTTCTCTGTAGTATAGTAGTAGCATTAGTGTAGTAGTAACTACATAATGAAAGGACATCCAAATGTAAACTCTATCCGCGCCCCTCTTTGCCAATTTGTATACCCCCAAAGGGGTTGCGCGCACCACCGGTTGCGGAATCACTGATCTAGAAGCTCCGAATTAACTTTTCGTTTTTGGGATTCGGAATCTGTTTTGTGACTCAATTTGTTTGTCCTTTTTTCCTCCTTTCGGACAAGAGATAGCGAGGATGACTTCGCAAACTGGAATGCAGTAGTTTTTGTATAGTGTCGACATTACGGTTACCACAAATGGTTTGAATTCAATCTGAAAACAAAATATAATAAAATCTTGTTTGTGGTAGTATTTCTCCGAAACTGAAACTGTTTTCTTTTATGATAATAATAAATATAGGTACATTAAACTCACAGGAATAAAATAATTGATTTGAACTGTATTTAGTCGTCAACTAGTATCTACACGGTGTTCCTAACTACTCATAAACGCACCGGAAAACGATTACTCATGTAATTTCCAACAAAAATGTGCACCGGACATACTCCCCGAGCTCGTAACCCTTTAGCTGTCACAGGCATTTAAAATTTTAAACGGGACTGAGGCTAATTTCGGGCGCGGCCCAGATTTGGAACACTTCACTTTTCTTGGGCTATTAGTTTTATCAGGCGTACATATGACTTGTGTTTATTCCCCCCTTTCTTTCCATACTTTTCCGCATGAGTTTCGTTACCTCGATAAACCAATATTTGTGTGAGGTTTGGTTGGAATAAGTGCACAAACAAAAGTTCTTAGAAAACTTTTTTGGTGAGAGGATAAAGGAGGGAGGGGCCATGGCCTTATAGTACGAATATGTATTTTGTTTACATGTTTTTTGTGGTTTCGATAAAGACTGTAACGGCCAGTTCCGACACATAAATGTTCATTCTCGGTTTTTGCCACAATTTTGAAATTTTAGTGATTTGAATTCATTTTTCAAATCATTGAAGTTTGAAAAATGCCGCTCAGTTCGAAAAAACGGATATTTATGTGTCGACATCAGCTGTTTTCCGGCCCGCAAATTCAATTGGCAACGCCAATTTTGGCGGAAAGGGCTGATTTAAGAACGGGTCGGGGACGAAGCGGTTTCTCCTAACCGATTCGGGGAGTCTGATTCTGGCCGCCGTAGGAGCATGCATGCGCACGTCGCCCGTCCCAAGTACGTTAGCAGGATGAGGTAAATTACCTCATACCGAATTTTGTAAATGAGGCGCTTACATTTTTTATCGGCCCGCGCGCCTCATGGTATAGGGCTTTTTTATTTCATTCTAGTGGGTGAAGACGGCCGAGGCCCACAACCTTCTTGGCCTCGGAGCGCCAAAAAAGGCGAATAAACTGGCTGATGCCAGGGTTCCCTTTTTTAATAGTTTACAATTTTCTTCTTTCCGCGTGTGAGTGAAGTTTTATAGGCACGAGTTTCCCGTTTTAATATGTGTAGACAGGGACGACGAGGCGGCAAAAAAAAAACACGCCCTCCTCTGAGCCTGAGCGTAGCAGCCAGCTCGTGCCACCGCCGTCCTCTTTGAAGGAGCCTTTTTTTTTTGTTTTCGATCTCCTCGGTCAGCTCCGTCCCTGTGGCCCATTACAAGACACATTGATATAAGGTTTGATTGATATTGATGCGAAAAAAAATCTTAGAAGAACCTAATTTTGAGGCCTGGTTAGGGCACCATGACCCCATCCATATTCAGTTGCTGAACAATAGTGTAACGTTTACACTGTAAACAAATGTTCCCGAGCTTTTGCAAATATTTTTGGAGTAACACTGTTCATTAAGCCTCGGATGGTTCAGTGGGGTCTCATAGACCCCAGAGAAATTTGAATCTTAAAATTTTCATAGAAAAACTGATTGAATGGTATTTGGATGCATATGTAATTTAAGTATGTTTCACTTACGTTCATTTAAGCATGAATTTGTTTGAATTTGTGATTTTGTTAATAAGTTATAGCAGTTTGAAAGTGCTCTGGGGTCTGTCAGACCCCACGAACCATTCACGTATGTCTTTTTTACAAAAGCGCATTTTGCGTTTTATGGGAAATTTTAAAAGTATGTTCTTTGGAAAACGATAAAATGTAATAATAATCGTCGGGAAGTGTTGAAACTTTGTAATTAAAATACATTTGTGATATTGGATATGTTTTTTTAAAAGAAATGGGAAATTTAGGGTGTTTTGAATTAGGGGGTTTTCAATTTTTTACTCAGTTTATTCAAAATTATGCCGTTTTTAACCTGGTTTTCATTGATGAGGATCTTCTTTCACTATTGTGTCATAACCTTATGACTTTTAAGTCAAGTCTTAAATTAAAGACTTTTCTGAGCGTAATAATTACATAGGTGGGTATTTTATATAATAAATAAAGCTTCCTCAACGAACTTGGCTATGCGCTAGTCAAACCTCTTCTAAGAAGCAGGAAATCAACACACTTTTGTGTGAGGTTTGGTTAAGATTGGATTATAAATGAAAAAGTTTTGCTTAAGGCAGTTTTAAGATTCGAATTTCCATTTCAAATCTTTGGGATAAAGTCGAGTTTCAAATAATATCGCCATAGTATATTAAGGCTCGACCTGAGCTCACTTTATTCGATAAATGAACTTAATGAACTGCATTCTTACAAACTAAAAACTTATATTTATACCATCATTTCACTTGACATCTTTTCTAATTACATACATATTTGTTATTCATTTTATCTTCCGTATTTGTTACATAGAATTTGTGTATTTCATTTATTGCATTATCTTCTTTTTATTGATTCTTATTTTATAATCTTATTGTTATATCATTAAAGGATAATTAGTAGACATTTTAACATCTTAATGAAATGGGTAACTCATATATACAACATGTCCCTTCAATGATTTCCATATTTCAACCAAAGATAGAAACACTAATTATGTTTGTTTACACATATGTATGACCAGCATTAATGAGGTTTCATGATATGAGTCACAGGCTTGAGATGGTGATATAACTAGGCGGCCCCAGACCGACCGGAGTGTGGCACACACCGCACAAAAGACCGCTTCCAAGAATGATACCTTGGAGTCGCCCAACCACACTGCTGCTGCACGAATTTTCGTATCAATCTTTTGTGCGGTGTTTGCCACACTCCGGTCGTTCTGGGGCCGCTTTTAGAAGAACCACTTTTTTTTTAGTTGGGGTTTGTATGACAGCCTCATGACCCTATAGTTCAGCGATTCAAACATACAAACAGCCTGCGAAATAGAAATACAGCAAAAGCTCCCGTGGACGGACACTGACGGTTCCAGCATTTTTGTCCGGCCACGGGAGATGTCCGCTTGCGGGAGAGGGTTTAAAATATCGCTTCTATACGCATTAAAACAATAAAAGTATCGTTTACATGTGTTTTAATTCATTTTTGGTTTACAAACCGCCACAATGTACAATCCGCAAATGCAGGTTTACCAATAAACTTCTCCAAGCTTTTATAGAGAAAAACAAACAAGTAGAAAAATATTAGCTTTAATTAGGGATGTCAAAATCCGCCCAATTTTAGTATTTTTGGTAGCGGTTAGTCGGTCCGGTTAACACCGAACAGAAAGTTTGGCATTATTACTTGGAAGTTGTAAGACACCCAAGCATTCATAATAACTTCAGAGCGTCAAGTTAAACTTCTTCAAACAGGCAGTGTCGCCTGGTGTAGAGAACCTCTACTTAGTAAGTTTACATCAACGCGTGAATTCCTTAAGAACCATATAGGAGGGTGGAGGGGGATAATTCATTATAAAGGAAAATCACGAATAGCTTTAGCGGGGAATGTAGTTATGCCTTAACTTGTAATAAAATTTAAATTTGGAGTAGAGCGTGAGCTGCACTCCTTGGCATTTTAATCAATATGACTCGCACAATAGGATCCCGTGCAATACATGATCTGCTCCAGAAGTGTTTCTTATCGTATAGGTAAAACTATCCTCCCAGATGATGAATCTCGGCATCGAAATTAAGGTGGAATTTCCGATGGGCCTACACACAAGGAACCGACCATAAAGGAATCGAATCATATTTGTGTAATCTCCAGACGGTGATAAGTACTTAATTAAGAAAAATTTTATTTGCCAATAAACTGTTTTATGATGAACACATTATAACACACAAAACAATAAATGATGCGCCGATTCCATAAGGCCCTTTTGTATGTTCTTAAACACACAGATTTTTTTCTGGTAGACAGAAGAGTTGAGGCTTTGTCCGCAAATATGAAAGGAAATTCAAATTCCGCATAACCGAAAAGTTCAACAGTCGACCAGGTTAAAAACCGGAAGACAAAAAAGCCGAAAATAACACGGTCGTCCGTATGGGATTTGGGTCTAACCGCCCTGTTTCCATATCCCTATTTCAATATACAAATGCATGGTATCCGTGGAGCCAAAAATCTTAAAAAACAAAACCTGTACTCGTAGCCCATAAATGTATTTTTGTGATCGTATCCAGTTTTCGTTAATTTCTGCAAGTCAACTAAAAATTAAATTTGTGTCCGCTTACGGGAGATGATTCATGAGAAATGCATGGAGGAATAGTGTCCGGCCAGTAGAGCGTCCGGCTAGCGGAATGGATTTTGTTCTAAAATATGAAGGAACAAGTTGGGACTAAGAAATTTGTCCGGCTACGGGAGATGTCCGCCTGCGGGAGCTGTCCGCGAACGGAGCTTTCACTGTACTCATATGTGCAAAATTTCTGCTCTATAGTTGTAAAACTAGCCGAGAAAACGGGCCGCAACACACCAACAGATGGTCAGACGGACAGACAGACAAAAGGATATCGCCCAATCGACTCCCCTCGTCATACTGATCATATGTATATTTATATCTTAGAGAAAGCATAGTAACCCATGTTAGTCCAGAGTGGCCATCAGAAAATAAAAATGGCACCGTTTTCACACTATTGCAGTTCATAGTATGCGTGAAAATTTTATTCAAACGTCAATTTTTTATTTACAATTGAGAATATAAAATCCGCGTAATATTTATTACTCTCTTAAAATGCCAACGTGATATTTAACCCTTCTGTTGGCGTATAGATCCAGACAGACCATTGGTACTATATCTTGATGAAAAATATCGTTCAACAATATTTTCCACCCCCTTCCATATATATTTCAAAGGAACCGACGGCCACAAATGCGATCAAACGTTCGGCGAAATGTAAACTATGTCTAAAGAAACGAAAAAACGGCGCATCATCGTAAGACATAGTATGTAAACTGTTTCAAGATCCAAAATTAAACCTCTTCAAAAATTAAGATTGATTTCACAAATAATTCAGATACACCTTAGGCATAATAGCTCGTAGCCGACGACAGGAGGGTTAATCATTGCATCGACAATATTTTGACGTTTGGATTATTTCGTGGAGTGTAGTGTAATAAATTAAATGTAATGTAAAACACATATGCGTTGTGTGATCACATAGCCATTCTGGACTAACGCATGGCATGGGTTACTATGCTTTTTCTAAGATTTATATGTATATTTATTTTATATGGTCCCAGATGCTTCCTTCACGACAATGTTAATATACCCTTTCACTCTACGAGCGAAGAGTATACAAAATTCATTTGAGCGTACACGCTCATCTAGGGGAGCTGGATAGAAAGTTAAAATAAATTACGCATTTGTTTTGACTTCGGAAAGCGTTACGTCTCTTTGTCTATGCTGAATGTTTTTTTTTATTGTTTGGAACATATTTATTCTGGCTGCAATGATAATATTCATGACAGCCTGTACAGTGGAGTGAATTTCAGCGTTTTGTGATAGGTATATTTTCAAGTACATGCAGACAATAGTCCTGTCTCCTGTTTGCTTTTATTAGTATGTACTTAAAAAGTTTTACTATAGGAAAAATGAACTTCAAACCGTACTGAGTTATTAACTCATATTTACATTTCTTTCTAGCAGCAGAATGCATTGCAAAAGCAGGACGAAAGAGACTGGTAAAGGAACCTATCAGCTATACCACCTTCATTAAATTCTCATTTGATACGGAATTTGTTTCTTTTTCTAGTGGTGTATAGTGACGGAAATGGACATTTTTCCATATCATAAATGTTTTGCAAAACGATTTTTAATGATTTTTTTTTATCACGAAGCCCGTCTGGAAGTGAACAAATGTAATATAGTATACGAGGACTTCTCTCAATTGGAGAAACGTAAGAAACACATGTTTGTCTGTGGTCCAAATGAGAATTTAAAGAGTTTTATAAAGTAGAGTCCAATATAATATAATGGAAGTATGTAAAGGGTGGCCCGCATAAATTAATTTGATTTGAATTTGTGATAATTTGCTTTCAAGTTAGCCAGTTTTTTTCAGACTTTCGGAAAATTAACGAAACTCCTGGGAGATGTATTTACATGTATAGTGTATTTGTTTCACGGAAATCAAAACAAAACTCCTTTTAGATTTTTTTGATTTTCAATGATTTGTTCAATCTTTGCAGCAATAAAATATATCCTTTTCTATCCTGATTGTGCCATTAGGACGCACGAAAGATTACTTATAAAGTTTTGTTGCAATTTTTTTATGGAACGTCATTTTGTGGATCGAATTTTCGGAATCAATAGATTCGGTTCATGTAAAGGATATAGCGCAACCGAGTTAAAAGATGAAAATACTCATTCATGTCACGTTCATATAAAATATGAATATGATTTAAGACAAGACATTTAAAAAATGTATTTATACAATAGTTACTCATACATTTTATCCAATAAATAATCTTAAAGCATTCTATATTGACAGTGTAAACGGCCATGCTACAAGTATGCTTTAAGCTTAAATTATGGATAAATATGTACGAGTAACCGACACTATATCTTTAATATGATTTTCGTTACGCATAAGGTTATTAAGTTATATAAGGACGCAGGCAGGGTTCAGGAATATTCTGCCGGGCCGCGCTCTTTTGGTGTAGAAAAATGTAGTCCTCCTGAAAAGTCAGTACTATACATACTTTTAAATTTAATTGACAGTTCAGTTTTTCTACATTTATTTTCGTCGGGGACGAAGCTGCAACTGCTTCTTTAAGGGTCGCGCCTAAATTTTTCAGGAGAGGTGTTGAAATATTTAGCCAACCTTTTCTTAGAAATATTCACCCTTATGGCGTTCGCGAGTTTGGTTTAGTTTCCAATGTCTATTTATCGATAGGTGGCAGTTTAAATGTTTACCAGCAAATAAAAGAAAAAACATTACTTCTGTGGATGTACATACATACATACATATATCCCTAGGTATGGCGGTCTTACTCTTACCCAGCATACCACATACCGAAGGTTCACCACAAGATGAATGATAGCGAAACTAGTTCTTTCACTTTTGATGAAGAAAATCGAAGATTTGTGTTATCTTCGTTCTAACGAAGGTATCTGATTCGCTAGTAAATCACCCAAAAGGATAAGAAGAATACTACATGCGCTTTTTTTATTATTTTCAATTCACTATACTTCGCTAAAGATTCGCGAAATAACGTGACATTATTTCGCAGCAGTGTTTGCCAAAGGGGGATATTCCATTCGCTTGAGGTGAATTTGTTGTCTGGCTCCTAAAAGTCTCTGCATCGATCGTGTGGTCAGTTGCCATTTTCAAATAGAGTAGTGAAAGTGTTAAAGTGCATATTTAAAAGTTTACACTGAATTTACATTTATATTATAAATTGATAAATAAATTTTGAAATGTTTAAAATAATAAAGTATTTTGCCATTAAAAAATTATGGCCCATTCTCTCGTAGATCTTATAGAATGGTTAGTCTTATCGCCCAGAGAAGACACACACAATATTCAAAAAGCTTCTCCATTATATTGAATTGATTTTTTGTTAATTTTGCATAGTTATGTTATCTTTTGCTTATTTACGCTGTTGGATGAAAGTGCGCAATGATTTTCTCAATCTAAGATGATGGCTTAAACAAGCAAAATATGTCGTAGCTATGCAAAATAAACAAAAAATCCATTCAATACAATGGAAAAGCTTTCTAAATATGGTGTGTGTCTTCTCTATGCGATAAGACTAATCAGCCGACAGGTACTGAATAAGAGCTATCAGAAACCCGGCCTATGAGTTGTATTTCAGTATCATTGTTAATTGCCTCCGCTGTTCCGCTGTATCTAAATTTTGTGCGCCGATGTTTTTACTTTTAAGTGTTATTAATCCCATTATTCATTATCCAGGAACCCATTTTTTTGAAACATAAGCAAAGACCCATTCGCAGGGCATCGCTTTTTCCGATGACCAGAATCCAAGGAGTATTGCAAATATATAATTATTTGAAATGAATCGTGTAAGAGTAACTAGCAATTCACTTTTATCTTATCTCTAGCGAATTCCCTAACGGCTCACTAGTAATACATCTGTCGCTCATTTTTTACATTCTCGACGAATACTGTACCTCAGGTCACTAATGTTCACCTTTGGTGAATATATAGAGGATTTATATATTCGCTAAAGGTGAATGATTCTCGAACTGCTGGTAATTCGAGAAAAACGATTCGTCGTGAATGTAAAAAATGGGCGACCAGTAATTTACCGATGGTTCGTTAGTGAATTCACTAGCGAACGTTTTGTTCGCTAAAGTGATTGATTGGTGACTCGTCTGCGGTTTGCGTGGTATGCTGGGTACTTACCATATTCAATGGAAACCAAAAATCTCGTCACACGTCTCGTGTCACTCTGCATCGTAAACTTAATTTAAAGGCCACAGAAATTTCTTTGGACGTATTTGATGTTTAAGCCAAAAAGATTTGAAGTATTTGAAATTAAAGCTTGATTGCCTTGGAATTGTTGTGCCTCATAAGGTTGTACAACTCCTGCTTTTGACCGGATCCTTACTTTTGACCGGGTTACCTTATTGTAACATATTCTGACAAGAAAATCTGATTTTGACCCACAATTATCGGGGTTCGCCGAACCGTGCTGTACAAAAAATCAAAGTTGTGGACAACACACGCCTGTGATGGATAAAGGTAATAGGGTGAATTCAAATTGTAAGACGAAACCGGACGGGTAAACTTGCAAGACAAGAACTATCGTTCTTACAATCTGAAATGCACAATGGTTGTCTGCTGGCCCCTACAAAAGCTCTCGCCGTTCGTTTGTTTGTGGATTCACTCACCGTAGTAAAAAAAAAAAACTAAATTATCGATGCAATATTTTCAGGACTCAGTTATTTTCGTATGGCAAAAATGCCATAAAAATGCCTTACTTTGCCCCAAAATTTGCTTAAAAAACTGCTTATTTTAAATGTAATAAATACAGAAATTGTTATTCCGAAATTCGACATTTGATAACCGTAAAAGTATAAGTTTATTTGTGCACGGATTTCAACCAAGTTCCACGATATTGTAATCATCAAACTCTCGCTCATTCTTTGTACATTTATACATTATAGAAAGTCCCTTCAAAGGATTTATTAATTTATCAATCGAATAGTCTGATCTGATCAATTAAGCTTGTATTGGATATAGGGATGTCTTAGCAACTGCGCCTCAAAAATTGGATACTCTCATAGAATTTTTTCAACACACCCCGTGCCTCCCTTTCCTTCTTGCAAATAGTGCAGTCAAAATATCCCATTTCGGGCCTCCAAATAGAAAAAAAATAGAGTAAGGCTATTTTTTGTGGGAGATTAAATGAAAAATTACTGTGTTTTCCGTATATCTTTCCAAAGCCATAACTACGAGAATAATTCAAGTTGTCACTACGTTTCTCACTTTTTCGAATCTATAATAGTTTAAGATTCTACCATTAAATTTGCTAAGAAAAAAATCGTAAAGGTCTGAAAAAGGACATTAAAGGACACCAATTACAAACTTTGATCGAACGTGAGCATGCGGGGTGTCATATCAAAGAGAACGTCGAGTGCATTGCATATCCGGTGTTTGTTTCGTGTTTCAAGGGCATTAAATGGAATAATTCGGGCTTAAACGAAAAATTACGGCTTAACTAGGGGGCTTCGCCCCCTGCTCGCTTCGCTCGCCAACCCATGGGGCCGAGGCTAATTTCGCCCGCGGCCGAAATTTGGATACCCTTCGCTTGGGCTAAAAGTTTTTTCGAGCGTACCTTTGACTTGTATTTAACAGTGGCATGCGGTCCATAGAGATGCGGTGGATGCGCCGCATCCCTATAAATTTTATCTTTGTAACGATTAGAAACATTTTCCTTTTTCTAAAATTTTTCAGCTTTTGATTTCATAATTTACTGATTTTTTGTTTTCTACAAATCACAAACCAGCGAATGTATCTAAATTTTAAAGTAACCGATTTAAAAAATTGAATTCAATTTGAAAAATATTATTCTCAGTCTCAACAGGATTCACTGCTCTCGCATTTCAATTTGTAATTAATCTCAAGCAACAAAAACATCCCATGGATGCGTTGATCATTTTTCGACGATAACGATTCCGATTCGCACTCACAGAATGTTCAAGATCATATGATACACTTTAGATAGCCGAGACACACTGGATTCATTTTTTTCTCACCAGAGCTTGCGCTTCCCGTCATATGTTGCGGGATGTTTGAATCAAAGAATTAGTAAATAGTAAAGGAAGGAGCATGTGGCAATACTACCGTGCAACGAAAAGGTAACCACTTTCTGGTTCTCCTTTCTCGTTCTATTAGTATTCTAGTCTCGCTGTCATCTCAGGAGTAGGGTAAAAGTATGAATAAGATAGAAAATTGTTACCTTTTCTTGGTCTATGACTTGTTCCTTTTATATTTACTAATTCTTTGGTTTGAATGATGATGTTTCTCACCTCATCAGAGTCACTTGAATTGATTGTTGTGCTATCGCTATGGTTTGCGCAATGGACTATGGTGAATAGACGTGTTTTGTGAGAATTGTTTAATAGGGGATTCACACTTCTGGATTTGATTAACGATATAACGATTATACCATATTGTACTGTAATTTGAATAATGCAAGTGCATTCTAAGATGCATTTTGAATTTAGTGGCACACGATTTGATCTATAGGTAGTATCCATATCCACGGTTTTGACTGGATTAATTTTAATCCAGTCCAGGATTTGTTTGTGGTCTGTCTGGCTATAACTGTATTTGAGATGAGTATAACCATTTTTATGAAATAGTTTCATACACAAGGATACTGGGTTGTATAGGAATATGTTTTTATGTTTAATGTATGTATATGTTTTTGAATATAATTTTTTTTTAAATACCCAAATATATATTATGGGATTATGGCATAGTATTAAGCCGCACTGAGGCAATATTGTTGTCACCCATTTAGAATGAATTGTGCTGCTTTCGTCGGCGGTTATGCTGCTGTATTTCTATTTCAAGCAAAACAGTCTTTCAATTGATTCAGTGTCTGTAAAATATTATTTATTAGATAGTATCTACATTAGCCCACAATCTTTTTCATCGGACCGCTTGGCGAACCCCGGACAGTGTGGGCAGTGTGGTCATTACATAGCTTTTAATAAACCAAATTGGGTACCCTGTCTGATTTTCTCAAACGCGTCCCTATTGTTACCGCACGCCACTGGTATTTAATCCCCCTCCTCATTCTTTTTCTTCCGTCTTGACAAAAGTTTTGGGCTTGGTTGAAATAAGTGGGCAAATAAAAATTTTTATTGGGGTTGCCGGAGCATGACCCCACAGTACGATTCCATTCGTTTTGAACTTTTTAGTTGCTTTGATAAGGACACATTAATTCAAGGTTTTGTGAAATTGGTGTAAAAAAATGTTTCTTAGAAGAACCAATATGGGGTTTGTATGGCAGCCCCATGACCCCATGGTTCGATTTGATTCAATCTTACATATGTTTTGTGTCATCAATAGAAATACATTTGTGTGAAATTTGGTTGAAATTGGTGCACAAATAAAAAAGTTTTTCTTAGAAGAACCTAATTGGGGGGGTTGGATTTGTATGGCAGCCCCATTATTCCATGCTCCGATTTTATCCATTCTTTCATATGTTTTGTGTCAACAATAGAAATACATTTGTGTGACATTTGGTTGAAATTGGTGAACAAATAAAAAAGTTTTTCTTAGAAGAACCTAATTTGGGGGGTTAAGTTTGTATGGCAGCCCCATGACCCCATGGTTCGATTTGATCCATTCTTGCATATATTTTATGTTATCTATAGAAACATATTTTGAAATTTGGTTGAAATTGGTACACAAATAAAAAAGTTTTTCTTAGAAGAACTCAAATTGGGGAGCTAGGTTTGTATGGCAGCCCCATGACCCAGTGATCCAATTTGGGTGAATCAAACATACAAACAGCCTGCAACAATAAGAAGCACGTGTGCAAAATTTCAGCTCCGTAGCTTTTATAGTGGCCGAGAAAAACGCACTGCAACAGACGGACAGACGGACAGACAGACAGACAGACGGACATCGCCCAATCGATTCATCTCGTCATGCTGATCATATATGTATACTTTTTATATGGTCGGAGATGCTTCCTTCAATGCGTTACAAGCTTCATGACAAAGTTAATATACCCTTTCACTCTATGAGCGAAGGGTATAAAAATACATATACGAGAAACACGAAAATTTTCCATTGGATCATAATTTTCTCCTGTGAGGGTTCTTGAAACGCCAATTACGGAATGTACTCGACGTTCTCTTTGATATGACACCCCGCATGCCCACGTTCGATCAAGGTTTGTAATTAGTGTCCTTTTATGTTCTTTTAAAGAGCTTTCTGATCATTTGCTTTCTTAGCAAATTTAATGGTAGAATCTTTAGCTATTATAGATTCGGAAAAGTGAGAAACGTAGCGACAATTTGAATTACTCTCGTAGTTATGGCTTTGGAAAGATACACGGGAAACACAGTAATTCTCCATTTAATCCCGTTTTATTCCGTTTAGGGTCCTTGAAACATGGAACAAACACCGGATATGTAATGTACTTGACGTCACCTTTGATTTGATACCCCACATGCCGACCTCCGGTCAAGGATTAAAGAGTATCCTTTTTTGTCAAAATGAGTTTTAGATTTTTAGGAGCCCACTGATTCAAAAATCACAAGAATTAGCCTTACTCTATTTTTTTCTATTTGAAATGCTAATATGACTGCACTAAAAAAGTGATGGCTAGTTCAGATCGTATATATGTATTTATAAGGGCCACCCTGTATACACCGGGTTTTTTTTTGAGTGATAAAACAGACAGAAAACAGTAAACACCGTGAATATTTCGGGCTTATGAGATATGGAATAATGTGTAATAACTATAATTTCAACCTAGCATTTGGAAGTGCATAAATCTTTACGTTACACCAACTTCATCATTCATGAATCAGACCTGTAGTATGTAGATATGAACACTCTATGAAGTCCAAACAAATTTTCTATTACAATACAAAGTGAAAAGTGGCCAATCATACAAATGTCGAGAAAGACGGAACAACTTTATTCAGTTTTCCTGAACACTTCTTGTGCGAAAGCAATTTGTGGCCTGACTCGAAGAAAATAAAATTTGATGGTATCCAAGCAAACGATTTTGAGGGATGCAAATTGTTCATCGTAACCGACATCACCAACATTAACAAAACGGATGAAATTTTGTTAGTCTATACTTTATACTACCCTACGCTATCGCTTTGAACCGTCATTTTCGGCTCGGGTTCTAAGGATTCTCCAATGGTATCACCACATCCGTTTGCAGGGTATAAATAGCTGTGAAAGTTTGAAAAGACGAGTCTAATCAATTTTATTGGTTATTTTTGGGGTTTGAGTTTCGGTCATGAAGGAAAGTGATGCTTTCATAGTAATATTCGTCAGAAAAGGTCGGATAGTTAGAAGGATGACATTATTGGGTAACGAAAAGATGATACATAAATAGGGCACCTTGGAATAGTTTTCAATTGATATTAAGAAAGGGTCAATGCGTCAAAAGTGTTTCAGTGATAAAAATTATGTTTGTTATATTCCTATGTAATTGTTGCAATATATTTTAATTTAAAATTACGCGGAGCGACAGTTTTAAATGAAATAAAAGCCTGGCTTGTTTTGGTACCATTTGCCAACAAATCTTCAAGGTCTCTAGTTTATTTTTGCAAAATGTGAACAAAAAAGTATTGATAAACACTCTGTATATTCGAAATAAAAAAAACATATGTAATTTGAAATATTAAAGAATTTATAAGTTGACTTTTCGGCAATTTGTGTTCTAAGTCTAAATAAAAGTTCAAGGGTTGTGTATGATGTATTCATTAGTGAACTAGTGCTAAAGAAATTGCATAAAGGGAAAGGTTTGCTCACGTAAGTGGAAAACCATTACATAAAAACAGACTCATGCCGTCAGTGCACGCACCACACATTCCTACCGTGAATTCTATTCGAAAAACGTAAAACCGGAGACAGGCAACGCGAAAGGTGTACTCAGTTAGCTGTTGTAAAGAGGGAATGAGGATGGCTTGGATGGATGACTATTATCATCGTTATCATCAAGCTGTGCACTGGACATTGTTACGTTTCACTGTACACTGCATGCACGAAACTAATTAAAATCGTCCTTTGATTGCTGTTCAATTAGTGGACAGCCAGTTTTCGCTACATGACATCAAGTAGGAGTAAAGTTTTGCAAGTATAGGTGACACACAGAGATACAACAAAGTCAAAATCCAATTTTCGCAGTTTAGTTCATTTCAGTTGTGGCAGCGAATGGTCGAGTCTTTCCGATTGTTCCAATTTGTCAATTCGGAGTTGGGCAGAGACCATAGAGTTGCAGTTGTGGACGAAAGCAAATTTGAAACGAAACAGTAAATTCATGTTTTAGCGGTACAACACTGAAAAAATTGGGCTATCTAAAATTAAGAAACTC
The DNA here is from genome assembly GCA_949715475.1 of Microchrysa polita. Lineage (NCBI taxonomy): Eukaryota > Metazoa > Arthropoda > Insecta > Diptera > Stratiomyidae > Microchrysa > Microchrysa polita. Next base: position 87,783,873 of record OX454418.1, on the reverse strand, counting down.
TTTTCTCATTTGCAAAATTCCCGAAATTATACAAAATTTCTCAAAATGTGAAAATTTCTTCTTGAATCGATCCTATTTGCAAGACCTTCTTTTGAGAAATAGGAAGTAGATTCAAGCCTAAGCCATTATTCTCAATTCAAGCAAACAAATGTTTGATCATAGATTTTTTTGACATTTTCCATGTAAAGCTCGTGGAAAAGCTTTATTTTAGCTTCAGCTTATATTGGAGCGTTGAAGTAGATTAGTCAGAAGTGTCTCTAGTTCAGTGGGTAGCGCGTTTTACTGGGAAGCACGGGGCTACGGGTTCGCTGTTGGTTGGATGCAAGTTTCTTTTTTTTATTTTTGTTCAGATTCTCTTCTTTTCCATAAGAAAAGTTTGCTTAATTCAAGGTTACTTTTCCTTAAAGCGCTGCTATTGTAATTTCACTTGGATCAGTGTGACTCATTCTCAAATGAAGAGAAATATTTCTTGGCTGTTTTTTATTGTCTTTTTTTCTTGATTTGAGCCATATTTTCTTTACTTTAGCAGGCGATTTGGTTCAGTGAAAGCGGAGTAATGAGCTCGCGGAAATAACCGCGATATTTGTACTCCTAATGAACAACGATTGGAATATGTAGTTACAAAAGGAGTTTTACTTTCATGCGAAGCTAAACAATTTTAACCACTAATTAACTTAGGTGTTATTTTATCATACTGTATGTATGCTTTCATTTATGTAAGAGCCTATCCCGAAAGTGAACGCCAAACCGTTCCTACACTGAAAAAATTGGGCTATCTAAAATTAAGAAATTCTTTTTTCATTTGCAAAATTCCTAAATTTAGACAAAATTTCTCAAAATGTGAAAATTTCTTCTTCAATCGATCCCATTTTCAAGACCTTCTTTTGAGAAATCGGAAGTAGATTCAAGCCTGAACCATTATTTTCAATTCAAGCAAACAAATACTTGATAATAGATTTGTTTTTACATTTTCCATGTAAAGCTCGTGGAAAAGCTTTATTTTAGCTTAAGCTTATATTGGAGCGTTGTAGTAGATTAGTCAGAACCAGAAGTGCCTCTGGTACAGTGGGAGGCGCGTTTGACTGGGAAGAATGGGGTTATGGGTTCGATGTTGGTTGGATGCAAGTTTCTTTTTTTAATTTTGTTCAGATTCTCTTGTCTTTTCCATAAGAAAAGTTTGCTTGATTCAAGGTTACTTTTCCCTGAAGCGCTGCTATTGGCATTTCACTCGGATCAGTGTGACTAATTCTCAAATGAAGAGAACTATTTCTTGGCTGTTTTTGTTGTCTTTTTTTTTCTTGATTTGAGCCATATTTTCTTTACTTTAGCAGGCGATTTGGTTCAGTGTAGTAGTAGTTCCTTTTTAAATTAGAAGTACAGTTGAACTTCCTTAAACGGACACTTCTAATAACCGGACATTTCTGATAAACGAACACTTTTATTTTCTCCAACGTTTTTCCACACATACTTAACTATAGGAAACTCGCTTCTACATAATAGCCGGACACTCTCATGACCGGACGCGGACAGTACTTTTATGCCCTTTCTCAATAAGTCTCTAAGGGCCGGATGTACAATCATGGTTTAACTAATGGTTGTCAGTTAAACCGTCGACGGTTAAAAGATGTGTACAAAAATTTAAACAGCCGTTCAAACTACGAATTATCCTTATAGCTGGTTCACACTAAAATCAAATCATATTTGGCATAAATTAAATCAGTCAAAACCGTAGTAGATGGGTTTGAGTCCGATGTCACTAAATTCAAAATGTATTATAGAGCACACTTCAATTATTATAGTTGCATTACAATATGGGAAAACTCTTAATTATATTTAGATTTTGATCAATTTTTTCAACATTGTGAATCCGTTTTTATAAAAAAAACAGTCGTTTAACTAAATTTCTCTCAATTGTAAGCAACTAAGGTTTCTATGGAAACATGTGTACGAATACAGTCGAACTTGCCTAAACGGATACATATCTTAACTTTTATTTTCACCAAATTTTTCTTACATATCATGCAAAGAAAAAGTCCTGACACTCCCATGGCCAGAAACGAATGCAATATTTTTCTCACTAAACGAGCTGGCAGAAAAATTTACTTTTAAATTTTAATATTGAAGAATTATATTCCAAAGAAAGCATTTTAAGGCCAATTGAATAAAATGTAATAGTCATATCATAACTCGAAAAAAAAAAACGAAACCAAAACTAATTTCTGGCGGGGCAAAATTTAGATTTCTTTCGGGCTTCCCTATATAACTTATGTTCCGATTCGGTCTGCTGCTATACATCATTTTTGTAACTTTTCTTTTTGGGTGCGGTTTCAATTCTAGCTCCATCTTTCTCATCCTTCTGTTCTTATATAACTTGGTAGCTTCAAAGATTTAAAACTGGACCAGTAAAAAACGTCGCAGACGAACAGCGCCCAATCGAGTCCTCTCGTCTAATGATTATATTATATATTTTTATATATTTTAGTGAGAGATGCTTCTTCCAAAATAATAATTTGCCTTAAACGAGAACAAAAAATTAAAAAAAAAAAATAATTAGCAAACTGGCCGGAACTGTAAATATATATAGCGCAGAGCACGGTCGTAGACTTAATATTCCATCCCCCAATGCGGTGTTCGTCTATGGCAAGCTCTACTATAGCGTAAACTGGCTGTCAGCTACACCACAAATCACGAAATAAGGCCTGAATAGACCTCGGGCGGAATGAAAATGAAATTTTTGCCCGCTGCGATTTTCTCAATGAAAATGCATGCTCACTGTCGTGGAACATGTCGGTAATGATGGGGAATTCCATAATTCCATAATCCGAATATGGTTCCAAAATTTTTCTCGGCCATTTTATGTATTATTTTTCGATTCCCCCGTCATTAGATATTTTCCACGGTGAAATGACCGGGGAATCGAAAAATAATACATAAAATGGCCGAGAAAAATTTTGGAACCATATTCGGATTGTAGCTTATGGAATTCCCCATCATTTCCGACATGTTCCACGACAGTAAGCATGCATTTTCATTGAAAAAATCGCAGCGGACAAAAATTTCATTTTCATTCCGCCCGAGGTCTATACTGCGCTATAATGGTTACGCGGTGTTTAGGTGAAGACATTTGAGACAGCATCAAAATCACTTATGAAAATCTTGAGTCTGTCTCACGCAAATTAAAAGAATTAAAAGTAATTGACTTTTGTGAAATTTTAATCTTTTCACAGAAAATACTTCCAGCCATCTTTGGTTACAATTTCAGAAGTTCATGTGCGCTTCCTTCTTTTTTATTATTTCATGAGTTAAATAGCAGTAACATAACTTTCAAAGAAAAAGTGTGAACTATTTAAAATGCATCAATGCAAAAATCGATGTCCCAATATCCCGATGTCCCAGTGGCCCAATGTTCTCACGTCCCAGATTCCCCAGTGTACCTAATGTCCCAATGTCCTAATGTGTTAATTTCCTAATATCCCAATGTCCTAATGACTTAAGACCCTAATGCGCATATGTCCTTATATCCCAGTGCCCCAATGTCACAACATCCTGATGTCCCTCTGTACCAATGTCCGATTGACCCAAAGTCATAATGTCCCAATGTCCTAATATCCCAGTGCCCCCATGTCGCAGTCTCCCAGTGTCCTAATGTCCCAATAACTCATGTTTCAAAGTCCCATTGTCTCAATATCCCGATGTCCCAATGCCCCAAGTCCCAGTGTGCCTAATGTCCCAATGTCTTAATGTCCTAATGTCCCAGGACCCTAATATCCCACTTCCCCAAGATCCTAGTCTCCCAGTGTCTCAATATCCTAATGTCCCAGTGTCTCAATGTCACAGTGTGTTTTAAAAAATTGTCAATGCGATGAGCCGAAAGACGCAATTGTTGGAAATCTTTTGTACCATTAATTTACCGTTATTCCATCCACTTATCTAAATGGAATACATTGATTCGTTAAAAGGACCACCAGAGGATCATTCATTCCAAATTTCATAAAAATCCCATCACGCAGAGAGACAGTAGAAGCAATTCTTTCTGCAACTGTAGACTCCAGTCTGAAATTGGCTTACTCGCTTAAGTCTGTGAGGGTGAAAATTTCACCGTTTATTGCATATATCTTACCCGTTACTGTGCCGATCGAAGATTTTTTTTGGAAAGGCACTAGAACAGGATATGTGGATTATTTTGGTAAAAACAATTTTTTGGGGGATGTTGTCTGGAAGGCTGTAGCCCTGTCAAAGAAAAAAGCAAGTTGTCTCCGGTAATCATAGACTTGTTCGCTTTCGTTTTTTTCCTTTGGCGGGCGATACGCTCTCGCGTCTCTTGATAAAGTCATTGGATATAATTTATACATTTTCCTAATTTCTTAAATATGTAGTTCCATTCCGTTGAAGGTAATAGTCCACATTCTTAGTAGCCTAATTTATGTTCTTTTTTTCATGAAACAGTTTTAACAATTTCGTGATGTTTAGCTAGTTTACTGCTTATACTGTGGCTAGAAACGTCTAAATGTACTCATAGTGGACATTTGTGAATAACTTTTACAGCCGTTTCACGCTCATTTTGTGCGGACCCTTCAAAATCGTTAAAACCGTGTTCTACTGTATTTTTTCTTTTTGCGTTTCTTCTAGATCTGTACCTACTTTTTAAAGCGTTAATTTGTGTGCCAATGTGTAATTTATTGTTCATAGCTATATTTCTTATTTGAAGACGAAGTTATTCGTTTTGCAAAATAAAGCTAAAGAGATATTTACATGTTAATTTCAAATTGCATTTTTTTGTAACTCCATTTTTACGGAATATTTATATGTATTAGGTTGGGTATCGGCAACCAGAGTCGCACTCTACGATGCTAGTAATCTAGAGGTCCGGAGATCGAATCTCGGCGTGGCACAGTGGGGCGATTAGAACAAAACTTGGGACATAGGCAAATAAGCTAAATTTAAATATTGCAGATTTGACTCCTATGGTTTTACACTTTAAAGTATAAGCTATCGAAAACCGTTGTTAATTTTTTTTTAATTGTAACGGTATTGATTGTACAGACATGTTTGTTCAATAAGACATGCATTTTTAACGTATACCACGAAAACTTCAAATACCCGTACCAACCACCTTACTTAGTACAATGGCACATACATATATGTTCCACGTTAGGCCTTTGGATAGGAAGGCCTTCTTATGGTAGATGCGTATCTAACAAGGAACATAACGGTAAATTTTAAAGATACAAGCCAAAAATCATGATATTTTTGTTAATTCATCAAAAACAAAAAATGGCCATAGTTGGCCGGGAAATGAATTAAACCATATTATTCTGCAATTAATGGAGTCAATAAAACCACAGAGTTTGGCTGCGACCACCTGCGACCCCGGCTCTAGTAGCTATTTTTATCGACTAACCTCTGTCGTTTCACGTTTGACTTTTTGCATAATAACTTCCACTCTGATGTATGTTTCGACTTTAAATTGTGTTTACATGTTAGCAATGTTATAAGCTTATCTGATTCTGAAAATGGGGTAAATCGGAGCAACAGGTCTCGCACCTCCCCTACAAATTGTATGTGGAAAACATATTAAATTAGTAATAACTCTTCGCTAAATTAAGCTAATTCGGTCAAGTTACTCTAATAAGTTTTAAATCGAATACCCTTCGACAGGACCAAATGTAGGTTCGATTAAATCCAATGTTCCACAACCTCCCCTATAAAAGATCTTACTTTACCAGAAAAATGATCTTAGCTGCTCGTAATTCGTGAAGGGGAAAAGTCGTTTGTTTCGATATTTGCATATTTTTGATAATTTGTTATAAACTCCTGAAAAGCTTACATAAAAGAGTAACTTTTGTGAATTGTTCAGATTTATCCTTTCAAAGAACCGTTATGATATTAGCGTGCGCATTTTCTATGTCGCATGAATTTTGTAGTTTTTCGAAGTTTGAACTACTGTATCTTCGAAATAACGGTGAGTTTTTAAACGGGGGGCAGTGAAATTACAACAAATGTATATATTTCTAGGACCCCAACGCAAATACTAAATTGCACAAAGCAAGACTTTGGGTTTTGTTTGGTAACTCTAGCTTTCCTAAAGATTTCATAAATAAGGGTGCAGTTTTGTAACGGTAAATGGGAAAGCAATATGGCCTTATAATATTTTACTCTATATAAGGTGTACTATCTATTAGCATCATTTGTAACATTAGAAAGGAGAAACGGTACATTATCTATACTATGGGGTTGGTAAAAGCATCCTTTAAAACCGCTATATGTTCTTTCGAACAGGACATATTTGAAAACGGAATCCACCATTCGATTCAGCACAAAAAAATTCAACTTAGAGTCCTTTACATGGTGCATTTTGCAGCAGGTTATTGGGGTTAAGAATCCTGCATATTCCCTACAAAGGAAAGTTATAAGTGTTTCTAATTTTCGACTGTCGAAACCAAAAGCTATGTAAAAGTACATATGTATTAGTTTTCGGTTGAAATGTCTATGACGCAAATACATATAAAACTCGTAAAGTGTGCATATGCTTGCCTATAGCGTACTATATTGCATTAAACTTCTATTCAACTTTTATAATGCAACAGCAAATAATTTTCATTTGTTGAACTTTTCTACTTGAAGCCATATTGATAATTTTATCCTCTTTTGAATTTAATTAAGCAAATTAAAAACTAAACTTTTTTTTTCGTTTTCCAATGTAATTTCAACTCCATAGACCTTACACGTTATCTATGTACTTGCATAGCAAGTAGAAGATTTTAATTAAATTTTATATCATGTTATATAATATTCATTTTAGACATGTAATAGCAAGATCGCCATAATCCATTATAAATGAACATTTACAAATCATCATTGCTTCTTTCATTTTATTCCATGAATTCATTGGAGAAAATTTAAATGTTTCATAGTGCAGTCAAAATATCCCAATTCAGGCCTCCAAATAGAAAAAAATAGAGTAAGGCTAATTTTTGTTGTTTTTGAGTCAGTGGGATCCCAGGAATCTACAACTGATTTTGCTAAAAAAAATTTGATCGGAAAGGTCCCAAAAAGGATAAAAAAGGATACTCTTTAATCCTTGACCGGAGGTCGGCATGCGGGCTATCATATCAAAGGAGACGTCGAGTACATTACATATCCGGTGTTTGTTTCCAGTTTCAAGGACCCTCAAAGGAATAAATCGAGCTTAAATGGAAAATTTTCGAGTTTCCCGTGTATCTTTCCAAAGCCATAACTGCGAGAATAATTCAAGTTGTCCCTACTTTTATCACTTTTCAGAATCTATAATAGCTTGAGATTCTACCATAAAATTTGCTAAGAAAAAAGTTGATCGGAAAGCCTTGAAAAAGGACATAAAAGGACACTAATTTAACACCTTGATCGAACGTGGGTATGTGGGGTGTCATATCAAATAGGACGTCGAGTGCATTGCATGTCCGGTGCTTGTTTCCTGTCTCAAGGACACTAAATGGAATAAGTCGGGCTTAAATGGAAAATTACGGCTTTAGAAAGATGCAGATACGGGAAACACAAAAATTTTTAAGTTGAGCCCAATTTTCTCCTTTGAGGGTCCTTGGAACAAGTAACAAATGCCAGATATGGAATGTACTTGACATCCTCTTTGATATGACACCCCACATGCCCACGTTCGACTAAGGTGTGCAATTAGTGTCCTTTTATGTCCTTTTTCAGAGCTTTCCGATCAACTTTTTTCTTAGCAAACTTTATGGTAGAATCTTCAGCTATTATAGATTCTGGCAAGTGATAAAAGGAGTGACAACTTGGATTATTCTCGTAGTTATGGCTTTGGAAAAATACACGGGAAACGCGAAAATTTTCCATTTAAGCTCGATTTATTCCTTTGAGGGTCCTTGAAACAGGAAACAAACACCGGATATGTAATGTACTCGATGTCCCCTTTGATATGATACCCCGCATGCCGACCTCCGGTCAAGGATTAAAGAGTATCCTTTTTTGTCCTTTTTGGGACCTTTCCGATCAAAATTTTTTTTAGCAAAATCAGTTGTAGATTCCTGGAAGCCCACTGATTCGAAAACAACAAAAATTAGCCTTACTCTATTTTTTTCAATTTGAAATGCTAATATGACTGCAGTATCATTGTTAGCGCGTGAAAGCACCTTTAGAAGTAAATATTCCTGAGGAAATAAGCGCATGACGTTTTTGAGTTTTAGTGCATAAAGCTTGCACTAAAAATCCACTTTGGGTTTTTATGTAATAAAAAGGAAGAGCATCGTTTAAGCCTTTTTTTGCTTAAAAGGAAATATTTTTTTACGGAAGGACAATGGACACGGAGACGGTCCACAGTGAAGCATTTGCTGTCATAATGCAGGAAATTATCATAGGAGGCAAATGATCCACAAGAGAACAAACCCTTTATAACTTTTATTCGTCGAGATTCAAGTATTTTTGATAATACATTCAAATTTAAAAAGAAAAGGAGTGGTCCTCCGTTTTTGAATGAAAAAAGTTGTCTTCTTGTATTAAACCAATATATTTCGGCCTATTCGGCCATCTTCAGGGTTCTACAAATACAAAAATAATGACAAACTTATAAAAATTGAATTTTCCTAATAGTGAACTTTAAAAATTACCTATTATTAGTTCTGTCACGACAATTTTCAAGAACAACCCAGCCAGCATCGGCGTCATGTACCGTGAACATAGCCACAAATAAGCTTTACTTCATGAATCACGAATCGGCATTATGTATCGATAGGACGCATTGAAAGTTAGATACATGATCCCAGCCAGCATCGGCGTCATATACCGTGAACATAGCGACAAATAAGCATTACTTCATGAATCACGAATCGGCATTATGTATCGATAGGACGCATTGAAAGTTAGATACATGATGGTCAGTTGAAGGAATGTCGACGGATCATGCATATAGGAAATATAATGGTTTTCTTCTCAAGTGTGATTTTTGTTGCTGGGGTGATTAGAATCACGAATAAAACATGATAATTTGTATAGTCTGGCTGGAGTAGTGGTTACGGCGCGCACCTTCGGTGCATAGGGTTATGAGTTCGAGACTCACCGTCGCACGTGTGTTTTTTTTTTATTATGCGTTGAATATACATATATGATAGTTAACTATTACATAATGTTTACGAATATTGATTTTATAATGTTAATCCGTAATAAGGCGCAAATGCATAATACATGAAATAGGGGGACATCGTCATATACTGCTTGTATGAAAACGTGATGAATGAATAAGCAATATGTGCTTACGCGTGTTGCATGAAATAATGATTACAAATGTGTTAAATGCTGGCTGGGTTATGTCAAGTGAATTTCAATATAACATAGCTACATAATTACCCAGCCAGCATTTAACACATTTGTAATCATTATTTCATGCAACACGCGTAAGCACATATTGCTTATTCATTCATCACGTTTTCATAGAAGCAGTATATGATATTTCATGTATATATGCATTTGCGCCTTATTACGGATAAACATTATAAAATCAATATTCGTAAACATTATGTAATACATAGTTAACTATCATATATATTCAATGCATAATTAAAAAAAAACACACGTGCGACGGTGAGTCTCGAACTCATAACCCTATGCACGGAGGGTGCGCGCCGTAACCACTACTCTAGCCAGACTATACGAATGATCATGTTTTATTCGTGATTCTAATCACCCCAGCAACAAAAATCACACATGAGGGGAAAACCATTATATTTCCTATATGCATGATCCGTCGACATTCCTTCAGCTGACCATCATGTATCTAACTTTCAATGCGTCCTATCGATACATAATGCCGATTTGTGATTCATGAAGTAATGCTTATTTGTGGCTATGTTCACGATATATGACGCCGATGCTGGCAATGGGTACATGCATACATACATATGTACATATATGATTACCACAGCCTGTGGTATAAAAAACAAAAACATAAGAAACGGTTTTTTTGTATCGCGGGTAAATCTGACTCGAAAAAAAAACGATCGCGGGTAACATCCCGATTAAGACCAAACAGCTGAAATTTGACGGTTTTTGCGCATCTTTGACTCACCTTCGTTGGCTTATTTTTTAGATGTGGTGGATTTTATCACAAAAGATAATTATTTTTTTGCAAAATCTTTTCTCGTCATTGGAAAAACTCACATTTGGTTTGAAAAAACAAATTCCCTCATATTTCCCGTATGCGTCCGCCATCTACATTTGATGCATCTAAGCTCTATCCCGTGTAGGGTAGTTGCACGCGTGAACTTTACCTTATAAAAAATGATAGGTGGATCAGCTGCCATTTTTTTATATGGAATTTCGTTACCCAAACCTACATGGGATAACCAAAAAAACGTACTTAATGTAGTTTGTAGTGAAGTTAATTAATTTTTATCCCATAAGTTTATTGGATTTTGAGTTTTTATTAAGAAACTTTTCCGTTAGAGTGGATATCCATGCAGCGTATTTGTGGAAAAACCATAAAGATTGTGACGACACAAAAATAGTCACCATAAAGACAATCCGTTTTCTCCTCTTGTTTCGTCCACCGAATGGCCTCTACTGTTCAGGAGCTAACATTCCATTAGCGTTTTTACGTGAATAGTTTTGTTTGCGATATCGAATTGAGTTTTGATAATTTTAATTAATTAAAATTTAAGAGCACGAAAATGAGGGATCCCTTTAATATAGGGGTCCAAAAATACCTCATCTCTGGCTGAAATAAACTCCATATGGCTTTTGTTTGGAATATTTGCAGTAATTTCTGTTTCACAAAAAAAGGTGAATGATTGTTCTAAAGCATTTTTGAAAACAAAGGAACAATCCCCTTCTCGATTCCCCCCCTTGCTAGTGATTCACTACCAGAGTACCAGCTACCAAATTTTAGGACTTTTCTCTTGGCGCATGCTCACTAATTAAGTAATTTCAATTAATTTAAAAGACAATTGAATCAGATTTATTAGCTGAATTATTAAAATGAATTACTTAAAACTTTACCGTTAAATCGACAAAAACAATATTTCTTTGACTGTGACTCATCATCCTGTCCTCGTACGGGTGGCGCGGTGTTAGTGAAAAATCCGATTCCCATGATCTTATGACTGTTTTCGTGGAAGTGTTCAGATTAACATCATGCTCTGCAGATTTTTTTATTCGCATTAAAGGTCTGGATAGACATCGGGCGGAATGAAAATGAAATTTTTGTCCGCTGCGATTTTCTCAATGAAAATGCATGCTTACTGTCATGGGACATGTCGGAAATGATGGGGAACTCCATAAGCTACAATCCGAATATAGTTCCAATATTTTTCTCGGCCATTTTATGTAATATTTTTCGATTCCCCGGTCATTTCACCGTGGAAAATATCTAATGACCGGGGAATCGAAAAATAATACATAAAATGGCCGAGAAAAATGTTGGAACCATATTCGGATTGTAGCTTATGGAATTCCCCATCATTTCCGACATGTCCCACGACAGTAAGCATGCATTTTCATTGAAAAAATCGGAGCGGACAAAAATTTCATTTTCATTCCGCCCGAGGTCTATTCAGGCCTTAACTAAGCACTACTAACAGTATCAACATATTCTCAATTTGTATATTTTTTGAATTCGGAAAAATCATCGCGTTTGCCCAAAGAAAACTGAACATAACCACTATCCTTCCTTCATACCGTCCTCAGAGTGCACTGTTATTTTCGATTAATCAAAGAATACAACCATTAGCCATACAACAATTGATTAGTCTGTGAGAAAGTTCAAACAAGAGAAAAGTTTGAAAGGATCGAAGCCCGGTCGAGTCTCAATCCATTATAACCATCTACATTATATCCTATATATGTATGTCGACCAAATTTCGAGAGGATAATCCCGAATTAAGAACGTTTAAGTTAGTAATATAGGCAAGAGATATTGAGCACAAGTGGATGAATTACAACGTGACATATATTGAGGATAGTCCGGGAACGAAAACTAGTCCAAAGGTTGGAGATTAAATGAAGTCTAATAATGAATATAATTTGAGGAGAGCTTAAATGAATAGGAAGACTATAAGTTTCATCTACTAAATAGGAAAGTATTATACCCAATATGTATATCCATAAGATGGTATCGGGTATATTGTTTTTGTTGCACCGTTATTATGTAACACATGAGCCACCGGAAGTATGGCAGTATACAAATAGAAATAATCAGGATCGCTTCCTGATTCGCATAAGCCATATCCGTCTGTCTGTCCTAGGGATGTCAAAAAAAAGGGTCCATTTCCTGTTTTTCGGTTTTTTCGGTTCTTTTGCAAAGGCGGTTAGACCGTCCGGTTTTAACCGGGCTCAAAGTACCGGTTTTCTGGTTAACCGAGTCTTTTCCTTGATTTGCTTAGAATTTTATTTAAAAAAAATGCTTACTCACTCGTTTGGCCGGTGTTCGTATCGTATGCAAAATCAAATCAAAATTTATGTACATGATGTAGTATGAAAGCTAATTTAAAAGAGAAACATTTTGAACAAAAACGATAATCAGATAAATTGTCAGAAGTGATTTCATTAATTGATTAGTTTTTGTAAAAATTTTCCATAAAGTTTATCCTAAATTGAACATTTCTGAAAAAAATCATTGCATTCGCATTTGGAAAGGTGGACTTCGTGCGTCGCTGTGGCGCACCTGGTTGAGAGTGCATGCTAGTAATCTAGAGGTGCGGAGATCGAATCTCGGCGTGGTCAAAAATTTCTGTATGTGCGGATAGGAAATATACGAGTATAGTGCCTGCAAAAGTATGTCCCAGAAGGGGTTTTTTCTGCAGGCATACATTATCCTTCAGATCTAAGTGAATGTAGTTTTTTTTTAAATTTTGAATAAAAAAATTATATGTATCATATATCTGGATAAATAGTATTTACACCTTATTCGGATTATTTTTATATTGTTAGCTTATAAAAATATTTTATACGCAATTAGCATGAAATGTATAGCTTCAACTGATAACTTCGATTAATAAAGAAGCTTGGTATAATTTTTATACAGAAAAGTCTATGGAACTATATGTATACCAAAATTTATAAAGTTTATACCATTTTTTTTAACCGTGAGGGGGTGGAATACCACATTTTTTAGCGACACGATGAAACGCTGATGCACTGCCGGGTTAAAACCGGAATGAGGAAAAACCGAGAAAAAAACGGTTAACCGTTCTGAAAGTACCGGTATTCGGACTAACCGTCCGGTTTTTGACATCCCTAGTCTGTCCGTTCGTGTGTCTGTCAGTTCGCACGGTAACTCCCGAAATCATGAAGCTAGCGTTTTGAAATTCTGGTAAGATATTTGTTTTGATACAACCTTGGACTGTATTAAAAATGGACCAAATCAGAAATCCTACAAATAACCCCTCATCGTGGTTCAAGTCGTCCTTAATTCTCGATAGTGACTTGAAATTTTGATTGATGCCTAATTATTGCATATACTTTGAGTTGACGTAAGGAGTAGGTCTTACCATACCTCCCCTACAAAGCCATATTCAGCCATATATTTTTATAGAATGACTTGTAAGCTTCAAATTTGTGTCAAATGGTAGCTGTTGGATGTCCTTATAAAAAAAATTAGAGGTGTGCCAGATCCGACTACCTCTACAAAAACTTGAAATAGAATATTTTGAGTTCCGCGTGTCTTCTAGGTGTATACATGGGTATTGGGCTATTCGCACGATTAGAACTGGGTCTCGTTTTTATCTCAGATTAGTATCATAAATTGTCTTAATTAAATCTTCAACAACAAGTGTATCACAACTTTGAATTGAAATTGACTAGGTGCGTTTCGGTGCAACTAAATCCCGGAGCCATCTCTTTGGATTTCGAATAAACCTATTTGGTAAACGATAATAAATCTTCTAAATGAAATTTATCCTGGCTTTATGACATGGAAACTTTGGACTTATGCCTAGATGCGTTTATACTACAACTACAGGAGTAACCTATTCTGTGTTTATGTATAAATTTGCATTATTGCTCAGCTGCGGATATTCAAATATGTGAAATGACAACATCTCTCTAACTCAAAATAATAGTGTGTAAATGACATGAACGAGCTTTTATTCACATAAACCATTTAATATTATGGTTTTGTATACAGTTTCCTGAGTATAATTCTCTTTACTATCCTTGCGTGCCATAACTTCAAATCCTTCACAAGTCATTTCACTCTCACGTGCAATCCAAGCGAATACAGCATATTGAGATTGATGGGTAAACATAGGTCATGTAAAAGGCTTCTCTGGTGCGACCATCTATAAAAGTCAACCTGAACTCTCATGTGTAGATATATGTATGTACCACACATGTATGTATGAATGCATGTAGATATATATATCCATGCTGTTAGTATAAGCCCGTAAGTGGTTCAGGGAATTGCGGGAGGCTTTTAATAAAACAGAGCTGCAGAAAAGCTGAGAAAATAAAGGAATATAAATTGAGAATAATATTATAAACATCTGGTAAAGGAATGTGTCGTCAGACATGATAGCGAAAAAAATGTCCATTGAGTTGTGAAAAATTGTCGATTCCCTAGTGACGCTTAAGAAAATTATTGAGAAAAATGTTATACGAGTACTCTTCACATAAGAAACAAAAAAAAAAATGCATATTAGTTTGTATGTCATATTCCCGATAGGATTGGGCAGTGAGATTTTCATAACATTTTTTTGTTGACCTGATTTTGTTGAGCACCTCTCAATATAGTGGGATACATTTCTTACAACTCGACCGTGCAATTTCAGCACACTTGTAGAACTGCTTGGCGCTCACATTTGCTCTAAACTTGCTGACCAGACACAGCATTTGGCTGTACAGTACAGCAATTTGACCTGCCGTACAGCGGTACAGCATCCAGAAGCGTACAACAAAATGTACAGCATTCTCGATTTCCCGCCTGACTCTAAATCTCTCAAGGCAATGGACCTGGAAAGGCTAGGCATCGTCAAAGCTATTTGATTATAAGTAGAGGTACGGAAATTGGGATTCATACGAAATCCCCAATCACAAAATCCCCAAACGTAGAAAAATCCCCAAAATGAAAATCCCCATATTCAAAATTCCCATAATCATAATACCCATATACAAAATCCCCATTATCATAATACCCATATACAAAATCTCCAATCATTAAATCCCCAAACACCCGAAATATGATGGTAAATGGTAGATGGATGGTAGTAAAAAATGGTAGATGGCTGGTAGATGGTAAATGGTTGATGGATGAAAGACTGTAAATTGTTGATGGTTGATGGTAGATGGAAGGTGTTAAATGGTAGATGGTAAATGGCACTAGGAGGGACGTAAATCGATACTAACTTATTTTTTTATTAGCACAAACAAAATATTCGAGTCCATTGCATATATCGTTCTAAACATATTAGGTTTTCTTTAACATCGTCGAGAGAAGTCCTTATCCGAACGAATATTCGCGGAAAACTTGGTTGGCTTATTGTTGGAACCGATTGCATATTTAATCGTCTGCACATTATCTGATGTTGTTCTGTGTTACTTCAAAGACTTTGCCGTTGATTAGCATATATATCAGTCCACGACGGTGATTTTTTTATTGCATAGTAGGACTATTCAATTACAATAGTCTAAAGCACCTACCATTTATTACCTACCATTTACCATCTACTATTTGCTATTTACCACCCACCATTTGCAATTTACAATCTACCATTTACCATCTGTCATCAACCATTTACAAGCTACCATCCGTCTATCATTAACCACCTACCATTTACCATCTACCATTTATCATCTGCCATTTAACATCTATCATTTACCATCTACAATAGCCTAAAGAAAGTCTCCATTCCCCATTTGAGGTGTGATCTTAGAACGCGCGCGCGTTCTTAGATAGAATGGGGAATATTGTTTGGGGATTTTGGTTTTGGGTATTTTGATTTCGGGGATTTTGATTTCGGGGATTTTGATTTCGGGGATTCTGATTTCGGGGATTTTGATTATGGGGATTTTGATTTGGGGATTTTGTGACTGGGGATATCGTATCCAACCCACGGAAATTTCCCAAATAAAAAACAGGAATTTCGCATAAACTAATTTTAAATATTACAAATTTCGCTAAAATTCGCAAAAAAAGAAAACTTACTTTTGTACATTTTCTTGCTTTTAAACTCTGTAAAATGGAGATACCAGAGATGCCCACATGAATGAATGTTCAAACCTCACTACTGCAACTGCAACTGCAACACAAAAAATTTGACGTTTTTATTATTTTGAATATAATAATTAGAAAACCGCCAGAAACGGCGATGCGCCTATACACCGCAGGCCGAGCGACGCGACGCCATGCTATGGAGCGGTATAAGGAAAAAAAACACGACAAAAGTTCTTCTTAAAAATATCGCATTGTAAAAAACAATGTTCATTCATCGGACCTCCTACTAAAAATCTTGCTCGGTGTTTGACAAGCCATTGCTCTCGAGATTCTGTGAACTCCTTGCATTTAAAAATATCTCTATTTTCACTAATGGGAATCTTTTGGAAAAATAACAATCTGAGATTGAAGAATTGGATTAAAGTTTTGAAAAATTATCTTACTTTTTCCGTGAAAAAAAGTACAAATTAGAATATTTCGCATCTATTCGCAAAAATGAGCCATTTTCGCCGAAATTCGCATATACATATTTCGTAAAAACGTACCTCCACTTTTAAGTGATACGCAACAATTAAACGTTTACTATATTTGTACAGTTAAAAGGCATCAAAAACTAGAAAAATTTTGAGCAATAATAGACCAAGCAATGAAAGCCTAAAATAGGGGTGTAGAGAACATCGAAGGGGGTGACGATTTTTTTCTTCGGTATTTTATCAGGAGTAGTTAGGAGGTAAAGGTACTAATTTTACTCGGAGCCATATCTATAGATACATGTATACCAATTATGTTGTGTGGATGTTTTCTATGTGAAATTTCTGATTTTTAAATTAGCTATATCTTGATAACTGTTAGGAATTCGACCTATGCATGTAAGATGAACTTTATAGGAAATTGTGTAAGCTTTCATTCTTGCTCATACATTTTTTTGTAGAGTTCGCGGTTTCGGAGATATAGCGGGGATAGAGCTGATAAGCACAAGAATGAGATATTTGAACCCGCTCTCCCAACGTTAGCGCACTCCCCATGACCGCGTGCTTTTAGTATGTTTTCCTCCGAACCGCCCATTATGGATCCATGAAATAAAAAACCGTCCCCCCCCCGCCGTTTTTTCACAATGTTTGTCTTTATCCTTGAAAATAGAGAAAATTGAATTCGGAAGCTCGGTTTTAACCCCTAAGCTTTTGACTGATTGAATACCGGACAACGGGGCGTATATTAAATGAGAGCCAATTAAACATCGTACAAATTGGTCGTGAAACAGTTTTCCGAAAAACAATCGCGAGAGACACCAGAGCCAAAAAAATAAACAAAATAACGATTTTTTTACAATTTTCGGATTTCAATCACCTTTATCGGGGGAACCGTTAGGAATTCGGCATTTGAGTGTTCAAATAAGTTTTTGGAAATTTAATGGGCTTTAGTACTGCCATACAAATACTCTCAGGACGACTCACCGCTTCCGAGATATTTCCAAGATTAAGTCGACAACCTGCAAAAATGAATCCTTTAGCCCCCCTCCCCACGTTAGCGCAAACCTCATGACCGCGAGCTTGTAGTATGTCTTACTCCAAACCGCCCATTAGTGATCCATGAAATAAAAAACCGTCCCCCTCCTGCCGTTTTTTCACAATGGTTGTCTTCATTCTGATGAGTATAGAATATTACTCCGTTGAGACTCTCTTAACTCTCGAATGATAGGAGACAAGCCAAGAAGAAGTATATCAAATTAAGGAAAATTTACCACTTACTAACTTTACCCTACAATTTTTTTTTGAAAAACAAATCGGAGAGACACCAGAGTCAATAGAATGCAAAAAAATTTTTTTTTTTACTTTTATTGAATAATATCGGAAGAACCGTTAGGAGTTTTGCATATGTAAGTATGGGCAAATAAATAGGATATTTAGAAAGCTTTAATGCTCACTCACAACTTTTTTCTGTGCGACTCACCGTTTTCGAGATATAGCCCAAAACATCAAAAATTGCACCTTTAACCCCCTCGTTAGCGCACCCCTCAGCACCGAGTAAAATTAGTACCTTTACCTCCTAACTGCTCCTGACAAAATGCCGAAGAAAAAAATCGTCACCCCCTTCGATGTTCTCTATAATGTCTTGTTTGATTGGCCTATAATATTAATTGCAATACTCGGAAAGCGTGTAAAATTTCAATATTAATGGCAAAGTGATTTTCGAATTTTGAACTGTAACTTACGAACTACTATAGCTAGAAACTTGCTTACAGTAATAAAAGTGCGATGCTTTTAAAGCATACGAAATTTCAGTTAGACCGGTCAAGAGTTTTCAAGTTTACTGTAGTACTTTTCCAACTACTATTTTAGCTGGAAACTTGAAATCTTTAGCGATAAAAAACTGCTATTTAATAGAGACTTGATAACTTCACCAACAAAAACAAATCCATATTTTCTTAACTACCAGGATTCCCCCAGCATTTCTACAAACCACTCTATTAGATAGAAGCAGGGGCGTACGTAGAAAAATATTTCGGGAGGGGTTTTGGCAAAAAAGTTGACGTTGGTCAGACGTCAGAGAGTTAATCACGAATTGATATCCTAAAGTTGCTCAGCGCGATAAAATCACTGAGATTGCCAAAGGACACTCCGATTTTTTTTTAAATTCTTATCGGTTACTAGACATCACAACAGCTTCAAACCAGTTGCAAACCGGCACCAGCCTCATAGTGGTTTATTGATATATGGAGCTTAAATGCACACCACATAGCTTCTCTCCCTAATTATGCTTAGGCACTGAAGGACTTAATTCCAAATTAACTGAAGCTCTTTTTTTATTTCACCAGTTTCAGTTGTCCCTACTTCAGGCACTTCACTGATTTAACAAAATAATCAGATTTGACACAATTATTTACTTAAGATTTTTTTTGTGGTTTCGGAATCGCAGAAATTTGTTTGCCAACACATCAATGATCAATGATTCATGATGCTGAGTTCCATGCTCATTGTTAGATGGCTTCAGAGATTTCGTGGAGGTTCAAAATCTCCATCCGTCTGTTAGAGGGAATTGGTTTCGGAGGGAGAAGTGTCTATGGCGTCAAATTTTGATATGGCATTTGTAAATGCCATTAGCTTAACTTTATAAAAATTTTGACCAAAAATAAATTTGTCTTAAACATTTTGCATAAAAGTTGAAATTCTTAATTGTACACAAATGCCCTCAAAAGTATGGAACGTGTTTTTTTTTCTAAATTTTTACCTTTGAAAAAATGTTGTACAAACATGAGCAAAATGCTTCCACACAAGTTTTGCGACTGAAACATGCGTGTCAGGGAAATTGGCAAAAATTTGGAGTCTTTTAAGCATTGAAAATGATATTTGATCTTTGCATGCGAGACCGAGAACAAACAAATGTACTTAAAGGTAGAAAAATTTGACATGCTTTTAAAGCATGAAAATATCAAAATTTTGCTATTAATTCTATAATAATTTAAATAAATAATTTCAAATAAATATTGGTGGACTTCTGTATGAAAATTCGACTTCTAAGTATTTTACGCACATAATCGGTACTGTCCTTTTAAACTAGGAAGAATAATTTTTTTTATTAAATTTAAATACATAAACATACGGAAAGGTTATCCTCGTTTCTGCGATCTTGTGCAATATCAGTTGCGATCCTACGTAGGGGTTTTCGATGCATTCAAATTTTTAACAAAGATATTACAAGCATCATGATCATTGGATGACAAAGACCTTCATACCAACGTATTTTTAATTTTGACAGACTAAAAATGAGCAAACTAATCGCCACAAGAAAGGAACTCGGCATCATAGGGAAGGTGCTGTCAAAAATCGTTTCTGCTATTCCGAAAGTTACCACATAACGGTTGATTAGCATGGAAAGCTTATCTATCAAAATTAGGAAAAATCGGAACATTAATGTCGTTTAAAGAGAATTTCAATACAACTCGTTTTATAAGAACGAAGACATGATTTTGTCTCCAACAAACAACTGAGTCGATCCTTATGGATAGGCTTTTAAATAAAATTGTTTTCATGCATCGGTTACTGGAGTAACTTGAAAACTTGAAAATTATTGGAAAATGCTCATGACTACTACGGTTTCTTCCATAGTAGATTTGGGCTTACTTCTAACCCGAATCTCACTAATAGGTAGTGTACCAGTATGTACAGCATTTACCATTCAAGTATCTGGTCACCTTACCTAGCGCTAACGCCGCCCGGGCAAGTCAGTTTTTTTTTTTTTTGTAGAAGCGATTTAAGGGACCTTTTACGCTCTTGGTCGTTGTGACAGCGAGTAGCTCCAAAACGATTTACATTTAAACACTATAGGTAATAAAGACACCAAAATTCGTACCCACTGAGCTATCGAAGGCACAACTGGTATATGTAGTAGGAACATGCTCCGCTTTTATTCAGATTCTTGAAAGCAATTCAGCACAGTTTCCGCAAGGCTTTTTGGAAGTTTTTTGGACATGTCTAATATTGAGAGTAATTAAGAGCTGATAAACTTCAATTAGCCCGGTTTCTTTGCGGACGAATTTCCGATTGGTTCGAACATTCGCTGTTTATTTTCATAAATGCGGAGAATCCTAAGAGAATAAAATCAGAGCTAGTTGAATTGGGAAAACCTAGCCAAATGCCGGTTTAGCATATATTAGCAAAAACAAATTAGGGACCACCTTGACCAAAATATGTCCTCTCAAAGCTAAAAGAATCAATGCATATGAAACGTTTCTATGTGCTGAGTGTTTATGCGATTCCTTATCTCTCAATATTTATTGAGTGTACGTGCGCTACTGTGATACAATAAGCAAAAAAACAATCTTAGACTTAATTTTCCTGACATCAAATTGGGACATATTGCCTAGTATCCTTTTACCTTAGGAAAAATTTAGGGATCATGCAACCAGATACAATTAAAATTCTTAATTCTTGGAACAAAAAAGAATTACATTTTCAATTGGAAAATTAGCGCATAATTTGTAAAAAAAATCATTATAAAAAGAATTTAATTAGCACATTACTTAGCATTTTAGCACCTCGTCAAGGCAAAGCATCGCAAGGACTTTGCATCTTTAATGCGTTGTTTAATTAATTGATGTATTTATTTACCTACAAAAACATATTCCGCCATCTCTAAACAAAATTTAAAATGCTGCAATTGGTTTCCTGGTATCAGCTCTGTATATTTACGAGTATATACTGTATTCTTGTTTTCTTGAACGATTCTCTATCTCTCGAAATTAAGAAAAAGATATAATAGTGAATTTAACCCTCATCCAGCGGCAGATTTTTACAACGCTTGCCGGCGGCAAAGGTACACCTGTACCTTAGTACATTTTGTATGAAAATCTTCACTATTTGTATGAATTTTGACCGTAAAACCGTTATATTATGTTGACTAGTCACAAATTAGCAACTGTTTTTGCCGAAGTGAATGTTTTAAGAAGTTCGGTTTATGTGGATTTAATTTTTGGAGTGGGTAAATTTAGGAAATAGGCAAAATTTTAAAAATAAAATTGAAAAAATGGGTTGCTTGGAATTTTAATTTGACGAAATCTAAAATTGATTTACAAATGAAAAGTAGAAAACGGTTCAAATTAAGTCATTAATGATTTTAGAAGAATTTGGTATGTTTGATTTGCGAATTGTGGAGTCTTAGGTTAAAATTTACCCCCCTGCCCCCAATATATTATTCTGGTACTGGAACCCGTTATCGCTAACGAAAAAACGTCAATAATTATCACATTCTCGTTTTTTTCCATAAAACAACAATATTTGAAGCAATAAATATATTGGAGAAATGAGTAAATGTGTTATTATACGAAAGAAAGGTCCTGTCAAGCAACAAGCAAGTAGAATCGGCTAGTATAATTTTCAGTCTCTAATCTTTGTAAATCTAAACTCAGGCCAATTCCTATAGTAGAAAAATATCTAAAATTTTAATTGTGATTGTTGTTGGTAATATATTTGCTCGTATGTAATTAAATCCAAGGATCGATTGAAAAATTAAAACAAGAAACCGAAGACATGTGGCATATTCTATAGCAGTTATCGGTATCTATATATGGTACCGACGTACAATTCAACCAAGTTTATGTACCACCCAAACATCCATTTAGAAATTTGGTTGGATGCTTCTGCTGGTTTTCAGCTGAAACATCAAAAGGAACTCGGGTGGAGGTCCCGAATTACACAAATAATAAATATTAGGTAATGGAATACAAATTATGGGAATTTGTGGTAAAGAAAATCAACCGCTAAAATCCAAAATGTTAGCATTTGTTACACACCTAATTTTCACTAGATGTTATGGGGGAAAGAAGGCGTAATACATTGTATTGGTTGCCCAAGGTTCACTACTTCAAAAAGTTTGGTATGCCAGTAAAAGTCTTCAGATTGATGTCAAATAAATAAAAACCCCTGCATGTGTTAGCCTAGTCCTTATAGATCGATATCTCGAAGGACCTTGATCATTACAAATAAAATTCGTAAATCAAATACTTCTGTACATCACTCGATTCTCAACTTATTGATGCTATAATAAATCTCTCTAAGCATGAGCATTCACCAAAAATATTTTATTTTCGTTTTTTGTAAATTTTCTTTCATACAAAATATATGAAGGTACAAATGTACCTTTGCCGCCGTTAAAGGGTGTAAGATTAATTATGCTCCCTAACTTGGGGATGGGTGGTCACACATTTCTGAAATTTGAAATGCATATTTAAAACTAAAATCGTAGAGATGTCAGAAAATTTCAGCCCGATCGGACCCATAGCCAAAAAGTTACGGTGTTTTAAAAACAAAAAAGGTACACCTGTACCTATCCCGCTGGATGAGGGTTAAAGTTTAGATAAAAAATATATTTAATCAGAACTTGTTATAATTGTTATTTCGCATACATACTTCAACCATTTCAAACACACACTGTGAAAGTGTGTAGGCATACAGATATCAAGGGAAATTACATTAACAAAACTAAGAAGAAACAGAATTTTTTATGGCATGCGATTGACCTTTCTAGAAAAGAAAATTAAAATCGCCTGTTGGATTCGCATTCCATTATATAAGAAAACAAATTTTCGTAATCATCATGGTCTGAAACTGATTTTTCTTTGATGTCAACTTCTGACCGTTGATATTTGCAGACTAACGAGCTTCAGACAATGTTAATTAATATTATATTAGAAAAAAAGCAACAAGGGCACTATACAAAAATGTATACACTCCTTACATATTTTTCTATTTTATAAATATAAATCCAGGAAAAGGTTATCGAATTATAATTACATTTGTTTGCAAAGAAAAACATGTTGGTAGAACAGGCAGTGGAATGTAAGTATGTTTATGAAAAAAAAGGAAGATTGGTTGGTTGTGTCTACCTTAGGGCAAAAGCGGTCGTCTTAGTTTTGAATAACAAAATTTGGAGGGGACTGTCCAAATACAAAAAGAATGTAAGATAAAATATTTAAACCTCAATAGTCACTTCGGAAGGTAAAGGTAATAAGTGCACTTTCGTGTTTCTTTAGATTGATACTGCTGATCTAAGTCAAAGACTAGGGCCCGTATTTATAAACGTACCTTAACGAAGCACTAACTCAAAGCGACCTTAGCCAAGGAAATACTTACCGAGACCTTAATTCAAGGAATGAAATGTCACTTTCAGCAACTTGTTTATCCGAATAATTTATTTGTACAAGTAGTTTAGTTCAAACAAGAATTATTTGGGAAAAAATTATTGGCGCACTCTTAACGGAAGATAAGTAAATTGAAAACAGTTGTCCGTGCCGTATACCTACTCAAAATGCATCTTTCATTAAAAGCGACCTTACTTGAATTTATGAACATTTCTTGAAATCAAGTGAAGTTCGATGTCAAGGAATCCTTTAAATCTCCGGAGTTACACTCATTTGAACTCAAGACAGCCTCTGTTACCCACCTTGAGTTCTGATAATTTCACCTCACTAAACTTGTTTTCCGTATTTCACTAAATTTATGTAGTAAAATACAACTTTTATGCGTATCGAAAATCGTGAAGCTTTAGTGAATGCACGATAATCCCATGCCAAAGAAAGTGATGAAACGCACAACGAATTGACGGAGCGAGGATGCGTGGACGACCGAGAGCTCGCTGGGAAAACTCAGTAGGTGAAAACGCCCACCAGCTGCTGGGTTTCCGTAACTGGAGCACAAAGTCATGTAGCCGCGACAATTGGTTCAGGCGGCCAAAGTCCGACGTCGGGCTATCGTGCCCGATGATGATGACATATTTTATATGGTCGTAGATGCTTCAATGCTTTACAAACTTAATGATAAAGTAAATATGTATATACTTTTTCACTCATAGTGTGAAGAGTACAAAAAAAAAATAAAACATTGTAAAGAAGTTAGCGCTAAAGTAAAAATTGTATGGTAGTTCTTATTTTTTGTCCTGTGTGTATGTACGTTTCCTGTAATAATTCTAAAAAAATTAGCTGTTTCCCATTCATTTTACTTTTTTGCCGATACTGCCACACACAGTCAACTACAGCAGGAACACACACCACCATTCCACAGAAAGTATGACATCACAATGAAAAGTGACAGAGTATTTACATCGATTTTATCGGTAAGCATCCGTTTTCCAAATGTACGTAGTTCGTATCGTCAAGCTAAAATCGAAATTAATTGCCATTTCAATATTGGCCTTAATTAATGCTCTCGTCACACAGATTCCACCACAGTCGATAACGTTATGTTGAGCTGATGAAAGTATAGATGCTGGCCAGTTGCCACGTATCAAACAATAAAGCTTCTATCACAGGTAGGTATTTCGATATGCGTGCATAGTTCTATTAGTTGTGTTCATAAGACAAACTGTTTTCCATGTTTGGAAAAGTTACATATAGTATTTTAGAATTGTTGATTTAGTGGTTAGTGCACTCGTCTCCGCAGCACAGCGTCGTGTATTCGAATCCCACTGTGAGCCGGATGGACTATGATCTCACTGAGATGTTAAACATTTATGGGGATAAATGCGTGTTTTTGATTTCAACATCTCTAAAAACTCCGTGGCTATGCTCGACTTGCTTTTATTTTGCAGCGCTTAAATTCGGTCCTTCGGTTATAGTAATAGTGTCCAAGGACATTGTAGACTTCGCAGTTATAGTAAAACAAGATAAGATTTTGCGAAAACGGAAAACTGTTGCATGGGTATTAGTATGTCTTGTAAACGCACTCATCTGTATACAAGAACAGCCGATTTTCATACATTTTATTGTTTGATGTAGCCTCGATAAAGCCTAAATCCTGTTGAAATGAAGGAACGAGTGTCAGTATAAAGTAAAGTGGTGTTTGTGATACAGATTTATTGTAAGTTTTATATATCGGGATTTGGTTTTAATCAAAAGGACAATATTTCCTGGAAATATATTCGTTCGGGATTAAATTATCATGAAATTCACACAGAAGATAAATAGAGACTCACTATTGAATGCATTTAGACGAGAAGTGAAAACTAATAATAGTGGTCCAGGCCTACCCGCGAAATTTTTCCATAAAGACTTGGAAGACGGACGAGTTTACATGAATGAGCAGTTAACGACGATGACGGCGACACTACTGAAGCAAGCAAAAGATGGGTTGAAAAACAATTTCAAATATGTGTGGTCCCGAAATGGAAAAGTGTATGCACGGAAAGATGAAAGTGACAAATTAATTAAAATTACATCAATATATGATATAAATAAGTTATCGACTGTAGGAAGTTTAGCAAATGAATAGATTTTTAATTTCTGTGTTACATTAATTGAAGCATTTTTTTAAATTTCTAATCTCAGATATTAATTCTTTCTTGAATGCGCTAGGCGAACCTAAAAGCGCCATAATGGTAGAAAATGAAGAAAAATTTAGTGAATTTCTTATCAATATAAATAATATTAATATATTATGTTTAAACATTCGAAGCATAATATGTAAGAATTTTAATGAATTTTGTGTATGGATTTCTGATTTTAATGTACAATTAGATATAATAGTCCTAACAGAGACGTGGCTGGGCCACGATAGTATATTTTATCAAACACCTGGATTTGTCAAAGTCGTAAAAACCAAACAAATTTAATAAGAGTGATGGAATAATAGCATATATAAAAGAAACTATGAATTATAGAATAGTAGATCAAGATATTGATCACGCTAACTCCGTAAACATATTGATAAGTTTGAACAATATTGATTTTTTGATTACGGGTGTATACCGATCGCCAAATGATACGAATGTAGAAAGTTTTCTTGAGGGATTAGAAATTTTTTTGAATGCTAATAAGAATTACATAAACCATATATTAACCCATTTCTTCCCAAGGATAGAAATACGCTAAAACTACAAAGTTTTTTGGTAAATTCCAATCAATTACAATACAATTAAGAAAAAAAAATTTAAAAAATTTCAGTTAGTGTTACCAGTGGCTCCCAACGTGATGTTGCGTTGACGCAACGTTGGGAGTTTTTGGGTAAAAAAAAATTTAAACCAAAATTTAAATCTTAAGCTTCTGTGTTGCAAAAAATTGTTGATTTATATGGCGAATAATAAATTTAGTGATAAAATTCTGAAACACTCACTACAGCGATATAGATGATATTTTTTTGCAACATTTTGGGCGGGTTTTTCGGTTTTTTTTTCTAGTGGTTGGTCATATCGTATAGATAAGAGGCACACTATTTTCTGAAAGCCTTACATTATATTGAATTGAAAATAGATCTGCCATATTTTGCTTGGTTACATCTGAAATTTAACTGGCCATTTGTAATATAATGGGGGTCGGCCGTACTTTGCCGTTAGCGTCAGGTGGTAATTCATAGTAACTTTGTCCCGGAATTCCCTTGTTTTTGTTATTTTCTATTTCAGATTTGAACAGGCATATTACAATTTAGGTTTTTAAGTCAACAGCCAAAATACATAGAGGGGAACTGCTCAACATGAAGACTGCTAGCCCCAATTATCGCTGGGAAGTTTGTGTTACAACCTTTTAGCGATTCCGGATTGTTTCTCAATTCCTTGTGACAAAAGTAAATAATAACTTGGCTAGAAATAAATATGTTGTTGCGTCTAGAGCAAAAGAAAAATTTACTACAGAAAAGTTTATGACACATTTACTTAGTAGCTCTATTCTAACAAAACTGTCCTTAAATGGAAAAGGTTTCTGATCCCATACTTGTTGACTTCAGACCGTACCGTGGAGTGAAAACTGTATCAATAATTTCATAGACTTTTCAGGGTACATATACATTCACTACAAAGGCTCCCTTTACCCACTGTAGAAATCCTTGTAACATATTTGGATATCTCGACACCACCATGAAATATGTATTTGGAAAATTACTTTAGACCAAGTGACAAGTATCTAGCTGTCATTGTCCCGCAACTTCTTTTATCGTTTTCCTTTCTTCAATGAGACACATGTGACTCATAAAAGAGTACTGGATATGAATACCATGAGTCACATGTGTCTCGTAAAAAGTGAGGTATTTAGGACTCATTTTAAGATATTGCTGATGCGAAACCTGCGTTACATAGCAAGAAAATGCTTTGCTCCTTAGGCGTTTGCCCCAGAGTTACTGTACCGGGAAACTCCCAACGTTGCGTGAACGCATCAACTATGTTTAACACATGCTCCTGCAGCAAGGACCAACCTTTTTCCAAAACCAAGTTAAATTAATTAATTAGCAATTGTTTTTCGTCTAGAAAGTGTGTTTGGATATTGATTTTAAGATATTTTAATATTTTTAAAATTATGATAAAAAATGTCCTGAAAAACATGGTATTACTTTCTCTTATATCCTTAAGGACCCAATGGCTCATTTGATATAGCAAATATGCAGAAATAGTGCCAAGAAATGTCCGTTAAAAATTACATGATTTCTTTTCCATTTCAATTTAAATTTGGTGATTTTTACAGAGGTCAAACTTCGTGTTGCGTATACGCAACGCTGGGAAGAAATGGGTTAATAGGAGACATGAATATAGATATTCTAGAGGATAACTAAGATATAAATGGTCATAAGTACATGAATATTTTACATGGAGGCGGGTTCATTAACTATTTATACGGATGTACGCGTAAGGGAATCACTCGAGAGTCATGCATTGACCATCTGTTCGTTAAATGTAACAAATCCTTCAGTTTAAACTCATTGATATATACAACATATATAACAGATCATTTCGCTATTTGCGGAAAAATTGACTGTTCACAGCTCAGCCCAAAAACTGCCCATAAGGAAGTTAGCTTTAAATATTTTCTAAATCAGGCGCAATTCCAGCAAAATATAATAGTGGAGACTTGGTCAAATGTATACAGTGTATCTGAAGCTGAAATTTCGTTTAACAATTTTTAAAACAGACTTTTAGATATCCATAAAAGCTGCTTTAAAATAGCAAAAACTCCTAGTTGTAAACAAAAACATATTAAACCTTGGATATCAAATGGATTAATCAAATCTATCAGGCATAGGGACAAAATGGCGGTAAGAGTAAGAAAACAACCTATCAATGTAGATCTTCACACAGAATATAAAACTTATAGAAATTTGCTCAACTTTTTAATTCGACAAGCGAAAAATCATTACTACACGGTTAAATTTCAAAACTGTGGAAATAACACAAAAAAAAATTTGGGATGTGGTAAATGAAGTCACCGAAGCGAAACAGGTAAAAACTGTATTTAACAATGATATTATTAGCAGTAGCGGCGAATTGTTACATGATAAAAAGGAAATAGCCGATGCACTCAACAATCACTTTATTGAAGTTGGCTGGAATCTAACGAATAATATGGAAAATAGTAAACCCCAGCAAAATAGCACGCATAATTTTATTGATTCTTTCTTTTTTCATCCTGTGACTGTAGAAGATGTCTATTCGCAAATACTAGATATTAAAACTAATGTTGCCCCTGGAATTGATAACTTGCAACCGAAATCCCTTAAGGATAATGCTTCTGCTCCATCAATCCCGTTAACTCATATAATTAATGTGTTTAAGTCAAGGGCATTTTCCAACTAAATTAAAAGAAGCTGTCGTTGCTCCATTACATAAAGGAGATAGTAAGCGGAACATGAATAACTACAGGCCAATATCCTTGTTACCTTGTTTATCAAAGATTTTTGAAACAATAATGAAAAAACAGTTAGTTAAGTATTTCGATAAACATAAGATAATCTCAGATGCGCAATACGGGTTTAGAAAAGGCAAAAATACCGAACAAGTTATTTATCAGATAACAAAGTTATTAGTATCCAAATTAGATACGGGGCACAAATGCTTAGGAATTTTTTTAGATCTCACCAAAGCATTTGACACGGTTGATCACATTATCCTGCTGTCTAAATTGAGTAATATTGGGATAAGAGGCGTGGCACTAAATTTATTCAAGTCATACCTATGATTGTGTTCTTTTATCTAGGTAATACCTATATAAAAGAACACAATCAGTACGAATCAACGACATATTAAGCTCTTCAATGAATATTAAAATTGGAGTACCGCAGGGGACAGTATTAAGCCCAATTCTTTTCCTAATATATAAATGAGCTTATACGAACAAATTTTAAAAATTGTACCTTTTTTGCTTTTGCTGACGATAAAGTGGCTATTTATGAAGGAGATGATTGGGACGCAACATACCATCATGCTAATGAAGGTAAGCAAAAAATTAACTCGTGGCTCAGTAATCACAAATTACTAATTAACATATCCAAAACTACAGTTATACCATTTTCCTTTAATAAATCAGGACTTCCTTCGGAGCAATTGAAAGTACATATCCATCGTAAAACATGCTCAAGAGTTGAATGCAGTTGCCCGGCCATAAATATTGTAAACTCTACAAAGTATTTAGGTATTAAAATAGATCGACATTTACGATGGCAAGACCATATTTCATACGTGTGCTCTCGTTTAACCCTTTCCCGGACAGAACGTCTATAGACGTCCAATTTTTAGCATTTGACATACAAATCGTGTCAAATTTTGGCGTTGTGTCCGGCAATGAGTTAAGAAAACTAATTCATAAGCTCGTTGAGTTGAGACCCATTTTGTCGATTGAGCGATTACGAATGGTTTTTGTGGCGCTAGTACAATCGGTGATTGAGTATGGGATTATCGGATGGGGAAGTATAGCACCCACCAATCTCAAACCCTTAATTTTGTTACACAAACAAATCGTAAAAATATGCTTGAGGAAATCCATTCTCTATCCGACCAGGTTAATATACAACGAGACGGCTTTGAAATAAGACTCTGATTCATCTATATTACACATATTACTCATTATTAATTACATAATATGCTATGCTCTAGCACTTTTCTTAGTTTAATTAATATAAGTTATTCTTAATTTGATAGATATAAGTTAATACGTGTACACACATTTTTTAGGTCAATAAATTATTATTATTATTATAAATAGAATAATTAGAATGTGTGTCCTAGTTTAGAGCTATGGTTTAGTACCTATACAGGACTTCCGGATTCTGAATACATTCAACTGGCCTCAAATTTCAGCTTTTTATACCGTAGCCCGTCTATATTCAGTGCTATTTTTGTTTCTCGGGCTGTATATTCCACTTGCGATCTAAAAGAAATATACCAAGATACCAGTTTGTGTTGTCGGTCACTGTTTTTCTTTTGAGCAAAATTTATAATTCTTTTATTATATAAATACGGTTTACGGTTTTGATAAGATTTCCTCCAAATTTAACAAAATATTAACAGTGGCTAAATTTCATTGCTGGTACCATTTAGCGACAAAATGCAGCTCAGAAGCCATGAAATGAAACGCATGAAAATATGGGATTCCCGCAGAAGAAAAAAGAGTTTTCCTAAGGGAAAGATTTATATTTCTGGTCTAATTATGTTATCGATTCATGATGCTCACACGTGCCCAGTTGCGGATATCAAGGGTCAGACGTATAGATACCATCTACCGGTATACCGTCAGGGGAGTACCTAGCCGTTACGGCCATATCTCCCGGTCCTTCGGGCGGTTTGGATCTTCGGTGTTTTACTGACAAGGTCTTATTGTCAGATGGGGATTTCTTCATCCGGTGAATGCACTCACCTTCAGAAACCCAACCCCGGGGCTGCATCCCCAGCTCGATGTCTTGCTTAAAAACCGACAGCCACTTCGAGACCAACGCCTTGATGGGTAGGAACCATGGTCCCCTTGGCACGCCCATCCCCGAGGTACACTATTCGCTAAATACTTCTCTTTAGCAGGTGTGATCCTCCTTCGGCTCCCTTATAGTTAGACCTCACGTTAAATTCAGATGTGCACATCCCAGGTTCGTTGGACCTGTGACCTGTTCACATTGGGGTGGTCCCATCCGTTTACTAAGCAGCAATTTGACTCAGGACGTGTGGTCATCAATCCACAAACTAGTTAGATATAGGCGCGTAGGCATTTTCCACCAAGGCCATTCTCACTAACTAGCCCCTTGTAATGCTGGTATAAATTAAAGTTCGGACAAAAAGGTGGTTAAAAATTGTTAAACAGTTCAACAACTCCATTTTTAGGGTTTTTTAGAAATTTTTTTTCAAAAAACCCTTATGAAATCGATTTTGTCCGTCCGTCCATCTCTCCGTCTGTCCGTCTGTTCACTAAATAACTCGTGAACGGCTCAACCGATTGTCATGAAATTTGGTAGGAATGTGTAGAATGTTTACAGTCTTTGGCACATATACCTTAGAAGTTGGTAGGAAATAGATAACAGGGTGTCCCGAACGTTGGAAAAAAGTCGACTTTTTTAGTTTTTATCGGAGAGTGACGTATGGGTATTTAAATCAAAGATCTAAACGAGTAAACCTCATATCAGTTAAAATTTTCCAGTTTCGAGTAACGGTAAAAAAGTTATTGGCGTTTAAAGTTAAACTTCCTTTTCGAGTTCCGTTTTTCTAAACCGTTATAGGGATCGATATGAAACTTTGCACAAAGATAGGTCAGTAGGGCCTTATATACGTTAAATATTAAGACTGTTGACTTTTGCAAAGGAAAAGTAAATAACAGTAAATTTGTAAAATTTCAATTTGTTCGTGTGTAGTCCCTCTTAGGTTTCCAAATATGAGAATTTTGCTAAGGGTTTTTAGAAAATTACATATAGAATATGTCTACGAATTTTCATTCGAATAACTGTATCCAAACCGGAAATATAGCCAAATAAGTATTTATAGTAAGGGCCTTTCGCAATGCAAGCCTCTTAGGCATTTCTTCAATGCATATCTTTTAACCTGATGAAACAATGAACATGAAATTTGGTGGAAATGCATAGAATGGTAATAAAGTTTGCCACAAAAATTTTTGAAGTTAGTAGGACCAAGTGAACAGGGTGTCCCTGAATAGCTACAAAAGTATACTTGTTCAATACTCATAGGAAAGCTTGCGATGGCTCTTATGACAGGGAACACAATGGAATCAATTTATATAAGGTTGCTTTTCCTTGATTAAAAAACAGTAACAGTAGATTTACAGCTAATAATTCAGTTCATATATAAAGCCAAGCCATCCTTACGTTTGCCTGAGTTTCTTTTTGGTCAAAGGCCATCAGAAATCTTAAAACGAAAAATGCCTGTAGATTTGCCTTGGAGTACATTTATACAAACTGGGTAAATAGTAAATCTATTTTTGGATTGGTCTAATTAAAGGTGGAACAGAATGAAAGGCGCTAGCCTTTCATTTTGGAACGCGTTTATTTAGACCAATCCAAAAATAGATTTACAGGAAGCATTTTCTTAATGTTGTGCACGATTCTTATTTATTGCTTATCAAATATATGTACAAAAAATATTCGCTATGCATTAAAATTCTAAAAAACCCTCGTATTGCGGGCGCAGCCCTCTATAAGCCGGTATTTTTTTATTTTTACGCTTTTGTGCTGGAACACATTGTGTTTCCTTGATTCGGCCGCGGGCCGCGCAAAACTGAAAGGAGGGCCGCGAGTTTGACATGCCTGTTCTACACGATCGCTTATAACGGATTTCTCCCCTACGAGGAAACACTGCGTCATGTTCGACTTGTATTACTGCCTTGCCGAACGAATAGGGAAAAAGGTCAGCCATATTGTGAGCCACCCGTACATGACTCGGGAGCACGGAAGCGTCATCGCCCGAATGGTCTTTGTACAGATTCACGCCATGACGTATCAACTATACAAGGGGCCTCCCTGCGCTGCTCGGGTACGTGGTGTTGCAACTCACAAAAAATCTATGGCCCCCTACACAGATTTACTCTGTGTCACAAGGACACAGACTCCCCTGCGGGATCAAGGGTCAGACAACTAAAAAATATTTACGTTTTCCAGACTATAGTCTCTGCAGCAGAAAATTTTGCAGTGCCTGCAATCAAACTCGCATTTTTACGCCTTCAAGCATTGTAAAGTACAGCGATTTTTCTGTACTACATCGGTACGAATTTCGTTTTTACCATAATCATCGACCGGGTGGAGGCAGGGGAAGCGCTCTTCCCTGCTCCCTCTGGCTACGCTCATGCATTTTAACATATATGTTTGCACGAAGACTAGGTACTTGCGATCGCGAGCAAAATCTGTAGGCACATAAATACTCAGATGTGGATGGCACAAAATGCTTAGGTATACACGACTTTATTGTTATTATTGCTTCATTAGCTTACCGTCAAACGATTAATTGAAGAAATAGCCAATGCCATGAATTAGTAACGATAAAAAACAGGACAAATGTTTCCTATCGAAAATGTATATGTACGAGTATTGGAATTTACAAAAACCAAAATCTTTATTCACTCTATTTTGTCATTACGATCCATCGTTTTGCCTCAATTCTGTCCGTGTTGTGACGATTTCCTTTTTCTACAAAAGCAATAAACTCCTGGCTTGTGAAAAAAGTACACCCCAGAGGATACTTGGCCAGAGAAAATGTTTTCTATATTGCGACAAGGCCAGTCACATACTTGTCATAAATGAAACTTTCTGTTGTTTGTCAAAAGGATAAGAAATTTCATTTGAAATGTTCACATATAGTGAAACTTTGTGTCATGTAGGCAGCACCGAATTGTATGTATCATATACTTACTCCGACATCCAGGATAAAGGGACATCGAATGATATGTGAATGACTCTTGTGATCCTATCAATTCCCTTAGTCCGTTGGGTATTCTACTGTATGAAGATGCTGAATAGTACTCCTTACATTTTCCTAGAGACTAATACAAAATTGAATGTAGTGGCTCCGTGAAGAACGGTTGGAACATTGTACCCTAATGAATTTTACATGGGGAGCCTGTGAACAATTGATGAGTCTCGCTCGGCTGGAAATATCTCAATTTCTCCATTGTGACATGATATATTCAAAAGATTGTTTAGTGCCATATAAAATTAGGTATGCCGAGCTTATGAAAAAGATAGTTTAGGTATGCATATTACGTGGGTAGAGATAATGAATAAGCATACAAGTCCACCCATATAAAGCTTGACGAAAGGAAACTTCACAATACAACAACTTATGATTATGATTTTTCGCCAATATCTTGTTAACTTAAGGTGACCAGACTCCAGAAGGCCCAATGCTGTACGCATACTCGCCAAATTCCATTTTCAGGCAAATCCTCAGCCATACTACCTCCTCCCTCCCTTTAACGCCGATTGAGAGAAAAATAATATTTCACGAGGGAAATATGTGTTGAACCTTGGGAAGGCAATGTTAGGTTGATACTAAACAAGGAGCCCTAAATATACTCCTCAGTGGCGTAGATATGGGGGGAATCAAGGAGATTGATCCCCAGGCCACACTTATTTTTCTACATTAAATTATAAGCATTTAGTTCTTTGCTATTAATTGGATACATTTCATAAAAATATCTACAAAATTCCATCCACAGGAGGAATTAATCCTTTTTACGGTATTTTCAATTGCATAATTGTTACTGCCTTGGCTATAGTTCAATAGAATTTCGACAATTTAGCGTACATGAGATTTGGATTTCTTTAGGCGTTGTTTTTCAGAAAGTGCGACTCCCACAAGAACAGATCAGCTGAAATTTACTAAGAAAATTTGTAATTTTTGCGAAAATCAGTATTGTAGTGATGCAATAGGGTTCTAATTGAGCGGCATTGCAGCACTGCAGGACTAACCTGCTTGAACAATATTGCATCATGCTACCCGATTTTTCTCGAATCAAATCACAACCATCTCGTTCGCTCATACGCCGCACCATCTTCCGGTAATACTTCACAGAAGTGGCCTCAACATCTACGTCCTCCTTGCTAAGATGCTTTGTCGCCTGTCGGGATTCAGCTGCTGCGTATCATTCGGAAGTCTCTAGTCCAACTTCGATTAAGCTTGATATACCAACATTAAAGTGGGAATTATGAAACATCTGATCTCTAGTGTTACATTGAAGCGGCAGCCTTTTTTTCGATCTGGTCAACAGACCTCAAACAACTAAAACTAAATTTTTGTTCGGTAGAAAATAATAGATACAGGATGGTGGTGACTATTCCTTAAATCCCTTATTAATGCTTTTATGTATGTTTTAACACGAACAACTTTAACCCGGGAATACTAATGTGAGTCATTTTGACGCATACGCCGCAGATTACATTTTTCGTAGAAAGGGCGATACGCCCAACCGGGTTTCGCTACCCATGTTTTCCTTGCAAAATATGTTCCCTACCGAATGTCGAAGGAAGCGGAGGGTTTTGATTTTATGGTAAGCAGCTATTCGTGATTTTCTCTGACGTCGTTAGTACTGAAGGAACCTTTTTTGTGAGTCAAAATGACTCACGTTAGTAATAACCGCCTATTTTTTGTACTTCACATACTTGGTTTCTGGGTGATATTTTACAGTCTATCCAATTATCAAACAAACATTCTTATTATCCTTACATAAAACAAGTATTCCGAGGTTTTTGGCGCATCCTTTCATACTCTTCTCCTTGATATACCAAAGTGTAGTGAGTCAAAATGACTCATGGTTAGTAATAAGCTCCTCAAATTAAGGTTAGTGTTCCCGGGTTAAAAGGGAAGAGTACTCGAAATACTAAAATACTCTAAATGCACAGCGTTTGTCATCAGACTAGCACACCCCTTCGCATGAATAATAGCACATGTAATTTCTTTTTTTGTCTATCTTCCACAATTAAAGACGTAGGACCCCCAATTTTTTTAGTGCAGTCATATTAGCATTTCAAATAGAAAAAAATAGAGTAAGGCTAATTTTTGTTGTTTTTGAATCAGTGGGCTCCTAGGAATCTACAACTGATTTTACTAAAAAAAAATTTGATCGGAAAGGTCCCAAAAAGGACAAAAAAAGATACTCTTTAATCCTTGACCGGAGGTCGGCATGCGGGGTATCATCTCAAAGGGGACGTCGAGTATATTACATATCCGGTATTTGTTTCCTGTTTCAAGGACCCTCAATGGAATAAATCCAGCTTAAATGGAAAATTTTCGCGTTTCCCGCGTATCTTTCCAAAGCCATAACTACGAGAATAATTGAAGTTGTCACTACTTTTATCACTTTTCAGAATCTATAATAGCTGGAGATTCTACTATTAAATTTGCTAAGAAAAAAGTTGATCAGAAAGCTCTGAAAAAGGAGATAAAAAGACACTAATTGCACACCTTGGTCGAACGTGGGCATGTGGGGTGTCATATCAAAGAGGATGTCAAGTACATTCCATATCCGGCATTTGTTACTTGTTCCAAGGACTCTCAAAGGAGAAAAATGGGCTCAACTTAAAAATTTTTGAGTTTCCCGTATCTGTATCTTTCTAAAGCCGTAATTTTCCATTTAGGCCGACTTATTCCATTTAGTGTCCTTAAGACAGGAAACAAGCACCGTAGGCATATGCAACGCACTCGACGTCCTCTTTCATATGACACCCCGCATGTCCACGTTCGATCACGGTGTGAAATTAGTGTCCTTTTATGTCCTTTTTCAGAGCTTTCCGATCAACTTTTTTCTTAGCAAATTCAATGGTAGAATCTCCAGCTATTATAGATTCTGAAAAGTGATAAAAGTGGTAACAACTTGAATTATTCTCGTAGTTATGGCTTTCGCGGGAAACGCGAAAATTTTCCATTTAAGCTCGATTTATTCCGTTGAGGGTCCTGGAAACAGGAAACAAATAACGGATATCTAATTTACTCGACTTCCCCTTTGATATGATACCCCGCATGCCGACCTCCGGTCAAGGATTAAAGAGTATCTTTTTTTGTCCTTTTTGGGACCTTTCCGTTAAAATTTTTTTTTAGCAAAACCAGTTGTATATTCCTGGGAGCCCACTGATTCAAAAACAACAAAAATTAGCCTTACTCTATTTTTTACTATTTGGAGGCCTGAATTGGGATATTTTTCCTTGCCTAGTGATTTCAAATAGAAAAAAATAGAGTAAACAGTAAACAGGAAACAAACACCGGATATGTAATGTACTCGACGTCCCCTTTGATATGATACGCCGCATGCCGACCTTATTACGGGGAAAACCGATGGAAGGACACTCTAGTAAGTAGGTTAGTAAGTAAGGTTCGTTATTAGTAATTAGTTCTAGGTGGCGGCTGGTTAGGTTAGGAAATTGCGGCGCGGTAAGTAGGTTTAGGTAGATTAGGGATAGATTAGGGATAGTGTAGAGCGAAATAAGGGAGTGTCGATTTACACCCGAGCCGAAACCACCATCCGAGGGTAGCGTGTGAGATTCAAGAAAAATAAACATCGCAACACCCCGAAGCACGATGGCGACCCGGCGGCGTATAGATTTAATTGAGTCATATATGGCTATATATATATACCACACAAATAACCAGCACAAAATCTTACCGATACACAGTTGATTGCTCGTCGAACCCTGCGCTTCACCGAAATTGCTTGTTGCTTGCTTTTCAAGACGTTTGAGCTCCTCGTTGTACTCCGAGTCGAATTGAGCCTGCAACAGCTGAGCGATGAGTTCATCGGATGTACACGCTTCGCCTTTAAGAAGGACACCAGCTCCTTGCATAGGATCCTCGTGAAATACGCTCGCTGCTTCTGTCGCCGCCGTTACACCTTTCCCGATTGACGAATCAATCTTACTCGGAGTTGGCTCACTGCCACCCAATGCCATGTTTTCCAAATGTGTTTTTGTTGGACCGACTAGTGATTGGTACGGGAGACGCAAAATTGCTTTTTATAAATATTTTTGGCAGATTAAAAGATGTTGTCAAATAGATATTGACAAGTAGCCAGAAGCTGTAATCGACGTGAGGTAATGTGTGGATGGGGCAGGATCGGCACTACATTACCGAACCTGTGGTGGATTTGTGATCGGCGGGAAAGAACAAAGACCGTACGACAGTTAATGGAGAAACTATAAATAGAGCGATCAAATAACGGCTCGATCTTCTTTTGCCCGCCATCAACCACCATCAGGTAATCGCCGACCGCCCAGAATTTAAATTGAGTATTGATTCTTTTCTTTTCGACTTTCTCGATCTTCTTTTGCCCGCCATCAACCACCATCAGATTTGAAGAATCGAATTCACCATCTTACGAGTCACCACTTATCAAAGACGCACGGAAAGTCTATAAGACGACGACAACGACACGGCGACGACAACGGAGATCTTTAAGGTTTGTGTTCGTAGAGACGAGACGACTCATGGGATCATCGCTTAGCGATCGAAGTTAAACCACCGGTTTTGAGCACTATATGGGTATATTTTCTATACAGACATGTTCCTTTCGTCCATAGTCGATACTAGGAAAGTAGAACCATTCAAAAATGTTTTAATTACGGCTCAAAATTGGATGCAAAACTTCGATCGCTGGGTGATGATCCCATGAGTCGTCTCTACGAACACAAACCTTTAGAGTGTCGCCGCAAGCAAGTGCCCTCGAATTCACCTCACGCAGTAGCCGAGACACTTAGAGGTTTGGTTCTACAAGACGACGACGACGACACAACGCAACGACAGAATTCAAATAATTGATAGGGTAGAGCCGCCGCAAGGTATTTATTTAGGATAATTATATTTAAGATTAATTTAATGTTGGTTAGAAATCAGTGCGAATACAGAGCTTCAATTCTTATGACAAGGTGTTGTGAAGATTTTTGGAAAGTGTTCTTCCCCGGTAGTTTTGGTAGAAGGTCATATTCCCTAATCGCGGGTGGAAATCGAAACGGTGACGAAGGCAAATTCAGGAACGCGTTTCGTACTTCGTCGTTCCTTTCCTGCCACGGTCGGTGCTATTAAAAAGTACGTGGCGCCCACGACCCCCCCCCCCCCCTTTCTGAGCGAGGCTGGCCGACCGACGTCCCGTTGAATTACGGAAAACACGTAATAACCTCCGGTCAAGGATTAAAGAGTATCCTTTTTTGTCCTTTTTGGGAACTTTCCGATCAAAATTTTTTTTAGCAAAATCAGTTGTAGATTCCTGGGAATCCACTGATTCAAAAACAACAAAAATTAGCCTTACTCTATTTTTTTCTATTTGGAGGCCTGAATTGGGATATTTTGACTGCACTATATGAAATAGTAATGTCCCCAGATATTCGCAAAATAAATGCAGAAACAGAAGAAAAAAGTGTTCAAATACTTTTGCCGGAAGTAAGTTGCACATAGGTCTATATGTACATATATGTAAGTCTTATTCACATGACACTAACGGAGGCTAACAACGAATTGTAAAAATATTGTGCATATTTGTTGCTGTTGACATTATTTTCGATACAAAATATGTACCGTTACATTTTCCAGTTATGATGTAAGAAGGATATGATTGTAAGACGGCAATTTTTAAAGAATTGTACAAGCACCTCACCTTGGGAGAAGTTGGAGAAAATTGAGATGGAAAAAAAGATTGTTTTTGGGTCAAATTACGCCAATTTGACTTTGAAGCTCCGTAAAAACCAAACTTCCTATCCGATTTTATTGTGGTTAGTTTTATTTTATAGGTAAATTGGTTGGCTGTAATAATCGTTTTATTTCACTATACTAGCTGGTCTAGCTTTCAAGATATTGGGCTTTAAGTTGTGCAAGAAAATTATTTTTTCAAAAATCTTTAAATGCCTGTGGCAGCTAAAGGGTTAAGCTAAGGGGGTATGTTCAATACAACTTTTTTGGTGGAAATCACATGAGGAATCACAATCCGGTGCGTTTATGCGGCAGTTTCCGGACACCCTGTATACGCCGACCTCTGTAAGACGTTGTCGCAAAAAAATTTCGAAGACGCGAGATCCCCTCTAAAATAATTAGGCATACATACATACCTGCAAAGAATTGTCCATGAGTGTAAAATAATCATGGCTGCATTACCTTACGTTTATAGTTCAGCTAAGAAAATTTTCAATTCAGTGGTATTGAATCAAAATCGATACTTGGATCATAAAGCACCTGCTCTGATATAATTACGAGAAAGGACAGATACGAAAATTAATTCACGGGCGCACCAATTTATTTGAATCCTACCTGTCATTGTTAATGCGCCCCTTTCGTCAAATACAAAGCTATCGACATAAAACGTAATTAAGTAAGCGACAAATTTTGGTTGTTATGAATTTTTAAATTAATGTAATACAGAAATCGGCATCAAAAGGCAGTTGCTATCCTCCTAAAGTTCATAAAAGCCACCAGAAATATTAATGAATAAATTTGGTTGCCAACCAAATTTCATGATTTCATTCAACGTACTGCTTTTATGCTGCTCTTTGTGTACAATTTTCACTCATTAACGACCTTTTCAACTTTCTCAACATGTAATGCTCGTAGTACATAAAGGTAGAAATGAACTTACTTTAAAACAGCAACCGAAATGTTTTTTTTCCATTTTGACTGTATTGTACCAGAGAGTACATTTATTATTGGTAACCATAAATTTGTTCGCTTCGACGATTATACAAAGGGACAAATGCAGATGCCAAATTATAAGCTCCTAGTGTCTCAATGCTCAACATGCAACGAGCTGGTTTTGCCATTTTCAAAGTGGAAAAATTATGTTCGGTACCAGTACTCAAGTGTCGTTTCAGAAAAAATAGCAAGGGTACAGGGAGACTGGCTGAATATTTCTGCTGCAATATTTGATTCGAACTTAATGAATAATGGACGTATACTTAATTTTTTCTAAACGTTATGAAAAGCAAATTACAATTTTATATTTTTTGCAAGTGCGCAAAACAGTTCATAATTTTATCGAAGAGTTTAGTTAGGTAAGTACATAATATCCTGCTACCCAAGGGAACAATGCTATTCCTTGTCTTGTCTTAGAGCGGGGATCTTTACAATACAAACCCCTTTTCCCATTATTAGCAGAGTCTCACTTGAAAAAAGGAACGAAAGTAATTAAGTATTTATAACAATAGATCTATCAAAATTTCGTTACGCGCGCCGGGTATTGAGTTCTTTATGCAAAAATGTGAAACTGAGTGTTTTACTAAATATATATAACCGTCCCTGTTTTTATGAGAAAAAAAACTTTACTTAGATCATAAATTCAGGAACTTACACCAATTTTAGTGAACAATACAGCTGAAAAAAATTTCCTCTTTCTATGTGAACACTGAACAGGAACGATCGAAAACTTACTTCCTTCTGGCTATTGCAGTAGATTTGAAAAGTGCAGTGGTGGAGTAGATTGCTAAAATTCTGTAAAAATCGCAGCAGATTTATTGCGAATGCAATAACGTGAGAACCCTTAGACCTTGATTTAGTGTTGCAAGTTTCGAATGTTTTGTTGTTAGTTGCTTAAACTCTATTGGAAATTCTTAAATTTTTGTTTTCCCTTAAGGCCTTAGTACACACATATACCTAATGTTGAAAACGCTAGGGAATTTAATCAACTAAATTCCGAAAATGGTCTGAAAATTTAGTTGTCTCTGCCATTTTATGTATTGCATATTTTGCGATTCTCCGATTTCCACGATCGTGTAAGTATGCGTGTTCATTGAAAATCGCTTTAGGGTAAATATCAATTGTCAAAATATTCGTTTCCATCAAATAATGCAGAATACATTGGAAGCCCTCTATCATACATATGCATAAAAATGTGGTAAACCATAGCTAGAACAATTTGAGTCAGATCAAAGAATCGGAATTCCTTTGAACCTGACCACAATCGGCTTAGATGAAATGCTAAACTGACTTTCTTCGACAAGTCTCATGGTCTCAATTTTGCCATAATAGCATGCACATATTCAATGTACCCTGTCCTATGAAATCTTGTAAAGTGCCACTTTGAAATATTCCCTTTTCGTCCTTTGTAAATGTCGTGCCACACGCAATACTTCTTCGACGTCGTCGTAATGACCATCTAACCGCATGGAATGTCCTTTGGCAGCAGTTTATGAGCTTGTAGTGCACAAGGACAGGTAGTAATTAGCTCATTTTGTCAACACTTTTTAGCCTTTCACGTAATTATGCACACCATAGAGCCGATCGGAAAGGGGGAAATGGTTTTCTCTGAGTACTTACGTGGTTATTATAGCAGGTGAAGTCTTAATAATAAATTTGATAAATGTTTTTGTAATGCAAAGTAGTGAACATTGATTTTTCCCAGATTTGCATGAAATGAGAACGAGTACCTATGCGAGAACGAGCGAAACAGAACGAGTTTTTGATGTAGAGAGGATATAATTTAAACGGACTATTTGAAATGGACGATTGATTTTATTCTGGGCAAGTTGTTACTTATTAAGGATATGCAGGATATTATTCAAGCGTACCTTTCATTCTGTAACTGGCAAAAATACTCCAAATGTGTGTGGTTTAAGTTGATACACTCAGCAAAATTTCAATAAAAAAAAACCATTAAGCTAATCAATTTGTCCCATTTCATTGGTTAATACGAAAAATCTGTCTATTTGAATAGTATTGTAACCATAAATTTTACTAGATAAAAAGCCGTTCATTTCAATAATTGAATCATTTAAAAACCATATGTTTTCCAATTAGAGATAACTGCTTAAATTAATAGCATCACCAGTGTAATTAAAAGAAAAATAATTTCACTCGTAATCTGATCGAACTATAATTTTTTCCATAATATTGTAATCCACCCTACGTCAAAGTGATTTCTTTTCGAAATCCGACATCAAGCCATGCCGGCCTTTGAACACCCGACTTGCTTGTCATCTCAATCTCAGAAATTTCAAGAGTTATAGAATCGTGCGATAACGGCTGCGTTGTGCTGGTCGTGCAAAATATATTTGTATGACTTGCATTTCAATTAAAAGGTACATAGTATATCAAATATTAGGCGTGTTTTTTTTTGTGCTGGTGTAGGGTTAGTTTAGTGTAACTACATGGGGTTACCATAACAACAAAGGATGTATGGGTCATGTTGTTATTGTAACCAGTGGCGTGGCGGATCCCCTTTTTACCCCGTTCGTTTAAACATTTTTTACTATTACTTTAGGTACGTAAAACAAACTTTTTGCTGAAATTATTCAACGTATTTTGTGTTTCATAAAAACGTGAAACCCTTTTCCCCCTTTCCTCGAATTTCAATTGTTATAATAATAAGTGTATCGATAGAATAGAAACACTACAAAGCAGGGCTTTACGTTTTTTACATTGGATCTGGAGTTTCGCATGGGCAAGCCCTACTGAAATGATCTAGAAGTGCTGGTAGAAAAATTAAATGTAAGCACTGATTGAAAATTTGTTGCCGGTATTATGTAACACCTCAAAGGAGCCACCGGAGGTATGGCAAGGTATACATATATATAAATGATCAGGGTCGGTCGCTGATTCGTGTCTGTCCGTGTGTCAGTCTGTTCGCACGATAACTCCGGAAACATTGAAGCTAGCGGTTTGAAATTTTGGTAAAATATTGGATGGTATTGAAAATGGGCCAAATCGGACCAAGGGTTCCCCTACCTCCCAAACAAATTACCCCTCTTTGATATTTTAATTCGGCCATAACTTTCGATAGAATACCGCGATCGACTTGAAATTTTGATCAGTGCCTCATTCTAAAATATACTTTGAGTTGATGGAAAATGGAGTTGGTCCGACTACCCCTACCACCCCTACAAAGCTATATTCAGTCA
Source organism: Microchrysa polita (assembly GCA_949715475.1). Taxonomy (NCBI): domain Eukaryota; kingdom Metazoa; phylum Arthropoda; class Insecta; order Diptera; family Stratiomyidae; genus Microchrysa; species Microchrysa polita. The sequence continues at coordinate 87,739,692 of OX454418.1, read as the reverse complement.
TATCTTTTGATAAAATGTCGCGAAAACCTCCAAATTAGTACCAAATGGTAGCTGTTGGATGCCTTGATAAAAAATATCAGGTCTGACCCATCTACCCCTCCCTCCGTTACAAAAAACATGAAATTGAATATTTTGGAGTTTGTGTGCCTTCTAGGTCTGTACATGGGTATAGGGTATACACACATCGTGCTATTCGCACGATTAGAACTCGGTCTCGTTTTTTTATACCCGTCACTATGTGAAAGGGTATATTAACTTTGTCATGAAGTTTGCAACGCACAGAAGGAAGCACCTCCGACTATATAAAGTATATATATTATTGATCAGCGTGACGAGAGAAATCGATTGAGCCATGTCCGTCTGTCTGTCTGTCTGTCTGTCTGTCTGTCTGTCTGTCTGTCCGTCTGTTGCAACGCAAACTAGTCCCTCAGTTTTGAAGCTATCGAGCTGAAAATTTGTATGCAAGTTTCTTTTTAGTGTACGCTGTATATATGTCGGAACCAATGGAATCGGACCATGGGGTCATGGGGCTGCCCCTGAAAATTAGGTTTTTCTTAGAAAAACTTTTTTCTTTATGCACCAATCTTAACCAAATTTCACCCAAGTGTGTTACTAGTATAGCCTCAAAACATATCTAGAAACGGATGGAATTGGAACATTACGTCATAGGGCTGCCATACAAACGAACCATTCAAAACTAAGTTCTTCTAAGAAAAACTTTTTCCTTTTTCATCCGACCGTAACCAAACTTCATCCAAATGTGTTCCTAGTAAAGCCTCAAAAAATATCTAGGAGCAGATCAAATCGGAACACTACATCATAGGGCTGTCATACAAACCAACCACTGGAAATTAGATTCTTCTAAGAAAAACTTTTTTCTTAATGAACGAATCTTAACCAAACTTTGCGCAAATGTGTTTTTAGTAAAGCTACCAAACATATCTAGGAACAGATGAAATCGGAACACTACGTCATAGGGCTCTCATACAAACCAACCGCTGGAAATTAGGTTGTTGCATGAACAACTTTTTTCTTTGTGAATAAATCAACCAAACTTCACCCAAATGTGTGGCCAGACGTACACCATTTTGCTGTACAATACCTAAAGCATTTTGACCTGTCGTACAGCATTAGTAAATGTACAGCATTCCCAAAACCACACCAAAGAAGCCTAAATGACTTCATAAAAACCTCCTCGGTGAGGCCTGTAGTCAGTCTATTAGGTATTAGCAGGATAATCGCACTTTTATGTGGCAAACATTCATTTTCGATAATTTCGAAACTCTTTCGTCAATCGTTCTGAAATTTAATGTACCTAAATGTAAGCGCCAGGTAGCTCCACAACCTGGGGATTACATTTACTTACATTTCTCCATATTTTAGGGTCGCCTATCTGCGTTCGACAGTTACAGCTGCCCAAATCGCTTTTTGACTTTTCTAATCAAAACTATAAAATGTGTCCAATAAATTTGAAAATTGGCAGACTTGTGAACATTTCAAGGCTCTAGCTCACACTTGTAGCAGTAGAGCTATACTTGGCGCTCACCGCTCACATTGTCTCCAAATTTCGAGGTCCTACTTATCTGCGTTCTGGAGTTCAATCGATTTAATCGAAAATTGCCCCTAATTCGGAAATTTTGGAGCGTAAAATTTTGAAATTTAACAGCCATGTATAGAGGTCCGCACTGCCCGTATTAGGTGAAAATCCCAAGCATCTATATAGCTGCCAATACTCAGAAGTAACAGCCATGTAAAGATGCGATTTAAATTTTTTCACAAAAAGATGGAAAAATTACTGTACTCCTTCCGAATCCCCTATCAACCTCTCTAGGAAAAAGAAAATTCAAACTAAAGGACTCTGCAAGGATTTCCCCTATATGTTGACCAAATCCAATGAAGTAGCGATAAATCCCAAGAGAGTCGCCATCCGCTTAAGAATTCTCTACGCAATGAGGTATTAATTTATCTATTGTAATAAACAAAACGAAACTTTTAAATAGGTAGGTACAAGGAGGTGTAAATTTCGTACTTCAAATAAACAGCTTCATGATTTTTGTCTCAGGGTCACGGATAGTCAGAGATAGGGAAAGGGCCATCATCATCCCAACAATGCTGCTGAGACTGCAGTTTCGAACACTGAAATTCAAAAGTTGAAAAATACCTATTCCTAACCCTGAAAAAATTCGGGTTCATTGTGTTAAACAAATGTTGGGTTTGCCCCTTTTAAACGAGATCCTGGCTACACTTCTCCCATGCCTGTTATAACTTTGCGTCTTAAAACATACATTTGCACTTCACATGCTGATAATGTTTTGTCAACGAGAACATTTAGAAGTTGAGGGATCTTTTCTGGGTCCTGTTTAGTACCAAGAGAACCTTGCAAGGACGTAGCCAGGATTTAGCTGGATATCAGAAATTATGACATTATTAGAATCTTGTTGTTAATTGTAGACACTAGTTTCGGCGCTGCCCCAATGCATAATATGCCTCCTGTCCCACTGTTCCTGTGTCGAATCCAATTTTATCGCTTGACGAGGCTGGTCGAGCACGAGTGCACGCAAGATTACTTAATTGCTCTGCTATCATCGGAAGCAGAGAGTGCCACGTCCACAACGCCAAAGACTTCTTTTCTGTACAATTATAGAAGGGCTCGTGGGCCATGGTATATGCACGAAGCAGCAACTATGGAACTATGGAAAGTAGAGTCGCGTATTCGGTGCCCACGCCATACTGCTTTTGCCTTCCCTTCGCACGGCTCAAAAAAAAATTCTTCATTCTTACAGGGAAATATTTTATTTCAAATTGTGTAGCCTGTATGAGTTCTTACGAAATTTGTTGAAGTTTCCATTATGAAAGAGGATCCCAATTTTGGGCCACCAGATTTTTTTTGTGTTCCAAATTGTTTATTATATAGTCACTACTTTCGTCCAGATGACACAATTTATCTGACTGCAAGCTTAAATTCGGCAGAGTTTTAGGAATGAATAAATTAGAAATACTGTAGGAAGTAAGGGACTCCTGGACCCCTCCTCTGGCTACGTCCCTGGAACCTTGCTTTCCCAAGGTTCACCACACATTTCCCAGAATAAAGGCTACTATTCTTGCTGTATTCCGTTTAGGAAGATATCACTTGTGAAAGGATGGAGAATATGTGGTCGTTTTATGGCATCCGTCATGGTGGTAGCCTCGTGACAAACAATCGACACCGCTTAATGCGATCACATCGGGATCTTGCTGTTTTGATAACATTAAGCGAATGATAACAAATAATAAAATAGTACGATTGAGTGTTTGCCTGAAAACCGAATTCCGGAATGTGTACTGCTTTGGGCCTTCGGGAATCAGGTCACCTTAGGCTAGTAAAGCTTCAAAAGATATTTAGGAATGGATGAAATCGAAACATTACGTCATAAGGCTGTCATACAAACCAATCCCCAAATATTGGATTCTTGTAAGAACAACTTTTTTTCTTTTTGAATATTAACCAAAATACATCCAAGTGTGTTCCTGGATTAACCCCAATGTATCCAGGAACAGATGGAATCGGAACACGTTATTGGGCTGCGGCAGAAATTTTTAACACAAAATGACCTTCAGTTTCATTCAAATGTGACGGGTATTCAAATTTCGGCCGCGCCCGAAATTAGCCTCGGTCTCGTTTTTTTTACAAACTATGAAAAATTTTGTTACATAATATTCTCCCCGAAGTCAATACATTTGTATATTTCCTTGTGAACCCCCGGTATTTTCCACCACGAGCCGCCACTGCTAACAGTCCAAATTTTTAAGTTTTACTCACATTTTTGGTATCCTTTTCAAACAGTTGGCTGATAGCTAGGGCCTCGATTTATATTTATTAATTTATAGCAAATATATATAGCTGCTACGGTGTCCGACAAGTTTGAAAATTTCAGAAATATCTACTACTCACGAATTTCGGATAGTTATCGGAAAATTTAGATTTAAACATTCACAATTTTCCTTTTCTGGACATATAACTATAGGATTTACTTGAATTCCGGGTTTGTGGTGTTTCGGCAAGAAAAGCTGCGATGCTAGGTGTTCCGTGGCTCCGAAAAGTTTAGGAACCACTGCTCTAACCTAATATAAAGCTCTGATACTCTAATCGCAGTAGCGAAAATTTGAATACAGTGGATTCACTCACCGTAGCCAAAATTATGGATACAATATTTTGAGTACTCTTTTTTTTTATTGCAAAATTGTTATCTATTTTGCACCAAAATTCGTGAAAAAAAACTGCTAATTTGAAGTGTAATAAATGCAGAAATTGTTATTCTGAAATTGAACATTTAATAACGGTAAAAGTTGACCCGCTCTGTGGCTAACTTGGTTGAGTCGCTCTCTACGATGCTAGTAATCTAGAAGAGGTCCGGAGATCGAATCTCAGTGTGGTACAAAATTTTCGTACATGTGCGAATAGGAAATATAGTGCTTGCAAGATTATATACACTCCGAAATGATATGCAATGTAACGTTGACTCGAAATTGCCTATAAACGGCTACGTTAACGCACCATGGCCCACATGAAGCTATACGGTACTGAGAAAAACAGAGAGAGAGAGAGAAAAGTATAAGTCATCTTACAAAACTATCCCGCCCCCCCTCTTCAAAAAGCTATCTACGCCACTGAATAACCCAATGTAGTTACACTAAAATAACATACACCGGAGTACAAAAAAAACACGCCTATTATTAACCTAATGCGACAAACTGATTAAAATGTAACTTCGTATCCCATTGAATTTTCGGGTTCAATTATATTTCATTCTAATATGGTAAATTTCCGTACCATTGAAATAATGTGATAAGGACTTTAAAGTTTAATAGACACATTTTTGTATTAGTGTAGAAATTCAATGGGGGATGCAGATAACTTATTAATTACAAAATGTCAATATAAAGGTATACTAGGTACTATCAAACTCTAATGTCAAAGGACTTTTTGGATATTTAACCAAAGCCTTTTATGTTCTAATACGCACGATAATTGAATGACTAACGTACTTTTTCAACAATATACCAGCACAACGTGACATTATAATTAGGTAATTACGTTAAAAGGAGAAAATCATTGTTCAGCTCATGTAATCTGATAATCATGATCGAATAGCTTGATTCAATTATGTGATCCGACTATTGTCCGCATATCATCTAATTAGCTCTGTCTGATTCTATCAGAAGAAAAGTATCAGATCCGCTTTTATTTGATTTTACAAGAATGCCCGGTTCTAGTTTTTGTTTTCAATGTAAACCATGCCGTTGGTTTCGTCCCTTTGTATATATGTTTCTGTACACGAGCACGTCCAATTCGATTTTAACACCAAAAATGTAAAATGTGTAAGTAATTACCTAATGGCAAAGAGACTAAATCTTTTTTTTTTTGTATCCCTGGTATATTTCGTTTGTTATTGAGGAACGATACAGGAAGGCTATTATTGGCTAGGAGCCAGACAGAATTCAATTTTAGTATTGTACTGAAGTAGCGAGATAGGTATTGTCTAGTCTACGGTGTCATTGGAACATATCACTATGCATAAAAAGATGTACACACACATACATATTCATTAGTCCATATATGTACATATATAATGGTTGGCTACCGTTTTGATACTATGTAATTGGAACAAACGAATAAGTGATTAATCCTGTCCCTTCCAGGGTTATCTTTCTTAGGCGTTATAGTAATTAGGTAATTAGGATTAATAAAAATACCTTAGATTACACCGATGTTAAGGTAAGAACGGATTGATATAATTCATTTTTATTAGAAGTTCTGCTATGAACCTTACGCACATTTTGTCGATAGATTCTTCTCGCTAGAAAATACTTAACTCTTGTGCTGCCACCCAAAAAAACTTACAGTGTCGGCCACCCGGGTACCTGGGTAGCCCGCCTACGAAATTCTTCCTAAGTCTATTGTAGCTAAAATTAATTGTTTGCATTGTTACCAGGAAAATTAAGAATATATTTTTTTTTTGTATAGCGAACTTAGCGAGTCCTAAATGTGCATTGAATTATTGCCGTTCGCGTGAAGAAGCCACGTATGCAGTCACTGTTGAGAGAGCTTCGATAGACGACTAGAAAAAGACAATGACGACGAAAGAAACGCCGAAGAGGAGAGTGACAATGAAGTAGCTGAAGGCCCTCGGACCAGATGGCATTTCGATGACCATGTTGAAACATCTCGACCTTCCAGCCATTGAGTATCTCACGGCCGCCTTTAACTTGTCGATGTCCACGCTTGCCATCCCTGAAATCTGGAAAACAGGTCGAATTGTTCCCTGTCTCAAGCCAGGGAAGAGCGCAAATCTCGGGGAATCCTACCGCCCCATTACGATACTTTCTCCTGTCGCAAAGACGCTGGAGGCCCTTATTCACCCCACTCTTGTTGCACATGCGAAGCTAGAACCTCACCAGCATGGCTTCAGGAAGATGCATAGTACCACCACTGCCCTCGATGCGATCACTACACGCATTCGTGATGGGCTAAATCAACGCAGTCGTTGTCACAGAACTATTCTGGTGGCAATAGACCTATCAAGTGCATTCGATAAGGTCAATCATTCAATGCTCCTAGCAAACCTGTTGAATATGCATCTTCTTGCACAAGAGATCCGTTGGATTGCCAATTATCTAGCTGGTCGGCACTCCTTCACCGAGTTTCGAGGCAAACGTTCTAAGCTTAGGAAAATCAAATTAGGTGTTCCACAGGGAGGGGTACTCTCCCCCACTCTGTTCAACATCTACATGTCCGGCCTTCCCACACCACCTGAAGGAATCGAGGTGATTTCCTATGCTGACGATTGCACCGTACTCGCCACAGGGAATGATAAGGATGAAATGCGCCTCCGAATTAATCGCTATCTAGGACGATTACAGGCATTTTTCCAAAGCCGAAACCTCACCATCTCTGCGTCCAAATCTTCTGCGACTTTTCTAACCACTTGGTGGGAGGACATCAGATGGGAGATGGATATACGTATTGGCAACAATTCTGTTCCTACTGTTAAAAACCCCAAAATTCTCGGGCTTCACCTAGAGAACATGATGACGTCTGCGAATCATGCAGCTTCAGTATGTGAAAAAATGCGCAGTAGGAACAACATCCTAAAAGCTCTAGCTGGTAGCACCTGGGGCAAAGATAAAGAAACCATGCTAGCTACTTATAAAGCGGTGGGTCGAGCGGCCGCTGATTATGCAGCCCCAGTTTGGACACATAGCTTATGTGACACAAACTGGTCCAAAGTTCAGGTCTGCCAAAATGCCGCTCTACGCATCGCGACAGGTTGCCTTCTGATGTCTGCCCAGGATCACTTACATCAGGAGACAAAATTGATGCCAATACGTGACCACAATCTCCTACTCTCAAAACAGTATCTTGTTGGTTGCTACCGTGAGGATCATCTCATGGACCGAATTCCTCCACCACGACATGTCAGGCGTGGTTTACGAGACCTTGAGAGAGAGGTTCAGGGATACAAACGGGACCCTTACGATGAAGTTACATACCGAGCCGCCATTGCAGCGATCCACACTGAAGAAGTGAATCGGTCTATCGCGAGTTTAGGTGCGAATAGAGTCCTCTCAGAGCTCCCACCACCAATTTCGCCTGAGGAGATTAGGCTCCCGAGAGCCACCAGAGTAACACTAGCTCAACTTCGGTCGGGCTTTTGTTCACGCCTTAATTCGTACCTTTCTCGCATAAACCCGGACATCCAAAACATCTGTCCAAACTGCAATGGTACTCCTCATGATGTGGGCCATTTGTTTCAATGCCCCGCTGCGCCCACTGATCTTACCCCTATATCACTGTGGGAAAACCCTATCGCAGCAGCTATGTTTTTGTCCTTAGACCTCACGGACACAAACATTGACGAACCATAAATCGTGCCCACATAGATGCACAGAGGTTACACACCTTTCTGCACCGCTACAAGAAGAAGAAGAAGTAGCTTCATATATTTCACCAGGCAGTAGTATGACGTTTGTAGCAAAGAAAAAACTGTTTGGAATAAAACTCTGCCTCAAAAGCTAACAAACTCGCGCTAGAAACATTGTTAGGCAGAAAGCTGGACCGCATAAAAGTATGTATACATAAACGTTATCGATCTCTTGTACATTCAGAAAATACATTACGTCGGAAATGGTTGACATTATATCGTTCGGTGCACAAATACAGTGCATCGTGAAAAGAGAAATGACGGGGGAATCGAAAAAAAATACATAAAATGACCGAGAAAAATTATGGAACTGTTTTCAGATTGTAGCTTATGGAATTCCTCAGTGTTCCCCACGTATTACATGACTGTAACAATACATTTTCATTGGAAAAGAGCGTACAAAAAATTCACTCTCGAGGTCAATACTAGGCTTTGCTATGAAAATAATGATATGCTTGCAAAAAAAAAAACGAACGGGCGCAGATTTTTCTACGCCAGCTCTCAGAACAACTAGTTATGCTAATGATATAAGATCGATTTTCTAACCAGCAAGTCATGCAAAATCATGAAACGAAAATCACAATCGAAAGTTACAATGGAAGGCCAGTAATAGAAGTGGTAACTAATAACAACGATCAAATTTACGCTAGAGGTAGAAAAGCTTACACTTTTTTTATTACTCGAAATATACGATATTCTATACGAGGGTTCTATACAAAATCCAAAAAGACAAAATCCAAAAAATTGAAAAATCCACAAAGACAAAATCCATAAAGTCATAATTCACAAAGTCAAAATCCAAAAAGACGAAATCCACACAGCAAATTTTATTTCCAGTAAAAATCCAACTAGACGAAATCCAGTGATTTTTTCTACTGATAAATCAGCAAAAAATTAAATTTTCACTTAGATTCTACTAAAAAAAACTAGATTTCTAGTTTACACCTGAAATCTAGAGAAAAAACACTAGAAAATCGACTAAATTTGCTTCGCCACTGCTTTTCCAGTCCGACCCTGGTCTGGGATTCTAGTGAAAAGCTAAGATAACTAGAAATCCAGTAAAACTGTTTAGAAATGCAGTGAACTAAAAGTATAATCTAGCGAAATCCGTAAAAAAAACTTGACTTTCAGTTATTTTCGCTAGACTTTCATTTCAGCATCTTAGAGTAATGAAAAAAAAAACGTTAGGAAATATGTATATTTATGGAGGCTACTCCCTTTCTAGCTCCCAACATCCTCAAAATCTAGTGAAAACAATTCATTTCAGTTTAAAAAACGAAATATAACTTAATTTCTAGTGATTTTCACTAGATTATCAATTCTTAAAATTTATCGTTGGTTTGTTCAACTTCGTGCACGGTCTTGTATCGCATTCGCAGTTTTGCCGTCACCGTGCGTGTAAGTTTCAAAAATTAGTGTACGTGTGTGTTTCGCTCGCGTTCAAAACATTCGGTCGGTGCTCCTGCATTGGTTTTGGATTGTGTTATTAGAAATATGTTTGTTAATTGTTTGCCGAATAAGTGGAAAACAAGTGCAAAGTGTGAAGCAGCTAAAACATTTATGGCAAAATGTCCTATGCGGCTTGTTCCATAATTTGTTGATGTTTTGATTAACTACACGTATGAAAAATAAAGAAAATACGAATATGTATTGTGCAAATTTAACGCTTGATTTTTAATTACGAACCTACTACAGAAAGGGTGTCCGTGTCCAGCTTAATGTCAATGCGGGCAACATTGTTTGTTTAAAAAACGATGGCCGCCCAAAATAGAAAACGTTCTTTAATTTTCAGCTTATGCTATAGAAAACGAGACCGAGACTAATTTCGGGCGCGTCCGAAATTTGGATACCCTTCGCTCTCCTCGGGCTAAAAGATTTTTCGGGCGTTGTATTTAATCTCCCCATTCTTTTCCTTCCGTCTCCACAAAAGTTCCCTTGCGTTCGACGGAATATTATTTTCTACTACTGAAATTCTAGTGACTTTGAGGCTTCTTTCTCTAAAATTCCAGTGTGTTTTCCCTGCTTATTCCACTTATTTTACTAGAATATTGTTTCTAATTAGCGATTTTTCAGTTTCATTCACTGCAATATTGATGTTTAAACTCCTTATTTTCTAGTTTATCTCATTGAATTTATGCGGAAGACCTAGTGTTTATTCCGTTCACTTTACTAGATTTCGCTTTACAATAAATCTTCTATTCTAGCAAACTCAACTAGAATCTCTATAAAATTTTACTAGAAAACCGTGAAAAAACAACACAGAATTCTAGTAAATTCAACCAGAATCTCGTGAAAAAACAACACAGAATTCCAGCAAACTCAACTAGAATCTCAATATAATTTCACTAGAAAACCGGGAAAAAACAACACAGAATTCTAGCGAATTTAACTAGAATCTCATGAAAAACCAACACAGAATTCTAGCAAACTCAACTAGAATCTCAATACAATTTTACTAGAAAATCGTGAAAAAACAACACTGTATTTCTAGTTGAACGTTTTTCACTAGAAATTCTAGCGGTCATTTTCTAGTGACCTTTTACTAGAATCTAGTTGAAAAAAATTTAGTGTGCATAAATACAAATTTACATCAGTTTGCTTATCACAATTGAATATTGAGAATTATGTACGTTATTACGTTAACTAGACAATTACCAAATCCCGGAGCATATGCGCTTTACTTGCAGACACGGAAAAGGATTCATCCGTGGCATATACGATTTAGCCGATGACACGGAGAGGAATGCACCGGACCATAAGCGCTTCAGGTAAAGACAGAGACACCTAAGGCGCATATCCTCCGGGTGCCTCCTTTTCCGTGTCTTCAGGTAAAGCGCATATGCTCCGGGGTTTGGTAATTGTCTAGTGCCCACGCAAAAAGCATTATGATTTATTAACCCTGACTCTCTTCATACAAAAATTTATGGATTTTGTCTTGATGGATTTTGACTTTATGGATTTTGTCTTTATGGATTATGACTTTTGGATTTTGACTTTGTGGATTTTGTATATTATTATTTTGTAAATTATTATTTTTCTATCGGGGTACACAGGTACCCGGGTGGCTCATACGTGTTTTTTTTTCAAATGCAAGCTTTAACATTTTTTCACAAATATGTACGTACGTAGAATGCAAATTTCGATACAAATTCGGTCAAGTCATGGGGATCTGAGATGGTTTTGGACAATCTGTTTTGGAAAAAAAAATATTTAGCAAAACGTATCAAGATGGATACAGAAAAAGAAACGTATGTTCCTACTACAAAGAATTTTTATTTTGCATATACATATATATATTTCGAGAGCCACTTCTTCAGTGCTTACGTTTCTGAAGATCTACCGCCAAACTTACATCTACATATTTATGTCGCAAAATGGCTCAATGCGATCTTTTACCTGGGGTTATTTTGTTGCCTCACTTGCGACTTTTATCAGCTTTGAGCACAAACTGCCCTCGTCGTCGTTAAGCCGTTGGTTGCGCGGAACTTTTAAAATTTCCAAGGTTTCCCATGTGTCGGGTTTGTAATTAGCCCTTACCTGTTGTACGACCTCCAGGTCGTCCCAATTGTTGTCATGTTTTTCGTTCACTATATGCGCCGCAACTGATGATTTGATGGCCGGATTCATGCGTCGTGCTGCGTTTTCCGCTTCCCTAATGTGTTTTTTGAACCTCGTGGTACACAACCGTTTTGTTTGCCCCACATATTGGGAGCTGCAGGTTCCGCATGAAATTTTGTAAATACCACTTTTCTCCTTCTTTTTTAGCGGATCTTTCTCACTTCCTAAGAGCGTTTTCAATTTGGCATGGTTGCTAGAGCCAACCACTTGAATGTTGAATCTTTTTAGTTGATTCCTCACTTTGTAAAATATGCTGGACATGGGTATACTTATGCGGGTTTTCGTCGGTATATCGTCGTTTTGTTGGAATAGCGTTGATAAGTTCAATTTTTCCTTCGTCTCTAGTTTTCTCCTGATGATCTTTAGTATGTCGGCTTCGTTATATCCGTTGATTTTCGCTGTTTCAAGTATGTAATTCTTTTTCCTCTCGAATCCTTCGTTTGATAGTGGATATGTGACCAGTCTGTGAATCATGCTGTTGTAAGCCGCCATTTTTTGGGAGTGCGTGTGGTTTTATGTGCTTGGTATTGTTCTCCGCGTAGAGGTGCTTTTTCTATGGATTTCAAATGTCAGTCCTCCGGATGTTCGGTTGATGTTAATATCCAGGAACGGGAGCGAGCCTTGGCGTTCTTTTTCGACGGTGAATTCTAAGCTTCTATGGATGTTATTGATTTCCGTTAAAAGTTGGTCTACCCGGTCCTTGTTCATTACGGCAATGATGTCGTCCACGTACCTATACCACACCCGCGGCATGATTCCTTTATCCTCAATTGTTTTTTCCACTGATGCCATAAACATTTCAGTTATCAACAGTGATAGCGGATTACCCATTGCCACACCTGATGTTGTTTTGTAGAATCTTTTGCGAAATGTAAAATAATTTTCGCTCATGCAGAGAGTGGCAAGGTTCGTGTATTGCCTAACCTTCTTAAGCCATTCCCTTGATTGGTCGAATTTCTTCAGCCATAATTCGAATTGGTATATGGCTTGTCTTACCGGTGTATTCGGGAAGAGAGCTTTAACGTGGAAAGACACCAACTCCTCGTTATCGGCAATCCGGCTGTCCTTCAGTTTATCCATTAGTTCTGCTGAATTTTTTACCGAATACTTACTTTGGGTGTCTCCCAGCTGCTGACATTGTTCGATTAACCATTTAGCGATGTTGTGGGTAGGGGAATTCGTGTCGGCGATGATTTCACGCATCTCGTTGCCTTCTTTATGTATCTTCGGTTGACAACTAATTCGGGGGAGCACTGGATTTGGCATTCGTAGTTTTGAGATGTTGTCGAACACTGTACTAGCTTCTCGCAGGGCCTTATCGACTCGTTTTACGCACTCGGGAAGTGGATCGACTCGTAATTCGTAAAATTTCCCGTTATTCAGTTTATCGTATACCGCTTCGTCGTATTTGTCCTTGTCCATGATCACGATGTTATTTCCTTTATCGGCTTTCAAGTAGTATACTGGTTTCTCTTTTATACTTTTAATCGTGTCTACTGTTTGTTGCCTTGGCTGGTCTTTGACGTCGGTTCCTCTTTTAATAGTTTTCGCCACGCAGTTTCTAATTTCCTCCTTTTCCTCCATTGTTCTCCATTTAGTGCTTGACTCAATGTTCACTATCGTTTCAGCAATTGGGGTCCTTAGTGGTAATGCAAAACTTAAACCGTTATTGAGAAGTTTTAGTCCTTCGACGGTGTATGTTATAGACGATTTGTTGATAACAAAGTTTTCTAAGTGTATGATCTCGGGTGTTTTGGGTTTCTCGGTTTTAGAGTTAAGTAAAACTAGTTTCTTCGTTAGTGTTCTCCTTTTCATGAGTCGTTCGCATTCGTAAGCTCTGTTTATTTTATTAATGGTCGGAGCGTCGGACCTCCTTGCTTCGTGGTTTCCGCGGCTAATTTAAGGTGAGAAGCATAGGCTTTTAGTGTGATTTTGTCTAGCTTTGCATATAGTTTATTGGCAGAGTTCTGAATGAGGTTACGCTCGATGTTCTTGATATCGTTTCCCCTTACAGAAAGTCCAGACTTTATCTTAATTATGTGTGATTTCGGTGTAACGCCTCGTCTTTTGCAAGTTTGTAAGAACCAGATATTTTCGCTAGTTTTGGCCATAGTCTTTTTTAACTTAAGTAGTTTGTTGTATTCGGTGGGTTGGTCGGATCCCATTCTAAAAATGAAAATTGCCTACTGATGTTTGTAGTGTACTTCTGTATTTGTGTACACTACAAATATCGGTAGGCAATTTTCGTATCAAGATGGGTACCCGGGTGCTAGCACAAGGGTACCAATAAATTTCCTTTTTTGTGTACAGATTAAATCGATTTTCAGCGAAATTGTAACGGTTACCGACAGTAGAAAGGATTATTCGTAGAACATCTTGAAGTACGCAATGTCCGGTCAGTGGGTTTTATTTAATGGGCATTTGAACTAGGGCAAGGTGACGAGACTCCAATGCTGTACACAGACTTGCGGAATTCAGTTTTCAGACAAATCCTCAACCATACCACCCCCACCACCTTTCAATGTGGAGAAAGCGAAACTTCGGAAAATTTCATACAGGCTCCAACATTTTAAATATACCTACATAAAATATTTTCCTGTAACAGTGAAGTTGCTTTTCTCAGAGCCGTGCAAAGGGAAGGCAAAATCGACATGACACGCGGGCACCGAATACGCGATCCCAACCATACTTTGCATACTTCTTCACTCAAACAACACTTTCGTTAAACCTTACAAAGGGAGTAACCCTAGGCTTGCTGCTTCGTACTGATTACATGCCACTTCGAACCTTTCGACAATAATATGTAATTGTACAAGAAATGTGGAAGAGGAGGCATGTGCTGCCATGGGGCAGCACCGAAACTAATTTTCACAGCTAACAACATTCCAAATTTTAATTTCTAATAGTGTCAAAATTTCTGAAACTGAGCGTCGGACCCCCTCTGAAACAAAATCCTGGCTACGTCCCTGCCTAATATTATCCTACCTTTATTTCTGTAAACAGAATTCATCCGTAGCCAATATTCTGGGAATTGTGGGAAGGTGCTGTTGTACTAAAGTGGACCCATAAGGAAGCCTTAAAGTCTCAATGTTCCCCTTGAAATTTCCACCAAATATGGGTAGTAGGTACGGTGCTTACGAATTTCCGAGTTATGGACAATTTTCAATTAGAAAACACAAAACTGCGATTTGACCGTTGTAACTTATAAACGCTAATACGTAGGACCTTGTAATTATAAGAAAATGTGAGCGCCAGGGAGCTCTACAAACGTGCCAAATTTCAGAAACATCGGTCAAAAGGTTCCTGAGTTATCGAAAATGAGCGACTGTCAAACCTAAATGTTAGTTATCTAGCTGAATATGGATCGTACATTATAGGATAAAAGCAAACAAGACTGATCACAGAAGAGGCTATTTTGAGAATTTACACCAGCCAAATTGTTATATTTTCACAACGGCACATATTATCTGGGGAGAGCTATAGGACTAGCACTTTTTAGAGCTTCAAGATAAACTTTTACTTTTAACAGCAGTGCATAGGAGGCACAATTTTCTTATGAAAAATGAGTATGATTCAATATCATATAACGGTAAGTTCTTGTATGATATAATTGTAAGTGCCGAAATTATAAAGCACCATTGATCTTTGACTAGCCTTCCATCCAATTTAAAGTGGTAATTTCCTGGAGCTCAAAGCAAGACAATTAGGACATTTTTCACGCTGGATAATTTGAAATCGGTTAGAAAAGTGATCAGAATTTTTTAGGTTATGTTGTATCTGAAACCACTACCCTTACTGACCAAAATTCCACCAAGTATCACAAATTACAACGCCTAACCTGCATGGGTGGGCATGATAAATGTTCTTCAAACTTCAATGATGTGTTCAAAATGGTGCATGAGAGAGGAGCTAGATGTTAAGAATCCAGCACCAAGATCTCGACCGCCAGCTCAAAGCTTTTTTAAAGTTATAGCCGTGCAAAGATGCGACCCAAGACCAATTAAATTTCATAGGGGGTACCCAGGGTAATAAGGGTCTATTTTTCGAAAAAAAAAATTATAGGGCGGGGATGAAGCGGTTGATGTGGGGAGCACATTTTGCTGAAAATTTCAGCCGTCTCGGTTCGAAAGTTACAGTCGTTCAAAGATGTGACGCCGACCCACAACCAATAAAATTCTACATTAGGTTTCATTTTGTGACATATTGCTGTATACATTTCCCAATGCTGTACGACTGGTCAAAATGCTGTACTGTACAGCAAAATGCTGTTCGTCTGGTCAGCTTAAACTAGGAGCTTTCATCAAGTCATCATCAATGTGGCACGATAGCCCGACGTCGGGCCTTGGTCACACAGTGACAATATAACCAAAGACCGCCGAGGCCAAAATTTGGATAACCTTAATTTTGTTTCGGGCTAATAGTTTCTCGATAGAGATACATTTATGTAAGGTTTAGTTGGAATTGGAGAACGAATACCAAAAATGTTAGAAGAACCAAATTGAGGGGTTCGATTTGAGTTCCAGTGATTGTTCTCGCCCAGAAAATGATTCAGCTCAACAAAGAATAAAAATACCTTTAGAATTGCACTCGATGAAAAAAAGCGGATAGCAAACGGTCTTCACTCCCTATGAACGGACCTGTAGCTCTTCCACCTGGTTTCACCCTCTTTTTCCTGAAATATTTTGGTGACATTTGCCTTAGATAATATGTTATTTATTATTATTTTATTAAGATGCTTAAATATGGGCGCAAATCGGATGGTAAAAATTACCGGCCAATATGCATACTTTCAGTAATACCCAAAATTTTTAAAAGTTTGCTAACCGACTATATAACTCCATTATTAAGACCCCTAATTACTCCACGTCAGCATGGCTTTTGCAAAGGCAGATCTACATCCACCAACCTGATTGAATACCATGACTACATTATTAAATCTTTTGCTCGCTCAAAGCAGGTACATGGCATTTACACTGACTTCAGTAAAGCATTTGATAGAATCAACCATGATTTACTAGAACGTAAACTGAAAATAATTGGGTTTGATGGACCTATTTTCAGATGGTTGTGTCAATACTTTCGCGGCCGTTTCTTTTAATAGTAAAAGTTGGTGGTCAGAAATCAAGAGAGTTCTATCCAACATCAGGTGTACCTCAGGGATCCCACTTAGGACCGTTATTATTCCTTATCTTTATTAATGATATTACTTCGATTTTCGATAACGTGGAGTATCTTCTTTTTGCAGATGACTGCAAAATTTTTAAATCTGTGGATTCCTTTGAGGATATCGCAGTACTTCAATCCAATCTGGACAATTTTTACACATACTGCACTCTGAATAGTTTGGATCTCAATATAAACAAATGCCAATTCATGATTTTTAATCGAACCAAGACCACGTTTAGTTTTAATTATTCCATTGATGGAGTCGCACTTAAACAAACTGAGACAGTCAAGGACCTTGGTATATGGTTCGATTCGTCTTTAACTTTTGTAGATCATATAAATACAGCAAAATGTGAAGCGTTTAGAAGTCTAGGTTTTATTATAAGAAATACGCGCGATTTTTTTTAACGTGCATAAATGCATTGAAAATGTTATACTCCTCACTAGTCAGAAGTAAATTAGATTATTGTTCAGTTCTCTGGAGTCCATTTTATGGTACACATAAAGATACGCTTGAAAAAGTGCAGAACAGATTTCTTCGGTTTGTAGGCTACAAATTGGGGTTCAACGATGATAACATGCGGTTTTCAGAGATTGCAAATATATTAAACATCCCTTCGCTTGAAACCAGAAGAAAATGTTTTGACGCCATATTTTTATTCAACATCTTGATTCGCCAAATCTGTTGCAGGAAATTTCATTTAGAGTACCATCCCGTTCTACGAGATGTAAAGATCTTTCCTCCTTGAAAAAATTTAGAACCACATATTGTCAAAATTCTCCATTGGAAAGAATAAAAAAAATCGGTAGTCAATTATGCCATCGAATTGATTTCTTTAATATAAATGCTGAAGCCATTAAATTTGAAATTATAAACTTGTGAATGATTTGTAACTAATTTTCTTTTCCTTTTTTAAATTTGCAATTTAATAGATATTAGATATTTTGTTTCTTTTTTTTAGTATTGAATATGATGAATTTTAATTGCTTAATTTTAGTGAAAACGCAAGCTTTTAATGCAAACCTGAACTGTATTCTTTTGTAAAAGGACTATGTCCGTATATATGAAATAAATAAAATAAATGAGTACAGTTGAGAACGAATAACTGCAAAAGGCTAAGGTAAGTGCAAAAAACGCACTTCTGCAAAGTTTTTAAGGGCCCCATGATTTTCACTTGGTTTTTATATAAATTTGTCTCCATAAATAGAAAACGCATAAGTGCAAATTTAGCTTAAGTGCAACGAAAATGTATGAAAAGTGAAGCATATGCACATGTGAACTGCAACGGATATGTGCAAGTTACGATTTTCGATGTCGTGCATTCGTTTTACACTTAAGAATACGATTGTGTTTATTTTCTCACGAATATCGATGCGATTTTTTTCTGCTGTGCATTTAAGAGTCACAAAATGCGAACCACTGTAAATTAAACATGCAAATTAAAAATCGAAACGCGCAAATACTAGTGCCTATGCCTATCGACTGTATGTAGGTATAAGACATGATGCATACTATGAGTGGTAAATTTATTGACGCAAGGACACCCCTAAAATAACTAAAGTGAAAAATGGAAATATTGTCGGAGATTGCACTTATTCGTTCTTGACTGTACATCTAAACGCAAATCCTAATTTCTGAAATATTACCTTTAGAGACATAATCTCCTCAAAAAGTGCCAAATGTATCTTTCAGATGATACATAGATACGTTGAAACATATATTTTTTGTACGCGTACGCAATGTTTTCAACGTATGTAAAGGCAAAGGGTGTTTTTTTTTGTTAGAAGTATACAATTTTAAGTTGTATTTGCTATGAACATTTATTTTTAAGATTCATGATAAAACATAATATTTTGTGAGTATATTATGTTGTCGGTAGGTCAAATTTTTAAGCATCTGCTTTGCATAAAACCATTTTCAATTTCTGCTACAAAGTTCCGGTTTTCCAAATGTTTGAGTACCTAATATTTTTGTATCATACTTAAATTATTATGACGCATATAGTGTACAACAGAAATTTGAACTGCGAAACCAAGTCTGCGGTCGTGTTTATGTTAATGTATTATATTATAACAAAACTCCCTTTAGGTATCGCAAAAAAAATAATTTCTTTTTAAAATTGTATATATCCAGAAAGAAATACCCGATAAATGTACCCATACTATGTACCACCAAAATCTTGGAAAGTATGTATCAGCTTTATTTCAGTTCGATGCATTGACAGTGAGCGGATAACGTATAGGCGTTTATCTTTTCTTTTCGGATCATATTTCATAATTTGCGAAAGGCCAACGTAAGACGTAAGAGACAGTGTTTTTATGATTACGCATGTGTCCTTGGGGAGGCATAAAACGAAATAATGAACATAAGACTCTTTTATAGGCAGGTATCGTGTAGGAAATATTTCTTCTTACCACGGCGCTGAGTTTCGAAAATCTATATTGAGTGTATTTATTTGGAAAACCATATATCTGTTGCTCCACAATGTGGAATTAAATTGGTGGAAGAAAAAAGTGTGCGAATAAAATAGGGGACATACAGATAAATTAGTTTGATATGAATGATATACCGTGACTTGACTCGGCACCAAATGCACGTATGTTAGTTTTAGAGGTTTTTGTTTATTGTTAATATAGCCATTAGGGTGGTAGCATGGAAAATCGAATTAACACCTTTTTTTATCACCACATAATAATAAGACAGTCTGGTTGGTGTAGTGGTCAGTGCACTCACCTTAGGAAATATCCCAATCTTCCAAATACTCGTAGAATAAATAGATTAATATTATGTTTTGTTGCTTTGAAATCAGCAGTCAGTCAGTTTGGAATTTCAAATTAATTGTTCTACGAAAAAGTTTTGATCGTAAAGGTCTCAAAAGGGACACTAAATAATTCTTGATAGGAGGAGGGCAGGTGGGGTATCATATCAAAGCAGGCGTTCAGTACATACATCACATATCCGGTGCTTGTTTTCTGTTTCCACGAAAAAAATGAAAGAGGCGGCCATTTGTAACTATCGGAATTTCTGAACGGCGAAAAGTGAATGTGAACATCTATTTTTACTCAGATCGTATAAAAGGAACACGCTCCAGATATAGTTTGGGTCATTTCGTGAAATCGAGATGGGAAGTGTAAGGTGACAAAAAAGAAATTAACAAAGCTTTAAATGAGTAACATAATGTAAGTATAACATTACATATATAAGTAATATACCATTAAACATAAGCTGCAAATTAACATAGCATTAATATATCATTAACATTACGTTAACACTAACACATAGCATGCTGACACATTACCGTCAGAACGGTATAAAGAACGAGGTAAGGAAGAAGAACATAGCATTAACAAAACATTGCACACATGTTATGAGTAATATTACTGGCGTAACTTAACATCAGCATAATATTCGATAATATTAATATAGCACAACGTTAGCCTAACATTATCAAAACATAAACATGATGTTAAGCTAGCGTTAACATAGCATTAACATGACATTTCATAAGTAACTTTACATGAGCAATATTACGATCGTAGCACTAGCATAAATTTTAATTTAACATAACGTTAACGTAACGTAACAGTAGCGCATAACATAATCATAACGCTAACATTGTGTTAGCCGTGTATGAGAAGCATTTCATAAGAAGCGCAGAATTAACATTAACAGTTAGCAGAACATTAGCAAACCGTTTAAAGAGTGTTAACAGAATGTTAACCGGCCATTAACAGAGCGTTACCAGAGTATTAACAGAACGCTTCCAGTACATTAACAGAGTATTAGCAGAATACTAAAAGTCCTTTAGCAGAGTGTTAAAAGACCTTCTATTGGTTCGTTGATGAGCTCTTCTTCTGCGCAGTTTTTTCTGCCCTCAAGGACGTTTTCGGATGATCAGCGTCCACAATCATATGAAAAATAATTTATGAAATATGAACTGAAGAAGAAAATATTCGTTTATTAGGTTGTCGCGAACCACGTATTGCGATCGTCGTCGCCCAAATTGTTTTGTTTACATAAATTACAATTTGGACGACGACTTTCCAAATGCAATAGCAGCATACAAACAAACAGGTTGCCTGTTGAATGCATTACAATTGATCTCTAGCGGGTACGTACATACATACCATAGAGATCATTTCTAATGCATTCGACTTGTATGCATGTTTGGTTAAGTGTTGTGCTCGGTGTTATCGATGACAATTTATTGTTCTTCTCATCGATAGCACCGACCTGTTGGTATGCGGGGGCGACCTGATCCATGTGCATGCAGGTGAATGCCACTAGCTGGTGAAATGCCGTTGCCTGCATCGATGAATTTTTTTCTGAGGCTAGAGGTCAGTTGGTTTTGGGTCGTTGACTCGAGCAACGGCCGTCGGGCCGTTGCGTTGTCTCCTTTTTCGCTGATTTACGGTCGCTCATCAAATTTAGTTTGAAATATGTATTTGGATTTTTTTCTCGTTTGCCGGGAGTTGTGTTGGTGATTTTGATGATAAAAAAAAAACACTAAATACGATCACTAATTGTATAAATAAAAAACTCACCTTAAAACTGTGGTAAACGTCCGATGAATGTGCCTGTGAGTGCGGCTAAATTTGTTTTTTCTGGAATCTGAAAAAGAAAGAAAATATATAAAACACTTGTGCTTAATAGACAGTGAAACAATTCTTCCCAAAAAAAAATCCGAAACGATTACACAAATACGTTGGTGTTACATAATAATTTGACGTGACGAGAATTTATGCTGAAATTAGTGCAGTCATATTAGCATTTCAAATAGAAAAAATAGAGCCTGAATTGGGATATTTTGACTGCACTAAATGGTTCAACGTAGAAATGGAAAGGAAGTACGGGAATTTTTTTTTTGGATCAACGACGATTCTGTGGAACATGAATTTCATGTACATTTTTTATGGTGTGGCTAGCCTTGAAATAGTCTGTCGTGCCTGCCGTTCTAATAGTTGCAGTGCCGTTATTTTTATATGCATAACGCTCTCTTTGCAACGCTGCGATGATGCTGATTATCTGGATAACTTCGTCTTTATTGTAAAGGGGAATATTTTTTTTCATTTCTATTTTTGTTTTACTTCCGTTTGGAGTGATTTTATTTTTAGTGATCATTGTTTCGATAGCAACCTTCGATCGATCGTCGGCGGCTCGTACAAAGTAAGTTTTTGATGATTTTTCAATTCTTTTTCTTGAATTTTTTTTTCTTGAATTATTAGTTTGTTAGTTTTTTCCTATCTTCTACAATTTACGTTCCATCTCGTTTCCTCTTTAATGAATAATTTTTTTTGCTTTGTTTTTTTTTTTTTTTTTTTTTTTTATTTTGAATTCCCCTAATTATATATAGCGTGAGAATATAGTTTTTATAATGATTTAAAAAAAAAATATAATTTTTTTTATTTACCGTTTTTTTTACAACCGTGTCCCGAAGGATGGGCACCTCCTTCCCCTTCCCATCCTTTTAGCTTCCCTTTGTTTTAAATAGAATGGTGGTTTTTGCAAGGATGGGAACGCGCTGGCTCAAATCGCCCACGCCACGCGCTGACCTCGCCGGGTCATATGCCACCGAGCCAGTGGCGTTCCCATTATTTTTTTTTGTTGCAGTGACGACGGCTCGTCGTTGAACCGTGGTCCGCGACAAGGTTAATAAAAACTTCTTTCATAAAATGAATGAATATTTTCCTAGTTGTAAATTTAACGTAAAATTTCGTTAAAATTAACGAACATGTTGACGAATCTTTACGTTACGTTACATTCAGGAAGTTTTTCTGGTTCAACGATACGTTTATTTTTTATGATATCGATATTGAGGAATTGTTCATAGCATTAATGAAAGCTTTTCTTAACTCTGACAAATACTTTATGTGGATCTTAGAAACCTTCAGCACGTGTAGTCTGGTTGATGTAGTAGGTAGGGTGCAGGTCTTCAAATCATAGGGTCCCGGGATCGAATCCCACTGTAGTCAGGTAATTTATGATGCTTTTCAAAGCGTATTGAGGCAAATGAAACGTCCCATACACTTGCAGAGGTCTAGGTTCAATGCTGTGCTGCGTCATTTTTTTTTGTATTAAAAATAAAATAACGAAACCGAATATTTGCTTTGAAGAATCATTTCTTCAAATGGAGAATCGCGTTCCTTAACTGTACGAAATTTCCGCTTTAATATCAACGAAA
Source organism: Microchrysa polita (assembly GCA_949715475.1). NCBI lineage: Eukaryota > Metazoa > Arthropoda > Insecta > Diptera > Stratiomyidae > Microchrysa > Microchrysa polita. The sequence goes on along the minus strand of OX454418.1, from coordinate 87,716,765 downwards.
CACTTTACACGAAATAATGAATGTTTTCGTTATGTAACGAAACTAGTTTCATTGAATTGACGAACAAGAACATTGGAGGTTTTTTTAATTAAGTTTTTCGTTGATTTGAAGATGGTTTTCTTAGCATTTACGAAAACTTTTGGTTCAGTGTACTCTTTGCTATATCCACCTTTTTGAAAAATTGTCTAGATTGCGCTTAGTCCCCCTTTGCATTTTTTTTCTTTCGTGTGTCCGATGAAAATTTGAATCCATTTGCCCTAAACCTTTGAAATTTTTTTCGTGGGTAGCATCTTTAAACGGCTTTATCTTCAGAATACAAACAAGAGTCTGAAAGTTTCAGCAAAATTTGCACAGCAATATGGGCATCTTAAACTGCTTTTTATTAAAAAAAGAAACGAAAATTTGTACCCGTTTGCGCTTGGCTATATCTTTTGAAATATTTTTGTTCATGAGTAACATGCGTTGATAATAATTTAAGCCCGTTTGCCCTCCTTTGCGTTTTTTTTTTCTGACATGGATCTACCACTTCATATCGAACTCGAGCAGTAGTCGAAAAAGCTCATGTTGGGAAATGGATTTGTACACACCTATAGAATATAAAAATTACAATTATATTAACCCTCGGATGGTTCAGTGGGGTCTGACAGACCCCAGAGAAATTTAAATCTTAAAATTTTCATAGAAAAACTTATGGAATGGTATTTTGATGCATATGTAATTTAAGTATGTGTCACATACGTTCACATTAGCATGAATTTGTTTGAAGTTGTGATTTTGTTAATTAGTTATAGCAGTTTGAAAGTGCTCTGGGGTCTGTCAGACCCCACGAACCATTTACGTATGTCATTTTTACAAAAGTACATTTTTCGTTTTGTGGGAAATTTTCAAAGTATGTTATTTGGAAAACGATAAAATGTAATAAAAATTGCCCGGAAGTGTTGAAACTTTGTAATTAGAGTACACTTGTGAATTTAGATATATTATTTTTGAAAGAAATGGAGTATTTAGGGTGTTTTGAATTAGGGGTGTTTTAAATTTTTTACTCAATTCATTCAAAATTATGCCGTTTTTAACCTGTGTTTAATTTTGAGGGTCTCCATTCACTATTGTGTTATTACCTTATGACTCTTAAGTCAAGTCATAAATTAATAACTTTTATGAGCGTCAAAATTAGGTGGGTATTTTACATAATACATAAAGCTTCCTCAACCAACTTGACTATACACTTGTCGAACCTCTTCTATGAAGGAGGAAATCAACGGGCAAAATTCGTTGAAGCAAAATAAAAAATACTGACTACATTTTGGGCATTCTTCAGCTTGCCACCACCCCCCCCCCCCCCCCCCCCCCATGAGTTCACATGCCCCAGGCCCTCCAATGGGGTCAGATGGCCCCCAAAGAGGCAACGATGTTTTCTATGCCCACGAGGAAAGGATCGGAAGACAAAATACAATTGCAACGATTGCAAAAAGCCAATGCGAAAACCATTGAGGAAAAGGCTGCGAAGAATGCTCTAAATATTGACTAACTATGGATCCCGATTTAAGAAAAAATATAAGCTTTAGCTACAAAATTTTGATGTACTTATCTTTGTCAATTAGTATTAAATACGTTTTGACTAATAAAACCAAAATTTTGTAAAAATATTAGTTTTTATGCTGATTTATTTGTGATAAGTTCAAATTACCCTCAAATTTGACACCACCTAATTTTTTCTTCCACATACTAAAAAGTCCGAATTCCACTTTTTTATATACCACTTAATCAAAAGGCTTCACTGTTACTTCTAGTTCAAACAAATGTGCAAAAAAAGCAAAAATTTAAGTTTTAGAGTGATTTTTGCTTTGGGGTCTGACAGACCCCACTGAACCATTTAATTAAATTTACCTGAACCATCCGAGGGTTAAGTACGCTTTTTTGAGACTTTGGGTAACGAACTCCATTTAAAAAAATGCCAGCTGACCCACCTGTAAATTTTTTTATGTGAAGTTTCGTTACCCAAACCAACACGGGATAACCAAAAAACGCACTTATTAAAAATAGAAGGTATTAACGTAACGCGATTTTACGAATTTCTTTAGCTTGATATTTAGCTGCAACGTTTTATAAATCTGAGTAAACCTGAAAAGGGACAATTCAATCGAAGTCTATATAATTAGGCAACATTTATAAAATGAAATATTTCGTTCGGAAAATGACGATTTTTTTAATTTTCAAATGTCGTCCAAAAGGGGACTTCTATGTAAAATAAATTCTTTGTCGAATAAATATAATTTGACTACAGAAATTTGCTTTTACTGATTAAAATAAAAAGACATCTTGGCCAACTTACACATGTCAATGAAAAACAATTTTGAATCATTTTCAAAATAGATTATTTCCCCCCGTTTTTCATAATGCTTGAGAGGTACGCCACTGAGAGGTATGAAAATGAGAGAGGAAAAACCTCTAAGAATTGACGCATAAACCGAAATATAAATTTTAGGACTCCTTTATTAGTTTGGTTATTCGAAGTTCCATGGGCCCCGCGCTCAAAATTTGCCACGAGCACCGCGCTTGCTTAATCCGGCACTGCATGGTCCGATTTGATCCATTCTTACATGTTTTGTGTCATCAATAGAAATACATTTGTGTGAAATTTGGTTGAATTTGGTGCAAAAATAAAAAAGGTGTACTTAGAACCTAGTTTGGGGACTTGAGTTGTTGTTGTCCGATTTTACCAATTCAAACATACAAACTGCCTGCAGCAAAAAGAAGCAATTGTGCAAAATTTCAGCTTTATAGCTTTTAAATTGGCCGAGGAAAATCGTGTTGCAACAGTTGGACAGACAGACAAACGGACGTATCGCCCAATCGACTCCCAAGTCATGCTGATCATATATGTATATACTTTTTATATACCCTTTCATTCTATTACCCAGGGCCGGATTTCCCATATGGGCAACCTGGGCTATTGCCCGGGGCGGCAGAATTTGAGGGGCGGCAAATTCTTAAATTTTTTCATTGGTCTAAAATTATGGGAAAAATGGATTTTGAAAACTCAAACATAATTGTAGAAAATAATTTGTTTTTTTTTTTAATTTATTCTAGTTAGATGTACTTCGTCGTCATCTAAAGCACCTAATCGCAACCCCTCAACTCAAATTTGAATGTGATGCCTCCTTAAAAAAATTGGGACTACGCAAAATTTTGCTTGAATCGTACACTCATTCACTCTGAATGGCGTGGCGGCCTTTAGTTCAATTAGAGTAGGAGTACATATAAATGCCACATTAAATGATATAAATACGCGAGTACTTGGCTGCCAGCTCCTGTTTTCAAGCCTCTAAAACTGCCCCAGACTTGAAAAAAAAACACGATAAATATTTTCGGTGATAGCGATCTTTTGGAAAGTTCAAAACGCCCCCAAGCAAGTAACTCATCTAGCCACACATTCGTGTGTTTAATTAATTTTTAAAATTTGTCGCCACATCAAATTCGCTGGGAAGCAAGGATTTGGTTACGGGAGAGGTCCAAGTCTCGATATTAAAAAAGCGGAATTGGCTATCAAATTTTTGAGTTTCTATCGGGTAAATAGGTTTAACTAATTTTTAAGAATTTTTACGCTTACTTCAGAGAAAAACGGGAAATTCCACTGAAAATTAAAAATTAATAGTTTAAATCAGGAAAATCTAGAACTTTTCAGGCACCGAATGATTTCTGCTGAATAACATCAGTAAGTGCTTTCCCATTTTGTTTTCGTTATCTTTATCACCGAAAACAAATTAGGTCAAGGTGTGTTCAAAATTTACCGTAAGCTTTCTTAATTTTGGGTTTATTCGATATGACGTTTTCTGGTTAAATATGATGCTAATATAGGAAATTTGTTGGGGTAATTTGCAAATTATTTCCAAAACGATCGACAAAAGAAAAATTTAAAAAACATGAACGCATTTCTAAAGAAAGTGAAAAGCCGAATGTAATAAGAATTGTACAGTTTTATATGTTATGGTAGGAGTTTCAATCATTCCTAAAACAATTTTGGTGCACGGAACACCTGGATTCCTCCTCTGGGATGCAACATAATAAATTTTCAAGCAAACAAAATACGCTTACTAGTAAAAAGTTTGAAATTTTCAATTCTTCATATACGCCCGCTAACGTTTTACCTACATTTCTTTTGTGAGGTGACAACTGCTACCTTCAAGCTTATCTAGTGGCGGAGGGCGGCAAATTCGTTACTGCCCAGGGGCGCAATAGAGGCTAAATCCGGCCCTGCTATTACCGAAGGGTATAAAAAAACTTAAAAGCATGATTCGGCGGAAAATGATGAGATCCCGGCAAATTATCGAAGCAGTTCGTAAATTTTGAACATTTTTAAGGTTCATAAGCGTCTCACCTCAGTAAAATTTTTGAATGTACAAGGGCGGAAAAAAATGGTAAATTTATAGAGATGATCATGTTACATAGTGGTGAACTTAGGGAGATGGAAGATTACACCTCTACCTCTTTCTCTCATGTACATACATATACCGGTTACCTCGCGTTTGTGGGTTTTTTAAAATTTTAAGGATTTTAGTTTGTTTTTTTTTTCTGTTGACAATCACGCAAATAATGCACGCTTGGATCAATACAATACAATCCTAGCCGAACTTCAACAAAATGAACATTCGCATTGAAAGAAATAAAACAAATACCGAAAAGGAATGCTTCCATTTTGTGTATGTATGGCGACAAACATACAAATATTGCTGTATCTTAACCTCAAGTGTTCAGTTCAGCCATTTCTTGACACTGTCGTATAATGTGGCATGGCGTACGCCATGCCATAGCACAGCCGCTCGATGGTATACGTAACTTGCTGGATCAGCACCAATTGCCGGCTCAGTTATTCTGAAGCAAACACTGGCATCAGGTTAAGTGCAGATTTAAGTGGAGGTATAGAGTAAATGTTGTTAACCCATGAACGTAAACCAGTCAGCGAGGCATTATCCTTTCTAATCGTACATTCAATCTCTTCAATTGAGTGGCAAAAAGCCTTTCAGCTGCTGAATACTAAGAAGACGAAGGATAAAAATCGATTTGGCGTACCTTTAAGTCGTTGTCGGGTATTTATATCGTTCGAATGGCTAAAGTGATAGCACAAGCAGCAAGCTAGAGAGAATGTTGGTGTTGGATAGGATCAGCGCAGATTGTATGTCTAGTGCATATATCGAAATCGAAAAAGTTGCTTGTTGAAGTTTTTTTCTTACTGAACTGAATAGACATTTTGGTTTTTGTTCGTTGATTTGGAACGATGAAATTCGAAAACAGTTTGTAGTAGAATAAATATCAATAAACATTTGCTGACCTGAAATCAGTTTTTCAGTGTTTATGTCGATGAACCAAATTAAGGACACAATAATTCTATCATTGAGAATTGATCAATGTAAACCAATAAAGGATATCTTATTTAACCCTCCGTCAGACACATGTTAAGATAGTCACATTCGTAACACTGGGGTCTGGCCAGACCCACTGTACCTAGTATTCTTGTAGGTAATATTTTTTGAAACTCTTAGTACCTAATTGAACTCTTATGTTATGTGGGCATATCATATTTATATATTTGAGTAATTTTCGTATTTATATGTGTGAAAAATTGTCTGAAAACCGAAATATTATGAACAAATTCTGAAATTAAATATAATTACTTGCTTTTGGTTATGATATATTTTATTGTTTTCCATGAATACAATCGAAACAAACATAGTTTACTTTCAAATGTTGCTGACAAACAGAATTTGATCATTTTTGCCAACTATTTGACAACATCTAAAGTGGTAAAACAGTTATCGGCGATAATTGTGTGACCTGTGTTACTGTAGGGTTTTACAAGTTGGAGCATTACATTTTCCCCTTGATGGACTTCTCGTTGACACTATTCTTCTTGTCGGGTGTATATTTTACCGTGCTACTAACTAAAACTAACTAACTAAATACCCGTTTAGTTTAGAATCACAAGCCTATCATATTTTTATTCCGTATTTTGATGGCTTAGAAGGAATATATGGTTTCAGGTTTTACCACGGTACGGGAAGAGTTGCTCGTCTATTGTACCAGAATAGTTCCGCCTATTGTAAATTGTTGTGGGAAACACAGGCCGATAAAAGAATGCCAACAAATGCTTCTCGCTCTGTGTCAGTCAAATCTTTCCAAACAATATGTTTATTATCTGGATTAGAAGAATTCCATTTATCTATGGAATCGCGCCCATACCGATTAGTTTCCTTGACGATAATGAAATGGATATCTTCCGTGAAAAAATGGTAAAATACCTCGACTCGAAGTGAAGTTGTGTCCTTAGGGCCGGCTCGAAAACGGATAATATTATGTTGACGGAGTCTGATTGCTGAACTTGGTTACGTTTTGCTCCATATTGTACTGTCCTTACTAGTAAAAAATTTCGATTTCCCATGCATTTTAGTTTTTAGAAATTAAGTATTTATATCTCATATGACGTCACTTAGTCACTTGACGTCATATCCTTTTTACCAGGACATTGATGTGTAGGTACCAAAATTTGCTATTGTTTACATAATATACTCCACAAATTGTATTGCATATCAACATACGATAAGAAATTAGTTGGAATTTCCCAAGTATCACGAGAGGGTCTGGCCAGACCCATGTGTTACGAATGTGACATGTACATCAAAATGTCCTTGTAACTATCCTTGTGGAACACATCGCGATCTAGTTGTTGCGCAGATCTGAAGCTAACAATATTTTAGGAAGCTACCGGAAATTTCAACTTCATAGCTAAATCGGAAACATGTTAAAATTAGAATCAAATTCGAAAAAAGTCTGGCCAGACCCCAGTGTCAGTCCGAGGGTTAATTAGAATATAAGCAAAATATCAGCTTCAAATTGGGTACCAATTTTAGTGACAACGAGACTTTAGTATGATGGATTACCTCCCCAAACTACATTTTCAGTGCCTTCTTCCTCTCACTCTCACTACGCGATACTTTGTGTCTTCGTTTTTACACTTCAGGAACGCTCGGAACGAAGTGGCAAGGACGAAAAAATGGGGCCGAAATTGATATTCGGCGGGACGCTGACGATTTGATTTCTATAACGAGGGCGATATCTTTGTTGGCAAGTGTATCCCAACCCGTGAGGACAAATCCGAACAATAGCGTCACTTGTTTTCCGGATCTTAATTCGAGTTTTATGTTACAAACTGTTTTTCGCAAAATCTATCTTCTAACTTCAGGTTTATTATTCCAAAAGCTAAGACGATTTGCGAACTGATTTTCGATAAAGCTGAATTGCGTCGAAATTTACACAAAAAAATGGTTGAAATAAATTCGTGGAATGCTTTCATCTATTCTCGTTCCTTCGTATCTTCTCCGCTTTGCAATAAGGATATTCTATAAGACGATTGGAAAGAAAACGTGTAGTATGTGGAGCCAGGATCTACTCTATTTTGTATGGATCACAGGGTTATCGTGATTTTTCACATGCACTATCACTATGTGTATGTATGTATGTACATATATTTGACGACCGACACGTAATGCTCCTTCAACACGATAGCATACTATGTATCTGCTGACTGGTTAACCGAATAATGATGGCCAAAGCCGCGAAATTCGAAGAAGTGATACAGTTTAAATTGTGATAAAGACGTTGATTCTTTTTGGAGTATGTACATGTCTGCTATACGTAAATAAACATTATCCTTGAATGAATTATATTGATTTTTAGTGCTCGTACAATAAATGAATGTTTCATGTGAAAGAACAAGTTCTTGTTGGTTTACAATGTTGTAGGTAGGTTGTGTAGGATGTAGGGCAAATATAAGGGCAAATCATGAGAGATATCTGTATTTTAATTTATTCGAAAGATAGATACCCTCCCTCCTTTTTTGCATGTTGCGTACCCCGGTCGCCATATAATCTGAGGCATGATTTTTGTCCTTCGATTATCATATTTTTATTTTTATTTCGGCTACAAACCTCATTTAGTTTATTATTATGCACAAAATTACAGTTTTACAAGAAACCTTGTCAGAGGCATGAGCACCCTTGGAACATGCTATAAAAAGTCTGCTTCCAGTTCCAGGCCCATTCAAAATGAATATAGGCGTGTACTGCTAAATGTAAGCTTAAATGGTCGATATTCAAAACGTTTTTCTGTAGTTGACCATTAGAAAAGAAGCATTGACTGACGATCTATAGACTAAGTTGTCGATGTCTACCGTCAGATTAAAGTTTTAGACCTAGAGCCAGCGACACTTCAAATGCAACTATTTCCTATCCAGTTTGTTACACATTATCGAAAATTACACGATTGGAGATGCCCCAAAACGGTAGTCTGCCTCCTGAACAGTGCGGCTAAAGGGGCGGCAGACAACTTCAAAGTCGTTAATAGTGGCAAATATTTGCAACTATTTCCTGGCCTTTGACTCATATACCATTTCATAGAGGACGAGTCCCTGCATATATACTCCAAAGGGCAGACAATAATTGGGGGGCTAACATGGTGGCAGACACGCTCCAAAATTTGAAATTTGTATGAAAAATGGGAAGTACTTCTACAAAAATAACGCTAACTCCATTATGCCAAATCATGTAGGTACAGTAAGAGGCTAAATATTATCCAGACACTTCCTTCATACCCCAGGAAAACTGGCATTTCACTTCGGAAAAATTAAGGGAAAGCTGGATTTTTGCATGAGCCTTCCTTTCGAGGTCCTAAACAAGACCCTGTAAGTCCCCGTCTCTACGAGTGCCGCTAGCGGTGCTACAGAGGGTCAAAGACCCTCGAAACTCGTACTAAAAGCTTTTGTGTGGAAAATTTGTAGCCTATAGAGTTTTGAAGAAAGCGGTCAAATTTCATATCAATATGTGCAGCCTTAAGGGCGCTATGGGGGTTCCAACCTTAAAAATAGGTGTTTTTTGGAGTTTTTCGTGAATGGCGCTAAGACGGGGGAGTGTACTCTATGGTCTTCACAAATAAATTTGTAGCTTCTGTGGCTGTTAGTAAGACGCCAAACTTCCCCAGAGATGGGAGCCCCCCTAACGAAGTTATGAGGGTCCAAAGATTCAATTAAGCAGTTTTTGGGAAATATCTCTATAACGGTAACGTCCACGGAAAACTGTTATATGGCAAATTTGTAGCTTATACAACGTTCAACTAAATATCCGAATTTCAGATCGATGCATGCAATGCTAAGGGCGCTATGAGGGTCTAAACCGTACAATAACGGTACTTCTCGGTTTTTCGTAAATATCTTCATAACGGGACCGCGTTCAGGAGGGAGGCCTGTACCAATTTGTTGCTTCTGTAACCTCAACTTAAAATGCCAAAACAACTCATCTATGCGGCAACCCCAACGAAGCTATGAGGGGTCAAAGAGATAACAAAAAACCGCTTCTCGGAATTTTTTTAATAACGGTAACCTCTTGAGAGAACCAATCTGAAATAAATTTGTAGCTCATGTGGCTGTTAGTAACGGGCCAAAAGTCCCCAACGATGGAAGTCCCCCTAGGGAAGTTATGAGGGTCCAAACATCTAAAAATGTAGTAGGAATACATATCTCTATAACGGTCATGTGCACCGAAAACTGTTATATGGCGAGTTTGTAGCTTATACAACGCTTATTTAAATATCCGAATTTCAGATTGATGCCTGCAATACTAAGGGCGCTATGACGGTACGAAACGCACAATAACGGTATTTTTCGTTATTTTCGTGAATTGCTTTATAACGGGAACGCATTCGGGATGGAAGCCTGTAATAATTTGTTGCTTCTGTAACTTCAAATTAATATGCCAAAACAGCTTATTTACCCGTAAACTGCCAAGGTAGTTATGAGGGGTCAAAGTTAAACATAAAGCCGCTTCTCGGAAAATTTTTAATAACGGTAACCTCTAGAGGGAAACCGTCTGAGGCAAATTTGTAGCTCGTGTGGCTGTTAGTATGACGTCAAAAGTCCCCAACGATGGGAGCAAAGTTATGAGGGGCCAAACATCCAAATAAGCAGTTTTTTGGAAATATATCTATAACGGTAATGTGCACCGAAAACTGTTATATGGCGAATTAGAAATTTTTACAACTCTTAAGTAAATTTTCAAATTTCAGATCAATACGTGCAGTACTAAGGGCGCTATGAGGCTCCAAACCTTACAATTTCGGTATTTTTGGTTATTTTCGTGAAAATCTCCTTAACGGTAACGTATACCGGAGGCAGTCTGTAAAAATTTGTTATTTGTATGGTTGCAAATAAAATGCTCCAGCGATATGAATGCACCTGGGGCAACCATACGTGCACACATACACTACATACTACACATACCTTCCTCAAAAATTAGTTAGTTTAAACGTTTTAATGCACGTATGGTTGCCTCAGGCGCATTCAAATCAGTGGAGCATTTTTTTTGAAACCATTCAAACAACAAATTTTTACAGACTGCTTCTGTTATACGTTACCGTTACAGAGAATTTCAGGAAAATAACCAAAAATACCGAAATTGTATGGTTCGGACCCACATAGCGCCCTTAGCATTGCGCGCATCAATCTGAAATTCGGATATTTAAATAAGCGTTGTATAAGCTACAAACTCGCCATATAACAGTTTTCGGTGCACATGACCGTTATAGAGATATTCCCAAAAAACTGCATTTTTTGATGTTTGGACCCTCATAACTTCCCTAGGGGGGCTTCCATCGTTGGGGACTTTTGGCCCGTTACTAACAGCCACATGAGCTACAAATTTATTTCAGATTGGTTCTCTCAAGAGGTTACCGTTATTAAAAAAATTCCGAGAAGCGGTTTTTTGTTATCTCTTTGACCCCTCATAGCTTCGTTGGGGTTGCCGCATAGATGAGTTGTTTTGGCATTTTAAGTTGAGGTTACAGAAGCAACAAATTGGTACAGGCCTCCCTCCTGAACGCGGTCCCGTTATGAAGATATTTACGAAAAACCGAGAAGTACCGTTATTGTACGGTTTAGACCCTCATAGCGCCCTTAGCATTGCATGCATCGATCTGAAATTCGGATATTAGTTGAACGTTGTATAAGCTACAAATTTGCCATATAACAGTTTTCCGTGGACGTTACCGTTATAGAGATATTCCCCAAAAACTGCTTAATTGAATCTTTGGACCCTCATAACTTCGTTAGGGGGGCCTCATCTTTGGGGACTTTTGGCGTCTTACTGACAGCCACATAAGCTACAAACTTCTCCCAAAAGACCAGAGAGCACACTCCCCCGTCTTAGCGCCATTCACGAAAAACCCCAAAAAACACCTATTTTTAAGGTTGGAACCCCCATAGCGCCCTTAAGGCTGCACGTATTGATATGAAATTTGACCGCTTTTTTCAAAACTCTATAGGCTACAAATTTTCCACACAAAAGCTTTTAGTACGAGTTACCGTTATAGAGATTTTCTTGAAAAATTGGTAAAAATACCGTTAGACCTCCTGGCACCGTTAGGACTACCCGAACGTATTCGGTATTTCCATCGTTTATTGAAAAAGCACAAGAGCTTCAAATTTGTCATATACGACTTTTTTGTGTATACTACCGTTATCGAGATATTCAGAAAAACCTGTTTTCGAGGGTCTTTGACCCTCTATAGCACCGCTAGCGGCACTCCTAGAGACGGGGATTTTTAGGGTCTTGTTTAGGACCTTGAAAGGAAGGCTCATGCAAAAATCCAGCTTTCCCTTAATTTTTCCGAAGGCCAAATTTTTGTTCAAATTTCCTGGCGTATCAGTACTTAAGCCAAATATCACTTCAAAATACCAATTACAACCTGGTTGATTTATCAACAAATTATATTATTCGTCAAGTGAATTCACAGGCAAGTACAGGAAATAGTAGCATTTTTCCCTAATATCACACGGATAGCCATCAGCAGCGATTCCTTCTGAATGGGATATCATTGAAAACACAGTGCTGAGCTTATATTTCCAAATGCAGACAAAAACCTTTAAAAGGACGATCAGCAGACGAGCCTTAAGTGGAGCGAAAAGTGGGATTTTGCAGACGAGCCCTTAAATAGGGCAAAAAGTGGAATTTTGCGAGAAACAACAATTATCGCTCGTGGCAGCATTTCCCCCTAATGTCACACGATGGACCCGCAGTCGCGATTTCTTCTGAAATGGATATCATTCACAACATCATGCTTATTATTTCAAAAGGCAGAAGAAAACCTTTAAAAGGACGATCAGCAGACGAGCCCTTAAGTCGAGCAAAAACAACAATGATCACTTTTTGATCATATCATATATTTTATAGCGTCCTGTCGTCGTAATAAGCGGTCATAGCAATTTAAAGTCAAAAGCCATTTCAACCCACGAACTTTCGGTTTTCAAATGTGTGTATACGTTTGCCTTGTGTGACACACAAATGAATGGAAAAGCTGCTGCTGCATTTTTATTTCTTAAAATATTGACAAATGGAACCGCGTGAATTTTTATTTAAAAATAGGAAAGGGTGCATGTTGTCCGCGAAAATAATATCCATAATATCCTTAAATAACAACCGACTTTATTGCATTTTCAAACATTGAGAAAGAAATTACTACCGTTAAACGCTGATATTCTACCTTTAAATCAACAAATTCTCAATTAGGATTTGATTTTCTCGTTGATAAAACCTAAATCAGAACCTGTACTTTTTGTAGTCTCTACAGGGTTGCACACGGGAACCAGAGGATTCTTAAAATGTTCTTGTGGGCATTGCCCCAACTATGACAGCTGAGATACTGGCGAATGTAAACAAGCGGAACAATCATATGGACGTTGCCACTAAAACAGCTGATGTGAGAATCGCGTCACTACATGGGCAATAGGAAAGTGTTGCCGTCTGCGACAGTCAAATCAATGAATTAAAAATTCTAGCATATAATATTGCTGGATTCAAAAATAAAAATATTTTTAATAACTTTTACGAGTATATAAATTCATTTGATGTTATTATACTACTAGAGGCCTTTGTGATGGAAAAGGATTTTGAATTATATGCGCCAAAATTTAGAAATTTTGAATTACAATGGATTTCTGCAAAAAGAAGGAGCGAAAGGGGAAGGCCGAGTGGAGGATTCGCATTTGGGTTTAAGAAAGAATTAAGAGACAAATGCACATTTGTGAATCTTGACGGTTGGAGCTACGTCTTATTTAAGTTTAGAGATAAGAAACTCATATTATTGCCCATATACATTAATTGTAATAACTGGAATGTTGAATACAATAAATTTATGGACATACTGAATAATCTGGCAAGCAATGATTTATTGATAATGGGAGATCTCAACGCCAGAATTGGAAATGAGCAACCAATAGCCAATCAGGTCGAGGAAATAAGCAGGCGCACCAAAGACTGCACTTTAAATGCAAACGGTAAGAAAATACTGGAAATGATGGACTCCTTTGGACTGAGAGTCTTCAATGGGTGCACTAAGAACGACTTGGAAGGCGAATGCACATTTGTAGGACGTCAAGGTCATTCAGTTATTGACTTATGCCTGGCCGGAGGGGACTGGTTGCCTCTCATTACGGACTTCACGGTGTCAGAAAAACACTTCTCCGATCATCTCCCTATTATTACAACGATAGGGTTAGATTGCATCGGCCAGAATGTGAAAAAAATGAATTTATTGCCGAAGATTACGTGGCGAAAAGAATTCGCATTAGCCTACAAAGAAAATCTAAGCCGGCATATTGAACAAAACCCCAACCTAAACGTGACGCACTTACCGGAAATCATTAAAAAGAGCTATCCTGATACTCCTCGCAAAAAACACAGAAGCGGTTTCAAAAAGCCATGGTATGACTATCAGTGCGAGAAAAGTAGGAATCGATCGTTTGCATGCCTGCGACTCTTCAGAGTGCATAACAACTCGACTACGAGAAGCATGTATCTTGATGCTAATCGCAGATACAAACTATTATGTGCACAGAAAAAATGTAAATTCTATGAGCAGCAAGCAGAAAGTCTAAGCAAGTGCGTTAATCAGAAGGATTTTTGGAAAACGGCGAAGCTGGTAAACGGGAAAGATACATACAGTATTGGAACAGGCATTGATGTGGAACGGCTGAAAGCACACTTCATCGAAATCCTACAAATCGGCGACATGCAACGTTCAATACAGTTCGCAAGACCAAATTGGAAAAATCAATTATTGGATGCCTCAATAACGGTCGAAGAAGTCGAAACAGCACTATCGAAATGTAAAGATGGCAAAGCACCAGGAAGCGACAGGGTACCAGTAGAATTTTATAAATATGGACCCGAAAGTTTAAAGGAAACTCTTGCTAAAGAATTCAATCGAATCTTGGATACGGGCGACATCCCTCAAACATTCTGCGACTCAATTATCTTTCCGATATTCAAGAAAGGAGACGTAAATGACCCGGCATGTTATCGCGCGATCTCATTTATGAACGCCTCAGGCAAAATATTTACTACGCTGCTGCAGGGAAGACTGGCCAGGTGGTTGAGAGCTGAGAATATCATAAGAGAAAATCAGGCTGGATTCAGGCCAGAGTATTCAACGAATGACAACATTTTCATACTACGAAACTTTGCACGCCTATATTTAAACGACAGTAGAAAATTGTACGTCTTCTTTGTGGACTTCAAAGCAGCATTTGACACCGTAGATCGTCACGCACTATTCTACAAATTGTACAACAACGGTATGACGCTAAAGTTTGGGAAAATCTTCGAACATCTGTATAAACATACTACTGCGCAGATCTGGAATGGAACTGAGCTCTCCCTTTCATTCGTTACAAATGTTGGTGTTCGCCAGGGATGCAAACTTAGCCCGGATGCGTTTGCAATTTTCGTGAATGATATCCTGGACGATATGCCGGGTGGGGCAGAAGCCTTCGGAATTAAATTGAAAGGACTATTGTATGCAGATGATATGGTGTTCCTTGCTGAATCCCCGGAGGAGTTACAGCAAATGATCAACCATATACAAGTTTATTGCGATCAATGGAAACTAACGATAAACCTAGAAAAATCTAAAGTAATGATCTTTAAGAAGCGTTTTGTATTGGCATGCGATGAAAAGTGGACGTATCACGGGCATGATATCGAAGTGGTGAAGGAATACAAATATCTTGGCATCCTACTCCAAAGTAACCTGTCAATGGAAGCACACCTTAATCAACGTCTTAAAGAGGCTAAGTCAGCAATCAACAGTATTTGGAAAAACTGCTTCAACAACCCTGTGCTGTCGCATGAAGCGAAATTTAACATATTTCGAGCAGTATCAAGATCAGTGCTACTTTATGGTGCCCAAGTGTGGGGAGCAAAAGAATATGAAGTTGTCGAGAAGCTTTAAAGATATTATCTGAAAAGAGTATTCCACTTGCCAATGACTACGCCCAACTATATGCTCTTACAAGAAACTGGCCTCGGCCCGTTATTCATACAAACTTTAAAACTACACGTGAAATATCTCAATAAAATCGCAGCTATGAGTGACGAGCGATTACCTAAGATCATGCTGAACCACGAGGTAGTAACGAGAGATGTTTTCTACTGTGATCTGCAGATGATAGCCGATCGCAACGAAATGCAATTCCATTGGGATGGGACGACGGAATCAGCGAATGAGCTCTTCAAATTAATAGGAATCACGAGACAAAGGTTAAGAGAGACAACGGCAGAGAGTGCATCGTCAACGCAGCATCGCGAAATATATGTTCGCCTAAATCATAACCTCGAGGACAGGACGTACTTTCTCAATCAATTCACTTCGAAGAAAATATCGATTATCTTTCGAGCAAGGGGAGAGCTACTACCGCTCAATTTTGTGCCGCATCGCCCAGATCTACCGCTGATTTGCAGCTTATGCAATATGAGGACGAGGGAAGACACACGACATTTCCTTGGAATATGTCCAATACTGAAGGAGACCCTGTAAAGACCCATCCTGTTTATTACTTCTATGGAGACCCATCCTGTTTATTACTTCTATGGAGACCCATCCTGTTTATTACTTCTATGGAGACCCATTCCGTATACAGCTTCTACTCTCACGTATACTGTCTGTATGGGTGACTCTCCTGTAGTTTAGCTCTATGGCAGACACTATTTCGTGGGAGAAGTGACAGCTCGATAAGCATGGCACTACGTAAAACTGGGACGTAGCCGTGCTTCGCGAGAAGTCACTTTTTCAGACCACGAGGAAGTGGCATTTCCAAAAGACACGAGCTGGAGGCAGGTCACATAATTGGGTGAGTGATTAAACATAAAGTGAAATTATTTTTTTTTTTGGAAAAGAGGATTATTTGTTTTTTTTAGGGATTGCGTGTGCCTAGCGTATTATGTCTGCATTGTAGTTTAATACGCAAAGAATAATTTCTGCGTTTTGGAAGGCGTAACCGCCAGAAGAGCGGGCTCTGCCGCGTTGCAGCTTACGTGCGAGGAGCAAAAGGAGTTTGTAGTGCTTCTGCGGTGTGCCGTGGTGTTAATTACCAGAAATTCGGTAACCACATGAAAAAAAAAGCAGGCGCGTCGCGCTGCAGCTTCTGTGTGAAGAACAATTGGAGATCGTGTCTGCTGCTCCTTTGTTAGCGAAGCCCAGGGCCCCAAAAGTGCTCCGTCTTTCTTCCGTGAGTCGGAAAAAACGGAACGGAGGTACGGGCTAGTGTGGAATTCCGACGGGCGTGACCATTTAACAGGTAATCCTTTATTGGTTGCCCTCACAACCAATATTCCTTTCATTCGAATACGGTTAACGGTTAATTAATTTCACAGTATTGGAAACGTCAGGCGAATAAACGGTTTAAGCATATACCGTTCGTTAGAAAACTAGGGATTGCTGAGGAGGACCGCTAGTTGTAACGGGTCCGCAAATACGAATCCGCGTAATCGCTGGAACAGATCGGCGAGCCCGGCGCCCGATCACCACATAGTAGTTGTTGTGAGAATGCCTGTATGGTGACCTGGAAAAGGAAGAATCGTTGCATGAGGGACACTCCCCAACAAAAGAAAACAAGATAAGATTTATGTGTAGTTAGTTTTATGTCGTGTTAGAATTAAGTGTCATTCATACAAAAAATATCATTTTTGAACGGAATTTATACATATAAAAAAAAAGAAATGCAAAGTGTGAACGGGTTGCACCGCGCGTCGGTGGCGTGAACGGCTTCGCGATTCTATTTATTTGTCCTCGTAAATTCCAATCCTTAGCGGCCGCCCAGGACTGAGTTTTTTTTTTCATCAGCTCGTTATAATAATAAAACTCGTGCGAGTGTGACCTGGGTTATAGAAAAGAAAAAAAAGAGAAAAAAAAGGAAAAACTTAAATATAGTGACAAACGTGCATCGATAAAAAATGTAAAATTTATTATTATTATTTCTGTATGGTTTAAATGTGGTAATAATTAACTTGTGTATGAAATGATGAGAAACTTTTTTTAAAATTTTCTTCTAACCCCTTTTCAATGAAGCCAAGGTTCGTCGCGATTCCCATGTCGATGTGAATAATGATTTACACAACCCGTCGGCACGCACCTGCACCCGTAATGGGGGCAAGGCGGAGTTTTTTTCTCTATACCCAGACCATCACGGGTCCGTCCGTTTCCCTCTCCGGCTTAACTTCCGAGCAGTCAGGTGCTGCTCCGCCTCGGGCAGTTGTCCCTCCCATTACAACCCGGCGATCCTATTTTGAAAAGGATACATTGAGCGATGTGGAAATGGATGCAGTCCTAAATGGTGAACCTGATTGGGAGCGTTTATCTGGATTCTGCGAGGTAGCTCTAAGCTACAGACATAGGATCATCAATGAAAGTATTTAAAAATTGATTAACAACAACACGTTGAAGGGGTATGCCGGGTAGATGAACACGCTGAATATGGAGTGGTGTGAACTTCATCACTCGGCTCCCTTGAAACGTTAATACAGGAAATTTAAATGCATTCGTGAATACACTTAATTATATAGTTATGTTTAATTAACACATGAGAAAATAATCCACACAAATAATGAAATTACATAATTTTGAATTCAATAATAATATATAATAATACTAAAACACATTAATATACTAAAATACATTAATATACTAAAATATATTAATATACTAAAATATAATATAATAAAATATAGTTAATATACTAAAATATAATATAATAAAATATAGTTAATAAAGTCAAACCTATTCAGGCAGACGGCACATGCCACGCCATTATATTGTTTTCTATTACCAAACTATATGTATATTGTAACATTTTGAATATTTTTTAATAAAACAACTTATCTATCTATCTATCTATCTAAAATGTTCTAATGAAGAAATAAATTAAATTTTCAAAATGTTTTTGTAATTAATGCCAAAGAATTTTGCACTTTGGCTTCATTAAACTTTTGGAGTCATTTTTGGCAATTTCAGCCCACTCTTCACGGCGGATAAACTTGAGTTCTTTGATTGACTCCCTAATTTTTTCAACGTGCGTGGTTTATTTTCATAATTGCTTGATTTCAAGGGGCCAAAAAAAATAAAGTCAAAGCTGATTCAATCAGGGAACCAACTGGGACGTCGTCGAATCTCGTATCTCGATATGAGCCGGTCGCAAAGCAATGGAAAACTAATTAGTGTGGTAGTCTGCGCTGTAGGGGTTATTGAATATGGTTTTGGGTGTTTAAGGGAATAAAACACCACACAAGTTTTTTATTTGAATTTTGAACTTTACCAGACAGCGATTATCACAGGGTTTTTGCTTAGGATTAAATTATTATTGGGTGTAGTAGATTTAATTTGATTCGTGACCGACTACTCGCTGGCTCGGTGGCTCGTGACGAACTGTCTTGCTGGCTCGGTGCCGAGTGGTGAACTGTGTTTATGGGTGCCTGGCGGCGAGTGTCGTTGGGTGATATGATGGCGGCCGTCTTGTCCGTCCGGTGTTGCAGCCACATGGTTATTAAATATTGACGCATAAATACGGTGAACTGAACTGAAAGCTTTCAAACACGGAATGGAATGCTGACTGCTCCCCTATCTTGGAGTATCGTTGGTACCGAAATGGTGTGGATCTGCTATATTACGTTTAGAGCAGAATCCGAAAACTATTTTAAGTGATCAAAATGGGCACGATTTTTTGGTGTGCAATTTTTCACAGGGGAGTCTCAAATCCTCTACTGCGGTGATTGTTTTAATGCAAACAAAATTTTGTTATATTAATTTTCGATTTCTTACGACGTTTTAAAAACTTTCAGGGTGAGTGCAATGGCGATGCGATGTCGTGTAGTTCCGGCCTTCCAAAAACCAGAATTCTTGTTTTTACATTATGATCGAACTTCCGCACTGTATTCCGAATTTAATTTTCAGCTCAAACTTGAGCTTTGCATGCCGGAAAGTCAATAATTTCAAATACAAAAAATTACATGCGATGAGCGTTCGTCTTTATATCCGATGATTTTGCATCTCGGGCCGGAAAAATTCAGTCGTTATAACCAGGGCCGTGCGAAGAGGGGGGCGAAGGGGGCACTCGCCCCGGACGCCGTGTCCCAAGAGGGCGCCGTAACGTAAATTTTTTGTTTGTTTTTTTTTTTTAGAGAAGTGAAGAAGTCTTTTTCCTTTAAAATATCACATACAGTTATTGACCTTACATTTTTTAAGCCCATACTTTACTGTGAACGTAAAAGTTCTTCCGCCGTAAATTGTGAGGAATATTTCTGTCTTGAAAGTTATTAAATATATTATCACACAATACATATTACAGCAAAACAGGTCAGCGTTTAAAAATGTTTTTCAATTTCAGAAATCCTTTCATAGTGTTTTGGTTTTATACACGATAATCACTTTACATTTACTAACATTTCAATTTGTGTTATTGGCACCAAGTTTGCAGCTTTTGTAACTTCGGATTGCATCTTAAGACAGTCATCTACGTTGCGTATTCTCATAGCGATCTGCATATCATTGACATACTGCAATACACGCACGAATTTAATATTGTAGATCAGTGATTCTCAATCGGTGGGAAGCGCTCCTTTGGGGCGCAGGATAAGCTCAAAGTTTGGAAGATATTCCGACCACAAAATGGTGACCAAGGAAACTTATGGGAAGAAGCTATTGGTTAGTTTGGAAGTCAGCAAAGGGCACGCACGGATTTTGTGACCAATATCGGCTTGTGAATTATCGTTATTTGCCACCTGGTGAATTAGGCAACAAAAAAAAAAACCATTTATCCAATTGTCTGAAGAATGAAACAATAAATTCACCATCTGTACTTGTCCATCCAACGTAGTTCTCACGTGAAAATACAAAAAATTCTACGTTTTTTGAGATTTTTTCCGGGCCAGACTCTCGAGGCCTCGAAAGGGGGGCATAGATAGAAAACAGTTGAGAACCACTGTGTAGATGATATAATTTACGTAAACTAAAAGAAAGGGGTCCTAAACGGCTTCCTTGCGGAACTCTTGATTAGCACGTTATAACGGGATGTACAACCATTTACTTTCACCAACTGAGTCCTGAGCTTAAAAAAGTAGACGAGTAAATACCAAAATATCATCAGCAACCAATAAAGATACCAAATTAAACATACTTGCGGATAGACGCCCATAAAATCAATTTGTAGTTCTACGGCAAGTTTTAAAATAATCAATATTACTAAGGGCTTTTGTCATAGACATTATTTCTTTTTAATCGTTTGCCGATTCCGATTCTCTTGGTTTTCCTTTGCTGTCATTTTATTTACATCTTATGCTTGAATTAGAATGGAAGCAGCATCATCTGTCAAAGTAGACAGCACCATATATTTTAAGTTGCTATACTTTTGCTGAACAGCATTTTGTCAGCAATTTAAAATGTATGTGTGCTGTTGCTGATTGGTCATTGTGTTTCAAGCATCAAGCATTCACCTAATACAGCAAAAAACATACTCTACATTCATTATTAACTGCAGCGTGCTGAAAGCCGTAAGGTTGCATACTTTTGCCACAGATATTCATTTCCGTTTCTGGTGAATCGCCTCGTCTTTGGCTAGATGCTGATGAGATGATGATCTTACGAATTCCTATGTTATATCTGAATGGATTGTTTCTCTGCAATACCTTTCTTTTACGAAAAAAAAAAACTGGGAACTATTTTAGTCCAGTGGCAAATTTTGTTGGATACAGGAAAAGGTGTCGGAATGGATTGCCATTAATTTAACTTAGCCAATTACAAGTGCGTGTATGAACTTGCATATTATACGTATTGTTACATTGTTATTGGTGCAATCAATGGGTGAGGTTATAAAACACAACGTGTCGCGTTTTCCGAAACGTTTCCTATTGTGTTCTGTAAACGCATAGATCCGGATCAGACTTGGTGTTACCATCGCCATCTCTCGGAAAGTGACATATGTGACAATTGACACATCACAGCTGATACGTATTGCTCGAAAATTAAAATTTCCAGTTTTAAACGAGATGGAGATACATTTTATTTTGATTATAAATAGTTTAATAAATAAGGGCGGAAATGCACGGTTCGACGGCAGATTGTAAATTTCTGTCAATCAATCAAGCTATGCCTCGCAAGGGGGCGCTTAGGGGATCTGTTTGTAGGGAGAAGTTTCTGATCCGTAACGGCCGGTTGATTTGAAACGTTGCGCGAACGTTGTGTTTTATAACCTCACCCATTTATCACTGCGTGGATCACTTTTCCTATGAATTCTTAGATTGCTCAGCTTGCTTACAAAACAAGTGATTAACTTAAAGCCGCATAAAAATACTAAACTTTTGACGCGCCTCCGCATCTGCTTTATCGCTTCCTTTTTTTCCCAGTTGTATATGAACCTAATAGTATAATATAAACACTGAAAATCTTTGTAAAACGAAGACTGAAAATTACAAGCGTATACAGATCATAGGGGGTGGGGGCGCCTTGATTAACATTTTGCCCCGGGCGCCCAATTGTCTTCGCACGGCTCTGGTTATAACCGATCGGTCGTTATAGTGATAGTCACTATATCGATAAAAAAAATGCACCGCACGAGCGTCTTAGGTCTCGGGACCTGGAATTTCAGTCGTTATAGCCGATACGTCGTTATACCCGATGGCGTTATAAACGATATCCACTGTATATGACAATGAAAAGTGCCACTTTGCATCAATAACTGTCAATTAGCTGCCTTTGTGAATGTACCTTAACATGCTCTAATTTGATCAAATCTCCCACGAAGGAATCAATGAAATTGTATCAGTGTCTCTGATTTAATAAAATGACATTCACTTTATACACCAACTTAAATCGTTACCTAAAGCCGCTTAATTTTTCTGTTGCGTTACGTTAGCGAAGAGCCAACATAGCGTGAACTTAAGACATCTTGCGAATGGTACCATTTGGCGTGACAGCATTTCTTTATAATTAAATAAAATTTAGGCTGCCGAACGCTATCACATAACATCTCAGAAATAATGTAGGTATACGAATTATTGTTGGTATTCCATTGTACTCGTATTATCAAATTCGCATTTTCCCCATGCATATAACTAGACGCTTGTCACGGCAGTGATGAGTGTTTAAGTGGAAAAATGCTTATGGCAAGGACGCCCCGATAAATAAGTTTGGGAGTCCAGTGATTGGATTTTAAAATGCATGTCCTGTCTTTTGTGCACCTATCGTCCGAATGGCAATAAGGCTCGATTTCTCTCAGAAGTGCGAAATCCACACTTGTTTTAATTAATTTATTATAATTTTCTCATATTATAGCGTGGGCTTAGCGTATTTTATTTGAGGAACTTACGGTATTGTTAAAGCAGTTTATAATTCGCCATGTGAAGTGGGATTGACTATTATTTGGAAACGTTTTTTTTAATTGATTAAATTCATTTAATCCCCCAGATGAGGTCAAAGTGCCCTCTTCAAAATCTCGCGTAATGGCTCCGTTACACAACGTTTTAAATTTAGTGTAGTGTAGTGTAATGGACCCCTTAGCTCTTAGTATAGTACAGATAGCTAAAAACCCAAACATAAAAAAAAAAGAAATTTTTGATGCCAAATTGTTGAATACACTGCCCATTATACGCAGTAAAAAGTTACATTAATTTGCGCCATGGGTTAAGTGGGGAGGGGGTGGCAAAGTTGTGAAAATGTTTTTTTTGCAAATACATATCTAGAAAACTATGAATCTGACCTAAAAGTGTCCTGAGGACGTATAGAGAGAATAGAGAAACATGTACATAGATGTTTTCCTGTCAAATATGACACGAATAGCAAGTCCATTAAAAAACCGTAGGAGTCCGGACGTGGAACGAACAATTTCCAATGTAGAATATTGCGTTGGGGACTGACTGACTGACACTGACACAATAGTCAGCGGTTATCGAAGGCGAAAATTTTGTTCCGTTTGCATTTCACTTAGACATTGATCCTGTCTGTGTAAGTGGAAAGGCATTATTTTATTAAAAAAAAAATATAACATTTTCATAATCACATAACCCCGCTAACACCCTATAAAACCCTAGACAGACGGCATAAGTTAAACATATTTAACTCTTGATTATGTTTAACTAATGCGTATGTCATGTGCTCATCAACATGATGATACTCGAATAACTTAATTTAAATATCATTAACAAAACGTAATTAAAATTTAATGATGTTAACTCGTCGTGTATTCCGGTCTCGACTACTATAAACATATTGGAATTCTAGAAGGAACAGCTGATTTGGGCTGTCAAGTCATATTGAATTTTAACCGAAAAATTGCATAATCCATCTTAAAAAGGTAAAACAATTAATAAATAATTAATTCTAAGCATTTTGAATTAAACACAATTTATTTCAGGTCAATAACAAGCGAACAGTTTTGCGGTAGGATGACATCCGTAGTTCGCAACTTACGGACCCGATTTTTTGTGCAACATCAACTGCGAACAAAATATACAAAATATACTTATGTATGTATGTCCATAAAGTGAAATGAATTGACAATTTAGAAGTGAAGTGATTAGAAAAAGTGATTAGGTTCGTTCGTGTTCGTGTGGGGAACAGGCAGGAACAACCTAAATTTTGTTCGTGTAAAATTATTCACAATCAAATTAGGGTATCCTGTTCTATTCTGGAGAAAAAACAAAACCCCAGCAAACGGGTCTAATCACTTCCACTTTTTTTTGTGCTATTACTGGGACGTAGCTAGGGGAGGGGTCCATGGGGTCCGGACCCCTCCCGAAATGTTTTAAAAATCATTGAAACTCGTTTTAACATCATTGAACTTGGAAAAAGGCACTTGTATTAGTTCAGCAGTTTTCATAAGACTGTGGTATCATTGTACATTCAGCAAATGACAATATTTGGCAGTTAAATTGATTTGTTGTTTGTCGAAGAAAGCGTACAATAATAATCAATGAGCGCATTAAACGGATAGAATTCACTGGAAAAACACCGTAATATACTGCCACCCAACCATTTCCCCCATTCTATACGCGAAATGAATGAGAATCCAATTGAAAAGCACTCTTCTGCTACTTTTCTCGCTCTTTGAATGCACTAACAGATGCTATATTTTCGATTCATAAATTTAGTTGTTAGAAAAATAAATACTCATTCAGAACATACTTTTCTTCATAATTTATTGGAAATATTTTCCAAACTTACGAAGCTCTAAGGAACTTTCCGCTGCAGAGGTTCAGAGTGTTGCTAAGAAACGCGGAACGCAATCAACAATTTTAGTTGGCCTGAATGGATGCAGATTCTTAATAATATAAAAGTCTGCTTTGGACATGGTTAGCACACATCGCTCTTTAGGTGAAAATTTTGACATACATATGTAATTCTACAGTGGCGGTTCTTCCATGGAAGCAAAGGAAGCACTGCTTCCCTTGATATTTTCGCTAAATCATCGAATACAATAATTCATATAGTTACCAACAACGACTTATCAATAAATTCATAATTTAATTTTTTATTATTCATAAATTTATATTATTCCATAAACAACCAATTTCCTATACACTTTTCACTTACAACCATCCGTCAACCCTATACGCGGCAAGAAATTCAGCTTCACTCGTTCAATGCGATGCGTTTACATTGCAAGTGAGCGCTTGCGTTTCTATCCGTTTGGTGGACCATAGTGACGTACATATACGGGGACGCTATACAACCGACAGCGTCTTCGGCCATATCCGGTGGTACACATTTGTATGGAAACTCTGTGGTTGGATTCTAGTGTGTAATTGGCTGATGTATGGACTCGTAAGCAGTCAAGTACGCTGGCCCGGTCGCAGCGTATCCGTCAGTCGATACAATATTGTTCTGGCTATGCATCCAGATTTGTTTGCGTCGGGATACGGTTTCATTGGGAAGTGTAATGTAATGTCGGACGCAGGCGTTTGTAGATACATGTGAGAAATTAAGTCGTGCTTAGTGTTTTTAAAATTAGCATTTGACATTTTTTATTGACACATTTATGTACAATTTTTTAAGTTCTGTCTATATTTTACCAGTAGGTATAATATACAGGGTGGCGAACAAAAAGTATATTACCAATTCGAAAATTAAAAAAAAATTTGATTGTGAGACATTGTCCATTTTTATTTTTTTATTCAGATATTGAACTTAGGAATTTTTTATTTGAAACAGACACCAATGTAAAGCGAATAAAATTAGAGTGTTTTTTTTTTTGGTAAAAAGAAGACCACAATTGGCAATTTTATAGAGCTCGTCGTTTTGGCTCTGCGTACAATTGTGACCAAATTTAGACAGTATTAAAAGATGTAGGTCTTTAGAGATCGATATCAATAAATTTTTATTTAAATTGCACGTGCATTTGAAGTTACTGAAGAAGAAAAATGACTCCATTTTGGCTGGCTGTACAATGGCGTACTGTTAGATATTAAAAACTCCCAACTATAATGTCTGTGTTTTTTTTTAATTTGAAGGTCTATCATTCTTAAAAAAACACCCTCTATATACAAATAAATAAAAAATAATTAATCATAAAATACAAATGCATGCGTAAAATACAAATGCATCTAGGGTATTTATTTGAAAAATATGTTTTTCTGACGCATTTTATCTATGACCCATTTGCTGCTTCCCTTTCTCTGGAATGCACGCACCGCCACTGAATTCTAAATTAAACAGAGCCTCAATTAATATGTGTCCTTTAACGTAATCAAAAGAGTGAAAGAGCGTAACTATTGAATTAAAGTTCCACTTTGAAGCTCTTCAATACATTTCTTAGTGTCCTTTGACGATTTCAATGCTTTGGTCGCGTTTGGCGGCAATGGAATAACTCATCCGCGTTGGATTCAATGGAACTGCGAAGCTTTTTCCTTAAACCTGTCTTGAATAATCTTCTGCGTACGTCCGTGCCAGGAAAAAGTCATGGCTTTCCTAAATTACGAAAAAGGGTAGTGCGAGGAAAATGTAAACTCTGCACTGAGCAATATTTTTTTATGGAAATTGGACGGTAACTGGGTCTTAGCCAGTGGCGGCTTCAATGGGTGGCGTGCCGGATGATGGCCCAGGGTCTCGCGCTGGCAAGTTGGACAAAAAATAACAAACAAAAGTAAAATATTTCAAATCAATTTCTTCATCAGGATTCGTGTAAAATATGATTTTTTGAAGTACCACGAAAGTCGAGCCAAAAGTTCCGCTTTCAGCCTTTGACATTCTTGAATTCAAAATAGTTTTGCTCTTTTGATGTGAACATATTCTTCAACTCAAATTTTGTGAGAACATACAAAATATCAGTGACTTCGAAGCCGACCTTTCGAGTTTTATTGATTTATTTTTTTCCTGCGGAGTAGCCCTAAAAATGTAAACAATTCGCGGTAAATATTGTATTGTATATGAAATTGTGTGCATCTACCAACACTTCCAGTTTTTAAAGTAAATAATATCGGGTTGGACTATACACTATAGGACCCTGAAGAACGCTGAAAATTTCTAACAGCCAGGACTCTGCAATTTCAGCAAATGCGCGACATAGCATGCTCTACATCACCACTTGAATCTCATCCTATCTTCGAAATTTTCGGAAATATGACGTCTTTTCGAAAACGGACAGCTAGAACTGTAAAGTACGATGAACAGGATTCCGACATCTTATAATTTTGTGGAACTGTTGTTGAGTGACAATCATGACTGCATATATAAAGATACCCCACAATGATCATAAATTAACTAGCATGCGCGCAAGAGTCCAGACTTTAGGACCTTCAAACAAAATGTGGATTTTATCTCTTTTCTCAGTTAGTATCTTAACCTGAATATAGTAGGAAGGTTGGGGTTTTTACGGGAATTCATTAGACTTTAAAAGTAACGTCAATGTCGTTACTTATTAATTTTTTATCCAAAAATCGGTCGCCTGGGTCTGCGTAAAAGCTAAGGCCGCCCCTGGTGTTAGCCTAATAAATAAACCGAAAATTTGGTAGTACGGAGAAATTTGGACCCCTCCCGAAACAAAATCCTAGGTACGTCCCTGTGCTATTATATAACTCGATAGTACTAAGCTGGACAGTTATTGTAATATTAATATTAGTGCCTGTAATAAACAGCGAAGGAAGTAAAGTTTGTGTGGTCTTTATTTATTTACTCAACACTAAAACTTGATATTTATAGACTATTTTTTGTTGTAATCAATATTTAAAAGCACTTAATATTTGATTTAGTTGCGTCCGGCGTCCGCAGTGATCTGGCTTACGAACACCTCCGTTATTATTTGAGAGATATTTCCTCCTAACAGCTCACTCGTCCTGGATATGTCCCTGAATCCATATTTTGGTATCATGCTTGAAACAGATTATAGTAGAAATAGAATGGAAGCAGGAGCAGTAACAGCAGCAGCGTACCAATGACGTCATCTATTCAAATGCATTGTGCTGCTTTCTTCGGCAGTATTCAACGCGTCTAATATTTTTCAGGCATTAGACGGGTTGAATGCTGCCGAATAAAACACAAGGCATTTTAGAGGAGTGCACTAATCATCCATATAATAGGCATTGGAACGCTGCTGCTGTTTTCATTCTATTTCTATCATAATGGCCTATTACTGCTTTAGAGAGAGAGAAAAAAAAGCAAAGCAGCAAACTGTACTTTATTATACTACTTATTAAATTATTGATAAAAAACTATTTTTTGAATATAAAAAATATATATGTATAAATAATAGTTAAACCGACAATTTAAACTGATTGTAAAAAAAATCAATTGCATGAGAATCCGAACTCTAATTAGTAAAATATTTAATTTTGACGGTTCAAATGTAATTATGTATTTTAGCCGTGTGTCACTAGACGACTTTAAAAATGCTTGAGTACAAATATCATTAACTCAAGCATTAACTCCAATCGTCTGTCTAGGGTTTACTGACGTTGAGTTAATGATGTTTAAATTAAGATTTTCGAAAATCATCAAGCGAATTAGCACAAGACAGACGAATAAGTTACACATAATCAAGAGTTAATTATGTTTATCGTGCGTCGTCTCTCTAGGGTGTTACATTCTGCCTACTATGAATATGCGACTTCTTCAACTTTCAAACCTAATCGGCGGAGGGCGGTAATTTGGCTACTGCCCAGGGGCGCAATAAAGGCTAAATCCGGCCCTGTTTACATACCCTTGGAATTAATTTCATTTTTTCCCTTTGTTCTTTACGAAATTCACCACCAAAAATATTCACTAGCATGCCACTACGACGTCCAACCTCATGAGAGAAAAAAAAAGTCGTAATTTTGAATTGACCTCAATATTGTTGAAAATATATGTAGTTGCTATGCCAACAAAAAATAGAAGGGTTATTCAAGAAATATATCTACAACCTGCACCTCTTTACGGTAAGGGATCATCATCAGTAAGGAATTATGACTTGCAAGAGCATTCGCCTGATTGATACCTTGCCGTAACATCAGTGGCTATAAAGCTTAAGTTCAAATGTACCTTATATTGAAACTATTTAAAGTTTACTGAGGTATTTAAAAAAAATTAAGTCAGATAAGTAAACCAATAAGAGTGAAACTGAATTTTACGATAAATAAATAAAAGTGAAAACGAGACCGAGGCTAATTTCGGGCGCGGCCGAAATTTGGATACCCTTCGCTACTCTCGGGCTAAAAGTTTTTTCGGGCGTACCTATGACTAGTGTTCAGTCCTCCCCGCTTCCATGCTTTTGAATTTTCTCATAAGTGGCGTGGCGAAGATTTATTGGGCGAAGCGGGGACGTGGGTTTCTTTTAAGACCAAAAAGAGGGGGAAGGGGGTTTAACGGCAGCCCTATGGCCTTCCCATCAATTTTTACGTATGTTTGTGGCATCCATTAAAACACATTTGGTTCAGATTGGTGGACAAATAAAAAAGGTTTTCTTCGAAGAACCTAATTTGGGGGTTGGGTTTATATGCCAGCCCCATGACCGCATGGTCCGATATAATTCATTTTTGCATATGTTTTGTACCATCAATAAAAATACATTTCCATGAGGTTTAGTTGAAATTTGTGTCCAAATAAAAAAGTATTTTTTAGAAGAACCTAATTTTGGGGGTCAAGTTTGTATGGCAGCCCCACGACCCCATAGTCCGATTTCATTTACTTTCACGTTTGTTATGTGGCATCAGTAGGAATATAATTTTCAGAGGTTTGATTGAAATTGGTGTGCAAATAAAAACGTTTTTCTTGGAAAAATTTGATTTGGGGGGCTAGGTTTGTATGGTAGCCCCATGACCACATGGTCCGACTCCATCTATTTATACATATGTTTTGTGTCATCAATAGAAACACATTTGTGTGAAGTTTGGTTGAAATTGGTGTATAAATAAAAAAAATTCTTAGAAGAACTTAATTTGGGGAGCTAGGTTTCTATGACAGCCCCATGACCCCATGGTCCGATTTGGTCCATTTTCACATATGTTTTGTGGTATTACTAGAAAATTCATTGAAATTGAGGAGAAAATAAAAAAGTTTTTCTTAGAAGAACATAATTTGGGGGACTAGGTGTGTATGGCAGCCCCACGACCCCATTGTCCGATTTGGTCGACTTTCACATATGTTGTGTGCTACCAATTAAAACACATTTGTGTGAAATTTGATTGAAATTGGTGCATAAATAAAAAAGTTTTTCTAAGGAGAACCTAAATTTGGGGGGTAGGTTTGTATGGCAGCCCCACGACCCCCTTGTCGGATTTTAGCGATTCAAACATACAAACTGCCTGCAACAAAAAGAAGCATGTGTGCAAAATTTCAGCTCCATAGCTTCTAAACTGGCCGAGCAAAACGCGTCGCAACAGACAGACAGACGGACAGACGGACAAACGGACATCGTCAAATCGACTCAGCTTGTCACGCTGATCATATATATACATATTTTATATGGTCGGAGATGCTTCCTTCAATGCGTTACAAACTTAATGACAAAGTTAATATACCCTTTACGCTTAATAAGCGAAGGGTATAAAAAAAATTATGCTTGATATAGAAGGCTAGGCTTTCATAAAAATGTATTATTGTAAGGCTAAAGTTATAATTATATATTCCTTAAACCTGACAAGTTGAACCAATTTTTTTTACTGGGATGCTTTATCTATAGGTATACGTACTCATCTAGTGCAATATGCACAACTCATGGATAAAGTGAAGTTTCTCTGGATGTGGCCGAAAGTTGGTTATGGTTTCCACAGCTGTTTTTAGCACTACCTCATATACTTTGGCGGCGCAAAGGTAAATTGTGGTTTAGTAGCTTCGCGTCGGACGTACGTTTGTTTGTCTAGTTAGTATGGCAGAGTCCATAGTATACCTACAGAGTGCTAATTAGCTTTGAAACTCAACTAAATTATAAACAAGTTGGACTGTTCCTGATTTATGATGTAGAAGTTAAAAAGTTATATGGCTGTGTAATAATAGAGTGAAAGTAGTGATGGTCGAAAGTACGCAGTTGTCGTATTTATGACATTTTTTGAGAGAGTCTTTTAACAATTTTAAAATTTTGTTCAAAACTATTTAAAAATTTTTTTTTGCTACCAGACAGCATGCTTATAATAAACAAACTTAAAATTTTTGAAATACAATTAGTATTTCTTACTGAATTTCCTATGTACATAATTGCATATTTTCCTATACATATATATAATACTGCTTGCATATTTATTTAAGTGGTGGACGTTTTCCCGAATGTAATTTATTGTCCGGAATCTTCCATCCAAGAATCTGTCTAACAAATATCATGAATTTCCGCTCAGAATAAACATTCGAATCGAATTTGGTCCACATAAATAGAATTCAATAAAGAAGTTTCGCCAATGTCAGTTTTGTGTCATCATTCACTTTGCATTCTTCTCAACCGAGTCCTTCCGCAAATTCACTTGTCGCCATTGTCTATAGTTGCCCAAGAAAAAGTTTCAAATGTTCTTCGTGCAGTGGCGACAGCGACATAAGATTGTTTTTATTGTTTCTTTTCTGGCAAGCTGTATATTGACGAGTTCAAGTGCATTTATACATCGCGTAGTGGTGGCGTAAAGGAGAATTGTTTTGTGACTTTTTTGCATTTAACTCTTTGAATCTACTTAAAAATATTGAAATACAATTAGGTGCTTGACACACTGACTTTCGAATTACGGAAATGCGTCATTATTACACAAATTTACCATCATTAGCACAAATTCCACATTACGGATTTGGACCATCATTTGCTCAATAATGACAGAAGACGCTATTGTAAGATTGAAGAACGAGAATTTTCTCAAAAATATTAAACTTATTATCAATCTTTACACATATCTATTCAAATTCTTTAAGAAAAGTGTGTCGCTATTGTGAGGAACATTTGCACCATTTAAACAAACGTCAAAAGTTAATGACGATTTCTAATGACGAAAACATATATGTCACCCCTATTTTGAAATTTCATCATCATAATGGATTTTCGTCATAATGATTTTGATATCTGTCGAAGCCCTTAAAGTATTGAATACATGAGTTTGTCACGTGTACTTGTGTCGAGAGAATACTGCAGGGGCGTATTGCCAAACTAGCGGGGTTCTTAAATGCTGGAAGATTTTGTGATATTATTGTTGTTTTAATTTTCGAGACGTTTAAGCTAATAAAATTGACTCTCGCTTTATACCAATACAATTAACATTGGGTTATTTGCTATTCTGGACTACGAATGTGCGAAAAACACTTTACTCAGAATAGCTATTCTCCTTTAATTTAATGTATTTTACCTGTACCGAAAAAATTGTCCAGAACACTTATCCCCTCCCTCTTCGAAAACCTATCTACGACACTGAGCTACAGGGGAAACAAGTTTTCTTTCGTTAAGTTACTCTCTTCAATCTTATTCATCCTTTTTTTTAATTGCAAACTCTGAAAGACAGATCAATCACTCAAGGTTCGGGGCCGCAATCACTTCTCAAACATCAATGTGGCCCTCTCGAAAATCATGTTGGACAATACTTCGTTTGGATACATTTTTAGCCAGGGTAACATTTCAGATGCGTGCTCCAGCAAAGCCGCGGCGGAAATTTGTAGGATTTTATACCGCCAAAACGGGCGATGTGCCTACACCGCAGCTCGAGCAACGCGAAGCCATGAAGCGGTATAAAGAACGAGGCAAGGAAGAAGAAGAAAAACATATTGATATATGTCACGCTTATGTACTTTATTTTATTCAATTTAAAGATAGGGCGCTCATAGTGCCTGTTGCATGCTTCCTCTCCTCTTGCTCTATTGATTCAGTCTCTGTTCTTATGAAATTTATATCTATCTACGAGTATTTGATTGTTTTAATATATTAATACAATGAGACTGACAATTGCAGTTTACTAAAAGTTCTATGCCGAATGGGAATACCTGGTGATATTTATTATTAACTTGTCAAGAACAATAGAGAAGTTTTGCTAAAAGTAGTCATTCATACTTTTCCCCTAGCGCTCAATCATGAACTACTACACATATGGCTAAAATAATAAGTACACCCATACGATTTTTATAACACCTTGTAGCCAAGTAATTATTTAAGTAAATAAAATTTAATGTTAATATTTAAATACTTAATTGGTGAGGAATTAAATAATGTGAAAATTGTCGAATTAAAAGAAAAATCAGCTCTAATTTACCTTGAACAAGTATGAACCTATCAACAAAGGCTGAACAAAATAATAAGTGCGTTTCAGTTAATTTGATTAAAATTGGTTTTATTTAAAATATTATGACCGGATTCGACAAGCATCAGCATAATACTCTAGGACTCTTATAAAACATTTCTTACGGGAACTATCCCTCCAAAAACTTGTTGTATCGTCAATACTCTTTGACGTCGCCAAGGATAGTTCTAAACTTTTCACCAAAACTGTTTTACTTCTTGCATTCTTCGATACACTTTTCAAATATTCAAATTCTATATTTTCAATATTTGCCGCGAAAATCACAAATGAAGCTAAGGGAACTGTTTTTGCCATAGTGATAATGCGATCGACAGTTATCTCTCCCACTTAGCCGCATTTGAGACGGATTTGATTCAATTTTTAATGAATTACACAGTAATAGTCCAGTACAATTGGTTCAAAATAGCCCCAAACCTAAACATAAAAAAAAAAAGAAATTTTGGATACCAAATTGTTGAATACACTGCCTAATATACGCAGTAAAAAGTTACACTAATTTGCGTCATGGGTTAAAGGGGTGGCAAAGGGGTCAAAATTCAGTTTCTTGCAAATATCTGGAAAACTATGAGTCTGACCTTAAACTGTCCTGAGGACGAGACAAACTACATAAAATTACCTTTCAATGATATATAACAGTCTAGAGATTTTCTCAAAAAATTATACCCTAGACCCAAAAGTATTATAGTGAATTTACATTTTTTTAGTTTTACATTTTCAGTCTTCATCGAGTCTTCATCAAGTGAAGACCGGTCCTCGTTGATATCGCTCGCAGGCAGTCCTACGACGTCCCGTTCGCGTAGTTTAAGTGTAGTGTTGTTTCCAGTTTGTTATCAATTTGGAATCAATTCATAAAACTAACTGTGTGCGCGACCATTCAAAGTGTTTTAAAAAGACCACGGGAATCTGTTCCCAATGAACCCGTACTTTGTGATCGCCTATAGCATTCTAGAAACAGCATCCACCCGAAAATGGCGGACTCTGCCAATCGGTTTGCTCCTCTCGCCGATATGGACGATTCCGATGATATTAATACCACAGTGCAAACTAATAAAATACCACGAATACCCCCAATCATGCTGCCCGACTTTGATCGGGACACCATCTTAATTATTATGAAGACACTTAATCTCACTTCGTATAATATTCAGCATACTAGTACGGGAAACAAAGTTATACTTCAAGATCTTGAATCCTACGAATCTTTTTACAACTACCTAATTGTGAAAAAAGTGAACTTCTATACATACGCGCGTGCTGATCAAAAGCCCATGAAACTAGTGCTAACCGGTCTCCATAATATGGAATGTGCAATGCTAAAAAAATACCTGCTCGAAGCACACAACCTAGCGAGCTTGGACATCAAAAAATTTGATCTACCTGTTGAGACTCGACGCTACAAGGAAGAAACAACTTATCTTCTTTACTTTCCCCGCGGCTCGGTCAAATTTTCTGACATACTAAAGATCAAGTCTATAATGAACACACTAGTAAAGTGGAGCCACCAACGCAAAAAAGCCTCAAACCCGACGCAATGTAGGAATTGTCAGGCCTTCGGACACGGCACTTCCCATTGCCATCTTCCCCCGAAATGTTTCAACTGCGGCGAACAACACGACAAATCGAAGTGCCCAAACAAAAATATGGATATTAGGTGCGCGAACTGCAACAACAACCACCAAAGAAACAACGTTCTATGTCCCAAACGTGTGGAGTTTCTAACTATTAGGAAATCGGCATCTCGCCGGAATCGCTCTATGCTATGCTATGCACCACAAGCTTATTACGTCGCACACACCTGTCGCTCCACCATTTAGCAACGGTAAGTAATTTCCCTTTTCCATCCGGTGTCGGCCCCTCCAGCACCAATCACATTGCAACATAATACAAGACCTAACTATAGTGATGTAGTACGTAATTCGAATGCAAGTGCTTTAAATACTAATAATAATGTTCTGCCATTCGGCAATGTTATTCTGTCATCTTCACCGAATGCCTCAAGTAACAATCTATTTACGGCTAATGAAATGATTCTGCTTGCTAGAGAGCTGATCGAAAAACTATCTGCTTGCAAAACGCGCTATGATCAATTCTGCGCTTTAACCGAACTTGCCACCAAATTTGTCTACAAATAAACCGGACAATAACTGCTTACTCTGGAACTCCCAAAGTATACGCAATAAATCTATTGAAGCATTCCATTTCTGCAACGAAAAGAAAATCGATCTATTCCTACTCTGTGAGACATGGCTTAAGAAAGATGACGGATTTTCAAATACAGACTATAATATAGTTAGGAACGACAGACTTGACTCAACAGGTGGTGGTGTAGCCATATGCACTAAAAAGGGATATTTTTTTACGCGCTTAAGTAACCTACAAACTAAAATCATAGAAACTGTTGGTATCACCGTAAAGGACATTAACACAACCATCATAGCCGTCTATTTCAGCTGTACTAGACTGAACAACGTGAACGGCTAAGTCAAATCATCTGATGCGACATTTGGAAGAAGCACCGCTGCGCCTGAGTGCTGTATTTACATCTGCAGCGTCTCAGGTTACTTAACGTGATAGGTGACAGAAAACGTCTAACTCAACCACTAAAGCAGCATCTTCGAGGCATGCCCATGATGGCCTTTACTAAACGATTAAACCCTATCATGGTTTAGCGATGTGCCGACAACTCATCCTAAGAAAAACTTCAAGTCAAGAAACCTGAAACAAAAGCCTCGGATTGGACGGATACAAAACAACGACGACCCCGCAAACGAACAACTGATTACTCTTTCGGATCCTGGAATGTACGCTCCCTGAACAGACCGGGGGCCTTAAGGGCCCTCCTGGATCAGGTAGAACAATACAAGCTGAGCATAGTTGCAATCCAGGAAACTAAATGGCTCAAAAGCGAGATTAACGACCTCAATTCGCACACTATTTTTACGAGTGGTAAAGAGGAGGGCAACAAGGAGTTTGGAGTAGCTTTCATCGTGAATAAGCAGCTCAAGGACCACGTTATCGGCTTCAAACCCATCAACGAGCGGCTATGTGCGATCCGCATTAAGACCCGTTTCGCTAATCTCTGGCTCATTAATGCGCATGCCCCTACAGAAGTAAAAGAAGACGCGATTAAGGACGAGTTCTACAACGACCTAGAAACATTCTTCGACTCACTTCCATCAAACGACGTCAAGCTGCTGCTAGGAGACTTTAACGCTAAAGTCGGAAACGAAAGCTGGCATAGGGGAACTACTGGTGGTCATAGCCTCCACGACGAAAACAACAATAACGGTCAGCGACTTATCGACTTCGCGAGCGGCAGAAACTTGGTCATAAGCTCTACATGCTTCCCTCATCGACGAATCCACAAGCAGACCTGGAAGTCTCCAGATGAATACACCGTGAACCAGATCGACCACGTACTGATCAGCAAGAGATGGGCTTCTAATGTCCTAGATGTTCGATCCTATCGAGGAGCCAACTGCGACACCGATCACTATTTGGTGAAGACGACCTACAGGTGCAGAATCTCTTCGGTGCACCTAACGAGAATCAACCCTGCCAAGATCTTCGAGGTTGACAATTTGATTGATGATGCCACGGCGGCTGCGTATACTACAGCCCTTGAGGAAAAACTGTCGCCCATGCTTGATAACATCAATAATCTAGGCATCCATGAGTTCTGGGAGGAGCTCAAAGACAGCATCAAGGAGGTCGCAGAAGAGGTCGTGGGCTATAAAGGCCGGCGCAGACGAGCAGACTGGTTCGACGACGAATGCAGGGCCTCGATTGAGGCGAAAAATGAAGCCTATCGCCAATACACACAACGCGCATCCCGAGCCAAGAAAGAAAGATATAACGAGCTTCGGCGAGTATCTAATAAGTTAATTAGACGTAAGAAACGCAAACATTTTGACGAGCAGTTACAGCAAATAAACCAAAGATTAGCCAGTAAGAACACTAGACAGGCGTACAAACTTATAAATAATATCAAGAACGGATATCAACCCAGGACAAGCCTATGTAAGGACAAGGATGGTAACATCATCAGCGACATCGAAAGCGTCAACAAACGATGGGCCTCGCATTTTGAAGAGCTCCTCAATGCATCATCAACATCCCCCGCGGAGCTAGCTCTTGAGCAGTTAGCCGAACCAGGCCCTCCCGTTCTACCCCCAACAGTAGAGGAGGTGAGTCTTGCCATACAGTCGCTCCAAAATAATAAAGCGCCCGGCGCTGACGAGATCCCAGCAGAACTGCTGAAGCATGGTGGAACGTGCCTGACCAACGCTGTACATGTGCTACTGCTGAAAATATGGAACGACGAGGTAATCCCCGAAGATTGGCGCAAAAGCATAATCTGCCCAATCCACAAAAAGGGTGACAAGCTGAAGTGTGAGAATTACAGGGGCATATCATTAGTTTGTACGGCCTATAAGATTTTATCAAAAATTCTTGAAAAGAGAATCAATCCGTACGCAGAACAAATCATTGGCGAGTATCAAGGCGGCTTCAGACCTGGTCGTTCAACGACCGATCAGCTTTACACAGTGAAGCTACTACTCCAAAAGTGCTGGGAATACAACATCGACGTATACCAAATCTTTGTCGACTTCAAGCAGGCATACGACAGTATCGACCGAAGTGTACTGTACAACATTATGCTGAATTTTGGTATACCGGCAAAGTTAGTGCGACTCACAAGGATGACGATGACTAATACCGTCTCGCAGGTCAAAGTGCAGAACCGACTCACTGACCTATTTGAAACTCGTACTGGACTCAAGCAGGGCGACGGGCTGGCGCCGACGCTCTTCAACCTGGCTTTGGAGTATGTAATTCGAGCCATGAATATGGACAGCAGCGGAACGCTACTCATCAAGTCGACTCAATTAGTAGCGTACGCCGACGATATCAACATCATGTCTCGAAGGTTGGGTGATGCAGAAAGCCTCCTGCATAACCTCAATAACGCCGCAAAGGAAGTTGGACTACATATCAACGAAAGCAAAACAAAGGCCATGATGCAATCGAAAACAAGGACGCCAGCAAATTCAAGCATCACAGTGGGGAACCTTAATATCGAGTATGTAGACAACTTCAACTATCTGGGTTGTAACTTATCAAAGGACGCCAACGAAACCGACGAAATTAAGCGACGGATACAACTAGCCAATAAGACATATTTCTCGGTCCTCCCTATAATTAATTCGAAACTTGCGCACAGGAATACGAAGCTCCGCGTGTACAAAACGATCATCCAACCCGTGCTATGTTATGGCTGCGAAACATGGACCCTTACCCAAGCCTCCGAAATTTTGCTAGACCGATTCGAACGAAAGGTCCTTCGGCGAATTTTCGGGGCCGTTCGCGAGCGAGACCAATGGCGTATCCGATACAACCATGAGTTGTATCAATTGTACGATGAGCTGGAAGTATCGAAAATCGTGAAGCTTCAACATCTGCAATGGGCGGGGCATGTACAACGGATGGACGATAATCGCATGCCAAAGAAAGTTATGAACGCACAACGAATTGACGGAGCGAGGTTGCGTGGACGACCGAGAGCTCGCTGGGAGAACTCCGTAGGTGAAGACGCCCACCAGCTGCTGGGCTTCCGAAACTGGAGGACAAGGTCACGTAACCGCGACAATTGGAGGTCAACGATTCAGGCGGCCAAGGCCCGACGTCGGGCTATCGTGCCACATTGATGATGAGACTGAACAATGAAAAACTCAATCTCTTCAAAGATGACCTTAAACTGCTATTTAGTTTAAACACGAAGTTTCTCATCTGCGGGGACTTCAATGCTCGGCACCGCGGTTGGAACTGCGCTAGAGCTAACAAGGCAGGTAAAATCCTCTTCGACCTATCGAACAATTACAACATCCTAATACATTCTCCAGATTCCCCAACATGCTTTCCACCAAGAGGGAACCCCTCCACATTAGACCTTGTCATCAGCAACGGACTAACCCCACTATCAAACCCATTAGTTCTTAACGAGCTATCATCGGACGGATGATAGCCCGTTAAGAATCTAGTCTAATCTTCCAGTATTCTTCACAATTAAAGAAAATGTAAACCTAATGCACCATACCTTCTTCAACCATGCTAAAACCTGCTGGGAAAACTATAGGTGTTATCTCTCATCAAACATAGATCTTCAAGGAAATGATATTTCTACAATAAGTCAGCCCGAACAAATTGATTGCCTAATTTCGTCTCTCACAAACAAAATATTTGTGACGCCAGGAGCTTGTCTACCCCACTTGAAACCCCAAAGAATCGAAACTTTACACTCATCTCCCCAGAAGTTCTTGGTATGATAAAATATCGGAATCTACTAAGACGGCAATGGCAGCGATTACGCGACCCTGCTGTTCATAACATCGTCAGCCAACTGAATACTCAAATTAGATCTGCACTTCACACGATGCGCAACCGTCAATGGAACAATCTTCTTTCGTCTCTAGAAACAGGAACCAAGAAAATGTGGAAACTTCGCAAATGTATTCAAAATAAAAGTCGAGTCCTACGTCCTCTTCTTTCCCCCACTGGAACTACCATGTACTCCGCTACACAAAAAGCCGATCTCCTAGCTGACACATTCCTTTCGTCACACATATTGACTCAACATCTGAGCGACCCGGAAACCTCTACAGCAGTATCAAACGCTGTAAATGGTTTAGCTCACCGATCATCAGATTTTAGTCCTGCTTTACTTAGCACACCTCATGAAATCTCAGAAATCTTAAAAACTCTAAAACTTAGATCATCCCCCGGCGACGACCTCATCCCGAACATACTTCTTAAAAATCTTCCCAAAAGGCGATAGTACTTCTCTGTTTCATTTACAACTGCTGCCTAAAGCTGAGTTACTTTCCTTGTGCGTGGAAAAATGCTGTGGTGATCCCCATCCGAAAGTCCCGTAAGGAAGCTTCACTTCCCCAATACTATCGACCAATAAGCCTCCTTCCTTCTCTTGGGAAAGTACTGGAAAAAATAATATTATCACGCCTTCAATTAAAACTCGAAGAAAATTCTACCATTCCGTCTTTTCAATTTGGTTTCCGGCCTGGCTTTTCAACCAATCACCAACTCTTAAGGGTATTCAACAAAATCAAACAAGGATTTATAAATAAGGACTTTACAGGCCTAATAGCTTTGGACATCGAAAAAGCTTATATATTTTATACGTAATAAATAAGAATTATGCACAACATTAATACTTCTTGTAAATCTGTTTTTGGATTGGTTTAAATAATCGCGTTATAGAATGAAATGCTAACGCCTGTTACACTTTCATTTAGACCAATCCAAAAATAGATTTACTATGTATCTGCAGTTTGTGTAAAAGTACTCCAAGGCAAATCTACAGGCATTTTTCGATTAAAAAATTTCTGGTGAGTTCTGAGCAAAAAGAAACTCAGGCAAACCTAAGGATGGCTTGGCTACACATATAAACTGAACGTATTACCTGTAAATCTACTGTTACTGTTTTTTTTTAAATCAAGAAAAAGCAACTTATATGAAATGATATGAGAACCCACCCGAACATTTCCTATGCATATTGGACAAGTAGACTTTTGCAGGGGGACCCTGTTAACTTGGTCCTACAAACTTCAAAAGTATTTGTGGCAAACACTATTAATATGCTATGCATTCCCACCAAATGTCATGTTTATTATTCGTGCAGTTTATTCAAATTTTAATAAACTACGGATTTTGTAGTTGCCGGGATCGAAAAAAATTAAGGTGCTGGTGTTGTGCTGCCTCCAATTGATCATGTTTATTGTTTGATCCAGTCACAAGATATGCATTGAACAATTGTTTAAGAGGCTTCCCTTGCATTGTGAAAGGCCCTTACTAAATACATATTTGATTCGCTATATTTCCGGTCTAGATACAGTTATTCGAATGAAAATTTGCAGACATATTTCTTATGAAATTTTCTAAAAACCCTCATTAACATTTTCATATTTGGAAACCAAAGAGGGGCTACACACGCCCCAATTTAAATTTCACAAATTTACTGTTATTTCCCTTTTATTAGCAAATATCAACAGTCTTAGTATTTAACGTATATAAACTCATACTAACCAATTTTTGTGCAAAGTTTCATATCGGTCCCTATAACGGTTTAGAAAAACCGAGGTGAAAACATAAGCTGAACTTCAAATGCACATGACTTTTTTACCGTTACTCAAAACTGGAAAACTGATATGAAATGTACTCGTTGAATTCTATGATTTAAGTACCCATACGTCAATCTCCGATAAAAACTAAAAAAGTCGACTTTTTTCAAACCTTCGGGACACCCTGTTATCTTTGCCCTACTAACTTTTAAGTATTTCGTGCCAAAGACTGTTACCATTCTACACATTCCTACCAAATTTCATGACGATCGGTTGTTCGCGAGTTATTTATTGAACAGACGAACGGGCAGACGGACAGACGAACGGACAAAATCGATTTCATTAGGGTTTTACGAAAAAAAAAATCATAAAAAAAAACTCTAAAAAACCGATGGTGTACTTATTATTTTGACCATGCTGAATACCCACTTCAAAGTTAATATCGGGAGGGACTGAGATAAAAGGGGAATGCCATTTTCTTCGGATCCGTTGGCATTGTTGTATCCTAATTGTTATACTTGTAATCGCTATCTAATTCGAGTACATATGTATTACAATTCCAAAAATGTTATGAAAATTGGGCATACAAAGGTACATGACGAGTGTACTTATTTTTTTGTCCATATCTGTATATCACTCAAATTGAAAAGCGTATAAGCTGCAAGGTGCTAGAATGCTAGCTACTGGTATTATTCTCTTCTTTCAAAGAATTTCCCAGAAACTTTTTCTTCCGAGCTGTTTTCCCTATGGGAAAAATATTTTCTTTAAGATATCCACATAAATTTCTTATCGTCGATGTTTTTTTGAACATGTTGTTATTGTTGCAGTTTGCTGAAGAAAAAAACATTTTTTTCCTTTAAACACAATAAATCCTTGTCCAGCATGAAAGACGTTAACGTGCCATGAAACGAAAAGGATCATGTCATCCTTAATTAGATACACTCACTTTCACCATTCTATATCGTTCGTTTCGCAGACTATAAAAGAGAAAGAGTATTATATCGGTTATTATTCACTGCGAAGCTAACAAACGACATGATGGCGCTCGCGACCTTATTCGCATTTCTTGTTGCCCTCTCATTGTATGTCGCGCTTCACGCTATACATTTCGTCGTTCTTCAAAGGATGACCTGCATGCACTGAAAATTGTTTGGCCCGGAAAACATCCATCCTTTACTTTCCAGAAAAATCGCACAGATAGAAAACATTTTATTTTTAAATCGGGGGAAAACAAGTTGAAGAGGATACTTGAAAGAGTTTCATTCAAGATCTCAAGGGCACTATGCAAATTGTTAAGGATTTTTGTTGAGATTCTTTCTTTACGTTGATGGTCGGTTGAAGGAAAATAGTTTTGTAAATTTTAACGATCTAATTTATTGCCAATTGCTTTGAAGTTTTTAGGAGGTGGTAAATTTAACCACGAAATTAGGTAAGTCGTTTTCCGCACGGATAAACTTATGGCGATGTTGCTACGAACGTTTATGTTT
The DNA here is from genome assembly GCA_949715475.1 of Microchrysa polita. Taxonomy (NCBI): domain Eukaryota; kingdom Metazoa; phylum Arthropoda; class Insecta; order Diptera; family Stratiomyidae; genus Microchrysa; species Microchrysa polita. The sequence continues at coordinate 87,674,054 of OX454418.1, read as the reverse complement.
GAATCGAAAGCTACTTTATGGAAAATTGGTTGATAATGCAGTAGACTCGCGAAAACATTAACTAATCAAAACCACGACTGTTTACCTTTACGGGTGTTATTCAGTTGTTCATAAAGAGCCATTTTTTTCATGTTTTTAACCAATTTAAAAATGCATATTTAGAATGGGCCGCGGCTTCTCGCTTCTCGGCCGAAGCCCTAGATGTTTGTCACAACATGGCAGCGGATTGTCGTAAATAAAAACTTGTGACTACATTGAGCTCCAGTATCGTTTGAAAACCTGAGAGTTCCGAGGTTATTGGAGGAGCGTGAACGAAACAATGATATAAACACCTTATACGAGTAGGACGCAAAAGTAATGGGAGTTGGCTACGGTGGGTAGGGAAATGGGGAAAACCCATTGTTCGGCCAGGTATTCGTTCACAACATGATTCCTGAGATGATATGCACAGCTTGACCAGCTGTAGTGTGGAAATACGTGAGGCGAAAAAAAATAAAGTTGTTACATTCTTAGAGGATAATTTTTCCATTATACAATAACCTACAAAATTGTCTTGTATGTTATCTCAAATCACATCATACAATTTGATTCAACGCATCATAATCCCCCATTGTACTTAGGCCTACGACTTAATAATGAGACTTTTTTTTTGAATTTTGGGCATTTATTCATAGATTTATTCATATAACTAAATTATTCAAAATATTGGCCATCAGCAGCGATAACTTTCTCCCATCTTTCGGGAAGTCTGCGAATTCCGTCGCGGAAAAAATCTTGGGTTTTCGAGGCTATCCATGAATCGAGCCAGTTCTTAGTATCCTCATATGAAGTGAATTGCTGATCAGCCAACGCATGAGTCATCGAACCGAACAAATAGTAATCAGATGGAGCAATGTCGGGACTATACGGCGGGTGGGGTAGCACTTCCCATTTGGTTGTTTCCAGGTACGTTTTCACTACTCGCGCAACATGAGGGTGAGCATTGTCATGCTGAAGAATTATTTTGTCGTGCCTTTCAGCATATTGTGGCCGTCTTTGACGCAATGCTCGACTCAAACGCACCAATTGCAGTCGATAGCGCTGCCCGTCAATGGTTTCATTTGGTTTTAGCAGCTCATAATACACAACACCGAGCTGGTCCCACCAAATGCAGAGCATAAGCTTGGAACCATGAATATTTGGCTTCGCGGTCGATGTTGATTGGTGCCCGGGCGGTCCCCATGATTTCTTTCGCTTTGGGTTATCATAATGTATCCACTTTTCATCGCCGGTCACAATACGATGCAAAAAACCCTTCCGTCTTTGCCTTTGTTGTTCGCACATGCAAAAGCGCCTCTCAACATCTCTTGGCTTCAACTCGTACGGAACCCAGTGGCCTTGTTTTTGGATCATTCCCAGTGATTTTAACCGCTTCGATATGGCTTGCTGAGTCACTTCCAACGAAACTGCGAACTCATTTGGCGTTTGGCACGAATCTTCTTCGAGTAATTTCGTCAATTCTTCGTCTTCAAACTTTTTTGGCTGGCCAGGTCGCTCTTCGTCGGTAATATCGAAATTATCATTTTTGAACCGATGAAACCACCGAAAACACTGTGCACGCGAAAAAGCATCTTCACCGTAAACTTCCAAGAGCAATTGATGACTCTGAGCTGCAGTTTTCTTAGCAAAATAATACCCAAGAAAAACTTCCCGCAAATGTTGTTTTCTTTAGTGAATTTTCGAAACCGGTAAATGTGTTGTCAACAATCAACACGAAATGTTTATACTGACATTGCCAGCTTATGAATAGAAACTTCAAATGGTATGTATGTCAAAGATGGACTACCATTAGTTTATCGGTGTTGCCATAAATTAAAAATCATTCAAAATCAATTTGAAAATGTTTTGGTGTCAAAACATACAAATTTTGCATAAATGAACAGTAATGAAAACAAAAAATATCGATATGCAACATCATCTAATATTTTCTTCTTCCATTTCAAACAAAGCACAATAGAAAACCGAAGCTTTAAACTATGCCCAATAAATTTGTATCCCAACTTCATTTTGCAGAGCTACATTTCAATTCGCAAGGCATACAACAAAGCAAAAACAAATCACACTGTTTCGATTCAGATACACCAGCTGAGGCGATTTCTGTATCGCCTCACTGGCGTTTTTCTTCCCGTAAAGAATCGGGCGAATGTATGTATGTATGATACGCGTTGAGTTGATGTTCGAGATCGTAAAGCAAACAAATTATCGTCTCACTTGTATGAGTTGGTGCACTGAAATGATGTAAAGACATCGGCGCTTGTTTATGCAACTTATGTTTATGTAACTTAGTTTATAGGTTAGAGCATTTTTATAGTGTTTAATGAATTATGCTTTGTGATAACTTATAATTATAGAGGCACGGAAATTTCACAAAACAGGAATTTCGCACAAACAACTTTTGATTATTAAAAATTTCCCTGAAATTTTGTAATTCCGGTGATGAGGACTCCTAGACTGAGGTTAAAGTCTAAGTCCACCAGATTCCGTCTGGCTTGATCAACATTCTTGACATACTCGTACCCTACCTAGATGGGACCATCTAGATTGCCATCTATAGTATTGATGGCAATTGAAAAAATCCTTATCCCAAATGAAAAAATCCATATCCCAAATGAAAAAATCCTAATCCCAAATTAGGGTGACCACCTGCGTGCCTTCGATTCACGGGTCACTAGCCTACAAAATACGGGTTTTAGATTTTTTTTTACGGGGCAAACATTAAAAAAACTATTTAATACCGGTATGTCATTTATTTTTTGTAACAATATTTCTTATTTGATGACACAGCCTCCAATAACTTAATTTTGCAATGAAAAGTTATATAAATATTTACATGTCATTTTAAAATTGCATTTTATTTTAGGGTCAGCCTTTATAGTGCGAATATTTAGTGGGTTCCGGCTATCTGTCCATGCGTTACCGCAAAGCGAGAATATTCTTACCGGAGAAAAATTTATTGCCGCGACACGTATTTAGGAAACCTTGTTCAGTTCGTCACCTGTTTGGGGACGAAATCAATTAGCTTTTTTAGTGCCAAAACTACCCAAAACCCTTATCGATTTCGTCCCCTGTAGTGAACGAGCTGGCAAAGGATTTAGAGTATATTTTACGCCAAAAATTCGTTCGAGCTGAACAATGGCTTTTGGCTGTTTTTCGCGTAAAATGTACTCGAAAGTTTTTTCCTTGCGGATCATCCATTGTTTGCCCCGTATTTTATTGTTTGGATTACGGGTTTTTGGACTTTCCGTGCCCGAAAAACGGGGTAACCCGTAAAATGCGGGGCATCTGGCCACCCTATCCCAAATGAAAAAATCCTTATCCCAAATGAAAAATCCTTGTGTGTGGGTTAAAATTAAATGAATTTAGGGGTGTTTTAAGTGGTTTCTTGCATTGAATTATGAGGTGTGGTTGAAGTTATTGAGGATATGAATAGGATCGGCTTCGTGGGGTTGGCTAATGCAATTGCCGTTGTTGCACATTTATTGAATTTTCTAATTGTACATAAAGATATTGACGCATACGCAGCAGATTTCCATTTTTCGCAGCCATTCGTATTTTTCTGTTACGTAGTTAGTACCTACTAAACGAACGGTTTTTTATGTGAGTCAAAATTATTCACGATAGACAAACCCACCTATATTGTGTACTTTACATACTTGGTTTCTTGGCGATATTTTTTTATTCTTATGTAAAACAAGTATTCCGAGGTTTTTGCCGCAGCCTTTCATACTTAAATAGTGAGTCAAAACGTCTTATAGTAATAACATCTTAAAATTATGGTTAGTGTTCCCGGGTTAAGAACAAACTATGGTTAATTAGGAGTCGGTGCAATAGAAAATGTATGTTATAGCCCGTACTAGTAATGAAGTAATAAAACATTTTTTCACACTTCAAATTTCAACATACATACATTAAATAGTTAAAAAAGAATTTATTCCAGACATTTAAGTGTTCTTGTTCTAGGACTTTCAGGATTTGTTCGCGTTTCAGAGTAGTCTGGGTGAACATAAAATTGTTCACGCAAACGGGTGTTTGGCGTTTGACGCATTTCACGTTTGATGTAGTTCACGATTACGCGATTCTACTGTAGTAAGTATTATTAACCCTGGAAGGTCATGCTTATTTTTAGTACGGAAAGTTCATGCTTCGTCGAATCGACGACGCTTAACTTTGGCGCTTCATACAAATCACCTTTCGCAAAATATCTATAAAATTTGACAGATTTTCAATCCTTTGTTTATTTAGGATGAAAAAACATCGATATTGGATAATTTCGTAAGGAAATTGATTTACAAATCAATTTTTGACTGACTGTCATTTGGCCCGAAATATAAGACATTAAATATAAAAATGATATAAATAAAAACTTAACGTTGATATAATTTAATAAATGTGCTTGAATCAAAAAATATATATTCTAAACTTAACAGGAAATTGGGTTTAATGAATGAGACGCTCTTTTATACACAAGAGGCACAGCGATCCATTTTGAGGTCCAAAAATTGATTTTCTTTTATTTCGCCTATTCCAGTTTGTAGAGTAGAACTTAGAATTATTCACAGTAAGTTTAGCAATTTCTGCTTTCCGAGTTCCCTTGATTAATTATAATCTATATACATATATATATGTATATGTAAAAGAAAGTCGTGTTAGTTACACCATTTATAACTCGAGAACGGCTGGACAGATTTTCATGATTTTGGGTTTGTTGGTTTAGGCTCTGGCCAGAATAGCATAGTAACTATCGAAACATGGAAAAAGTTCACAATGAGCTAAAATTCACAATGGGTTCTTTTCACATATTTCTGCGCGTATTTCTTTAACTATGAGCGGATTTCAGTAAATTTCTTCCACAGGATTGGTGTCTACCCAAAGTAACAGCACAACCATCGAGACATATGAGAAATTCACAATGGATATGAAGACAAATGTTTTTCACATACTTCTTTATGTATTTCTTGAATTAATTACCAGATTTCATTAAGTTGACGGATTGGTCATAATCAATTAAATATCCAGAAAATTCACAAAGCGCAACAATTCACAAGGACATACTTTTGCCTATATATTTTTATAATCCAACGGATTATTGAAAGATTTTGCCGTCAAATTGATCTCCTCCACTTATAGCAGAGTAACTACTGAAATACGCAGACAAATTCACCATGAGCAAAATGAAAAGAACAGTTCTCTTTCATATCTTTCTTTCTGTATATCCTGTCCTGAACGATTTACCGCGAATTTCAGCAAATTGATTCCGACGAATTGGTCTACACCCAGAATAAATATTGAAAGATACTACAAATGCGCAATTATAAAAATTATGAATATGTTTGTCTATAACTCATGGACGAATCCCGGATTTGAACAAATTTGCATGACCGGATTGAAATCTTCCCCGATTGGCACAATGAGTATTAAAACAATTCACAATGAACGCAATTATGAAGGGTTAGCGGATTTTCCAAGATTTTCCCTTCCGAATTGGTTTCCACCCCGAATGGCCGAATAAGGATTGAAGACGTCGGAAAATTCACAATCAACAAAATTATGTAGACAGTTGTTTTCTTTTCTTAAACGAGGTACCAATCCATTGAACCATTTGAAAAATTAAAATTAGCAAAAGTGATAAAATAGTTTTTCTTCACATAGTTTTGTCTTTATTTTCGGAACAGATAAGTGTATTTCACGGGATTGATCTGGAACCCGAACAGCAGATATGCGGATTTTATTGAATTCCATCTGTCGCCTGATTTATTTCGGCTTTCATTGGCATGACTTCCATGCTCAACAGCATTAATACCTTTTGAAACATCTGTAACATTAACTACTAGAAAAATTGAGAAGGCAGTTTGTTTTCTTAATTTATGTATATCTGTTGATCGAATGAACGTACTTCAGTAAATTATTTTCACCTACCCTCCTCACTCCTTCAATGACCACCGCCGAAATTGACCCTGGCTGCAATGTTCACCACCAACGGCTTATGAAACATCTGGAAAATCGGCTATGAGAAACATTACCATGGCAATTCAGTTAATATCTCTTGATCAGATTGACGTAGTTCAGTAAATTGAACCCCCTAATCGATTGGGTATTACCTGAATAGCTGAAAATCGACTGAAATTTGCAGGCTTGTCCTTTGTTTTCAGCAAATGTGTACCCCCCAGGCAACTTCTTTCTCACAAATCTTTGTCTATATCTCCTGACCGGATAAGCGGACTCCAATAAATATGCCCTTCCAGATTCGTCTATAGTAGAACAACTATTGAAACATGAGGAAACTTTGGAAAGTACCTCTTTTGCTCATCCTCCGGATACCGCTGAAAATGATTAGCGGATTAATGAAGAGCAGAAGAAGCATACGGAAAATTTATAGTGAGCAAAATTTTGAAGGCAGCTACCATCTTTTGGAAAAGCACATTGTTAAATGTTCACTACATAATTGGAACCTGCCCTAAATATCGAAATAAACATTCAAACATGGAAAATTCACAATGAGTGCAGTTTACTGAATTTCTCAAAAGATTGTATCTCTTACATCACCTGAAGGAATTAGCTGATTTAAGTGAATTTGTTAGACCTTATTACTCTCTACCCTAAATACCGGAATAAGTAGTATATTGAAATAGGCTGAAAATTCACAGTGAACAAAATTTTGAGGACAATAATTGCACCTTTCTTTACCTATTTCGGCTAAAAATTTTACCGGTTTTCGGTAAATTCCACCCTATAGCTATATTTCTTGATCGGATTACTGTATTTCAGTAAATTACACTGAATCCATGGTCAGTTACCCATATTCCCGGAACGGATTGCTGAGACCTCACTAAGTTGCTTACACCCCCAATAACAAAGAAGCTTTTGGCACATCTGGGAAATGACTAGGGTACCTCATTTTCTGCAATTTGTCTACATATATCTCTTGAGCGGATTAGCAGTTTCCTGTAATTCTCTCTACCACTAGCATAAGGACCAGCCGATTACCTATTGAAATATCTGCAAGATCAATGCTGTTCGTTTTCTAATCCTTTTGTCTGATTAACGAATTTCCATAAATTCTACAACCACCCATCTGAACGAGTTCTACACCCAATAAAAGGGACCCATCGAGAAATTCGGTTAGGAGTCAAATTATGAGGGCATCTTATTTTCTCATTTTTTTGTTTATTCTTCCTAAATTTCCATTTACCGGAAAACTTTTCATGAGAAAAATTACGCGGACATATTTTTGGATCGCGGTAGCTGTCCGTCACCAACGGATTTGTACATTTAGAAGTTAGAGCGATACGAAGTTCGCCGGGCCAGCTTGTTCTATATATGATGTCTTATATGACATTGAGTGCCTTGAAGGCGATTTTTATGAGTTCGAAATACAATCTTCCTAAAATGAGGAAGAATTTTGAGCCATTTTCCTGATTTGTCCTATTTTTGTCCTAATAAATATTCTTTCCATAATTTTTGCAAAAAAACAAAGATCCCACATTTCAAAAAGAAACATATTTGTTACGAGCTAGTTGTGTTGGACTGGACACAGACTTATCGTCGAATCGACAACCAGCAATAAGATATACTGGAGTCCTAAAAGTTACACAAAGTTCATCCTTCGTCGTTTCGACGACGCCAATTTCCAAACATCCAACTAAAGATACCTACGTGTTCGTAGAGACGACTCACGTGAGGATCGCTCAGCGATCGTAGTTTTGCATCCAATTCCGAACCGTATTTGAATATTTTTTGAATGGTGGTTGGTGGTACTTTCTTTGTGTCAACTATGACCTAAAGGAACATGTCTGTATAGAAAATATCAGCATATAGTGCTCAGAACCGGTGGTTGAACAGCGATCGCTGAGCGATCATCACATGAGTCGTCTCTACGAACAAGAACTTTTACTCTGCTTACTTCGACTAGCTGCAATGTGCCCGGCAAGTACATCGACACGGTAAGTTCTGTACGAAAATCCAACTCAAAATTGTCACGAAAAAAGGTATAAATGTGATGATGTGAAGTCGATTCGACAAAGCATGACCTTCCAGGGTTAAATGCGTAGTGCTAGATGCCTGCATATTTTTTTCTCGTAAGTTCGCAGCTGGCATATCTCTCTTTTTCATACTTGAATGATCCAGAATTGTATGTGAAAATTTAGGGTTTTTCGTATTATTACATAATTACAATCTCACAAAAACAACTCTGTTGTAAAAAGTTTCCGCCAAAGAAAAAGTTGTCAGCCGCAAAAGCAAAAAGGATTGATATAATACAATCCCGCCAAAAAGCTCGCATGGATATGCATTCAAAAGTGATTGAATTAGTTTATAGTTTCCACCAAACCAGCGTGGTGCGGTACGCGTCAGAATTTGTGTAATAATTTCCGCCGCGGTAGACCACGCTAAATTTGCCAATTCGTGTGGAGTCTGCGTTGTGTGTACCGCGTACCGCACCCGCACTGGTTTGGTGGAAGTTAATTTCTTTCAACGCTTATTGGCGGGGAGCTTGACGAGGGTGCTATTTGCTGCTATGCTCTTTTCTGATCAGATTTAATCTCGAATCTTATCCAGCCTTGTAAATAAAATGTCTTACAAACTTGTTTGCTTTCCTTCGTATAGACGACTTTTTTATACAATAAAGTTCTTTCGTAATTTTCTTAAGATTGGTTTTATCCTGCAATTACTCCTATGAAAACTCCCCGCCAAACAGCATTGCAAGAAATTAGCTTCTACCAAACCAGCGCGGGTGCGGTACGCGGTACACACAACACAGACTCCACACGAATTGGCAAATTCAGCGTGGTCTACCGCGGCGGAAATTATTTCACAAATTCTGACGCGTACCGCACCACCCTGGTTTGGTGGAAACAATAAACTAATTCAATCACTTTTGAATGCATATCCATGCGAGCTTTTTGGCGGGATTGTTTTATATCAATCCTTTTTGCTTTTGCGGCTGACAACTTTTTCTTTGGCGGAAACTTTTTACAACAGAGTTGTTTTTGTGAGATATCAATTCTTTTTTGCAGTTTTCAATATTCACTGCCCTATTGTCACGACTTTGTTTGAGAACATAATAACAATAACAACCCTCTTGGTAACCTTTGTGCCCTTGATAACCTTAGCCTCCTTCGTAACCTGAGTTATGTGTGTTTTGTGAACCTCTACCGTTTGCTGGAAGCTTTAGGCTCATCGGGATGTTATTTGTTCATCCAATATTATAGTCATATGTACGAACTCGTATAAAAGACAAATAAAAACTGGAACTGTGACCCCTTGCCTCCGCTCTCGCAGACGCTTTACAACTGAAAACTTTAGAGAACATATACAAGGGATTGTTCGAAACAGTCCTGCCAAATCACAAAACTTTACGATTCTTTTCTTGGCATTTTTCGGGCCTATCCCCGATTTTTGCAAAATGCTTCCTTTAAAACATATGAAAAGATTTAAGCGAGGAACTCTATTCGTTTTTTTCACATTTTCGGCTGTATCTTTTTTTCTACTCCACGGATCGGAGCAAACGATAGCCTATGCACACCTTCACGACAGACTCTATCAATGGGAAAAGAGACCAAATCCCGAGATGCCCTCTGCAAGGCTGTAGCCCTGTCAATGAACGACAAGAACAACAAGAACAACGAGAACAACGAGAACAAGATTTTCGAAAAAATGCGATTTTCAAACTCTTATATCTCCAGTGTTTTTCATCGTATCTTCTTGAAATTTTCTACACTTCGTAAGACGGCGCGAGTGACAACCTATACCGAATTTGAACATTCAGGACTAACCAGGGTCGGAGCTACAGAGGTCCGAAAACCCGTACTTGTTCCGTCGTGTAAACATAGTCTTAGTCGCTTTTCACTTTTGATTTGTTCAAATTTCTTCTTTTTTCTTTGGCGTGCGGGACGCTCCCGCGTCCCTAGATAAGAATGTTTTGAATTGTTTCTTAGATTCATGTACACATATATGCATGTTCCATTAAACGCATCATGCAGTATCATTTAAGTGGTTGGTACTGAAACCTTCAATTATATTTTTTTAAAGATAAAAGCTTATAATTTTATGCGAATAATAAATCCTTTCGACTTAACATTTGCATTATTCCCCCTTATATAATCAAATCACTGGTATACACACTTACTCGTAAAGTCCTCCTACTCTCGGCTACACGATAATAAACTGTCGACTAGCAAAATAGTTTTCTTAGTATTTGGTTGTTTTTTTTTCATTTTCTTCTGACTTTCCGAGCATAATTTTTTTACGTTCACCAACATAAAAAGGGACGATCGTAATCTTAGAAAACTGCCATCACCCACCAATTTCCATTTCAGTAGTCACGTTCACGTTCGCTTGAACATATAAAATCGTAAGTGGATTCTTCCATAAAAAGCTTTTACCATGTTGTCATCAAGTCACCTTAAGAACTACACATACGGCCAAGGATCCGACAAGGACGCGTAGTGTACCACATACGTTTAGAATGACTGAGTATTGAGCGTTGTGTGAGGTGTGCCTAAAATTGTGCGCACTATAAGGAAGTTGATAGTAAAATGCTAGTAAACGGCTAGATACTTGAAAAGCATAAGCATCTTGTATTGTACCAGAAACCGTATGTGAAGAACGAATTTATTTTCCATAAATGTAGTGAGTGGCTATGCGAATGCCTTGTTGGATTATAAATGCGTTCACGAAGAATTTCAATAGTTTATTATTATGGAAAGCGAATCGTATGAAATTGTCAATTAACATTAGAGCACAAGTATTTGATTTATGCTTATTGTCGGAAAAAAAGGGTTAAATACTAATATCTCCACTGAAGGATATTATTGTTGAATTCATCATTTTAGTTCTTCGTGTGATGAACTCGTCTTTGCGTGAATTTAACGATTTATGGAACAGCTCATTATTGTATTTAATTAAGGTAGCTTAGAGGAGGATTGTTGATCCTTGGTAATTTTTGGCTTAATTCGCCTGCAGTATATATCCGAGAAAACAAAACAACTTCGAGTATGTATTAGGAAACACAAAGTTATTATCTGTTCTCCGTTTTTGTGTTAATTTGAATTTCCCTTTAAGATGATTTTCACCCGAAGAAACTTTGCGGGTCATAAACGTTTCTTCTTCTCCTTCAAATGCCCGTAGTAACTATTTCTTTGTGATATTCCTATATTGCCAGCGCTTAACTTTTCTTCTGGTCCTGGATCTAATAATACCATTTATCTCGTTGAGCCAGAAAGTAGAGCGATATCTTCCCTATGAATTTAAATGCCATCCTCCTCTGCTCCCATCGTCTTATTTTTAAAGCGTAGTCAGTCCATTGGAATATCATTGTTGTAGGAATAGTCCCGCTCAGAATCGGTCGGAGATAGATAGAGTCAAGAAAACTTTTGAAATGAAGACAGCGTCTTTGGAGAATACGAAAATCGTCCAAAGAAGTGACACTGTTGCAACTGATACTATGTAAAAAAAAACCCTGGGTCGTCTTTTCTTTCAAACAAAGTTTCCGACTGGATTATTTTCCGCCACTCGGCTGCTGGTTGTCCCTTTGCTTACAACTTACAATGGCAAATAAATAGACAGTACGGAATATAATTAACTCCTCATATAGCTCTCGCACACCATTTAGCATCCTGTGGCTGTGGATTTTGTTCTTTCCATGCTAGCAAAACAATTAACTTGGAGTCCATTTGCTAAATATAGTTTGGCCGTGTGGATTTTTTTTTAATTTTTATACGTCTGGCACTGTTTAATTTATTATATTTATTATATCGAAATATCAATAAAAATAATACTATTGGATGCATCTTGAAAAGACGAAAAGAAATAGCTCAAAGACTGAATTTCACTATGAAGTTCCCACAGAGCACGTACATACATTAAGTTCACTGTGTATTTAGAGAAGAATATGTATGAAAAATTGTCCACATGGTATTCTTACACTGAGCAAAAAAATAGACCGATCATCTAAAAAGTAGTTGATATCGGCTCGTGTTTGATTTTCAATCGATTGTACGATTCTATGTAGTTGAAACAGCTACGAGCTTATTGGTAATTTTTTTTTCTATTCCTTATTAGTTAAAAGATCTATTTAATTAGCAAACTCAATTAAATCATTAGTGAAAATAGATATTTATTGTGTAAAAATTTACCGATAGTTGATTTTTTTTTATGAAAAGTTCTACTACTTCACTGAAATATCAACGATGGTTTGTAGTTAAATTTTATATTCGAGTAAAAAACTAAAGAATGTTAGTGCTAGAATTCACTAAACTTTTTTCTCTAATCTTGCAGGATTAAATGAAGGAATTTATTAGTATTTTCAGCTGAGAAAATTAGAGAAATTGACTATTTCTTTAGTAAAACTATCTAGATTTGAAATTTCTAAAAAAAGTCTAAATAATTTTTCTCAGTGTAGGGACCGATAAATGAACGGCTATAATCAACACCATCTAGAGATACAAGCCAGATTATCAGCTATTTCGAATGAATCTGTCAGTCGCTGAGAACTCAAGTCCACACGCAGTCCATTCCACAGTGTAAACATCAGTGGCTGTCAGCCTGTCGTACGACACGGCCCTTTTGTTATGTGTATTTGTTTGCGCTTGTATTTTGGAGCTAAACATGGTAAGTACGTAATGCCCTTTTTTTTTGTTTTTATAATATGTTTATCATCAAAAACCCACCAAAATGAAATCCAATCTTTCATTCGTCAAAGACGCTCGACATTTAGGTTTGGCAGCACTGGCGTTGTCTACCATCGGCATATCAACTGTCAGTGGCCACGAATGAAATCGTGGATTCGGGTAGAACCATCGCCATCTAGATATATCATAGCCACAACTAGGGCCGAATTTCTCATATGGGCAACTGCCCGGGGCGGCAGATCTGGAAGGGCAGCCAATTTTCCATTAGTTTAAATTTTTTGAAAATGGCATTTCGAAATCTCATGTAGGAGTTGATATAGTGAGTTAGGTGTTTACTAGGGACGTCAAAAACCGAAGGGTTAGACCGGTATTTTCAGAACGGAAAACCGGGTTATCTTCGGTATTTATGTCTTGCGGTTTTTAACCCGGTGGGTTATTCAATTTTCCGGTTTCAACTGGAATATTGATTATTTCTCATATTTCCAGAGCAATTTTCATTTTTTCACTTTTAGATCTCTGAAAAAGTTCATGTTAGTGAAAAGCAGAGAATACTAAGCCAATAAGAGTAAGTCCAACCAACTCGAATTGCCAATTGAAAACTGTAACAGAGGCTAACTCCCGGTAAAAAACAACAACTCTGGAAGGATCACCTTAACTTAATCTCAGAAAAGCAATTATAGTCTATCGAATCTACTAAAAAACATGCGGTTCCAACCTATGGACTAGACTAAACTTGCGAGGAAACGGTGTGGGAGAAAGTAGCCACGCGGTTTGATTTTCGTGTCGCAAGCCACTGATTTATCGGGAAAATTCACCGTGACGTCACCATCTTGTGAACATGGCACGGTTTATTAGTAGATTTTTGACATTTAAGTGGATATATTGCGGCCTTGATATCTAGATGGCGTTGGTAGCACCTAGGTGTCTGCAGTTCGGCCTATTTATTATCTAGATGACAGTGCCACAATACACTACATATTAAGGCCGCAATGTAGACTCGTAAACGTCAAATCCGCAGATTAAATTTGCATTGCATTGTTGCTGCTTCTCATGACATTGTTGTTGTATGCCCGTGTCCGACAAACAATTTAAGCAGGATCCATGCCGTAATCGTACAGCTGAGTTGCGGCGTGGATATATGTATCTAGATGGCGTTGCTTATATGTACCTAAGTAAGAACGCTAACAAAAGGGAAAATCAATAAGCAGAATTAGGTGGATGAACAATTTTTGGCCCATCCGAAGGGCAACAATTAAACATTTTATTCCATTCCGAAATTTTCAAAACTTTTCTTATTTCACGAAAATAAACACGAAAAACTCTCACGTGAAAGCAAATTCGAGTGTAATCCAACTGTTTAATCGACTGGTTTGTATGAAGCGCAAACTATTGCCTGGTTTCCACTTGATATTCGCCCAAGCTTAATACGAACGCAAAACAAGACCCTAACTACATTAATAAATGCATTTATTGTATAAAGGATGTTGCCTTTGAGGCTGAGGCTTTTTGCTATAAGTCGCTTGAGTTTTTCCATACTTCATAATATTGTGTAGGTACTCTATGTAGGAACGCTTTGCTGGGTACACATGCCGGAATTCAATCCGAGCCGAGAGAACCACCACCACCACACCCCCATTGAATAAGGACGGAACGTATAAATCGCCTGTTATAGCCGTCGTACACTCAATTCAGTTTTTGTAAAGCTTAAACACAATAGGGATAATTTTCAACAAAAACTTTTCCGACAATCAACTCGTTGACGTTTCGATAGGGAAAATTCTCGTGCTGTGCTCGCCGGTAAAACTAACTTTTTCGTCAAAAAACTTATAGCACTATATACGAGTAGTATAGATCCACTTACAATTAGCATGCACATGCGTTTCCCTTCTATCGCATGTTATGACGAAACATCAAAACTTTGTCCGTTATGTTGGGTGCGGATGGTATAGAAACATTTACGTTTTATACAATCTGGTTAATTTCGGTCGGTGATACCAGGGATGGAGTTCGAAGTGGAAATTCTGAGGGAAAAGTCAGTTAGCGTTTTGTGTTGGCTATTGGCTTTCAACGTAATCTCAATTATTCATTCGTCCGATTTGCAAAGAATAGGTACATTACATTATGCACCTACATACATATTTTGAAATTTCTGTTGCAAATGTACAGGCCATGATCGTACGAAGGACTGACATACGGTATAGTGTATAAACATCGTCCTTCTGATGGTGAAGCTGCTATTGCATCTACAGTAAGACTCACTCCGAAAAACCATCCGGATTTTCAATAATCCGGATTCGGTTTATTGGGAGATTTTGTTTATAGATTTCATGAAATTTGAAAATTTTTAAAAATGTTTAGTTGTAAAGCTCTATAAATTTAAGGACTCCCAGATTTCAAACACAAAATTATTAATTAACTTTAAAATGGCTACCTTTTTAATGGTTTTATTGTTATTACTGATATCGAGGGTAACAATTAGTGAGTTTCCAAAAATCGGACAATTCGATAACCGGGAATATCGGGCTCGTAATCCTATTTATGTATGAAATACCTAAAGGAAGCAAGGCACCAAAGTAGCACAAACGAGTTGTAAGACGGTTATATAACCGAAATATAACCATGGTTATATGACAATATTGTTAGGAAAATGGTTGTAAAAACGTTTGCTAAACCGAAAAAAAAAGATTTTTGCCTGGCTATAAACGTAACATTATTGTTGTAATTTCGTTATCCAAGGCAATTACTTTTTTATCTCTATTTGCTTCAAACGAGTCGAACCTGGTCCTTTTGCGTGCTAGTCTGTCACCATTGCCATTGCGCCAGAAGCGAAATACTTCTCTCTTTAAATTTGAAATACTTAACGCGCGGGTTGTACTCGTATTTCAAACCAAGGTTATTTTGTGCTACTTGAGAATGAAATAAAAAAAAAATGTTTTCTTGGAAACCACACAATCAGCCAATCGTAAGATGCATAATTGTATACCTACCTACTTTTCCAAGAGCTAAAGACAATTGTCTGAACGTTTTCCAATAATTTAAGTTGCTTCTAATTGAATTCATTTATAGAAGTGGAAACTCCTTTATAAAAATGAAGTATGTATGTAGTAGATACCTTGCAAGCACAGAATTTGGAATTTGGTATGCTGTGTGTATATTTGGCACATTCTAGAGTGGAACATGTTCGTTTCAGCAGGGAGTTCTATAACAGACTTGTTGTTGTTATTACAATTAACTTTACATTAATTTAAACTTATTTTTGGAATGCGAGAATTAAAAAAAAATCTAAAAATTGAGTCACCTTATTGTTTGCGCTTTAGCGGTTTTTAGGTTGATTTTTCTGAAGTAACCTTTTTAAATAAAAGGCAATTTTGATCTAGCTTTGAAATGTAAATGTGACTAGAAACATACTTCTTTCGAATGCAGACGAAATTTCGATACACTTTACTTTACAGAAAAACTACTTTGTGTACGGTAGGCAAGCGAATTTTTCCTTTAGGATGTGAAAGCCTATTTAGAATAGGCTTTGACATCCTATTTTTACGACATGCTAAAACTTCCTATTAATGAACGTTGACCTAATACCGCAGATGTGCTAGTGACATACAATTTCTAAGATTTAAACTACTTTTTTGTTGAGGTGTTGAGATCAACAGCACGCTCAGCAGTATTATTTATCCCCATTAATGGGTTTAAGATCTGAGTGAGATCACAAGGGTCGTGAGTTCGGAACACACCATAAACTGAACTGGTTCACAGTGAGACTCGAAGCCACGACCCTGTGTACTCCAACCAATATCATATTAATACTCAAAACAAAATATGCGGTAAAATAAGATTATTCTTGAAAAACTTCTCCGTACTGTTAGCTTTCCACATTTTAATTAGTTTTAATATTTTATTTTCCTTGCTTGAACGCCCCCTTACGCCAGAAGGCTTCGAGTAACCATCTCTGCAGAACTGCTATACTTCTGATCCACCTGTCATTTTTTTATATGAAGTTTCGTTACCCAAACCTACACGGGATAACCAAAAAAACACACCTAATATCAGAATCCCTAAATGAGTATATCACAATATCACAATGCAATGTATGTACGCAAAAACGAAGTCACCTTGAATACAATTTATCAGAGCAACATGTTACTCTCACACAAAATTGAATTTCGATTTACCGCCACTGCCTTTAAGAACAAAAAAAGTTTCGTGGAATTGCTGCGGCCAACATCTAGGATGACGGTTATCTGACCCTGACCCTCCTGTGCACTGATTGAGTAAGATCAATTTTGTGGCGATGTCCGGCGACACCTCGATTGTGTCGCTCCGCCGAAGGATTGCAGAGACATCGAAGGATTTCCGAAGTAGCACGAAGTTGATTGTAAAATTGCCAATATCCAGCTTGACGGTTTTCTCTGACCATGCTGTGCATGTGCACTGATCGGGGAAGAGGGTCCGATGACCCTCTAGGCAATTTTGTGGTGAGTCCGGCGACACCTCAATCGTTCGTTCCGCCATAGGATTGCGGAGATATCGACGAATTTCCGAAGTAGTACGAAGTTGATTGTGAAATCGCTGTGACTAACATCCTCCCGCAGGGGGGTTTGTGTCCGTGTGACACTCAGCTCGGAAGGCTGTTCGTAGTCGGACAGAGATCTTTGGTGAGTTACGACACCACGGACCTAGTAGTGCAAGGGGGCCCCTGGTACAGTTGATACGCCATGGCGAGGATCTGTACAAAGACCATTCGGGCGCTAACGGTCCCGTTCTCCTGAGTTATGCACGGGTGGCTCTTGGCGTGCCTACCTCCCCCCATAGTTTGCGGGAGGGAAGCACTAAAGGCCTAGCACGATTTTGATGTCCTCCGGTGGAGGGGGGGGGGGGGTGCATCATATGGAAGTCGTGTGAGCTTCGGAGGTGACGGCTCCGCATGACCCGAGTCCAGAAGGGGCTAGCTAGGGAGAACGGCCTTGGTGGAAAATGCCTACGCGTCTATATCTAGCTAGTTTGTGGATTGATGACCACACTGACCTGAGTCGCATTGCTGACTAGTAAACTGAAGGGGCCACCTGGATGTGAAAAGCAGCGCTACGTTGTCTGCACAGACGCGTAGTCACAGGTCCAACGAGCCTGGGGTGTGCATGCCCGAATTCGACGTAAGGCTTAACCAATAGGGGGCCGAAGGAGGATCACACCTGCTATGGAGAAGTCCATAGCGAATAGTGTACCTCGGGGATGGGTGAGCCCAGGGGACCATGGTCCCTTCCCATCTTGGTGTTGGTCTCGAGGGGGCTGTCGGTTGTTAAGCAAGACATCGAGCTGGTGATGCAGCCCCGGGGTTGGGTTCCTGAAGGTGAATGCATTCACCGGATGGAGAAATCCCCATCTGACATCAAGATCCGTGTCAGTAAATATGCTGGAGGTCCAAACCGCTTTCGCAAGGACCGGGGTATAAAGCCATAGGCTAGGTGACCCTTAGACAGTAAACCTCGTAGATGGTATTCTTGTGACTAACATCCAGGCTATATGTACACAATACACAAAAACGTAGTCACCGTGAATACAATTTATCGGAGATAAGGGTAAAACAGAACGCTTACGTTACGTTACGTGCTAAACACCTGTCAAAGATGATTCAATGGATTTTGTATGCGACTGTACAGAACGTACGTAACGGAAGCTTTCGGAAAACTATTAGAAAAGTCAAATTCCATGGAAATCCAAGTCAGTTTGTTTGTCATACTTACGATAATGTTATTTCTAGCCATTTTATTTGATTTTTATATCTTAGTTGAAATAGATTACTGCTGCTGACGCGCAGCATCGGCAGAATTTCATAGCTGACAAATATGCTGAATGCCTAGTCTTCTGCTCAACATTTTTGTCAGCAATATAAAATCCATTGGACTTGACGTTTCGCGATGCCGATGCTTCTGCTGACGCGTCTAATCTATTTCAAGCATCTTTCGTATATTTTGTAATGCTGAAAAAACTCGATTAATTCAATTTTTGTTTTTATTTTGAATATCTTTTTAAATTTTACATTTGACGTTTCGGAACGGAACGTATGTGACCATCTAATCATTGTCACGGCACGGAAAGGAACGGCACGTAACGTAACGTAAACGTTCTGGTTTGCCCTCAACACTGTATTTGATACAGTGACAACTAAATTTCTCCATTAAATTCAAATGTTGTCGATGGAAACGTGATTGCAATAGGTGACTCTCATACAAAATTGGAATTTCGATTAAAAGGGGGAGGGGGGCACTTAGGGACATGAAATATACTTTACGACCATATCTAGCAAGAATACACAAGAAATTTCATAAAAATCGGTCCAGTCTGAGGAGATTGGAACCAAATGTTTTGAGGAGGATTTCATATACATACCTACATACATATATAGGTAGATAAAAAAATGAAAACGAGGCTAATTCGGGCGCGGTCGAAATTTGAGTACTCGTCACATTTGAATGAAACTTAAGATTCTTTTGTGTTAATAATTTCTACCGCAGCCCTGTGACGTGTTCTCTTCCTGGATATGTTTTGAGGCTTTACTAGAAACACACTTAACTGAAGTTTGGTTAAGATTGGTTCAAAACAGTGGGTCCCAACTCGTAAATGACTGCAGACAACTTTGCTCGAACATTAAAATTAAAATGCGAAGAATCGCGATTTCTCCCCAAAGTCTGAATATTTGACTAACCACTGAACATTTAAACGAAATGAATGGAATAAAGGCTCTTCCAATGAATTTTAAACTTCATAACAAAGTTAATATGTATGCATAACCTTTTACTTATAAATAAAGGTACGGAAATATCACAAATAAACAACAGTATTTTCGCATAAACTTATTTCAAATATAAAAAATTTCGCTGAAATTCGCACAAGAACATAATTTTGTACAATTTATGGTTATTTTACTCTAAAAACGAGACCGAGGCTAATTTCGGGCGCGGCCGAAATTTGGATACCCTTCGCTCCCCTCGGTCTAAAAGTTTTTTCGGGCTTACATATGACTAGTGTTCAGTCCTCCCCGCTTCCATGCTTTTGAATTTTCTCATAAGTGCCGTGGCGAAGATTTATTGGGCGAAGCGGGACGTGGGTTTCTTATAAGAACCAAAAAGAGGGGCAAGGAGGTTGTAGGGCAGCCCTATTGCCTTCCCATCAATTTTTACGTATGTTTGTGGCATAAATTAAAACATATTTGGTTCAGATTGGTGGACAAATCAAAGATGTTTTCTTCGAAGAACCTAATTTGGGGGTTGGGTTTAATGCCAGCCCCATGACTCCATGGTCCGATATAATTCATTTTTGCACATGTCTTGTACTATCACTAAAAATACATTTTCATGAGGTTTAGTTGAAATTTGTGTCCAAATAAAAAAGTATTTTTTAGAAGAACCTAATTTTGGGGATCAAGTTTGTATGGCAGCCCCACGACCCCATAGTCCGATTTCACGTTTGTTATGTGGCATCAATAGAAATATAAGTTTCTGAGGTTTCATTGAATTTGGTGTGCAAATAAAAACGTTTTTCTTAAACAAATTTTATTTAGGGGGCTAGGTTTGTATGGTAGCCCCATGACCACATGGTTCGACTCCATCTATTTATACATATGTTTTGTGTCATCAATAGAAATACATTTGTGTGAAGTTTGGTTGAAGTCGGCGTATAAATAAAAAAAAAATTCTTAGAAGAACTTAATTTGGGGAGCTAGGTTTCTATGACAGCCCCATGATCCGCTTTGGTCCATTTTTACATATATTTTGTGGTATTACTAGAAACACATTTGTGCGAAATTTGATTGAAATGAATGAGAAAACGAGACCGAGGCTAATTTCGGGCGCGGCCTAAATTTAAATACCCTTCACTCTCCTCGGTCTAAAAGTTTTTTGGGGCGAACCTAAGATTTGTGTTCAATCCTTCCCCATTCTTGTCCTTTTGTTTTTGCATAATATTTGATATTGACAAATTCCGTCGCGTCGACAAAACAATATTTGTGTGAGGTTTCGTTGGAATAAGTGGGAAAATAAAAATATTTACTCAGAAAACTTTATTGGGGGGATGCGGGAGCATGGCCCTATAGTACGATTCCATTCGTTTCACTTTTTTTTGTTTTGACAAAGACGCATTAAGTTTTTTCTTGAAATTGGTGTAGAAAAAATGTTTCTTAGAGATGCAAAAAAGGGGGGTTGGGTTTGTATGGTAGCCCCATGTCCATAGTCCGATTCCATTCATTTTCATATTCTTATGGCATCAATAGAAATGCACTTTTACGAGTTTTGATTGAAATTGGTGCACAAATAAAAAAGTTTTTCTTAGAAAAACTCAATTTGGGGGCTGGGTTTGTATGACAGCCCCATGACCCCACAGTCCGATTCCGTCCATTCTTATATATGTTTTGTGGCATCAATAGAAACACATTTGTGTGAAATTTGGTTGAAATAAATGCACAAATAAAAAAGTTTTTCGTAGAAGAACTAAATTTGGGGGGTTGGGTTTGTATGACAGCCCCATGACCCCATTGTCCGATTCCATTCATTTTTACATATGTTTTGTGGCATCAATTGAAATTCACTTTTATGAGGTTTGACTGAAATAAATGCACAAATAAAAAAGTTTTTTCAGAAAAACTCAATTTGGGGGGCTGGGTTTGTATGACAGCCCCATGACCCCACAGTCCGATTCCATCCATTCTTACATATGTTTTGTGGCATCAATAGAAACACATTTGTGTGAAATTTGGTTGAAATTGGTGCACAAATGAAAAAGTTTTTCTTAGAAGAACCTAATTTGGGGGGTTAGGTTTGTATGGCAGCCCCACGACCCCATAGTTTGATTTGATCCATTCTTACATACGTTTTGTGTTATCAATAGAAACACATTTGTGTGAAATTTGATTGAAATTGGTGCACGCATGAAAAAGTTTTTCTTAGAAAAACCAAATTGGGGGGATCAGGTTTGTATGGCAGCCCCATGACCCCACGGTCCGATTTTAGCGATTCAAACATACAAACTGCCTGCAGTAAAAAGAAGCATGTGTGCAAAATTTCAGCTCGATAGCTTTTAAACTGGCCGAGTAAAACGCGTAGCAACAGACGGACAGACGGACAGACGGACAGACGGACAGACAGACAGACGGACATCGCCCAATCGACTCAGCTCGTCATGCTGATCATATATATACATATTTTATATGGTCGGAGATGTTTCCTTCAATGCGTTACAAACTTCATGACAAAGTTAATATACCCTTTACTCTACGAGTGAAGGGTATAATAAAGTACAAATTAGAACATTTTGCATCTGTTAACAAAAATGAGGAATTTTCACCGAAATTCGCATTTATGTATTTCGAAAAAAGGAAATTTGAACTGTCTGAAAGACTGACTTCCTGACCATCGTCTGCCATACGCAGTTCAAGTATATGTATACATGGTCTATTGTCCTTCGTTGCTTCTCTGACTTGCTGGTCGCCTATTGTATCAGCGTTCCAAGAATGTATCGAAAAACAATTTTCCGAAACATATATGTATGTACGTAAATGCATGTACTCGTACATCCGGCCGAACAAGAAAGAGATTTCGGCTGCGACTCTTCAAATTTTCCAAGCTTGTTACAGTATTTTAACACACCCGTATCGTTTCAAATTCACCACCTAAATGCACGAGGAGAGGAGGAAAATATCCGAGCAAATGTTTGAATTGTTGGGCGTTCGCCGTGTTCACTGCCTACACAATGATTGAGGATCTGCTTGGATACTGGCAATAGCAACGTATATAGCAAGCAAGTAAAGTAGCTAGCCCTTGCATCCAGCTACAACAACGTCTCGAGCTGGGGAATAATAAAGATAGTTACCGAAAATTGCATTCGGTTGACAACCATTGAATCAGAATATGATCATGAACATTTTGGGGATTAATTTGCATTACAAATCTATCGATTTGTGCCGGCATGGCATAGTACTCGTATTACATGCTGAGACGAATTGAGGTTGAAGAAGGGTTGCTCAAGTGAACTTGATAAACCCGGCTCCGGTTCTATACATACAGCAGGTTACATATTTCGATTTAACTTCAAAGGTAGTTAGATAGACATACATAGAGTATGTTTATGAGTTTTCAGTACATCTTTAAGTTTCGGTCGTTAGCCTTAAAGTGATGCACAGGTTCACAGACCATTAAACGTTGAGTTCTGATTTTAATTATAGCAACACGATTGTGGGAGTTAATTCACATGAACGACCGCAAACATATCGATTTATTGGTTATACATACAAATTCTTACAAAGAATACCGTAGATACACACTAAGCTTCATAAACGTCTGTCTAAGTCTAAAGAAAGTAAATCCTGTTGATTCGAAATATTCCTTTAGCCTTCCCAAATCATTCCTCTTAGTAATACATACAAACAATGAAAATTTCACCACACTCTCACGAATGTTTTCGTCTAAATTCAGCATTATGGCTTTAAACTTAATTCCACATGATTCGATTTACTCGGAAAATGTCGTCGTCCTGCCTCAACTTTGTCAATCTTGTCGTATTCTCGCCCATTTCGGCTTTCAATCGTTGAACAACCGAAATGTTTCAGCCGAAAGCAGAATAACTTGGGTCGACAGCCGACAGTCAATTTTTCAAGAGGATTTTTGGCAGGAAGTCGCGAAATCCAACAGTGTCGCGATGATGTCCTTGTGAAAATTCTTCGATGCGGAAAAGTTTTGGTCTCAATAAATCTTGTCATGAAGTCGTTGTTGTCATTCGACTATTCGTGTTGGTTATAGAGGATTGTGTTTGGTGAACGATACGCGTTCGTTGCGAGAAATATACGCTTTGTATACATAGGTATGTCCTTGTATACGACTAGATAGATGCATGTCGTTGGGAGAATTGTTTGTTGGCAGATGGCCTAACGCCCCCCCAAAAATGTTTGAAGCGGATCAAAAGGATTTAAATCAAATCAAAATTCTTTACCGTGGGAATGAATGTATGTGACTTTGGATTTTCCGAAGTGCATTGTGTATTCATTGCTAGTGTGAATCCGTTATGAGATGACGTTTGAATACTTTAATGTTTTAGAGTTTTGTATCGGGACTTTTGTTTGAAATGACGACATTGATACACAGAGGTGATGACTTTTAAACACAGAGGATTTTGGCTTCCCAACCATCCTTCAAAACTAACACTAAAAATAGTTTCTCAACAGGAAGTCCACGAACGAAAAATGGCAACTCCCGGTAAAAACTCCAAGGAAAGGTGCTAGGGCTACCTATTACCTATATATCTATGCAGTTCTAGAAGGCAGAGGACCGATTACTCGTTCGTCTTATGTACACATTTTTGCGTTCCCGAAAGGGGACTGCTATACATTCTGAACCCATATTTGCAGCCAACCAGAGTGTTCTATTCGTGTACCCTACTGAGAATTGTTCTCGACGCCTTTGAAACCTCCTACACCAAAAACATATTAATTTCAATTCGCCTCATTCGTCCGTCTCCGTGCTATTCCCTACAAGGCAAAATAACAGGCTGTAGTTGGTACCAACGTAGTTGATGTACCAATGCATATTTCGAGATTTCCACATGAAAATGTTTTTGGGGTTGGATTCTTTAAAAACCGTGAAAGAGCCTATACATAGCCTCAGTTCTGTATGTATTTCTATTACCACTATGCAGTAGAAGTTATACAGCTTTTATAGATTTTGGTTTGGTTTTGGTTTCGTCGACTTTTTCAATATTATTGTTGAAAATAAGGATGAAATCGTAGCCATCGACGAATGAGTGCACTTTAAGCTTGAATTACATCAAACGAGGTTACCCGCTTTATTTTCTGATAACTACACGGATTTGTCAATAAAATCCACAAGTTTGTAAGCAATTTGTTAATTTGGCAAATTTCCCTATATTTTCATCTTCTCACTATGGTAAAATGGCTTAATGCATCCACTCAATATTTAACTTCCTTTGCACCTAAACCCCCTGAGCGTCTATCTCGAATCGCAATGACGGAAAACGACTGTGATGTGGATTTCAAGATAACATTTTTCAGAGTTTTTTTTTTTAATTTCTGGAGCCATATTCCACAGCCCACAGTCCACTCATATTGATATTGATCGTCTACACCTGCCACCAGGCTTCCTTAAAGAAGGCATATTAAAGTTACATTTAAAACGAGACCAAGGCTAATTTCGAACGCGGCCGAAATTTGAATAACCGTCACATTTGAATGAAACCTAAGATTCTTTTGCGTTAACAATTTTTAGCGCAGCCCTATGACGTGCTCCGATTCCATCTGTTGCTGGATGCGTTCAGGCTAATCCAGGAACACACTTGGATGAATTTTGGGTAAGATTCAAAAAGAAAAAAAACTTTCTCTTACAAGAACTTAATATTTGCGAGTTGTATGACAGTCCCATGACGTAATGTTCCGATTCCATCCATTCCTATATATGTATTAAGGCTTTAGTAAAAACACATTTGGGTGAAGTTTAGTTAGGATTGGATCACAAAGAAAACAGTTTTTCTTAGATGAACCTAATTTTCAGGGGTTGGTTTATATGACAGCCCTATGACGTAGTATTCCGATTTCATCCGTTCTTGGATATTTTTGTAGGGTTTACTAGGAACACATTTGGGTAAAGTTTGGTTAACCCTTCTGTCGGCACCTACTACAATATGCATATTCTATACCCAATATGTCTGGCTGGACCTACTGAGAAATAAGTTTTATTTTTTAGAAAAAGTGAAATTTTTATCGGTAGAATCATTCTACCCACTCTTTATAGCTATTTATAAACAATAAAGGCATTTAAATCGCTTTTGTAGATATACTGGAAACGTTTTTAAGTAGACATATTTGAGTACAAACATGTTTCTCCCATATTTTCTTCTTTTTTGTTTCTCTTCTTTCATTGCGTATCCGTACAGAAAGTTTTATCGAATTTTCCGATTCCAATATCTTTGGAGAAATATTTGGCGCTTTGTTGGTAGATTTTACCCCAATATTAGTCTGCAGATTTGGGGAAATATATAGAAAGAAATAGGGAATTTTCAAGCGCACAAATCATTTCATTCTAAATTTTCCGTAAATATCTTAATTAAATCTATATAGAAACACATTCGTAAGTCACTAATACTTAGTTCTTACTATTACAAAGGAAATAAAACTCGTTTGAATTTCCTAGAATCAAATATCAGTTGATTGAGTAATGTTATAAGATGTGATAAAATTAGCCACAATTTCCGAACTTCACGGCTTTTTAAAGCAAAATCTCAGAAAATTTTATCGTTTATCGTACAAATTGAATTTTAATGAGATTATTACATCATAAATAAGAGAATTTTAAGAGAATTTAATATTTTCAATTTTTACCTCAAGACAAAAATTTAGGGAAAAACTATAGGTCTGGCCAGACCTTTTGGCTATCAAAAAGCACTATAAATTAAAAATCATTCAAAAAAGACTCAAAATTTAAACCGATTTTTTTTTTAATTTTTGCAAAATGCTTCTAGACATATTATTCTAGGATATCATGAAATATGAAGTCGCTGCGATTTCATCTTCTATACTTTTTCTTTTTTGACCAAAATATAGTGCCAAGGGTCTGGCCAGACCTTTGTGCCGACAGAAGGGTTAAGGTCGGATTAAAATTTAAAAAGTTTTTCTTAGAAGAACTTAATTTTCAGAGATTGGTTTGTATGGCAACCCTATGACGTAATATTTCGATTCCATCCGTTCCTATATATGTTTTGAGGCTTTACTAGGAACCAGCGTTGCCACTCGTGTTACAATTGTAACATTTTGTTATTTTATTTATTTATATATATTATATTTATTTATATATATTTTTGCGATTTATGCACCCATCGAATCAGTAAGGCATGACAAACTTGGGGCCCACATCGCAGTTTTGTGAGGCCTGCGGCCAGATCGTAGAAAATAGAAAATGTAAATGTTTGTAAAATTGAAATTTTGAGGTGTTGAACTAAAATCTAAGAAATGTATTAAAACTCGCCAAGAATTCGATAGCTTATGCAAACTTAAATTATGTATTTAAAAATCCTACTCTCTGTTCTAGGAAGCTAGCGGTTGTTCAAAGTACTTTTGTGCAGTAAAAATATAAAGCCCATCGTGAAATCGTTCTCTCTCGAGATTTGTTTAAGAAAGTAGTATTTGGTTTTGCCACAGTTGGATTATATTATAACTCGCGTTCACATTTTTTAGGTACTGAACCTTTTGTTCGAGCTTAGTTATTGTCCACCGAATAATTTTGGCTCCCAAGGTTATTTTTGGGTGACTTGTTCTGATTCGGAAATAGTGAATGTGTTGATCGATCCACCAAATTTCGCCCGTTTGGCCTAGGTCAGGTTTGAATTTTGATACCACTGGATTATGTGTCCGTTTTTGCTGGTCCTTAATTGATTCAGGATCAGTGTTCATCATTCAATTGTACCAGCTAAATTGCACCAAGCCTTTGAGTCAGTTCAAAAAAAGAATTGAATTCCACCTTGACGCAGATTCAAGCGAAACATTTGCGATAGCCAATGCTTTTTCTTGCCATTCGGCAAAATTTGGAATCCAAGCTTCATATAGGCACCAAGTTTCATTTTAAATCAAAAGAACATTTGAGAGGTAACGAGAAAATTCAAATTGATTTGATGGTACGAGTATTTTTATGAACAGGAAAGAGCAGATGGCTAGCTTGTAAGACAACGTTCGACATCTTTACTCACGGGTCCTGAGCCTTTTTTCGCACTCACTTTGAACGCTTAAGCATTGTCTGAGGCACTAGAAGGAGCATCTCATTTTGAGAGAGCATAAAGAACTGGGATGCCCGTTCAATCATTTGGAAACCATGGGCGTAGCCAGGGGGGCAGGGAGGGGCGGTCGCGCCCCCCCCCCCCCCTGGTCGATGGAGATGGTGAAAAAAACTTTATCGATGTAGTAAAAAAAATCGCTGCACTATCCAACATTTTCAAAAATTTTCTGCTGCTGGCGGCAGCAGTTGCCTTTTTTACCACTCCAAGTGGCCTCTCGTAACTGACGGAGGCTGCGTACCAGCACACACATTTCACTTGTGTGTGTGCTACTGTGGCTGCGTGGATCCCATATTTCCTGTTTCATTTCATGGCTACACAATTTCAACCGTTAGGTCCCCTCGGGAAGTTAGTGGAATTCAACTTATTTTCATCTGAAAGGGTGACAAATGGTATACAGCTTTGCTTTGTTAGCCCCGGAAGGTCATGCTTCGTCGAATCGACTACGCATCATCAAATTTATCCCATTTTTTGATACAAATCTCATTATTTGGAGCTAAGTTTTCGTACAGCACTTACCGTGCCGATGTACTTGCCGGGTACATTGCGGCTAGACGAAGTAAGCAGGGTAAGTTGGATTTTTTGAAATCGGTGTCATCGAAACGACAAAGGATGAATTTTGTGTAACTCTTAGAACTCCAGTATTTCTTATGGCTGGTTGTCGATTCGACGATAAGTCTGTGTCCATACAACTAGCTCATATGTTTATTTTTGAAATGTGGGACCTATTTTTTCAAAAATATTTACTAGGACAAAAATAGGACAAATCAGGAAAATGGCTCAAAATTCTTCCTCATTTTAGGAAGATTGCATTTCGAACTGATAAAAATCTGCTCCAAGGCACTCAATGTCAAAATTAGACATCGTACATAAAATTAGAATTAATCAAGGGAACTCGGGGAGAAGATATTCCGAAATTTACTGTAAATAATTCTACAATCCACTATAAAAACCGCAATAGGTGAAGTGAAAGAAAACCCGTGTTGGAACCCCAAAATGGATCGCTGTGCCTCTTGTATATACATGAACTCATTCATTAAACCCAATTTCCTAGTACGTTTAGAATAGGGTGTTTTATGATTCGAGCACGTTTTTTGAATTATATCAACGTTAAATTTTTATTTATCTAATTTTTAAATTTAGTGTTTTATATTTCGGGCCAAATAACATTGAATTAAGAAAATTTAATTTGTAAATCATTCCTTACAAAATTACTCAAAATCGATATCTTTTCATTCTAAATAAACTAACGATTGAAAATTTGTAAAATTTTAGTAATATTTTGAGAAAGGGTGATTTTTATGAAGCGTCAAAGTTAGGGGTCGTCGAATCGACGAAGCATGACCTTCCAGGGTTAAGGATTTTGTAAGGAACGGGTCTCATATTTCAGTGTCTTTCAAGTTCTTCTTTTTCTTCTCAGTACCGTAGCCCCTTGTGCGTTAACTCAGCCGTTTATAGGCAATTTCGAATCAACATTACATTGCATATAATTTCGGAGTGTATTAATATAATGTTGTAAGCACTATATATTTCCATTCACATGTACGGAAATTTTGGACCACGCCGAGATTCGATCTCCGGACCTCTATATTACTAGCATCGTAGAGTGCGACTTAACCAAATGAGCCACAGCCACGCAAGTGGAAGTCCGAGATACACAAAAAGTAACTGAAATAGACAAACTACGCTCTGAAAGGCAGATATTGGAGGCCAGTTGAATGTAATCAGAATGCATAAGAAAATCTTTCTCATCTCCATTTTAAAAATTTTACTCTAAAATTAGCAAAAAAATATGAAATAACATGCGTGGCAGTCACCCAGTAAACTAGGGCTGCAGATGTGATGTGATTTCCAAGATCTAAACTGCTGTTTTGTTGAGGTGTTGAGATCAACAGCACGCCCAGCAATGGTATTTATCCCCATAAATGGATACTTGTTTACAATCTGAGCGACATCATAGTCCGTCACGTAGGTCGTGAGTTCGAAAAACACCATAAGATGAATTCGTTCACGGTGAGTCTGGAATCCATGACCCTCTGCATCAATCCAACCACAAGCCAGGCTACTCTAAAATATGCTAACAATATTTCTGCGGCCGGAAATTTCAGCTCCTAAGAAAATCATGATTTAAAAAAAAAAATTGTGCTTGCCCCCCCCCTGACCGAAATCCTGGCTACGCCCATGTTGGAAACTAAGCTTCTGCGAGATTTCTAAACATTTGTATTACATCTGTTCTCAAATCGTGGTTTCGTTTAAAAAAAAAATAATTGCGAAATTCCTATTTCCTTATTTAAAGTTTCATTGTGCCCTGAAATGCTGGCTATCCACATTACCTTTTAAATTTGTTTTATAATACCTTACAAATACTGGGTACAGCTATTACGTGAATTTTTCGTAAAATCCATGGATAGCCTGTTAAGCCTCACGTAAGAATTCAGAAGTGCACATCCCAGGCTCGTTGGACCTGTGACTACTCGTCTGCTTAAAACAGACTCGTAACGCTGCTTTTCAAATCCGGGCGGCCCCTTCAGTATACTAGTCAGCAATGCGATTCGGGCCGTGGTCATCAATCCACAAACTAGTTACATATAGGCGCCTAGGCATTTTCCACCAAGGCCATTCTTCCTAACTAGCCCCTTCGAGGCTCGGGTTATGCGGAGCTGCTAGCTCCGAAGCTCACACGATTAACCGTATGGTGACTAAGGCCTGCTGCACAGTTGTTGCGTAACCACAAAACTGCGTGGACGCAGATTCTTTTACATGCATACAAGGTTCAATATGAGGTGCTCTATGTGGCTTATAGTGTGAAATGACCCTCAAGCTAAAGAGTTGCTAAGTCAATCAAATCTAATCTATTGTCGTTGGGAGCCTGCAGCACAGCTTACTCTAGTAACGCAAAGTAAGGTGTTCCATGTATAATTTGGAACACTGGCTTCACGCCATGGGACCTCAAAGCCGAAAACATGTTACATTCTTAGGTAGTTGTTTCTTCAAATACATACCTTTTTATTGGTCCAGGGCACGCAGGGCGAAAAACGCGTAAACAAGCTGCAAAGTTTGAAATAGTGACAAAAACCGCGAAAATTTACCTTTGAAAAAAAAAAAAATTTTTACAAAATTTCTGTGTATGGAAACTTTGACTTCGTGGTTCTTATCCATCATCGCCCAAGTATAGGTTTTTAGGCGGTAGCACCGACAAAGATGCAGTTCAGTACAATAAGCGGTATTTGGTAGGAACAGTATTCTGGAGAGAGAGCTGTAATTTTACAATTGGCTTCTTTGCAATTGTTTTCATTTCTCGAAACACAGTTACAATAAACGAAAACCTGTTTGTTACTTCTTTTTGTGTAGTGCATATGCAATATCTTTTTGGTAATATAATGCAAAAGTGTCACGTGCTCCTGCCCTGCCTCCCCTGTAAATACACCACTAGGACTTTGTATCTACCTATTAGTGATCATTATTTCTATTGTTTCTATACATGTCCAATAGTTAGGAAAAATTATGTCTTTAATACTAAATCTATAGTAAAATATTATTCAAAATCATTAGCGTTTTATTCTTTGACTTCTTATGCACTAGTTGCTTTCAAAACCAAAAGAACTGAGTGCAATTTTCATTAGAGTGCCGAAAGTGCGCAGATATTTTCCACTCACTTTAACACTCTTTTAAAATCTTTTTTTTATGCAGTAGGACAAGCTTCTCATCAACTTCAAAACTCATAACGTCTCGAAAGAAAAAAATAATAATTATAATCTTCGCATTTTCTCTGCTTTTTTTCTGTCGGCGACGACGTTAATCACGTTCTTAGGCATGAAGGCGCGGCGCGCGGTGGTGCATTCTTGCAATTAAGGAACATTTTCAATTCTCCCTTTTTGGTTTTTGTTGATGTTTCTATAGTTCCTTAAGTGGCTATGGATTACGAGCAATTTTTAGAGAATTTTAACGAAGTCTTGAGTGTTGAGAGGTGACAGAATTAATTTGTAATAAGTGAAATTTAATTCATATAATTGAGAACGGTTTGTTGAATACAGCATTGGAGAAGGGGTTCCGTGGAATTCGCGCAGGGTAAGGCTAATTTTTGTTGTTTTGAAATTAGTAGTGTGTCATGCGTCTAAAACTCATTTTGCTAAGAAAAATTTTGATCGGAAGGTCCCAACGAGATCAAAAAGACACTAATTAGTCCTTGATCGGAGATGGTAATAACATAATGTTTTCTATTTACGTTCCCACTTGCCATATAATTAATGATTACTTCCCTTCGTGGTTTTCAAACGAATTGAAAAAAACTGTTACAGGAAAAGAAAGCTGCCCACTATAATTACAAAAACACAGGTAACTTATTTTATTACAATGAATTTTCTATCTTAACCCTTTCATTCCCAAATTAAATTCCTTCGGGCAAAAAAATAATATTGTTATTATTTCGTCATTACTTGTGTCTAAAAATACATTTTCAATGAAAAAACGGAAACAAAGTTATGGGTTTGGAAAATAATAGCATGTAAACTGCAGTTTACAATGGGATTGAGTGGAAACTTTTTCAAATACAAATAGTTGATGGCAATATGTGTTATTTAGTTTTTATTACGGAAAAGGTGAAATAAATTCTCTCGATGAGTGAGACTAAAGTCCCACCTATTTACTGAAGCTAGGTTTAGAAACCAATAATGTAAAATCCGGCCAATCCGGACTCCAAAATCCGGATTATTTTGTTTGATAATCCGGATTTATGGCCATATTTATCAGTAAAGTTTAAAATTAAAGTAGAGTTTTTAAATTAAATTAAATTTATAAAAGCTGGCAAAACTATAAGTTTTACTGATAGAATCTACTTGTGCTAAATTTATCAAATTTAGTTAGCATTTTAGCATAAATGGCATATTATAGACGAGTCTGGAGTCTTTATCGGTGCATTTTGGAAATCCGGACAATTCGATAATCCTGGCATTGGTCCCAATTAATCCGAAATATAACCCAATAGGTCAAAATCGCCCAATTTTCACCATCTTAAAGGTTTTATGCTACTTTTTTCCGCCTAGTTCATCTTTTTCATATCGGATTCATTCCAATACCGGCAACAACATTATTCCGTAAATGCCCAATGTAAACCACAGTTTACATAGCTTTCAACGTCCCCCAATGCCGCCCAATTCAATTTTTGTCATAGAAAATTCAGGCAAATGTATCTTTAGTGTTTGGCGAATAACGGTATATTTTTTTCAAGGATGGATTTTGCACCTAGAATTATGTGAGAGGGGAGCAATTCATCACTTATCACAATGGACGAAAACACCCTGATAGCCTTAATTCTAAATGCATTTCTAAAAATTTCAATCCATTTGCATTAACTAAATGTTCTTTATTTGAATGCTGTTATATGTAAGTTTCAGTGTATATCACTCATTTTTATTTAAAGTAAACTAAAACATGGGAAAAGTGTTTTAAAGTTGGTGTAAACTGCAGTTTACAATGGGAATGAAAGGGTTAAGATCCAAATGTAAACAGCAATCAAGACTTGATTACCAAAAGTATATTTATAGTTTCGAGTCGCAAGTTCCATCTAACTTGAAATATTTCTGGAAGCATGTCAACTCACTCAAGTCGGACACTAACTTTCCAAATACAATGTACCTTAAGAATCAGAAAAGTTCGGATAGTTCTATTATAGTTAATTTATTTGCTGATCATTTTTCAAGCGTCCATAGCACAAATCGTACTAATTTTGATCCTCCCTTAGTAAATAACACATTTTCATTATCACATTTAACAATTTCTGCAGATTTACTATATAAAAAGCTGGTGACGCTGGATAGTTCCAAAAAGGCTGGACCGGATGGGATTCCTCCAATATTTTTGAAATTATGTGCTGATAACTTGGTTTATCCCTTGCTTACACTCTTTAATAAATCTCTAACGATCGGACACTTTCCACCTCAATGGAAAAGTAGCTATATTCTTCCAATTTATAAGTCCGGGGATAGAGCCAACATTCAGAATTATCGCCCCATTAGTATTCTATGCAGCATCCCCAAATTATTCGAAAGCACTGTCACTGATCTTTTATCACCTCATGTTAGGCCTTTTATTATAGCTAATCAGCATGGGTTTTGTTCCGGTAAATCCACTGCTACCAATCTACTTACGTACCAAAATTATATTATCAAAGCATTCAGCAATTCTTTCCAAGTGCATTCTATTTATACAGATCTATCAAAAGCATTTGACAAATTAATTTTTGATCTTTTGATAAAAAAACTTAAAAATTTTGGATTTTCCGGATCTATTATTGACTGGCTCAATGATTATATCCGTAACAGATCTTTAATTGTAAAATTCAACATTCAGTATTCGCAACCCTTTTTACCATCCTCAGGCGTCCCTCAAGGTTCACACCTAGGTCCGCTTCTTTTTCTGATATTCATCAACGATATTCATTTAATTTTTAATAATGTGGAGTATTTGCTTTTTGCTGATGATTGCAAAATTTAGAAAACTATCACTAACAGTGATGATATCGTGTCTCTTCAGACTAATTTGAATAGTTTTCACAAGTTTTGCATCGATAAAAGCTTAGAGCTTAACCTGTCAAAATGTCAATACATAATATTCAACAGAACCCATCAACAATTCGAGCCCAATTATTCGGTAAATCGTGTTACACTTTCACAAGTTACCACTGTCAATGATCTCGGTGTTTTATTCGATAGCTCTTTATCTTTATCTCCCAACAAGCGCGTAGAATGTTAGGTTTCATAGTTAGAAGCACTTCTGATTTTAGGAACATACATGCGATTAAAACTTTATATTTCTCTCTCGTCAGAAGTAAGTTGGAATATATGTCTATCATATTGAACCCATATTATGAAACCTATACGAATACATTAGAAAAAGTGCAGCACAAGTTTTTTAGATATGTTTCATATAAGTTGCATATTCCTGTTGAAAATATTAATTATACTATTATTAAAGATATGTTGGCATGTTCTGCTATCCGCTCTCATAGGGGTAACTTTTGTGTTTCCGATATTTTCCGCTATATGTCCGCTATATGGCGGACGGTAAGATAAGTGTCGCTAGTGTCGATAACAAGAACAAGAAAATTCTTCTTGCGAAGCTGATAGCGTAATGTTCCGATATGTTAAATGCCAACACTCTTGAGTCTCGAAGGTATTATTATGATTCAGTATTTCTTTTAAAAGTAATTATTGGTACAATTGATGTGCCTGATATACTTTATGATATTTCTTTTAAAGTTCCGCAAAGAAGAACAACAACTAGTCTGGCTGGTCGAGCGGTTAGTGCGCGCACCTTCGGTGCACAGGGTCATGAGTTCAAATCTCACCGTGTTCCATGGTGTTTTTCGAACTCACGAGCTTGTGACGGACTATGATCTCACTCAGATGTTAAACGAGTACCCATTTATGGGGATAAATAACACTGCTGAGCGTGATGCTGATCTCATTACCTCAACAAAAAGCAGATAAGATCTTGGAAATAGGATGTCACTAACACATCCTGCGGCCTTAGTCCAATGTTGGATTGTCGCGCCTGTTATTTTAAAGAAGAACAAGAAATCAAGACTTGTTTAGCTTGCATACATTTAGAACGAATTACCTACAAAACTCACCAATCGAAAGACTGAAGGCCATTGGGAATGTAATATTCAAACATATAGATTTATTTAACACTGATAAATTTGAATTAAAAAGCTTCATTCTAACTTTGTTCGACTAATTACATTTGTTCTATTATTTACATATGAATCCACATGCCTTATTCCTTTTTACTATTTTTTTTTCTTCCATTCTGAATTATAATTATTTGAATTTTTATTAATTAATAATATAGTTAAATTTTAATATTATATACTAGCTTTAAGGTCACCAGCAAATGTATACCACTATTATATTATAAGGACTCATGTCCGTTTATATTTGATAAATAAATAAATAAATAAATAAATAAATAAATAAATAAATAATATGTTCTTTTTATAATTTTGTTTCACAAAATGGATAACATGTTGATCTGGCTGAAGGCTGTCGTGTTCGGTGGTAAGAACATAACGGTAATGTTACCATTTTCTGCTACCAGCTCCTCTTCGGGAGGATGACTAGGAGCGTTGTCCAGCAGTAGTAACGCTTTCTTTGGAAAGTTATGCTCATCTAGCCACTTTGTTGTTTCAGGAACAAAATATTAGAAAAAAACGATTTTTAAAGAGGTCTCTTGTTATCCATGCACTTCGCTGTCCACAATAATAAACTGGAAGCTGAGTTTTCTTGAACGATCGCGGGTTTTGAGCTTTTTCTATAACGAAAAGCTTGAAACAATTTAGTCCGGAAACGTTCGCAAAAGGTAAAAATGTTACTCTTTCCTTCGATATTTTTCGGCCGGGCACTGTCGTTTCGTCGCGCGATACAAATGTTTTATTGGGCAATACTCGCCAGTAAAGGCCCGATTCATCGGCATTGTAGACTTGCGAGGGGGATAATTGCAGGTCACTCACTTTTTGCAAGAACCTAGTCTTAACCTTCTGGCGGGCGCAATGCATCTGACAGATTAAGTGACCAGTTTTTGTAGCGCCAATCAGCGATATGAAAAGGGAGAGATCTGAAACTGACAGTAGCTTAATTTTTATCGATCAACTACCTAAATCAGTTTTCAGTTTCTGTCTACCATATGTCTGAGGGGCGGGAGGGGATGAAATAATCTCTCAGATGCATTGCGCCCGATTGTGTTATTTTTTCTTTTCTATGAAAATTTCAACTTGTTATACTCTTCACATTGCGTAATAGCGTTGTGTTGACTTTTAGTTGAACCAAATCGTCCTGTAGTGTATTTTAAGTGAAATAAGCTCACCTTTTTAAGCGGTCGACTTGTTGGAGGTTTTTTAAATATTTAAGCGATTGAAAGCGGAATATTCTTAGAAAATCGAAAATGTGAAGGGTATCAAACTTTGTAAGCCAGATAGGAAGTTATTTAGTTTTTAATCACTAAATGAAAACGAAAGTTTTGGGGTCTTGATTTAAGAATATTTTTATGAAAGGGTTCCTTATTGAGCACAAAAATCGAAATAAAAATAAGGTCCACTACAACGTTATTAAAATAAATTAAAAAACATCGCGTTTCACTTATTTTATAAATTATTATTTTATAAATTATAAAAATAAGTGAAACGCGATGTTTTTTAATTTATTTTAATAACGTTGTAGTGGACCTTATTTTTATTTCGATTTTTGTGCTCAATAAGGAACCCTTTCATAAAAATATTCTTTGTAAGCCAGTATTTCTTTCTAGAATTTCGCAGAACTGTTTTAAAAAGGCAATGGAACAATAAATAAGAGTCTAAAGTATACAGAAACTTAGTTTCGTCCTTTTTTATGCACTTAATCTGTCAGATGCATTGCGCCCGATCGTGTTAGGATTAGTATTGCGCCCGCCGGAAGGTTAAACTCTTCGACGCAGGTTGTGTCATTGGATAGCTTTTCCCCAGTCTCTGTTCTTAATTTGATGCCGTGGCGACTTTTAAAACCGTCTAGCCAACCGCTACTGGCAACAAAATTTTCCTTTTTCATAATTTGCTGGTAAAATACTTAGCCTTGGTTGCCAAAAGAGGACCGGATATAGGTGTATAACGTCGCCTTTCTTGTAGAAGCCAGGTATAAAGCACTTCCTCTACCTGAGGGTTTTCGGAGGCTTTTAAGGTTTGCCTTTCACCTGGACCACATTCCGCCGTTGGCATAAATGCTTGGATTTTATGGCGATTCTTATGGATGTCATAGGTATATTGTTGCCCTGCCAACCCCGTACTCCGAAGGTAGCTTCACCTGGCTTTCACCGCGATATAGTCTGTCTATAATTTAGCTTTTCTTTTCGATAGACAAAGTCTGATGTTTTCGTCGCGGTTGTTGAGGCGGTGACATTTTGCGAAAATTAATAGAATGATTCATTCATTACTTTCCCAAAGAAACATATTAAATTATGGATATTTTACCTTGTTAACACTGAAATTGAAAATGTTGTCTTTCTATTTTCACACTCAAATGACGGTTACACCGGTAAATTTAATTATTTGTGACAAAAATAAACTTGTGTTTCACTTGAACACGTCTCAAGATACAACTGAATGCACAAAAACGACATAACACGTAAATTCGTGTAGTATTCACGCCTTCCACCGATGGTGCCGGATTATAGAAGCTCTCGACTGGCCAAGTGCCGAATTACATGAGCTATGCTTTTTCGGCGACGGTACCGGATTACGAGATGTTCCGGATTACCCGGGTGCCGGATTATCGAGATTCTACTGTATAAGTTGTTATATTTCAGTGTACGTGGTATTGCAATAAATACCTGTAATACCTGTTCTATATCTGAACTTGTATACTATACACAGTCTGAAAGATTCTATCGCCGCCGTCATTAATCCTTTTAACTATTTTATGATTGCATCCATATTACCAGCTGAATAACATTTGACCGAGATTACCCGTCCTACCACCTATATGTACATACATTCATGTTGCATGAGTGTCTGAAAAAATGTGGCAATTCTGAAGTTGGTCATTAAAACTTTTCGTCCGTGGATATCGTGCCTCGTCGTTTCACTTAACAAAACGAATCCAAACTACCCACCGGAAATTTCGCCAATTACTCACCTAGCTTCGGGGTTGCCTTTAATACCCGGTAAATGTGGTTGTCAAGTTGTTAAGGTAACCAAATTTAGCTTTTGTGTTGCGTTTCAACAAACAGCTTTTACCGCTTAGTTGTAAATAGTCAAATGAAATTTCAGGTTGTAAAATTAATTTAAGTTCTCCCCGTGTAAAGTGGCAAAAGTTGCAGCCAGCCAGTTGAGCTGTAAACATAAAAAATACATACTTACTGCAAAAATTTAACAATGATTACCGTTTCGGTAAATTGTGCTTTCGTAGTTCATGACTTAGGTTATCCTTCACTCAACTTGTAAACTGACTTTTTCAATTTGGTTGTTGCTTTTGCATATATGTATGTATGTAGAATGCCTATTGTTACAGAGTGATTGGATTCCCCAATTGACGGAACACTTACATGTACAAACCATCTAAAAGATTTCATGGTGCAAGTTGTTATACGTCACTCATATGAACGTCAGAAGTTTAGCCTTCATCAGCTCAAAATTTTGCCTGCCAACTTGATTCGTCGTTTGCTTGTGTTGCGTGACTGGAAAAGTTTGAATTGAATTGAATTGATGACCTCTACAGCTAGTTGAAAATTCTTCCATCACCGGAACGTCGGTTTGTGCCTAATCCAGTGAACGTGTTGTTTGAATGCCCAATGCTGATATGGCAATGCTACCGACATCGTTGCCATCGTGTCGCCAAATGGGTAACGGTGGCGATGGCGAAACATTTCAACGAATATCCTTTTGCCTTGGCTTTGCCGAGTTCAAACGTTGCGCTGTGTCAGTATGTATAAATATCCGCCATATCCTTGGTCTTTGTACATGCTACATGGAACGTCCATACGCTGATTCGTATAACGTAATCATATATCAACTAGGTAAAACTTGCGAAGTGGTTCAGTTGATGAAGCTATGACGAAAAACTATTAAACGAGAAGTTGAATGAATGAAAGGCGGAAAACGATAAAATAAATTTGAATTGCAATTCAACGTTCACGAATGACTGATTTTGCATTAATTGCTTCTGTTGGTTTTAAATGAAGAATTGAAAAAAGAGTCATATTGGCAAGCTACTCCTTGAATGTGTTAAGTAAACTTGATCTTAAAGCAGCGGCAATGGTAAATTGTAAATAAGTTAATATTGTCTAAACGAAACCTTATAATATTTCAAGTTCCAGAATCGATTTCACAACATCTGTGGCCAAAAAATAATAAATCTCTCACTTGTAACGCTAATTAAAAAATACGCAATTACATAATTTCATTTGCTAAAACAGATATGTAACACATACCAAATGAAGACAAAAACCGTACACGTCATAAACTTTCCCACTTCCTTCATTACCATCTAATTGCTCGCATATTTCATTTCCTGCCAGTCAAATATAAAAACCGTCCAATTTTCAACACATTATGATTATAATGTCCTCACTGGCAAGAACACATAGCAAAACACCGCAGCCGGCAGCCTTAATGGAGACATATAACCGTCGTAATCCTTCTTACTTAGCGACCAAGTCAAAAGAAAGAGAAAAGCCTTCAAATCATCTAATAAAACATCCGTTTCATATCTCAATTTGCACACTCTCTTTTCTCTCGTAATAAAGTGGAAAATGAAGAAACAGGCTGTAACACGAGGGAAACAGAAAACGTACTATTCATTGTGTGCCAAAGTTTTTGGTCGACACAAAATTAGATTCAGTCGTCCTTCGACC
The DNA here is from genome assembly GCA_949715475.1 of Microchrysa polita. NCBI lineage: Eukaryota > Metazoa > Arthropoda > Insecta > Diptera > Stratiomyidae > Microchrysa > Microchrysa polita. The sequence continues at coordinate 87,634,191 of OX454418.1, read as the reverse complement.
TACCCACAGAACATATTTTCCCGGACGAATTTATTTATCCTGGATAGCAGCATCGAATATATACTCATCTCTTCTCCGTTACGAAAAGCAACAACTTGAAGCGTACACCGCCCGGACGGAGTTCTCATCCAGTCGTGTACATTTCCACAAATGCCCACTTCCGGCAATGCTTAGGCCTCGGCTTAATGGGGGAAACCCCAAAAATAGCTATTGGCCAGGCCATAGGCTTTCTTTTTGCTGGCATCAGTTTCCGGAAGAAGATCCCTGTATTCACGGTATATGGTAGATAAAAACCGCACCTTCAAGTTAAATAAGAAAGGCAAACACAACAAAGTGTGGATAATTGAGAAAGTTTTTCTTTTTGTGTGTGTGTCTTTGTTTGGGTTGCTTCTCAGCACGAATTAGAAAAGATGTTTCCAAGCAATGAGGTAAAATAAGAAAATATTTGTTGTTGGTGAGCATGAAAACCAGGCCGATGAAATATACTGAAAAGATGCCAAATCATGTGCGATAAGATGAGGATATAAGAATTTCTTCCGATTTCGTGGTCAATTCACGAATCATGATTATCTAGATCCTGACAACGGAAAGAGTCATCATTTACTTCTGTTGATGATTTAGTGTTTAATTTGTCGATTTCTATTGGAGAACCTAAACTTAGATTTTTGCTAATGACATATACGTATCGGGCGTTGTGAGGTGTATTAGATAAGAGATTAATGTTAACTGGTAAGGATTGGATAATTAATTACTATCGGAACGATTTGCAGTGCCATTGATTGTTGCGGAAAGGTGTGTTGTTTGTTGAATAAATCTATATGTATCTTCCAACAAGACAATAATATTTTATTAAAAACAATAAAATATGTACATGAAAAAAATTTGTCATGCATTTTACGTTTATGTAATTCAAAAGAAAAAAATTTAACAAAAAAATACAAAATTTATGTGTGAAAATAAACACCATTCTTCAAATTTTCAGCATCATAACTGCAAATTTGTTTCCTATATTTTAGTTTTGAGAGATCTAACTCATTTAAGGCGTATTTTACAAGTCTTTCCCGCTTTGAAATACGTTCCGCAAAAAATCAGCAAAAAAACAACAATTATCCCCGCATTTAGTGACCCCTTTTGCGCTATGAAATTTTTGATCCTTGAACGGCTGTAACTTTTGAACGCAGATCCTTGAACGCCTGTGAAATTTAGACGCAGACAGATTAGACTCTAAAGTTTTTAGTAAATCTGCTCTACATCAGGGTTCTGATCCCCCTCTCTCCGATTATATTTTCGGAAAATCGACCTCATTGTCCTTTGCGCTTGGTCTGCCCTTTGCCATTTTTTTCCTTGGGTCGCCAGTGGACCAAGTTTGGACGGAGTTTATCTCTGACTGGCATGTATCCAGCGAAGAATCCTTGTCAGATCACAGGCACATAAGATTTAATCTTGCAGGGAGCCCAATGTTCCAGGCTGCATCCACGTGTCAAAAAAAAAAAACAATTGGAAATTGTCCAAACCAAAGATCTGGTCTTGTCCAGTGTCAGTACTTTACCACTGTTATTTGAATCCCCCTGAGATATAGAGCTTGCCGTAGATCAAATAAATAGTGTACTCATCTACGCATATCAAGAGAGCTCTTTCATTCCAAATTATAGGTCTACCCGTAAGTTCCCCTGGTGGAATGATGAACTCGATCGAAAACGGTCCCATGTTAGGAGATTGTTCATCTCAGCTAAGCGCTGTGGTCAGTGAGGCATACAAGCGCTCCTTAACCGAATACAACACGATGATTAGGCAATCCGAAAGGAAGTGCTGGAGGAAGCAGTGTGAAGCTATTCAGTCTTTACCTGAGGCTGCTCGGCTTCACAAAGCCCTCAATAGAGGTAGCTCAAACGGAGTTGGGCTACTCAAATGCCCGGATGGGTCATTCACGAATGGTCCCAAGGAGACCCTCCAACTTCTCCTCGATACGCACTTTCCAGGATCTGTCTCCTCAGACAGTCGTACAGAACACATGCAAGGTTACACAGGACAACCGGCTAGATGGTTGGTGAGTCTTTCTGGGGTAATCTTTGACAGTGACAAAGTGAAATGGGCTATTCTGTCCTTTGCCCCATTTAAGGCTGCGGGGATCGATGGAGTATTTCCTGCTATCCTTCCAAACTGCCTGGATATAATCCTGCCATACCTTACAGCTCTGTTCAGAGCTAGCTATTATTTTTGTCACATCCCACTAGCTTGGAGGAAAGTCAATGTAACTTTCATCCCTAAGCAAGGCAACAAACCTGAGGACTTACCAAAGTCTTACAGGCCCGTCAGTCTATCCTCCTTTCTCCTAAAAACTATGGAGCGTTTAGTTGACCAACATATCAGGAATCTGATGATCAAAAACAACCCTCTACATCATACTCAATTCGCCTATGTAAAGGGCAAGTCGACGGTGACGGCACTTCACAAGCTCGTCAGCACTATTGAAAAATCCATAGATGAAAAGGAGATCGCTTTGTGTGCTTTCCTACACATCGAGGGTGCCTTCGACAATACTAGTTACGATGCGATTACAAGATCCCTCGTTAGGAGAGGGGTGCCACAGCCTACCATTAGGTGGATTGACGCCATGCTAAAAGGAAGGGAGACTTATTCCTCCCTCGGGGGTCACACTCTCAACATTAACGCTATCAAGGGATGCCCTCAAGGGGGTGTACTCTCACCCCTATTGTGGTCCTTGGTGGTAGATGAATTGCTCTCACTACTTGAGGTGCAGGGTTTTTTCGCCATCGGCTACGCGGACGATATCACTATCGTGATCAGGGGCAAATTCGAGTCCGTTATCACGGATTTGATGACTACAGCCCTAACGACAGTTAACAGATGGTGCACAACAACTGGGCTCAATATCAATCCACAAAAAACCGTCCTAGTACCATTCACGAGGAAAATTGCTCCTCCTCTTGACCCAATTTACTTAAGAGGTGTGCTCATTACCTATTCCAAAGAGGTTAAATCTCTTGGCATTACACTCGATAACAGATTAAACTGGAATAGCCACTTGGAAAACGTTCTTAGCAAGGCTACGCGTGTCGTGTGGACTTGCCGAAACTACTACGGTAAGACTTGGGGTCTTTCGCCCAAAATGACAGAGTGGTCATACAGTACTCTAGTACGACCTGTAATCACTTATGCTTCTCTAGTGTGGTGGCCTAAAACACTGCAACGCAACGCAATTAAGAGCTGTAATAAGCTCCAACGACTTGCCTGTCTTGGCATCACTGGTGCTTGTAGCACTACATCTACCCTAGCTATGGAGGCAATATGAAGAATGACGCCACTGCATATTTTCATACAGGAAACTGCAGTATTGAGTGCCTTGAAAATCAACCTATCAACTGATACTCGTATCAGTGATCGGGGACACATGCGTATCCTGCAACAAGTTCCTGGCCTATCAATCTGCCGGGTTTCAGATTACATGATCACGGAACTGCGCTTTGGCAGGAAATTCGCCCTTCACATCCCAGATCGGGCGGAATGGGCTAATGGCAACTCGTGTATGGATCCTAGAAGCATCACTTGGTTTACCGATGGCTCTTAGACCTATCACGGTGTAGGTGCTGGAGTCTTTGGACCCAATACCAGGATCTCGGTTGCAATGGGCAAATGGCCTAGCGTTTTCCAAGCCGAAATTCATGCCATCGAAATATGTGCCAGAGAGATCCTGGATCGTGGTCTCCGTGGCGCACACATCGCCATTTGCACCAACAGCCAGGCAGCAATTAAGGCGCTAACTTCGCACAAGTTTACCTCGAAGATGGCCAGCGAGTGCTTTTATCCCCAGAGCCTCTCCAGCCGTAACTCTGTTTCGATCTATTGGGTTCCGGGTCACAGAGGCTTTGAAGGAAACGAATACGCGGACGAATTAGCAAGAGTTGGCTCACCCTCCAAACTCATAGGTCCTGAGCCCTTCTGTGGAATTAGCTGGAAAGCTGCTAGAGGCGTAATTGGTAACTGGTCCTCGGACCTGAGACATAACTACTGGACATCGCACCCTGGCTTAAGAGTCACTAAAGAGTTAGTGCGCCCTTTCAGTTTCTCCGATATCAAATGTCTGCGCAGAACCGAGCTCAGACTTTTAATAGGCTTTCTTACGGGGCACTTTGGGCTCCGCTACCATCTTCATAAAATAGGTCTATCAAGGGAGACCCAATGTCGCCTCTGCCTGGAGAAAGACGAAACCTCCATTCATTTATTACTGGAATGCCCGGCGATCGCCAGGTCCAGGAGATCACTCCTTGGACGTGATTTACTTAGCACTAGTATGATTAGGTGCACCTCTCTGAAGCATCTTCTAGCCTTTATCAAACGGGCTGATGACCTTCTAAATCAAAGGACTATGGTACAATATACCTTTTAGGTAGCAGTGCCCACCTCTATGGTTAAGTCCAATTTGCTTATTATTATTTTTATTATTCTTTGGGTCGTATCTTTGAACGGCTATAACTTTTGAGCCCATGCAGCTAGGGCTCTGAAATCTTCAGAAAAATGTCCACCGCAATATGTCCTCATCGACATCGACCTCCTGATTCCCCTTTATTGATTTTTTTTTAATCGACCCTTCATAAAAGCTGTTTTATCAACGTATACAGTGAAGTTTGACTAGGAAATTTTATCAAGGTTTTCAGTTTTTTTTTCGTAAGAGCGTATTTCTTTCCGAATATTTATTTTCTCATAATTCACTAAGGGGTGATTCAGACTAACGACAAGATTTACTAAATCCTAGATTTCGTTAACAGTTGTACCATATTGTACTGCAATTTGAAAAATGCAATTATAATCTACGGTGTATTTTGAATTTAATGACATACGATTTTATCTAGTAGGCGGGTTTTGAATCGGTTAATTTAGTGGTTTTAGTAAATCCTGTCCATAGTGTGAATCCCTTCTAACAAAACATGCCGAAAATCATTACAGAGTTTAAACAACCCATACAAACGCTAAAAACGTTAAATATAAATTAAAATATTTCTTTGGGCGGCCGGCGCGGCGCGGCGTATCCTTGGACAAAATTTAATTTAAGGCAGAAGAATTCGATGCAATAAGAATTCAAAACTTTACCATTAAAAATTCATACCACCTCAACGGTTTTCACGACTTGCTCTAACTCTCTATTAATTTTTGGCTTGACTCAAAACTCATAAAACTAATATTTAGCAAATCACTATTTCAGCAAGTCGGAAAAATTGTTCTGGTGTAGGAGCCCGCACAGTACGTTCTTATTGGCCCGCAGGGAATCAGTGTCCATGTGACAGAGCATTCTGGGTAGTTGGACACAGATTTTTTGTGAGTTGTGGCACCACGTACCCGAGCAGCGCAGGGAGACCGTTTGTATGGTTGATACGATGGCGTGGATCTGTACAAAGGCCATTCGGGCGATGACATTCCCGTGCTCCCGAGTCATGTGAGGTGGCTCACGGTATGGCTTACTTTTTCCCTATTCCTTCGGACATGTAGTCGTGTGTAATGGTACTATTTGAGGGGGGCAACCTCAACATTTTTTTCTTGTTTTTGACCTCAAATTTAAAATCAGCCACCCAATTTACCTAAGTGTTTGTGCCACGCCAATTGGACGGTTATTTTCCCGAGGAAACAGGGGAACATTTTTTTCTTGTCTTTGACCTCAAATTTGAAATCAGCGACCCAAATTTCTTTTCTGTTCTCTGTTTTTTACCACGCCGATATGACGGGTACTTCCCCGAGAAAACAGGAGTACCATTCTAGGACGGGCAACTTTAACATTTTCTTGTTTCTTATTTTTGACGTTACCTTGCATATCATTTCGGAGTGTCTATAATCTTGCAAGCACTTTATATTTCCTATCCGCACATGTACGGACATTTTAAACCCCCCGAGATTCGATATCTGGACTTCTAGATTACTAGCATCGTATAGTGCAACTCAACTAAGTGAGCCCCAGAGCGGGGCAATTTTGGAATCAGTGACTCAAAACTTTTTTGAGTATTGCCACGCCGTTTGGGCCAGTGTTTTTCAGAGAAAACAGGGGTACCACTCTGGGACGGGCAAACCAAAATCAGCGACCCAGCGATTCTTTCAGGGTTTTTACCCACGCCGATTGGAAGAGTATTTCCACGTTAAAATCGGGGTATCTTTCTGAATGAATGAAGTATTCAACCAGATAGATAACAAATAGTGGCTTATTAAAAAAAAACTGAAAACCCATGCTAAAATACAAATAAAACCTCTTTCACTTATCCATTGATACCTACAATAATTCTTACCAAATCCAAATGCCGCCCGAATATGTTTTTAAAACGCGAAAACTACTACGTACACAATTTCGACAAAGGTTACCTCTTTCACCCATTCATCATTACATTAAATACGACAATTCATTCATTAGTATCCACAATTACGACACGTTTGTATGTATTTAGAAAATATCAATGGTAGAACACTCGAAGCTCCATGTCATGAAGCCGATCTTAGATCATGCCCATATCAGCATCAAACAGCGGCAAACAGCGGGAAACGCACCATCGCCGTACAAAATCGCCTTGAAAAATCAGGTTTTCTCGCCATCGAAACAAATGGCCTAATCTCGCAACAAATCGCATCGCCCTGCCGATGGCGCATTGTGCGTGCACACATCGCATCGCCCAGCCCGGAACAGCTCGGCGTCGCACTGTATGTGTACGCGCCCTTAGAGGGGATTCACACTACTGCCATGATTTACTAAAACCATTAAATTAGCCTAGTCAAATTGAGAACAATACCAAATCCCCAATCACAAAATCCCCAAACGCAGAAAAATCCCCAAAATCAAAATTCCCATAATTATAATACCCATATATTGGGTTTTCAAACATCATCGATATACATATGTTCCCATCCTCATCCGAACGAATATTCGCGGAAAACTTAGTCGGCTTATTGTTGGAACCGATTGTATATTTAATCGTCTGCAGATTATCTGTTGTTGTTCTGAGTTACTTCATTGGGTTTGCCGTTTATTAGCATATATCAGTCGACGTTGGTGATTTTTTTAATTGAATAGTAGGACTATTACAATTACAATAGTCTAAAGAAAATCCCCATCTACCATTTATTACCTACCATTTGTCATTTACCATCTACCATTTTCCATTTACCATCTGACATCAACCATTTAACATCAACAATTTGTAATCTACCATTTACTATTTACCATCCGTTTACCATTTACCATCTACAGTAGTCTAAAGAAAATCTCCACTACCCATTTGAGGTGTGATGTAATCTTAGAACGCGCGCCCGTTCTTAGATCACACCTTAAATGGGTAATGGGGATTTTCGTTTGGGGATTTTGGTTTTGGGTATTTTGATTTCGGGGATTTTGATTTTAGGGATTTTGATTTGGGGATTTTGTGACTGGGGATATCGTATCCAACCCGTCTAAACCCGCCTTCTAGATTAAATCGTATATCATTAAATTCAAAATGCATTGTAGAATGTACTTGCATTATTCAAATTGCAGTACAATATGGTAAAACTCTTAACTAAATCTAGGATTTAGTAAATCTTGGCGATAGTCTGAATCCCCTTTTACGCTATGTATGTTGTATTGATTCGGATTTCTAGATTTAAATGAAAAAGAATTCAAATACGTCCGTGTATGCGCTCATTTGACAGAATGTCAATCTATTTAAATACTAAAACCTATATCCACGTAGTAATCTACTCTACTCTATACCTTTCGGTCGTTTGTAATGCAATGTTTCCGGTCTCAAGATGGCGCTAAAATTCAATTATATATATATTAATCTGGGACATTAAATGACGGCACGAACAAAATATATTTTATGGCAAAATATCCGTTTCAGTTTTCTTGAATTTACAAAACAAGTAAGGAAACTTTATTAGTAAACCGTACAAAAATTATCATGCTCTCCACTATGCATGCCAAAATTACGGTAATATCCATCCAGGACTTAGTGAGTCACTACATATTTTCGTGAAAATCTACCAAAAGGGTTGACGAAGTTCTCGAGCAGATCCTTAACTTTTTCAAGCCGAAAAGATGGGACACGGATGTATCTAAAGTGCGTTGTTGTAATAGTATCTAGATATCTCAAACAAACCACACCACTTCCCACGAATGCAATTTGACAATGTTGTTAGAGAGATTCTATATAGTTCATAAAAAGTTTTTCCCTTCATTAAAACTTCTCAACAAGTTTTCATTTCGAAAGAGAGGGAGAGCAATGTGATAACGCAGATATGCATTTTGTCCTTCAGGAATGGTGCAGTGTTGTCTACGGGGACACTTGGCTGGAAACTCATCTGAGCCAAGATGGTGGCATCATGTCGTCGTCGGCCCAGGGAAATGCTTCATAAACATGAAAATTCGAAATTTACAAAACCAGAACTTGTCACTTTAGGTGTGATATTGGAATTTTCTAAATGACGTAACAACCAAGTGTATGCATACTCTCGGAATCAATCTAAAAGCGAGTAGGACTGGAGATTTAATTTGAGGTTCTGATTGTAGTTGACAACTTTCTGTTTTGGGGCTTTCTTGGAATGAATTGTGGATAATTTCAATTTTTACTTGTTTCATATTGTCTAGTGTTGAAAATTTATGTTTGTAAGTAGGTTTTTCAGGTGAATGATATAAGTTTATAAGTTTAGGAAATTTCCAGATAACAAGAGATTTCAAGAGTAATTTTCTATTCGTTTCAAATGCAACGGAAAAGTTATTGGACTCTCCGTGTCTATAATGGTCTGACCGAAGATTCAGAGTAAAATTATAAAAGTTTTCGAATTATATGTATTTCTGGCATAGAGAGACATCTGCATACATACTTGCCTTTCTTTGATGACATTAATTTTTTAAATTGAAAATAAGCAAAGAGAATTATTATATGTATAAACAAAATAATGCTTATATTCGTGCAGTTTATTAAAATTTTAATAAACTACGGATTTTGTAGTTGCCGGGATCGAAAAACATTAAGGTGCTGGTGTTGTGTTGCCTCCAATTGATCCACGAAAAATTAAAAATGAGGGTTAATGTTTCATATAATCAATATATTTCGGGCTTCGCCCATCATCAGGATCTTCGTAATCTAAAAAACATTAACAAGTTATAATAATGTATTGTTAAATGACCGAAAAGTAATTTTTACCTAACTATCACGGAAGATTACACCATAAAACAAAAATTGTAAAAAAACGCGCAAAACACAAAAATTACGTTTACAACAATGGTTGTCAAATTTACATAAATATCACAGATTTTCCATGATGTCAAACAGAGATATACATAATGTACATATTATTGGATACAGATGTAAAAATATCACAGGTGTTGAATTGCAGAAATTAAGGTACATTTACACTTACATAATAAATAAATAAATAAATTTCAAAGTAAATTATTTTTAATTAAGTTAATGTATGTGCTAGAATAGTGTTTTTTATCGCTCTTTTCATTGCACGTTTTTTCCTCATACTTGATGATTTGGTTAACTTCGTGGATTTGAAGTTTGCCCTTATTGCGCTCATTTCTTAAAATTTGGGCATCAGCGAAGTTAAACGTATGCTGGTTAAGTATTGCAAGGGCAGATAAATTATTGTTGAGCGTTTTTTTTTCGTATCATTTTGGTGTTGACTGATACGAGTACCTAATTTCTGGATAGTTTCTCCGATATACGTTCTATCACACATTTCACAGTCGATTTTATATACGACCCCGGACTTATCTTCTTTCGGGATTTTATCTTTCAAGTTTGCAAACATTTCTCCGTTTTTTTATGATGAGGACGCATTGCTAGTTTTAACTCCGGTATGAAATATTTGCAAGATCTGGAGATGGAACTGCTAAGCCCTGGAATATATGTGAGAGACGAATAGTGTTGAGTGGTGGTATTCTCCGTATTTTCTGCCGTAGTCGTGTTGCCTTCAAAGGACAGGAACGCATAGCTTGTTGAATTGGAAGTGTTTCTACTATTTCTGACTTCATTCACCAATCTATTAATCATCTTGGCTGGATAGTTGTTTTTTCGCAAGATATTATGAATCCTTATCAAGTTATCATTCCAGAATAATTTGTGGCTTATCCTGAAAACCTTTCGGATGAATGATTTTACCGCATTGGTTTTCATTTTGATTGGATGGTTAGAATATAAATTTAGCAATCGATTCGACGCAATTGGCTTATAGTACCAATTTGTGATTATCTTGCAGTTTTCGATAGAGACTAATATCAAGATAATCAAGTTTTCCATCATTTCCGACCTCGTATGTAAAGCGAATGTTCGGATGATAAGCATGTAGTGCCTCTAACATAGCTGGTATTTTGACCTCAGGTATTGCGGTGATGTGGTCATCTACGTATGAGTTCCAAAATAATGGAATAAAATCGATCCTTAGTAGGGCTTCATTAATCAGGTCTTCTAAAACGCGTTCAACAAGAATGAGCTGATGCCCAAATTTTAAGAGATGAGCGCAATAAGGGCAAACTTCAAATCTACGAAGTTAACCAAATCATCAAGTATGAGGAAAAAACGTGCAATGAAAAGAGCGATAAAAAACACTATTGTAGCACATACATTAACTTAATTAAAAATAATTTACTTTGAAATTTATTTATTTATTTATTATGTAAGTGCACAGATAAGAAAAACTAGTAGTTATTAGTATGTGGTAAGTGTAAATGTACCTTAATTTCTGCAATTCAACACCTGTGATATTTTTCCATCTGTATCCAATAATATGTACATATATGTATATCTCTGTTTGACATCATGAAAAATCTGTGATATTTATGTCAATTTGACAACCATTGTTGTAAACGTAATTTTTGTGTTTTGCGCGTTTTTTTACAATTTTTGTTTTATGGTGTAATCTTCCGTGATAGTTAGGTAAAAATTACTTTTCGGTCATTTAACAATACGTTATTATAATTTGTTAATGTTTTTTAGATTACGAAGATCCTGATGATGGGCGAAGCCCGAAATATATTGATTATATGAAACATTAACCCTCATTTTTAATTTTTCGTGGATCAATTGGAGGCAACACAACACCAGCACCTTAAAATAGTGCTGTATTTTGATATTACTAATAGGAGTTTTTTGTATACGCGAAAGCTTGCTTCAATCGCATTAAAATAAACGGGCAGCGGTTATATTATTTGAAAAGTACTAACTTCGCGTTTAAAAAATAAGTAATATAGGTGTATTACAACCTATTCTCATGCCTAGCAACCAGTGTTTCGGCCTTACCACTATTGTGGTAGATCTAGTACTTTTTCCACAAGATTTGACAATCCACCACTCTACCACTAAAAACTTCAAAATATGCATAAATCTACCATAATTTAAAATTTCCAAAATTAAACGCTGTTTTTCCAAATTTTGCCAACATTAAGATAAAGCGAAAAAAATATTATATTGAAGTTATTCACACCACATCATTGGACAATTTTTCCAAAGCAATTGGACCATTTTTCTTACGTTTTTCTGTAAAAAGTATCTTTTTTTACAAACCAAGAGACAAACCATAAACCATGGGTATCAAACTCAAAACCTGACCTGTCTGCAGGTTTAAGCATGCCGCAGGATAAAAATTTCACAAGCTCACTTTCAAAATATTCTTCAGAAATGTCATCTTTTGAAAATATTGTTCAAACAAACTTAGAAACCTTAGATAAGTTAAAACTCCAAAATTTGGTAATCACCATTTGGGAATTCATTTCCACCTAATTTTGGACAGCTGATCACAACATTGTTCCACCGGTCTTTCATAAACATCGAGGTCGCCCAAAACAACTTTTGCAACCAAAATTATAGGCTGAAAGCATAATTAACTTCTAACAGAAAAGTGGGTAAAAACAGAATAAAATCTGTTTGTGAGGTGATGTAAATCAAACGCGTGCATCTGTAAAGCTTAATAAACTAAAAGGCAAAAATCGTATACTTGGGCTGAAATTGGCATCTTTACGAAATTTTTCATCCAGATTAGGTATTTCCTCACCAAATGCAGGTTTTTTTTTTTAAGCTTGGCCTTCCTTTCAAATAAATCTCAATCCAAGATATCCTTGTCCTATAACTTGAAAGATGGAACCCTGGCAGCAAGGCCAACAATTTTTTTCCGTCCGAATTTCGGACGAAATAATTTTACGAAGGGGATTAATAACTTCCAAGCATAAAAAAGACCATCTTCAAGAATTGTATACTTCAAAAAAAGTTAGCATAAGCCAGCGACTTCTTGACGAGTTTTCAACACACGTCCATTTTTTTATTTTTACGCATTTGTGCAGATATAAAATGTGTTTCATATGCATGGCCGCGGGCCGCGATATTGCCACTGAAATGTTATTCAATCCAAAATTACCATCTCGACGAGTACATTTCATATCAGTTACTTTTTTTTTGGCTTCAAGGTAACGGAGTTACGGGTCATTTAAGTTAAATTTACGGTACCCCTTCCGTTTTTCTAAACCGGTATAGGTATATATATGAAACTTTGCACAAAGGTTGGTCCGGGTGAGAAGAGAATATACGTTAAATACTAAGCATGTTGATATTTGCTAAGAAAAAGTAAATAACTGTAAAAATAACAGGCGCGACAGTCCAACATTGGACTAAGGCCGCAGATGTGTTGGTGACATCCAATTTCCAAGATCTTAACTTCTTTTTGTTGAGGTGTTGAGATCAACAGCACATCTGAGGTCGTGAGTTCGAAAAACACCATTATACGGAATTAGACCACCGTGGTCTCGAAACCATGACCCCGTGCATCGAAGGTGCGCGCACTAACAACTAAACCAGCCAAACTACAGTACCTAACAGTGAATTTGTGAAATTTCATTTGGGACCTGTGTGGAACATCGTAGGATTGCAAAACTGAAAATTTGATGAGAATTTTTTAGAAATTATATAAGGAATATATTTACAAATTTTCATTCCAATACTCGTATCTTTATCCAAACCGGGTATAAAGCGAATCTAATACATATTTGGTAAGGACGTTTTACATTGACAGGCTAGCCACCTGTTTACAAAATATCTCGCTCGGCGCCGATCGAAATGAAATTTGGTGGATACAAATAAAATGGAAATGCTAATTGTTACGAATAGTTTTAAAGTTTGTAGGGTCAAGTCAACATGGTGTCCCAGAATAGACGCAAAAGTCGATGAATAATAACATCGGAGTGAGGTGAAGACATTTCTTATCAGGTATCTTTTGCTAATTCGGTATAGCGGTTACGGGGTTAGAGCTAATTAATTCAGTTTTTGTATCTGTAACCATATCCTTAGGATGGCAATTCAACGTTCTAGTTGGGGGCTCTGTAGAAATTATAGATCAACTAGGGGGCTTCGCCCCCTGCTCGCTACGCTCGCCAACCCCCGGGGCCGAAATTCGGATATCCTTCGCTTGGGCTAAAAGTTTTTTCGGGCGTACCTATGACTTGTATTTAATCCCCCTCCTCATTCTTTTTCTTCCGTCTTGACAAAAGTTTTGGGCTTGGTTAAAATAAGTGGGCAAATAAAAATATTTACTCGGAAAATTTTATTGGGGTTGCCGGAGCATGACCCCACAGTACGATTCCATTCGTTTTGAACTTTTTAGTTGCTTTGATAAAGACACATTAATTCAAGGTTTTGTGAAATTGGTGTAAAAAATGTTTCTTAGAAGAACCAATATGGGGGGTTTGGTTTGTATGGCAGCCCCATGACCCCATGGTCCGCTTTGATTCATCTTACATATGTTTTGTGTCATCAATAGAAACACATTTGTGTGAAAATTGGTTGATTTTGGTGCACAAATGAAAAACTTTTTCTTACAAGAACCTAGTTTGGGGGGTTGGATTTGTATGGCAGCCCCATGACCCCATGGTCCGATTTAATCCATTCGTACATATGTTTTGTGCCAATAATAGAAATGCATTTGTGTGAAATTTGGTTGAAATTGGTGCACAAATAAAAAAGTTTTTCTTAGAAGAACCTAATTTGGGGGGTTAAGTTTGTATGGCAGCTCCATGACCCCAAGGTCCGATTTGATTCATTCTGGCATATATTTTGTGTTATCTTTAGAAACACATTTGTGTGAAATTTGGTTGAAATTGGTACACAAATAAAAAAGTTTTTCTTAGAAGAACTCAAATTGGGGGGCTAGGTTTGTATGGCAGCCCCATGACCCCATGGTCGGATTTGATCCAGTTTTACATATGTTGTGTGTCATTAATAGAAACACATTTAAGCGAAGTTAGGTTGAAATTGGTACACAAACAAAAAAGTTTTTCTCAGAAGAACCTAAATTGGGGGGTTAAGTTTGTATGGCAGCCCCATGACCCCCTTGTCTGATTTAAGCGATTCAAACATACAAACAGCCTGCAACAATAATAAGCATGTGTACAAAATTTCAGCTCTCTAGCTTTTATAGCAGCCGAGAAAAACGCACTGCAACAGACGGACAGACGGACAGACGGACAGACAGACAGACCGACGGACATCGCCCAATCGACTTCCCAAGTCATGCTGATCATATATGTATACTTTTTATATGGTCGGAGATGCCTCCTTCAATGCGTTACAAACTTCATGACAAAGTTAATATACCCTTTCACTCTATGAGCGAAGGGTATAAAAATGTCTTTTCTTTTGAGTACCTTTATCGAAACCGGAAATATAGTATTAGAATTGTTTGGAAGTTGTGCATTGTTCGGGGCTGTACTCGATAGAAAAATCGTATTTTAAGATTTTTATATTTATGTACCATCTATATATGGTCAATTATATTGGTCTGTTATTCGAGTAAGCTTAATTTTTTTTTTAATTAAAAATAAAACAAATTAATTTATCTATGTTTGCTTTTAGATGGTATAAAAATAATTGTATACATACATACCTACACGATTAAATGGCATGTGATTGTCTCCGTAAATTAAAAAAGAAAGAAAAAAATAACCAGCACCCCGGGGGATGTACGCACAATTAAATGTAATGACATCTATTTATCTCGTGCTACGTTTGTTGCTAATTAGCCACTTAATCCCACTTGAGATAATCTCAACAAGATTACGTGACAAGAAAATAAAAATCTTTTCATGTACAACAGCCGCCAATATATTCAGATGCTTTTCTGTGTTTTTTTTTTTTATTATTATTTCTGGTGTTGGCGAAAGTAATGCTATTGTGATATGACGAGGAGATATGGATGTCCTTGCTATCTGCAGAAATCCTATTTGTGGAGAGTCCATTTCAACAACATGGGACGTATCATCATCTACAACCAACTGTGTATCACGGCCAATAAATGCGAAACGTGAAGGAATGACAAAAGAAAAGGAAAGTTAGTTTTATTTTCTTAGGTTATCTATTTTCATTGAAGAAAATGAAAAGCTTTCTTTTGTTTCAACTGCGGGTATTAAAATTATAGGTGAAATATTGTTGATAATTTGGTTTTATATTCAACTTCCATCCGATAGGGAGAGAGACAGAGATATGTAACCTAAAATGTTAATTTAATTTATTTTTAGGAAAGTATTTTTTTTTGTCAATGAATATTTGAAATACCTGGTATTAGCAATAAACTGATAAAATCGAAAAACTTACAAGAAAGATCGCTATAAATAAATCCAATTTACTCGTCCGTCGGAGCACGAGGATTTTGCAGCACTGAAAAGTAACGGGAAGCTTCTTCTCGGCATTATAGGAGATAAGGCGACAGAGGTCCCCCTCCAAAAGTAAAGCGTATGTCTCACATACGCGCGAGCATTGGAAGATTAATATACAAAAAGCAATATTTTACGGGAGCGTTATACATCCATGTACGTAGAAAAACCATAAATTCGTAAACCCACAGTCAATGCCGTTTAAATCGCGAATGATTAAGTGTCATATTAAGTCAAAGCCCACCCAGAAAGCACATAGCAGAAGTCAATTTTTTAATCAATTAAGGATAATTCAATAATTTTAACATTCATACCTACACCCATATACCAATACCATCATGCATTTTTTATGAATTAAGAATCATATAAATGATACATATACACATCCACATTTATATGTATTTTACTTACGCTCGTGCCAGCATATGTGGTACTCGGCTATAATAAGGATAAACAAAATACTGAGAACTTTTGAGAGTTTAACTGTAATCGTCCCAATTTTCAATTTTACTTTGCTTGTTTATACGGAGTAATGACAGAATTCATACGAAGTCCCATGGAATTAAACATGTTTTTTTAAGCATGCATGGTCATCCGAAAGGTGGGTTGTATTTTTAATCAGTTTGTAATCCGATTCAATTAAGTTGAATTGATTGCAATTTACCGCACTTAAAAATAATGGTTATATTAACTCGGGTTGTCAATTAAAAAAAGTGTAATTTACTTTTAAGCGGTATAAAATATTGCACTAACCTGGCATACATTTTAGGTAAAGTGATGACAATTTCTGTGCTGCAAATTATTAAAAGTGAACGATGCTAGATTAATAAATAGCGAGCATTTGGTGAACTCTCATGTATTTTAATAACTTTGTGCCAACAAAATCAAGTGTGATTAAAAGTAGCATACATACATACATACATAATGAATGTGGAGACTAAATCTACATGTTAAATAAATACAAATAATATATATATTTACATAATAACACCAATAGTTTCTGAAATCTTAATATGTACGAAATTTATTTAAAAATTTGTTTTACTACTTAGACTGTAGTCTCCAAGACTTAAATATTCGTAATTTGCAGACCTTTTATATCCTGGACTTTGTAAATGTCATTTAGCGTTAGCATAATCAGATCCTGCAACCTCCCGTTTCGTCTAATTTTTCAAATCTTATGTCATATGACATATGAAGGTCTCTCTGAGCTAATGGAATTTAACATCATTCCTTAAATTTAGCCGCAAATGGTATACCGATTTGCCTGGAAGGAACCATATTAAGACAGAGTGTCATATTTTCAGTCTTCTGGAAATTTAAAAACCGCATTGCAAGCGTATCAGTTAAGTAAATAAAAATTAATGAAGATTTTTTCAAGATAGCTTAGATTTACTTCAACCCTTTTCCTGAAGTACACATTTCCCCTGACCCTCTCTAGAGCTAAGTATAGACGAGTCACGGATCAAAAAAGAATTCGTAGGCGAGTTATATTGGAACAATAATTTAAACCCACGGAGACTCTTAATTGTTAAACTTAATAATGAGACTTTTTTTTTGGAATTTTGGGCATTTATTCATAGATTTATTCATATAACTAAATTATTCAAAATATTGGCCATCAGAAGCGATAACTTTCTCCCATCTTTCGGGAAGTCTACGAATTCCGTCGCGGAAAAAATTTTGGGTTTTCGAGGCTATCCATGAATCGAGCCAGTTCTTAGTATCCTCATATGAAGTGAAGGGCTGATCAGCCAACGCATGAGTCATCGAAGCGAACAAATAGTAATCAGATGGAGCAATGTCGGGGCTATACGGCGGGTGGGGTAGCACTTCCCATTTGGTTGTTTCCAGGTACGTTTTCACGACTCGCGCAACATGAGGGCGAGCATTGTCATGCTGAAGAATTATTTTGTCGTGCCTTTCAGCATATTGTGGCCGTTTTTGACGCAATGCTCGACTCAAACGCATCAATTGCAGTCGATAGCGCTGCCCGTCAATGGTTTCATAATACACAACACCGAGCTGGTCCCATCAAATGCAGAGCATAAGCTTGGAACCATGAATATTTGGCTTCGCGGTCGATGTTGATTGGTGCGCGGGCGGTCCCCATGATTTCTTTCGCTTTGGGTTATCATGATGTATCCACTTTTCATCGCCGGTCACAATACGATGCAAAAAACCCTTCCGTCGTTGCCTTTGAAGCAGTTGTTCGCACATGCAAAAGCGCCTCTCAACATCTCTTGGCTTCAACTCGTACGGAACCCAGTAGCCTTGCTTTTGGATCATTCTCAGTGATTTTAACCGCTTCGATATGGCTTGCTGAGTCACTTTCAACGAAATTAGTACAAATGATTCAAGTTTTAAATCAACTGTCATTCAGTAAATTATATGTACCGATGTCCTGCCATGTCCATTCAAATGAAATGAGTGTGCATTATGACAATTTCCATGTTATCACTATAGTTTAAGACAAATGGCGTATTTGGTCGGCAAAAATCCTACACCGGAAACTCTTTTGGATTGTGGTTAGGGATGGTCCCCAGATTATGGCATTAAAAGTCCCAACCGATTGGATGTCCGCAACCTTAAAAAAAGCTCACCACCAAAAATCAGCTCATTCGGATAAAAACAAAGTGACCCATCAGGAGTTTGTTCTACGTACTACTCATTTTGTAAACTGTAGAACAAAGTTGTCTTGGGTCACTTTGTATGGGAGGTACCCTTAGTTTACCGTTTCGACAAATTCAAATGGGGGGATAAAGGGGGTTCTTGATCGGAGCGACTCAATGTTTATCTTAAAATGATCGTGAACTTATTGTGAATATTTATAGAAAATTTTACTGCTGAACTAGCATCCTTTCAAAAGTTATAGAGCTTTTAAAAAAGGTCTAAAATGAAAATACTCTAATTTATTTTCTAGTCTAACGCCAAGATATTCAATTAGACTCTAATGTGTTATATATCATTCCAAAGAAAATTTTATGTAGTTGTTTTCGTCCTCAGACCATTTTTCTGTATCTCTTACCGTTTTTAAAACAATCGCAAAAAAACCGAAAAAATGCCCCCCCCCCCTTTTCCCCTTTTTTTTAAGGTTGCGGACCTAGGATCGGTTGGGACTTTTTATGCCATCATCTGGGGACCATTCCCAACCATAATAAAAAAAAATCCGATGTAGGATTTTTGCCGTTCGATGCGCATATTTTGATAATTTTTTAAGAGCAAAAAACGACAAAATTGATTTAAACCGCAAAATCCAAGATTGATTAGAATGTTTTTAAATTTAAAAGCCACCTTATTGATTTTGCTTTTTAAAAATGTTTATTATAGAATTTAATTATTTACTATAAGCTTTTTTTGTTTTCGGATGCATTTCGACAAAAAACCGTCATCCTCAGCGAGTACATTTAAACTAAATTTACTAAAATCTAAAAGTTACCTTTTCAATAATGGAAACAATTTAAGAAACGGGACTCTACTGTTAACATAATATTCACAAATTGAGAATTCTAATGTAATATATGTACGAGTATGAAAATTACTGTATTCTATGCAAACATTATAATAAATTGAAACGAAAAAATTATTATATAATGCAATTGAAAAGTGGCGATCGTATCGGTGCATCGATGGTATTCATTAGTGCTCTCCTGTTTAGATGCATGTAGTATATACTTTCGTATTCATCTAGTTTCGCTTGCTGGTGCACCTGCTTTTTTAGCTTAACCCGGGAACACTAACCTTAATACCAGGTGCTTTTTACTAACCATGAGTCATTTTGACTCACTATGGAAATTGCTGTATTTAAAGTGGAAGAGAATGAAAACTTGTGCCAGTATTCTTCGGAATACTTATTTCATACAAGCTATATTAAATAGTTTGTGCATTATATCCGAATAAACTGTAGAAACAACCAAGAAACTAAATATGCCAACTAAAGAATGTAGACGGTTGTTACTAACGTGAGTCATTTTGACTCACAAGAAACGTTCGTTTAGTACTAACCCCGTCACAGAAAAACTCAAATAGCTGCTTACCATAAAATCGGAAACGTTTTCTTACTTGGACATTCATTAGAAAACATATTTCTTAAAGAATACATGAGTAGCGGAACCCAATGGGCCAACCGCCCGTTCTACGAAAAATGGAAATATGTGGAATATGCGTCAAAATGACTCACATTAGTCTTCCCGGGTTAACATTATCGAGGCTCCAGTGATTGTGTTCGTTTTCCGCGGCATGAAGAGCAACTGCTGATTTTTGGACCATGTTCTTGTTGATAGCATTTAAATGTTCTTTGAAACGTGTTCGAATTGTCCTTTTTGTTTGTCCAATGTAGGTATACTCACAGTCATTAGATGAAATTTCATATATTCCGGATTTCTCAATTGTTTCAGTTTTGTCCTTGATATTGACAATTTGGTCTTGTAACTTTCCCTTACTATTATGGCCCATTTTGAGATGATGTTTTTTGAAGACATTTTTCAATTTGTTTGTCATTTCAGGGACGTATGTAAGCGCAACTCTTTTTTCTTGACGTTTTTCTGGAACTAGTTTGGTTTTCTTGAGTCGACTTATTTTCTTAGAGTGAAGGGCCCAATTTTCTTAGACTACTACTGATATTCGAGAAAGTCCCGCATTCCCCCTAGCTTCGTCCCTGTAGACGTTGTAGTGCTTGAAGATTCGATATGTATGACAGCTAACCTACACTATACGGGGTAATTTTACAAATACAAATGCTAACCCGTAGCCTTATTCAGGTTAGCAGTTCAAACCCGAATAGCAAGGTTTTCAGTTTGAATGAGCTTTTCAAAACTCGCCTAAATGTATGCAATCTCAATCACTTCTAGTACTAAATCAAGTAGGCTTAAGCATATTATAAAGAAATATGACCAAATATGACTGTGTACTGGAGCCCTTAAGCCTACTTTATTTCGGTTACTGCGCGTCTAAAAATTTATACTGAATGAATTGAGTAGGCTTAGGCATATGGCATACATATTATAATAGAAATATGACTGTGTAATGCAGGCTGTCGACGTTATGACAATTTAGTATCTATAATTTCCACAATTATTGCAAAGTGCAATAGGTGCAATGTACGAAAGTACAATGTACGACAGTATGATTTCCAGCAAAAAAGTCGTATTGAACATACCCCCTTAGCTTAACCCTTTAGCTGCCACAGGCATTTGAAGATTTAAAAAAAAATCATTTTCTTGCACGACTTAAAGTTCAATATCTCCAAAGCTGGACCAGCTAGAATAGTGAAACAAAATGATTATTACAGCCAACAAATTTACCTATAAAATAAAGCTAACCAGACCAAAATTCGATAAGAGGTTTGGTTTTCCCAAAGGTTCAAAGTAAAATTTGTGTGATCTGACCTAAAAACAATCTATTTTTTCATCTCAATTTTCTCAAACTTCTACCAGGGAGAGGTGCTTGTACGTTTCTTTTAAAAATTGGCGCATAGTCGTACAATCCTTTCTTACATCATGTTATTCTAGCTCCATTATTTCTAACAGTTTTTATAAGTTAAGTGTAGAAAATCAGGGTTAATTTTTGCTCGAATTCAATACAATTCAATTTACATTGCTACTAAATATCTGCAATTGGTAAAATCTATTCAAAGTATGTCGAAATCGAGCCAACATTAACCCTAGTTTTTTGCACTTAAGGCATTAAAACTGTTAGAAATAACGAAGCTAGAATGAAATGAAAGAAGAAATGATCGCATAGTCGCCCATTTTAAAAGAATCGTACGAGCACCTCACCTTGAAAGAATTTGGAGAAAATTGAGAAGGAAAAACATATTTTTTTTGGATCAAATCACAAAAATTTGACCTTGAAGTTCTGTAAAAACCAATTTTCTTATCCGATTTTAGTACCGTTAGTTTTATTTTTTTTTATGTAAATTTGTTGGCTGTAATAATCATCTTATTTTGCTATTCTAGCTAGTCTAGTTTTTGCGATATTGACGTTTTAGACGTTCAAGAAAATGATTTTTTTCAAAAATATTCAAATGCCTGTGGCAGCTAAAGTTCCGTACAACTTTTTTGCTGGAACTCACATGATGAATAACAATCCGGTGCGTTTATGCGGCAGTTTCCGGGCACCCTGTAGTGTCCCTAACACACTGGCAGCAATCGACAGTATAACAGCAAGCATAACTAACCGCATTTGCATTGTCTTTACTGTTTACTTAAGGTCGTTGCTCAGTGAATATGAATAACATTCACTTGCCAGAGACAAGACATTGTTGTTGTTAGATATCAAAGGCGTTATAGACGCATATACTATACGGTCATTTTACTACCCTGAAATATTTACACAGCCCCAGGATTTGCTTTTCTTTTCATATTTTCATAGAGTCCACATCTTATATTTTCAATATCTCACACGACAGGTGAAAGAAAGAAAAACAGACTCGCAGTGTTTTTTCAGGATTGTTTTTCTGTTTCTGCTCGTGTCAGTGTTCGTCCAACGAACAAAGGTATTGAGGATGAAAATGTTAGTAAAGTGCATGTTGCTTTCAACATAAAATAGTAAAAATAACAGATCCCAGATCATGTTAAAGTCATCACTAAAAGCTTTCTGGACTTGTACATTTTGAATACAAAATACATATACTCGTCGGCATATGTATTGCGACATTTCGTACTCTTATGCACCGACGCTGGTTTTGTTTTTGTTTAATTAGAGCGAATAACGGTAAATTTATTTTAACAAAATTAAAGTACATATCAACAGCAATAAATACGCTCAATATGTTTTTTTGTCTTCTTTAGGACCCTCGTGCTGTAGAGAAGATGAAAGATGGGGCGTAATTCTGTTGCGGCATAAGTATTTTGACAAAATTCAAATCTTTGATTGCTCAACAATTTTTCGCAAGAATTAATTAATTAATTGTTAAGTCCCTCATTATACCCGTCTGTTGCGACGCGTTTTAGTCGACCAATTTACAAGCTATGAAGCTGAAATTTTGCAAAGTGCTTGTTTTTGCT
Organism: Microchrysa polita; assembly: GCA_949715475.1. Lineage (NCBI taxonomy): Eukaryota > Metazoa > Arthropoda > Insecta > Diptera > Stratiomyidae > Microchrysa > Microchrysa polita. The sequence continues at coordinate 87,611,514 of OX454418.1, read as the reverse complement.
GCAGGCAGTTTGTATGTTTGAATCGGTAAAATCGGACAATGGGATTGTGGGGCTGCCAACCCCCCAAATTAGGTTCTTCTAAGAAATACTGTTTTATATATATAACTTTTGTGAAGACGGGAGGAAATAATGGGGGGATTAAATACAAGTTGTATGTACGCCCGAAAAAACTTTTAGTCCAAGGAGAGCGAAGGATATCCGAATTTCAGCTCGCCCGAAATAAGTCTCGGTCTCGTTTTTAATTTCAAGTAAAAAAGATCATCAGTGGCTCGAAACATTAAAAGAAATTAGAAGCTTGGTTTGAGCAACTATGGAGGTAAATCTTAGCCTTGGCTAAAACATTATAGACACAGTTATTGATTTTTTTTCATAGGATAATCTTTTATTATTGTTGAACACAAAAACTTCATAAATTAACAGAAAAACAAACCATGGCGCAGTCAACCCCGAGTGGTGAGCAAACCAAGATGAATAACTTTAAGAGAGAAGTGAAGTTGAAAAAAAATTATGCCGCAAAAACTAAAATATGACTTCGAACGATTCAATGACTGCCAAAAGAAGCTTTGGCCAGGAAAACACTGCATTATATCCCGACATCATGACAAAGCCTTCGCTATGGCTTTTATTTTAATAACCGTATTCGTTTTTATACTCAAACCGGTCATGTTTTTTTTAAATATCGATTTTTTGTTAAAATATAGTTTAAAAACGAATTGTGAAAAAATCAGCCCAAAAGCAGTTACCGAAAGTTACAGGGTCTTCAAAGAGGTTTGCTTTTTTCCTTTTATCTTTCTATGTTTTCACTCTATCTGTGTATGCATGAAATTTGTCTTTTTCACTTTTTGGCCAATGCTGGTTATTATCTGTGCCCCTGATGGCATATTCTCCATATTCATAACATCATTTAGCTTCTTTTGGACCTTTTCCAAAATTTTGGAAGATGTTCTGTGATGTAGTAAATTGTTTGATATTATTCAATTTTGGCGTTTAATAGAGAACAGTTTAACGTCGTATGAAATTACATTAAATTTCACTGGTCACATTTTCTACTTGGAATTCAAAATATAAACCAAATTTATTTATAAAAATATGTTTTGTCCATTTTTTTCCGAAAAAAGTTGACACACCGGAATTACGCCTCCATCCACTCCAGGACCAGGTATCTTCTCTTTTTTTATATCAAGAGTCCGAAAAACGACAAGAAAAATATTAAGCAAATTAATTGCTTAATATGAAGCATATTTATTGCTGTTGGTATGCTCTTTGATTTTCTTATAATAAGTTTACCGTTATTCGCTCTAGTTAAACAGTGTCGGGGCTAGAGAGTACGAGATGCTAAAATACATATGCCGACGAGTGTATGTATGTTAATTTTAAATCAAAGTCTCACAACACGGCTTCAAGTTCAGGATAGCATGCCATTGGCATAGAGCGTATCATAGAACTAGCAAATTCGCAAAATCTTTGTTGTTGTCGGAAACGTCCTCGTTCTTACACTGAACCAAAAAATTTTGTCAATATGAAGAAATTTTATATATTTTTGTATATTGAAAATTGCCAATGCCAAGCTGATTCATATTGCGTCTATTTTTATTTATATTATATTATTATGATTTATTAGACACTTTTTTGACATGTATGTATATGTCTTTGTGGAGGCTACCTGAGAAATACTGGGTGTCGTTCCGTGAAAAAGCGTCACGAAAAACTGTAACGAAAACGTTTAACGCTTAAAATCGACCTTCCCGTAGTTCGATCTTCACCATATTTGGTATGCATTATCCTTTGAAAGCTCTGATTGAGAATCGACAATCACTATTTCCATAAGTTGCGGGAAAAGCGGTAAATTCGTCATTGAAGCGCACGAAAATTAATCCTTCAATTGGTTCTCCTGGCTCTCCCCGTGGACCGATGTCGACGAAACTCGGATGGAAGTTAAGTGCTTCGATCCGTAATATTTTGGTCCCAGCACTTCTTATAAGGTAGATGTCCTTGGACACAAAATGTCTTTTTTTTCTGTGGGAATGCATTATAGACGCTATGTATAAGAACATGGATATTAAAATACAGAATCCGTTGCGGCGAGTTTTGTAAAATCACGACAAGTTGATTTTGAGTTTTGTTAAAGGATATTACCACCAAAAAGGACATTTTTCTAGCATAGGAAACAGAGTATAGTCATTATAGGTTCGTTCGAAAGTCGATATTTGGGGTACTGGATGTAATCGGTTTGAAAGGATTTTTGGGCTTCTGGAGTGACAAGATAACGACTGATGCAATGTGGATTATTTTGTAAGCAATGACATATACATGATCTAAGATTTTTCCCCTAAGGGAAAACTTCTCGGAGTTTTTTATCACAGACAACTACCTATTTTCCATTGTGCTGATTCGAACCTGGTCCGCATACGTGTCTGTCCACTCACATTGCCAGTGCGCCAGAAAACAAAATAAGGGCCACTTATGGCGGTTGACTTTAACAACGTCTTTTGGCGAATGTTTAGTGTGATAATTATTTTCAAAAATGCCATTCTGTACCTGAATGTGATGTGAGTTATCACAGTATCATTCGTTAACATTAGCTTTAACGGAACTGTCTTAAACAGTACTTTTGGGGTCACGAGTCATACATTTGGTAGTTTTGTTTATTTCTCATTTTGATTAAGAATTAGTTTTCGCCAAGCTCTTTAAATGCAACATTAGTTGTTGGACTTTTAAAGATAGGAGAATCCGTAAAATACAAAATGCCAGCAATTCGGCGCCATTTAAATTTAAATGCGTCGTCCAGAGCCTTAGAAATATTGGAGGAAGGTCGTTCGCAACGTTCTGTGGCCCTGCAATTATAGGGTATTCGCGATGAGCCACTCAAAATCTTTGGAACCGTTACCAGGAGACAGGAAGTGTCTCCCGTCGTCATGGTTCAGGCCGAGTTCGAATAACCACCCCCGCAGAAAACCGATATGTGAGACTTTGTGCGCGACGGGATCGTACCATTAGTGCTCGTGGACTTAGTAGGCTATTAAGGACGACTGGGACCATTGTTAGCAACCAGACAATCAGAAATCGTTTGCACGAAGACCAACAACGGTCAAGGAGACGTGTTACCAGAACAAGACTGACCAGGACGCATCGTACGAATCGTTTAAGATTTGCTCGTCGACATATCCAATGGGACATGCAACAATGGCGCAATTTTTAGTGACGAGATAAAAGTCTGACGGATAACCGGAGAAGAATTTTTGGATCCTTGCATTAATCAAATTGAGAGGTAAGGCAGTCTCAGTGTGATGGTCTGGGCAGGAATTAGCTTGCAAGGCAAAACTGACCTTGTTATCCTAAATAACGGGACAATTACGTTCGAAAGTTATATTGAAAGGATTGTTAGGCCACATATAATTCCTTTTTCACAACAGGCGTTGGATGGTTTTAGCCTCATGCAGGATAATGCACGACCACATACTGCCCGGCCGACAATGCCTGTTTTCGAGGAGGCCAATATTGAGGTCACGGAGTAGCCTGCCAACAGTCCGGACCTAAATCCGATAGAACATATTTGGGAACAATTAAAACGCCGGGTGCGGAACGCTGAAGAGGACATACACAATCAGCAACAGCTGATTCAATTGCTAAAAATGTGTTGGGACGAGATATCAAAAGAGAGCGTCGATCAGCTTATTGAAAGCGTTCGTCCAGGCTTCGAGACTGCATATAAAAAAGTGGAGGCCATACTCGATACTAAAAAATAACAAAGAATCATTTTTTTTTACAGATTAGACATACAAATTAATTGTTTTTGTTACGATGACATGACCGCAAAAAGTAAGCAATCCGAAAAAATGCAAAAAAAAATGTAACTTTTGGTCAAAATTCAATAAAATGCATTAATTTAATGGAAAACATATTGTTTTATTAAATTAGACCAACAAAACTAAGCTTTTCCGTTTCCACAGAAAAATAATCAGAAAATTATTGCTGGCCCTTATTTTGTTTTGAGCAGTATACTTCCAATGTTCTCAAGACCTGCAGTACTTGATAGAATATGATTGGCGCAAAATTGAGACTCGATCATGACATTTTGGATTTTTTCACTTAAGAAAATTGTATTAAAAAAATATTTTTGGGTTAAATATTTCGATTAGCATTTAGAAGCGAAGATTATTCCAAGGAAACGATACAAGATACGCGAAATGCGTGAGTATAAGTTCATCAGTGTGAAGGAATATCGTAAAAAAGAAGAACGAACAGCCTGATTTGTAGTGTAGCTACTAGGTGATTTCAGATTGCAAAGTGTGGTGGAGAAAACTTTTTTTTGTTTCTTGTGTTTTTTGGGGTGCTGAGCTCGAATCCGGAGCTTCCCACCAAAATTTTGTTGCGGAACAGGGTCAAAACCGCGAAAAACCCCAAATTTTTCTGAGTTTTCCTTTTTTTTTTGTATATAACTCCGAAAGTGTACATTTCTCCGAAAACCTGTCCATGAAAATATTAGAGAAAACATAATTGCGGTTCCAACGCGCCATTAATCATTAAAAGGTGTTAAGCGATATAGCTACAATTTATAGTCATTTGTTTTTGGCGTTTTTTGCAGTTTTAACCCTGTTTTGCAATGAAATTTTGGTGGGAAGTTACGGATTCAGGTTCTGCACACCAAAATACAAATGTACAAGAAAAATGCATCTTTTGCGACCAAAAATCTCAATTTTTTTTTCATAAAATGGAACTATGTTAAAAATGACACATTTAAATCATCAACTGTAATACCGCTCAACGGATTTATAATATTTATGTCTCTTTGGACGCGCAATTATGTACTCTCTAAAACATTTATAGAGTTTTTCACAGAAATAACTAGTTTGAGAGTTAGGGGCCAAATAAAGGGAAAAGAGCTAAAATTTTAGGGTTTTTCGCAATTTTGACCCTGTTCCGCAACGAAATGTTGGTGGGATTCGTGCTCAGCACCCAAAAAACATAAGAAACAAAAAAAAAATTTGTCTCCACCACATTTTGCAATCTGATGTACTAGGTTTATCACGTCGTAGTAACTACACTATTTGTCAATATGACTAAATTATTCACTGTGATAAAATATGATGCGAAAATTTCAAGAATGATGCTGTTTTTCCATTTCATCCTATTGACGAATGTGACGAATTGTGAATTCGTCATTTTGACAAAATTTTGTTAATCTTACCAGGGGCAGGGGTTCCATTTATTTTGAGCAAACAAATCGTTAGTTCTATACTAACCTTCGGGCGGGCGCAATGCATCTGACAGATTAAGTGACCAGTTTTTGTTGCGCCAATCAGCGAAATGAAAAGGGAGAGATCTGAAACTCACAGTAGCTTAATCTTTATCGATCAACGTACTCAAAGCAGTTTTCAGTTTCTATCTACCATTTGTCTAAGGGGCGGGAGGGGATGAAAAAATCTCTCAGATGTATTGCGCCCGATTGTGTTATTTTTTCCTTTTAAAACAACTTTAAAATCGTAGAAAATCGTTGCACAAAAATTTTCACGTGTTAATTCCATTTTTTGTTAATTTGACTTTTTTAACTACCTGTAACTTTAGTATCACTTGTCATCAAAGTGTTCTGAGCAGTATATGCAAAAAAAGGTCAAACTTTCTGATGGAAATAACATATTTGACGAAAACATACTAGAACATGCCTAATCTAAAAACTTTTTTAGTAGCCTACGTATTTTGTTGATGCAGTGAATAAAAATGTGAGCACCTGAGTCGTCCATTTTTAGTGACATTAAAAAAAAAGTTTTCGGGCTTGTTTAAAAGAACAGCGCGCTAGAACATCGTTTATTTCGACTAGCGAAATTTGCTAAAGTCTAAAGAAAAAACGAATTGAAAGTTTGGTCCATTTATGAAACCTCTTAAAGCTGCAATCCCATAGGAGGGCCCAGGAGCCTCAGGTTTTGGTGGTTGATACGCCATAGCATAGATATGTACAAAGACACTCGGGCGTTAACAAACCGATTCCACTCGATTTAATTTTATGCCTAACAAATAGAAATAAAATTTAAAAATTGTTCTAGCCGTATTGGGAAGAGTTCGACCACAAACACCATGAAAAGAGATTTTTATTTAAGTTTATAGAAAGAGAAAGATTTTTCGCTTTTATTTCAAATTAACAACAGTACATTTTTGTTTAAAAAACACCAAAAATCTTGTAATATTTACCTGGACCAAATCTGAATTTCTATTAAGTGGCATTCACATTTACAAATACTAAATCCCATCAGCTAAACTCCTATTAGTTCTTGGAGTATTTATCATGACCTGATCCTTGCATACTACACCCAAAAATCAAATATCCAAAACCCCTAATGTCGTCCTTAGTTCTTCTCGCATCCTTTCAAAAGCGTACACGTCCGATTGCTATACACAATGTTGACCCAAGTGTGTATCGATAATGTCCTTATAGTATCCACCATGACAAGACCCCACTCACTTGAATAACAATAACCGTTCAATTTTACAACCATCGCAAGTAAACTGGGGAGGGGGTTATAAGTCATCATTGAGGACTATCATTATTTCCTTTTTTTGGGTCCTGATGGTGACCTTTTCTATATACGTCGCTCGTGTTGTTATATAAGACATAAATGTATGTGTGCATACTGTATAAACTCTTTATGTAGATTACCACCAAGTTCACGTTTTTCAATAGAACGACGTGCATATTATCCTTCCAATTTGCTATACAAGAACGGTATAGTATTGTTGCTATCGGTGTCGCCCTCGACACAGTCGTTTGCGTTGTCGCTAACAGAAAGGCTCCCTTTTGAATATTACATGGTCCATTGAATGTCCTTGTTTTCAATAATAAAATTTAATACCACTTGACGATAGATAAGTGGTTCATAGAAAGGGTCTTATTTCCTTGATATTTTTTTTTGCCCCGAAACGTTTTATAGTCTGAATAGTTGACTATAAACTCTTGTGGGTCAGGTGAGTACGAGTACACAAGTAGCATGACAACTTATTCAACATCCTTACCGATATGACTTTCTTTCCATACTGACACGGGATAATAAAGTTAACAAATGAGTCTAATCAACTTTATGGGTACTCGCGCGTCAACCTTTCATCAGAAACCCAACATTTCAATGGATCATTTCGAAAAAAAAGAAGGTCCGGTCTTCATACATAAATGTGCTATGAGTTTACATCGTACAGTGCAAATGACACGGGGCTATTTAGGATGTGGGTGCCAATAAAAGGAGAGGGAAGTATAGAAAAGCCATTTATTTGCCACATGATTCAATTGAAATTTTGTTGATCATAAAACTGATGACAGTGATAAAATTTTTATTTGATTGAATAAAAGGTATCAATATTTCGACTTTAAATTATTGAGTGATACTGAACGACACATGAAGCGTCCGTTGGGAATAACTATACACAATTCAAAACAATGTCCAGTTTTACTATTGAAACACGGAAGTATTATCTATGTATTCTTTGTAAATTTTGCAGGAGGTTTAAAAATATCCTGGATTCCAATATGTAGGTATGTTTTCGCTCAGTAAATATATTAATCATTACGCATTACATTTGTGATAACATATTTTACATGAATATGTTATTCGCCAAACACCCGCATTATTTTGGCACATACTGTTTATAAATTTGACACCACAAGTGCAAATGCATTTGTGAATGATACCCGAATATGCTATGCCTGAGAATAGGCTAGGCTAAGAATAGATTAAGAATTTAGGTAATATGCTTGGTACGTGTGAAAATATGAACACGCGTACCAAACAAATTTAAGGTATAAATAAGGTAAGTTAAGAATAAACAAGACGCAGTCTGAGAAATACTTTCTTTAAAGCTAGAAGCCACAGCAGATACTCTGCTCCTTCAGCTCGGGAACTCATCGAACTCGGGAAGTTCATCGAGCTACCATCACCTACCAACATTCATAAGGCCGAGAAAAATATTAGGAACGTCATTACCACAGCCGCGGCACGTTTTATTCCTGCAGGACGTACCCGAAAGTTCGGCCTAACTTCCCCACTAGTGCCGCCAGATTAGCCGATGAACGTGATCAGATCAGAAGCGCTCACCCTGATGATCCCAGAATTCAGGAGCTTAACTGCGAAATTGACCGACAAGTTAAAGATTATAGGAGGGCGAAATGGAATCAGCACCTCGATGAGTCTAACCTCAATGAAGGTGTCAGCAAATTATGGTCTACCGTCCGCGCACTTTCCAATCCTCGGAAAGAAAAGGGCAACAACGCCATTGAATTTGGCAACACGAAAACCTGCGATCCTCTTCAGTGTGCTAGCCTGTTCAATAAACAATTTATTGAACATCCCAAGTCTGACGGCCTCAAGCGCAAAATTAGAAGACGGATTCGCAGCCGGAATGTTGACACCATACCATCCTTTACCGCGGACCAGGTTAAAAAAGTCATCGAGAATGCTAAAAACTCCAAGGCCCTCGGACCAGATGGCATTTCGATGACCATGTTGAAACATCTCGACCTTCCAGCCATTGACTATCTCACGGCCGCCTTTAACTTGTCGATGTCCACGCTTGCCATCCCTGATATCTGGAAAACAGGTCAAATTGTTCCCTGTCTCAAGCCAGGGAAGAGCGCAAATCTTGGGGAATCCTACCGCCCCATTGCGATACTTTCTCCTGTCGCAAAGACGCTGGAGGCCCTTATTCACCCCACTCTTGTTGCACATGCGAAGCTAGAACCTCACCAGCATGGCTTCAGGAAGATGCATAGTACCACCATTGCCCTCGATGCGATCACTACACGCATTCGTGATGGGCTAAATCAACGCAGTCGTTGTCACAGAACCATTCTGGTGGCAATAGACCTATCAAATGCATTCGATAAGGTCAATCATTCAATGCTCTTAGCAAACTTGTTGAATATATCTTCCTGCACAAGAGATTCGTTGGATTGCCAATTATCTAGCTGGTCGGCACTCTTTCACCGAGTTTCGAGGCAAACGTTCCGTCAATGACATTTATACCTTTAAATCGAAGCTTGCGTAGGTATATTTCAATGTCGTTGATATAAATGTTGAGGAGTGGAGCGCTTAAAGGTTCGCCTTGGAGTACTCCTTTTGTTTCAATAATTTCATGATAAAAAGTTGTTCGTATTCGCGATTAAGGCTCCGCCCGAAATTAATTAATTATGGGGGCTTAACCGGTACTCTAATGTAAATGAAAAATTTAAAATTTCTTGAATTTAATGAAACTGGATTGTTTTTTTTTGTATTATGCGGATCGCAAGACTGCCATTTTACATAGTACGATGATGGCGGATCCTTGATAAAAGCTCGGTAGTTTATTGATAATAAATAGCTGAAGGTGATCGAAAAATTTAAATATAATTTCCAACCAAATTTTTCTTTTGAAGGCGAAATTTTAATCATCAAACATGCTACACTATTCAAAATAATCAGAGACTCGCCGGATAACCCCAAAGGGAAGCATCAACGTCACATTTGTAATCATTCAAACAAAAACCAAAACTGACGGAAAAAATGTAAACATTTTTTTCCTTTCAATTTATGCAAATCCTATTTTATATTTTCGTATGTACCAACATCACCTATTACACCTGTATACAATATGTCAAGCTCTTGTTTTCCCTTGACTACATCTACTGGGAATTGCGCGGCATGGAGCGATGTGTTTGAAAAGCCTTGAAAAATGTCCTCCACATGTATATACTTGTACATATTATAATCGACACAATTTTAGTACATATATAGCAGACTACACAACTACATGTACATGTACATATTCGTATAGTGAAAATGATGAAAAATTGCAGTACATTTAGTTACATGTGAAAAATGTCGGATCTACGACAGACTGATGTATTTGTCGCTGGCAAAAAAAGGGTTTTACAATGTCAAGCCCGCGCTAAATGGAGTCAACGGAGGTAGTCTAGTAAGAAATAGGAAAAAGGTGTAAAAACAAAAAGGATTCCACAGGTTGATTCTGTATACACGTCCTATGTTTTCTTGCGTCCCATGGTACATGTCACTGGGAGTAAGTCTCGAATTGAGACAAATTATGTTAATGCATGCATAGTTGGTGCAATCGTGATTTGAATTTTTCTTTTTATTTTTTGTGGGGAGATTTAGTTAAGGCAGTTTAGCAATGACCTTAGGAGTCGACTTTCGGCTGCAAAAAAAAGCCTTAATAAGTTTTAAAGGTACTAGAATGATTAAAAATGATTTAATTTAGTTAATGGTTAAATGTAGAGAAAGTTTTGTATGTAATAAAAAAAAAATATTACTGGTAAATGAGAAGTACCTACAGTGCAGTGCTCTGTGGCCGTGATCGTTCGGTCGCCACTCTGTGATATAGAGATTCGTAGAGAGAGATACGGGTTTCTAAACTCGGCATAGCCCGTCGCACGTTTATTGTTCAGAAGAAGATACGAAATATTCTGATATTCTGACAACCATATCACACTCCGAATTCAGTTGTCGTTGAAGTTGAAACGTTGGCGACTACACACGGTAGTCGTCAGCGCACCACGCTCCTCAAGGAGTAAGGGCAAAACAAGAACAAGACGTTTAAAGGACTCTTGGACTGATATTGATTGAATGTTTCAATCAAGAAGCTACTAAGTTAAGCACACCCAGAAAAAATTACTTTTATTAAAGACAAATTACGTAGGCCGCCGTATGAAATTCGGACAGTTTTAATGCCTTAAGTGCAGAAAACTAAGGTTAATTTTAGCTCGAATTCATTCAAACTCACCCTAATGATCTAAAATATGGTAAAATGTATGAAAATCATGTCAAAATCGAGCCAAAATTAACTCTAGTTTTCTGCATATAAGGCCAATTTTTAAAAGAATCGTACAGGCAGTTGGAGAAAATTGAGGTGGACAATTAATTTTTTTCGGGTCAATTCACAAAAATTTGACTTTGATGCTCTATAAAATACAAACCACTTATTCGATTTTAGTGCGGTTAGTTTTATTTTTTAGGCAAATTTGTTGGCTGTGATTTTATTATTCTATTCTAGCTAGTCTAGTTTTGCAGATATTGAGTTGTACAAGAAAATTATTTTTTTCAAAAATCTTCTGAAGGCTATAGCAGCTAAAGGATTAAGAATTGCGGATACACTTTTTTCGCTGGAAATCTCATGAGGAATCATTTTCCTGTGAGTTTATGCAACATCTTCCGGACACCCCGTAGGCTGTAGCCTGTAGGGTCTCATAAACTATAAATAGCTTCAAAGTTTTATTTATTCAAATACTGTAAAATTCGTAGGTAGTTAACCTACGAATTTGCACTCCCTTTTCTATTGCCAGGCAATAACTTAAGATGAGAATGCAGGCAATCTTTTTTTCACCAATTTTCTGAAAAACCTCTCAGTCTCCTAGGAAGCGATTTCTAAGATAAAAATTTATTGGGTAGATTTGTGATTAGGATACCGCTCTACCGAGATATTATCCAAGAACAGATGAGAGAGACACACTAACAAAATTCTAGTCTTCGGAGAGTAGTTTTAAGGCTTTAATGTACTCAGGGCCGTGGAGAGAAAATCCGGGCCCGGGGGGCAATGATTCCGGGCCCACCTCTTCAATACGATAAAAAATATGAATCGAAGAATTTTTTTTTAAACAAATTATACAGTGGAATCTCTATAATCCTGCCTCTAATCCGGAACACCTCATAATCCGGCGTCCTCACTGAATCGGCTCAGTCTCTGTAATCCGGCAGTTTTCTGATCGGGAGCCTCTATAGTCTATAGATATTTGAAGAGTGTTTTAAAGCGGTGCTCTGTGCATTCGGGTGCATTTTCAGATTTAAGTTCTGAGCTAAAATTATGGGTTTTCCAAAAAATACGAATTGTAGAAAAATAATAAAAAACTAATACCGGATAAGCCACTTGCCTTAAAACTGAATTCAATCGTGAAGCATTTTTACATACTTAACTCAAAAAAAAAACGGGGTTGACTGATTAGTTCAACACTTGCGTGTGTGTGATTTTTTTTTTCAAGTATATTTTGGAGATCATTCGATAGCTGATTGGCGAATTTTAAAGAAATACAGAAGCCGAAATCATTCTAAAATAAGGTTCGTTCGTTTTACTTGCATTTTTGGGTAACGAAGCTTCATAGTTGCTCAAAGGGTCAACTTTCTAGTATGAAGTTTCGTTACTAAAATCTGCCGTGATGAAAAAACTTTATTATTGAATGGTCGTGCCCTTTACACTAGAAACGCATAAAACGATACTGGTAGTCTTCTAACATTTTATTCTCCCAAGAAAAAGATTGATAAATTATTGATTCCCTTGCCCCAACGAAATTATTTAGAAAACTTATATTCTATTGGTGAATTAAGTGCCAACCTATATTCGAACTTTGATATCAAGAAAGCCTTAAAAGTTTCAACACTCATTCTCGATATAGGAAAGGGTCAGGATACAAGAATAATAGACAGATCACGCATTGCGCATTGTGACGTCACACTAGACCCTACATACAACACTGTGTTTATCATTATACCCTTCGCTTATTAAGCGAAAAAGGGTATATTAACTTTGTCATGAAGTTTGTAACGCATTGAAGGAAGCATCTCCGACCATATAAAATATGTATATATATGATCAGCATGACGAGCTGAGTCGATTGGACGATGTCCGTCTGTCCGTCTGTCCGTCTGTCTGTCTGTTGCGACGCGTTTTGCTCGGCCAGTTTAAAAGCTATGGAGCTGAAATTTTGCACAAAGGCTTATTTTTGTTGCAGGCAGTTTGTATGTTTGAATCGCTGAAATCCGACAAGGGGGTCGTGGGGCTGCCATACAAACCAACCCCCAAAATTAGGTTCTTCTTAGAAAAACTTTTTTATTTATGGACAAATTCCAATGAAATTTCACACAAAAGTGTTCTAATTGGTGACACACAACATATGTAAAAATCGACCAAATCGGACAATGGGGTCGTGGGGCTGCCTAACAAACCTAGTCCCCCCAAATTAGGTTCTTCTAAGAAAAACTTTTTTATTTTCTCATCGATTTCAATCAAATTTCGCACAAATGTGTTTCTAGTGATACCACAAAACATATGTCAAAATGGATCAAATCGGACCATGGGGTCGTGGGGCTGTCATACAAACCTAGCTCCCCAAATTAAGTTCTTCTAAGAATTTTTTTTTCTTTATACATTAATTTCAACCAAACTTCACACAAATGTGTTTCTATTGATGACACATAAGATATGTATGAATAGATGGAGTCGGAGCATGTGGTCATGGGGCTACCATACAAACCTAGCCCCCCAAATCAATTTTTTCTAAGAAAAACGTTTTTATTTGCACACCAATTTCAATCAAACCACCGAAAATTATTATTTATATTGATGCCACATAACAAATGTGAAAATAAATGAAATCGGACTATGGGGTCGTGGGGCTGCCATACAAACTTAACCTCCAAAATAAGGTTCTTCTAAAAAATACTTTTTAATTTGGACACAAATTTCAACCAAACCTCATGGAAATGTATTTTTATTGATGTTACAAAACATATGCAAAATTGAATTAAATTGGACCATGGGGTCATTGGGCTGGCATATAAACCCAACCCCCAAATCAGTTTTTTATTTGTCCACCAATTCCAACCAAATCTCATAGAAATGTGTTTTAATTGATGCCACAAACATACCCTCCCCCCATCTCTTTCTGGTTCTTATAAGAAACCCACGTCCCCCGCTTCCCCCAATAAAACTTCGCCACGGCACTTATGTGAAAATTCATGGAAAAGCATGGAAGCGGGGAGGGCTGAACACAAGTCATAGGTACGCCCGAAAAAACTTTTAGCTCGAGGGGAGCGAAGGGTATCCAAATTTCGGCCGCGCCCGAAATTAGCCTCGGTCTCGTTTTCTTTACAAATTGTTCGTAAACTTGAAAATTCTCGTATACTGCCGGTCTATTGTAACGTACATGCACAGAACGAAAAATGTTCGTACAGCTATCCCCGTGATCTTGTCTCTCTATTGTTCTTGATCAGGATAGGATCATACATAAATATAATTATACCCTTCGCTTATTAAGCGAAAAGGGTATATTAACTTTGTCATGAAGTTTGTAACGCATTGAAGGAGGCATCTCCGACCATATAATAAGTATACATATAAGATCAGCATAACATGGGGAGTCGATTGGGCGATGTCCGTCTGTCTGTCTGTCCGTCTGTCCGTCTGTCCGTCTGTCCGTCTGTCCGTCTGTCCGTCTGTCCGTCTGTCCGTCTGTTGCTACGCGTTTTACTCGGCCAATTTAAAAGCTATGGAGCTGAAATTTTGTACACATGCTTCTTTTTGTTGCAGGCAGTTTGTATGTTTGAATCACTAAAATCCAACAAGGGGGTCGAGGGGCTACCATACAAACCTACCCCCCAAAGTTAGGTTCTTCTTAGAAAAACTTTTTTATTTATGCACCAATTTCAATAAAATTTCGCACAAATATGTTTTCATTGCTGACACATAACATATGTAAAAATCGATCAAATCGAACAATGGGGTCGTGGGGCTGCCATACAAACTTAGTCCCCCGAATTAGGTTCTTCTAAGAAAAACTTTTTTATTTTCTCATCGATTTCAATCAAGTTTTGCACAAATGAGTTTCTAGTGATATCACAAAAGATATGTAAAAATGGACCAAATCGGACCATGGGGTCATGGGGCTATCATACAAACCTAGCTCCCCAAATTATAAGTTCTTCTAAGATTTTTGTTATTTATACCCTAATTTCAACCAAACTTCACACAAATCTGTTTCTATGTTTCTATTCATGACTTTTCATGATACAAAACATATGTATGATTAGATGGAGTCGGACCATGTGGTCAGGGGGCCACCATACAAACCTAGCTCCCCAAATCAATTTTTTCTAAGAAGAAACATTTTTATTTGCACACCAATTTCAATCAAACCTCATGGAAATGTATTTCTATTGATGTTACAAAACAATGCAAAAATGAATTAAATCGGACCATGGGGTCATGGGGCTGGCATATAAACCCAACCCCCAAATTAGGTTCTTCGAAGAAAAACTTTTTTATTTGTCCACCAATTTCAACCAAATCTTATAATTAATGCCTCAAACATACGTAAAAATTGATGGAAAGGCCATGCGTTCATTGGGTTGCCGTACAACCCCCCCTCCCCCCTTTGGTTAATCTAAGAAACCCACGTCCCCCCCTTCCCCCAATAAATCGTCGCCCCGGCACTTATGTCAAAATTCAAGGAAAAGCATGGAAGCGGGGAGGACTGAACACAAGTCATAGGTACGCCCGAAAAAAAATTTAGCCCGAGGGGAGCGAAGGGTATCCAAACTTCGGCCGCGCCCGAAATTAGCCTCGGTCTCGTTTTTTAATTCGATTTGAAGACTATACGGGTGGGATTGTGTGTTCATTTTACAGATGAATAATAAAGGTTGTACTACACTCAAAATAGAAAAAGTACAATGCAATAAACTAGGCAAACTTATTTCTGTGCACTTGTGTGCGGTATGGCCAATTTGCTACGCTTATTGTTTTTTTTTTCTTTGGAAGAAACAGCTGTGGTTTAATATCAAAAGGTTTTAGGAAAACAAGTTGGATACAGTTCACAGTTCTAACAAATGCTTGGGAAGCCCAAATCTGTAATTTATTAGCACACTCGCAGTGGCCCAGACTGTTGGTCGTTACTCCATAAAATTGGCTTTCGAAATGCACACCGCTACGAATTTACCAAGTGTCTTTTGCCTATTTTGTTTATTTATTTTTCTCTAGTATAGAAAAACCTTTAAATTTGTTGTTACAGAGTTGGCGAGTGCTGATAGATAGATATACAGTAGAGCGTCGATTATCTGAGCCCCGATTATCCGAACACTCGATTAACCGGACACTTCGTTTCTTTTCTTGTGAAAGACATCGAGTAAAATGAAAAATCAAGCGCCTGACAGAAAAAAAAAATAACAGGCGCGACAGTCCAACATTGGACTAAGGCCGCAGGATGCGCGCACTAACCGCTAGACCAGCCAGACTACGACTAAGGGCCTGACAGAAGCAACCTCTCAATTACCAAGATTTTTTTATTTTTGTTCAGTTCTGGTCATTTTACACGGTTTCAGTTTGTCGGGTAATTTTACATTTGGGCTATTCTAATTTTCCTATACAGGGTGTCCCGCGACTCTTGGTACATACGATAAAGGGTGATAGTACAGCTCATTTGGGTACAATTAATGTTCTACATGACCCCTCTATCTTTAACCGTTATAAAGTTATAGCATTTTTTGTTAATAGTGTCAGAAACCTCGACCTGCAGAGCAAAATCACTATTTGCCACACTTCGAAATATTTGATCCGAGATTTGACTTTACTTTCTGAAACTCCACAAAATTCTACATAAAATAACTGTTTTGCCAATTAAATAGTTTAAAACCCTACCCAGATACAACCATTCAAACTTTCAAGAAATTCGAAAATTGCTTTTTCATTGAAAATTTAAATTGTAAAATCGTAACGGTACTTTGAACTGACAAATGTGCAAAGTTGATAAAAGTTGCCTCATAATGTTAGCTTTCGAACGACATACAAAAATTAGGGTCTTAGGATTTGGAAAATTGCATATCTTACGTGCTAAAGAGAAAAAAACGTGGTTCCAAGAGAAAACCAAAGTAAACATTTCCACAATTTTTATACGAGTTTTATTTAGTAAAGAAGATTTTTTTTAGTAAAAAACGAAAAAAACACGTAACCGAGGTTAATTTCGGGCGCGGCCGAAATTTTGATAACCTTCACTCTTCTCGGGCAAATATTTTTTTCCGGTGTACTTATGACTTATGTTTAATCCCCCCCATTCTTTCACTTCCGTTTTCACATAGTTTCGTTACCTCTATAAAACATATTTGCGTGAGGTTTGGTTAGTATAACTGCACAAATGGAAAAAAAAACTTTTTTTTGGTGGGAGGCGGGATGGCCCCATAATACGAATATATGTACATATTTGTTTTTGCAATAAAATATGTAAAAACAAATATATTCGTACAGTAAAGTAAATTCTGCTTTACATTTTGCAACCTTTACTACAGTACAAAATAAATTCAAGGATATTGTAGATAACAGTACCAAGGGACTGATTCAAGTCCGTAATTTTCTTCGCCGCAGTTGGCAACGTAATCGAAACCCCAACACAAAGCGCCTTGTCAATAACTTTTCTAACCTAATTCAAACACGTATCTTCGTCAAAAGAAATGAAAGATGGAACAATATGCTCAGTCGTCTTCCAAAAAATGGCAACTTTGTTTGGAAACTGAATAAAATATTTAAAAGACAAAAAATAATGCCTCCTTTATTCTCGTTCGATAAAACACTAATTTTCGATAACAAAGATAAGGCTGAGCTAATATCCAAACATTTTTACAAGGAACATACAATGTCTATGCATCTGGGGAGCTTTATTAACAATAAAATAGTCAGTGACAAAATGAATGAACTACCGTCTATTAGCAGTGATTTTAATCCTGGCTACATGTCTTCACCTAGTGAAATATCAAAAATCACTAAAAGTTAAAAAAGCTCCTGGACACGACAAAATTTCTAACTTAACCCTAAGAAATTTACCTAAAAAGGCCATAGTCGCATTGAATTTTTTATTTAATGCTTGTTTGAAAAATTCATATTTTCCTTCTTGCTGGAAGCATGCAAATGTGATACCCATTGCCAAAGCTGGAAAAGATCCGCGACTCCCAGACAACTACAGACCAATAAGCTTATTACCGGCAATGAGTAAATTATTTGAAAGAGTAATATTAACGCGCCTCAGTGAGATAGTAGACAGATTAAATATTATTCCAGAATTCCAATTAGGATTCCGAAGAAAGTGCTCCACCGTACACCATGCTTTCCGGCTCCATAAATTTATAAAAAATTCGTTTGAAGCTAAACAATCAGTGGGAGTGGTAACACTTGATGTACAAAAAGCCTTCGATTCTGTGTGGCATGATGGACTACTGTTCAAATTGCTAATATTTGGTTTTCCCCCTTTTTTTGTCAAACTGATAAAATCCTTCTTGTCAGACAGAACCTTTTCGGTCCAAATAGGCGTATCGCATTCGGCAACCAAATCTATTCCTGCAGGAGTTCCACAGGGATCTTGCCTCAGTCCAATTCTTTACAATATATTTATAGCGGATATGCCTAAAAAGAATGACTGTCACATTTCATGCTTTGCTGATGACGTCTGTATTTACTGTAGTGATAACGACCCCCTGCATATATTGTCGAAACTTGAGCAATATTTAGAAATACTCTATCAATTTTACTTCAGATGGAAAATTAAACTTAATCCATCCAAAACTCAAGCCGCCTTTTTCACCAGAAAAAGGAAAAGATCCAATCGGCCAAACACTCCTTTAAACTTCTTAGGTGATACCATTTCATGGAATAAAGAGTTGACTTACTTAGGACTAACCTTCGATAGTAAGCTAACTGGTAAGCTTCAAATGGATATGACATCGGAGAAAATGAACAAGTCGTTTCGTGCTCTATATCCTCTGCTGAATAAAAAATCAAAATTGTCTCTTGACAATAAATTACTAATATACAAAATGGTTATTCAACCCATTGCGGTGTATGGTTCTCCCATTTTGGCTTTGTATGCAAAAACACTAAGAGAAAAAATACAAGTCACGCAGAATAGAATATTAAAACATATTTACAATAAGCCCTTCTTTTATTCAACCAATAAACTCCATAGTGAACTAAAAATCAAAACATTAAACGAGCGTATAAATACTATCTCGCTTAAATTTTTGGAAAATTGCACAGTAGTGTAGTTACTACGTGATAAACCTAGTACATCAGATTGCAATATGTGGTGGAGAAATTTTTTTTTTTGTTTCTTATGTTTTTTGGGGTGCTGAGCACGAATCCGGAGCTTCCCACCAAAATTTCGTTGCGAAACAGGGTCAAAATCGTGAAAAACCCCAAAATTTTTGCTGTTTTTCCGTTATTTGCCCCCTAATTCTGCAACTATTTATTTCTGCGAAAAACTCTCCATGAATATTTTAGAGAGCACATAATTGCGCGTCCAAAGAGACATAAATATTAAAAATCTGTGGAGCGGTATTACTACAGTGGATAATTTAAATTTGCCATTTTTAACATATAGTTCCATTTTATGAAAAAATTTTTGAGATTGAACGGTTTTTCATTTATGGTCGTAAAAGTTGCATTTATCTTGTACATTATGTATTTTGGAGTGCAGAACCTGAATCTGTAAGTTCCCACCAAAATTTCGTTGCAAAACAGGGTGAAAATTGCAAAAAACGCCAAAAAAATTACTATCAATTGTAGCAATACCGCTTAACACATTTTAATGATTAATGGCGCGTTGGACCCGCAGTTATGTTTTCTCTAATATTTTCATGGACAGGTTTTCGGAGAAATGTACACTTTCGGAGTTATAAACAAAAAAAACGGAAAACTCCGAAAATTTTGGGTTTTTTCGCGGTTTTGATCCTTTTCCGCAACGAAATTTTGGTGGGAAGCTCCGGATTCGAGCTCAGCACCCCAAAAAACATAAGAAACAAAAAAAAAATTTCTCCACCACACTTTGCAATCTGAAATCACCTCGGAACTACACTACAGATCATGTAAATAGTAATATAAGATTACTGGTTAGGTAAAACATCAAATATATTCTAGTCTAGGCTTAATTTTAGTGTAAGATAGGTTAAGTTATGTTAAGGTTTTATTTTTTTATAACTATCCATAAGGTTTTTTTCAAAACATTTTTCCTTAATTGTTTATACCCAAGTTTTTGAAACTTAACGAAGGATCATACAACATAATAAATTGCATCATAGAGTTAAGGCAGTTGCTGGTATCTAAGTTAATGAATTAATTGTAATATCTATGCGATACTAATAATGAATTAATAAAATATGAATATGAATATATGAAGCTTTCTTAGTTCAACAGCTCAAAATAGCAATTTGTATGTAGAAAAAACGCTAAAGCACAACTTTTGTGTCAAAATCCGGGCCCTTTATGAAATCCCGGGCCCGGGGGGGATCACCCCGTTCCCCCCACCCTCTCTACAGGCCTGAATGTACTCTAACTGATTTATTACCCTTTAGTATTCTCAAAGATCTTTACGAATTCGTATGAGTACCGTTTGACTGTATCACAAATAAAACTAAACTAATTACATGTAAACTGTCATTTAAGCCGACATCGTATGTCTCATACAAAAATTACAAAAAGCAAACATATACATATGTAATCCTTAACCGAGTAGAAAATTCATAACGCGGAGCACTCGTCCTTTGTCTGAAAATAAAACAATTTGTATAAGCTCTATGTATACACATTCAACATGCTTCTTCCTGTTGAGTGTCTTTTTTTCCTTCTTCGACATGTCCTTCCGATTCACACCATTGAAACATACATACCCAGTATATCCGAACATATCCATTTCCTATATACGGCTATACGGAGGCTTCTGAAGTCAACCTCAACTCAGCAAGTTTCTATGCTTCTACACCATTGTTGCTGTTTTCCGTCATGTTTGCCATGCCTCTTGTTAGCTCGTTTGGCCAAAGTGTGATAAAAAGTGTATTCCCGCAAATAAATCAACAGGTAGTCCTCTCATATCATATTACACACATGGAGCGTATAAGCATTGTGTAGATTGTACCATATCCTATACTACAAATCCTGCAAAAGTCATGTTATCCCAGCTATGTATATTGCTCTAAGCGGCGTCTATAGAAAACATTAGGAAGGAGGCAAGTTTATCGGCAACCATCGCGTATATCAACAGCGTTTTTGTCTCATTATGTCTCGCAATGGGATCTCATGTGCTTTATTGTACTTGTATGTATCTAAGTTTTTGTATAAGGACGAACAGTTTACACAGAGAAGAAGATTATGTCGAAAAATAGGCACGTATGCATAGTGTTGGAAAAACAATTTTTCATGCATTAGAAGGGAATTCCACTGTTATTTGTGGACATAGTATACAAAACCGAACAAAGCTTAGAAATGTGTTTATAGTTTCTCTAATTTTATTATTGTCCTTAAAAAAGTTGTTAAAAAAAAGTCGGAAAAAGGGTGGGGTTACGTATTCATCGCAGTGGCTGACACTCATAGAAACTTCTTTTTCTTTCGCTCATATTATTATGAGTATTAAATATAGTATGAACAGCAAGATACCGCAATACTTGTGGTCATTTTTGAATTTGGAAATTAAATGTCAACACATTTAGCACTTATCCAATCGTTTAGAAATGAGAAAAGGGTTTTCCCACGTCGCGTCGCAGGCACAAAAACGCGCAATACATTTTATTTCACAATTCTCTCACGCACCAAATTACAAATATGTTGAAAGGGAAAACGAAAGCGAATTCGACTTGAGTGGGTTGCAATTTCCCATCAATTCCTCTTCGATTTTGACATATTCAACATTGGTAATCGCGTTCAAGAATGAATGCCTTTCATCAATAGCGCATACATCCCAAGTCTCAATTGTCAAATTGACGAAGACGAACAAAAAAAGAAATAGTGTGGAGGGACCCATAGGGCATTAGGCAAATCCGAAAACATAAAGAAATTTTCTTTGAGATATCCTTGGGTGATTGTTCTTTTAAAAATATTCATTTTTAAGTTTAGAAAAAATACGCAAGTCAGCTGCAGAATCTATCATCATCATGAATGTGGCACGATAGCTCGACGTCGAGCTTTTGTTTCAGGTTTCTTGACTTGAAGATTTTTAAAGATGAGTTGTCGGCACATCGCTAAACCATGACGGGGTTTAACTACTGAAGAAAGTCCATCATCAGGGCCGGCCTTAGCACTTTGGAGGCCCTGGGCCAAATGGACTATGGTGGCCCCCTACCCCCTTACTAATACACAAACAAAAAGTGTTTGATCTTGATTGGCTGAATGGTTTCCCCTTACGTTAGATCAGTGGTTTCTGCGACTGATGAGTGCTTCATAAAAAAAAACCTTTAGCGTTTTATCCAAATATTGGGAGCTGCTGTCACTGGCAGTTAGCTGTTTTTTATTCAGTTCAGAGCCTGCTGAATTCTAATATTTTCTCATGATCATGTTTTTAGCTTTCATTGACAAAATCGTAGGCAAATTTTCAATTTATTTATTTTTAGGTTACGCATATCATAATGAAAATGTTTCACATCATTTCTTCCAATTGGAAATAAAACTGACATTTTGGAAATTTTTGTCAGCTGTATAACTGCTTTTCACTCGCAGAATATTCAAAATATCATCTATCTGACATGACGGTTTTGTGAGTTTCATAACTTTGCGTAAGTTATGTTAATTATTGGCATTCACTGAATGGGCGTAGCCAGGATTTCGGTCAGCCCGAAATTTTTCCAACATCAATATTTTCTTAGGAGTTGATATCGTTGGTCGCGAAAATATTGTTAGGCAAAGAGTAGTCTGGCTGGTGGAATGGTTAATGCGCTCACCTTCGGTGCCCAGGATCATGGGTTCGAGACTCACCGTGAACGAATTCAGTTTATGGTGTTTTTCGAACTCACGCCCTTTGTGACGAGCTATGATCTCACTCAGATGTTAAACGAGTCTCTACTTATGGGGATAAATAACATTGCTCAACGTGCTGTTGATCCCAACACCTCACCAAAAAAACAG
This sequence comes from Microchrysa polita, assembly GCA_949715475.1. Classification (NCBI taxonomy): domain Eukaryota; kingdom Metazoa; phylum Arthropoda; class Insecta; order Diptera; family Stratiomyidae; genus Microchrysa; species Microchrysa polita. The sequence goes on along the minus strand of OX454418.1, from coordinate 87,588,846 downwards.
TAAGGATCTTGGGAATTAGATGTCACTAACACATATGCGGCCTTAGTCCAATGTTGGACTGTCGCGCCTGTTTTTTTTTTAATTTTAGAGCTAAATTTTAGGAAAGGACAGTCGAGAATGATTTTCTGCACCATATAACGAAAAACGGCCACTGAACGTGTTTAGACTTTTACTGGTGATTCTGATTACATTCAACTGGCTTCGGATTCTACTTTTCAGACCGAAGCTCGTCTATATTCAGTGCTATTTTTGGCTTTTGGACTGCATATTCCACTTGCCAACTCAATGTCCGTTTTAAATCCTGGCTTTTTGCTTGGTTCTAAAGGATCGCATCTCCTGCCGAAGCATACCGAGAAGCCACTTATCTCACACTGACAGCATCCATAGACAGAAACATTATCCGACAGTCGGCTGGAGACATTTAGGGATACATGCTTTTCCTCTTCCTTAAAATAGAAGCCCAAGCTCTTAAGCTGTTTTTCCTTTTTTCAAGTAGGGAGCCCAAGCGCTTTAGCTGAGATTCCGATCTCTTTAGTTGCTCAACAGCTGCCCCTCTACGCTTCTACAATAACATCGGGGGTCCTAGCTAACCCTCCCCAGAACGAGATCGCAGAGTAAAGTTTATAACGAAGTTGGGCAGGATTGCATCCTATTTCCGATGGTAGTATTTTGCTCACTCGACTTTATTTGCCGGGATGCTGAGGAATATGTATGATAAAGCTTCGACATTTAAGTACCTACTCTCGAACAAAATCAACGATCTTAGCGTTATAGCTCTGGATCTCGAGAAGGAGTGAAATGCAGTCGGGTTACAGAAAAAATTAAACAAAACTAGCCTAGTCTGAGTGGAAATTCAACTCCCCCATAAATACTAATTTATCTATTTAGACAATATTGCTGTCGTTGATGGCAGTATCAAGAGCATTCTACAGCCAAGTGCTTTCGGTGAAGTTGTCCAAAATTTTGGAAAGCAGACTATAAAAACCAAAGCTGTTGTAAGGGAGCAGAAATCTGTAACTACAGACAGCATAGCAAACAATCGTCAAGACTTAAAATCTTAGCTAAGCTAGCGAATTAAATCGCAATCGAAAGTGACAGTGGATCATTCATTATGTACCTACATTACTCATCGATGCAAACAGGCCGAAAAAATTTCATGCTAGATCTCTGAATGAATAGTGTTCGACTGAAAAACTGTGGTCAGATTAGGAGACATTGCGAGAAACCGTATACGTTATGGGACGAAAATGCAGTCGATACTCTATTTTCTACAAGTGGCACCCTATAGTATTAATTAACATTTTTTCGCACTTTTCATTGCCACGACCCTACCTGCCTGGTATTTTTAATAAACATCAAAGACATCCATGAGGACGCAAATATTACAATTTGTTTCAAAATAGAGCTCTCTCTAGAGAGAGGGATGTCTTATCTCTATGCATGTTAGAACAGATTTTTTATCAGTAAAATCACCGTCGTCATCATCCTTATTTCACTTTATACTTTATATTAACTTTAGTTTAGTTCGAGTAGATATCTCTCGCGTGGAGGCACCTTTTGAGTGATCCTCTTTCCGAGTGGTGGCACCTTGAAAGTTAAGGTTCCTTGAGAGTGGTAGCCACTTAAATGTGGTGGCCCTGGGCCAGTTCGCCCACCCCTACGGCCGGCCCTGTCCATCATGGGTATGCCTCGAAGATCCTGCTTTGGTGGTTGATTTAAAAATTTCTTGTGACCTATCACGTTAACGTTAAACAGCACTCAGACGCAGCGATGCGTCTTCCAAATGTCGCATCAATTGATGTGACTTAGCCGTTAGATGTTACACCCACTTTACCGTTATCAAAGGGCATCCGCGTGGAGGACCACATGGAAGAAATTTTCTGCACCCCCCCCCCCCCCCCCAGAATCAATAATAGTCACAAAACATACAATTTTGTGCACGCAAAAGTTTGGACCTCGTTGTATTAAACTTTGTTTAGAATATTGAAAAGAAATTTTGTAGGAGTGCCTGTCTTGAAGTTTCTTGCGTAAAACTTAGTCTCCGTATATGATCTACTTGTTGGAGTATTTGAATCTTGAAGTGAAATTAATTAAGGGGGAGCTGCTTATCTGTAAACTGAAATGGCTAACCACGGTTGCCAAGATCGTTCAGAAAGTTTTTTTTTTTTTAGGTAAGACTGCAAATATCAGGAAACATATGCGCCGGTTCCCCTACGTAAAGCATCTTTGGAGTGGATCTACTTTGCTTTTGGATAGGGTAAGGACATGCTATAGTGGTCGCTTAACCTGACCAGAATCAGAGTCGTCAAAACTCTTCAGCTAGTTGATGTGATCCTCAGATCTAGGACTAGGACTTCTGGGCTGTTAGTCTAGGATTAACGACTGTTGTGAGATAGGTATTCAATGGGGCTCCTCAAGATGGTTTCATTTCGCCTCTTGGATTTTGTCATGATCTCACAAGTTCTCGTGTTCAAATTTTAATTTTATCTCATAAAATTAAAAAGAAACCTTTGAAACATGTTGCTGAAACAAAAAAATGTTCGTCCCTCTTGCTAATTTTTTGATTGATTCAAATGCGAGTTATGTTCTGTCATTTTTCGTGATGACAAATTTCAAACGTTAGGGCCGCCATTTCGATTTCATACACAAGAAATTTGGAAAACGTTACGCTACTGGCTCTTGCCGTCAATTTATCCTGTTCTGGAACCAAAAATTCAAAAATACCATCAACGGTTTAAATTTTCCAATCTACGTAAAAAAACATTCGTGTTCGTTTGTACAAACTAACTGGAGTCTAGAATTTTCGTAAGGTAGTTTGACGTAAATAGGGGTATACCTGAATTTAATAATTGTAATGAATCTTTTTGATTTGCTGTTTGATTCATTATTATTACTGCACTAACCGTTGGCCAGTTAAGTAGTTGATTGCTGAGTTTTGCTTCGCAGAATTAAATTCGTTTTGTTTAACATTAAATTCCGGAAATTCTTCTAGCTGGTTAATACCTATATTTACCTATCATGTCAAGTTATATTGCCTGTGCGTTGCGGGGGAAAAAAATATATGTATTTAGTGTTATGAAATTTCAGAAAAAGTTATTTGCTGCGGAATTCAACATGATGACTGAAGAATGTTTTAATGAAAAACGGAAATATGGAACGACGGGTATGCGAAATGAATATCAGAAATCACGAATCGATTTATTATAGTCCAATTAAAATGGAATTGTCTCTATTCGTCACCGAGACCAATGCGTTGTTTTTGCAGCTCCTGGATACAATTATGATGTTGGAAAAATAAATGGGCTTGGAAAAATAAATAAGTATCTACTACATTTTCACTTGCCAGTTACGCAATAAATGTCATAATTCTAAATTAAATTTTGAAGCGAAATATTCGATATAATTTCCAAAATTCATGTCTGTCAATATCACACTGTCTTTGCGTCTTTGAGCTACAAGACGAATCATCCCGGAGGACTACATTCCGAAACTCTACCACGAACTGCTATTTGAAAATGTTGCAAAAATATTATATAAACGGCATATTACTGCTTGATTGACATATCGAAAGACAGGTACACCGACATTCAGACATACATACTCGTACATCATCCGACGAATCGTATATGAGTGTAGCATTGAAAAGCCAGACTCGGAAGCAATTTTCCTCGGGCTTTACGCTTTACAAATCAAATCAACATCTTAGGTCTCTTCCATTGCCAGTCATCGAAATTTGTTGAATCCTTACCAAAGCCTCGTCGGAAGGAAATATTTTCATGGCTAAATAAATTGCTTAAATGCTGACAGGTATAACGGCATAAGTATGAGTTTTCCCGATTATATTAAGAAGTACGTTTGTCGAATTTTCCACAGAAGTGAGCAAACATTCTGACTTGTACCTACATATAATATGTCCCAGTGAAGTACTTTTCAAGAACGCAGAGGGACGGCTTTTTACCCATAGGACTGGTGCCACAGATTTAACATGCCTTATTCAATATTCATATTGAAAATCTACATACATTTCAATAAGTCGAAATTGTCAAGTCCTCCGCTCGTGCGTCCAACACCCTTAAGCTATAAGTCTGTGTCCTTCGAGCCAATTCCCATATCTGGAAAAGAACGTTGCTGACGAATTGATGCTGTTTGTCGTATTGGAGTATATGAATTGAAGGAATTTCAATTTTATACATTGACAGCTGCGCTGGGTGTCTGTCACTTTTCCGACATGTCATCATTTCAATCGATCTCTCTGGTAGAATTTCTTTGCATTTTGAGTAAATTTCAGTTCGATTAGCCGTTTGAATTTCATTGTCATTTGAAATGCTGTGTTATAATTCTAGTTTTATAGCCGTTGTTAATAAAAACAAAAAGAAGGAATGTGGATATGCTGGGTAACTTAGAATCAAATGTGTACAAATGCATCGATGCATCGATTTTTTCCGTCCCGTGTAGTTTTGAGTGGAAAAATATTTCGGGTACCATAATATAAGACTTGCTTTTTCCGATGCTGCTTTTAATCTTTCTCTTACTCTCGTTGGATTTTGTATTTAAGAGGGGGTTAATTTTATATTTCACAAGCATTTCTGCTCAATAGCAAAATACAAAAAAAGTTTAACAATTTTGATAAAAAAAATTTTTACAAAATTTTTCTGATGAGAAGGTATAAAAGTGATTGTTCAGATTTTATTTCAAAGGAACTTACTGATTAAGGATTAGATAATGAGATATAAAAAATAGTTTCTTAATACTATACCAATAAGTCTGAAAACTTTCCATTGCAATATAATTAACACACATCAAAATTGAAGACGTACGGGTACAAACCTACATTTACTATAAATCCATTAAGGCTCCATATAGTCTGATATGGCAACATACCATATATATTTGCTGCCATATGATTGCCATACCCGTGTGAACACTCTCCATATGCTCTGCCATACGAAAAAAAATCGTATGGTAACTGCATACCATATCGTGCCATATAGATGTTACCATACAGTGTGAACACCTGTTGCCAGATATCTGGCCCCACTCTGCCATATGATTTCATATGATAAGCATGTCCATCATATGAAAAGCATCTGGCACTTGTTTTCGTGGGTTTATCACATTGTGCTCAGCATCTACAGTACTTTATGCCAATTTATTAATTTTCGTTGTTCAGTAAATCAGTTCTGATTTGACTGTAAAATCGCAGTTCACTAAATTGTGGTTGTATGTACACCCAGAAGAATTCGTAAATATATTATAATAAAATAATGCGTGGGAATATATGTATACATTGCATACATGACTGAGTGAGTTCGTTCGTATTTGTTTACACTTAATCTCTACTACGCATTGCACGCAAAATGGCTGACGAAGAGTAAGCTCACTTTTTCAAATTTCAATTTTTATACCCGTCACTATATGAAAAGGGTATATTAACTTTGTCATGAAGTTTGCAACGCTAAGAAGGAAGCATCTCCCCTTTATAAGAAGTATATATATTATTGATCGGTGTGACAAGAGAAATCGATTGAGTGTACGCTGTATATACAGTGCGTACTCGATAATCCGAAGCCTCAAAACCTCGAATTTCCAGTAGTCCGGATCACCTCAAAGATTGTATTGTACACTCTGTAGTCCGAATTTCAAGGGCTTCTCTAATCCGAATCTGACTTTTTTCTCATAATAACAGTGATATTATCGTCCGAAATAAAAACAACATTTTTCTTTGTTCTTGGAAACAACAAAATCTAGAATAACAGCGTGAAATTCTTCGAAAATAGAAAACAGATTCTTCGAACAATTTGATTAAATTCGTCCATTTCCTCGAAATTTAGATCAAATTACAGGCTTCCACTAGTCCGAATTCCTCTGTAGTCCGGATCGGCCCCGGTTTTCATTAGTCCGGATTATCGAGTACGCACTGTACATATGTTGTAACGAATGGAATCGGGCCATGGGGTCATAGGGCTGCCATACAAACCAACCCTTGAGAATTAGGTTCTTCTAAGAAAAACTTTTTTCTTTATGTACCAATCTCAACCAAACTTGACCCAAATGTGTGCCTAGTAAAGCGTCAAAATATATCTGGGAACGGATGAAATCGAAATATTACCTCATAGGGCTGCCATACAAACCAACCTCTGAAAATTACATAAGTTCTGCTAAGAAAAACTTTTCCTTTTGAATCCGTCCTTAACCAAACTTCACCCAAAAGTGTTCCTAGTAAAGCCTTAAAACATATCTAGGAATGGATGGAAACGGAACATCATGTAATAGGGCTGTCATACAACCCAACTCCCAAATATATGGTTCATGTAAAAGAAACTTTTTTTCTTTTTTCATTCATCCTGGACTAGCCTTAAAACATCTAGGAACAGATGGGATCGGAACACGTCATAGGGCTGCGGTAGAAATTGTTACCACAAAAGAAGCTTAAGCTTCATTCAAATGTGACGAGTATTCAAATTTCGGCCGCGCCCGAAATTAGCCTCGATCTCGTTCTAAGCTAATTTTACAATTTACATATTTAGATTGCAAGCGAAGAAAGGTGGTCGAAACCCGAGAAAAGCGGAGAAAGAATGGGATGACTCCGATACGAATCTACTGATTCACTCTGTTGAAGAAGACCACATCTTTGGGATTGGGATCCATCAAGCGAAAATTATAAGAATACTCGGAAACGAGAGTTGACATTCGAAGATATTGGCATCATTTTAAACAGATAGCAGATGGGATAACCTTCGAGTTCAATTCAGAACTTATTCTGTGAAAGAGAGATCCCATAAAAGCGGCCAAGGCACATCAGAAAGCTATTCTGTCAAGTGGAAATATTATGCGATGAAATTCCTCGGTGTACTTTACAAACCATCTCAAACAACAAGTAGTGAGTGTACTTTTTTTGCTTCTTTCTTCTTTTCTCTCTTCATTTTAACATCACCACAACAGCAGCGGCAATGACTGCTTGCATCGACATCTTAGAAGTGACCAAAGTTTGCCGTTCGTATGGCACCATACAAAAAGTGTTCCATACAGTGTGAAAACTCGCCATATAGTGTGAACGCCTGCCATATTTGCTACATTTGCAACTGGTAACGAAGCTGCCATACCAAAAACTGCCATATGTGGCAGTCAGTGTGAACACCCTGCCATACGTTTGGCAGCAAATATATGGTAGGTTGCTATATAGTCTGAACACGCCTTTAGCATTGGATAGTTATATCATAAATACGAGTGTCAATATTTATTCCAAAAATTCTGTACCAGTCAGTATGAAAAAAAACTCTTCGATTTGTGCCATTTAACACTTCTGCGTTCTAAAAGGAATCCGACTGGCGCCTTATATCCAGAACACAAGAAAATTTATTGAAGATAGAAAACCCACCAGGATCATCTATGTATTCAAAACGAGCACAAAAGGATATATTGCAAGTGGCGCGGCGGCCGGCGAGTCAATGTTCGCGACTTTGACTCAAGAAAATACTTTAGATGTGATTGAGAGCACATATGCATTGTTTGTAGCTGCCGCAATATGGGAGTCCTTTCTTCAAAAGGACATTCATACAATAACGGCAGGCTCTCCTCGAGAAAATGCATCCACGCGAGCTGACTGTAGACAACATACGGCACTATGCCTGATTTTATTGGCAAGGCAAACAGACTCTTGTAAACATTTTATTTTGCTCGGAGAATCGGTTGAATTGAAAGTGTGAATTATGAGAGAATACGTCCTTATGGAGTGTAATCAGAATGATAAGTTTTGCAGATAGGGCAAAAGTTTAAGTGGTTATTGCGGGCATGCAAACAAACAATGTGTGATAAACGCGTCGCCTCCGGAATATGATGACGTAGATGCAGACATTTTTCTTGAGATTTTGGCAATAAAAAACTAAATTCAAGGAACACTTTTTTCGCGGTTCTTAAATTCAAAATGCACGAGTACAATGGATTTTTATCAGTGGTGTAACGTTTTCGCATAATATTGTGTTGAAAATCAAAATGGGGGCGCCTATACTACGATTTTTTCTGGAAGAAAGTGCGCGGTTGTAGCGGTGAGCATTACGAAAGACAAAGAGTAATGATCCATAATCTGAGCCTCTACGAGTATGCTAATAAATCACAAACTTGAACTCTCCTCATTTTATATTCGTCATGTTTTACAAAAACGCATGGAACACCGTACGTTATGCTACTGATTTTTAAAGACATAACTAAGCTGACCAGACGTACAGCATTTTGCTAATTCACAATAAGCTCATCGGTGAGGCCTGTGATCAGTCCTGTCTGCATTTAAGGTGTAAAGTTAGACTCATGTACCCTGTACGATCGATATTTAGCGAGATAATTGCACTCTTATTTTTGGCAATAGTTCGTTTTCGATAACTCGGAATCCCTTCTCAATCTTTCTGAAATATGGCACACTTCTGAGCGCTCACGTTTTCTCCAAATTACACAGTCCTACTGTGAAGTAACGACTTGACCTTCCAAAGTTGCCCAAGGGACGGAGCCAATGCCTCTATAACCGTGCAGGTTAGGCAACGACGATAGGGCTCCTCAAGGAGCGAGCAGCGGCATGCTCTTGCTGTAGGTCAGTTTCAGTACGGGTGGGGTTTGTTTCACTTGTTGCCCATGTCCGTTTACAAATAAAAAGGGATATCGCATGCCTAAGGTAGACGATACACACAACGGGGTTAAATGGGGAGAACTGCGCGAAAAGTGGATCACCGACGCGCACATGTGCCATCTTATATGTGCTCCGAGGACCCAGATGGCGGCGGATCCCGGCCAAAACTAACACTTTGTTTTAAAAACACTAACCCGAGCGGAGGCGCCTGCGGCCGAACAAAAATAATGGAAGGCGCCTCGCTTTGATCAAAACCCGGGGCTGAGGATCAGCACTTCACCCCGTTATTCGCCCCTGAAATGGGAGGGGGGTTAAAAGGGTGCGGAACACTACACGGCGTTATATAAACTTTATCTGAGGAGCTTGTTTAATTGCCGATTTCGCAGAAAAAAAACACCACAGACATCACAATAAGCACTCAACAAAACAAGGGCACTTAGCTTCAATTCATGCTTCCACCGCATTTTTCTCTCCCACATTCTTCAACCAAACCGCGTGTTGTCCTCCTGACGGCTGTTACTCCACTCCCGAACGCGTGTCCCGCAGATGACATCTGTCACCTGACTCCCCTGCAGCTGGGAACGTTCTTCATTTTTAAACGGCTGGCGGTTCCGACACAAAGATGTCTACTTTTTACTATTTTTATACCCTTCGCTCATAGAGTGAAAGAGTATAGGTATTAACTTTTTCATGAAGTTTGTAAAATCGGACAATGGGGTCGTGGGGCTGCCATACAAACACAAACCCAATCCCCCAGAATAGGTTCTTCTAAGAAAAACTTTTTTATTTGTGCACGAATTTCAACCAAATTTCACACAAATGTATTTCTATTGATGACACAAAACATATGTAAGAATCGATCAAATCGGATCAAATGGGCTGCCATACAAAGAAACATTTTTTACACCCATTTCACAAACCTTGAGTTAATGTGTCTTTATCAAAGCAACTAAAAAGGTCAAAACAAATGGAATCGTACTATGGGATGGGGCCATTCTCCCGCATCTTCCAATAAAATGTTCTGAGTAAATATTTTTATTTGCCCACATATTCCAACCAAACCCCACACAAATATTGTTTTGTCGACGCAACGGGAGTTTAATACAAGTCGTAGGTACGCCCGAAAAAAAACTTTTAGCCCGAGGGAGCGAAGGGTATCCAAATCTCGGCCTCGCCCGAAATTAGCCTCGGTCTCGTTATACCCTTCGCTTATTAAGCGAAAAGGGTATATTAACTTTGTCATGAAGTTTGTAACGCATTGAAGGAAGCATCTCCGACCATATAAAATATGTATATATATGATCAGCGTGACGAGCTGAGTCGATTGGACGATGTCCGTCTGTCCGTCTGTCCGTCTGTCCGTCTGTCCGTCTGTCTGTCTGTTGCGACGCGTTTTGCTAGGCCAGTTTAAAAGCTATGGAGCTGAAATTTTGCACACAGGCTTCTTTTTGTTGCAGGCAGTTTGTATGTTTGAATCGGTAAAATCCAATAAGGGGGTCGTGGGGCTGCCATACAAACCTACTCCCCGAAATTAGATTCTTCTTAGAAAAACTTTTTTATTTATGTACAAATTTCAATCAAATTTCACACAAGTGTGTTTTCATTGCAGACACACAACATATGTAAAAATAGACCAAATCGGAGAATGGGGTCGTGGGGCTGCCATACAAACCTAGTCCCCCAAATTAGGTTCTTCTAAGAAAAACTTTTTTATTTTCTCATCGATTGCAATCAAATTTCGTGCAAGTGTGTTTCTAGTGATCCCACAAAACATATGTAAAAGTGGACCAAATCGGACTATGGGGTCATGGGGCTGTCATACAAACCTAGCTCCCCAAATTAAGTTCTTCTAAGAAAATTTTTTTTATTTATACACCAATTTTAACCAAACTTCACACAAATGTGTTTCTATTGATGACATAAAATATATGTATGAATAGATGGAGTCGGACCATGTGGTCATGGGGCTACCATACAAACCTATCCCCCCAAATCAATTTTTTCTAAGAAAAACGTTTTTATTTCAACCAAACCTCATGGAAATGTAGCTTTATTGATGTTACAAAACATACGCAAAAATGAATTAAATCGGACCATGGAGCTGGCATATAAACCCAACCCCCAAATTAGGTTCTTTGAAGAAAAATATTTTTATTTGTCCGCCAATTTCAACCAAATCTCATAGAAATATGTTTTAATTGATGCCAGAAACATACATACATGCCCCCCCCCCCTTTTGGTTCTTCTAAGAAACCCACCACCCCCGCTTTCCCTAATAAATCTTCACCGCGGCACTAATGTGAAAATTCAAGGAAAAGCATGGAAGCGGGGAGAATTGAACACAAGTCATAGGAACGCCCGAAAAAACGTTTAGCCACGAGGGGAGCGAAGGGTATCCAAATTTCGGCCGCGCCCGAAATTAGCCTCGGTCTCGTTTTTTTTTAATATTGCTATTATTTTATTTAATTGCTATTATTTCGTGTCGAAACGGTTCGGTACACTACCTATCCGCATTCGGAAGCTACGGCTTCCGAAATCGCAATTATTGAGTTTTCTAATTGAAAATTGGGTACATTACGCTTTCAGGTCCCCAAGGGAAATTGTTGATGTTTCCGATATTTTCCGCTTTGTGTCCGCTATATGGCGGACGGTAAGATAAGTATCGCTAGTGTCGATAAGAAGAACAAGAGAAATTTCCCTTGGGGACCTGAAATACGTAAGCGAAAAAAGACTAAATTAAATTCAGATAACTTGTAGAACACCTTAGTGTTCATGTTTGGTGAAAATTTCAAGGCTCTGGGTGTCAAGGTTCAAAAGTTACAGCCGTCGAAAGATGTAAAAAGTAGGTAGGGCCTTCTGTGGACGCCTTAATATAAACACAGCTCGTAGTCCTTTCTTAACCTTCGGGCGGGCGCAATGCATCTGACAGATTAAGTGACCAGTTTTTGTTACGCCAATCAGCGATATGGAAAGGGAGAGATCTGAAACTCATAGTAGCTTAATCTTTATCGATCAGCTACCCGAAGCAGTTTTCAGTTTCTAGCTACCATATGTCTGAGGGGCGGGAGGAGATAAAATAATCTCTCAGATGTATTGCGCCCGATTGTGTTATTTTTTCTTTTCTATGAAAATTTCCACTCGTTATACTCTTCACATTGCGTAATAATGTTGTGTTGACTTTAAGGCTGAGCAAATCGTTCAAAAGTGTGTTTTTAGTAAAATAAGACCACATTTTTTAAGCGGTCGAGTTTTTGGAGGTTTTTTATAAATTGAAGGGATTGAAAGCGGGATTTTCTTAGAAAATTTAAAATGTGAAAGGTATCAAACTTTCCTAGCCGGTATTTGTTCTAAAATTTCGTAGAACTGTTTATAAAAGACAATGCAAACATAAATAAGAGTGTAAAATATACAGGAACTTAGTTTCGTCCTATTTTCTGCACTTAATCTGTCAGATGCATTGCGCCCGATCGTGTTAGGATTAGTATTGCGCCCGCCGGAAGGTGAAAGGGGTCCCGGGGCAAAACAAAACTTTTCGCTCAAGAGCGCTCCTTCAAATATGTTTCACAGCTTTACATGAGTATGAAGCAAAAAAAGAGCATTAAAGTGCTACCTATAAATTGTTCTAATTGGATTAAAGTTTTACGCATAGACTGTTAAGCGGATAAAGTATGTCGGTATTTAAAGATTGCTCCATTATTTTACCAATATATATTAATTTTTCGAACAGCAACCAGGAAAGAAATAAAAAATAGTTTTAATCTCATTGTCCTTAAGGCGGCCCCAGACCGACCGGAGTGTGACAAACACCGCACAAATAAATGATACGAAAAATCGTGCAGCAGTGTGGTCGGGTGACTCCAAGGTATCATTCTTAGAACCGGTCTTTTGTGCGGTGTGTGCCACACTCCGGTCGATCTGGGGCCGCCTTTACATTGCATTATAGATTGTAAAATTGTCCGTATTATTACGATGTACAGTATACATTCTCTTATTTTTAGATTGTCCACTATTCTTCGACAAGAACCGGAAGGGATTGCCTCCCACGAGTACGATGAAAAATCTCTTTTCCACTTAAAAAAAAGGATTAAATCTACTTGTTATCAACGTGGGGATATTGTCTGCTTAACGCTCTAGAATATTGTGCAAAATTAAAAAGTTGAATACATGAATGCCCGCTATTTTAGCTACTCGGCCATAATCTTACTCTATATAGGTAGCTGCTCCTTTCTATCAGACGTGGCTGCTTTCTTGCATTATAAGTCGTTTGTCTGCTTCTTCGCTTCTCATGGCATCAAGGCCACTTTTACGCTTAGTTGATTTCTCGAAAGTTTTGCTACGACATCCATAAAGGAGGATCTCGCTACTATCTAATCCCAAGCTTAAGCCCATGTTGCCATCGTGGACGCGGCGAACGGTTCTACACTCTCAAATAGTGTAAAGTGTATAATAAAACTACATATGTATGTATATGGCTGATGACCATGAGCTCCGTGTCACAGTGGGCATTTACCTGTCGTATCCGTTCTAGGACGAAATGATTCAAGCATAGGATAGGTGTCTTGAAGCGTGGGAATTTCCAAGATGTTAAGGAGAATATTGAACGAGAAAATTGCGACGAGTTGCCTTAGGCGAGGGAATGTCATGGGGCAGATAATGTCCTTTCGCCCCTTAGCAAGGATAAGGCATAGAAAATGTCTTGTCAGGTTATTATTAGGTTAATTCGTTACAATTAAGGTGTAAGCTATTCCGACCATGAAATTTAATTATGTTTTAGAGAGGAAGTTCTAGATAATTTTTTGAAGGGTGTCATTGTGTAACAAGTTGATGTCGAACTTTCTGAGAGCACTACATGAAAGAGAATATTAATGCGTCTCCTTAGCTATAGGCGTAACGAAGATCACGACCGTTAATTCGGAAATTAAATGAAGCCAAGCAACAGGTTAATTTAGATTAGATCTGAGCTTATTCGCGCCCACTATGATTACCGCCAAATTATTATTTAACTCTTGCCATAATTCAGTCATACTGAAGACACTTTATTCGATTTTACGCCTTATTCAAATTAATACGGCATTATCTCTCATGAATTCATTACACGAATGTTCAGTCTTTTACGAGTACGATAATCTTGAGCGCACTTCATTACGTCGCACCATTCACGCTTTCTGTACTTTCCTGGGAACGCTCATCCATATGTGAACTCTTTAAATGGAATCCTATCCTATGAATGAAAGTACGCGGAATGCTACCTACGACCTCCTGAGCGACTTGAGATAAACAACTACGAAGCATTGAGCACCGACTCCAAAGAGCAACGCTCTAACATACGTAGAATTTTCAAGTTCGCATCAGGAACTGAGGAACACGACCATGGCGGAATCCTTTCTCGCCCTTCAGTACCATTCCATTAGCTACTAATTATCAACTTAATCCTTTTTGCATAATCCCAACCGTATTACGTGACGACGAATGAGATTAGACTTGAAGGAAATAAATTGCTCTTGTCCAAAGGTAGAAAACCCTGTAAACCCCTTTACATAATTTATCTGTCGGGCTTGTGTTGAATTAATGGGAAAATAACGTTTCGTTCGAGTGTGTTCCGTTCGCCGATTTCTTCTTCAATATACCGAGTACGTATATGTGCCTTACTCCTTAAGAGAAACTAACGCTACGTGTATCCCTTTCTTTGGCAATACGAAAAGTAATAGGTTCGTATTCGCATAATGTGGAAAAAAGAAAACGAGGTTCATACCCCGAAAAGTATCTACGAGTATACCGCGGAAAATTTCAAGGAATAAAAATCTTACTGTGCCAAATGAGCTGGAAACTTGGTCGTTGTCGTCGTCGTCGTCGTCGTCGTCTTTTCCATGTGGACGAGACCCGGAAATGGAAATTGGAAATGTGGTGAAAGTTTAAAAGTGGGACAACTATGTGATTGCTCATTCAATGGAGAAGTGGTGTTTTGTAAATGCCGCAGGTTAATTTTCAATAAGTTGGAGAGTGAACAAAGGAAAATTACATTTATTGATCAAAATGCATTTCAATTGTGTTAATGTAGCTAAAGTCCCACAATAAGCAGACGGGTTCTAAAATATTAAATTATAAAAAAATCACCCTTTGAGTCAGCGGACTGTCATAGAAATCCCGCCACCAAAAGTAACAAGGTTCTCAGGTAAAAATCTGTTCTATTCATGAACCAATCTGAACCATATCTCACACAAATGCCTTCCTCTCAACTAGCGAATCCCTATTACACGTATTACACCGAAGGAAATAGAACTACATATTAGGTAATGGGGCTGTCATAGAAGCTCTACCCCCAAAAGCAAGTTTTTTAAAAATAAAAACTGATTTATTTGGGGATCAATATGCATCAAAGCTCTCATGCCTCTCTATTGAATACTCAAAAAACCCACAAATTCGGACAATGGAGTCTTGAAGCTGCCAAGAATCCCCACTCCCAAAAGTGGGTTGTCCTTACATAAAAAGCACAAATCATAATACGAGTAATGGCATTTGAAAAATTTACGAAAATCAAATTCAGCACCAAAAATGTTTAGTAAAGCAAACAAAGCACCCGAAGGAAGTCACTGTAGTATTGTGTCGTAACCTCAACTAGTCGTTAAAAACCTCAGGTAACAGATAAAATTTCAAGAAGCTAGAGCCAAGATTGGTTTACTTGGAGTCTGCTTCATGAAATACCCTGGTATTACGTGTTTGTTATGGCTGCGCAGCGCGTTTCGAAATCTAAAACGAAAAGAAACCGGAGGACTCTATTAGTCATTTTGATAATTTTATTTAGCTAATATTAGGGACTAGAACAGTAGGGCAAAAGGGTGGTGTTAAATAGAAGGGTTAGTGGCCTTGTGAATAGGTGTTTCTAATGTTAGGGGTAATGTGCATATACAACACGGTCGAACGTATTAGAACTGATTGTTGCTGCATTGCGGAATGATACTCGAGGCGGCGCGGCGGAGCATTCAACGGTGGTATGTTAGGCATCATCGATTGTGGCATGTAGCCCATGGGAGGAGCCGACATGGATCCACGAGATGGAAACGACATTTTCGACTTCTAATTGGCGGCGATATTAATCTTTAGACTCGGACACGAAACTCGATTCTTCTGGTCGGCGTAACACACGTTGACTACCCAATTCATTAACGAACACGAACACAGTGTTGCCCAGAGTGTGAAATGGCAAACCGACGTTTGCGGCGATCGAACTAAATTCAATGAATTTACGTTGATGTTCCGTAATTTGAGCACGATCGAGCACTTTTAAATTATACGGATAAGATTCCCCGATCTGCAATCTTCCATCAAACTCACATCACACTCTGTTTGGGAACAATTGTCAATCGGAACTGTCGCGATGACAGCTAGTTTGAGCGCTTCAATTTCCATCGATTCCACCTGGAACGAAACGCGGGTCCATGAAACAAGATCGAGGGTGGTGAAAAATTTGGATGACCGTTGCTCTGGCAAAATTATAAAAGCGCGAATGCGCTAACGGAATACCCTCATACTAGATTTTCCTTTGTTCAATCAGCGAGAGTTTCCCAAGTGCCAAGTAGGAACGGCGAAGAAGTAGAGCAACCGGCTATGGAACGAGACGAATGAAAAGGAGTGTCCCAACACCCAACGTATAAGAAAACGAGACGAATGAAAAGGAGTGTTACAACGTACAGGAAAACGAGACGAATGGAGTGTAGCGTCCCAAGACAACAAAAGTAGAGGAGCGAATTGGTGAAGCCAAGTTTCTAATCATCGAAATCGAAAATTTACATCGAATGTTCGACCGGCCGCAACGATTTTTTGTTACTGTAAGTTTTTAAGCCACCACCCAAAGGTTAGTCTAGATTTTAAGTAGTGTAGTAATTTTTAAACAAATAAATTAACGAAATATTTGAATTACCGTGAATTATAATTTGATAGTATCTGCCTATTTGTTAATTTTTATTGAGGAAATACGTGACGTAACGTGTGAAGAGCCCTCCGGGAAAGACTAGAATTACGTTATCGAACCGTTCGTACCGAATTCGCGCTTGTCGGTGGCGCTTTGGTCGACGGTTGGTGGCCGGAAAATTTTAACCGCGAGGCGTCCCACGGCCCCTTTTCGCGGCAAGCCGGCACTGGCCCCAACCTCCCCGTCCGCAAATTTCTTTAGCGGGGAATTTAACGTAACACTGGTTTCATTACAATAGAAGCATATTTCGAGAAGCTGAATCTCAGTTCATTTCAGTCAGTAGTACTCCGTCAGATTACCGATAATTAGGCACTATAGAAGCTCAAGTTGGCATTACTGAAACCCTAGGGACGTATACGTCCTTACATTACCATTTGAATTTGTCCAGTAATGGAGTGTTTCATCGGCAGAATATGTTTCCACTAACGATTTAGTTAGTACCACAACCTATCGGAAACTAAATTTAAATAACGTGTCTTGTCTAGTAAAATAATATGAGTGGCTATCTGACGAAAACGACAGAGCGATATTGGCGCAATTTTTTTTTGTGTTAAATCTATCTCATGCGCAATTCTTAACGACTACATCACCAATACGCCTTCTTAATTCGTTCAGAAGGATTTTTATATTTTAATTTCCCCGGGAAATTGCAATCTAGATTGACATTCTCAAGTTTATCATAATAAAAAGTCTACATTGATAACCAGTTCAAATTTTTAGCAATCAGCACTTGATGAGCATAAAGAAAGGGTGAGCTGGAAAGGAATCTGGCTGCTTTTCCGGTTTCTCTTGCTTTCGTATGGAATCTTAGGAATGGAAAACTTATTTCAAGGTGGGATTCAAATAATTCAAAATGTGTCAGAAAAGCATTCTTCTCGGTAGAATAAAGTCGACGCATCCCATGAACATTTGACCGGAGCGGCGTAAGTGCTAGAGCGGGCGCTGCCAATAATCCAGTTATTCGAGAGTATTCTGAAAATTTTTAAAAATCTTTTAGAAAATAATGTTTGTTGCTTTTGCTCATAATGTGGACTGCTTTAAATGTGGGTTATGTTCTGTCAATTTTTTCTGATAAAAAAAAATCGAGCGTGAGGGGCCCCCATTTCGATTTCGAACATAAGAAAATTGGGAAACTTTACGCCACTGTGGGATCGAGACTCACCGTGAACGAATTGAGTTTGTGGTGTTTTTCGAACTCACGTGACGTACTATGATCTCACTCAGATGTTAAACTATAAATAATAACACTGCTGAGCGTGCTGTTGATCTCAACACCTTAACAAAAAAGCATTTAAGATCTTAGAAATTTGATGACACTAACACATCTGCGGCCTTAGTGGCTTAGTCCAGTGTTGGACTGTCGCGCCTGTTATTTATTTGTATGTACATAAATACTTTAATGTTTTATTAAATTTGAATTATATATCAAATCGTTAAAAAGTATTCATATGCCTACAACTGTGTGTTCTAGCACGGACGCACATTAAAGTCATGTAAATAATATTGTACCATACTAAACGCACTTTACAGGAAATTACGCATGCTGTCAACTTAACGGCACATTCAACTTAAACGAATTACACACTTGACTTAAGTGTCGTATACACGTCATTTTTGGTTACCACGTAGGCTAAAGGTGTGCTACAACAATAGCGTCATAACTTTATATGTACCCTATCTTACCACATATCGCTGGCTGATACTATTTTACATACATATACCCGTGCCAACCTTACACAACAACTGCTACATAAGAACCCTAGCAAATGCCTAGAGGCCACTTTCCGCTTTCAGTGAGTGAAAGAGAAGAATACTCGTACGTAATGTCAACATATCCTTTACCTTGCCGTCGTATACCATGGTGATGGTTGAAAAATTTCCCTTGTATCCTCATATACGTCTCGATGTCGTAGTTTTGATGGTTCTTCACGCTTCTTTGTGCAGGGCCTGACTGATAGTCGGTTGGTCTGTATATATGCCTCCTGGCGGCTTTCTAAATACCCCCATGTCCTTAAAACTCAGGCTGTGAAGCGTAAAGTGAAATCGTGTGGATTATGTGGCTCATTAATTGCATTAAAGTTGTCTCCGACCTTGGAGGTCGACTTGAAGTTAAGTTGTACGTCGTTAATTTTATGTGAGGAGTTTAACCCTCATCCAGCGGGATAGGTACAGGTGTACTTTTTTCGTTTTTAAAACACCGTAACTTTTTTGCTATGGTTCCGATCGGGCTGAGATTTTCTGACATCTCTACGATTTTAGTTTAAAATATGTATTCCAAATTTCAGAAATGTGTGACCACCCATCCCCAAGTTAGGGAGCAAAATTAATCTTACACCCTTTAACGGCGGCAAAGGTACATTTGTACCTTCATATATTTTGTATGAAAGAAAATTTACAAAAAACGAAAATAAAATATTTTTGGTGAATGCTCATGCTTAGAGAGATTTATTATAGCATCAATAAGTTGAAAATCGAGTGATGTACAGAATTATTTGATTTACGAATTTTATTTGCAATGATCAAGGTCCTTGGAGATATCGATCTATAAGGACTAGGCTAACTCATACAGCGATTTTTGGTTATTTGACATCAATCTGAAGACTTTTACTGGCATACCAAATTTTTTGAAGTAATGGCTTGGGGCAACCAATACAATGTATTACGCCTACTTTCCCTCATATCATCTAGTGAAAATTAGGTTTGTAACAAATGCTAAAATTTTGGATTTTAGCGGTTGATTTTCTTTACCACAAATTCCCATAATTTGTATTCCATCACCTAATATTTATTATTTGTGTAATTCGGGACCTCCACCCGAGTTCCTTTTGAAGTTTCAGCTGAAAACCAGCAGAATCATCCAAACAAATTTCTAAATGAATGTTTGGGTGGTACATAAACTTGGTTGAATTGTACGTCGGTACCATATATGTATAGATACCGCTAACTGCTATAGAATATACCACATGTCTTCGATTTTTTGTTTTAATTTTTCAATCGATCCTTGGATTTAATTACATATACGAGCAAATATATTACAACTAACCAACAACAATCACAATTAAAATTTTAGATATTTTTCTAATACAGGAATTGGCCTGAGTTTAGATTTACAAAGATTAGAGACTGAAAATTATACTAGCCGATTCTACTTGCTTGTTGCCTGACAGGACCTTTCTTTCGTATAATAACACATTAACTCATTTCTCCAATATATTTATTGCTTCAAATATTGTTGTTTTATGGAAAATAACGAGAATGTGATAATTATTGACGTTTTTTTCGTTAGCGATAACGGGTTCTAGTAACAGACTAATATATTGGGGGCAGGGGGGTAAATTTTAACCTAAGACCCACAATTCGCAAATCAAACATACCAAATTCTTCTAAAATCATTAATGACTTAATTTGAACAGTTTTCTACTTTTCATTTGTAAATCAATTTTAGATTTCGTCAAATTAAAATTCCAAGCAACCCATTTTTTCAATTTTGTTTGTAAAATTTTGCCTATTTCCTAAATTTACCCACTCCAAAAATTAATTCCACATAAACCCAACTTCTAAAAACATTCACATCGGCAAAAACAGTTACTAATTTGTGACTAGTCAACATAATATAACGGTTTTACGGTCAAAATTCATACAAATAGTGAAGATTTTCATACAAAATGTACTAAGGTACAGGTGTACCTTTGCCGCCGGCAAGCGTTGTAAAAATCTGCCGCTGGATGAGGGTTAAATGGGCACAAACCCAAAGAGACGGAAGTGTAATGATGAATGAAGGTACTTTGTTGTTGGTGAAGTTTTCAGACACAATTTTCAAAATGACTCGTTAGTAGAGTAAGGTTCGATAAATGAGTATATACATTTTTAGTGAAGCGTTAATTGGGTGAATTCAGATATTTGGTGTATTACGCAATGGTGGTCTAAATTTGATATATGTAATAGGTATTACGATGAGTTATATCCCATTCATTTTTCATTACAGAAGATATTCTCAAAATTGGGATTCCATTCGATTCGACCATATAAAAAGTATACATATATGATCAGCATGACTTGGGGAGTCGATTGGGCGATGTCCGTATGTCTATCTGTTCTGTATGTCTTTCCGTCTGTTGCGGCGCGTTTTACTCTGCCAATTTAAAAGCTATGAAGCTGAAATTTTGCTCAAATGCTTCTTTTTTCTGCAGGCAGTTTGAATCAGTAAAATCGGACAATGGGGTCATGGGGCTGCCATACACACCTAACCTCCCAAATTAGGTTCTTCTGAGAAAAAACTTTTTTATTTGTGCACCAATTTCGGCGAAAGTTCACCCAAAGGTGTTTCTATTGATGACACAAAACATTAAGAATGGATCAAATCGGACCATGTGGTCATGGGGCTGCCATACAAACCATGCCCCCATTTTGGTTCTTCTAAGGAACATTTTTTACACCTAGGTATTTCCCAAAACCGTGAATTAATGTGTCTATATTAAAGCAACAAAAAAGGTCAAAACAAAAATGGAATCGTCCTATGGGTCCATGCTCCCGCATCCCCCAACAACATTTTCTTAGTAATTATTTTTTTTTGCCCGACTTATTCCAACCAAACCCACACATATATTATTTTGTCGACGCAATGGAACTTTTGTGCACATGCACACGGAAGGAAAAGAAATTAGCCTCGGTCTCGTTAATTTTGAGAAGTGCTAAATTTTGGTTTGTTGCGATTCGAGGTCATAGTCACCCCACCCACCAAAAATCAGCTCATTCGGATAAAAACTAAGGGTGCCTCCCATACAAAGTGACCCAAGACAACTTCGTTCTACAGTTTATAAAATGAGTAGTACGTAGAACAAACTCCTGATGGGTCACTTTGTATGGGAGACACTCTTAGTTTTTATCCGAATGAGCTGATTTTTGGTGGATGGGGTGACTATGACCTACAATCGCAACAAACCAAAATTTAGCACTCTGTTCAAATTTTGGGAGAGTTATGGAAGTTTTTATGTAGTTATTTCGTCTTCTGACCATTTTTCTGTATCTCTTAAGGTACGTGTTCGTAGAGACGACTCACGTGAGGATCGCTCAGCGATCGTAGTTTTCCATCCAATTCCGAGCCATATTTGAATTTTTTTTAATGGTGGTACTTTCTTTGTGTCAACTATGACCCAAAGGAACATGTCTGTATAGAAAATATCAGCGTATAGTGCTCAGAACCGGTGCTTTAACTGCGGTCGCTGAGAGATCGTCACATGAGTCGTCTCTACGAACACAAACCTTTACCGTTTTTGAAGTAATCGAAAAAAAAACGAAAAATTTTCTTAGACTAAATCAAAAAAGGTTCAATAAATAAACTAAATTTCCGACCGCGTAAATTAGATTCATACTCCAATCAACGGGGAGATTTTACCTTGCAAAAATTGGGGTTGGGGACTTCTCAAATTTTTGATATGTTATAAAGACAGGTGGGGTAAGTTTAAATCCAAGTTTGCGTCACTTTCCCCCCTGTGCTCCCGCCGCTATCTTGAAAAAACCATCTAAAATGGGCTCTTTTATCAGTTTGCGGTCTATAACTCCTTCCCAGTCCATTTGAGCACGAAATGTGCCGAGACAATCTTGTAGAGCACAGAATTTCCTATAAATTTCATTTGACAAGTCTTACTATACAATCAAAATTGCCAGCGTTATAGCGCAAAGAATATGCTAAAAATTCCATATGAGTTATTGGTAGGTACAATGCGTTTTTGTGAGTTTGAAATTGGCATGATTTTTGATATTTTCTCCATTTTCGTGGCGCTATAACTCTGTTAATTTGAATTGTAGAGTACAACATCTTAGATTAAATTTGTAGGAAATTTTGTCCTCTACAAAATTGTCTTGGCAGATTTTGTGCTCAATTGGACTGTAAAGAAGTTACAGGCCAAAAACTGATGAAAAAGGTTTTTTGAAGATAGCGGCGGGAGCACAGGGGGAAAGTGACGCAAACTTGGATTTCAACGTACCCCACCTGTCTTTATAACATAGCAAAAATTTGAGGAGTCCCCAATTTTTGCACGCTAAAGGTTTGTGTTCGTAAAGACGACTCATGGGATGATCGCTCGGCGTCCGTAGTTTTGCATCCAATTTCGAGCGGTATTTAAATATTTTTTGAATGGTTCTACTTTCCTAGTATCGTATATGGACTAAAGGAACATGTCTGTATAGAAAATATACCCAAATAGTGCTCAAAACCGGTAGTTTATCTTCGGTCGCTGAGCGATGATCCCATGAGTCGTCTCTACGAACACAAACCTTAACCCCTATTATTTCGTCTCTATTGATTGGAGTATCATTAGAAAGAGAAAGTTTTGTTATGTGTTATTTATGATAGACAATTTTTTACATATGTATGCTGCCGCCGCTTGAGCGTTATTTGGGATCACATTTTCTAAGAATTATTTTGGCAGTAAATCAGGCATTGCATTATTGTATTATTGAGTTTTACACTCACGTACAAAATACCGTCAAGGTTATTCGATATTACAAAAGAACAACTCGCGCGCGTCCTATAAAAAAAACTTTTGCCAGAATTTTGACCAGATAATCACGGCAAATCAAAATCACGACACGACCATTTTGATTGTATAAAGAACGTCAAATACACAGGGATATGCAAAATTCGGGTATGCTGATTTTTTTTTAATTTCACAGACTTTTCGTACACTGTAAAAACAAGGTTGAATTTTACATCGAAAACTCGTTGAATTTTACACCTTTTTTCTCGCAAAATTACAGTAAACGTTTATATTTAAACAAAATGTCTAGTAAACCCACAAAATAGTGTAATATTACACAGACTTTTTAATATTACTCTATTTTGGTGTAATTTTACACCACATTTGGCGTAAAGATGTATCATTACTTTATTTTTGTGTAACTTTACATTTTCAGTGTATATTTATTGGAAGTTGTAATTTGTGACAATAATTTTGTGCATTATTGCATTTTCCTGTATCTCACAAGTGGCTTGTTCTGTCTGCTCCGTCCGAAGTGCGTTCGTGTAAGCACCATATTATTGTTATTGTTGTACACTCTATTAAATTTTTACTCTTATAATAGAAGGAAACTTTGTTTCCTTCTATTATAATAGTGAAATTACTCTGCAATCTAAATTTGCAAATCAAGTGTAATTTTACATAAAAAATGTTTAAAAAATTACTCCAATATATTAGCAAATTTACACCGTGCTATGTGTAAAAACACTCCGTAATAATAGGAATATAATGCGGTTTCACTCTTTTTTCGTTGTAAAGATTTCAGTTCAGAGAGAGAGAGATCAGTTTTTCTGCATGGGTGGTTGCAATATGGTCTTTTTTGTGCGATCTGTACACTTGTTCTTCTTCTCAGTACCGTAACTGAGCCGTTTATAGGCAATTTCCAGTCAGCGTTACATTGCATATCATTTCGGAGTGTAAGCAAGCACTAAATATTTCCTATCCGCACATGTACGGAAATTTTGGACCACGCCGAGATTATATTTCGGGACCTCTAGATTACTATAGCATCGTAGAGTGCGACTCAAACAAGTGAGCCACAAAGCGTGTACACATGAGTTCTAAATGCAGAGGATTTTCGGAAAAATGTGTTACACTGTGCTAAGTACAGCCGATTGAAGTATGACAACTGGAGAGCACGCTACAAAAAATGAGTAAAACTTCAAATGCACGTTGTAAAATTACACCACAAATCCGAATTAAACACAATAAACGTTGTAAAAATGCACCAGAAAATCTGAATTATACAGAAGTGTAGCGTAAAAATACATTTCACACCGATTTTGGTGTAATTTTCTTATTTTACACAGAAATTGTTGAAAAATGCACTCTGTATGTGATTATAAGCGGGAAAAAGTGTAAAATTAACGCATTTTCAGCGGAAATTTAAATTCACTTTTTAGAGTGTAGTGCTTTTTTGCTCTTGAACCGAAGGAGTTGTGGCAGCTCTTGGCCGTTGGAACAACGGGTAGCTCCAGGACGATTTACATCGAAGAACCGGCTGCCGTAAATATTATCAATTAATTACATAAACCCGGATGTAAATTTACGTATTTGCCGGTGTAAATTTATATTTTTTCCAGTGTAAATTTGCTTATTACCGTTTGTAGACTTACACCACTTCTGTAGTAAATATTTACACCGTAAGCGTAAAATTGCTCTCGTTTATATCGTGGTTACTACTTAGAAGGAAAAAAAGTTTCCTCCTATTATTGGAGTAATTTTTTTTTTCGAGTGTAGGTTCTAATTTGTACGACTTGCTAAAACTCTCTATTGCTCTCCCAAGCTTTGAGGTGATTTCGTATTATCCTTAAATTGTTAGTGAAGGACAACAAAATAAAAAAAATTGACAAAGCTATAAATTTCAGGTTGGTGCACCTTATGGGCTGTTGCCGTGATGCGAGATCAAATGTTACCACAATTTAAAACCAAAAATTGATGCTTTTTCGAAAGGGAACAACAAACGGTAATCAACTTTCGATGTGAGGCAAGAACAAAAAAATGCCACAGAAGTATAACCAAATGCAAACAGGGCCAAAATAAAATAAAAAAATAAAGAAAAATTATAAAAAAAATGCCAAAGAAATTTTTTGGTGGATGGGAATTCGAGGTAGCAGCGCTTATTTTGCCGAAATGTGTCCTAGCTGTGTCCTTTCAAAGGTTACAGCCGTTTAAAAATGCGAGTCAAGAACAATGCAAGCCGAGCGTATAAGGAACTGCGCCTGTTTTACGAGGGGCTTGCAGAATTTTGAATGCATTTGGGCAATAAATAAGAAATAAACATAAAATAATTAAACTTCGTAAGGGCTTCAAAAAAATCTAGAAACCTTTAAAACCGAGCATAGAGATGATTTTTAGCGGGATGCCGGGATGACCCACCACTGCACCGATTTGCTGGTCGCAGTGGCGGCTCGTGACCCCCTAAATTGGGGGTTCACAACTGAAACAAACTAGAGGGCCTAATTTTTCAAAATTATGTGAATACCCAACTTCAGTAAACCTTGTACTTTGCACCATTTTGTACCTCTTTTTTAATTTAAGAATTTTCTTTTCGGCTTCATTAGCTTTTTTTATACAAATAGAGATTTTTTTGTGGTTATTAAATTTTAGGCCAATAAAAATGATCGGATTTAGTAAGATAAGAAGCGTAATATCTTGAACTACAACAAAAAATAAATTAATATTTAATTTCTGCTAACATAGTTACAGATAGAAACGGTTTTCTTTCACTATGCATGTTAATGCAATAAATTAAAAATTCAATTTTTTTCAATTATTTTTCGAATAATAGATACACAAAAGTAAATATCAGATTTCTAGTTCCAAACATTCATTTTTGAACCACTCATATCATTGTATCAAATTATGCATCAGATTTTTTTAACGGATTTTAATCAGAGCACATACATAATCAGCAACACATACTAAGAATATAGCTCTAAAATTGTGTACAAAAATTGTACAACATGGCTTAAACAATTTTTAATTACAAAATACTACTTAGTCACGATTATTTTGTTGGTAACACTACATCATCCATACATGTTTCCAAATTAGAAATATAAATTTATAAATATTGTTTACTACATAGCCATACTTAATACGAGTACATTCCTCATTACTTTTGCCTTATTTAAATTTATGTGCCCATACCTTTCCACATAAAGAAGAAAAAAATACCGGCGTAAAGAGGGCTGCACCCGCAATACGAGGGTTTTTTAAAATTTTGATGCATAGTGGATATTTTTTGTGCATATATTTTATAAGCAATAGATAAGAATTGTGCACAACATTAATGAAATGCTTCCTGTAAATCTATTTTTGGATTTGCCCTTACTAAATACTTACTTGGCTATATTTCCAGTTTGGATACAATTATTCGAATGAAAATTCGTAGACATATTCCCTGTGTAATAATCTAAAAACACTTAGCTGAATTTTCATATTTGGAAACCTAACAGGGGAGGGGCTACACACGAACAAATTGAAATTTTACAAATTTACTGTTATTTACTTTTCCTTAGCAAAAGTCAACAATCTTAATATTTTACGTATATAAGGCCATACTGACCAATCTTTGTGCAAAGTTTCATATCGATCCCTATAACGGTTTAGAAAAACGGAGCTCGAAAAGGAAGTTTAACTTTAAACGCCAATAACTTTTTTACCGTTACTCGAAACTGGAAAATTTTAACTGATATGAGATGTACTCGTCTAGGTCTTTGATTTAAATACCCATACGTTAATCTCCGATAAAAACTAAAAAAGTCGACTTTTTTCAAACGGTCGGGACACCCTGTTATCTTCTTTCTACCAACTTCTAATGTATTTGTGCCAAAGACTGTAACCATTCTACACATTCCTACCGAATTTCATGACAATCGGTTGAGCCGTTCGCGAGTTATTTAGTGACGGACGGACGGACGGACAAAATCGATTTCATAAGGGTTTTTTGAAAAAATTCTAAAAACTGAGCAATTAATATGATGTAATCATAAATATTCATACAAACAATGCAAAATGCATCAATTCACAACAAATCAACCGAAAAAACATCACCGATTCTGAAGCTCGCACGCAATTCTTCCACTGTTCGCACATATTTTGTGTGCTCCTATGCCAGCGAGTCTGCGTCGATTGATACTATGAGACATCGCATAGGATCGTATGGAAACGGATGATGGGTACAAGCAACTCTCACCGCACGTGCGATTAGAGAATAGGTGGCTTGTTCTTTGACTTGTGTTATCAATATTTCGGTTACTCTTCGCGGGTTTAAGATACATGACAACGATTTTTAAATAAATTTGAAGTTTTGCTTTAAATTCTATGATATAAAATTTTAGGTAGGAAAGCAATTTTACGATGTGATGGTTATGATGAGCGTAGGGGGTTCACGTGCTCATGTGCTCCTAAGGAGTAACCGCCACTGGCTGGTCGGTGTTGTCCCGGAATGTTCTGACAGTTAAATGTTTGCCCATTTTTGGATGGAAAAGCGACATTTTGCTTTTTTTTACTGATTCTAGCGACTTTACACGGCTGTGAAAGAAATAGCAAAAAGCTAAGAAAATATTATGAAGTTGCTTCCCACAAGAAAATTGGATTCAATTTTCTCTCTAGGTAATTTATGTATTCGAGGAACAGAGTTCAGTTTGTGGGCTATAAAAAGTGAGTTGTTGCTTCTTAGCTCTCGTACTAACTTGCGAATTATTGCATGAAAGGGTAAAAATACATACGTTGCTGTTTTACATAAAGAATCATTTAGATATGAAATATAGCATCGGAATTAGGGCAGTTGCGTTATGTTGCGGTTGGTATGAAATTAAGTGGCATGGGTCAAGTATAGTACCTACATCAGTTCGGTAAAACCGTTTAGTGATCAAGAAAATACCAAATTTATCTCAATGCTAAGGTTAAGATATCAAACAACTTTTTATCCCACATGGATACGACATATTCAATTTAAAATAAAAATTATTTCACCCGACTGCATTTCATGAAAAAAATCGAAATAGGCTGCCACCTACCATTGTCCTTTAGCATTGAAACGAATAAAAACAAATGAATCTTCAATAAAACAAAACGAACTGTATGTTGTGTTGCCCTGGAGCTACCGGGATGCTACCCACTGGACGTCCATGTGTGTTCAGCACCGACACGAAGCATACTTTTTCGAGTTACATCTTTTGCAAACTACGAGTATTCATGCTCGTGTTATTCCAGGGGATATTTTGCTATAGAAACAGTCCATGGGACGGTATTGTATTCCGATGTCAGGACATTACTAAGTGATGTGTAAAAATGTAATGAGGTCTTTCATGTGAAAGTGTTGCTCTTGGTACCGTGCTGTGAAGCGAAAGTGTGATATTCGAGGTCGTATCGTTAGTATCATGCTTGAGATGATACCGAAGCGATGAAACTTCCTGGGAAAAAAGTGGGAAATGCGCACCGATGGTTTGCTTGCATTGTCCCAAGAAATATATGGGCATGTATGGTCAATAGACTTTTGAATTTGAAAACGAATATCAAAATGGACTTTAGGGTTTTTTTTTTTGTTATTGTAATTTACGCTCCAGTCATAATGCAATTCATATCTATTCTTAAAAATGTATCTTGCTTTATTGTGCTCTCTTAACAGACCGCTCCAAAAAGCGGACATTTCCTGCAACCGGACAAATTATTTGGAAAAATTGTTTTTTTTTGCACTTTTTTCGTGCATTTCATTCCGAGTCGCGAGTTTCCCGACGAGCGAACAAGGACAGCTTTTTGTAGGCTATTTCGTCGAAAAATCTCCAATAAACAAACGCGAAGCTCCTATAACCGGATAATTATGGTACCTACATGCGTAGAAATATTCTCAGAATTGTTGGTTCGTGGAAACTTTGCATTTTGTTAAAGTAAGCTGATCAGACGTACAGCATTTTGCTGTACAGTACAGCATTTTGACCTGTCGTACAGCATTGGGAAATGTACAGCATTCCCCATGCCACACAATGAAATCTAATTCACTTTATAATATGCTTCTCGATTAGGTCTGTGATCA
The DNA here is from genome assembly GCA_949715475.1 of Microchrysa polita. Lineage (NCBI taxonomy): Eukaryota > Metazoa > Arthropoda > Insecta > Diptera > Stratiomyidae > Microchrysa > Microchrysa polita. The sequence continues at coordinate 87,559,699 of OX454418.1, read as the reverse complement.
CTCATGTCTACTTTTACGGTGTAGAGTTTGACCCCTGTACCCTGTGCTGTCCATATTTAGTGAGATAATCGCATTTTTACGTTTGACAATCGTCCATTTTCGATAACTCGCGAACCCTTCCCGATTTCACTGAAATTTGGACACTTGATGAGCATATATATTTTCTCTAAATTTCACGGTCCACCTATCCGCACTCCATAACTTGCAAATTGTGCCGAATTTTGAAATTTGGCAAACTCTTAGGTCCCATATTTGGAGACCATTTCAAGGCTCTAGCTGCCAAGAAATATTGCAACCACGTTTGGATAAGATTTAAACCTCTGGCTCGTACTTTGGTTTACTTTAATTCGGTCAGTCGCGCATTAGAAAATTCGTCAACATTTTTGGGACGCAGTGCTGTTGCGAAATAGGATAAGGCGAAGTGAAAGCGCAGCGAGTGGGGAAGCTAATGAAGGGCAATTCGTTGAATTTAGATCTCTGGCTCGTCCGTACATTTACTCAGATCCTGGGGGTCGTCCTTGGCTTCGCTCAGAACTCACTCTGTCTGTCGCGCTTTTCATAATTCGCTAACATCCTTGCGACCAGAGCTGGTAGGAAGTGGATAAGGCAAGGTAAAATCGCAGCGATTGATGAGCCAATAGAAGGCAATTAATAAAATATAGACCTTTGGCTCGTCCTTAGCATTACTCAGATCCTATAGCTCGACCTTCGCTCTGTTCATATCTCACTGTCTCTCGCCCTTTTCACAATTCGCCAAAAAGTTGATACGCTGCTGGGAAATAGGATGCGGCGAGCGCAATGAGCTGTGAGTTCATTTAAGGCAATTCGTAGGATTTAGATCTCTGACTCGTCCATACGTACATATACTCAGATCCCGTACCTCACCTTTTACTCCGCTCAGACCACGCTCTGTCTGTCGCGCTATTCAATATTCCCCAACAGGTTTGTGACGTAGTGCTGTTACGGAACAGGATAAGGCGAAGTACGAGTGCAGCGAGCGGTGAGCCAATGGATTGCAATTCGTGAAATTTAGACCTCTAGCTCGTCCTTAAGTTTACTTAAATTCTGCGCCTTGCCCTTCGCTCCCTCCAGACCTCGACATGTCTGTTGCACTTTTAAGAATTCGCCTACATTTTCGACGCAGTCCTGGTGTTAAGAATGGTAAGACGAGGTGCGAGCGAAGCGATCGGTAAGCTAGTGGATGCCATTTCGTGAATTTTAATACTACGACTCGCCCGTATGATTACTTAGATCCTGTAGCTCACAATTCTCTGCGCTCAAACCTCTCTCTGTCTGTCGTGCATTAGAGAATCAGCCAAAATGTTTGCCACATAGACCTCGGACCTGGATGTATGGCTCTGGATTTGCTTGAGAACCGAATTCCGCAAGTACATATGTGTACAGCATTGGGCTTTTGGGAGTCTGGTCACCTTAGCGTTAAAGCAAATATTTCGAAGAAACGCAACAAAACATTCAATGGAAAAAAGGTTGAAAGGTTAGATTTTTATTTACATAGAAAATTTTATTTACATAAAAAATGTCACATTTGGCTTTATTATCACTGCGTTTTTAACCTTTGGGCGGGCGGAATTCACTGAAAGGTTAAGTGACAAGTTTTTCTTACGTCAATTAGCTATATGTAAAGGATAAGAACTGACACTCACAGTACCATAGTGTTTCCCAAAAGCAATTTTCGGTTTGACTCTACCACTTTCCTGACGGGTGAGAAAAATTCCAATAGGAAACCCTTTAAACCAATCTATTTGTCCTATTATTGCCATTCAATTAAAATAATAGGACAACAACTTCAAATTTACTGGACCCATTTTCCTGAGTGTAGGCTAAGAAAATCATTTAACGAAAAATATTGGTTCCCGGTCGATTTTCCCCGCGAAAAGTGCAATGTGTCGTGTAATGAAGTGTGTAAAATGTAGTGAAAGAAAAAAATAAAAATCCCCACAAAAAATGAATTTTCTACGTGTTTTCGTGAATCGTTTTTTGTAAGGATTGTTGTTTTAATATGTAGTTAGTTTTTCCTAAATTGCGCGTGCGATGGAGTGAAGGAGGAATCGAATTAAATCCAGATAAGTGGTCCACGTGGTGTTGTTTTGTTTGTGTGTGTGTCCTTTTGCTGTGCTGCTGATGTGTGAGCAAGCATGCCACGGTTTATCGCCTAATCAAAAAAAAAGATTCAAACCATATGCCCCGCGTAAAGCGTTAAATATTCCCCGTCGCCGCTCCTAGGTGCGTTAGGGGGATGAAGGGATTTACCTCATCCCGAATTTCGCAACGGCGCGGCGCCTTAAATGATTGTACGGCCCGCGCGCCTCATGGTCGGGACTTTGTAATTTTTGATTTCGTGGGTAAAGGCGGCCAAGGCCTACCGCTATCTTGGCCTCGGAGGCGACTGAACTGGCTGATGCCAGGGTTCCCTTTTTGAGTAATTTGATTTTTTTCTCCTTTCCGCGTGTTAGTGTTGTGATGGCACGAGAATCGCGTTTGTAATATGTGTGGACAGGGACTTTTCCGAGTCTGAGCGTAGCAGCCAGCTCGTGCCGCCACGCTGCCGTCCTCATTGAAGGAGCCCTTTTTCGTTTTCGACCTTCACGGTCAGCTCCAACCCTCCGTGGTCCATTACTTAGTAACATTGTTCCTTCCACGTGCACTTTTTTTTCGCTCGAAACGTCAAAAGCGGATGCCCCACATCCTCAAGTTTTTGTCTGAATTGAGTACTAACACGAATAATTCATCATCATCATCAAAATGCTGAGAGTATTTGTGTGGATTGCACGCGAAATGCCGAAGTAAGTACCTATAGGCTATTATACAAGTTAATAGCCGATGCAGACTACCAACAAATCCTATGGTGTCGATTAAAATTAATCCAGTCAAAACCCTCGATATTAGATCGAATCGTATGCCACTAAATTTAAAATGCATCGTAGAATGTATACTTGCATCATTCAAATTACAATACAATATGTACCAATTGTTAATCAAATCAGGGATTTAATAAATCCTGACGGGAGTGTGAATTTTTTATCGTATAGACCTAAATATACATTTTGCACTGTCACATTAGATGGGAATCCACCTAGAGCCATTGCATTTTGGACCGATGTTGCTAATGAAATATGTTTAATTTATAGTGGAAATTTGCATACTCCGGCCAAGGACACCCCGTCACTGCTCTTAGCATTTTTTTTAAATGGCATACCTGTAACTTACGCCCGGGGCTGATGAAATTGTAAAATGTTAAGGCGGAGCCCCGTTATACTGTCCATCAAAAATTAATACGATCGGATCAAATCTAAGGATACCTAAGCTACTTGGATCACTTAAAAATATCAAAATTGTTCCGCTTTGCTAAATTCAAGGATTTCAATTGGCTATACTACAATCAAGCGAAGAAGCGAATATTAAAAGGTTTTAAAAGGCCTTATATGTTATTCAAAGCGCCCGCAATTCTTCCTAAATAAAATACTTTCTCCATTCACGTACCAAACCGGGTCTGAAGTCCGTATATTGGACATTGACCATCAGACGAATAATAGCACCCAAGTAACAATTCGTATGCTTTAAAGAAGCACTTCATCCTGTAACATTCATAGTGATACAAAATCAGTTTATCGTTGTGACATCCCTTATATAAGTATTTTGATCCGATAAAAACTCCTTAAAATACTTTTCGGAAAGCTTAAAAAGTTCTTATATAATCAATTCACGACTACATCCAATAAGACTTCGATAACACTTTTCTAAACGTTAACCTAAAAAGATGCTCCATTAAATACTTCTTTGTAGTCTTTATTGAATGACATAAACACACATGATTGAAATCAACACACACACACGCATATAATCTTCTATAGCACTGTTGATTTCATTTTTATAGTGTGACATTCGTGTGATCATCCAATAAATTGCTCAGCGTAGTTTTATAGAAGGTTGAACTTTGTGATTTTTTAAAGAATTGACACTTATGAAGTGCTCTGGAACACCACGTTTCTTGAATTGAATTCATTGAAATATTGCATGAAATCAACATTTCCTCACTCATTCTTAACTTATGAATCAATTAAGATAATCTCAGCCCAGAAACTGGCTGCATTTTATTGATGAACGTGTGAATTTAATTAGCTTCAACTGATTGACATATAAAGAAGAAGGTGCATTGCGGAGAAGTGTTGAGCATTTCGATAGAAGCAACGAACCACTTGTAGTGTTTATGAGCAATGCTGACTATATGTGAGGTTGGCCGAGTGGTTAAGGCGTCGGACTTGCGTACGACAGTCACTGCGCTGGTTCGACGCTGGCTGCGGGAATTTTTTTTCTTTTTTTTTTTTTGCAAACGCGAGAAAATGATGTCATAACACATATGATGTATGTCTTTTTCAGAGTGTAATTCAGTGCTGCAATAAGGTTTAATTGGATCAAAAAACGGCGCCAAATGCCATTATTGGACTGTTATTCAGTGGTTATACCCTGTAAAGTGCCCCTATTATTGTTAGAAGAGAGTAATTTTCGAGGTATTATAGGGCTGAAATTGTTACTTGGGCATTGTAATCAGCAATGAAAAAGAATACTGGGTTGTGACCAGCTGTAGTTGAGTTGGACAGTGATTTATGCACACACGGCTGGAAATGTTGGTGTAATTTTTATTAAATTTCAACCTAAATAATTTGTTAAATAATAAATAAATAATAATGATAAAAATTCTACTCTTCATGTGTGTTAAATTTATAAACAGCTTTAAGGAAATCGATCGAAAAATAAAAAGTGTAACATGTGTTGCCTCCTACAGTAGATTTCGAATCCTCAATCCTGCGCTTTGTAGCCAAGCGCACTACCCATTGCGCCAGACACTCTACAAAGCAATACGTTACTAAGTTGAATGGGTTTCTTGCGTTGATAGCCTGAATTTTACAATCGAGTCGGATAGATGTTATAGAAACATTCTATAATATTCATTCTACCAGAGGACGGTGTAAATTAAAATTATTGCTCTTTGAAAGTTATTTTATTGGTTTTAAAATTTCCGAATACATGTTACGCTATTTGATTTATAAAAATGACTCCCGGTTTACACCGAAATTTCCAACCGTGCATGTACAATCCCAATCAATAGGATAGTTCCACTTGTAAAATCGCTCTGTATCTAGGTAAGTGATAACGGTATTTTCTGCAAACTTGGTGACAGTATTTTCAGTAGCCTGCTTGTTCTTTGACTAGCAGAAGGTCTCAAATCCGGAGTCCCGTTAGGATTTTCTTACGATAATTCTTAAAAACAGTTAAAATGGTGAAGTCAATGGGATAGTTCCAGTGGAAATAAAACATCAAATAACGGTACAAAAGGGTAATTTTACTTTGAAAAATGTAGCTGGTAATAGGTAGAACTTTATTTAAGGCATTTGAGCTCAAAAAGTTGATATGGGATAGAATTGTATAGGTTTTAACGGTAAATCAAGTTGATTTCATCCTAAGCTCCTCTAAACGTTGGCAGAAGAGCTTCAGTGTTCTTAAACTATTGTCCAACGGTATAGATCTTCCTCGTCATTCACTCCCACACATTTTTGATGATATTTAAACCTAGAAAGTATGAAGGTCTTTCAATCAATCTTTTATCAGCCTTGCTTTTGAATTGGTGTCATTGTCTAGTTAAAATCTTATAGAAATGGCATGGAAAATGTCGGAAGTTTTAGGCAATCCATTAGGAAGAATGATTTTAAAAGCCTGGGTACTCTGAATACCACTAATTTAAAAAAGCTCAATAGTTCCATACCAAGATATTCAACCCCAATTTGGAAACTGTATGGACTAGACAAACGCGTTATTTTTACTGACGGAATAGATTAAATCTCATCGGTTCAGATGGATTTAGGTATTATTTCCACGCTTTGAGCAAGAAGGAATTCATTTTGTAGACGCATCACTCAGAATAAGAAACGTCGAAGTATGGGGTTGAATATCTCGGTATGGAACTATTGAGCTTGTGGAAATTAGGGGTATTCACAACGTTCAGGCTTACGCAAATATTCCGGGTAATATAGTTCTTAAAATTACCGACATTTTCCATGCAAATTCTTTGCGACTTTAACAAGATAATGACGTCAATAATGGAGCAAGACTGATAAAAGATTGGTTTAACGACCAACTAAAGGTTTGTGTTCGTAGAGACGACTCATGGGATGATCGCTCAGCGATCGTAGTTTAACATCCAATTCCGAGCCCTATTTACATATTGTTTGAATCTGGCGACATTCCTTGTATCAACTATGGCCTAAAGGAACATATAGGTATAGAAAAAATATGCATAAAATGCTGAGAACCGACAGTTTAAGTGCGATCGCTGAGCGATCATCCCATGAGTCGTCTCTACGAACACAAACCTTAATCAATTTTTTGGAAAGACCTCCATACTTCCTAGATCTAAATATCATCAAAAATGTGTGGGGATGAATGACAAGGAAGATTTATACCGTTAGATGATAGTTTAAGAACACTGAAGCTCTTCTGCGAAACACTAGAGGAGCTTGGGGTAAAAATAATTTAATTTACCGGTAAAACCTATAAAATTATATCCCAGATTAACTTTTTGAGTTCGAATTTCTTAAATAAAGTTCTACTTATTACCAGGTACATTTTTATACCCGTCACTATGTGAAAGGGTATATTAACTTTGTCATGAAGTTTGCAACGCACAGAAGGAAGCACCTCCGACTATATAAAGTATATATATTATTGATCAGTGCGCTGAGAGAAATCGATTGAGCGATGTCCGTCTGTCCGTCTGTCTGTCTGTCTGTCTGTCTGTCTGTCTGTCTGTCCGTCTGTTTCAATACAAACTAGTCCCTCAGTTTTGAAGCTACCGGGCTGAATTTTTGTACACAAGTTTCTTTTAAGTGTACGCTGTATATATGTCGGAACGAATGGAATCGGACCATGGGGTAATGGGGCTGCCATAGAAACCAACCTCTGAAAATTAAGTTCTCCTAAGAAAAACTTTTTTCTTTATGTACCCATCTTAACCAAACTTCACCCAAATGTGTTCCTAGTAAAGTCCCAAAACAGGAACGGATGGAATCGGAACATTACGTCATAGGGCTGCCATACAAACCAACCGCTTTAAATTAAGTTCTACAAAAAAAAACATTTTCCTTTATAATCCGACCTTAACCAAACTTTACCCAAATGTGTTCCTAGTGAAGCCTCAAAACATATCTACGAACGCATGAAATCAGAACACTACGTCATAGGGCTGGAAATTAACTCCTGGAAATTAGGTGCTTCTAAGAAAAACTTTTTTCTTTATTTACTAATCTTAACCGAAATTCACCCAAAAGTGTTTCTATTAACGCCTCAAAACATATCTAGGAATTGATGGAATCGGAACATTACGTCACAGGGCTGTCATACAAACCAACCACAAAATATTAGGTTCTTGTAAAAAAAAAATTTTCTTTTTGAATCTTAACTAAAATTCATCATCATATCCTACCCTACCCAAGACTAAAGGAGAATAATTTCATCAACTAAGAACGATCGGAATGTATGTATAGATATTTCTGAATATGCCCCAATACATGGTGCACCATATATGAACGTTGCAAAATTGGTGCAAACAATACCTATAGTGTCTTTTTTTTTGTCAAAATCTCAAAACAATCTCAAGAACACATTCCAATTTACTCACCAGTATTTTGCCTTTTCCAAATAACGGTAAATTTCGCCAATTTTTTTAGCTCTCAAGAATAGCTTTTAAAATTCCACAAAAAATAACGTAGGTCCACTTTGACGACGCACAAATAATTCAAGGAAGCTTTGGGGAGCCAAAATTGAATTTATGCAAAAGCTTGATTTGTCTACTTTGGCAAAAAGAAAAAAAAATCAAAAACTTAATAAAAGCTAGACTTTTACAGAAATCTAGCCATGTACCGCAATTTTTTCTGAAAGCTAGCTTAATCAGTCCTGTTCAGGATCCAAGGAAACGGAGCTGTCATAGTTGATTTAGAATGATCGTTTTTGTAATTTTGTTTTCTATAGCACACCGGTCAGGGCTTAGCGTCTCTGTAGCTGCTTCTTATAATCCCAGTCTTTTTACTGGCAAGTATACTGAAAAAATTGTTCACATCTTTTGTTTTGCCCTAGGGCACGCCACTAAAAACCCGAGCTTCCGTACTTGACATCTTAGTAAGATATTTGTGCTTTCACCAAGCCTCAAGCAGCTGGGACTTGATATCCAATTTCTCAAACCATTTGATTATGTCGAGTATTGTCTTGGAAGCCCACGTTCAGGATTCTCAGAAAATGTGCTTCTAGGGTCAACCATTTCATATGGAAGACTATGTGGAGTATATTCATATCCTAGCAAAGTCAATCCAGTCCATATACTTTTCAAGAAAGGAATCCCATGAGCTATGATAAGTCAAAAGAAGTCTCGAGATATACGTTTAACAGTGGAACATGTTTATAACGAACTATTATATAAAAGATTTATTTTACAACGAGACCGAGTTCTAATTGCGCAAATAGCATGATGAGTGCATACCCTAATACCCATGTACAGAGCTAGACGGCACGCAAAGCCCAAAGTAATCAATTCCAGTTTTTTTGCAGGGGAGAAAAGAAAGGAGTATATGAGTCGGATCTGGCGTTTAATATTTTATAAGGACATCTAACAGCTACCTCTTGACACACATTTGAAGTTTTTTGGGACATACTATCAAAAGATATGTCTTAATTTCGATTTGTACGGGTAGTAAGGCCTACTCCACTTTCCATCAACTTCCAGGATATGTCACAAATAGGCATCGATACAAATTTCAATAAGAAATAGGAAACTAATCACGCACCTACCCGAACTCCCTTTTCAAAAACTGAATATTCACGATTTTCTATAGAAATGACCACCTTTCCTCTAATGAGGAGAGGAGTTCATCATATCGAGTTTCCACTATAATTTCGATCAAAACTCTCAATATTCATTATCTTTCTGTTCCTATGAAAGTAAGAGGGAGAATAAATAAAATTATAAAAATGTCCTTCATTTACAACATAGGTATGGGCTGAATGCATGGCGTACCATATTTGGTACACAATGTAAATTCTACTATTTTCGCTTTTATGGAAAAACGGGCTATTTCCTGGGAATATAAAGGCTGATTCCGTCTTTAGTGACCGATTTTAATAAGGGGAGGTCAGTTACGATAATGGGTTCAGACCCCATGCATTTAAGGGTTAACGCTTCCGGGAACAGATGGAATCGGAACACGTCATAGGGCTGCGGAAGAAATTATTAACACAAAAGAAACTTAAGTTTCATTCAAATGTGACGGGTATTCAAATTTCGGCCGCGCCCGAAATTAGCCTCGGTCTCGTTTAAAGTGAAATTATCCTTTCGTACCGTTATTTTATGTTTTATTTCCACTGGAACTATCCTATTGACTTCACCATTTACACTGTTTTTAAGAATTCTCGTAAGAAAATCCTAACAGGACTCCGGATTTGATACCTTTTGTTATGCAAAGAAGAAGCAGGCTACTGAAAATATTGTCACCAAGTTTGCAGAAAATACCGTTATCACTTACCGAGATACAGCGATTTTACAAGTGGAACTATCCTATTGATTGGGTGTGTATAAAATTTCGCGGTATATAGCTACGATCCCCATAAGATAATACATTTTTTAATAACCGATTTATTAAAATGATTTCAAGAGATGTTCCTAGCTTATTTGAATTTCATTCGCTAAAATTCTTATTTGAAAAAAATTTTGTAATTTATATGCAAACTCCAAACGGAAGCGTGTTCATCAATATATCCGGGTACGATTTATATATCCGCTAAAAAACCATCATTATCAAAACGATTTTTAATAACCGCTGATATGACTTTTTCGCCACCCTTGAACCTTAGTCGGAAATAGGCTTCCAATACACGTTTAATAAAACATCAATATCAATTACCTTGTGACCGTATATCTTCATCCTGTATTGAAATACATTTCAGGAAATTTTTCATCATTCCGTTCGGACACAAAAAAAACTCATTAATCATTGTCCAGTAAAAGCGCGAACGTTCAAAGCAGCTGCGACTCGGCGAGCCATCATACCAATGCCGGGGCAGCGTATTTCAACAATTCAACAGCAAAATCAAGCAACAGCTTTCCCAGTTTAGTTGAAAATTTGTAACAAATCTCCCGGGTTTCTCCATATCAGACGATGTTCAGATAGCTAGTTAGAAAAATATCGGAAAATGGCGAAGAGATTTATAAAAACAGACCATCGTGATGGTCGACACAACCGCACCTTATGATATCTATGTAATTCGTAATGAAGGTAGAACGACCAAAGCATAACCGCCCTTTTGTATACCTGCAATGCCATTTATAATTTAGTTATTCGCCCGACACAATTTATCTTCCACCTGGGCTAAAAGTCTACTAATTTAAAATAATTAGTACCTGTTAATTTGCCAACACACTTTGACAGCAATTAGCAGTATCTTAGCTTCCACGCTGCATCTTTAGGGATATTTATTGGAGGTTGAAGAGAAACAGTCAGTGGCGGCTCGTATACAATAATAGTGGGGGTTCACCAAAAAGAAAACTAAATACATACAACATCAACCCCTCAAAATATATTTTAACGTATACCTAAGACTACCTACTTTGAATAAAAATTATTTTATTTTAATGTCAAAGTATAGCCCATACATACATACAAGTTGTTGCGAAAATCACCACTTCCTCAAGCCTGTTACCATCCTATTTTCTTGCATCACGTAACTGCGAACAAGAATCTAGATTTTATAACTAAAGAATCACTGCGATTTTCACATAACAGTCAAGAAAAACCATAAAATTTTACTAATCAGCAGCACACCAAAATTTATTTTTTATCGTTTCCTTGGCATTGAATTTTTGCACAAAATGCTTTTCCTTCGTAAAGTTCAGACAAGGCAATTCCCTAGAATATTTAGCTTTATTTCTTTTTTGTCGTTAGGAAAGTTCTTGTCAAAAAATTTCTAAAGTTAAACGTAAAATCTCTACTCATTTTTATATTCTTTCATTGAAGATACTCACCAAAAATTCATATCAATTCGGTTCATCACCAAGTGGTGTGCTGTGCACGACTTATTTGTGCACAAATTCTAGTGTAAATTTTGCACTATCCCCTTGCCCGGGGAACCAGTGACATATCTAATTTTGGAGCGAGTGCGCCAGTTCATATGACTGTGCACCATCACCGTGGGTGCTAGTAGATGTTCGTCGAGACAGATTCAATGCGTGGCTTGGGTATTTCCTATATGCATTGTACGTACACTTAGAGTATGTTGCGTCGGGCGGTTTGTTCTGTTTTGTGAAGTGTTTTATTTAGCGAAGATATTTAGCACATTATTTGTTGATATGGTTGTTTTATCAGGGGGTGCACGTGCTCATGTGCACATATGGGCGAGCCGCCACTGGAAACAGTGGAGCATGTTCGCTACTCGAGCGATGATTGTGTGTAAGAGCAGCCCACCGCAAGTCGAAATATTCTTCCGCATCAATATCCACAGCAAGGTAAGGCAGCGTGAATCCCTGGATCATTATTTTTTGTTTCAACGGACGATGGCGAGACCAAACCTCATGTTGGTAAGGTTGAAATTTCGTTTCTAAGAAAGTGTCCTATAACCGAATCGCGGTGCTACGTAAAATGAGATTTAATTAAAGCTCTTAAAACTTAATTTATTGGGGTTTTAGCTAAATCTCGTATAGAACAATAAGAACGTAGAAAACTTAAAAACATACAGGAAATAAGAGAGGCTGAACACCAAATATATATGTTCACATATTTAGATATTTGATTTGAGCATCTGATAATCATGACATATACATACGTAATAAAAGCTAAACATTTATGCATATTTTCCGCATGGATTAATATAATTTTGCTCGACAATGTGATATTAGTTCAGTCATAATATACCACATATTTAAAATTAATAATTGTTGGTTGGGCATCTGCAGAGTGCTAGGAGTCTTAGACGGGGTTCCCACTACTGATAAGATTTACTAAAACTACTAAATTAATCGAGTCGAAACCCGCCCACTATATTAAATCGTAAGTCATTAAATTCACAATGCGTCGTGGAATGTACTTGCATTATTCAAATTGCAGTACAATGTGGTGCAGCCATGGGCGTAGCCAGGATTTCGGTTAGGGGGGGGGGGGGGCAAGCCCAATTTTTTCAACATCATGATTTCCTTAGAAGTTGAAATTGTCGGTCACGAAAATATTGTTGTGGCTAGTGTAGTGGTTAATGCGCGCACCTTCGGTGCACAGAGTCATGGTTTCGAGACTCACCATGAACGAATTTAGTTTAAGGTGATTTTTTTCTGCGTTTTAGACGGTAGTTCGTCTATATTCGGTGCTATTTTTGTCTCTAAGACTGCATATTCCTCTTGTGAGATCTAAATTTCATTGCTGGTGTGATTAAGCTACAAAATTACTGTTGATTACATAGCTTGAAATTGAAAGGCACTGAAATGTGAGATTCGTTCATTACAAGGTCCCTAACTGGGTAAAGCTGTATACTATTTCCCACTAAAATCTCTTTCAGATGCAATGTTGATAAATTACACTACCTTCCCGGAGCGACTTCATGTGACATACACTCCCAATCAATAGGATAGTTCCACTTGAAAAATGGCTGTTTCTCGGTAAGTGTTAATGGTATTTCCTTTAAACTTGGTGACGATATTTTCAGTAGCCTGATTGTTCTTTTAAAAAAAGAAGGTTTCAAATCCGGAGTCCCGTTAGGATTTTCTTACGAGAATTAATAAAAACAGTACAAATGTGAAAGTCATTTGGATAGTTCCACAGCAAATAAAACACAAAATAAAGATAATTTTACGTTGGAAAATGAGGCTGGTAGTGATTTGAACTTCCGTAAAATGATATGAGGTCAAAAAGTCTATCCGGGATGGAATTTTATAGGTTTTTAATGCAATCTAAGGTAATTTCTTCGCATGTTCCCCTAATAGCTTACAGAAGCTCCTCAGTGCTATTAAATTTTCGTGTACCGGTATAGATCTCCTTTATCCTTATCCTTGTTAATGATATTTAGATCTTGGGAGTATGGTAGTCATTCCATAATGTTGATGGACTGGTCTTGAAACCAATCTTTTAACAGCTTTGTTTCATAATTGGGGTCATTATCTTGTTAAAATCTTATAGGAGTGGCATCGAAAATGTCAGTAATAATTACATTAGGAAGAATATTTTTAGAAGCTTGGGTGCTCTGAATACCTCTGACTGATAACTAATCAAGGTTATGGAAATACTTTCCTAGCTCTAAATATCATCAAAAATGTTTAGGGATGAATGATATGAACGATCTATACCATTAGTCGACAGTTTACCAGCACTAAAGAGCTTCTGTAAGCGAATAGAGGAACTTGGGATGAAATTCATTTAAATTACGTTCAAAGCGTTCATTTTAATACCGGATAAAATCTTCGGGCTGATATCACTTAACGGAAGTTGAACTCATAACTAGCCACATTTTTCAAAATAAAATTATCTATTTATACCTTTATTTTGGGTTTTACTTCCTCTAGAACTATCCTAATGACTTTCACATTTCTACTGTTTTTTAGAATTCTCGTAAGATAATCCTATCGGGACTCCGGATTTGAGACCTCTTCTTATTTAAAGAACAAGCAGACTACTGAAAATATTGTCACCAACTTTGAAAAAAAATATCGTTATCACTTACCGAGATAAAGCGATTTTTCAAGTGGAACTATTGATTGGGAGTGTATCAAGCTGGATATAGCGAAAAATCACCCAAAATTATAACAAATATTTTAGTTTTCCACGAGCGAAACGTATGTATTGGGACGCAGCCTCCGCACCCCCGTCAGTTACGAGTGGCCATTTGCTGTTGTCCATTTGTCCTTGCTGGAAACTATCACGGTCATGCATTCCGCGGCAGTATATGGAGCGCCAAAGCATCTGGTTAGTTTTACAGACTACATGCTCAGCGGCAGAAAATTTTACGTAGTGCTTGGAATCAAACTCGCATTTTTACGCCTTCAAGCATTGTATAGTGCAATGTTTTTTTTTACTACATTGGTAAGGATTTTTTTCATCATAATCATCGGCCAGGGGGGGGGGGGCGACCGCCCCTCCCTGCCCCCCTCTGGCTACGCCCATGGGTGCAGCTGTTAAACAAATCTAGGATTTAGTAAATCTTGTCGATAGTCTGATTCTGATAGTCCCCTTTTAGAGGGAACTACACACTTCTGAAAGAATATATCAAAACCTCGATTTAATTGATTAACAATTGTACCATATTGTACTGCAATTTCAATAATGCATGTAGGTACATTATGCGATGTATTTTGAATTCTTAGTAAATCCTGTCAGTAGTGTGGATCCCCTCTTAAGAACCTCAGAAAGCTAGATGAATTTTGAAGAAGCTACTGCCTGAACTGAGCAATGGCCGAGAATTCACCAATAAGGTTGGTTTACCCAGAGTCTGCTTGGTATAAGCTGGCTTTATTTCAGTAGATGCATATTTCTAGAAGCTGAGACTTAGTTTATCTCTTTCCGTGTAACCCGTAAGGTTGCCAATATTTAGGTACTATGGAATGTGTCCTGCTGAAATTGACTTTGGTTTGGCTTGGTTTCAGAGATAGGGCGGCGATAGAGCTGATAAGCACAAAAAGGGGAGGCTTTAACTCGCACTCCCCACGTCAGCTCACACCCGCCGACCGTGTGCTTTTAGTATGTTTTCTTCCTAACCACCCCTTATAAATCCGTGAAATAAAAAACCGTCACCCCTCCCTATTTTGCACAATGTTTATTTTTATAAATGTGAAAAATTATCTTCGGAAGCTTGGTTTAAGCTCTTGAACTTTTGACTAATTGACGACAAGACAACGGCAAATATATCAAATGAAAGCAAATTGCAGACTACATAAATTTGTTTTGCGACACTTTTCTGAAAAATGCTGCCGGGAGCCACCAGGACTAAACAACTGAGGACAAAACACCTTTTTGACAATTTTCAGATTTGAAAAGGCCATAAACCGGGAGAATCGTTACAAATTCGTCATATATATGTATTCAGAACAAATTTATAGGCAATTAAATAATGGACTTTAATAACCGATTTTGTAGGCTTTCGCCTTTTTTTCGGAAATATCTTGAAAACGGTTAGTTTTGTTACTGCCTAAATAATAATTCATGCAAAACTAACCGTTTTCAAGATATTTCCGAAAAAAAGGCGAAAGCCTACAAAATCGGTTCGTTTTCATCCATCTCCCCACGTTAGCTCACACCCCACGACCGCATGCTTCTAGTATTTTTTGCTCCTGACTACTCCTTATAAATCGGTGAAATAAAAAATCGTCACCCCCTCCCATTTTGCCAGAATATTTGTCTGCATTCTCATGTATATAGAATATTACTATATTGGGACTCTTTAACTTTCGAATAATTGGAGACAAGCCAACAAAGAGTATATCAAATTAAAGGGAATTTAATACTTTCCAATTTTTCCCTGTCAAAGTTCTTTGAGAAACGATGGGGGGAGACACCATAGCTAGTGAAATGAAAAAAAAAAACAAAATTTTTTGGACTTTTATTAAAATATATCAGAAGAACCGTTAGGAATTTTGCATAATGTATGTATTAACACATATGTAGGATATTTTTAGTAAGCATTAACCCTCGCTTACAACTTTTTTCTCTACGACTCACCGTTTTTTTAGATAAAGGCCAAAATACCAAAAATTGAACGTTTAACCCCTACTCTCCACGTTAGCTCACTTCTCAGGTGCGAGTGAATTTAGTATATTTACCTCCTAACTACTCCGAACAAAACACCGAAGGAAAATATCGTCATCCCCTTCGATGTTCTCTACACACCCCCTTTTTATGCATTCATTGATTGGCCTATGTATTTGCATTTTTAGTTTCAATGTGATAACATCATGTGCGGGTTTGTAATTTTTGGTAAGCCGAAAGATTCAATAAAAGTGTATCCTATTGGCGATAATGTAATGATGAAACCGTGAGACCGGCAAAATTAATACATTCACTCTAAATTGAATATTGAGGGTAATAATAATAATAAACATTGAGTTAAGGATTGTTGTTCTGGCTTCGAGGAAATTAAATTTGAAATCTCACATTGATATTCAAAATGTTAAATGCAAATCAAACTTTATTATAGGTACCATATGTATGTTAATCAACAGCCAGTGGCACTACCAACTATGTATATGAGCGTGCGAAAATTTAACGTTATGTATGTATCTATCTATCTATATATCGGAAGTACCCCTAAATATTTAGCACATCAGGTACTCATTTATGTGCATACATACGCCTCAGGTCGTTTTTGTGACATAAATACTGGGAGGGCAAAAAGTCCCTTTCCTATTTATATATGTAATAACTTTTAAAGAGATCGCTCACAAAAAAAAACGCAATGATTCTACTGGCTCTGTATGTTGTCGACTACACTCTTCAATCGGTACGGTTTGTCGGCTAGGCTCTCGGCTTAGTCCTTTCGGCCTTGGGGAATATCCTGGACGTTTAACCAATTGCGTACCTCGTATCGCTAATCTCGTCAGTCCGCCCACACGGCTTGCCAGCTGGGCTCGCGGCTTCCCTTCAACTTGGGGCAAGTTCTTGCCAGCCCACCAATTGCCTCATATCGTTATCCTTATAACTTTCGGGTTCGTCTTCAACCCCAGCCTCTCGATCGCTCACAATGATTCCACTGGCTCTGTATCTGGGCGAATGAGAATGACACCGCAGTTTCGAGCCCCATTTATCGCCCCTGTTGAAAGCCGCCATTGAATAAGCTCGGCCATTACTTGCGGCTGAGCCGAGAACTAAATGATAAAATAAGTGTAGTTACCATATTTACCGCGTACCGGAAGTCGCCTCGATCTTTCCGTACTGGTTGGTGTCTTTGCTTTGGATTGGTTTAAATCTGTGAGTTTTCTAATTAATCCGTGAGTCATATATAATACAACATTGTTGTGTAGTATACTGTAGTAGTGTAGTATACTTGAATCAAGAAAAAGCAATAGCGCGGTGGGACGGGTGACAGACTTTAGCAAACAGTGGACTGAAGATAAATTACAAAATCCATGGAGACTTACTGAAGGGCTCAGACACAGCACGCGTATGCTGGGAGCCAACTGGCAAACCAGCAGTGTCGAAGTCCTAAACCTCAGTAAAGAGCACCTCAAGGCAGTGACAGGCCTCATAACCGGTCACTGCACCCTGCGAAAACACCTGCATGCAATCGGGATCTACACACAAGTCACACCAGTGGCGGCCCGTGCTTCCTTGCATAGGATGGGCACCTTCACGGAATAAAAATCTTTTGGAAACACCTAAAATTAACGACTTTCCACGTAAAGTTCGCATTGTATTAAATGGAACCATAAATTTCCGCTTCAATTTCACAGTTTTGCAGCCATTTTTTAGATCAACATATTATTTTTTTTTTAATTTAGGATCATTTTGTTTTTAAATGCAGTGTCCTAGTATATAATTATTAGAATATCAAATAGATTTTCGGGGGACATGCGAATTAATGTTGTGCGCCTTTAGCATTTTCAATGTAAATGTACATAGTCTAAAACAAATAAAAAATGCGAAAAGTGCACAACAATAATGTTCATGTTCCCGTTTATTTACATTATAATACATAATACAATGAACACTTCAAAATTATTAATCTAATAATCATCATTACACAAGAAATCCTCCCGTGAAACATGTTTTCCTACATAGCATTGAGCCATCGTTAGTTTTTTATTCATTTTGACCAGCTCATGGTAACCCCGAAAATTGTACTTTTAAATTGTCTACGTCATCATCATTCTCATTCTTATTATACTGATTTCATTCGAGCTGCTATAGGCCGGCCTACCTTGTCGGTGTTGAATTCCATGCCACCGCTTCCAAAAGTTTCATAAATTTCCGAATGATTTGTTGTTGTAATTTAGTCACCGGCGCAAGTGGCCCACTGTGAACCGGTTGCCTCGTTTTTATGTCGATGGTAAGTAGATTTTCAACAATACCTAAAGGTTTGAGTATGCGAGTTGAATATTGCATACACATAGGCAGTTCCGATTTTGATCAAACAAAAAAAGCCTAAAAGCAGTCTAATTTGTTGATTAATAAAAACACCGGAAATGTTTTTGTGCAG
The DNA here is from genome assembly GCA_949715475.1 of Microchrysa polita. Taxonomy (NCBI): domain Eukaryota; kingdom Metazoa; phylum Arthropoda; class Insecta; order Diptera; family Stratiomyidae; genus Microchrysa; species Microchrysa polita. The sequence continues at coordinate 87,541,474 of OX454418.1, read as the reverse complement.
AGGCTCCCAAACAGTAATTGATAGATTCGCGAGAGACTTGGTAGTGATGGGAAAAAACTATTAATATGAATGATGTTCACCTAATAGTCAAAGGTAAAATTTTGTTGTACATTTCTACTGATGTTAAAAGATGTGAATATACAATATGTGTATTTATTTATAGGGCGGGCCGTGCCCACCTTGCCCACTATGACGAGCCGCCACTGTGTCACACTATGCCGCCTCTATAACGAAGACGAGAAATCAGCCTCGCACGTTATTTTCGAGTGGGCTATGAGCTGGAGATAAACCTTCTTTGGAGCTCAGACCATTGGAATGGGGGTACCCAAAGTAAACCTGGTTGACTTTCTTCTAAGCTTTTTACGAAGGACAGCGCTGATAACCTGAAACTCCTTTTCTCTAATGGGGAAAACAATAAGCCAACAGGCTGCAGTATTTGACGTAACCAGCCCAACCAATTATAGTGCCTAATTCATCCACTCATGTGAATGGATCGGCTTACCTGATGACAGACAGTGTACATCAAATGATACACTTTTGCAAATAAAATCGTTTTTTTTATTTGCAAAATCGTGGCCCAGTTTCTCGTAGAAATTTAACAACCGCGATAGCTAACTATCTTGTCAAGATTGCTTTAACCCATTTCTTCCCAGCGTTGCGTATACGCAACACGAAGTTTGACCTCTGTAAAAACCACCAAATTTAAATTGAAATGGAAAAGAAATCATGTTATTTTTAATGGACATTTCTTGGCTCTATTTCTGCATATTTGTTATATCAAATCAGCCATTGGGTCCTTAAGGATATAACAGAAAGTAATACCAGGTATTTCAGGACATTTTTTATCATAATTTTAAAAATATTAAAATATCTTAAAATCAATATCCAAACACACTTTCTAGACGAAAAACAATTGCTAATTAATTAATTTAACTTGGTTTTGGAAAAAGGTTGGTCCTTGCTGCAGGAGCATGTGTTAAACATAGTTGATGCGTTCACGCAACGTTGGGAGTTTCCCGGTACAGTAACTCTGGGGCGAACGCCTAAGGAGCACAGCATTTTCTTGCTATCTAACGCAGGTTTCGCATCAGCAGTATCTTAAAATGAGTCCTAAATACCTCACTTTTTACGAGACACATGTGACTCATGGTATTCATATCCAGTACTCTTTTATGAGTCACATGTGTATCATTGAAGAAAGGAAAACGATAAAAGAAGTTGCGGGACAATGACAGCTAGATACTTGTCAGTTTGTCTAAAGTAATTTTCCAAATACATATTTCAAGATGGTGTCGAGATATCCAAATATGTTACAAGGATTTCTACAGTGGGTAAAGGGAGCCTTTGTAGTGAATGTATATGTACCCTGAAAAGTCTTTGAAATTATTGATACAGTTTTTACTCCACGGTACGGTCTGAAGTCAACAAGTATGGGATCAGAAACCTTTTCCATTTAAGGACAGTTTTGTTAGAATAGAGCTACTAAGTAAATGTGTCTTAAACTTTTCTGTAGTAATTTTTTCTTTTGCTCTAGACGCAACAACATATTTATTTCTAGCCAAGTTATTATTTACTTTTGTCACAAGGAATTGTGAAACAATCCGGAATCGCTAAAGGGTTGTAAGGCAAACTTCCCAGCGATAATTGTGGCTAGCAGTCTACATGTTGAGCAGTTCCCCTCTATGTATTTTGGCTGTTGACTTAAAAACCTAAATTGTAATATGCCTGTTCAAATCTGAAATAGAAAATAACAAAAACAAGGGAAATCCGGGACAAAGTTACTATGAATTACCACCTGACGCTAACGGCAAAGTACGGCCGACGACCCCCATTATATTACAAATGGCCAGTTAAATTTCAGATGTAACCAAGCAAAATATGGCAGATCTATCTTCAATTCGATATAATGTAAGGCTTTCAGAAAATAGTGTGCCTCTTATCTATACGATATGACCAACCACTAGGAAAAAAACCGAAAAACCCGCCCAAAATGTTGCAAAAAAATGTCATCTATATCACTGTTGTGAGTATTTCAGGATTTTATCACTAAATTTATTATTCGCCATATAAATCAACAATTTTTTGCAATACAGAAGCTTAAAATTTAAATTTTGGTTTAAATTTTTTTTTACCCAAAAACTCCCAACGTTGCGTCAACGCAACATCACGTTGGGAGCCACTGGTAACACTTACTGAAATTTTTTAAATTTTTTTTTCTTCATTGTATTGTAATTGATTGGAATTTACCAAAAAACTTTGTAGTTTTAGCGTATTTCTATCCTTGGGAAGAAATGGGTTAAGTCGACATCTCGCTTACACAATGTCTTGACATTTAAAGTTTCGCTATTCAGTACCCATGGGCTGGTTAAGTCTTATCGTTTAGACGAGACACGCGCCTGGTTTTTGGAAAAGTTTTAAAACTTGTCCGCTCGTGTGGCAATACCAGATCAAAGCTAATTGTCTTCGAAATCTCACCCCGACGTCACAAAAACGTATTCATTTCTCATTGTTTGTGTTGCCGGAATCGGTTGGCGGAGGTAAATATACTAAATTAATGCATTTGTTTAATTCCTATTCGTATTTACCTTAGTTTGGAATAAAATTGCATATCGGACATCACGAAGTATTCCATCGAATGCCTTTTTTAAACCGATGAATACAAAGTGCAATACCTTTCGTGCTGCTCTATACTTTTCCATCGCAATACGAATGCACTGAATCGCATCAACAGTTTGTGTCGCATATGGCTCGTGATCACGCCGGTGATACATAATCAGGAATTGCGCGATCAATCGCTTACCCCAGGAACTGCTGGCTAGTGCCAGTTAGAACGTTATTTCGACTGTGGATTTTGTTAATAACAATGTCGACGTGTCGATTCGACTTCATCATGGTGTCTAAGTGAACCCCAAGGATTTTAGGATGTGTGACAGTAGGAATAACGTCTCCTGCAGTGAAAGACGCTATTCTGTTGAACTCCTCTGAGCACTCCCTCTCTCTTATGTGTGGGATTAGGTGCCTTAGCAGCGACGTATCTATCTATCACATTTTCTGGTCTCTAATCTAAGATGACACTAACGAAAAAAAACATTAAACCTATTTTTCTCCCATTTCTTCAGAACAATTCCAATGTAAAATCTTATGTTGCTCCTTACGCACAGTATAACTTCGACCTTTTGTTAAATTTAAGGTTTACACTTCGATTCACTCACTCAGCACAAGAATAACGACAAACGACGAATAATGTTTTACGTTTGTTTCATATAAGCGCTGTTACATTGGACCAGCGCTTACTTATCGTTTCTGAACTATGAACGCGTTTCCATATGCTATAAGTATTGCCAGCCTAGAATTACACAAATGAAAGAGAGTTTTACATTTTATTTGACGAATTAAGCAATTATATTAATGTGCGTTTTGCATACTTTTAGAATATAATTAACGAGACTTTGAGGAAACGCACATTATAAATTATACATGCTTTAACGATTTGATAACTTAACAACGCTTTAAAGAATTGATAGCTTAAAGTGGTTGATAAACATCTACGAGAAACCGGCCCCGTATCTTGTATTAACAAGTAACCCCATTAGTTCGGATACACGCTAAACTTAAACCAAATTGACACCCATATAGCCATAGCTAATTTGAATGCTGGTTAATGAAAAGCCACCACATCTTCTATCAATACCACCCGGAGGCCAAAAGATTCACTGACCGCGTCATTATTTGCGGCTTCAGGCGGACCCATTTCGACATTTTCGTTTCAATTTGACGTCGTTCATAAACCAGCCTTCTGCCCTGACATAAACAAATTACACTCCTGACAACCATATTACGATGATAATAATTTCACAACGTCAGTGTAGTTAGGTTTTTAGTCGGGATATAGTCCGTAACCTAAACACCCCCCGAAAGGAACGGGTTGATCGACTAATGGCGCTCGACGAGTGTATCGTATACATAAGTACATATGTCACAAATGCCTTCATTTCACATGATATTTCATTTCTTTCGTGCGAATTTATCACATTGGGAAATTGAAGCAGCACGAAACGACCATAAAGTGCTCCTGTGATCTTCAGTTATTAGTGCCAAGTGAAAAATGGTATGTTGGCAGGGCAGGGAATTGTAGGGTAGTTGGGATTCGAATTTGATTATGATTGAAAACAAATATATATTTGCAGATAATAATAGAAACTAAAGAGTGATATTTTTGAGAATATAGGATTCAGTCCCTGTAATGTACTAAATCTATGTTGCTTAACGCTAACTATAAGAAAACAATTTACACTCTTGGTGTTTCTTTTTTCACGGTTGGAACCCAAGCGACGACGATTATTCGGTTTCATGTTATTATCTCGTTCTGATACTGATTCCATATTTTCACTTTTCCCCCATATTCTAACGAAATACTGAGCATTTATCACGACACTTATGACATATTTATGATATCCTTTTTCGATGATGACCAAATGTCACGAGACGATTTGATAACATCCTGTCCCGAGGACCTACGATAGATTTTCCCGGATATGATTCACGGTCATACCATGACCGTCCAATGGACAGACAGTTTTCAGTCGTATTTGCACGATTGTCGGATTTTGGGGCGTTTCAGTGACGAAATACCTTCTGGCTATGTTCAAGAGTTCGTGACTAAGCTGTCGTTTAGTTTGTATGGTATAGGGTGTAGCTTTAGAGGAGGAAGTGAATGCGTATAGATAAAATGGCAGATAATAAGAGAATTTATGGCGTGATATTTATTAGTGTGATGAAAAATTTGAGGGATTCCTCGGAGAAAAGCTCTTGCTTTATTTTGGTTTCGAATCATTTCACGTAGGATGGAATCGAATATTATCAAGAGATTTTTAAACAGGACAAGATTGGTGAAATTTCATGTTTTGGTGTCGATTGGCTATTACTATGTATTTTTAAGTAAAGAATGTACATGGTTCCTTTTAGAGTGCAGTAAATATTAAATACTCGTATATGCACTTTCTGGATTAAGGAAATTTCTGCATTTTGGAAATTTTGGACAATTACTAAAAATCTATGGCTGCATTCCGCAAACGAAAAGTGTAGCAGAAAAGTTTTATTCCAATTGGATCCTCATTTCATAATTAAATTATTCAGCAGAGAAAGGGTTCGGTGGCACAGGTAAATTCTTGTAGCATTTCCAGTGTATTTTGTTCGCTGAATGCAGCCAATGTCTGTAATTACAAGTGAATATATGTACATAGATGAAATGCCGCTTTATTTGACACCTTAAGATACGCTCGACTCATCAGCATAACTCATCATTATCATTCTTTTAGCTCTCGCTCCACGAAATTTTGCCACATACAGAAACTTATTTTCAAACGTTACAAACAAAACGAGACCGAGGCTAATTTCGAGCGCGGCCTAAATTTGGATACCCTTCGCCCTCCTCGGCCTAAAAGTTTTTTTTTCTGGCGTAACTCGTGGACAAATAAAAAAGTTTTTCTTTGAAGAACCTGATTTGAGGGGTTGGGTTTGTATGGCAGCCTTATGACCCCATCGTTCGATTCCATCTTTTTTTTTACATATTTATCTTATGTGACATCAATAGGGATCCATTTATATAAAATTTGGTTAAGATTGGTTCATAAACAAAAAAGTTTTTCTTAGAAGGATTTAAATTGTGGGGCCAGGTTTGTATGGTAGCCCCATGATCCAATTTGAGTGAATCAAACATACAAACAACCTGCATCATAAATAAGCATGTGTGCAAAATTTCAGCTCTGTAGCTTTAATAGCGGCCTAGAAAAACGCGCTGCAACAGACGGACAGACGCATACGGACAGACAGACAGATAGAAATCACCCAAACGACTCACCAAGTCATGCTGATCATATTTGTATACTTTTTTATATGATCGGAGATGCTCACTTCAATGTTTTACAAACTTCATGACAAAGTTAATATACCCTTTTACTCTATGAGCGAAGGGTATTATAAGGATGGCAACTACAGTGTTCCTGCTCAAAAATTCACCTACCCAGACACCCGCGATAACATTTCACAAAGGCATCAATCGACGAACCGTAACATCGTATCTGCACTTTGACGTCAAAATTCCTGCAACCTTCTCTGAGAAACATTTCTAATTTGAAAATAAGCCTTGGCGCTAATTAGCGAAACATGTTCTTACTTATGTCGTCGTTTGTCGTGTTCATGTTGCGCGCTTGTTTTCTTGTTGACGATGATACTGTTGCTCTGGCCTCATTGTTAGTGGTGCTATTTCAAGGAGGTGAAATTAATCCTGGCGCTTTAACGATATCCACCCAACCAATGCTAATTCCCCGGTTTTAAATTTTGATTCTCGCGAAGCGTGTTGTACTGTACTCTATAACTATACGAACTCCAACAACAAATAAAAAGAGCGAAAAAGCGAAATTTTGTCGAAGACAGAACGTACGCTTCGCGAAGCATGCGGAAATTCTTCAGGTTGGAAAGACACACCATGTCTAGGATTAAAACTCCACATCGTTGCTCTTGAGGTAAGAACAAAGTGAAACATGAAGCAGGTTTCAGGTGCCACCGAAAATGAGTTTTAATTAAAAGCAGGAATTATATGATACGGGGAAGTATGTCAAACGTATTATGTGAAGCGAAAAGTTACCTTTGCTGTTCACGTTCAGCAATATCATTGCCAGCATTTGTCACAAACGTTCAACAAGCAACTCTTTCCTCATTCAGGTATGATATAGCAATTAAAAATTATTTCTAATAATCTAGATTTTAGATACACACATAAACACATAAAGCACACAGTTGTAATGGATTGAAGCAAGCAATAGCTAATTTGAATTGCAACTTTAAAAAGAAATTCATAAAAATCAAAACAGATCTGTAAAATATTTGAAGGGTAGGCATTTATTTAGTCTCTGCATAAATCAAATATTGCTCCCTTGAAAAGGAACAGCAACCTATTTTAAAAAATTCAAAACATACGAAAATGTTTGGCTTTATAGAAAGCATACAATAAAGAGATGTTTTCCTATAATTTGTATGAGTTAAGTAGTATATTTGTTTAGTTGAATTGCGTAAAAAAATCAGCTTCCAAACGTTCAAAACATATAAAAAAATCCAAAGTGTATAAAAATTCACACAATTTTGCTTTATTGGAAATATACTCACAAATTCTTGCCCTCCTTGGTCAAGTTCAAGTGTTCAAAATTTAATATTACTACCAGGCCAGCACCGTCCGCTTCGGTCGAAAGATAAATACCAAAAGAGAACGAAATTCCTCTTCAATTTCTGCAAGAAATTGCAGGGATGGAATGTTTCAAAAAACGACGGTGCTGCCCAATGGCAGATGAGCAAACTAAAAAGCCGTTGTGCTGCCCATTAGCGGACAGGCCGATCAAATTTAAACGGATATAAGTCCCACCATCTAGTGGTTAGCACATTACAAAACAACGTTATAATTTAAAAAAAAGCGTTACTAATTAAAATTAATATTATAATATCATTCTTCAATACGTGACGCATCAGGAATTTTTAGTGTTCTAAAAATTAATTGTAATAAAAAAAATAAAATTTTTTTTTTTATTTGTTTAAGTTTAACGATTTCTTTAACTTCGAATGAATACGAAATATCTAGCATATTGTTGGCTAATAGAAAAAAATAGTTTTGAATAAATTCTCCAACTACTTTTTGTGCAGTGTTATTTTAAATGTCAAAATCCCCGATTATCATAAAAAAATACCAGCGTACAGAGGGCTGCGCCCGCAATACGAGCTTTTTTAGATTTTGGGTACATAAATAGTGAATAATTTTGCACATATATTTTATAGGTAATAAAAAAGAATTATCACAATATTAATTAAATATTTATTGTAAATCTATTTTTGGATTGGTCTAAATAAACGCGTTCCAGAATGAACGGCGTTAATTAGACCAATCCAAAAATAGATTTACTATGTATCATGGCTACACATATTAACTGAATCTATTAGCTGTAACTCCGGTACCATTACTCCAAACTGAAAAAAAGCAACTGATATTCGTCGAGTTCTTTGATTTGAGTACCCATACGTCCATGTCCGAAAAAAAAAAAAAACGTCTATGTATTTCGTGCTAAAGACTGTTACGATTCTACACATTACTACCAAAATACATGACGATCGGTTAAACCGTTCGCGAGTTATTTAGTGAACAGACGGACGGACAGACGGACAGAAAGACGGACAAAATCGATTTCATAATTGGCATCAAAAAGTAGTCGATCCGAAAACGATGACTTTTTATCCATTTGTCTCAGCTACCATGTAATCGAAATGTCTTCGATCACTGTAATGTTCAGCATACAATTTTTTTTGCTTGTCTAATCGGTCGGCAGAAAAGATGATGCACCACTGCATCTTGCATGTTTCTTGCCGGCTGATAAGACATCTGGAAGTAATTAGGGAGTGATAGTGATACACCGATAGCGGCCGGTTTTGATTTTTGGCTAGTTGAGAGAAAGGGTGATTGTTCGTGCAATTTTCGTTTCGGAATTTGGGGATCCAAAAATAATAGCGGTGGGATTCCATGGATGGGAGGGTGTAGAACCGCAGGCCCACACCATCTGGTGCCCTTTTCGAGCCGTTTGCTATCTTTAGGCTCTACTAACCTGAGGGGAGAAGGATATGTCCCGATTGGACGGCTTCCCCTCTGAATTTTATATGTAGTATGGCCTTAGTGCCACCATTAGTTATTTCGTTTTTAAGGCTTCTTTTTGAGATTTTTTTTTATTTTGATAGTTTTTCGGTTACGGGCAGATGCGTGAATTATCTATTGTTGATGATGATGGAAGCAGGAAATTCGCTTAAAAACCACCCTGTTACTCCCAGTAGCTGAGCTGGTCTGCGAGCACGCATCGCCGTGGGTTTCTTGAGAGGGTTTTCTCAATTTATGGTGACGGCCACACCAATCCCTCGTCTTCCAGACGGTCATCATTACATCACATATGGATGACTTTCATCTAAATGTCTGTGAATTAGATTGAAGTTATCAAAAAACTAGGGTGCTTCGCCTCAGTGCTAGTTTAGCACTGAAGGCAGAGACACGTGGTCTCCGAAACAATTGTATGCAGAAATAAAAACAATATTATAGTATAAGGAAGATTGTAATCTGATCTTTTAACTAATAATGTGTTTTATATTTTTATTATAATTAAACAGAAAAATTACATCGTTCTTTAGTAGTCAAAGTTGAAAATTGGGGCATTATTTTTAATAAAAAGCAATATTGCCGCCTTCTCAGGATCAAGTCTGTTCCGCAGAGGTTCGTAAATTAAACCAGCACTACTGAACAATTGACTAGTTTGGTTTTTGGTTATTAAGATTTCTGATTAAGAATTCTAGACGGAGATACAAAAGTGTATATGTATGTTGCGAATATTCGCATCCGCAATTGCGGAATTTCCGCATTAATTTTGACATCCGCGTTCGCATCCGTATCCACAATTATCAATGCGGAGTTGCATAGGTCACACCGAAGAGGGCCCAAAAACGTTGCAAAAAAGGCTCTAAACTGAAATCCACAGGACTCCGGAGAAAGACGCCGTGTTGGGCGGCCAAGGAACACATGCAGAAGATCGGTGACTAGTGAAGCGAAAACGCTAAATGAAAAATATTCGTATGGGCAAACGGTAGGCAAAATTAACTCCATAATAAATTTATAGATTCCAAAATAACGTTGCTAGCCTTAGACACATTGCGATTGTACATTTTTAATTTTTTCTCGTTAGTGCCGTTATTGTTTGTTTTACCAAGGGCCACCAAAATGCTAGGGCCGGCCTTTGTAATTAAAGAGTTTTAGCATGTCGGTAAAAAATATAACGATAGCTCGAATAGGCTTTGAAGTTTTCTATGAAAAATTCGCTTGCCTGCCGTACGCAAAACAGTATACCACAATTTGGCATGTTCCAAGTAGGCATAGCCAAATAATCACGACAAATAAAATATCATAAACCCACAATTTCAGCTGTTTATAGATTAAATCAATTCACGGAAATACATCTATGCCTACTTGGGACATAAAAATTGTGGTACAACTATTTTGCGTATGGCAGGAAAGCCATTTTTACCTAGAAAATGTCAAAGCCTATTCGAACTATCGTTATATTTTCAACGACATGCTAAAACTATCTATTTATTAATATATACATTTTCCCCCTTCACTTCTGTTATTTCCTTGTCATTGATTGATTTCGAAAATTAGATAGACAGAAACATTTAGTAAGAGATAGACATTATCATTCTTTAGTCTCATTCCATTATTACGGAAAATAAGTATTTTTCATTCGAAATCGTTCCAGTTTCAGTCATTGCGAATATCCATTACGACGGCATATTCAGGCATTTGTCTCTTACAACGCAGCACTGAATACACTACGAAAGCCATAATTTACAACCCTTTTCATTCCTTCGGGATTTTTATAGTTCCATTAAAAAAAATAAAACAAGGACCTAAAATCCGTATCCACACTTTCAACCAATCGTATAATAACGTCGTACCGCAATTCACAAAATTTTATGTGAATTTATATGTAATACGGCACTGTGAAAAGCTAATCTTTGAAATTCCCATAATTCTTCCAAGATGACCACAAAATCGTCAATTTATTCTGTGTAGTACGAGTGTTGATTCTTACAGCCTTGGTGGGCACTATGGACCATTAAATAGAACACATAAAAAGCAGCCTTGCTTCCAGACCTGCCGCAGTCGGATGCGGAAATGCGGATTGGCATTGGCTCGGAATACGACGCGAAACTGAAAGGCATACTCTTTCTGTTAGCCGGAGTTTCGAAGTCACTTGTCACATAATTTACACTCGGCCACATTCATCAGTAAATTGCCTCTTTTAATGGCGCACATTTTGTGCACCGTTAATTTTGTCTCAAGACGCTGTTGTTGTTGTTGCTGTTGTCGCCCAACATATCGATATTGGCCTCGTCGAATAGTAACTTATAGAACTGCAGAACTGTTTATAAAAACACATAATAAATAATATACGCCCGTAAAACTTTACAAAAAAAAAGCCTAACCTCGGAATAAATGGATTACTACCGTTCTTGCGCATTTTTGTTTTAGAGTATTACTGGCTATATAAATCCAGATTTGCAACCCTGGGGACCCTGTGCCAATTTTTTGGCGAGCAAAAAAGAGTCATTTTTTTGCTTTTTTTTACATTTTCAACAGTATTTTTTAAAATAATTGTCTTGGATAAAAACTGTGTGTGGCATTTTGAAAGAAGACATAATTTCCAATCCAATGATATCCTAACCAATTTTATAGGTCAAATATTGACGGAATTACAGGTTTTTAAAAATAGGGTATTTTTTACCAAAAAATTGCGAATTTCAACAAAATGTAGTCTCGGCAAACAACATAAGCTTATAATTCTCCTTTTTTTGTGGAAAATACCCTATTTTTGAAAACCTGTATCTTCGTCAATATTGGACCTGTAAAATTGGCTGGAATATCATTGGATTGGAAATTCTGTCTACTTTCAAAATACCAAACACAGTTTTTATACAACACAATTATATTAAAAATATTGTTGAAAATATTAAAAAAAAGAGCAAAAAACGACCCTTTTTCGCTCGCCCAAAAATTAGCACAGGGTCCCCAGGGTTGCAAATCTGGATTTATATAGCCAGTCATACTCTAAAACAGAGAAGCCCAAGAACGGTAGTATTCCATTTATTCCGAGGTTAATGTCGATGTTGACTGGCCTAATACATTCTTAAGGAAAATTAAATACACAAATGGTAAAATCGCTGTATTATTTGTGGTCATTTATTGATTGAAAGTATGCCTACATACTTGAATTAATCTCTTCTTATACATAGAGAAGTTGAAAGGATTAGAATGTCCATTAGTTTTATAGAAGCCGCATACTCTATTCCACCGTTTTCTAACAGGTGGTCCGCGTACTGAAGGTGGTCCGCGAGACACCCGTATGTGGGCCGCAAGGAGACTCTGGAGACTATTAAGAATTACCGACATAAAAATAATTTTCAAGTGAATACTTTGTTGAAAAGTCTGTGATTACCGAAATGCGATGTGTACAAGTTGCTTCAGTATCAGTCCGCATTTTCTGTTTTTTTTTTCTATACTAGGTTCACCAAATCCATAAAAGTCGATAAAAGAGGGTTCTAAAGAACATCGAAAGGGAAGAAAATTTTTGCTTTCGAAATTTATTTGTGACTCTGAATCTGTGTCGCTAACTCTCGGAATTATGATCTTTAGAAATGAATTATTTTGAAAATGTTCTTCAAACAAATTGATAAACCTTAAGCCGGCCCCAGACCGACCGGAGTGTGGCAAACACCGCACAAAAGATTGATACGAAAAATCGTGCAGCAGTGTGGTTGGGCGACTCCAAGGTATCATTCTTGGAACCGGTCTTTTGTGCGGTGTGTGCCACACTCCGGTCGGTGTGTGGCCGGCTTTAGAACACCAAAAGTTGGGCCTAAATTATTAGGCCGTCATATATTAAGTTCGGACAGAAAGATGGCTAATAATAGGCCAAAATTTGTTTCTGATGTGGTGTGGAAAAATGCATGCATCAGCAAAGCTAATTCCCAAGGTCGAAAAATCATGTTTGGCTGAAATAGTTATGTCTATGTTCATATCCTGAAAGATGTGAACGCGAATTATACTGCAAGCGTGGTCGATAACTAACTTCGTCACGAATTTTAGTAAATTTCTTACAAAGGATTGCAGATTCGGTCGTTTCAGGCCAATCTTAATGAAATGGCATCATGAAAATTTGGCGCCACAGATACTGAAATCGTGCCCAGGCTTCGTCTTAGTGTAAGTCTGCTGGGTTCATTGCCTGGAACAGAACAGAGAGGCTTCGGTGTTGATAGATCTTTGAAGACCTCACTTGCCCGTTCCTATAATTACACTGGCCAACAATTTTCAAATTTTTTTGTCACACGGAAACTGTTACCATATTTTGAATCTACTATGATTACCCATACAAAAAATAGGAACAAAAAACATTTGGCACGTCAGGTTTTTTTTTGTAAAATAATAAGAAAAACGAGACCGAGTTTTAATCGTGCGAATAGCACGATGAGTATATACCCTATACCCATGTACAGACCTAGAAGGCGCGCAAAACCCAAAATATTCAATTTCATATTTTTTTGTAGGGGAGGGAGGGGTAGATGGGTCGGACCTGGCACATCTTTATTATCTTATCAAGGCATCCAAGGGCTACCATTTGATACTAGTTTGAAGTTTTTCGCGGCATTCTATCAAAAGATATGGCGGAATATTGCTTTGTAGGGGATGTAGGGGTAGGGGTAGTGAGACCTTCCCCACTTTCCACCAACTTCAAGCATATGTCACAATTAGGCATTGATGAAAATTACAGTTCGCAAGCGATATTCTGTCGAAAAATATGACCGAATTAAACTATCACGGAGGGGTCATTTGTATGGGAGGTAGGGGAACCCTTTGTCCGATTTGGCCCATTTTCAATACCATCCAAGCGTTTAGCAAAACAATCATCTGACCAAAATTTCAAAACGCTAGCTCCATTATTTCGGGAGTTATCGTGCGAACTGACAGACAGACAGACAGACAGATAGACAGACGGACATGGCTTATTCGAATCAGGGACCGACCCTGATCATTTATATATATATACTTTGCCATACTTCCGGTGGCTCCTTTGAGGTGTTACATAAATCGTCGTAACAAAAGCAATATACCCTATACCATCTTATGGGTATAGGGTATAAAAATGGCGAATTAGCCCAACATTTTGGATTTTTATTTAAAATAATATGTACCGTTAATAACAGCTTATGAATTTCGAGCGTGTTTAGCTTCAGGTATGTCCCTTTTAAGTTTCCAGCAGTAGTCAGCTAACATTCGAGGAGAATATTTCCCCTTATAACGCTTTTCGATTAAGGAAATGTCTTGATGGAATCTTTCGCCTTGTTCGTCACTCACAGCACCCAAATTTTCGGGAAAAAAGTCTAAATGAGAGTCCAGCATATGTAGTTTTAGTGACATGTTGCATCCTAAAGCTTTGTATGATAATATCAATTCCTGTACTAAATCCTTGTAGTTTTCCGACCTATGGATTCCTAAAAAATTTGGAACGATATTGACAAAACTTTTCCAGGCAGATCTCTCCATATCACTAAGCTTTTGTTCGAAGCTTTTGTCCTTAATGATATCCCGTATTTGTGGGCCAACGAATATCCCTTCCTTGATTTTTGCGTCAATTTCTCTTTCAGGAATAAGAAACCACTACCAGTTTTATCCATAGCCTTTACAAAATTCTTCATGAGTCCCAGTTTAATATGCAAAGGTGTTAAAAGTATATCATCTGGATTGACTAAAGGATCATATTTAACATTTCTGTATCCTGGCGTAAGAGATTCGCGTTTAGGCCATGTCTTCTTAACATAGTGGCTTTTTCTATCTCGACTGTCCCATTCACAAATAAAGCAGCAGAAATTTGTATAACCGAGCTGCAATCCTAGCAGAAGAGCAATGATCTTAAAGTCTCCACAAATTTTCCAACTATGTTCGCTGTACTTAATTTTTTCGAGAACAAATTTCATCTCGTACGTTTCTTTCATATCGGAGCCATGAGCTACAGGAACAGAGGGAAGTTTGTTTCCGTTGAATAACAAAACCGCATTCAAGCATATTTTGGAAGAGTCTATGAATAACCGCCATTGAGTAGAATCGTATTCGAAGTTTAGTATAGTCATTATTGCAGAAATATTGTTGCAATAAACTAAACTATCTTCCTTCGAAAAGAATTGTTTCAGTTCTTCGTCGCGATTTCGAAAATATGAGATTCTGGTCTCAGGAGAAAGTAGATTCCACTCATTCAACCTAGAGCCTAGAAGTTCTGCTTGTTTTTTTTTTGATAAGCTTAAATCGCATACTAAATCGTTTAGATCACTTTGTGTGACTAAATGCGGTTGTTTCGAACTACAAGGTTGATAGGATAGATCACTCTCTTCATCCATGTTGTCGTCTTGACTACATAAAACAGCTTCAGACTCAGCGCATTCTGCTATCCTTGGGGGCTTTGGTACCGGAAATTCGTCACTATGGGCGATTGGTTGGATGGCCGATGGCAAGTCAGGGTATTTTAAAGTGTGTTTGGACTTAGTTGTAATGCCCGTTGTATGAACCACGCAAAAATAGCAATCCCTTACGTGGTCTTTGGGTTCCGCCCAAATCATTGGCCTACCAAATAGCATCTGCCTCGAACCTTTTGACCAATTTAGTAAAAGACTAACACACGAAATGCAACAAATGTGCGGAACCCATGATTTGTCCTGGTTGCAAACTGGGAAATTAAAATAGTCTAAATAACACTTTTCAATCAATGCCGTAAATTTACGCCGTTGAAATGAAATAGTTAATTCACCTATCAGGACTATTAATACACTTTCGCGGCATATTTATTTTAATTAGTTAAATAGTGGAGCTGTTTAGTCACCGAAACGAAAACGAATGAGTCAAAAGCACGCTCTCAGTGCAATTTGAATATCTAACTGTTACAAACTAACGGGACGTGATAGAAACGAAATAATATTTTTTTTTGTAATGAGAGTACATCGACATTAACAAATATGATCATAGAGTTCGTGTGACAAAAATTGTGTTCTCCAGTGTTATTTGCTCCAGATTAATCAAGCATTTTTCAAGGCTATTTTCAAGCAGAATTTATATGGCTTTGATGTCATAATAGTCCAAGTTGTTCGGCGGAAGGTTAGAAATTCGTTTTGATACAAACATTACAAGACTCCACAAATCATGCATTATTTTTTGTCTATAAAATCTTTAGGTTTGGGAATTCTAAACACATGCACTACTTTTTTTTATAAAATTTTTAGAGACGAAAGTCGGATTTTATGGTTTCACAGTTTATGTCGATTGGTCGAACTCTCCCTTACTCAAACATATTGTCCTGCCAACCCGTAAGCCGTAATTCGACTTAAGGAGATTTGACTATATAAAAGTTATTGCACGTCCAAAGATATTCCTTGCGACTCACGTCCTCCTAGCTCCTCCACATGTACCACAGCACGAACAACAACAGAGCATTGCTTACTCGCTAACGTTTTCTGATACACCGTTTAAACAGCATTCCACGAAGACATTATTCCTCACCTCACCATAATATGTACAAAATTTTGCATCACTATAAAACCAATATAATCGCAATGATCAAGAAAATGTCCTTTTTGTTTTCTCGCCAAATTATCAATTGCTTGTACAATTTGGCACACATATCCATATTGAATCGCTCTCGTACGTTTTGACTTTCAACAGAAATTCAATTTAAAAGACATGTGGATTGAGCTGAAATCATTGGCAAACTGCCGTTGTCGGTCGTGTCGTTTTACCGTTTGCAGTATATATTCTGTTGGACATATGGAATTCGGCATATGATTGCCACTGCGCAAGGATTCGTTCTCGTCGCGATATCCTTCAGTTTGCTGCTTGAAGAGAGTCCATGTGCTACATGCAAGAGTATCGTTCCTTGTATGGTAAAGCTTCCGAGGCCCATTTATGCTGCACAACTGTTGCCTAGAGAGTATATCCTGGACACTAAAGAGAAGAATTCTTAAATGTATATTCTCTTACCAAATACAAGACCGACACGATACCAGACAGCAAACATTTTTTCCTAACGTGTGTTTTGTATAATCAGCATGTCCTTAAGCAAATTAGTTTAGTTCGTATCCTGCTTTTGCCGCTGGTAGTTGTACTGTATAAGCGCTCCAAGAACGTAGTGTGTTTACAGACGCCTGTCTGGTTTAGGCCTACGCGAACGCGACTCTCGTGCTCATTTCGTTCGCAGATCCTAATGTGAACGGTCTCATTCAGGATCGGATGTAAACGTAAGGAAGAATTCTATCGTTTCCGGTTTCTTGACGTACATAAATATAGCTGTTTCGCGGTTAATAAAATAATCATATTCATTCGTGCTGAAATTGTGTGGTCTTCAAGTGGATATAATATAAAAATAGTGTGTCCCTTTTAATATTATTACTTTTTCTTACCCCTGTGTTTGATTTCAACAACCTATTAAAATAAAGCTAGTGATTTGGCGATGATTGCAACTAAATTATCACGTGACAATCAAGGATTGTCCGCATTGTCTACTATCAAAGCTGTACCTGACTAACGAGAACTATCGAATCGATTCATTCCCTACCTAGCACACCGCTAAAGTGATTTGAAAGGGTTATTCCCGCAGAGGCGACAATTTATAAACAATGTCACGAACAAAGGAGCTTTGCGTGTAAATGACCTATAAAAGAAACATACAACAAACATAAGTCGGAACAAAGAGAGTAGGAAGAGAACTAAGGAAAAAGACGTGCTGGCGATTCACGATTCCTTTTTCAACAAATTTATTTGGCTAAAAACTCAACCACACTCAAGCAAGGCTCGCGACGTTTTAGCATTTCAATCGACTAAGGGCAGATTGGTCGTTGCCACGTTGTCGCTGGAACTGAAAACGCCACGCTACCTTCGACCTGATTATTTCGCCGTGTCCTTTTGACATTTCACAGATTTCCTTCCACCAAGTGGTTATACCTGCCCAAGTAGCAGTATTTCGGCTTAATTTCATGCCTTTCGTTGGAGGATCGTTAACACAGAACAACTAAATATTGGGTTTCGTGTATCCGCACAAGCAATTACCATTGTACGAGTATAGTACGGGCTGGTTGTTACATTGGTCCACACTACCCGAATTAAAAGGATACATCGAACGATGATGATGAATGGTAATGTTTTTAATTGTGCGCGGTTTTAATTAATTATGCATGTAATAATTGCCAGGTATTTTGAATATTCTGCATAAAGATAGTGAATGAGACACAGTGTGTCAGTGAGGAGCGTTTCACGGTTCCACGTTCCTCGTTGCACTTGCATCGTGATACAATATGTATTTGCAACAGTGCCGGATTAACCACGTGGCAGAAGGTGGCAAATGCCACAGGCCCCGCGCTTAGGGGGGCCCCGCGCTTGCCTCAAAAAATAAATAAGCTGCAGAATGTTGGAAAAAAGCATAAATTTCCGTTACTTTTCGTTGAAAATTTATATTAATTTTTATTTTCCTTCAACCTATCGGTGGGGTATTTTCACGAAGGTCATACAAGATACTGGTTCAAAAATACCAATCTTGAAAAGATTATCCGATACTGTAGATGATCTGCACGACCTGATGCGAAGGCACTTTTATGTGGTTTTCCTATTATCAAACGAGTTTTGGGTGACTTATCCAATAACCAAGAAAAAAAGCTGAGTGTCGTAATCAAGCTTACGGACTAGCTTCCAAAATGAACAGGCAAGAAACAGATATACTGATGGTAGAATGGAATGACATTTTAGAAAGCTTACAACCGACTAACGCTTCATTACAGTCGACTGATCAAGACCTTAATACGGGATAGGCTCTGTATAAGTCATTATACATTGCTACGTACAAGCAATGTGCTTTGCATACAAAGATATAGAACCAAAAGCCATAGATCTAATGGGTTATGAGGAATTCCAATCGATCGGAACCGAAAGCGGAACACAAATTATGACCATTTCAGTGGCTCCTCAATCCCCGATGAAATTGTTAACAGTCAAGGACCTGCCTAAACCTTTGAAGTCAATGTCTTTATTGTCACAATTGATAATATACTTTCTGCACTAACTAGACGCATGGAAGCTTATCATCAACTAAATAGCGTATTTGGTATACTTCAGGAGAAGATATCTTAGAAAGAGGCGAAAATAACGTAAGTTCATATCCGGACCTGGGAAAGGAACTGGGGCCGATCATGTAATTCAATTCGAAAGGAATTGATTTCGAAATAGCCAAAGAGGTATCATGTAACTCGAAAACGAATAGCTTCTTTTCGAAAGTAATAGGACTTTCGTTTTTCGAGCACACGAAACGAAAATCCACAATCATGTAATTCGAAAGTGTTCGACGATTTGGACGAACGTCAAAAATTCATTCAAAAGATAGGGTACTCTAGAGGAGCGATCGTTTATGTGTTTTGTTGCAAACGAAGTCATAACCCAAAAAACGGAGTCATAACCCAAAAAATAAGGTAACGGAAAGCGAAGGGTTTTCGTCAAAATTATGCGTTTATAGATTTAGTGAAGGCGACTAAAATTGCATTAAAAATGCTACCTCCTTTTCCCTGGGGGCGGTAATGTACTCGGCCGTTGGTTGACGTGACGTCAGAGGTACACGGCCTTCTTGACTAATAATACATTCTTGACAGTGGGCTGCGTTCGGTATGGGAAATAATTACTATGACACTATACTATTCCCATACATCAATAGCCGCTGTAAAGACAAATTGTTCGGTCCGGTCGTGTGCTCTGACGTGCCGTTTCACGACCACGAACTCTGCCATTTGCGTAGCTACAGTACCCAATGGTGGACATAGATACCATCTACGGGGTTTACCGCCAGGGGAGCACCTAGCCGTTACGGCCTTATCTCCCGGTCCTTCGGGCGGTTTGGACCTTCGGCGTTTTACTGACAAGGTCTTATTGTCAGATGGGGATTTCTCCATCCGGTGAATGCACTCACCTTCAGTAACCCAACCCCGGGGCTGCATCACCAGCTCGATGTCCCAATGGTGGGCACGTGGAAATAAAAGGAAAAAAAAACGTGATTAGGCGAAATAACGTCTTGCAAGGATACAGTTGGTAAGTGTGGCAACCACTTAACGCTATTGAGCTCAGTGCTCAGTCCATGGTGAAACGATACGATACGAACCTTGGAAAATGAAGAACGCTTTGCTTCATTTTCCAAGGTTCGTCTCGACTTTAACTGGAGGTTAGTGCATAGTGAAATGGTACAAACTCTTTTTCATTTTCCAAGCTTCGTCTCGACTTAAATTGGAGATAAGTTATAATGTATTTGTTGAGTTGAATTAATTTAAATTGTCTTATGATAGAAATAGAATGGAAATAGCAACCGCAGCAGCGGCCCACTGCATTTTGAATAGGTGGGAGCAAAAGCTATATTGACGTTATCCATTTAAAATGCATTGTGTTGCTCCTTTCCTCAGTAGCATTCAACGCGTCTAGTCTTTTTCAATAGTTACTTTCAATAAACTTCTATTAATCTTCTCTTTCTAGTAAAGATAGATAGGATTTTAGAAAATTCGGATGAGTTACGACAATTATTAGTTGGGGTAATCCAGGCTACAGGTTTCAAACATTAATTTAATGCATTTCAAGGGGCCCGCACTTGTCATTTGCCACGGGCCCCGCGCTGGCTTAATCCGGCACTGATTTGCAAAGCATGGAAAGAATAATAAATGGACAATATGATCATTAGACGAAATCGACATTTTGTTAAATTAATCATTCGTTACGAATTATAATAATTCGCGACTCGATTTGGGTTCACCGTTAGATAGTTAGTGCAGCTGATTTCGTTGCGGCTCTTCAATCGGCCTGCAAAAGTGAATGTAGTGTTGTAAGTAAAGGTGATATACAGGAAGCATGTGTGGAGTGAAATATCGTAAAAGATGGATTAGCATGTTTTTGCTTCTTACGAAAATCTTTGCTGTGACAACAGATGATAATAGCGAGGAGCTTGACATTCGGGATAGTTGTAAGTGATATAGTTTTATTATTAATATTCTATATGGATTTATGAAAGAAAACTTTTAGATTTCTTGTGTAATTATTATATTCAGACCATATTCATACATAGAACCGAAACGGACAGAGATGTATAGACAATTTCAACTAAACATCTCCAAAAAAGCTGACTCGATGCTCAGCTCCTACAACGGAAGAATTTTGCCACAAGCGAACACGAATATTATTTCCATTTACAAGAGCTTTGCGTACTTTCATCGGTGATATTTGAACGAAATTGATTGATACTCCTACATTAGCATACGCTTTGAATGTTTCACTCATTTATCTAAAAATTTCCTGCCATCTGATCTTTTAAAATCAGAAAAATATTTTTTTTTGTTATAAAAAAAGCCTCACAATAATTTCGAAATATGATCATAAGAAAAAAATCCATAGAAGTACATAATTTAATTTCTACATTTTTCTTGTTAGGGAGGTGAGGTGAGTTATATTAGTTGTTCACTTTGTAATAAAAACTATATAAGGTAAAAGTGGGTTAGATGTCCCAGTGGGATAGATGCCGCAGCTGCTCAAACTAGTATTTCCAGACAAAAACGAACAAAAATATTATTGACAATGAAAGAGCATCGTCTGGCACTAACAGTAATTTCATTTTTATTTTTTGGGGTTTCCACACAACCGCGTTATAACGATAATACGAAACATTTATTTGTAACTTGTGTGAACTCTCCATTTGGCATTTTTTCAATCGCGCACAACTCTCATATTTTTCAGGCCATAGGTATCTAGTTATAATCCCAGTCAAATTTTTTTTTAATAAATTTTCTACAAAAATGTGGGGCATCTATCTACCTAGAAAACAATAGATGCCCCCAAATTGATGGGGTATAGATGCCCAATTTCCTAAAGGCATCTATCCCTCATTCCCTCGTAGGCTAAATTACAACCATTAAACTTGAAAAATACATTTTAGTGCTATGAAAATGGTCCAGAGTGGTCATCAGAAAATAAAAGTGGCACCGTTCTCACACTATTGCAGTTCATAGTATGCGTGAAAATATTATTCAAACGTCAATTTTTTGTTTACAATTGAGAATATAAAATCCGCGTTATATTCATTACTCTCTTAAAATGCCGACGTGATATTTAACCCTTCTGTTGGCGTATATATCCAGACAGACCATTGGTACTATATCTTGATGAAAAATATCGTTAAATAATATTTTCCACCCCTTTCCATATAAATTTCAAAGGAACCGGCGGCCAAAAATGCGATCAAACGTTCGGCGAACTGTAAATTATGTCTAAAGAATCGAAAAAACGGCGCATCATCGTAAGACACAGTATGTAAACTGTTTCTAGAACCAAAATTAGACCTCTTCAAAAAATAAGATGATTTCACAGAAGATTCAGCTACACCTTAGGCATAATAGCTCGCAGGCGGCGTCAGAAGGGTTACTAATTGCATTGACAATATTTTGACATTTGCATTATTTCGTGGAGCGTAGTGTAATAAATTTGGAGTCAAACACATATGGGCTGTGTGATCACATAGCCACTCTGGACTAACGCATGGCATGAGTTGCTATGTTTTCTCTAAGGTTTGTAGTTACACGTGGATAGTAGAAACAGCTCACCACGACACTTAGACGCAAGATTATCTTTGGTTGCGTTCATTGATCTTGTAGAACGAAACAGCTTAGATAAATTAAAAATCTCGCCACTTCAGGATAGCCTCAAGCATTTTTTTTATTCTTCCCACATTTTAGAGTTCAGTTTTCTCTTTTTACTCAATTTTTTCGGATTAAAGTATGTATGTATTGGGGCAACTAACCCATAGGCAACTATCCCCGAAATTAGAAGTGTTTTTCAAGGCTATAACTACAAAACCTTGACTGCTCCCAAAAATATTTGTTTTTAAAATAGTTGCTTACAGATGTGGGAAAACGTATATATGTACACCAAAAAAATAAAATAAATAACAGGCGCGACAATCCAGCATTGGACTAAGGCCGCAGGATGTGTTAGTGACATCCTATTTCCAAGATCATATCTGCTTTTTGGTTGAAGTAATGAGATCAGCATCACGCTCAGCAGCGTTATTTATCCCCATAAATGGGTACTCGTTTAACATCTGAGTGAAATCATAGTCCGTCTCAAGCTCCTGAGTTCGAAAAACACCCAAGGTGCGCGCACAAACAGGCTTAGTAAAAAGTTATCTAAACGGCCAAATGATCGCAAGTTAAAGATCAAAATAAAGAAAATGAGCACAAAACTAAAAAAGAATATTAATATTTGTCGTGACAACTACTTTAAAACCCGTTTTGAGTCTGTAAAAGGAAACTTGAAAGACGATTGGAAAATTATTAATGACATCCTGAACAAGACTTCTACGAATAGCTCCCTTGGGATAATTAATATTAATGGCTGCTTAGTCGCTGATGAGCTGTTAATTGCAAATGCATTCAACAACCATTTTACCTCTTTGGGATGCATTCCAGCAGCTGAGGAGAGACTTGGTTGTCTATGCGAAGTTTCTGGAAATGATGTTACTAGTCGATATGGCTCCAGCTTCGTTTTTGCACCAATAACGCCCATAGAAGTTCTAAGGACGATAGGTGCATTAAAGAATTCTAGGACTTGTGCGTACGATAATATTTCCAATTTTGTTTTAAAACGTATAGCTTTCTTTGTAGTTGACATTTTGGCGGTTATTTTTAACCATAGCATTCTTTCTAGTATATTTCCCAATGCTCTTAAATGTGCTGATGTTTTCCCATTGTTTAAGAAAGGGTCGAAAACTGATATAAATAACTACAGACCTATTTCACTCCTGCCAGTGATTAGCAAAGTTTTTGAGAAACTTGTTAAAAACCGAGTTATTTCATTTCTAAATGTGTCGAAGTTTTTTAGCCCTTGCCAATTTGGTTTTTGAGAAGGTAAATCGACTGAAGATGCCTTACTTCAATTTTGCTCGAGAATATTCAGAAACGTTGACCAGAAAAAGTTTTCGGCTGGTTTATTTGTAGATATTACAAAAGCTTTCGATATGGTCGATCACAATATTTTATTAGAGAAACTTGAAAGAGCGGGATTTTGTGGATTTATACTGAAGTGGTTTGAATCATATCTTACTGATAGATCCCAAAGGGTGAAAATTGGAGAGGCAAGAAGTGATGCGAAGTATTTAGCTTTGGGAGTGCCTCAAGGTTCTGTCTTGGGGCCCATTTTATTTCTGGTCTATATTAATTCCTTATTTAAAATGGATTTTTAAGGATCTGTCACTGCCTTCGCGGATGATATAGGCTGTACTTATGGCTCTGGTAGTGCTTTAGATTTAGTTTCAGATATGAATTGGGACCTTCATTTGCTAAGATCCTGGTTTGCAGATCATAGGCTGATTATTAGCTCTAAAACTAAGCTTATGTTTTTTAATTTATCTTCGAAAAAAGTAGACTATGGTGAGTTTTTGTTTCATTCGCCGGACTGCTTGCGCTTTAAGTTGAATGGTTGCTCTTGCTCTTTTAATTCATATAGCACAACGTTTAACGAACCTTATCGATGCAGTGTTAAATGTTTCCCTATTGAAAATGTAGTTATGTTTAAGTACTTAGGCCTTACAATTGACTCTAAGTTGAGTTTTGCTCATCACTGCCAAGATCTTCGTAAATATTTTCGTTGCTCACTGAGATATTTTTATTACCTGGGAAATTTTTGCTCCAACTTTTTACTCAGAGTAATTTATTTTGGGATCTTTCACTCCAAATTGCAATATGGTATTGCATGTTGGGGAGGCACTAATTTTAATAAAATTCAACCTATTCTTATTTTAAAAAAAATGCGTCGTGAAAGTCATTTGTCGAAAAAGTCGGAGGCATTCCAGTTATGCCTTGTTCCGCGATATGAAAATCCTGCCAGTACGTCATTTGTATTGTTTTAAAGTGTTGAAATTATTTTTTGCGAGATCAGGTAACCACAATTTTAGATTACGTTCTGCGTATAATATCCGCAGGAATTTTCAATATGTTGTATCAGTTCCCTTCTCTCGCACTCGCACTACGACGTTTCGTAATTTCTTCTTGGTTTCCTCTTGCCGTTTATTCAATAGTCTGCCGCGCTCAATTAGATCAGTAACAACAGCTGGGAGATTTGCTAAATGTGTTAAAAAATGACTTTTCGAGCTGAACTATGATAGCTTAGAATCTTAATACTCTAACATTCTGGTGTAACGATGATGAGTCAGTTTGTAATTTCTATTATTTTTTTTTGTTTTGGGTTTATATGCCTCTTTTTATACATCCTTCTAATGGTTATACATTTTTCACCTTCTTTAGCCATATATGCATTTGTTAATTAAATTTTAATATGGTTATATGTACTTAATGTTTACCCCACACACACTGAATTTTAAAATTAAATTCTTTTCTATGATTTAGCATTAAAAACTATTCCTTACCACAAGTTTTGGAATACATAATGTTAGAATATTTTGTAACTTTCAAAGCAATAGATTTATTAATGTATAAGATGAATTTTATGAAATAAATAAATACAATACAATACTAACCGCTAACCGGTAAACCGCCTACAGGTACACGAAAACCGGAAAATAATGCTTTGTCTTGCTAAATATTGACCCAAAACAAGAAGTGGGGCAGCTCTCACTTTTATCCTATTCTCTAAAAACATGTTTAATGTATTGTTGCAATCTAAATGGTAGGTGTAGATAAGTTAATTTGGGAAAAAATTACACTGGTCTACAATTTTCAAACTTTTTTTTGTCACACAAAAGTTTATATTTTGAACCTACTGTGACCCCTGAACAATGCTACATAAATGAAAAAAAAAAATTGACACGTCAGGATTCTTTGTGACAGCTTAACCAAAATTGGAATTATATGTTCCAAAAGTGACGGTATACTAAGATAAATTATTTCATACTGTAGGTAAGCAGTTATGATTTTCTTGGGTATATGGCTTCTTGTAGGCAGCTTTCAAGCTTCCGTTAGTTATCAGTTACCTCTCTTGCCCGTAGGTCTCTTTAAACCCCCGTGGAACCATAGGTTACATAACAGTATGATCCAGTGGTTAAATTTGACATTTTTAGAGCTTTCCACAACAAATTGGGAGCTTTTGCTATATTTTCGATTATAGTGCAGGGAAAACCTTCGTATGGTTCAAGTTTATTAAATAAATGTTAAAAATTTT
The DNA here is from genome assembly GCA_949715475.1 of Microchrysa polita. NCBI lineage: Eukaryota > Metazoa > Arthropoda > Insecta > Diptera > Stratiomyidae > Microchrysa > Microchrysa polita. The sequence continues at coordinate 87,515,619 of OX454418.1, read as the reverse complement.
CAGATCCATTGCTTCCTAAAATTTTTTTAACAATGTTAACCAAATATTTTCCAAAGGATCCTGTAGGATCATTTAGTTGCTGTTAGCTGTTTTCATCCTTCATTATATCCCGTTATTATCCTTCACATATACCCGTTTAGAGAATTTTCAGTTAAGAAATAAAACCACCACAACTTTCGTCCATTAGGACTTCTTAAATTCGCTAAAAGGACGGACTTTTCATACAAACTGCTTACAATTCTTCTTCGGGGTACACCAGCAGTATGTTTTCAGAATTTTGATGTCGTTGCATAATTTATTTCATATTAATAACGTCACTTAAAATTAAAAGAATAACACCAAACCACGTAAATTATGGAAAATTAATACATAACGGTGAAAAGACAACAGGACGTGACTGGAACGAAGTAATGGTGTTTTTGTAATGAGGGGACACTAAACTATACAAAAAATGATCACAAAATTCGTATGACAAAAATTGTGTTCCCCAGTGTTATCATGAAAACAAGGTCCACTAACTACCCATGGCAGTATAATCCGATATTTGCCTAATGTTTGAAGCAAAATAAGTTACGTCATGCTTACTATTCCTGATGCTGTTGTTGGTGCTGGTGTCGTTGCGGGTCATCAAAGTTCAAATGCAAAAGCGTGTCTTCTAAATTGAAGTTTTGCTGTTTTTGAAGCTGTTGGCTGCTGTCATTGTGGGTCTAGCGTTAAAATGTTTTTATTAAAAATTCCATCAGTCATATAGAATTTGAAAGCATTGGTATTTTGGTATTTACCTTCAACCCTTCTGTAGACCCCCAACAATGTGCATATTTTATACCGAATAGGTCTGGCTGGACCTACTGAATATTTTTATACTATATTAACTTTGCCATGAAGTTTGTTGAAGGAAGCATCTCCGACCATGTAAAAAGTATAAAGGTATGATTAGTATGACGTGAGGAGTCGATTGGGCGATGTCCGTCTATCTGTCCGTCTGTTGCAGCGCGTTTTCCTCGGCCGCTATAAAAGCTAAGGGAGCTGAAATTTTGCGCACCTTGGTTATTTATGATGCAAGCTGTTTGTGTGTTTGAATCAACGGAATTGGATCATTTGGTCATGGGGCTGCCGTACAAACCTAGCCTCCCAAATTGAGTTACGTAGTAACGAATTCTCATACAAATATCTCTCTATTGAGTCCACTAAGTTACACTAATTTCACAAAACCTTCAATTAGTGTGTCTGTCAAATGGAATCAAACCTCACAAAAATATTGTTTAATCGACGCCACGGAACACGGAAACTTAGATGTATCATTTTTGTAGATAAAGTGTGGAATAAAATTTGGAATTTGAAATATGCGCCGGTGATACGAGTGACTCCATTTTTCCATTTAACCCTCCGTCGGGCGCACCCGGCCTGGTAGGCCAGCAAAACAGTTTCTGCTCTGCCCCACGCTAGTAGGGGGGCCCACAACTTTTTAGCTCCGTTTACTCGTCTAACTTTAAGAATCTCACACAATGCCTGCTTTCAGTTTTACATTGTCCTTAAGACAGTTGTGTGGGAAGGCCTCTGGCCTCACAGGCCGGGTGCGCCTGATCGCGTCATTATTTAGAATGTGCCTAAACTACGCGAAAGCACTGCATCAAAGATGCTTTCCCACATTTAATTTCGAGCATTAGGATCCTTTTCTAATAACTGTTATCAATTTAGACTGCCTGCCTTTCATTAATTTCAATTTTTCTAACGAACTATGGTTGCGCGATTCTTCCTCGCTTGGTTTTGTTCTGGTAAATCGTTAATTTTATTTCTATATTATACTCTCTGGTAAGTAGGTTTCTTAGTACTATATTTACTTTAATTAGATCCCTTAGATACTGATAAGTCAATTTCCGAAAAGTATCTGAAATCTAAAGTAACATATTAAGGAAAAAGGACACAAATAGATCGGTGGCCTCTCAGGCCGAGTGCGCCCGATCTTGTTTTGATTTGAGGTGCGCCCGACGGAGGGTTAAAAAAAGCGTAGGTATGATTGCCATATAATAGAAAAAACTAACGCCAGAATGATACGGACATTTCATTTTATGCAAATGAGCGGCTAAGAATGGAGGAATAATCATTATAAAATAGTTGATTAAAATAGCCTTATTGCATTTTATTATTTTGTCTAATTATTGTTTTTTTTTTTTAAATACAACGACGTAAAAGCGTAAAACCGTAGACGCAATTTGGAACATTAATATAAATTTGATAACAAACTAAAAGCGGTTACATTACGAGGTGACGTATAACGGGATTTATCTGTACTTGCATAAATTAGGCATTTGTTTCCTGTGCTTGTTCTGCTGTCCGTTCTCATAGGGAGAACTTTCGTGTTTCCGATATTTTCCGCTATATGTCCGCTGTATGGCGGACGGTAAGATAAGTGTCGCTAGTGTCGATAAGAACAACAAGAAAATTCTTCTTGCGAGAGCTGATAGCGTAATGTTCCCTGTGAAAACCTAAAAATAGTTAAATTTTTATTTGAGTACTCATTAGACCAATAGATCGTTGTTTTATGACCATCGATGCGTTTTCCTCCGATATTTTTTCAATGGGATGGTGAACATCGATGATTTTCTGTCGATGCTCATCTCTACTTAAAATATTTATCGTACCCCATTTTCGTATAAGCAGTAATAGCACGTATATCTACATTTAAATGTCACCTGTCACCTCACCACTTATTTGAAATGCGTTGCGCGACGATGTGAGACAGAGGTTTGTTATTTATTATATTAACGTAGTATTTATTACGTTATTTCCATCGAGATACATTTTTTGTACGAACGATTGAGTAAAATGTATGAAACAAAATACTATAGGTATAATAAATTAATTCGGCAGTTGGCATGGTAAAAAAATATGTATTGGACAGCATATTGAAAATATTTCAATAAAGCTTTGAATTGAAAAATCATTCTTTTGTGATAAAAGTACATCAAAAATATTTGGTGTTGCTATAAACGAAGCATTAGCCCGACAAAATTATTTTGTTTGTAATTGCCCGTAACTTCCATTTCTTTTATTAATAATAAATAATTATGTTTACCTGAATATGCAACGCCGTCGGTTATTAAAATATACATAAATATGTACCTACTCTTGTTAAATTAATTTTAAACAACCATATCAGTCATTTCGTGGAAAACGAAAATATGTTTCAGCGGAATTATACCACCGAAAATACTGTTGATTTATCAACGACAAAGTGATCAATAACAGTTTCAGTCATTTAGTTTTTTTTTACATATGTATGTATGGTATGTACTAGGGATGTCAAAAACCGGACGGTTAGTCCGAAAACCGGTACTTTCAAAACGGTTAACCGGTTTTTTTCGGTTTTTTCATCCTCCCGGTTTTAACCCGGACGGTTGTTTGCCCATCCGGTTAAAACCGAAATTTTTTTTTTTCAAATTCATAAATTTTTTATATTTTCTTGATTTGTCAGTCTGTAATTCTATTGCTTGTCTTCTATGAAAAATTTCGTATTTCCGAACACTCTCCTTGGTGCTCTTATTCCAAGAACCATCGCTTCGTCAAACTACCGCTCCTTGCATTTTTCCTTTCGGAACATTACGCTCTCGTAAGAAGAATTTTCTTGTTCTTCTTATCGACACTTATCTTTCCGTCCGCCATATAGCGGATGCGCAGCGGAAAATATCGGAAACACAAAAGTTCCCCCTATGAGAACGGATAGCAGAACATACCTTTCCAAGGCAGATATTGTTTACGTTGCGTGTCACACGTGTATCTTTAGTGCGTCGTGAATGTATATGTGTGCATTTAGAGTTCATTGTTATAGGAAGACGAATCGGCAGTTGCTACGAAGTCCGCGTCCACATCGATATGGAAAGGTCCCAAAAAGGACAAAAAGGGATACTCTTTAATCCTTGGCCGGAGGTCGGCATGTATAATAATAGCTAAAGACTCTACCATTAAATTTGCTAAGAAAAAAAATGATCGGAAAACTCTCAAAAAGGACACTAATTACAAACCTTTATCGAACGTGGGCATGTGGGGTGTCATATCAAAGAGGGCGTCGAGTACATTCCATATCTGGCGTTTATTACTTGTTTCAAGGACCCTCACAGGAGAAAATTGGGATCCAATGGAAAATTTTCATGTTTCTCGTATTATGTATCTTTCCAAAGCCGTAATTTTTCGTTTTAGCCCGAATTTTTCCATTTAGTGTCCTTGAAACAGCAAACAAACACCGGATATGCAATGCACTCGACGTCCTCTTTGACATGACACCCCGCATGCTCACTTTCAATCAAGGTTTGTAATTAGTGTCCTTTAATGTCCTTTTTCAGAGCTATCCGATAATTTTTTTTAGCAAATTTAATGGTAGAATCTTAACCTATCATAGATTCGGAAAAGTGAGAAACGTAGTGACAACTTGGATTATTCTCGTAGTTATGGCTTTGGAAATTTACACGGAAAACACAATAATTTTCGATTTAATCTCGATTTATTCCGTTGAGGGTCCTTGAAACAGGAAACAAACACCGTAATGTACTCGACGTCCCCTTTGATTTGATACCCCACATGCTGACCTCCAGCCAAGGATTAAAGAGTATCCTTTTTGTCCTTTTTGGGACATTTCCGATCAAAATTTTTTTTAGCAAAATTAGTTTTAGATTCCTGGGAGCTCGCTGATTCAAAAACCACAAAAAATAGCCTTACTCTAATTTTTCCTATTTGGAGGCCTGAAATGGGATATTTTGACTGCACTATATACATTGTCTACCAATAAAACTCAGTTAACTAATTTTGAAACATTATGAATACTTCTGACAATATTAGGTGTGTTTTTTTTGGTTATCCCGTGCAGGTTTGGGTAACGAAACTCCATATAAAAAAAATGACAGCTGACGCACCTGTCATTTTTTTTATATGAAGTTTCGTTACCCAAACCTACACGGGATAACCAAAAAAACACACCTATTATTTGATTATCTTTTTAGTTCAACATGTTTCTCTTTTAGGGCTCCATTACACAGTCATATTTCTATACGAACATCAGCTTAACGAGTGTGTATGCATTATTTTGCTAAAATTCTAAGCAATTCAATGAAAAACCGGTTAACCGAAAACCGGTACTTTGAGCCCGGTTAAAACCGGACGGTCTAACCGGCTTTGGAAAAAAACCGGAAAAACCGAAAACCGGGTTATGGGCCGGTTTTTGACATCCCTAGTATGTACAAGGCCAAGGCCAAGGCCAATTAAAAGCGTTTTGGAAAATCTCCTGCAGCAAAATGTTTATCAATGTAACTAATGATTTGTCCTGGGTAATTTTTCGCCGTAATCGTTTGGTCGCAAATCTCTTATAAGTGTAGAGATTCATAGAGAATCGAGTGTGGTCTACGACTTTTAAGTGCACAAATTTAATATTGGTAGTTAGAGTTGTTCATGTTAATATCAGTGCCCGCTCTAGTACTTATGCCGCCCCGGGCAAGACCGTATATTGGCGCTCCTAACTTTTTTTTACTATTAAAGGCTACCCAGAAATTTGTATTTCATTCCTAAGGGCTCCATTACACAGTCATATTTCTATTATCATATCATTAATCCTATTCGATTCATTTGGTTTAAATTTTTACACGTGCACTAAACTAAATCGAGTAGGCGAGCCCTAAGAGTCGATACGAAAAGAGACGAGTTGATTGGTGCAAATTTGAAATACATATGTAGTTATTTGGCAAGCAATACCCGGGGAACAGCCAAACAATTATTTTTCTGCACGAAATTCGTTAATTAAGTTTGCCGGAGAGATTTAACTCCGGTCTGAATTGTTCTACTACTAAGTCGTGAATAGAAAATATTCTGCCGACGAAATACTGCATACTGCTGGAATAATCCTGAACGAGCAAGGACCGTAAAAATCCTTAGTGTCTAAGAAATACCAACCAGGATGTACCACATTGTACCCAAATCATGGGTCACTACTGAGTGAGATAAACTGAGTTTCCAGTTCTCGGAATGCGCCGCTACTGAGGCTATTAGGCAATGACAACCAGACTCAAGTCAACCAGCCTATGTGTGAATTCTCGGCAATTGCTCAGATCAGGCTATGGCTTCTGGAAAATGCATCTATGTAGTTTCCTGGAGTTACGATACAAATTCGGGTGCTTTGTTTGATTTAAAAATTATTTGCAGAATATATACATTTTATATAAATTCAAATCAACTATTTTTTATTTTATTTCAATCGTTTGTTGCTGAATTTGATTTTAGAAATTTTTATACCCGTCAATATGTGAAAGGGTATATTAACTTTGTCATGAAGTTTGCAACGCACAGAAGGAAGCACCTCCGACTATATAAAGTATATATATTATTGATCAGTGTGCTGAGAGAAATCAATTGAGCGATGTCCGTCTGTCCGTCTGTCTGTCTGTCTGTCTGTCCGTCTGTTTCAATACAAACTAGTCCCTCAGTTTTGAAGCTATCGGGCTGAAATTTTGTACACAAGTTTCTTTTAAGTGTACGCTGTATATATGTCGGAACGAATGGAATCGGACCATGGGGTAATGGGGCTGCCATAGAAACCAACCTCTGAAAATTAAGTTCTTCTAAGAAAAACTTTTTTCTTTATGTACCCATCTTAACCAAACTTCACCCAAATGTGTTCCTAGTAAAGTCCCAAAACATTTCTAGGAACGGATGGAGTCGGAACATTACGTCATAGGGCTACCATACAAACCCACCGCTGAAAATTAAGTTCTTCCAAGAAAAACATTTTCGTTTATAATCCGACCTTAACCAAACTTTACCCAAATGTGTTCCTAGTGAAGCCTCAAAACATATCTAAGAACGCATGAAATCAGAACACTACGTCATAGGGCTGTCATACAAACCAGCTCCTGGAAATTAGGTTCTTCTAAGAAAAACTTTTTTCTATATTTACTAATCTTAACCGAAATTCACCCAAAAGTGTTTCTAGTAACGCCTCAAAACATATCTAGGAATTGATGGAATCGGAACATTACGTCACAGGGCTGTCATACAAACCAACCACAAAATATTAGGTTCTTGTGGAAAAATTTTTTCATATGGAGTACCACATTCGATAAACAAAAAATTGCATGGATGTAATTCTTGTGGACATGTCCTGGGCCCTGTATAAATTTGGGTTAAAGCAGGCATGCAGCTTATTTCCATATTCATATCCTAGCAAAGTCCATCCAATCCATATACTTTTCAAGAAAAGAATCCCATGAGCTATGATAAGTCAAAAGAAGTCTCGAGATATACGTTTAACAGTAGAACATGTTTATAACGAACTATTATATAAAAAATTTATTTTATAACGAGACCGAGTTCAAATTGCGCAAATAGCATGATGAGTGCATACCCTAATACCCATGTACAGAGCTAGACGGCACGCAAAGCCCAAAGTAATCAATTCCAGTTTTTTTGCAGGGGAGAAAAGAAAAGAGTATATCAGTCGGATCTGGCGCACTTTTAATATTTTATAAGAACATAACAGCTACCTCTTGACACACATTTGAAGTTTTTTGGGACATACTATCAAAAGATATGTCTAAATTTCGATTTGTACGGGTAGTAAGGCCTACTCCACTTTCCATCAACTTCCAGGATATGTCACAAATAGGCATCGATACAAATTTCAATAAGCAGTAGGAAACTAATCACGCATCTACCCGAACTCCCTTTCAAAAAACTGAATATTCACGATTCTCTATAGAAATGACCACCTTTCCTCTAATGAGGAGAGGAGTTCATCATATCGAGTTTCCACTATAATTTCGATCAAAACTCTCAATATTCATTATCTTTCTGAAAGTAAGAGGCAGAATAAATAAAATTGTAAAAATGTCCTTCATTTACAACATATGGCCTGAATGCATGGCGTACCATATTTGGTACACAATGTAAATTCTACTATTTTCGCTTTTATGGAAAAACGGGCTGTTTCCTGGGAATATAAAGGCTGATTCCGTCTTTAGTGACCGATTTTACATAACGGGAGGTCAGTTACGATAATGGGTTCAGACCCCATGCATTTAAGGATTAACGCTTCCGGGAACAGATGGAATCGGAACACGTCATAGGGCTGCGGTAGAAATTATTAACACAAATGAAACTTAAGTTTCATTCAAATGTGACGGGTATTCAAATTTCGGCCGCGCCCGAAATTAGCCTCGGTCTCGTTTTCATAGCGATTAAACACTGCTTCTTAAGTTACGATTCGAGTTACGATTTTAGTGGTCTTTAATATACAAAAACTTTTTTTTTTACGTTTACGCTAATGTCAGTTTAACGAATAATAAATAATTCTATGAAATGCTAGCCAAAATCCCGCCCCAAAAATTTGGCGCCCCGGGTAACCGCGTAGAGCGGGCGCCGATTAATATTCGTGTAGTGAATGCCTCTGTGTAAATTAAACAATTCAGGCTAGTCACAACTTCCTAAAGGGGTACGTCAGTTAATTAATAGAGAGTTTTAAAAACCTCATATATAAATTGAAATATTTCTTTGTCGGCGTATCCTAGGATAACCGTGAAAGACGTGTTTTGCTTAATTTAAGGCAAAAGAACTCGATACAATGACAATTCATAACTTTGTCATCACCTATTTCAATACGTATAATGCGGACTCGTACACTACAACAACTTGCTTAACCTCTCTAATTATATCGTTTAACATTTAACGTTTTAATTATGAATGGTTTGCTAAAACTCTCTATCATTTTTCTATTCGAAACTAATGTATAGTAATGAGCTCTCAAAGAGTCAAGGGATATAGTCTTACAAACAAAATAAATCAATACATTTGATATTAAATTTCTAAAGCAAATTTCGCTCCTTACCAGGACTAGATACTATATTTTGCTAAACATTGAAAATGCACAGAAGTATTTTATTTGTTTTAAATCCGCTTATAATGCTTAAAAATAAAATAAAAGACTCAATAATAAAAGCAGAAAAGTTTCTCGGCAAAAAGTCACTGAATTTACTTCAGGAAACTGACAACTTTTCTGAGCCCTTAGTCTATTACGAATTCATGTTTCCTTTTCACAGTGTACACCGAAACGTAGCCAGTGGCAGTGATACAAAACAAACTCTAGCGTCAACCTTTCCTTTGCATTTCATATACTACGTCTGAGATGACTACTACTTGTATATTTTACGTTTGTAGATCTGTACACTGACGAAGGGCCATTTCAAGAGCAATGTCCTGTAATCCAGTAGTGTATGAACGTATGTTGTCACGGTGCCCAAAGGACATTAAGCATTTAAATTGTTAATAATTAAAATCACTCAACTCACTTGTATTTATAAATAAAGAGGATATAGCCGTAACGTACGGAACAAATATATACATACATAGGTATATTACTTACCTACATTGTACCAATATTATACATATGTATGTATGTCAGAATCTGACAGCACGCTAATAATGTTGAGGACTCATATTTATGGCATTTTGCAGAATTTAAACAACTCGGGAAAGTCATCCCAGGGATCTGTATCTGTGCAACTGTTGTACAAAGTAGAGTAAGTTAACTTTCAGATGGATTCTATTAAATAGTTTTAATTGATTGAATGGATGGTGAATCGTATTCACTGAACACATACATACATACTTTTATATGAGGTAAAAGGATATTTTAAGTTTAGGACGAAATTTGCAACGCACATGAAGTACGTACGCAGAAAAATATTTCGAGAGGGATTTTAGCAAGGCAAGGTTACAGTTGGCCAGAGAGTCCAGTGTGAGTGAATTCCGCATCTGCTTGGCATGATCAAATCACTGTGATTGCCACTAGTAAATTGACTTAAGAGCTCAAATTTTTGAATCTTTATCAATGAACTCAGGCATACACCATTGTAAGTGAATATAAATCATGTCCTCTTTCTGTTAAAAAAAACCTCTATTTTTCTACTGCGATCGAGACGCAAATATTAGGCAATAAGCAACTAATAATTGCAGCAGAGTTACGTACTAGTAGTTGCACACTCACGTCACCACTAAACTGAATGAAGACCGGATCCAAGCCTCATAGTGCCGATTCATGGAGATTGATTTTACCAGTTTGAGTTGTCCTACATCTAAGCTAAGTTACAATGTGTCAATGTGTCTCTCCGCTGATTAGATTTGGATGACAATTATCAACTAAAGAATTTATTGTGGAGATACAAGGACATCCTTCGGAATTGCAGAAAATTTTTTCCCCACCAAAAAAACAAATGTCTTTTATCAAAGAACAAATACATAGGCCGCATGAAATTCTTGCGGCAATGCTAGAAATATCAGTATAAGTATAATATAATATGAAAAAAATGTATTCGCTTTTATAAAAAAAATCGCGACCGAGTTCTAATCGTATGCGAATACAAGGCACGCAAAACCCAAAATATTCCCGCAATCCACAGCTATAGCATTTGACCCAAATTTGAAGTTTTTCACAAGATATGGCTGAATATAACTTTGTAGGGGAGGTAGGGGTAAGGGTAGTCAGACCTACTCTACTTTTCATCGACTTGAAGGATATGTGACAATCAGGCATTGATAGAAAAGTCCCTAGCGATATTCTGTTGAAATAGATGAATTAAAATATGAGGATGAGTAATTTGCATGGGAAGTAGTGGAACCCTTGGTCCAATTCGGTCGATTTTCATTACCGTCCAATATTTTACCAAAACAAACATCTACCTGAAATTTAAAACCACTAGCTTCATTACCTCGTTACTTTGTTAACAGACAGACGCACGGATAGACAGACATGGCTTATTCGAATCAGAGACCGACCCTGATTATCTATACAGGGTGTCCCTCATTAGGTGTAATACTGTAAGGGTTGACAGCACAACTTGTTTCAGCAAGAAGGCTACCAATACAATCCGATTTTTTTACCGTTAGCTTGCTATCGCTTTTTTTGTGAAAGTCATCGAAAATCGTGACTTGTCATGAAAAATCATAATTTGCGGCCCTCCCGATGACCTAATCCAAGATTTGATTTCAGTTTCGGAAACTACATAAAATTTCACAAAAACTGAAGTTTTTCCAGTTGCCAATATTATCGCCACTTTCAAGATACAGTTACTCAAACTTAATAGAAATTTTAAAATAGATTTTTCATCGAAAATTCAAACAGTAATTTTATAACGGCGCTTTATACGTACAATTTTGCAAAGTTGATAAAAGTTGCTTCAACATGTTGGCTTTCCAACGGTATATCACTTTTCATATTTACATTGCAAAGTTTTAGGGAAACACGCATTGAATGGTAAAAATCATGGCTTCAGTGGAATCGCTAACAATTTTCCCCCTACTCGAAAAAAGACAAACAAAGACTATTATAATTCGGGATAGAGTCGCGGTACATTATTTTTACCACAACTGTAACACATTTGAAATTGTGTACACTGTTTGGAAAATACAACGGTACTTATAACAGTTAAAATTTAATATTTCCTATTTATAATCGAAAAGCTGTTATTCTTTCTTATGTTTTTACTTCGCAAGTGTGACTGTTTCGTTACTTTTTGGCGGTTAGGAAATTCAGGTATAATTTTGTTAATAATACAATTTATTTTTCGAATATAGCCCTAATTTTGGACCAAATAAATAAAATCGCGATGGTGGAAAACCAATTCTCCGATAGAGAGTATGATGTTTGTGTGCGGGGTTGAATGAGGAAATGGACTTGAAGCAGTTCGAGAGTATAGTCGGCGATTCCCATAGCGACGAATTCCAGGCAGACGTACCTTCGAAAGAACGTATCGGCTTCTTGGAAAGACAGATCGAACACCAAACCACAACGGTAGAGAAGGAGCTCGCCGTACTAGTGTCGGAAGAGAAGAAGAGATTCTTAACCCTCCGTCGGGCGCACCCGGCCTGACAGGCCAGCAAAACAGTTTCTGCTCTGCTCCACGCTAGTAGGGGGGGCCCACAACTTTCTAGCTCCGTTTACTCGTCTAACTTTAAGAATCTCACACAATGCCTGCTTTCAGTTTTACATTGTCCTTAAGACAGTTGTGTGGGAAGGCCTCTGGCCTCACAGGCCGGGTGCGCCTGATCGCGTCATTATTAAGAATGTGCCTAAACTATGCGAAAGCTCTGCATCAAAGATGCTTTCCCACATTTAATTTCGAGCATTAGGATCTTTTTCTAATAAATATTATCAATTTAGACTGCCTGCCTTTCATTAATTGTCTAATTTTTGATAATGTTTCTATTGTAAAGAGTCAATCAAATGTTAATATGCATCCACAACTTAAATATAATTTTGCTATGTTGAACAATTTACTATTTCGTGAAAACTGGAATGACGTCTACAATACGGATGATCCATCAGTGGCTTATGACAATTTTTTAAATACTTTAATGAATCATGCCAATACCTGTATTCTGTCGAGGTCATCTAGAATCGCAAATCTAAAAAACTCAAACCTTGGATCAATGACTACCTTGTGGCCAAAATTAATAAAAGAAACAAACTCGGATCGAAATGTAAAAAACATCCCAATAATAGGCTTCTTAGGGCTCAATATAAAAAATTATGCAATGAGTTAAAAACGGAAATCCCTATGATGAAAGAAAATTATTTCATTAATGAATTAAACATAAATAAGGCAATCCCAAAAAAGAATGGTCAACCATTAATAGAATTATTAATAGAGGTAGCTCGAGCAATAGTATAAAAAGCATTAAATGTGGTGACGGAGTTTCATCTGACTCGGAAGTGATAGCTAATGTATTTGTGAACTTTTTCTCAGACATCTCTTACAATATTTCTGCTGATTCTGTGGATTTTCATTCAGATCGTCTTGTCTCTGACGCTTTTCAGACGGAAAGCTTTTTCTTTGCGCGAATCTCGTCTTACGAATTATATCAAATCATAATGTCGCTAAAAAATTCAAATTCATCTGTCAATAATTGTCTTTCTAACTTTATGCTGAAAAAAATTGCGCTTAATATTGTTGATATACTCGTATTAGCTTTTATATTTAATATGTCCGTGTCGAGTGGTGTTTTTCCAAACAAACTGAAAACAGCTGATGTTTTAGCACTGTTCAAAAAGGGTGACACATCTCGCATAGGTCGCATAGAGTAAAAGTAGGAGCTGCTTATAGTAAACTTCGCAAAATTGAGTTAGGTGTTCCCCAGGGTTTTGTTCTAGGCCCACTTTTGTTTCTTATTTATGTAAACTCACTTCTCAACCAGAAATTAATAAGCAAGCCCAATGCCTTTGCTGATGACTTAGCTTGTACTTACACTCTTACACTGCAAGTTCTCTTCTTGACCTTATTTCAGATATCCATCATGACTTGGAAACTCTAAAGCATTGGTTTACCGCGCATTAATTTGATATTAGCGATAAGACGAAGATTATGTTTTTTAATTCAAATATATTATCCCTCGAGCCGATTAGTTTTTGGTATCACCACCATAGTTGTAAACGCTTCGTTGTTAATAATTTGTTAGTTAATAGTTCATCCAATGTTTCCGCCTCTTTTTGCTCTGAAGTTTTATGTTCTTGTAAATGTTTTGAAATTGGTATAGTATCTAGCTTTAAGTATCTGGGTGTTATTTTAGATAGTAAGTTAAATTGGTCTTTTCATATTGCTTCACTCAGAAACTACTTGTTATCAGCTATCAGACAAATTTATATGTTGCGTCCTTTTTGTACCCATAGTCTTTTGAAAATGGTATACTTCAGTATCTTTCATTCTAAATTGGAATATGGGCTTTCTTGTTGGGGTAGTATTTATAAAGTAAGGTTAAATCCGTTATTGGTAGCACAGAAACATGCCATTCGACTAATTTGCAAAAAAAATAGACGTCATCGCAGTTTTCCGCTTTTTAAAAATTTGCATATACTTCCTTTGATTCATTTATATTGCTATAAAATTTTAAAAGTATTTTTTATTCGGAGTGGTTACCTTGATATACGCACCTCAAGTATTTATAGTCTACGTCAGTCTTTCCAAGTTAATGTACCGCGCCATTACAAAGTTTGCTATCTGAAATTTTTCACATGCTCCGCACCTCGGTTATTTAATAAGCTGCCACCTACTATTAGAGGCATTCGAATATTACCCAAATTCCTTTCTGAATTAAAAAAATCATGGCTCTTAACTCATTGCCGGACACAACGCCAAAATTTGACACGATTTGTATGGTCAAATGCTCAAAATTGGACGTCTATAGACGTTGTGTCCGGGAAAGTGTTAAATTATGATCATGTTGATATCTTTACGATTTGAATAGTTTAGTATGTTTTTGTTCTTTATAATCTTTACTTTACGCGTTTTTTTTTTGTATTTTTTACTACTAACTTTATTCTTTTTGCTTCCTAACTGCCTTTATTTTAAGTTGTATTATTTTATCTTATTTTATCTTATTTTTTTTTTGTTTTATTATGTATTATACTGACTTTATTTTTACCAACAACTTTTCTCTTTTTCGTATTTTTATTTAACAATACATTCGAAACTAATTTTTATTAAATTATAGAATGTATTTTATTTATTTCTCCGATTATTTAATTTTGTATTTAGTTTTTTTTCTTTTTTTATTTATTTTTATTGTATTATTTTTTATTGTATATTCATGATCATTTTTCTTGTATTATTGTATTATTTAATGAGGAGGAATAAATCTTATTGAATTGAAAAAAAAAATTGAATTGAAAAATTTCAATTTTTCTAACGAACCATGGTTGCGCGATTCTTCCTCGCTTGGTTTTGTTCTGGTAAATCGATAATTTTATTTCTATATTATACTCTCTAGTAAATATGTTTCTTAGTACTATATTTACTTTAATTAGATCCCTTAGATACTGATAAGTCAATTTCCGAAAAGTATCTGAAATTTAAAGTAACATATTAAGGAAAAAAGACACAAATAGATGGGTGGCCTCTCAGGCCGAGTGCGCCCGATCTTGTTTTGATTTGAGGTGCGCCCGACGGAGGGTTAACCTGTTCGATACTAACCAAAAATAGAGCATGCGTAGAGCAGCACTTCAGCTGATATTCCACGGATGACAATCCAAAGGACTCTTCAGTCGGTCAACCGGTATCCGTACCACCTTACGCAAGTTCATAAATTACTACCTAGCGACTGTCAGAGGAGGATAACATTTTGCAAATTTAACCTCCCGGGAACAGCTGCTGCAGCGAATTAATGATGCTTGTGACAACATAAAGGAAACCCCTCCTGAAATCCTTCGGACCGTTTCTTCCATGCGCCGCAGGTGTCGAGTCTGCATATAAAATGGAGGAGGCCAATTCCAGCAGCATTATTCCAATTCATCAAACAGACCCATTTAATCATCAGTTAATATTTTTAGTTTATTGGTTGTTTCTCATATTCAAAACTTTATTTTCATGTTTATTTGACAAATTTTCAAAATTGCGATAGTAAAATATAAAAATAAATGAATAAAATTTCAGTTTGAATAATCCGATAAGAAAATAATTACCTTGTTTTTATACATCCAATATGTGTAATTCCAAAATCCCACAATGTAAATATGAAAAGTAATATACCGGAAAGCAAACATGTTGAAGAAACTTTCATCAGCTTTGCAGAGTTTTACGTATAAAGCACCGTTATGAAATTACTGTTTGAATTTTCGATGAAAAATCAAGTTTAAAATTTCTATTAAGTTTGAGTAACTGTATCTTAAAGTAACTGTATCTTAAAAGTGATGATAATGTTGGCAACAGGAAAAACTTTTTTTTTGTGAAATTTTATGTAGTTTCTGAAACCGAAATCAAATCTTGGATTAGGTCATCAGGAGGGCTGCAAATTATGATTTTGCATGATAAGTCACGATTTTCGAAGACTTTCACAAAAACAGCGATAACAAGGCAACGGTAAAAAAAATCCGATTGTATTGGTAATTTTCGTGCTGAAACAAGTTGTGCTATCAACCCTTACAGTATTGACCACCTAATGCGGGAGACCCTGTATACGAGTATATAAAAATGGAGCCAACAAAATGTATAGTAATTCATCAATTAAGAACGGCTGGACCGATTTGGTTCAAATTTTTTTTCAGTTGTTTGCAATTACCAGGAGAAGGTTTTTACGAAAGAAAATGTCGGAAAAACTCTCCGGTAAAGTCGGAAAATTGGAAAAATCGAAGTAATTCATCAATTGACAACGGCTGGACCGATTTGGTTCAAATTTGTTTTCAGTTGTTTGCAATTACCATGAGAAGGTTTTTACGAAAGAAAATGTCGGAAAAACTCTCCGGTAAAGTCGGAAAATTGGAAAAATCGAAAAAATACATCAATTGAGAACGGCTGTACCGATTTGGTTCAAATTTTTGTTTTCAGCTTCTTTGCAATTACCAGGAGAAGGTTTTTACGAAAGAAAATTTTGGGAAAACCACCCAGAAAAGTTGGAAAATTGGAAAACTTGAAAATTATTTTTTTTTGCTTGCAATTTTTCCACAATAGATTTTTGAATGAAGAAATATAAAATTTTTGGTAGAAAACGCGGAAAATTCAGGAAGAAAGCGTTGCATTTATCGAACGATAGACGATGCAAAGGTGGAAAATTCGTTATGAAGCTTTTGATAATTTCGAATAATTGTGGAACTCATTGTGATAAATTTTGCGTTAAATTTTGTTTCAAGAAGCTAACGAGATAATTAATTGCTGTGCTGTGAATAACTATCAAACACGCGCAAAATTTTGAGGACAGTGCATTTTCTCACACTTTTACCTTCATCTTCTTCTGGTCATATTGGCGTATCCCGACCGCATTGTGGAACAAATACAAGGACGAGATGGCTGACGACATTTTGCATAGAGTTCGCATGACAACTTCAAATTTCGATCTTGAAATTAACGCCGAGATACACAACGAGGCGTTAGTTCTGATCGAAGACTGCTGTCTGCTGTCGAAATTGGGAATGCCAGCGCCAAATCGTTTGATGAACGATCCAATTGATCGCGAGTTGCAACGCGAGCAAGATTATGATCGAGAAGAGCTGGCCGAAAGAGTTCGAATAAATGTGCCGCTTTCGAATGCCGAGCAGAAGAACGTATACGATTCGCTTATGTAGGTTGTTGACGATGGAACAGGAGGCATTTACTTTCTCGATGCTCCTGGTGGAACAGGCAAGACATTCGTCATTTCGTTGATTCTGGCAACAATTCGGTCAAGATGTCAAATTGCGATGGCTTTTGCATCCTCTGGCATTGCTGCTACATTGTTGGAAGGCGGTGGGGCTCTGATATTACTCTCCGGAGATTTTCGTCAAACGCTCCCCGTCATCCCGAAATTTACTGCTGCGGATAAACTTAATGCATGCCTGAAATTGTCATCTTTGTGGCGGCATGTCAAGAAGTTGAAATTGACTACGAACATGAGAGTCGCATTGCAGAACGACCCATCGGCTGCTGAATTTTCAAAAATTCTTAAAAATCCGTTGACACCGTAATCGACGAGGATGACGCAACCAACTATTCGACGGAGTTTTTGAACTCGCTTGATGTGCCAGGAGCCCCGTCGCATAATTTACAGCTGAAGTTGGGATCGATCATATACATGTTACGGAATTTGAATCATCCGAAATTGTGCAATGGTTCGCGGTTGTCCGTCAAGAAACTGATGAACAATGTGATTCAAGCGACGATAATCAAGGGAAAATTCAAAGGAAAGGAAGAACTTATCCCACGAATTCCGATTATTCCAACTGATCTTCCATTCCAATTCAAGCGGATTCAGTTCCCTGTTCGATTGGCTTTTGCAATCTCTCTTGATTACAGTAATTCCTAGTGGAGCATGGTGCGTTGATGACTACCGTGTGTAGTCGTCAACGTTACAAAGACAACTGAATTCGGAGTGTGATACGGTTGTCAGCCATACCACTTCCTAGTCACATTGTTAGTTTATTATTCTACGATAAGAATATTTCTTATCATCTTCTACTGAATAATAAACTTGCGACGAGTCGTGCCGAGTTTGGAAACTCGTTTCTCTATGAGTGTCTATTTCACAGAGTGGCGACCGAACCATCACGGCCACAGAGCACGACTTTTGCAATGGCAATCAATAAATCGCAAGGCCAATCGTTGGAAGTCTGTGGGATTAATCTCGAATTTCCCTGCTTTTCGCACGGTCAGCTGTATTTTACCCATTCGCGTGTTGGTAAACCGTCTTCGTTGTTTGTGTTTTTTCGCCCGAAAACAAAACGAAAAACATTATAGTATTTCCCAATTGAAAACATCCTTATCCCAAGTGAAAAAATCCTTATCCCAAATGAAAAAAATCCGTATCCCAAATGAAAAAACCTGTATCTCAAAAGACAAAATCCTTATCCCAAATGAAAAATCCTTGTGAGCGAATTAAAATAAAATGAATTTAGAGGTGTTTTAAGTTGTTTCTTGCATCAAATTATGAGGTGTGGTTGATGTTATTGAGGATATGTGTAGGATCGGCTTCGTGGGGTTGGCTAATACAATTGCCGTGGTTGGGCATTTATGAAATTGTATACTCGGACGTTGTTCCTTGCGTGTGGTTGGCTTTTGATTTTCATCACATACGCATACCAATCGTCATGAAATTTGGTAGAGATGTGTAGAATGGTAACAGTCTTTGGCACGAAATACTTAGAAGTTGGTAGAGCAAAGAAAACAGGGTGCCCCGAAGATTTCAAAGTGATGTCGACCTTTTTAGTTTTAACTTAAATTAAAATTTTTATTTGTGCGTTAGTAGCCCAGGTCTGCAGAATTGAAAATTATGATGAGACTTTTTAGAAAATTACATAAGAAGAGGCCAGAAAATTTTAATTCGAATAACTAAATAACTATACCAAAGAATGAACATGAAATTTGGTGTAAAAACATGGTATGGCAATAGTGGTAATAGTAATCTAGAAGTCCAGAGATCGAATCTCGACGTTATCAAATATTTCCGTACATGTGCGAATAGGAATTATATAGAGCTTGCAACATTAGACAGGGTGTCCGGAAACTGCCGCATAAACGCCCCGGATTATGATTCCTCAATTGATTTCCAGCAAAAAAGTTGTACGTAACATACCCCCTATACCTACTTAACTATTTAGCTGCCACAGGCATTTGACGATTTTTGAAAAAATCATATTCTTGCGCAACTTAAAGCTCTATATCTCCAAAGCTAGACCAGCTAGAATGAGCAAGGGAGGCTAGCATCATGCTGCCCAACATTTATGCTCCGAAGCTTTTTGTTCTCTTGATTGAACATGTCATGCGGTGGTTTCCGGACACACTGTAAAGTAAAGTAGGTAAATAATTTTCCAAATGTAATTAAATTTTCCCAATTAACATTATCATAATGGAGTTGACCGTGCTCTTATAGTGATTTATTTTGTGGCTTTCATGCTGCATATTTTGGGTTAGCTACGGCTACTTTTGGACTATCCCTGTCACTCCGTCCCTTTCAATATATCGAAATTCCTACTTGTTGCGCCTTTGTGCATTTTGCATTTAGTCATCCATTTTTACTAGATATAGATGTGTGTATGGCCATCTCATCTGATGAACTGCTAGGGGCGAAAGATGAAACTAGTTTCATGGTTTCGGGTTGAATCTATTAAATTAATGAACTGTGAATGAGCAATCTATTAATTTCAGTATTTTGCACCATAAATGTAAATTATGCAATAAGGATGCCGTTGGTCATCAGAATGGGTAGCCTAATAAATGCATAAATGTGACCGGATTTATCGTCATCGCCATGTTTGGCTTGATTTTGCCAAAAGATTATACATATGTACTTATACGAGTATGCATTCTAATTTACCTCTAATTTCAGGACTTAAGTACATATATAAGCATGACAAAAAGAAGTCACGTTACGAATTCAATATAGTCTGCTAGAAAACATTTCATATCGAACTCGGATTGAAGGAATCACTCCATCCGGGAAGGAATAGTGAACGATATTACTTCGTCAGGAAGATATTTTGACAATACAAGACTAATACAAGGAATGAGTGAAAAGAGAGTTATGATAAATCGGCCCTTACTCTTTTTAACTTTATTTTTTACACTTTGCTTCTACTGGGAATCGAACCGGGCACCTATCGTTTGGTAGTCCTAAGTGGTACTGAGCTATCTAAGATTACAAATTATGGGGATAAATTCGTTTTCTCATTTGACAATTTCATAACTCGCTCGTTGTGAGGAATTAATATTTTATTGTCGTTAATAGGAGTCACATTCCTGACATATTGATGACGAAAAAGCGATTTTTCGTCGGGAAGGCAAGTTTACGATAAATTTTTCATTTGAATGATATCGTTTTCGTATAATTTTTGTGATAGGTATTTCGACAAAAACGATAAAATTGTTTGCGGGGATTCATATAAAAATATACTTACCAATTTTAGTTTTAATAAGAAATGTGCTTCTAAAAATCCTATAGATACATTTATACATAATTTAAATGAAACATGAGTATTCTGACTTAAAGATCGCAACAAGCAAACATGCTTAAAATTTACTATGGAAGAAATAAATGTATCCTTTAGAATCCATCTCTTCGACGAAAACCGAAATATGCAAATTGTTAACAAGAAAGTAAAGGTAAAGTTTTCTTTGTAAAAGTCTTTGTTATTTCTAAAAATATTGTTGACAGAAATTTATTTTCAATACCAGGTATATTCAAATGAGATTCCAAAAATCAATTGAATTTGAGGGAAAATCAATGTGTTTTCAGGTGAAAGATATTTTCTTTTCGTTTTGGAATTTAAGGTCAGTGCCTGTTAAGAAAGAGCCGAAATGTCTTTAGGAGTAAATCACACCATTGTACGAATGATATGAATAAATACAACCTTTGAAATGAATCGAATACTAGAAAAAGGATAAGAAATAACTCATTTCGAGCCTGGGCGAATTTTTCGATGTTCTTCACTTGTTACAAAAGAGGGATGAATCGCTTGGCAATGAGCTGTTACATTTTCAACGAATATAGCGAACTCATTGAGAGCAAATAAGAGGGGTGTAGAATGCGTATTGAAATAGACGATGATTAAATACTTCGGAATTGTATTACGACGATTTAGGCGGTAAACTACTACTAAAGGTCCTCAAATCTGGGAGGTTAGCTAAGGGTATGGGCAAAATGGGTTTCACAAGACCTTACGACACCGTTAAGCAGTACAATTTTTTTTTTTAGGAACAAGGTAAATATGCTGGTAATTTTCTAGAATAGTTCCATATTGACGATCCGAAACTTATTTTCCAGTAAAAGGCGTCTGCGTATCAGGAAGTGAGAACGAAAAAAATGTTTTGCAAAATACCGATAAAAGTTAATAAACTGTTTGGAGTACTGACATATCCCGCGAAATCGATTAATTTATAAAATGATCACGACACCGATTGATGGTTAACTTTGTCATGAAGTTTGTAACGGACAGACTTAAGAAAATATATGCACAACTGTTAATAAGTGTGACGAGTGAAATCGGTCGGAATGAATGGACTCGGACTATGGCATCATGGGGCTACCATAGAAATCAAAAATTCAAAATTAGGTTCTTCTAAGAAAAAGTGCTTTCTTTATGAACCAATCTAACTTAACTAAACTTCACCCCAGTCTGTTCCTAGGAAAGCCTCAAAACTTATTCCAGAACAGATGGTATCAGAACTCCCCGTCATAGGGCTGTCATAAAAACCAACCTTCCAAAATTAGTTCTTATAAGAAAAAACTATATTCTTTACCAACCAATCTTAACCAAACGTTATCCTAGTGAAGCCTCAACACATATTCCAGAGCAGGTGGAATGGAAACACTACGTCATATGGTACACATATAGGTATAAACCAATCTTCCAAAATTAGGTCCGTCTAAGAATTTTTTTTCCTTACGAACCAATCTTCACTCAAGTGTATATCTTAAAACTTATGCATATAGGAACAGATGAAATTGGAACACTACGTTATAGGGCTGCGGTAGAAACTATTACCACAAAAATATTCAAATTTCAAATTTAGGTCGAGCCTGAAATTAGCTTCAGTCTCGTTTTTTCTAAGGATCAGTTGTCGACCCATCGTTAAAGTATGATGGATGATACTCTTCGTAATCGACGAAGGTTCATCATGGAGGCGCCTCAGAGGTGATCATTCAATTTAATTGATTGTTCGATTTTTGTCACCAAATTTTATTTATTTACCTAAGACGTTTACCGTATTTACCGAATGCTGTATGAAAAGCTATATGACTTATCCGTTAGAGGTTGTATCCACTGCATTTCGCGTGGGGGGGGGGGGGGGGGAGGGGTAGGACGAGGGAAGAGAACGTAGTCCCACACATAACAAAATAAGGCTGTAAGATTGAAAGTTAAGAAATATTTATAATATTTAAAAATAGCGAGGTTGAAAACTAAATACGGTTGCATGGTAATATGAAGCACTTGACCCAATTAACCCATTTCTGCCCAAATTTTAGGTTTGTGAATTTTTAGCATTTTAAAGATTGTTTATATTAAGTGGCGTAACGTTTTCTTGTGTTCGAAATTGGAGTGGGGGCCCCCGCGTATGACTTTTTAACCGCAGGAAATATTGACGGAAATCGCATTTACAGCAGTCCACAAATAAGCAAGAGCAATGAAAGTCTTCTGTTTAAGCAACATGTTCCAACATTTTATAAATTGAGACAAAAAAATAAATTTGAATAAATATACTGCATAACTTGTAAAGATCAGTATCTAGGTATGTATGTAGGGGCACACCACAAGGAGGAATTTTATCCTCCTTTACTCTGGGATCTAGCGATTAATCAATTGCTTTTGAGTCTAGAAGGGATTGGATGCAAAGTCACTGCCTATGCTGATGATGTTGCTATCGCCGTTAGAGGGCAATTTCCTGAAACCCTTATTGGGTTATTGGAGAACGCGCTATTTTAGCGGAGTGGGCAAGTTTCAGTGGGGTTGGAATCAATCCAGCTAAAACGGAGGTTGTCCTCTTTACAAGAAAGCGAACGATTCCTATTATTAACCATCCTTGGCTAGGGGATTCCCAACTTGTGATTGCTGATAAGGCAAAATTTCTTGGTAGACAAGAATCTAAGATGGAAGCCCAACATTCAAGAAAGAGTGAACAAGGCCACCGTTGCACTATACTCTTGCAGGAAGGCTATCGGAAAAACCTGGGGCTTTCAACCGAAAGTTGTGTTTTGGTTGTATACTACTATTGTCAGGCCAGTTTTACATCTATTATGTCCTATCTGACTATTTATCACTATAAGCTAAATCGAAGGTAAAACACCACCTCCAGAACTGCGCCTACATGCCTGCTTCGTATGACTGTCATTGATCCTAGACTATATAAGTTTTTACCCTAAATCTGAGGATCGAGTCAGCTAGCTCACAACTCTGACAACCCTGGCTAAGTTAAGTCGTTGGCATATCCATGGCGAATTTCATCCATTGAAATGAAATTTTGTAGAGTTCCTCCGAAGAAAATTGCGTCCTGTAGGAGAACGACTGATCCACTGGCTGGACAGAAGGGTTTAGCCGCATGCGTATACACTCGGCTTCACAAAAATCGGGCCACTTGCCACTTTCGAACTCAAATTCAATTTTCTCTCTAAGTATGAAACTTACAACTATGAAAGTTATATCTACAGAAAGTGTATTTAATGGCAATTCAAATGACTATGATTTTTATCTGAAGTACTGATCTGGAAGTTGGTTAAAATGATTTGACAATATGTAATGTTGACATGGAAATTCTTCAACATGATTTTAAAATTCGCCAATTTGTGATGGAACTTTATGTTCAAGTCCAGCAATTTAAAATGAAGATTTGTCAATTTGATCTGGAAATTTATATTTTTTTTTTTTTGTAATTGAAACACAAGACACTTTCGAAAGTCGTCAATTGAACATGGGAACTCGTAAACTTGACTTAGAAATTCGTCGATTTGCCGTCAGGATGCCGTAGGAGCGTTTTCTTTATGAAGACAACACAAACATTCATGGTGACAGTGCGATTTCAAATATGTAAATCGAAAATTTGACTGCACAAAGAAAAGCCCCCCTTGAAGTTCGAACACAAAGATTTTCAAAAAATGTTACGCCACGCAATGATCTCTTTGTTAGATTCTGCAGCTGGTTTGCCTATTGTCTTGCAAACTAATAAAAATAAATGACTTAAAAAGAACAGTTACCCAAGGATCTATTCTATAAATTTGCCGCCTTGGGGGCCCCTGTGGATTGGGGGCTCGTGTTCCACTAAACACATAGAACACCGTACGTTACGCCACTGTTTATATTCAAGAACTAATAGGAAAGTTGACAAAAAATATGTTTATGCTAATTTGTGAGTTTAAGAGCAGTTTTTCGGTGTGTTCCAATATTGGAATACTGGGCGTAGAAGAGGGTTATGGCACCAAACTTGTTTTGAAATAAAAAAAATACAAATATGTTAATTTTCTGGATGATTTTAAGTTTAATTTTTAATAAAAATTAACAAAATATTTCTTCTCTTAACAAAATAGGAAAATGTGTCAAAGTTGCATTCAGGTTAAACGTATTCAAGGAAAATTGAGGGAAAATCGTCGCAGTCCTTGTTGTTCAAAACAAATATTAGATAATAATTAATATAAAAAGTGAAATGTTCCAATATTGAAAGAACTGGGAAAAAAATGACTAAATTCACGGATCTGATGACTAGGAAGTGAGTAAAAGGAAAAAAGTATTAAATTCCTATGAAGTAACTCATTACAATATTTTCTATGTGATAAATGATAAATCCAAAAACCGCAAATTATAACAAAAAGCAGTGACGAACAACCACACACCTACCTTAGCTATTTCTTGTGCCGTGGAAGGTTAAATATGAGTATCGGATCCTTTTTCCAACAAATTTTATTTTTAATTTTCCTACCTAGACAATATTGAATACCTATTCGAGCGAATATTCTGAAATTTCAATTTCACGGAAAATATCATCCAATCAATTGAAGAGAAATATGTACCTATGTACATCTGAAAAGAAAAAATCATTTTTGTTGTTATATGAGTGACGTCGTCATTAAAATTGAAATGACAACATGTAAAAATCCTGGCGGTTTTGAATTGTTAAATAAAAAAAAACATCATAGTACGAAACAAATTTTAATAATGTACATACCTACAATTACATAACG
Source organism: Microchrysa polita (assembly GCA_949715475.1). Taxonomy (NCBI): domain Eukaryota; kingdom Metazoa; phylum Arthropoda; class Insecta; order Diptera; family Stratiomyidae; genus Microchrysa; species Microchrysa polita. The sequence continues at coordinate 87,490,461 of OX454418.1, read as the reverse complement.
TTTATCGAATATTTTTGAAATATATTACATACCATGTTTCACCATGACTACAATAGGTAAAGGCAAAAAATTCTATCTATTGACAATAAATGCACATATTATGAATTTAATACCACAATAAAATAATTCTTTTTTTTTTCAGATGATGCAGACAACCATAATAACCCAGATATGGAACATTTTGAAAATATTCGAGAGGATACAGTGACAAATTCTATACCCGAAAAAGGTAGGAATGTACTTTCAAATTATATGTGTGTACAGTACTCGTTAAGATTGATGCGGACACATACCTACATATTATGGCAAACATAACGCTCGTATATTTTTTAACGTAAAAAGCAGGACGCTTGTTTTGAAAATGGTCAGCGAAAAAGTTGCAAATTTCTTTGGGCAAGAGGAGGAAACGGAGCCGCTGAACATGGAAACCAGCAGTTTTACGTTTCATGTTGAAAAAGTTAAAGAATTTTTTCGGGTCATCGATAATCCTCTCATACATTTCATATGCGTCACGGGATTTCAAGAAGAACTCATTTGCAAGCTCATCATACTTTTTCTTAACGTCGAGGCAAACATTGGGATCATTTTTGATTATCTTGTAGAGTTTATTTCTTTGGTTTCTAAGGCTTTTAAGATTTCGATTGAGCCAGGGTTCCGAACTTTTATCTTTTTTTAATGTTTGGGTCTAAAGCTAAAATTACTATACTATATCCAATATCGCGTAACTATGCGAAATAAGCATACATATTCAACGAAAATTAGTTAAATATGGTTGCTCGGCGACCATGTCATCGTTGTGTGACTAGTAGGAGAGTGAAGAGTAACGACGCCACAAGCAAGAGAGTTAAGAAGGTCATTTAACCCTAGTCCCACCGACAAAATTTTATTCTTATTTCTACCGACATGGGTACACCTGTACCCAATTTCGATTTACCGCTAGATTTGATATGTTGAATGAATGCACGTTTTTGCAACATTCTTAACTTTTTAGATAAAGTGTGTGGTGATACCTATGTAATTATTTCAAGGTGAAAATATGTCTGGTCGTGGAAAAAAAGTGGAAATGCAAAGTATTAAAACAATGAATGTGAGTGCATCACCATCTGCATTAGAACTAGGCTCGATGGAATACGAGCCAACCGCAGGACCATCCAATCGATTGTATGAATCAGTTTATTTTTTTAATATTTTGATTTAATATATTACAAAGTAGATCGCCGCTGAACTCCCGAGTAATTCATTACCATAGAACGGAAAAGGAAAAATCCATATTGAAAAGTACACATGTCGTCATTTTGCTTATTGCCGCCATTTGTACGTTTTTATTGACGATGACGGAGAACCTTTCGTTCCAACTTATTATGACGAATGGATGCCAGATAAGTATATTGCGTCTGATGCTGAGCAAGAATGTTTCGAATTAGAAACAAGCGATATTTTTGAAAGTGCTTGCGAAGAAGACGAGGATATTCGAATTCCCCCTGTGTCTTCAGTATTTACCGCATCCAATGGAATGCAATGGTTCGCCACTCCTCGAAGACCAGCACCACAAACAAGCGGAATGAACTTTATTTACACACAACCCTCCTGCATCGAACCTTCTCCCTTGCTCTTGCCAGGGAGAATTTTTTTGGCAACTCTTGGCCGTTTCTTGTTGGAAACGTGTGTGGCCCCGAAGAGGCTTGTAACTCCCGTGTGGCAGCGGGGCTGCCATTGGGAATGGTCGCCAGTAGGACCACGTCAAAGACGTAGTCGACAACATGCACAGTAGAAACAACGTCCTAAGGGCACTGGCCGGGAGCTCCTGGGGCAAAGACAAGGAAACTATATTGGTCACATTCAAAGCGATAGGTAGAGCAATTCCTAGCTATGCAGCAAACCATTTGTGACACAAACTGGAATAAGATCCAGGGATGTCAGAACGCTGGCCGACGTATCTCTGTCACCTTATGTCGTCCCAGTATCATCTTCATCAAGAAACCAGCATGTTACCAGTGCGTGATCACAATCCCCGTCTGCCTTTACAATATCTGGTCGGTTACCACGAGAGGATCACCCAAACCATCGTCTCATGGACAATACTCCCCCTCCACGACATTTCAGGAGTGGGGTCAGAGATTCGGAGAGAGACGTCCAGAGATACAAACGGGTACATCCGGAAATCCTGTATTGTATTTCAGTCAATTCATTGAAAAAGTTAAGTGTGTACAGGTGTACCCGTACCGGTAAATATGTCATCACAATTTTTTTCTTTTTTTCTCTTAAGTATATCGAACCAAAAATCTAAAAAGTAGTTAAAATAACCAAAAACCCTTTACTTCAAGATGTCAGAGTGATTCAACATATGTATTTGGTTTTGGGAAATCGGAAATATTTAAATTTAAAGTGAAAAAGGTACACCTGTACCCCTGTTGATAGGACTAGGGTTAAGCATTAAGCGACAAGCGGAAAATGTGCGAAACCACTACTCATGTCATACTCCTAAGTCCAAATTTCAAAATTAAATGAAACTCCAAATTCATAAGCACCGGGTGTGGTTAATCGAATTTTCGGATAATCGACGCTTTCTTGTTTAGCCCTTACTCCTTAACCTTCTTGCGGGCGGGCGCGCGGTAATTTACCGCCCTGATCATATAAACGCGCATAGCTTTTCTCCCGTTCGCCGGATCGAGGTGGGAGACGTATGTATTCTTAAGTCATGCTGTTATAGTACATACGATACAATATCATTTTGGGTAAATTTTACCTTTCATACCTTTCTAGCGGTCATCAAACGTTCGGAGATGGTATATTTTGGTATACAGTTGTGTTCAAAATGTGTGTGCTCTGTGTGATATCACTGAAGTGACGTGCTTCGCTAAAACTACAGAACTTGTTTTATTGTTCACCAGATAATAGTTTTTATGATGATAACTTATTTGGGGCATGTTCTTCTTTCAATTTACCATTATTATGAGAATGGAAGTTGTACGGTTGAGCGCAAATGGACGGGGAAAGACGGGGCGGTAAATTACCGCCGCGCGCCCGGTTATGTCACAAAATGATGCCCGCCCGCTTGAAGATTAAGGAGCATGGTGCTTTGACGACTAGCGTGTGCAATGTAGCGTGTGTAATCGTCAACGTTTCAACGACAACTGAATTTGGAGTGTGATACGGTTGTGTTGTAAGTCTTCTACCACTTCCTAGTCGCATTTTTGTTTGTTGTTTTATGATAATAAAATTCCTTATCTTCTTCTGAATAATAAACATACGACGGATCATGCCGAGTATCGACACTCTCGTTTGTCTATGAATCGCTATATCACAAAGTGTCGGCCGAACGATCACGGCTACAGAGCACGGTTATTCGACGCTCTACTTTCAGTTTTAATTCGGCTGAATTTTGTACACAATAATGCGATATCCTAGCGCACTTCATTCTGCCTAAATTAGATAATTCTGATGACGAAATCATGATCCTCCAAAAGGAGAGTGATACCTGCTCTTAACCCTATTTTGTGGACTTTACGATTTGATATTAAAAAAAGAATTTAAAGAAATATAACTGAATTTTTATTCAATGTAAATCTTGCGTTAATTTGGTAGCACCTTTTACTGCGTCAATCAATCTTTTCATTCAGAGCAAATAAATTTGATCGAATGAAAAGATCATATTTAATTTTTCACTATCTAATCCACACAAAAGCTACTAAATTCAGAACTCTCATGAACATTTTTAATAATTCGGAGCGAATGAATTCGTTTTTATGGGAACTTCATGACCATCGTGTACTCGAAGGCACCTGGATAAATTTTCGCCATTTATAATACACATTTTCTACTTATGCTTGTCCATCTTCATCTTCACCCCTTCGCAGATACGGCCTTGTCCATATCTATACGAGTATATCCTTTTTTACCGTAAAGATACTAAACTTGCTTTGAAAATAGCATGAAGCAAATCACTTTTGAAGGATACGTGGGAAGAAGTTCGCTAGCTGGCAACATGTTCGTGTCCCAGTGTTTTTAAATTTTTTATTTATAAAGAATACATAACGGGAAGACGAAGAAGAAAAGTAAAACACGTCTCATGCAAAATGCATACTTTACATTGTATTTGCCCTGAACACGACACTAGACTAGTCTAAACGCCTCGCCTAGAGGATGTGAGAAGGTGAAATCCGATAGACAAGCATAGCCTTGGGCTACTTGTACAACTGCCACTTGGTTGGCGAGTTTCTCCGTCAATTTTCAATTCCCCCAAATTTTCCAAACCGACCAATCTGATGTGAAAAGTAGCATACGAACAGCTGCGAGAAATTTTGTAATCAATTTAAATATGAAGGTGTACACCAGGTGCAATATTTCCCAACAATGGATTGCAAAAAAAAATAGAACATTGGAGGAGAAAAGGATGAAACGTGGTCCGACTGTGGTGGCAGTGATCCCTTCTATAGAATATAGCTTGGAAGATATGAAAACAGTAAGCTCACGAAATGTATGATTCTACACCAACGGTTATCCAATCCGTTGTTGGTTCTGCATATCTCTTTCGTTCAATTTCGTTTTGCGTCTCTTTGGTCCTTGTGTTTGTCGGTGCCCTATTTTACACCTTGCTTTTGTTACGGGACGCCATCAAGGAGATAGTTTGCCATAAAGGTGGATAAATGATAACATATACTTGGGAGAAAGGCTCATGTGCTGCTGTAAGGTTCAGACATTTTAAACATTTATGTTCGTTCGGTGTCAAACTATTGGATGGAATTAGCAAACGTGTTTTCATGTTGGTTTGAATGTTTAAGCAGATAAAACATGAGTGTAGGTTACAATGGTATAGCTTCGCGTCAATGGGGTAAGTTTAAGTTTTGTTTATTATGAGTAGCTAAGACTAAAGACACAAATTAAATCATAATATTTACTTCATGTGTATTGTAACGATATATCCTTCTGCATTATGAACGGAACGTTATTTCGTATATGAAATTTCATTGATTTACTAGAGCATTTGCGATAGTTTACTTGGAAGGGAACTAATACGGTACGAGTACCTACTCTATAAATCAGTCAGATTTCTCAGTTTTCTCATCGCCTCAATGGCGCAATACTGGCCCGTGATGATATCATGATAATTACTAAAAAATCTGTCTTCCATCCTACTGTTTTTCTTTACTATCTCCATTTACTGCTATTACTTTTTCTTTTTCGACCAGTCTTATACATCTTCCACACCATTTAGACGGAAAATTAAATTAACTTTCATTAAAAATAAATTCATACAAAAACTTCAAAAGTTATGCCGTTCCGGAATCCTTTTGCCTTTCGACTGTTTGTTTTCCGGTTAATGCTACAAAATATTCACTCGACTATATCCGTGTTGCAGAATGCGTATCAGTTCCTTGCATGTTGATAGAAAATTCTTTATGATGAAGCTCAATGGACGGAGCAAGATGCGCAAAATGGTTCTGGGTGGAAAAGTTTCTCGATGGTTTTTTAAGGGTATCCTGATGCTATAGCAATACGAAGCGTTATAATCCCGGTATACATTGGCAACTCTTCAGGAATACTACTTTAATTAAGCATCCCGATAAAGTTTAATTAGGACGACTACAGGAAGGATGCAGAATTTTCCAGCCGGTATGAGAAGTTATTGGTGAAGCACTCTTACATGGAAATTTCAATGATTGTTGCAAACGATCGGTATATGAATAGATTACAATTTTGAGTTTTCTTTTTATAAGCAGCATACCCTGCAAACAATTGAATCGTACATTTAAAAAAATCACATCAGTCAAACATTTTCAAAATTGAGTTATGACCATGAAAATACTTAGCTTGCGAAACTACACCTTTTAGCGAAAAAAGGAAATGCATAATGTTGACCAGAAGCAAAGTATCGCTAATTAAGTTTAGGCTATCATTATACGTTTCGTGCTCATATAAGTTCTACTGGCGGCTTATCTTATCAAATGTTTAACCAAGGGAGGTAGCCAGGATTTTGTTTCGGTAGGGGTCCAATGCTTGATTTCAGAAATTTCAGTAAACGTTATTAAACAAAGAATTTTGTTGTGGGCGGAGGCTAGTATAGCAGTTCATAACTTCACTATTATTATTAGATGTTTGCGGAAACAGTCCTCAATTCTGCCCATCTTAATGAAATTAGCACCTGGCTTCATTAGTGCAGGTACTGTGGTTCATCATCATAGCATCATAGCTATAGGATTTACTTTTGCGGTAGCGCCAGTTGACAAAACGCCCCATGCATATATTTCAACTGTAGAGCATAGTCTAGACGCGGCAGTACCAAATTATATCTCCAAAAACTTGTTTTTCGTCACTGCAAGATTCGGTACTTGATATGTGCAGTCATTTCCAGGTCACATAAAATTTTGTGTTTTTTTGCATCTGAAGATATTGCGATGAGTATATATAAATCTCACAAAAACAACTCTGTTGTAAAAAGTTTCCGCCAAAGAAAAAGTTGTCAGCCGCAAAAAGGATTGATATAATACAATCCCGCCAAAAAGCTCGCATGGATATGCATTCAAAAGTGATTGAATTAGTTTATAGTTTCCACCAAACCAGCGTGGTGCGGTACGCGTCAGAATTTGTGAAATAATTTCCGCCGCGGTAGACCACGCTGAATTTGCCAATTCGTGTGGAGTCTGCGTTGTGTGTACCGCGTACCGCACCCGCGCTGGTTTGGTGGAAGTTAATTTCTTTCAACGCTTATTGGCGGGGAGCTTGACGAGGGTGCTATTTGCTGCTATGCTCTTTTCTGATCAGATTTAATCTCGAATCTTATCCAGCCTTGTAAATAAAATGTCTTACAAACTTGTTTGCTTTCCTTCGTATAGACGACTTTTTTTATACAATAAAGTTCTTTCGTAATTTTCTTAAGATTGGTTTTATCCTGCAATTACTCCAATGAAAACTCCCCGCCAAACAGAATTGCAAGAAATTAGATTCTACCAAACCAACGCGGGTGCGGTACGCGGTACACACAACACAGACTCCACACGAATTGGCAAACTCAGCGTGGTCTACCGCGGCGGAAATTATTTCACAAATTCTGACGCGTACCGCACCACGCTGGTTTGGTGGAAACTATAAACTAATTCAATCACTTTTGAATGCATATCCATGCGAGCTTTTTGGCGGGATTGTATTATATCAATCCTTTTTGCGGCTGACAACTTTTTCTTTGGCGGAAACTTTTTACAACAGAGTTGTTTTTGTGAGATATCAATTCTTTTTTGCAGTTTTCAATATTCACTGCCCTATTGTCACGACTTTGTTTGAGAACATAATAACAATAACAACCCTCTTGGTAACCTTTGTGCCCTTGATAACCTTAGCCTCCTTCGTAACCTGAGTTGTGTGTGTTTTGTGAACCTCTACCGTTTGCTGGAAGCTTTAGGCTCATCGGGATGTTATTTGTTCATCCAATATTATAGTAATATGTACGAACTCGGTATAAAATACGAATAAAAACTGGAACTGTGACCCCTTGCCTCCGCTCTCGCAGACGCTTTACAACTGAAAACTTTAGAGAACATATACACGGGATTGTTCGAAACAGTCCTGCCAAATCACAAAACTTTACGATTCTTTTCTTGGCATTTTTCGGGCCTATCCCCGATTTTTGCACAATGCTTCCCTTAAAACTTATGAAAAGATTTAAGCGAGGAACTCTATGCGTTTTTTCACATTTTCCGCTGTATCTTTTTTTCTACTCCACGGATCGGAGCAAACGATAGCCTATGCACACCTTCACGACAGACTCTATCAATGGGAAAAGAGACCAAATCCCGAGATGCCCTCTGCAAGGCTGTAGCCCTGTCAATGAACGACAAGAACAACAAGAACAACGAGAACAAGATTTTCGAAAAAATGCGATTTTCAAACTCTTATATATCCAGTGTTTTTCATCGTATCTTCTTGAAATTTTCTACAGTTCGTAAGACGGCGCAAATGACAACCTATACCGAATTTGAACACTCAGGACCAACCAGGGTCGGAGCTACAGAGGTCCGAAAACCCGTACTTGTTCCGTCGTGTAAACATAGTCTTAGTCGCTTTTCACTTTTGATTTGTTCAAATTTCTTCTTTTTTCTGTGGCGTGCGGGACGCTCCCGCGTCCCTAGATATATATATTATTATATATATTTTCGTCCACTGGGAAGAGCTTGGAATTTCGGGAAAACAAGCAAAATGTTGAAATAAAAACTAAATAACTTTTAAGATTGTATGATACATACTTAGAGAAAACGCCGCCTACGAGCTATTATGCCTCCTAAGGTGTAGCTGAATCTTCTGTGAAATCAATCTTATTTTTTGAAGAGGTCTAATTTTGGTTCTTAGAAACAGTTTACAGACTGTGTCTTACGATGATGCGCCGTTTTTTCGATTCTTTAGACATAGTTTACATTTCGCCGAACGTTTGATCGCATTTTTGGCCGTCGGTTCCTTTGAAATATATATGGAAAGGGTTGGAAAATATTGTTGAACGATATTTTTCATCAAGATATAGTACCAATGGTCTGTCTGGATCTATACGCCATCAGAAGGGTTAAATATCACGTTGGCATTTTAAGAGAGTAATAAATATTACGCGGATTTTATATTCTCAATTGTAAACAAAAAATTGACGTTTGAATAATATTTTCACGCATTCTATGAACTGCAATAGTGTGAGAACGGTGCCATTTTTATTTTCTGATGCCCACTCTGGACTAACGCATGCTTTCTCTAAGGATACATACACATTTTTATAAAGCGTTGTTGCAAATTCAAGGTGGGGCATTTTATACACCAAACTTGACAAAACGCCCCAACATGCTAAGGGTAATATGCCCCACTTTTATTATAAGGAAAAATATAAATTAATTTAATTTTAACAAAAACTTAAAAAAACTGAGTAAAATGCAAAATAAGTATTTTGATCGAATAAATATGAAAAACAATTCAAAACTAAAACGTTAAACAAAAAATCAAATTCTACCCTAAGCAACGGGCACATCTGATTAGAAGAAAATATTTGAGACATTTGTTTCAACTTATATTTCTTATTCCTACACTTAATTAAATGTAAAATCTTTATATTTTGCAATATGTGTGACAATTAAACGCATCTATTTAAAAAGAAGGGTGGTTTATTGGTGGGGCATTTTGTAACACGTTCTGGGGCATATTACCTATATCTCATTTACAACACGCCGCATCGTTGGCTCAAGAGAAACGACAGATTACCGTTAGTTGCTTATTTTTTTCTAAAATATTGCCAAAATAATTTTATTACCAACATTTTAAACTACCATCCTGTAAAATATCTTAATGAAATCTATTAAGGTTTCCGATTTACATTCATTTGAAAAAAAGTGGGGCATATTGTATAGTTTTATATGATTATTGCCGAAGATAATTTTGAGGTGCGTCTAGTGTAAGCCAAATCTAGACGCACCTCAATAAGCATTAAAAACATGTTTATTTTTTGAAAATAATGTAGGTAGCCACGGCATGATAAAGGTTACAATCCGGGAAGTGATTCTCTTTTTAAAATCAGCATGGGACTCAGTTCCTCAGCGTGTATTGCGGACCAGTTGGAATAAACTTACGAAAGCGATTTTGAAGAGGAAGACAATATTCCACTGGCTAACCCAAGGCTCCGGCAAGTGACAATATAATTGCTTCAACTTCTGGGAGAGGTAGATTACGACAACTTCAAATATAAAATACACAATGGGCCGTATTCATAAAAATGAAGGATATCCTCCCAAGCATAAGGTAGAAGTATAAGGTTATGCTCTGAAGTAAAAGGTAAGAGTATAAGCATTTCCTTTTTTTCGTATTCATAATCATTACCTTATACTTGCGAGGATTTCCTTTAAGTACGAGTAAAAGATTACCTCGACTGAGATCTGAATGACACATCAAAACTAGTCTAAGAAAAATACGATATTTGGTCGGCAAAAATCCTACATCGCGGGATTTTTGCAGGATGGTTGGTTGGTGATGGCCTCCAGATTATAGGAAAAAAAGTCCCAACCGATTGGGGTTCGCAACCTTAAAAAAAGGGGGGGGGGTCTTTTTTCGGTTTTTTGTGATTATTTCAAAAGATACAGAAATGGACGAAAAAAACTACATACAATTTCCATTGCAATGTGCAACACATTCGAATTTTATTGTAAAATTCGGCGCTAGACTAACAAATAAATTAGAATATTTTCATTTTAGACCTTTTTATACCCTTCGCTCACAAATATATTGTTTTGTCGACGCAACCGAACTTTTGTGAAGACAGGAGGAAAAAATAGGGGGTGGGGATTAAATACAAGTGGTAGGTAGGTACGCCCGACAAAACTTTTAGCCCGAGGGGAGCGAAGGGTATCCAAATTTCGTCCGCGCCCGAAATTAGCCTCGGTCTGGTTTAAAAGCTCCATAACTCTTGAAAAAAATATTATTTTAGCCGTTCAATTTAGTGTAAGTATTCACAATAAGTTCAAGATCCTTTTGCGGGAAACATTGAGATGCTCCGATCAAAGACCCCCCATTATCCTCCATTTGAATTTGGCAAAATGGCATGTCCACAAAGGGGTAGGTGGGGCGAATCTCGAACATCTTTAATATCCTATAGCGGCATCCAGCTACTTTGGTTTGCTATAAATTTGAAGTTTTTCGCGACATTCTATCAAAAAATATGGCGGAATATTGCTTTCTAGGGGATGTAGGGTAGTTAGACCTTCTCGACTTTCCACCAAGCATATGTCACATCATAATTAGGCACTGATGAAAATGTTAGGTCGCTAGCGATATTCGTTCGAAAAATATGGCCGAATTAAACTATCACGGAGGGGTCATTTGTATGCGAGGTAGGGGAACCCTTGGTCGGATTTGGCCCATTTTCAATACCATCCAAGCTTTTATCAAAGCAATCATCTGAAAAAAATTTCAAAACGCTAGCTTCATTATTTCGGAAGTTATCGTGCGAACTGACAGACACACGGACGGACAGACAAACAGACGGACATGGCTCATTCGAATCAGGGACCAACCCTGATCATTTATATATATACTTTGCCATACCTCCGGTGGCTCCTTTGAGGTGTTACATAAATCGTCGTAACAAAAGCAATATACCCTATACCATCTTGTGGGTATATAGGGTATAACAACACTTTTACAAATGAAAATACTGGTAAGCTGACCAGACGTACAGCATTTTGCTGTACAGTACAGCATTATGACCTGTCGTACAGCATTGGGATATGTACAGCAAAATGTACAGCATTCTCCATGCCACACAATCAAGCCTAATTCACTACATAATAAGGTCCTCGATAAGGCCTGCGATCTGTCTTGTCTGCTTTTAAGGTGTAAAGTTGGTATACTGTACCCTGGACGATCGATATTTAGCGAGATAATCACACTTTTATATTTGGCAATCCTTCATTTTTGGCGCACTTAGAGACGTAGAGGTAGATGCCGCTCCCATTTTCTTCAAATTACACGGTCCTACCCATCCTCGTTCGGAAGTTATTCTTCTCAGTACCGTATAGCCCCATATGGGGCCATGGTGCGTTAACTCAGCCGTTTATAGGCAATTTCGAGTCAGCGTTACATTGCATATCGTTTCGCAGTGTATACGGGTTATTGGTTAAGTCGACCTATTCCCTGCAACACGTTATAATACACTCCGAAACGATATGCAATGTAACGTTGACTCGAAATTGCCTATAAACGGCTGAGTTAACGCACCATGGCCCCATATGGGGCTATACGGTACTGAGAAGAATAACTTCCGAACGAGGATGGGTAGGACCGTGTAATTTGAAGAAAATGGGAGCGCCAACTACCTCTACGTCTCTAAGTGCGCCAAAAATGAAGGATTGACAAATATAAAAGTGTGATCACTATATGCATTCCCTATCCGCACATGTACGGAAATTTTGGACTACGCCGAGATTCGATCTCCGGACCTATAGATTACTAGCATCGGACAGGGCGACTCAACCAAGTGAGCCACAGAGCGTTCGGAAGTTACGGCTACTCAAATCGCAATTTTGAGTTTTCTAATTGAAAATTGTCCATATCTTGGAGATTCGTAAGCGAAAAACTTTGAAATTAGATAACTGGTAGAGTACCGCACTGGTCATATTTGATAAAAATGTCAAGGCTCTAGCTGTCAAGCGATATAATCGCACTTTTATGTTTCTAATCAATAATTTCCCATAACTCGGAACCGACCGAAATCTCTGAAACTATGCACACTTTTAGAAATACTTGACGAATATTTCATCCAAGTTTCAAGGTCCTTCCTATTTGCGTTCGGAAGTTACAGCTGCCAAAATTACATATTTGTGTTTTCCAAACTTTTAAATCAGTTGTTACATTGCGGGCATCACGAAAAGCCAGATGCCAGATCATACGACTGATATAGTTCTCGTGTTAAAACATATGTTTGTGCACCACCTGCTGATGATTTTTTGTCAAGGAGAACCAGTGGCGTAGATAGTTTTTCGAAAGGGGAGGGGATCGGTGGTCAGGATTGTTTTTTTCAGCACAGAGGAAATCAAAAAGCATATATTGTTCGTTGAACAACGTGGCACTAGACCCCAGCCCAGATGTAGTAATGTTGGTGTACCTAATCGAGGTTGGACTAGCAACTTCTGAATGATACGCGGAGTTTAATTCCGTCAGGCGACGGAAGATTATAGGATCGCCTAAAGATGAATGTGCAGAATACACTCTACATCTTGATAGATCAATTCTTGAAATTTATGGGGTGAACTTAGAATTGAAGTTTCCGAGCGCAATTGCTGAGAATCGTTGTGGAAAGGGAAGTAAGTATACGCTGAGGCGGCCTCTGTGAAGTAATACTCGAAGATGGTCCTGCGAATGAGCGAACAAGCAAACCATCTACGAGGTATACCGTCAGGGGAGTACCTAGCCTTTCGGCCTTATCTCCCGGTCCCGCTAAATGTTTGGACCTTCGGCTTTTTACTGACAAGGTCTTATTGTCAGATGGGTATTTCTCCATCCGGCGATTGCACTCACCTTGCACTCCGGGGTTGCATCACTAGCTGGATGACTTGGGTAACAAACTCCAGCCACTACGAAGCCAACTCCTTGATGGGAAAGGACCATGGTCCCCTGGGCAAACCCATCCCCGTAGTTCACTATTCGCTATAGACTTCTCTATAGCAGATGTGATCCTCCTTCGGCCCCCTATTGGTTAAGCCTCACGTGAGAATTCAGATGTGCACATCCCAGGCTCGTTGGACCTGTGACTACGAGCCTGTGTAGACTCGTAGCGCTGCTTTTCACATCCAAGTGGCTCCTTCAGGTTACTAGTCAGCAATGCGACTCGGGCAGTGTGGTCATCAATCCACAAACTAGTTAGATATAGTGACTTCCCTCCCGTAAGTCATGGGAGGAGGTAGGTCACGCCACGAGCCAAGCCACCCGTACATAACTCAGGAGCTCGGGAACATTACCGCCCGAATGGTCTTTGTACAGATCCTCGCCATGGCGTATCAACTGTACCAGGGGCCCCCTTGCGCTACTAGGTTCGTGGTGTCGTAACTCACCAAAGATCATTTTTCCACTACATACAGCCATTTCTGGCTGATGTCACAAGGACACAACAAGATGGTTGTGATTTTAGACGAGAAAAATCGGGTAGTACGATGCAGTATTGTTCAAGCAAATTAGTCCTGCATGTGCCGTAATACGCCTCAATTAGAAGCCTATTATAACGCTAGATATTCCACATTACTTATTTTCGCAAAAATGTCAAATTTTCTTAGTAAATTCCATCTGATCTGTTCCTGTGGCAGTCACACTATCTGAAAAACAACGCTTGAAGAAATTCAAAACTCGTACGCCAGTATACGCCAGAAATTTCAAAAATTCTAGCCAAGGCAGTAATAATAATGCAATTGAAAATACTGAAAAGGGTTAATTCCGAAATCCCCCTGTGGATGGCATTTTGGTAAATATTGTTAATAGCAAAGAGCTTCATGTATATAATTTAGTAATAAAATATAATATGTGTTACCAAATGGATTGATTCCTTGACCCCCCCCCCCCCCTTTAACTACACGGTCGGAAATTTAGTTTATTTTTAAAACTTTTACAGTAAACCAAAAAAGTTTACTCCATATTTTAAGCAAATTTTGTTTCAAATCTAAGCAATTCAATTGTTTTATTAATTTTAGTAAAATTCGGTTGATTTCTTAAGAAATCCAAAAGTTTTATAAATTTTTAAGGCTAAAAGTATTAGAAAGTAAACCAATTGGACCTTAATGATTAAAATTTTTCAATAAAACCAGACTTATATTAAAGTGTAAACTAAAATGTTTAAAATTGAGACTAAAAGTTTAAAAGTTGTAAACTCAGAGTTTAAAATCCAAACCATGAGTTTAAAATTTAATCTTTTGGACTAAAATTTTAACTTTAAACCAAAAACAGTTTTAAGTGCTTGCCATATGGCCAATTGTTCATGGAGTAATAAATAATCATGAGGTATAAGCCCTCTGTGGCGCACTCGGTTGAGTCGCACAGGCTAGTAATCTATGGGTCCGGAGATCGAATCTCGGCGTGATCCAAATTTCCATACATGTGCAGCCTGATCCAAGTGTCTGAACATTATATACTTCAAATAGCCCATAAACAGTTGAGTGAACGCACTCATGCCCCACAAAAAAATGTAATAAGATAAAAAAAAAACACTTAAAAAAAACATTTTAAACTAAATTCTTTTTTAAAGTAAACCTCTCCAGTTTTAATATTTCACCTGATTCTAGTTTTGGATTTAAATATTTTAGTTTTGGATTTAAACTTTTATTTTATTAAAACCTAAACGGAATGTATTACAATCAAATATAATGCAAAGTTTTGTATTTAAACTATTCAGTTTTATTTAGGTGTAAACAATCGAAAAGTTTAAAAATTAAACTTTTTTGTATTGGAACTATATACAATCAAAAAAGGTTTAATAAAGAAACTAAATTTCCGACCGTGTACGCTATTAAAGAGAACCTGGAGAATTTTAGTATGGCTGATAATTTGCCTGGAAACCGGAATCCGCAAGTATGTACAGAATTGGGTCTTTGGAAGTCTGGTCACCTTAGTCTAGCAACTTAAATTTCCGATCTTAAAAATGAAAACAACATTGGTCTCAATAATGCGATCCAGGATACCTGTAGAAATTAACATCATGGAGTGGTATAGTAAAGCAAGGAAAAAAAGGAACACATAAGCCTCATTATGGAAGGGGTTTTCAACCACTTTATGCCATTCGCGCCTAAAATCCAACTTCACTACTAGCCAAAACCCATGATTGGTCAGTACTGCGGCATGCAGTTTTTTCCTACGGAAGTTACTCCAGATATTGATTGATAAATAAGTGACTGGTATAAAAACTGCTGCAGCAAAGTTCAACAAAATTATTATTGGAACACACGCCATCTAATCTTCTTTCTCTGTTCGTCGACATGTCTGAAAAGGAGGGTTATGTAAGGTATTATTAATCTATATTTAAATGAATCTAATTTCAGAAATATAGCTTTTTTTTCATATATACATACTTTTAATTGAAATTTTTACGGCAAATAAAATTTATCCTGAATAGATACTCGTATTATGTGCATACTTACGTACATACTTAGTTACAGTGAATTTCGAAACCTATTTGCTAAACAAATTTCTATACAAATTTCCCCGAAGCAGCTGCTGCCATTCAACCGTCATTCAACCAAACCACATTGCTAATTTATTCAAATTGTTTTCTGAACATTACATACATACGCAACCTCAAACTCCTCTTATTGTCCCTGTCCAAATCTGTAGCAACCTAACGAAAACTAAACGACCTAAGTCCTTACTAATTTACGAAATCATTTCATTTTTATATTTTACAGATCTGCCGAAATTCGGCGAACCCTTACAGAATGTTACAATTCCGGTTGGACGTGAGGCAATTCTACAATGCGTAGTCGACAATTTGCAAACATACAAGGTAAGCGAAATTTCATTTGCACTACATACCTTCTGTTTTCGTCTCGTCGGCGTGTGGCCCAAGTGAAGAGTTCACGATAAAGAAAAAAAGGATATCAGACATGTACATTATACAAAAAAGTGGGTGAATTTGAAACTTGAGGGATGACAGCTCACGCTGCGTTCCCATTAAAATGCCAAGTCATGCACAAAGTTCTATGGGTTGTACATACGGTTGTATAGGTCGGTTCTATGATAATTTTCTCAAATATGGAGAAAAATTTACTTTATTCTATGACCCAGAGCCATTCAATTGATGTAGACACATTTAGGGAGAAAATGAGTATCCATTAAAAACTTCCACTCCCGCGTTCCGAATCGCGTTTACAAGTTCTGGAGTCTGCAGAAAGATAAAGTTGAAGTTTGATACAGGTTAAAATTTAATTGTAAAATGTAAGTGTAGTCTTAATAATGTAAAATGACACAACAGTCTAGGCGGTTGTGGATTTGTTAAGGAATAGAATAGCAATGCCCATGGATAATCCTAACTGGTAAAATTAACTCCAGTTGACACGTACTATTTGCCTGCCAATTCCTTATAATTATCTTCTTTCATAAATCTTCCTTCGAGTTCAGTAAGCTCTGCTGCATGCATCATTTCCAACCTGGTTGATTTGTAATAGATGTTAGCTACAAAGGTACATACATATCCATGTTAAAATAAAAGAAAGATGTCACATCGTGACAAAGCCGATACTATTCCTATCCTACTGTCTAGTCTAGGACGAAAAAGATAAACTTCATCGTAGCGGATGCTGATATTCGGCATTGTAAGAATCGAGTATATTATGTTCATTTACTTTGACTCTTTTTATTCATACAGTCTAAATTCTATAATAATAGGGGCTCTAAAGATGAGAAGAAATAAACGATTTTTTTTGTTATTTGTCTCTAATTTCAGATTGCGTGGCTTCGTGTTGACACCCAAACAATACTAACCATTCAAAATCACGTAATCACGAAAAATCATCGAATGAGTATTACTCACGCCGAAAAACGTGCCTGGATATTGAAAATCAAGGATGTTAAGGAAGCTGACAAGGGATGGTACATGTGTCAAATAAATACAGATCCAATGAAAAGTCAAGTAGGATATCTGGATGTTGTTGGTAAGTATAAAAGGTGCAAACTCCTTCACAGTATATATACGTACGTATGTAGGTCGACTAGCTAGCTTCATTGAAGACTATATCGTGTCAATGTTTCAAATCAAATCGGAAAGGACCAAAGAACATGTGCCTAAATGTGAAATGAATGTTAAAACTGGTGAGCTGTATCTTTGGAATGTACATATACTCTCGTTCATTCGTCACGGCAAATCGTCTATCAAAATACCGTAGAAAATACGAAAATCCTCAGGAACAGACATATCCTTGTGTTGAATGGGCCAACTACAGACGGACTACGTCGACGTTAAACATACATATAGCACTTGGACGTCGTCGTGAGTATATGTCAGATTATTTGGACTTTCACCCTTGGTCATTCTGTTGACCGGCAACTTATCTCTTGTAGTTGGGTCATGAAAATTAAATCAATTTGATGTCCTAATGGAAATGTGTCAATAATATTGGGAGCCTATGGAATGACGGATGTTTAGAATAAGTCATACACGTTGATATGGAAAATCGAAAAAAAAAATCGCTTCTAGTTAAAGGTCGTTGAATTTGAATTTCAGTTGTCCCTCGTTATTGGACAATATATACAGGGCCGACTTTAGGGTGGGCGCCAGGTTTAGGGGCTCCGAAACCCGTACTTTTAATGTATTTTTTTTTTACAAATTTGTTTGTTGCTTAAGAAATTTTATTTGTATTTTTAACTGGTGAATTGGGTATGATGTCAGAATATCAATGCAGGCAATGGTACATAACCAACCAAGTATGTATATGTGAACATTGGAAGAATTGCATACATTTTTAGAGCTATCCTTAGTATGCATTCTTTTTAAAACTCCTCTGATTACAAATCCTTAAAAACATAGTTTGTGGGGGGGGGGACAAAATTTTTGTCACACGAACTTTGTGATCAGTTTTGTTTAGTTTAGTGTTCCCTCATTACAAAAACACCATTACTTCGTTCCAGTCAGGTCCTGTTATGCTTTTACCGTTATGTATTAATTTTCCATAATTTACGTGGTTTGGTGTTATTCTTTTAAATTTCAGTGACGTTATTACTATGAAATAAATTATGCAAGAATATCAAAATTCTAAAAACATATTGCTGGTGTACCCTGAAGAAGAATTGTAAGCAGTTTGTATAAAATAAGTCCTTCCTTTTAGCGAATTTTACAAGTCCTAATGGAAGTAAGTTGTGGTGGTTTTATTCCTTAAATGAAAATTCTCTAAACGGGTATATGTGAAGGATAATAACGGGATATAATGAAGGATGAAAACAGCCAACAGCAACTAAATGATCCTAAAGGATCCCTTGGAAAATAGTTGGTTAATATTGTCAAAAAAAAGTTTAGGAAGCAATGGAGCTGAAAATTTCTAACATTAATTAATGAACTTGAACTATACGAAGGTTTTCCCTGCACCATAATCGAAAATATAGCAAAAGCTCCTAACTTGTTGTAGAAAGCTCTAAAAATGTGAATATTAACCACTGCATGATACTGCTACCTCTACGTAACCTATGGTTCCACGGGGGCTTAAATAGTCCTACGTGCAAGAGAGGTAACTGATAACTAACGGAAGCTTAAAAGCTGCCTACAAGAAGCCATATACCCAAGAAAATCATAACTGCTTACCTACAGGGCTCTCGTCCACTGGAAGCGTAAACTTGAGCGGCGCGGCGCTCCAGCGGCAAAGCTTTCACAAAATGTGCGAAAAAAGCTTTTACTAGTAAAAGGTATAACCACACACAATATTAAGAAAGCTTTTCCATTCCATTCCATTGAATGGAATTTTTGTTTATTTTGCATAGTTACGCTATATTTTGCTTGGTTACGCCATTAAAATTCGGAAAAGCTTTAAACGCGGGAGCGCCGCGCCGCTGGAAGCAGGTAATGGACGGCAGGCGACAGTGTGAAACAATTTATCTTAGTACAGACACTTTTAGAAGATATAAATGTACAGTAAGACCTCGCTTAACGCGGGGGATGCGTTCCAACGTGTTAGAGCGCTAAACGAAAAAAGCGTTAAGCGAGACATTTTAAAGCCTAAGTAAATAAATATGTCAATACGTACATACGGTTACGTAAATGTACATACAAGAAGACAAATGCGAATAAAAAAATTATTCAAATGTTTTTTATTTCATTATTAATTATTATAAACTTAAAGAATTTCATTCACATAACAAATTCATGAAAATTTAAGAAAATTAAGGGAAAAAGATCGACACATCGCACATACATATTATGTTTGTGATGAAGGCCCTGCCTCATTGGACCTTGGTTTTGTTGAGTAAAAAATCTTCTATTGCTGTCTGCCTCTTTCTATTTCGCTCCTGAAGCAATTGTCGATAACAGGACATCGAATCGTGGACACCTCTCCTTGCGTTCGAACTTCGGTCGAAATTTGGATCGTTTTGGATAAATTGATCCATAATTTCGGTAATGGTGGCCAAGCTTGATATTGTTTACGGCATCCATGATATTGTAGGCTTTCCAAAAATCTCTAATGGATTGTTTATTTTCTCCATCGGTTTTGTCAAATAATTGACGGAATGTGCGCCGCAAGTATAGTAGGCTTTAAAATTTGATATAACACCCTGATCCATTGGTTGGATTAACGATTCTATTTGGTTGGACTCGCAATACTGTTTGACAGATGGACAAAAATGCTCAGTGAACCATTTTTGAAAGATGCTCATAGTAATCCAGGATTTTTATTAGACTCCCAAATCACAGGCAGAGATGATTTTGAAATTCCCTTCATAGCCCTTGGATTTTGGGAGTGATAAATTAGTAGCGGCTTCAGTTTAAAATCTCCCTTAGCGTTGCCACCCAGTAGAACTGTCAATCGATCTTTGGCGGCTTTAAATCCTGGCGCTCGTTTTTGCTCTCGGGATAGAAATGTGCGTTTTAGCATTCTCTTCCAGTATAGGCCCGTTTCGTCCACATTGAAAACCAGTTCTGGAGGATAATTCATCGGCTGCTTTTCTATCTCCACTTGCAGCTTCTCCAGTAATCTTTATGTTTTGAAGACCATATCTTGTCTTAAATCGCTGAAACCATCCAGGGCTAGCTTTAAATTGTTCGGTCGTATCACTTCTTTCATTTTGAATACGGCCAAAAATTTGTCTCGCCTTTTCCATGATAATTGCTTGACTTAGCGGCATGTTTCGATCAACTTCATCGTCTATCCAAATGGAAAGTCTTTTTTCCATTTCTTCAAAAACATTGCTTTTGGAACGAGTAATTCTTGATGCAGAAGACTTTGTAGTTGAAATGGCTGATGATGTGATTTTATCTTTATTTTTCAATATTGTCCTTATATTGTCGAAGTTGCCAAATTCAATGAGGTGCCAATATCAGATTGCCGTTCACCCCCGTCTAATCGCCTGAGCACCTGCATTTTTGTTTCCAGCGAAATGCTTTTCGTTGTCGCTTTAGGGATTTTTTCGCTGTCCATTATATTAACTGAAAATTGCCGTACATATTTATCAATATGTATTTATGTATGTAAATATTTCACGTTTATATCTTTATACATACCAACAAAACCACCGCGTTTATATAAAAAAAATCACTAGAAATAAAGAAAGCGCATTCGTACGCACCACTCTACTTCATGCAAATGACAACTAAACGAAATCTTGCGTTAGTTCGGGGAATCCCACAATAACCATTAACTTGGGGGGAAAACAGCGTTAAAGTGAACTAGCGCTATGCGGGACAGCGTTAAGCGGGGTCTTACTGTAATTAAAATTTTGGTTAAGCTGTAACAAAGAATCCTGACGTGTCAAATTTTATTCATTTATGTAGCATTGTTCAGGGGTCACAGTAGGTTCCAAAAATGGTATTTTGGTTCGTGTGCCAAAAAAAAAGTTGGAAAATTGTAGATCAGTGAATTTATGTGATCGTCTTCAAGACATTTAGTTTATCATCTTAAATTCGATAATTGTTAAAAACTGGTTGGTTCGTGGCTAACTTACTCACAAGTTACATTATGCGTTTCGTTTTCAAATCAGCAACATTTAAACATTCGTAAAGATACAAATTATATTTTATTTTTAATAGTTTTTATTTTTATATGTAGGTAATAAATTTTAGGATAAAAAGTGTCTTTTCTCAGTCAATTAAATTTCCAAAAACTACTTCAAAAATAGAAAAGTTGACAAAGATATTTGTAAAATATATATATGATCGGTACCTACATAGTGTAACCTGTAGAAATGCAAAGTAGCCAGGTTTCCCAAACAAAACCTTTTCAAACCACGATGGAAATTACAAAATGAAATGAATTGATGTTAGAAATATTTGGACTAAACGTAAAATCGTTAGCATCAAATTCAACCGTATTAAGAACCATGGCAAGTGCGTTTTTACAAGGACCATAGTATGGGGGTCAGGAACGCAGTCATTTGAACGGTCCACCTTTCCCAAATTTTCGTCTTCTTCGTCAATTCAACAATTGAAGATAGCAGTGTGCTCTTGAAAAGGATTACCAATATGACAAATTTTAACATCGAAAAGGAAGAATGGAAAATCGCTACCTATTTAGGTGGGGTTTCCAATCGTCTTCCCATTCAACATTATGAATGTTTGTGAGCTAAAATTTATGGTTCCTTATGTTTCTGCGAAGATTGCCTGTTTTAATTTTTTAACGATTATAAAACTGGCAAAGTTTTTTATTGTTTGATTTCACAATTGGAAAATGAACACTAGTATTGCAGGACCTACTCCTGCTTACAAAAAACATCTCGCTTTTTCATAATATTAATGAAAATAATTTCCAATCTCTCGCTTTGATCTAAGCCGTGGTCTTCCTAAAGACGAATCATGAACAATCAATGCAATTAATGACAGGGGAAATTGACAGTTGAAGACATGAGTACATGGCCATTGATTTAAACTTGCTTATTCATAAAAAAGTACGCCTTTGCAGGTTGTAATTACGAATAAAAGCTATAGACATGAAAGTCACGACCAAGCTTTCAGGAGCTACTAACTAGAAAAGAAAAGCTGCGGTTGAGTCCGATTTAAAAAAAAACAGTCTTGAAGTATGGAGAAATTCCATTCAATTAATAAAAAGATAGACTAAAATTGAAGTTTAGAAGATGGAAGCCAAATAGTTAGAGTGTATAGTTTCAACGGCGGGCCAATGGAGAAATATATTTCCGAAGAACGTTCAAGTTGCGTCAATGAGACTGGAGGCGATCAAATCAGTATAGTACGGTTCTAGCCGCCCTACTGATTTCGTCGCCTCGTAACTTGAACGATTTTACCATACCATATCATTCTAGGCCTTCAGTTTTTAGAAGCTGTCGCGAAAACTTAACCAACGGAAATAGAAGAAATGTCAGTTCCACTTGACAGTCAGAACAGACACTTTTCCCTAAAATTAACTAAGAGAAAACCAGAGAAGAAATCAAAAGGATGTGGCTAGTTTGCTTAAAAAGCACGTTTTGCTTTCGGCGGAAGTGAAGTCCGCATTTTTAACAACGGACTACCAGGACCGGAAGCATGTATTATGTAATTACTTATGTCAATAAATTTTGCTTTTTTTTTAATTTTCGTTTGCAATTTTTTCGGGTTGGATACGATATCCCCAGTCACAATATCCCCAAACCAAAATCCCCAAATCAAAATCCCCATTATCGAAATCCCCGAAGTCAAAATCCCCGAAATCAAAATACCCAAAACCAAAATCCCCAAACGAAATTCCTGGAGACTTTCTTTAGGCTATTGTAGTTTGTAAATGACCGCTTATATACCGGAGCCAAGATAAAAAGTTTTATGCAAATTTAAATTATTTTTGTACGGCATATACGGGCTGCACTAACTAATCGAAACTCGCTCGCAACAGATAGCGAGGTGCTTACCAATCCATAATGCTTAGACAAGCGACTGTCTCTGAAATTTATCCAGGAAGAGCGAAGTCGTCTTGTTACTGGAATGATATCGTTTTCGATTTTCGATTCGCTACAAAGTTTATATGAAATTCCTGGTTAGAAAAAACGCGAGATTAACAAATTCTAATCATAATAATGTCCAAATAATCGAAATGTCAGATAAACCATTTCTAAACATGTGCACATTTCACAACCAATTCGAATAAAAAGAAGAAGAAGAAAGTTAATACGCGAACTAGACTAGGACGGTATATACATCCTATGGAAAAGGTACTATCTCCAAAAATGCTTTAAGATAGTTTAAATTAAGAGCCGGTATATAAGCGCTCAATGATAGATGTTAAATGGCAGATGATAAATGGTAGATATATATGCTAATCAACGGCAAACTCTTTGAAGTAACACAGAACAACAGCAGATAATGTGCAGGCGATTAAATATGCAATCGGTTCCAACAATAAGCCAACCAAGTTTTCCGCGAATATTCGTTCGGATGAGGACTTGTCTCGACGATGTTAAAGAAAACCTAATATGTTTAGAACAATATATGTAATGGACTCGAATATTTTGTTTGTGCTAATCAAAAAATAAGTTAGTATCGACTTACGTCTCTCCTAGTGCCATTTACCATCTACCATTTAACACCTTCCATCTACCATCAACCATCAATAATTTACAGTCTTTCATTCATCAACCATTTACCATCTACCATTTTTTACTACCATCCATCTACCATTTACCATCATATTTCGGGTGTTTGGGGATTTTATGATTGGGGATTTTGTATATGGGTATTATGATTATGGGGATTTTGAATATGGAGATTTTGATTTTAGGGATTTTTCTACGTTTGGGGATTTTGTGATTGGGGATTTCGTATGGTTCCCAATTTTTTCGTGTATAGAAACTATAAGAGGGCGCTTTCTTCAAGTTCGTCCCGGGCGCCATTTCACCTAAGGCCGGCCCTGAATATATACATACTTGTTTTCGAGATTTAATTCTTGATAAATTAAATATCGGGAAAATTAAATTGGGTCTCCTGAAAAGTTAGCCTACACATTGGTAACAATTCAATTGAACCTGTTTCTGAAAAAATATAAAAAAAGTGACCGTTGTTTGGGAAATTTCGAAAAATTAAAAAATTTACTGTTTTTTTTTTAGTTTTAAGAATTGAACAACCACACCCCGTTTTTGGAGAAATTTCGAAAAACTGAAAAAAATAACCGTTTTTTGAAATTTTCTAGAAATTGAAAAGCTAAGCCTGTTTTTTTTTGAAAAATGTTGTAAAATTTTCGAAATATTGTTTGGAATCGATTGAGTTTGCACAGTTTAAAGAAGTAAGTAAATTCTGAGATGTTGACAAGGTCGAGGAGCATATAGTATGTACATAATATTTCTTCATTTTAATCAATTTAGAATTTACAATTTACCTAGGCAGTAAAATTGTAGGATACTCATATTCGTAGAAAGTAATAATATACCAGACCGAAGTCAATGTTCATATGTCAGTGTTAGTTGAAATACAATTTCAAGTTCCTTTTTACTATTCTACTTTACGTGCACACATCAACGTTTCCAATTTCGATCATTTCCCTTAATATGCTTTGCTTTCATGAAAATCAAACCAGAAAGGAAGTTTGATTTTCAAAACGAAATGATCTCGAAGGATCCATAATTCATGTCATCATCTACACATTTCCATACAATAAGGAAATAGACGGTAGTTGAATTGAGAATTGTGCGCTTTCCGTGAAACCCCGAATGCCGAATCATATTGTACAAAATGAGCAAAGTAAGATGGAAATATTTCCAATTTGGAATTCATAGGAAAAGCGCGACTCAGACTAAAAGGAATAAACACCCACCCATGTGGGTGTATATCAAAATGATTGTTAGGCTCACTATTATATAGCGATTGAGGTGGAAAGGATAAACGACGACCGCAATGTAACTCAGATATTCCACTCGTATGGAATATTGAAGTAGCCTGTCTGAACAGTGGCGTTTGTATAATTGACGTGATGCCAAGCATAAATAATGTAATGACGTGGAAGCTCGCGCCAATTGTCATGCTTTATTTTGTTGCCAATATTAAGCGTCTCACTTGGGTGTACATGTAGAACTTTCTTAATACTCGTACAGCTCGATTTGCCTTCGAGACAATAATTTTTCGAGCGTTCATCGGCGACATGCATCTTCCTTTCGCCGCCGGTGTTTTTCTACGATTTGGAATGCTATGTCAATTAGTACATATGCATGAATATGAGTAGAAATATTAAACTAGAAGGAAAAGGATTCTCTGAAATCTACTGAGGAACAGAAACACATCTAAAATATGCATATATGTACCTAGAGGCGATATCATTGGATAGTTATGCAGGATTGTTCAGGGAAAGCTTGTATACTAAAATTGAAATTCATTGAACCTTAATTATTAACATCCCACATTTAGGCAGCTTTCGAGATGCTAAGCATTCGCCATCGTTCTTTGTTCAGAGTTAAACATCCCCAAAATGCAAAGCTATTAAAATTGCATTCATTCATCATGATGAGACTGTATAGAAACAAAACGGTTCAAAACTACCGTCGTATACCGTTCCGTAAATTATCTCCAGATTTTTTATCGTACCATTTTATAACGCTGCTTTACAGTCCATTATTCTGAATGTCATTTCTACCACCCATTTTTCTATGCAAAATTTATTGCAACTTACCGATAAGGAACAATGGCGAAGACCAATTCACAGAAAAGTAATCTTTTCAAGAGGAAGGTAAAGTGGAAGGGTTACATTAACTCCTTTCACGATTTTTTATCTGATTTTCTGTTCTTAAAATGGTAAAAATAAAAATCATTGCCATTGCAGAAGCACTGAAGCCGGTTCGACTGTAAAAGGTTCGTATACATATTCGCTGGAAGGGTGAGATCTTCGACAGAAAATTATGAAACGTTTCAATAGATTTTTGTGTTGTAAGAGGTTTCACTGTTTGATAAAATGTCCAAAAACGTAGGTAATTGAAATATAGTCGCGTTTTAAGTTGTTGCTTTGGTTAACATGCGAATGATTTGGTTTGCACCAAATTCACAAAAAATACCTGGTAGGAAATGCCTTCGATGAGGTCTTTGACATGAGTGCCACCACATCTCTCTCCGATGAATAATGAAGAAGTTTAATTTTGCACCTATTCCGGGACAACCTATTGCCATGGCCCTACTTTAAAACTATTCGTCACAAATAGAATTTCCGTTTTATGCATTTCTACCATATTTCATGTCGATCGGTTAAGCCAATAACGAGATATTTAGTAAACAGGGGGAAAGTCGCTAGGCTGGTAGTGTGAAACGTCCTTACCTTAAATTCGCTTTATTTCCGGTTGAATAAAGATATTCGAATGAAAATTTGCTTAAAAAATGGAGGGGGTATCGTAAACTCAACTTTAACGACCCAAAACTCAGTTACAGTTACTCGAAACCGGATATGAAATGTATGTCATACCCTTTAATTCGAGTACCCACACACCCATGTCCGATAAAAAGTAGCTTTTTACACCCTTTCGGGGACAGCTTATTGTCTTTGTCCTACAACTTAAAAAATCAACGGTATTCGTGGTAAAGACTGTAACCATTCTACAAATACCTACCAAATTTCATGTTGATCCGTTGAGCCGTTCGCGAGTTATTTAGTGAACAGACTGCCAAACAGATGGACGGACACAAATCCTTTTTATAAGGGTTTTGTAAAAAAAAAATCGAGAAAACCCTAAAAACGAGACTGAGGGTAATTTCAGGCGCGGGGATACCCATCTTTGTGGCTAATAGTTTCTTCGGGGACCCCCTTTGAGGGGGTCCTTTATTTTTAAACCTGGAAGGTCATGCTTATTTTTAGTACGGAAAGGTCATGCTTCGTCGAATCGACACCTTCAACTTTGACACCTCATACAAATCACCCTTTCGCAAAATGTTTATAAAATTTGACAGATTTTTAATCTTTAGATTATTTAGAATGGAAAAACGTCGATTTTGAGTAATTTTGTAAGGAAATTGATTTACAAATCAAATTTTATCAATTCAATGTTATTTGGCCGGAAATATAAAACATTAAATTTGAAAATGAGATAAATATAAAGTTAACGTTCATATAATTCAAAAAATGTGCTCGAATCATAAAACAGAATATTCTAAACTTAATAGGAAATTGGGTTTAATGAACGAGAAGCTCTTTTATATATAAGAGGCACAGCGATCCATTTTGGGTTTTTTTTTTATTCACTTTGCCTATTCCAGTTTAGTAGAGTATATTCTAGAAATATCAACAATAAATTTACAAATTTCTTCTCCCCGAGTTCTTCTGATTAATTCTAATTCTATGTATGATGTCTGATTTTGACATTGAGTGCCATGGAGGCGATTTTTATGAGTTCGAAATTCAATCTTTCTAAAATGAAGAACAATTTTGACCAATTTTCCTGATTTGTCCTATTTTTGTCCTATTAAATATTTTTTTTTCATAATTTTTTTTTAAAATAGGTCCCTCATTTAAAAAAGAAACATCATCAAATGTCATCAATAGAAACGCAATTATGTGAAGCTGCCCAGCCAGCAAAAAAATACATGTGTGACCTATTAGCCGAGTCAGCCCAGATACCTTTGTCATTTATTAACTTTCCATACAAACAGTATATGACGATGTCCCCATACATCAAGCGTCTTTGCGCCTTATTACGGATAAACATTACAAAATCGTTACTCATAAAGATGATGTTAAAGTTGTGTAACATATATGTTTAATGCAACGCTCCGGCCAATTTCTGTTTTAACGGGAATAATGGTGACCTATACACTTCTGCAAACAATTAAAATTTCAAGGTACGCCGCTTCGTAAATTTTTTTCTTTGCAAAAATGTGGCGTGATGACCAACTTATCAAAACGCGTAACGCTCTTGTGTTGGCACACTCACGCCAACAAAATAAATACGTAAATAATCAAACTAACGTTTGTCTGAATGCGACAAGTGTACGAATAATTTTCGAGGTTAAAATAACACATGTAAATCCAAGCAGTGAGTGGTATCTATCTGTACGAAACCACAAAACTTTGGGAAAAAATACCAAAAATTTAGGAAATTGAGGGGAAAAGTTTCGTCCCAATCGGGATTCGAACCTCCGACCTTCAGTCACAACGTCAGCAACTCTACCTACTGAGCTATAGACGCTTAATGCAAAGATTCCAATGTGACATTTCCGAAATTGAATAACTCGACATTTCTCCCGCTGGCTGGGGCTCTTCTCCTCCAAACAGACAAAGTTCCACGTAGTTCCCATAGAGCTGGTAAGTTGCCATACCATAAATACTACACACATGCACCGCAATTAATGGAACGATAAGTCAAGATTTCCAGGGAGTTTGGTTTGTATGGCAGCCCCATGACCCCATTGTTCGATTTTAGCGATTCAAGCATACAAACTGCCTGTAATAAAAAGAAGCAAGTGTGCAAAATTGCATCTCCATAGCTTTTAAAGTGATCGCGTTGCAACAGACGGACAGGCGCGGACAGACAGACAGACGAACATCGCCCAATCGACTTCCCTCGCCATGCTGATCATATATATTTTATATGGTCGGAGATGTTTCGTTCAATGCATCACAAACTTCATGACAAAGTTAATATACCCTTTTCACATATAAAGTGAAGGGTATAAAAAGATTTTAATAAGTATGTACTTTAATCTAAGCCTGGATGAAGTACAACAACCCTCCGCAGCTCTGCTGGTCTTTCCAACTGCGCTGGCCTTATTCACATGCAAAATCAGCAGCAGCTTTTGTCCTACACATTTTCTGATCATTCATCGTCATCTCTTTTCGACACCACCATGATTCCTTCTCACGATTATCGTCACTATTGAAGGGGATGATGATGACGAGACTGTATGCGTGCTTAATGGTCTGGATTAAAATTGTAGCCTTCAGGTTTTACCAATGACACGACTGGACTTCAACGTTTCCGAAAATCGACCATTTGGATACCACCAACCATCATGCTGAGAGGATGAAATCGCCAAAGCAATCAAAGCACTAACATCCTGGTGCTGTACGCAAATAGACACTAGGACTTGGACCATTAAGTGAAAATACGATAATTTCACTACGTCTATGTCCCGCCAATTTTCGGGGATACTTAAATGGAACATTTGACTACATACTATCTAGGCATCTTCATGTATGTCGACATACGGGACTTTTGGTGAAAACTCGAACCTTTCATCTGAAATGTTTCAATTGAGTGAGTACTCAGTTTGAAGCACATATGAAAAGGGGTACGCTTCATTGAGTAGGATTAAGTATTAAATGCAAACGAACGAACTGTTAGCATTAGTGCAAGGTTAATTGGGACTTAGCAAATTCAAAATTTCAAATAGCACAAGACATTTGGTCTGTCATAATTACGTGTTAGATTAGTCATTCAAAATCAAAGAAAAATTAATATAGTTGAATGTTTAATATTGAAGGATTTATACTATGCTGTCCACAATTACTTGCACTATGGAAATCTGGAGCAAATATAGCTATCAAATGGAAATCTTCACAATTCACAATTTCATACCACCTTTTTCTTCGGTTCTGTGATAGTTATCTTATATTTCCTTGCGTCAATTCGTTGCGAACTTCTCAAATAACTTATGGTCAAAACAAAAGCTCATCTCATCAGAATAGCATTTATAAAACTTGACGCTTTGACGCCAAAGATCGCTCCTAGCCAGAATCCCGTCAGATTTAAGAGTATTCCGCAAAATTCGTTGTGTTTTTCTGTATTTAACCCGGGAACACTAATGTGAGTCATTTTGACGCATATTCCACATATTTCCATTTTTCGTAGAAAGGGTGGTTGGCCCATTGGGTTCCGCTACCCATGTATTCTTTAGGAAATATGTTTTCTAATGAATGTCAGAGTAAGCAAACGTTTCCGATTTTATGGTAAGCAGCTATTTGTGTTTTTCTGTGACGGGGTTAGTACTAAACGAACGTTTCTTGTGAGTCAAAATGACTCACGTTAGTAACAACCGTCTACATTCTTTAGTTGGCATATTTGGTTTCTTGGTTGTTTCTACAGTTTATTCGGATATAATGCACAAACTCTTAATAAAGCTTGTATAAAATAAGTATTCCGAAGAATTCTGGCACAAGTTTTCATACTCTTCCACTTTAAATACAGCAATTTCCATAGTGAGTCAAAATGACTCATGGTTAGTAACAAGCGCCTGAAATTAAGGTTAGTGTTCCCGGGTTAAATCGAATGAAATTACATACTTCATTTATTTAGTTTAATCAAAAAAATACAAATTTAATATTATCACTGTTTTGTTATTTCAGTTCCTCCTGACATTCTGGATTATCCCACAAGTACTGATATGGTCGTTCGCGAGGGCAGCAATGTAACATTACGTTGTGCAGCGACTGGTTCACCGCCACCTGCAATAACATGGCGACGCGAAGGCAGTGAACAAATAACATTAACATCGGGACAAGAGGGTATGTACAATTTCATGCTTAATTTTAATCAAGAAAGTGCCTTAACAGATTTTCTATAAGCTCGCCGTTCGTTTTCCCTTCTATACGATACGAACATAAATGTTATCCTTATAGAAAAGTATAAAAAAAAACACTAATTTGCGAAGCCCATACATTTGAAAGTTTGAATACACTTAGCTCTCTTTGAGGAACAAACATAAATAAATATTGTTTATAATAGGAAATCCTTCAGAAAACACAACCGTTATAAATATGTAGATATTTGAAAAAATGATTGTAAAATTATAGGGGCTTCATACTTTCGGCTAGATTTAGTAAAACCTGGATCTGACTAACAATTATTGTACTCGTACCTTATTGTACAGTGATGCCCAGTTGGAGGAATCATGTTTCCGGATTTGGACTTTTATATTTTATATCGATAGTAAATCGATTAAAAGTGATTGTCAGTCATTTGAAAACATTTGTCGGTCTTTAATTAAAATATAATAAAAAAAAAGAAACTCAATATGTATTTCAAAAGTGTTTTTTTAAAAAAAGGTATTAAATGGGGTTAATTTGGATTTTTTTTACTTGTATCGATAATCCGTCATTTGTCCGTTCCTGTCGGTCACTTCCAGGGCTCTGACGAACCTTTGTAATATAATTAACAGTTAAGGAAAACCCAGTTAGCGGAAAAAATCGAAATTCTGGAATTTAAGGTTTCAATCGAAAGTTTATAATTTGCCGAGAAATGTCGGTCAATTGAAAACACTTGTCGGTCCTTAATTACTTAGAAAAAAGCATCTTAAAAGTTAAAAATACCATCGATCGTTTACATCTACTCGATATTAGATGGGACCACATGTGTATAGTGTGGTGTGTTTCAGCCGAGCCACAAACCTGCACGGGATAAAGGTTAGAGAAATCATATGTAGATGACTAATGATTCTTAATAATTCTTACGAGAGCTGATAGCGTAATGTTCCGAAATCTCATTAGTCATCGACATATGATTTCTCTAAACTTTATCCCGTGCAGGTTTGTGGCTCGGCTGAAACATACCACACTATACACATGTGGCGCCATCTAATGTCGAGTAGATGTAAACGATCGATGGTATTTTTAACTTTTAAGATGCTTTTTTTTTTAAATAATTAAAATTTGCCAGTGAGGATTACGTTTTGTCAATTTTAAAACGGGGATAATAAAAGTCGATCGGAGCGACTTAATTTTTTGTAGAAATCATCTAAAAGTAAATACAAATACCTACATGTAAACTTTCACGGCTCATTTTGTATTTTTGTGAGTTATAGCAAGTTTTAAAACTGTCGAAAATTAAAATACTCTAATTTATGATGTTTTAGCCTAACGCCTAACTTCCAGAGAAAAGAATTAGTTTTCGGTATCTAATACCAATTTTGAAATAATCGCAAAAAAAAAAACAAAACAAAAAAACTACAAATGTTTATCGATTCCGCACAGCGCTGAAAATAAAAGTACTCTCTGTTCAAATTTGTAAATATTGCACAACCTTTATATTTCGATGTAACGGGTGGTCCAACTAGAATGCACGATATTAATTGAGTGTCACACCTTAACAGCAAGTTTCTCGCCGAACTTTATTAGACATTTCTTTGCTTCAGTGTTTGGCAAATTCAACCATGGAGAAGTACGCAATCGAGCAGTCGGTGAAGCCTTTCACGAAAATGGACGTTCAAATCAAAATGCTTTTCGTGCACTTCGCGATTTTTTTGGTCAACATAATCGACCAAATGCGTCCACATAAGGGACCTCTTGTGGCCAGAAATCCAGGAACTGGACCTGGACGATTGTGGTTTCAACAGAATGGGGCCACTTGCCACACATCCAACGAAACAATGGCTCTTTTGCACGAGAAATTCAATGGCCGTGTTATCTCTCGTCTTGGTGATGCTAATTGGCCGCCACGATCATGTGATTTGACACCGTTGGACTTTTTTCTCTGGGGATATTTAAAAGTAAAAGTATACGTCAATTAGCCAAAAACAATGTAAGAGCTAAAGGATGAGATAATTCAGCCCATTAACGATATTCAACCTCAATTATGTCTAAGAGTCATTGAAAATATGGACCATCGGATAGAAGTATGCCACCGTAGCCATGGCGAGCATTTGGCCGGTATTTTGTTTCACACATAATTGCCATAGATCCTTATATCATAACAAATTTTTGTTTATATAATTCTCTAAAAACTTTTTGTTTTATTAACAATTAACTTCGTGCACTCACGTTGGACCACCCTTTATATACTGCTTTGCTATGGACGTATTCAAATATGTGTAGAGTCCAAAAAACGTATTCTGAATGCTGAAAATCAAAGAAAAAACGTTTCGGATGCATGTGAATTATTCACCATGTATGAGCGGATGCTCTCATGGGGGGGCTGGTTTTATTTTCAGCAAGATGAAAAACCGATTTTAGGTAAATATCACAGTGAGAGTAGTGTTCGTTTTCATTTTAATTATCTCCTATGTTATTTATGGATAATAGATTGAACTGAAAATATTAACAAATTTTTATTGAAAATGTCGATTATCATGAACAAAACAAAATAAATAAGTCTGTGGCTGAAAGGAATAATTTAATATTCTACGAACAGAACTAATGTTTGATTGTTTTAAGAATTAGTTCCAATGTGCTTTGTGTGCATTTTGAATAAATGAATAGGGTTCAAAATACAAATCATGTACATTATTATCAGTGTAGAGAACTTCTCTTCAGAATTTCGATACAAATACTCCCTATGACCTTCAGGATGAAAAAAGGATATGTCGTCCTGATTGGCATGAGGAACATTATTCGGATGTATCCTGCCACTTTGTATGAGAGGTCCCTTAGTTTTAATACGATTGAGCAGGTGGTGGTATAGTGAAGCCCTCAAATGGCGATAATTTATAAATTTAACATCCTGCTCCATTTTTCGGGGGAGTTATGGGCACGTTTTGCCAAATTCAAATAGGGAATAATGGAAGATCTCCACCGGAGCAACTCAATTTTCGGCAAAAAAATTCTTCGACTTAATAATCTTATTAATACACACACCAAATTTTATGGTCTAATGTGCTTTCTTTCGAGAGTTATGAGGCTTTTAAAAAAGGTCCAAAATTACATTTTTTTTAGTCTAGCGCCTAATTTTCCCAAAAAAATGTCTATTATTGCATAGGAAATTTTATGTAGTTTTTTTTCGCTCTTAGTATAGAAAAGACTCGCTAAAAACTCAAAAATACTCCCTATCCCCTTTTTTCACAGTTGTGGACCCCCAGTCGTTCAGAGTTTTATTTTTCCTTAATCAGGGGGCCATCTCCAACTATCCTGCAAAAATCCAGAGATGTTTGACTTTTGCCACTTGATGGCCATATTTTGGATTATTTTTCTTAGGCTACATGTTGCGTTTGTGGGTTGTTAGTTTCATATTGCTTTTAGAGTCTAAGTTAAGCTGACCAGACTCCAGAAGACCCAATGCTGTACAGATACTTATTAATTCGGTTCTCAGGCAAAGCCTCTGCCCCTCCTCTTTACGCCGATTTTGAGAAAGAATAATATCTCACGGGGGAAATATGTGAAGAATCTTGGGAAGGCATGTTCGGTTGAAAATGCGACTGCCACAAGAACAGATCAGCTGGAATTTAGTAAAATAACTTAACATTATAGCGAAAATTTGTTTTGAGAGATAATCTAGTGATACAATAGAATTCTCATTGAGCGCCAATAAGGCACACGTTCATGTTGTACTAAAACGCTTAAACAATACTGCATCGTGGTACCCAGTTATGCAGTTATGTAAGATTTTTCTCGACTAAAATCACAACCATCTCGAACACTCGTTCGCTGGACCATCTTTCGGTATTATTAAACAACGGCGGTCTCAGCGTTTTTACGTCCAGCTTCTTCGTTCAGAACATTATTGTAGGCTGCAGACAAACCACTCATTGAGGCCTATTTTTACCGCATTCGCTCGGTATTACAGATTAACCGTAAATTTTAAGTTCATCCACTCGTCTCGACTCTAACGCATTTCTTTACGTAGACGATATTATCGTATTCGGATGTTCATTGAAACACCACAATGCTAATTTAATTGAAACATTCAATCGACTGCGTAAATACAATCTGAAATTAAATCCCGAAAAATCCAATTCTCTAAAACCCGAAGTAGTATACCTTGGACACCTTATAACCAAAAACGGAGTAACAGCAGACCCCGACAAGTGTAAAGTAGTTCACAACTACCCTGTACCAACGAATGCCGATGAAGTTCGAAAATTCGTCGCATTCTGTAATTATTACAGACGATTCGTAAAAGATTTTGCCGCCATTGCTAAACCCTTAAACAATCTCTTGAAAAAGAATCAAAAATTCAATTGGAACCTACAATGTCAAAACTCGTTTGAACAACTCAAAAATTCTATTACTAGTCCACCAATATTACAATACCCAGAATTCGATAACGAATTCATTCTAACAACTGATGCCTCAGATTACGCCTTAGGAGCAGTGCTATCTCAAGGTGAAATAGGGCAAGATCTACCAATATCATTCGCAAGTAGATCTTTAACTAAAACTGAATTGAACAAACCCATAATTGAAAAAGAACTTCTCGCAATTCATTGGGGAATAAATCATTTCAGACCATATTTATACGGTCACAAATTTACAGTTGTCACTGACCACCGCCCTCTTGTATCTCTCTTCGTAAATAAGAACCCATCACCAAAACTAACCAGAATCCGATTAGACTTAATGGATTATAATTTTGATATTGTATTCAAACAAGGGAAAATGAATACTAATTCTGACGCTCTATCAAGAATTAAACTTGATTCAAATTTATTAAAAGAAATGATTCCCAAAAATATGAATGTTATTACACGCAGCCACAACAAAACATTGAATAATGACTATGTGACCACACAGAATATGAATACTACTAAGCCTACTAATGAGCCTGATCAACTCTATATGTGGCAAGGTACATCCATTTCTGATGTTAGAAATTTGCCGATATTAAAATTCGAGCAAAATACAGGGGACGCCCATACCAAAAATAATAAATGTTTGCCAAAAATAAATATCAATGGGAAAGATATCGTTGTAGAATTTAGCGAAAATCCTCACCGAGACTTAGGTCAGGTACTGGAGAAGCTAATATTCAAATTACAACATTGTGGAATACACAAGCTAGCACTATCAACAACTGATAAAGTATTCAACCACATAACAATCAAAGAATTGATTGATTCTTATAATAAAATACATGCATGTATAGTTAAAACAAATAGGCAAACCAATGTAAAAATTATATTATTCAATACTCCCAAGACAGTCGAAACAGTAACTGATCAACTAAGGTTAATTAGTGAATATCACGACTCTATTCACGGAGGTCACACCGGAATTAGGAGAACCATTGCAAAACTAAAACAAAAATACATCTGGAAAAAGATGAACAAAATGGTAAAAGAATATGTGAATAAATGCGAATCATGCTGCAAAAATAAAACAACCCGACATACCAAAGAAAAATTTGTAATAACTGACACTCCATCAAAATGTTTCGAGATAGTTTCAATTGATACAATTGGACCTTTACGAATATCAGATGGATACAGATACATAGTCACAGCACAATGCGAACTATCCAAATATATAATAGCAAAACCTACCTGCACCAAGGAAGCAGATGAAATAGCCAGAACTATAGTCGAAGAAATCATTCAATCATGGGAACAGAATACGTCAACCAATTACTTTCTAGTATTTGTAAATTACTGAATATTCAACACGTTACATCAACCCCATACCACCATGAAACCTTAGGCTCAGTAGAACGCAACCATAGAGTCCTAAATGAATATCTACTATCTTTTTGTGAAAATTTTAATTGGCATACCTTACTACCATACTATTCATTCGCATACAACACGACACCACACTCTGACACTGACTACACACCATTTGAATTAGTATTTGGTCATATTGCAAATCTTCCAAATGAAACCAGTAATAATATACCATTCTACAATTATACAGTTATCTGTACTCAAAACCAAGTTGAAAAATGCTCAAGAAACAGCAAAAGATAAACTTGTCAAAGCAAAAGAAATAAGACAGAACAGTAGCGAAGATAAATCAAACATTGTAAACTTCAAAAATGGAGATTTAGTATACGTAAAGAATGAAAATAAAAAGAAAAATGAAAGCCCATACAAAGGCCCATTTACAATAATAGAAAGACAAGGCATAAATTCTCTTATAAGAATAGATAATAAAAACAAATTGATACATAATAATAGGTTAAAGAAATATAGTTAATCAAAAAAAAAAAAAAAATATAACTAAAAATTTCTCTTTACATTCAAAATTTTTCTTAAAGGGCGAAGGTGTAGTGTATTGTAGTGTATACCTCATAGTGTATACCACGTAATATTAAGTAGTGTAGTGTATTAATTATCTTGTAGTGTATATGTAATATAAAACACGCGACAGAAATAGCCCGCGCCAAGCAATAAGGTATCCCATATCCGAAAATAGGAAGAACAACAAACAGACGAAAATAGTAAATAGTATGCATGTCCATCCATTCATTCTGTTTTGCAATCCGATATGCAGTCTGTATGCATATGACTGGAAATGTGCATATGACTTGAGTGTCCGCGTTTGAGACATTGAAGGTCAGTTAATTTCTGAAAAACTTTTCCCATGGGAACCGAGAAATTGCTTGACGCGCACTTTTTCTTTAGGCTTAAGTAATAATGTAATTTAGTATAAATAGCGTTAAGTTTTGTAAATAAAATATCAGTCTTTTACTATAAACACCAATAGGCAGATCGCTGCCGCCGTTTTTATTCTAGACCGATCTCGTTTAGCAGTTGCCAGCTGCTTGCCTAATTAGTGGCAGTTAAACATGGTGAGTTCGGCAGTTAACCTACTGCTTGCCTTCTAACGGCAGAACAAAGGTTATATTTCGGCAGTTTGTGCCTATTAAAGAGCGGAAGACAGCTGCTCTCCAAATCTCTGTCTTAGGTCTGATTTGTCCTTTCTTTGACACTTTTTCATGTGGAAATAATCAAACATATTACACCTTCCAGGATCGAACAAAGTTTAGAGCGTATTCTGCATAGGTACTGATAATTTTAGGTCACGCTATACAATTCTCAGTTCTTCCTAAAATGCTTTGTCGCCTGACGAGATCAAGGTCCCGCGTATTATTCAGAACTCTTTAGTCCAATTTCGAATAAAATTAAGGTGGGTATTATGAAACATGATCTTTAGTGCCACATTGTTCGATGTACAGTATCTGCTTACCTGTGCCAAACCTATTCTTTCAGAATTTCACCTAAACAAGCAGAACTGACAGAATTTAAAAAATTGGAAGCCACGACCCATTTTTCAATCTCGTCAGCAGACCTCAAACGACCAAAGGAAATTTCTATTCGGTAGAAAAGCATAGAAACAGTATTATGGTGACTACCTTAAATTTCTTATTTAGGACTTCTCAATTTAATGCTTTTCCCATGTGCCGAAAAAACCTGACCGCTGACCCCCTCCCCCTTTGCAAAGCTATCAACGCCACTGGTTCTCCTTGACAAAAAAACATTAGAATTTGAAGCAGTAACGAATGTTTCAACAACAAAAGCTATAACAGGGAAGCTAGGCTGAGGAGAACCTCCAAAGCGGTGGGAGGTTGGTTATCCTGCAGTTTCGATATTTCTGGAGGAGAGTGTGTGCTTTACCTATAGAGGTCGATAAGGGAATCGGATGGAGTACTGTGGGTTATTATACATCGTTTTTTGATAGGAAAAATAAATTAAATTCGGGTCAATTTTCGATTATAAAACTCAAAAATGCAATTTGGGCAGCCGTAACTTCCGAATGCGGATAGGTAGGACCGTGTCATTTGGAGCAAATGTGAGCGCCAAGTAGCTCTACAATATGTGAGAATATAAAAAAAAACACCTTAGGTCTACAAGTTTTCCGGATTTTAGAAAGACCGAGAAGGGTTAACGAGAATGAACGATTGCCTAACATAAAATTGCGATTATTTCGCTAAATGTCGTGCAGGGTACAGAAGTCAAACTTTACACCTTAAAAGCAGACAAGACTGATCACAGGCTCACCGAAGAGCTTATTATATTACATGGCATGACGAATGCTGTACACTTTGCTGTACATTTCCCAATGCTGTACGGCAGCAGTGTCGGATTAACCACGTGGCAGAAGGTGGCAAATGCCACAGGCCCCGCGCTTTGAGGGGCCCCGCGTTTTTCTCAAATAAAAATTGTATCAACCAAGGTGCCAACGAGTTTCTTCTAAATTGTTATAACACGTTATGCTTAAACAATTTACGGGTGTTCCATAATTATACTGTACTGTAGAAAAATACAGAAATATTTCCTTTTAATTCATTATGGCAACCGCCCAAAAAAAAACAATCAATCAATTCTTCTGTGTCGAATAAATGTAATTTGTCTACAGCAATTGGGTTTTACTAATTAAAATAAAAACAAATATTGGCAAACTTTCACACGTCAATGAAAAACATTTGTGTGAAACAATTTTGAGCCATTTTCAAAACAAATAATTTTGCCCCCATTTTCATAATGCTTTGAGGGCACGCCACTGCACATGAGGGATGTAATTGTTATTCCTATATACTATTGATATCTACAATCTACACAATACGCCCATCAAAATCTTCAGTAATCGCATTATTTTACTCTTTTGATTTTTGTCCCGTTATGTGGTTCCCAATAATTTTCAGTGTGTGTCCCCCTTATTAGGTCTCCAGAATCTGGCGCCCCCAAAAAATGTTGGCCACAAACGAAAACATTTTTGTTTTTCTGCGATTTAAGTGTAGTCCACTACTCGTGTCAGGTTGTGGACTTAATTTAAATATTTTGTTTCTTCGGCTAATTTTAAAACTAAATATGATCAATCACACACTTATTTTTGACAAAAATATGCGAACTCTTTTTTCCTATTCGAATTATGGCGGATCTAATGCTAAGATTTACTTCATTAACCCTCATCCAGCGGGATAGGTACATTTGTACCTTTTTCGTTTTTAAAACACCGTAACTTTTTTGCTATGGGTCCGATCGGTCTGAAATTTTCTGACATCTCAACGATTTTAGTTTAAAATATGTATTCCAAATTTCAGAAATGTGTGACCACCCATCCCCAAGTTAGGGAGCAAAATTAATCTTACACCCTTTAACGGCGGCAAAGGTACATTTGTACCTTCATATATTTTGTATGAAAGAAAATTTACAAAAGACGAAAATAAAATATTTTTGGTGAATGCTCATGCTTAGAGAGACTTATTATAGCATCAATAAGTTGAGAATCGAGTGATGTACAGAAGTATTTGATTTACAATTTTTATTTGTAGTGATCAAGGTCCTAGGAGATATCGATCTATAAGGACTAGGCTAACTCATACAGCGGTTTTTGGTTATTTGACATCAATCTGAAGACTTTTACTGACATACCAAACTTTTTGAAGTATGTAATGGCGGGGCAACCAATACAATGTATTACGCCTTCTTTCCCCCCATAACATCTAGTGAAAATTAAATAATTTGTATTCCATCACCTAATATTTATGATTTGTGTAATTCGGGACGTCCACCCGAGTTCCTTTTGAAGTTTCAGCTGAAAACCAGCAGAAGCCTCCAACCAAATTTCTAAATCCATGTTTGGGTGGTACATAAACTTGGTTGAATTGTACGTCGGTACCATATATAGATACCGATAACTGCTATAGAATATGCGACATGTCTTCGGTTTCTTGTTTTAATTTTTCAATCGATCCTTGGATTTAATTACATATACGAGAAAATATATTACAATTAACCAACAACAATCACAATTAAAATTTTAGATATTTTTCTACTACAGGAATTGGCCTGAGTTTAGATTTACAAGGATTAGAGACTGAAAATTATACTAGCAGATTCTACTTGCTTGTTACTTGACAGGACCTTTCTTTCGTATAATAACACATTTACTCATTTCTCCAATATATTTATTGCTTCAAATATTGTTGTTTTATGGAAAATAACGAGAATGTGATAATTATTCACGTTTTTTTTCGTTATCGATAACGGGTTCTAGTAATAGAATAATATATTGGGGGCAGGGGGGTAAATTCTAACCAAAGACTCTACTATTCGCAAATCAAACATACCAAGTTCTTCTAAAATCATTAATGACTAAATTTGAACCGTTTTCTACTTAGCTTTT
Organism: Microchrysa polita; assembly: GCA_949715475.1. Classification (NCBI taxonomy): domain Eukaryota; kingdom Metazoa; phylum Arthropoda; class Insecta; order Diptera; family Stratiomyidae; genus Microchrysa; species Microchrysa polita. The sequence continues at coordinate 87,449,614 of OX454418.1, read as the reverse complement.
GTAAATCAATTTTAGATTTCGTCAAATTAAAATTACAAACAACCCATTTTTCAATTTTCTTTTTAAAATTTTGCCTATTTTCTAAATTTACCCACTCCAAAAATTAAATCCACATAAACCCAACTTCTTAAAACATTCACTTCGGCAAAAACAGTTACTAATTTGTGACTAGTCAACATAATATAACGGTTTTACGGTCAAAATTCTTACAAATAGTGAAGATTTTCATACAAAATGTACTAAGGTACAGGTGTACCTTTGCCGCCGGCAAGCGTTGTAAAAATCTGCCGCTGGATGAGGGTTAATAACTCCAACATACCCACGCGCAACCTAGAAACATTTTTTTTTAGTGGAGGCTGAGTTTTAGAAGTATGTAGTAATATATAAATTCCGTGACGTTCGGAAAAAGCCAAGATTTAGGCGTATGTCCATATACGATTTTTCTGCAAACCAAAGACAAGACTCAAATGTTTCTCGAAAATCCGCTATTTGACACAAGAACTCATCTTCACGCAAAAGGCCTAGTTTTGGCTAAGCGATACGTCGAAAAGTAAAGAAATGCTATTACAGGAGCTACCACAATCCCATAGTGTCCTAACAAATAAAATTTATATCAAAAGTCTCAGTCTCCAGCGGGAGCGTAGATTTTTGTTGTTTTTTCTCGGCCTAAAATATTTTCAGTTGACTTTTGGCCGAGGTCCTGATCTAGTTTAATTCTTATTGTTACATCGAAATACCATTTTTTTCTTGAATCAAATGGATACGAGTACAAGTTTTATTTGCTCCGTTGTATTGCAATAACAGATTAGATTTGCTAGCAGTACTTGGCATTTTTTTTAATAAATGACATCAAAACTTGAGTTGTACTTACGCCCCCGTTTTCAAACCATCTACATATGATTACTACAAAAGACTACTACCATGTGGTCCTCCACACGGGCACCCCCTGGTAACGGTAATAGGTATGATGATGCCTTTCAGTAGGAATAGGAAGGGGACGCTACGAGCATTGAAGTGTCCCTCAAGGTACTCACAATTAACCATGCAAGAAACTGTCAAGTATCTGGAGGTCACTCTAGAAAAGCCATATTCTAGAAATTACTCTGGAAAGAGCACCTCAGGGTGGGAATAGAGAAAGTAACTAAGGCATTATGGATCTGCAGAAGCTATGCGGGTAAGGCATGGGGTATTAAACGAGATATAATTCTGCGGATCTATAGGGCAATTGTTAGACCTATTGTGAAATACGGGGCGGTAGTTTGGTGGAGAAGGGCATACACTGCAGACGGTAGTCTGAATCTAGACAAACTTCAGAGGCTGGCATGGCTAGCTGTCCTTGGAGCCTTCATCTCCCTAGGGGGAACGCCCCATGGTTTGGGAATCACTGCCTAGAATGTGAATCTGAACCACTGTGCGTCGTGTATCTGTCTTGCGTCTTGGCAATATGTATTTGGCTTTCAGTAATACCGATCGGCGTCTACAATGACTTAATTACCGAAATATTAATTTTAAGACCCCTTTATTAGCTTGGGTTATCGAAGTTCCATAGGCCCCGCGCTCTACATTTGCCACGGGCCCCGCGCTTCCTTAATCCGGCACTGTACGGCAGGTCGAAATGCTGTACAGTACAGCAAAATACTGTACGTCGTCGTCGTCTGATCAGCTTACTCTAAGTAAATTTAGATTACTAGCATCGTAGAGTGCGACACCGCGACACAACCAAGTGAGCCGTGATAAATCTGTATTTAGGGAGTCTTATCATCAAGAAAACAAGTCGTGTTTTCTTCGTCTGCGCGTCTTCCCCGTCATTGACTCTTGCCTATACTCTGCTTCATTTAGTCAAAATTCCTTTTTTGCTGGCAAGGATTCCTTTTCAGCTTGATATAAAAAATGATTTTACTAACTTTCTGGGAAATTGGTCTCCTCTCACAGAATAAAAACATACTTCCGCCCAAATTAGATGCTTTCCTCATTTATACATACAATAATAAAATAAATAACAGGCGTGACAGTCTAACATAGGACCATAGGAGGAAGGCCACAGATTTTTGTTGAGGTGTAGAGATCAACAGCACGCTCATCACTGTTATTTACCCATATAAATGAGTACTCCTTTGACATTTGAGTGAGATCATAATCCGTCACATGGGTCGTGAGTTTACCATAAACTGAATTCGCTCACGGTAAGTCTCGAACCCACGACCCTGTACATCCAAGGTGTGCACACTACTTATTTATACATGCCGTTACATATTTTGACTTTGAGTCGATCAGGAAGGATACCGATACTGATGCTGATCTAGGAAGATTCTATGTAATCAAACATTTCTCTCTAAATCATTACTCAAACCCAAATACCTACTATGATGTGTATCTAATCAATTTCGTTTTCCACAATGACTTATCCTTTTTGGTCCCTTCATCATACACCGTATGCAGTCATCAGTTACAATGGATCAATACTCACAATAGCACGAGTGAATCGTCTGGGCATGGGAGCATATCTGTGCATAGCCAGCAATGGTATTCCACCAACGGTCAGCAAGCGAGTTATGTTAATTGTTCACTGTAAGTTCCAATCATTTAAATGCACACTACAATATGGACACCATTATTTGCACCAAACAGCATAGACGTTCCCGTTTCTTTCGACAATAGTCGTTGATAAATATAACTATGTAGGTATATACACGAAACGAGTCTAACACCGGATCCTACGACAATGACCATCTCAACGTCTATCGCCATCGAACCAGGACGACCAACAGAACGTTCAACTAGCTAGCATTGGCCTTTACCCACTCGAGCCATTTGGACGTGAATGACTTGTAATTAAATTGTGGCTGTAAGGCAGCTGGTTAAAATCCTGTCTAAGGATAGATGGTTTTTGTGGTGATGGAAGTTGGTAAAGTCGGCATTATGCAGAAGGAATTTCATTCCAATAATGGACACGAGGAGTTTTAACTCTTGATCGATTCAACATACTTGCACAGCTACATGGCCGCTAGCGTAATGTTTAACATCCTTTCTTCTTTCCGCATCTTTTTTCCACAGTTCCACCCATGATATGGATTCAAAATCAATTAGTTGGTGCTGCCATCGGACAAACAATTACGCTGGAATGTCAATCAGAAGCGTTTCCCAAGTCGATTAATTACTGGATGAAAAATGATACAATCATCGTACCAGGTAAGTACAGAGTGTCCTTTTAAAAGCTTCATTTTTCGAATCGTTCAAGTCTATTGACTGACTGGGCTTTTGTTTGGACCAGCAGGAGTCCATACAATCTTCTATTATACCTACTCGCATACGGATACAGGTACACATTTGTATGTAAAGAAGCCCAGAGGTGGATGGACACACTCAGTTTATCTGAAGAGTGTCAGACAAACTTCAGGAAGTCCAGCAAGTGAGATATAGCAACTGATATAAATGGTTCGCATACGAACGTGGCATTTACACAGCACTAGCCGTGTTCGTTTATTCTCGTCCAACGTTTGCTACATTTTTGCTATTTTTGGTCCTTTTACATTTTTACGATGAAGTCATTTGCATTCGTGACAAGGAAGTGTGTTTTTTTTTTGTCCTTTCAGGTGACCGATTCGTTCCCGAGGCGATTGAGAAAGGTTACAAGGTTGTAATGCGGATAACGGTGAAGAACGTTGAAATTGGAGATTTTGGGTCATACAAATGCGTAGCGAAGAACTCATTGGGAGACACCGACGGAACTATTAAGTTATATCGTGAGTAATATGTTATGGGCTGACTTCAATTCACTGTAAACATATTTGCAAACTTAATATAGTTTGCAAATATGTTTACAGTGTAAGTAAACTTTTCAATTGATATAATTGACCATGCGATTTAGGGTCCTTTTTCAGTAAATTTTTATTTTAGTACTACATACATTCTACTACTATTGTCATGACGTCTTTTTATGAGTTTGGATTATTGAGCCTGGGTTGAGGGAAGTAGGTAACATCCCTTAGGTAACATCCCTGGTGGACGTGCCGATTCTGTGTGGTTTTTTTGGGGGTTTTAATTCCCCTCCCAATTTGTTTGATTTACTAGTTTTTAAAACATATTGCTTTTACAAGCATTAGTATGTTAGGTTTGGATGACAAATCTCGTCAATAGAAAAAGTGGCCGGAAAATGAGAGTACTTCGCACACGTCATACAGAAGTAATTTAATCGAAAATTAGGAAAGATCCTCCCATCGTAGGAAATCTGCTGGTAAGATGTTTTCTGCTTTTCTAAAGGTCCTTTTAGAACCGGAAAAAACTCAGGGTCGGGAAGAAGAAAGATTGTATAGTGTCTCTCGGAAGTAGTGCAACTAAAACTGCTCCCTGAAACAGAGAACATTGCATTTTTATACCCGTCACTATGTGAAAGGGTATATTAACTTTGTCATGAAGTTTGCAACGCACAGAAGGAAGCACCTCCGACTATATTTATATATTATTATTGATTAGCGTGACGAAGAAATCGGTTGAGCCATGTCCGTCTGTCTGTCTGTCCGTCTGTTGCAACGCAAACTAGTCCCTCAGTTTTGAATCTATCGGGCTGACTTTTTATATACAAGTTTCTTATTAGTGTACGCCAGGGGTGTCAAACTCAAAACCTGGCCCGGGCCAAATAAGACTCTCCTCAGGTTTGGGTGGGCCGCAGGAGGAAAATTTCAAAAACTTTTATATGTAGGGCCACGGCGAATAAGTGGATAAGTCGACTTATATCGAAAATGAGTTAAGTCCATTAAACTACTCTTACGAAAGTTCTGCGTAATATGCAGACGTGTTTAAGCTTAAAACGCAACGCTTTCTTAGTTACAGAAATGTGCATTTTGAGACAACTCACTCATTGATGTGGTTACCCGGTTAAGTCTACTTGTACAGTTTTGTAGGGAAACCATTGGCTGGGATAGATAAGTCGACTTGTATTATTATTGAAATTGGGAATAAATTACATTCGGGTTTCACCAATTTCGGCCTAAAATCCGAAATCACCCTCATAGAATGCAAATAATATAGATTAAACGTTAAAAACTGGGGCCTGATTACTCAAAACTCTTATCGAATGGTTAGTCTTATCGCATAGAGAAGACACACATAATATTCAGAAAGCTTTATTTATTATTTATTACAATGAATTGATGTTGATTTTTTTGTTTATTTTGCATAGTTATGTTATCTTTTGCTTACTTACGCTGTTGTATGAAGCCGTGCAATGATTTTTTCAATCTAAGATGATGGCGTAGCCAAGCAAAATATGGCAGAATTATGCAAAATTAACAAAAATTCCATTCAATTCAATGGAAAAGCTTTCTAAATATTTTGTGTGTCTTCTCTATGCGATAAGAGTAACCAGCCGATAGGTACTGAATAAGAGTTATCAGAAACCGGGCCTGGATGGCACAGAACTCATTGACCGTGTTTTTTCAACAGCTAATATACTTTACGGGGTAATTTTCATAGAAATGCTAGCCCGAAATCACATCCACACAGCATTGAGTTTTAATAAACTTTTAAAATTTTTCTAAATTTCGCCTAAATGTATGCAATCTTAATTACTTCCAGTTATTATTTTTCCTATTTCAGTTCAAGTAAATTTTTTTCTTTAAGCATAGTTCCCAAGCACAAAAAAGTTAATTTTAGTTTGCAAATAAATATATGAAATAATGAAGAAAAACTGTTTAAAATTTGGGTTTCGTGTAAAAAAGGCAATATATTTGACAATTTGAAAATTAACCTTAATGCTATCCTCGATTGTTTTACGAGTATGGGTCAGCAAACCTGCCTTAAAAAAAGCCATTGTAGCATTTCACGTGAACAGAAGCGCATATTTCTGCGTGTGAAAAAAAAGTATATTGTTTGTACTTATACATTAGGTACATTAGATAAATCTGATGATGATTTATACATATAAAGGCTGTAAAATAAGGAGAAAGCGGAATCGGTTTGTTCGTGAAAACCTTTCTCCAGATGAAATGGTTTAGGATTAGTTCACTTAATTTTTTTACTGACAATTCGAATTACTGTAAAATTTATAGGAGTGTGTCGCTAATTGTGATTGCAACGAATCCGTATTTTGACGAATCATGATTTGCCTATTGTGTGTGTTAAAGGCATTAGCTTTTAAAAATTCATAGAATACGTAATTCTGTTGTTTTAGCGAATAAGGTATCCATTACACAGTCATATTTACATTATAATCTGTATGTCATATGCCTAAGCCTACTCGATCCATTCAGTATAAATTTTTAGCCTCGCAGTAAGCGAAATCAAGTAGGCTTAAGCATATTATAATAGAAATTTCACCAAATATGACTGTGTACTGAAGCCCTAAGCCAAAATGATCTACCGTCGCAGTATATAAGTGGCAGAGTTTAATTTTGAAAATATTTAACTCACCCACTTATTCGACGGGACAAACGGAACTGGGACAATCGTTAAAATTTTTAAAAGCCAAATTACCGTAGACAATTCATTAACCACCTTAAGACCACAGCTCCAGCTGCAATTAACTATATCATTGATTTCAGTCTGGTGCGTTAAATCCCTTTATGGATCGCAGAAAATCACAATTTTTTAGTTTATTAAACACAATTTTATTATAAAACAAAACGGAAATTTAATTAACTAAAAATTTTTAGTTGAATGTGTGTAGTGGGACGCAGCCTCCGCATCACACGAAACAGCCGTGGAGCCATGCGCTGCCGACCCGTTTCCCTTTAGTGCGGGTACACAAGTAAATTACATTACTATATTATTGTTAAGAATGTTGCTCTCCGAGCGATTTCCCGATTTACGGGCATATCCACTCGGAGAGTGCAAAACTATGACATTCATCGGTTTCGATTGAATGCATATGGCACGACACTCTCATCAGGTGCCGCCGCTAGTTTTGCACTCTCCGAGTGGATATGCCCGTAAATCGGGAAATCGCTCGGAGAGCAACATTCTTAACAATAATATAGTAATGTAATTTACTTGTGTACCCGCACTAAAGGGAAACGGGTCGGCAGCGCATGGCTCCACGGCTGTTTCGTGTGATGCGGAGGCTGCGTCCCACTACACACATTCAACTATTGTGTTAACCATTGGCGTTATAGCCAAAACATTGGGATGTTGCGCGGATCATAGAAATAGTATGTTGCTATTCGTTCAAAATATGATCCGTAGCATGGTATGATTTTTTCGGGTTTATATACGGTGAGTAACAACCAGCCGGTGCATTCTCGGTCGTGCCGTCCGTGAATGCATATGGCACGGCACTAGCGGCGGCACCTGATGAGAGTGTCGTGCCATATGCATTCAATCGAAACCGATGAATGTCATAGTTTTGCACTCTCCGAGTGGATATGCCCGTAAATCGGGAAATCGCTCGGAGAGCAACATTCTTAACAATAATATAGTAATGTAAGTAAAAATTTTTTATTATAAATGCATTTCGGGTCAATTTATGACTCATCAGCATACGCGTTTTAATGACTAAAGAAAATTATTTTTTTGAAAACATTAAATATACAATTTTTCAAGGTTAATATAACTGTAAATGAATCAAAGTTAAAATAATATTAATGCGAAATATATGTATATATAAATATCGAGCGCAAGTAACGTTATATATAATTAGAGCGATTAAATTTATTTTATGTACTTAAAAAGATTCGAGGTGATGTTTCCGTTATCCGTGTTCATGCGGTTGGTGCATTTATGTATTAGCATTGATTCGTACGCATCCATGGTCCTGTTGTCAGTAATGTGCTTTAATAGCCTGATGTCTCCGATTTGGTGGGGTGGTCCATCGTTATTGGCATACTTGTGTAGGGCTACCGCTGATTTGTCCGTGGCGAAATTTTTTACAGCATTAAGATGTTCTTTGTATCTGGTTTTAATTTTGCGTTTTGTTTGACCGATGTATTTTTAGCATCACAACTATTGCAATTTATTTCGTAAATACCACTTTTTTCGTCATTCGGGGTTTTATTCTTTGTTGATCCTAATAAGCATTTTAGCTTCGTATTGCTCTTATATACAATTTTCATGCCTTCTTTCTTAAATGCATTTTTTAAGGATCCTAGTATTTAATTACATATAACGTTACTTGCGCGCGATATTTATATATACATATATTTCGCATTAATATTATTTTAACTTTGATTCATTTACAGTTATATTAACCTTGAAAATTTGTATATTTAATGTTTTCAAAAAAATAATTTTCTTTAGTCATTAAAACGCGTATGCTGATGATGAGTCATAAATTGACCCGAAATGCATTTATAATAAAAAAAAATTTTTAGTTAATCAAATTTCCGTTTTGTTTTATAATAAAATTGTGTTTAATAAACTAAAAAATTGTGATTTTCTGCGATCCATAAAGGGATTTAACGCACCAGACTGAAATCAATTAACATGATCGCAGACGTGGTTAATAAGTGTGAGATAAATACACATAATCCTCAATTAACTCTTCCCAAAGATACTCTTAACCAATTTTCGCGTTTAATAATAAAGAAAAGAAAAATACAAGCCGACATCTTTTTTCTTAAAGACTGTTTAAAAGAAAAAGTTACCCCTAATTTTATTAAAGTGAAGTGTGTTATAAATAATTCAAGAACTAAAAAAGTGATTAAAAAAGCAGAAATTGATTGGATAAACAATGAACTAGATTATCATTATTCCCAATTAGACATCACGGTGTTAAAACTCTTAAATATACATCTAAAAATCACTAAAAATCTAAACGCGTTCACATATGAATTATTTAATGAACTACATAATAGATTCTTAGAGACTAGTGAGAACATTTTTCGTGAAAAACGTAAAATTCAAAATTGTAAGCTTCGTAAATTAATAAATCTAAAACCAAAATATGAAACTCCATCTGTGAAAAAAGTGGACAATTTAATAGTCAACCTGTCCAACGAAGTGTTCTCCGAAGATGAGTTATCCTTGCTAAATAGCGGACTAAACTTTACAATCCAACCAAAGCATGAACCCATCAATGATGCCATCGCCGAAATCGAAGCCTCAATTCAATACAAACTGGAAGCAACGAAAACACGAATACGCAACAAAGCTACAGTCATCTTGCATAATAAGAAGGAACACTCGAATCCAACATCGAATAAATGGCTAACAGCATTAATATCTCTTCGAGACCGAAATGTATACTACACATTTCGTAAACAAAATCCAACACCTTAAATTCGAGCCCGGTGAAAAAATGGTCTCTTTTGATGTGGCAGCTTTGTTTCCAAGCGTACCCATTGACAACGCAATTACAGCCCTGAAAAATTATTTGAACAAATTCAATCTGACCGACGATCGTCTGAATGTTTATATCAACACTGCGAAAAAATGTATGTCACATAATTGTTTCAAATTTCGCAATGAATTTTTCAAATGTGACTTTGGAGCAAGTATGGGTAATCCATTGTCACCAGTAATAGCTGAAGCTTTTATGGCTAACTTTGAACAAGAACTGAAGCAGGATGGTTTATTACCTCGAATATGGTATAGATACGTGGACGACGTTTTTGCAGTCGTAAATGAAGCAGACATTCCACAAATTTTAGCTATAATTAACAACAAACATAGCTCAATCAAATTCACACATGAGTTGGAACAATCTTCTTCGTTAAATTTCCTCGACTTAACTATAACACGAGATAACACCGATTCTATACGAGTATCAGTTTATCGAAAACAAACAACATCCGATAGACTCATAACAAACGATTCGTACTGCTCACAACAACATAAAATAGCAGCTTTCCATTCGTTTATTCATCGAATGTGTTACCTGCCTTTGTCTGCAACTGATTACATAAAAGAACATAATCATATATTACATCTTGCTAACATAAATGGCTACAAAAAATCAATAATAGATCGATTAGTCACCAAACATTCAAGACAAGCATATAAAAATAAGCTAACAACTTTATTTGCACAAAACAAAAATGTTTCATCAAAAACTGAACATCGTGTATCACTAACATTCGCCCCTAAAATACTAGGATCCTTAAAAAATGCATATAAGAAAGAAGGCATGAAAATTGTATATAAGAGCAATACGAAGCTAAGCTTATTAGGATCAACAAAGAATAAAACCCCGAATGACGAAAAAAGTGGTATTTACGAAATAAATTGCAATAGTTGTGATGCTAAATACATCGGTCAAACAAAACGCAAAATTAAAACCAGATACAAAGAACATCTTAATGCTGTAAAAAATTTCGCCACGGACAAATCAGCGGTAGCCCTACACAAGTATGCCAATAACGATGGAACACGGATAACGGAAACATCACCTCAATCTTTTTAAATACATAAAATAAATTTAATCGCTCTAATTATATATAACGTTACTTGCGCTCGATATTTATATATACATATATTTCGCATTAATATTATTTTAACTTTGATTCATTTACAATTATATTAACCTTGAAAAATTGTATATTTAATGTTTTCAAAAAAATAATTTTCTTTAGTCATTAAAACGCGTATGCTGATGATGAGTCATAAACTGACCCGAAATGCATTTATAATAAAAATTTTTTAGTTAATTAAATTTCCGTTTTGTTTTATAATAAAATTGTGTTTAATAAACTAAAAAATTGTGATTTTCTGCGATCCATAAAGGGATTTAACGCACCAGACTGAAATCAATTAACATGATCGCAGACGTGGTTAATAAGTGTGAGATAAATACACATAATCCTCAACTATATCATATTTAAACCGATATCAGCTATGTCTGCAGGATATTGCTTCAAATTCTAAATTACATAGAATTGTAATTATAAAACAGTACCGAAAAAATCTCTAACGGTTTATTTTACTAAAACAAAATAAATAATAAAATTAACAAGATTTTTTCTGGACGCATCAGAAAAAAAAAACAAATATCGCTCCTTCGGATGAATTCGAAGGTGACGAAAAGGGTCCATTGTCCGTCTCCCAGGAAGCTTTCAGTTTATGGCTTCTAATAAATAATAATAATACTAAAAAAACATACCTCATCGAGCCAACTATTTAAAAAATTTTAATCAGAAATGGTGGTATGGTCGATAAAAAAAATATACTTCGCACGACTTTTATTGTTATAGATTCCGATCGAGTATTGAATGGTTAAATGTCCATACTTCCGGTTTGGGTGAAAGTATTCAAATGAAATTCCGCAGATCAAATCCTGACACTGCAGAGGACATATAACAATCAGAAAAGTTTTTTCGAGTTGACGCATTCGGCCAATATAGCACGGTAAACATTAAAAATGCTGTCCTGAAAAGTTATACTTTTCGACTTATCCACTTATTCTCCCCGACCCTAGTATAATCCATTACGTATTACGAAAGCTGATTACAGAATATTACTTTTAAAACATGACAGAAAGTCTGGATCACTTCAGCGCAGTGGTGATCCAATTCGTGCCCCACTTGCGAGATCTGCTGATCCTGACTCCCCCCCCCATGCCATGGGCAAGGAATGCTTTAATTTTGAACATAAGTTTCATCCAGGAATCCATTGCCGCAATTTAAATTCGACGAACATATTTTCGACAAAATGTTTGCATACCTACTAGAGTTTGTTTTGACGGTTGTCTGTTTAGGTTTTCAATGCTTTTATTTGATGGAGCGATTATGGGACGCCCCCGACCCATCTACTACGACATGTGGGACCATGAACATGAACATTTGTTTGTGTGCATCCAATATTTTGGAACTACTACTACTACTTTAGGAAGTATTATTTAAATTTCATGACTTCCGCATCCTGAATTTCGTCATGAACAAAATTGACATTGGTATTACTGGAGCGTAAAATTTATTTTAAAAAAACATTTAAAGATTATATCAGCCGTATAAAGAGATTTTTAATTTTTTCTCTACCTAAAATATTCTCAGCCGTGTTCATCAAATGGATTTTGTAGCAGCGAATTAATGGACGAAAATACATTTTTTGCCATTTTGCAAAGCTTTGCAACAACCGATTACCTCCTGGTGTACATATTTCGAAAGAGGTTCGCAAGATAACCATATTTAATTATGGCAAGCAAGCCCAAATTTATTAATGGTATCAATATTAGAGTTGTGCCTGCGCCCCCTTCCCTAGCCGCCACGCCTCCCTAGGGGGCGCGCCCCCGTTTGGGGGGCTTCGGGATTATCCGTGAGAACTTCCTCCTTTGGAAAATGTACTTCAAGAACATTAAACAATTAAGACAAGAAGCGAAAACGTGAAAATATGATTGAGCTTCAAGTAACCACTTTTTGTGAATAACATGATTTTTCCATATCATATCCATCAGGGCCGGATTTCCTATATGGGCAACCTGGGCAGCTGCCCGGGGCGGCAGATTTTGAGGGGCGGCAAATTTTTGAAGCTTTCTTTTGGTTTTAAATTCTATGAAAGATGGCCTTTGACTCAAGGAGCAGTTGACATAATTAGGAAAAAATGTTAATTGTTTTCTAAGCTATTCTAGTTAAATGACGCCTTAATCCAGGACGCTAAATGTTATGATACTTCGCGTTTAAATTTTTATACTTTACGCAAAATTCTACTAAAAGCATTCATTCCGAAAGGGGTAATTTGGTTAGACCAAAAGTAACCTAGGTAGCATTGCGGCTTTACTTAGAACAAGGACACAGATGTCACTGTTCAATTTTACATCCGACAACGGACTCTGTGTCCATGTGACCCAGGATATCTGTGTGGCATGGTACATGGATTTTTGGTGAGGTGTGATACAACGGACCCGAGCAGCATAGGGAAGCCCTTAGTATTTTGTGCATTGATGACCACTCGGCCCGAGTCGCATTGCTGACTAGTATGCTGAAGGACCCTCATCCGGATGTGAAAAGCAGCACTACAAATCGCTTTAAGCTGATGTTTAAACGAATCTGGGGTATGCACGTCTGAATTCAGCGTGAGACTTAACCTTTAAGGGGCTTGAAGGAAGATCGGTCACACCTGCTATTGGGAAGTCTTTAGCAAATAGTATACCTCGGCGATGGGTTTGCCCATAGGGGACCATGGTACCTTCCTATCTCGAGATGACTGGAGGTTGTTACCCAAACTGGACTTGCAGCCCGAAGTGGGGTTTCAGAAGGTGAGTGTATGCATCGCTAGAGGAAATCCCAATTTAACAATTAGAGCCTGTAAATAAAATGCCGTAAGTCAAAGCAGTCCGATGGATCGGCTGGAAAGAGTGTAATTGCTTAGGCACTCTCCTGACGGTATGGTTCCGTAGATGACTCTCTATTTTCAATTTTATTGGAAGCCTCGATCAGCTTTCGGGTGTAACATTCAATTTACTTCTGAACCTACATCTTCGGCGAGTGATTTCACTACGAGTGTTCTAAAATACTCCCTTATAAGTGTGTAAATCGCCTTCAACGAAGCAACTCATCGAATCACATTTTTTTTATATTCCTGTTGATCCCGTGGAAAAAAACGTTTTAACTGAACCATTTGATAGGATCCAGTCATGGTTCTATTTTTAAAGATTTCAGATAGAGCTTAAGTAGTTTTTAATTTTTTTAAGGAAAATACCGTCTTCTCCTTGTCACACTCAATAAACAATGTAGGTCTTTGGCTGCATTGACGCACGTGAAGAGTTTTTGCTTGGTTTATAAGGAAAATTTTAATTTCTCCATCCCGCAAAAAATGCTTCACTTTTTACATTTTTGAATGTCTAGAAAAGTAACACGTCCATTCAGTTTTTTTCCATTTTAAATTGGATGCGAAGCAACAGTGACGTGAATTTTAGTAGTACTGTCACGTTGTCAGTGTGGAAAAATTAAAAATTCCACTTATTACAATAAATCGTTTAAGATTACAAAAAAAAACAGCAAAGTGTATAAAAGCCATACCTAATGACTTTTGCTAAATAACATTCCGAGCTTGCATTTTAAAAAAATTTGTTAAATTTATTTTTTATCCCAAAAAAATTAAAAAAAATCGCGAAATCGGAACTTAGGTTAATTACATTAGACAAAGGACATCTCAAAAATACTACGAGGTGTGACAATGAGAATGCTTTTTTAAATACTTTCTGAAAGGACCTCTGGTTACGTCCGCAATCAGCAAAACATAGACATGGGTTACTGGAAAAAAAATGAAATGTTCAAATCAGATACGTCCGTTAACGTTACCATATGTGTATGCAACTCCTACGACTTTCAAGCAAACTACAAGCAGAGGGCGGCCGTTTGCCTACTGCCCAGGGGCGGCATACAGGTTAAATCCGGCCTTGCATATCCTTATTATTTATTCGAATTCAAATATACGCACCACTTCTCCAAAATAATCATCTAGTCACGAACTAACCAAACATGAAAAATACAATAATAATCCAGATCCCATAGTAACATTAGCCTTAAATCAAAAGTTAAAAACCATAATTCAAAATTGTATGAAATATGTTTCAACAGTTAACAGAAAAACGAAACCCAGGAGCAATTCCAATGAAAAAGAACTGAAATCCAATTCTACATGATATTTACCCAATTTTCACCGTTCAACTTATTTTTCAGATTTCAGAGCCATCTCGATGGATTTCTTTTAGAATCGGCATCCACAGGGCGATGGTTGGGTAGTTTGTGAAACAATATATGCACCTACATATACAAAAATCAAACTTTGAAATATTGTAAATGTGCAACCATGTCGAAAAAAAACAAATTTATGCTTTGTTGCTTCCAATTAGGTAGTTCTTGCTACCTGAACCGTTCACTAATGTTGGTAGTGAGTGTTGTGAAATTTCATATTTTGACGTACCTGTATGTATACCAATTTCATCTTTTATCCTTCGTAGAGAAAATGGGGAGTCATGACGAAACTGGACCAAAAATAATATACATAATTGGGTTTTTTTTCCAGTTGAAGCATAAAAACGATTTTTATGCGCTTTTTTATATTGCCTGTTCTTCGAATACGCAGGATTAATGTTTATTTATATGGGGTGGCACACGGCATCCAAGCTATACAACTATCGTAGACTTTTGGAAATTCATTTGCCTTCAAAAACCTGGTGCAAACAATCAAGCATTTTAGAAGTATCATCTTCGAAAAATTACATGTTAGAAATGGAGCTCGTTTTTATCAGAAGGTTATAGAAAAGCTGCAATGTAAGAAAAGCATAAGCATATGTAGCTGAAAGGAAATTCCGTAATCGTCAAACACTCAAAGCGCCATACATCAAGTCGATATGAATACAATTTATTCATGCCAATATCGGCTCCCAGAAGTCCATCTGACCAGCGCTGATCGGCGATTATTACATATCAGCAACGGTTATGTGCATGTCAGCCGTTGAAAAAGTACGCCTTTTTACTCATCGTTCAATACGTCATCGCAAGCAGTATGCAAGATATAGGGCCAGTTTCTCGTACATCTTATCTAATGATTAGTCTTCTCGTATAGAGAAGACGCACACAATTTTCAACAAGCTTTTACATTATATTGAATAGCATTTTTGTTTATTTTATATAGCTATGCCATATTTAACTTATTTACGCTATTGTATGAAAGTGCGCAATGATTTTTTAAAATTTGAGATGATGACGTAGCCAAAATATGGCATAACTTTGCAAAATAAACAAAAAATAAATATTCAAAATATTGTGAAAGCTATCTGAAAATGGCCCATGGGCAGATTATGCTAAAAAAATTACATAGCATACATCATAGATTAGATTAGATTACATGAGGGCATCGGCATATTTGCCATAAGCACTGCGACCGGTGGTCTATTGTGCCATTGCCCACTCTACAGGTTAGATAAATTTATCTAACTGACATCTGTCGATAAATCGATTAATTTGTCCCATGCTAAGGGAGGCGATGTCCTCTGTGAGAGGGAAAGTTATGCCGAAGCATTCCTCCCGTCGCATCGCCAGTCTTTCACACTCGCAAAGTATGTGAGTGGATGTTTCGTCATCCGCCTCGCAGAAGCGGCAGGTCGCGTCTGCGACTAAGCGCATGGTTCTTAAATGCCTGTTCAGACGGGAGTGGCCTGTAAGGAGGCCAGTTATGATTCTGACCCTGTTCCTGCTGAGATTAACTAACTCGAGAGTGCGTTTCTTAGAGTAGGTTGCTACAAAAAGCTTCGACTGCCTTAGTCCTGGAAGGGCTTCCCAGCATACGGTGGCTGTCGTCTTTTCCCACTCAGTGATTTCGTTTCTGCATAGACACAGTGGAATGCCGCAGAAGGGTTCCGGACCGCAGAAGGGGCTAGCAGAGGCTACCCTAGCGAGTTCATCCGCGAGCTCATTCCCTTCTATTCCAGAGTGTCCGGGAACCCATAGGAGTGTAAGATCATTGCGAGATCCTACCGATTGGAGTATTTCCTATAGCCCCACTAGTTTTGAAGTAAAGGTATGTTTTGTAAGAGCTTTGATTGCCGCCTGACTGTCAGTGAAGATCGCTATCTTCCTGTTGACATATCCTTTGTTCTGACATTCTCTGGCACAAATTTCTATTGCATGTACTTCCGCCTGGAACACAGACGCTAATTTCCCCATAGGTACTGAGTAGCTTACACCTGGACCACTGATGCCCGCTCCAGAGCCTGTCTCAGTTTTAGATCCATCTGTGTAAAAGCTGATAGTGTTGGGGTGGAGGGACCTGAACATATCCGTCCAACTTTCCCTCGCCCAGATTGCTGATTTAAAGGACGCGTTGAAGCGTAATGTCTTGACTAGGTAGTCCGAGGGTAGGCAGAGGGTATTGCTACCTTGTAACCATCCCATTTGATCATGGCTAAAAGTGACTGTCGTGCTGGAGGCCCTGAGCCTACCAACAGCCAGCATCGCCGAAGCCTCAATATGAATGTGTAGCGGAGTTAGGTCCAGAAGAACCTCCAGGGCAGCGGTGGGGCATGAAACAATAGCTCCAGTGATAATTAGACAGGCAAGCCTCTGGACCTTACCTAGATCCGACTTACCAGTGCTAGTTGAAGCCCTTTTCCACCACACCACCGCCCCATACTCCACTATAGGTCTAACAACTGTCTTGTAAATCCACAGAATTAAATGTGGTTTAATTCCCCAGGTCTTACCTACATAACCTCTGCAGGTCCATAGTGCCTTGATCGCCTTTTCCGTGACCGATTTCAGGGGGTCATCCCACAGTAATTTGCTATCAAGGGTGACTCCCAGATATTTGACTTGGTTTGCCATTTGAATTTGGGAGTTGTACATAGTAGGACAACTCAGGGTTCTTGTTGTCCTGCTCCTACTGAAAGGAACCACCGTGGACTTGGACGGGTTACAGTTTGGGAAAGCGGTCTGGTTTAATTTGCATCCTGGGAAATGAGTTTCCAGGAGCAATGTACCTGTGTCACTCGAGTTTACAGTGATTGTGCGATTCGGCCTCTTGAGTGTGCTGATTGCATTAGCCCCATTTTTCGCCAGCACCTTGTGCAGCCTAGCCGCTTTTGTGGTGCTGTTTACATTGTCGCAGAAGGTCATCCAGCTGCGCCGTTTCGCTTCTCTAATCGTCTTATTATATTCTGTCAGGGTGGAACGATACACGTCCCAGTCTCCGTTACGCTTGGCCCGATTAAATAATTTCCTCACGTTTTTCCGGAGGCGAGCAAGATCATTGTTCCACCACGATACACACTTCTTGTCTTTAATTATCCTTATAGGGCAATTTTCCTCATAGGAGGATACAATTGCCTTGGTAGTATCGTCGACTAGCCTTTCTAAGCTCAGCCACCCAGGGGCCTTCCTGTCTATGTGCTGCAGGTGCTCCCTGAGTGTCTCAGAATATCCAGGCCAGTCAGTGAGCTGAGGGACCCTCCGCTCGATGGGCACAGGGTCCGAGGAGGCTATATTAAAACGAATGTGCATGTGGTCGGACAAAGACGGTTCGTCCGACACATGCCAGTTGCGGATGCTGTCCGTAATCGAATCGCTACACAGAGTTATGTCAAGGACTTCCTTCCTTGCTCTGGTGACAAAAGTGGGCTGACATCCCCTATTGAGGATGTCAAGTTCTAGTGAGGTAATAATGTCAAGTAAGTACTCACCCCTTCGGTTGGTGTCTGAGCTGCCCCAGAGCGTGTGATGGGCATTCGCATCACATCCTATCAATAAATCCTTACTGTACGCAAGCCGCTGGAATTCTATCGCCGGCACTTCCTTGTCCCCCGCTAGGTATGCTGAAACAACCACTAGTTTGTGGCCGCTCTCTCTAGCGGGGTTGATTTCGATGGCCACCATGTCACTGTTGGTAAATTCTGAAAGGCAAATGTAATCAATGCGCTTGGTAATCATAATACAAGCTCTAGGTCGGCTAGAGCATACATCATATGAAAACAACAAATTGCTATGCTATTTTTTTCAAAATCAGTCATGTACATAGAAATCAACCGTTTGCAACCATAAATAAATGGTTTCACACACAAAATCCACAAAAAAAAATCAACGACTAACAAGAGAACACGAACTGCAGTATAAAAAATACAAAAAACATGTAAATAAGTCAAATGGAAAATTATAAAGAATTTGTAATATGTATAGAGACGCTACGGCGCGCGGCATTTTTTTCACGGCTGCCTAGCTGCTACTACCTAATACACAAATTCAGTGCCAAAAACTGTCGAAATTTTTTAATTGAAGTATGTATGTATCCCGATAATAATAATAATTGACAAAAGGGAAATCAGCCCAAAAACCTCTTCTGAAGGCGGTCATACGCGATAGTGAAACAAGTCGCGAAATTTTAAAACTCCCTTCACCAATGCACTGTTCAAGTACGTACTATGTACATTCCTATTTTCGGTGAAATTCAAGCTTGTTTGCATCTGTTGAGTTCGTAAAATTTGGAAAATATTGTATAAAAAAAATAGTAGTCAAATTCGGTAACGCTTGCGTCGCGTCGCAACGTTCGTATGCTAACAAACAAATTAACGAAATATAAAAATGAAAAGAAAAAGCAAATTATAAGCAACGGTGCGAACATGAAGCAAGCACGTGGAAATATTCATACATGAAGGATCATAGAGAAAATTTGTCGGGAATTTTTAATTAAGGAACATGCTAAATGAACCTGATAGTCTAGAGATCATAGAACACACTTCTTTTATCGAATAAATTTGTTGAATAAATTAATTCATGACGGTGCTGATATTACATAGAGGGATTCAAACCCCATTCCAAATTTGTTTATGTATTAATACTATAAGACTAGGTATTATAAGCATCTTGATGTGTGGATGAGAAATAGCGTTCATATAGAAAAGTACACCCAGAAAAATAACGTTCCTTAAAATTCAATCGATATCACTTTGAAATCGAGTTATATTCCTATTAAATATAATCCTTTCCTTTTAAATGTACATATATCGCTTTAATTCAAATTTATTCTTTTTAATTAATTTAATTAATGGGGAATCCTTTAAATTAAAATTTTCAATAGGAAATCTTTTTAAAAAGAGTATCAATGTATGTTCCAATGCGAAATCGCTTTGTTTCCATAGAAAATTGTCATTTTTTTTTTTGTTTCCACTCGCAGTTGGTCGGCAGTAAGTGGTAGAGTGATGTCACAATGTATGGTATATAAACGTCGTCCCGTATAGTCTGTGTGATGTAGTAGGTAGGGGCGTTAGTCTTCAAATCATAGGGTCGCGGGATCGAATCCCACTGTAGGTAGGTAATTTATTATGCATTTTAGAGCGTAAAGAGGTAAATGTAATGTCACAAAACTCATTTATGAGTAATTATGAGTAATTTTAAATAAAATTATATCCCTTTGAAACAAAGAGTCCATTCTTTTAAATTCAAAGGAACTCTTTTCGATTTATGGTTGTGACCTGATTAAATTGACACTGCATCTTTTTAATTTAAAGTGATTATAGATAGACTTTCAAAAGGAATATCTTATTAGTTCAAAGGGAAATCCGTTTGAATTAAAAATTCTATGAAATAAAGGGATTATACAATGATTCAAAGGGTAACAAATATGAAGCAAAATCATATTTGAATCTCTTTGAATCATATGCGTATTTTTTGAATTTGCATGATTTTTTTCTGAGTGTGGGACAGTTCTTACTATAATTGCACAGTGCACGTTACCCAAACTTCTTGCGTTCCAAATTGAAATAGGGGCCCTTCACGTTCGTTAGTTGAAAACGGTTGTTTTGATAGATCCTGCTTTGAAAGCATTCCACTAATGAGCATGAGCAACAAAGGTATTCTATTTTAGCAACATTTTCCAAAATTTCTCTAATTTTTGGGACAAAAGTTGAAATTTGAGAGAACTTGTAACATCATCTACATGACCTATTTAACTTATGAAAAAGTAAATTCAAGAGAAGAATTTATTAATTAGGTAAGATGACCACCACGAGCTGTACATGATTTCTCGTATCATTCTAGACTAGAAGTGTTTATTCTAAATCTGAGGATCACATCAGATAGCCCACATGTATAGCTTTAACTACCCTGGTCCAGTTAAACCACCACCAGTCGATGAGATATGTGAATTAAATTGACTGAAATCAAATCCATAATAGAGCTCCGCCAAAGATAAGTGCGTCATTTATGGGAAACGGCGCGGCGGATCCCTTATATGGGCACAAGGGTTTATCGCCAGGCAAATGTTTCTTGATTTGATGAGTCCTAGTTAAAAAACGGCTTTCTGACATGTACCTTATTGAACGATCTTTCGGACAGTTGTGGCCATATTTTCCAATGCAGTCACTTTTCCTTCAACATTCAAACATTTTTCTTCTTCACGACGAGGGACAAAAATCAAAACAGTAAGTATGAGTTTTTTGAAGCTCATGTTGGGAAACACATTTGCACATATTAATAAATGGGTATTTTTCCCTCCGCTTTTCATAATGTTTTGATAGGTACGCCACTGTACATGACGAACTTATGTTATTTCGAAATTCTGTGTATGTGTGCAAATGCATTTCCCAACATGAACTTAAAAATCTCACACTTGCGTTTTTGATTTTTTCCCCGCTAGAATATAAATCTGAACTACTGAATGCTCTGATGATTGCTTTATTACACGATTACGCCAATTAAAAAGTAGAAATACGAAGTTCGGGCATCTCCGAACACTTAGTTTCGGAATGTGTTGGCTCTAATTTAGATTCAGCAGCTGGCGTGTTTTTTATGCTGACTAATAAATGAATGTGAACGTCTTTAAAAGATCAGTTCCTCATATATCTACACAAAATTTTTATTTTTTATATTTTCGGCTCCCTGTTGCTTGGGGGCCCGTGCTCCACTGAACACATGGAACACCATATACGTTACGCCACTGCTATTGCAGTTTCAACAGACGGAAAGTGAGGACATTTCGTGCCCGCCTTACAAGGAATCGCAGAAGCGGTCCTAATGTGTTTTCTGCTATTCCAAGGGTGCT
This sequence comes from Microchrysa polita, assembly GCA_949715475.1. Classification (NCBI taxonomy): domain Eukaryota; kingdom Metazoa; phylum Arthropoda; class Insecta; order Diptera; family Stratiomyidae; genus Microchrysa; species Microchrysa polita. The sequence goes on along the minus strand of OX454418.1, from coordinate 87,428,215 downwards.
ATTAGCACTACAAAAAAAATCCCATAAGTTAAGCTTAAATCATACTTGTGGCATGGTCGTTTGCACTGGCTATGGAATGCTTTGAGCTTATTTATTGGATAAAATGTATAAGTAACTTAAGGTGACCAGATCCTGGAGGGACAAATGCTGTACACAGTGTTGACCAAAACAGCACACCACCCCCCCAATTCGCAATGACGAAAATAGATATGAGTTCTCCAGAAAATCGTCGCTTGGTTTTCGCTCCTCATGGTGTTGGAACAATGCAATCTCGAGTTCCTTGTACCTCTTTGTGGAAAATTATTATCGTCCATTATTCCAAAATAAACGATGTCCAAAAAAGAACACAGAATAATCTATCGACTTTTTTATAAATTTCACTTTATAGTTGCGTTTTCCAAACTGCAGCTGTCTGCGGACCAGTCTGAAATTTAATTACTATACAGGTAACAACCAAATTCAATGGTGGTTCACTTAAATAGGTTCACAAAAATGTGAGTTTTACCCGCCACTTGTACTGGGAACCATACGAAATCCCCAATCACAAAATCCCCAAACGTAGAAAAATCCCCAAAATCAAAATCCCCATATTCAAAATCCCCATATTCAAAATCCCCATAATAATAATACCCATTTACAAAAACCCCATAATCATAATACCCATATACAAAATCCCCAAGCACCCGAAATATGCTGGTAAATGGTAGATGGATGGTAGTAAAAAATGGTAGATGGCTGGTAGATGGTAAATGGTTGATGAAAGACTGTAAATTGTTGATGGTTGATGGTAGATGGAAGGTGTTAAATGGTAGATGGTAAATTGCACTAGGAGGGTCGTAAATCGATACTAACTTCTTTTTTTTTGATTAGCACAAACAAAATGTTCGAGTACATTATATTGAATAAACGTTTGCATATATCGTCCTAAACATATTAGGTTTTCTTTAACATCGTCAAGACATGTCCTCATCCGAACGAATATTCGCGGAAAACTTGGTTGGCTTATTGTTGGAACCGATCGCATATTTAATCGCCTGCACATTATCTGATTTTGTTCTGTGTTACTTCAAAGAGTTTGCCGTTGATTAGCATATACAAGTTGACCAAAGGCGGACAATTTTAGGTCAAGATAGAAAGAGTGGTCAACTTACAGAAACTCGTTTAGCGTAATGTTGAATGTACAAGGGCGGAAAAAAGATGTTCAATTTAAAGAGGTGATCATGTTACAGAGTGGTCAACTTTGGGAGATTTCACTGTATATCAGTCCACGACGGTGATTTTTTTATTGCATAGTAGGACTATTACAATTACAATAGTCTATTTGCTATTTACCATCCACCATTTGCAATTTACAATCTACCATTTACCATCTGCCATCAACCATTTACAAGCTACCATCCGTCTACCATTAACCACCTACCATTTACCACCTACCATTTATCATCTGCCATTTAACATCTATCATTTACCATCTACAATAGCCTAAAGAAAATCTCCATTCCCCATTTGAGGTGTGATCTTAGAACGCGCGCGCGTTCTTAGATCACACCTCAAATGGGGAATGGGGAATTTCGTTTGGGGATTTTGGTTTTGGGTATTTTGATTTTGGGGATTTTGATTTCGGGGATTTTGATTTCGGGGATTTTAATTTCGGGGATTTTGATTATGGGGATTTTGATTTGGGGACTTTGGTTTGGGGATTTTGTGACTGGGGATATCGTATCCAACCCACTTGTACTGTGTCGAATTTTTTTTATTTAAGTATATAGACTATTTTGTGGAGCTTTACCCTACGTCGGGCGCACCCGGTCTGACAGGCCGATAAAACTCCACGCTCCAAAACTTTACTATCCGTTTACTCGTCTAACTTTGAGAATCTCATACAATGCCTACCTCCGGTTTTCCATGGACATTTAGACAGTTGCGTGGTAAATTCTTCAACATTTAATTTTGGAGTCTCAAGGTACATTCCTAATAACGACTGCCTGCCTGCCTTTCATTCGTTTCAATTTTTCTTATAAACCTTGGATGTATTATTTTTTAAATCATATTTTTTCGCTTTTTCTAGAGAATCTAAAGTTTTTATTGGGTAGTATTACGTTTAATGAATGCGTTTCCTAGTACTCAATTTAGATTAATTACTTTCCTTAGATACTAATAAATAAATTTCCGAAAACTATTTGGAATTTATAGCAACATGTTGGAAAAAAGGAAAAAAATAGATGGGTGGCCTCTCAGGCCGGGTGCGCCTTGTTTTGATTGATGGTGCGCCCGACAGAGGAGTGCCCATTCCTTACAATATTACTCTTCAAGTTTTGCACCAGAATCGAATACTGTAGTCAGTCAGCAGGATCTCCAGAATGAAAGGATTTTGTTTAGGCTTTTTTAGACTTTGTGTCTTGCTGCCTCCAGACTCTGGTCAATAAAGACAACATTTACTTTTAAGGATTTGATTTGTTTACTCTGAATTTGGTCTGCAGTTTGGGATTGATTTTTTCTGAAATTCAGGAAATCATATTTTTCCACGATTTTGGATTTCTAGTTGAGAGTTATTATTTTTCTGTGAGTAGTGACCAGACATCGTGGAAAGTTATTATTTTTCTGTGAGCAGTCACCAGACCTCACATATTAGCCCGCGGACAAATTGTTGGGAAACAAATGTTGATAATAAATATATCTGAATTGAAGCAGAGATGAAGACTTGAATCTCTTTTGGTATACTAATAAAATAAATTTAAATACCGTTTTAATACGGGCAATACTAAGCATGGGTTGCACCTAAGGGTTCTTAACATTGATAGGTAAATTGTCGGGGCTCGGGGGTGCTGTCTCCTCCGGAAAAGGCTATCCTTTTGTGAGCATGTTGGAGGTTTCACAGTCTCTAAGAAAGATGTCAGGCTTATCATTCATAATTTGCGATCGAAAATTAGTTCAAGTACGTGTCCATAATGCTTGTCAGATGTTGGGTTGTCAAAGATGCTGTACATTTTGCTGTACGCTTCACAATGCTGTACGATAGGTCAAATGCTGTAGTGTACAGCGAAATGCTGTACGTATGGTCAGCTTAAAGTAACTGGTCCATAGTTTGAATTTTTCAGGTTCAAGCTAGACTGACTAAGACTGAAATTCGCCACCAGTGCAGTTTGTTTTCAATTAAGTGTTTCCGAACTGTAGCCGCTCCGTGGCTCACTTGGTTGAGTTGCACTCTACGATGCTAATAATCTAGAGGTCTGGATATCTAATCTCGGCGTAGTTCAAAAATTCCGTACATGTGCAAATAGGAAATATATAGTGCTTGCAACATTATATACACTCCGAAATGATATGCAATGTAACGTTGACTCGAAATTGCCTATAAACGGCTGAGTTTACGTACCATGGCCCCACATGGGGATATACGGTACTGAAAAGAAGAAGAACTGTAGCCGACCAGCCCCTTACCTCCGGATTTTACGCTCCGTAGATCGACGTAGTACAATGAATATTTTGGCCAGTTTTAACCCTAGTTTACTGTTTGGGGTGCAAATGCACCCCAGCGCATGTTTCACTTAATATAACTTCGAAATTTTTCAAGTTTTTATTATCAATTTTTCAATAGCTTAACAAAATTTAGTTTTGTTTTAGTTTCTAAAGATTGTATAAATGTAGCTACATAAACTTATTTTTGAGGAATTTTTTGTGGAAAGAAGTCATTGGTTCTGTCGTAGGTGCATTTGCACCACAAATAATTTTTTTAAATTCAGAACTATTTATTTTAATGTTAAATTGATATTTATTTTGAAATAAAGGTAATAATATCTAAACTTTGATCAGGGATGAGAAAAAACTTAAAAAACGTTAATAATAGTACGAAATTTTGTTTCTTCGGAATGAGTTTTAGGACATCGAATGTGGCTGTGTTTCAGACACGATTTCAATTTGAAACTGTTTCATATTTCTCTAAATTTCATAAATAAACAACAGAAACTTAGTCGAATGATCAGAAATACTAATTGGAGAAGAGTGTGCTGACTAAAATTTCGAAAAAGAGTTGCATTTCGGAATTTGTGAACAAAATTTCTTTTCGAGCCCATTAGTTTAGGGCCTGTTATTTTTATCTATGCGAAGCGATTTCACTTTTATAACTGAAGTAATAAGTTCTGCTAATGATGAGGAACCTGAAGAGATGCATAACTGTCGCAAAATCAGTGAATTGGATGCACACCATAGTTTCATGAACATGACCCTTGAGCTTATCATGTCACTCTAGTATGAATATCAGTGCCTGCCGTCCAACCAAACTCATCATGTTTGCCTCCAGTATTTCTGAATTTGCACTCACTATCTGATTTTTGTTTTCCCTATTTAACTAACAAAATACACGATCAAAATGAATCAAATTAATAAAAATTTGGAAGTCAGTTAATGCAGAAATATGGGCATACGTAATGTGGGGTGCATTTGCACCCCATAACATGAAACTAGTAAGAAATTTGTTGCGGTAAACTAGGGTTAACTCAATGCAGCCGTATTGGCAAGGCCTATAGACACCGAACCATTCGCGTATCCAGAGGGGGGCAGGGGTGCGCTTGCGTGTTTTCCGTGTTTTTCAAGTTATTTTATCAAGATTTATTTTGTAGCTGAATTTTAGCCGCTGTTAATATTTTGTTAAATTTGGAGGAAATCGGGAGTTATCGTGCGAACTGACAGACACACGGACGGTCAGACAGACGGGCAGGGCTTATTCGAATCAGTGAACGATCCTCATAATTTCTACATATGTATATGTATATTATCATACCTCCGGTGGCTCCTTTGATGTGTTACATAATTTCGGCGTAACAAAAATAATATACTCCATACCATCTTATGGCCTTAGGGTATAAATATCGCCAGCCAGCTTGGAAGTGAACAGTTGGCTAAATAAGATCGGCCGACTTGTCGCTTAGTGTAGACACGACATAATGTTTACAATCAACTTACAATAATCACCGTTGAAATTTAGGAGAAAAAGACCCAAACCCTAACATGTTCATGTGTGTATGTGTGTACATTACCTACTTGTTTTTAATTTCAGTAATCTTTTATTTCAAAATGTGCCCGCACCGAATTCCATTACATTGAATATCCATTCCATCTTAAGCAATACTAATAAACTGTGATTCTCCAACAGATGCCCGCCATATATTTGAAAACTTATCTCTACACCGCAACCACAACCAAATTATCAAAAGTGGCTCACGGGCATGTCCTAGAGGAGCATTCGAAGGATAAAAAAGTTAAACATAATGCACACAGCCAAACTACCACGATTTTCATACCAATTCCATTTCACGATTGCAATTTCTCCCCTTGAAAACAGAATGCTTTTTTTACGAAAGATGCACGTTATGCATAACAATAGAAATCGACCGGTGCGAAAAGCTAGTGAAACTTTCAAAAGAAATTCGTGCGATCCGAATGCATCGGGGATGTTGTGTAGTAGTATGTGTAAGAAATAAATAGAATAAATTCTGTATAGTGTTAGCCATGATAGGTAGGTATCATGGCTAAGCACTATAGATAGATAGATTATTATAGATAATCTTGGCATGCAAAAGTCATTTTGTTTGAGACGAAAGAATCAAAGTCAGTAAATTACAACTTTCTTGTTGGATTATTTAGGAAAAGTAGATTACGTATAATTTTAAGATGCAACAATAATACAAAAATGCACATACAGTCAAACCTGTCTAATCGGTCCGCTGACGGGACCTATCAAATTTGATCCGATTAGCAGGTGGTCCAATTACTAAGGGATGCTAGAAAAGTACATAAAATTAAGGAAATAATTTATGAACGTTATTCATGAACATTGTACAAAGGTCACCTATGCCCCATGCAATTAATGTTGTGAAACCGCTCAACAGAGTAACTGCTTTGTGATATTGTTAACCAGCTTCCTTATTATAAATTCTCCCTACACTCAGTTCCACCGAAATTTTGAATACTCTTCAATATTTTGCAAAGCATTTCTATAATCAAAGTCATGGTTAATGGTTCAATCAATCCTCCCTTTCACTTCACTTGCATCTTTTTGTCGCAGAAAGTCCAGAATTGTCTCACCCAACACTGATGCAATGGTTGATGCTGTCCCCTCATTTGAATTTGGCAAAACGCCATATCCATAACTCCCCCTAAAAGTGGGGCAGGAGTTTAAATTTTGGTGTATCGCCATTTGAGGGCACTATTATATCACCTACCAAAAATTCAGCTCAATCGGATCAAATTCTTTGTAACCCAGTGTAGTGGTAAAGTAAAGTGTCTATTATGCAGCGATCGTCGATTTTAAATCAAGTTTTTTTCGTTGCCGAAATATTTAAGTTATGTTAAGAAGAACGACTATATCACAAGAGAAGCTGATAGCTTATCTGGAATCATTTGAATCCTTTAGCGTAATTTAATAATACGGATATTCGTCTATTCTTATCTCAGCAAACATAATTAATTCTATTTTTTGTTTCACTTTGAAACATGATTCAATCGAACCCGAACAAGAGATTACTGTGTGTCAACAGCGCAATCAATAAATAAATAGTATCAATCAACCGTGATATTCCTGCGAAGCAAGGAGCACGTGTCGTAACCATTAGCAGTGTATGCTATCCTTTTTTTTTCATATTACAGAGATGATACGCTCCCTATTTTTTTCAGTTATCATTATTTCATTGCCATCATTATATAGATAGATATATGTTTATATGTATAAATAAAAAAGAATAATACGATACCCTAGCAAAAAGTTTTGTAAAGACAAAAATATAATAATAATCTCCCATTCTTGTATTTTGTTTTCTTTTTTGCCGTCCTCCACTCAATGTTGTGCCACACTTGCGTGTCTACATTTCGTTGAAAAATTTCCACTGGCTGATTCTTCGACCCGGGTATGGCGAAACAATTCACATTGTCGTTTCCTTCTCGTTCGGGGACACGTCTGTATAGATATACCACACACCACACCAATGACAACGATAGCGCCAACCGTGCCATTATCAACAATACCAGCGGTGCAAAAAGGAAACTATAAAGGTGAGTATGGATGTCTTCTTTTTTTAACATTCGTGCTGTAAAAATGGACCAATATTGTATGTTAAAAAGTACGTATCAAACGTCGTTTGAAATTTTATGAAGAAACGTTCCCTAGGACAGATTGTTAGTAAATTTACCATGTATTCAAATCAAAGCCCCACCATATACAAATCCAGGAACCAGAATACTCTCATACAATTTGACAGCCAAACCCTTAACTACATTAGTGGGGTAGTTTTTTACCCCAGTCGTTATTTTTTTAACAGAACTATGTTCGTATTACACCATGTTCGTGCAAACTTCGTGTAGTCTCTGCTGACGTTATGCTCTCTCTGAGTGCAGAATTGAGTCCTTCTACGTGCAGTCGTATTCTCGGATCTCGGTAAATGCACGGTGGGGTAGAAAAATACCCCACGAATGTAGTTACGTTGGCCTTTTGTTCATCTTTTACCTTGAGTATTTATTTTTAAGACATATCGCGATATTTTTGCAAGGAGAGATTGCACGAATTTTGGAAGAAGACTTTTTAGATGTAGCTTTAAATGCCTTTTTTCTCTTTAAATAAAATGCTAAATCAGGATAAGGAACTTCCTTAGGGGGGTTCTTTTTTCAAAAACATAAAACCATAAAAAGACCTCATGTCAATACATATTTTTATATAATGTCAAATTAGAAAATTGTTTTTTTTTTAGCTTTAATTCTAGTTTGCCTTAAATTTAAAATACTTAAAAAATCAAAATTGTTTTTTTTTTTTAATTTTTTTAAATAAGAAAAAATACTTTTTGTTCTACGGAAAAATAGTGACTGGCTTGAATAAACTCCATTTTCTTTGAAATAATAATATGTTTTAAAACAATATAGACATAATTTGAATTTAAATAAAAGACTTGTTGTATTTCACCCTAAAACTTCTTAATGTATTCAGTATTTTGCAAAATATACCAAAATACAGTGGCGGATTTACCAGTAGGCTGAGTAGGCTGGAGCCTAGGGCGACAGATTTTACGGGGCGGCAAATTTGGAGCAAATAACAAATTTCAACGCCATGCCATATACCACTTATTCTTCTCGTGAAGTGTGTTTGTACCTCAGGGAGACACTTAATTGAAAAACTACTATTTGTCACCGTTATCTCAGAGCTTTGACACGCTCTGTGGCTGACTTGGTTGAGTCGCACTCTACGATGCTAGTAATCTAGAGGTCCGGAGATGGAATCTGTACGAATCCAGATAATATATAGTGCTTGCAACATTATATACACTCCTCTATATGCAATGTAACGTTGACTCGAAGTAGCCTATAAACGGCTGAGTGAACGCACCATGCACCAAGGGGTTACGGTACAGAGAGAGATCTCAGAGATTCAAACACTAGGAACGATTTATTATTAAAGACGAAAAGCGAAAAGACCTCTTATAGCCAATTGCTTGCAGGCTGAAATTCGCAACCAAGCTCTTTTGTTGGGTTTTGTGGATTTTATTTTTCGAAAAACCCTTATGAAATTGATTTTGTCCGTCCGTCCGCCAGTTCACTTAAAATTTAGTAGAAATGTGTAGAATGGTAACAGTTATTTCTTATCGGAGATGGACGTATGGATAAATAATCAAATCAAAGGACTTGACGAGAACATTTTATATCAGTTATTTTTTCCAGTTTAAAGTAACGTTAACGGTGTTTGAAGTTAAGTTTACGGTATCACCTCGGTTTTTCTAAACAGTTATGGTATCGGTACCGATATGAAACTTTGAACAAAGTTAGTATGAGCTGATATACGTTAAATACTAAGGTCCGGTTACTCATACATTTTATCCAATCGACAAGCTTGAAGCATGTTACAGCCAGTGTAAACGACCAGGCTACAAGCTACAAGTATGCTTTAAGCTTAAATTATGGAAAAATACAGGGCCGGCTTTAGGGTGGGGCGAGCGGGGCGGTCGCCCCGGGCGCCAGGTTTAGGGGCGCCGAAACCCGTATTTTTAATTTAATTTATTTTTACAAATTTGTCTGTTGCTTAAGATTTTTTTTTTAACTGCTGAATTAGTATGATGTAAGAATACTAATGCAGGCTATAGTACACGACCCTTCAAGTATGAACACAGTATGATTTTTTCAACTAGAATACAGTAAAGTAAACCTCAACTAGATGTGAGCTCCTAGATTTTCTAGTTGCGAAAACTATTAAAAACTGTTTTCTACCAATAATTAATAGCATATCAGTAAAATATACTGCTTTTCTAGGGATCTATCACTTATTTGCTGAACATCTAGTAAAATTGAACTGGATATCTAGGTCTTATTTGAGACTCGATCAATTTTACATTTTACAATCTAGTTAAAAATAGTGGATACCAGTTCTATTTTATCAGAATCGCTAGAATGATTTAGTGATTTTATGCACTAGAATCAGCCTAGTAAAATTTTACTGGAAAAAAGACTCACAGAGAATGTATATAATACCATCAATTTAACGCGCATTCTAATCACAAGTTAAGGGAATATTTTTATACAAACGCAGACGTGCTACAAGAATTCTATGTGCAATTTCACAAGGTTCACTTAAGGGCACACGACACAAAATGTCACCTGTATCTTTATAGAAATCAGGTAAGAACTGGGAACTCATAATATCAGATTCCCACTTTAGGAATTGACTGCGTTCCAAAGATACATGTAACCTTTAATTAATAAAAAAGTAGTACAGAATTCTAATAAGCACATTCGTTTTCAAACCATCATCATCCATATTTTATATGAGGATATGCAATTCTGGATTATGTTTATGCTTTTGTCTTTATTAAACTTAAGGGCGCCACAAACCTGACGATTTCTCGGCCGATCGATTGGGCTCACAATCGATCTGCCGCCCTTACAGCACATACATTAGGCAATTTATCGGCCAATCTGAAATTGACAGTCTCACGGTCCACAAGACACAACACAAAATAGCGAAAATTATACCATTTTTGGCGATGGAAGATGAACATCCATTGCTACTTTTGATGGAGAATGACCGCCACAACCACAGCATGAAGAACGATCACAGGTTCATGTCAAAAAATAGGCAACTGAGAACACATGATTGTCATGACAGTTTGCACTGGCAATACGTTCCACACGTCAAATCCAAAAATTTAATCCGATGGTCCCATACACCTTCCGATCTATCTCGCAATCAAAAAATCTGGCCGATCGATCGGAGGGTCTATGGAGCCTCTTACGTTTATTGATATTTATGTATGTAGAAAAGTTTTTGGATTTTTGTTAATATGCATGTAGGTATTGCATTTTAGAGCAAACATTGTTGCCTTTTCTCGCTCAATTAAACTTACAAAAACTACTTTAAAAATATAAAAGTTTTTAAACGCATTTGTAAAATTATAATGAACGTTTAAATGTTGGTGATTCAAAAATGAACTGGTGGTACCTACATAGTGTAAGCTGTAGTAATGCAAAATAGCCAGGTTTCCGGAACAAACCATTTCTAACTTCGGAAATGAATTAATGTTTTGAAAAATATGGACTACTATACGTAAAACCAATACTGACTGAATTCGATACCATCAAATTCAACCGTATTTAAAACCATTAGCAAGTGCGTTTTCGCAGGGGCCAGCGTATGTGAATCAGGAACGCAGTCATTGGAATTGTCCATCTTTCCTTAATTTTCGTCTTCTTCGTCAATTCCGCAAATGAAGATAGCAGTGTACTCTTGAAAATGATTACTAATTTGAAATTTTAACATCGAAAAGTTGAATGGAAAAGTGCAACCTACCTAAGTGGGATTTGCTATCGTCTTCCCATTCAACATAATTAATGTTTGTGAGCTAAGATGTATGTTTCCTTATGTTTCTGCGACGTGAGATTGCCGGTTTTTATTTTTGAACGATTATAAAACTGGCAAAGTATTTTGTGGTTTGATTTAAAAATTTAAAAATGAACACTACCATATATCTTGCAATAGATATACTGTTGCTTACACAAAACTGGCTTTTTTATAATATTAACGAAATAATAATTTTCTAGGACGAATTATGAACAAATGTGAATAAATAGAGGCATACTTTTCTGTTCGTTTTAAGTTAAGCAATCAATTGATTGGGAAACAAGGGAAAATTACCGTGAAGTTAAAAACAGTTAAAGTGGATAGTTTCAATGGCGACGGGGCAATGGAGAAAAATATTCCCAAAGAACGTTAAAGTTCAAGTTCTATTGCAATTTTTTCGTGTTTAGAAACTATAAGGGGCGCTTCTTTCAAGTTCGCCCCGGGCGCCGCTACACCTAAAGCCGGCCCTAGATAAATATATACGAGTAACCGACGGTAAGTCTGTTTACTTTTGCGTTTCACAATACCAGGGCAGCGTCTGAAGCATTTGTTCCTTGCATTATCTTGTGACTGGATCAAACAATGAACATGAAATTTAAAACTGTATTTTAGAAGTGACGTTCATAGAAAAGTATTTGAAATTAAAAAAAAAAAACAGTTTATTCCAAATTTCAAGTACATAGTTTCAAAACCGGATTTGAAGTTTTGTAATTGCAGTTGGAGTTGTTCTTGTCAATTTGTTATTCAAATTTGTATGGAAGGTGAGCTGTTCTGTCCTGTACTCGACCCAATGAAAAAAAAACACAAAATCATCAGCAAAAATGCGTCAAAATGAAAGAAATGGGTTGTTGAACTTGTACATGTGCACGAAAACATGATTTGGGCCAACATTTTTCCAATGAAAATGTGTAAAAGCTCAGGTCCCAAACTTGATTGAAATCAATCGGTTTCCGACTCTGAACATATTATATATGTATGTATTTTCGAAAAAAAATGTATTTTCCAGGATTCCTAGGTCGCTAGTGACTCAGAATTGTAGTCATATTAAGAAATATTTGTGTAATCAAATTTTGAAAATACTCGTTAATGTCCGTAGACGTTTTCGAATTTTTGACCCTGTGGTTTAAGCTGAAAGACAATGACATTTGGCCAATGAACAAGAAAATCTGAAAAGGAAATGCAAATAACCGCATAATACACTACATATGCGACTTTTTTCGGGACCAAAATATTTTCCATGGTAACTTGATTTTGTAGCTTCGATGGCATTTCTCATACGAATTTTACATGGAAAATTAATTGTAAACAAAATTATGCACATGCACAGCTTAATGCTGTAACTTCGTAGTAGGGGCGTTGGAAAAATGGGGGCAATGAATACGAAATTTCTAAATTAATAGATGCTTCAAATTAATTATTCAGCAACGTTCCTGTTGCACAGCTGTATACCAACAGCATCAAAATTTACACTATTGTAAAAAGTACATTTAAACGCACAGCGTTGCATGATGGTATAAATTCGTTTAAACATAATTTTAAATAGTGTGTATTCCAGTGCATTGCGGTTGAATACTCCAACTAATGAAAAAGCTAAAAAGTATTAAATCCAACCAGCCCCAAACACTAAATTTCCTACGCCACGGCTAGCTATAGAAAAAATCAAATTGTCCCCATTTTTTTCAGATATTTCGTTTCCTTCTTTTTCTTCATTGTATTTGGCTCAGGCCAGGCTTTGAGTTTGACACCCCTCTCATAAAGCTTGGTAGGGGCGGCAAAATATCAACAGCCTACTAGCGGCAAATGTGTAAATCCGCCACTGCCAAAATATTTATTGGGGTAGAAATCTACCTCACAAATGCACATACGTTGATGAAAATAACGAATGTAATTAAGGGTTAAGGTATGTTTTCCTCGACACGACCGCAGCAGCCATATAGCGACTCCAGCGGCTCCAGCTGTTGACTATCACCTAGTGGTGTTTTCCTCGATGCGGCTGCGGCGATCGTGGTTTATGCACACTGCAACTTCCCTATCCCAAGCAGTCGTCGCCCGAAGCCTACAAACAAGCGACTCATGCGGGCATTATTTACAATAAGTCGCGAGACTGCTTTCTATACATATACAGGGTAATTCGTGTATTGGCCGAATGAGTACGACCATTGTGCGAAGTAATTTCCCTACCCCAAGCAGCCGTCGCCCGAAGCCTACAAACTAGCGAGTGCACCACGTTCACACTCATGCGGACCTTATTTACAACACGAGTCGCGCGATTCAATCGACGATAATCTTCTTTGTGGATCTATGCTAAGCTCATCTGAAAACGAGTTTTTATATGGAATGAGCTAGTCGCCTTTGCTAGAGCCGCTGGGGTCGTGCCGAGGAAAATAAACCTTTAAGGTTTGTGTTCGTAGAGACGACTCACACGATGATCACTGAGCTGTCGTAGCTAGGCGTTGCTTGCTATGTGACTATCGAGTACGGGTGTTTTCCTACAAGCGACTACAGCGACCAGGTCGCTCAGCGATTGAAGTTAAACCACCGGTTTTGAGCACAATATGCGTATATTTAAATTGCTGACATGTTTCATTAGTCCATAGTTGAAACTAAGAAAGTAGCACCATTCAAAAAATACGCAAATATGGCTCGAAATTGGATGCAGAACTACGATCGCCGAGCGATCATCACATGAATTGTCTCTACGAACACGTACCTTTAGGCTTGAGAAGATTGAAAATTTACACTGGGTTAAAGGAAAATCGCATACTATCGCGATAAACTTGACACGAATAATGTTGGTTCCCGTTCGATTTGCGTCGCGAAAATATTTAGTTTTTGGTGATTTTCTTGTGTTTGAGACCCGGACGGCATAAATTTTTCGTACATTTGCCCACCATCAGTGCCGCAATCAGGAATCGGTCCTGAAGGGGGCTAAAGCCATCCACATTACTGGACTGTTCTGTTGTTCTGTTTCAATTTGGTTGATAAGTAAGGACGCTGTAGACTTTTACAGACGATAAACAGTTATTACAAACTTTCAGTACCAAATAGGTAAATGCTAAAACAAGGGTGCGACTGATAATAGGAAGTACGCCACTCGTTGTGCGTTACAAACGATCCCGTCGTCGCTCCATATAATACCGTTTGTGCGGATTGGTTTCTATTATTTCAGCTTCTATTTTGGTTGGCCATTTTGATCTTCTTCCTTCGTTACTAGTACAGAAAAAGTGATACAGCCGTGGATCTATTATCTGGATTTGGCAAAAGATTGTTGTCGTTCCGAAAACCAAATGTAAGGCGTGTATCTCAACATTTTACGGGTAAGGGGAAGACGCTCAGTGCGGTTTTGAAAAAAAGCATGGAACTCATGAATGTCCGCGACTCAAAAACCGGCCTGAAGTTGGACTAGTATCTATTTAATAGTTCCAATGCATCTTATCTTTTTATGTGAAATAAACTGTGGGACTAGCACTAGTGACAGAGCACCTACACCATCTCATAAAGAACCAATAGATTTCGGACGTGTATTTCGATAAGTTACGAATACGATATAACATCGAAGGATACACCGCCTTTATCCAGATTTTTTTTCATTAGCAAATAATTTTTTCGAAATGTTGTAAAGAAATGTCTCTTTCATCACGTTCAACAATAATTATGTACATAAAATGGATTAAGGCATGTATCGAAGATGACAAAATTGCTGTAAGGATTGCTCAACTTTGGCGAAATTCCGTACTCATTTTTGTTCAAAAAACCCATGTAAATTTTAGTGAACATTTTTCGTACGAAATTCGAGAACTTTTGTGTAAAATTTTAAAATTTAAAACAATAAATTTTGTACAAATGTTTGCACCAAAGGAATTGTACAAAAATTTGCCGATATACCTTATTTTCGTTTTGAAATTTTCCTTTCCCAATTTTTGAGTCTGGAAGGGGCTTTAATCCTCTTAGCCCCTCCCGTGGTTGCTTCACTGCCCACTATTGTCACCTATCTCGCAGCCAAAATAGGCGGATTTCCCCAGTGTCTTCCATTGGTTTCCGACTTGTAACAGAGAGAAGGTTTCGATTCAAATGCTTTCAAATTCACCCTTTCTGCTAGCCCTTTCCTAAGTACTTTCACCATATTCAAATTTATAAAAAGTTCGTTCAAAGTGTTAATTACAATACGGGTACGGATTATTTTTAATTAGGTACAATTTAAATTTTCCTACTTTTAAACAATCGTTGAAACAATTCCATATGTTATCTCGCTATTATGGTTACTCCTGGTCCTCCCGAAAAGTAATGTTTTTTTGACTTCTTCCTTGGATTATGTACTTTGACAATTTTAAGGTCGATGTTGCTCAATTTTTAAATTTTTCGATTAGTCTACTGATGGCTTTTTTTAGCGTACACACTGTCCTAAGAATAATGGTCGATGCTAGAACGCAAACTGGTGAAAATTACTATAAAAGATATTCAAGAGAATAGCGTATCCTTTGATGTCTATTCTATAGTTAAAAACACCCCTTTCCCTTGTGGCTTTTTAACATCGTTTATGTATGTATAAGACTGTAGCACAATAGCACCATCAGCGTCAGCAGCATAAATAGCCAAGAAAGCAATGAATTTTTCCCATGAGGTATAGCTCGGTTTCAAATTGCTTTCGTCGCGAGTTATAGAACTCTTGACTACTGTGATAAATATTTGTGTAAAAAGGACAAAAAAAAGTCAAACTGATAACATAGAACGAGGAGAAAATTATTATCTAAAGTATACCAGGAAACGCAAAATATAAAAAGATAGCAAATAGCAAGGATGGTGTTATGACTTTTATTTGCTATAGATGGCAGATGGAAATATTCTGAAATGTTATTGTGAATTTTTTGATTGTAAGATGTTTTTGAAAGTTTTTATTTTTTAATGCTGCCTTTGAATGCCAAACAACGACTATTAGATTTTGATGAGAATCTGCTTTCACCATATTCACATGAAGAAATCTATAATTTAAAAATTACACTGTTTTTGTCACTAAATTTAATTAACACAATAAGCAAAATAGTGATAAAAGAAGTGCCTTGAGCTTTATCCCGCATACGAATCAGTTTTCTTTAATTAAAAAATACAAATGAAATTATATTTGCTATATCTGCACAGTAATTTGATAAAATGAAATTCCTGGAAAATATTTCACACCTCAATCCCCACTTAAATTCATTAAATCTTGATTTTAACAACCGCGCGCGCGCATAGTATTCATAGAGTGAAAAATTTATCTAAAAACTTCTTGCCAAAGCGTCACATTTACGGCATTTTCCTCATACACATTTATCTTACTTGTCCTGTCACTATAATAATGACATACAGTCATACAGACCAGAAGCTCTCTCCCGGAATTTCAACAGGACTCGGAATGTCCACTTCAGCTAAATATACTTACTAGGATTGTTGAGGGTAGACGGTCGTATAGTATGTATGTACATAATCTAATACGTTCTGAATAAATTCTCAAAGCTAAATATGTATACGGCTCGACTGACACTACCAACCACATTCGCGTACTTGACTAACGAATTTTGTCTTGTGATGCTCGCTAATGAGGAAACAATTTTCATGAATATACGAGCAACAAACAAACGGCCATGGGACACAATTATTCAGTTCAGAGGAATAAGTTTTTCCATAGAGAAACATATCGGAGGTGGGGCTAGCTGTTAGCCTGTTAGTGTTGTTGGTCCTTATGTTCTTTCTCGTTGTGACCATTAATTTATCTAGCAGTAATAAAAGTTGCCTCGTAAAATTTCCGGAGTTACTAGGCAACGTGCCGGCATTGGGATAAAGCGAAGTGAGTGTCTCTTGAATTAGCCACGGACACCGGACAACATTTTGGCTGTTATCCTCTTCGTTCGTGATTATTGTCCTTCAACTAAAAGTTTCAGATAATTTGAACATGATTCTCGGAATATGACATGGACTTGAGCATAAGTATTGTCCGTGAAGTGTTGTGCCGTTCAATCCAATTTGCATAGAGCGTACGTGGGCAATAGGCAGGTAAACAAACCATGTGTCCTTCTTGAAAGTTTTCATTTCAGATTTCATGATTCGCAAAAGTCACTTGCCACGTGTACCTACAGTGGGTTCTGGGTCCCAGAGACACAGCAAAAGGCTGTGTGGGACAGAGATCTTTGGTGGGTTGCGGCACCAGGGAGGCTCCTGGTATGCTTGACATAGATTACGCGCATCAGCAGCAGCATCGGCAGAATTTCATAGCTGACAAATATGCTGAATGCCAAGTCTTCTGCTCAACATTTTCGTCAGCAATGTAAAATGCATTGCGCTTGACGTTTCGCGATGCCGATGCTGCTGCTGATGCGCGTAATCTATTTCAAGCATGATACGCCATGGGGTCGATCTGTACAAAGAACATTCGGGCGATAACGTTCCCGAGGTCCCTAGTTATGTACGGGTAGCTCTTGAAATGACTGACCTCCTCCCATAGTTTACAGGAGGGAAGTCATATACAGGCCGAGCACGATAAAGGGGAGGGATCACCATACGGTTAATCGTGTGAGCTTCGAAGCTGGCGGCTTCGCCTAACCCGAGCCTCGAAGGGCCTAGTTAGGGAGAACGGCCTTGGTTGAAAATGCCTACGCGCCTATATCTAACTTGTTTGTGGAATAATGACTACACGGCCCAAATCGCATTGCTGACTAGTAAACTGAAGGGGACGCCCGGGTGTAAGAAGCAGCGTTACGAGTCTGCTTTAGGCAGACGAGTAGTCACAGGTCCAACGAGCCTGGGAAGTGCCCAACTGAAATTGAATTTTTACGTGAGGCTTAACCAATATTTATGCACCAATTTCAATCAAATTTCACACAAATGTGTTTTAATTGGTAACACACAATATATGTAAAAATCGACCAAATCGGACAATGGGGTCGTGGGGCTGCCATACACACCTAGTCCCCCAAATTATGTTCTTCTAAGAAAAACTTTTTAATTTTCTCATCGATTTCAATCAAATTTCGCACAAATGTGTTTCTAGTGATACCACAAAGCATATGTAAAAATGGACCAAATCGGAACATGGGGTCATGCGGCTGCCATAGAAACCTAGCTCCCCAAATTAAGTTCTTCTAAGATTTTTTTTTTATTTATACACCAATTTCAACCAAACTTCACACAAATGTGTTTCTATTGATGGCACAAAACATATTGTCGTGGGCTAGGACGGGTTAAAAACAAGGCTTGATGGTGAATTTCCGCCAGACGGTGTCGTAGATTGCTCGCATATTATGTTACCGGTCGTTGTTGGTCCGGTGGTGTTCCAAATTTTAAGTCGGCAGGTAAACGGATAGTTTTTCCAAACAGGATTGTCGACGGAGTCTCCTTCGTCGATGAATGTTCCGCTGCTCGGTACGCCATTAGAAATAATGGAATGTGCCGATCCCAATCTCGTTGATTTTCAGCGACCACCTTCGCCAAATGCTCCTTCAGCGTCAAGTTAAACCTCTCAACCATTCCATCCGACTGTGGGTGTAGCGGCGTTGTCCTCGTTTTGCGCATTCCGAGAAGTGCGCACATCTCACTAAATACCTGCGACTCGAAATTTCTTCCTTGCTTTATTTTAACTGGCGTTTCCGAGAGATTAATCACTTTAACCGGCACGATTCCTGTTTTCGTTGATGTTACTAAAGTTTTAGCCAGCATAATGTTCGTTCCTGCCGGTTTGTTGGCTGGCTCGATCATAAGGAATCTGTGGTGCCCAGTATTACCGTCTATTTTGGTCCATAGAACACTTTCTGACCATTTCGGTATTGTGGTGTCCACATCAACAACAGCTTTTAGCACCTGGTCGTTATCATGTAGTACTTCTATCGGAATTTCCATACTACGCCACTTGAGCAACCGATTCGCCAGATCTATAGAGAAGCCGTTTGATCTGAGAAAATCCACTCCGAGAATGCACTCATCGGTGATGTTGGCCACAATAAACTCATGTTCCAGCGTGACATCTCCCAGCTGAACTTGTTCTTTGATCTCCCCCAGCACTGCCATTGTCTCACCTGTTGCCTTTTGAGTGTGTATTTTCCGGATTTCTGCAATTTTGTCTTCTCAACGATATCCGGTCTTAGGATAGATCGCATCGCACCAGTGTCGATTGTTGCTGTTCGAAATTTCCCGTTGATTCGTCCGCTCATGCTAAGGTCGTTTCTGTTGCGATGCAGTCTCGATACTGTGATAATTCTGTTAGGGCCACAGATTCCTCCGGCCAACCTCTGCCCTACGAAGTTGGCTCTTAGATGTTTCCCGAACCCTCTTGGGGAACCGGATGGTGTGAGGTAGATGTCGGTGGTGTCGGATATGCTGTCCGGTAATTCCTTCTTCTAGCCGCACAATCTGCACAGGACGTAGTTCGGATTGGTTTTCGGCAATCTCTCTTTAGATGACCTTTCTCGCCGCAGTTCCAGCATCGTGGTGTCCCGTTTTGCTTGTCTTTTTCGCAGTCTGTCCGCCTGCAACTACATTCCTCCACTATTTCTCGGACTCGGGAGGGCGGTTTGCATGATTCGTGACTCGCCTCATATCGAAGACAGTATGCCAATGCTTCCTGTACGGTTCTGTCTTGCTGGGCCATGCACAAAGCGTGTCGCATATCCGGTCGCGAAGGGCGCTGATGAAGGCATCGGTTCCTGTTTCCTTCAGCGTATCGGCATTTTCTGGATTTGCTAGCATCGCCAGCCGCTCGATATCCTGAGCCAATTCCTGTAAGGACTCACCAGATTTCTGAGTCCTGCTCCTCAGCTATGTGCGATATAGCGCGTGAAGGTTGCAATCGCCATACCGCATGTCCAGAGCCTCACACAAATTTGAGAAACTTTGGCGTTGTTCTGCCGATATTGACTGAAGCATGTTAGCAGCCGGTCCCTTCAGAGCTAGCACTAATGCAGTGGCCATTTCACCATTGCTCCAGCCGTTGTGTCTAGCAGCCGCTTCGAATTGCGTTTTGTAGACGCTCCATGCCACTGATTCATCAAAAATGGGCGCCTTCAGATTGGTCGAAACTCTTTCAAAATTTGCCGGTCCGATGGATCGTGTTTGACTTCCGGTTTTCAGTTTCTCAAGTTCTTCTTTGAGAGCCTCCATTCGAGCCCCTTGTTTCCCAACGTCTTCTTTGAGAGCCTCAAGTTTCTCTATTCGTGCCTCCTGTTTTGCGAATCGCTCTTCAAGTTTTTCGTCGAGTTTCTCGAATCTCATAGTAATTTCTGATCCCATAGAACCTGTCTGTTCGTCTAGTTTCTCAATTTTCGATGCCATAGAACCTGTTGTTGCCATTATAGTTGCCAGCATTTCCCGAAGATCCGTTTGACCCCCTGGCAGCAGCCGGTGCTTTTTTTAGCGGCATGATGTTTTTTTACGTGACCACCAAACACAATTGTCGCGATTTTACTTCTGACACCAGTGTCGTGGGCTAGGACGGGTTAAAAACAAGCCAGGAACAATTATAATTTTATTTGATTGGTAATGAACTGATTATAATAATTATGACAATTGATTGATTAATTAAACGAAAGGCTTGCTATTTATATGATTTTTCACATAGTACACGCATACTATGTTTTTCTCATCGTATGCTAGGATTTTATGCTGTGTTTTCCAAGCACGCGACAATATGTATAAATAGATGGAGTCGGACCATGTGGTCATGGGGCTACCATACAAACCTAGCCCCCCAAATCAAATTTTTCTAAGAAAAACGTTTTTATTTGCACACCAATTTCAATCAAACCTCAGAAATTTATATTTCTATTGATGCCACATAACAAACGTGAAATCGGACTATGGGGTCGTGGGGCTGCCATACAACCTTGACCCTTCTAAAAAATACGTTTTTATTTGGACACAAATTTCAACTAAACCCCATGGAAATGTATTTTTAGTGATCGTACAAAACATATGCAAAAATGGATTATTTCGGACCATGGGGTCATGGGGCTGGCATATAAACCCAACCCACAAATTAGGTTCTTCGAAGAAAACCTTTTTCATTTGTCCACCAATCTGAACCAAATGGGTTTTAATTGATGCCACAAACATACGTAAAAATTGATGGGAAGGCCATAGGGCTGCCCTACAACCTCCTTCCCCCTCTTTTTGGTTCTTATAAGAAACCCACATCCCGCTTCGCCCAATAAATCTTCGCCACGGCACTTATGAGAAAATTCAAAAGCATGGAAGCGGGGAGGACTGAACACTAGTCATAGGTACGCCAGAAAAAACTTTTAGACCAAGGGGAGCGAAGGGTATCCAAATTTCGGCCGCGCCCGAAATTAGCCTCGGTCTCGTTTTTAATAAATATACATACAAGCTTTACCGATTACTGTTACATATGTCTTGTCTCTTCGTTTATTATCATCGCTCACTAAGATGAGTTTGTTTTTCTCATTACATACATTGGGCGAGTTTTCTATCACAACAACCTAGAATGAAGAAGAAATTTATTATTAGGAGAGAAGGAACATGACGATTAGCAGAAGAGAGAATATTTTCAATATTCAAAACTTTGATGACATAATTTTAGGTACTAGATGGAATAATCAATATGCTTCTGAAAAAGTGGCGAATTTAAGACTTTTGATCTGAAAAGTTAGACACCACATCGTATGTCAATTCCGGAAAGCAAACGACCTATACGATAATATCAAAGTTAGTAGAGACGTTGCTCCTTTCTCTGAATTAACGGTTCTTGAGCTAGGATATTGAAAATAATGGACAGTGAAAAATCTACTTATAATGAACATGAATAAGGTTTGGAGGCACTCGTCTAGGACATAATGTATTTAATTAGTTTTATTTTTATGCCATTTAAATTGTACTTTGTTGCAGGTTTTACGGTATTAAAAACTACTAAAACAAACTTAAAAATTATCTTTTTTAGCCTGTACAGCTACTCAATTTTGGTAGGAAGCTGTGGATTTGTATTTAGGGCTTTTAAATACTATGGGAACCAAAACGGAAAATTTTCCCTTTTACATATGTACATACATACATCTAAAAATAGACGGAAGGAATACATTATCTATCATATTTCTTCATAACAAAGTTATTCTCTGCTTCAAGGAAAAAAGCGTTATCATATGTGTTTTTCACTAATCAAAACTATACGAGTTTACACTAGAGAGTTTTAGAATATCGTCTGAAATAAAACTACATAATTTGACATTCCATATAAAAATTCGCTTGCTTACCGTATACGAAACAAAATATCTTAATTTTGCATGTCCCAAGTAGGCATGTGTGTATTTCCGTATATTTGATGCTCAGGAAACAGTCGAAATAGGACATGCAAAATTAAGATATTTCGTTTCGTATACGGTAAGCAAGCGAATTTTTATATCGAATGTCAAATTATGTCGTTTTATTCCAAACGATATGCTAAAACTCTCTATTATGTATGTATGCGTGTATATTTATTTGGAATGGGAGATTTCATAATGTTCTAAAATAACGAATAAAACTGAAAATCTCGGTCTATGTTTTTATGTAGAAAAGAACTTGATAAAAAAAAACTTGTGTCTTGTACGCGCACTTGAAAATCTAATTAGTCATTATGGTATGTAGTCGACTTCATTTGGAATTTATGCTATGAAACACGGTCATGCTCGATTAAAAAAAACGCAATTGCGCAAAATAGTTGACCTAATTTCTATACGGATCCTTAGGATATTATGTATGTTAGAGGTATGGCCATACAGAGCACAATTAAACATAACAAAGATGAAAGCACGAAAATATATTCACATTGTGTACAATCGGAGCCACAGAAAATGAAAATGCTAAGTCTAGTCCGGATGGAAAAGCAATTAGAACAAGTTCAAAATATCAATCAAATTAATTAGTACGTTCGTCTATTCGCCGTCTCGGCACTATTTCAAAATTCAATGGATAGAGAGAGAAATATTTGTCTGAATGCCACAAGGAATTGTATGGGGTGGGTCTCTCTCTATCAATGAATTTTTAGTTTAATATATATAAAATACATCCATATACAACTGGAGCTTAGTGGTAACCCTAGCAACCATGGCATAAACAATTGATCGATGCTAGCATCTTGAATCCCTGGCTGAATCGAATCATTCCATTTGTACCAGCCGAAGGACTAAATTCCCTTTTATATATTTTTCAAAGATATGGTGAACGACTGCATGATGGCCACGTGAACCCAACAAACATGACTTTCTCTCATGATTTCATTAGAGAGGTACTGATGATGAATGCGATGTGGATCATCAGTTATTTCATCAGAAAGGCACTGATGAAAAGTACCATGAGTTTCACTGACAAGTTCATCATGCTGGAACTGATGACAAATTTAATGAATTTCCCTGAAGATTTCATCAAGTTCGCCCTAATAAAATAAGTAAAGTAGTAGTAGGCGTCGGTGGCCGCAACGCTCATGGGCTCATGACTCAACAAACAAATTCATATTTTACAAAAAACTCAGGATCAGTTATCAATAATAAAATACTCATTCCTTTGCCTTTGTTCTTCGAACGTAAGATACAGGCTTTTTGCAAGCTGTGTTAGGCGCCGTTCGCATTATTCAACTTGCATTTAAACAAGTTGGAAGACTTATCTTACGTGTGAACATACAACAAGTTTGAAGTTGAAAGAGCATTGAAACAAGTTGGACCGTCTGAACAGAAGTTGGACCACTTTGTGAGTTCAAATTCAAATCGTTCACTTTGGTTACATTGACTGTCCAATCCAGATCTCGAGTACACAACGCCCCCAAAATTTAAAGCGCGCACTATTTATGGAATTCAAAAACTTGAATCAAAAATAATAATTTGCAAGATGGGAAACATTTTCAAAAAGATAGTGCTTCCTCTTTCCCGGCATTCATATAAGATTGTTGCCGACTAAAACTCTGTCGGATCACCCCTCATTATTACTTCGCAGGGGTAGGTTTGGCTATTTATTTTTCTGCCTTCATCCTTTTTTGTAGATGAACCCACTGATTGCATTCAATTGTGCTGAGACTCCAGCATTGAGTCCATAAAAAAAATTGAGGGCATAATGTTTTACCCACTCTCTCCTTACGCTGATCGCCCTCTTTTTCTTATTTAGTTCCCTTGCAATTCGTCCCCTCGAAAAGTCGTCCAGCTTAAGCCGATGCAATTATTGTCGAAATCAACCATATCCCGAAATCGGTTCAATTAGCGGTTCACTTCGTCATGTTTCCGGTTGATTTCTTACACTTGAATATGTTGAAGATGCTCCTCCAGAATTTGGTTTCGATGGTTTGGTTTAATTTTGGGGCTTGTATGGTTGTTGTTATTAACTTCAATCAATACAAAAAAATCAAAACGCGCAGAAAAACTTTTTACAGCATTGTGAACACCATAATCGTGCCCAACATATCCGGGGCCGCCAACTGATCCCCGCAGCCATAGGGCGCAATATTAAGTTTATATTCACCTAGGGCGCAAGAGAAGCTCGCGCCGGCCATGGGGATAGAAGCCTCAATTTTGCATGCAAGCTCTCTTAAGGGCATTGATATATCAAAGAAAAACAATTAATTTTGCGGTTTGACCTCATGTGTTCCCCTGTAGTGCACACCTATTGACGGAGACTTTGGGTGTTTTGTTAGATGTCAGACAATTTTTTTTCTGAGACTGCTATAGAAAACACCCAAAACTTTTTTTCGGAAATCGATTCATTTGAAAGTCGAAGCTTTCAGTAAACGTTACCGTTGCAGATACACTCCCAGTCACTTGAATAAGGACAAACTTGTCGAGAGTTGTTTATCTCAAAATATCCTTTTCCTTGCAGCATAGAGCATAACTCAGTATTTGTTTACAAAGGCAATTATGTTGCTCATAGTTTGCGAGAAAAAAATTAAACATTTAATAACAACAGTTATGTTTCATCAACATTATGCTGATGCACTAATAAATTCTATGTTCAAAGTTTGGTCACTTGAATAGTGACAGTTGCAATTCGGTCGTTATTTCGAAAGTGCTAGCGTCACATCCTAACTGTTTTTGTTTTAATCCTCTCAAATTGTGCTTTAACTTTAATTTTTGTAAGTTTCGGTAATTATGGGTAGAGGAAAAACATTAAATACCGCGAAAATGGCTCAAATCGATGTTTTGCGAAATGAACAATACAGTTTACGCGAAATTTCGAAATTAGTAAAAAAAAAGTAAATCGGTTGTGTTTAACTATTTAAAAATTAAAAGTGGATATGGACGAAACATGAAAGGGCGTACGCGAGGTGCCCAAACCGCCAAAAAGAAAAGGGCAATTCTGCGAGCCGCCTCTAATTTTGCACTATCAGCGGCTATACTTGGAGCTAAAGTCGGCGTTACAGCTAGTTTATCAACAGTGCAACGTGTAATAAGGAATTCCTCACACCTAAAACGAAAGAAAATTCAGAAAAAATTCAAAGACAGCTCCCCAAACCATGACGCTACCTTCTCTGCTATGATGCGTTGACAGAAACCGTTCGTTTTTACCTTAGAGAAAGCATAGCAACCCATATGCCATGCGTTAGTCCAGAGTGGCTATGTGCTCATACAACCCGTATGTGTTTGACTCCAAATTTATTACACTGCACTCCACGAAATAATTCAAACGTCAAAATATTGTCGATACAATTATTAACCCTTCTGTCGCCGCCTACGAGCTATTATGCCTGAGGTGTAGCTGAATCTTCTGTGAAATCAATCTTATTTTTGAAGAGGTATAATATTGGTTCTAGAAACAAGTTACGCCGTTTTTTCGTTTCTTTAGACATAGTTTACATTTCGCCGAACGTTTGATCGCATTTGTGTCCGTCGGTTCCTTTGAAATATAATATGGAAAAGGGTGGAAAATATTATTTTTCATCAAGATATAGTACCAATGGTCTGTTTAGGTCTATGTGCCCTTGTGCCAAGAGAAGGGTTAATTGTCAAGTCGGCATTTTAGAAGAGTAATAAATATTAAGCAGATTTTATTTTCTCAATTGTAAACAAAAAATTGACAATTGAATTAAATTTTCACACATACTATGAACTGCAATAGTGTGAAAACGGTGCCATTTTTATTTTCTGATAGCCACTCTGTACTAACGCATGGTTTCTCTAAGGTTTTTACGTAGACCGTGGAAATAGAAATGGAACCCATCTCGGCCATCCAAGTTGACTTTATTTTCATTCGAAAAAACTACCCTGTTCCACCACTGTCGCCGTGACATGACTGGCGAGCAAAATCCAGAGGATGGCTTTTCTTTCTTTGCGTCTAACGGTTTTTTTTTTCTGAATTTTCTTGAATTTTCTTTCGTTTTAGGTGTGAGGAATTCCTTATTACACGTTGCACTGTTGATACACTAGCTGTAACGCCGACTTTAGCTCCAACTATAGCCGCTGATAGTGCAAAATTAGAGGCGGCTCGCAGAATTGTCCTTTTCTCTTTGGCGGTTTGGGCACCTCGCGTACGCCCTTTCATGTTTCTTCCATATCCACTTTTATTTTTTAACTGGTTAAACACAACCGATTTACTTTTTATACCCTTCGCTCATAGAGTGAAAGGGTATATTAACTTTGTCATGAAGTTTGTAACGCATTAAAGGAAGCATCTCCGACCATATAAAAAGTATACATATATGATCAGCGTGACTTGGGGAGTCGATTGGAGCATGTCCGTCTGTCTGTCTGTCTGTCTGTCTGTCTGTCTGTTGCGACGCGTTTTACTCGGCGGGTATTGAAGCTAGCGAGCTGAAATTTTGCACACGTGCTTCTTATTGTTGCAGGCTGTTTGTATGTTTGATTCACCCAAATTGGATCACTGGGTCATGGGGCTGCCATACAAACCTAGCTCCCCAATTTGAGTTCTTCTAAGAAAAACTTTTTTATTTGTGCACCACTTTCAACGAAATTTCACATAAATGTATTTCTATTGTTGACACAAAACATATGTAAGAATGGATGAAATCGAACCATGAGGCCATGGGGCTCCCATACAAATCCAACCCCCCAAATTAGGTTCTTCTAAGAAAAACTTTTTTATTTGTGCACCGATTTCAACCAAATTTCACACAAATGTATTTCTATTGATGACACAAAACATATGTAAGATTGAATTAAATCGGACCATGGGGTCATGGGGCTGCCTTACAAACCAAACCCCCCATATTGGTTCTTACCCATTATTTGCGGGTGTGTCGAAAACGAAACATATAATGAAACTAATAATGTAGTGCTTGTACGACACGCAACGAATCGACAGCTATTTTAAACTAAAAATCAATGTCCACTTTACATATAAAAACCCATAAAATTTTCAATCACAACATTTTTGACTATTTGCGAAAGCGACAAAAACACCTGTTTCGCAAATTTTTGAAATCCTCAAACAAAATCGCTAAATTTCAGAAAATGCTAATAGAATTCATGAAATATCCCCTGGATAAGTAAATTAGAACTGTTTTCTTTGTACTGGTCAAAAATTATTTCAAGGGGGTAACGCAAAGTACCTACTCAGAAGTTGCATTTACAAAAAATGTTGCGAAAACGACACATCCGCGCATTAACAGCGTCATATTTGCATCAAGTACATTATGTGATTCTTGAAACTGAGATTTGTTATTTTCATAATTGACTTGGAAATCAATGTATGAGAAGCACTCTAACGACATTCCGATACAAGTAAAGTGTCGATACTTCTGTTTCGATACCAAAGAATTCTGGTATCGATACTTTTCTTTCTATTTTACTCGGTATCGAAACGATTCGATTCAAGTAACCAGATGAGTACTTTTTGAATCTTTGGTATCTGCCCATACACCCACATGCTTTCCGGCAATAAATTATTTCTTAAATCGTATCATTATGGCAAAACATAAAGGTGAATGATTTTATACTTGAAGTTTGTATAATGAAAAACCGATCGGGGAGATGCAGTTCAGCATCTCCTCTCACGTTTGAATACTTCATTATTTTTGGAGGCTATATCTTAGTATGCGGGCAGCTAATATATTCTATATCCTATTCCCAGTGATTCCCAATGTAAACCATCGCAGGCATCGCAGACAATAAATATATTGTTTCCAAACAATGTGGAAAATAAGGCTGTTTTTTTTTCGAAATAATATGGGCAATATGAAAACAAGATTTTTCAAATGAATGAATGCTTTTTTGTATAACCTACTAACCTCCCGGACGAAAATAAATTATATTAAGTAGAATCTTGACTGGATAATCCGGATCAATTATTGCAAGGGGTAATCCGGACTATCGGAACATACGGATTAGCGCAATCACTTTTTTTTCTGAGGAAAAACAGTCAAAATAAATAAATAAGAGGAACAAAAGCCGATAAATGTATTATTTCTTTGAAATTAGTCAGCATCATGTCATTTGCCAAACCGTCCCGTAAAAAAGTACGAGACCAAATTTACCATTTCACCCTGAAAATCTCAAATATCCGGATTTGTTCCCAGTACTGCTGCAAGCACTATAATTTCCTATCCGCACATGTACGGAATCTTTGGACCACGCCGAGATTCGATCTCCGGACCTCTAGATTACTAGCATCGTAGAATGAGACTCAACCAAGTAAGCCACAGAGCGTGGTATAAATATCCGGACTATACAGTCAAAATTGCTGCCGAAATCCGGACTATAGAATACGTAGGGGAAACATTTACTGGTCCGGATTAGCGTGATATCCGGATTAAAGGATATCCGGATTACCGAGTCAAGACTGTATAATAAAATATTCACTCCCATTTATTTTCATTATGTAAACCATTTTTCTCAAGAAAGTAGATAAGATTTTCCCTTGCAAGTTTTGTGTCGCTGTAGTGCGGGTGTGTCGTTTTTGACACATGTCCTGGAAAGGACCCCTGAGGTCATACGAAAAGAAATTGTTACAAATTCTGAATCTAGGATCGAAGAGAACATGTTACACCAATTTTCATCAAATAATTCCCATTGGATCAATACCCGCAAATAATGGGTTAAGAAACATTTTTTTACACCAATTTCACAAAACCTTCAATTAATGTGTCTTTATCAAAGCAACTAAAAAGTTCAAAACGAATGGAATCGTACTGTGGGGTCATGCTCCGGCAACCCCAATAAAATTTTCCGAGTAAATATTTTTATTTGTCCACTTATTTCAACCAAGCCCAAAACTTTTGTCAAAACGGAAGAAAAAGAATGAGGAGGGGGATTAAATACAAGTCATAGGTACGCCCGAAAAAAACTTTTAGCCCAAGCGAAGGGTATCCAAATTTCGGCCGCGCCCGAAATTAGCCTCGGCCCCGGGGGTTGGCGAGCGAAGCGAGCAGGGGGCGAAGCCCCCTTGTTTTTTACTAATTTCGAAATTTCGCGTAAACTGTATTGTTCATTTCGCAAAACATCGATTTGAGCCATTTTCGCGGTATTTAATGATTTTCCTCTACCCATGATTAACGAAACTTACAAAAATTAAAGTCAAAATTCAATTTGAGAGGATTAAAACAAAAACAGTTAGGATGTGACGCTAGCACTTTCGAAATAACGACCGAATCGCAACTGTCCCTATTCAAGTGACCCAATTTTGAACATAGAATTTATTAGTGCATCGGCATAATGTTGATGAAACATAACCGTTATTATTAAATGTTTCATTTTTTTCTCGTAAACTATGAGCAACATAATAGCCTTTGTAAACAAATACTGAGATATGCTCTCCGCTGCAAGGAAAAGCATATTTTGAGATAAACAACTCTCGAAAAGTTTGTCCCTATTCAAGTGACTGGGAGTGTATGTTCACGAAACTCATAGTTCTCTTAGGACCGCATCAATGGTCCACAAAAAATTGCAAAAAATTTTGTCACGCATTATTTTTCGATAAAGGTTACCGTTATGGTATAGATAGGTATAGTCCCGAAAATAAGTTTTTGGAGCCCAATCGTAAGCCTACTTGGAAGGCACGCTTTGAAGGGGACTTCTCGCATTTTGTTTGATGCTGTAAATTCATGACAGACGACTATTTCGTTGAGTTTCATGCTTTCAAAAATATCCAATGAAGTTTTTACTCTACTTCTACTAAAAACTAAACAGAAAACGTATGTGTCAAATTTGAGTTAGATGTACGAGTATTAAAAATGCTATTGGGTTAAAATCAATTAAATACATTCCCTTCCTTAGAATGTATGTTGTTAGTGGCAATAGAGTTAAAACCATGAAATATAATATAACCAATGGAAAAATGTTTATTTACGAAAATAACCATTTTTCAGCAGTTTGAACTATAGTATGGCTTGCTGCTTAGAAGTTCACGTATTCGTGAGGAATTTAGACAATTTCTTTTGGAACGGTACTGGCCAACAACTTTTAAGCGAACTCAAACTTTATATTAGCCTGTTTCTTGGCTCATCATTTATTTTGAAAAGTATTTAATTATTATTCATGCCTATTTTCAGGATCTAAACCCTACCAAAAGCCCTCACCCGATTTGCCAGTATCAAAAAATGAAGTTATGACTGGAGCAACCTCGAACCAACGAAATTCAGGAGAGTCGAATAAGGATCGCATAAAAGATAAAAGTAAGTACATATTTTTTACCCGCTCTGTGGCTCACTTGGTTGAGTCGCACTCTACGATGCTAGTAATCTAGAGGTCCGGAGATCGAATCGCGGCGTGGTCCAGGAAATATATAGTGCTTGCAACATTATATACACTCCGAAACTCTGTATGCAATGTAACGTTGACTCGAAGGAGCCTATAAACGGCTGAGTGAACGCACCATGCCCCTCAAGGGGTTTCGGTACAGAGAAAAAGACAGATTTTGCTATCACATGAGCAGCCAATTTAAAATGATTTCCATCGTTTGGTTCGGTTTAATCCAGGCAGCTTTGCAGCCAATTAATTCAGTCTGATCCTTTTTCCATCTCAAAATACCTGATTCACATCTTTCTGGGTCGTCGAAAAGAAGGAAAAAACATTTTGCACATTCGAATGAAAGATTATCGCTTCTTTTCACCGCGTGTGGCCTGGCTATTTAATACTTTTTATATTTCCTGTGAATTTAACAAAGACTATACATTCAGCTACCACCAAATGTTTATTTTTGATTAATACACATTATACATCCAGAAGAAGAACGACGCAAGAGCAAATTTGTCACAAATTGCAATTAACATTTTTTTTCACCTGTTTGTATTATTTCTGTATTTAACCATACATTTTAAATCAAAATTATTTTTTATAGAAAATGTAGCTATTTTTAGACCCAGTATCATACTTAACTCAAAAATTACAATTTCTGCACTTGGTCCTTCTTCTTCTGGATGGACAATAATGATATACATATACATAAGTAAATATGTAGCTACAATTCTATAGGCTAAGTATGTGGAAAAAAAAGGACGATTTCCCGAAGACTTCCACGAGTATTCTGTGGGAAGTTATCCTTTGGGAGAAATTTGTCCCGGTCATTTATCATGAAAAATTCATTCACGCCCGTTGGCAGTTGAGCTTCAGTTAGAAAACACTACAAAATGTACCTTCGGGCATTTGTCTATGATCTGTGTCGAAGTCGCCCCTTGACATTATGGCGAAACAAACAACAAAACAAAAGCAAGTGCCTCCTCCTTAAATAAAAATATGGTGAATTGTATAATGGGAAATTTGTCATACGATTAACATCACTTTGATAGCTTTAGCGAAAGGGGTTGTTCAAGTGTAAGAATTCTCGATGGAAAAAAAACGTCACATAATAGCCGTCCTATTCGACGCTCATTTTCTGGGTCAGTAGTATTACGAGCACATAAAGCGACCTAGTCATCATTTTTAAGATGAACGCTTTGAGCAAATTTCTCTTTACATGGTTCCTTCGATAATAGCGTGACCTTTCCTTTTTCACCAGCATTAAGGAACATCCATCGTACCGAGTGTACGAATTGCCATCATTACTTTCTGAACCTTGATGAAAAGCTTCGTTCGCTTTTTCAACGGTGCCATTCATCGCCTTGCCATAATAACAAACACCATTCGCCATGCTTCCACTCGCCGGTCATATATCGTACATTACATGCACAGCAATGTTTTCGCTGAGTCCCCATACTCATAATGGTGAGTGACTTCTAATAAAGAAACTTCTTCGGAACAAAGTTAAGATGGTGAGACAACATCGGATACGTAACTGTAACGGATAGAGTCAAGTCAATGAGGAAAACGGAATTATCCTTTTCTTTTTAATTCGTCTCGTACACAGATAAAGCATCTTCCTAAGAAAGTCAACATACGATGCGTTTAATATATCGCCTAGTGCAATTGCCGACAGCGTTATATGGTTTTCTTAAATCCCGAAGCGATGTTCTGCTTCAGTTCTTGTCTTTCTGAAAGATACATACAAACATTGCATTGGTGAACGCATGTTTGAAAATATGGGATATGGGAAGGGCTAAGGATTTACGATTTTCCTTTATTTCTGATTCTCTACTTGGAGCAACGATGAAACTGATGGGGATTCCGGAAAGGATGTGTCGAATGAGTCTCGAGTATGTGTAAATGGTCCGTAAGTACGTTAATAATGACAGTGACGGTCGGCAAAAGTTGCTTGAAATGTGACGGCATGCTATAGGTATAGTGCTGTATTATTGACGATGTCAAGCGAGAGCCAGTGGTGTAGTCCTTTGTGCCTTTTAGTCATCATTAAGTTCTATGGTTGTTTATAGTGTCGGCGTCAGCTGAACGTGATATTTTTTCGAAGTCTATAGAACCATTTCGGCTACATGACAACAGCTACATGAATTGTTTTGTGTCTTAATAGCTACGAAACTTTTTGCTACTTGCTCGAAAAATGTCTTGGTTACATGTTAGGCACACATTGTAAGTTTGGCTAGATTATGCCATCGTGATTACGTTTGTTGTTATATGAATAAAGTATAAACTGTATTTGGAAGCAGGCATCGGAATCCTATTGACTAGGAATGCACGCCGTTCCCTAATCGACTGGAAACCTATTTCCGACCGTATCATCACAGCCAGATTCAAATCCAGAGTAAGAAACATCACAATTATTCAGTGCTACGTACCGACTGAACCTGCAGATCAATCAGGAAAGGACCTTTTTATATCAGCGACTAGGCGTAACTCTCGACAACTAGTCATTGGCGGAACCTTGTTCAAGCATAAACCCTGCCACCTAACAACTTGGGTTTCTCCTGATGGCAGAAGAGAAAACCAAATTGACCATATTGCTGTTTCAAAGACATAGAGAAACTGCCTCTTGGACGTCAGGTCGAAGCGTGGGGCTGATGTTGGCAGCAACAACCATCTTGTTATCGCGAAATTTCGCTTACGAACGGCAGCGATCCAACGTTCTACTAACGCACGAATCGTGCCACGTTTTATTGTGCAAATACTAAAAAATCCAACAACTAAACGCACATATTCTACCACTTTGCACGAAAAAGCTAGTGCAGCAACATCTCTTATAAGAATCCTACAATTGAAGATAGATGGAATTTTGCAAAGGATTCTTTTATTTCGTGTGGCGAAGCGACTGTGGGACGATTGGATCGAGGTAGGAGACCTTTTATCAGTAATGCTACTTGGTCTCTTATCTCAGCATGCAAAAGAGTTAAGGAACAGATTAACTCCGCTGCTAATAATTCAGCCAAAAATCGATTCCGAGCTGAATACCGTTCACTACAAAAAAGCCTGCATAGAAGTGTAATTACATTAACACCTTAGCGAAGGAGGCAAATTATGCGGCTTACCGTGGTGAAAGTCGTACCCTTTTCAAGCTTATTAAGCTACTAATTGGCAAATCGTTCACTACGGACCAGCCTATGAAACATGAAGAAGGCTTACTCCTTGTTACCGAAGAACAGCAGCTTCAGAGATGGAAAGAGCACTTTTTTGAGGTCCTGAACAACCGCTTTGGGCCTGCGAGTGCATATTCATCGGCAGAAGAAGACGTCCCCCAATAGCCAGTATTAATTCCAGACCACCATCTAAGACGGAATTAAAGCGGGTTATCGAATCTATGGACGCCGGTAAGGCCCCGGGGATAGATGGAATTCCGGTCGAACTATTTAAAGCGGATTCGAATGCTACAGCGGATATTCTACTTCCCCTCATCAGAGAGTGTTGGGAAACCGAAACTCTTCCATTAGAATGGAAAAAGGGCGTAATTGTTAAAATTCCCAAGAAGGGTAACCTTAAGGATTGTAATAATTGGCGCGGTATTTGCCTACTTCCAGCTGTATCCAAGCTAATGGATCGCACTTTAAGCAATGAACAGGCTTGCTTTCGTGAGGGTTTTTCTTGTAGCGACCATATCAACACCCTCCGAATTATTATTGAGCAATCCGCCGAATGGAGATCCCCATTACACTTCATCTTCTTTATTGATTTTGAGAAGGCGTTTGTTGATCGGGAGTATATCTGGAGAGCTCTTCGTAGGAGGGGCATACCAGATAAAATAATTTCCATCATCATGGAATTTTATCAGGGCGCCCAATGTCACGTTTTGCACAAACCTCAGATCCTTCTGAGGTGCACAGTGAAGTGGGACAAGGTTGCGTTTTGTCACCAATTCTTTTCCTCATAGCCATTACCGATGTATTAGTGAGCTCGCTTCCAAACCAAATGAAAGGTATCAGATGGAAAATGTTTGATCACCTACAACACCTGGACTATGCTGACGATATTTGTCTGTTATCAAATAAAAAAGAGGATCTAGCTTAAATGGCCGTTATTCTGCATTGCGAAAGTCGTAATGCTGGGCTAAAGATGAACGCTGCCAAGACCAAGTATTTGAGCACTGATTCAGGAGGACAAGGCGGAATTTGTGTTTCGGGCCAGGCAGTCGAAGAAGTTGACGAATTCTGCTACCTCGGAAGCATAGTCACAGCAGATGGCGCAATCGCGTATCAACAAGGCTAGGGCAGCCTTCTTCACTCTGACTCCCTTCTGGCAAAATAACAACATTTCCAGGCGCACCAAAATCCGAATCTACAATTCAATTGTGAAATCTGTGCTTCTTTACGGCTGTTCAAATTGGAAGGTGACCAATGCAAACTTTCGTAAAGCAGTGTCTACGGCGCATCTTACAAATTCGCTGTCCGGAGATTATTTCGAATGATTATCTCCTTAATATCACAGCCTCGGATTTGGATAGGCACTTCTGTCAAAAAGCGAAAGTGGCAATGTATAGGTCATTCTCTTCGAAGAGGGCCAACAAATATTGCATGCAGGCCCTAGATTGGAACTCTTAAGGAGCCAATGCAAGACGCCGTGTTGGACGACCAAGAACACGTGGAGAAGATCGGTAATAATGGAGGCTGCTTCATTAAACAAACAGTGGTCAGACCTAAAGACGATGGCACAGAACAGAACGAGGTGAAAAGTAGGCGTAGTTCATGCCCTGTGCCCCTCAAGGGGTTAACAGGAACCAGAGATAGCTCACCTAATTGACATCAAATTGTGTGTTTTATCGAATGTACTTAATTTGATACAAAAATTTGATTTTTTCGCTTTATTGTGCCTGTCCATGACTTCGTATTATCAAGAAATTCGAGTTATTGGTGCTCTGACTACCAAAGGGCGATTGCATACATTTTTTTCTAAATCTTGACTATCCCACAAACCGTAAGTCGACCGTATCTGAAGTAGGGATGAGCATCGAACATCGATATTTCGAAAACATCGATGTTTTTGGTCCGATGGTCGATGGTTTTACCATCGATGGTTTTGCGTCGATGTTTTTCACCATCGATGGTTTACGTTTCGATGGTCGATGGTTTTCACCATCGATGGTTTTCAACTATCGATGATTTTTTCCTCAACATATTTTTTTTACAACTCAACTTTGTCTTTACAAGTGTATGTAAATACCTTCAAACAGCCCAAATAGGAAAAAAATGTGAATCCATCGTAACATACAACATGCAATCCATCTATCGTGAACATTATCTATAGTTAATTTGAAAAACAGCCTTAGTAAAAAGTTATCTAAACGGCCAAATGATCGCAAGTTAAAGATCAAAATAAAGAAAATGAGCACAAAACTAAAAAAGAATATTAATATTGGTCGCGACAACTACTTTAAAACCCGTTTTGAGTCTGTAAAAGGAAACTTGAAAGACGAATGGAAAATTATTAATGACATCCTGAACAAGACTTCTACGAATAGCTCACTTGGGATAATTAATATTAATGGCTGCTTAGTCGCTGATGAGCTGTTAATTGCAAATGCATTCAACAACCATTTTACTTTTTTGGGATGCATTCCAGCAGTTGAGGAGAGACTTGGTTGTCTATGCGAAGTTTCTGGAAATGATGTTACTAGTCGATATGGCTCCAGCTTCGTTTTTGCTCCAATAACGCCCATAGAAGTTCTAAGAACGATAGGTGCATTAAAGAATTCTAAGACTTGTGGGTACGATAATATTTCCAATTTTGTTTTAAAACGTATAGCTTTCTTTGTAGTTGACATTTTGGCGGTTATTTTTAACCATAACATTCTTTCTGGTATATTTCCCAATGCTCTTAAATGTGCTGATGTTTTCCCATTGTTTAAAAAAGGTTCGAAAACTGATATAAATAACTACAGACCTATTTCACTCCTGCCAGTGATTAGCATAGTTTTTGAGAAACTTGTTAAAAACCGAGTTATTTCATTTCTAAATGTGTCGAAGTTTTTTAGCCCTTGCCAATTTGGTTTTCGAGAAGGTAAATCGACTGAAGATGCCTTACTTCAATTTTGCTCGAGAATATTCAGAAACGTTGACCAGAAAAAGTTTTCGGCTGGTTTATTTGTAGATATTACAAAAGCTTTCGATATGGTCGATCACAATATTTTATTAGAGAGACTT
Organism: Microchrysa polita; assembly: GCA_949715475.1. NCBI lineage: Eukaryota > Metazoa > Arthropoda > Insecta > Diptera > Stratiomyidae > Microchrysa > Microchrysa polita. The sequence continues at coordinate 87,391,502 of OX454418.1, read as the reverse complement.
GAAAGAGCGGGATTTCGTGGATTTATACTGAAGTGGTTTGAATCATATCTTACTGATAGATCCCAAAGGGTAAAAATTGGAGACGCAAGAAGTGATGCGAAGTATTTAGCTTTGGGAGTGCCTCAAGGTTCTGTCTTGGGGTCCATTTTATTTCTGGTCTATATTAATTCCTTATTTAAAATGGATTTTAAAGGATCTGTCATTGCCTTCGCGGATGATATAGGCTGTACTTATGGCTCTGGTAGTGCTTTAGATTTAGTTTCAGATATAAATTGGGACCTTCATTTGCTAAGATCCTGGTTTGCAGATCATAGGCTGATTATTAGCTCTAAAACTAAGCTTATGTTTTTTAATTTATCTTCGAAAAAAGTAGACTATGGTGAGTTTTGGTTTCATTCGCAGGACTGCTTGCGCTTTAAGTTGAATGGTTGCTCTTGCTCTTTTAATTCATATAGCACAACGTTTAACGAATCTTATCGATGCAGTGGTAAATGTTTCCCTATTGAAAATGTAGTTATGTTTAAGTACTTAGGCCTTACAATTGACTCTAAGTTGAGTTTTGCTCATCACTGCCAAGATCTTAGTAAATATTTTCGTTGCTCACTGAGATATTTTTATTACCTGAGAAATGTTTGCCCTTAGTTTTTACTCAGAGTAATTTATTTTGGAATCTTTCACTCCAAATTGCAATATGGTATTGCATGTTGGGGAGGCACTAATTTTAATAAAATTCAACCTATTCTTATTTTGCAAAAATGCGTCGTGAAAGTCATTTGTCGAAAAAGTCGGAGGTATTCCAGTTATGCCTTGTTCCTCGATATGAAAATCCTGCCAGTACGTCATTTGTATTGTTTTAAAGTGTTGAAATTATTTTTAATCTCAATTTTAGATTACGTTCTGCGTATAATATCCGCAGGAATTTTAAATATGTTGTATCAGTTCCCTTCTCTCGCACTACGACGTTTCGTAATTTCTTCTTGGTTTCCTCTTGCCGTTTATTCAATAGTCTGCCGCGCTCAATTAGATCAGTAACAACAGCTGGGAGATTTGCTAAATGTGTTAAAAAATGGCTTTTCGAGCTGAACTTTGATAGCTTAGAATCTTTATACTCTAACATTCTGGTGTAACGATGATGAGTCAGTTTGTAATTTCTATTATTTTTTGTTTGTTTTGGGTTTGTATGCCTCTTTTTATACAACCTTCTAATGGTTATACATTTTTCACCTTCTTTAGCCTTATATGCATTTGTTAATTTAATTTTAATATCATCCTAAATCTTTCGTTATATGTACTTAATGTTTACCCCACACACACTGAATTTTAAAATTGAATTCTTTTCTATGCTTTAGCATTAAAAACTATTCCTTACCTTAAGTTTTGGAATACATAATGTTAAAATATTTTGTAACTTTCAAAGATTTATTAATGTATAAGATATGTGTCTCCAAACTATGAATTTTATGAAATAAATACATACATACATACATACATTGTACACACAAAAAGGAGTGTCTTTCTTTATATAGTAGGGCACAATTTCCAAATGTGGTTTAGCCCTGGAATAGTTTCAACCTTTGGTCTGGGCCAAATATCAGTGTCCTAAGGTTTAAGCGGGCCGCAGAATAAAAAATTGAATGCGCGTATTGAAACCTATGTATTTTTGTAATTTAATCTCAGAATGTTTCATTTAAGATGTGACTATTAATCTAAGTCAGTAGCTTCCTAGGGATTACATCTTTTGAAAATGCACTTCGCTATTCTGTCTGCAATTCCCAAACTATTCGAGAAAATTGTCTGTGATAAATTAACTCCATCTATTGACCCTCTGCTTAATGAACAACAACACGGTTTTCGAAGAGGCAGATCAACAACTACCAACCTAACAATTTTAGTCTCCGATGTCCTCTGTCAAATGGAAAAGGGTAATCAAGTAGATGTTGTTTACACCGATTTCAGTAAAGCTTTTGACAGGGTCGATCATAACGTGTTAATGGATAAAGTCTGCAACTTTGGGATAACTGGGTCACTTTTCAACTGGCTCCGTTTCCGTTCATACCTTCACACCCGTACTCAATTCGTTAAATTCCAGGGTATGGTTTCGAAGTGCATATCTGTTTCGTCCGGAGTGCCTCAAGGCAGTCAGGTCCTCTTTTATTCAATATTTTCATCAGTGATCTATCTTCCATACTGCCTGATATACCCCATCTACTCTATGCCGACGACTTAAAACTATATCGCACCATTGACACACTTGCTGATGCAGAGTTTCTTCAATCCAAACTCCAATCCCTTGACCAATGGTGTAACCATAACAATCTTCACCTTAACGTTAACAAGTGTCAGGTGATAAGCTTTTCCCGAAAAAAACAAATCATATCCACTTCGTACCATCTTAATAACTCTATGCTGGACAGAGTTGACCATATCAAAGACCTAGGTGTTGTTTTAGTCGACAAAATGCGTTTTACCCTGCATTATGATAGAATTTTGTCAATGGCCAACAAACAGCTCGGCTTCATCAAGAGACGCGCTAATGAGTTTAGTAATATCTGGGTTACTAAATCCTTGTATATTACCCTACGGCCCTTGCTCGAATATGCTTGTGTTGTTTGGGACCCTGCGTTTGAGATTCATATCAATAGGTTTGAATCTATTCAAAAACAATTCATTCTTTTTGCATTGAGAAACCTTTACGATCCCCGTGATTTTCAAAATCTTCCATCTTACACATACAGGCTTGACCTTTTAAACTTAATGTCTCTCTCTAGTAGAAGAACACTACTTTCCGCTTGTTTCACTTTCGACATTATTAGTGGTGTCATTCGTGTTAATTATCTCTCTGAAAGAATCGCCTTTAATGATCAATCCAGACGTACCAGACATACCACCCTACTTAAAGAATATCAGCATACTACCTTATATGGTTACAATGAACCCGTTAACAAATGCTGTCGGACCTTCAATGCACATAGTATCCATTTTTCTTTTGGCATGACTAAATCATCCTTTAAACAGAAACTGACCCAAACTCTTAACCTATCGGAACAAAACTAAATATACATACATATATCCCATTTTCCACTTCCTTTCCTCCTGTCCTTTCTAACTTTAGTTGTCCACTTCCTGTCCTTTCTAAGTTTTAAATAGTTGTGGTAATGTGAAATGAATTGTATTGGAATATTATATATTATATTATATTGTTAATGCCTTGTTTGGTAAATAAATAAATAAATAAATAAATAAATTGAGAACCTTAGATAAGTAGTTAAAACGCCAACATTATTTGTGAGTTAATTTCCGTCAAATTTTGGACAGCTGATCCGAGCATTTTGGAACCGGTCATTAACATCCAGAGGAAGCCCAAAACAACCTTGCGAGCGAAAATTCTTAGTCTGAGTTACATCAAATCCGGTCAGAAAGAAAGGCTCAAAATAGACAAAAATTGGTTCTGTGATAATGTGTGAAACAAACCCATGTACCAGTAAAGCTTAATAAGCTAAAAGGGAAAAATTCTGTACTTGGGTTGAAATGGCCATATTTACAACATTTCACGTTCATATGATTTCCTCATCAAATATACGATTTCGGGGCTTTAGAACTTCGTCCCTCAAATAAATATCAGCCCAAGATGTTTTTGTGCAATAACCTGAAGGATGCGAACGCGAGTTATAGTGCAACGTGCCATCAGATAGCTAGCAAGTTCGGCTAATACTAAGAAAAATAGACCGAATTTCGGAACAAAACAATTTCACGAAAAGGCTTAACGTTTTCTTCCACAAAAAAAAATATGCCTTAAGCAAATGTAACTCGGCGATTTTTTTAAGTGTGCATAAGCCACCGACTTCTTAGGGAGTTTTAGTAAATTGTTGAAATGAGTTCAATAGCTCGAATTTGTGCTGCCACACATTTTTTTAATTAAGTTCTTCGACCTGGCTGCGGGCCGCCAATTTGATATGTCTGCTCTATGCGGTGGGTTCCTGGGTACGATACGAATGCAAAAAAAACTCAAGGAGAAGAGTTATATTCTGGTGGGTGGGGGAGGCATTGAATGAAAACCATAATCAGCTTAATTTTTGATGGATTATTTACTCAAAAGCATCGATGTTTTTGGTTCGATGTTTTCTTGCCATCGATGGTTTCGTCTCGATGTTTTTTCGATGGTAACCATCGATGTTTTTCTTTCGATGCTCATTTCTAATCTGAAGATTTTATTTTAAAAGTTCCTTTTGGGCAACCTATGCAAATCCGAAATTCTATATTTCCCGAAAAGTGATAAAATGTGAACCAATATGTTCTTTTAAAAGTTTTGCCTATTAATAGAGCTTTCGATTCAATCGTCCCTTTTCAGGTTCACTCAGGCTCATTAAAGGTCACAACCAAAAATGTGGCAAAAAAGGCCCATGATACAGATACTTACGTACCGCATACCAGAAAAATTTCTTACGCCAAATTTACGTTACTATCTTCTACATATCTTCGTTTTTAATAATAAAAATAAAAAATTCTGAAAAACTTACTCCAGTCTATGGAAAACAACATTTTTGTGAAACAATTTGGTATTTTAAGAAATTAATCTTTCTAGTAAATTATGCGTACATGAATTTAAATTCTCTGTTTCTTCCAGGCTCAGATCCGCATAACTATCGAAGCGATGCGCCCAACTCACCTCATCAGCATGAAGCGGATCATCTCACGGATCAAGATAAATCAGCCTCGAGCCCGGTTACATTATCTGGAAGTATTTATCTAATGGCCACCAGTTGTATATTTTATACAAAAATGATAGTATAGTGAAAATGTTTGCCTAATAATATAGAAATTAGATTTATTGAGATTGGTTAAGCTATTAACTATAACAAAACAAAATAAGATTCCAAAGCTATAAAACGCCATAGAAAACAGAAAATATATACAACAATATTAACGCTAAAACACTAAATAAGTTTATGTACCGGGTGGACCACGAAAGACCTACCGATTTGAACCACGTATATCTTTTTTATTTTTTATTTTTTTCTTTTTTTTCTTTTTACAGATTATAATTTAACTCTTGGAAATTTATAATGAGTTCATACAGTACACAACAACGAGTTAAAATTATCGATTTTTTCTATTCTTGTCAACGATCTATTGTTATGACACATCGAAAATATCGCCAATATTTTAATTCTAGATCAGCTCCCACAGCGTTCATGGTTAGAAGTTTGGTCGACCGTTTTGAGGAACGGGGCTCAGTGGCCGACCGTCCGGGAAGAGGTCCTAGTCTAAATATTCGCACTGAGGACATGGTGGAAGCTGTGCGGCAGAGTGTTGCAAATGATCAATAATTTGTCTCAACTCGTCGTCGTTCGACCCAATTGGGCATGTCAAGAACAACATTGCGGAGAATTTTAAAGTTGAATCTTAAGATGCACCCATACAAAATTCAAATTGTGCAAACTCTGCTACCCCGGGACCACCAACAACGCGAAATTTTTGGCGAACGTTTGATTTCAAAAAATTTAGTTTTCCCTTGGCCACCTCGTTCACCAGATTTAACTGCGCCCGAGTTTTTTTTTATGGGGATATTTAAAAGACAAAGGCCCATTCTCTCGTAGATCTTATAGAATGGTTAGTCTTATCGCCCAGAGAAGACACACACAATATTCAAAAAGCTTCTCCATTATATTGAATTGATTTTTTGTTAATTTTGCATAGTTATGTTATCTTTTGCTTATTTACGCTGTTGGATGAAAGTGCGCAATGATTTTCTCAATCTAAGATGATGGCTTAAACAAGCAAAATATGGCGTAGCTATGGAAAATAAACAAAAATTCCATTCAATACAATGGAAAAGCTTTCTAAATATGGTGTGTGTCTTCTCTACGCGATAAGACTAATCAGCCGACAGGTACTGAATAAGACCTATCAGAAACCCGGCCAAAGTGTATATTAATAAACGAGAGACTATTAGACAACTAAAGCAGAATATTCGAGACGAAATACGGAGCCTGCAACCAGAAACATTACGTGGTGTAATGGAAAATGAGCTAAAAAGAGCCATGTCTGTCTCGAGCGAAATGGTGCACATTTGTCTGATATCATCTTTCATACTTAATTTCCATAAAATGTATTTCATATATATATATAAAAAAAACGATTGTTAATTACAAGAGTTATACGCGTTTAAAATTGGTAGGTCTTTCCTGGCCCACCCTGTATTATACCAATATATTAACCAATAGTTTCAAGCGCATGGAATGTGTTTGAAAACGATGGACAATTCTTCTACAAAACTCCAGCTTTGATTGCTGGCGTTTTGTCAATAAATGTAAATAATCACATTACTCTAGATTGCTACCACCAAACATTGTCAAATATGTACACAAAGCACTGTAACATTTTATTGTTAATTTTCACTTTACCGAAATATTCTGGATTGTATACAGGGTGTTGTGCAATGGATGGGAAATACGTAGAAATTTATATTAAGACAAAGTGGTTAATCAAGGTCAATTTCCAAATCGGGTAAGCTGTAATTGACGTCAAAAATGTATAATTTGCACTTATTAAAATTAGTAATTCAGTGACAATTTTTGTTGTCGACAAAAAAAAGAATATCACCGAGTAACTGTATTTTTTTTATTGACGATCTCAATAATTTTTGAAATAGTAAAATGGCGGAGGTTTAGTTTTAAAATTACGGTTTATGCTAGATTCTACAAGTTTATTTTACTGTCATCACTTTAAATTTTAAAAGACACTCTAGCCACTGCTTTTAAGTATAAACCGTGTTTTCCAATGATCCATTAATGGTTGTATAGGTAAGGTATTGATATATGTTAGTTACTACATGAGTTTTTTATCTGCAAGATATTTAAAATATTCAAGCCTTCTATGAGTGTTAAAAACATGACTCAAGAAGCAACATCGCGACGCTGTAAGAAAATCAGATTAAGACTGCTAAAATTATTAATATTATAAATTGAAACTGCTTCAAGGAAGTTTCAAATACGTATGTATATGTATAGCAAATGTATATAGAATAAACACAAAGCTGAAATATATATATATAAAAAAATATGAAATATTTATAAAATATGTTAAGGTAAAATGGTGTATGTATTTATGTACCTATGTGACCTGTGGTTGAAAACAAAAACGGATTGTTGAAAACAACCGTATAGATAATGAAATCAACGTAACCAACTCGATACAATGGCATATGGTTAATATAATGAATAATCATAATTAAGTTGATTTATGCTTAATTACAGTAAATTGTATAATATTATAAAACTAGTTACGATATTAAAATCAGAGCTTTTGTAAGTTCGCCCGTTGAGCGAGTAAAACCAAACTTATAATTTTAAGTCAAATGCTTACAATTAAAGGTAATTCATTACATAAGTATAATTATTATAAAAGAATACCAATACATACTTAAACATTATAATGAATGTATATTTAATTAAAAAAAACATATTTGTAAAAAAAAAACACTAAATAAAAAAAAACTCAACCAAAACCCTGTACAAGTCTGTTATTTCTATTATTTTTAATTCACAAAATAAAAAAAGCCAAGCGTCCAGAGGGCTGCTTCCGCAACACGAGTGTTTTCAGAATTTTAATGCGCACCGCAACACCGGTTATAAATTACCCTTTTTGGGTACTAAATAAAAAATAAGCAAAATAACATTATTGCTGCTAGTAAATCTAAATCTATAAAAAGTTCGTAGTCTAACTGGTCTAGCGTTTAGTGCGCGAACCTTCGGTGCACAGCGTCATGAGTTCGAATCTCACCGTGGATCATGGTGCTCTTCGAACTCACGAGCTTGTGACGGACTATGATCTCACTCAGATGTTAAACGAGCACCTATTTATGGGGATAAATAACACTGCTTAGCGTGATGCTGATCTCATTACCTCAACAAAAAGCAGATAAGATCTTGGGAATAGGATGTCACTAACACATCCTGTGGCCTTAGTCCAATGTTAGGCTAACGTTTTCATTCTATAATATTTTCAATTAATCCAATTAAAAAATAAATTTACTATATTTTCGGTTTCAATAAAGCTACTCGACGGCAAATCTACAGACATTTTTTATATAATTTCTACGGAGCTCCCAATATATAATATAATATAATATAATATAATATGGTAAGGATATGGTTACAGACACAAACACTGAATTTATTAGCTCTAACTCCGTTACCGTTATACCAAATTTACAAAAAAATACCTTAGAGAAAATGTCATCGGTGTGTGCTCGATGAGTACCCACACACCTCTCTCCGATGAATAATAAAAGAGTCGATTTTGGCACCCATTCCGGGACACCATGTTGAGTTGGTCCTAAAAAAAATCATAACTGTGCGTACCAAATTTTTTCTTCTCAGTACCGTAACTGAGCCGTTTATAGGCAATTTCGAGTCAACGTTATATTGCATATCATTTCGGAGTGTATACAATGTTGCAAGCACTATATATTTCCTATCCGCACATTTACGGACATATTTTTGACCACGCCGAGATTCGATCTCCGGACCTCTAGATTACTAGCATCGTAGAGTGTGACTCAACCAAGTGAGCCATAGAGCGTGCATGCAGGGGCGAACCCAAAGGGGGGATTAGGGGGATAAAACACCCCCCGAAATTATGAAACCGATTTTTCAAAAGTGTCAGTTTAAACAAAATTTACGCAATATAACTATATTGACATAACAAAAAAGTGATGATTTTTAGACTGAAGATATCTAGTGTAGTCACTAGGTGATTTCAGATTGCAAAATGTGGTGGAGAATTTTTTTTATTTCTTATGTTTTTTGGGTGCTGAGCTTGAATCCGGAGCTTCCCACCAAAATTTCGTTGCAAAACAGTGCAAAAACCGCAATAAAAAAAACGAAAATGTTCGTTGTTTTTTGGCTTATAACTTCGAAACTGTACATTTCTCCGAGAACCTGTCCATAAACATGTTAGAGAAAACATGATTGCGGGTCCAACGCAATATTAATCTCATTGATCGGTTTCACCGCTGTTTGTAGCTTATTTTGAATTTGTATTAATCAAAAACACTTTTTCCTTACTACAATTTATTTTTATTTTTGCAAATATATATTTCGAATGCAACTTGCATTCTTCTTCAGTGCGAGTGTTTCTGAAGTTTAGATGGCTTGTACATGGTAATTTATTATCAGAATGTTTTGTTATCACTACCTGGTTAAAAGGTAAAAAAAAGGGGGTTTTCTAAAAAGTTAATCCTGTTTAGCGCACCTGCGCGGCTAGTTTAATGATTCGTGATGGGCAATTTCCTTCGTCGTTGTGCACAACAATTAAATCAGCGGTCGCATCCCACATTGTAAACGAAGGACACGTCATAAGCTGGGAGGATATCGAGATATTACGTAAAGTCAATAAACCCTCTAGACTGGATGCATGGGAAAGCTTGGAGATCATGAAGATACCAGGTAGTAACCGCCTCAACGACGACGAAGGAAATTGCCCATCACGAATCATTAAACTAGCCGCGCAGGTGCGCTAAACAGGATTAACTTTTTAGAAAACCCCTTTTTTTTTACCTTTTAACCAGGTAGTGATAACAAAACATTCTGATAATAAATTACCATGTACAAGCCATCTAAGCTTCAGAAACACTCGCACTGAAGAAGAATGCAAGTTGCATTCGAAATATATATTTGCAAAAATAAAAATAAATTGTAGTAAGGAAAAAGTGTTTTTGATTAATACAAATGCAATATTAATCTTTAAAAGGCGTTATGCGGTATCGCTACAATTGATAGTCATTTTTTTGCGATTTTGAACCTGTTCCGGAACGAAATGTTGGTGGGAGGCTACAGATTCTGACTCGGCACCCCAAAATACATAAAGAACAAGAAAAATGCAACTTTTGCGACCAAAAATTAAAAACCGTTCATGCTCAAAATTTAATTTATAATATGTTAAAACTATGTTAAAAATGGCAAACTTAAATTATTAATTGCAGTAATACCGCTCAATGGATTTATAATATTTATGTCTCTTTGGACGCGAATCATTGTCTCTAACATATTTATGGAGAGTTTTTGACAGAAATGAATAGTTTCAGAGTTAGGAGCCAAGAAACTGAAAAACAGCGAACATTTTGGGTTTTTTTTTGCGATTTTGACCCTGTTCCGCAACGAAATTTTGGTGGAAAGCTCCCAAAAAACATAAGAAACAAAAAAAAAAAAATATCCACAACATTTTGCAATCTCATGTGTTAGGTTTATCACCTGGTAACTACACTACTAATAAAAAATCTGACATTGAAAATCAAGTTTAAGTGCAATAAAAAAAATTAATTAATTAATTTTATTAGTTTTGATAGAGAAGATATACAGGGTGTCCCACGACTCTTGGTACATACGATAATGGGTGATAGTACAGCTCATTTGGGTACAACTAATGTCCTACATGATCCCTCTATCTTTAACTGTATAAAGTTATAACATTTTTTGTTAATAGTGTCAGAAACCTCGACTTGCCGAGCAAAATAACTATTTGCCACACTCCCGAATATTTGATCCGAGGTTTGACTTTACTTTCTGAAATTCCACAAAATTCTACATAAAATAACTGTTTTGCCAATTAAAAAATTTAAAACCCTACCCAGATACTCGAAATTCGAAAATTGATTTTTTATTGAAAATTTAAATTGTAAAATCGTAACGGTACTTTGAACTGACAAATGCGCAAAGTTGATAAAAGTTTCCTCATAATGTTAGCTTTCGAACGACATATAAAAATTAGGGTTTTAGGATTTGAAAAATTGCATATCTTACGTGTTAAAGAGAAAAAAACGTGGTTCCAAGAGAAAACCAAAGTAAATATTTCCACAATTTTTATACGAGTTTTATTTAGTAAACAAGATTTTTTTAGTAAAAAACGAAAAAAACACGTAACCGAGGTTAATTTCGGGCGCGGCCGAAATTTTGATACCCTTCACTTCTCGGGCTAGTATTTTTTTTCTCCGGTGTACTTATGACTTATGTTTAATCCCCCCATTCTTCCGTTTTCACATAGTTTCGTTACCTCGATAAAACATATTTGCGTGAGGTTTGGTTAGAATAACTGCACAAACGGAAAACAAAAAACTTTTTTTGGTGGGAGGGGGGATGCCCCCATAGTACGAATATATTTGTTTTTACATATTTTTGTACTTTCTATAAAGACACATTGCAAAAACAAATACATATATTCCTATTATGGAGTCATCCCCCCTCCCACCTAAAACAAACCTGACGCAAATATGTTTTATCGAGGTAACGAAACTATGTGAAACTGAAACCATGGCATTTTTTCCCAAATAAAGTGCACGAAATAAATGACCTGATCAAGTATATTATCTGCTACTACAGCTCAGTTATTCGTTCCTATAACTCCTTCTAACTCCTATGACCTTCTAAAATACTTATTTTGCTTATGATGAAAACATTAAAGGCGATACGCAATCAGGTCCCGTTACTTTTACCTAGAAGCTCTCGCAATTCAGTATCCAGAACGAAATAATTGAACTTATCAATTTATTGTTTCGTGTGACGCAGTTGCGATAGGAGGTAAATTATAGCGGGATTTTTATTTATCGAGAAACGAATTACAAAGAAGTGAGTTTCATTTGAAATTTGCAGTATAAGGTTTTAAATTATTCATAATTCTGTAGAAATGCCTCAAAGCCTTTACCTCTCGGATGAAGATCGAGTTAAAATCTCAGCATTTCGCGAAACAGGGATGCCTCTGCGAAAAATTGCTGCGAAAATAGGGAGAAGCTACTTTACAGTGCAAACGTTTTTAAAGGATCCAGCGAACCATGGGAAAAAACTCGTAGTGGTTGCCCGCCACTAGTGAAAAATCGCGATAAACGACGAATAAAAACGCTAGTAGTCAAAGAAAACAAAAGCGCTGCTCAAATTTGCCAAGAATTGGCTCTCCCAGTTTCAAAACGTCAACAAATTTTAAGTGCGGATCCATTTGTGTCATATGAAAAAAGAGCCGTTAAATGTCAGTTACTGCCTAGGCATAAAGCTGATAGGGTATATTTTGCAGAGACACACAAATTCTGGGACTTGGAGTGGCGAAATATAATCTTCTTCGTGACGGATGCGTATCGATATTATTATAGAGATATCAGGAGTCCAAAACAAGTAAAAGTATCACGTAATTTAGGAGGAGGTTCGCTGATGGTTTGGGCTTCATTTGGCTTCAAAGGAAAGAGTCCAATATGTTTCATAAATCATCGTATGAACTCCGAAAAATATGTAAAACTTTTAAATGGAGTTCTTGGACTTTTCAGCAGGATAACGCTCCAATACACGTATCCAAACGCACAAAACAGTTTTTGGAAGAGCGAAATATACCGGTTTTGACGCGGCCTGCTAAGAGTCCGGACCTTAATCCAAGTGAAAATATTTGGGCCATCCTTTCCAGCAAGGTTTATAAAAATGGAAGACAGTTTGATACTCTTAAGAAATTGAAAGAGACTATTGTGACAGAGTGGGCAAATTTATATCTGTCCATTCTTCAAAATCTAATCAATTTGATGCCACGAAAAATGGCTATGGTTCTTAACTCCAAAGGAGCTCCCCTCTAACCACGATTTAATTAAAAATACAGTTCAGGAGAATCAAATTTTAATTTTTTAATGATTAGTTCATTTATTTCGTTCGAAAAGTGAAAATGATCAGTTCACTTATTTCGTTCGGAAAGTGAAAATGATCAGTTCACTTATTTCGTTCGGAAAAATTTTGTTTTAATTTTTAAAAATGTTTGTGTTAATCGCTGAAATCTTTTTATGTTTAATTTTTAGTCTTAATTTTATGTACATATATAACAGAACAAATAAAAACTTGAAAATATCCGCAAATTTGTGTTTTTACGAAAGAAAATATAGTTGGTCAGGTGAATTATTTCGCACACCTTATTACAAAAGACTCTGCAGGCCTGTGAAGCTCAGAATGAGTTGAATACCGTCCATTCCCATTAAAAATTAAACTTCACAGACCTCCACTGGTCTTTTTATATTTTGAGTTTTGCAGTTTTTGGGTAAAAATCCATGGTTTCAGGTTTTTGAAAATATATTGTGACTCCAATCGGGAATAATGAAGCAAACGTCTTACCGTTATGAAAACCACAGACTATGCGCCAACTTTTAAAATTACTTACTAGGTCCCGGTGAAATTTTTTTACAGAACAGCTATTTGAACTTAGACGAAACGATGAATTTGATTTCTCGGTTCCATAAAGAAGGTCACATTTCTCTCAAAACAAATTAGTTATTTTGTCGTTTGGTTTGGGTGTAGGTAATAGAGCATTTTTTCGCTGTTGCAGCCCCAAAAGAAAATTGGAGAAATATTAAGATTTGCAGTTACAGTGGAAGAAAATGACAGGGTTTTTTCGATTTTTCTTTAATTACAAATAGCTGTAAAAAAACGAGAATGATTTTTTTAAAATATTTTTACCGTAACGGACACTAAATGCGCCGGTTACCGGGTTACCGTTGGGGTTTAGGTCTAATTATATGGACCAACCTCTGCGCATAGCGTCATATACGTACCTATAATGGTTTAGAAAACCAGAAGAAGGTACCGTAAACTCAACTTTCACGACTCATAACTTTGTTACCGTTACTCGAAACCGGAAAAAAGTAACCGATATTAAATGTACTTGTCGTGTGCCTATTGATTTGAGTACCCACACGCCCATCTTTACTAAAATTAAAAAATAACCTTTTTTTCACCCCTACCAAGATCTAAGGTACTAAGGTACATTCTACACATTCCTACTAATTTTGATGTCGAACAGTTGAGCCGTTCCCGAGTTATTTAGTGAACAGACGGACTTATGGACTGACGAACGGACACAAATCGATTTTATAAAGGATTTAAAAAAAAATCGAAGAAACCCTAACAAATGTTTTGTTTCATATCGGGCATTAGCTTGTCAAGCACCGTTTGAAAAACAAAAATGAACTATAAACGTTAAAACTAAAAACAACTTTAACATTTCAGTAAAACCGCCCGTCACTTGCGGCGTTTGCCTTCATCCAATATAACAAACACAAAGTCCCCTTAATACCATAACAACTACTACCAGTGACCGACTTTATTCGAAGTTTGGTAAAAGTTGAGTAAATCGCTCAAAAGAATGGAAACAAAAACTTGTTCAGAACTGAAAATTTAACGTAAAATTCATTGAAAATCACTTCAATTAATTTGTCTGAAAGCTCATCGGTCCTGGGAATGACCGAGTATTCAAGTAGGATAAAAGTGTAGAATAAATCAGCTAATATATATTATATACCTAAATAAATCATGACGAGGGATGTTAAGGATTGTGTCCTTTATCCAGATTTTCCTGAATATTTTTTTTTTGTAAAAACTTGTAAGCTTTTACCACATATGCAAGAAAATTAGAAAAGTCTTAAAGCTGGAATATAATCCAATAGTGTAAAGTCCTTTGAAAAGATCACACCATGGTAAATGTATATTTTACACAAGAATATTAGAATATTTCAAAAAAGACGTTTTTGACGTTTATCGATTGCGAACACAACAAAATTCTGCTCCGAGTTAAAATTTAAATTTTTCATAAAATTCATAATTTTAATTACCAAATCCGTCATTTTTTTGTTAAATTGCTCGTTTGTTATTTAAATAAAAGTGGTATCGCGGTTTAGTGCAGTGAAATTATATATTATCACTTCGGAAAGTTTTTGGTTGTGTGTTGTTTACATCGCCGCTCGAGTTGCCTTTGTTCTCTTTGTTTCATTTGGCCAGTAGCGGATTCAAACTCAGCTTAACTGAATTATTTGAATAGTATCTTTCACAGTAGTATACAGCTCAGTGGTAGCGTGCTAGATTCGTGCCCCTCAGGCCCGGTGTTCAAATCCCACTATATACAATTTTTTTTATTTTTCTTTTTTTCAAGTAATTACATTTTTTTCTTATAGTAAAATGAATTGTGTTTGCGAGCAATTTTATAAGGTTCAAATTGACGGTCTATCTCAGCTCGTTTCGTCGTTGCAGAGCCAACTTAGCAAGTTGAGATCCGTAATGAACTCTGTAAATTGTTGTGAGAACAATAGTAGAGAATTACGAGATAAAAATGTAAAATTGAAAAATAAAAATAGTAATTTAGAGAAAAAAACTAAAAAGAATGCTATGAAAGTTTTTGCGAAATCTTCTGAGCATCCTATTGATGGCCAAGATACGGGAACTTCTACTGTTATTTTAGATCCATCGTCTTCTATAATTCCTTCTAATGTTGACAAAAATCAATCTCCGGTTGATAAATTTGTCACTGTACGTAAGAAAAAGATTAATATCAAAAAACCTTCTCCTGTTGGTGATGTTATTTCCAAAAAGGCTGATAATAATAGGCGACATAAAAGAATTTTCGGAGTCGATGAAGCTAATGATTCTCTTCGAAGTGTCCCTAGTTTTAAAGTATTCCATGTTTCCAAGCTGCACGCTTCGGTAAAAGCAGATGAATTGAAGGAATACGTAATGAAAAAACTTGATTTAAAAGATGACACTTTTCTTTCGGTTTATGCACTTATAAAAAAAGATTGTGATATATCCAAATTAGTTTCAATCAGTTTTGGTTTGAAAATTCCTCAAGAATATTCAAAGCAAGTGTTTTGTGCCAACTTCTGGCCCAAGGGCATCAACATATCACCATTCAATTTTTCAAAAAACGGCAAACGCCAAAACAGTGCCCAGCTAAACACATAATTTCCAATTCAGTTTTTTCAGTTTATTATCAAAATGTTGGTGGTCTTCGTTCAAGAACAAATGACTTTTACCTTGCAGTTTCACTAGAAGATTATGCTGCCATTTGCTTAACCGAAACTTGGCTCCACACAGACATTTCAAATGAGGAACTTTTCATAAGAAACTATGATGTCTATCGCCGCGATCGTTATGAGACTTCAACAAAGAGAGGAGGTGGTGTTTTGGTAGCTATCAAAACAACATTCCCATCTCATGAAGTTGAGCTTTTTCATAAGGACGTGGAACAGATATGTGTTTCTATTAATGTTTCTAGTAGCGAAAAAATATACATTTTTAATAGCTATTTACCACCTTTGAGTTCAGTTGATGTTTATAAAAAACATTTAGATAATATCTCCAGATTATCCTTTGAGGAAAAAGACAAATTGATCGTCGTTGGGGATTTCAATCTTGGTAATATAAGTTGGTACTGGAACGACGACGAGAAAAAAATTCTGCCGCGTAATTTACATCTCGAGTGTGAATTTGTTCTAACAGATTGTTTATTTGCCATGGATTTGATGCAAATGAACTTTGTTAAAAATTCAATTGGTAGAATTTTAGATTTGATTTTTGTTAGTACTGATTTCAATGCTTCTGTAATTAAAGTAGATAAACCATTTTTGCCCAATTCAATGCATCATAGTGCTCTTCTTCTTGAGTTTGTTTTTTATGATTACATTGAAGAAGAGGCAGAAGTTACTCTTACTAGAAATTTTCAAAAAGCTGACTTTACAAAATTAAATTCAATATTTCGTAATATGGACTGGGCTTCAGTTATATCAAATATAAATCTTGCTGAAAGTTATACAAATTTTAAATCAATTTTATTGGAAGCTATTCATAAGTACGTTCCTTTACAAAAGAAAAAAATAAAAGCAAAAAATCCTTGGGGTAGTAAAGAATTGTTGAAACTTAAAAGAGCTAAAAATAAAGCTCATAAGTTGTATAAGAAGTCATCCTCTCTTGCCAATAAAGAACATTTCTTCAGATTGAGAAGAGAGTATGAATTAATGAATAAAAATCTTTACAAACAGTATATCGCGAGAGCTGAAAATAATATAAAAAATGACAGTAAGACATTTTGGAGTTTTATAAACAGCAAGCGCAAGAATACAGGAATACCCAAAAATTTAGAGTTCAATGGCAATTTTTACAACGATGTTCAATCGGTTTGTGATGGATTTGCTAGATTTTTCAATTCAGTTTACGAAGTGCCAGACTCCGTTTCACCAGAAATGAATACTAACACCAAGCCAAGCCACAGTGCATTGGTCCCTCGGATAGCTCAGGAGGACCTTACGAGTGCTCTTGAGATTTCTGAGGATGACCTATTGAATGCTTTCCGTGATCTTGATGTTAGTATTCAGGCCGGACCTGATGGCATTCCTAATATATTTTTGAAGAATTGCATGCAATCGTTATGTCGTCCTTTAGCCCTTATTTTTAATTTGTCCTTGTCTTCAGGTGTTTTTCTTGATGAATGGAAAGTTTCGTACATAACCCCTGTTCACAAAAAGGGTCCGAAACATCTTATTGATAACTATAGACCCATAGCCAAACTATCAGCAATACCGAAGTTGTTTGAAATGCTTATTAAAAATAAAATAGATGTTTTAATTAGCCGTTTAATATCACCATGTCAACATGGATTCCTTAAAGGAAAATCAACTACAACAAATTTGGTATCATTCACTAAATTTGTTGCAGATGGTATTGAGCAGGGAATGCAGGTTGATGTGGTTTATACCGATTTCTCGAAGGCTTTCGATAGAGTAGATCATAATATCTTACTTAAGAAACTAGAAAATTTAGGTATACAGTCGGTTTTTCTTAGCTGGGTGAAATCCTATCTAACGGATAGGACGCAGTTGGTAAAGTTGAATGGCTGTACATCGCGCTCTATCATAAAGTGTTCGTCAGGAGTTCCGCAAGGAAGCCATTTAGGACCACTTTTCTTTTTAGTTTTCGTAAACGATATCATACAAAATTTTCAATTCGTGCGTGTATGGCAGTATGCCGATGATATGAAAATCGCAATGAGAATACGCAATATAGGTGATTGTCTTAACTTGCAATCCGATTTAGAAAAACTGCAAATTTGGTGCCTTAATAATAATTTAAATTTAAATGTTAGTAAATGTAAAGTACTTAGCATATATAAATTGAAAACTCCGATCTTCTTTGAGTACTCCTTAACAGGTAGTGTTCTTCTAAGGGTTGCCGAAATATCAGATCTTGGTGTAATTTTCGACCATGATCTTTCATTTCGACAACACATTGATTACATTATTTCAAAAGCGAATAGTATGTTAGGATTTGTTAAACGTAACGCTCGTGAATTTAATGATCCTTTTACCTTAAAAATATTGTTTACAGCTTTCGTTCGCTCGCATTTGGAATATTGTTCTATTGTGTGGAATCCGTTCTATAAGGTTCATATCGAGCGTATAGAAAGAATTCAACACAATTTTACACGGTTTGCTATTTATCAAATTGGCTGGCGTTTCAAGCCAGAATATAAAACTCGCTGTTCCTTATTGGGTTTACAAGCTTTAGATTATAGAAGAACGTTTTTAAACGCTATGTTCATTAGAGATCTGTTTTGCTCTCATATTGTTTGTGAAGATATATTAAATAACTTTGAAGTCAGAACTATTCCTCACAATTTACGGCGGAACAACCTTCTTGTTCAGCCTTATCATAGAGTAAATTATGGTCTTAACGAACCAATTACAAGGTCAATAATTCTTTATAACAGTTTGAAGGACTTAGTTAATTTTAATTGCATTAACAAATTAATTTTTAAAAGAAATTATTTTGATAAATTTCCTTATTAATTTATTTTTTGTTTTAGATTTTATTTTATCGATCTGCTAGAGTTTACACTCGATTGATTGATTAGTCACTTACGTACGCATAGTAAGTAAAGTGATGCCGAGAAGCCCTGTCCCGGGGCAGAAGCTTCTGTGAGGCAAAAAAAAAAAAAAAAAAAAAAAAAATATACATACATCACTCTTTTACCGCTTATTACATTTACCGAAGACTTAGGCATCCATCGGTAGGTAGCCTGTCGAACTTCAGAAAACACGCCAAACAAACTCACAAACTAAAATTTCCTTTTTACGTGGCTTTGATGCCGAAGTTACCTGTCAAACACTGCACTGATGCGATTCCTCGAAGGGCAAATCATTTTTATAGTTTTGACATATTTGAGTTTCTATCCAACAGGCCTCTGGTATTTAACCTCTGGCTTAATCATAACCAGCAAGAAAATGCTCACGAGCTTATGAAAATATGAACAAACTGACGATTACGCGGCCACTAGACTCATTTTCTTCCAATTGGCACGGGAGACCCGAGAAAGGGAAGAAATCTCCGTGCTTGTACATAGTTTTACTGGACCAGTCGGTAAGTCTTCAATTCACAAGTGCGAGGGAACTATAGATCCGTAGTTCATTATATTGAGTGATATCTTTGTTGTTTGTTGTAGGCTTTGTGGCGAATTATTTTAATTTTTTTTTTCCTGCTCGGTCTGCGGTCTGGTGATTGTTGTACAGAATAAAAAATATAAAATCCTTAATTTTCCAATAAAATATATATAATAAAAGAGGGCAGGGTGCCAATTAGTCTTATTTTTAGTGCTTTTTCATATTAACTTACTTAGGTGGACAAAATAGTTACTTTTTAAAATGAAAAGTACAAAAACAGCTTATATTCGCAGAATTCAATAAAAAATGTTCGAAATGGAACATTGAGCGAGAGAATGCGGTTAAAAATGCCCAGTTTGTGGAATTTCAAACTTAGCCTTTTTTTGGGTACTCAATATTCACACTTTTTTACACTGGGAGTTTACAGTTTCTTGCTAGAAAGCTAAATATATTGCAAGTCAAACTGATTGAATTTCTATTTAAAATATTCAGATTAACTGTTCTCACAATATTTACGCTACAATTGATAAAAAGGTTATGTTAGCAACATGTAACAGATGCACGCTGTAAGAAATTTTGACTTCGACTCCAGGTTTTTCGTGAAAATAGTAATATATTTTTTGTACATTTATCTTGAAACCGTTTTTTTTTTGTCAAACATTTGACTGTTGCTATTTTATGCAATGTTTTATAATAATATTTTTATTTTAATAGATATCTATGAGTACCATAAAAATTACATAAATGGGCGCGCGGCAGTGGCGTAGATAGCTTTTCAGAGAGAGAGGGGATCATTTTGCAAGATTGCTTATATGTACTTTTACGGTTATCAAATTTTGAATTTTAGAATAACTAATTTGAAGTGTAATATATGCAGAAATCTGCATATATTATACTTTGAAATCTGCATATATTACACTTCAAATTAGCAGTGTTTTTCAGCATTTGTTGTTTTATTTGCAAAATAGAGAGCAACTTTGGCATACGAAAAAGTAGCGTCTTGAAAATATTGAATTCTCCGCAAAAATTCTGACACTGCATCGATAATTTGGCTTTCTTACTACGGTGAGTGAATCCACAGTATGTATTCCAATTTTCGTTCAAATTTTTGCTATTGTGATTAGAGTATCAGAGCTTTATATTGGGTTAGATCAATGGGTCTCAAACTTTTTGGAGTCACGGAACATCTTGCATCGCCGCTTTTCAGCCCCCATCTCAAAACAGGGATATAAATGATATAATTAAAACTCCAGAAAACGGAAATTGTGAAGACGAGAGCTCGTTGGGAATGCCCAGAATATGTGGATAAAGTACAGCTTTTGTGTTTTGAATCGAAATTCTCCGATAACTCAGAAATTCGTGGGTAGATACATATTTATAAATTTTTCAAACTTGTAGGACACCGTAGCAGCTATCTTCTATAAATTTCAAGGCCCTAGCTTTCCGCCAATTGTTTGAAAAGGATACCAAAAATGTGAGAAGAACTTGAACCGTTAAACACTCGTTAAAAAATCGTAGAAAAGTTTCGATTAACACAAATTGAATCCTCTAATTTATTTGCGCCCTAATTTAAATCCCGAAAACCTCAAACACTGCGGACATACTTTATTTTCTACTTCCTTTTCCATTTCATAAAGTAGCAAGTTGTAAAAAAAATCGGTCGAGTCTCTGATGCTGGTCAAATATTTTACAGTGTTGATTTCTGTTACAGTGAAGTAAACCAAGCTTCGGAATTTTAAAATTTACAAACATTTTTTCGTATGGATTGTTTACTTTTTGTTATCAAAAACTCTTTCTACATTTTTCCTATTTTTGAATATCTTCGTGAAACCCTTGAGAGATCTTCACGGAACCCAACGTTTACGCGGAACTCAGTTTCTTTGCTAATTTGTATTCGAATTTCCTACTGTCTGCATAAGACTATATCTTTCAATTTCGGAAATTTCTACAATTTTTTTATAAAAGATTTAGTTAAAAAAATCCTGTTTATAGGTTATAGAATTGCGAACAACTAGAGAAAGTCAAGAGTTTCTTTGCCCTGCTATACGATAAAACCTTTCGAGAATTTTTAACTTATAAAAAAGAAAAAAAGAATGAATGATAAAAAATAAA
The DNA here is from genome assembly GCA_949715475.1 of Microchrysa polita. NCBI lineage: Eukaryota > Metazoa > Arthropoda > Insecta > Diptera > Stratiomyidae > Microchrysa > Microchrysa polita. The sequence goes on along the minus strand of OX454418.1, from coordinate 87,370,171 downwards.
GAATGCTCAAAAATTGGAAGCAGTTTTGCAGCGTTTTCTTTTTATTCGCATTAGTTTTCCACTCTCCTGAAAAAAATCTTCATAATCGTATGTACCTACTTTTTATTGGAAATTGCACTTCTGTGGAAGAGCACTCCGTGTTCTACATTATTTTTAAAATTTTGAACTGAACATTAAGATTTTCCGACAACAAATTTTTAAACAATAGTTACATACATCATTTTTCTAACAGCACTTCTAGATACGCTTCTATTTTACAATTGAAATAATTCAAATTTGAGGAAGTGCCGAATTTTCTATTGCAGTTCTGAAAATTGTTTCACGTTTTTATGAAACACTACACACGTTGAATAATTCCAGCTAAAAGTTTACTTCTGCTATGTTTTACGTATCTAAGGTAACAAAAAAAAAATATGTGGTCGAAGGGAAGGGGCGGTGGGATTGATCCCCTTGATCCCCCCCTTGTCTACGCCACTGGCGCGCGGGCTACACTTGTAGCCCAGTGGACTTTGATCGCAAAAGAATATTAGTTTCTAGGCTCCAAAAATATTAAAAACATTCTTATTCGATTAAGAAGCAGCATTTTAACAGCTACTGAGTAGTTCGAATGAGTTCGGTTCACATCCTGAAAATGGTTGCCATTTAAAAAAGTGTGGGCTACAATTGTAGCCCGCGCGCCCACTGAAGGGTTAACTACTTTTTATGTATGTGAAAAGAAGTTTCTAAAATCATATCAATTCGCATTCGCAATTATGCCTTCTAAAAACATTTTAATGAAGTACAAATGTTTTGAGGGAGTTATTCGTTCGAATCCTTTATAAGTATGTACTTTAATACGTAATCTATTTGCTCTATTTATTAGAGTGCGTTTTAAGTCTTACAATTAACCCTTCTGTCGGCACGAAGGTCTGGCCAGACCTTTGGCACTATATTTTGGTTAAAAAAGTATAGAAGATGAAATCGCAGCGACTTCATATTTCACGATATCCTAGAATAATATGTTTAGAAGCATTTTGCAAAAAATTGAAAAATTCGGTTGAAGTTTTGAGTATGTTTTTGCTGATTTTCAATTTATAGTGCTTTTTGATACCCAATAGGTCTGGCCAGACCTATAGTTTTGCCCCCTATTTTTCTCTTGAAGCAAAAAGTGCAGATATTAAATTCTCTTGTTTATGATGTAATAATGTCATTTAAATTCAATTTGTACCATAAACGATAAAAATTTCTGAGATTTTTCTATAAAAAGCCGTGAAGTTCGGAAATGGGTATACTTAATTTCGTCACGTTTTATAACATAACCTAATCAACTGAGATTTGATCCTAGGAAATTCAAACCAGTTTTATTTTCTTTGTAATAGTGAGGACTAAGTATGAGTGACTTGCAAACATTTTTCTAAATAGATTTGATCAAGAAATTTAGGAAAAATTTAGAATTAAATGATTTTTGCCCTTGAAAATTCCCTATTACTTTCCACCTATTTCCCTAAATCTGACTAATATCGAGGTAAAATCTGCCAGCAAATTTTCTAAATATTTTCCCAAAGGTATTGGAATTAGAAAATTCGATCGCACTATCTACTAGATATACGCAATGCAAATAGCGAAGCAAAAAAAGAAGAAAATAAGGGAGAAACATGTTTGTACTAATACTGTAAGAAATGTATTTTATTTATTATGCATATAAAATTTTCTTCAAGCAAGCATAGACTTGTAGAGAATTTTGATATGTAGTTTTAAATTAATAATTTAGTACTGACATATCTGTCTAGTTAATTATTTTTTATATTAAGTGAAGAATTTTTATTTTTATATTGAAGTGTGTGTATCTTTCATTATTTGGATTTTAAATTGTAAGTAGCCTTACGAGCATATTTTTATTTGCTTGTAGCTTAATACCTTTGTATGCTTTTCATATTATTGATCAAGTGTCGTGTCGTAATATTAATAATGTGTTTTCGTTAAATGAACTCCAGAGAGGTTATCTTTGGTAGTTCATTGTAAAGCGATGGCTGATCCCCAAGGAGGTTATCATTGGGTGAGGTCCGAGGTTGGGTTACAACCTCGTAGGGACGTGCACTCCCTGGCCATTTCGGGGTCGTGAGGAGGTTATCCTCATAGTGGTTGAGGGGAGGTTATCCTCTCAATCCAGACCTGTAATCGACAGTTTTCCGGGTAGGAAAACTGGCTTCGCGTATTTCTTAATAGTTTTCACTTGATCAATATAATTTAAATTGCTTTCGTTTTGATTCTAATTTATGCTCAGGTGTATTTTTTTATGTTTTCAGATTTATCGTACGAATACAACTGAAGAATCAAGATAAGAAATATAATTTTTAAAATATCTGTTTCTTACAATACCACCTCAAAATATATCTACTTAAAAACGTTTCCAGTATATCTACAAAAAATATTGTGATGCTTTTATTGTTGAAAAATTGCAGTAATGAATTGATAGAATGATTTTACCGATAAAAACTTTACTTTTTCTAAAAAATAAAAGTTTTTTTCTCAGTAGGTCCAGCTAGACCTATTGGGTATAGAATATGCATATTGTAGTAGGTGCCGACAGAAGGGTTAAAAATAAATAAATACCAAGCGCGACAATCCAGCATTGGACTAAGGCCGCAGGATGTGTTAGTGACATCCTATTTCCAAAATCTTATCTGCTTTTTGTTAAGGTAATGAGATCAGCATCAAGCTCAGCGGTGTTATTTATCCCCATAAATGGGTACTCGTTTAACATCTGAGTCAGATCATAGTCCGTCACAAGCTCGTGAGTTCGAAAAACACCATGATCCACGGTGAGATTCGAACCCATGACCCTGTGCACCGAAGGTGCCCGCACTAACCGCTAGACCAGCCACACTACTACTAGTCTTACAGTTATTTAGCAATAAATCCTCTGTAACTGGTCCTTAAACAATATTCTCATAAATCGATTGAGCAAATGTGATACCGAAATCTGTAATGAAATCTAGACAAAATGCGAATATTTCTGAAATTGCATGCCGCAATGCAATTAATTTCTCAATTCATAAAAATGTTTAGGGTTTAACCTTCGGGCGGGCGCAATGCATCTGACAGATTAAGTGGCCAGTTTTTGTTGCGCCAATCAGCGATACGAAAAGGGAGAGATCTGAAACTCACAGTAGCTTAATCTTTATCGATCAACTATCCAAAGCAGTTTTCAGTTTCTATCTACCATATGTCTGAGGGACGGGAGGGGATGAAATAATCTCTCAGATGTATTGCGCCCGATTGTGTTATTTTCTCCTTTTCTATGAAAATTTCCACATGTTATACTCTTCACATTGCGTAATAACGTTGTGTTGACTTTTAGGTTCACCAAATCGTTCAATAGTGTGTTTTTAGTAAAATAAGCTCACATTTTTTAAGCGGCCGAGTTTTTGGAGGTTTTTTAAATATTGAAGCTATTGAAAGCGGAATATTCTTAGAAAATTGAAAATGTGAAGGGTATCAAACTTTGTGAGCCAGTTTTTGTTTCTAAAATTACGTAGAACTGTTTCAAAAAGACAATGCAACAATAAATAAGAGTCTAAAATATACAGAAACTTAGTTTCATCCCTTTTTCTGCACTTAATCTGTCAGATGCATTGCGCCCGATCATGTTAGGATTAGTATTGCGCCCGCCGGAAGGTTAAGTTCTTTCAGGCGTTAGAGTCGCCATAGACTGTCCAATCGATTGAACAATAAAGCTCATATTTTCTGTGCAGAAAGCTCATTTTCTCTAGCGAAGTCGGAAGTCGAAATTAAGAAAATCGATTGGACAGTTTATGCCGACTCTTAAGCAAAGAATTTTTTCGTAATCACAGTGAATTTGAAATACATATAGGTACAGGCCAGTCAAAATCGACATTAACCTCGGAATAAATGGAATACTACCGTTCTTTCGCTTATTTGTGTTAGAGTATTACTGGCTATATAAATCCAGATTTGCAACCCTGGGGACCCTGTGCTTTGGCGAGCGAAAAAGAGCCATTCTTTTGCTCTTTTTTTACATTTCCAAAAATATTTTAAAAAAAAATTATCTTGGAAAAAAACAATGATCGGCATTTTGAAAGTAGACAAAATTTCCAATCCAATGATATCCTAACCATTTTTGTAAGTCAAATATTGATGGAGATACAGGTTTTCAAAAATAGGGTATTTTCCACAAAAAGGCGAATTCTAAGCTTATGTTGTTTGCCGAAACGACATTTACATGAAATTCGCAATTTTTTGGTAAAAAATACCCTATTTAAAGCTGTAATTCCGTCAATATTTGACCTATAAAATTTGTTAGGATATCATTAGATTGGAAATTCTGTCTACTTTCAAAATGTCAACACACAGTTTTTATCCAAGACAATTATTTGAAAAAATATTGTTGAAAATTAAAAAAAAAGTGCAAAAACGGCTCTTTTTCTCGCCAAAAAATTAGCACAGGGTCCCCAGGGTTGCAAATCTGGATTTATATAGCCAGTAATACTCTAAAACAGATAAGCGAAAGAACGGTAGTTTTCCATTTATTCCGAGGTTAGGCCTTTTTTTGTAAAGTTTTACTGGCGTAATATTAATATCTTAAGTTATTGTGCATGAAAAATCAAAGCAAAGAGGCCGTTTTTGCGACTCCGAACCTATGCTAATTGGGAAAGCAGCAATGTCAGTAATGCATCGGGCTAAGCACTCCACTGTTTAGAAGGGAATTGCGCAATCGGCCCTAAATCTTTTCTACATGTCCTGTTAACCCGTATAACAGTTATTAAAATGAGTCTCTGGTTTAGAAAAGCTTTGGAGAAAGCTATCTGTGGACTCTATCTTAGACGCAACCCAATGATTTCGCCATCGCACTGTACGTACAGGACATTATGATGGCGTGGTATATGAAGTAGGTAGATATTTGAGGATTTTTGTAAGCATAAACGAGTACTCGTATAAGCGTGTATTATGGTCACACAAGGCTGGAGTGGAGTTTTTTATATGTAGTTATTAGAGAGTTTTAGCATGTCGTAGAAGATTGACGACATAGTTTGACATTCCATGTAAAAATTCGCATGCTTTCCGTATACGAAACAGTATATCATAATTTTGCATGTTCTAGGTAGGCATGGGTGCATATCACGACAAATAATTTCGCCCAATTTCGACTGTTTACAGAACATCAACTATACGGAAATATAGGCTTGTTCCTAACACCGTTACATCGGTTTTAAACTGGTACTTAACCGGCACCGGCACCAATATTTTAAAGCACCGATAGCTCGGCGTTTTTTTTTTTCAACCGTGGGCAGGTCCCGGTTTTTCCCAACACCGGTTTCTGTCCGTTTTTTTTTAACCATGGGCCGGTCCCGGTTTTTCCAAACACCGGTGCACCGGTTTTTTTTCAGTTATTTTAGCACTTGTTCAGTACTGTTTTTTATATCTCTTCAGCATCCGATTTTTCTTAGCACCTATTCAACAACAATTTTTTCGGGTTTTTGTGGTAACGCTTTTTAGTACGGTGTTTTCAAATTCTTTTAAAGCCACGATTCAATATCGATGTACACATATATGATTTTTTTTTTTTTTTTTTAAACCAAAGTGGATTTTATTTCGTACAGCTTACACACTGCATCTAGTATATTACGAAAAAGAATTCTATTCATTTGGATGGCAATTCTGGGTTTGTGGCTCATTGGCTTCAATGAGACGTACAGTAAAACACGGTTATAACGCTATTGAAGGGACCAGACCAAATGCGCGTTATATACGTGAAAGCGCTATAAAAATATTTAGAATGAAACATATACACATATGGCCAAAAAAATAAGTATACCCATACGAATTTTCCTTATCACCCTGTAGCCAAGTAGTTATTTGAGTAAATAAAATCTTATGGAAAGATTTAAATACTTAATTGGTGAGGAATCAAATAATATGTAAATTAGCATATTATAATAAATAACAGCTATCATTTAACTTGAAAATGTACGAACCGACTAAAATAGGCTGGACAAAATAATAAGTACATGTCAGTTAATTTGATAAAAACTGGTTTTACTCGAAATATTATGTTCTGATTCGACAAGAATTTGATTTATTTTATTATTTCAAATAAAATGGTCCATTATTTTGAAAAAAAAAAAATTTTTTTGTTGATCCTCTGGACATAATTCTTATGGCATGTTCCCATACATCCATATTTCCAGTTACTTCGAGGAAATTCCGTAATTGTTCCGATTTGTGAAAACCTTATTTCTAGTACATTGATTCAACTCTCCCTAAACATTCCGGATTCAATTTGACTCTTGTAACAACGTGAATAGCCACTCGATTAGTTTGAAGCGGAAGCTTAACCAGTTTGTAAGGTATGGTTAGGGTTAATATCCTGCTGAAATCCCCATTTAAAGTGTATGGGCTCATCAGTAAAATATTCTAGGACTCTCAACTAACATTTTTTATATGGAAAATGGCTCATAGTAACGGTTATTAGGTATATTTGAACGAAACCAAACTATGAAAATTAAGCCATAGACTAAGTTTTTTCCGACTCCATGGGAAATAACCAGTTGATGTACCGTATATCATATTATTTTTTTCCTGAATGAAGAATATTACGATAAGAGTAGTTTCCAATCCAATTTATTACGATCTCATAAATAAAACAAAATATTCTGTGAGTTTTCATTGTTCGGTCTGGAACAAGAAGAACTATCCCTACAAAATTTTCTTGTACTGTCAACACTTTTTGACATCGCCATGGAAAGCTCTAAACTTTTTACCAAAACTGCTTTACTTCTTGTATTCTCCGATTAACTTTTCAAAGGGATTCTCTATTTTCAATATTTACCGCGAAAATCATCAGTCAAGCCAAGGGAACTTTTCTCGCCATAGTGATAATGAGATTTACAGTTATCCTTAAGGCCCTTACATGGACCTATTTGACGCATTTGAGACTGCTTTAATTTAGTTTAATGAATTACACAGTAAATACAATGTTTAGCTGGTTTATTTAGTTAATGAGAGAATAATTTATCCGCTTTTTCAAATTTTTGGACTGTAAACGACTTTTTTCGTACCTACCATGCGTTTTTCGCTCCTTAAGAATTTTTGTTTGTTTTAATTTAACGCTTGTTGCATACACCAATGAATAAAAAAACAAATCCTTACAGAAAATAGTAAGTTGTTGTCAAAAAATCTAAAAACCCGATGGTGTACTTATCATTTTGACCAAGCTGAAAACCCACTTCAAAGCTTATATCGGGAGGGACCAAGATAATAGGGAGATGCCATTTAGTTTTTCGGTTCCGTTGGCATTGTTGTAATGGCTATCTATTTGGAGTAACTCAATTTTGAAAAGGGTATGAAAATTTGGCATAAAATAGTACATAAGGGGTGTACTTATTTTTTTGGCCATATGTGTACTTCGCCGATAGTTTTGCTTAAAAACTTAATTAATCCCTTGGTCAAGGGGTTCCAGGCGACTAGTGCAATTCGGTATCACTTTGACGTTGCTCAAATAATCAACGTTAGGAGGATGAGCAGGGCAGTGATCAATGAAAAGAGCTATGTGTCGATTTTGTCTTGCCATGCTCATCCGCATTATAGACTTCTCGAGGATGATAATCTTTTACAATGGTTGGAAGGACACTTCCTGTCCAAGAGCCACAACATATTCGTTGACATCTACAGTTTCGCCACTGATTTGTTTGCATATCCCGTGACGTTTTTTAAATCTCTCGATCCATCCTGTATCCGCTGCAAAATTGTTTAGCTCTAAAGTCTCCGCAATTTCGCAAGCATTTTCCATCAAAATTGGACCATTGACCGGCAAATTAGACGCCCGAATTTGGCGAAACTATTCTAATAGGACCTTTTCCAGCTCTTCGTATTTAGCCGGCCAATTTTTTTAAAATTTGTTCGTAAGGCGTTATAAAAGTGTAAATGAATGTCTGGGGACTGACAATTTGGAGCGATATAACCGTGATAGCGTTATAAGACTTGCGCTATAACCGTGAAATATTTGCACTTAATGCATGGCTAAATTATGGGGACTAGGAAAAATGGCGCTACAACCGTGAAATCGTTATATGCGTGAGCGTTATAACCGTGTTATACTGTATATGTATATGGTGATTGTGCCGATGGTGAAGGTTAATTTTTATATTATGGGAAGAGAGTTACCATACGATTGGACGATGTTGTATATGGTTAAGTATAGGGCGCCTGTGACCTATGACTGGGTGTTTCCACATTATAAAGGTCGCCATAGACTTAGCAATTAATTGAACAATCATAGCTCATTTCTGTGGAGAAAGCACATTTTCTGTGGAGAAAGCTCATTTTCTCTTGCCAATTCGGTAAGGGAACCTAAAAAACGAGCTTTCTCCACAGAAATAAACCATAAACATTGTTCAATTGATTGGCTAATGCATGATGACTCTAAGACAAAACCGTACGGTGGGAGCTTTTATTGTGGTAGGCACTATAACCATAATTTGTGAGTTACTTTCCACCAAATTTTGGCTGGCTGATCAAAACACTACAGCATACCAGCATCCGGAAACATCCAGGTAGTCTAAAACAATCTTGGGGTCAAAATAGCTTCGCCACTAACATTAAGTTCGGACAAAAAGGTAGCTGGTTTCTGCTGTGGTGTGAAACAAACGCTTGCACCAGTAAAGCAGTGATGTCCTCACCAAAAACAGAATTCCGGTATCCTTTGCGCTGCTATCGTGGCGGATAAGTTTAAGGTTCAACAAAGCCAACCATTTTCTTTTAACCGAATTTCGGGACAAAACAAATTCCCAAAGTGGCAATATTTTCCTGATCAAAAAAGGTCGCCTTAAGCAAAAATTATTTATAGAACATTAAGGAAAATTCCTATAATACACAGTTAAAAGCTTGCATAAGCCGTCGACTTCTTAACCACTTCTAGTACTTGAGTTCGACAACTCATTTCCATTTTTATGAATTTGTGCTGATGCACTTTGTGTTTCTTCGTCCCGCGTTTGACATGCCTGTACTACGGCATCCAGTCCATAGGGTCTACTTAAACGAAGACGATAGGCGATTTTTTGGGCTTCGTCTAACGCTAAATGTGGTGTCTGGTGTGACCTCTTTTAAGTTTTACTCAGAAGCTTTACTCTGTTTGTTGCGGGAGTATAATTTTTAGGGCGGGTTTCACGTACATCTTATTCAATGGTTAGTCTAATCGCATAGAGAAGAAACACACAGTTTTTCAATTATGTATATTTAATTGAAATTTGGTTTTTGCATATTTATGCTATCTTTTGCTTATTTACACCGTTGTATGAAATTGGGCAATGCGCACAATAAGCAAAAATGCAATTCAATATAATAGAAAAGCTTTCCGAAAATTGTGTGTGTCTTCTCTATACGATAAGACTAACCATTAGATAAGATGTACGTAAAACACGTGCCATGCATGAAAACCAAAAAAAAAAATATGGGAAACATTCTAAAAGAGGAGCCTACATAATAAGTAAGTGAAACTAAATGCCCATTACAATTCATAAATCATTTATTTCAATATGAATAATATATTTATCAGCCTATAAATAATGTATATTTAACTGCAGACTTGTTAATATTTTGCAAGTACTTTGCTTGATAATAGAATACCATACATACATGCGGGTATTTTGATAAACTTAAGTACTCGTACTATTAATATTTAATTCTATTTGTATAATTTCGTTATTTTCCTATGATATGTTTACTTAAATCTTAGCCTTAACATTTCAATATAGGAGTAGGTACATTACATATTAACATTTAATATCTATACTTACTGGCATGCGCTAATAAGCGAGCTTGAGGTTCTCTAGATAATTTTAATATACAGTTATTTTAATTTATTCACCAATACAGCTTTCAAGCAGAAAATTTTCAATTTTGTGATTTATTGTTTATTTTATACATGCAATTATGTACTAGCTTATATCTTTATGGTAAAATGGATTTTGAATGTAATACGTACATACATTTTGTATGAAAAACAGTGAAAAGTAAATTTTGATCTACTTTTTTATTCATACCGTTGATAGACAATTTTACAACTCTAGGCACGTTATTAGATCTATTTGATTGGCTCGAGTACAGAACGCGAAAGCTGTTCTACAGAGCGAACCCTGTCAATTTTGTATGGAAGCTGTTTTGTACTGCGAAGCCAAAAGTAAAAAGGAGCTATTTCGCCTCCGGACTTCGTCATAAGCACAAGAATTAATACAAAAATACAAACTGCAAACTATAAATATAGATACGATGTTTAAGTAAAACAACTTTCTGAGTTCGAATATGAACTCAGTTTTCCCCTATCACCCCTCCCTCTGCGAGGGAGGCACATAATCCGCACTTTGACCACTTTTTTAATGGTGGTCAATACTTTTTTTTTACATTTTTCATGTATAAATGCGAGATTTATGTTTGGAAAAATTCTCCATTTACAAAGGACGAAGTATCGATTCGAAAGCAAAACCACACGGAATTCAATTTTAAAACATTGACATGAAAGAGTAATTTTTCAGACTGTAATGAGTGCAATAAGTGCAATGAATTGACGTGTAATTAGAACTCACTTGAAGAAATTAATAATAAATAAAATAAAAACGGGACCGAGGCTAATTTCGGGCGCGGCCGAAATTTGGATACCCTTCACTCTCCTCGGGCTAAAAGTTTTTTCGGACGAAACTATGACTTGTGTTTTATCCTTTCCCATTCTTTTCCTTTTCCTTCAGTTTTCACATAATTTCTGTGGCGTCGATAAAACAATATTTGTGTGAGGTTTCGTGGGAGTAAGTGGCAAAATAAAAAAAAATATCTCAGAAAACTTTATTGGGGGGATGCGGGAGCATGACCCCATAGTACGATTCCATTTGTTGTACATTTTTTATAAACACGCATAAAGGTTTTTTGAAATTGATGTAGAAGAAATGTTTCTTACAAGATCTAAAATAGGGGGAGGGGGTTGGTTTGTTAGCTCCATGACCCCATGGTTCCATTCCATTCATTTGCACATTATGTTTTTGTGGCATCAGTCGAAATGCACTTTTACGAGTTTTGGTTGAAAGTGGTGGACAAATAAAAAAGCTTTTCATAGAAAAACTCAATTTGGGGGGTTGGGTTTGTATGATAGCCCCATGACTCCATTATCCGATTCCATTCATTTTTACATATGTTTTGTGGAATCAATTGAAATGCACTTTTATGAGGTTTGGTTGAAATTGATACACAAATAAAAAAGATTTTCTTAGAAAAACTCAATTTGGGGGGTTAGGTTTGTATGGCAGCCCCATGGCCCCATCGTCGGATTTGATCCATTCTTACATATAATTTGTGTTATCAATAGAAATAAATTTGAGTGAAATTTGGTTGAAATTGGTGCACAAATAAAAAAGTTTTTCTTAGAAGAACCTAATTTGGGGGGTTAGGTTTGTATGGCAGCCCCATGACGCCATGCTCCGATTTGATCCATTCTCACATATGTTTTGTGTCATCAATAGAAATACGTTTGTGTGAAATTTGGTTGAATTTAGTGCAGAAATAAAAAAGTTTTTCTTAGAAAAACAAAATAGGGGGGATTGGGTTTGTATGGCAGCCCCATGACCCCATTGTCCGATTTTAGTGATTCAAACATACAAACTGGCTGCAATAGAAAGAAGCATGTGTACAAAATTTCAGCTCTATAGCTTTTAAACTGGCCGTTTTAAACGCGTAGCAACAGACGGACAGACGGACAGACAGACAGACGGACATCACCCAATCGACTCAGCTCGTCATGCTGATCATATATATACATATTTTATATGGTCGGAGATGCTTCCTTCAATGCGTTACAAACTTCATGACAAAGTTAATATACCCTTTACTCTACGAGTGAAGGGTATAAAAATATGATTATGAACGGGTGCTCCAACTAGAATGCACGATGTTAATTGAGTTTGAGTGTCACATCTTAACGGTAAGTTTCTCGCCCAACTTTATTAGACATTTCTTTGCTTCAGTGTTTGGCAAATTCAACCATGGAGAAGTACACAATTGAGCAGCGTGTTCAGGGCCGGATTAACCTGCTATTGCGCCCCTGGGCAGTTTTCTAATTGCCACTCTCCGTACCTATATAGTTAAGCCTTGAAGTAGAGTAACCGTCTCTGGTAAGTTAAACGAAGAAGATTTTACCACAACATATTTTTTTTGAAAATACGTTATCTCCCGGCCGGTTCACGGTATGAAAAACGGTTACAACAGTCAAAACATGAACTGATACGTAAGGCAAACTGATTTCTGAATCCGAGTTGAGCCACATTTTTATGGTGTAGCCCATTGGTTCCTAACCTTTTTGGCACCGCAACGACCTAAATCTAAAAATAATTAACCTTCCGGCGGGCGCAATACTAATCCTGACACGATCGGGCGCAATGCATCTGACAGATTAAGTTCAGAAAACGGGATGAAACTAAGTTTCTGTATAGCTTGGACTCTTATTTATTGTTGGATTGTCTTTTTGAAGCAGTTCTACGAAATTTTAGAAACAAAATCTGGCTCACAAAGTTTGATACCCTTCACATTTTAATTTTCTAGGAATATTCCGTTTTCAATCGCTTCAATATTTCAAAAACCTCCAACAACTCGTCCGCTTAAAAAATGTGGGCTTATTTTACTAAAAACACATTATTGAAAGATCTGGTGAACCTAAAATCAACACAACGTTATTACGCAATGTGAAGAGTATAACATGTGGACATTTTCATAGAAAAGGAGAAAATAACACAATCGGGCGCAATACATCTGAGAGATTATTTCATCCCCTCCCGCCCCTCAGACATATGTTAGATAGAAACTGAAAACTTCTTTCGGTAGTTGATCGATAACGATGAAGCTACTGTGAGTTTCAGATCTCTCCCTTTTCATATCGCTGATTGGCGCAACAAAAACTGGCCACTTAATCTGTCAGATGCTTTGCGCCCGCCCGAAGGTTAAGCAAATGAGTAGCTGCATATGTAATGTTAATTCAGTCTCAATTACCTTTGTAAATTGGCTGATAACGGTAAAAAAAATCGTTAGAGTTAACATTTTTAAATTTTTGATTTTTACGAATTTTTTCGAATTTTAAAATTGTTACATTTTGTAATTTTTTAGAATTTTTGAATTGTTGAATTTTTGAGTTTATACATTTTTGAAATTATACACTTTTGAATTTTTTGAAATTTTAAAATGTTTAATTTTTGCATGTTTAAATTTTCGAATTTTTAAATTTTTAGGTTTTTAAATGGTTGAAGTTTTGAAAACGTTTATGAGATATGCCGCCCCTCCAAATGTGCCGCCCCTGGCAATTGCCCAGGATGCCCATATGAGAAATCCGGCCCTGAGCGTGTTAAGGTCGTTGAAACCTTTTACGAAAATGGAAGTTCAAATCAAAATACTTTTCGTGCACTTCGTGATTTTTTTGGTCAACAAATCAACCATATAACGGACTTCTTGTGACCAGAAATCGAGGATATGGACCTGGACGATATTTGATTCAAACCGGATAGGGCCACTTGCCATACAGCCAACGAAACAATTGCTCTTTTGCACGAGAAATTCAATGGCCGTGGCCGTGTTATCTCTCGTCTGGGAGATGTTAATTGGGCGCCACGATCATGTGATTTGACACCGTTGGACTTCGTTCTTTGGGGATATTTAAAATATAAGTGTACGCCAATAATCCAAAAACAATTCAAGAGCTAAAGGATGAGATAATTCAGCACATTAACGATATTCAACCTTAATTATGTCTCAGAGTCATTGAAAATATGGACCATCGGATAGAAGTATGCCACGGTAGCCATGGCGAGCATTTGGCCAATATTTTGTTTCACAGATAATTGCCATATATCCTTCGATCATAATAAAAAAAATTAGATAATTCTCTAAGAACTTTTTGTTTTATTAATAATTAACTTCGTGCATTCACGTTGGACCATCACCCTTTGATTGAACATTTCAAAATCATATAATAGTCAGCGGTGCGCAGTTAACTCATTTTGTACATTTACTTCGTAGAGTTATCCTCCATAATAAAGCCATTGCTAACGATCCCCGTTGGCATAAGGGCCCGCAGGTCCACGTGGCGGAGGAAGATTTAGTGACCCAAAAGAAAAGCCATAAGAAAGATTTCTCGAACCATAAATAAATCGCGACTGCGAAAACAATTTTCCTGAAATTTGGATTTTTTTTGTAGACAAGCAGAGCCCAACTAACAATTTAACCTCTGGTTAAGAACAATAGTTCTGTTACAGCATGTATTAGACACTTTGCCAGGAGATATTTCTCTTAAAATATTTATAAACGTTTATGATAAGACACGCCTCTGATAACATATTCCGTCAAATTGCTTTAACGCATTGGGTCTGTTAATGTGCTTAATACAGACTCTATTCTTAATGAAAGCTATTTTCAGCCTATCCAGGCTTACCGCAGCCTTATAATATGCTTCCAAAAAGTTTTATGAGAGTTTAGACTTTTAAACCTTTTGGTTTTAAGTTGTATAAGAGCCTCTTCGGCAGAACTGTTACTAAACTCTTACAAGAAGTATCGCATATATAAACTTTGAATAAAGCTACTATACTTGTAAACTCTTCATTAAAGATTCTTTGTGAGCCTTATAAAGTTTGCGTCTGGTATAAATACTGGGGTACTTATCAAAGTATATTTTTTATTTATATTTTTATTCTGCGTGGCGTTAAATATTTTGTATATTTTTATGCGCTATTTTAACCTAAAAAATTCTCATAAACTGTTCACTGGTTATATTATTTTGAAATGGAACCTCTGAAATTGGATCTATGAATTTAATTTCCCTATGGAGTATGGAAATCGCCCTTTAGAATTTGGATGATTTGAATAGACTTATTCTGGTATGAATCCTGTGATAGTTTACCGTAAGAAAGTATGAGTATAACTTATTCGAATGAGAATGTAAAACGAGAGAATTCTACAGAAAGTCGTATAAAAGCTCCAGGCAAGTTTTTATTTTAGTAACTTCTTAGATAAGAGCATAATAGGATCTATATCTGATAATTTACTTATTAAAGAAAAACAACTGGCCACACTCTCAAATAATCTTTAAGCAAGAACTGGAAAGTTCCGCCATATTTTCCATTGTGAAATTTTGTGGACGGTGAATAACGATCTGAAAAATTAATGAAAAATCGGGTTTAATATACATATCTGAAATATTCTGCTTTCCTAAAGTCATCCCCAATACATTTAGGAAGTGTTTAGCTCATTTAGAGCTTAAACGAACTGAATTTCATGAGAAGCATTTATTTTATTTTAGATAAAAATTAAGAAAATGGCCAAATTTGAAAAGCGATCTGTGTTTTTTCGGAGTTTCACCTCAGATTCCACGAAGCCATTTCTTTCGCAATAAAAAATCGATTTGGAATAAGAAACTACTTTCTAAACAACAAGTGTAAAATACAATCGCATTTCAACTCTTATACTTCAGTCTCCATCATTTTGCTCAACTTAACTCTTATAAGAATTAATCAATCAACAACAAAAAACAAGAATATTCTTAAAAAATTCTTGTGGAAAACCAATTCCTTCACATCTCATGACAAAAAAGATTATACAAGTAATTATGGGAACTCATTCTGTTAGTGTATTTTCAGAAAGCTATTATACGTATTCTTATAACGGTCTTAAAATACTTTTGGTACAATTCTTTTAGCCATCTTCAAGATATCTTGAAGAGGCTTATAATCGCAAATTCATACGCCACTTTTACGATTATAAGTGGCTTGAAGAATGCAATAAGAAGTAGATTCTGCTCTTATAAAACTCTTCCAGTGTGTAATAAGCAGAAAAATGTTAGTTGGGAGACGCTTTCCGAAGTGTATATTATTGTCCCTCTTTGATCATCGCCTTCGCAGAAAAATCAATTTTGTCCTAGAACTTTTAAAAATTTATCGGACAGAGCGCCGGACGTTAAAATTTTCACACTATAATTATCTTGCAAAAAGCAGCCTTAACTTGATCCGGAAATTCAGCCATTGTCCCCAAGACTTAAAAAACGCGAGAAAAATTCTTATCAACCATTTTCACCATATAAGCATGATTAGTCAATAGTCACGCGATTTGACCCTAATGAATTTGCGATTCTAGTGATCAGAGCCGTGTCAACGGAGGGCGTAGAATTGATGTTTATTAACCCTGGGTGCAAATGAACCCCACAGTATGTATGCCCATATTTCTGCATTAACCAGTGGTGTAGATAGCTTTTCGGCGAGGAGAGGGATGATTTTGCAAGATTACTTATACCTACTTTTACGATTGGCAAATATGTATCGAATTTTATAATAACAATTTCTGTATTTATTACACTTCAAATTAGCAGTTTTTTAGCAAATTTTGGTGCAAAATAGACAGCAATTTTGAATACGAAAAAACTGAGTGTTTTTTCTACGGTGAGTGAATCTACAGTATATGCATTCCAATGTTCGTACAAATGTTCACTACTATGATTGGAGTATCAGAGCATTATATTGGGTGAGATCAGTGGTCCTCATACTATTCGGAGTCACGGAACACCTAGCATCGCTGCTTTTCTGGCCGTAGCACCTCAAAACAGGTATTAAAATAAATCATATGGTCTTATGTCCAGAAAAAGGAAATTTCGAAGACGGGAGCTCGTTGGGAATGCCCAAGTGGATAAAGTGCAGCTTTTGCCACAAATTTGAGTAGAACTTGAACTTTCGACTGTTAAACATTCCTTTAAAAAAATCGTAGAAAAGTTTTGATTGATCCTCTAATTTATTTGTGCCCTAATTTTAATCCCAAAAACCCGATTACAAACACTGTGGACATATGCTTTATTTTCGGGTACGCACTACTTCCTTTTCCACATCATTTAATTGGAAGTTGTACCTTTTCCATTTCATTTAGTAGGAAGTTGTAGAAGAAAATCGGTCGAGTCTCTATTGCTAGTCAAATATTTTCCAGTTAACCCTTCTGTCGGCACAAAGGTCTGGCCAGACTTTTGGCACTATATATCGGTCAAGAAAGTATAGAAGATGAAATCGCAGCGACTTTAAATTTCATGATATCCTAAAATGATATGTTTAGATGCATTTTGCAAAAATTTGAAAAGATCGTTTGAAGTTTTGAGCATGTTTTTGACAAATTTCAATTTATAGGGCCTTTTGATACCCCATAGGTCTGGCCTCTACATTATAGTAAGTACTAGCTATTTGTCACTTGCGAACGCCTTTCTAAATAAATTTGATCATGAAATTTACGAAAAATTTAGAATTAAACGATTTTTGTACTTGAAATTTGTTTTCGAATTATTTCCTGCATGAGACTATATATGAATCCTTCAATTTTGGGAATTTCTAAATGTTTATGTAAGAAATAGCTATAAAAAAAATAATTCAGGTCAGAGCATTGAGAGTTCTCCGCACTAAATTCAATAAAATTGCGAACAACTAGAGACAGTCAAGACCTTCTTCGCCCTGCTATGTAAAACCTTTCGTCTAATTTTAACTTAGAAAAAATAATGTTAATAAACTCAAACAATAAAGGATGCTCAAAAATTGGAAGCAATTTTGCAGTGTTTTCTCTTCATCACTAGCTTTCCACGCTCCCGAAGAAAATTTTATTATACTATGTACTGTTTATTTCGCTATTGGATATTGCGCTTCTGTGGAAAAACACTCCGTGTTGCGCATTCTTTTTGCATTTTTGAACCGAACATTCCGGCTACAAATTTTCAATCAGTGCTTACATTTAATTTTTCAAGAAGCACCTCTAGATTACTTCAGTAGGGCTTGCCGGTGCGAAATTCTGGATCCAATGTGAAAAAGTAGATGGACGTAAAGGCCTGTGCTGTAGTGTTTCTGTTCTATCGATACGCTTCTATTACACAATTGAAATTTGAGGAAGTGCTAAATTTTCTATTGCAGTTCGCAAATGGTATCACGTTCTTATGGAACACTAAGCACGTTATAATAATAATACGTTGAAGTAATAATAAAAAATTTAGACGGAATAGGGGCGGGGGATTGATCCCCTTCATCCCCCCCCCCCCTTATCTACGCCACTGGCATTAACTGACTTCCAATTTTTTTTCATTTGATTCATTTTGATCGTGTGTTATGTTAATTAAATAGGGAAAACAAAAGTGAGATAGTGACTGCGAATTCAGAAATGCGGGAGGCATACATGTTCAGTTTGGTTAGACGGCAGCCACTGATATTCATACTATAAATTACATGATAAACTCAAAGAGTAATGTTCATGAAATTTCCGTATGGTAAGCATTTGATTCACTGATTTTGCGAGTGTTATGCATCTCTTCGGGTTCCTCATCATTTGACGGTTTCAGCAGAACTTATTACTTCAGTTATAAAAGTGAAATCGCTTAGCATAGATAAGAATAGCAGGCCGAGACTAGTGGGCTCGAAATGGAGTTTTGTTCACAAATTCCGAAATGCAGCTCTTTTTCGAAATCTTAGTTAGCAAACTCTTCTCCAATTAGTATCTCTGATCATTCACTAAGGGGCGATTCAGACTATCGACAAGATTTACTAAATCCTAGATTTAGTTAACAGTTGGACCATATTGTACTGCAATGTGAATAATGCAAGTACATTCTACGATGCATTTTGAATTTAATGGCATACGATTTGATCTAGTAGGCCGGTTTCGACTCGATTAATTTAGTGGTTTTAGTAAATCCTGTCCATAATGTGAATCCCATCTAAGTTTTTGTTGTTTATTTATGAAATTTAGAGAAATATGGAACAGTTTCAAATTGAAATTGTGTCTGAAACACAGCCACATTTGGTGTCCCAGAGGTCATTCCGGATAAACTATATTTCGTACTATTATTAACATTTTTAAAGTTTCTTTTTCATCCCAGATGAAAGTTTAGATATTATTATCTTTATTTTAGAATAAATATCAGTTTACCATCAAAATAAATAGTTCTGAACTCAAATAATTTATTTGCAAATGCATTTGCACCCTAAACAGTAAACTAGGGTTAATGTCTATTGCAATAGAAACATATCCTTTTGAGTGTCTCTGAATTTTCATTTTTGTTTTGTTGAAATAAATTCTGTGGTCAAAAGGTAAAACAGCATAAGTCCGATTTGTTGATTTTTCAGGAGAGCATTTTAAAGTTTTGAAAAATTCTGTGATAAAAGTTTATAAATATTTTAATGTGTGTTTTTCCAATATATAGAGTGAAAAAAAAATAAATTTTTATAGGATAATATTTTTGTTGATAACTATAACAGTTTTGTAGTTATAGCGAAAAAATCGACTTATGCTGTTATTCTTTGTTGAGGGAAAATATATTATAAAGCGTAATTCGATATATATCATTATTCCATTTTGTAATCTCAGGCCACGACTATGATATTTACACATAAGTTGTTCTTCCGAATCCTACAACTGAACTGCATACAGTTTATGTACAGATATGTTTATGTGTCTTATAATTGAGTTATGAGGTGTCGCGATTTAAAGTTTTTGATACTATTTGCACGATTTCATGAATAAGGTTGTTTTTTAAATTATGAAAAATAAAATAAAACACTAGGGGCGGAGTTCATAGTCCCCTCTTATAATTAAGGGAACCCTTAAAGGACTGACGCTATTCATAGTCACTCAATAAGGAAACGCTTAAGGGTTTCCTTATTCGTTAAGGTACATATCTAGTAACCTTATTAATTCATATATTTGTTGACATATCCTTATTCAAACACTTTGAAATTTTTGAAAAATATTGATTTTTCAACTACTTGATATTTTTTTATATTTTAATTGTCACTTTCAACAGATATGCCCAATAAGTAAATCGTTTTTTAAATGAGGCAATGCCCTAATAAGTGATGTCTATGAATACGAAACTTCCTTAAGGGCCACTTAGAGAAACCCCTTATTCCTTAAGGAATTTCTTATTACTTAAGTGGGGACTATGCATTCCGCCTTAGATTTTGATAGCACAAAACTTAATTTTTTACTAATTTCAATGAATTAATCGGTACGACAATTAGTATTAGCAACTTCAGCGTCTCAGCTTACTTCACGTAATATGGCGACGGAAAACCTATAGAATCAAAAACTGAAGCTGCTTTTCGACGCATCCCCATGATAGCCTTCCTCCACGGTTAATCTTATCAAACTCATTCTTAGAAAGCCTCGCATTGGACGGACGAAAACGATCCCGCAAACGAACAACCAACTACTCTTTTGGATCCTGGAATGTACGCTGCCTGATTAAGCCAGGTGTCCTTAGGACTTTCCTGGATCAAGCAAAAAAATACAAACTGAGCATGTTGCAATCCAAGAAACAAAAATGCTCAATAGCGAGATTACCGACAGTAATTGCGAATTGGAGTGGTGAAGAATAGGGTATAACAGAGAGTTTGGAGTAGCCTTTATAGTAATAACCAGCTCAAGGGGCACGTCATCGGATTCGCATTTGTGCGCGATCCGCGTTTAGTCCCGTTTCGGTAATCTCCGGCTTATTCATGTGCATTCCTCTACCGAAGCGAAAGAATAATCAGTTAAGGATGAGTTCTACAAAACACTTTAGTTGCATCTCTACATGTATAGTAAAAAGACTAATCAAAGACCAGGAACAGCTTAAGGCATCTAGGCACTGGGGCAATCTACCCGGGCTCAGGTAATCCAAACTGTTCTTAGCAGGATTCTCCCATAAAAGAGCGGCTGAGCTACTTCAGCTAACCAGAAATAAGTAGCATAAGTGGGATTCTTACATGCCACTCCTGCCTGAGATCACATCTGCGCACAATGAGGCTCGTACATGACGTGAGCTGTCGATTCTGTGAAGAAGATGACGAGACCTCAACCCACATCCTGTGCGAGTGTGGTGCTCTGGCCCAACGCCGCTGGATACAATTTGGAGTGACCTATCCAGACACGGACGACATAGCTTCGACGTCAATCAGCAAACACAGCTCATTTCTTAGCACGATCAACCTCGATCGTCAGGCATAGTCCTGCCCACATATGACCAGGGCGATAGTACAATAGGCCCACCTGCTTCAGTGCTACGAAACCCCTTCGGGTTCACCCCCCACAATGTAATCTAATCTAACCAAAGATTAGCTAATAAGAATATTAGACATGCATACAAGCTAAAAAATGCTATTAAGAGTGGATATCAAGCCAATACAAGTCTCTGTAAGTACAAGGATGGTAACATTACCAGCGGCATTGACATTATTAATAAGCGATGGAAATTGCATTTTAAGTGGCTTCTTAAACTCCCCCACACAAGAGCTGAGTAGTTGTCTTAGCCAGACCCTTCCGTTTGACCCCCAACATAAGAGGACATCTTGCCATTCAATAACTTCCACCTACTAAACACCCAGGCGCTGACGAAATCCCAGTGGAACTACTGTAGCACGGTGGAATGAGCACAATCACAAGATTCCTACTTGAAATATGGAGCGACGAAGTAATGCCGAAAGATTGGCGCAGAAGCGTCATCGTCCAGTCCAAAAGGATAATAAGCTGAAGTGTGTATTACAGGGGCATCTAATTAGTTTGAAGGAGTGTATCGATAGCACTGTAGGACATAATGCAGGAATTTGGTGTACCAGCGAGGCTAGTGAGGCTGGAGCATATGAAGATGACTTTTGCCGTCTGACCTGCGTTAGAGGACAGAATAGACTCACTGGCCTATTTTAAAGTCGCACTGGGCTGAAGCAGAGCGATGCACTGGCATATCGACGCTCTTCAACCTTGCTCTGAAGTACGTAATTCAAACCTGGAAAATGGACAGAAGTGGAACGCTACTTTGTCCATATCTTCAAAATCATGTGTCGAAAAATAACTATGCAGCAAACATTCTGCATAATCTTATAATATAAAGTTACTTCTATGATATAGAATATCACACTAGTGGCGTAGCATAATAGCATAATTCCAGTACTATTTATTCTTTTGGAACAGATTTGTCCACAGAATAAAAACATAACTCTAGTTACATATTGGAATTCGCAGAAAGTGAATTTTGACTAATAACATATCTCCACATATGTGTACTCAGTTTGAGAATTTATAATCTGAATAACAGCACAAGTTTAGCTATGTATGCACGAGGTACGTAGATCAAAATGGAAAAAGGACACTATTCAAATTGTACCAAGTGATAAACTATTATACATTTTGGAAAAATAGCATAAGTCAATTGTGAAGTTGGTATACCTTTTTTTTATTTGGAAATAAAAGCATACCTCAATTATGTTGTTAATCCTCTACTTGTAAAACAGTGTTCATTCGTCGAAATACGAAAAGGAATAACGACATAATGGGGAATTATGCTGTTATACCTTTTGTAATTCTGATAGTGGCGAGATATGCTGTTAGGTTTTTTATTAATAACTTTGGAACCTGTTATCCGATTTGCACGAAAAAAAATTACAAAATAAAACAAAAAATGCTTAACAAGATGACATATGTAACTCAATTTTGACATAAGTCGAGTTATGCTGTTTTGACTTTTGACCACAGAATTGTCCCCCCACTGGGGATATCAAAAGTGGTTGATTCCACGTTTTCGGCCAGCAGTGCATGATGTGGTACATCTCGTCAGATGTTCATTTAAACAAAATTGTTGAAAGTAGTGTGAATACAATACGATGCGAAGCGAGTGTTTAAACCGCCACGAGCTCAACTTTATGTTTCACTATTCACAAAACAAAATGCAAACAAAAAATGTGGCTAGTTCTGATCACATTTTGAATTCAGTTGCCGAAAATCATTTACGTTCCTGACTACTTGAAGTCAGCAAAAAAAAACGTATTTTAAGCACGAGTTCAGATAAAAGACATTGGGTGGGGTTACGAAACACAGTTGCGTATGTTCCGCAAACATGTTTGCCATTCTGATACCCTTACTGTCATTTTGCGGATCAGAAATTATCTCCGGTTCTTTTCGTTAACATATTCCAAAAAGGCAAACAAAGAAAAAGAACCGGCGATTATTTCTGATTCGCAAAATGGCAGTTAGGGGATCAGAAGGGCAAACATGTTTGCGTTACCCCATCTAATGTCAAATTAATTTCCTCCCGTATTTAAATCAGCTACAACAATAATAATGTTGACAAGTTGGTAAGTTGAAATTAATTCCAACCTACTAATAGCTAATAAGATAATGACTCAATTCAAATCATAATTGTAAACTATTCATTAAGGTCAAAGCAATTTTCCGATAAAATGAAGCTGTTTCGATGCGAAGCATCCGTTACATTGTCAATTTGTCATATTTAATCTACATAAGTTGAAAGCGTGATTGCAGCCAAATAATTTGCATAAGGATCTTTGAAATGAAAGCACTAAATTGTGTATGCGTCAATCTGACGCTCATCTGCAAGGGTAATATGCAATTTATCCATCTTATACTGGGACATTCCATAGTCTAGTAGGTATATGGAGTAGACTCAAAACAATTTAACTAAATTCATCATTTTACCAACTACTTCTCAATTACACTATTCATGATTCTATGAATATTTAATCGTATCAGCTAATGTGTAAACATAGTTTCTTTACATAACATGCACATAATACAAACTATACCATTCACTGCGTATACATATACACACGTAGCAATTTTGTCAGTTAAAGCCAGAATGGTCCTTGCGTGACCAAGATATTTCATCTTTGTATCATGTAAAATATGCAGGGTGCCCGGACTGTCCTATAAACGTATAAGCACAGTGATCCTTCAATGATTTTTGCCAGCAACAACATTTTTTTTTTCACCTCAATTTTCTCAAACTTTTGTCGAATTGACGGTCTTATACGATTGTTTTAAAAATTAGCACATTAACGGCCAATAACTCGTACATCTTATCTAGTACCCGTCGGTTAGACTTAGACTTATCGTATAGACAAGACGCACACCATTTTCTGAAAGCTTGTACATTGTATTTAAAATGAATGTTTGTTAACTTTGCATTTGCACAGTTACATCATATTTTAATTGGTTAACCCATCGTATGCGCAACTATGCAAAGTGAACAAACATTCATGTGCATAAGCTTTTGGAAAATTGTGTGCGTCTTGTCTATACGATAAGATTAACCGAAGGGGAATAGATAAGATGTACGAGTTATCGGCCATAAATATAAAAAATAAGAATTTTTTTGTGAGATTTTTTTTTATTTCCTGACTTTAGAAAATATGTGTTTTAGCAAGGGTTTTATTTAATTATTTTAGCTAATGTATTTTTTGAGATACTCATTGAAACAACAGATGAAGAAGTGCTTGCGTCTTTTAATGACTGCGGTAACTAGAGGGTTTCGGAATTCAGGGTTTGTCCATTATAATTTTTTTAAACGTTAAATTTCCATTGCGTTTATGGCTGAGTTTCCGAATACCCTGTATATATTAGCAGTATGTATGTATGTTACGAGTTAAAATATGAATTTGCATATAACAAATGAATTTGTATGGGTTTTCTTGGATGCATATGGAATTCAAGCCTCGGGTATCTTAATTCAAATACATATGTACCCATATACACAAACATCATATTTGAGAATGTGCAGTATATGTGGACACTGCATGTAAGGAAAGTCGAATATATCTCCTGCCATATACCTATATAGCAATAAATTGATTGCCATTTTGGTCAAGATGTTGCATTGTTAAGAAGTCATGCTTTCAAAACTGCCAAATGCATTGACAACTAAACTTGGAACGGTATATGTATGTATGTATGCAGATTTTCAATATTAGGTAAGTTACTATGTTTTTCGCTTTAAAAACAAACTGGGATAATTGAAGTAGTAAAATGCCAAATAAAAATAAACATTTGGAACACGGAAAAACGGGAAAGGCATTGTCATTTTTTTGTCCGTCGGATATTGATTATTTTATAGCCACTGTTTTAAGCACTGAATCATTGATCTAAAACATATACCTATATATATGTCCATTAAGGTTATATTATACACATTGACAAACTGTCAGGAATTTTCACACAATATTATGATTAATATTTAAATTTCAATACGTTTTGTTTGTGATCTTTCGTATGGAATTAAAAAAAAATTTGATAATTTGCCAATAAGTGTATGTGTATGTGTTTTGACTTTGGTTGAATTTAATACATGTTTCAAATATACATTTTTATAAGCTAACGTCTTAAGTGTAAGTTTTTATTACATTATCCTAAATGCAAGTTATACCTACTTTATCAAATCTTAATTTTCTTTCATCTATACATTTCAATTTTTTTCAATATATTAATCTAATTTGACAACTTTCTAATGAAATTCTCGTATATCTACAGCATTATCATGATTATGCTAATGATTTTATGTTCTTACAAAAGAAATCGTCAAACTAATGCATGATAAAGTATAAGAAAAGTGGCCAACCAAAAAAGGTTAATATTTCGTACTGCATTTCGGTAGGAAGATGAGGCATCATATAAGCTGTCGTCATTTTCGCCGAGCATTATATCTGAAACAAGAAAGTGTATTATTGTTTTATGAAATATAATAGTTTGGCTCGCTTAATTTTTCGTTACAACATAAACCCCTGAATAATTAGGTAACATATTGATCAAGTTTCGTCACTTTTTACTCACAGAAAAACATCTATATGTACTATGTACATTAATTAAGACGGATAGCAATATGTAAATATTAGTGGCGCAAACAGGATCTTGTCGTGGAGACAGGGCCGTCAAGAGACTCCGTATGTAAATTGAGTGATTCGAAATGAATGAAATACTATGCCATTATCGTCGATGCTACGCTCGGTGCGAGCCACATCGAGCAAAACACCTTCATTCTGCCATATCTTCATCTTGACCCAAAAAGAAGCTTATTCGGTATTCAAGAAAGATTGCTTGCATTTGTGGATTGCAATAAAAAAACTGATGCGACAATCGCTTATGTAATTTTTGAAAATTTACTGGCCCTGCGCAGCTCACACTCTCAATTTATGTGGTGTAGACAGCGCCCCCTCTCGGACTTACGCCGCCCCGGGCAAGGGGACAAATTGCCGCCCCTTAGGTACTATTCAAGGCAAAATAAACGTAGATTGTATGAGGAATTCAAAGATGGTGCTGTAAAGCTTCTGTAATACTTGCTCTTAATATGAAGCTAAAAAATATAGGTATATACTCCGTTAATACTTTTTTATTGTTTTTATTGGATGGCTTAACACACAGGGGTAATCCTGTTAGCAAATATGTAATGCATCACTCACAAATTAACACACACGTGCAATATTCTCCTATAGCAGATAATCGGTAGTGTTGTTTCATCCTAATCTAATAGTATTAAATTGTCATCCGAAAAAATGTTTATCGTATTTTTGTAGGAGTAAGGGCTTCGTAATTTTTGGAAGAGTTGAGAGTGATGAAGTACTTTGAAATACCAAAATGGAAACCAACTATCTTCAATTGAATGGTTTGAAGTCTTGACTTATTGTCAATTTCTGAAGCCGCTAAGAAAATCTCTACACATAAACTGAGTACATTTTATTGATAAATACATATGTGGATTGAAACAAACTGTAAACTGTAAAATCTTCTCACTGCAAACGAATGATTGTCAGTTTTTCTATTGCCACTATTGGTAAAACCACATGAGAGAAGATTAATTGCATAACAGATTTTATAGAAATGTGTTAAATAATTCTATAGAAGCAACTCCAACTGCTTACGAGCAATGCTCAGGTTAGTCGAGTGGTTAAGGCATAGGACGGGCGATAGCTGCGCGCTACCTTTTTCATCAGATATCAGTGTCATTCTATAAGCTTCCCATAGATGGCATTAATACTTAATCTGTTCACATTGGTTATCGGAGGTAATGCACGAGGCACGAAAGTAATGATGATACATATAAGATATAAAATACAAGGTTCTATTGGTTTAGAAAAAACGGCGGCAAATGTCACTTTTCTGATTTCATATCATGAATTCTGCTTCTAATACTATTGGAAGAGTATATTCTACGAAGTAATATAGAACTATAATTGCTAGTTGGGTAGAAGCATTTTTTGAAAGACAACACAAAAATTGATGGTGACAGTAGGACTCGAACCAAGGCCCTAATAACATAAAGTAAGAAATTGGAATAGAGATGGAACTCCATATAACATTAAAACCTACTGAACAACATTTAACCTTTGAGTGTGTGCTGTAAGTACCCTGTAGGAAAAATGGCAACTGGTCTAGAAAATAAGTAGTTTTAAAACTATTTCCAATGTAACTACTTCCGCGACTAGTTAAAAAGTAATGCAGATCGGAACAGTTTGGTATCTTTTTGGACTAGCCATCAACTTGTTATTAGGAATCGTCGTGAGTCGTTCATATTCGTTTCATTTTGACATATGGTGTCAACTTACAGTGAAAAAATTCTTTTTACAAAATAGTGCGAGTTTTATTTTAAGAAATGTGAAAAAAAGGCATTGCGACGAAAAAGAGCGACAACGGAAGAATGCAAGTAATGTTTGTAATTATGTATGTATGTTAATTGATCTCACGGTCCTAATTTTTTATATTTGTTTTTTTTTTTTTTTGACTATGGGTTGATTTTTTTCCAAAATCCAATAAGTACTATTCCAACTATTTTATGTCTATTATTATGCAAGTTTTAGCATTTAGAGCATCTTAATGTATAATTTTCTTTTTACTTCTGTCTATACGATTTCTTTGGAATGAAAACAAAAGTGTAATAGAATTTCTAAATAAATAGAAGTAAGAAACGAAACTGAGGCTAATTTCGGGCGAGGCCCTTCACTCTCCTCGGGCTAAAAGTTTTTTTTCGGGTGTACCTATGACTTGTGGTTAAAGCCCCCTTCTTTTCCTTCCGTTTCCACGTAAGTTGCATGGCGGCGAAAAAATAAAATTTGTGAGGTTTGGTTGGAATAAGTAGGCAAATAAAAACCCTTGTCTTAGAAAACTTTATTGAGGAAGCAGGAAGGGAGCATTGCATTTATGATTTTGTTGTTTCGATTCAGACATATAAATACCAGGTTTTGCGAAATTGGTGTAAAAAACATTTTCTCAGAAGAACCAAAAAGGGGGGTTGGGTTTGTAGGGCAGCCTCATGACCCCCTGGTCCCTTTGCTTCCATTCTTACATATGTTTTGTGGCATCAATAGAAATACATTTTTATGAGGTTTGGTTGAAATTGGTGCAGAAATAAAAAGTTTTTCTCAGAAGAATCTAATTTGGAGAATTGGGTTTGTATGGAAGCCCCATGACCCCCCGTCCGATTCCATACATTCTTACATATCTTTTGTGGCTTCAATAGAATCACATTTCCACATTTGTGTAGAGTTTGGCTGAAATTGGTGCGGAAATAAAAAAGTTTTCCTAGAAAACCCAAATTAGGGGGATTGGGTTTGTATGTCAGCTTAGCAATTCAAACTTACAAACTGCTTGCAATGAAAAGAAGTATGTGTGCAAAATTTCAGCCCGATAGCTTTTAAACTGGCCAAGTAAAACGTGTCACAACAGACGGACATCGTCCAATCGGGTCAGCTCGTCATACTGATGATAATATACCCTTTCACTCTACGAGCGAAGGGTATCAGCTCTCTAAAGAATTTCTTTTTTTTTTTTTATCAACACTAGCGACAATTACCTTACTATCTACCATATAACGGACAATGTCTAAAACACAAAAGTTCGAGTAATGAGAACAGATAGCAGAAGAAGCCGCTGGAATATTGATGGATTTTTATAAATGATTTATTCTTTAAGTTTAAAAAAAAACAAAATAACGCTGACAATTATAAATAAAGTGTAGCTTCGGTAGCTCAGTGGGTATATATTACACTCTTTCTTTGAATTGCTGGAAGCTGTAGGCTGGGTTTTAAAACCGAACAGTTGCCATTTTAGATAACATGTTTCATCT
This sequence comes from Microchrysa polita, assembly GCA_949715475.1. Taxonomy (NCBI): domain Eukaryota; kingdom Metazoa; phylum Arthropoda; class Insecta; order Diptera; family Stratiomyidae; genus Microchrysa; species Microchrysa polita. The sequence continues at coordinate 87,341,262 of OX454418.1, read as the reverse complement.
TTGTTTGTTCTTTCGACTGTTTGTGATGGAATACAAACAGTCGAAAGAACAAATCGGGCAAATATAGAAGTCGATATGTTGCAGGAAGGTTTTCTGGAACTACTCTTTTATAACGACGAATTTCTTTTTATAAAAGGGCGCCGTTTATAACCAGTTAAAACAAAGAGCACACGATGAGCATTAATAAAGGGTCCCTAATCTTTGTATTGGGGTAGCTGGGAAAGGAAATTAATTGATTTTTCGGTCCCATATCGAACCTTAGGAACAAAATATGTATTTCTGGATAGGATTCAGATTTACAGTGTAGAACAAAACATTCTGTCTGATGAAAATAAGTCGACGTAGATCCAGCGAATTGTCGCCTTGACCGATGCGGTATAAGTGCTAGAGTGGGTGTTGTAAATACAGACACAATCTTTCGAATGTAATATTCAGTCAGTCAATGGAGGCATTGATAGCAATGCTACTAATTCTTTAAAAGTGTTTTTGGAACCATTTCAGTACCAGTTACAATGTAGCGGTGGCGGCGAACTAAATACGATACGCATTTACGACTCGTAGAAGTTTTGTCATTACGAAACGTAAATTTTGCATTTGGGATTCGTAGAAGTTTTTCCATTAACAATTTGCATTGATGATTCGTAGAAGATGACTTTTGCCCGACCAGATTCGAATTGGTGTTTATTTTATTACATGTGAATAGTAGGTAACTCGATAACTCGAAGCTGAAGGGAACTTTTATTTCGGCTTATGGAAATTTTGAGGTATCGAGTTGAGTCAAAGAAAATTCGACATATAGAGTCCAGTCTTTTATAATTTAACTTCTAGTTATAGAATTGCTTTTTTTCATCATAATGAAGAAAAGTCTGATTCGAATTTTCATCGCCGCCGTGAATTATGCTCGAAAGATACGCAAATTGTTCGCCATGAAGAAGAAAGTTCGTACTGACTTAGAATATTCTTCATCGTGGCGTACTATTTACGTAAAATCTGACGATAGTTCGTCTAGTCGAAGAAAACTCGAATCAGACTTTTGTTCATTGTGGTGAAAGTTCGCCAAATTGTTTGGCGGGAAATAACGTCCGTGGAATTACCCCATTGTCCCTCCCACGTGTGTGTTGTCTACAATAATTATTGTGATCTTTTGTACAGCATGGCTCGGCGAACTCAGTGTGGGGCCGGCATTAGTCAGATTTTCATGTCAGAATATGTTTCAGGTAACCACGGGACCCGTACACTTTTAAAATATCTACAAAGAGAAATTAGAGCGGCAGTGTTTTCCATAAAGATTCGATCTGGTCAAAAGCAGGCGTTGTTCAATCTTGTGATGCACAGCCATCCCAAGGTAATCATGCTCTAATTTCAAATTTAAATGATTTTTTTCTGGCTTAAACAACAATTTATAAGTTAAGTTTGCAGCGATGCTGAGTGACACGAGACGTCTGACGAGATTTTTAGTTTCCTTTGAATATGATAAGACCGCCCTACCCACAGAAGTAATGTTTTGTTTTTTATTTGCGAGTAAATATTTAAGCCGCCAGCTATTGCTAAATAGACTATAGGATCTCTTAAAAAGCAGACATTGAAAAACTAAATCAAACTCGCCATAAGGGTGAATATTTTTAGGAAAAGCTTGGCTGAATCTCCCAACACCTCTCCTGAGTTGCAGCTACGTCTCCAATGAAAAGAAATGTGGAAAAACTGAACTGTCAATTAAATTTTAAAGTATAGTACTGACTTTTCAGGAGCAGCATTTTTTTACACCAAAACAGAGCGACCCGGCGCGGCGTCCCGGCAGCACCTTCTAGGCCTGTCACTGCCGGGCGAGGTCCGAGCAGTTAGTAAGGCTAATGCGTGGAATCAACCTAATGTACCCTAAGGCTTCAATCACAAGGGGAGCCGTACGGCTCACAAGCTTGAGACAACAAAATGCATTGGCTTATATGGGACGGGCGAGAACCGAGACGGCTCGTGAGACGTGTTTTCACATCTCGTGCACTACGACCCGCCAATTCGAGGTGCAAATGTTTTGCAGCTTGCAAACACGAACCCGTATGAGCCACTTATGTATCTCGAGCTTGCGAGCCGTACGGCCCGTCGTTTGTACGAAGCCTAAAACACTTCTTTCAACAGCCACATACATGATGTCGTACTCAAATAATTAAAAAAAAATAGTTCACACAAGTGCGAGCTTTAAAATTAGCTAAACAAATTTAAATTTTTTAAATACACATTAAATTTTTATTAGAAGAAAGGCGGGGTACGGTAGGCTTTTCTTATTTTATGTCCAGAGTACAGCCCTTAACCTCAAATTTTCAATTTTTCATAAATCTTTGGCTGATACGATATAACTTACCTCTAAAAGTTACTTAATGTTAAAACTGACTTTTTTCGAGGTTATTGAACACGGGCCATAGACCACGAGCATGCAATAGATGCACGCGCGAGCCCAAGGGGAATTGAGGGTATAAAACCTCAGGAATTTTGAAATCGATTTTTCAAAAACATAAGTTTGGGTAAAATTTACACAAAACCGAAATATATCACACAGTAACTGTTGAAAAATTGAATAATCATGTTTTCATGTTGCCGGATTAACATAATTTGTAATAAATGCAATGAAGTAATTCAAAGGTATGTATACAAACTAAAAACTATGTTGTAACTCCTGCACAACTCTGATTTATAATAATTCGGTAAACTAAACGTATGCATGTATGTACAGAACTAATTGTACATATCCCACATTTGCTCCATTTCTTCAATCGATTGCCATTCGTCTGCAAAATTTATAGCAAGACTGATGATGCAACAAAATGGCTATGATTAATTGCCTGCAAATATTGACTCTGACCTCATTACAGGGCGAATATTATCATTATAATAACTACGTGCTATCGATTCTTCTCATTGCCATACGTAAGTGCGTTTCGTTCTACTTGTTTACTTATCATTATACTACCGATAAAAAGGAAACATATTTTTTTAGCCAGTGCTCAATGAAAAAATCATAAGATACCAAACATTACATTCATTTCATTATATCGATTATTATATATGTAGCTCTGGTTTTCGCTGAATTTCCGAAAATTATATTCCCTGAAGCTTTTCTTTTCAAATAAATCAATTCATTAATGACGATATGCAGACGAAAAAGTTTCAGGTAATAATGTAAGTACACATACCTACTCATTCAAGCAATCATCAATAATTCAATTAATTACCTTTTCGTTTTCCAGGATTCTCCGTATCATCATTTTGTTCCAGAGTTTTGGATTGATATGCGTCCGAGCCTTTGCGATGTTTTCTGCCTAAAAAGCAAAGAACACAAACTTACAATTAAGCCCAACGTTAAATACAAAAGGTTTGTTTTATTGGTCAAGTACAGGACAGAACAGCACCACTTCCAAACACAAATTTGACAGGAGTTGTTTTATACATATAGAGCAGCAACTGTGTGGAATATTTTATTAAAAGAAGTAGCTTGCTTACTACAATATTTTTAATTTTTAACCCTTTCCCGGACAGAACGTCTATAGACGTCCAATTTTGAGCATTTGACATACAAATCGTGTCAAATTTTGGCGTTGTGTCCGGCAATGAGTTAAATGTATATTTCGGGAACGAAACATTCCCTTCTTCAGTACATTTGCTAGTAGCAATGTGATGTGTCGTTCCCGAAATATATATTTACAAATAAAAAAAGATTGTAGTAAGGAGGCTACTTCTTTTAATAAAATATTAAAGAAACTACAATAGTCGGAACCACGCAAGACTTATTAAAACTGTATGGAAATTTTACTGTTCTGTTCTGTTCTAGACCCAATAAAACGAACCTATAGATTTGACCAAAAATATATATTTTTAGGAATCCTTTGAACTTTATAGCTATGTTTTTGTCATCCTAAAGTAATATCCTAAATAAGTTTTGATATCAGGTTTCACCGCAAAGTCGAGTTTCATATGTACAGGCTTGCACATAGGAACCTGACGATTTTGAAAACGGAAATTCATGCTCCACAATTTGTGTTGGTACTAAAACACCCAGGACAGCCGCGGAATTTAGTTGACACCCTTCCAAAAAAATTAACGCCTAAGACTGTTGCTCATTCATTCATTAGTAAACATTTAGAGTCGTTTTTGGAAGTTGCCCTAAAGTTTTTCCAGAAGATCCACTTCAACAATTTCTATTTGGTATCGACGACGATCATCCAGGAAGGATAGCAGCACATTTACCATGCATTCCTGGCTTAAAAGCATTTTGGCTTGTAAGATAGATTAGTGGACAATAGAACAAAATTGAATTTGAATTTGAAACTTTGAACAAGGTGGTTTAAAACTAGGGGGCTTCACCCCCTTCTCGCTACACCCCCCCCCCCCCCGGAGCCGAGGCTAATTTTGGGGCGCGGCCGAAATTTGGATACCCTTCGCTCTACTTGGGCTAAAACTTTTTTCGGGCGTACATATGACTTGTATTTAATCCCCCTCCTCATTCTTTTTCTTCCGTCTGGACAAAAGTTTTGGGCTTGGTTGATATAAGTGGGAAAATAAAAATATTAACTCAGAAAATTTTTTTGGGGTTGCGGGAGCATGACCCCACAGTACGATTCCATTCGTTTTGAACTTTTTTGTTGGTTTGGTAAAGACACATTAATTCAAGGTTTTATCAAATTGCCAGCTCTTGAGCAGTTAGCCGAACCAAGCCCTCCCGTTCTACCCCCAACAGTAGAGGAGGTGAGTCTTGCCATAATAAAGCGCCCGGCGCTGACGAGATCCCAGCAGAACTGCTGAAGCATGGTGGAACGTGCCTGACCAACGCTGTACATGTGCTACTGCTGAAAATATGGAACGACGAGGTAATCCCCGAAGATTGGCGCAAAAGCATAATCTGCCCAATCCACAAAAAGGGTGACAAGCTGAAGTGTGAGAATTACAGGGGCATATCATTAGTTTGTACGGCCTATAAGATTTTATCAAAAATTCTTGAAAAGAGAATCAATCCGTACGCAGAACAAATCATTGGCGAGTATCAAGGCGGCTTCAGACCTGGTCGTTCAACGACCGATCAGCTTTACACAGTGAAGCTACTACTCCAAAAGTGCTGGGAATACAACATCGACGTATACCAAATCTTTGTCGACTTCAAGCAGGCATACGACAGTATCGACCGAAGTGTACTGTACAACATTATGCTGAATTTTGGTATACCGGCAAAGTTAGTGCGACTCACAAGGATGACGATGACTAATACCGTCTCGCAGGTCAAAGTGCAGAACCGACTCACTGACCTATTTGAAACTCGTACTGGACTCAAGCAGGGCGACGGGCTGGCGCCGACGCTCTTCAACCTGGCTTTGGAGTATGTAATTCGAGCCATGAATATGGACAGCAGCGGAACGCTACTCATCAAGTCGACTCAATTAGTAGCGTATGCCGACGATATCAACATCATGTCTCGAAGGTTGGGTGATGCAGAAAGCCTCCTGCATAACCTCAATAACGGAAGGAAGTTGGACTACATATCAACGAAAGCAAAACAAAGGCCATGATGCAATCGAAAACAAGGACGCCAGCAAATTCAAGCATCACAGTGGGGGACCTTAATATCGAGTATGTAGACAACTTCAACTATCTGGGTTGTAACTTATCAAAGGACGCCAACGAAACCGACGAAATTAAGCGACGGATACAACTAGCCAATAAGACATATTTCTCGGTCCTCCCTATAATTAATTCGAAACTTGCGCACAGGAACACGAAGCTCCGCGTGTACAAAACGATCATCCGACCCGTGCTATGTTATGGCTGCGAAACATGGACCCTTACCCAAGCCTCCGAAATTTTGCTAGACTGATTCGAACGAAAGGTCCTTCGGCGAATTTTCTGGGCCGTTCGCGAGCGAGACCAATGGCGTATCCGATACAACCATGAGTTGTATCAATTGTACGATGAGCTGGAAGTATCGAAAATCGTGAAGCTTCAACGTCTGCAATGGGCGGGGCATGTACAACGGATGGACGACAATCGCATGCCAAAGAAAGTTATGAACGCACAACGAATTGACGGAGCGAGGTTGCGTGGACGACCGAGAGCTCGCTGGGAGAACTCCGTAGGTGAAGACGCCCACCAGCTGCTGGGCTTCCGAAACTGGAGGACAAGGTCACGTAACCGCGACAATTGGAGGTCAACGATTCAGGCGGCCAAGGCCCGACGTCGGGCTATCGTGCCACATTGATGATGATGAAATTGGTGCAAAAAATGTTTCTTAGAAGAACCACCCAAGTAACAATTCGTATGCTTTAAAGAAGCACTTCATCCTGTAACATTCATATAGTAACACAAAATCAGTTTATCGTGTGACATCGCTTATATAAGTATTTTGATCCGATAAAAACTCCTTAAAACAATTTTCGGAAAGCTTAAAAAGTTCTTATATAATCAATTCACGACAACATCCAATAAGACTTCGATAACACTTCTCTAAACGTTAACCTAAAAAGATGCTCCATTAAATACTTCTTTGTAGTCTTTATTGAATGACATAAACACACATGACTGAAATCAACACACACACACATGCATATAATCTTCTATAGCACTGTCGATTTCATTTTTATAGTGTGACATTCGTGTGATCGTCCAATAAATTGCTCAGCGTAGTTTTATAGAAGGATGAACTTTGTGATTTTTTAAAGAATTGACACCTATGAAGTGCTCTGGAACACCACGTTTCTTGAATTGAAATCATTGAAATATTGCATGAAACCAACGTTTCCTCACTCATTCTTAACTTATGAATCAATTAAGATAATCTCAGCGCAGAAACTGGCTGCATTTTATTGATGAACGTTTGAATTTAATTAGCTTCAACTGATTGACATATAAAGAAGAAGGTGCATTGCGTAGAAGTGTTGAGCATTTCGATAGAAGCAACGAGCAATGCTGACTATATGTGAGGTTGGCCGAGTGGTTAAGGCGTCGGACTTGCGTACGACAGTCGCTGGTTCGACGCTGGCTGCGGGATTTTTTTTTTGCTAACGCGAGAAAATGACAGAAAATGATGACATAAGACATATGATGTATGTCTCTTTCAAAGTGTAATTCAGTGCTACAATAAGATTCAATTGGATCAAAAAACGGCGCCAAATGCCATTATTGGACTATTATTCAGTGTTTATGCCCTGTAAAGTGCCCCTACTATCGTTTGACGAAAATATTCTACGAAGAATTATAGGGATGAAATTGTTACTTGGGCAAAATGGGGGTTGGGTTTGTATGGCCACCTCATTGTCAGATTTGATCAATTCTTAGATATGTTTTGTGTTATTGAGAGAAACACGTTTGTGTGTAATTTGGTTGAAATTGGTGCATAAACAAAACAGTTTTTCTTCGAAGAACCTAATTTGGGGGGTAAGTTTTGTATGGCAGCCCCATGACCTCATTATCCGATTTGATCCATTCTTAAATATATTTTGTGTCATCGAGAGAAACACATTTGTGTGAAAGTTGGTTGACATCGGTGCACTAATAAAAAAGTTTTTCTTACAAGAACCTAATTTGGGGTTGTTGGGTTTGTATGGCAGCCCCATGACCACATGGTCTGATTTGATCAATTCTTAGACATGTTTTATGTCATTTAGAGAAACACGTTTGTGTAATTTGGTTGAAATTGGTGCACAAATAAAAAAGTTGTTCTTAGAAGAACTTAAATTGGGGGACTAGGTTTGTATGGCAGCCCCATGACCCAGTGATCCAATTTCGGTGATTCAAACATACAAACAGCCTGCAACAATAGTAAGCACGTGTGCAGAATTTCAACTCTGTAGCTTTTAAAGTGGCTGAGATCAATTAGGTATTTGAGCAAGAAGCAATTAATTTTGTAGACGCATCACTCAGAGTTAGAAATGTCGAAGTATGGGTTTGAATATCTCGATAGGGAACTATTGAGCTTGTGGAAATTAGGGGTATTCACAACGTCTAGGCTTACAGAAACATTCTGGGTAATATAATTCTTAAAATTACCGACATTTTCCATGCAACTTCTTTGAGATTTAAACAAGATAATGGCGTTAATCATGGAGCAAGACTGATAAAAGATTGGCTTCAAGACCAACCAATCAAGGTTTCGGAAAGACCACCATCATTCCTAGATCCAAATACCATAAAAAATGTGTTGGGATGAATGACAAGGAAAATCTATACCGTTAGACGATAGTTTAAGAACACTGAAGCTCTTCTGCGAACGTTTAGAGGAGCTTGGGGCGAAATTAATTTAATTTGCCGTCAAAAACTATACAATTCTACCCCAGATTAACTTTTTGAGCTCAAATTACGTAAAAACAGTTTTACTTATTACCAGCTACATTTTGGCATTTTGCAAAGTAAAATTATCCTTTCGTACCGTTATTTCATGTTTTATTTCCATTGGAACTATCCTATTGACTTCATCATTTGTACTGTTCTTAAGAATTCTCGTAAGAAAATCCTAACGGGACTCCGGATTTGAGACCTTCTGTCATTCAAAGAACAAGCAGGCTACTGAAAATATTGACACCAATTTTGAAGAAAATGCCGTTATCACTTACCGAGATGCAGCCATTTCACAAGTGGAACTATCCTATTGATTGGGACTGTATGTATGTATGTCATGGAGCCCAAAGATATGAATTATGACAAAATTGAATTGCGTCATAAGACATAAGTATTACATCAATGCAAATGAAATTTTATGTACATAGTCTATTTCGTTCTCAGAATATACAAAGAAATGTACATAGACTATTACGTTTTCAGATAATTTTTCTGCAATTTTTGCCATTATTTTTTTCAAAAGCAAAAGAAAAAAGCTTTTCCCCTATCGGTCAGAACTTTTTCGCAATAAATCCAGGAAACATATTTTTTGTCACTCGATGGTTATTTCAGTTTATTTTTCCCAGGCTAATGTATGTACGATACGTTAGGTATCTACATACCACATTACCGGCTGCTTCATTCCCCTATGCCATAGCTCAGTCGAAAAGTGCAAGAGGCCGTTACTAATGAAAAGATGAATTAATTGAATTTAATCCGCTTTTTTTCCACATTTGCACTGAGTTTTTTTTTCTCATCCTAGCTTATATCTAAAATTTGCATAAAAACTCAATTTCTGAATGGCATATTCTCAAAATACTGAAGATTTAAAATCAACTCAACTTCTTTATTAAGAGGTTGAATCTTCGGCATACTCGTTCTGTCCATTTCGTCCGTCTATCACGACTCACAACGGATTTTTTCTCGAAAAACTCAACAACCAAAATACGGTCACGTCTGTATACCTTGACTTACCTTTATTCCGTCCACTTCCGCCGTTTCCTCCCCCGCCATCGTACAAATCTAATGAATTCATTGCATTCGGTGGTATTCCTAGAAAAATAGGAAAATGTACAGATATAATATCCGGATAGTAACGCTGAGAGTTGAGAAGAACGGATTTAAATTTCTATGGCATTTCCATGAGGCGCGGGCAGTCAAAAATCGGATGAAAGAAGAATCATGAGTAGTCGAGTCGAGATGAGAAGCATTGGATGTTGGACTAAAAAAAAGGATGCATTGCTCACTCGTTCCTAATTTCATATTTCAATAATGCAAAAATGAATAATTCACTGTGAGAATCGTGACATGTGATGCCGATGCCGAGGGCTCGTCGACGTGACGATAACCACTACACCCGACAGTCGGTTGGAGATGATAAGGTGATAACATTTTTGATGGATGACGAAAAAAAGGACCACGCGAGGCAAGTGATGCAAAACTAAATTAGGAGATTATCACGGAAATGGGCAAATAGAGAACGGATCAAACCTACTTAGCTGATTACATAACAGTACAATATTCGAAAGAATATACTCATGGGGCAGGAGGACTTTCTATGCATATTATAATATGGACGGAATTTAAAGCTTTGAACGGAAAAAAAAGTACTTATGATTCAGGATGATTTTCGCTACTCTCTGTTAAAAGGTAGGATGTTCAATGTGAATCCATGCGTTTAAATGGATTAAAAATCAGTAAAATCACGAATGCGATCATACAACGGAATCCACTTAGCATCGACCTCATTTTTCTTCTGAGGTTATAATTTAAGTAATTATGTCGATCGCGGTCACGAAAATGCGATAATTTGGATGCGGAATTGAAGCATACTGTCAGCTGCCACTCATGAGTGTCGAGATAATTACTATGAACTTCAAATGAGAGCCTGCTTCCCGGCACTATAGAAATCGTTAAACGACATTCACCATATTCTAAGAGAGATTTGAAAACCAAAAACCGCCACGATAAAAACAACAATTAGTCCCGTTAATTCATTCGCCCACCCCTTCAACGCGCAAACCGGGGTTAGAATTTAACAATCATGTCCTTTTCCGGATTTTTGAGTTCAGTAGCTATTGCGCGTTTCTTGAATACAAAATGCCGATATTATCATGTCAAGTTCAGAACTTTAGTATGCAACACACAGCTCTCGCAGGAACACATAATCATTGACAAGCTCAACGAACATCGTTCTAATTAGCATAACATAGTATAATTGTGAGACGGTAGTCGTATTGTCTGCGAGCAGAATTTGTACTATAAGTAGGTACTGTACGAGGCGACGGAAAGATTCCATCCTCATTTATGCTTCAAAACTCCAGCATTTTACACAAGAACACTATCGATGTCTGTTACGGAACTGTACTTTGTTACAACCAAAAAGCTGTTAAATATTATATTAGTTTAATGGTGGAAACATCCTATAAAACTATTGAGTAGAAAAGCAGAGGAGAGAGGTTTCAAAATTTTCAGGATATTCCTATATGAATATATGTATGTCCTATATGCATATGTATACTTACTGTACAGCTTGATAGTTCCGTCTGTATCTCCGAGTGAGTTCTTTGCAACACAACGGTATGACCCGTATTCTGCCAAAGTAATCGGGCTAATATGCAGTCTCATTACCACCTTATATTCATTGGTCTCTGTAACGTTGGTTGTGAATCGTCCACCTGTAAGAAGGGATAGCATCGAAGCGTGTATTAGATGAAAATGTTGCTGATAAGGACCTGTTGTCATTTAATTAGGAGGTTACTAATAGTTATGGTGTGGTAAATGAGTAAGTACTGAGGTATATAGAGGTTTATTCTATAATCACATAACAATTTTAATATTTGAATAAAACACAAAATAATAATTGAAATATTGGCCTGAATATCATTCCAGTTGTCGTACACATATTATATTTTCTTAATCGAGTAAGATCACGTCTATATGCACAAAATTTTTTCAGCATCATGATTTTCTTAAAAGTTGAAATTTGAAGTAGCCTGGCTTGTGGTTGGATTGGTGCACAGGGTCATGGATCAGACTCACCGTGAACGAATTCATTAATTCAAAATTCAAAATTCAAAATTCGAAATTCAAAATTCAAAATTCAAAAATCAAAATTCAAAATTCAAAATTCAAAATTCAAAACTCAAAATTCAAAATTCAAAATTCAAAATTCAAAATTCAAAATTCAAAATTCAAAATTCAAAATTCAAAATTCAAAATTCAAAATTCAAAATTCAAAATTCAAAATTCAAAATTCAAAATTCAAAATTCAAAATTCAAAATTCAAAATTCAAAATTCAAAATTCAAAATTCAAAATTCAAAATTCAAAATTCAAAATTCAAAATTCAAAATTCAAAATTCAAAATTCAAAATTCAAAATTCAAAATTCAAAATTCAAAATTCAAAATTCAAAATTCAAAATTCAAAATTCAAAATTCAAAATTCAAAATTCAAAATTCAAAATTCAAAATTCAAAATTCAAAATTCAAAATTCAAAATTCAAAATTCAAAATTCAAAATTCAAAATTCAAAATTCAAAATTCAAAATTCAAAATTCAAAATTCAAAATTCAAAATTCAAAATTCAAAATTCAAAATTCAAAATTCAAAATTCAAAATTCAAAATTCAAAATTCAAAATTCAAAATTCAAAATTCAAAATTCAAAATTCAAAATTCAAAATTCAAAATTCAAAATTCAAAATTCAAAATTCAAAATTCAAAATTCAAAATTCAAAATTCAAAATTCAAAATTCAAAATTCAAAATTCAAAATTTTGTCTAGCGGTTAGTGCGCGCACCTTCAGTGCACAGGGTCATGAGTTCGAATCTCACCGTGGATCATGGTGTTTTTCGAACTCACGAGCTTGTGACGGACTATGATCTCACTCAGATGTTAAACGAGTATCGAGTCATGCGGATAAATAACACTGCTGAGCGTGATGCTGATCTCAATACCTCAACAAAAAGCAGATAAGATCTTGGAAATAGGATGTCACTAACACATCCTGCGGCCTTAGTACAATGCTGGATTGTCGCGCCTGTTATTTATTTATTTTATAAGTATTTTGGCAATATTTAAATCTTTGATTGTACACCAGATTTTTTGGAAAAAAATGGACAAAACATTTTTTTATTAATTTTTGTTTTTATATTTTGAATTCCAAGTAGAAAATTAGACCAGTGGCTTGAAATATTGAAACAAAAAATCAGAAATTTGAAGTTTGGTTTGATCCTCCGAAGAGGCAAACTTGGCAACCTTGGTTAAGGGTTTTTTAATTTAATTTCATACCGCAGACTGTTCATTATTAAACAACAAAATTGAATAATAGAAAAGAAATAGAAAACTATCCACTGCCTCACAGAAAAGGAATGCGAACATTGAAAAATAAGGGAAAAATCTTACAAATATTTATGGAAAATGTCCTAATGAAACCAAAGGAAAGGATATTATGAATATGGAGAATATGTCATCGGACGCACCACTCTCGGCCTTAACCTTCCGATGCTCGCTCGTATGTGAGACATACGGTCTGATTTTTGCGTGCCCATCACTCACATTTAATACCAAGCTGCTGGGGAGTCCCGTCTTCGAATCTCCTTCCAGCCGCTTTTTGAGTGCCGCAGGATCCTCGTGCTCCGAAGGACGAGTAAATTGTATGTCTCACATACGCGCGATCTTTCTCGTCAGTTTTTTTTCGATTTTATCGGTTTATTACTTATACTAGGCATTCCAAAAAATAAAAAAACATCACAAATTCGTGAACTTAAACCTGGCGACCAAAACACAATATAATTGCAAATTAATTATTTGACAAACGTCCAGATAATAATGTAACAAATAATTGCCTTGAAACTTGGAAATGCTTTGAAAGCCATTCGCACTCAACATCCAAATCAAATTTATTTTGATTGTAGCAATTCCTATGTGCCTAAACTTCATTGGAATAAATGCCTGAGTAATTTTCTGCATTTTCCTGAAGTGTCCTTGATTTTATTCTAGGCAAATCACATTGAACAAAATATGCGTATGTGATAGGGATGTCAAAAACCGGGCCATAACCCGGTTTTCGGTTTTTCTCGGTTTTTTGCAAAGCCGGTTAACCTTCGGGCGGGCGCAATGCATCTGAGAGATTTTGTTGCGCCAATCAGCGATATGAAAAGGGAGAGATCTGAAATTCACAGTAGCTTAATCTTTATCGATCAACTACCCAAAGCATTTTTCAGTTTCTGTCTACCATATATCTGAGGGGCGGGAGGGGATGAAATAATCTCTCAGATGTATTGCGCCCGATTGTGTTATTTTTTCCTTTTCTATGAAAATTTCCACTTGTTATCCTCTTCAAATTGCGTAATAACGTTGTGTTGACTTTTAGGCTCACCAAATCGTTGAATAGTGTGTTTTTAGTAAAATAACCTCACATTTTTTAAGCGGTCTAGTTGTTGGAGGTTTTTTGAATATTGAAGCGATTGAAAGTGGAATATTCTTAGAAAATTTAAAATGTGTGGGTATTAAACTTTGTGAGCCCGTATATGTCTCTAAAATTTCGTAAAACTGTTTCAAAAAGACAATGCAACAATAAATAAGAGTCTGAAATATACAGAAACTTAGTTTCATCCTTTTTTCTGCACTTAATCTGTCAGATGCATTGCGCCCGATCGTGTTAGGATTGGTATTGCGCCCGCCGGAAGGTTAAACCGTTCGGTTTTAACCGGTCTCACAGTACCGGTTTTCCGGTTAACCGAGTCTTTTCATTGATTTGCTTAGAATTGTAGTAAAAACACTCTCGTAATGCTGGTGTTCGTATCGTATGCAAAATCAAATCAAAATGCATGTACATGGTGCGCCAGAGAAACTGACTTACTTGAAAATAACTTCAGAGAGTTGAATTAGGCGGGCAGATGGGTGAGAGAGGGCGCATCTGGAGGGGGAAAGCCCCAAGTTTGTTTTCCATTCTAGTCAGTTGCCATGATGCTCTGATCTAGAGATCAGCGGGCTTTCGCCTTCGAGAGCGTATTTTCTAACGGTCGCTCACTATGTTTTCACACATTTTTATTTTAAATGAACGTTAGGGACGTGTGGTTTCAGCCACAGATGGTAACACAGCACACACAGCAGGAGGCTGAATAAATTTGTTGCGACAACACTTCCTCGACCGCCTCAGCTCTCTCAGAGGCGATTTCCCATGGCCGGCATGCTCTCCAGATTTACTCCATGCTATTTTTATACCCGTCACTATGTGAAAGGGTATATTAACTTTGTCATGAAGTTTGCAACGCACAGAAGGAAGCACCTCCGACTATATAAAGTATATATATTATTGATCAGCGTGACGAGAGAAATCGATTGAGCCATGTCCGTCTGTCTGTCTGTCTGTCTGTCTGTCTGTCCGTCTGTTGCAACGCAAACTAGTCCCTCAGTTTTGAAGCTATCGAGCTGAAAATTTGTATGCAAGTTTCTTTTTAGTGTACGCTGTATATATGTCGGAACGAATGGAATCGGACCATGGGGTCATGGGGCTGCCCCTGAAAATTAGGTTTTTCTAAGAAAAACTTTTTTCTTTATGCACCAATCTTAACCAACTTTCACCCAAGTGTGTTCCTAGTATAGCCTCAAAGCATATCTAGAAACGGGTGGAATTGGAACATTACGTCATAGGGCTGCCATACAAACGAACCATTGAAAATTAAGTTCTTCTAAGAAAAACTTTTTCCTTTTTAATCCGACCGTAACCAAACTTCATCCAAATGTGTTCCTAGTAAAGCCCCAAAAAATATCTAGGAGCAGATCAAATCGGAACACTACATCATAGGGCTGTCATACAAACCAACCACTGGAAATTAGATTCTTCTAAGAAAAACTTTTTTCTTAATGAACCAATCTTAACCAAACTTTGCGCAAATGTGTTTTTAGTAAAGCCACCAAACATATCTAGGAACAGATGAAATCGGAACACTACGTCATCGGGCTCTCATACAAACCAACCGCTGGAAATTAGGTTCTTGCATCAACAACTTTTTTCTTTGTGAATCAATCAACCAAACTTCACCCAAATATGTGGCCAGACGTACACCATTTTGCTGTACAATACCTAAAGCATTTCGACCTGTCGTACAGCATTAGTAAATGTACAGCATTCCAAACGCCACACCAAAGAAGCCTAAATGACTTCATAAAAACCTCCTCGGTGAGGCCTGTAGTCAGTCTGTTAAGTGTTATTAGCAGGATAATCGCAACTTTCATGTGACAAACATTCATTTTCGATAATTTCGAAACTCTTTCGTCAATCGTTCTGAAATTTAATGTACCTAAATGTAAGCGCCAGGTAGCTCCACAACCTGGGGATTACATTTACTTGCATTTCTCCATATTTTAGGGTCGCCTATCTGCGTTCGACAGTTACAGCTGCCCAAATCGTACTTTCGACTTTTCTAATCGAAAACTCTATAAAATGTGTCCAATAAATTTGAAAATTGGCAGACTTGTGAACATTTCAAGGCTCTAGCTCACACTTGAAGCTGTAGCGCTATACTTGACGCTCACCGCTCACATTGTCTCCAAATTTCAAGGTCCTACTTATCTGCGTTCTGGAGTTCAATCGATTTAATCGAAAATTGCCCTTATTCGGAAATTTTAAGCGGAAAATTTTGAAATTTAACAGCCATGTATAGAGGACCGCACTCCCCGTATTAGGTGAAAATCCCAAGCATCTTTAGCTGCCAATACTCAGAAGTAACAGCCATGTAAAGATGCGATTTGAATTTTTCACAAAACGATGGAAAAATGACTGTACTCCATCCGATTCCCCTATCAACCTCTTTAGGAAAAAGAAAATTCAAACTAAAGGACTCTGCAAGGATTTCCCCTATATGTTGACCAAATCCAATAAAGTAGCGATAAATCCCCAGAGAGTCGCCATCCGCTTAAGAATTCTCTACGCAATGAGGTATTAATTTATCTATTGTAATAAACAAAACGAAACTTTTAAATAGGTAGGTACAAGGAGGTGTAATTTTCGTACTTCAAATAAACAGCTTCATGGTTTTTGTTTCAGGGTCACGGATAGTCAGAGATAGGGAAAGGGCCATCATCATCCCAACAATGCTGCTGAGACTGCAGTTTCGAACACTGAAAATCAAAAGTTGAAAAATACCTATTCCTAACCCTAAAAACAATTCGGGTTCATTTAAACGAGATGCTGGCTACACTTCTCCTATGCCTGTTATAACTTTGCGTCATAAAACATACATTTGCACTTCACATGCTGATGATGTTTTGTCTATGAGAACATTTAGAAGTTAAGGGATCTTTTCTGGTACCAACAAAACCTTGCAAGGACGTAGCCAGGATTTAGCTGGATATCAGAAATTATGACATTATTAGAATCTTGTTGTTAATTGTAGACACTAGTTTCGGCGCTGCCCCAATGCACAATATGCCTCCTGTCCCACTGATCCTGTGTCCAATACAATTTTATCGCTTGACGAGGCTGGGCGAGCACGAGTGCACGCACGATTACTTAATTGCTCTGCTATCATCGGAAGCAGAGAGTGCCACGTCTACAACGCCAAAGACTTCTTTTCTTTACAATTATAGAAGGGCTCGTGGGCCATGGTATATGCACGAAGCAGCAACTATAGAACTATGAAAAGTACGATCGCGTATTCGGTGCCCGCGTCATGCTGCTTTTGCCTTCCCTTCGCATGGCTCAAAAAAAAAAATTTTTTCATTCTTACAGGGAAATATTTTATTTCAAATTGTGTAGCCTGTGTGAGTTCTTACGAAATTTGTTGAAGTTTCCATTATGAAAGACGATCCCAATTTTGGGTCACCAGATTTTTTGTGTATTCCAAATTGTTTATTATACCTATAGTCACTACTTTCGTCCAGATGACTCAATTTATCTGAATGCAAGCTTCATTTCGGCAGAGTTTTAGGAATGAATAAATTAGAAATACTGTAGGAAGTTAGGGACTCCTGGACCCCTACTCTGGCTACGTCCCTGGAACCTTGCTTTCCCAAGGTTCACCACACATTTCCCAGAATAAAGGCTACTATTCTTGCTGTATTTCGTTTAGGAAGATATCACTTATGAAAGAATGGAGAATATGTGGTCGTTTTTGGCATCCGTCATGGTGGTAGCCTCGTGACATACAATCGACGCCGCTTAATGCGATCACATCGGGATCTTGCTGTTTTGATAACATTAAGCGAATGATAACAAATAATAAAATAGTACGATTGAGGGTTTGTCTGAAAACCGAATTCCGGAATGTGTACTGCATTGGGCCTTCGGGAATCAGGTCACCTTAGGCTAGTAAAGCTTCAAAAGATATTTAGGAATGGATGAAATCGGAACATTACGTCATAGGGCTGTCATACAAACCAACCCCCAAATATTGGATTCTTGTAAGAACAACTTTTTTTCTTTTTGAATATTAACCAAAATACATCCAAGTGTGTTCCTGGATTAACCGCAACGTATCCAGGAACAGATGGAATCGGAACACGTTATTGGGCTGCGGTAGAAATTTTTAACACAAAAGGAGCTTCAGTTTCATTCAAATGTGACGGGTATTCAAATTTCGGCCGCGTCCGAAATTAGCCTCGGTCTCGTTTTTATTTAAAATCCCTGGCTTATGTGGATCGACCACGGACCATAGCTCACCTAAAAAACATCATTCACGACGCCATTGCTAAAATACGGATTGATATGCTGCAAATCAGTGTATGCACAAAGGGGATCGCCATTTAACCGATGTCATTTTCAAGACTGTATGAAAAAAAAGTTGGGAGATTGTATTCTCAAATAGAAAGAATTAAAACAAAAACTATGAAATACCTAATTTTGTGTTTATTGACCATTCAAATAAGTAAGTTTCTCTGGGACCCTATAGCCATAAGGAAAGTGTTCGAAAATATGTTTAAGGGGTGAAATTTGAAAACAGAATTTTTCATAGGGGACAAGTAATATAATTGCTGACTGAAAAATCAAGAAAATATAAAAAATTGTATGAATTTTGAAAGAACTTTTTTTTCGGTTTTAACCGGATGGACAAACAACCGTCCGGGTTATAACCGGAAGGAGGAAAAAACCGAAAAAACCCGGTTTACCGTTCTGAAAGTACCGGTTTCGGACTAACCGGTTTTTGACATCCCTAGTATGTGAGACATACGCGCGATCATCCGTGTTCGGGTGGTGGTGCGAGCATCGGAAGGTTAAACTAAAAAAAGGCAAATCGCATGCATACGCTGATAAGATGTATGGGTATATTGCTTACAATGAATAGTCTAGGCTGCTTAAATGCAAATCACTGTTTCCATGGTCAAAGCTTCTTTTTGTCGTCATTGAATCGTCGGAAGTAATATATTGCAACCCAATTTGGTTCAAAGTTCGCTTCAATCATAAAGTTCTCCGTCGTGGGTCACTCATCACTCGTACTTCACTTCGCGTTCTTTCAGACCGCGCAAAAATTTATCTTTTATTTAATTAATAAAATTGATGTGTTTACTAATGAACAGTTTACCGTCTGAAATAAAATTTCATAGCAGCGCATTCAATCTTTAAACCAGTACTAAAGCTTGCCTCTATCGATGCTTAAACCAATCTTCTAATTTCTAACTTGTTGTTTTTTTCCCAGAAAAATGCGGGTTCTATACAAAATCCACAAAGTCAAAATCCACAAGTCAAAATCCAAAAGTCATAATCCATAAAGACAAAATCCATAAAGACAAAATCCATAAAGTCAAAATCCACAAAGTCAAAATCCATCAAGACAAAATCCATAAATTTTTGTATGAAGAGAGCCATAATACTTATTGCGTGGGCACTAGACAATTACCAAACCCCGGAGCATATGCGCTTTACCTGAAGACACGGAGAAGGATGCACCCGGAGCATATGCGCCTTAGGTGTCTCTGTCTTTACCTGAAGCGCTTATGGTCCAGTGTATTCCTCTCCGTGTCATCGGCTAAATCGTATATGCCACGGATGAATCCTTTTCCGTGTCTTCAGGTAAAGCGGATATGCTCCGGGATTTGGTAATTGTCTAGTTAACGTAATAACGTACTTAAATATTCTCAATATTCAATTGTAATAAGCAAACTGATGTAAATTTGAATTTATGGATTTCGTCTTTTTGGATTTTGACTTTTTGAATTGTGACTTTATGGATTTTGGGTTTGTGAATTTTGACTTTGTGGATTTTTAAATTTTTTTGGATTTTGTCTTTTTGGATTTTGTATTTTTGGATTTTGTTTAGAACCCAAAAATGCGTGTACAATCAAAGATTTAAATTTAAATATTGTCAAAATACTTATGCCGAAACGCAATTACGCACCTATACGTTCTCTCCTTTATTAGTCTAGTACAGATAGCTCAAAACCCAAACATAAAAAAAAAGGAATTTTTGATGCCAAATTGTTGAATACACTGCTCAGTATACGCAGAAAAAAGTTACACTAATTTGCGCCATGGGTTAAGGGGGGAGGGGTGGCAAAGGGGTGAAATGTTTTTGCAAATTTCTGGAAAACTATGAGTCTGAGCTTAAAATGTCCTGACGACGAAACAAACTACGTAAAATTACCTTTGTAATGATATGTAACACTCTAGACATTTTCTCAGAAAATTATACCATTTTCTCAGAAAATTATACCCTAGATCCAAAAGTATTATAGTGAATTTAAATTTTTTGAGTTTTACATTTCGCACTGTAACTCTTGTTAGAATAGACCTTCGGTCATAATATCTTGTCCATATATTGCTAACAAAATTTATTTAATGGCATGCACACATGATTTACGGGCCCGGGGCAAAATAATTTTCCCTTGGAAATTCAAAATGTTGTTCCTACCGGCTACCACAGAATCCCAGGATGTTAGTATCTGGGAGTGCACTTAATCGGCATTAATCGTAACATTCTGAAGTCAGCTATCGGTTTCACTTTTCCGCCGCGCATGACAAGACCGAAATTTGTTCAACATTATGATTTTCTTAGGAGTTGAAATTGTCGGTCCCGAAAATATTGTTATACAAATTCTAGAACCAAGTTTTAACACTAGAAGGTCCAAATTTACGGTTTTGGCACTTTGCTAGCGCATATTTTCAAATCTCAGTATACTCATGAGTTGTGATACTCATAGACTTTTCCTGTATATGTGAATTTAAATTTCGAAATAATATTAATATATTGGAGATTTGGCGTGTTCTACCTATAAGGGCCAAGCCGTTATTTTGACGTCCAAGTAATTGTACTACGTGAACTACGCAAAGAATACGTACGGAAGAAGGACCAGACAAAAAATAGACATTCCCACAATACCAGCCGAAAGAATCACCAGAAAAAATCAAAAGTATAGACTAATTGCAAGAAGAATCGTAGGTGTGATTATTGCACATATTGTAAAAGAGCTGTTTGGGGAAAATGTATTCTGTATGTTATAAAAAATATAGTTTGTAATAAATGTAAATCGGAAAAACTTAAAAATATGTTGACCATCAATTTCAACTCAGATTTGCTATTTCATTTTGCATTTTTACACTTTCACAAGCCGAAAAAAACGGCTAGCCGCTAATTTGATGGCCCCGGACCTCGTAGGTAATGATTTTCTGTATACCATTTGTCACTAAAATCCCTTTCAGATGGAATGAAGTTAAATTCCACTACACAGCAAAAAAATCGGAGTGATTTTCACTCCGAATCGGTGTCGAATAGTGTCCATCCGAATCGGATAGTATTGGCATAAAACTCGAAGCAAGGTTTTGCTAAAGACTCCGAACGAATGTAATGACTTTATCCTTTTGGTGTAATAATTTGAACTCAAAAGAATAATTTCATTAACACCAGAAGGAGTGATTCTCGATATTTTTGGAATAAAAAAAAAAAACTATTTTCACAGGGAAGAGACAAAAATCTCATAAATGAGATTTTTGCAACCCCTCTATAGGTAATCATTTACCTCTTTACGCTCTAAAATGCATAATAAATTTACCTACCTACAGTGGGATTCGATCCCGGGACCTTATGATTTTTAGACGAACGCCCTACCTGCTAAGCCAACTAGACTAACTGATGGAGTTTGTAATTTCTACAACATGTGGCGTCGCTCTACCGCCAAATTCACTGCGATCGGAGGATACACAAAATACCAAAATTCGGATGAAATTATCCCCAGCACAATAACTTGATTGAACATGTTACGGAATTGATCCGATAGGTGTAATACTCAATACCAAATGGGATATTCTTTGCAATTTGTCCGAAAAAGGTTTTAATTTAGGAGTTTTGTCCGTTTCGGATTCTTTTCTAATAAAACTCCTGATGGCGGTGTTATTTTGAGCATGTTTACTCCGAAATAATTTTTCTTTTTTATCCTATCGGATTTTCTTGCTCTAATACCCGGCATTTTTTTTTTGCTGTGTACCTTCATGTGACGTTTAAAATTGTGTTCTACAGCTTAGAAGCCATGAAGTGAAAAGCATGAAAATATGGGATTCTCGCAAAAGAAAAAAGAGTCTCCCTAAGAGAAAGATTTCCATTTCTGATCTAATTATGTTATCGATTCATGATGCGCACACGTAGGTATACCAGTCGCCATGGATTCATGTTTTTCTGTGACGTGGTTAGCTCTATTTCTACTTTAATTAATAATGCCATATCAATTTAATGGATATGTAGGTACATTTACTTGGAAATTCACCAGTTATTGGCAATGTCAGCCTAGGTATTGATTTGCTCGTTTATTTTTTGAATAATTTAAAATTCGGCCGTTTCGTATTATCGACTTTAAATTACCCAATGCTGCTACAAAGACCAATAAGAGCGCATTCTACGGTATGGTCAGACATACTGAAATGCAAAGAACGCGTGATTCACGTTATGTGTACATATTATGAACATTCAACGGGCGAAGCTCCTTCACATTTTCCCCCATTTTGGAAACATACTCGAATGATTGCGAATAGAGTTCGGCGGTTACATGATTGAAGCGTACTTCCTTCATCATTCATATAATACGTTCGAAGCCAGGCGGAATGAACTTTCCGTCAATGACTTCAAAGACTAGCGAACGACAAAATACTGCATGAGGACGGCAAATGAAAGGGTATTGGACGGTCGGCGAAAACCACCTCTTCTAAATCCATAAAGCGTAAAGCAAGGATGCGGCATGTAGGCACTGAATTATTACCGCTGGATATAATGGATGCGATGCACAATCGACAACATTAATATTTAACAGATGAATACTCAAAGACAATAAGCGAATATGTATTTCCTTTCGATTCAGTATTTTTCCCGTAATTTAGTCGCATATTGCCATATGAAATAAACTGAGTCCCGTCTGTATTCTAATTTTGAGTTTGACGAGTCATTTTTGAAACATTCTCACACATTTTTATATTAGATGAGGACTAGGTACTCTACAATAATTAATACTACTAATACTCAACACTTTTTTGGCGTCTCCGATTATTTGCTACAAATTTTGATGCTAATGTAATTATTTATTTATTTCAAAAACCTATTAGAATAATATTTTGAATTCATAAATATCTAGTAAAATTCTTCCTTTTTTGGTAATTTCTGACAATTTTTTAGGTAATTCAATAAGTACATACACACCTACATATGTATACTATAAACACACAAAACTGGTTTAAAATACGCTGACAGAATTTCGGTAGCTCAGAACCTCCAGCGAAATTGTTTGGCTTTATTTCGAAGCATAACCCTAATCATGGGCGTAGCCAGGATTTCGGTCAGGGGGGGGCAAGCCCAAAATTTTTTTAACATCATGATTTTCTTAGGAGCTGAAATTTCCGGTCGCAGAAATATTGTTAGCATATTTTAGAGTAGCCTGGCTTGTGGTTGGATTGATGCAGAGGGTCATGGATTCCAGACTCACCGTGAACGAATTCATTTTATGGTGTTTTTTGAACTCACGACCTACGTGACGGATTATGATGTCGCTCAGATTGTAAACAAGTATCCATTTATGGGGATAAATAACATTGCTGGGCGTGCTGTTGATCTTAACACCTCATCAAAACAGCAGTTTAGATCTTGGAAATTGGATGTCACTCACACATCTGCGGCCCTAGTTTACTGGGTGACTGCCACGCATGTTATTTCTTTTTTTTTTGCTAACTTTAGAGTATACTTTTTAAAATGGAGATGAGAAAGATTTTCTTCTGCATTCTGTTTACATTCAACTGGCCTCCAATATCTGCCTTTCAGAGCGTAGTTTGTCTATTTCAGTGTATTTTTTGTATCTCGGACTTCCACTTGCGGTTTGTTTCGTCTGTCACTTTCATCTTAGCAAATTTATAAATCCTTTATTGATTGAAATATGGTTAACGGTTTTAATGAGATTTCCTCTAAATTTATCAAAGTATTAACAGTGCCTAAATTTTATTGCTGGTATGATTCAGCTAGAAAATAAATTTTGATTTAATAACTTGAAATACCCGCTCTGTGGCTCATTTGGTTGAGTCGCACTCTACGATGCTAGTAACATAGAGGTCCGGAGATGGAATCTCGGCGTGAAATATATAGTGCTTACAACATTATATTTATACACTCCGAAATTATATGCAATGTAATGTTGATTCGAAATTGCCTTTAAACGGCTAAGTTAACGCACAAGGGGCTACGGTACTGAGAAGAAAAAGAAGAACTTGAAAGACACTGAAATATGAGACCCGTTCCTTACAAAATCCTTAACCTTGGAAGGTCATGCTTATTTCTAGTACGGAAAGGTCATGCTTCGTCGATTCGACGACCCTCAACTTTGACGCTTCATAAAAATCACCCTTTCTCAAAATATTACTAAAATTTTACAAATTTTCAATCGTTAGTTTATTAAGAATAGAAAGACGTCGATTTTGAGTAATTTTGTAAGAAAATTTATTTACAAATTAAATTTTCTTAATTCAATGTTATTTGGCCCGA
Organism: Microchrysa polita; assembly: GCA_949715475.1. NCBI lineage: Eukaryota > Metazoa > Arthropoda > Insecta > Diptera > Stratiomyidae > Microchrysa > Microchrysa polita. The sequence continues at coordinate 87,316,962 of OX454418.1, read as the reverse complement.
AAGATAAAACACTAAATTTAAAAATGAGATAAATAAAAATTTAACGTTGATATAATTCAAAAACGTGCTCGAATCATAAAACACATATTCTAAACGTACTAGGAAATTGGGTTTAATGAATGGGAAGCTCATGTATACAGGGTGTCCGGAAACTGCCGCATAAACGCACCGGATTATGATTCCTCAGTTGATTTCCAGCAAAAGCTAAAATTAAACCTAGTTTTCTACACTTAACGTATCAAAACTGTTAGAAATAATGGAGCTAGATTAAAATGATGTAAGAAAGATATGATCGTAAGACTATGCGCCAATTTTCAAAAGAATCGTACAAGCACCTCACCTTGGCAGAAGTTGGAGAAAATTGAGATGAAAAAAAAAAGATTGTTTTTGGGTCAAATCACGCAAATTTGACTTTGAAGCTCTGTAAAAACCAAACCTCTTATCCGATTTTAGTGTGGTTAGCTTTATTTTACAGGTAAATTTGTTGGCTGTAATAATCATCTTATTTCACTATTCTAGCTGGTCTAGCTTTGGAGATATTAGGCTTTAAGTCGTGCAAGAAAATGATTTTTTCAAAATTTTTTAAATGCCTGTGGCAGCTAAAGGGTTAAGCTGAGGGGATATGTTCCGTACAACTTTTTTGCTGGAAATCTACTGAGGAATCATAATCCGGTGCGTTTATGCGGCAGTTTCCGGACACCCTGTATACAAGAGGCACAGCGATCCATTTTGGGGTTCCGACACGGGTTTTCTTTCACTTCACCTATTGCGGTTTTTACAGTGGATTGTAGAATTATTTATAGTAAATTTTGGAATATCTTCTCCCCGAGCTCCCTTGATTAATTCTAATTCTATGTACGATGTCTAATTTTGACATTGAGTGCCTTGGAGCCGATTTTTATGAGTTCGAAATGCAATCTTCCTAAAATGAGGAAGAATTTTGAGCCATTTTCCTGATTTGTCCTATTTTTGTCCTAGTAAATATTTTTCCCATAATTTTTGAAAAAATAGGTCCCACATTTAAAAAATAAACATATTTGTTATGAGCTAGTTGTATGGACACAGACTTATCGTCGAATCGAAATACTGGAGTTCTAAGAGTTACACAAAATTCATCCTTTGTCGTTTCGATGACACCGATTTCCAAAAATCCAACTTACCCTGCTTACTTCGTCTAGCCGCAATGTACCCGGCAAGTACATCGGCACGGTAAGTGCTGTACGAAAACTTAGCTCCAAATAATGAGAATTGTCACGAAAAATGTGATAAATTTGATGATGCGTAGTCGATTCGACGAAGCATGACCTTCCGGGGATAACAAAGCAAAGCTGTATACCATTTGTCACCCTTTCAGATGAAAATAAGTTGAATTCCACTAACTTCCCGAAGGGACCCAACGGTTGAAATTGTGTAGCCATGAAATGAAACAGCTACAGTAGCACACTCACAAGTGAAATGTGTGTGCTGGTACAGAGCCTCCGTCAGTTACGAGAGGCCACTTGGAGTGGTAAAAAACGCAACTGCTGCGCCAGCAGCAGAAAATTTTTGAAAATGTTGTATAGTGCAGCGATTTTTGTTACTACATCGATAAGGTTTTTTTCACCATCTTCATCGACCAGGGGGGGGGCCACTGCCCCTCCCTGCCCCCCCCTGGCTACGCCCATGACCCTAATTCAATTTAAGTATTTAAAGTGTTCCGCAACTGATTTGAAAAACGGACGTATCAAATCACTGAAATGATAAGGTGTTCAATGCAATCAAATTGCCTGCTCGTGCCAATCAAGCGTATAATAGTCCTGACACACCTAAACGAGTTTACGAACGAATGCAGTTTATGAGTCCAGAACGAGTTTATATGCGGTTTATAACAAGGTTATGAGCCGTTTGGAGTTTATGAAAGCTCTCATAACCACGTTGTAACCCGCAATTGGATGGAGCTTTCGATTCATAAACTGCATTGTAACCACCAAAAAGCTCTTCATTTGATATAGTTAGCCTAGGATAATTCAAATATTCATGATCGAACGTCAGATTATCTCGGAAAATTGTCAATTTTAGCGTTGGCAGTTGAAGTTTTGGCATTTAGAAGTATGTAATTTGTGGTACTCTAAAGTCAGTAAGTAAAACGTTAGTTCACTATTTTAAAATGTTGTTTGTAATTTTCCTTTTGATTCTCAGATGATCATGATTTTCAACGGAAATGGACACTGTAATATCAGCCGCCTTTGGGGAAACGAATGGCTTCCGTGTTCAGTGGACCGATGAAATTAATGAAATGGAATAGCGAGTAGTTTCGAAGGAAATTCTAAGAAACTCAACACTCGCTAATTATTTTAGATGAGCCAGTGAATTGAAGTACATACATACTCGTACATATCCACTCTTCATTATGAATGGATCGATTTATAATTCGTATTTCAAGAAAGTCAACAAAAACACTATAATTGGAACGATTTTATTATATTCATAAATAAAAAGCAAAGAGCGCACTCCAACTGTATGATGTTTTGTTATTTTCACTATATCATCTCTTAATTGAATTGTCATCCAGTGTGATGTTAATATTTTGATTCCCATTTTCTGGTCGTTCCGGTCGGATATTTAGCGATGGTTTTGTCCCAGGCTAGCTCCTGCTTTATCACTAAGGTTACACATTATTTTCTCAATTTTTTCTTGTAGGCTTTCTGCAACCTCTTATAGTCAGTACCTACCACTTCCTATACGTGAAATCCGTAGGACTTTAAGTTATTTAGAAAAAAATGTGTGAAATATGAACGACGTCCAGAAACTAACATTTCAATATTTTGATTTGAGGTGTCACAAATCGAAAGCTCAATCAGTTTATCCTGACATTCATAACCCGCATTCGACTAGTGTGTCATGCTATTCGAGTTTATGAAGCTCGGAGCTTTTCGCGGTTTATGAAACAAGGTTATCTCCTAGTGTGTCAGGACTATAATAGACTGTTCACAATATAAAAAATGGAAGGGAACTTCGGGATAAAAATCAAAATCACATAGGAACATTGTATACAAGTCGATATACAGGCTTTTACAATCCCGAGATTATATTAACAAGTATGTAATGCCAAGCTTTTGGATGCGATTCAAAGCGAGTCCAAAAGGATATACTATCTACAGCAGCCGAGAGCTCAATAAAAAAAAGGATGTGTGGCCAGCTTATGGTAATGTACCCAATTAAATATTTACGGTCATCCACACCGGAACACTCTCCTTTCGGTTGTATGCCTGTGCCGTGAAAACAACACACTTCAGACACAATACTCGCAGCCTAGGGTAGAATATTGGCCGCTCAGTTAACTTAAAGTTTTACTTTTCATTCTATTCGTATATGGTATGCCTACCCTTTCACATTCAGCTGAATGAATTCAATGGCCAATTAATATAAAATTTTGTGTAAATTGAATATACGATGAATGCTGGTGTAAAAGGAACTGACGTCTAGGAAATCCTCCAGACATTTCATTGATACTTACCTTGTGGTACTATCTCTCCTCGTTCTCTTGTCCAATAATTTATTGACTTTGGATATGCTTCTGATTGGCACTCAAGACTGATATCTCGTCCATCGACGGCTCCAATTAGTTGATTCTGAACTGTAATCATGGGCGGAACTGCAATATAGGAAGTAAAATCAAACATCAGAAGTGATGAAGACCGATTAAAACCATTCAACAAACGTGAATTGCATTCATATCAATTCTCTTACAATGGACAATCAGTGTTATCCTTTTACTGACTGTTGGAGGTATTCCGTTGGATGCTATGCACAAATAAGCTCCCATATGCTGGCGCTTAACTCTTGGTATGATTAAGTTGGATCCTTCAACATTGACGGCTGTAAGTTTATAGATAAAATGTTATGGAATGAATCAAAAAATGTTTTCATATTAATTAGGAGCAGGGCCGGATTTCCCATATGGGCAACCTGGGCAACTGCCCGGGGCGGCAGATTATGAAGGGCGGCAAAATTTTGAAACTTTCCATCAGCTACAAATTCATTGGAAAATGCAAAAAATTGGATTTGTTTTTAAATTTATTCAAGTTAGGTGTATTAGACCAGTCGCACCTCAAATTTTAATGTGACTCCGCCCTCAAAATTTGGCACTTATCCTTCACCCGAAATTTTCTTGAAGCATTTACTCTGATTGGCGGGTAGTTCGGTTACACTGGAAATAAAAAGCGGTCTGTGTTTTGATACCCCTATTGATCGCTTGACTATTATAAATGTAGGTATTTGATTGGATCCAGTCAAGCTGTCTGCCCTACTTAATTATGATTTTAGACAAAGGCTGAAAAAAGCATTTGACAGACCCAATCAGTCATTGCCATAGTATACAAAAGTTTCCTTTTTTGGAAGAATACATTGTTAAAAAATTACTTTCGTACTAGACTAATCTCCGGGTAATATTGATTAATTGACACCCCTAGTTAATAAAAGCAAGCAAAACGAGCACACATTTTTCGTCTTTTCTATGACTACTTTCTTCGCTCTTTAAATTAGTCAAGATTCGATTTCGTGAGGGGTCAAACTATATCGATATAAATTGACTGCTGCATTGACTATAGAATTTTCCAGTAAAAAGTTTCCACCGTGGGTTTCAATAAATTTTTCACAATTTTGAAGTTTATATTGTCGAGTTTGTCATTTTTCATTCAGAAAAACTGGAAAACTTTACTGTTGAACAGATCATTTAAAATAATTAAAATCAGCAAAACGTAGCACTTTTTAGGCAGCGAATGACTTTTGTTGAAGAACATAATGGTTGCATTTTCGGACTTTTTTTGTTATTCTTTTTACCGAAAACGAAAAAATATATCGCAAAAATGGGGTTAGATTATTCGAAAGCCTCAGATGTGTTCAAAGTGTACCGTTGAAAATCCACCGTGAGCTTTCCTTAAGTCGGCGTTTCTGAATAAATACAAAACAGGAAACCCCAAACTTTTTTCGGTATGAATATGTCGATAATATCAAATTTTATTTGTTGGTGTCATCCGTTCATAAATTCCAAAACGAAAAACTATGAAAAAACAACAACGTCAGATATTGGAAAGGTAAAACATTTATGAACACATTTTGAAGAATAAATGTGTATCGCTCCAGTTTTCATTAAATTTCAATGCTTTTTGAAACAATTTTGGGAAGAGCTCGGACCTCCTGGGTATGGCTCAGGGAAGCAATATATTTTCGAGCAAAGAAAACACATCGGTTACTCGAAAAAAAGTATAAAATTTTCATATCACATACATATGCTATTTATTCTCAGCCTATCCAATTGCGGAGGGCGGCAATTTAGCTACTGCCCAGGGGCGCCATAGTGACTAAATCCGGCCCTGATTAGGAGCATATGGCGCGTTAGATAATCTGACCTGCTTATAAGGAACGTAGAGAACAGATTTTTTAACACAACGGAGGAGAATGAGTTGCCAACTTTTTGACAGCTTTACTATATGATGGTATTCCTATGAATCCAAATTTTAAAAACATTTTACTATGGGTATTCCATGAGGAATGCACAATACGAGGATAAGCCCCGATGTGCAATTATGATATCAATACCTATTAAAAAGTATACACATTTGAGACCAATATTCGTTAAAATTTAGACGCGAAATGAAAGTAGAGCTACTATTTTTCGATTTGTAACTATTTTTAAACTGTCTTTTTATGTTGTCAATACATTGTAAAGACAATGGTGTGTCATTGTTGCCGAATTCCCCATGAAAGTTTATAAATACACCTCGGAAAGTATAATCACTATAGCCTCAGGGTCACAATTTACATTGCCTGAGTTTCGCTAGAATTTGCGAGTTAATATTTGCTTAAACCATTGCTAACTGGCACACCGACCATTGACTATTCACTTCTAAAAAAATTATTTGCTGTATGAGTCACATGTGACTCATAAAAACACTCTCAGTGATTTATGCCATATGCCAACTTTAAATTATATAAACACCTTAAATATTACAAGCCGTGTTATTTTCGTAAATTTTTATTTATTTTTGTATCAGAATTATTTTTCTTCAATAAAGATTAAAGTACTTATGTATCTCAGAGATACAGCTCGACTATATTTGTAGTGTAGCCTAGTTGGAGAATCTTGTAGTAAACGTATCAATGAAAGTATAACTCTGGACGGGCGAAAGGTATTGCAAATAATGTTGTCAGCCTGGTATACTGGGAACACCAACAATGATTTCGTTGATTAAATTCGACGGAGATGGACTGCTACGGATGTTGTACGGAAACCACTCTACCAGAAACACTCTGCAAAAGGTGGGACATTTATGAGTGCAAGGCGATCGCCATAAGGGTAATAGGGGACACGGAACTTAAAGAAGAGGATACGAGTAAATTCGCGTTCAGCCGACCCGATTAGAACATTTAGGTAGTCAAAGAGAGGGGACCAATCAGGAGGACAATACTCACGAATCTAGGCACAAGGAAATTGAAGAGGAGAAAACAAGCAGATGTATTGTTAAAAACGTACGAAGTGCGGAGAACAAATCCAACCGTTCTAGATGCTCTGGGGCATATATCAAATACATCTAAATCCAGCGCCCGCTCTAAGGGGGGGCGAGCCGGGCGGTCGCCCGGGGCGCCAAATTTTAGGGACGGCTTTTGAGCTAGAACTCGAAGAAAAGAAAAACTATAAAAGCCAGAAGGAAAAATTCAATATCAATTTCCATTGAGTGGAAACGAAACCTACAGATGAAATAAAAAGTTGAAAGTTGTGTTTTGAAGAAGCAAAGTCCTTGACAACAATTGATAGAAGGTTCTGCATTTAAAATCCTTAAATGCTGGCCTAGTAAGAGTTGCGTAATTGTACGTCTGTGATGCTAGCCCCCGTCCTACTTCCGAAGTTATGCGCTATTCAAGTTCTACTTTAAAACTTAAATTGGAGATTTAAGTGCAAATTTCGTCCTCCAATTGAACATTTAGTACCTCTTCTTTTGACCAGCATCAATGATAATATTTTATCTTTCTATGCATGATCCCTTAGTCTAGGGACGTAGCCAGGAATTCGTTTCGGGAGGGGTCCAACGGAATTTTCAGTCGCGCGACAAATTTATTGTTGAAAAAGTGGATACACTAAATATTAGACTGGTATGTTATGAAACGTTGAGAATAGCTGGAACCGCGTAACCTGACTTTTTACTGTAATCATGAGTGAAAACGATGTACCAGTGCAGAAAGCATCATTAATTGTTTTTTAGTCAAAGCAAATATAAAATCCATTCCCATGTGTATGAATGTTTTGAAAAGGCCGAAAAGTTGAGGGAAAGTTGCCACATGCGCGCCACCTAGTGTCACGGGAAAATATTCATGAGCGGCTAGGCTACCGAAAATCTCAGGCAGATGAGTGGTAAAACTTCTGAATATTAAATATAAATTCAGGCGCTCGGAAGTTTGTACACATCTTCTACAGCATTGAACGAATTGAGAAAGTTCCATTGAAAGTTTCAAAAGCTATGAAGAAGTAAAATTGTGTGAGAATGGATCCGTGAAAAGCCGCGAGATTTTTACGAAAAAGATATCCAAAAGCTTACCGGGAGGTGGCGAAAATGCATACAGTGGTGTAGGGGAGACTAATTAGAAAAACTAATTTTTACCATTTGTATCTTTAAAATTGTTTTGCTTTCATTCTTTATCTACGGGCTTCATGTACCTTTATATCTCCGTGATTAGCTTAGGCGAGAGCCGAGAGCTAAGTTTCCGTTTAGTCCAACAATCGCCATGCGCAAAATATTTGGGAGCTTATCCTTCACTTGACGCAAAGGGCCGATAATCGCACGTAATTATTTTTGTTTTTATAAAAAAAAAACACAAGTCATCACGTACCTTCAAAATTGATATTAGTCAAAATTTTCAAAGAAATTGTTTCCTTGAAAAAAAAAGCTCTGTTTAAAGACTATTTTATCGCATTCTCTATTTTTGTAGCAATGCTCAGAACCTGCGCAGCGGAAAGTTTAAATTTCTTGCTCGCATGAAAACACGTCCATACGTCCAATAAATAAAATCAGACTGAATAATAATTTTCGACAACAGACATTTGTTGCATAGATTCCGCGCAATTTATGTTGATGGGTTGTGTTCAGAGAAGTGGGAATTGATATTCGGATTTATCTAGTTTTGAAAAGAAAACCTCCCTTAAACCAATTTTCCATATGGGATATTTTTTATGATATTGAGTCCCACTGAATTTAGAGAAAAATATGTTACCACCTGAATATTTTGATATTTTATACTGTAATCTCTAAAAATTCCGTTATAATTGAAAACATTTCGGGAGGGGTCCGGACCCCATGGACCCCTCCCCTGGCTACGTGCCTGCCTTAGTCTTACCAACGGGGAGATCCATCTAATTTTTAAATAGAGGACGAAAGTACCTATAGAACGTTATCCTATTATTGAGTTTATATGCGGAACGTCGCACTTTAATTTCCGGAGGCAAGGTCTAAAACTTTATTTTAGCATATTGAATCGGAGAAAAACACGTCCGCTAAAAAAATATTAATCCTCCGGGGAAATTGATGTTAAATGAGAAATACTGAGTCGTATAAACACACAAAAGCGATTAAAACATAGTCTCCTGTGAGAAATTTCATACCCCTGCAGGAGTTTTGGAAACTTCTATAAACCTTTGGCGGCAATTTGAATTCAATTCACCCGATCTCCTCATGGATGGATAGCCTCAGTTGGTTCCCATTGCATTGATCTAGCATTTAAAAGTCAAATTTCGAACCAAATTGTTTGGGTTTCAGCAAGATAAGGGATGGAGTCACAGTACACATTACCAGAGCCGCAGTACTTCCTTTTTTTCGGACATGCTAAATCAGGACTTAGCTTGATTCCCCCGATTTAGCTAGCTCTGACCTTCTTCTTTATAAAAATTCTCAGTATGGGCGTAGGCTGGATTTCCTAAAGACATAAACAACATTTTCAACATCATGCCCCTAGCCCGGAATTTTTTTTTAGTGGGTCGGAGGGTATTCCCATTCCCATGAAACTATATGACAACAAAAATATTTTTAGAACGACACCGGGCGCGGCCGAAATGTGGATACCCTTCGCTCCCCTGGTTCTAAAAGTTTTTTCGAGCGCATCTGGGACTTGTATTTAATCCCCCCCCCCCCCCCATTCTTTTCCTTAATATGATGATGTTGATAACACCTACATGTGGGTGTTCATGTTTCGGATATTAAATGCCTAAAACTCCACTCTTAATAGAATTGTGCGGATGATATATACTTCTAGATTAGTATCCCTGTCTCGAAATAGCCGAGACCACCAGATTGAAATCTTTCTTAAAATTGAGATTAAGACCAGGCGCCAACACCACCAACACGCTGATTTGTAGCACTGAATTTTTCATACGAAGAGTATCGATTTTTTATGTGGTAATACAGCAGTAAGACAAAAATGTATCCTTGATCAACCGTCAGCCAGGGAGAGAGAGGGTCCACCGCAACTCCCCGCCCTGCCTCCCCATCCTCCTGGGCTAACCAATGATTCTCAAGATATCGCGTTTATGAAAATAAACCACGGACGTTCCACACTAAAGAAATCCGGCTAATTGAAGTTTATCGGCTGCAAAGATGTTATGAGAAACTACTCATCTACTTTAATGACGTATTACCTACTATCAATCTGCATGGTATATCACCAGGGGCGGCAATTTGTCCTCTTGCCCGGGGCGGCGTAAGTGCTAGAGCGGGCGCTGTCTAAATCACATTTCAGCTTGCTGTCAAAGAAGACCCCCAGGTCATTAAAACGGTCTGCTTTACTTAAGGAAGTTGCTCTGATATGATAGTCAAATATCAAAGGATTCTGTTTCAGTGAAAAGGTCATAGTGTGGCGTACATTTAAATTAAAATGGTTTTTTTCACAAAAGTTTCCGAATTTCCCAATGCAGTAAACATGAAATTAGCAGAGGCGAATCATTAACAAAAATATTAAATAGAAGTGGTCCTAAAATTGACCCTTGAGGAACACCTGATTCCACATAAGGAGAAAAGGAGGAGCCATTATAGATAACCCGACGCTCGCGATTATATAAATACGACGAAAAAACAGTTTTAAGATTTCCCCTAACACCAAACTCATGAAGTTTGGCAAGTAAGATGATGTGAACGACAGTGCCAAATGCATTTGAAAAGTCTGTGTACACCAGTGACGTAGATAAGGGGGGGGGGGGGTCAAGGGGACCGACCCTCCCTCCTTCGGTTACAGATTTTTTATTATTACTTTAGGTATGTAAAACAAAGCAAAAGTAAACTTTTTGCTGGAATTATTCAACGTGTGTAGTGTTTCATAAAAACTTGAAACCATTTTCAGAACTGAATAGAAAATTTAGCACTTTCTCAAATTTCGACGAGACCGAGTTCTAATCGTCCGAATAGCACGATGAGTGTATACCCTATACCTTTGTTCAGACCTAGAAGGCACGCAAAACCCAAAATATTTAATTTCATATTTTTTGTAGGGGAGGGAGGGGTAGATGGGTCAGACCTGACATATCTTTATTATCTTATCAAGGAATCCAACGGCTACCATTTGATACTAATTTGAAGTTTTTCGCGACATTCTATCAAAAGATATGGTCATGGGCATAGCCAGGGGGACAGGGAGGGGCGGTCCCCCCCCTGGTCGATGAAGATAGTAAAAAAAACCTTATCGATGTAGTAAAAAGAATCGCTGCACTATACAACATTTAAAAAAAAAAATTTGCCTTTTTCACAACTCCAAGTCCTACCGGAGAAGCCATGATCGGGACAGTTTGCAGTCAGGAGGCGCATACAAATAGATGACAGCGAAAGGCCTCTCGTAGCTGACGGAGGCTGCGTACCAGCACTCACATTTCACTTATTAGTGTGCTACTGTGGCTGCGTGGATCCCATATTTCCTGTTTCATTTCATGGCTTCTGAGCTGGAGTATACAATTTCAACCGTTAGGTCCCTTCGGGAAGTTAGTGGAATTCAACTTATTTTCATCTGAAAGGGTGACAAATGGTATACAGCTTTGCTTTGTTAGGGACGTTGCAAAGGTCTCATATTTCAGTGTCTTTCAAGTTCTTCTTTTTCTTCTCAGTACCGTATAGCCCCACTGCCGCATAAGCGGACCAGATTGTGATTCCTTATGTGATTTCCACAAAAAAGTTGTACGGAACATACCCCTAGTTCTTAACACTTTAGCTGCCAAATGCATTTGAAGATTTTTGAAAAACTCATTTTCTTGTACGACTAAAACTCCAATATCTCAAAAGCTAGACTAGCAAGAATAGCAAAATAAGATGATTATTACAGCTAACAAATTTACCTAAAAAACTAGGGGGCTTCGCCCCCTGCTCGCTTCGCTCGCCAACCCCCGGGGCCGAGGCTAATTTCGGGCGCGGCCGAAATTTGGATACCCTTCGCTTGGGCTAAAAGTTTTTTCGGGCGTACCTATGACTTGTATTTAATCCCCCTCCTCATTCTTTTTCTTCCGTCTTGACAAAAGTTTTGGGCTTGGTTGAAATAAGTGGGCAAATAAAAATATTTACTCGGAAAATTTTATTGGGGTTGCCGGAGCATGACCCCACAGTACGATTCCATTCGTTTTGAACTTTTTAGTTGCTTTGATAAAGACATATTAATTCAAGGTTTTGTGAAATTAGTGTAAAAAAATGTTTCTTAGAAGAACCAATATGGGGGGTTTGGTTTGTATGGCAGCCCCATGACCCCATGGTCCGATTTGATTCAATCTTACATATGTTTTGTATCATCAATAGAAATACATTTGTGTGAAATTTGTTCGAAATTGGTGCACAAATAAAAATGTTTTTCTTAGAAGAACCTAATTTGGGGGGTTGGATTTGTATGATAGCCCCATGACCCCATGGTCCGATTTCATCCGTTCTTACATATGTTTTGTGTCAACAATAGAAATACATTTGTGTGAAATTTGGTTGAAATTGGTGCACAAATCAAAAGTTTTTCTTAGAAGAACCTAATTTGGGTGGTTAAGTTTGTATGGCAGCCCCATGACCCCATGGTCCGATTTGATCAATTCTTGCATATATTATGTGTTATGTATAGAAACACTTTTTTGTGGAATTTGGTTGAAAGTGGTACACAAATAAAAAAGTTTTTGTTAGAAGAAATCAAATTGGGGAGCTAGGTTTGTATGGCAGCCCCATGACGCAGTGATCCAATTTGGGTGAATCAAACATACAAACAGCCTGCAACAATAAGAAGCACGTGTGCAAAATTTCAGCTTGCTAGCTTCAATACCCGCCGAGTAAAACGCGTCGCAACAGACAGACAGACGGACATGCTCCAATCGACTCCCCAAGTCATGCTGATCATATATGTATACTTTTTGTATGGTCGGAGATGCTTCCTTTAATGCGTTACAAACTTAATGACAAAGTTACGAGACCGAGTTCTAATCGTGCGAATAGCACGATGAGTGTATACCCATGTACAGACCTAGAAGGCATGCAAAACCCAAAATATTCAATTTCATATTTTTGTTGGGGAGGGAGGGGTAGATGGGTCGGACCTGACACATCTTTATTACCTTGTCAAGACATCCAACGGCTACCATTTGATATTAATTTGAAGTTTTTCGTGACATTCTATCAAAAGATATGACTGAATATAACTTTGTAGGGGAAGTAGGGGTAGGGGTAGTCGGACCTAATCCACTTTCCATCAACTCAAAGTATATGTCAGAATGAGACATTGATCAAAATTTCAAGTCGATAGCGATATTCTACCGAAAGTTATGGCCGAATTAAAATATCAAGGAGGGGTAGTTTGTATGGGAGGTAGGGGAACCCGTTGTCCGATTTGGCCCATTTTCAATACCGTCCAAGATTTTAGCAAAACAAACATTTGACCAAAATTTCAAACCGCTAGCTTCATTATTTCGGGAGTTATCGTGCTAACAGACAGACACACGGACAGACAGACAGACAGACAGACAGACAGACAGACAGACAGGGCTTATTCGATTCAGGGACCGACCCTGATCATTTATATATATACTTTGCCATACCTCCGGTGGCTCCTTTGAGGTGTTACATAATATCGGCGTAACAAAAACAATATACCCTTTCACTCTATGAGCGAAGGGTATAATAAAACTAGAAGCACTAAAATCAGATAAGAGGTTTGGTTTTTACAGGACTTCAAAGTCAAATTTTTGTGATTTTACCCAAAAACAATCTGTTTTTCCATCTCAATTTTCCCCAACTTCTGCCAAAGTGAGCGGGGTCAAATCGCACGATCATGGTGACCAATTCACGTTTCCTCTGCGAGAAATAGCCTTACCGTCAAATCGTTTGTGGTATCTGCTGTGTGGCGCCGTATAACTTGACGTGGCGATGTGGCATGAGTGACTGAGTAGTAAACAACAAATTAGACCGACGCCACGAAATCAAACAGGCCGCTACAGCCGGCAAACAATTACACGCTCTAATTATTGGAAAACCCTTTATCTAAGCTACACTTAGTTGCTGTCCATAATACAGAGGAAAGGCTAAAGTCGCCACAAATTGGAATGTTAGAGAGGGGGAAGTATGTTGTAACGAAAAAAGAAAATTCGACAAAAAAAAGGTTTCATAAACACTGAGGGGAGAACGGCAAGTAACAAGGAACATATACGCATGCAACTCAAAATGTTGCTGATGGGGAGTTTTTAATTGCTGAAAGTACGCACTCTACAGCAGGGCCGGCCTTAGCATTTTGGTGGCCCTGGGCCAAATCGACGATGGTGGCCCCTATTAACATCCAAATAAAAAATGATTTTAGAGACAATTTTTTTTTACATTTTTCATTTTTAATTTCCAATCTCTACTATCGATTGTAAGCCAATGTGTTTTTTTTTGGGCCATCAGCAGTCGAAAGCTGATATAGTATCAGCTTTCGACTTGGTCTTAACAAGATAGCGAAATTCGAGGCTTTTGATCCAGGTTTATTTTTATTCTTTCTTGCCTTATTATATACCAATCAGTGGTATTGTGACCTGTGGTGTTATCATGGCACTTTTTTATGTTATAACCTCAGTTTTAGTGTAGGCAGGCAGATCTATCCTGCAGCTGGGTTGTGTCATTAACGAGATCATTGCGTTGTTCAGGGTTTTTCTTTTGACACTTCGACATGTTTATCGGTCTGCTTCTGGCTGTGGGTCCTACAAATGGAAAATCCATTGATATCGCCTTCTTCGCGGGATTTTCAGGTGGACGGCTTTGCACAATGTAATACCAATCCATTCGTCGGTCTTCGAAGTTTTCGGTGATTGCTTGGTCAATAGACAAGCTGCCTCGGATGTAATCACTTTTTCGAGCCTCATGCAGCCTCATTTTAAATTGACAGCATCGCAAAACTATTCAATTGATCTTGTGACATGTTTGATAGCAGGTACGTTTGGTTAGCTCCAGTTTCGAAAAACTTCTTTCACCAGATGCTAACGTCACTGGTAATGTTAATAAAACTCGAAGAGCAAGGTGACGTTACGGAGCAGATGTAGTGTTCTTCTCAGGAATTAAGCTTATAAACATTTATAATTCAGAACACATATCTTGGGGATTAATTTCCGATTTCGATGCGTCTTTTAAAACATTACTCAAATTATTAGATATGCACGCATAAGCTCATTTTCTTTGTTTTAATTTTACCATGATCATTTTAATCATAAGAAATCCAAAATTATTAGTGTGGATTTTTTGATTATTAAAACGTTCAGTTCATTAGTGCTTTAAATTTCCTTTTTGGATCCGTAATTGTCATCGTAATCTTCTTACGATTTTTTTTTTACTTCAGGGTGATTGCTGCAGAAAAAATAATTTTGTCCGGCTGCCCGAATCGAATCCAGTCTCTTTGTAAAACTCCAAGAACGCTTTTTATTTCTCGGGGCATTTCATGGCAGTATCGAGCTGCAAATCCCTACTTTGGATTAGCCTACTGATAATGTTTATTTGCAATAGAACACCATACCAAATAACTAAGGCTACTAAGAGTTTGAACGACCTTACTTTTCCCTTGCCAAGGATAATGCTTCCACTCGAGATTTGACGTTATAAGCCGATTCATACAACTCCAATTTTGAAACGAATCGAACGCTCTCGATTCTGCATTCCCATCGAGTGTCTGAGACGGTTATTTCCCGTCACCGACGATTTGGTGATATCCCCTAGCAATAAGAGTAAACTATGATATGCGCATGGAACAAAAAAGGCTTTTGGATTTATGCCCAGAATTCTACCCGTAAACCTGAGTGAAAACCTCGCATATTTGCACCATTGTTGTAACCCTGACCAAATAATATCCAAATAAAATTTCTCAAGTTTTTTAAGATAAACATCATCCAAGTCTTACCCTGTGCTACAACTTGTAACACGCAAAAATCCTACAAAAAAAACGTTTATTTTAGGCGGTGATTCACTTATATCGACAATCCGAAGAATCGTGGTCATCTGTTTTTGATAGTTTATATCTGAAGTACAATCGAGTCTGATGGAAAAATATTTAGCATTGTGAACTTTTTTTTAATCTCCCATTAGTTTGACTATTTCATTTTGAATGCGTTTCTCTTAATAATTAACATGGATTTCGTCACTCTTAACTCGCCGGAGATGTAGTATAATTCCGATTGTTGGGTGTGATGATAATGATGTACATATTTACAAAAGGGACAATATTAAATCATTTCTTATCACAATCAAATCATATCGTTATTGTACGTCCATATTTGAAAAGGGTGTTAAGTAGATGCCCCTTGTGAGCGAGACCGTTTCCGAGTGGTGGCCACTGAAAAGTAAAGGTTCTTTGAGAGTGGTGGTCCCTGGAAAGTGGTGGCCCTGGGCGACCGCCCAGTTCGCCCACCTTTAGGGCCGGCCCTGCTCTACAGGACGAGACGACTTGAAGTTTGTACTATGTGTACTGTGTTCAAAAGCAAGCTTTACTCATTTAACATCTGACTTGTATGATGAATTCAATTATTGAGACCTATTAAAACAACGCGAAACCAATAAAATATTGCAACAAAGTATTAATTAATTTATCGGATTATTATCGATTTCTACCCTGATTTTCCAAGAACTTTAAACGATGATTAACTGACCTTAGTCAAATACATTAATTTCCTCCCAGTCTTCAGTATTTAATACACGAGAGACTATACAATCTACATAAAATGAACATCCGAGAAGACAAGCAGCATTACCACATATTCGATATTGAAAACTTGAAAACTTAACCTTTCCAAGAACCCATCTCACCAATACTTTCTAAAATCGTCTCGTACAGTATACACCCCGAACAATTTATTTTAGACATTATTACAAACTACTGGGCTATTCCTCAATAGTGAACTATGAGTATCTCTGCAGGCTGACGTTTTTCCCATGACCCAACAATTACTGAACATTGCACGGGGGGCTTGGTATGAAATTGAAGATGGTTTCGTTTAAAATGGAATATAGCTAAAGGATATAACGTTCGACATTAAGACGCCGCCAGTATAGAAAAACATATAAAAAAGGAAGCAAAGCTGCTGCCTTGTAGTAACCACTTTACGTTTCCGCGTGTATTAAATGCATGGATACCTTTCCATTGTGGCACATGCTTGCTTGCAATTCGTGCACGCGGGTAGACCCTCGTCTAGTTCATGTCCGGGTAACATTTCTTGACAGCACGTAAGACGCCCGGTAACGAGAATCGGGTTTGCGTTTCAACTATCAATGACGTTAGTTCTTTTAATTCGGATAGCCTTCCACGGAATGTTTTATTTTATTTGAAATGTATAATTGTGTCAGAATTCGAAGATTTTGAGGTATTTCGCATTTGTGATATAACCCTAAGTCCTAGTACAATCAATGTTTACATTCATTAAAGAAAATTCTGTGATGAATAAAATAAAAATTAAATGAAATTTATTCGCTCAAAAACGTACAAAATTGTGTGTTTTCTCATCACTCATCAGTCGTTTCTCACTCACATTCGAGATACAATGTATGTTTTTTCACCACTATATTATTTTTTCAGGACATCCAATTTTTGGTTGATGGGTGACTTTAGTATTAAATCGTAAGAGTAACCTTCGAGAATTTAACTGTTAGAATATGAAAGTGGGTTCAAGAAATATTCAAAATGACTCGTGTAATTTCAAAGTGGGGCAAAAATGCTTTGCAGGCCTCAGCATTATGTATGTATGTTTTTGTAATGAAATATAAATATGCATTAAATCTAGCAGTGGCGCAACCATAATCTTGTCCTGGAGGGGACTAAGGCCATCCATAGTACCGGACATTTGAGTTCGCCCCCAGAAGGTTGAGTGATGGTGCTATTTTCCAGTAATGACGCTATACGGTAGTGTTCGAAGCTCTCATTGCATTCACGCACTTATTTTCTATAAAACTGAAAAGGAACGTTTCACGAGTAAGTTCCAGGGGCAGCTGGGTATTCTGAAACAAATGTCGCACCGTAATTAGAAAATAAATTGTGAATACCCGGCACTACATGAGAAAAAATGGAATTCAGACACAAACAGAATACCGGTCGAAGTTTAACTGCAGTGTCTTTCTAATGATCTAATGGCTCCAGAGATCCTTATTTTCTCAGGTGAAGTAGACAGTGAAAGCATTGACAGGACTCTATCTCGCAAAGAACCAACTGATTTTGAATATAGATTGCTGCGATCAGTTTAATTTTTTACTTATGAAATTGTATTATCGAAGCAGGCGGTTTGCGGAGTACATACATACATGTATGTATTTCGAGAAATTTTTTTTTGCAAACCCACTGAATGAGAGCCTATTTATACTGAATCAGGCATTTTGCCTGATTGCCAATAGCACGTTCATTTGAATATGCAAAATTATACACAATCAGGCACCCGATTGCTCGTCAAGTAGGTACCTGATTGTGTGTTCGTTGTTATTGTACTTTCGACCTGACGAGCAATCAAGATGTCTCATTGTGATATTGCACATTTAAATGTACGTGCTAGTGGTAATCAGGCAAAATGCCTGATTCAGTATAAATAGGATCTCAGATTTTAATCGGGCGTTTTGCCTGATTACCAATATCACGTACATTAAAATGTTGCAAAACTATACACAATCAGGCACCAGATTGCTCGTCAACAACAACAAGGAACACACAATCAGGTACCTGACGAGCATTGTGTAAATATATACACAATCAGGTTTGAATCGGGCATTTTGCCTGATTGCCAATAGCACGTACATTTAAATGTGCAAAATCAGGCACCTGGTTGCTCGTCAGTTTGAAAGTACAGCTACAACGAACACACAATCGAGCAATCAGGTGCCTGATTGTGTATAATTTTGCACATTTAAATGTACGTACTATTGGCAATCAGGCAAAGTGCCTGATTCAAACCTAATTCGAACCTGATTCAGTATAAATAGGCTGTCAGACATCAGCCGTTGTCTTCTTTTTTGCACGAAAATTCAAAAATCTGTACAGACTACTGAAGCTGATGAATAACCTATGCTTCAAGAAAAATTCATATTTTTATCAATTTCGGTTTGCAGTTTTTTCTTTCCCTATTTCTGGGTCTGGGAGGGGCTTTAGTCCTCTTAGCCCCTCCCGTGGTTGCTACACATAAATATAGTTTTAAACTTGAATTAAATTGAGCATGCTAACACGAAATAGATACATAGTTCTTTTGCATTCTCTTCCAGTATCCTCTAACTAAATGAAATTGGCCACTTTATGTTGTCATCGTAGAAGAAATACTCAATTAAAGTGTGAAACAAATACATTTCATAATTATTCAATATCTAGTCCTGCAAATTGCAAATATCCCTAATTAAAGGAATAATAGTAAGGAATTAACTTTATTTTTATCACGCACGAAACCAGAGATAGCCCAATAATATCGTATTTTCGTCAGGAAAAAAATACAGAAGTTTATTTCTCAATTTTGTTATATGTATTTTGGGGCGCTGATTCCGAATATCAACTTTGCACCCTAAAAAACGTGCCGCAACTTTTAAAAAAGGGGGGAAAGGGGGGCATTTGTTCGGTTTTTTGCGATTATTTCCAAAACGGTAAAAGATACAGAAAAATGGTCTGAGAACGGAAAAAAACTACATAAAATTATCTTTGCAATGATATATAACACATTAGAGTTTAATTGCATATTTCGGCGTTCGAATAGCACATAAATTAGAATATTTTCATTTTAGACCTTTTTTAAAAGCTCCATAACTTTTCAAAGAATGTTAGTTCAGCCGTAAACCCAACTAACAATTTTCTCCTTGGGCAAGTGGAAAACTCTTATAAATTTCTTATTAGAATTTTCACAAAGAATTAATTATATGACTCTTGACTGAAACTATTTTATTCTTATTATTGTCTTGAAATGAATTTGTGTTAGAGTAGTATAAGATAATTTTCTTTTAAGGTTTTAGATTAAAGGCTCTTTGAGATCCTCTTTGGTATGAGTCTAACTATGCCGCTATAAGAAGCCCTACTTATATGATTGTTACTAAAAACGCAAATACTCCTGCAGCTTTCGATAAGGTCTTTAAATGAGCTTTATGAAAATGACGTTTTCAATAAGTGTGCATCAAAAAATTATTTTTTATCAAGACTGTTTCAAGAATTACTTTGACATGTTTATTAATTGAGTTGTCACCTAGAAGTCTGAAGAATAGTGCGTGTTTGTGAGTACAGTGATTCGTAATCGCGAAAAGCTATGAGTGCTGGCATAGGAAAATGGAAAAAAATAAAAAGAAGTGGAACGTTTGGAAGAAAAGTTCGAAATAATAGTTCTGGTCTGTCCAATATCAGCGGTGTACATGTTGAAAAAGAAGATTGTATTAACAACATCAAAATTGACCAAACTTTTACCAATAGTAGTAATGCAATTGAACAATATTTGCCAACCGAATCCGATGACAATCTAGACGAGGAGGAATTGAAAATTTGCACGGAATCCCTTACGAAAATTGAATTTTTAAACAATTTCAAATCATGGGCCACGAATTTCAATATAAGGCAAACGGCGTTGAAAGAGTTGATAAAATTTTTGAAAACTGTCATACCGTTTTCATTGCCACAAGATCCTAGAACAATACTCGAAACACCCAAATCAATTGAGATTTTGCAAATCGGGAATGGCAAGTATTGGCACCAAGGATTGTCAGTCTGTCTTAAAAACTTTTTTAGAGATACAAAGCAACCGATGCGAATCTCGTTGAATATAAACATAGATGGGCTTCCTATCGCCAAAAGTTCAAGGGAGGAATTCTGGCCGATTTTATGCCAAATAACCGAATTTCCTAAATCAAGACCAATGGTAATCGGGATATATTCAGGATATGGAAAGCCTCAAGTAGCCTCATGGAATTTTTGACACCATTTGTAAAGGATTTAAAGCAGTGCGAAAGTATAGAAATAAACGGCCATGTACTCAATGTATCCGTAAAAGCTGTTATTTGCGATTCACCTGCCAGAGCATTTGTTAAAGGTGTGGTTAACTTTAATAGTCAGAATGGTTGTCAAAAGTGTACTACAGTGGGCGAGTATTCCTACGAATCACGTTGCAATATTTTTCCCCGTACTCATTGTCCAAAGAGAACCGATGAAGGATTTAGGCAAAAGGTTTCAAATCAAAGGTATTTTGCGAAACGTTTGCTACAACTATTTTATTCAAATTTCAGATCGACGAAATGCATCATAAATGTGTAACACCTTTAGAGCAGCTACCAATTGATATGATTGCAGATTTTCCTATCAATGACAATTCTTGATAATGTTCTTATATTCACCTTCTGCAAGAGTAAATATTAGTCAACTCTGCTAGCAGTTGTATAGCAAGGTTCGCTAAGAACGTATTCTTATATCCCAACTAAAAAGGGTTTGACTAAGAATATAAGAGTAAAACGCTTTTAAACAAAAATGTTCTAAGACAGAAAACTATAAACGGTCAGATAATGGCTTCAAGAAAATGTGTAGTTTGATTTCTAATTTCAAGAAGAGCTTAATACGAGAAAGTTCTTTTTATTTACTAATATGAGTAAAAAAATTTACTAAACGCTAATTATAACTTTTGTCAAGAAAATAGAAATCCGCCATATTTTTTTCTTATGATTATTGGTAGTATGGAAATTGTCAAAATTTATTTTGTGATAGGTTTGGATATTTTGTAAATTTTCAAGATATTTTGGATTCATGCAGCAACAATGCGGCAATAATGATGGAATGAGATTATTTAAGTGCTTTTACGACTCCAATTAAAAAAGGACAATTATTTTTTCGAAGTTTAAAATTTGTAAAGAAGCCAAATTTCAGGAGCGATCAATGTTTTTTCAGAGTTTCATGCAGCATTTCACAGAGCAATTTCATTGGCAGTAAGTATTTCGCTATAGAATCTAGAAATCTACTTCGAAATAAAGTACCATAATTATTTCAACTATTTATCTTTTCTTTAGTCTCATAGTTTTCTGTTGTAAGTATCATACAAATATTAGTATGGCATATATGGAAACTTAGTTCTTAAAAAATACATGCCAATTCTTGGATGAGATTCTTCAAAGCTATACTTGGCTTTCCACAAAAACAGTACCAGGGAATATTCTGATAAAGCTTTGGGTCGAGAGCATTGTCGCAATTCGGATAGCACTCTTGAATGGAAGTGTTATAGGAGACCAAACTTATAATGCTTCTCAAAGAGCTCTTGCTAGATTTTTAAAGAACTCTTGAAGAATTCTGAAGTGCCTAATGCGTACGCCAAATGCACGATTATAAGAATCTTGAAGGATTCTATAAGAATAATTTGTCTAAGAACGATTCTTAGCTAAAACTAAATTTTAGTCTTATAAAACCCTTGAAGAGCTTTATTAGAAGAAAATTGTTAGTTGGGAAGTTTTGTATAAGTATTCACAACAAGTTTAAGATAATTTTAACGTAAACATTGAGTCGCTCCGGTCAAGGACCCCCAGTATCCCCCCATTTAAATTTTTCAAAACGGCGTATCCATAACTCCCCCAAAATTGAAGCAGAGTGCTAAATTTTGGTTTGTTGAAATTGGAGCTCATAGTGACCCCACCCACCAAAACTCAGCTCATTCGGATAAAAACTAAGGGTACCTCCCATACAAAGTGACCCATCAGGAATTTGTTCTACGTACGAGTAGGTACTACCAATGAGGATAAATACATAGAGGGCTCACTCCATACTAGCTATTTTTCTAACAAAAAAAATTGCAAGAGCGTGACGACAATATTACAAGTAGGCAATCGCGTATAGAAAAGTGCAAAAGAAAATCTCTGATTTCCAAAGAATGTGTTTGTATTTGTACCTCTTTCCGAAAAAAATGTTTGTATGAGTATAGATATTATCTCTCCGTTGAATATGTGTGCGAGAATTTTATTCTCTCGTTGCAGGTTGAGAGCATTGCAAAGCAATGGGCCTGTCTACACGCGAACAAGAACAACAAGAAGAGATTCGCGAGGAGCAAGCTATAAAAACCGGTTTTTTGTTTTTATTCACGTTTAGACAAACCCAATGTGTTTTGAATGACAGCCGACGGGTCACGAAGTGGACACTGGATTTCACATACTAATTTATAACATAAAATGTATAAATATACACTTGCCGGACCTTACAAATACACTGCGTGACACTGGCGAATAAACAACTGTAAAAAAAACTGCGCGTTTCACTAAATTTTGTTCAATTCACATTCGCGAAATTTGTAAACAATTTGTCGGCTCCGCTCGTGTCGGGTGAATGAAAATTGAGCAAAAATTACAGCCGACCGTTCACGACGTGTACTCTAAACTAAAACATGCACTTTATGACATAAAATGACAAAAAACGCACTTGCACACCAATTCAAATGCATTTGCCTACATCTGAGAAAAATAGATTCGAAGTAAACAGTATTCACCACTTTACATCCAGTAGTTTTTACTTGAAAAATTTGACAAGAAATGATTCGGCTATCATCGTGTAATCAACATTCTAAAGAGAAAAACACGTTCTCAGATTTCATTCATCTTAGTCCAGTCAAAATATGTATCCCAATTCAGGCATCCAAATAGAAAATATAGAGTAAAGCTAATTTTTGTTATTTTTGAATCAGCGGCCTCCCAGGAAGCTAAAACGCATATTGCTAAAAAAAATGTATCGGAAAGGTTCCAAAAAGGACAAAAAGGGATACTCCCTAATCCTTGACCGGAGGTCAGCATGCAGGCTATCAAATCAAAGGGGACGTCGAGTACATTACATATCCGGTGTCTGTTTCCTGTTTCAAGGACTTTTTAACGGAATAAATCGAGCTCAAATGGGAAATCAGCGAATTATCGTGTTTCCCGTGTATCTTTCCAAGGCCATAACTATAGGAGAATAATTCAAGTTTTCACTACTTTTCTCACTTTTCAAAATCGATAATACCGTAAGATTGTACCAATCAATTCTAAGAAAAAATTTATCGTAAAGCTTTGAAAAAGGACATAAAAGGACACTAATTATACACTTTGACCAACATGGGCATGCGGGGTGTCATATCAAAGGAAACGTCGAGTACATGCCATATTCAGTGTTTGTTTCCTGTTTCAAGGACACTAAATGGAATAATTCAGGCTTAAATGGAAAATTACGGCTTTGGAAAGAAACAGATACGGGAAACTCGAAAATTTATCATTTGAACCCAAATTTCGCCTTTGGGAGTCTCTGAAATAAGTAGCAAACGCCGGATATGGAATGTGCTCGACGTCCTCTTTGATATGACACCCCGCATTCCCAAGTTCGATCAAGGTGTGTAATTATTGTCCTTTTAAGTCCTGTTTTAGAACTTTCCGATAATTTCTTAGCAAATTTAATGGTAGAATCTTAAGATTCTGAAAAGTCAGAAAAGTAGTGACAACTTGAAATATTCTCGTGGTTGTGGCTTTGGAAAGATATACGGGAAACACGATAATTCAATAATTTTCCATTTTAGCTCGTTTTATTCCGTTAAGGGTCCTTGAAACAGGAAACGGACACCAGATATGTAATGTACTTGACGTCCCCTTTGATATGATACCCCGCATGCTGACCTCCGGTCAAGGATTAAGGAGTATCCTATTTCGTCCTTTTTGGGACGACTCCGTCCAAATTTGTTTTTAACAAATGTGTTTTAGACTCCTGGCAGCCCACTGAATCAAAAACAAAAAAAAATTGCCTTATCTATTTTTTCTATTTGGATACCGGAATTGGGATACATATTTTGACTGGACTAAGATGAATGAAATTTGAGAACAAATCTGATAATTTCGTGTACCCTATAGTATGCCTATAGTATACGTGTGAACAAATTTCACACATAGGTACTTTCTGGATGGGGACTTTTTTATATGGAGTGAGAGTTCTATAGTTATTTTTCAATGGTACTACTCATTTTATAAACTGTAGAACAAAGTTGTCTTGGGTCACTTTGTATGGGAGGTACCGTTAGTTTTCATCCGAATGAGCTGATTTTTGGTGGGTGGGGTGACTATGACCTCCAATCGCAGCAAACCAAAATTTAGCACTCTGCTCCAAATTTGGGGGGAGTTATGGACATGCCGTTTTGAAAAATTTAAATAGGGTGATAATGGGGGTCCTTGACCGGACCGACTCAATTTTTACCTTAAAATGATCTTGAACTTATTATGAGTATTTTACAAAATTTAACGGCTGAGCTAACATTCTTTCAAAAGTCATGGAGCTTTTAAAAAAGGTCTAAAATGAAAATATTCTAATTTATGTTTTATTCTAACGCCGAAATATTCAATTAAACTCTAATGTGTTATATATCATTGCAAAGATAATTTTATGTAGTTTTTTTCGTCCTCAGACCATTTTTCTGTATCTCTTACCGTTTTTGAAATAATCGCAAAAAACCGAAAAAATGCCCCCCTTTTTTAAAGGTTGTGGCACGTTTTTTAGGGTGCAAAGTTCATATTCGGAATCAGCGCCCTATAATACATAAAGAAACAGTGAGAAAAAAACTTCTGTATTTTTTTCACGGAATGGTACTAAATCGACACGATATTACTGAACTACTATCCAAATAGAGAGAACAATGAAATGTTGAATCACACCAAAACTTTCTAACGTACATTTAGATGATAGACTCAGATTATTTGTGCCCACTCTTCCAGTACATTAAATAGCAATTTTCGTTACATACATTCCAAATTTGCGCGACCGCATATATTATTATTTGCAACGAACATATTCCGCGTGTATCTTAAAATATATCTCTTTGAAAAAAAAGCTAGAATTTTATATACTTACTACTACCTCCATCTGGTAGTTCTATTAGTTCGCCGCCTTCACGTCTCCAGGTAATTGTAGGTTCTGGTGAGCCGGTTGCAGCACATTTCAGCGTCACATTACTGCCCTCTCGCACTACCATATCCGTGCTTGTGGGATAATCCAGGATATCCGGCGGTACTAAACCAGACGCCCGCCAAGCCGCATAACAAAATGCCACCCCGCACGAGCCCAACGTCGTGTCGGTCACAAAAGCAAATGCCGCCGCGCGTATTACGATAGGAGCGTAAATGTTATGTGGGTTTGTAGCAGTCCATCAACGTGCAGGTTGATGATGTTGGTGACGTTGGCAAAGGCGACCACAGTCGGGCACGAATCCATATAGTCCAGGACGATGACGAAGAAAACGACGTGCCGTCGAGTAACGAACATAGTAAAGAGAGAAGAAGAAGAAAAATAAAATAAAATTTTTGTAAATTTTTAAAAACATACTTGAAAATTCTTTCCAGTATATACCATCACTCTATTTTACGTACAGAGTGCCCTCCTGGCGGCTAAATAGACGGATTCAAGGAATCGCGACTACGGGACGTTAAGGAATAAACCAGAGGGCAGTTAAGAATTCAAATAGAATCCGGCCACATAGTGGCGGGTATAGTAAAAGGTTACGGTACACAGTTGAAGGACTCTTGTTCCTTAATACTGGACGGTATTTCGTTATGGTTGCATGCAAAAGCTGTTTGCAAAATGCGAGTGCTAGAGTTTGGGCTGGAAAAATAGACAGTTGAATGGAAAGTGCAAGGACAATATTAATTAGCAAAGTGTTATTTCTAGCCACGTTCTTAAGACGAAAAAAAATGAGTCAAGATAAATAAAATTAAAAATTGGTGGTTTTTCAAGATAACGTCAAAATGTAAGCATTTAGATAGATACCTAGAGAGCAATTCGTAGGATGGGAAGTATACGATTTAAGTATTTGCACATTGAAACCTATCCACCAAACATTCGTAGTACTAAGGCAGTACGATGACATTAACAATTTTATCTCATAAAGTAAAAACAACCCTTCACTACAATTCGTGTTAATGGATATCTCCCAGTCTAGCGTAAAAGAATGCATCCTTCTTTTCCCGAGAAATAATACACACGAAACGCGACTGATTTATTGCACACACTGTACGCGGGCTTATCGTCTCCAGGAGACGAAAAATGAATAAAATAAGTATGTAGTAGGTGAAGTGCTTTCCCAAAGGATTTTTATATTATCACGTAAACACTTTTGGTTGAATTGGATAAAAAATGCAGAAACATAATAAATCTATAAACGAAGATACAGCAGATATTGCATCATGGCTTGATCCTGTTTAAACTGCGAAGGAAATTTGTATATCGGAAGCAATTTGATTCAATGGGTGTAGATAAAATAGAGAATACACTAAAATTAAACGATAAGTTACAGTTATGATTTTCTCCTATATAACAAAGGAATCTATGCACGTGATAGTGGCGATCCTGATAATAGGTATACATAATCGTGTTCGGCTGAAGAGCTTTTTCGACAGAAATTTGGCAACAGTTTTTCGGGGTACCTAAGTCTGCAAAAATAACGAAATATTTAAAAAATCTGCTTATTTAAATAGACCTGCTATAACCTACCATCAAGAAAATATATGGATTAGATTAGATTTGTGATGAACAAGGGCAACCAAGTGGCCCCAGGCACTGCGACCGGTGGTCTATTGTACCATTGTCCATACTGTAGATCAGTGATGTCAACTTTAGTTACATTTCAGTAATCGATTATACTCGTTACATTTGTTTCGAGTAATCGTTACTTTGTAATCGTTACTTAGTAATCGTTGCTTTTAAAGAAACACATAAAAAAACTACAACGACTGCAACGACAACCTACTCGAATGCGATAGTCCTCTTATTCACGGTTCGTCGCCGACATAGTAGAGATGGTGGGAGGGCTTGTACTCATCTTTTGCACTGTTTTACACAATTAAATTGCGAGACAGGCGGAAACCCAATCGTAATGCATGGTACGAAATTAATCGTCAATTGCTGTGGTCAGCATATTGGCTGACGGTTATCTCTGACTGCACTAAGGCTTCGACAACTCTAGGCAATTGTGTGGGAAATCCGCTGACATATCGCTCGTGTCGCTCCACTAAAGCATTGCAGAGATATCGACGGATCTCCGAAGTAGTACGAAGTTGATTGTGGAATTGCTGTTGCCAATATTCAGGTTGACGGCTATCTCTTACCACCCTGTGCACTAATCGGGAAACAGGCTTCGACACCTTTTAGGCGATTTTGTACCGAGGCAAGCAACACTTCGATCGTGTCGCTCCAAAAAGAACTGCAGAGATATCGAGGTATTTCCGAACGAATACGAAGTCTTTCTTAAAATTGCTGTGGCCAACATCTAGGTTGACAAGAGCTTACTTTATGTGAATTATTGTACTTTGGCGGTTACGCCTGGCACCCCTGTGAGCTGCGCGAGAAAAATGCTCCCTTAGAGAATTTTGTTGCGAGTCCAGCGACACCTTGATCGTGCCGATCGGCTCAAGGATTCCAAAGATATCGTCGATTTCGGAAGTAGTACGAAGTTGATTGTGAAATTACTGAGTGTTAATATCCAGTTTAACAGTTATTTCGGACCCCCCCTGTGCACTGACCGAAAAAGAGGATCCATCGGCCCATTAGAATATTTTGTGGTGAGTCTAAGGACACCTCTATCGTGTCGCCACGTCAAAGGATTGCAGAGATATCGACGGATTTCCGAAAGAATACGAGGTCAATCGTTTCGTTCATGAATAGTATGCGATAGGAAATCGTGCTGGCTCGATACTTGCGCACTTCGCTTACCTACTACTCGGACTGCTCGATTACTCGGTTTGCTCGATTCTTGATTATTGAGAGAATGTAGATATAAGACAGTGTACTACTCGATCTACTCGATTCTTGCGCTTGTAGGATGTAGCTTGCACTATTCGGCGAGCAGCACAAGGTATGATATCTTCTCTCAGGTCAGGTAGAAGCGCAAGTATCGAGTCAGCACGATTTCCTATAGCACACCATGAACGAAACCGCGTAGTCTTTCGGAAATCCGTCGATATCTCTGCAATCTTTTGGCGTGGCGACACGATCGAGATGTCGCTAGACTCACCACAAAATTGTCTAACGAGTTGATGGATCCCCTTTTTCGGTCAGTGCACAGGGGGGTCAGAGATAACTGTCAAACTGGATTGCTGTGAGCAGCAATTTCACAATCAGCTTCGTACTACTTCCGAAATCCGTCGATATCTTTGGAATCCTTGAGCCGATCGACACGATCAAGGTATCGCTGGACTCGCAACAACATTTACCCCGCGTAGCTCACAGGGATGATAACCGTCATGATTAGATATCAGACTGTATACTACTTGGTATGCTCGATTCTTGTGTTTGTGCCCGAGTACATACATACGAGATTGCTTTGTTTGTTTGTTGCTCGGTACATATGTAACGACTACTTTTTGTGCTCGGTAGTCGTTACTTCCGATACTTATTTAGTAACGACTACTTAAGTAACGGGTAGTTACTTTTTTGACATCTCTACTGTAGATTAGATGAATTCATCTAACCGACTACCTTCGATAAATCGATTTAGCTGGAAGCAGTAACATGCGTTTTAAATAGCCGTTTAGACGGCAGTGGCCCGTTATTAGCCCGCATATAATAATCCTAACCCTGCTTCTGCTCAGTTTCATTAGACTAACGGTACGTTTGGGTGAGTAGTAGGCAACGAAAATTTTTCACTGTCGAAGCCCTGGGAAAGTTTCCCAGTGTGAGGTGCCTTTGGCCTTTTCCCACTCAGTAATTACATTTCTGCATGCACAGAGTGGTAACCCACAGTAGGGTTCCGGGCCAACGAAGGGAGTGGTGGATGCTCTCCTTGCAAACTCGTCGGCCTGCTCATTGCCTTCAACATCCGAATGCCCAGGTACCCAGAAAAGGGTAAAACTGTTAAGAATGCCAACCTGGTGGAGGATTTCCTGACAAACCCACACGATGTAACAGTTACGCTAATGAGCGCTTTTATTGCTGCTTGGCTGTCAGTAAATATTGCTATTTTCTTGTTAATGTGGCCTTTTTCGAAGCATAATCTTGCGCACACTTCAATTGCGCATACTTCTGCCTAAAACACTGTCGGATGTTTTCCCATAGGAATACATAGTATCCGGGCCATTATTTCCTGCGCCAGAGCCCATATCGGTCTTTGAACCGTCCGTGTAAAATATAATGTAAGTGATCTGAACCTGACAGTCCACTCCTCTCTTTCCCACATCACTGCGCTAAATGAAAGGTACATCTGGTAAAATAGATGGTCTGATGGCATATCTAGTAATTTACTGCTACTTACCCATCCTTGTTGATCTGAGTTCATTGGGGAGGCCATCACATGCCTTGAACCTGATGGCGGCTAATATTGTGTATGTGGAGTGGTGTCGCCCGCCTCTGAACTTTGTCAAGACTCAGCCTGCCGTCTGTGATGGATGCCCTTCCACCACACAATCGCCCCGTATTTCACAATAGGTCTAACGATTGTCTTGTAGATCCATAGAACTATGTAAGGCCTAACACCCCATGCCTTCCCCGCATAGCTTCTGCTGATCCACAGGGCCTTTACTGCTTTCTCTGTTACCAAACTAAGATGCCTTTTCCAGAGTAATTTCTTGTTAAGTGTGACCCCGGATACTTGACAGTTTCTGTTAACTCTGCATTATACATTGAGGGACACTTCAATGCTTAAGGAGTCCCCTTCTTGCTAAATGGCATCACGGTCGCCTTTGTTGGATTAACACGTAGCCCGTTTGCTGGACACCATTCCTTTACTATATGCAGAGCACTTCGCAAAACATCCGGTAAGACCTCTCTCCGAATTTGACTTTAACCGTGATTAGCAGGTCATCCGCACAACCCTGTGTGGAGAACCTTAGCTGAGTTAAGTCTCCACATCAATCCATCAAACCACACCAAACACCACAGGAGGGGAATAGTACCCCTCCTTGGGGGCAGCCACGAGTGACTGGGGCAGAGAAGGTAGTCTTGCCTGTAGTACTGGTTAAGATGATTCTAGACGAAAGCATACGCTGCACCTAGGTTATAGTCGTTTTGTCGACTTCTTTGGCTCTTAATGCCGTCCCGATAGATTCGAAAGACGTGTTGTCAAAAGCGCCTGCAATGTCAAGTAATGCACATAGTGCCATTTCCTTATTAGACATGGCCACCTCGATCTCTTCAACCAAATTTTTGTAATGCAGATTCCGTCGATTTTCCCGTTTGGTAGGCGTATTGTTTTGGATGCAGCAGCCGCGTCCTTAAAAGTTTGCCCCTAATATCAGCGTCCAGTAGCTTTTCCATGGCTTTCATGAGGAACGATGTAAGGCTTATAGGGCGGTGCGACTTAGCGTCGTCCGCCGGTCTTTTTCCCAGTTTTGAGAAGAAGACTACCCTGACTGATCTCCAGGCTGTTGGGATATATCCCAAAGCAAAACTACTTTTGTGTGTAGATACTAACCATGAATGGAATCATTGCCAACCTTCTCCTGCCATACGGGAAGACATCTTTTGCTGCTGCCCAGGCAGACCTTTTTGCTCTATTGGGCGGATTCATGCAACTGTGGCCATCATTCACGTTATAGTCTAGTATGCAGCCGGGGAAATGGGTTTTAATAGTATGTGGCAGTCATGTAACCTATATGTTCATCCAAACAAAACTGCCATTCAGCCATCTTCGTACTGAATTAACTTTTCATGTTCATCATTTCATACAAATTACCCCACTTCAATCATATTTTTACCCTCCTCCTTTGTCCGCGACTAAAATGCAATAGCAACAATGTGCTGGGATGACAACCAGAATAGAAAAACCTATGTTCAGGTAGAAAGAGAAGAAGAACCAAGAGATCTTCAATTTTCGATAGTCCATTTCTACGGTAGTAGCACCATTTGGCGTTAAAATGGATTATTGAGTCTTACAGTCGCCATACACTGTTCAACCGTTTGTACAATTAAGCCCATTTTCTTTGGTGAAAGCTCATTTTCTTTAGCGATGTTGGTAGTTGAAAATGACCTTTATTGTACAATCGATTGGACAGTGTATGTTGACTCCAATGTTAAGTTGACAAATTTGAAATACAAAACAAATCTGCCACCATAGACGCATATATTTGTCCAGGACAATTCCAAAAAATAATTTACTTTTCTTTGTCACTTAAACTGCCCTTTTCGTCGCATATAACACATAAATTCTATTTGCAAAAGGTCCTGGTGGAACACGTTACGTCCAATTTTAAGTTCCCATACCTATTCATCCAAACTAATACGAAAGAACATTTCCACCTAAAGGAACGTTTTGCACGGCCCTACACATTATAATTTGCAGACAAACATGGTAAGTTGAGTGTATGGCAACAACAATAGCACCCGACAACGCGACGGACTCCATTCCATTTCATAAAGGTATTCGTGACCAAGTCCATTAAGATGATGATGGTTGGTTGGTGAATTGCAGAGAAATCGAAATGAAATCATTTTCAATAGCGGAGTGCTACTTATCGCTATTCTGGTATCGGGGAAAGCAGAAAAAATCATTACAGGAACTAAATTACCGTCTTTGATTCACGAGAAAGCCGAGGTGGATCATGATTGAAGGAGTAATTTGAAAGGGATACCGTATTTTGCGTTCGTTTCACGGTTGAACATTAAATTTCTTTCAAGTGGTCGGTATTGAAATGAATAATAAAATTTGCCGTAGTCAAAAGTTCTAACTAGACTCATCAATTGATTTTTTAATGAGCCCGGTTTTTTCCCTAGAGTGATATAGTTGGTATGGTAAACAAAACAAAGGTACAGCAAACAAAAAATTGTTATTTTCCTGTTGTTAAAACTCTATTAAATACATATGACCGTCCGATTAGTACCTACAACATCCATGTAACCCATTTGGCTTTTCATCGGATCCGTATTGATTTGACACATATACCAGCCTTTATCCGTTTCCTTGATGTCCTTTATTCTCAATTGCCAAGTTTTGTGCTCCGAATATGTTATGCTGACACGACGATTTTTTGTAATGACGTGATTCTGAATTGTAAGAATGGTCTGTGTATCGACACGCAACCATGCAACCTGTAATTAGACAAAAAAAAAAATGGAAAAAATATTAATAAAGGACTCGGCCATAAGTTGGAAAGTAGAATAAAAATAGTTTGACGATTAGATTTTTGGTTCTGAATGAATAATATAATAAAAGGACGAACCAATAGTTTAGAGTTGAGGGATACAACGAAATAATAGGACTCTACTTAACACATACAATTAATCGGGATTAGGATGGGTGGACATATAGAAGTTATTGGACACGATGACGTCTATTCGTTGATTACTATTTTGTTGTAAATATGAATACGTTTTTCGTTACTTTTGTAATATTTCATAAGAGTGCGTGCACTTAACGGAAAGGAGTCCATTTGTAAGATATTTTGTTTTCCATCCAACGAAAACCCATGTATTATTTATTGTATTTACTGCTCGATCAAAATCATACGTAGGGTGAATGAATAATAACGCAAAAATGACCAAGTGTCTGTCGTTTTTTTTAACTTATGATTATGAATGCCGAGCTTAAAATGCTTAGTTTTAAAAGAAAATAGAATAAATTTCTAAATTCAAGTAAAAAAGCTCACGGCACATTTTCGCGGGATAGTTAAATACAACACTTGCCAGAAAAATCTGAGGGAGAATTTTCCCCGATGTTTAACTTTTAAGAACCTGGTGACACCGTCAAGGTAGAGGTTTCGCTAGGTTGTCGTCATTCTGAGGTAACCTTTAACTTCGATCCTAATGCGGAATAGAAACTCTAGAATGTTTTGCTTTTATGATTTTAGTGTACGGGAAGTTATTGCGGTTGGCCCGGTGTCGGTGTTTGTACTACAATTTTTTTCACTAGCACTTTAGTATACATTTTTGTGAATGTGTTTAATTTCTTCTATCCGTGCAAATTAAAGTTGAAAAGAAATTGCGAAACAGAGACTCACATATAACCCTTCAGACATTATGAAATGTAAATCTGAAAGAGAATAAAGCTTAACTGCTCATTTTACTCTCATTGTTGTGTTCGGCGATCTGAAAATCCTGCTATTTTGAAATGAACCCTAAATTTAGCAAATGTCGCACAGATACATGTACATCTATAAAAGCGAGCTAAGCTACCAATTTGAATTTGTTCCGTTCTACTCTGTTCAATGGAATTTTCGGCTTAAAAAGTGTTAAATTTGGGTACGTCTGAGAATCATGCATCCCTTTCTACGAAAAATTCGAGGATTCCCTCATAAAAAATCACTGCCGATATATGAAGATCTCTAATATATACTGAGCATAGGAGCCTATATTATATTCAAGATTCAAAAGCTTTGAGTTCACTTTCAAATAATTGGGGTTAATTTTGGCTAGATTTTACTAAAACTACTCCCAATTTCCTACAATTTGATATTGCCACATAAGCATTGTTTCAGTATTTCTTTCGCCCTTAAAAACTAACTTTTCTTCGATTAATCTTTAATGTGTTGAACGTAATTATAAGAAAAAAATGAGGCTAATTTCGCGCGCGACCGAAATTTGGATACCCTTCGCTCTCCTCGAGCTAAAAGTTTTTTTTCGGACGACTTGTATTTAATCCCCCCTTCTTTTCGTTCCGTCTTCACAAAAGTTCCGTTGCGTCGATAAAAAATATTTGTGTGGGGTTTGGTTGGAATAAGTGGGCAAATAAAAATATTTACTCAGAAAATGTTATTGGGGGATGCGGGAGCATGGCCCTATAGTACGATACCATATGCTTTGAGCTTTTTTGTAATTAATACAAGGTTTTGTGAAACTGAAATTTTTCTTAGAAGCACCAAAATGGGGGGTAGAGTTTCTATGGCAGCCCCATGACCCCATGGTCAGATTTTACCTGTTCTTGCATATGTTGTTTGTCATCAATATAAATATATATGAGTGAAATTCAGTTGAAATTGGTGCAAAAATAAAAAAGTTTTTCTTAGAAGAACATAATTTGGGGGGTTCAAACATACAAACTGCCTGCAGCAAAAAGAAGCATTTCTGCAAAATTTCAGCTTCATAGCTTTTAAATTGGCCGAGTAAAACGCATCGCAACAGACGGTCAGACCAGACAGACGGAAATCGCCCAATCGACTCCCCAAGTCATGCTGATCATATATGTATACTTTTTAAATGGTCGGAGATGCTTCCTTCAATGCGTTACAAAGTTCATAACAAAGTTAATATACTCTTTCACTCTATGAGCGAAGTGTATAATAAATTTAAATCTCAGTAAAATCTAGGCCGGCTACATATTCAATTTGAATACCGCCGTTAGCTTCGAATCTTGAGGCTATGGTACGCTAATAATAATCAGATTGAACGAGTTTACATTTTTGGTCGTTAGAGTGGTCTTTTTTCGTGCTTTCAGGGTTTTTTAGATTTTTTTTTTTGATTTTGTCCGTCCGTCCGTCTGTTCACTAAATAACTCGCGAAAGGCTCAACCGATTGTTACGAAATTTGTTAGGAATATGTAGAATGGTTTCAGTCTTTGGCATAAATACCTTAGAAGTTGGTAGGAAGAAGATAACAGGGTGTCCCGAACGTTTGAAAAAAGTCGACTTTTTTAGTTTTTATCGGAGATTGGCGTATGGGTACTTAAATCATAGAATTCAACGAGTAAATTTCAAATCTGTTTTCCAGTTTTTAGTAACGGTAAAGAAGTCTTGGGCTTTTGAAGTTAAGCTTACGTTTAAAGTTTAACTTCCTTTTCGACCTCCGTTTTTTTAACCGTTATAGGGATCGATATGAAACTTTACACAAAAGTTGGTCAATAAGGCCTTATACACGTTAAATATTAAGACTGTTGACTTTTGCTAAGGAAAAGTAAATAACAGTAAATGTAAAATTTCAATTTGTTCACCAAATAGCTCGCGAACAGCTTAACTTAACCGATAGTCATGAAATTTGGTAGAAATGTGTAGAATGGTAACAATGTTTGGCACGTAATACTTAAAAGTTGGTATGGCAAAGATAACAGGGTGTTCCGGACATTTGAACATTTGTTCACTAACTACCTCGCGGCTTACCGACCGTCATGTATTTTGGTAGGAATGTGTAGAATAGTAACAGCCTGTGGCACGAAATGCTTACAAGTTGGTAGGGCAATTATAACAGGGTGTCCCGGAGGTTTAAAAATTTATTCACTAAATAACTCGCAAACGACTTAACCGATTGTAATGGAATTTGGTAGGAATGTACAAGAAGAATACGCATAAAAAAATAGTTGGAGTTGATTTCATTTGTGCTCTATGCCAGTATCTGCATAACAACTTGAATTTGAAAATTGTGAACAAATTTCATTAGGCTAACAAAATATTAAATTCAAAAAATTATAAAAATCAGACTTATAATAAATAGTTTTGCACTGTCCAGAAAGAACCAACGGAGACGTCTAGAGCGTTTTTGCCATGGGGATGATAATAATTGATCACTTTACTGATTTCTGTTGTTTACTATTCACTATTCACTCATGGCAAGTTACACGGTTGAGAAGCGCGTTCAAGTGACAAAACTTTATTATCAAAATCAGTTTTCGGTAAAACAAATTTTACGCCTATTTTACAGGAATTGGCTCCCAAGATCATGTGGTTTGACCCCTTTGAACCTTTTCTGTGGGGTTTTCTTAAGTTGCAATCGACCGATGCCCTTAAAGTCAATATCAATCAACCATTCGCTGAAATTCAGCAGGATCTATGCGGCAGAGTCACTCGGATCCCTGCCACCGTGACAAGCCACGGCAGACATTTGAATGATGTTAAATTCCATAACCTACACAATGGTATATGCATCTTTCAAATTAAATAAAAGAATCGTTTTTACCTCACACAGCTTGTTTTAGTCCATTTCAATATCTACCCGCCCTTATTGGAAAGCCCTATATTATTATTATTATTATAGAGTAGTTAAAAACCTACAAAACTCAAATTCAAAGGATAAACGGTCATGCATGACACTACAATGTATTTTCACTCCAGGAAATGCTAAAACAAATATTCAACAAAAGTTTCCCGTTCGTGAACTAGGCACAATATTTTGGAATGGCACAAAAATAAAGGCTAAAAAAACCAAACCTTCAAATTTAAAAACCGATTATGCACGACACAACAATCTGATTTCTTGCAAATTATTCAAAAGTTAAATCCGTGCACGACAATACAAAATGCTTGGGCGCCACAAGAATCAAAAAAGGGCTAAACAATGCGATTTAATTTAATTTAACCGAAAAACCGAACCGAACCGAACGCCTTTAATTCACAACACTTTTAACTAGACCAATCATGAATGAATATTGTGCATAATTCTTATTTATTACCTATAAAATATAGGTGCAAAATTATTCACTATGTATGTATCCCAAATCTAAAAAAAAAACTTCGTATTGCGAAAGCAGCCCTCTGTACGCCGGTATTTTTTTATGTGTTTGGGAGTGCTGATTATGAGTCCGAAGCTTTCCATCAAAACTTTCATTGCAAAAAAAGTCAAAATCGCAAAAAAACGTCAGAAACTTATAGTGATACCGTTTAACCCTTTCATTCCCAAATTAAATTCCTTCGGGGAAAAAAAAATAATATTGTTACTATTTCGTCTTTATTTGTGTCTAAAAATACATTTTCAATGAAAAAATTGAAACAAAATTATGGGTTTGGAAAATAATAGTATGTAAACTGCAGTTTATGGATTGAGTGGAAACTTTTTCAAATACAAACAGTTGATCGCAAAATGAGTTATTTATTTTTTTATTACGGAAACGATGAAAGAAAATTTCTCGATGAGTAAGAGTAAGGTCCCACCCATTTACTGGAGCTATGTTTAGAAACCAACAGTGCAAAATCCAGCCAATCCGGACCTCAAAATCCGGATGATTCGTTTGATAATCCGGATTTAGGGTTATTTATTAGTAAAGTTGAAAATTAAATTAGAGTTCTATAAATTAAATTAAATTTATAAAAACTGACGAAACTATAAATTTTTCTGATCGAATCTACGGTGCTAAATTTATTAAATTTAGTTAGAATTTTAGCATAAATGATATATTATAGTCGAGGGTGGAGTCTTTATCGGTGCATTTTGGAAATCCGGACAATTCGATAATTCGGGCATTGGTCCCAATTAATCCGGAATATACCCCAATAGACCGAAATCGCCCATGTTTGCACCATCTGAAAGGTTTTATGCTACTTTTTTCCGCCTATTTCATCTTTTTCATATCGAATTCATCCCAATACGGGCAACAATATTATTCCATAAATGCCCAATGTAAACCACAGTTTACATAGCTTTCAGCGTCCCCCAATGCCGCCCTATTCAATTTAATTTTTGTCACAGAAAATTCTGGCAAATGAATCTTTTGTTGTTGGCGATTAACGGTATATTTTTTTCACGGATGGATTTTGCACCTAGAATTATGTAGAAGGGGAGCAATTCACCACTTGTCACAATGTACGAAAACACCCTGAAGGCCTTCATTCTAAATGCGTTCATAAAAATTTCAATACATATGCATTAACTAAATGTTTACTATTCGAATGCTGTTATATGTAAGTTTCAGTGTATGTCACTAATTTTTATGTAAAGTAAACCAAAACATGGAAAAAGTGTTTTAAAGTTGATGTAAACTGCAGTTTACAATGGGAATGAAAGGGTTAACAATTGAAGCGATACCGCTTAACGCATGTTGAAGGTTTATTTCGCGCAATAATGTGCTCTTGAACGTATTCCTGAAAACTTTTCGCGAAAAAAAAACACAGTTCCAAGGAAGAAGGGAGCAAGTAGCCCCGACATACGTATATGGAGAGACAAAAAAAACTTGTAGTAAGAAACATATTTATCTATACGCACATACGAGCACAGCGGCCCAACAAAAACAACAACAAAAAATGTTTCTATCACATTTGGCAATTAACAACTAAATTTTTGCAACGTAGTTATTGAACTAGTAAGAACCTAACTCTCTGTCAGTAGAAGCTATTTTATTTATGGTATACGAGTACAAGGTGACACACAGGAACCTAACAAATACTTAACTAATTTCTTCGCCGATGGAGTTTTTTCAGCGTTTCGTGGTTTATTTTTGTAAATGAGTGATTCGGAGAACTCCAAGAGAATATAGTCGGATTTGGTTAAGTTGGGAACCAACTGGTACGTCGATAAACTTCAATAGGATACTGCAGGGAAGCAATTTTCAAAGTATTACAAATGAGGCTCTGACAATGTGTACTGTGCTTCCATCTTGCTGAACCCACTTTTTCAGTTTTTTTTTTCACACAAAAATTTGGAAGCATGAATTTCTAATTTTTTACTTTGTTTTAAAAATCGTCCCCTATGCCATACCCTGTAATAGCAAATATATAGTTAACATAAAGGGCAATTGTTTAAGATGTGTCTTAAAATTTCAAGAAATATTCTAGATATTTCTAGAAAATCCTTACGCCTGATCTCATGTACCGAGAAGTTTCATGTGCAGTATCTGTTTCGCGATGCGGATTCACCAATTGGCTCTGAATTTATAAACCTGAGAGTAAACAATTTCTTTCGTATTTTTTTTTATTTCTCCATCGCATTATTTCAGCTCACGAGCTTTTACCTGAATATATGCTCCAGAGCTAAGACAACGCGAGATGTAAATGCCGTACTACAAAACGTGTACAGGCAGTTGATATTCTTCCTGAACTATGAGCAGCGCCCGCTCTAAGGGAGGGCAAGCCGGGCGGTCGCCCGGGGCACCAAATTTTAGGGGCGGCTTTTTGGCTAGCACACTATTAAAAAAAAAGTTGATAAAAGCCAGAAGGAAATTGCCGTTTAGTGGAAAACAAACCTAGATGAAATAAAAAGTTGAAAGTAGTGTTTTGAAGATGCAAAGTCCTTGCGAGGCTTTGAAGGCAATTGATACAAACTGCTGCATTTAGAATCCTAAAATGCTCAGTAAATTGTACGTCTGTGATGCTAGCACGCGCCCTACTTCCGAAGTGGGTCAATTCGCTCAAGCTATGCGGTAATCAAGTTTTACTTTAAAACAGAAATTGGAGATTCATGTGCAAATTTTGTGCTCCAATTGAAGATTTAGTACCTCTTCTTTTGACCAGCATTAAGGATTATATTTGAACCTTCTATGCTCCCTTGTTCTTAACAAAGGGGAGCGCCACCTAATTTTTAAATAGAGGACGAAATTATAGAACATAATCTTATTATTATTATTGATGCGATACGTTTCCAAAACTTTATTTTAGTATATTGAATCGGAGGAGAGCACGTCCTCTAAAAAAAATATTGAACCTACAGAGAAATTAATATTAAATGAAAAATAATGAGTCGTATAAACACTAAACACATAAAAGCGATTAAAACAAACTCTCCTTTGAGAAATTTCATACCCATGCAGGAGAATTTCGAGAATTTCTTTAAAGGCAGCAATTTGACTTCAATTCGCCCGATCTCCTCGTGGATGTATCGCCTCAGTTGGTTCAATGTTATTGATTCATCTAGGATTTAAAAGACAATTTTCTAACGAAGTCGTTTGGGTTTCAGCAAGATGAGGGATGGAATCACAGTACACATTACCAGAGCTGTAATAGCAGTACTTCCTTTTTTTGCACATGCCAAATCAGGACTTGACTTGATTCTGCCGATTTAGCTAGCTCTGACGTTCTTCTTTATCAAAATTCTCAGCATGGGTGTAGGTTGGTTTTCCTAAAGACATAAAAAACTTTTCAACATAATGCCCCTAGCCCGGATTTTGTTTAGCGGGAGGAGGGTATGTAATTAAACTATATGACATAAATTTTTTTTTATAAAATGGGTTAAATTTTTTAACGATAAATGGCGTCTGCATGTAAAACCCATGATCCTGAATACATCACCCTGACCTTTGTCACTTATTTTATCTCTTTCAGACGAAATGATTTTAAATCCATTAACTTCCCAAAGAAAAGTTCGTGTGACGTATCATTTATTCTAACGGTAAAACATGGCGGACATCAAAAACTCTATAAAGTATACATTGAAACCCAGAAGACATGGAGGGATGAAACACGGATAATATGAGTTTTTTGGTGGCGAAATATTTTCTTGAATGAGGTTGGTTGGTCAAGATGATCGCAAACATAGGTGGTTAGGATCCTCACAAAGAGAACTTAGGATGTCACTTAGGGAGTAATTTAAGTTTCGAAAGTCTAGGTCACACCAGATGCGCAAAGGATGTGCATATTATGATGTTAATGACACCTACATGTGGGTGTTCAAGTTTCGGATATCAAATGTCTAAAACTATCTCAATCGAATTTGCGGATGCGGATGATACACTTTTAGAATTTCTGTCTCGGAATAACCGAGACCACCAGACTAGATTATTTCTTAAAATTGCGATTGAGACCAGGCGCCAACTGAACACCAACAACACTTAGATTTGTAATACGGAAATAATAATCATACGTAGAGCATCGATTTTTTATGAGGTAGTACAGCAGTAAGACAAAAAAGAATCCTTGATCATTGGCCAGGGGGAGGGTGGGTGAAGCGCCAATCCCTGCCCTGCCTCCCCAAACTCCTCGGCTACGCCCATGATTCTCTAGAAAAATAAACCACGGACGTTCAATACTGAAGAAATTGATGTACATATTACCTACTATCAATCTGCCTGGTAAAGCACCTAAGGGGCGGCAATTTGTTCTCTTGCCCGGGGCAGCGTAAGTGCTAG
Source organism: Microchrysa polita (assembly GCA_949715475.1). Lineage (NCBI taxonomy): Eukaryota > Metazoa > Arthropoda > Insecta > Diptera > Stratiomyidae > Microchrysa > Microchrysa polita. Next base: position 87,275,828 of record OX454418.1, on the reverse strand, counting down.
AGCGGGCGCTGACTATGAGAATGTGAAAAAATAATTTTGCTGGGAAGGGCTACACATAAGTTTTGTGGCGCCGATAAAACAAATTTGAGTGAGGCTTGCTTGGAATAATTGAACAAATAAAAAAAAAATATCTTAGAAAACTCTATTGAAGGGAAGCGGGAGACATAGTCCCATAGTACAATTCCATTTGTTTTTACATTTTTTGTTGTTTGGATAAAGACACATTAATAAAAGGTTTGGTGAAATTGATGTAGCAAAAAATGTTTCTCAGAAGAACCAAAATGGGAGAGGATGGTTTGTACGACGTTTCGAGTAGCAGGGGTGACGAATGAAATTACTAAATTTAACCATATTCTCGCGATGTTAGATAAAAATTGTCGCTGATATAGTTAACTCTTCTCCTCAAGATCGGCCAGATAATTCGTTGAGGGAAGCATTGATTTGCTGACAAAATTAACGACGTTCTTATGAGACCGGCAAAGTTCAGTGTTGAAACCGCAAATTTGTCCGTTAAAAGCGAATTGAATGAACTTAAGGTTCAAATTTCCGCTCTCACTCAACTAATTGCTAATTCTCGTTTAGGTAAACAATCAAATTATCGTTTAAGTGAGCAATCGAATTCTCGTTGTCGTAGTAACTCGCACGTAATAGAAAAAGTCAAAAACGTTATTGCTGGTACCATTTTGTGTTCAAGCTCCTAAAATGCATTGAGCCTTCTTCATTCAAGTTTACAAATTCGTCTCAGACTGAGAATGATACTTTTCATCAAAATCAAAAAACTGAATTGTGTGAAGTCCTCGGCGACTGATTTCACCAGACCTAGTTCATGTCGCCTTACACTTTTTGATAATTCTCCAAAATTACGTTTTCTTATTGACACAGGTGCTGACATTTCGGTGATTCCTAAACCTAACTTAAGTATTTGGGTACGGGTCCTTGATCCGATGTGACCCATTTTCAGCAGCCTTTTTAGGCTTTATATGATGTAATTGCACACAACATCTGGCCAAAATTTCAAATTTGAAATATTGAAAATTAAATCTGTTCCATTAATTTATTGGGATATCAGATTACATTTTAATCAGTTTGTCCCATTCAATTAACACAATTTGATATGACCGACAAAGAATACGATGGATCCCATTAAAGCAGCTGCAGGACTAATAAAATCAACTATCACACAGAAAAATGCATAACGCCAAGTTAATAATTTCTGTGTTATAAATTTAACAGGACGGCAAATTACTAGATTTCACCCAAAATTGACAAGCTGCATTGTTTTTTTTTATGACATCCTCCGTGGTCGAGATTGTTCGTTAGTCTCTCCGCGACTTGGTAAGTTTTAACCCATTTTGAACCGGTGTTCGCACCTGCGAACAGTAACTTATGTCATAATTCAATGGAATATTTTTTATAAAATAAATTATAAATATTCTTAAGAAAGTATTCAGTAATCATGGTTGGTTTGTTAATTTTGTGAAAAACATAAAAAATGAGCGATGTGAGTTTTAAAATGTTGATAAAAATGCGGTACAGTAGAACCTTGATTTTTCGAACCTTTTATAAACCGTTTTCTATCTACTTTAATGAGTTAAATGTAATGATAAGGATTTATCTTTAAGATGTCCTACTTTGTGATGAATGACATAATTCCAAAATATTTTGTATCGTATGCTATGTAGATAGGAAAAAACATTACCGTTCGCAAGTACGAACACTGGCCTATATGCAGCATAAGATTTATATAGGTAGCTTATTTTTTTCCTTTGGATTAATCTATTTGTCCAATGCCGAAATTGTCAACTATGGGGCCACGGTTCATCTAATTGTAATTTGCCAATAAAATGCCAGTTATGTGGACAAGATCACCTGTATACAAAATAATAAAAATATTTGGAAGTTAAATAAAATCTTTCGCCGGTGTAAAATTATTCCACCATTACACTCCAAAAACACGATGTTAGTGTTCGACAATAAGGATAAGGCTGAGTTAATAGCTGAAAGATTCCAGGAAGCCCATAATCTTTCGTCCCATTTGGGAAACGATCTACATAAGAAAAGACTTAACGATGAAATTAACAAATTAGTTTCTTCTACTAGCGACTTTAATGCATCATGCTTGTCCACTCCAAAGGAAATCAGCGAAATAATTAAATCTATCAAAATTAAAAAGGCTCCGGGTTTTTGATAAAATATCAAATCTAGTCTTGAAAAATCTCCCCAGGAAGGCTATAGTGCGTCTTAATTTAATAATTAATTCATGCATGGTCTCAAGCTATTTCCCCTCTTCATGGAAACATACCAAGATAATACCCATCGCTAAGCCAGGAAAAGATGCTAAAAATCCTCCTACCCACAATGAGTAAAATCCTAGAAAAAATTATATTATCCCGACTAAACGCGATAATCGAAAGATCTGCTATTATTCCTGACTTCCAGTTTGGTTTCCGGAAGAAACTTTCCACAGTACACCAAGCACTTCGACTATACAAGTGCATTGAAAAATCGACTAAAGACAAAAAATCGGTTGGTGTCGTTACACTAGATATCCAGAAAGCTTTTGATTCTGTATGGCATAATGGACTGATATACAAATTAACCCTTCTGTCGGCACCTACTACATTATGCATATTCTATACCCAATAGGTCTGGCTGGACCTACTGAGAAAAAATTTTTATTTTTTATAAAAAGTTAAATTTTTATCGGTATAATCATTCTACCCATTCTTTACAGCCATTTATAAACAATAAAAGCATTAAAATCTTTTTTGTAGATATACTAGAAGCGTTTTTAAGAAAACATATTTTGAGGTGGTATTTGTACAAACATGTTTCTCCCTTTTTTCTTCTATTTTTGCTTCTCTTTTTTCATTGCGTATCCGTACAGAGAGTTTGATCAAATTTTCCATGTCCAATATCTTTAAGGAAATATTTGGCACTCTGTTGGTAGATTTTATCGCGATATTAGTCTGCAGATTTGGGAAAATCGATAGATAGAAATAGGGAATTTTCAACCGCAAAAATCATTTCATTCTAAATTTTCCGTAAATATCTCAATTAAATCTATTAAGAAACAGCATCGTAAGTTACGAATACTGAGTTCATACTATTACAAAGGAAATAAAACTCTTTTGGTTTTCCTAGAATCAAATCTCAGTTGATTAGGTGATGTTATAAGACGGGATAAAATTAGGCATACCCAATTTGCGAACTTCACGGCTTTTTAAAGCAAAATGCCAGAATATTTTATCGTTTATCGTACAAATTTAATTTTAATGACTTTATTACATTATAAATAGGAGATTTTTAAGAGAATTTAATATTTTCACTTTTTACCTCAATACGAAAATGGGGGGAAAAACTATAGGTCTGGCCAGACCTATTGGGTATCAAAAAGCACTATAAATTGAAAATCATCAAAAACATGCTCAAAACTTCAACCGATTTTTTTAAATTTTTGCAAAATGCTTCTTAACATATTATTCTAGGATATCATGAAATATGAAGTCGCTGCGATTTCATCTTCTATACTTTTTTGACCAATATATAGTGCCAAAGGTCTGGCCAGACCTATGTGCCGACAGAAGGGTTAATGAAATACGGTATACCTAACTACTTAATTAAAATTATCAATTCTTTTATATCAAACAGAACATTCGCAGTTCAAATAGGGAATTCATGTTCCTCCATAAAAACAGTTCCATCAGGTGTTCCTCAGGGGGCCTGCCTCAGCCCAATCCTTTTTAATATATTCACGTCCGACATACCTAAGACAAACAACTGCCAGCTGGCATGTTTTGCTGACGATGTTTGCGTGTATTGCGAAGGGGATGATCCTGCCGCTATTTCTTCAAACCTAGAACATCAATTGGCCTGTCTATATCAGTTCTATTTTAAATGGAAGATCAAACTCAACGCATCCAAGACCCAAGCTGCCTTTTTTACGAAGAAAAAAAAAAGAGAGCACCTACCAAATACACCCCTGGACTTCCTGGGAGACCTTATTCCTTGGAAAAAGGAAATCAAATATTTGGGATTTGTCTTCGACAGAAAATTAACTGGCCTTCCACATATGGATATGATTACTGAAAAAATGTGGAAATCATTTTATTCCTTGTATCCCTTGTTGAACAAAAAGTCGCAATTATCGCTTGAAAACAAGTCCATTATCTACAAAGCGGTCATCCAACCAATTAGTCCAATAATATCGTATTTTCGTCAGGAAAAAAATACAGAAGTTTATTTCTCAATTTTGTTATATGTATTTTGGGGCGCTGATTCCGAATATCAACTTTGCACCCTAAAAAACGTGCCGCAACCTTTAAAAAAGGGCGGAAAAGGGGGCATTTTTTCGGTTTTTTGCGATTATTTCAAAAACGGTAAGAGATACAGAAAAATGGTCTGAGGACGAAAAAAACTACATAAAATTATCTGTGCAATGATATATAACACATTAGAGTTTAATTGCATATTTCGGCGTTAGAATAGAACATAAATTAGAATATTTTCATTTTAGACCTTTTTTAAAAGCTCCATAACTTTTCAAAGAATGTTAGTTCAGCCGTAAAATTTTGTACAAGTATTAACAGCAAGCTTAAGATAATTTTAACGTTGAGTCGCTCCGGTCAAGGACCCTCATTATCCCCCCATTTAAATTTGTCAAAACGGCATGTCCATAACTCCCCCCAAAATTGGAGCAGAGTGCTAAATTTTGGTTTGTTGCGATTGGAGGTCATAGTCACCCCACCCACCAAAAATCAGCTCATTTGGATAAAAACTAAGGGTACCTCCCATACAAAGTGACCCATGACAACTTTGTTCTACAGTTTATAAAATGAGTAGTACGTACAAGTACGTAGAGCAAACTCTTGATGGGTCACTTTGTATGGGAGATACCCCTAGCTTTTATCCGAATGAGCTGATTTTTGGTGGGTGGGGTGACTATGACCTCCAATCGCAACAAACCAAAATTTAGCACTCTGCTCCAATTTTGGGGGGAGTTATGGATATGCAGTTTTGAAAGTTTAAATGGGGGAATAATGGAGGTCCTTGACCGGAGCGACTCAATGTTAACGTTAAAATTATCTTAAACTTGTTGTGAGTACTTATATACAATTATACGGATGAACTGGCGTTCTTTCAAAAGTTATGGAGCTTTTAAAAAAGGTCTAAAATGAAAGTATTCTAATTTATGTTCTATTATAACGCCGAAATATTCAATTAAAATCTAATGTGTTATATATCATTGCAAAGATAATTTTATGTAGTTTTTTTTGTCCTCAGACCATTTTTCTGTATCTCTTACCGTTTTTGAAATAATCGCAAAAAACCGAAAAAATGCCCCCCTTTCCCCCCCTTTTTTAAAGGTTGCGGCACTTTTTTTAGGGTGCAAAGTTCATAATCGGAATCAGCGCTCCATAATACATAAAGAAAGAGTGAGAAAAAAACTTCTGTATTTTTTTCACGGATTGGTACTAAATCGACACGATATTACTGAACTAAATAGCCTCCTATGGTTCGCCTCTATGGAGTCTGTATGCCAAAACAAATAAAAACAAGCTACAAATCGCCAAAAACAAAATTCTCAAACACATTTTCAATAAACCATTCTTCTATTCAAATACTTAAATACACACCGAAACTAAAATTAGCACATTAAAAGAAATAGCTGACAAAAACGCTCCTAAATTTATGGCAAATTGCTACAATATTAGTAACAACATCATTAGATCTTTACTTACTTACTTATAATATTATGCATTAAGTATAAAACTTTAGGTTAGACTTCTTAAGTTAAGGTCATAGGTTAAGTTTTATTATTATTACCTTTGTACATTAGGTTTTCCGATTTTCACCTAAAGTACCAACCGCTTAGTTCTTCGAAGTCAATTAGCTGAATTGCTTGCATTAATTATAAATATATCATAGAGTTAAGGCCTTCAGCCGGAATCTACATTAAGTTTTTGTAAACCGAAACTGTAATATTAAATCAAATAAAATGAAATGAATGAAAATGAATAATCTATTTGTGGATCACAAAATTGCTTATTCTAGCGCATTGTTGGATTTTTCTTTTTGGGGCATGTATCAGGAATAATTATCACTATTCCCTCCGACGCGTGTATGAGTCACATGTGCCTCATGAAGCAAAATAGGAATTTTCGGAGCGCTGACGTAATAATAATGGTGACGAAAAAAAGTCAGACTGTGAACATGTAATTATTTATGCAGTCAATAGAAAATTACAGGGGTCATGAACCGCCAGCAAATCAAAGCGCTATACGTAACGGCTCAGTGTAAACATAGCAGTTCATAAAATATGTATAAGAATCTACCTCCACTCAGCAAATGAGCGGTAAAATTGTCACTTTTTTATCAAGTCATGTTTTATATTATTAATTTAAAAGGCTCCCGCTGAAGAGATGTGACAGGCCAATTAAATTAGTTGCAAAAAGTCGCTTTACTACGAATTAAGATGTGAAGTCATATAGGATGACTATGACCTGCAAAATGGGCACGTTCCGCCGGGAATCTAACCTCCAGGTTAGGATTCAATATATCCAAGAATATTAATATTAGACTGTCTTAGTTATACTGATTCCTGGCTAGCTTGTACATACTTCAAAACCTGCACGACCTTAGGAGTATTGCTAAATAGTACCTATCTAAAGTGGAGTGACACAGGTTGGAGAAAAAGATACCGGCGGGGGCGGGAAGTAATAAGGCAAAATAAAAGCCTTGTCGAAGGCCTCAAAGAGAGGGTTATAAAGGAAAATGCAAAAAACTACTTAAAATAATTGAGATCAACACAATCTATAGCTTTGATATTGCATTCGACTTATACGTACATGTCTTGTCCATATATGCTGGATATCGACCAGTGTTCGCACTTGCGAACAGTCTTTCCAGGACTCACACGCTAGGTAGACGAAAACGGACAACGGATTTGGATTCAGCGGGACCCAATTACTATAATAAACTATCTTCTTCTTGAATATCATATTTTTGAATTTTCTTGGTCGTACTCAATACTCGGCCTCATTTTAATTCTTTAAATTAATTAATTTAATCCTATTTCCAAGATCATATCTGCTTTTTGTTGAGGTAATGAGATCAGCATTACGCTCAGCAGTGTGATTTATCCCCATAAATGGGTACTTGTTTAACATCTGAGTGAGATCATAGTCCGTCACAAGCCTGTGAGTTCGAAAAACACCATGGCTCACGGTGAGATTCCAACTCATGACCCTGTGCACGGAAGGTGCGCGCACTAACCGCTAGACCAGCCAGACTAAAAAATATAGTCACTCCTATTATTTTAATAAAATATATCTTATTCGAGAACAAATAGACCATCTGTTTGTTTTCAAATGATGAAACTATTGGAGCAAATGGATATTGATCTGTTAAAAGTAATGGTTCCAATATTTTTTCAACTAATCAGATTTTTCCTGGTGACTACACATAATGGGACAAAATGATTGGCTTAATGGGATTTCCTATTGAAATTTTTCTGAGTGATATCAACTACATTCTTTTTGCCCCTTTGCAACATGATAACAAATATTTCATTCCACACTTGGTAAGTATGTAAATAGACGCCTAGGCCCACAAGAATCTTTAAGTACAATCCTGTCGTCTGTCCAATTAATAACATCACTCAAAGACAGGAGTTGCTTGGAATGGAATATAATCCTTTTGGGACAACATGTGGTCAGAGAGATGATAATATCTCTGCGAGGTTTCAGCAAACCATTATACTGGTCACATCTGATTTTAGTGACCGACGCCGGTGTGGCATTATTGGCCCGGAAGTTACATTGCGTCATTGGATATACATACAAAGACTCTGTGAATGATATTACCTGTGGGAGTCTCAGCCATAATCAGACTAATAAACAACATTCAATTGAATTCCGGCAGCACATTAATCACTCACTTACTTTGAAGGATCCCAAATCATGGACAACACATGTTAGTAATGCTTCTCTTCCCACGGGAACTGTTACGTTCTGAATCGGTGCACTGAAGTTTGGATCAGCTGAAAATAAATAGGGAAAAAAATTAAATTGTTAATAAGTTAAGTCTAGTAAAGAACTTTTTACCTAAAAGTAGGTTGAAACTATCCTTTAAAATAAAGTGGTAGCAGACACTATCGTCAAACTTCAAATATACGATACAATTTACAAACTCCAAGTGGATGCTTTTTTGTTTTTGGCTTCCGCAAAAAAAAACAAACTTTGCGGTTCTAATTTGAAACTTTCTCAAGCAAAAAATAGCATTTAATTTACACCGTAATGCTTAAATCACTACTTTATTCAGGAGCACTGTGTAAACTACAGCGGAAGAGTCAGCAAGCAAACTTTCCCGTTGATCCTGCAAGTATGTATATCTTTCTTATAATATCCTCTTTCGCGAGAGTCATGTGAAAATCAGGCGAACGAACCGAAAACCCGCACCTTTCGGCAAAGATGAACTCAGTAAATTGAAATATTTTTGTTCTGAAGCCTTTGCCGGGAAAGCGTTTAGCCATTTCATCATGTGCGAGTGTGCTAAGGCGAAATGAATTCATTTTTGAGGAAATTAAAAAATAACAAAAATATTCCTATTGAGCGAGGTTGGTAAGTAGGTACGTATGAATAAGGAAATGGAGATGCAGATCAGATTAACTTCAAAAATGAAAATGATATATGAGCCACGGGAATGTTTCCAAAAAAGGTAGAGATTTTATTGCTTTCATTCAGAATTCCACATTTACAGATTAATTGAAAGTACAGTAGAGCGTCGATTTATCCGTACATTAGATTAATATTGAACCAGGGACTCGACTTTTTTCTTGAGAAATGCGTTGCATTGGCTCAAATTAAATATTAAGTGTCTTCGAGAAGCCACCTTTCCATCATCCATCACTCATTTCTTTTGAATTTCTTTTTTTTTAATCAGTTCTAGTTGTTTTGCTGATTTTTAGTTAATTCCAAAAAAAATTAATTTGAATGATTTAAAATTAAGCTTATTGAGTAGATCTATAGACTACAAACTTTGTGTCTAATATTATTCAGATACAGATAACACCTTGACCGGCTAATTAGTATCCCATATAATATACATTCTCGTATATTCATACAATAAACGCGGAGACCCCATGCGGATATTATACCCGCGAACAGCACGAAAACAAAATGAACAACTCGTCAACGAATTAAGATAACGACCAACGATAGTTAACATTTTAACAATCATGAGGTCGAGGATTCAATTAATGAAGGTGGACGACGAAGGATTTCGCCAGGTGGGAGCCACCTTATTCATACCTTGCCAACGCGTGTGTATACGATTCTATGTATATGTGAATACGACACGAGAATAGCGGTGTTCTCTACGAAAAGAGTAACGACATCAGTGGGTTGAATAAATTTTCCATTCAAGAAGGCTTATAGCGTCGTGATTTTCCTAAACGTTTCCTTTCTATTCTTCCTCAATAGAATTTATAGTACAATACAGGGATTTACGGAGAAACGTGGTATTTTGAAAGGGGTGCCGGTCAATAGCGGCAATGAAGGGTGTCTCCAGTACTGTTTGCTGAGTTCATATGTGCTCATGCCGTGACTATGGTCAATAAGAAACGGCGACGAACATTTTTGAGCTCATTTCGGCTTTGATGACTTTACCGGGAGAAAGGTGAGGGACTAAGCGATAGAAGAGATGGGCAATTGTCCAAGAGAATATTGTGTCATTATTGAAATGGCTGATAGTGGACAGATGAGAATGAGTCTAAATGTAAAATCAATGATAATGAGTGCAATAAAACCGCAGACATGAACATAGAACATCCTAAATTTACTGACATATAAAATTTCCGGCAATAGGTCATTAAGACCTCATGAGTGGTGACGTCGAACAGACAAACACGCGTAGGTGCTTAGTTTAATATTCTTGAAATGAATGAAATGTTTTGACAATGAAATTTATTAAATTTGGTTTCCTAAGCACCAACAATCGATTAGATTTTCGCCAATGAACATTGAATTATATTATCAAATTCAACAATCAAATTGCAAATAATAATGAGTATCAAACAACATTTAGGGTGACCAGATACTCATGTCATGCACTCACGAATGCAAATTAGCAAAACATAGCGATTCTTAGGTGCTGGATATGCTTCACTGAATTATATCGATGAGCCCTATCATCTTCAATAATGTTTCGCCAGAGATATTTTTCGGTTTCAGGACGCTGACAATTTCTAACAGCCTAGATTTTGATACCCTTCGCTTTCTAAGTGAAACGACATATTAACTTTGTGATTTAGTTCGCAACGCATTGAAGGAAGCATCTCCGCGACCATATTAAATAATGACGAGGGGAGTAGATTGGGCAATCAATGTCAGTTTGTCAGTCTGTTGCGACGCATTTTACTCAGCCAGTTTTAAAGCTTATGCTTATTTCTGTTGCAGGCTGTTTGTGTGTTTGAATCGTTTAAATGAAACCATGGGGTTATGGGGCTGCCATACAAACACAACCTTCCAAATCAGGTTATTTTAATAAAAACAGAAAAACTTACTCATTTTTGCAGCAATTCCAATTTCTAAGAAAAAACTTTTTAATAGTGCAATTATCTCAACCGAAAATTACACAATTATTGTTTTATTGACATCACCGCACACAAAAAGAAAGTGGCAAGAATTATTTAGGAACAAGCACCGGAAGACAAGTCATACGGAAAGGTACGGAAATTTCGCATAAACTCATTTAGAATTTTAGAAAGTTCGCTAAAATTCGCATAAAAAGATAATTCTGTATATTTTGTTGCTGTTTAAATATCCATTACTCGGGAAAATCTAGATATGGAGGCACAGTGAAACAAGTGATCAAACTCGGTACGCTAGCGGATTTAGATTAATGTGTAATCACTCGAAATTACCTTTTATTCGCACCAAAAGCGGACAGGGGATCACAGAGTGAAAAGGCAAACGTCTGGTCACCCTAAACAATAAAAATAAATAACAGGCGCGACAATCCACCATTGGACTAAGGCCGAAGGAGGTGTTAGTGACATCCTATTTCCAAGATCTTATCTGCTTTTTGTTGAGGTAATGAGATCAGCATCACGCTTAGCAGTGTTATTTATCGTACTCGTTTAACATCTGAGTAAGATCATAGTCCGTCACAAGCTCGTGAGTTCGAAAAACGCCATGGAACACGGTGAGATTCGAACTCATGTACCTGTGCACCGAAGGTGCGCGCACTAACCGCTAGACCAGCCAGACTACACCCTAAACAATACGCAAGTGAAAATAATTTTATCATGCTCTTCGCTTGATATGAAATTTCCTTGTACACATTTAAATCAAAGAAAAATACGATATGTACATAATTCATCGCCAAAAATCATGTATCCCTGAATTTTTGCGGGATTGTTTGGCACGGCGCGGACCCTGATTATGGGAAAAAGTTCGGATTGATAGGGGTATCGCAATATGGAACAAGGGGAAAAGGAGGGCATTTTTTGAGTTTTTTTGCGATTATTTCAAAAACAGTAAAATATACAGTCAAGTAATATACTGAGAACGATAAAAACTACATAGGCCGTGTTTTTTAATCAGCTAACCTACATTATACGGGGTAATTTTAATACAAACGCTAACCTGAGACTTTATTCAGGCTAGAAATTATTTTGCTATCCAGTTTTAATGTGCTTTCCAAAACTCGCCCAAATTTTTGCAATCCCAATTGTTTTCTAGTACGTTTTCCAATGACTAGCTAAAATTAAATTTTAAAATGAAAAGTTCTAAAGTATAGTTTACATGCAACACACAAGTGTGTGCAAAAAAAAATAGTTTTTGTATGTAAATTCATATTAAAAAAAACTAAGGGTATCTCCCATACAAAGTGACCCATCAGGAGTTTGTTCTACGTACAACAACGTACTACTCATTTTATAAACTGTAGAACAAAGTTGTGATGGGTCACTTTGTATGGGAGGTACCCTTAGTTTTTATCCAAATGAGCTGATTTTTGGTGGGTGGGGTGACTATGACCTCCAATCGCAACAAACCAAAATTTAGCACTCTGCTCCAATTTTGGGGGGAGTTATGGACATGCCGTTTTGACAAATTTAAATGGGGGGATATTGGGGGTCCTTGACCGGAGCGACTCAGCGTTTACGTTAAAATTATCTTAAACTTGCTGTTAATACTTGTACAAAATTTTACGGCTGAACTAACATTGTTTGAAAAGTTATGGAGCTTTTAAAAAAGGTCTAAAATGAAAATATTCTAATTTATGTTCTATTCTAACGCCGAAATATGCAATTAAACTCTAATGTGTTATATATCGTTGCAAAGATAATTTTATGTAGTTTTTCTCGTCCTCAGACCATTTTTCTGTATCTCTTACCGTTTATGAAATAATCGGAAAAAAACGAAAAAATGCCCCCCTTTCCCCCCTTTTTTAAAGGTTGCGGCACTTTTTTTAGGGTGCAAAGTTGATATTCGGAATCAGCGCCCCAAAATACATATAACAAAATTGAGAAATAAACTTCTGTATTTTTTTCCTGACGAAAATACGATATTATTGGACTAACATGACATTTTTCAAATTTAACTTGGTAGTTTTTTTTTGCGCGTCTGGGTCAGCAAACCTGCCCCCGATGATAAAAAAAAACACGGCAATAGTACACAAGCACGGTCTGGAGCTTCCCATCAAGATAATTATAATGAGTGTGCCAGAAAAAGGTGGTTCGAGCATGACTATGGACCCACTACCATAGGGCACCAATATAGCCGTCCAATAGGCAAATTACTTCCTGCGAGTGTCCTGCCGACTAAACCAGCTCTAATTTTTAATTATACCTGCATGAAACAAACCATTCGCAAAAAAAGAGATCCAGCGAATTGAGTTAATCTATTAAAAAGAATGAGGAAGGAATGATGAAAACAAGCATTGTTTGAATGGCATATCCAGCGAGAATTTTTCTAAAAGCCTTATTTTTACTGAATGTTTTAGTGGCAAACACAAAATTGTTTGATTTTTAAAAATTATTACTTTTTAAATCGTGTGTAACCGTTAGTTGTCTATAAAGGCCATGTTTTTCCAACAGCTAACCTACACTATACGGTGTAATTTTCATACAAATGCTAACGTGTGTGTAGCCTTATTCAGGTTGGCAATACAAACCCGAATAGCATTTTTAAAGAGCTTATCAAAATTCGCCTAAATGTATGCAATCCTAATCACTTCTAGTACGTTTTCCAATGACTAGCTAAAATTAAATTTTAAAATGAAACGCCTTTAAGGTATAGTTTACATGTTGCATACAAGTGTGTGCAAAATATATATGTATATATATATATATGTAGTTTTTGTTTGTAATTTCATGTTACAAATGTCGTTCGGCAAATTCGTATTCTAAAACAAATTATGGTTCACGCATAAAAATATGTTTTCATTGAAAAAATAGCATTTAAACGTTTGCGTTTGTAAAGGGAAAAAGGGCTTTACTACTATAAATTAGCAATATTTTCAAATAAATTGCAATGCCTACGTGACAATTTGAAATTCAACCTGAATGCTACTCTCGATGTTTTTTTTTCGCGTCTGGGCAAACCTGCCCCCTATGTTGCAAAAACATGGCCAACATTAGCTGAAGATTGGGAAAATTATAACTACAAAAAATATACTACTTAAACCCCACAAACAACGGTAAAATTGAATAAAACATGATAAAATTAAATGAAATATATTAAATTAATTTAAATTATTAAATTAACATATTTATGACATCTGCTAATTTTGTATTTTCACACAATCATAATATTTTAGAAAGTATTTGTAGAGATACTAATAACATCCTCTTTCGGATAAGACTTAACTCTCGGATGGTTCTGGTAAATTTTACATACGTAAATAGTTCAGTGGGGTCTGACAAACCCCAAGGCAAAAATCACTCTAAAACTTAAATTTTTAATTTTTTTGGCACATTTGTTTGAACTAGAAGTAACTGTGGAGCCTTTTGATTAAGTGGTATATACAAAAAGACGAATTCGAACAGTAGTTTTTAGATTGTGGAAGAAAAAATTAGGTGGGGTGTCAAATTTGAGGGTAAATTGAGCTTATCATAAATAAATCAATATAAAAACTAACATTTTTACAAAATGTTGTTTTTGTTAGTCAAAACGTATTTAATACTAATTAACAAAGATAAGTACATCAAAATTCTTTAGGTAAGGTTAATATTTTTTCTTAAATCGGGATTCAAGGTTAGTCAATATTTAGAACATTTTTCACAGCTTTTTCTTCGTGGTCTTCGCAGATTGGCTGTTTGTAATCGTTGCAATTGTATTTTGTCTTCCGATCCTTTGCTCGTGGGCATAGAAAACATGTTTGCCTCTTTTGGAAGCTATTTGACCCCATTGTGGGCCTGGGGCATCTGACCCTATATGTGGGGGGGGGGGGGGGGCAAGCTGAACAATGCCCAAAATGACGTCGTAATTTGCACTGTGCTTCAACGAATATTACCCATTGATTTCCTCCTTCGAAGAAGAGGTTCGACAAGTGCAGAGCCAAGTTCGTTCAGGAAGCTTTATGTATTATGTAAAATAACCACCTAATTCTTGCACTCATAAAAGTCATTAATTTATGACTTGACTTCTATACGATGGGGAAACGGTTTTTATTAAGGGTCAATGACGCCCGTTTTACGCAGGGTATAGTAGATACATCCCTACCCCCACTCAAGTGCCACACATCGCCCAGATTGCGAAAAATTATGGAAATATGTTTTCTAATCTCATGCGAAAGACACAGAAACTTAAAATTTTAATATAACGGGTAACGGGTAAAATTGTCGAGGAAATGGTTGTGAAAAACGCTCTAAAAATTTATTCACTTTAGATCCCGATTTAAAAAAATAAATATTAGCATAAGCTACCAAACTTTTATCTAACCATACTTACAACAACATACATATGCTTTCGATTAGAAAATGTAAATTGTTTAAAACATTAAATTTTTTCATTGATTAATTTGTGATGAGTTGAAATTACCAACAAGTTTGGTACAACCCAATTATTTTCTTCACAAACTCAATTCAATTATTTTTATTAAAACTTCATCCAACGACCCCACACCAAGCTCTAGTTGACAAGAAAGTATTCAGGAAGCCCAAACTAAACTTTTAGCAAGAGTTTTGTGTCGGGGGTCGGACAGACCCCACTCAACCATTTACGTATGTAAAAATTACCTGAACCATCTGAGGGTTAAATGAATCGGTCATAGAGTTGGCTAAAAGAGAACAAAAAGTACCAATAAATTTACCAAGAAACTTTTGGCCAGTTTTGTTTCAAATGTCAAAATCCGTGATTTTGTTTTATTCACAAAAATCCAAATATCGCAGTGAATACTGAAAATCGGTCCAACGTGTACCCCTTTGTAACGAATACGTTACCAGTAACCCGGTAGTCATAATGAGTGAGTTTTCAAAATTTTGGTTTTTCGTTTTATACAACAATATACAAAATGTTTGCTTCTGTTTGTGAAATACACATCATAATGTCCAAATAAATAAGTACAACCATACGATTTTTTCTTATCACCCTGTAGCCAAGTAATTATTTCAGTAAGCAAAATTAAATGTTAATATTTAAATACGTAATTGGTGAGGAATTAAATAATATGTATAAATAAGCCAATTAAAATAAATAACATATTACCATTTGAATAAAGAATATTACGATAAAAAACTTTTCTAATCAAATTTATGACGACCTCGTAAATAAAACAGAATATTCTGCGAGTTTTCATTGTTCGGTCTGGTCTGGAACAAGAAGAACTATCCCTCCGAAATTTGGTTGTACATTCAATACTTTTAGATGTCGCCATGGAAAATTCTAAACTTTTTGCCAAAACTGCTTTACTTCTTGTATTTTTCGATTAACTTTTCAGAGAGATTATAAATTTTCAATATTTGCCGCGAAAATCATAACTTATGCCAAGAGAACTTTTTTTGCCATAGTGAGTATGCGATCGACAGTTATCCTTGAGGTCCTTTTATGGACTTAACGCATTTGAGACTGATTTTATTTAGTTTTTAAGGAATTAAACAGTAAATCAAATATAAAGCTTGATTATTCTGCGTTATTGAGCGAATACTATTTCCGCCATTTCAAAGTTTGGAACTTAAACATCTCTCTTCGTACCTGCCATGTGTTTTTCGCCCCTTAAGTATTTTTGTTTGTTTTTAATTTAACGCTAGTTGCCTACACAAATGAATATAAAACGAATCCTTACGGAAAATACCAAGTTATTGTCAAAAAACGATGGTGTACTTATTATTTCGACCAATCTGAATACTCATTTCAAAGAGTATATCGGAAGTGACTAAGATAATAAGCGAATGCCATTTACCTTTTCGGGTCCGATGGCATTGTTGTATCCTAATTGTTATAATGGCTATAGAGTATTACAATTTAAGAAAGGCTATGAAAATTGGGCATAAAAAGGTACACGAGGGGTGTACTTATTTTTTTGTCCATTTGTGTATATTGTTGTATGTGACGTCTATGGACCATTGTTCATGTCTTATAAAAATCCACTCATATGCCCAGTAAATTTTAAATTATACTTCTACGAATCGTTGTTCGTTGTAGCGTACCTTGTGGGAGCCGGAAGACTGTGAAGCATTTCACTAATTTTGCTATACCTTTTCCCAAACTTTCTCTAATTACTACAAAAACCTCTCAAAGGGGGAGAAAAAGCAGTTCTTTTTTTTGATTTTAGAAAATTAATAAGACCGCTTAGCGATCAAGGGTTTTCGCGGAGCAGAAATTCAATGGTTTAACAATTTTATAAACGGATCATTGACTTCTAAATATGCTATCTGACATTGTCGACATTACCATCCCGGATGCATCCTCTTCGGGGCATAATACGTATTGACCATTTTGATCAAATGGTTCCGTGTATAGCGAATCAATTTATTTACACTTTTTTTCTTATTTTATTACACTTACCAAGTATTTCACTGACTGTTGAACCTATTCGATGACTTATCAGTATCATTACTATTTTGAGCAAATCCATACAATTTGTTATATGCATTTTATTCTCATTGACACTCACTTTTACTCACTTTTTACTTCACACTTAACTCACAGTCAAATTAAATAGGTGCTGTATTATGATTCAAAAATGAGTCATCATATGTTTTTAACGGAAAATATGAATCAATTTATGTATGTACGTACGTATTTATGCATTCGTTTATTTTTTAGAGGACGGAAAGGTAAACTAATGTCAAATGGGATTTGCTCATGCAGTTACACTAAACTAACCTACACCTGAGTACAAAAAAAAAACACGCCTATTACTGGTGAGTGTTAACTTTGTCTTGTTGGAGGTTTAGGATTTTCGATACAAACTACTTCAGACGGTGCTGCAAGGCAACCTTAGAAAAAAATAGGATAAAATGCAGCAATCCAAAACACAACTTTTAAGCGGTAGAACATTCAATTCAAAAGCATTCGCCGTATCAAAACCTTAATGAGTTGTACCGTATTGTACTCCACGGAAATTAGTTTCAATCCAGCGCCCGTTGCATAATTTTAGCATATAAATTGACCCATCTGCATTTAGAGTTATTATTTGTGACGTATATATTATCTGATATTGCTAAATAACCTTTAACTAATTCAACCGCTTAAAACTGAAATGCCGTCTAGTCCTAGTTCATTTACATTTAACACAGGCTACCACAAACACTTGGTTGAAGGACCTTTTTTGCAATTTCTGTTAAAAATTATTTTAAAATTTATTGTTGAAAACGTGAGTTTCCGTAATGCTGCATTAGTAGACGAATAGAACTCCTAGTAGTCAAAAATATTTCGGGTTGTTCCAAAATGCTTGACACGGTTTGGTATTATTCCATAAAAAAAATTTTTTATGAAAATTAGGCAACTGCAAATAATAACAGCTAATAATGATTTAACAAATAAAATTTTCTCTCGCCTAATCGGGGGCCCAAAATCGCGGAGCCCGGGGCACCAACCTCTCACATCTTTATCTAGCCATGGAATTGGGACCAGGAGTTTTGTCCGGAAAAGAGAGGCGTCATCCTGGAGACAGGTTTTCCTGTATATGATATCAAAAAAGGCAAATTTAACCTTATTTATTATATACTAGAGAATGCCTGTCAAATTCGCCCACCTCGTAGTTTCGTATGGCCCGTGGCCAGGTTAAAAGAAAAAAGCAATGTGTATCAGCACAAAAGCGTAAAAATAAAAACAAAAGTTAGGTGTTGAACTAAAGTCAACAAATTTACTAAAAGTCGTGAAGGTCGGTAGTTCTGCATGTCTAAATTATGTATTTTAGAAATCTTCCACTCTAGGGTAGTCATTAGGTGGTTTCAGATTGCAAAATGTGATTGAGACATTCGGATTTTCTAACGTTTTCTAGGGTCCTGAGCACGAATTCGGAGCTTCCCACAAAAATGTGGATTTATTATCAATTGTAGTAATACCGCTAAACAGATTTATTATATTTATGTCTCGTTGGATACTCGATTATATGCTCTCTAAAAAATTGACAGCTTTTCGTAGAAATGAACAATGTGTCCTTACCCTGTTCCCCAACGGTGGTGGGAATCTCCGGATACGTGTTCAGCATCAAAAAAAAAAACATAAAAACCAAAAAATGATTTTCTCCGTCGCATTTTGCAATCTTAAGCAGGTACATACTACGTTTTTTACCTGGTTATTGAACTAGGTGCTCTGTTCTGCAAACAATTTGCTGACGGCTTGTTTAAGGCGGACTGTTTTGTGCAGAAAGTGGTTAAGCCCCTTCTTGAATTGTTAACTGTTTTGTTCCGAAATTCGGTTAAGAAGTTTTTAGCTTGGCTTGATAGTTATGTGCCATGGTTGCATTATAATTCGCTCCGAATTATAAATAAATCTGGGATTGAGGTTTATTAGGAGTTTTTCAGACTTACGGCCAGATTACGTAATCGGTTCAAATTACTTAATTTGAGCGGTCAAATTCCCTACATTTGATGAGTTTTATCACACCGCAGATTACGTGATCTGGCCAGCTTTAGTACAAGTGTGAAACCCTCCTTACAAAAACTAAGCGCTCGCATTTAAAATGCTTGTCTAAAGTTTCTAAATTCGTTTGAAGAACATTTTGCAAAGTAGGCATTTTCTCAGAAGTATCATTTTGTGATGAATTTTTAAAAATAAATTTTCTATACGCGTTTTCGAAATTTTTTATCCTGCGGCCTGCTCAATTCTGAACAAAGTGATATTTGGCCGAGGCCAGGTTTTGAGTATGACTTCCCTGTACTAGTGCATTGCAGTAAAACTGCAAATAAGGATGTTTTTAAGGGATGCATATACGTATGTATATTTTAGGCAGGAGATAAAACTCTCAGGCCCATATCTATGAACATTCCTTAACTAATAGAGACCTTGCCGAAATTCAATAAATTAAATGTAATTTCCCATACTTTTTCATAGAAATCATTTATATTCAGGAGTCAATGCATCCTTGATTTAAGGCGAAACTCAAGGCGACCTTAAGTTTTCAATAGACTTGAAATATTATATTTCATACCTTAAAGCACAATAGTGCTAAGTCCATTTTTTTCCATTTTGAGATTTTTGCATCGTATTATTCCTTGTCAAGTTCTCCATCGAGTAGTTAATCTTGAAACCACATTTACCCAGCTAAATCCAAGGAAATTAACATTTAAAAGAAACGCTATGTCCTAGGTTGATCGAAAAAAATTTGGACAAAAGTGCTAAGTCCAGTTATAGCGCTATTTTGTGCTAAGTCCATACTTGGAACAATTAGAAAGTTAAATTTGTGGTAGTAACTTCCATAAAACGAATGTTTACCATTACGAAACATAAAAAGGATTAGCCCGGGGTGCTTCGTGATTCGAATAAGCCGGGTTTGGCTGCTGGATCACAGGATATTGGGATGAATTATTTGGAAAGTGTTTGCATTGGCATATTCTTTCTTTGAATGGTATTGAAATGGATAAAAACTGACTGAAGGATAGTCTACCTCCGATACAAAGGTTCAAATGATCACTGGTGGTCAATGTAAGCCCTTACATCAAATGCTTTAATTTGGATTCTCTATTTTCTCCACAAAAGGAAACCTCCATAACATACATTGGGGTTTCTGTTAAATGCCAGCTTATTGAATTTAGTGTAAGGCCTACAGTAAGCCTACAGTTCATCGTGAAATCTGACATTCACATGTTCAACGCGTTGTAACGACATATTTTGATCAGCTATACTCAACCACTGTGCTCCAAAAGATATACTTTTCAAAAGAGCTATTGAAAAAAGTTTGATTAAAACCATACTCCAGTAAATTAAAAATTGTGTTAGACCCAAGAATTGCTTACTATGTCCACAACAATTTTTTGGAAGCTCTTTATCATGCAGGCTGAAACAAGGGTCCTTCGGCTATTAACAAAACCAAAAAATAAACTTGCATTTATAACAACCGGAAAGGTACGATTGTACTAAATATCAAATTGGATTTTAACAGAGTTAAACAGTGATTACTACAGTGAATAGTGTGCTCTCCTTCGAAGCAAATGGTTGTAGTTTATGATAGTTTTCCAATTCACGATCCAATTGGCGGCATATGGTCTCATTTAGATGTTAAACAAGTGCCCAATTATGGGGATAAAATCCTCTGCAGAGCGAGCTGTTGATCTAAGCAGTTTAAATCTTAGGGATTAGATGCGAATGGCAGCTATTTATTTATTTACGATTTGACGGAATCGACATATCTCGAGATTAAATTGAGGCTGACTGAAATCAAAATCGCGATCCAGGAAAAAAGGACTAATTTGAAAAAGATTTGCCTAATTAAAAAAAGGAAATGTATAACTATTGATATACACTACCCATCAATAGGATAGATCCACTTGAAAAATGACTGTATGTCGGAAAGTGATAACGGTATTTTCTTCAAACTTGGTGACAATGTTTTCAGAAGCCTACTTGTTCTTTTAATAACAGACGGTCTCAGATCCGGAGTCCCGTTAGGATTTTATTACAAGTATTCTTAAAAACAGCACAAAAGTGAAAGTCATTAGTATAATTTCACAGGAAATAAAACACAAAATAACGGTAAAAGAAGATACTTTTACTTTGAAAAATGTTGCTAATAATAAGTTGAACTTCCGTTAAGTGCTATTAGCTAAACAATTTTTTCCGGGATATAATTGTGTAGGTTTTAAAGGTAATTTAAATTAATTTCTTCCCAAGTTCCCCTAATCGCTTACAAAAGCTCATCAGTGTTGTTAAATTGTCGTGTACCGGTACAGATCCTTGTCAGGTATTCTCAAACCTTTTTGATAATATTTAGATCTAGTGAGAGTGGTGGTTATTCCGTAACGTTGATGAATTGGACTTGAAACCAATCTTTTTTCAGCCTTGCTTCTTGAATGAGGATATTATGCTAAAATCTTAAAGGAGTTGCATGGAAAATGTAGTTAATCTTAGGCATTACATTAGTTAGAATATTCGTGTAAGCCTGGCTGCTTTGTAAATACCCCTGATTTCCATAAGCTCAATAGTTCCATGCCAAAATATTCAACCCCAGTGTAGAAATTGTCTGCATTGGACAAATGAGTGGTAGCGCGTTAATTTCACTAAGGAAAAAAAATCAATCTCGGTGATTCAGATGGATTTAGCTATTATTTTCACGATTTGAGCAAGAAGGAATTAATTTTGTAGACACATCAGTAAGACGTGTCGAGGTATGGGGTTGACTATCTCGGTGTGAAACTCTTAAGATGTGAAAATTATGGGTATTCAGAATGTCCAGGCTTACAAAAATATTCTAAATAATGTAATGCCTAAAATTAACGACATTTTACATGCAACCCCTTTTAAATTTTAAGAAGATAATGATTAAAGATTGGTTTCGAGACCAGTCCATCAAGGTTATGGAAAGACCGCCATACTTTCTAGATCTAAATATCATGAAAAATCTTTGGGGATGGACGACAAGGAAGATCTTTACTAGTAGACGACAGTTTAACAACACCGAAGATCTTCTGTAAGCCATTAGGGGAACTTAGGGGCGAAATCTTAAATTACCTTCAAAACCTATTACACTTCCATCCTGGATAAATATTTTTAGCTAATATCACTTAACGGAATTCAACTTATTATAAGCAACATTTTTCGAAGTAAAATTATCTTTTTTACCGTTATTTTGTGTATTATTTCCTGTGGAACTATCCTAATGACTTTCACTTTTGTGCTGTTTTTAAGAATTCTCGTAATAAAATCCTAACGGGACTCTGGATCTGAGCCGCGTGTTATCCAAAGAACAAATAGGCTACTGAAAACATTGTCACCAAGTTTGAAGAAAATACCGTTATCACTTTCCGAAATACAGCCATTTTTCAAGTAGAACTATCCTATTGATTGGGAGTGTACTTACGTGCTTAATCCTAATGAGTGTCTTGCACTTGCATTTCACCAGCTTATGCATGCAGAGAGTTGATAATATTCGAGTCTAAGCTAAACTGCATTCAAAAGAAAGGGGATGTCGTTTGGGACTGATTTATGGGATATACACTGCGCGACAAATGCTTAGGTTCACACATATTTCCTTCCAGAAAACGGTAAAATAAAAGCCTATCGGTTCAACAAATGATATTTTCGAAACTATTAAATATCACAAATAAAATGGATGGACTGAGTCCCCACAGGACGCTTTCCTTAAATTACAGTAATTGATTTCATTCAGAGAGTCGATTTCCAGTGCGACAATTGCTTAGGTTCAGGGACGATTTTACCGTTTTACATAATGTTTTCGCTGAAAAATATTTCAGAAAAGTATCAAAGAGGATAAATACAAAAAACAAGAGCATTTTTGTTATTTAATAATGTGTATTTCCGCCATTGTTATTTATAATTTCATAAAGCCTTCGAGGCAGGGAATCGTATAAAGAATGCAGCACAGATAGCGGCATTTTAGACCAAACTGTCTTAATTCCATGAATTAACTCTTCTTTAGGGTCGTAGTCTTTACCACTACTGTAAACCTCCCGAAAAAGCCACCCCGAAATGTTTTCTAATATGTTAATGTCAGGGGAGTTGGGCACCTAGTCTAATAAAGTCACATTTTCTTCCTCAATAAACGATTTAACTACCCTCGCTGTATGAATTGGGGCAAGATCAAGTTGCAGTATCCAAGGGTTGCCTTCGCCCATGACAATTATTTTTTGGGATTTCCTCTTCTAAGAGCTGTTTATAAGATGAACCCGTTTGGCGACCTCGTAGGATGACCAAGACGATAGTTCCATGATATGATATGGCTCCCCATACCATAACGGAACCTATTCGGGAGTGATGGAGTGACAGGTACATAGGTTCCTTCCTAATATCATGATAATAGTAAGAGAACCCATCTGGACCGTCCACACGAAACCGTTTTTCATCCGTAAATATTACCTGTCTCCATTGCGATGTTTGTTCATCAATCTTGAGGCGAATTCCAGGCCCTGTAGGCGATGTTGCGGGGTTAAGGCTGGTTTTCTCTTTAACCGTAAACATTTCAAACAAGAGGAAGATCTAAGAACTCGTTGGATGGTCCTCACACTTGTTGATAACTCCGAATTCTCCCCATGCTCACGCGCAGTAAGGAGCGAATTCGAGGCTTATCTTAAGAGGCGTCGCCGTAATGCACCGGAAATCGCTTTTTTTTTTCTGCCTTCTGCGTATCGCCGGCCATAATTTTCTCTATCTCGTAAAGAATTATTAGCGAGGTTCGAGCTCCGCAGAATCCGTATTGCCATTTGTCGGTTTGAATATCCTTCTTGCTTTAGTATGGACATTGTCGCCTTTCCAGGGCATGAAAGTTGCTTTCCTTTTGACATTATCCACTATATAACTCACAGAGTACAACGCGAAAAACAACTGTTTCCAAAAAACTACCCACCACGACGAAATAACTGTTTAAAGTAAGTGAACCTATACAATTGTCGCAGTGGAAATTGCGATTTTCATGTTTAAAAAATTCCGTTAGCTATGCGAGTTGCTTGATGGAATTGCAATATTTATTAAAATAACCGTTAGATGAGAGAGCATTATTTAAAAAGTATTTCCGATCAGAGTACATAGAAATTATATAATTTTAAAGGAAAATATCCATGAACCTAAGCATTTGTCGCGCAGTGTATGTGTGCATTTCTAGTTCATATACCTATTATTATCACTACCACTTGGTGAAATTAAAGAATTTGAATCTTTCTTCTAGTTTTCATATCACATATCATACCATTGCCAGAGAAGCTTAAAGTCCGCCGAGGTTACTCCCGGCCCAAATAGAAATAGGTCCGAATGAACATTTTTTAATCAGTTGTTTGAAACGATATGATTTTGGCAATCTTATTGAATTCACATCTCTAGTCGCAATTCCACTGCAGGAACTTTTGGGCAACACCTAAACATGCTGCACTTGTCCAACGGGCAATGCATCTGGGCAACACACGTGCGTTTAACTAAAAAAAATGATATCTGATATCGAAGAATCAAATCAAATTTTGTCGCCGTTGACAAAGAAGCAACGTTTCTCGTGGCATTGGCTTCACCCAATTAAATGACGACTTAAGATGATCCGTGTCATAAAAGTGTGCCTAGTGCTGAGCAATGACAGAACAGTTACATCACCCTCTCTTTAACCTCACAACTTCTGTAGTAGTAATTGTGATGAAGTTAAGTCTAAGTCTCCTGGCGAGCTTCATAATAGGGCCATGTCCTGTTATGACCCCCATTAGCTTCCTGTTATATGACAGTAGTAAGATAGAAAGGACAACGTCTAATCTTGACCAGATCATCCTTTGGTCATCACGTGATCATTACCACTTTCGGAAAGCATAAACTGATGAGACACATTTGCTTCATGGATACGAACTGGTGGAAATACAATTAATTGCTTGCGTCTCATGGTATGTACGTATTAAAAATATTCTCACTTCATCCACATTTTACAATATTGTAACGACAATACGAACATTCTTCGTCAAGTCCATAGTTGGTATAAAATGAAGTGCTCAATAGTGCTGAGTCCGTACTTTCCTCTTTTTTTCTAGATTTTCCGTCGAAATTATAACGATTAGGTAATTGCCAGATTTTAATATACTTATCTTTTTGGCAGTGTAAAAATATTTGCAAAAATTAAGTTATCGAAGATGGGAACAAGGTTTGAAACTTTATTTTCGCGTTTTCTCCAAATGTTGAAAAATGGACTTAGCACTATTGTGCTCTAAGGTATCGATTATATTGACTTCAAGTGAGGTTGACTATAGAAAATTTCAAGGTCTCCTTGAGTTTCTCCTTAAATCAAGGATACATTGACTCGTGAATATAAGTGATTTCTATGAAAATGTATGGAAAATGACATTTAGTTTATTGAATTTCGGCATCCTTGACTCAAGGTCTCCTTGAGTTAAGGAATGTTCATAAATACGGGCATCAGTGTATGTAACTAAAGTATATGTAAGGTAAATTTTGTCCATCATTTATGCATCATACCTACATACATACATAGAATAATTCATCTAGGCAATAGCTTTTATTTTAACCTGGAATTAGTAATTAAAACCTTGTTCTGAGGCCAATTTCAAAATTATTACCTGTACAAAAAAAGCACTCAAACAAAAATTATTCAGCAGAAATATTTTCGAAATATCAAAATCCCTCTATGATTATTATTATTATCGACCACTTCATAAAATTCCAACATCATTCGCACATATCAACTCCATATGAATCAAATATCATGGCAATTAATCACAAAACAATTTGTCAACATGTAAAACTGTTGATTTACACCAGCACACACGATTAATATGGTACACTTGAATTGAATAAGGGCACCATAAATATGTACATATATTTCACATATGTGTACATGTATGAACCTTACAATATGCACTTATGCTCTAAAACAGCAAATTCATCGCTTCGCAAACGCAAAACTGCCGGTCAATTGAACTCAACTCCACAACCACTATAAAACGCACAATGGGAAATGCGTCAGAATATTTCATCTCCTGATAGAAAATAAAACGCGTGATTGCCCGGCAACCGTTGAAAATCAACTGAACAGAACGTTTTCCGAAAAACGCGAAAAGGCATTGGCCGTTTGAAGAGCGATGTCGATCGCTATCACAAACTGTCACCGGCACGCCGCCAAACGCAACAACTAACAGACGTCCACTGACTCCAAACCAAAAGATGATTCCATCAGCCGAGATTTGTTCGATGAGCCAAAGTGGAAATATAAACAGAAAACTAACACATGCTTACAAAAGCGACAAAAAGTCCTTTTGATTTGTGATATGGTACGGTGCACGTTACACATCCTTAGGGGTATAGCTCCTGAAAGTATTTTGTGTTACAAAATAAATTGCTGACTAACAAATTTCCCATTGTTGGTGGGGTGAGAATATGCGCATTTCCATAGGATCCACCACGTGGTCCTTTGTAGGCAGGTTTATTGTCTGCGGGTTACCACAAAATCACTCTTTTGTCATCAGCAGGTATATTTGTTAGTTAGCCTAGGCATAGTTTTCCGAAGGACTATGAAATTTATATTAATATTTAACATTTGTATATCCTTTTTTTTAGCTCATAATTGATTCTTAAGTTTCAAAACATTTACGTAATTTTTTTTTTCTTACATATTTTTTCACTAGATTTATAGTTTATGAATCTATTCAAAATGTATTATGTATTTATGCAATTCATTAATTATGTACAGGCGAGTTGTGATTGAAATCGAAATTGTGAACCTGGAATGGTCCCAGCAGAATATACAAGGTTTCCAGAAACTGCCACATAAATGCACCGGATTATGATTCCTCATGTAATTTCCGGCAAAAAAGTTGTACGGAACATACCCTCAACTCTTAACCCTTTTGATGCCACAGCCATTTGAAAGTTTTTGAAAAAAAAAACTTTTTCTTTTACGACCTTAACCTGAATATCTTTAAAGCTAAACTAGCTGAAATAGCGAAACAAGATGATTATTACAGCCAACAAATTTACCTAAAATAGTATAAGAGTTCTTTTTTTTTTACAGAGCTTCAAAGTCAAATTTTTGTGATTTGACCCAAAAACAATCTATTTTTCGATTTCAATTTTCTCCAACTTCTCCCAAGGTGACGTGCTTGTAGGATTTAAAAATTGGCGCATAGTCTTACGATCATTATCTTTCCTACAGCCAGGCAGTGGCGTATTTAGAAAATTAGGGGGGCACAGAGTACGGGGCTAATTTGTTACATAAAGTTTTGGTGTGAGGATACCTGAGAGCAGCTTAATAGGAAAATCATTGGCAAGACTGAGGGATCGTTGATCCTTGATTTAAGGCGAAACTCAAGGAGACCTTAAGTTTTCAATAGACTTGAAATATAATATTTCACTTGACTTCAA
The DNA here is from genome assembly GCA_949715475.1 of Microchrysa polita. Classification (NCBI taxonomy): domain Eukaryota; kingdom Metazoa; phylum Arthropoda; class Insecta; order Diptera; family Stratiomyidae; genus Microchrysa; species Microchrysa polita. The sequence goes on along the minus strand of OX454418.1, from coordinate 87,248,358 downwards.
GTGAGGTTTCAAGGTCTCCTGAATCTCTCGTGAATATAAGTGATTTCTATGAAAAAGTATGGAAAATGACATTTATTTTAATTTAGGCATCCTTCACTAAAGGTCTCCTTGAGTTAAGGTATGTTTATAAATACGGGCCTTAAAGTCCTTTGCATTTCAGGTTTTTTACAATTTAGGATTAAAAATTACACCAAAATGTTCAGCCGTGTAGGAACTATCCGTGGCATAGAGCCGGGAAGTGATCAATCGATTAATTTAAATGAAGCAACAAAAGTAAGCAGGAAGGTATGATTGTTTGTGATTTCCATATGTACTACAGTAGCTTCAAATCTATAGTATCTGCAATACCTTTTAAAACGAGTCCTAGATGGTAAGCTGAAGCAACATGCTTTAACAAATCAATTGCGAAATAGAAATGAAAAGGAATGGCTACGACGATGTTTACTTCTTGAAAATTGAAGCATTGAAGAAATACCCCAGGCAGGGCACCACAGACAATTAAAATACACAAGCCCACGGGCGTAGCCAGGGGCAGGGGGGCCACCCCTCCCTGGCCGATGACTATGATGAAAAAAATCCTTGCCAATGTAGTAAAAAACACTGCACTATACAATGCTAAAAGGCGTAAAAATGCGAGTTTGACTCCAAGCACTACGCAAAATTTTCTGCTGCTGAGACTAGTCTGGAAAACTAACCAGATGCCTTCTTTGCCGCTCCATATACTGCCGCGGAATGTATGGCCGTGATAGTTTCCAGCACTGACAAATGGACAACAGCAAGTGGCCACTCGTAACAGACGGGGGTGCGGAGGCTTCGTCCCAATACATACGTTTCACTCGTGGAAAACTAAAATATTTGTTATAATTTTGGGTGACACTAAATCCAGCTTGATACACTCCCAATCAATAGGATAGTTCCACTTGAAAAATCGCTATATCTCGGTAAGTGATAACGGTATTTTTTCCAAAGTTGGTGAAAATATTTTCAGTAGCCTGCTTGTTCTTTTAATAACAGAAGGTCTCAAATCCGGAGTCTCGATAGGATTTTCTTACGAGAATTTTTAAGAACAGTACAAATGTGAAAGTCATTAGGATTGTTCCAGAGGAAGCACTTTGTATGGGAGGTACCCTTAGTTTTTACCCGAATGAGCTGATTTTTGGTGGGTGAGGTGACTATGACCTCGAATCGCAACAAACCAAAATTTGTAGCACTCTGCTCCAAATTCGGGGGGAGTTATGGACATGCCGTTTTGACAAATTTAAATGGGGGGATAATGGGGGTCCTTGACCGGAGCGACTCAGTGTTTACGTTGAAATTATCTTAAACTTGTTGTGAATACTTGTACCAAATCTTACGGCTGAACTAACATTCTTTCAAAAGTTATGGATCTTTTAAAAAAGGTTTAAAATGAAAATATTCTAATTTATGTTCTATTCAATTAAACTCTAATGTGTTATATATCATTGCAAAGATAATTTTATGTAGTTTTATTCGTCCTCAGACCATTTTTCTGTATCTCTTACCGTTTTTGAAATAATGGCAAAAAAAAAACAAAAAAAAATTCCCCCTTTTCCCCCCTTTTTTTAAGGTTGCGGACCCGCGATTGGTTGGGACTTTCTATGCCATCATCTTGGGACCATCCCCAACCATAATCAAAAAAATTTCCGATGTAGGATTTTTGCCGTTCGATGGCCATATTTTGGTCCAATTTTCTTAGACTAAGATTCGAAATCTTTCCGTTATTTTGACCCCAATATTTTCACTGTTTTTTCGTTTTTTGGCTCCCAACTCTGAAACTATTCATTTCTGCGAAAAACCCTGAAGGAATATTGTAGAGAGCACATAATTGCATGCTTAAAGAGATCATAGAAATATTATAAATCCATTGAGCGGTATTATAATTTAAGTTTGCCATTTTTAGCATAGTTCCATATTATGAAATAAATTTTGAGCTTTTTCTTGTTCTTTATGTATTTTTAGGTGTTGAGCCCGAATCCGTAACTTTCTCACCAAAATTTCGTTGCAAAACTGGGTCAAAATCGCAAAAAAATACCGATACCGCTTAACGCATTTTTAACATTAATATTGCGTTGGACCGGCAATTATGTTTTCATTAACATGTTCATCAACAGGTTGTCGGAGAAATGTACAGTTTCGGAGTTTTAATCCAAAAAAAAAACGGAAAAATTCCGGAAATTTTCGGGGGTTTTGGCCCTGTTCCGCAACGAAAATTTGGTGGATTCTAGCTCCGCACCCAAAAAAAAACAAACATATGAAACAAACAAACATTTTCTCCACCACATTATAGGTTAAGATAATCTTTTGATTACGTATAGGTAACTGTAAAATTAGGTGACTGATTTTTATACCCTTCGCTCATAGAGTGAAAGGGTATATTAACTTTGTCATGAAGTTTTTAACGCATTGAAGGAAGCCACTCCGACCATATAAAAGGTATACATATATGATCAGCATGACTTGATGAGTCGATTGGGCGATGTCAGTCTGTCTGTCTGTCCGTCTGTCTGTCTGTCCGTCTGTCTGTCTGTCTGTTGCGACGCGTTTTACTCGGCCAATTTAAAAGCTATGAAGCTGAAATTTTGCACAATTCTTCTTTTTGCTGCAGGCAGTTTGTATGTTTGAATCAATAAAATCGGACAATGGGGTCATGGGGCTGCCATACAAACCCAACTACCCAAATTAGGTTCTTCTAAGAAAAACTTGTTTAGTTGTGCAGCAATTTCAACAAAATTTCACACAAACATATTTCTATTGATAACACAAAACATATGTGAGAATCGATCTAATCGAAACATGGGGTCATGGGGCTGCCATACAAACCTAACCCCCCAAATTAGGTTCTTCTAAGAAAAACTTTTTTATTTGTGAACCAATTTCAACCAAATTTCAGACAAACATTTTTCTCTGGATGACACGAAACATATCTAAGAATTGATCAAATCTGACTATGGGGTCATGGGGTGGCCATACAAACCCAACCCCCATTTTGGTTCTTCTAAGAAAAATTTGTTGTACCAATTTCACGAAACCTTGAATTAATGTGTCTTTACCAAAGCAACAAAAAAGTTAAAAACGAATGGAATCGTACTGTGGGGTCATGCTCCCGCAACCCCAATTAAATTTCCGAGTAGGAAAGCCCCCTAGTTTTATTTTTATACCATTCGCTCATAGAATGAAAGGGTATATTAACTTTGTCATGAAGTTTGTAACGCATTGAAGGAAGCATCTCCGACTATATAAAAAGTATACATATATGATCAGCATGACTTGGGGAGTCAATTGGACGATGTCCGTCTGTCTGTCTGTTGCGACGCGTTTTACTCGGCCAATTTAAAATCTATGAAACTGAAATTTTGCACAAATGCTTCTTTTTGCTGCAGGCAGTTTGTATGTTTGAATCGGTAAGATCGGACAATGGGGTCATGGGGCTGCCATACAAACCCAACTCACCAAATTAGGTTCTTCTAAGAAAAACTTTTTTATTTGTATACCAATTCCAACCAAATTTCACACAAATGTGTTTCTATTGATAACACTAAACATACGTAAGATTGGATCAAATCGGACCATAGGGTCATGGCGCTGCCATATACAAATGTAACTACCCAAATTAGGTTCTTCTGAGAAAAACTTTTTTACTTATGCATCAATTTCAAACAAATTCCACACCGATGTATTTCTATGGATGACACAAAACATATGTAAGATTAGATCAAATCGGACTATGGGGTCATGGGGCTGTCATACAAACCTAACCCCCAAAATTACGTTCTTCTAAGAAAAACTATTTGATTTGTGCATTAATTTCAACCAAATTTCACACAAATGAATTTCTTTCGATGACACAAAACATATCTAAAAATGGATCAAATCGGATAGTGGGGTCATGGGGCTGCCATACAAACCTAACCACCCAAATTAGGTTCTTCTAAGAAAAACTTTTTTATTTGTGTACCAATTTCAACCAAATTACACAGAAACGTGTTTCTCTTGATGACACAATAGATATCTAAGAATTGATCAAATCTGACCATGGGATCATGGGGTGGCCATACAAACCCAACGCCCATTTTGCTTCTTCTAAGAAACATTTTTTGCACCAATTTCACAAAACCTTGAATTAATGTGTCTTTAGCAAAGCAACAAAAAAGTTAAAAACGAATGGAATCGTACTTTGGGGTCATGCCCCCGCAACTCCAATAAAATTTTCCGAGTAAATATTTTTATTTGCCCACTTAATTCAACCAAGCACAAAACTTTGGCCACTAATAGTATATAATAGTATATAAATTTTGTCAAGACGGAAGAAAAAGAATGAGGGGGATTAAATACAAGTCATATATACGCCCGATAAAACGTTTAGCCCAAGGAGAGCGAAGGGTATCCAAATTTCGGCCGCGCCCGAAATTAGCCTTGGACCCGGGGGTTGGCGAGCGAAGCGAGCAGGGGGCGAAGCCCCTTAGTCAGGGCCGGATTTAGCATCTATGGCGCCCCTGGGCAGTAACGAATTTGCCGCCCTCAGCCAGTAGATAAGCTTGAAGGTAGCAGTTGTCACCTCACAAAGGGAATGTAGGCAAAACGCTAGCGGGCGTATGTGAAAAATTGAAAATTTCATATTTTTTACTACTACTAACCGTATTTTGATTGCTTGAAATTTTTTTATGTTGCTTCCCAAGGTAGGAATCCAGGTGTTCCATGCCCCTCCCAAAATTGTTTTAGGAATGATTATAACTACAATGATAACATCAGTGGCGTAACGTTTTCTGAATTTCTTGTGTTCGAAATTGGAGTTGGCCCCCCACATACGACTTTTAAGCCGCAGGACAGAAATCGCATTTACAGCAGTCCACAAATGAGTAAAAGCAATCTTCTGTGAACATGTTCCAACATTTTATAATTTGAGACAACAAATTAAATTTGAATAATTAAACTGGAGAACTTGTAAAGTTCTACATGTCCTATTTGAATATTTATCACTAACCCAAATAGAAGCTACTAAAAAACACCATCTCGAGACGTGTGCCTTGTCTAGTCTGGAACTTTTTACCCTAAATCTGAGGATCAAGCCATCTGGCACACTGCTCTGACAACCCTGGCTAAGTTGGCGTATCCATGGCGAATTTCATCGATTCATGGTAGAGTTCCTCCAAAGAAAAATGTGTCCAGTAGGAGAAACGACTGTTCCGTTATCTGGACAGAAGGGTTTAGCGGCATGCATATATTTCTTGATTTTATGACTCCTGGATAAAAAAAAACTTAAATAACGATCTTTCGACAAGTAGATCCACAACATTGTGAACATATTTCAGTATTCAAGAACTCAACGAACTGGATCACAATGGCTCAATTTGAAGCAAGAGCCTTTAAGGTAAACACTCCTTTTTACAAGTCAACCCTTTATATCTCATCAATATTTCCTGACCAAAGCCCAGAAAAGCTGATATTTAGATAAATCCCCACTCAATAAGCTAGTCAGACACTTTCTTCATAGTTTTATTGCAAAATTATGCCAGTGCCAGGTGTCCCATGTGTTCATTGGAGCACAGGTCCCCAAAGGCCGAAATCCATATTTGTTTCGAATTGCTTCAAATGTTCATTAGTGTCAAGATCACAAAGCCGCAGGAACAAAAGTGCCGAACTATTTTCGCCGATTTATGCCTTAAGGTAAATTTAATAATTATGCTTTCAGTTCAAAGTATTAACACAAACATGCTCTAAATAGACGAATATCCATGACAATTTGGCAAACTCAAAAATGATGTTGACGAATTTCTATTATAAATTGACCAGTTTTCGTGTCCTACTGACGATGTTCTATGTTAAATTGATGAATTTCAAAATATTGTGAAAGAATTTCCGATACAAGTTGGCCATCCCATATTGACAAATATCTTGAGAAATCAAGACTAATTTGAAATGTGAATCCGTCAGTTTTATCTGGAAGTTCGTCAATATGATTTGACAATTTGAAGAGTTGACATGGAAATTCGTCAACATGATGTTGAATTATAACAATTTAAAACGAAATTTATCAATTTGTAATTGAAATTCGTTAACACAACTTTTAAATTCGTCAATTCAACATGGAAGCTCGTGAATGTGATTTAGGAATTCGTCAATTTGATCAGGATGTCGCAGGAGGGGTTTCTTTATCAAGACAACATAAACATTCATGGTGACAGTAGGATTTCAACTATGGAAATCGAAAATGTGACTGCACAAAGAAAGGAATCCCGAATTAAGTTTGAACACAAAGATTTTCAAAAACGTTACGCCACTCTTCGGAATGTCTTGTCTCTATATGTTAGATTCTGCAGCTGGTTTGTCTCTTGCCAACTAATGAAAATAAATATCCTGAAAAGAACAGTTACCCAAGGATTTAAAAAAAAATATTCTTTATATTTTCGGCCTTGGGGGCCCTGTGACTTGGGGGCCCATGTTCCACTGAACACATAGAACACCGTACGTTACGCCACTGGATAACATAGAAAACTGTACAATTCTTATAACATTCGGCTTTTCACTTTCTTTAGAAATGCGTTCACGTTTTCTAAATTTTTTTCTTTGTCGATCGTTTTGAAAATAATTTGCGAATTACCCCAACAAATAAAATTTCCTATACATATTAGCAACATATTTGACCATAGAAAACGTCATACCGAAAAAAAAACCAAAATTAAGAAAGCTTACGGTAAATTTTGAACACACCTTGACCTAATTTGTTTTCGGTGATAAAGATAACGAAAACGAATTGGGAAAGCACTTACTGATGTTATTAAGGAAAAATCATTCGGTGCCTAAAAAGTTCTAGATTTTCCTGATTTCAACTATTTTAAATTATTTTTTATTTTCGGTGGAATTTCCCGTTTTTCTCTTAACAAAAAATTGCAAATTCGATAATTTAAGGGTAAGAGTCCTTAAACGTTTAGTTAAACCTATTCACCCTATAGAAATTCAAAAATGTTATAGCCAATGCCGCATTTCTAATATCGAGACTTGGACCTCCCCCGAAACCAAATCCTTGCTTCCCAGCGAATTTGATGTATGGACAAATTAAAGAAGTAATTGAACAGACGGAAATGTGTGATTAGATGAGTTACTTGCTTGGGGCGTTTTGAACTTTCCAAAGGATCGCTATCACCAAAAATATATTTTTTTTTCATTAAGTCTGGGGCAATTTTAGAGGCTTGGAAACAGGAGCTGGGAGCCAAATACTCGCGTATTTATATCATCTAATGTGTCTTCAGGCATAATGTTTAAGGTGAAGCCAAAGATGATTTATACTCCTACTCTAATTGAACTAAAGGCCACGCCATTTAGAGTGAATGAGTGTGTGCTTCAAGCAAAATTTTGTGTAGTCCCAATTTTTAAAGGCGAAATCACATTGAGTTGAGGTTGCGATTAGGTCCTTTGGATTAAGACGAATATGTACATCTAACTACAGAATAAATTAAAAATGCAAAATATTTTCAACAATTATGTTTGAGTTTTCAAAATCCATCATTCCCATAATTTTAAACCAATGAAAAAATTTAAGAATTTGCCGCCCCTCAAATTCTGCCGCCCCGGGCAGTAGCCCAGGTTGCCCATATGGGAAATCCGGCCCTGGCCCCTATTTTTATTTTTATAATTGTTTTCGTAGCGGGCACCATGTGCGCTATCTTCCATTTCCGGCTGACGTTGACTTATGGGACACCCTGTCTTGTATGTAGGTATTGGATAAGTACCTACATTTTTTACATGTCGCTCACGGAATACTTATAGTGGCACATCTTCGAAAATCTCGCAATTTGATTTATGACATTTATATACTCCCATACCGACACCATGTTATGACATAACACAAACGGTACAAAAAAAACTTCAATAATAAGGGATTTAGCAGCACTTATGCCATTATTCCATTGGCTTTGTATCATTTTAGTTTCTTCTAGGCAAATACATACTTATGAACAAAAATTATGTAGGTTCAATTTCAATTTTTTACGTGAAGGTTTTTTTTTTTGCACATTTAAAATTGTGCTACTATAAATTGCACACTTTTTACAATCAATTGAATTTCATAAAATTAATATCTAATCCAAAAAATATTTCGTGACAAAAACACATTAAATTTTACTTGAAGGGTTTCATGCCATGAAATTTTTGAACATAGCATAATCTCGGCCCTGCATCGTTTTCCTTTGTATTAATACATACTCGTACAGAAGAAAATATAAGCTTTGGCCAAGAATATTATTGTGCTAATACATATGTATTTGCAGCATGCACTATTCACCATACATGATGTGCAGTCTGCGGTGTACAGCAGCCAGCGTGATAGATAGCCGTTGTATCACAAATGATGGTACATATATAAATTCATTTGTTAGTTGTTGAGCGATACTAATGCCGAGAAACATTCCTAGACGATTTAGGTAATTGATGAATAACTATGTAATTATGTAATATACACGCTCTGTGGCTCACTTGGTTGAGTCGCACTCTACGTTGTTAGTAATCTAGAGGTCCGGAGTCCGGAGATCGAACCTCGGTGTGGTCAAAAATTTCCGTATACATGTGTGAATAGGAAATATATAGTGCTTGCAACATTATATGCAATGAATGTAACGTTGACTCGAAATTGCCTTTAAACGGCTGAGTTAACGCACCATGGCCTCACATGTGGCTATACAATACTGAGAAGAAGAAGAAGAAATATGTAATTAATAAATAGTTTAATAAGCCAATGATCAATCTTTATCAAAATGTTTGTCGGGCTAGAAGAAACTTATGCCGATGAGTCTGCTAATAATATTACACACATACAATGTTGAGTATGGAACGGTATCACATATACTGAAACCTAACCTATACAAATATTATACCTATGTATATGTACCTGCCTACTTTATAACTTCCTTCCTTGAGATACTTTCGGTATGAAAGGAGTGATCGCGTTTCCACGTTCATATAATGTACTTCACTACTCAAACACCAAACCAACTTCACTGTACACACCCTACATTAATTCGCTGTCTATTCATCAAAGTGAAAACTTTCAAAATTTTAACATGCTATTCGCGAGAAAATTGCTCATATCCTGAATGAAACAATAAATCAAAGTTGTAACAGGTAATAAAGGAGCAACTATTTCTTCATCGACTCTGACCTTTTCTTCGAACAATCCATTATTGTTAGGGCTAGAGCTACTTCAGAGCCTACTTATAGTTTCGCAGATACGTGCATAAGTCCTTTTCATGGTGGAAGTGGTATTTTGATGAAGGTATCATATGCAATAGGCAGACAAGTCAGACAGAGTGTGCTATTAAGTGTAAGATTGCAGTCACGAAATTGGCGTATAGTCATGAAAGTTAAACCAACTGTATTCTATCACTAGGAGCAAGTGTTGATAAAACATGGCGCTAGCTTCTTACTCGAACCAAAGCCGATGATTTGCTTTGCGATGGACGTCTATTTGAATATGATTCTAGTTGTAGGTGAACTCGAGAAAACCACCATCCACTTCCGGCACTTAATTACTTTTCGAAAAGTTGACGATGCCTCTATTGCACGATGCACGTTATGTATGAAACTGAGTTGGCTACATAAATTGTAGAACAGTATAACGCTTCGACATAGAATATAAGCTATGGACATATAAATGGCACAAAATGAAATTTCAAAAGAATATTAAAATTTTTCAACTAAAAACGGCTTTTGAATGCAACTTGCAGCTGCACATAATGTCTTATCTGTACGCCAGACAAACATCCCGTTATTTTTTGTTTAATATTTACCGTATTGGTTTTTCGTAGCCAGTACTGAAATTAAAGTGGACAAATAATTGGCACAAGTTGTAAAAAATGTTTTAGTACTTGCGTAGCTCTTAGTGAAATAATATCTAATTTTGTGTAGTTTGTTAAAAGCACCGTAGAGTACAAATTATTTGGAAATGGGTTCTGGTAAACATACAACCATTGAGGAAAGACTATTATTGTGGACAATGAATACAAATGGGAAAAAAGTGAAGGAAATTGCTGAAATTTTGCATTGCTCCCGGAAAAAAGTTTACAACGCAATTGATTCATGCAATGCAAATGCTAATGTGCTAAAAGAGGGTAAAATTCGGAAACTAAGGCCTCGGAAAACGAATGTAATTACGGATCGTACCATAGTAAATATAGTCAAAAAAGATCCATTCATGTCATCACGGAAGATTGCATCCGAAATGAAGGAGTCATTGAACTTAGAAATCTTCAGCAGGCTTGTCAGAAGACGATTGAATGAGGCAAAATTGTTTGGACGCATTTCCAGAAAAAAAAAACATTACTGTAAAAAAAAAATATTTCAAATCGGCTAACTTTCGCTCGCACTCATCATGAAAAAAGCAATAATTTCTGGAAAAATGTTTTATGGAGTGATGAAACTAAAATAAATAGGTTGGGTCCAGATGGAAAAACATTTGTTTATCGTCCTAAATGCCAAGAGTTTAATCCCAGATTCACCCAGAAGACGGTAGAATTTGGCGGTGGAAATATTATGGTTTGGCGTGCATTTTCATGGCATGGCGTAGGCCCACTTGTAAAAATCAATGGCAAAATGGACAAATTTCAGTATTTAGATATTTTGAAAAACCATACAGAACCATACGCTTTCAATTTCATGCCAATTACTTGAAAGTTTATGCAGGATAATGACCCCAAACACTCCTCCAAACTAGTGAAGAATTGGTTTTGCGCGGAAAAAAATAACGTTTAGGATTGGCCAGCACAAAGTCCTGACTTGAATCCTATAGAAAACCTGTGGAACGAAGTCAAGGCAGAAGTCGCAAAGGAAATCGCAAATTATAAAAAATATGGATGATCTTTGGGTTGCCCTACAGAAAGCTTGGTATGCCATACCGAAGGCAAAATTCCAAAAACTGGTAGAGAGTATGGGTCGCAGGTGTGAAGCTGTCATCAAAAACAAAGGCTACAGTGCAAAATATTAAGGATTAAAATGTTTGTATACGCCAAAAAAATACAATAAATTCGACTCTGACAATTTTTTATACCCTTCACTCGTAGAGTAAAGGGTATATTAACTTTGTCATGAAGTTTGTAACGCATTGAAGGAAGCATATCCGACCATATAAAATATGTATATATATGATCAGCATGACGAGCTGAGTCGATTGGGCGATGTCCGTCTGTCTGTCTGTCCGTCTGTCCGTCTGTTGCTACGCGTTTTACTCGGCCAGTTTAAAAGGTATCGAGCTGAAATTTTGCACACATGCTTCTTTTTATTGCAGGCAGTTTGTATGTTCGAATCGCTAAAATCGGACCGTGGGGTCATGGGGCTGCCATACAAACCTAACCCCCCCAATTTGGTTTTTCTAAGATAAACTTTTTCATGCGTGCACCAATTTCAACCAAATTTCACACAAGTGTGTTTCTATTGATAAGACAAAACATATGTAAGAATAGATCAAATCGAACTATGGGGTCATGGGGCTGCCATACAAACTTAATCCCCCAAATTAGGTTCTTCTAAGAAAAACTTTTTCATTTGTGCACCAATTTCAACCAAATTTCATACGAATGTGTTTCTATTGATGCCACAAAACATATGTAAGAATGGTTGAAATCAGACTGTGGGGTCATGGGGCTGTCATACAAACCCAACCCCCAAATTGAGTTTTTCTAAGAAAAACTTTTTTATTTGTGTATCACTTTCAACCAAAACTCGTAAAAGTGCATCTCTATTGATGCCATAAGACATGTGTAACAATGAATGCAATTGGTCTATGGGGTCATGGGGCTACCATACAAACCTAACCTCCCATTTTAGATCTTCTAATAAACTTTTTTTCCACAGCAATTTCAAAAAAACTTAATGCATCGTTGTTAAAAAAAAATTTAAACGAATGGAATCCTACTATGGGACCATGCTCCCGCATCCCCCCAACAAAGTTTTCTGAGTAAATATTTTTATTTTCCCACTTAACCAAAAACACACAAATATTGTTTTATCGACGCCACAGAAGGAAAAGAATGGGGAAGGATTGAACACAAGTCATATGTTCGCCAAAAAAAAACTTTTAGCCCGAGGAGAGTGAAGGGTATTAAAATTTCGGCCGCGCCCGAAATTAGCCTCGGTCTCGTTTTAACTTTTTTTCAGATTGTGCCATTTATACGTCCAGCTCACTTCATCGGTGTTTTTACATTTTTTCTCATTTTATTTTTTTTTATTATTGAAATATAACTTGAGTTTGTATTATTATTGAATATGAAGAACAAATCTTTGCAAAAAAAATAAAATCTTTGATGTTTTCTATAATAATACATACGATAAGGGATCATACAAAAGTGGAAAGAAAATAATGTGCCAATTATACGTCCATACTTGGCCTCATCTAGTTTGATTATGAAATCTCGCATTCTGCTGTTCACACTATGGTCGTAATCTTGTTCCACGGCTTACAGTAGAATATCTATACATCTAAATTACAACACCGACACTTTCATGCACGACTGAAAATGTTATTTATATTAATTTGCTACAACAGGAAGTAGAATCTACATATGTCAATGATTTTTGTTCGTCAAAAAGTTAAAAAATCACACTTATGTGTACGAGAACGTGGACAGAGCGGAAAATGGGTTAGACGGCCGCTACTTTCTGCTTCCTTGCCTAGTTCTTTATACCGCTCCAGGGTTTCGCGTTGCTCGACATGCGGTGTAGGCACATCGCCCGTTTTGGCGGTAATATCTCAGCATATTTCTACAGGCAGCTCTATCTTGGATCGTGTCATCGCCAAGACCAATGCGTTGTTGTTGTTTTAGACGGCCTCTACTGTAGTAATGAAATGTTTTGTCAAAGGCGGAGCCAACCACAGTTCACCACAATTTTGTAGAGATTTTGGTTAAAATCTCGGCACAAAATCGCCCCCTGCTCGCTACGCTCGCCAACCCCGAGGGCGAGGCTAACTTCGGGCGCGGCCGAAATTTGGATACCCTTCGCTCTCCTTGGGCAAAAAGTTCTTTTCGGGCGTACCTATGCACAGTGGGGCGAAATCGATGATTTTTCGGACATCGCATATTTGCGAAGATGTCCTGTTGCAAAATGCACCAAAATGCACTAAAGGACTATAAGTTGAATTTGTTTGAGCTGAATCGAATTGTGTGAATCCGTTTTCAAATATGTCCTGTTCGAAAGAACATATAGCGGTTTTAAGGATGCGTTTACCATCCCCATAGTATAGATAATGTACCGTTTCTCCTTTCTGATGTTACAAATGATGCTTAGAACACCTTATATAGAGTAAAATATTATCTGGCCATATTGCTTTCTCATTTACCGTTACAAAACTGCACACTTATTTATGGAATCTTTAGGAAAGCTAGAGTTACCAAACAAAGCCCAAAGTTATTCCGTCTTGCTTTGTGCAATTTAGTATTTGGGTTGGGATCCTAGAAATATATACATTTGTTGTAATTTCACTGCTCCCCCGTTCAAAAACTCACTGTTATTTCGAAGATATAGTAGTTCAAACTTGGAAAAACTACAAAATTCATGCGACATAGAAAATGCGCACGCTAATATCATAACGGTTCTTTGAACGGATAAATCTGAATAATTCACAAAAGTTACTCTTTTATGTAATCTTTTCAGGAGTTTATAACAAATTATCAAAAATATGCAAATATCGAGACAAACTACTTTTCCCCTTCACGAATTACGAGCAGCGAAGACCATTTTTCTTGTAAAGTAAGATCTTTTATAGGTTAGTCGATAAAAATAGCTATTATAGCCGGGGTCGCAGGTGGTCGCAGCCAAACTCTGTGGTTTTATTGACTTTATTAATTGCAGAATAATACGATTTAATTCATTTTGCGGCAAAATACGGTCATTTTTTGATGAATTAACAAAAATATTATGATTTTTGGCTTGTATCTTTAAAATTTACCGTTATGTTCTTTGTTAGATACGCAACTACCATAAGAAGGCCTTCATATCCAAAGACCTAACGTGAAAATTATATTTATGTGCCATTGTATTAAGTAAGGTGGTTGGTACGGGTATTTGAAGTTTTCGTGGTATATGTTAAAAATGCGTTTCTAATTGAACAAACATGTCTGTACAATCAATACCGTTACAATTAAAAAAATCTAACAACGGTTTTCGATAGCTTATACTTTAAAGTGTGAAACCATAATAGTCAAATCTGCAATATTTAAATTTAGTTTATTTGCCTATGTTAAGCTGACCAGACTTCAGAAGATCCAATGCTGTACACATACTTGCAGTATTTGGTTTTTATGCAAAGCCTCAGCCCCTCCCCTTCACGCCCGCCGATTTGGAGAAAGAATAATAACCACAAGAGCAGATCAGCTGGAATTTACTAAGAAAACTTAACATTATATCAAAAATCAGCATGGTGAGATAATCTAGTGATACACTAGGGTTCTAGCGGCATTACGACTCATGTTCATGTTGTACTAACTTGCGTAAACAATACTGCATCATGCTACCAGGCATGCAGTTATCTAAGATTTTTAACGAATAAAATCACAAACATCTCGTTCACTTATCCGCAAGACCATCTTTCGGTATTACTTCACAGCCGCGGTCTCAGTGTCTCTACGTCCTGCTTCCACCTTCTGCAGAACATTATTGTATGCTACAGACAAACCACTCACCGAGGCCTATTTTGACCGCATCTATCTCCAGTGTGGGAACGATTCTTAACATTTGCACTCGGTATTGCAGACGAACCTTTCATTTTAAATTCACCCTCAACCTGCCAGGATCGAACTTTCAAGGTATATAACGTATTCTGCATACTGATAATTTCAGGCGATGCTATTCATTTCTCAGTTCTTCCTAGGATGCTTTGTCGCCTGACGAGATTAAGCTTCTGCGTATCATTCAGGAGTCTCAAGTCCAACTTCAATTAAGTAGGTATACCAACACTAAGGTGGGGAATATGTTACGTTGTTCGACGTACAATATTTACTTCACTATGCCAAACCTATTCTTTCCGAATTTCAGCTTAACAAGCAAAATTGAAACAATTTCAGAACCTCTAAGCCCCAGCCCATTTTCGATCTCGTCGTAGACCTCAAACGACCAAAGGAAATTTTTATTCGGTAAAAAATATTGAAACAATATGGTGGTGACTATACCTTAAATTCCTTATTTAGAACTCCTCAATTTAATGTTTTTCTCCTGTGCCGAAAAAAAATATATTGATCACTGATCCCTTCTGAAAAGCTATCTACGCCACTCCTTGACAAAAAATTATCTGAATTTGAAGCACAAAAGTATTTTTTTAGACGAAAAACTTAACAGGGAAGAGTACTCGAAATAAGATTATACACATAAAATGGTAGCTACGGAGTGGAGTTTAAGGAGAACCTCAAGGGCGGTGGAAGGGTTTCTTATCCTGGTTGCAATATTTTTGAGGAGAGTATGCAATTCTTCATTGTTACATTAGTGATGCTACGCCGGTTCCCTAGGCTCGCCAATTTAACTGATTCGAAGCACATATTGGGGGAAAAACCTTTATCTAAAATCCCCTGGCAGAGTCCTTTTTTTAGTATGCTTTTTCCTATAGAGGTTGATGGGGAAATTCAAAGTTGTGGACAATTTTCGAAAATTTTTGAAAACTCAAAATGCGATTTGGGCAGCCGTGCGGATAGACCGTGTCATTTGTAGCAAATGTGACCGCCAAAGCTCTACAAGTTTGCCGGAGGGTTCCGAGATATGGAGAATGAACGATTGCCAAAGTTTGCCGGATCTTAGAAAGACAGAGAAGGGTTCCGAAATCTGGAGAATGAACGATTGCCAAACATAAAATTGAGATTATTTCACTAACATCGATCGTACATGGTACCTACAGGAGTCAAACTTTACACCTTAAAAGCAGACAAGAATGAATACCGGTTACTCATACATTTTATCCAATAAATAGCTTAAAGCATTCTATAGCCAGTGTGAACGACCATACTATAAGTATGGTTAAAGTTTAAATTATGGATAAATATGTACGAGTAACCGACACTGAGTGAGTTATTGTGTGGGATGGCGAATGCTGTACACTTTGCTGTACATTTCCCAATGCTGTACGACAGGTGAAAATGCTGTACTGTACAGCAAAATGCTGTACGTATGGTCACCTTAGCCTATGTCCCAATTTTTGTACACCCCACTGTGCTATGACTTGTATTTAATCCCCTTCCTCATTCTCTTTCTTCCGTCTTGACAAAAGTTTTGGGCTTGGTTGGAATAAGTGGGCAAATAAAAATATTTAAAATTTTATTGGGTTGCGGGAGCATGACCCCACAGTACGATTCCATTAGTTTTGAACTTTTTTGTTGCTTTGGTAAAGACACATTAATTCAAGGTTGTGTGATTCAAACATACAAACAGCCTGCAACAATAATAAGCACGTGTGCAAAATTTTACTTCCGTAGCTTTTATAGTGGCCGAGAAAAACGCGCTGCAACAGACGGGCAGACGGACAGACGGACAGACGGACAGACCGCCAGACGGACAGACAGACAGACAGACGGACATCGTCCAATCGACTCATCTCGTCATGCTGATCATATATGTATACTTTTTATATGGTCGGAGATGCTTCCTTCAATGCGTTACAAACTCTCTCGTAAGAAGAATTTTCTTGTTCTTCTTATCGACACTAGCGACACTTATCTTACCGTCCGCCATATAGCGGACACATAGCGGAAAATATCGGAAACACAAAAGTTCCCTTTGAGAACGGATAGCAGAACAAGCCCAAAGTTAATATACCCTATCACTCTATGAGCGAAGGGTATAAAGATTAAGCCTGGATTTTGTAGAATCTCAAGATTTCTTCTGAAGTCTGTGGAGAGCTTAAGCTTAAGGCCAATTGATGATATTTTGGAATCTGTAAGGTAAGGTCGCAGCTAACTAAAACTAAAACTGCAATAAAAAGTATTTAGTGAGAAAATCCGAAAATGTTAAAAAATGCACACACATTTTTAAATCAAACGTAAGTACAGTAGAGCCAGTGGCGCAACCACAGGAGGGGCTAAGGGGGCTAAAGCCCTGGGAGGGGAACTGAGAAAGAACAAATTGCAAAAAGAAATATGAAGCAATACATTTCCTTAGCAAATTTTATTAAAAATATGAAAAGCGTGATTATCGAGCGTAGGTTCGTCGCCAGTGTCGATGGTCTGTGCAGGTTACAACATCCTTATTCGAATTTTGAATACATGGTTTTGCAAAAAGAGATACACTGGGCTGAGGCAACATTTGTGAATGAAACAAATTCTTCAAAATGAATGCTCACAAAAAAATGAACTGGATTCAATTGTTGCATCCTTCGATCTTATATCGCCAGTCGCCATCGTATCAATTCACATCCAAAATCAATTGGTTATTTGCAAAATAGATTCCTCTAAGAGCTTCCATTGCTATTTTGCCTAAGAAAAAAAGGTTTTGGTTTATCACTAAATTCCCTTTTTTTTCCTACATTTACTAATTTTGCTCTGATTGGGGTGAATCAGTAACTTGGCAAAGTGTTATGGCTTTATAATATGACGCTTCGAAATATTTTACATCGAAAAAAAAAACGTGAATGTAACGGCACTACTGTATAATGCTATGAAAAAAAAGCGCCATCCACTTGCGGCACCATCCCCCATCCAACTAGCGGCAGCAACATCAAATATACTGAAATGTAGATGAACCCCATCCAGGACAATATTCTGGTTGCGCCACTGAGTAGAGCGTCGATTATCCGAACTAATGAACCAAATTCTGGTCTAAGTGCGCTAGGTGTAGACCTGGCGGCCCCTGAACCTAACCTACCCGAACTAATGTTGACAGGTGTGGTTCGGATAATCAAAATTTATTCGAGTTTTCCAACCAGAACTGAACAAAAATAAGAATTTCGTATCAATTGAGTGACGATGATAAGAGATTTCCTCCTTCAAACACTTGATTTTTGATTTTATTCGATGTATTTTACAGAAAAAAGCTGTCCCCGGTTCGGTTAATCGATAAATCGATAGTTCGGATAATCGACGCGCTACTGTATGTGAAGTATCACATCAAAAGCAACATCAAGTATATTTTTGACAATGATTTTGTCTAGCTTCATAGCCCGATGTTGAATTTAATCACTGCCATCTAGATAGACAGGCCGAACTGCAAAAACCTTAGTTTCACAATTGGGCTCATGAGTTGGTGCTATTGATATTGTTGTAATACGTGTTGCTTGAGTTCCATGACCACTGACATAGTAATTTTCATCAGCTGATAATCCAGGTTGTATATCTAGATGGCGCTGAATGCACTAACATGTCTGAACTATGAACTGAAAATGTTGATGTAGCGAGATAATATTTTGCAGAATCTATGAAACATAAGGTAGAAATCCCGAAACTGTTGGACACAACACACAACTCAATTGTTGGTGCCGTATGAATTATGGTTTACTTTCCAGGGCCACCATTTGCACTCAAATATCCTTCAAAATCTAATGAGGGGTTAACCCGTTTTAGAATACAACGGCCAAAACCTATTCAATTTCTTCGATTCAAAAATGTCCTAGAACCAAATCCGTTCAAAGAAGACCGTAGAGAATTATTGGAGCTATAAACTTGACTATTGACTATTATGCTTCTGATAAAAACCGCATTAGGCGGCTAGTCGATGTAAGGATCCTTACGAGAACACTCGCGGCTTTTGGTCCCTCCAATAATATAAATTAATGTTGCTTCTTGTAACGATCCACTCGAGAGAGTTAAATTTCTTTGTTGGTGTGTCGACGGACTTGTATAAATCATCAACACACTAACGAAGTATGGATACGACCCGATCAGATACAAGTCTGGCGTAGTCCTCCGTGCTTGAAAAAAAAAAGAAAACCAAAACACCGGACATGTAATGCGTTCGATGCCCCTTTGATATGATACCAATCATGTCTACCTCCGGTCAAGAATAAATTTGTATCCTTTTTGCGACCCTTTTGTCCCAATATTTTTCCTATAAATATGAGTTTTCGACTCCTGAGACCCTATACAGATGCAAAAACAACAAAAATTGCCCTTAGGTTATTTACGTATACAGGGTGTCAGGAAACTGCCGCGTAAACGCACCGAAAATGATTCGAAGTGATTTCCAGGAAAAAAAGGTGTACAGGATATACTACGGAACTCTTAACACTTTAGCTCCCACATCCTTTTAAAGATTTTTTAAAACACTAATTTTCTCACGCGACTTATCCTTCAATATCTCTTAAAGTAGACCAGCTAGAATAGCGAAACAAAACGATTATCAGAGTTAACAAATTTTCCTATAAAACAAAACCAACCGCACTAAAATCAAATAAGTGGCTTGGTTTTTACGGAGCTTCAAGGTAAATTTTTTTGTGATTTGACAAAAAAAAATGTTTTTTTCTTTTAACAGAGCATGGTCTCCCGATCATATCCTTATTAAATTTTTTACTCTAGCTCTACTATTTACAACTGTTTGAGTTTTTGTTCGATTTTGGCACAAATTTTATAAATCTTACCATTGAGCTAAAATGTACCCTATTTTTGTGCACTTAAGGCATTCAAACTGTTGTATTTTTGACAAATCTTCAAATGGCTGCCGCAGCTAAAGGGTTCAGAATGCGAGGTATGTCCTGAACACCATTTTTGCTGGAAATCATATGAGAAACCATTTTCCGGCGCGTTTATGCGGCAACTTTCGGACACCCTGTATATAAGACCATTTCATGGAATATTTTTGTTGGTAATGTTTTTGTTGGTAATATTTTTGTTGGTAATTAATTAAAAAAAGATAGCACAGAACAGAACCAGTTGGAAAGCGGGTGTAGTTAATGTCTTATGCCACACAAAAGAGTCAACAGGAACCAAAGAGATAAAAAAGAAATTTGGCGGTTATGGTCTTATGCCACACAAAAGAGTCAACAGGAACCAAAGAGATAAAAAAGAAATTTGGCGGTTATGGCATATTGATAACGAACGATACGTATATATACTATATTTAAATAATCGTATATTTATTTTGAATGCACAGGCTTGTTCATATACGTATGTCCTTTGATAAACAAAATAATGCAAGCCTAAAACATCAACGACACATTTATTCGAAGGATCTTATAACAGGTATACTTGAGAATTGTGCATAGTATTTAGGCTGTCCAAAGAAGAGGGATGATTATAAAAACTTGCGCAACACAAATATTATCCACGTGTATCAGGCGTGTCCGCAAGGCAGAAATAAAAAAAAAAACAAATTCTTCCTCCAGATGCTGACTCCCCGACACGTTAGAAAATATGGATACTGTATGCCACATGTATCCGCGTAGGCCCAGCAGTGAAAATTTTGTCTTACTAGGTCGTAGGGGATGGGTTTTAGTGTTGTTGTTGTTGTTTTTTTTTGTGCGGAAAGGCGGTTGGTGAAAAGACTACGCATATTTTTGCTTTGCCCGATGAAATATCAATGTGCTGAATGTCGTTCATAGGCTCGAGGAGATTTGTCGAAAATCGAAAAAAATCAAATAGGGAGGATTATATTTAAATTATTACGCAACAGAATGTTGGATTTAACAAAACTAATGCACGTGACCCATAATCTGAAGAAATTTAGAAATAACCGAAATAACTTCTGCTGCACACAATGTCATAAATATGTATAAAGTCGTAATTTCAAATGTATTTGAGCTTTTAGTTATATGCAGTTTATCAAAATTTATGTAGGTTATACTCAAAGTGCACCCAACACAACTTTTACAGGACTTGATTTCATGTTATATCCTATTTCAAGATTTTCGTGTATGCTCTTGTGTTGTAAGTGGTATCATAGTGACTTTAGTGTGGTATAAATGTATATGTACGCATAACCATTTATATCGTACAAGCAATCCGAAAGATGATTTACAGATTGCACAGCATAGGAGGTTTTTCGTTCAAGTTTGAGTAAAAAAGGGAAAACATCGATAACATGTGAACACTAAAACTTCGTTAAAAAAATTGAGACTCTGTTTATGTATTTACAAATGAGATGGAGTTTTTGTTTATTTTGCATAGTTATGCCCATATCTGCTCCTCAATTATAATAAATATGAGATAAAATGTATTTGGCATCAATGTGTAGCCCCTTTCAATTTCCCATCATAAATTGTGTCAATTCAATGAAAATTAATTCCATACCAAATAAACGAATGCGATTTTATTCTACTTACCTTGAATCGATGAATAAATCCTTATTCGATCATGCGTGTGTCGATACGGGACCAATATGAATTTAGTCTGGAGCACCATCCAGATCGAAGCTGAGCCAAGGTGGTACGTGTGGCTCTAGGTAGCTGTAGTTCGTCATTGGAGATATCTGGTGTTTGAGCCCGAAGGACACGGTTTAATGACAGATCATTCGTGGCTATTGTTACTTCGCTAGTATGCAGCTGCCTTAGAGCCGCCTTGTAGTTGTTGGTATTATCGAGGGGAACTCTTTTGAATCTCTGGACTTCCCTTTCCTTGTCCCTTAATGTACGTCTAACATGACGTGGAGGTGGGGTTTTGTCCATAAGATCGAAATTCGGATGTTGACTATACGATAGCAACCAACAAGATATTGCTTTGCGAGTAGCTCATTATGAGTTTTTAGATTAAGCAGCTTAGTTTCTTGGTGGAGGTAGGTTGTATTCCTGGTTGTACGTGGTAAAGAGGGTGGCCGAGGATTTGGGTGCTGATAACTTCAGGTTCTTGCTAATGAAGAAGGTGTTGAGCTCTTCTAAGTAGCCGTTGATACGGTCGCACATGTCTGAAATATCGTTGCCGGATGTCAGGATGGTACAATCATCAGCGTAGGATATTATGTCGATTCCTTCAGGTGGGGTGGGAAGCCCTGACATGTAAAGGTTGAACAAATTGAGGGAAAACACTCCGCCTTGTGGTACTCCCTGTTTGATCCTTCTTAGTTTAGATTTCCCATTTCTAAACTCAGTGCTGGATTGACGTCCGACAAGGTAGTTTGCGATCCATTAACTACATGCGACGGTGTGCATGAGTTTTGGAGGTCTGTCAGTAGGAGCGAGTGATTCACCATATCAAACGCTTTCGACAGATCCAAAGCCACTAGGATGGTGCGCTTAAACGGCTTTGGTTGGTTCATTCCATTCAAGACCTTAGACATGATTCGGTCTAATGCAGTGGTGGTGCTGTGCATTTTCCTAAAGCCGTGTTGATGATTGGCGAGTTGTATGTGCGTCGCAAGAGCTTTGTGTATCAACGCTTCAAGTATTTTTGCCACAGGAGATAAAAGCATGATCGGGCGGTAGGATTCTCCTAAGGAGTGTTGTTTGCCATGTTTGGGTATAGGAATAATGCGGCCTCTCTTCCAAATCTCTGGTATGATGAATGTACTAAGTGAAGGGTTCATCGTGGCAGTGATATACTCTAGGGCCGGTGTGTCGAGGTGTTTGAGCATTATCATTGCTATACCGTCCGGTCAAAGAGACTTTGAGTTTTTGGCGTTTTTTATGGCATTGGCTACTTCAGTGGTGGTGGTTTGAAGATATTCATCTACCTTGCTGTTACGGATGGCTCGTGTAATTTTGCGCTTGAGTCTATCCTCCAAACTTGATAGCGACCCTCCCTTGAGTTTTGGTGGGATTAGATAAGTTTCTTACGTTGCTCCATAGGTTGCTCACACCTGTGGTGGTATTTAGTTTTCGGAGGTGTGAGTGCCATATATTTCTCCGGTGGTCATGGACCTGTTTGACGATGATATCGTTAATGTCACCAATGTGTGAATCACTGGGGTCTGCACTTCTTAGCTGATCCCTCGTTTGAGCTAATTTAGCCGCGGATGTTGGAAAATTAGGTTTTAGGCTGGGAATGCGGCCGGCTGGAATGAATCTCTTAGCTGCAGTGAGAATTATCCGTCTGAGTTGTTTTCGGCCATACGTACATTACTTGAGGGGGGGGGGGGGTGAGACTATCAAAAGCTTCGCTTGTGTACCTTTTAAAGCCATCCCAGTTAGCTTTTTTAAAGTTTGTGTATGTTTTCTTGTCGGAATGGACGAGTTTCGACGGCATATCCAGCGTTAGTATGATTGGAAGGTGATCAGAGTACATCGTGAGAATTGGCTCCCATGTGATGTCGTTGATAAGTCCAGGGCTAGCGATGGAAATATCTGGTGAGCTTGTGCAGGATCCAGCGATACGAGTCGATTTGTCGGCGTTTATTGGACAGAAATCTGATGCGTCCAGCTGATCGGCGATGATGTTACCTCTGGTGTCGTTGTGGAGGTTAGAGTGCCAAAGACTGTGATCTGCGTTGAAATCACCAAGCAGAAGACGATACTGGCCGTTTAGTAGAGGGTTAATATTGGCTTTGTAATTGGCGGGACAGCTGGAGACGGGTGGAATGTAAATGTTGAAGATGTCAATATTGCCCGATTTGACGGTTATCGCTTGTTGTTCCATGGTGTTGTCGGCGGAAGTGATGTCAACGATGCTGTACGGTAGATTGTTGGGAATAAGGAAAGCCAAACCTCCCCCAGCAATGCTTTCTCGGTCGTGTCCATGGGCGTAGCCAGGATTTCGGTCAGGGGGGGGGGGGGGCAAGCCCACAATTTTTTCCAAATCATGATTTTCTTAGGAGTTGAAATTTCCGGTCGCAGAAATATTGTTAGCAAATTTGAGAGTAGCCTGGTTTGTGGTTGAATTGGTGCACAGGTCATGGATTCCAGACTCACCGTGAACGAATTAGTTTTATGGTGTTTTTCGAACTCACGACCTACGTGACGGACTATGATGTCGCTCAGATTGTAAACAAGTATCCATTTATGGGGATAAATAACATTGCTGGGCATGCTGCTGATCTCAACACCTCAACAAAACAGCAGTTTAGATCTTGGAAATTGGATGTCACTTACACATCTGCGGCCCTAGTTTACTGGTGGATTGCCACGCATGACATTTCTTGTTTTTTTTTGCTAAGTTTAGAGTAAAATTTTTAAAATGGATGATAATGATTTTCTTCTGCATTCTGATTACATTCAACTGGCCTCCAAGATCTGCCTTTTAGAGCGTAGTTTGTCTATTTTCAGTGCATTTTTTGCATCGCGGACTGTATATTCCACTTGCGAAATCAGTTTGTTTCGTCTGTCACTTTCATCTTAGCAAAGTAGCATCGTCAGAATATTTATAAATCCTTTATTGATTGAAATATGGTTAACAGTTTTAATAAGATTTCCTCTAAATTTATCAAAGTATTACCTAACAGTGGCAAAATTTTATTGCTGGTAGTTAACGCACCATGGCCCACAAAGGTTATATGGTACTGAGAAGAAAAAGAAGAACTTGAAAGATACTGAAATATGAGACCCGATCTTTACAAGATCCTTAACCATGGAAGGTCATGCTTATTTTCAGTACAGAAAGGTCATGCTTCGTCGATTCGACGACGCTCGACTTTGACGCCTCATACAAATCATCTTTCTCAAAATATTTATAAAATTTGACAGATTTTTAATCGTAAGTTTATTTAGAATGGAAAAACATAGATTTTGGAGCCGATTCCGATCTTCCTAAAATGAGGAAGAATTTTGAGCCATTTTCCTGATTTGTCCTATTTTTGTCCTAGTAAATATTTTTTCCATAATTTTTGAAAAAAGAGGTCCCACATTTCAAAAATAAACATATTTGTTACGAGCTAGTTGTATGGACACAGACTTATCGTCGAATCGACAACCAGCTATAAGAAATACTGGTGTTCTAAAAGTTACACAAAGTTCATCCTTCGTTGTTTCGACGACGCCAATTTCCAAAAATCCAACTTACCCTGCTTACTTCGTCTAGTCTGTACCCGGCAAGTACATCGGCACGGTAAGTGCTGTACGAAAACTTAGCTCCAAATAATGAGAATTGTCACCAAAAATGGGACAAATTTGATGATGCGTAGTCAATTCGACAAAGCATGACCTTCCAGGGCTAACAAAGCAAAGCTGTATACCATTTGTCACCCTTTCAGATGAAAATAAGTTGAATTCCACTATCTTCCCGGTTGAAATTGTGTACTCCAGCTCAGAAGGCATGAAATGAAACAGGAAATATGGGACCCACGCAGCCACAGTAGGACACTCACAAGTGAAATGTGTGTGCTGGAACGTTGCCTCCGTCAGTTACGAGAGGCCACTCGCTGTCATCTATTTGCATGCGCCTCCTGACTGCAAACTGTCCGGATCATGGCTTCTCCGGCGGCATTTGTAGTGCTAAAAAAGGCATCTGATGTATGTATGTTGTATGTATG
This sequence comes from Microchrysa polita, assembly GCA_949715475.1. NCBI lineage: Eukaryota > Metazoa > Arthropoda > Insecta > Diptera > Stratiomyidae > Microchrysa > Microchrysa polita. The sequence continues at coordinate 87,223,053 of OX454418.1, read as the reverse complement.
TTGTATAGTGCAGCGATTTTTTTACTACATCGATAAGGATTTTTTACCATCTTCATCGACCAGGAGAGGGGGCCGACCGCCCCTCCCTGAATGGTGAACCCATTCTCCACAGCATGTACATTCGACCGACGTTTGAACATTGGTCCAAATCCTGTTACCGCACACAGAGCACATCCATGGACCTGGATTTGATTCAATGCCGGCATGTATTAGTAGTGTTCGGAGCAGCTGGGCCGGCCAGGACTGCTCCCCAAGGGAAAAAATGGTGTTGATTGAATGACACGTAGTTTTCATCCCATTCTTGCGTCGAAGGGGGTCGTTGCGACTCTTGGCCATGCTGAAGCATGGGTCATTTCGGTTCGTAGATCCGGTCGCAGTAGGAACGTAGGAATAGTTGTAGGTCGTGGGGCAGTAATATAAACCTAATCTCCAAAAGTAGGTTCTTCTAAGAAAACATTTTTTATGTGAGGACCAATGTTGACTTACGTACGTATATGTACATATCTCTATTGAAGTTGAAAAAAAAATATATAATGTAAGAACGGGCAGAAATCGGACCATATGGAGTAATGGGGCTCTAGCATAGAAATGCCACACGCACATCTATGATGTGCTTTAAGCCTAAGCTCAAAAGTGTTTAAACTATGTACCCATGCCAACAAATTCTGTTTGGAAAACATTTCCTACATATTTTCTATTTTTGGTAATTTTCGCATTTGGCTTCAATTTCATTCAATCAACGACAACGAGAAATTTTCATACAAAAGTGGCCATTCTGCTTTTCTGGCGTATCGATCCTATAGTCAAATCGCACATCCTCAGCTTATACAAAACGCAATATGTATATCGGTCAGCTCAGTCAGTGTTGTTCTATGATATATGTATGTGTTATGTGTATGTATGTAACTTTCAGCAAAGATATGTACAGATATCTTTTCTGATCCTATATGTTCAGAGATGGATTCTATACATTAAATAAAGAAGAATACGAGTATATACGACTGCGACAAATAAATTAGAAATTAGAAATAACTTTGTGATCTGCAATTTCTCAGAATATCCTCTACTATTTAAAACAGAGGAAGGACTAGGAAGTGGGATGTGAAATATGCGATGTGGAAGATGGGATAAATTGCTAAGTTTAAAAAAAAGGATTAATGTTTTAATGTGTGTTTCATAAAGGGCTGAATTAGGATCGAGAGTGAAATTTTTCGCCCAGGGATTTTATTATTTATAAAAATGAATACTTACTGTCGTGGAATATGTGACAAACGGTGGGGAATTCCATAAGCTACAATCCGAGACCGGTTTCATTTTCGATTCCCCGGTCATTTGACATTTCACGATGAAATGGCCGGGGAATCGGAAAAAAAAGAAAAAAAAATGTCCAAGAAAAATTATGGAACTGTTTTCGAATTTAGCTCATGGAATTTCCCAGCATTCCCTACATATTCCACGACAATAAAAATACATTCTCATTGAAAAAATCGCAGCGGACAAAAATTTCACTCTCGATCTTAGTACTAGGCTTAAGGCATAAGGGGTGTTACCAAAACCACAAAACATGTCACGAAAAGGAATTGAATTTAAGGTTGTATTGGAATGACCGCCACCGATATAGCGATTTCCTGTAATATGACTGAAAACAGCCTAGTCCAAAAATGGTCCATTACAGTCACTCTGCAGGGAATCGCTACGAGTATTCCTGTGATGGCCAATTTAATTGGCAATCGTCGCTTATAATGTAGATGCTGCGCCCGCTCTAAGGGGGGCAAGCCGGGCGGTCGGCCGAGTGCCTAATTTTTTGGCCCGCTTTTTGGCTAGCACTCGAAATGAAAAGAAGCATCAAAAAGGAAAATCCAATAGCAACATGGATGTACAGATGAAATCAAAAGGGGCGAAATAAAATGCGCAAATTTTGCAATTGAAAATTTAATTCCTCTTCTTTTCAGCAGAATTAAGGATTTCAATTGGGCCTGCTGCCATGATCCCTAATTCTTTGTAAAGTGAAGGGAACGAGTGCGATGTGTCCCAATTTGATTTTCAGATGATCAAGGCTAAAAATTAGCCTGTTGAATCACAGGAGTGCACATCCACTCAGTAAATATTGACCCGAACACATTCATATGAAATGAGAAATAAGGAATTGCATAAGCACTCAGGACATAAAAGCGTAAAAAAAATTCTATGATAATCGCTAATTTTGTGTAGTCCTTTTCGATAACTTACACCCGCTTTTCGCATCAATTCAACTTCAATTCGCCCGATCTCTTACTGCAGGTGGTTGAAATTGTATTGAATTGATTCTCTTAGCATTGAGAGGACAAGTGGTTTGGGTTTTAGCAAGATTAGGTATGCGGCCACGGTGCACATTGCCAAAGCCGCAGAGTCGTTCCTAATTTTATTCTGCTCTTAAGCTAAGATGCTAATACCGGGATTAAACTAGGTTTTCCGAATTTTACTAGCTCGCATCTATCAAAATAAGCCACAAACGTTGAAACCATTCGGAAATTCGCCCGCGAAGAGATCCGGCTAATTGAAGCTTATTTGCTGCGCAGTGTGTAGTGAAAACGAGCACCATTTTTTGGCAGAAAATTTTCCAGAGCAGAGTTTTCAAAAATGTGTTGAGGTTTTAGTGTAACAAAAATCTTCAAATGCCTGTGACAGCTAAAGGGTTAAGCTAAGGGGGTATATTCAGCACAACTTTTTTGCTGGAAATCACACGAGGAATCACAATCTGGTGCGTTTATGCGGCAGTTTCCGGACACCCTGTATACGTGCTATACAGAGTTTAAACTTGTATGATCAAGAGACGCGAGAGCGTATCGCCCGCCAAAGGAAAAAAACGAAAGCGAACAAGACAGGGCTACAGCCTTCCAGGCAACATCCCCCCAAAAAAAATGTGTACCAAAATATTCCCGATATCCTGTTCTAGTGCCTATCAAAAAAAAATCTTCGATCGGCACAATAACAGGTAAGATATATGCAATAAACGGTGAAATTTTCACCATCACAGACTTAAGCGAGTAACCCAATTTCAGACTGGAGTCTACAGTTGCAGAAAGACTTGCTTCTACTGTCTCTCCCCGTGATGGGATTGTTTTGAAATTTGGAATGAATGATCCTCTGGTGGTCCTTTTAAAGAATCAATGTCTTCCATTTTGATAAGTGGATGGAATAACGGTAAAATAATAGGTAAAGTAAACAAAATACTTCCAACAATTACGTCTTTCGGCTCATCGCATTGACAATTTTTTAAAACACACTGCGACATTGGGACACGGGGACATTGGGACATTAGGATATTGGGACACTGGGAGACTAGGATCTTGGGGCAGTTGGATATTAGGAAATTGGGACATTAGGGTCTTGGGACATTAGGGCATTAGGCACACTGGGGAAACTGATGGGACGTGGGGACATCGGGATATTGGGGCATTGGGATATTGGGGTATTGGGAAATCGGGATATTGGGACAATGGGACATTGGAACATTGGGATATTGGGACATTGGGATATTGAGACATTAGGACACTGGTAGACTGGGGCATTGGGGCACTGGGATATTAGGATATTGGGACATTATTATGACCTTGGGACAATAGGACATTGGGACATTGGGGAACTGGTACATAGGAACATTGGGCCACTGAGACATCGGGATATTGTGACATTGGGACATCATGATATTGGGACATTGGGGCACTGGGATATTAGGACATTGGGACATTAGGGTCATTAGGACATAAGCACGTTAGGACTTTCGGATATTGGGACATTAGGTGCACTGGGGGAACTGGGATGTGGGAACATTGGGCCATTGGGACATCGGGATATTGGGACATTGGGACATCCGGATATTAGAACATTGGGACATTGGGATGTTAGCACATTGGGATATTGGAACATTGGGATACGGGAACATTAGGGCACTGAGATACCGGGACATGGGGCACTGAGATATTAGGACATTGGGACATTATCTCCTTGGAATAATAGGACAATCGGACATTGGGACACAGGCACAAAGGGCATTGGGCTACAGAGACATCGGGATGTTGGGACATTGAAACATTTGGGGCACTGCGATATTAGGACATTGGAACATTGGGATATTGGGACATTAGGACATTGGAACATTGAGAAATTGGGACAATGAGACATTTTTGCATTTGGACATTAGGATATTAGGCACACTGAGGAAACTCGGACGTGGGGACATTGCGCTACTGGGACATCGGAATATTGGGACATTGGGATATCAGGATATAAGGACATTGGAACATTGAAGTATTGGGACATGAGAACATTTGGCTATTGGGACATTAGGACACTGGGAGACTGCGACGTTGGGACATTGGGATACTAGGACATTGGGACAATAGGACAATCGGACATTGGGACATTGGGCCACTTAGATATCGGGCTATTGGGACATTGGGACATCGGGATATTGGGTCATTTGTACATTGGGGCACTGCGATATTAGTACATTGGAACATTGGAATATTGGGATATTGGAATATTGGGACATAGGGACATTGGGAAATTGGGACATTAGGATATTGAGACAGTGGGACATTAGGACATTGTGACGCTGTACATCAGGATGCCAAAACAAAAATATTAGGTGGCTATTTAAGTATGCAAAAATATATGATATCTGACCAAAAACAACAAAGTTGTAAAAGTTACCCCGCCAAAGAAAAATTCATCTGCCGCAAAAAGAATACATATCACCCCAATCCGCCGCTCAAATCTAATTTTTATTTAAGCGTAAATGCTGGATGTAATTTTGTCTTAGGTGTAAATGCAGGAGAAGTTTAAATGTACAGGACTACTTCTTAAAGTAATTTGGTGGGAGCATTAACATTTTACTCTCTTTACTCATTTTACTTGCCAATTTGACGGCTCCCACCAAATTACTTTAGGAAGTAGTCCTGTACATTTAAACTTCTCCAGCATTTAGACCTAAAACAAAATTTCATCCAGCATTTACGCTTAAAACAAAATTACATTTGAGCGGCGGATTGGGGTGATATGTATTCTTTTTGCGGCAGATGAATTTTTCTTTGGCGGGGTACACTGTAAAAACAAGGTTGAATTTTACATCGAAAACTCGTTGAATTTTACACCTTTTTTCTCACAAAATTACAGTAAACGTTTATTTTTCAACAAAATTTCTTGTATACCCACAAAATAGTGTAATATTACACAGATTTTTCAATATTACTCTATCTCAGTGTAATTTCACACCACTTTTGGTGTGAAGATGTGTCATTACTTTATTCTTGTGTAACTTCACATTTTCAGTGTATATTTACCAATTTTGGTGTAAAAAATACACCTACATTTGTGTAAAACTGACTTTTGTGCATTATTGCATTTTCCTGTATCTCGTCCGAAGTGCGTTCGTGTGAGCATCATATTATTGTTGTGTTGTAGCGCTTTTTTGCTCTTGAGCCGAAAGGGGTGTGGCAGCTCCTGGCCGTTGCAATAACGGGTAGCTCCAGGACGATTTACACCGAAGAACGAGCTGCCGTAAATATTATTATAAACCCGGATATAAATTTACATATTTGCCGGTGTAAATTTACATTTTTTTCGTGCAAATTTGCTTATTTCTGATTTAAATTTACTTAAGTCTAAGAGTAAGCATACTTATTTATGTGTGCAAATTTACACCAATTTTGTAGTAAATATTTACACCGTAAAGCGTAAAATTACTCTCGTTCATATAGTGGTGTAAATTTACTACTATAATAGAAGGAAAAAAAGTTTCCTCCTATTTTGTAGTAAATTTTTTTAGAGTGTAACTTTTACAACTTTGTTGTTTTTGGTCAGATAAATCTTACTAAATATATATATGTTCGGTATAAGAAAATGATTAATAAACTCCCCATAGATCATTCCATCAACATATTATCGACTGACATTCTCTTACATTTTCCGAACAAGCAAAAATACACTTTACTCCTCTACTGAAACGAATGTACTCGTAGTACAAGAATTGTACATAAATAGGTACTTCGTCCCTTTGGTATTTTGTCAAGGGAGAAGTTCACCAAAAATCTCTAATGCATGCATCATAATGGATTCACCATTCTAATCAATGAGCTTGAAACCGAGGGAGCATTTCGTATCTGAATTTATCATTTTCAAGTAAATGAAGATCGAATTAATATCTCAGGGGGTGATAATGAAATGCTTATATTCATTACATGGTCAAATGACTACACAGCGACGATGTTACACCAAATAGGGTGGGATGACTAGATGGCGAGGTGGATACAAAGGAAAATGTAATCGCCATGCGTTAATTAGTGCGACGAAATATACAGAATACAGCAACCATAGTGAACATTGTCTATCGATGGGTAGGTATAGCCTAGTACTCCATAACACATTCATACGTGGAATTGTGACTATACACTTTATGTCAGCGTACTTATCGCTATCGAATTGTACTATATCATGAACAGGGTAGCGAACATGGGGAGATGTATTTACAGGACAAATATGTGGGTGGGACACCACACAGTATGGGCGCACTTCTTGCATGTAGAGAGTCTATATGTTATTATCGATAGTAGCCGAGTCGGCCTTCTTGTTTTTTGAAAATTAAGTACCGTGAAGACAAGATGATAAGCGAGTAATTGAATTTCGGTTGAGTACACTGTAATTTTTGATCGAAACATTGACGAAAAGTGTAATTAACGCGAATAACTATAGGGTGGACGGTAAGCCTCTTACCGATGGGAAAAGCTAATAAGTAACTTTTTTTAAGAATGTGAGAATCTTTTTATTTTTATTTTTGTTATTCAGACATTAAACTTGGCAGATTTTAATACTGAACAATACACCATTGCACAGCAAACCAAATTAGTGTTATTTTCCATTGGCCGACAATTTAATGGAGCTCGCAGTTTCTACTCTACGTCCTGGCTAAGTTTAGGCAATTTGGAAACGTTAAGATCTCTAACGATTGATATCGGTAAAATTTGGTCTCCATTGCATGTGTAGTAGAAGCTGCTGCAACATTGCGAACTCCTTAAAATAGTCGGTATACACGTTGAGTGGCAATCATAATTTGGCTGTTTTCACAGTAGAATGGCACTATTTTGGACCGCTGTGAAATGGTATTCTGTTCCATATTTATATCCCATCAGGTTTGATGTCTACATAATACAAATAAAAAAAACCTTCTTCTTTTTGCCCCCCCCCCCTTGATTATCGGCGTGCCTCCAGTACTCTATTATTATGCATGTTGTTAATTAATTAGATTGGCTGATATTAACTTTTACTTTTATTTTCTGCGTATGCACGAGAGCACGAGTTTGTAGTGAGCGATAGCATATTAAGCAATAAAACACTTCATGGTTCATCAAAGTATGTAAAAATAAATGAGAATCACTTAACATATTGACAAGTCGTCAAACGTCAAAATCGTCCTGAACAATCTGCATTAAAAAGCACCTAAGCCCTCGCATTAATTAATCACAAAGTCTTCTTCAGTCGTTTCAACTGAATGAAACCACAATAAAACCTCGTTGAATATTTTACACCATCATGCCTATCTTTCCCCCGCATCCTGTTCGCATTCTATTGCACGATGTACGAAAAAAATATTATAACAACGAAAAGGACTCGCGACAACGCCTAAGTGGGTAGAATGGTGCGGAAACTCCAGTGACAAACAATAATACCCGCATGTTTGCATATTACTAAGGGAAATATTAGGGGGGAAATGAAACAGGAAGCTGCAATTGCGGGTAAAAGAAACATGTTAGAAATGAAGACGAGCACAGACGAGATAAAAATAAATGGAAACTTTTTGAGACGCTTTCGAAAAGGACGATGCGCTACGGCGCTACTTTTGCATTAAAAAGTTCTCTCTTTCCAGTTATGCTGCAGGTGGAAGATTCTTTGCCGTTTCTATCGACCATGTTGATTGTTTATTTTCTCCTTTGAAATGCCGAGACTTAAGTCGAGTCACTTTCTTGTCAAAGCAAAATTTCTATTTGAGTTTGAGGGTAGTTTACCATATTAAATAAATAAATGTAAAACAAAGTACACGAAAAAGAGTTTGTCAAGAAAAACATGTGATAATTAGTCTCGAAATCAAAGAACTTAGAAGAACCTACAGTTTCAATCAAATCAATCATCCGTGGTAAGGATAAGTATAGGGTCCGTAGATCGCGCTTATCGGTCAGACATGCATTTTTTGGGCGGAAACAAAGTCAATTCATGCTTGTTCTCTATTGAGAAGCATATGTATGTATGTACTAATGTAATAAATCTCGTGTGATTATTGAATATACTAATGCGAATACGCCGAAATTGGTGCATCGTCATCAAAAAAGTGGAAAAAGGAGATGAGAGGAGGAAAACAAAATAAATAAAAAAAACTGTTTAGAAAAAGTATATAGTTTAATAGTAGACTCTAGGGGCCTCAAGAGAACTCATTATTCTGTTTTTTATACCCGTCACTATGTGAAAGGGTATATTAACTTTGTCATGAAGTTTGCAACGCACAGAAGGAAGCACCTCCGACTATATAAAGTATATATATTATTGATCAGCGTGACGAGAGAAATCGATTGAGCCATGTCCGTCTGTCTGTCTGTCCGTCTGTCTGTCTGTCTGTCCGTCTGTTGCAACGCAAACTAGTCCCTCAGTTTTGAAGCTATCGAGCTGAAAATTTGTACACAAGTTTCTTTTTAGTGTACGCTGTATATATGTTGGAACGAATGGAATCGGACCATGGGGTCATGGGGCTGCCCCTGAAAATTAGGTTTTTCTAAGAAAAACTTTTTTCTTTATGTACCAATCTTAACCAAACTTCACCCAAGTGTGTTTCTAGTAAAGCCTCAAAACATATCTAGGAACGAATGGAATTGGAACATTACGTCATAGGGCTGCCATACAAACGAACCATTGAAAATTAAATTCTTCTAAGAAAAACTTTTTCCTTGTTAAGCCGACCGTAACCAAACTTCATCCAAATGTGTTCCTAGTAAAGCCTCAAAAAATATCTAGGAGCAGATGAAATCGGAACACTACGTCATAGGGCTGTCATACAAACCAACCACTGGAAATTAGGTTCTTGCTTGAACAACTTTTTCTTTGTGAATCAATCTTAACCAAACTTCACCCCAATGTGTGGCTAGTATAAGCTGATCAGACGTACAGCATTTTGCTGTAGAGTACAGCATTTTGACTTGTCGTACAGCATTAGTAAATGAACAGCATTCCCAACGCCACACCAAAGAAACCTAAATGACTGCATAATAACTTCCTCGGTGAGGCCTGTAGTCAGTCTGTTAGGTGTTATTAGCACGGTAATCTCACTTTCACGTGGCAAACGTTCATTTTCGATAATTTCGGAACTCTTTGGTCAATCGTTCTGAAATTTAATGTACCTAAATGTAAGCGCCAGGTAGCTCCACAACCTAGGAACTACATTTACTTTCATTTCTCCATATTTTAGGGTCCCCCTATCTGCGTTCGACAGTTACAGCTGCTTAAATCGCACTTTCGTCTTTTCTAATCGAAAACTCTATAAAATTTGTCCAATAAATTTGAAAATTGGCAGACTTGTGAAAATTTCAAAGCTCTACCTCACACTTGTAGCTGTGGAGCTATACTTGGCGCTCACCGCTCACATTGTCTCCCAATTGCAAGGTCCTACCTATCTGCGTTTGGGATTTCAATCGTATCAACCGAAAATTGTCCCTAATTCGGAAATTTTGGAGCGGAAAATTTTGAAATTTAACAGCCATGTATAGAGGACCGCACTGCCCGTATTAGGTAAAAATTTCAAGCATCTATAGGTGCCAAGGTTCGGAAGTAACAGCCATGTAAAGATGCGATTTGAATTTTTCACAAAACGATGGAAAAATTACTGTACTCCATCCGATTCTCCTATCAACCTCTTTAGGAAAAAGAAAATGCAAACTAAAGGACAAGGATTTCCCCTATATTTCGACTAAATCCAATAAAGTAGCGATAAATCCCCAGAGGGTCGCCATCCGCTTAAGAATTGTCTGCGCAATGAGGTATTAATTTACCTATTGTAATAAACAAAACGAAACGACCTATTGTAATAAACAAACGAAACGAAAATAGGTAGGTACAAGGAGGTGTAATTTTCGTACTTCAAATAAACAGTTTCATGATTTTTGTCTCAGGGTCACGGATAGTCATAGATAGGGAAAGGGCCATCATCATCCCTACAATGCTGCTGAGACTGCAGTTTCGAACACTGAAATTCAAAAGTTGAAAAATCACTGAGTATCGACTGTCTAGAAAGCGGAAATCGAATCCGTATTGAAACAAATTGGATTATAAATTGTCCTTTATTGAAATATGGTTTTAAAAAAACCGACAATTTAAACTGACAAAAAGTCCTAATCTTTGTCGTACATTTGAATTAAATACCTATTCCTAACCCTAAAAAAAATTCCGGGGTCATTGTGTTAAACAATTGTTGGGTTTGCCCCTTTTAAACGAGATCCTGGCTACACTTCTTCCATGCCTGTTATAACTTTGCGTGTTTAGAACATACATTTGCACTTCACATGCTGATGATGTTTTGTCAATGAGAACATTTAGAAGTTGAGAGATCTTTTCTGGGTCCTGTTTAGTACCAACAGAACCTTGCAAGGACGTAGCCGGGATTTAGCTGGGCTTCAGAAGTTATGACATTATTAGAATCATGTTTCTAATTGTAGACACTAGTTTCGGCGTTGCCCCAATGAACAATATGCCTCCTGTCCCACTGTTCCTGTGTCGAATTCAATTTTATCGCTTGACGAGGCTGGACGAGCACGATAGCACGCACGATTACTTAATTGCTCCGCTATCATCGGAAGCAGACAGTGCCACGTCTACAACGCCAAAGACTTCTTTTCTGTACAATTATTATAGAAGGGCTCGTGGGCCATGGTATATGCATGAAGTAGCAACTATGGAACTATGGAAAGTACGATCGAGTATTCGGTGCCCGCGTCGTGCTGCTTTTGCCTTCCCTTCGCGCAGCTAAAAAAAATTACTTCATTCTTACAGGGAAATATTTTATTTAAAATTGTGTAGCCTGTATGAGGTCTTACGAAATTTGTTGAAGTTTCCATTATGAAAGACCATCCTAATTTTGGGTCACCAGATTTTTATGTGTTTCAAATTGTATATTATGTAGTCACAACTTTCGTCCAGATGACACAATTTATCTGACTGCAAGCTTAATTTCGGCAGAGTTTTAGGAATGAATAAATTAGAAATACTGTGCGAAGTTAAGGATTCCTGGACCCCTCCGCTGACTACGTCCCTTGCTTTCCCAAGGTTCACCACACATTTCCCAGAATAAAGGCTACTATTCTTGCTGTATTCCGTTTAGGAAAATATCACTTATGAAACGATGGAGAATATGTGGTCGTTTTATGGCATCCATCGTGGTGGTAGCCTCGTGACATACAGTTGACGCCGCTTAATGCGATCACATCGGGACCTTGCTGTTTTGATAACATTAAGCGAACAAATAATAAAATAATACGATTGAGGCTTTGCTTGAAAACCGAATTCCGGAATGTGTACTGCATTGGGCCTTCGGGAATCTGGTCACCTTAGGCTAGTAAAGCCTCAGGAGATATTTAGGAATGGATGGAATCGGAACATTACATCATAGGGCTGTCATACAAACCAACTCCCAAATATTAGGTTCTTGTAAGAACAACTTTTTTCTTTTTGAATCTTAACCAAAATACATCCAAGTGTGTTCCTGGATTAACCCCACCGTATCCAGGAACAGATGGAATCGCAACACGTCATATAGGGCTGCGGTAGAAATTTTTAACACAAAAGAAGCTTAAGTTTCATTCAAATGTGACGGGTATTCAAATTTCGGCCGCGCCCGAAATTAGCCTCGGTCTCGTTTCATATTAACTTACTTAGGTGGACAAAATAGTTACTTTTTAAAATGAAAAGTACAAAAAAAGTTTATATTCGCAGAACTCAATAAAAAATCATCCAAATGGAACATTGAGCGAGAGAATGCAGTTAAAAATGCCCAGTTTGTGGAACTTCAAACTTAGCCTATTTTTGGGTACCCAATATTCACACTTTTTTACACTGGGAGTACAGTTTCTTGCTAGAAAGCTAAATATATTGTAAGTCAAACTGATTGAATTTCTACTTACAATATTCAGATTAACTGCTCTCACAATATTTACGCTACAATTGATAAAAATTTCATCCAGAAACTAAGTTATGTTAGCAACATGTAACAGATGCACGCTGTAAGAAATTTTGACTTCGACTCCGGGTTTTTCGTGAAAATAGTAATCTATTTTTTGTACATTTATCTTGAAACCGATTTTTTTGTCAAACATTTTACTGTTGCTATTTTCTACAACGTTTTATAATAATATTTTTATTTTAATGGATATCTATGAGTACCAAAAAGGTTACGTAAATAGGCGCGCGGGCTAGACTTGTAGCCCAGTGGACTTTGATCGCAAAAGAATATTAGTTTCTAGGCTCAAAAAATATTAAAAATATTCTTATTCGATTAAGAAGCAGCATTTTAACAGCTACTGAGCAGTTCGAATGAATTCGGTTCATATCCTGAAAATGGCTGCCATTTAAAAAAGTGTGGGCTACAATTGTAGCCCGCGCGCCCACTGAAGGGTTAAGTGGGGTGCTTGCATGACAAATTTTAAACTGCCAAAATTGCAGTTCTTTTTCGAAAGAATTATAAAAGCATATAAAAAATGTAGAAAAAATACTTTTTGTTTTAATTAACCATAAATTGAAGAAGTTATTAACTGTACCACTTTCGAATTTTTATTACTCCTTCAGTCTTCTTCCGGGCGGATGGGCGGTAATTTACCGCTCTAATCATACAAACACGCATAACTTGTCTCCAGTTGGCCCGAATGGGATGGGAGAGGTATTTATTGTTAAGTCATACTGTTATGCGAGTATATACCATACAATAAAATTTTGGGTTAATTTCAACTTCCATACCTTTCCAGCAGTTATCAAACGTTCGCAGACACTTAAGTGACTTGCTTTGCTAAAACTGCAGAATTTGTTTATTGTTCAGCATATAATAGTTTTTTGATGATTACTTATTTGGAACATGCTCTTCAATCGATATGCCATAATTAAAAAAATGTAAAATATACGGTTGAGCGTAAATGCGAGGAAAAGACGAGAGCGGCCGCGCGTCCGGTTAAGTTACAAAATGAGGCGCGCCTAGATGAATGTTAGTTTGGCTGGAATTCAGCCGAAACTACTCATGCGGAGGGGTGTGCTAACCTGATGACAGGCAGTGTATTTATGGAATATATCCGACATTAATTTTTTTGAGTATCAATTTAATCATCGGTCGAAAATCATTCTTCATCCACAACAAATCATTGATGTAAATTAGCAATTCTATTTTTGTTGTACTATTACATTCTATCTTAATTGCAAAACCTAATATTATACAGATAGCATAACATTATTACATATTCGTAAATAATTCTGTCAGCCAGATAGAATCGATTGCAGATTTGAAAAATGCAAATTAGGTTCGTACACGAAATGCATTTCAACATTATCTCGATGAGTACCTTTCCTTCGTTCAGATTATATCATCTACACATAGCTAGGCTCTGACTTTAATCCACTCTCAGTGGTCATAAAGCATATTTCTGTCATTCCAACTGTCCTCTCGTCAGAGTCCTTCCAAGGGCTATCGTGGACAAACATTAATTACCCGGCACATGAAACCAATATTGCTGGCACGTTCGTATACGCCTGTCGTCATACTACACATTCCGTCTTCATGCGCTACGCGCCAATCCTCTTCCCTCCGAGACGCTGCTTGTGTGTGTTATTTGTGTTGGGCCATCTGCATCCACTTCCGGCCTAGAAATGAAATAAATTATTGGAAAATCCAATTTTCGGATTCGATTTATTATTCATGATGACAATCGAAAACCGCAAACGGATGATATCTGAGGCGGGTTCAGGGAGGTTTCATTTGAGCTTGCCAACATATTGAACAGAAAATTGCATATCTAAGTCTGACTGAAGCATATGATTGGTGGGAGTGTGCTGGACTCTTTTCACGGATACTTTGCTACCTATTTAAATTTAATTACAGATGCCAGTAAAAATTTTTGCTAATTAGCAATTTTCTTCAGTAAACATAAAATGTTCACAAATCGTAAAAATGGCATGGTATATCATTTGGATTCTCCTATTCATATAATTCCAAAATTAATAGAATTAAGTAAACTCACATTATGTGAATAGTAGCAGTGTTTCGAATTATTTTTTAGGGACCGTGATAGTAGATTTGCGTAAAAGAAATGGTAACACCCTTTTTTGAAATTATAACAAATTATAATACATATATTTCTGTTGATAAGTGAAATAATAATTTATTGATTTCATTAACTTTTTTTTTAATCATTCTGACAATTTTGGAAACTTAAAACAGAATTATTTCATTTTGAAAATAAAAAGAAATTGTCAATCGTTAGCTATTTATAGAGAAGGTCAGCAGAGCGATGGCCTCGAGATCCAGAATTTAGGAGCGCCAAGTCATGATTATAGCATTTCTAGATGCTTTCAATTTTTAAGAAAAAAAAAAACACCAAAAATAGTTTTAATTATTCTTCTTTTAAATTAAGTAACCGCACAAAGTATACACCACTGGAATACCACGATAAAAATCGTTTCGCAAATGATTATATTTTGATTCACAAATTGGGACAATCTACACAAAGAAATTGAAATCGATCGTTTATACTAAAGTTTTATTACTTAACCTTATGCTAATGCTAAGAGAACTGTTTTTAAGATTTGGTACCTTTCTCTCATTGTTTTGTTACCAACGAATCAATAAATCGACTAAACAGGGAAGGACCACCAATTATAAAATCGAAAGTCAGACTTTAATCGAACTCTACTGTTAGGCCTCAACCTCTGGAAAATTCACAAGTAGATGCACTCTTGGCTTGACAATAAGAGGAAGGTAACTTTTTTCGGGAGAACTCAACTGTTAAAACAATCTTAACAATTTTCTAAAAAAAATTGAAATTCCAAATTGTGGTAGATTTGGGTACATCCATATACATATATGAAATTGGTTGTGCTAGATTGTAAAATTTTGTGTATAAAGTGGTAAAATCGAAACTCTGGAACAGATTTCTCCCAGGAGCAATATTCTTTAAAAATTATGTTACGTAAACGAGACGAAAAAATCTAATATTTGTTCATTGTTTAACTTTTCGAAACTTTGAGGTACACTTTTCTATTGCTTGTAAGTAAATATATATTTCTCGTTTTTTAAGACTTTGTCTTGAATTGTATTATGCACTAAATACATAAAAGTTTTGATGACTTCTGAACTTAACAATAATGTATATGTATGTATACTTATATGTATTAAAAAAAAAATAATGAAGACAAAAATATTTTGTCGTTCGCTCTTCTAAATTTCGTTTGCGAATAGGTATATACTCGTATACGAAACTTTCTTTGACTATTCAAAGTTAAAGAGTCCGTAAAAGATAATAAGTTTCGAATTTGGATTTTTCTTGTGTTCAATTTCATTTCGTTCTGTCGACAAATGGCAAACTCTTTATAGATATCTTCCACAGCACTTTGTTCGTCCTTTCTGTAGGTATGGATGGACTATGATGATGGTCGAGTTGCTTGCCGTTGGTCGATGAAGATTTTAAAGTTTTACGAATGATGCAAAAGAGACGAAAACTAAGTAGGAATGGGGACAAGCTCACTTCATCATCGTCAATTTTAAACAACGGCACGGTAAAATTGCAGATAATTTTAATTTTTCAAATTAACTTTTCGAAGAACTTTAGTGTCTTTTGCAAAATTTGCAATTAGATAGATTAGTTTTGTCGTAGTACTATTGTTCATATAAAGGTGTATGTTGCAGGCGATGGACACCTGCAAATGTAGGTATACTTTCGGAAGAAGAGCGTTAGCGATAAATGATTTATAAGTTGGCAGGAATACGACCTTTAAGTTTTGCTTCGTGTATAAGACTACATAAATGTAAAACTAAAGTTAATGTATCATAAAGCTAACAAGTTCAAATCCTATTACTTTTTTCCAATTCTTGCCTTATTGACCTAAGCGAAGTTTATCAATTCCTTTCAGATCAAAAATGTCAACTCCTTTACTAAAATAATGCACGAAATCTGTAAAATTTGTAGTTGTTTTTGATCACTTTCAAGACAAATAAAGGTGAATTTGTCTCAAATTATTGGTGGTGTCAAACTCAAAACCAGACCTGGGCCAAATGTCACTGTCTTCAGGATTGAGCGAGCCGCCATATAAAAAATATGGAAATGCCTATAGACTTTTTATTGAAATTTCAATCTGAGTCATTAACGACCTCGTGATTATCTTCTTCTTCCTTGCCTCGTTCTTTATACCGCTCCATGGCTTCGCGTTGCTCGACCCGCGGTGTAGGCACATCGCCCGTTTTGGCGATAATATCTCAGCATATTTCTACAGGCAGCTCTATCTTGGATCGTGCATCGCCGAGACCAATGTGTCTGATTATATCCTTTAGAAATGCCATATATATAAAATTCACTTCAAATAAATTCAGAAACTTTAGACAAGAAGTTAAAACGCCGAAAATTGGTTGATCGATGAGCAATCACTATTTGTGAAGTAATTTTCTCCAAATTTTGGACAGCCGATCAGAACAACAGAAACAACCTTGGAAACCAAAATTGTTAGGCGGACATAAATTAGGCTCGGACACAAAGGTACCTGAAAAATGGGAACACGAATTATAAGGCAACTGTGGCAAATACTTTCCTATCCTAACTAAAGTTCGAGACAAAACAATTTTAGAATGGGGCCTTACATTGCACTGCACAAACTTGTACTTTAAATAACCGCTAGCAAATTGTTCGTAGAACAGATACGAGTACACTCAGAGAAAACTTATTATAACATTAACTATGCAACCAAGTTAATACTACTATTTCAAATTAACCATGAAAATGGTTGATTTGTCCTAAGAAATAGTTCTTTCAGCCAATTAAATGATCGTTTACATGTCGTATCTTCCACAAGTGAAAACAACTACGGCATAGTTGTTGGTCTCCAAATCATATGGTCTCGGGATCGAATCCCACTGTAGGTACGTAGTAGAATCTAAAATTGTTGAGAAAAACACACTTCCAGTTATCCGATTGAATTCATTTAAGTTTTATTTTTCAATGTGACTCCCCTTCACTTCAATACAACGATGAGATCGTTTAATAAGATCCTGCATCCCTTTCAAAAAGTAGTTCGCGGGTTTGTCTTGAAAATGGTCCAAGATTCTGTATCTTTCAGTTCCTTCTCAGTCTCAAATTTTCGTCCTCGGAGGTCCTTTTTTAATTTTAGGAACAGGAAGTAGTCACTTGGGGCCAGGTCCGGGCTGTACGGGGGGTGTTCAATTTCTTCAAAGCCGCATTTGACCACAGCAGCCTTGGCCACCGCGGCGGTGTGAACTGGTGCATTGTCGTGAAGAAGCAGCACCCCTTTCGCCAGTTTTCCATACCGTTTCTCCACGATGTTGGCCCCTCAATTGGGTCAAAAGATCTGCATAATATTTCCCTGTTACTAATGTGCCCTCTTCCTTGAAGTCATTATAATTCCCTTGGAATCCCAGAAGATGGTGGCCATAATCTTTTTCCGGCTCTGCTGCACCTTCGCCTTCTTGGGGCGCTCCTCATAAGGCCTCCTCCATTCCATGGGCTCCCTTTTGGTCGTGGGATAATAATTCTTTCGACGGTGGTTTTTGATAGACTTGTCCTTTCTGCAATCTCTGATAACTTTAGCCGCCGATCACTCAATACAACTTCCTCGACTAATTGGACGTTTTCTTCGGTGGTCTCAGTTATTGGGCGTCCGGTGCGGGGTTCATCAAAAACATTCGTCCTTCCTCGCTTGAATTCCAAAATCCGCCGGTAAATAGTCACCTGGGATGCCGAGATGCCGTACCCGGATATGAGTTCATCTCGAATCTGGGACGCTGCATGGGCGTAGCCAGGGGGGGGCAGGGGGGGGCGACCGCCCCTCCCTGGCCGGTGAAACTTTTTTTTATTGAATTGAATGTTAATAATACTGAAAGAAAAAAAAAATATTTCAGGGATAATTTTTTTCAGATTCACTTTTTCGCATTTTCGTTTGCAGTTTCCATGTTCCGAAAACCACACAAACATTTCCATATCAATTTATTACAAGCCGTTCTTCTTCCTTACATAGTCATCTACATAGATACATATGGACATACCTAGTTCTATTCTATTTCGTCCAGATTTACAGCAATCCTGAGCGCTATGGATAGCTCTTTTCATGTCTATACAGTAGACTCGGGTAAACGTGTACTTCGCCAAACGTGAAGGTGAACAATTTTATGTGAGCTACTACTCTGAAACGTGAACAAGTCTTGAAAGCCCTAAAACATGAACATTAAGGGAGGAATTCATAGTCCTCACTTAAGGAATACGGATTCCCTTAAGGAATAATTATAAAGGAATGCTTATTGGGACAAAACGTCACTTTTAAATGCATTACCTCATTCAATAAAATAATTTAATTCGGAGGTCGCAAAAAATAGCTCGGCTCTGTTTTTTTGGGATACTGTTAGGGTAGATACCAGAAGTGTACCACCAAGTTTGCAACTTCGAAAACCTATCCTAACCCCGAGACCCTCAAAAAACCTAAACATTTTCGAAGGTTTTTCATATTTTGGTTTGTGATTTCCAAAAGTCGTCTGCTTGATTCTCAAAGCTAATAAAACCTTCTTTAATTTGAGTCCAGCTTTGTAGGTGCAAAGGATCTCAAAATACTCGTACAGCACTTTAAACATTGTTTTTTTTTTTGTAAAAAAGTTTGAAATGCTGTATCTTGGGATCCTTTGTACCTACAAAGCTGGCGTTGCACTCAAACTAAAGAAAATTTTGTTAGCTTTAAAAGTGCAGTGGACGACTTTCTTGTGCCTTACAGGCCTTCTACATCTGCAACTTCGTTGCCAACCTAGGTTGCAGGTACCTAACTACACACTTGCAACATTCCGGCAACCACGCCATTCACACAATTCAAATATTGGAAAAACGATACACGCGAATCCCGAAACTATTCTATTCGAAAGAAACAAAACACCGGGTTTTAAATTCGCTTTAAAAATACTTTTTATTTTGTATGCATTTCGGGCAGTCTACCGCCCATCATCAGCAACGCGATTAAAAGCTGTTTATAATATACATAGTTGGTGTCAAAGAGAGACTCATTAAAATGAACAATAAAATTACATGTGTGACAAAAAAAAGAGATACGAGTACGTTAACATTAACTTTCTAATAAATAACAAAGAGATTAAAAATATTGCACTAATAATTAAAGCTATTAAAATTAAATTAAATTACATTGACAATTGCACATCATTTAAAGCAAAAACAATAAATAAATTAATAGACAAAACAAATTCAAAATTATCTAAATTCTTTCATATTTAAATTAAGAGAGTCAAATAATCAAAAGTGAGCAGTGTAAAAAAGGGGAAAAAGCTCTTCTCATCGTGTTACGAGACTGAACAGCTCTGACTCGATGTTCCCTTTGTCTAGATTGAGTGCGCATACGAGAGCTTTTATATCCACAACGACGACAATGTGGATATAAAAGCTCTCGTATGCGTCTAGTTTCCGATCGTCGTTCACACATTTCAAAAGTCGTACCTCACTTGATGAAACTGGCAGATGTTGTTGTTCTAACACATGAGAAGCGAAAGCAGATTTTTTGGGTACGTGTTCAACAACGAACCCAAAAAATCTGCTTTCGCTTCTCATGTGTTAGAACAACAACATCTGCCAGTTTCATCAAGTGAGGTACGACTTTTGAAATGTGTGAACGACGATCGGAAACTAGACGCATACGAGAGCTTTTATATCCACAACGACGACAACGCACTCAATCTAGACAAAGGGAACATCGAGTCAGAGCTGTTCAGTGTCGTAACACGATGAGAAGAGCTTTTTCCCCTTTTTTACACTGCTCACTTTTGATTATTTGACTCTCTTAATTTAAATATGAAAGAATTTAGATAATTTTGAATTTGTTTTGTCTATTAATTTATTTATTGTTTTTGCTTTAAATGATGTGCAATTGTCAATGTAATTTAATTTAATTTTAATAGCTTTAATTATTAGTGCAATATTTTTAATCTCTTTGTTATTTATTAGAAAGTTAATGTTAACGTACTCGTATCTCTTTTTTTTTGTCACACATGTAATTTTATTGTTCATTTTAATGAGTCTCTCTTTGACACCAACTATGTATATTATAAACAGCTTTTAATCGCGTTGCTGATGATGGGCGGTAGACTGCCCGAAATGCATACAAAATAAAAAGTATTTTTAAAGCGAATTTAAAACCCGGTGTTTTGTTTCTTTCGAATAGAACACGCCATTCACGTTCTTGCAACCTGGTACTGAAACCTGCACCATGCCTACAAATCAATTATATTTTCCGGTTTTTTTTGCGTGTTACCAACTTAGGTTGGCAACCAAATTGCAGGTGTATAAGGGCTGTAAACCACTTGTGGAAAATAGAGAATCGACTGCACTTACGTCCCATAACGTATACGGTTTCTCGCAATGCCTCCTAATTTGACCACAGTTTTTCAGTCGAACTCTATGCATTCAGAGAACTAGCGTGAACTTTTGTCGGCCTGTTTGCATCGACCAGTAATGTAGGTACGCTTTCCAAGTACTGCTCCCTTTCAACAGCTTTGGTTTTTACAATTTGGTTTGCAAAATTTTGGACAAGAACTTGACTGCGGAATGCTCTTGATACCGCCATCCGCGGCAACGATATTGTCTAAATAGATGAATTAATATTTATGGGGGAGTTGAATTCCCTTTCAGACTAAAGGTACGTTGTCCTCGACGCAGCCGCACGACAGCGACTCGCTCATTCCATATGAAAACTCGTTTTTAAAATGAGAGAGAAACGAGTTTTTATGTAATGAGCGAGTCGCTGTCGTGCGGCCGCGTCGAGGACAACGTACGTAAGCTGGACTCAAATTTAGCACTTTGGTCTTGTTTAATTTTTTCTTTAAGTCGACTGCATTTGATTCCTTCTCCAGATCCAGAGCTATAACGATCAGATCGTTGATTTTGTGCGAGAGTACTTAATTGTCAAAACTTCATCATGCAAGTTCCACGGCGTCCCGGCAACTTAAGTCGAATGAGCAAAAAACTACCATCAGAAATAGAATGGAATCCTGCCCAACTTCGGTTTAAACTTTACTGTGGGACTCCGTTCTGGGGAGGGTTAGCTAGGACTCCCGATGTTATTGTAGAAATGTAGAGGAGCAGCTGAGTTGAGCAGCTAAAGAGGGCTCTCAGTGGAATAACTGAGCGCTTGGGCTCCTATTTGGAAAAGGAAAAACAGCTTAAGAGCTCCATTGGGCTCCTATTTTAAGGAAGTGGAGAAGCATGTACCCCTAAATGTCTCCAGCCGACTGTCGGATAATGTTTTTTTCTATGGATGCTGTGGATGTGAGATAAGAGGCTTCTCGGTATGTTTCACCAGGAGATGCGATCCTGTAGAACCAAGCAAAGCCAGATTTCAAAACGGACATTGATGTCGCAAGTGGAATATGCTGCCCAAAAGCCAAAAATAGAACTGAATATAAACGAGTTACGTTTTAAAAAGCAAAAACGGAGGCCAGTTGAATGTAATCAGAATAACCACTAAAAGTCTAAACACTTTCAGGGGCAATTTTTCTTTAAATGGTCTTGAAAATCATTCTCGACTGTCATTTCCTAAAATTTAAAAAAAAAAAACAATCATGAATGGGTACTCGTTTAACATCTTGAGTGAGTTCATAGTTCGTCACAAGGGGCGTGAGTTCGAAAAACAAATTAACTGAATTCGTTTACGGTGAGTCTCGAACCCGTGTGCAAAGAAGTTGCGGCCACTAACCATTACACCAGCTAAAATACTCTAAATTTTGCCTAACAATATTTTCGCGACCAACGATTTCAAATCCTAGGAAAATCTTGATACTGAAAAAATTTCGGGCTTGCCCCCCCCTGACCGAAATCCTGGCTACGCCCATGGGACGCTGTGTATCCCTTCAAAAAAAGGAATTCAATGACCGCGCGGTACTTGATCTGCTCCATTTCAAATACGAAATCAGAATGCGACACAAATAATTACCTAGCCGGGCCCTTGATTGGACAATTGAACTCATGTTTAGTCCTGTTATGACCGAAGAGTTGTTCTATCGAATAGCGGTAGAATGAATTCAATCGGATAACTGTAAGTGTATGCTGAGAATCATGGGGTAAAATAGTGAGGTTAATATGGAAAATAGTAATGGTACTATTGTTTTCGTTCAGTGTATGCATTTTTAAGATACACAATTTAAGCTTGCATAAGTTTTAATAAATTTTTTAGACTTTAGCCTCTCTGTTTCTGTGCGATGAGTTTCTTTCAGATTCACTGTTCAAGACAGTCTACGCTCTACGGTCTACCAAGGCCTGAGTGGTATTTGGGTCTCGTTAGTGATATATTTCGCATAAATTTAATCGGCTCACCGCCCGCTGTAATAGACGTGATAAAAAGCGTTTCACAACAGCTCTTCTTCTCTTTATTATTTTTGAAAATGCAAAAATGCTGTACATTTTTTAATGTTATACGGCAAGCTGTACGTCTGGTCACCTTAGCCTAGATGTATATAGACTTCAGAAAACCTATTAAAATAACTATAGGGTTCTGGTTTGTTTTCAAATAAAACTTCTAAAATCTAACCCATTACAGTCGAACTTGCCATAAGCGGACACCATTGGGGATTGAGATTTTGTCCGCTTGTTGGAAATGTCGTGCTCTGTGGCCGTGATCGTTCGGTCGCCACTCTGTGAAATAGACACTCATAGAGAAACGAGTTTCCAAACTCGGCACGACTCGTCGCAAGTTTATTATTCAGAAGAAGATGACAAGAAATATTCTTATCGTAGAATAATAAACTAACAATGCGACTAGGAAGTGGTATGGCTGACAACCGTATCACACTCCGAATTCAGTTGTCTTTGTAACGTTGATGACACACGGTAGTCATCAACGCACCATGCTCCACTAGGAGTTACGGTAATCGAGAGAGAGAGAGTTGGAAATTTCCGCTTATGAGAATATTTCACAAAGGTATAACATTTTATAAAACTAATTTGGATTGCGCTGCGAATAAATTCAAAACCACGATGTATAGAAAACCGCACGATAAAATGCCGCGACATAAATTAAACTCCTGAATCTCTAAGAAATTCCACCTACACGGAGAGATAAACAAGATGTGTACAGCGATGTCCGGAAAGTGAATTTCGCTTTACGCAAAAGACCGTTTTTCCAGTAATTTCAAAACATCTTTGTTCGAAATACAATTCTGTAATGGAAGAATTTCGAATTTTATTTGTGGAACTGTCCGTTTATTAGAGACTTGCTTGTTCAGAAAGGGTATAAAAGTACTGTCCGTGTCCGGTTATGAGAGTGTCCGGCTATTGGAAGTTATTTTTCTAATAAAATTTAAGGAAAAACGTTGGGGAAAATAAAAGTGTCCGTTTATGAGAAATGTCCGGTTATTAGGAGTGTCCGTTTAGGGAAGTTCGACTGTATATCAAATAAACGCTACCAACAATTTTTCATGCATTAAAAATTTAATGAAACGTTAGCTTTTGCATTTTAAATTCTACACGGATTCCTTCGAAATACATTATAGCGTGGCAGTTCGATTCCAGGGTTTTCGGATATACTCTCCATAATAACGGAGTCATTTCTTCTGGTGTTCATGCAAGCCGTTTCTAATGACGTAGTGCCTCTAAATTTCTACTAATGTCGGACGTGAATCAAAGGCATAATGAAATACAGCTTTTCCTTGTATTATTGGAACGTGAAAGTCTTTATTGGCGTGATGATTGTAGTGAAAGGTAAAAGTAAGGGGGGGCGGTGGTTCAAATATTACCGAGGTACCAAATTTTTGGTTTCTCATTTTAATTTTTTTAAAGGTTTTAAATTCAAAAGAGAGTAAAAATTCTTTCCGTATTTTGTTGATAGCCCCAAATGCAGTTTTCTCTAAGGTCCAGATAGCGTCTTTTCGCAAATAGTCAGTGGCGGATTCACCAGGAGGCTGGAGCATAGGGTCGCAGGTTTAAGGATAGGCGGAAAATTTGAAAATTTTTTTTTTTAAGTTATAGAGACAATAGGCATCTGCTAAATTTTCGTTTTTTTAAGGAATCTTAGAACGGGTTGGTTGTGAGTTGGACACAATGCATTGCACAATGAGCAAAAGTTTGAAGTCCGGAGAAGTAAAACATTAAATAAAAAAATTGGAAATATTAAAGGACTAGAAAGTAGGATTGAAAAGTTTTTTAAGTATGTATGAAGATCACAAGCCAATATTAATGAAGCGCGCGTGCATTGCAATTCCCTTATGTACTTCGAAATTACATTAAAATATGTATTTCTAAATTAATTAAAAAAAAAAATTTCTTAATGAATTAAGAACTTTATCTTGAAATAAATCAATGCATAATGATTCAAAAACCATTTATTTGATCGTACTGAAATTAAAACCATCGAGTTTCAAGGAGATTTTCTATAGCGCAAAAAGAGCGTTATGTCCGAGGGAAGGAATATATATATTTTGTTATTTTGATACTTCTACGAAACTGATATCTCCTTGGCCGTTGGAAAGTCTAAACATACTAAATCTACTTTTCTCAGCTTTGCAGATTGACAGGTCTCCAAGTACCGTTATGCAAAGTTTAATAAATAATAACAATAATAAATGATAAATATAATTGTTTAAGCGATTTTGCTAATTAATGTCGAAGAAAGAAATGAACAGTGAAGTTTCAATCAATTGCAACGTCAAAGATTTTTTTGTACGATAATTTTCACAAAAAAAAAACGCTTTAGCAAGATATGTAAATTTTACCGAATGCTACTATGCTCAAACGAATTGTACATTGACACCATTCTATATTAGGTAAATCAAGGCGTTCTTCACTTTAATTTTAATTATATTTATAGGAATGCTGCCATAAAAAAATTTTGACTTTATAAATATATATAATTGATTGCTGCCCATGCAAATGATTAGTAAGATAGATAGTTAAATTTCACGCAAAACTTGGGAAAAATTTAATGATCCAGAGCGAAGCACCTCTCACAATAAAATAATATACATACCGGTTTGAGAACGATGTTAAAAGAATTAACTGTTACCACAAAAGATACAAAAATCTTCGAATAGGCCTCCTTGTATTCAATTTAAATCTGTGAAAGTTGAAGAACACTCAGGAATCATGAAGCGAAAAGCTCAAAGCTTATGCGTACATATTGTTATATTTCTCGTCTTTACTAGACGTTTCAGTGGCTTTATTACAACACACGGATATACACGAATATACACGGTTTACTATTTTACTAATTATGTACTTTACTAGTTATTGATTCGACATTATCCACGGCTAAAACTAGACTGACTACTCGGCACTAGTCGACACCCTTATATACCCGTTTCCACTGTTCCGCAAAATCCGGTGACGCACTTTCCGGAAACTTCGGGAAAGTCGTTGTTGTTGTACAATGTAGCGTCAACACTCTTCCTCGTTGGCGACACTAGCGCCCTCTTCAAATGGTGGAAATACAATTTGTGTTTGACGTATCCTGGACACATTACAACAACATTAATGTAGAAAATCATTATAGATGTAGGCAAATAAATTACTTGTTGAGATCGGAAGGTGAGACAAAATGTAATGTAGTATCGGAAACTATCTATAGTAAAAACGATATATAGGTACTCGTACTTGGCGGAATTTTCATCCCTAATGCACTGTGCTTTTATGTACATAATCCTTTTATTATTACATATAGATGAATGCAAATGCAAATGCAGTGCTAGTTTATGAACATCGCAGAGAGAATTGAGACTTTACATTTACAGATCCAAAAAATACGGTTCGTTTAACTATTGTTACTTTGCTAAATCTGCAATTAAATATCTCGACTATATTGAAATCAAACTGAAAATTTTTAATTGGCTTTTTTTTTATAATAAACAAAAGGTACTTGATTTTATTGAGCTGAATCGATAAAGGCAGAAAAGGTGACATGTTTTCTAAAGAAGGATATGTACCGAATAGTCTATGTCTATAGGAATTCGAGCCTCTTGATGCTTTTCACATTGCAAATAGGAATGTTGCATGGTTCTCAAGTGGCTACAGCCAAACGGAATATTGATGTATACGTGGTAGAACGTACTCGTATATTGAAAAGTAATTTAAAACTGTTTTTGAAATTGAAAAAATATGAAGCCTGATATTTTAAAAAACGTTCTCATGCGTAATGTATGCCCTTTTGTAAATGAACCTTTTGAATTTGATGATCGTTAAAAATCCGAAAATATAATAGTCTCGTTCGTTTCAGTACAAAATGTGGGAGATCCAGGTCTAGAACTCTTGAATTGAAACCAATTACTGAACATCGAATTTTCGAGTTGACATTTGAGAGCGTTCTTTTCGGTCTCAGACCGGATTTTTGTATAAACTATTTCGATTAATCGTTATTTTGATATTCGTTTCAAAATTTTCAAGCTATCCATATAGCTAACGGGATTTATTTTAATTAAAACTGCCTCTCCTACTGCGACAATTGTAAAGGTACACAGACTTTAACAAGCTTAGTAGTATGTAGACAAAAAGCTACAATTTTCATATTAAATAAGGAAGGATATCATCAAATCATTCAACGAGTATTGCAAATTTGAAGGATGCTAATCATTTCTTACGGTATACTATGGAAACAACATGAAGGAGGTCGAAATGGATCGATATTCCCCCTGCAAACGGAGCGGATGTTAAGAAAAGCATCAAATTGGCCCACTATTTTGCGTCAACTGGCAGATTATTTTCAACTAGCGGTAAGTGATAGGGCATTTCCCTATCTTCCCATCTTGAAAAGATACGCGGTTTAAAAAAAATTCTAATGTGGCAACATCCCTTGATTTGTCTGTCGCTTTGATTAAAGTTCATAAGCTACATTTCGCAAAGGACACAAATTAAAATCACAATAGCAAACCGGTTTCCGTTGCGCAATCCGAATGGTCTCTTCATACCTATTTTGACAGTAGGAAGGAACTCTTTCCCTGGTGGCATGGTATCATTCCCAGAGCAGTCGCGTTATATTAAGCGTGTTTTTTTTTGTAAAAAAGGTGCAGGTTGGGGTATATAAGCACAAAAAAACGATTTGGGTTAAAAGCTGTTTAGATCTATTGCTCCAACCATGAACTTTGTAAAAAGCTGAAGGTTCAAAGTTGTGATAAATAAATAACCAGTAAATTTGTTGGATTTACAATTATATAAACCTAGTAGTTCACCTTCTACGCTTACTATTGACTTATATTCATAATTAATTAAAATATGTCATTCGTTGTAAAATATTCATATCGTTAACATCAATTCGGTTATTATAAAATATATTGTTCTCTACGTTTAACCGTGTGTATTCTTCACTGCATTTACCTGATCTAATAGGTTATGGGCCCAGATAAATGCTTAGCACGGTTAATAAATAATAATCTAAAAATAAAAATATAAAACGTATCCGCGAACGCGTAAAGTCGAGTTAGAAAATCATCGTGTTTGAACGGTATAGAGTGTGGTCGAGTCACTAGCCAAAATATGTCGTACGCGACGATGGCGACGAAACTCGAATTACTTTCTCGCGATAATTACGACACATGGTGTATTCAAGCCGAGGCTTTACTCGTTAAAAACGATGCATGGGGATATGTCTCCGGTGAGATAACCATGCCCGTCGTGACAGGCGGAGAAGCGGAGCAAGCAGAATTAAAAATCTGGAGAGCGAACGATCGGAAGGCGAAAACCGACCTAATCTTAACGATTAATCCCTCGGAACTCGCGCAAATTTGGGGCTGCACTACTTCTCGCGATGTATGGATCAAACTTGAATCCGTTCACGCCTCGAAAGGTCCTGCACGTAAAGCAACCCTCCTCAAACGTCTCACACAGCAGAAAATGCAAGACGACGACGATCTCAAGACACATCTCGCTCAATTTTTCGAACATCCTTTGGTGTTTAGATTCGAGGTGTACTTCACACTTATGCTCCGATGAAAGTGCGTTTGTGAATATAAGTAATAAAAACAGTGCATTAAAACTTGCGAACAATTCGGAAACTCGTGTAATCGAAAAAGGTGACGTAAATATCGCGATCGCAAATAATTCGGACTGTATAGTGACATTGAAAAATACATTATATGTGCCAGATTTACGTTCTAATCTCGTGTCAATCGCAAAAATTGTGGATCGGGGCCACGAAGTGACTTTCGAGAAAACGCGTGCCGTCGTGAAGAATCAATTAGGCAAAACGATGTTAATTGCCGAACGCATTGGTGACTTATTTTTCCTCCGCGAACGCGAACAACGCGCGAATGTTATCAATGAAGATATGAGACCCAAGACCGAAGTTGAAATTTGGCATAGGTACTCGCTTGGGGCATCTCAACACCCGCGATCTGTCAGTACTCGCCAAGGATGGGAATGTGAATGGCCTGAAGATTAATACAGCGATAAACGAAATTAAATGTGAGTCATGTATTGCCGAAAAATGTCAAGAACTCCTTTTGGTTTACGCGAAAATTACTCGACCGAACTTCTCGAGCTGGTGCATGCGGACATATGCGGACCGATGCGTACGCAATCATCGGGAGGCGCACGCTATTTCGTTACTTTTATAGACGATTATAGCAGACTATGCATTGTATATTTTCTGAAACACAAAAGTGAAGCCATTCAGAAATTCAAAGACTATAAAAATTTTGTCGAAAATCAACTTGAACGTAAAATTAAAGCGATACAGTCCGATAACGGAGGAGAGTTTGTCAATAAAGAAATGACAGATTTTCTAAAGGCTTCAGGCATTCAACAGCGTTTAACAGCACCCCACACGCCGCAACAAAATGGTATAGCTGAGCGGAAAAATCGCACTTTGGTCGAAACCGCGCGTTGTATGCAAATTGACGCGAGTTTACCCCCATCACTTTGGGCAGAGGCGATCGCAACGGCAAATTATACGAGAAATCGGTGCCCTACAAAGGCGTTACCAGACGGGATAACCCCAATTGAAAGATGGACCGGGAAAAAGCCGAATCTCTCACATCTTCGCTCATTCGGCGAAAAAGTGTTCGTACTCGACAAGTTCCCGGGAAGAGGGAAGTTTGAACCAAAGGGGATTCCCGGATTCTTTGTTGGATATGACGATAATTTGGATACCCGAGGATCGAAAGATGAGAATATCTCGAGATGTTAGATTCTTGAATGAATTTGAATCATGGTCATCCAAAGATCGTAACGAACATTCGGAACAGAAAACAGAAAAACACACCACCAGGGAGATAATATTGGACGCCAGCATCATCCATCCTATTCAAGAATCTCAACCTGAATATGTGGAGATCGACAACGAGGCTGAGGTTGCAAGACCGAAGAGGCTCGCTGGCAGACCAAAATTAATAAGAACTGGCAAGAGAGGTCGCCCAAGGAAGCAATATAATGAGCAAGTCGATGAGGAAGTCTCAAGTGACGCAGACGCAAGAAACGAAGAGGAACAACAAGAACCCCTCCAGTTTCCAGTCAATGAAGTCCTTGAAAACACTGCTGAAGAAGATTGCACAGTGATGACCGCCATTGAAGTTTCTCTTGACGACGCCCTAAAGAGTGAAGAAAAAGAAGAGTGGCTTAAAGCAATCTGCACCGAAACAAAGTGCTTGGTGGCAAATGATACCTGGGAGATAGTCGAACGGCCAGACAATCACCATGTCATATCATGTCGTACCGTCCTGTGCAACAAATTCAATCCGGATGGGAGTTTGGATCGACGTAAGGCCCGAATTGTTGCTCGCGGATTTTTCCAACTGCCCGGTATCGACTTTACCAATACTTTTGCCCCAGTGGCGCGCCTGGATTCATTTCGACTGTTAATGTCACTGTCTGCTAAATATGGACTTCAAGTGACACAGCTGGATATCACTACAGCGTATCTTAACGGAGAAATGGATACTCTTGTATATATGGAACAGCCGACTCTACTGGAAGATGCCTTGAAGAGGATTGTCGAATTCGAAAAGGATGAAGTTTTGGTCGCCAAATCCAAACGCATGATCCAAGAACTGAGCTCTGGAGATAAAGTATGTAAACTTCGCAAGGCACTTTACGGCCTGCGTCAAGCTGGAAGACAATGGCACACAAAACTCAGTGGCACTCTCAGATCACTCGAATTGTCACCAACGACGTCTGACCCATGTGTTTATGTGGATCATTATTCAAGGGGAAGCACGTTTGTACTTATATACGTCGATGACATCGTAATCGCGTCTAACAATCCGAAGCGAGTCGACGAAATAAAACGTAAGCTCTCGTCCGAATACCAGGTGAAAGACCTTGGTAATATTAAATACTGTCTTGGAATCGAAGTCGAACAGAAAGAAAATCAGATTTCTTTGTCAAAGTGGATACATCAGAAAAGTTCTCCGAAAATTCAAGATGTCGGACTGCAAAGGTGTTAAATCTCCGGTAGCTCTCGGCACGAAACTCGAACGAGCTACAAACTCTGAAGGAAACAAAACATGTTATCCGTATCGTGAGCTCATCGGAGCACTGATGTACATCGCCATCGGAACACGCCCTGACATTACTCATGCAGTGACTATGCTAAGCCAATTCAACAATTACAATGGCGAAGCTCACTGGCAATCCGCTAAGAGGATACTAAGATATCTTCATAGTACGATTAATCGGAAGTTAGTGTACACGAAAGACGCAAAAGGAATCCATGGATATGCTGACGCGGACTGGGGAAGTTGTAACATCGATAGGAAGTCTTATTCCGGATACAATTTCTTATTATCCGGAGCTGCAATATCTTTGACCTCGCGTAAGCAGCGAATTGTGGCCTTATCATCTACTGAGGCGGAATATGTAAGCCTCTCCGAGGCCATTCGAGAAGCCATTCATTTATCAAGCTTTGTACAAGAACTTGGGCTCGACACATTGACAAAGATCACGATTTTCAACGATAATCAATCCGCAGGAAGACTGGTCGAGAATCCCGTCTTTCACTCTCGAACCAAACACATTGACATCAAACATCATTTCATTCGACAAGCGATCAATACTTATCCTATCAGTATAAAGTTCCTGCCTACCGAAGAAATGACAGCTGATATTCTAACTAAACCATTATCTGGAATAAAGTTAGATAATTGTGTTCGCGGTTTGGGACTCAAGGACTCTTAAATGTTAGTTTATACAATTGAGGGGAAGTGTTGGATTTACAATTATATAAACCTAGTAGTTCACCTTCTACGCTTACTATTGACTTATATTCATAATTAATTAAAATATGTCATTCGTTGTAAAATATTCATATCGTTAACATCAATTCGGTTATTATAAAATATATTGTTCTCTACGTTTAACCGTGTGTATTTTTCACTGCATTTACCTGATCTAATTAAATTAACATGTCTTACAAAAACAACAATGAAAATTTAACCAATGGTTTTGGTATTAGCTCATGCTTTTTCGTGTTTTTCGTTTGGTCAGAGAACGTACCCTCGATACATTACTGGGTTTATCTGGGTTATGTTGTTATTGTAACCCCATGTAGTTACCCTAAACTAACCTACACCCGAGCACAATAAAACACGCATATTATGGGGAACCATATTCTGCCATGAATCGATCAGAATATTCTTAAAAAAAAATTGGGAAGCTTAAAAAGAAACCATGGAACCGGAGGATTTTACCTCATCGGTGAAAAATGTTATTGTATTCGGCTGTCAACACAACTCTTTCTGTATTTGCAAATCAGAAAGGGGTTTAGGGTAACTATTGCCGGTATATCAATATATAGACAAGATCTTATAACGGTAGGTCTATTCTATCAAGAGTTACAGTGCGAAATGTAAAACTCAAAAAATGTAAATTCACTATAATACTTTTGGGTCTAGGGTATAATTTTCTGAGAAAATGTCTAGAGTGTTATATATTGTTACAAAGGTAATTTTATTTAATTTTCACCCCTTTGCCACCCCCTCCCCCTTAACCCATGGCGCAAATTAGTGTAACTTTTTACTGCGTATATTAGGCAGTGTATTCAACAATTTGGCATCAAAAATTTCTTTTTTTTTATGTTTAGGTTTGGGGCTATTTTGAACCAATTGTACTGGACTAAAAGCGTTATGCTCTGAAAACGTAATATGTAATTCATGGGATCACTGCGACTTGGTCAAAAGTACCGTATTCCTTATACGACTCCCGCATAGTGTTGTTTTTTTTTTTCAATTTCAATGGCAGAACACCACAATACTATTTTCTATTTCAGCGTTTCCTGCAAGGAAATATCGTTGGACCGAAGCATTTGTCGCATATTGTATGGTATAAATTTTCGATGGTATCCATTACAAGATAGAATTTGCGTTTGTGACTTGACTTACTCTAATTTCCCATTAATATGACACACCAAACGCATCCTCGGTACAAGTAAAACATGGTCCTTTTTGGAAGGTAAATATTTTTCTTTACAAAATCTGTTTTAGACTTCAAATGCGTGATAATATTAAAGTTACAAACCTTGCCTTCGTTTATTTTTTTTTATCTAGTACGTTGTTGGTTATAATTTGACTGCTGTAATTTCATGGAATTCGATATTTTACGAACCATTGGATAAAGTCTTTGAATGAATAATGACAATGGTTTCATCTATTAACATTTTCAATTCGAATGTCCGGCAAACACTCTTCTAATTAAAATCAACTCAACATCCTTGGTACAGTAAAATTTAGCCTTGAAACGCTATGTCGCATATTGTACACACATGCATTCATATCGATCCAGTATCAGGAGGGTTGCCTTGCATAGGTTAATGAGTCGGTCATTGATATTGCGGTTTAATTAGACAGCAAACTGCACTGCAGTCAATGAATCGGCAATATTGCGGTTAATTTGGAGAATTTGAATCGGGCGTTGCGCCGTGTATCCTTAGGCCGTTGGCTCCTATTCAGTCTATATGCCTTGACTATCGTACAGCTGACTGCAAGCGAGCTAGGCTATTTAACAGTACGATATTTCATATCCTTGAAGTTCATTTCGAGTGTAAGCATTTTAATGAAATAAGTGTATGCCTAGTTGAAGTGTTTATGATTTCCGTAGCCAAGGGGCGTCTTGTTAGCTGATCTGCTAATATTATTTAAAATCTGATATAGATATGAAATCTTGGCAAAGCTGAGCCATTGAAGTTGCTTGAATGAATTTCAAAAATTACTTTTAATGTATGTCTATATTATTAATTTATGAAAATAAAGTACATATTAATTGAAAAAGACAATTTTATTGTGTTGGAAAGCAATTTGAATGCAACCACATTTTATACAAAAACAATACCGAGGCTAATTTCGGGCGCGGTCGAAATTTGGATACCCTTCGCTCTCCTCGGGCTAAAAGTTTTTTTCGGGCGTGCCTACAACTTGTATTTAATCCCCCCCTCATTCTTTTCCTTCCGTCTTCCCTAAAGTTCCGTTGGGTTGACAAAACAATATTTGTGTGGGGTTTGGTTGGAATAAGTGGCCAATAAAAATATTTACCAGACCGTTTTATTGGGGGATGCGGGAGCATAGTCCCATAGTACGATTCCATTTGTTTTGACCTTTTTTGTTGCTTTGATTAAGACACATAAATTCAGGGTTTTGTGAAATTGATGTAAACAAAATTTTTAGAAGAACCAAAATGGAGGGTTGGGTTTGTATGGCAGCCTCATAACCCCATTGCCCGATTTTACCGATTCAAACATACAAACTCTCTGCAGCAAAAAGAAGCATTTGTGCAAAATTTCAGCTCCATAGCTTTTAAATTGGCCAAGTAAAACGCGTCGCAACAGACGGACATCGTCCAATCGACTCCCCAAGTCATGCTGGTCGAGAACGGATAAGTGCAATCGTCTCCGGCAGCAAGAAAAATTGCACTTATCCGTTTTTTTCACTTATCCGTTTTCGGACAGATTCAGAGAAACAAAAACATAATTTCAGATTGAAGAATATTAAGCGTCCAAAAAGTGTATGTTAGGCTGAATAGTTAGTCTTAGTTTTACATAATTATATTAGTTCCCCCATACTATGAGTGGAAAATTTATCGACACAATTATAATAGGGAGAACACATACCTATTGGACCTAATTCTCAGTGTTTTAGGAGTATGAAAGAAGAAAAGATAAATAAAAATTGCACGAAGAACAATGTAGAGTTACACAACAGGATTATTAAAAGATTCTTACAAAGAAGGTTAAACAAAAACAACAAAAATGGGCGTACGCGTATTACTGGGCGTACCCCAATATAAGACAGACAACAACTAAGCTTGATTACGGTTAACTGGAAAGAGCATTCCAAAGCCATCAATGATTTTCAGTCACGTTCTTCGCTATGATGTAACTGCTCGTCCTTGGAAAGAAAAGCATTCTGCAAACTAAATTTTTTAATGGTAGGAAAAATACGAATTATTTGACTGCGTATCCAAAGGCAAGCATAGCAAGGATACAGTATGTTTTTGCATATCATACAGATCCAAATGTAAGATTCTCCTATAATACAAATGATGTTGCACTGATCGCCGCACCGAATCATAAGTTATCGGATAGAAATTGGATAGAAATTGGATAGAAATAAATCAGAAAGCCTTGAAATAGACCATTGATCATGGCATTTTATTAATGTTAGCCTGAAACAATCGCATCTGCAATCCCTTTTAGATCATAGTAGTTATCCAGATGTTCAGGGTCAGTTTTTGACTTTTCCATGAGGATGGTTCAGTAATTTGAATGGAAAAGGAATATTGTATTTCAGTTTTGGTAATTTAGTAAAAAAAGTTTAATGTAATAAAATTCCGTTTTAATTTTATTAGCCCCACGAGAATAGTAAATTTTATTGTCCAAGCTGTTTGTATGTGAAATACCAAAATGTATCAACGGAGAAAAATAATTAAGTTTAATAGCCAAACAAAGCTAAATAAAACAGAACTTAATTTTCATAAGAATGCAATTGATTCAATGTCAAAATCGATGTGGAAATTTCCAAATTAGTCAATGAATTGCAATCATCAATGATAATAATTAAAATTTGGCGCCGCACACTGAATTCTGATGAATTCATAACAAAAGTAAAGTAACTGCCAAAACTTTGAAAATATTTCCATTGTTCTCTTAAAAAAGTGAAAAACAACCAACAAATATGCATGTACAAATACGTAATAATTAGAGCCCGACTCTCGTGCAATTGCATGTTATTGCACGAAATTGCACTTTTTAGGATACATTGCACGAAATAGCATGTTTTAAGGTTTTTGCATGAAAAGGAACATTTGCATTTTTAACCGTGTTTCATAACATTTTTTTCCCAGAAATTATCAAATTATTGTATTAATTCTGGTTCCTAAATTTCGTGGGTGCGAGTATTAACTAATTGTGGGAATCTTGACTTATCGTTTCATTCTATACACTAACTGCGGTGCATGTCTGTAGTATTTTTGGCAAGGGAATTTACCAGCTCCATGGGAACTACGCGGAACTTTGTCTATGGGAGGAGAAGAGCCCCCTGCGCGAGAAATATCGAGTTTTTCAATTTCGGAAATATCACATTGGAATGTTTGCATTGAGACCTCTAAACGCCTATAGCTCAGTATGTTAAGCTGCTGACCTTGTGACTGGAGGTCGAAGGTTCACATCCCGATTGGGACGAAACTTTTTTCCCTCAATTTCCTGAAGTTTTGGTATTTTTTCCCAAAGTTTTATGGTTTCGTACTCATTTATAATGCACCATTTTTTTTACGTTTCGGGATTTTTACTGTACGTTTTTCAATTTTTTACTGCACGAAAATCCGGGCTCTAGTAATAATTTACCACTCTTTCTTGTATTTTTAGATTACCACCACAGAGCGTGTATTTTTTTGTTAGTCGTTCCAATTTGGTTATTTTAGGAGTGTCTTTGTGTGAGTAAATTTGCCACTCATAGTATGTATCATGTTTTATCCAGTCGATAGGCACTAGTATTTGTGCGTTTCAATTTTTATTTGTTTGTTAAATTAACAGTGGTCCGCATTTTTTAACTCATAAGTACATAGCAAAGGAAAAAATCGGATCAATATTCATGAGAAAAAAACACAATCGTATTCTTAAGTGCAAAACGAATACACGACATTGAAATTCGTAAGTTGCACTTATCCGTTGCAATTAACGTGTGCGTATGCTCTACCTTTCATACATTTTCGTTGTACTTAAGCGAAATTTGCACTTATGCGTTTTGCACTTATCGAGACAATTTTAAATGTAAACCATGTGAAAAATCATGGGGCTTTTAAAAATCTGGCTGAAATGCGTCTTTTGCACTTAAGCGTTTTGCAGTTATGCGTTCTCGACTGTATACTTTTTATATGGTCGAACATGCTTTCTTCAATGTGTTACAAATTTCATGCAAAAGTTAATACTCTATGAGCGAAGGGTATTAAGAAAATTTGAGGCAATGGGGCTACCACCATTGGATTTCTAAAAATGGAATGCGCATACACTTCAGAAAATGCCATCGAAATGTGCCTTCTTGTGTTCTTCAATCTCTGGCTCTTAAACGCGCATGCCCCCACCGAAGTCAGTGAAGACGCGGTTAAAGACGAGTTCTATCACCGCCTAGAAAATCTCTTCGATTCACTTCAATCAAATGATGTCAAATTGCTGCTAGGGGATTTTAACTCCAAAGTCGGAAAAGAAAGTTGGCATAGGGGGATTACTGGAGGTTACAGCCTCCATGAAGAATGTAACGACACCGGCCAACGACTAATAGACTTCGCGACCAGCAGAAACATGGTCATTAGCTCAACGTGTTTTCCGCATCGTCGTATTCACAGACAGACCTGGAGATCTCCAGATCAACATACCGTCAACCAAATTGACCACGTCCTTGTCTGCAAGAGACGGGCATCGAGCATGATGGATGTTCGGTCCTATCGTGGAGCAAATATTGACTCTGACCACTATATGGTGAAGGCGACTTATAGGTGCAGAATTTCTCCGGTGCATCATTCGAGATTCAACCCGGCAAACATTTTTGCGCTTGACAAATTGTTGGATGATGCCACGGTGGTCACTTATACGACTGCCCTTGAGGAGAAGCTGACGCCCTTGCCAAATAACATCAGCAACAAAGGCGCCCTTGAGATTTGGGATACACTCAAAGACACCATCAAAGGGGTCGCAGAGGAGGTTGTGGGATACAAAGCCCGGCGAACCCGAAATGATTGGTTTGACGAGGAATGTCAAAATGCGGTAGATGCGAAAAACGAGGCATATCGCCAATGGACCGAACTCGCAACTAGAGCCAAAAAAAAAAAAAATTATGACGAGCTTCGACGATTTTCGAATAGGTTAAGTAGACGTAAGAAACGTAAGCATCTTGACGAGCAACCAAAGACTAGCTAGTATGAACAGTAATTAATTCAATTAAAAGTGGATACCAACCCAGGACCAGCCTCTGTAAGTATAAGGATGGCAATATAATTGGCGACATCGATAGCGTTGATAAACGCTGGGCCTCACATTTTGAAGAGCTCCTTAATGTTCAACCGAACAACTCCACACAAGAAGCGCTGGAGCTGACGGCTGAAACAGGCCCTCCCGTTCAACGCCCAACAATAGAAGAAGTTGATCTCGTCATGCAATCACTAAAACATAATGAAGCCCCGGGCGCTGACGAGATTCCAGCTGAACTGCTGAAGCATGGTGGGGAGAGCCTTGTTAAGGCTATACACACACTTATCGTTAAAATATGGAACGACGAATTAATCCCGGAAGATTGGCGCAAAAGTATAATTTGCCCAATCCACAAAAAAGGGGATAAGTTAAAATGTGAGAACTACAGAGGCATCTCATTAGTTTGTACGACTTATAAGATTTTATCTAAAATTCTAGAAAATAGAATTAATCCGTACGCAGAAGAAATCATTGGCGAGTACCAAGGCGGCTTTAGACCTGGTCGTTCGACGACAGATCAGCTTTTTATAGTGAAGCTTTTACTCCAGAAGTGCTGGGAATATAACTTCGACGCATACCAAATATTTGTCGACTTCAAGCAGGCATACGACAGTATCGATCGAAGTGTACTGTACAACATTCTGCTGCATTTTGGAATACCGGCTAAGCTAGTGCGACTCATAAGGATGACGATGACTAATACCGTCTCGCAGGTCAGAGTTCAGAACAGACTCACTGACCTATTTGAAACTCGTACTGGACTCAAGCAAGGCGACGGGCTGGCGCCGACGCTTTTCAACCTGGCTCTGGAGTATGTAATCCGAGCCATGAATTTGGACAGCA
The DNA here is from genome assembly GCA_949715475.1 of Microchrysa polita. Classification (NCBI taxonomy): domain Eukaryota; kingdom Metazoa; phylum Arthropoda; class Insecta; order Diptera; family Stratiomyidae; genus Microchrysa; species Microchrysa polita. The sequence goes on along the minus strand of OX454418.1, from coordinate 87,184,527 downwards.
GCGGAACGCTACTCATTAAGTCGACTCAACTAGTAGCGTACGCCGACGACATCAACATCATGTCTCGAAGATTGGGTGATGCAGAAATCCTCCTGCATAATCTCAATAACGCCGCCAAAGAAGTTGGACTACATATCAACGAATCTAAAACCAAGGTCATGATGCAATCAAAAACTAGAACGCCAGTAAATTCAAGCATCACAGTGGGGGACCTCAATAGAGGGTATGTAGACAACTTTACTTAGCTGGGTTGCAATTTGTCAAAGGACGCCAACGAAACAGATGAGATAAAGCGACGGATACAACTAGCTAATAAGTGTTATTTTGCGGTCCTCCAAATTATGAATTCGAAGCTGGTGCACAGGAAGACGAAGCTCCACGTGTATAAAACCATAATCCGACCTGTGCTATGCTATGGCTGCGAGGCATGGACCCTAACCCAAAACTGTGAACACCTGTTGGACACATTCGAGCGAAAGGTTCTCCGAAGAATCTTCGGGCCGTTCGTGAGGTGAATGGCGCATCCGGTACAACCTTGAGTTGTATCAGCTGTATGATGAGCTACAGGTGTCGAAGATCGTGAAATTGCAGCGACTGCAATGGGCGGGACATGTACAAAGGATGAACGATGATAATGAAGTATTTCAAAAATTATTAAATAAAATTGGACTATAGACGCACAAATTCTATTCAAAACAAACAAAAAAAAAAAAAAACAAAATAAAAATTTGTATAAAAATAAAAAAATAATCTAACTTTTTACAATATTATGTATCTGGTTTATTGTTGTAGGATTGTTAGGATTCTATAGTTTTATGAAATTACTTCGTTTTGTAGCTGATGAATTTTTCTTTGGCGGACACCGGACACCTTTAGTTTTTTCGTCGGATAATGAATTTGTACTCATGACATTTCAAATCAACTTACCCTCTGTACTTCAAGACGTGTGAGCGTGGCTCCTGAGCATTCTTCCACTTTTATCACAGAGCGAAAAGTATATGCAATAATTCCTTGGTTGATTGTTTTAAAGGGGTATCTTCGGTCATATAAACATTTTTTAAAACTAAAAACGCGTCTATATATACATGGTATTCCGCATTGGTTGAAGAATACTGATAAAGTCGGTAGTACAATTAGATTGAGGCAAAATGCTGTCAATAGAATTGGTATAGTTTCAAAATTTTACATCCACCAGGTTCAGTTTTCTCTGTTTAAACCGTTTTTCACGGCATTTTAGAAGTGCGAAAATTAAAAAAAAATAATATTGGCTAAGATGCCGCGTTAGGCTCATAAACAGTAGACTACTGTTGGCTTTAACCGTTGGAAACGTTATCCGTTATCTAAAAGGAATACTTCATACTAATCATTGAATTGAATTGAATTGAACTTATTGTGACGTTTAAAAAAAAACTACTTTATGCTTACTTTAACAATAAACGCGACTCGTGAAACATACAATGTACGTACGAAATGTTAATACATACGTATACATAAAACAAATGGCAAAAACTTAGAAAACAATACACGAAAATATCCTAAATTTTTGAAATACATTTCTAAAACCACATCTTAGCGAGTTTTTTTCTTTTTCAACATTTGCTCATTCTTATGAAAGTGCTGCTTCGTAGGCAAAACAATGATGTTCTCCTTTTTAAAATTCAGATCATGGCTTTGCTAAAACCTCGCAAAAGATACATACAGCGTTCACGTTAACATGTCAATTGATATTTTTTATGCAAATCATTCACGATGGCAGGATGGCATCAGGCGTTATATCCCCGCTCATACGCTTGGTAAACATCTTGTTTTTGGTAGCAGCTGCTCTTATTGTACGCTTTATGAATATCGAGTTGTGTATATATTTAAAGGAAATTGATATTTAGGGTTTATTTTTAAATTTAGTATGTGATTGTATATTTATGCACCTGTAACCATAGAATTTCGAAAAAAAAGGATGCAAGTGTACTTTTGTAGGCAGCACATCAACCAATAATATCAAATTGATATTATGGAGTATGTAATACATTGTTGACAATACAAATACGGCCACGAAGCAGCTATTTTACGCCGTAAAGCTATGCAAAAAGTATAACGGTCGGTACTTGCTTTAAACACTTTAATTTATCCTAAACGAAGGCTTAAGGTACGTAGTGAAAAATCTTACTTAAAACTTCTTTTTTTATTGTGGTTAGCAAAATTAATAGAAAAAAAAACAAACACAAAAGAAGCAATAGCTGGTAAATCATGAAGAAATGGATCATAAAAGCTAAAACTTTTCAGACACTTCTGCAAACTTGATGAACTAGTTTCTGCAAAACTTTTGTCAATTCTATAGTCTATATGGATAAAATTTCCATCTTCTCATCTGCTTTGTGCATAAATATTCTTCTGTTTTATTGTATTATAGAACGCCTCATAACCATATAGCGCCCTCATTCCTCGTCTAGATGCATTTTATAAAATTTAAGATTTTCTCGTGATTTCCCATCACGTGGAGTCTTTTCTTCGATCATAAACTTTTCAGTATGAATTTCATCGTGAAGTTTGCATTCAATGAAAGAAAAAGTCTACACACAACTTCAAAAGAAAGTAAGAAAGAAGTCGATGTTATATGGGTTTTGTGGAGAAGTTCAGTGCTTTGTGAATGCGAATTATGCGTTTTCAAGGATCATTGCTTCTGAAATTTAAAATTTTTAGGTTTTTCCAATAGGGAAACAACATTGAAACTAATACAAGTAACGATGTGTACATATGTAAAGATACGATTAATTTTGTTCATTTTCCAATTATGTTTGATTTTCTATGCGAGTGAAATTGTACGAAATTATTTTTAAACGAAAAGAAAACTTCCTCACAATAAGATAAGAAACAATTGGTTTTCTCTCTCAAGAGAGAGTCTTTAGTCTAAAGGTATGTACTGAGTTCACCGAGCGAAAAACTTGCATATATGTCTCCCGTGAAAACGGTGCCGTGGAGAATTGCTTTTTATTCACTCAATTTAAGATAAATGTTCACTCGCGTTCTGATTGATTGTCGATGACATCTTTTCACTATGAAATAAAGTGCAACTGCATTATTTTCGCTGGGGAAATGTCAAAAACCGGTGTGGAGACTTTCATGTGAAGTGAGTACCACCAAGCGAATTCGATTTCACGATCATCAAAATTTGGACAGTATTTGCATGGATTTCACGTGAACTGACGATGTTAGTACCTACTTTAAATAACAAATTCGCGCAAATGGAGCTGCATCCTTTGAGTGCTATAGGTAGGCAGGGACGTAGCCAGGATTTCGTTTCGGGAGGGGTGCAACTCTCGATATTAGGAATGCTGTATTAAATATACAGTAAAGCTTCGTTTCCATTGTTTGAAGAGGCTGGGACCAATTTTTAAATTGCCGAGTTTGCAATTTTTCGTTTGAAGAAATAAAAAATGTAATTGCAAAAAAATACAGCCACCGAAATAAATATAAGTTCACACACAAATTCTACGATTTTTCGCTTCTAATAATTCCTAGACCGTTATAAATTTCGAAAATGATTTTTATTATGTTGCTTACAAACTTCCGTTTCGAAATACTGTTACTTTGGAGAAATCATTTCCGTCAGTTTAACTGAAGACTCAATAGTGTCCGAATCGTGCGTTAAGGTCCATCTAGACTAACGCCAAATAGCGCCGTTTTTGGACGCGAAGCCATTTGGCGACTAATCTAGATGCACTTTTAGTGCTGCGAAATATTTATACGTTCATGTCCGTTATTTTTCAATTTCTCGCACCGGAAGTATTTTTTTTCGTCGTTTTTTTTTTGGAAACAGTCTGCTAACATTTAAACGAAACTTAAGAAAGACATTTGTTTAATTAATGGTTATTTCAGTTTGTTTTTTTTTTTTTTTTTTGGCAACTTGCCACGTGGCGTCTTCTTTACAGTTGAAAAACAAGGTGCAATAATAGCGTATTAGGCCAGTCAATAAACCGAAAAATAAGGCGTTAGGTCGCAAAAAATTGCTCGGCTCTGGTTTTTTGGGATATTGTTAGGATAGATACCAGAAGTGTACCACCAAGTTTGCAACTTCGAAAAACCTGTGCTAACCCCATGACCCTCAAAAAACCTCAAAATTTTCGGACTTTTTTCATATTTTTGTTTGTAATTTCTAAAAGGTGCTTCCTACAAGTAAGTTGTCCACTGCACTGTTAAAGCTAAGAAAATCTTCTTTAATTTGAGTGTAATCCCAGCTTTGTAGGCGCAAACGATCCCAAGATACAGCACTTTAAACATTGTTTTTTGAAAAAAAGTTCGAAATTGTAATTTCGGTCATGTTCCGAGCTGAATATCGGCTTAAATGCGCATTTTACAGAGAAAGTCATGTGACATGAAGTTATAAACCAGTTCCTTAGCTGTATATATGTCGGAATGAATGGAATTAGACCATGGGGTCATAGGGCTGCCCCTAAAAATTAGGTTCTTCTAAGAAAAACTTTTTTCTTTATGTACCAATATTAACCAAACTTCACCCAAGTATGTTGCTGGTTAAGCCTAAAAAAATATCTAGGAACGCATGAAATCGGAACACTACGTTATATGGTTGTCATACAAACCAACCTCTGGAAATTAGGTTCTTCTAAGAAAAACTTTTTTCTTTATGGACCAATCTTAACCACCCTTCCCCCAAATGTGTTTTATAGTAAAGCTTCAAAACATATCTGGAAACGGATGAAATCGGAACACTAGGTCATAGGGCTGTCATACAAACCAACCTCTGATAATCAGGTTCTTCTAAGAAAAACTTTTTCTTTATGAACCAAGCTTAACCAAACCTCACCCAAATGTGTTCCTAGTAAAGCCTCAAAACATATCTAGGAATGGATGGAATCGGAACATTACGTCATAGGGCTGTCATACAAACCTCCTAAAATACAATTTCGGACTTTTTTACAACAAAAGCACATTTTTTAAAGTGCTGTATCTTGGGATCCTTTGCACCTACAAAGCTGAAGTTACACTCAAATTGAAGAAGATTTTCTGACCTTTAAAAGTGCAGTGGACGACTTACTTGTAGGAAGCACCTTTAGAAATTACAAACAAAAATACGAAAAAAGTCCGAAAATTTTGAGGTTTTTTGGGGGTCACGGGGTTAGCACACGTTTTTCGAAGTTGCAAACTTAGTGGTACACTTCTGGTATCTATCCTAACAATATCCCAAAAAACCAGACCCGAGCACTTTTTTGCGACCTAAAATCGGTAATTGACTGGCCTATATAAGGATTGCGGCCTTTCAAACCGCAGAATTGCAGAAAAAATTGGTAGATCATCATGTCTCGTCAACAATTTCCTCCTGCTTCGTGAAAATTATGGAAAACAACGAAGATCTGGACGGCGACAAGCTGTTACAGCGAGAGAAAAAAGACTTATTGTCCGAAAAGCTACTGAGGAAAAAAATCGCATCAGAAAGCCGGAGCGAAATGAATTTACCTGTAAGTGTGCATCGTGTCCAGCAGATTCTACACTCCAACAAGGACCTCAAATTCAACAAAAGGCAGTAAAAACCACCTTTGCGCCAATATCATAAGGCGAAGCGTCTTCAATGGGGCGAACAACATATGGATTTCGGCAAAAAATGGAAAAGCGTTATTTTCAGTGACGAAAAGAAGTTTAATATGGATGGCCCCGATGGTGTTCAAAATTATTGGCACCATTTAGGACGAGAAAAAGGAGTTGCTATGAGCCGAAACTTTGGTGGTGGCTCTATGATGATTTGGGGTGCATTTTCATTTTCAGGGAAATTACCTTTGGCCTGGGTTAAACCGAAAATGACCGCGAGTGATTATGTGGAGATATTAGAGACATCGCTCATTGACCATGCCGAGTCAATTATTGGACCGGAATTTATTTTCCAACAGGATAATGCCAGTATTCATCGGGAGCAAACGACAACAGAATGGTTCCAAGAGAAAAACATTACAGTTTTAGATTGGCCAGCCCGTAGTCCCGACCTCAACCCCATTGAAAATTGATGGGGAATACTTGTTACGCCTATGGAAAGCTATAGATATCAGACTGCATCGGAACTCAAAGGAGCGATCCGCCAAGCTTGGAAGAAATTTACCAAAATATCCTGGGAAACCCAGTAAATTCAGGCCCAAGACGAGTTTTCCAGGTAATTAGAAACAATGGAGGACCGACAGGATATTAATTTATATCAAATCGTTCAATTTTTTTAAATCATAAGCTAAAACAATAATTAAACTAGCAATATTTAGAAATGAATTTATAATTATTTCGCACTAAAATTTAAGAAGTTTTCTATTTTCTTCAACTGGATCTGGATGTACATTTTTTTAATCTTATAACCTATGAGAAGTATTATTTCCCTAATAAATAATTTCTAGTCGATCGATTTAATACATATATAATTTGTTTTTATTGATTTTTGAAGCTTTTTATAGGTGAACTTATAACTATTTCTAGTATAAAATAATTAGAATCAGAAAAAAGTAGTGAAAATTTCAAGATTTCTTTTGTTTGACTTTTTCACCGAAAACAAAACTTTGTCCCTATTGCGCCCCGAATAATTACATCACCCGAAACCTTGAAAATGATGCTAGATGAGGTGTACCGACCTCAAAAACATACGTAGACTTCCACAAAATTGAATTTAATGACGAAAAAATGATGAAGAGGAAATTGTTGCTACTTTGAATTTTTCCCGCATTGTTAGGCAACACTAATTTGGTCTTTTCTCGACATGACGTTTAGATAAGAATGGGTATTTCGAAGAAATTGTGCTCTTCAAAATTTCGCCCAATTGTTTTGCAAGTTTGAAACAGAACTAATGATACAGCTGTCAATTTTCCAACATATAAATGATTCCAATTTCATGCTTATTGACATAGTTTCGGGAGGGATCTGGACCCCCTGGACCCCTCCCCTGGCCACGTCATCACGTATCAGGTATGCACCATGATACTAAGAATATAAGAGATAACGACGCACGCATTTGTCTTCTTCTTCTTCTTGCTATTTTATAAGATACTGGGGAGTCAGCAAAGGATGTGCTTTGCCAGGATATTAAGAAATTATTTTTAAGATCAAGATTGTATTTTAAGATAAGAGAACTAAATAGAAATTTAAGAGAAAATTTTACGAGGAAATTAGACAATAAGGCTGATGCGAAAAGAAAAAAAATTGGTACATAGATATAGATATTTCTACTTTTTTATTTCTTAGTTTAAAACAAACTGCTAAAGCTCGCTTTCACACCCTGGGCTCGTTCCGCTCGCATTAAATTCCCCTTACTCTTTACATCGCCCAAAATGATCAAAACATGCGAAAAATTCTGTCGATTTTTTTTTTTCAAATTTTTATGACTTTTCCGGAGTTTTCCCAAAATTTTCTTTTGTAAAAACCTTCTCCAGGCAATTGCAAGCAACTGAAAAAAATTTGAGCCAAATCGGCCCAGCCGTTCTCAATTGATGAATTTTTTGTCATTTGACATTTTTTCGCACCTTTTCTATATCATCGATTATTATTACAGGCCACATCCAAAGGAACATCGTTCCATATTGTAGAGATGGAAAATATACATAAACGCAAAGTAACAAAGATTTAAGCAGTTGCCATACAATACGCAATACTATATTAACTGCACACTGAAATCACAAGTCTCTAAGTGACATCATGCGCAGAAGGTGCACGCATTTCTCATGCTATTGTCATTACCTTATGTATTTGTAGTATCATGGGTAGGCACAGGAATAATAAAAATATTTAGAATTAGTGGCACATCCACAAAACAAATGCTTCGAAAAAGGCGGCCTACCCGGATAATAAAATGTTTACCGAGCTCTAAACATTTTACAGCTGAATCATCTGTGAGACATTTTGACTAAAAAGTTGCATTTTTCATTGCAACTATGAAGTTGTGGAAGAATGTTAAATTGATTCTGGTGGCTGGGTCGACGTGATTAACACATGTAAAAAGAAGGAGCCATCGATAAAACATAATTCCTAACATTCTCGTGAAGTGCCGAGCATTCACAAATTATTCTCTAATGGCCGTGCGATACTTGTCTCACAATACCTAGTTGCTCCAACGGGCAATTCGGCTTCAACGACGGAGCTTAGAACATCACCGGTAAGCGCCATTTCTGGAAAATTGCACCAGCACTCAAGTTGCGGAGGCAAACTCAAATGTCCAGTAATACGAATGGCTTTATTCCTCTACAGAATAAGATCCTGGTTGCGACATTGTTCAGAATATATGTAATACGTATCTACAAATATTCAGAAGAAATATAATTATGAATAAATAATAAAACATAAATATAACAAAATAAAAACAAATCTTTGTCATAGGATATGCAATATATACGAAACCCTAAACGGCATTCGAATGCTGAGAAGACGCTCAAAAGTTTAAGAAACGAGAAATGAAATTCAATTGAATACAATCAAATGAAGCAGGATGCAAACAATGTTTAAAAACCTAAAGTGAAGGTTAAGAAGGATTTGTGAAAAATGTTGAAAATATTCTGTGGAGAATGTGTACAGAAAGAAAGTCTGGGGATTTATTGTAAGTTGCAAAAATGTTTATGCATTTGTAAAAGGACTTTTACATTTTGTGCTTTATATTTTGATGGATGGGACTCACACTATACATTGTACTAGTATGAGGGAAAGTGCAGTGTGGTGCGAAGTTATAGAATTTTAACACAAATGAAAATTATATTACGTAAGACTTGTGTATGAAATGTCCATAGATGAGACATATATATTGTCATTAAGTATCATGTTCATTAAATTTCACCTCAAATATCATAAAAATCATAATAAGTTATCTTCGTCCAACACCCCATCCAAATTTGCAGCAGACAAAACAAAATAAAATAAAACTTTAACCCTCATGATAAGTACTCTAATTATGTTCAATTTAAAATAATTACGTGTCAACAATTCGTAAACTACTTGCCATCTTATCTTAGGTATACTTCATCCCTTGAAGTCTCTCGACAATACTACCTACACTAACCATCTCCTCGTTGTGTATAACAAACGACCAAGCTCCTGCTCGGAAAACGACGACGGCGGCGGCGGCAGGTCTGTTTCTGTTGAAATGAACACCCTCTTAAATATCATCGTTTAATTTATGCGGTTAATTAAATTTCCAAAAGCGTTTAATTTGTAATTACAACAAGAAGAAACATTTCCTTCTTGGCACCACCAAGCTTTTGCCGGCGGACTTTAGGCATCCGCTTCCGCAATTTTCCAAGGCATCCCTCAAAGGAATGCAAAGAAGGATTTCGCAACGATGTTGAAGACGAGAAATTTGGAAGTAGTGGCTCTAATGTATCTACAAGGCAAATGAATATTGTATGGAACGATGTGTGTAATCTGAGATTGAAATGGTGAAGAATGAAGCAAAAGAGTGATATCGGGATTATGCGATTCGTTTCCGCAAAAGAAAACAAAAATCACTAGTTTTAACGCTTTCTACAAACTGTTATTGCTATGTCTTAAATAAAAGTAACTTAGAATACTTATATAAATTAAATATTGTTAAAAACGAAGCTGTAATTTGGAGTCTGCATTTTTAAAAAACAAACTCAAACTCAAAAACATAATTTTACAGGAGAGCAAAATGAAGTGGAAATGAAATTTTAAAGTGTAAGAACTCCGAGAAGTTTTCCCTTAGGGGAAAAATCTTAGATCATGTATATGTCTACGTTATTGCTTACAAAATAATCCACATTGCATCAGCCGTTATCTTGTCACTCCAGAAGCCCCAAAATCCTTTCAAACCGATTACATACAGTACCCCACATATCGACTTTCAAACGACAACCATAATGCCCATTCTTAGTTTCTTTAAAGAAGTGTCCTTTTTGGTGGTACATATGTACATAATATCATTTGAAAACCCAAAATGAGCTTGTGGTGATTTAAAAGGGCTCAACTCACCAAATACTGTATTTTGATATGCATATCGATTATAATGCATTCCCAAAGAAAAAGGGACCTTTTTTGTCCAAGGACATCTTTCTCATAACAAGTGCCGGCACCAATATAATAAGGATCGCACATTTAAACTTCCATCCGAGTTTCATCCAGATCGCTCCACAGGGGGAGCCAAGAGAACCAATTGAAAGGTAACTTTTCATTCGCTTCAACGGCGAATTTACCGCTATTCCCGCAACTCATCAGTGATTGTCGATTCTTTGCAAGGGTGATCAAAGGAAAATGCATACCAAATTTAGCAATGATCAAACCACTGAAAGGTTGACTTAAAGCTTCGTTAGGTTTTCGCTTTGTTTTACAATGTCACATTTTGTCACGGAACAACCCAGCGTACACATCCTAATTTCCTTAAAATAATCACACGTGTTTTACTATGTATGTTCCAAATAATTATTACTAAGCTAAAAAAAAAATGTTTGGACACTAATAAAAGAAAAAAATATATATATGTTGCTGTGGGGACTCGAACACATTGCTCTGCGCACCAAGCTTGGCGGATACCCAACCAGGCTACATCGACTACAGGTTGACCCGATAAATCTAGCAATCATCACCATGATCATGTTCGAACGTACGTACGTACTGTACAACCGCTGTTAGGTACTGTTTCATTTCAACATTCAACGTTCAGTGGCTGTACAACCACTGTCAACCAACGTCCCGCAATGTTCCGAACACACAATATCATTCTTCCGTTGCCCAGAAGGTCTTCAACTAAAGATGACGATGGCGACGATGGCGACGACGGCGACGATGGCAATTATGTTCTGGCTGCATGCACCGACCTGTGCGAGATAATCTGTGATGATCGCTAGATTTACTTGCCGTCATGGAGGTCGGCATATCCGAGTAGGTTAGATGATAGGTGTTTGGTGCATGGGGTGACGGTTTCGAGTCGCCACAGAGGCGTTAGTTTTTTTCTTTTTTATTTAGTTACCTGAACATTCTTTTGATTTTGGTGATCATACTAAAACGACTATTGATTTTCTACTCTTCGTAAATTTACGCGATAAATCGTATTCATTTTGGATGCCTCTTTTTTACGCGCGCGTTTTACATGTGACAAATTCGAAAGTGCAGGCATATGCAATCGAAAATTCAATTTATACCTGCTCGCCATTTGCAATTGAACCAGGCAATTACATCAGCCATCCATGCAATTATACTGCACTGTGTAATGACTATAGACCAGATGAATGATGATGGTCACTAAAGTTATTTGTACTCACATAGCGCAGTGTGGTCAGGGCGGCTTGGTGGTCGTTGTTGACTTTTTGGAAGGTACTGATGACGGTTTGGACCATGGTTCGAACCCCCCCTGGGACATCAGATAATCTTTTTTTTTTTTTTAATATTTTGAAACCGATCACATACAATCCCTCAAATATCACCTTTCGAACGACACCCATAATGCCCATACTCTGTTTCCTATGCTAGAAAAATGTCCTTTTTGGTGGTAATATCCTTTAACAAAACTCAAAATAAGCTTGTCGTGATTTTACAAGACTCGTCACAACGGATTCTGTATTTTGATATCCATATCCTTATACATAGCGTCTATAATATATTCCCACAGAAAAAAGGACATTTTGTGTCCAAGGACATCTTCTTCAGAAGAAGTGCTGGCACCAAAATATTAAGGATCGCACCACTTAACTTCCATCCGAGTTTGGTCGACATCGGTCCACGGGGAGAGCCAGGAGAACCAATTGAAGGATGAATTTTCGTTCGCTTCAATGGCGAATTTACCGCTATTGCCGCAACTTATCGAAATCCTGATTGTCGATTCTGAGTGAAAGCGATCAAAGGATAATGTATACTAAATTTGGTGAAGATCGAACTACGGGAAGGGCGATTTTAAGCGTTAAACGTTTTCGTTACAGTTTTTCGTGACGCTTTTTCACGGAACGACACCCAGTATTTCTCAGGTAGCCTCCGCAAAGACATATACATGTCAAAAACGGGAGATATATCTGAAATCATTTTAAAATGAACACCGTTAGGAGTCCTTATACAGAATTTAATCAAAAAATTATTGTTTACTTTCTGGTACATATTTCGTTTGTATATTTTATTTTTATTAGCCACTTCTCTGATTCTTTGGCATCACACCACTCGGTGCTAATTTTCACAAAAATAATCTCAAAAATACAAAGGTTTGAGTCGTGTCACTATTCTTCCCTGCAGGCAATATGTATGTCGAATCCAATTGCAAACCGGAAAATTATAATCAGATGAATATGAAAAAATGAAAAATTGCATCCTTATTATTGTTGGGATGTTCTACTTTCGATGTTGCTTTATAAGGAAATAACTTATGTTATATGTACTCGTATGCCGTATGTACGACATACCAAAAGGGTACATTATATGTATATGGGATAAAAGTTATGTTGATTTGAAAATTTTATTCAATTTTCATGTTGGATGCGAGCTTCCTGCCACTTTTGAGATTTATCTATTTGTGAATTATTTTCCAGAAGCTTCACCGAAGCTAGCTCTATGATTTAATAATAATTGTTCTTGATATGACTAAATTTAAAAAAAAACTAGGGGGCTTCGCCCCCTGCTCGCTTCGCTCGCCAACCCCTGGGGCCGAGGCGAATTTCGGGCGCGGCCGAAATTTTGATACCCTTTGCTTGGGCTAAAAGTTTTTTCGGGCGTACCTATGGCTTGTATTCAATCCCCCTCCTCATTCTTTTTCTTCCGTCTTGACAAAAGTTTTGGGCTTGGTTGAAATAAGTGGGCAAATAAAAATATTTACTCGGAAAATTTTATTGGGGTTGCCGGAGCATGACCCATAGTACGATTCCATTCGTTTTGCACTTTTTAGTTGCTTTTATAAAGACACATTAATTCAAGGTTTTGTGAAATTTGTGTAAAAAAAATGTTTCTTAGAAGAACCAATATGGGGGGTTTGGTTTGTATGGCAGCCCAATGACCCCATGGTCTGATTTGATTCAATCTTACATATGTTTTGTGTCATCAATAGAAATACATTTGTGTGAAATTTTGTTGAAATTGGTGCACAAATAAAAAAGTTTTTCTTAGAAGAACCTAATTTGGGGGGTTGGATTTGTATGGCAGCCCCATGACCCAGTGATCCAATTTGGGTGAATCAAACATACAAACAGCCTGCAACAATAAGAAGCACGTGTGCAATTTCAGCTTGCTAGCTTCAATACCCGCCGAGTAAAACGCGTCGCAACAGACAGACAGACGGACATGCTCCAATCGACTCCCCAAGTCATGCTGATCATATATGTATACTTTTTATATGGTCGGAGATGCTTCCTTTAATGCGTTACAAACTTCATGACAAAGTTAATATACCCTTTCACTCTATGAGCGAAGGGTATAATGATTATACACATATGTATTGTCAAAATATTTCCATGGAGAATCTTTGCGAACGTAAATGCCTCACAAATGTAGTGTTATTTCGTAGTATAGTACGCAATTTTCTTTCTGGTCATAAACTCTTTTGGTACTATATTTCCAAAAGCTCTTATTATTAAACATCACATACATTCACTAAGCCACCTTAAGAGACACAGAATTCCGTCTAAAAAAGGATAAACTGCCTAGTTGAACACAAACACCCAATTAAAAACGATTTAGGAAAAGCTGCTGACTGCCGTGAAGAGTAAAGAAGGAAAAAATCTACACAAATCATACCTTTTCCCAATACTGTACCCTGTACGTTGTACTCGTATGCACCACTAGCACATATACATACATACCTTTGAAGGGTTCAATAAAAAATTGGAAAATGGTTGGATAATAGCTATGACTAGGCTAGGCTAGCTTAAGCAAAGTAATTGGAAGTAAATTTGACCCATATGTTGTTTTAAGAATTTGTTGATAATAGTTAGAGAGTTTTAGCAAGTCAGACAACTTACGTCAACGTCTATGCGATTCTAAAGAAAAAAAGCCCTTGTGTAGGGAACACAAAACAGTATAACTCAGCAAAACAGCATTTTGCGAAAATGTTAGCTGCTCCGTTTAACGTTGGCATTTGATCTGCTCCGTTCAGGATGTCAAGCGTTAAAGTAGTCGTCGCTTCTATTTTTCTGAACATTTTGTTTTTCAAAATAAATTAAATTTTATTCTCTATGCCCCAATTTAAGGCTCCGAGTGGATCACATTTTTTATTCCTAAACTTCATACTATGACTTATCATTCCTGCCTGAATTTTATGAAGCTTAATCGTCCACCCAATTGCTGAGACAATGTTGCAATAAACTAATCGCAATTGGTTTTTGTAAAAATTGTTCTAGTCATGTCAGCCTCTTAGTTTAACCCTCTAACCCGTAAGCCTGCCCTGAGGCGGGTATCACAAAATCCTCATCAGTGACTTATTCTATGGTTTTTCTCTAAACATATTTAGTTATCTCGTTACATTACTAAATAAAAAACTCTTTTTTATAAGTTTCCATTGTACCCAGCTAATAGTGTGTCAGTTTTTAGCAAATATAGGAGAAGAAATGTGGAAATACGGTCCAAAATTACTTTCTAAAAATTGCATAAGTCAGAAGTTGAAAAGGGTACTTAAAATCATTAAATATTACTCGGAATTTCAGAGAGCATAGGTAAAAAGGTTGTTTTTGCGATTGTTTACTAATTTGTTAAAAAATTTCAAATTTGGAGCTGTCATTTGACAAAAACCGATACCCGCCTCCAGGTGGGTATACGGGTTTAAGGTATTTTTCATTCCATATATTCCATATAAACTGCTCAAATATTTTTGATAAAAAATAATGTTAACTAGATGAGTGTATTTAGATGGTTTATATGTATAGGGAAGTTTTAGACTTAGTATTAATGTGGTGTGGACTTAAAACCCGCAAAATGTTCAATGGGTGCAATAGAATCCCCAATGGAATTATGGGGCTGTTTGCTGGTTGTTTCAATACGTAAGAAATGATCTGATCTAAATACTGCACTTAAATATTAATAAAAATGCATTCAACGTATGTAGTGAATCGTTTGTTGCCTCTACTTTGTCAACAGGGTCTTTGGTCTTTCTTACCAGCAGCCTTATGGACTCTTGAGAGGCAAATATTACCTTTGTCCGTAGTGACACTCACCTCAACCAGACCCTAATTCATCCGGATCTATATTATAAATTGTTAGGCGTGAAAGCTTTGGTCTGCAAACAATTAAAAATGTGAATCACTTTCTAAGTTTTAATACTAGTTTTAGTAATTAGTACAATCCAATAAAGAAAATTAGCGCGATCTTCTTTAGCCTTTCCGTATTATACAGTCCAAGCTGTCGCATTGCTCGTGTTGGCACGTCCCCCATTTTGGCGAAAATTACTCGGCTCAACTGTGCTGTTGGGTTGTGTCATCGCCAGGACACAAGCATTTTCTTTGCCTTTTATCTGACACACTTAATCCACATTGCTTCCGACTTGCTTTTGCTTTGGGCCCTGAAATTTAGGTATCCATTGGCCTCGCCAACCTTTGGAGACTCCAGGGCGGATTCGAATATGATTTTATCCATTCTTTGATGATATTCTAGTAAATGTACTAGGATATGGTAAAATATTTCGAATAGAAAGGTTTCCAGTAATTTGATAAGCGCTTATATTATGTTGGTGTATGGGATGTTGGGGTCGAAGGAAAGTTTGTTATTTCCACAAAAAAGATTAAAAAACAGTTGTTTGGCGGAAATTTAATATGAATTTGTAATGTTTAAAATCCAGAATTGCTTTAACAGTTACTAGACCGCATTAGTAATACCAGGTGGGATTGAAATACATAAATGGGCTTATGTTATGTTATGTTATGTTATGTTGTATTATTTTTTAAGGGTGCCCTATCTAATATTCACCTCTGGTTGACAGCTGTCATTCTCTATGAGTTCTAATACACTAATAAAAATAAAAAATAAATACTCTGAAAAAAATTCGTTTTGTTCGAGGAAATGCAATTTTTTTACATGGTAAACCCGTATACCCGCCTCCAGGCGGGTATTCCTATTTTCTATTTCTAAAGCAATCATCGACAAAAATAATGAAATTTATTTAAGAATTTCATTTACCAGAACATACTTATACTAAATACAAAATTCTTGTATAAATATTTCTTGCCTTTAAGAGTTGCCGGTTTGAGGCTTAACGCCTTTCAAAGCTTCATTCGTTCCTGCTTTTCTGAGCAAATAAACCGAGGACAATGTGATTCTTACACAAAATAAACAAGTGGTTACTGTATTTTTTTTTCGTATAACGAATAAAATTATCCCGTAAATCGAAACAATGACATAATTAAAACGGGCCGCAATAGCAAAATGCCGAAAGAGATCCAAACCCAAAAATCCGTTTTAGAGCTAGCCAGTGGCGTCCGCAGAAAAAAAATTCTGGAAGGCTTTTAGCAAAAAGCCAAATTGATATTTTAAAGCTGATAAGCGCGATCAAATCACTGTGGAAGTATGGAAGTTATTTCAATCCGTTTTCGGTTACTTAATATCACTACAGTTTCAAACTGCCCCCAAGCCTCATAGTAACCACTATTGTTGATCTATGCACCGAAGGACATAATTATAAATTAACTGTAGATCATAATGTCGATATCAATAAGTTAGTGGAAATATGGTGCAGTATTGATTTTGATTGTACCAGTTCAGTTGTCCTACTTCCGAGAGACACCTCATTGGCTTCTCAACTGCAAAAATAATTTTGCCAGCAAATCATTTTCATGATGCTGAGTTCCTTGCTCATTGTTAGATGACTTGAGAGATTTCTTGTACGATGGATGCAAAATCTCTATCCGTCTGTTGCACGGCCGTAGCCAGAAATTGGTTTCGAAATGGGACCAGCGTTAAAAAAATGTCCATGCTATAAAATTTATATTTTAGTTTTATTGAATTTAGTCGATGAAACAGGCATAATTTCTACACTGAACGAAAAAGGTACGTAAATACAATGAAAAAGTTCATAACATATATGAAAAATTCATACTTTTTCAGCCAATGATCACGTTTATTGGCACAATGAATGGCCGTTCATAAAAACATTGACACGCAATTTACAATGAAAAATTCATTGGGAGAATGAATATAGTTCGTACGAACAATGAATCCAGTACATAGAATTAATGAACATAGTTCATAAAATCGGTTAACGTAGTACATAAAATCAATGAACACATTTCATAACATTAATGATCACAGTACATAAAATCAATGAGCACATTTCATAAAATCTCTTTATATTTTGCATTCTGCCTATGTACTTTTTTATTGTGTGTATGTACTTCTTTCATATTTATTTATTACGTATGCCTTATGAAGGAATTCATAAAATATATGTAAGATTTTCAATTGTAAATGAGGAAAACTACAAGATTTACATAAAACATACAGTTTCATTTATTTAAACTTTAAATTTTACAGAAAATTATTCGGGTAATATTCATTTATTTTATGTGAAATGATATATAAATATTAGATGTGACGTGAACACAGACAAACTAACGTACAATCGTTTTTTTTTTTACATAATTCACATTTAATTAAAGGGACTCCTGCTTCTACTTCAATTCATTGATCAATATATTTACTTTGCTGAATTTTTCTTTCGACTTAATATTATAAAAGAAAATTTGAATAAAATTCCAAAATGTGGTGGAAGCCTTAGGATACTCCAAATTTAATAAATAATAGGTTTTAAAACAAACATCAACTGCTCCTAATATACTTTTAAATGAAAACTTTAAATCGTCAAAGTATACATCAATGTCTTTTACATTTTTAAAATGTTCGCCAATTGTTATAATAAAGGGCTGAATATTTTGTTGTATATTTTTTTTAAATCTAAGTAAATCTTCCAGCTCTTCGTAAGATTTACAGTTTATGATGAATGAATCCTGAGAGTCTGCAATAGTGAATCTTTTTACTAAGGTTTTACCTACAGTTTCCTTACTGACTACTCGTTGCCAGGGAACTAAGTACGGAGGTTGCAAGGCCCATAGTAGTATTGTATCGTAAAAATCTGTCCAATATTTTTTTATTAATGATATTATCATTTCTCTAATGAAATTTTACTTACTATCATTCAAATTTCCGTGATTTAGCAAATTCAATTCGCTTCGAATGCCTTTGCAGTTCACCATTCCTTCAGCAGATAGGAAATCCAATATATGCTGGCGCACGCCGGACCACATATCCAGCATTGAAGAACACTTTCTATACTTTATATTAAAATCCATGTCAATCTAATTAAAAAAAGTAACAGTTTCATAACATTAAAGAAAGTAAAATAACCTAAATGCCTTTTGAAAGAGTCAAGGTTAGAAAAGCATTGAAAACAATCATTTTCCATACATCTAAATACACTGTTTGTGGACAAATTAGGGACCCGTTTTAAATGAATAATTAAAAGGTCAATTGAAGCAAAGCTTTTTTTTACAAACAAAACATTTCATGATGGAATGCAAATCCTTACCTTTTAAACAGATTTTTTTATTAATAAATTGTTCTCACTTTCACTTTCACGATCGATCCAAATTCACTTTACTCACAAAACTCCTCGTATAAAAGGCGAAATCTGATTGAAGTCAATATCTAATGTATTACCGGTATTGTCTCCTGAAAAAATCTAAAACCGTTAACATTCAAGTGATAATGTACATATTCGCTGCCGTTATGAACATGTTCATTTCTGCTATGAACATGTACATTGTTATTATGAACATGTACATTGTAGTTACGAATAACGTTATGTATGAACACGTATATTATTATTATGAACTAGTACATTATTATGATGAACCTGTACATTGTAGCTATGAACATGTACATTATTTTTATGAAAACATCCATTGTTATTACGAACATTGTACGTTATTTTTATGAACTTGAAATCATTGCATATATGAACTGTTCATAAATTCATTGATTGACAATAATGAAAAATTCACTGTAACGATGAATTTGTTCATACTCAGAATGAAAGTAGCTATATGAACGGTGTTCATTGAGTTTATGTACAATATTATTTTCAGTGTATTTTACAATTGTCGACTAGTGGATCTAATTTCTCTTTTTAGTTTTAGTTAATTTCACTTTATCCTGACCAATTTTATAAGATTATACACCAGGAAATACTTCAAAATAAAGTTTCTGGGGAAAATAAAAAATGCAAATTATTCGAAGTGCGGTTAAACAATAATTTATCGCATTCCGCCATTTGCTGTAGTAATGCTCAAGACCGTGAAGCGGATTGCAAGGAATTCTTCATCACATTTCACAAAAATTCATAACGCCCAGGACGGATGCAGAGGAAAGTTGAAAGCTCAAAGCTCACATGTATCTACTATCTATTCCCGTGTGAGAGGAAAATTTGCAGAATGTTTCTCTCAAATTTGTGTTGGTTGGCTCTGATTGTCTGTTCTGTTTTTTTTTTTTTTTTTAAATATTGATATCCGTACAACGATATTTCGATCATACGCTGAATGGGATTGCAGCCACCACCTCAATAGACACATGATCACTATTTATTATTTCTTATTATTATTATTATTATTAAAATTTAAATGACATTTTGAATTTCTTCGGGAGGGGTCCGGACCCTTGGACCTCTCCACTTGCTCTGGTCTGTCGGTTAAAATTATTGTTTTGAAAAATGTTCTGTTTTTCTGTTACCCGTTTATCAACCAAATGATTCAAACACTATTACAAACAAAAAATTTCGGAGGGGGTTTGAACCCCCAAACCCCCTACGTAGAATCGCCACGGGGGTTAGCAATAATGGAAACAATCCCGCCCGCTCTGTGGCTCACTTGGTTAAGTCGCACTATACGATGCTAGTACTATATAGTATTCTAGATTCTAGAGGTCCGGATATCGATTTTCGGCGTGGTCCAAAATGTCCGTACATGAGCGGATAGGAAATATATAGTACTTGCAACATTATATACACTCCGAAATGATATGCAATGTAACGTTGACTCGAAATTGCCTATAAACGGCCCCACATGGGGCTATACGGTACCGAGAATGGAGAGAGTCAGCTGTTCATGTTATTTGATGCTTCAGATTTGGATGTTCAAGTTAGTGCGAGTCCAGGGCCGGATTTCCCATATGGGCAACCTGGGCAACTGCCCGGGGCGGCAATTTTTAAAAATATCCCTTGGTTTTAAACTCTGTGAAAGGTGCATTTTGGAAACTCGAAGAGCAGTTGACATAATTAGACAAAAACTTTAATTTCATCTCTCCAATTTATTCAAGTTAGATATATATTCCAGGGCGCCCAATTGCACATTCAACTGAAATTGAAATGCGAATCTCCATCTACAAAAGTTGGGACCTAACATACAAAATACTTTTAGCATTCATTCCGAGTAGCATACTGGTGGCGCGTAGTTCAGTGAGTCTAGAAGTAGAAAGTAAGTATTTTCGCAAAGCATTCGCTTCAACTTAAACAAGGGAAGCTAGCATATACTTCAGTGCCCATTTTAATAGGAAGCCTTAAGGAGATTTTGGGTGCATAATCAGAGATCCGGAGCGGCCCAATTTTATCCTCGACATTTGACATATGTCTCTCTTCTGACAGTATCCTTTTGTACGCTATGAATAAAGATTATGGCTAACGAAATTTAGCGCAAACGTTTGAATATTGTACAAATCTTACATGTAATTAAAAGTGAAAAAAAAAACAGGCTAAAATGACAATTCAATACTTTTTGTTTGATATATCTCGGAGAGGGTCGAGTTTAAAAAAAAAAGTCGATCCACTCCGCTTCGAAGAGCAAAAAAACGGTCTTCACTCAGGGAGTTTGTTTCGCTTCGACCTTCTCCGCTCCAGATCTCTGTAACAATCAAGGGATTCAACATTAAATATTGGACATGTAATCAATACATGATTTCCCTACTGCACGACTCGTCAAATGTAAGGGTATTTACCGTTATGTCTTGACCATTGCCAAGGTACCTATACTTGTATAAAAAAAAAAAAAGTCTATTGCCAGAAACTCGCTTTCGTACTAAACAACTCTCTGGGATAGACTGATCTAAAACTTGGCAACTCTAGACGGCCACCCACACATGGATATTCTCCTATGGATTCTGTGTGTGGCCCAGTGTCCCTAGTTAGTTAAAGCAAGCGCACATTTTCGAGTTTTCTATTACTGCTTTATTTTCTTCCTACTTGAAATTAGCCGCGAAGCAACTGGTAAGTAACCAGTGGTTTCAGGTGGACACCTCCTCACTCGGAATATTAGAAGTGATCCATATTAGCTACAATTTTCAGTAACATGTTTCTGTCGTGTGTACAGGCTTAAAAAAATTCACAATTTGTAAGTTTAAATTTTCACATTTGCCTTCCGAAACAAAAAACCGAAAACTCCACTGCCAAAAAATCATTCCACATGAAAAATTTTAGTTTTCGAAGTTAGGTTATTCGTTTATGACTTCTAAAACGATCAAAAATGAAAAAAAAATCCGAAAGTGGAAAGGTATTTAGAAAACATTCTGAAAAAAATGTACAGTCGATGTAATGGATGCTGAATGTCAATGCTTTTCTAAACAATTTTGGGAAAGGCCCGGACCCCATGGACCTTCACCTGGCCCCATTCCTCGGAAGCACCATATTGTCAAGCAAACAAAATAAAATCGGTCACCCGCGTAAAAATATGAAAGTTTCTTCTTATATACTACAGCACAGCTAACGTTTTGTCGAGCATGTGTTTTCGACTAACACTACTTTCAAATTTAACCAGTGGCGAAGGGCGGCTATTTGGTTGACTGCCCAGGGGCGCCATAGAGGCTAAATCCGGCCCAGTGCGAGTGTGCGAGTCTACTGTATTTCGATTCCACATTTTTGTGTAAGATACGCGCGCGAGTTCCGTTAAGCGTTAACGTGTAGTGAAGTGTACCAGTGTACGTAATGATAACATTCTCTGTTTAATGTTAGGGCAAAAATAAATCTAAATATCAACAAACACATTTTATACATCTACATTATTCCATACTTGTAATAATACGTGTATAAATTGAGCCTCATGCTTTTTTTTTTTTTAATTTACCTATTAGATGATGGATAGCATAGCATGCAATTTATTTCTATGAAGATAAATCACATGTGTGTACAAATGGTATAGGATTCCTAAAAGCATTAAGGTGTCACCAAGTCCTCATAAATAAAAAGAGGCATTCTGAAATATATCGTTTTGTGCCGTAAGATACAATATCATACAAATCTTTTTTTTTTACCCTGCCGGCAATGACACAGTTTTGTTGCCAAACTTTTAACGATAGCGAAAAAAATGAAGCAATACAGAAGATTTAGATTTATTAAGAACAAAATCGATATAGTACTAGCCGACTAGCTAGTCGATTTAATTATGCCTCTGGATGTCAAATGCATCAAGAGCAGCTATAAATTAATTTAGGACCCCGGCAAAAGTGAAAGACAAAATTCAAATTAGGGATTTTACATTTTTTTGGTTTCATGTTCTGTAAGATAGGAATATTGCGAATTGCGATTAAATTTTAAATGTAAACTATCGAAATGATGATGATGCTCTTTTCTAATGCATTTTTGCTATGGCTTAGACCTCAGATATTAATTAGTCTGCTACGCTTTTTTAGGTATACGCTTAAGCGAATACTTAATACCAAATTTAAATTTATTCTCATTCAAAGGTCAATTAATTTATAATTCCAAGTTTAACATACAATTTCATTGTATCCATTCCATTAAATTAACGAGCCTCAATCATCTCATAATTCCTCCTATCCGCTATCGTGTAATAGACTATTTATTAGAAAATCTGATTTTACGCTTGCT
The DNA here is from genome assembly GCA_949715475.1 of Microchrysa polita. NCBI lineage: Eukaryota > Metazoa > Arthropoda > Insecta > Diptera > Stratiomyidae > Microchrysa > Microchrysa polita. Next base: position 87,161,723 of record OX454418.1, on the reverse strand, counting down.
GAATCCAAAACAAACACCAACATTACCTTCCATAAAAACCGACCTGAACATTTCCCGAATGAATGCTTAAGGAAAAAAAATAGAAGAGTGTGGCTCTTCAAAGTTTTCCTTTCCGCTCGTTTTTCGAATAAACATCCATACAAATGTATACATAGCGCCATATAGTCCTGAATACTTACATGAATTTAGACAGTCACTTCGATTCTTACAGATCCCTTGTCACCGAGAGCAACCAAGTAAGTTAACGTTTCCTGAAAAATAGGGGGAAAAAAATCTGAAATCTGAATCGAGTGGCAAGTGAAAGTGAGAAAAAATCGGTTGCTGATTCTACATAACAGTCCTTTTCGGCGAAGGAAAATACTAAAGATGACATGAGTTGCGGAAACGACTTTATTGAGGGTGAAATTGATTAGAGTGTTTTGTACACATGCCGTCAACATTGAATATACAGTCGAACTTCCCATAAGCGGACACCATTGGGGATTGAGATTTTGTCCGCTTATTGGAAGTGTCCGCTTATGAGAATATTTCACAAAGGAATAACATTTTATAAAACTTATTTAGACTGCGCTGCGAATCGATTCAAAACCACGATGTCTCACTTCAACCGTGTTTTTCCAATTCAATTTTTTTTCGATATCGACAATACTATTTTTTCGTGAATTCTAAAATGACTTGTTCTTGCACTTTTTCTTCATAGACAATATTTTTTTAATTTTTTTCATATTTTGAAAGAATAGAAAACTGCACGATTAAATGCCGCGACATAAATTGAACTACTGAATCTCTTAGAAACTCCACCTACACGGAGAGATAAACAAGACTTGTGCTGCGATTTCCGGAAAGTGAAATTTTGCTTTACGCAGACCGATTTTCCGGTAATTTCAAAACTTCTTTGCTCGAAATACAATTTTGTAATGCAAGAATTTCGAATTTTATTTGTGGAACTGTCCGTTTATTAGAGACTTGCTTATAAAAGCACTGTCCGTGTCCGGTTATGAGAGTGTCCGGCTATTGAAAGTTATTTTTCTAGTAAAATATAAGGAAAAACGTTGGGGAAAATAAAAATTTCCGTTTATGTGAAATGTCCGGTTATTAGAAGTGTCCGTTTAGGGAAGTTCGACTGTACATACAAACATACATACGACCGAACGTAACGGAGAGGGAGACCGAGCATGAACCGAGACGATCTTTGATAGAAGGAAGAAGGGATACAGTTGATGAAGAAGTTACTCAGAGTCAGAGTGAAAGTCATAAGATGAAAACGTAACGTCTTTATACATTGGAGTACATAAAGCAGTAGCGGTTGAGATGAAAGTAACGATTTTCTTTTGCGGTCGATTAATCAATTGAGTAAACACAAGTATGAATGACAACATTTTAAATAAAATATTCGAGATAAGTACATGCTTGCCATATTTTTTTTAATTGGTTCGATTTTTGTTTTCCGGGGTATACAATTATAATAACCCTCCAATACGAGACCAAACTAATAATTAAACCAAAATATATACAATTTTATTAATGTCGAGTACATACCTTATTAGTGCTTCATAATTTTATTGTATTGCTCTTCACTTTACAGAAGATTCTATTAAATGCGGTAGTTCCATTACAAAGGTAGGTAGGTACATACTTTGATATTCTCCTACGCACGAGGGATATCATAATCACGCCTAATAAAACATGATTTTCAACCTGACCGTACTTTTGACTTTATCCTTGCTTATAATGAAACGTAAAACATAATACAACTTTTTCCAAAAATATTTTAAATAAACATTATATCTAGTATCTATGTACTTACATTATGCATGTACCTAGGTAATTACACGGATTTTTTATTCTCCCTCTCCGAATTTCCGTAGGTATGGTATACGTGTCATAACAACTCAGAATTATCCTAAAATGCGTCCGAAACATCGGTGAAACAATGAAATTTCTAAAAAAAATGAATATTACATATTATTTTACGTGGCACCATGTCACGAGCCTTCGTCGTGGCTGCTTGTAATTTTTTCCACCATACATAGTCGTGGTTGCTGCTTGTCATCACTCAATCATCCTGTAATATGCCTTTTTCATGTTTTGCCATACTGCTTTTGCAACAGCCTCTCACGATTCCCATCTTGGTCGTCTCAACGTCATGCCACGAACAAAAATTTCTCGATCCAATGTTTTTGCAAAACCATTAGATTCGTTACCTTGCTCCCACTCGGGCTATTCTAAGTGGAAAATTAGATACCACGTTTGGCCTATTATTACGTGGAAAAAGACGACTGACAGATACAACGTATTTGCTTGTTGTATTCGGCTGTTTTTTTTCTCGCTTCGCAGATACATCAAAGTCCTACTGGGACAAATAGGAAACAGGACGTAGAAATGGGGAGACATGGGAAACGCAGCAACGAGAGAAAACTGTACACGACGATACGCTCGTATGTTTGGATGCCATCAACGTATGAAAAATGACTTTTGGAAGACTTTAATATGTCCATGGGGAAATATTTGAAGCGACGTCGAACATGACCTCTGATTTGGCTAATTTGCTAAATTCTTTGTTCATACGTGTTACATGGATTCAACATGATGATTCGAAACTCCAATTTGGATTTATGGTAATTTCGTTGTCATCTGACTTTTGTTTTAATATAACATAAATAGAGTTGAGCATTTTGAGTAAAACTTTGTTATTTTTGTAACTCAACAACTCCTTTCTAGGGCGGAATGCATAGGTAGTCCTCATATACCTATGTATAAAGGAATCTTTACCAGTTTTGCAATTCATAGTCGTTAATATTTTAAAAATTAATTTAAACTTTGGTGCAACAGTAGAGACCCGATATTCCGGATTGACTGGGACTGAACGCTATCTACCATTTTAATAAGAAAAAAATCTGCGTGGATCACCCATTCGGCTCATCGATCCTGTCTTTGACTACTTCTGAGCAGATATATATAAGGCTCACTGTTTCGATTGCTTACTTGGTACACTGGATATTAATAGGGATATCACGTGTCAAGGTATACGAACACAAACACTGGGTACACAAAAATTGTTGAGTTTAGCGTCGGCCAGCTCAAATGGCATTTTTATGTCTTCATGCTTCAGGGACAGGATCGCATTGGATCCTGACCATCTTTACCCACAATCAAACAAAATTAATTAAGTTTCGTCCCAATCGGGATTCGAACCACCGACCTTCGGTCACAAGGTCAGCAACTCAACCTACTGAGCACTGAGCTATAGACGCTTAGAGGTCTCAATGCAATGATTCCAATGTCACATTTCCGAAATACCTCGACTTAGGACGCTAATTTGTCCCTGGAAAAAGCGTCCTAAGTCGAAAACGTTGTAAGTCGAATAACCATATTGCACGTATACGCCTATAGGCAAAAAAACAAAGCTCGAAACTTTTTAGTTAATGATACAGTTTTATAAGAAAAAGGAGCTTTCAAAATAAATATGCATGTACACATCAACATTAACTAATTTGCGTAATATTTTTCATATCCTTCTTGGGTTCTCTTATTGGGTGCGGTTCCAAAACCGAACAGTTGCGTATTTTCCGCAAACATGTTTGCCACTCTGATCCCCTAACTGCCATTTTGCGGATCAGAAATCATCTCCAGTTCTTTTCGTGAACATATTTCACAAATGCAGACAAAGGAAAAGAACCGGAGATTATTCCCGATCCACAAAATGGCAGTTAGAGGATCAGAATGGCAAACATGTTTGTGGAACATACGCAACAAATAAATAACAGCATCACGCTCAGCAGTGTTATTTATCCCCATAAATGGGTACTCGTTTCGTTTAACATCTTAGTGAGATCATAGTCCGTCACAAGCTCGTGAGTTCGAAAAACACCATGATCCACGGTGAGATTCGAAGTCATGACCCTGTGCACCGAAGGTGCACGCACTAACCGCTAGACCAGCCAGACTACATTAAAAAATTAAAGGTGATCAAAATATAACTTCATACTATTCGACCGACAGATACTTAATTTATGGAAAAATTATTCAAATTTCTATTGAAATTGTAGAAAATTTGCGGAGGGTATTCGATTTGTTACATTTAAAGAAACTGGTCCTCATTCTTTCCATAAATTAGGAAATTATTTTGCTGATTTCTTCTATTTTTGGTATCATTTAAGTTTTAGGTCACATCCGAAAGGCTCAAGCTCCTTATACATACATGCTTACGAGGTTATATTTTGCCTAGCTAATATCTTTTGGTGGTTATATGGGATATTGCTTACTTTAGACTGCAACCACACTGTCCGGGGTTTGCCAAACCGCGTGTTATAAAAGATCAAGGTTGTAGACAACATACGCCTGACAGAGATAGAGGCGATGGCGGAATTTAACAAAAAGTAACATTTACTGAATTTCCCATTGTCTCTGTTTCTTCTAAGCGTGTGTTGTCAACTTCGATCTTTTGTACCGCACGGTTTGGCAAACCCCGGACAGTGTGGGGCCGGCCTTAGATGTATGCTCCAATTTCCGGCATACGGTGCTCTGCGTATCAAAAATATTTAATTCTTAAGTTTTAATGATTGATCAGAAACTATATGCCGATGCCGCAGAATTTTTTGGTAAACTTACACAGTAAGTCTTTTTCAACTGGACTCCAGTGATTCACAACTAGATTTTAGCTCGTAGATTTTCTAGTTGTTAATCTAGTGAAAAAATATGACTGGAAATCCAGTGAAAATATTTAATGGAAATCTAGTTTAATAAATTGAAATCTAGTATCAAATTACTAGAATTCTATTAAACAATTAATCTGAATTCTAGTTAAAAACAAGTGGTTCTAGTGAAATTCACTAGATATTTTCGTTGTCAGTCTAAGGTTATCTAGTGAGTTTCACTAGATTTCGTTCAATTTGTCTAGATAATCCGGTAATTTGATAAATTACATTTTATTCCATTTGCTTCAAATCACTCATCTGAAAATTCCAATAAAAAATAGACATAGTAGAAATTTTTTTTTTTTATTTAACGAATATTGTGAAAACATTAGTAATGATATCGTAGTGGTAGTCGGTTTCCATTCCGTGTACATTTTTTAATAGCTCGTCACTTCATTCCGTTGCCCTGCAAAGACAGACGAATAAATAATAGACTAAATTAATAATTACTTGATCATATTTGATTCTCATATCAGATCATGCAAAACAACTTTTCACTAGCGTATTGACAACTTACCTGCAATTCACAAAATTCTTCCACCAACCACTATCCGCGTATAAATAAGAACTGACGATCTTGTCAAGTCGAATAGATGAGAAAACTCTTTTCTGTTAAAAGTTAAAAGTCTCCCAGTAAAATATAATGGTTTTCTAGGAATATAGTAGCCTATTGCTGGAAAACTAGTGAAATTTAGCTGGATATCTAGGTGTTGTTCGAGACTCGATGGATTTTAAAGTCAATCTAGCTAAAATTATTAGATACTAGTTCCAAATTTTCATTATCGCTGGAATGATAGTGATTGTATTCACTAGAATGGGCCTAGTAAAAATTTACTGGAAAAAAGACTTACAGAGTATGCTGACCTAATTCTTTAAACTAGTGTTGAAATTTACTTCTTTAAAAGGACCATAACAAAACATCTATTTGCCTTTACCAAAACGAAATTCCTTCTTCAAATATCAGCTCAACAAATAAATTAGGAGCTTTATCCACCAGGAAAGCAACTGAGTAAAAACAGAAAAGCAAATTTTGTCTTAGAGGGGATTCACACTATGTCGCCTGTTGGCATGAATAGTGACACAACTCAAAATCATCAATTTTTACAGTAGAGCAAAAGCAAATTTCGCATGTTTTTAAAGTGTGAAAAACGGGTTAAGTGTGTGATGGAATTTATTTATTGTTTTTAGCAAGTTCTTACAAATAACCTTAACTACTAATTATAAAAAAATAAATAACAGGCGCGACAATCCAGCATTGGACTAAGGCCGCAGGATGTGTTAGTGACATCCTATTTCCAAGATCTTATCTGCTTTTTGTTGAGGTAATGAGATCAGCATCACGCTCAGCAGTGTTATTTATCCCCATAAATGGGTACTCGTTTAACATCTGAGTGAGATCATAGTCCGTCACAAGCTCGTGAGTTCGAAAAACACCATGGCTCACGGTGAGATTCGAACTCATGAGCCTGTGCACCGAAGGTGCGCGCACTAACCGCTAGACCAGCCAGACTACTAATAACTACTAATTACTTGAGAGAAAATAAAAAAAAAAGTCGGTAAATTATAGTTAGTGTTACATGTGTCGTTTTTTTTGCTTAAAATGAATCAGTTTTTGATATTGTGTCGTTTTTGCATAGGAACCATGACGAGTAAAAATTTATTCAAAATTTAAAGGGAATCAAAAAATATTTATAATGATGAGGGATTATTCCCGAGTTAACTAAAAACAGACAGTCGTCTTTTTTTCTGTTCTCTAATAAGTAATTTACTGTTGTACGCTTTCGTTAAATGGAAATTTCTTCCCTGATTACGCGTACATTGTCGGACAATAACTTGCCTGAAGTTTTCTTCATTGTATGAATATTTATAATGAAATGTTAATCTAAGAAAATTGGGCCAAAATACGGCCATCGAACGGCAAAAGTCCCAACCGATTGGGGGTCCGTAACCTTTTAAGGTAAACATTGAGTCGCTCCGGTCAGGGACCCCCATTATCCCCCATTTAAATTTGTCAAAACGGCATGTCCATAACTCCCCCGCAAAATTGGGGGAGAGTGCTAAATTTTGGTTTGTTGCGATTAGAGGTCATAGTCATCCCACCCACCAAAAAACAGCTCATTCGGATAAAAACTAAGGGTATACAAAGTGACCCATCAGGAGTTTGTTCTACGTACTAGGTACTCATTTTATGAACTGTAGAACAAAGTTGTCTTGGGTCACTTTGTATGGGAGATACCCTTAGTTGTTATCCGAATGAACTGATTTTTTGTGGGTGGGGTGACTATGACCTCCAATCGCAACAAACCAAAATTTAGCACTCTGCTCTAATTTTGGGGGAGTTATGGACATGCCTTTTTGACAAATTTAAATGGAGGGATAATGGGGGTCCTTGGCCGCAGCACTTAATTTTTACCTTAAAATGATCTTGAACTTATTGTGAATACTTATACAAAATTCTTTTCTAGTCTAACGCCGAAATATTCAATTGAACTATAATGTATTATATATCACTACAAGGATAATTTTATGTAGTTTTTTTTCGCCCTCAGACCATTTTTCTGTATCTCTTACCGTTTTTAAAATAATAATCACAAAAAAAAACGATAAAATGCCCCCGTTGCCCCCTTTTTTTAAGGTTGTGGACCACCAATCGGTTGGGACTTTTAATGCCATCATCTGGGGATCATCCCCAAGCATAATTCAAAACTAGGTGGCTGCGCCCCCTGCTCGCTACGCTCGCCAACCCCTGGGGGCCGAGGCTAATTTCGGGCGCGCCCGAAATTTGGATACCCTTCGCTCTCCTTGCGCTAAAAGTTTTTTTCGGGCGTACCTATGACTTGTATTTAATCCCCCTCCACATTCTTTTTCTTCCGTCTTGACAAACGTTTTGGGCTTGGTTGAAATAAGTGGGCAAATACAAATATTTACTCGGAAAATTTTATTGGGGTTGCGGGAGCATGACTCCACAGTACGATTCCATTCGTTTTTAACTTTTTTGTTGCTTTGGTAAACACACATTAATTCAAGGTTTTGTGAAATTGGTGCAAAAAATGTTTCTTAGAAGAAGCAAAATGGGGGTTGGGTTTGTATGGCCACCCCATGACCCCATGGTCAGATTTGATCAATTCTTAGATATGTTTTGTGTCATCAAGAGAAACACATTTGTGTGAAATTTGGTTGAAATTGGTGCACAAATAAAAAAGTTTTTCTTTGAAGAACCTAATTTGGGGGGTTAGGTTTGTATGGCAGCCCCATGACCCCATAGTCCGATTTTTCCGATTCAAACATACAAACTGCCTGCAGCAAACAGAAGCATTTGTGCAAAATTTCAGCTTCATAGCTTTTAAATTGGCCGAGTAAAACGCGTAGCAACAGACGGACAGACAGACAGACGGACATCGCCCAATCGACTCCCCATGTTATGCTGATCATATATGTATACTTATTATATGGTCGGAGATGCTTCCTTCAATGCGTTACAAACTTCATGACAAAGTTAATATAAAAACATTTTTGGAATGTTACTAAGCATTGCCGAGTTTCAATTTATGTGAATGTATTGGATCCACGCCTGCTTCAAACCCTCATAGTGCTTCGAGCCTAACTATAGAGAGCTTGAAATTATTAGTAAGGCTACTCTCCCACTTTCTCTTTCTTAGCCCATTATCAACGAGATGCTAAAATCACATCAACAATTGAGCTGACGTGGCCTAAGAATGGCTAAAAATAACATTTTTTCGAAGAAATTTCTTTCACCCGGTAGCCAGGTTCAAGCTCTCGGGACTCTTACATTTATGTAACATCGGGTACTTGTTTCTAATAAATTGAAAAATATGTATGTATATGTAAGCCGATATTTTACATGAAGTTTGGAATGTATACATTGTTGCGCGTGGGTTATTACAGACACAATACTTTTCGGAAGTATATTGTAAGGTATCCGACAGAGAGAGATATTATTATGTGACAGGTCTTTTATAGAGTAGGTATCAAATACAGTTCATGGAACTATTATTAAATCTACATATGTACGAATAAAATGAGTATTTCTCTCAACACACATGTATCTAAATAGATAAGCCGACAGTAACGTAGAAATAACACAAAACAAAAAATTTTTTCAACATCATGATTTGCTTAGGAGTTGAAATTCTCGGTCACAAAAATATTGTTAAGCAAATTTTAGAGCCAATTTTAAAAAAGGACACTCGAGCATGATTTTGTACACCATTTAACGAAAAATTGCCCCTGCGCGTGCTTAGACTTTTACTGGTGATTCATTCAACTGGCCTCAAATTTCAGCGTTTTAGACTCGTAGCTCGTCGATATTCAGTGCTATTTGTGTCTCTCGGACTGCATATTCCACTTGCGATTTCAAAGAAATAGACCAAGAGATCAGTTTTTCTTCTGAGCAACATTTAGAAATCTTTTTTTGGTAGAAATACGGTTTTGATAAGATTGCCTCCAAATTTAACAAAATATTAACAGTGGCTAAATTTCATTGCTGGTATGATGCAGCTACAAAATGATACTACTTGATAAAATAACTTGAAAGACACGGAAATATCAGACTCGTTCCTTATAAGGTTTCTAACTAGGCAATGCGTTATATGTACCATGTAAAGTGGAATGATTAAAAAAAAAAAAAATTCTTCTTTATCATAATCATCGACCAAAGGGGGATGGTGGCAAGCGCCCCTTCCTGGCATGCAAAATTATGATATACTGTATTTTTACATGGAATGTCAAACTGCGCCGTACTATTTTCTATGACATGCTAAAACTCTCTAATTTTTAGGCGTGTATGATAGCAGTTTTTGAGCTACAGATGGCTCCAAAAAAAAACACATTTCATAAACTTGAAGAAAAAACGAAACCTGTAAACCTGAATGTTAACAATATCTAAGTAATCATAAAAATTGTCATATGCTTTAAGCCTACTTGATTTCGTTCACCTCATGTGGGGAAAATTTGAACCCAATGAATTGAGTAGGCTTAACCCTAGTTTACTGTTTGGGGTGAAAATGCACCCCAGCGCATATTTGACTTAATATAACTTCGAAATTTTTAAATTTTTCAAGTTTTCATTATTAATTTTTCACTAGCTTAACAAAATTTAGTTTTGTTTTAGTTTTTAAAGTGTGTACAAATGTACCTAAATAAACTTATTTTTTACGAATTTTTTGTGGAAAGAAGTCATTGGTTCTGTCGTAGGTGCATTTGGAATACAAATATTTTTTTTTAATTCAGAACTATTTATTTTAATGTTAAATTGATATTTATTTTGAAATAAAGATAATAATATCTAAACTTTTATCTGGGATGAGAAAAAAACTTTAAAAATGTAAATAATAGTACGAAATTTCGTTTCTTCAGAATGACCTTAGGGACATCAAATGTGGCTGTGTTTCAAACACGATTTCAATTTGAAACTGTTTCATATTTCTCTAAATTTCATAAATAAACAACAGAAACTTAGTCGAATGATGAGAGATACTATTTTTTACTTTTATAACTGAGGTAATAAGTTCTGCTAAAAACGTCAAATGATGAGGAACCTGAAGAGATGCATAACTCTCGCAAAATCAGTGAATTAGATGCACACCATACGGAAGTTTCATGAACATGACTCTTGTTTGAGTTTATCATGTCATTCAAGTATAAATATCAGTGCCTGCCATCCAACCATACTCAACATGTTTGTCTCCAGTATTTCTGAATTCGCACTCACTATCTGATTTTTGTTTTCCCTATTTACTTAACATAATACACGATCAAAATAAATCAAATTAAAAAAAAAATGGAAGTCAGTTAATGCAGAAATATGGGATACATACTGTGGGGTGCATTTGCACCCCATAACATGAAACTTGTAAGAAAATAGTTGCGGTAAACTAGGGTTAAGGATATGACATACATATATGATAATAGAAATATAACTGTGTAATGGAGCCCTAACAAGTAGCTAAGGGTCCTAATTGAGGTTGAAACGTTGTTTCTTAAAACGAAACAACATTTTAAAGGGAATTTCCGTTATGCTGCAAACAAAAAATGAAAATTCAAAATATCAAGAAAACTGGACGTGTTCGTGAGAAACCGGCTGCTGGTGTAAGCATGTCCGTTGTTACCATGGAACCGGTCAAAAAGTCAAGACAAAAGGTAAAAGTTGCTAAATTGCTCTTCTGTGTTATTTTATTATTAAAGATAACAACTTTCGTAAGCTAAAAAAATCCTAACAGGAACCCATAGATACATTTATGTATTTACATATTCAAAAACAGCAATAGTAGTTCGTTACCCCGGAATTTGCTGTATAATACCGTCCGCGTCTAACGTACAATTATGTGTCATACTAATTGGAACAATCTCATGAAATTCAACCACTATAATGTTCACGACAAATGACGAGAATACTGAATTCATATACGTCCTGAAAATGACATGATAATTTGGCTTTTTGTATTCAGGCAATGACACTCACTTCACATTTTAAAATTATGTTCCAGACGAGATGTATCAGATAGATAGAATCTTCTTAAGATACTATAATGACTCTGAGATATTAACAAACTTGTTTAGGGTAAACCTAAGTAAAAATGTGTTGTCAAATAGGGTAACTAGTGAAACTATAGAACAAAGCTAAACTACAATCGTAGGATTTAAAAATCTACGTAATTCAACTAAATATTTTGTTAGCCTTAGTGGAAAATTAAACTGAACCTACTGTGAAACGATTTTTTATATCAGTTATCTAGCAAGGTTCTCCTAGCACAGTATTCTCCTATGCCTATATCTGCTATAAAGACTATTAAATCTAGAACTATGCTAAGACTTATCACAATGCTGCTATACTCAGCGTAGTGTAATTGGCATTCAATCCTTTCGTTTTCAATTCACTTTATCTCCTCCGGCGACAGCCTCATTCTTCTCTTCTCAGGGCTGACGGGGTAGACTTTGGTGAAATTTCACATTTAGATACATATTGGCATTTCAATAAGTATGCACCGTACATGTTGCCTTACTCTATTGGTTTCATGAACGTTTTGACACATGAACTCTTCCGTACATTGAAAAGGAGCATGTAACTTGATATGCAAAAGGAGTATAATGAAGTTTGGTTGATGACTGTTTAAACATCACGTATATTTGTAAATTATATTGCTGACATAATTAGACTTAATTTGTGAGAGGAGTGATGTTAGGTAAACTAAATTTTAAACATTGAATGAAAATAAAGAAAGTCGTCAATAAGGATCAATTGACAGAAGACCAAGGTGCATATGTCAATATTACGCTATTGGTAAATGTGTCGAGAATAATTGGCGCTGTACCGTCATCATATGCAGCGCCTGCTCTATGACGGGGGAGGGGCAAGCATGGCAGTTGCCCGGGGCGTAAAAATTTATCTAGGTCATTGAAACTGAAAGAAAGCTGAAGGGTGCACCTCATGATCGGTGTAAAAATTAACACATAAGTAAATTAATTATAACTTGATAGCAAACCAGAATGACAGCAACGAAAAAACTGACATCAACTTATCCAGGGCCGGCGTTAGGGGTGGGCGATCTGAGCGGTCGGCCAGGGCCACTACTTTCACGGAGCCACCACTATCAAGCAACCATTAAATTCCAAGGGCCACCACTTAGAATAGGATTCACTCTCTCAAGCCTTTTAAAATATAAATAAAGCGTAATTACTTATTTTTTGCGATAAAAGATAATTAAAGAGGCATGCTTATCATTATCACACATTGATCACTAATTCCTGGCAACAGCTCCATAATTACTAGGATCGCTTTCATTTTTGAAATTTGAAAACAAACTGCAACATCTGCTTTCCAGCAGATCTTCTTAGAATTTTTATTGATTTTTTTATTTAAAATCTACCTACGACCCGCCATGATACAAGACCAAGTAACGATTGGCTTGGCTTAGCTGTCTCTTAGAAATGAGGTCGCAAACACTAGTTTGAAACATTTGCCACTGCCTGAGCTCTAAAAAATGATTTTTTAATTTGTTTAGCTACAAAAAAATTATATGAATAAAATAACCTAAGCTCTGAAATTACGTAAAACCAGGGTCGGCGGGTCAATATGCGAAAGCAGGCAGTCGCTCGGGGCGCCCATTTGGCAGTTCAATTGCGTGTTCAAAAAAATCGCGGTGCACACAAACAAAATCATATTTTCGAGAAGAAATAAAATAATCTTCCAATGTCCCATAGTATAAAAAGTCCCGGAATAAGTGACGTTAGAACCCTTTTTGGAGATGGAAGGGATCTTTAATCAGAATATTTTGTTTTTCATAGAGCAAAATTAAAGAGGCCATTGTTCTTCCAGTCAAGTTGTTCATATTGAATAGCAGATAGTTTACTGTGAAATTTCGGAAAATATAAAACCGATTTTGAGTTTTAATTCTGCAATTCAGCGTTTGAAAACTTTAGTTTGAATTAATTAGTTGGTTTCGTTTGTGTGACTTCTGGCATAATTCTTTTGAAGCAACTTGACGGTGGCCTAAATTGAAAATAACGATATTTCCAGTCGAATTTTGAAAATCTCGAAGATGTTATACGCCCGTATTTGCAGCTGGCGATGTAAACTATGGCAGTTGTTTGAATAACATACACTCAGTAAAAAAAGGCCCATAATCTCTCAATATGACTCCTATTAACTAAATTTCAAACAGTTAATAGGACATACATTTTAAATTAAGAGGATAATCTAATTATATCACACAACTTAACAAAACCGGTACAGAACAGGTTTATTGTTTTATTGGACATTCTATTGCATTAAAAGGATAAGCCTTTTAATTGAATTTCAAGCACATGTACGTAAGATAATCAACAACATGCTCCGTAGCCGAGATTGTTCGGTTGCCTTCGGTAAGTTCAAATAGTACTAGTGAATCGAATGTTCAATACTCGGTCTGGCCAAATATCGTGATTCTTAAAAAAAATCCACAGTGATGTAGCGTAAATGGTACACTGAAAAAAAAATGGTTTTGACTTTTTATCTAAAGCGAAGTAGTTAACTTAAATTAAGATTGTTTTAACAAAGAAATAGTTGATTTCTCTAATCTTCGCAGCTGAAAATACTATTAAATACATAGTACGTTCATTTAACCGCGCAAGATTAGAAGAAAAAGTTTAGTCTATTCTTTTACAAAAGTTGTTGATTGTACTATTCAAACATAACATTTAGCTACAAACTATCGTTCATATTTCCATGAAATAATAAAACTTGTCTTCAACACAATTTAGCTATCTAACATTAGTCAATTTATAAATAAATCAATAGCTGTCTTTACAAATGAATTAATTGAATTTGCAAATATATTACGTGTTTCAACTAATGACGAATAGAAAACTTGTCCATATCTTCGTAGCTGGTTCAACTTCGTAGAATCATAGACTGAAAATCAAAAACGAGCTTTATTTGAATCAATTAAAGTTCGTCTTTGATTTTCAGCTACGAAGATATGGACACCTTAGCATTGAAGCCAGTTGCGATCATACGTAGGGGTTTTGAGAGTTCAAATCCCTGCAAAATTCATTGATGATACAATGAATATTTTCTTAAAAAAAGAGTATCCGTATTTTGACACATTGATGACACATAGGAGTACAATAGTGGCTGAAAAATTTCTCCCTAAGGGTTCCAAAACCACTTTCGTCGTGCAGATTGAAATGCAGGTTTTTTCATATGCAGAACCAAAAAATGGTTATTTGAGGCAAAAGTCTTGTGTTCCACGACCTCACCAATTATATCTATGCAATAGTTTCTATTTTCCTGGGGTATTACTTTTTTTTAATTAGAATACAATTTGTAGGGTTGTATCAGGGTATAACCAAATGCCAACCCAGTTCACTCTCGAAAACCCCAACCGAAATAAATTTCTGCGTGCGCCGATGTTGAAAGCACACAAGTAGCAAAGTGTCCACATGTTTTTCAAGGTAAAGATACATGCATACTTTTTGCTCGAAAAAGCTGTTAACATTTATTTAAAATCGGTTTTTCTAAAATGGTTAACAATAGGCATGAATATTCAAAAACCATTAATATAAGGCTCTTAGCCGCCATTTTTGCATTCAAAATTTGAGGAAGTGATAATTGCCCAATTAATTGGGTTACATTTAAAAATAAAACCAAAATCGAAGATATAACAGAATTTATTAACCTAGGGCATAATATGCAATCCCTAGGGCGCAACGGAGGCTTGCGCAGGCCCTGCGTCAAACACATTTGAACGAAAGAACCGGAATCTCTACTAAATTTTTTTTTGGTATTGGTGGTGGCCACTAGGGATGTCAAAAACCGGACGGTTAGTCCGAAAACCGGTACTTTCAAAACGGTTAACCGTTTTTTTTTTCGGTTTTTTCATCCTCCCGGTTTTAACCCGGACGGTTGTTTGCCCATCCGGTTAAAACCGAAAAAAAAACTTTGCAAATTCATAAAATTTTTATATTTTCTTGATTTGTCAGTCTGTAATTCTATTGCTTGTCTTCTATGAAAAATTTCGTATTTCTGAACTCTCTCCTTAGTGCTATTATTCCAAGAACCATCGCTTCGTCAAACTCCTTGCATTTTTCCTTTCCAAGGCAGATATTGTTTACGTTGCGTGTCACACGTGTATCTTTTGTGCGTCGTGAATGTATATGTGTATCAGATCAGTGCATTTAGAGTTCATTGTTATAGGAAGACGAATCGGCAGTTGCTACGACGTCCGCGTCCACATCGATATCCGCGTCCACTTCAACATCCGTCGTGTTCACAAAGATTTCAACATCTACATCATAGTGCAGTCATATTAGCATTTCAAATAGAAAAAAAAATAGAGTAAGGTCAATTCTTGTGGTTTTTGAATCAGTGGGCTTCTAGGAATCTAAAACTCATTTTGCTAAAAAAAAAAATTGATCGGAAAGGTCCCAAAAAGGACAAAAAAGGATACTCTTTAATCCTTGACCGGATGTCAACAAGTGGGGTATAAAACCAAAGGGGACGTCAAGTACATTACATATCCGGTGTTTGTTCCATGTTTCAAGGACCCTCAACGGAATAAATCGAGATTAAATGGAGAATTATTGTGTTTCCCGTGTATCTTTCCGAAGCCCTAATTACGAGAGTAATTCAAATTGTCACTACGTTTCTCACTTTTCCGAATCTATAATTCCATATCTGGCGTTTATTACTTGTTTCAAGGACCATCACAGGAGAAAATTGGGATCCAATGGAAAATTTTCCTGTTTCTCGTATATGTATCTTTCCAAAGCCGTAATTTTTCGTTTTAGCCCGAATTTTTCCATTTAGTGTCCTTGAAACAGGAAACAAACACCGAATATGTAATGTACTCGACGTCCCCTATAATTTGATACCCCACATGCTGCCCTCCAGCCAAGGATTAAAGAGTATCCTTTTTTGTCCTTTTTGGGACCTTTCCGATCCAAATTTTTTTTAGAAAAATGAGTTTTAGATTCCTGGGAGCTCGCTGATTCAAAAACCACAAAAAATAACCTTACTCTATTTTTCTATTTGGAGGCCTGAAATGGGATATTTTGACTGCACTATATACATTGTCTAGCAATAAAACTTAGTTAACTAATTTTGAAACATTATGAATACTTCTGACAATTTTAGCTGATTATCTTTTTTGTTCAACATGTTTCTCTTTTAGGGCTCCATTACACAGTCATATTTCTATACGAACATCAGCTTCACGAGTGTGTATGCATTATTTTGCTAAAATTTTAGGCAATTCAATGAAAAACCGGTTAACCGAAAACCGTTACTTTGAGCCCGGTTAAAACCGGACGGTCTAACCGGCTTTGCGAAAAAACCGAAAAAAAAACGAAAACCGGGTTATGGGCCGGTTTTTGACATCCCTAGTGGCCACCATGATCGATTTGGCCCAGGGCCACTAAATTGCTAAGGCTGGCCATGAACTTATCGGACCCAGAATTTTAAAAGGCGATCGAGGTTCGATTTTATTTAACCCTTCTGTCGGCACCTACTACAATATGCATATTCTATACCCAATAGGTCTGGCTGGACCTACTGAGAAAACATTTTTATTTTTTATAAAAAGTTAAATTTTTATCGGTATAATCATTCTACCCATTCTTTACAGCCATTTATAAACAATAAAAGCATTAAAATCTTTTTTTGTAGATATACTAGAGGCGTTTTTAAGAAGACATATTTTGAGGTGGTATTTGTACAAACTTGTTTCTCCCTTTTTTTCTTCTATTTTTGTTTCTCTTTTTTCATTGCGTATCCGTACAGAAAGTTTGATCAAATTTTCCAAGTCCAATATCTTTAAGGAAATATTTGGCACTCTGTTGGTAGATTTTATCGCGATATTAGTCTGCAGATTTGGGAAAATCGATAGATGGAAATAGGGAATTTTCAACCGCAAAAATCATTTCATTCTAAATTTTCCGTAAATATCTCAATTAAATCTATTAAGAAACACCATCGTAAGTCGCTAATACTTAGTTCATAATATTACAAAGGAAATAAAACTCTTAGAATCAAATCTCAGTTGATTAGGTGATGTTATAAGATAGGATAAAATCAGGCGTACCTAATTTGCGAACTTCACGGCTTTTTAAAGCAAAATCTCAGAAAATTTTATCGTTTATCGTACAAATTTAATTTTATGACTTTATTACATTATAAATAGGAGATTTTTAAGAGAATTTAATATTTCCACTTTTTAGCTCAAGCCGAAAATGGGGGGAAAACTATAGGTCTGGCCAGACCTATTGGGTATCAAAAAGCACTATAAATTGAAAATCATCAAAAACATGCTCAAAACTTCAACCGATTTTTTAAAATTTTTGCAAAATGCTTCTAAACATATTATTCTAGGATATCATGAAATATGAAGTCACTGCGATTTCATCTTCTATACTTTTTTGACCAATATATAGTGCCAAAGGTCTGGCCAGACCTATGTGCCGACAGAAGGGTTAAGGGAAACAAATAAAATCGTTACTTTTGACCAAAAGTTCGATTAATAGGCAACAAATTAAAAATGTCACAGCTAAATTTCGAGAAATGATATTCAAGAATAATATTGACGAGACCGAGTTCTAATCGTGCGAATAGCACGATTACCTTGTCAAGACATCCAACGGCTACCATTTGATACTAATTTGAAGTTTTTCGTGACATTCTATCAAAAGATATGGCTGAATATAACTTTGTATGGGAAATAGGGGTAGGAGTAGTCGGACCTACTCCACTTTCCATCAACTCAAAGTATATGTCAGAAGTCGATTTCAAGTCGATAGCGATATTCTACCGAAAGTTATGGCCGAATTAAAATATCAAGGAGGGGTAGTTTGTATGGGAGGGAGGGGAACCCGTGGTCCGATTTGGCCCATTTTCAATACCGTCCAAGATTTTAGCAAAACAAACATTTGACCAAAATTTCAAACCGCTAGCTTCATTATTTCGGGAGTTATCGTGCAGACAGACACACGGACAGACAGACAGACAGACATGGCTTATTCGATTCAGGGACTGACCCTGATCATTTATATATTGCCATACCTCCGGTGGCTCCTTTGAGGTGTTACATAATATCGGCGTAACAAAAACAATATACCCTATACCATCTTATGGGTATAGGGTATAATATCGATGATCATACTCTTGTCCTTGTGACTTGAAACCAACAAATCCAGATCAAATCTATTTTGTTTTCCATACTGTTTTCTTCTTGAATTTGCTAATGCAAGTGGCTTCGCCAGCTAATTTCAAATTGTTGGCGGATTGATTGGTTATTTAATTCCAAAAAAAAAAAAAATGTTATTACATAAATTTTTCATGGATTGCTGTAGTCAAGCAGAGGAGTATCGATGCAGAATCAAAGTGATAAGAGGGCTTTGTTTTGACACCTAATCTATTGGTCTACCTTAAATGTAAATCTAAAAAAATCGTCTATATCGTTTTAAAGAATATCACTCATATTGATACTGTCTGACTAGTCTCATTCGATAATTTCGCTTCTTTTTTTTTTGTTTAAAAAAAAATACTACTGCCAGTCTACATAGCTATTTTCATTTCCCACCGCTTTTGTCTGAATCCTTCCAAATATGTACTTATACGCCATATTTTCGTAGCATGTACCTTTTCACTGCTTAGCATTCATTGCTCGTTTTACTCCCTTTTTCCATTTCAATTTTTATTTCATTTGTGCAACAATAAAAAAGGATTTCATCGGACTAAATAACCGTCGCGTCGTTGTCGTCTTGAAAGGAAGACACCTACCTGATTTCCATACCCAAAGAAAAAAAAACGTTTCAATAAGGGAAGGGAAACAGCTTCACATAAATAGGAGTCAGTCTCTAGAAAAAAAACTAATGATTTTTTCCAAGAAATATGAATTGATGATTGCTAAACGAAAAACTCGTGGAATTCCATGAAGATTTCGTGGGTTTAATGTGACAAATTTCCCGTTTTTTATGCTTGGGTTTGAGGACAACAGTTATTAGGTTTTTATTTTATATTCATAACTTTTCATTGGATATTATGCTGGATTTAAATGAGAATGAATAGCACACTCTTTGGGTATAATAATAATATCTAGCTACATACTAGTATGTAAAAATAAAATCATGACCAGCAGTGGCGTAGATAGCTTTTCGGAGAGGGAGGGGATCATTTTACAAGATTACTTATAATTTTACGGTTATCAAATTTTGAATTTCAGAAATATTTCTGCATTTATTACACTTCAAATTAGTGTATGATTTTTTTAAAATAGAGAGCCATTTTTGCATACGAAAAAAAAACTGCGTTCTGAAAATATTGCAATCTCCGCAAAAATTGTGTAACTACATGGATAATTTGGCTTTTTTACTGCAGTGATGAATCCACAGTATTCCAGTTTTCGTAAAAAAAATTGATTTTGTGACTGTGATTGCGTTAGATCCGTGATTCTCAAAACTTTCTGGAGTTACGGAACATTTAGCATCGCTGCTTTTCTTCACGTAACACCCCAAAACAGGAAATAAAATAAATTGATAGTTATATGTCCAGAAAAGGGAATTTTTAAGAACGAGAGCTGGTTGGGAATGTCCAGTATATGTGGATAAAGTACAGCTTCTGTGTTTTTAAATGTTTTCTGATAAGTATCGGAACTTCGTGGGTAGATATTTCTAAAATTAGCAAACTTGTAGGGCACCGCAGTATATAGGTATTTGTTACAAATTTCGAGGCCCTAGCTATCAGCCAATTTTTTGCAAAGGATACCAAAAATGTCACTAGAACTAAAAATTTGGACTGTTGAACATTTGTTTAAAAAAATTTGGACTGTTGAACATTCGTTTAAAAAAAATCGTAGAAAAGTTTTGATTTTCTAAAGTGGTTTTTAACACAAATGCAATCCTTTCATTTATTTGCGACATAATTAACATCTCAGAAACCTCGTCTCAAATACTGTGGAGATTCTTTATTTTCTGGTACACTCAACTTTTTTTCCAATTCATATACATAGTAGAAAGTTGTAAAAGAAAATCAGTCATGTCACTGATGCTGTTCAAATTTATTGTTAAGTTGATTTTCGAAACAGTGTAGCAGATCAAGCTTCGGAATTTTAAAACTTACAAACATTTTTTTTTCATGTGGATTGTTTACTTTTTGTTGTCAAAAACTCTTTCTACATTATTTTCGCGGAACCCCTGAAAAATCTTCATGGAACCCTAGTGTAGGTTTGTTTGTTAATTCGTCTTCGAATTACTACCGGCATAAGAATATATTTGAGAGTTATTTGTATTAAATTGAATAAAATTGCGAACAACTAGAGAAGGTTAAAACTTGCTTTGCCCTGCCATATACGTTTAAAGCTTTCGTCAAATTTTAACTTAAAAAAGGAAAAAGTGTTGATAAACTCAAACAATAAAGGATGCGCAAATTGGCGGCGTTTTCTTTTCATCGCATTAGCAGTTTATAATCTTATGTACTGTATATTTCCACATTGGAAATTCTGCTTCTGTGGAAGAGCACTCCGTGTTTCACGATATCTTAAAATTTTCTAACCGAAAATTAAGATTTACCAGCAACGAATTTTTAATCAGTGCTTACATTTAAATTTTCTAGCAGCGAATCTAGTTTACTTCAGTAGGGCTTGCGAGTGCGAAACTCCAGATCCAATGTGAAAAAGTAGATGAAAGTAAAGCCCTGTACTGTAGTGTTTCTATTCAATTGGCACGCTTTTACATACAATAGAAATTTAAGGAAGTGCTAAATTTTCTATTGCAGTTCTGAAAATGGCAGGGCCGGATTTACCGTCTGTAGCGCCCCTGGGCAGTAGTCGAGTTGCCGCCCTTCGTCACTAGTTTAAGCTGAAAATAGATCAGTCGCATTCATGGGAGGTGTACAATTTTGTTTAACGTACGTTGGTTTCCTGCGTGTCTGGAAGAAAGGTATTTGAATTGAACTTATAACCAAAGCTAATGTTCCGAAGTATATATATGCTCATGGAGGATAGTCCTTGGGGTCCGTTATTCCGCTGCAGCCCACTAAAGTGATTGTTTTCAGTAAGGGATGAGTTTACGTAATGTTTAGTGAAATTGAAGTCAATCGAAAGGTCTCGACTCCCAAATAATGGATATTAAGTCCTTTTTCTCTTAGTCCCAACCATTCTCCAGCTGCAGCCCCAGAAATGGCCGCTTTGAATACTTAATGAAACCAGCCCGAAATTGAAGTTGAGAAAGAGGTGGGATATGCTATACTAGGAAAAAGAAAGGGGATCCACGGAACAGATCCGTTTATTGGTGGTCAAGGTGGTGAAGACCTTTCGTTATAATAGGGTAGAATTAAGAAAAAAGTAAAAGTGTCCTGTGTTCTTGGTTCCGAGTGTATGTTACTTCTCCCACGCTCTGTGGCTCACTTGGCTAAGTCGCACTCTACGATGCTAGTAATCTACAGGTCCGGAGATCGAATCTCGGCGTGGTCCAGGAAATATATAGTGCTTGCAACATTATATACACTCCTCTATATGCAATGTAAAGCCCCTCCCAGACCAAGAAATTATGAAAGGAAAAACTCTAAAATGAAGCTCCCAAGCATTTCGTTGCTGATTTCCAAAAAAAAAAATGGTGTTCTTGGCTCTCCGTGTACAAACAAGCGCACTGGTTTGAGGTGATTAAAAAAATTGGTCGCCGCCTGCTTCTTTAATCATTTTCACCGAGCTCTAAATATTTTTCACCGCAGACATTGCAAAAAAGCAAATCAACTTAAGATTTTAATTTTTCAGTGATATTTAAGTTTTTGAGACTTTACGCTTCAAAAGAGGGTATAGATATCTAGACGAAAAGTTCATTTTACTTGTCTTATTCATAACTAGTAGGTAGCTTGCTGTACGTAATTAAGGTAAAAAGTAGAAGGCACCGGTAAAACATATTTCTGTAGGAAATTTCGCAAAACTATATTATCATTGCTCTACAAA
This sequence comes from Microchrysa polita, assembly GCA_949715475.1. Classification (NCBI taxonomy): domain Eukaryota; kingdom Metazoa; phylum Arthropoda; class Insecta; order Diptera; family Stratiomyidae; genus Microchrysa; species Microchrysa polita. Next base: position 87,139,573 of record OX454418.1, on the reverse strand, counting down.
TATTTTATAGTAAACGAAAATTGGACTAGATACAAGAGTAACATAAAGAACAAGCATCAGCCCAACTTCGGTTCGATTTTTGTTTGTGCCTATTAATTCAATTTTTAACTCGTGTAGTACCGCGAGCATTCATAAATTCTGCTCTGTTTGCGGTGGCAATTTCTTCCAATACCCTGCTCAACCCCCTGGAATTTACATTTATTCCTGTGCATCACTAGTGATACCCAGAACAATCCTTAGATAATCCAGATTCACGGTGATTTCACTCTTTCTGCACTGAACTTACCAACCTAGGAAGATCAAAATAGGAAACAAGTGGGCTTCGCCCCCTGCTCGCTATGCTCGCCAACCCCAGGGGCCGAGGCTAATTTGGGGCGCGGCCGAAATTCGGATACCCTTCGCTTGGGCTAAAAGTTTTTTCGGGCGTACCTATGACTTGTATTTAATCCCCCTCCTCATTCTTTTTCTTCCGTCTTGACAAAAGTTTTGGGCTTGGTTGAAATAAGTGGGCAAATAAAAATATTTACTCGGAAAATTTTATTGGGGTTGCCGGAGCCTGACCCCACAGTACGATTCCATTCGTTTTGAACTTTTTAGTTGCTTTGAAAAAGACACATTAATTCAAGGTTTTGTGAAATTGGCGTAAAAAAAATGTTTCTTAAGAACGAATACGGGGTTTTTGTTTGTATGGCAGCCCCATGACCTCATGGTCCGATTTGATTCAATCTTACATATGTTTTGTGTCATCAATAGAAATACATTTGTGTGAAATTTTGTTGAAATTGGTGCACAAAAAAAAGTTTTCTTAGAAGAACCTAATTTGGGGGGTTGGATTTGTATGGCAGCCCCATGACCCCATGGTCCGATTTAATCCATTCTTACATATGTTTTGTGTCAACAATAGAAATACATTTTTGTGAAATTTGGTTGAAATTGGTGCACAAATAAAAAAGTTTTTCTTAGAAGAACCTAATTTGGGGGGTTAAGTTTGTATGGCAGCCCCAAGACCCCATGGTCCGATTTGATCCATTCTAGCGTATATTTTGTGTTATCTTTAGAAACACATTTGTGTGAAAATTGGTTAAAATTGGTACACAAATAAAAAAGTTTTTCTTAGAAGAACTCAAAATGGGGGGCTAGTTTTGTATGGCAGCCCCATGACCCCCTTGTTCGATTTAAGCGATTCAAACATACAAACAGCCTGCAGCAATAATAAGCATATGTACAAAATTTCAGCTCTCTAGCTTTTATAGCGGCCGTGAAAAACGCACTGCAACAGACGGACAGACGGACGTCTGTCTGTCATCGCCCAATCGACTCCCCAAGTCATGCTGATCATATATGTATACTTTTTATATGGTCGGAGATGCCTCCTTCAATGCGTTACAAACTTCATGACAAAGTTAATATACCCTTTCACTCTATGAGCGAAGGGTATAACAAAAATGACGGTATTCTTCAGACCGATGATTGTGGAATCGAATGATGGTACTAGGACTTGAAAATCCGCAAAAATCACGAACAAATGTTCAGTAATATGGCTAGCCTTAGCCCCCTCCAGGACAAGATCCTGGTTGCGTACACTGCTCGAACTAGACTATAAGCGGCTGAGTGAACGCACCATACCCCACAAGGGGTTTGGGTACAAACAAGAAGAAGAAGAAGATAGTGGTGAACTGGCAGGTTGAAGCCTACAGCGGCATTTTTAACGCCCCGTGCACAGATTTAAAAAAAAATGTTTAGTGATCAGACTTTATTCCAATTTTAGAAGTGTGTGCAATTCATTAGCCAGCCTAATTGATGCAATTTTTGAGTCGAGGATCAATTGATCAATCGTTGGATAGTAAAAATAAGGGACAAGGTCGGTAGGGCGGCAGAATTCGAAACGCCTACTGACATCAGATACATATGTTAGTCCGCCATACTGACAAACGTAACGACTTTTGCAGTGTTTTCTTTACTTTTTTCTAATTTATTTAAACTGCCTCCTAAAATATCGAAATGTGTATATTTCACACAACATTAATTCAATGGATGAAAGCTTCAGAAATATGTCGCCTTTAAAATTGGGGGAATATGGGAAATCCGGTCCTGAATGCATGATATCTCATCATAAGATAAGACAAAGTAGTAAACATTTTCACTGCCAGCTATGATATCTCCAATTCTCTACTTTTCTCGAGTTGTGAATGCTAATATTTCCGCGAGAAAGCAAGTTTCAAAAATTTGCCGCCCCTTAAAATATGCCGCCCCGGGCAGCTGCCCGGGTTGCCCATATGGAAAATCCGGCCCTGGAAAATGGATTCACGAATTTTTATGATACACTACACACGTTGAATACTCGTAATTTCAGCGAAAAGTTTACTTTTGTTTTGTTTTTTGTACCTTAAGTAATAACGAAAAATGTGTGACCGAAAGGGGGGATTGATCCCCTTGATCCCCTCTTATCTACGCCACTGATGACCAGATATGTAATATAGTCAGTTATTATTATTGATGATAACGATAAGCCTTTTGACTTATTCAAATGAAAACCCTTTCAACAGTACGTGTATGAGGAGGCATTTGTACGGACTCTGACCGAGTAGTCTACCTAATATTTTAGCACATGGAAGCTTTCATTTCGTATTATCTGACAGATGCCGAACAGAACAATATTCTGTACTTATGAATAAGAAGCTTCCTGGTACAATAGACTGACGACGAACTCTGTAAAATGTCGATGTCGAATATAACAACCCCTTCATTGTATTTAGTCAAGTCATTGTTCCGAAATCGAAATTGATTGTGCTATGTGCACATATCTTTATAGGTATTACGGAATTACCTTCCAGGACACCAAGTGCACTTTGAACTATGTTAGCTTCAGAAACAATGTCGTTCAATCATATAGCTTTCAATTGATTTGACTTCATTAATTTTAACCAGATTTTAATGTTTTATAATTTTCCAGTACAAAATAAATATTATACATATTTATTAAACTTATTATAAATGTATATTAATATGTATGACGAATAATAGTACATGAAGGCGCTGACGGTGTTTAGAGGATAGGCGTACTCGTACATCAATTTCATGGCCAATAGGATTGGATTTATTAATGATCCTTGTCTGTAGTTTGCTGGTCTGAAATTAATTCAACGGTACGATATAAATCAATCATGTCTTTCTGTAACGCAAAAAAGTAGTTACTGCACGAAACGACCGATATCTAAGTCTATCCTATGTAACTATAATAATTATTATCTGGTGCCAGGTATAATTAATCAACATCATTCATTCATCCAGAATACTCTCATCGTCCATATATACGTACCATCGAAACACGCTTTTGGGCGGAACTCCCTTCGAAAATGTTTCATCCACTCTAAAGAGCATGCCAATAGAATCGTGGAATTGGATCTTTTATCCAATGTATCGATAAAGTGAATGCAACATACAATATTTCGAACAGTATACATACACCTTGCCTGTCTCATATGTTATGTATATACAGGGTGTGCTGTAAGACAATTTCTTAAGAAGAAAAAAACAATCAATCGGATTTTTACCGTTATACCGCTATTGCGTTTCTGTGGATTAGGATTTTTAACATTTTACAAAAGACATGGCTGAATAATGCTTTGCAGAGTTAGTAGGGGTGTGGGTAGTCAGACATACACCCCTTCCCATCAACTCAAAGTCACAGTACATTAATAAATTAGACATATTGATGAAAAATTCAAGTCGCATGTCCGAATTAAACTATCATGGAGGGATCAATTGTTTGGAAGGTAGAAACAGCATATTCTACCAATATTTTATTTAAACAAACATCAAACCTTTAATAATTTCGGGAGTTATCTTGTGAACGGACAGACACTCGGACGTCGGAAGTACAAACAAACAAGCGGATATGTCTTACTCGAATCAGGGAGCGATCCTGATCACTTCGATTTCGATAATATTTCCATATCACCGGTGGTGAGGTGTCACATAATATCGACGAAACAACAACAATATACCCTATATACCATGTTCGGAGTACGAAACAGCAACAATATACCCTATACCATGTTCTGAGTATAGGCTATAATTACAGAAACTTCAATTTTATTTAACCCATTTTGTACAGGTGGTTCGAAAACCCCCTTTTAAAAAAATTTTTTTTCATATCTAGGGGATTCCGTTTTTAGAATCAAATTCATGTTTTCGGTTTTATTAGATTTTCGTCTGTTGATATGTGTATTGAGAAAAGTTTTTGCGTTTTTTTTGTTAATACTCGTATGTATTATAAAATTTTAGGTCAACCAAAAATTGTTTTTTTTTATCAAATTTAAAAAATCCGCAAAGTATTCATAGAAAAGGCGTTAAACGGCTTGTTCTGCTATTCTTTCCGAAAGGGAGAACTTTTGTGTTTCCGATATTTTCCGCTATGTGTCCACTGTATGGCGGACGGTTAGATAAGTGTCGCTAGTGTCGATAAGTAGAAAAAGAAAATTCTTCTTGCGACGGCTGATAGCGTAATGTTCCAAAATCTCCACCAAATTTTGCAATCTCAAATCACTTAATGACTACATACACTAAATCTAAAATGATTTTGATCGCTTTTTAACGATAAACTCTTTACTCCTGATTACATTCAAATCGGTTACGATTTCTGCTTTTTTTTTCTGTAGTTCATCGCGAAAGCAAAAACTTAAGGTGTCACTAATTTCATATTAGAGGGACTAGTCGAAACGAGGGATTGCAGGATAAAGCCCCGAATATAAAAGGCCTGAAAAGTAGAGCATAAATTTCGTCTTTGAGACTGCAGTCTCAGTAGTAACGTACAGATGACAGTTTGTTAGTTTTCCTATTTCGGAATATCCGAGTCACTGAGACTGAAATTTTTCGATTTGAGGAAAACGAAAAGTTGCGATACTAGTCGCCAACTGATCACCTTCTATGCGCAGTTGTTTATTTTTAGTAAAAAATTTTCGTACCGTTCCAGAACTCAAACCCGCATTTGTACGCTCTATTTTTTTATACAATAGCAAGTAGAAAAAATGTATCGTTTGGGGGGGGAGGGCAAGTGCAGCCCTATGACGTGTTCCGATTCCATATGTTCCTGGATGCGTTAAGGCTAATCCAGGAACACACTTGAATGAATTTTGATTAAGATTCAAATAGAAAAAAGTTTTAAAATTTTGGGGTTTGTTTGTATGACAGCCCTGTTATGTAATGTTCCGATTCCATCCATTCCTAGATATGTTATGAGTTGTTACTAGGAACACATTTGAGTGTAGTTCGGCTAAGATTGGTTTTTCTTAGAAGACCCTAATTTCCAGTGGTTGGTTTGTATGACAGCCCTATGACGTAGTGTTCCGATTTCATCCGTTCCTATATATGTTTTGATGCTTAACCGTTTCCCGGACAGAACGTCTATAGACGTCCAATTTTGAGCATTTGACATACAAATCGTGTCAAATTTTGGCGTTGTGTCCGGCAATAAGTTAACTAGGAACGAGTTAAACTTTTCACATAGTGACGGGTATAAAAAGAAAATAACTAGCAGCATGAGTGAAGTGAACTGAATGAAACCGTTGACTACAGGGATATTACACTATATGTTTAGTTTTTAAAAAGAAAAGTAAATAATTGTTGTTCACATGATGCATATAATACGTGTTGAGAATATATTCTCCCCCTTGCGGGGAAGCAAAAAAAGGTTCAACCGGTTTCGACTGGCAGTGCACGGTTCTTCTCATCAGATGCCCGCATGTACTTCATTTGCTATCCACACAATGGATAAAAGTGACGACAGCGAGTGGCCCCACGTAAGTGGCGTAGTGAGCGGAGGATTCTAAATAATCAAATCAAAATTGGAACACTAAAAGTAGCCCTTGCGGAATTATCAACGAGCCCCTTGAAATTGAGACAGATGAGTTTCATTACGGCCTCAATCACAAGAAAAGCGACACTCTGACGGAATTCTTTCGAATTAGGATTTCTTGGTCTTGGATTTGTCAAAAAAAAATCGCGCATAACATAATTTTCTAAACCAAAATATTATGGACTCAAAATATTCACAAATCGAAATTTGACAGTAAAAAGTACCGTTATAATAATTAATTGTTTAAACTTCCCATGAAAAATGTATGTATGATTTCCCAATAGTGCAATACCACGACAACAGTAAACGAGACCGAGTTCTAATCGTGCGAATAGCACGATGAGTGTATACCCTATACCCATGTACAGACCTAGAAGGCACGCAAAACCCAAAAATTCAATTTCAGCTTTTTTGTAGGGGAGGGAGGGGTAGATGGTTTGGACCTGGCACATATTTAATATTATATGAAGGCATCCAACAGCTACCTTTTTATACTTATTAGAAGTTTTTCGCGACATTCTAGCAAAAGATATGGCTGAATATAACTTTGTAGAGGAGGTAGGGGTAGGGGTAGTCGGACGTTCTCCACTTTTCACCAACTTCAAGCATATGTCACAATTAGCCATTCATGAAAATTTCAGGTCGCTAGCGATATTCTGTTGGAAAATATGGGCGAATTAAAATATCACGAAAGGGTAATTTGTATGGGAGGTAGGGGAACCCTTGGTCCGATTTTGCCCATTTTCAATACCATCCAAGCTTTTATCAAAGGAATCATCTGACCTAAATTTCAAAACGCTAGCTTCATTATTTCGGGAGTTATCGTGCGAACTGACAGACAGACGGACGGACAGACAGACAGACAGACAGACATTCGAATCAGGGACGGACCCTGATCATTTATATATATACTTTGCCATACCTCCGGTGGCTCCTTTGAGGTGTTACATAAATCGTCGTAACAAAAACAATATACCCTATACCATCTTATGGGTATAGTGTATAAATATCTACGAATTCTAATAATGGCAATTTTGCCCATATCCTATTTAACCTAACAAATTTTGCCCACTTCCCCTGATGCAGGACACCCTGTTCCCACATACATACCTATTATCTACATACATGCTTTCAGGTCCTCAATATTCATCCTTTGTTGTGTTCACCTGAAGTACTTATAATATTGACCTCATATATGTTATTTGCAAGGAAAATCTATTATTCTATACCAAACGAATAAAAAAAATATTCGCAGATTCATTTAATGGTGAAGAGGAACCCGATAATACTGAAACGAAAATCGTTTACGATATGGCATATATAGCCCAAATGATTCGCAAAACACGAAAATATATCACGCAAGCTTAAAGTAATAGGAATTTGAAGAGTTTTTCGACAGGTGTAATTTTTCACAGTGATCAGGAAAATATGATGATTATTATTATGTATGTAGCATTAATCGCGTAATATAAGTAGGTACTACCAATGACTTTATATTCAAAGAAATGTTGCGATTGTACCTTCTTGACACGGTTTTATGTCCATACTATCTTTGAAAGTACCAAGAAAATATGCAATCACAAATTAAATTATTTTATAAATTAAAACAACCAGACTGATTTATTATGAATTTTTCGTCTAGGTATCAGTGGCGGCTCGTGCCTATGGAAATAGATGAGGCAAAAAAAAACACATTGGAAGGGGGTTGTTTACATTGATAGAGAATAATTTTACAATTACAACTTTATGCAATGCATGGGTGTAGCCAGAGGAGGCAGGGAAGGGCGCTTCCCGTTTCTACGGAAAGGTAGCGGAATTTAACTTTATTCCATCTGAAAGGGAATTTAGTGACAAATAGTATACATCTTTGCTTTTCCTAGTTAGAGACCTTGTAAGGAACGAGTCCCTGTTATTAAAGTTATTTTATCAAGATTCATTTTGGAGCTGAATCATACCAGAAAGAAATTTAACCACTGTTAATATTTTGTTAAATTTGGTTGAAATAAATCAAAAAAAGGTTTATGGATTTTGAAAAACAGTGACAGACGACACAAATTGATCTCTTAGTCTATTTCTTTTAAATCGCAAGTGGAATATTCAATCCGAGGGACAAAAATAGCACTGAACATAAACGAGCTAAAAAGCTAAAATTAAAGGCCAGTTGAATATCATCAGCAGGGGCCACTTTTCGTTAAATGGTGTATAAAAATCATGGTAGACTGCCCTTTCTTAAAATTTGGCTCTAAAATTTGTCTAACAATATTGTCGCGACCGACAATTTCAACTCTTAAGAAAATCTGACCGAAATCCCATGCATCATAATATCCCATTTTAAATATTTGGCGTTTCGGCATAAATTAAAAAACAATCAAAATCAATTTAAAAAGTTTGGGCGTCAAAATATTAAAATGTAATAATGAACAGCGACAAAAATCACACACACGATCCTTCCTCAAATCATATATGGAAGAAGCGCCATCATCTAAAATTTTCCTTTTTCTATTTCAACCAAAATACATAAAATAGAAAACCGAAACTATGCTTAGTAAGTATCTCAACTTCATTTTGCAGAGCTACATTTCAATGCGCAAAGCATACGTACAACAAAGCGAGAACAAATCGTCGCACTGTTTCGATTCAGATACACACGCTGAGGCGATTTCTGTTTCGCCTCACTGGCATCTTTTTTACCGTACATTCTCTCATAGAGAATCGGGTGAATGTTTTGATACGTGTTGAGTTGTTGTTCGGGATTGTCATCATCATCATCAATGTGGCACGATAGCCCGACGTCGGGCCTTGGCCGCCTGAATCGTTGACCTCCAATTGTCGCGGTTACGTGACCTCGTCCTCCAGTTTCGGAAGCCCAGCAGCTGGTGGGCGTCTTCACCTACGGAGTTCTCCCAGCGAGCTCTCGGTCGTCCACGCAACCTCGCTCCGTCAATTCGTTGTGCGTTCATCACTTTCTTTGGCATGCGACTATCGTCCATCCGTTGTACATGCCCCGCCCATTGCAAACGTTGAAGCTTCACTATTTTCGATACTTCCAGCTCATCGTACAATTGATACAACTCATGGTTGTACCGGATTCGGGATTGTGCGGCGGGAAAATTATCGCCTCACATGTATGAATTGGTGTAAAAAAAATATTTTAGGGACTTTATGATTGTGTAAAGGAACTTGTAAGCGAGTTTAAAGATATATTTAGGGGTTTTTTTTTATCATATTAGATTAATTATGTTTTGTGATAAATTAAAATGTATAACTCGACGAAAATGAAGGTGAGGCGCCGCCTCAGTTGCCTCATCTGAGGAGCCGCCACTGCTAGGTATACATGACGGTTACTCCTCTTTGCCTCGGTATATTGCAATTATATTTATAAGAAACCCTGACGCGTAAAAAGTCGTGGTTGTTAGACAGGTCGTGAAATATATGCATACATATGTATAATATTTGAATATCATGAATTTATTGTGACAAGCTGTTATGGAATAGAGAAAGTGCTGATTCTTAAATTGGAATATATTCTCGCGTAGCGTAGTAATACAAAAAAGGTTATTTTATATTCCACGAAAACGAAGATAACCATCTCTTTCCGGAAAGGACTATTAAAAATAATTGAAACTGTTAGTAACAAATTATTCCTGAATAAATCAAAGGAAGAATGGTGCAAAAACATTTCAAAAGAAGAAGTGGTATAGATTAAAATACGTTTAAATGTGTCGTTACGGTTTGCAAAAAAGATGGTGAATTTATTATAACATGGAAAACAGATTTTAGATAATGGAGTTGACAACAAAAAATTCATGCAACATTAAGATGTAAGAATTCACTTAAATCCAGTGCCTAATGAAAGACATTTGAAGAGAGAGAGAAGTTTTACTCTCTCAGAATCATTTATCACTTTAAATAAAACGTTTGTAACGCTTAACAGGAGGCGGTTAGGCAGTTGCGATCCTATGGGTTTTCAAGTTACCAACGCAATTTTTGGATGTACAGTAGAACCCCGATTATCCGAGGACCGATTAACCGAGATCTCGATTAACCGAGGTTAAATTAAGATCGGATATCTTTCAATTAACCGATGCGTTAACCTTGGTTAATTTTGAATTAACCGAGTTCAAAGCGTAAAAGTTAAAATACAATGCACACATGAATATTATTTTGATAACAAAACTTAAATTTTTAAATAAAAAGTCCGATTAAGTAATTTCCTTATACTGTAATAATTTTTATTTTTAGCATACAATTGTTTCGGAGACCACGTATCTCCGTCTTCAGTGCTTAACTTAATCTCTTAAGTTAAGCACTGAAGACGGAGATACGTGGTCTCCGAAACAATTGTATGCTAAAAATAAAAATTATTACAGTATAAGGAAATTACTTAATCGGACTTTTTATTTAAAAATTAAGTCAACTGTAATAAACAAATGGACAACCAACCGAACCCAAAACTTAAATATTAACGCATATATACCTATATACGGAAAACGTAACAAAAATTGCAACGGGTTTATATGCACAGATTCGTTTCGCAAGTGGCCGCACAAGTACCTCAGAATTGGCTACACTGAAAAAAATCATTTGCTAAAAACAAGAAAAAATACAACAAAAAACAGCCAAGGAATAATTTTTCCTAATTAAAGATATATCTTCTTATTACAATAAAAGTCTTTACTTAAAATAATGCTTATTTATTTATTTTAAGCAAAGACTTTTCAGTGTACAAATGGGGAAATGATCGCTATACATTTATGGAGACTTTCTATTGTACAAGGCGAGAACAAGAACTTTTAAAAAGTATTAACTTAAAAATGTGGTTTATTGGTGTGCTGAAGCTTGGAAAGCCATAGTCCAGTGTCCAACCTTTGAAAAATCGTGGAATAAAATCCTCGAAAAATAAAATGAGGACGTAGAAGGAGCTCTTGTTGACGTGTACTAGATTGCGAATCAAATACCCGGTTTAGATGCCTCCAAAGAAGATGTCGAACATTGGGTCTTAAACGAGGACGAAGAGAATATTCTCGGGGATGACGAAATATTAGAAATGGTTGTCGGGGAAAATTCAATGACAGCGATCAAGAGGTCATGCACGAATCAGGATTGGAAGCTCTAGAGACTGCTCTGAAATATGTTAAGAAACAACCTTCAGCAACTTCTTCAGATATTCTAACTATAAAAAATGGCGCAATTACGTAGCCCAGATGCGAGCAAATACCCCAAAATAACAATTACTAACAAAATACTACTTTTATATCTATACATGTACGCTATATGTATTATTTCCCGTCAGATGTGTAAATTATTTCTTTATTTCGATTATCCGAGGGGGGTCCTCGGATAATCGAGGTTCTACTGTAATAATATTTCTAACTGCGTTAATTGCTAATTTTAATTTTCTTTATAAAATATTTACCCAAATACATATTTGTAGTCCAAAATTCCGTCGATAACTAGGCGCCCGGCACAATTCATTATGACCACAATTTCACGATATTCATTGGGAATTGTGACGAAAACTATGCGTTTTGACCGATTATGAAAATACGAAAATATACTGACGATTTGAATAGTTTTGATAAAAAAAATTGCGTTTATTTTGACACCGCTCATTGTCACATCAACACAACAGTTATGGATCTCCAGTTTGATTCGACATTTTTGTTTTACCGTTTTACCATGTAACATGTTTAAACCGTCATATTTTTAATAATTGATCTAAAGATAGTGGATGTTTGTTTTAACACTGAAGAGTTTTTTTTTATGACAAATTAGAGCTTGTCCTTTACCTCTTTCGTTTTCAATTTTCAAAAGCAAACTTTTTCGACAAATCGAAACGATTGAATTTCTTTTACTTTATATTTAATTTTACATTTTCTACGTTATTTAATTTTATGCCTAAACCAAGATTTTTAGTTTTCTTTAATATTCAAATTTTTTACTTTTATATTCTATGTTTACTCATTTCCTGAAACTGATCATTGTATACTATGATCACAAAATCGACGAAATCAAAATCCCCAAACGAAAATCCCCATTCCCCATTTGAGGTTGTGATATAAAAACGCGCACGTTCTAAGATCCATCCTCAAATGGGGAATGGAAGTTTCCTTTAAACTATTGTAGATGGTAAATGGTAGATATTAAATGGTTGTTTGTAAATTGTTGATGGTAATTGTAGATGGTTAGTGGTAGGTGGATGCTAGATTGTAAATGGTAAATGGTAGATGGTAAATGGGGATTTTCTTTAGACTATTGTAACTGTAATAGTCCTACTATGCAATAAAAAGAAATCACCGAAGTGGACTGATATAACTCAGGATAACAGCATATTAGGCCAGTCATTTTATGATTTTAGGTCGCAAAAAATAGCTCGGCTCTGTTTTTTGGGATATTGTTAGGGTAGATACCAGAATTGTACCATCAAGTTTGCAACTTCGAAAAACCTGTGCTAACCCCGTGACCGTAAAAAAATCTCAAAATTTTCGGACTTTTTTCATATTTTGGTTTGTAATTTTCAAAAGGTGCTTCCTACAAGAAAGTCGTCTGCTGGATTTTTAAAGCCTACAAAACCTTCTTTAATTTGAGTCCGCCTTCCGCTTTGTAGGTGCAAAGGATCCCAAGATACAGCACTTTAAACGTTGTTGTTTGTAAAAAAGTTGGAAATTGTAATTTTAGTCATCTTCCGAACTAAATATCGAACTAAATCGGCTTCTACGGAGAAAGTCATGTGACACGAAGTTATAAACCAGTAACTTAGCTGTATGTATGTCGGAGCGAATGAATCAGACCATGCGGTCATTAGGGCTGCCCCTGAAAATTAAGTTCTTCTAAAAAAATGTTTTTTCTTTATGTACCAATATTAACCAAACTTCACCCAAGTACGTTCCTGGTTAAGCATCAAAAAATATCTAGGAACGGATGAAATCGAAACACTACGTCATATGGCTGTCATACAAACCAACTTCTGGAAATTTGGTTCTTCTAAGAAAAACTTTGTTCCTTATGAACCAATCTTAACTAAACCTTACCGAAATGTGTTCCTAGTAAAGCCTCAAAACATATCTAGGAATGGATGGAATGGGAACATTACGTCATAGGGCTGTCATACAAACCAACCCCAAAATATTAGGTTCTAGTAAGAAAAACCTTTTTCTTTTTGATTTTTAACCAAAATTCATCCAACTGTGTTCCTGGATTAGCCTCAATGCATCCAGGAACAGGTGGAATCGAAACACGTCATAAAGTACGTCATATTACAATTTCGGACTTTTTACAAAAAAAAAACATATTTTAAAATGCTGTATCTTGGGATCATTTGTACCTACAAAGCTGAGGTTGCACTCAAATTAAAGAAGATTTTGTTAGCTTTAACAGTGCAGTGGACGGCTCTATGAATTAACGCCCCCGGAACTATCACCCCAAAATGAAAATGAACTATCGCCTCAATTTCGGGGCGAGGTTTTTTGAGGGTCAAGGGGTTAGCACAGGTTTTTCGAAGTTGCAAACTTGGTGGTACACTACTGGTATCTATCCTAGCAATATCAAAAAAAAACCAGAGCCGAGCTATATTTTGCGACCTAACGCCTTATATTTCGGTTTATTGACTGGCCTATATAGTATGCAGCTGATTAAATATGCAATCGGTTCTATAACAATAAGCTGACTAAGTTTTCCGCGAATATTCGTTCGGATGAGGACATGTAGCGATGATGTTAAACCAAACCCAATATGTTTAGGATAATGCAAACCGTTTATTTAATATACGTACTCGAACATTATGTTTCTGTCAATTAAAACGATAAATAATTTTGTATCGACCTACGACCCCATTAATGTCATTTACCATCTACCCATGTACCATCCACCATTTACCATCTTCCATCCATCAACGATTTACCATTTGCCAGCCATCTACAATTTTTTACCATCTACTATCTATTTACCATCATATTTCGGGTGTTTGGGGATTTTATGAATAGGAATTTTGTAAATGGATATTATCGCGCGATTATGGGGATTTTTCTGCATTTGGGGAGGTAACATAGTCGGATATAAAAATAAAGAGTAATTAAAGAAGTTAAAATTAAGGTAAGTGTCAATTTTGTATTGTTCCCTCTGCCATCTACCATCAACCATTTACCAGGTTCCATCCATTAACCATTTACCATGTACATCCATCTAGCATTTACCATAATATTTCGGGTGTTTGGGAATTTTATGATTGGGGATTTTGTATATGGGTATTATGATTATGGGATTTTTCTGCGTTTGGGGATTTTGTGATTAGGTATTTCGTTTTGTTCCCTGTATATTATTGTACTATGGGATACATTCCCGTTCAATGACTTTCATGAATAAATAAATAAATTTTAAAATAACATTTTTCAGTGTTAAAGTCACTATTTCGTGTTAAGTTGACATGGTTTCTAGGGCCTGTTAAAATAAGAGTACAAGCTTTTCAGTGATACGTGTCATGATTTTTTTTTCAGTGACAAAAATCTCAGACATTGAGGTGCAATTCCCAGCTAACAAAAGAAAAAGAGACAGTCTACAGAATCTACCATAGATGTAAGTATGTACATAATGTCGAACCTGTTGCGGGAAAGCTTGTCCTTATATGTATGTATGTATCTTTGTTAAATATCTCTGCAAAAAATGCCTACACCTAAGGTTAAATTAAATTGTACAGTGAAATAAACAAACTTCTCTTTCATAAAAAGTTTTAATTTACTAATGAGAGTGGATTTCATAAAGCAAGTAAAAAATATATTTTCACTACAAATCTAATTAACGCAATGATGATAGGTACTATCCGCACTAACAAGTTCATCGTTGGCCGAAACAAAATACTACTATGCAAATATTCATGACTGGACAGGACATGTTTCAATTATAACAGAGAGACTAGACTTTTACAGTCATCATCAATTTTGAGAGAGGAATATAGAGAGGAAGTTTAAATTACAGAAACAAACAAAGGTTTCAAGTGTTGAATTAAAAACAAAATACACACTCTTCAATTATGAAGTTTATGACTTTGATGAAAGTACACTCTAAAAAGTGAATTTAAATTTCCGCTGAAAATGCGGTAACTTTACACTTTTTCCCGCTTATAATCACATACAGAGTGCATTTTTCAACAATTTCTGTGTAAAATAAGAAAATTACACCAAAATCGGTGTGAAATGTATTTTTACGCTACACTTGTGTATAATTCAGATTTTCTGGTGCATTTTTACAACGTTTATGTGTATAATTCGGATTTGTGGTGTATTTTTACAACGTGCAGTTGAAGTTTTACTCATTTTTTGTAGCGTGCTCTCCAGTTGTCAAACTTCAATCGGCTGTACTTAGCACAGTGTAAATTCTCTGCATTTAGAACTCATGTGTATACGCTCTGTGGCTCACTTGGTTGAGTCGCACTCTACGATGCTAGTAATCTAGAGGTCCCGAGATCGAATCTAGGCGTGGTCCAAAATTTCCGTACATGTGCGGATAGGAAATATTTAGTGCTTGCAACATTACACTCCGAAATGATATGCAATGTAACGTTGACTCGAAATTGCCTATAAACGGCTGAGTTACGGTACCGAGAAGAATAACAAGTGTACAGATCGCACAAAAAAGACCATATTGCAACCTCCCATGTAGACGAAAAACTGATCAGCAAAACTCGACCGATACTTGTTTATATTTTATATATCCTTATCCTTAAATAGTTTTATTGATAACTATATTGTTTGTAAAGGTTCGCCACTTAAATCTTTACAACGAAAAAAGAGTGAAACCGCATTATATTCCTATTATTACGGAGTGTTTTTACACATAGCGCGGTGTAAATTTGCTAATATATTGGAGTATTTTTTTAAACATTTTTTATGTAAAATTACACTTGATTTGCAAATTTAGATTGCAGAGTAATTTCACTATTATAATAGAAGGAAACAAAGTTTCCTTCTATTATAAGAGTAAAAATTTCATAGAGTGTATGTAATAGTTAGTCTCTATGAAAATTAACAAAAATAAAAGGTTAAGTGACATGATTAAGGTGTTAGATAAATTTTATTACACGTACCTATGAAGGTATAGAAATGGGTTTACAGAGTGTCCCGCAACCGGTTCGCCATAAACCTATAGTGGATTCCACAGTTCGCTATAAGAAAAACTTTGGCCGCTACGGAGAAATAGCCTTTTTGTGAATCTTGTCTTGTACTTCTAATAAGCAGAAAATTTATTTAATACATTATATTCAAACTTCATACGTTTAAGAACCCCGTTAATTTTGTCAGCACTAACAATATTATGTCCTGAACAGAGCTGCTTTGATTGCAGGCTATAATTGCCTGAATATTTTCAGAAAGACGCTGTAGCCATAAGGACTTCAGTAAATCTTCAGTGACTTGCTCTCCAGCAAGTTGACGCATGTCGCGAAATAATTGTGATGTCTCCTAATGCCATATTTGCAAATAACTGACGTAATATTGTGGCTTCGCTCAAAGTTAGACGGGAAATCAATGCTTATCTCAACGAATTATATGGCCGATCTTCAGGAGGAGAATTAACTATATCAGTAACAATTTTTATTGCGTCCGAATCTAACATCGCCAGAATATGGTTAAAGTTAGTAATTTCAAACGTCACCCCTGCTACTCGAAATTGAGCTTCTGCGCGTTTGAACCATAGATCCGATAAATCCTTCCAAAAGGGTGGAAGTTTAACCCGTAGATGCATGGGGTCTGAACCTATCGTAACTAACCTACCCTTATGTAAAATCGGTCACTGAACACGGAATCAGCCCGTTTTCCCAGAAAAGCGAAAATAGTAGAACTTCTATTGTGTACCAAATATGGTACGCCATGCATTCAGGCCATATGTTGTAAATGAAAGACATTTTTCAAATTTTATTTAATATGCCTCTTAATTTAATAGCAACAGTGCAAACAAGAAAGGATAATGATTATTGAGAGTTTTGATCGAAATTATAGTGGAAACTCGATATATTGAACTCCTCTTCATTAAAGGAAAGGTATGGTAATTTCTATAGAAAATCCCGAATATTCATTTTTTAAAAGGGATCTCGGGTGGGTGCGTGACTAGTTTCCTATTCTTTATTGAAATTGTTATCGATGCCTATTTGTGACATATCCTGGAAGTTGATGGAAAGTAGATTAGGTGTTACTACTCCTACATCCCCTACAAACCAAAATTTAGCCATATCTTTTGATATTATAAAGTCGCGCAAAACTTCAAATGTGTGTCAAATGGTAGCTGTTGGATGTCCTTATAAAGCAGTGGTTCCCAACTCACAAATGTCTGCGGACCACTTATCCGGTAAATGAATCACTACGGACCACTATTTTTTGGTGAAACGAATTCAAGTTACCATTTTTTCTAGAACTAACCTCAGGGTCTCTCATATTATAACTTGCACTTATTCACATTTTGACTTTTTGCACTTAGCAATACAAAAGGTCCGTTTTATTGGGTGAGAACAGAACTGGACAGCTCAATTCCCATACATTTTTGAAATTTTTCGACAATTGCTGTTCTATATAGAACAACTCCTGTCAAATTTGTATGGAAATTGTGCTGTTCTATCCTGTTATGGCCTAATAAAGGACGTAATGTAAGATAACTCCTAATAATTTAGGCGTGATTTGATGTGTTTATACCACGAAAGTGTCATAAAGCAAGGGAACTCAAACATCTGGCTGTGGTTAGATTAGATTGTTAAGGGACATACCGTAAAATTTGTGGGACCATCGCCATGTGCCTATTGTTCTTTGGCCCTAGCCAAAAATAAAAAAGATTTATTTATGTAATAAAGATTTATTTATTTTCGCATGAAATGCAATATAATATTTTTATAGTATGTAGTATAGTATCCAGGGTCTTCGCGGACCACTTACAAACCTCTCACGGACCACCTTCGACCACCTGTTGGGAAACAGTGTTATAAAGTATTAAAAGTGCGCCAGATCCAACTCATATACGCCTTCCTCCCCTACAGGAAAACATGGAATTGATTATTTTGGGCTTTGCGTGCCGTCTAGCTCTATATATGGGTGGATGCACTTATCATGCTATTAGCGCGATTAGAACTCGGTCTCGATATAAAATAAATATTTTATATAATAGTTCGTTGTAAACATGTTCCACTGTTAAACGTATATCTCGATACTTCTTTTGACTTATCATAGCTCATGGGATTCCTTTTTTGAAAAGTATATGGATTGGATTGACTTTGCTAGGATATGAATATGGAAATGAGCTGCTGCCTGCTTTATAACCCAAATTTGTGCAGGTCGCAGGACATGTCCACTAGAATTATATGCATGCATTTTTTTGTTTATGTAATGTGGTACTCCACATAATGGTTCCTAGAAGCACATTTTCTGAGGGTCCTGACCGTGGACTTCAAAGACAATACTTGTCATAATCAAGTGGTTTATGAAATTGGCGCAGCTGCTTGAGTCCTGGTGAAAATCCAAGTATCTTACTAAAATGTTAAGTACAGAAGCTCGGTTTGTTAGTGGCGCGTCCTAAGGACAAAACAAAAGATGTGGACAGTTTTTCGTATACCTGCCAGCTAAAAAGACTGGGATTATAAGAAGCAGCTACAGAAGCACTAAGCCCTGGTCGGTGTGCTATAGAAAACAAAATGACAAAAACGATCCTTCTAAATCAACTATGACAGCTCCGTTTCCTTGGATCCTGATCAGGACTGATTAACCTAGCTATCATAAAAAATGGCAGTAAATGTCCTGGAAAAATGCATCGGTGACATAATTTGTATGAAAATTTAGGTTATTTGGACCTGTTCTGGGCCCTATAAAACGCGCCATTATGTTGAAAGAACTGATGATTAAAATTGTATCAACATATCCCACCCTACCCAAGACTAAGGGAGAATAATTTCATCAACTAAGAACGATCGTAATGTATGTATAGATATTTCTGAATATGCCCCAATGCATGGTGTACCATATATGGTACGTTGCAAAATTGGTGCAAACAATACCTTTGGTGACTTTTTTTGGTCAAAATCTCAAAAGAATGTCAAGAACACATTCCAATTTACTCATCAGTATTCATCAGTAGTCCTTTTCCAAATAACGGTCAATTTCGCCAATTTTTTTAGCTCTAAAGAATAGCTTTTAAAATTTCACAAAAAATAACGTTCGTTCACTTTGACGACGGACAGACAATTCAAGGAAAGCTTCGGGAAGCCAAAATTAAATTTATGTGAAAGCTTGTCTTGTCGACTTTGGGAAAAAGTAAAACAAAAATCAAAAATTTAATAATCGCTAGACTTTTACAGGAATCTAGCCATGTACCATATATGGTACGCTATGCATTTAAGGGTTAATCGACACCAGAGCTATTGTGGGTAAAGCAAGTGAGAAAATGGTGGAGTTCTCTTGAATGGATATTGTCATTAAATCAGTAAGGAATAATTAAAAAAGTCAATCCTATAGCTTTAACAATAAAATAAGAAATTACTGTAAAATGAATACCTAAAGTAAAGAATTTTCCACAATCTCACTATGATGTCTGTTGATTGAAGTGACTATACGAAAACCTGCCAAGTTGTTGTGTGCTGCATAGACTGAAGCATTCCAAAAGTTTTTATTCGATATATGCAAGACGTAGTATTTTCATATTTGTCTCTGTTTTGCTGCTGACCTAAGGATGTATGTCGTATTATTTCAAATCCAAAGTGTTCCAAATTTTTAGCAGACAACTGTATTGTCAACGATTGTTTTTTCTTGTTAGAACGATGTGCTGGATGTCGCTTTCGAAATTCTCGGATATGGGATTCTGTATCATTATAAATTTTGAACTGAAAATCTCAACTTGGCTCGAGAATCGGGGTCACCAATTGTTAGGAGATTAGTTATTTTTTATTAATTTTCATTGCAATATTTATCATTTATTTATTGATTTTGCATTATAAATTATTTTATTAATTATTAATTTAATTAATTATGAATTTTTTGAACTGATTTTTAAAATGTTGTACTGTTTGTTAACTGATAACTTTTATAACTTTTTCTCTCTAAATAAATTTTTTATTTTTTTATTTGACGTCTAACAAAATTAATGATAGAATTGTTAATTTTGTTTTTTGGCAAGTGTTTTTCTATTTACAAATAATTTTGAAGACTCCTCCACCTCCACAACTTATAATGATGTACGATGCAATAACACGCACTTACGAATAAATCAATTTTAACTTCCCTACTTGTTAGTCCGATTAATATAAGGTCTAACAAAAACTAAAAGTTAGTTTAGTCTATAAATACATACCCTGTATCGAAATGACTAAACGAGTACTTGCTTGAATACCTACTACATTAACAAGTCAAACATTTTATAAAACCGCATAACATCATAATCACAATTACCAAGCTCATTAACACATGCAATCAACCAGAAATTTTCGGTAAAAGGCAGATAATCTAGCAACATCAACGATGAATAATATGGAAACGAAACGATGATGCTGAGTGCTGTACTCGTAGCAAATCTATGAGATAATTAGTCCTATGTTACATAGGAATAATTAACCCTAAAATGAACGCAATAAAAGTTTTAGAAACAACCAATGCCCGACAGAAAAAAACGCTACTACTGTGTTTATTGTTCCATGATCTTTTCTTTTGACAGATTGTGTCGTTTAAAATATTCTGGGCGTTGTTAAATTTTTTACGAATTTCTACGATAAGTCTAGAATGGCTGTGGGCTGCGTCTATTGTATTTTGTATTGATTTTGTACCTTTCAAACGCATTATACTCGATACAAAGTCTGGTCATTGTTCAAACACTACAGCAATAGAAAAAAAAGATGCAACCAACTATCGCGTAATTTTCTAAATGGAATTTTCACAAGGCGTCTGACGCCTTTATTGAGGGTTTTGCAAATATGTACTTTTCAAAACGTGCATTAAAGGGTTTACGAATACGTATTTAGGTACACATTTTTTTTGAACAGATTTGTAGGTATAAAATCTACACTATGCACATGCAGGATAGAGGTGAGAGATATTTTCCTGTTTGTGGTTGTACAGTGAATGCGATTGTGGATTTTTTTTTATAAGTAATAGACTTTTATAAAATGGAAACTATAAATAGATACATGTAGATGTAGGTACACATAAAAACACATTGTTTTTAGAACATTTGAATTCAATCGTTTGTTAAATTCTTAAAGCACCCACTAATGTTTTGTAACACATGGGTATCTACTATTGCACAGTTTTACATAAACGTACATTGTTCCACATATACCTACCCTTCGCTTAATTTCCGTAAAAGTGAGATATTTACGATTATGCAGAGTCATACAAATTTCAATCCCCGACCACTTTCTTTCAACGTCTGGACAAATAAGGGTAAGTTATGACTGTCTATTATGCATAGTCTATCGTGAAAGGGTAGAATAGATTTGTGTGTTTCTTGACCATTACTTTCAGTCGCTAGAAACAGACATTTCTACGATTAGCCGACTTTCGTTTTGTACCGTCTCGTATGTGGGTCTTGGAATAAGTGTCATCAGAAAAACGTCTAGGTAATTTGTATGAAGTGGTTAAAGCTGTTTATGGAGGAATAAGTAGAAAGGTGTTTCGACAAATGTTTTTGTTTAAATTTAGGATTTGACGCAACATTTTAAACGTTTTTGTTTCATTAAAAACATAATTTTATGCTTGAACCATTGTTTTATATAAATTAGGAATTTGGCAAAACGACATTTTTAATATGGATTAACTAACAAAAATATTTTTTTTTTTGGACTGGCATACAACATGGGATGGAAGCTATGCCTAGAAAACAAATTTCATTTTAACTATTCATTGGAAAAGTAACTGGAAGTGATTGGGATTGCATACATTTAGGCGATATTTTGTAAACCTCAGCAAAACTTAATGGATTGCTATTCGGGTTTAAATTGCTGACCTGAATGTGTCTTCGGGTTAGCATTTGTATGTATATATGAAACAGACCCTAATTTTTGTTAATAAATGTTGAAATTATGTTTAGAAGAAAAAAAAACTGGATAGCACAATAAGGGTAAAAGTTTTAACAATTCTGTTGATGGCGTTTTTGTGATTTCAAGCCTTGTAGTATTGTCACGCAATGCGGAAAAGTAAGTCCACTGTCGAATTCTTGACAAATTTCATCATTCACAAAATAACAATTGGTGATACAATACTACCGTACAAATGGACTATCGAAAAGTGAAGCTCTCTCGGTTTTTCTTCTCTTTCTACCCGAACATATGCTTTTTCAGGCTGGTTGTTATCCCAGTACATTGTTGCTATTGCATTTTAGTCTCAGACAAGGGTGTAGGGTACAAGTATGATTGAAGGGGCTCATTTGTAAGTTTGCTCAGTATAAACTGAATGAATACCGTATTGCTTCCTCATTGTTCATCATTCGTCGTCGTTCTGGGCTTAATAAAGGATAGGTGACATGAAGGTTTCTCTGAAAAGTTTAATAGATTTTAATATCATTCTATCTGCAAGGGATAAATTTGGCGCCAAAGGGTATACAGATTTGCCTGTTAGGAACTATGTAAAGACTCATTCTTTACTATGTATATTTCCCAGTCTTCTGAATTATATAATCAGAATTCATTTGGAGCGTGAATCATGCCAGCACTAGAATTCAGCCACTTTATTAATATATTGTAAAATTTTGATGAAATAATTATACGAACCGTAAACTATAAAAAGTTCCAATAAGAGATGGCTTTGGAAATAACTGACAGAAACAAGACCTCTTATTCTATTTCTTTCAAATCACAAGTACATATGCAGTCCAGGAGTTAAAAAAAAAAAAACAAAAAATAAAAATACTGTTTAAATAGCGGAAATCGTAGATCAGTTGGATGAATTAGAATCAGGAGTAAAGTCAAGAGGAAGGAAATCCTTCTCGATTACCTTTTTCAAAAATTTAGTCAGAATGTAATGTAAGTTTTTGGTTTTAGTAAGTCCGATGCTACACCAAGAAAAAACATTTATTTTATTAAAGAAAAATTAGGACGTATGAAATTCTGGCCATGATTCGGAGCCGATGAAATAGTCTATTTGGGACAATGATAGAAATATAATTGAGAATATGAAGTGAATATTCGATTATAACAACGAAATTGTTCATTGATTTTATGTAAATATTTCAATGAATTTTATTAAAAATAATAAAAAGAAAACAATTTCTTAAATTTTGTTTTTATTGTTAATTAATTTTATTTCAAATTTTAAAATTTATGTTTTCTTAAAAACCTTATGTCGAAACTTGGATTCGAACCCAGTCCGCCAGCGTGCCAGTCCGTTTACATTGCCATGACACCAGATGGGGAATGTTGTCAACGTTCCTAAAGCCTCGTCTCCATTGTAAACATTTGTTGACGAACAGTTGCAAAAAAGTTCAAAATATTGTCTGCGAACAGTTGCGCAACATTTTACTCAACTTTTTCTGAACAGTTGCGGAGCAAGAATCTATAATGTTCGCAACATGTTCGAATACTGTTTATAAACTGTTGCTCAACACTTCAATAGACACTTAAAAAATAATAATAAATTAGTTGACAGTTCTACATTTTCTGTGCGCAAATCTTATTAGAAATGTGTTGGGGGGCCATTATAGCGATGAGTGCCATTAATTTGGCCATTATTATCGCAAAAAGAAAGAAAAAGAAGGCAGAAAGGTCAAGAAAAGCCAGAAAATGTTGGGTTAGAAAATCGCTGATGGAAGGGACCAGCTATGGAGACAGCATTCTGAATGATCTTCAGTACGAGGATGGAGCTGGCTTTCGAAATTTTTTAGGAATGCCAGCCAGGGACTTCGACTTGCTTCTCAATATGGTTCGTGAAAGAATAACTAGAAGAAATACAACATTAAGGCAGTGTATTCCTCCATCAATTCGGCTGGCAGTCACGCCATTTAATAAAAACAATAATGGCTCATAACCGAACCAATTGCATTTTTTTTTAGATGATCCACTGGCCTTTAGCATTTCCAGCTTCCTGTGTTCTCGTCGGAATTGCGACTTGAGAACATGGATTTTTTTTTCTATTTCAGATGTACTTACGGAATGGACGTTGGCTATTCCCTCTAGCGCGTCTCTTTTTTTAATACGGTTTTTATAGTCACTACATTTAACATCCCACAAGCAAGGTGCAGCATGTAAATGTTCGATTAGATTAAGATTTTTTTTCTTGATTCCACATAGCACAGCTTTGAATAGTTAAATATTATTATTAATATCCAATGTTGTAACGTCACACTGACTGGTAGCCATAGCACCCAAGTGTCGAAGTTACTTATTTGACAAGACAATTCGACAGGTATTCTCTTCCATCACCTTACTTGGATAATGTACAATAGTAACGTCCCGCTGATAAACACAGAAATTGTCGGAGTCAAAACTACTTTTGTAATCTTTTGTAACTTTTTGTAAAGATACGATTTTTTAAATACCTATGATTCTTCAACTGAAAACATGTAGAAACTGGCCTGATTATTTCAACAACTCTGTTGTACAGAATTATACCGATAGAATTTGAACTCCCCTGTTTTCATTTACTTTTTTTTTAATTGAACCCCAAATTTCTAATTAAAGTTGTCCCAATTCGTTCCCCGTGTTTTCCATTTATCAAAATCTATCACTGAAACTCCTCCTTTCGAACTAAAATTGACCCAGTTCTTATTAAATAAGTGTCCTAATTCGTGCAATGTTCCCCGTGTTTTCCATTTGAATGGAAAACATTGAACATCAATGTGCCTGTCTAGACAGTTTCAATTTTCGTTCGTCTTCATCATTTTGACAATTGAAACTTGAGATGCATGCGCTATTGAAGAAACGCATTCATTCTTGAACGCGATTGCTAATGTTAAATATACGCAACTCATCATCTATTCCTACTATTAATGAAAGAATTTATCATTTACCCGTCCTGACCAAAGCCGCGACACATATTTCCCGATAAATAATGAACAGATGTGGATAGAATGAGGCATTGATCTCTTCTGTTCACTTGACGCAATCAATGACACGTTCAATATTGAAAGTGGATACGGAGCTTGAAGACGATAGTGAAGACGAAAGCGCACATGTGTGGATATAGCCAATGAATTACTTACAAAAATTAGTGCAACAGCTCAGCAACAAGCTCGAAACAAACTTGAGCTGTTCGCGAACATTGTTCAGGAGCAGTGTTGCGATACAACTGTTTACAATGTGGACGCAAAACAAGTGCTCCAAAATATGTGCAACAGCTCAGGAACATTTGTTTACAGTGTGGACGTGACACTATTGTTCAGCAACTGTTCGCGAACAATTGGGGAGCACTGAAACATCATGTTCGTATACAGTTGCGCCACAATTGTTTACAATGGAGACGAGGCTTAAAATCGCAACTACTAAACACACAGTGCAATACAAAATTATTTATATATTCTATGAAATAAATTCTTTCAATTGAAAAAAATATTTCATAGATTCAATGATGCGGCTTACTTTTTACATGTTTATACATATGTACAGGCTATGCAAAATAATCATAGTTCCCATGAATTTTGTAATAGATTGAAACAATTTGATTTACTTCATTCTAAGTAATTTTTTGCATTAGTTTATGTCGTCATGTTTTTAATTCTATTACTACTGACATCATAATTTCTGAAAGTGTATTTTACCCAATGGGGTTTTTAACCTTCAAGCGGGCGGTAATTTACCGGCCTGATCATATAAGCACGCATAGCTTTTCTCCCGTTGGTCGGATCGAGGTGGGAGAAGTATGTATGTATTCTTAAGTCATACTGTTATACATACGATACAATAAAATTTTGGGTAAAGTTTACCTTCCATACCTTTCCAGCGGTCATCAAACGTTCGTGGATGGTATATTTTGGTATACAGGGTGTCCCGCAACTGGTTAGCCATAGACCAATGGTAGACTCTACAGGATGTTTTAGGAAAAATGTCGCCAAAATTATTTCTCTAGCTTTTACCGTTAAGGAGTAATTGCCTTTTTTGTGATTCATGTCAAAAAACACGACTTTTTTCGAAAAACTCATATTTTCTAGCTTCCACTTTAGCCAATGCAATGTTTTTCATATTCTTCTGAAAGTACATAAAATTTCTAATAAAAGGACATATCGAACGTTTCGAACGGTTTCGTATCTTCCGAAATACGACGCTTTGAACTTTGCAGAAATGTCAATTTCAATTTTTAATGACAAAATTAAACCCGAATTTCGTAACGGGACATTGTAGTGGCAAATTTGCAAAGTTGACAAAAGTTGGCGTAGTATCTTAGCTTTCGAAAGGCATATAAGAATAAAGCACAGAGTCATCCAGTTTCTGAATAATATGTATAAATGAAAAAAAAAACATCGTCTGCAAATGTACCAAACCGACTTCAATCTTGAAAAGGAAGTAAAATTTTTACATCAAGCATAGACTTGGTTGTTATGCATTATGGAAAAATACTTTTCGCTACTGTTGTAGATGCTAATTCTAACGGTAAGTATAAACAAATTTGTTTTATGTGGTGATTTTTTTGTACGAAGGTTCGCTGTGTACACATTAATATTGTGAGAGTATTTTTCATTTTCATCGTCTAAAAAAGGATAAAGATTTTAATTTGTCAGGTATTAATTAGTGTCCTTTTATGTCCTTTTTCAGAGTTTTCCGATCCAATTTTTCCTTAGCAAATTTAATGATATAATCTTAGATTCTAAAAAATGAAAAAGGAAGTGGCAACTTGAATTATTCGCGTAGTTATGACTTTGGAAAGATACAGATGATTACGGGAAACACGAAAATTTTCCATTCAAACGCGATTTATTCCGTTAAGGGTCCTTGAAATAGGAACCAAACACCGGATATGTAATGTACTCGGCGTCCCCTTTGATATGATACCCCGCATGCCGACCTCGAGTCAAGGATTAAATAGTGTCATTTTTTGTCCTTTAAATTTAAATTTATTTTAGTAAAATGAGTTTTAGACTCCTGGGACCCCACTGATTCAAGACCAAGAAAAAATAGCCTTACTGTATTTTTTTCTATTGGAAATGCTTATATGACTGAACTATTTCCGAGTAAAAGCAAGATTTCTTCCACATACGGACTATGTTTTTTCCCTTTTACACATATTATTCACAAACTGGATGATTCTGTGATTTATTCTTATATGCCGTTCGAAAGCTAAGATACTACGCCAACTTTTGTCAACTTTGCAGATTTGCCACTATAATGTACCGTTACGAAATTCGGGTTTAATTTTGACATTAAAAATTGAAATTGACATTTCTGCAAAATTCAAAACGTCGTATCTTGGAAGATACGGAACCGTTCGAAACGTTCGATATGTCCTTTTATTGGAAATTTTGTTTACTTTCAGCAGAATATGAAAAACATTGATTTGGCTAAAGTGGAAGCTAGAAAATAGGAGTTTTTCGAAAAAAGTTGTGTTTTTTTACAAGAATCACAAAAAAGGCAATTACTCCTTAACGGTAAAAGCTAGAGAAATAATTTTGGCGACATTTTTCCTAAAATATTCTGTAGAGTCTACCATTGGTCTATGGCTAATCAGTTGCGGGACACCCTGTATAGTTGTGTTCAAAATTTGTTTGCTCTGTGTAATATCACTGAAGTGACGTGCTTCGCTAAAACTGCAGAACTTGTTTTATTGCTCACCAGATAGTAGTTTTTAGATATAATTACTTATTTGGGACATGCTCTTCTTTTAATTTACCATAATTATGAGAAAGGATGTTGTACGGTTGAGCGCAAATGGATGGCAAAAGATGAGGGCGGTAAATTACCGCCGCGCGCCCGGTTATGTTACAAAATGATGCGCGCCCGCTTGAAGGTTAAGAGACCAGCAATGTTCAGTGTTGAAACCGAAAGTTCTTCAGTTAAAAGCAAATTGAATGAACTTAAGTTTCGTATTTTCGCTCTCACTCAAGCAATTTCTAATTCTCGTTTACGTGAACAATCAAATTCTCGTTTAAGTGCGAGCAACCGAATTCTCCTTGTCGTAGTACTCGTAATTCACGTAATAGAAAAATTCAAAAACGTTATTGCTGGTACAATTATAAATTTAGTGTTGAAGCTCATAAATGTATTGAACCTTGTTCATTCAAGTTTACAAATTCGTCTTAGACTGAGAATGTTTCTTTTGTGATCAAAATCAATAAACTGAATTGTGTGAAGTCTTCGGCGACTGATTTCACCAGACCTAGTTCATGTCGCCTTAGACTTTATGATAATTCTACAAAATTACGTTTTCTTATTGACACAGGTTCTGACATTTCGGTGATTCCTGATTCAACAAACATTTCCCTGATTGCCTTAAAATTTCCGCTGCCAACTCATCCACCATTAATACATATGGTAGAAAATTTCTCTCTCTTAGTCTTGGTTTAAGAAGAGTTTTCACATAGGAATTCGTAACATAACGTCACACATACAATATCCACATTTGGTTCACCCGTTGCATCCAAAGTTAGACATCTAGCTCCGGACAGACTTGCTGTAGCTAAGAAAGAGTGGGACTTTCTCCTTCATCAAGATATTAGCAGAACTTAAGCAGTTTTGGTCTTCACCACTCCATATGGTAAGAAAAAACACTGGTGAATGGCGTCCCTTTAGAGATTATCGTCGTTTAAACGCTCAAACAAGACCAGATCGATATCCTATTCCAAATATCCAAGACATAACACACAATCTAACAGGTAATAACATAACAAGGTCTTTGTAATGCTGCTCAGACCTTTCAACGTTTCATTCACGAGCTACTTAAAAACATAGATTTTTGTTTTTCGTATCTTGATGATACATCGCTTCAAAATCAGAAGCAGAGCACATTTGACATTTGTCTATTGTCTTCGAGCGACTGGTCAAATGTGGTCTGATCTGATGATCAACGTTTGATAAATGTTCGTTTTTAAGCGAACAAATCAAATTTAAATTTCAGTAGGTCCTTACCAGACAAATGTGAAGTTATTAAAAATATCAAATTGCCTAACACTATTCAAGACGTTTTCTGGGCATGGTAAATTTTTATCGTCGGGTTTTTCCTCAAGCCGCACATCATCAAGCTATTTTGAATGAATATCTTATTGGTACTCGTAAAGAGAAAAGTAGCTTGGACTTCTCCAGCAATTCAAGCTTTCGAATTTACTAAACAGCAATTGTACCTGTAAAGGGCCCCATAGACTCAGCGATTTTTCTATGGAGAAAACACATTTTCTGTGGAAAAAGCTCATTTCTCTTGCGAATTCAGTAGGGGAAGAAAATGTGCTTTCTCCACAGAAATGAGCTTTGATCGGCCGATAAATCGCTGAGTCTATGGGCCCTCTAACTTGTTTATCTCTCTCTTGATTACCGTAACTCCTAGTGGAGCATGGTGCGTTGATGACTACCGTGTGTAGTCATCAACGTTACAAAGACAATTGAGAATTCGGAGTGTGATACGGTTGTCAGCCATACCACTTCATGGTCGCATTGTTAGTTTATTATTCTACGATAAGAATATTTCTTTCTTCTTCTGAATAATAAACTTGCGACGAGCCGTGCCGAGTTTGGAAACTCGTTTCTCTATGAGTGTTTATTTCACAGAGTGGTGACCGAACGATCACGGCCACAGAGCACGACAAACAAACTTGTTTATAGTACATAGAAATTTTACATTTATTATATTCATGCCATTTACTCATATTTTTCTACATGCCAATTATAGACTTCCGCCAACTTTGACATAACACTATTAATACATGCACATTCATACGTATACGTATATTTCTGCAATAAATCCAATTTTATTGGAACCCGGACCAAATATAAAAATTCCACTTTGCCGCTAATTTGCATATTTTAGTAAGGTACCAGGTGCGAAGAGTGTCGCGTTTTTGTCACGACTATCCTCCCCCTACTATTCACTTTACATATACGTATATACATATACGTTGCGTGCCTAGGACAATAAACGCACCTTCACTCTCGTCTTGACAATATTCTATAGTACCTAGCACCCTAGTTAAACCTAAATCCCTTGTTGTTCGTCTAAAAAAAATCCTATTCTGACCCTATTGCAGCAATTCAAGCCAATTCCATGCTTGTCTTATGACTAAATTCTTTTGTCAGAATATTTTACGAGCTTCTATTTTTGTGACTTATGGTGTATGAAGAATAATATCCTTGTAAGAGATTTGTTATAAACAAATTTTTATGGCCAATAGAAATGGAAATAAGTGAGTCATTACGATGGATATTACAAGACTCGTTATACATTTAGTTTACGCTTATAAAATTTTTGTGAATATACGGTGAACTTAAATAAAGTTAAATATGTTATGGCGATTTTCTGTTTTGAAACGTCATGCCACGTGAAAGAGTACTAGTGTGATTTCTGCTGTCCATGTCTGGTTAGCTTTCGCTGCATCGCACCAATCAAAGAATCCCATAAAAAATAGTAGCGTGATTCTCTAGCCGAAGGCGAACCTTCTTCTCGGGCAAACATCCTTAATCGTTCGTTATGCTTCGACTTTCAAAGGGCTGGCTCAATCAGGATGGTAGATCAAAATATTTATAATGTGAGAAAATATCCATGTCTGAGCCCCACAATCCATTTTGAACAAATCGCTGAAAATCAATCGCGACTTCAAATTAACTCACCACCTCTACTGAGGAATTTGGTAGGTATTCTTTTCAAACATTAGCGTGGGAAGTTTATTTTGGCATTGGCAATTGACAATGAAAAACAAATGACTTCTAATTTAAAAGCAAGACCCTCACGTTGTTGTAAATACAGCGCCCGAATGAAGAAAATATGTAAAACGGCGGAAGGAAAAATTTACTATCAATTTTTATTCAATGGAAAGTAAACCATAGACAGAGGCGAAAAAATTCCGCAAGGCAGGAAGCAAATTGACACCCACAAACAAAATTGTACAACTGCTGAGGCTATTTTTTAGAGACACTTTTCTTTAATAAAATAAAACGCGTTGAAGCTCACTTAATTTATGAACTGTATCATTTGTTCGCTTTCAAAAATTGCGTTTTAAAGAGGCGAAGTTCTTGTCTAGCTTTGAAGAACCCACGATTGATACGAGGGGCTGCATTTTGGATCTTAAAATGCTTTGCAAAAGTTACCTAAATTTTCCTAGCACCCGGTCTTCTTTATTAAGCACTTAAAAAAATTCTCCTGTGACAAATTCCATGGCCAAAGGTACCATTTTAAATACTTTTTTTTGTCGATAACCTTCATCCACCTTGCACAGAGTTAAACTTCAATTCGCCCGATATCTTCGCAAATGCATTGATTCATCTAGCATTCAGAGAACAAATTTTGAACTACATAGGTGGTTCGTTTCAACAAGATGAAATCCACAGGACAAATTAAAAGAGCCGCGGTACAGTTCTCTTAATTTGTTCCCGGACAAGTTTTTATCGGGATTTGGCTAGGTTGATTTAACTAACTTTATTCGCGAAGAATTCTCGAGTTGACACATTTATAAAAAACACACACAAATCCGTCAGTGAAAAGATTGGGCTAATTGAAGTTTACCTATACCAAAAGTTACCGAACACTACTACAAACGAGCACCACTCTTTGGCACACAGTTTTCCAGAGCGGAGTTTACTAAAACGTGTTAAGTGTTTTACTAGAAAAAAATCTACTCGTTACTCGCTGTTACAACGACCAAGTAGTGGCGTAGATAGCTTTTCAAAGGTAAGGGATCCGGGGTCGGGACTATTCTCTCCGGCAGATGGAAAATCAATGGCGAAAAGCGTTTTCCGTATTTTAGTATATTTAGAATAATTCTGTTATCTCCGGAAAAATAAAGGTGTAGATTTAGAAACCATCAATGGCAGCTAATATCGTATTGTTTTGTAAAATGTTATGTCACCTTAATTTCCGTGGACATTATATGTTGGATTCTTGGTTCAAGAAAGTTAATCGGGCGTATGCCACGATGCCACTAAGGTATGTTGAACTCTTTGTAATGACTTGATATACCACAACTTATAGCTATAATGTAAAATTAACTTAATTTTTCAACTGGCAAACATTCGTATCAAGTAATCTTTTCAAAGTATTAAGATCAGTAGGTATACGCTAGCAGTTATCCAAATTCTAGCCAAGATAGTAACAGAGCACTAGACGAATACTGCAAAAAGGATCATTTTGATATTCCCTGGCGAAGCCGCAGCTTTGGTATTTTTTACGAAATGTGTTTAATTAAATAGTAAAAAACTAAATTTATATAGGTTATCGTGCTCTGTGGCCGTGATCGTTCGGTCGCCACTCTGTGATATAGACACTCATAGAGAAAGGAGTTTCCAAACTCGGCACGACTCGTCGCAAGTTTATTATTCAGTAGAAGATAATAAGAAATATTCTTATCGTAGAATAATAAACTAACAATGCGACTACGAAGTGGTATGGCTGACAACCTTATCACACTCCGAATTCAATTGTCTTTGACACACACGGTGGTCATCAACGCACCATGCTCCATTAGGAGTTACGGTAATAGAGAGAGATTATAAAAATACAAAATATAAAAAATATGTCTGACCACAGGGAGGGGAACGGTTAATCCTATTTATGCCCCCTTATCTATACCTCTGCGACCAAGAGCTGCCAAAACCACTCGATTGTATCTAATCTACTATAAATATGTCTAGTGTCAGGGACGTAGACAGGGGAGGGGTCCATGGGGTCTGGACCCCTCCCGAAATTATTCAAATTTCCGGACAAAAAAACTTGAAGGCAAACCTTGTTGAGTTGTTTTATTTTTTTTTTATTTGGTAAATCGAACATTCGCGCTATTTTCATTTCACCCATTTCATGGGTGCTGGATCTAATTTAAGGAAGAGCTTTGAGCTTTCAAGAAGCTAAGATTCAATGAAAATCATACTTACATCTGGATCGTTTTTATGGATGTTAGAGGTAGGCCTGTTCGGCACCCACATACCATGCCGGTTTCTTTCAACACCTGGTGCACTGGAATACGCAGGTTTTTTTTCAATGCCGTTTTGTCTTTCAACCATGAGCCATTTTTTTTTTTTCAAACACTGTTTTTTCAGGTTTTAGCACCTAAACCTGTTCCGTAACGTTTTTTCAGCTCTTCAAAACAGGGTCATCCGCAGCTTTCCCAGATTTTTTGATAATTGTTATTCCTTGAGAATAGCGGGGTACCATTCTGGGGCGGGCAGTTCCATATTTTTTAACCTTGTTTTTGGCCACATATTTGAAATCAGTGACCCAGTGTTTCTGCCGCACAGACATGCAACAAGTATTTCCCGAGAAAACAGGGGAATGATCCTGAGTCAGGGTCCTCAAAAAGTTTTGTTTTTAGTTTTGGTCTCAAACTCCAATTCAGTGATCTAAAATTACCTTAAATTTACCCGATTGTACGAGTATTTCCCCGAGAAAATAGAGGTACCATTCTGGGCGGCCCATCCCAATATTTTTTTTATCTAGAATTTGGAATCAGCGACCCAGTGTTTCTGCCGCAGCGAGTATTTCCCTAGAAAACTAGAACTTTCTGAATGAATGAAGTCCGGTACTCGCCCATGGTTGGAAAATCCCGGATATCGGTACTTAAAAAGATTGATACCGGGGTTAGGAACAGGCCTAGTTAGGGGTGTTGTCGACTCGATGTACAGATCGTTGCGATGTTCGAGCAATTGCAATATCAAGCTGGCTAAGTACTATCTCGAAAACCATTTCGGAATAGTTTTGATCGGTTGCAAATCTTTAGCTCGTATTTGCTCGGCACTTGAAAAGATTTGAGCTTTACTATTTATTTAAATATAGTTAGTTTAGCATTCAGTCTATCAAGTTGGCTAAGCATATTCAAAAAAGATCGGATGCGTATTAATGTGGTATCAATTGGAATGGAATAATTGCTATATTCATTTTTTGGAATTGAACTAACGAAAAACGTTACAATTCATTAGTAATTTAATTAACGGTAAAACATCGGTTCGAGTCCTGACTATGACCATAACAGATGGCCAAGCGGACGTTTTCGTAAACTCGAATCAGAGTGTGTTCCAATTCAAGCGATAATTAAAACACACTCTGCTATGCTATTGTAAATTCTTTACGATTAACCAGCCGTGAGATTACATATGTGTGGGAACTTAAGGAGCGGCATGGATCAGGTTTTGTTCCGCGCCTTTGTCCCCAGAGATTATGTTAATTACAGAATCCGTATTATTTCGTAGTGCCATCAAAAAAAATCTGAGGCTGCGGTTACAGTTTTTGCGAAGTGAGAAATGTTATGAAAAACTGCGAGAAAATGCGAGTGTAAGTTAACCTTCCGGCGGGCGCAATACTAATCCTAACACGATCGGGCGCAATGCATCTGACAGATTAAGTGCAGAAAAAAGGATGAAACTAAGTTTTTGTATATTTTAGACTCTTATTTATTATTGCATCGTCTTTTTGAAGCAGTTCTACGAAATTTTAGAAACAAAAACTGGCTCACAAAGTTTGACACCCTTCACATTTTCAATTTTCTAAGAATATTCCGTTTTCAATCGCTTCAATATTTAAAAAACCTCCAACAACTCGACAGCTTAAAAAATGTGAGCTTATTTTACTAAAAACACACTATTGAATGACTTGGTGAGCCTAAAAGTCAACACTACGTTATTACGCAATGTGAAGAGTATAGCAGGTGGACATTTTCATAGAAAAGGAGAAAATAACACAATCGGGCGCAATGCATCTAGGTCGTTTTCTTTAATAAGATCATTGGTGTAGAAAACTTTTCGGAGAGGGAGGGGATCTGGAACCAGATTTTTTCCCTACAAGGGAAATACAATATAAAAGACTGGGAGGGATCGTGAATAACTTGAATTTTTGTAAAAATATTACAATAAATTTAGTTCAGCAACACATGGCGCTAATTCAGTGTAGCGGATTTACCAGTAGGCTGAGCAGTCTAGAGCCTAAAGACTGACTTCAAAGTAAATATTCAAATATCAGATTTAATAGAACATATGGGTCAACTTAGCCTCGTCATTATGTAGATTCGTTTGGGGAACAGGCAAAGTGTGCTTTTCGCTTGGTGAAACATAGAACCGGAAAAAGGCTTCTTGCCAATATTTCAGACCTTCAGACACTCAGGAATGAATGTTAATTCAGCCAATATGTCTGGAATAGTAGCTTAAAATGAGACCTTCATTTTTCACGAAGATTGCGTAGTACAAAAATAGCAGAATTTCAGCTGAATGTCCAAGAAGAGGAAAATTAATTTTCAGCTCTTTTGGTCTTCCTGGAAATGACTTTTGAGTCTTCAAATGCCTAAGCTAAAAATGAGACCTTCAATTTTCATAAATAAATAAATAACAGGCGCGACAATCCAACATTGGACTAAGGCCGCAGGATGTGTTAGTGACATCCTATTTCCAAGATCTTATCTGCTTTTTTGTTGAGGTAATGAGATCAGCATCACGCTCAGCAGTGTTATTTATCCCCATAAATGGGTACTCGTTTAACATCTGAGTGAGATCATAGTCCGTCACAAGCTCGTGAGTTCGAAAAACACCATGGATCACGGTGAGATTCGAACTCATGACCCTGTGCACCGAAGGTGCGCGCACTAACCGCGAGACCAGCCAGTTTACAATTTTCATGGAGACGTAATAACTTGTCATCTAAACATACTAAAATTAGCTCATTTAGGAGCGTTATCAAATTATTTACAGACTTTTCAAAAAAACCCAATGTTTTAATAATTGCATCATCGACGCGCACGATAATTTTGAAATCCAAAGAGAGAACAGTTTATGTGAAATTGCATGTAGTTTAAATGTAGGACCAAGTGAATAAGGAGGTCAATTACGCGATATTCTTTAAAAACGCTACAGCAGGGTAACGGTAAAAGTTACATGCATTTCACTTTTCGAAAAAGATTGAAGAACGCCCAGGACTCGGAAAGCAGAAAGCTCAAAGCTCATATGTACATATCAATGTGCAAATGGAAAATTGAAAATTTGCTGGTAAATAAAGCAGATCCTTTTTGTGTATTAAGTATTAACCCTCGGATGGTTCAGTGGGGTCTGACAGACCCCAGAGAAATTTAAATCTTAAATTTTTTATAGAAAAACTTGTTGAATGGTATTTTTATGCATATGTAATTTAAGTATGTGTCACATGCGTTCATTTAAGCAAGCATTTATTTGAATTTGTGATTTTGTTAATAAGTTATAGCACTTTGAAATTGCTCTGGGGTCTGTCAGACCCCACGAACCATTTACGTATGTCTTTTTTACAAAAGTACATTTTTCGTTTTGTGGGAAATTTTCAAAGTATGTTATTTGGAAAACGATAAAATGTAATAATAATAGTCGGGAAGTGTTGAAACTTTGTAATTAGAGTACATTTGGGAAATTAGAAATGTTAATTTTGAAAGAAATGAAAAATTTAGGGTGTTTTGAATTAGGGGGTTTTAAATTTTTTACTCAATTCACTTAAAATTATGCCGTTTTGTACCTGGTTTTCATTTATGAGGATCTCCTTTCAATATTGTGTCATTACCTTATGTTTTTTAAGTCAAGACATAAATTTATGACTTTTATGAGCGTAAGAATTAGGTGGGTATTTTACATAATCATAATGCTTCCTCAGCGAACTTGGCTATACACTTGTCGAACCTCTTCTAAGAAGGAGGAAATCATCCGGCAATATTCGCCGAAGCACAGCGCAAAATATTGAAGACATTTTGTGCATTATTCAGCTTTCACCCCCCCCCCCCATGGGGCTAATGCTCCGGGTCCCCCAATGGGGTCAGATGGGCCCCCAAAAAGGCAAAGATGTTTCCTATGCCCACGACCAAATGATCGGAAGACAAAATACAATTGCAACGAGTGCAAAAAGCCAATTTGCGAAGACCATCGAGGAAAAAGCTGTGAAGAAGAATGCTCTAAATATTGACTAACTTTGGATCCCGATTTAAGAAAAAATATTAACCTTAGCTGAACAATGTTGATGTACTTATCTTTGTTAATTAGTATTAAATACGTTTTGACTACTAAAAATAACATTTTGTTAATATTTTAGTTTTTATATTGATTTATTTGTGATAAGTTCAAATTACCCTCAAATTTGACACCACCTAATTTTTTCTTCCACATACTAAAAGGTACTGTCCGAATTCCACTTTTTTTATATACCACTTAATCAAAAGGCTTCAAAGTTACTTCTCGCTCCAACAAATGTGGCAAAAAGGCAAAAATTTAAGTTTTAGAGCGATTTTTGCCTTGGGGTCTGTCAGACCCCACTGAACCATTTACGTATGTAAAATTTACCTGAACCATCCGAGGGTTAAAATTAAAAGTGTCTCGCATATTTTGTTCAACTTGATTTGAAAATGATCTGATCTACGAAAAGTTAAATGTCTATGATCGCGAAAGGTGAATTGCTCAAGTTACTTCAAATTGCGTTTAAGCTTAAGCTATTTGCCGTTCGCGAAAGATCCTAGATCGAGCCTTAGCTAATATAATGTACTTGCACTCGAAAAGGACGGCGAAAAATAAGAAGCCTATTGGCAGTAAATATGTAAATCCGCCCTGGTGCAAACGAAAATTTTGTATAAATATACAAAGTCTGAAGAGATTTTTTTTTGTGTGGCGGTGTGAGATAAACACACTTGGCTCTTGTTCAACATTGGCCGTGTTTTTTACATCGGGGGTAGGTTTGCTACCCCAGACGCGCAAAAAAAAACTATCGAGGGTAGCATCCAGGTTAAATTTCAAATTGTCACGTAGGCATTGCCATTAATTTCAAAACATTGCTCAAGAATATTAACCTTCCGGCGGGCGCAATACTAATCCTAACACGATCGGGCGCAATGCATCTGACAGATTAAGTGCACAAAATAGGATGAAACTAAGTTTCTGTGTATTTTACACTCTTATTTATCGTTGCATTGTCTTTTGGAAACAGTTCTACGAAATTTTAGAAACAAATTCTGCCTCACAAAGTTTAATACTTTTCACATTTTAAATTTTCTGAGAATATTCCAATTTCAATCGCTTCAATATTTAAAAACCCTCCAACAACTCGACTGGTTACACATTGTGAGCTTATTTAACTACAAACACACTATTGAATGATTTCGTGAGCCTAAAAGTCAACACAACGTTATTAGGCAATGTGAAGAGTATAACAAGTGGAAATTTTTATAGAAAAGGAGCAAATAACACAATCGGGCGCAATACATCTGAGAGATTATTTCATCCCCTCCCGCTCCTTAGACATATAGTAGATAGAAACTGAAAACTGCTTTGGATAGTTGATCGATAAAGATTAAGCTACTGTGAGTTTCAGATCTCTCCCTTTTCATATCGCTGATTGGCGCAGCCAAACCTGGTCACTTAATCTGTCAGATGCATTGCGCCCGCCCGAAGGTTAAAGCCCCGTTTTCACATTACAAACGCAAAAGTTAACATGTAATTTTTTTTAATGAAAACATATTTGTACGTAGGAATCATAATTTTGTTAGAATAAGAATTCGACGAACAACATTTTTAACATGAATTTGCAAACAAAAACTATATTTTTTGCACACACTTGTGTGTTGCATGTAAACTATACCTTACAGCTTTTCATTTCAAAATTTAATTTTTGCTAGTCATTGGAAAACGTACTAGATAATAATTGGGATTGCATACATTTAGGCGAGTTTTGGAAAGCTCATTAAATCTGGATAGCAATATAATTTCTAACCTGAATAAAGTCACAGGTTAGCGTTTGTATGAAAATTACCCCGGATAGTGTAGGTTAGCTAATTAAAAAACACGGCCATTATCTATGTTCCAATTAGTCAGAAATCCACAAAACAGTGCAAAAGTTTCTCCTCTTCATAACTACGCTGGGGGCCCCTGGCGGTTAGGGGCCCGTGTTCCACCGCACACATCGAACACCGTACGTTACGCCACTGCATCTAGGAGATCATTTCATCCCCTCCCGCCCGTCAGACATATGGTAGATAGAAACTGAAAACTGCTTTGGGTAGTTGATCGATAAAGATTAAGCTACTGTGAGTTTCAGATCTCTCCCTTTTCATATCGCTGATTGGCGCAACAAAAACTGGTCACTTAATCTGCCAGATGCATTGCGCCCGCCCGAAGGTTAAATCTAATCAACTGTTAGGATTACAATCTGAAATATTATTCGTACAAGCTTATTTTGCAAGGATGTAACGTGAACTAGTTGTTCGTGTTTGAAGCTTTTAAAACTACAAAGACTTCCTCTAAATTCAAACGCGATTGAAATCATAGATTACACCCACGTAATAGTCGACTCACAAACCCGAAAGCTTTTCTCGCTTTTCTCTCTTCGCTAAAGATTGTAACCGTGCCCTGAGACTTTAAGGCCGGGTTTCTGATAGCTCTTATTCAGTACCTGTCGGCTGATTAGTCTTATCGCGTAGAGAAGACACACACCATATTTAGAAAGCTTTTCCATTGTATTGAATGGAATTTTTGTTTATTTTGCATAGCTACGCCATATTTTGCTTGTTTAAGCCATCATCTTAGATTGAGAAAATCATTGCGCACTTTCATCCAACAGCGTAAATAAGCAAAAGATAACAGAACTATGCAAAATTAACAAAAAATCAATTCAATATAATGGAGAAGCTTTTTGAATATTGTGTGTGTCTTCTCTGGGCGATAAGACTAACCATTCTATAAGATCTACGAGAGAATGGGCCTAAATCTGATAACATTTCTTGATGTTTTCAATCTGATACATGTCATGTCGTAACCTTAAATTAACCTTACCACATAGAGCAACACAGTGGGAACTAAAGGAGTACGGTTACACATACATTTCTGAAGTCCAGCCAAACGCCTTAGAAGTTTCTTTCCAATCATATTTAAAATTAAAGTCTCAGTGTTTCGCAAATTACCGGATATTACATTTTTTGGCTAGAATAATGTGAGTGTGAATGCAATATTTTATATGAATATTGTAAAAATTAGATCACTTGCTAAAAGCCCATCGCTGTAAGCATGAGACTGAAAAATTGGTACCAATTTATTGACCGTTGGACCCCTCCCGAAAGCAAACCCTAACTACGTCCCTGTCTGGTGTAATACTAAAGGGGCGGCAAATTGTCCTCTTACCCGGGGCGGCGTAAACGCTAGAGCGGGCGCTGCGTAAATACATATAATAGGGTTCATTATCTGCCATGTGTCTTAATGTTGCGGTGAAGTTTCAAATAAATAAGGCGGATATTCATTCAGTCGCATCCGATTTAGATCACGATAATTTTAGGATTCCTCTTACAGCGACATTTCACATTTTGATTAAATTTTGGCTTTGGCTTTGCCCTTCCCTAAGACAAATTCTGGCTACGCCCATGGTTCACTGTTTTATCGTCTTAGTGTCTATGGCTGGGCTAATTCATTTTCAACTTTTTGCTCATTTGGAACATTAAACTCGTGTCGGAACTGTCGTATATTAGAATTGTAACGTTTGTCCGTATTTCTCTATTTTTCGATGTAAATTTTTCCGTTGCGGAACATTTTCTTTATCACACACGTACGTTTATCATAAACAATACGTGTACTGTACTTTATTACAGCTTAATAAAATGTTGAAAACAACAGCAATGAGTAGAGAATGAATTATGTACATACATATATCATCCTCCTGGGATGGAAAATGTCGATATTCTGCGCCCAAAATTTAAATATATATATATACTACTCGTAATCTAATTTGAAATTTGTAATCGCATTTGTTTGAAACGAAAAGAAAAAAAAGAATATAATTGTTCAAGAGTAATTTTATTTTTGTATTGATGTCAAATTGGTATTTTAATGAATTAGTTAATTCATTTTAATAAATTAAATACACCATTAAAATAACCTTTCTTAAATGAATACAAAATTGCTTATAATTTGATAGTTAAATCACCATAATTTGCTTAACATCGTAGCCATAAATTTTCTTAGGGGATGGGTCTCTGTAATACAAAATCAACAATTAAGTTTTAACGTAAATTTAATTGATCGGCTCTAAAATATTGTTGAGAATCCACAAATGCGCCAAGAAGTGCAGAGCATACAATTCAGTCTTCTAGAAATATAATAATAGACACTTCACTGTCACTTCCCTCAAAAAGATGAAACATGTCTGACCCAATGAATCGTCAACGCCGTAGTTCGGTAGTTCTACTGACCAGAATTTAATTGCAAAAGACTAGTAAAAGTAAGAAAATAAAACCAGAAACGAAGTTACTTTACTGTTTTTAAACAATAATTTCATCACCTAAAAGTACATTTTCATTTTTTCTAACTTATTTTCTAACGTATCTCAAAGAATCACAAAAACAAATTTACCTAAAAAAATTCATATTTCTCTGTACTGTATGCTATACTTCACGAATAATCTCCACAATATTATTATCCGCTCTAATACCTTTTGGTGTAATTTAACTTGTCATGCTTATAACAGAATTTCTGATTTATTAAATGGTAGAACAAATATTGTCCTATATAGGATTGAGCCTACGTATAAATGTATGTACGGTTAGGCTAAGGATATAGCTATTCTAAACAAATCTTGTCTAGACTAGACCGATATGTTCACGATTTTCGATTAATGCTATTGAATATTGTCTAATATAGTCGTGTATACATATAGTTTTGGCAAATATTTTCACAGGCGCCCTTTTGATAAAGTCTCTCTAATGATGTCCTAGGAATATCGTTATATTTATATATTTTGTCAACTATGTATCAGTCCATTACCCACACGAGCAATATGTATGTAGGATTTGACCAAATGTTGTTCGGGATTGAGGGTCTTACATATATGTATTATACCTACATCGGCTGCCGACAGGATAAAGGCTATATTATGTTGATTGAGTTCGTCAAGTTCATTGAATTGCAGACAATGATAATTATAATCAACTAATACGTTAATGATGTTTGTTAATCGATGACGTTCCAATTAAAGGGTATAATATGTATTTTATTTAAGCTGAAATTTGATTTGATTAGTCAGTAGAGAAAAACACAAAGATTTTTTTGGATACGAATGCAATAGGGTGGGCCATAAAAAGGTTGAAGGTCGTATAAGATGGGAAGTTTAAGTAATACATTTATGTAATAATAACTTTTGAATAAAATGAATAAAGCTAAAAAAGTATGTAATTGCAAAATTAACCTTTAATTTGTGTTTTTGTGTTTTTTTTTCTAATTTTTTGTTACTTTTGTAAATGTGTTCGGTGTAATTTTAGACAATTTCTGATCAAATATTTCCTTAGAATTTTGTTTTTATTTTTTTATTTGACCTTCCGGCGGGCGCAATACCAATCCTAACACGATCGGGCGCAATGCATCTGACAGATTAAGTGCACAAAAAAGGACGAAACTAAGTTTCTGTATATTTTAGACTCTTATTTATTGTCGCACTGTTTTTTTGAAACAGTTCTACGAAATTTTAGAAACAAATACTGGTTCACAAAGTTTGATACCCTTCACATTTTTAATTTTCTAACAATATTCCGCTTTCAATCCCTTCAAAATTTAAAAAACCTCAAACAACTCGACCGCTTAAAAAATTTGAGCTTATTTTACAAAAAAAACACACTATTGGACGATTTGGTGAGCCTAAAAGTCAACACAACTTTATTACGAAATGTGAAGAGTGTAACAAGTGGAAATTTTCATAGAAATGGAGAAAATAACACAATCGGGCGCAATACATCTGAGAGATTATTTCAACCCCTCCCGCCCCTCAGACATATTGTAGATAGAAACTGAAAAGATAAAGTTAATCGATAAAGATTAAGCTAGTGTGAGTTTCAGATCTCTCCCTTTTCATATCGCTGACTGGCGCAACAAAAACTGGTCACTTAACCTGTCAGATGCATTGCGCCCGCCAGAAGGTTAATTTCATGTAACGAGTTCTATAGAGGTAAAGATTGCAAGTCCTTCTTTGAAATCAGGCGGATGGAGACACATTTTGCTAAAAAGTTAAACGTCTTCGTGCTGATGTTTCGCCCTAACAAAAAAAAATGTGGCAATTTCTGATCAGCCATTTTGAAACAAAAAAAAAAACAAATATTAAACCACTTTAGTTTGCTGTGCGATGCTGTACAATTATATAAAAATTTAAAGTTTAAAGTCTGGATAGAAAAAAATCTCACAGCGAAAAACGCTATTAGCTTTTCAAATTGGTTTGTTAGTTTTTGTTCAGCCTGTCCAATGGCGTTCCCAAAATTTACCTGCCTTTTGTAATTTCAACTTACATTTTTGGTGCGTGCCATAATAGCAGCAATTTAAATCAAGCTCTTCA
Organism: Microchrysa polita; assembly: GCA_949715475.1. Classification (NCBI taxonomy): domain Eukaryota; kingdom Metazoa; phylum Arthropoda; class Insecta; order Diptera; family Stratiomyidae; genus Microchrysa; species Microchrysa polita. Next base: position 87,096,361 of record OX454418.1, on the reverse strand, counting down.
ATGAATGGACAGTTTGAGTTTTCCGCTTGTAGGAGAAACGATACCATGGGAATACACGAGTTCCCGCCAAACCTCCCGTCGTTCTTCAAGGATCGTCCCTCTCGGAAAATTTGTACAAGCTGTCATTATTTCTTGTTCGAAGCAAATTGATATTCAAAAAAAAAAAATAACGAAAAATGTACGTGCCTGTTGGAAAATGTATGCTGTTAGATTGGATCGATGAGAGATGTATTACTTCCTGAATATGAGGCTTTCCCCAATGTTTATTTAAACTAGGGGGCTTTGCCCCCTACTCGCTACGCGCGTATCATGAAATATGTACTTCTCATATGCTCTTATACTTAGTCGGAAATGTTACCTTCAATGCTATACAAATCAAGAGAAATGACCGAAACAACAAATATATTTTTCCTGTGCTAATGCGTATTGCAAAAGCTGGTAACGTTTTACGACCGTTTCATCTTCTTCAACTTCTGTCCACACGGCCAACAAGTTTGATAGGATTTGTTGATGTTGAATATCGTACGTGAGAACAGCCTTCCAGCTTGTGAAAATTTGGTGGGAAAAGTTGTATCAAACAAGTTGGAGGCCGTCCGAACGCGCATAATTGCAGCAACCCCAAGGCAATAGTCTCCAATAGTCTAATCTGATACGTACCGACGAAGAATCTTGAAATGAACCTGCCGCGAAGCTGTTTGCGGAGGACAAGGATTGGTATAGAGGCTATCCCAGTGTGTACCGTTGTCTCGTTTTGCCGAAACCACTTTGTTCGGAGATTTTTTCAGTCAATGCATTATGCAATATGGCTTTACGCGAAGGAACACAAAAAATCTTTTTATTAGTTTGTTTTCCATCTGAGCAAGAATGCCAACACGTCGAAGGAATGTGCATACTGAAGAGAATATCGCGGCTGTAAACGAAAGTATGAAAGAAGATCCAAATTTATCGATTCGTCGTCGGTTGCAGGGATTGGGGTTCTGTCCGTCCACCATCGAAACCCCTCCCGACTATTTCCTTTGGGGTTACGTGAAATCACTGGCTTATGCTGATAAACCACCAACACTTGAAGCCTTGGAGCCCAACATTGTTCGTGTTATTCGTGACATACGGCCAGCAGTACTAGAAAAAGTGGCCAAAAAATGGACGTTCCGAATGCGCTTCGTCAAGAACAGCCGCGGTTCCGAAATGTGCCAAATAATTTTCAAATGTTAATGCCATGTATTGATCTTCTGAATAAAAAAAAAGAATTGATTAAAATTTAATTGTTTGTGTTATTTTTAAACCCTTCGCTCATAGAGTGAAAGGGTATATTAACTTTGTCATGAAGTTTGTAACGCATTGAAGGAGGCATCTCCGACCATATAAAAAGTATACATACTTTACTTTGATAGTGGCACAACTCCAAAATTGGGATTTCCTGTTTTTGGGCTCAAATGATGCCAAATGTGGCATTTTTTTCATTTTACACATTTCCCGATTCCAATCTTTAGTAGATTTCTTGTAAAGTGTACTTGTGCCGCTATCCAACTGCCTCCGGTTTTCCATGGATACTGGCTTAAAAAAATGTGCCTGTATCCAATTGCAATGAGTTGTTTTAAAATATCTTAAATTTTTTTCATTTGATTATTTTGATATCGAAAATACGCTTAACTCACTTTAAGCTTTCTCTATGGGTAACGTTTGAATAGGAATAATAGCTTATGTCTAAATAAGAACTACCAAATGTCCTTTTATTGTAAAGAAAATTTGAATTTGTTTATTTTTTTAAATTCCAAACTTAAATTCAGAATAAGCAAAATGGCTTACATTAATTTAATTTTTTTCTAATTGGAAGAAACTATTTGGTAAAAATTAAATTAAAGTCATATCCTTCTATGGAATCAAGCGGTATATATGAGATAACCGGAAAACCCAATCCCAAAATTTCCTTAATAATGAACACAAATTCATCAATCTCTGACGGCAGGTGACCTTAAATATGGACATTTTCATTAATTTAATATGATAGGATAGCCTAACGTCGAACTTTCGCCACTTGAATCGTTGACCTCCAATTGTAATGGTGGTGGTGGGCGTCCTCATGTACTCAGTACTCCCAGCGCGCCCTCGGACGTCCACGCAATCTCACCTCTTCGGCATGCGATTATTATCCAGTCGTTGTAAATGTTTTGTTTGAATTTCTTTTGCAGAAGGCTTTAATCGCTTAATCTTCAAGACATGATCTTGATATCATCGGCGTACACTATTAACTGTGACGACTTGAATATCGTTCCGGTGCTGTCCATATTCATGGCACGAGTGCGAGTTTTGGAAAGATCAGTAAGATTGCACACTGAACAGAGAGACGGAATAGTCATCGTCACCTTTATCAGCCGCACTAGTTTTGCTGGTATGATTTGTTCTCCGAACGTATTAATTCTCTTTTCCAAAACCGATAGAATCTTCTCAGTGGCGTAACGTGTTCAGCGGAACACGGACCCCCAAGCCAGAGGGGCCCCCAAATCCGAAAACATAAATAAATTGGCATTGAGTGACTGTTCTCGTAAAAAGATTCATTTTGATAAGTCTGCAAAAAATACGTCAGCTGCAGAATCTATAATAGGGATGAAACATTTGTTTGGCTTTGTGTACGCAGAAGACTGGACCTCATCGTAGTATTGAACTTTGTTTATGCCGCAGAGACGGAACTTTTTGGTCACCTTCTTTCAAGCTTCGTCAGAATGTGTATATGTTCGAGTATCAATTCCTTTTGGGTTTTTTCTCATAAGAATATTGCAAAAAATAAACGTTAGAAGTGCCCGTCTGAAGGTTATTGCCTAAAATGGAGCCTATATGATCCAGTTGCTGGAATATTGAAGTACAGTAAGACCTTGGTTTGTGTCGGTAATTGGTTCCTAGAAAAAAATTTCCATAGACAATGTAAGAGTTTTGTATGAAAGGGCCAGTTGAATAACGACGCAAGTCGAATTTTCACAACGCAAATCGAAAAAAGAGTGTTACTTTTAAAACACCGCAATTCGAAAATAACGCAATGTGAATCGACGCAAATCGAGGCTCTACTGTAATTGCTACATCATCGGGAAAAATATGTTCACAATGTTCACAAAAACATGTTGATCTATTGGGCTAACCACGGCTACTGTACTGAGATAGTTCAATCAGGGTTAAGTCAGAAAGTTTTTTTTTTAACTAAGAATCAGGAAATTACGAAAGACAAGTCGCCGATTTACTGTAGTGAGTACAGATAATACATCAGCTGTTTCTCCTACGTAAAGTCTCTTTGGAGAAGCTCTAGCACGAATTTGATTTCAGTATGGATTTAGTTTGCCTTTGGACAGGACGTGCTGGACATCGTTTAACTTAGCCAAAATCGTCAAAACTATTCATGTGAGCTAATTGATGAGATCCTCTATGATCAACGACTGCTAGGAGAGACAGATATGTAGGGCGCTCCTCAAGGTGGTCTTTTTATGCCGCTTGAACTTGAAATAGATGATATCACAAGATTTCCTTTGAAACATGCTGCTAAAACAGACAATTTTTGCTACTCTTGCTAATTTTTTGACTGCTTTAAATATGAGCTTTTTTCCTTATGAAACAAATGAAACGCCAGGGGCCCCCATTTCGATTTCGAGCACAACAAATTTTGGAAACGTTACGCCACTGAATCTTCAAGTCATAGAAACTGATGAGATGCCCCCGTAATTCTCGCATTTCAGCTTGTCACCCTTTTTGATTACCTCGTCTCGGTCCATATAGTGTAATTCCAACAAAGTGGTGGTATCTTAGAGAAAGCATAGCAACCCATGCCATGCGTTAGTCCAGAGTGGCTATGTGATCACACAACCCATATGTGTTTGACTCCAAATTTATTACACTACACTCCACGAAATAATTCAAACGTCAAAATATTGTCGATGCAATTATTAACCCTTCTGTCGCCGCCTACGAGCTATTATGCCTGAGGTTTAGCTGAATCTTCTGTAAAATTAATTTTATTTTTTGAAGAGGTCTAATTTTAGTTGTAGACACAGTTTACATACTATGTCTTACAATGATACGCCGGTTTTTTTCGTTTCATTAGACATACATAGTTTATATTTCGCCGAACATTTGATCGCATTTGTGGCCGTCAGTCTCTTTGAAATATATGGCAAGGGGTGGAAAATATTGTTGAACGATATTTTTCATCAAGATATAGTACCAATGGTCTGTCTAGGTCTATGTGCCAATCGAAGAGTTAATAATCACGTTGGCTTTTTGAGAGAGTAATAAATTCTACGCGGATTTTATATTCTCAATTTTAAACAAAAAATTGACATTTGAATAAAATTTTCACACATACTATGAACTGCAATAGTGTGAAAACGGTGCCATTTTTATTTTCTGATGCCCACTCTGGACTAACGCATGCTTTCTCTAAGGGTGGTATTAACTCAATCTCGGGGAAATATCCGTGGCGAATAATTTTGATGCTGGCATTTTATTAATGTTTGTCTGAAGCGATCGAATCTGCAATATTTTTTTTTCACGAAATCGTGACGGTTCTTTTGATATTCATTGTCAAAATGTCACTTTTCGATAAGGATGTTTTCACACTTGTACTTAATCTGGCCAGATTACATAATCTGCGGTGTGGTGAGTTTAAAAATGTATGGAATTTGACAGCTCAAATTAAGTAATTTGCACAGATTACGTAATCTGGCCCTAAGTGTGAAAACCTCCTAAGGCAAGTTCAGTATTTTGATGGGAAAAGGGAGATATTTCCGCTTTACTGATTGGTGAAAGTGTTTCATGCAATCAAGTCTACGTTTCAATTTTATTTAGTCCCACTACAATAGGTAGTAAGTTTTAGCAATTGGGCTAGATGTTGATAATATGAATTGTCAAAATATATTTACGAACAAAAATTGTAAAGTTTTATAAACTAGCTGTAGGTATACTGTTATTTTGAGTGTACTGCTATTGATTCACAACAAACTGAGGCAAAAAATTCCCCCAATTTCCAATTAAAGACTGAACTACCCAAAAAAATTTGGACATTGAATATCTGGAGAACCGTTATGTTTTCGCGAAAACTGTTTGCAGATTCGATCGTTTCAGACTAATATTAATGAAATAACATCATCAAAATTTGGCGCTACAGTTACCGAAATCGTGCCCAATTTCGTCGAAAATTAACATGGCGAACTACCAATCCTATCCCGAAATTCGATCATTCATTTTATAATAATCTGTAATATTTTATGTATTATTCACAGGATATTATCTTGTGTACGAAAATAAAACAAACAAAAAATGAAATACTTTTTCATCAATAATGGCACATTTTAGATAAATGCTTAAAAAAGCAGTTTAAACTGAATTTGGACCTAAAAATTAATTATATAATATTTCTAGAGACTGTTGCACAAATCATAGTGAAAAATTCATGGAAAAGGTTGAACGGTTGAGCGCATATTTGCAAAAATCCTTTTCGTAAATCTTTAATTGCTTCTCCCGGAAAATTGAATTTTTCGAGTTGTACCACTATCAATATAACGCAGCGATATATGATCAGCATGACTTGGGGAGTCGATTGGGCGATGTCCGTCTGTCTGTCCGTCTGTTGCAGTGCATTTTTCTCGGCCGCTATAAAAGCTAGAGAGCTGAAATTTTGTACACATGCTTATTATTGTTGCAGGCTGTTTGTATGTTTGAATCGCAAAACTCGGACAAGGGGATCATGGGGTTGCCATACAAACTTAACCCCCCCCCCATTTAGGTTCTTCTGAGAAAAACTTTTTTATTTGTGTACCAATTTCAAATCAAACTTCGCTCAAATGTGTTTCTATTGATGAAACACAACATATGTAAAAATAGATCAAATCCGCCCGTGGGGTCATGGGGCTGCCATACAAACCTAGCCCACAAAATTAAGTTCTTGTAAGAAAAACTTTTTTGTATATGAAGTAATCTGAACGAAACATCACAAAAATGTTTATATATTAATGCTACAAAACATATGTAAAAATGGATGGAATCGGACTGTGGGATCATGGGGCTGCCATACAAACCCAACCCCCCAATTTGGTTCTTTTAACCCTTGTGTTGCCACCCAAAAAAACTTACACTATCTGCCACCCGGGTACCTCGGTACCCCCATATGAAACTCTTGCTAAAAGTCCATTGTAGCTGAAAATAATTGTTTGTATTTTTACAAGGAAAGTTAAGAATAGATTATAGTTTTGTTTAGAGAACTTAGCGTATCCAAAACATGCACTGAATTATTGCCGTTGGCGTGAAGAAGCCAGGCATTCAGCCACTGCTGAGAGAGTTTCGATGGACGAATAAAAGAAAACGATGACGACAAAAGAAACGCTGAGGAGGAGAGTAACAATGAAAATTTTTGTCACGGAATCTGACTATCGTCGGTATTTTGAAAAAAAAAATGCATTCCTCAAGAAATTAAACTGACGAGCTGTTGACCGTTATTGTCGACGCTTTTGGATTTGACGAGGAGGTACCATCTGTTCGTATGTTCCGTAGAAGAAAAAAGCGGTGATTCTTCCCATTACGATATCACCGGTACCACGTACGTTAATTACTATGAAAACAATGATTTGCTTGCAAAAAAAACTAACGAGCGCAGAATTTTTCTACACCAGCTCTCGGAAAAATTAGCTATGTTAATGATAGGAGAGTGATTTTCTAACCAGCAAGTCATGCGAAATCATGGAACGAAAACTACAATCGAAAGGTACTAAGGAAGGCCAGTAATAGAAGTGGTTACTAACAGCAACCACCAAAGAAACGCTAGAGGTACAAAAGTTGACGCATTTTTACGATATACTCGAAATATGTATACGATATTCTATACGAAAATCATTCTTTTTATATCGGGGTACCCGGGTACCCGGGTGGCTCATACGTGTTGTTTTTTTTAAATGCAAAATTTTTTAAGTTAAAATATTTCTATAAATACGTAGAATGCAAATTTCGATACAAATTCGATTAATTCATGGAGATCCGAGAAGATTTTGGACAATCTTTCCTGGGGAAAAAATTATTTAGCAAAACGTATCAAGATGGGTACCCGGGTACCCGGGTGGCAACACAAGGATTAAGAAACATCCTTTTTGCACCTATTGCAGAAAACCTTGTATTCATATATATTTACCGCAACACACGGGAAATGCAAAAATTAAAGAAAACTTATTGTGGGACCATTCCCCCCTCCTCCGTTTACCCCGTAAAGTTTTCTATAAAATGTTTTTTATTTGTCAACTTATTCCAACTAAATCTCATACAAATATTGTTTCATCGACGCCACGGAACTTATGTGAAAAGGGAAGGAAAGGAATCGGAGAAGAGGATAACACACAAGTCATAGGTACGCTCAGGGCCGGATTTCCCATATGGGCAACTGCCCGGGGCGGCAAATTTTTAAGGGCGGCATATTTTTGAAAATTTCATTCTTCCATTGAATTAATTTTCTGTGAAATATACACATTTCGATATTTCAGGAGGCAGTTTAAATAAAATAGAAAAAAAGGGAGCTCTGCAAAAGTCGTTCCTTTGGCCAGTGGCGGACTTACATATCTGACGTCTGTAGGTGTTTCGACTTTTGCCACCCTACCGATCTTGCCCCTTATTTTTACAATCCAACTATTAATCGATTGATCCTTGACTCCGAAATTGTTTCTAACGAATTAAGCGAATACTTCTATAATTGGAATAAAATAAGATCACTGAACTATTTTTTTATCTGTGCTCGTCCGCTCATACGCCGGACCATTTTTCGATATAATTTGACAGACGCAGCCTCAACGTATTTACGTCCGGCTTTCTCGCTCTGGAGAACATTATTGTTTGCTGCAGACAAACCACTCATTGGGACCTCTTTTTACCGCGTCCATCTCCAGTGCGTGAATGATTCTTAATATTTGCTTAACTAACTAACTTATTTGCTTCTTAACTCTACATCTGATCTCTAGGTCAGTTCCGAGTTATGGAGAATGACTGATTGGCAAACATAAAAGTGCGAATATCTCGCTTGACTGCTAGAGCCTTGAAATTTTCATCAAATATGAGCAGTACGGTGCTCTAACTCTTCTCTAAATTTCAAAATTTGTCGTTTACGAATTTCCGAGTTATATACAATTTTTAATTAGAAAACTCAAAATTGCGATTTGGGCAGCCGTATGTTCCGAACGAGGATAGGTCAGACCGTGTAATTTGAAGAAAATGCGAGCACCAAGTAGTTCTACAAGTATGCGAAAATTCAGAAAGACAAGAAAAGCTCCTGAGTTTTTGAAAATGAACGATTCCCAAACATAAAAGTGCGATTATCTTGCTACTATCCTACAGGGTATAGTCCAATTTTATACCTTAAAAGCAGACAAGACTGATCACAGGGCTCACCGAGGGGGTTATGTACATTTTGCTGTAATTTTGCTGTAAATTTAGAAATACAGCATTTCTGACAGGTCAAAATACTGTTCGTCTGATCAGCTTAACCTATACCTATACTTCAGAAGTTCAGTCTAAACACCTTTCTAAAAAGTAAATTAATGTAGTTTTCACTGAAATTCTGTTACTTCCGAAAACGCCGGAAAGCAATGTTATGTTAAAAAAAACTATACACCTCTCATATGAATGCTACTGATCTACTTTTAGCTTAAACTATAGTGACGGAGGGCGGCAACTTGACTACTGCCCAGGGGCGCTACAGAAGGTAAATCCGGCTCTGGGTACGCCCGAAAAATCTTTTAGCCCAAAGGAGAGTTTATTAGCCTCGGTCTCGTTTACCATTTCAAGTTCTATCAGGCTTTAAAAAAACACCCTTTATATTTTAAACAAACGGTTGATTTCTCTATAACGTAAATTAAAGCGTTTCGATTTCATTCGACGGCAATCCGGAAGTAATCAAAATATCTCATCACTGAAACATAAACACATTTTGGGCAGCTCATTATCCACGCAATTAGTGCGATATGGTATGGTGGTGTTATAATGAAGTGATGAATTTTAGGAGCGTCTAGCATGTGTATAATTCCATGGTCAATTGTGCACTCTTTGAAAATTAAGCGCGGCGAAATGCAATTTTCCGATGAGAGGATCGTCACGAAATGAACGAAATTAATAGCTTATGTGTTTGATTTTAATGAAAAATTAAATACGAAGTGAACTATCGCACACAACAAATTGTAGGCATTGCTATAGACATAACATAATCATGCCACAAGATGATAGTAAACGTAGATGTCGTGATGGACACAGTTAGTTGATATTATCCGCCCAGAAATAAACTACTCTTTTGATTTAAGGTTAACGAAACATACCAGTAATATAATGAAAATCAAGCATTCCATACAGATGTACACCCAATGTTTTTATCTTCATGAGGACACAGTGCATACGAATTTTCCCTGTACCTACATAATTTTAATTTAAATGCTAATTTCTTGAGCAAACAATGTCTAATGTTGCACCATATACATACATACATACATTGAGTTTCAGATTTCATCAATACATTTATAATACGCAGAGTAGAAAGGGATTCGCAATGACTAAGTCTAAAACTAGATGATTTAATGGTTTTTTCATGGTCGTTACAGTTCATAGTTTAGATTAGAATTTAAATCCATTTTTACAGGACACCTATACTATGCACAATACATATGTACAAGTACATCCCAGTGAAAAAGCTTAGCACAAGCAAAATATTCTCGCAATTATACTAACAAGTCTAAACTCTAAAGCACTTGAGTTATCCTTGGCACATATGCATATAACGCCACTTAACTGAAGAATGAAAAATCCTTGAAAATTAGAATATCTCACATTACTTGTTTACATCATCATCGTATAATATAAGTGCTATAAACGTTGCGACTAGTCATGAATGTTAAAATGTCGTCCTTTGTCGTACGATATGATAAAATTCTCATGTTTATGTATCAATTCTTTTGTCATCTCTATCTGAAAATTACATAAAAATGAGGAGACGACATGGAAAAACATCAGGAAAATTTCAAAAGGATTATGTTGTAGAAACTGCACATGTTCATGCAGTTTGAACAGTACGTGACTATCATATGAGAATGAGGCGGCCGTGATAATTCTTAACGAAAATTAAATGGTTTTCCTTAAATGGAATCATTTTTAGGGCACCATATAGCATGTTGAAATATTCAAAAGTTGTCCATGTATTGTGTTGTCGACTTTTCTCGTTATAAGTTAACACGTATCACAAACGTTTATTACGTTTTGATGTAGGGATTATCCTGTATCATAGATACATACATACATGTCTTACAGTTAAAGCGGGGAGATCGAAAGATTTTAGTATTGTAATGCGCCTAGCTTATACGTCAACCCAAATTGTATTTCCGTACTTGGCACCAGATGGCCAAGATGGAGGAATCAATAAAGTCCGAACTGAAGGATCATGATGCCAAGACTGAGAAAGCACTCATCGAACGAATTGCGGGTTCCGATAGGTCGATAGCAACCAAGCAGGAAGAAGCGTTCAGCCATTTAATGACCAGCCTTGAACACCAATTTGAAAAACAAAAAGATGCTGAGATCCTGCAGTCGATTCCTGACCCACTGCAGGCATCTTATAGAGCTGGTGAAACAAATATGTATATCGATCACAACTTCGAAACCGGACACAGAAGCCAGGAGAGACACTTCAGCAATTGGCACACGACATTGAACGGCTGGCTCTTTTGTCATACCCGACCTCGGAACCCGAGCATAACTGTGTGCGAGTTCGAGAGGCAGTGGAGGATTGTGTCTGCCAGCGAATGAATGCATCAAGGCAAGATAACAACAGTTCAATTCGATGCTGGAACTGTGGCGAACAGGTTCATGTCCGAAGGAATTGTCAACAGCCGAGGAAGACCAGAACATTCTGCAAGAAGTGTGCCCAGCAGGCGAGAAAAATGAGTTGGCGAAGAGCGAATCGAGTTCGAGAAGTAACGGATGATTACGTTTGTCGGAGAATCGATGTATCGAGACGAGTTGTGAACAAAGTTTCGATTCGATGCTGGAAATGCGGTGAACAGGGCCACGTGCAGGGCCGTGGAGAGAAAATCCGGGCCCGGGGGGACAATGATTTGGGGCCAACCTCTTCCATACGATAAAAAATATGAATCGATGAAAATTTTTATTTGACATATCGGCCCTCAAACAAATTGTACAGTGGAATCTGTATAATTCGGCCTCTAATCCGAAACACCTCATAATCCAGCGTCTTCACTGAATCGGCTCAGTCTCAGTAATACGGCAGTTTTCTACTATAGTCTATAGACATTTGAAGAGTGCTTTAAAGCGGTCTCCTGTGAGATGAGATTTAAGTTCTTAGCTAAAATTATCGGTTTTTAAAAAAATACAAATTGTAGAAAAATAATAAAAAACTGATACCGGATAAGCCACTTGCCAAAAAACTGACAGAAACTGAATTCAATCGTGAAGCATTTTAACATACTAAACTCACTAAAAAACGTGGTTGAAGGGATAGTATCATGTGTGATTTTTGTTTTCAAGTAGGTATATTTTGAAGATGATTCAATAGTTGATTGGCAAATTTTAAGGAACTACAGAAGCCAAAATCATTCTAAAATAAGGTTCGTTCGTTTTACGTGCATTTTTGGGTAACGAAACTTCATAGAAAAGCGACTGCTTAAAGGGTCGACTTTCTAGTATGAAGTTTCGTTACTAAAATCAGCCCGTGATGACAAACAAAAAACTTTATTTTTGAATGGTCGTGCCCTTTACACAAGATACGCATAAAACGATACTGGTAGCCGAGTAGTCTTCTAGCATTTAGTTCTCCCTAGAAACAAATTATTGATTCCCTTGTCCAAAAGAAATTATTTAGAAAACTTCTATTCTATTGTTGAAGTAAGATGCCAACCTATATTCGAACTTTGGTATCAAGTAAGCCTTGAAAATTTCGACAGTCATTCTCGATATGATAGGATCAGGATAGGTATGTACGTAACCGCCAATTCGCTACTACGCTTATTATTTTTTTTTCTGGATGAAGATTTTTCAAAGCTATGGTTTAATATGTACCTCAACCCTTACAAAGGTTTTAGGAAAACAAGTCTCATACAGTTCACAGCTTTAACAAATGCTTGGGAAGCTCAATTCTGTAATTTATTAGCACACTCGCAGTGGCCCAGACTGTTGTAATAATAATTAATATATAGGGGAAAGTCCTTCTAGAAAAAAATGTCGCTGTTCAGGGCTCCTATTTTTACTTCCAACACAAATTTTTGGAAAAATGGTACGCTACTGGATGAAGAAGTCCCAATTTCTTAATTGTTTATGTATAAAATCATGCATGCACTTTCGAAAGGCGAGGACAGATTGAATTTAGAAATTTAGTAACGAAACGATCATGTTGATTTGTTTATTGAATATGATGATTCGGGCCCCTAGTTCTAAAAATTCAATAATAGACTAGGGGCCCCAACCCCAATGCAGAGTAAGTTATGTATTGTTGTTAAAACGCTAGAAACAATACCTATAAAGTTTCTTTCTGCGAAGGAACTGTCGTCTGCCCAGAAAGCCAGGAACATCTTGTAAGAGATGTGTGCAGCGAACCAGCAGAACGAGATGGCGAAGTGCGAAACTACCTGCTCCCGTTGTCTGTGAATCGGGAGACAAAATATTCTACTGGGTGGATGCTCGAGGTGACGTTGAGGAGTGGCACCGCCGGTGTACGAGTTGTGCAGCTGTTAAAGGACGAGCATCAGAGGCCAGGAGCGAAAATGAAAATCATCCATGTGGATCGACTGGCACTCAACAGCAAAGCTGCCGACTAGACCGAAGCGAGTTCTGTTCGGGACGAACAGGTTTAAGGAGGAGGTAATTTAATGCGCCAAGTCTATACGTCAACCCAAATTGTATTTCCGTACTTGGCACCAGATGGCGCTAGTGCCACTAGCGAGAAAGGACTTCTGGCCGTTGCTAGAAAGTGCATCAACGAAGTTTCCGGAACACTGGAAATATATATATAGTATATAAGGGCGTCGATTAGAGTCAGTGTGTCAGTCTAGTTTTACCCGTGGATTATGTCGTGTCAGTATTTAGCAAAGTGATAAGTGAAATTGTAAACCGTGTGTATATCTGTGTGTGATGTAATAAATGGTGTTACAGTAAAGCGAGTGTTATTCATGATCGTGTACGCGAAAATCTATCGAACCCACTGGAACGTCTAGAAAAGACGAGAAATATACAACAGTATTAATAATATACATGTATGTATTTTGCTGAGAAATTATCGCCAAAACGGGCGATGTGCCTACACCGCAGGTCGAGCAACGCGGAACCATATGAAGCGGTATAAAGAACGAGGCAAGGAAGAAGAAGATTAATTAAATGTCCATTTTTATAAAATTTTAATCGTTGAAATATTTTTTCAGATTTTGTATGTTTTTGTTTGGTATATGCTGAGCATTGGAAACTAATTTCCGAATATTTCGATTGACCGAAAATAAACTTGAACTCCAGCTTTTGAATATACAATTGTAAAGCGAATAAGTGAACTTATAGCGATCATGATATCAATTTTAACGCAATTCAAAATCAATGAATGCCATAGTGTTGTACACTATTACATGCTCAGTAAATATTAGTAGAACTCTGATTGCCCGCCAAAACTCCATAAAACATGCGAATCACTCATTTATACTCGATATACAAAATCTCTTCGCCTTTCGTAATTATTCGACTTTTATTAGAATGTGTATTTTACTCATCGTTTCTCTTACAGGCTTGTAATAGCGACTATAGCCAAAACAGTAGTTAGCGTCGTCATTAGAAAGTTAGTACACACATAAAAAATGCTAGAACAAAGGGAATAAGGGTCATTAAAATTTCGAACGTAGACTATAGTTTCGTCAACATAATTTCATGTGCTTAATCGCCATGCCATTCAATTTCAGATTTAATGCAAGGGTGCAGGGGGAAATGAAAATAAAGGATACAACATGCCAACTTAGTAATCACAGAGTTTAGTATAGTTGTAGTATAAATAGTATGGCGACATGCATGCTAGGAGTATGTTCTTATGTTTCATTCGTTTCTGATATCAGTTTAGATTACATAAATAATGCTTTAGTCCTGTATGTGCATTTAACAATGGGTGAGGTTATAAAACACAACGTTGCGCAACGTTTCGCGCAACGTTTCAAATCAACCGGCCGTTACGGATCAGAAACTTCTCCCAACAAACAGATCCTCTAAGCGCCCCCTTGATAGGCATAGCTTGATTGATTGGCAGAAATTTACAATCTGCCGTCGAACCGTGCATTTCCGCCCTCATTTATTTATTAAACTATTTATAATCAAAATAAAATGTATCTGCATCTCGTTTAAAACTGGAAATTTTAATTTTCGAGCAAAACGTATCAGCTGTGATGTGTCAATTGTCACATTTGTCACTTTCCGAGAGATGGCGATGGGAACACCAAGTCTGATCCGGATCTATGCGTTTACAGAACACAATAGGAAACGTTTCGGAAAACGCGAAACGTTACGCGAACGTTGTGTTTTATAACCTCACCCAATGCCACAGCTTGAGTTGAAATAGATTATAGTATACCTTATTGCACTTGTGTATTATTTAGTTTAGTCCTCTTTTTCTAATCTTCAGCTCAAAATTAGGTCTAATCTCTTATTCTGAACAGAACTATTGTTAACACTAGAAGGATCAGGAATTTATATATACCTAAAAGGGTCACAGCCATGAATTTGACAGCAAGGTTTTTATAGCTGAATTGGTACTCCTATAAATATAAAATGTTTAAGTAAACTAAGAAATAAGACAATATCTTATTATTAACAAGCTGGCCCGGCGAACTTCGTATCGCCCCACCTTTTAAATGTACCAATTGGTGGATGACAAAAAATACCGAGATCTGAAAATACGTCCTCATCATTTTTCTCCTGAAGAATTTTCCGAGTTTGTGCAATAATATTATTCTGCTATTCCTGGCAGTGGCTAAAACGACGTGCAAACATTTAAAATTTCTGAATTGGCCAAAACTCTGGCACGGCATCATTTTGGAGGATTTATTTTCATGAAAACCCCTAATTCATTCAGAAGGAATAGGAAAAGGTGTGTGAGAAAGAACTGTCTTCATAATTTCGCTCGTTGAAAATTTCCCACATACTTTAAGGCCTTCGCTCAAGAAGCCCCACCCGGTAATATCCGGTGGGGCATATGTACAAAAATCCATTCAAGAAAAATGGACAAAGCATGAGAAAAACAGCTACCTTCAAAATTTTTATTTGGAAGCCGTTCAAAAGAGGGGTAAAGTTATTTTGGTAAAATCTGAAACTCGGAGTTTTCGGAAATCCGCTGATTCGTTCAAGAAATATATGTAGACAAAAGTAGGGGCAAACTGAAGGAGAACTGCCTTGACAATGTTTCCTTCTCCAATTTTTCTTCAAGAGTCATTCTGGTTGTAGGCAGTTATGGAATAACTGAAATCTGTTAAATTGTTTAAGACATAGGCAATAGCTATTCTGCTTCTGTTGGAAGTCTGGAGGAGGCGTAAATCTTCAGAAATCCGCTAACCCGTTCAAGAGATGGAATAGATCAATGTATGTGAAAAAAGCTTCCTTACTAATTTCGCTCACAGCGAATTTTGTGAAGGTTTCAATAGCTATTCTGTGCGTAGAGACCAATCCGGTGGAGAACAGACTTTACTCATGTAGACAAAAGTACAGAAAATAAACTGCCTCCAATCCTTCTCTTCAGCAATTTTCCAGGTGTTCCATATAAGCTATTGAAGTTGGTGGTCATTACAGGCCAGGATAAATTTTCCATCAATTGCTATTCTGCTATTAAAGGTCAATGTCATTCAGGAGGAAAGGGTGGGGTGGAACGCGAGAGAAAATGAACTGCATTGAAAATATTATTTTGGGAAATTTTACTTCAGTCGTTATTGTTCCATCGAAGTAGTTTACTGAAATATGGTAAGCCGACCAAGACAAATTAACTGCCTTCACCATTACCTTTTGACCAATTTTTTAAATGCTTCATGATCGGTCGTAATTGAATAATTGAGAGAGGGGGAGGTTAGGTGATGATAATTTTACTGAAGCACGGTAATGCAATCAGCAGTTATAGACAACTGCCTTCACAATTTTTTCTTCTGGCCAACGTTACAGATGTTTCAATAGGTATTCTGCTATTGAGGGTGGAAGTCATTCAGCTGCTGATGAGAGCGGAAATAATTCAAGCGAAAGATGGGATTCACTAAAATGATAAAATACTATCTCCAAAATTTAAATGTAAATTTCCCGCATGTTTCAATAGTTGCTTTGCAGTTCGGGGTGGAAACCATCTGGAGGGTCCAATTTACTAAAATACGTTAACCCGCCCTGGATATGTGGTAAAAAGTCTCTGAAGAAGACCTGTCCTCATAATTTTGCTCATTGTGAATTTTGTGCATGTTTCTATGGCTATTCTTCTGTTCGGGGTAGAGACAAATTTGGTGGGGCTTAATACAAATCGCTTATCTGTTTAGGAGAGAGATAAAGACAAATCTATGTGAAAAAGAACTCTTTTCACAATTTTACTCATTGTGAATTTTTACATTTCTGGGTAAAGACCAATTATGTAGCTTCTCTTCGCTGAAATCCAGTAATTCGTTTAAAAAGTGCCGGGCGTAGTATTTGATAAAACACTGCCTGCATAATTTTGCTCAGGGTGGAACCAATTGGGAAGGGAAAATGTCAGAAAATCCGATAAATTTCAGGAAATGCAGCCTGAAGTATGTGAAAAAACCTCACTGTGAATTGTTGTTTATTGTGAATTTATCTGAAAAATATGTAAAAAATATGGTGTAGCTAACACGACTTTCCTTCATATATTATGGTACATTGTACCTATATACAGTACCAAATACAAAATCGCTCGAAAACAATGTGAAATGGGAAAAAATGACTTTTAACAAAGTTTTCTTCCAATTTTTTCCCAAGTTCTAATCGTATTCAGCAAGGGGACAAATACGGTGGATTTAAAATTCCGGGATCCATTCAAAGTGACCAAAGGATAAGAAAAGAGCATAGCTTTCAAAATTGTGCTCATCCATGCTGGTGATTCTCCATTTTTCAGTAGCTATTTCAGGCCAAGAAAAATCCAAGTGGAAAATTTACAAAAATACGCTAATCCATACCTATATAGCGACGTAATTCAAAATAAGCAAATTTTGAAGGCAGCCATTTTACGCACATTTTATCCTATATCTTGATTTGGGAAAATTTACAGCAATGTATGTATTTGAAAAACACCAGAATAACTATTGAGATATGCGTAAAATTCACAAAGATCCTTTCCAGCCGGAAATTCTTTCCAGAAATACAGAAAGACATTTTGTGAAAGAGGACTGGCATTAGAATTTTGCTCATTGTGATTTTGTTGGCATGTTTCAACAGTTATTCATAGAGGAAACCAACTCGGTCGAAACATTTTTAAAAAATACGATTAGACGTTCAAGAAAGAAAGAAAAGTTTGCGGAAAAAATCATTGTGAATTGTTGCTCATTGTAAATTTTCCCAAGCTTCGTGTAGACTAATCCGTTGGCATCAATTTACTGAAATCCAGTTATTCGTTCAAGAAATACTCAAAGAAATATGTGAAAAGAACTATCTTCATAATTTTCCCCATTGTAAATGTTTTACATGTGTCAATATTTGTTCTGTTACTCCAGTGAGAGACCAATCCGGTGGGGAAAAGTTACCTGAAATCCGTTGATACGTTCAAGAAATATAGGCAGAAGTAAGCGAAAAAGAACTCATTGTGAATTTTTGCTCATTGTTAATTTTTCGCAAGTTTGAATAGTTATTCTGCTATTCCGGTGGAAGCCTAATCCAACAATAAAGATTTCACAGTCCCAGTCACCTCCGTTCAGAAGATAAAGCCGTTCTAAGATCGGACCCAAGACAAACTGCAATGCAAGGAGTAAGGGCAAACGGTGTCATATTTTCCGAAATTTTTAAAATTATTTTTTTGGCCAAAAATCGATGGAGGTGGTAGATTAGGTCGCAGAGGTAATTTTAATGAAAATTTCACAGTCCCAGCCGCCAACGTTCAGCTACAGCTATTCTAAGTGGAAACCATTAAGGCGTCGAATTTACCGAACCACGTAGATCCGTTCAAGAGATATTGACAAAAGTAGGCGCAAATGGACTATGCCATTGTGGATCAATGTCATTAAGCACAGAAAAAGGCGGAGTGGAAGAAAACGGTCTGCCCTTTATTTTTCGACAATTTAGGATAAGGAGGCTGTTCTGGGTATAGATATATCCGATGAGACTTTTCTTACTGAAATCCTCTTATCTGTTTAGAAGCGGACTAAGATATGTGAAGGAATTATTTTCACAATTTTGGTTAGTAATCGTAATTTCTACCACGTTTCAATGGATAGGTATTAGGTAGTATGGGTAGCAACATACCCTTTTTCCAGTACCAGTCTTTTAAATTTTTTCGAAGCATCTAAATCTCCAAATAAGGTGAATCAAATTTCCTGAAATATCCGTTCAAAGTGGATAAAGAACTGCTTTAAGCATTTTTCTCGTCCGTTTAGGTTTAGGAGATTCAGCATGTTCCAGTGGTTTTTCGGTTTTCGGAGGTAGAAAACCCATGGGGAAAACTTAAAAAAAAAATGGTACAGATTAGCAATGTGAATTTTATGCATATTTGAATAGCTGGTGTATTGGATCCTATCCAGTGGAGGAGATACATATAGCCAAAGGTACATGTGCTCAAAAAAAGATATCTTCAAAATTGGCTCATTTAACATTTTTGTTGCACATTTACGTAGCTATTCAACTATTTGGTGTAGGCTCCAATATAGTGGTGAAACTTGAGAAGCAGCTGTCTTGAACATTTTTCCATTGTGAATTTTTTTATTCTATTGTTTGGAGTAGAGACAGATTTGACGTTACAAATTTACCGAAATTATGCGAAAACGGGCTGTTTTTAGAATTCTGTTTATTGTGAATTTTCCAAATGTTTTGATACCTATATTGTGGTGGAGATTTGCTTTAATCTTACAGTTCGTTCGGGATATATAGACAAAAGTATTTAAAATCCAGTAACTCATTTATGAACTATTCGAAAAGGAACTGTTTTTATAATTTGGCCATTGTGAATATTTTTCGTGTTTCAATATCCGCAATTCGGTTGCAACTCTAAACGATCGCTAAACGATAGAAAAATAAGGACAAAACTATGCAAACAAATTATTGTGAATTATTACCCATTGTGAATTTTCTGAATATGCTGCATTTGAACTGGAACCTTGCGTATACCATGTTGATGTAGTAAACTTACTAAAACTCCGAAATTCACTCAAGAAATATAGGAAAAGTATGTTTGTCTTCAAACTTCCGCTCATTGTGAATTTCTCATATGCATCGATAGTTGTTCCTTCAATTGGGCTAAACACCAATCCTGTGGAGAAAATTTACTGGAATCCGCTGATACAATCAAGAAATATAGGCAGAAAAAGACAAAAAAGAATCCTATTGTGAATTTTGGCTCATTGTGAATTTTTTGAATGTTTCAATAGTTATTATGTTATTCCGGCCCGAACCAAATCCAACGAACCAAAAATCATGAAAAGCGGTTCAGCCGTTCTCGAGTTATAAATGGTGTAACTAACACGACTTTCTTTTATATATATAGATTGGAAATTAATGTATTTCTGAAATTTTTTTGAGTGAAACATGTACAAATATTTATTTTTTAAGGTGATGACCGATGGCACATTTTCCTCAAAAAGTATCTTGTGTATGGCTAAAAAGTAATAGTTTAATGGTTTTTGAGTCATCCTGAAATGCATATTTACACTGGTATCCTCCGGCGATCCTTTTTTCTTGTTGCTTTAGCTTTAGCCAGTTCTACTACAGTTCTACATTTTGCTTGTACGCAACTATATTTCAACCATAAAGAGGAAAACAACTCTGGACTGCTAAATAAGGATCGCTTCGCAAAAGTTGCTCGGAAGGATGTCGACCTAAGTGCATTCCATTCGTTTGGTAGGACTGACATATGCAGCACTTGTGGTCACTGGTCATATAACGGATTTTTGTTGAAACTCTACCCAACATAAGGATTATGATACTTTCCTCAGATAAAAACCAGAACTACGAGCATTATGGCAGGACTGATCTTGGTGCTAGTTTGGTATGTATACTAGTCTTTCTGCTTTGCAGGGATCTCTGGTCTTGTAGTTTTCAATGTATGTATTTTAGAAATCTTAGTTAATTTACTTTATTTACTCACTAGCTCACAAATTTTTTCAGCAGAAGTGACATTATGTTTTCCGGTGTCCGTATACTGGTGGGTTTTAAAGCTTCAAGAAACACCTATTCCGCCTCTTAGTTCGTGACGTGCACTAATTTTGGGGAAAGTATCAGTACAATCGCAGGACAACCAAAACTAATGTTGTTTTTAGCGTTTATTCCATCACAAGAGATAATAACTGGGCAAACAAGCACGACAACAACCGTGCAAATGACTCAAGGACGTAGTCTATAGGCTAGTGCATGCGAGCCAGGGGCGGCGCATAAGGGCCCGCAGGGCCCGCGTGGCGGGGGGGCCACGAGATTTAGGGGCCCAAAAGCGACATGAAAGATTTATCGAACCATAAAAACCGCACGGCTTCGAAAAACCACACTCCGACGTAGATATAGATATTTTATAGAAAAGAAGAGATATGCGCACTTTTCGAAGTCAAAACAAATTACTCCAATCAACGGGGAGATTTTACCATGCAAAAATTGGAGACTTCTCAAATTTTTGATATGCTATAAAGACAGGTGGGGTAAGTTGAAATCCAAGTTTGCGTCACTTTCCTCCCTGTGCCTCCGCCGCTATCTTGAAAAAACCATCTAAAATCGGCTCTTTTATCAGTTTGCGGTATATAACTCCTTCCCAGTCCATTTGAGCACGAAATGTGCCGAAACAATCTTGTAGAGCACAGAATTTCCTATAAATTTCATCTGACAAGTTTTACTTTACAATCAAAATTGGTAGAGTTGTAGCGCAAAGAATATGCTAAAAATTCCAAAAATCATTACTAACAAATTTCAAAACATATTTCGAGAACTCTATACTAAAATGCAGAGGAGGCTATGAGTTATTGGTATACAATGTGTTTTTGTGAATTTAAAATTGGCATGATTTTTGATATTTTCTCCATTTTCTTGGCGCTATAACTCTGTTAATTTTGATTGTAGAGTACAACATCTTAGATTAAATTTTGTCCTCTACGAAATTGTCTTCGCAGATTTTGTGCTCAAATGGACTGTAAAGAAGTCACAGGCCAAAAACTGATGAAAGGGCCGATTTTAGATGGTTTTTTGAAGATAGCGGCGGGAGTACAGGGGGGAAAGTGACGCAAACTTGGATTTTAACTTACCCCACCTGTCTTTATAGCTTATCAACCCCTATTATTTCGTCTCTATTGATTGGAGTAAATGCTGAATTTACTCTTCCTCTTTCACCAGGTCCCTTACATAAACAAATTTAATATTGTTTTAAAATCTTTGAAAGTTCATGAGACAATCCGGATCAACAATAGCATGGCTGCGCTATTTGCTGTAACTGTAGCGCGTAGCCGCGGTTAGTAATCCGACCCCTTGCCAAGTACTATATGGGCATAAAGATTCTTTAGGTCCCCCTGCACATTAACTATCTTAAAACATTTTTGGTGATAGTACCTTTTCTAAATTTTCGGACTAAATTTCAAACATTGCTTGTGGTATGTACACGGTAATTAGCTTGCCAAGATTACTGTATTCAATTTAATATTAATTACAAACGTTCAAAATTTAAGGATTTAAATAAGATTACACTTAAGTTTAAAGCTGAAACAAGGCATTGAGTTGAATTAATAACGTGTCGCTTTTTTCAATTGTCTAGCAAGTTAAAAACTTAGGCCGTACACACACGAAGCGTCCCCGTTTATTTTTTTGGATTCTTCCTTCTGGCAAATCTTCAATTTTGACAGACAGAAAATTAAAAAAAAAATCGGATTCGGATTTTTTTTTTAATTTTCGGATTTAAATAACCTGTATCGGGGGAACCGTTAGAATTCGGCATTTATATTTAAATAAGTTTTTGGAAATTTAATGGGCGTATTAAAGCTCGTACAAATTCTCTCAGGAGGGCTCCCCGCTTCCAAAATATTTCCGAGATTAAGTCGAAAAACTACAAAAATGAATCCTTTAGCCCCCCACGTTAGCGCACACCTCATGACCGCGAGCTGTTAATATATTTTACTCCGAACCATCCCTTATAGATCCGTGAAATAAAAAACCGTCACCCCCCCCCCCCCCCCCCCCCTCCCGAATTTCCACAATGGTTGTTTTCATTCTGGTGAATATAGAATATTACTTCGTTTAGACTCTTTTAACTCTCGAATGATAGGAAAAAAGCCAAGAGGAAGTATATCAAGTGAAAGTAAAATTTAACACTTACTAACTTTGAAAAACTATTCGGAGAGACACAGAGTCAATAGAATGCAAAAAAAACATGTTTCGACTTTTATTAAACAATATCGGAAGAACCGTTAGGAGTTTTGCATATGCAAGTATGAACAAATAAATAGGATTTTTAGAAAGCTTTAATGCTTACTCACAACTTTTTTCTCTGTGACTCACCGTTTTCGAGATATAGCCCAAAACACCAAAAATTGTACAAAATTGCACCAATAACACCGCGTTAGCGCACCCCACAGCTCCGAGTAAAATTAGTAGCCTTACCTCCTAACTACTCCTACGTAGCACCGAAGAAAAAAATCGTCACCCGATATTCTCTATAGTCCCTTTTTATGCATTCATTGCTTGGCCAAGAACGCTATTCTCGCAATATAAGAATACAAAGTGTCAAAGTAGCTCTTAGAAAATTTATTTTAAGTATACGTCGTTCTTAGTTTTAGTAGACACACAGTAACGACAAAATCAAGTTTCAAAATATTTAGTTAGTTGAAAGTCGATCTACACTTTTTAGTCAACAGTCCGAGTCACAGTCATTTTCCATACAAATAGACAGATTGCCAGTCAATCAATTAACTGAAAAGCTGTCACATGGTATAGAAAATGAGTGTGGCTGATGAATAAAAAGTGTGGATCTACCTTCAAGAGTGTTTTCGATTGATTTGACTCTACTTTTTTCTGAGTGTAGGGGGGCCCACTCAAGAAGTTGGCGGGAGGGCCCCGAGTGAAGTTGTTCCGCCACTGATGCGAGCGCTCCAAAAGCGCACATTATCACAAAAAGTTCAAGTATAAAACCTCTATAAACGATTGTTTCCTTTTTGCATTGGCACTCTAAAAGAAAACGCAAATTTAAACCTACAGCTTTATGGTTTTTTTTGGGATGATAAGCCTTGACCGTCAATTTGCCGTTCTGACCCTGACCCTTCTAGGTATAACAAGAAATATCTCATAAACTAAAGTTTTTTATTTTTATCCAAATATATGACCAAATACATATTTTAGGAAAAGCCAATAAATATGAAACCTGAAAACATTGTAGTCTAGAAAATATAGATGATTTAAACTAAAAAACCGTCGAATTGACGGCTCTGATCCTTCTAGTGTTTAAGTAAACTGTTTTTCAACTTTTTGCAAAACTGTTTTCCATCCTAGTTTGTACGAGAAACTTCCGTATCAGTAAGTCAAACCAATTTATGCGGAAACCCCTACTCTAATTTTCTAAGCTGATCTATCATTTGTTGTAGGGGATTTATAGTACAATATTATATCCATTCTCAGTACTATCAGTCTATTGCGTCCGTTTCAGGAAAAGGTTTTTAGCACCTTGTCTCATAATGTTAAAGGGCTTGTAAGTTCATTAACTGATTTACGATTTAAGGACCGCTTGGATTATTTTTACCAATACAACGCTTCAATTGAGTTGACTTGGAGTAAAAACTGTCTCCAGATCGTCACTGAACAGATCCCAATCTAATTCATTATAACGACATCAAGGACCATTTTCGCTGGAATCGGTCTGGGGTAGATATTGTTATCGCAAAAGAAGCATAAGTTTCATTCAAATGTGACGGGTATTCAAATTTCGACCGCGCCCGAAATTAGCCTCGGTCTCGTTTTCCTAGTGATTAGGCGATTCGAGATTGCAAAATGTGGTGAAGAAAATGTTCAAATCACGAAAAACACCATCATTTTCGCTGTTTTTTCCTGTTTTAACTTATAATAATTCAAACTGTGTATTTCTGCGAAAAGCTGTCCGTGAATATGAAGTTTTATTAAAATCCCGTCGAAAAGGCGAGTGGTCAATTCGCAGTATTAATGTAATCCTTGTTGCACTTTTTCATTTATTTCCGTTCAATATTGAGTGAAATGTATTTCTTTTTTATAACGATTTTAATCCTTAGAATGAATGCGAGGAATTTCAAGTAGTCATTGGCTATTTGAGCTCCGTTTTGTTGACTCGAGTCCAGGATAGGCTAGTAGAACTTTTCTACAAATTTAACAGTTGTTCTACAGTTCTACTGGTACAACTCCCGACAAATTTGTATGGCTGTACTCAAACCAACAAAACGGATCTTTGGAATCATAACCTTTTCATATTACTACTCTTATAAAAGGGTGACTTAAATGAAGGACACAAGCTATGCACGCTGTTATTGGGGTTACACAGTTCAAATTGGAAGTCTCCCGGTTCAATATGTACTTTAATTTAAAATTGAATAGCTATACATACATCACTATGTGTTCCATTGTTGGAATATGTACATATTTTGGAGTATGTACTCGAATCTACGTCGTTACGTAACGTGAACTAGAAAATGACTTTTGGGACTAAATTGTTACCACCGTATTACAAACATATTTTTATTTATTTGTAAAAATAACGGCTTACTAAAGGGAATGTTTGGACATTTATATGAAAACAAACCCCACTCCGTGAAAAACACATGATGATAACTAAAGTACCTTGTTCAGACGCAACCAGGACCTCGATTGTACATATTATGTATGTATAGTAAAATTCAATGCGGTTATCCATGTTCAGTGCTGCAATATATTCGCTATCACTCACCACTTCTCACATTTTTTTCTACAGGACTTTCTGCATTTAGCTGGATCAAAAATATTTCATGAGTTTCCGCGGATAAAAATATGGCATTTGGTGCGGAAAAGCAGTAGCGAAAAAAAAATTCGACCTGTATGACCATTTTGAATCGATTTCTCTGAAAGCTTTTCGAATAATGAATAGACTGTACTGTGCACGCTGCCGCTGCCGCCCTTCACGGAAGGGCTAAGCCGCGATACAGCAGCGAGCAAAATAGCATTGGAGAAAGCCACTTGGTCTGACTGCATGTTGGAAAATCCTTCTTCTATTCCTGTGTGTATGTATATATAAATGTAGACAGTTTTGCAACACACCCGCACTTTATTGGAAGAGGACGTAATGCTCTTTGCTTTTGATGTGGTTTCGGTAGCAGTTTTTATGATGTGTTTGGCTGTTTTTCTTTCTTTCCGGTTTTCTATGACAAGTATCTGTTCAGTATTTTATTAGCTTGGAAGGAGCCGGCATTGATTGTAGGCTCCTTGAATCAAGACACAAATACATAGCACAAATGGGTGTTCTGAATTCATGTCTGAGCTCTTTTGTTTTAAAAAAAATGGATACAAAAGGCAAGTTGAATGCAACATTGGCTAAAATAGGCCTAATAGAACGGAAATGGATTTTTTTAATTATATATATCTTGAAGATGAAAGGGTTGTTTTTGATATAGAGGTACGTATCCTTGGGCACTTAAAATTATATGCATATCATATTTGTGAATAATTTATTTCCAGGTGAATAACCTGCGCATAAAAAATCTCAAATAGTTTATACCTATGTCTTTTGGCAGTGGGCTTTTGGAGGAACGAACTCCGAAAGCTTAAGCTTAAGCATATAGTGATTATACCTAAAGATCATAATTTTTGAATGTCAAACCGCGGTATGGAAGGACATTTCCGACCACTGAAGTTTTAATAGACGGGAAGTGACAACATTTTTCACCTAAACTGGATCTATGAAGCAATTTAGATATAGGAAAGATTTCCTGCTATTTTGAATATCGTCCTAATAATTTAACTATTAACTATTGCAAACTACAATCACTTGATGGTAATGACTTAGCTCTGATTCGCGCTAAACGATTAACTGTAGAGCTCCTCTCGGAATTAGGACAACTGAAACTAATAAAATCAAAGTTGGACTTACGTTTCGCAATTTCCCTACTGACTGAGAGAGAGCCTCAGTTAATTAACACTGTAGACCTCGATCCTATTATTAGAGACTAAAAGAAAGCTAGTGGCGTTCATCAGCTCCATCAATTTACATAAGACACTACAAGGGTTGCGACTAGCTTTGTTCCAATCAAACCAGATTTAACTGATGATTATGCTTAGTAACCGAGTATTAAAAAATATTTTACAATAGAAATTTAATATTTATTCAAGAAAGAGACGATCAGGGATGGATTTCCTATATGGGCAACCTGGGCAACATCCCGGGGCGGTAGATTATGAGGGGCGGCAAATTTTTAAAACATAGCATAATTTAAACAAATGTTAATTTGCTCTTTTCAATTTATTCTAGTTAGTTAAAATTGTATTTGAGGCCAGGATGGGACTCCGTTTTTAAAGAATCTATTTAATTTTAATTTAATTTTAATTTAAAGATTCTCAAATATTTACAATACACCATTAATTCATTAATTCATATTCGATTTTAAAATACATAATTACAGCTAGTACCATATCAAAATAATATTTTGTATTAGATATGGTTTGAGAGAAAATTTTACTTTATATTTTATTGCAAAATTCATCTTGTTTTTCAAATCCGAAAAAATTCAATATCTCAATATGTGAGTGAGTACAAATAAACAGCAAAAAGTTAAATTATTAGTCAGTGAAAATAATAATCTAACTGAAATTCTGATAAAAGCATTCGGTCCTAATACTGGTAACATGTTGTCCGGTTAAACTAGGAGTAGAAATCATCTCCGTAACGCATTTGCTTCACTACACTATGCCCAATGGTCGTTACTATTTTAGCCAGTACATTCCTGGTTTTTCGATCTTAGCCTACCGTCCTGCCAAAACGTTCCTGCTTTTCTCCAGCTTTGTCCTGTTTTTGGACGGCGTATTGGCACCTCACCAAATTTCGAATAAATTTATTGAAAACTGCATTTGAATCTCATAGATATTTACAAAATGTATGAATGAACCTGCGTTCAGATTTCTAGCATTGTCTAACTGCGGCAAGAGAAGGAAATTAAAATAGGTATCTGCGGGAATTTGACGCTTGTTTTACTTGGGGCTACTGATGCGAAGATTGCGACTATTGCTCTTTAAATCCTGGAAGACTATTTACATATTTTATCAAATGGTGCTGTATTTCTCTATAACGTATTTGACATATACTGATCAGTTTCTATAGAAACACAATTTTTTTAATTAATTGTATGGCTGAAAGGAAAAATTCCATGTTTATCTTTCGCAAAAATTTTAATTAAGGTTTGTGTTATTAGAAAAGACTGACGCGATGATCGCTGAACTTTTATTGCTCTTGAAGCATCCTGAGACATTATTGGCATAAATTAGGCCGCTATTACACAGTCATATATTGGTAATATATATTATAATAGATATTATCATATCCCTAAGCCTATACTTGATTTCGCTTCCTGCACGTCTAAAAATTTATACTGAATGAATCGAGTAGGCTTAGGCATATGACATACATATTATAATATAAATATGACTGTGTAATGGAGCCCTTATGTATAAATCTAGGTTTCAAGTATTGCAACTTAAGACAGCACAGCTATATACAACAATTTTGGACATATGTACATAACTCTCAGCAGGGGCGAACCCAAGGGGGGGATTAGGGGGATAAAACACCCCCCGAAATTATGAAACCGATTTTTCAAAATTATTAGTTTCAACAAAATTTACACAACAAAACTATATTGCCGTAACAAATAAGTGATGATTTTCAGACTCAAGATCTATATTGTAGTCACTAGGTGATTTCAGATTGCAAAATGTGGTGCATCGTTGATTTAAGGCGAAACATAAGGAGACCTTAAGTTTTCAATAGACTTGAAATATTATATTTCAAGGAAGGTGGGTAGGTGAGTTTCTCCTTAAATCAAAGATGCATCGACTCGTGAATATAAACGATTTCTATGAATTATTTGTTAAAATTTTAATATGCGAAATAAAGTGAAATAGAAAAGAAAATTAGATACATTCAGTGAGTAGTTTTTGTTTAAGGTCATTTTACATATTATAATTCGCGAGTTTTAAAAACCACAAAAATTTACAAATTTTTCATAGTGACCGTTGACAAATGGGTAAAAAATGTCTTCATTTTGTAGAACCTAAATGGATGTAAAAAAAACTAAATTAATTCGCAAGAAATGCAATAAGGTAATTCCGTCTAAAAATGTTCGTAACATTCGGTTATCAAAGCCAGTTATTTCCTAAGGGAGTATTTAAAAAAAAAGAATTTAAATTTATTTTATGAAAATCAACTTTAAATATTTCAAATTACATTTTTGTGAAATTTTGAATATATAAAAACGAATTATCTTAACGTTAAGGTCCAAGATAAAGGTATGATTTCATGAGTCACTTGTCTACACAAATCTCCCCCCCCCCCCCCCCCGAAATAAATTCCTGGGTTCGCCCCTGACTCTCAGTGCGCATTCATATTCCAATCTACATGACAAACGATTTGTGGTGCACTTGTCTTGCTTTTTCAGAAAAAAAATACGAACGCTAACCATGCCTGAACCTACATTAACCCTGGAATACTAACAAGACTGGTTAGGGCGTTATTACTAACAACACGTAATTTCGACTTGTTCATATTTTCCTACAATCTTTTTCACATCTTTTACCCAGTTTCGGGTCATACATTTTTTCAGCCGATAAGTGATTATTTTTCAGTGCCCCAAACAAAATTAGTAGACCAAATTACGCCCTTAGCTCTCAAATACACGCGGGTTTCAAAGGCGAACTATTCGGATATTCGTATTTTGAAGCTCCATTTCATGATTGGTGCGTGTGTCAATATAATCTGTATCTGCACCATTTGGTTACTTATGAAAAGGTCAAAACATTCAGATGGAGTTGTGCGGTCTGTTGTTTTAGCAGTTGGTCCTGGTCGTATGTGAATAATGTTTCGAGAATGGATTTTCCCGGAGGAACATGCCTGCGCATGTAATTAGATTTTCTAAAACATTGCCAAACTTACCGCATTAGACCACAAATAGGATGTTGCCACTCACATCAACGTACAACAACTACCTGAGGAAAGCACTGCTGCAGTGAGTAGTTGAGTATAGTTAACCAGACTCGTGGATTTGCGTAAACACATTATATAATGTGAGCGAACACGTCAATTTTACGTATTGTTAGTAATTTAGGGTTAAATGCTACACGGAGAAAAAAAATTGTGAAATTTTACAAAATCGGTAGTAAATTTTACAGAACTGCAATACATTTTGACCCCATCGTATTTCTAGTAAAATTCACAACTCGCGTTATAAAAAAGAACTAGTTAAGTTAACTATTGCTCATTGCCACTAAGAATTTCATTAAATACTAAGAAATTTAATTTTTGTTTACTGTAAGTTTTAACCACATATTCGAGTGAATTTAAGTGCATTGCATTATTTTGACCGCAGCAAATAAAAGCGTTTCATTATTTTAGGTTCTTTCCTAGAACGAAAAAAAGAAATCAATCAATTCAAAATTAATCTTGGCGTGATTTTTGCACTCGCTATGAGAAATACATATATAAAATTCGGAATAAATAACCTCTCGAAACTCAAACTAAACACTTTAGTAATTTAACCTTTCATTGATGTATCTACTTGCATTATGTATGTATGTATTTAATGAGTCCTCTGGATATCGTATTCATTACACACTGCACACTGAAACTGCGTCTGGAGAATTATTTTTGAAGACAAACAATAATGTGTCTTCATTGCTATCATATACTCTCTGCAATAATACAATAATAAATAAAAAATAAAATAAAAACTAAACGTAATATATTATAAATTAACTTACCACCAAGGATTACAATCCAAAACGTACAATCCAAATTTCACAACAGTAACACAACTAATTTTCATAAAAATATCATTCTAGTGACATTTACATTATGTTTTCACAAGATTTGTAGAAAACTAGATTTCGGCTCAAAATCCATTTTATTTACAATTAAATTCCACCGAATTAGAGAATAGCCACTTTTTCCATTGCAGTGTAACGAAGTCTAATTCAACTTGTGGCATGTCAAATTTACAATATTTGGTAGAGTAAACCGATGAAATATTATTAATTCATTATTTAATTTTTAGTTAATTTTATTAGGTACTCGTTTTAATAAAATTTACTTAAGAAATTTCTCTCCGTGTAGACATGTTTTAAGTACAGCAGTAGTTGGCCGCAAGCTCCTGAATTCAAACCAACAAAAATTATCCACATTGACACATAGCATTTTTTAGGCACCGACTGAATTGTCCTGATTAACGTCAATGGAGCTATTTTTTTTTGTCATATTTTCCACTGAAAACAATGATCGCGGGTTATTGCACTAGATTTTTATTTTCCCTTTAAAATCTACCGTAAGCTTTCGTAACAGTAGTATTAGATTACAGATTTTCTTTTCAAATATGCTAATAGCAAATTTTCTAATTACAACCTTAACTAGTAGCGGAGGGCGGCAATTGGGCTATTGCCCAGTGGCATAGAGACTAAATCCGGTCCTGGGTACGATTATTCCATGTGCAAATAAGAACGCCTGTGTTCCAATATGGAGATTTTATGATCCTTAACGCTCCTCTTGTGTTCTTTGACTTTTGACTTAAAAGGATTTAACTATACTCCTTGATTTTCCATAACGCCCAATTATAACAAAAGATCTTAATCCTCAATGAACAAATCTGTGGTCCTTTTCCATGGGGTCACCCTCGTTCTCTCGTTAAACGGTTTCAGTCCTGGATGGAAACTCGGTCGATGTTGCAATTTCCGGAAGAGGGGTGGAGAGGCTTTAGTGGGCCAACGAGAGTGAACCCAGGCATTTACATTTATAGGAATTACCCTTGTTTTCCCGCAAAAGCCGTCCTCTGGATACTGGAATAGTGTCGGTTTTTAGGGTTTTTTAGAATTTTTTCAAAAAACCCTTATAAAATCGATTTAGTCCGTCCGTCCGTCCGTCTGTTCACTAAATAACTCGCGAACGGCTCAACCGATTGTCATGAAATTTGGTAGGAGTGTGTAAAATGATTACAGTCTTTGGCACAAATACCTTAGAAGTTGGTAGGAAGAAGATAACAGGGTGTCCCGAACGTTTAAAAAAAGTCGACTTTTTTAGTTTTTATCGGAGATTAAAGTATGGGTATTTAAATCAAAGATCTAAACGAGTACATCTCATATCAGTTAAAATTTTCCATTTTCGAAAAACGGTAAAAAAATTATTGGCGTTTAAAGTTAAACTTCCTTTTCGACCTCCGTTTTTCTAAACCGTTAAAGGGATCGATATGAAACTTTGCACAAAGATTGGTCAGTATGACCTCATATACGTTAAATATTAAGACTGTTGACTTTTGCTAAGGAAAAGTAAATAACAGTTAATTTGTAAAATTTCAATTTGTTCGTGTGTATCCCCCTTAGGTTTCCAAATACGAAAATTCTGCTAAGGGTTTTTTAGAAAATTACATAGGGAATATGTCTACGAATTTTCATTCGAATAACTGTATCCAAACCGGAAATACAGCCAAGTAAGTATTTAGTAAGGGCCTTTCACAATGTAAGGGAAGCCTCTTAAGCATTTCTTCAATGCATATCTTTTAACTTTATAAAACAATGAACAATAAATTTGGTGGAAATGCATAGAATGGTAATAGTAGGTACTTGCCACAAATATTTTTGAAGTTAACAGGGTGTCCCTGAGTAGTTGCAAAAGTATTCTTGTTCAATACTCATAGGAAAGCTTGCGTGGGCTCTTATGTTAGCTTATAAGTTGCTTTTCCTTGATTAAAAAAAAACAGTAAAAGTAGATTTACAGCTTCAGTTCATATATAAAGCCAAGCCATCCTTACGTTTGCCTGAGGAAAGGCCATCAGAAATCTTAAATCGAAAAATGACTGTAGATTTCTATGGAGTATTTTTATACAAACTGGGTAAATAGTAAATCTATTTTTGGATTGGTCTAATTAAAGGTGGTGGTGGCTAGCGCCTTTCATTCTGGAACGCGTTTATTTAGACCAATCCAAAAGTAGATTTACAGGAAGCATTTCATTAATGTTGTGCACAATTCTTATTTATTGCTTATAAAATATATGTACAAAAAATATTCACTATGCATTAAAATTCTAAAAAACCCTCGTATTGCGGGCGCAGCCCTCTGTACGCCGGTATTTTTTATTTTTGGCACCGAGTATATTTACCACGTATACTTCTCACAACAAAACAAGGGTTACCTAACTTTCCATGTTTTTATGTTTTAAGACAACTTTTTGTCCAGACAGACAACGAGCTAACACGGGTCTTATTAGATTCTATTAATGATGAATGTTCAAAAATAATGCGGGTTTTGCCTTTAGGGTGTGTTAAAACATGTATTCCGATTAACGGTCACTGTCAACATAACTGATCCTCGTGCTAATGATTATTAGTTAAGTCACTAGCAAGGATGCCAGCTTTGCAGCGTGATCGGTTTTGTGAGGAAAAGTCCAATCACGTTACGCACAAAATGGCACATGGCGGTTTTTGCGGTTGGTATTATGAACTCTTTTCAAGATTTTATAACATAAGATTAAGGCCCGTATTTATGAACGTTCCTTAACTCAATGAGAACTTGAGTCAAGGATGCCGACCCAGACAGCAATTTGGCACTGATCCTGCGGCATCAATAAG
Organism: Microchrysa polita; assembly: GCA_949715475.1. Lineage (NCBI taxonomy): Eukaryota > Metazoa > Arthropoda > Insecta > Diptera > Stratiomyidae > Microchrysa > Microchrysa polita. Next base: position 87,063,370 of record OX454418.1, on the reverse strand, counting down.
TAATCAGTAATTTCCCCTCTATGAAATTGATTCTACAAAGGAAATTTTTTGATGTCTGCTATCAATAGTCATTAATATCAAAAATATCAATGTATAATTAGTATAAAAGCGATCCGCGTAATCATTAATCGTTTTTACCCCTTTGTTCGAAACATTTCGAATGAGATTTTAATCATGTTTTCCATGAAAAACGACTAAGAAGAAAAGATTCAATACGGAATCAATTCAAGAACGATCCGTTCAACAATTCTTGACAATAGGAGAAAATCCTGTCAAATTATGAAATTGCTCCGTCCGCAGTTGTTCGCATGACTTTTGGTAATGATTTTCGTTAAGTTTCTAAAATCATGACCGAAAAGTTTTCAAAGTTCTAAAGTGAAGGAGATTTAGTGAGGATGATTCGATTTATTGCAGCCTGTCTTTTTTACGGTAAGGGAACATTGTTTATCGTAACATTTACTCTCAGTTTATTTATTTGGATATTTAAATTTTTCTTTCAGAATCCGACGAAAACTGGGAAATGGATATGGAAGTATGCCTTCAGGAAACACCTTCAGATTTTCAAGTTGACAACAAAAGATGGAAGAAACACAGCGACCAAACAAATATTTTAAATAATGTACCTATACATAATGTAAATGTTAATTTTTGAAGTGAAGAAAATAAAAGATATAGAAAGACATGTTTTTTATGTAATTTTTAAATTTCAGATTAAAGCTATCAATATAATATGGATGCACATATTCGATATTATATCAATGATGCATCGATACAATTTCGTTTCTTTCATTCCGTTGGTTCGATATTATTTCGGAACAATATTGATGATAATCATCAATAAAATTTCCCCTTTTCGAAAACCACGACCAATCAAAATGCTTTAAAAGCGGACATCGTCCATATAAAAGAATCAAAAATGGTATACTGAGAGGATCAATACATTGAATATTAGGTTCAGTACAGAATCAACAGAACATCAGTATTGTGCTATCTGGGGACATTCAATAAATTAAATGTCATTTCCCATACTTTTTCATAGAAATCATTTATATTAAGGAGTCAATGCATCCTTGATCTAAGGCGAAACTCTAGGAGACCTTAAGTTTTCAATAGACTTGAAATATTATATTTCAAGGAAGGTGGGTAGCTAAGCTACCTTGACTTCAAGTGAGGTTGACTATAGAAAATTGACTCGTGAATATACATAAGAGATTTCTATGAAAAAGTATGGAAAATGACATTTAATTTATTGAATTTCGGCATCCTTGACTCAAGGTCTCCTTGAGTTAAGGAATGTTCATAAATACGGGCCATAGACTTCCCGACACCTAGTTGTTGCTCTAAAGTTATCCAATAAACCTTTCCGAATAAAAAATAAATTACGGAAACGTTATCTTCATCATCTTTGCGGTCCTGATGAAAGCACAGGTATTATCCAAACGGCGGCGCGGCGTTGTATTTTTGCCATATTACAGTTACTAGGGGGCTTCGCCCCCTACTCGCTACGCTCATAAGTCTGCCATCGAAGTAGAGAATAAAACGTATTTCCTGTTATTTGAAGTTAAAATGCATTTCCTGTTATATTAGAAATTTGCATAGTTTCAATTGTCATTGGCTATGTCCACACATGTGCGCTTTCGTCTTCACTATCGTCTTCAAGCTTCGTATCCACTTTCAATATTGAACGTGTCGTTGATTGTGTTAAGTGATCTTCTGTTCACATCTGTTCATTATTTATAGGGAAATATGTGTCGCGGCTTTGGTCAGGACGGGTAAATGATAAATTCTTTCATGAATAGTATGAATAGATGATGAGTTGTTTATATTTAACATTAGCAATCGCGTTCAAGAATGAATGCGTTTCTTCAATAGCACAGGTATCTCAAGTTTCAATTGTCAAAATGATGAAGACGAACGAAAATTGAAACTGTCTAGACAGGCACATTCTAACACATCATTGACTACATCAGCATATTATACATGGGCATATTCTAATTTAAATTTCAAATTCAATGCCATTGTACGGTGAATAATGGTGAACTGTAGTTGTTTTGTTCAATTTCAAAATAAATTGACATTTTAATTGAGTCTATGAAATAAGGACATTATGCATTAGCTACGTAATTAATACCAAACCAACAAATAGTACAGAGATAGACATAGAGACAAAATAAGTAACGTAGAAGCATATACAACGATGCAGTATACATATAGTTGTTCTTGCACTATATTATCGGTCTATATGGGGACAGCATCCCGATTTAATTATGAAAAAATGTTTTTTTTTTTGGGGAACGATTTGCCAAATAATTTCCTGGCTGACAAAAAAAATCACCAGTTCCGGAAAGATTAGTAGTCCTGGTATACTCTTTCGATATATTCAAGAAATTAAATTTACCAGTTTCAAAGATTCTATGGTTAGGGGGTAAATTTTCTGATATTATAGAAAGGTTATAGATAATAATTTTCGATTATAATGTCGCCTTTTCATACAAAAAAGATAATTATAAAGATAATATCTAAAAGGTATATTCTATCAATAGCGTTTAGGAACAATAACGATGTTCATTTTTAGGATTTCGTCCACTTTAGATTATTGAACTAACACATATTTTGTATAGGGTTTTCATTTGAACTTAAACGTTAAAAAAAAGTTTTTTTTTTGCACCAGTTACCTTGATAAGACCCAAGATACTATAGAGAAATTCCAAGGATGTAATATTTATACTTTTTTCGTTTTCTTTTTTTTTTATTATTAGAATTTCACCCAGATGTTGGAAGAGGAGCTAAATTTACTCGAACAATTGACTCTCTTATTTACAATTTACCTTTTAAAGTAATCGCAACAAGAAGTCAAACATAAAATAAAAACAGAACCGCAGAACAAAGCAAGCACCTAAGGCAAATGAAGACGAAACCTCAATTTTTTCGTTATGTTCTATTGTCATCAGATGTGCGAGTGAAATTTCTGCATAAAAAAACGAAGAATGAATCCCTTTACTGCGGAAAGTGGGTGGGTAGCATGAATAAGTCCGTATCATAGTCCAGAATCAGATGTATTACAAGGGATGTTTTGTTAATAAACCCCTACACCAGACAAGCCAGCGGTATGGTAGCATCATAGAGTTATATCACAAGTTTGTCTCTATTTTGTAGCGTAAACAATACGGTTTGGAGTGTCCTTTTGTTTAAAAAATATTTCCTGGAGTGGAAACAACATTCACCATTGACTTCATCACTGTCTCATCATGGCGGCTCGTTCATTGCAGAAAAATTGTATGACTTGATGGCGGCACAGAATTTATGGAAGGACAGGACTGTTTCATGGCTCTCTGGAAAAACAGGAGAGTGCATATGAATGGATGTCAATGAAATGGATGCCTCGAAATATATAGTAGAGATTCTGAATAACATACTGCGGAGTACTATAAAACACCTGTCTTGGTATGTTCTGGATGATTTGTAGTCGGCTGACAATGATGTGGTTGCGTTCTGATGTAAATAATGTTGTATTTCGTTTAGAAATTAAGTCTCCCGCAACTAATGTTTTGGGCGAATTCCTTCAATTCAGTGGATGTTACGTAAATATGTAAGCTCAAGAGCTAAAACATTACATACGGTGCATATATATTGTATTCTAACCTTAATTTAAAATGGATTATAATTAGATAAACAAACAAAGCAACAAAAACATTGTTGTTGGACGGTGGATGTTGCATGCTCAAAAAATGATTTGAGTTATCCACCGTCCAGTTTGCCCATAGTGGGACAGCACAATAGTATGCATACTCCAGCGAGTTGCGGCACACAGAGTGCATTTCGAGCCGGTTTCGAACTAGCTCTAGTTAACTAGTTCGAAACCGGCTCGAAATGCACTCTGTGTGCCGCAACTCGCTGGAGTATGCATACTATTGTGCTGTCCCACTATGGGCAAACTGGACGGTGGATAACTCAAATCATTTTTTGAGCATGCAACATCCACCGTCCAACAACAATGTTTTTGTTGCTTTGTTTAAACCCGTTCTCTGACACATACAGTTCAGAAACGCGGCCGTATCGAATCGGTGGCTAGCCATTGCCTAGCCCCATTTAAAAATGATTCGATACCAGGGTGTATTTCGTGTCCTATATAAGAGGATCGTACACCTTTGCCTGGTTGAGTCCGGTAATGCCTCTCCTGGTATTACATGACGCGCTGCATACGTAGAGGCATCTGATGAGAATTGCAGCGCGCCATGTAATACTAGTTCGAAACCGGCTCGAAATGCACTCTGTGTGCCGCAACTCGCTGGAGTATGCATAGATAAACAAAATTAATATTTTTATTATCGAATAAAATATGATAATACGTATAATATATGTATATTGTGGAGTTCGCGTTTTTTTTTTCATTTTTAATAAAATCTAACTAATATCCAATGCGTACTCGATAGACTGAAGTCCGTAACCTGGATTTTGCAGTAATCCGGATAACCCAAAAATTTAATTGCACACTCTGCACACTCTGAATTTCGAAAGTTTCTATAATCTGAATTCCACTTCTGCGTTTTTCCGTTCTATAGGAAAGAGTATGAATAGAATAACGAAATTCTTCTTCGAAAATAGATAACCGATACTCAAAAGATAGTTTTCCCAAATTTGGAACAATTAAATGGCTTCCACTTGTTATATAATGTATAAAAATTAATATGGCTTTGCTCAATTACTAATACAGTCAAATTTTATAAACATTTCATTTTGAATATCTCTGTAACTTCCTTCCTAACCTTTCGAGCTGCAACATGTGCATTCGCGCGCAACAATTTTGTAAAGAAAAGAATTACACTAATCCGTATTTTCAACAGTGAATTTTGTTAATAAAGCCCTTTGAATTTACTGAACTCGGTGCGTTTAATATAACTAAGAATTCGAACTCAAAACGTAAAACACGGTAACGTAACAAGAACATAACACCACTAATCTAAGTTCCTCGGACCGTCTCGGTTTAAATTAGCCCAAATTATCGAGTACACACTGTAATTATTTTTTGTATTAATTCTGTTCCGAAATCGTGGGTTCAAGTATTAACTTAATTGGGAAAGTATTCTTACCTACTTATCGTTACAATGGATACAGCAACTGCTGTAAATGTCTGCGGTATTATGGCGTTGCTACTTACCAGCTCGATTGAAACTGCTCGGAACTGGAGGAGAGAGATCCAGTGGGAGAAATATCGAGTTATTGAATTTCAGAAATATGTATGTCACATTAGAATATTTGCAATCCGCCCTTTAGCTCAGCATATAGGTAGTGTGCTGGCCTAGTGACATGATGTTGGAAAATTCGAGTCCTTATTGGGACGAACATTTTTTCCTCAGTTTCTCAATTTACCTAAAGCTTTATGGTTTCGTACTGATAGACACACTCAACAGGTCTTGTGTCTGATGTCTCTCTATGCGCAAGATACAACTTGAATTTTGAGGGATCGAGCTTAATGGTGAATATAATTTTTTCCCAAAATTTCAAGTGGTTTCGTGTGAACAAATAGGCAACTTACACGCCTATCTAAACGGTATCTCATCAACCGAACGGTGAATTAAAATTAGAAATTTAAAAAATATTCAGTAAAATTTAATCAATAAATTGTCATCTTACAGTTCGCCATACATATTTGCAATATTTTTTTTTCTAAATTTACATCATTTATGAACGGCAAACGTCCTCGAATATCTCCAGACAGTGGACAGATAGATACGACACCTGTTTGAACAAAAATTTCCTCAAGTGCAGGTGCGATCCTAGAAGATTTTTCCCGGCTTCTTGACTATTGAAGAAATTAGAATAGAACACAGCGATTTTTTCCCGGTAAAAAAATATAATTTCGACTTTTATAATTGCAAAGCCACTGCTTTTTCAGTTTTCTCGCGGGCTGATGTTTTAGTTAAAAACTGACATATCTATGAATTCAGTGAGAATGTTTAGAAGTACAGTGATTTAAGACTACAATTTAGCGAAAAACACAATAAGACTAAATTGTCAGCTATTTTCACTAGATTCTTATTTTTACATCTAATGAAGTGCATATAAGTATACTAATATTACACAAATTTAACAACGTCGCGATTGGATTGGTCAATTTTAGCTACAAACTAGTGCCGCTATTTGCATATTGCCTAATTAAACATTTAGACATAGTCGCGCTTTTACAGTATTAGTGGTTTCAGACTATTAAACATTCTAGTTTAAGATGTTCAACAAGAATTCAAAGGACGTTTTTCGTGGATTTTCTTGTAAAATTTTACAATTTAAAAAGAAACTTAGAATTTGTTAATTCAAATTTCTAGAGTTTCAGGCTTATAGTGAAAAACGCACCGCTAATCTAGTAAAAATTACTGGTAAATCTAGTGAAATCTAATCTAAAAGAAAATACTGCTAATCTAGTGATAATCACACAATCTAGTAAACTAAAAGAAATAAACGCTGGAATCTCAGCGATCGAACCATAGCATTAAACCCTATTCTAGTGAATGAAACCTAGAATAATATTTATTTTACTAGTTTGCCAGTATATTTACTAGATTAGCAGTATATTTTTACTAGTGATTATCATTAGATTATTAGTGATTTTTTTAGTAAATTAGCGGTGCCTTTCTTCACTATATAAAATTTTACTAGAAAATCAACGAAGACTATCATTAGAATTCTAGATGAGCGTCTTTTACTGGAATATCTAGCGGTAATTTTCATGCCTTTTACTAGAATCTAGTTGAAAAAAATTTACTGTGAACTTCAATAACAAAATCAGCCCTTTAACAACGAAGTCTGATATTGGCTGCATTTAGCGAACGGAATACACTGGAAAAACACTGGAAATGCTACAAGAACCCTTTCTCCGCTGAATGATATATTTATGAAATGAGAATCCAATTGGAATAAAACTTTTCTGCTACATTTTTCGTTCGCTGAATGCCGCCATTGATTTAAATGTAACTGCAGCTTGTCAACGAAGAAAACGCTTAACTAAAAGCGAAACTTGAGCCGGTTAATTTGAGGTGCACAGCGTTGGAAGTGCAGACGAAATCGCCAGCCATCAAATCATGATAATCCACTTGTCGAAGGAATAGTCAGAAGAAGGACTAAAGCGAAAGAAGCAGCAATTATCGAGTATCGATTCGGTCATCAACTTGTCAGTACTCGTATTACCTAAAGGCGATAAGTATCACAATGTCCTCGTCGAAATGAATTCAAAACTAGCTGTGAGCAGAGTATTACACGAAGTGAAGAAACTGAAATTAACGGATATATTTATCCACCGAAACCTCCCGAAGGCGGCTACCGGAAAAATTTTCGAATCATCGGATCAGAAATACGAAAAAAAGTCAGCTCACAAGCTTTAAAATTTATAATGACAGTTTGTGAAATGGCTACAAATTTGATTTGATCGTGAGTTTACCTTGAGATATGGAGATGAAAATGGATGGAAAATGCTCCGATCTCAACTCCCTAGTTTGGATACAGACAGAACCCTATCCCAATTGAATCATATCTAAGATTTAAGCTGTCACAATGATCACCAGAATAATGCGGCGACAAAAAGTATAAAAGAATTAAAGATTTTTTTTTACAATGTTTGTGGATTGGCAAAAGAAAACGTTTTTTTCTGAATTGATAAATTGAATAACTCGCTTTAATATTATTGTCTCATTGGAAACATTTATCGAATAAAATAACACCAAGCAATACGAAAATTGGTTGAGGGGTGTGTAACTTATCTTATACACTCTGTGGCTCACTTGGTTGAGTCGCACTCTACGATGCAAGTAATCTAGAGGTCCGGATATCGAATCTCGGCGTGGTCCAAAATTTCCGTACATGTGCGGATAGGAAATATATAGTGCTTGCATGCAACATTATATACACTCCGAAATGATAGGCAATGTAACGTTAACGAGAAAAACGGCTAATGGTTAGAAAAACCGTCGGCAGGGGCGAACCCAGGAATTTATTTCGGGGGGTGATTTGTATTTGCAAAGTGGCTCATGAAATTCCACGTTTTAAATGTTTTTAGACCTTAAGCTTAACATAATCATTTTCAATTGTATCCATAATATATATTCTAAATTTCACAAAAAAAAAAACGGTTTTAAAATGATAGTCGATTTTCATCAAAATAATAAATTTCTGTTTTTTTTTTAATGCTACGCTTAGGATAAAAACAGTTTTGGTAACCGATCGTTACGAAAATTTGTTGGGGGAGGAGTTGAATTACTTCATTGCATTTATAATTAATTATTATTAAGTTATATTTACCAATTTTTTCATATTTCTATTTTTTGTGGTTTAAAAAACTCGCTAATAATAACATTTGCAATGACCTTACTGATATGCAATCTTCTTTTGTATTTCAATAATATATAATGTATAATCTGCAACCATATCCTTTTAATTAAAACTAATAAAATAAATTGAATGTACCTACCATTAAAATATCGTCCACCTTGAATGGGACACCCTGTATGCAAATTAAGCAAAATGGGTTTGTCAACAAGGTTTTGTTTAGCTTTAATTCAATCCTTTTTTCTTTGCTATTTCTTTTTTTTTCCTCAAAATTTGCAAAATTGAAATAATGTTTAATTATCTGTTTTTGATAAATTTGTATATAATAGGCTATCTGTCAATTCGAATTTTTGTTACATTTACTGTCCACTATGATAAATGGACTTCATCATAATAAATTTATTCTCACTGCTGACAGCTTTTAAAGCCATAGCTGATTTCATTTGAATAATTAATTAATTAACTTTGAATACTTAAATGAATAAAAGTGATTTTCTTTCTTTTTTATATATGTACATAATGTCTAAATAAATAAATGGCATTCTATGTTTTCTTAGGTTTTCTACAAACTCCTAAAGCCCATTAAAAAAAAAAAAACAACTACAACCAACAATAGCTACCCCAACAAAAATGACTGTCCCTTTTGCTATCCATACCTCAACCACCAAGCAAATATAACCAGGGCCGGATTTTCCATATGGGGAAACTAAGCTACTGCCCGGGGCGGCAGAATTTGAGGGGCGGCAAATTTTTAAATTTTTTCATTGGTCTAAAATATGGGAAAGATGGATTTTGAAAACTCAATCATAATTGTAGAAAATATTTAGCTTTTTAAATTTATTCTAGTTAGGTGTACTTATTCGTCTTAATCCAAAGTACCTAATCGCAACGTCAACTTAAATTTTAATGTGATTCCACATTCAAAAATTGGGACTACGCAAAATTTTCCTTGAAGCATACAATCATTCACTCTAAATGGCGTGGCGGCCTTTAGTTCAATTTAAGTAGGAGTATAAATCATCTTTGGCTTCACTTTAAACATTATGCCTGAACCTACATTAAATGATATAAATACGCGAGTACTTGGCTCCTGTTTCCAAGCCTCTAAAATTGCCGCAGACTTGAAGAAAAAAAACTAAAAATATTTATGGTGATAGCGATCCTTCGGAAAGTTCAAAACGCGCCCAAGCAAGTAACTCATCTAACCACACATTTTCGTGGGTTCAATTACTTCTTAAATTTGTCCCCACATCAAATTCGCTGGGAAGGAAGGATTTGGTTCCGGGAGAGATCCAAGTCTCGATACTAGAAATGCGGCATTGGCTGTCAAATTTCTGAGTTACTGTCGGGTGAATAGGTTTAACGAAATTTTTAAGAACTTTTACGCTTAAATTTTCGAATTTACAATTTTTTGTTCAGAGAAAAACGGGAAATTCCACCGAAAATAAAAAATAATTTAAAATAGTTGAAATAAGGAAAATCTAGAACTTTTTAGGCACCGAATGATTTTTGCTGAAAAACATAAGTAAGTGCTTTCCCAATTCGTTTTCGCTATCTTTATCACCGAAAATAAATAAGGTGAAGGTGAGTTCAAAATTTACCGTAAGCTTTCTTAATTTTGTTTTTTTTTTCGGTATGACGTTTTCTGGTTAAATACGAACCTAAAATATGAAATTTTATTTGTTGGGGCAATTCGCAAATTATTTCCAAAACCATTGACAAAGAAAAAAATTTAGAAAACATGAACGCATTTCTAAAGAAAGTGAAAAGCCGAATGTAATAAGAATTGTACAGTTTTCTATGTTATCATTGGAGTTTCAATCATTCCTCAAACAATTTTGGGAGGTGCACAAAACACCTGGAATCCTCCCCTGGGAAGCAACATAAAAAATTTTCAAGCAATCTAAATACGCTTACTAGTAAAAAATATGAAATTTTCAATTTTTCACATACCCGCTAGCGTTTTACCTACATTTCCTTTGTGAGGTGACAACTGCCTCCTTCGATCTTATCTAGTAGCGGAGGGCGGCAGATTCGTTACTGCCCAGGGGCGCCATAGAGGCTAAATCCGGCGCTGAACATAACAACCTTATTAACCACTGTATGTAAGAACCCTTTACTGTCTGTCAAATTTCACTGAAAATATTATTTTTATCCATAAATGAATCTAATCCCATTAATCTTTGCACAAACGGATTACACAAACATTTGGTCTACCTTCCATTGCACAAAAAAAAGTCTCGATAAGTAGCAAATCTCAATTTCTTTATTCCCTGAACATTAATTTGCAAAGTAGGCTTTTCGCATAAAGCATCCCTCAGAAACTTTACGTCCTCCCCTTTACGTTTTTCCATCTTTCTTTCATCGCGTATATTTTCACATTTCAGGTGCATACCTTCCAAGAAACTTCTTCTCGTTCCTTTTGTGTAAAGTTTCGATTTCTTTTTTACACTCCATTAACAAATTAAAGACGATTTGATTGAACTTGAGGGAAAAATGTACTTAGTAAGCAAAGCGTTGAACAGATGTATATGTACATAAAAATATGAACGTTGGTCGTATAAATTCTCAGAATTGTGGGTGTTAGCGGATTGTGAAATATTCCATAAAAACATTTTTTTATCAGATTTGAATAGACTCTGCATATGAATCTAAAATTGTATGTTTTCGACTTTTTGAAACTGATTTTATATGGATTTTATAAATATTTATTGAGTGACGAAGAAGGACAATATCTCTCACACCTTTGAAAGAGTTCTGAATGTAAATTTTGTCAATGCAACCTTTCACTAAGGTTAGGAGGTTTTCACCACTTACGGCCTGATTACCTAATCTGTGCAAATTACTTTATTTGAACTGTCAAATTTCATACATTTTTAAACTCACCACACCGCAGACTACGTAATCTGGCCAGATTAAGTACAAGTGTGAAAACCTGTTTAAACAATGTGACTTAACAGAGTCAAGGAGAAAGAAGGCGAATGTAAATTAAGTTTTCAAAAATAGATGGACACATTCAAAACTGACAGATTTCCAGCTCCTTATTCTTTCTTATTAAATTTTTTGCAGCTTCTCGGATCACTGGTGAGTCTGTCGTGGATTTTTAATTAACGTAAGATAAATTTTTACTTGTTTAAAAATAAAAATCCACCTAACCATTTTTTATTATAAAAAAATCAATCTAGTTTTTTTTATGATAAAAAAATGTAAAAAAAAAATATAATTCAAAAATTAGATTTCATTTCAATAAGATAGAAAAATATTCATTCCTTAAAAATTCAATTTTTATTATAAATAATATAATGTTTAAAAACATTTAAATATATAATTAAATATATCTTAATATATAGAGACCAATATATATAACTAATAAAATAAACCTCTATATAATTGGTGACCCCGAAAGAACTCGAAAGTTTCTATAAAATTGGATTATTTCGAAGAAAACGCATGAACTGGAAAGTTCCTACAATATTGGATTTGGAGATAATTGGATTATTTTAAAGAAAATAACAACATACAACAAGTACAATATTATTCAAGAAAGGAATGAAAGTTAAACACTACTACTAATATACTTGAAGGCTTGGAGCAAGAAGTTACGAAACAAGACTTTTAGAACGAATTATTTGAATCAAGAACTCAAAATCATTTTCAAGAAAGAAGATTTCAAGAAAATTTTTTTTTGAAATTTATTGAAATTGTAACGAAAGTGTAAGGTGAGTGGATTTTTAAATAATTTTTAACAAGTATTGTTGATAGTATCTAAAAAATGCCCGTAACAAGAAGTCAACCCACGACATCTGCCCCGCTCCCGCATGGTTCCTCATCAGATGAGGACAACAATACAGAAATCGAAATTGAAAATAATGACACTCCCGTATTACCAGCTGGAACCAGACAAAATTCAAGTTCCAATCGTATTAAAAAAAATTGTTTGAAAAAATTTCCATTTTGGTCGAAAAATGCAATGGGATGGTTCACTTTATTGGAAAGACAGTTTTCAGCGTTCGGCATATTTAGTGAAATTGTAAAGTTTAATACAGCGTTAAGTATGTTTTCACCTTTGGATTTAGAAAATATGGATGGAGTTTTTGAAGGACTCCGAGATAATTGTATATATTCAGATTTTAAAAATGCTGTCGTTCAGAAATATAGTTTATCGGATTCATCAAGAATTCATAAATTATTAACTGGCTTAGAGTTAGGTGACCGTAAACCAAGCCATTTATTAAGCGAAATGAAAAGTCTAGCTGGACCAAATTTTGATGATAATGTACTTCGTTGTCTCTGGCTGGAAAGACTCCCTACAAACATCAGAACAATAGTTGTAACAGCAAAAGGCTCATTAGCTGAAATTGCTGAAGTTTCAGATAAGGTTCATGAAGTTGTAACCAGTTCTTCCGTATTTACTGTTTCCGCGAGAAATTCAACTTCACCCTCTAATAAACGAGAGTCTTTCCAACACCAGATCAACACATTATCGGATAAGCTTAATGAAATGATGGCTTTGGTAAATCAGTTCATGGTATTGCAGACCAATGTCTCAGCAAATGATAACGCTCGTAGAGCTTCACGTTCAATTTCAAAGTACCGTTCACGTTCAAAATCAAGAGATAAAATCAACGAGAATGGACTTTGTCGTTATCACGAAAAATTTGGAGATAAAGCTTTTAAGTGTTATACACCATGTAAACACTTCTCAAAAAACTAAATTTGGAGTTGGAATCGACAGTTTCCAATTTCATTTATCCATCAAGCCGTCTCATAGTTGATGATGACAAATCCAAATTAAAGTTCTTGATTGATACTGGGTCTGGTTTGTCAATCGTTCCTGTAGATATTACTGAAAAGAAAAATTTCAACTCTTACTTCGTTTTAAAGGCTGCCAATGATACAAATATTTCAACTTACGGTTATCGCGAACTACAAGTTACTTTAGGACTTCGTCGCGTTTTTACTTGGAAATTTTTGGTCGCGGATATTTCCAAACCTATCATTGGCGCAGATTTTTTAAAACATTTTGGATTGATTGTGGATTTACATAATCGTCGTATTATCGATCTAACAACAACTTGTAAATCTCAACAGGGTAAGTTAATTGAAACTAATATACCCAAATTAGAGTTAATTTCTTACCCAAATGTTGACAAACGAGTTGCTTGTCTTTTGGAAAAATATTTCGGATCAGTGTGTGAACCGGACTTCAAGGCACCAGTTCTTCACTCAGTTAGACACCATATTATAACTAAAGGTCCGCCGATTTCAGCAAAACCTCGTCGTCTTAATGCTGAAAAATTAGATATTGCCAAGAAAGAGTTCAATTACATGATAGAACAAGGTATCTGTCGTCCATCGAAAAGCCCTTGGGCTTCACCTCTACATATGGTAAAGAAAAAAGATGGATCTTGGCGACCTTGTGGTGACTACCGAGCTTTAAACAATATGACTGTACCTGATTCTTACCCAATACCTCATATTCATGATTTTTCCCAACAATTAAGTGGAAAGAAAATTTTCTCTGTAATTGATTTAGTAAAAGCTTATCATCAAATTCCAGTCAATGAAGATGATATTGAAAAGACAGCCATAACACCTTTTGGACTATTCGAATTTCCCAAAATGACTTTTGGTTTTCGAAATGCTGCACAAAGTTTCCAGCGTTTTATCCATTCTGTTTTACGTGATCTGGATTTTGTATTGCCTAATGCTGTAATAATGCTAATGGTGTAAAACCGCTTCCTAACTAAGTTGAAGCTATACATAATTTAAAACCTCCTAATTCGGTTTATGAAATGCGTCGATTTCTTGGCATGTTCAATTTTTATCGTCGTTTCATTCCACATGCTGCACAACATTTAGCGCTACTAAACGACTTTTTGCTCGGATCTCATAAAAAGAAAGACAAAAGTCCTATTGATGGGAATGAACGGTCTTTGGCTGCTTTCAATAAAGCTAAACAATTACTCGCTGATGCCTCCCAGCTAGCATTTCCTAGGAACGAAGCAAAATTATCCTTATTGGTGGATGCTTCTGATATAGCTGTCGGGGCTGTATTACAGCAGTCTTATGCAGGTGTTAATGAACCTTTAGGATTCTTTTCTCAAAAATTAAGTCCAACGCAACGTAAATATAGCGCGTATGACAGAGAACTTTTGGCGACTTATTTAGCAGTCAAACATTTCCGATTTATGGTTGAAGGTCGAGAGTTTACTTTGTTTACGGATAACCTCTAATTTTTGCATTTAAGCAAAAATTAGATAAGGCTTCACCGAGACAAGTGCGTCATCTCGATTTTATCGGCCAGTTCACCAGCGACATACGTCACATCAAAGGTGAAGATAATATTGTTGCTGACAATTTGTCAAGAGTCGATGTTATCGAAATTCCTTCTGCGATTAGTATCCATCAAATGGCACTTTCACAATCCAGGGATCCAGAACTGGAAAAATTAAAATCATCAAAGACTTTAATTCTTAAACCAGTATGTATCCCTGATTCGGAGGTTCCACTATGGTGTGACACATCTACTTAGGCCTGTTCGGTACCGAGATTTCAGTACCGGGTCTCGGTTTTTTTCAATACCCGGTACCACAAGCGGTTTCCCTGACTCAGGTTTTTTTTTCAGTACCGACGGTTTTTTTAACCATAAGCCGGTTTTTTTGAGTACCGGGTTAAAAACCGACTCAGGTTTTTTTCAGTACCGACACTGCCATCTAGATAGACAGGCCGGATTATCAGCTGATCTGTCAGTGGTCATGCAACACTAGTAGTGCCATGGTTGGTCATGGTCCGCGGTTAGTACTGCCAAAGTACCGCTCAGTACAATCCACAAATTGTCCACAATCCAAATATCAGTGGCTGTCAGCCTGTCATTTCGTGTCACTCTCACTTGCTATGATGTACGCATGCCGGCGCGTTGATTTTTGAGATAAAGTAAGTACGATGAATAATTATTTGCATTTTTTCCTTTTATTTATTACTTATATTTATATCTTTACAGTTTCAGTAAAAAAGCAGCATGAGTGGCGATATCTGTGCGCTAGCAGGATGTCTACATCTTCCGTCATAGAGCGTAAGTCCTCAGATGTTTTGCATTCGACAGAGCGAAATTTGTGACTGATTCGATTTTCGCAATGAAAATGTATCTTATGCTTACTGTCGTGAAATATGTTGCAAATGCTGATTAATATAATAAATTTTCCGCGAATAATGATGGAACCGAGCTTTTGGAATTCAGCAGCATTTGTCACATATTCCACGACAGTAAATCATAAATTTTCATTGAGAAAATTGCAGCAAACAAAAATTTCACTCTCGAGCACGCTTTAGAATTAGAATTATATAGTTGGACGAGATCTTACAGGGAAATTTAAATATCTGTGGTGCAAAATATTGATGACGGCATATGACTAATGTTAGTCTGAAACGATCGATTCTGTAAAAGCGGAAATAACCCTCTTTTCTAATCAATTTCTAAACTGGCTTCATCGAAAATTCGAAATTTGACATTGAATATATAGAGAAACGTTACGATTTTGCAAAAAAAAAGATCGCGGATTCGAACGATCGTTTCAGGTTATTATTAATAAAATGGCATCATTAAAATTTGGCGCCACAGATATTGAAATCGGCCCACTTTGGCGGCACAAATGTTCAATAAAAGGCACCGTTTTTTTTTAAATTGCACAATGCACTTTCACACGTGACATACGGAACTTTACAATAATATTTTTCATATAAAGTACACTAATATTACTAGGACTTGTAACTTCCCAGCAAACTATTTCTATCGTCCGCGATGCGAATTCAATTCGCCTGCTCGAAAAAATTTCTCGAATTTCATATCGAATTCTGATTAAATTCGTCACTCCCTTCGTGAAGGAATAGTGACCGATATTAATCCGCCAGGATGATAATTTGGCGATAATAGACTAATACATAGAAAAAGTAAAAAAAAATATTTATTTTTTATTTTCCCTTTTTTTATTTTTTTTCTCTATTTTACCTTTAACTTTTTTTTAACTTATTTTAATTTTACCTTCTTACACTTTGCTTCTACTGGGAATCGAACCTATCAATCACCTATAGTTTCGTAGTCCTACGTCCTACACCTGAGCTATCTAAGGCAGCTATTACACAGTCATATATTGGTAATATATATTATAATAGATATTATCATATCCCTAAGACTACTTGATTTCGCTTCCTGCACGTCTAAAAATTTATACTGAATGAATCGAGTAGGCTTAGGCATATGACATACATATTATAATATAAATATGACTATGTAATGGAGCCCTAAGATTACAAATTATGGGAATAAATTATTCGTTTTATTTTTTGACAATTTCATAATTGTCTCGTTGTGAGTAATTACTATTTTATCATCTTTGCAATAATAAGACGATATTTCGTTAATAGTCATATTCCTGTCATATTGATGACGATAAAGCGATTTTTCGTCGAGGAGACAAGTTTACGATAAATTTTTCATTTGAATGATATCGTTTTCGTATCATTTTTGTGATTTTTCGAAAAAAAAACGATAAAATTGTTTGCTGGGTTGTAAGTTCGTATATTGTGCAACAGGTCGTAGTTAATTTATGTACTAAAACTCTAAAATGACCTGCCAATTGATTTCAAAGTTTCTATTGACCGTAGCTTGACCGATTGTCATTTATTTACTGAACTATGCTTAACTATTATATTTAAATATATTATTTCTTATTATATTATGTAAATTCTTTTCACTTTTCTATTACAGATGCCGAGCTGTTACTTTACGAGATCTTCAAACATAGCCAGGGCCTGATTGATTGCGATGGGCGATGATATTTTGATTACGGCCAAAGCGTCAGGTAAGTTGAGCAAATTTCCATTTATTGTAGAAAAAGATTCTTTGTGTTCCCCTTGCAGGCGACATACTGGCACCCCAGCAACTATTTGAGCCTGACCGCACTACAGTAATAATGGAGAAAACGAATTCACTCTGCCAATCACCTCAAGTTTGTAATGTTGTTGCGGCGCAAGTGAGGGGGGGGGGGACTAGTATCGTCATTCATATATGGTAGGCAGCCTATCCTCAAGTTCTAGACCTAGGAAGGTTGCCACCTCAATGGGGTTTTCCCATACGTTCCTACTGCGACCGGGTCTACGTACCGGAACGACCCATGCCACGGGCATGGCCAAGAGTCGCAAAAACCCCCTTCGACTCAAGAAGGGGACGGAAACTTTATATCGTCAAGTATGTAATCGTGGGCTCTAACAACGTCATCTAGATATACAAGCCGGATTATCAGCTGATAAAAATGTCGCTAAGTAACACGTATTACAACAATAGTAATAGAAAGAACCACAGGCGCTAAGGAATCAAATTTTCGAAACTAAATTTCGACAGTCCGGCCTGTCTATATAGATGACAGTGACTCTAGATGTAAGTCCTCTTGCATACAGGAAAGTGAGTATTCGTCATTTGTATCTTTTCAAGTCCCATCCGCTTTTTGCTTTGGACAAAGCCTTACTGACTCCAGATGACCCTTTGACATTGCCCAAGGATTGGCGGAGATCGTCTCGTCGGATTTAATAGACTTTTTTATTAATTA
The DNA here is from genome assembly GCA_949715475.1 of Microchrysa polita. Classification (NCBI taxonomy): domain Eukaryota; kingdom Metazoa; phylum Arthropoda; class Insecta; order Diptera; family Stratiomyidae; genus Microchrysa; species Microchrysa polita. The sequence continues at coordinate 87,045,449 of OX454418.1, read as the reverse complement.
TTAGGCTGTCCTTGGCTGCCAGAACTTATGCTTGCTGAAAATGTTAAATACATACATCATGAGTTAGCTTCCGCAACATGACCCTTTGTTAGGGGAGATTTCAGTATCTGCGGCGCCAAATTTTGATGATGCCCTTTCATTAATATTGGCCTGAAACGACCGAATCTGCAATCCTTGTAACGATTTTCCAGATATTCAATGTCAAAGTTTGATTTTTCTATGAAACCAGTTATGTAATTTGATAAGAAAAGGGGGACATTTCCGCTTTACACATTGGGGAAAGTGTTCGATGCCATCAAATTGACGTTTTAATTTTAATCAGTCCCACTAGAATAGTAAGTTTTATCAATTTGGCAAAGATGTTAATAATATGAAATGTCGAAATATATTTGCGAGCAAGAATTGTACAATTTGCTAGACAGGGAGGCAAATGAAATTTTAAATGTTATTTTTGGCGCAATGCTATTGATTCACATCAATATGTAGTAAAAATACCCCTAATTTCCAATTAAAAACGTCACTACCCCATATAAATGTCAAACTTTGACATTAAATATCTGGAGAACCGTTACGATTTTTTCAACGAATCCTTGAAACCTACTTCAAGGTTTTTCTATACTAGACGCCCATCACAGTTTAGCCTTCATGCATTGCAGGAAGTTACCAGCGGCCACCGGGAGGAGGTACTGTGAGGACTTGTTGCAAAATCGTTTCATTTCTACGAATTTGCAACCTGACCGCCGCCCTAAAAAAAAAAAAAATATGAAAAAAATAAAATAAAAATAATACCTGTCGATCCTTTTCGTCGCCTTGTCAATTTTCTGTTAAGATAGTACAAACTAAGAGAATACGTCCAGAATGAAGCTATAAAATATTACCTAATTTCGATTTATCTGAAGGGTTTGCGCTTTCCGTTGCCTAGAGAGGTCATTGAAAGAGTGAGATTTGTCGTTAATGCTTTTCGAATAATTGTTTAAAAAAATATTACACCATACGGTGGCCGATTTATTTGCAAGTATCGAACTATTATTACCACAACGACAATATAAAATTTCTTCAAAAATATCATCATATATATTCGCAATCGCTGTATATAAAAATTTATGGTGGCAATTTTGTGTTAAAAACGTATCTTCAAAGGAGCTTATAACAGTTTGAAATACCTTAAAAGCGTAAACGCCTATGTCCAATGAAAATTGGGAAGGATATTTCAAACCTCCGCGGTTTAACTGAATAAAATACGAGTTGTTTGAATCCTCATCAATATAATCTTCCGTAACTAATAACGAAGAACATTCGACACATTTCACTCTTTCGCTAACAACTTTAGCTACGTACCCAGAAACAAATACAATGGCTTTCATCATTTCCCGGTCTATTTCTATAGCATACGAATTAAAAATAATTTCATCAATTTTCGGATCTTCAGCAACTGTTATGTCTGTGTCAAGTAAATTATCACAATATTTCAGATCTTTAATTGTAATTTCAAAGCCGCAATTTTTTTTTATTTTTAAAAGGCTTGACATCTGTATCCTTTTTTCAGACTCTAAAATTTGTTGAACGGAAATATTGTAGTTGGTTCCGCTCATCCGTCGGTACTTGCTAAAACGGTATTCCAGGGGATCAGACTGGAATTTTCCGAGAAGGACATATGAGAAATTGAGTTCTTCCAGTAAATATTGAATAAGCTCTATGAAACTACCGGTGGTATGAGCGACGGCATTGTGTGTTTGGGAAGTTAGTTTCTTGAAAGGCTGATTTGAAGATTGCCACGCTTTTAGCCAGCTTGAAAAATCTGACAAAAACTTGTAGGAACTCGATTCTAAGCTCCTGATAGGATCGGCGTATACGTTTCTCAAATTGTGGCCCTTAAATGGATGCTTCACATTTAACACTGTCCACCATTTCAAAATATACTCCAAGAACAGTATTGTGCCAACAGAACTCGGATCATAGGTCCTAACAGCCTCAATATTCTTCTCATTAAAAATTTTCGTTGCTAATGTCGTAGATTGTCTATCAAAGGAAGAGGGATATAATGATTTGTATGTTAAAGCTGGAGCTAGTTTAATAGTAAGAAATTGTTCCTTCTCATATATATCTTTTAAAACTGAAAATTTCGCAACATCTGTTTTTGTGTGATCCAAAAATAATGGAAATTGAAGGCTCTGAGTTTTTTCGTTGATCCAATTGTTCCGGATAGATTTAAAAAGGTGGACGGAGTCAAACAGGAAGAATATTTTTTTCCCGGGCAAATAAGGTGAATCAATGTGTGTAGGAAGTTTTTCTAGTGGAGAAAAGAGCTCAAATGCCTTTCTATTTACGCGGTTGTTGTCGGAAATAATTGTTACCACCTCAAAGCCAATAGTATGGAGAAGCTCTAATATATCTTTAATTTTACAATGTAAAAAACGGGAATCCAAGTTCTTTACTGGAAATAATCCGACAACATCCTTATTCGATGACAATATTGATGTAACCATGAAGGTTTGCACCGTCGTAGCTGGCTTAGGGTCAGACAAGTCTTCCGAGTTTTGAGCGAAACCAACTAGTTTCCTTCCTTTATATGATATAGCCGGTTTGACATACATTTCGTCCAATATTACATTCACATATTTTTCTTCTTCTCTTAAGGAATTGAATTTTTCTTTTAAATAATTAAATGCTATGCCTGTATTTAGATTGCCAGTTGTAAAGCTTTTTATATAGCTAGGGTGAGGCATAGTTAATACACCTGTGTCTCGAAGATATTTATAAGCGCCCGGGAATGTAAAGTAAAACATAGAAAATACCAAAATGTCATCGACAGTGTAACGAATCTGAGCAGAAAATAAAAGTGAAAGTTGGCTATGAATAAATTTTAATTTTGAAAATGATTCCCGTTCTGATTTGTTTTCTTTTAATTTGTTTAAGTCGCTTAAAATATTATATTTTGTATCTTCTTCTGTAAAATAACGATTATCCATAAAGTCTATCAAACTTTCAATTTTATAAAAACAATCACATTTTAAATAATTGCCCAAAACTGGTTTGGCTATTTTAACGTTGATTTTTTTAGAATTTTCAAAAATTTCGACGCTTAAATCTTCATTGATAAAAAAACTTTTATTCAATATCGGGACATCTTTGTCAAAATTTATATTATAGAAAAAAATACGTGAATTTACTTCCTGACATTTCCATTTTTTTAGGTTTACTCGTTCAATATTTGTAATAATGTCGAAAATGCTATTTATATTATCGTTTTGTTCTTCCAAACTATTTATATCTATTTCAATTTGTTCTGGGCAAGTAACCGTCTCTAGGACAATATCAATTGCATCAGTTATTGTAGGTTCAGATTCTTCAAAACTGTCTGGAGGGGATTCGGGGAAAAGTGCTGGAACTGCATCCTTCTTTATTCTTATCCTGTTCCTTTTACCCGAAATGCCATCGCGTTTCCAAAGGTCGACGTCGGTGATCACATCAGAAGTACGGAAATGATCTCTGCAAACATAGTACATTTTTTGTGGGTCGAAAAACTGTGTAGGATTATTTTTGCGTAGTGCACTTATCCATTTCTCTCTTTTTTTTTCAGCGGCAGGAAATTGAAATAGTGATTTCCCAGATTTGGCCCTCACTTGCTTCGTTTTGCAACCGGAAACACAACATGCTTTTCCCATCTTTCCTAAAACAGGCATGTAATGAAACAAATTTAAAAACGGTTAACAGAATAACGTTTTACTATTACTGAATACTCATTAAATAGTTTACATTAATGTTTTCGTTTTAGAGAATCCGGAAGCATAAGAACAGACAAAAATCCTACATCGCTGATTTTTTTTTGCATAATGGATGACGATGACCCCCAGATGGCGAACTGATTGGGGGTCCGACACCTTAAAAAGGGGGGGGGGGGGGGGTAATTTCACGGCTAAAGTAGCATTTTTTCAAGAGTTATGGAACTTTCAAAGGTCTAAAATGCAATTTGGTTTTTAGTCTAGCGCCGAATTTTTCCATAAAATTCTAATGTGTTATACATACGAGTATATCATAACACACTCTGTGGCTTACTTGGTTGCGTCGCACTCTACGCTAGCATCGTAGAGGTCCGGACATCAAATCTCATCGTGCAACTGCAGCTTGTAAGGCAACCACCCTACCCTTTAGCTTTTGAGATATTGAGGTTTTAGTGGTTAAAAAAAAAATATTTGTTCAAAAATCGTCAAATGCCTGTAACAGCTAAATGGTTAAGAATTGGGGGTATGTTCTGTACAACCGGAAATGGAATGCTGGAAATCACATGAGGAATCACAATCCGATGCGTTTGTGCGGCAGTTTCCGGACACGCTGTATACACTCCGAAATTATATGCAATGTAACGTTGACTCAAAGTAGTCTATAAAAAAACGGCTGAGTCAACTTTCCATGGCCCACAAGGGGTTACGGTAGAAACATGAATACATATATCATTGCAAAGGAAATTAGAGTTTTCTTCGTCCTCAGACAATTTTTATGTATATTTTACCGTTTTTTAAATAATCTCAAAAAAACGAAATATGACCCCCTACTACGGCCTAGAAATATATCTTCTTTTTGCTGATGATATAGACCTCAGTAGCCCAAACATGGTTGCCTTACAAGCTGCAGTTACAAAATGGTGTGGCATACTGGAGGAGCATGGACGGGTAAATATAACAAAGACTGAGTTCTTATGCTGCCCATTCTCAGACCCAGATGTACCGATAACAGATATGTACAGCAAAGGAGAGCAGCTTAAGTCTTGTGCCAGGTTCTCAAGTACCCTTGTTGTTGTTGTACAAAACCACTGTGCGTCCTGCACTCATGTATGGTACTGAATGCTGGATCAAATTTGAACAATTCAACGACTTTTTAATATACACATTGAAATTACAATATCTTTTCTTAAAAAAAAACTGCGTCTGCGAAGTGCATGATGTGCATTTAGATGTTCACTTTGAGGCAAGTATGATGCTACTATGATACCCTAGGGGGCTCTATAGATTTAAAAAAAGAAGTTCCAGGGAAGAACTCGTCTGTGTAATAATTTTAATTTTGTCTACTATCATATATACACCGCACGAAACTGAACAAATATGAAATTTTAAATATAAATAATATTAGTTCTTACCTTGAAGTTTTTTGCACGCACAATTTGGATTTCAAACAAACTAAATTCAAAATTTTCGGTTTGACACTGAACACAATTGAATTTAGTGAAAATTCGCGCCTTTATAATTTCTGGAAATGGCTTTACCCGATTTAGATGTTCACTTTCAGGCAAGTATGACGCTACTATGATATCCTGGGGGCTCTATAGATTTAAAACAAGAAGTTTCAGGGAAGAACTCGTCTGTGTAATAATTTTAATTTTGTCTACTATCATATATACACCGCACGAAACTGAACAAATATGAAATTTTAAATATAAATAATATTAGTTCTTACTTTGAAGTTTTTTGCACGCACAATTTGGATTTCAAACAAACTGAATTCAAAATTTTCGATTTGACACTAAACACAACTGAATTTAGTGAAAATTCGCGCCTTAATAATTTCTGGAAATGGTTTTACCGTTAAATTGGGGAACGTCGTATAGGGTGATTATAAATTTTCCTGATTCTCACCTCGCTGAATTCGAACGTTGGCTTTCTAACCTCCTTATAGTGTAAAAAGATTATTGTTTCGCTATTGTATTAAAAAAATATCAATATTGGTCTTCTTCTATATATTGGTATTCAGCGTTTATATCATAATAAGCTCCAATTCCTTCATATAGCCTAGTATTGACATCGAAAGCGAATGTTTTGTCCGCTGCGATTTTTTCAATGAAAATTTATTCTTACTGTCGTGAAATATGTGGGGAATTCTGGGGAATCCCATAAGCTACAATCAGTTTCATCCTGGAAAAGTGAAATGACCGGGGAATCCAAAAAATACATATAATGGCGGAAAAAAATTAGGGATTTGTTTTCGGATTGTAGCTTTTGGAACTCTCAATTCCCCACATATTCCACGACAGCGGATAAAAATTTCATTCTCGATGTCAATACTAAGCTTATTAAATAAGCTCTAATATTTAAATTGTCAGTTGGACAGGGTGTCGTCATTCCCGGATATCTATTAGAATATATTAATATATGTATTATAACCAAAATTATATTTCATGAATTTCATATATTTCCAAAAACACAAAAGCGTTTTTATTATATGTATGTATTAATCCAACAAATGGATTCATTATACTGGTCCAGTAACAATGCGACGAATATTAACAGAAGCATTCCCAGAAATGTCCAAAAATTGATTTGTTTCATTATACAACCAGTATTTTGCCATTTCCGGTACTTCCATTATAAATTAAATTTATGGTTGATTAGTCACCGTCATAACAATGGGAAATCGTTATGAGTTCCTTTTTCATACTCACCAAAGCTTCCACCAAACCATTGAGTTTTGAGCTAAAATCTAAATTCACGTGTTGATGTATACTATTTTACCATTTGCACATCAAAAACACACTAAAGCAAACCATAACGCTTGTTTCGTAATAAACGCTCGGGACATTTAAACTTTTGGGTTCAGAAGCACTGGAGGTTGTGGGCTTAACAAATGTCAACTGTCACTGGTCACGAACGCACTTGTCCACTTGTAGACGAAAAAATTTCTGCAGTTCGGCCTGTCTATCTAGATGGCAGTGGTACCGACGGTTTTTTTTAACCATAAGCCGGTTTTTGAGTACCGGGTTAAAAACCGGTACCAAAAACCTGAAAAAACCGGTTCATGGTTGAAATGAATCGTTCTTTTTAACTCGGTACCAAAAAAACCGACTCGTCGGTCGGTTTTTTTTAACTCGGTACCAAAAAACCGGGATATCGGTACTTTAGAATATCGGGTCCGGTACCAAGTGAACACCGGTTTTGTACCGGGATCCCGGTTTTTGGAACAGACCTACATCTACTAATCCGATCAGAGCTTACGTTCCCTCTGATTTAAGGCGTTTGGTTTTTGACAAAGTACATAATTTTTGTCATCCAGGCCTAAGAGCTACCACAAAACTACTTAAAAGTAAATTTATTTGGCCATCCATCAACAAGGATGCTAAAACCTGGGCGAGACAGTGCATATCTTGTCAGAAGTCAAAAATTACTCGACATACACAATCACCAGTAGGCTCTTTTCTTCCGAGTAAAGAGAAGTTTAGTACCATTCACTTAGACATTGTGGGACCACTTCCTTTATCTGAAAATTGTCGGTATTGTCTAACAATCATTGACCGATTTACTCGCTGGCCTGAAGCTTTTCCAATGCCTGATGCGCGTACTTCCACCATCGCCAATACTTTAGTTAAAGAATTTTTCCCACGTTTCGGTATTCCTCGAACAATTGTTACGGATCAAGGTGCCCAGTTTGAATCTCTATTATTTAAAGAGCTATCGACTTATCTTGGTTTTGAGCGAAAACGCACTACGGCTTACAACCCGAAGGCAAATGGTTTTCTCGAACGTTGGCATCGAGTTTTAAAAGAAAGTCTCATGAGTCGAGGTAACACTCAATGGACCAAAGAACTTCCTTTTATATTATTGGAACTGCGTACCATTATCAGAGAAGATTCCGAATGCACACCAGCTGAGTTGGTTTACGGTCAAAATCTCAGACTCCCTCATGACTTCGTCAATCCATCCGAATCAAAAGAATCAGTAACTGGTTATGTCGAACGTTTGCGTCAATTCGTTAAATGCTCCAAATGTGTAGAGCCTAGAATCAATACGAATAAATATGTTTATGTTCCCAATGAGCTTAAATCTTGCACGCACGTTTTTCGTCGCATTAATTCAGTTCGTCCTTCTCAAGCACCATTCGAAGGACCTTTCTTGGTCGTTGATCGAAGTGATAAAGTCTACACAATTTTAGTTGGTGACAAGAAAATCAAAGTCTCCATTGACCGCTTAAAACCAGCGTTTATGGAATCATCATCACCATTTCCAAAACGACGATCAACAACCAAGAAAGTGTCATTCAATGACAACAAAATCATTCATACATATGCTAATTAATTATTATTATTTCTAAGGAGGGGGGTAATGCCATGGATTTTTAATTAACGTAAGATAAATTTTTACTTGTTAAAAAATAAAAATCCGCTTAACCATTTTTTATTATAAAAAAAATCAATCTAGTTTTTTTTATGATAAAAAAATGTAAAAAAAAAATTCAATTCAAAAATTAGATTTAATTTCAATAAGATAGAAAAATATTCATTCCTTAAAAAATCAATTTTTATTATAAATAATATAATGTTTAAAAACATTTAAATATATAATTAAATATATAGAGACCAATATATATAACTAATAAAATAAACCTCTGTATTCACTGGAAAAAATACTGAAAATGCTACTAGAATTACTCGCCACCGACCCTTTTCTTCGCAGAATAGTCTCTATGCGAAATGAGAACCCAGTTGCCGATAGGAGTAGCACTTTTCTGCTACATTTTTCGTTCGCTTAACGGACTGATTTTTTGAGCTCTGACCTCTGTGGTATTCGATGCGTAGGCCGAAGTTTCGCATCAGGAGAACGACTTAGATCCTCTAGCTTCTCAACAGACGCGTCAAGTTACCCATAATTTCTAAACTGAAATTAATGTATGAAAAAAGACAACAAACTTATAGTCACTTTAATAGATATGATAAAAAAAACAAATTCGAAAACACTCCCCCATCATTGTATACAAACTGTAGGTATATATTAATTTAATTAGCATTCATATAATTTTCGCTCAATAGACAGAAGCATTAATATTCTTCAAACATTTCCTATGCTACCGCTGCGTTCTAATAATGTTAAACAAACAAAGTCTAAATTGAATTTAGTCTGGAAAATACACTCGACTGACTACCTCGCATTGAAATCTGCAAAGACAAAACCGCAAAACTTTCAACTGCAACAAATGATCATCATTTGTAACTTTTCCTCCTTTGAATAGATTTATACGCGAAAAGTTGCGCCTCATAAAATTGAAACGGTCATTTCAACCATTTCATTAGATTTCACTTCATAAATAACTTTTTTTTTTTGCCCGGAATATTAACACTCGCCGGGAGGGATTTGATGCGAATCGGTAACAATATTTCAACACTATGGGAAACCATTTGTCAAAACTGATGTGATGATGGTTATTCGGTTATTTCTTCTATAGAGTTATTCGTTCGGGGTTTATCCTTGCGCGACTGTTGTGCGTAATAATTCTGCACGTAACCCTTTAGTAGACACTAAAAAGAGTAAGAGTGGGAAGTGCGGCGGGAATTCATGTAATCCGCTTTTCTATTGGAGCAAAAATCATCGAGCACTTTTGATATATTATGTAATTTGTCGGTCTATTTAGTGTTTCAATATTCTTTTTTGGGGTATTTGAGCAAATTGAAATTGCTGACAGGTAAATAATGAAAACTACGCGAATAAAAATACATTTATGTACAGGGTGGACCACGCAAATACGATTTGGACTAATCCAGGGCCGGATTTCCCATATGGGCAACCTGGGCAGCTGCCCGGGGCGGCAAATTTTTGAAGCTTTCTATTGATTTTAGATTCTATGAAAGATGGATTCTGACTCAAAAAGCAGTTGACATAATTAGGAAAAAATATTAATTGTTTTCTAAGTGATTCTAGTTAGGTGACGCCTTAATCCAGGGCGCCTGATGCGAGCAATACTAAGGGCGCTATGAGGGTTTGAACCGTACAATAACGGTATTTTTCCGTTACTTTCGTGGATTTCTTCATAACGGGAACGCATTCGGGTAGACAGCCTGTAACAATTTGTTGCTTCTATAACGTCAACTTAAAATGCCAAAACAACTTATCTATGCGGGCATTCATAAGGAAGCTATGAGGGGTAAAAACTGAACAACTAACTAAACAAAAAACCGTTTCTCGGAAAATTTTTTATAACAGGAACCTCTAGAGGGAACCCATCTGAGATAAACTTGTAGCTCCTGTTGCTGTTAGTAAGACGTTAAAAGTCCCCAAAGATGGGAGCCCCTCTAACAAAGGTATGAGGGTCCAAAGTTCCAATAAGGCAGTTTTTGGGGAATATCTCTATAACGGTATCGTGCACCGAAAACTGTTATACGGAAAATTTGTAGCTTATATAACGCTTAATTAAATATCTGAATTTCAGATTGATGCGTGCAATACTAAGGGCGCTATGGCGGTCCGAACTGTACAATAACGGTATTTTTCGTTATTTTCGTGAATTTCTTCATAACGGGAACGCATTCCGGAGGGAAGCCTGTAACAATTTGTTGCTTCTGTAGCTTAAAATTCAAATGCCAAAACAACTCATCTATGCGAACACCCCCAAGGAAGCTATTAGGGGTAAAAACTAAACAAAAAGCCGTTTCTCGGAAATTCGGGAACCTCTAGAGCAGTGTTTCTTAACCTTTTGCACATAAGGGACCATTTGATAAAATTTAAAATGTGTAAGGATCCATTAAAATCATGAAGTCTTGTTCCGAATACCATGTCTTGCGCTGATCGTGATCGCACACCTCGGTAATATCAATAGGGAAACTAATGGAACTAATTCAGCTAAAGAGTATTCTGCTATACTTTTTACGTGACCATGCAAAATATGGCATAACTATGCAAAGTTACCAAAAATTCGGTCGCCGGTCTTCATTTTCTTGGTCCGCTCAATTATCTGATATTATTAACTACACTATTATAGCGTTATTTCGTTAAAACTATAAAGCTTTTACCACTGTGCTTACGGAGTGCTACAGCCTAGAAAACTCCGATGTTTTGCACAAGCCGGAAGATGTTTTTTTTTTTACATCCAGAGTTCCGTGGTTCCGTGGAAATTGCATTACTAAGGGGATTAACATGCCAACAAAAAAAATGTTGACGGTGTTTCATCAATCGACCGAAATCCTTATACCCATCATTAGAGCACATATCCCTACAATAACATATTCTTCAAAAAATAAATGGTAAAAAATCTCAATAAAAACAGTTTAGAATGGTTAAATGGATTTACAAATAACCATGTTTTGTGAGTAGCCATGATGCCATGAGGTATAAAACAACTTTCTCTGCCAAAAACTAACTCCGCTCTGCTACTAACTTTCGAGTTTGTTTTGAGAAAAGGAAGATTGAGCTGCGTAATATCGGAGTTTCTCCTTAACGCATTATGTGAGAGTCAGAGCGAAGGCTTCGCGGACCACCAGTGGTCCGCGGACCACCGGTTAAGAATCGTTGCTCTAGAGAGAACCCATCTGAGGCAAATTTGTAGCTCGTGTGGCTGTTAGTGTGACATTAAAAGTCCCCAGCGATGAAAGCCCCCCTAGGCAAGTTATGAGGGTCCAAACATCCAAATAAGCATTTTTTAGTGAATATCTCTATAACGGTAATGTGCACCGAAAACTGCTATATGGCGAATTTGAAGTTTTTACAACGTTTAATTAAATGTTTAAATTTCAGATCGATAAGTGCAGTACTAAGAGCGCTATGAGGTTCTAAACCTTACGATTTTGGTATTTTTGGTTTTTTTTTTCGTGAAATCCTCCTTAACGGTAACGTATATCGGAGGCAGTCTGTAAAAAATTGTTGTCTCTGTGTTTTCAAATGAAATGCTCCATTGACTTGTATGCACCTGAGGCAACTATACAGGCAATATAACGTTTGCTGTATAACAGTTTTCGGTGCACGTTACCGTTATAGAGATATTCCCCAAAAACTGCTTAATTGAATATTTCTACCCTCATAACTTCGTTAGGGGGCTCCAATCTTTGGGGACTTTGGCGTCTTACCACCAGCCACAGAAGCTACAAATTTCGCCTAGAACACCTTAGAGTGCACTCCCTCGTCTTAGCACCATTTACGAAAAACCCCAAAAAACACGTTTTTTAAGGTTTCAACCCCATAGCGCCCTTAAGGCTGTACACATTGATATGAAATTTGGCCACTTTATTTGAAACCCCATAGGCTACAAATAAACCTCATAGGCTACCTCCTGGCGCCGTTAGGAGTGCCCGAAAGTATTCGGTCTTTTCATCCTTTATTGAGAAAGCACAAGAGCTTCAAATTTGCCATACACAACTTTTTTGTATATGCTACCGTTATCAAAATATTCAGAAAAACCTGTTTTCGAGGGTCTTTGACCCTCTGTAGCACCGCTAGCGGCACTCGTAGGGACGGGGACTTTAAGGGTCTTGCTAAGGACCTCGAAAGGAAGGCTCATGCAAAAAGCCAGCTTTCCCCTAATTTTTCCGAAGTTTGGCCAATTTTTTTTTTCTCAAATTTCCTGGCGTATAAGTCATCAGGAGGGTTGCAAATTATGATTTTGCATGACAAATCACGATTATCGATGACTTTCACAAAAAGAGCGATAACAAGGTAACGGTAAAAAAAATTCCGATTGTATTGGTAATTTTCTTGCTGAAACAAGTTGTGCTATCAGCCCTTACAGTATTGACCACCTAATGCGGGACACCCTGTATAGATGTTTGTCGCCTTCTAGGATCACAAATTCTCAAGTTGGCAATAAATTGTAATCCAGCTCTGATCAGCGGAGGCAGGTTGAGAATAGTCTCTCTGGGAATTGAAAAAAATGAAACTGGTAAAAATACTCAGACCTAGTTTCTGTTGGTAATTTCAATGAATTGGTTGGTCTTAGTAAGATATTCACTTGCGTGGGACTCCTTGACCAACGTCAACCTTTTCTAAAACTACTCCCGGAATATTTTTCTGCGCGCGCTCCTGTAAACAGCCGACCAACTTGTGCAGGGCCGGCCCTACGGGTGGGCGATCTGGGCGGTCGCCCAGGGCCACCACTTTCAAGGGGCCACCACTCTTAAACAGCCATTCAATTCCAGGGGCCACCACTTATAATGGGTCTCACTCTCGAGGGGCCTCCACACAACAGCCTTTTAAAATATTTCTTGAAATTAGATTAAAGTTAATATCAAGCGTTAAAATAAGCTTAGTTCCTGGTAACATCTCCTCAATTATACTAGCCTCACTTTGCAACATCAAGCAACGATTGACTGGGCTTAGCTGTCTATTAGAAAGAGAATGCAACCACTAATTTGCATTTGCCACTGTAATCTCGAAAAATTAAAAATTTGTTTATTTACAAAAAAAAATCATCAGAATATATTTTGGCAATAGTGTGTTGATCTCGGTCCTAACCTAAACTACGAAATTACGTCAGACAAGGGCCGGCGCGTCAATAGGCGAAAGTAGGGCGCAACGCTCCGCGTGCCAATTTGGCAGGTCAAGAGCGTGTACAAAAAAAATCGCGGTGCACGCAAACGAAATCATATGTTTACCAAAAAATAAAATTATGTTCGAATGTCCCCGAGTATAAAACGCCGCGGAATCAGAGACGTGGAAACCTTTCTGGAAACCCCTCGCTTTCCATCTGTAATCAGGATTTGTTTTTTGCATAGAGAAAAATTAACGAGGAGATAGTTTTTCCAGACAATGCGTTTTATTCATTTTGAACAGCAGATAGTTCAGTGTGAAATTTCGGATAGTATCTGAACGTTGATTTTGCAATTCAGCGTCTAAAAACTTTCGTTTTAATTAATTCGTTGATTTTGTGACGTATGGCAATGTCTTTTTAAAGCAACTTGGCGGTGGCCATGTCCTAAATTAAAACTATCGATATTTTCAGTCGAATTTTGAAATTCTCGAGGATTTTTTACGCCCACTTTCTCAGCTAGCGATGGCAACTGGCATTTGTTTGAATAACCTAATAATTATTATTTAAATGCGCATAAAATCTTATTTTGAGAATTAAGTTTAAGGAATCCTGCAAAATGAAAATTTGATTATGTGAGTTTCCTGCTTGCAGTTCGAAAGCCTGTTGGATGCTGTTAATTAGCAGCTTGCGATCCCAGTTTTTTGGCGAACTGTCAATTTGTATCGAGGGTGGATACAGCTTAACATTCCGAATGTTCCTAATATTTATTGTTCTGATTTATTTATCATTGTTTTCTATCTACTTTCCAATGCATCTTCGTAAGATTGATTTTCTTTGGCATGTTTCGTGCTTGAAATTACGTTTGAATCTATAAAATCTTGCAAAATCGTTAATTGTTTTTTTTTTGTAAAAATTTTCAAATAAAAATGTTCTTTAGAATTTCAAAGAGTGTTCGTTCAGTCAGGAGTCAGATACTCTGATAATATTCTTGCGATATAATCAGAATCGGATGGGTTCTAGAGCTAAATCAAGCCTGAACCCTACCACCACTGAAAGCAAGAGTGCGATCATACGTAGGGGTTTTTGAAGTTGAAACCCCCTCCGAAATGAACTGATGATACAATGAATACTTTCTTAAAAACTTAGTATGCATGAAATAAGGGTAAGGGTATAAGGGGAAATCAGGGTATAACCACATGACTCTGTTGAAAGTACACAGGATGCAAAGTACCAAACACAGTTTTTCAGTGTAAAGATAAATGCAAACTATTTGCTCGAAGAAGCTGTTGACATTTATTTAATATCGGTATTTCGAAAATTATTAACGATTGGCATGAATATTTGAAAACCATTTATATAGGGCTATTAACCCTATTTTCAAATTCAATTTGCCCAATCACTTTGGTAAAATTTAAAATAAACCCAAAATCGAAGATATAACAGAATTTCTTAAAAAAAAAAAACATTTTATAGCTAAACTATTATACCCCTTCCAGTATAACCGGTCCTGGGTCAGACACATTTGAACGAAAGAATCTGAATTTCCAATTGTTTATCGCTAAAATTTTGTTTGGGTGTTGGTAGGGGCCACCATAATCGATTTGGCCCAGGGCCACTACATTGCTAAGGCCGGCCCTGAACTTGTGACAACTATTTGCTGAATGTCGATGCGGCGCGGCGTAAGGCATTATTTTTTTATAGATACTCAGTGAGAATAGTGTCTGCATACTGGATTTTTGCTTCCTGTAAATAATTTGATTTTATTACAAAATTATTTGGATTTTAATTGATTTTCCATACTTTTTGTATAGTATTCCACACTTAGGGTACAATTCCATATTTTGTTTCTATTTTGTTGAATTTGTTATTCTAATGTAACTGTTCTTGTAATTAATGAAGAAATACAGACCAGTACCATTTTATGCTAATTTCTTGCATGAGTTATGTCCAAAAAAATTAAATTGTTATCCATATTTGATCAAAATTTCCAGGAAATTTTATGTAATTTTTGACACTTCACGTGTCTATATTGGGCACAAAAAACAACTATTTCCACTTCGCCAAGAAGAATATGGCATAAATCCCCAAACTCAGGTAATGTAGCATGTACATTGTACATATTTTGTACTTCACTATGAAATTTTCAACTACACCAGATCATCTCATATGCAAATATTTATTTGTCGCAACGTTTTAAAATCAATATCAACACGTTTCGTGATTATTTCAACCGCAAAATGTAATTGGAAAATTAAAATTCACTCACCGGCACTGGTATGATGTGAATATGATGAATTATTGAAGCAAACAATCTTCCACAGAAGCGTCGACACATCAGTGAAATGATCAATGAATGTACATATATATTGCAGGGAAATGATTTCGTCCCGAAGCAACAAACATACCCATATTGTACATAAATATATCTACATACTATATTCATATGTGGATGTGTGTACCTTTTATTTACTCGTATCGCAATACGACATGGTAATAATAATAGACGATATGCAGATTTCTACATGTTTCAATAATACAATAAATGACTCTCGATATTGCGGTGATACAGGATCAGAATGAAAATGTTTTCCAGGAATTTTTCAACTTTCACTGGGAAAAATCATCCTTTTTATATAACTACATTTGTCTATATTGCAAATACATACCACGTCATATATATTGAGAGAGATTGAGATTTATTATTTAATAATAAATATGATACCAACATATCAAGCCTTGTATGGCTAATTGGCGTTTATATGAGCGACAGCTTTTTTAGTTATTTCTCTACTTGAAGCCTGCAGAAATCAACTGGTTGTTAAGGTCGAGAGAGTCATTATATGATTGTCGTCATATGACCTGGAAGATACTATTAAAAATTAACCCATTTAGTCAGCATTGCCGTAATTGAATCTGAAATCATGACATAAATCTGACATAGTGACATGTCACAGCGATAAAGTGGCGTTAATATTTATACATGTATTAATTACGCTTCATCGCGGCGTATAGCTACACCAATAAATTTATCCATTCCTATATTCACTCTTAATTATACATATGGATTTGAAATCGACCATAATGCATAACGAATGTAGTGATAGGGGAGACCGAGGCTGGTTCTAACAAATTTTATACTAAACTCCTTAGCTACCCAATCTTTTGCGTTAGAGACATGCCATATAATTCGTAATTTATAGGACCTTAAATAGGGATTATCAAAATTATTGTTAACGTATTCCATTCTGAATAATGACGAATAAGAAACTCATGCTAAAACTTACCCCAGCCATGGGTTGGTTCTAAGAGCCCTTGGGTAAGTTTTAAAAGGAAGGGTAATCATCGAATTTGAACTTTTTGTAAATAATTAAACACCAGTTAATCCACAAAATTAACCTTTATTTTGTAGTATCATATTAATTAAATACAACGATCAGTCTCATAATGTTCAGTACTGAGTGATATTTTAATGCTAAAGATAATTAACCCTCGGATGGTTCAGGTAAATTTTACATACGTAAATGGTTCAATGGGGTCTGACAGACCCCAAGGCAAAAATCGCTCCTAAACTTAAATTTTCGCGTTTTTGGCACATTTGTTTGAACTAGAAGTAACTGTGAAGCCTTTTGATTAAGTGGTATATAAAAAAGTGGAATTCGGACAGTAGCTTTTAGTATGTGGAAGAAAAAATTAGGTGCTGTCAAATTTGAGGGTAATTTCAACTTATCACAAATAAATCAATATAAAAACTTAAATTTTTACAAAATGTTATTTTTATTAGTCAAAATGTATTTAATACCAATTAACAAAGGATAAGTACATCAACATTTTTTAGCTAAGAATAATATTTTTTCTTAAATCGGGATCCAAAGTTAGTCAATATTTAGAGCATTCTTCTTCACTGCTTTTTCCTCGATGGTCTTCGCAGATTGGCTTTTTGCACTCGTTGCAATTGCATTTTGTCTTCCGATCATTTGCTCGTGGGCATAGAAAACATCTTTGCCTCTTTGGGGGACCATCTGACCCCATTGGGGGGGCCTGGGACATCAGCCCCCAAGGAGGGGAGGCAAGCTGAACAATGCACAAAATGTCTTCAAAATTTTGCACTGTGCCTCGGCGAATATTTCCCGTTGATTTCCTCCTTCTTAGAAGAGGTTCGACAAGTGTATAGCCAAGCTTTATGTATTATGTAAAATACCCACCTAATTCTTACGCTCATTAAAATCATTAATTTATGTCTTCACTTAAAAAACATAAGGTAATGACACAATAGTGAAAGGAGATCCTCATAAATGAAAACCAGGTAAAAAAAACGGCATAATTTTTAGTGAATTGAGTAAAAATCACCGGTAGGTAATCAAGAAAAAACAAAAATAGGAACTCCAGCCTTATTATCATAACACAGGAATTCCACTCTTTGTAATCGTCGACCGAATCGTACATATATATCTCATTAAATCACCTTTGATGCAATTTGCATGAGACCAATCCTTACAGATGCCACATTCAATCCAGTCTACTCCAGAAGTTTCTTCAGTGTAAACTATGCCACAAACTAAGCAGATAGCGTCATCCTCGTCAGAGCTCTCTTCCTGCAGAACTTTTTTTCTTTCGGAAGCTCGTTTATTATTAAACCCTTTGCCGCCCAAAGTTCCCAATTGGGAACATAATTTCATGTTTTTTTTAAACCCACTTGGAATTCTTTTTTTGTTCTTTCCCATTTTTTTTTTAGTTTATTAACAAGTTGGTAAAAAGGAAAAAAAATAAATAAATGATAAAAAAATTGCCGTTATTTTTTGGTGATTTTTTTAAAAAGAGGATTTCTTTTAATTTTGGGGAAAAAAATTTCAAATTTTTTTAACCAACAAAACTTTGAAATTTTAATGTATTTTTATTTTTTACTATTAATAAATACACACGAAATAATAGTAGTGACCTTAATTTTATAAAAAAATAATACCGTTATAGGCTATACATGTTCAAACTGACGTGTTCCCAATTGGGAACATTGGCTCACTTCAGTGTCTTGTAGAAAAATTATTTTGCTTCCAATTTTTCAATATGACTGGACTTACATTGCAATTGCATGTACTTTTCGCATGTTCTATGCCAGTCTCTATTCGGTGCTCATAAGTGAGAGTTCAAGTTCGTAAATTTGGTAGTGGAATATCTACAGAGCTTAGATGATTGCGACGTGGGTTCATTGAATAATTAATATAGATATCTGCCAATTACCTCCTGAGGAAAACGACAAAGTTACTGACGAGGAAGACATTGAGCAAGAAATCTTAGACCAAGTGATGTTTGCGGGAAAGTTTCCGTTATAACAAAAAGATCGGAAGATAGTCAGGCATCGGGCAGTAAAAATAAACGTGTCCAGAAAAGAAAAGCTACAAATGGTGACCATCAACGGTTGACCACAAGTGGATCGAAGCCCAAACCGAGGCAAAAAGAAACCCGGCATTGCACCTCTAAATTGGTTTCCCAGCATTAATTTTCAAAACCCAATACAAAATGAGCCGGTAAAAAACATAGAGAAACTAACTTCCCACATTTTAAAACCTGAATTCCGGTAGAAATATATTATTAATTTATGCCACAAAGCTGTCTGCAGCATTTAGCAGAAATAACAAAAATCTACGCCGTTCAGCATGTTGATCCGATCGGCGTTGAATGGACGTCGTTTTTGGGCATACTCCTTCTCAGTAAGTACCACCAGTTGCCTTCTGAGAATCACTATTGGTCTACTACATTTACTATCCAATCGCATCAACCGTAAAGTCCCTTGCAGGAATCGTAAGTCATGGCGAAATCAGCATGTAGTAGCAGCCTGGTTTGTGCATAAGGAAATGCATGGGAAATCGGCAATGACTCACCTAGACTTCAGGCGGGAAGTAACAATGTTCCTGCTAAGGGTTTTATAAAAAACTAGGTCCACAGCCAGGTCCTAAAGCACATGCTAGCCCAGCAAGATGCAAATTAGATGGCCACTATTTGATAAAATCATCGCAAGGAAGATGTTCTCTTTGTAAGTGAAATGCACGGTTGGAGTGTAAGGAGTGCAACAAACGTCTTCATCTACATTGAAGAACCAATAAAGTCCAACCTATCTGGAAAAAAATCGACCTTGTTTTGTTTATATCCCATTAATGGCCATTGTTCCCAATTGGGAACAGCATAGAAAGGGGGGAAGGGGGTGAGGTAAACAAATTTTTTTTGTTTATTCTTAAAAGAATTATATTGAGTTAATATTCAGGAACAAAAAAAAGGAAATTCAAGCGATTAAG
Source organism: Microchrysa polita (assembly GCA_949715475.1). Taxonomy (NCBI): domain Eukaryota; kingdom Metazoa; phylum Arthropoda; class Insecta; order Diptera; family Stratiomyidae; genus Microchrysa; species Microchrysa polita. Next base: position 87,025,950 of record OX454418.1, on the reverse strand, counting down.
AGTTCGGACTTTAAAGGGTTAATACTTTTTTGTCTATTCTCTTATCTTTTTTGGTATTCTGCGTTTTAGCCTTTTTATTGATTTTCAAATTGGCCTCTTCTTCTAAAACATTTTTTTCGGGCGGATCCGTCAGTATAGCACATTTTCTCTGACGCTTTCGCTTCGGCCCGGTTCACGGAGCAGCTTTAGGTAAAGGTCGTACAGCGTCCAAGTTAAAAATTCGTGATGAGGGACCTGGGATAACATTTTTATTTGGAGTGGCTGGACGTGCGAATAAATGTTGCTCTGATGTTTCGGCAGTTTGAGATATGGGATTCGCAGATAATAGAGAGTTTTAGCTTGTCGTTCGAAATAATACGACATAATTTGACATTCCATATAAAAATTCGCTTGCGTACCGTATACGTAACAGTATATCATAATTTTGCATGTCCCAAGTAGGCATGGGTATATTTCCGTATAGTTGATGTTCTCTAAACAGTCGAAATTGCCGGGTCGCGATTTTTAGCTGTCATAACATTAGTTAAAAAATATCGTATAAGTTTTAAGTGTTTTTGCATGTAAATTTTGTTTTACGTATACGGTAGTTATTACGTTAGTGTAAAACTCTCTAATAATTGATCGATAACTTCTCCTAAGCTTACGTTCATATTATGCACTCCTTCAATTTCTGATATAAGTGATGGCTCCAAAACCCAAACTCAAATTAAGATCGCCAAATGCATCGTTTGCGAAATTGTCTTGAACACTTCCTGTTTGCTGAGTTGCAGGCAATCTGTCACAAAAGCTGGGGAGAAGTCGGTGTCTTCAATTAACAACTCCTTCCATGGCCAAATATTATTCGGTGTAAAGGCCAGTTGAAATGCCTCACGAACAACCTCAGGAAGATCATAAATTGTCATGGCTTACCTGGGTTGTTGTTAGTCATCCGATTCGTCTGTAATCGGCTGATGTAGTTCTTAAAAGGGGTTGTAAGTGGTGTGAACAGTGTGGCGGAAATACAGTTAATTAGAGCTTCGACGAAATGATATTGAGCAACAGTCAACTATACAATCGAAACTCAAAATAAATTAATTTTTCTCGTTAGAACTTAACCCGTGGATAAGTGTTAACATGTTAGAACATACCCCATGTGTTCTGTGAAAACTAACACCAAGGCCCAATTTTTCAAAAATCACGTTGTTCTATAATAGGTACGTAATTTAGCAGCAAGAAATTAGCGTGCATCTATAGCTGAAGGACTTCGGCCAATTCCTATGTCTCATGGGCATAATCTGCCCAATCCACAAAAAGGGTGACAAGCTGAAGTGTGAGAATTACAGGGGCATATCATTAGTTTGTACGGCCTATAAGATATTATCTAAAATTCTTGAAAAGAGAATTAATCCGTACGCAGAACGAATCATTGGCGAGTATCAAGGCGGCTTCAGACCTGGTCGATCAACGACCGATCAGCTTTTCACAGTGAAGCTACTACTCCAAAAGTGCTGGGAATATAACATCGACGTATACCAAATCTTTGTCGACTTCAAGCAGGCATACGACAGTATCGATCGAAGTGTACTGTACAACATTATGCTGAATTTTGGTATACCGGCAAAGTTAGTGCGACTCACAAGGATGACGATGACTAATACCGTCTCGCAGGTCAGAGTGCAGAATCGACTCACTGACCTATTTGAAACTCGTACTGGACTCAAGCAGGGCGACGGGCTGGCGCCGACGCTCTTCAACCTTGCTTTGGAGTATGTAATTCGAGCCATGAATATGGACAGCAGCGGAACGCTACTCATCAAGTCGACTCAATTAGTAGCGTACGCCGACGATATCAACATCATGTCTCGAAGGTTGGGTGATGCCGAAAGCCTTCTGCATAACCTCAATAACGCCACAAAGGAAGTTGGACTACATATCAACGAAAGCAAAACAAAGGCCATGATGCAATCGAAAACAAGGACGCCAGCAAATTCAAGCATCACAGTGGGGGACCTTAATATCGAGTATGTAGACAACTTCAACTATCTGGGTTGTAACTTATCAAAGGACGCCAACGAAACCGACGAAATTAAGCGACGGATACAACTAGCCAATAAGACATATTTCTCGGTCCTCCCTATAATTAATTCGAAACTTGCGCACAGGAACACGAAGCTCCGCGTGTACAAAACGATCATCCGACCCGTGCTATGTTATGGCTGCGAAACATGGACCCTCACCCAAGCCTCCGAAATTTTGCTAGACCGATTCGAACGAAAGGTCCTTCGGCGAATTTTCGGGGCCGTTCGCGAGCGAGACCAATGGCGTATCCGGTACAACCATGAGTTGTTTCAATTGTACGATGAGCTGGAAGTATCGAAAATCGTGAAGCTTTAACGTTTGCAATGGGCGGGGCATGTACAACGGATGGACGATAATCGCATGCCAAAGAAAGTGATGAACGCACAACGAATTGACGGAGCGAGGTTGCGTGGACGACCGAGAGCTCGCTGGGAGAACTCCGTAGGTGAAGACGCCCACCAGCTGCTGGGTTTCCGAAACTGGAGGACGAGGTCACGTAACCGCGACAATTGGAGGTCAACGATTCAGGCGGCCAAGGCCCGACGTCGGGCTATCGTGCCACATTGATGATGATATAGCTGAATAAACACTTTTTATACGAGTATAAGTTAAAGTTTCACATCTTTGAAATTTATATTAAGATTACAAATCAAGAAAATAAAAACTCAAAAAAGATCGTTTACCTTTTCATATGGGCATACGGATACCACACACAACTCGTTCCTGCAACGGCCGGCGCGCGTGGCGTAGACTAAACTGACGAGTCTCGATCAGTGCTGTCGAAGTTGCTAATTTAGTATCATTTTGATACTATTTTATCAGCTCTGCTACTCTGCTACTCATACTTCAGTTTTGATACTCTACAGGAGACAATTAGATCTTAGTATTATTTTAGAAAAAAATCCTTAAGAACTAACCTCAGCACCATATTATTTTTAGCAGATACGACAAAAAAGAGGAGTCAATTCCATAAATGAAGCAATTAGATTCAATAAAAACCAATATGGTTTTATAGCAGGATGCAACATAAAAGCTGCGCTTATTTTCGTCAACTTGAAATTTGACGATTCAAAGTTTGCTAATCATGAGCTCCTCTCTTGATGTTTCTTTGGAAAATGTGATGCAGAGCATATGATAAACAATGACAAGAATGTTTATCGACAATGGCTTCAAGGAAACAATTTAAAGATCAGACCAGATGATGGAATGATCATATTTCTTCCATTAGAAAAATGCCCGCTAATTGCTATTCTCAGACCTAAAAGGTACACGAGTATCAATCTGAAAAAATACGATTTTCCATTCCAATCTCTTGTTGCCCATTAATACTTACGCATTAGTTTCAAGCTTTCTGCTTCCTGAGTCCTAAGCGTTCTTCAATCTTTCACAGAGCAAAATGTATATAACTTTTACCGTTATCCTGCCGTAGCTTGTGAAATTTATCGCGATAAAATAAAACTGTCCACCTCCTTATTCACGTGAACCAAATTTTTCACGTCATGAAATTTAACATAAACCCGTTCTCTCTTGGGTTTCAAATATTAAATGCGCTTCGCAGATACAGGTATTAAAAGTAAATTTCAACCAGGGATTTGGAGCGACACATTTTTTCGCTCCGCTCCGCTCCCGCTCCGACCAATTTGAAAACGCTCCGCTCCAGCGCTCCGCTCCGACTAAAATTTTTTCGCTCCGCTCCGCTCCATTACAAAAATACAACAAAACTTCATTGTTCTTAGTAAATATTTATTATTTTCCGCGAATTATTCAATTTAACGTATATCTACTCACGTATTATAGAATATGACTTAACAGGTGCGTTCTATTCGATCAAGTACAGAACAGGATAGCACCAATTTCGTAATCCGGATCAATTATTGCAAGGGGTAATCCGGATCATTGGAACATCCGGATTAGCGCAATCACTTTTTTCTAGGAAAAACAATCCAAACAAATAAAAAGGAGGAACAAAAGTCGATAAATCATGTCAATTGCTAAACAGTCCCGTAAAAAAGTACGAGACCAAATCTACCATTTCACACTGAAAATCTCAAATATCCGGATTTTAGAGTCAACATTGCTGCCGAAATCCGGACTATAGAAGACATAGTGGAAATATTTAGTCGTACGGATTAGCGTGATATCCGGATTAAAGGAGATCCGGATTACCGAGTCAAGACTGATTATTAATGTCATTTCCAGCAAAATAGGTGCTGAATTCTTAACTCCTTAGCATTCCCACCTCCGTGGGAAAAAAATGTATATGCCGTAAGATCACAAAATTTTGTCTTTGAAGCTGTGTAAAACTGTAAAAACTAAACTGCTTATCCAATTTTTATGGGGTTTATTCTTAGGAAAAATTTTTGGGCCCAAACGAAAGAAAATATGTATATGTAAAATGTTAAATTTTTGAAAAATCTTTAAATGTCTGTGGAAGCTGAAGAGTTAATAATTTTTTATACTCCTTTTTGCTGGAAATATCACGAGGAATCATATTTGGGTGCTTTTATGCGATAGTTTCCGGACATCCCGTATAGAATGAGATCTCTCAAATGGTTATGGAAGCTGCGCTGTCCCGTACTCCATCCAATAAAACGCACCTAATAACTAATTTAAATTAAAAAGGGCGTTTCATTTATCGAGTACAGGACAGGACTTTTCTGTCCTGGATGATCTTGAATTTCTTAATAATGAAGAGTGATGATTATGACTAAACGCAAAATCTCTTTTATCACAATGACTTTCACAATAATACGAAATTTCGCAAGTCTCTCAGCGAATTCTTCGCCTTTAAATAGCCCAAAATCATCAATTCGTTCCATAAAATGATAAATTTCGTCGAAAAAAAATCTTTTTTTTTTTCTCGGAATTTTTCGATTTTTTACATCGGAGCGGAGCGATCATCAAAGCAAAATTCGCTCCGCTCCAGCCTGCAAAAACTCGCTCCACGCTCCGCTCTTTCGCTCCGAAATTTATGGTCGCTCCGCTCCGCCCCAAATCCCTGATTTCAACTATGGTTTTCCTTGAAAATTGTGCCAATAATTAATTTGAACGGTACTTTGATCTGATACAAATTTGGCAAAGTTTGTTCTAGTATATTTAGAGTTTCCAACGGCAAGTTATTAATTTTGGTTTTTGAAGGCTCAAAAGAAATTTGTTGAAGGAGCAAAAAGACGAAAAATTATGTTCCCTTCCTTCGGAAAATCAGTTGGAATTCTGCTATTTTTGTGCTATAATACCTCCATTATACGACGGTTTTAATTTTAGGATGCGATAATAAATCAATCTTTTGTATGGAAGGAATTTTGCATTCGCTGATTTCAGAATTTAAATTTATTCGTTCGTTAATTATGACAGAACAAAGAATCCAAAAAATTAATTCGGACGACTCGTGTGTAGGTGACCATATGAGCCCCAAAAACCATTTGTTAAATTTATTTAAATAAAATAATATTTCTAATTTTTACATGAATTTTGAATAAACTTAAATTTTGAAATCAGGGAATGCAGAATCCCTTCGATACAAAAGAATGAATGACAACTTCCCTAGCTGTCATTTTTTTATGGAGTTTCGTTGGATTCAGGGAATCCGTATATGTGCGTCCTAAGTATGTATTCTATATGGATCTCTAGCTGATCAGATTTATGATTTTCATTTATTATTTCAGATTTATGTAATTTTTTGAACGTTTTCCTTTCTCGATTTTCAACTTAAATTTTTGTCCGCGTTGTTTCGAGCTGCCAAAAAAACTGAATAATTCTTAAAGCATCAAGTTTTTCTGTAAAATTTAAAGCTCCATCCAGACTGACCGCCAAATGGCAGCACTTGCCACCAACTGGCATCCAAACTGACTGCCATTTGGTCGGCCGTCCAGTTTTAATATTAAATATGGCAACTCAATCACATGCCAGCTAACGTTTTATGAGCCGCTGGTCGAATTCAAAGTGACAATTTCGCTACTTTTGATCGTTTATTTGTGGGGGATTGAAGAATTCTTGAATGGCCGAGTAATAATTTAAACACGAATAGTCCGGTTTTGATAATTAAATTTTAAAAAATTTCCAAAATTAATGTTTAATTATTTCATTTTCAGCCTCCATTTGGTAGCTAGTGTAGATGCTAAGGAGCTGCCAAATGGCAGTCCGCGATGCCAGTTTTGACACGCGCACCCATTTAGCAGCCAGTTTAGATGCAGCTTAAGAGCTGCTATATTATCTATTTAAACTGAGCAAGGCACAAAAAAGCAAAGAAAGTGATTGGGTCCAAATAGGATCTAAACCACTATACCGCTAAATATGTATTCCTATAGTTTTTGAAGCTCTGAAACAGGTATAACTTGAAATAATATTTTCTACATGTTTGCCGCCTCCGGAAAATCTGCCTCCCTAGGCGTAGGCTACACTCCACCTACTGGTAAATCCGCCACTGCATAAATTTGAATGATGGTTAATGCAATACATGTGAAAGAATCCAGTGCATGTTACTTACGTGCTGGTGGCAACATAAGGGTATATACAACAAAAAGTTAACCCTAGATACGTCCATTAAATCTTGTACTCAGTGTTTTTACTTAAAAGCCGGCACTAGATGCACTCATGTTCCCTTATATTTCAGCTAATTAGATTTTGCTCCATATTGCTACCCGTAATAGGAAAATGATACCATCAATTCTGTAATTCCGCCAACCTAGAAAATTTCAAAACGACAGCACTGGTCTCGATACGTTTAGCATTGTGTACAAACGTGACAATCATGATTTTGTTGTTTCAGTCTGATAGTTTGGCGGCAATCAGCTTGTTAATACCTGCCCCTGTTAGAACCAGCCCCGGTTTCCCCCGTTTCCCCTACATACGATACACATATGTATAATGTACCTATACTTCACGGCAGCCAAAAGGCTTTCCAGACATAGCAAGAGTAAGGCCCGCACTAATATCGAAACGTGCCTTAAGGAAGACTTATCTCAAGGCGACCTTAAGTCAAGGAATGAAATGTCATTTTCAGTATTTGTTTTATTCAAATAATTATTTTTTACGAGCATTTTTGTTAAAATATGACTAGTATGAAATATTAGAAAAACTAGGGGGCTTCGCTCCCTGTTCGCTACGCTCGCCAAGCCACCGTGCGCGCTCGCGAAATTTTTTTCCCCGTTTCCCCGTGCGAGCTGTGATTAAGTTCCCCCCCAGGAGAGTAATGTAAAATTGAAAGTTACGAAACGGTCGTGTTTATGTAGTCAGTTTGATGGTAAATTTTGCTTATGCTCAGGGCTGTGGTACTGACGGGCATCAACTTGACTTGCCAATCAGCGATAGTAATACTGGAAATTTCTAGTTATTGTAGTATGTTAAGTTCTATATGTTAAGGAACATTAGCTGTCAACATGTTCAGAGTATGTCGTCCTGATTGATGTTCTTAATTGTTTCATTGCCAAAAGAATAATTGATATAGTACACCTAAGGCATTCGCAGTTTGCAGCGTTTCTGCAAACGTATAGGATGTATGTATCTCGTCCTTATTCTATGAGTGCAAGTATGAAAGCTGGCAACATCAACTTTGGAAGCGAAACACATCTGGGAAATAAATTGAATAACCGCCAAATCTGGAGAATATAAACGACACGGACAAGCAAAACATGCTCATCCAGAGATTATTTCACCGCTATAACACACCATACGGAATGCGGTTTTAAAGCTGAATATTGTACTAATAGGCCAGTCAATAAACCGAAAAATAAGGCGTTAGGTCGCAAAAAATTGCTCGGCTCTGGTTTTTTGATATATTGTTAGGATAGATACCAGAAGTGTACTACCAACCAAGTTTGCAACTTCAAAAAACCTCAAAATTTTCGGACTTTTTTCATATTTTTGTTTGTAATTTCTAAAAGGTGCTTCCTACAAGTAAGTTGTCCACTGCACTGTTAAAGCTAAGAAAATCTTCTTTAATTTGAGTGTAACCCCAGCTTTGTAGGCGCAAAGGATCCCAAGATACAGCACTTTAAACATTGTTTCTTGAAAAAAAGTTCGAAATTGTAATTTCAGTCATGTTCCGAGCTGAATATCGGCTTAAATGCGCATTTTACAGAGAAAGTCATGTGACATGAAGCTATAAGCCAGTTCCTTAGCTGTATATATGTCGGAACGAATGGAACCAGACCATGGGGTCATAGGGCTGCCCCTGAAAATTAGGTTCTTCTAAGAAAAACTTTTTTCTTTATATACCAATATTAACCAAACTTCACCCAAGTATGTTGCTGGTTAAGCCTAAAAAAATATCTAGGAATGGATGAAATCGGAACACTACGTTATAGGGCTGTCATACAAACCAACCTCTGGAAATTAGGTTCTTCTAAGAAAAACTTTTTTCTTTATGGACCAATCTTAACCACCCTTCCTCCAAATGTGTTTTTTAGTAAAGCTTCAAAACATATCTAGAAACGGATGATATCGGAACACTAGGTCATAGGGCTGTCATACAAACCAACCCCTGATAATCAGGTTCTTCTAAGAAAAACTTTTTTCTAACTAATTGTGACTTATCGTTCCATTCTATACACCAACTGCGGTGCATGTCTGTAGTAATTATGGCATGGCAACTTACCAGCTCTATGGGAACTACGCGGAACTTTGTCTGTTTGGAGGAGAAGAGCCCCGGTACAAACCTGCCCCGGTACAGACCTGCACGGTCGAGCGTCATGGTGGTAGCCTTCACGGCAAATCAAATCTCCATAGAATTCTCCCGCTAAAATTCAAGTGGTCGTCTTGTGCACAGATAGACAACAGACACAAGACCTGATGAGTGTGTCTATCTGTACGAAACCACAAAAACTTTGGGAAAAAATACCAAAAATTGAGGAAATTGAGGGAAAAAAGTTTCGTCCCAATCGGGATTCGAACCTCCGACCTTCAGTCAGCAACTCTACCTACTGAGCTAAAGACGCTTAGAGGTCTCAAGTGCAAAGATTCCAATGTGACATTTCCGAAATTGAATAACTCGATATTTCTCCCGTTGGGGCTCTTCTCCTCCAAACAGACAAAGTTCCGCGTAGTTCCCATAGAGCTGGTAAGTTGCCATGCCATAATTACTACAGACATGCACCGCAGTTAGTGTATAGAATGGAACGATAAGTCACAATTAGTTAAAATTCGAACCCACGAAATTTGGGAATCAGAATTAATACAGTAATTGTAACTTTTTTCTTTATGAACCAATCTTAACCAAACCTCACCCAAATGTGTTCCTAGTAAAGCCTCAAAACATATCTAGGAATGGATGGAATCGGAACATTACGTCATAGGGCTGTCATACAAACCTCCTAAAATACAATTTCGGACTATTTTACAAAAAAAGCACATTTTTTAAAGTGCTGTATCTTGGGATCCTTTGCCCCTACAAAGCTGGAGTTACACTCAAATTAAAGAAGCTTTAAAAGTGCAGTGGACGACTTACTTGTATGAAGCACCTTTTAGAAATTACAAACAAAAATATGAAAAAAGTCCGAAAATTTTGAGGTTTTTTGAGGGTCACGGGGTTAGCACAGGTTTATCGAAGTTGCAAACTTAGTGGTACACTTCTGGTATCTATCCTAACAATATCCCAAAAAACCAGACCCGAGCAATTTTTTGCGACCTAAAATCGGTAATTGACTGGCCTATAATTGAATTAATTCAATAAAATGAAAATAAATGTGCATAAGCTCTTTATCAATCACGTATTGAAAAAAAATTTGATAAAATAATTATTAGCGATAATATATATATACGACGTATATTACTTCGGCCACATTTCGGACAAATATAAATACATTGCAAACCAAATAATAAATTGTGAACATTTTTTTTTTCTATTTATAAAAAAAAATGTAAATGTTAATTCTAATGGGTCAACAAAAACGAAAATATACCGACCACGGTAGCTTTTAACGGGGGAGGGTGTCTGTGGCTCAGCCTTTTTTTCACACAAGGAAAAAGTGAATCAGCTGCATTTCCAAGGAAGGTTTTGTTTTTTTTTTAGTTTTAGTTTTGGAAGTTTAGTAACTAACTGCCTGGGAGTCAGGCAGGGGCGAACCCAGGAATTTATTTCGATGGGAGATTTGTGTATGCAAGTGACTCATGAAATCATACGTTTGAAATATTTGCAGACCTTAACCTTAAGATAATCGTTTTTATATATTCTTAATTTAATTTAAAATATTTAAAGTTGATTTTCATCAAATAAATTTAAGTTCTTTTTTTTAAATACTCTCTTAGGAAATAAATGGCTTTGGTAACCGACTGTTACGAAATTTTTTAGGCGGAGTTGCCTTATTGCATTTCTTGCAAATTTAGTTTTTTTTACATCCATTTAGGTCCTACAAAATGAAGACATGTTTTACCCATTTTGAACGGTCACTATGAGAAATTTGTAAATTTTTGTGTTTTGCGAAATTCGCGAATTATAATATGTAAAATGACCCTAAACAAAAACTATTCACTGAATGTTTCTAATTTAAACTAAAAGAATAGTTCGCAACTATATCTTGTCTATCAAAACTAATAAAATTAATTAATTAATTATTTTTTTATTACACTTTGCTGAGCACGAATCCGGAGCTTCCCACGAAAAACCCCAAAATATTCGCTATATTTCCGTTTTTTGGCTCCTAACTCTGAAACTATTCATTTCTGCGAAAAACTCTTTATGAATGTGTTAGAGAAAAAATTATTACGCGTCCAAAGAGACATTCCATTTCCATTTTTAACATAGTTCTAATTATGGATTAAATTTTGAGATTGAACGGTTTTTAATTTTTTGTTCGCAAAAGTTTAATTTTTCTTGTTCTTTATGTATTTTGGGGTGCTAAGCAATCCGAAGCTTCCCACCAAAATATCTTTCCTAAACAGGGTCAAAATCGAAAAAAAAACCCAAAAAAATCACTATAAATAGTAATGATACCGCATAACGCATTATAAAAGAGAAATGCACAGTTTCGAAGTTATAAGCCAAAAAACGGAAAAACTCCGAAAATTTTCGAGTTTTTTGCGGTTTTGCAAAGAAATTTTGGTGGGAAGCTCCGGATTCAAGCTCAACACCCCAAAAAGCATAAAAAACAAATACTCCACGACATTTTGCAATCTGAAATCACCTAGTGACCACACTATAGATCTTGAGTCTGGAAATCATCACTTACATATATGTTATGTCAATATAGTTATGTTGTTTAAATTTTTTTTTAAACTAATTATGTACCTACTTTTGAAAAATCGGTTTCATAATTTCGGGGGGTGTTTTATCCCCCCTAATCCCCCCCCTTGGGTTCGCTCCTGGAGCAGGCTTGCCAACTCTAGCTAAAAGTAAGTAGATCTACTTACTTTTTGGCATTTCTACTTACCTACTTACTGGTCAGTTAATTCTACTTACTTCTGATAAAAATTCTGAACCATTCTTTCAATGTAAATACGATTCCATTACCAAAATTACAAAACTTGTTTATCTAAAGCCCTGAAGTAGAACATCTCCATTATTACTCGGCCGCCAGCGATATTACGAATTTAATTGATTTGAATGAAATAGCAAATTATGGCACTTCATGGCTTTGTATGTACAGTGAAACCTGTCTAAAGTGACCACTGTTAGTTCTCCCTTAATAAGGGGAATGAATAAATTCATCAATTTAGAGGCAATGTGCAACATCTTTCCTAAATTAAAGCTTATACGAGAAGTTTATACCTGTGCTTCGTGGAATGCAGGAGCTGTCGACCGTTTAAACAGATGCATTTTGAAAGGGTTTCATACTTCGAAGTTTACAGAATTACGCCGAAAAATCAAACGAACTCCTTATGTTAAAAAGGTGCATCTATTGCATATTTCATTCAAGAATTCTTTACACATGCGATAAAAACTAAATTCTGTTCTTTCATAAAATAATGAAATAATCATTGAGTTCTACCAATGGGAATGCGTTTTAGTGTGTTCAATTCCTAGTTTTTTGGACATGGAAATGCAACAACCTATTGGATGAATTCGAAAACGAAATCTTCTCCATATAGGGCTAGACACGAAAACTGAACATTTTTCAAAGGTTCGAAAGTTCCCGCTAGAAAGATGTTACTGCCATACCCTAATTCCTCTGCGTTTAAACGTGAAAACAGGTCAAACGTCGCACGCATTAACAGAAAAATGACAATTTATCTTACACACATTGGTCGTTGACGAACAACAATGGAATCAGCTGTATCAGGACCGAATTATGGCCACAAAAACATCGATTTTTGTTACGGTCGCTAATACAGTGGTCGCTAAAGAAGGGTAAAATTTGTATGGACAAATGAGTGATGTAGTGGTTGTTGGTCCGATGAATATGTAGTCTCTTACAACGGGGAACAAATGTGTGGAGTTGTATGGAAACGAATTCCGTTCCCGAAAAAATCAGTCGTTATGAAAAGTGATCGCTTAATACAGGTGGTATTTTAGACAGGTTTCACTGTAGATGGTTTTGCAAATTTAAAAAAATCGGCGCCAAATGCCCTTATTGGATTATTATTTCGCTTCTATAGCAAGGAGTGTCCTCCATTTACTATTGGGGAGAATATTTTATTAAGTCTTAGTGCTAAAATTGGTTTTCCTTTTCCTCTCTTTCTTAGGATTTTTGCAACTTTCTTTTTTAAATGAAATATTTGCAAAAAATAGTGCAATATTTGTTTTAGTAGATTGCATTGCATGCTTGGTTTTTTCAATCTACTTACTTTTATTCCTTTCTACTTACTTTTCCGAAAAAAAAACTACTTACTCATCGGATAAATGGGTTGGCAACACTGCTGGGAGTAAACCTTTTATAGGCACACGACTATTTTTAAACACTTTACCTTTACATGGCCAGTCGAGGTCGGTGCGTTCAGGGCCGGATTTCCCATATGGGCAACCTGGGCTACTGTACGGGGGGCAGAATTTGAGGGGCGGCAAATTCTTAAATTTTTTCATTGGTCTAAGATTATGGAAAAGATGGATTTTGAAAACTCAAACATAATTGTAGAAAATAATTTGCTTTCTTAATTTATTCTAGTTAGATGTACATATTCGTCTTAATCCAAAGCGCCTAATCCCAACCTCAACTCAAATTTTAATTTGATTCCGCCTTCAAAAATTGGGACTTCGCAAAATGTTGCTTGGCGGCCTTTAGTTTAATTAGAGTAGGAGTATAAATCATCTTTGAAGCCACATTAAATGATTTAAATACGCGAGTACTTGGCTGCCAGCTCCTGCTTTCAAGCCACTAAAATTGCCCCAGACTTGGAGAAAAAAAAAAACAAAAAATATTTTTGGTGATAGCGATCCTTTGGAAAGTTATAAACGTCCCCAAACAAGTAACTCATCTAACAAAACATTTTTGCGTGTTCAATTACTTCTTAAATTTGTCCCCACATCAAATTCGCTGGGAAGCAAGGATCTGGTTTCGGAAAAGGTCCAAGTCTCGATATTAGAAATGTGGAATTGGCTATCAAATTTTTGAGTTTCTATTGGCTGAATAGGTTTAAACAAAGTTTCAAGAATTTTTACGCTTAAATTTTCGAATTTGAAATTTTTTGTTCAGAGAAAAACGGAAAATTCCATCGAAAATAAAAAATAATTTAAAATAAAGGGTGGTCCAACTAGAATGCCCGATGTTAATTGAGTGTCACACCTTAACGGTAAGTTTCTCGCCCAAGTTTATTAGACATTTCTTTGCTTCAGTGTTTGGCAAATTCAACCATTAGTCCAATAATATCGTATTTTCGTCAGGAAAAAAATACAGAAGTTTATTTCTCAATTTTGTTATATGTATTTTGGGGCGCTGATTCCGAATATCAACTTTGCACCCTAAAAAACGTGCCGCAACCTTTAAAAAAGGGGGGAAAGGGGGGCATTTTTTCGGTTTTTTGCGATTATTTCAAAAACGGTAAGAGATACAGAAAAATGGTCTGAGGACGAAAGAAACTACATAAAATTATCTTTGCAACGATATATAACACATTAGAGTTTAATTGCATATTTCGGCGTTAGAATAGAACATAAATTAGAATATTTTCATTTTAGACCTTTTTTAAAAGCTCCATAACTTTTCAAACAATGTTAGTTCAGCCGTAAAATTTTGTACAAGGATTAACAGCAAGTTTAAGATAATTTTAACGTAAACGCTGAGTCGCTCCGGTCAAGGATCCCCAATATCCCCCCATTGTAATTTGTCAAAACGGCATGTCCATAACTCCCCCTAAAATTGGAGCAGAGTGGTAAATTTTGGTTTTTTGCGATTGGAGGTCATAGTCACCCCACTCACCAAAAATCAGCTCATTTGGATAAAAACTAAGGGTACCTCCCATACAAAGTGACCCATGACAACTTTGTTCTACAATTTATAAAATGAGTAGTACGTTGTTGTACATAGAACAAACTCCTGATGGGTCACTTTGTATGGGAGATACCCTTAGTTTTTATCCGAATGAGCTGGTTTTTGGTGGGTGGGGTGACTATGACCTCCAATCGCAACAAACCAATTTTTTGCACTCTGCTCCAATTTTAGGGGGGAGTTATGGACATGCAGTTTTGAAAATTTAAATGGGGGGATAATGGAGGTCCTTAAACGGAGCGACTCAATGTTTACGTTAAAATTATCTTAAACTTGTTGTGAATACTTATATAAAATTATACGGATGAACTGGCGTTCTTTCAAAAGTTATGGAGCTTTTAAAAAAGGTCTAAAATGAAAATATTCTAATTTATGTTCTATTCTAACGCCGAAATATTCAATTAAACTCTCATGTGTTATATATCATTGCAAAGATAATTTTATGTAGTTTTTTTCGTCCTCAGACCATTTTTCTGTATCTCTTACCGTTTTTTAAATAATCGCAAAAAACCGAAAAAATGCCCCCCTTTCCCCCCTTTTTTAAAGGTTGCGGCACGTTTTTTAGGGTGCAAAGTTCATAATCGGAATCAGCGCCCCATAATACATAAAGAAAGAGTGAGAAAAAAACTTCTGTATTTTTTTCACGGATTGGTACTAAATCGACACGATATTACTGAACTACATGGGGAAATACGCAATTGAGCAGTGCGTTAAGGTCGTTGCAGCCTTTTACGAAAATGGACGTTCAAATCAAAATGCTTTTCGTGCACTTTGTGATTTTTTTGGTCAACATAGACCAGATATTTTGTTTCACATGTAATTGCCATAGATCCTTTTATCATAATAAAAAAAATAGATAATTCTCCAAAAACGTTTTGTTTTATTAACAATTAACTTCGTACATTCACGTTGGACCACCCTTTAGTTGAAATCAGGAAAATCTGGAACTTTTTAGGCACCGAATGATTTTTGCTGAATAACATCAGTAAGTGCTTTCCCAATTCGTTTTCGTTATCTTTATCACCGAAAACAAAATAGGTCAAAGTGTGTTCAAAATTTACCGTAAGCTTTCTTATTTTTGGGTTTATTGGATATGACGTTTTGTGGTTAAATATGATGCTAATATATGAAATTTTAATTGTTGGTGGTAATTCTCAAACTATTTCCAAAACGACCGACAAAAAAAAATTAGAAAACATGAACGCATTTCTAAAGAAAGTGAAAAGCCGAATGTAATAAGAATTGTACAGTTTTCTATGTTCTCATTCGAGTTTTAATCATTCCTAAAACAATTTTGGGAGGGTCATGAAACACTTGGATTCCTCCCCTGGGAAGCTACATAAAAATTGTTCAAACAAAATACGCTTACTAGTAAATAAATATGAAAGTTGCAATTTTTACGCCCGCTAACGTTTTGCCTACATTTCCTTTGTGAGGTGACAACTGCTACCTTCAAACTTATCTAGTGGCGGAGGGCGGCAAATTCGTTACTGCCCAGGGGCGCAATAGAGGCTAAATCCGGCCCTGGGTGCGTTGCGTCGCAATTCTGCGATCAATAAATTTCGCTTGCATTTGGCGGGGCTCCAAAACGGAACAGTTACGTATGATCCGCAAACATGCCATTTTGCGGATCAGAAATCATCTTCAGTTCTTTTCGTTAACATATTTCACAAAGGCAAACAAAGGAAAAGAACCGGAGATTTTTCCTGATCCGCAAAATGGCAGTTAGGGGATGAGAATGGCAAACATGTTTGCAGAACACACGCAATTGCTGCGTTTTGGAAACCCACCCATTGTTTCTCTGATTTTGTAACTTAGGGGACTGTCCTGTCTATAGGTGACCAACATTTTACGTAACGAAATTTCCAGTCAAAATTTAAAATTGGTTACAGGAGTCATCGAAATTTGTCAACCACATTTTTAAAAGCTGTCTGAGAAAAAATAATATATTATCGACTATCATGTTGCTTCGAATAGGGCCTATAGTTAAAGAAAAAAAAAATATACGGTGCTGCTACCCTAACATTGGGACAGTTGTTAATTTTTTTGAAAATCATCATCAAGGGTGATCCTTTTAGTTTGTCAAATTTTTACTTTCATGAATGAACCTCTCTGATATCATTGCTTTCTTTCCATTATCATCACCTATACAGGGTGTCCCATTCATGGTGGAGAATATTTTAATGGGAGGTAGCCTGGCTCATTTGGGGAAAATTAATGTACAACGGGACCCCTCTATTTAATTTTAAAATTGTACGTATACAATTTTATTATTTGATTTGATTTGATTTTGATGAGAAACCAATTTTAAAATTTCTTTAAAATTTGAATGGGTGTATCTCGGAAGATACGAGCAACTTCGTAAGGGGCGACATGCCGTTTTATTGGAAATTTTATGTAGTTTCAGAAAGTGAAGTCATATCTCGGATGAAATGTTTGATGGTGTGGCAAATTTTGATTTTGTTCAGGAAGTCGGGCATTTTGATAAAAAATGCTATTACATAGTAATGTGTAAAAATACAGGGGTCCCGTTGTACATTAATTTTCCCCAAATGAGTCAGGCTACCTTCTATTAAAATATTCTCCACCATGAAGGGGACACCCTGTATAGTCATTTAACTGTCGTTGAATATTAATGGCAACCTATATGAATTTCTTAAGTTTGTCATGCTCTGTGCCCGTGGTCGTTCGGTTACGTTACGGATTTCGCCGTATGTGAGTGCGATCAAAGAAAGTGAAGGGTATCCAAGTTTCGTTCCAAATTAGCCTCGGACTCCTTTTTTTTAATGTTTTGCTGGTTGAATTTGGAAAACCTTCAAAAAATTAATCGAAATTCGATTAAACAATCAGCATTTGTATCTATACGTATAAAAATTAAAAAAAAATACATATTTCCTTAAAGCGAACGCATTAATATTTATGTTCACCATTAAACACGATCAAAATTTTCAAATTCAATTTCACTCACTTTAAAAATCGACCACGTCATGCGAATGAACTGACAATTTTGATTTATTTTAGCATTCTGAGTACACCTGAAATTATATTCAAAACATTTTATAGCCGTCAATTTTTCATACATATGTATGTGCTTAACTGACTCCTTTCCCAGTATAGAAACCATTACTTCGATATAAGTAAGTATCACGTGCTGTATCCATTCGTCTTTCGTCTCGTGACACAACAATCCACCCCCTAACAAACTTTTAAGAAATTCAGCACAACTACGTGTGGGATATCCAAACAAACGCATAACGGTAAGTCTTGCATACTAGTCTACTACATATACATATGTGGACTTCGTCAAACACCTTTCATGCACCTTCCATACTTAACTCATAGCAGCCAGACGATGGGCTCGTACGAGCAAATATTCGAATAGGGGCACGAGAAAATATACGGTAAATAGTAGCCACGTCAGCACTTGTAACGCGGCAGCAATGCTAGTCAAAATGATTTCAAGGATAAGGAAAATTACCTTTGGGTAATTGAAATAAGTTTCCTGATAGCAATTTACCATTCTCCGGAGACGAGAGTGGTAACTATACGTAAGTTCGACGCTTGGGTCATCGTCTGTTTTCCAAAGAAGCCATATGAAGTCAACGAAAACATCATACTGTGGAGTTGGTGATAGACTTGGAGTTTATCTTTAAGATTGCCTGAAAGGCACAGTTATATCTTATACGCTATATTGGGATGAGTTTTACCTAGCGAACGGCAAAAAAATGCAAACTACAGCCCTGAGTTTCAATACAGGGTGTCCCGCAACTGGTTAGCCCTAGACCAATGGTAGACTCTGCAGGATGTTTTAGGAAAAATGTCGCCAAAATTATTTCTCTAGCTTTTACCGTTAAGAAGTAATCGCCTTTTTTGTGATTCTTGTCAAAAAACACGACTTTCTTCGAAAAACTCAAATTTTCGAGCTTCCACTTTAGCGAAATCAATTTTTATCATATTCTTCTGAAAGTACACAAAATTTCCAATAAAAGGACATATCGAACGTTTCGAACGGTTTCGTATCTTCCGAGATACGACGTTTTGAATTTTGCAGAAATGTCAATTTCAATTTTTAATGTCAAAATTAAACCCGAATTTCGTAACGGTACATTGTAGTGGCAAACCTGCAAAGTTGACAAAAGTTGGCGTAGTATCTTAGCTTTCGAACGGCATATAAGAATAAATCACAGAATAATCCAGTTTGTGAATAATATGTGTCAAAGGGAAAAAAACATAGTCCGTAAGTGGAAGAAATCTTGCCATTACTTGGAAATAGTTCAGTCATATAAGCATTTCCAATAGAAAAAAAATACAGTAAGGCTATTTTTTCTTGGTCTTGAATCAGTTGGGTCCGGGAGTCACTCATTTTACCAAAATAAATTTGATCGGAAAGGTCCCAAAAAGGACACTATTTAATCCTTGACTGGAGGTCGGCATGCGGGGTATCATATCAAAGGGGACGCCGAGTACATTACATATCCGGTGTTTGATTCCTATTTCAAGGACCCTAAATGGAATAAATCGAGTTTGAATGGAAAATTTTCGTGTTTCCCGTATTCATCTGTATCTTTCCAAAGCCATAACTACGCGAATAATT
The DNA here is from genome assembly GCA_949715475.1 of Microchrysa polita. NCBI lineage: Eukaryota > Metazoa > Arthropoda > Insecta > Diptera > Stratiomyidae > Microchrysa > Microchrysa polita. The sequence continues at coordinate 87,006,942 of OX454418.1, read as the reverse complement.
CAAGTTGCCACTTCCTTTTTCATTTTTTAGAATCTAGGATTCTATCATTAAATTTGCTAAGGAAAAATTGGATCGGAAAACTCTGAAAAAGGACATAAAAGGACACTAATTAATACCTGACAAATTAAAATGTTTATCCTTTTTTAGACGATGAAAATGAAAAATACTCTCACAATATTAATGTGTACACAGCGAAACTTCGTACAAATAATTCAACACATAAAACAAATTTGTTTATACTTACCGTTATAATTAGTATCTACAAAAGTATTTTTCCATAATGCATAACAACCAAGTCTATGCTTGATGTAAAAATTTTACTTCCTTTTCAAGATTGAAGTCGGTTTGGTACATTTGCAGACTATGTTTTTTTTTCATTTATACATATTATTCAGAAACTGGATGACTCTGTGCTTTATTCTTATATGCCGTTTGAAAGCTAAGATACTACGCCAACTTTTGTCAACTTTGCAGATTTGCCACTACAATGTCCCGTTACGAAATTCGGGTTTAATTTTGACATTAAAAATTGAAATTGACATTTCTGCAAAGTTCAAAACGTCGTATTTCGGAAGATACGAAACCGTTCGAAACGTTCGATATGTCCCTTTATTGGAAATTTTATGTACTTTCAGAAGAATATGAAAAACATTGATTTGGCTAAAGTGGAAGCTAGAAAATAGGAGTTTTTCGAAAAAAGTCGTGTTTTTTGACAAGAATCACAAAAAAGGCAATTACTCCTTAACGGTAAAAGCTAGATAAATAATTTTGGCTATATTTTTCCTAAAACATCCTGTAGAGTCTACCATTGGTCTATGGCTAACCAGTTGCGGGACACCCTGTATAGTGAAACTATAGTTACATTATATACCGAATACATAAAAAAGATTCACGTTATATTTTAAACTTCTGAAAATGGTTATATTTTATTATTATTAATTCTGCTGTTTATTATATTTTTCAAATTATTGGATGAGGGTTAAGAAAATATGTTTCGTTGTGCATGTTCGGTACTAAAATATCAATACTGGTATCGGGTTTTATGCAATATGTACACCCGATACTGCACCAAAAACACCGGCACTCATAAATAGTTTTGTCAACCTTGCATTGGTTTTCAGTATCGGGTCAAAATTGGTGCTTATCCGTTTTTTAGGATCTAGTAAAAATCGATAGCAAGAAACCTGAATGAAAACGCCACTGTTAGCCCGATGTTTAAAACCAGATAGCAAAACACTGGTTCAAAAAAAATCAATAGCGAAAATCTCAAGAAACTAACAACCGCTACCAATGCAATAAGATCCTTATAGTGCTGTTGATATGGAACTAATTCAACGCCGGTTCAAAACCGACATTTCGGTTTAAAATCACTTTGCTCAAACCATACAATTTGGAAAATGTCTATAAAGCGAGCAAAAATAGCTCTAAGGCTGTATCCACACGCGCTGCTTTTTTTTTTTGAGGTGTTGAGATCAACAGCACGCTCAGCAGTGTTATATATCCCGATAATAAAGTCCTCGTTTAACATCTGAGTGCGATAATAGTCCGTCACATGAGTCGTGAGCTCGAAAAACACCATAAACTGAATTCGTTCACGGTGAGACTCGAACCCATGACTCTGTGCACTGAAGGTGTGGGCACTAACCACTACACCAACCAGACTACAGACGCGTCTAAATTAGTAAATAAATAAGGAAATATAAAAAGGAACCGCAAATAATCGCATAATACAATGTATATACGCGACTTTTTCAACAGAACCAAAATATTTTCTATGGTGACTATGATTTGTTAGTGTTGATGACATTTCTCATATGCGTAAATACGAACTTCCCAGCTAGAAAATTGTCTCCGATACCCAACGGAATCGAGAAGTCCTCGATTATATAGCGATAGCTGCCATCGAAATGTCTCCAATAACCTACTGAATCGATAACTCATCGATACCACAGCGATACAAATCACTGAATTGTCTACTATACTAATGTAATCGACAAGTGTCAATCCAATTTCGATTATTTAGGTCCAATTGTCTCCGATACACAACAGAATCGAAATGTCTTCGATCCCAAATCGAAGACCTACTCTCAGTTGTCTTCGATACCATTGGCATCAAAAAGTAATCGATCCGAAAACGATGACTTTTTATCCATTTGTCTCAGATAACATGTAATCGAAATTACTTCGATCACATATCGATGACTTTCATCTAAATGTCTCTGAATTAGATTGAAGTTGTCAAAAAATAAAACGACTAATTTATTCTCATAATTAGTACCTAATCTTAGATAGCTCAGGTGTAGGACGTAGGACTACGAAACGATAGGTGCCCGGTTCGATTCCCAGTAGAAGCAAAGTGTAAAAAATTAAGTTAAAATAAGGTTAAAAAAGTTAAGTATAAAACAGATAACAAAAATATAAAAAATTAAAATATAAAAAAAATTTCACCGCAGTATTGACGTCATCGTTTTATCAAAAAGTCTTCATACATAGGCGTAGCCAGGATTTCGGTCAGGGGGGGGGGGGGGGGGCAAGCCCAAAATTTTTTCAACATCATGATTTTCTTAGTAGTTGAAATTTCTGGTCGCAGAAATATTGTTAGCAAATTTTAGAGTAGCCTGGCTCGTGGTTGGATTGGTGCACAGGGTCATGGATTCCGGACTCACCGCGAACGAATTCATTTTATGGGTTTCAGGTTTGATTTTTGTATTGCCGGAATCGTTGCATTCAATGAAAGGTGCAATGTTGTGTTGCTTCTATAGCGATTCGCGATTTTTTTTAATGAAAGTTATCATTTCCATGCTTAACCAATATATTTGGGGCTAAAGTGCCCATCATCAGGGTTTCTATTTTCTATTTCTAAAAAACTAAACCACACAAAGACTTTTGAAACAAATAATGACTATTAATTGGCGGAAAAAATATATAAAAATAGAGGCAACACAACATTGCACATTTCATTTTATGGTGTTTTTCGAACTCACGACCTACGTGACGGACTATGATGTCGCTCAGATTGAAAACAAGTATCCATTTATGGGGATAAATAACATTGCTGGGCGTGCTGTTGATCTCAACACCTTAACAAAACAGCAGTTTAGATCTTGGAAATTCGATGTCACTCTGCGGCCCTAGTTTACTAGTGGACTGCCACGCATTTCTTTTTTTTTCTAATTTTAGAGTCAAATTTTTAAAATGGAGTTGAGAATCATTTTTTTCTGCATTCTGATTACATTCAACTGGCCTCCAATATCTGCCTTTTAGAGCGTAGTTTCTCTATTTTCAGTGAATTTTTTGCATCTCGGACTGTATACTCCACTTGCGAAATCAGCTTGTTTCGCCTGTCAGTTTCATTTTAGCAAAGTAGCATCGTCAGAATATTTATAAATCCTGATATTGATTGAAATATGGTTAACGGTTTTAATAAGATTTCCTCTAAATTTATCAAAGTATTAACAGTGGCTAAATTTAATTGCTGTATGATTCAGCTAGAAAATAAATTTTGATTTAATAATTCGAAAGACCCGCTCTGTGGTTCACTTCGTTGAGTCGCACTCTACGATGCTAGTAATCTAGATGTCCGGTGATCGAATCTCGGCGTAGTCTAAAATTTCCGTACATGTGAATGGAAGTGCTTACAACATTATATACACTCCGAAATTATATGCAATGTAACGTTGACTTGAAATTGCCTATAAACGGCTAAGTTAACGCACCACGGCCCCACAAGGGGCTATATGGTACTGAGAAGAAAAATAAGAACTTGAAAGACACTGAAATATGAGACCCATTCTTTAAAAGGTCCTTAACCCTGGAAGGTCATGCTTATTTTTAGTACGGAAAGGTCATGCTTCGTCGATTCGACGACGCTCTACTTTGACGCCTCATACAAATCACCGTTTCTCAAAAAATTTATAAAATTTGACAGATTTTCAATCGTTAATTTATTTAGAATAGAAAAACATCGATTTTGGAGCCGATTTTTATGAGTTCGTAATGCAATCTTCCTAAACTGAGGAAGAATTTTGAGCCATTTTCCTGATTTGTCCTATTTTTGTCCCAGTAAATATTTTTTCCATAATTTTTAAAAAATTTGTCCCACATTTCAAAATTAAACATATTTGTTACGAGCTATTTGTATGGACACAGACTTATCGTCGAATCGACAACCAGCCATAAGAAAAACTGGAGTTCTAAAAGTTACACAAAGTTCATCCTTCGTCGTTTCGACGACGCCAATTTCCAAAAAACCAACTTACCCTGCTTACTTCGTCTAGCCGCAATGTACTCGGCAAGTACATCGGCACGGTAAGTGCTGTACGAAAACTCAGCTCCAAATAATCAGAATTGTCACGAAAAATGGGATAAATTTGATGATGCGTAGTCGATTCGACAAAGCATAACGTTCCAGGGCTAATAAAGCAAAGCTGTATACCAATTGTCACCCTTTCAGATGAAAATAAGTTGAATTCCACTAACTTCCCGAAGGGACCTAACGGTTGAGATTGTGTAGCCATGAAATGAAACAGGAAATATGGGATCCACGCAGCCACAGTAGCACACTCACAAGTGAAATGCGTGTGCTAGTACGCAGCCTCCGTCAGTTACTAGAGGCCACTCGCTGTCATCTATTTGTATGCGCCTCCTGACTGCAAACTGTCCCAATCATGGCTTCTCCTGCAGCACTTGGAAAGGTAAAGAAGGCATCTGGGCGACCGCCTTCCCTGCCCCCCCTGGCTACGCCCATGTCTTCATAGTCCGGAGTGGTCGATTCTACATCAACGATAGTCTTCGGAGTAAGATCGATTTCAGTCCTCACTTTCGGTATCGAAAAAACGGCCAAGCCCATACAAATGTCTCCATAGTTTGATCGATAAAGTCATCGATTCCTTAGTAGACGGCCTTCGATTCTTTATCGATGAATTGTCGATTCTGTTCTAACTGGGTTTATATGAAAAATTTATTTTAAATAAATTTATGCACATATGCGCAGCTCAATGCTGTAACTTTGTAGCGGGGGGAGGGGCGCAGACAAAAACGGCGGCAATGAACTCCATATTCCAAAATGAATAGCTGCTTCAAATTAACTAATCAGCAAAAATTAGTTAACTGTGTACTAGCAGAATTTTAGTCTACATTATTGCGAAAGATAAATTTGAATGGGATTGTAGTGCGTTGAGTGGTATAAATCCGTTCAGAAGCAAAATTTTAAATACTGTGTATTTCAGTGCATTAAAAAATTAAAAAGCCAATAAGTGTTAAATGATACCAGCTAAAAACATTAAATTCCCTACGCCACTGCTCATTATTCAAAAACAAAATGGTCCCCTTTATTTTCAGTCGTTTCCTTCTTTTTCTTCTTCATTGTTGTCAAGTTCAATTTCACAGAAAAACAACAAAAATCGTGAATATGACTTCGTTAAACGGTTTCAAAGTGAGATTATTCAGTTGTCAAGTTCAAGTTGGATATCCAAATTTGTCAGCTAGCCTAGTGACAGTGCGTATGGATCCTATGACAGCTTCCAACTGGAACCACGAACTAAAGAATTGTTCTATAGAACGCATGTATACATTTACCTTACATATCTTTTGTATATAATAGTCGGTATATACTGTCCAATCGATGGTTCAATAAAGCTTTTTTCTTATAGGTTCCATACCGAAGTCGTTAAAGAAAATGAGGTTCTACCAAAGAAAATTAGCTTTATTGTACAATCGATTGGGCAGTGTATGCCGACTCAAAGTACTATAGTCTACGTTTTACTTGCTCTCAACATTGCTTTATGAAAATATTAAAACTATCATACGCAGTTACATACATTTTTTTCTATCATTCTATCATTGACTTCTCCCTACTTGAATCAAAATCCTTCACATCCTTCCTTTATATCCTTTTTATGGTTGTCTGTGCCCGCACTTGAAGACAAACACCCTTAATCCGGTGTCAAGACTTTGACCCATGAACCAAAATTGACTGGGAACAGATAATCAGCTTTTTATGGTAGTTATACGTTTTTGTTCCGAAACCATTCATTCGCCCATCTATGCTGACATGACGTCCGTCGTCGTCATTCGCTCCCTAAAAATCCTTGATCTGAGAATACTCTCTGGAGTTTTCTTTTATTTGTCTTGTCGAATAGATTTCGTTTACTATGCTGATTTTCAGTTTTCCTCATGGCTATGTCGAAACAAGGAAGTGTGGTGGTAAAAGATTGAATTTCAGCCATAGCATCTTTTTTATTTTGACTGCTCTTGCTCTATAGTCAACTACTACTATGTGAAAGGTAACGGACGGATCGTTTGGGTCTTCCGAGTCAAAGAACTGCAAAATCAAGGCCACGCAAAATTCATATCATTTCTTGCCATTTGCACAGTATATTTGGTTTGTCTTTAATAGAGTTAAGGGTCGGCGTTTTCTGTTGGTTTTCATTTTCGCTCTATTTTTTTTCTCATTGTTTAAGGATGACGTCCCTAAGCGAAAATAAAATTTTATTGACAGTGTATACTGTACAGTATGCAAGGGTAAAGTAGTATAGAGTGAAAGTTTCTACGATTGAATATTTCTGGAATATTTCATCAAGTTTCTCGTTGAAAATGTCAGGGAAACAGAATTTTCAAAAGCCACTATTATCCGCATTCTTTCATATTTGATTGTACTATTTATTTATATTTTATTTTTAAAACATTAACTATTTTCGTGTCTCGGTGTTTTAGCTAGTACCAAAGCGCAAAGTCCAATATTAAATTCGCTATTCCAAATAAAAAGTGCAATATAAAATCGACAATCAACAAGCAAAGATAAACATACATTTACATCCCCCCTCTTAACTCTTGGCCACGGCTAAGTTTGCATTCCCCCACACCAGTGGTTCCCAATATTTTTCAGCTCAAATCGCCCTTGCGAGATCTGCTGATTTTGGACATAAGGTCCATCCAGGAATCAATTGTCGCAAAATCATTCAAAATTGTTTGAACATTTGTTTGTTAGTGCAGCCAGTGCAGCCCATATTTTGGAACTACAGAATTTTTAGGAAGTATTATTTAAATTTCGTGTCATGCTCTGTGGCCGTGAACGTTCGGTCGCCACTCTGTGAAATAGACACTCATAGAGAAACGAGTTTCCAAACTCGGCACGACTCGTCGCAAGTTTATTATTCAGAAGAAGATGATAATAAATATTCTTATCGTAGAATAATAAACTAACAATGCGACTAGGAAGTGGTATGGCTGACAACCGTATCACACTCCGAATTCAGTTGTCTTTGTAACGTTGATGACTACACACGCACGGTAGTCATCAACGCACGCACCATGCTCCACTAGGAGTTACGGTAATGAAGAGAGATTATTTAAATTTCATGATTTCCGCATCCTGAACTTCGTCGTGGATTCGGCCGTCATCGTGGCTTCAGGCGCTCCCTAGGGGGGGTGCCTCTAGTTTGGGAATCACTGGCCCAGGGCCGGATTTCCTTTATAGGCAACCCAGTGGCGTGCACAGACTTTTTGTGTAGGGTATGCAAAAGGATAACGCCTGTGATGCACATGGAACTGCACTGTCAGCTCGAAATTTGCTGAAACCAGATATGTAGCACTGTGCGAGTGAGAAAACATAAATAAAGATATCCCGCGTACAGAAAATATTGAGTTTTGTTCGAAATTCAGATGAAAGCAAGCTAAACTGTACTAGCAGAATAGAACTTTTAAGGGACGTAACATTGTTTTAATTCAACTCTATCTCTACCATAACGTTGAAGACTGTACACGTCTTTAGGCTTTAAAGTGCCACTTCAAGCGACTAGTTAATCTGGTGTCATCAGGTCTAACAAAAAAAAAAGAGGAATTCATTATTTTTATTTAACTAAAAAGGGTGCAGTTTGCATTAGTTCAAAGTTCATTATTTTTATATTTTAGAATAGCCCATCTTCCTCGACATATTAAATTCTTTATTTGTCATTATTGGCATAGATTTTGTATAAATCTGCATATTAAGTATTGCAACTAAAAACAGCACAGCTATATAACAATTTTAGACCTAATTCTCAGTGCGGATTCATATTCCTGGAGGCTACCGACATGAAGGCCAAGCAATTGCTCGTTATTTAGTCCTGGGACATTTTTGATAAATACCATCAATGGAAATGGGAACATTATAGAGTTCCCCTTGAAGACATTTAGGTTGGCGCCCAAGTGACTGTCAATGAAGCGAGGGCATTAAATAAAATTCTCCTCTGATCAAACTACATACATATGTACATATGTACATGATAAACGATTTTTGGTGCACTTGTCCTGCTTTTTCAAAAAAAAAAAATTACGAACGTTAACTATGCCTGAACCTATGTACATTAAATGCTAGACATGTTTTAAATACAACAGTACTTGGCCGCAGGCTCCTGGTTTCCAGAATTCAAACCTAAAAAAAAATCTCCACATTGCAAAAAAAAATATTTTTGCTCCTAACTATTCTTCGGAGAGTGTAAATCATACCCAATCAGCCATTGCCATAGTATTTGTATTAAATATTTTATTTTTTGAGAGACTTCAAACTCGCTCTCGTATACTAAACGAGTCTGTGGGATATTGATTGATCGAAGAACTGGCAGCCCAAGTAAGCAAAATCAAGCACACATTTTTGCGTGTTCTTTTACTTATTTAATTTTTCCCTATCTATACTATAAATTTGCTGAAATTTACTTTACACTCGAAACATCAAACGAGCCTCGGATACCTCGGACTGATTCAACGGCAACGACTTTTGGCTATAAACAACGGACTACGATCGGTTTTTGGAACGTTCGGACGATGTGGGGTGAGTGTAATAACACAAGGCTCACAGAAGTCGAACAGGAAATGACCGCATACAACATCGCTATACAAGGACTGAGCGAAACAAGATGGCTCGGATCGGGGGCGACTTTATCACCAAGCTCTCGCACTGTATTGCTCTACTCTGGAAGTGAAGACGATAATTCACCTCGGCAAGCGGGCGTCGGAATCCTGTTGACTAGGAATGCACGCCGATCCCTTATCGACTGGAAACCTATCTCCGACCGTATCATCACAGCCAGATTCAAATCCAGAGTACGAAACATCACAATTATTCAGTGCTACGCACCGACTGAACCTGCAGACCAATCCGCAAAGGACGTTTTTTATCAGCGACTAGGCGACACCTTTGATATGGCTCCCAGGGGTGACATCAAAATTATAATGGGGGATCTCAACGCCAAAGTCGGTACTGATAATTTAGGCTTGGAACATCTTATGGGCAATAACGGGCTTGGCGACAGGAACAACAATGGCGAAATGTTCGTGGAGTTTTGTAACTCTCGGCAACTAGTCATTGGCGGAACGTTGTTCAAGCATAAACCCTGCCACCTAACAACTTGGATTTCTCCTGATGGCAGAACAGAGAACCAAATTGACCATATTGCTGTTTCTAACACATGGAGAAACTGCCTCTTAGACGTCAGGTCGAAGCGTGGGGCTGATGTTGGCAGCGACCACCACCTTGTTATCGCGAAATTTCGCTTACGAACGGCAGCGATTCAACGATCTCACAACACGCGAATCTTGCCACGATTTAATGTGCAAAAGCTAAAAAATTCCTCAACTAGACGTGCATATTCGACCGCCTTGCACGAAAAAGCTTGTGCAGCAACATCTCTTCAGAATCCTACAATTGAAGATAGATGGAATTTTGCAAAGGATTCTTTTATTTCATGTGGCGAAGCGACTGTGGGAAGATTGGAGCGTGGTAGGAGACCATTTATCAGTGATGCTACTTGGTCTCTTATCTCAGCACGCAAAAGAGTTAAGGAACAGATTAACTCTGCTGCTGATGATTCAGCTAAAAATCAACTTCGTGCTGAATACCGTTCACTACAAAAGGGCGTGCAGAGAAGTGTGAGGCGTGATAAGCGTACTTACATCAACGCTTTAGCGAAGGAGGCAAATGATGCAGCTTACCGTGGTGAAAGCGGTACCCTATTTAAGCTAATTAAACCACTAATTGGCAAGTCGTTCACAACGGACCATCCTGTGAAAGATAAAGAAGGGTTACTGCTTGTTACTGAAGAACAGCAGCTTCAGAGATGGAAAGAGCACTTTTTTGAGGTCCTTAACAACCGTTTCGGGCCTGCAAGTGCATCTTCATCGGCAGAAGAAGACGTCCCTCCAGTAGCCAGTATTAATTCCAGACCACCATCTAAGACGGAATTAAAGCGGGTTATCGAATCTATGGACGCCGGTAAGGCCCCGGGGATAGATGGAATTCCGGTCGAACTATTTAAAGCGGATACGAATGCTACAGCGGATATTCTGCTTCCCCTCATCAGAGAGTGTTGGGAAACCGAAACTCTTCCAGTAGAATGGAAAAAGGGCGTAATTATTAAAATTCCCAAGAAGGGTAACCTTAAGGATTGTAATAATTGGCGCGGTATTTGCCTACTTCCAGCTGTATCCAAGCTGATGGCTAAAATTATTTTGAACCGGATCAAGGATGAAGTTGATCGCACTTTAAGCAATGAACAGGCTGGCTTTCGTGAGGGTTTTTCATGTAGCGACCATATAAACACTCTCCGAATTATTATTGAGCAATCCGCCGAATGGAGATCCCCATTACACCTCATGTTCATTGATTTCGAGAAGGCGTTCGATAGTGTTGATCGGGAGTATATTTGGAGAGCTCTTCGTAAGAGGGGCATACCAGATAAAATAATTTCCATCATCAAGGAATCTTATCAGGGAGCCCAATGTCACGTTTTGCACAAGGGTAAGCTTTCAGATCCTTTTGAGGTGCACAGTGGAGTGAGACAAGGTTGCATTTTATCACCTATTCTTTTCCTCATAGCCATTAACGATGTACTAGTGAGCGCGCTTCAAAACCAGAGGAAAGGTATCAGATGGAAAATGTTTGATTACCTGCAACACCTGGTCTATGCTGACGATATTTGTCTGCTTTCAAATAAAAAGGAGGATGTAGCTCAAATGGCCGATGCTCTGCATTGCGAAAGCCGTAATGCCGGGCTCAAGATAAACGCTGCCAAGACCAAGTACTTGAGCTCCCATCCTGGTGGACAAAGCGGAATTTGTGTTTCGGGCCAGGCAGTCGAAAAAGTTGACGAATTCTGCTACCTCGGAAGCATAGTCACAGCAGATGGCGGCGCGGACGCTGATGTACAATCGCGTATCAATAAGGCTAGGGCAGCCTTCTTCACTTTGACTCCTTTCTGGCAAAATAACAACATTTCCAGGCGCACCAAAATCCGAATCTTCAATTCTATTGTAATATCTGTGCTTCTTTATGGCTGTTCAACTTGGAAGGTGACCAACGAGATAACAACTAAGCTGCAAACTTTCGTAAACCAGTGCCTACGGCGCATCCTACAAATCCGCTGGCCGGAGATTATTTCCAATGATGATCTCCTGAGTATCACAGGCCTGGATTGGATAGGCACTTCTGTCAAAAGGCGAAAGTGGCAATGGATAGGTCATACTCTCCGAAGAGGGCCAACAAATATTGCAAAGCAGGCCCTAGATTGGAACCCTCAGGGAGCCAATGCTAGACGCCGTGTTGGACGGCCAAGAAACACGTGGAGAAGATCGGTTAATAGTGAGGCTGCTTCATTAAACAAACAGTGGTCAGTCCTAAAGACGATGGCACAGAACAGAACGAGGTGGAAAGTAGGCGTAGTTGATGCCCTATGCCCCACAAGGGGTTAACAGGAACCAGAGAGATACTATAAATTTGCTGGGAGGCAACAGGGCCGTAGCCAGGATTCGGTTTCAGGACACGTCAAAGTCTTGATATTAGAAATGTTTCATTGGCTATACAATTTTTCAGTAACAAGTTTCCATCGTACGAATAGGTTTAAATGGTTTTAAGAATTTTCACGTTTGATTTCATAGAGTTACAATCTTTTGTTCAGTGAAAAACGGGAAATTGCATTGCAAACAGTTAAAGCCAGGAAAACAAAACATAGCACTTTTTATAGGCGCCGAATGAATTCTCCTGGTCAATGGATCTATTTTTTGTCATATTTTCCACTGAAAACAAAACAAAGAATCTTGAAATCGGACCGTAGGTTAATTGCACTAGATTATTCGAGGACCCTCGATTAGATCAAAATTTCTACCTTTAAAATCCACCTTAAGCGATCGCATCTATTATATGTAATTAAATTACAGATTTTTTTTTTTGTATGACTTTTTCGCTTCAAGTATGCTAATAGCAAATTTTCTACTTACAACCTTAATTAGTGGCGCAGGGCGGCAATTGGGCTATTGCCTAGGGGCGGCATAGAGGCTAAATCCGGCCCTGCACTGGACTACACGAAACCTTGGGTACCCATGTTGCTACCTGATCTGATCCTATATTGCTGTTGAAGGCCCAGCTTCGAGTAGAAACTCTACTTTCTGCACATGTTTTTTTATTCATTCAGATCATTTGTGGTTTAACAATTCTACTGTTATTTTGTATTTGGCGAATACTACTGAATACTACATAAATAAATATGAAGAAATTGATAATTTTTAACTTCTGTATTAATATTTTTTGTGTGATTTCCAATTTATTTATTTATGCTTTCAATGCTGTCTGTAGTGGTCCAAGACCTTGCCATTGAAATACAGAGCCGTAGGTTCGAGCCCAACTTTAGGCGGATTCAGTTTATGATGTTATTGTTTATTTTGATCTCAACACCTATGTACATGTATGAGACCAAGGTGTCAAAAACAAAATGATTGTTAATGTGGCGTCGCTAATACATCTGTGGTTTGGTTCAATGCTGGACTGTCGCGTCCGATTTTTTTTTTATACCCGTCACTATGTGAAAGGATATATTAGCTTTGTCATTAAGTTTGCAACGCACAGAAGGAAGCACTTCCGACTATTTATAAAGTATATTTATATTATTAATCAGTGTGACGAGAGAAATCGATTAAGCCATGTCCGTCTGTCTGTCTGTCTGTCCGTCTGTTGCAATGCAAACTAGTTCCTCAGTTTTGAAGCTATCGGGCTAAAATTTGGTATGCAAGTTTCTTTTTAGTGTACGCTGTATATATGTGGGAACGAATGGAATCGGACCATGGGGTCATGGGGCTGCACCTGAAAATTAGTTTTTTCTAAGAAAACTTTTTTCTTTGTGTACCAATGTTAACAAAACTTCACCCAAGTGTGTTCCTAGTAAAGCCTCAAAACATATCTAGGAACATTACATCATAGGGCTGTCATACAAACGAACCACTGAAAATTAAGCTCTTCTGAGAAAAACTTTTTCCTTTTTAATTCCACCGTAACCGAACTTCACCCAAATGTGCTCTTAATAAAGCCACTAAACATATCTAGGAACAAACGAAATCGGAACACTATGTCATAGGGCTGTCATACAAAACAACCGCTGGAAAATAGGTTCTTGTATGAAAAACTTTTTTTCTTTGTGAATCAATCTTAACCAAACTTCACCCAAATGTGCTCCTAGTAGAGCCTCAAAATATATCTAGGAATAGATTGTAGTGTATGTAACATTGCAATACACTATACCCATCTCTAATTACAAGCATTGACCATTAACAAATTGAAAGTATACACTCTAAGATTTGAAAGAAATATAAATCAAGTTTCATCCTTTTCCTTTTGAAATACTTCCACATGTGCGGGCTCACTATCGATAAGGCGATATACTCGTACACCCTGAGTGTGCATAATCGCGAGTATATGTCTTATGTCATAAGTGGTTTGGGACCGAAATTTGTATTGTATATTTTTCCCAAAATACAGCACTTGACCCACGGTAATAAATTTTACATTTTTATTACCGCGTGAGAAGAAATAGGTCAAAGGATGGAATTTGACAAATACATAGATGTATTTACATAACCGCATGTACATTAGAATAGGTTACATAGATTTAGTATAAAAAGACATGTCTAAAGAATAAAGAGGCAGATTCGATACGAACTTCTTAGTTTATTGACATTCTCATCCGCCACGGGCAACGGGCGGAATTACCTTATCTTTGATAGTGCCACGGTAAACGGGCATTGATAGGTAATTTAGGACTTGGATTAAGAGCCTATTCAAAGGGCTTTAATCCGCGGTCATATGGCATCCAAGAGTCGTGCCGACCATTAATTCCCTTCTCTTCTCTCTCCTTATTTAACATCTGCAATGGCAGAGTTTTTAGAAGATGTCGGCTACAAGGCCCACTAAACCCTACATGGCGATCCTGCCTACTCGACCCGGAAGCGAACGCATTGAAGAATATATCCCGGAAGCCGTTACACCCACTGGATGGTGTGCTCCACAATACACGGCAGCTAAAATTGGACCGAAACGGATCACAATAGAGGAGTACAAAGCGAGGAAGGCCAGACACCTGGAGGAGAAGCTTACAGCCATCCCGGAAATTGAGAGAAAACCCAAGAAGAAGCGAGGAGGAGTTCAAGTGAGGAACCGCAAACGCATAGCAGTCCTGCGCAGTATCCTACAGATGGGGGATAAACTGGATTGGCAAAGCTCCGATGCCATATTCCAGGAAATTTCAAAAATCGAAACAGAGGCGTACAAACACAAACATCGACATGAAGCGAAAGGCAAGAAGCAGTCCCTAAAACAAAAACCAAAAAACAAATTTAATAGAAACTAAGTAATTGAATTGTAAATTTTCATTCAATACATTGACACAGTGTCAATTTTTTTCAATGCAAAGTCTATCACTTGCCGAATTTATCGAAATTAATCGAATACTCATAAACATCGGTAGGATTCGATGCTATCAAAAGAGTACAATATTAAGAAAATTAAAACGGGTGAAGCAAATAAGGAATTCATTGGAGAGTGACGAATCTTCTGAATCCTCTGAATCTAGTTTGAAAGTCGACTTAACAACTAAACTAGCGGAAGCCGAGAGTTTGTTACAAGAACAACTAAACATGGCTACATTCAATATTGAAACTGGCTTAAAGGCAATTCCGATATTTTCAGGAAAATATCAGGAACTAGAATCTTTTCTGAAAATCATCGAAATATTGAAAACAAACTTTGATGAAAATGAAGAGAAAAAATTGATCGAGTTTACCTTTCATATTCGTTTATCTCAGACTGTGAAAACAGCTATTGGTGCAGTTGCAATACCGACAACATTTGCACAATTGGAAAGAGCTCTCAAAGAAAAGTACAAGAGCAATTACAGTATACCAAAAATCCACACTGCTCTTAGTGTTATGACACAGAGTCATTCAAGCATAAATGCTTACAGCGAGAGAATTCTCTCATTAACCGCAGAATTAAATAATCTGCAAATTAAAGATTTAGATGTCGCAGCATCCGAGGCTGAGAAGCTAATTGTCACAAAAGTAAATGACACTTATGCTTTAAATGTGTTTAAAAATGGTTTAAGTGAACAATTTAGACACACCGTGATAGCTTCGCGACCAAAAACGTTCACAGAGGCAGTAAACCTAGCCATGGAACTGGAAAAGTCCGACCAAGGCAACAAAGTACTCTATTTCAACAATACAAATAGAGTCAATAATAGAAATTATAATCGAAACAATAGCAGAAATATTAATGCTCACAGGGATAATAACAGCAATAATAACAGTAGTAGCTCTTATCATAATACTCGTAAAAATGACAATAGGGGTAACTATAATTACAATTACAATCGAAATCATTCTACTAACAATAGTAGAAATAATAGGAATCATAATAATAATTCAAACAGGAATTATAATTCCAACATCCGACAAATAAATGCCAGTCAGGGAAACGGACCAGGTCCGGAGACGGAAATGTAAACAAAATTAAGCCATTCCACTCCGGAGATAATGTCAAAATATATCAAGTCTCTGAAAACATTACCAACTACGTTACTATTCAAATATTAAATGTATGTAAACTAAAATTTCTAATAGATACTGGGGCCGATGTTTCTATTTGTAAAGATAGTATTCCACTTAATGTAGCAGCAGAAAGTAGATGCAAGCTCACTGGAATAACGGATGAAGAAATATATTCCCAAGGAACCACTAAGTTATGTCTTGATTTAGATGGATGCAAAATTCAACAAACCTTCCACGTTGTGGACAACAATTTCCCAATCCTTACGGATGGAATACTAGGTAGAGACTTTTTACAGAAATACATGTGCAAAATCGATTATGAGACATGTACAATTACTATACTTTTCAAAAATGAAGAGTTTATTTTACCATTGAAACTCAACCCACTAAATGTGAAAAGAGTGAAAATTCCTCCTAGATCTGAAATCATTCATCCGATCTACACCAAGTTATCAGAAGACAGTGTTATTCTCAATGAAGAAATCAAAGAAGGAGTATACATCGCCAACGCGATTATACCTGCAAGTGGCATATGTCACGTTAGAATTTTAAACACGAATAATTCCGAGGTTATCATACCTAAAATCGATTTCAGAACAGAACCATTGTCTAATTATCACATTTCGAAGCCTACGAAGTCCATAAAGAAAGACAATTTCGAGAAAGTTTGGAAAACCGTAAATATCTCTAGTACGGACGAAAAGGCGAAAGCCTCACTTATTGCTATCCTCAAAGAATTTGAAGATATCTTCCATTCAGAAGACGAACCGTTGTCAACGAATAATTTTTACACTCAAAATTTAACTGTATCGGATTCAAATCCAACATATGTCAAAAACTATAGGCTTCCGCAATCCCAACAAGAAGAGATTAATAAACAGGTTCAGAAACTACTCGATGACAACATAATAGAGAATTCCACCAGCCCATATAATTCACCTTTATTATTGGTACCAAAAAAAGGAACCGATGACACTAAAAAGTGGCGACTTGTAGTCGACTTCAGGAAACTCAACACAAAAATAGTGAATGATAAATTTCCTTTGACAAGATTAGAAGATGTACTGGATAGACTCGGTCGAGCTAAATACTTTTCAACATTAGACATGACCAGTTCTTTCCACCAAATAAAATTAAATAAGGAATCGAGACCTCTAACAGCTTTTTCAACCTCGAATGGTCATTACCAATTCAAAAGATTGCCTTTTGGTTTAAAAATATCGTCAAATAGTTTTCAACGTATGCTAACTATAGCACTTAGCGGTTTAGATAGCAATGCATTCCTTTATGTCGATGACATAATAGTCTATGGGTGTAGTCTACAACACCACAACGAAAATTTGAGGAAAGTTTTCACAAGACTGCAAAAGTACAATCTAAAACTTAATGCAAACAAATGCTGCTTTTTACAACCAGAAGTTGTTTACTTGGGTCATTTGATCACTGACAAGGGCATCAAAACAGATCCGTCAAAATTTGATGTTATAAAAAAATATCCTATACCAAAAAATGCTGACGAAGTCCGAAGATTTATTGCATTCTGCAATTATTATCGAAGATTTATCCAAAATTTTGCTCAAACTGCAAAATGTCTAAACAATCTTTTGAAAAAGAATCAACCCTTTATTTGGTCTGAAGAGTGCCAAAAAGCATTCATGCTTCTCAAAGAAAAATTAATGAATCCACCAATTCTACAGTATCCTGACTTTGACAAAACATTTGTTTTGACCACTGACGCATCAGATCTGGCATTAGGAGCAATTCTCTCTCAAGGTGAAATTGGCGCAGATCTGCCAATCTCATATGCCAGCAAATCCCTAAATAAACATGAGATTAATAAACCTGTTATTGAGAAAGAACTTTTAGCCATTCACTGGGCCATAAATTTCTTTAAACCTTACTTGTATGGACGAAAATTCATTGTGGTAACAGACCATAGACCACTAGTATCACTATTTACACATAAGAATCCTTCATCGCAGTTAACAAGGATAAGATTAGATCTTTCAGATTATGATTTTGAAATAATTTATAAACAGGGAAAAATCAATACCAACGCAGACGCTCTATCCAGAATAAAGATTGACTCTGACGTATTGAAACAATTAATTCCCACAAATATTGATAATACGATTCCAAAAACACTTAAAATTTTAGCTATCACTCGAGGCATGTCAAATAAACTAAAGCCAAAAGAGAAAACTCCGGATTGTAGCAACACCCAACCAAAGTCTGATCAACTTTATACCTGGGAATGCACATCTCTTTCTGACATTAGGGACATGAAAAAGCTATCAATTATTTTAGAACGCTATGGCCATTGTGTGAACTACAATTTGAAAAATGCAAGATGCAGCGATAATCCACATAACTCAGGTTATACGTCGGAGAAGCTAAATCAAAAATTGCAAATCGAAACCTGCAAAGATGAAGTAATCGTGAGATATAGCGATAATCCTCAGAATCTAGATTTCTTGATGGAGAAGCTCATATCCGAAATGCGAAAACTCAACATTACAGGAATAGCTCTAAGTGAAAAAGATGAAATTTTCACACTGTTGAGCAAAGATGAATTTAAAAACAAATTTAATTATCTGCAGAAAATAAAAGTCGACGAATACATTAAATCTCTAGGCCAAAATATAAAGAAAACCAATGCATTGGAAAAAATTGAAGATTATAAGCGTTTACAATTAAACATTATTATATACAAACCCCCAATAAGAATCACGGACATTTCTGAACAAAAGAGACTTATCCGAGAATATCATAATACACCCTTTGGAGGACATTTTGGAATTCGTAAAACAGTAATCAAGTTAAAACAAAGATATGTTTGGAAAAACATGAATAACATGGTAAAATCATTCATTTCGAATTGCACATCTTGCATCCAAAACAAGCAAACAAGACATATAAAAGAAAAACTGGTTATCACGGAAACACCGAAATCAAGTTTTGATATCATTACGATTGATACAGTAGGACCTCTACGAATATCCAATGGATATCGTTACATATTAACAATCCAATGCGAATTAACTAAATTCATTGTAGCATATCCCCTTGAGACAAAAGAAGCAGATTCAATTGCAACTACTCTCGTTGAACAATTCATACTGCAATACGGATGTTTCAGGATCTTAAAATCAGATCGTGGGACGGAATTCCTCAATCAGACTATGAAAAATGTATGCGATCTATTGAAAATCAAACAGATTTTCTCAACACCATACCATCACCAAACATTAGGTAGCGTGGAAAGAAACCACAGAGTGTTAAATGAATTTCTACTAAATTTTGCGGATGAAGATAATTGGGACAAATGGATTCCTTATTACTCATTTGCCTATAATACCACCCCTCATATTGATACACAGTACTCACCGTACGAATTAATTTTTGGTAAACTTCCGAGCCTACCCAATGATATTGTCGTAGATAAGGAAAAAATATATAATCTTGATGACTATGCTAATGAATTAAGAATTAGAATAAGTAAATCCATAGAAATAGCAAGAAAACTTATAGATAGAGCTAAAATTAGAAGAAAAATAGAATACGATAAAAATTGTAACACATCAAATTTTAAAATAGGAGATATGGTATATGTAAAGAACGTAAACAGAAAGAAAAACCAAAGTCCATATAAAGGACCTTACACAATTGTAAATATAGAAAATGTAAATTCTATTCTTGATATGAATGGTACATTGAAAACATACCACAACAATTTGTTAAAGAAGTAGTTATTTAAATTTATGTTACAAACACTTAAAAATTAATCTTGTTCTGATAAATTTCTTCCTAAAAACTCATAAATTCATCTTAAGGGTGAGGGTGTAGTGTATGTAACATTGCAATACACTATACCCATCTCTAATTACAAGCATTGACCATTAACAAATTGAAAGTATACACTCTAAGATTTGAAAGAAATATAAATCAAGTTTCATCCTTTTCCTTTTGAAATACTTCCACATGTGCGGGCTCACTATCGATAAGGCGATATACTCGTACACCCTGAGTGTGCATAATCGCGAGTATATGTCTTATGTCATAAGTGGTTTGGGACCGAAATTTGTATTGTATATTTTTCCCAAAATACAGCACTTGACCCACGGTAATAAATTTTACATTTTTATTACCGCGTGAGAAGAAATAGGTCAAAGGATGGAATTTGACAAATACATAGATGTATTTACATAACCGCATGTACATTAGAATAGGTTACATAGATTTAGTATAAAAAGACATGTCTAAAGAATAAAGAGGCAGATTCGATACGAACTTCTTAGTTTATTGACATTCTCATCCGCCACGGGCAACGGGCGGAATTACCTTATCTTTGATAGTGCCACGGTAAACGGGCATTGATAGGTAATTTAGGACTTGGATTAAGAGCCTATTCAAAGGGCTTTAATCCGCGGTCATATGGCATCCAAGAGTCGTGCCGACCATTAATTCCCTTCTCTTCTCTCTCCTTATTTAACATCTGCAATGGCAGAGTTTTTAGAAGATGTCGGCTACAAGGCCCACTAAACCCTACAAGATGGTATCGGAGCATTACGTCATACGGCTGTCATACAAACCAACCCGCAAATATTAGGTTCTTGTAAGAAGAAAATGTTTTTTTCTTTTTGAATCTTAACCAAAATATATCCAAGTGTGTTCCTGGATTAACCCCAACGCATCCAGGAACAGATGGAATCGGTACACGTCATAGAGCTGCGGTAGAAATTTTTAACACAAAAGAAGCTTAAGTTTTATTCAAATGTGACGGGTATTCAAATTTCGGCCGCGCCCGAAATTAGCCTCGGTTTCGTTTAATTATGCACTTATGAAACAATTAAATTTAGCTAAATGCTACGTTCTATCAATATCCTAGTACCTAGCGCCTGGCCTAGCCTATGCTACATTCTTGTAAATAATTCCTACCACATATCCATAGTTATTTATTTTCATTACTACAAAATTAAAATTGAAAGTCATTTGCTCCAGGTCGAATCACTTACCGCATCTCAACACGCTGCTAATAGATTGCATTAGCCACTGATAGAATCATACTCAATGAAGAACCGCAAACCCACTTGAGTCCTTTATTCTATATATGTGGGTGCAATGTGGTGGATATTGGGTGGAAATTTTCTTTGCAGACATTCGGTAGCACGTGCTTGACGTTCATCCTGTTTCAATACCGACTGAAACGGCTATTTGCTGAATTTTATAGTTAAATTTGTGTTGGACGAAATTTCCCATTGCAATGCGCATGAAGCTTTTTCAGTCATGAAAAGGAGAATATGAAGATGAGGGGAAAATGTCCCGAGTCCGCCTTTTTCTTATTCATGTTCGTAGGGCTTGGAATCAGTGTAAATCACACCACAGACTGAATAGTCCAATAATATCGTATTTTCGTCAGGAAAAAAATACAGAAGTTTATTTCTCAATTTTGTTATATGTATTTTGGGGCGCTGATTCCGAATATCAACTTTGCACCCTAAAAAACGTGCCGCAACCTTTAAAAAAGGGGGGAAAGGGGGGCATTTTTTCGGTTTTTTGCGATTATTTCCAAAACGGTAAAAGATATAGAAAAATGGTCTGAGAACGGAAAAAACTACATAAAATTATCTTTGCAATGATTTATAACACATTAGAGTTTAATTGGATATTTCGGCGTTAGAATAGCACATAAATCAGAATATTTTCATTTTAGACCTTTTTTAAAAGCTCCATAACTTTTCAAAGAATGTTAGTTCAGCCGTAAAGTTTTGTTTAAGTATTCACAACAAGTTTAAGATAATTTTAACGTAAACATTGAGTCGCTCCGGTCAAGGACCCCCAGTATCCCCCCATTTAAATTTTTCAAAACGGCATATCCATAACTCGCCCCAAAATTGGAGCGGAGTGCTGAATTTTGGTTTGTTGGAATTGGAGCTCATAGTGACCCCACCCACCAAAAATCAGCTCATTCGGATAAAAACTAAGAGTACCTCCCATACAAAGTGATCCATCAGGAATTTGTTCTACGTACGAGTAGGTACTACTCATTTTATAAACTGTAGAACAAAGTTGTCTTGGGTCACTTTGTATGGGAGGTACCGTTAGTTTTCATCCGAATGAGCTGATTTTTGGTGGGTGGGGTGACTATGACCTCCAATCGCAGCAAACCAAAATTTACCACTCTGCTCCAATTTTGGGGGGAGTTATGGACATGCCGTTTTGAAAAATTTAAATGGGGGGATAATGGGGGTCCTTGACCGGAGCGACTCAATGTTTACCTTAAAATGATCTTGAACTTATTATGAGTACTTATACAAAATTTAACGGCTGAACTAACATTCTTTCAAAAGTTATGGAGCTTTTAAAAAAGGTCTAAAATGAAAATATTCTAATTTATGTGCTATTCTAACGCCGAAATATCCAATTAAACTCTAATGTGTTATATATCATTGCAAAAATAATTTTATGTAGTTTTTTTCGTCCTCAGACCATTTTTCTGTATCTCTTACCGTTTTTGAAATAATCGCAAAAAACCGAAAAAATGCCCGCCTTTCCCCCCTTTTTTAAAGGTTGCGGCACTTGTTTTAGGGTGCAAAGTTCATATTCGGAATCAGCGCCCCATAATACATAAAGAAACAGTGAGAAAAAAACTTCTGTATTTTTTTCACGGAATGGTACTAAATCGACACGATATTACTGAACTAGAAATGGATATGGGACGAATTTTGTACCCACATTGTGGTACCAACTATTGTTATCTCAGTGATTTGATAATTATAACTATAAATATCTATAAATAGGTACATGCATTAATATTTCTGTAGATATCTGTACATTAAATATTTTATATATGTATTTTTCGAAGTGAATGCTACGGATTAGAATTTAATCTTCCGTCGGGGGCACCCGGCCTGACAGGACAGCAAAATACTTTCTTGTCTGCTCCACTCTAGGCCCAAAACTTTGCAGCTCCGTTTATTCGTCTAACTGTAAGAACCTCACACAATGCCAATCTTCAGTCTCTCATGATCCTAAAAATTAACATCAGCGACGTTTTTTTTGCATCGCGGGTAACTCTGACTCGAAAAAAACGATGGCGGGTAACATCCCAGTTAAGATCAAACAGCTGACATTGGACAGTTTTTGCGCATCTTTGACTCAACTTCGTCGGCTTAGTTTTTTTAGATATGGCGGATTTTATCACAAAAGATGATTATTTCTTTGCAAAATCTTTTCTCGTGATGAAAAAAACTCTCACATTTGGTTTGAAAAAACAAATTTCCCCTATGCGTCCGCCATCTACATTTGAGCTCTATCCCGTGTAGGGTAGTTGCACGCGTGAACTTTACCTGGATAAGTGTCATTTTTTTATATGAAGTTCTACCCAAACCTGCACGGGATAAACACAATAAAACCTAATAAAACGTGCCTATTATGTGATTAGGTGTGTTTTTTTTGTTATACCGTGTAGGTTTAGGTAACTAAACTTCATATAAAAAAATGACAGGTGGAGTTTCGTTACCCAAACCCTCACGGGATAACCAAAAAAACACACCTATTGAATGCACTAGACGAGACAGATTAAAACCAAGATTAGGCACGTTTTATTGTATTTATCCCGTGCAGGTTTGGGTAGAACTTCATATAAAAAAATGACACTTACCCAGGTAAAGTTCACGCGTGCAACTAACCTACACGGGATAGAGCTTAGATGAATCAAATGTAGATGGCGGACGCATAGGGGAAATATGAGGGATTTATAGCTAATAAATTCAGCTCATGGCTACACATCATCCTTCCGGTTGCTGAGTTTCTTTTTGTGGAGAACTCATCAGAAATTATAAATCTAAAAATGTCTGTCAATTTGCCGTTGAGTACCTACTTTTATCCAAACTGGACACATCGTAAATCTATTTTTGGAATGGTGTATTTAAAAGTATTAAAAATTCTGGAACGTGTTTATTAAGACCAATCCAAAAATAGATTTATAAGAAGCATTTCATTAATATTGTGCATAAATCTTATTTATGGCCTATAAAATATATGTACAAGAAATATTCACTACGCATTAAGATTCTAAAAAAAACCCTCATATTGCGGGCGCAGCCCTCTGTACACTCGGTATTTTTTAAATCATCATTAAAGCCCTAATTCTTGCACATAACCTGTAAATCAAAATTACTCTCTTCATTTTCTACTATTCAAACAGAAGGCTCTCCAAATTTTGCTCTTACATATGCATGAGTAGGCTATTCAAACTCCCGATTAGTTTCGGTTTTAGCCTCTCCTTCGAAAAGCAAGTATCAAGGTAGGTATATTCGCTGCAAGTAATCACACAATCTCCAATCAAACAAAATTCAAACTACAAACCACTTAGTGATAAAAGGGATATGTCCAAAGGAAATTAACACTTTGTTTTGGTTCCATAATAAAACGTATTCCATTCCGGACCCAATATCATACAACAGTTGTTGTTAGAGTCTCCACTATCTGCCGGAATTTATTACGAAAATTGTCACATGCTCGAGTGGTGCAGCATGTAAAGCAGAAAACCACATCACATACAATCCGGAATGACCAAAAACAGCAGAATGTTACCGATACCGATCTGAGAATTCAAAGCAGACACTTCAGGAGGTTCCTTCATTTCATATACGATGACGACGTCGACGACGACGACAACGACATGACAAAGGACGAGAAAGATTCCGCCCACGCACCCAACGTCAACCGCACCAACATCCACTACTGTGTGATGTTCCTCGATAATAACATTGTCCTGGGTTTGGTAAACAGGTGAATTTTCTGCATAAGGATCCGAAGGCACGAAGAACGTTCATGATACAGAACAGAAACAGTACACTAAAGGGATCAATGAATGAAAATTAGTTCACTCGTTCCAAATAAATTTGCTTCGTCGGTCTTGACCTAGACACCAAGCCCAGCTCATTCACATACGATATAGTCTCGAGATTCAAGTGATGCTGTCACTGCCCACAAAATCCTTTTGATATCCACTCGGGGAGTCGGCGAAATAGAGATGTTCGCATATCCCGAAGCAACAACAACAATCAATGCGAATTGGTGTATCCTGCCTGCATGGCATACAACAGTGGGTAGTTTGGATGGAGTTGGTTGTAGCAATGATAGTATCTAACAGTAACAGCAAACAGCAACTACTCAGTGCCTCGAAATTAAACTTGATTTGCATAAACTGGTCCCCGGATGTAGTAGCATCAGACAAGTATGTATAACTTATTCAGTAGGTATGTATGCACGGATATGTTTAAGCTTTCAATTTTTCTGCATATGTGAGTTCTGTTAGTTTCGTTCTGATCCAGCAAAAGAAGGAAACTATGTAGTTTTCTATAAGAGCTAATACGTCGGTGAATATTTTACAATAATTGGCTTAGATTAAAGTAAGTAGTGAAACCTGTCTAAAAGACCACCTGTATTAAGCGACCACCTCTCATAACGACCGATTTTTTCGGGAACGGAATTCGTTTCCATACAACTGCATACATTTGTTCCCCGTATTAAGCGACCACCTGTTTGTCGGACCAACGACCACCACATCAATCATTTGTCTAAACAAATTTTACCCTTCTTAAACGACCACCTCTATTAGCGACCATAAAAAATGCGATGTGCCCTTATAAAGCGACCATAGGCAAGTACAAATGTGCTTATCTTTGGGATTTTGTAGGCTTTTTTTGCTTTTTTTTTTTTGCAAGTTTTTTTTGATAAATTCAACAATTAACGGTATTAACTCATAGAAAAGCATAAGGCCGCATAAAATGTAAGTCGTTACGTTACGCGAATAATAGATTATGGGCAGTAAGCAGCAACAGCAAAAATGTTCAATCAGATTTAGTTTTTTAGTTTTTGTACCCATCATTTTGTCGTGATACAGCTACTGACTTCATTGTTGTTCATCAACGACCAATAGTGTAGTCATTAGGAGATTTGGGATTACAAAATGTGGTGGAGAAAATTTTATTTTGTTTCTAATGTTTTATTTTGCTGAGTTTGAATCCGGAGCTTCCCACCAAAATTTCGTTGCGGAACAGGGCAAAATCGACAAAAAAAAAACCGTACATTTTCGGAGTTTTTCCGTTTTTTGGGTTACAACTTCAAAACAGTACATTTCTCCAAAAACCAGTCCTTAAACATGTTAGAGAAAACATGATTGCGGGTCCAACGCGATATTAATCCTTAAAATACGTTAAGCGGTATTGCTACAATTGAAAGTAATTTTTTGACGATTTTGACCCTGTTTCGAAACGAAATGTAGGTGGGAAGCTACCGATTCGGGCTCAGCACCAAAAGAAAAGAACAAGAAAAAAGCGTAATCATGTTCTCTCTAACATATTCCTTGGAGAGTTTTTGGCAGAAATAAATAGTTTCGGAGCTAGGAGCCAAAAAAATAACGAAAATTTTTGGGGTTTTTCGCGATTTTGACTCTGTTTCGCAACGAAATTTTGGTTGGAAGCTCCGGATTCGTCCTCAGCACCCAAAGAAAAAGAAAAAAAAATTTCCACCGCATTTTGCAATCTCATGTACTGTTTATCATCTGGATACTACAATGTGTTTAATAAATTATAATTTTACTGTTAATGCGATCCGCGTTTGACCTATTTTCAAGTTTAAATGCTGAGTAACTAGGGTATGGCAGTAACACCTTTTTAGCGGGAACTTTCGAACCTTTAAAAAATGTTCAGTTTTCGTAGAGAAGATTTCGTTTTCAAATTCATTCAATAAAGGTTGTTGCGTTTTCTTGTTAAGAAAAACTAGCAATTGAAAACTCTAAAACGCATTCCCATTACCACTGGTAGAACTCAAAGATTATTTCATTATTTTATAAAAGGACTTAATTGAGTTTTTATCGTGCGTGAGTAGAATAGAATAATTCTTGAATGAACTGCATCTTCACATGTTCAAATGTTCTCCTTTTTAACATGAGTAGTTGTTTTGCAAACATTGGCCAATTCGGCGTAATTCTGTCAAGCCTTTCAAAATGTTTTTATTTAAACGGTCGACAGCTCTTGCATTCCACAAAGCACAGGTATGAACAGCAAATTTAGCAAATAGCGCTATTTACTCTGTGGTCCAGAGCCACCTATCTTTACTAAATGCACCAGTAAAAAATATCCAGGATACCTCCTGTCAAGGAAGTTAAGTTGCTCTGTCCACTTCTGGATGGAAATTTAAGTCTTGGATTTCTTGAGAAGATAGTAGCTTTGAAATCTCTCACATTAGCTTTAATTTAGGAAAAAAGTTGTACCTACATTCCCAAGTAACAATTTCATCCCTATAATACTTCGTAAAATATTCTCTTCTAACTACAATAGGGGTACTTTACAGGGTATAAACACTGAATAATAGTCCAATAATGGCATCTGGCGCCTTTTTTTGATCCAATAGAACCCTCATTGTAGCACTGAATTACGCTTCGAGAAAGACATACATCATGTGTTGTTATGTCATCATTTTCTGTCATTTTCTCGCGATTGCAAAAAAAAAGAAAAAAAAATAATTCCCGCAGCCAGCGTCGAACCAGCGACTGTCGTACGCCAGTCCGACGCCCTAACCACTCGGCCAATCTCACATATAGATAACATTGCTCGTAAACACTAGAAGTGCTCGACACTTCTTTATCGACCCTTCTCCTATGCACCTTTTTCTTTATATGTCAATCAGTTGAAGCTAATTAAATTCACACATTCTTCAATAAAATACAGACATTTTCAATCACAAGAAAGCCGATTGGGATGGTTTCAAACACTGCCATCTAGATAGAAGGCCGAACTGCAGAAATTTGTTCGTCTACAAGTGGACAAAGTGCGTTCGTGACCAGTGACAGTTGACATTTGTAAAGCCCACAACCTCCAGTGCTTCTGAACCCAAAAGTTTAAATATGCCGAGCGTTTATTACGAAACAAAGGTTATGGTTTGCTTTAATGTGTTTTTGATGTGCAAGTGGTAAAATAGTATACATCAACATCGTACTTACCATATTTATCCCAAAAATCAACGCACTGGCATGTGAATATCATAGCAAGTCACACGAAATGACAGGCTGACAGCCACTGATATTTGGATTGTGGACAATTTGTGGATTGTACTGAGCGGTACTTTGGCAGTACTAAGCGCGGACCATGACCAACCATGGCACTACTAGTGTTGCATGACCACTGACAGATCAGCTGATAATCCGGCCTGTCTATCTAGATGGCAGTGTTTCAAAGCTTACTCGTCGGCGAAGTTCATCGAGCTAACATCACCTATCACCATTCATGAGGCCGAGAAAAATATTAGGAACGTCATTACCACAGCCGCGGCACGTTTTATTCCGGCAGGACGTATCCCGAAAGTTCGGCCTAACTTCCCCACTAGTGCCGCCAGATTAGCCGATGAACGTGATCAGATCAGAAGCGCTCACCCTGATGATCCCAGAATTCAGGAGCTTAACTCCGAAATTGACCGACAAGTTAAAGACTATAGGAGGGCGAAATGGAATCAGCACCTCGATGAATGTAACCTCAACGAAGGTGTCAGCAAATTATGGTCTACCGTCCGCGCCCTTTCCAATCCTCGGAAAGAAAAGGGCAACAACGCCATTGAATTTGGCAACACAAAAACCTGCGATCCTCTTCAGTGTGCTAGCCTGTTCAATAAACAATTTATTGAACATCCCAAGTCTGACGGCCTCAAGCGCAAAATTAGAAGACGGATTCGCAGCTGGAATGTTGACACCATACCATCTTTTACAGCGGACCAGGTTAAAAAAGTCATCGAGAATGCTATAAACTCTAAGGCCCTCGGACCAGATGGCATTTCGATGACCATGTTGAAACATCTCGACCTTCCAGCCATTGAGTATCTCACGGCCGCCTTTAACTTGTCGATGTCCACGCTTGCCATCCCTGAAATCTGGAAAACAGGTCGAATTGTTCCCTGTCTCAAGCCAGGGAAGAGCGCAAATCTCGGGGAATCCTACCGCCCCATTACGATACTTTCTCCTGTCGCAAAGACGCTGGAGGCCCTTATTCACCCCACTCTTGTTGCACATGCGAAGCTAGAACCTCGCCATCATGGCTTCAGGAAGATGCATAGTACCACCACTGCCCTCGATGCGATCACTACACGCATTCGTGATGGGCTAAATCAACGCAGTCGTTGTCACAGAACTATTCTGGTGGCAATAGACCTATCAAGCGCTTTCGATAAGGTCAATCATTCAATGCTTCTAGCAAACCTGCTGAATATGCATCTTCCTGCACAAGAGATCCGTTGGATTGCCAATTATCTAGCTGGTCGGCACTCCTTCACCGAGTTTCGAGGCAAACGTTCTAAGCTTAGGAAAATCAAATTAGGTGTTCCACAGGGAGGGGTACTCTCCCCCACTATGTTCAACATCTACATGTCCGGCCTTCCCACACCACCTGAAGGAATCGAGGTGATTTCCTATGCTGACGATTGCATCGTACTCGCCACAGGGAATGATAAGGATGAAATGCGCCTCCAAATTAATCACTATCTAGGACGATTACAGGCATTTTTCCATAGCCGAAACCTCACCATCTCTGCGTCCAAATCTTCTGCGTCTTTTCTAACCACTTGGTGGGAGGACATTAGATCGGAGATTGATATACGTATTGGCAACAATTCTGTTCCTACTGTAGCAAACCCCAAAATTCTCGGTTTTCACATTGAGAACATGATGACGTCTGCGAATCACGCAGCTTCAGTTTGTAAAAAAATCCGCAGTAGGAACAACATCCTAAAAGCTCTAGCTGGTAGCACCTGGGGCAAAGATAAAGAAACCATGCTAGCTACTTATAAAGCGGTGGGTCGAGCGGCCGCTGATTATGCAGCCCCAGTTTGGACACATAGTCTATGTGACACAAACTGGTCCAAAGTTCAGGTCTGCCAAAATGCCGCTCTACGCATCGCGACAGGTTGCCTTCTGATGTCTGCCCAGGATCACTTACATCAGGAGACAAAATTGATGCCAATACGTGATCACAATCTCCTACTCTCTAAACAGTATCTTGTTGGTTGCTACCGTGAGGATCATCCCAATAATCATCTCATGGACCGAATTCCTCCACCACGACATGTCAGGCGTGGTTTACGAGACCTTGAGAGAGAGGTTCAGGGATACACACGGAACCCTTACGATGAAGTTACATGCCGAGGTGCCATTGCAGCGATCCACACTGAAGAAGTGAATCGGTCTATCGCGAGTTTAGGTGCGAATAGAGTCCTCTCACTCAGAGCGCCCACCACCAATTTCGCCTGAGGAGATTAGGCTCCCGAGAGCCACCAGAGTAACACTAGCTCAACTTCGGTCGGGCTTTTGTTCACGCCTTAATTCGTACCTTTCTCGCATAAACCCGGACATCCAAAACATCTGTCCAAACTGCAATGGCACTCCTCATGATGTGGCCATTTGTTTCAATGCCCCGCTGCGCCCACTGATCTTACCCCTATATCACTGTGGGAAAACCCTATCGCAGCAGCTATGTTTTTGTCCTTAGACCTCACGGACACAAACATTGACGAACCATAAATCGTACCCACATAGATGCACAGAGGTTACACACCTTTCTGCACCGCTACAAGAAGGAGTTACGGTAATCAAGAGAGAGAAGTGGTTAGCACCTTAACATCAATATATCGCATTCCAAAACAACTCGATTAGACATCCATTAAAACCAAATAAACTCGTTAAATTACAGAAAAAAAACATGTTCCTCTTTTTATTGAAGCAAAAGAAGTTTAAAAACGTATCGGGGTAGTCTTAGTTTAGCCTAATTACAATTAAAAGAAAGATTCGTGGATAGGACAAGGATCATTCGCGCCGGGCTTAGCTCTCATCCTCCTCGATCTTTGGCGCCAAATAGTAACGAATGTGACCAAGCTCTGGAATTCTATACTCAACTACCAGCGGGACATCTTGCGACATGGACAACTGCACTTGGCTCGATAGTGGTGTGGCCTTTGTGAAGGCGTTCAGGTAGCGACAAGCAAACGTGAGGGCGACTGGTTCCTGCATTTCAATTGTTACGGCCTCGTCTTCTTTGTCTACGTTGGACGTTTGTGCCAGTTTGATGTTGGCCGAACCGACATCTCCGGAAGCCGAGAACTTTACTCCTTCCTTGGTGCAACAGATGATTACCGACTCGCCGAATTGTGACAAATCGCGGCAGATACGTGCAAATTCCATGGCGGGTAAACGAACGACACAGGAATAGTCTGTCTCGGGGATGCCCAAGTGCTCCTGATCCAAGTTCATCAGTTTCATTTCGTAGTCGGAGACTTTCTCGTGATTCTGCGACTCGAACATGAATGTGACCGTGTCGGCGTTATCCTGTGCCTTCATCGTTACGGTGTCGTCGTTGTTGGCACACTTGAGAATTTTGGCCATGCTTCCCAGGTTCATGCCCATCGACAGATTCCGATCGCAGCGGAACTTATCAAATCCGTCCGAACGTAAGGTCAGGGACACTAACGAGACGTGGGAGTTGTCCATGGCTTGCAACTGGAAACAGGACGAAATGATTAGTAGGTGGCAACATGCGACAGGACATCATTATAATGGACGAGACTTACCTGAATGCCAGCATCGCTACAATCGAACGTTGCCTCGTTCAATAGATCCTTGATAGCGTCCAGGACCTTTTTCAAAGTTGTGGCGGAATTTAAACGTGCTTCGAACATTTTTGTCGATTTTACTGCGAAATTACGAAAACGGATATGAGTGCTTATATGAAATATTGGCAGATATAGAGAAACTCACTTTTTAAATGTTACACTAGGAAATAAATACTGAAAACTTGGGTAATTGAGCCCTGGACAACACAAATTGCGCCAACTAACGAAACCAACTTGACTCGATGAATGACCGGAACGATGTGAGCGGGGCGCAACGAGCAAGCGTCCGGGTAAATTCGCGCCTTGTTTTGGCGCGCGAAATGTCAACAGATTTTTGATAGACGAAAAGCGACATCTTGATGTGAAGATTTTGAATCGCGTTCGAAACTAAATACACTGATAAAACTTATGCATTTATGAAGTTGAACAACTGTGCATTTGGGCGCTATTACACAGTCATATATTGGTAATATATATTATAATAGATATTATCATATCATTAAGCCTACTCGATTTCGTTTAGTGCACGTGTAAAAAATTAACCGAATGAATCGAGTAGGCTTAATGATATGACTAAAAATATGACTATAAATATGACTGTGTCATGGAGCCCTTTCATAGGTAAGGTACAAGCAACGCCCTCTAGATACATCAAGGCCGTAACTCAGCTGTGCCATGCCGTCATATTTTGCCTACTAAATTTTGGATTTACACGAACAAACAACAACAACAAGCATATGACGTAATTAAAAGGAATATCAAAACAGTGCAAATTTAGTAGGCGATTTTTCTACATTGCGGCCTTAATATCTAGACGGCGGTAGTACAAGTCCAAAAGTACCGAACGTAGCATTGAAATCTATGGCTGTGTAGTTCTCCTAAATAGCCATAGATTTCAGTGCTACATTCGAATCAGTGGGTGAGTGGGACATGTTCCCAGTTGCTTATTCCCAAATTTGCTCCTTGAATGCAGCCGTTGCCGTTTCTACATTGCGGCCTTAATATCTAGACGGCGTTGCTACTTCACATACGAATCTTGCCCGGTTTATCCTGTGCAGAGCAACTATCCTGTCGAATTCGCATGGAAGTTGTAATTTACAATTATGTTGTTGCGTTCAGGATTTTTGAAATGTTGGAAAGTTATTTAAAACTAGGCAATAAGTTTAACGTTTCATATCTCCTGAAGTAAATAAACGGGGTTCTAAAGCGGAACAGTTGCGTATGTTCCGCAAACATATTTGCCATTCTGATACCCTAACTGCCATTTTGCGGATCAGAAACCATCTCCAGTTCTTTTCGTTAACATATTTCAGAAAGGCAGACAAACGTTTCAAATTCCTAAACGCAAGGATTTACACGCTTAGAGTAGGAACTAACTAACCAGCATCATCATATCACTTGACATCCCTGCAAATACTGTCAAAATTGTGATGATCGTGAAAAGGAATTCGCTTGGTTGTACGCACTTCACACGAAAGTCTCCACACCGGATTTTGACATTTCGCCAGCGAAAACAATGCAGTTGCACTTTATTTCACAGGGAAAAGGTGTGAACGACAATCAATAAGGCGCGAGTGCACATTTATCTTGAATTTAGAGAATAAAGAGCATGTCTCCACAGCACATATTTCCCCGGTAAACGTAAATGCAAGTTTTTTTTTCGCTCGGTGAACATAGTTTTTGTTGTTGTAGTAGTGGCAGAAAGATGAACATTGTACTTGCCTTTACCTTAAATCGGCTTTGAGCCAACAGTGTAAACGTAGTCAGTTCTCAATGCTTTCAAATAGTGATGTTGCCATCTACTTGTCATTTCTTGAACTTTGCACCGAATTGTGCTAGACCGGAGCGGAACTGTCACTGGTTTGGCGGGAAAAGTGTTTTCACAACACACTTCCATCCATATCCAGCAACCACACGTTCAGGTCGCGATAATAACCAGAATCAAATCTGTTCTACCTTGCCGTTTAATTTTCGTGATTTTCTGTAGTTAATTGCTGCTTCATTACAACTAATTTATTTCCCGGTGTGGTGTTTGTCTCTGAAAAGCAAAGCAATGGATGTAGCCGATGCAAATGTTGGTCAGTTGCGTGTCAAGGACGATGTTGGAGTTCGTTGCCAGAAATTGTTTCAAGATTTCCTTGAAGAGTGAGTTCATACCGCGTGAAACAAGCGAGAAAAGGCTAATTGGCTTCCCATTGTAGGTTCCGTGAAGATGGCGAAATCAAGTATCTGAAACCAGTACAGGATTTGGAAAGTCCCGACAGGAGTACGTTGGAAGTGAGCTTCGACGATGTGGAGCGTTACAATCAGAATTTGGCGACGACGATTGTCGAAGAGTATTACCGGTAAGAATGATGTCATTCGAATGTTTGTTGGGTTTAATTCTATGATTTCTTGCAACTTTCAGAATTTTCCCCTATCTTTGCCACGCTGTGTCCAACTTCACGAAAGACCGACTCGGTCTGAAGAAGGAAAAGGATTGCTACGTCTCGTTCTCGGACGTTCCCACACGACACAAGGTTCGTGACTTAACCACCGCTAAAATCGGCACACTGATCCGAATCTCTGGTCAAGTTGTACGCACACATCCTGTCCATCCCGAGCTCGTGACCGGCACGTTCATTTGCATGGACTGCCAGACAGAAGTGCGTGGAGTGGAGCAACAGTTCAAGTACACGAATCCCACAATCTGTCGGAATCCTGTGTGTTCCAATCGACGTCGTTTCATGCTCGACGTGGAGAAGAGTGTGTTCATCGATTTCCAAAAGGTGCGCATTCAGGAAACTCAAGCCGAGTTGCCGCGTGGTTGTATTCCACGCTCGGTTGAGATTATTCTGCGCGCCGAATTGGTGGAAACTGTCCAGGCCGGTGATCGTTACGATTTCACAGGGACGTTAATTGTCGTGCCCGATGTGAGTGTGTTGAATATGCCCGGAGCCAAGGCGGAGACAGGATCACGGCATAAGGCTGGTGAACAGGCTGAAGGTGTTCGCGGTCTGAAAGCGTTGGGAGTGCGTGACTTGAATTATCGAATGTCCTTTCTGGCTTGCAGTGTGCAACCTACCAACTTGCGATTCGGTGGAAACGATGTGCCGTTGAATGAACTCACCGCCGAGGACATGAAGAAGCGAATGACCGACGAAGAGTGGAACAAGATTTACGAAATGTCGAGAGATAAGAATTTGTACTCGAATTTGATTGGAAGCTTGTTCCCGGCTATCTATGGCAATGACGAGATCAAGCGGGGTATACTTTTGCAATTGTTCAGTGGCGTTGGAAAGACAACACACGAAAGTGAGTATACTTTTTCATAGTCATTTTTTTTTTAAATTAATTTCGGTTGAAAATGGATAAGTTCTAAGTCAGAAAAGTCATTTATCGAAACGCGAAATCCAATTTGCGGATGTTTTGTTTCAATATTCAATGGAACAGTCTATTCAGCCTGGCTTCAGGAAGATGTACATGAGAAACATAGTCTTCACAGCGATGGAAATTAAATGGTTCGTTATGTAGGTAACATTCATGGATTGATTCTGGAAATACTATCCCTTCAGATTTGGCCAGCAACTTGACGAGACGAAAATTTCCAGTTGTCTTAGATACCATATATAGCTAAACCTCAATGTCAGATCACAGGCATATCAGATTCCAGCTTACAGTGCCCATAACAATGTTGCGAGAAAGGCGTATACCACAGCTAACAGAGTGGGACAACTACAAAATATCTCTGCGGGAGAGATTATCCAGCATCGACAGGACTGGCTCCAGCTGGCTAAGTTTGGACAGCCTGGTCTCGAATGTCACAAGGGCCATCCTCTTTTGAGGAAAACTGTCCTCTCAGAAGGATCAAGGACAAGGACAATGGTGGACTCCAGAGCTCTCGAGATTAAGGAAGCTCACAAGACGACTCTTTAACAGAGCCAAAAGGACAGGGGAGTGGGACACGTATCGCTCCCAACTTCATGTATACAACAAGAAAATCAGGTCTGCCAAACTGAACTCCTGGGGAAAATTCTGTGAAGGTGTTGAATGCACTAACACAGCTGCTAGACTCCATCGAGTTATGGCTAAAAAGGACACTGAACACATAAGCACCATAAAGCACCCTGATGGGCGCTACACGACTGACGCCCTCACGACGGGCGAATTACTCCTCAGTACCCATTTTCCGGGATGCCATATACTGAGGAATGAGGAACCATCAAATGAAAACAGTCTGTACAGAGCTAATTCTTCGGACTGGAGTACAGCAAGACTAATCTTTACTCAAGATAAAGTAAAATGGGCCATAGGCTCGTTTGAGCCCTTTAAATCCGCCAGCAACGACGGGATTTTTCCAGCTCTCCTTCAAAGGGGTCTGTAGTCTGGCTGGTGCAGCGGTTAGTGCAAGCACCTTCGGTGCACAGGGTCATGAGTTCGTATCTCACCGTGAGCCATGGTGTTTTTCGAACTCACGAGCTTGTGACGGACTATGATCTCACTCAGATGTTAAACGAGTACCCATTTATGGGGATAAATAACACTGCTGAGCGTGATGCTGATCTCATTACCTCAACAAAAAGCAGATAAGATCTTGGAAATAGGATGTCACTAACACATCCTGCGGCCTTAGTCCAATGCTGGATTGTCGCGCCTGTTATTTATTTTATTTCAAAGGGGTCTGGAGCTTTTAACTCCATACCTCCTGAGTATATTCAGAAGCAGCTTTGCGCTGGGCTACATCCCGCGCTCATGGAGACTTGCGAGAGTAGTCTTCATTCCAAAAATGGGAAACCGTCCCAAGGAGGATCCCAAATCTTACAGACCAATCAGTCTTACTTCGTTCATGCTCAAATCAATGGAAAAAATCATTGACGAGCATATCAGGAAACCACGCTGATTAGTAACCCGCTACACAAAAGGCAGTTTGCTTATCAACCAGGTAAATCCACAGAATCCGCGTTACACAGCCTTGCAGGAGAGATTGAAAGGAAAGGCCAAAAATACCGCACTTGCTGCTTTCTTGGACATCGAAGGGGCATTCGATAATACCTCATTCGATGCAATTGAAAGAGCACTGAGAAACAAGATGGCAGGAAATACGACAATAGGATGGATTTGCAGCATGCTCTCCACCAGAAAAGTCGTCTCCCAAATCAACGAGCTATCTCTCCTTGCTGAGGTTACTAGAGGCTGCCCACAAGGGGGCGTACTCTCGCCCCTCCTGTGGTGCCTGGTTGCGGACGAACTTTTGTGGAAGCTCACATCCAATCGCTTCTCCGTGCAAGGGTATGCCGACGATGTGGTTATAGTGGTAAAGGGTTTGTTTGAGGAAACACTACCTGACTTACTCGAACGCCCGACAATGTACAACACCCATCTACCAATTGGGAATCAAGTCAAATACCTCGGGGTAATCCTCGACAGTAAACTTTACTGGCAAAAGCATGTCGAAGCGGCGGCTGCAAAAGCCACCAGAGCTCTGTGGACATGCAAAAAATTCGTAGGGAAAACCTGGGGTATGAAAACCTCCATTATGCTCTGGATTTACAGAGCAATAGTTAGACCCACTCTAGACTACGGTGCTGTTGTCTGGTGGAAGAGAGCCCTGACTACGGAAGGTAAGTCTGTGTTAGGCAAGGTACAGAGGCTAGCATGTCTCATTACCACCGGTGCACTCCGATCTTACCCTAGCAGCGCTCTAGAGGTGTTACTTCACCTACACCCAGTTGACATACACCTCGAAACTGAGGCAAAACTGACATTGGCACGACTCATCGCGAGCGATGCCAATTTGGAGCTTACCAAGGGGCAGCTTAAATCTCTCTACAACGTAACTATTGCGAACATGCCTTCCGATCACCTTCCAAAGGAGATCTCATGTGGTCGCCGTTTCCGGGCTGAAACATGGAGCAGAGAGGAGTGGCAGTCTAATTTCGCTAAGTTGCACCCACAGACCATAAAGTGGTTTACTGACGGTTCCAAAACAACCGAAGGTTCAGGAGCAGGTGTGGTGGGTCCAACTCACACGGTTTCTATACCTATGGGTCAACACACTACTGTCTTTCAAGCGGAGGTGCATGCAATTGCAACATGCGCCGATCTATGTTTGCGTGCTAACTATGTAAATAAACGAATAGCGATCTTCTCAGACAGCCAAGCGGCTATCAAGTCACTCACCAAGTACACCGTTACGTCAAGGCTGGTTCAGTGTTGTCTGAATGCACTGAACAAACTAGGCGCAAACAATAGATTAACACTCTTCTGGGTCCCAGGTCACATAGGCATCACGGGGAACGAACAGGCGGATGAGCTAGCACGCACAGCCGCAGCAACCCATTTATGCGGCCCAGAACCCTTTAGTAGCATCTCTACATGCGTAGTAAAAAGACTAATCAAGAACCAGGAACAAATTAGAGCATCTGAGCGCTGGGATAATCTACCCGGGCTCAGGCAATCCAAACTGTTCATAGCAGGATACTCCCATAAAAGAACGGCTGAGCTACTTCAGTTAACCAGAAATAGAGTACGTATCATATGTGGAATTCTTACAGGCCACTCCTGCCTAAGATCACATCTGCGCACAATGAAGCTCGTACAAGACGCGAGCTGCCGATTCTGCGAAGAGGATGACGAGACCTCGACCCACCTCCTATGCGAATGTGATGCTCTGGCCCAACGCCGCTGGACACAATTTGGAGTGGCCTATCCAGACACGGACGACATAGCGTCGACGTCAATCAGCAAACTCAGCTCATTTCTTAGCACGATCAAGCTCGATCGTCAGGACTAGTCCTGCCCACAGATGACCAGGGCGATAGTACAATAGGCCCTTCGGCTTCAGTGCTACGAACCCGCGCCCCCCCACAATCTAATCTAATCTAATATATAGCTACACCTAATCGACGTTACTTACTGATCTATTCGAAACTCGCACCGGACTTAAGCCGGGCAATGGGCGGTGCCAACCCCTCTGTTTAACCTAGTTTTTAGAGTATGTAATTCAAGCCATGAGTATGGACAGCAGCGGAACGCTACTCATCAAGTCGACACAATTAGTAGCGTATGCCGACGACATCAACATCATGTCTCGAAGATTGGGTGATGCAGAAAGCCTTCTGCATAATCTCAATACTGCCGCAAAAGAAGTTCGATCACATATTAACGAAACCAAAAGAAAGGCCATGTTGCAATAAAAAACAAGGACGCCAGTAAATTCATGCATCACAGTGCGGACCTCAATATCGAGTATGTAGACAACTTCAACTACCTGGGGTGTAACTTATCAAAGAACATCAACGAAACCCACGAAATTTAGCGACGGGTACAACTAGCCAATAAGACGTTTCTCTCGGTACTCCCAACTATTAATTCGAAGCATGCGCACAGTAGGAATACGAAGCTCTGTGTGTAACGATCATCCGACTCGTGCTATGCTATGGCTGCGAAACATGGACCCTCAGCCAAGCCTCCGAAACTTTGCTGGACAGATTCGAACAAAAGGCCCTTCGGCTGCTCGCGAGCGAGATCAATGACGCATCCGGTACAACCACGAGTTGTAGCAATTGTAGGTCAGCTGGTAGTATCGAAAATCGTGAAGCTTCAACGATTGCAATGGGCGTGGCATGTACAAAGAATGTACGATAATTGCATGACAAAGAAGGGTAGGAACGCAAAACGAATTGGCGGAGCGAGGTTGCGTTGACTACCGAGAGCGCGCTGGGAGAACTCAGTAGGTGAGAACGCCCACCAGCTTTCGAAGCTAGGGGACAAGGTCACGTAACCGCGACAATTGGAGGTTAACGATTCAGGCGGCCAACACCAGACGTCGGGCTATTGTCCCACATTGATGATAAAATGCCCGTGAATTGGAAGTGTATATCATTGGACGAACTATACAGGGTGGGCCAATTACAAGTTCGTTTTTAAAAATGGAATAAAATGAACAAAACTATTTTTTTCCATGTCTTATGGGTTTATTAGAAAGTAAGTAAGCTCCCATTAATGATGGAACACAACTTCATTCAAGTGGCTGCTCCGGCTGGCGTCGCAGTAGCGCATTCTGTCACACCAATTTTCCAAGACCCTGTTGATGGTTTCAGGCTGTAGCTCACGGATTGCTTGGATGATATTGGCCTTAAGTGCTGGAATTGTTTCTGGATTGTTGGCATAACATCGGTCCTTCACGGTTCCCCACAAAAAAAATTCCAAAGGGGTCAAATCGCAGCTCCGAGGCGGCCAATTGACATCGCCAAGACGGCTGATAACACGATTTGGGAATTTGGTGCGTAAAAGATCGAATGTGGCATGGCGCGCCATCCTGCATGAACCAGAGGTCGTCCAAATCCATGTCTTCAATTTCAGTGAAAAAAAAAAGGTGGATAACATGGCTCAGTAACGCGCACAGTTGACCGAAACGTTGTTACCAGCCTCATTTTGGAAAAAAAATGGTCCAATGATGCCACCACTCCACAATCCGCACCAAACTGTCACTCTCTGTGGATCCATTGGGTTCTCGACAAGAACGTGCGGGTTTTCCGAGCCCCAGATGCGGCAATTTTGTTTATTAACGTAGCCGCCGAGATGAAAATGCGCGTCATCAGAAAAGATAATTTTTCGCCCAAAATCGTTGTCCAATTCAAGCTGCTCTAAGGCCCAAACTGCGAAGCGATAACGAAGTGGATGGTCGTGCGACTTTAATTCCTGCGTCAATTAGACCTTATAAGGGAATAATCCGAGATCTTTGTGCAATATTCTTCTCAGGCTAGTGCGTGAAATGTTTAACTGTTGAGATCGATGGCGTGTTGATTTGCGTAGATAGAGTCTACACTCTGGGCTACAGCAGCCACATTTTCATCTGTGCGCACCGTACGACGGCGGGGACCGTGAGTGTTGTCCACTAGCATGCCAGTCTCACGAACATGCGTACGTGACGCTCGGTGGGTGCTTGATTTCGGCCAAAACTTCTTTTGAATAAACGCACTGTTTGGGCTAGACAGCACTCCCTTTGAAAATAAGTTTTCAATATTTCCCAACGTTGTTCAAGCGACTCATTTTGTTCCGCGGAGGTATGATACTGACTTTCTATCCAGATTTCGAGCGAAAAACAGCTGTCAGTGTCAAACTAACCAATGATTTAAAAACAAATTTTTAATTGGCCCACCCCTTATACAGGGTGTCCGGAAACTGCCGCATAAACGCACCGGATTATGATTCCTCAGTGAATTTCCAGCAAAAAATTTGCACGGAACATACATACACAGGCATTTAAAGATTTTTGAAAAAATCATTTTCTTGCACGACTTAAAGCCTAATATCTCCAAAGCTAGACCAGCTATAATAGTGAAATAAAATGATTTTTACATCCAACAAATTTACCTGTAAAATAAAACTAACCACCCTAAAATCGGAAAAGAGGTTTGGTTTTTACAGAGCTTCAAAGTCAAATTTGCGTGATTTGACACAAAAACAATCTTTTTTATGCGGCAGTTTCCGGACACCCTGTATTTCGGGATTAGAGAATCATCGAAAATCGCTTTATTGTTTTTCAAAATATTCCCAGACCTGCTACACTAGTTGTCCCATCCCGAAATATAAAAGGCACCCTAAGTAGCAGTGGTTTTCCATTCTTAGCCAAGACTGAGCCACTTATTCTTTGGCTTCACACATCCGCTTATCGTGGCTTCCTTGACCTCCGAGGAAGCACCTAGAGACGGTTCCGACTTAACAACTTGACATACGAATGGGAAGTCAATCTTGCCGAATGCATCATATCTTTTTACAACCGTACGAACGGCTCTGTGGTGATGCTACTCACCAAAGATCTATGTCTTTTGAGACACACAACTTGTGACCGGAAACCCGGAAGAAATGGATAGCACCAAGTCCATACACTCTATCGTAGTACTAAACAAGAGTAAGCACCTCCCCCTTAAAAAAAATGGAATTTTTTTTTCAAAAATTGTATGTAGACTGGAAAGCGAAAGAATTAATCTAAGTGCGCATTTATGCACGGCGGTTCGCCGCGGTGTCCGCGTGCATAAATGCGCCCTAAGACGGCTTTGGTCAAATCGATATTTGGTGTTTTTGAAAAGAACACATTTTCTTTCATATACAACAAGGTTTTCATCCTTGCGGGCTTCGTATCCCATGGAACACATAAAACTTTGTTGTACATTAAGTCATTGTTGCGCTGGTTTTATAACCTTACCGTCATTTTCAGGCGTACTCTTTTTTTTAAGAGTACTAACGAGTACCTCGACTAATTTTGGGGGATAATTTTAATTCAGTTCAGAAAACTATGGCGAGGAATATTGTAGCGAATAGTCCGGTGTCGCATTATTCCGCTCTTTCACTATCTTGTGGGCCGAGACTAGAGAGACATTAAAATATGATGTTTGCTTTAATATACTCCTCAAAACAAAATAAGGGCCACTAATAATTTTCTGATTATTTTTCTGTGGAACAGGAAAATCGTGAGTCATTTATTCAAATGTAATAAAACAATATGTATCTCAATAAATTTAATGAAATTTAATGCAATTAAACAAAAAATCACTTAATTTCTGATTGCTTTTGATTTTTATAAATTTTTACGGCAGTTAACACCTAAAAATAACATTTAATTGTATACTTAACACGCCAGACGGGTTGCTCCTTTTGTTTGTTTAATATCGGGTATGTCCTCCTCTTTTTGAAACGCATTCTCGGAGCCTGGATGGTATCAATAAGATGGCGAATGTTTTCCTCTAAGATCTCCTCCCAGCATCTCTTAAGCAGTTTAATCAGCTACTGCTGGTTGTGCACATCTTCTTCAGCTGCTCGAACACGACGTTCTAATTGGTCCCAAAGGTGGTCAATTGGATTCAATTGAGGGCTGTTGGCAGGCCACAGTATGAGCTCAATAGTAGCCTCCTCCAGGACAGAGATGGTTGCCCGGGCTGTGTGCGGTCGTGCATTATCCTGCATGAGGGTGAAACCGTACAACGCTCTTTGTGAAAATGGGATGAAATGTGGCCTGACAATCCGTTCAATGTAATTCTGAAATGTCACAGGACCCTCATTCAGAAAAACAAGGTCAGTTTTACCTTGCAAGCTGACCCCGCCCAGACCATCACACTGCCGCTACCGAACCTGTAATGTTCGTGAATGCAAGGATCTCAAAATCTGTCGCCGTTTCTTCCCCATACTTTCATACGTCGATCGTCAATGTAAAATTTCACTTAACACTCATCCGTGAAAAACACC
This sequence comes from Microchrysa polita, assembly GCA_949715475.1. Lineage (NCBI taxonomy): Eukaryota > Metazoa > Arthropoda > Insecta > Diptera > Stratiomyidae > Microchrysa > Microchrysa polita. The sequence continues at coordinate 86,964,210 of OX454418.1, read as the reverse complement.
TTACGCCATTCTTCCATGCCCCATTCAAGATGTTGACGTGCAAATCTTAAACGGTTTGCACGATGAGTTCTGGACAGCTTTGTCCTGGTTACAGGCCTCCGTGAACGTTGCTGGTCTTAGTGCAAACGATTCCTGATGGTTTGGTCGCTGACAAGGGTACCAGTTGCCCGGAGTAAACGGTTTTGTAATGCGCGCGCAGTTACATTCCGATCACGTCGCGCAGTAAATCGTACATACCGATCTTCCAGGGCGGTGGTAACACGAACTCTGCCTGAGCCACTACTGCGGGACACACTACCGGTCTCCTGATACCGGTTCCAAAGGTTTTAGATAGCCCTTCGTAAATATCCGAACTGTAAAGCCACGGTACGTTGAGATTAACCAGCCTCCAACATCCTTACGTCTCTTGCAGCAGAATCGCTATCTAAATGGCATTTTAACCTTATGATTTAACTACACGTTGAAATTCCAAAAGCCACCGTAAAAGTCAAGCGACTTACCTCAAACTAATCCGAAATCAAAATGAAAAATAACCAAAATTACCCACTTAATGGTTCGTGAGCAAAAAACAATGTTTGAGCACACTGCAATGGCTAATATCGCCTAATACTTCACTGTTATCGTTAACAGAACACTTAAGAACATAACGGCATTCATAAAAATTAGTTATCAAAACGACAATCGGCAAAAAATGTTCTTGAAGTAAAAATATTCAAGTTGCCCTTATTTTGTTTTGAGGAGTATAGATTTATATTTAGTTAGAATTTCCGGACGGAGATCTTTGAACCGAAAAGTTGCCGAAAATGATCGGTATTGGTGTCGCTTTTATGGATTTTGGTGTACATTCGCATATACGGAGGGATTAAAGCTGAACGATCTCAGTGACAACATTTTTTTTGGGGAAGTGGAGTTTGCTGGTGGTGGTTAAGTCGGTACTTGTAAGTTTCATCATTCATTTTAATGTCTCTAAAAATGTTTGGCTCAACACTTCTCTCTACATTACTGGGGAGGGGGTTAGGGTGTCTGAAAGTACAGTACTCCTCGGTTAAAAGCAACTCCCGGTTTTTAGCAACTCAAACAGAGCCCGAAAGTTTTTCCATACAAAGCTTCATACATCATACAAGGCTGATAAAAAATCATCAAAGCAAGGCTGGAAAAAAATGGTTTCAAGACGAATCCATTGATGTTATGAAATTCCCACCATACTCCCTAGAAATAAATATCATCAAAATTTTTTGGAGAGGAAGATCTATACCGTTAGACGATAGTTTAAGAACACTGAAGCACTTCTGCAAGCGATTAGTGGAGCTTGATACGAATTTAACTTAAATTACCATTAAAACCTATTCACTGCTATCCCGGATTGACTTTTCGAGCTGAAATTATTTAAGGGAAGTTCTTCTCATTATTAGCTACATTTTCCAGAGTAAAATTATCCTTCTGTGCCGTTATTTGGTGTTTTATTTCCTCTGGAACTATCCTAATGACTTTTACATTTGAACTGTTTTTAAGAATTCGCGTAAGAAAATCCTAACGGGACTCCGGGTTCGAGACATTGTATCATTAAAAGAGCAAGCAGGCCACTGGAAATATTGTCACCAAGTTTGAAGAAAATACCGTTATCACTTTCCGACATACAGCCATTTTTCAAGTGGAACTATCCTATTGATTGGGAGTGTTGTATAGAGTAAAAATTTATTTAATTCATTTCCACAAAACGTAGAACTCACACAAATTAAATATCAGTGCAATTATTTTCACTCACAATAGCGCCAGAAAATACAACGATAGCATTTTTGGCAACCTTTTCAACGTAGGAAAATTCACAAAAATCACAAGAAAATCAACTCCCTATTTTTTGCGTCTTTGAGTGAAAACATTTCATATTTACTTTCGAGTGGGAAAATTATCATCAATACATACTAACCAAATTCATGCGAAGCGTACATTTTGTCTAAAATTAATTCAACAATGTTCCAAATAAAAATTTTCAATTAAATTTGTTTGCTGGAGGAGCAGATAAATCAGACTTTAAACAGAAACTCGAACTAAAAATTTACGGAGAAATGAAATCGTTGCAAAGCTCTAAAAGTCCACTTTATTAAAAATTTCGACGAGGTGTTAAGCCCGGCTATAAGCAAAGTTTTTGTTTATAGATGGGACCCCGCATATAAACATATTTTTTGATTATAACCGGGGCGCCGGATAATAGCAAACCCGGTCAACGATTTTGCTTAACCCACTAGCGGTTGGATATAACCGGGGTCTACTGTTCCATCATCTATTTATGGGCTTATTTGAGAAACCTTTCACTGCAACGATTTTAAATATTTTTCATATTTCGTGCATAGGCAAATTTCGTGCATATGCAAATTTCGTGCGTAGGCAAATTTCGTGCAATATTTTGTGCATTGACGATCTTTTGTGTATCGACAATCCTTTCTTTACCGACGCTCCTGTCGTCCATTGACAAATCTCTCGTCAATCGACAATCCTTCCTAGTGGTAACAAACGTCGCAGAAGAATTCGTCTATATGGCATCTCACACGTCAGTAAAAGATTGTATTATGTATCACTAGTTTCCTATTGCGTCTTCTCCTAAAGTGTTTAAATTTAATCGCGGTTAGATGCAAAGATTTACACGACATTGAGGAGCTGCCCCCTTAATGTTCTTGGTGACGTTGGCACGCTACTTTCACTGTATTTTGGAAGCCAGAATCACGTGTGGGGGTATAGCTCAGTGGTAGAGCATTCGACTGCAGATCGAGAGGTCCCCGGTTCAAACCCGGGTGCCCCCTCATTTATTTTTTTATTTTTTTCTTATTGCTTCTTTTCATCTAAGAACCCTTTTTTTAGGGTTTTTTAGAAAAATTTTTTCAAAAAACCCTTATGAAATCGATTTTGTCCGTCCGTCCGTCTGTTCACTAAATAACTCGCGAACGGCTCAACCGATTGTCATGAAATTTGGTAGGAATGTGTAGAATGGTTACAGTCTTTGGCACATATACCCTAGAAGTTGGTAGGGAGAAGACAACAGGGTGTCCCGAACGTTTGAAAAAAGTCTACTTTTTTAGTTTTTATCGGAGATTGACGTATGGGTATTTAAATCAAAGATCTAAACGAGTACACTTCATATCAGTTAAAATTTTCCAGTTTCGAGTAACGGTAAAAAAGTCATTGGCGTTTAAAGTTAAACTTCCTTTTCGAGCTCCATTTTTCTAAACCGTTATAGGGATCGATATGAAAATTTGCACAAAGATTGGTCGGTAGGGCCTTATATACGTTAAATATTAAAACTGTTGACTTCTGCAAAGGAAAAGTAAATAACAGTAAATTCGTAAAATTTCAATTTGTTCGTGTGTAGCCCCTCTAAAGTTTCCAAATATGAAAATGCTGCTAAGGTTTTTTAGAAATTACACAGGGAATATGTCTACGAATTTTCATTCGAATAACTGTATCCAAACCGGAAATATAGCCAAATAAGTATTTAGTAAGGGCCTTTCACAATGCAATCCTCTTAAGCATTTCTTCAATGTATATCTTTTAACTTGATGAAACAATGAACATGAAATTTGGTGGAAATGCATAGAATGGTAATAGTTTTGCCACAAAAATTTTTGAAGTTAGTAGAACCAAGTTAACAGGGTGTCCCTGAATAGCCGCAAAAGTATACTTGTTTAATACTCATAGGAAAGCTTGCGTTGGCTCTTATGACAGGGAACGCAATGGAATCATTTTATATAAGGTTGCTTTTCCTTGATTAAAAAACAGATTTACAGCTAATAATTCAGTTCATATATAAAGCCAAGCCATCCTTACGTTTGCCTGAGTTTCTTTTTGGTCAAAGGCCATCAGAAATCTTAAATCGAAAAATACCTATAGATTTGCCTTGGAGTACTTTTATACAAACTGGATAAATAGTAAATCTATTTTTGGATTGGTCTAATTAAAGGTGGAACAGAATGAAAGGCGCTAGCCTTTCATTCTGGAACGCGTTTATTTAGACCAATCCAAAAATAGATTTACAGGAAGCATTTCATTAATGTTGTGCACAATTCTTATCTATTGCTTATAAAATATATGCACAAAAAATATCCACTATGCATCAAAATTCTAAAAAACCCTTGTATTGCGGGCGCAGCCCTCTGTACGCCGGTATTTTTTAATAAATGCATTTATGAAATTCTCTTATAAATAAATGAGGATTGACGTTATTTCTTGCTTGACAGAGTTAGGATAGTAACAGGACTAATTATAGATTTTCTCTCACTGCTGTTTTCCGTTGTTTGGGACTTTAATGTAATGATAATTACTAGTTGACTGACTGACCAGGAGAATACAGGAAAGGATACATTTCGAAATTAGGACGAAAATAAATCAATTTAAATCTTATACGGCACACATTTCTGGAAAAAATTTATACGGTCGGTGGCATGCTATCAATGCGACGTTAAGCTAGTGCCGAAATTAAATCCACCGTTCTCTATTGATCTCTAGAATTTTTGGTACTATGTATAGAGATAGGTAGAGTGGCTAGGTAGAGAAGGGATCACATCAATAGTAGCTACATCCGAGGCAGATTGTTGATTGTCCAATCAATCACCGACAAGCTTGAAGACAACCATTATTGAGATCCCCGCGAAAACGGCGTTATCAAAGCATGTCCCACTTGATGACCCCATGCCAGAGGTAAACTGAGAGTATTTTCTATACAGGGTGTCCCGCAACTGGTTAGCCATAGACCAATGGTAGACTCTACAGGATGTTTTAGGAAAAATGTCGCCAAAATTATTTCTCTAGCTTTTACCGCTAAGGAGTAATTGCCTTTTTTGTGATTCTTGTCAAAAAGCACACCTTTTTTCTAAAAACTCCTATTTTCTAGCTTCCACTTTAGCCAAATCAATATTTTTCATATTCTTCTGAAAGTACACAAAATTTCCAATAAAAGGACATATCGAACGTTTCGAACGGTTTCGTATCTTCCGAGATACGACGTTTGAATTTTGCAGAAATGTCAATTTCATTGATTTGGCTAAAGTGGAAGCTAGAAAATTTGAGTTTTTCGAAGAAAGTCGTGTTTTTTGACAAGAATCACAAAAAAGGCGATCACTCCTTAACGGTAAAAGCTAGAGAAATAATTTTGGCGACATTTTGCCTAAAACATCCTGTAGAGTCTACCATTGGTCTATGGCTAACCAGTTGCGGGACACCCTGTATAGAAATAGTCAGAGACATTACTGACAGAACGGTCGATTTGCCTAAACCGAGGACTGAGCAACGCGTGAACAGTTCAGATTCACTTTCTAGCGGGACAAAAATAAAAAAAGCAAGAGAGATTTTTGCAGTTCTTGTTGGGAAATACATTTGGACACATCCATAGAATTTAGAAAAACAGTAGACGTTCAGAAATTAGAACCTCTTGGGTAAATCATCATCAATGTGGCACGATAGCCCGACGTCGGGCCTTGGCCGCCTGAATCGTTAACCTCCAATTGTCGCGGTTACGTGACCTTGACCTCCAGTTTCGGAAGCCCAGCAGCTGGTGGGCGTCTTCACCTACGGAGTTCTCCCAGCGAGCTCTCGGTCGTCCACGCAACCTCGCTCCGTCAATTCGTTGTGCGTTCATAACTTTCTTTGGCATGCGATTGTTGTCCATCCGTTGTACATGCCCCGCCCATTACAGACGTTGAAGTTTCACGATTTTCGATACTTCCAGCTCATCGTACAATTGATACAACTCATGGTTGTATCGGAGACGCCTTTGGTCTCGCCCGCGAACGGCCCCGAAAATTCGCCGAAGGACCTTTCGTTCGAATCGGTCTAGCAAAATTTCGGAGAATTGGGTAAGGGTCCATATTTCGCAGCCATAACATAGCACGGGTCGGATTATCGTTTTGTACACGCGGAGCTTCGTGTTCCTGTGCGCAAGTTTCGAATTGGTTATAGGGAGGACCGAGAAATATGTCTTATTGGCTAGTTGTATCCGTCGCTTAATTTCGTCGGTTTCGTTGGCGTCCTTTGATAAGTTACAACCCAGATAGTTGAAGTTGTCTACATACTCCATATTAAGGTACCCCACTGTGATGCTTGAATTTGCTGGCGTCCTTGTTTTCGATTGCATCCTGGCCTTTGTTTTGCTTTCGTTGATATGTAGTCCAACTTCCTTTGCGGCGTTAATGAGGTTATGCAGGAGGCTTTCTGCATCACCCAACCTTCGAGACATGATGTTGATATCGTCGGCGTACGCTACTAATTGAGTCGACTTGATGAGTAGCGTTCCGCTGCTGTCCATTTTCATGGCTCAAATTACATACTCCAATGCTAGGTTGAGGAGCATCGGCGCCAGCCCGTCGCCCTGCTTGAGTCCAGTACGAGTTTCAAATAGGTCAGTGAGTCGGTTCTGCACTTTGACCTGCGAGACGGTATTAGTCATCGTCATCCTTGTGAGTCGCACTAACTTTGCCGGTATACCAAAATTCAGCATAATGTTGTACAGTACATTCCGGTCGATACTGTCGTATGCCTGCTTGAAGTCGACAAAGATTTGGTATACGTCGATGTTGTATTCCCAGCACTTTTGGAGTAGTAGCTTCACTGTGTAAAGCTGATGGGTCGTTGAACGACCAGGTCTGAAGCCGCCTTGATACTCGCCGATGATTTGTTCTGCGTACGGATTGATTCTCTTTTCAAGAATTTTTGATAAAATCTTATAGGCCGTACAAACTAATGATATGCCTCTGTAATTCTCACACTTCAGCTTGTCACCCTTTTTGTGGATTGGGCAGATTATGCTTTTGCGCCAATCTTCGGGGATTACCTCGTCGTTCCATATTTTCAGCAGTAGCACATGTACAGCGTTGGTCAGGCACGTTCCACCATGCTTCAGCAGTTCTGCTGGGACCCGAATTTAAATTTTAAAGAAATTCTCTAGTGGCCCACGTACATCTTTTCTTTTCGCTTGGAAGCTCATTTGATTTCTGCTACTACTTCCTTTTTCATGTTATTTAACCCGCTTAAAGTGCTTTCTTTGGCTGCATATATTTTTAACAGAATTATCTAATTATGTCTCAAAATGTTGTAATTTGGTGTCAATTTATAACTATCGCAGTTGTACATCATTGCACACATTGTTAAACTGACAAAAGACTTCAGGGAATATCAGACAATTTCAACTAAAAGTTCAAGGGTTAAAAAAACGCCCGTTATGTCGTTACGGATACAACGACATATGTGGTGATGTTTTGTGTTGCCTCCAAAGGTGGAGGCCTTTGGAGGCAACACAAAACATCACCACATAGTGAACGACAGGTTCCGGCAAAACAACAGATTGAGCTTTGCTTAATCATATTATAACAACGACATATATATATATATCCAGGAAACTAATAATTTTCTACACGCTCTGAAATTAGAACTGCAGGTTCTAATTAGAAATTAGAACTTCAGGTTCAGGGCGTGTAATACATTGAAACTCGATGTTCTAATTTCTGGAAGATTCTAATTTGTGAGTGGTGTCTACTGTAACAATTGTAGTCTGGTTGGTGCGCACAATTTCGGTGCACAGGGTCGTGGGTTCGAGTCTCACCGTGAACCAATTCAGTTTCAGTTTTATGGGGACAAATAACACTGCTGAATTTGCTGTTGATCTCACCACCTCAACAAAAAAAGCAGTTAAGATCTTGGAAATTGGATGTCACTAACACATCTGCGGCTTTAGCCAAATTTTGGTGGTGTACCTATCAAAACATTATGAAAAGTGTGGGCAAAAGTATCCGTTTAGAAAACGATACCAAACTCTTTCACAAAAATGTTGATTTTCATTGATCTGATATGTCCTTTTCATAATGTTTTGATAGGCACGCCACTGTACATGAGAGATATACTTGTTATTTCTAAATTCAAAAACCTCAGCCTTACTGTTAGAGTCGGCATACATTATCCAATCGATTCTACAATGAAGCTCATTTGCTGTGGACAAAGCTAATTTTCTCTAGCGAAACCTGAAACCTGGAACCTTAAAAAGGAATTTTATTGTACAATCGATTGGATAATGTATGCCGACTCTTACACTGAATCTAGAAATATTATGTGGAATACTTTCGTGCGCTCTTTAATTTGAGTACCCGACACCCCTCTGCTATGAATAATAGAAAGTCGACTTTTCCACTTTTTCATAATCCTCAGATTCGAAAACAGAAGCATTTGATATCTCCACGGAATCGGTCGTTGAAGCAAACATGTACTAACCATTCATTTCTTCTTTCTCTTCTTCCAGAAACCACCCTTCGTGGCGACATCAACGTCTGTATTGTTGGCGATCCCAGTACGGCCAAATCGCAATTCCTCAAGCAAGTGGCCGATTTCTCGCCACGTGCCGTCTACACGTCGGGCAAAGCATCATCAGCTGCTGGTCTTACAGCTGCCGTCGTTCGTGACGAGGAAAGTTTTGATTTCGTCATTGAAGCTGGTGCTTTGATGTTGGCCGACAATGGAGTTTGCTGTATCGATGAGTTCGACAAGATGGATCTTCGTGATCAGGTGGCCATTCACGAAGCGATGGAACAACAAACAATTTCCATTGCCAAGGCAGGCGTACGGGCGACGCTAAATGCTCGCACATCCATTCTGGCGGCAGCGAATCCAATCAATGGTCGCTACGATCGATCCAAGTCGCTACAACAAAATATTCAACTTTCCGCTCCGATTATGTCGCGTTTTGATTTGTTCTTTATTTTGGTCGATGAATGCAACGAGGTGGTGGACTATGCGATTGCACGCAAGATTATCGATCTGCATTCCAATATTGAGGATAATATTGAACAAGTTTACACCCGAGAAGAGGTTCTTCGTTACATAACATTTGCGCGTCAATTCAAGCCAATCATAAGCCATGAGGCGTCCAAGTTGTTAGTTGAAAACTACGGTCATCTGCGTCAGCGAGATACAGGATCGGTGGGCCGAAGCACATGGCGTATCACTGTCCGTCAGCTCGAAAGTATGATCCGTCTGAGTGAAGCGTTGGCCAAAGTGGATTGTTCGAATGAAGTACAGGTGCGCCACGTCAAGGAGGCGTATCGTCTTCTCAACAAATCCATTATTCGCGTCGAACAACCAGATATCCATTTGGACGACGAAGATGAAATGGGGCATGGAGACGTAGATGTCGACATGGAAAGCGAGAATCGACCGGTTAATGGACAGTCGGAAGAGAATACCGAAAACGGCGACACAAACGGTCACACCAATGGCTTGCAAAAAAAGAAATTGACGCTTTCGTTTGAGGACTACAAAAACATCTCCAACATGTTGGTGATTCATATGCGTAGCGAGGAGGCTAGATGTGAGGTGGACGGCTCGGACAGTGGAATTCGACGAACGGACATTGTGAACTGGTATCTGGAGCAAGTGGCTGATCAAATTGAATCCGAAGAAGAGTTAATTGAACGAAAGACCTTAATTGATAAAGTAATCGATCGATTGATTCATCACGATCAAGTCATCATCCCACTAACGCATACCGGTCTGAAGTCGAAATCGGGTGAATCGCAACCCGAAGATGACCTGTCACAGGACGATGCATTGCTTGTCGTTCATCCGAATTATGTCGTTCAGTAGATTGCAGTTAACTACTTCGGTTAATATCTCAAGTATTTTGCGTTTATCCATTTATTTAAGTTGCGTTTGCTGTTAAGTTTTAAGTACAAGTTATCTAATAGAAATACATATAAGACATTTAAGTTGACAATAAAACATGATTTTCTAACTAAATTGACCTCTTCCAAACTTTTTTATACCATAATAATAAAATGAAAAAGTATTTACTTTCATCGAAAAACTTTTAAACGCCATTAAATAATCCTTAACGTAAGTACCCACTTATTTGCATGGCAAAGTCCTGTAAAACAAAAACTACTTACCATAACCATCGCACACACATGAAGATATTTTAATAGTATTTTACAGTCGAACTGCCACTTCCCGTGCTACCCACAATATCCATTAACTTCTCGTCAAACATGTAAAACACTTCGACAACAAGAAAAGTTTTCATCCATTATTTTACCACATAATGCCCAATCCTCTTTTTCACATTTTATTTACTTTTTATATTCCACACTTCCAATTTTGAAGTGGCCACAACAAGTAAAGAATCAACAATTTAAGCGAGATTGAATACGGGAAACGGGACGAGTTTAGCATGCCAACTTCAAAATACGAAAGGGTTGAAATGTTGAAGCTCTATTGAGATGGGCGTAAAATATTGAAAATCACTCGAAATGGTACCAAAATGTCTACATCGATTAAAGCCGTGTCTGTCTATAGTCAATCTTAGGTCATCATGAGTGAGTAAATGAGTTGGTAGTGTCATTAAAATGTCATCAATTTTCAGGATTGCAGGACAATTTTGAGTGGCTCGAAGGCAAATATTTCGAATGTTGATGGTGGCCTCGATGCACATTCATCTGAGTGGCGTTTCGTAATTATTCTTGCGTGGGTGGCCAGTTTCAAGTGAGTAGTTATTGCCAATTAGGATTTCATTTAACGGTGGTGGTGAAATTCAAGAAGAGAAAATTATCCAGCCAATTACATACATATCTGAGCCCTAACAAATATTCTTGTTTGCAGTAAAAAAAACATGGTGAGGGTTTGGTTCTTCAGCTGATTTTTCGGGTCTTGAAGAACATTTACTACGTAGTTTTTTGTAATAAAAGAAATTGTTGGGTTCTTAGTTTGGAATAAACGGTTTAAACGACAGATTTGCTCTCTTAACTGATGTCTAAGGCATGGTCAAGCCATAGATTCGAATCCATAAAATGGATTTTCGTTCTGTCAACTGAGCCTATACACGGGCGGATTTGGATTGTAATCGAATTAAATCCATATGGCATAAGGCCGCGCACACACACGGAGAATCATGGATTCCGAATCGACCGAAACTCCATATAAAAAAATAACAACTGCCCAGGTGTATTTTTTTATATAGAGTTGGATCGGAATTCATGGATTTTCCTATTTTTCAATCCAAACCCATTTTGATTTTCGTTCTGCCAAAATCATACATTTTCTTTGATTTTGACAGAACGAAAATAAAAACGAGACCGAGGCTAATTTCGAGCGCGGCCGAAATTTGGATACCCTTCACTCTCCTCGGGCTAATGGTTGAAATAGATTACGCGCATTATCAGCAGCATCGGCATCGCGAAACGTCAAGCGCAATGCTTTTTACATTGCTGACAAAAATGTTGAGCAGAAGACCCGGCATTCAGCATATTTGTCAGCTATGAAATTCTGACGATGCTGCTGCTGATGCGCGTAATCTATTTCAAGCATAATAGTGTTTCCCATCCGGTTACACATAAGTTTTGTTACCTCCATAAAACAATATTTGAACGAGTTTTGGTTGGAATAAGTGCAATATTTGGGGTTTTGTGTGCCTTCTAGGTCTGTACATGGGTATAGGGTATATACTCATCGTGCTATTCGCACGATTATAACTCGGTCTCGTTCTGTATTTTTCTGCTTGCCTTAGTGTGCTTCCCCGAAAACGAAATTATGACTCACGGAGCACTTGAAAATATTTCTCTACCCAACTGCTTTTAGAATGAAGCGGTGAAATAAAATTATGGAACTGTTTTCGGATTGTAGCTTATGGAATTCCCCACATATTCCACGACAGTAAGAATACAATTTCATTGAAAAAATCGCAGCGAACAAAAATTTCACTCTCGATGTCAGTACTAGGCTTTATATCTAAAATAACTTTTGAAGTGATTTAAACAAAAAAAAAATGTTGTACCTACTCGTCAGTCGTCACGAGTTTTCATAGATGAATTGATAGGTATTTTTATGGATGTTTTGACTGAACTTACAATACCAATTTCTAGAGAGGCAAGAATTTAAAAAAATACGAAATAAACGCAGTATATAGTATATAATTACACTGATATGGATATACACATGGATACGACCATGAACAGTAAATTGGGTGTATGCTCGTTGCTCGTACTGTTTACACTACACGTGAACCTTAAGGGCTAATATTATTTAAAATAGGTACATTCATCTAAAAGTGGCCATAGACTGTCCAATCGATTGTATAATAAAGCTCTTTTTTGTGGAGACAGCTCATTTTGTCTTGCGAAGTCGGTAGTGAAACCTAAAAACAGGAGCTTTATTGTACATCGATTGGACAGTCTGTGCCGATTCTAAGTATGTTTATGCGCATCCATTTTTATTATTATAATATCCTCTTCGTGCATGTTAAGCTTCTTTGTAAGGTAATCTGATATTTTTTATGCCAAAATCGTTTCATATTTCACATAGTATTAAAATGTGATTAAATCTGCAATATCTGGGCTCGAGGAGTGATACTTTTTGTTTCACCTAACTGAGAACTGAATGGGCTATTAACAGTAATAATTTTGAAATTTGAACCCTTTTGTTTGGCTGGAATTCTGCCGAAATGAGTCCTGGGTTGGGTTGGGAGTAGGGGCTAACGTGATGAAAAGCCGTGTATCATCGGTTGCCAAAAAACTATTTTAGCTTCATTTTCAAGCGAATACTCGTAATAATCGATATGTTTAGATATCATTTTTCTCTTAAAAAAAAATTGAAAAAATTTGTTGATTTCAGTCTAGTGCGTTAAATCCCTTTATGGATCGTAGAAAAATTTATGCGCGAAAAATTTTCTGCGATCCATAAAGGGATTTAACGCTCTAGACTGAAATCAATTAACATGATCGCAGACGTGGTTAGTAAGTGTGAGATAAATACACATAATCCTGAAAAAAAATCTTTTTCAATGAAAGTTGGTCCAAAATTTAATATTTGGTGAAGACTTCATATACACTGAAAAAAATCATCATAATATTAATGAACATGAAGCATAGACTTTTTTCATTACCATGATGAATTAGTTCATAGTAAATAAACCTTCTCTTCCTTAAAATAATACAGAGTTCATCTATTTTACGAAACATCGGTCGTTAGTTAGTATAACGAAAACAAAATTGTTCATTAATTACATGACATCGTTCATAGTAATATGAGCCGGTTTATTTGAAAGTGGTACAAGTCCATTTTTGACGAAAATGAGTTAATGCCATTTTTAAATATATCTTAATATGCATTAACTATAACTAAAATATCATACCAAACTATGTGGAATAACACGCCGAAATAATGAGTGAAAGTTTTCTGAAAAATCTTATTGCTCATATGTTTTATTTGAATATGGTACAAGTCCACTTTCGATAATAACACTAGAAAATGGTCGCTATTTGTTTTTTTTTTGTTTTTATGATTTGAACTTTAATTTACCATTAGTTGTCACTTTGTAAGGAATATTTTTAAGTTTAGCTAACATTTGATATTAATTAGTTTTGGTGATCGCTCCCTAATTTAGGGTTAAAATTTTATTTACGGGGCTCTTTTCTGTGTCCGGAACATCTCCTAGATAGGGAAAAATATTTTTTATATTTTCTTTGCCAAGAATGTCGTAGCGCTTTTTTCTTTGCAGCAACAGAATAAATTATACTGAGAAACGAGAGATATACCTCGAAATTAAAAATTGGCTGTGTCCCTAACAAACCAAATTATGATAAAATAAAAAATCAATCCTCTGAATTCGAAGATTTGTTATGCAATATGAAATAGCTGAGCTTATATTTGACCTACTCTTTAAGGTTGATCCGTACTTTTCAGTCATAGGTCAGAGTCATTTTCCATGCAAGTTGAAAGATTGTCAGATAAATTAATTAACTGAAATACTATCAACTTGAATGGAAAATTACTGTGGCTGATACTGATGACTGGAAAGTGTGGATCGACCTTTAACCATTAATTTCTAAGGCATTGTTTTTTTGACATAGGACATGTTGCATTTAGCGTAAGAACTTAGGTACTTAAAAACCAAAAAATTTCTTGGAATTCAGCTTAGATCGATTTGGGTTGCAGCGATTGAAATGTAGTGTCCATTTAAAAAAGGGTATGCTCCAACTTTTTTATTTTCGACACATAACGAAGAAGCTTTACCAATTATACTGATTCCAATGAATTGTATGCGCTTATCTAGGAATTCTGTTTATTTAAACACTAGAGCAGGGGTGTCAAACTCAAAACCTGAAAGTCTTGATCACGGCTTCGGGATTATCCGTGCGAACTTCCACCTTTCGAGCATGTAAAAACTTAAGACAAGAAGCGAAAACGTGAAAATAAGATTGATCTTTAAGTAACCACTTTTGGTTAATTACATGCCTTGCGCCAAATTTTGGACAGATGATAAAAAAATTGTAGCACCGGTCATCCAGGTCGCTCAAAATAACATTGGGAAGCAAAATAGTCAGCTTAAATTAATTTCAGCAGAAAGGTGGCTAAAAGAGACGCAACAGTTGTTTGGGATATGGTTTTAAACAAACTCATGCACCAATACAGCTTGATAAGTATAGGTCTAAAAATCAGCCACTTGGGCTGTAATTATTATGTTGGAGTTTCACATCCAGGTGATTTAGTCACCAATTCCAAATATTCCGTAGTTTTTAAAGCATTGCCATTTTTCCAAATTAATATCAAGCAAACCAATTTTTTATTAACAGCATTTCGGGACAGAACAGTTTCATGAAAGGGCTTAGTATTGTCCTGTACAAAAGAGATTAGCCGTCTTATAAAACCAAATAACCAGCAGCAAATTGTTTATAGTATTTGGAGTAAAATTCCCAAAATAATCTGGCATCGTCAGTGGCTGACGAGTTTTAGTAGTTTTTGTAGACTTGAGTTAATCGGCTGAATTTGTTCACCTTACGGGCCGCACTTAACTGCGAGGTGGGCCGCATGCGGCCCGCGGGCCTTGAGTTTGACATGTCTGCACTAGAGGATCATTTAAATGGAAGAAGCTTTTGTTGAGAATGACACCGTTTTGGGTCTTTGTTTTAAAATGTATACCTAAATACTGCTGACAACAAAATAAGGGCCACCTTTTTATGCTTTAAGACTACCCTCTGCTTAAAGATAAGACCCGCATTATTTTTCAACGTTATCTTATCACTAACGACACTGTGGTAAGTCTAATAGTAATCATAATAAGCTCGTGGCCTGAGCGGTAGAAAGTGGTCCTGGTTAGATGCCGTGGCCCTTATTTCGTTGTGAGTAGTATACATAGATACATTTCCACATACTCAATTTTCCGACACTTTAAGATAAAGTATTATGTAATTTCAGAATACTACACTTTTGAGGTTTCATTTTTCTCGATAAAATCTTTTGCTACAAAAATCGCATTGCAGAAACCAAAGTTCATTCATCAAACCTCCGATTAATCCTTGCTCGATGTTTGGTAAGTAATCGTGCTCGGTGTTCTGTGAACTCCCTGCATTTACGTATATCTCTATTCTCAATAATCGATTTCAAATGACAAATAATCTTCCAGAATTGAATTATTTTGGAGGAAAATTTACTTTTTGCGAAAAAGGAAAAATTAGAACATTTTGCTCTATTCTCAAAAATGATTAATTTTCGCCGGATTTCGCATCTATTTCTAAAAACAAAATTTCCGTACCTCTAATCATAACCTTGTCACTACCTATTCCGAGACGTACAAGGTCAATTCCTACACCACAACCGCTTGCTAAAACTCTCTAAATACTATTTTTTACGTAAATTAGTTACGTTGTTGCAATTTTTGCAGCCAAAAGATGAAAATTGAAAACTTCCTAAAAAATGTTTTTTTTTTGTCTAGGGTATAATTATGCATGCGTGTTAGACACCATTATAAAGGAAATTATCTGTACTTTAATTCTCCGTTACATGATTTTGCTGTAACTTTTATCGTTTGCAAAATAATTCAAAAAATGCAAAATAGGCGTGTTACCCCCTCTCCCCTATACTCCCTGGCAAACTATTTTCACAAACAAATTTAAATAGATAAAGTTCAAAGTGTTTTCTCATGTTTCCAACACAATTTCATTAATAAATTTCTACTATGACTTTATATTTGATCAAAACGCAAATCCTTCAATATCTCAAAACATTACTAAATGGACTTAACTAATTATGCTTTTTCGCCAATATCTTGTTAACTGTAATATTTACAGCAAAATGTCCTGAGGACGATTAAACTACACAAAATTTCCTTTCTAATGATATATTATATCATATACCTTCTCTTGGCAGATTATATACTACACTTAAAAACATTCGGTGTAATTACATACAAAATGACCGGAAAATTGCCTACGAGCAAAACTTTAATTTTGGTTGACTTGTTCCCTTATTTCTTAATAAACTAGTGGCATTGAATTTGAATAATGTTTTAATCCGATCGAAGTAATATTTGGTGGAGGGTCTAATGGGACTTAGCCTTAATGTTTACCAAAATTTTTCCCACCTGCTGTGATTCGGCGAAAAGTTACAGGCATGTCATTTTTTTTAAAAGTTAATAGGGGGTATTGGGGAATGCTTTGTCGGGGCAGCCTGAGTCTCCGTGTGGGACAGCTATATATTATTAGGAATAGTTATCTCAATTACCATGGCTCCAATTAAATTACTTCAGGAGCTAGAGCGCCAAATGTAACTATCAAAAAATCTAAATTAAACCAAATGTTTTAAGGTCTAGTATATAATCTGCCAAGAGAAGGTATATGATATAATAATCATTAGAAAGGAAATTTCGTGTATTTTAAGTCGTCCTCAGAACATTGTGCTGTAAATATTACAGTTAACATAAGATATTGACGAAAAACCATAATTTCACCCCTTTGCCACCTCCTCCCCCCCCAAATGTGACGCGCAAAAAAGTCTCACTTTTTACTGCGTATTGCGGTCAGGCCATAGAACAATTTGGCATCAAAAGTCAGCTCTTTTTTTGGATGTTTGGGTCTAGAGCTAAAGTCACTATACTACACATGTAATAGCAGATAATAACAAATTGCAATACATTATGCAATTTTTCCCTTAGGTGGTGAATCGGTTGTGTTTCATCTTAATATACGTAGTTCGTAGTATGACATTCGTATTGTCATCCGTTAAATTGTTCATCGTAGTTTTGTAGGAGGTTGGACTTTGTGATTTTTGAAAGAGTTGAAAGTTATGAAGTGCTCTGGAATACTGGGATGCAAAAATATTTTTTTTAAATTGTTTGAAGTTTTGCATGTAACCAACATTTCCTTACTCATTGTTAATTTCGGAACCAATTAAGATGATTTCTGCGTAAAAACTGGCTGCAGTTTATTGATGAATTTGTTGATTTAATCAACGTTATTATTGGTAAAGCCAACTGATGTACAATAGAAGGTTTATTGCAGAATATTCCTTAAAGAATTGTTAGGCATTTCTATAGAAGCAACTAATTACCATTTGTAGTGTTTACGAGCAATGATGACTACATCTTAGGCAATACGATAATAATGGGTTCGATGCTAGCTCCGGGCTATTTTTTGTTCATTAAATTTCAGTGTCACCCTATAAGCCTCCTATAATTGGCAACACTATACTTATTTTTTTCACGTTGGTTATCGGAGGCAAACACGAAAAAATGATAAGATACAACATGATGTATGCCTTTTTCGAAGCATAATAATAATACGCGAAGGGGAAATTTAAACCCGGCTTAACTCGGTTTCTTTTACTAATGAAAAATTTAATGGAGACATGATGATGTGTCAAATGGAAAAGTAACAGCACCAGCAACAACAACGCATTGGTCTCGGCGATAACATGATCAAAGATATAGCTGCCTATAGAAATAGGCTGAGACATTACTGCAAAACGGGCAATGTGACTACACCGCAGGCCGATCGATGCGACGCCACGGAAGGGTATAAAAAGCAAGAAAAAAAGAAGAAGTCCGTTTCAGCGGCTATAGTTATAACAGGCAGTGTATATTTGAAATTAAAAAAAACATATTTTTTCGGATTAAAAAAAAAATATTTTTTTTAATTTAAATCAAATAGTGAAAGTAATATAAATGAATTGAAAAAGCATCAACAACGGATTGGTCTTGAAATTAAAGAAATAAAGCTTGATTAGAAAAATATGATTCACTAAAAATTTAGGTAAAAGTCTTCCTAAAAATAATAAAGTTCATTTCCATATTGTTATGTTATGAATATCGTCGCGTTCAAGATGGCAACATAATCTATAAAACCTGGCTGACCAAATTGTCGGAAATCATGCACACTTTATACGACGTACAATATATCACGCAGCAGAAATCTATGGGATAAGTTTGCAGGCTTCATTCATGAAATATGTGTGCTTTTCCAATAGCGTGCCACAAGTGGTTATTCAAACTTCCCGCAGGAACCGCACTTGTTTCCCATACACTCATTCATAAATTGCCATTCCGTTCCTTCTATATCGCAATACTATTCCGCGGATATTGTCAAAAACTTCGTCGACATTATGACATATCCTCGAGCAAAAGCTAACTTCTTTGAGCCCGCACGTTCATCCACAATTAGTCATGTTTCGCACGTGTTCCATGGAGGCATTTGCCAAGGTACCTCCCTAAAGCTTTCCCAAAGGACCGCCTTAGCAGTGCGCCGGAGTTTAGACCGGCGAGGAAAACGTGCGGATGACTATTTGACAGTGTGGGATGAAAACCGAAAAGTGTCCCGGCTGAAAATTAGTATAACCTCGCTTTTAAGAAGCTTTCGCCGGACTTTCAACTGTCGCTTGAGGAAAATTCCGATTTTGAAAATTTTCCACATAAATACGCACGAACGTTTGTAGCTTCGTTTCACTGAGTGCATATCAGTTGAACCGAAAGGATTATAGAGTGTGACAGTGAAGAAGTGAGTTTAAAGAAACCGTTAAAGAAGCATATAAAGTGATTGAACTAGTTCTTTTGTGTGATAAAATTGAATATATATTTGGAAGGACTTTTGAAGTGGTGTAGTTTGGTGGTTTTGTCGCCGAAAAACGTGCAACCCTTCCGGGAACAAAAACTTTTTGGTCTCTACAATTGACTGCAATTGTGCAGAAGTGTTACATCGTTTTTATTGAGAAAAGGTGAAGCATATTTGTTGTAACTATTACTCTGAGGATTATCTAACTGCGGTTGACATTTATTATCCAAGGAACTCTTTAAGCTAAGTGCATGAACATTTAATTTAACATTTTTTCTTTTGAAAGTGTAATTTTATGTCATATTGTGTGTTCATTAATGGTTAATATTATTGTCATTTTTTGAAACGAATAATTCGTACTGATAGGTCATATTTGGTCCATTTCCACTATTGTTTAAAGTATCTTCTCGTCTCGCCTAAATATGAAGTTTTAAGAGACATTCTATCGAAAGGCAATTTAAAGAATATGCCACAACTCGGGTTCGGGCAAAATTATAGAAAGTTATAGCGGAATTAAACTCTTAAGAAGGTGGGTGTCATTTGCATATGGAAGCATAATTTGCCAGGAGTTATCGTACGAACAGACGGACGGACAGAGAGACGAATGTACACACGACAAATGCAGGTTTAACCACATTTGCTTGGAGAAAACGGTAAAATCGAAACTATCCGGTTCACTAATACTTTTCTCTGAAACTTATAAATATCTGATATAAAACAGATATGTAGTTTGAATCATATGAGAACCCTCTTCTGAGATAATCTTTTCAGTGCGACAATTACTTAGGAGGATCTCCTCCCAAAGCCAGAGTTGCATGGTCCTGGTTAGACATCTAATACATGCGTTTTTGTACATATGAGGCACCTATTTCCAAAACTCGCTTCTTGCATTTTGGAAAATTTCAATGTAGTTTCGGTTTTTTGCACATAATTAAAGTCTGATTTTGTTTTTTCCCTAAACATTTTACATAATAAACTTCTTACTGTTTGTAGAATATATTCAAGGACAAAAAGATTTCAAACATTTTTCCTTGAGTTTACAATCAAACATGAAACTTGGACATTGATATTTTTTTAGAAATGCAAGAAGCGAGTTTTGGAACTCAGTGCCAGATATTTATAATTAAAAAAAAAAACATTTAATAAATAAATTAATAATTCTTATTCCATAACGAATTTTCTTTATAGAAATTATGAAATTGAAAAAGAAAGAAACAAAAAAGACGGTTTTATATTGTTAATTTTTTTGTATAACTATGTATACCTTGTGATTTTAGCTAACGAAATTTCACACAAAAAAAAGGAAGCTTAGTTGTTTTAAATAACTCCAAAAGTGCCCCTAGAATCTCAAAGACAAAGCTCAAAGTCCGTTCCATAGAACCACTTACATAAAAAATAAAAATAACAATTCTAATTGCAATTTCACCTGACGATATTTTATCAATTAAGTACTGGTGCACAAAATGTATATTTATTTAGTCACAAAATAATAAATATGTATGACAAAAAATACACAACTAATAAAAAGAACTGTTTAAGCAAATTCTCTTCTTAAAATCCTTTTTTTTTCATATGCATTCTACTACCGACTCGAATTTATTTATCTTGTAGAGATATCTGTTCTTAGCTGGTTCTGGGCTTTGATAATGTTTGACTTAAGAAGAAAAGGCCGATATATTTGATCGGTTCTCAGTAAAGTATTTCCCAAAATTTTATGCAAAGGGTATTAAACAAAGGTTAGTGATGGCATCCAATATTCAAAATTACCTTTATTCTCTCTGGGATTTTCCAATATCTTCCAAAGGACAAAGTTAATTAATATAAAAAAATCGAGAACATTCTCCTGAACATCCTCTTTTAAACGAAATCCATCTTCTTCGTATATAACGACTATACCTGCAAAAATGGATATAAGGATCGCTCCAAAAGAAATATCTGTCTTTTGGTACCCATATTGACTATGTACCACTTTCAGGGTGACAAAGGACATTTAGTTCTAAACAAAATAATGTAAAGAATTTGACTGTCTTTTGCTTCGCTTCTCGTAACCTTCCTAAACTATTACTCTAAATTTAATAACATTTGGTTTTACCATACCAAATTTACCACACACCACGACTATTTAATTTTTCTTTGCAAAAAATATCCTTTTGAAGCTAAGTATTCAAAATACATACTTCCATTAGTATTGTGGGGAACTACTTTGAAAAAATCCTGAAATTTGATACCCATGTTGCTTAGATGTATCTTCCATAACGAAAAATTTTGATTGATTGAAGCAACTGTATTGAATATTATTTTGATTTTTTCATAGATATTACATCAGGGCGGTAGTTGCAGTTTAATATCCATACTCTGCTTCTTGGAGAAAAATGTTTTTTTTTCTGGTACATTATATCCTTTTTCAAGAATTCAAATCAGTTTATTGGCACTCCGGAGGACTAGTCCCAACGAATGCTGTATTTTGATATGCTTATCGTCTATAGCGCACCCCCACAGAATAAGTAACCTTTTGTGCCAAAGGACCTCTTTCACGTAATAATTGCCGATACTTAAATATGAAGGACCTCACTACTTAACTACCACCTAAGTTTTATCAAAATCGGTCCACGGGAAAAGCCAGGAGAATTAATTGAAAGAAATGAATTCAACCACTTCCAAGGGTGAATTTGCCGCTTTTCCAATCACTGATCAAAATTATGGTCTCCGATTCTTTGTCAGGGCCATCAAAGGATTATGCATACAAAATTTAGTAAAGATCGCACTACAGGAAGATCGATAACGTCACGCAAGAGCAAGAGCAAAAATGTAAGCCCGTATATCCTAATCCTTCATAAAAATGTCCAAAATCGTTGATTTTGTCTGCTAAATATTACGAAAAAAAAATGATAATCATCTAAAAGCTTTCATGCGGAGATTTAGTTTAATACATTTATGTACTTTATGACATTCAAAACTGTAACTTAGCTGGTTCCTCGCATGACCGCTCTGGAACTGAATGGCTTAAAATTGTTTTATAGCTCTACTATGGATAGAGTAACTTTAGGTGATTCCGGTATAGTTCTCTAGTAGCCGAAATATCCTCTCTAGCGTATGCGCAAATCAATTTCTTCTACATTGGAATGTAATTTACTTTATATTGAAAATATACGTTTCCAGCCGCACTCGAAGAGCAACGTTTCGGCGCGATATTGTGTATGCAGGAACACGTTTCGGCGCGATATTGTGTATGCAGGAACTTTAAAAAAAAAATTAAAAATTAGAAAAATCTACCCTAATTTGATCACGTTGTTGTTTGGTGAACGAATTCGATTAGACAATTTTGTAAAGTTTCATAATACGAAATGTATGCCACATGAAAAGGGCGAAATTCATAGTGCTCGCTCACTGAAGCAATAAGGATTCCCTTTAGGGAATGAAATGGTGCAAGATATCAATTATCATGGTGCAAAACATCAATTTATCATGGCATTACCTCATTCACAATAAAATAATTTCATTCAGGAGTCTCTAATATATAAAAGAAAGTCATGTTAGTTACACCATTTATAATTCAAGAACGGCTGAACCGATTTCCATGATCTTGGGTTTGTTGGATTAGGCTTCGACCGGAATACGAGAATAACTATCGAAACATGCGGAAAACTCCCAATGCAAATAGTCACAATGGGTTCTTTTTTGCCTACTTCTGCGTGTATTTATTGTACATATCAACGGATTTCAGTCAATTTGCTCCACAGGATTGGTCTGCACCTCAATTAACAGAACGACTATTGCCACATATGAGAAATTCACAAAGAGCAGAATTATGAAGACAGTTCTTTTTCACATAGTTCTTTCTGTATTTCTTGGGCGAATACGTATAACCGGTCTTCAGTAAGTTCACTCCGCCAGATTAGTCTACACAAGGCTCCAGCCGGAATAGCAGTATATGTATATTCAGAAAATTCACAATGAGCAACAATTCACAATACATTTTTTTTCGCATAGTGTTGTCTTTATTTTTTGAACTTCTAGCGAAAAGAAATCCAACCGAATATGTCTCATCCACGAATAGCAGAGTATAACTATTGAAACACTCGAAAAATTGACAATTAGCAGAATTATAAAAACAGTTCTCATTCGTATAGTTCTGAAACGAATTGCTGGATTTTAGTCAATTGATTCCAGCGGATTGGCCTACACCCAGAATACTATTGAAACATGTGAAAAATTCACAATGATGAAAAAAGTTTTTTTACAAATACTTTTGTTTATGTCTCTTACATCACCGGATTGGTCTCTGAACCGAATAATTAAATAGCTACGTAAGAGGGGATTCACAATATGGACAGGATTTACTAAAACCATTAAATTAATCGAGTCGAAACCCGCCTACTAGAATAAATCGTATGTCATCCAATCCAAAATGCATCGTAGAATGTACTTGCATTATTCAAATTGTAGTACAATATGGTACAACTGTCAACTAGATCTAGGATTTAGTAAATCTTGTCGATAGTCTGAATCGTCCCTAAATTTGCAAAAAATGTTAAATGAGCCAATCCTTTGGCCACTTTGAACGGATTAGGAGGATTTGTAGATTTAGATACTTGGAAAAAATAGGAAAGACAATTCTGATGTAAGCGATTTTTCCCCATTTCACATTTTTTCTTTGATAAAATCAAGTCATGTTACTGTAGTAACTGTGTTCGTTAAGAGCTTAATAATTTTATTTTTTTTTTGTTTGAATTGCCCTCCCGTCAAAATAGAATGAGCAACAATTCACAATGAGTTCTTTTCCATATATTTTTGTCTGCATTTCTGAACGTCTTAGCTGATTTTCAAAGATTTTGTCCGAATTTCCGAGTTGGTATCAACCCCGAATAGTAACAGAATAAGTGTTGAAAACTTGGGAAAATCAAAGTGTTGGTTGTTTTTCACAAGCTTTTCTCAACATTTCTTAAACGAATAACCGAATTTCAGTAAGCTTAACCAGCTTAACCTAAATCATTGGTCTCTACCCAGTCTGTAGATGGCTACCCATACTAGAATACCTATCCATTGAGGCGTGCTAAAAATTGCAATTACCAAAATGATGAAAATACTTCTTTCTCGCATACTTTTGTATTTATCTTCTGAACAGATAAGTGAATTTCAGTAGCATAAGGCCCATCGGATATGTGTGTACCCCCAACAGCAGAATAACTATTGAAACACGAATACCATTCGCATGTATTTCTGAATATCGCATAACTATTGAAAAAGTTTAGGGGATTTCAGTAAATTTGCTCCACCAGATTTTTAAGAAAAAATGAGACCGAGGCTAATTTTGGGCGCGGCCGAAATTGAATACCCGTTACATTTGAATGAAACTTAAGCTTCTTTTGTGTTAATCATTTCTACCGTAGCCCTATGACGTTTTCCAATTCCATTTGTTCCTGGATGCGTTGAGGCTAAGCCAGGAACTCACTTGAATGAATTTTGGCTAAAATTAAAAAGGAATAAAAAGGATTAGGTTGGTTTGTATGACAGCCCTATGACGTAGTGTTCCGATTCCATCCGTTACTGGATATGTTTTGAGGCTTTACAAGCAACACATTTGGGTAAAGTTTGGTTAAGATTGGTTCATAAAGAAAAACAATATTCTTAGAAAAACCCAATTTTTAGAGGTTTGTTTGTACGGCAGCCCTATGACATAGTGTTCCGATTTCATCTGTTCTTAGATATGTTTTGGGGCTTTACTAGGAACACATTTGGGTAAAGTTTGGTTAAGATGGATTTATAAAAGAAAATGTTTTTCTTAGAAAAACCTAATTTCCAGGGTGGTTTGTATGACAGCCCTATGACGTAGTGTTTCGATTTCATCTGTTCCTAGATATATTTTAGGGCTTTACTAGAAACACATTTGGGTAAAGTTTGGTTAAGATTGGTTCATGAAGAAAAAAGTTTTTCTTAGAAGAACCTAATTTTTCATTTTAGGTTTCTATGGTAGCGCCATGACGCCATGGTCCGATTCCATTCGTTCCGACATATATACAGCGTACACTCAAAAGAAACTTGCATACAAAATTTCAGCACGATAGCTTCAAAACTGAGGGACTAGTTTGTATTTAAACAGACGGACAGACACACAGACAGACGGACATCGCTTAATCGATTTCTCTCATCACACTGATCAATAATATATATATACTTTATATAGTCGGAGGTGCTTCCTCCTGTGCGTTGCAAACTTCATGACAAAGCGAATATACCCTTTCACATATTGACGAGTATAATGAGTACAGCATTGGTTAGATTTGTGATTTGTATCCATCCTGTTTTCCGAAATCCTTTGCAAGGGTCGAGGTATATCTCCTTGCAAAAGTGTGAGGCAAGAGAAAAAAACAATAAGTAATCTACCTCATTTGGATCGGGCCCCTTGCATTGCGGCGCCCTTATTCCATTGAAATTGAATACATGGAACGTCGTACGTTAGGCCACTGCTTTAATGATCACACCTTAAAGATGTTTTACCATCTTTTTGCTGATGGCTTTCCATATTTCTGAACGTAACGTTATAATTTTACTTATGTTCAGAAGACTTTGTCTCAAAGGGCCAAAAAAGTCTGAACATTTAATAATTTTAAAGGTAAATTTCTTAAATACGGCTATTTGTATTTCTGATTGTCCAAAGAAATTCGGCACATAGAATTTCGACATCAGTAAAATGATGTTCTATTTGGAAATTAATTACTTACTTCGGCATATCAAAAATTTGAACATTGGATGTTCGTGTAATCAAGGTTTGAATACAGTTCAATTTCGAAAATATCAAGTTCCAATGATATGACAAAATGTATCCTCAAGTGTATGCCAATGTAATGTACGCTAGGACTCAGCTGCAGTTTTTATATGTATATGACATTTTCCTAGGATTTAAGATGATATCATCATCACACATATTTCAGTGAAGCATATGTACAAGTACATATTACGTATTACACGCTGTTGTTGTTTGCCCAAAATTTCGGCTAGACAGCGGACGGCATTCAAGTGAATATGTATATGTAATGTATGGTCAAAAACACTAGTATCTGGGATGCGTGCCAGTAGGGACGAACTCTGTCATTCTATAGTCCTGTATAAGATAGCATCTGGATCATAACAACAATAAGCTCTAAATGCAAATTCATATGCAGATGTTCTTGATGATGATGGTAACAACGATAATGATATGTAATGTATACTCTTGATACAAGGCACGTAACATTGCTGCATCATGCTGGGTAAAATGGTCAATCATTTTGTTTATTACGAATCAGTGTAGAGTTGATTTGTGACTTTTGCTATGATCAAAAAGAAAATAGGATTTTCTCATTAGATTGGGCAAAAGAAATAAAATTACATATACAAAAATATTATTTCGTCCATGCTGCCATGCAGGATATCTTATTTTATTGAAGTTCGAAAAAGTGTCATGGCAATATTGATCGAATTCGTACAAATAAGCTTAATATTGTAGTATCTTTTGCCATTTCAAATACAAATTAACTACGTTTCTTTGATGTAGATAACAGTAAGGATAGCCTAAGGGGACCAGACTCCCGATGATCCAATGCTGTACACACTGCGGAATTCGGTTTTCAGACAAACCCTCAATCCTACTATTTCGCCCCCCCCCCTTCCACGGAAATTTTGGAGCATAAAATGTCACGGGGACGAGGCTACCACCATCATGCATGTCATGAAACGACTACATATTCTCCTTCCTATCATAAGTGGGCAGACAATTCTTAGCGGCATGTCTACGGAGTGGAGTCCGAGGAGAACCTCCAGATCGATGGAAGAGTAGCTTATTCTGGTTGTGATGTTTCTGGAGGAGACTATGCATTCCTCCATGGTTATATCAGTGATGCCATATGCCGGTCCCCTTGAATCTTAGCGCCATTTTATTGGATTTTATGGACATATTGTGGGGAAAAAACTTTATCTGGAAACCTTTGAAGAGTCCTTTAGAATGTAATCATATGGAATACCGTGATTTTTTCATCGTTTTGTGGAAAATTATTAGAGAGTTTTAGCATATCGTCTGAAATAAAACGACATAATTTGACATTCCATATAAAAATTCGCCTCCTTACCGTAAACGAAACAAAATATCTTAATTTTGCATGTCAAAAGTAGGCAGGGTGTATTATGCTCTGGAATCAGTCGAAATTGGCGAAAAAATTTGTCGTTTTTTACACCTATGCCTACTAAGGACATGCAAAATTAAGATATTTTGTTTCGTATACGGTAAGCAAGCGAATTTTTATATGGAATGTCAAATTATGTCGTTTTGTTCCAAACGATATGCTAAAACTCTCTATTATTTTTTATTCCACGTCTAACTTCTGAACATTGGCAGCTGTAGATGCTTCACATTTTTACCTAATAGGCAGTTCTGTGCTCTATACAAATCTAGCAAAATTTTCCGCTTTAACATTAACAATTAGAAAACACAAAAGTGCGGATAGGTAGGACAGTGAAATTTGGAGGAAATCTAGGCGCCAAGTAGCTGTACAAACTACAAAGTGACAATTCGGAAAGACTAAAGGTCAAAGTGTTTCCGAGTTATTGAAAATGAACGATTGCCAAACATTAAAACCGCGATTATCTTGCTAAATATCGATCGTACAGGAGTCTGATAGCTGATAGCTAACTTCTGAATCTTGATAGCTGGAGCATTTTTTTTTCACGAAATATGGACAGTGCGGTGCTCTAAAAGTTTGCCAAATTTAATTTTTTTTTAGAAATTTTATTGACGATTTTCGATTAGAAAAGGCAAAAGTACAATTTGGGCAGCTGTAACTGTTGAACGCGCATGGGTAGCACTTTAAAATATAGAGGAAATGTGAGCGGCTTTTTGGCTAGCACTCTAAAAGAAAAAGTTTGAAAAAGCCGGCAGAAAAAAATATATTTCGATTTAGTGGAAAAGTCAATGGTTTCTTTTCTACAGAATCAAAAAGAGAGGGAAATAAAATAAAGAATAAGGGTAAAAACGTGTTTATAAAGGTTAAAGTTGTTTTTTGAAGATGCGTATTTCTTTGTGAGGTCATGAAAAGCCCTCAATTGATACGAAGTGCTGCATTTAGAATCCCAAAATTCTAAGTAGGAGCTACGTAAATTGTATGTCTGTGATGCTGACACCCTCCTTTCCAAATGCAAAGTGGAACTATCCGCTCGGTTATGTGCTAATTAAGTTTTTTTTTTTTTAAAGGTACTAATTGGAGAAGGTTTTTTTCAAATGAACATTTAGTTCCACTTCTTTTCACTCGAATTAAGGATCTTGCATTATCCCTATTTTTTGCCAAAGAGAAGGGATACTTAATTTTCAAATAGAGAACGAAGTTATAGCACGTAGTCTTATTGTTTCATTTATATGCGATTTGATTTCCGGAAGATAAGATCTAATTCATATAAAATGAGAAATAGGGAGTCGCATAAACGCTGAGCACAGGAAGAAGAAGAAGAAGAAGAATAAACGCTGAGCACAAAATGGCGTTTAAAACACTCTTTTGTGAGAAATTATTAATTTATTATTGATTAATTAGATATTATTAGTCTGGCTGGTCTAGCGGTTAGTGCGCACACCTTCGGCGCACAGGGTCTTGAGATCGAATCTCACCGTGGATCATGGTGTTTTTCGAACTCACGAGCTTGTGACGGACTATGATCTCACTCAGATGTTAAACGAGTACCCATTTATGGGGATAAATAACACTGCTGAGCGTGATGCTGATCTCATTACCTCAACAAAAAGCAGATAAGATCTTGGAAATAGTATGTCACTAACACATCCTGCGGCCTTAGTCCAATGCTGGATTGTCGCGCCTGTTATTTATTTTATTTTTTTATTAATTTTTGGAGTCGTTTTCCATAATTTCCACTGACCTTTAGCAACATATTTTAACTTCAATTCTCCAAACTTTAGCGTGGATGGATTTCTTCAGTTGGTTCCGATTGCATTGATTTATCATTGATTGGAGGACAAACTACAAACAAGGTAGTGGTTTTGGCTTCAGCAAGATGAGGGATTGAACCAAAGAACATATTGTCAGAGCTTCCTATTTTGTGTTTGGACTTGCTAATATCGGAATTTGGCTAGGCTTCCTCTGACCTTATTCACTATAAAAATTCTCCAGATGAAGCATTTATGAAAATTAGCCATGCTCGTTGAAATCCCTGAAAAAATTCGGTTAATTGAAGTTTTTCGGCTGTGCGATTTTCAAGAGTTTATGGAAAACAACTGAACAAGTTTAGTAATGAAAGTACAATTTTTTGAAACAACATTTTTGAGAGCAGAGTTTTCCAAAAATGTGTTGAGTGTTTTAGTGGAAAATACCATTTGAAATGAATTTTTGTGTTGTCTCTGCAAATCCTCCTATGGCAGTTGGTTTCGCTATATGTAAACCGTTTCCGAGCAACGACCATGAGCTGCCACCAGCACTCGATTCAAGATGAAAAAAACGTAAATATGTATGTACTAAAGGACAGTTATCTTTAATCCTAGTGTTCATGTAAATGTATTTCATCATCAATTTCATGATTGATTAAGACTATCATAAATTATATTCAATATTGCCTAAAATTTATTAAATGGTATGTAACACAAGCCTAAATGAATCAATTACCATAAAGGCGGTAAATTAATTGGTAAAAAAATAAGGACTATGCTTAATGATATATTTATCGCCTGTTGGTTGCACTATACTAAATGTAATAATTGTGTTAGGCTGATACAACTTTACAAAAAAACTCACATCTCACAAAATCACATAGGTTTTACCAATCGATTCTCCTAAACGACCAATCGCATGCAATTTAACATTTAACATTAAAATTATCAAATTAGTGAGCGACTACTCACTGTTTCTCTCAATATAGTGGATATAGGAAAACACACATTTTCCACAATTTTAAAAACTTTAAACTGCTCACTCTATCAAAGTTTGACTCGAACTAATTAGATATTTCAAACCCAATCTTCAGTACGACCTATTTTTGCAACCTCAGCAAAATGTACATACAGAAGTATAGTATTACGAACAAAGAATCAGCATCTAATTTATGAGAGCATAAGCAATCTTTTTGAAACATTACAAAATGTAAATATTTGATTAAATGTACTACTAATAGTATGAACTCAACACCCTTTTCTTGAAACATAATTACTTTCAATTAATATTAATAATCAATTTCTAATTGGCAACTCCTTCATCATTTCAAAATATCATCTGTCATCTTTAAACCCTTCTCAGTTACAGACAAAAAAAATCTCTTCTTTTTCTGGCTTAAAAATTTAACATTTGTTTAGCCATGAATTACATGAGCCTACAAAAAGAGAAAAGGCTTATTTATTCAACATCATCGGCCTTCTCAAATGACACAAAAACAACTACAAATACTACGCGGGAAGAAAATAAAAACTTGAAGTTTACTCAAACCCTTCAACGAAGAGTTGTCAACTTGTCGGACAGAGATGAAGGGTTGAGCACGACGACAACAACTCGCTTTCTGCTACTTTTGCTGTAGAGTATGAGTACGTACTCGTACGGATCTGTGAAAGTGAAACTGACGTGGGAAAATGTTGAAATGAAATTTTTGTAAAGAAATGAAAAATGCAATGAAACACTTTATTTTGTTGCCCTAAAAATGGACGTTATTCAGGCTTCTACCTTTTTACTCGGCTAAATAGCAACCAATTAATAAAGCACTGTATGCTCATATTTTATCAGACTAAATAGTAATAATAATGTCTGTACTACAGATGAGCATCAAAAGAAAAACATCAATGCTCACCATCGAAGCTAAATCATCAATGGCCATAAAATATCGACTCAAAAACATCAATGTTTTCGGCCTTTTATGAGTCCTCAATTAAAAATTGAACTGTTTTTAGGTATCAAAAAAAAAAACTGCTTAATTTATGCATTTACTTTTTTATTCGCAAAAAAAAAAGTATGGAAAATAGGAGGATTCAGAATGAAAAACAGAAGAAGGAAACCTTATCGATTCTTTCGGGTAAATTGTCGATGTTTTGACCAACGAACTTGGCCGATGCACCCGTATTTTGACCTTTGATAATTTTTCATATCGATTGTTTTTAAACTCGCAAAAAAGTATTTAGAAAAGATCTTGGCGATGCCCACTGGGAGATTTTCACGTTTTCTTAAAAGGAGGCGACAAAATGCAAACTCTAACATAATAAAATTATTTTTTCATAATAGCTGATAGTCTAAGAAAATTGGACCAAAATATGGCCATCGAACGGCAAAAATCCTACATCGGAATTTTTTTTTTGATTATGGTTGGGTATGGTCCCGAGATGATGGCATAGAAAGTCCCAACCGATCGGAGGTCCGCAACCTTAAAAAAAGGGAGGAAAGGGGCCTTTTTTCGGTTTTGTGCGATTATTTAAAAAACGGTAAGAGATATAGAAAAATGGTCTGAGGACGAAAAAAACTACATAAAATTATCTTTGCAATGATATATAACACATTAGAGTTCAATTGAATATTTCGGCGTTAGAATAGAACATAAATTAGAATATTTTCATTTTAGACCTTTTTTAAAAGCTCCATAACTTTTGAAAGAATGTTAGTTCAGCCGTAAAATTTTGTACAAGTATTAACAACAAGTTTAAGATAATTTTAACGTAAACGCTGAGTCGCTTCGGTCAAGGACCCCCATTATCCCCCCATTTAAATTTATCAAAAAGGCATGTCCATAACTCCCCCCAAAATTGGAGCAGAGTGCTAAATTTTGGTTTGTTCCGATTGGAGGTCATAGTCACCCCACCCACCAAAAATCAGCTCATTCGGATAAAAAGTAAGGGTACCTCCCATACAAAGTGAATCATGACAACTACATACATATGTACAGTTTATAAAATGAGTAGTACGTAGAACAAACTCCTGATGGGTCACTTTGTATGGGAGATACCCTTAGTTTTTATCCGAATGAGCTGATTTTTGGTGGGTGGGGTGAATATGACCTCCAATCGCAACAAACCAAAATTTAGCACTCTGCTCTAATGTTGGGGGAAGTTATGGATATGCCGTTTTGAAAAATTTAAATGGGGGGATAATGGAGGTCCTTGACCGGAGCGACTCAATGTTTACGTTAAAATTATCTTAAACTTGTTGTGAATATACTTATTCAAAATTTTAAGGCTGAACTAGCGCTCTTTCAAAAGTTATGGAGCCTTTAAAAAAGGTCTAAAATAAAAATATTCTAATTCAAATTCAATTCCAAATTCTTTATTCAACCAATGATGAAAAACAACATCTCACATAGGGATCAAGTCTGGACCAGGAGCTTTATTTAACTTTGAAAACTTTAATGCGTTTCTAACGGAGGCTAAGGAAACAAATGGTTTTTCAAAATCTGATACATTCTTGATGTCATTAATGGTGGCATCCACCAGAACGTTGGTCTCGTGATCACCCAAGTGACTAGTAGCGAAGTGTTGCCATTAGAAATGCTCTGCAAAAGCCTGAGATTTTTCTGCATTTGTAATTAAGATAGAGTTCGTCTCATAAATTGGTGGTATCAATGTTCTGCGTTTTTTCAATGCTTTTGTTATGCCCCAAAAGTTTCTACATCCTTTATTGAGTGACCTGATGCGGTTTTTCCAGTGCTGATTTCTGAGCTTAGTAATCTCATCGTCAATGAGCTGTTTCAGCCGTCTGATTTCGTTTTTGAAAAAATGAAGCCGAGTGCGCTGCCAACGTCTGCGGCAGGAGTTTCGCTCGCTAATTAATCGTTTGATGTTCGGCGTAAGTATCAGCTGACTAGGCGGTGAAGAATGGCGCACTAGAGGGATTGACCCCCGCGCAGCTTCCCAGAGAATCTCATTAAACTTGTCCAGATGGTGATCAATATCTTGTACAGATGTAAACTGTAAATGTTCACTGTCTAGTAAAGTTAGGCTGCCCGTTAGTCTAGAAAACCGCGACCAGTTTGCTTTTTGGAACAAAAACTTTTCGGGACTATCATTTAAAATTGACTGGTCGTACAGATCAAATAGCACCGGCAAGTGATCAGAAGGAAGGTCAATTGTTGTCAAAGGAGGTGAGGCGAAAGAGGAACAATTAGTAAGCAAAATGTCCAATGTAGACGGATGTCCCCTAGGTGTTTTAGGGAAGAAAGTTGGAGTAGGTGGGAACAAAATATCGAAGTTGCTTGTACTGATTTTATGCTCTAAGACTTTTCCCCAATGATTGGTCTTAGCACAATTCCAGTTGACGTGCCTAGAATTGAAGTCACCTGCGATTACAAAATTACCCTGGAGCCTGTTAAAAAGTTGAAGATCACTTTTATAATTGAAATCCTTCAAAGAGTCAGAATTTCCACCAGGGAAATAAGCACCAACAACAGTGAAAGAGTGTTCAAACATAAGTGAATATCAATGCTTATCATTTCAAAAACACGGGTATTTAAAGCCGGTTTTAATTTATGGTTAATATTTTTTAAATCGCGATAGCTACACCGCCACCCCTAGCATTATGCCTATCAACTCTGTAAGCAGTATACAGTGGATTATTGAAAATATTAGTATCTTTCAACCATGTTTCCGTAATGATTGCTATGTCGATTTTATTTTGCTTTAAAAATGAAAAAAATTCAATCCGTTTAGAAACTGGGGCAATGCTTTGTGCATTCCATAAGACAAGCTTTACATTTTCTGGACTATTTGTCATCATAAAGATACTTCGCTGCCAATTGAGTTAGTACTATAAATTGATCGTCTTTAGTTTGACAAGCTCTAAGATTGTTTAACAATTCAGTTGCAAGATTCAAAATTTCGGAAGGCTTAAACAAATTTTGATTAGATTTAATACTACTAGTATTTCTAGCTACATCTGAAATGCGGGGAATGGCTGATTTCAGATTGTAAGACTTAACCGGACGGGTAAACTTGCAAGACAAGATAGCTTTTGTAGTGGCCAGTATACAAGGATTGTGCATTTCACATTGTAAGAACGCGTCTTACGAAAGAAAAAAATCGTGACACGATTGTTTTTCTTTCGTAGGAATCGTACGATCGATAAGACGATTGCATCTACCAATAGTTCAGGCGTTCTGCAAAGACAATTAGCGCGTGTTTTACTTGCATTTTAATCTTGTCGACTCGTCACTTCATTGTACACTAACTTTGGAGCGTGCATGGCAACATTTATACATACTTGCTGTGTGATTATTGTTCGCCGGTTCGTGTTTTGATCGGATAGTGTGAAATGATCATACGATGGTTCTTTTCGTGCAAGTTTACCCGTCCGGTCGTTTTCTTACAATTTGAATTCAGCCAATAAGTTAAGATTGTGTAAATCCGGTTTGGAATGCACATTTGTTGTATTTTTGTTGTAACGTTTCGCTCTCAATCGTTCCATTAGTGCGATGTAGTTAACCTTTAAGTATGGACGTGAGGTCTGACAGACCTTTCGAGTTTTCACATATTCTTGAATTGCATACTTTTCGTCCCTCCTCGACCCTGAGCATCTCAGTACCCTCAGTTTTATTTGTGAATCGAACATGAAGATTCGAAATTTCTAATTCCGGTGTATTGAATGTAAGTTACCGTTATTAAAAGATTTAGCATGGTCTGTCAGACCTCACGACCACGTTTGTCATACAAATCATTCGTGCAATGTATTATTGTTTGCTTCAGATTTATCACATTTAAATGGCACAAATAGGCGATAGTAACGATATCGAGTTTTAGGCGAAGACATCGTGGAAGAAGAAGTCGCTAAAGAAGGAGTTCCAGTATTTTTTTTTCCCAATATTTTTTTTTTTTCAAAATTTTTTTTTTTTTTTTAATTTTTTTAATCATGGAAAGAGAAGAGCATGCATATTCTGTCCACCTAAAGTCACCAGAAAGACTGCTTACACTTGTGTCAGGTGTAAGAAGCCTGCAATGTTCTAATCCATTAAATAAGAATGCCAATAATTTTGGTCCAAAAAACCTACTGTCAAAATTTTGCTATATTATTTTCTCAATTCACTATTTTGTTTTTTAGAATCTTGATACGCTATATTTTAAGGAAAAATTATTAATTTTGTTTTTATTTAATTTTTAAGAGCTCAAAAACTAAGCCGGGTTATGGAAAGGCTGCAATGTGTTAGTGTTATAAACTTCACAATATTTTCCATGAAAATAAAAAAAAAATTAAATATGCTTATTTTTTTTTCATTACTGGGTAGCTATTTATAAATATGAATATGTTTTTTAAATCATCCGTAACCATTTACGCATAAAAACCCACTATAAAGATAGAGGTCTGTGAGACCTCACTATTCTAATTTATGTTCTATTCTAACGCCGAAATATTCAATTAAACTCGAATGTGTTATATATCATTGCAAAGATAATTTTATGTTGTTTTTTTCGTCCTCAGACCATTTTTCTGTATCTCTTACTGTTTTTGAAATAATCACAAAAAAACCGAAAAAATGCCCCCCCCTTTCCCCCTTTTTTTAAGGTTGCGGACCCCCGATCGGTTGGGACTTTTAATGCCATAATCTGGGGACAATTCCCAACCATAATCCAAAAAAATTTCCGATGTAGGATTTTTGCCGACCAAATATGCCATTTTTCTTAGACTATGAATATTTGGGTGGTTGTTATAGCACATATAACACCTTGTGGGGCATCGAATGTCGGCCTAATTAAAATACGTAAAGCTGATGTTTCAGCAAAAAGCACGTAGAAACTCTTCTAGAGAAATTTAAACGAAAACTTAACATTTAAGCTCATTTTTAAGTAAGTGAGTTCTGGAATGGACGATAATCGCATGCCAAAGAAGGTGCTGAACGCACAACGAATTGACGGAGCGAGGTTGCGTGGACGACCGAGAGCTCGCTGGTAAAGACACCCACCAGCTTTCCGAAACCTGAGGACAAGGTCACGTAACCGCGACAATTGGAGGTCAACGATTCAGGCAGCGAAAGCCCGACGTCGGGCTATCGTGTTACATTGATGATGATGATTTCTGATTTGGTGTATTATGTTATCAAGTGTAATCAACGACGTTAACATTATCGTTATCGAGTATAATATAGAAATACAGGATAACAGAATATATACCTTTCATTTTACTTCGGCTGTTGACTTTTATATTAATGATGAACTGTTAGTCACTTTAAAAGACCTTAGAAAATACGATGTTCTTTGTTAATGAAGAAATTTTGAAGGCATTCGCACCGTGTCGGTCGTGACATCGAAGGAAAAGAGTTAAAACTATTGAGCTAAAATGCTCATTTAAAAATATATAACACCCCTTCTTTACTTACGTTTAAGACGTAGGCATGGGTAATCTCTATGAAATAAACATGTATGTAGCATAAGAATGAAGAATATCATATGAATATAGGAATAGGGTGCTTCTCTGGGGATTCCAAAATATAACATACATACTCCTTAGAAACTTTGATGTTTGTCCTGTCCCTTTTGTGAGTTCTACTATGTTTTCATAAATGTTAGACGACTACCAAATTATATTCTCTGAATGATAAACTAAATATTTGTTTTTCTTTGGCATTTTAAGGCGAGATGAAATACCACTTCTTCATCAACTTAAAGCTAACAAAATTATACAAATTAGAAAGTTTAACAAACTAGTGCAGGTATCTTCTGCTTTTTAAAAATAGCCAAAGCAAGGAAAACAACTTTACAGAATATTTTTAACATTAAATTTACACTTAGATTGAATGCTTTAATTATTGAAGTGCTTGAAGTGTATTAAAAATCCCGAAACATGTAAAATCGTGCAATATAAATTCCCAAATGTCTGTGATATCCAAAAAATCTGTTTTATAGGCTTTTAGAAGCTCAGACTTTGGAGCAGTCGGCGAAGGAATAGTACACTTTAAGAGGACTAGCTCGAAAAATTTAATAATTTTTACTTAAATACGAAACACTTTCAATACTTTAACCTAACGTAGGCTTCTCCCCATAAAATGCTCTCTAGATTATCTCATGTCAAATAGGTTTATTAGTTAAGGATTCATCGCACAGCCTTTGGCTTTATCTAATTCATGAATGAATCGTTTTCAAAGAGGCAGATGTTCTCCTATTTATGTTTAAAGTTTAGTTAACCACCAATTAATTAACATGCACTCTACAAACAACAGCTGCAAAATTGTATGAAAATCAACTGGCTTTTGACGAAATTTCCATATGACGATGGATTTCGTCTAGTTTTATTACTTTTATACTATTCTCTGTCTATGGAAAAATTCTGCACATTTCCATATTTCTGGAAAAAATGTCATGAAAGAGGCTCAAAATGGAAATGTGCGGTTTCATTCAAAAACCCAAAAACGTGCAATTTCGTGCAATATACCCTGAAAATGCAATTTCGTGCATTAACGTGCTATTGCACGAGAATCCGGGCTCTAAATTATGTAGATATCATATAGACAGATATACATTTTCTACGTTGTGTGTTATGACTGTGTAGCGTTGATCCAGATATAATTATTCCGCTCTGAACGCTCCTTTTTTCAATTTAATGAAAACCGATTTTCCAAATTTTTGTTCACACATCACTCATGTCATCATTGAAAGCTAATCCGTCATTGTGGTGGAATATTATTAAATATTAAAACAATGCCTACGTTCTAATAATCAGTTCACCATTGCTTGACGCGCGTGGTTATGCGGTTTTTCACTTACGATAAAGCTCTTGTATGTCTATGGCAGCTATATCATCTCATCCGGATACTAAGCATATTAGCAAGCATAGGGTTTGTTCTGTGTTCATTTTCACCTTAAAGGAGCATTGAACAGACGGATGTTACCCGTTAACTGGATATATGACAAGAAATTTTAAATATTAATAAAACTCGAAGAGGCTTTAAATATAATTTCGACTTAATTATAATGGCAACGATGAAATATGTATGTAATTATGTTAATTATCAAATGAGTGAAAATCTGTGACGTAATGCTTAATATGTTAAATACGACTGCTTAACGAAAAATGAGGAATATGTTTGATGTGGTTAATTGTAATTATTACCATAACTTGTTGGCGTGAAGTGTTAAGAAATGAACATCATACTCCGTTTGCTTCGTTCTGGTTGATGTTGGGGAGTCTGCAATGGCTATCTGCGGGTAACGGTGTATGTTGATGGTTATAATTTGATTAATCCATCCATACTAGGGATTTCTTCCATTTATCTATCCATATGCAAACTTGACTTAAATCATGTCTTGGTAATAAATGTTACGTTATAGCAAATTATTTTCCATTTTCTCAAAATTCGGCCAAGTTAAGCACCTCAATTTTTAAAAGTTGGTGCATTGTCTAACCCCATTTTTTTTAGCAGTTTTGATACTTTGAATGTAGAAAAATATGGCTAATTTTTGCTCAATTTTGGCATAATTGATTGCCAATAGCTTCCAAACGATTTGAAGTGTTTCAGTAAAATCGAACAATATTTAATTCTATTGTTTTCTGCATTCACGTATAAGAATTTTTACACCCAGGAAAAAAAAACGTGTAATAAAACCAATGAAGTTTTTACTTTACTTTACTAACATAAAGAAAATTTCTTCAAACCCATGAAGTTTAAATATAATTAATTAAAATGCCATTGGGTCAAATACACTTTCATAGAATTTATGATGTCAGTAGTAATAGAATTTAAAAATTCCCAGATACAACTAATGCAAAAAATGACCTTGAATCAAGTGAATCAAAATTATCTTTAATTGTTCAAGGATTTCCATGAACTCTTGCGATGGTTTTGAAAGCCCTCCTTCGGTTAATTGGTTTATCCATGTCCAACTTTTATCTTTATCCGCCATAACTGAAATATCAGGAGAATTTTGCATCCTCGCATGGTTCAGCTTGACTCGGCATGCCATTATTGGAATCATTAGGTACGATATATTATTCTTCCGAAGAAAATAAAAAATATTTCGTAAGCGACATAAAAGTGTATTTAATACTCACTTTTCCCGCAGTATATTTTAAAATAGCATCTCCTTCCAGCCGTTGTATTCTCGCAGCAGCTCGTTCTTTTCTTTCATTGCTGGTTTTGCCGGCGTCTACACACGAAGCTTACGGTAGATTTAAAGTGGAAACCGGATCTTCTTTTAGTATTAAAGTATTCCTATTGCTGATGCCTGGATAATTAAATATTCTCAAGAACATTAGCGACACTAAACGAATATCCCGACAACATCCAACTTACCAAAAAGCTACAGAATGAATAAAGTCACGAAGTCACTGAATTGAAAATACAATTAATTTTCACTAATCGTACAGAGAAAAAACCGTTGAACGTACCTTACCATTTGCGTTCAAAAATTTCTCTGAACTGCAAGTCTCTGAGTGCGAACGTCAACAACAAGGAAGAAGACACATGCGCGCGTCGTTATCTATTATATTCGTAGTATCATGAGTAAAATGTAAGCCGCATCATTGAATCTATGATTTTTTTCAGTTCAAAGAATTGATTTCAAGTACTTCAGATTTTAGGAACTTTAACAACATTCCCCCAACAACTGGTGACATGGCAATGTGAGCGGACTAACACGCAAGCGGACCGGGTTCGAATCCAATCAGGGCCGGATTTCCCATATGGGCAACCTGGGCAGCTGCCCGGGCGGCAGATTTTGAGGGGCGGCAATTTTTTTAGGCTTTTTATTGGTTTTATATTCTATGAAAGATGGATTTTTACTCAAGGAGCAGTTCACAAAATTAGGATAAAATGTTAATTGCCTTCAAAGTTATTTAAGTTAGATGAAGTGGATTAACCAGGACGCCAAATGTAATGATACTTTGCCTTTAAAAATTGCTGACTAGTATGCTGAAGGATCCTCATCCAGATGTGAAAAGCAACCCTACCTATCGCTTTAAGCGGATGGGTAGTCGCAGGGTTAACTTTTCAAGGGGTCGAAGGAAGATCGGCCACACCTGCTATTAGGAAGTCTTTAGCAAATAGTGCACCTCGGCGATGGGTTTGTCCAGGGGACCATGTTGGAATCGAGGTGGCCGGATATGGTTACCGTAGTCAACCAGCTGGAGTTGCGGCCCGGGATTGGGTTTTCGAGGCTGAGCGCATGCATTGAACGGAGAAATCCGTCAATAAAATGCCGAAGGACAAAGCAGTCTGATGGACCAGGTGGTAAGAGCGTAATTGCTTAGGCACTCCCCTGACGGTATGGTCCCGTAGATGACTCTCTATGTTAAATTTTATTGAAAGCCTAGAGATTCTTTCGGGTGTAACAATCAATGAACTTCTGAATCTACATACATTGGCGGCGAGCTCCAGATTTTACTACAAGCCTTCTAAAATACTCCCGTCGGCGAGTGTAAATCGCCTCCCACGAAGTAACTCATCGAATCACACACTTTGTTTATATTCCTGTCATGGGCGTAGCCATAGGATTTGCGTCAGAGGGGGAATTTTTTTGTACATTATGATTGTGTTAGAAGTTGAAATTGTCGGTCACAAAAATATCGTTAGGCAAATTTTAGAGCCAAATTTTAAGAATCGACAGTCGAGAATGATTTTCTACCCATTTACCGAAAAATTGCCCCGGCACGTGTTTAAACTTTTACTGGTGATTCTGATTACATCCAACTGGCCCCGAATTTCGGCTTTTTAGACCGTAGCTCGTCTATATTCAGTGCTGTTTTTGATCTGATCTAATTATGTTATCGATTCATGATGCTCACACGTCGATATCCCTGTTCCGGATATCAAGGGCCAGAAAACTACAAATATTTTAATTTTCCAGACTACAGTCTCAGCAGCAGAAAATTTTACGTAGTGTCTGGAATCGGACTCGCATTTTTACACCTTCAAGCAAAGTAAAGTGCACCGACTTTTTATACCCTTCATACTACCATACAAGCCCAACCTCACTCGTAGAGTAAAGGGTATATTAACTTTGTCATGAAGTTTGTAACGCATTGAAGGAAGCATCTCCGACCATATAAAATATGTATATCTATGATCAGCATGACGAGCTGAGTCGATTGGGCGATGTCCGTCTGTCTGTCTGTCCGTCTGTCCGTCTGTCCGTCTGTTGCTACGCGTTTTACTCGGCCAGTTTAAAAGCTATCGAGCTGAAATTTTGCACACATGTTTCTTTTTATTGCAGGCAGTTTGTATGTTTGAATCGCTAAAATCGGACCGTGGGGTCATGGGGCTGCCATACAAACCTAACCCCCCTAATTTGGTTTTTCTAAGAAAAACTTTTTCATGTGTTTACTAATTTCAACGAAATTTCACAAAAATGTGTTTCTATTGATAACACAAAACATATGTAAGAATGGATCAAATCGGACCATGGGGTCATGGGGCTGCCATACAAACCTAACCCCCCAAATTAGGTTCTTCTGAGAAAAACTTTTTCATTTGTGCACCAATTTGAACCAAATTTCACACAAATGTGTTTCTATTGATGCCACAAAATATATGTAAGAATAAATGGAATCAGACTGTGGGGTCATGGGGCTGTCATACAAACCCAGCCCCCAAATTGAGTTTTTCTAAGAAAAACTTTTTTATTTGTCCACCAATTTCAATCAAACCTCATAAAAGTGCATTTCATTTGATGCCACAAAACATGTGTAAAAATGAATGGAATCGGACGATGGGGTCATGGGGCTATCATACAAAGCCAACCCCCTAAATTGAGTTCTTCTACGAACAACTTTTTTATTTGTGCACCACTT
Source organism: Microchrysa polita (assembly GCA_949715475.1). Taxonomy (NCBI): domain Eukaryota; kingdom Metazoa; phylum Arthropoda; class Insecta; order Diptera; family Stratiomyidae; genus Microchrysa; species Microchrysa polita. Next base: position 86,922,662 of record OX454418.1, on the reverse strand, counting down.
TCAACCAAAACTCCTAAAAGTGCACTTCAATTGATGCCATAAATAATCGGACTATGGAGTCATGGGGCTACCATACAAGCCCAACCTCCCCATTTTGGATCTTCTGAGAAACATTTTTTCTACACCAATTTAAAAAAAAACCTCAATGCGTCTTTATCAAAACAAAAAAAAAGTAAAACAAATGGAATCGTACTATGGAGCCATGCTCCCGCATCCCCCCAATAAAGTTTTCTGAGATATTTTTTGTTATTTTACCACTTATTCCAACCAAACCTCACACAAATATTGTTTTATCGACGCCACAGAATTTGTCAATATCAAATATTATGCGAAAACAGAAGGAAAAGAATGGGGAAGGATTAAATACAAGTCATAGGTTTGCCCCAAAAAACTTTTAGCCCGAGGAGAGTGAAGGGTATTCAAATTTCGGCCGCGCCCGAAATTAGCCTTGGCCTCGTTTTTTACTACAATGGTAAGCATTTTTTTTACCATAATAATCGACCAGGGGGGGGGGGGGGCAAGCGCCCCTCCCTGCCCTCCTCTGGCTACGCTAATGATTCCTGTTCATCCCGTGAAAAATATCTCGTTTTATAGATAGAGCTGTCTGGCTTATAAGGAAAGGTTTTATTTCTCCATCCGGCAAAAACTGTATCACTTTTAACATTTTTAAACCTGTCAGCTGTCTAGAAAAGTAACACGTCCATTAAGTTTTCCCCACTTTCGATTGGATGAGCAGCAACAGTGACGAGGGCACGATTTAGTTTCGGGAGGGATCCAAATCTCTCTGCATTGACTACTACTATTGTCTATATTTTTTCTTGTTTCCATCGTGTGAATCACTTTAAATTTATTTTCACAACTTTAAGGTTTAAATTGTCATGTTTTAGTGTAGATAAATTAAAAATTCCACTGGTAAAAATCGTTTAAGATGACAAAAAATCATCAAAGCGTTTTAAAGCGTCGGCTAACGAATTTGCTGAATAACATTGTACCTATTTTCGAAAGCTTTGTTAAATTGAATTTCTATCCGTAAACGAAAAAACTAAAAAATCACGAAATCGGAACTTAGAATAATTGCATCAGACAAAAGACATCTCAAAAATATTACGAGATGTGACAATGAGAAAACAGTGAACCTCAGAAATTAATTAGGTAATTTGAAAACATTCTGAACGCAATTTGAACGAACTTCAATGCTTTTTTAAATAATTTCTGAAAGGACCACTGTTTACGTCCGTAAGGAAAGCAGGATATTTTCAAGCAAACGAAAGACATGGGTTACGGGAAAAAATTAAATGTTCATATCAGATACGTCCGTTAACGTTACCATATGTGTGTGTGACTCCTACTACTTCCAAGCTAGTCTACTGGCGGAGGGCGGCCATTTGCCTACTGCCCAGGGGCGACATACAGGTTAAATCCGGCCCTGAATCCAATCTTCGGCATAAGATTCATTATAAAAAAATATAAAAATTTCAAATGAAATTAAATCACAAAAAAAAAATACATAGAATCGACGAAAAATGTTATTATCATAATTGAATATTCATTTCATATTTTCAATGATATTTCTATCATTGTCGCAAAAAGGATATTTCATCAGCCCCAAACCATAGCCAGAACTTCATACGGCCTATGTACTTTTTCTTTATTTTTTTTCTGGGTGTTGAATAAAATTATATAAAAAAAAATAAGATCGTAAAAAATGGCCCAAATTTTCAAAAGAATCGTACAAATATTTCATCTTGCAGAAGTGTGAGAGGTTTTGACACTTACGCTCAGATCACGTAATATGTGGTTTTTACAACTCGGGCAAAAATGAAAATGAATCGGCAAATTCTATGTTGAATTTCTTATTTCCGCTATGCAAACATTACTACAAAGACATTTAACAAAATTAATTTCCCACTTGTCCGAATGCATTTGTAATATGAAATTGAGTCGGCTCGAAAGCATATTCTCCGCCAACCGATTTGAATTTTTCCAACGCCGATTAACTGTTCGTGATGAGTTCATCGTGGAAATTTTCCAATGCCCGGAGAATCAAAAAAATAATACAATGGCTGCATTCAGCGAACGAAATTTACTGGAAAAACACTGGAAATGAATTACTTACAAGAATTACCCGCCACCGACCTCTTTCTCCGCTGAAAAGCCTTCATGTGGAATGAGAATCTAATTGGAAGAGCACTTTTCTGCTACATTTTTCGTTCGCTGAATGCAGCCAATGAAACCTGTCTGAAAAACCACCTGCATTAAGCGACACCCTTTCATAACGGCACTGTCCTTAATAAATAAGTCGAAATATAAGGTAATAGAATTTTTTTTTAAATTGGGTTTTGGTTGCATACATCTAGTTGCACCCAAGACAGTCCGACAAAAGTCCGTAAAAGAAATATAGTCCAGTACAATTGGTTCAAAATAGCCCCAAACCTAAACATCCAAAAGAAAAAGAAATTTTTGATGCCAAATTGTTGAATACACTGCCTAATATATGCAGTAAAAAGTTACACCAATTTACGCAATGGGTTAAGGGGGGAGGGGGTGGCAAAGTGGTGAAAATTCTGTTTCTTGCAAATATCTGGAAAACTATGACTCTGACCTTAAAATTTGCTGAGGACAAAACAAACTACATAAAATTATCTTTGTAACGATATGTAACACTCTACACATTTTCTCAGAAAATTATACCCTAGACCCAAAAGTATTATAGTGAATTTACATTTTTGAGTCTTACATTTCGCACTGTAACTCTTGATAAAATAGACCTTCGCTCATAAGATCTTGTCCATATATTGCTAACAAAATTTATTTAATTTCTACCAAAAATTGAAATGCTCCGACCATAGACACCCCCCTCACTCCTCCTAACATTTTTCAAAAAGGCATGCCTGTAGCTTCTTTTTAAATTGAGCCAGGCAGATCAAATTTGGTGGGGTGCCTAGTCTAAGCTCCATTATGCTCCCCACCAAAAATTATTACCATCCGATCAAAACTAAGGGTACTCCACATACAAAGTGAACTAAATTTCTTACAAATTTCACATTTTTTCACTTCTAAATTCTATCTAAAATTGAAATAAAAAGTTTATCTCTTAGAACGTCCTTATAACAGTTAACTGTAGTCTTCTAAATGTATATCCAAAAGCTTGTTCCAAAGCGTACCTTACAAGTACGAAAAATCGGGTTTGAAGGTTGCTAGTACACGTTACTCGAAATATTCGCAAATAGCCTTAGAACTGGTATCACTGACCTTCAAACCCAATTTTTTGATACTTGTAGCGTACGCCTTGGTACAACATACATTCACAAGACTATAATTAACTGTTATAATGACGTTCTAAGAGATTTTTTTTTTCTATTTTACATAAAATTTAGAAGTGAAAAATGTGAAAATTGTTAGAATTTTCGTTCACTTTGTATGGGGGGTACCCTTAGTTTTGATCGGATGGTAATAATTTTTGGTGGGGAGCATAATGGAGCTTAGACTAGGCACTCCACCAAACTTGATCTGCCTGGCTCAATTTGAAAAGAAGCTACAGGCATGCCTTTTTGAAAAATGTTAGGAGGAGTGAGGGGGGCGTCAATGGTCGGAGCACTCCAATTTTTGGTACAAATCAAATAAATTTTGTTATCAGTATATGGACAAGATCTTATGACGGTAGGTCTATTCTATCAAAAGTGCGAAATGTAAAACTCAGAAAATGTAAATTCACTATAATACTTTTGGGTCTAAAGCGCAGTATAGACCTCGGGCGGAATGAAAATGAAATTTTTGTCCCCTGCGATTTTTTCAATGAAAATACATGCTTACTGTCGTGGAACATGTCGGACATGATGGGGAATTCCATAAGCTACAATCCGAATATGGTTCCAACATTTTTCTCGGCCATTTTATGTATTATTTTTCGATTCCCCGGTCATTTCACCGTGGAAAATATCTAATGACGGGGGAATCGAAAAATAATACATAAAATGGCCGAGAAAAATTTTGGAACCATATTCGGATTGTAGCTTATGGAATTCTCCATCATTTCCGACATGTTCCACGACAGTAAGCATGCATTTTCATTGAGAAAATCGCAGCGGACAAAAATTTCATTTTCATTCCGCCCGAGGTCTATTCAGGCCTTAAGGTATAATTTTCTGCAAAAATTTCTAGAGTATTATATATCATTACAAAGGTAATTAAAATTATGTAGTTTGTTTCGTCCTCAGGACATTTCAAGGTCAAACTCATAGTTTTCCAGATATTTGCAAAAAACTGAATTTTCATCCCTTTGCCATCCCCTCCCCCCTTAACCCATGGCGCAATTTAGTGTAACTTTGTACTGCGTATATTGGGCAGTGTATTCAACAATTTGGCATCAAACATTTCTTTTTTTTTTGATGTTTGGGTTTTGAGCTATCTGTACTAGACTAATATGAGTTTTCAAATTTGGAATCAACATGATAAAAATGTCCCTGTTGCATGTTTAGTAATAGATACCTATATGGTTTACGAAGAAAACGAACTGTGAAAATGCTTGAAATGTATATTATTCTGGCATCATTTCGTTCTTTTATTCAGTCTACAACAATAGTGTATTATATAAATATTTACATATGAATGGACCAAAACATATTGTGGCAGAATATGGTCATAAAAATACCACTTATGAGACCATTTGCATTGCTATTTTATCCGTGTAAACATTATGTTTTACTACATTTTGTCTTATTCAAAAATCATTTTATCTAAGCGCCCACAAAAACTCTTGAATTTTGGTTCGGTTTTAGGTATACATTTGCCGGTACATACATATGTACATATGTGTATTTCAGAAATAAATGTCCTACTTCACTTACAATACGTATCCTTGGATTGTTTCAGCAGGCTCAATATGTGTAATGTATAAACAAACTGCTTGGATCTGTACATACATTCAAACATAACATATTCCGAATATGTCGTCGAGTCATTTTCGTATAAATACTATATCCTCCATATTCGCCTAATGGCATGGAAAAACACACATTTCGGCGAATTTTTATTTGAATTTGTTTTTTTTTTATTCAGGCGAATTGTCTGTATATGTAGTTAGAATTTGTCTCATTTTTTTACTGACGACCTTACGGCTTACGCTATATGTAGGTACATGGAAGTTGGTTTCAAGGATGTACTACGATTCAAGGTTAATAGGGTGGAGTTCCCAATAGACCAGATTGCCTTTTTATCCTAGATATTCATTCAATATTGTTGGAATAGAGAATAATATACGAGTAGTATTACTAGATGATATCGTTCTCGTATTACCAGAATACGGAAATGTCTATATGATACAAAAACGAAGCATCGACATTTGCCTAACATACAACATTCCACCCACTTCAAAGCAATAGCTGTCTCTCTGATAAATTATTCTCACATCTGTTGGTTGCCACAAGTGGTTGAAAACTATTGCACAAAAGAGGAGGTCTTTTGATTGGAACACAATAGACATCATCAAGTAAATCAATCACGCTGAGTCTTCCCCTAAAATTTGTCACTATACTTTAGTGGATACGCATCTTGTATGGGCTTTTCAAAATGACATACATAGGCCTGTTCGGTACCGAGATTTCAGCACCGGGTTTCGGTTTTTTTCAATACCCGGTACCACAAGCGGTTTCCCTGACTCAGGTTTTTTCAGTACCGACGGTTTTTTTTTTAACCATAAGCCGGTTTTTTTGAGTACCGGGTTAAAAACCGACTCAGGTTTTTTTTCACTACCGACGGTTTTTTTTTAACCATAAGCCGGAGTACCGGGTTAAAAACCGGTACCAAAAAAGCTGAAAAAAACGGCTCATGGTTGAAATGAATCGTTCTTTAAAAAAAAACCGGGATATCGATACTTTAGAATATCGGGTCCGGTACCAAGTGAACACCGGTTTTGTACCGGGATCCCAGTTTTTGGAACAGGCCTAGACATACACATCCCTTGCTTGGTATAGTCTTGCCTATTGATTCGACCCAAAGGATTTAGGAATTTATGCCCAGACAAAACACATTTGACTTTGCCCTACAAATCTATTAGGTTAATAAACTGGATAGCAGTGTCTTTCAAAGGTGTTGCTCCCATATTAATAGTTGTCCCTTTTAGGAATATTTACTAGAACGAAGGATAATAGAGATTTACAGAAAGGATGAATATTTGAGGTACATCATTAAAATAAAATAAATCCATAATACAAATTCTCAGATTACAGATTGAATGAAATGGAATTCTACATTTGCCAATTCATACGGAGCTAATTTCAAATCTGTCACCGGAGTATCTGCGTACTCTTCACTTTTGTACAAATATACGGAGCCTATTTTAAAGTCTGGTTGGTGTAGTGGTTAGCGTGCTCGCCTGCGAACCGCATTCAGTTTATGATGGTTTTGAATTCTGAACCCATGTTACGGACTATGATCTTACTCAGAGAGCAAACGAGTACCCACTTATATTGGGATGAATAACTCGATAGAAATGCACTTGATCTCAGAACCTCTAAAAACCGCCAGACCGATATATTGACTATATTAAAAATGTACGACATAAAGGTTTTCATTACATCAACAAAATAATATGGATTGTCCAATAACTTTAACATTTCAAATATACAATATAAAGTTATAATAATAAAAATAAAGGAAAAAGGGATACTAGTTTGCTCTTGATAGGAGGTGAACATTTTTTTTTGTAGACAAGTCGAAGTTAGAACAAATGCTCAATTTGCTGTTCCTCTTTCCCCATAGGTCCCTTAGATAAGCCTCGTCGCTCAAAACATTTCATATTGTTCTAACATTTTTGAAAGTTCATCAGGCAATCTATATCCTCAGATTTTAGCCAAAAAAATCTTCTGTGTGGAAAAAGTTTTTCTATATTTTATTAATCATTCATAGTGAAGGAAAACTTTGACCTTCTTTCATAATTCACTTGAAAAAAAGCTCAAAAACAGTGCGTTTTCCATTAATACATGTACACAACGAAAACACATGTTTTTGTGAAAAGATAAGTTAAACTTTCAAAATTGTTCTGCTTAATTTACTCTAAATTTATTAAAAATAAGATGTCGGCTTTCGGCTCTATGAACATCTGATAAACCTCCATCACGGAATGAATTTGATCCTGGTATGCCTGTGGTATTTGCTGTAACTCTAGCTGCGGTTTGTAATCCGACCCACCCATTTCCTTCTAAGTACCATATGGCAAAAACGATCCTTTAGGTCCCTCTGCAAATAGACTATCTTAAAACATTTTAGAAGATATAACCTTTTCTATTGGATCTTTAGACCGGACTTAATTCCTGTCCACTTTGAACATCAAATGCAAACACGAACAAAATAGTTCGCGAGTGGTAAAAAAAAAAGTTCAAACTAATTAGTACGGCCTGTATATGTCTTTGAAGACTAAAATATTTTATCTTGCTAGCGGTATATACGCGGTCATTAGAGCTCTGGTACTGAGGCCACATTTGGTTTGAATGAAGTCTTGCTAGGGGTTTCAGGCTGTGCTACGGCGTCTAACATCTGGAATAAGACCTACTAGTATCGTGGACAAATTACCGAACTGGCTGGGACCACGTACGTGATGTGAGAGTTTATGCTAAACTTGTGGGAAACTGAGGTTTTCAACAAAATAGAGGAATGAGGTATGGTATAAAACGAAAAATGTTCGATACGCAAAGTCCGTAAATTATTAAGTTGATAATAAAAAACACCACCTTATTGACTTTGCTTTTTAACAATTTATTGGATGCATTTCGATTACTAAATAATCATCCTCAGCGAGTACAAGATCTGAACTGTTCAGATCTTGTACTCGCTGAGGATGATTATTTAGTAATCGAAATGCATCCAATAAATTGTTAAAAAGCAAAGTCAATAAGGTGGTGTTTTTTATTATCAACTTAATAAAATAGAGGACATGTAAATTTTGTGATACTTAATATAGCACAGCATAGTTGACAATCGTGTGTAACAGAGACTTTTCTAAAATACATTTTAGACACTGAGAGAAAATATACGTTCTGTAATCAAGAATGTTTGTTCTTAACGTTTGCACTTTACGCTAAACAATATTAAAACAACTCTGTTTCGCTTTAAATGTGTACAAAACTATTATATTCTTATTTAAAGACAAACTTTTCTTGGTTTAAGTACGCCCAGAGTTAAAACAGAGCAGATTACTGTGTTTAATTTAATAATTAAGAACAAACGTTGTTGATTTCGTCTTCAAATCGTAGGCCCCCGCGGTCGAATCCCACTGTAGACGGGTAATATTTTATGCTTTTCGGAGCGTAATGAGGTTAATTTAATATTTTGCAGCACTAATAGTGCCAATGTCAACGCTGGGCTGCGTGAACCTTTTCATAAAAAAAAAACGATTGATGAAATCAATAATTGAGTGAACTTACAACAAGAACGCCATTCTCAATATAAGAAGGCAAAGAGTAAAAACAAACCTTTAGCAAAGTTATTTCTTAATTTTAGTTAAAACACTGTAACGTCAAAAAAAAGCTGATTTAAGCGTGTATTCGATTGATGCACTCTGCTTTTCTCCCAGTGTAGGGGGCCCAATCACGAAGTCGGCGGGAGGGCCCCGAGTGAAGTTGTTCCGCCACTGTACACAACCGTCTCCTTTATGATGCATCTAAACTGGCTACCACCTGGCGCGTCGAAAGACTGGCATTTGGCAGTTACTTAGCATCTACACTAGCTTCCAAATAGAGGCTGCAAATTACAAAACCAAATTTTCATTTTGGAGATTTTTCAAAATTTAATTATCAAAACCGGACTCTACGCGTTTAAATTATTACTCGGTCATTCAGCAATTATTTAATTCCCCTAAACAAAAAAAAAACGAAAAAAGTTGCACAATTGTCACTTTGAATTCGACCAGCGGTTGTCAAAGCGTCAGCTGGCATGTGAATAAGTTGCCATATTGAATATTAAAACTGGACGGCCAACCAAATGGCAGTCAGTTTGAATGCAATGACAACTGGCATTTGGCGGTTGGACTGGATGGACCTTTAGGTCGCCCACACATGCAGTATCCATGGAATCTAAGAATCCATGGATTCTCCATGTTTGTGCGGCATTACAATTTGAAGGTAAGCAAAATATTCAGCGGAAAGGTCTGTAAAAGGACACAAATTAATTCTAAGTCGCAAATAGGCCTGCAAGATGTCATATCGTGGAGTACATTACATTACATATCCGCTATTTTTGGTTAGACTAAAATAACTCTAATTTTGGGATAATATGGTTGTACATACTAGAACATGAAACACGAAGAGTAGCAAATCCTTTATTTCGACTTTATAGGTTGAGTCATTACCGCCAGAAAATGCGATATGCCTACACCGCAGGCCGAGCGACGCGACGCCATGGAGCGGTATAAAGAACTAGGCTAGCAAGAAGAAGAAGAGTGACTATCTGTTACGTTCAGGGTTTAGAGGTACTTGTCTCAATCGTGATTCAATATATTTTTGATCACGATCAGTCTAATGAAGAGAGTGGATTGGGTTATGTCTGTCTGTTTGCCTGGCGCATTTTCGGTCGGTAAAAATAGCAATTTAGTTTCCACAGGTGCATATTTGTACAACAGGCTGCAGTATGTTTGATCAGTACAAACATGAATGAAGGAGCGAGACTCCAAAAGATTCTAGCCAAGGATCCAACAAACCTTAAAAAATCTGATGGAAACCAAACAAAAACAGGTGAGGAGACCCTGGAGATCCTTCTAGGATCTCACTTTCCTGGATCCACCATAACAACGGTAAGTACAGACCAGTTGGATGGCAACTGCCTGCTTTTCAGGGCAAACAAAAACTACTGGCTCCTTGCGAACCAAATAGTAACCTACAATAGGGTGGAATGGGCGGTCAACTCTTTCGAGCCCTATAAATCACCAGGGCCAGACGGTGTCTCCCTAGTCCTGCTTCAGCAGAGTCTTACAACTATGGCTCCGCTTTTACTAAAACTATTTAGAGCCAGCATAGCTTTGGGATATATTCCAATCACTTGGAAGCAGGTAAAAGTAGCATTTCTGGCAAAGCCGAGGCGCGACCAAACCCTAGCGAAATCGTATAGACCAATAAGTCTAACCTACTTCCTACTCAAGTCATTGGAAAAGCTCGTCGATAAACATATCAGGGACAGGTGCGTGTCGCTTTTCCCTTTGCATCCAAACCAACATGCTTATCAGACAGGGAAATCGTGTGAATCAGTACTACACCATTTAGTTGGGAAGATTGAGACCACACTAGAAAGCAAAGAAATACGGCTCGCGTGTCGCTTTTCCCTTTGCATCCAAACCAACATGCTTATCAGACAGGGAAATCGTGTGAATCAGTACTACACCATTTAGTTGGGAAGATTGAGACCACACTAGAAAGCAAAGAAATACGGCTCGCGGCCTTCCTAGATATAGAGGGGGCCTTCGACAACACTCCCTTCGAATATCTTGTACACGGCGCCTTGAGTCATGGGGTCCAAAACACCCTCTGTCGGAGTCGGTGGATAAAATCAATGCTTCAAGGACGACAAGTACATGCAAATTTATTCTGTGAAACCATGTATACAGTGGTCCTCAAAGGATGCCCACAGGGGGGTATCCTATTACCCCTTCTGTGGAACCATATAGTCGACAGCCTACTGGTCCAGCTAAATAACACTGGTTTCTATACCCAAGGATATGCCGATGACATCAGCATCATGATAAGGGGAAAATGTCCAGGGTTCTTTCTGAACTCCAACAAGCAAGTGGTTAGACCACACTAATAGCCTTCAGTCTCAAACACAACTTGGAAGGACTCAATGCTCCGACCTTATTCAACCAACGATTGCAGTTTACCACGGAGGTAAAATATCTGGGAGTCACCTCTGATAACAAACTCACGTGGAACAAGCAGCTGCAAAACACAATTACAAAAGGCAAACATAGGGTCTGTTTGCAACTAAAAGAGCAATAGAGAAAACGTGGAGGTTAAAACCACGAATGATACACTAAATCTACAAAGCCGTGGTCAAACCCCGTCTAACCTATGGCTCGATAGTCTGGTGGACTAAAATCAAGCAAAAAGCAGCAGCAGCGAAGTTGGAATCAGTACAGAGACTGGCCTGCGCACTTTAAATCTAGAAAACTGCCACCACTACTAGACCTGCCACCACAATCACAGAAGAGGCAAGATTCGCAGCGTACAGACTACAATCATTGGACATGTAGCCACCACAAATGGTAGGCCACTGCACTATTACAGAAATCATTGCAAACCCAATCCTAGATATGGGCAGCGATTATACTTCGGCCATGTACACTTTCGACTCCAACATCCAAACCTCAAAGGTTAGTCTTCCCTAATGTAATGAGTAAATGGAACGACAACCCTCTATCAAAACATATAGTGTGGTACACGGATGGGACGAAGGCAAACGATGGAACAGGGGCAGGAGTTTATACTAAAGCCAATCTCCAAACCCCTAGGTCAATACACAACTGTCTTCCAGGCAGAACTTATAGCCATAAACCTTGCAGCAGGGAAGAGTATACAAACAAGACCATCTATTTTCTCTCCGACAGTCCAGCTGCCATGAAGGCCATTGCAAAACAACCTCAAAATTGGTTTGGGAATGCCAACAAAAGCTCAAAAACCTAGCTACCCGAAACAACGTAACTCTAAAATGGGTGAACGGACATAAGAGGATCGAAGGAAACAAGAGAGGGTTCCGCACTACCCTTCACTGGTCCCGAACCTGCAATCGGAATCAGTAAATCTACTGCCAGAACCGTTGCCAGGCGATGGACCGACGATAAATTTCAAGATCGATGGAGACTCGCTGAAAGGCTCAGGCACTGCAAGCGTATGCTGGGATCCAACTGGCATACCAGCTGCACCGAAGTCCTAAGTCTCAGCAAAACGGACCTCAGGGCAGTGCCAGGCCTTATAACCGGTCATTGTACCGCATGGAAACATCTGCATATAATAGGGATCTACACAGAAGACCCACTATGCTGCCTCTGCAACGAAGATGAGGAATCAGCCTCGCACGTTATTTTCGAATGCCCCGCTCTTATGAGCTGGCGATAAAATTTCTTTGGGGCTCAAACTACCAGAATGGGTGCACTCAAAGTAAACCTGGTTAGCTTTCTTCTAAGCCTTTTACGAAGGACAGAGCTAATAACATGAAACGTTTTCGCTTTAGGTCTGCTTTAGGTCTGTACTGAGTTCTCCCGTGAAAACGTGGCCGTGGAGACTTGCTTTTTATTCACTCAATTTAAGACAAATGTTCACTCGCTTTCTGATTGATTGTCGATGACATCTTTTCACTGTGAAATAAAGTGAAATAGTGCAACTGCATTATTTTCGCTGGCGAAATGTCAAAAACCGGTGTGGAGACTTTCATGTGAAGTGAGTACCACCAAGCGAATTCGATTTCACGATCATCAAAATTTTGACAGTATTTGCACGGATTTCACGTGAACTGACGATGTTAGTACCTACTCTTAAATGGGAAATACAATAAGCCAGGCCAGGCTGCAGTATTGGGCGTAACCAGCCCAACCCATCTTAGCGCCGTATCCATCCATCCATGTTTGATCAATTAATTAAATGGATCACGATCACAAGGTTATGGGCCTGCCATATAAATCCCACTCACCCAAAAGTATATAGGTTCTCTAAGATTTTTTTATATATAAGCTAAACGGATGAATTCGGACTATGATGGGAACTACCTTCTCCGGTAGGGTAGGGCGGGGCTAGTTGAGCAATTTTTCACTTGAGCGTTTATAGCTCCTCAACGGTAAGTCTTAATGGCTTCTTATGCATACTGATAGATTGGTAGTATATCCCTTTGCAAATGTGCCCCACAAAATTATTTCTAAAAAGTCAAATTATGGAGCTGTATCTGTTTAAATGAAGAAAGTCAAATATGCTCAACCAACCCCATAGGTGGGGTAAGTTGAGCTAGGGTATGGGGCAAATTGAGCACATAGAAAGTTTATCCGAACCATGTGTTAAATGTTAACTAGGCATGAAATAAATTTTCCGTTTCATAATCAACTTTTTATTTATAGACTTTAAATGACAAAACAACAAAACCTAAGGAGGTTTTCACACTTGTACTTAATCTGACCACATTACGTAATCTGAGGTGCGGTGAATTTAAAAATATATGGAATTTGACAGCTCAAATGAAGTAATTTGCACAGATTACGTAATCTGGCCGTAAGTGTGAACACCTCCTAAATCGATTTTGTTTCAAAATTTAGGGTTGGGGTTAGTTGAGCAACTATAGCTTTAAAATGTAGGGTTGGCGTTAGTTGAGCAACTATAGCTCAACTAACCCCAACCCGAAATTTTGAAACAAAATTGAGGTTATAAAAAAACGGTTAGTATTATACCCAGAAACTAAATACATATCAAAAGTACAATAAATTTATGAACTTTTAACACTTATCTGATTAAAGAAGGATAATATTTGACTATTACAGACGAAATATTGAGGTTTACGATTATTTCACTTTAGGGTCACAAAATAAACAATGCGCGCGTGTACTTCAGTCTATCGACGAGTCGCTACTGACGTTTGTGCGATAAGTTCTACTCCCGCGACTCGTTATTTCCGCTATATGATGATTTTGCGTGCGATGAATAGTTTCGGAGATATTTAGATTGCTCAACTAGCCCCGCCCTACCCTACTAAAATTACCGGGAACCAGAAGCTATAGGCGTCTTGTCTTTAAGTCGCGAGGATTTTAGTATCCACGCATGACCATACTCTCTAAATTTCTTACTCGGCGCCTTTCGTTCCACTAACCTTCATATTTTCCTTTCATTTCAGAATACCAATATCAAAATAACAAGGACAAATAGAGAAAAAGCAGAATCACCCATAATTAACCGTCTACAAACAGTTCAACAACACTTTAAATTTTCCAGTAATTAAACAATTTCACAAAATTAAATTTCGGTCTGTTCCTGTGTTGTGTCAGTTATCTCTACGAGGACCGAAGTTGTGCGGAAATAATTTCATTCTGTAATTTGCAGATCCCACATCTCCTCCGTAGACTGCTTACTTCCAGCCAAAGCAGCTAAATTGTGCAAACGATACCACTCATTATACTCCCTCTAACTGCTTTAATAAATAGAATTATGATCAACACCAGAATGAATGGCGGAGGTGGCATTACGGGCAACAGCTGGGTAAGTGAAATTCATTTTCATTCATATTATAGTTTCATAGAGATACACAAGAGCAATATACAGTCTTGACCCGATATTTCGGATCAATTATTGCAAGGGGTAATCCGGATCAGCGGAACATCCGATTATCGCAATCATATTTTTCTGAGGAAAACGTTCCAAATAAATAAAAAAGAGGAACAAAAGTCGATAAATGTATTATGTATTTCTTGGAAATTAGTCAGCATCATGTCATTTGCCAAACCGTCTCGTAAGTAAGTATACGATACCAAATCTGCCATTACACACTGAAAATTTCAAATATACGGATTATAGAGTCAAAATTATTGCTGAGATCCGGACTATAGAATACATACCTAGTGGAAAGATTTGGTACTCCGGATTAACGTGATATCCGGATTAAAGGAGATCCGGATTACATAGTCAAGACTGTAAATATGTATACCAATATGTCGGGCCAAAAAAGGCGAAGAAAATTGGGGAGTAGCTCATACATAAATTAATATAAGAATATACTAGCGCGAATATGGTAAATACATACACAGCGCCGTAAATATTATCAAGTTCGCGGTTATATGAATATGTAAGCATATGCTCGTAGTACGAGTATACGTTACGAAACAGATGTTGGAACAAGGATCAAGCGACTTGTATTCATTCATGGACGGGGTCAATTCGGATTACTATGTAATATCGTGAATCGTATTTTACACGAAAGATACGACTATTAAAGATATTATCTGAAATGTATGTGTATTTAAGGAACAATAGGGAAGAAAAATTATCACTAAAATTATGTGTTTGTTAGTGTCCTTTTTGAAAGGACTGAACGTCTATTTCGACATTAAGATTATCTAAGCCGTAAAATGATATTATCGACAATTTAGTAATCGCTGTAGTCACTTACTTATTTAGCTTATTTAGAGAAGGTTTGTTGGAGTGTGTCTGGTTGACTGTTTTATAATGGCCTATTAAAATATCATAGTTTCAGGGATGGTCGTTGAAAAGGTTCACGCTTAAAGTGCGATTTGAATAGTTATCTCATTTTTTAATAAATAACAGTCGCCTCTAGCCTAGAATTTTGAATTTTGTTTAGTGAGTTTCGTGACTCAAGAATAGGTATCAATTTTATATTAAATGCTTACTTCTAATTACTACCACCAGAGCCGGATTGCTATCTTTATACATATTGCATAAAAATAATTTATTGATAATTGCAAATAAATTGTACAATCTATTCATTACGTACTTTCAGTGAATGGCCATTAGGCGGATTTTAAAGAAAGAGAACTAATGTAGATTGTTTCACAAAAAGACCACCATTCTGGCATCTTTTAGACAACGCAAACTCTCTTACGAACTATAAAAATTCAGGCTCTGTAAGTGGAAACTGTTTGAATGTTGCGAAACATTCTTGGAAACAAACCAACCGAAGATTCTAATAGGAAATGTCTTTCTTTGACTATAAGAATGAGAAAGTATCATTTCAAATGATGGTTTCCACAATTTAGTTAAATTTTTAACATTAGTTATATGAGATGCACAATACATGCATTTAACATAACTGCGCTTCCGCTCCAACTTCTTTTGAGAAAGTTATTTTAATTAGCTCGTGCAATTGCAAGGACTTACAGAAAACACGGTATTGTGACCCCTCTATTTCTATTGTTAGAGAAAAAGTGGGTTGGCATGTTCGATAGGCGAAGGTATTTGTTTCGTGTATAAGGCCACCAACCTTGTAACTGAAACATAATGACTACGTTAAAAAAAGTTGAACTTTTCAAAAGGTCAAACAGTTTTTTGAATTATGGTTAATTTGTGATCATTTTATAATAAAATTATGTAGGTGTGTTGTGTACATTATAGTTAATCACAGTACACTTAAAAATCTTTCCTCACTATGGGGCTAATACCTCAAATGGGCAAATCTCCTTCTCTCTCTGTAGAACAAAAATAAACTAAATCAATATTGCATGCGTTAGCAAACGCAAATTTTTCATCTCAAATGCCTGGAGATACAAATGCAAGGAACAATGTTTGGGATGTTATCGTTACAAGGTCAGACAAGGAAAACACATGCTTACTGCACAGACAGGATTTGGGAACATTTTTAACAAAATTACGACGACATGGTAAGCAAACTGATACTTTCAGGACCCATGCATGTTATATGTACCGGCCTACATATGTTGTCTTCGTTCGAGCGACCTAAACCTTCCACTTCACATCAGCTGCCAAATGCCGGAAGGTGTTAAATAGTTTCTAATGTGGTTAACCGTAAATCCTATATGGTTGAATAAATTTACACGGTCGATACAGGACTCCTTAAATTCAGATTTCACCAACGGTATATGAAATTCTAAGTGTGTTTTGTATTTCTAAAAAAATCCCTAATGTTGACGAACAGGATGATAGGTATGCATGTCGTATGCATACAGGTTGGTATTTGGGTAGGAAAGTAAGGCTTGAAATTGACTTTGATATGTAGTATTTAATGGGTTAGCCATTTTTACTTTGGAAAAGTTAAGTTCATTCAAATGGCCTCCACGGTGTCTTTTTGTATGTCAATGTCAAGGCTTTAGGGGATAACCCTTTAATGCAAACATAGCCTTGGCAGAATCGATCGAGATCGAGAAGACAACGCAAACATCCATGGTAACAGTGGGATTCGAACCCACGCTCCGGCAACTCAGAGATAGAGTCCCATCTCTACCGACCCAGTTTCTTCGAATTTTCGTATTGTTTTGGCTATTGATTGCTGGGTAGGCCGAATATGACGACCATAATCTGGTCGTAAAGCGCGAAATGTATTCACTGGAGATTCACCATTTTGGTAAAAAACTAAACAACCCAAAGTTGTCAATTGTCTATATCACATTGACGTCTAGTAAAATACCTTACCAATAACAACTTGGCTACTCTGAATATCATCATATTCACTTGATCTTCAACCATTTTTACTTACTTCAACGTAACATAAAACATAATACTCCAATCAATAGAGACGAAATAAT
Source organism: Microchrysa polita (assembly GCA_949715475.1). NCBI lineage: Eukaryota > Metazoa > Arthropoda > Insecta > Diptera > Stratiomyidae > Microchrysa > Microchrysa polita. The sequence goes on along the minus strand of OX454418.1, from coordinate 86,905,435 downwards.
AGGCATTAGCGTGCAAAAATTGGGGACTTCTCAAATTTTTGATATATTATAAAAACAGGTGGGGTAAGTTAAAATCCAAGTTTGCGTCCCCCCTGTGCTCCTGCCGCTATCTTCAAAAACCATCTAAAATCGGCCCTTTCATCAGTTTTTGGCCTGTAACTTCTTTACAGTCCATTTGAGCACAAAATCTGCCAAGACAATTTTGTAGAGGACAAAATTTCCTACAAATTTAATCTAAGATGTTGTACTCTACAATCAAAATTAACAGAGCTATAGCGGCAAGAAAATGAAGAAAATATCAAAAATCATGCCAATTTCAAATTCACAAAAACGCATTGTATACCAATAACTCATAGCCTCCTCTGCATTTTAGTATAGAGTTCTCCAAGTATGATTTGAAATTTGTTAGTAATGATTTTTGGAATTTTTAGCATATTCTTTGCGATATAACTCTGCCAATTTGGATTGTAGAGTAAAACTTTTCAGGTGAAATTTATAGGAAATTCTGCGCTCTACAAGATTGTATCGGCACATTTCGTGCTCAAATGGACTGGGAAGGAGTTATAGACCGCAAACTGATAAAAGAGCCGATTTTAGATGGTTTTTTCAAGATAGCGGCGGTAGCACAGGGGGGAAAGTGACGCAAACTTGGATTTTAACTTACCCCACCTGCCTTTATAACATATCAAAAATGTGAAAAATGTGTCCTAAATTTTTGCAAGCTAAAATCTCCCCGTTGATTGGAGTATAACATAAAAAAAACTGTAATAAAGCTCATGTACACTGTAATAAGAGATACTATGCGACCGATTGTCCAATTTATCTGACAATCGATTGCAATGAAAATATGTATATGTTAATGAGCCATGTCGGTCTGCCTATGTCAGCTGTCAGTGTGCGGCTGTGTGTTCGCACGCTAACTCCCGAACTAACGAAGCAAGCGGTTTGAAATTTTGGTCAGATGTTTGTTTTGATAAAATCTTGGGCAGTATCTTTTCGTCCGCTAAAAAAAATTGAAATTGAATACTTTGGGCTTTGCGTGCATTCTAGGTCTGTACATGGGTATAGGGTGCTATTCGCACTATGTATTAGAACTCGGTCTGGCTTTTTTTATTTGGAGTCTGTGGGGCTCCAGGAGCCTAAAACTAATGTTGCTAAGAAAAATGTTAGGCCAAAAGGTCAAAAATTTATCCTTGACTGCAGGTAGAAATTGTGGGTAACATATCATATACCTATGGGACACCACACTACTGTCTTTCAAGTAGAAGTGCACGCAATTGTAACCTGCGCCGATCTCTGTTTACGTGCTAGCTATGTAAATAAACGAATGGTGATCTTTTCAGACAGCAAAGCGGCTATTAAGTCACTCACTTAGTATACCGTCACGTCAAGGCTGGTTCAGTGTTGCCTGAATACACTGAACAAACTAGGCGTAAATAATAGATTAACACTCTTCAAGGTCCCAGGTCATATAAGCATCACAGGGAACGAACAGGCGGATGAGTCGGCACACACAGTCGCAGCAAGCCACACCCGGGCTCAGGCAATCCAAACTGTTCATAGCAGGATACTCCCATAAAAGAGCGGCTGAGCTACTTCAGCTAACCAGAAGGTACGTTTACCATAATATGTAAGATTCTTACAGACCACTCCTGCCTGAGATCACATCTGCGCACAATGAGGCTCGCACAAAACGCGAGCTGTTGATTCTGTGAAGAAGATGACGAGACCTCAACTCATCCCACGTCCTGTGCGAGTGTGATGCTCTGGCCCAACGCCGCTGGATACAATTTGGAGTGGCGTATCCAGACACGGACGACATAGCTTCGACGTCAATCAGCAAAATCAACTCATTTCTTATCATGATCAACCTTAATCGTCAGGAATAGTCTTTTTGCAAAGTCTTCTGAAGTCTGTAAATAGTTTAAATCGCATCTTTCGACGGTTGAAACTTCTGAACCTTGACAGTTGGAGCCTTGAAATTTTCAACAAAAATGTGGGCAGTGCGGTGCTGCACAAGTCTGCCAAATTTAAATTTATTGGATAAATTTTATTTACGATATTCGATTAGAAAAGACAAAAATGCGATTTGGGCGGTCGAAAGCGGATAGGTAGGATCTTTAAATATGGAAATGTGAGTAGCTCTACAAGCGTATTAAATTTCAGAACGATTGACTTAAGAGTTCCGGAGTTCTCGAAAATGAACGTTTGCCAAAATAAAGTGCGATATCTTGCTACATATCGATCTTACACCTTAAAAACAGACAAGACTGTCGACAAGCCTTACCGAGGAGCTTACTACATATGTAGAGATTTAATTTTCTTTGTGTGGCATTGGGAATGCTGTACATTTACCAATGCTGTACGATATAACAATATGCTGTACTGGTCAGCTTACAAGCGAAATATTTTTTTTCCAGAAAATTTAATTCGTTATACCAAATGTTCGCTATCCGAGGGGTTCATTAACCGAGATTCCACTGTATATGTACAATTTTCAAGACAAATTAACTAACATCACCGCCATCTTGATAGACAGTCCAGATTATCAGCTGATAAAATTAGCTGTCATATGGCTAAGGAACCGCATTTACAACAATGGCAATAGCAACAACCACAGGCGCTAAGGTACCAAATTTTCGAAATCGAATTTCGACAGTCCGGCCTGTCTATCAAGAGGGCGGTGCTAACATCAAATGAAATTACCGATTTCGCGAATGAAAATAACGAATGAAAAAATAAATTTCGTTAGCCATAATCTTTATTTATATCGTACAAAAGGATACTGTCAGAAGGCAGACATATGGCAAATTTGTTCGAGTGGTAGCAGAGCGATAAAATTGGGCCGCTCCGGATCCCTGATTATTGCACCCAAAAACTCCCCAAGGCTTCCTATTAAAATGGACACTGAAGTACTTGCTAGATCCCTTCCCTTGTTTAAGTTGACGCCAATGCTTTGCGAAAATACTTTCTACTTCTAGACTCACTGAACTACGCGCCACCAGTATAATACTCGGAATGAATGCTAAAAGAATTTTGCATGAAAGTTAAGTGCCAACTTTTGTAGATGACAAGAATTTTTTGTAGCCTTTTTTCAATTTTAGTTAAGTGTTCGATTGGGCGCCCTGGAATATATCTAACATGAGTAAATTGGAAAGATGAAATTAAAGTTTTTGTCTAATTATGTCAACTGCTCTAAGAGTTTCCAAAATGCTACTTTCACAGAGCTTAAAACAAAGGGATACTTTCGAAAATTGCCGCCCCTCATCGGAATCGCAACACAAGTCATAGTGTCGCCAAGAAACTATTAGCCAGAAAGAAAGTGCAGGGTATCCAAATTACGGCAATTAGCCTCGGTCTCGTTATACCCTTCGCTCATAGAGTGAAAGGGTATATTAACTTTGTCATGAAGTTTGTAACGCATTGAAGGAAGCATCTCCGACCATATAAAAAGTATACATATATGATCAGCATGACGAGATGAATCGATTGGGCGATGTCCGTCTGTCTGTCTGTCTGTCTGTCTGTCTGTCTGTCTGTCCGTCTGTCCGTCTGTTTCAGTGCGTTTTTCTCGGCCACTATAATAGCTACGGAGCTGAAATTTTGCACACGTGCTTCTTATTGTTGCAGGCTGTTTGTATGTGTGATTCACCCAAATTGGATCACTGGGTCATGGGGCTGCCATACAAACCTAGCTCCCCAATTTGAGTTCTTCTAAGAAAAACTTTTTTATTTGTGTACCAATTTCAACAAAATTTCACACAAAAGTGTTTCTATAGATAACACAATATATATATAAGAATGGATCAAATCGGACCTTGGGGTCATGGGGCTGCCATACAAACTTAACCCCCCAAATTAGGCTCTTCTAAGAAAAACTTTTTTATTTGTTCACCAATTTCCACCAAATTTCACACAAATGTATTTCTATTGTTGACACAAAACATATGTAAGAATGGATAAAATCGGAGCATGGGGTCATGGGGCTGCCATACAAATCCAACCCCCCAAATTAGGTTCTTCTAAGAAAAACTTTTTTATTTGTGCACCAATTTCAACCAAATTTCACACAAATGTATTTCTGTTGATGACACAAAACATATGTAAGATTGAATCAAATTGGACCATGGGGTAATGGGGCTGCCATACAAACCAAACCCCCCATATTGGTTCTTCTAAGAAACATTTTTTTGCACCAATTTCACAAAACCTTGAATTAATGTGTCTTTATCAAAGCAACTAAAAAGTTCAAAACGAATGGAATCGTACTGTGGGGTCATGCTCCGGCAACCCCAATAAAATTTTCCGAGTAAATATTTTTTTTGCCCACTTATTTCAACCAAGCCCAAAACTTTTGTCAAGACGGAAGAAAAATAATGGGGAGGGGGATTAAATACAAGTCATAGGTACGCCCGAAAAAACTTTTAGCCCTAGCGAAGGGTATCCAAATTTCGGCTGCGACCGAAATTAGCCTCGGCCCCGGGGGTTGGCGAGCGAAGCGAGCAGGGGGCGAAGCCCCTTACTTTTTAATTTATTTTATACGGTATTCTGTCAAAGATACCCTGAATTTAATATATAAATTTTACATGGTCTGTGACTTTTCAAACTATGCTTACCCACTATTATTTTCTCATCAGGAAAATCCCACAGGAGTGACAAAACTTCTGAAAATTTTCGTTATAAATGTGTAGTATCACTTTAATCGATCCGGTGACAAAATTCTCGCTTGTTTGGTGTCCTTTATCATACAGCTTGACGCAATATGTCAAAGTTTCACCTCAGTCAGTCCCAGTACAGTCCTTTAAGCATATGGAACATGTACATGACTAATATTGCCAACAACCAATCTAGTATAACACGTTCACACTTTCCAAACTGGCTTTGGGTAAAAGCGTGGAAAACGAAAGTAAGTTATTTGAATGTATTATAATATTTTATGGAATGATTAATGATTGAATAATTAAGAGAATGCTTTTATATCCCTATAGTATTACTACGATTAATTGATCTAAGTAATTATTATCATGTCCTGTGTTAACTGTATTAGGCCGAAAAGTGTTTCTGTTTGAGTAATCTGCTTCATTTCTTTCTTTTGTTATAAATTGATGTTTAACATTTAAGATTATGGAGGATTGGGACATCGAAAAAAGAATTTGGATAGTGCGCCGCTTCACTCGTTGGAGTCCGTAATACGCGTCCAAAGGGAATATAGGCGCACATTCGGTGGCACACCTCCTATCAGATGGACTCATGAGCCTCATTATAGCTCATGAATAGCTTTGCCGAACGTGGGACATTCGAAAGAAGGCCTTATCATCGGGATCGCAGTGTGCAGTTTCATCAAAGTGCATTGTCGGCCCATACTTTTTTGAAAAAGACGGTGTTACTGTTACGGTCACTGCAGACTGTTACTTAAAGATGTTGAGAGAGTTCTTCTATCCAGATCTATGGTGAAAGAAAATTCTTTTCAACTCCGGATGGTTTCCACAAGATGGTGCAACTGCACACATAGCCAGGCCAGTTATGACAGAATTGCAGCAAAAAATCCCCAATAAGCTGATTTCAAGAAACTCCACATTCCGTTGGCCCGCAACGAACGATAATTCAGGCAATTCCCGCTGCTACCCTACAGGCAGTAATCAGCGCCCGCTCTAGCACTTACGCCGCCCCGGGCAAGAAGACAAATTGCCGCCCCTTAGGTACTCTACCAGGCAAATTGATAGTATAGATAGTATGGATGGATGTTGTTGTTGTAGAATCGATTCCAAGGATTGTTTCCTCTTGAATCGAGTTCTTGTGGCAGATCATCGTCGTTGCTCCGAAACGATTTACATAGTGAAACCAGCTAACATAGGAGCATTTTTATAGAGACAACACAACATTTCATGGTCACAGTGGGATTCAAACCAACGTCTATAGCTATCATTTATACTCTGAAGCGCAATTCACCACAGTTCAGCAAGGCCTTATAGAGTTTGTTTGGAATTTTAAAATTATATCTTGTAAAGCTTAATGTAAGATGGGATTCACACTATGGACAGGATTTACTAAACCCCCTAAATTAATCCAGTCAAAACCCGTCTACTAGATCAAATCGTATGCCATTAAATTCAAAATGCATCGTAGACTGTACTGTACTTGCATTTTTCAAATTGCAGTAGAAAATGGTACAACTGTTAACTAAATTTAGAATTTAGTAAATCTTGTCGATAGTCTGAATCGCCACTAAGAAATCGAAAATTGATGCGAAATTTTGTTTTCCACTCAACACATTCTAAAAAAAACTCTGCTCTCAAAAATTTTGTTTCAAAAAATGGTGCTCGCATTCATTATCAATTTCCTGCATTTGCCTTCCATAAACTCCTTGGAAACTGCACAGCCAAAAAACTTCAATTAGCCGGATTTCATGCATGGCTTATTTTCATAAATGCAATCAGGTTAGAGCTAGTTAAATCGAGGAAACGTAGCCAAAATCCGTTTTTAGCATACCCGAACACAAATTAGAAGCTCTGACGATGTGTTGTGTGGTTCGATTCCTCACCTGGCTAAAACCAATGCTAGATGAATCAATGCAATCAACTGAAGAAATCCATCCACGCGAAGGGCGAAGGTTTGGCAAATTTAAGTCAAATTATGTTGAGAAAGGTCTATGAAAATAAAGGAAAAATACTAAAAAAAAATATGATGAAATTAATTCCTTTGTTTCCACACATTTCCCACAGAAGAGTGTACTTTATACGCCTCTATGTGGTCAGCGTTTATGCGACTCCCTATTTCTTATTTCATATGAATTTCTTCGGGAGTTACTCCTGTAACTGTAACTGATCTTCCGGAAATAAATTCGCATTTAGATGAAACAATAAAATTGTACGTGCTATAATTTCGTCTTCTTTTTGCCCTTCCCTTCGGCAAAAATTGGAGATCATGCAAGGTCCTTAATTCTGGTGAAAAGAAAGAGGAACTAAATATTCAATTGGTGGACGAAATTAGTACATGCGAGTAATTCTCCAATTAGTATCTTTTTTTGTTTAAAGAATAACTGAATTAGCACATAACTGCTTTTTGAAAGTAGGGCGGGTGCTAGCATCACAGACTTAAAATTTACGCAGCTCTTACTTAGCCTTTTTAGCAATATAAATGCAGCACCTCGTATCAATTGTGGGCTCTCCGTAGCCTTCCAAGGAATATGAATCTTCAAAACACAACTCTAACCTTAATAAACACGTTTCTACTCTTGTTCTTTATTTTATTTCGCCTCCTTTTTATTTCATCTGTACAAAGGAAAGACCTCTCCACTAAATCGAAGCTGATACTGTTTTTTTTACTCGAGTGGCAGTCAAAAAGCCGCCCCTAAAATTTGGCGCCCTGGGCGACCGTCCGGCTTGCCCCCCCCCTTAGAGCGGGCGCTGGCAGTAATGAACAAGTGTTTGATAAGATGTCGTACATGCATCACTGAGCGTGGCCATTAAAATTTAATAATATTCAAAACCAATTAAAATAACTCCGATGTCAATACCTAGGGACTGACTAGTGTGTCCATCTATACGAACCGCTTGCATTCTGTTTTGTAAATATGACCTAAAAAGATATTGCGCCACACTTCTAATTCCAATCTTATACATTTTTTTCCAAACGAAGATCATGATTGACTGTATCGAAGGCTTTCTTGAAATCAAGAAATACTCCCATACACTTTCGGCCCTTATCCAAATTTGACACTATATCCTTTGTGACATAATATATAGCGTCTTCTGTGCTGCGAGAGCTCCTAAAACCGAATTGGTTTTCAGATAAAATTTTGTTTTTTTTCCAAGTAGCTCACCAATCTATTTTTGATAGCTCTTCCAAAGACCTTCGAGATGCTTGACAAGAGCGAAATGGGTCTGTAATTATTCAGATCAGTCTTATCGCTACTTTTGTAAACAAATTAATTACATGTGCTAAGGGTTTCTTTAAAATAAAAGAATTTTCCTTTAAACATTTTGTCTGCAAGCCATCAACACCTGGCGACACATTCGACTTTAATTCAAGTATTAGTCGTGATACCTCATTTTCACAAACTGGGTACAAGAAGAATGAGCCGAATGTATTGGAGCAGTGTGGTTCCATTCTGATAGTTTGGTTGGTAATACTACTGGTTTGAATACCATGCGCAATAGTATGTCCGATATCAGTGAAATGTTTATTAAATTCAGTAGCAATTTCTATTTTGTTGTCATTTAAGATAACCTGACCAGTTTGGCTAATTAGATTACTAGTAAAAGATGGCATACTTTGCGTGGAGTCAGTAGCTTCATTTATTAAGCTCCAAACCCGTTTAATATCATTCCCGGCAAGAATCAATTGATTTTTATAGTAGGTATCTTTCGATGTGCGAATTAACGTTTTTAAAACATTTCTATATTTCCTATATTTAGTGGAAAGAGCTGTGTTAAAGGGTTGCTTTTGTAATTTAGATGCCATTTTATCCCGATTCCTGATTCCTATAATAAGACTTTTAGTCATCCAGGGCTTCCATTTTTCACTTTATGGCTTTCTTTTCTTCAAGGGTTCAAGGCAACTATTATAAAGAGGCAGAAGGCTTTCGTAAAATGCATTAAATGCACTGACAGCGCTGTTAGCAGAGTACACATTAGTCCATGTTTCTGATTCTAATTTACTTTTAAAAAGCTCGTTGTTTAATTTTTTAGAAATACTTTTGTTATTTGAAACACTTTGCATCGACGTATTACTTCCCGAACAAACAATATTGCCAATTGTAGCAAAATGATCAGTAATGTAAGATAAATATATAGCAGATTTAAAGATATACTGTTCTTGAGATTTTACAAATAAGTGATCTATACAAGATTCCCGAGAGCTGCTTTTCCTTGTACATCCATAAAGATATCTATTAAATTTGTACTCGTATAAAACATTCAAATATTCATGACCTATTAGTTCAATGTTCTCATCTAAAATATCGATATTTGTATCACCAACTATTATGTGATTTTTTAAATGTTTACTATTTTCCAGAAACATTTCTAGGCTGCTTACAAAGTTATATACATCAGTTTCGTTAGGTGATCTATATAAGGCCGTGATTAAAAATTCATTATTATCAAAACTAGTTACAATGTTAAGTGAATTTACGTTATCAATTACGATATCCAATACATTAAAATTCACATTGTCTTTTATGTAAACAATGATGCCATCACACTTATTAAATCTACTCTCTTTCGTAATTTTATGGTAACCATCAATTTGATATCCACTACATTCAAAACATGTCCATGTTTCTGTTAGGACAATTACATCAAAATTTAATTTTAAAGATGCAATCCATAGGCAAAATTCATTAAAATTCTTTCTAATGCTTCTAATATTCAAGTGGCATATTTTTGTTTCCGGTGAATTAAAAAAAGAATTCCAACTAGTTCTTGTTCTATCGTCATCACAAAATATTTCTGTTTCCACATTAGTGTCTGTGCAAATGTTATTTAGAAAATTATCCATAATTACAAAAATCACAATTTATTAGTTAAGATATTTAAAGAGTATTTAGAATATCTGTATCTCTAATTCTTATTGACTTAGTATTATCGTCTCTTCTAATGAAAATACTGCCGTCTCTTACCCATACATATTTGAAGTGTTTCTCTTTCGCTATCGCTTTTGACTCCCTTAAAAGCTTAGCCGCCATAACGGATGATGCGCCTTCGCCGCGGTCCGAGTGACGCGATGGAGGCAAGAAAAAGGAGTTTGCATGAAAAAAAAATACATTAAAAACTGTGCCCGATTTTTATTTCGGTTTTTATTTCGCTTTATCAGTTTAGCAAATTAAGGTTCCATTGCAACTCCAAAATCACTAATGAGTCTTGTGTCATACGGGTGTAAAAACTTTTTTATATAAATTAGTTTAGTTATACCGATTTGAAGAATTTCGAAAAGGTAGAAGTGGTGAAGAGAGAAAGGTTAAAGTTTCGTCAAAGTTCATTGGTGTAAAGTTATTACCTACTTTAATTTAAAAAGCATTTAATCTCAGCTCACATGGAAGTTATATTAATAATTCACTGACTGTGCGCTGTTAACTCTAGGGCACATTTTTAACGATAAACACTTCCAAATCCCAAATTCAGTGATTTATTTAATTCGAATTACTTCTCCCTCGCTCTCCTTATTAACATTGTATCGCAGCACAATCTAAAGAATATTCCTTGACACAAGGATCATATTATTTAAGTCTCAACCATGATTTCCCCTCCTAGACTACTTCCTATGGCATAGCCCGGACATAACCGTCGTCATATATTTATGTAAGTTATACATAATTTGCCTTTTCGGCAACCATTTGGGAGCAATGACAATTCTCTCGACACCATCATATTGCTTATACAATTTTCATCCTGCTTAAATGTAATCCCACTTTGAAGCCAATAATACGACAAACACATCACACTCGAATGTCGACAAGCTATCCTAAGGACAGTATATACGAGTAGTAGACCTCGACGTTGCCCTACAAATTTCACCGTATCTCGTCTTTCGCTATCCTGGGACATTTTCGGGGGACAAATTGCTTTGCTTCTGGCAAATTTAATCGCTACCTGAGTGGAAAAAATCCTGTTATCAAGATAAGATGACAAAAAGGCATTTTTTGTTAGCGCAATTCTGTATCAACTGAGCAAGTAAAGGTCGCTGTAATTTTTTCCTATGTTATAGTTGTGGATTTCAGTTCACTTTACCAAAGGAAAGGCTGCAGTATAGGACTTCAAGTATAGCGAGGCTTTCTCATAGATTTTCATTCATACCTTAAGCCTAGATAATGTCAGTATGTCAGTGTTAAGTATGTCTGAATGTATCATATTTACAAAGAGGAAGAAGTGAAGACATGGAATATGCCTGTTTGGCTCTGTAGGTCTTTTACAACAATGGAAGGAGCCTTGAATAAGATTGCACTGGGATTTGCTCTGCAGGTTTGGAGAACCACATTATACATTTGCATTCAAAGCTGCAAAACTGAAGGCAGAAGGGATTGATTGTTAGGAATGTCATTACTTATTTTTATTTTTCTGCTATACTTGAGCCAATTAAGGCATTTATATTAATGTCCTTCGTAAAGAATATATTTATTTTTAGTGGAACTAACTTCTAATTTTTAGTTTTTGGTGGGAAATGGGAAATGAGGATTTTGAAAACCAAGATTTTTACAATATTTTGAAAAAGCGAAAGCATGATTTCGATATGGATATTACCTATTACGTTTTGAAGAAATCATTCTTTACCTACATTATAATCTGCGAATTTTACAAATGTCATTAACTCATTTTCACACGATTCTTATTACAAAATACGGCTCTTTCACTAACACCTATTTCATGCATAATTCAAGTATCGATTATCGCTAATTCTGGCTCCATATCTCTATTTATTAATAAAACACAAATAATTTACACACCAGAGAATCTCCCCATTATGCCCGTAGAAATTTGCTGTTAACATACACATACAAAGAGTGGATTGAAGTACGTAAAAGGGAAATGCTGAGGACTCCCGTTAAATGTATCCTGTATTATTACACTTGGTGAACAGAATCTATGTTGAGCGTTATAGGATGTAGCATGTAGGTATATTCTGTAGTGTATGTAATACTCTCATACATACCCGCGCGTATGTGTGACAACAGATTGTAATAATAATAAGGTGCACAGGTGTTCTCAATGAAGTAGAAAACGAATGACGTTTCAGGGATCCGTGAAAAGGAATCTTATTTTATTTTTATGGTGATTTCATTCAAAGAATCCATGAAAGTCGGTACGTATTAATTTTCTTTTCAATGCTGCACATATACGAAAAAAAGGATCAGCAATTTTAATAGCCTCAATTTAGGTGGATTCGAAACTGGTCCAATTTGTCACACCGATTTTCCAATACCCTTCAATTTGAAATGAGAATGTTTTCAAAAGTTAAGCATGCGATATGACGAAGTATACGTGAATGATTTCAGATGCAAATTATGCAATGAATGGGTGTGTTGCGTGAATAAGTTATTTCACTACAAATCATGAGAATTGGACATCAATACGTAAACGCTGGTTATGATGATGATGATGTTTACTGTAAATTTTAGAACGATATATCGTCCCCAATATATGAGACCCACCAATCCTTTAACAATAACAACAAATCCCATGCATTTAATGCGTTAGATTGCTTTAGATAGAACTGCTAAAAACCATGGAGGACTAATACCCCAGGAAAATTGGCATTTCACTTCGGAAAAATTAGGGGAAAGCCGTCTCTACGAGTGTCGCTAGCGGTGCTATAAAGGGACAAAAACTTTTGTATGGAAAATTTGTAGCCTATGGGGTACTTAAGAGAGTGGCCAGATTTCATGTCAATACGTGCAGCCTTAAGGGCGCTTTGGGGGTTCAAACTTTACAAAAAGGTGTTTTTTTTTGGGTTTTTCGTGATTGGCGCTAATACCGGGGAGTGTCCTCTATAGTAAGGTGACCAGACTCCAGACGGCCCAATGCTGTACACATTTCGGAACTCGGGAAACCAATAATACTATTTCTCCTCCTCTTTCACGCCGATTGGGAAAAAATATAATATGTCACGAGGTTACCGCCATGCGTCATGCATGCCATTGGTAATCGGTGATTGGCACCCCTTCTTGTACCGTTTTATTTAAAAGCTTCGTCGTCATTTCTTTCTTTGCAATAGATAAACTGATACCTCTTTGGGCTGTGATTTTAAGCGGTTGGCCGCTTTCCTGGCACATCTACGGAGTGGAGTCCGAGAAAAACCTCTAGAGCGGTGGGATTATGGCTTATTCTGGTTGGTATTGGCACTTATTGGGACTTGATGGACATATTATGGGGAAAAAACTTTATTTGGAAACTCTTGCAGAGTCCTTTAGTATGCATAAAGGATGGAGTACAGTGATTCTATTGTTTTGTGAAATATTAAATTGCATCTTTCCACGACTGTAATTTCTGAATCTTGGCAACAATAGAAGCTTGAAATTTTAACCTAATATGAAAAGTGCGGTGCTCTATACAAGTTTGCAAAATTTCAAAATTTTTGAGTTGTGTACAATTTTTGATTAGAAAACACAAAAGAGAGATTTGGGCAGCTGTAACTTTCGAACGTGGGTAGGCTGAACCTTGAAATTTGGGGAAAATGTGAGCGTCAAGTAGCTCTACGCACTACAAGTGTGTCAATTCAGAAAGATCGGTCAAAGTGAAAATAAACTATTTCCAAATAAAAAAAAAGTGCTATTATTTCGCCAAATATCGACCATACACGAGTCAAACTTTGCACCATAAATCTCATCTTTTAACGGTTCCAACTTCTGAGCTTTGACAGCTAGTGCCTTGAAATCCATCAAATATAGGCAGTGCGGTGTCTTCCAAATTCCAAATTTGGATACATTGTTTGGGCAATTTTTGATTAGTAAATACAAAAGTGCGATTTAGGCAGATGTAACTGTCGAATGCGGATAGGTAAAACCTTAAAATATGGAGGAAATGTGAGCACCAAGTAGCTCCACCCCAAGAAGTGTGTTACATTCGAGAGCAATCGATCAGAGATCCCGCGTTATCGAAAATGAACATTTGCCAAATGAAAGTACGATTATCTTGCTAAAATCACCTTTAAAACAGACAAGACTGACTACAGGCTTCGCCGAGGAGGTTATTATGTAGTGATTTAGGTTTCTTTGTGTGGCATTGATAATGCTGTACATTTTGCTGTACATTTACTAATGCTGTACGACAGGTCAAAATGCTGTACTGTACAGCAAAATGCTGTACGTATGGTCAGCTTACTCAACATATGGTCTTCTATGAGAAATTTTTAGCTTCTGTAGCTGCTAGTAAGACGACTAACGAAGTTATGAGAGTCCAAACATACAATTAAGCAATTTTTTTGGGAATATCTCTATAACGGTAACGTGCACCGAAAACTGATTTACGACGAATTTGAAGCTTATACAACGCTCAGTTAAATATCCAAATCTCCGATTGATGCGTGCAATGCGAAGGGTGCTATGAGGGTCCGAACCGTACCATAACGGTATTTTTCGTTATTTTCATGAATTTCTTCAAAATGGGACCGCTTCGGGAGGAGAGCCGGTAACAATTTGTTGCTTCTGTAACTTCAAATTAAACTGCAAAAGCGACTCATCTACTAAGGAAGCTATGAGGGGTCAAAATTAAACAAAAAACCGTTTCTCGGAAAATTGAATAACGGGAACCTCTACGGGGAACCCATCTGAGGCAAATTTGTAGCTCGTGTGGCTGTTAGTAAGACGTCAAAAGTCCCCAACGATGCGAGCCCCCCCCTAGGGAAGTTATGAGGTTCCAAACATCCAAAAAGCTGTTTTTGGCCAATATCTCTATAACGGTAATGTGCACCGAAAACTGTTATATGGCGAATTTGAAGTTTTTACAACGCCTTATTAAGTGCTCAAATCTCAGATCAATACGTGCAGTACAAAGGACGCTATGAGGTTCCAAACCATGCAAATTCAGTATTTTTGGTTATTTTCGTGAAAATCACTGTAACGGTAATGTATACCGGAGGCAATCTGTAAAAATTTGGTGTTTCTATGGTAAAATGCTCCACCAATTTGTATGCACCTGAGGCAACCATACGTGCATTACAACGTTTAAAATGTTGGGTTTGGTACAAAAATTAAAAACTGACTATAGGTAAGTTAAATCATACAGGGTGTCCGGAAACTGCCGCATAAACGCACCGGATTATGATTCCTCAGTTGATTTCCAGCAAAAAAGTTGTGATGAACAAATCGGATAAGAGGTTTGGTTTTTACAGAGCTCCAAAGTCAAATTTGTGTGATTTGACCCAAAAACAATCATTTTTTCCATCTCAATTTTCTCCAACTTCTACCAAGGAGGGTTGCTTGTACGATTCTTTCAAAAATTGGCGCATGGTCTTACGATCATATCTTTCTCACATCATTTTATTCTAGCTCCATTATTTCTTACAGTTTTTGTAGAAAACTAGGGTTAATTTTAGTTCGAATTCAATACAATTCAATTCACACTGCCCTTAAAGATCAATAAATTGCTAAAATCTATTCAAAGTATGTATATCGAAATCGAGCCAAAATTAATCCTAGTTTTCTGCACTTAAGGTATTATTCTGAAATATAGATATTTAATTAGGCGTATAAGCTACAAATTCGCCATATAACAGTTTTGGGTACACGTTACCGTTATAGAGATACTCCCCAAAAACGGCTTAATTGAATGTTTGGACTTCTTCGTTAGGGGGGCTGCCATCTTTGGGGACTTTTGGCGTCTTACTAACAGCCACAGAAGCTACAAATTTCTCCTAGAAGACCATAGAGCACACTCACCCGTCTTAGCGCCATTCACGAAAAACCCAAAAAAAAGTCTAAATTTTGTGATTTAACCCACAAACAAATTATTATTTTACCTTTTCAATTTTCTCAAACTTCTGCCAAGTTGAGGTGCTTTAACTTTGTCATTAAGTTTGTAACGCAATGAAGGAAGCATCTCCGACCATGTACAGGAGAGACTCGCTAGTTTGAACCTTCCATAATTTGAACATCCAATAATTTGAACGCTCATCTATAGCAACATTACGTCTCTTATAATTTGAACTTTTCAACGAAATAACTCCCTCTATAATTTGAAAAAAAAAATTATTTGTGTTTTTCTAGCATATAACTAGGGGAATCACTTGATTAGCAATAAATTAGAACTATCGGCATATTCTGCTATCCGTTCTCATAGGGAGAACTTTTGTGTTTCCGATATTTGCCGCAATGTGTCAGCTACATGGCGGACGGTAGGATAAGTGTCGCTAGTGTCGATAACAAGAACAAGAAAATTCTTCTTGCAAGAGCTGATAGCGTAATGTTCCACTATACTAATGAATAAACACATAAAACCAAATTATGTATGCAAGCTCTTTCAATAACAAAGCTCCCCCACAAATTTGAAACCCTCGATCATTTGAACTCACTTGGTTTTAATTAGTTCGAACTATCGAGTCCCTCCTGTATATGTATATGATCAGCAAGACGAGCTGAGTCGATTAGGCGATGTCCGTCTGTGTGTATGTCCGTCTGTTGCTACGCGTTTTACTCGGCCAGTTTAAATTAAATTAAATTTTGCACACATGCTTCTTTTTGTTGCAGGCAGTTTGTGTGTTTTAATCGCTAAAATCAGACAATGGGTCATGTGGCTGCCATACAAACCTAGCCCCCCAAATTATGTTCTACTAAGAAAAACTTTTTTATTTTGGCACCCATTTCAACCAAACTTAACAGAAATGTGTTTCTATTGATCATAAAAAATTTTTTTATGGATAGATGGAGTTGGACCATGGGGCTGCCATGCAAACCTAGCCCCCCAAACCAAGTTCTTCTAAGAAAAACTTTTCTATTTGGTCACCAATATACATCAAACTGCATGAACATGTATTTCTATCGATGCCACAAAACATATGCAAAAATCAATGAATCAATGACTCCATGGGGTCATGGGGCTGCCATACAAACACAACCCCCAAAATTAGGTTCTCCGAAGACAAACTTTTTCATTTGTCCATCAATTTCAACCCAACCTCACACAAATATGTTTCAATTTATGCCGCAAAATATACGTAAAACTTGATGGAAAGGAGCCTTGCGATCATGGGGCTGCCGTACAACAAAGCCCCCTCCCCCGCGCTCTATTTTTCTTCTAAGAAACATTTTTTTGCTACACAAATTTCACCAAACCTTTTATTAATGTGTGTATCAATGCAACAAAAAATGTGAAAACAAGTGGAGTTGTACTATGGGACCATGTCCCGCGCTTCCCCAAAATAAAGTTTACTAATGTAGTTTTGTTTATTTGCCCAATAATTCCAAACAAACCTAACTTAAAGATTGTTTTATCGGCGTTTAACGCATGTCATAGGAACTCCCGAAAAAAAATTTCGTCCCAAGGAGAGCGAAGGGTATCCAAATTTCGGCCGCGCCCGAAATTAGCCTCGGTCTCGCTCTTACATCATTTTATTCTAGCCCCACTATTTCTAACAGTTTAAGTTCTCATTTAAGGTATTAAATGCAAACTAAGGTTAATTTAGTAAGTTTGGAACATCAAATTCGTAATAATTGAACATCAATTTGTATCTTTGGTAAATCAGTTTCGTGTCGTTCGGACACTCAAATCATGTCATTAAAAACATATAATTTTCCAGCCACGATAACGGTAAGATATAAATTTAATTTTACATAAATACGAATGGTATGTTCCGTTGTTACGAATTTGATATTATATTTACAAATTTAGTTATGTGTTCCAAATTTATCACAAGCAAGCAAAGTTAATTGAACTTTACCGTTATAGAGATTTCCGTAAAACCTTGTTCAAAACTCTATCGGATTTCCTGGCACCGTTAGGAGAGCCCTAATCAAGCAAGATAACCACAAAAACCTAGTATTTTCATGAGTAACGCCGCTAGCGACACCCGTACAGACTTGTTTTTTTTTAGAACCTCAAAGGGAAGATTCATGCAAAAAACCAAGCTTTCCTCTAATTTTTCTGAAGTAAAGTACATACTAAATTTCCTAGCCAGCACATAGGCTATGAAAAGCTTTTCATTTGAGTACTCTAGTGTTAGTTAGTGGAAATATTGAGAACTTAGAAGTCGGAGGAAATCAATTTGTCTCAAACTGTTTAATCTTTTTATTCGGGTGGCAATTAAAGGGCCAAAATTTCGGAACACATTCCCGTACACATTTCACATCACACAAAGTTATAATTCCGGAACGGGAAGAAATTAGTAATTTCAAATTTGAATAAGAGTTAAGTTTCGGGCTAAAATGTTCAATGAATATTTTTTGAGGCGTTAGGTTTAGTTACGATTGATCCAAAAAGAAAAAAGTTTTCAAAGGGTACCTATTTTTGGTGGTTTTGTTACTATGACATAACTATGAGTAGGTAGAGTAGAATAGAGTTTCGATTCCACCTGGGACGATGTTCTGGGGCTTTACTAAGAACATTATGGAGGTGAAGTTTAGTCAAGATTCGTCTATAAAGAGATAAGTAGAAGAAGGGTATTGTGGAGCTTTGACGTATTGTACCGATTTCATTGGTTTCTGTATATTTTTTAGACTTACTATAAACCTACTTATTTTTTTCTTTTATTTTACTTGTCAAAAATGAAAAAAAAATCCTTACGAAGCGCACGTTATTACGATAATTCTGCTATGAAAATGTTTTAGATAAATACATTTTATCTAATCATGTTATGATCTCACGTTTTTTGTATACATATAGGAACGGCCGTAGTAAGTGCCACCCCGGGCCATTTCCATCGAATTACAATATGTATAGGAATAGGATTTGAAAACTTTCAAATCCTATGAACATGATAACAGCGAAAGGTATGTAACATGAACCTTATAGCTCGTGTATTATATACGGATGAATATCTTCAGATTCACCCCCATAATGTTTTGCATAAATTCGTCTGAAATGGGTTATAATAACCTAATGGGCTATGGTACATGATATTTTGACTGTATTTGAATTTGTCGGTGGAAAGCTATGAAGAATATTTTTATGTGAATGCCAGGAAGAGTGTGTTATTCAAAAAACACCTGTTAGTCTGAATCGCGTACGTATTTCTTTTGTGCCATGCCGTAGGTAAGGAAACGTAAGTTACCTTTTGCTTACATCAGTAGTAGATATCTGTGACGTCAGGGATTTTTTTTATAAGTTGTCGATTTTTTTATGTGAATTGTGTGCTAATTTTATGACCTAATACATCATACGAGTGTGCAAATCATAAAGTAAAAAGTAAATTCTCAACGGAGGATATGGGGTATTTCGTCATGTGCTGTCGGATGTTTCATTGGTATAAATTGAGACCCAGTTGATAAATTCAGATTGACAAGTATGCATGGGCGTAGCCAGAGGGGGGTAGGGAGGGGCGCTTGCCCCCCTGTTCGATGATTATGCTAACAAAATGCTTACCGATGTAGTAAAAAAATCGCTGCACTTAACAATGCTTGAAGGCGTAAAAATGCGAGTTTGATTTCAGGGACTAGGCTAATATTCTGCTGCTGAGACTGTAGTGTGGAAAACATTTTTTGTAGTTTTCTGGCCCTTGATATCCGGAACTGGGATACACGTGTGAGCATCAGAAATCGATAACATAATTAGATCAGAAATGAGAAATATTTCCCTTAGGGAGACTCTGTTTTCTTTTGCGAGAGTCCCATATTATCATGCGTTTCATTTCATGGCTTCTGAGCTGCAGAACACAGTTTTAACCGTCACAAGTATGCATAGTACCATATTTCTATTATATTTATAATACATAAAGGAAATTTAGTTGAGAAAATTTGTGTTTGCAAATACATGTATTTGTGAATGTATAGTACATACCTACATCCAGTGGCGCAACAACGGGAGGGGCTGAGGGGGCTAAAGCCTCTCCCAGACCCAGAAATTGGGAAAGGGAAAACTGCAAAATGAAATTTGAAACAACGCATTTCGTTGGAAAGGAGGATGGGCACTTTTGTATGAAAGTTGGTCGTTGAGTGAACAGCAATGAAACTGGTGTCAAATGAAAGGGCTATATTAGAGTGTAACTTATATATAAATTTTAGGCCCGTAAACACTGGGGTTCCTGAGAAAGGACGACTTTTGTTCGTCATTTGGGGCAACTTTGCCGATCTATAACTTTTGAAAGAATGAAGCTAGAGACTTGAAATTTTGTACAAGTGGCTTTTACTAGAGGATCTTACTTTTTGTAAAGTATGAATATAATGCGACCAATATTTCCTCTACCTCCCCTACAATTTTTTTTAATTTTTTTGATATAACTTTCGACCGGATTGCAGTTGAATTGTCTTAATTGGTCAAATTATTCCCTACTATAGTTCTATACTACTGTAAAAAAAATCAGGACGATTCCTTTAAAACAAATGGTACTTTTGATACAAAAACCGTTTTCCCCTATATTCATTTTTTGTTTCTAAATCTGCGAAAAAAGCTCCAATTGAGCTGATTTTTTGGAAATTGCCTTCTTATTGCATTCTCGCTATGTCCTTTTCGTGGGAGCTCGCCAACACAAATATTAAGACCCCCCTCCATACAAAAGTCCATTCCTTAAAATGCATTCATTAAAGTGTTATGGGTTGTTATGTGAGTATATAAAATTCCAAACGCATTTTTTTCTCATCGCCTCGTCAAATTAGTCACACATATGGTCAAACACATACATTGTTCATTGCACTTAAAGAAAACAAACATTAAAATTAGGTAACAAAAGGCTAATTAATATTGGTCATCGATTATTACATCTAGTAAGTGCTGCTCTGGAGGATTGAATTCTTAAAATCTGCCTTATCCTACATACCATAAAACTGACAGAATATGGGCGCAGCTTCCCACTGTTCGCCTGCCAGTAAGACAGTTGAATTAATGCTCTATAATGGAATGTATACCATGCTGGTCTCTGTCAATTAAATTATAGACATAATAAATTCGTTCTCTCACATGCCGCGAATGTAGTCGAACCCGTAAAACCATACATTAGTCTACGTAATGTTGCATTCGCTTAAACCTTCAAGTGTATCATGCCTACACATTTCAACATAGTAAATCCCCTCCCGCAAATACTCTGCAACATACGACCTAGGTAACTTTATATGATATGTGCCTAAAACGTGCAAAATCAAACAATCCTCTGTTAATCGAAGAAAGTATTCTAAAAATGAGAGGTTTGCTTCCATACCCACGAAATTACTTCGATGCATATTTAAATTATTCATCTCAACATATTTATAAAGACGGATTGATTCGGCTTAATAATGTTTTCATTAATTATATTAATTATTTCAGGAGCCAAACAATGATCCTTGTAAAAGGCGTTTAAGAGACTAGCTCCTATTTTAAAGTCGTCAAACATGTGGGGAAGAGATCTATTAAAGTTGGTTTGACGAAACAGCTTATAAGATTGCTTCATCTTTCCGTTCATAACTTCTACTACCCACCGGCATATGATTATAAGTCTTGATCTATTCGCATGTTCCGTGGTTAATTGGCTTTCTCCCCTTTCCTTTGTAGGAGGTACATTAGCTTCATAACCATATGCTTTTAACATACCAAAACTATCCCTAAATCCACGATCGAGAATCCTTTAACTTTTTACTCATCCGTTTCCATTGATAGTCCGATTTATACGACATACACGTTCAACGTTATGATATAGTTTTGTAAAATTGTGTATTTTTTTGCGAGACTTTACGTCGTTTAAGCCCAATTCACTTCTTAACTTTTGAAAATAGACTAAATATATGTAAAGCAGATTTGTTCACTACAAAACAACGATTTCATTTTATAAAATATATTTTATGTAATGATTTCGCAATATAGAAAGAATTAGATAAAAGTAACAAAAAGAATATTAAAAATTCGCAACTTTTGACTTTGAACGTGTATAATTTCAAAACGACTTAATATTTTTTAATCATTTTTTCCATCAATGATAGTGTCAACTGTTAAATGTATTAGAAAATTTACTTCAAGTCTCTGAGTTACATATTTCTTCGGTAAATGTGATTTTAGTGCAGTAAGATTTTTCATTTTTTGTCAAAACTTAAATAGCTCATATCTCCGATCTCCCACTGTTTAGCTAAATATCGCTAGAACAAACGTTAATCTACTCATCCCAAGCTTTCATTTGACATACGTTTCATTGCTGTTCATCAAACGACCGTTTTGACCATCCTCCTTTACTTAAAATATGAAACGTGGGCTGTGCAGGCTGCAACATCCATACCATAGTTTGTGCAAATTAGAAGACACACTGGTCTGAAGTAAAAAGTGCAAAAAGGGAAAAATGTCTTCAAAATGAATGTGTTCACCACCACTCGAAAATATGAATATTGAGCCGTTTCAGCTGAAACATAGTGTGGGGTGGGGCATAGCGACTAAAAATTAAAATTGTTCATTGCAATTAAAGAAGGAAAAGAAGAAAGCATCGATTAAACATATTTCCGTATGACACTTCGTAGAAATATTTAAATTTAAATTGTTGAACCTACAAATATTTGTTATTAATAAAAATTGAACTGGATTCAATTGTTGCATCCTTTGATCTTATATTATAGTCGGTCGCCATCGTATCAATTCCCATTCGAAATCAATTGTTTCTTTGCAAGATACAGTCCTCTAAGGGCTCTCATTGTTTATTTAGTTTTTGGTTTGAGCCTAAGTTCCTATTTTTTGTTGCACATTTGCAAATTTTGCTCTGATTGCGGTGGCCCATTTCTTTCAAGAATCCGCTGCAAGCCCTATATTTCGACTGCTAATACCACGGGTGATATCGCCAACGATTAGACAAATCCACATAATAAATCGGCGCCAGCCGTGCGGTGTCACAATTTCTGCACCGCAAAAATCAATCAGTAACATGGCAAAGTTTTATTGCTTTAACATGTTCGCTAAGAAAAGTTTTAGATCGAAATAAAAACCTGAATAGACACTACAGCGCTCTGAAAAATAGCACCATTCCCCAACTTGCGGCAGCATATTTGATGTTCTAGTATCTAGTACCTAATATGCATGAACTTAGCCCCATCCAGGACCAAATCCTGGTTGCGCCACTGCCTACATCGATATATGGCCTTCCTATATATTTATTTATTTTATTTTTTGTGCGCAGCATGAGTCTTCACTTTTTCTTTCGTGAATATTGTTTAACGTAGATCAATGGTTCTTCACCGATGGGCCGCGGACGATTGGTGGTCCCCGAGCAAGTCTAGGTGGTCCGCAAAGTCTTGTTGTGCTTTTCACATAATCCTATATACTAAGATTCTCGAATTGACTAGACTTTATTGTCTAAAAACCAACGAAGGTTCGAGGCTGAGCCGACTTCATTTTAGACAGGACAAGGCAAGTATAGTTCTGACTGTTTT
Source organism: Microchrysa polita (assembly GCA_949715475.1). Classification (NCBI taxonomy): domain Eukaryota; kingdom Metazoa; phylum Arthropoda; class Insecta; order Diptera; family Stratiomyidae; genus Microchrysa; species Microchrysa polita. The sequence continues at coordinate 86,882,472 of OX454418.1, read as the reverse complement.
TATTGAGATTTTTGACCGTTGTAGACCGTAGTGAAGAATATTTAGTGTAGGGATATGTGCTCTTTTGATTGTAAAAAGAAATGTGGGTGCAGTTTTGGTCGATCGAATGAAATACATACTACCAAAAACTTTATTTAGTCATTTTTATCCGGTCCACCCAATATCAGCCAGCTTTGGCTGAAACAAACCGAATTATAGGGCATCTCTTTACGAAACACAATGAAGATTAGCTAAGAAGCTTTTGTCATCCATACAAACGAAAAAGTAAACCATTCCAGAATTATCAAAATTACACACAGAGACGCTCAGAGTCTTGTCTTTTGCAAGGCGATGTCTGTCAACCGACACATTTTCTATGAATCTTAAAAGCGATATGGTGGTGTTGTTTCTACCTTGAACCACATTATGACAACATCCACCGATTCAATCGAAAACGCTGATTGACAAGACTACAATAAGTTGTGTTAAAAAGCTTAATTGACTGCTTTCTATTAGTTTCCCTATTAATATAAGCGAGGTGTAATACGATCAACGTAGGTACAAGACTTCATGGTTTAGTGCTTAACTCATTTTCAATTTGGTGGTCCACTACAATTAACGAGTTTTATCAAGTGGTCCCTCATACGCAAAAGGTTAAGGAACACTAATGTAGATATATATGTATGTACATACCGACTGAACACAACCACAACTTAATTTCAGATGTGAAAAAAAATTGAAAAAAACTGACTTCTTATTTTAGATCAATGAGCCATGCTAAAATCGTATAATCCATAAAAAAGGTTTTTTGCGCTCACTGTTCAAATTTAAACTTGGAAGTACGCACTAAATTAATTCCGTCAGTCAGCGGCGATCCTACGTAGGAGTTGCGGGGGTGCGAACTCCCACCGATTTGTTTTGATAAATAATAATTTTAAAAACAATGATTACAAGCATGATGATGTTTAGGTATATGAAAAATCCCATTAGGAAGTTATTTCCCACCACCGCAGTTTTAACAGACGAAAAGTGAGGACATTTCGCAGCCGAGATACAAGGAACTTCTAAACCATAATATAATCGACAACGAGCAAGGGACTCAATATTACAGGGAATATGCTGCAAGTTTGTGTTTTTTGCCCGTTTGTAGACCCTTTAGCTTTAAAAATTTGAAGGTTAACTTACCCGCGCTTTGATCAGCGGAGAGAGATTGAATTTAGTGTAACTCGGAAGTAGGACAATATCAAACTGCTCACTCGTCATAAGGTAAAATTTAAACCTTTCTCCTAAAACCCCTCACGAATATTTTTCTGCGTACGCCCCTGAATCTCAGTAGGTGCTATATTTAGGTACGAATTTTATTGAAAATTGTACTGCATATTTAGTAAATTATAAGTACATGATCAGAATGTACTTAAATTAATATTGATTATTATTCTGATGTAGTCCAGAATTATTGTTAAATAAAATCCTTTTTTATGTTTAAAATTTACATTTATTAGTTTCATTGATGGATATCGTTTTCGGTTTTAAGGAACTAAGGTCCAGTCAATTTACCAAATTTATTTTCCATAACCACCTCCTTTTCCGCCACCACCACCGAATCCGCCGCCGCCTCCAAAGCCGCCACCACCGCCATATCCACCACCACCTCCTCTACCACCGCCGAATCCGCCACCGCCTCCTTTGCCACCTCCGAATCCGCCGCCGCCGAAACCGGGACCACCACCGAATCCACCTTGACCACCTCCACCATGACCACCTCCACCTAGTCCTCCACCACCATAGCCCCCTCTGCCGCCACCACCTCCAAACGAGCCAGCACTAGCCGACGCACTGGCATGAGCCTGTGATCCTCCAAATCCACCGAATCCTCCACCTCCTCCTGCAAAAAATTGATCGTTATTGCTTCATGAAGGCTAATTTTATAGACTTATTTTCTTACCAGCATGGGAGAGGGCAATTAGAGTTGATATCGTTCCTAACACTAGCAACAACTTCATGTTATGTACGTTTAGATAACTACACTGATCTGAATCAATTCTCGCCGCCTTTATATATGCAGAATATTGAACTTTTTTACTTTTATTTCAAGGAGCAAAAAATTAAAAATAAACATACATGATTCCTTAAAAAATGTTACTATGAATAGGAATGAATGTACAATAAAAATCCCCGCGAAAAAGTCAATAAGAAGATCACTCTGACTTTTTGTGATGCGAATACGTACACTGCCAATCAATAGGATAGTTCACTTGAAAAATGACTGTATGTCGGAAAGTGATAACGGTATTTTCTTCAAACTTGGTGACAATGTTTTCAAAAGCCTACTTGTTACCTTAATAACAGACGGTCTCAGATCCGGAGTCCCGTTAGGAATTTATTACGAGTATTCTTAAAAGCAGCACACAAGTGAAAGTCATTAGGATAGTTCCACAGGAAATAAAACACAAAATACCGGTAAAAAAAGATAATTTTACTTTGAAAAATTTTGCTAATAATAAGTTGAACATCCGTTAAGTGCTATTAGCTAAACAATTTTATCCGGGATATAATTTTGTAGGTTTTAAAGGTAATTTAAATTAATTTCTTCCCAAGTTTCCCTAATCGCTTACAGAAGCTCATCAGTGTTGTTAAATTGTCATGTACCGGTACAGATCTTCTTTGTCAGGTATTCTCAAACCTTCTTGATGATATTTAGATCTAGTGAGAATGGTGCTTATTCCGTAACGTTGATGAATTGGGCTTGAAACCAATCTTTTTTCAGCCTTGCTTCTTGAATGGGCCTATTATCTTGCTAAAATCTTACAGGAGTTGCATGGAAAATGTCGTTAATTTTAGGCATTACATTAGTTAGAATATTTGTGTAAGCCTGGGTGCTTTGTAAATACCCCTGATTTCCATAAGCTCATTAGTTCCATGCCAAAATATTCAACCCCAGTGTGGAAATTGTCTGGATTGGACAAATGAGCGGAAAAAGGAAAGGAAAGGAAAAAAAATCAATCTCGTCGATTCAGATGGATTTAGCTATTATTTTCACGATTTGAGCAAGAAGGAATTAATTTTGTAGACACTAGTAAGACGTGTCGAGGTATGGGGTTGAGTATCACGGTGTGAAACTTTTAAGCTGTGGAAATTATGCGTATTCAGAATGTCCAGGTTTACAAAAATATTCGTACTAATGTAATGCCTAAAATTAACGATATTTTACATGCAACCCCTTTTAAATTTTAAGAAGATAATGCCCTTATTCGTATAGCAAGGCTGATTAAAGATTGGTTTCGAGACCAGTCCATCAAGGTTATGGAAAGACCGCCATACTTTCTAGATCTAAATATCATCAAAAATCTTTGGGATGGATGACAGGGAAGATCTATACTAGTAGACGACAGTTTAACAACACCGAAGAACTTCTGTAAGCCATTAGGGGAACTGAGGGGCGAAATAAACTTAAATCACCTTTAAAACCTATTACACTTCCATCCTGGATTAATATTTTTAGCTAATATCACTTAACGGAAGTTCAATTTATTATTAGCAACATTTTTCAAAGTAAAATTATCTTTTTTTACAGCTATTTTGTGTATTATTTCCTGTGAAACAATCCTAATGAGTTTCACTTTTGTGCTATTTTTAAGAATTCTCGTAATAAAATCCTAACGGGACTCTGGATCTGAGCCGTGTGTTATCCAAAGAACAAGTAGGCTACTGAAAACATTGTCGCCAAGTTTGAAGAAAATACCGTTATCACTTTCCGAAATACAGCAATTTTTCAAGTGGAACTATCCTATTGATTGGGAGTGTATGTATGTCTACATGTACAAATATATTCCCAAGACAAGATACTTCAGTGTAAAAAAAACATAACAAAAAGTTTCTGCAAGTCATTCTAGTCTAACAATTAGATAGAAATAAGAAATAATATTCAAAGCATACGAAACGGACTATACTAGAACAAAGTTTTTGTTATGTTCGGAATCACGATTATTGGAATAGTGAAAGTAAAGATTCATAGTTGTTGTGTTTTTGTTTCTATGGTTATTCACATTTTAGATTTATTATTTTTCTGAATCCTTTTGGAATCGCTACCATTGTAGCATTAAGAACGTAAAGTTTATATTTTTGTAGAATTGATGAACAAAAACAAATCTATTCTCACTCGTACGTTAGAAAATGAATAGTGACGCATGCACTCAGAATCTTTAGGGTAGGGACCAAAAACATCTAAAACATCTAGCCATGAACTAGAAAAGGCCACTAATGCAATATAATAGCCATTACAAACAATTGCCGCTATATTTCCGCTAATGCAAAGCGTTGTAGCACGAAAGTTCTCTAATACATAGACAATGTACTCTTCTTAACAGCACTCTTCGTACTCATGCAAAATTCTATGTCACGAGAGGCCTACTAGCACATAAATAAATTCTAGTTCCGGGCTGTGAGTAACGATGGTTAATTTTACAATTTTCGATGGATTTTAAAATTATCGCAATCCAGTAGCAAAATATTCCTGTATAATAAAAACAATTCACCGCCAAACGGTTGTATAGCATCCGAATTTAACTAGCGTCGAAGCTTTTTTGGTATCCTCCTAAGCCTTGTAAGCGAGTGACCATGCGCAAAGTTTTTTTTATTAGTAAAACGCCGCCCAAAATGCCTTTTTACATTCTAGAGCAGTGGTTCCCAATCTTTTTCAGCTCGTGCACCCTTGCGAGATCTGCTGATCCTTGCTTTTTATTCACTCAATGTAAGATAAATGTTCACTCGCGTTCTGATTGATTGTCGATGACATCTTTTCATTGTCAAATAAAGTGCAACTGCATTATTTTCGCTGGCGAAATGTCAAAAACCGGTGTGGAGACTTTCATGTGAAGTGAGTACCACCAAGCGAATTCGATTTCACGATCATCAAAATTTTGACAGTATTTGCATGGATTTCACGTGAACTGACGATGTTAGTACCTACTTTAAGGTCGGAATCCATTGTCGCAATTTAAATTGTTTGAACATTTGTTTGTTAATGCAGCCCAACTACTGGAACTACAGGGATTTTTAGGACGTGCTATTTAAATTTCATGATTTCCGTAATTTTTGGTTTTCAAAAACCATTCAAGGACTATAGCTGGCTTATGCGCTTCATATCAGCGATATGTAAAGATTTTTTATTTTTTTTTGTCGACCTAAAATATTCTCAGCGGTGTTCATCAAATGGATTTAGTAGCAGCGAATTAATCGACGAAAATGCAATTTCTGCCATTTTGCAACGCCTTGAAACAACCGATTACCCCTGATGTATTTCGAAAGATGTTCGCAAGAAAACCATAATTCATTAATGGCAAGCAAATCATAATTTATTAATGGCATCAATATTAGATTTGTGCTCGCGCCCCTCTTCCCTGATCGTCACGCCCCTCTAGGGGGGCGCGCCCCCTAGTTTGGGAATCACTGTTCTAGAGCATTGTTTCCCAACAGGTGATCCGCGAAAGACTTGCAGGTAGTCCATGGTAGACTCAGAAGTCTACATATAAAAATTTGTATTTTCTTACGAATATGTAATTAAATTACGTTCGTAGGAAAAACAATTTGAGGGGCTTTCGAAAACAAAAAACCATCAAAGATTCTCTGAATATTCAGTGAGCCCGCAATTCTGCACCAGTTAGGCTTCAGTAAATCAAGATTTCTTGATTGGGTACATGAATACATCTTGGCCAAAAGCTGAAACATCCAATCTTACCTCTTGCCAAATTGTGGAATCCCTGTGAACGAACATATTCCCGATAAATAATAAAACTATTTGTTACTTACTACAGAATTCAAAACTCACTGTCTTAATCCAAGGATACAGGCCAGACTAAACCACTTTACTCGCGGGTCGCGAATAAGCCTGTCCATCCAAAGACTTAAAGGAGATTAGCTGAGCCGTTGAGCTATTTGCTCTGCGGAGTAACCGCTTACCATTTTAGCTTGATGACACCTAAACGTATTAACATGAAGGGCAGATACGCGTTGTATTTGCTTTGCCCCGAGAGACCAACATATTCAAGGCGTTCGGTTCGGCGGATACTCGTTAGAATTGTGCCGCTTGTGTTCAGAAATACTCATTGCAGACGTAGAAATACTCATTGCAGCAAAGGCTGCCCAATTGGATGTGTATGAAAGTTTATTCATCGAACGAGAACATCCGGATACAAGGCTTAACACCGATTTAGGCAACGCACCTTCGCCACTCTATGGAATCATCCCAGGTAGACGACAGTAATATATCATTTTTTTTAATTTTCTTTTATGACTTTTATAATTACGTGTGAACCTTTCTTTTTGACATTCTCGTTAAAACTTTTTTCTTAAAATAATAGTATTTAAGTTCTGAATTTATGAATGATTTGTACAATCCACTGAAGAAGATAGCATGTTGTGATCATACGGAGTAAAATAAAACTATAGCGACAGTAAAGGAAAAATTAATTTTTATTTTATTAGGGTTTTTTAGAAATTTTTTTCAAAAAACCCTTATGAAATCGATTTTGTCCGTCCGTCCGTCTGTTCACTAAATAACTCGCGAACGGACCAACCGATTGTCATGAAATTTGGTAGGAATATGTAGAATGGTTACAGTCTTTGGCACATATTCCTTAGAAGTTGGTAGAAAGAAGACAACAGGGTGTCCCGAACGTTTGGAAAAAGTCGACTTTTTTAGTTTTTATCGGAGACCTAAATGAGTACACCTCATATCAGTTAAAATTTTCCAGTTCGGAGTAACGGTAAAAAAATTATTGGCGTTTAAAGTTAAACTTCCTTTTCGATCTCCGTTTTTCTAAACCGTTATAGGGATCGATATGAAACTTTGCACAAAGATTAGTCAGTATAGCCTTATATACGTTAAATATTAAGACTGTTGACTTTTGCTAAGGAAAAGTAAATAACAGTAAATTTGTAAAATTTCAATTTGTTCGTGTGTAGCCCCTCTTCGGTTTCCAAATATGAAAATTCTGCTAGGGATTTTTAGCAAATTACATGGGGAATATGTCTACGAATTTTCATTCGAATAACTGTATCCAAACCGGAAATATAGCCAAATAAGTATTTAGTAAGGGTCTTTCACAATGTAAGGGAAGCCTCTTAAGTATTTCTTCAACGTATATCTTTTAACTTGATGAAACAATGAACATGAAATAGAATATGTCTAGAATGGTAATAGTGTTTGCCACAAAAATTTTTGAAGTTAGTAGAACCAAGTTAACAGGGTGTCCCTGAATAGCTGCAAAAGTATACTTGTCCAATACTCATAGGAAAGCTTGCGTTGGCTCTTATGACAGGGAACACAATGGAATCATTTTATAAAAGGTTGCTTTTCTTTCATTAAAAAACAGTAACAGTAGATGTACAATTAATAATTCAGTTCATATATAAAGCCAAGCCATCCTTACGTTTGCCTGAGTTTCCTTTTGGTCATCAGAAATCTTAAATCGTTGTTGATTTGCCTTGGAGTACTTTTATACAAACTGGGTAAATAGTAAATCTATTTTTGGATTGGTCTAATTAAAGGTGGAACAGAATGAAAGGCGCTAACCGACATCCGAAATGAATATGTTGAATAGGAGAGGGCCTAAGTGGCTGCCTTGTGGCACCCCGGAAGTGACACATACACTTTTTGATATACAACCCTGAAATTTAACAAATTGAGTCCGATTAAGGAGGTATGATTGAAGCCATCTAAAAAGCGATCCTCTTATTCCGAAATTATTTAATTTTGTAATTAAAATTTGGTGATCGACCCTATCAAAGGCCTTGCTGAAATCAGTATAAATAGCATCAATTTGATTGACTTTTTCCATTTCGCAGAGGATATCAGAAACTAGAATAATAAGATTGGTTGAAGTAGATCTGCCTTTTCGAAAACCGTGTTGTTGCTCATTGAGACGAGGTTCAAAGATAATGGTGAGCTTGTCACAAACCAATTTTTCGAAAAGTTTTGGGATAGCTGATAGAATTGCGATGCCTCGATAATTTTCAACCAATCTTTTATCGCCGCTTTTATGGATAGGGGTGAGATGTGAATATTTCCAGTACAAAGGAAAGACGCCAGTTTGGAGTGAATTGTTGAAGAGTATATGCAGTGGAGCGAGTAATTGATCTAAACATTGCTTCACAAAATAGGGTGCTATTAGGTCAGGTCCAGGTCCTTTGTTAACACTAAGCTGTTGAATCGCTATAGCTATTTCTTCCTGTGTAATTATAATTTCATTTAAAATGGACGGTAGGCTGGTATCGGTTGAATAAACTGTGTAGCTCTGAGTCTTCGAAGTGCTGAAACAATTCATACCATTGGACATAGAAGTGGGAAAACCTGATGTCTTACGTTTTGTATTGACAAAATCAAAAAACTTGTTGGGGTCGTTGATAATCTTTTCCCCCATTAAATTGACAAAAAGATCGTACGCTTCTCGGGATTTTATGCGGAATTCACCAGCTATCTCTTCATATTCTCTCTTTATGTCAGCGCTAATATCGGGGTCATTTTTAATCAACTTGTTCAGTTTGTTTCGCTGATTTCTTAGTTGTCTCAAATTCCTATCTAGCCAGGGTTCAGTAAGAGCTTTACACTTTTTGATTTTGGGTGTAAATTAATGGCGCCGAAGATTATACTGTAGAAAGCTGATACATTGTCATCAATATCTGAATTGTCAAAATGAGATTCCCAATCTATTGAACTTAGATAATTATTGACGCCTAAATAGTCAGCATTTAAAAAGTCGTCCACTATTTCATTATTATATGATTCCTGAGTCCCTAAGAATTCAACTGTAATAGCCGAATGATGACGAAGTGTTACAAAATAAATTTTCAGTATCAGTAGTTGGGCTAGCTACTACTTCGTCATAACAGTTTGTAAAAATTAGATCTAACCAGTTTCCATTCTGGTTAGAAGTCGGGATCATTTGCTGTAGGTCATTGCTGTAAAATGAGTCGATTAAGTTAAAATCAGAATTGTCAAGGAGATTGAGTGGAAGTAGTTGATGGTCATTTTCATCAAATATAAACTTAATGTTAGGACGGTTGAAATCACCGAAGATAATAACTTGGTCTGACTCGTCTAAGGATGCAGAAAGAGAAGTTATTGTTTCACATAATCTATTATAAGTGGACTCGTCAGACCAGGGGGGTACGTAAAAAACTCCAATGAACAGATAGTGTTTTTCGAATGGTATTCTGACGACAATGTGCTCGAATGCTTTGCTGGAATTAATTTGAACTATTTCACTTGAAAAGCGATTGTGAATAGCGATGAGGACCCCACCACCCCTAGAATTACCTGTATAATTGTAGTTCCGATCGCAACGGTAAATAGTCCAGTTAGAGTCGAGAATTTCTTCGTTTTTAAAGGAGTCATTTAACCAGGTTTCTGTGATTACGAGTATGTTAAAAAGGCAAGACTTGGCATCGAGAAAGAGTGTACTAATTTTACCTCTCATGCCATTACAATTATGGTAAATGAATCTAGGAATAATTGAGGGCCTATTGTCGTTAGGAGTAAAATTTCTTGTGGTCTTCTCGTGTTTTTTGTAGGCGTGAAACATGTTTTGCGCTAACGAAAGAGCGATTTGTTTCTAGGTCACGTTTTACTTGATCTTGACTCATAGTAGGGAGACCTTCCTGCTGAATCAGAACTATAAGGTTCGTTTTAGTTTTACCGTCAATGCAGGTACTCTCATGAACATTATGCATATAGGCAAGGAACAGTCGGACACTCTCATAAATTTTATGGTCCCTAAATCTAGATAGTAAATACCGACTATCCAAATCTTCCGAAGAGTTCTTAGTGAGTTTGACTACAGGCGGGACAAGAGGGTCGAGAAATGTTGGGGAGGTGGGCTTATTGACATTATCGTTAGGAACATGTATTGAACCAGACGCAGAAGGCAAAAGAGTATCACCGCGGACAAAGTTTTTATATATATATATTTTTTTTTGGCACCGTGTTAAGAAAGGCTTTACTGCCTTCTATTTTATGTGTTTGGTGATACAAAATAATGAAGAGTTGCAGAGCTTGAAAAATCGGTGACTCTTTTATAAAATTGTCAAACCTTTAAATATCCGCTTTACGAAAATCTCACATCGGAATCCTAGAATGGTTCCTGAAATTCAATCTTCTTTTAATTAATTTTAATGATTAGGAACCCGATTTGAAAAATCGGTTGTTGGCCTCACAAATAAATTCTTTTGACTGGATCTGGTGTTTCAACAACGATCATTGATTGTTCTTGTAACAAGACAAGGATGTAGTACATCATAGATAAAAGAAACATTTAATTTCACTCGACTTACAAACTTCGGCGAATGTATTTGGGTCAAACGTTAATTATTACGAGTGTTGTTGTTTTATATTTCAAAAAGAAATTGTCATGGTTCGAGATAATCGGCCAAAATTAAAAAAAAACCAATCGTAAAGCTTGGCTAGTCTACTTTTTCAACTGGACTCGTTTGGGGCCTATGCTTTACACTTTAACGAGATTATGGTGAATAATATTTTTTTTTTAATTTTTAACTTTTGAAAATTGTGTCATATTCTCAACTTGATTGACTAATTGATGAGCCGCAATTACTGAGCCAAAGAGCCGCACTTTGCTGACCACTGGCATCTCTTTCTGGTGGCTTTCGGGAGCCATCTGGATCCCCAATTCAATTTAATAATCATAAAACTTTTCGTCTGTTAAAACTGCGATGGTGGCAAATGTCCTTCCTTGGTATGAACGCGATTTTTCATCCAAACATCGGAATGCTTTTAATCATTTGTTTTTTTTATAAAAAGAGTATTACCACATTAACAAATTTAGAATGCGGTTTAAGTCCCGTAGGACCGCCATTGACTGGAGTTACTTACTGAAAAAGTGGATACTTTTCTGAACTGTTAAAATCTGAAAATGGATATATTCGAAATGATTAAAGGGAATATTTTATGAGCAAAATTCTAACTGAGCGAGTGTAATGTAAAGCGAATTTTCAAATTCAACATTCTAAAAAACAAAAACATGAAATCAAACCAAAATACTTGTTATCGATGCAATAAATAACACTCGGATCTACACGATTCCAAGCCATAACCGTCAACATGATAGGACTGAAATACGAAATTATCTTTAGAAGATTGATTGATGCATATACACGCTGTGGCAGTAGCTCTAGCCCACCGACGACGATTGTCAATAGAATTATTGGACTCCGTTACGGAAAACCCACAGATAGTAACACGTCACTATCCTTTTTTCCCTTCGGCGTGAAATCCGAGACCGTGGTTTAAAAAAAAAAATCCATTCTAGGAGGTAAAGTTTTTTCATAGGTTTCAAGTGGCAGAAAGCTTCCAGCTGTAACTTTAGCTTATTGTGGTTACACATGTGTTTATTGCACATATCTCGTACATGCATGCATATACATCATACATCCGTAAATCGGATACACATGTGCTACTTTCTATCCGGCCTACACATTTTCGCGCATTTCCATCTATTGTTTTCGTATGCATTTGACATGTACCTATACTATCGCTTTATGTAATATTATGCGTATAACTTCCGTGTCGGTTGCTTTATCCCTGTAGTATTGAAATTGGGTAGTCGCTTCGACAAAATAACAAAGTCGTGTTAAACTAATCGCAAATTTCTACACAGGACTGTCAATTAGCTGGCGGGTTTTTCGCACAATGTACAGTGGTGGCATTTGGAATAGGTTGACCTTGAAAGGTTAAGGTTAAGGAATGGTTTCCAAGAAAGGAAGTACCGATTTTGGATTGGCCGGCCAGAAGCCACGACCTCAACCCAATTGAGAATCTATGGGGGATACTAGTCAGAAGGGTTTATGCAAATGGGCGTCAGTTTTCTGATGTTTTAGAATTACAAAAGGCGATCTCATCCGAATGGCGAAAAATTGCTCCAGATATCCTTGGAAATCTAGTTCACTCGATGCCTAATCGAATTCACGAATTGATTCAGAAACGGGGTGATTCAATCAGTTACTAAAAGGAAGGATTTATTCTAATGTCATTGATTAGAATATGTATTTTATTTAATGAATCTATTCTAGTTTCAACCCTAAAATTTGCTTTTTCGTAAATCATTTAATAATTAAACTTTTAATTGTGAACTTAATAACGAATAACAATAAACGTATTTAATACTTTTGTTTCATACCAAATGACTTTTTTATTCATGGTTTTAATTTCCGTAGAATAAACCTTTTTTGGGTGACACTATTCCAATTTCCACTACTATATAAATTTTTTTCCTTAAAATCTGCCGAATATTTTCTATGTAGGTACACGTACAACGTACACGCCAACATAATGTCCGTTGTTTGGCGAGCTGCCAATTAGCTATCCGTGTGGATGCAGCTGACGTACGTGGTAAAATTGTAAAAATACACAATCGCTCTTATTGCACCGATAAGATGGCTACAAATGAGCTTGCTTACGTACCTTTATAGATGTGTTTTTTTCTTATAATGACGTCGCATATTTGACATAATCACTTGGGCACCAACCTTAGGCATCTGTGTTTCTTAAATAGGGTCCTTGCATTCAAGGAAAACACTATGATGTTTCCAGTTCCATCGATGCACTGATCATTGTGTGCAAATATTTTTTACAGCTGTGCTGTTTTAGCTGCAATACTTGGAACACAGATTCATATAAAATGTATGTAGGACGCTTCATCGTCTCAAGTAACACAATCCTTAACAGAACGCAAGAATTTCAATATATTCTCTTTCCGAACCCTGGCAATATAAAAAAGCGACTTAAATATGACATTTCTGGATGACATTAATTATTTGTTAATTTCTATGAAATTTAAGAGGGGATTCACACTATGGACAGGAGTTCCTAAGAGGGGATTCACACTACTGATAGGATTTACTAAAGTCACTAGATTAATCGAGTCGAGCCCCGCCTACTAGATCAAGTCGAATGTCATTAAATTCAAAATGCATCGTAGAATGTACTTGCATAATTCAAATTGCAGGACAATATTATACAACTGTTAACTAAATCTAGGATATAGTAAATCTTGTCGTTTGTCGATAATCTGAATTGCCCCTAAGTTTAGTTTTCATTAAATTTATTCGTCAATTGGCGAGATGTCAGTTCGCTGTCAAAAAACAGGACAAAACCAGACAAATGCAAAACTTTCGACGTTTTGGCATGACGGTAGGTGAAGGTCGAAACAGAAAGACTGTCCTGCCAAAAATAGAACGCATACGTCCATTCAGCGCCCGCTCTAAGGGGGGGGGGGGGCAAGCCGGGCGGTCGCCCGGGGCTCCAAATTTTAGGGGTGGCTTTTTGGGTAGCACTCGAATAAAAAAAATTGCAAAAACCCGAAAATAAAAATTCAATATAAAAATGGATGTAGTGGAAAGGAAACCATAGAAACCAGTGTCGGAAGACAAGAATCCAATAAATTGACACCCACAAAAATCATTTTATATTTTTTTTAGAGACGGTGGAATATGTTTTTTATAACACTTCCCAATTTAAAAAAATGCGTTCAAATTATTTTTTTATAATATCAACTGTTTCATTAATTCTCTTTTGAAAGTTGTGGTTTGTCCTTGAGATGCTTTGACTTGAGGAGCTTTTTCGATAACTTCCACTCACTTTTCGCATAAATTCGTCCGATATCTTCGCGAATTTCTCCGCCGCAGGTTTTCCGATTTAACTACATAGTTTTCCCGATTTTACTACATAGTTCTGATTTTATTTTCTAAGCAAAAATAAGCCGCGGACGTTGAAACCATTTGAAAATTCGTCGGCGAAGATATCCGGCTTATTGAAATTTGTTAACAAAAACTACTCCGAAATGCAAGTAATCAAAACGAGAACAATTCATCCCCGAGGTCCTCTATTCGCTAAAGATTTCTCAATAGCAGAAGTGATCATCCTTTGGTCCCCTTTCGGTTAGACCTAACGAATTCAGCTCGCCAGCCGCAGGATCGTTTTGCCTGCGCTACCGTTCACTTCAGGATGGCTCCATCCGCTTACTAGACAGCAATTCGACCAAGCCCGTGTGGTTATGAATCCAGAAACTAGTTAGATATAGGCGCATAGGCATTTTCCACCAAGGCCATTCTCCGTAACTAGCCCCTTCGTTTGCGTCGTGTTCGACTTGTATGACTGCCTTTCCGAAGGAATAGGGAAAAAGCCAACCATTTCGTGAGCCACCCAACATGACCCGAGAGCACGGGAATGTCATCGCCCGAATGGTCTTTGAACAGGTCGACGCCATGGCGTATCAACCATACAAGAGTCCCCCAAGCAACAATTCGTTTGCTTTAAAGAAGCACTTGACACTGTAGCATTCATATAATACCACGAAATTCATTTATCGTGTGACGTCGCTTAAAGTAATATTTTGATCCGATAAAACAACCTTACAGTATTTTCCGGAAAGCTTCTATCATCATTATGTAATAAATTTAAAGATGGTGGTATAAAACTTCGCTAAAACTGTCTCTAAACGTTAACCTAAAAAAGACACTCCCTTAAATACTCCACTCTTGTGTTTATTGGATGATACAGCACACACATGCAATAGTCTCTCTAAGTTAATTCACACACATGCACATATTCTTCTATAGCACAGTCGGTGTCATTTTTATAGTGTGACATTCGTATGGTCATCCAATAAATTGTTCACCGTAGTTTTATAGAAGGATGGACTTTGTGATTTTTTAAGAATTGACACTTATGAAGTGCTCTGGAATACAACGTTTCTTGAACATTTCATCAGTCCTTGTTAACTTATGAATCAATTAACCCATTCCCCGCCAACACATTTTTTTTCGAATTACATCCTGAAAATTGGTATTTACGGTAAAGAAGCCACCCTGAATCCAAAACCGTTTACCATTTTTTCCTACGTGCCTCCGTTCTCCCGCAAAGGCCCGATGCCATATGGCATCATTGGCGGGAACCCATTACAAATTTTTTTTTTCAATTAAGATAAAAACGTTGAATTTTTTTTGGAAAAACACTTTTTACTTTCTTTAATTATAATTCTGAGCTTGTGTGAAATTTTAAGAAGCATTTAACACATAATCCTGTATCACATTTGATGCATTTAGTCCGAGTTTGGCTTTTGCAGGGCGGATATGCACATCTTCTTCGATTGCATTTCGCAACATAATGGCCAATTCCATCATACGTGCAACATTCGGAAGACTGTGCTATGTGCTACCCAAATCTGATGAGCCACAGTCGTACAATAGTAGGTTGCAATATCCCTACGGAACTGCATTTGGGTGACTTCCCCGACTTTATTTGTAATATCCAAGCATTTTCATCATCCGACATGATAGGTTCAAGATATTCAACCGCCTCATGTAATTTCATTCTGCATAAGAAATATGCATGAAAAAGAATGGATTGAAATTGCTTTCTTTAAAAAAATAACGGATATATGCTCATTGTGGAAATTGAATTTTGGTAAGTTACTTTTACACACTTTTTTTTGCTCTGTACCGAGACAAGCCTTTCGAAGTACTGATTCAAAGCTTTTGTGGACAAATATGTCCTTCAAACTCCTTGAAATTAAAAAAAAAATCAAGATGAATAATTATCACGGTTGATTCAGCGCTTGAAAATAATGTTGCGTATACGCAACTTTGAGCGTTTACAGGGTGTAGTGTGCATGCATATAGACCACCCCGAGTAAAGGATGATGCACACTGGAGAGCAACAAGGATAATTCCGAAAAAAAGTCCCAGTGTTGAGACCAGATACGTCAAAGGAGTAATTTGACTCTTTGACGAGGTCTCGTACGTGTCTGAGTTTATTATTTAGTGCATCGTATGTTAGTCTCCTGGATGGAATACACGTCCATATTTTAAAGGTGTTTGTGGGTGCGCTTTAGAAAATGATGCATTTGATTGTGAAAACGATCATCGGACTTGGACTCTAAATCCTCAGAAACGAATTTTCAGCATAAAATTAATTTTCACAAAGTGAAAATTATTAAAAACGCAGTAAAACATATTGAAAAAATATAAAAAAAAAATAAAATTAAAAATAAATTTGACATGTATATGTCTTTGCGGAGGCTACCTGAGAAATGCTGGGTGTCGTTCCGTGAAAAAGCGTCACGAAAACTGTAACGAAAACGTTTAACGCTTCAAATCGATCTTCCCGTAGTTCGAACTTCACCAAATTTGGTATACATTATCCTTTGATCGCTCTGACTCAGAATCGACAATCACGATTTCGATAAGTTGCGGGAATAGCGGTAAATTCGCCATTGAAGCGAATGAAAATTCATCTTTCAATTGGTTCTCCTGGCTCTCCCCGTAGATCGATGTCGACAAAACTCGGATTGAAGATAAGTGGTGCGATCCTTAATATTCTGGTGCTAGCATTTCTTATGAGGAAGATGTCCTTGGACACAAAATGTCCTTTTTTCTGTGGGAATGCATTATAGACGCTATGTATAAGGATATGGATATCAAAATACAGAATCCGTTGCGACGAGTCTTGTAAAATGACGACAAGTTGATTTTGAGTTTTGTTAAAGGAGATTACCACCAAAAAGGACATTTTTCTAGCATAGGAAACAGAGTATGGGCATTATGGGTGTCGTTCAAAAGGTGATATTTGAGGCGCTGTATGTGATCGGTTTCAAAATATTTAAAAAAAAAACCGATGTCCCAGGGGGGTTCGAACCATGGTCCCAACCGTCGTCAATACCTTCCAAAAAGTCAACAACGACCACCAAACCGCCTTGACCACACTGCGCTTTATCAGTACGAATAACTTTAGTGATCATCATCTGGTCTATAGTCATCACTAGAGCCCGGATTCTCGTGCAGTTGCACGTTAATGCACGAAATTGATCATGTGATGATTCTGTAGTCGGTGTAGCCTGGTTGGGTATCCGCCAGGTTTAGTGCGTAAGGCAATGTGTTCGAGTCCCCACAGCAACATATATTTATACCCTTCGCTCATAGAGTGAAAGGGTATATTGTTTTTGTTACGCCGATATTATGTAACACCTCAAAGGAGCCACCGGAGGTATGGCAAAGTATATATATAAATGATCAGGGTCGGTCCCTGAATCGAATAAGCCATGTCTGTCTGTCTGTCTGTCTGTCTGTCTGTCTGTCTGTCTGTCTGTCTGTCTGTCCGTGTGTCTGTCTGTTAGCACGATAACTCCCGAAATAATGAAGCTAGTGGTTTGAAATTTTGGTCAAATGTTTGTTTTGCTAAAATCTTGGACGGTATTGAAAATGGGCCAAATCGGACCACGGGTTCCCCTACCTCCCATAAAAACTACCCCTCCTTGATATTTTAATTCGGTCATAACTTTCGGTAGAATATCGCTATCGACTTGAAATTTTGATCAATGTCTCATTCTGACATATACTTTGAGTTGATGGAAAGTGGATTAGGTCCGACTACCCCTACCCCTACTTCCCCTACAAAGTTATATTCAGTCATATCTTTTGATAGAATGTCACGAAAAACTTCAAATTAATATCAAATGGTAGCCGTTGGATGTCTTGACAAGGTAATAAAGATGTGTCAGGTCCGACCCATCTACCCCTCCCTCCCCAACAAAAAATATGAAATTGAATATTTTGGGTTTTGCGTGCCTTCTAGGTCTGTACATGGGTATAGGGTATACACTCATCGTGCTATTCGCACGATTAGAACTCGGTCTCGTAAATTTGTCATTAAGTTCATTAAGCATCTCCGACCATACAAAAAGTATACATCATATATGATCAGCATGACTTGGGGAGTCGATTGGAGCATATCCGTCTGTCTGTCTGTTGCGACGCGTTTTACTCGGCGGGTATTGAAGCTAGCAAGCTGACATTTTGCACACGTGCTTCTTATCGTTGCAGGCTGTTTGTATGTTTGATTCACTCAAATTGGATCACTGGGTCATGGGGCTGCCATACAAACCTAGCTCCCCAATTTGAGTTCTTCTAAGAAAAACTTTTTTATTTGTGTACCAATTTCAACCAAATTTCACACAAATATGTTTCTATATATAACACAAAATATATGCAAGAATGGATCAAATCGGACCATGGGGTCATGGGGCTGCCATACAAACTTCACCCCGCAAATTAGGTTATTCTAAGAAAAACTCTTTTATTTGTACACCAATTTCAACCAAATTTCACACAAATGTATTTCTATTGATGACACAAAACATGTGTAAGATTGAATCAAATCGGACCATGGGGTCATGGGGCTGCCATACAAACCAGACCCCCCATATTGGTTCTTCTAAGAAACATTTTTTACACCAATTTCACAAAACCGTGAATCAATGTGTCTTTAGCAAAGCAACTAAAAAGTTCAAAACGAATGGAATCGTACTGTGGGGTCATGCTCCGGCAACCCCAATAAAATTTTCCGAGTAAATATTTTTATTTGGCCACTAATTTCAACCAAGCCCAAAACTTTTGTCAAGACGGAAGAAAAAGAATGAGGAGGGGGATTAAATGCAAGTCATAGGTACGCCCGAAAGAACTTTTAGCCCAAGCGAAGGGTATCCAAATTTCGGCCGCGCCCGAAATTAGCCTCGGCCCCGGGGTTGGCGAGCGAAGCGAGCAGGGGGCGAAGCCCCCTAGTTTTTTCTCTTATTAGTGTCCAAAACATTTTTTTAGCTTGGTGATCATTATTTGGAACATAGTAAAACACGTGTGATTATTTTAAGGAAATTAGGATGTGTACGCAGGGTTGTTCCGTGACAAAATGTGACACTGTAAAACATAGCGAAAACCTAACGAAGCTTTAAGTCAACCTTTCAGTGGTTTGATCATTGCTAAATTTGGTATACATTTTCCTTTGATCGCCCTTACAAAGAATCGACAATCACTGATGAGTTGCGGGAATAGCGGTAAATTCGCCGTTGAAGCGAATGAAGAGTTATCTTTCAATTGGTTTTCTTGGCTCCCCCTGTGGAGCGATTTGGATGAAACTCGGATAGAAGTTAAGTGGTGCGATCCTAATTATTTTGGTGTCAGCACTTGTTATGAGAAAGATGTCCTTGGACAAAAAAGGTCCCCTTTTCTTTGGGAATGCATTATAGTCGATATGCATATCAAAATACAGTATTCGGTGAGTTGAGCCCTTTAAAATTACCACAAGCTCATTTTGGGTTTCCAAAGGATATTATATACATATGTACTACCAAAAAGGACACTTCTCCAAGGAAACTGAGAATGGGCATTATGGTTGTCGTTCGAAAGTCGACATTTGGGGTACTGTATGTAATCGGTTTGAAAGGATTTTTGGGCTTCTGGAGTGGCAAGGTAACGGCTAATGCAATGTGAGTTATTTTGTAAGCAATAACGTAGGCATATACATGATCTAAGATTTTTCCCCTAAGGGAAAACTTCTCGGAGTTTTTTTAATAGGTTTCCGCCAATGATGCCATATGGCATCACTAAAATGCATTTAGTGTTACTACCTATAAAACTACCGTTATTGCAAATTTTTTTTTTGCTATTCTAATCTATGCTACTCTGGCTTTTGTTTAACACAAATTGTTCTGAGAAAATCAGGTCGCAAGTATATGATTTTTAAAATTTTGTGGAGTCTTACCCGCAAAAATCGCATTTAAAAAAAAAAAAATCACGACACTTTTTTTTTCTGCTCCCAATGGCACAAATCTAACTAAATACTAGCCAGGAACATTGGAATAGATAGAAGAAACATTACTTAGTGTAACAAAGAAAAAAACAATGTTGAGGATGTTACAGGGTGTCCGTGGCGCGCTCCCAAATATGAGGCTTTTACTGATGCCATATGGCATCATTGGCGGGGAATGGGTTAAGATAATCTCATCGCAGAAAATGTCTGCATTTTATTAATGAATGTGTGGATTTATTCAACTTCAATTGATTGACGTATAAAGAAGAAGGTGCATAGGAGAAGGGTCGATAAAGAAGTGTTGACCACTTGTAGTGTTTACAAGCAATGTCAACTATATGTGAGGTTGGCCGAGTGGTTAGGGCGTCGGACTGGCGTACGGCAGTCGCTGGTTCGACGCTGGATGCGGGAATTATTTTTTTTTCTTTTTTTTTTGCAAACGCGAGAAAATGACAGAAAATGATGACATAAGACATGATGTATGTCTTTTCGAAAGCGTAGTTCAGTGCTACAATAAGGTGCAATTGGATCAAAAAACGGCGCCAAATGCCATTATTGGACTGGTATTCAGTGGTTATACCCTGTAAAGTCCCTATTAATGCTAGAAGAGAATATTTTACAAAGTATTATAGGAATGAAATTGTTACTTGGGCCTCCCTGCGCTGATCGGGTACGTGGTGTTGCAACTCCCAAAAATCTGTGTCCAACTAGAGAGAATGCTCTGTGTCACCGAATATGTACTTTCGCTAGCTCAGTGCTGGGGTGTCCAAACTCAAACCTACTCTGTGCCAAATATCACTGTCTGCAGAATTGAGCGGGCCGCACAATACATATTTCAAAAAACGCTCTTAAAAAAATATTTTTAAAATTTCATCGCAGAATGTTACTTAAAATATGAGCATAAATTTAAGTCAACGACATCGGGATTATGTTATTTAGAAATACTTTTTTCATTTGAACATGTTCTTCAAACAAATTTTTCAAACTTTTGACAAGAAGTTAAAGCGCCAAAATTTGTTTGAGTGATCAACAACTTTTTGTGAATTAATTTCCGCTAAATTTTGTACAGCTAATCAGAGGATTGTAGCATCGGTCATCCAGAAACACCGAGGTAATCCAAATCAACCTTGGTAGCCAAAATTGTTAGGTTGACTTGTCGTAAATTAAGTTTGGACAGAAAGGTGGCTAAATATGGACAAAAACTGCTAGGTGGACCGCATGACATGTCTGGCTCAGTTGGTAGAGTGGCTAGGGATGCTATTTTCTGAATTACAGGGGCGTTGGTTTGAGTCCCACAGTGACCTGGATTTTTTGTTTCGGAGCTACTTGCTACTCTTAAATTCCTTTTACAAAAATAATAAATAGTATAATACAGAAGGGCGGCAAATTGTCCACTTGCCCGGGGCGACGTAAGCGATAGAGCGGGCGCTGCGTCCATTGTTTACGGGACATACTCATATTTTGTCGGTTTTTTTAACTTTCCACACCGCATTCATGTCGTCATGAGAACAATATGATATAATATAATTCACATAGGAGTTCATCACATGAACACATGCATTTTCTACCGAAAAACTGTTAATATTATCGATTATGAAGTAAACCGCCTACATCTAAAAAATATTATTTCTTGTAAAGTTGCCAAACATGTAGTAACTTTAACTTTAATGCTATTCAACAGTTAAGACATATGTTGTTCGTTTTCGTTGCGGAACAAAAGGTGAAATCCTTATCGGTATCTAATGGTATACATTTCTACTGAAACATCTTACGTGTGGGGAATTGAACTTGAGTGGAATAATAAATGAATAAAATTTTCAACATTTTGAAAATTTGATAAGGTTATTCTTCAGATGATTCTCTATTGAAGAATTTAATCTTTAACTTTATACGAAGATGATTTAATGTGGTAGTTTCAAGAACTGTTGCATTTTACTGACAGATACGTCGTGGTACCTAACTTACATATGCATATAAACACGCAACTTTTTTTAGGCATGCATTATACTTTTAATTTTAATACACCATTTATGTAATTATAATTACAACAATTTTTCGTTTGATTTAATTGATTCAAAAGTGTTTTCAAATTAAAATTCCATAACAATACTGCAAAACCGTGAATCTTTACACGATTTAGTCGTATCAGGTTTCATATTCTGTTGTGCCACAATACCTACTGTATATTATTATCATAGTACAATAAGTGTTAAGCTCACGTTAGTATAAAGCTCAAATTCTCTTTAAAAAAAAATCCGTGGATTTCCAAAATCATCTTGAGCTGCAATGCAATTGCATTTTGGAGGTATGCCTAATTTGCACTATAATGGATCTGCAGAATTATCAATCTGATTCCAACCATTAAATATGTTTTTTACCTTGTCCTTTTCTGCTCCAATCCCGCTTTCGACCCATATTTTTAGATGTGTTTCTTGACATACAATATGGCATCTAAACTCCTTGTGGTGTCCAATCGAAATTTTAGTATTTCGGCAGGAAAAAAATTTAAGTGAAGAAAACTTAGCTGTATTGACACGTGATTGTGTAGATAAATTGCTCTTTGTAGGAATAAGCTCCAAGATGTTGCCAAGGATGTTCTTGCGTTCTTGGCCATCTTCATCATCCCTGTACAAAATCCATAGGGTACCGGCTATATCCATTAAGATTACAATGCAAAAAAAATCTTACAAATGAGACTCTTAAAAAGCACTATAAACAATTTTGCAAGGAACTGAAAAATGAAATTTCAAAAACTAAGGAGAACTATTTTATCAATGAATTTAATAAAAATAAACAGAATCCTAGAGGAGAGTGGGCAACAATAAATTCTATTCTTAATAGGAAACCTGTTAAGCGTAGTATCAAATGTCTAAAGCATGGAGATGTAACAGTTTCCGATCCAAAGATAGTTGCTGAAACTTTTGTGGATTTTTTTTCTAATATTTCCCAGTTTGTCTCCAATAATTCTGCCATTAGCTCCCCTTCAAATTGCTTAGTTAATGATATCATTCAAACCGAAAGCTTTTTCTTTGAAAACATTTCTTCTTTAGAACTATATCGTTTGATAATGTCGTTAAATACTTCCAATTCCGTTGTTGATAATAGTCTTCCTAATTTTGTACTTAAAAAAATAGCATTTAACATTGTGGACGTTCTATCTTACATTTTTAACAAAAGTATTCTTTCTGGCATTTTCCCTCAAAAATTAAAAATAGCGGAAGTTATTCCTCTATTTAAAAAAGGTGATGTAACTGACACAAATAACTACCGTCCGATTTCGCTGTTATCTCCTTTTTCTAAGATATTTGAAAGAGCTATAAAAATCCGAATGAACAAATTCTTAGATAAAATAGGGTTTTTTAGCACTAATCAATTTGGCTTCAGAAAGGGTAAGTCAACGGAAGACGCTTTGCTATCTTTCTGTAGCCATATATATGATGGAATCAATCATGACCGATTTACGGGAGCTTTATTTGTAGATATAAAAAAAGCGTTTGATACAGTGAACCATCAGTTATTGCTGCAGAAACTACACGATGCTGGATTTAGAGGTTTTATGTTGGATTGGTTTTCTTCATTTCTAAATGATAGACTACAGAGAGTGAAAATCGGAAGTGTTTTTAGCTCTACTCGAATGACTAAAGTTGGCGTTCCTCAAGGGTCTGTTTTGGGTCCTCTTATGTTCCTTATATTTATAAATTCTTTACTTAGGCAAAAGTTCAAAAGTAATATTAACGCTTTTGCTGATGACTTAGCATGTTCTTTTAATAGCCCATCCATGTTAGATTTATTATCGGATATAAACTATGACTTAGATATCCTTCGTCTTTGGTTCAGTGCGCATAAATTGTCATTAAGTGACAAAACAAAGGCTATGCTTTTCAACCTTAATGACCTTACTTTGGATACTTTTTGTTTTTGTTTTCATAATCATGACTGTAAACGTTTCTTGCCAAGCAATAATTTAACTAGTGATGGCACTTTTTTGTCCGAAGAGTTCTGTTCTGATAAATGTTTTGATATTGAGGTAGTTCGGAGCTTTAAATATCTTGGTGTAATCGTGGATTGTAATCTCACCTGGTCATATCATATTTCAGGCTTAAAAAACTATTTGTCATCGGCCATCAGACAGATTTTTCAGTTACGTCCAGTATGTACATTAAATGTTTTGAAAATGGTATATTGCAGTGTTTTTAACTCAAAACTGGAGTATGGTTTATCGTGTTGGGGTTGTACATGTAAAACTAGATTAAATCCTTTACTAATTGCTCAGAAACATGCCATACGATTAATAAGTAACAAAGATAGATATCACAATAGTTTTCCACTTTTTAAAAATTTAAACGTGCTCCCTCTCATCCATTTGTACTGCTATAAAATTTTAAAACTGTTTTTCATTCGTTGTGGCTACTTACATTCTCGAATTTCAACTGTTTATAATTTACGTAATAACAACCAATTCTTGGTGAATGTTCCCCGGCACAATAGGATTTGCTTCCTAAAATTTTTTACATGCTCTGCCCCCAGATTATTTAACAAATTACCACTGTCTATTAGAATTACACGTTTCCTTCCAAAATTCCTTCGAGAGGTAAAGAAGTGGCTTATGAATTACAATCATTTTGATATCTGCACAATTTTATATGGTCTGACTGTTTGATACTCATGCGTCTCAGGTTTTATTGTTGGGTCCTTTGTTTTGTTTTTTATTTTTTTCCCCTTATGCTTGCTTTTTTGTTGCCTCATTAACTTAATTTTTTCTTAATTTATTATTCTTTATTCTTGGTTTTGTATTTTATTGTATTTATTTTTCTTCTTTTATACGCTTTTTTAATTTTGTTGTGTTAAATTAACTAATTATAATTTATATTGGTTTTCCTTTTTTATATCTACCCCGCAATATATAGTGTTTATTTTAGAAAATCTTTAAATATTACATTCGACACTAATTTTTAAATTATAGAATGTTATGGTTTTTGTAATAAATAATAATAATAATAATTTCCGGCATTTCTGTTAGTACATTTCTGGCCACAATTTCAAAAATTCTGATCACGGGCAAAAGGTCAAAGAAAGAGATGATATTCTCTTAAATCTAATATGCGGTTGTGTGGAGTTACAGTTCAGTAATGATGTCATTTTAAACAGAAAATAGTTATCATAACATTTTTGTTGTTTTGGAACCCATTAGGGACCCAGAAGTCTAGTACTAATTTTGCTAGAAAAAATATCAGGCCAAAAAGTCACAAAAAATGACACACACATAAGTCTTATCCTCCTTAACCGGAGATAGGCAAATGGGCACATTAAATCAAAGAACACGCCGAGCACATTACATGTCCGGTATTTTTTTTGCAGGTACCAAGGACTGCTTCAATTAGGTAAAAAGGTAAATTTTTTTGTGTCTGTGAGTTTTTTCATTTTTATTTTCCTAAGCCAATACCTATCGCTAAGATAGGGACTAATTGCTTTCTTAACTTTTTAAAATGTGTAGACATTAAGGATAATGGGTATAGGTACCAATAGCTTTTTATATGAAAAATATTATGCGCAATGGTCTCAAAAAGGGCAAGAAGGGCGGAAACTTTGCCTTGGTCAATATGGGATATCACATTAAAAGTACATTGATTACATTCGAGATCTGGAATGCTTTCCTTTTTCAGGAGCCTAGCACTTCTTAAATTGATTAAAAAGATTAATTTTTAGTATTTCTCATCTTTCCTGTTTTTATAGTCCCAAGTTCATAATAACAATGCAAACTTAGCTGAAATACTAGAACCAACTAGAAAGAATATTGTGTGCTAAGGTCCCTAAAGCAAGGACGAAGTCGGTAATGAAAAAAAAACGAGACCGAGGCTAATTTCGGGCGCGGCCGAAATTTGGATACCCTTCGCTCCCCTCGGGCTAAAAGTTTTTTCGGGCGTACCTATGACTTGTGTTCAGGCCTCCCCGCTTCCATGCTTTTGAATTTTCACATAAGTGCCGTGTCGAAGATTTATTGGGAGAAGCGGGGGACGTGGGTTTCTTATAAGAACCAGAAAGAGGAAGGGGGGGGGGGGGGTTGTATGGCAGCCCTATGAACGCATGGCCTTTCCATCAATTTTTACGAATGTTTGTGGCATCAATTAAAACACATTTCTATGAGATTTGGTTGAAATTGGTGGACAAATAAAAAAGTTTTTCTTCGAAGAACCTAATTTGGGGGTTGGGTTTATATGCCAGCCCCATGATCCCATGGTCCGATTTAATTCATTTTTGCATATGTTTTGTAACATCAATCAAAATACATTTCCATGAGGTTTGGTTGAAATTTGTGTATACAAATGAAAAAGTATTTTTTTAAGAACCTATTTTTGGGGGTTAAGTTTGTATGGTAGCCCCACGACCCCATAGTCCGATTTCATTTATTTTCACGTTTGTTATGTGGCATCAATAGAAATATAATTTTCTGAGGTTTGATTGAAATTGGTGTGCAAATAAAAAAAATTTTTCTTAGAAAAATTTGATTTGGGGGGCTAGGTTTGTATGGTAGCCCCATGACCACATGGTCCGACTCCATCTGTTTATACATATGTTTTGTGTCATCAATAGAAACACATTTGTGTGAAGTTTGGTTGAAATTGGTGTGTAAAAAAAAAGTTCTTAGAAGAACTTAATTTGGGGAGCTAGGTTTGTATGACAGCCCCATGACCCCATGGTCGGATTTGGTCCATTTTTACATATGTTTTGTGGTATCATCAGAAACACATTTGTGCGAAATTTTATTGAAATCGATGAGAAAATAAAAAAGTTTTTCTTAGAAGAACCTAATTTGGGGGACTAGGTTTATATGGCAGCCCCACGACCCCATTGTTCGATTTAGTCGATTTTTACATATGTCATGTGTCACCAATTAAAACACATTTGTGTGAAATTAGATTGAAATTGGTGCATAAATAAAAAAGTTTTTCTAAGAAGAACCTAATTTTGGGGAGTAGGTTTGTATGGCAGCCCCACGACCCCCTTGTCGGATTTTTGCGATTCAAACATACAAACTGCCTGCAGCAAAAAGAAGCATGTGTGCAAAATTTCAGCTCCATAGCTTTTAAACTGGCCGAGTAAAACGCGTCGCAACAGACAGACAGACAGACAGACGGACAGACGGACAGACGGACAGACGGACAGACGGACATCGTCCAATCGACTCAGCTCGTCACGCTGATCAT
Organism: Microchrysa polita; assembly: GCA_949715475.1. Classification (NCBI taxonomy): domain Eukaryota; kingdom Metazoa; phylum Arthropoda; class Insecta; order Diptera; family Stratiomyidae; genus Microchrysa; species Microchrysa polita. The sequence continues at coordinate 86,855,637 of OX454418.1, read as the reverse complement.
ATATATACATATTTTATATGGTCGGAGATGCTTCCTTCAATGCGTTACAAACTTCATGACAAAGTTAATATACCCTTTTCGCTTAATAAGCGAAGGGTATAAAAACGAAAATACGAGAGGCACCTAGATTGACTGTTTGTATGTGATTGAATTTACTTGACGTCGGCTTTGATATGATTTTCCGCATGCCAGTTCCGACTAGGAAAACGCAGGATATATGTGTGTCCTTTTGGCCTAATATTTTTTTAGCAAAATGTCTTAAGGCGGAATTCATAGTCCTCATTTAAGGAATAAGAACTCCTTTAACGAGTTAGTATAAGCGAATGATTTATTGATGCAAAAAGTCATTTATAAAGGCATAACCCCATTTAATAAAATAAGTTATTTCAGGAGTCTAATTTTATTTACTGACGAATTTAAATACGAAAAATTATTTACTTTGAAGTTACAACAAAAACATGTAACATGCAACTTGGGTGGTGGAAGCAGACAATTTTTTTCCCGCCATCCCTTCTCAAATGACTAAAGTCGCCTGTTTCAAAAATCAAGTTGAACAACCCGCTCTACACTGAGAAAAAAAAAACGTATTTCAAACTAAAAATTTACGTTTTTCATTTTAACATTGCAAGAAACATGTAACTTTGACAAACTTAATTTATTTCTAAATAATATAATACGTTGTTCGAACATATTTTCTTTTAGACTAAATCGCAGGGTGTCCCGCAACCGGTGGTACATAGGATAATGGGAGATAGTACAGCTCATTTGAGGACAATAAATGTTCTACACGACCCCTCTATCTTTAACCGTTAGAAAGTTATAGCATTTTTTGATAAAAGTGTCAGAAACCCCGACTTGCCGAGCAAAATCACTATTTGCCACGCTCCCAAATATTGGATCCGAAATTTGACTTCACTTTCTGAAACTGCACAAAATTCTACATAAAATAACGGTTTTGCCAATTAAATTATTTAAAAACCTACCCAGATACAACCACTCAAACTTTAAAGAAATTTGGAAATTGATATTTTCTTGTAAATTCAAATTGCAAAATCGTAACGGTACTTTGAACTGACAAATGTGCAAAGTTTACAAAAGTTGCATCATTATGTCAGCTTTCGAACGACATATAAAAAATAGGGTCTTAAGGACTGAAAAATTGAAAATATTACGTGTTTAACAGAAAAAAACATGGTCTCAAGAGAAATTCAAAGTATACATTTTATTAAGTAAACAATATTTTTTTTATAAAAACTAAAAAGAAAGATTATTGAGAATAGGAACTTTTATATTATAAATGCTGTTCAAAGTGTCCTCCTCCATATCGGACACAAATTCGGCACCTTCTACCAACAGAAGAGACCGCCTTAAGCATCTCTTCCCTTTTTTCGCGCAAATTATTGCAAGCCATTTTAATTTTTTGCAAAAGATGTTCCCGGGACACTATTGGCTCATCGTAAACTTCATTTTTGAGTCTACCCCATACATGGAAATCAAGCGGCGTTAAGTCGGGACTTCTAGGAGGCCAAGCGACAGGCCCGTATCGTCCAATCCATTTTTCATGGAACTCACTATTCAAAAATTCCGTAACAATTCTTCCGCTGTGAGCCGGACATCCGTCCATTTGCCACCATATTTCTGATAATCTAGCTAATGGAATTTCATCTACGACCTTCGGCACGACTTCTGTTTCGAGAATCTGGTGGAACGCGGATGAATTGAGTCTTTGAGGAAGAATAATTTCAGGTAGTAGTTCATCTCCAAGAACACCGATCCAGATATTTGCACTAAACTCGTGCTGGTATCTCGAAGTACGAGTTTCGCGGGGGTTCTGATGAGACCAGAAATGGGTGTTGCGGGTATTGAATACACCACTCCGAGTAAAAGTAGCCTCATCTGTCCATATTATTTTTCTTTGGAAGTGCCGATCCGCTGCCAATCTTTGTATGAACCAACTACAGAAAGTCCTTCTTCTTTCAAAGTCGGAAGGCAGTAGATCTTGCACTTCCGTTAAATGATATGGATATTGACTATCCTCTTGTAGTGTTCGGTGAATTGTCATACGAGGCACACCCATTTGAATAGCCGCCCTTCTCGTGCTTGAATCCGAGTTCGTCCTGAAGTGACGAAGAATTTCTTCTTGCAGCCGTGCCGTAGTACGTTGACTTCGCTCTAACGTGTAATGGTTCGGTGTTCTACCAGTTTGTCGCAGTGTGTTAAACGCCCTAACAAACGTTCGGCTGTCCGGAACCTGTCTTTGGGGGAAGCGACGACCATACTCGCGAACTGCTTCGCGTCCGTTACATCCAGCTATACCATACACCAACACCATATCAGCGTACTCGATATCCGAATATTTTGTCGCCATCTAATAAAACATCACACTAATAACGATTTTAATAAATACTACTAATAATAATACCTGTTTTAATATTAACGTTCTAGCAACAGATCAATTGTGTGATAATCAATGCTAATCAGTTGAATTAAACTGGTGGAATAACGAACTGAAGCAAATGACTTTAAAATAACAAGGATTAACCGTTAATATTACCGTTTTCTCAACAAGTACATTTTCACATTTTTCCAGAATGAAACATCTTCAAGGCAAAGTTCGTTGACACCTTAATTTCACTATTTTTTGAAAACCATTAATAATAATTGAAGTATGTATGTATTTTAATTAGATTTGTTCTGCTTTAGTTTCGCGTTTTTTTTTCTTTTACACGTAATATTTTCAATTTTTCAGTCCTTAAGACCCTATTTTTTATATGTCGTTCGAAAGCTGACATAATGATGCAACTTTTGTAAACTTTGCACATTTGTCAGTTCAAAGTACCGTTACGATTTTGCAATTTGAATTTACAAGAAAATATCAATTTCCAAATTTCTTTAAAGTTTGAGTGGTTGTATCTGGGTAGGTTTTTAAATAATTTAATTGGCAAAACCGTTATTTTATGTAGAATTTTGTGCAGTTTCAGAAAGTGAAGTCAAATTTCGGATCCAATATTTGGGAGCGTGGCAAATAGTGATTTTGCTCGGCAAGTCGGGGTTTCTGACACTTTTATCAAAAAATGCTATAACTTTCTAACAGTTAAAGATAGAGGGGTCGTGTAGAACATTTATTGTCCTCAAATGAGCTGTACTATCTCCCATTATCCTATGTACCACCGGTTGCGGGACACCCTGTATACGTTTTTTCTCAAATTTACATATGAAAACTGTTAGATTGAAGATTTTTTTTTCTGCGTGTAGATTCTCGAAATTACATAAATTGCGGGATATATTTTCATAGTGAAAATCTTGACAGACATAGGTACTGTCTTGACAGAGGCAGTGGAAGGATGAAACAACAGAAAATAAATTACTTATATGAAAGTCATAGTTAAAAAATACGACCAACAGGGAGATTTTCGAAAAAGTTATACATCTAAGGATTATTAGCATATGTGTACACGTATGTGTCCCTCTCCCTATTTCTGTCTCTCTCAAATGCGTTTTAGTCGTAGCTGCACAAAAAGCTAGCAACTTATGCATACATATGGGTAGCAAAGATACTCAGAGTTCAGAGATTTTTATCCTTTAATTAGCGTCTTGCAACTCTACACAACTCAGCTAATGAAATGTGTCACAAATTGCAAACTTCATTGTTATACCGGTATACTTATGCTGGGTACCAGAGAAAAGAAAATATTTTTGTAATAAGGAAAGAAACTACTGAAACGTTCATAGTCTCCTGCTGTGTTGAGATAGACAAATTCAGTGTCTTGTCTTTCGCATGTGCAAATATTATTTGTTACTTTACCTAAGCCGTTTATGCTATATTTGACTGCTTTGCGATTTATACTTTAAATTCGGTTTGTAACTATCCAAGCCGCTACTTTAATAATTCTAATTTAATTTCATGGAGTAATCTAATTTTTGTTGGAAAATCTCTATGACCGCTTATATACCGGAGCAAAGATAAAAAGTTTTAGACAAATTTAAATTATTTTTGGACCGCATATACGGGCTGCACTAACTAATCGAAACTAAATTTAGTCCCGCTCGCAACAGATGGCGATGTGCTTACCAATCCATAATGCCTAGCCAAGCGACTGTCTCTGAAATTTATCCAGGAAGAGCGAAGTCGTCTTGTTACTGGAATGAAATCGTTTTCGATTTTCGTTTCGCTACAAAGTTTATATGAAATTCCTGGCTAGTAAAAACGCGAGATTAACAAATTCCAATCATAATATTGTCCAAGTAATCGAAATGTCAGATAAACCATTTCTAAACATCTGCACATTCCACAACCAATTCGAATAAAAAGAAGAAGAAGAAAGTTAATACGCGAACTAGACTAGGACGGTATATTCACCCTATGGAAAAGGTACTATCTCCAAAAATGCTTTAAGATAGTTTAAATTAAGAGCCGGTATATAAGCGCTCTATGAAAATTGTTTAAACTGGAAGTGGGGTTTCCATAGCATATTTAACAAACAGTAAACAATATCCTTGAAATTGTTTGTATTTTTATGCATACAGGGTGTCCGGAAACTGCCGCATAAACGCACCGGATTGTGATTCCTCATGTGATTTCCAGCAAAAGGGTGTACGCAGCATACCCCCAATTCTTAACCCTTTAGCTGCTACAGGCATTTAAAGATTTTTGAAAAAATCATTTTCTTGTACGACAGTTTTAATACCTTAAGTGCCGAAAACTAGGGTTAATTTTACCTCGATTTCGGCATAATTTGAATAGATTTTACCAAATTGCAGATCTTTAGGGGCAGTCTGAATTGAATTGTATTGAATTCGAGCTAAAACTGTTAGAAATAATGGAGATGGAGCTAGAATAAAATGATGTAAGAAAAACATCATCGTAAGACTATGCGCCAATTTTTAAAAGAATCGTACAAGCACCTCTCCTTGGCAGAAGTTAGAGAAAATTGAGATGAAAAAATAGATTGTTTTTGGGTCAAATCACACAAATTTGACTTTGAATGTAAAAACCAAACTTCTTATCCGATTTTAGTGCGTTTAGTTTTATTTTTTTAGGTAAATTTGTCGGCTGTAATTAATTTTTCAAGTTTTCAAATACCTGTGGCAGCTAAATGTTAAGAATTGGGGGTATGTCGCCTACAACTCTTTTGCTGGAAATCACATGAGGAAACACAATCCAGTGCGTTTATGCGACAGTTTCCGGACACCCTGTATAGGTTGTCAATTAATCTCCGATTTCGATCACAGACAGTTGTTATACCTCCCCAAAAGGCGTATGGTAGAACATTTCCAAAATAATTTTGTCCCTAATTTTACTTCAAATCTGTTGAAAATAATATTCACTCAGGATAGGCTAAATACTGATGTCTTTCTCAATTTTTTTTCTATCAACTTTTTGCCGACAAATGCTTTCGACATCTCCAGGATTTTTCAATAATAAATTTTAGCTCCAACTCGTTATTTTAATAAACGCAGCGGAATAGAACAGCAATATTTTCGAAAATGTCTGTATGAAAGTGCACAAATAAACATCTTAATCAACTCCTTGTGAAACGAATTTAGGAAAAATCTTGAGCAGAACATAATTTCATATATACAAAGAGCTGTTCTCTTGGGCTTGCTGGTCTATATACTTTGACTCCCTTCACTGTGCTTCCTAGTTGACTCTATTAGTTTTCTCTCTGCCTATACAACAAAATTTGGATAAAATATCATTTGAAATCTGTTCATATGTAGTCATTTGTTTCTCTTTACGTACGTACATATATCAAAGGGGAGGGGACTGTGATCCTGTGCGTCTTTTGGCAAAGGATTCGTATATGATTCTGATTATATGATACGAGTATATTTATGTAAAAGAATGTTCTAGACAAATTACATCATTTGTTTACATTTGATGAGCTTGTAGTGTTTGTACACAATTTGTAACATATTGTTGTGGTGTACGTATACTTACATATTTTCCATCTTCCCAACATTGTATGTGTGGATATGTTAAGTTTGAACTACCCAAAGGTTTGTAATTAGAAATGTTAATAACTTTTGGGCCAGGATTTTGTTTCGGGAGGGTTCCAAAGTCGCAGAAATATTATCGTGCTATTCAGTTGTTAAAATAAATATCTGGCGCGACGATTCAACATTGGACTAAGGTCGCAGGTGTGTTTTCAAGATCTTAACTGCTTTTTTGTTGAGGTGTTGAGATCAACAATACGCTCAGCATTGGTGTTTATCCCCATAAAAAGGTACTGATTTATCATCCAAGTGAGATGATAGTTCGTCACATGGGTTGGTTTTGATTTTGAAAATCACCATAAACATTGGCTCGAACCCACAACCGTGTGCACCGAAGGTGTGCGCACTAAGCACAACACCAACCAAACTATCAATTGTTGGTTTAGATTAAAATCTTTTACTGGATTCTTCTGCAAAAACCAAAAACTCTAGAGGAAATTTGAGAAGACTAATTGTTCCGAAGAATTATTAGTATACAAGCCTATCTTTATATGAAGGATAGTCATTTTATCAGTGTTGCCAACTGGAAATTTAGAAAACGGCTAAATTTAGCCGGAAAACCGGCTATATTTTTTTCAAAAACGGCTAAATAAATTTCAGCTAGAGAAACGGCCAAAAAACCGGCTAAATCATACAAAACAGCCACATTACGAAAAAAATATAGTAAAAATACCGGCGTACAGAGGGCTGCGCCCGCAATACGAGGGTTTTTTAGAATTTTGATGCATAGTGAATATTTTTTGTACATATATTTTATAAGCAATAGATAAGAATTGTGCACAGCATTAATAGAATGCTTCCTGTAAATCTATTTTTGGATTGGTCTAAATAAACGCGATTTACTATTTACCCAGTTTGTATAAAAGTAGGTACTCCAAGGCAAATCTACAGGCATTTTTCGATTTAAGATTTCTGATGGCCTTTGAGCAAAAAGAAACTCAGGCAAACGTAAGGCCGGCTTGGCTTTATATTTAAACTGAATTATTGGCTGTAAAACTACTGTTACTCTTTTTTTAATCAAGGAAAAGCAACTTATATGAAATGATTCCATTGTGTCCCCTGACATAAGAGCCCATGCAAGCTTTCCTATGAGTATTGAACAAGTATACTTTTGCAGCTATTCAGGGACACCCTGTTAACTTGGTCCTACAAACTTCAAAAATATTTGTGGCAAACACTATTGCCATTCTATGCATATCCACCAAATTTCATGTTCATTGTTTCATCAAGTTAAAAGATATGCATTGAAGAAATGCTTAAGAGGCTTCCCTTGCATTGTGAAAGGCCCTTACTAAATACTAACTTGGCTATATTTCCGGTTTGGATACAGATATTCGAATGAAAATTCCAAGACATATTCCCTATGTAATTTTCTAAACATCCCTAGCAGAATTTTCATACATATTTGGAAACCTAAAAGTGTAGCCCCCCCACGATCAAATTCAAATTTTACAAATTTACTGTTATTTACTTTTCCTTAGCAAAAGTCAACAGTCTTAATATTTAACGTATATAAAGCCATACTGACCAATCTTTGTGCAAAGTTTCATATCGATCCCTATAACGGTTTAGAAAAACGGAGGTCGAAAAGGAAGTTTAAGTTTGAACGCCAATAACTTTTTTACCGTTACTCGAAACTGGAAAATTTTAACTGATGTGAGATGTACTCGTTTAGTTCTTTGATTTAAATACCCATATGTCAATCTCCGATAAAAACGAAAAAAGTCGACATTTTTCAAACGTTCCGGACACCCTGTTATCTTCTTCCTACCAACTTCTAAGGTATATGTGCCAAAGACTGTAACCATTCTACACATTCCTACCAAATTTCATGACAATCGGTTGAGCCGTTCGCGAGTTATTTAGTGAACAGACGGACGGACAGACGGACAGACGGACAGACGGTCAGACGGACAGACGGACGGACAGACAAAATCGATTTCATAAGGGTTTTTTGAAAAAAAAATTTTTCTAAAAAACCCTAAAAAACTGATTTTAATCATTATATTTCTTTTCTGGAGTACTACTCGTAATTTATGCTTTAGGCAGATTTCTTAGTTTTATTGCATCTGCTCCAATCGCTGCCATTACAGTCAAAATTTACTTTGATCGGAGTAAGATAGTTCAACTATAGTTCAAATTGTTGTATACAGATACAATTTCTCGGTCTAGTCCATAACCACATTAGCTTTGAAATTGTGGAACATAAAATTCGTAAAAGGAACGTCCAATGCGTAACTGTGGGCAAGGGCAACCGCATCTATGTATGTATGGATATCTTACCATCATTGCACATGAACAATCTTATATTTTGATTAAAATTTAACTGTTTTAGGCCCAAGATACATGTCCAAATCATCATGATGATGAAAGTTCGAAATTGGAGTGACACATATGCTTTCGTCATTGGAATTCGTCATTTATTTTTGACGTTTGTGTAAATAGTGAAAATGTCCCTCACAATTGCGATATTTTGATGAATATTCAGTTCAATAATTTGAGGACACATTTTTCTTAAAGAATTTGAATAGAAATGTGCCAAGATTGATAACAAATTTAATATTTTTGTAAACACTAGGGGGCTTCGCCCCCTGCTCGCTACACTCCCCATCCCCCCCTCTCTCCGCTCGCCCCGGCCCTAGCCTCCTCCACGCTCTGCGAGGACAATAATAACCAATTGCATTTTCTGAAGTTAGCATTTTTCTATAGAAGGATTCTTGTTCTTCAATTTTACAACAGATGGTGTCCCGACTCATTAGTGAGCAAATGATGGTCCAAATGCGTAATTTGGAACTCGTGCTAATGATGATAAATTTATGTCATTCGAAAATATGTGTGTCAGCTTGTTAATAATTTTCGAATTTGAGCCCTCCAAATTTTATTTTATTTTCCATAGTTACGAAACTTATGTTCCATTGTTGGGGGAGCATCTGCAGCAAATCGACAAAAGGGTCACAGGGTGGTTGAGTCTAGAAAGACTCGTGGGCGAGACCACCAGGGCAATTCTGTCCTCCTATGAAGAAAACTGCCCCGTGCGGGTCTTCAAAGAAAATAAGTGTGTTCCGTGGTGGAATCATGAGATAGCTTGCCTCAGGAAAAGAGTGAGGAAGCTGTTCAACAGGGCCAAGCGCAACGGGGACTGGGCTCTGTATAGATCCACCCTCACGGAATACAAGAAAAAGATCAGGGACGCTAAAAGGCAAAGTTGGGCTAACTTTTGCGACAGCGTCAACAATACCACCAAAGCAGCTAGACTGCACAAAATTATGGCAAAAAATGGTTGCAACACTATTAGCACTCTGAAGGGTGCAAATGGGGACATAACGAGGGATGCCGAAAGCACAGGCATGCTGCTTTTAGCAACCCATTTCCCCAGCTGCAGACTGGACTATAACGTGAATGATGGTCACAGTTGCATGAATCCGCCCAATAGGGCAAACAGATCTGCCTGGGCAGCAGCAAAAGATATTTTCACGTATGACAGGGTTAGGTGGGCAATTGGGACATTCGATCCATTTAAGTCGCCCAGCATGGATGGAATCTTTCCGGCGCTCCTACAAAGAGGCCAAAGCGAGCTGATACCATTCATGGTTAGTATCCATAGAAGTAGTTATGCTTTGGGATATATTCCGACAGCCTGGAGATCAGTTAGGGTAGTCTTCATCCCCAAAGTGGGTAAAAGACCGGCGGACGATCCTAAGTCGTACCGCCCCATCAGCCTTACATCCTTTCTCATGAAAGCTATGGAAAAGATACTGGACTCTCACATCAGAGGCACACTTCTTAAGACACGGCCGCTGCACCGAAAACAATACGCCTACCAACCGGGTAAATCCACGGAATCGGCACTTCAGAGCTTGGTAGAAGAGATCGAGGTAGCCATGTCCAATAAGGAAACAGCACTATGTGCATTCCTTGACATAGAAGGCGCCTTCGATAACACCTCCTTCAAATCCATAGAAACGGCACTACGAGCCAAAGGAGCCGACAATACAATCATTACCTTGGTGCAGCGTATGCTTTCGTCTAGAATTATTTTTACCAGTATAGGCAATACTACCCTTTCTGCTTTAGCCAATCGTGGCTGCCCCCAAGGAGGGGTACTATACCCCCTCCTGTGGTGTCTGGTAGTTGATGGATTGATGTGGAGACTTAGCTCAGCTAGGTTCTCCACACAGGGGTATGCGGATGGATGGTTATCACGGTTAAAGGCAAATTCGAGGAGGTCCTACCGGATGTCCTGCAGAGTGCTCTGCATATAGTCCAGGAGTGGTGCACAGCAAACGGGCTGCGCGTCAATCCAACAAAGGCCGCCGTGATACCATTCAGTAATAAAGGGAATCTCCAAACACTGGAGTGTCCCTCCATGTATAATGCACGGCTAACAATGCCGGAAACTGTCAATTACTTGGGGGTCACACTTGACAAGAAACTGCTATGGAAAAAACATCTTAGTCTGGTAGCAGAGAAAGCAGTTAAGGCCTTGTGAATCAGCAGAAGCTATGCGGGGAAGGCATGGGGTATTAAGCCTTACATAGTTCTGTGGATCTACAAGACAATTGTTAGACCTATTGTGGAATATGGGGCGGTCGTGTGGTGGAGAAGAGCAACCACCATAGACGGAAGACGGTGTCTCGAGAAAGTTCAGAGGCTGGCCTGTCTTGCTGTCCTTGGGGCCTTCTTTTCGAGCCCCACTGCCGCCCTGGAGGTCCTGCTAAACTTGCCACCTCTCCACATACACATCGAGGTAGTGGCAAGATTAGCTGTCATTAGGCTCGTAGCATGTGATGCGGCGTCTCCACTGAACTCAGTTCAACAGCAGATTACTGGATATGCCATCAGACCATCTGGTCAAAACTCTCCGTTTTGACACTTCTTATAGTGCAGAGATATGGGAAAGGGTGGACTGGACTGACAGATTCAGATCACTCCACCCTAGCACCATCAAATTTTACACGGACGGCTCCAAGACCGATACAGGATCTGGAGCTGGAATTACTGGCCCGAACATTAATATCTTTATTCATATGGGAATACATCCGACCGTGTTTCAGGCGGAAGTGCACGCAATCGAAGTGTGTGCAAGATTATGCCTTTACAAAGGTTACACCAACAGGAAAATAGCAATATTCACTGACAGCCAAGCAGCAATAAAAGCGCTGACGAGCTGTACTGTCACATCTAAGCTCGTGTGGGTTTGAAACAGGGTTAGGATCATATGGGGGCTCCTTACGGGGCATTGCCGTTTAAACGGTCATTTAAAGCGCTTGCGCATTGTTACCGACGCCAGCTGTCGCTTCTGTGAGGCTGACGACGAAACTGCTTCTCACATCCTGTGTGAATGTGAGAGGCTAGCTAGGCGCTAAGTGTTTCGGTATCGCTTTTCCCTTGGAAGAGGATATCGCCACTATCAATATGGCCCAGCTGAATCGATTTATCGAAGGCAGTCGATTAGATGAGTTCATCTAATCCATAGTAGGGGCAATGGTACAATAGACCACCGGTCGCAGTGCCTAGGGCAACTCTTGTTGCCTGTGCCCTCAATAAATCTAATCTAATCTAATCTAACCACTAAACCTGAATCTTGGTTGAATTAGTGCCGCGTGTCCGCTCTTAAAAGATTTTCTAAAAACGTCTGTACACATAGCAACAGCAGTTCTATACAAACCCCTTTGAAACTTCTATATATTTTCGCCACTGTTTTACTTCGTTGAAACTCGATAAGCAGGCAGCTGAATGCTACACCCTTATACTCTCATAAGGCCACCCCTTATGATGCGCCTTTCATAGATAATATTTTGAATTCTTGAAAAATTACAAAATCAGGTTTGCAAAAAACCATGTACAAGACAATTGTTTTCACTGCACATCAAAACAGTCGCGAATATCTAGCGTTTTCCAGTAAGGAGTAACTCTCTCTTCATTCTTAATCACGGTTTCGTGGAATTGTCTCCGCGATTAATTCAGGAGATAACTACGTTTCTGTTTAGTTCAGTTATCGCCATGCGCAAAATATTCGGATCTTATCCTTCACTCGACCCAACCCAATAGACCAAATAATCAATAATATATTTAATTTTTTATTAAAAAAGAACCAAATATAGTTTCCACAATGGACACGTGAGATCAGTGTGAAATATGATGTGGGCTGTAGAAAAAAACGCCCTTCATTGACGCTTTCAAAAGGAAACGAGCCTTCATTGAGATATTTTGCCGTGAATACATTATGTCCTTTGCAAATAACTGAAATCTTCTCCGAAAACTAACAAAATGAAAACGCACAACTAGTTTTTGAGTAATAAATCCACGTAGGGTTTCAGATGAAAAATCAATGAACTCTGCTTAATTTAATCTTCTGACTAGATCCAAATTTGAAATTTGTGGTATTGAAAAGTTGGAATATCATGAACAGTGTCGATGTTAGTATGGAGACATTTTCTCATCCGAGAGTTGGTATAGCTATCCCATCCCATTATGTTTATGAACACGATTGATTTTTGACAAATTTTCCAAAAACACATTTTTGCTTCAAAATAGCTCTGATCAAAGAATAATTTAACGCATTTTCTATTTTTGCTCAGCATCTGCGCATAGGAAAGCTTAAAGCTCCAATCGAGGCGGGAGATCGCAAATATTTTCAATAAATAAACTGTCTGTCACACATTTTACAGAAAAATATGGGAATTAATTATTATTATAGTTTTTTTGGCTATTTTATACCGTAATCACCAGAATTTCTAGGCTTATTGAAAACATTTCGGGAAGGGTCCGGACCCCATGGACCCCTCCTCTAGCTACGTTCCTGCTTTTGGGTCTCGTATGCCTCATGTAAGCGTATATTTTTTGTAGTCTACTTGTTGTATGAAAAATCGACTGATTAAAATACGAAAAGCGTTTATCCCCCAATACAAAGATTCAACATCCACATCATCTATTAGTGCAGTCATATTAGCATTTCAAATAGAAAAAAATAGAGTAAGGTTAATTCTTGTGGGTTTTGAATCAGTGGGCTCCCAAGAATTTAACTCATTTTCCTAAAAAAAATTTTGATTGGAAAGGTCCCAAAAAGGACAAAAAAGGATACTCTTTAATCCTTGACCGGAGGTCGGCATGTGGGGTATCAAATCAAAGGGGACATCAAGTACATTACATTTCCGTGTTTGTTCCATGTTTCAAGGACCCTCAACGGAATAAATCGAGATTAAATGGAGAATCATTGTGTTTCCCGTGTATCTTTCCGAAGCCCTAATTACGAGAGTAATTCAAATTGTCACTACGTTTCTCACTTTTCCGAATCTATAATAGCTAAAGATTCTACCATTAAATTTGCTAAGAAAAAAAAATGATCGGAAAGCTCTAAAAAAGGACACTAATTACAAACCTTGATCGAACGTGGGCATGCGGGGTGTCATATCAAAGAGGACGTCGAGTACATTCCATATCTGGCGTTTATTACTTGTTTCAAGGACCCTCACAGGAGAAAATTGGGGTCCAATGGAAAATTTGCATGTTTCTCGTATATGTAGCTTTCCAAAGCCGTAATTTTTCGTTGTAGCCCGAATTTTTCCATTTAGTGTCCATGAAACAGGAAACAAACACCGGATATGCAATGCACTCGACGTCCTCTTTGACATGACACCCCGCATGCTCACTTTCAATCAAGGTTTGTAATTAGTGTCCTTTAATGTCCTTTTTCAGAGCTTTCCGATAATTTTTTTCTTAGCAAATTTAGTGGTAGAATCTTACCCTATCAGAGATTCGGAAAAGTGAGAAACGTAGTGACAACTTGGATTATTCTCGTAGTTATGGCTTTGGAAAGCTACACGGAAAACACAAAAATTTTCAAAGAAAACGCCAACTTAATTAAAAGTTTGACTGTTGTGTTGCCGGAATCAAATTTTATATAAGGTGTAGTTGTTGTTTCGCCTCCAATGATCCCGAAATCAAAATGCTTATATACATTCACAAAACCTATATATTTCAGGCTATTAAGCCCATCTTCAGGGTTATAATCTGTGAACATTAAACATTTTGATAAAATTAAATAATTAAAATTAGACAAATATTAAAAATTAAAAATACCTTATGAATATTATGTGTCAAACAATGATGGTAATTGTGACAATTATAGGATAATTGAAAGTTAAGTCAAAAACATCTGAGTACGAGCAAAAAATGAATGAATTAATAAATGATGATAATATGTTTACGATTCTGAGCTCTGACCCTACGACATCTCTTGAACGTAAAAATAACAGGCTAATATCTACGTTATGCAACAAATTTCATCATTACATTGATGAGAGATCAGCATCCAATTTAAAAACATACACTGCCGTCGCTCCTAGAATTTATGGCCAGATTAAAATCCACAAGCCGGATAGAACTCTTCGTCCAATTGTATCGACCATAAACTCGGCTGGATACAAGCTCTCCAAATTCTTAGCGAATATTCTCCGCAAATCGTTCAAACCCAAGTTTGCTATTAAAAACTCTACACAATTTGTGAAACATATAAAAAATAGAACGATTCCTAATGATTATCAGCTTGTGTCGGTTGATGTTACTAACTGCTTCAATAACATCTCCACGGATTTAGCTATTAGCATTGTTGACAGAGACTTCGATAGATTAGTGAAACATCACACTTTAATTCCGAAGAAACAGTTCCTGAATTTGTTGAGTTTTTGTTTGAAAGACTGCAATTATTTTCGTTACAAAGATGTTTTTGTATCTATGAAAGAAGGTTTGTTCATGGGCTCAAGCTTAGCCCCGATCTTGGTACAATGTGTATTGGACGATGTAGTGAACGAAGCCTTATTAAAATTGGATTTTGTTCCATTATTTTGGTTTTCGTATGTAGATGATCATATCACAGCGATTCCTAAGGATAAAATTAATGAAATGTTGGATGCGTTACATTGTTATAACTCGAAGATTAGATTTACATATGAGATGGAAGTGGATGGAGTACTAAATTATCTTGATTTAAGCTTGTATCGAACTCCGCAATGCAAAGTCATCACGAATTGGTTTCACAAACCAATAGCTTCAAATAGACTTTTAAATTATTATTCCAACCATCCAATGAAAATGAAGAACAACGTTGTTAAGTCATTTATTCGCAAAGTATTTCGAATTAGTCACAAAACATTTTGGAACGAAAATCTTTCTCGCATTTATAATGTTCTTCGCAAGAACAACTACCCACCGAACATAATACATAAATTGATTGAAGAAGTAAAACATACCAAAAAAGGCCCTAATGGATTAAGCTACGCATATTTAACTTCCTCGATAAGCGAAAATCTTAGTAATAATGCAACATTATCGACACCTCAATTATATTCATCTGTTGCCTATGTTCCAGGGCTTAGTGAATCTATATCGCGCACATGCAAATATTTTGTACCTGAAATTAAATTGGCAATGAGACCTCATAACAAAAATGCAAGCATGTTTACTAATATGAAAGCGAAGATACCTAAAGAGGAACGATCGGGAGTTGTTTATAAAATTGATTGCTCTGATTGCGATAAGGTTTATATTGGAGAAACAATACAAAAATTAGGAACTAGATTAAAACAGCATGGAAATGACACAAAAAAGAAACTTAAGGACAATATATCAGCCTTGGCAAAACATGCCCTTAGTAATAACCATAACTTTAAATTTGATGATGCGAAAATTTTACTAAATGAACGGAATAAAACAAAACTAAGAATCCAAGAAGTTAATCAAATTATTAAATATGAAAATCTGGTGTGCAATGAAAAAACAGATAAAAAGCATTATTCTGATGTATACTATAATTTAATCCAAGATAGCTTTAAATAATTTTGCCAAAGACGTTTAAACTGCGATATTTTTACTTACATGTTTGTTTTATCAATTAATTTATTATTTGTTTGTTTCTTTAAGTGTCATATTTCTTTTGTCTGTTACTGTATGGCCTGATTGACATCTATTATTAGCCTTTTGACTTAACTTTCAATTATCCTATAATTGTCACAATTACCATCATTGTTTGACACATAATATTCATAAGGTATTTTTAATTTTTAATATTTGTCTAATTTTAATTATTTAATTTTATCAAAATGTTTAATGTTCACAGATTATAACCCTGAAGATGGGCTTAATAGCCTGAAATATATAGGTTTTGTGAATGTATATAAGCATTTTGATTTCGGGATCATTGGAGGCGAAACAACAACTACACCTTACAAAAATTTTCGATTTAATCTCGATTTATTCCGTTGGGGGTCCTTGAAACAGGAAACAAACACCGGATATGTTATGTACTCGACGTCCCCTTTGGTTTGATACCCCACATGCTGACCTCCGGCCAAGGATTAAAGAGTATCCTTTTTTGTCCTTTTTGGGATCTTTCCGATCAAATTTTTTTTCAGCAAAATGAGTTTTAGATGCCTGGGAGCTCGCTGATTCAAAAACTTCAAAAAATAGCCTCACTCTATTTTTTTCTATTTGGAGGCCTGAAATGGGATATATTGACTGCACTATATGCATTGTCTAGCAATAAAACTCAGTTAACTATTTTTGAAACATTATGAATACTTCTGACAATTTGATTTGATCATCTTTTTTGTTCAACATGTTTCTCTTTTAGGGCTCCATTACACAGTCATATTTCTATACGAACATCAGCTTAACGAGTGTGTATGCATTATTTTGCTAAAATTCTAGGCAATTCAATGAAAAAACGGTTAACCGAAAACCGGTACTTTGAGCCCGGTTAAAACCGGGCGGTCTAACGGCCTTTGCAAAAAAACCGAAAACCGGGTTATGGGCCGGTTTTTGACATCCCTATACCAAACCAAATACATTACATATTTTCAACAAGTGCTGAACCCTAATTTTATAATTCCATGCATCCTTCCGATGGTAACTCATTTCAATGCCACTGAAGGATCCGCAATAAACTATGTAAATACATAACTAGCTATCAACATACTAAGTACATATATAATAATGTTTATCAATGTCCCTTCAGTGACGAGAATTCACTTATTTTTACCATAAAAATTATTATTGTTACACATTTTCGGGGGTCAAAAGTATCAGCAACGCTAATTTATTCAAAGTTTAGTATACGAGCATTTTATCCTGTTGGCAAAAAAAATGTCTGAATATTAAAAAGTTAACTTTTACCATAAAGTGTCAACTTTTGGATTTTTCCTTCATTCGGTATACATGAGCTCCTGTTTTGTATATGTTTTTATTTTTCCACCCCCATTTCTTTGCCTAATTTTAAGCTTCACGGTAAGATAACACCTTTGTCTAGGACGCTAAACGTTGGTGTGATAAAGTACAATACCTTTTAATTAAATACAAAGGATAATTGCGTCATATATTTTTCAATTAGTGGGTGCTCATCAGGGGCTGTAGAAAGTCAAAGGACAGATCGTGACCACGTTAGAAAGGTGGCGAAACAAAGACTTACAACAAGTGATACTGACGACGAAAAAAAAGAGTGTCAAAGCGCAAGCAAATGTTGGGGTATCCAATAGCAGTGAACATAACGTGTTTTGTTTAAACAGGTTGTGATAACATTCAGGGATGTAAAGGTTTGAAACAGTAGAATAACGTCACTTTAGCAAGTACATTGGATAAGTAGATATGAGTTTGTAGGTGT
This sequence comes from Microchrysa polita, assembly GCA_949715475.1. Taxonomy (NCBI): domain Eukaryota; kingdom Metazoa; phylum Arthropoda; class Insecta; order Diptera; family Stratiomyidae; genus Microchrysa; species Microchrysa polita. The sequence continues at coordinate 86,837,984 of OX454418.1, read as the reverse complement.
ATTATGTAGGTACAAAAAAAAATAAAAACAATATGGCAATGGGTGAATTCACATTGTAAGACGAAACCGGACAGGTAAACTTGCAAGACAATAACCATCGTTCTTACAATGTGAAATGCACTATGCTTGTCTGCTGTCCACTACAAAAGCTCTCGCCGTCCGTTTGTTAGCCGTCCGGTTTCGTCTTACAATGTGAAACATCCCATTAGCTTCTGTTTTTATGTCACCCGAGAATTTTAAATAATTTTTCAGTACAATTGTAAAATCGTACGCGCGAGTCTAGACTAAAATTAAATCTATAGTCTCTAATACTAATTTAATCAACGGAAGTCAGATGAAAGCAACAATAAATTATTATTAATTAATTATTCTGCGGAGTAATTACAACGACCTATCCTAGTTCACTGCTGGATAATGCGTCCATCTTAGTCACGCATGTTACTCTTTTTCTTCGTCTCACCTGTTCTTAAAATATTCATTCCATTAGGTACATTTATCTTTGAGTTTTATGGAAAGTGAAAAGTTGTTGTTGTCGAGTCGATACTTCAATTTAAACCCCCTTTTTAATGTTTACATTTTGTCAAAAATGATTTTACGACATTTTTGTAAGTAAATACTTATCTATCTAATTATTCTCGCCAATCTGAAATAAATCCAGTTAACGTTTTCATAAACCTATCCCGAACAACTCAAATGAATTTCCAACGCGATTTAGCCCCGCCAAAAATAGCCTTATAAAAGCTATCCAACTTCAGGATTGATTCTACGTTAGATGGTAGACAATTTTTGGTTACCTGGCGGACGGAGAAGACTATTTTTTTCTCGGTAATGCTATATCGTAATTAAAACCGTCATAAAACTGCTGTAAAGTAACAGCCTCTGTGAAGTGTGAACAATGGCGTTAACACATACCGTGAGGCAGATGGAAAGGATGCCTTCAAAAGCACGCAAAGGATAGCATCGTGGGAAATTTATGGCATTCTTGCGCTCTGAATTTTGCGAATGTTGAAAAGTCCAACATGTAGCGGCCATCTAATCTAATGTACATTTTGTGCAAGGCGAGTGTCACATTGATTATATTTAAAGCCGCGTTAAATTATGGAGGGGGTGTCTATCTTTAACTAGACGGAGCTAAATATATACATACATACTATACTGATACTATTTATGGATGAGAATTAATCTAATTTGTTGCTCCTCTGTATCAAGTTTAAACATGGCGTTATATATTAAATTTTCATAATACCCAATTAATTTATTCCGAGAAGAACAGCCCAAACCAGGAAGTAAGTTATGCTAATTGTAAATGATATCGGGGAGGACATTATGTAGGGGGAGTCCGGGAGAGTTGAGCCACTTTTTGCTTCATCGCGGATAAAAAGTTATCCATTGGATAAATTTATATCATTTATTTTTCATTACATAGTGCGTGATGTTACCTTTAAAATTTGATTGATATTTACTGAAAAAAATCCATAGTGTATGGCACAGAATTCCTTTTTCAAAATCCTCAAAATGGCTCAAGTCTCCCCAACTGGCGGGAGAGTTGGGCCACCATAGAGGGAGACATGACCATACATTTGAAATTGCCCAAAAAGGAATATTTTTGACGGACATGTTAACATGTTTTATCGTTGTCATCATATATTACGAAAAAAACGTAATCGTGTTCTTTTTGGCTTTTGACTGGACTTAGAACGTTCAATTGAATCCTAGTACAAATTATGTGATTTTTTTATGTTAATTTATGTTCACCCGGACGTAATTTCCACAAGTCTAAGAAAGGTTTTTAAGTTAAAGGGGTTCCGCACCTGAATGTATACTCTTAAATCGATTTTCGATACATTTTCCAAAAATTAGCTGAAATTACATATATTTTAAGGGCGGGAGACTTGAACCATATAGCTGTCAGTTTCTATATGGTTCAAGTCTCCCGGTTGGCGCTTTTTTGGGTAAAAATGCTCTGAGCTGGACCACGACTCACCAAAGTAGGAAAACTCATTATATTCTGATTAAATACTTAATTAAGAAAATGTCTGCACTAAAACAAATGTGTTGGCTTCTTATCGATTAAAAAAAATATAATTATTTGAAAAATTAATTTTTCACTTTTTGTCACGAAAAACATATTTTTCCGTTTATTTTCCGAAACATACAAGTGTCCGACATTTGGACATGGTATTCAGACGTGGCCTAGAATAGGTCACCTTCTGACAAAAAATCAACCTCTAGTCGTTAAATTCCAAAGAATAAACTCAAATGGTTCAAGTCTCCCATATGGTCAACTCTCCCGGACTCCCCCTATTAATTTAGGTTTTATGTTAGCTCGAAGAATGTTCAAGGTGCACACACCTTGATACCATCGAATGTATCTTATAGCCTGTAATTACGAGTGCTTACAGCATTTATTTAAATCGTTTTTTTTTTGTGGTGGGATTGAGTTTTCTGTTTTTTTTTTATGCCTCCTAGGACCTAGGAGGCAATTCAGAAAAAAATCGTGGGGCTGCCATAGAAACACATCCTTTAAAAGAAGTTTCTTCTCAGATTTTTATAGACCCATTTGATTATTAAAAAAGAAGAATTTAGAGAAACACAACCTACCAAAGTAAATTCTTAAAAATAAAATTTTGAACACATGCTTATTTATGTTGCAGGCTGTTTGTGTGTTTGAATCACCCAAATTGGATCACTGGAGCTGCCAAACAAACCTAGCCCCCCAATTTAAGTTCTTCTAAGAATTTGTTTGTTTGTTTATGAACCAATCTTGACTAAACTGCAGATAAATGGATGTCACATCAAATATGTAAAAATAGATGAATCCAACAATGGGGTCATGGGACTGCCATGCCAACCCAACCCTCCAATTTAGGTTCTTTAAAGAAAAACTTTTTCATTTGGAGGCCAATTTCAACCAACCATCTCTTGAAAACTTATTTCTTTTGATGTCACAAAACATATGTAAGAATGATTGGAATCCGATCATGGGGTCACGGGGCTGCCATACAGACCCGACTCCCCGAATGAAAAGTCTATACCGCAATGTCGAGATGAATATTTCAAAAACCGTCTTAATTATATGAAGGGAAATATTAGGGAGGAATGGCGAGTTATCAATAATATTTTGAATCAGCCTAGCCGGAACAATGTACCTAATAAACTCCTGATCGATGGCCGCATAATTTCGGATAAATACGGTATTGCGAATACGTTTAATGGCTACTTTACGTCCATTGGGTGTAATCTGCCCGTTGTAGCTACCTCTAGCTGCAACTTGTGTTCGAGGATAAGAAATAGCGTTAACATCCATGAATCTAGTTTTGCATTCCAACCAATAACTCCTCTAGAAATCTTGAAGACAATTGGCTCTCTAAAAAAATCTAACTCATGCGGCTTTGATGGAATTTCAAGCGTTATTTTGAAACAAATAGGTTGTTTCATTATAGATATTTTGGCGGTTATTTTCAATCGAAGCATATTTTCAGGGGATTTTCCTGATGGTCTTAAATGTGCAGATGTACTACCATTGTACAAAAAAGGCGATACTTTGGATATGAACAACTACAGACCGATCTCACTACTTCCAGTTTTGAGTAAAGTTTTCGAAAAAATTGTCAAGAAACGTGTAGTATCTTTCCTAATTTCTTCCAAATTCTTCAGTCCCTTACAATTTGGATTCCAACAAGGTAAATCAACTGAAGATGCCCTTCTACACTTTGTTCTAGAATTTTTACTAATATTGACAGAAATAAACTCACGGCTGGTTTGTTTGTGGATATTTCCAAAGCATTCGATATGGTTAACCATAACATCCTTCTGGATAAACTTGAACGAGCAGGGTTCCGTGGCTTTTTTCTCAACTGGTTTAAGTCTTATCTAGCAAATAGACCACAAAGAGTCAAGATTGATGATACAAGAAGTGAAATGAAATTTTTGCATATGGGTGTTCCGCAAGGCTCTGTTTTGGGTCCGATCTTATTTCTAGTTTATATCAATTCTTTGTTTTCCCAAAATTTTATGGGCGCTCTAACTGCATTTGCTGATGATGTCGGCTATACATATGCTTCTAAAAGTATGTTGAACTTAACTGCCGATATAAATTGGGATCTTAATTTATTTAGAATCTGGTTTGCAGAGCATGGCTTAAACATAAGTTCCAAAACCAAAATAATGTTCTTTAGTTTATCGACAATCTTTGCGAATAATTCTGAGTTTTGGTTCCATTTTCCGGATTGCCAACGTTTTAAGTTAAATGGTTGCTCTTGTAGCTCTACTCGATGCTCATCAATGACTAACGGTACCGTTACATGCAGTGATAAATGTTTTGAGATAGAAATTGTTAATGAATTTAAATACTTGGGACTAACGCTAGAATCTAGATTATCATTTGCTAACCATATTCATGACTTAGGTAAATATTTTCGCTGCACTCTCAGGTATTTTTATTATTTGATGCAACTTTGTTCCGATGCGTTACTGAAGAGAATTTATTTTGGTATCTTTCATTCCAAACTGCAGTATGGTATTGCTTGTTGGGGTGGAGCTTACTCAAATAAAATACAGTCACTTCTAATTTTACAAAAAAATGTCATTAGAATCATATCCAAGAAACCCAGAAGACATCCTAGTTTTGCGTTATTCCATAATCTGAATATTCTTCCTGTACGTCATTTGTACTGTTATACAGTTTTGAAAATTTTCTTTGCTAGATCTGGAAATCTTAATTTTAGACTTATATCTGAATACAACCTTCGTACAAACTTGGCGCATGTGGTAACAGTCCCATTTTCACGAACCACCGCATTTCGAAACTATTTCCTAGTCTCTTCCTGCAGGCTATTTAATAAACTCCCACAGTGTATTCGATCAGTTACATCATCTGGAAGGTTTCTCAAATGTGTCAAAAATTGGTTGTTTGAATATGACTATGTTAATTTAGAAACAATTTTCTCTAGCATCCTGGTGTAAAATAAGCCCTATATATAAACTACTTATGATAAATTTGCTGTTATCTGGATTTGAACTGACAGTTCCATAATTTTATTATTTTTGTTTTTAATTTTGTATCAACATTCAATATTGAAGATCACCCCACATTCTCATTTTTTTACATTACGTAGTTTACCTTGAAGTGACATTTAACACTATTCTAAATACTGTATTTTGTATTAGAATATCAAATGTTCCAATATTTCATAGCATTTAAGATTTGGATTTGTGAATTTTACTGTAAATTTCTAATTAATTATGAAATAAACTTATCTATCTATCTACACGGTTAAAAAAAATGGTATAAACTTTATAAATTTTGGTATACATATAGTTCCATAGACTTTCTGTATAAAAATTCATGCTAATCGCGTATAAAATATTTTTATAAGCTAACAATATAAAAATAATCCGAATAAGGTATAAATAGTATTTATCCAGATATATGATAAAAACTATACAATTTTTTTATTCAAAATTAAAAAAAAACGACATTCATTTACATCTGAAGGATAATGTATGCCTGCAGAAAACCCCTTCTGGGACATACTGTTGCAGGCACTATACTCGTATATTTCCTATCCGCACATACAGAAATTTTTGACCACGCCGAGATTCGATCTCCGCACCTCTAGATTACTAGCATGCACTCTCAACCAGGTGCGCCACAGCGACGCACGAAGTCCACCTTTCCAAATGCGAATGCAATGATTTTTTTTTTTAGAAATGTACAATCTTAGGATAAACTTTACCTCACTTTGGTATAAAATTTTTCTATCAGTTCAATATTATTAAACGAATTCTCGATTGGTATGCAAGTTGTAATTTATAGTATAAAATCAATAACACGTTCTGATAAAAGATTCATATAAATGCTGCATAATTTTCAATAGTATTTTTGGATTAATTTTGTAACAGCTTCGTATAATTTTTATACGAACATCTCGAATTCAATATTTTAATACAAGCTTCGGATAAATTTTATAAAAATTCATATAAACAAAATTTATACATCGCTGTTTATTAAAATTTATACTAAAAAATGTATGAATGAGCTTTATACCATCAGTTGGTATAAAAAATACACCAGAATTTTTAACCGTGTATCTATCTAAAATGCATTTCTATTGATGTCACAAAACATATCCGAAATTGACTGAAATCGGACCATGGGGTCATGGGGCTGCCATATAAACCCAGTCCCCCAAAATTGGTCTGCAAGGAAATTTTTTTTATTTGTCCTCCAATTTCAACTAAACCTCACACAAATGTGTTTCCATTGATGCAACAAAACATACATAAAAATTGAAGGAAAGGAGCCATGGGGTCATGGGGTCATGGGACTGTTGTGCAACCCTCCTCCCTCATTTTAGTTCTTCTGTGAAACATTTTTTCCTACACCAATTTCACCAAACACAAGTCATAGGTACGCCCGAAAAAACTTAAAGCCCGAGAGGAGTGAAGGGTATACAAATTTCGGCCGCACCCGAAATTAGCCCCGGTTTCGTTTCACTTCTGTTTGGTTACCCATTACTTTTAATCTCCTCTTCGTCTATGCAAATTTTTGAAATAAGAAAACGTAATAAACGAAGGTTAACAAATGCCATTATCGTATGCAAAAGATCTTGGTGCGATTTTGCAATTGCAATTAAAGGAAATTATAAAACGCCCACTTTGATGTGATCTCTTCCATCCACTCTAATTACAAATCAAAATATTTATAAAATTTTCTTTTTGTACTGTTACAGCAACTAAATTATATGTTTGCATTTTGCATGAAATTGATATCCTTTGGGGAATCAAACTTATTACTTTGTCTAAGTTCAAACGGTGCCAGAGCAGTAATTTTAAAGGTTTTGTCTAAATTCCATAACGATCTCACATTTTTTTCATTATTCGTAATTAGAATCGTAGTTAGAATCTTTATTAAAGATCTCATCATTTGCATGCCATATCTCTCCTACTAATTTGTTTTTGCTACGAGAAATGCTCACCTGAATTTATATATGTGCATATATAAAACAAAAAACAAATTATAATAATTAAGATGAAAATTATCTTGTAAGTATGCAGTTCGGTCTGATTTTAATTACATCTCGCAAAGTTTTTCTGCAATGGGGAGTTCAAATCAAATCTGATTAAAACGAATTACTCACCCTCAATAGGTCACAGTTTCTTTTAAACTTTGTAATTGTTTCAAGTTGTGTAACACTTTCAAAGTCAAGATCTAATCGCATTTTCCATGGATTCTTTGCGTAGCCACCATATCACTAATAGACGAAGAAACACTAGAAAAGTTTGTTGTTGTTCCAAAGTAGTTTCACGAGTCGTGTATTGTCAGTAGTTGTTAGCAGAGCATTTTTTCTTTATTAGCCTGTTATACCATAAGTTTGTTTACAATAATTTTGTAAGTTGTAGCGAAGTCTAACTTGTGGTAGAGTATCTCATATCAAATTCTGATTTGAAGAAGTTTTACTGGGTGGACACAAATATTGCAGATTTTATCGAATATGCTCTGCACGCTAAAGGATTTGTTAGCATTTTGTAGGTTCCGAACAGGGAGATACTCTGACTTATGCATTGTTTTTAATTTAAATTCTTCAACGCATAAATCATGAAATAATGAAAATAAATCTGCAACTTCATACATCTTATGATATGCTTACGCGTTGTGATTCCATTTACTCTGGACATCAATTTAACATCAATTTGCTTTCAGTTTACGCTAAAAGTAGGATTTGATTTTCGAATATATTAAATATTTATAAACATTCACTTATTCTGATTCTAAGATATGCTCTTTCAGTCATTTTCGTACTTTATCCATATAATATGAGTATGTGAACTGAAATATATGTACATATATAAAATCTAGTTGTCGGAAAATTTTTTCATGCACTGTACTTACTTAAAAATTAGGATGATTTTTTAAGAGTGTTTGAGTCTTATTTACCGGAACGTGGAATCATCATTTGTCTTTAGTCTCATCCTTTATATACTTATTCCTTAAGTGAAGACACTGAATTCTGTCCTGGGTTTTATATTTGACTCTTTGTCCATTGATGCAATTTTAAGCCTCAAAACACAATTTACGAGTTCTATATCATAATTAATTGAAAAAAGTGAATTCAATAACATGGATTGGATTGATTTAGTCTAATCATAATCATAGTCCGGTGGACGCGGAGACCCGAGGCCCTAACATACATATATGTAATATAATACAGGTTCTATTTTTTACGGCTCTACAATTAACCTCAGCATTTCTGCATCATGTTCTATTTATTCTTCTTTGTCAATTTCTATCTCATGATGACACATTTTATTATTTAAAGGAGTCACATTCATACGTGCTTTCCTTTTTCCCCAGTGAACTTTACCATACCCACATCCTTCCTTCATACATACTTTGGTTCTTGTAAGCTTTTTCCACGAATGTGAATGTGTTCTCATCTTGTCAAGTAGCATTTAAGCAAACACTTTCATTGCTTCGTAAGATTTTCTTTGGATTACTTTTTTGCATTATTTGAAGCACACTTTGTACTTTTCGTGCGAAGAAAAAGGGAACTTTGAATTGGGGATTTCAATAGTAACATGTGCGTAGATTAAAGCAGAGGCGATGTAATATTATACAATGATGTTACGCAAGAAAAAGGATAAATCTCGTTGAACTATACGAAGATATTAGATTTACGTACATTTATTATACCCTTCACTCGTAGAGTAAAGGGTATATTAACTTTGTCATGAAGTTTGTAACGCATTGAAGGAAGCATCTCCGACCATATAAAATATGTATATATATGATCAGCATGACGAGCTGAGTCGATTGGGCGATGTCCGTCTGTCTGTCTGTCCGTCTGTCCGTCTGTCCGTCTGTCCGTCTGTCCGTCTGTCCGTCTGTCCGTCTGTTGCTACGCGTTTTACTCGGCCAGTTTAAAAGCTATCGAGCTGAAATTTTGCACACATGCTTCTTTTTATTGCAGGCAGTTTGTATGTTCGAATCGCTAAAATCGGACCGTGGGGTCATGGGGCTGCCATACAAACATAACCCCCCCAATTTGTTTTTTCTAAGAAAAACTTTTTTATGCGTGCACCAATTTCAACCAAATTTCACACAAATGTGTTTCTATTGATAAGACAAAACATATGTAAGAATGGATCAAATCGGACTATAGGGTCATGGGGCTGCCATACAAACTTAACCCCCCAAATTAGGTTCTTCTAAGAAAAACTTTTTCATTTGTGCACCAATTTCAACCAAATTTCATACAAATGTGTTTCTATTGATGCCACAAAACATACGTAAGAATGGTTGGAATAGGACTGTGGGGCCATGGGACTGTCATACAAACCCAACCCCCCAAATTGAATTTTTCTAAGAAAAACTTTTTGATTTGTGCCCCAATTTCAATCAAACCTCATAAAAGTGCATTTCAATTGATGCCACAAAACATATGTAAAAATGAATGGAATCGGACAATGGGGTCATGGGGCTGTCATACAAGCCCAACTCCCCAAATTGAGTTCTTCTACGAAAAACTTTTTTATATGTGCAACACTTTCAACAAAAACTCGTAAAAGTCCATCTCTATTGATGCCATAAGACATGTGTAAAAATGAATGGAATCGGTCTATGGGGTCATGGGGCTACCATACAAACCCAACCCCCCCTTTTAGATCTTCTAAGAAACATTTTTTCCACACCAATTTCAAAAAAACTTAATGCGTTCTTGTCAAAAAAAAAAAAAATAAAACGAATGGAATCATTCTATGGGACCATGCTCCCGCATCCCCCCAATAAAGTTTTCTGAGTAAATATTTTTATTTTCCCACTTAACCAAAAACACACAAATATTGTTTTATCGACGCCACAGAAGGAAAAAATGGGGAAGGATTGAACACAAGTCATATGTTCGCCCAAAAAAAACTTCTAGCCCGAGGAGAGTGAAGGGTATTCAAATTTCGGCCGCGCCCGAAATTAGCCTCGGTCTCGTTTTTTTTTGCTCTTATATACAATTGTCGAAGTACAATATAGTTGTGTTATAAATGTAATTGTGCAATTATTTAGTTAAAAATATCATGGAATCTGGTCCTTGAAAAAATATTCGGACTAAAATTAAGAATAATGAAGCATATGTGATACCGTTATGAAATCTAGAGAATATGCGCAAACTTTTAAAATTACTGCAAAGTCCTAGTGTAATTGCAGAAATTTCATACCCTTCAAATGTTAGATTTGTTTCGGCTAATATAATGTAATTTATGCCAGTACTATTCGACGCTTCAGGATCATGGTGGCGATCTTTCAGAAGAAATGATTTGAAGATCAACTGATTTGTATTCCAGAAGAGTATGGTACTACTTGTAATTAGAGGTACGGAAATTTCGTTTTTACGAAATAGATGCGAATTTCGGCGAAATTTGCTCATTTTTGCGAATTGATGCGAAATATTCAAATTTGTACATTTTCCACGAAATGTTAATTTTTCTTCAAAAAAAGAATCAATTGTGGAAGATATTTTTTCTTCTCAGATTGATTTTTCGTCAAAAGATTTCCATTAATAAGAATAGAGAAACTTCCAAAAATGCAAGAGTTCGTAGACAAGCACAATGGCTTGCCAAACACCGACAAGGTGTTTAGTCGGAGTTTGGATGAATGAACTTTGTTTTCTGCATCGGGTTTTTTGAAGGTAAAGTTTTTTGTGTTTCGATGAGCCCCAAAATTGAAATGAACTGTTCATAAAAAAGCGAAACAGTACTAGCGGGTTCTGCCTCAGAAGTTTTTCTCTCTTTAGTCCAGGGGCGTAGTCGACTTTGTCGTACGAGTATGTATTGTCAAAAATATTTTTTTACAACTGAACTCGTAATATCATTCAGTATAGGGTGGCTACTTCCTAGTCGATTTTATCGCTTATTACTATTCAAAATTTCTGAATGAAATGTGATCGTGACTTCACAAGTCGTTCCATTGTGATTCTCTAGAATTTCTAGTTTAACACCTTGGCTGCCAATGTGTCACCGGTGAACACACACAAATGATTCACCACAGGCCATGTATCACCGGTGAATACAGAGAAAGACATTCTGTACAGGCCAATACATTTGTGGTCTTCTTTTGAATTTACATTTTACTAAAAAATAATTTTATTTTTAGATTTTGAATAAATGAATAACATTTTTAATAAAATGTATTGTAATAATAAGCCTCTAGGTCTCATTCGAAGAAGGATTCGCAAACTTCATTAAATTAGGAGTAAAGTTGGAAAACGTAATCTCGTCGTTCTTACTTTGATTTACACTGTAGAAAGCACTTTAAAGTTGTTTTTTCGCAATATAACTGCAGATTGACGTTTTCTATGCCATTTATGATTATTGCTTAATTGATTGAAGTCAACAATATCTAAAATCGTTTGAAAGAAAAGAAAATTAAATTTGTGTTCACCGATGAACACGATATTATGGTGAATAATTTAATACATTGTTAATTTGCTTTTTTGTGGTGTTTTTAATGGGTTTTACTTCATGTTTTAACTAGAAAGACAAATGATTTCAGTTTAAAGGATCAAAAATACTAGAAAGAGGAAATAAACAACGCAAACTAAATTTGCCCTTCTGTATTGTACCGGTGATACAAAGTTCATTTATTATAAAACAGGCTATTCCCCACAGGCCAATGTGTCACCGGTGAACACACGTTGAAATTGAGTTGAAACTACGCCATTGTATCATCAGTAAACACCCTAAAAAATATTCAATTAAAATCCGCCGAAAACCTGAAAAAAATTGCTTGGCCTGGGAGGAATAATTGTGTGGTGTTCACCGGTGACACATTGGCCTGTGGGGAATCGTGTTTAGTGTGTTCACCGGTGATACATGGCAGTCAAGGTGTTAATAAATTTTAACAGCAACAAAATGTACAAAATTATGTTTTTATGCGAATTTCAGCGAAATTTCTAATTTTCAAAATTAGTTTATGCGAAATTCCTGTTTTTTATTTGCGAAATTTCCGTACCTCTACTTATAATACATAACATCCCAAGTAGCAAAAAATAACCTTGTTTGGAACAATTTTTTCTCCCGAAAACCTTAATGTTTTTTTGTTTGCAACATTATTGCTTATAATTTGTCTCAATTGTTAGTCTTTGAACAATTTTGTTATAAAATAACGTAATTGTCACAGATACAACATGGTTTATAGTATAACACAATTATTAGCTAATTGTGGAAATATTGACTTATCGTTCCATTCTATACAGTGACGATCCGACTTGCGGGTTTTGGGGGCTCAAACCCCCTCCGAAATTTTTCGATGTACATATGTCGTATTAATATTTTCACCATAATAATTACAATTTTCATGGTGTTTGAACGTCAAAACAGGTTGAAAGAAAAGGATGCAATTTTCTATCCCACTTCAGTTTTTAAGATGAAAAATGGACAAACTAATCGATAACGAGAAAGGAACTTAGAATTACAGGGAATCTGCTGCTTTTACGAAACTCAACACTAAAAGATTGATTAGTTTACATTAATTAAATCTCAAAAATAGGGTAACGGAAAATGTAATTGAATTACAACTTATTATTATTAGAACTACACTCGGCTTCACAAAAATCGGGCCACTCGCCACTTTCGAACTCAAATTCAATTTTCTCAAAAAGTATGAAACTTACAACTATTAACCTTATATCTACAGAAAGTGCATTTAATGGCAATTCAAATGACAATGATTTTTATTTGAAGTACCGTTAACTCACGCAACAAACGCTTACCGTGTGGTCCGGTTTCATTGAAGCTTAGTGTATTACAAAATAGCTCTCCAATAGAAATTCAATATATTCAATTCAATAGTAGTTTACTATATCATCTTTTTTCCGCTTTGATTTGGCGGAAATATTTCTTTAAGAGAAAATCAATGCAAATCAATATTTTTTAAGAACGGTATGATTTTTACACTTGCAAACGAAAGTTTATGAAAATTTGATTATTCTTAAAGCTCTTAATAAAAACTTCATATCGTGCATTGGTAATCTCAGTCATTTGGTCACGCTTATACCAACATATGGGTATTTATTCGCTTTGGACTCTACTGCCCAAAGTTAACCTATTTCCTAAACCCCCTCCCGAAATATTTTTCTGCGTACGCCCCTGATTCTATACACCAACTGCGGATATATTTTTGGCATGGCAACTTACCAGCTCTATCGGAACTACGCGGAACTTTGTCTGTTGGAGGAGAAGAGCCCCCTGCGGGAGAAATATCGAGTTATTCAATTTCGGAAATGTCACATTGGAATGTTTGCATTGAGACCTCTAAGCGTCTATAGCTCAGTAGGTTAAGCTGCTGACCTTGTGACTGAAGGTCGGAGGTTCGAGTCCCGATTGGGACGAAACTTTTTTCCCTCAACTTCCTCAATTTTTTGGTATTTTTTTCCCCAAAGTTTTTTTTGTGGTTTCGTACACATACACACATGGACACACTCATCAGGTCTTGTGTCTGTTGTCTACTGTGCACAAGGCGACCACTTGAATTTTAGCGGGAGTTGATAATTTGTAATTCTTTTAAAAAAACACATCAGTAATTTCAGTAACCGCTGAAAATCGAGCGTAGCGAGTTAGGGGGCGAATCCTCCTTAGTTATTGCAAGGATAATAAAATAATAATCCTGACAACGAGAGAATTAGCATGTCGTTGCAAATAGAACGACATAATTTGACATTCCATATAAAAATTCGCTTCCTACTTGCATGTCCCACGTAGGCATGGGTGTATTTTCGTATATTCGATGTTCTGTAAACAGTCAAAATGGTCGTGTCGTGATTTTGATTTGTTGTGGTTACCCATTTAAAACTCTCGGAAAAGTTTTGTTTACGGTGTATTCAGTAAAATAAGAGACTTTTCCGCTTATCTGACTGGGACTAAATCAAAAGCATTTCCGCTTTACATATTGGAAATTTTAGGTTTGAGCTCCGGAAAGTAAGCTGTTCAGATAAAGTTGTTACTAGTAGCAGTGAGAGAAAATAGAATAAAATGAAAAGTCAATAAATCAAAATTTTCGTTTTTCTAATTTAATTTTTTTTACATGTTTAATCTCTGTTTAACCATTTACCGCTCAATGTTCCCAATGTTTTTTTAAGGATATTGCTACGGAGTTCGAGGTAGAGGAAGAAGGCAAATCGAGCTCAAGCCAAACTAGAAATATATCTTTTGAAAATGTGTGGAATCAATTTAATTGCCCTATTGATCCCAAAGACCGAACCGAATTAACTGATAACATAATAAAAATTAAAAACGAAGTTTCGCGTTTAGGAACTGTTCTTGAGCATAACTTTGACATTACGGCGACAAAGCAAGTCGCGAAATTCGTTACAGTTCTCGAAAACTTGCAAACACCGTCACAAATAATTTCATTTATGACATCGAAAACTGCTCAAAAACGAACTCGCAAAATAAGGGTACAACCTATTTATAGTCGACGCAAAACCAGAAACGGTTCAAGCAGCAGGATTCCATCTGGCCGACCAACTAAAAATCATAATAAAAAAAAAAAAAAAAAACGTTTACATAATTTATCCAAGAACATTGAAGACAACGAACCACCACCGAAAAAAAAACACTAAGAATTTTTGTTTTGTGTAACTTATGATTTTTTTAAATGGAGATTAAACATGTATGAAAATCAAAGTAGAAAAACGAAAATTTTGAATTATTGACTTTTCATTTTATTTTATTTTCTCTCACTGCTACTAGTAACAACCTTATCTGAACAGCATAATTTCCGGATCTCAAACCTAAAATTTGCAATATGTAAAGCGGAAATGCTTTTGATTTAGTCCCAGTCAGATAAGCGGTACAGATCTCTTATTTTACTGAATACATTGAATGACAAGAGAAACAGAAGCATCAACACAATTTAAAAAAGCATTATCCCCACCTTGCAATTTTCTTAACAAAACATTTTTATTTTCAAGTAAATTTGTCCTAAAGTATGTATGTACATATTCATATAAAGACTTGCAGCTTTGCCAAGCAGAATCAAATCTGTATAAAAAAAAAACACTTTCGAAAAACCATGTTTTCAGGATTTGGAACTCTCTTGTTACTCGCAAAGTTTTTATTGCTGTTTTATGCGAAAAATCTACTAGAAACCCTATGCGTGCTCATCCACAGAAAAAGAGACGAGTAAAGATAGGGTTTTGGACGGTTTAGGCAATAGAAAAGCTAATCGATTTCGTCCCCTTGTGTGGGGACGAGTTGAACGAGGGTTTTTGGCTATTTTCAACCCAAAATGTACTCGAAATCCTATGCGATTTCGTCCCCTTGTGTGGGGACGAACCCTATGCGAGAAGCAAGTCTAAAAATTAAAGTTAAAAAGAGTACCGATTTCTCGTAACTCCTAACTGGTACCTGTCGGCTGGTTAGTCTTATCGTATATACAAGACGCACACTATTTTTAGAAAGCTTTAACATTATATTAATTTAGTAATTTTTATTTATTTCGCATAATTATGCTATATTTTGGGGTTGTTACGCCATTGTATGAAATTGCGCAATGATTTTTTTCAATTTCATATGATGGCATAACCAAGCAAAATATGGCATAACGATGCAAAATAAACAAGATTTTCAATTTAATATAATGTAACAGCTTTCAGAAAATAGTGTGCGTCTTGTATATACGATATGACTAACCACTAGATAAGATGTACGAGAAACCGGCCCTAAGAAGTTAATAAAAATAAAATAGGACGGCCTGTCGTACGAAAAACAGTATACCACAATTTTTCATGTCCTAAGTAGGCATAGGTGTATTTCCGTGAATTTGACTGTCTATAAACAGGTGGAATTGTGGGTTAATGATATTTTATTTGTCGTGATTATTCGACTATGCCTACTTGGAACTTGCAAATCTGTGGTATACTGTTTTGCGTACGGCACTCAAGCGAATTTTTCATAGAAAATGTCAAACCGTTTGCAAAGCATATTCTAACTATCGTTATATTTTCACCGACATGCTAAAACTCTCTAATATCAAATACAACATCGTATCAATGTCGGCTAACGTTTAATCGATAGCTTAATTGACCATAATCCACTTTGATAATCTGCAACTGATACCAGCGCAGGGGGTAAGGATATTTCATAATTTGCCTTGACAAGACATTTTAATACGGTGTTATTTTATTGATTGACTATGATTCCGCGGTATTTGTGTATTTATTTATGTTATCCTGTACCTACACGTATTAGTGCAGTCAAAATATCCCAATTCAGGCCTCCAAATAGAAAAAAATAGAGTAAGGCTAATTTTTGTTGTTTTTGAATCATTAGGCTCCCAGGAATCTACAACTGATTTTGCTAAAAAAAATTTTGATCGGAAAGGTCCCAAAAAGGACAAAAAAGGATACTCTTTAATCCTTGACCGGAGGTCGGCATGCGGGGTATCATATCAAAGGGGACGTCGAGTACATTACATATCTGGTGTTTGTTTCCTGTTTCATGGACCCTCATAGGAATAAATCGAGCTTAAATGGAAAATTTTCGAGTTTCCCGTGTATCTTTCCAAAGCCATAACTACGAGAATAATTCAAGTTGTCCCTACTTTTATCACTTTTCAGAATCTATAATAGCTGGAGATTCTACCATTAAATTTGCTAAGAAAAAAGTTGGTCGGAAAGCTCTGAAAAAGGACATAAAAGGACACTAATTTCACACCTTGATCGAACGTGGGCATGTGGGGTGTCATATCAAAGAGGACGTGGAGTGCATTGCATATCCGGTGATTGTTTCCTGTCTCAAGGACACTAAATGGAATAAGTCGGGCTTAAATGGAAAATTACAGCTTTAGAAAGATACAGATACGGGAAACACAAAAATTTTTAAGTTGAGCCCAATTTTGTCCTTTTAAGGTCCTTGGAACAAGTAAGAAATGCCGAATATGGAATTTACTTGACATCCTCTTTGATATGACACCCCACATGCCCACGTTCGACTAAGGTGTGCAATTAGTGTCCTTTTATGTCCTTTTTCAGAGCTTTCCGATCAACTTTTTTCTTAGCAAATTTAATGGGAGAATCTCCAGCTATTTTAGATTCTGAAAAGTGATAAAAGTAGGGACAACTTGAATTATTCTCGTAGTTATGGCTTTGGAAAGATACACGGGAACCTCGAAAATTTTCCATTTAAGCTCGATTTATTCCTTTGAGGGTCCTTGAAACATGAAACAAACACCGGATATGTAATGTACTCGACGTCCCCTTTGATATGATACCCCGCATGCCGACCTCGGGTCAAGGATGAAAGAGTATCCTTTTTTGTCCTTTTTGGGACCTTTGCGATCAATTTTTTTTTTAGCAAAATCAGTTGTAGATTTCTGGGAGCCCACTGATTCAAAAACAACAAAAATTAGCCAAAAATTAGCCTTACACTATTTTTTTCTATTTGAAATGCTAATATGACTGCACTATATATCTTCTATTGTATACTTACATATGCTCGTACACGAGTTGAAAAAGGAGCAATTAATAGAGAGTCTTAGCACGCCGTAAAAATGCTAAAAACGTAAAATATAAATTGAAATATTTTTTTGTCGGCGTATCCTAGGATACCGTGAAAGATGTGTTTTGCTTAATTTAAGCCAGAAGAAATCGATGCAATGACAATTCATAATTTTTTCATTACCCATTACCTGTTTCAATACGTATAATGCCGACTCGTACACCACAACCGTCTTACGACTTGCTAAAACTCTATAATATTTCCAGCCAGTAAAGCTGTGAATTTCATTAAGATCGCTTCATTAGTTGCTGACGCATCTCAAAGCTTCTCAAACCTTCTCAAAGCTTCTAAAAGCGTAAATGATATAACTATATTGATAAATTTCTCCTTATATTTAAAATAAAAAAAAAAAACATAAACAAACCGTTAAACATTTTTCTTCATATCTTTAATAACTTCCTTCTTGACAAGTGCAACATCAGCTTTTTTTTTTCAATTTATTAGCATACCTACTTTCCCTGGTAGTATGAGCGTTAGGATTTTTCCCTAGAAAGATACGAGTATTATCGAATCCTTCGAAAAGAAATCCATACCTATAATCACTTCTGTTTTTGACACGCTATTAGCCTAGCAAAGCAAAACAAGGAGCTTCACGTCGTAAAATTTAAATATTTCCTCCTCTAACCGATTGCATCAATTCAATTGATTTATTTTTTTCGTTATATATTCTCCACGGGATTCGTGTCATTCTTATTCTGAAATTGTGCTTATCACTAGCCGGTGATAAGCTGAGAAATGAAAAATCGTTTAGAATAGAAAAAATGTGAGGCTTTCAAATATGTATACCTACATGTATATACACATGTAATAAATAATGTATATTTCGTATTGTCGGTTGCAACATACATAATTCGTTACTCAAACAAGTGGATGTGAAATGAATGTTTGAAATTGATATCGATTTTAGAAAATTGTAACAAGAGGCGTTCCGCAGAACAGCAACAGCTAGTTGAAAAAAAAATTCACCCAACTCGCCTCGAGCAACGATGACTTTTACAATCGATAGCGCACCGTTTCCACGTTTCAATTGATTTCGAACTCGTCTAATGGTTTAAAAACGAAACTATGAACTCTTGGTCAGGAGCAGTGAAAGCCTTATCACGTTACGAATGTTTTTCACTTGTTTTTCTATTCGAACGTTTGAAGTACTCATCAAACTGTAGGATGATGAGTCTCCAGTGACAAGAACTGAAACTTAATTTGTGTTAAATAGTTGACCTTCTCATTAAGGTAAATACGTGCTTTTTATTGAACGTAATTTCAAAAATGCTTTGAATTGAAGCATGCAAATGAATGTCGTCAGTATATCAAAGGACTAGAACACTAATGATGAAAAAAGGGACATGTCGCTATGTATCGATGACTTAAGTACTCAGTAACGCATATTGAATTGCACACAAGACATATTCTTAGTCTTTTGAGTTGTATTTATGGAGACTTTTAATTAAAATTAAATTAAATCAGTTGCCTCTTTATTAATGCAGTCAATGTAACAAGTTCGAATGGAAGTTTTCTGTAGTGTTTTGAACCCTATTGATTGACTTTGAATGTACACAGTGAATTAGACCCAATTTTCCGATTTTCATTCTGTTTGTTTTGAAAAATCAATTCCAAATCAACTCTATGTCCAAAAATAGGGGAGACCAAAGAAACTTCCCGTAATTATTTCATTATTGTTAGTATCGTTTTCGTTCATAGTCTTTCATTATTACCGCCATTGTCCTATCAATGTTATTAATGACGATTCTGATATGAATCTGTATCATACAGGAAAGTCTTCTTCGTGCTCTGTTCGTCTTGTCAAATGAAAGCAATGATTTTCAAAATACGAGTAGATATTCAAATTTCTTTTGGCTGATTGTTGACAACGATAAAAGCAAAAGTGTGCTGTTTGTAACAAGTATCTGAAGAATGGATAATGACGATATCCTTCCCATTTCGTGTCATGTTGAAATTTAGGATCTAATATACGAGTATTTAAATTGATTACGTAATTATTGTAAAATGAACTACGTCAACCTGTTATGAATAGAGAAACAGTTTTAACCATTATTTCGGGCCGTGCTTTTCTAAAGTTCCGCTTTCTTAGCTAAATAGATGCCTTTAACTTTTTGTCTAATTACGTGAGACTATAAGCGAGGGTGGTGAGACTTAAATGGACAGGAGGGAAACAACATGGGTAAAATTTGTTGAAGAGGACTTATTTTTTTCATTATTACCTATAGAGAATATTGTAAAGGGAACATCAGACAAAAAACATCAGGAGAGGGCTATAAGACAAGGACATACGTAAGGTATTCCGATGATAGATTTTTTTTTGTCACATACATAGTAGTTAAAAACTAAACAAGTTTGCTTGAAATGTATTACGTCTATAATTAACTGGTGAAAACTATTTTAAATAGAGCCCACCACAGAATTGTCGCTGTGGTCATTTAGCGTTCCAGCTGCTGGATGTAACGACTACCATTATATTCGCCAATTTCTTGTGGACGATAACCAAGAAGACATACGTGGTGGGCTCAAAGTTTTTGTTACATCCACAGACAAAACCCTGTCCAAAAGACGTCGAATTGCTGGCATATTTTAGTTAATTGGTACAATTCCAAGTTTAAACCCTTCTGTCGCCACCGACTATGTATATACAATATGCTAACGCTCGTATATCTTTTCACTTAAAAAGCAGGACAAATTCACCAAAAATCGTCGTTTGACAGAACAATGCTAGTAAAAAAGCAGAACCCGAAGAAGGACAACCAGAAACACAAATGCCTCTGTAATATTTTCATACCTTCGGGAAACCTTTTTCATACGGATGACGTCGATGAACGGCAGCAGTTGGGGCATTCGATGAGATGTCACTCTATCTCTGAGTTGCCGGAGCGTGTGTTGGAATCCCACTGTAACTATGGTTGTTTGTGTTGTTCCCTCTCGATTCCTTACCGTAATTTCCCTCCTGCCAAGGCTATGCTTGCATTAAAGGGTTATCTCCTAATGCCTTGACGACGACATGAAAAAAACCTGGTTGGGTTTTTTTTTTAAATGCATTCAACTCCCGCTGCAGCGCATTTTGCTTTAGTTTCTACAGGGTAACAAACGCAAACCTAACGGTTTTTAAAACGACGCGAAGAATCCTAAATTCATACCATAACATTTTATTTGCACTAAAATACTCAGCACATAGAGCATTTTAGACACATCCCTTGTAAAAAAAAAATATTATGCCGTTTTGATTGGTTTTGGTTGTCGTTTATACGGTCCGTTGAGATTTAAAAACTCGAAATTATCAATAATAACAAAAAAGTATGCACAGGGTTGTACAATTTATAATAGAGACCATGTATAGGTACCCCAATTACCTACATGTTATTGGAAAGGCGCTTTTGTACGTTTTTAACCCGTCACTATGTGAAAGGGTATATTAACTTTGTCATGAAGTTTGCAACGCACAGAAGGAAGCACCTCCGACTATATAAAGTATATATATTATTGATCAGCGTGACGAGAGAAATCGATTGAGCCATGTCCGTCTGTCTATCTGTCTGTCTGTCCGTCTGTTGCAACGCAAACTAGTCCCTCAGTTTTGAAGCTATCGGGCTGAAAATTTGTACACAAGTTTCTTTTTAGTGTACGCTGTATATATGTATATCGGAACGAATGGAATCGGACCATGGGGTCATGGGGCTGCCCCTGAAAATTAGGTTTTTCTAAGAAAAACTTTTTTCTTTATGTACCAATCTTAACCAAACTTCACCCAAGTGTGTTTCTAGTAAAGCCCCAAAACATATCTAGAAACGAATGGAATTGGAATATTACGTCATAGGGCTGCCATACAAACGAACCATTGAAAAATTAAATTCTTCTAAGAAAAACTTTTTCCTTGTTAAGCCGACCGTAACCAAACTTCATCCAAATGTGTTCCTAGTAAAGCCTCAAAAAATATCTAGGAGCAGATGAAATCGGAACACTACGTCATAGGGCTGTCATACAAACCAACCGCTGGAAATTAGGTTCTTGCATGAACAACTTTTTTCTTTGTGAATTAATCTTAACCAAACTTCACCCCAATGTGTGGCTAGTATAAGCTGATCAGACGTACAGCATTTTGCTGTAGAGTACAGCATTTTGACTTGTCGTACAGCATTAGTAAATGAACAGCATTCCCAACGCCACACCAAAGAAACCTAAATGACTGCATAATAACTTCCTCGGTGAGGCCTATAGTCAGTCTGTTAGGTGTTATTAGCACGGTAATCTCACTTTCATATGGCAAACGTTCATTTTCGATAATTTAGGAACTCTTTGGTCAATCCTTCTGAAATTTAATGTACCTAAATGTAAGCAACAGGTAGCTCCACAACCTAGGGACTACATTTACTTTGATTTCTCCATATTTTAGGGTCCCCCTATCTGCGTTCGACAGTTACAGCTGCCCAAATCGCACTTTCGTCTTTTCTAATCGAAAACTCTATAAAATTTGTCCAATCAATTTAAAAATTGGCAGACTTGTGAAAATTTCAAGGCTCTACCTCACACTTGTAGCTGTAGAGCTATACTTGGCGCTAACCGCTCACATTGTCTCCAAATTTCAAGGTCCTACCTATCTGCGTTCGGGATTTCAATCGTATCAATCGAAAATTGTCCCTAATTCGGAAATTTAACAGCCATGTATAGAGGACCGCAATGCCCGTATTAGGTAAAAATATCAAGCATCTATAGGTGCCAAGGTTCAGAAGTAACAGCCATGTAAAGATGCGATTTGAATTTTTCACAAAACGATGGACAAATTACTGTACTCCATCCGATTCCCCTATCAACCTCTTTAGGAAAAAGAAAATGCAAACTAAAGGACTCTGCAAGGATTTCCCCTATATTTCGACTAAATCAAATAAAGTAGCGATAAAGCCCCAGAGGGTCGCCATCCGCTTAAGAATTGCCTGCGCAATGAGGTATTAATTTATACCTATTGTAATAAACAAAACGAAACTTTTAAATAGGTAGGTAGAAGGAGGTGTAATTTTCGTACTTCAAATAAACAGTTTCATGATTTTTGTCTCAGGGTCACGGATAGTCATAGATAGGGAAAGGGCCATCATCATCCCTACAATGCTGCTGAGACTGCAGCTTCGAACACAGAAATTCAAAGGTTGAAAAATCACTGAGTATCGACTGTCTAGAAAGCGTAAATCGATTCCGTATTGAAACAAATTGGATTATAAATCGTCCTTTCTTGAAATATGGTTTTAAAAAAACCGACAATTTAAACTGACAACGTCCTAATCTTTATCGTACATTTGAATTAAATACCTATTCCTAACCCTAAAAAAAATCCGGGTTCATTGTGTTAAACAATTGTTGGGTTTGCCCCTTTTAAACGAGATCCTGGCTACACTTCTTCATGCCTGTTATAACTTTGCGTGTTAGAACATACATTTGCACTTCACATGCTGATGATGTTTTGTCAATGAGAACATTTAGAAGTTGAGAGATCTTTTCTGGGTCCTGTTTAGTACCAACAGAACCTTGCAAGGACGTAGCCAGGATTTAGCTGGGCTTCAGAAGTTATGACATTATTAGAATCATGTTGCTAATTGTAGACACTAGTTTCGGCGTTGCCCCAATAAATAATATGCTTGACGAGGCCGGACGAGCACGATAGCACGCACGATTACTTAATTGCTCCGCTATCAGACAGTGCCACGTCTACAACGCCAAAGACTTCTTTTCTGTACAATTATTATAGAAGGGCTCGTCGGCCATGGTATATGCACGAAGCAGCAACTATGGAACTATGGAAAGTACGATCGAGTATTCGGTGCCCGCGTCGTGCTGCTTTTGCCTTCCCTTCGCACAGCTAAAAAAAAATTACTTCATTCTTACAGGGAAATATTTTATTTGAAATTGTGTAGCCTGTATGAGGTCTTACGAATTTTGTTGAAGTTTCCATTATGAAAGACCATCCCAATTTTGGGTCACCAGATTTTTATTTGTTTCAAATTGTTTATTATGTAGTCACAACTTTCATCCAGATGACACAATTTATCTGACTGCAAGCTTAATTTCGGCAGAGTTTTAGGAATGAATAAATTAGAAATACTGTGCGAAGTTAAGGACTCCTGGACCCCTCCGTTGGCTACGTCCCTTGCTTTCCCAAGGTTCACCACACATTTCCCAGAATAAAGGCTACTATTCTTGCTGTATTCCGTTTAGGAAAATATCACTTATGAAACGATGGAGAATATGTGGTCGTTTTATGGCATCCATCATGGTGGTAGCCTCGTAACATACAGTTGACGCCGCTTAATGCGATCACATCGGGACCTTGCTGTTTTGATAACATTAAGCGAATGATAACAAATAATAAAATAGTACGATTGAGGCTTTGCCTGCAAACCGAATTCCGGAATGTGCACTGCATTGGGCCTTCGGGAATCTGGTCACCTTAGGCTAGTAAAGCCTCAGAAGATATTTAGGAATGGATGGAATCGGAACATTACATCATAGGGCTGTCATACAAACCAACTCCCAAATATTAGGTTTTTGTAAGAACAACTTTTTTCTTCTTGAATCTTAACCAAAATACATCCAAGTGTGTTCCTGGATTAACCCCAACGTATCCAGGAACAGATGGAATCGCAACACGTCATATAGGGCTGCGGTAGAAATTTTTAACACAAAAGGAGCTTAAGTTTCATTCAAATGTGACGGGTTTTCAAATTTCGGCCGCGCCCGAAATTAGCCTCGGTCTCGCTTTTTCTTCTTTTATTTGGATAACATGAAATGCATTTTTTAATTCAATACGGAAAAGAGATGCGATTTCGAGTCCGTGAGCCTCACATTTGTGTTCCATCCATCATATTATGTTTGTAGGTAGATATATTAGAATGTTCATGTGAAGGTTGAAGTAGGTACTACAATGGACACAATGGTTGAAAAGCATACTTTAGATTTTTCGGCAAACTAATCAAATTTTAAAAGTGTACGTATACATTAGAATCATGTAAAATATTAGTTTCGTATTGTTTTCAGGGTTCACTTCAATTAGTCATCCTCCTCACCAACACCCAAAATGAAATAATATTTGGCGTGTTTTTTTTTTGCACTCCGGTGTAGGTTAGTTTAGTGTCACTACATGGGGTTACAATAACAACATAACTCGCATGGGTCAGGTTGTTATACTGTAACCCCATGTACTTACACTAAACTAACCTAGAACGGAGTACGAAAAACACGCCTATTTTTGCCTAAATCAAAGTAAATTATTCTGTCCCATAAGAGTTTTGCTTTACAAAATGTTTTCTTGTGAGAAAGCAAAAAGTAAGTAAATTTCAAGGATCATATTATCCATATGAAAGCACAGACACAATACACAAATCAAATATAAAGTATGTTTCTTCAGTCTGTCTGTTGATTATTTGCGTTGTCCCGAAACCCACAAAACCCACTTCCAATTAAATTCACAACAATTTAACATTCCACAACCATCCATAGTTGCATCATTTAATAGAGTCATTTCCCAAACGGTATACGTAACGTACGTGTGGTACATACCTACGCAAAATGTCCTTTTCCCTCCATTTAGTCACTATGTTGTGTTAGACCGTAATGGCTGTGGGGTTATATTACCGTTACTGACTGAGAAGATTAGGCCATGTGTGAAATCAAAGTAAAGAATATAGTAGTAGTAGTTCGAAGTGTAGTATGGCTTCGGTAGGTATGTACTGTGCTGTGCCACACGCATAAAATGGAACTACGTTCGCACATACGTATGAATTTAAACTAGACCCTCTTTTCCC
The DNA here is from genome assembly GCA_949715475.1 of Microchrysa polita. Classification (NCBI taxonomy): domain Eukaryota; kingdom Metazoa; phylum Arthropoda; class Insecta; order Diptera; family Stratiomyidae; genus Microchrysa; species Microchrysa polita. The sequence continues at coordinate 86,812,641 of OX454418.1, read as the reverse complement.
GTTCCGGTTAGTTAGCTAGACGAATTTCCTGTTGCTATCGTAATATCGAGCAACATGTGTTTCATTGAGTTTTTGCTGGGTTATTGAGCTCTGAATAAACCTGTTGTAGTAACTTGTGAAGGCAGTAACCGTACGGTGTATTGTGTTAAAATACGAGTGTAACTGTGGAAAAGGGAGGAAATGAGGAAATTTAATACATAATTCAAAGTTGGAAAACGTACTTAATGTCTTAAATTTTTTTAGATTTGTACGTGATAATGTTACAATAAGACAAATTACCATATGAAATACATTTCAATATTTTGTAGGTGTTTTTGATGAATGGCACACCAACCCGAATGGGTAGAACCATCCTTACGACCCCACCCAGGATGGAACACCCAATATATATCAGTAGAATTGGAATTTTCTCAGGAAATCAAAGGAATAAGATACCATACTGTGTAACTTATCAGGTGCAACAAATATAATTCTGTTACTATCAGTAAAGGGTTGCCTACCATTACTTTGGCTTCAATAAGTAAAACAAACGACTCTTGATTTGTCCTAACTCCTAGCGGAGCATGACTACTACTACACACGGTAGTCGTCAACGTTTCAACAACAGCTGAATTGGAAATGTGATAGGGTTGTCAGCCATACCACTTCCTAGTCGCATTGTTAGCTTATTATTCTACGATAAGAATATTTCTTATCATCTTCTGAATAATAAACTTGCGACTGGCCATGCCGAGTTTGGAAACTCGTTTCTCTTTGAATCTCTATATAACTGAGTGACGACCGGCTCTGGTTTCACAGAGCACGACAAAACAAATGACTCTACACAACAACAACAAAAAATATCCGAGAGTAATAGCTGAAAAAAATATTAAGACAATACGAGTACCATGAAGCTCCAACAATCTGTTTTATTACTTCCTAAAATCTCATCCTAAAAGGAAGATTAAAATATGTATATGCAATACAATTTTTGTTTATTGAAATTTGCTGCCCAAACACACCGACCAGTCTATTGTGTTCAACATATTTTAACTTTCTATAGCTTAATCATTAAGTTCACCGATGATAAATTGTTATTCACTTCTGAACTTGATTTTCTCCCCATAAAAAAAACCGCAGGAACAATGAAATTCAATTTATATTAAAACGTCCGATCGGAACAGCTACGAGGACGATGATAACCTTTAAACTTTCAAATGTTTACACAATACATATTTGTGTACTATGAAAATGTGTTATACGGTCGAAAGTAATAGCCAATCCGTTTTATTATTACATCATATTATGATTTGATACTTGCCAAGTCCCGGAAAATATGAACATAGTAAAATACTCGTACATACATAAATGTACGAATACGATTTTTTTTTAAATAAAGGAAAGATTGAACGGATTTTGTTGATAGTAAACCCTATGCAATGAATTTGGGCATTGTAGATTAAATCGCAATTTTCACATTTATCGACGGTTGAAATTATGGAGGATAAAGCTTAATAACTTTCCCTAATGCAGGATTTGTATTTGTTAACTCCCTTATGACCGGGATGTGGCTAATCTGGTTTAGGGAAACATTTTTTTCTTTAAAGCGATGACCGCTTGTTTATGTGTAAAGAAGTATGTACACAATAAACGTGTATGTTTATAATACACATTCTATTCAGACTGAAGGGAGAGCCTATGGGTGAAACAGGACAAATGAATTTACAAATTATTGGAATTATGAGAAGAAAATTTACTAAATCGACGACTAATGACAAAAATGTATTGGGTACAAGGGCGTAGGCAGAAAAATATTTAGGGAGGAGCCTTAGAAAAGAGTTTGGTCGGTGAATCCTGCGCGAGTGAATATCCTGCGGTTGCTAAGGCCGACCAATTCACTGAGATTTTCAAAGGACACCAATTCATCCGTATTGCGTTTGTAACTAGGAAAATTATTTTTAAATTTTTATTTATTTTTTGAGCTGTCAAAGCAAACATTTTAAACAATTTGCATATTCGCAACTAACAATGGTGAAAACAGAATGATATCCAGTGGCGTAACGTTTCTAAAATACCTTGTGTTCGAGATCGAAATGGGGCCCCCACACAGTGTAATTTAAAATTAAACAAAACTGTTCCCAATTAGTACAGCCTGTAGTATATTTGGAAACAATTTTAAATTACATGTAAATCCAGGACTATTCGATTAAAAATGTTGTTTTATCCAGGACTATATTTATAGGGATTTACACTATCGACAGGATATACACATCGTGAATCGAGCATCTAAACTTGCTGGTTTTGTGCTACGTAGTTCTTCCCAATTCCAATGCATTCAATCTGCTGTCCGTCTGTTTTGCTCTCTGGTTCGTAGCATTCTTGAGTACGCAAGTGTAGTCTGGTCTCCTTACAGCCAAATAACCCACACAAGCGACATTGAGGCTGTACACTTTTACAGTTTTAACTTACCTAATGCTAACTACCCCGATCGTCTGCTTTTCCTGAATTTGCGTTCACTGAAAGCGCGAAGAATACTTTTGGATGAATGTTTTCTATTTAGACTTTGCCATGGACTCATTTACTCCATCTTAGCGGAAGGTATTCGTTTCAAATCTCGGGATCGCCCTTCGCGTAATCTAACCATATTTGATCCAGCATTTGCTAGATTAGAAATCTACTTTAACTCGCCATTACTCAGGATGATGAGGGTACATGATGAACTCCAGTTTGGTCCTCTTACTCTCAATTTTAATTCGTTTCGTAGAACCATTCTGCAACGACTTGTATCTTACGATATTGTACATTTTAAAAACTCAATGCCAATCAATAAGCAGCCTTTCATTTTTCTCAAAATTATAACATTTTAATTTTTTTTAAGGTCCATGCAGACTGATCGCTCACTGGCAGTTGTCATTGCATCCAAACTGATCGCCATTTGGTTGTGCGGCCATTTTGATATTCAATATGGCAACTCAACAAACCGCTTTGACAATCACTTGTCAAATTCAAAGTGACAATTTTGCAACATTTGTTCGATCTTTTGTGTAAAATTTAATAATTCTTGAATGACCGTATATAATAAATCACAAACGCGCAGAGTCCGATTTTTAAAATTAAATTTAAAAAATCACTAAAATTAAATTTTGTTTAGATCATTTTCTACCCTATTTGATAGCTAGTATTCTACTACGCTGGCAGAGTAGGTTAAATTTATAAATTTAGAAGTGAGAGTTATATTGTCGTAAGCTGGAATTCTAAGCCATTTGTAGATCTAATCCTTACTAATAAAATAAATTGTTGAGATAAAAAAAAAATTGGTAGCTAGTGTAGATGCTAAGTAGCAACGGCGTGGCGGTTCGTGATGCCAGTTTTTGGACGGGCATCCAATTAGAAGCCAATGAAGATGCACCTTACGTCCTCTTCATTCTTTAAATAAAAAAAAAACCTATAGTTCAATTCGCTCTTCACCCAACATTTTGGTGAGAATATCAAATACGAAATGACAATAATTTGGAAGCAAGCAGGTTGCATATTCATGGACTGACTTTACTTACTTTATGATATTTTCTGATAAATTCTCCCTTCAAACTGCTTCGATGCAAAGAAAACTATATCACTCAAAATCAGTCCTAAATTGAAATTGCTTTAAATCTAGCTTCAACGTTCCTATGAAGGAGAAATCTAGTAAAAAAGTTTGTTTTTAACAGTCCAAAATCTCCCACTACTCTTCACTACGTTAGGGGGCCCCTGTTGGTTGGGGGCCCGTGTGCGACCAAACACATGGAACACCGTACGTTACGCCACTGACGATATCCATATCCATGTTTTGGATTCCTCGAAATTACAGGCGAGGTGTAAGTATTTGCAAACTTAACTTTTTTCAATTACATTTTGATTGCAACGTTTTTTATTAATGTACAAGCTGTGAGATCTTGAGCTAGCTCCGCTCGCAAATTTACAACACGGATTATAAATTTGAAAGATAATAAATTCGATGTTAAAAAAGGAAGGAGGGCACCTAAAATATGTACTTTAAGCCGGCCCGGCGGACTTCGTATCGCCCTACCTTTTAAATGATATCATTTGGCGGGTGGGGTAAATTCCAATTCGTTTGGGAAGTTTAGACAAAAGTATGAGAAAATGAGCTGCTTTATTATTCTCTTTGGCCAATTTTCCAGAGGTGTCAATAGCATTTTTGCAGATGTGGATGGAAGCAATTCAGGGGACAGGGTTTATTCAGAAAGCTGATCCGGCGAATTTCGTATCAGAACTTTTAGTTTGTTGTTGTTGAATTCAATTATTTGTTTAGGAGAAGAAAGTGAAATAAATAGTTTCAATGAGTAAAAATAAATTCGTCTATGAATGAATAAGGCCCATATTCATGAACATACCTCAACCCAAGGAGAAATTGAGTCAAGGATGCCGAAATTCAAAAAATGAAATGTCATTTCTCAAACCTTTTCATAGAAATGATTTATATATATTCAAGAGTCAATGCATCCTTAATTTAAGGCGAAACTCAAGGAGACCTTAAGTTTTCAATAGACTTGATATATAATATTTCAAGGTAGGTGGGTAGCTACCTTGACTTCAAGTGAGATCGACTATAGAACATTTCAAGGTCTCCTTGAGTTTCTCCTTAAATCAAGGATTGACTCGTGAATATAAGTGATTTCTATGAAAAAGTGTGGAAAATGGCATTTACTTTATTGAATTTCGGCATCCTTAACTCAAGGTCTCCTTAAGTTAAGGTATGTTTATAAATACGGGCCTTAATATTTCTATGATAAGGCGTTATCCAAAAATGAGCTCAATTGCCGATTATTCTTTCTTGACTTATGGTCAAAAAATGAATATTAGGTCAAAATGGGTTTTTGTACGAAAGTGTCCTTTGTTTTCGAATCATCGGCCTATTTTTTCACAGTAGTATAATGCTATGCCTAGCAACAATATAATTAATTTTTTTGGCTTCTAATCCATTTAGATGGGAATTATGCTGATTTATAAGCTAAAATTCACTTCATTTGTAGGGGAGGTAGGACATTTGTTGGCACCATTATATTAAACACAAAGAAGGAACTTCCTATATGTAAAAACACTAAAACTTTACTTTGATATATAATTATTAATTTTTTTTTAATGAACATGGCGTACTGGACATTTGTATGTATAAAATACGATACTCACCTGATCTATACCGCCTGATACCATCTGTAATGAGAAAAAGACAACCAATGAGCCTGCAGTTACATGCATTGAAGATACCAAGTTATTTGAAACGTAAACGAATTATAATTCAAATATCTATGTTGGCCCGGCCAACAAACAGGAAGAAGAGGAGAGCGAAGGAGAACCACTTGTCGGCGTCGTCGTCTCAGCATCTGTCATCGGCTTCTCGTTATATCGGTTGATTCTGGCTCAGGTACTCAAACAGCAATGCGAGGTAGACGCAGGATGGATGTATCGGTTGATTCGGCTGCTTCTCCTTAGTTCAATCCCACTTCACTATCATCCTCATTCTTCTATATCCAGAAGTAAAGCCTTTCTACCTAAGGCACACAACTTCTGGCGAAAACATTCTCATTAGGTATTCTATGGTAGAATGCGGAGGGGGAAACCACAACCTCCTAGCTAATACAGAGGGGGATCAACTCCGGAACGGAGCACCGCGCCTCTACTCACATTTCAGAGAGGGGAACACCACAACCTCTCAAACACACAACACGAAGAGGGGAGACACCACAACCTCTTCAACACGTAAACTCTGTGCAAAGAGGGCAACACCGCAACCTCTCGAGTTTACCACAAATAGAAAGGGGAGACACCACAACCTTTCTACGAACGTCAACTCAACATGGAGAGGGGAAACACCACAACCTCTCCAAAACGTAAACTCTGTGCAAAGAGGGGGAACACCACACCCTCTCGAGTTTATCACAAGTAGAAAGGGGAGACACCACAACCTTTCTACGAACGTCAACTCAACATGGAGAGGGGAAACACCACAACCTCTCCAAAACGTAAACTCTGTGCAAAGAGGGGGAACACCACACCCTCTCGAGTTTATCACAAGTAGAAAGGGGAGACACCACAACCTTTCTACAAACACAACGCTGAGAGCGGGACGACCACAACCTCTCAACGACTCAATCGGAGGGGACCAACTCCGAGGTGAAGCCCACACGGCTCTAAACATCTCACTGAGAGGGGAGACACCACAACCTCTCAAACTATCATTACTTTCTGGAAAGGGGGAAACGGAAACCACAACCTTTCCATACAACACTCACTCAATACTGAATCTTAGAATACCTGTAGGTAATTTTCGGTGCTGTACACACAGCAAAACCTAGTCCGCCATCAATCAGATCTCACACAATAAGTATAACCACAATACAAGCAACTACAAGCTCAGTGTACTCACCTACGCACAACGTCTTTTCCTACCGACACCTTAGCAACAGCCAACAACCATCGAATGTGTCGTGATATCTTGAAATGGATTTTCTCGCGTCACACCTCACAAACACCCCGGAAAAACACTTGATGCGAACCACGCTCGTGTTGAATAAACCTAATTCTAAATGTCGATGATTAGTCGCGTAATTTGACCACGGGAATATAACAAAACCAAACCAGGAACTTAAAAGCGCTTGACGTACCACTAGGAAAAATGACCGATCTTATTTTATTTTTCAATTGTCATTTAATTTCATGGCCTACTATGAAAATACAATCCTTCAAAAACACCAAGCATCCTACATATAAAATCCATAAGAGCAATTTTTCAAGTCTCTAGCTTTATTCTGTAAAAAGTTATGAAGCAATAAAAAAGTCGTCCTCTCTCAGGAACCCCATTGTTTATGAACCTAAAACTCATATATTATTGTTACTCTCCAATAGAGACCTTTCATTTGACATCAATTTCATTGCTGTTCAATCAACGACCGACTTTCATACAAAAGTGCTCATCCTCCTGAGATAGCAAACTCACTTATGTACATACTATATGTATGTACTTATCTGGTCAAATACATACATCCTTACGTTTTAATTTCTAATATTCTTATCATCCTAATTTAAAGTTTCCTTTTTTCCATTTGAAAATCTCGCCTTAAATCCTTTTCTCTCTAACTCGCGTTATCCTTAGAAATCATCAATATTTTTGAGTTTTTATATCGTATCATCCTTGACCATGATGTATTTGATTCGAGATTAAGTTTAAGTTATTTTATTGACTGACTGTCGGTGTTGAGCCGCTTGACGTTCACTTCACCGCAATTTATGTGTCAATTGCATACAATTATGGTTTCGTCGTCATGACCATGTGTTACATTTGCGTAACTGAATTGTACATCTCCATTAGACATCGACATCCTATTCAAAAATGTAACTTTCAAATTTAAAGTATTTACTCACACATATGTATGTACATTTTGTGCATACTCAAAGTAATTATGACATTAACTATCCTTCTTAAATTACATGCTGTAATTAGACATAAAGTAGCTTTACATATTCAATCTGCTTATGATACGAAGCCAATTCTAATAAATTACATTTGGGATTAATTATACACATTATGTTATCTTTGAATATTATGCATGTTGATTGGAATCGTACATTAATGTGTACGAGATTGTTCATTCGTTAAATAGAAAGGTATTGTTATGTAACAATTTAAAATTATATTTGACAAATATGTATTTAGAATCGTTAGAATATTGTTTATTTTATACAAACAGGCAGACATGACTTTTGAATAGGATTTTTTTCCCTTGAGACAGTATCTTCAAAAGATACTGCATTCTGCGCGTAGCAGAGACCGCTAGGATGCAGTTATGGCGGATTTTTACGGATTTAACCTTAACACCGTCACCGTAATAGTCTGTCCGACAACCGTTTAGTATTCCCTCAACAAAGCGAGTTCTAATCAGCCATCAGCGCGGATAACAGACTTGCCTCTACGCTCCTCCCTCTGTAACTCTATGTAAGATCCACAAATTTCCCTGCTTACTGTATTCTATTTGTTTTTTAATCGCAGCATGATAGCCAATACACTATAGGTTATAGAGGCTTATATCATCTCCCAGTTTCATCTCCAAATCTAGAACATTCAAACAGGACATATTTTACATCTTCTGCAACTCGCACGCCACTACGGCATTATGGGGATCGTTCAGCGTAAACGGATGCTAATATTGTCGGTACCCTACGTGACCTGAGTCGTTCAAAGGGGTTATAGAGAAATTCACTTCCCCCCGGATTATCCCCGTATCTGTCTGGGATGAGGGTATGTATTGAGGCCTCATCCGATCAGATCTCTAAGTTTCTCATAGGCTCAGCCTTTCAATGTTTCTTAACACTTAGGGCCATGGGCCTAGTCAGAAGTGGGGTAGAGAGTTGTGCTTGTCACCCCCATTTTAAATTGGCTGGGACGTAGCCAATATTTGGTTATTTTTCAGTAACATATTCGATATAAAATGTAAAATATTATATTATATATTATACAAAAAAAAAATATAAAATCAACAAAGCAAAAAAATTGGCGTAGCGCCTAAAGAATTTTGCAGAATAACATCAATGAGTGCGTGCTTTCTGTTTTTTTTCCACCGTAACAAAAAAATCTCTCGAAATCGGACCCTGCCTAGGCTAATTGTACTAGGCAACTGAAATCGTGAAAGCTACTAGATTATTCGAAGGCCGTAGATGTGGTTAAAGTGTCCACTTCGTTCCTGATTTCCAAAACGATCTACAATGAAACAAAAAAAGCAACCTTTGAAATTGAAAAGGTATTCAGAAAAAAATCCTAATGCATTCTAAAAAAAATGTACAACTGAATAGAATGAGTGTGAATTAATAAAAATGATACGACTTTCGCCACGTGAAACCCTTTCCTGTCTACGCCCCTGGAGTGAACATATTTTGTAAAAAGATATTGTAAAAAAATATTAAACTTTCAAAATCAAATACGCCCGTTTACGTTCTGCCTACCATGTGTATTTGACTTCTATATATTACTTTCAAACTGTATCAGTGGCGGACGGCGGCATTGTGTCTACTGCCCAAGGGCACCATAGAGATTAAATCCAGCCATATCTACGTGAGAGTATCATTAATCGATAACATAATTAGATCCTCCATTCTCGCGTTTCGTTTAATCTTTCAAAACTTACATTATATGGCTGATTATTCATATACATATGTATCAGAAGAAAGTCATAACACGTGCAGGTGCTATTTAACGTTGTCCTTTCTTAGAATTTGGTTCTAAAATTTCCGCAACAATATTTTTGAGACCGACAATTCGGCCCCCTTAGAAAATCATAAAAAAGTATTGGCCTTTACCGAAATCCTGGCTACACCCATGCCAGGAGCACCTCCGGTGTTACGTTTTGAACAGCCTGCACGATCTGCAGAGACATCATTCCAGCTATTACATATGAGGCTTTTTGTGATGTGGTTCGGTACGAACAGCACACTCTTCAAAGCACGTCTACGATAGACCGCGTTTAACCCATTTTCAGCCATTGATTCGTTCACGATCCATTAATGTTTTTTTATTGTTTTTTGTCTTTTTTGATGGATAGATTGAAGTAGTGCTTTTTAGAAGCATTGAAAGTGTTCATAAAAATTTAAATTTTGAAATTTTGTTCTTTTGGCTGCAAAATAACGGTACATTTTGCAAATGTTTGTCCCCGTAACCCTTGTCGGGATGTTCTCTAATTTCACCTTGGTCCGACAAACAAAATTAAACAATATTCTTAATAAATGAAGTTAACTAATTTATAATTATGAATATTACTAATATAGCTATCATTATTGTTTGTAAGGATTATAATTTCGACCCTAAACTGATTGGTTCGTTGACGAACCATTGGCGGAAAACGATATCTTGTGTCCACTGATAAGGGACTCGACATTTTCTATGCAGGCCTGTCGGCTGTTGAAAAAATGCATTTCAAACATGCATAAATATTTATTTAAGAATAGGAAAGAAGTTTATTCTATTCAAAATTCATGTACAGTAAAACCCCGATTCTCTGGATCCCCAAAATCCGGAATGCCAATACTCCTGATATGGATTTATGCCAAATTTTGTTTTAATTTTGATAAAATTTGGAACTTTTCTATCGTTTATTCTTGTGTTCGATAAACTTAATGGAATGTATATTTCGAACATAAAATTATTAAAGGTTCAAATGGTTAATTTTTCAATGGTGATAGTGCATTTCGAAAATTCAAACAACTCGATAATCCGAATTGGGTTCGATCCCAATCATTGGAACATCAGGGGTCTAATGTAGTTGCTATACTAATAGCTTTATTAATTTGGAGCTAATCGGGAGAAACGTCAGAACCTTTGTCACCTGCAACTAGACGCCAAGGTATTAGTCGATATGCTTAAAGTAACTGAATTCAATCCACTGGGTTGCGTTTTTGATACAATTTACTTTCCGCTATATTTTTGAAGAACAACGAGCCGTATGGACCGGATTCTGTCGCCAGAAACTAGTAGTGGCACGAACCGATAGTCCAGTTCTGGTAGAACCTGCAATCTCCAGAGTTTCATCATGATTATCCTCAATTTGGGAAGTACCACTCTGAATTGCGCGGTCAAGTTCACTGATTGTTGATGAACCTGTCCGACCAAATGTTTTTCATGGTCGGTTCACAGATTATCATCTCAGGATTTTTGACAGAAATTTAAAAATTGCCAGTCATACAATCGTAAAATGTGTATGCAAAATCACAGAGACTGTGACTGTAAGGTGTGAATGTGAATCGACCTTGAGAATGCTCTTTTTTTACAAATAAACACGATCATACCGATAGTGTTGTTAATTCTACCCAAATAACACAATACAGCATGACCAGGCAAAATAAATTGACCAAAAATGTGGATATCGTTTTCCGCCATTGGTTCGTCAGCGAAACATTTTTTTTTCCTATTAATCCGCGAAACCCAAAAAGTTAAAACCGCATTTTTTCTCTAAATCTAAGCTCAAACATCAAGAATATACATACAAAAAAAAACAATCTTCGTCGCGATGCGGCAGGGGTTTGCGCTACAAGTAGAGGCCAACCGTCGCGTCGTGGCCCGGTCAGGGCCGGATTTAGCCTCTATGGCGCCCCTGGGCAGTAACGAATTTACCGCCCTCCGCCACTGGTTAAGCTTGAAGGTAGTAGTTGTCACCTACACAAAGGAAATGTAGGCAAAACGTTATAGCGGGCGTATGTAAAAAATTGAAAATTTCATATTTTTTACCAGTAAGCGTATTTTGTTTGCTTGAAAAATTTTTTTGTTGCTTCCCAGGTGTTCCGTGCACCTCCCAAAATTGTTTTAGGAATGATTGAAACTGTACAATTCTTATTACATTCGGCTTTTCACTTTCTTTAGAAATGCGTTCATGTTTTCTAAATATCTTTTCAATTTCTGAGTTTTTTTTCATTGTCGATCGTTTGGGAAATACTTTGTGAAATACCCAACAAATAAAATTTCCCTAATTTAGCATCATATTTAACCAAAAAAGCGTTATACCGAAAAAATAGATAATGAAAACGAATTGGGAGAGCTTACTGATGTTATTCAGCAAAAATCATTCGGTGCCTAAAAAGTTCTAGATTTTCCTGATTTCTATTACATATTTTTAATTATTTTTTTTCCGGTGGAATTTCCCATCAGTTCACGTGAAATCCATGCAAATATTGTAAAAATTTTGATGATCGTAAAATCGAATTCGCTTGGTGATACTCACTTCACATGAAAGTCTCCACACCGCTTTTTGACATTTCGCCAGCACATTATTTCACAGTGAAAAGATGTCATCGACAATCAATCAGAACGCGAGTGAACATTTATCTTAAATTGAGTGAATAAAAAGCAAGTCTCCATGGCACCGTTTTCACGGGAGACATACATATATGCATGTTTTCCGCGAGGTGAACTCAGTTCATACATTAAATAAAAATTTGCAAATTCGAAAATTTTAACGTAAAAAGAAACTCAAAAATTTGATAGCCATTGCTGTATTTTTAATATCGAGACTTGGACCACTCCCGAAACCAAATCCTTGCTTCCCAGCGAATTTGATGTTGGGACAAATTTAAGAAGTAATATAACACACGAAAATGGGTGGTTAGATGAGTTACTTCCGTGGAGGCGTTTGAAACTTTCCAACGGATCGCTATTACCAAAAATATTTGTCGTTTTTTTTTCAAGTCTGGGGCAATTTTAGAGGCTTGAAAACAGGAGCTGTCGGCCAAGTACTCGCGTATCTAAAACATTTAATGTGGCTTCAGGCATAATGTTTAAAGTGAAGCCAATGCCTTAAACAAAGATGATTTATACTCCTACTCTAAATGAACTAAAGGCCTCTACGCCATTCAGAGTGAATGAGTGAATACTTCAAGTAAGTTTTGCATAGTCTCAATTTATGAAGGCGGAATCAAAATAAAATTTGAGTTGAGGTTGCGATTAGTTGCTTTGGATTTAGACGGATATGTACATCCAACTAGAATAAATTAAAAAAGCAAATTATTTTCTACAATTATGTTCGAGTTTTCAAATTGCATCTTTCCCATAATTTTAGACCAATGAAAAAATTTGAGAATTTGCCGCCCCTCAAATTCTGCCGCCCCAGGCAGTAGCCCAGGTTGCCCATATGGGAAATCCGGCCCTGGGCCCGGAAAGAGCTCGCTCTCTATTATACTGTAATATCCAATTTTCGGTACAAAACATTTCCCTTTCTATTACGTTCTTAATATAATATGTTTATTGGACATTTTTATATCCTTCACTTTATATGTGAAATAATTTATATCAACTTTGTCATGAACTTTGTAACGCATTGAAGGTAGCATCTAATGAAGTCATTACGTGATTTAAGATTGCAAAATGTGGTGGAATTTTTTTTTTTGTACGTTTTTGGGGTGCACGATTCCGGGACTTTCCACCAAAATTTCATTGCGAAAAACCCCAAAATTTTCGAAGTTTCTCCGTTTTTGGCCTTATAACTCTGAAACTGTACATACATTTCTTCGGAAAGTGTCCATGAACATGAGTGCGCGTCTAACGCGGCAAAAATCTTCAAAATGCGTTTAGCGGTATCGCTACAATTAATTTTTTTTTAGGTTTTTTGCGATTTTGGTTAGAAGCGTAAAAAATGAAAAAAAAAAAAACAGGGAAAATTTTTGGATTTCTCGCGATTTTGATCCTGCTCCGCAAAGAGATTTTTTTGGGAAGCATTCGTGCTCATAGTACCCTAAAAACCATAAGAACAAAAAAAAATCTCCACATTTTGCAATCTCATGTACTAGGGTTTTCACCTGGTTATCACACTAATCTCCGAATATTGAAAATAGAATAGAATATTGAATGGGGTTGCTCTCAGTCTATTCGCCCGAAATAATAGGAAGGGTATCCACATTTCGGCCGCGCCCAAAACATACCGGGTATACCTAATAATTTCGAATCCGTTTATCTGTGCTTCCGTATATAGTAGAGATAGTTTTCAGTTATCACCAAACATAATCAACTTTATCTAGGAATCTATATTATCATTATGTGAATTGACATATTTTCCCGATAATAAACAAGGAAGTTTATCTAAATTTTATTATAGAAATTTCAGTATTGGATGAAATGTTGCTGAACTAATCAGGGATTAAAGTGAATAGTTTTGTTTAACGCGAATGTTTCTATAGCCCGTATAACGGGAAGAAAATTAACTTTGTGTTTTATTTTATTTGTAAAAAAAATAAAGGTGCAGAAGGTTTTTATGCATTAGAGCCCTAAAAAGTGTGTGATCCGTCCGAATTCTCTATATCATGTTAGTGGGAAATTGCACTAAATAGTATATTGCATAAACTAATATTGCTGATAAATTTTGGTAATACAATTCTGGCGATTTGACAGTTTATCTTATTGCACTTTAGTACCAACTTAAAAATAATTTATCAAAATTTAGAGAGTTTTAGTATGTCGTAGAAAATATTACGATGTTACGATAGTACGAATATGTATGAAGAATTCGCTTGCCTACCGTACGCAAAACAATACCCCAAATTTGCATGTTAGGTATATTTTTGTGAATTTAACTGTCTTTAAACAGTCGAAATTGTGTGCGGCCATGATTTTTTAATTGGCGTGATTATCCGCCTATGCCTACTTAGGACATTCAACATTGTGGTATACTGTTTTGCGTACGGAAGCAAGTGAATTTTTCATAGAGAATGTCAAAGCCTATTCGTACTATCGTAATATTTTCTAGGACATGCTAAAACTATTTTTTAACTCACAGTTATAGGTCTATATAATACATGTAATTTTGGTGTTTACGTGAAGTGCATTTTTTTCCAAATTATAAGAATTGTCTTCTTCTTTTTTTTTCAGATAATGAATTACCACAAAATCACAACAATTTTCGTAGTTATCTTTATGATGACAATAAACGAAATATCAGCATTACCGCCATCATATGACAGTAAGTTTACTAAATTAGAATGATAATAATAATAATGACAAAGTTAAGGATGAAAAGTGAATTGTCACAAAGCACCTGATGATTACAAATTTAGCTTACATTAGCATTAAGCTTGTAGTAGACAATGCACGCGCTAAACCATCTTATATGGGTATAGGGTACAAGCTCCTTTGGATTACGCACAGCCCAACACTCTCATGTAAATTGGTCCTAATATATTGAAAGATTGAAACGAAAATAAAATGTGAACACCATCAAGTTTGAGCAAACCTCTATTAGTAAAATTGTAAAATTATAATCCCCTGTAAAGCTTTCCACATAATCTTCACATACTCTTTTGCTCTTAAATGAATTAACGTATTCAGGCTCGTGTTTATTGGAGAAATCGTTCACGAAATATGTACTCTTTGTGCAAATTGTTGAACAAAATCCTAAATTGATTTCGTATTTTTGCTCCAAAGTTTAAACGCTAGACAAATAATTAACCCATTTTGAACCATAGTGTTCGCACCTGCGAACAGTAACTTATGCCATAATTTTATGGGATTTTTTTTATAAAATAAATTGTTAATATTCTTAACCCTTAACTACATTCGTGAAGTAGCTTTCTACTCCAGTCGGCAATTTTTTGCTCATATCTAAGTTCGTATTGCGCCGTATTTGTGCAAACTTCAAATGCTTCAAGTAATCCCAGTTGACGTTGTGCTCTCGCTGAGTGCAAAAGTGAATAGGAGAAAAAATACCCCACGAATGTACCTATAGTTACGTTAGTCTTTTTATTATCGTTTAGTTTGAGTATGTATTTATTTTTTTTGACAAATTGGCGCGATGCTTATATGAAGAAAAGATTGCACAAATTTTAAAAGAATATTTCTCAGACGCTTTTACATTTTTTTCTTTAAATAAAATGCTAAAGCAGGATAGGGAAATTCCTAACGCTACTTTTCTAATGAATCTTAAATCATAGAAAGACCTCATGTCAATATTTTTATGTAAAGTCAAATAAGAAAATTGGTTTTGTTTATTTTAATACTAATTTGCCTTGAATTCAAAACAATATAAAAAAATTCAAATAATTAGTTTAAAATTGTTTTGTTTTTCAAATAGGGAATAATACCCCATTTTTTACGGAAAAATTGTGACTGGCTTGAAGAAACGCCATTTTCTTTGAAAGAATAATGTGTTTTAAAAGGGTTGGGTACGATACCCCGCCCATCATATTCCCGTTTGTTAAAATCCCGACATTCAATATCCCGCCATTTCAAAATCCCGCCAATCGAAAATCCCGCCATTTCAGTTACCCGCTTATTCAGAATCCCGCTTTTCAATATCCCGTCACAAGAGGTAAGTATTCTTTCATAAATCGCGCGCGCGATTTTTGAAAGAAGAAGATCCAAAATGGGGCAGAAAAGAATACTTACCTTCTTACTACATCACATTTACCGCTAAAATATTCATACTGCAATACAGATTAGAAAGTGAAAGCTAGTTATTATTCTCTTATCAGTGAGGCGGAGAGATTCAATTTCAATATTAGTGAAAATACCTATTTTTCCGAATTGACACGAAGTTTGGAGGATGCAGATGCAAAAAAAAAAATAGCAGATTGGTTTGGAATTAATTATATCCATGGGAAAAATACCAAGTCGGGAAAGCCAGGAAAACCAAGGCTCCCGCCTAAGCTCTGAAATATTGCTGACGCAGTTGCAGCAAATTTTCCAAGAACTCAAAAAAATGTTGAGGCTTGGCACAGACGATTAAAGACGATTATCACAAGGAAAAGCCCTATCGGTCTGTACCGGCTGGTGGAATTACTATAGGAAAAGAATTGCTCCTAGCTAAAAACCGAGGGAAGCAGTCCCGATCCGAAGGTCGCACCCAAAAGCAAACTAAGGTCTTTAGACATAGCCAGCAGTTACTTTTAACTAAAGAGGACTATGAAAAAACGGATTTTTGGAGAAATTAGGGATTTTTTTTATTATTTATTGGCGGGATTTTGTAATGTCGGGATAACGTAAAACGGGATTTTTTGGAAAAAGCGGGATTATGAATGGGCGGGATTATGTAGGTATTCCGTTTTGAAACAATTAAAAAATAATTTGAATTAAAATGAAAACTCACCCAAAAATTTCTTAAAATATATAGTATTTTACAAAACATACCAACTATTTATTGAGGGGGTAGAAATCTACCCCACGAATGATACTTTTGTAAAAATAACGAATGTAGTTAAGGGTTAAGAAGGTATTCAGTAATCATCATTTGTTTGTTAGTTTTGTGAAAAACATTAAAATTTTAATAAAAATGCGGTACAGTAGAACCTTGTTTTTTTCGAACCTTTTGGAAAAAGTTTTTTATCTAGTTTAATGAGTTAAATTGGAAAATGTAGTGATAAGGTTTCATTGTTAAGATTTCCTACTTTGTGATGAATGACTTAATTCCAAAAAAAATCTACTGTTCGCAAGTGCGAACACTGGCCGATATGCAGCATAAGATTTAGGCAGCTTATCTTTGGATTAATTTATTAATGTCGAGTACAGCATTGCTTATTCTAGTACATTATTAGATTTTCCTTTTTTGGGAACTTTGACATGTATCAGGAACCATTATCACTATTCCCTCCGTCACATGTATGAGTCACATGTGTCACATGAAGCAAAAAAAAAACAAGGGATTTTCGGAGCGTCGACGTAATAAAAATTGTGACGAAAAAAGTCAGACTGTGAATATCTAATTATTTATTTAGTCAATAGAAGGTTACAGGGGCCACGAACCGTCAGCAAATCACAGCCGTACGTAACCGCTTAGTGTAAGCAGTTTATAACATAAGAATCTACTCCACTCCACAGCAAAGGATAAAACTGTCACTTTTTTTTATCAAGTTATGTATTCTTATTATTCATTTATTAAGTGCCCACTAAAGAGATGTTACAAGTCAATAAAATAAGTTGCAAAAATATGCTTTACTAAGAATTAAGATGTTGCGGATTCAAGTCATATAGGATGACTGTGGCATGCAAAATGGGCAAGTTCTTCTTCAGCCGTGTGGGGAAGCTCCGGTAATCGAGCATATCAAGCCTCCAGGTTAGGATTCCATATATCCAAGAATATTAATATTAGACTGGCTTAGTGATTCTGATTCCTAGCTAGCTTGTACTTTGAAACCCGCACGACCTTAGTATTATTGCTAAATAGTACCTATCTAAAGTGGAGTGACACGAGTTGGGAAAAATACTACCGGCGGGCTTAATAACCCGTCTGTTTGATCAGACATTATGTGTGGCATGCACTTCCAAGCACGTGACCTAGATGGGCAGGGTTCTTTTTGGGTTGCGATCGAGGAAGCCGGAAGTAATAAGGTAAAATAAAAGCCCTGTAGAAGGCCTGAAAGAGAAGGTTATAAAGGAGAATGCAAACTCTGAGTCAGTGCCAGTTAACAGTTGTCCCAATTCCAACCGTCCAATCGTGCGACCCATTGATAAATATCAGCAAAAAACGAAATCGTCATGGCCCACGTAGTGTCACACCCATAAATGTATGAGACACATGTGGCTCATGGACGTGAACAGTAGGAACGCTTTGAGACGTAACTGTCTCATAGACAAAAAAACTACTTAAAATTAGTTGAAATCACCACAGTCTATAGCACAGTCGACTTATACATACACGTCTTGTCCATATAAAAAATATGCCGAATATCGGCCAGTGTTCGCGCTCGCGAACAGTCCTTTCCAGGACTCACACGCTACGTAGACGAAAACGGACAACGGGTTTCAGCGGGGCCCAATTACTATAAGAAACTATGTTCTTCTTAAATATTATGCTTTTGAATATTCTTGGTCGTTAATGGGCTAATAATAAATGAACCATTGTTTAATTTCAGGCTCTCTTAGTGACCTATATGAAAGTCTACTGCAACGTGAATACGCTGGACCCATTTCATTTCCTAATCATCAAGTAGAGCGAAAGGCTCAACGTTCGCCGTCACTTCGTTTACGATTCGGTCGGAGTGATCCTGATTTTATTCAATCGGTGGAGAAACGATGGTTTGGCGATGTTCGACAGAAACCAATTCGATCACCGTCCTTGCGTCTACGATTTGGTAGACGTTCTGATCCAATGATGCCGTTACAAGAGGGTGAAAATTCATTGGATGAGGGTAACAATTACGACCGAGTTTTACGGCAGGCACCATATGACGATAATGTACAGGATAAAGATGAAAACGTTTTAAGAGTCCGAAGGGAAATACCCAATGATGCTCAAGCTGCAGAGAAAAGAGCACCATCGCTTAGACTACGCTTCGGACGAGACCCATACAAATTATCATTGGTAAGATATTATTCTTGATTTATCACAAAAAAAAAGTGTAATGAGTTATAGACTATGGCCTGGTAATTTTCGGTAACAAAACTTCAAATATGAAAAAAAAAAATGCAACTTACCCAGCTGTCATTTTTCTATATAAGGTTTCGTTACCCAAACTAGACGGGTGGATAAAAACGCACTTAAAATTAAATCACGATTTGTCTATAGCATTTATGAAACTATTCCATAAAACATTTGTTTAATTTCAGGCACAAATCATGGCTGAACGCAACGAGTTGGATCGTCAAATCCTTGCAAATCTTCTACAAGAATTGAGTGAATACAATTATAACGAGATTTCGCCCGAGGATTTTATCAGAGAGACGCGAAAACCTGCACCTTTACGTCTACGATTTGGTCGCAGTATCGAGAGGTCCTCAATAAAGGTATTCGACGACAATATAATTCTTCTTAACGTTTCAGACTAGATCTAAACTTAATCCATTTTTCAGATGCCATCTGTGAAGAGCATCCAACCAACGCCATCGTCTTAGACATATTGTGATTTGAATCGCCGATTTTGCTCTCCCTTAATTAGAACTACTTTGAATAATGACTGGACATTACGTCACATATTAGTTGCAAACATCAGTGTATATGAAATCAAATTCTTATATAGAACAACTAAAACAACATTATAATTCATTATAACCATGATCAATTAAATAAATAAAAATTGATTTATAAATTCAATCGATATTGTTTTTAGGACAAATAACCTTTTTGAGCTTTGCGTTGCATTTCAAAGTATTTATGGTGTTTTGTTTCGTTTCATTCATTATAATTTTAATATATATAATTTGTACATAGTTCCTCTGTTGGAAAAAAATGTCAAAACAAAAAAAAAATAAAGAAATAAAAGATTCCCACCAAATTGAAAAAAAAATAACCCTTAATAAATATTATACTCCACTAAACTGATAATATAAAATATATATAAAATATAAAAAAACAAAAGTACCTTTATTGTAATGTTATTCATGTACTTAGTATTTGTCATGTCAATACTATCATATACTTATACATATAAATAAAACTATTTACTTTAGACAGCAAACCCAAAATGGAATTATATATTTGTTAAATTTTACACACACGCACCAGCGATCATCCAAAATGATTTTGCAGGATCTGAGCAGGAATAGTGTACATCAACGACTTCAGGCGTTGCTTATTTTGTTCTATCTTCCTGAATTATGCCATATAGGTATTAATCTTCATTGAAATGTAAATAAATAGTAGATAAAATAGCAACCCAAAAAGAAGAAAAATTAAGAGTGTATTCGATGAGGTCACTTAATGAAACGAGAAAATAGAAAAAAATATATATTTATTCTTACTAGATGTAAAAATGTATTTATCAATACTGAAAAGTTTACAAAATAATGAGGCAAGGCACATGAGTGGAAATTAATATGGATATATGGAAATAAAAAGTATTATATCACCAACTAAGTGATGCGTTTGTTTTAATTAAAATATAATAATCTACGTATTTATTTAGTCAATACGATTCTCTGATATGTGACATCTGTCGTCATCTCCAAAATGCAGAGAGAGACATTAGATAAAATGTTACACTCAGAAAAATGGACCCCGTAAACTTAAAGGTTTTTGTACCATTATTTTAATTAGATGGCCATTTACCAGATTTCCTCACAAAAGTAAACAGATACAAATCATTAATATAACTGGAAGAATCCTATTGAGATATTTTGTATGGAATGATATGTGTCCCGCAAATCCAATGGGACATCAGATTACATTTTAATCAGTTTGTCCCATTAATTTAACAAGATCTGATATGATTAACTAATAAGGATGCAGTGCCGGATTAACCACGTGGCAGAAGGTGGCAAATGCCACGGGCCCCGCGCTTTAAGGGGCCCCGCGTTATTCACAAACAAACATTATTACAACCAAATTCTAAAAGCCAGTTCCTTCTAAATTGTTTTAACACGTCATCGTTTTATTTACGCCAGGGTGTTCCAAATTATAGCAAGGTTAATATTCAATAAAAATACAGAAATATTCCTTTCTAATTCATGATGGCATTCCCGTAAACCTACAGCCACAGGTTTTCACATTCTAGCGGGTCTTAAGATTTTTGAAGTTTATGTTGGGAAATGTATTTGCGCACATCCATAGAATTTAGAAATTACAGTTACTAGCGGGCTTCGCCCCCTGCTCGCTACGCTTATTCCAACTAATTATGAAAACTTGAACTCGATTACAAAATTCAAAAAGTGTTTCACGCTAAACTTTGCAGAAATCTGAGTCTAAAGAGCGAGCTTGATCATTTACTGGATAACTTTTAATCGAAATTACCTCTTCCAGACCAGAAGACACCTATTCCTGTGCGAGAAAAATCTCAGCTGGTGAGGAAAGTGTTGAGGCGAACAAAACAGTTTTCTCCTTTCTCCAAGCCCAATGAAAATTGGTTGCGCCAGGAGTTTGTGGCAATGTGTGAATAGAAAATAGGAAAATATAGCGTGAGCTTTTGTATACTATGCCCCGAAAAAAAAATCGAGACATTAATGCGTTTCATTATAATTCAATGGTGGTCCTTTTTCAGGCTAAGTGGTTCGCAGACGTTTCTGTGTTGGGAACCACTGGCTAGAATATGCATCTGATCTGAACCACTGTGCGGTCGTGTATCTGTCTCAGTGCGTCTTGGCAATATGTATTTTGCTATCAGTAAAGGTACATTTTCTTCGGCGACTCGCTCATTCCATATAAAAACTTGTTTTTAGAATGAGAGAAAAATTAGTTTTTATATGGAGTCGCTGTCGCTAGGGCCGCTGCAGTCGTGTCGAGGAAAATGTACCTTAATACTGATAATACACATTAGAGGTACGGAAATCATTTAACGAAATTACGGCGAAAATTGCTCATTTTTTGCGGAATGATTTAACTTGTACTTTTTACACAATCATTATAAAATCAATTATGGAAAATAATCTTCTTCACTTAAGATTGATTTTGTTAAGTTATACAACGCTATTAGTAGTGACACTTACCTTAGGTACAATCCACCATATAATGAAAAATAACGGAAACACTAGTTTTTCTTATGAGAACGGATAGCAGAACCAGCGAACTTTGAAATGCAGAGTGCAAAGACATCACTAATCACGAGCACAATGGCTTACGAACAGGCCACCGTACCTCCAAATGTCATAACAGCAATTCTTTTATTGCACATTCGTCGTATTGCAAGGCTTTACTGCTGATATTTCCTAGCTGCTAGCCGCTTTCCAATGAAGTCGTCCGAACGAACTGAATTTGTAAATATTAGGACCCTTTTATTAGTTTGGTTAATCGTAGTTGCATAGGCCCCGCGCTCAACATTTGCCACGGGCCCCGCGCTTGCCTAATCCGGCACTGATAGGATGGATCCCATTTGTTTTATATAACGTCCTATTTTATTAATGGGATATGCCTTTTAATTGAATTTCAAGCATATTAACGTATTTTCTAAGAGAACCAACATCATGCTCCGTAGCCGAGATCGGTCGGTTGTCTCCACGTGACTTGGTAAGTTTTAGCCGATCGGATGTTCAATACTCAGCCTGGCCAAATATCGTGATTCTTACCAAATTCCACAATGACGTAGCGTGGAGGGTATAATAATATGGAACTTATAAAAAAATATTCTTCGTTCAGATTACGAGTGAAACGATTTTTTTTATTACATAGGATTGATCCTATTAATTCAATAAGATATATTCTATTGGAAAATAACTAGACCATGTGTTTGTTCTTAAAGGAGTGAACTATTAAAACAAACGGATATTTATCGAGTGAAAATAATGGTTCCTATATTTTTAAAGTCTGGCTGGTCGAGCGGTTAGTGCGCGCACCTTCGGTGCACAGGCTCATGAGTTCGAATCTCACCGTGTTCCATTGTGTTTTTCGAACTCACGAGCTTGTGACAGACTATGATCTCACTCAGATGTTAAACGAGTACCCATTTATGGGGATAAATAACACTGCTGAGCGTGATGCTGATCTCATTACCTCATCAAAAAGCAGATAAGATCTTGGAAATAGGATGTCACTAACACATCCTGCGGCCTTAGTCCAATGTTGGATTGTCGCGCCTGTTATTTATTTTTATTTTTATTTATATTTTTAAAGTAATCAGATTTTTCCTATTGACTAAAAATAATGGCACAAAATGATTGGTTTAATGGGATTTCCCATTGAAATTTTTCTGAGTGTAGGCATAGTCAGAAAAACAGGTCTCAAGACCAAGACCCCAAAATTTAAAATTTAAATACTATCTTTTGAAGGCTGTAACTTCCGAAACGTGATAGCTGGAGCCTTCAAATGTTCAGTAAATATGGAAAGAACGGCGCTCTCCATGTGTTCCCTCAATCGTAAAAGTACACGATTTGAACAAAGCCTAACTTTTTGTTCATTATTTTTTTTTAATTTTAGGAAAATAAAGTAGAGACTTTGGGAGATTTGCTGTCATATGGTACCAAGTAGGTCAGTTTTACGAAAAGATTGATTTTTAGCATTAGAAGAAAAAGTGGCATTTTTTCGAGGTTCCCGATTCTAAATTAGCCATAATTTTTTTGTTTCTCAACTTTTGGGAAAATAAACCCAAAAGCAGCAGGTTAAGTCATTCCTATGGAAAACCACGTTTTCGGGTATTCAAAAGTATAATTTCCACACTTCAATTCATTCAATGACAAAATTGTCCATTCAATGGGCCGTATGTATAGTAGTCTGGCTGGTCTAGCGGTTAGTGCGCGCACCTTCGGTACACAGGGTCATGAGTTCGAATCTCACCATGGATCATGGTGTTTTTCGAACTCACGAGCTTGTGACGGACTATGATCTCACTCAGATGTTAAACGAGTACCCATTTATGGGGATAAATAACACTGCTGAGCGTGATGCTGATCTCATTACCTCAACAAAAAGCAGATAAGATCTTGGAAATAGGATGTCACTAACACATCCTGCGGCCTTAGTCCAATGCTGGATTGTCGCGCCTGTTATTTTATTTAATGGGCCGTATGAAGGAAATCCTCCCGTTTGTATTCATAAAAATTTGAAGCAGAACCTTTTACTTTAGAGTAAAAGGTTATGCTTCTACTCATATAAAAGTAAATGGGTATTTCGTATTCATAATCTTGACCTTATACTCGACACAAAAAGCATATCCTCTAAAAATTGTGAGTGTGGTCAGTAGCAGACTCATCTCTGAAGTAAAAGGTTCTTTCGTCTATAATAATTGGTATAATGGAAGATTTTGTGGATCTAACAGGTGTTAAACAATATAACCAACCCTTGAAAGTACATAATTTTAAAGCATTATTTCGTTTTGAAGAAGAAAATGTACAGTGGCTTGCGGAGAGATTTTTAGGTGCGAATGAAATAACTCGCGGAGGAGCATTTGCATTATCATCTGTTGAAAAAATTAAGGTGTGTTTACGTTATCTCAGTGACACGGGCTATCAAAAAGGGATCGGAGTCAGGGACGTAGCCAGGGGAGGGGTCCATGGGGTTCAGACCCCTTCCGAAATGTTTTCAAAAATAATCCAAATCTCAATGATGATAACTTGAAATTTTAAATAATGCTCATTTTATCAACTGTCATTTTCTGCAGCGTTTGGGATGCCATTATACATTCACCCAAATTGCGAATGGAACAGTGGCGGTTTTACAAATTTGCCGCCAGTAGGCTATTCACATTTTGTCGCCCTTATCGACCTCTACAATAGTACATCATATTGATTAAGAGATTACGGCTATTCAGAATCTTTTCTGAATGGGAAGTTGTAGCAACTTGAACAATTTGCCATTAGCGAAAAATCCTTACTTAAGCCTAAGCTTTGCGCAGCTTGCCTTTGAATCAAGTTGTTCGAAATCAGTGAAACACTATTAATAAACAAACACGAACGAATTTGCTTTATAACTGCAATAATTTTCAATTTATATTTCGCAGATTCATAAGAACGCATGAGCTTCAAGCTTTCAGCCTCCCGAGTCCTGAGCATTTATGAATCTTTACCACGGAGCGAAATGCATCTAACTTTTACTGTTACCCTTGTGGCATTTTTTTGTGAAAATTGTCGCGTAAAATTGAAATAGTTGACTTTCCAGTTCACTCTGGAATAAAATTTTCAAATCATGCACTTTTACATTGGTTGTTTCAAATAGCAAAGGCGTTTCGAAGATAAATGTTTTAGAACTGTAAATAAATTTAAACATTGAAAATGCTGTCAATAATTTCATAACTGTTCTTTGAACTGGTAAAAATGCAATGTTTACAGAAGTTGTTTTGGTATGTTTAGACTTTAGACTTTGTCGTGCTCTGTGGCCGTGATCGTTCGGTCGCCACTCTGTGAAATAGACATTCATAGAGAAACGAGTTTCCAGACTCGGCACGACTCGTCGCAAGTTTATTATTCAGGAGAAGATGATAAGAAATATTCTTATCGTAGAATAATAAACCAACAATGCGACTAGGAAGTGGTATGGCTGACAATCGTATCACACTCCGAATTCAGTTGTCTATGTAACGTTGATGACTACACACGGTAGTCATCAACGCACCATGCTCCACTAGGAGTTAAGGTAATCAAGAGAGAGAGAGAGACTTTCCAAAGAGTATTACTTTTGACATTTTGAAGGCTCGAAAACTTTGTTTTTAAGGAACAAAAAGGCGAAACATTAATTTCCCTTCCCTCGGACATTTCGCAGAAATTCTGCAATATTTGTGCTCCATGGAGCTAGACAGTTACAATTTTATTATGATATCAATAATTTGATTTTGATCTCTAGCTGATCAAGTTTACATTTATGTAGCGTTTCCAGAAAGGTAAAATTCTGGAATTTCAATCCCAATTTTTGCCGTCGTTGTTTCTGTTGAGCTATCCCCAGAGAAAAAAAAAACAACCTTAAACTTTCCGTAAAAATGTAAGACGATACTGTGATCATCAAAGTAAACCGGGAAGCTAGAAAAATATTAAGCAGTCTATTACCAGTCCATTAAAGGTAAAAATTATGTTTCAGTTATACTCGTATAAACGTATTATTTTCAACAATTTCGAAGTGACAAAAAACTGAAAATTCCTTGAAATATCAAGCTTCTTTGTTAGGTTTGGAGTTTTAATTGTCTATTTAAGTATAGCAAGGCACAAAAAGCAAAAAGAGTGTTTGGTTCGGAGTTTTTGCCTGTAAACCAATATACCAGACATGCTCGCTGTATTAATATTTATACCTTAACTCGTTGCTCTGAAATAATGGCAAAAGGCATTTCTCAAGTTTGATCTTTCACTGGGGCAAAAACGCGCTTCGCCTGTATGATATGTTGGCCTATCTGTACTAGTAAATCTCGTATCACAATATTTATTTTGAGTTTAGTCTTTCGACGCTATAGATGTGTATAACTTGAAAAATTATTTGCTTCAAATTTGCCGCCGCCCGAAAATCTGCCGCCCTCGGCTCAGTCTACTGGAAAATCCGTACAGATTTTTCCTTTATGTTTATTAAAAATATTTTAATTTTTGTCTTGTACATGGATCGTTTGTGAATATATGTTAGCAGGGATGGCGCGGCGCGACGACTCTGTTGCGGTTTTAGGCCTATTGCGCCCTTTAGTTAGTTGGAAAGTTCGCCTGTTTGGGCGCCAATATAGTGTTCGTGGTGGGTTCGTTGAAAATGTTTACCCGGAAAGTGCTATTTGTGTTCGCTCGAGTTGGAAATTGTTGATGCTTTTAAATTTTGACAACAAGAACCATACAAGTCCCCAAAAGCAAACCTTTTTCTGGAGGGCATCATTAAAATTCCTGATATAGTTAAGTGGATCAACATGGCGAGGTTAATCACTATTTGCGAGATCATTGTTTATACTGGCAAAGCTTCAGCGGTTCTAGCTGCAACCCTGACTCTCTTTTAAAGTGGGCGTTTGGCGAACATTAATAATTGTCCATGCACGATCAAAATTAGTATGCAAAACCACCGAAACTGAATTTGTTAATAAACAGATGGCCGAAAATTGTCCATCGATTAAAGGTTTTCGTTTGAAATGCCTAACACTTTCCGTTTTATTAAATTTCAGAGTCACAACGTTCCTAATTTAGCCATCAAAACTTTAAAGGAAAAAATGCCTTATACCATAGTAATTCCATACATTTCTGATACATTTCCGTGAATTGACCTAATTTTAAAAAATGTAAATTTTCAACCAAAAGTTGATTTGAATGTTTGAACTTTGGACCCCTCCCGAAACTAAATCCTGGCTACGTCACTGATCGGAGTAGAACTCGTATTAGTCAACCTATGCAATTGAGTTTTCTTTGTTATTTTTTGCAACTTGCGATTTCTCAAAAATAACTGGATCAGCAGCAATTCCTTCCGCTATAAACTGTAGTTCGCTGGTACTGTTATCTTCTGGACTGCACTCTGAACTCTCACTTGCACTACTTGAAGGACGCATTTTTACCGCACTGAGCTCCACATGAAACTGAAAGCATATGCGTGACCGAAATGACAAATGGAATGACGATCAAAGGCATCACGACATATCATATTATAGTACGTTTTGATATGTCATTCAGATCTCAGAATTAACCTTTTACTTGAAGGAAATCCTCGCAAGTATAAGGTAATGATTATGAATACGATAAAAAGGAAATGCTTATACTCTTACCTTTTACTTCAGAGCATAATCTTATACTTCTACCTTATGCTTGGGAGGATATCCTTCATTTTTATAAATACAGCCCAATAACTAATAAATTCAGGTTGAGCGGAAATTATCACATTTGGGGAGACATTAGAGAGTTTTAGCAAGTCGTAAAACTGTTGTGCTGTACGAGTCGGCATTATACGTATTGAAATAGGTGAAGATAAAGTTATAAATTGTCATTTCATCTGGCTTAAATTAAGCAAAACATATCTTTCACGGTATCTTAGGATACGCCGCGGCAAAGAAATATATCCATTTATATTTGACGTTTTTAGCATTTTTACGGCTTGCTAAAACTCTCTATTAGCACAAATAATTGCATCAGCGAGGTTTACATTCGAAAAAATGCACTGTTTGTTGCAGGATCACATCACAGAAGATAATGAGACCGGTCTTTTTTTGAAAATGCGAGTGACGAAGCACTGCAAGTTAACGGTGAGCGTTATAGAGAAAGGTTGAACACTTGGGTCAGCCCCTATGCTCAGAACAGGCCAAACATGAGGTTTCATTTTATCTGAACAGTTCGAGATAAGAATTATTTCGATAAAGCATCAATAAACTGACCTGCTCGATCTCCAGATTTATCACCTGACATTTTTTTTTTACTTTTTTACTTAAAATAAAGTTATTGTTCTCATAAGTCCAGAACCAATGCGGCACCACAAAAAAATATCCGATAGGAAATCTGGGCTATACAGTCAGATACATTGCGAAAAGTAATTGACCATACGATGGAAAAAGCTCGGTTTTGCAAAGCAAGTTACGGACGTCACTTCAAAGAAATAATCTACAGGAAATAGCTTAAACTTTTAAATTTTCCTGTAATATGTTCAAACATTAAAATAAAAAAAAAAATATTTTTCTTGAGAAATCTTGAGTTTTGTTTGCGTTTCTTTTACCTATTGTAAATTCAATAAAAAAATGACTTTTTTCTTTAAACCTCTGAATGAAGACTATCGGATAAAATTACACAACCCTACTAGCCATGGCATAAGGAATGCATCGATGCCGGCATCATGAATCTCTAGATGAACCGAATCATTCCATTTTTTCTAGCCGCGGGAATAAATTCCCTTATATATTATTCAAAGATATGGTGAACGACTGCATAAAGACCACGTGAACCCAAACATGACTTTCCCTCATAATTTCATTAGAGAGGTACTGATGATAGATGCGGTGCAGATCATCAATGAAATAATCAGAAAGGAACTGATGAAAAGTATGATGAGTTTCACTGGCGAATTCATCATGCTGGAACTGATGACAAATTTAATGAATTTCCCCGAAGACTTCATCAAGTTCGCCCTAATATGAACATTAGGAACGATCTCATCTCTTCAAAACTTACTAGTTCTATGCACCTGAAAATGCACACGATCTAATTTTGACACGGGCAAATTACTCGACGCAGAGGCACATACCTACTGCTAAGGTCGACTTTCAAGTCAAAAATGGTCAGCGATACAAAAATATAGGCCGTGTTTTTCACATCGGGTGCAGGTTTGCTGACCCAGACGCGCAAAAACTATCGAGGGTAGCATCCAGGTTAAATTTAAAATTGTCACGTAGGCATTGCCATTAATTTCAAAACATTGCTCATAAATACTTCACTTTACAAACGCAAAAGTTCAAATGTAATTTTTGTTAATGAAAACATATTTTATGTACAAATCATAATTTTGTTAGAATAAGAATTGGTGTAGAAAATCAATCTGGACTGTCCTTGGCGTGACAGTCCCTTTGTACCAAGGCCACAGATGTGTAAGTGACATCTAATTTCCAAGATCTTAGCTGCTTTTTAGTTTAGGTGTTGAGAACAACAGCACGCTCAGCAATGTTATTTATCCCCATAAATGGGTACTCGTTTAGCATCCGAGTGAGATCATAGTCCGTCACATGGGTCGTGAGTTCGAAAAACACCATAAACTAAGTTCGTTGACGGTGCACCGAAGGTGCGCGCAGTAACTCCTACACCAGCCAGTCTATTCTAAAATTTGCCTAACAATATTTTCGTAACCGACAATTTCAACTTCCGAGAAAATCGTGATGTTAACAAAAATTCGGGCTTGACCCCCTCCCTCCCTTGACGAAGTTCTGGCTACGCCTATGAACAGACAATATCGAAAACACTAAAGTTATCCTTATTAGAACGGATAGCAGAACAAACCAAATTACCAATAAAACGACACCTCACCCGTAACGAAGTTGCTCGTATCTTCCGAGAGAACTTCCGTTTAAACTTGAAAGAAATTTTAAAATCGGGTTTTCATCAAAAACTCATATGATAAAAATTTATGAAAAACCAATTTTTAAATTTCTATTTTAACGGGTGTATCTCGGAAGATACGAGTAACTTCGTAACATAAGGTGACCAGACTCCCGAAGGCCCAATGCTGTACACATTCTTGCGGAATACGTTTTTAAGCAAATTCTCAGCCTCTGTCATACTTCCAGGTTCCACGTCCGAGGTCTGCTTTGCATAAATGATTGCAAATTCTCTGATGCGCGACAGTCAGAGAGAGGTCTGAGCGCAGCGTAGGGCGAGGTACATTATCTGAATGTATACGTATGAACGAGAGGTCTATACATCCTATAAATTGCCTTCCATAGACTCACCGCTCGCTGTGCTCTCCTTATCCTATTTCCCAGCAGCACTACGTATAAAAAATATTGGCGAATTCTGAAAAGCGCCACAGACAGCGAGGTTTTATCGGAGCGAAGGGCGAGCTATAGGATCTGAGTAATCCTAAGAACGAGCCAAAGGTCTAGATCTTACCCATTGCCATCTATTGGCTCACCCCTCGCTGCGATCGCACTTCGCCTTACGCCTGCCGTCCATTACCTGCTTCGAGCGACGCGGCGCTCCCGCGTTTAAAGCCCTAAGGGCTCTCGTCCACTAGAAGCGTAAACTTGAGCGGCGCGGCGCTCCAGCGGCAAAGCTTTCACAAAATGTGCGAAAAAAAGCTTTTACTAGTAAAAGGTATAACCACACACAATATTCAGAAAGCTTTTCCATTGTATTGAATGGAATTTTTGTTTATTTTGCATGGTTACGCCATATTTTGCTTGGTTACGCCATTCAAATTCGGAAAAGCTTTAAACGCGGGAGCGCCGCGCCGCTCGAAGCAGGTAATGGACGGCAGGCGTTATCCATTTCCTACCAGCGCTGGTTGCAAGTATGTTGGCTCACAGCACTGCGTCGCAAAAATGTTGGCAAATTCTCTAATGCGCGACGAACAGCGCGAGGTGTGACACCCATGCAGAGTCCTTTCTTTAGTATGCTTCTTCCTATAGAGGTTGATAAAGGAATCGGATGGACACTGGCTGATTTTTTTTATTGTTTTGTCATAGGAGAAAATAAATTAAAACTCAATCATTTGACGGTTGTAACTTCGAAGCCTTGGCAGCTACAGCCTTGAAATGTTCACCAAATTTGAGCAGTGCCGTATCCAACAAGTTTGCCAAATTTGAAAATTCCGCTCAAGAATTTCCAAGTTATCGACAATTTACGATTAGGAGACACAGAAGTTCGATTTACGAGTAGGGAGCTGTAGCTTCCGAACGCGGATAGGTGGACCAAAAAATTTGGAGGAAATAGGAGCGCAAAGTAGCTGAACAATTGTGCAATTTTTTTTAGAGAGATTCAGATCGGGAGGGGGTTTTATTGTGTGACATGGGGAATGCTGTACATTTTGCTGTACATTTTCCAATGCTGTACGACAGGCCAAAATGCTGTACTGTACAGCAAAATGCTGTACGTCTGGTCAGCTTATCGTAACAGGCGAGGTGTCGTTTTATTGGAAATTTTATGTATCGGAAACACAAAACTTCTCCCTATGAGAACGGATAGCAGAACAAGCCGTTGGTTCTTCTAACAAACACTTTTTTTTTTATATTTGCACCAATTCCAACCAAATATCACACAAATTTCATTGTTAAGAAAAACTGTTTTCTTTCTGGACAAATGCTAATCAAACCTTACGTATAAACGTGTCTCCATTGAAAGCAAAAAATGGCTTTAAAAACAGATAAAAAGAACGAATGGAGTCGGATCACAAATCATAGTGCAGCCGAAGAAAGTATTTAGCCCGAAAGAAAGTGAAGGGTATACAAATCTCAGCCGCGCTCGAAATTAGCCTCGGTCTCGTTAAACTTACAACAGTTCTATTCATT
This sequence comes from Microchrysa polita, assembly GCA_949715475.1. Classification (NCBI taxonomy): domain Eukaryota; kingdom Metazoa; phylum Arthropoda; class Insecta; order Diptera; family Stratiomyidae; genus Microchrysa; species Microchrysa polita. Next base: position 86,780,922 of record OX454418.1, on the reverse strand, counting down.
CTGAGTATGATATAGAGCCCGGATTTTCGTGCAGTAAGAAATTGAAAAACGTGCAGTAAAAATGCCATAACGTGCAAAATCGTGCAATATAAATTCCCAAATGTGCAATTTGCGTGTAATATCAAAAATCTCATTTTTTATCGGCTTTTAGAAACTCATACTTTGGAGTAGCCGACGAAGGAAAACTATACTTTACGAGGGCTAGCTCTAAAAAATTTACAAAATTCTTACTTAAATACGGAACACTCACAGTTTTAACCTAACGAAAGATTCTTCCATAAAATGCTCTCTAGATTAGCTCATTTCAATCAGGTTTATTATAGTCCAATAATATCGTATTTTCGTCAGGAAAAAAATACAGAAGTTTATTTCTCAATTTTGTTATATGTATTTTGGGGCGCTGATTCCGAATATCAACTTTGCACCCTAAAAAACGTGCCGCAACCTTTAAAAAAGGGGGGAAAGGGGAGCATTTTTTCGGTTTTTTGCGATTATTTCAAAAACGGTAAGAGATACAGAAAAACGGTCTGAGGACGAAAAAAACTACATAAAATTATCTTTGCAATGATATATAACACATTAGAGTTTAATTGGATATTTCGGCGTTAGAATAGCACATAAATTAGAATATTTTAATTTTAGACCTTTTTTAAAAGCTCGATAACTTTTCAAAGAATGTTAGTTCAGCCGTTAAGTTTTGTATAAGTATTCACAACAAGTTTAAGATAATTTTAACGTAAACATTGAGTCGCTCCGGTCAAGGACCCCCAGTATCCCCCCTTTTAAATTTTTCAAAACGGCATATCCATAACTCCCCCCAAAATTGGAGCAGAGTGCTAAATTTTGGTTTGTTGAAATTGGAGCTCATACTGACCCCACTCACCAAAAATCAGCTCATTCGGATAAAAACTAAGGGTACCTCCCATACAAACTGACCCATCAGGAATTTGTTCTACATACGAGTAGGTACTACTCATTTTATAAACTGTAGAACAAAGTTGTCTTGGGTCACTTTGTATGGGAGGTACCGTTACTTTTCATCCGAATGAGCTGATTTTTGGTGGGTGGGGTGACTATGACCTCCAATCGCAGCAAACCAAAATTTACCACTCTGCTCCAATTTCGGGGGGAGTTATGGACATGCCGTTTTGAAAAATTTAAATGGGGGGATAATGGGGGTCCTTGACCGGAGCGACTCAATGTTTACCTTAAAATGATCTTGAACTTATTATGAGTACTTATACAACATTTAACGGCTGAACTAACATTCTTTCAAAAGTTATGGAGCTTTTAAAAAAGGTCTAAAATGAAAATATTCTAATTTATGTTCTATTCTAACGCCGAAATATTCAATTAAACTCTAATGTGTTATATATCATTGCAAAGATAATTTTATGTAGTTTTTTTCGTCCTCAGACCATTTTTCTGTATCTCTTACCGTTTTTGAAATAATCGCAAAAAACCGAAAAAATGCCCCCCTTTCCCCCCTTTTTTAAAGGTTGCGGCACTTTTTTTAGGGTGCAAAGTTCATATTCGGAATCAGCGCCCCATAATACATAAAGAAACAGTGAGAAAAAAACTTCTGTATTTTTTTCACGGAATGGTACTAAATCGACACGATATTACTGAACTATTAGTTTAGTATCCATCGCACAGCCTTTGTCTTTATCTAATTCGTGAATAAATCGTTTTCTAAGGGGGAAATGTTCCTATTTGTATTTAAGTTTAGTTAATCACCAGTTAATTAACATGCACTCCACAAACAACAGCTGCAAGATATTATAAAAATCAACTGGCGTTTGAAGAAATTTCCATATGGCGATGGATTTTGTATAGTTTTATTGTTTTTCATATTACTTGACGGAACAAATTCTATCAGAAATGCTCACTGATTGCTGTCAGTTAAAAAAAAATATATCACAATACTCTTACCTATGCATATGTAAGTATTTAACATACATAATCACGTATGCATAATGGTCGTGTGCGTCCAGTTTTTGGCAGGATAATCGTGCTTTTTTTATCTTTACCTGCCGTCCTGCCAACATGATGGATGGCAGGGCTGGTTGGCTGGTTCAAGGATCTTCTCGGCTCAACCAAGAATTGAGGTGTACCAGTCTCTTGGGTGCATCACATCGATCTTTCAAGCAGAAATTTACGCCATTATAATGGCAACCCATGAATATACGCGGTACAACTGGCGCGGCCTCAACATGCGAATCAGCTGCCTTAAAGGCGCGGCGCGGCGCTGGACTCTTCAGAAATATCAAACCAGCTGATATGCAATTGTCATCAAGCGCTTCTAAGGCTGGGTAGACTAAACGGGCTAAGGTTGGTGAGACCGGTGGCCGCACAGAAACATCACTGGGAACGAGATGGCAGATGAACTTGCTCGACAAGGCTCTAGCTCACACATGCTAGGTCCGGAGCCAGCTTTCGATATACCATCATCCGTGATCAAGCTTACCCTAAAAAGGGATTCGATTGCGATTCATGTCGAAATCTGGGTGATTCCTTCCGACAGACTAAAGCCTTGATCGCTACACCCACACGACACGTGGCATTCTTCCTGCTCAATCTTAGGAAAGGGGACATAAAAACCCTCACAGATCTGGTGACTGTTCATTGCTCTCTAAATTACCACCTACACAAAATTAAGGTGGTACTATTGGCTTTGTGTGGCGAGGAAAAGGAAGAAACAATATTGCATTTCATATGCAGCTGTCCTGTCTTTTCAATGTCAAGGATGAGGTATCTTGGCGATTACTTCACCAACGAAGGCGAGGCGTTTCACTACCTCTTAGCGAATCGTGCTGGGAAGCAACCGCAAGAAATGAGCCTGCTTGCTTCTTTCGAAGATTTCACAGCCCGGTCCAACCGGGGAAAAAATCCTGTTTTGTCCTGTTTTAAAATTTTAAATGGTATTTCACCTAATGACAAACAAATTTCGAAAAAAACTCCACCTAAAATTCATTCAACAAAAACGATGAACGATAGGGTACATTCCCTTTAATTTTTCTGGTATTTTCCAATACGATTGTTGTCGATCGCCTAACACAATTTAGGCTCACATTAAGCACAGAAGAGCCGTCTTTTACAGATTGGCAGTCCTGGTTAAAACTCCATCTAGGACAGATACTAAAGATTGATATGTGGTAGGAACAGGGACGTAGCCAGGATTTTCTTTCGGGAGGGGTCCGACGGAATTTTCAGACGCGCCACAAATTTAGTATCGAAAAAGTGGATGCAGTGAACATTAGACTGATCTGTTATGAAACGTTGAGAACAGCTGGAACCGCCGAACCTCAATTGCCACATGCGGAACACCATCTATATCATATCATATTATCATATCACCCCATGATTATTATTAATTATTCGGTCCATTGAACATTTCAAAAACAATGAAGAAGTGGAACTGTTTGTAAGCGAATGGGTCTTATCCGCGAGATTTTTACGAAAAATATAATCTAAAAACTTACTGGGAGGTGGCAAAAGTGCATACAGTGTGGAGGAGACTAATTGAAAAATCTGTAAAAAATTGTTGCTCTGTAATTGAATAATACATTTTTTTTATTACGAAATTCCGGGTTGTATTTGAACCGCGCTCGTATTATCGTGCTAATACATTTTTGTTGTACCGTTTGTATCTTCAAAATTGTTCTGCTTCGTAAAAACTTGAGCGTTTTGTCATAAGCAGGCAGCAGAAGACTTCTCTCTTACACTATTAGGCCACCCGCCTTATACCTATAATTCGCTTGTCGATTGATAATATTTTGATTCTAGAGAAAAATTACAAAATTATTGGTTTACAAAAACAAAGGCTTAACTACATAACCATTATTTGCACAGCCTATCAAAACAGCAACAGATGCAAACTTTCTCTGTATTCTTCGGTACGGGTTTCGTGTACCTTTATATTTCTCTCTCCCGAATCTGACGGATCAGCTCCGCAATTAGCTCAGACGAGAATTAAGTTTCCGCTTGATCCAACTATCGCCATGGTTTTCCAATAAGAGGTGTTATTTGAATATTCAAAGAAAAATAGCATTCTTTTTTAGATAAACGATCGGCTGTTTATTTCATTAGGTGTGTTTTTTTGGTTATCCCGTGCAGGTTTGGGTAACGAAACTTCATATAAAAAAATGACAGGTGCGTCAGCTGTCATTTTTTTTATATGGAGTTTCGTTACCCAAACCTGCACGGGATAACCAAAAAAACACACCTATTATAAAGAGGAATGTATGCCGTTAATAATGGAAAACAACATCAGCCAAATGGCCACCACGACCACGCTTACAGGACCATATCCTTTTCATGAAGTTGTCCATAACCAAATCGCAAAGTGGCTGCCCTATGTACTCGCGAGTTCCATCTTTGAGGTCTTGAATCGACGCTGGGCTGTTGGCGTAGACTTATATTTCATGTGGCCCCAAAGGAAGAAGTCGCAGGCCGCAGGGTGTTATATCACAAGATCTCGGTGGCCAATTGTGATCACCTCTTCGAGAGATAACACGTTCCGGAAACTTTTCCCGTAAAAGATCAATGGTGTCGTTGCTTGTGTGGCACGTAGCGCCGTTTTGTTGAAAGTAAACGTTATTTAGATCAGTACCATCCAATTCCGGCCATAAAAAAATCATCAATCATCCCTCGCAATCCATTTTCATTTTCACCATTTTTATAGTGAATTTTAATAATTTCAATGCGCTGTTGAACCGTGTATCGTTCCATTTTTATTAATGGCGTAGTTTCTACTTGTCAAATGTCAAAAAATGACAGTGACATCAACCGCAATTTTTTCTTAGAGAAAGGTTTTTATAAATAGGTTTTTGCTTAGATTCCGCGCAATTTATTTTGAAGAGTTGTGTTGAGAGAATTATGTATTGATGTTAGGATTTATCCAGTTTTGAAAAGAAAAACCTTCCTTAAACCAATTGTCATATGGGATATTTTTTCGTAATATTCAGTCACACAGAATCTACAGAATATGGCAAAAAGCGAATTTTTTGATATTTTATACTGTAATCACTAAAAATTTGGGTATTATTGAAAACATTTCGGGAGGGGTCCGGACCCCATGGACCCCTCCCCTGGCTACGTCCCTGGGTAGGAATAGTTACAACAAGTGACTGTCAAAGAAATGAGTGAGTGTAAAATAATTTTATTTGCTGATCTCTCTCCTAAGAACATAAAAAAAAAAATTTTTAGTTAGTTAACGGTGAACTTTTTTGATGAGTATTAATATTATTGAAAAATTCGAGTGATACTCAAATATTACGTAGCCAAGTCTCTTGGTTTGTTTGTTTTTCTGGTTGTCCTATTGTTTTAAAAGCGATGTTCCGCTAAAGGACGATTTTTGGAACATTTATTCTGCTTTTTCCAAAAATAAATATGTACGAGCGTTATGTATGCATGCAAGTCTTAATGGACTGTGTTTCGTTTATACATTTTTTTCTATGAAATACTCTTTTGTCCACGGCGACATCACGAGTTTTTATTTGATGCCATACAAGCATCACAAAATCCATAAAGGGACGCTGCCTAATTAACGTTTGGTGTTATCCTGCGGTGTTACGCCTAATTAGATGGACATCATGTTGTCCGACGAAGACAAGATAAAATCATAATGATGTACATATATTTTCGGATTTTCGGAGAATTGTGTGTATGTACCAGAAAATGAAGTTATTAGTATTATGTGTACTGTAAATATTGTTGAGGTGATGGTAAATAAGGTTATATCACATAGTCGCTTCATTTACTCGTCATTTCCTTATTTTAATATTGAACAATTATTAGCAAACATTCACAATTATGAAGGTTTGTTTATAATGAAGTCGAAAGTACAATATCGTAAATTATAAATCGACAATTTCATTCAACTATCAAATGACATACAGACGAATGCACTGGTAAAAACTTTTGTTTTCTTTTTATTGTAAAAATGAAAAGCTATCTATAAATATCAACCATAAAACTCCGTAAAATGATGCCATTGACTACAATGACAACAACATCATAAGGACTCCATTTAGCATCTTGTTGACTCTGTTCCTTGCACTTGCGAACGATACGGCTTTGTTAGATAACACTTTTAAGGACTTTACAATTGTCCCAACGATGATACCGTCATCGCTAAACATCGCCATGCTTGTTCTTTCTTCTCTGCACGTGGAACAAGTCCTCATTCGAGGATATCGTCTGCTATTTGCTTTCACCGATTGAGTGGTGTTGCGGTGGTATAGTAATGATATTGTACACAGTAAAACTATTTACGGAGAGTAGTTGCGTTTGAAATTTCCGTTTGCAAGAGTTTAGAAAGGAAGATGGGTGATGCTAATGTTATTGGCAACGGTAATTGTTGAGTATTGTATAAAGGTACATAGTAACATATGTACATACGTGAATTTTGCAGTTCAGTCGCGTATTTCAATGGTTGGTGGCTACAATAATTGATGTAAATGTTATTTGAATTATGATAATGGATAGAAGATATGTATGATCTGAATGCACATGTACCAAATAAACTCAATTTACAATGCAACAGCAAAATGGAAAGATGATGATGGCGAATAAAGAACCACACAATGGGATGCCATTGTGCTTCCTTAAAAGAGAATCCCTCAACTCATACAAAAAACTAGTATTTTTAGAATTCTTGGAATTATGTACAGTAGAACCTCGATTATCCGAACTAATTGGTCCCAGGGGTGGTTCGGATAATCGAAAAGTTCGGTTAAGCGAAGTTGTTGGAAACATATAAAAAACCTCGGAAAAATGAAAAAAAAAAGAATAATTTCGTCGACTTTTGTCTGAAACTGTTTGAAGGCTAGTTCTGGAAAATACCGGCCGACATTCTTTATGGCCCCTTACAATGCTGCATTTGAATACACCATATGAACTTCCTAGCATTAAAGTAACTAACTATAAAGAATGTCGGCCGCCGGAATATCGGCGAATGTATAATCGCTCTCCGAACATATATATATCGAGGAAAAGTACACTTTTCCTCGACACGACCTCAACGGCCCTAGCGACTACAGCGGCTCTAGCTGTTGGCTATCACCTAGTGGTGTTTTCCTCGATGCGGCTGCAGAGATCGTGGCTTATGTAAACTGCAACTTCCCTACCCCAAGCAAGCCTACAAACAAGCGAGTGCACCATGTTCACCACTCATGCGGGCATTATTTACGACAAGAGCCGCGCGACTGTATCGGCCGAATGAGTACGACCATTGTGCGAAACAACTTTACTACCCCAAGCAGCCGTTGCGTGCGTCGTCCGAAGCCCACAACAATGAGGCGAACGAGTGTGGAGATTAGTATAGGGTGGGAAATTGATTGATTACATACTTAGGAAAAAATTGCCAAATCTGGGAGTTCGGATAATAGAGGGTTCGGATGATGGAGGTTCGGATAATCGAGGTTCTACTGTGTTTATATCTACAACGCTTTTTTTTATTGATATACGCATAGAATATCGAAGTAAGCTATCGAAGCCCCTGCAATTCGCGGTGTAAAAATATAGCAGCATTTCTGTGAAGTGAACTTAGATCTGATATTCATTTCTAGCTAATTTTTGGTTGTAGAATCCGAAAATGATAAACGTTTTTCTCCAACACGTCCAGTTTTTGAGCTACAGTTGGCTAAAATTCGTCCCCATTCAAAGTACATATGTACCAACATTTCGTAGACCCTAAAATAAAAGAGCTTGTTCTACCTACTCTCAGTTCTCATAAGGACAACTTTTGTGTTTCCGATATTTACCGCTATATGGCGGATGGTAACGTAAGTAACGCTAGTGTCGATAAGAAGACAGCGAAAATATATCTTTCTGATAGCGGATTGTTCCAATAAATGAAACTTGCGATTTCATTCTCTTTGCTTATGGAGTTGAAGAAGCCAAGGCTTGTCAAACTCGAGGCCCACGGGCCGCATGCGGCGCCCCTCCCAATTTTTGTGCGGCTCGCGCCCAGGTCGATGAATCTAAACACAATGTGTATCAGCACAAATGGGTAAAAATAAAAAATGTAAAGTGTTGAACTAGTGGCGGATTTACACATTTGCCGCTAGTAGGCTGTTGACATTTTGCCGCCCCTACCAAGCTCCATGAGAGGGTGTCAAACTCAAAGTCTGGCCTGGGCCAAATACAATGAAGAAGAAAAAGGGAAATATCTGAATATCTGAAAATAAAGGGGACAATTTGATTTTTTTATAGCTAGAAGTGGCGTAGGAAATTCGTATGGTTTAATACTTTTTAGCTTTTTCATTGGTTGGAGTATTCAACCGCAATGTACTGGAATACACACTATTTAAAATTTTGTATTTAAACGAATTTATACCATGCAACGGTGTGCAATCCCATTACACAATAGTGTAAATTTTGATGCTGTTGGTATACAGTTATGCCACAGGAACGTTGCTGATTAATTAATTTTAAGCATCTATTAATTTAGAAATTTCATATTCATTGCCCCCATTTTTCCGACGCCCCTACTACGAATTTATAGCATTAAGCTGTGCATGTGCATGATTTTGTTTTCAATTAATTTTCCATAAAATTCCTATGAGAAATGTTATCGAAGCTACACAATCAAGTTATCATCCCGAAAAAAAAGTCTAGTGTATTATGCGATTATTTGTATTTCCTTTTCAGATTTTCTTATTCATTGGCCAAATATAATTGTCTTTCAGTTTAAGCCGCAGGATCAAAAATTTGGAAACGCCTACGAAATTAACGAATATTTTCAAAATTTGATTACACATTTTAAAGAAGAAATTAAAGGCCAACATTTGTTTACTTTGAACAGAAAGGTGGTTTTAAATAGGCAAAAATTAGTTTGTGATGTGGTGTGCAACAAACGCGTGTATCAGTAAAGCTTTATAAACTAAATGAGATGGGAATGAAATTGTAATGTTTGTAAAATTTACTATTTCCTCACCAAATATAGCATTTCAGGTCTATTTTAAATAAATATTAATTCAAGATTCTCTCGTCCCATAATCTGAAAGATTGCAAACGAATTATATTGCAAACGTCGCAAATGACTATGAGGTTCAGTAAAGCCACTATACCATTTTTCGGAACCGAATCTTAGGACAAAACTATTTTCACGAAGGAAATTAATATTTTCCTGCACAAAAAGGCATATTTTAAGCTAATATGTTCATAGTGGTCGGAAAACGATTGATTTCAATCAAGTTTGGGACCTGGGTTTTTACACATTTTCATTGGAATAAAAAGGTTTGAATTTTGGCCCAAATCACATGTTTTCGTGCACATGTACAAGTACGACTTTTAGGCTTGAGTTCAACAACCCATTTCTTTCATTTTGACGCATTTTTATGATAATTTTTTTTTATTGGGTCGAGTACAGAACAGAACAACTCAGAGCTAACCTTCCATACAAATTTGACAAACAAATTGGCAAGAACAACTCCAACTGCAATTACAAAACTTTAAATCCGGTTTTGAAACTACTTGAAATTTTGCATAAACTGTTTTTTTTTCAATTTCAAATAATTTTTTATGAACGTCACTTCTAAAATACAGTTTTAAATATCATGCTCATTGTTTGATCCAGTGACTGGATTCCAGTCGCAAGATAATGCAGGTAACAAATGCCTCAGACGCCGCCCTGGTATTGTGAAACGCCCTTAGCGAATATTGGATTCACACACATTTGCACACAATGTCACTTCCTAAAAACCCTCTTAAAAATGTTCATATTTTCAGACCTAAGATGGGCTACACACGCACAAATTGAAATTTCACAAATTTACTGCTATTTACTTTTTCTTAGCAAAAGTAAACAGACTTACAGTCGGTTACTCGTATATATTTATCCATAATTTAAGCTTAAAGCATATTTGTAGCATAGTCATTTACACTGGCTGTAACATGCTTTTAGCTTGTCGATTCGGTAAAATGTATGAGTAACCGGACCTTAGTATTTAACGTATATCATACTAACTCATACTAACTTTGTGCAAAGTTTCATATCGGTACCCATACCATGACTGTTTAGAAAAACCGAGGTGATAACGTAAGATTAACTTTAAACACCATTACCGTTACTAAACTAAACTGGAAAAAAATAACTGATATAAAATGCTCTCGTCATGTCCTTTAATTTGATTACTAGCATCGTAGAGTGAGACTCAACCAAGTGAGCCACAGAGCGTGTCAAAGCTCTGAGATAACGATGACAAATAGTAGTTCTTCACTTATGTGTCTCCCTGAGGTACAACCATACTTCACGAGAAGAATAAGTGCTATATGGCATGTCGTTGAAATTTGCCGCCCCCGTAAAATGTGCCGCCCTAGGCTCCAGCCTACTCAGCCTACTAGTAAATCCGCCACTAGTTGAACTCAAGTCTAAAAAATTTACTAAAACTCGTCAAGAAATAGGTTCCTTAATACATTTGTTGAAGGCGGAGCTTTTTTGAACAGGGAAATATAGGACCCTTTCGTGAAATTAATTTGTGATTAAATTCGCTTCAAAAGATGTTGGCTTTGCCGAAACTTATAATTAGGAATGTCAAAAACCGGACGGTTAGTTCGAAAACCGGTTCTTTCAGAACGGTTAAGCGGGTTATTTTCGGTTTTTTCCTCCTCCTGGTTTTAACCCGGACGGTTGTTTGTCCATCCGGAAAAAAATCTTACAATTTTTTTATATTTTCTTGATTTTTCAGTCTGCAATTATTCCATTACTTTGTCCCTTATAAAAAAAGTACTTCAGTTATTGTTTTAATCCTTTTTTTATTTGAGAATACAATATCCCAAGTTTTTTTTCATACAGTCTTGAAAATGGCATCGGTTAAATGGCGACTTAAATTTTGCATACAATGATTAAGTCGATTTTTGAAGTTCGTCTCCACTCTTGGCAGCATATCAATCGGTATTTTGGCAATGGCGTCGCAAATGTTTTTCTTGAGGTGAGCTATGGTCTGTGGTCGATCGGTATAAACCAGGGATTTCAATTAACCCCATAAAAAAGTCACATGGAGCCAAATTTGAAGAGCGTGCCGGCCATGGGAAATCGCCCCTTGAGAGAGATAAGGCGGTCGGGGAAATATTTTCGCAACAAATTCATTGAGCCTCGTGCTTTGCGCTGACATATCAAGCTGGCTAAGCACTATCTCGAATCCGTTACGGAATAGTTTTGATCGGCTGCAAATCGTTAGCTCGCATTTGCTCGGCACTGAAAAAGATGTTATCCAATTCAAGCTATAATTGAAACACCCTCCGATTCGAGTCTACGGAAACGTCCGCTTGTCCATCATAGCCAGGACACGAACCAAATGTTTCACCGGTAATTACTAATGAATTGTCACGTTTTCCGTTAGCTCAATTCCAAAAAATGAATACAGCAAATATTCCATTCCAATTGATACCACATTTATACGTATCCGATCTTTTTTGAACATGCTTAGCCGAATAATAGTCCGAATGCTCAACTAACTGTAATTAAATAAATATGATAGATCAAATCTTTTTTAGTGCCGAGCAAATGCGAGCTAACGATTTGCAGCCGATCGAAACTGTTTTCGTAACGGATTCGAGATATTGCATAGCCAATCCGATATTTTTAGCCAAGTTGATACCCCGAATGTTCAACTAACTATAATTAAATACATAGGAAAGCTCAAATCATTTTAAGCGCCAAACTAACGATTTGCAGCACCGCCATCTTGATAGTCCTGCCTGGAAATTCGATTTCGAAAATTTGGTACCTTAGCGCCTGGGGTTGTTGCTATTGCTATGGTTGTACATGCGGTTCCTTAGCCACATGACAGCTAATTCTATCAGCTGATATCAATATGGCGGTGTTTGCAGCCGATCAAAATTAAATGGTTTTCGAGATAGTGCTTAGCCAACTTAATATAAGTTGTGCTGTGGCTCCATCTCGCTGAAACCACACGCTGAAGACTTGGAAGAAAAAATCCTCGATGATGTTCCAAGTGAGCGATCATTCGAAAAGAAGCTCTCGACGGAGAAGGCCCGCTGCTCTCTATACCAGAGCATGATGGCAACTGGCTAGAATGAGGAACAGACTTAGGGACTTCCTCTTCAAGTTGCGTCCCCTCCCACCCCTCTACCCGCTGCACGTGCATTTTGATTTGATTTTGCATACGATACGAACACCAGCAATACGTGTATGCATTTTTTTACTAAAACTCCAAGCAAATCAATGAAAAGACTCGGTTAACCCTAGAGAGATAATCATATTTTATCATTTTTTATTGTTAAAACGTGGATATATAATCATTTGTATTTAATATTAATCTGTTAAACTCATGGTTTATCATTTGTTTGTGTATATAATATTAATTTTAAAAAAGTGGTTCTAGGAGAAAGTGGGCTGTCCTTTCAATAGATTAAAATAATTATTGAAACAGGCTTTTAGTGGTTATATCCAAGTAAATACACATCCACATTATGAAGATTTATAAAAATGTCAATTCGGTGCAATTAAATTATTTTTCAGTACAAATTTGCTCTACAGTTTTAATTGACATTAGATAATAATCATACGCCGATTCGACGTATATTTGACTTATGACCCCCGAATATCTTAGGCTGTGTAGCACCCAAGCCAATAATTTTGCCACGTAATTACGCCTACAGACATGAATTGAGTTAAATCTTGGAAATAACAAATTATAAAGCTTCACTTATGATATATAATAAAAAAAAATGTCTGTACGTCGATTCGACGTCGATTATCTCTCTAGGGTCCAGAAAACCGGTAGAGCCCGGTTAACCCGGTCTAACCGGCTTTGCATGAAACCGGAAAAAAACCGAAATCCGGGTTATGGGCCGGTGTTTGACATGCCTACTTATAATTATCTGCCACGGTTGCATTATAATTCATAATCATATTTTTGAAAAGAATATCAAGCTTTAAAAATACCGAATTGTATTTGTTGCCGAAATCACCTGGAAGTAAAATTACGTAAACATAACAATTTTAGTCCATTATCCAATTTATTTGCCCTTTAGCTTATTAATGGGATGGTTATTTGTAATAATTTGAGTAGTTCTTTCCTACTATTTTCCCTTGCTTTGGTATGCAAAATAGTTGATTCACGATTTTTCATCAAAATATGCAAGCGACTATCAAAAATAGTTGAAAATAACTATAAAATTTCTCTGAGTGATTTTGACAAATCAGGATTTGCCTATTGTGTGTCAAAGGCATTAGCTTTCAAAATTCATATAATACGTAATTGTGTTATTCTAGTGAATAAGTTGTCTAAATCATCTGTCGTCCCAGGGTATAAGTGGCAAAGTCCCATTTTGGAAATGTTTCACTGAGTGCATTCAGCGAACGAAAAATGTAACAGAATAGTGCTCTTCCAATTAGATTCCCATTGCGCATGAGGACTGTTCAGCGGAGAAAGAGAGCGTTGGCGGGTAATTCTTGTAGCACTTCCAGTGTTTTTCCAGTAAATTTCGTTCGCTGAATGCACTCACTTACTCACTTATTCGACGGGTCAATGTTGTTTATGGTGGTGTTACGATCTGGAAGGTACATTACAATTTCCAATTCGTGAAATTACCCCATTATGGAAGGTTAATTGACGGGTGAATCGTTAGGTTTTTTGTCAAAATTTTAAAAGGCAAATTACCATAGACACTCTTTCGCATCCTTAAAACCACAGCTCCAGCTGTAGCAATTCACTATATCAGATATAAACCGATATCAGCTATGTCTGCAGGATATTGTTTTGAAATTCTTAATTGAATATAATTGTAGTTATAAAACAGTACCGGAAAATGTCTAATGGTCTAGAATTTACTAAACACAACGGATGACCCGATTTAAATAAATAATAAAATTAACAAGATGTTTTCTAAACACATCCGAAAAAAAAAACAAATATCGCATCTTCGGATGAATTCTAAGGTGAAAAGAGTCAATTGTCCCTCCAAATACGTCTCCCTGGATGTTTTCAGTTTATGGCCTCTAATAACTTTTCACACATCTTCCATCAATTTGGCAAAGAAAATTAATTAAAACAAAAACCTTGCAGAGAGTTACCGATAACTGATTGTGCCAGCGTACAGGCATATCAGATTTGTTATACCTATTTCGGAATCCATATTATCTCAAAATTACCAACAATGATAGGTCCTTAAATAATAAAAAAATAACTCATCGAGCAAAATATTTGAAAAGTTTGAATCAGAAATACTTGAATGGTGGATAACAAAAATATACTCCACACGACTTTTCTTGTTATAGATTCCGATCGAGTATTGAAGGGTTAAATGTCCATACTTCCGGTTGTAATGAAATTTTTCAAATGAAATTCCGCAGATCAAATCCTGACACTGCTGAGGACATCTAACAATAAGGAAAGTTTTTTCGCGTTGACGCATTCGGCCAATATAGCACGGCAAACATTAAAAATGCTGCCCTGAAAAGTCATACTTTTCGACTTATCCACTTATTCCCCCTGACCCTAGATTATTTTATTAAAATTCCAAGCAAATCAATTAAAAGACTCGGTTAACCGGAAAACCGGTATATTGAGCCCGGTTAACCCGGTCTAACCGGCTTTGCATGAAACCGGAAAAAAACGAAATCCGGGTTATGGGCCGGTGTTTGACATGCCTACTTATAATTATCTGCCACGGTTGCATTATAATTCATAATCATATTTGTGAAAAGAATATCAAGCTTTAAAGACACCGAATTGTATTTGTTGCCGAAATCACCTGGAAGTACAATTACGTAAACATAACAATTTTAGTCCATTATCCAATTTATTTGCCCTTTAGCTTATATAGGCCCATTCTCTCGTAGATCTTATAGAATGGTTAGTCTTATCGCCCAGAGAAGACACACACAATATTCAAAAAGCTTCTCCATTATATTGAATTGATTTTTTGTAAATTTTGCATAGTTATGTTATCTTTTGCTTATTTACGCTGTTGGATGAAAGTGCGCAATGATTTTCTCAATCTAAGATGATGGCTTAACCAAGCAAAATATGGCGTAGCTATGCAAAATAAACAAAAATTCCATTCAATACAATGGAAAAGCTTTCTAAATATGGTGTGTGTCTTCTCTACGCGATAAGACTAATCAGCCGACAGGTACTGAATAAGAGCTATCAGAAACCGGCCCTAAGACTTATATGCCTCTGTTACACACCACATCAGAATCAAATTTTTGTCTATTTTTAGCTACCTTTCTGTCCGAAATTAATTTATGTTAGCCCTACAATTTTGGCTCCCAAAATTCTTTTGCACAACCTGTGTGTTCTGATCAGGTTCCCAAAATAAGATGGAAATTAATTCACAAATAGTTATTACTGATCGATCAACAAAACTTTCGAGTGTTAACTTCTTGTCTGAATTTTCCAATTTGTTTGAAGAAACTTTTGAAAAGATGGCATTTCTAAAGGATATAATCCCGAAAACTAGCGGCTCTGTTGTATAATTTAATTGTTTTTTTTTAATTTCCCTGTTATTAAACTTCGAAATAAATCTCTATAGGCATTTTTAATCATGCGTAATATTTGTCCCGAGCCAAATTGTGAGTTTGACACCCCTCACATACATACTTCCGGTTGGAATTCCAAACAAACAACTGTTTTGCTTATTGAAAAACATTCGCCGCAACCCAATTGTGAACAAATTTACCCAGGGTTGATAATTCTTCTGTCAGCCCGAGGCAGCTAAACGATAGAGAGGGGCAGCCTTAACATTATATGTCATCCATGACAACATGCTGTAGCTGTAGCTCGAGGCGTATATTTCCTAGGAATCCAGTGTTTCGATTAAAAAGAATTAATTTTATTTCAGTATTTTGTGTTTTTTTTTTATAGGTCTGCCGAGCACAAATTAAATTTGGAATCCATCCAAATTTCGGCCCAAAACCGTGTCAAAATTTTGTAAAACCGCAAAATTTTGTTAGATTTTTTTTCTCTTTCTTGGCTTTTAATTCCAAAACTGTACATTCCTGTGAAATTTTTTCCAGAAGTATGATAGAAAGTACAAGATTCGACGAACGAGATGCAAATCTTTAAAAAAAAACTTCCCACCAAATGGTGCGTTGCGAAACAGAGTCTTAAAACATTTTGAAAATTTAATACATTTTAAAAATTTATATCGCGTTTGACGCACAATCGCATTCGGCGAATATTCTAAGGAGAACTCATGGATTCCGAATCCGACGAAACTCCATATAAAAAAATGACAACTTGCCCAGCTATCATTTATCTTATATGAAGTTTCGTATGGATTTTCCGTGAGTTGGCGACCTAAGAGTGGACGATTTTGATTGAGGTGGGCCAAAATGGAGAGAGAATTCCCAAGTAACAATTCGTATGCTCTAAAGAAGCACTCCATACTGTAGCAATCATATAGTACCACGAAATTCATTTATCGAGTGACATCGCTTAAAGTAATATTTTGATCCGAAACCGGTCGAATGTCATTTTTTGCACTCTCCGAGCCGATATGCCTGTAAATCAGGAAATCGCTTCATTCTGAAAAATATTGTACGTATGTATCCTTAAAGTATTTTCCAGAAAGCTTCTATCATCATTATGGAATAAATTTGAAGATGGTGTTATAAAACTTCGATAAAACTGTCTCTAAACGTTAACCTAAAAACGTACTCCTTTAAATACTCCACTCTTGTGTTTAATGGATGATACAGAACACACATACAATGGTCTCTCTAAGTTAACTCACACACATGCATTATATTCTTCTATAGCACAGTCGGTGTCATTTTTATAGTGTGACATTCGTATGGTCATCCAATAAATTGTTCACCGTAGTTTTATAGAAGGATGGACTTTGTGATTTACTGAATTGACACTTATGAAGTGCTCTGGAATACCACGTTTCTTGAATTGAATTTATTGAAATAATGCTTGAAACCAACATTTCCTCACTCCTTGTTAGCTTATGAATCAATTAAGATAATCTCAGCGCAGAAAATGTCTGTATTTTATTGAAGAATTGTCGTTAGAAGAGAATATTTTACGAAGTATTATAGGGATGAAATTGTTACTTGGGTTAAAGCCCCCATTTTGGTGTTTTTCGGCAATATATTAGATACGGTAGTCTGGTTGGTGTTGTAGTTAGTGTGCACCGCACACCTTCGGTTCACAGGGTCATGAGTTCGAGTCTCACCGTGAACCAATTCAGTTTATGGTGTTTTTCGAACTTACGACCCATCTGACGGACTATGATCTCACTCAAATGTTAAACGAGTACCCATTTATGGGGATAAAAACACGTTTATTTTAAAATTTTTGGTATGTTAACGTAAAAATAAAACTATACTCATAGATTACTGCTGTTTAGCCATTGTGGCATTAGCTCGCATGGCGTTAATGACACCTTGTCGAAGCAAACTGAGCTTGAATTGAAGCAAAACTACCAAATATGTCGCCATAAATGAAACATTCTAAAAATAAGATAACTATTAAATACCATTTTCCATCACAAAAGTAAGAACCTTACAGATGTCAACAACTCTCGATTAATATTAGCGTATCCGTCCAAGTTCATTGTTGGTGGATTTTTCTCAATTGCCGCCAGAAACATGTCAACTTCTTTTTGAGTTGAATCATCAACAGCCGTCAAATTCACATTCAGCAGTCGTGTTTGAAAATCGAGCCCAACGCTCTTCGATGCAAAGTACGCTTCATTACAAATAATGAACAATAACGACATACAATAAAATACGATGACGAACAGACCAAACTCCTTGTACGTTGCACCGTGGTCGATAATTTCCGAGAGGGCTCCATAGGTTGCGATAATTGTCGTAAAGAAAATTACTAGACAGTAAATGCCATACATATTTGAGTAGGCTCGTCCTGTAAATATTAGAAGGCAAAAATCAATTAGGCTTGTATATTATTAACGAGAACATCAAATATGTTTGCAGTCGACATTGGCAATACGCCGTTCTTCATCTAAATGCACGATGTACAAGAAAACATAATTTCCTTAGTTATACTGACCTAATTGTTGCATCATATGACTAAGGTCAACCCATAAATGACGATAGGACATTAATTTATCCGCCGGTTTCGGTTGCTCCAAAGTAGCCTGCAGACTTTTAGCCAAAGCTCGGCTAGCCACGCCAAACGCATTGCAATTAACGTACCTGCGAAAATGAGATGCTTAGAAAAATACATAGTAAAAGCTTTATGGCTAAGTTATCTGTCATACCATAGACTGCAAAAACCATTCAACATTGCTATAATATGAAAATAAGCAAAGGTATGCCAAAATTGAAAATCCTCTTGCAAAAAATATTGTGGAAGGATCACTAAAACGCTTATAATCCACGAGATGACGCAAAATGACCATGTCAGTACATACAAATTCGGAAAAACAATAGGCTTTCCGGTCACTTTCAAATACTTCCACTGATAGTCCGTCCACATATTCTTAAAAATCGCCACCTGTTTTCCATTTCGCCACGAAGCAATCGGTAGTAGAAAATGTGGCAAAAGGATACTCAAGAAAATCACATTGTAGATAATTTCGTCGAATTTTTTATCCGAATTATTAACGAAATTCATCACTCTATCGTAGCCTACAAAAATCACAATAACCAACTCCACGGCATAGATGAAAACAGCCCAGACCATAACGCCGGACCATTTGAAAGCGGTTCGCGACAATCCAGGAATTTGAGGATTTCTTACAATCGGCATCACACCCATGATTTGAAACATAACTAAAAGACTTTTTGTATTTTGATAAAATGAATCGTGATGGTCGAGTAGTTTTGGATCATCCATAACGGATAGTTTGCGTGCGTAAAGTCCCGTCGAATCGATACTAGTCCTTTGCATCTGATCCAAACGTTCTTTGTAGCGAATTTCATCTTGCAGAAATCTTTTCTGATTTGGATTCAAAGTAGCTTGAATTTTTCGGTCGAAGACCATGTTTTTCGATTAGTTATATCGCAGCAATAGTCCAGAATGACGAACAGAAACTAAAGAATGGTTTTGTAATTCTTGTGATAAGCTTTTATAGTTTCATTGAATAAGAGGAAGAATAGCGTGACAAAATATTTAATCAATGGCTCGTGAATTTTTACTGAACTGTGTCTAGGTTGAAGTGTAAAGTAGGAAGAGTGGAAGTGATATTAGAATAAGACCTTATAGCAAAAATTGTGGATATTATTGTATGAGCACGATTATACAAATTAACTTACGACACGTACCAATAAACACTCACAGTAAGTGTGTGTACACATTTTTACATTAGTTATTTAACAGGTATGGAGATCTTCTTCTTTATGGCACGATAGCCCGACGTCGGGCCTTGGCCGCCTGGATTGAAAACCTCCAATTGTCGCGGTCACGCGACCTTGTCCTCCAATTCCGAAAGCCTAGCATCTGGTGGGCGTCCTCACATACAGAATGCTCCCATCGGGCTCTCGGTCGTCCACGCAATCTGGCTCCGTCCACTCGTTGCGCGTTTATCACCTTTTTGGGCATGCGATCGTCGTTCATCCTTTGTACATGACCCGCCCATTGCAATCGCTGCAATTTCACGATCTTCGCCACCTGTAGCTCATCATACAGCTGATACAACTCAAGGTTGTACCGGATGCGCCATTCACCTCGTTCACGAACGACCCCGAAGAATCTTCGGAGAACCTTTCGCTCGAATGTGTCCAACAGGTGTTCAGAGTTTTGGGTTAGGGTAGCATAGCACAGGTCGGATGATGGTTTTATACACGTGGAGCTTCGTGTTCCTGTGCACCAGCTTCGAATTCATAATTTGGAGGACCGCAAAGTAACACTTATTAGCTAGTTGTATCCGTCGCTTTATCTCATCTGTTTCGTTGGCGTCTTTCGACAAATTGCAACCCAGGTAAGTGAAGTTGTCTACATATTCTATATTGAGGTCCCCCACTGTGATGCTTGAATTTACTGGCGTTCTAGTTTTTGATTGCATCATGACCTTGGTTTTAGACTCGTTGAGATGTAGCCCAACTTCTTTGGCGGCGTTATTGAGATTATGCAGAAGGCTTTCTGCATCACCCAATCTTCGAGACATGATGTTGATGTCGTCGGCGTAGGCTACTAGTTGAGTCGATTTAATGAGTAGCGTTCCGCTGCTGTCCAAATTCATGGCTCGAATCACATACTCCAGAGCCAGGTTGAAAAGCGTCGGCGCCAGCCCGTTGCCTTGCTTGAGCCCAGTACGAGTTTCAAATAGGTCAGTGAGTCTGTTCTGAACTCTGGCCTGCGAGACGGTATTAGTCATCGTCATCCTTATGAGTCGCACTAGCTTAGCGGGTATTCCAAATTGCAGCAAAATGTTGTACAGTACGCTTCGATCGATACTGTCGTATGCCTGCTTGAAGTCAACAAATATTTGGTATACGTCGATGTTGTATTCCCAGCACTTCTGGAGTAAAAGCTTCACTGTAAAAAGCTGATCTGTCGTCGAACGACCAGGTCTAAAGCCGCCTTGGTACTCGCCAATGATTTCTTCTGCGTACGGATTAATTCTATTTTCCGAAATCTTAGATAAAATCTTATAAGTCGTACAAACTAATGAGATGCCTCTGTAGTTCTCACATTTCAACTTATCCCCTTTTTTGTGGATTGGGCAAATTATACTTTTACGCCAATCTTCCAGGATTATTTCGTCGTTCCATACTTTAATGATAAGTGTGTGTATAGCCTTAACAAGGCTCTCCCCACCGTGCTTCAGCAGTTCAGCTGGAATCTCGTCAGCGCCCGGGGCTTTATTATGTTTTAGTGCTTGCATGGCGAGATCAACTTCTTCTACTGTTGGGGGTTGAACGGGAGGGCCTGGTTCAGCCATCAGCTCCGGAGCTACTTGTTCGGTTGAACATTGAGGAGCTCTTCAAAATGTGAGGCCCAGCGTTTATCAACGCTATCGGTGTCGCTAATGATATTGCCATCCTTATCCTTACAGAGGCTGGTCCTGGGTTGGTATCCACTTTTAATTGAATTAATCAGCTTTGGTTTATTTGCATCAACTGCTCGTCAAGATGCTTACGTTTCTTACGCCTAAGAAACTTCTGCTCATAAGAAAAATGTTCACCTCTTATGATCCTTCAGCGACCGAGTCTACAGCATGACCAAGAGTCACTATACAACCCCTTTCGACGCAAGAAGAGGGATAAAGAAATGTGTCAATTTATTTAAATCGTTTATATCCGCGAGGAGCAGTTTTAGTTCGCTCAACTGCTCCAAAACATATTACTAATTGGCGGCTGCCAGTATCGAATCAAATGCTGACCTATGAACAGTTGTGTTTGCGTTAACAGGATTTGATTTTGAACAAAAGCGAAACTGTCAGTAGCATCCTAGAATAGGTATATTGTAACATAGTCCTTTAATTTAGAATTTCATCAACCCGTTTAATATAGGCTAGAAGATCCTTCAGAGAGGAGCACCTAATCATACTAGTGCTGAGTAAATCACGTCTAAGGAGAGATCTCCTGGACCTGGCGATCGCCGAGCATTCCAGTAATAAATTTGTGAAGGTTTCGTCTTCCTCCAGGCAAAGGCGACATTGGGTCTCCCTTGATAGACCAATTTTAAGAAGATGGTAGCGGAACCCAGCCCCGTAAGTGCAAGTAATAGTCTGAGCAGTCCTGCGCACACTTTTAATATCGGAGAAGGCAGGGACGTAGCTAAGGGGGGGTATGGGGGGGGGTGTCTCACCCCCCTAACTTTTTCAATTTTCATCTGCAGTCGGCAAATTTGACCTCAGTGAGAATATGTAGGATTGCGATTTTCGGCAATCATAAATTTACAAAAGAATACCTGTTGATGTTTAAAGACATAAACATTTGAAAGTTGCAATATTGAAAGTATGTAATTGAATGTACAGTACAATAAAGTCTTTTGAAGGCATATTAACAAAAAAATCGTTAGTGCAAAGCTCCATAATTTTGGAAAGAAAATTAGATGTTGACCCTGAATCGGACTACAAAAAACAACACCGAACTCGTCGTGCTCCGAAAAAATTGGACGAATCATTTTAAACTACAGCCGAAATAGGCTTTGCATTTTACCGAAAAGAGTTTAAAATCCTTAATTTTTTTATCTTAGTCCACAGAAGAATTAAAAAAAATAGCCAAGCTGCTCCAACCATTTCAAGACATTTTTCTTATTTTTGTATTTCAAAGGAGACCCCTGAATGCCTTCATGCTGAAATTCAAATTCTTCTTGATAATTGCTCCGAGTGTCAAAATTTTGGGGTGATAGCGAGAGGGGCGTTCAAACTAAGGACCGAAAGCTTATAAAATTATTCAGCTTATTTTTACATGTACAGTCACATCAGCTTCGAGCGAACGATCATTTAGTAAATTAAGATTAATAAATCAATCATTTATGAACGTTAATGGGGAGTGAAGGTTCAGACAATTTTATGCTATTGTTTTCTGCGAAGGATATTGTTGATAAGATGGACTTCCATCGAATTGTGTAGAGATGGTCCAAAAGTTACGACGGGTGAAAACTGGTTGAATCAAATATCTATATACTCGTATTCACACAATCCTTCGTCTTTGTATTTTTCGATTTTTACATGAATGCTCAAAAAATATTATAATTAGGAGTACGAAAATTTCGCAAATAAAAAACAGGAGTTTCGCATAAAATAATTTTGGATATTGGAAATTTCGCTGAAATTTGCATAAAAACATAATTTTCTATAACTTTAGAAATTTCCGTGCCTCTAATTATAATAGGTGAATTTTCAAAAGAAGTCGGCAAAATTTACTATTCACCCCCCCAACAAATGTTTGCTCGGTACGTCCCTGGGAGAAGCTGAAGGGGCGAACTAACTCTTTAGTAACACTTAAGCCAGTGTGCGATGTCCAGTAGGTATGCCTCATCTCCAGAGACCAGTTACCAATTACGCCTCTAGCAGCTTTCCAGCTAATTCCACAGCAAGGCTCAGGACCGATGAGTGTAGAAGATGAGCTCCCTCTTGCTAATTCGTCCGCGTATTAATTTCCTTCAACGCCTCTGTGACCCGGAAGCCGGAACCCAATAGATTGAAACAGAGTTACGGCTCACAGTGGGGCGGTAGAGGCAGAAATTCAAAAAATGTATACTATTGGAGAGCTTTTGTGAATGATTCATCGCATAGTGAACATTTTGAAGTTTCTTTCTACAAAAAATTTCAGACCGATATCCGTCACAGTAAGAAATCAGCGGCTCTCAAAGTGTAGAGAATTGATTTTGCAGTTTCTGCACATTTTTCCATAATCAAGTTTCAATGAAAACCCTGACTATAAATTAGGATAAAACTTTGTTTTATGATTTTATTTTCAATATTTAGGTTATAATTAATATGTAAGCATAAAAAAAGTAAAAAAAAAATTTGGAAAATTTTTTTATTTAATTTTAATCATTGAAGGTCAAATTGACCCTAACTGGATTTTTCACATTGAGTTTTAACAACTACCTCCACGTGCCTCCAAGCGTCTGTTTATGCTACATTATTCCAGAAAGTCTCACGATTACTAATATGTAAGAATCATAACCCCATAGATCCCCAGGCTACTTTTATAACCCATTGTGTTATGTCATGTTGGCTGTTTTAGACACGATTTTTGAATATCTGTATATCTGTAAAATATGTTCGGTCCTTTGAACCGGAGATAACCGTAGTTTTCATCCTATTGAACTAGTTTTTGGTGGAGAGTATAAAGGGACTCTGTCTTGACGTTCAGCCAAAATTTACCACCTCCCTTCCCCTTGGAGAGGAGCTATGCGGAGATGAGTCAACTATTTAATTGATCTGCGGCAGGCTCTACATCGCATGTAGTGCAGTCAAAATATCCCAATGCAGGCCTCCAAATAGAAAAAAATAGAGTAAGGCTAATTTTTGTTGTTTTTGAATCAGTGAGCTCCCAGGAGTCTACAACTGATTTTGCAAAAAAAAAAATTTGATCGGAAAGGTCCCAAAAAGGACAAAAAGGGATACTCTTTAATCCTTGGCCGGATGTCGGCATACGGGGTATCATATCAAAGGGGACGTCGAATACATTACATATCCGGTGTTTGTTTCCTGTTTCAAGGACCCTCAAAGGAATAAATCGAGCTTAAATGGAAAATTTTCGAGTTTCCCGTGTTTCTTTCCAAAGCCATAACTATGAGATTAATTCAAGTTGTCCCTACTTTTAACACTTTTTAGAATCTATAATAGCAGCAGGTTCTACCATTAAATTTGCTAAGAAAAAAGTTGATCGGAAAGCTCTGGAAAAGGACATAAAAGGACACTAATTTCACACCTTGATCGAACGTGGTCATGTGGGGTGTCATATCAAAGAGGACGTCGAGTGCATTGCATATCCGGTGCTTGTTTCCTGTCTCAAGGACACTAAATGGAATAAGTCGGGCTTAAATGGAAAATTACGGCTTTAGAAAGATACAGATACGGGAAACATAAAAATTTTTAAGTTGAGCCCAATTTTTTCCTTTGAGGGTCCTTGGAACAAGTAACAAATGCCGGATATGGAATGTACTTGACATCCTCTTTGATACGACACCCCACATGCCCACGTTCGACTAAGGTGTGCAATTAGTGTCCTTTTTCAGAGCTTTCCGGTCAACTTTTTTCTTAGCAAATTTGATGGTAGAATCTTCAGCTATTATAGATTCTGGAAAGTGATAAAAGTAGTGATAACTTGAATTATTCTCGTAGTTATGGCTTTGGAAAAATACACGGGAAATGCGAAAATTTTCCATTTAAACTCGATGTATTCCGTTGAGGGTCCTTGAACTGGAATCAAACACCGGATATGTAATGTACTCGACGTCCCCTTTGATATGATACCCTGCGTGCCGACCTCCAGTCAAGGATTAAAGAGTATCCTTTTTTGTCCTTTTTGGGACCTTTCCGATCAAAATTTGTTTTAGCAAAATCAGATGTAGATTCCTGGGAGCCCACTGATTCAAAAACAACAAAAATTAGCCTTACTCTATTTTTTTATACCCTTCACTCGTAGAGTAAAGGGTAGGTATATTAACTTTGTCATGAAGTTTGTAACGCATTGAAGGAAGCATCTCCGACCATATAAAATAGGTATATATATGATCAGCATAACGAGCTGAGTCGATTGGGCGATGTCCGTCTGTCTGTCGGTCCGTCTGTCCGTCTGTCCGTCTGTTGCTACGCGTTTTACTCGGCCAGTTTAAAAGCTATCGAGCTGAAATTTTGCACACATGTTTCTTTTTATTGCAGGCAGTTTGTATGTTTGAATCGCTAAAATCGGACCGTGGGGTCATGGGGCTGCCATACAAACCTAACCCCCCCAATTTGGTTTTTCTAAGAAAAACTTTTTCATGTGTTTACTAATTTCAACGAAATTTCACACCAATGTGTTTCTATTGATAACACAAGACATATGTAAGAATGGATCAAATCGGACCATGGGGTCATGGGGCTGCCATACAAACCTAACCCCCCAAATTAGGTTCTTCTAAGAAAAACTTTTTCATTTGTGCACCAATTTGAACCAAATTTCACGCAAATGTGTTTCTATTGATGCGACAAAATATATGTAAGAATAAATGGAATCAGACTGTGGGGTCATGGGGTTGTCATACAAACCCAGCCCCCAAATTGAGTTTTTCTAAGAAAAACTTTTTTACTTGTCCACCAATTTCAATCAAACCTCATAAAAGTGAATTTCATTTGATGCCACAAAACATGTGTAAAAATGAATGGAATCGGACGATGGGGTCATGGGGCTATCATACAAAGCCAACCCCCTAAATTGAGTTCTTCTACGAACAACTTTTTTATTTGTGCACCACTTTCAACCAAAACTCGTAAAAGTGCACTTCAATTGATGCCATAAATAATCGGACTATGGAGTCATGGGGCTACCATACAAGCCCAACCTCCCCATTTTGGATCTTCTAAGAAACATTTTGTCTACACCAATTTAAAAAAAACCTCAATGCGTCCTTATCAAAACAAAAAAAGTAAAACAAATAGAATCGTACTGTGGGGCCATGCTCCCGCATCCCCCCAATAAAGTTTTCTGAGATTTTTTTTTTATTTTACCACTTATTCCAACCAAACCTTACACAAATATTGTTTTATCGACGCCACAGAATTTGTCAATATCAAATATTATGCGAAAACAGAAGGAAAAGAATGGGGAATGATTAAATACAAGTCATAGGTTTGCCCCAAAAGACTTTTAGCCCGAGGAGAGTGAAGGGTATTCAAATTTCGGCCGCGCCCGAAATTAGCCTCGGTCTCGTTTCTATTTGAAATGCTAATATGACTGCACTAATGGGGATTCAAATAACAGTGGCAGAGTACTGATACTGGAAAGAAGCTCTTCGAACAATTTCCAATTGGTTTTTTGGAACACGTGGATGCAGCCTGGAGCATTGAGCTCCCTGCAAGATTAAATCCTATGTGCCTGTGATCTGACAAGGATTCCTCGCTAGATACATGCCAATCAAAGATAAACTCCGATATTAGTCCACTGGCATGGGTGAGGTCACCGCGCCGCGGTGATGAATGTGAGTTTGCACCTTTTGTTGACGACGAACACTTTTGGACATTGAAAAGTCAAAGAGTTTCTTACCTCGCATGTTCACATCCGTACTACCCCACACAGTGTGGTGAGCATTTGCGTCACAACCGATCATAAATTGTCGGTTGTTGGATTTGCAGTAGTCAATTAGGCTGGAGACTCTCTCTGGTGGAAAAAAATGCTATGACTACTTCCTGACTGCCGTACGCGATAGACACGTTAACCAGAGCGGCTGCTAAATCTCTGGAAATAAAGTTGGTTAGTGGTAAGAAATTGGCCTGGTTGTCAACAACGAGCGCCGCCCGAGGGCGGTCCACTGACCTATCGTAAATCAACTTACCGTTGTTAATGTTTAGTCCACAAATCTGGCCCTTGGCCACCCATGGTTGCTGTAACAGCGCTATCGAGGCTGTGTTTGCGGCAAAGGTCCTGCACAAGATGGCCGATGCTCCCTTGGCATGGTGCAGGTTCGCCTAGAGTACCTTGATGGTACTTAGTTATTGTTGAGGGAGCGGTTTACAAGGTTGCTCCGCCTAGAATAGCCAGTTCTCACTGCTGTTGCGCAAACACAAGACAATTTGGGTAGCAAATGCAATCACTATTGTCTGTATGTACATACACAATGATGTTATTCTTGCACCGCAAGAATTTAGAATAATGAAAAAAACACTAATTTTCACATTATTTATATAAACATTTATTTAAGAAATAAAAATCATCAAGCAATTTTAATTTCACACATTTTGCAATTTTTGCTTTTAATGAAAACTAAGTTCTTTTGACATTTTCGACGCCTTTCATTTTACCAATAATAACAATACAAATTTATATGCATACTTTTCAGTTTCAGTTACATCAAAATTCATGTTTAATGAGTAATACGAGTATTCAAGTTCAAACGGAATTTCTCTATTAATGCTCAGAACATTATCATATTCATATTATGCTTAAACAAATTCAAGGCGAAAACAAATTACAGAAATTAAAATTAAATAGTGAAAATAAATAGTGAAAAGCGAGCGCGTATGAGCAATGGCTGCAAAAATGTGATTTTCATTGCCTAAGAAAATATATAAATTGTACATAAAATCAAATTTCCAATATGGAAAAATCATACAAAAAATGTATTGCAATTAAAAATTAATAAGTTAAGTTGAGCCTGATATGTGTGAGCGTATACAAAACTCGCACATGAGTTTCTGGCTACATTATAAGAAGCCTATACATGAAGGGGTACATATCCTCGTTTTGAAACATATGTACATATCTGAAGAATCTAACATGACATAATAATCTTTTCCGAAAGAATGTTACCAATTAAATTTAAATTGCCGACAAGATTTTGCATTTTAAAGCATTTGTATACTATTATAACATAGTCAGTCTTATAATAAGCTTTTCGCGATAAACAATAAATTAAATTCTAGTTGCATGCAACTATACGCGTATCGACACTATCAATTAATTCATCTTCGATTACACTTTCTCAAATCGGATTTTGCTTGTGACTCGTAGACAAATTCAAACATCTTAATAAGTTCATCCATGCCATGCAAAAGTCCTTCTTCGCAATTGCCCGGCGACCATGGTTTTCGGTGATTTACTGTCACTCCGTCTGGCAGTTTTCGGGCTTTGGCGAAATCAATCAGCCACACTCCGATCTTTTCCTCGTCATAAACTACAAATATACTTGAGCCAACGATTTCATGTGTTCGAAAAAATTCGGATTTTTCCATCAGACTGCGCATTGTTTTCAATCTCTTGATTAGATCCTTTGTAGTCGTGCGACGATTATTCAAGAAATGCGAAATTGTTCCAGCAATTTGACTAGATGTTCGTACGGTTTTTAGGTCGGTCACCGGATCACTGTTGCCCAGACGCAATGCCTCAATACGAAATCCTTTCGTTTGTGACGACGACATTTGTTCGCGAAACAGCATATAGCGAAGCTTTGTAATAGCCTGTTGTCGATGTTCCTCTTCGGTGGGCGCGGCACTATCAACGGCAATCATTTTCTTATAGAGGTCAGACCGGGCGGTAGTGTTCATTACTTCGGATTCGCCAAATGTTCGACATCCCATTTTTATGTCCATTACACTGGGATTTTTGAAGCCGTGCAGCAAATCTTGCAACTCAATATACGTATCACCTTTCATTTCTTTCACTCCCAGAAATTTCGGAACGAGCTTTGAGGCGCACGAGTCCTGTGTGATTTGAAGATAGGCTTGTACTTCGCCATCTTTTGGGCTGGAGACACGCTTACGAACCACACCCGATGCTGCTGGGACAATGCTAAAAGTAGAAAATAAATATTATAATTAATTTAATTTTTAATTCACAGAAAACTTCAAGTAAAACTAAGTATTGTGGTTGGTGTAGTGTAGTGGTTAGAGCACTAGTTCAGTTTATGATGGTTACGACCCATGTAAAGGACTATGATCTTACTCAGAAGAGTTTTGACTGGATAGGTATTTTTTTATGGATTTTTACGAATATAATTATGAATTGGACCGTCAAAAACTTCACAACACATTTTCAAATAATTATTTTTTTCTCAATTTACGAAATTTTTGCTATTAACATAAGCTGACCAGACGTACAGCATTTTGCTGTACAGTACAGCATTTCGGCCTGTTGTACAGCACTGACAAATGTACAGCAAAATGTACACCATTCGAATGTCACACAATGAAACCTAATTCACTTCAAAATAAGCTCCTTGGTGAGGGCTGTGATCTGACTTGCCTGTTTTGAAGGTGTAAAGTTTAATCCCTGTACCCCTTACGATTGATATTCAGCGAGATAATCGCATACTTTTATGTTTGGCAACCATTCATTTCCGATACGTCAGGAACCTTTCCCGATCTCTAAAAAAATTTGCACACACTTGTTACCTCTACACTTGTGTGTTTTCTAATCGAAAATTGTCCGTAACTTGGCAATTCTTGAGCGGAATTTGGAAATTGGGCAAACATGTTAGGCACCGTACCGTCAATATGTGGTGAACATTTTAAGGCTCTAGCTGCCAAGGTTCAGAAGTTACAGCTGCCGAATTGGTTTTCCCCATCACAAAACGATGAAAAACAGCCACTGTACTCCACCATCCGATTCTTTTATCAACCTCTATAGGAAAATGCATACTAAAGAAAGAACTCGGAATGAGTTTTCGATCAAGTTTTTTCCCACAAAATTGTCTTAGAATTGATTTAAAACCGTGTTAAGAGCCCAGCAGACCGGGATGGCATCATCAATGAAACGACGGAGAAATGCATACTCTCCTCCAGGAATAATGCAACCACATTTAGGTAAGAATTGGACCTCTGGCTCCTCCCTAGTTTTACTTTAATCTTGTGGCTCGCTCTTTGCTCCACTCAGGTCTCGCACTGTCTGTCGTGCATTAGACAATTCGCATTTTTGACGCATTGCTGTTGAGAAAAAGATGCGAGCGCAGCGAGCGGTTAGCTTATGAAAAGCAATTCGTAAGATTTAAACCTCTGGTTCGTGCATACGCTTATCCAGATCCTATGGCTCGCCCTTCGCTCAGACCCCACTCTGCCTATCGCGATTTTCATAATTCGCCAATGTCCTTGCGACCAGCGCTAATAGGAGCACTAAGTCGTAAAAATGGCAAATTTTAAGAAGTGGGACAGACAGGGCAAGGTCTGAATGAAGCAAAGAGCGAACCAGGCGATCCGAGTAATCGTATGGACGAACCAGAAGTCTAAATCTTACGAATCGCCTTCCATCAACTTACCAGATCCTATGGCTCGCCCTTCGCTCAGACCCCACTCTGCCTATCGCGATTTTCGTAATTCGCCAATGTCCTTGCGACCAGCGCTAATAGGAAGCGGATAAAGCGAGGTGCCAACGCAGCCAGCGGTGAATCAATGGAAGACAATTCGTAAGAATTAGACCTCTGGCTGTCCTTAGGTTTACTTAAGTCCTGTAGCTAGCATTGCATTTGGTAAGATTTAGACTCATGCTTTGGTTTATTTAAATCTTGTCCGTCACGCTTTCCAGAATTCGCCCAGATTTTTGCAACGTAGCGTTGCTAGTAAAAAGAATAAGACGAGCGCTTCGCTCGGTGAGCGGTGAGCCAATGGAAGGCCATTCACAAAGACCACAATTCATATGGTCCTCTGCGTACATACGTTTACTCAAACCCTGTGGCTCGCCCTTCGCTACGCTCATACCTAGCTCTTCTGTAACGCTTTTCATAACTCGCCAACATCCTTGCGACTGCGCTGATGGGAACCGGATAAGGTGAGGAACGAGCGAAGCGAGCGGTGAGTTGATGGAAGGCAATTCGTAAGATTTAGACTTCTGGTTCGTCCATACGATTACTCAGATTGCCTGGTTCGCTCTTTGCTTCATTCAGACCTTGCCCTGTCTGTCCCACTCTTACAATTTGCCATTTTTACGACTTAGTGCTGCTTCCAGTGGCGTAGATAAGGGGGGATCAAGGGGATCAATCCGCCCCCTTCGGTCACACATTTTGTATTATTATATTAGGTATATGTAAAACAAAGCAAAAGTAACATTGGATCTGGAGTTTCGCATAGGCAAGCCCTACTGAAGTAATCTAGAAGTGCTGCTAGAAAAATTAAATGTAAGCACTGATTGAAAATTTGTTGCCGGAAAATCTTAATGTTCGGTTCAACGGTTCGGTGGAACACGGAGTGCTCTTCCACTGGAGCGCAATTTCTGACGGGGAAATATACAATACATAAGATTATAAAGAGTGGAAAGCTAATGCAAATGAACAGAAAGCGCTGCAAAACGGCTTCCAATTTTTCAGCATCCTTTATTGATTGAGTTTATCAACATTATTTTTTCCTTTTTTTAAGTCAAAATTTGACGAAAGGTTTCATCGTATATTGCAGGGTAAAGCAAGTCTTGACTTTCTCTAGTTATTCGCAATTTTATTGAAATTAATACGAACTCTCAAAGCTATAACCAGGAATATTTTTTTAACAAAATCTTCTATCAAAAAATTATAGAAACTTCCAAAATTGAAAGACATTATAGTCTTATGCAGTAATTCGAAAACAAATTAACAAACAAACAAACAAACGTCGTTCCGCAGTACCTTAGCGTTCCGTGAAAATCTCTCAACGGTTTCGCGAAGAAATCAAAAAAATAGGAAAAATGTAGAAAAAGCTTAGGACAACAAACAATCCAACTTAACTGTAAAATATTTGACCAGCATCAGAGACTCGACCGATTTTCTTTTACAATTTTCCACTATCTGAAATATAAAAGGAAGTACAGGCATACCTCGACTAAGGGCGCTAATTGGTTTCATCCTAAGTCAACAAAATTGTAACAATATCGCACGTTGGCAAAAAGACGGTCACACTCCAAATTCGTCACTTTTCAGTTAATGATACCGTTTTATAAGGACAGGAGGTATTTAAAGTATAGATTATGTTCACCTCAACAGCAACTAATTTGCTGAATATTCTTCAAATCTTTCTTGGTGGTCTGTTATTCTGAACTGGGGAAGAGCTCGGACCTTTTTTATTTTTATTCTTAAACTTATTTAAGCACTGGCGATGGAAACTTACATATCTGTATACTATTTATTGAGCTCATCGTTTTATATTTCAAAAAGAAATTCTCATCGCTGGTTCGGAACAAGAATGCAAAATTGAGCAATTCAGTTCGAATCTCTACTCAAGGTAAAAATCCACACTCCTGTGAGAGATTAGACCCAACTGGTGAACACAATTTTTGGAAGCATACATTCCCTTATCAATACCACTGAATGGCGGAAAATAAAGGTCGATTCCGAATTGACGACTGAACTCTTTTCCTGAAGTTTAGAGCAAACGTTAAGTTAAAATTCAGTAAGTAATTAAGAACGCACTTATTATGTGCGTGTTCCTCGGTACAAATAAACAGTTTTGCTCATATCTACGATCTCCGGTATCGAACTTAGAATATATGCTTAAAATTTGCTGTTTTAAACCATTTCTCATTTCTATTTTTGCCTCATTTTGTAAGTTTTCGTAATTTAGCAGAAACTGTTTGCCGCCAGATTCGTTTTTAAATAAAAGGCCTAATCCTTTACACAATCGTTGAACTCTACTTGGAGGTCATCAACGAAACTAGGCTAATTGCCATTGACAAAAGAAAATTCTTGAAGCAACGGCCCAATAAGTAATAAGAAGCTTTATGGATCAGGAAAGAAAAAGTGTAAGAACAGAATAGCTAATTATGTCTAAAGTTAACAGGTGTGTTTTGAAAAAAGCGAAAATTTGGAATAGTGTGGATACAATCACCATACTAAAAAAAGCAAAATTATCGATGCAATATTTTCAGGACTCTGTTTTTATTGTATGGAAAAATTGCTATACCAAAATTTGCTCCAAATAAAATACAGAAATTGTTATTCTGAAACTCAGCATTTGATAACCGTAAAAGTATAAGTAATCTTGCAAAATGATCCCCCTCCTCTCCGAAAAGCTATCTACGCCACTGCTACAAAGAGTGGTAGGGCGAGGTCCGAGCGAAGTGAGCGGTGAGCTAACGGAAGGCAATACGTTCAATTTAGACGAGTCATAGGTCTAAATTATTACTTAGATCCTGTAACTCACTTGGCTTAGACCTTGATCTGTCTGTCGCGCATTGCACAATTCGCCATTTTTGCTTACGCAGATCTCGGACCTGGAAGTATGGCTGAGGATTTACCTGTAAACCGAATTCCCTAAGTATGTGTACAGCATTGAACCTTCGGGAGTCTGGTCACCTTATATTAACACAATAATTAAATGTACATTACTATATATCCATAAGTGAAACATACCTTTCGGGATGACCGGACAATTGAACCCAGCCATTTGTTTTTGTACTGCCCTGTTGCAAAAGTACTGGAGCTGCCGGTGCGCTTAATTCCAAAGCATTCTGAAATGGTAAACAAATACGAAAAATTCTATAAATTCAGCAATTAAATATAGATTTGATATTTTTTTCCGATAAAAAAATAAATTGGAAGTAAAAATACGATCAAAACAAACTGACATTCGAGAACTCAACTAACTAAAAAAAAGGTGAAGGCGCGTAATTAGCTATTTAATCTACAAGGCCATCATCAATACGTATAGCAAAAAAACAACAATCAAATAAAAAAAGCAACATAAACACATATACTAGAACTATAAAGGCAAAAAGATCTAACTAACGAATCGCATTAAGATCGCCCATTTATAAAAATATAATCGAGTATTTATCTTTTTAATTTAAAATTTTGAAATGATTTATTGTAAAAATTAGCAAACCAATGTGATTTAATCTCATAAAATCATTCTTTTTTTCGTCGATATTATATGTCTATTGACGTCAATCGAATGTGCATATTATGAAGATAAAGTTAATCGATACAACTGGATTTAAGAACCAACAAACAAAAATCGCAAGAATGATTTGTAGAAATAAAAGTCAAGAAGGAAAAACTCCTTTATCAGATAAGGTTTAAACGACGGTGTACGAGTGTTATAATGTTGAATAAAAGAATTAATTTGTTAGTTTTTCAGAATAAAATTTTTCCAGAAATACTCGGGACAGGATTTATATGGAATGGTTTTGAATGTTGCTCTGTTTAATATCACATCAGACAATTAAAAATTGATGTTGATGTCAGTGGCGGCCCGTGCCTCCTTGCACAGGATGGGCACCTTCACGGAATAAAAATCTTTTGGAAACACCTAAAATTAACGACTTTCCACAGAAATTTCGCATTGCATTAAATGGAACCGTCAATTTCCGCTTCAATTTCACAGTTTTGCAACCATTTTTCGAATGATTTGTTGTTGTAATTTGGTCACCGGCGCAAGTGGCCTACCTTCGGACCATTTGTTTCGTCTTTATGTCGATGGTAAGTAGAGGTTTGAATATGCGAGTTGAGTATTGCATACACATAGGCAGTTTCGATTTTGATCGAACAAAAATAGACTAAAAGCACCCTAATTTTTTGATTAATACAAACACCGGAAATGTTTTTTTTTGCAGTGACTCCCAAACAGTAATTGAAAGATTTGATAGATTCGCGAGAGACTTGGTAGTACTGGGGAAAAAACTGTATGATGTTCACCTAATAGTCAAAAGTAAAATTTTGTTGTACATTTCTACTGATGTTAAAAGATGTGAATATACAATAAGTGTATTTATTTATAGGATGGGCCGTGCCCACCTTGCCCACTATGACGAGCCGCCACTGGTTGATGTCAAGGGAGAAAATGTTGTCTGCTTTCGGGCTTTGGGTTAATTGTGCATTCATGATGTTACATGTAAAAGGAAGTAGATTCAGATCAGCTGACATGCTGAGAAAGGAAAAGGAATCAAAAACAAATGATTTTTCTGTTTTTCAATAAAATAAAATTACAAACACCTGAGTAAATTGTGTACGAAGACACAAAACATGTGGCTTAAATTACAATAAAAAACAATATGCAAAAAACTGCTTTGAATAAATTCAACAAAAAATATTTTTTCAATCAAATCGCCACAATATACAAGCACATATTACAAGTATGTACATTTATTCTTCTTTACATACTAAGAATAAGAATTCATTCAGATCTTAGAATATAAGAATTATATCCTACAAATGATGAATTTATGCGCGACTGATAAATGTTATTTGAAATATGAGAGGTGTTATTATAGATTTCTTGATTGCATTATTTTATTTTAACATAATACTTTGGAGTGAAACGTGTTTAATTGTGATCACCGCATGTGCACCATACCATATTCGCTGATTTCATTCAGAAATTTATACTCGTAATATGCAAATGATACGACAAAATGTACTATTAATAAATATTTTCTTATTTTTCTGGTCTATTTATTATACAATGCCATAAACAACGAATTGTGTTGAAAGTAACTTTTAAATTATTTGAAAAACAAACGTGAACGAATTGTTAGTTAATATAATATAATCATAGTAATAATATAGTAAAGAAGAAAATCGGTAAGAAAAGTTACGGCGTATTGTTGTTATTCTTCGTAGAATCAGAGATAAAATTTAAAGATATTCATATGCGTATTAAATTGAAAATCGAGTGCACTTTAGCTAAGAAAACTACAAATGACGTAAACAAATGTAATTTTCTATAATAATACATTATTATAACGATAGGATTGGATCATAAAAAAATCGCATTTTCCCGTATCAATCGAAGTGTATATCGACTACCAATGAACTCATGGATAGCAGCCTTTGTATAGCTTTCAGTTAAATTATACGACAAAACGTATATTGAAACGAACAACCAACTTAAAGAGTGTTCGCTCTTTTGCTTTGAAAGTTTTTAGCAAGAATAGATAGTTTTAGTAAGACGCACAAACTAGCGTCTACGTCTTTTAAATTCGCTATTGCGTACCGTACACAAAACAGTATACGATAATTTCCAGTTGCCAGTTACGACACTTTCCCCGAAAATATCGATTGTTAAGCGTTCGTCAAATACACCTACCCCTACTTATGGGAATTTCAAAACGATATCGTCAGTGGTGGATTTACCAGTAGGCTGGACCCTAGGGTGGCAGATTTTTCTGTTGTTGTTATTTGAAGGAATTTTGTCAGTTTGGCACATCGCGTGCAAAAATTAAAGTTTGAAATGAAAGGGTAAACATTAAAAAAGAGTTAACAAACTGTTTAGCTAGAAATCAATATAAAAAATTTATAAATATCACAAGTCGTTAACATTGACGTGCTGTACGTACACTGTAATTCACTTATTTTTTTAATTAATTTAAAAAGAAAAAACTTTTTATAATCCTTACTGCAAGCCCGGGTCCAGGAAATGGATGTTAAAATATATTTTTTTTCGAATGCTGAATAAATTAAACCAATTTAAAAGTGTTGATCCAACAAGAGGGTCTACCTACCGACGTTACCTCTTTGAGAAATTTTTACAACCGATATCATGAAGAGCTAGACATGACCCAGGAGCAAGTGAAATGTGATCTAGAGACCTACCGCTCATTTGTAAGCTCTAAATATATTTCGCGTTAACAAAAATCGCGTGAAGACCATCGCAAGTACTATTCCTAATGATAGAGCGAACCCCATAATTCCTAGATTCCTCTACTTTAATTCCAGTGGCATGAGGGGCAAAATTAATAACCTTTTCCTTGATGCTAAATCATCCCATTTTAACATTCTTGCTTTCTCGGAAACCTGGCTGAATGACTCTTTTAAAAATGAAGATATTCTCGACTCCAATTGGTCAATATATAGGTCGGTTCGTAATTATGAATTGACCGGTGTTTCTAGAGGTGGTGGGGCTCTCATCGCCATCCGCAACCCGCTCCCTAGTGAGCTAGTAACAACCAGCTTTAACATAGCTTTTGAACATGTATTTGCCAAAATTCCCATCAAAAGCCATTACCTCTATATTGGTGTTGTTTACATACCCCCTCGCACGGATGAAGATACATATAATGAGCTCTGTGAAATAATTTCTTCTGTTATGGCTTCTCTGAACGACGAGGACAAAATCATTGTATTTGGTGACTTTAATCGTCCAAACATAAGATTCATAGTCGACGATGATGATAATCAGCTTCTTCCTGTGAACCTGCTTAACAATACTGACTTTAACCTCGTCAGCACATTCTATAGCAATGATTTGCAGCAGGTTGTTTCCATACCCAACCAAAATGGCAATTGGTTAGATCTTATTTTTACTAACTGCTATGACGAAGTTAAAGTTACTCCTACAATCGCCGCTGAGAATCTCTTTTCCAACACCATACACCATTCTGCCCTTACAGTCGAGTTTTCTGTCACTGAGTTATCTCTTACTCAAACGAACAATAATGAAATCGTATATGATTTTTTGAATGCTGACTATGATGGCATCAAAAATTATCTTGATTCTACCGATTGGTTAACATATCTTTCCTCCCCTACAATCGATGATATCGTTTCTTCTTTCTACAATATAATATTCCACGCTATTGATTACTACGTACCCAAAATCAAGAAACGAAACACCCTTTCGGAGCCTTGACTTGACAGAGATCTAAGGCAATTGAGAAATCGTAGAAATAAGCTCTATAAGTCTATTAAAAATAACTCCAACATTAGTGAAGATATTAAGAAAAACTATGATGAGCTGGCCGAAGAATTGCGCATTAAATCCCACGATGCTTATCGACTATATATAAATTTGATGGGAGAAAAAATTATCCATGAACCCAAAAAATTCTTTGATTTCGTTAATATAAAACGGAAGACAACAGGATTCCCTTCTTCCATGGCTAAAGGACCCACGACCTCTTCTTGTCCCCAGGAAATTTGTAATTTATTTGCTGATCATTTCCAGGACTGCTTTTCTTCAAATCGTCCTATTGATAGCCCCCCAACTTCTTTGATCAATGGAATTGTTCTGACACAGGATGAAATTGCCAGAGCTATCCAAGAATTGAAAGTCACTAAAGGGCCCGGTCCTGATTTAATATCTCCGATTTTCGTAAAGCAGTGTGCTTACCAGTTGATAGCTCCACTACACTTAATTTTCAACAAATCCCTTCAATTAGGATCGTTTCCGTCTTTATGGAAATCGTCTCATATTACGCCCATCTACAAAAGTGGTGATAAAAAATCGGAAGAAAATTATAGGGGTATCGCTATTCTGTCTGTAATTCCCAAACTGTTTGAAAAAATGGTCTGTGATAAACTCACTCCATTTATCGATCCTTTGCTGAATGAACAACAACACGGATTTCGAAAAGGCCGTTCCACCACTACTAAACTCACAGTTCTTGTCTCCGATGTCCTCTGTCACATGGAAAGGGGTTATCAAGTTGATGTTGTTTATACTGATTTTAGCAAAGCGTTTGACAGGGTCGATCATAAAATTCTGTTAGATAAAGTGTGTACCTTTGGCGTAACTGGACCACTTCTCAACTGGCTCAGATCTTACCTCCACAGCCGTATTCAATTTGTAAAATTCCAGGGTCAAATTTCGAAGAGCATAGATGTCTTCTCCGGAGTTCCTCAAGGAAGCCACCTAGGTCCTCTTTTATTAAATATGTTCATCTCTGATATTTCATCCATATTGCCTAATATACCCCATCTTTTCTATGCCGATGACTTAAAATTATACTGCTCTATTAAAACGATTGATGATGCTGAGTTTCTTCAATCAAATCTCCAATCCCTTGACCAGTGGTGTAACCTTAACAATCTCCACCTTAACGTCAATAAGTGTCAGGAAATAAGCTTTTCTTGAAAAAATCAAATTTTGTCCACTTCCTACCATCTTAACAATGCTATTTTGAAAAAAGTTGACCATATCAAAGACCTCGGTGTAGTTTTGGACCACAAAATGCGTTTTACCCTCCATTACGATAGTATCT
This sequence comes from Microchrysa polita, assembly GCA_949715475.1. Taxonomy (NCBI): domain Eukaryota; kingdom Metazoa; phylum Arthropoda; class Insecta; order Diptera; family Stratiomyidae; genus Microchrysa; species Microchrysa polita. The sequence goes on along the minus strand of OX454418.1, from coordinate 86,741,996 downwards.
TATCCAGGGCTAATAAACAGCTTGGTTTCATCAAGAGACGCGCTTATGAGTTTAATAATATCTGGGTTACTAAATCTTTGTATGTTACACTAGTACGGCCCTTACTTGAATACGCTTGCGTTGTTTGGAACCCTGCCTTCGAGATTTACAGAAATAGATTCGAATCTATTCAAAAACAGTTCATTCTTTTCGCTTTAAGAAACCTTTTCGATCCTCGCGATTTTCAGAATCTTCCGTCATATCTTAAATTTCAGCTCTTAAATTTAATGCCTCTTTCTTGTAGAAGAACACTACTTTCCGCCTGTTTTACATACCTTCGACATTATTAGTGGTGTCATTAACGTCAATTTTCTCTCCGAAAGAATTACCCTTAATGATCAACCCAGACGTACCAGACATACAACCCTTCTTAAAGAATATCAACACACCACCTTATATGGTTATAATGAACCCGTAAATAAATGTTGTCGTACTTTCAATGCTTATAGTGCCCATTATTCCCTTGGCATAACTAAATCCTCCTACAAACATAAGTTGACCCAGGCCCTGCTTTTATCCCAACAAAACCCTATATCCAATCCACTATTTTAAGTTTTACTTAATTGTAATTTTGTTTATGTAAAGTTGTATATGTAAATGCCTTGTTTGGTGAATAAATAAATAAAAAAAATTTAATTTTAAAATCCATTAGGGCAGAAGGATACGAAAAAAATGATCATACTGAAATTTAAATCGTCGAGTTTTAAGGAGATTTTTAAGAGCAAAAATAGCAAAACTTCAGCTGTATGCATTTATTGTTATTTTGATACCTTTTTAGTACTTATTTTTACAAAAAAAAACTTTCTCAACTTTGAAAATTTACCAGTTCTCAAAGTACCGCTGTAAAATTGTTGTCAGAATTTTTAAAGAGAAATCAATATTGAGTGTTGCTAAAATTGTATAGATAAATATATGTGTCTTTAAAGTGATTTTCGCTATTTGACGATAAATAAAGAAATAAACAATAAAGTTTCATAAACCTGAAAATTTAGATGAAGTCAATTGGAAGATAAAAATTTTTAATTTTTCACGATAATTAAAAAAACGCTATCGCAGGGTAATGGAAAGAATTTATCTATACCAATAATTCCATTCAATGTGATTATGCTCAAACAAATTGCACATGGACGGACACCATTATAGAAAAGACAAATCCATTCGTTTATCACTTTATCTTTTTTATGATCGCTTCAATTAAAAAGAAAGTGGGGAGAAAATAGGATTAATTGGCGCCCATACAGATGGTATTATTGTAATAAGTAAAATCTTACGCAAAATTTTAGAAAAACATTTTATTATCAAGCACGCAATACCTTTTACAATAAGATAATACACGCACCAAATTCAGAAGGATGTTAAAATATTTAACTGTCACCACAAGAAAAAAAAACATCGGATAGGCCTCAAATGTCACCTCTGCTCCCTAACATAGAATGTTGACCCTGTGATCAAGTTTAAAGAACAATCAGGACCTATGCACAGGAAAGCTCGAAGCTCATGCGTACATATTAATATGCACAATTTGATTTGTGCCTACCTACTTGTAGCGATCGGTAGGGGCAGCATAATTTAAATAGCATACTGGCGGCAAATTAGTAAATCCGCCACTGGATATCGTATAGGTACAGTTTCGTGTACGTTAGGCAACCGAATTTTTCTACCGGATCTACTAAAACTCTCTAATGTTTCACCGTGACCAAACTCCTGCATAACTCTGCGCATATAGATATTTTTAACATTTGGAGAAATATGAATATGATACTTTAAAAAACAACTCAGGTATTTTATTAATGTCTACAAAAAAAAATGTTTTTTTTTTTATACAAAAATGTATGTATCCAAAATGGATAAAAACCATACGAGAGAAACAAAAACTAATTACCTATATGAATAGATACAATGCAAATGTTTACTTTATAATGAAAATAACATCAAACTTATTTTAAGCACAAATTGCAATGAAAATGACCCGGATTTGCCAAACAGCATCACGATATTAAACAATTTTTAACTAAGATTGTTTATTTGTTCAAACTCAATAAAACGTTTAACACGTCTTTTACTTTTTCAATTAGGCTACGAAATGTATACAACAGAAAAATTTTGAGGCGTAGAAAGAATCAATTCAAAGTCAAAGATGTTCTCGCACGAGATGTATGTTTAGAATAAAAATAAGATGACATAAACAAACAATTTTTTTTTAAAGTGATTGACAAATTGAACGTGATCTAAACTGCATATTTAACTATCTGCAAACCGTACATGTCCAACAGTCTCTCCATCTCTTGCGACGCGTTATACTCTGCCAGTTTAAAAGCTATGAAGCTGAAATTTTGACACTTGCTTCTTTTTGTTGCAAGCAGTTTGTATGTTGGAATCGCTGAAATCGGAAAATGGGGTCATGGGGCTGCCATACAAACCCAATCCCCCAAATTAGGTTGTTCTAAGAAAAACTCTTTTATTTGTGCACCAATTTCAATCAAACTTTACACAAATGTGTTTCTATTGATGACACAAAACATATGTAAGAATAGATGGAATCGGAACATGGGATCATGTGGCTGCCATACAAACCCAACCCCCCAAATTAGGTTCTTCTAAGAAAAATATTTTTATTTGTGCACCAATTCCAACCAAACCTTACAGAAATGTGTTTCTTTTCATGCCACAAAACATATGTAGAAAATGGATGAAATCGGACACTGGGGTTATGGGGCTGCCATACAATCCCAATCCCCAATTAGGTCTTAATAAGAAAAACTTTTTAATTTGTACACCAATTTCAACCAGATATCATATAAATGTGTTTCCATCACAAACATTCATGTGCAGTTGAATAGAATGGGACCATGCTGCCCCAATCACCCACCCAACCGCCCAGATTAGGTTCCCCAAGGATTTTTTTTTTAATTCCAATCAAACTTTATGTCAATGTGTCTTTATCGAAACTACAAACAATATGTAAAAACAAATATATTTTTCCTTTGGGGCCATGTCCCCTCCCACCAAAAAAGGTTTTGTAAGATTTTTTTGTACAAGTATCATAACCCAAACTCACACAAATATGTTTTATCGAGGTAACGAAACTTAGGTGAAAACGAAAGGAAAAGAAGGGGCAGGAGGGAGGGTATAAAACACAAGTCATAGGTACGCCGGAAAAAAAACTATAAGCCAGGGGAGAGTGAAGGGTACCCAAATTTCGGCCGCGCCCGAATTAGCCTCGGTCTCGTTTTTCTTCTCAAATTATACTACGAGTATTCTTTCTTTAGAATGGAATGTAAATATATCGTCGCTTATCTCACGGAGAACCGTTAGGTGCATTATTCGATCCTCGGTTCGGAATTTTCTTTGTACATATTAACATAAAGCAAACTCTATCGTAAAAAGGACCAATTCGAAGTATGAATTTCACATCCCAAGAATAAAATAAATAAATAAATTCAACAAAATACAATAGACGTACATAGGCTGATTTCAGATTGTAAGACGAAACCGGACGGGTAAACTTGCAAGACAAGAGAGCTTTTGTAGTGGCCAGCAGACAAGCATTGTGCATTTCACATTGTAAGAACGAGTCTTACGAAAGAAAAAAATCGTGACACGATTGTTTTTCTTTCGTAAGAAACGTACGATCGATAAGACGATTGCATCTACCGATAGTTCAGGCGTTCTGCGACGACATTTAGCGCGTGTTTTACTTGCATTTTAATCTTGTCGACTCGTCATTTCATTGTACACTAACTTTGGAGCGTGCATGGCAACATTTATACATATGTATGTAGGAATAAATTAGACGTAGTAGTAGTTACTTGTTATTAATCAACGTTGCATGTAAATATTCAATTTCAAATAAAATAAATTAGTTAGTTGTCAATTATCAAATATAGAATAAAGACGTATAAAATATAAAAATATCTTTATTCTTCTTATATGGGGGCTCAACCGGGATTTTAAAAACTCATACTACACGACGAGTCAAAATGCCGCACCGCGACATAAAGAACTACAGTCTAGTTCAACTGAAAAAAGAATTAAGTCTACGTGGCTTGAAAACAAATGGAAATAAAGCTGCACTTCAAGCTAGGCTGCTTCATTCACTTTCAAATGAAAGAGATTCTATAAGTCGTGACGACGATAATGAAAAGGATGAAGGTGCTGATGATGGAAGAAACAACGACGAACAACCAGATGACGGCGGTACTGTCGGACAGACTCAAGTGTACAATGACGATGAAAACGAAAACCCAAATGATGATGTACGTGAAGAATATGATCAATTAAATGATGAAGCCGAAATTTTCAATGAAGAATATGATCAATTAAATGATGAAGCCGAAATTTTCAATGATCCTGATTACTGTAATGAAGACGAAGATGGTTACAACACCGAAGACGAAATTTATCAATTTCGGAGAAGTAAAGGTCCTGAAAGGAGGCAGAACCGATTTCTGATGACGCGAAGACCATCAACAAAAGCACGACTAAATAATATAAGACCAGCTATTACATTCCATGACTTGGAGAATGCAGTAGGATATTTTTCAGCCGATTCAAAATCAATAAAAATAGATACTTGGATAGAAGACGTAGACGATTTCAATGAAATTGCAAAATGGGATGACATTGAATTGTTCATTTACGCGAAACGTTTGTTGAAAGGCGCAGCATTAAATTTTACACGAACGCAACGTCACATTCGTTCATGGCGAATTTTGAAACGACTTTTGAACGAAGAATTCTCTGAAGAAGTTGACAGTGCTGATGTTCATCAAGCTCTACGAGAAAGAAAGAAGAAACCGACTGAAAGCTTGAAAGAATACTTATACGAAATGCACGCGATTGCTCTTCAAATAAATTTGGAACATTCTTCTATTATCAAATACGTTCTCGACGGAATAGTTGATAATACACCAGATAAATTAATACTTGAAGGTGCGCGTAATTTAAAAGAACTAAAAGAAAAAATAACAGTGTATGAAAGAATAAAATCGCGTAAAAAAACAATTCCGCAAAATCAATACACGAGTATTAAAAAGTGTTTTAACTGTGGTGCCGACGGTCATTATTCGAAGAACTGCCCTAAAGTGAAAAAAGGACCAAAATGTTTTAAGTGTAATCAGTTCGGACATATAAGCGCAAAGTGTCGAAAATCGTATTCAGTGAATTTCGTGAAAACAAACATGACGTATAAAATAAATGTGAACGGACTTAATTTAATCGGTCTCATTGATACGGGCGCGGAAGTATCGTTAATTAAACAGAGTGCTATAAAAAAATTAAAATTACCTATTTTAAAGCAATCAGTATCAAGTTTAAGCGGGTTTGGATCTAAATTCAAATCGAAAGGATCCATTGTAACAAATATAACTTTGAACGAAATACCCATACAAAATTGTGAACTACATGTTATTCCTGATTCGTTAATTGCTTTTGATGTTATTATCGGTATAACTATTTTAAATCAAATAAATTTGCTGCTTGATGAGACGGGCATTCACATTTACGAAAGATCTTCAGCTAAGAAAAAATCGGAACCACAATTCAAGAATCATACTCAAGAATCTATTGAACAAACTTTACATTCGCTGATGCAAGGAGATATTTTGAACGAAGACCTGATTTTTGATATATCTACACCGGATGCTGAAATTAAAACTCAAGTCGAATCGTTGAATAAAAGTTATACACCAAAACGAGTGATGGAAGCTAATATAAAAAAGAAAATATTGTTAAATGATAATAAACCAATGTATCAGGCATCGAAGCGACTACCATTGTCTGAGCAACAAATAGTGGTAAATCAAATCAAACAGCTGCATGATGAAGTGATTCAACCGTCAACATCTGATTATGCCAGTCCAATAGTTTTATTGAATAAAAGAGATGATACGAAAAAATGTGTTGATTACAGAAGGATCAATAAGAAGATTTATAAAGACCGGTACTCACTACCACGAATAGAAAAACCAGATACTTGGTATCAACATACGTATACTAGCCAAGTTCAAAAAAGCCTTAACAGTACATACCAACTGAAAACTGTAAACGATATGGACTTAAAGAAAATAATTAAAGACGAAAATAAAAATCAATTTATGGATTCGCGAAATGAGTTACGTCAAGAAGCAAGAAATGTTATGATCCAAAATGAAAATAAAAATTATTATGATAAGAGAAGGATTAAAGGAACTTCTTATCGTGTTGACTTAGTTGCTATTGAGAGGACTCAGTTCGGAGAAAAATTGAAGACAAGATGCAAATTTTTCGGACCATATCGAGTAATAGCATTTAAAGATAATGATCGATATGAAGTTGAGAAGTCAGGAAACCATGAAGGTCCAGTTAGAACGACTACAAGCTGCGATAAAATGAAATATTGGAATCCGGAAGAATCATCAGGGGCCGATGACGTAAGATGGCCGAGTGTAGGAATAAATTAGACGTAGTAGTAGTTACTTGTTATTAATCAACGTTGCATGTAAATATTCAATTTCAAATAAAATAAATTAGTTAGTTGTCAATTATCAAATATAGAATAAAGACGTATAAAATATAAAAATATCTTTATTCTTCTTATATGTATGTATTTGCTGTGTGATTATTGTTCGCCGGTCCGTGTTTTGATAGGATAGTGTGAAATTATCATACGATAGTTCTTGTCTTGCAAGTTTACCAGTCCGGTTACTTCTTACAATGTGAATTCACCCATACGGAAGTAATAAATCAAACAAAAGTAAATGAAGAGCACCCGCCATATAGAATTACACTAGTTTCAGTAATCAACGATATAAGGAAACCGAAATTCCATTATGTTGTGAGATACATCAAGAATTTATCAAAAGCTTCTCCGGAAGAATGCGATTGTCAGGAAGCGTTAATGCGTCTGTCTGTCGTTTAAAGTCTAAAGCATCGACGGCCTTCAAATTTGTTCCGCCAAAAATTCTTAATTCATTGCACGATATACCACTTGATATGTGTATGATTTTGGTTGTGTACATACATATATCAATCAAGTTTCCATTGGTATATTGTCACAAAAAAAAATCACAATAAGCTGATGAAAACATTCGCAAAAAGAAAGAGACGATGGAGGCGTCATAATGACACCTTGACGGTACGATCAAACGATAATGGGTGAGGTTATAAAACACAACGTTCGCGCAACTTTCGCGCAACGTTCGCGCAACGTTACCTTTAATTTCAAATCAACCGGCCGTTACGGATCAGAAACTTCTCCCTACAAACAGATTCCCTAAGCGCTTAGGGGATCTGTTTGTAGAGAGAAGTTTCTGATCCGTAACGGCCGGTTAATTTGAAATTAAAGGTAACGTTGCGCGAACGTTGCGCGAACGTTGTGTTTTATAACCTCACCCAATGTTCTATGCATTTTGTCGAAACAATATACTCGTGTTGTTTACATAAAACTTAAATAGAAAGATCTTAAAAAAATCCAAACAAAATGACTATCATAATGGGAGGAAAATTTGCCTGTATTATAAATGATTGTTACATTTCAATACCATTCGCAAACACAAGCATACATGCATATTCCATCAATTTGAAAAGAGTGATGATGAAACCAATCACTAATAAATAAATAAATGATCAAACACGTTGCAAAACAGGCGGCCGAATGTATTCAAAGTTCATCAATCGAATAATACATAAATCATTTAAGAGAAATACATACATATATGGCCTACATAGAATATCTGATAAAAAATGGGAATATTAAATGATATCGGAAGATTTGTGAATCATAGTACAAAGTCATGTGGTTGTCTACACATTTGTTGTATTCTTTTCCAATTATTGATATTACATACTACCGATATGGAAAAATATAACTTTTATCGCCGACCTGACCTTAAAGTTGCTATATTAGTATGTAGATGTACATAGTTTACCATACCTAATTTGTCCTAATAACATACCACCCGCATAATATTTACCACACACAAAAAAAAACTATTTAACAACTCTATCAGTAATTATTGTGTATCTCAATTAACCAAATGCTACTAAAACAGCCGTCCCATCGCATCAATCCACTGTAAGTTGAGTATCCACCATCAATCTCAACAAATTGATTTGATTTATGATGTTGATGACCACCGCAGTTGCGGAAAATTGTAGGATATGGTACGCCTTCAAAATTCGACCGCAACACACACTATCTTGTCACATTTTCTTGACGTAAGCAATACTAAACAAAGTCCATACAATCATAAAATTGCAGACAACATTATATAGTAGATGCGCTAGTGGCTAGTGGAATATGTAGTACAAATAGTATAGCTGCAAACATCTCTAGCAAAATGAGCTCAACTCAACTGCTTTGCTTGGTGGTCAATGAATTTTGCATATAACGCGAGAGGGTCACAATCTGCGTCAATTGATGAAAAATGTGAAAGTGAAATGTGAAAACCACTATACTATTACATGATTATAAATTCAATAAATTGTTAAACCGATCTTTTGTTAAAATTATGTTAAGCATTGTCACGGATGACGACTGAGATATCCGTATGTTAAATTCATTAACACGTAACAAAATATGCATAACTAAGTTTTTACTCATATCGGAACCAGTTGAGTCAATAATGCGAATCCATTTAAACTAAATGTGCATTAATATTTTGTTTAATATTTCTGAGCTGGAGACAGAATATGATATATGACTGTCGTGTAGTATAATGCAATCATTCAACAGATCTTAAGGGATTCATTTTTCTTTTATAATGTTGGAGTGATCATCAATTTTATATTTAAAACACTGAGGATTCACCCTCCGGTTTCGTGCACATTTTGAACTGATCTGTACTGATATATTCAATTAAAATGAAGTCATCGTACATAGAAGCGAAGTATGCAATTTTATATGAATCAATCAACTCATTCAAATTTTCATTAATTTCTTGGGCCTTTGAAACCATTGTCGTACAATATAAAGCGCGGTTTACACGAGTGAACTAAACACAAACAGTAGAGTGTAGTTATTCCAGTACATATATGTATTTGTTAACACTACTTGTGTAAATGGTTGCATTAGAGTAGAATGCGACTAATGCGCGGTTTACATGAGTCGAGTAAACAGTAGAAGTGTGAAGACTAGCTTGGTGGTAGAAGAGAATGTAATCTACTCTACAATTTGCTTGACTTATGTAAACCTCGCTATAGACTCAAACTATACTCTGATGCAACGATTTACCCGAGTGCTAGTCGTGCTAGAGCTAGTCGCTCCACCTCGACTCTTTTCTAGTCGCTAGAGTAAGGTGACCAAACTTCCGAAACCCCAATGCTGTACATACACTGGTCGGCATATGTATTTTGACATCTTATACCATCCACATCCAGCCCCGACACTGGTTTTTGTTTAACTAAAGCCAATAACGGTAAATTTCTTTTATCAAAATTAAAACACATATCGACAGCAATAAAAATGCTTAATATTTTTCCTGTCCTCTTTCGAACTCCTATCCTATAGAAAAGAGAAAAGATGTATTTTGACAACATTTAACTCTTTGATTGCAGACATTTTTTTGCAAGAACTGATGCACAAAACATGTTTTTATTAATTTTTAAGTTCCCCATATTAATTTTCAAATAAAAAATATCACCAGTGGCTCGAAACATAAACAAAAATCAGAATTTCGAAGATTCGTTTGAACATCGATTGATGCAAGCCTTAGGTTTACACATTGAATACGCTACTATTAAATTTTATTTTATACGGTAAACTGTTTATTACCAAACATGTTTTAAAACAAAATAAAAACAAATCTTGGCGGTCTCTGAAAGAAAGCAAATGAGATCCCCGAGTGATGAGTGAGCCACGATGAAGAATTCTAAGAAAGAAGTGAAATTTAAACCAAATTGTGCCGCAAAAAAAAAACGAATATAACTTCCGACGATTCAATGACGACCAAAAGAAGCTTTGGCCATGGAAACAGTGATTTGAACTTAAGCAGCCTAGGCCATTGTAAGCAAAATATCCCTGCATCATGAGAGATCCTCCACTGTGGTATTAATTTTGATAACCAGGTATCCGTTTTTCCACAAAATGTAAAAATGTAATAATATAACGAATATTAGCCGAAAAAACTTCTTCCGAAAGTTGCAGTAGCTTGAACTTTTTCATTAGTAACAGATGTTTGCATTTGCTATGGTTTTTAAATTTTTCTTTGGTTTGACTTTATCTGCGTATGCATGTAATTTGCCTTTTTTAGTTCTAGACCGAAGGTGGTCGTTATTATCTCTGCCGATTTCGATGGCACATTCTTCATATTCATAATATCCTTTGGTTCAATTAGGACATTTTCCATGAATATTTGAAAGATTTTTCGGTAATGATTCGATATACACATCCCATTTCTGTGATGCATGAAATAGTTTTCTATTTCTTTTCTCTTATTTAATTCTGGTGTTTAATAATGAACAGTCTACCTTATGAAATTAAATTCAATTGCAGCGTCTCCAACCTTTAAACCAGGGTTGAAGTTTGCCTCTACGCAGGCTTAAACCAAACTTCGAATTTCTGATTTTTTCCAATGTTTCAAGCCACTGGACACATTTTCTGCTTGGAATTCAAAATATAAACACAAATCATTAATAAAATTATGTTTTATCCATTTTTTTCCAGAGAAATTGGTGTACAATCAAAGATTTAAATATTGTCAAAATACTTATGTCGCCTCAAAATTTCGCACCAAAATTTCTCTTATTTATAGGAAGAGAGAGCGAAAATGGACAGGAAAAATATTGAGCATATTTATTGCTGTTGATATGTACTTTGATTTCCTTATAAGAAAATTACCGTCATTCGCTCTAGTTAAACAAAATCAGTATCTTGGCTCGATAGTACTAGATGTCAAAATACATATGTCGGCTAGTGTACTTGCGAAATTCGGTTTTCAGGCAAATTATCAGTCATACTACCCTCCCTTCTCCTCTTCACCGATTAATAATATCTCACGAGGCTACTAAGTGATATCTTCGTGAAGAGAACTCAGACAGAATATAGCCGATATTCTGGACAACATGTGGAGAACATTGGGGCGCCAAGGTTCGGTTGATACTAAACAGGGAACCATAAAGTTCTCAATGTTATCCTCAGTGGCGTAGGGTCAAGGGGATTGATCCGCGTGATAAATGTATTATATTAATTTAAAATTTAGTTCTTTGCTATTAATTGGGTACATTTCGTAACAATATTTACCGAAATGCCATCTACAGGAGGATTTCGGAATTAACAATTTTCATAGTATTTTCAATTGCATAATTGATACTGCCTTGGCTAGAATTATGGCAATTCCTAACGTATACTGATGTAACGGCCATGTGTCCCTACATGAATGTTCATTCTCCGTTTTTGCCACATTTTTCAAATTTTAGTGATTTGAATTTGTTTTTCAAATCATTTGAGAAATACCGCTCAGATCGAAAGCTGATATCATCAGCTGTTTTCCGACCCAATTTTGGCGGGAAGCGAACCGGCTGATCTAAGAACGGGCCGATATCGGAGCGGTTTCTCGTAACCGATTCGAGGAGTCTGATTGTAGCCGCGAAGGAGAAAGGTCGAAGCCTGCCCTACGCGAAGCGGCCTGAACATGAAAAAGAGTCGTTTCTTCTAATAGAAATAGCGCGTGTGATGTAGGAATATAAGTAGCCAGTGGCGATACTACGTAGGGTTTTTGGGGGTTCAAACCCCCTACGAAATTTTCAGATGTATTAATGTTTTTTCTTTTAGACGGTAGGTTGGTTGGAATAGTGTCTAGCGTAATCGCCTTCGAAGCACACGACAGTGGTTTTTAAAAACACTTTAGACACATTATGTATGTGATAGTTTTAGAATTCACCATGTGACAGAAGAAAACTATGACCCGTGTATAGTTTCACTCAGAGGTAGGGCAGCTGAAACTGGAAATGGCAAAATGGTTTTAAGTTTTATAATTTTGCAACTAACCTCAGACTAAGGCCGACAAATTCAGTTAATTTATCTGGTCTGGACTCCCTGTCAACGTAAACCGCATTCCTAAAACCACTCCCGAAATATTTTTCTGCGTACGCCCCTGAAAGTAGCTAATCGTAGCTAATCGTTCTTTTAGAAATGGTGCGTGTGATGTGAAGGAGGAATACCAAATCCAACTAAGTGGTTCACGTGGTTTGTTTCGTGTGTGTCCCTTTTGGCTGTTTTGTGTGAATAGGGTACAAAAAAACAGGCCACGTACCCTGCCTAAAAAAAAATTGTGAGTATATGGGATCCGCGCTAGCGGGATGAGGTAATTTACTTTCTCTCTAATTTCGTTATGGGTGGCGCCCCAAATTTGTTCGGCCCGCGCGCCTCATGGTCGGGACTTGAGATTTAGTGGGTGAAGACGGCCGAGGCCTACCGCCATCTTGGCCTCGGGGTGCCAAAAATGGCGATTGAACTGGCTGATGCCAGGGTTTCTTTTTTTAATTAATTAAATTTTCTTCTTCCGCGTGTGTGTGAACTGTTGTAATTTTATAGGCACGAGAATCCCGTTTAAATATGTGTGGACAGGGACAATGTGGCGGCAAAACCCGCGCCCTCCTCCGAGTCTGAGCGTAGCAGTCAGCTCGTGCCGCCGCCGTCCTCATTGAAGGGGTCTTTCTTCGCTTTCGGCCTTCACGGTCAGCTGCGTCCCTGTGAAATTGAAATTACACTGGCGTACATGAGTTTTGGATTTCTTCAAGCGCTTTTTTTTCAGATAGTGTAACTGCCACAGGAACAGATCAGGTGGAATTTACTAACAAAATTTCGTATTTTACCGAAAATCAGTATTGTGGAAAATCTAGTGATACAATAGGCTTCTAATTACGCCACAGAGGAGGCCCTAACGTATATTTACGTCCTGTTTCCTCACTCCACAGAACATTATTGTATACTACAGGCAAACCATACTCACAACGATTCCTAGCATTTGCGCTGGGAACCTTCAATTTTAAGTTCACCCCATAACCTTCGAGAATCGATCTTTCAAGGCGCAGAGCGTATTCTGCGCACTCACAATCTTTAGGTGATTCTATAATCTTCTCAGTTATTCCTAAGATGCGCATGCGTCGTCGCTTGACGGAATTAAACTCCCGCGTATCATTTAGGAGTAGCTAGTCAAACCTCCATTAAGTACGTACACCAACATTAAGGTGGAGATTATGAAAACTCTACAACTGGGGTATATTTGTTCGACTTGCAATATTTAATTCGCTGTGCCAAACCTATTCCTCCGGAAACACAGCGTTCAAACGACAGCCCTCATAAGACAAAAGATAGATTTCAGAAATTTAAGATTTCCTATTCAGGAATTTTCAATCAGAAAACTCAAAATTGCGACTTGGCCAGCCGTAACTGCCGAACGAGGATAGGTAGGACCGTATAATATGGAGAAAATGTGGGCGCCAAATTTCAGAAAGATCGAGAAAGTTTCCCGATTTATCGAAAATGAAGGATTTCCAAAGCGATTATCTCGCTAAATGTCGATTGTACAGGTTACAGTATAGTTCAACTTTACACCTTAAAAGCAGACAAGACTGATCACAGGCATCATCGAGGACCTTTAATATATAGTTAAATAGGCTTCATTGTGAGGCATGGAGAATGCTGTACATTTTGCTGTGCATTTCCCAACGCTTTACTGTACAGCAAAATGCTGTACGTCTGGTCAGCTTACGCTAGATTCAAACTATTCTCTTTTGCAACAATTTCCCGAGTAGATTGGCAACATTTTTTAATTCCACTCTACTCTACTCTATTTGACACATGTCACACATGTACCCAAATTCCACTCTACTCTGCTGTTTCCTCGACTCGTATGTAAATCGCGCTTAAACACTACATTGCCAATGAGAAATCATTATGACGGTAACAGTTTAGCCGGTTAGTTTTAGGCACCTACTATGTAGTTAAGTGTCAGTGAGTACTTTCTTCGCACATTATGATACACTGAAAAGTGCGCTGACGTCAATGGATGAGTCAAAGTTGTAGCAATCTATGTAGGTAACGATTTGTAGAAGTTGTGTGGTTACAGAAAGAGGCTTGGCTTGGTTCCATGAATATTAACTGACTAGACGTATATTATACTAATACTCCTCAGGCAAAGATAAAAAAAAATAGCTTGACATATGGCTCATTGTTGACAACGACAAAGATTTACGGAAATATCTTGCAGATGAATAAAATGAATCAATATACTGACTCGAGTATTTAAGATAAATGACTCATAAAAATACTATTGCGTATTGAAATTTATCGAAGCTTACAATTTGGAAATTTTCAGTTTGCTTTCTGTGATTTATTCATTTTACTTTCGCATGTATAGCTACATATGTGCTATGGGTGTATTTATTCAATTGCATGATTGTAACTTTACGATAAAACTAAGAAATAATGAAAGGGCTCAGAAAAATTTAATTAGACATGTAGATAATGTACTTACAATTGCTAAAAACTTCAACAGCGACATTTTATTCGGCAACAACAGGTCACGATTGGTTAGAAAATCAGCCAAATTTTCGCTTCCAGCAACAATATTCTGCAAACAAGAGAAACGAAAATATGAGATGAAAATTAAATTGGATAACATGGGTTTAAAGAACTATGTGTAAGTATTTGATTATTCTATGAAAAATACCAAAAGTCACAAACATTTCACAAAAGGTGTTCTACTAGTATATTTGTAGAACTTGACACTTAACCGCACGATTAGTATTAGCCTTACTGCGATGAATTGCTCATCATCATCACAAACCGAAAAGAGAAATGATAATTTTACTACTATATTTGACGGGCTTGTTGGCAAATAACGGTCGAGCAGGCAGGCTATACTGCTATATTAGTGCATACAGTCGTGAATCGATAAAATTCCAATTCCAAAAAAAAAATCGTATTATAGCAAAAACGGACTCGTAAATTGTAAAAATAAATAAATTCCAAGGAGTTTTGAAATAAGTCAGCATCTTGCTATAGATCGTCCTTATAAACCAAAATATAAACTGCATTTTCAAGTTATTTTGACGGCTAAATTATATCAGGCCTCTCTAAATCACTTCGGATTTGGTTTCTCCCACACCCTAGACTAGTTGGCACTCCAATAGATCTTGTTCAATATTTTACACGAAGGAATTACTTAATTTTGCACCAGGATTCAGAATAATCGTAACAAATGATTTTCTACAATTTATCAATTTTGTCCCTAAATATAATATGTAATGTTATTTTAATTAAAACTCCTGAAACTGAATGAGGAGGGAAACTATCTGAAACTATTAGGAACAAATTCATTATTTATTTAGTAATAAAAATAAGAATAATTCACAAAAATGGTTTTAAGATTCTTACATTTTTATCAAATTATCAGATCTCTACTGTATTTCGAGTTTAACCCTCGGTTGTACTAATGGGTCTGGCCAGACCTTTTTCATTTTTAAGTTGCTGTAAAATGAAAACCGTTTTAGCCACCACCACAATGTTTCGTGACTTTTCCTAGAAATTTGTCAGCTTTTCATAACACCAAAAATATTTGGAACAAATATCCTGCGTGAGTAGTTATAAGGACTTTTTGGTCAGTACATCACATTGTTACCTATAGAATTTTTTCAACCGAAATCTGTCCATTTTATACAAATGTCCAATCTTTTCTTTTGAAACTAGATAGTTAAGTACAGTTTCTTCTTTAATTTTTGCTTTTAGTGTGATATACAGTCAAACCTGTATAATCGGACCACTGACGAGACCGATTAAATTCGGTCCGATTAGTAGGTGGTCCGATTACCAAGGGATGCCAGAAAAGAATAACAAAATTAAATTTATACCACTTATTCAAGAACATTGGACTTGTACAAAGGTCACCTAAGCACTATGCAATTTATGTTTTGAAACCGCTCAACACCGTAACTGCTTTGTGATCTTTTAAATTAGCTTCCTTATTATAAATTGTCCCAACACACAGTTCCACCGAAATTTTGAATATTCTTCAATAGTTTACAAAAGCATTTTTATAATGAAAGTCAAATAGATTCCAAATTTCCCAATATGGCGTTCAGGGTTCAATCAATCCTAGATTCCTTTGGTTCTTTGGCGTTTTGTATAATTTGCCCTTTAACTTCTCTGGCATCTTCTTGTTGCGGAAGCTCCGGAATTGTCTCGCCACTTCATCCACCCAACACTGATGCAATAGTTGATGCCATCTACGAAATTTCCAGTGGCCATGGCGAATAATATAGCTGATTGTAATCGGAACTTAAGTGAATGTAGTAACGAAAGTTCTAAGATTTTTTTTTACAAATGTCTTGCCATGTTGCCTCTATGGGAACTAGGAAGTACTCTGTAAACTGTCTGTTGGTCCGTGTGCTGGAATTTACATCGTACTGCTCCAGGCAAATAAAGTTATCAATCTGTAGTTTTGGTCTGATTCTGGAGATTTAACCAGTTGTTGGTCCGATTGTGGGGGTTCGTCTAGTACTGATCCATCCAAATGGAGTCGCCGATTGTGGTCCATGGTCCGATTAAGAGGTGGTCCGTTTTTAAAGGTTATTTTGTATGGAAAACCAAATAAAATTGACCGATGGTGGTCCAATTAGAAGGTGGTCCGATTATAGAGTGGTCCGATTAACAGGTTTGACTGTATGTACATTATTTTTCGAAAGTTGTTGGAGATAAAATAAGTTATAGTATGTTCAAATGTCTGTGGAAAAGTGCGCATGCACTTGCTCATATTGTTCATTCAAAATCGAAGTCTCTCTGAATTTTTTTCAATTTTTTTTTTGCTGAAATTAACTTTCGATTGATTTCTAGTAGGCATGTATGTTATTATAAATTCAGAAATATTACGTAAACATGACATAACAACAAACACAAAACAAAAATTGTTGAGGTACATATATGTAGATAAATGCCCATACAAATACAGTGGGGTCTGGCCAGACCCATTAGTACCTTATGTTACTATTCATACATTAGTTTCTCCGAGGGTTAAGTGGTTTGCTTTTAAAAAAACGGCACTTTACATCGAACATTTTGTTTTTATGTTAATTTTGGTATCCCTTAACATAATTACCAAAATTTAAAATTGCACAAAAATAAACTTCAGTACTAATGACAATGTCAAATTCAACTATATAATAACTAAAACTGTACCGTCGCTGCTGCTACATTTTGGCTAATTTCCATTCGAAAAAATATGGCCCTGATTATGTACATATTTATTTTAACGCAGGTGCGGTAATGGAATACAATTAAATAAAAATTAAATTAATTGTCATTCGAAAACAGCATTATGGCAAAATACACTCTAGGCAAAAACCCCCAAGACTAACACTCGCAACGCGCTCATAGCCTCCAGATGAATTTTTCAATGCATATCAAAAGATTCTCTTATCAGCATAAAGCTAGTACCACTGTACTGGATTTTCAATTGACGCACTTCAATGAATCGTATGAGAATTTATTAATAAAATATTGTTATTATTGTTAATAGTATTTTTTTATGTCTGAAATAGGGGAAATACAAATAAAATCCATCGTCGTTGACGCCGCTGCCGACGCACGACCCTTAGTGTTTTATAATCGCCCCATATGATTTTGGTACAGCTATATGTTAACGAAAGCTACACGAGTACAAAAAAAAGAGAAACGACTGTAAAAAATTAATAAAATTAACAGAAGATGAATTACATGTCGTCATAATGATTGTAGAGATATTTTTAGACAACCTTCGGCTTTTTAAAGTTAATGTTTTGGGCTATTTTCGGTGAAACATACATTATATTGATAGGAGTTTGACGCAAGGCAGAGACAATTGTATTATTGTGTTTTCAAGCGATAATTTACATTATAATGTCCAGAAGGTTAAATTGATATCAGTTTTAAGATAAAAAGTATAGGCAGTCAAGAAACCACTCCTTTTGCAATTCCAATGTCTCAGTGTCAATTAGACACATGTTTTATTTTTCAATAAAGAAAAACTCCATGCAAATGGAGTCTCCGGTTCCTTGCTGTCATGGTTTTCCTCCTACTTATCCCAACGTGAATGTCGTGTTATTTTCAACAATTGTGTCTCGTCTGCTTTCTGCCCCACCTCCGGTGTTCCCCAGGGTTCTATTTTAGGTCCTCTCCTTTTCAATGTTTTTATAACCGACCTTCCCTGTAATTTTTCCTCTTCTTCCCTCCTGTATGCTGATGATCTGAAGCTATTCAGAGTAATTCGTTCTCCTGATGACTGTGTTTGTCTTCAGGATGACCTTGTTGCACTGAATAGCTGGTGTTCCTCCAACTCCCTTCAACTTAATGTTAGCAAATATTTTTCAATATCCTTTTCCCTTAAACCTAATCCCATTTTTTTTCTATACACTATCGATAACTTTCCCCTCGTAAAAGCCGATCAGTTTAAAGACTTGGGTGTTGTGTTTGATTACAAATTAAAATTTGACAAGCACAATTTTGAAATTTCTGCGAAAGCATCCCGTCTAACTGGTTTTGTGTTGCGTTGCTCTAAGGCAGTGGTTCCCAATCTTTTGCAGCTCGTGCCCCCTTTCTGAGATCTGCTGATCCTGGCGAGAAAAAGGCCAAAAACGGGAAATAGATGCAAAAATTCCCATGGGCATGGAATGTGTATTAATTTTGGACATACGTTTGGAATCCATTGTCGCAATTCAAATTGTTTGAACATTTGTTTGTTAGTGCAGCCCATATTTTGAAATTTAAATTCTAAAATATTCTCAGCGGTGTTCATCAAGTATCATCAGTATCGGCGAATTAATCGACGAAAATAGATTTTATGCTATTTTGCAATGCTTTGCAACAACCCCCGTTGTATTTCGAAAGAAGTTGACAAGAAAATCATAACACATTATTGGCAAGCAAGCCATAATTAATTAATGGCATCAATATTAGAGTTGTGCCCGCGCCTCCCTTATATGATCGTCACGCCTCCCTAGGGGGGGGGGCGCGCCCCCAGTTTGGGAACCACTGCTCTAAGGCGTTTACCGACTCCTCGATTGGCCTCACCCTCTTCAACACGCTAGTACGTAGCAAGCTGGAATACTGCGCTCCTATCTGGTCGCCTTACTACGTGTATGTCAAGTCTCATATTGAATCTATCCAACGGAAGTTTACACGAATTTTATTTTTCAACAGTCACTTTCCCTATTGCGAATATCCTAAACGACTTGCACACCTTAAAATTCTCTCTCTCGAACTACGCAGAGTGTACCTGGATGAGTGTCTTCTGTACAGCATTTGCCAAGGAATTCTTTCTACAGATTTATCGGAAGAGATTCCTCTAAGAGTACCCAACCGTGCAACCCGTTCCGTGTCACTTTTTTCCATTCCATTTGCTAGGACAGAACGATACTATCATTCTACCTTTCTTCGACTTCCGCGGAAACATGACTTCCTTCAGCTCGGGCCTTTTCCGCAATCATTTCCAGTTTACAAACACTCTGTCAAAAGTATTCTTTTTGAAAGCGTTTAATAATTTGAATTCTTTTTATGTTATTATAATAATTATTTTTCTATTTTTTCTTTTCTCCTCTTCTTTTTAATTAACTATGCTGTTTCTTGAATTAGTTTTTATTTTTTTTTCCGTACTTTTGAATAATTTTTGTTTTGTAATTGGGACACTCGTTCTGTAAAACAAAATTTAAATAAATAAATAAATAAATAAAAATTTTGCAACTATCAATGGTGTTGTTATATGTGCAAGTATCAATTATTATGTGAGCAACGAACTTCAATCACATTTACCCTTTCTCGATCAACATAGGTTAGATTAGGCATTAGGATAGCGAGACTTCTTCATTAACAAGAGGTGTTAGACCTAAAGACGATGACACAGAACAGAACGAGATGGAAAGTAGGTGTAGTGGATGCCCTATGCCCCACAAGGGGTTAACAGGAAACAGAGAGAGAGAGAGAGATTAAGCATTACTTTTAAATACGCTCGAACTCCAAATCTAGCTCAAATCAGTGTTAGTTCCATTATTTAAAAAAAAATATTTTCCCACAACTACCTTATACATATGTAGTTTATTGCTGCTGACATTTCTTTCCAATTGATTGAACTTTACCGGTCACACACCTGATAGAAAAATTAAAACATGTGAAACTACATGTGAATTTACACGTGTTCTATTCTATTCAAATGTGTAAGTACATAAGCATCTTCAAACGTAATGGTAAAGCCTGGCTGACAGCGTATAGGCTTGAAGTCAGTTTGAAGTTGAAGTGGCAAGGAGAATAAGTAACGTGTGCTGACAGCGTGTCAAAGTCTATAGATCCAAATGCGTTCTGGCTTATACGACGCAGCGCATAGGTTCATCACCACCAGTAAGGTATCTACATATGAACATTTATTTACCGTATTATTGCGATTTTCGGTGAACCAATAGAACATGCACTTTTCATCAGGGACGTAGCCAGGGGAGGGGTCCATAAGGTCCGGACCCATCCCAAAATGTTTAAAATAATGTTTACAAAAATGGAAAATTCTGAATATTAAAACGCAATTCTCTGAAAAAACCCCTTCCAAATAAATTGCGCGGAATGTTTTGTGTTGAAAATTTATTATGTAACTCCATTTTATTTGTTTTAAATATTTGCGAACCTCCCCTTCGAATGGGCATGTTTTAGTGTGGACTTAAAACTTTAAACTTTATGCTGGGCAGGTCCTAAGTATTGCTACAAAAATAGAAAATGCGATAAATTATTCTTTAAACAGAGCTTTGTTTTTAACAAAGAATTTATTTATACAAACCCGTTGATGAAAGAATGTCTAACAACGATTTTCCATAATTTTTCTACCACAAATTTCGGGGCCATAGAAGACGTGGATATAGCCAAAAGTATTAATTAGGAATTAATAGTAATAATTTATGGAACGACTAAATGTGCGTTTTGTTAGCAGGGAGGTAATGGGTTTTGCATAACCACTTGTTTGCGAAGGTACTTAAAGTCGAATATCCGAACGAAGGTTTTTTCCCCTTTTGAGGGCATAATTAAAAGGTGTTATTTCTAAAACGTCATATCTCGCACTCAAGTCACTTGTCCCTCTTTGAAATTATACTTTTTTTCAATTAATAAATTCATTTCGTGAGTATTCGGCCTTTTGGGCCAAGTAAATGATAAGCTCCAAATAATTTGTGCTTGGCGGTTGCTGGATTTAACGAACTTATATTTCTCTTGGGTTTATTGTGATCCGCCCACGAAACTCGTAAATTAAGAATGAAGAGAGGCATCTCTTCGCATTCGCATTTTCGCTATATTCGCTCGCTTTGATGGGCCATGTAAATAATAGTGATGTATCTAAACCTTGGTGATCTAAACCTGATTTTGTATTTTATCTAGAATTGAAAGAATTGAAAATATCGAGTACAGAACAGAACAGCACAACTTCCATAAAAATTTGACAGGAGTTCTAGATAGAAGTTGTGCTGTTCTCTCCTGTACTTGATCTAAGAAAACGGAATTAATATTATCTATCGAAAAGCGGATTATTAGGTGCGGCCTTATGGGATTAGTAAGAATGCAGCCTTCTGCTGCTTGCTTATGACGAAACGCTCCAGTTTCAACGAAGCAAAAATAGTAGCGAAAGTATGTTGGGGTTTTAAAGATACACACAGCACGCGACACTAATTTAATGAGATTCAGCCGGAGGCCTTGAATCAGGTTTTGGTGGTAAAGCGACTTAGCGAGTAGAATAGACGGATGGATATCAAATATCATGATTATCCTTCATTGATGGGTTTAGCAGTAGTGATTACTCGAAAAAGTAGCTCGACCTTCTCTCTCTCTCTTCTCTAGTTTTGCAGTATTGGCGGAAGAATCCTGTAAAAGAAAGTAAAATCGCAACCAAAAATTAAATAGTGCGATGGTATTCCTGTGACGTTGGACCCCTCCCGAAACAAAATCCTGGCTACGTCACTGCTTTTCATCATCTGTTTTTGCATAGAAACAATTGAGTGGAGGGGTGGAATTTTACAGGATCAGATGACGGCACATTTGCAGTTTCTTTTTTTACGCAGGCCACAAGGCTTTGTCGGGCGTCATATCAGGGCGCTCCATAATAATTTTCGAAAATATCTATCAATATCAATATCCAACACTTTTTAGGTCGTATGAACAAAATGCTTTACAAGCTTAGCATGGCTTAACCGGTCAATTCAAAGTTAAATTGTTGTTAAGTATAAACTTCTTAAGCCAAGCAAAAGCACTTTTTTCACACGATCTCTGAAGGAAAACAACATTAATATCGACGACTTGCACGAACAAGGAATTTGATAGGACAAAACAAGGAACTTCGGACCGAAATCTTTGAAGTTGTTCCAAGAAAAAGTATGCAAATTATTAATCGTTCTGCGATTCATATTGAATTTTGTGAAATACGATTCAATCTAGTAGGCGGGTTTTGACTAGATTTGCTTATAGTTTGAGCTCGCTATTATCCAAAGCTAACAGGCATATTGCGAATTAAAAATTTTATCGAACGCTGCAAACTGTGAGTGAAAATTATAATAAAACTGTGCATACGCAGTAGCTTTCGGTTTCACTTATTGCCGTAACCCCAGAACAGAAGGTGCAAACCACATCGCCTCAGTAATGTCAGGACGATGAGGCAACACTTCCCACACACACCACTCCATAGTCTCCTTCTTTAACTACAACGGCAAAAATTTTGAGCATCGATTATTATTCGAGCCTCGACCACCGAAGATTGTGTCTAACTAAAGAACATTAATTAATTGTACGAATTCGTAAAATTCCCCGCATGAAACTTAACATTTACGAATCTTTAAAAAAAATCTTTAATTTAATCACAGCACGCAAGAGTCCGATCGAATAATGAGCGCCTTACGTCAAACCCGGCCGCGGTGGCCTAAAATCAATCAAACTGTAATTCGCAAAAAAAAAGAGGAGAAATAGAAAAATATGAATTAATAGTAGTAGTCTAGTATCTACACAACGGGCGCTTTCTACACGTTTGTCCTAGGCTTCCAAGTCGAAACTGATTTAACGTAAAGCGTTGCACACTTTGTGCAACTACCTATACGTTATTATGAAAATAGGCATGGTTCCATGTAAATTCTTGCGAGTTTCTCGTTTTGTCGAACTTTTCAACGTGTTATTTGCATATTACTCTGCATGTGGAGAGGGGGGATTTATTAGGAGTAATTAGCGGCGCATGTTGAATTCTGGCAACCATATGAATAAATTCGACAATTCGAACTCCAATAAATTTGGAATGTATAATGGGTTTACAAAATGAGTTAAACAGTGCCACAAGCAAGAAAGTCGATTAATTTTAATGGAAACGATCGTTTTTACAAAACCAATGGGCACAAAGGTTGCGATGCTTTCCGTCAAAATGACACACATTGACCGTGTATATCCCGCAAGCAAGATAAAATATTTTAATCAAGAATATTTTAGTCTTCACCGACATATACGGGCCACACTAACTATAGTTTGAACTAACTTTAGTATCGCTCCGAACCAGTTTGTCTGTGTTTGACAATTCATGATAAAATGGGCTTAGAATTTAGTCCGGTATAAACACGCTATTGAAAAAGTACTATGTATCTCCAAAAATGGTATAAAATAGTTTATTTTAGAGCCGGTATACATACACATATGGCCAAAAAAATAAGTACACCCATACGAATTTTTCTTATCACCCTGTAGCCAAGTAGTTATTTGAGGAAATAAAATCATATGGAAAGATTTAAATACTTAATTGGTGTGGAATCAAATAATATGTAAATTAGCATATTATAATAAGTAACAGCTTTCATTTACCTTGAAAAAGTACGAACTGACTAGAATAGGCTGGACAAAATAATAAGGACATGTCAGTTAATTTGATTAAAACTTGTTTTAGTTAAAATATTAAGTTCTGATTCGACAATAATTTAATTTATTTTATTATTTAAAAGTAAATGGTCTATTAATTTGAAA
This sequence comes from Microchrysa polita, assembly GCA_949715475.1. Lineage (NCBI taxonomy): Eukaryota > Metazoa > Arthropoda > Insecta > Diptera > Stratiomyidae > Microchrysa > Microchrysa polita. The sequence continues at coordinate 86,717,989 of OX454418.1, read as the reverse complement.
AAAAAAGGTTTTTGTTGGCCCTCTGGAGATAATTTTTATGGCATGTTCCCATACATTCATATATCCAGTGACTTCCAATAAATTCCGTAATTGGTCCCTGGTCCGTTCTGTGAAAACTGTGTTTCTGGTTCATTGATTAAACTCTACCTAAACATTCCGGATTCAATTTAACTCTAGTAACAACGTGAAAAGCCACCCGATTTGGTTGAAGCGGATCCTTGACCAGTTTGTGAGGTATAGTTAGGGTTAATATCCTGCTGAAATCCCCATTTAAAGTGTAAGGGTACATCAGTGAAATATTCTAGGACTCTCAATAAACATTTCTTATACGGGGATTGTCTCATAGTAATGGTTACTAGGTGTATTTAAACGAAACCAAACTATGAAAATTAAACCATGGACCATGTTTTTTCGCCTCCATAGGAAATAGCCAGTTGATGTAGCGTATATCATATTATTATTTTCTTGAATGAAGAATATCACGATAAGAGTAGTTTCCAATCAAGTTTATTACGATCTCAAAAATAAAACAGAATATTTTGTGATTTTTCATTGTTCGGTCTGGAACAAGAAGAACAATCCCTCCCAAATTTTCTTGAACCTTCAATACTTTTTGACGTCGCCATGGAAAGTACTAAACTTTTTGTCAAAACTGCTTTACTTTTTGAATTCTTCCATTAACTTTTCAATGGGATTCAATATTTTCAGTATTTGCCGCGAAAATCATCAGTCATGCCAAGAGAACTTTTCTCACCATAGTGATAATGAGACCGACAGTTTTCCTTAAGGCCTTTACATGAACTTAACCGCATTTAAGACTGCTTTTATTTACTTTTTAATGAATTACACAGTAAATACAATGTTTAGCTGGTTTATTTCGTTATTGAGAGAATAATTTTTCCGCTTTTTCAAAGTTTCGAACTTAAACTTCTTTTTTCGTACCTACCATATGCGTTTTTCACCCCTAAGTATTTTTGTTTGTTTTTAATTTAACGCTTCTTTCATACACCATTGAATAGAAAAAACAAATCCTTACGGAAAATAGCAACTTGTTGTCAACAAATTAAAAGAACCGATGGTGTACTTATTATTTAGACCAAGCTGAAAACCAACTTCAAAGCTAATATCGGGAGGGACTAAGATAATAGGGGGATGCCATTTAGTTTTTCGGTTCCGTTGGCATTGTTGTATACTAATTGATGTAATGGCTATCTATTTTGGAGTAAAAAGGTACATGAGGGGTGTACTTATTTTTTTGTCCATATGTGCATATATACGCGCATTACCACGAATAGTCTAATTAAAGTGGCACCTGAATTTACACTTCGGTAAGTAAATTTAAATAAATTATGCAAATGTATTATTAACTCACTAAACTAAAATTGAATTTCTTTTAAAATTAACATTTGGTTTTTCTAAAAATAGTACCTTTATAAATTTGCATTTACGTTTATGTATTTTTTTTTTTTAATCTATGTATGTTTAACGTATTGTCAATATGTGATTAATCCAAATTCCAATATTGTCGATTGACGATAAGGGAAGTGAATTATAAAATAGTTAAGAGTGTGAGAAAAAGTAGAATATTTGAGGAAATGCAACACCATTTTTAGTTTTAGCGGTTGTTGAGAGCATCTAATTGATTGATTTGTTTTCATTTTCCTATTAATGAAATGATGTTCTGTTTAGATTGATTTATTAAGCTAAAAACTTGTCTCCGAATGTCAATAGCAACACTTTAAAACGACAAGTTGGTGTAGTGTTTCATTTCCTCCTTTCAAATGTATTTTTCAAACTAAATTATTTGGATAGGAAACGTCATACATATTGTTTCGCATACATAGACGTCTTAGTATATACAGGGTGTCCCGTTCATGGTGGAGAATCTTTTAATGGTAGATAGTGTGGCTCATTTGGGGAAAATTAATGTTCTACGAGACACCTCTATTTTGAACCGTTACAATGTAAAAGCACTTTTTGTAAATTGTATCAAAATACCTGACTTGCCGAACTAAATCAAAATTTGCCAAACCACCAAACATGTCATCCGAGATATGACTTCACTTTCCGAAACTACATAAAATTTCCTATAAAACGACACCTCGTCCGTTACGAAGTTGCTCGTATCTTCTGAGATACACCAGTTCAAACTTTGAAGAAATTTCAAAATCGGTTTTTCATGCAAAATTCAAATGATAAAATCGTAACGGTACTTTGAACTGACAAATCTGCAAAGTTGAAAAAAGTTGCCTCATTATGTTAGCTCTCGAACGACATATAAAAATTAAGGGCTCACGATTTGAAAATTTGCGAATTTAACGTTTCAAAGGTAAAAAAACTTGGTTTTCGTGTAATGCAAATCATCTGATATGATGAAGATAAATTTGTACGATCAACACAGTTCATTTTGTTGGGCGAAACATAACACGAAAACCACATTTTTTTACCTTTGAAACGTTAAATTCGCAAATTTTCAAATCGTGAGCCCTTAATTTTTATATGTCGTTCGAGAGCTAACATAATGAGGCAACTTTTTTCAACTTTGCAGATTTGTCAGTTCAAAGTACCGTTACGATTTTATCATTTGAATTTTGCATGAAAAACCGATTTTGAAATTTCTTCAAAGTTTGAACTGGTGTATCTCGGAAGATACGAGCAACTTCGTAACGGACGAGATGTCGTTTTATAGGAAATTTTATTTAGTTTCGGAAAGTGAAGTCATATCTCGGATGACATGTTTGGTGGTTTGGCAAATTTTGATTTAGTTCGGCAAGTCAGGTATTTTGACACAATTTACAAAAAGTGCTTTTACATTGTAACGGTTCAAAATAGAGGTGTCTCGTAGAACATTAATTTTCCCCAAATGAGCCACACTATCTACCATTAAAAGATTCTCCACCATGAACGGGACACCCTGTATACACTGCCTCTCATATCTATAGCCGCACCATCAAACAGACTGATCCTTAGAAATTTAAAGAGAGCAGCGTTATTCCACATACTATAAACAAACGGGATATTAAAATGACAAATAATTTCACAAAAAGTTCCCTTTATTTCAAACCTTTATTATTCCGGTCCGTCATAACTATAGCCGCACTTGCAATAAGTATGGTTACCGATAAAAAACGGAGATTGAGGAAATTAATAATGGGGAAGATCCTTTGCGTCACAGCAAGTCTTTTTGCCAGTAAATTTTTACTAGGCTCAATCTAGTGAATGAGTTTACTAGTTTTCTAGCGATTTTGAAAAAGTAGAACTGATATCTAATAATTTTAACTAGATTGGGATTAAAATGAACCAAATTTTATATGAAAACTAGATATCCGGGTAAATTTCACTAGTTTTCTAGATAAAAAGTAAGATGTAACTAGAGAAGCAGTATATATTACTGTAATTCTATTAACTATTGCTAGAAACCATTTCCGAACTCTCTCTGGTTCTCATCTTATACTAAATGAAGTGTCACTGCTTCACTTTGTTTTTTTTTGCGGAGTACAAATCAGTTGAACTTGAGAGGCCTGTATGTTTAGCAAAGTTAGTGTCAGTGTTGTGTTATGCGGTAAGTAGTACACTATTAAAAAGGTCGTCTATAATACGTATAGCTGCCAATTTGTTTTTATATTTTTATCCTTACTTACAGATTTAAAACTGAAAAAGACAAACATGTTATCATATGGACACAGCTAATGGTAAGTAATTACTTCTATAATGCTTCATGTTAATTTAAACTAAAACGTTCATTTATTGTCTCTGTTATTATTAAAAACAAGTCTGCACTTAATTTAATAAATATTTTCTCTATTTAGGGTTTCGATATGAGGAATAGCTGTTTGTGAAGCGACAAGATTTCCTGTAGAACAATAAGATGCGACCATAGCCATTTGTATAGTGTATGATCAATACTTGTATTTTGTGAAATAGGATGTGAAGTGTTTTAGAAATCAGATTTAATATTTTCAAAATAAAAAAGTGTATATCGATCAAAGCTAATAAGTGTTTTATTATTATCGTTAAATTTTCAGATGAGAGAGGCTTCGTACCTTAAAATTAAAGCAAAAAATTCTAGACGCTCCAGTTAATTTAAAAGAAATCTAGTGTGAGCTGCTAGAAAATCATTATTATTGTAAGCTAGAATTCTAGCGATTATGACTAGAAAAACGTATTTCTCACTAGAAATGCAGTGTAGTTATCTAATAGAATATCTAGTTATTAGAACTAGATTTCAATATATTTAACTAGTTTTCCATTGAACAAAAAAAACTAGAATTCCAGTAAAATACTTTTCACTAGATTAACAACTAGAAAATCTAGGAGCTAAAATCTAGTTGCGTTTTACTGCATTCTAGTTGAAAAAGATTTACAGAGTATAAAACAGACCCTGAGGGATTGTTTTGTTTATTTTTCACAAAATCATTTTAACCGTTTTTTGAGTTTTTTGCTTATTAACCTTATAGCTTCGATGACCGCAGCTTTTATATTTTTTTTTATAAATTTTACATAATAATGTTTCTCGAAGGTTTCCTGTCTAATTTAAATCAATGGGCCCCCTCCCTAACATTTGTATAATATTGAAACCAACCTTAAGTACTACGACTGGTGAGAGATGATGAAATCTCTTGCTGCAAAATCCGTTATGTGTCCTATCTTCTGTATAAAATGGAAGCAGTTCATCGCCAACACAGTCCTATGAAATTTGATGCTGGAAGTGACGAAATCAACTGTTTCATAAGTAGACTATCCTGGGCAATACTTTTCCTGAGCACTTGCCGGATTTCCGTTGAGCTCAAGACAAATTTGGGACAGAGTTGCTTAATAGTGTTAAGTAGGGTTGTTTTGTATTAGAAAGTTGATGTAACTACCTCTAATACAGTAAAAGTTTCTCTGAAACCAAAAAAAAAACTTTTCATTTTAACACAGAAGACATGACACACATAAGGGATTTTGTAGCAAGAGATTACATCATCTTTCATCAATCATTAGGGTGGCCACACACGGAATATATGGATTCAAGAAGATTCCGATGTAACAAATGTTACGAAGGTGGCCCCTCCTTCATCAAAAGTAGACACCAAATCTTTAAAAAACATTATTACGTAAAATTCATAAAAAAAAATTTTCAAAGAGTTTTCTATGCCAAATAAAACAGTTATCGATACTGAGAGGTCAATAAGCAAAAAAACCCAAAAAATCGTTATAATTATTTATAGAGAAATAAACAAAATAAACCCTCAGAGTCAATTTTATTTAAAAAAGACTTCTCCCGTTACATACACGGAGAGAAAAATGTGCAATGAATTCAACAAAATTATACAATAAAATCCACAACATACAATTTCACTAAATTTGTAGTGAAAGTTATTAAAACGAAGTGAAATTGATTACAATGTAGTTGTTTTTACTGGTATATTTGTATGGATAGTTACATTTATTGCGTTTGAGGTAATTTTTACCACAGTCTGTAATCAACAATTACTGAAATTTACAAGGATCTGTAATATATTATTGCATGGTGTAATAGTTTTCATCCTTTCGTACATGAAGTAACAAGAGCGCGTAATAATTATGAAACTGTTTTCGCCAAATTATCTTCCGGGCAAATTTTATTATCAAAATTTCACAAACCAATTGTTAATTTTATTACAGCACAATGAAATTTTTCATTACATATGTAATAACTTTTACATCAGTTGCAATAGGATCAAAAAATAATTGCAAATGCAATAGTCTTTATTACAGTTTCAATACCTTTTCGCTACATTTTCTCTCTCCGTGTATTAATTTTCTAATTTTCCGCTTTTTAATCAGTTTTCGCCATAATAAGTGGCGAGTGGCTATAGTTATGTTATGACAGACCAGAAATTTAATTTTCTCTTTGTAGAAGAATAACGGTTTAAAATGTGAGGAAAGTTTTTCTGAAATTGTTTGCCTTTTTAATATTCCTTAAGTTTATAGTATGTGAAATAACTGTGCTCTCTTTAAATTTTCAAAGATCAGTCTGTTTTATGGTGCGGCTATAGTTATGACAGGCAGTGTATGCATATTATAAACGTCAAACACATACACTGCCAACGCCATCTAGATATATCAAAGCCGCAACTCAGCTGTACGATGTCGGCATGGATTCTGCTTAAATTGTTCGTCGGATACGGGCAAACAACAACAATGTCATGAGAAGCAACAACAATGCAATCAATTTAATCTGCGGATTTGACGTTTACGAGTCCACATTGCGGCCTTAATATATATACCTTTTTTCCTTCAAGTTAACACATTTACGGACCGAATGGACAAATTTGCGAGTGAAATTGACGATTTTACGAATCAAGTTAACAAATTTACGAAACAAACGAACATTTTTCGAGTGAAATAAATAATTTTGTCGATGAAAAAAATGCTTTATTGGATGATTTTAACAATTTTGCGAATCAATTTAACAAATTTATGGATTAAATGAAAATATTTTCGGAACAATTAAGCACATATGCGGATGAAGAAAACATTGTTTTGAATGTTAGCAACTTTACAGACCAAATTGACAAATTCGCGAATCAAATTAATAATGTTTCGAACCTAGTAAGTATAATCGTTAATCATATTTTTAATTCATCAATCAAGTCAACTTCGACTAATGCAACTCCCTTCCGGCTGCGGCATGGCAGTTGCATCATTATATCTAGTACAAAGTTTGTACAATCCGTAGAAGTTACTGTTTGCCAGTGACGTGCAGTGAAAATTCCTCATAGTCAAGCAGTTGATCATTCCAAAGCCAATTTCACATAAATAAAAATGAACTGAATAATACAATAAACACAGTTGCAAAAGCGTTTATAGCAAGAGGCTTTATGCCTTATAGAAGAAATCAGGTATAAAAAAATAAAGCATTTCTTATTCTTCACGCCTCTCTTTATCCAAACAAGCTTTAATTACTTTATAAAAAAAAATTTTCTCTTCGCATTTGTATGAGAATATCCTTTTCGGCAGCAATCAAAACAAGATCTGAAAACCTTTCCTAGGATTGGTGATTCTTAAAAATGTATGGATACGTTATAAAGATAAAAACGACCTCTCGGCAGAAGCCACAGTGACTGGAAATATTGTTAATAATTTTGCTCGAATATATACTTGTTTAAAACTATTCGCGACTTAAGGCCGATTTTGTAAATATTCTAGAATTTGATTCACATTTGCCTTTCTAAATTCTTCTGACGAAAAAATTACTTTAAGTTAATTTTTTAGCTTTATTCTATCAAAAAATTAATTGTGAATCTCAATAAGCGAGTCAATGTTTTTTCTGGAAAATTTGATTTAAATTTGGAAAAATAATTTGGTTCGAGTAATTCTAAGAATGAAAGATTTTTGAATGAATTAAATCTCTCTCGAATTTTCCCGAGAATGACGTATACAATCTCTCTAAATATCCTTCGCAAATTTTGTATCGGACCTTTTGAATTTCTAGATTTTTGCGGCGGTGGCTCATATTCTTCTGCTACTTTCGAATATGCATAAATTTTCAAACTTCTGAGAAAAGTGTTTTTCAAGCCAGTTCTCAAATCCAATAATTTTTTGGCTTGCATATGAAATATTTATAGCTTTACTCTGAATTATATTAAATTAAACATCGGTTTTGGAGAATATTTCTGAAAAAATGAAAATCTAATTCTGTAAATTTTGATGTGTACGTATCGGAAGAGGTCAAGGAATTGCCATCCCAGTTCTCGGAATTATTTAAAATCGTATCAAAAACTATTATAATATCATCCTAGTCTTCAAATATAACGTTAATAATTCGAAAATGATAATGCCAACGCGTTTTGGAAACAAGTGGTAATCGGCGCTTAACTATAGATGAAAAAAGATCTGCCCTTTAAGTGGATGTACTGAAAAAAGCTATCTCGTTTATGCACGCAAAAAAAAAGCTTAATTTCTGTAATCAATTCAACCGTTTTAGACAAAACCAAATTTAGTGAATGAGCATAGCATGGAACGATCGATGCGGGCTCATATCTTTCGCGAGTTAGAGATTGAACTCCGCGGATTTGATAACTCATTACTGCTGCGCCATCGTAGCATTGTGCATTTAGCTTATTGCCGACATAATTTAAAATCCTTTGAAAATATGAGAAGTTATTGCCTTACGGTTGGCACTTATATCATAGAATCCGATAAAGGAAGCTCTTGCTCTGCGAGATGAATCACTGTATCGATTAAACGTTTCAAAATATTCCGATTACGGTCAACTTTTTCGTTATGTAATAATCAATAATGCCGCCTGGTAATTTGGCATAAGCTCTATTCTTTGCGATCCGAAGAAATCTAACTTAATTAACGACTGAAGATGTGTTTCCGAACTAGCGTGCTTTACAGCTGAACCCGTTAAATATTTAAATGCTAAATCCGGATTTATTCCAAACAGATTTCTCGTTCGCGAACAAAAGACACGGCCAACAAAATAATTTATTTAATTTACAACTTCCGGTAAGCCAAATGTACTTTTCATATGTTTCAAAATTAAATTTCCGTGTAACGCTTTTTTGTTTACATTCAAAATGAATTTTAAATTTTGACCACCCAGATTGAACGATCCTCCTTTCTTAGCGAATAAAAGGGTCGAAAATTCCGATGTTATTAAAAAATCTGCCGCACAGCACAACTCCGACATAATTTGAAGAGAAAACTACAAACATTTTTTTAAATTCCACAAAAAGTCACCAGTAGTCAACTGATTTCTTCTGGAAAATGTAACTGAAGTTTATATTTTCCTCTCAACATGCATTTAACGTCTACTATCCATATTCAATCCACACGCAACATGTAAGTCAATCAACACCAATTCTGCTTGAGTGCGCTCATATAAATTCGCACATAAAACAAACAAAAAATATTCGCCCATCATATGAACCGACTCAAGCATCTGGAATCAACATGTTCCTCTGCTCACTGCATCATGTACGTGTACATGAATTATGATATGATAGATACATTCGCCAAGTCCGTACACATGCTGCAAACAAGTTTGGTTCGATTATGTGCGGCATGGTGTTCGTTTTAGTTTTTGCATGTACATACATACTTCGCGGGGTTTTCGGAATAAATCGTCAGGAGGAGAAAATGTTGTCAAAAATGATATTTGGTGATGTCGGTGATAATGAATCCGGAGTTTTTCCTAGTCAAGCAGTTTGGAATTGCTTATTATGAATGCACGTCGCTGCTGTTTGCACTCCTTGAGCAATCAAGTCAGTTAAAACATGATCTCGTGTAAGATCACCAAGTTCTTGACGTACAAATCCTTTTACTTTAGCGAACACGTTTTCAATAGGGTTGAGTATCGGCGAATACGGCGGGAGATTTATTTATTTATTTATTTATTCAAGATACCCAAACAGGAAAATATAATCCATAAACGGTACAATTTAACAAATACACGAGCTCGAGTCGTACTGCCTACTATTCGCGGAAGAAATGTAAGCCTTGTTGCTGCAATGTCTAATGAAGAAGTTCTCCATAGCAATATTCTTGCACACTCAACATGCAATGCACAAAAATTCTGCACATTTCTAAGAGAGTTGGTGGATAATCTGGACTCATCATGGGAAGGTGCGCTTGTTATAATGGAAAGCGCACTGGACTTACGCTACAATATCTCCCGCCGTATTCGCCGATGCTCAACCCTATTAAAAAAGTGTTCGCAAAAGTAAAAGGATTTGTACGTCAAGAACTTGGTGATGTTATAGTTCAGTAATATCGTGTCGATTTAGTACCATTCCGTGAAAAAAATACAGAAGTTTTTTTCTCACTGTTTCTTTATGTATTATGGGGCGCTGATTCGGAATATGAACTTTGTACCCTAAAAAAAGTGCCGCAACCTTTAAAAAAGGGGGGAAAGGGGGGCATTTTTTCGGTTTTTTGCGATTATTTCAAAAACGGTAAGAGATACAGAAAAATGGTCTGAGGACGAAAAAAACTACATAAAATAATCTTTGCAATGATATATAACACATTAGAGTTTAATTGAATATTTCGGCGTTAGAATAGAACATAAATTAGAATATTTTCATTTTAGACCTTTTTTAAAAGCTCCATAACTTTTGAAAGAATGTTAGTTCAGCCGTTAAATTTTGTATAAGTACTCATAATAAGTTCAAGATCATTTTAAGGTAAACATTGAGTCGCTCCGGTCAAGGACCCCCATTATCCCCCCATTTACATTTTTCAAAACGGCATGTCCATAACTCCCCCAAAAATTGGAGCAGAGTGGTAAATTTTGGTTTGCTGCGATTGGAGGTCATAGTCACCCCACCCACCAAAAATCAGCTCATTCGGATGAAAACTAACGGTACCTCCCATAAAAAGTGACCCAAGACAACTTTGTTCTACAGTTTATAAAATGAGTAGTACCTACTCGTACGTAGAACAAATTCCTGATGGGTCACTTTGTATGGGAGGTACCCTTAGTTTTTATCCGAATGAGCTGATTTTTGGTGGGTGGGGTCACTATGAGCTCCAATTTCAACAAACCAAAATTTAGCACTCTGCTCCAATTTTGGGGGGAGTTATGGATATGCCGTTTTGAAAAATTTAAATGGGGGGATACTGGGGGTCCTTGACCGGAGCGACTCAATGTTTACGTTAAAATTATCTTAAACTTGTTGTGAATACTTATACAAAACTTTACGGCTGAACTAACATTCTTTGAAAAGTTATGGAGCTTTTAAAAAAGGTCTAAAATGAAAATATTCTAATTTATGTGCTATTCTAACGCCGAAATATGCAATTAAACTCTAATGTGTTATATATCATTGCAAAGATAATTTTATGTAGTTTTTTGCGTTCTCAGACCATTTTTCTGTATCTTTTACCGTTTTGGAAATAATCGCAAAAAAACGAAAAAAATGCCCCCCTTTCCCCCCTTTTTTAAAGGTTGCGGCACGTTTTTTAGGGTGCAAAGTTGATATTCGGAATCAGCGCCCCAAAATACATATAACAAAATTGAGAAATAAACTTCTGTATTTTTTTCCTGACGAAAATACGATATTATTGGACTATTACACGAGATCATGTTTTAACTGACTTGATTGTTCAAGGAGTGCAAACAGTAACTTCTACGGATTGTACAAACTTTGTACTAGATATGATGATGCAACTGCCAGTTGCCGCAGCCGGAAAGGAGTTGCATTAATCAAAGTTTACTTGATTGATGAATTAAAAATTTGATTAACGATTATACATACTAGGTTCGAAACATTGTTAATTTGATTCGCGAATTTGTCAATTTGGTCTGTAAAGTTGCTAACTACATTCAAAACAATGTTTACTTCATTCGCATATGTGCTTAATTGTTCCGAAAATATTTTCATTTGATCCGTAAATTTGTTAAATTGATTCGCAAAATTGTTAAAATCATCCAATAAAGCATTTTTTTCATCGACAAAATTAGTTATTTGACTCGAAAAAAAGTTCGTTTGTTTCGCAAATTTGTTAACTTGATTCGTAAAATCGTCAATTTCGCACGCAAATTTGTCCATTGGGTCCGTAAATGTGTTAACTTGAAGGAAAAAAGGTATAGATGGTGGTGACACTGCCCAATGGATCGTACGATAAACGGTCATTTTCTTTGGTTCCATTACGATTACCAACGTACAGTAATGCAGCCAAAGAAAATAACCATTTATTATACAATAGATTGGACAGTGTATGGTGACTCTTACATTCAGTATACAACGGCTTGTTGCTTTAATAATCTTATCGTTGAAAAATACATTTCGGTAGCGTAAAGAATCGTTTTAGTTGCTTGGAATGTACTCGGACATTATTTCTCGCATTATCTCTGAATGCTAACTAGTACGGAAAACACATGATCATGAAAAATGTGACGATATTGCATCATATACCTGCGTATATGTCTCAACAGGCTTTCATTTCTTTCTGTGATGATAAGTAATAATAAGGGTCAGTGAAATCTGAATTTTTCTTTACAAATTTTGATAATATACAAATGTACATGATGTACATACGTGTAGAATCATATGGCAATCCGCAATTCATATATTTTCATAGTTCAATGTTTGAGAAGTGGGTGTGCTCATTCATATTAATTCTGGTGATTTTTTTTATATTTCATGTGATTATACTCGAAATGAAAACGCGTTTCCCCACATTAAATCAATTGCAGACTCGTCTGTTTTTTTTTATAACTTCAGTATATGTGTGTTTTGTGAGATTACTAATAGAAAATTTAAATTAAAAATTCAGCCTAGAGTCAAAAGAACAATTATTTTAATTTTTATCATTAAATATTCATTTGCTTGAAGATTTATATAATGGTTTCTTCTGTCTTGTTGCAAATGAAAATTACCAAGACCATTATGCTATAAATGTGTTATTTATAACCGACAAAATTTACTCACAACCGACCATGACCTGTAAAATCCATTGACTTATCTAATAATGAAAGTGTATTCTGTATCTATAGAAATATGTAATACTTACATATATTATCTGCTTAGTACGACAAAGTTCTATATCAAACGGATGATTTTATTTAAAACTTTTATGGTGCCTTGTAATCAATGTTTGTGAAAACCTATTTCGCATTACCTATATCTTTGACCAAAAAAACAGCCACACCATTATAATGACCTCCATTTTTTTTGCGTTGCAATCGGTTCTTGAACCTTTGCAAATTTAAACTAATCTGCAGTTTGTTTGTGTCCTTAAATTAGTCGCACTTAGACACCACCGCAACACATATGTACATACGGTTTGAATTAGAAAATAGGTATACATACATATATATATTTATAACAATTTATAATTACACCTGCAATTATCACAATTCAAACTGCATAATGATCTGACTGATTTAATCACTTTTCGTGATTCGGGGGCATAAATTCGATTTTTTATACTATCTCCAAAAAATATACTTCATGGAAAACTACCAGCTGAAAAATTAAGTCAACTCTAAACGACCGGTTGCCTAATTAAAATGCTTCATATGGGGTTTTTATCGCATTTTGTATCTAATTACTTGGGCAAACTTTTATGAATATGATGACAAAACAATTTTTTTAGGCAAACGCAAATATTTTATTAACAGACACTAAATGACAAATACTGAATTGTATTTTAATATGGCTTTTCTTGGTAAACTAGACAACATTTTCAATAATTTGATATAAAAGATAATGATACTCGTATCTATAATAATGACCACTTGACACGAAATCATGTGAACAATGTTTGAATCTCTTAAAGTAAATAAACAAAAAAGTGCATCCGTTTTATTTTTTTTTATTTTTTTTTATTTCTTGAATATAGGTTTTTGATGTCGATTTCAGATAATCAAATGTATTATCATAATAATATTATGATACTATGTAGATTAGTCATGGTTCTTAATGAACTGAACTACTATTTTGATCCCGCTCCCGTTCCACAATTCTCAAAAGAACAGGTTCTTAGCATTGAATGAATTTTAGTCTGATCGCTATCTTAAGTAAGTCACGTACAATCTTTCCAATGAACACATTCACATCAAGTACCAAAATAATATCAATATATTCTACATACTAATAACATGCAAGCAAATTCAGTAATACGCCCATAAATAGGTAGGCAATCAAATCAGTTCAATACCATCTACGTCTACTATCCAACCGCATCACATCACAGCACGACTCAGATCAGTGAGACTCGTTTGAGACCTGAAGAGTCGATTAAACAGGTCGACCTGAAGAGTCGATTGAACAAGTCGACCTGAAGAGTCGATTGACTAGGTAGACCTGAAGAGTCGATTGAACAGGTCGACCAGACGAGTCGAATGATCAGAAATACCTGAACTGAAGAGTCGAATGAACAGGAATACCTGAACTGAAGAGTCGAATGAACAGGTAGCCATAAAGACCAGTTGATTAGGTCAATATAATAGTCAAAGAAGAATACGATATTTGTATGATAGTTGGTAATGGCACTCTGATTATGGGAAAAGTTCTCTGACCGATTGGGAGTCCGCAACCTTGAATAATGGGAGGAAGGGGGTATTTCTTTAGTTTTTTTAGTTATTATGTATTTAAAAACGGCTAAAAATGATGATGCAATGAAAATTCGGCGGTAGACTAAACGATAAATTAGAATATTTTGGACCTTTTTAAAAAGCTCTATAATTCTTGAAAAATGCAAGTTCAGCCGTGGAATTTTATACGAGTATTAACAATAAGCTGAATATAAATTTTGCTGAAAAAAAGAGTCGCCCCAATTATTCCTCCCATTTGAATTTGTCGAAAAGGCATGTTCATAACTCCCCCCATTTAAAAAAAACTGCAGCTAATTTTCACGTGTTCCTCCCAAAACGGGATACGTGTTTAGGAGAATGAAATTGTAGATAGCTAATAGAGAATATACGGGAATTTCGTTTTTAGGGTTTTTTAGATTTTTCAAAAAACCCTTATGAAATCGATTTTTTTCCGTCCGTCTGTTCACTTCATGAAATTTGGTAGGAATGTGTAGAATGGTAACAGTCTTTGGCACGAAATACTTAGAAGTTAATAGGGCAAAGATAACAGGGTGTCCCGCAGATTTTAGGATTTGTTCACTAAATAACTCGCGAACGGCTTAACCGATCGTCATGAAATTTGGTAAGAATGTGTAGAATCCTAACAGTCTTTACCACGAAATACTAAGAAATTGGTAGGGCAAAGTTAACAGGGTGTCCAGAAGATTTGAAAAATACGACTTTTTTTAGTGTTTATTGGACATGGACGTATGGGTACTCAAATCAAAGAACTCGATGGGTACATTTCATATCAGTTGCTTTCTTCCAGTTTGGAGTAACGGGAACGGAGTTAAAGGCTGTGAAGTCTGCAACTGTGAAAATTATGATGATGGTTTTAAGAAAATTACATAAGTAATATGCCTGAAAATTTTCATTCGAATATCTTTATCTTAACCGGAAATATAGGGAATCAAATATTTAGCAAAGGCGTTTCACAATACTAGGGCAGCATCTGAAGCATTTGTGCATATCTTGTGACTGGACCGAACAATGAACATGAACTTTGGTGGGAATACATAGAATGGAAATAGTGTTTGTAAAATTAACAGGGTGTCTCTGAACAGCTTCAAAAGTCTACTTTCCCACAACTCATAAGAAAGCTTTGGGTGGGCAATGGGCTCAGCAAAGCCACTTCATATAAGATCTTGTTTCTTGATTCGGAAAGAGAGTAACGGATTTACAGTTAATAAATTCAATTAATATATGTAGCCATGGTACATTCCAGAATGAAGGGCTAACTCCTTTCATTTTTTGTTGTATGTGGAACATATTGCCATGCAATTTTTCGGACAATCATGTGTTTTCAGTTGCTGACTTTTTGATATAAACCGGGTGGTCATTCTTCATGCTGTGGTTGTGGCGGTCATTCTCCATCGAAAGTGACTATGGATCAGTGGATCTTTCATCGCCACCAAGCAGATAATTTTCGCTATGTCGTAACGTGTGTGAACCGTGAGACTGTCATTTGAGATTGCGCTATAAATTGCCTACTGTGTGTGCTGCACGGGCCTGATCAATTGACCAATAAATTGCTAGGTCTGTGGTGCTCTTTGGCTGCGAAATATGTCAGGAAACCTAGTTTTAGAGACCTGTTCCGATGCAGAAGATCATTAAGATCGACCTGTTCTCTCAAAAGAACAGGTTGCACCATGCCTAAGTAGATTGTTTATAATGTTTACTATCAAAAAGTTATAAATTAAAAAAAAAAACTGTATTGTACTCATATTATGCAGTAAAAAACTTTTTATCTAATTATTCTATGGACTGGTTTTGTACTTAAAATTTTTGGAAATACTCTTTTTATATATGTACATACTTAAAATAAAATAAGAGGCGCGACAATCCAACATTGGACTAAGGTCGCAGATGCATTAGTGACATCCAATTTCCAAGATCTTAACAGATTTGATGTTGAGATGTTTAGATGAACAGCACGTTCAGCAGTGTTATTTATCCCCATCAGTGGGTACTCGTTTAACATCGGAGTGAGATCATAGTCCGTCACATGGATCGTGAGTTCGAAAAACACCATAAACTAAATTAATTCACGATAAGTCTCGAACCCATGACCCTGTACACCAAAAGTGCGCGCACTAACCACTACACCAGCCAGATATCTGTATTTAGATAACTAATAATAACTAATAATACTGCGAATCATTTAATTAGTTACATGAGCTGATTAGAATACAAATGAATACAAATAAAAAGCAGATGTCTATGTAGCTAATAATAAGGTTATACAGTCTCCATACAGCAATACGATACCAAAATATACATTAAAAATCCAATCGTTAAAAATGACGCAAATTTTGTCATTGACGTCACTAGCGGTCAGTTACTTTTCACATTTTTTTTTCTATATCCATTAGTAATATAGGTATACACTGAAGTAGCTCTGGATAGCTTTTGTATAGTGAAAAGAGAAAGGAATCGCTGATTAAAGAGCAGGTGTTCTTCAGAATTGAGCCAACATAATTCATTTAGATTCTACACATTTATTAGTCAAAGTACTACGTCATATTCGGCATATAATTGACTTTCGTAATCTTGACGTATTAAGGTCAATAACTTCGATATTCTTAGTCTTATATTGAAAATTCTGAAAAAGATGTACATTGCCACGATGTGTTACGGCTCATAATCGAAGGCAGATTGTTCATTCTGGCCTAATAGGCTCTGCTGCACTTTGTCACTTTACGCATAGTGAAGGGCATTTAAAGAAATGATAAGACATTCAAGTTTTAACTGGATTTGATTCTGGTTCTAGGCGACATTTTAGACGTATTTTTTGGATCTATGTAAATTATTTCAAAATGAAATGATCTTTTTATGGTCGTGATGACGTTTTCAGTTTAAAGTCCACTGTTCCATAAAAAAAAATATGTACGTGATCTAGTGAGTGTTTTCTGTTGTAAAAGTTCTGTAGTTGTAAAGTAGATCGCAGGGCAATAGGAAATAAATGAGTTGCGATTGCGTGAATGAGCGCGGTTGCATATAGGTTCAAAGTCTGCAAGTCGTACAAACATTTAACGATGATGAAGGTGCAGTATTTTAAAAAGTCGGAAATTGCCTGATTTTTTCATATTCTTGTTCGTCCTAACTCCTTCAGAGGCATGGTGCGTTGAGGAGGCCCGTGTGTACAAGCGTCCCCCGGTAATCCGCCGGATTAGGGACCGGAGAAACAGCGAAAGTCGGAGCCCGCCGTTTCAGTGCCTATAGGAGCCATACAAGATTAAAAAATCGTATTTTATATGAACAAAAAAATTAAAAAATTAAATTACACAAAAATCGATTTCAATAACTTCAACTATTATATTCTAAGTCGACAAGCTCATCCATATGGTTAAACTATGTAGTTGAATTATTGTACTTTGCGTATAGAAGTAGAAGTAGATGAGAACTTAAAGAGACTATTGTTATGGCTGTGTTTTTGGTTTGAGATACGATAGTACTGTCGTTTACTGCATCACTCTGCTTTTCCTCTTCCTCAGAAGCTCGTGATAACAGCTTATCACTGTTGACTTTTAAGCTCCTTTCAATATTTGAGTCTACCTTTACCCAAAATGTCATAACATCTTCAACCTTTAAAAAATTGGCTAACAATATCTAAACCGATTTGAAGTTGTGATCGGTACGGAAAGGAACAATTTGAACTTGAAAAACGAATGATGGCTCAGACGGATGTAATTCAGCAAAGTGATAAAGTTTTTAGTCCTGAGAATAAGTTTTGCTAATACCATCAGTAAATGGTACCATTGTCATACAATATTCACGATGCAGCTTATCAATCATCATCTAGAAATGGATTCTGTTTAAAAACCGATAATTTTAACCACGAAAATTTTGTTTACACAGAATCCATCTCCAGATGTTGGGTTCATTATTGTGAATGCAGGTTTCAAAATGTTTATTACAGCAAGTTAAAAGTTTTTAATAATGGCGAAAGCGTGGAGCTAGTGATAAATTTACGAATAATGCGGCTATGTGAAGTTAGCCAGTCATGTTTTTGAAATTAGGTCCTTTTGCTCGGTGAACCGTTTGTTCTACAGCGGCTACGTTTGTTCTTGATTGTTAACCAATTAATATCGTTTGTGCTTCTCTAATTATTTAATTATAGCAACTTTAAAATTGTGAGTGTGAACTTAGCCAGTCATTTTTAAATATGGGTCGGAAAGGTATAGGTTTGGTATCAATCGAAAGTCAGACGTTTGTTCATTTTGTAGGGCGTTTGTTCATCCTGGAAACGGAAGGATACAGGAATTATTAAGGAAAAAGAGATTAGTTGTGACGTCATCTTCACTCAACCAACGCCATCTACTCAGCTCAGCTGTACGGGCAACCCGTGTCCCGCGAACAATTTATGCAAGATCCGCACCATCATCGTACAGTTGAGCTGAGTAGATGGCGTTGGTTGAGTGAAGATGACGTCACAACTAATCCCTTTTTCCTTTATAATTCCTGTATCCTTCCGTTTCCAGGATGAACAAACGCCCTACAAAATGAACAAACGTCTGGCTTTCGATTGATACCAAACCTATACCTTTCCGACCCATATTTAAAAATGACTGGCTAAGTTTACACTCACAATTTTAAAGTGGCTATAATTAAATAATTAGAGAAGCACAAACGATATTAATTGGTTAACAATCAAGAACAAACGTAGCCGCTGTAGAACAAACGGTTCACCGAACAAAAGGACCTAATTTCAAAAACATGACTGGCTAACTTCACACAGCCAATGCAGAGTTTTAAAAAGCGGTGAAAGAGTGGATGGGCGAAAAGCAGAGCGGCGAAAAGCTGAGGACACCAGTGGCGTGCACTCCGTATATGCAAATAAGCAGTGCATACCCTCTCATTTAAAAACATTTTCTTAATACAAGTTCATGAAAATAATTACTGATTTCACTGTTAATTCTTTCCTCAATAAATGTACCAGCGCCATCTTGATATAGGTAGTGTAGGTTCCACTGACATCGTTTTTTCGCCGACACTAGAGTATGCTCGATAAGCACCATTTCGCCGTGCTTGTAATCTCCATACGAATTGAAAAATTTCAACTGCAACAATGTTGCAAGTTTATATGGTGAAGAGAAGCACGCCTGCCTTGGCGTTGGCGAACAAAGTTGACGGACGAACGATGACTATAGCACGAGCGGCGAAAAATGTCGTGATAAGATTTGAGCAAAGGGAACCGAAGCGGAAATAAACAGTAGGTCACAAAATGTGTCGTTCAGTTTTGACAAAATGTTTCCTTTGTTTGTTTTTTAATATTTAAACAATGTTGAAACAGGAATTTATTATTTTTTGAAAGAGAATGTATTTTACTAATCAGAAACAAATTATAATCCACATTTTTGTACGGGGTTGGTTGCATAGCAATGTATGCATTTTGTTAGTCACACTGTGTTATGTACATATTACAAAAGAAGGTTTGTATGCCTACAGTTTACATTTTTGAGAAAATCAATAAATCTTACGATGCGAATGTTTGTATTTGTTTGATTGATTTAAATAAATTTTCAAGCACTCTTTTGTTAACGTTACAAAGTTTTTTTTATTATACTTATTTTAGCGTTTTCTAAAATAAATTAGGCGTTTTTTCCTCATTTTTAGTTATCCTGAGACTACTCAATTACTTAGGAAAGACTAACCTTCCTTTTTATTTCGACATTTCAAAAAGCGTTTATACTCGTATTTATCTTTTCTTCGGTTTTAATTTTGCATACCCTCCACAAAATGGCTGTGCACGCCACTGGAGGACACCTAGTATTCTTCTGAATAATAAATGTGCGACGAGCCATGCCGAGCCGCGAAACTCAGTTCACTACGAATCTCTATACCACCAAGTGGCGACCGACTGACTCCAAATGCCAGCTCGTCAAACAACTGGCATCGCGAGCTGACATTTGGCAGCTACTTATCATCTACACTAGCTACTACATGATCCCCGAAAATGATATGTAATCAAACTTTCATTTGGGAGGTTGGTTATATTTAATTAATAGAAGCGCTCTGTGTGTTTAAAATTAAACGAACAAATATTGAAAAATTGTCACTATTTTAACTTGACCACAGATTGTCAAAGTGTCAGCTGACAGGTGATTCAGTTGCCATATTGAATATCAAAACTGGGAGGCCAGCCAAAATGCAGTCAGTGTAGACGCAATGTCAACTGTTTGTTGGCATCGCGAGCTGCCAATTGGCAGCCAGTGTGAATACAGCTTTAGTTAAAGATTTCTGCATTGGGATCCCTCGAAATCCAGAATGGGCCGATATTTCAGGCAGGTCTAAACATTTGTATGGAGACCAATTCGTATCGAACGATTAATTTTAGACAAATTTCATTTCATTGAAAGAACCTAATTATGTATAATAATAACTAACCGGTATTCACTCGTATAGTATTGCAATTCTATTTTAAAAACTATAAATGTACAAACCGGCTGCTTTATTCATTAATTCCGCTCAATCGTTTCATTCTATATATCCTCTTCGGTCCCGAGAGCACATTATTTGAAAAAACTTTATAAAAACGTACTTAGGGTGCTTAGATATGTATTCTGAGATAAGTTTAGAAGATTTGAAAAATTTAGCTATTCTAGATAATTAGATATAATTTGTACACATATGTGTACATTAGGTCTGTAGACGCACATAGCGACCACCTGCAAATGTTACGTAGATACGAAAAAAGCTGGGAATTACATTTAAAATATATATTTCAATGTAGTTTTATACAAAAATATTAAAATAACATTATTATTCAAAAAATAGAAACAAAACAAATTAATAATAACAAACGAAATTCAATGATGCAAAAGTAAGAATTTGAATTCACTCCTTATGAAAATTCAAAAAGCAGTTGCGATCTTTCAGAACACACAGGAAGACACCACAACTAACACAAAGAACTCTAGTTCTTCCTGTGCATCCAGAATCCGGGTAATTGTACCCATTTATTAATGAATTAAATTAATGAAAATAATTTTTTTTTACAATTTGAAGCTTCGCGTAAGAAAAAAAAATCCAAAAATCCGCATCCGGACTTCTATGTGTCCGGATAGGGGCCACAACCAATGGGGTTTTACTGTACAACAAAATAAAAATCATTTCTGGTACAATTGCTAAGAATCAGTGTGCATTTCTGTACAAGATAATGTAATCTCATTTATGGTATTGAGACCTAATGTGCACATATGTGTACAAACCTTTTTCAATCACCGTTATTTAAACAATAAAAGACCAATCGATGTGAAAACAATTTACGGACAACAAGGAACTAGTCAACTTTAATTTCTGATTTGAAATATCGCGATATTTGTCATCAACGTTAATTTAGTAACGGAAATCGGAAGAGAGAGCGGCTGTCGGTCAAGTCGCAATGAACTGCAATGAAATAATTTGCATTACTTCAACTTTTATCGAAGTCTAGACGTTATAACTGTTTTGATAACACGCAATCATTCTTAGAGAATTGAAAAAACATGGTTATAAGAAAAAAAATACTCTATCATGAAAATTAACAGTAAGAAATATTTGTACACATATGTGTACGTTGGGTCCGAAGAGGATATTCTATTTAAATGGTGATGCGAATAAATGTAGAAAATATTTGCAATTCATATTATGGAAGGTAATGTTTGACGTCGAACGGCCAATAACAACAAAGAATCGTGACGATCACAGTCGCAGCAAAACAGACGTAAAAAATTGTTAAAGTTCAACACACACATACACACCATATACAGTGCTGTCCACAAATGCTTGCACTATACAAATCAGGAAAGAAAATTGTAATCAATTGGTAATATGTATCTCCGTCAGTTTTCAATGCACACCGAGGTGAAATTTATCATAAGTAATAAAAAACAGGAATTTCGCATAAACTAATTTCGAAAATTAGAAATTTCGCTAAAATTCGCATAAAAACATAATTTTGTACATTTTCTTGCTGTTAAAATTTATTAAACTAGAAATTCTAGAAAATCACAATGAAACGACTTGTGAAGTCACGATCACATTTCATTCAGAAATGTTTAATAGTAATAAGTGATAAAATCGACTAGGAAGTAGCCACCCTATACTGAATAATACTACGAGTTCAGTTGCCAAGAAATGTTTTTGACAATACATACGACAAAGTCGACTACGCCCCTAAAGAAGTTACGGTAAAAAGAGAAACAAACTTCTGAAGCAGAACCCGCGAGTACTGTTTCGCTTTTTAATGCACAGTTCATTTAAATTTTGGGGCTCATCGAACCACAAAAAAAAGCTTAAAAAAACCGATGCAGGAAACAAAGTTCATTCATCCAACCTCCGACTAAACACCTTGCTCGGTGTTTGGCAAGCTATTGTGTTCGTCTGCAACTCTTTAATTTTTGGAAATTTCTCTATTCTTATTAATGGGAACCTTTGACAAAAAATCAATCTGAGAAGAAAAATTATCTTCCACTTTTGATTGTTTTTTTTGAAGAAAAATTAACATTTCGTGGAAAAAGTACAAATTTGAATATTTCGCATCAATTCGCAAAAATGAACAAATTTCGCCGAAATTCGCATTTATTTCGTAAAAACGAAATTTCCGTACCTATAATCATAAGCTATGTTATGTAGTCTGGCTGGTCTAGCGGTTAGTGCGCACACCTTCGGTGCACAGGGTCATGAGTTCGAATCTCACCGTGAGCCATGGTGTTTTTCGAACTCACGAGCTTGTGACGGACTATGATCTCACTCAGATGTTAAACAAGTACCCATTTATGGGGATAAATAACACTGCTGAGCGTGATGCTGATCTCATTACCTCAACAAAAAGCAGATAAGATCTTGGAAATAGGATGTCACTAACACATCCTGCGGCCTTAGTCCAATGTTAGATTGTCGCGCCTGTTATTTATTTTATGTTATGTAAGAAGTTCACAATACGTTGACTAAAAAAAACTGCAATAACTATCACAGAACAATAAAAAAAAGCTAAATTATATTGCCCAAAATTGTTTGCACAGCTATTGAAATGTACGAAATTATTTGAACAACATACGAAAACTGGGTTAGGAAATGAACGGTATTTACAAAACTTTGCTTTTATCACTCAGCAAGCTAGAGAAGGTGTTCTGTCATTAGTTGCAATTAAATCGTTTCGTATTAAGAGTTGTGTTCGTAGAGACCACTCATGGGATGATCGCTCAGCGATCGCAGTTGAACCTACAGTTCTGAGCACTATATGCGTTTATTTTCATTACAGATATGATATGTTTCTTTAGGTCATAGTAGACAGAAAGTAAAACCATTCAAAAAATACGCAAATTTAGCTAGGAATTAGATGTAAAACTACGATCGTTGAGCGATCATATCATGAGTCGTCTCTACGAACACGTACCTTTAATATCTCAGCGATAGTAAAAATGGTTCGTAATTCTGAAAATTCGGTTGAACAGCGGGCTGCCATCGTTGCTGCATTTGAGAGCGGATTTTCAACAAAGGAGATATCAAGAAAGTACAATTGCCACAAAAGGAGCAATTTATTATCAGGCTTAGAAAAAGCACAGTAACCCATGCCATGCGTTAGTCCAGAATGGCCATCAGAAAATGAAAATGGCACCGTTTTCACACTATTGCACTTCATAGTATGCGTGAAAATTTTATTCAAACGTCAATTTTTTGTTTACAATTGAGAATATAAAATCCGCGTAATATTTATTACTCTCTTAAAATGCCAACCTGATATTTAACCCTTCTGTTGGCGTATAGATCCAGACAGACCATTGGTACTATATCTTGATGGAAAATATCGTTCAACAATATTTTCCAACCTTTCCATATATATTTCAAAGGAACCGACGGCCACAAATGCGATCAAACGTTCGGCGAAATGTAAACTATGTCTAAAGAAACGAAAAAACGGCGCATCATCGTAAGACATAGCATGTACACTGTTTCAAGATCCAAAATTAAACCTCTTCAAAAATTAAGATTGATTTCACAGAAAATTCAGCTACACCTTAGGCATAATAGCTCGTAGGCGACGACAGAAGGGTTAATAATTGCATCGACAATATTTTGACGTTTGAACTATTTCGTGGAGTGTAGTGTAATAAATTTGGAGTCAAACACATATGGGTTGTGTGATCACATAGCCATTCTGGACTAACGCATGGCATGGGTTACTATGCTTTTTCTAAGTTATCAGGTAAGGAAACACCGAAAACATGGTAGTGTCCAAAATATACCAGGAAGGGGCCCAAAGATAGCGATTACCTTAAGAGAAGATTTGAAAATACGGCAAATGATCCAGCAAAACAACCATGGAAGTATTAAAACATGCTCATTCTTATAAACGCAAACAGGAACATTAAAATTACACTTTTGAGGAGGATATCAGAAGCGGGAATAAAGGCGTATACGTTAAAAGAAAACAGCCTTTCATTAGTAAAAAAAAATAGGCGGTTAGAGTTTGCATTAGAACATCGGGACAAGCCAACAGAATAATGGAAGCAAATTTTGTGGACAGATGAAAGTGCCTTTTCCCTGCATGGAAGCTATGGGATGGACTTCTACTTCAGTACCAGACAACAAAAGAAAAAGAAAGTATTTAGCATACCAACACGTCATTCAGATGGGGGTAAGGTAATGGTATGGGCGTGCGTATCCTACAATGGAATTGGTCCTATAATTAAATGGCCAGCAAATATGAATTCGCGGGAATACCTGGACATACTAAATGAAGCGGCCATTGTTACTGATTACTACCTGATTTGGCCCAATTTTATTTTTCAACAAGATAATGCCCCATACATACAGTAAAGATTATTCAGCGTTTCCTAACCGATATTCAACAAAATGTGTTAAAATGGCCTCCAGAAAGCCCAGATTTGAACATTATTGAAAAAGTGCGGCACATCATGAAATCTAAAATTCGACAGAAGATAAAAAAATTGCCCCAGGAATCCTGGGAAGACATTTTAATGGCGTGGAATGAGCTTTCCATCGAAACTGTTAATAATTTAGTGGAATCCATGCCCAGACGTCTGGAAGCGGTTATTCAAGCCAAAGGGAAAACACTAAATATTAGGTAAACATCATAAGAAATTTTTTTTAAACAATTTCAGACTAAAACAGCAATTGTGCAAACAATTTTGAACTTTCTAATTGCGTTTTTTTCTAACATGCATTGTTTTTTTTTTTAATTTTTTCTTTTGGTAGCAAACTCTAAACATCCACGGAAAATTTGATTACAACTTTCGTTCCTGATTTTCTAAGTGCAAGCATTTTCGGACAGCACTGTAAACGTATTTATATCCGGAGAACATTTTTTTGATTAAACACTGACATTAGTTAGACGTAATTTAGATGTTTCAGAAAACAAAAATATAGTAATTAGAGTTGTACAGAAAATGGCACTACTGAATGCAGGGTTTTAGAATGTTGAAGGAGAAAGGTATGGGGCGTGTGCAAGAATAAATATCAGTATGTAGTGTGTCTTGCACAATTGTAATTTTATTTATTTATGCATTTATTTTATACTATGCTTTCGAGTAAATTTAATTCATATATTGCACGTGAATTGAAAATTATACATATTAAGTTTTACCCACGTTTACACTCAGCTACTGAGCAGAATTGAATAAATTCAAGAATTACGCAAATTAGCATAAATACCATACGGCAAGTGTGACCATTACTTATTATTACATTAAGATAATTCAGGGATAAACAGTAGGCTCTACTTTTCAAATACATACTAAAATCATTTTTTTCATTTTCATATTTTTATGGGAAAATATGCCAATAGATGCTACAGGGCATATTGTTTTTGTTGCGCCAAAGAGCCTGATGTATGGCAATATGTATATATAAATGATCCGAGTTTTCCCTGCTTCGAAATAAGCCTTGTCTGTTTGTCGGTGAGTCTGTTTGTACGCACCTAAGCTCCCGAAATAATAAAGCGTTTTGAAATTTTGGTCTGATATTTGTTTTGATAAAATAAAATCCCATACCTCCCCCTACAAAGCTATATTCAGCCATAGCTTTTGATGAAATGTTTCGAAAACGAGACCGAGGCTAATTTCGGGCGCGGCCGAAATTTGAATACCCGTCACATTTGAATGAAAATTAAGGTTCTTTTGTGTTAACCCATTAGTGCATAGTGTCCCTTTAAAGGGACACTCACTTTGTCCCGTTATATGATCAGATCTTTGACTATGATGACAACAAATGACAACTATGTATTAACATCTGTTATAAAAAAAACTCGTGTTCAAATGTTTTTATCGCTTGGTGTAGTTTATTTCTTGAAAAGAATGAGTGGCGGAGTTTTGAAAAATCGCCAGATTCAGGACTGGGGAGAAAAAATTAAAAATTGCTAATATTTTGTAGTGCTTCGATTGAATAATCGTTAAAATGTGTGTAGGCTACTTTTCTAATCAAAGAAAAAATGTCGTGGTGTCATAGATTTTGTATAATTTAGCAAGTATTGCAATGTCGCACTTATAAGGGACATTGTGCACGTAGGTCAGTTGGTGAAATACTTTTCTAGACATACAGCTGGGGAAATGGAGAAGTTAGTAGCGGTGGACCGTCTTTTTGAAGACATCAACATTACTGGTACACCGCTATTGATGGCAATGAAACAGGGGATCTCAAAAGGGACTTTCACTGCTGATGTGAGGTGCATTTACAATCTAGACGATCCAGCAATTGCTTTTGAAATTACTAAATAAACGTTTGAATTGGTGAAAGACCCCGCAGTGGGGTCTGCGTCCATGTCATTGGATTGAGAAATTTTGTGAGGGGCCTCACCATCAGTACGATCTCCACAGAGGAGGGAGACAAAGACCTTCCGGCGTTTCCCGATGCATGTTGGCTACTGACTGACCTTCCACCCCGGTTCCGGGCCTCAAAAGGGCTATCTGTTGAAACAAAAAAGTGCTAATTCTTAGCTGCTTGGAGTCATGCCTGTAGTAGTAATATCTGATGATAACCGCCATAAGCCGGGAAAGCAGCGTTTCCAACCAAGCCTGATAGTCCAAAAGGCAACCGAGCCCGCGGAATGCACTTCGAACTATGTGGTGATTCCATATTACCGTAAAAGGAGCTAACAATCAATTTATCCGCGGAGAACTAATTAGATGCTGTTTTGGGCACTAAATTCAAGCGGAGGACATTTTGTATTTATTTCATATATATGGGAAGATATTCTGATATCGTTTCCAAAAGTTTTGGAGTTGGGGAAGATAAGGTCATCGATCTGCTCACTAAAGAAAATTAAGGATTCAAAGCAAGTAATGCGATAATTCGTAAATATTTTACATGACACTTATAAATTTCATTGATTTCTATTCCATATCCGTCAAATTATTTCACGATTTATTTTCACCAGATACAATACAAATTGGTCGTATCAATTTCTTCATTCATCAACTGACCGCTGTGCATAGTGTCACTTATAGGGGATGGCTTGTAAATCTACTATTACTTATTTTTTTTTTCAAAAAGTACTTCCCTGTCGCTACTTCATTTCATAATAATTGACAAAAGTCAAAAAATGTTGTCAGGGAATTTCATGCACTAATGGGTTAATAATTTCTACCGCAGCCCTATGACGTATTTCGATTCCATCTGTTCCTGGATGCGTTGAAGCTAATCCAGGAACTCACTTGCATGCATTTTGGTTAAGATTCAAAAAGAAAAAGTTTTTCTTACAAGAACCTAATATTTTGTGGTTGGTTTGTATGACAGCTCTATGACGTAATGTTCCGATTTCATTCATTCCTAGATATGTGTTGAGGTGTTACTAGAAACACATTTGGGTGAAGTTCGGTTAAGATGGAACATAAAGAAAAAAAATTTTCTTTGAAGAGCCTAATATCCAGGGGTTGGTTTGTATGCAGTGTTGCGATTTTATACGCTCCTAGATGTTTTGAGGCTTCACTAGGAATACATTTTGGTAAAGTTTGGTTAAGGTCGGATTAGAAAGGAAAAAGTTTTTCTGAGAAGAACTTAATTTTTAGCCGTTGGTTTGTATGGCAGCCCTATGACGTAATGTTCCGATTCCATCCGTTCCTAGATATGTTTTGGGACTTTACTAGAAACATATTTGGGTGAAGTTTGGTAAAGATTGATACATAAAGAAAAAAGTTTTTCTTAGGAGAACCTAATTTTCAGAGGTTGGTTTCTATGGCAGCTCATGATCCCATGGTCCGATTTCATTCGTTCCGACATATATACAGCGTACACTAAGAAGAAACTTGTATACAAAATTTCAGCTCGATAGCTTCAAAATTGGGACTAGTTTGTATTGAAACAGACGGACAGACAGACAGACAGACAGACAGACAGACAGACAGACAGACGGACATCGCTCAATCGATTTCTCTCGTCACACTGATCAATAATATATATATTTTATATAGTCGGAAGTGCCTCCTTCTTTGCGTTGCAAACTTCATGAAAAAGTTAATATACCCTTTCACATAGTGACGGGTATAAAAAACTTCCAAATTGTGTCAAATTGTAGATCTTTGATGTCTTAAAAAATATATTAAAGATGTGCCAAATCCAACCCATCTAACCCTACCTCCAGGCCCGGATTTACCCTATGTAGCGCCCCTGGGCAGTAGCCGAGTTGCCGCCCTCCGTCACTAGTTTAAGCTGTATAAGTAAATCAGTAGCATTAATGTGAGCTGTACAATTTTTTTTAGCATATGGTTTCCGGCTTTTTCGGAAGAAGCAGAACTTCATGTGAAAATAACGGTTAATTTACTTCTTAGAAAGGTGTTTGGAATGAACTTTTAATCAAACTTAATGTTCAGAATATGTATAGGTACTCCATTGAAAAATTAATAAATATAAATTAGATGCTCATCGAGTAACGGATACTCCTTAGAGCTCAAAAAATATTTGAAAAAATATGATCATTTATGCAAAACTAAATACATACACTCGGTGCCACCAACGGGTACTTTTTTATTCGATATTTATTATTTTATTATCGGGAATAAGTAATACGATGCTTCTTAAATAAGTACTCAATACTGTCCCTTATTTAATTAATGCTTAATTTTCCGCTTGCACATTAATCCGTGCGCACGCATGAGCTTTGATATTTCCGCTTGGTGGGTCCTGAGCTTCCTTCAGTCGTTACCACAGAGCAAAATTAAATGCAGGATTTTATTATTGAATGGTCATATAAAGTAGTAAGTGATTCAAAAATTGTGAAAATTATGTCGTTAAATTAAAATTGGGTAAAAATCCGGCTTCATTGAATTTGGTAAAAAACCGTTTTTTCTTCCTTGATTTTTCCTTGAAATTCTTGACAATAATTTCATAACGGTACATTCAACTGGTTAACGTAAAGAGGTGAACGAATTCGCTTGAGTAAGTTTAGACTTTCCAAAAACATGTTATTTCTTTTGATGTTTTAAGACTAAACAGAAAAGTCCTTGAGCCCTAGGAGCGGATCTGAACTCTTTTCGCCCGGAGTGACCCCCGTTCTCCCGCTACAGCACACCAAATTGATTGTTTTCAGTACGTGGAGGAAGAAAGTGAATCCAGGGAGCAGCTCTGTTCATTAGTGGTCAAGATCTTTCATTATAATAGGGTAGAAGTAACTAAAAAAGTAAAAGTGTCCGGTTTTCTTGGTTCTGAGTGTATGTTACTTCTGCCACGGGCGATTCCCGAAGCTATAGTGGTGAACTGGCAGGCAAAAGCCTACGGCGGCATTTTCAACGTCCCGCGCACAGATAAACAAAATAATAGTTCAGTGATCAGACTTTATTCCGATTTGAGAAGTGTTCGCTTAATTCGTTAGCCAGTCATATTGAAACAATTTGAGAGTCAAGGATCACAATAGATTAATCGTTACATTGTCAAAATAAAGGGGCAAGGACGGCAAAAGTCAAAACGCCTACTGACGTCAGATATGTAAGTCCGCCACTGACCAAAGGAACGACTTTTGCGGAGTTCCGTTAATTTTTTTTTCTAATTTATTGAAACTGTCTTCTGAAATATCGAAATGTGTATATTTCACAGAACATTAATTCAATGGAAGGTTGAAAGTTTCCGAAATATGCCGCCCGTCAAAATTTGCCGCCCCGGGCAGTTGCCCGGGTTGCCCATATGGGAAATTCGGCCCTGCCTACCTCACCTACAAAAAAAAATGAAATTGAATTTTTGGGGTTTTGCTTGCCTTTCAGGTCTGTATATGGGTCGTATATGCATTCATCGTGCTATTCGCACGATTATAACTCGGTCTCGTTGCTAAATTTAAATTTATACGAAGAACTTCGATAAGTCTACATTTAGAAGCCGAGCCCAACAACAGCATTTACTGGCCAAGGCTTGCTGCCGATTCGCTACAGAATTGGGTCATAAGCTATAATATTTTTTTGAGGTCCATAGTAAGGCTTTGGAGGTACGATGGGGTCCGTGGGCTAAATAAGATTGATAATCACTACCTATATATGATATACGCTAAATGACACATTCAACAAAAACAAATAAAACATCGTGTTTATCTACGCTATACTAGTATTCTATCTTACGTAGTGAAGACATATTACTAGTGTACGTAGTACGTATATGCATTTTAAATGACCTCCGCCTACGCCTAGCACACACCCACAATATAAATTGAACCAGATTATTACTAATACAGTAGAACGTCAATTATCCGAACACTATACGAGCATCCAACTAACCAAGGGACTCGAGGTTTTTGTGAAATCCATCGAATCAAAATAAGAGTCGAGTGTTTGAACGAAGCAACACAAGCAGCGTCATTAATTAGTTTCAATTGTTTTTTTTTTTCAATTCTAGTAATTATGCACAATTTCCGTATGTCGTTTAAATTAACTTTTAAGCAATAATTCTTTACTTTTTTCTATAGAAACTTTCGGTAATCCGGATTATCGCAAGTTTCTATGGAAAAAGTTCGGATAATCGACGCTCTACTGTAATAAATAGAAACTGATTACCTGTTGACATGTGTAATCTCACTTTTGCAGTAGTTTATTTTTGATCGTATATTCCTGGATTCATTAATTGTTATCAATTTAGAGATGTCACATTTTAAACAATGTGTATGTACATAATGTATGTACATAAGTATTTATATTTTTATTTTAACTAAATAAAATAACACAAGTTTCCAAATATATATAAGTATAAACGCTGCTCAACTTAGATCAGTTCGATTATAAGAGCTGGATGACCAAGATGAAGGCTCGTGTAAGCCCTACATTTCAGTGTTTTAAAAACAAACAAAAAAAAATTGCATAAACAACAACTGTAGAATAACCAAATCTCCTTGTGAACTCCAGAGAAGAATACAATTATATTTTTTAAAGAACTATAAATTGAGACTGTATATTAGTCGTAAACAAGAAAGTTTACACTTCATTTGAATGATTAATAAATTAACATTCCAGACATGCTTTATGATTGTTGCAATGGAATTCTTCAGTTTAGTTTGTCTCTGTAGTGTAGACTTACAACAATTTTCTTTTCAACGTCTTGTTTTAAAGGTCGAGAAAATAATAGGCCATTGTTACTCAGTTTCCATGCATTGTATAGTGGGTGGGTTAATTTGATTTGTTGAAATGACGCAAGATTAAAACAATCGCATCTTTTATAGATAATATAAAACTATTATCTACGAGTATGCAATGTATTCTACTATTTCAGAAGTTTTTTTCTTCTGTGCTGCTGACACGTCTGTTGGCGGTAAATGATTTGTTTTCCATATAATACGCAGAATCCACAAAATAAAAATAGGCAATCCAAGACAAACTTAATAATCGAAATTCGCAACAACCTTAGCAAACCGGCTTTGCAACATATAAAAAAGCAGTTTATTACTTACATTATTCTTATTCGTATTCTGGGTGCCATGATTGTTACTATCCAACGCAATCAACTTCCATAGTTGTCGTAATCCAATATTATCGATACAAGCTAAGCGAATTTTCTCGTTGGTCCAAGCCATTGGTGGATGAACTGCTGAAGTCATATTCGTTTTGAGCAAATATTTTATGAAAGGTTCTTTCCTCACTTTAGTTTTTTTTTCTTATAGCTCAAATGCACAATAATGAATCACTCGTATTGTGTACAGGTTTACGTTTTTGTATAGATACAATACAAACTTTCACCAGCACTGAACTTTTAATTTCTCTTCGATCGTTAGGCTGTATATAACCAAATATGTATTATAATCAATTGATCTACTGATTTTTCATATTATATACGTAACATGGTCGCAAATATTTTTTTCTTTTATTCGCGCTACTTGCACAACGTTTTTGAGTTGTTAGATAATCACATTTGATTTTGCATAAAAAAAAATTACTTTTTCGTTTCAAACGTTGAAACACATTCACTTATTCAAATCAATGACTATTGAATATACAATTTGTTTTATATTTTGTAAGATTAATTACCGACAGGTTCATATGGGCAAAGAAGACAAAAGACTTTCGGAACACACCTCTTTCATTAATGATCTCGGCATTTCGCATACCATCACTATTTTGTTAAATTCACCTACAATCTGTTAATCATCACGTATGTATTTTTTTTGAAATTCTTGACTACACACATTCATAATCATATAGCCATACATAAATTTACAATAAGTTGTATTTCTATATTTGAAGCTGATTGAAAAACCACTCTTGAATCGCCTGCAAAAACTCGCATTTTATCTTGAAATTTCGATATAACCCACTTTATCTGCACTCACACACGAATGTACATTACGATAAGTACTTATATCCACAGCAAGTACATTTTCTTAAAGTACACACACTCGAAATTAACTTTTTTTATCTAGACTTCGCGTCGACGTTCCTTAAAAAAATTTAAAATATCACTTAAGCGCAAAACCCCACAAAGTTTAAGCTACGTACACCGCATCTGCAAGACTGAATTAAAATCTTTAGCGATCGCGAGTTTTCTACTAAGTTCAAACTAAACGATTCTGCGTTGTTCACAATACATACATATTCGTTTGGAGTGGCAAAATGTGCAGAGTGAGAGTATCGATTTGTTAATACGAAGTGTAGTGTATTTCCACAAGACGCGAAATCATGGAACTTAACTTTAGCTTAGCTGAGTGTATGTATTTCCAGCATTGAGATATGAGAAAATTGCTTAAGAAAATGTTGCTGGGTGTTTGAATGATGTTGCTGCAACCTTTTTTCGTGACCATTTCGAGAAGTGAGTAAGAAATCTTGAGCAACATTTTACATACGAATAAATAACAATAATTGAGATATGCAAAATTTCGAAGTGATCTCACTTCCAGTGGGAGTGTGATTAATTATAAATTCGCTAAGAATTCTTGGCGAATTTATTTTTGTTGAAATTATGAATTTACGAATAGTACGTACAAGTGCACTTGAAATATGGCGTATTACAGTAGAGCCAGTGGCGGAACAACTTCACTCGGGGCCCTCCCGCCAACTTCTTGAGTGGGCCCCCCCTGTACTGAGAAAAAAGCAGAGTGAAATCAATGGAAAACACTCTGAACCTGAACCAGTTAATTGACTGACAATCTGCCAATTTGTATGCGAAATGACTGTGACTGATGACTCAAAAGTGTAGATCGACCTAAAACCAACTCTTTTGCAACATGATTTTGACATTACAGTGTTTCTACTAAAATTAAGAACGTTGTACTTAAAATAACTTTGCTAGAGCTACTTTGACTCTTTGCATTCTTATACATATTGAGAATAGCGATCTTGTTGTAACGTTTATTAAATTAATGATTTCATCAATCGTTTTTTTTTTTTTTATTTAAACGTTCACGCAGCGCAGCATTGACATCTATAGGTGTTGGTGATATTTAAGCATAGTAAATTACCTGCACCTACAATGGGATTCGTTCCCGCGAACCTCTGATTTGAGCGCCCTATCTACCCTAATGCCGCATACATACGGTCAATACAAATCCATTTTTTTTTTCTTAATTTTCGTTCTGTCAAAATAAAAAAAAAAGGGTTTTTGAATTGTCCAGAACGAAGAATCAATAAAATGGATTCGGACGCTTCGTGTGTGGTCGGCCTAAGTTTGTAACTTTCTAGACAATTGAAAAAAGCGACACGTTACTAATTCAACTGTATTCCGTGTTTCAGCTTTAAATCTAAGTGGCTATAATTTAAATCCTTCAATTTTAAGAACGTTTGTACTTAATTTTAAATTCAATACAGCAATCTTGGCAAGACTCCTTTCAAACCAATTGTGGCCTCTGCACCAAAGCCCTAATGATCGGGTATATACACCAAGCAAGACAAACTATTTTAGTCTTCAACGGCATATACAGACCGTACTAACTAGTTTGAACTAAGTTTAGTACCACTCTCAAACTATTTTGTTACATTTTTGACAGTTCATGACAAAGTGGATTGGAATTCAGTCCAAAAGTTTAGAAAAGGTACTATCACCTAAAATGTTTTAATATAGTTTATTTGCAGAGGGACCTAAAGAATCTGTTTGCCCATATGGTACTTGGCAAGGAAAAGAGTAAGTCTGATTAGAAACCGCGGCTACAGTTAAAGCAAATAGCGCTGCCATGTCAAGAGCATTTTTTTTGGTAAAATTTGAGGATGAGACAATTTCATAAACTTGTAAAGATTTTAGGACAATATTAAATTTGTTTCTCTAAGGCAGGGGTGTCAAACTCAAAACCAGGCTCGGGCCAAATATCACTGTCTTCAAGATTGAGCGGGCCGCAGAATACAAATTTTATAAATAGCTATATTTTCGAAATTTTATTAAAGAATATTACTTTTAAAATAATGAGTATAAATCTGGTCACTAATGATCTTTTGATCATTAGTGACCAGACCATAACCCGGTTTTCGGTTTTTCTCGGTTTTTTTGCAAAGCCGGTTAGACCGTCCGGTTTTAACCGGGCTCAAAGTACCGGTTTTTCGATTAACCGAGTCTTTTCATTGATTTGCTTAGAATTGTAGCAAAAACACACTCGTAATGGTGGTGTTGCAAGATCAAATCAAAATGCAAATAAATTTGTTGAGACAACTATTCCTCATCTCTCAAAGAGGCGATTTCCCATGACCGGCACGCTCTCGAGATTTGCTTCATGCGATCTTTTTTACGTGGTTATTTGAAATCGCTTATGTCGATCGACCACGGATCATAGCTCACCTAAGACCCTTTCATTCGCGACGCCATTGCTAACATACCGATTGATATGCTGCAAAGAGAGGAGATGAACTTCAAAAATCGACCTAATCAGTGTATGCACAAAGGGGGTCGCCATTTAACCGATGTCATTTTCATGACTGTATGAAAAAAACTTGGAATATTGAATTCTCAAATAGAAAGAATTAAAACAATAACTATGAAGTACCTACTTTTGTTTTAATTGACCCTTCAAATAAGTAAGTTTCTTTGGCGCCCCCTATAGTCATAAGGAGAGTGAAATGAAAGGGCTGAAATTTGAAAAAGCAGTTTTTTATAGGGGACAAGTAATAGAATTGCTGACTGAAAAATCAAGAAAATATGAAAAATTGTATGAATTTGGAAGAATTTTTTTTCGGTTTTAACCGGATGAACAAACAACCGTCCGGGTTAAAACCGGAGAAGGAAAAAACCGAAAATAAACCGGTTAACCGTTTTTAAAGTACCGGTTTTCGGACTGTTGTTTTGTGAAGTAAACGCATGCACCAGTAAAACTTAATAAGCCGAAAGCTAAAAAATCGGCAATAAGCTGAAATTGTTATGTTTAAGAAAGTTCATATTCAGGTGATCTCCTCACCAAATTCAGGTTCTCTGGGTCTTTAAAGCTTGGCCTCCTTTTCAAATAAATCTCAATCCAAGATGCTCATGCCCTATAACCTGAAAAATACGAACGCGTATGCAAACGTGGCAGATAAAGGCAAAGTCAAAATCTTATTTCTTAGCCGAATTTTGGGACAAAACAATTTCACAAAATTGAGGGGCCATCTTAAACAAAATCTGCCTCAAATAACCGTCAGCAAATCGTTGGTACAACAGAGACAGAATATTTCTCAAATGCAGAATTTATGCTTGCATAGCCACCGATTTGTTAACGAGATTTAGTCAATTTCTTAGTTCAACACGTCCATTTTTTTTTATTTTCACACTTTGGTACCCATTATGTTTTTTTTTTCGACCTGGCCGCGGGCCGCACAGAACTGCGAGAAGGGCCGCGAGTTTGACATGTCTGCTCTAAGGGACCTGGTGAAAGAGAAACAATAAATTTAGCATTTGTTTCGACTTCGAAAAGTGTACTCTTCTTGTCTACAAAAAAATATCGTCGAAGTGTTGTTTATCGCTGTCGTGCTGTTTTCATGGTTCGAGAAATTTTTCATCTGGCTTTAGGGCCCCTAAATATCGTGCCCCCCCCCCCGCCACGCGGGCCCTGCGGGCCCTTATGGGAGCCCCAATATTCCGGATTGATTGGGACCGGACCCTATCCGGATTATCGAATTGTCCGAATTTTCGAAATGCATCTTGGTGGACAGTATCGATACTCATATCATAAAAAAGATAACCATTCTAACGAGAATTAATAATTTCGTATTCGATATTTGCCTTTTCTTAAGTTTATATAGCAGTAAGCTTGAACAAACTTTAAGGAATTGTCGAATTTTATGAAAATTTAAACAAAATTTGGCACAAATCGCAATCCGGATTATCGAACTTCCGTATTTTCGGGGTGCGAAACCTAGAAAACCTAAAGTTAAAGTTTTTATGGAATCTGAAGGGTGCCAGGAGTCTAAAACAAATTTTTATAGAAAAAAAATTTTACGGAAAGGTCCCAAAACCAACAAAGAAAGACAAAATGTTTTCACTAACCGGAGATAAAAAGAAGATGTCGAATATTTAATAATAACAAATAATATGTAATTTATTTGTTTAAAAAAATCATCAATAACAATACCTGCTTATCAATGGCGTAGATAGATATTTCGAAAATAGGGGGGGGGGGGACTATTTCGCAAGATTACTTAGACTTATTGTTAATTAATTTAATTTTTATTTTAAATCTGTTTAACCCTCCGATGAACGAAAAGGTCCCTAGAGACCTTTTCGATTTTTGATTGTTTACTACTTCTTCCTGGCGTGTTTTAGATTTTCGGCGCTACCATGTATTCCAAAAAAAAAGCATAATGAAACGAATTATAACGCGTTTCAAGCAATATAACCACCGATTAGCATTTTATGTAGGTTTTACAACTTTTTGTACGGGGATAAACAACAAGGTCCGTAGGGACCTTGTACTGCTTTGAGCAAGATTGGGAATTAGAAATTGTCAAATATCATTCACTTAGACGAGATTCAACGAAATTGAGCTAAACCAAGTAAAAAAGAGCGCACTACTACTTTTAATAGCTGGCACGCATAATGTTTTTATTTTAGAATAGGGAGGCAGCTGGTAAGTGTTTGAATACCATTGGAAGTGTAAAGTGTGAGAAAGTAGTACGCTCTTTTTTGCTTGGCTTGTGTACAATTTTTTGAATCTTGTCTAAGTGAATCATATTTGACAATTTCTAATTCTCAATCTGGCTCAAAACGAAAAGCGTTTCAAATTATAGCCAAATGGAATTCTGAACACACCGCGAATAAAAAGAAGTGAAAGCCTATGACCCTGAAAGAGTTCGGTGCATTTGTGGCTATTGTTTTTATGCGGGGATGATGTTACTTGCAAATTTGGCAGCAGCTTATAATCCTCACGATTCTCTAACAGTAGATGAGCAACTCTTTCCATGCAGGGCTCGCCCACGCTTCACTCAATACATTCCGTCAAAACCACATAAATATGGGATAAAGGTATGGTGGTGGGTGGGATAAAGGTATGGTGGTTTGGTGACTCGAAACCTTTCTACCTCTTAACAGGAATGATTTATGCTGGGAAGGTGCGATGCCAAGAGCGAGAGACTAATAAGGGCCAGAATTTTGCCTATAATTGACTGAAAAATAAGCTCCGGTCGCACAATTTATGCCGACAATTTCTTCTCATCGTTGTGGCGGTAACATTGATGAGAAAGAAAACTGCATTTGCTGGAACAGTAAACTCAAACAAAACATTTGTCCCCTCTGAATTTTTAAAAAGTTTGCAGCTCGTTGCTTGGATTCTATGAGAACAATGTTTTATTGTGCTCATACGTACAAAAAAAAAAATCAGTATTACTCTTGTCAACGATGCACTACACTACTGAAGTAGATACTGGACCAAAGCGAAAGTCAATGGTCATCCTGGACTACAATGCTAACAAATCTGGAGTGGATACCATGGACCAAATGCTGTCAACATATTCATGTAAACGGCCAACAAATCGTTGGCAACTTGCAATGTTCTTCAACATGCTAGATATTGCTGCATTGGCCGCTTTCATTACACACGATGAATTGAAGTGTGGCTGGTCTAGCGGTTAGAGCGCGCACCTTCGGTGCACAGGGTCATGAGTTCGAATCTCACCGTGAACCATGGTGTTTTTCGAACTTACGAGCTTGTGACGGACTATGATCTCACTCAGATGTTAAACGAGTACCCATTTATGGGGATAAATAGCACTGCTGAGCGTGATGTTGATCTCATTACTTCAACAAAAAGCAGATAAGATCTTGGAAATAGGATGTCACTAACACATCCTGCGGCCTTGTCCAATGTTGGATTGACGCGCCTGTTATTTATTTATTTTTTTAATTGTTGGCCAGAAAACTCATTTGCAGTTCTTAATTAAGCAG
Organism: Microchrysa polita; assembly: GCA_949715475.1. Taxonomy (NCBI): domain Eukaryota; kingdom Metazoa; phylum Arthropoda; class Insecta; order Diptera; family Stratiomyidae; genus Microchrysa; species Microchrysa polita. The sequence continues at coordinate 86,679,201 of OX454418.1, read as the reverse complement.
TTAGCAACCCCAAATATTGAACGTAATGAAGCGAAATAATATGATTTTTATACGTTTTTTTTTATTTCAACTAAAATACAAAATTTAAAATGAAAAGTATTATTTTTGCATAAACATTAACACTTGAACCATCTGTGGGCTTTATTTAACTAAAAAAAAAACGAAATGACGAGCCGAAAAGAACACAATTTGTTACAGGTCCTCAGGGACCTTGTCGTTCATCAATGGGTATCGGAACTGTCATTCATCTGAGGGTTAAGGCAACTCCACAACACGAGCGTAGCTTATTGTGGAGTTTCCAACTTAAATACTAAGAAAAACATTAAAAAATGAAATATAGTTTGCAAGCATACTTTTAAGTTAGATCACAAATTTGTTTTTATATAGTATAGTACTGATAAGTTAGAATAAATTTGAATTGATTGAATTGAATTTACTTTTACGGTTATCAAATGTTGAATTTCAGAATAACAATTTCTGTATTTATTACACTTCAAATTAGCAGTTTTTTAAGCAAATTTTGGTACAAAATAGATAGCAATTTTGCCATACGGAAAAAATTGAGTCCTGGAAATATTGCATCGATAATGTTGGCTTTCTTAGTACGGTGAGTAAATCCACAGTATTCCAATTTTCGTTCAAATTTACGCTACTGGGATAAGAGTATCAGAACTTTATATTGGGTTAGATAAGTGGCTCCCAAACTTTTCGGAGTCACGGAACACCTAGAATCGCCGCTTTTCTGGCCGGAACGCCTCAAAACAGGGATTAGAATAAATCATATAGTTATATGTTCAGAAAAGAAAAATTGTGAAGACGAGAGCTCGTTGGGAATGCCCAGTTTATATGGATAAAGTAAGGCTTATGTGTTTTTAAATCGAAATTTTTGTTTGCTTTTTGTTGTCCAAAACTCTTTCTACATTTTTCTAATTTTTGGAAACCCCTGAAAGATCTTCACGGAACCCAAGGATACCGCGGAACTCCGTTTGTTTGTTTGTTAATTTGGTTTCGAATTACTGCCTGCATAAAACTATATATCTATCAATTTTGGAAATTTCTACAATTTTTTTTTACAGAAGATTTAGTTAAAAAAAATAATTAATTCAATAAAATTGCGAACAACTAGAGAAAGTCAAGACTTGCTTTGCCCTGCTATATACGATTAAACCTTTTGTCAAATTTTAACTTAAAAAAAGGTGACAAACTCAAACAATAAAGAATGCTCAAAAATTTGAAGCAGTTTTGCAGCGTTTTTTCTTCATTCGCATTAGTTTTCCACTCTCACACAGCAGTGGCGTAGATAGCTTCCCGGAGGGGAGGGGGATCATTTTACAAGATTACTTAAGATTACGATGCTGCGGGATTTTTTTTTTTTTTTTGCAAACACGAGAGAATAACAGAAAAATATGAGACAAAGGACATGATGTATGCCATTTTCGAAGCATAGTTTAGTACTATAACAAACCTCGATTGGACTACAGGGTATAGGTAAAGTGCCAGTGTTGTTGTTAGTAGGAAATATTCTACGATGTATTATAGGGATAAAGTTGTTACTTGGAATCGTAGAGAAATGTTGTTTCACACAAATTTAATTATCTAATTCATTTGTGCCTTAATTTAAATCCCAAAAACCTCGTCACAAACACTTTGTACATGCTTTATTTTCTGGTACAGACTACTTCCTTTTCTATTTCATATAGTAGAAAGTTGTAAAAGAAGATCGGTCGAGTTTCTAATGCTGGTCAAAGATTTTACGGTTCAATTGATTTCCGGAACAGTGAGCAAACTAAGCTAACTTAAAAAAAAATTCGTACGGATTGTTTGCTTTTCGTTGTCAAAAGCTATTTCTATATTTTTCCTATTTTTCGATATCTTCGCGAAGCGCCAAAAAAATCTTCACTCTAGGATACGGCGGAGCTCCGTTCGTTTGTTTATTAATTTGTTTTCGAATTCCGCCTGTATAAGACTATATATCTTTAACTCATTGCCGGACACAACGCCAAAATTTGACACGATTTGTATGTCAAATGCTGAAAATTGGACGTCTATAGACGTTCTGTCCGGGAAAGGGTTAAATTTTAAAAATTTCTACATTTTTTTTATTGATGATTTAGGTAATTCAAATAATCCTGTTTATACTAGGAGTGAGAGTTCTTCGTATTAAATTCAATAAAACTGCGAACAACTAGAGAAAGTCAAGACTTGATTCGTCCTGTTATATACAATAAAACCTTTCGTCAAATCTTAACTTAAAATAAAAAATATAAAGAATGTTGATAAACTCAAACAATAAAGGATGCTAAAAAATTGGAAACAGTTTTGCAGCGTTGCATACATTTAATTTTTCTCGCAACACTTCTAGATTTCTTCAGTAGGGCTTGCCTGTGCGAAACTCCAGAAGAAATGTGAAAAAGTAGATAAACGTAAAGTCCTGTGCTGTAGCGCTTCTATTATATCGACACGCTTCAATTATACGATTTAATTTGAGGAAGTGCTAAATTTATCATTCCAGCTCTGAAAATGGTTCCACGTTTTTATAAAACACTTTGTTTAACGTGCCTAAAGTAATAATAATAAAACGTGTAATCGAAGGAGGAGGGGGGATTAATCCCCTTGACCCCCTCCCCTTATCTACGCCACTGTCACATAGGGGCACAAAATCTGCCTGTGCGAAACTCCAGATCCAATGTAAAAAGTAGATGAACGTAAAGCCCTGTGCTGTAGCGTTTCTATTCTATCGATATGATTCTATTATGCGAGTGAAATTTGAGGAAGTGCTAAATTTTCTATTGCAGTTCTGAAAATGGTTTCACGTTTTTATGGTCCCTCCCTTATCTACGCCACTGTTACTTATATATTTTACAATTCTGCTTCATTCGGCTCGCTTACATATTCGGTGGATTTTCCATATAGCAGACACCAAGTACTGCGATGACACGTGGAGCCACGAAAATTTGCTATCTCATATTTAAATTAAGATGTAGTTGATCCACTTGAAAATTGGACATACTTGCTCGAATTAAGGCTACCACCCTTACCAACATTTTTCGAAAATCCCCATATTGCACTAGGCAGACAACATGTTGATATGTAGCCTGCGACCTATCTGATTTCTCTTTTTGGTTAGTTAATTTCACTATACCCTGATCAATTTTATCAGATTATACACCAGGAAATACTTCAAAATAAAGTTTCTGGGGAAAATAAAAAAATTCAAATTAATCGAAGTACGGTTAAGCAATAATTTATCGCATTCCCCCATTTGCTATAGTAATGCTCAAGACCGTGAAGCGGATTGTCACTAAGGAATTCTTCATCACATTTCACAAAAATTCATCAAGAACGCCCAGGACCCATGCAGAGGAGAGTTGAAAGCTCAAAGCTCACATGTAGGTATCCACTATCTATTGCCGTGTGAGGGGAAAATTTGCAGAATGTTTCTCTCAAATTCGTGTTGGTTGGCTCTGATTGTCTGTTCTGTTTTGTTTTTTTTTTATTTATATTCATATAACGATATTTCGATCATACACTAATTGGGACCGCAGCCACCACCTCCAAAGATGATAGAAATATACCCACCTCTAATGAAGCCAATACATATACACATGTACACTACATATTTATAATTTCCTATTTTAACTATTAAAATTTAAATGACTTTGACTTTGACTTCTCCACTTGCTTTTTTGTTGAGGTGTTGAGACCATAAAATGTAAATACATATTTCAAAACGCCTTTGGGCTTAGGGCATAATTTTTCAAGAAAAGATTTTCGAATATTTACGATAAACAGAAACTTTGACCTTTGCCAGCCCATCCCCCTTAACCCGACGCGGATACTGGTATAACTTTTTGTGCATATAGAGGAGATGGCGTGCAACCGTTTGGCTGACATCAAAACTTCCCTCTTTTCTGGATGTTTAGATTTAACCCTTAGATAACCGAAAAAATTCCAACGGTTTTTGGCCAACAAGGTCCCCAGAGGCCTTAAATCGATATAATGCCTATATAATGAGCTCTTTCCAATTTCATATGACGTTTTTATCATATTTGTGAACTCCTGGGTCAATGTTTACTGCCAGGATAAAAATTAAATGAAAAATTAATTTACTCTTTCAGAGGTTCAACACTTTTATCATGTCTATTTTTGTACTGCTATCCGTATTTCTAGTAAATATTTAGTGAGCAACTAATCCAATCGACATGAAATTTGCTGGGAAAATGCAGAATAGTTATAGTTCTTAGCACAAATATTATAGGAGAAAGTGGAGCCAAAATACCTATATGAAACGCCGAAGCCCTGACCTGCGATATAAAGCCACACCTTTACTCACCAACCGTTCCTGTGGCGATAGCAACTGTACTACTGTACACAGCATTGCCTTGCCGAGACTTATGCTGGAAACAGATTAGACACATTGAAAGCTGCTTTCTTCGGCAGCATTCAACGCGTCTAATTTGTTTCAAGCATTACCTGCAGAGGGAACAAGGGATTCTTTGACCATTATTTTGATACTCGCCCAAGGAACAAGGTGGCTTATGCATACCGTGGTAACAGTTGCAAGAACACAGCAATGAACAAAGCAAAGATAGGTTAGAATATGATAGAACATTTTCGTGTTCAGTTCCTACGGACAGCTTTCGTTTTCTATTCAACGAACCGAAATCAAATGCTTTCAACAACACAACACATCTTGATAGCGATGACTCTGATTTCATCGGTAGTGCGTGCAGGTAGCTAAAATCGAGCTACATTACATGTGGAAATTTTAATGTGACCTACACTGAAAAAATCATTTGCTAAAAATGTTCGTAGTTGGTCATGGTCACTAAAAACTGAAAATTTTTTGCATCCGATTTATTGAAAATAAATCATGGTAAGACACGAATGTGATAGTTTCAAGATGTATTTAAACTTGTAGTTTGACATACCGTTATATTATCTTGATATTAGCGGCTTTTAAAAATCTTATTCACAATTATTTTTGCACTTTCTACACTTTCGCCGTTTTAAAGAATTTTTTCTTATACTATGCAAGAGAAAACAAAAGCACAGACTTTTGGGTTTGACGATGATAAAGGTAACTAGATATTGTCATTCTTTTCATTTGAATCTTGGTATCGTGGCTGTCCATTATCTTTATGTACTCGTCATGGTCCAAAATGACTTATATCTTATCAACAATTTTATCTCAGGTATCATGTTAGTTTTACTAGAATGACTTTGATGCGTGTGTACGTGACAGAGAAGTATAGTTTTATGTAGGTATACTTACATATTTAGTTCGTATTAGGAGTTTAGGCCCATTAAACGTCCCCTGTCACCTGCGTTGATTAAACTTAAACTTTCCGCTTTCCTTCAGTAATAATTTAAGCTTAGTTATGGTACGTTTATAAATTCATAAGTATATGCCTAAGATCACCTTGTTTCACTCGTAGTTTTTCACTGCTTTTGAAGGAATGTTTACAGCCTTTAAAAATATTGGAAAGATTTCGAAAATTTAATGAAAATTGCATTGATAGCACGTAAATGAACCTCTTCATAAAACCATACACAATATGATGATTATTGTAATATTACACCTATAAATAAAAGAAAAGAATTAAATTCCCGAGTAAGCTTAAACGTTCATACTTATTGTAAAATAGACAGAGCGCATCATCTGCGTCATACATGGCACTGTTCCTATTAATCAGCATTACTTGCACATAAAATATGAAGTTGTAATATAATACCACGAATATGCAATTGCTAAATTACGCACGAATGCTGTTAATATGTTGTAATTGAGCTGATTCTGACTAACTTTAGTTGATTTTCTACTTCTGCAAACTGACACCATTTACGATTACGAAACTATATGTACCTACCCATTGTCACTGAAACTGCAATAATATTTGATGACGCTGGAACTTCAGGGCGTAAAACGTCATAAGAAAAAGAAGAGCGAAAAATGTATCTAAGCTCGGCGAATTGTGCACATAAAAACAGGGAGTGTTTTTTAATGTTTACCTTGTTTCTATTACGTTTATCTAGCAAACTCTGAATTAATTCTTCATCCAGGATAACTATCTATAATACAAATCAGAGTCACACCGCCATATAATATGTACATACGAGAAATAAGTTGAATACGTATACATATGAGGCGGTGCGCGACAAAACTCGCTTCATCCATCTTTTTTACGAAATTTAGGCCCATATTTATAAACATACCTTAAGGAGACCTTAGCTCAAGGCGACCTTAAAATTGCTTCCTTGACTTAAATTTGTATTTTTAAAACGTCCTTGACTTATACGTCAAGGAAAACGTTCAGGACTCCTTAAGGCAGAGAATGAAATGTAATTTTCAATAATTAGTCAAATAAAAATACGATAATTGGTCGGCAAAACTCCTACATTGATGGATTTTTGCAGTATGGTTGGTGGATGACCTCTTGATTGATTGAATGATTGGTTATAGGAAAATGTTCCCACCGATATTGGAGGTCCACAACCTAGATAAAGGGAGGAAAGGGAGTTTTTTTTTTAGTTGTTAGCAGATATTTAAAAAATAGCTAAAACTGGTCCGAGAACCAAAAATACTATCATTAAATAACCTTTCCAAAGATATACAACACATTAGCATATTGTTGTAGAATTCGGCGCTAGACTAAAAATTAAATTTTAGAGCTTTGTTGGTAGATACCCGCAGTTTTTATACCATTGAGCTGATTTTGGTGGGTGGTATAGTGTTCATTTCAAGCAGCGATAAACTTTTAGCTTTCTCCTTCAATTTTGGGAGAGCTATGGACACGCCATTTTCCCAAATTAAAAAAGGGGAAATGAGGATCTTTGATTGGAGCAACCCAAATTTCCAAAAAAGCCGTATAAAACTTAATGTGAATACTAACATAAAATCACATGGCTGCAATTTGTTTTTCCAGAATTATAGAACTTTTTATGAAGGTATAAAAGAGACCAAGGCTAATTTCGGGCACGGCCGAAATTTGGATACCATTCGCTCTTCTCGTGTTAATAGTTTTTTTCTGGCGTACCTATGGCATTAATTAATTAAGGGATTCAATTTTTTCCCCGATATGTTCTGTGTTATCAATAGAAACACATTTAAGTTAGGTTTGGTTGAAATTTGTTCGAAAATATTAAACATTTTCGTAGGAGAGCCCAAATAGGGGAGTTTGTATAATTTGTATTATATATCATTGCCAAGGCAATTTTATGTAGTTTCTGTAACTTTCACCGTTTTTTTTAATGGCTAAGAAAACAAAAATTACCCCCTTTTCCACATTTTTAAATGTTGCGAACTTCCAATCGGTGGGGACTTTTTTTCCCATAGTCAGGAGGGCATTCCCAACCATTCTGCAAAAATTCAGCGATGTAATTGCCGTTCGAAAACGATATTTTCATTTATTTTTCTTCAGTTAAATTTCTTTATTGGAATTATTGTTAGAATTTTAAAATCAGAGTATGTAGTGATTTGTAGTTTCAATCTTTACACAAGAGTTGTCAATCGTATTTGAAAATGGAGAAAAAAACGAACCATTTTTGCCGTGTAAGAATTTTTTTTTCCGTGATTTGGTATTAAAATACCTACATATGTATGCATATATAATTGAAAGCAAAAAAAACAGACGGCTTGACTTTCAAAGAAAAGAAAAATGCTTGGAGCCGCGTTGAAGAGGAGTTCAATCCAAATCCAGTCAACAACAAAGTAAGTACATAATTACATAACTCGAACTTTATTCATTCCGTCAATTTTATTTTGTTTTTTCTTTCAGAAAACAGTTATGCAGCAAAAAAAATTATGGGACAACCTGAAATCCGAAAGGAAGAAAGAATTGGCGCAGCACAAGAGGAAAATTATGGGGACTGGCGGCGGCTCCATAATGTCAGCCCCTTTGGAAGATCCTACGGATGGGATCTTCCACACAATAGCCACCGAGCTTGCCAATGCAATTGATAGTGATACAGTAATTCCGGATATGGTTCGCGATGAGGAGTGTGTCCAAGACACTGTTGACACTGACACAGCAACGTCATCTACCAGGCCAACGTACCAAACGGAAGGAAGGCACCGCGTTAGCAGAATAAAGAGATTGATAGACCACGAAATGAGCTTCACGACCTCCTTATTGAGGAACAGACGGCCAAAATAGAATTGGTGCGAGTGGCAACTGAACGGGAGAAACTAAAATTAAAAGCGGAGGAAGAACAGCTCGAATTCAAACGAAAAAAATGGGACCTGCTAAAAGCCTTAAAAAAAACAATGGAGCTAGAAGAAATACAATTTTATTAGTTAATTTTTGTATATGTTTTATTATCATTGCTATTATTAGGAGCTTTTAAATGATGTTTAATGCTATAATTGTTAATACGTTTAATAAAAACTAATTTGAAAACATGTTGTTTGTACAAGTTGCTGTTTAATAATACATACAATCATTATGAACGCCAAACACAAAAGCAAACAGGACGGGCTTATGAAATTGGTAAGTTCGGCGAGGTCCAGTCATTCATCATTGAAAGTAGCAATGGACGTCAGTCTCCCATACGCACAAAATATAAAATTGTACGATAAATTGTTTAGTGTGTTCTACGACCGACAGATCGATTGTCCGATTAATCGTCGATACTCCTTTGCAATACCTTAATCGAAGTGTCGTTCTGCAAATGCTCTTTTAATATCTATACCTCTTCCACTTTGAAAATCGCAAACATAAGGGCTTCTAATAGGAGAATGGTTTTCTAAGTCAACGGTGTCTTCAGCTTCTAATTCCGGTGGTGGCCTTTCATTTGACTATTGCAATATTGTGCAAAACCGCGCAGGCTGGTATTATATGCAAATTCGTAGAAATATTATTTGCCAACTTGCTCCTTTTCCAAACACCAAAAACCAAATAAACTTTCAACTCGATTTCTGGTAGGAATAAAACTGCTATTATATCGAGTTTCTGCGCCCTCTTGGGGATTTAGGAAAGGAGTTTACAAATAATGGCTTGGAGCATAGCCGCTATCTCTCAGTAAAATTTCCGTTATATGTTGCTGGTCAAATTTAAATTTAATGCTACTATTAATAAATATGCGGGAATCATGGACCGATCCCGGTCACCTCGCAACAATATCAAAAATTTCAAGATTTGGTCCAGAAACAACCTGTAGGCTGACACTGAAGTACCCTTTCCTGTTTCGAAAGTTTTCTCCTCCAATCCTACCTGCGTTTTCGATTGGTATTTGGGTGCAGTCAATGCACCCTACCACTCCGGGGAAACTCGCCCCATTGTAAAATGTTTCTTGTACAGTGCTGATTTCACCAGGTGCAGGAAATTTTACATAGTCTGCCAGATTAGTTGCCAAGATTTGAGACGTTTTTTTTTAACCAATTGGCAAATTGTAGGCTCATATTATGTAAATCACCTGTGTCTATCTAAAAAAGTTAAATCAGCACAGCAGATTCGTTTTACAGGAAAAAATTACCTGGCAATTTCCCGTGGCATAGAACCTTAGTACCACAAGTGCCTTAAGAATTGCACGCTTAGGAATGCCTCTCATTGTAAAGGTTTACAGTTGATTTTTCACAAGTGGGAAAATCCTATCCAAAAACACTGCTTCCAAATAAGATAATGTTAAATGTATTTTTATCAGCGAAGAATTATTATGTATTCAAACCTGTATCTGGCAAAAAACTGTTCCTCGTCATGAAACTCTAGGGTATTTTCAGCATCTCTCATCGTTCTTGCCACTCTTCCGTGTTCCATCAGGTTATTTAAATATTCGACATAATCGTCTTCATTCATCATTTTTTACTAATTTGGCAAATGCTATGTATAACTTAAAAAAATCTCTTGCAACCGTGTTGTGTTGAAATATTTAACAAGTAAAAATTGTTAAGTGTCAAGGAATAACTCAAGGTTACCCACAGGCTACCTTGACTTTTAAGGAAACACATAGTACGAACATTTAAAGGCCTCCTTAATTGCAAAGTTCACTTGATTTCAAGGAATGTTCATAAATATGAATTAAGGAAAGGAGATTGCCTTGAGTTAAGGACACCTTAAGTCTACGTTGCCTCTAGATACATACATATTTCAGTGTGCGTACAGCTACTAATTACTTTATTTATATGTGGTTAAGGAATACCTATTATTTCTTTTTCATATAATTATAATTTCATATTTTAATATATAATACATTATATGTAAATAATTATTTGAATAAAATACTGATTGAGATAAGTGAAGGAACGTTCATAAATACGGCATTTTATAAAGGGAACCTTGACACTTAAGGACTCCTTTGATAAGGTTACCTTAAAACTTAAGTCAAGGAATGTTTCAAGGAATGTTTATAAATACGGGCCTTAGTTATGAATTGCATTCGAAAGAATTTTTCCTGCTCTACACAGTAGTCAGCTCCGTTTTTATCAAAACACATTTCTCTCGTACTCGTGTTTTTCGAAGGATTTGAAATTTGCAATTCGTACTTCTTCCACGTAATGGTACACGGACAAGAAAATACATCTTAAATCAGGAAAAATGATTTCTTGGCTGTTTTATTGTATTTTTTCTTGTTTTAAGCAAATGATTTTTTTCAGTGTAGGCATCACAACTCTTTCATTTAATCCGCTTTGATCAAAACTCTTTTCTTGCCATATCGGACTCATCGAAACTATGTCTTTCCAGTAAAAATTATATTATGCAGGGCCGGCCCTAGGGGTGGGCGAACTGGGCGGTCGCCCAGGGCCACCACTTTCAAGAGGCCACCACTTTCCAGGAACGTTAACATTCCCGGGGCCACCACTCGGAAGGGGCTTTTTTCTCAAGGGGCCTCCTTTTAAAATATAGGACTAAATTGCAGCTAATACAAAGAGTAATAACGATGATCTGATTTTATGCCCTAATAAGTCGTTTATCATTTTTGCTCAATATTCTTCGGAATTAATCGAAAAGTTTGCCCGGTTTCCAAATTTATAGTTTTAAATTGGCTCTTTATAGTTTTATCACACCAGAATAACTAATAAGATTGAGGCATAGGTTTTTACTGAGAACAATGACAATTTTGTCAGCATACATAATCGGAAATTTAATCAAGCAATTAAACAAAATGCGAGCATCATGCTCGGACGGATTGTTTTCTTGTTTTGCTCTAACTCCTGAGGACGATGGTAGGCTGACGACTACCATGTGTAATTGCCAACGTGCGACAGGCCTTACCGAGTATCGAAAACTCGTTTCTCTATGTCATAGAGTGCCGACCGAACGATCAAGGCCACAGAGTACGGTTTTTGGTTTTGCCTTGATAAATTTTGCAAAGGTCGCTTAATAGACTCTGTGGTCTGACATTATGAAGAAGTAGGAAAACATAAAATTAACCGGGGAACACTAATGTGAGTCATTTTGACGCATATGCCGCAGATTACTTTTTTCGTAGAAAAGGCGATACGCCAAACCGGGTTTCGCTACCCATTTTTTCCCTGAAAAATATGTTCCCTACCGAATGTCGAAGGAAGCGGAAGGTTCTGATTTTATGGTAAGCAGCTATTCGTGTTTTTCTGTGACGTCGTTAGTACTAAAGGAACCTTTTCTGTGAGTCAAAATGACTGACGTTAGTAATAACCGCCTATGTTCTGTACTTTACTTACTTGGTTTCTGGGTGATATTTTACAGTCTATCCAATTATCAAACACACATTCTTAGGTATTATCCTTATTAAACAAGTATTCCGAGGTTTTTGGCGCATCCTTTCATACTCTTCTCCTTGATATACCAAAGTTTCTGTAGTGAGTCAAAATGACTAATGGTTAGTAATAAGCGCCTAAAATTAAGGTTAGCGTTCCCGGGTTAAAACACGCTCATTAAAGTAAAAGGGAAACGAAAAAGCAGCGAAAAATACTGACTTTCTACAGCCTAATTATAATGTTATGCCCAGTTTTGATTTCTTAGCTGACTGCAGCATGCCAAATCCAAATCCAAATCCAATCCAAATACTTCCATGCCAAAAGACATACAACGAAAGGAAAATTTCTGTGAGGAGTAATGAATCTCTAAATTGATAATAACTTTACCATCTGACTTACGCTTAAAGTACCTATATATCGCCGAAGCCAGTAATACCAATGAGTTTAAAATAGAAGACGAACTGTTGACGACGAGTTAACGGGAGTATCGTCTTTTTAAAATTATTCTCGAACGTATAGCCCCGCAACTCGACGGAGATGACGCTATAGGAGTATTAGTCGGACCTAAAGAAACTTGAAGACGACCTAAAACGGAATGTCCCTTCTTAAATTGTTGAACATGGAATTTTGGGATTGAGTATGAAAAAAAAATGGTTGGGCTAAAAGCATCAAAAGAATTCTCAATCAGATGAATTTCGCAGATGTCATGGGAGATATAAACAATTTAAACAATGTTGTCTCTGTAACAAATTTTGGCTTCATTGTTGGTAGGGGCCACCAACATCGATTTGGCCCAGGGCCGCCAGAATGCTAAGGCCGGCCCTGATATTATGTATTACCAAAAAATGGAAAACATTAATTAATTCTCATTAATGTTAATTATAACTCAATAAGTAACGGTTTATTGTTTTCGTTCTTATGCATGTTTATTGATAACTTCGAAATAAAGACATCACCAACTTGGTATAGAAAACTCTTTGCTTCCACGAGGACAAATCAAAACTGGTTTGCAAATTATAATTTGAATTACGGACTAAAATTATCATTTAATATAATTTTTCTATTTTATAAATCAATCTTTGTGCATATAGCTTTTGTGTAATTGTAATACGAATATGGCAATACTGACAAAAATCGAAGATGCACGCGATTTTTGACATTAAACAGTTCCATTTTGGCTCAACTTTCCTGGGCTAACTAAAAATAATGGAATCTTTATTTTACTCTGCAATCTGTACAAATGTGTACCTACATCTTAAAACGACACCCACTACGTACTTTTGTCACTGGTGAGCAGTGGCGTAACGTTTGCCAAATTCATTGCGTTCGAAATTTGATTTTTTAACCAGAAAACATTGACAGAACCCAAAACAAAAATTAAAATTGAAATTTAAATAAGTATACGGAAAACATTTTAAGATCATCTACTTGGACTATTTACCTAAGCTAGTTATCACTTATAGTCCAGTCAAAATATCCCCATTCAGGCCTCCAAATAGAAAAAATAGAGTAAGGCTAATTTTTGTTGTTTTTAAATCAGTGGGCTCCCAAAAATCTCATTTTGCTAAAACAAATTTGATCGGAAAGGTCTCAAAAATGACAAAAACGGACACAATTTACTCCTTCCCCCGAGGTCGGCATGAGGGGTATTATATCAAAGGGGAAGTCGAGTGCATTACATATCCGGTGTTTGTTTCCTGTTTCAAGGACCTTCAACGGAATAAATCGAGCTTAAATGGAAAATCATCGTGTTTTCAGTGTATCTTTCCAAAGCCATAGCTACGAGAACACTAATTACAAACCTTGATCGAACGTGGGCATGCGGGATGTCATATCAAAAAGGACACCGAGTGCATTGCATATCTGGTGTTCGTTTCCTGTTTCAAGGAAACTAAATGGAATAAATTAATTAAATGGAAAATTACGGCTTTGAAAAGATACTGATACGGGAAACACGGACATTTTTCATTTGAGCCCAAATTTCTCCTTTGAGGGTCCTTGAAACAAGTAACAAACGCCGGGTATGGAATGTATTCGACGTCCTCTTTGATATGACACCCCGCATGCCCACGTTCGATCAAGGTGTGTAATTAGTGTCCTCTTATGTCCTTTTTCAGAGCATTTCGATCAATTTTTAGGGTTTTTTAGATTTTTCAAAAAAACCCTTATGAAATCGATTTTGTCCGTCCGTCTGTCCGTCCGTCTGTTCACTAAATAACTCGCGAACGGCTTTACCGATCGTCATGAAATTTGGTAGGAATGTGTAGAATGGTAACAGTCTTTGGCACGAAATACTTAAAAGTTGGTAAAACAGGGTGTCCCGGACATTTGAAAATTTGTTCACTAAATAACTCGCGAACGGCTTAACAGATCGTCATGAAATTTGGTAGGAATGTGTAGAATGGTAACAGTCTTTGGCATGAAATACTTAAAAATTGGTATGGCAAATATAACAGGGTGTCCCGGACATTTACAAATTTGTTCACTAAATACCTCGCGAACGGCTTAACCAATCGTCATGTATTTTAGTAGGAATGTGTAGAATAGTAACAGTCTTTGGCACGAAATACTTAGAAGTTAGTAGGGCAAAGATAACAGGGTGTAACGGAGCTTTAAAAATTTGTTCACTAACTGATCGTTATGAAATTTGGTAGGAATGTGTTGAATCGTAAGAGTCTTTAGCACGAAATACTTAGACGTTGGTAGGACAAAGCTAACAGGGTGTCCCGGAGATTTTAAAAAGTCGACTTTTTTAGTTTTTATCGGACATGGACGTATGGGTACTCAAATCAAAGAACTCGATGGGTACATTTCATATCAGTCGCTTTTGTCCAGTTTGGAGTAATGGTAACGGAGTTACAGCTAATAAATGCATTTAATATATGTAACCATGATACATAGTAAATCTATTTTTGGGTTGGTCTAATTACAGTACAGCCCTCTGTACGCCGGTATTTTTTTTTATGAAATTTAATCGTAGAATCTTCAGCTATTATAGATTCTGAAAGAAAAGTAGTGACAACTTGAATTATTCTCGCATTTATGGCTTTGGAAAGATACAAGGAAAACACGATTATTTTTCGATTTGCATATTCCGTTGGGGTCATTGAAACAGGAAACAAACACTGTATATGTAATGTACTCGGCGTCCCCTTTGATATGATACCCCCATGCCGACCTCCGCTCAAGGATTAAAGTGTGTCCTTTTTTGTCCTTTTTGTGACCTTTCCGATCAAGTTTTTCGTAGCAAAATGAGTTTTAGATTTCAGGGAGCCCAGGCCCACTGATTAGAAAGAAACAAAAATTAGCCTTACTCAATTTTTTCCATTTGAAATGCTAATATGACTGTACTATCAATTCAGGAGAAGTGGCAAAAGAACACAATACCTTGAGGATCTATCCTACATGCCAGTCTCGTAACAGTCATTGATTTTAGAGTAGAATTTTCCTTAATGCAGCAGTCACCTTTTATTCCAGCAGTGGCGCAATCAGTATCTGGTCCTGGAGGGGGCTGCGGCCATCCATATTACTGGGCATTTGAGTTTGCCTCCGAAAGTTGGGAGATGGTGTTTTATTTTCTGTAATGAAGCTACGCCTCGTGTGTGGACTTTTGTCTTAATCATCCGTTTAGGGGTCCAAATATGGAGGTAGAATCATCTCACGACTAATAAGATCGAGAGGTGCTGCTGGGCAGCAAATGGCCACCAAAATTGGAACATAATTTGTGAAAGTCCGCGGTACTGCATATTTAAAAAAAGGGGATTTTCGGCAAAAAAACAAAAATTGGACCGAAGTGGGCTAATGTCGTTCTATGACTCCACAAACAAGACTCTTTCGATAAGAACCGATTAATTTTGGATGTGAACTAATACGATGGCCGCTCCTCATATATATACCTATATATTTTTCAAGACAAATTAACCTGTTTCTCAATACCAATTAACTATACATCAAATGAACTTAACGATTTCGCAAATGAAAATAACGCTTGAACAAAGCAAATTAATCATTCAGCAAATCACAGATTTGTAAAGTTGTGGCCCAACGATCTGCTGTTCAATAATATGAAGTTCGTTAATTTCAGGATGTTTTGTCTCCATCCAGTGGCGGAACAACTTCACTCGGGGCCCTCCTGCCAACTTCTTGAGTGGGCCCCCCTACACTGAAAAAAAGCAGAGTGAAATCAATCGAAAATACTCTGGAAGTTGATACACACTTTTCAGTCATCAGTCACAGTCATTTTCCATACAAGTTGACAAATTGTCAGTTAATTGATTGACTGACAATCTGTCAATTTGTATGGAAAATGACTGTGGCTGATGACTAAAAAGTGAAGATCAACATTAAACCAACATGATTTGAAACATGATTTTGACGTTAGTGTTTCTACTAAAATTAAGACCGTCGTAGTCAAAATAACTTTGCAAAGATCTACTTCGTTGTAGTTGTAACATTTATTAAATTAATGATTTCGTCAATGTTTTTTTTTTTTTATTTTAAAATAAAAGCGCTCACGCAGCACAGCATTGAGCTCTATAGGTTTGGTGGTATTTAAGCATAGTAAATTTACCTGCGCCTTCAATGGGATTTGATCCCGCGAATCTATGATTTGCAGACGAGCAGCTATCTACTATCTAATGCCGCACACACACGGTCAGTCCTAATCTCTTTGTTTTGATAATGTTCTGCCAATCCAATTCCTCAATTACATCCAATTGAGGAAAATTGATCAATTTGACAGAACGAAGAATCCAAAAAATTGTTTCAGCTATAAATTTAAGTGTGGCCGTACTAACTATAGCTTGAACTATGTGTTTGACAGTTCATGACAAAGTGGATTGGAATTTAATCCGAAAGTTTAGAAAAGGTACTATTACCAAAATTGTTTTAAGATAGTATATTTGCAGAGGGACTTAAAAAATCTTTTTGCCCATATAGTACTTGGTAAGGAAAAGGATGGGTCAGATTACAAACCGCGGCTACAGTTACAGCAAATAGCGCAGCCATGCCAGGAGCAAATTTGTTTTTGGTGAAAGGGGCCTGGTGAAAGAGGAGCAATACATTTAGGAGGTTTTTACACTCACGGCCAGATTACGTAATCTGTGCAAATATAGTTAATTTGAGCTGCAAAATTTCATAAATAAAATAACAGGCGCGACAATCCAACATTGGACTAAGGCCGCAGGATGTGTTAGTGACATCCTATTTCCAAGATCTTATCTGCTTTTTGTTGAGGTAATGAGATCAGCATCACGCTCAGCAGTGTTATTTATCCCCATAAATGGGTACTCATTTAACATCTGAGTGAGATCATAGTCCGTCACAAGCTCGTGAGTTCGAAAAACACCATGGGACACGGTGAGATTCGAACTCATGACCCTGTGCACTGAAGGTGCGCGCACTAACCGCTAGACCAGCCAGACTACTGTAAAATTTCATCCATTTTTAAGTTCACCACACCGCAGATTACGTAATCTGGCCAGATCAAGAACAAGTGTGAAAACCTCCTTAGCATTTGTTTTGACTTCGAAAAGTCTATCTCTTCTTGTCTTGCGACGTAGATCGCGGTGTTGTTTTTCTAAAGTCGTACAGTTTTAATGGTTCCAGAAATCTTTGATGTGGCCTTTGGGCCCCTAAATCTCGTACCCCCCCCCCCCCGCCACGCGGGCCCTTATGCGCCACCCCTGTCTCCATCTCAGAATCTTCAGCTGGTAGCCATTTTGATCGACAGTGTAATCATTGTTTTGCGGACTAATAAAAATATTTTTTTGCGGACTAATAAAAATGAAAGCTACTAAAAGAACAGTTAGCCGCAGGATGTATCAAAGAACAAAATGTTTATGTTTCCATTTTGGGGGCCCCTTTTGCCTGCGGGGCCCGTGTTCCACTGAACACATGGAGCACCGTACGTTACACCACTGCTGGTGAGTATGCAATGCTTCTGCTGCTCAAAGCTCAGCTATGACAAAACCTAAAACAAATTTAAACAGCAGCCAAGTTGATTTTTTTTTTAACTTAACCAACAACCATCATGGAATTTCCCATACGTCAGTAAAATATTTTTCGTCTGCTTTTTAATTTGATTAATCTTATTTTTCATAGAATCGTTCCTTTTGTACATATTTGGCTTTTGTTAATTTTAATACATATGTATATTCTGCGTTATTTTTTAAATTATATATAATTATACTCATTATGAGTATGAATGCTAAAAATGTGTATAAAGGAACCTCCGGAGTACAGTCAGTACTCAGTAAGTGTTTCTACAGATTTGATGATCCTAAAAATAACCAAAGAAAATTAAGCAAAATAGTACATGCCACATCATAGGCTTAGTTAAGATTTCATTTAGGGGGCTACTCAAGTCCAACATTTTTTTAACATCATGATCATACCCAGAAATTTTCTTTGGTGGTGGAAATATGAAACATTAAAAAACCAATAACAGTTAGGATTTTCAGTCAGTTTAAATTGTTGGCCCAAAGAATATGGTTAGCAGAGGGTTTAAACATTTTACAGCCAAATTTTAAGAAAAGATTATCGTGAATGACCTACTCTGGCTCTGAAAGGGATAACGGAAGTCATCAATTTCGGTTAGTATAGCGACGTATGTATGTTCTATGCGACGGCAAACTACATATATTCTTGGAATGGTTGAAGTGGAGATTGGCTGGACAACTTGATCACAGACATAAGGGATGGAATCCTTGCGAAAAGAAAACCTTAGAGTGTCACTAAGGAAAAGATTTTAGTTTCGAAAGACTACGTGAATAGAGAGTTTGAAGAATTTAATTGTGCTATCAACTAATGACACTCTCTCGTGGACATGTCCGTCCCGGATAACAAAAGCTTGAAAACTATAGCAACCTTTAATCTACAGACTCAGCAGCAGTGTGGCGATGAAAGTCACGCTGAATTTGATTTAAGTTAATCCAGTCAAAACCCATCGCCTAGATTGAATCCTCCGTATGTTAGTAATTGCAAAATGTATCGTATTATACCATATTGTACTGCATTATTAAAAATGCAATGCAATATGGTACAATTGTTAATTAAATTCAGGTTTTAGTAAATCCTGTCGGAAGTGTGATTCTCTCAAAGGAAGTTCTATCCAGATGCATTGAGAAAAGCCAATTTAATTGCTGTTTTGAAACATTCCATTTTTTCCATACGTAATCTAGTAGCATTGCTGCAGTTTAGCGCACCCTATGTTAGTACCTACTCTAATTTGCTAAAATATACCTGAGTGAAAAGTGGTTGGAACTTGGGACAATGGGACCCAGATCAAATTTTTCTCTTCATACACAAATTCATAATTCAAATGTAAATTTAACTAGCCATACCACGAAACTTGATTCAAAATAAAATTTATTCTTGGAAGAATAACATACTATAGATACTTGCCCGTGATGACCATATAGGGGAAAAGTAATTAGCTCCGAATCAATAATATTGTAATATCATGGAAAGTAAACAATAATCAATATAATGTACATTATGTGCGTATGTAGTTCAACTCTAAAAATTTGGAAACACCAGAAAATAGTAAACAAGCCATTTTTTTATGTGCAACCATTCTGGGGAGATTTTATGATTTACACAAGTGTTTGTGTTACACATTCCGAGTTTGTTATTATGTTTGTAGTTTGCCCGAAAAACAACACAAATATTCTTGAAAATTATATTGTTTTGAATGGATTTTCAGCAGAAATAAATCCGTCATCAACTTATTTTTTTTTGTTTTTAAGTACATATGAAGTTTGTGAAAAACAGGAGAATTAGTTTACAATAAATGCAAAAAAACGATACACGCGAATTCTAAATCCAACAGATAGAAACACCGGTTTTTTTCAAGCGAATTTAAAACCTGGTGTTTTCTATCTGTCGGATTTAGAGTTAGTTTACAATGTTTCAATAATGTCTTCGTACTATTTTATTGCACAAAACATTAAACATAAAACGACTCCTCATATAAATCTAACAAAGGATAAATTCTTGGTCAGATATCCCAAACATAATTCTACTTTATCTTGTGTTGCCTTACCTCCTTGAGGATCTTGGTGCGTTCATGACGAACGTGTGTAGTCGTTTACGTCAACGTTTTGACGGCATCAACAACAGAATTCGAAGTGTGATAGGGTGAATTCAGACTGTAAGACGAAACCGGACGGGTGAACTTGCAAGACAAGAACCATCGTTCTTACAATGTGAAATGCATAATACTTGTCTGCTGGCCACTACGAAAGCTCTCGCCGTCCGTTTATTAGCACAAACAAACGGACGGCGAGAGCTTTTGTAGTGGCCAGCAGACAAGCATTGTGCATTTCAGATTGTAAGAACGATGGTTCTTGTTTTGTAAGTTTACCCGTCCGGTTTCGTCTTACAATCTGAATTCACCCATACGGTATTCAGCCTTATTTATTTATTTATTTATTTTTGCAGCATATTTTTACATAATTTACAAAGTACAGGTTATATTGTCTAGCTCACAACTCGCAAAAGTAAAACTTGAGCGCGAGTGTGGTGAATATTTCTGCCTAATTACACTGCTCGTCATCAGATTAGCACACCCCTTCGCATGAATAGTTTCAGCTGATTTCAAACCAAACCAAAAGAGCTAAAATTTCAAAATTATAACTGTTAATAGTCTATTCAATTCTGAGTTAATTAACACAAAAAGAATTGTGTTCACATTTTTTAATATTGATTTATAATTGTTTTTCGAAAAAGAACACACAAAATAGCCATTTAAAATTTGCCATCAGGATAGCACATGCAATTTCCTTTTTGTCTATCTTCCACAATTAAAGACGTAGGACCCCCAATTTTTGTGGTTGTTTCAGTAAGATATTGACTTTAATATCAATAAGGAAAAATCATTATCTGCGGAAGAGGGACCAAAATTTGAGGCATACAAGGAGTCAAGGCGGTCAAAAAGTGAAATTTCGAGAAAAAATTAATAAAAGTTGATAAGTTGAATCCGAATTCATGTGTAATAAGTAGCGTTAAGGCAAAAATAATAGAGGCGATAAGAATTGAGTACATGTCAATCCTTATGAGAGAGTAATTTTGAGAGAAACATCTGGCCCTCATGACTCGGTCGAAAGGATTAGGGTAAATTTTGACATTAAGGCGAGCCTATCTTTTGTTCAAACAGTGATAATAAAACTCCACATTTCAAGAAAATAAATCTAAAGAATAAACTCCAACTTAACTTTCCCCGAAGGAAAATACGTTAAAATTAATCATGAGAACATTTGATATGGAACAAAGAATGGCGGTATGTTATCTTTTCGGATAAAAAGAAGTTCACTTTAGAAGAGTAACATACAGTTATAATGTCTACTTCCAGGATCTTTGATAGGAAGGACACCATTAGGATCACATTCATTGTCGGACAGATTGTGTAATGGTCTCGAGGGCCAAGTGATACTCTGAGATGACACTTGTTTTTATTCGAAAAGACAACATAGCGCCATTCTTTATTACATGTTAAGTGCTCTCGAGTTTAATTTAAGCGCATTTTCCTTTAGGTTTAGTTTCTTTAGATGTGGAGTATTTTTGTATCACTATTTGAACAATAGGCTCGCCTTGATGTGAAAATTTACCCTAAGCCTTGCGACCGAGTCATGAGGGCTCGATGCCTCTCTTAAAATCACTCTTTCATGAGGATTGACAAGTACTCAATTTTTATCGCCTCTATTATTTTTACCTTAACGCTACATATTGCACACGAGTTCGGATTCAACTAAGCGACTTTTATCAATTTTTTCTCGAAATTTCACTTTTTGACCGCCTTGACTCTTTGTAAGCCTTGAATTTTGATCCCTCTTCCGCAGATAATGATTTTCTCTTATTCATATTAAAGTTAATATCTTACTCAAACAACCACAAAAAATTAGGGTTCCTACGCCTTTATTTGTGGAAGATAGACAAAAAAGAAATTACATGTGCTATCCTGATGACAAATTTTAAATGGCTATTTTGTGTGTTCTTTTTCGAAAAACAATTATAAAACAATATTAAAAAATGAAAACCCAATACTTTTTGTTTTAATTAATTTAGAATTGAATAGACTATTAACAGTTAAAATTTTGAAATTTTAGCTCTTTTAGTTTGGTTGGAAATCAGCCGAAACTATTCATGGGAAGGGGTGTGCTAATCTGATGACGAGCAGTGTATTTTTATTTTTAGAAAGTCATTATCAGCCGGTTAGTTATTCATAATACAATACATAGTAGAACAATTTAGAATAAAAAGGATTATGTTTTAGAATTCATTAATTTGAAAATGCATAATTATAGTAAAAGAAAAAATATGTATAAAGTAAAAGGAAATAAATTATTTTGATAAAAGAGAAAAAAAAACAAATATTAGGAATGAATGCAGGCAATACTAAAAATTGTACAAGTTGTATAATTATCTAAAAAAAAAATTATTTAGGTATGGAAAAAACTAAATATATCAATTGTGGATAAGCGAATGCAGATAACTTGTATTGTTAAATATATAATAATTGTTCAACATTTGTTTAAAATTTGAGTGAGTTAGTGTTTGTTTGAAATCCAAGGGCAAACCATTAAATAAACGCGCTCCTGAATTACTAAGATGTCTTGCAGTGCTGGACTTATAGCAACGAGATGTATGGAGTGTCCTTTGTGCTTGTCTTCTCGTTAAATAATTCGAAGTTCGCAGTTCAAACTGGTTGATATTTGTATACATAAATTTTAATGAAGCGTAAAGAAAAATTTCGCGGATGTTCATGACCTTAAAAAGACTAAATGCTTCAGTAGTTGATGCATACTTAGACTTCTTAAGGCATATTTTAATTATTTTGCTTTGTAGAGTTTGCAAAGGAGAAATATACGAAGTGAAGCATGCACCCCACGCCGAAATACCATACTGAATTATTGTTTGGACGAAAGAAAAATACACCATTCTGATGGTAGATAAATCTACGTTAAATCTAAGTTTGAAAAATATATACATAGTTCTCCGTACTTTCGGAATTAAATACGATATATGTTTTTTCCAACATAAAGAGTCATCAATGAAGACTCCTAGGTACTTAATCTCTGTTACACGTTTGATTTTTATGTTGTTAATGAGTAGATCTATGTTTAAGTTGGTGTGTTCTTCATTTAAGCTAAAGGTTATGAAGTTAGTTTTGCTGATGTTAAGGCATAGTTTATTACTATTAAGCCATGAGTGAACAATCTCACAGCCAACATTTGCTTGATTTATCACTTCTTGCCAACTTTCACCCTAAATACTAAGACAGTGTCATCGGCGTATGCTGTTATATGCCCCTTAAAGTTTGAATTTAAGTTTCCCAGCTCACAGAGATCGTTCACATAAATGTTAAATAATATAGGCCCCAAAACAATGCCTTGGGGAACACCATATTTAACTAACTTCGCCTCACTAACAAAAGCTCCAATCCGAACTTTTTGTAGACGATCTGTTAAGTAAGAGCAAAGCAAAGAAAACAAATTGTCTGGAAGTCCTAGACTTTCAAGTTTCCTTAGCAGAATTGTATGGTTCACCGTATCAAAGGCTTTTTTCATATCTAAAAAACAGCCAAGACTTTTTCATCATTATCTAGTGCCCGATTGATAATAATCTTTGTTACGCTAAATATTGCATCGTCTGTACTTCTGCCGTCGCAGAAACCATACTGGTTGCTACTTAGAGTATTTTGTGCGGACAAAAAATGACTTAGGCGTGTTTTTATACACTTTTCTAAAATTTTAGCCAAATTTGAAATAAGTGATATTGGACGATAGTTATTGGGGCATTTAACATCATCAGACTTATGAATTGGAATTATAATAGCATGCTTGAAACAATCAGGGAAAATTCCTCTAGACAAACAAACATTATATATATAAAGTAGAGGTGTAGTAATGAAAGGTTGCAGCGTTTTAATCACTTTTGCAGATATACCGTCCTCACCAGGTGACTTATTCTCCGAAAGACCATTGATGTGACTGCGAATTTCATCATATGTAATTGGTTCTGGCATTTGATTCAAGCAAGGTACTCTCATTGTTAGGGGTTGTAACGGTGTATTTGGAATAGAATTTGAAATATTTTCGCCAATTTTCGCAAAGAAGTCGTTGAACTCGTTTGCAATTTCGTATTGATTTTGAACAGTTTGACCGTGTTCATTCCTAATTTCAGTAATGGGTGGTGTATGTTTTTTAACCCCAGAAATGATCTCACCAATTTTTTTCCATAGAGCTTTCGGATCTGATTTATATTTTTGGGTTTCAGCCATGTAATATCTGGATTTTGCAAATTGAATAGTGCTGTTTAAAATATTTCGATAATGCTTGTATTCATCTATTAAAGTTTTATTAAATGGCTGCCCTCTACGTTGCTTAGCAGGAAGATTTTTACGTCGTATAGAGAGAACTATACCTTTTGTGCACCAAACTTTTAAAGGTGTTAACTTACGTTTCGATATAATATTTGCTTTTGTTGATGCCTTTTCAATTCCCGTGTTAATTACTTTTAAGAAGCACTCAACTGATTTATTTATATCGTTTTCTGTAAGTACAATTTCCCAAGATTGATTCTGAAAAAGCTCAACCTGTTCAGAGCGAACATGAGAGTATTCTGACTCGTCATCATCAACAACCGCCATGGCTCATCACCTAGAGTGTTGGACTATGGATCCGCTGCTCCCTTGGTCACGAGTTCGAGACTCGACAAAAGCATCTTTTTTTCTTCAATAAAAAATAATAATAAATCATTTCATTTAAATTCCGTAATTTTCAAATACATAGTTAAATTCAATTTAAAAAGTCAAACTGTATTTCCTTTGTTCTATCCTATCCGACGGCTTATATGTAATTTTCAGTGCAGTCAGTCGTCAGTTAGACCATCAGTCGTGCGGTTCAAATCCAGTCCCAATAAATCAGTCCAGTACAGTAATACATACTTTGTAATATTCATCTTGCCATCAATAAATTTATTCGTTTTGCTGTGAATTTAAAAACTCATCTTTTGCTTTTGAGTGCTGTGTTTTGTGTGTTAAAGGAAAAATACCATCCCCGAATCCACTACACAACCAGTTTGTTATAGTCGATTTTGTTAAAAGATATAGTTTTCGTTTCGTTTCTAAAAGTGCTTAGCGGAAATTCAATTTTCGCAATTATGGAAAAACGGTCGATAATATGGGTTTCTAATATAGCAGGAAAAAATAGTAAATTCTTTGATTCTTTAAGAAAAATATGATCGATGCATGTTTTACTTCTCTCCCGAGTAATGCCCTCTAAATATTTGTTAAAACCGTAATTACTGAGGATATCCATGTAATCAGAAGCGGTATTTGATGGTTTACACTTGCAAATATTTATATTTATGTCACCAACAATCAAATGTGTATATAATTACAATACCCTATATATATATATACAATATACCCTATACCCATAAGATGGGTAGGGGTATAATGTTTTTGTTACGCCGATATTATGTAACACCTCAAAGGAGCCACCCGATATATGGCAAAGTATATATATAAATGATCAGGGTCAGTCCCTGAATCGAATAAGCCATGTCTGTCTGTCCGTGTGTCTGTCTGTTAGCACGATAACTCCCGAAATAATGAAGCTATCGGTTTGAAATTTTGGTCAAATGTTTGTTTTGCTAAAATCTTGGACGGTATTGAAAATGGGCCAAATCGGACCACGGGTTGCCCTACCTCCCATACAAACTACCCCTCCTTGCTATTTTAATTCGGCCATAACTTTCGGTAGAATATCGCTATCGACTTGAAATTTTGATCAATGTCTCATTCTGACATATACTTCGAGTTGATGGAAAGTGGAGTAGGTCCGACTACCCCTACCCCTACTTCCCCTACAAAGTTATATTCAGCCATATCTTTTGACAGAATGTCACGAAAAACTTCAAATTAGTATCAAATGGTAGCCGTTGGATGCCTTGACAAGGTAATAAAGATGTGTCAGGTCCGACCCATCTAGCCCTCCCCCACAAAAAATATGAAATTGAATGTTTTGGGTTTTGCGTGCCTTCTAGGTCTGTACATGGGTATAGGGTATACACTCATCGTGCTATTCGCACGATTAGAACTCGGTCTCGTTTTTTGAATTTATATTATTGTAAGTATTGTTCGACATCCAAGTTTCCGTTAATAATATCAAATCAAATTCACTGTCAACATTGCTCAAAGTAAATAATAACTCATCTAAGTTTTTTTTCGACACTTCGAATATTCATATGAAACAAAGTAAATGAATGATTGGGTTTACCCAAAATGAATTCTCTGCATTCATTCAAACTAGTTATAATTTTAGTATTTACATTAGGTTTAATAGAATTGATAAGGTCTTGCATGTTAATTAAAATATTTTAGGAGATTAATATCAAACTTTAATTAGGAATATTATGAAAAAAAAAAGACGAAATTAAATAAAAAAAGAATGAAAAATTTAAAAAAAGTTTAATGCTCAACGGGGGAAATTAGTTTAAATAAATCTTTCATACTTGAAATCGTAGTCGCTTTGTCGCCGTCCGATTTTCGTGCCAGTACACTGCCTTTACTAACCCACACATATTTATGGGATTTGAGTTTAGATCGAGCTTCTCTCAAGAGCATGGCTGTGAATGGCGTTAAGTGTTCTCCGATGTAAATTTTCCATTCACCAATATCCTTATTAACTTCCTTCGCTTGAATACCCGGTCCTTTGCTGTTTTTCTTCACTCGACTCTTATATGCACTGATTATGCAGTCTTTGGTTGACTTTTTTAGGCATTTTATTACAATTGTATGGTTAGAGCTTTTTGATGAGACACGGAAAACATCACTCACATCACCATCATTTATCTCCACACCAATCGCGTGACCGGCCGTTTTCACAATATGAGGTAAATTTTCATTCTTCTTGAATGGGAAACCGTTCAGTACTACATTATTTTCGCGAACAATTGCAGCTAAGTTATTATGGATTTTAAGCTATTCAACTTCAGATTGAAGTGCACTTTTTTCATTATTAATTTGCTCGACTAATTTTTTCAAGCTATTTATTTCAGACACCTGCTCGTCAAATTTACTTGACATGAATTCCACAGATTTTTTGAGTTCAGAGAGTTCCAAATACTTTTGATTCACTGACTCAATATCCAATTTAAAGTCGTGGAACTGGTTTTTTATAAATTGAACCATGTCACTGTAATTTACTGTTTCCGTACTTTCACACTTTTCACAATTCCAGCACTTTCGATTTTTACCGAGTTTTTTAATATTTTCGGCCGTTTTTAATTCGGTGCATCGTAAATGGGAAGTGTTTTTACACAATGCGCAGGATATAACATCTTTAGATTTATCCACAATGGTATTGCAGGAATTACACAATATTTTTATTATAGATTTGAAATATTCAAATTGGTATATACTATGTACATATATAACGCATATATTTCACACAAACGTCCGACGTTGCAGAACGATCAATGTCGAATCGCAAACGGACAGACGAATTTATGAGTTGTAAATTTATTTTATTTTCAGTTCGCGCCACCAAACATTTGTAAATAATTGTTTTGTCGCTTGTGTTGTTGGGTCCTGGTTTTTACCCATCCATTAACATTAAAAGTCTAATTTCACTGTTATTTAGCAGAATAGTGTTAAAAGGCCCTGAATATCCGTAAAGAATTCGGCGAGTAGTTTTGTTTGCCTCCTGATATTCTTCATTTTTAGTAGCGAGCAAAGAGCGTCTTTTCCAAAGGTAAAAACAGACAATCACCTAAATGTAAAGGCAGAAAAGTGAAAGTGTTTGGCCTTTACTCTGATTGTGGAAAGCAATGGTGTAGATAAGGGGAATCAATCCGCTCTTCCTGTATGGTAACATGGTATGGTAACAATTCAAGTTGATTGTAATTGTTTAATAATTTGCGTAAATTCAGGTCTCTTGCCTTGATATATAAATATAAAACCAACTCTTCTAGCTAATTCGATTGGATATCTGAAATAAGCTATAAAGAAAATTTTAAGTGTAAAAACTGTAACAAATATTTTCGAGTTCTGCTACTGCATACTTGATGTCATTAAAAAATATTCTTGAGGGGATTTTCGAGCTTTGTATGATCGACGTGACACAAAATGCTAGTTCCCCTGACAATTGCGAAAGAATGGTTCTACACCACTTAATTTTAAGAACTTTCTCAAAGCGACCGAAAATTAAGTTCTGACCACAGATATGTCCTCCCTCGCCGAAAAGCTTTCTACACCACTTGTGTACAGAACACCATTCGAAGCAGTTAGGCCAGTCAATTACCGATTTTAGGTCGCAAAAAATTGCTCGGGTCTGGTTTTTTGGGATATTGTTAGGATAGATACCAGAAGTGTACCACCAAGTTTGCAACTTCGAAAAACCTGTGCTAACCCCGTGACCCTCAAAAAACCTCAAAATTTTCGGATTTTTTTCATATTTTTGTTTGTAATTTCTAAAAGGTGCTTCCTACAAGTAAGTCGTCCACTGCACTTTTAAAGCTAAGAAAATCTTTTTTAATTTGAGTGTAACTACAGCTTTGTAGGTGCAAAGGATCCCAAGATACAGCATGTGATTTTTTTTGTAAAAAAAAGTCCGAAATTGTATTTTAGGGGGTTTGTATGACAGCCCTATGACGTAATGTTCCGATTCCATCCATTCTTAGATATGTTTTGAGGCTTTACTAGGAACACATTTGGGTGAGGTTTGGTTAAGATTGGTGCATAAAGAAAAAAGTTTTTCTTAGAAGAACCTGATTATCAGGGGTTGGTTTGTATGACAGCCCTATGACCTAGTGTTCCGCTTTCATCCGTTTCTAGATATGTTTTGAAGCTTTACTAAAAAACACATTTGGGGGAAGGGTGGTTAAGATTGGTCCATAAAGAAAAAAGTTTTTCTTAGAAGAACCTAATTTCCAGAGGTTGGTTTGTATGACAGCCCTATAACGTAGTGTTCCGATTTCATCCGTTCCTAGATATTTTTTAGGCTTAACCAGCAACATACTTGGGTGAAGTTTGGTTAATATTGGTACATAAAGAAAAAAGTTTTTCTTAGAAGAACCTGATTTTCAGGGGCAGCCCTATGACCCCATGGTCTGATTCCATTCGTTCCGACATATATACAGCTAAGGAACTGGTTTATAACTTCATGTCAGATGACTTTCTCTGTAAAAAGCGCATTTAAGCCGATATTCAGCTCGGAACATGACTGAAATTACAATTTCGAACTTTTTTTCAAAAAACAATGTTTAAAGTGCTGTATTTTGGGATCCTTTGCCCCTACACTCAAATTAAAGAAGATTTTTTTAGCTTTAACAGTGCAGTGGACAACTTACTTGTAGGAAGCACCTTTTAGAAATTACAAAGAAAAATATGAAAAAAGTCCGAAAATTTTGAGGTTTTTTGAGGGTCATGGGGTTAGCACAGGTTTTTTGAAGTTGCCAACTTGGTGGTACACTTCTGGTATCTATCCTAACAATATCCCAAAAAACCAGAGCCGAGCAATTTTTGCGACCTAACGCCTTATTTTTCGGTTTATTGACTGGCCTAAGTAGTCGAAGCGGTAAAACATGAAACATCCGCTCATACATACTTGGTAATATAAGTTTGTACTGGAACGACGACGACGAGAAAAAAATTCTGCCGCGTGATTTACATCCTGAGTATGAATCTGTTCTAACAGATTGTTTGTTTGCAATGGATTTGATGCAAATGAATCTTGTTAAAAATTCGATTAGTAGAATTTTAGATCTAATTTTTGTTAGTACTTGCTTGAATGCTTCTGTAATTAAAGTAGATAAACCAATTTTGCCCAATTCAATCCATCACAGTGCTCTTCTTCTTGAGTTTGTTTTTTATGATTACATTGAAGAAGAGCCCGAAGTTATTCCTACTAGAAATTTTCAAAAAGCCCAATTTGAAAAACTAAATTCAACATTTTTTAATATGGATTGGGCTCCAGTTATATCGAATAGTAATCTTATTGAAAGTTATACAATTTTTAATTCAATTTTAAATAAATCTATTCGCAAGTACGTTCCTTTAAAAAAGAACAAAATATGTAAAAGCAAAAAATCCTTGGGCTACCAAAGAATTGTTCAAACTTAAGAGAGCAAAAAATAGGGCCCGTAAATTATACAAGAAGTCATACTCTCTTGCCAATAAAGAAAATTTCTTTAGATTGAGAAGAGAGTATGAATTAATGAATAAAAATCTTTACAAACAGTTTATTGCGAGAGCTGAACATAATATAAAGAATGACAGAAAGACATTTTGGAATTTTATAAACAGCAAGCGTAAGAATACGGGAATCCCAAAAACTTTAAAATTCAATGGCAATTTTTACAAAGATGTTCAATCGGTTTGTGACGGATTTGCTAGATTTTTCAGTTCAGTTTACAAAGTTCCAGACTCCGTTTCATCAGAAATGAATGCTAACATCAATGGAAGTCAGAGTGCATTGGTCCCTCGGATAGCTCAGGAGGACCTTACGAGTGCTCTTGAGATTTCTGAGGATGACCTATTGAATGCTATGGGTGTTCTTGATGTTAGTATTCAGGCCGGACCTGATGGCATTCCTAATATATTTTTGAAGAATTGCATGCAATCGTTATGTCGTCCTTTATTTATTTTTATTTTTAATTTGTCCTTGTCTTCAGGTGTTTTTCTTGATGAATGGAAAGTTTCATACATAACGCCTGTTCACAAAAAGGGTCCGAAGCACCTTATTGATAACTATAGATCCATAGCTAAATTATCTGCAATACCGAAGTTGTTTGAAATGCTAATTAAAAATAAAATTGATGTTTTAATTAGCCGTTTAATATCACCATGTCAACATGGATTCCTTAAAGGAAAATCAACTACAACAAATTTGGCATCATTCACTAAATTTGCTGCAGATGGTATTGAGCAGGGAATGCAGGTTGATGTGGTTTATACCGATTTCTCGAAGGCTTTCAATAGAGTAGATCATAATATCTTACTCAAGAAACTAGAAAATTTAGGTATACAGTCCGTTTTTCTTAGCTGGGTGAAATCCTATCTAACAGTTGGTTAAGTTAAATGGCTGTACATCCCGCTCTGTTATAAAGTGTTCTTCAGGGGTTCCGCAAGGAAGCCATTTAGGACCACTTTTCTTTTTAGTTTTCGTAAACGATATCATCCAGAATTTTAAATTCGTGCATGTATGGCAGTGTATGCCGATGATATGAAAATCGCTGTGAAAATACGCAACATTGATGACTGCCTTAAGTTGCAACCCGATTTAGAAAAGCTGCAATTTTGGTGCCGCGATAATAATTTAAATTTAAATGTTAGTAAATGTAAATTACTTAGCATATATGTATAAATTGAAAACTCCGGTCTTCTTTGAGTACTCCTTAACAGATAGTGTTCTTGAAAAGGTTGCCGAAATATCAGATCTTGGTGTAATTTTCGACCATGAGCTTTCATTTCGACAACACATTGATTACATTATTTCAAAAGCGAATAGTATGTTAGGATTTGTTAAACGTAATGCGCGCGAATTTAAAAATATTGTATGCAGCTTTCGTTCGTTCGCACCTGGAGTATTGTTCTATTGTGTGGAATCCGTTCTATAAGGTGCATATCGAGCGTATAGAAAGAATTCAACACAATTTTACACGGATTAGATTATATAACTCGCTGTTCCTTATTGGGTTTACAAGCCTTAGATTATAGAAGAACATTTTTAAACGCTTTGTTTATAAGAGACCTGTTTTGCTCTCATATTGTTTGTGAAGATATATTAAATAACTTTCAAGTCAGAAATATTCCTCACAATTTACGGCGGAACAAACTTCTTGTTCAGCCTTATCATAGAGTAAACTATGGGCTTAATGAACCAATTACAAGGTCAATTTATTCTTTATAATAGTTTGAAGGACTTAGTTAATTTTAATTGTACTAATAAACTAATGTTTAAAAGAAGTTATTTTGATAAATTTCCTTATTAATATATTTTGTTTTCAGTTGTTTTTACGATCTGCTAGTGTTTACACTCGATTGATTGATTAGTCACTTACGTACGCATAGTACCTAAGTAAAGTGATGCCGAGAAGCCGAGTCCCGGGACAAAAGTTTCTATGAGGCAAAAAACAATATAGTAGTTACCGTACTATTACAAGGCCTAAAGTCTTCACCAGTGGGAAAAGCACATCAACCCAAAAGGGTTTCAGAATTATGCTGAAACAAGCAAAACCCATAAATTAAAACTATACTTACTGAGTATGCAAAAAAGCATTTTTGAAGGTATTTATTCCATTTTCGTAGCACTGGGCCGTAGCGATTCATTTTCAGCCTAAGTGGGCCGGAGACATCTACGAGTTGGGAACAACTGTTCTACAGTAACAAAATTATTAATTTTTTTGTGAATAATAAAGAGCCATTGCGAGTTTCGAAAACTCGTTCCTCTATGATTCTCTATTAGTCTAAGAAAATTGGACCAAAATATGGGCATCGAACGGCAAAAATCATTCATCGGAAATTTTTTTGAATTATGGTTGGGGATGGTCCCCAGATGATGGCATACTCCAAAATTGGAGCAGAGTGCTAAATTTTCGTTTTTAGCGATTGGAGGTCATAGGCACCCCACCCACCAAAAATCAGCTCATTCGGATAACAAGTAAGGGTACCTCCCATTCCCATACAAAGTGACCCAAGACAACTTTGTTCTACAGTTTATAAAATGAGTAGAACAAACTCCTGATGGGTCACTTTGTATTGGAGGTACCCTTAGTTTTTATTCGAATGAGCTGATTTTTGGTGACCTCTATCAATGTTAAATTGCGTATAACTTTTTTTTTGTTCTTTTTGCTGCTAATAACTCAGTGGCCACATTATCTATCCATTCATTAATATGATAAATGTATTTTTTGACCATGATATAAATGATCTTGAAATCTGACGAGTTCGCCCAGTTCAAACGCGTTTCAGTTGTGCGATTGAAAGAAACCAACCTTATACCGACAGCCAACTATTTCCTTTCAACATCTTTCCACCCGAATCCATGATAAGTGCTATGTTAAATTAGTTTTATTCAGAAACAAATATTGTTTTTCTAGAATTTCTTAGAACCATTTGGTATATATCATATCACAATTAGATACGCAGTCAAGATTAAAGTTCGTCGCACTTTCACTTTCAAAACGCAGATTCTACACATATTTTGTTCCAAATAATTAAATTCGTGAAAATTTTAACTTTTGACTAAATCTTAAATAGCATCAATTTTTGAAGGGCATAGTGACGTAAATGGTATGATGAAAAAACTCAATCTCTACGGGATAAAAATATATAAAGGAAAGGTCAACCGACATCTATAATAGTTTTAATTTAAACCATAGAACTGAATTCTTCAGTGAATGACCAATCCAAGATATTACACACTGCGTTGCATAACTATAGCCACATTACAATATGTAGGTACATAAAACGGATTTTAAGGTTTAACATTAACCATATGTACTTAACACCTTAGAAATGTATTTAACACAAATAATATCACAGTAGTTATTAATTTGATTTTTACTTTACTTTTTGTAACTCATAAAAAAGTGTGACAATAGTTATGAAATTTAAAAATTAAAAAAGAAATATTTGGCAGGTTTGTGTTGGTTGGTTGTGTCAGCAGATGGTTTTTTTAACACACGCGGCTATAGTTATGATGCACACTGTATATATTCACGAAAATGTCAACTCTGACGTCAATATCGAATTATTATTCGTCTGGATAAAAACGCGATACCTAATACACACTTTTTTATGTTTTATGTGATGAATGAATTTTGCTTGCGGACAGATCAAATGTATACATACGTGTTATGTACAAACATGTAGTACCTATAAATAAGATGATACCCAGATACAGACTTTTAAAAAAGAAGACCTCCAACTAATTTGCTTGGGAAAAATCGTTTTTGGATTATTTGTAAATTGATAATGAATACATTCATACATAGATATGTATGTATATATTTGAATTTACACGAGTATCTATGTGTATAAAAATTAATTGGAATAAAATTAAGCTGTGATCCTTTATCTCGTCGTTTTTATTGCTGTGGAAATAGCTTGAGGATCGTATACACATATTCTTTTCCAAATCAACTAATTAATCCAGACCACCAATTTAAAATTCCAAGATAACTTAAGGCTATTTTTTGTTGTTTTGCAATCTGAAGAATCCCAGATGTCTAAGTTATTTGCATTTCCTTTTTAGATTTTCTTATTCATTGGACATATTCCACCGCTGTAAGCATCTAGGCATTTTCATGGAAAAAGTTGAAGCGGTAAGAAATCATTTTCACTTTCGCCGGAGGTCTATACAGGCGTTTATGTAGAAACGAACGGCTACCGAATCAGAACATAGGTTGTAGGGACGCCCGAGAAACTATTAACCCGAAGAGAGTGAAGGATGTTTAAATTTCGGGTGCGCTCGAAATTAGCCTCGGTCTGGTTTTTTTTTCACTTGGCCACTGATCCCGCCCGTAAAATATTCGTTAAAACAATAAACTTTTAAAAGGTCAAATTCAATTTATATATATTAGTACAATTTCATATAAATAGTAATAGATCTAGTGATGGCGCGATACTAAGTGAATAAAACAAAAAGATTGTCTATGGTCAGCGATTGACGTCAATGGCGGGATACTCACTGATAGCTCACATGTCATATTTTCTTTTTTCTTATTCATAGCCGATTGTATGTACACTGCGCGACAAATGCTTAGGTTCATGGATATTTTCCTTTAAAATTATATAATTTCTATGTACTCTGATCGGAAATAATTTTTAAATAATGCTCTCTCAATTAACGGTTTTTTTTAATAAATATTACAACTCTATCAAACAACTCGCATAGCTAACGGAATTTTTTAAAATGGAAATCGCAATTTCCACTATGACAATTGTATGGGTTCACTTACTTTAAAGAGTTATCTCGTCGTGGTGAGAAATGTTTGTGGAAACAGTTTTTTCGCATTGTACTCTGTGAGCTATATAGTGGGTAGTCAAAAAGAAAGCCCCTTTCTGCCGAGGAAAACGGAACAATTTCCATACTAAAGCAAGAAGGATATTCAAACGGACAAATAGCAATACGGATTCAGAGGAGCTCGAACGTTTCTAATAATTCTATACGAGATAAGTGATGATAGTGATGATGATAGTGAAAATGATGGCCAACACTACGCAGGAGGCAGAAAAAAGCGATTCCGGTGCAT
This sequence comes from Microchrysa polita, assembly GCA_949715475.1. Taxonomy (NCBI): domain Eukaryota; kingdom Metazoa; phylum Arthropoda; class Insecta; order Diptera; family Stratiomyidae; genus Microchrysa; species Microchrysa polita. The sequence goes on along the minus strand of OX454418.1, from coordinate 86,644,265 downwards.
TACGGCGACGTCTCTTAAGATAAGCTTCGAATTCGCCCCTTACTGAGCGGGAGAATTTGGGGTTATCAATAAGTGTGAGGACCATCCAACGAGTTCTTAGATCTTCTTCTTCTTGTTTGAAACGTTTACCGTTAAATAAAAAACCAGCCTTAACCCCGCAACATCCTCTACAGCGCCTGAAGTTCGCCTCAAGATTCATGAACTGGACATCGCAATGGATACATGTAATATTTACGGATGAAAAACGGTTTTGTGTGGACGGTCCAGATGGGTTCTCTTACTATTATCATGATATTAGGAAGGAACCTATGTACCTGTCACTCCATCACTCCCGAATAGGTTCCGTTATGGTATGGGGAGCCAAATCATATCATGGAACTATCGTCTTGTCATCCTACGAGGTCGCCAAACGGGTTCATCTTATAAACAGCTCTTAGAAGAAGATATCTCTAAGATAAATGTCCTGGACGAAGGCGACCCTTGGATATTGAACATGATCTTGTCCCAATTCATATACAGCGAAGGTAGTGACATCGTTTATTGAGGAGGAAAATGTGACTTTGTTAGACTCGGTGGCCAACTCCCCTGACATTAACACATTAGAAAACATTTGGGGGTGGCTTGTTCGGGAGGTTTACAGTAGTGGTAAACGGTACGACCCTAATGAAGAGTTAATTCATGGAATTAAGACAGCTTGGTCGAAAATACCGCTATCCGTGCTGCATTCTTTATACAAGGCAGGGACCTTGAAGGGTTTATAAAATCATAAATAAAAATGGCGGAAATACACACCAAAAAATAACAAAAAATTATCTTGTTTTTTGTATTTATCCTGTTTGACACTTTTCTGAAATATTTTTCAGCGAAAACCTTATGTAAAACGGTAAAATCGTCCCTGAACCTAAGCAATTGTCGCACTGGAAATCGACTCTTTGAATGAAATCAATTACTGTAATTTAAGGAAAATGTCCTGTGGGGACTCAGTCCATCCATTTTATTTGTGATATTTAATAGTTTCGAAAATAACTTTTCTTGAACCGGTAAGCTTTTTTTACCGTTTCCTGGAAGGAAATATGTGTGAACCTAAGCATTTGTCGCGCAGTGTATGTGCAGAAATGGAACACTGTTTACTTCTGTTGTTAATTGGTTTCATTACATCTTATTTAAATGTCCGGACGGAAATAAATTTTATTATATTCCTTGTTGTGTCATAATTTGGGCTTAAAATTAAATTTAACAGCATATGCGGTTGTTTCTATACACATTTGTTGTCACATAGTGGAAAACTTTTTTCTTTCTTATGCAGTTTTTGCGTATCAATTTTAATTTTGTTTTTGGTTTGCTCATAATTCGTCACTAGTCAAAGCTTATTTTAAATGATTTTTGATGAATTTTCTTTAAGTGTTTTTTCTTTATCAGGATTGTTTCTCGTGTAGATTTGGGTAACAAAAAAAAATCGTGGTTATCGTGGTTCCCAATTTAGCAGTTTAAATGCATTGTGCTGCTTTCTTCGGCAGCATTCAACGCGTCCAATCTGTTTCAAGCATAACAGCAGAGTGTCTTTTTATGCTGAGCGTGCTGTTGATCTCAACACCTCAACCAAAAAGTAGTTAAGATCTTGAAAAATTAATCACTAACACAACTGCGGCCTTAGTAATGTTGGTCTGTCGCGCCAGTTATTTTAATTAAAGTTTCATAATCGAATGATTCCGCAAAATGGAGTGTATTATGGAATATACCTATATTCCTCGATTTGAAGATGCGTTGCGGAGAAAACCGTGCAATTTGTGTAAATCGAGAACAACCTATAGAATATTAAAACCCGTAATGAGAAACTATACGATTCGACATAGGTTTTGACTTGGTAATTGATTCAAGAAGAGAAGAAATGAAATGATTACAATGGGATTACAAAAAAAACGCAAATGGCTTTCTACATTAAAAAAATTATTCGAACGGCAGCCTAAATCTTGCTCCCTAAATTGTGTTAAAGTGAAATCGTGTAAACAAATACCGTGTAAATCGAGGGATGGGTGTACTCATATTATCGTCACCGTATATACGCCAGAGCAATTAGAAAAAAATTATCATACATTCCAAAACCTTTAGTTTACATTTTAAATTCATCACTAACGTCACAATCACAATGTCTGAATGATTGTAATGCAGATTTGGCAGACTTTATTGGAATACTAAACAAGAATAGATGCAAATCGTTTCTTTTCTTGATGTTCGTTCAACATTCCATTTTCCAACATGATTGTGCACATATCTCTAGCGATAACAATAACAATTGACGTCATTGGTGAAGGTGTTGGCTGTTGGTTACTTAAAATTCAGACAATGCAATGTTCTACAAATTTACGAAGTCAAACAAGTTGAACGTATAATATTGTCTGAAATATGCATACCTACTACAGACTTTTAGCTCACTTCCGCAATGCAGACAAGGTATAGTATTATCTGTACTCAAAAGATGAAAAGATAACCTACTTTCAACAGTCGATTGAAAATAAGGTTAACTGAATGTCCTAGAACCTAGCCTAGACAGACAATAAAATGTGCGTCTAGGCTATGACGTTCAAATCGTTCAAGACGTTTATATTTGAGTTATATAAAAAATGGTCGTATTCGTCCTGTTTTTTTTTTTTCAGGACAATCCGGTTCTTTCAACCTTAACCTGCAGTCCTGCTTTTGTCCGGCTTTGTCCTGTTTGTCGACGGCGAATTGGCATCTCATCAAATGATGAATAAATTTATTGAAAACTCCCCTTAAATGATAACAAGTTGATGGTACAATATGTGTTTTTTTTTTTAGAATTTTAATGCGTAGGTATATGTAATACTTGTTGTACATATTATCCTTTTAGAGTAACAGATAAAAAATAAACCAAAAATAAATTCTGCCAGTGAATATGTTTTTGCAAAGTGGTGGGATAGTCCTTACATAGTCCTCACTTAACTAAAGGGAACCCGTATGGGAGTGACGCTATTCATAGTCACTCAATAAGGAAACGCTTAAGGGTTTCGTTAAAGGTTCCCTCATTCGTTAAGGGTCTTATAAGGTTGCTAGATATGTACCATTCTATAGCAACCTTATAAGAATTCGTTGACATATCGTTATACAAACACTTTGAAATTTATTTGAAATTTTGAACTTTAAACTACTTGATTGTTTGGAATTATACAAATAACAAAATTGTTCTTAGAAGAACCTCATTATGGGGGTTGGGTTTGTATACGATCATATCCCGCGATTCCGTTTGTTTTTAAATGTTTTGGGGATTTGATAGTAACATTTTAGTCTAAGGTAGAGATGGGCCCATAAAGAAAAAAGTTTCTCTGAAAAGAAACGCTTTTTGGAGTTGGGGTTTGTATAGCAGCCCCATGACACCCCTGTAACAGAAAAAAGCATGTGTGCAAAATTTCAGCTCAATAGCTTTTACAACGGCTAAGGAAAACGCGCTGAAAGCTGCAACATTGCATTTAGCGAAGGAAATTCACAGGAAAAAAACTGGAAATGCCATAAGAATTACGCGCCACCGGCAATGCCGGATTAACCTCGTGGCAGAAGGTGGCAAATGCCACGGGCCCCGCGCCTTGAGGGGGCCCCGCGCTGGCCTTAAAAAAAACGCAATAATAACCAAATTCTAAAAACGAGTGTTAGTATTTTCAATGTATATAGTCATACGAGTACAATAACGTTTCTTTATGGTAATACTAATGACTTTTCGGACAAATGGCCTCTTTTATATCATAACAAGCTGTGATAGCTCGCTTCGCTCGCTCTCTCATCTTGAGCTCGCTCCGCTCGCAAATTTACAAAACTAATTGTAAATTTGAAAGATACTTAATTCGATATTCAAAGAGGAAGGAGGTGTAGACCAATCCGCTGGAATCGGTTGACTACGAAATCTGGCAATTCGATCAAGGAATACAGAAAGAAATATGCGAAAAACAAACCTTTATAATCATTATAAATTTTTTTGCGTGTTTCAATGAAATTCTGATATAAATTCGACAGGAAAATTTTCCAAAAATCCGCAAAAACCGTCAAGAAATAGAAACAAAAATATTCGAAAAAAAACTCATTGTGAATTGTTGCTCATTGTGAATTTTCTGCTTACTTCAATGGTTATACTGCCATTCCGGTCGGAGCCTTGTGTAGACCAATAAGGTGGGGTCAACTTAATGAAATCCTGTAATTCGCTCAAGAAAGACAGAAAGAAATATGTATAAGAAAAAGAATTGTCTTCATAATTGTACCCCATTGTGAATTTTTTATATGTCTCGATAGTTGTCCTGTTACTTTGGGTAGAGACCAATCCTGTGGAAGAAATTTACTGAAATCTGTTAAAGAAATACACGCAGAAATAGATGAAAAGAAAGACATTGGGAAATTTAGCTCATTGAGAATTTTTTGTATGTTTCAATAGCTATTATGCTATTCTGGCCAGAGCCTAATCCAACAAACTTAAAATCATGAAAATCTGTCCAGCCGTTCTCGAGTTATAAATGGTGTAGATCTTGAAGAATCGACCTCCTCATGCCACAATTAATTGTTTGACGCCGATCAAGCTGCTCTTCCATATTGCCCATGAACCAATATTTCCGGAACGGATTTCAGAAACCCCTCTCAATGGCTTACACCCCCAATAACCCAATAGCATGGAACCATCTTGGGCTCGCTACGCTCACACTAACATTCCCTTTTAAATCGAAAAATTTGATCATTGTGATTTTTTGCATGTTTCAATATTATTTTGATATTCAGGGAAAGGACCAATTCGACAGGAAAAACTTCCGAGGATCCGCTAAGAAGTTCATGAAATATAAAAAATATGAAAAAAAAAAACTCATTGTGAATTTGTTGCTCGTTGTGAATTTTCTGCTTACTTCAATAGCAGTATAGCTATTCCGGTCGGAGCCTTGACCCATAAGGTGGGGTCAACTTACTGAAATCCTGTAATTCTTTCAACAAAAGACAGAAAGAAGTATAAGAAAAAGAATTGTCTTCATAATTGTGCCCCATTATGAATTTTTCATATGTCTCGATGGTTGTCCTGTTACTTTGAATAGAGACCAATCCTGTGGAAGAAATTTACTGAAATCCGCTCATATGTTAAAGAAATACACGCAGAAATAAGTGAAAAAGAACCCATTGTTAATTTTAGCTCATTGTGATTTTTTTTTTTGATGTTTCAATAGTTATTATGCTATTCTGGCCAGAGCATAATCCAACAAACCCAAAATCATGAAAATCTGTCCAGCCGTTCTCGAGTTATAAATGGTGTAACTAACACGACTTTCTTTTATAGATTTCCCATGAACACTTTGCATGGATTCGGCTGAATTTGGTTGCCGATATCGCAACTTCCCAATGTTCGTCTTTCTCCCCTTAATTAGACGATAATTATGAAGGGAATATGTACAATGATGTCAAAAACAGAGCCAGAGCCATGTAGCCCGTAAAACAATTAAATTCTTCCAGACATTTCTTTTCGGTTATGAGAATTTGCCCTAGATCGTGTGGTTTGACTCGAGTCGATTTCTTTTTATAGGTTTATTTTATATTGAGGAGTTTTATCAATAAATCACATTAAAAGTGAAACTCAAAGCTGCATGGACGAAACTCGGCGTAATTTACATAAAATTCATCATCTACATTTTTTTTACAAAAAAAAAATGTACGTGCCAGCGAAGCAGGCCTCTACAGCTTCGCTTCGTCAAAAATGCTTTTCGATACGAAACCCTATTCAGTATACTTCACGATCCAATATAAAAGTAAGTCAACCAGTGGCCGAACACCTTGACCTGGGGGCCTTCCACCAGCTTCTTGAATGCCCCTCTTCTGACATATAAAAGTAGGTACTAGTTTTTTTTTCGATTTAAAAAAAATGTTTGTCGGCCTTTGCTGGCAAGATTGTTAATGCTATGCTTTTTCATATTTAGAAATACATAACTTTAAAATCTTCTTAAAGAAATTGATATGTCCTCTTTCTCGTTGGAAATGTCAGTTTTGTACAACTTTTTTTTAATCACCACATCTATCAAGCTCGGTAACTCAGGCTACAGGCCCATGTCACTACTTTACTCAGCGTGGTAATTTTTCATATTTTGAAAAAGGGTTATGTAACTATAAAGCTTCAATTTGGCAAAATTATGTTATATATTATATTTAAACAGAATAATACATAACTGGGCCAACAACAGATACAACCAGGAAAATCAAAGAGATCAACTACCACACGCTCATTCAAACTAACCACCAATTTCTCGTTTAAGGGCTGAATTAAGATCGACAGTGAAATTTTTCGCCCAGGGATTTTATCAATAAAAATGGATACTTACTGTCGTGGAATATGTAACAAACGGTGGGGGATTCCATAAGCTACAATCCGAGACCGGTTCCATAATTCTCCTCGGCGATTTTATGTATTATTTTTAAATTCCCCGGTCATTTGACATTTCACGATGAAATAACCGTGGAATCGGAAAAAAATACATAAAATGGCCGAGAAAAATTATGGAACTGTTTTCGGATTGTAGCTTATGGAACTCCCCAGCATTTCCCACATATTCCACGACAGTAAGAATACATTTTCATTGAAAAAATCGCAGCGCCGAAAAATTTCACTCTCGAGGTCAGTACTAGGCTTTAGGGCTAAAGTTCAAAGTCTTCAGTACATCGATGGGCAATATTTTTCCGTCGGGCCACTGTAATGTCGCTGTCATTATTGTCTTAAACTAACAGGGACAGACGACCCGAGTACTTATGATTTTATGGTAAAATTGGCTGATCAATTCGACTTAAGTAAACAGAAACACTCTTGTCAAAATGAAATTCTCTGAACGTACAGTATTAGCCAAAAAGAAGCTACGTTACATTAAATTAAATTTGATTTGACGCCAAAAGTGTCACAGTGGAAGTGTACCATCCACAGGTCACACTAAACATCATTTCACACTGGATAATCGCAAAAGCAGATACGCTAAAATTTTTAGATATTTTACTTTAGGCAAGATTAATGAAACCGAAATATAAGTAGATGTGAATGTTAAATGTTGCGTTAGTTTTAGAATACGTTATTAGTTGGACTAATCGTGATTCCAGTGTATTCCATAAATGATCGCCCAATACAAAGCCAGGGGCCCCGCCCTTGACTCTTGCCACGGGCCTCGCGCTTGCTGAATCCGGCACTGGCCACCGGCCCTTTCTCCGCTGAAAAGCCTTCATGCGAAATGAGAATCTAATTGGAACAGAGCTTTCCTGCTACATTTTTCGTTCGCTGAATGCACTCAAAGTCTAGGTTCGCAAGAGAGACAAATGGAAATTAAAAGGATATATATACATATTTAGTATATTCAACAGGCTTATATTAAATATTCCTATATGTATTATTCCTATTCGTATTTTATTCAAATATTTTTATTTTGCGGAAATCGATACGATTCAATTCATTTAGTAAACAAATTCTGTTTTCTTCATTACCCAATATACGTATATACGATTAGGAAGCAACAAATATTTTCGTGAATTAGAATCTGTAGAATATTTTAATTATTACGAGTGTTTGAACAGCATCGAGGTCGAGAAAGAATGTACTCAATTGTGTTTTCTTTAAATATGAATCAAATGAATTTTCCAGAACACATAAATAAGGCACCACAAGTGCAGTGTTTAGGATATCGTAAAAAACTTTGTACATATATTTTGATATTATTGATGATTGATTGATATCAATGTACACAATCAGGCGAGCAGTGGCGTGCGGTCCTTAGAAGCGCTGGAAGCACTGCTTCCCTATCCTGAATTGAACTGTCATTCCATCTATTGGAAATAACATATTATTTATTGGAAAGGAAAATAGTTTACATCATTCATTAACGCAGCTCCAATAACAAAATTGTTCATGGTCAACATTTTGTCATTAGGACACTAGAATCAACCTTTGCAACAAGCTTCACATTCACAGATTCATGAACACGGTGAAACGATGTTGCACGTCGCTTCTTGTCCCCATACAAAAATAATTCGGACAAGACAACTTCGTTTATCATCGTGCCTGCAGAGATGTGCAATTTCAATGTTGCGAGAAGCGCAAATTGTTGCAGCTTAATTTTTCGAAGACATTTATTTCTGTTGACAGAAGATGTTGATTGGGAGTTTTTGACATGATGCAGCGAAAACATTGATAAGTGGTTGGAATCGAAACGACGATGCTGCTTTGCATTGTTTGTTGTGCGAGGTGTGGGTGATTTTTTACTTGTACATTATGTAACGTATTTCTGTTGTTTTGTTTTGTGAGTGATTGCTTTTTAGTGTCTTGTAGAGGAAAACAATTTTCAATATAAATTTATTCAGAGTTCTAGATAATTGAATAGGGACATAAATAGTGAAAATCCCAAGTAACAATTTCATCCCTATAATACTTCATAAAATATATTCTTCTAACGACAATAGGGGCAATTTACAGGGTATAAACACTGAATAATAGTCCAATAATGGCATCTGGCGCCGTTTTTTGAGCCAATAGAACCTCATTGTAGCACTGAATTACGCTTCGAGAAAGACATACATCATGTGTTATGTCATCATTTTCTGTCATTTTCTCGCGATTGCAAAAAAAAAAGAGAAAAAAAATAATTCCCGCAGCCACCGTCGAACCAGCGACTGTCGTACGCCAGTCCGACGCCCTAACCACTCGGCCAACCTCACATATAGATAACATTGCTCGTAAACACTACAAGTGCTCGACACTTCTTTATCGACCCTTCTCCTATGCACCTTCTTCTTTATATGTCAATCAGTTGAAGCTAATTAAATTCACACATTCTTCAAAAAACACAGACATTTTCTGCGCTGAGATTATCTTAATTGATTCATAAGCTAACAAGGAGTGAGGAAATGTTGGTTTCAAGCAATATTTCAATGAATTCAATTCAAGAAACGTGGTATTCCAGAGCACTTCATAAGTGTCAATTCATTAAATCACAAAGTCCATCCTTCTATAAAACTACGGTGAACAATTTATTGGATGACCATACGAATGTCACACTATAAAAATGACACCGACCGTGCTATAGAAGAATATAATGCATGTGTGTGAGTTAACTTAGAGCAGTGGTTCTTAACCTTTTGCACATGATGGACCACTTGATCAAACTCGTAAGTTGTTGCGGACCACCAAATTGCAATTGTGATAAGAACGATTCAAATCATGAAATCTTGTACCGAAGACTACTTCTTGCCAGGGCCGAATTTCCCATATGGGCAACCTGGGCAGCTGCCCGGGTCGGCAAATTTTGAGGGTACCGAAGACTACTTCTTGCCAGGGCCGAATTTCCCATATGGGCAACCTGGGCAGCTGCCCGGGTCGGCAAATTTTGAGGGGCGGCACATTTTTGAAGCTTTTTATTGGTTTTATATTCTATGAAAGATGGACTCTGACTCAAGAAGCAGTTGATAGGAAAAAATGTTCATTACTTTCTAAGTTATTGTAGGTAGGTGACACCTTAATCCAGGGCGCAAAATTTTAGTTCTACTTCGCTTTTAAATTTTTGTACCGATTTTTTTTCAACATCATGATTTGCTTAGGATTTGAGATTGTCGGTCGCCAAAATATTGTTAGGCAAATTTTAGAGCCAAATTTTACGGTTTTGATAATGGTATGATTCAACTACAAAATGAATTTTGATAAAATATGTTGAAAGATACGGAAATATGCGACGCGTTCTTTACAAGGTCCCTAACTAGGCAAAGCTGTATACCATTTGTCACTAAAATCCCTTTCAGATGGAATGAAGTTAAATTCGACTACCTTCCCGGAGAGACCTTTATGTTAAAATTGTATTCTGCAGCTCAGAAGCCAAGAAATGAAACGAATGAAAATATGGGATTCTCGCAAAAGAAAAAAGAGAGATTATGTTACCGATTCATGATGCTCACACCTAGGTGTCCCAGTTCCGGATATCAAGGGCCAGAAAACTACAAATATTTTAGTTTTCCAGGCTAGAGTCAAAGCAGCAGAAAATGTTGCGTAGTGCCTGGAATCAAACTCGCATTTTTACACCTTCAAGCATTGTAGCAGCCATTTTTTTACCATAGGTCAATCGAGCCTGGGGTCTGAATTCAGCGTGAGGGTTATCCTTTAAGGGCGCGGAAGGAAGATCGGTTGCACCTGCTATTGGAAAATCTTTAGAAAATAGCAATAGCAAAAAAATGCATCACTTTGTACAGTTTTAAACTCGGTAATTTTCTACAAAAGTAAAATCCATCGTGTGAATCGATTTAAATTAATTTTTCACAAATTTTAGGTTTAAATTGTCATATTTTTGAGTATAGAAAAATTAAAAATTCCACTGGCAAAAAATCGTTTAAGACAAAAAATCAGCAAATCGTATAAAAGTCTAATGACTTTTGCTGGATAACATTGCAAGCTTTAATTTTCGAAATTTTTGTTAAATTTATTTTTTATACGAAAAATAAAAAAATAACGAGATCGGAACTTAGGTTAATTACATCAGACAAACGCATCTCAAAAATACTAAGAGATGTGGAGAAAAAGGAAACCTCAGTAAGCATTTTGAAAACATTCTGAACGCAATTTGAATAAGATGTGAAGCCGAATATAATGTTTTCATGTTATCATACGAAATTCAGTGCTTTTTTAAATTATTTCTGAAAGGACCTCTGGATACGTCCGTGGGGGAAGCAGGGTATTTTAAAGCCAACAAAAGACATGGGTCACTGGAAAAAATGAAAAGTTCATATCAGATATACGACCGTTAACGTTACCATGTGTATGCGACTTTTAATACTTCCAAGCTAAACTACTGGCAGAGGGCGCCCATTTGCCTACTGCCCAGGGGCAGCATACAGGTTAAATCCGGCTCTGCTTCTTGCGGTGACCGTACTACACCTTGGTAATATCAATAGGGAAACTAATAGAATTCATTCAATTTACCTTTGGAACACAACTTATTGTTGTCTTGTCAGTTGACGCTTTCGATTAGAAAAATGTGGAAATAACGCAAAACGGATATTGCTGCTTTTAAGCCCATCATCGAGAAAAGTCGGAGATCATCTTTTAAAGGACTCTGGGTGTGAGTTTGCTAAGTCTGAACGAATTTCAAAACCCTCATTAATTTTCGTAAAGGGTGCCCAATATTTCGGTTTGTTTCATTCAGAGATGTCTCATAATTGTTAAATCCAGTTTTGTTTATCAGATTATAAAGCCCTTTCTTACAGTTACAACAATTTTTACATAAACTCCTATAAATATGGCATTGTTGCGGTTCATGTTGTACCAACAGAAACCTATGTATTTAAGTGCCACCGAAGATCAATAATAACTTAATTATCTTAATTCAGCTATGGAAATTACCATTATGGTCTGGCCGGAAAATAATAGGTTTTCAAAATATTCATCGCCTTAAATACCTGAACTGTTTACCTAGAATTATGACAACCCTCAAGTCTATAAAGACACTCGGCCGTCCTCGTTTTCTTGCACATCCCAATCATCTTGCGTTCGTCACCAAAAAAGAAGCATATAAAACAAATTTTGACGGTATTTCATTCCATCGTAATAAGCTACACTCACATTTCTTTTTGCGACCAATACAATACATCTTACACAGTGCACAACGTTCAATTTCTCAATGAAAACACTCTGTTCTGCTCAGCCAAAACGGACTCCCATCCGTTTCCAACATTCAAGTTAGAAAGTTAAGATTGAGCTGCGTGAAATTCGAGAATTGTCGTATCGGATTATGAGATAACCACAGCAAAGGCTTCGCGGACCACCTAGGGTCAGCTCAGGGACCACCAGTGGTCCGTGGACCACCGGTTAACCCATTAGTGCATAGTGTCCCTTTAAAGGGACACCCACTTTTTCCCGTTATATGGTCAGATTTTTGACTATGCACTGGAAGTGGGTTTGCAATGGCAACTATTAACATCTCAGTTATCAAACAAACTCGTGTTCAAATTTTTTTATTGCTTGGTGTAGTTTATTTATTGAAAAGAATGAGTGGCGGAATTTTAAAAAATCGCCAGACTCATGGCTGGTGAGAACAAATTAAAAATTGGTAATATTTTGATGTGCTAGTTTACTGTTTTGAATGAATAATCGTTAAAATGTGTATAGGCTATTATTCTAATCAAAGAAAAAGCGTCGTGATGTCTTAGCTTTTGTGTAATATAGCAAGTATTGCAATGTCCCCTATAAGGGACATTGTGCAAGTAGGTCAGTTGGTGAAATATTTTCATAGACTTACTGCTGCGGAAATTTTGGAGAAATTTGAAGCAGTAGACGGTTTTTTTAAGTCATCAACATTTCAGCTTTAACCCAATTGATGGCAATGAAACAGGGATCTCGAAAGGGGATATTTACTGCTTATAAGAGTTGCATTTACAGTCTAGACGATCTAGCGATAGCTCTCGAAATTACCGAATAAGCGCCGGTATTGGTCAAAGACCCCTCCGAAGGGTCTGTGTCCCTGTCATGGGTTAAAGGAATTTTGTGAGTGACTTCACCATCAACACGAGCTCCACAGAGGAGGGAGACAAAGGCATTGCGGCGTTTCCCGATGCAGATTTGCTATGGCTGACTGGCATCCCACCCCGGCTCCGGGTCTCAAAAGGACTAGCTGTTGAAACAAAAGAGTGCTGATTCCTAGCTGCTTAAAGTAATGCCTGTGTTAGTAATACCTGATGTGAAACGTCATAACTCGGGAAAGCAGGGTTACCAACTGAGCCTGATAGTCAACGGGCAACCGAGCCCACGGAATGCCCTTCGAACAATGTTATGATTCCATATTACGGTAAAAGCAGCTAACAATTTGTGCGCGGAGAACTAATTAGATTTTATTTTGGACAAAAGTTCAAGCGCAGGGCATTAAGTATTTATTTCAGATATAGGGAAAAATATGCTCATGTCGTTTAAAGAAGTTTTAAAGTTAAGGAGGATAGGTCATCGATCTGCTCACTAAAGAAAATAGAGGATTCAAAGCAACTAATGAGTTAATATGTAATTTTTTTACATGCCACTTATAAGTTTTGTTGATTTCTATTTCATATCCGTCAAATTACTTCACTTTTTATCCAGTGTGGGCATTTTGACCGGATACAATACAAGTTGGTCGTATCGATTTTTTCATTCGACAACTGACCGCTGTGCATAGTGTCCCTTATAGGGGACGCCTTGTAAATCTACTATTACTTATTTTTTCGAACAAAATCTTTCAAAAAGTACTTCCTTGTCGCTACTTCAATTCACAATAATTGACAAAAGTCAAAAAATGTTGTCAGGGAGCTTCATGCACTAATGGGTTAAGAACCGTTGACTTAGAGAGACCATTGCATGTGTGTGCTGTATCACCCAATAAACACAAGAGTGGAGTATTTAAAGGAGTACGTTTTTAGGTTAACGTTTAGAGACAGTTTTATCGAAGTTTTACACCACCATCCTTAAATTTATTCCATAATGATGATATAAGCTTTCCGGAAAATACTTTAAGGATGTTTTATCGGATCAAAATATTACTTTAAGAGATGTAACACGATAAATGAATTTCGTGGTACTATATGATTGCTACAGTATGGAGTGCTTCTTTAAAGCAAACGAATTGTTGCTTGGGAATTGTCCTATTTGACCAAAGAAAAATCATGTAGGCATGTCAAAATATACAGTATGCGTATACATATCAATTTGTAACTTTTGAAAATCAATTTCACAAAACTAAATGCATATTTGAGTACTGAACTGGTTAAATTTCATTAAAAAAATAAAATTGTCCATGAATAATAACGGTAAGACATAAATTCGATTTTCCATAGTTACGAATTTGATGTTTCAAATTTACGAATTTGGTTGTCCAAACTTACGAAATTGAATTTACACAGCTATCAATTTGACAGAGAAATAGTATATATGTATGTATTAGGATTGATACGAGCAAATTATTATAAAACACAAGTATGTATAGTATTCGAATTGAATGAATGAAATAACGTTAAATCTTAGAGAAAGCATGCGTTAGTCCAGAGTGGGCATCAGAAAATAGAAATGGCACCGTTCTCACACTATTGCAGTTCATAGTATGCGTGAAAATATTATTCAAACGTCAATTTTTTGTTTACAATTGAGAATATAAAATCCGCGTAATATTCATTACTCTCTTAAAATGCCGACGTGATATTTAACCCTTCTGTTGGCGTATAGATCCAGACAGACCATTGGTACTATATCTTGATGAAAAATATCGTTCAATAATATTTTCCACCCCTTTCCATATAAATTTCAAAGGAACCGACGGCCAAAAATGCGATCAAACATTCGGCGAAATGTAAACTATGTCTATGTAAACTGTTTCTAGAACCAAAATTAGACCTCTTCAAAAAATAAGATTGATTTCACAGAAGATTCAGCTACACCTTAGGCATAATAGCTCGTAGGCGGCGTCAGAAGGGTTAATAATTGCATCGACAATATTTTGACATTTGAATTATTTCGTGGAGTGTAGTGTAATAAATTTGGAGTCAAACACATGTGGGTTGTGTGATCACATAGCCACTCTGGACTAACGCATGGCATGAGTTGCTATGTTTTCTCTAAGCGTTAAATGTATTGCACTACAAATTTTTTGTTTAAACGCAAAATGGGATAGCTGCACACCTTTACCTTTATTGAGACATCAAAAGATTTGTAGATCAAATGTGGGGGCTCTTGAATTAACAATTATATTCTGAAGCAGTGTCCAGTGTAAGAAAACAAGCGCTTCCCTTCCTTTAATTTCCACCGCACGCCACTGCAGGCGAGATTCGCTAAACTCCATGAGAAATTTGGTAATTACCATTAATAGTCCAGTCATATTAGCATTTCAAAATGAAAAAAGTAGAGGCTAATTTTTGTTGTTTTTGAATCAGTGGGCTCCCAGAAATCTAAAACTCATTTTGCTAAAAAAAAATGGATAGGAAAGGTTCCAAAAAGGACAAAAAAGGATACTCTTTAATCCTTGACATGTGGGGCATGTGGGGTTTCCTGTATCTGTATAGCTTTCCAAAGCTGTGATTTTCCATTTAAGCCCGAATTATTCCATTTAGTGTCCTTCAAACAGGAAACAAGCACCGGAAATGCAATGCACTCGACGTCCTCTTTGATATGACACCCCGCACGCCCACGTTCGATCAAGGTTTGTAATTAGTGTCGTTTTATGTCCTTTTTCGGATCAATTTCAATTCAATTTTTTAGCAAATTTAACGGTAGAATCTTTAGCTACTATAGATTCTGAAAAGAAAAGAGAAGTAGTGTCAATATAATGTATTCTCGTAGTAATGGCTTTGGGAAAATACACGATAATTTTTCATTTAATGTCGATTTATTCCGTTGAGGATCCTTGAAACAGGAAACAAACACCGGATATATAATGTACTCGACGTCCCCTTTGATCCCCCTTGACCTTCGGTCAAGGATTAAAGAGTATCCTTTTTCGTCCTTTTTGGGACGTTTCCGATCAATTTTTTTTTAGCAATATGAGTTTTAGATTCCTGGAAGCCCATACTGATTAAAAAACAACAAAAATTAGCCTTACTCTATTTTTTTCTATTTGGCCTGAATTGGAATCTTTAAACTGGACTATAAATTTCACCGGGAAAAAATGGAAAAAATGAGAATCTGTAATTGAACTCCGCCATCGTTAAGGGCTCTAGAAAGCAAAATAAACTTGTTACCACTGGAAGTTTGAATTGTTCCACTTCATCTACTTATACATCTTATGAATCTGAATCATATCATTGTTTATTCCATTTCAATTGACGTCATTCCCATATTTTATTGATATTCATATGGTAACCGAATGGGATTGCTTGAAATAGATAAATACTATCACTCACAAGTTGAAAAGGTCAAACGGAAGCCTCGGTGTAGTTCAATATGTATTTTTGTTCCAATTTGTTGATGTTATTTAATATCTTGAGCAGTGAATTTCTTCGTACTAATTTGTATTGTGTTTTATATTTATAAATCTTGCATTTAATTGGTCATAAATAAATGCCATTAATAGATTGTCTAATTATATGGCTGAAGGAAAATGTAAAACAAAATGAAACGAAAGACGCGGCGCTTCGTCGTTTAAAATACGGTGACCCCCCTCTTATCGTTGAACTTGCTAATCATAAACATAGCGTATGCCTGTACGCGAATAAGATGAGGCATATTGCCATAAAATACAAATTTTGATTTTAATTCGACTGTTTTTTTACCAAAAAAAAAAGGTAGTACGGAGTAAAACATTTCAACAATGAAAAATTAATTAAATTATGGTGAACCTGTGTCGGGACACATAGTGGACCAAAAGTGGTTTTGGTTTTGGATTTTTATATAAATTTAAAAACAATACATAAAACAAAGAACATATCTTGGTGTTTTTTATACTTAGTATTAGATATAACACATTTAAATTTCTTCCAATTTTTCCTTTTCTCTTCAGTTTTTTCGCGATTATTTCGAAAATGTCAAAATACATATGCAGAAAAATAGTCTGGGAATGAAATAAACTGCACATTGAACTGGCACTGTGTGCGCTATCATCTGCTTCAGCCTTGACGTTGACTTATGGGACACCCTGTATGTATCTTGTTTGAAATAGAACAACGCCATCTAGATATACAAGCCAGATTATCAGCTAATTAAAATGAATCTGTCAGTGGCGATGATCTCAAGTAACACGTATTACAACAATAGCAATAGCAACAACAACAACAACAGGTAAACTGTTAGTGGCCACGGACGAAATTGTGGAACTTAGGTTCTTGCAGTTCGGCCTGCCTTTCAAGATGGCAGTGGATAGAAGCAAAACGGGCGAAAGCAGCACAATCCAATTGAAATGGGTAACGTAATTTCGCTGTTAAACAGCAGCAGCAGCACGTCACCGATTTAAAATGTATTGTGCTGCTTTCGTCCACTATTAGGTCTCTTTGTTTCCATTTCAAGCATATGAGACGTAGCTAGACAAATTTTGAAAATGTCACCTTTCTGCCAATTGAAGATAAACTTCAGAAAATGTATACAAAACATTTATTATGAACTTTTAAAAATGCGTCATAAGGAATGGCTAATTTGATAGGTAATATATTCAAAATCATTTCCATTATTATTTAAATGGCATATCATCCAGTCTCGCTTCCGACTATCCAAATTAGTCATTGAAGAATCTTTGATCAAAATACAGATATACTATTGATTAGGCGTGTAGCTTTGACGTCAGACAGCTTTTTTTCAGTATACAATATACATATTTTGTTATCATGGGTAAAACCCAAAATTAAACAAAAGGATCTAAAAAATTTAAACAAGGTAAAAAAATGTTTTTTAGCAAAACATACGTCGAAAACATCCAAACTAAATCCGTAATTTCGATAACCCAGGATCGTAGTACATAATACATATAGTGATATTTTACTTATAGCGCCATATACGGGTAAAATACATTTTTTGTTCAATTTAGCGTCGAAAAATAGAAGAAGAAAAAAACATAAATAAACATTGGAAGCGAATATTAAGGATCTAAAAATGTAAACAAGGTCAAAAAAAATGTTTTTTTAGCAAAACATCAGTCGAAAACATCCAAACTAAATCCGTAATTTCGATAACCCAGGATTGTAGTAATACAGATAGTGATATTTTACTTATAACGCCATATACCAGTAAAAACATTTTTTTTTTCAATTTAGCTTATTTATTAGCGTTGAAAAATAGAAGAAGAAAAAAATATAAATAAACATTGGAAGCGAATATTAAGGCTATGTTAAATAAGTAAAGTGAAAATCGAGCTGGAAACCTAACATTCAAGAGAGGGTGAATAAAGCAACTATAGCACTCTATTCGTGCAGGAAAGCAATTGGAAAGAACTGGGGTTGCAACCAAAAGCACTGTATTTGGATCTACACTGCTATCGTACGACCCATTCTACTGTACGGCGTATGCGTATGGTGGCCGGCACTCAGTAAAACAACTTATTACTTAGGGGGCCTCTTATATTTCGGGATCTGCTGCCGTTGGATCTATTCGGCCAACAAACGGCTGCCAACACGGCACTACGCTTACGTGAAACTAGTCAGTGGCAAACACTAGAGTACGGCCACTCAACGATACTACAAAACTTTAAACTCCCCTTGGAGACTGATTATGATTACACTAGTCCCAAGTATGCTTTTCGCAAAAACCACGATTGTTTGATTCCGTCAAGGGATCATTGGGATAACAATGCACCCCTGACTACAGGGTATTTGGTATTCTATACAGATGGCTCTAAGAGGGATGAAGGAGTTGGTATTGGAATCCACACGGGTGGACTAGCCAGGGGTGTCAAACTCAAAACCTGGCCCGGGCCAAATAAGTCTCTCCTCAGGTTTAGGTGGGCCGCAGGAGGAAAATTGAAAATTTCAAAAACTTTTATATATTCGAATTGCGAAAGTTGATTACAAAATATTACTTTTAAAATATGACAGAAAGTCTGGATCACTTTAGCGCAGTGGTGATCCAGTTCGTGCCCTCCCCCTTGCGATATCTGCTGATCCTGCCCCCCCCCCTCCCTTGCCATGGGCAAGGACATAAGTTTCATCCAGGAATCCATTGCCGCAATTTAAATTGTTTGAACATTTGTTTGCTAGTGCAGCCCATATTTTGGAACTACTGAATTTTAGGAAGTATTATTTAAATTTCATGATTTCCGCATCCTGAATTTCGTCATGAGCAAAATTGATATTGATATTACTAGAGCGACCAAAATCCGTAAACTTAACTTTAAAAAACATTTAAAGACTATATCAGCCGTATCAAGAGATTTTTTATTTTTTTCTCGACCTAAAATATTCTCAGTGGTGTTCATCAAATGGATTTTGTAGCAGCGAAATAATCGACGAAAATACAATTTTTGCCATTTTGCAAAGCTTTGCAACAACCGATTTCCTCCTGGTGTACATATTTCGAAAGAAGTCCGCAAGAAAACTATAATTAATTATGGCAAGCCAGCCCAAATTTATTAATGGTATCAATATTAGAGTTGTGCCCGCGTCCCCCTTTCCTAGCCGCCACGCCTCCCTAGGGGGCGCGCCCCCGTTTGGGAATCACTGTTAGCGACTTCGGGATTATCCGTGAGAACTTCCTCCTTTGGAAAATGTACTTCAAGAACATCAAACAATTAAGACAAGAAGCGAAAACGTGAAAATATGATTGAGCTTCAAGTAACCAGTTTTTGTAAATAATATGATTTCCGTCTAATGTGGGACAGATGATAAAAAAATTTTAGTACCAGGTCACCCAAAATAACAAAATAGTCAGATTAAATTAATTTAAGCAGAATGATGTCGTGCTCTGTGGCCGTGATCGTTCGGTCGCCACTCTGTGAAATATACACTCATAGAGAAACGAGTTTCCAAACTCGGCACGACTCGTCGCAAGTTTATTATTCAGAAGAAGATGATAAGAAATATTCTTATCGTAGAATAATAAACTAACAATGCGACTAGGAAGTGGTATGGCTGACAACCGTATCACACTCCGAATTCAGTTGTCTTTGTAACGTTGATATGACTACACACGGTAGTCATTAACGCACCATGCTCCACTAGGAGTTTCGGTAATGAAGAAGAAGAGAATGATGGCTAAAAGAGACAATAATTAGTTTGTGATACAAACTCATGCAACAATACATATAGGTCTAATAATCAGGCACTTGTGATTATTATGTTGTAATTTCACATCCAGGTGATTTAGTTAACAATTCTAAGATTTCTGTAGTTTTTAAAGCTTTGCCATTTTTCCAAATAAATCTCAATTCATGTTCGGTTTGTTTGTTCGTGACAAACAACAAAAACAAGTAGTGACGTAATAAAAAGCAAAAACCAAACAGTGCAACATTGGCGAACATAACCTAAAATTATAAGCTGATTTTGACGTCTAAGATTCTACATTGCGGCCTTAATATCTAGACGGCGTTGCTGTAGTGTTCTTCAAGTGGAAATTTCTGCAATCATGGAAACCCTAACCTGTTTGGGAAATCATGTCGTCACGATGAGGGATGTCATCATACACTGCGTTTCACTTGAATAGCACATTCCGTTTTTTCATTGTAATTTGCTTACATATCAATATTCTTATGACTTTACTAGTAGTTTTTTTGTCTTGTTTGTGTGGGCTCCCCGAAAAAAATTGAGTACTGGTAAAGCCTTAACAAGCGAAGAACAAGTTAAAATAAAAACCTAAAGGAATTGTGACCTTTCAGTAAATAAAATATCGAAAAAAATTGAAAAAAAAAAAGAACAGAAACGTGATTTACAATTTTATTAAAAATGATGCAGATAAGCGATCTATTCTGCGTGAAGCATCGAATTCACATGATTCTGTGGACAAAACTCGGTTAAAAGTTGGTCACAGTGCGAGTAAAACAACTGTCTGGCGTGCTAATTCAAAAGCTAAACACCTTAAGCGTCTAAAATTAAAAAAAAACACCACTTAACCCCGCTCTAAAACAAGCTCGGTTGACTTTTTGTCGTACCAACATGTCATGGACCAAAGAGTGGTATGGCGTTGTTTTTTCTGATGAGAAGAAATTTAATTTGGAAGGGCCCGACGGATATAACTGTTATTCTTATGATTTAAGGAAGGAGACTCACCAGTTAGACCGTTTGCACAGTCGAGTTGGCGGCGGCGTAATGGTTTGGGGAGCCAAATCCTACTACGGCACTTGTGAACTCCAATTCTTAGACACCACTATGAATGCTAAGTCGTATCAAGGTGTTTTAGAAAAGGCTTTTCCGACATTCGAAAGTCTCTTTGGCCCATTGCCGTGGATTTTCCAACCAGACAATGAACCAATACACACTGCCCGTGCCGTAAAGTCGTTTATCGAGTCCAAAAATGTTACTCTTTTGAACTGGCCAACATACTCGCCGGATCTAAACATAATAGAAAATGTTTGGGGATGGCTGGTCAGAAAAGTTTATAAGTCTGGTAAACTGTTTTCAACAAAGACTGAACTAATTGAAGCCATTCAGCAATCATGGGCTACAATATCCCTTGCTTACATCAAAATTTTGTACGATTCTTTGCCTAATAGGACGTAGGAGGTTATTTCAAACGGAGGAGGCTCAACCCATTACTAAAATTGCTGATTTTAATTCAAATTGATTTCAACTTGTATTCTGAACAGTAATGGCTGAATTCAAATTGTAAGACAAAACCGGACGGGTAAACTTGCAAGACAAGAACCATCGTTCTTACAATCTGAATTGCATAATGCTTGTCTGCTGGCCACTACAAAAGCTCTCGCCGTCCGTTTATTAGCACAAACATAATAGGTTCTTCTCCCATTTTTTTGGATAACCGAGATCGCCCAGAGATGATTTATCAACAGGAAAACGCGCCAGTTAACTTACAAAAGATGATGGAGAACCTTTGGGGAATATTATTGTGCGATGTCTATGACAAAAATCGACAATACGAAAGATTTTCACATCTTAATGAAACTGTAACCGATGGTGGTAGAAAATAACACATTAACTGAAAGCAATCTTGGCGAGCAGCACCTAATAGGCTCTTTGAACTAATTCAGAATAGGGGGAGATTCTACCCATTATTAATTTAACATGTTTTATGTTTTTATACCCTTCGCTCATAGAGTGAAAGGGTATATTAACTTTGTCATGAAGTTTGTAACGCATTGAAGGAAGCATCTCCGACCATATAAAATATGTATATATATGATCAGCGTGACGAGCTGAGTCGATTAGACGATGTCCGTCTGTCCGTCTGTCTGTCTGTTGCGACGCGTTTTGCTCGGCCAGTTTAAAAGCTATGGAGCTGAAACTTTGCACACATGCTTCTTTTTGTTGCAGGCAGTTTGTATGTTTGACTCGCTGAAATCCGACAAGGGGGTCGTGGGGCTGCCATACAAACGTACCCCCCAAAATTAGGTTCTTCTTAGAAAAACTTTTTTATTTATGCATCAATTTCAATAAAATTTCACACAAATGTGTTTTCATTGCTGACACATAATATATGTAAAAATTGACCAAATCAGACAATGGGGTCATGGGGCTGTCATACAAACCTAGCTCCCCAAATTAACTTCTTCTAAGAAATTTTTTGTTATTTATACACCAATTTCAACAAAACATAGAAATGTGTTTTAATTGATGCCACAAACATACCTAAAAATTTATGGAAAGGCCATGCGTTCGTAGGGCTGCCGTACAAGCCCCCCCCCCCTTTGGTTCTTCTAAGAAACCCACATCCCCCGCTTCTCCCATTAAATCTTCGCCACGGCACTTATGTGAAAATTCAAGGAAAAGCATGGAAGCGGGGAGGACTAAACACAAGTCATAGATACGCCCCAAAAAACTTTTAGCCCGAGGGGAGCGAAGGGTATCCAAATTTCGGCCGCGCCCGAAATTAGCCTCGGTCTCGTTTTTTCTTATTTTTGCCATATTCTCCTATAGCTATAGTCGTGCACCTCGATGAAAAACTGCTTGTTTTAGCAAATAAATAACAGTTTAAAATAAATTTTTTTAATATGTTAACTTTTATGTCTTTCATGCTCTTCTATTGCGTAATGTTTTTTTATACCCTTCGCTTATTAAGCGTAAAGGGTTAACTTTGTCATGAAGTTTGTAACGCATTGAAGGAAGCATCTCCGACCAGATAAAATATGTATATATGTATATGATCAGCGTGACGAGCTGAGTCGATTGAACGATGTCCGTCTGTCCGTCTGTCTGTCTGTCTGTCTGTTGCGACGCGTTTTGCTCGGCCAGTTTAAAAGCTATGGAGCTGAAATTTTGCAATTTTTGTTGCAGGCAGTTTGTATGTTTGAATCGCTAAAATCCGCCAAGGGGGTCGCGGGGCTGTCATACAAACCTACCCCCCAAATTTAGGTTCTTCTTAGAAAAACTTTTTTATTTATGCACCAATTTCAATCAAATTTCACACAAATGTGTTTTAATTGGTAACGCACAATATATGTAAAAATCGACCAAATTTGACAATGGGGTCGTGGGGCTGCCATACACACCTAATCTCCAAATTATGTTCTTCTAAGAAAAACTGTTTTATTTTCTTATCGATTTCAATCAAATTTCGCACAAATGTGTTTCTAGTAATACCACAAAACATATCTCAAAATGGACCAAATCGGACCATGGGGTCATGGGGCTGTCATAGAAACTTAGCTCCCAAAATTAAGTTCTTCTAAGAATTTTTATACCCTTCGCTTATTAAGCGAAAAGAGTATATTAACTTTGTCATGAAGTTTGTAACGCATTGAAGGAAGCATCTCCGACCATATAAAATATGTTTATATGTATATGATCAGCGTGACGAGCTGAGTCGATTGGACGATGTCCGTCTGTCTGTCTGTATGTCTGTTGCGACGCGTTTTACTCGGCCTGTTTAAAAGCTATGGAGCTGAAATTTTGCACACATGCTTCTTTTTGTTGCAGGCAGTTTATATGTTTGAATCGCTAAAATCCTACAAGGGGGTCGTGGGGCTGTCATACAAACCTAACCTCCAAAATTAGGTTCTTCTTAGAAAAACTTTTTTATTTATGCACCAATTTCAATCAAATTTCACACAAATGTGTTTTCATTGCTGACACACAACATATATAAAAATCGACCAAATCGGACAATGGGGTCGTGGGGCTGCCATACAAACCTAGTCCCCCAAATTAGGTTCTTCTAAGAAAAACTTTTTTATTTTCTCATCGATTTCAATCAAACCTCAGAAAATTACATTTCTATTGATGCCACATAACAAACCCGAAAATAAATGAAATCGAACTATGGGGTCGTGGGGCTGCCATACAAATTTAATCCCCGAAGTTAGGTTCTTCTAAAAAATAATATATTATTTGGATACAAATTTCAACCAAACCTCATTGAAATGTATTTTTATTGATGTTACAAAACATATGCGAAAATGAATTAAATCGGACCATGGGCTCATGGGGCTGGCATATAAACCCAACCCCCAAGTTCTTCGAAGAAAACCTTTTTTATTTGTCCACCAATTTCAACCAAATCTCATAGAAATGTGTTTTAATTGATGCCACAAACATACGTAAAAATTGATGGAAAGGCCATAAGTTCATAGGGCTGCCGTACAACCCCACCTCACCCTTTTTGGTTTTTCTAAGAAACCCACGTTTTTCTAAGAAACTTCGCCATGGCACTTATGTGAAAATTCAAGGAAAAGCATGGAAGCAGGGAGGACTGAACACAAGTCATAGGTACGCTTGAAAAAACTTTTACCCCGAGGGGAGCGAAGAGTATCCAAATTTCGGCCGCGCCCGAAATTAGCCTCGGTCTCGTTTTATTTTGTAAGGGTTTAGTTTGTTTAAGCTTCAGATTTCAGTTTTTTTTTCTAATGCGGCTATAGGTATATTACCCACAAAGCTGTATTCTGCACTATTTCATTTTGAACTGCAAACAAAATAGTAATATGTCGCTTGAAATAGATATGATGCAGCAATAGCGACGATAATGCATTATGCCGCTGCTGCTGTAACTGCATCTCCAATCCATTTCAATCATAATAGAATTTATGAAAACCCATACACAATACCAGTTTTTAAGTAAAAAAAAAATAATCATCCAGACCGATTTGAGCTGACATCAATGAAGAAGAGAAGGAAACGAAATATCTGAAAATAAAGGGGACAATTTGTTTTTTTTTTTATAGGTAGCAGTGGCATAGGAAATTTAGTGTTTGGGGCTGGTATGGTTTAATACTTTTTGGCTTTTTCATTGGTTGGAGTATTCAACAGTAATGCACTGGAATACATCTAAAATTTTGTATTTAAACGAATTTATACCACGCAACGCTTTGCAATCCCATCTAAATGTACTTTTTACAATAGTGTAAATGTGGATGCTGTTGGCATAAAGTTACGCAACAGGAACGTTGCTGATTAATTAATTTTAAGTATCTATTAATTTTGAAATTTCGTATTCATTTATTCCGACGCCCCTACTACGAAGTTGCAGCATTAAACTGCGCATGTGCATGATTTTGTTTACAATTAAATAAAATAAATAAATAACAGGCGCGACAATCCAGCATTGGACTAAGGCCGCAGGATCTGTTAGTGACATCCTATTTCCAAGATCTTATCTGCTTTTTGTTGAGGTAATGAGATCAGCATCACGCTCAGCAGTGTTATTTATCCCCATAAATGGGTACTCGTTTAACATCTGAGTGAGATCATAGTCCGTCACAAGCTCGTGAGTTCGAAAAACACCATGGAACACGGTGAGATTCGAACTCATGAGCGTGTGCACCGAAGGTGCGCGCACTAACCGCTAGACCAGCCAGACTACTATTGTTTACAATTAATTTTCCAAATAAAATTCGAATGAGAAATGCGGTTATTTGCATTTCCTTTTTAGATTTTCTTATTCATTGGTTGACATTGAAAACACGGCCTTAAATGTAAATTGTACTAAATAACTATATACTAAGCCATAACCTTATCTCTACCTAATATTTTTTTATTAAAACGAAATCACGCCTCCTATCGGTCACGCAATGTCATTCCAACAATTTGCCGTTTTTATAGAGTTCAATGATTCAAATAGTAAACACATCTTCTCTTTCTCAAATCATAGAACTAATTTTAAATTCCGTATTTTTCCATTCATGACAGTTTTGCACAGATAAAATTGAAAGTTAACATAACAATTATGAAAACATACTATCAATAGCGAGGTTTTTTTCGCATCGCGTGTAAATCTGACTCGAAAAAAACGATCGCGGGTAACATCCCGGTTAAGACCAAACAGCTGACATTTGACAGTTTTTGCGCATCTTTGGCTCACCTTCGTTGGCTTATTTTTTAGATGGGGTGGATTTTATCACAAAAGATGATTATTTCTTTGCAAAATCTTTTCTCGTGACATTTGGTTTGAAAAAACAAATTCCCTCATACTTCCCCTATGCATCCGCCATCTACATTTGAGCTATATCCCGTGTAGGGTATTTGCACGCGTGAACTTTACCTGAGTAAGTGTAATTTTTTTTATATGAAGTTCTACCCAAACCTGCACGGGATAAACACAATAAAACGTGCCTAATATTAAAAAGATCCAAAACGACACCGATTGTAATAAAATATTTTTTTTGCTGCCCTACTAATGATCAACGTCAATGGATCGCGTGTTTTACGTACTGGTCTTAATCCAGTTATGCTAATCGGTGCTCTTGAAAAGTTTATTGGTACATAAAACTACTTTTGAATTTCATTTACGTACTTTAAATAATAATTCTTAAAATTAATAGAACTATTCTTTTGTTTAGCTTAAATAGCGATCAGCTCATATTATGATATGTACGAGTATGTTCTTGTTGTGTCGTGCTTTCAAATTCATCGGAGTAACTTAAATAATGTGTTCTAAGCTTGTGTCGTGCGAACAAAAAATGTAATACATATATTAATGGTATTAATGAACCACGATCTGATAATTGAATTATGTGATACATTCATTACATAATACATGGTATACATGTCATTACAAAGTATGAATAAGTCTGTTGATGGGGTTAATCTTCAACTGAGTGCAGCGACACGTGTGCATTTCTAATAAAAATATTTTTATAATATAATATAAATATTGATTTCTATTCATGTGATACCCGTATACACGTACCGGAAACTGTGGTCATTGGCAGTTTTTTAACCCATTGAATGGACACGGATATTCGAGTTCAGCGGTTAATTAAATAAGTCCTAAGCTGCATTACTTCTAATCTTGTCTGTCCGAACTTCGCACGATATATCAACAAGAAATCCCATTTAATTCTAATATGTACTTTTATAAAGAGTATAGCCGTCTTTATCAAGAACGTATATAAAACGGGTGTATAAGTAATGGGAGAAAATCTACGTCTTGTATTGAACAAGTTGAAATGGTAACGTGAAGTTATACATACTTGGAAAATGTGCCCACTATAGAATAAAAAAAAATTCTGGAAGCGATGACGACCTTAACTTTTCAGCAAATTAGATTTAAAGTAAATGACACACATTAAGCAAACATTACATATCCTAATAACTTAGACATTTGTACTGTGCCAGGAAGCGATAGAGTCCCCGTCGAATACTATAAATATGCTTCTGAAAATCTTGTCGATATCCTTTGTAATGAGTTTAACAGGATCTTTGACACCAGTGATGTTCCTGTTGAGTTCAGAGAATCGATTATTTTTCCTATGTTTAAAAAGGGCGACGTGAACGAACCATCAAGCTACAGAGGAATTTCATTTCTAAATGCGTCTGGCAAAATTTTCGCATCTATCCTGCAGAGGAGATTCACCGAATGGCTAAACGAAACGCAACGGATAACTGAAAGTCAAGCTGGATTTCGAAAGGGTTACTCTACCCATGATCACATCTTCGTACTATACAACTGTGTGCGATTGTTTTTGAACCAGGGACGAAAATTACATATATTCTTTGTCGATTTTAGGGCTGCCTTCGATACAGTTGACCGTCTATCAATTTTTTTCAAGCTATACAACAATGGCATGAGCAAAAAGTTTGGAAAAGTATTGGAGAAACTCTACGAAGATACACAAGCAATGGTCTGGAATGGAACACAACTTTCAAAATCATTTACAACGACGGTAGGCATGATGCAAACTTAGTCCGGATATTTTTGCTATTTTTGTAAATGATATCTTGGACGATATGCCAGGAGGTGCAGAAGCTTTTGGAACGATGGTAAAAGGCCTGTTATATGCGGATGACATGGTCTTCTTTGCGGAGTCACCCAAAGAGCTCCAGGAAATGATCGACCATCTGGAGGAGTACTGCACAACTTGGAAACTCCAAGTAAACCTCGACAAATAAAAAATCATGATTTTTAAGAAGCGTTTCCGGTTAGCTCGGGAAGAAACATGGTCGTATGCAGGAAATCAAATAGAAGTTGTCACAGAGTACAAGTACCTCGGCATTTGGTTTACAAGCAATTTGTCAATGGAGCGGCATCTTACTGAAAAGTTAAAAGAAACTAAATGGGCCATGAACTCGGTATGGAAAAACTGCTTTAACAACGCTGATATATCCCACACGGCTAAGTACAATATTTATGAAGCGGTCGTCAGATCGATTATGCTATACGGGGCACAAGTGTGGGGAGGATGAAGTTACGACGAGGTCGAGCGCATACAGAGATACTATTTAAAGCGCGTTTTTTATCTTCCAATGACGACTCCAAACTATATGCTACAACAAGAAACGGGTCCTAACACCAGTGTTCATGGAAACACTTAAATCACACATAAGCTATTTAATGAAAGTTGCAGCTATGAGCGACGGTAGACTTCCAAGAAGAGTGCTTTTATACTCTATTGAGACAGAAACTCTTTGCTACGGAGATCTTATGGCACTAGCAGAAAAGAACCGAACGCAATTCGCTTGGATTGGGACAGCAGATACTAATTGCATGCTATACAAATTGCTCAGTGACGTAAGACACCCATCGATCGAAGCAGCTGCAGAAAGGGCTAGCACAACACAACATCGAGAAATCTATGTGCAACTCCATCACAGTCTTGAAGCGAATACATATTTCCGAAATGACTTTCCGGCAGATAAAATCTCATTAATATTCAGAGCCAGAGGAGAGTTACTTCCCCTTAATTATATATCTCATAGAGAAAACCTACCCATACTATGCAGTATCTGCAATCTAAGGGCAAGAGAGGATACCAGGCACTTTATAGGTATATGCCCAATTTTCAAATAAATCAGAAGGCTTTGCTTTGGAAAGGACACGCTAACCGATGTGGAACTGAATGCGCAGCTAAATGGAAGCGACTGGCATAATCTATATAAATATTGTAAAATTGCGATAAACTACAGAAGACGTATAATAAACGAAAGCATGTAAATTTAAACCTGAACTTAATCAATTAAAGAGAACTAAAAATTTAATTTTGAAATAAGTAATTGACTTTGCAATAGTTTTGTTTTAATATAAAATTGAATTGAATAAACAGAAAATAATTTTATAAAAGAAAATGTCAGCAAAATCAGGCAGACGGCATTGCCATTGCCTTACAATTGTTTTAATACTATGTCACTATGTATGAATGAATGAAAACTGAATTCCAATAAAACACTTATCTATCTATCTGTCTCTACTGTTTTTAAGAACTCTCGCAAGAAAATCCTAGCGGGAACAAGCAGGCTACTGAAAATATTGTCACGAAGTTTGACGAAAATTCAGTTATCACTTACAGTGATTTTTCAAGTGGAACTATCCTATTGATTAGGAGTGTATATTTAATATGAATTAAGAAAGAATATTACTTGGTTTTATCGGTATTTATCGCGTGATTTCGGAACACCATCAATTTGAGAACATCCGGCATCTTTTACTAAAAAATAATATAATCTCTACCCTCACTCCATTCCATACTCTTTAAATTTTCTTCAAACGCACCGTTGGTCAGATCCAGTTTCATACATACAATAATCGGCGGTATACCATTCGTAAAATGAATAATTGGCACTCTGTACATAACTTTTCGCTTGATTTCATCAAAATATTCGTATTTCGTGTCTACTTTATCTAGAAAAATAAAATAAAATAATACAAAAATATTTCCATAAAAATATTTGTGTTCTCTTACTCTCATCAACATCGCAAAACGCCCGAACTCCACTTTTACAATCATCCGATAAGTCCCGAAAGAAGCGTCGTCCTTGCTTACCAGCATTCCAAATTGTAAAGCCATTTGTCCAAGGCTCTGTACGTAACACTTTTCCGATCAGCCGATTCAATCGAATTGTCCAAATTATCTCTTTGGATATGGAAAATGTTGTTGCATTTTCATGATAGGCGTAGTTAAGCAGAATATCATCGACACGCATTATACGTCCACCACGATCAAGATGATCAAAGAAGAATATCAAATCTTCGGGTGTGCCTTTTCCATCTTCTGAAAATTGTCCAACTCTGGAAAAATGTAAAACAGTTTAGAAACATTCCTACGTTGTTGTCTATTTCTCTTTTAGAATAATTATAATAAATCGAGCGTAGTGTAGTTATAGAAACACATTAGACGCGTTGAATGCTGTTCAACAGCAACAGCAAATGGGCTCACCCATTTAAAATGCATTGGCTGCTTTCTTCGGCAGCATTCAACGCGTCTAATGTGTTTCCAGCTTTAAACTTTATTCATTATGCTGGACATAGAATGGACGCAGCAGCAGCAACGATAATACTGTCCAATGCAATTTAAATGGGTGACGTCATGTTGCATTCTATTTCAAGTATTAGACTAGGAAATAGGTAGCATTTGATGTGCCCGTGCTTGACTGGTGGGCATTCAAAAAAAGTGGGTGCCAGTTTTATCCGCACTAATACAGGGGAATGGAAAAAGAGAATTGTAAGCCCTTTAACGGGCTGGACCTGTCGTAACCGTTATCTGTCTTTTTTCGTTATACACTTGTTTTTATTTTTATTTTTTATTTTTTGCCTCACAGAAGCTTCTGCCCCAGGACAGGGCTTCTCGGCATCACTTTACTTACTATGCGTACGTAAGTGACTAATCAATCAATCGAGTGTAAACTCTAGCAGATCGATAAAATAAAATCTAAAACAAAAAATAAATCAATAAGGAAATTTATCAAAATAATTTCTTTTAAAAATTAATTTGTTAATGCAATTAAAATTAACTAAGTCCTTCAAACTGTTATAAAGAATTATTGACATTGTAATTGGTTCGTTAAGACCATAATTTACTCTATGATAAGGCTGAACAAGAAGGTTGTTCCGCCGTAAATTGTGAGGAATAGTTCTGACTTCAAAGTTATTTAATATATCTTCACAAAAAATATGAGAGCAAAACAGATCTCTAATGAACATAGCGTTTAAAAACGTTCTTCTATAATCTAAAGCTTGTAAACCCAATAAGGAACAGCGAGTTTTATATTCTGGCTTGAAACGCCAGCCAATTTGATAAATAGCAAACCGTGTAAAATTGTGTTGAATTCTTTCTATACGCTTGATATGAACCTTATAGAACGGATTCCACACAATAGAACAATATTCCAAATGCGAGCGAAGGAAAGCTGTAAACAATATTTTTAAGGTAAAAGGATCATTAAATTCACGAGCGTTACGTTTAACAAATCCTAACATACTATTCGCTTTTGAAATAATGTATTCAATATGTTGTCGAAATGAAAGATCATGGCCGAAAATTACACCAAGATCTGATATTTCGGCAACCCTTTCAAGAACACTACCTGTTAAGGAGTACTCAAAGAAGATCGGAGTTTTCAATTTATATATGCTAAGTACTTTACATTTACTAAAATTTAAATTTAAATTATTATTAAGGCACCAAATTTGATGTTTTTTTAAATCGGATTGTTAAGACAATCACCTATATTGCGTATTCTCATTGCGATTTTCATATCATCGGCATACTGCCATACACGCACGAATTTAAAATTTTGTATGCTATCGTTTACGAAAACTAAAAAGAAAAGTGGTCCTAAATGGCTTCCTTGCGGAACTCCTGACGAACACTTTATGATAGAGTGCGATGTACAGCCATTCAACTTTACCAACTGCGTCCTATCCGTTAGATAGGATTTCACCCAGCTAAGAAAAACCGACTGTATACCTAAATTTCTAGTTTCTTAAGTAAGATATTATGATCTACTCTATCGAAAGCCTTCGAGAAATCGGTATAAACCACATCAACCTGCATTCCCTGCTCAATACCATCTGCAACAAATTTAGTGAATGATACCAAATTTGTTGTAGTTGATTTTCCTTTAAGGAATCCATGTTGACATGGTGATATTAAACGGCTAATTAAAACATCTATTTTATTTTTAATAAGCATTTCAAACAACTTTGGTATTGCTGATAGTTTGGCTATGGGTCTATAGTTATCAATAAGATGTTTCGGACCCTTTTTGTGAACAGGGGTTATGTACGAAACTTTCCATTCATCAAGAAAAACACCTGAAGACAAGGACAAATTAAAAATAAAGGCTAAAGGACGACATAACGATTGCATGCAATTCTTCAAAAATATATTAGGAATGCCATCAGGTCCGGCCTGAATACTAACATCAAGATCACGGAAAGCATTCAATAGGTCATCCTCAGAAATCTCAAGAGCACTCATAAGGTCCTCCTGAGCTATCCGAGGGACCTGTGGCTTGGCTTGGTGTTAGTATTCATTTCTGGTGAAACGGAGTCTGGCACTTCGTAAACTGAATTGAAAAATCTAGCAAATCCATCACAAACCGATTGAACATCGTTGTATAAATTGCCATTGAACTCTAAATGTTTGGCTATTCCTGTATTCTTGCGCTTGCTGTTTATAAAACTCCAAAATGTCTTACTATCATTTTTTATATTATTTTCAGCTCTCGCAATATACTGTTTGTAAAGATTTTTATTCATTAATTCATACTCTCTTCTCAATCTGAAGAAATGTTCTTTATTGGCAAGAGAGGATGACTTCTTATACAACTTATGAGCTTTATTTTTAGCTCTTTTAAGTTTCAACAATTCTTTACTACCCCAAGGATTTTTTGCTTTTATTTTTTTCTTTTGTAAAGGAACGTACGTATGAATAGCTTCCAATAAAATTGATTTAAAATTTATATAACTTTCAGCAAGATTTATATTTGATATAACTGAAGCCCAATCCATATTACGAAATATTGAATTTAATTTTGTAAAGTGAGCTTTTTGAAAATTTCTAGTAAGAGTAACTTCTGCCTCTTCTTCAATGTAATCATAAAAAAACAAACTCAAGAAGAAGAGCACTATGATGCATTGAATTGGTCAAAAATGGTTTATCTACTTTAATTACAGAAGCATTGAAATCAGTACTAACAAAAATCAAATCTAAAATTCTACCAATTGAATTTTTAACAAAGTTCATTTGCATCAAACCCATGGCAAATAAACAATCTGTTAGAACAAATTCACACTCGAGATGTAAATTACGCGGCAGAATTTTTTTCTCGTCGTCGTTCCAGTACCAACCTATATTACCAAGATTGAAATCCCCAACAATGATCAATTTGTCTCTTTCTTCAAAAGACGCAAATAGCTTAGAGATATTATCTACATGTTTGTTATAAACATCAACTGAACTCAAAGGTGGTAAATAGCTATTAAAAATGTATATTTTTTCGCTACTAGAAACATTAATAGAAACACATATCTGTTCCACGTCCTTATAAAAAAGCTCAACTTCATGAGATGGGAATGTTGTTTTGATAGCTAACAAAACACCACCTCCTCTCTTTGTTGAAGTCTCATAACGGTCGCGGCGATAGACATAGTTTCTTATGAAAAGTTCCTCATTTGAAATGTCTGTGTGGAGCCAAGTTTCGGTTAAGCAAATGGCAGCATAATCTTCTAGTGAAACTGCAAGGTAAAAGTCATTTGTTCTTGAACGAAGACCACCAACATTTTGATAATAAACTGAAAAAACTGAATTGGAAATTATGTGTTTTGCTGGGCACTGTTTTGGCGTTTGCCGTTTTTTGAAAAATTGAATGGTGATATGTTGATGCCCTTGGGCCAGAAGTTGGCACAAAACACTTGCTTTGAATATTCTTGAGGAATTTTCAAACCAAAACTGATTGAAACTAATTTGGATATATCACAATCTTTTTTTATAAGTGCATAAACCGAAAGAAAAGTGTCATCTTTTAAATCAAGTTTTTTCATTACGTATTCCTTCAATTCATCTGCTTTTACCGAAGCGTGCAGCTTGGAAACATGAAATACTTTAAAACTAGGGACACTTCGAAGGGAATCATTAGCTTCATCGACTCCAAAGATTCTTTTATGTCACCTATTATTATCAGCTTTTTTGGAAATAACATCACCAACAGGAGAAGGTTTTTTGATATTAACCTTTTTCTTACGTACAGTGACAAATTTATCAACCGGAGATTGATTTTTGTCAACATTAGAAGGAATTATAGAAGACGATGGATCTAAAATAACAGTAGAAGTTCCCGTATCTTGGGAGCAAAAGAACTGAATTAAATCAAGGGGTGTATATTATATTTGTACATATAAATATTTTGAAAAGTACGCAGTGTTTCTTTCAAATTAGAGCTTGACGTCTTCTGTCCAGGTCTTGCCATAGAAATTCCGCCAATCCACTCGTGGTACTTAGAACATTTTCCATGTTGCTATCTACCGCCAAGGCATTTGGCCTCTTGGGCAGGGCTGACCCTCGGGCCGCATGCAGCCCATTGAGGCTGCAAATGCGGCCCGCCAAGACGATTGATATTCATGACCCTTTTAATAGAAAACTGGAAACACGACCAGAATTTTTTCCCTCAGGAATATATGAGGCGGTAAAATGTTCAGAGTATAAATAGCAGTAGTTGCGCAATCCATATGAGGATTTCGATCATTCAATCTGGATAAGGAAGAAGCTCTTTTCAGCGTATTGTAATGTGATAATGTAAAAGGAAGTGTATGTTCATAAAATTATTTATGTTTTCATGACCGCTTGACATTTTATTTTGCCAAAGAAATGCTCCAATTAAATTATCATGTAATGCAAATGCACTGATCAGTTCCCAATATTATTCAATAAACGACACAATGGGCCAATGATCTTTTGCAATTTAATCTATTTCTGGGAACCTCATTACAGATGCATATATGGAAGGTCAATTTTACCTTATCGCTTTTTTGTGGCCGGCCTTGTTAACAACAAGTTCCTATCCGACATAGTATGCACCTACCTCTTATTTTTCGTAAATTTTTGATGTCTTCGTGTGGAAAATATGATAAAATTAACTCAGTACAGTTCTCCAAATGTGTCCAAACTCCTCCAAATTTCGTACATCGAAAATTACATTTTCACTTCGTTGTGAGTTTTTTTTCTTAAAATTAAATTTTTAAATTTTCTAACCAATGAATTTATAAAATTGAAAAAAAAAATTGTTCTTAATGGAGAGCTCTTTAAATCCATCTGAAGCTGATAACCGATTTGAGTTAATAAATGTTTATATATTATTTATGATATTTATTTTTTACTTATGCGGCCCAGAACGATCCATCATGAGCAAATGTAGCCATGTGAAGCCAGAAGGTTGGACACCCATAAGAAGATTGATTCAAGGGTAGGTTTGACTTTTCTTATGAATGGCGCTAGGGCTGTTTTGTGTAGGTTAATACTAAGCCCTGTTACGGTGCATAATCTATTGACTACGGTTAGGGTCGAGGTCATCAAATCAGTAATGACCAAAATTATAGTGATGTCGGCAGCATAGCCTATGGCGAAGAATCCCTGCGCTTCACGTAGCGAAAGTATTTCATCTACCACCAGCGACCACCGAAAAGGTAAGAGAACACCGCATTGTTGTTAAGGATGTGACCCTCAGGGGTAAATCTCCCTCTCTTTTAGCATGGTATAGATCCACTTAATTGTAGGCAAGGATACATTCTTCATATCGAGAGCTCTGGCTAAGACGTCGTAGCCAGTGTTGTCAAAGACACCTACGATATCAAAGAAGGCGCACAAAGCGATCATTGTCATCCAAAGATTTCTGAATTGTGTTGACTTGCTCTTAACATAGGCAACTTGAGTGATGTAAAGGTATTTTTTTTATCATCAACCCTCTGATGTGTAGGTCAACTAAACGTTCCATCGTTTTGAGGAGAAAGGAGGTTAAACGGAGGGGCCTGTAGGACTTTGGCAAGTCCTCAGGTTTATTACCTTTGTTGGAGATGAATGTTACTTTAGGTGGGATATAACAGAAATAATAGGTAGCTCTAAACAGAGCAGTGAAACGTGGCTGGATGATATCCAGGCAGTTTTTCATGAGCTCAGGAAACACTCCATCATTCCCGGCGACCCTAAATGGATAAAAGGATTGGATAGCCCACTTTACTTGGGTTCTAAAATAAACCCGGAGAGACTGACCAGTCGTCTAGCAGGCACTTCTGTGTAACCTGGTATGTGCATCAGGCAATTGTCTGATAAGACCGGTCCAAGGAGGTGCGTCTTCAGGCGAAGAGTAAACGAATCGTACGGGTATTTGTGCAACCCAACTCCGTTGGAATTAGTTTTGGAGAGATGTGAGAGTTATGAGTTATGAGAGTTATTACTTCACACTGTTTCCTCTAGGACTCCCTTTTCGCTTGCCCTATCTTCTTCTTCTTCTTCGCAGTACCGTATAGCCCTATGTGGGGCCATGGTGCGTTAACTCAGCCGTTTATAGGCAATTTCGAGTCAACGTTACATTGCATATCATTTCAAAGTGTATATGTATAATGTTGCAAGCATCATATATTCCCTATCCGCACATGAGCGGACATTTTGGACCACGCCGAGATTCTCCTGACCAGGGTCCGTTTTCGATAGAGTTTACCATTGCACCAGGAGATCTTACGGGTCGACCAGTAATTAGGAATGAAAAGACTCTTTTCGTAAACGGAGTGGAGTACACTATTTAGTTTATCCGCAGCGAGCTCTACATCACAGGGGGATTTAAAGATGAGTGAGAGGGTATCAACAGTGGTCCTACTGGCAACCATTGCATATTGCAATTGCAATTCCAAGCCTCTCCGGGGCGGACCACACCCGTTTGCTACAACAAACGGCCAAGAGTTGCCAAAACGCCTACCTGGCAAGAGCCTCGAAGGTCTCGATGCAGGAAGGTTGTATATGTCTGTGTATATGTATGGATTCGATATATATGTTTTTTCGTCTTATTGGGAGCATCACATCTCGGCGCGGCTGCTCTCAATTCTTCTTCTACGCGCCGGCATTGAGGCAAATCCAGGCCCAGTTATGGTATGGATGTGAAGTGTCTGCAACCGACGTATCGGTTCTAATGCCAGGTCACTTCAGTGTAGTTGCTGTTCGGAGTGGGTGCATTTCAGATGCTCCGGTTTGAGAAGGATGGGTCATTACATAGAAGGTACATTTGTTGCACCAGGCTGTAGGTTTACTGGGCAGCCTCGGGTAATGCCAGGCCCCTCCCCACCACCAATGCCCCCTACTCCCCCAATAATGTTGCCTTGAATGTAAGACACAGTTTAACTCCTGCCCCTCCGCCAGCAACTTTTACACCGGTGTCCATACTGCAGTGCAACTGTAATGGCATCCTAGGGAAAATTTCCGAAATCACAAGCTTCTTGAGAAAGTAAAGAATTCTGATTGCAGCCATCCAAGAGACTAAGCTCCACGCGAATTCATGATTCATGATTCTCACCCTGGAGGTGGTCTTGCCTTCCTAATACACAGGTCCGTACATTACAGTGTATTAGATGTAGTTTCAGACGGTACGGCGGAGTTGCAAGCCATCTCAGTTTCATCAGGGAGCACCAATATTGAAATTCTTAATATCTAGACGCTGGAAGCCCTCATCCACCCCACTCTCGTTTCACATGCGTAGCTAGAACCCCATCAGCACGAATTCAGACGCATGCACAATACGACCACCGCTCTGGACGCGATCACTACACGTGTAAGAGACGGACTTAACCAGCGTACACCATGCCATAGAACCTGGTGGCGATTGACCTATCAAATGCTTTTG
The DNA here is from genome assembly GCA_949715475.1 of Microchrysa polita. NCBI lineage: Eukaryota > Metazoa > Arthropoda > Insecta > Diptera > Stratiomyidae > Microchrysa > Microchrysa polita. The sequence continues at coordinate 86,606,645 of OX454418.1, read as the reverse complement.
ATAAGGTCAATCACTCCATGCTTCTGGCAAACCTCGTCAACATGCATGTTCCGACACAAGAGATAAGATGGATTGCCAACTATCTAGCTGGAAGGCAATCCTTCACCGAGTTTCGAGGCAGTCGTTCCAAACTCAGAAAAATCAAATTAGGTGTTCCACAGGGTGGGGTTCTCTCTCCCCCTTCTTAACATCTACATGGCAGGTCTCCCAACACCTCCGGAAGGCATTGAAGTTATCTCATATGCCGATGACTGCACTGTACTTGCCACGGGAGCGGATAGGGAAGTCATGCGCGTAGATATTAATAAATATTTAGCGCGACTAGAAGCTTTCTTTCTTAGCAGAAATTTAACCATCTCAGCGTCCAAATCGTCTGCGACCTTCCTTACCACCTGGTCAGGTGATTGTCGGTGGCCGGTTGGGGTACGTATTGGCAACAAACCAGTTCCTACTGTTGCAAATCCAAAAATTCTCGGGCTTCCCTTCGAGAAAATGATGACTTCAGCTCATCACGCGAGAGCGGTATGTGAAAAGATGCGCAGTAGGAACAAAATTCTTAAAGCACTGGCTGGCAGCACCTGGGGCAAAGATAAAGAGACTATGCTAGCCACTAATAAAGCGGTGGGTCGAGCAGCGGCTGATTTTGCGGCGCCAGTTTGGTCGCAAGGTCTTTGTAACACAAACTGGAATAAAATCCAAGTCTGCCAAAATTCTGCTCTACGCACAGCCACAGGGTGCCTTCTGATGTCTGCCCAGGACCACCTACATCAGGAGACACATTTGATGCCAATACGTGACCACAATCGACTACTCACAAAACAATATTTAGTAGGTTGTTATCGAGAGGATCATCCTAACCGTGACCTTATGGACAAAATTCCCCTTCACGCAACATCAAACGTGGCCTTCGTGACCTTGAGAGAGAGGTCCAGGGTTACAAAAGGGATCCTTTCGATGAAGATTCATACCGGGCTGCCATTGCTATGATTCACACTGAGGAAGTGAGTCGATCTATGGCGAGTTTAGGTACGAATAGAGTCCTCTCAGCGCTCCCACCACCTATTTCGCCTGAGGAGATTAGGCTCCCGAGAGCCACCAGAGTGACTTTAGCCCAACTTCGGTCAGGCTTCTGCTCACGCCTCAATTCTTATCTATCTCGCATAGACCCTAATATACAAAACATATGCCCAAATTGCGCTGGCACGCCACACGATGTGGCCCATTTGTTTCAATGCCCAGCTGCACCCACTAATCTCACCCCCCGCTCACTATGGGAAAATCCCATTGCAGCTGCCACGTTTTTGTCCCTGGAGATTACGGACGAAAACGATGACGAACTATAAATCGAATCCATATAGATCAGTGGTTCCCAACTCAGAAACGTCTGCGGACCACTTAGCCTGAAAATGGATCTCGACGGACCACCATCCAATAACAATGAAACGAAATAAGGTTTCGATTTTTTTGTCGAGGTATTGTATTCAAAAGCTCACGCTCTATCTCCCATCACAAATTGCCCTTATTATTTTTTTTGTCATTTTGTATACTTAAAAATAAAGTGGAAAACCACTGATCATGTAAAAATCCTTCGCATAACACATACATACGTTATCTTGGTGCTTTAGTCTGAGGAAGATGATTTTTTCAAGAAGTTGGTTCGACTTCCATTTCGTCGAAGGTGCAACCGATTGTCAATGGGCTCGAATTTTTATACTAACACCATCTTGCAGGAAGCATAATTTAAGATTTACATGTTTGCCAGGGGAGAAAAACTGTTTTGTTTTCGCCAACTTGGTTTTTCTCTTCTGGTCTGGAAGAGCTAACTTCGATTAAAAATTATTCAGTAAACGGTTTAGCTCGTTCTTTAAACTCCAATTGGTGATAATGTTTAGCGCGAAAATCGTTTGAATTTTTGCAATCGCATTCGAATTTTGATAATTAGTTGAAATAATTTCGGAATTGAGCACCTAAGCAAGCCATCGCCTTCCCATAATCACATACCTAGTAGAAAGTAATTTACTGAATAATCTGTTACATGGTAATGAGAGCGCCTGTTTGGCATGTCAATTTAATTAGTCACAAGAAAATATCATTTTTGTGTCCCGAGTCTCCCCGCGGACCACCTACGGGTCTCTCACGGACCACCCCCGGTCCGCGGACCACCTGTTGGGAAACAGTGATATAGATACACAGCGGTTCACCTTCACACCTTTCTGTACCTCTAGAAGAAGAAGAAGAAGGGTATCAATCAACTCATGTCTTTGCATAATTTGATGAATACTAACGAGCATTGTTAAATATCTCCGTAAGGGGGAAGATAAAGGTTGAAAGGCTTCGGCTAATTCCTATATCTTCTTCAGTTGTGGCATAACTGCGGACCCTTAGCTATGCAGGAGGAGTTTCATAGGAAAAGGACTTCGGCCAATTCCTATGTCTCTCTACGGGGCGTTACTTTCCCGCATTATCCGAGTAACCGCTGCGCCTGAGTGCTGCATTAACATCTGCAGCGTATCAGGTTACTTAACGTGATAGGTGACAGAAAACATTTAAGTCAACCACTAAAGCAGCATCTTCGAGGCATGCCCATGATGGCCTTTACTCAACGATTAAACCCTATCATGGTTTAGCGATGTGCCGACAACTCATCCTAAGAAAAACTTCAAGTCAAGAAACCTGAAACAAAAGCCTCGGATTGGACGGATACAAAACAACGACGACCCCGCAAACGAACAACTGATTACTCTTTCGGATCCTGGAATGTACGCTCCCTGAATAGACCGGGGGCCTTAAGGGCCCTCCTGGATCAGGTAGAACAATACAAGCCGAGCATAGTTGCAATCCAGGAAACTAAATGGCTCAAAAGCGAGATTAACGACCTCAATTTGCACACTATTTTTACGAGTGGTAAAGAGGAGGGCAACAAGGAGTTTGGAGTAGCTTTCATCGTGAATAAGCAGCTGAAGGACCACGTTATCGGCTTCAAACCCATCAACGAGCGGCTATGTGCGATCCGCATTAAGACCCGTTTCGCTAATCTCTGGCTCATTAATGCGCATGCCCCTACAGAAGTAAAAGAAGACGCGATTAAGGACGAGTTCTACAACGACCTAGAAACACTCTTCGACTCACTTCCATCAAACGACGTCAAGCTGCTGCTAGGAGACTTTAACGCCAAAGTCGGAAATGAAAGCTGGCATAGGGGAACTACTGGAGGTCATAGCCTCCACGAAGAAAACAACAACAACGGTCAGCGACTTATCGACTTCGCGAGCGGCAGAAACCTGGTAATAAGCTCTACATGCTTCCCTCATCGACGAATCCATAAGCAGACCTGGAAGTCTCCAGATGAATACACCGTGAACCAGATCGACCACGTACTGACCAGCAAGAGATGGGCTTCTAATGTCCTAGATGTTCGATCCTATCGAGGAGCCAACTGTGACACCGATCACTATTTGGTGAAGACGACCTACAGGTGCAGAATCTCTTCGGTGCACCTAACGAGAATCAACCCTGCCAAGATCTTCGAGGTTGACAATTTGATTGATGATGCCACGGCGGCTGCGTATACAACAGCACTAGAGGAAAAACTGTCGCCCATGCTTGATGACATCAACAATTTAGGCATCCATGAGTTCTGGGAGGAGCTCAAAGACAGCATCAAGGGGGTCGCAGAAGAGGTCGTGGGCTATAAAGGCCGGCGCAGACGAGCAGACTGGTTCGACGAAGAATGCAGGGCCTCGATTGAGGCGAAAAATGAAGCCTATCGCCAATACACACAACGCGCATCCCGAGCCAAGAAAGAAAGATATAACGAGCTTCGGCGAGTATCTAATAAGTTAATTAGACGTAAGAAACGCAAACATTTTGACGAGCAGTTACAGCAAATAAACCAAAGATTAGCCAGTAAGAACATTAGACAGGCGTACAAACTTATTAATAATGTTAAGAACGGATATCAACCCAGGACAAGCCTATGTAAGGACAAGGATGGTAACATCATCAGCGACATCGAAAGCGTCAACAAACGATGGGCCTCGCATTTTGAAGAGCTCCTCAATGCACCATCAACATCCCCCGCGGAGCCAGCTCTTGAGCAGTTAGCCGAACCAGGCCCTCCCGTTCTACCCCCAACAGTAGAGGAGGTGAGTCTTGCCATACAGTCGCTTCAAAATAATAAAGCGCCCGGCGCTGACGAGATCCCAGCAGAACTGCTGAAGCATGGTGGAACGTGCCTGACCAACGCAATACATGTGCTACTGCTGAAAATATGGAACGACGAGGAAATCCCCGAAGATTGGCGCAAAAGCATAATCTGCCCAATCCACAAAAAGGGTGACAAGCTGAAGTGTGAGAATTACAGGGGCATATCATTAGTTTGTACGGCCTATAAGATATTATCTAAAATTCTTGAAAAGAGAATTAATCCGTACGCAGAACGAATCATTGGCGAGTATCAAGGCGGCTTCAGACCTGGTCGATCAACGACCGATCAGCTCTTCACAGTGAAGCTACTACTCCAAAAGTGCTGGGAATATAACATCGACGTATACCAAATCTTTGTCGACTTCAAGCAGGCATACGACAGTATCGATCGAAGTGTACTGTACAACATTATGCTGAATTTTGGTATACCGGCAAAGTTAGTGCGACTCACAAGGATGACGATGACTAATACCGTCTCGCAGGTCAGAGTGCAGAATCGACTCACTGACCTATTTGAAACTCGTACTGGACTCAAGCAGGGCGACGGGCTGGCGCCGACGCTCTTCAACCTTGCTTTGGAGTATGTAATTCGAGCCATGAATTTGGACAGCAGCGGAACGCTACTCATCAAGTCGACTCAATTAGTAGCGTACGCCGACGATATCAACATCATGTCTCGAAGGTTGGGTGATGCAGAAAGCCTTCTGCATAACCTCAATAACGCCGCAAAGGAAGTTGGACTACATATGAACGAAAGCAAAACAAAGGCCATGATGCAATCGAAAACAAGGACGCCAGCAAATTCAAGCATCACAGTGGGGGACCTTAATATCGAGTATGTAGACAACTTCAACTATCTGGGTTGTAACTTATCAAAGGACGCCAACGAAACCGACGAAATTAAGCGACGGATACAACTAGCCAATAAGACATATTTCTCGGTCCTCCCTATAATTAATTCGAAACTTGCGCACAGGAACACGAAGCTCCGCGTGTACAAAACGATCATCCGACCCGTGCTATGTTATGGCTGCGAAACATGGACCCTCACCCAAGCCTCCGAAATTTTGCTAGACCGATTCGAACGAAAGGTCCTTCGGCGAATTTTCGGGGCCGTTCGCGAGCGAGACCAATGGCGTAACCGGTACAACCATGAGTTGTATCAATTGTACGATGAGCTGGAAGTATCGAAAATCGTGAAGCTTCAACGTTTGCAATGGGCGGGGCATGTACAACGGATGGACGATAATCGCATGCCAAAGAAAGTGATGAACGCACAACGAATTGACGGAGCGAGGTTGCGTGGACGACCGAGAGCTCGCTGGGAGAACTCCGTAGGTGAAGACGCCCAACAGCTGCTGGGCTTCCGAAACTGGAGGACGAGGTCACGTAACCGCGACAATTGGAGGTCAACGATTCAGGCGGCCAAGGCCCGACGTCGGGCTATCGTGCCACATTGATGATGATGATTGTTAAATATCAAAGTAATCTTTGGACCATATTTCAGCACAGAGCACGACAAGAGCACACAGAATATCGCAAAAGTATCGGTGTCAGGGAGGACAAACACCAATACATATCCAGGAACTGACCCCGCAAGCACGTAAAGCATGTTATTTAAGTCTAGAATGTATTGCAAACTCGTGTATGTTGCAACGAGGAATGAAATGCTGCCACTGACTATTTGAATATTTAGTTCTAGTAGATTGCAATCATCACTATGGGAAATTAAAGGTATCTAAAGAACGGTTGAACAATTTAGGAGGCTCTTGGATGTTTTTAGCAAAATCTTCATTATATTTAGTGTTGCGTTGAAAGGAACATATTAAGGAAGTATGTTAACTGATACTCGTAGCACGGAGGATATCTGAGCCACCTCCTAGTGGTGATTTCAAATTTAATACAGCGTTTTGTACATTTAATCTTTTACATGTCTTTATATTTTTGTTTTGAAACAGCGCCTAGGCCGAAAGATCCCTCCCGTGCATGATTCACATTGCAGTACAATATGATTCAATTGTTAATTTTAGGTTTTTACTAAATACTGTTGATAGTGTGTGTATACCCCTATTTAGCTAAAAAAGTTTTTAGATTTTAGTGCATTCAGCGAAGCAGCATTTCCAATTCCAGTGAATTTTGTTTGTTGAATGCACTCAATATATTTTTATCATGGGTTTTTGTTTTTAACTATCACTGTCAATTATCTATCGAATTCATCAAGAAGTATATAATTACCCTTTGCATGTATTATTTTTGATACGTATTTATTTTCGGATAGGAATTCGATTTTTTACATACCTGTCAAACACCTTACGATGACAAAACCATGTCGGCATTATAATTGTTGGTCCATTTGTGGTATAAATTTGTACATCAAGTTTTGCATGATCCAATTCGTTTGCCCACCGAGTAAATCGACATGTTGAATTTGGAGGTGTGCGAATAAACTTGCTGCCAATTATCTGAAAAATACGAATAATATTGTATTATTTGTCATATTTTCCTTTATTTTTAATATGCATTATATGCTTACTGCATCTTGGTTATTTTTCGCCAACAAGTATTGTTTTAAAATCCGATCAATCAACATTTCATCGTCAATGTCTTGAAAGCACAAATACGAGCCGGTTGCATGTCTGATTGCGTAGTTTCGACCATATCCAACTGAAAGCCCATGTAGAGAAGAATTAATTAATAATGGCTCCCAGCCAATTACATAGTAAAATTTTGTACACAAATTTGTCTTAAAAAATTTGTAGAAAATTCCCACATACACACAGTCAATCCGGATCCATTTTTGGGATTCTTCGTTATTTCAAACTCCATATAAAAAAAATTACAAATCATTTTTTTAATGGAGTTTCGTTGGATTCCGTGTTTAGCCGCCATGGATTCACCATCGATTAGAATCCATAAAATGGATTTTTGTTCTGTCAAATGAGCCCATACACGGACGGATTTAGATTTTTATGCAATATGGGCGGCCTTATACAGTCACAGTAAAACTCAGTTTTTTACATGTTGAGTTTTTTACGTTATGTAAAAAACTAAAATGTAAAAAATTACATCGAACAATTTTTAATGGTTTCGATTTGTTTGTTTTTTTTTTTTTGTTTTATGTGAATTTGTTCAACATTTTCAGTAAAAATTGAAAATACAGATAAAAATCATTTTCAAAGTAAACATTTACTCATCCTGAATGGGTCAATAACCAACACCGATTTAGAGTGGAATTCATTAATTCATAATGCACTGGAAATTTAGTAACATGTGATTTATTGCGTATACATTGCGACTCAGTACAAATTAAACGTATCTTCTTAAAAAATAAAGAAATAAATAACAAAATACAACATTAAATAAAATTTAAAAAAAATGAAGTTCGTGTATAGCAGTAAATAATTCTTACTACAAGTCCAATCAAATCAAAAATAAACCAAATACGTAATCTTATAAATTAAATATTACAATCCGTATTTATAAAAAAAAAGAAAAACCTTGCAGCATTCGAAGCAAAATTAAATATTTCCGTTATAAAAATGATATTACTGTTTTATAATCAATCATCCGCGTCATTATAGTCGAACGTCTTATAACTTTCTGGCTTTGTATTTAATGAAAAGTATACGTGCATTATTTTGTTAAATGACAAAGAGAAACCGTTCCGACGATGTGAGAGAAGCGAAATAAAACACGTCCAACTAGGTTGACGGTCGGCACAGAAGTGAACCATTTATTACAGGTTATATATGTATGTGTACATGAAGTTACATTCAACACTCCGCCTCGATTTTGGTTTTGTTTGTAATTCAATATATGTAATCCAATTCAGTAAAAAGGAAAATCGCAAATAACAAATTCAATTAACAAAATAATAAAAGCTTCAAGAACGAAATTGAACATTGTTTAAATTAATTTTAGTTTCTTTCGCATGTTTTCATTAGTTACGCTCGGTAGTCCTTTGGTCATTAAGTCAGCCAATTGTTCATCAGTTCTAATGTAAACCACATCGACATCTCCTCGTTCAATAACGTCGCGGAGGAAGTGATACCTAACATCAATATGCTTCAACTTGTGAGATTCTTTGGCACTTGACGCAATAGTGATACATCCTTGGTTGTCTTCATAGATGATTGTTGGGTTGTCGATGATTTCTCCTAACTCCTTCAATATTCCACGCATCCAAATTGCTTGGCATGCAGCTATGCTCAACGCTACATATTCGGCCTCTGTGGATGATAAAGCAGTCGTAGTTTGTTTTCTCGTGGACCATGAGACAGTATTTCCGAACGTCATAAACAGATATCCAGAGACGGATCTTCGATCAACAATGTTACTACCCCAATCTGCGTCTGCGTATCCGATTAACACGTCCTTGCTCGCGCCTTGCGAATACACTAATTTCAGCTTCAATGTTCCTTTTATATATCGCAGAATACGCTTGAGGTGCGTCCAGTGCTCGTCTGTAGCGCAAGATTGAAATTGGCTAAAGTAGCCAACAGCTGCACATAAATCCGGTCGGGATGTCGTCGCTGCATACATCAAACATCCAATCAGTTCACGGTAAGGGTAATTGGTTAAAGTCGCATCTCCATCTGCCTTCTGAAGTTTCAGTTTACATTCGATAGGTGTAGACACAGCCTTACAATTGTCCATTTCGAAACGTTTCAGAACATCCTCCAGATATGGTTGTTGGCTCAAATGTAACGTTCCTTTGTTTCGATCACGATGAATGGTGATTCCTAAGAAGTGGCGCACTTCACCCAAGTCCTTCATCTCAAATTCGTCTGCGACCTTTTCCTTGATAGCGTTGATCATCTTGATCGATTTACCTAGCAAGATAAGATCATCAACATAAAGTAACAAGTAGATTGCTTCATTTTTCGTTCCGTAAATATACAAACATTGGTCGAATTTTGATTGCTTAAAACCAATACCGATAATAAATTCAGAAAATCGTTCATTCCATACCCGGGAAGATTGCTTTAGCCCGTAGAGTGCTTTCTGCAGTTTGCAAACCATTTTTCCTTTCGAAAATCCATCCGGTAAACTCATATAAATGTCTTCGCTAAGCTTACCATTCAGAAACGCCGTACACACGTCCATCTGATGGACTTCCAAGTCTCGCTCAACAGCTATGGCCAATAGAAGGCGCAAAGTCACCATTCTTGCTACTGGTGAATATGTCTCGATAAAGTCCAAACCTGGCTTCTGAGTGAAGCCTCTCGCTACCAATCGCGCCTTGAATTTAGTTGGATGTCCAAACTCGTTTCGTTTCCTCGAGAAAACCCATTTGGAGCTCACAATCGAACGTCCGGGTGGTGGCTCAACCAGTTTCCATGTTTTCGCTTTCATAAGAGAATTCATCTCTACCTTCACGGCTTCCATCCACTGAGCAGCATCTTCACGTCCTTGTATGTCGCCAAATGATTGAGGAATGTCATCCACAAATGTTAGTGCATTCAACGCGAATACTGTCATGTAACCATCGTCTTCCTGGGCAATTCGATTTAAAGATGATTCGCTGAGTGAAGCTCCGTATCGATCAGGCTGACGGCGTATTCGTTGTTGTCGTGACAAAGGTCCTGCTGTTGGTGCGTCCTGATTACTATTCTCCGCCTCGCTGTCAGATGATCCATTCATGTCCTGTTTTTCTCCGTTGGTTGGCTCCGCCTTGCACTCAGGAATCTCACCGCATCCTGAGGAATCTACGTTGGGAAGTTCGATTTCATCGCCTCTATTAAAAACCGAATTTTCAACCTCGACGAAACCTCGATCAATTTCTGTGGTAGTACGTCTGTCTGCAACTCGTGATTCATCAAAGGTTACATCGCGTCGAATAACCACTTCTGAATTCTCTGCATCCCACAGTCTATACCCGTTTTTGGCATAACCTACCAATTTCATCTTCTTCGATTTAAAGTCAAGCTTCTTCCGTAGAGCATTAGGTACACAAGCATACGCAATTGATCCAAATACACGCATATTAGACAAATTTGGGCGCTTACCAAACCAACATTCCGCTGGGGTTTTATTTACTGTTAATGCTCTCGTTGGACTTCTGTTGGTAATATATGCTGCGCTGAGAACGGCTTCACCCCAAAACTTCTTTTCCAAATCCGAATCTGCAATCATTGACCGTGCCTTCTCAAGAAGTGTTCGATTTAGTCTCTCGGCAGCACCGTTTTGCTCGGGATTATATGGTGCCGTATACTCGATTTGAATTCCAGCATCTCGGCATACTCGCTTGAATTCATTCGATGAATATTCGCCTCCGTTGTCGCATCTTAATTTGGAAATTTTTCGCTCAAACTGTGAAGAGACAACTTTAGAATAGGCAACAAATTTTTCTAAAACTTCGTATTTGTTCTTCAAAAGATATACCGTGGTAAAATGTGTGTAGTCGTCCAAAAACGTCAAAATGTAACGCTTACCATCCCAAGTTGGTGGTGAAATAGGTCCACAAACATCACTGTGGATCAATTCGAGCACTCTGGAAGATCGCTGGGTGAAATTTTTCCGAAAAGGTTTGCGTGACTGCTTGCCCAACACGCATGGTTCACAAACTTCGTTGAAATCATTATTTAAAATTCCGATACCACTCACTATTGATGGTAGTCTTTGCACGTCACTCATATTTAAATGCGCTAATCGTCTGTGTTAAAGTTTAGAACTTACGCCGTGCCGTCCCGCAGCCAACTCGTGGTAATGTTGCTCTTGACAGTTCGTCGACTCGAGTTCTCCACTTAAATTTGCAAGTGAATTCCGATGCACACTCATTTCAAACTCGTACAGGCTACCACACCGCGTCCCGACGACTAGTTAACTGTTCTCTCTCTTAATTTGAACTTGGCTATCCGCGAACGTGACATCAAAACCAGCCTTTTCAAGTCGACTAACTGAGAAGAGATTATGTGTTAAGTTTTTAACATATAAAACGTTGCTTATGCGACACGATCGTTTAATGCCGTTGACAATAGCGGTCCCATGGATGACACCGACTTTCGTTGCACATATTAATACACCGCTCTTCGCAACACAAATTGAGACCGGTTTCTCCAATTTCTTCGATTCACTGAACAGGGAGTCGTCATTCGTCATGTGTTCGCTCGCTCCCGAATCGATAAACCATTTCACGTTCTGCTTGCTATCGCATTTCAGCGCACAGTCAATAACATCCGTCACAAAGGCAATTTGATCAGTTGCAGCATATACCTTTCCCTTTTCCTGATTTGCAGGTTTCGATCGTTGATGAGATTGTTGCTGTGTGTGCGTGCGGCTTTCTCCGTTGTTGCTGTACTTGTTTAGTTTCGGGCACTCAAACTTGCGGTGGCCAAATCGTTTGCAATGATAACATTGGACTTTGGCTCGAACACCATGCATTGCCACACAATCCGAATCACTCACACTAGCACGTTGGATACCCATGTATCTGCTTTCAGCGTCGAGTAAACGGCTCCGCACTGTTTCCATCGTTAAGCTTTTAACGTCCATTGTTTCGAGAGCGGTGACAACCATATCGTACTCACTGGGAAGAGTAATTAAGAGTGAGACAACAGCCATACGATCATTTGTTTCACTACCGCATGCTTTCAAATCCCGCAAGCATTTGTCAAACCGAAGGAAATAATTTTGCAAACTTTCTTCACTGCCACACTTCATCTGCAACATGCGCTTTCGAACAACTATTTCGTTAGCTACACTGACCCGTTCAAATGTATTCCGCAAAGCCGCGATAATTTTAAATGACGAATTTTTGTCTTTGATGTACTCCAGATGACTGTCTGCAATCCTCCTCACGATCATAGACTTGCACGTTTTGTCACCTTTCAAAATAGCGTTTTTCTTCGCTGCGTCCGTCTGCTTCTGCGCCTCTTCCTCAGCATCGTCGTCAATCCACTGCACTAAGTCCTTTTCGTCTAGCGCTATCCTCAATCGAAACAACCAATTGTTGAAATCCGTGCCGTCAAACAGATTAACGCGAAAACGATCTTCATCCGCCATAATTGCAACTATTTTATATAAACGTTTCTCAACTCGAAGGCGCTGGGCCCATAACCTTTTGTTAAATGACAAAGAGAAACCGTTCCGACGATGTGAGAGAAGCGAAATAAAACACGTCCAACTAGGTTGACGGTCGGCACAGAAGTGAACCATTTATTACAGGTTATATATGTATGTGTACATGATGTTACATTCAACACATTAACTGTTTAGAACATTCGAATGTGAGCCGGTTTCTTAGCGGAGTGTGAATGGCTGAATTCAAATTGTAAGACGAACAACCATCAAGACAAGAACCATCGTTCTTCCAATCTGAAATGCATAATGCTTGTCTGCTGGCCACTACAGAGCTTTTGTACTGGCCAGCAGACAAGCATTATGCATTTCAGATTGTAAGAACGATGGTTATTGTCTTGCAAGTTTACCCGTCCGGTTTCGTCTTACAATTTGAATTCACCCAATATTGTTCCAACTTGAGAAGACCCTCTCTAGTTGGGCTGAAGAGGCTGGTATATTCAACAGCTTTAATGCTAATTCAGCCAAATTAGGATGCTGGAATTTGGCCGTACTCCAAAATACTTGTGGTTTTTTTATGTCCTTTGTATATAGCGTTTTAAATACTCCACTCTTTTCTCTGAAGTGATGGAGGTCTTCAAGCCCAGATGCTTTCAGGTTTTTTAAAAGGAAATGGCTAATTGCATTATATTGAGTCGTACTGATAATAGCTTTGTCATAAAATGGATGTAAGTAATATGCTGCCAAAGCAATTGTGCTTAGAGCCATTTCTCGCCGAGCTGCCAGCCGACTTTCAAAATTTGGATTTAACTCAAACGAAAGCCACATATGAGCAGCATCTGCCAATGAAGTTTCGCTGTTTTGGCAATTATTTATCAAGACGCAAATTGGATCTAACGTTCCTTTAAGGGCTTTAACATTATCGATAAATTCCTCATCAAATACCAATTTGGTAACTGCAACCTTGACCTTGCGTGGTTTTCCATCTGTTATAATTTGCTTAAATATTTGCAGATTTGTAAGCAAACTATACAAAGCATCACGATATGAACACCAACGAGTTTAACAGGCCAGTCTTTTACCACCCTTAGCGACAATACAATATTCAAGATCCGAGTTCTTGAATTCTTTTAAAACCATGTTGGCATCTTCAATTAATTTTCTATCAGTGATATCTTTTGCCAACAAGTTTCCAATATGGCTGTTGCACCTCGAATGCCATAAAACATGTTCAACGTTTTTGCCCATTCTGACCATGGTGCTGGCATTGTCCGAGACTACAGCGTAAAATGTGGCGTTGTACATTTCTTTTCCAAGATCTATAGATTCGTATATGATGTCAGACAACTTATCCGCGGTCTCTCCTTCTCCAGTTAGGTCCCATGCGTTTAAAAAAGCCATTTCTCCCTTAGCGTTATGTAATATAGTGACAACTGTCTTCGTGTTAGTGGATGAGTTTTTCCATCCATCTATAATTAGAACCGATTCTTGATGATCCGAAAATCGAAACTTCTTCAAACAGCTCTCATACGCTCAGCTTTGTCGATCTCGCTTTGTTCATTGGCCTTCAGGGAATCAACAAAATTTGTCAGTGTTCCTGACTTCGATGATTTTGTATTTTTGTTTACAGGCTCGCCCGAAGTTGCCATTGTTAATTGAAATGAACAACTTGGTTGAGTTGGATCCATTACAACGAGGACTGGATCAGTTCTTCCGTCGGCACTGGGAATCAACTCGAACTAGAAAAGATCTTATTAGATTCGGTTTTTTTTTAATTCATTAGCCGAACACACATAACATTGCAGTCATACCGGGTGACTTTACGTTATAAGTTCGTTAGTAAACACCAAAATCTGACGACACAGGCGATAAAAATAAAAATAATTGACTTGACTTTATATAACCGTTTCAGTCACCAATTTAAAGTACTCTACTACTTTTTCTAACGATAATTCGTTTTTTTAACAGCCTAAAAAAAATTCCGAGTAAGTTGAATCAATCAGTTGAATTTACGATTTGTATTTACAATATTCCCTCGCCCTCGTTTGCTTCTGTGTTAATACAACGATTTCTGAAGAAATATGACACGTTTGCTTTACGAGGTAAAAAAAATAAAAAAAAATGAAAGAACTTTACCTATGTCCCGACAACCGAGCGCTTGCTGTATTTTGTAGCATTTTATGGCAAATGTTGCATAGAGCCAGGTATTTTTTTCCTTCGATTTTGAAGGTGAAGTTTAATTCGTCAAACTTAGTGGTTGACGGTCTTCCTCCGCTCATATTTGCCCAATTAGCACACACACACTTCACTGAGGAAAATTTCAAATGAAACTGCAAGACAATTTGACAGTTCCAATGAAGAAGTAGACGATTCTTACGTTTATTACACTATTTTACCAGATTTTTACATTTTTACGTTTTTTACGTAACAACAACAACGCATTGGTCTCGGCGATGACACGATCCAAGATAGAGCTGCCTGTAGAAATATGCTGAGATATTAGGTGTGTTTTTTTTGGTCATCCCGTGTAGGTTTGGGTAACGAAACTCCATATAAAAAAAATGCCAGCTGACCCACCTGTCATTTTTTTTATATGAAGTTTCGTTACCCAAACCTACACGGGATAACCAAAAAACACACGCCAAAACGGGCGATGTGCCTACACCGCAGATCGAGCAACGCGAAACCATGAAGCGGTATAAAGAACGAGGTAAGGAAGAAGAAAGATGTTTTTTACGCCAAAAGTGTAAAAAAAGTACTTTTTTACGTGAAAATGAACAACTCTGTACAGGACAGAACAGCACAGCTTTTAGTTTTATAAAGAACATAACTCATATATTTAGGCCTGTTCCAAAAACCGGGATCCCGGTACAAAACCGGTGTTCACTTGGTACCGGACCCGATATTCTAAAGTACCGATATCCCGGTTTTTTGGTACCGAGGTAAAAAAAAACGACCGACGAGTCGGTTTTTTGGTACCGAGTTAAAAAGAACGATTCATTTCAACCATGAGCCGGTTTTTTTTCAGGTTTTTTGGTACCGGTACTCAAAAAAACCGGCTTATGGTTAAAAAAACCGTCGGTACTGAAAAAAACCTGAGTCGGTTTTTAACCCGGTACTCAAAAAAACCGGCTCATGGTTAGAAAAACCGTCGGTACTGAAAAAAAAACCTGAGTCAGGGAAACCGCTTGTGGTACCGGATATTGAAAAAAACCGAAACCCGGTACTGAAATCTCGGTACCGAACAGGCCTACATATATTCAACTTCACGTTCGAATTTTTATTGATGTTGTGCTGCTCGGTCCTGCACTGGATAGTTAATGGATAGCATGAGTTGAAAAAATATGGATTTATGGTAATCACATAAATTTAAGGTATTCATAAAAATCGATAGATAGATAAACGGTAATTTTCTTTGGTTACATTACCAACGTATGATAATGCATTCGAATTATAGCGTACGATCGATAACCTTGTGTATGGCGACTCTAAAGTTATAGTTACTAGAGCTTTTTGGGATTGCCTGGACTTAAACACAAATTTGTACCTTTAACGGGACAGGGCTTTTGATTTTTTTTTTAATTTTAAATCCTAGCAGTATAGAATAAAAAAAGGGAAAAAACTAAAAAATACACTTTGTATTTGAACTAAAATTACCGCCTTTTGGTGCTTCCGCTTTCCCACCAACAATTATCATCAGCATTCCGCACTCTTCCAGTTTCATTTTCCAAGCTTGCAGCAATTCAGCCGTATTGTCCGTGCTGCCGTCATCGTAGACACAAACCTCAATCTGCAAGTCAGCAGAATGTCGAGCACTTTGGCATAAAATTGACTCAAAACATCTGTCAATCCACTTGGATCCATTAAACACCGGAATTATCACAGACTTCGATATGAAATGAGAACATTTGTGCATAGTTATAGTAAAAACACTACCACGGAAGAGGCAAAAGGATAATTACCACTGTGTCCGGCATCGTGTTGTCGTCAGTCGTAGATTTGCTTTGACACTGTTGACAGCATTAGTGTTGCTGTCAGCGGGGAGGAGCCATGGGAAGCACAAAACCTTGTGGTTGCAAAGGCTGCCGGACGTGCCTGGAATGCGAAACCTTATATGGAGCTCAACGGAAGGATTTCTATTCAATTTACAAAGTAAGTTTTAAAGTGAATGTGTATCATAATTTGGTTAATCTCAATAATAATGTCCTACAATACGGGTTAAAACAGTGTGGAAGCATGATTTAGAGCGAGCTCTTTATTGGAGTTTTTACAGAATGATCTTCTAATTCTCGTTGTATATGTACACGAATCAATTGGAAGATTAGATAGATAGATGCGACCCACAAACTTTAATACCCAAATTTTCCGGGACCCTTCCTATATTCTTGAGGGGGAGTCTGTTTCCACACTCAAGGAACAGGGGGAGGAGAGTGAATGTTCTCCTCGTTGATATCCACTTTCATAGAAACTCCATCTGGACCCGGGTCTTCATCAGCTTCCTATGATATAAGGTCTTTGTTACTTCCAGCAAGCGATAGCTGCTAATAACGAAGCGTACCTAATGTAAGCTGACCAGACGTACAGCATTTCGCTGTACCGTACAGCATTTTGACCTGTCGTACAGCACTGGGAAATGTACAGCATTTCCAATGCCACACGATGAAACCTAATTCACTTCAGCATAAGCTCCTCGATGAGGCCTGTGATCAGTCTTGTCTGCTTTTTAGGTGTAAAGTTTGACCACTGTAGCTTCGATTCAAGATAAAAAAATCTCTTGAATTTATACAACAACAACAACAACCTTTGTAGCCCTTACGATCGATATTTAGCGAGATAATCACACCTTTATGTTTGCAATCATTCATTTTCGATAGCTCAGGAACCCTTCCCGATCTCTCTGAAATTTTGCACACTTGTAGAGCTCCTTTGCGCTTATATTCCCTCCTAATTTCATGGAACATCTATTCGCGTTCGGAAGTTACAGCTGCTCAAATCGCACTCCTGTGTTTTCTAATCGAAAATTTTCCATAACTTGGAAATTATTGAGCGGAATTTCGAAATTTGGCAAACTTGGAGGGAACCGCACTGTCCATATTTAGTGAACATTTCAAGGCTCTAGCTTCCAAGGTTCAGAAGTTACAGTCGTCGAAAGATTCGATTTTAATTTATTTTTCCTATCACAAAATGATGGAAAAATCACCCACACAAATGCATACCAAAGAAAGGACTCGACATGGGTTTTAGATAAGTTTTTTCCCTACAAAATGTCTTTAGAATCCATTTAACACGGAGTTAGGAACCCAGGGAACCAGCATGGGATCACTAATGTTACCATGGAGAAAGGCATACTCTACTTCGGAAATATTGCATCCAGGTTTACGTAAGGCTGTGGCTCGTTCTTAGGTTTACTTTAATCCTGTGCCCCGCCCTTCGCTCTGCTCAGACCTTGCACTGTCTGTCGCGCATTAGGAAATTCGCCAACATTTTTGGGACGTAGTGTTGTTGCCATCAAACGAGCCTCGGATACCTCGGACTGATTCAACGGCAACAACTTTTGGCTATAAACAACGGACTACGATCGGTTTTTGGAACGTTCGGACGATGTGGGGTGAGTGTAATAACACAAGGCTCACAGAAGTCGAACAGGAAATGACCGCATACAACATCGCTATACTAGGACTGAGCGAAACAAGATGGCTCGGATCGGGGGCGACTTTATCACCAAGCTCTCGCACTGTATTGCTCTACTCTGGAAGTGAAGACGATAATTCACCTCGGCAAGCGGGCGTCGGAATCCTGTTGACTAGGAATGCACGCCGATCCCTTATCGACTGGAAACCTATCTCCGACCGTATCATCACAGCCAGATTCAAATCCAGAGTACGAAACATCACAATTATTCAGTGCTACGCACCGACTGAACCTGCAAACCAATCCGCAAAGGACGTTTTTTATCAGCGACTAGGCGACACCTTTGATATGGCTCCCAGGGGTGACATCAAAATTATAATGGGGGATCTCAACGCCAAAGTCGGTTCTGATAATTTAGGCTTGGAACACCTTATGGGCAATCACGGGCTTGGCGACAGGAACAACAATGGCGAAATGTTCGTGGAGTTTTGTAACTCTCGGCAACTAGTCATTGGCGGAACGTTGTTCAAGCATAAACCCTGCCACCTAACAACTTGGATTTCTCCTGATGGCAGAACAGAGAACCAAATTGACCATATTGCTGTTTCTAACACATGGAGAAACTGCCTCTTAGACGTCAGGTCGAAGCGTGGGGCTGATGTTGGCAGCGACCACCACCTTGTTATCGCGAAATTTCGCTTACGAACGGCAGCGATTCAACGATCTCACAACACGCGATTCTTGCCACGATTTAATGTGCAAAAGCTAAAAAATTCCTCAACTAGACGTGCATATTCGACCGCCTTGCACGAAAAAGCTTGTGCAGCAACATCTCTTCAGAATCCTACAATTGAAGATAGATGGAATTTTGCAAAGGATTCTTTTATTTCATGTGGCGAAGCGACTGTGGGAAGATTGGATCGTGGTAGGAGACCATTTATCAGTGATGCTACTTGGTCTCTTATCTCAGCACGCAAAAGAGTTAAGGAACAGATTAACTCTGCTGCTGATGATTCAGCTAAAAATCAACTTCGTGCTGAATACCGTTCACTACAAAAAGGCGTGCAGAGAAGTGTGAGGCGTGATAAGCGTACTTACATCAACGCTTTAGCGAAGGAGGCAAATGATGCGGCTTACCGTGGTGAAAGCGGTACCCTATTTAAGCTAATTAAACCACTAATTGGCAAGTCGTTCACAACGGACCATCCTGTGAAAGATAAAGAAGGGTTACAGCTTGTTACTGAAGAACAGCAGCTTCAGAGATGGAAAGAGCACTTTTTTGAGGTCCTTAACAACCGTTTCGGGCCTGCAAGTGCATCTTCATCGGCAGAAGAAGACGTCCCTCCAGTAGCCAGTATTAATTCCAGACCACCATCTAAGACGGAATTAAAGCGGGTTATCGAATCTATGGACGCCGGTAAGGCCCCGGGGATAGATGGAACTCCGGTCGAATTATTTAAAGCGGATTCGAATGCTACAGCGGATATTCTGCTTCCCCTCATCAGAGAGTGTTGGGAAACCGAAACTCTTCCAGTAGAATGGAAAAAGGGCGTAATTATTAAAATTCCCAAGAAGGGTAACCTTAAGGATTGTAATAATTGGCGCGGTATTTGCCTACTTCCAGCTGTATCCAAGCTGATGGCTAAAATTATTTTGAACCGGATCAAGGATGAAGTTGATCGCACTTTAAGCAATGAACAGGCTGGCTTTCGTGAGGGTTTTTCATGTAGCGACCATATAAACACTCTCCGAATTATTATTGAGCAATCCGCCGAATTGAGATCCCCATTACACCTCATGTTCATTGATTTCGAGAAGGCGTTCGATAGTGTTGATCGGGAGTATATTTGGAGAGCTTTTCGTAGGAGGGGCATACCAGATAAAATAATTTCCATCATCAAGGAATCTTATCAGGGAGCCCAATGTCACGTTTTGCACAAGGGTAAGCTTTCAGATCCTTTTGAGGTGCACAGTGGAGTGAGACAAGGTTGCATTTTATCACCTATTCTTTTCCTCATAGCCATTAACGATGTACTAGTGAGCGCGCTTCAAAACCAGAGGAAAGGTATCAGATGGAAAATGTTTGATTACCTGCAACACCTGGACTATGCTGACGATATTTGTCTGCTTTCAAATAAAAAGGAGGATGTAGCTCAAATGGCCGATGCTCTGCATTGCGAAAGCCGTAATGCCGGGCTCAAGATAAACGCTGCCAAGACCAAGTACTTGAGCTCCCATCCTGGTGGACAAAGCGGAATTTGTGTTTCGGGCCAGGCAGTCGAAAAAGTTGACGAATTCTGCTACCTCGGAAGCATAGTCACAGCAGATGGCGGCGCGGACGCTGATGTACAATCGCGTATCAATAAGGCTAGGGCAGCCTTCTTCACTTTGACTCCTTTCTGGCAAAATAACAACATTTCCAGGCGCACCAAAATCCGAATCTTCAATTCTATTGTAATATCTGTGCTTCTTTATGGCTGTTCAACTTGGAAGGTGACCAACGAGATAACAACTAAGCTGCAAACTTTCGTAAACCAGTGCCTACGGCGCATCCTACAAATCCGCTGGCCGGAGATTATTTCCAATGATGATCTCCTGAGTATCACAGGCCTGGATTGGATAGGCACTTCTGTCAAAAGGCGAAAGTGGCAATGGATAGGTCATACTCTCCGAAGAGGGCCAACAAATATTGCAAAGCAGGCCCTAGATTGGAACCCTCAGGGAGCCAATGCTAGACGCTGTGTTGGACGACCAAGAAACACGTGGAGAAGATCGGTTAATAGCGAGGCTGCTTCATTAAACAAACAGTGGTCAGACCTAAAGACGATGGCACAGAACAGAACGAGGTGGAAAGTAGGCGTAGTTGATGCCCTATGCCCCACAAGGGGTTAACAGGAACCAGAGAGAGTGTTCTTGCCAAATAGGATAAGGAGAAGTTCAAGCGCAGCGAGCGGTGAGCGAATGGAAGGCAATTCGGCTCGTCCATACGGGGACTCAGATACTGTGGCTCGCCCTTAGCTTCGCTCAGACCTCGCTCTGTCTGTCGCACTTTTCATAATTCGCCAACATCCTTGCGACCGGCGCTGGTGGGAAGTGGTTAAGGCAAGGTGATCTAATAGAAGGCAATTACTAAGATGTAGGCCATTGGCTCATCCTTATGATTACTCAGATCCTGTACCTCGCTGTCGCTTTGCTAGGACGTCGCGTCGGTCTGCCTATCGCACTATTCCGAATTCGCCAATATTTTTGCGACCTGTGGCTCGCTCTTTGCTTTGTTCAGGCCTCGCCCTGTATGCCGCGCTTGTCAGAATTCGCCAGCATTTTGGTAAGGCGAAGTGCAAGCGGTGAGCGAATGGATGAAAATAACGCTTCCTGAAATTTAGACATATATGACTCGTCTGTATAATTACTGTAGCTCGTACATTAGAGAAATGTCGACATTTTTAAAACGTACACCTCGGACATGGAAGTATGGCTGAGGATTTGCCTGAAAACCAAATTCCGCGAGCATGTGTACAGCATTAGTCTTTCGGGAATCTGGTCACCTTAACCTAATGCAGTTTGTTGTAAAAAACCAAACAAAAAAGAGCTTCCACCTTGACACAGACTGCTTACATATTTATTTATTTTATTATTTTCTTCACTCCACAGTCGTATGATTCATATGTCTACTGCCCAAAATGCGACTTGGCCTACAAAGGATGGGACGTAGTCGACGTAACAAACAATCATGAAAGTCATAATCGTTCCGATGGACTCCACTTTCCGGGCGTTCTAGTACAAGAGAATTTCCTTAGGCACGACGAGAGCATCGAACTTATGGCAAAACTCGATGAAATGCCCTGGCAAGGATCGCAAAGTGGACGTCGAAAACAAAATTTTGGACCCAAAACCAATTTTAAAAAACGTAAAGTCAAAACCGGGACGTTCGATGGCTTTCCCGAATTTTCCAAATACGTTCAGGAACGTTTACGTACCGTGCCACTGCTGAAGAACTTTCAAACGATCGAGCAATGTTCGTTGGAATATGATCCAACCAAGGGTGCATGTATAGATCCTCATATCGACGACTGCTGGATATGGGGTGAACGGGTAGTGACTGTAAATTGTTTAGGCGATTCTGTCCTAACACTGACCCCATACAAAAGTGAGGATGCTACTAAATATAATTTGCATTTGGTAAAAGATTACAAGGACACGTTGGTCGGCGAACTTTTGGATGACGAGTCAAAAGAGAAATTCGATAATATTGTGCTGCGAATTCCAATGCCAAAGTAAGTTTCTAAAAAAATATTTTTTAATGTCCACTTTATAATTGTATCTCCTATTTTGCAGTCAGTCTCTTATTGTCATGTACGGTCCGGCCAGATATCAATTCGAACATTCTGTTTTACGCGAAGATATTGCCGAACGACGCGTTTGTATTGCCTATCGCGAATTCACGCCAATGTACATGGAACACGGCGAAAGCTTCGAAAAAGGGCAACCGGTAACGAAAATCGCACAACAATTCTGGGACCATTTGAATAAAAACTGGACGGACACAACGGAACATAATGAGAGATCCGGCTGAGAAGTTGATAATATAAAATATTTTCTAAAAATTCATTCAGCAATTCTATTTTCTGAACATTTACAACTGTAAATATAAATTAACACCTACAATGTAAAATAAATTGATTTATGATTAATTCATAAAATAGGTTAGAGAAGATTCATAATACATTGCATTCCTTCTGCACTACTCGCCTCTCGTTATCAGTACACATTCATTGCGCATGATTGCACTTTCGCATACTCCTTCATCTCCTGGCCCATCCAACTAAAGTCATTCACAAAAAGGAACCAAGGAGACGGAGAGCATCATACGTATGTATGCATTTCAAAATGGACTAGTCGGTTGTGTTACGTGAACGTGCCTTCATAAAGAGGAAGGTCAAGTGCTTCTCGAGGCTTTTAAGAAGGAAGCACAGCAAACTAAATCTGATTTGCCGGTTCAGATTTTAGAGAGTAAAAACTATTGTCCTGATCGTCATCAGTCGTGCGAAAAAAGTTGTTCCGTCAAGTTTTCGCTCATTGATTTATTTTGATTTCAGTCTGAATGTGACAGTCATATTTAAAGTCCTCAAAAAAATTATTCGTATTACGTGTCGGTTTTGCATTTTTAATGTAAAAGACAGTTTAAGTACATAGTTGTTCAAACCCTTCCAGCTATTCGACAAACTGTTACTTGGTAGTGAAATAAAATATCAGTTATGACATCTTCATATCATGGAGGCGGAGTTTCCGGTGGAGCCTCAACCGGTAACTATACGTCACGTCGGCCAAATTCATCGAGTGCTCTAGCCAATGCAATCGGTAATAATGCTCTCGAGAGACCAATGTCGAATAGTTCAGGAGGTTTATTGTCGTCGCATCGCGACGACTCGCTGGAATACTTTATAAAATTTCCAACACCAAATTTTCGTAGTAGAAAGCTGAATGATTTGGACTCGGGAGCGGAATCGGATTTTGTGTTTGTTTATAACGAAACAAATGTTCCTATTGTAATGCTGCTTGGCTGGGCGGGATGTCAGGATCGATACTTGATGAAATATTCGAAAATCTATGAGGATCGTGGGTAAGTTGCCAAGGACAAAAGTCACATGTGTTTGGGGGCACAATCGTTTATCGAGAGGACGGGTGTCACTTTATTGATTTTTCCGATGGTTATATGGAGATTACAAAAAAAATGGGGAAAAAAGCACTTTGCTGTATTATGCTGAGTGTTGTATTGATTTGCACTAATTGAATTGAAAAAATTAAGTAATAAGAAAGGAGGACATTGTGTAAACCCTCCAACTTGTAACGTGGAAGTCTGGAGATCTGACTATTCGGAGAAACAATAAAATGGGCTTATTGTAGTAGCGGCGCAAAGGAGGAAGAAGGAATAAATAGTGTCATCATTTGTAGATTGTAGGTAATCTGTCTTCCAATTTCACCACTAATAAGAATTCAACTTGGGTTGGGTTGTTCCCATAATGTAAAAGGTGTGAGATGTGTAGAAGCAGCAATGTGGTTAACATTATGTAGGCCTCGCAAGCAGGGTTTGTATTTGCGATGCTATTATGCTTGAAACAGATTTGACACGTTGAATGCTGCCGAAGAAAGCAGCACACTGCATTTTAAATAGCTCAGCCATTACATACATTATACAGTGCTGGAAAAAAAAACTCCGAGAAGTTTTCCCTTAGGGGAAAAATCTTAGATCATGTATATGTCTACGTTATTGCCTACAAAATAATCCACATTGCATCAGCCGTTATCTTGTCACTCCAGAAGCCCAAAAATCCTTTCAAACCGATTACATACAGTACCCCAAATATCACCTTTCGAACGACACCCATAATGCCCATACTCTGTTTCCTATGCTAGAAAAATGTCCTTTTTGGTGGTAATATCCTTTAACAAAACTCAAAATCAACTTGTCGTGAATTTAATAAGACTCGTCGCAACGGATTCTGTATTTTGATATCCATATCCTTATACATAGCGTCTATAATGCATTCCCACAGAAAAAAGGACATTTTGTGTCCAAGGACATCTTCCTCATAAGAAGTGCTGGCACCAAAATATTAAGGATCGCACCACTTAACTTCCATCCGAGTTTCGTCGACATCGGTCCACCGGGAGAGCTAGGAGAACCAATTGAAGGATGAATTTTCGTTCGCTTCATTGGCGAATTTACCGCTATTCCCGCAACTTATCGAAATCGCGATTGTCGATTCTGAGTCAGAGCAATCAAAGGATAATGTATACCAAATTTGATGAAGATCGAACAACGGGAAGGTAGATTTTAAGCGTTAAACGTTTTCGTTACAGTTTTTCGTGACGCTTTTTCACGGAACGACACCCAGTATTTCTCAGGTAGCCTCCGCAAAGACATATACATGTCAAAAGTTGCTCAAACCCTTTTTTAGCCATAAAAGACAGTTAATGATAAAAATTGGTAGGTATTTTTTGTTATTTGATTTATTGTGTCAGTTGAAACAATATTAGACAAATTTTTACTAAAAAATAATTATATTTGTGATTCCGAGGGAGAAATTAGATAAAGTGGAAATATGGATTTTTTTTTACCTATAAAAAGATTGTTTCGTAATAATAAAGTAAATTTTTTTTGGTCTGTTTTTATATTTTTAATGGTTCTTAAGACATAATAGTTTAACATTAATATTTTGTTGGACCACTTCTGGCGTCGATTACTGCCCCCACCTCCGATTCATCGACTTCAATAAGTTTTTCCAGGTTTTTTTGAGAATCGCTTGCAAAGTGACTATTATTAACCTTTTCAAGGTCTGAATGGAGTCCGGGCGCTTCTTGGCCACTTCAAGTTTTATGCTGGACTCGTATTTTCGATCAGATTTAAGTCGGGGCTACACGGGGGCCAATCTAAAACGTCAACATTCCTTTCTTGGAAGTATCTCTTGACCTTTAAATATATAAAAAAAAATAAAAATTAAATTTTGTAATATTTTATGAAATAGTTATTAAAGTTTTGACTTTTTTGTATTTAATACTTACTTCTTTAGCAGCGTGACATGGCGCATTATCCTGCTGGAACACAAATCTTCCGGTATGACCAAATAACTTTTACACGCAAGGCTCCAGCTCGCCTTATATGACGTTTAGGTAGACCGAAGCTGTTATTTTTGAATGACTAAAGCATATTCAGTCCCTCTTGTCTCCCGAGAAACAGCCCCACATTATAACTCCTTCTAACTTAACAGTTAGCGCCTCCATGTATTCATCACTAAGCCTTTCCCGAGGATCCCGCTGAACTAGAATTTTCCCGTCGCCTAAATAAAGCTTAAATTTGAACTCGTCTGAAAAAATGGCTCCATCCTATATCTCCTGAGTCCATTGAATGTGCTTCTCAGCCCACCGTAAACGATTTCGCTTGACTTTTAATTGAAATTCTGGTTTACGTACAGGTTTAAACGCAAGTAATCTAGCTTTTACGAGCCTATTACTTACCATCCTCACCGAAATTCGACTCCTAGTTGGTCAAACTAGATTATTCCTAATGTCTGACGATGTGTTAAATCGATTTCGACAGCTTAGTAAAATGATGAAGCGATTTTGCAAAGGTGCAGTTTTCTTAGGTCGTCCGGAGCCTTTTTTCGGTTTAGAGGTGCCCCCCTCCCCCCGATTTTTTTAAATACTACGCCACAATGCGTTGAGGAATATCCATCCTTTGACCTATTTAACGAGTGATTAGATTTTCTTTCACCAAAACCAAAATATTACTCTATAGTTCTGGACTACAGTGTTTCATTTTTCCATTAAATTCAGCCTCTTTGGGAATAACCCCTAATTTTACCTAGTTAATCAACCTCATTCATAAAATTCAAACTATTAATAAACCGTTTATATGTCCTTTGTTTTTATCTGGCCCACTGAAAAGTTGTAATTCCAATAACATTTAATAATATTGGGAAAAATGGCCATTAAAAGGCTTGAGCAACTTTTTTCTTCCAGCACTGTATATCCATACATAGTATTCGAGATAGATAAGAATTTAGTCTTGAAAGAGCGGAGTTGAGCCAAGGTGGTATGTGTAGCTCTGGGAAGATGTAACTCGTCAGGAGAAACGGCTTTCGGATTTGAAATGGTTGAAATAGCAGCGAGGATATTGTATTGTGCTGCTGTTGTTGAATCTGATTTATTTCAAACATTAGCAACATGAAAGTTTTGGTAGTAGATAACTAGGATCGCTGATCATTAAATTAAGAGCCGGTATATACGCGCACAATGTTGCTTTTACAATAGAGTTCCATACAGCGTCGTTGATGTCACAGCCGCCGATAACACCACAGAAATTCCAGCGATATCCATCAAGTCAGGGAATATTGACTTTGCGATCTTCAACATCTATATCCCGTCAGTATCCAGCTCTCCTTCAAGATACAAAGTCAATATCAGCCCCCTACTCACCGGACGCTACTGACTTCTACTTGGTGATTTCAACGCACATCAGGAACTATGCCCCTCGAAGCTGAACAATGATGCCAGAGGTAACACCATCGCGAACCAACTAGATGCAACATATTTCTGTTCTCTTAATCACGACAAACCTACGCGCGACACTGGGTCATGGATGAGTTCGTCGAACATATCCATCGCCAGCCCTGAACTCATAAATGACATCACCTGGCAACCTGTCATCACTATGGAATCTGATCATATACCAATTGTCCTGACACTGGTCATGCCGTCTAAATTGTCTTTCTCTGAAAAGAAAACACTTCAGCGGGACGACTGGGACGGTTTTAAGAGGTTCACTAGTGAATCCTTCGCTAGTCTGGCTCCACCCACCGATGTACTTATTCTTCTTCCTTGCCTTGTTCTTTATACCGCTCTATGGCGTCGCGTCGCTCGGCCTGTGGTGTTTAAGCGTATCGCCATTGGCAAAGACATGAGATCAACTCCGCAGTGCAGACCCCAGTGACTCACGCATTTGCGATCTCAATGCACTCTTTCACCACGTTCAACCACGAATTTAACATACGACTCTACATTAACGTAGACAACATAGACGCTCCCACGTACCCCGCAGGGGAGTCTGGGTCCTTGTGACACAGAGCATCCGTGTAGTGGGACACAGATTTTTGGTGAGTTACGCCACCACGTACCTGAGCAGCGCAGGGAGGTCCCTTGTGTAGTTGATACGCCATGGCGTAGATCTGTACAAAGACCATTCGAGCGATGACGCTTCCGTGATTCCGAGTCATGTACGGGTAACTCTTGGCATGACTGACTTTCTCCCATAGTTTGCGGAAGGTCATTCATATACAGGCCGAGCACGATGCGGTGGTTCCTTGGTGGGGAGGTGTCACCATAAGTAATCTAAACTAGCCTCGAAGGGGCTAGTTAAGGAAAATGGCCATGGTGGATTGATGACCACACGGCCTAAATCACATTGCTGACTAGGGGCAGCGCTATGAGTCAGCTTTAAGCAGACGAGTAGTCAAAGGTCCAACGAACCTGGGATATGCACGTCTGAATGTTTTACGTGAGGCTTACCAATAGGGGGGAAGAAGATCACACCTGCTATAGAGAAGTCTTTAGCGAATAGTGTACCTCAGCAATAGGTATGCCCAAGGGACCATGGTTGCTGCCCATCAAGGTATTCGACTCGAGGTGGCCGGGGGTTGTTAAGCAAGTTAACGAGCTAGTGTTGCAGTCCCAGGGTTTGGTTTCTGAAGGTGAGTGCATTCACTGTTTGAAGAAATCTCCATTTGACAATTAAATCCTGTCAATAAACTACCGAAGGTCCAAACAGTCCGAAGGACCGAGAGCTAAGCGCGTAAAGCTTAGGTCCTCCCCTGACGATAGTCCCGTAGATGACACACTTGTCCGGTACCCCAAAATTCTCGGCGTCACAATCGACAACCAAGGCATTTTCAACAGCCACGCAGCCAATTGTGACAAGCTAAAGAGCAATCTAAGACGCTTTAGAGCAAGCAGTTGCAAATAAGGAAGGTCAGACCACAACCTGCGTTTCTATAACGTCTTAGGGTGTTATAGTTCCCATGCAAACTAAGCGGTGAATTGTACTTTAGTTTTGTCTCCTGAACTGCGGCTACCTGGATTCGGTGTATGTCCATAAAGTTTGAAAGCAATTTTATTTTGCAGTCCATTATAATGAAGTTGCACGACGAGTAGTGTTAGCCGCAGTGGATGTTGTTATTGGGATCCTTAGTTTGATGGTGGTTGTTGAGGTTTTGAGTAAGGACGTTGTCCTCTGTCCCGTAAAATATCGACGCTTGTACATTAGTCCAAATTCGACTGCCGGAAGCACGGCAAATGCACGAGTCTGTATTTTGAAGATCTCGTTGGAAGAATAAGCTGCCTTCAAATTTGTTATATTTTTATTTTAAATTTAATAAATTTATTTATATGACTGGACTGACATAAACTTTTCCAGGCTTATCACCATACGCTACACGGCACCAGTCGAAACTCTGTTTTGGAAACGTTCAGCAATGAAACCAATTGGAGAGAAAATCCTTAAACTAATCTACGACATGAATTTCGATAGTCATCCTCTAATTTTCCATATATTCTCTAATGGTGGTGCCTATTTATATCAGCACATAACGTTAGCTGTGAAAAATCATCATAGACCCATACAAATACGTGGCATGATATTTGATTCTGCACCGGGAGAGCGACGATTTTTAGGATTGTACAGAGCTGTTTCAGCCATATATGGACGCGAAAGGAAAAAATGCAATTGTCTTACGGCTTGGTTCCTGACGATTACATTGACTGCAATGTGGTTTGTAGAGGTAATTCAGCTTATAGGCAAACAATTCAAGACATAATAGCAAGTTTCATGTGCATACATAGTCACATTTGATTTTCTTTTTTTTTATATTTCAGGAGAGCTATTATGCGTTCAGAGGTTTATTCGTTTCAGGCGAACGAATACAAACAAATCCGTTCCATGAATTGAAAAACGATCTGGGGGAACATCCCCAATTGTTTATGTACTCGAAAGGTGATAATGTCATTCCGTATAAGGTATGAAGCGGCCTAATGATAATTATGTACATTTCATTACAAATTTGATTAATCAATTATTTATTTTTTCAACTACAGGATATTGAAAAATTTGCCAGTCATCGTCAAAGTCTAGGTGTCGATGTTACAAAAATTTGCTTCGAAGATGCCGAACATGTCAAAATCTACACCAAATATCCCCAACAATACATTCATTGTGTTTGCAATTTCATCAATAATTGTCTTTCGTTTCGCGGTAGTACAAAGTATGACTAAGAAATCGTATCGATTATGCAGAGTTGCTAAAGAAAAATATGGAATTAAAGCAGAATCAAAAGAATCGTAAATCGCCACTCTCAAAAGACGGCATGCACGTGAATTGTATAGTAGCATGAATGAATCTATTTTTCAGATTCATTTTGAAGAATATGGCCGAACCTTTTAAACAAAGAACAACGATAGCTAAGCTACTATTATGAATAGTTAAATGCAAAACTGTTTTTAAAAAAAGTTTGCCTTTTAGAAATTATTATCATTCTCCCCTATCAATTATTCGAACTGAAGAAACTCCAACATTATGTCAAACTAAATTTCGAAATCTTACGCCTTTTCCTTTACGAAGCATGAATCCACGCATAAATCTTTTGTGATATTAATTCAATGATATGAATTTAAAACTAACTACATAATGTAAGTCAAATGAATAGACAAGAAATCTGCAAGTATTTTAAATTGAACATCCAAGCCATAGACCAAATGTGGCTACTTAGTAAAATTTAGTATTAGAGGAAAGTTTTATTATATTATAATTCAAAACTCCTAATTAGCGCTGAATAGTTGTTGGGAAAAACAACTAAAAAACCAATATCTCTTCAATTAAGTTTAGAACATTATAAATTGATTCCTTACTAAATGTGTAATTAAATAAAATTATTTAATTTACTGTTAAGCTTACGTTTGATTAGTCTGGTCAAAATTCAGACATCAATAGCAAATGCTAATGCTCGAGAATGATAAAATGATCAAATAAATCAAATGCACAATTAACGTAATACTTTTTTTATTTTAATTATGAATCATAATAAAAATCATGCGCTCAAAACTACCATAAAAAAATAAGTCATGGGAGTAATTCTGACAAGATCTGGTCAGGGTTCTGGTTCCGCGTAGTTAACTCTCGTCAGTAATATTGCCCTTATAGTTGGTCCATTAGCAATATTTCATACATTAAAAAAAAATCTACAATAAGTTAGCAAGTACTTGGTGGAAAAAAAATCTTCTCTATTTTGCTTGTTTCACAAAACGGGGTTGAATAATTTATTTGACCTATAATTGGGTAGAAACCAAATTTTTGTACAAAGATTTTCCTAGGGCTATCAACACATTTCAGCGTGGAAAGAGTACAGCAAGTATTAAAATCAAGCTAGGTTAGAAATTTAACAAAAAAATATTCACTCAACAACCCAATTATTATTGTAATTAACTAGACGATTGTTTCCATGTACCATTTCCTGTACTGTATAGTTTCATATATTTACAGCACTTCCGAAATCAAGAGCGACTTCGCCTCATATTTCCCCCTACCAAAGAGCTCACGTAGTCTGTTTGGTGAAGTCGTTCGTGCTCTCAACTTCGGTCACAGAATCGTGGGTTCGATTCTCACTGTGAGCGAATTCAGTTTGATGTTTTTGGTACTCACGATTCATGTGACGGACTATGATCTCAATCAGATGTTCAACCAGTACCAACATATGGGGATAAATAACTCTGCCGAGCGTGCTGTTGATCTCAGCACCACTATAAAAAGCAGTTTAGATCTGGAAAATTGGAACGATTACTAAACACATCTGCGACCTTTGCCCCACGTTGGACTGTCGCGCCAGTTACATTTATGTTATTTTTTATTATGTCACAATCCAAAAACATCGATCAGAACTAAAATTTCCCCATGATATTTTTGCGAACCACGGCTCTACTGTCGAGCGGCCGTCACTGCAACAAGAAAAAATAATAAAAACGCCACTGGCTCGGTGGCATATAACCCGACGAGGTCAGCGCGTGGCGTGGGCGATGTGAGCCAATACGTTACCATCCTTGCTATGCCACCATTATCTTTTCTTATATAGGGTAAACTAAAGGGATTGGGATAGAGGAAGGACGTGCCAATCCATCGGGACACGGAAGCAATTAAAAATAGTTTGAGTTTGAACTCATTGCGATGTATATTAATCGGAAAATCAAATAACAAAAAAATAAAATAGAGCGGGGCGATATCAAATTTACTTAATTTGAAAAAAATCGAATAAAACGGCCAAAAATTATGTTAAAAATCAGAAAACCAATTATTAATTAAAAAAAATAACAATCAAAAAAAGTAAAAAAAAATAATAATGATTTTAAAAAAATACCGGCGTACAGAGGGCTGCGCCCGCAATACGAGAGATTTTTAGAATTTTAATGCACCCGCAATACGCGGGATTTTTAGAATTTTAATGCATAGTGAATATTTCCAGAATGAAAGGCGCTAGCCTTTAATTAGATCAATCCAAAAATAGATTTACTATTTACCCAGTTTGTATAAAAGTACTCCAAGGCAAATCAACAGGCATTTTTCGATTTAAGATTTCTGATGGCATTTAAGCAAAAAGAAACTCAGGCAAACGTAAGGATGGCTTGGCTTTATATATGAACTGAATTATTAGCTGTAAATGTACTGTTACATTTACAGTACTGTTTTTTTTAATGAAGGAAAAGCAACTTATAAGAAATGATTCCATTGTGTCCCCTGACATAAGAGCCCACGCAAGCTTTCCTATGAGTATTGAACAAGTATACTTTTGCAGCTATTCAGGGACACCCTGTTAACTTGGTCCTACAAACTTCAAAAATATTTGTGGCAAACACTATTACCATTCTATGCATTTCCGCCAAATTTCATGTCCATTGTTTCATCAAGTTAAAGGATATGCATTGAAGAAATGCTTAAGAGACTTCCCTTACATTGTGAAAGGCCCTTACTAAATACTTACTTGGCTATATTTCCCGTTTGGATACAGTTATTCGAATGAAAATTCGCATATTCCCTATGTAATTTTCTAAAAACCCTTAGCAGAATTTTCATATTTGGAAACCTAAAAGGGGCTACACACGAACAAATTGAAATTTTACAAATTTACTGTTACTTACTTTTCCTTAGCAAAAGTCAACAGTCTTAATATGTATTTAACGTATATAAGGCTATACTGACCAATCTTTGTGCAAAGTTTCATATCGATCCCTATAACGGTTTAGAAAAACGGAGGTCGAAAAGGAAGTTTAACTTTAAACGCCAATAACTTTTTTACCGTTACTCGAAACTGGAAACTGATATGAGATGCACTCGTTTAGATCTTTGATTTAAATACTCATACGTTAATGTCCGATAAAAACTAAAAAAGTTGACTTTTTTCAATCGTTCGGGGCACCCTGTTATCTTCTTCCTACCAACTTCTAAGGTATTTGTGCCAAAGACTGTAACCATTCTACACATTCCTACCTAATTTCATGACAATCGGTTGAGCCGTTCGCGAGTTATTTAGTGAACAGACGGACGGACGGACGGACAAAATCGATTTCATAAGGGTTTTTTGAAAAAATTCTAAAAAGCCCTAAAAACTTACAGCCGTCGACGGCCGATTGAACCAGGCTCTAAAGCAAAAAAAAATCAAAACGCCCCATAAAACGTATTCCAAAACTCATCGAAATTGATTGTTATAAAAACCAAACGATTGTCTCCAGTAAACCTCTCTCCACAGCTGCCGCCAAATTTCTTATACCGTCAATGCCTGGCCGTTAGTGCAGCAGACATACTTCATCACTGTTTTGTTGTTATCCATAAACACGCTGACTTCCACCAACAAGCAAAATCTTTATCTCCATAGAATATTACGAAAATCCAACGCCAAATTATTGTTCATAACAGCCCTTATACACCTGCAACTTGGTTGCCAACCTAAGTTGGCAACACGCAAAAAAACCGGAAATTAAGTGATTTGTAGGCATGTTGCAGGTTGCAGTACCAGGTTGCAAGAACGTAAATGGCGTGGTTGCCGCAATGTTGCAAGTGTGTAGTAACGTACCTGCAACCTAGGTTGGCAACCAAGTTGCAGGTGTATTTGACCTGTAACTTGAGGAAATAACGTAGTATCCTTCCTGAACGCAGGAAATTATACTATCTCACAAAAACAACTCTGTTGTAAAATGTTTCCGCCAAAGAAAAAGTCGTCAGCCGCAAAAAGGATTGATATAAATACAATTCCGCCAAAATACTCGCATCTTGTCTCAAGGATATGCATATCCAAAATTGATTGAATTAGTTAATAGCGTTCACCAAACCTACGCGGTGCGGTACCCGTCAGAATCTATGAAATAATTTTCGCCGTGGTAGACCACGCTGATTTTGCCAATTCGGGTGGTGTGTGCGTGTTGTGTGTAACGCGTACCGCTCCCGCGCTTGTTTGGCGGAAACTAATTTCCTATATTTTTTTGGATTATGGCTGGCGATGGCCCCAGATTATGGGATAAAAAGTCCCAACCGATTGGGGGTCGGCAACCTTAAAAAAAGGGGGAAAGGTGGGTAATTTGTGTTTTTTTTTTGCGATTATTTCAAATCGACAAAAGATACAGAAAATTGGTTTGAGAACTAAAAAAGCTACATAACATTATCTTTGCAATGATATATGTATAACAAATTAGAGTTTAATTAAATATTTTAGCGCTAGACTAAAAATTAAATTAGAATATTTTCTTTAGACCTTTTTTAAAAGCTCCATAACTTTTGAAAGAATGCTAGGTCAGCCGTAAAATTTTATATAAGTATTCACAATAAGTTCAAGATCATTTTAAGGTGAACATTGAGTCGCTCGGATCAATGACCGACCCTCTTATCCCCCATTATGAATATGCAAAACGGCATGACCATAACTCCCCCAAAATTGGAGCAGAGTGCTCAATTTCGGTTTATTGCGATTGGAGGTCATAGTCACTCCACCCACTAAAAATCAAAGTGGCCCACCAGGAGTTTGTTCTACGCACTACTCACTGGGTCACCCTGTATATCCATGATTAATAAAAGTTTACCAATTGCGAGTTAAAAGAGAAAAAAAATTAAATCCTGGACATGGAACAACATTTTGTTCAACTTTTACGTTCCTAGGAAATGGAATTAACAATGCATACATGAAATAATTTTATTTGAGGAGTAAAAAATTGTTTTTCGCATTCTTGTTTTGCCCTAACTCCTTGAGCAGCATAGCGCGTTGACGACTAGCGTGTGTTGTCAACGTTTCAACGACAGCTGAATTCTTTTATTGAATTGATTATTATTCTATGATAGATTAGATTAGATTAAATAGGGGCATCGGCATATTTGCCAAAAGCACTGCGGCCGTTCGTCTATTGTGCCATTGCCCACGCTACAGGTTAGATAAATTTATCTAACCGACATCTGTCGATAAATCGATTAATTTGTCCCATGCTTAGGGAGGCGATGTCCTCTGTGAGAGGAAAAGTTATGCCAAAGCATTCCTCCCGTCTCATCGCCAGTCTCTCACACTCGCAAAGTATGTGAGTGGATGTTTCGTCATCGGCCTCGCAGAAACGGCAGGTCGCGTCTGCGACTAAGCGCATGGTTCTTAAATGCCCGTTCAGACGGGAGTTGCCTGTAAGGAGACCACTTATGATTCTGACCCTGTTCCTGCTGAGCTTAACTAGCTCCAGCGTTTCTTAGAGTAGGTTGCTACAAAAAGCTTCGACTGCCTTAGTCCTGGAAGGGCCTCCCAGCATACGGTGGCTGTCGTCTTCTCCCACTCAGTGATTTCGTTTCTGCATAGACACAGTGGTATACCGCAGAAGGGGCTAGCAGAGGCTACCCTAGCGAGTTCGTCCGCGAGCTCATTCCCTTCTATTCCAGAGTGTCCGGGAACCCATAGGAGTGTAAGATAAATGTGAGATTCTACAGATTGAAGTATTTCCTGACATAGCCACACTATTTTTGAAGTAAAGGTATGTTTTGTAAGAGCTTTGATAGCCGCCTGACTGTCGGTAAAGATCGCTATCTTTCTGTTGACATATCCTTTGTTCTGACATTCTCTGGCGCAAATTTCTATTGCATGTACTTCCGCCTGGAACACAGACGCTAATTTCCCCATAGGTACTGAGTAGATTACACCTGGACCACTGATGCCCGCTCCAGAGCCTGTGTCAGTGTTGGGTTCATCTGTGTAAAAGCTGATAGTGTTGGGGTGAAGGGACCTGAACATATCCGTCCAACTTTCCCTCGCCCAGATTGCTGATTTAAAGGACACGTTGAAGCGTAATGTCTTAACTAGGTAGTCCGAAGGTAGGCAGAGGGTATTGCTACCTTGTAACCATCCTAGTTGATCATGGTTAAAAGTGACTGTCGTGCTGTAGGCCCTGAGCCTACCAACAGCCAGCGTCGCCGACGCTTCAATGTGAATGTGTAGTGGAGTTAGGTCAAGAAGAACCTCCAGGGCAGCGGTGGGGCATGAAACAATAGCTCCAGTGATAATTAGACAGGCAAGCCTCTGGACCTTACCTAGATCCGACTTACCAGTGCTAGTTGAAGCCCTTTTCCACCACACCACCGCCCCATACTCCACTATAGGTCTAACAACTGTCTTGTAAATCCACAGAATTAAATGTGGTTTAATTCCCCAGGTCTTACCTACATAACCTCTGCAGGTCCATAGTGCCTTGATCGCCTTCTCCGTGACCGATTTCAGGTGGTCATCCCAGAGTAATTTGCTATCAAGAGTGACTCCCAAATATTTGACTTTGTTTGCTATTTTAATTTGGGAGTTGTACATAGTAGGACAACTCAGGGTTCTTGTTGTCCTGCTCCTACTGAAAGAAACCACCGTGGTCATGGACGGGTTGACCCGTAGAACACTCTCCGTGCACCAATCTTGAACTATTCGCAGGGCGGTGTGGAGCACATGGGGAAGGACTTCCTCAAATTTGCCCTTAACCATGATAACCAGATCGTCTGCGTATCCTTGGGTGGAGAACCTCTCTAAGGTTAGTCTCCACAACAGTCCATCAACAACTAAACACCGCAGAAGGGGGGACAGTACCCCTCCTTGTGGGCAGCCACGAGTGGCTAAGGCGGAGATCAGAAAATTTTTTATCTTCTGAATAATAAACGTGCGACGGGCCATGCCATGTATTGAAACTCGATTCTCTATGAATCTCTATATCACAGAGTGGCGCCAATCACGGCCATAGAACACGACATTTTCACATTA
Source organism: Microchrysa polita (assembly GCA_949715475.1). Lineage (NCBI taxonomy): Eukaryota > Metazoa > Arthropoda > Insecta > Diptera > Stratiomyidae > Microchrysa > Microchrysa polita. Next base: position 86,569,938 of record OX454418.1, on the reverse strand, counting down.
ACAATTTTGAATTTTGAAATGAATGAGCATTTCCAGTTTTTTTTTTTTTTGTTTTAACATAATTTGTAGTCCTCAGTACTGATTCCAAAATAACGAAACTAACCAAAATTAGTGTGATGTTAAGATTTTTTCCTGTTTAAATATGTAGTAGTATTCACAGAATATTTTTTCTAATAGCTAACTGTAGAATCTAACAACAACGCATTGGTTGCAGCGATGGCGCGATCCAAGATAGAGCTCCCTGGAGAAATAGGCTGAGACATTACTGTCAGAACGGGCAATCTGCCTACACCGCAGGGCGAGCGACGCGGCGCCACGAAACTGTAGAAATAACGAGGCAAGGAAGAAGAAAACTATAGAATACACCGTAGGTGTACGGCGAACCGATTGCAGGAAATCCTGTAGTTACCGTCAGACATTTTTAAGTTAAGGCTAACCAATGATATCAGTTTAAATCAGTCAGATGTGTTCACAAATAAAAAAAAATCACTAGCCCGATTCCGTGACACGACACATGGATAAGGATAATTCTAAACTCTGTAAATTAATAATTTGATTGATAAGAAAATATTGTCAAAATAGAAAAAGAACATTCATATATATTTATCTTTTAATGGTTATTTATTCAATATATAATAGAAATGTAGGTAAGTATAATAATATGTACCATAATTTAGCAAATAAGTGGCTTAGAACCGTATCCTAAGTAAGCTAATGAAGTGTGGTTACCTGTGAAATGGCAAATGATGGTACAATGGGGATATTTAATTTTGTTTATTAATTTATCATTTGCCTGCTGTTACTGCTTATGAGTTACAATCATAACTTGACCAACTAGTTTGAATGCAGTTACCAGAAAAGCTTCGTTGGTTTGTTTTAATTTCGATAAATTAAATAAATAAATAATGCACTATTAAACCTTGAACAAAATTATTCGCTCATCGCAGAAACCACCTAAGTCCAAAAGCGCATTTTTCAGGGGAGGACAAAAATGTGTGCACTCGAGAAGTAATATTTTGAGTATTTATAATAAATGCTATGATATCCTTTTGGTTGGCTGGCTGGAATCGATACATCAATAGGTCAGCTTCTGACTAGGTTAAACCTTTTACAGGATAAGCCGCCAGTAAAGAGACTATATGAGTACCTTGTACATACTTCATCGTTTCAACGACAACTGAATTCGGAGTGTGATACAGCTGTCAGCCATACCACTTCCTAGTCGCATTGCTAGTTTATTATTCTACGATAGGAATATTTCTTCTGCATAATACTTGCGACGGGCCATGCCGAGTTTGGAAAATCGTTCCGTACATGTGCGGATAGGAAATATATGGTGCTTGTAAGATTATATACACTCCGAAATGATATGCAATGTAACGTTGACTCGAAATTGCCTATAAACGGCTGAATCAACCCACCATGGCCCCACATTGGATAAAGGGCACTGAGAAGAAGAAACTTACTTAGTGATACCTCAACTTCAGGTCAACAATTTTCATTTGTTTTTTTTTTTTTCACCAAAAGCTCTGCTAGCCATAATCGGTGAACGATAAATCCAAAGAGACGGGGGAATGCTAAACTTGTCGTAGTATTCGTCAACACTCTCTCATCCGCACGCGTTAGCTTATGTACTTCGACTGAATCTCCATCACTCGATGACTGTATCGATGAAGAATCGGTGCCAATTCATCGAGAGACATTTTCTTGAAATTTCGGTCAGTTTCGCTTCCTTGTCGTCATTTTGCGCCGATGGGTAATATTTTTCTTTGTATAGCGGAACCTTTTTCACTTTAAAGTTGGCCTTCGTAGCGTGTGCCTCTGCATCGAGTAATTTGAATAAATTCTTCTTCTCTGTACCGTGACCCCTTGTGGGGCATGGTGCGTTAACTCAGCCGTTTATAGTCTATTTCGAGTCAACGTTACATTGCATATAGCATCGGAGTGCTTGTTGCAAGCACTATCCTATCCGCACATGTACGTAAATTTTGGAAAACACCGAAATTCGATCTCCGGACGTCTAAATTACTAGAGTCGTAGAGTGCGACTCAACCAAGTGAGCCACATAGCGTGCTAAATGTATAAATTACTAATGAAATAATTAATGAAACTAATCGACTATTTCATACGTTGTTCATATACGAACGCATGAATGAAATTCGATTATTTCATTGGATTGAACTTGATGAACTCTTCGGGGAAATTCATTAAATTTGCCATCAGTTTCAGGATGATGAATTCGCCAGTGAATTAGTTCCTTTCTGATGAATTCATTGATGATCCGCACCGCATCTATTATCAGTATCTCTCTAATTAAATCATGAGGGAAAGTCATGTTTGGGTTCACGTGGTCTTCATGCAGTCGTTCACCATATCTTTGAAAAATATATAAGGGAATTTAGTCCCGCGGCTAGAACAAATGGAATGATTCGGTTCATCCAGAGATTCATGATGCCGGCATCGATGCATTCCTTACGCCATGGCTAGTAGGGAGGTGTCGGCTCTCAAGCCAACCCTAAGCCATGGCATAAGGAATGCATACGATCAAATTTTGACACGGACAAATTACTTGACGCAGAGGCACATACTGCTTAGGTCGACTTTCAAGTCAAAAATGGTCCGCGATATAAAAAAAATAGAATATTGAATAGTATGTATTTGAGCAAATTAACGAAAGCGGAACGAAACTCACCGAAACCTTAAAAAAATGTCTCTCGATAAATTAGCACCGATTCTTCATCGAGTCATCGGGTGATGGAGATTCAGTGGAACTACTACTACTACGTGTGGATGAGAGAGTTTCACGAATACTACGACAATTTTTGCATTCCCCCGTCTCTTTGGATTTATCGTTCACCGATTATGGCTAGCAGGGAACTATTTCCATGATAATAACTAAATTTTGAAAAATTAGGACTAAAGCGGTTTTTGAAATGAACGATTCAATTATATAGTGCGATTTCAGTCTACAATATGTAAGTATGTATATCAAAATGTTGTTGCTTTGCCCAATTTATTTTTATAGTCAATTTCATTGAATCACAGCAAAATATAAACATATTCGAAATATGTATAACTAATTCAGTCATTTTAATTTAAATCCTAACGAAAGTTTATTGGGCCAGCAACAATAAGTACATAATATGTGTACTGTGACTAACTCTCAGGTTGATAAATGTTAGTCGGCCTTCCAAAAAAGCCAAGATTTATGAGACACATTTGACCTATAGATGTAAAGAAGTAGGAACTTATGTGTATGTATATAATGTGTATATAATATTATGTATATGTATTAGATATAGATGCTGACACCTAACAAACCAAAATTTCAGCAGGAGAAGTTTCTTCAACAGCAGTCTTGGGTGTTTCATCATTCTCAGTCAACAGTTGCTTTGCAATTACTGAAAAAATACAATTAATATCAAATAACATTCAATAAAAGAAAACTTACCTTTTGCTTTGATTATGCGCGGCTTTGTTGGATCTAGTGAATCAATGAAATCAACAAACTCAACTTTATCAGTCTTCGCATTGCATTCATCATCAAAGTAGAAATGTTGTGTAACATTTGTGGCAATATCCGTTTTCTTGACCTTTGGTGGAACTCTAGTCAAAGCCTCGTGAATGAACTTTTCTGCATTGGGAATCTTGCGCTTATGTGTTCGCTTACGTTTAGATATAGTTAAATTGCCTGCAGTAGGACTGATGTTTAGTGCATTATCCGTTTTTGTAACGGCCTTTTTCGGCGAAGGGACATAGGACGTTGTTACGACCCTATAAATAAAAAAACGCCAATATGAATTCGCATCCATAGTATAGGATATATAGATATATTTTTTAATAATAAATAAACATTTAGAAATGTGTATAATGGCCGTGTTTTTTAATCAGCTAACCTACACTATACGGGGTAATTTTCATACAAACGCTAACCTGTGACTTTATTCAGGTTAGAAATTATATTACTATCCAGTTTTAATAAGCTTTCCAAAACCCGCCTAAATGTATGCAATTACAATTGTTTTCTAGTACGTTTTGCAATGAGCGCTTATATACCGGCTCTTAATTTAAACTATCTTAAAGCATTTTTGGAGATAGTACCTTTTCCATAGAGTGAATATACCGTCCTAGTCTAGTTCGCGTATTAACTTCTTCTTCTTCTTTTTATTCGAATTGGTTGTGGAATATGCAGATGATTACAAATGGTTTATCTGACATTTTGATTATTTGGACAATATTATAAATGGAATTTGTTAATCTCGCGTTTTTTCTAACCAGGAATTTCATATAAACTTTGTAGCGAAACAAAAATCGATAACGATATCACCCCAATAACAAGACGACTTCGCTCTTCCTGGATAAATTTCAGAGACAGTCGCTTGTCTAGCCATAATGTGTTGGCAAGCACCTCGCCATCTGTTGCGAGTGGGACTAAATTTAGTTTCAATTAGTTAGTGCACCCCGTATATGCCGTCCAAAAATAATTTAATTTTGCTTAAAACTTTTTATCTTTGCTTCGGTATAGAAACGGTCAATGGCCATGTCCACACATGTGCGCTTTCGTCTTCCCTATCGTCTTCAAGCTCCGTATCCACTTTCAACATTGAACATGTCATTGATTGCGTCAAGTGAACAGAAGAGATCAATGAGTGAGGTTATAAAACACAACGTTCGCGTAACGTGTCGCGTTTTCCGAAACGTTTCCTATTGTGTTCTGTAAACGCATAGATCCGGATCAGACTTGGTGTTACCATCGCCATCTCTCGGAAAGTGACAAATGTGACAATTGACACATCACAGCTGATACGTTTTGCTCGAAAATTAAAATTTCCAGTTTTAAACGAGATGCAGATACATTTTACATTGATTATAAATAGGTTAATAAATAAATGAGGGCGGAAATGCACGGTTCGACGGCAGATTGTAAATTTCTGTCAATCAATCAAGCTATGCCTCGCAAGGGGCGCTTAGGGGATCTGTTTGTAGGGAGAAGTTTCTGATCCGTAACGGCCGGTTGATTTGAAACGTTGCGCGAAACGTTGTGTTTTATAACCTCACCCAATGTCTCATTCTATCCAGATCTGTTCATTATTTATCGTTAAATATGTGTCACGGCTTTGGTCAGGACGGGTAAATGATAAATTCTTTCATGAATTGTATGAATAGATGATGTGTTGTTAATATTTAACATAGGCAATTGCGTTCAAGAATGAATGCGTTTCTTCAATAGCGCATACATCTCAAGTTTCAATTGCCAAAATGATGAAGATGAACGAAAATTGAAACTGTCTAGACAGGCACAATGACTAGCTAAAATTAAATTTTAAATTGAAAAGTTCTAAGGTATAGTTTACATGCAACACACAAGTGTGTGCAAAAAAAATTGTTTTTGTTTGTAAATTCATGTTTAAAATGTTGTTCATCGAATTCTTATTTTAACAAAATTATGATTCATACATAAAACTAGGGGGCTTCGCCCCATGCTCGCTTCGCTCGCCAACCCCCGGGGCCGATGCTAATTTCGGGCGCGGCAGAAATTTGGATACCCTTCGCTTGGGCTAAAAGTGTTTTCGGGCGTACCTATGACTTGTATTTAATCCCCCTCCTCATTCTTTTTCTTCCGTCTTGACAAAAGTTTTGGGCTTTTTTGAAATAAGTGGGCAAATAAAAATATTTACTCGGAAATTTTATTGGGGTTGCGGGAGCATGACCCCACAGTACGATTCCATTAGTTTTTAACTTTTTTGTTGCTTTGGTAAAGACACATTAATTCAAGGTTTTGTGAAATTGGTGCAACAAATGTTTCTTAGAAGAACCAAAATGGGAGTTAGGTTTGCATGGCCAATATCAATTCTTAGATATGTTTTGTGTCATCAAGAGAAACACGTTTGTGTGTAATTTTGTGGAAATTGGCGCACAAATAAAAAAGTTTTTCTTAGAAGAACCTAATTTGGGGGGTTGGATTTGCATGGCAGCCCCATGACCCCATGCTCCGATTTTATCCATTCTTACATATGTGTTGTGTCAACAATAGAAATACATTTGTGTGAAATTTGGTTGAAATGGGTGAACAATTAAAAAAGTTTTTCTTAGAAGAACCTAATTTGGGGGGTTAACTTTGTATGGCAGCCCCTGACCCCATAGTCCGATTCGATCCATTCTTACATATATTTTGTGTTATTCATAGAAACACATTTCTGTGAAATTTGGTTGAAATTGGTACACAAATAAAAAAGTTTTTCTTAGAAGAACTCAAATTGGGGAGCTAGGTTTGTATGGCAGCCCCATGACCCAGTGATCCAATTTGGGTGAATTAAACATACAAACAGCCTGCAACAATAAGAAGCACGTGTGCAAAATTTCAGCTCCGTAGCTTTTATAGTGGCCGAGAAAAACGCACTGCAACAGACGGACAGACAGACAGACAGACGGACATCGCCCAATCGATTCATCTCGTCATGCTGATCATATATGTATACTTTTTATATGGTCGGAGATGCTTCCGTCAATGCGTTACAAACTTCATGACAAAGTTAATATACCCTTTCACTCTATGAGCGAAGGGTATAAATATGTTTTCATTAATTAAAATTACATTTGAATTTTTGCGTTTGTAAAGTGAAAACGGGGCTTTAATATTTATGAGCAATGTTTTGAAATAATGGCAATGCCTACGTGACATTTTGAAATTTAACCTGGATGCTACCCTCGATAGTTTTTTTTTTTGCGCGTCTGGGTCAGCAAACCTGCCCCCGATGATAAAAAAACAGGGCCAATGTTGTTCCAAAAACAATTGTGGCGTACCTTAGCCGTCTGCCCGATTTGATTAACAATTTTTAACTTTTACATGCTTGTTTACATTTAGCAAATTTAAATTCAACATTCAAAATTTAATATACATAAATATTACAATAATGTGTAATTTTGACTGTATATTTTTTTAATTATTTTTAATTAGAAATTTATTGTTACTTATTATTACATACTTTTGCTTATTATCCTTTTTCAATATTTCTGAGCGATATCGCAGTACATATTAGTAGAGGCTATCCCTGTTTGATCAATTAAGACCGTGTTTTGTCAACATAGGAGGCAGGTTTGCTTACCCACACGCGCACAAAATCATCGAGGGTAGCATCCAGGTTTAATTTTAAAATTGTCACGTAGGCTTTGCAATTTATTTCAAAATATTGCTCATTTTATGTACATATATTAAACCCCCGTTTTCACTTTACAAACGCAAAAGTTTAAATGCATTTCTTTCAATGAAAACATCTTTTTATGCGTGAACCATAATTTTTTCAGAATAAGAATTTCCCAAACGACATGAATTTAGGAACAAAAACTATTTTTTTTTGCAAAAACTTGTATGCAACATGTAAACTATACCTTAAATTAAAATTTAATTTTAGCTAGTAATTGGAAAACGTACTAGAAGTGATTGGGATTCCATACATTTAGCTTGACTCTTCGAAGTCAGCTGGCCCTGATGGCCCCTATAGTCGTTATTCAATGTGCTTCTTCCTTGGCAAAACCACTGCGTAAACTATTCCATCTGTCCCATTCATTAGAAGTTTTCCCATCGTCATGGAAATTGGCTCATATCCAGCCTATCCTTAATAAAGATGATGCAAGTGATCCCTCGAACTATAGGCGGATTGCGCTTACTTCAATCCTGTCTAAAACTTTTGAAACACTTATAAACAACCAATTAATTCAATACCTAGATTCACATGATCTCATCAGTGATCTTCAGTACGGGTTTCGTGCTTCTTGTTCAACCGGAGACTTGATGACCTTTCTCACAGAGCGATGGAATCATTGTCTTCATTGTTTTGGTGAAGCGAACGTAGTTGCTTTGGATATTTCAATGGCTTTCGACCGTGTGTGGTATCCATCTTTACTATCGAAGCTACGAGCTTTTGGCATTGATTCCTCACTAGTCAATTGGATTAAAAGCTTTTTAAGCGATCGCTCAATCGTTGGCGTTAAATCATCTGTTCATTCAATTAACGCTGGTGTACCACAAGGTACTGTCCTGTCTCCGTTTCTTTTTCTGATTTTCATCAACGACCTTTTAAAATTAACATCTAATCCGATCCACAGTTTTGCTGATGAGAGTACTCTTAATTTTGGATAATCTTTCAGATCTGCAGCTGACTCTCGCGGTGACGCTACATCAACCCAAAGACAATCTATGTTTGCATCATTGAACCAAAACAATATCTACCTATACAATAATTACTTGGGGTGAAGCGAACCGGGTAGTATTTAATGCTAGTAAAGCGTAATGTTGTTTGATATCCAATAACTCTGTACTCTCCTTCTACATCTCTGTCTATAAACGTTGATGGCGTTAGCATTCCAAATTCTCCTTCTCTTAACTTCCTTGGTACTAGCATCTCATGCAATTTTAAATGGTCCTCTTTACAAGAAAGCGCACAATTCCTAATATTAGGCTTTCAACTTGAGCTTGCTGAAACCGCGAAATTTCTTGGACTTATCCTTGATAAGAAACTAAAATGGAAGCCCAACATCGAAGAAAGGGTGAATAAAGCTACAGTAACACTGTATTCGTGTAGGAAAGCCATCGGGAAAACCTGGGGTTTGCAGCCAAAAGTTGTGCATTGGATGTATACCGCTATTGTGCTTCTTATAATAGGAGCTTTTGGAACTTATCCTACATTCGGATCAGATATGGTCCTGGGACTGTTCCCATTGGACATTTTCGGTCAAAGAATGGCCGCAAAAGTGGCCTTGCGCCTACGTGAAACTGGTCTCTGGCGAGCGATGGACTATGGTTATTCAACTATACTTCGTAATTTTAACCAGCCCCTAGCGACTGACTACCCTCAATCACTTCTTTGGTAGGAACCATTGTAGTTTGATCCCCTCAAGGGAATCTTGGGATAGTAACAGCTTCTTGGTCAGTGGATCCATTTCCATCTATACTGATGGTTCCAAGACAGATGCAGGAGTTGGTATAAGAATCCACTCGTATGAGTTGAATATTCATTTGTCTTTCCGCCTGCCTAATTTTTGTAGTGTCCTCCAAGCGGAGATCTCCGCCATTTTAGAAGCCTTAACTTGGTTGGGATGTCACGTCATTCATTACTGGTAGGGACGTCTTTATATTCACAGATAGTCAGGCTGCAATTCGATCAATTGATTCAGTGCTGACCACTTCAAGAACTACTGAGAAATGTCGCTCAGTACTTAGAGAGATGGGTCGCTTCTTCAACATTACGCTATGCTGGATACCGGGCCATAGTGGCTTCGCAGGTAATCGCAACACAGATGACTTGGCCCGGCATGCGTCAGCAGGTAGCATTGAAGGCGGTAATTCCTTCTTGAAAACACCTATTTCAGCTTGTGCATTGTTAATAGAGACCGCTACAATATGCAGAACCAATGCAAGATGGATTCATGGCTTCACATGCGCGACGATGAGAAGGATCAGGCCAAAGCTAGACTAAGGTGCTACTTTCCTTAGACAGAAAGCATATTCGTAGTGTGGTGGGAGTAATAACAGGGCACTGTCCATTCCTTAACTCAAGGAGACCTTGAGTCAAGTAGGCCGAAATTCAATAAATTAAATGTCATTTTCCATACTTTTTCATAGAAACCACTTTCATTCACGAGTCAATGCATCCTTGATTTAAGGAGAAACTGAAGGAGACCTTGACATTTTCTACAGTGAACCTCACTTGCTACCCACCTTCCTTGACTCTCCTTGAGTTTCGCCTTAAATCAAGGATGCATTGACTCCTGAATATAAATGATTTCTAGGGAAATGACGTTTAATTTATTGAATTTCGGCATCATTGACTCACGGTCTCCTTGAGTTAAGGAATGTTCATAAATACGGGCCCTAGACTGGCATATAATCAACGCCGTCTAGATATTAAGGCCGCAATGTAGATAAATCGCCTACTAAATTTGCACTGTTATGTTGTTCCTTTTAATTACGTCATATGCTTGTTGTTGATGTTTCTTCGTATCTTTCCACAATTTAGTAGGCAAACGGCACAGCTGAGTTATGGCCAGACCTTGCAATCTCACCACGAACCACCCGACTTCAAGTCGTGCCCACCAGCATACACAAGAAGTCAGGAACAGCCTCACCGCTAAGATTTTTTCCCCAAATTATTATCTTCTTATTTCCTTCGGAATAGGTCATCTTCATTGCCTCGTTAATTAAACCGCTCCATGTCGCGTCACTTTCGGCAGCCTGTCGCCATTCATATTAGCAGCCTTTTTGATATACTTGATGTGGATATGTGTCTAAAGAAGTTTCTTGCAGGAACATGTAGTAAGGTGTTTTGGGTAGATGCAAAAAACGTTTCAAATAATATCGTTGCATTTTTTCAACATGTTGGCCACCCCAGACTTGTGTAACGAAATAATAGGATTGACCATGGTATGTGTATTAATGATTGCAGCTGATACGTTCTTGTTGCTTGAGATAATAGGCGAGAACACCGGCGAAACTTAAGAGCACATCCACAGACATGTACAGCAGCGCTTCACGCGCTTTCTGCACCACCAAAATTAAACATCTATAACTATACATGTATGTATGTATACATTTTTGTAAGGTATTTGAGACAATAAAATCATGTGGTACACGAATGGTTGCATCAGTAACACGACCCATCTTAGGACTCCAATAGGGCTCCATGGCACAGTCATATTTCTATTATCATATCCTTAAGCCTATTCGATTCATTCGGTTTAAATTTGTATACACACATCGAATGAAATCTAAGAGGCTTAAGGATATGATAATAGAAATAAAATGTCATGACGTGATCAATTTTTTTTTATAAAAATGGCATAAGCAGCATTGCATAGTGTTTACTATAGCTACGACCAAGTATGATGAGCTACTCTACAAAAAGATACTTACTTGAGTTCGTCATCGCCCCGAACTACCTTCAAATCCTCCTTGAGTGGCAAGAATACTTCATCGGATGTTAAAAGTACAATGTCAGCCAGCTGAAAAGTTGTCTCCACATACTGCTTGATGTCCTCAACAGTGGCCCAGGAATTTTTCAACAAAATATATGAATACCGGCGATAATCGGTGAAAAATTCACCTAAATCAAGTTTAACACGGGCAGTGCTTTCAGTGGACGACGCCATTTTCAACCAACTAAGTCTAAGTATACTCTGTTTTAACTCAGTTGTAGTCAACAATTAAATTAAACTCGATCCTTCGATGATTGGCGATAAAGTCTGGGAAAGCCGTCTTTTCTTACTTTTCTTTCTTGAATACGCGACAGAAATGTTGATTTGAGAAACGATTTCAGAATGGGGAATTTTATGGAAATTGTCATAACTGTCAAAACCGAAAGGGAAATTTGTTGTTGGAGTTTAGCTGTCAGCTGCCAACAGTTTATTTTGTATTGCCCTTTTCAAATTTTGATACAGTAGAGCTTCGATTTTCCGAACTAATGTCGGCAAGGGGTGGTTCGGATAACCGACAACCATTGAATTTCTAGTACATGGAATGCGCATACATTTCACCGTGGAAAATATCTAATGACCGGGGAATCGAAAAACAATACATAAAATGGCCGAGAAAAATGTTGGAACCATATTCGGATTGTAGCTTATGGAATTTCTCATCATTTTCGACATGTTCCACGACAGTAAGCATGCATTTTCATTGAAAAAATCGCAGCGGACATAAATTTCATTTTCATTCCGCCCGAGGTCTATTCAGGCCTTTAGACCAGATTTTCAAATGTATACTAGTAGACGAGGTGTTCAACGTCAGTCATCGAACTGTCGCCGTCAAAAATGCATATTTATCGTCAGGATTATAACAGGCAGGCGACTATCCTTTCGGCGACATTGGACTACAACAAAGTTTAACGATAGCTTTCGATATGCTCGTCATCCCTGAATTTTGAAAAAGGGTCGAATCATCCCGCCCTTCTAAAACCCGATAAAAGCGTGAAACTTGCCGAATAAAGACGCTCGATGCACTCATCCACCCCACCCTTGTATCACATGCCGAGCAAGCTTCTCACCAGCATGGTTATAAGATGCATAGTACCACAACGACTAAGGATCTGATCACCCATAATATCCATAATGTCCTCAACCAGAAACAGCCCTCTGACAGAACCGTCCTAGTGGCCTCTGACCTGTCGAAAGACTTAGATACGGTCCTTCACTCTGCGCTGTTGGCCGACTTCCGACATCCATATTTCCGCACAAGAGTGTAGGTGGATTGCCAACTGTCTACCTGGGAGGCAATCCTATACAGAGTTTCGTGGCAGCTGTGCAAAGCATAGGAAAATTAGGCCAGAACGCTGTTCCACGTATCGCGACATTGTCACCTAATGTCGTCCCAGGGTCATCTTCATCAGGAAACCAGCATATCAAAATCTCCTCAGTCCTCCTGTCTTAACAATATCTGGTCGGACACACGACGACCAAAAACTAGAAATGCAATGCCAAAAACTCTGACAGCATGGAATTATCAATCTGACTGCTCCGACTGCTCGGATATTTAGACCAGTATTTCATTGAACTTTCATTGATTGGACATTGCACTGTAGAATTTAGACCAAAAAAGTTTACCCAGCCAGATGTTGGGACACTTTTTAATTGGTCTAAGCTAAGCTTGAACTTTTTGAACATTTCAAGGCTCTACCTTCCAAGGTGCAATTTTATTTTTTTTCCCCATTACTAAACGATTGAAAAATCAGCCACCTTATACCATACGATACCCCAATCAACCTCTATAAGAAAATCCATCCTAAACAAAGGACTCTGCTAGGCTTTTTAGATATTTTTTTCCACAATATATCCTTCCAATCCGTTAAAATTATTATTATTATCGTATTATAACTAATGTAACAATGAGGTATACATACTCTCCTCTACAAATACCGCAACCAACTATCCACCGCTCTGAGTGTTCTCCTCAGACTCCACATAGAGCAACATAGAAACTGTGCCTAGGAAGCCACCACCAGCTTAAAAATTCTGGGCCCAATGTGGTAATAGTTTATCAATTCCAATAAACAAAACGAAGCTTCTAAATAAGTAGGTTGCGAGTATCATGTAAGGCCAGGTGCCAGATCATACGACTGTCCTTATAGAAATCTTAATTTTCTGAAATATATCTTCAATTTTTTGTGTACATGCAATCTTATTTCGAGTACTCTTCCTTGCTATAGCTTTCTATGTTAAAACATACGTTTGTGCTTCGCATGCTTGTTAAGGAGAACCATTGGCGTAGATAGCTTTTCGGAAGAGGGAGTGTATCAGTGGTCCGGATTATTATTTTTTCAGCACAGGGGAAGTGCATTAAATAAAGGTTAGAACCCCTAAGGAATTTAAGGAATAGTTATCATCATATTGTTTCTATGCTTTTCCACCGATTAGAAAATTATTCTTGTCGTTTGAAGTCCGCTGACGCTTCAAAGTTTTGAAATTGTTTCCATTCGGCTTGTTTAGCTGAGATTCGGAAGGAATAGGTTTGGCACAGTCAGGCAAATATTCTACGTCGAACAACTTGGCACTAGAGACCAGATGTAGATTTTTCATAATCCCCAGTTGAATCCCGTCAGACGACTACGCATCTTAGGAAGAATCCTGAAGTTTATAAAATCGCCTAAAGATTTTAAGTACGCAGAATACGCTCTAAATTTCGATCCTGGAAAGTTGTGGGTGAACTTAAAATTGCAGAATGAATTAATTTTATGGCATGCATCATGGTCTTAGCCTCGTGTTTCTCCAAATCGTCGTGAAAACCGCATTCCGCAAGTATGTGTACAGCATTGGGTTTTTGGAAGTCTGGTCACCTTAGTCTAAGCGCATTCCATTCCTAGAAATTTACCAAGCGACTAGCACCAACGCCATCTAGATACATCAAGGCCGTAACTCAGCTGTACCATGCCGTCATAGTTTGCCTACTAAATTTTAGATTTACACGAACAAACAACAACTACAAGCATATGACGTAATTAAAAGGAACAACAAAACAGTGCAAATTTAGTAGGCGATTTTTCTACATTACGGCCTTAATATATAGACGGCGGTGCTAGCACCAACACCGTCTAGATATTAAGGCCGCAATGTAGAAAAATCGCCTACTAAATTTGCACTGTTTTGTTGTTCCTTTTTATTACGTCATTATGTTTGTCGTTGTTTGTTCGTATCTTTCCACAATTTAGTAGACAAACGGTACAGCTGAGTTACGGCCTTGATGTATCTAGATGGCGTTGCTAGCACTGAAGAAAAATAAAAAATTCGAAGGACTTGAGTGCTGATGATGAGAGGTTGCTTCCTCCAGACCAGTGACGTGCGGTCCATATACATGCGGTGGATGTTATCTCTGTAACAATTAAAAACATTTTTCCTCTTTCTAGTCTATTCTCGCATTTCAATTTGTAATCAATTATCTTTAATGTTTCTCAGCTCTCAAGCAACAAAAAGATCCCATAGATGCGTTGATCATATTTCGACCATAGCGATTCCGATTCACACTCAGAGAATGTTCAAAGTCATATGATACCTTGTTCCAATTATGATACACTTGAGATAGCCGAGACACACTGGATTCATTTTGTTCTCACCAGAGCTTGCGCTTCCCTTTCATCGGGCATCAGCAGAAAAATTTCAATTTAGAACACACGCATTTGCCTTTGATGACCCACATTGACAGCAGCAGCAGCGGCAGAAGCATTTTTTCTGCTTCTGCTGTCAATGTGGGTCATCAAAGGCAAATGCGTGTGTTCTAAATTGAAATTTTTCTGCTGATGCCGATGCCTCTGCCGATGCTGACGCGGGAAATGTATTTCAACCAAGAGTCACTTGAATTATTTCGTGTCTATTGATTGGAGTACATGCTTCCCTCAGGATAATAATTGCAGTGTTCCCTTGAAAATGAGGTTACTGTTAGGCCGCATATACACGGTGAATTGGATTTTAACACATTTAAATGCATTATGCAAATCAAATCTTCCAGTCGGAGTAGCGTTGCAAAATATGGCCAACCGTTTGTGTGGTTCGGTGTGATTTCCACCGTTTGTTTTTTTTTTTCAAATGAAAACATTTACTTTAAAAAGAAACAATATAATTCATTTATTTTCACATGATGCGTAATAAAAAATATAGTGGATATAAAATAAATTGTTTAACTAAATACATACATATATAATATAATCTCAATAACATGCAGTCAATAAAAATAACTCAAGTCTACAAAATACGAGTCCTTTGTTTTTAATTCTCTTTGGAACAAAATAAAGATTTCCACCATGTGGGTATACATATGCAACATTTATTGTTCATCTTGCCTTCGTTCATATTTCTCTAAACAACAACAGCTCCGGCTTCGGAACGACTCATTGGTAATTCCGGACAATTTGTCCAAATATCCATTAGAGGATCGTAACATTCAACTGAACTAATTGTCACCTGGGCTCTATAGAAATTCACCTCGCATGTCTAAATAATACGAAAACAATATATTTGCAAGTGAATCTTGAGTTTAAGTTAAGATTCGAGTGTATAAGTACCTGATCACCACCGGCAACATATAATTTTCCATCGACTGCAGCAACGGCTGGTATTGCTCGGCTCACCGACATTGGAGTAACCATTGTCCATTTGTCCTCCTCAAAGCTGTAGCGTTCCACAGTCTGTAGAACGTCATGATAGCTGCTCGTGCCACCCACCACATATAAATGATTATCCAGTACGGCCACACCCATTTGACAACGTGCTGTTTGCATTCGAGCCAAAGAGGACCATTCCTGGGTAACAGGATTGTAACTGGAAGAATATTGCAATAATAAAATATATCCAGTATCGTGCATGCTATACGAACCATATAAGATCTGTTAGAAAGCGGCTAGAAGCCGTACATCCTCCAACCAAATAGATCAATCCATCGTAGCTGACAACTCCCATACTGAACCTCGGCTCAGGCATGTCGCCAACTAACGTCCATGTATCCTTAATTGGATCATAGCTTTCAATTGTTCCGCCAATATCATCGCACACCCATCCACCCAATGCATAGAGCGTTCCTCCAACCGAACACAAGCCAAATTCACAGCGCGGCACCGTCATCGGAGCGATGGGTTTCCAAGTGTTATTCTGCGGATCGTATACATCGCCGTTGGCTAAAATTTGACTACCTCGCTCTCCGCCGACCACATAAATCTTCCCATTCAATACAGCTACACCGGGTAGAATGCGTCCAATTTCCATAGGTGCAACTTCGCTCCACTCCTTCCGGAATGTATCGTATTTCGCTACCGATTCGAAAATACAATCGGCCGGATCCCAGCCACAATTTGTCTCACGGCGTGATCCGCCTATGATATAAATACTCTTTTTGGCCGAAACGCGTGGACGGACACTAAGGGCCACCAATTGTCCACGTCTTGACGATATGTCTCGTCGCATTGAGCGCAATGCTACATTCAGCGATACGTCGTGACAATCTTTCATGGCATCGTCAAATATGCGGACGGGCAAAAGTGCTAATCGTACATGTTTTAATATTTCAAAAACATAACATCGTCGCTGTTTCACGTCGTGTTTTATCCAACGCAAAGCTGCCTGGAATACTTGAAATTCACTATCGACACGAAGATATTCGGATATAAGGAGTCGGGATAGAAGTGTTTGGGGCGTGTCGAGAAATTCATCTTCGAGTGCAATCTGAAAATTAGAATGAATGGCATTAATGTTATATTTAACACACTTACATTTCTTTGAAAGATCTGGAATAACGTAAAATCATCTGTCTTAGCACCGAAATGAGAAACATTTTTTTTATAGGCGAAGGACGCATTACATTTTTAATCAAGTGCCTATTCTGATTCACGAGATGTGTTACGAAAAGCTTTCAACTAAGTTAGGTGTTGATATACTTTTAATTGAATCATGATTCAAGAAGACATGACAATTTGCTTATTTCACTTGTCTATCGGTGGGGTTCCAAAACGGAACAGTTGCGTATGTTCCGCAAACATGTTTGCCATTCTGATCCTCTAACTGCCATTTTCCGGATCAGGAATAATCTGCGGTTCTTTTCCTTTGTCTGCCTTTGTGAAATATGTTAACGAAAAGAACTGGAGATGATTTCTGATCCGCAAAATGACAATTAGGGGATCAGAATTGCAAACATGTTTGCGGAACATACGCAACCGTGCCGTTTTGGAACCCCACCCTATGATTAATTTACGTATGCCTAACTATTTTTTCTTCTCCTTCGTTGTCTTACTATACCGCTCCATGGAGTTGTGTTGCTCGACCCGCGGTATAGGCCCGCCCTCTCTGGCAGTATGTCTATTTCTACAGGCAGCTCTGTCCTGGGTCATGCCAACGCCAAGACCACTGCGCTTTGTGTCTTTTTCATTTGACACATCCACGTATTCTTCAGTCTGCCTCTGGCCTTGGTTACATCAAGTGGAACATCTAAAAAAATTGTCTTATCCCTGGGTTCTCAGGCCTTTGAACATTTGACGGTCTTATTGTTGTTATAGCAGGCAGCGAACCCTAATGGTTTTTACCAGGAAGGATATTTGGCAACTCTGGGCCGTTTTTGAAAAACTGATGTGATCCGCCCCTAAAAGGCTTGGAACAGTAGGACCATAACATTTGTCGGTCTTGGAGCTTTTCGGTAATTGGTCGGTCAATAATGCTGGGATGTAGCTTTTATATATTATAATATACCAACTGACCTGTGTAACATTTTCATTTCGGTCACCCTTATTTCATTTCTCGAAGCCTTAATACATGGCGATGGCCCAACATTTGGACCCATTCATGAGTGCGGAACGGACTACACCAGTTTGTACAGCTTGCCCTTTAGCTTTAGAGTTTGTGTGAAACCTTCTTCTTCTTCTTTATGGCACGATAGCCCGACGTCGGGCCTTGGCCGCCTGGATTGAAAACCTCCAATTGTCGCGGTCACGCGACCTTGTCCTCCAATTACGAAAGCCTAGCATCTGGTGGGCGTCCTCACATACAGAATGCTCCCATCGGGCTCTCGGTCGTCTACGCAATCTGGCTCCGTCCACTCGTTGCGCGTTCATCACCTTTTTGGGCATGCGATCGTCGTTCATCCTTTGTACATGTCCCGCCCATTGCAATCGCTGCAATTTCACGATCTTCCACACCTGTAGCTCATCATACAGCTGATACAACTCAAGGTTGTACCGGATGCGCCATTCACCTCGTTCACGAACGGCCCCGAAGATTCTTCGGAGAACCTTTCGCTCGAATGTGTCCAACAGGTGTTCAGAGTTTTGGGTTAGGGTCCATGCCTCGCAGCCATAGCATAGCACAGGTCGGATGATGGTTTTATACACGTGGAGCTTCGTGTTCTTGTGCACCAGCTTCGAATTCATAATTTGGAGGACCGCAAAGTAACACTTATTAGCTAGTTGTATCCGGCGCTTTATCTCATCTGTTTCGTTGGCGTCTTTTGACAAATTGCAACCCAGGTAAGTGAAGTTGTCTACATATTCTATATTGAGGTCCCCCACTGTGATGCTTGAATTTACTGGCGTTCTAGTTTTTGATTGCATCATGACCTTGGTTTTAGATTCGTTGATATGTAGCCCAACTTCTTTGGCGGCGTTATTGAGATTATGCAGAAGGCTTTCTGCATCACCCAATCTTCGAGACATGATGTTGATGTCGTCGGCGTAGGCTACTAGTTGAGTCGATTTAATGAGTAGCGTTCCGCTGCTGTCCAAATTCATGGCATGTGATTCGCACATACTCCAGAGCCAGGTTGAAGAGCGTCGGCGCCAGCCCGTCGCCTTGCTTGAGTCCAGTACGAGACGGTATTAGTCATCGTCATCCTTATGAGTCGCACTAGCTTAGCCGGTATTCCAAAATGCAGCAAAATGTTGTACAGTACGCTTCGATCGATACTGTCGTATGCCTGCTTGAAGTCAACAAATATTTGGTATACGTCGATGTTGTATTCCCAGCACTTCTGGAGTAAAAGCTTCACTGTAAAAAGCTGATCTGTCGTCGAACGACCAGGTCTAAAGCCGCCTTGGTACTCGCCAATGATTCCCTCTGCGTACGGATTAATTCTATTTTCCAGAATTTTAGATAAAATCTTATAAGTCGTACAAACTAATGAGATGCCTCTGTAGTTCTCACATTTCAGCTTATCCCCTTTTTTGTGGATTGGGCAAATGATACTTTTACGCCAATCTTCGGGGATTATTTCGTCGTTCCATACTTCAACGATAAGTGTGTGTATAGCCTTAACAAGGCTCTCCCCACCATGCTTCAGCAGTTCAGCTGAAATGTCGTCAGCGCCCGGGGCTTTATTATGTTTTAGTGCTTGCATGGCGAGATCAACTTCTTTTACTGTTGGGGGTTGAACGGGAGGGCCTGTTTCAGCCATCAGCTCCGGAGCTTCTTGTGTGGGGTTGTTCGGTTGAACATTAAGGAGCTCTTCAAATGTGAGGCCCAGCGTTTATCAACCCTATCGGTGTCGCTAATGATATTGCCATCCTTATCCTTACAGAGGCTGGTCCTGGGTTGGTATCATATGAATTAATCAGCTTGTACGCTTGTCTACTGTTCCTACTAGCTGGTCTTTGGTTTATTTGCATCAACTGCTCGTCAAGATGCTTACGTTTCTTACGCCTAATTAACCTATTCGAAAATCGTAGAAGCTCGTCATATTTTGTTTTTTTTTTTTGCTCTAGTTGCGCGTTCAGTCCATTGGCGATATGCCTCGTTTTTAGCATTTACCGCATTTTGACATTCTTCATCAAACCAATCATTTCGGGCTCGCCGGGCTTTGTATCCCACAACCTCCTCTGCGACCCCTTTGATGGTGTCTTTGAGTGTATCCCAGATCTCAAGGGCGCCTTTGTTGCTGATGTTATTTAGCAAGGGCGTCAGCTTCTCTTCAAGGGCAGTCGTATAAGCGACCACCGTGGCATCATCCAACAATTTGTCAACCGCAAAAATTTTTGCCGGGTTGAACCTCGAATGATGCACCGAAGAAATTCTGCACCTATAAGTCGCCTCCACCATATAGTGGTCAGAGTCAATATTTGCTCCACGATAGGACCGAACATCCATTATGCTCGATGCCCATCTCTTGCAGACAAGGACGTGGTCAATTTGGTTGACGGTATGTTGATCTGGAGATCTCCAGGTCTGCCTGTGAATGCGACGATGCGGAAAACAGGTAGAGCTAATGACCATATTTCTGCTGGTCGCGAAGTGTGAAAAGTGTGAAAACTTACCAATGGAAAATTAGAATTGATAAAATTATAAGCACTCTCGGCAAGCTCCTTGCAGTTGTGTGCTTCAGCAAAACGTAAAATGCCTAGCGCATTTGTGGCATGTAGTTCGCGACACAAAAATTCACAGCAGCCATCCACTACTTCTCGCAACTGTAACATATCTGCTGCCGCAAGCAATTCCTGAACATTGGACTGCAAATACAAAAGGACGAATATAGTTGTTCCCTGTTCAACTCGATAACCATTCGACAGTCGACAGCTTATACCTGAGTGATATGAATTCGCCCGGTGTAGATGAAATCCACGAGAATTTTCAATATTTCCGCATCAATTGAATGCAAAATTACCGACTTTTGTTTGCCCTCACTAAGTCCGAGTGCTGGACGAAACATTGCCTCGAAATATTCACTGGAAGCGCTGAGCACGGCTCGATGGGCTGGCAACGAAACTCCTCCGGCTACAATTTCTACATCACAAAATCGCGAGTCCTGGCGCAATTGGCACAAATTTCCGAGTACTTTCTGAGCATACTGTGTACAAATGTAGGGTCGACGCTCTGTTGTTGTGGTAGCTTGGAGAGGCAGTGCTCCATCGGATTGGGAGTCGTCATATCGCTTATATTCGTTCGTGGGCGAGTAGCTTTTCAATGGTGGCATAGTGTTTTTTGCAAAACGCCAATGGACGTGTCCACCTGAAAACTGTGTTTTCACCGTTTTTCCAGCAATGCAATTCAGAAAACGGCACTCTGCGCTCTATTTTGAAGAATCGGATGTGAACAGATAATGGTGATCTTGAAAAAGAGTCGCGTAAAAAAATAAATTGTTCGTTTCGGCGGAAAAATCGTTAGTTGGTAGCAAAAACTCGCGATAAAAATACACAAATTATCTCGTTGAATCTCGCGATCTCGAGCAAACGCCCCACGAACATTGAACAGCTGATTTTGACTTTTTGACAACGAGATGTCAGCAAAAGCAAATTGATGCGCTGAATGACGCTGAATTGTGCAGACTGCAGAAATAATTTTCTTGAAAGGGGGAAAGAGGAAACAGCTGTTGCAATATGCGTTCATGTAGGCGGGATTGGAATTTTAATTAATTAAATTGAAGCAACGGGAATACATGCACTTCCAGAATGTGTCTTAAAATTGGTAGGATGATGTGGAATACATAATGAGAAAGCACATCATGGGTGGATTACGGTTTTCTGGTTAATGACAAATTCACTACAGCCAGCCAGCTTGTCTGCTGGCCACTACAAAAGCTCTCTTGTCTTGCAAGTTTACCCGTCCGGTTTCGTCTTACAATCTGAAATCAGCCATTGTCCATTTCACATTGGGAGAATTCACATTGTAAGACAAAACCGGACGGGTAAACTTGCAAGACAAGAACCATCGTTCTTACAATCTGAATTGCACAATGCTTGTCTGCTGGCCACTACAAAAGCTCTCGCCGTCCGTTTATTAGGACAAACAAACACCCGGCGAGAGCTTTTGTAGTGGCCAGCAGACAAGCATTGTGCAATTCAGATTGTAAGAACGATGGTTCTTGTCTTGCAAGTTTACCCGTCCGGTTTTGTCTTACAATTTGAATTCAGCCATTGTAAAGAACGCGTCTTACGAAAGAAAAAAATCGTGACACGATTGTTTTTCTTTCGTAAGAATCGTACGATCGATAAGACGATTGCATCTACCGATAGTTCAGGCGTTCTGCAAAGACAATTAGCGCGTGTTTTACTTGCAATTTAATCTTGTCGACTCGTCACTTCATTGTACACTAACTTTGTAGCGTGCATGGCAACATTTATACATACTTGCTGTGTGATTATTGTTCGCCGGTCCGTGTTTTGATCGGATAGTGTGAAATAATCATACGATGGTTCTTGTCTTGCAAGTTTACCCGTCCGGTTTCGTCTTACAATGTGAATTCACCCAATTACAGATTCACGAAACACAGTCATTGGACCTGCCTGCAAAGAGACAAGAACAGAAACCGACTTTCTAGGAGGGATACGTGAGGAGCAAGACAAGGAAAAATTCATTTTTCATATAAGGACGGTTTTTTTGTGTTCTGGCTTCTGGCAGACAGACACATTGGGCCGTTTCACATTTGGGTGCGGTTCTGAAAAGCACCGGTCGCATATGTTCCCACAACAAGTCAACGGTATTGCGGATCAGCAAAAACTTTCGGTGTTTTCCGTATGTCTGCCTGTGTGGAATATGTAAACGAAAAGTTCCGGAAATCTTTCTTATTCGTAAAATCGGAGTTAGAGGATTAGAATGGACAACATGTTGTCGGAACATATGCGACCGGTACGTTTCGGAACCGTACCCAAAACGAAACCGGACGGCTAACAAACGTACGGCGAGAGGTTTTATAGTGGCCGGTGGACAAGCATTGTGCATTTCACATTGGGTGCGGTTCTGAAACGCACCGGTCGCATATGTTCCTGTAATATTCACTAAAACTCAATATCTATCCGTCTATTGGCTAACAGTCTCTGGGATAGAATGTCGGCTTATTTTATTTTATTGACAGTTGACAAGTATCATGGGTAGCTAGATACTACATCACTTCCTTTTGTTTCAATATTTTTTTTTAGTTTAAATACTGCTTATACAATGAATATTCAATGAATAAGAAAATCTGAAAAGGAAATGCAAATAACCGCAAAATACACTAGATATGCAACTTTTTTTCGGGACCAAAATATTTTCTATGGTAACTTGATCGAAGCTACAAGATGACATTTCTCATTTGAATTTTATATGGAAAATTAATTGTAAACAAAATCATGCACATGCGCAGCTTAATGCTGTAAGTTCGTAGTAGGGGCGTCGGAAAAATGGGGGCAATGAATCCGAAATTTCCAAATTATTAGATGCTTAAAATTAATTAATCAGCAACGTTCCTGTTGCATAACTGTATACCAACAGCATCAAAATTTACACTATTGCGAAAAGTACATTTAAATGGGATTGGAAAGCGTTGCGTGGTGTAAATTCGTTTAAATACAAAATTTTAAATAGTGCGTATTCCAGTGCATTGCGGTTGAATACTCCAACCAATGAAAAAGCAAAAAGTATTAAACCATAACAGCCCCAAACACTAAATTTGCAACGCCACTGCTAGCTATAAAAAAATCAAATTGTCCCCTTTATTTTCAGATATTTCGTTTCCTTCTTTTTCTTCTTCATTGTGAATATTATATTTATTTAATTTAATTCTCATCAGCCAGAGCTTTTTCCATAGTTCAGTACTCTTCTTCACTAGAAATGTTTTGCAGGTGTCCTACATTTTGGCGATATATTTTCTTGGGATCCAAGCACTGCTTCCTCTCCTCCTTTCTTTGGCTAAGAATTAATTTGGATGAAATTTCGTTGATACTCGGTTTTATTTCTTCTTCAAATGTTAAATCGGTTTCCTCGGCGTGTCTTCGGCCGGCATATCCTTTTCCAATTCGACTTTCTTCTGTTTGACGCATTGATTCATGCTTCGCATTTTATATCGAATATCTCGGCCATAAGTGAGCTCTTCTGGCACCTTCATTTTAGTAATTTCAACTGTTGAACGATACATGATAAGATATTAGGAGTGTTTTTTTTTAGGAATAGAACAGAACAAGAAATACACGCATTACAATACATTACAATTTTATTTCTTGTTCTGTATGCGACAACTGTAGTTGCTAAGTGTCGCCACACTGAAATGCTAAACCTATCCATCTTGTGCATCATTTTCCTTGTTGTTTCAGTCATTTTTTTTCGTCTGCAAAAAACTACGTTGTAGCAAAAAAAAAAGGTTTTTATATAAAAATTAAATTTCTCCTCGTCGTGTACTTCACTGCATCCCTCTTAGAAAATTATAACTAAATGCTTTTTGCTTTGTTGTTTCTCTGGAGAAACATTTCTTGGCAAAATTAATGAGTTTATCGCACTTCGTACAGGATTCGGCCTTGGCTGGACACTTATTGGAACTTGCTTTAT
Organism: Microchrysa polita; assembly: GCA_949715475.1. Lineage (NCBI taxonomy): Eukaryota > Metazoa > Arthropoda > Insecta > Diptera > Stratiomyidae > Microchrysa > Microchrysa polita. The sequence goes on along the minus strand of OX454418.1, from coordinate 86,545,692 downwards.
TGCACTTAAACACGCATCGACTGCATTCGATTTTAATCTGCTGGTTGTACATGCGTACTCGGTCACTTTCTTTGGCATCAATTTACATACCTCGGTGTTTGCTTCGGCAGACTCCTTTATAAGTTTTTCGTCAAAGGCCTTTTGCTGTTTTGCAACGGTTTCATGTAAGCGATTTTTATTATTTCATTGAGATCCCCGATGTCGCGTTCAAGTATTCTGCGACGGAACTGGCAATTTTGCAACTCGTGATGATTTATTTATTCAAATTGCTATCCAATTCGTTTCCGAATTCGATCCTTTGGACCCTCATAAATAGTTTTAAACTCCGGCATCCAATTCGTATTATATATACATGCAGCAATTAGTTCCCCTTTTTGTATGTAATTGTTTCATCAACGCGATTCGAAATCTAATTCTCAATTTATGTTAATCTAATCCTTGAAATTTACTTCTCAATCCCGTTTCGAAATTTAATTCACGCTTGCACTCGAAATGTACTTACAATTGTGTGTCGAAATTTAATTCACGCTTGTAATTAACCTTCAGTTGCGTTTCGAAATTTAATTCACGCTTGTAATAACCCTTCAGTTGCGTTTCGAAATTTAATTCACGCTTATGATTAACCTACAGTTGCGTTTCGAAATTTAATTCACGCTTGTACTTGAAATTTCCAATCGCGTATCGAAATTTAATTCACGCTCTCTATTCTTTTACATACCTTGGGATCCCAAAAATATATTGTAATAATACAAATTCAATACATTCGAATTCTTAAATCTGCATTTAAGCAATTCTATTAATCGACTTCAAATTGGATAAAATCGACAGAATTCCAGTCTCACAAAATAAAAATAATTTCACCTACGTAAATATGTCATTTCATTGCCATACGAAATGTAATTCTAGGCATTCATAACTTATTCGTAAAGATAAATAGTTCCACAGTTTAGCCATACGAAATTTAATTCTAGGCACATAAAAAAATCAGCCAATCGAAATCTAATTCTATCTAATTCGACAGGAATTGTCACAACAAATCCACACGAAACGGTACAAAACTGGGCTTCATTATTTTCTTTAAACAAAATTTTACAATTTCTAAATTCACTGATCTTCACTCGAAATTATCACTATAAGCTGAATTGAATCAGATATCGAATTGAATCATCTACCGAATTTAATCAGACATCGAATTTAATCATGCATCGAATTTAATCGTCCATCGAATTTAACCGTCCATCGAATTAAATCTACCACCTGATTCTGAATTTAATCAAATGATAGGTGTTCAAATTTTTGAATTCCGTTGAATATGCATACACAAATGTTAAAATTTTTTACTACAACATAAACAAAGGAACTCTATTTTCGGTGTGTTTTTCTTTTCTCTTAACTATTTGGTTTCACTACACATCGTATTAACACCATTTCTCTTAAATTTGTTCCAAAGATGATCCTTTTTGTTATGCATTTATGTATACATACTTAATTATCAACTCTCTTACCGAATTTTAATAAATCCATTTCTTTTCGCCAGCCTTAAATAAAATTGGGACAATTCACTTGATGGATTGTAATTCAAATGTTATTGGCACTATTTTTCACATTTTCTGGTCACCGATTTTTATAAAACAGAAAAAAAATTTCTCCTCGTCGCCATTGTAATATTCACTAAAACTCAATATCTATCCGTCTATTAGCTAACAGTCTCTGGGATATAATGTCGGCTTATTTTATTTTATTGACAGTTGACAAGTATCATGGGTAGCTAGATACTACAGTTCCCACAACAAGTCAGTTCTGATCCTATAACAGCGGTATTGCGGATCAGAAAAAACTTTCGGTATTTTCCGTATGTCTGCCTATGAAAATATGTAAACGAAAAGTTCCGATCAAACACGGACCGGCGAACAATAATCACACAGCAAGTATGTATAAATGTTGCCATGCACGCTCCAAAGTTAGTGTACAGTGAAGTGACGCCCCAGGAGCTGCCAGCTAGAGCTTTTATGATTTTATTCCTACTGCGCATCTTTTCGCAAACGGATGTCGCGTGATGAGCTAAGTGGAGCCGAAGAATTTTAGGATTAGCAACTGTAGGAATTAGATTGTTGCCAATACGTACATCAACCTCCCACCGACAATCCCCCGACCAGATGGTAAGAAATGTCGCAGAAGATTTAGACGCAGAAATGGTGAGGTTTCGGCTTTGGAAGAAAGCCGTTAATCGCCCAAGATAGCGATTAATTTGGAGCCGCGTTTCATCCTTATCCTCCCCTGTGGCGAGCACGGTGCAATCGTCTGCGTAGGAAATCACCTCGATTCCTTCCGGTGGTGTAGGAAGGCCGGACATGTAGATGTTGAACAGAGTAGGGGAGAGTACCCCACCCTGTGGAACTCCTAATTTGATTTTCCGCAGCTTAGAACGTTTGCCACGAAACTCAGTAAAGGAATGCCGACCAGCTAGATAGTTGGCAATCCAACGGATCTCTTGAGCAGGGATATGCATATTCAGCAGGTTCGCGAGAAGCATCGAAGTTGACATTGTCAAACGCACTCGTTAGGTCAATAGCCACAAGAATCGATCTATGGCAAGGATGACGCTGGTTTAGCCCGTCACGGATGCGTGTAGTGATTGCATCGAGGGCAGTGGTGGTACTATGCATTTTCCTGAAGCCATGCTGGTGGGGTTCTAGTTTAGCATAGGTGAATAAGGGCCTCCAGCGTCTTTGCGACAGGGGACAGTATTGTTATGGGTCGGTAGGATTCGCCGAGACCAGCGCTCTTCTCTGGCTTGAGATAGGGGACAATCCGTCATGTTTTCCAGATTTCAGGGATGGCAAGCGTAGAGATCGACAAGTTAAAGGCTGCCGTGAGATACTCAATGGCTGGAAGGTCGAGATGTTTCAACATGGCCATCCAAATGCCATCGGGTCCGAGGGCCTTTGAGTTTTTAGCATTCTAAATGACTTTTTTAACCTGGTCCGCAGTATACGATGGTATAGTGTCAACATTTCTACTGCGAATCCGTCTTTTAATTTTACGCTTTAAGCCATCGGACTTGGGATGTCCAATAAATTGTTTATTGAACAGGCTTGCGCACTGAAGGGGATCGCTGGTGCTCTTATGACCAAATTTGATGGCATTATTGCCCTTTCCTTTCCTAGGATTGGATAGAGCGCGGACAGTAGACCATAGTTTACTGACACCTTCATTGAGGTTGCAGTCATTGAGGTGCTCGTTCCATTTCGCCTTCCGATAGTCTTTTACTTGTCGATTGATTTCGGAGTTAAGTTCCTGAATTCTGGAATCACCTGGGTGAGCGCGTCTGATGTTATCTCGTTCATCGTCTGACTGACGATTACACGAGAATAGATGCAAATCAATCGTGCTAACAGTCAAATCTGGCCGAGGTTGTCAATAACAGACTAATTTAACAAAATGATATCCTATCTTTAGGTATTTTTGATTTATAAAAATTAGTAAGTATAAATCACCTTACCTTTGTCAAATCCTCGTTAAAACTCCTTGTCGCAATGACGTATACATTTTCTGAAGCAAACTAGCCATTGTCTTCGCATCAACATCTTCATAATCCTTTAAACTTAGCTCAGCTCGTAGCTTCTGTTCGGAAGAATTATAAATCAATAAATTTTCCTTTTTAAATGCCATACTAAACTCTCTCACCTGCAGGTTATGCTCAATATCATTCAACGCCATCTTCTCATCGTCGTAAGTCGAACTATACAATTTTTTCGCTAAAAACTTCTTCGCATAATACAATGCACCGGGATCATTTGAATGCATTTCAATAACATTTTCTATTTCTGTGTATTCAATATGTATTCTTTCAGTTAAAAAGAAAATTAAAAAATTGTTGACTAAGCTGTCGGTTGATAGCACAATGGGTACATTGAAAATTTCATAAATTTCCTCTAAATTAGCTAAAAGTGGAGCTTTTAATTTACTTGTAAATTTCATGCGTATATTATCATCACAGTCGCTTTGATTCATGCAAAATGTGGCTTCAATTTGTTCCGTAACTGTTTTCGCAGTAGGATCTACCATAGTCGAGGGTTTCGTAGTGAATAATTTCTCAAAATGTTCATCATAAAGTTTAGCCGGAATAGCGAGATGTATAAAATCCAATCCCATTTTAAAATGTGTTGTAAGCGTTACTTGAATTTTTGGTAAGATCAGTATTGCACGTTTTTCCATTTGAAGTACGACCCGTATGGGTTGTTCCAAAATGGACGAATTTACCATAACACTTTTGAAAATATATCTTTCGTCAAATATTTCAATACACAATCGCCAAAGTCCAGTTTTGAAAACAGGATTGTCTTTTACTTCAACGACGACAAGAGCAAAATAAGTGCTCTTTGTTAAACGTTCCTCTGTGTTAGGATAGATGGTAACACCATCGAAATCCGGAATAATTTTCTGAAAATGCACCATCACGTCGATCAAATCCTGATACAACTCGCGTCGCTTATAAACGGCTATTAATTCCTGTTTTTGACATTCAAACTTTATTTGTTTCTGAATTCGTTTGGGCTCCTCCATTAAATTCATCAGTTTGGTGAAATGTGTCTCGACCTCATTTATTGTCTCTACATTTAATTCTATAAAATCGTCTTTTTCTACCGTATCATTGGAATTGGTGCCGAACTTTACTCGATAGAAAACATTATTCTCACTCAGACAAATCAATTTACGCATAGTTGAGACCCATGTCACAGCAACAATGCCACGAATTTTTTTCTCCGACGTTTTAACAACAATTGTGTTTCTATCCTTTTCATACACTAATTCGCATTTTACAACTCGTTCGTCGTCTGAATAAAAGAAACAATCATCAGCGATTGTGGATGATATTATATCAGCACCAATTATGTGAATAGCTCGGTCTAATTGTTTCGTGACTTTCGACTGAAATATCATCTCCAATACGCCACATTTTAAGAATACAACGATAATCTCTAGCCCTTGCAGATAGTGGATAGACTGTATTTCAGAGGGCACCGATAGAACAACAAATATAGAGAAATCATCTCCTGATCCGTCACCGTGTAGTCCAAAGAGACTATTGTTAATTGAGAATAGAAACAGTTCGGTTCCGTCAATCGACTCCTTGGCCACAAGCTCTAAAAAACGCCTGTTTGTATCGTCTACGGGAATCGAGACAATACAAAATGACTCATCTTTCCACGAACTGTTCAACAGATTCACATCATCAAAGCTTATGTCGAAGTGTTGTTTTCCACAGTCGATTTCCAAAATATTAGTGAAATCTCGATATGTTTCCAATGCTATTCGATTCTGAGTAGTCACTTTAATCACAGCAAAACCTTTGGTAGTTGAGCACATGCATCGAACTTCTTCCAGTAGGTCTAGTCGTTTCAGACTCCTACACGAAGTAAAATAGTAGACGTGTCCATTTCTAGTGAGGGTCAGTGTATTGCAGTCAGTGACAATGATATCACGAATAGTTTCCTGTAAAACAATTTTATATGTATCTTTGAGCGCATTAACATTGCCGGACTTTTTGAAGATGAATGTTAAAAGAGTGTCGTAGCTCCACGTTACGAATATGGTTTTGTTGTGACTGGCATTGTTGAAGACTCCCAGAGGATAAAATATGGATTCTTTGATTGACCAGCTCATAACTGAAAAAAAAAATATAAAGAAAAGGAAACTAAATTCTTGTTGTTGTTGTAGCGGTGCAGAAGGGTGTGAGTTGTTGTGCATGTCTGGGGATGTGATCCGAGTTTCGTCGTCGTGCTCGCGACAAGAACGAAGCTGCTGCAATAGGGTTGTCCCATAACGCCCTCGGAATGAGGTTAGTGGGTGTAGCGGAGCACCGAAACAGCGAAGCGCACCACCTCAGCTCGAACAAATGTTCTGGATGTCCGGGTCTATTTCGAGATAGGTACGAATTGAGACGTGAACACGTTTACATTTTTTTTATATTGTTTTATAATTGTTTTTCGAAAAAGAACACACAAAATTGTCATTTAAAATTTGTCATCAGGATAGCACATGCAATTTCTTTTTTTTTGTCTTCCACAATTAAAGACGTAGCACCCCCAATTTTTTTGTGGTTGTTTGAGTAAGATATTAACTTTAATATGAATAAGGGAAAATCATTATCTGCCGGAGAGGGATCAAAATTTAAGGCTTACAAGGAGTCAAGGCGATCAAAAAGTGAAATTTCAAGAAAAAATTATAAAAGTCGATAAGTTGAATTCGAATTTGTATGTAATAAGTAGCGTTAAGGTAAAAATAACCGAGGCGAAAAAAATGAGTATTTGACAATCCCTATGAGAGAGTAATTTTGAAAGAATCATCCAGCCCTCATGACTCGGTCGCAAGGATTAGGGTAAATTTTGACATTAAGGTGAGCCTATTGTTCAAATAGTGATACAAAAATGCTCCACATCTATAGAAACTAAAACTAAAGGAAAATGCGCTTAAAGTAAAATCGAGAACACTTGACATGTAATAAAGAATGGCGCTATGTTGTCTTTTCGAATAAAAAGAAGTATCATCTCACAGTACCACTTGGCCCTCCAGACCATTACACAATCTATCCGACAATGAATGCGATCCTAATCGTGCCCTTCCTAGCAAAGATCCTGGAAGTAGACATTAGAACTGTGTTACTCTTCTAAAGCGAACTTCTTTTTATCCGAAAAGATAACATAGCGCCAGTCTTTGCTCCATGTCAAGTGTTCTCATGATTAATTTTAACGTATCTTCCTACAGGGAAAGTTAAGTTGAAGTTTATTCTTTAGTTTTAGTTTCTTGAAATGTGGAGTTTTATTATCACTGTTTGAACAAAAGATAGGCTCGCCTTAATGTCACAATTTACCCTAATCCTTGCGACCGAGTCATGAGGGCTCGATGTTTCTCTCAAAATCACTCTCTCATAAGAATCGACATGTATTTAATTCTTATCGCCTCTATTATTTTCACCCTAACGCTACTAATTACACACGAATTCGGATTCAACTTATCAACTTTTATTAATTTTTGTCGAAATTTCACTTTTTGATTCCTTGACTCCTTGTAAGCCTTAAATTTTGATCCCTCTTCCGCAGATAATGATTTTTTTCCCTTTTTCATATTAAAGTTAATATCTTACTCAAACAACCACAAAAATTGGGGGTGCTACGTCTTTAATTGTGGAAGATAGACAAAAAAGAAATTGCATGTGCTATCCTGATGACAAATTTTAAATGACAATTTTGTGTGTTCTTTTTCGAAAAACAATTATAAAAAATATTAAAAAAATGTAAACACAATACTTTTTGTGTTAATTAACTCAGAATTGAATAGACTATTAACAGTTATAATTTTGAAATTTTAGCTCTTTTAGTTTGGTTGGAAATCAGCCGAAACTATTCATGCGAAGGGGTGTGCTAATCTGATGACAAGCACTGTATTTTCGAATTAATAGCTAAAGGAAGTGCTTCAAGAAAAGAGGTGATCTGTCGTTGAGCGACCAAGTCTCGGAAACCGCCTTAATATTTGCCAACGATTTTCTCTGCGTACGAATTAATACAATTTTCTAGAATTTTAGATAAAATCAAGTTGCACAAAACGGTTGTACGTCCCGAAGGAGGCAAGGAAGAAGATAAAATCTTCTAAGTTGTACTAACCAATGAAATTTTCACATCTCAGCTTATCACCCTCTTTGTGGATTGGGCAGATGAAATTTTTGCATTTCCCGGGATTATCTCCTCATTCCATATTTTCACGAGTGTTTGTCTGTATAGCTTTCACAGGCTCTCCCCACCGAGATTCAGCAGTTCAGCTAGAATCTCGTCAAATTCCGGTATGTAATACGGGAAACTGTTCAACCTTTGTTTTCCCAAGCTCGACAAATAGCATAGGGTGGGAAGAAGTACTAGACATTACACTCCTGTCGGATAACGGAAAAATAAATGTGGAACAGTGGAGAGTATCCGATCTGAAATCTTTCTCAGACCACAAATGGATACTTTTTAATATCAACGTCTCCAGGGAGACTCCCAAGCCTTACAGGAACCCTAAAACAATCAACTGGAAAAAATTCAGACAGATTTTTAAAAACAAACTTCCAAAGCCTCCATATCACTCGACAGGCTCCGTGAAGGAGGTGGACAGGAGAATTGGAGCAATAGAGAAGGCTATGGAAATGGCCTTCAAACGTTCATGCCCGGTGAAGCGTAGTAAGAAAACTCTTCCTCCATGGTGGAATGAGGACCTATCCAAGCTCAGGAAGCTTACGCGCGACATTTTCAACATCTGCAACAAACACAAGTTCTGGCAACCATACAAGGACTGCTTGAAAATCTATAAGAAAGCCATCAGGACTGCTAAAGCCCAAGCCTGGGACGAGTTCTGCCAATCCTTGGATCACGTCAAGGATTCAGCAAGGATAAGTAAAGTCCTATCAAAAGCACATTCATGTCCGTCATTAATAAAGAGAGAAGATGGATGCTGGACGGAATCCACGGATGAGTCTCTCGAATTTCTGCTGAGTACGCACTTCCCTGGGTGCAAAAGCGCTTGCACGCCCAGACCAACACCGCACAATCTTGACATTAGATCAGGTGACTTTTTAGACTCTGTCATTACTGAGGAGAAGGTCTCCTGGGCTATTAATAGCTTTTTCCCATTTAAATCTCCTGGGCCAGATGGCATTTTACCGATCATGATACAGAGAATGCATGATCTTGTAGCTCCAATGCTCTTACCACTTTTAAGGAGTTTACTTACTCTCAACTACGTACCACATTCATGGCGACGAGTTCGAGTCGTTTTTATTCCGAAAGCAGGTAAACGTGGACATGAAACCGCGAAGGATTTCAGGCCTATTAGTTTATCCTCCTTTGTATTAAAAACATTGGAACGTATCCTCGACCTTCATATCCGGCAAAGACTAGAGAGCTCAGTGCTCTCTAGGTCGCAGCATGCATATGTCAGGGGCCGATCCACAGAAACGGCCCTCCATGAGGTGGTCCGTAACATCGAGTACAGCATTCAATATAAATAATACACGTTAGCCGCTTTCCTCGACATAAGAGGGAGCTTTTAACAATGTTCGTATAGAATCCATTCACGATGCCCTTATTGACTCAGGAGTTGAAACGGAGCTCAACAACTGGATAGTGACTCTACTGAGGACTAGAGTAATCCATGCGAATTTAGGAAATAGCCATCTGACTAAATTCGTTTGCAGGGGTACACCTCAAGGGGGGGGTGATCTCTCCGTTACTGTGGCTAATAGTAATCAACAAAATCTTAACTAAACTTGATGAGGAAGGCGTAAAGGTGGTGGTGTATGCGGATGACGTGGCGATATTAGTGTCAGGGATGTGTCTCTCCGTGATCAGTCAGATTATGGAGCGAGCCCTTGGGCTGGTCCGCAACTGGGCCACAAGCTGTGGCCTTGTCGTGAACCCAAGCAAAACAAAACTGATGCTGTTCACCAAAAAAAAACCAAGTTACCATATTTTTCCCTTCCAAAATTAAATGGAGAACTACTCACATTATCACCCAGCTCAAAGTATCTTGGAGTCGTTTTAGACACAAAGCTTAGCTGGAAGTTAAACATAGAAGAGCGTGTAAATAAAGCCTGCGTAGCTTTCTACGCCTGCAAGACAATATTGAATAGAAGGTGGGGCACTAAGCCAAATGTGATACTCTGGCTCTACACCGCAATTGTACGGCCTATCTTAACGTACGGGGCACTGGTCTGGTGGCCAGCCCTCAGCAGAGCTTACAATTTAACGAAATTAGGCAGGGTGCAAAGATCGGCATGTCTTGGCATTACATGTCCGGGGGATACATTGAATGTAATCCTACATCTTCTGCCGATCAACCTTTTTATCAAAGAACTAGCGGCATGTAGTGCGATCAGGCTCAAATAGTCGGGCCACTGGACTGCCAAGCCATATGGCCACTCTGATATTCTTAACCAACTGCCACAAGATACGATCGAGGCTACAACGGACTATGCCATGACTACACTAAGTTTCGGGAATAACTTCGATGTCAGATTTCCCACCAGAAGCTAATGGATGGGAAGTGAGTTAACGGGAGAATACGATCTCTCCCTTTTTACAGATGGATCCAAATGGACTGCGGTGTGGGTGCAGGAGTCTTCTGTGGCACACTCAATATCTCTGAATCTTACCGTCTGCCTAATCATGCCAGCTTTTTCCAGGCAGAATTGTTTGCAATCATGAAAGCATGTCACGAACTCGGGAACATACAAGAAAACAAAAACATAGCCATTTGTTCCGATAGTCAGGCGGCTATCATGGCATTGAAATCCATAGAAATATTCTCCAAGCTCGTAAAAACCTCACAGTCACCCTACTTTGGGTGCCAGGACACAGAAACATACAGGGAAATGAGAGTGCAGACGAATTGGCCAAACTAGGGGCAACTCTGCACAGCTCTCATGCGGAGCGCGTGGACATCCCGATGGCAGCTGTTTGAAGAAAAATCTCCTCTCATTATCTCACGAGTGCCAATCGTAATTGGCGGATCCTTAAAACTTGTGTAATATCAAGGAAGCTATGGCCATCCTATGACAGGAAAAGAACATCTGAGATTCTAACCAGACCGCGTAGATATTGCTAGAATTATTACTGGACATTGGCCAATAGGGGACCATGCAGCCAGGCTGCGTATTCCCCACAATCTGCACTGTCGCAGTTGCGACAATGCAAATGAAAGAGAAACTCTGTTTCACTTCCTATGCGAATGCCCAGGTCTCGCCAGATCCCGTTACCAAACGCTGGGATGTCCGTTTTTTGGCCGTCTAGAGGATGCGTCGGAGGCGAAAATAGGGGAGCTGCTTCACTTCACAAATGTGTCAAATAGTCGGGCCACTGGACTGCCAAGCCATATGGCCACTCTGATATTCTTAACCAACTGCCACAAGATACGATCGAGGCTACAACGGACTATGCCATGACTACACTAAGTTTCGGGAATAACTTCGATGTCAGATTTCCCACCAGAAGCTAATGGATGGGAAGTGAGTTAACGGGAGAATACGATCTCTCCCTTTTTACAGATGGATCCAAATGGACTGCGGTGTGGGTGCAGGAGTCTTCTGTGGCACACTCAATATCTCTGAATCTTACCGTCTGCCTAATCATGCCAGCTTTTTCCAGGCAGAATTGTTTGCAATCATGAAAGCATGTCACGAACTCGGGAACATACAAGAAAACAAAAACATAGCCATTTGTTCCGATAGTCAGGCGGCTATCATGGCATTGAAATCCATAGAAATATTCTCCAAGCTCGTAAAAACCTCACAGTCACCCTACTTTGGGTGCCAGGACACAGAAACATACAGGGAAATGAGAGTGCAGACGAATTGGCCAAACTAGGGGCAACTCTGCACAGCTCTCATGCGGAGCGCGTGGACATCCCGATGGCAGCTGTCAGAAGAAAAATCTCCTCTCATTATCTCACGAGTGCCAATCGTAATTGGCGGATCCTTAAAACTTGTGTAATATCAAGGAAGCTATGGCCATCCTATGACAGGAAAAGAACATCTGAGATTCTAACCAGACCGCGTAGATATTGCTAGAATTATTACTGGACATTGGCCAATAGGGGACCATGCAGCCAGGCTGCGTATTCCCCACAATCTGCACTGTCGCAGTTGCGACAATGCAAATGAAAGAGAAACTCTGTTTCACTTCCTATGCGAATGCCCAGGTCTCGCCAGATCCCGTTACCAAACGCTGGGATGTCCGTTTTTTGGCCGTCTAGAGGATGCGTCGGAGGCGAAAATAGGGGAGCTGCTTCACTTCACAAATGTGTCAAATAGTCGGGCCACTGGACTGCCAAGCCATATGGCCACTCTGATATTCTTAACCAACTGCCACAAGATACGATCGAGGCTACAACGGACTATGCCATGACTACACTAAGTTTCGGGAATAACTTCGATGTCAGATTTCCCACCAGAAGCTAATGGATGGGAAGTGAGTTAACGGGAGAATACGATCTCTCCCTTTTTACAGATGGATCCAAATGGACTGCGGTGTGGGTGCAGGAGTCATCTGTGGCACACTCAATATCTCTGAATCTTACCGTCTGCCTAATCATGCCAGCTTTTTCCAGGCAGAATTGTTTGCAATCATGAAAGCATGTCACGAACTCGGGAACATACAAGAAAACAAAAACATAGCCATTTGTTCCGATAGTCAGGCGGCTATCATGGCATTGAAATCCATAGAAATATTCTCCAAGCTCGTAAAAACCTCACAGTCACCCTACTTTGGGTGCCAGGACACAGAAACATACAGGGAAATGAGAGTGCAGACGAATTGGCCAAACTAGGGGCAACTCTGCACAGCTCTCATGCGGAGCGCGTGGACATCCCGATGGCAGCTGTCAGAAGAAAAATCTCCTCTCATTATCTCACGAGTGCCAATCGTAATTGGCGGATCCTTAAAACTTGTGTAATATCAAGGAAGCTATGGCCATCCTATGACAGGAAAAGAACATCTGAGATTCTAACCAGACCGCGTAGATATTGCTAGAATTATTACTGGACATTGGCCAATAGGGGACCATGCAGCCAGGCTGCGTATTCCCCACAATCTGCACTGTCGCAGTTGCGACAATGCAAATGAAAGAGAATTTCTGTTTCACTTCCTATGCGAATGCCCAGGTCTCGCCAGATCCCGTTACCAAACGCTGGGATGTCCGTTTTTTGGCCGTCTAGAGGATGCGTCGGAGGCGAAAATAGGGGAGCTGCTTCACTTCCTTATCCTCTCTAAATGGCTCTAGGTGCGTCTCCACACCAACATTTGTATTTCCAGGAACCTCCATCCTTTAAGTAGCTTAACGGAGTTCTGTGGTCTCAAAACGGCACTTTTCGTGCTAATTGGGCTCTGGGCATGTCTCGCCCTTAGCCACCACTTTTACCAACCAACCGGTGCTATACTAGTGAATGCATGGCAAGAACCACTTCTACCACTGTTGGGATAAGATCGGGGTGCCTAAATTAGCCATCTCCCTCCAGACATCATAGAAAAACCTAGAACCAAGAATACGTCTTCGTACTTCGGCCAAGGCCGGACACTGACAGAGAAAGTGATGCACGCTTTCTTCCTCTTCTTCGTCATCACAACTTCTGCAGTAGTCATTATGGGGAATGCGGAGTCTCCTTCCGTGCTCCCCAATAGGACAGTGCCCCGTTATAGCACCGAGCACCCCACCAATGTGTTTCCTGTCCAGTGACAATAATATTGTTGATCGGGCCGAGTCAAGCCGTGGCCAAATCAACCTAGTTGTCGCGCAAGTGCTGCCGTGAGTCCATCTGGCACTAGCCCTGAGCAAAACAGCCGCTTCTACTGCCACTCTGCAGGAGTAAATCGGCGTTTTTAGGTTACTATGATGGTCCTCTAAATTCATATTTGTCGCATTACGGGCGAGGCGATCCGCATTACAGTTCCCCGCGAATCCACTATGACTAGGTATCCAACAGAGGGTAATATTGAAAAAAACGACCCATCTCTATAAGAGCCGAGCGGCAGGTTTCGACAGATGTGATGTAGTCAGGACCGATTCGAGAGATCGAATTGCAGCCTGGCTGTCAGTGTAAATAGTGAAATCCCTCGCAGTGACGACATGATTACCTAGCCATGTTAAGGATTCCATAATCGCCGAAATCTCCGCCTGCAGGACGCTACAGTAATTAGGCAGGCGAAATGACAGGTTAACATCAAGAACATCCGAGTGGATGCCAATACCCACTCCTTCGTGTGACTTGGAGCCATCAGTGTAGATAGCAAATGACTCAACGGCACAACGGCACAACGGCATGTTGTTGTCCCAGTAATCCCTCGACGGAATCAAACTGTAATGGCTCTTACCAAAAGCGTATTTAGGAGTAGTATAGTCAGTTTCCAAAGGTAGGTTAAAATTACTTAATATAAGCGAATGCCCATAATCAAGCGTTCGCCACTGATTAGTTTCCCGCAGACGTAAAGCAGTATTAGCAGCCAGCTTTTGACCGAACAAATCCAGTGGCAGCAGGTCAAGTAGCGTATCCAGTCCGGCTGAGGGGGTGGTACGAAAGGCTCCAGTTATGACAAGAGAAGCCAGTTTTTGTACCTTCGCCAGCAAGTTTTTATAGGCTGTCTTGCTGAGTGCCGTCCACCATACACATACACCGTATAATAGAATAGGACGGACAGCAGCAGTGTAGATCCAATGTAAAGCTTTTGGCTGCAAGCCCCAGGTTTTCCCTACGGCTTTCCTACATGAAGAGTGCTATAGTTGCTTTATTCACTCGTTCCTGAATGTTAGGCCTTCAGCAAAGCTTCCGGTCTAACAAGATGCCAAGAAATTTAGCCTTTTCAGCAAAATTTAATGGACTATTCCGTAGTGTAGGTGGGTCGAAAGAAGGAGGAGTATGTCTCCTAGTGAAGAGCACAAGCTCTGTTTTAGCAGGATTAAGTCCCACGCCACTGAGGTTGGCCGATTTAGTTACAAAAGATAGGGCGTGTTCAAGTAGTCCACTAAGGACTTCCGGGAACTTACCTGTAACAGCGATAGCCACATCGTCAGCATATGCAGTGACCTTACATCCAGACCTCTCAAGATCCAGAAGCAATTGATTGATTGCTATGTTCCACAGTAAGGGAGATAAAATACCACCCTGTGGGGTGCCTCTAGAAACATACCTATATAAAGACGTGGAGCCCATGGTTGTAATAATGCGCCTCGATGTCAATAGTGCATTCACCAGTATGCAGAAAGGCTCGTCGACATGAAGGCTTCGAAGTGCGTCGGTAATGGCCCTAGGTTTAATGTTATTGAAGGCGCCCTCAATGTCTAGGAACACAGCCATCGTGTATTCCTTCTGATGAATAGATTTTTCAATGTATCTGACTAGAGAGTGCAGAGCCGTATCCACTGACCTTCCTTTCCAGTAGGCATGTTGTGCCGTTGAAAGGAGATGTGGCGGAATAGTCATTCGTAGATGTGTATGAACGAGTCGTTCAAGTAGTTTGAGCAAAGTTGAAGAGAGACTAATGGGCCTTAGGTCATTAGGTCGGGCGTGTGAGCTTCTGCCCGTTTTTGGAATAAACGTGACCCGCACCTCTCTCCATAAGCGAGGAATATAAACTAGACGGCGACATGCTGTTAGTATGCTCTCTATATCCAAGGATAGGTAATGTCTAAGCATTGCTGCAAGTCTGCAGGGATAATGCCATCAGGTCCCGCAGATTTAAACGGCTTAAAACTAGATATGGCCCACAATATCTTCTCCCGAGATAAGATCGAATCACTATCACACGGTGCTGTGTGACTCAAAGGGAATTCAGTTGGTGCAGTTACCGAGCTTCCCGGGAAATGATCCTAAATCTTGAAGTCTCAGATGACCCTTCTTATCAGTTACTATTTGTTGCAAATTCGGCCAGATATACGTTTCTTACGTCGAATTAACCTATTCGCCAAACCTCGTTATATTTTGCATTTTTGCTCGAGATGCTTGTTAGGCTTATTGTCAAAAGATATATTTTGCACCTATTGAGCTGTTGAACTGCTCGTCAAACCAGGCGTTCCGAGCTCGGCGGGCTTTATAACCCACAACCTCCTGATCCTGAGCATCCTCTTAGATGACGGTTGTGCCAAATTATGTTTCAACTTGATGTCGTTGGATGGAAGCGAGTCAAATAGTTATTAACATAGCGCTGAAGAAGTATTAACATAACACTCAGGAGACAAAAAAGACTACAAATAAACAATTTTGAAATTTGATATGTTCTTTTGTAACCCACCCAGCACTTTTCAAAATATAGATTTGAATTACCTTCGATTTCTGTTCATAAGATGAAGTCTATCTTTATTCCGAAATCCGAAACTAATTTTACAAATTATCAAAATTTGAAAAGGGCGGTACAAAATAAACTGTTGGCAGCTGATGGCTAACCTCAAACAAGAAATTTCCCGTTTAGCTTGACAGTTATGTCAGTTTCCATAAAATTTCCCTTTTATACACACGTGATAAACGCGCCATCTCTGTCAATTGTCTACTATCGGATGAAAATCGGTAACACTCGGTTCCAGCAGGTGCAGGTGGCCTCGTCCTCGTGTTTTCTGTGTGTCAGTCAACCAAAACGTTTCGGTGTACGCTTTCTAAAATCGTCTCTCTAATCAACATTTCTGTCGCGCAGTGAACTTAAAAAGTATTTCCCGAATTCCCTTTCCATTTTGTTATGTTCGGGGAATGCGGAGTGCATAGTGAACATTTCTAGAGAAAATCCCGTTTCGAAAACACAAGAAAAATGTCGGTGGGGCGCAACAGATACGTCATTCGTGGCGTAAATACAAATAAGGTTAAAAAGTGATATGATTCAGCCATGCAGAATTGTGATTTGATATTTTTGTGTATTTCAGGTCATGCCGCACGATGAACTTATGGGACGACTAAAGAAATCGCTATATTACGGTGGTAGCAAATGTCCCAAGGATATATCCAAAGTGAGCCGACCACTCGCCGAATATGCTTCCGAATTGTTTTCAGAACCGCACAAAGGACACTCTCTGTACCGTCTGAATAAAGTGGCGGCCGGCAACATTCAGGCGAGTCCATGTTCGCTTATTATGGCTCTCATCTACTTGGATCGCTTGAACGCTTCCGATCCTGGCTATGTCAGACGCATCACGCCACAAGAACTCTTCCTTGTATCGATGGTAAGTCTTGCACCTCCTATGTGGTTTTCTTTCGGACTCTTATCAATAGTTGAGTGCAGTAACTGTTTAGATTATGATGCGGTTTCAAAACTTACGAATCGATTTCGTTTTTGCTATTTTTAGCTGGCAATAGGTCAGTAGTCTGTATGTGGCTTCTCGTCGCTTTGTATGGTCGGTAAGCGGTCGAATGAAGGTGGCGGCTTGTTGACTAGTCTCGTATTTCTATTTTTGAATATTTTAGTTTTTGCATCGCAATTATGAAATGAAAATTTTTATTTGTTGATCGATATATGCATATTGCATTCGGTCTGCTGAGCAATCAACTATTTATGCATTCATAAGTGAAATTTCGGCAACAAATGAGCGTATTATGTACCATATTCGAATGTGAGAAAGTCAAGGAGCTCATACTCTTTTCATTAGTGCGAAACAACACTAAAAGCTCACTTGCATAATGTATCAGCTATCAGGTCGGTTTCATGATCAATGATAACACATAAAAATACATGCGACAATCTAAACAATTGATAAGTGTCTCTTATCGATAGCAACATTTTATTAGCTCCAGGGCGAAAAAAATGAAAGAAAATTAGACATTCTTGTGTCATATCATTATACTCCAATCAATAGAGACGAAATAATAGGGGTTAGCTTGCAAAAATTGGGGACTTCTCAAATTTTTGATATGTTATAAAGACAGGTGGGGTAAGTTAAAATCCAAGTTTGCGTCACTTTCCCTCTGTGCTCCCGCCGCTATCTTCAAAAACCCATCTAAAATCGGCCCTTTCATCAGTTTTTGGCCTGTAACTTCTTTACAGTCCATTTGAGCACAAAATGTGCCAAGACAATTTTGTAGAGGACAAAATTTCCTACAAATTAAATCTAAGATGTTGTACTCTACAATCAAAATTAACAGAGGTCTAGCGCCAAGAAAATGGAGAAAATATCAAAAATCATGCCAATTTCAAATTCACAAAAAACGCACGATGAACCTACTACCGAAATTTGTATGGCGAGAGGACTGTAGACTGCAGTTTGGACTTAAGGCTAATATGCATTTGGCACAAACTAACAATGCAACAATCGAGCAACTGACAACATTTTTGCAGTCCTGTGCAAGTAAATCTGAACAAGTGAAAAAAGCTGGCAAAACACCGTGGTTCAACAATACTTGTGCAAAATTGAGAAACAGATCATTTGCCTGGCTGAAACAGTTCCGAAAAAACAATGATGAATTTGCAAGAAGGAAGTATGTGGAAGCTAATCGATTATATAAGGAAGTGTGTTCAGAACAAAAACGACAGTTTTATTTACAACAAGCTGAGCTTCTGAGTAACTGTGCCAATTCCAAAGTATTCTGGAAAGTTGCGAAGACTATAAATGGAGCGCAGCCTCACACAATCATCAACACAATTAGCGCGGATTGTCTCAAACACCATTTTATGCAGCTGCTGCAAAGCGAAAACGATGATAACACAGTACAGTTCGCAAGGCCCAACGTAACACATGCAGTATTGGATGCATTTTTAACGGAAGACGAAGTAAGGAACGCGCTGGATAAATGTAAGGATAACAAAGCACCCGGCAGTAATGGGGTCCCAGCTTAGTTTTATAAATATGGTCCAGAGAGCCTCGTCAGGACTCTAACTTGTGAATTCAATCGGATTTTCGAAAGTGGTGACATTCCCGACGAATTTCGAGACTCGGTAATTTTTCCCATTTTCAAAAAAGGTAAAGTCAATGATCCAGCATGTTATCGTGGCATTTCCTTTTTAAATGCATCTGGAAAATTGTTTACCACGTTGTTGCAAATACGTTTCGCTAAATGGTTAAGTCAGGAAAAGGTGATGGTCGAAAATCAAGCTGGGTTCCGTCAGGGCTACTCGACGTATGATAACCTTTTCATATTGATCAACTACGCACGTACCTACTTGTGTGAAGGCAGAAAACTATACGCATTTTTGTGGATTTTAAAGCTGCATTCGATACGGTGGACCGCATGTATGTCAGCAAAATTTGGGCAGGTATTTGAACGGCTTTATCACAATACAAATGCGTTGATATGGAATGGTTCACAAATGTCAACATCATTCAGTACAAATGTCGGTGTGCGCCAAGGGTGTAAGCTGAGCCCAGATGCGTTCGCCGTATTCATCAACGATATCCTGGAGGATATGCCTGGTGGCGCTAGAGCATTCGGTCAACTATTAAAAGGACTTATGTATGCTGATGACATTGTGCTATTGGCGGAGTCACCCAAGAATCTTGAAAAAATGATACGACATCTTGAACGATATTGCGTACAGTGGAAGCTGTCCGTTAACCTCGAGAAATCGAAGATAATGGCTTTTAAAAAGCGCTTTTGTTTGGCTAGAGATGAACGATGGACCTATAATGGCAACGATATAGAGGTGGTTAAAGACTTTAAATATCTGGGTATATGGATATCGAGCAACCTCAACATGGAATCACACCTCGCGAAAAAGCTCAAAGAAGCCAAATGGGCTATAAGTGCAACATGGAAAAACTGCTTCAATAATAAGAATATATCACATACCGCCAAATTCAATATATTTCAAGCCGTATCCAAGTCCATTTTATTTAATGGTGCACAAGTATGGGGCTCAAGAGAATACGACGAAGTAGAAAAACTGCAGAGGTATTCCTAAAGCGTATGTTTCATCTTCCGGAAAATACGCCAAACTACATGTTATCACAGGAAACTGGCTTAACCTCGCTTTTCTTGGAAACATTAAGAATTCACATCAATTATTTAGCGAAGATCGTAAGCATGCATAACGACAGATTACCCAAGAAAATATTGCTCCATGCAGTTGCAACCAAAACAGCGTTTTATGGGGACCTAATTACAATTGCAAACAGAATAGACGCCGAGTTCAATTGGGATGGGACAATAGAATCAAACTTCGTACTTACGAATCTAGTAAGCGACAAGAGACTGGCAGAAGTACAATCGACAGCGGAAACAGCAAGAGCATCACAACATCGTCAAATATATGTCAATTTGCAACACGTTCTTGAACAAAATACATATTTTCAAAACGGCTTCTCCATTAATAAAATATCGCTGATATTTAGAGCTAGAGGCGAACTTCTTCCTTTGAATTATATCCCACATAGAAGAGGTGTTTCAATTCTGTACACTTTATGTAATCTGCGTGAAAGAGAGGATACGCGTAATTTTATAGGCATATGTCCGGTGCTAAGGGAAATTAGGAGGATGCATTTTGGATAGTCTGCTTGGTGTAGCGGTTAGTGCGCGAACCTTCGGTGCACAGGGTCATGAGTTCGAATCTCACCGTGTCCCATGGTGTTTTTCGAACTCACGAGCTTGTGACGGACTATGATCTCACTCAGATGTTAAACGAGTACCCATTTATGGGGATAAATAACACTGCTGAGCGTGATGCTGATCTCATTACCTCAACAAAAGCAGATAAGATCTTGGAAATAGGATGTCACTAACACATCCTGCGGCCTTAATCCAATGCTGGATTGTCGCGCCTGTTATTTTGGAAAAAATACCTCGAGTACAATCGAAGTAAAAGCCATTCTTGATGGAGGTAACTGGGATGCATTGTACGAATACTGCAAAATTGCATTAGGATATCAACAGCGGATTATTAATGAGAACCTATAACATCAATATTAATATACATAGTGGCTGTGAGAGCTGGGTAGATGAACATGCAGAATCTGGATTTTAACTTACCCCACCTGTCTTTATAACATATCAAATATTTGAGAAGCCCCAATTTTTGCAAGGTAAAATCTCCCCGTTTTATTGGAGCTCTGGAAAAGAATTAAACCGCACGCACAATATGCCCACTGGCTTCAGTGCTGCTCTTACTGTGAAGCTATTACTTCAAAAGTGCTGAGAATACAACATCGTCGTGTACCAGGCATACGACACTATCGATCGAAGTGTACTGTACAACATATTACTGCATGTTGGTATACCGACAAAGCTAGTGCGACTCGAAGTATGACGACATTCTCGCAGGTCAGAGTGCAGGACCGACTCACTGACCTCTTTGAAACTCGTACTAAACACAAACAGCGATGGACTGGCGCCGACGCTCTTCAACCTTGTTGTGGAGTATGTAATTGGAACCATGCATATGGACAGCAGCAGAACGCTACTTATCAAGTCGACTAAATTAGTAGACAACCTCAACTACCTGGGTTGTAATTTATCAAAAGACGCCAACTAAACCGACGAAATTAAGATCAGTCAGATTTCTGTCCAATAAACGACGATAAACCGACTCGTATCGCTGGATCTTGCATTAGCTCACCAGATATTTCCATCCCTGGACTTATCAATGACATCACATGGAAACCATAATCCTCACTATATCTTCTGATCACTTACCAATTGTACTTACGCTGGATATGCCGGCTAAATTCGTCCATCCCGACAAGAAAAAGTACATAAACTTCAAGAAAGCTGACTGGGATAGCTTTAAAATGTTCACTAGCTAGGCCTTTGCAAGTCTTACCCCCCAAGTGATGTACGTATGGCCGAAAAACATTTCAGACGGATAATTCTCAATGCAGCCTAGAGATTCATTGCAGCCGGCCGCATTCCCAGCCTAAAAACAAAATTTCCAACATCCGCGGCTAAATTGGCTAAAACGAGGGATCAGCTAAGCAGTGCCGACCCTAGTAATCCACGAATTGGTGACCTTAACAATATCATCGTTAAACAATAGGATCCTACTTGGCGACTTTAACGCGCATCACGAACTCTGGCACTCTCACCTCGAAAATGATGCCAGAGGTATAGATATCGCGTCCAAACTAGACCCATCAGACTTCTGCGCTATCAATGGAATATCGTCTACACGTGTCGCTGGCGCTTGTCATAGTTCTCCTGACATAACTATTGTGAGCGCCAGTTTGATAAGTGAAACCCGATGGGAGACAACAACATCTCTCCAATCCGATCACCTACCCATATTAATAAACATAGATAAACCAGCCGAACTAACGACATCAGAACGGCGTACGTTTATCAACCATAAAAAGGCAAATTGGGAGGGTTTCACTGCGTTCACAACGACGAAGTTCGCCGCGCTACCTACTCCTACGAACACACGGGAAGCCGAAAAGAACATAAGGAACGTCATTGTCAAAGCGGCAGCTCGCTACATTCCGGCAGGACGTATCCCCAAAGATCGGCCATATTTCCCAACTACTGCCGCAAGGTTAGCCGACGAACGGGACGATTTAAGACGCGCAAATCCGGCAGACCCCAGAATTCATGAGCTAAACTTAGAAATAAATCGACAAGTCAAGACCTACAAAAAAGAGAAATGGAACGAGCATCTAGATAGCTGCGACCTCTCACAAGGTGTCAGCAAACTATGGGCTACAGTCCGCGCTCTGTCTCACCCAACAAAAGACAAGGGCAGTGTAGCCATCAGATTCGGTAAGAAAACCACTGCCAATCCAAAACTCTGCGCGAGCCTGTTCAATAAGCAATTTATTGAACACCCCAAGACCAAGATGCTCAATTGCAAGATAAGAAGAAGGATTCGCAACCGTACAGTTGACATCATTCCCACCTTTACAGCGGACCAAGTTACAACAGCAATCAAGAATGCAAAAAAATCAAAGGCCATTGGACCAGATGGCATTTCAATGGTCATGCTGAAACACCTCAATCTTCCGGCTATCGAATACCTAACGATGGCTTTCAACTTGTCCATATCCACGCTTGTCATCCCCGAATTCTGGAAAAAGGGGCGGATTATCCCCCTTCTCAAACCCGGTAAAAGCGCGAAACTCGCCGAATCCTACCGTCCAATCACAATTCTATCACCCGTTGCGAAGACGCTCGAAGCACTCGTCCACCCCACCCTTGTATCACATGCTGAGCTAGCTTCTCACCAGCATGGCTTCAGGAAGATGCATAGTACTACAACAGCTCTGGATCTGATCACCCATCACATCCATAATGGCCTCAACCAGAAACCGCCCTGTGACAGAACTGTCCTAGTAGCACTTGACCTGTCGAAAGCCTTCGACACGGTTATCCATTCTGCGCTGTTGGCCGATCTCCTCAATATGCATATTCCTGCACAAGTGGTTAGATGGATTGCCAACTATCTAGCTGGAAGGCAATCCTTCACAGAGTTTCGGGGCAGTCGTTCAAAGCATATAAAAATTAAGCAGGGAGTTCCACAGGGTAGTGTACTCTCTCCTACACTGTTTAACATCTATCTGTCGAGCCTTCCAACTGCCCCGGAAGGTAGCGAACTAATTTCTTATGCGGACGACTGCACCGTACTCACCTCGGGGAATGATTTAAATGGCATGTGTGCTCGACTAAATGACTATATTGAGAAACTGGTGGAGTTTTTCAATATCCGCAATCTTGTCATTTCACCGTCTAAATGTACCGCAAAACTTCTTACCACCTGGACGCAGGAATTTTCGGAGGTGCTTGGGATCCGTACTGGTAAGCATGCTGATGACGTTGTTCCTACTGTAACCAACCCCAAGATCCTTGGTGTCTATTGAGACACCATGATGAAGTCGAAAAATCACGTCACAAACGTAGTCGATAGAATGCACAGTAAAAATAACGTCCTAAAGGCATTAGCCGGGAGTTCCTGGGGAAAGGACAAAGAAACTATGTTGGTCACCTACAAAGCGATAGGTAGAGCAATCCCTATCTATGCAGCACCGGTGTGGTCACAAAACGTCTGTGACACAAACTGGAATAAGATCCAGGTATGCCAGAACGCTGCTCTACGTATCGCCACAGGTTGCCATCTCATGTCGTCCCAGGAGCATCTTCATCAAGAAACCAGCATGTTATCAGTGCGTGATCACAATCACCTCTTGTGTCTTGTCTCTTCAATATCTGGTCGGTTGCTATCGAGAGGATCACCCAATTATGGACAATACTCCCCCTCCACGACATGTCAGGAGTGGAGTCAGAGATCTCGAGAGAGACGTCCAGAGATACAAACGGGTACCTCCCGATATATTTGATGACACAGCATACCATGCGGCCATCGCAGATATTCACACAACCGTTGTGAATAGGTCAATAGGGAGATTAGGTCCGAATAGAGTCCTCTCAGTGCCCCCACCACCCATATCGCCTGAGGAGACTAGGCTCCCGAGAGCCACAAGAGTGACACTAGCCCAACTTAGGTCGGGTTTTTGTTCACGTCTCAATTCCTACCTATCTCGAATAGACCCGGACATCCAGAACATTTGTCCGAGCTGCGGCGGTACGCCACACGATGTGGACCACCTGTTTCGATGCCCCGCTGCACCCACTAACCTCACTCCGAGGGCGTTATGGGACAACCCCTTTTGCAGCTGCTACGTTCTTGTCGCTTGAGAGAATAGGCGAGAACGACGACGAAACTTAGAACATGTCCACAGACATGCACAGCGACTCACACCCTTCTGCACCGCTACAACAACAACAACAAAACTCAAGGGAGGGTCACTATCAAGTTTGACAATTCATCCGTGAGCGACGACAAGAAATGCATCAATCAGTTTAAGAAACAGTTTGTCGTCGAGCACCCACCCAAGGATAAACTCAAGCGCAAAATCACACGAGCCATCCGTAACACCAAGGGATTGATGAATGTCTTCAAATCACCACCACTGAAGTAGCCAATGTCATAAAGAACGCCAACAATACAAAAGCGTATGGTCTGGACGGTATAGCAATTATAATGCTCAAACACCTCGACAGACCGACCTTAGAGTATAGCACTGCTACCATGGACCTTTCACTTCGAACATTCATCATATCAGAGATTGGGAAGAGAGGCCCCATCATTCCATTAACCAAACCTGGCAAACAAGACTCTTTAGGGGAATCCTACCACCCGATCACGCTTTTATCTCCTGTGACAAAGATACGGGAATCGCTGATGCACAAAACTCTTGCGACGCACATACAGCTTAGTTCTGGCAAAAGCGTTTGATATGTTGAACCACTCGCTCCTACGTAACTCAACCACACCGTCGCATATAGTTTAATGGATCGCAAACTACCTGAACGGAGTTCAGAAATGGGAAATCTAAACTAAGAAGGATCAAACAAGGAGTACCACAAGGTGGAGTCCTATCCTCCACCTTGTTTAACATGTCAGGGCTTCCCACCCCACCCGAAGGAATCGACATAATATCCTACACTGACGAGTGTACCATACTGACATCCGGCAACGATATTTCCGACATGTGCGACCTTATCAATGGTTACTTGGAAGAGCTCAACACCTTCTTCAATAGTAAGAACCTGAAGCTAAGAGCGCCAAAATCCTCGGCCACCTTCTTTACCAGGTACAACCAGGAATACAACCTACGGCTAATTATTAAAGTAAACAATACCGAAGTCCCCACTGTCCGTCACCCCAAAAACCTTGGCGTCACAATCGACAATCATGGCATCTTCAACAGCCACGCTGACAATATGTGTGACAAAATGAAGAGTAGAAACAAGATCCTAATATCACTTGCTGGCAGCAAATGAGGAACAGATAAGGAGACGTTACTTACAACTTATAAAGCCATCGTTCGTTCAGTGGTGGAGGTGATCTCAAGATCACCTCCACCAAGAAACAAAGCTGCTAAATCTGAAAACTCATAATGAGCTACTCGCAAAGCAATATCTTGTTGGTGGTTATCGTAGTCAACACTCGAATCGTAGTCAACGCCACCACCCCACGCCATGTAAGACGTACGTTAAGGGACAAGAAAAGGGAAAACCAAAGATTCAAAAGAGTTCCCCTCGATAACACCAACACTTACAAGGCGGTTCTAAAGCAATTGCACACCAGCGACAGCGAGGTAATCAAAGCCACGATTGATCTATCCGGAAACCGTGTCCTTCGCGCTCGACCACATGATATATATACTGATGAACAGCAGCTACCTAGAGCCACACGTACCACCTGGGCTCAGCTTCGCTCTGGATGGTGCTCCAGACCCAATTCATTTTGGTCCCGCATCGATAACGCCATTGCAGACATTTGTCCAGGGTGTGGAGCCTGCCCGCACAACGTGGACCATCTTTTCAATTGCACTGCGGCACCAACGCACCTAAACCCATTGCGCTTTGGGAAATCCCATTGAGGTGGCAATCTGCTTAGGTCTTGAACTTGAGGAGAGGTTGCCAACCATATATGAATAACGACACTAGCCCCCCCCCCCCTATTTGCGCCGCTATTACAACAAAAACAACGAAATTAAGCGACAGATACATCTAGCCAATAAGTTGTATGGACTCCCACTCAAACCTCCGAAACTTAGCTGGACAGATTCGAACGAAAGATCCTTCGGCGAATTTTCGGGGCCGTTCGCGAGCGAGATCAATGGCGCATCCGGTACAACCACGAGTTGTATCAAATCAATTGTACGATGAGGTGGAAGTATCGAGAATCGTGAAACTTCAACGATTGCAATGAGTCGGGCATGTACAACGAATAGACGATAATTGCAAGTCAACGATTCAGGCGGCCAAAGCCCGACGTCGAGCTATCATACAACATCGATGATGATGTGTCAAGATTGACAAATTTCCTTCCTTTGCGTAGTATCAGAAAGTTGGTTGTTGAAAGAGAAATTCTGTTACAGCGGCGCAACCGGCTTCTGTAGAAAAAGCTCTTGAGGTCCAAAGGTTTCCTGAAAACTCAGGTTTTTCTCAAACTTCCAAAAAGAAGAATGCGAAGACTCGAAAATAGAGAATCGTGAATCAGCATAAGAGAGTGATTCAAAACCAAAACCCCAACTTGCAGCGAGCCCCCCAAATTGAAACAAACTCCGACGCAAAGAGATTACGGGGACATTCAAAAGAGAGTGTAGATGAATACTGTGGATAGTAATTAATACACAATAACCTTGTGACGAAGAATTCATCGATCTCTACAAAGTTACAACGATGTATGATGATGTTGATGTATCTATTGGCAACAAATCTATTAATTTCTCCTTGCTTTATACTGCTCCATGGCGTCGCGTTGCACGTCGGTAGTGTCTCAGCCTATTTATACATCCACGTATTCTTCCGTCTGCCTTTGGTCTTGGGTCCATCAAGTGTTCTATTGTAGCCAAACTATCATCTGTTCCTCTTGTAGCTTTTCCTAAAATTCTCTGACTTCGCCTATAGAATATGTCGACATTGTTTGCGAAAAGATGCGCAGTAAGTAAAAATAAGTTAGCAATTCTCCAAAATACATGCGGCACACAATGTTCATTTCGATCCGGCTTCCAACAATAGTGCATGGCGCCTCGTATCTCTCATCAGAGGCCTCTTCATATGCAGCGGGTCATGCACTATTGGGAGCGGCATGACCGGACTAAGCCAGGCATAGTGTTCAATCTTTTTATATAGGACACTGTGTGCCGCATGTATTGTGGAGAATGAAAACGAGTGTGTAGTCCCACTATGGACAACTAGGACGGTGGATGTCTAAAACAAGTTGTTTGAGCTTGCTATATTCACCCCCCAATAACAATGTTTTAAACAAAGCAACAAAAACATTGTTGTTGGACGGTGGATGTCCAGTTTGCCCATAGTGGTACAGCACAATAGTATGCATACTCCAGCGAGTTGCGGCACACAGAGTGCATTTCGAGCCGGTTTCGAACTAGTATTACATGGCGCATGTTTTGTTTTGATGATGTATTTGTTTTAAGCTCTGAGCTGATTCTCAAATTCGATGCCCAACTCCATTCCATCTATCCAAATGACTTACATTGCAATCTTCATACACAATCAGAATCATGCTTTACAACATGGAGTTTTCAGATAAAAGTTGTTTTCTATGATTTCTTTTCAGATGGTTTCTACGAAATTCTACTGCGGATACGACGAAGAGGTATACGTCAGCGACTGGGCAACAGAGGGAAACATTAGCGATGAACGAATGAAAGAATTGGAAATTGATTTTCTATGTGCAATCGTAAGTTTCTTAGTTGATTTTCACACACTTAATTCGACAAAGCTAATATGTATGTAATTCTAAATTTTTCCCCCAGGATTGGAAGATTTACATTTCCAACGAACAATTCTTTCACAAATTGGAATCTGTCGAAAAGATTCTCGCCCATCGCGAAGGCACACGACGTGGCTGGCTAACATATACCGAACTTCTCAACCTTTTGCCATCATTCACAATAGCGAAATTCTTTCTAAGTAACATAGCCGTTATGGCCGTGAGCTATGCTGCAAGTGTCATGACCATTGCTGGCGCCTTCTTCTTAGTTAGTCATATACCTGGAAATGCCTTAACGAAAGGCCGCCATTCGGAAAATCATTCGACTGAGGTACAATTGAATAGATCCGTAGCAAATAGTTCGACTGACCTGATTGAGGCCGGAGCAACAATTGACAGTACCGCTGGCGGTTTAGGATGTAACGATGATTCGAATACAATCTGCTCGAGGCTAGATGTCGAAGAGGAGCTCCGGAAATTGGAAATTCAGTACAATGAAATGGATTCAATAAGTCAAAAGTACAATGAATTCTCCGGGCCATTAGTTAATTTCGTTGAAAATTACACGTTAAAGGAAACGTTTATAGGCTATGAGACTGGCGTGAATTGGCAAAGCTTCAAGGACGGAGACGGCGGCGAGGGAGATGCAGCTAATGACATATGGCTCGAGAATGATGATACGCGCAACTGTTCAACGATACTTCTTTGGAACATTCTTAAAGAGGGCGAACGTCGAATAATGCAACTTCCATACGTTTGGTTCAAATTTATTTGATTTTTTATAATTACAACGTTGATTTTGGAGAAAACTGCGTCGATTTGTTTGCTCAATATAATCAATCAGTTAGGATATATTTTTGACTGTTTTTCTCAAATCGGTATTCTTAAATGAATATAATGAATTCGAAATTAAGAATTTTTGAAATAAACGTGCTAAATCAGTATACATATGTAATCAATGAAATAAAACATGTAACGTATATTTTATACTAAACATTGAAAAATAAAAATAGTTTTGATACACAACGTGTTGTTTCTTTGCTTTAGGTCAACGGTTCTTAACCGGTGGTCCGCGGACCATTTGTGGTCCCTGAAACTACCCTAGCTGGTCCGCGAAGCCTTTGATGTGGTTCCCTCATAATCCGATACGACAATTCTCGAATTTCACGCATCTCAATCTTAACTTTCTAATAGAAACTTGAAGCTTGAAAGCGGATGGGAGTCCGTTTTGACTGAGCAGGACAGACTGTTTTCATTGAGATTTTGACCGTTACGATGAAATGAAATATCGTCAAAGCGATATCAATGGAAGTTCCACTTGATGGACCCAAGGCCAGAGGCAGACCGAAGAACAATATTATGAGCCATCTCTGGATGAAACAAACGGAAATATTGGGATACACCCTTTACGCAAATTAATTAGGGTTTTGAAATTCGTTCAGACTTAGCAAAATCACACCCAGAGTCCTTTGCAAGACGATCTCTGTCAGTCAACTTTTTCTGGGTGATGGTCTTAAAAGCAGCAATATCCGTTTGGCGTTTTCCACATTTTTCTAATCGAAACCCTCTACTGACAAGACAGCAATAAGTTGTGTTCCAAAGGTAGTTCGGTACAAGATTTCATGATTTGAATCGTTCTTATCACAATTGCAATTTGGTGGTCCGCGACAACTAACGAGTTTGATCAAGTGGTCCTTCATGTGCAAAAGGTTAAGAACCACTGCTTTAGGTATTATGTACTGCTTTCCGGAATGATGTAAATAATTTTGACTATTGATTGCAAAAAAAAAATCTTTTTGAATCAAGAGGAGGAGGCTAATAAGAAAAAGCAAATGTTACGGAATTACTTGGCCCGGAACAAGATCTCCAAGTTGACCAGTTCTACTCCTTCCTTTGCCTTTAGGTATTATGTACTGCTTTCCGGAATGATGTAAATAATTTTGACTATTGATTGCAAAAAAAAAATCTTTTTGAATCAAGAGGAGGAGGCTAATAAGAAAAAGCAAATGTTACGGAATTACTTGGCCCGGAACAAGATCTCCAAGTTGACCAGTTCTACTCCTTCCTTTGCCTTACTATACCGCAGCAATATCTTGGATGGTTTTATCGCATTAAAACGTAAGTTTACACTATTCTATGATACGCCACCGAAGATGCCACAATTATGCGTTGTTTTGGTGGAAATCAACAAAAAAAAAACAGAAAAAATATAAGCGCCAATTTCGGCAGATAACGGTCCGGGGAAAAGTTTTGAAAATAGATACGATCTACGACAGGGTAACGAATCAAATTTTCATAGAACGATATTTTCTTGGGCTTCAGTCTGTGCCTTGTGAACTAGTGTCTCAGAGCCAGATGAAAAGTCTTATCATTATTCTTTGTTTGAAACCTGTGATGATAACAAAAGGGTATTTCCGATTAACGACTTGTAGGGCAAGTGGACCAAGCCTTTACATTTTTTTATCCTCCAAAACACCGGATGAGGATAAGACCATAGACAAATAATACATATGTACATATATCCATTCTTGAAAGCGGATATTATCGCTTCAGCGGATGTTCTCCTTCCCTTAATCCAAGAGTGTTGGGAAACCGAAACTCTTCCCAGTGAGTGGAAAAAGGGCGTAACTATTATAGTACGGGAGCCAGGTACCCAACTACCTTCCTCATAAGGTAACCGGCTGAAAATGTGTACAGGATGTAGTTCATCACCGCTGCTGTGCAAAACTGCTGGTCAGCCCAAAATTTAGCGGTTCCTTGTTAGGGAAATTGCGCAAAATGTGTGCTAATTTAGAGGTTCAATCTTCCTCATAAGGTAACCGGCTGAATTTAAGTGCATGTGTTAGATCTCGACTTCCAGATGCCGAAAGTGCCGGTCAGCCCAATTTTTAGCGGTTCCTTCATCTATGCTGACCGCCTCAAAGCTGCAAAAAAAATGACCCCTACCTTCCTCATAAGGTAACCGGCTGAATTTATGTTCAAACGATAGATCTCGCTTAACCGTATCGAAACATAGTGGGCTGACCGCTCTGAACCGGTTCCTTGACCGGTTTTAACCGGTTTAAAGTATTGAAAATAGCCTCGTAAAAAATTGATTTTTGATCATACCTGATTAGGTAACCAGGCTGGATTTGTATTCAAATGGTAGATCTCAATTCGCCCCTGTCGAAAGTACTGGTCAGCCCAGACCAAACCGGTTCCTTTATGCATTTTTACCGATTCAAAATAAGCAAAAATACACCAAGTACACAATATAAAATACTTAATTTTTGGGGGATATGAAACATTCACCCGATTAAATTTATGTTCGTATGATAGACCTCAATTCGCCTGTGTCGAGAGTACTGGCCAGCCCAGACCAAACCGGTTCCTTGACGCATTTTTACCGATTCAAAATAAGTAAAAATACACCAAGTGCACAATATAATCTACTTAATTTTGGGGGGATATGAAGTAATCACCCAATTAAATTTATGTTCATATGACAGATCCTAATGCGCCAGTCTCGAAAGTACCGGTCAGCCCAGACCAAACCGGTTCCTTGACGCATTTATACCGATTCGAGATATGCGAAAATACACCAAGTACACAATACAAACTGCATAATTTTGGAAAAACTTATGCCCGATTTCTCAAAACTCTTATCGAATGGTTAGTCTTATCGTATTTAGAAGACACACAAGCTTTTCTTTTAAACTGAATTTTTGTTCATTTTGCATAGTTATTCCATATTTTGCTTGGTTACACCATCATCTTAGATTGAAAACATCATTGCACACTGGTCTAGTGACTCTGTCGTCCCTATCTTTAAAGATAAAATTGTGTTTCTCACCGTAGAGGAAAAATGCTTTTCTTATAGAGTTTTCAATAATAAGGTGTTGAGAAAAGAAAAACGTGGATATGTATGTTATCATGAAGAAGCAGACACAAGGATAATTTAGCATGCATCCAAAATTGCAGAAGAAAACCCTACCGCAAAAGTTCTCATCAAAGCGAATGACACAGATATTTTAATTATTACATTATGTAATAAACATAATTTCCCCTATTTAGAGATATGGATGGCTAGCAAACATGAAATGGAAAGCATCAATTGTACCGAACTATCAAAGGTACTTGGGCCAAATTGATGTAAGGATTTGCCTGCACTACATGCCTTTACAGGTCTGCGGCATTCTATAGAAAGAGGAAAATCGGACCCTGTAAGATATTAGAAAATAATGTTATATTTCAAAATATATTTTTTTCACTTTCGATCGAGTCTGACGTGGATGATGAAGACAAAATGAGTGGCATTCAAGAGTTTACCGCGTTAATGTACTCTGTTAGAAATTGCGATAGCGTTAAAGCCCACGTAGAAATTTTTGAGAAAATGTATGCTAGCAAAAAAAATTCAGAGCGATTTCTAAAAAAAAATAAGGGGCTTTGATTCAACTTTGATTCCTCCTTGCTGGAAATCATTGAAGCAAAAAATATTGAGGACAATATACGTTTCAACAATGTGGCGAAATGCCACAAAGGCAACATGTACAGTTTTACCTCCTACAAGGTACGGATGGAAAACCACAACTGCGAATGATTCGGTAAGGCTGGAGCTCCATTGGTTTGACCATTTCTTTGAAAATAGAAGACATCGTAGAACCAACGCCACACGACGATATTGACGACAATGACGATATTGCTAGTAATATCTATAGCTCCGACTCCGACAGTGATTAGTCACTTTAAGATAAATATGTAATATAATCAATAGAACTGAATTAATTGTTTATTTAATAATTTAATTTGATTTAAACATTAAATATATGTATATGCATACTTAATTTTTGCCTACTTTGAATCCGTAAAAATGCGTCAAGGAACCGGTTTGGTCTGGGCTGACCGGTACTTTCGAGATTGGCGCATTAGGATCTGTCATACGAACATAAATTTAATAGGGTGAATACTTAATATCCCCCCAAAATTAAGTATATTATATTGTGTACTTGGTGTAAATTGGCCTATTTCGAATCGGTAAAAATGCGTTAAGGAACTGGTTTAGTCTGGGCTGACCGGCACTTTCGAGACTGGCGCATCAGGATCTGTCATATGAACATAAATTTAATTGGGTGATTACTTCATATCCCCCCACAATTAAGTCGATTATATTGTGCACTTGGTGTATTTTTACTTATTTTGAATCGGTAAAAATGCGTCAAGGAACCGGTTTGGTCTGGGCTGACCAGTACTCTCGACACAGGCGAATTGAGGTCTATCATACGAAAATAAATTTAATCGGGTGAATGCTTCATATCCCCCAAAAATTAAGTATTTTATATTGTGTACTTGGTGTATTTTTGCTTATTTTGAATCGGTAAAAATGCATCAAGGAACCGGTTTGGTCTGGGCTGACCAGTACTTTCGACAGGGGCGAATTGAGATCTACCATTTGAATACAAATCCAGCCTGGTTACCTAATCAGGTATGATCAAAAATCAATTTTTTACGAGGCTATTTTCAATACTTTAAACCGGTGAAAACCGGTCAAGGAACCGGTTCAGAGCGGTCAGCCCACTATGTTTCGATACGGTTAAGCGAGATCTATCGTTTGAACATAAATTCAGCCGGTTACCTTATGAGGAAGGTAGGGGTCATTTTTTTTGCAGCTTTGAGGCGGTCAGCATAGGTGAAGGAACCGCTAAAAATTGGGCTGACCGGCACTTTCGGCATCTGGAAGTCGAGATCTAACACATGCACTTAAATTCAGCCGGTTACCTTATGAGGAAGATTGAACCTCAAAATTAGCACACATATTGCGTAATTTCCCTAACAAGGAACCGCTAAATTCTGGGCTGACCAGCAGTTTTGCACAGAAGCGGTGATGAACTACCACCTGTACACATTTTCAGCCGGTTACCTTATGAGGAAGGTAGTTGGTTACCTGGCTCCTAGACTATTAAGATTCCGAAGAAAGGTGACCTGAAGAATTGCAATAATTGGCGTGGGATCTGCCTACTTCCTGCTGTTTCCAAACTGATTGCTAAGATTGTTTTAGGACGAATCAAGGACAGAATCGATGGCACATTGAATGATGAACAAGCTGGCTTTCGCGAAGGGTTTTCCTGTAGCGACCACATTAACACCCTCCGTATTATCATCGAGCAATCCGCGGAATGGAGATCCCCATTACATCTCATGTTCATCGATTATGAGAAAGCCTTCGATAGCGTTGATCGTCTCTACATCTGGAATGCCTTACGGAGACGAAATATCCCAGATAAGATAATTCCCATCATCAAGGAATCCTACAATGGAGCCCAATGTCACGTCCTGCATAAGGGCAAGCTTTCAGATCCTTTTGAGGTGCACAGTGGAGTGAGGCAAGGCTGCATTTTGTCACCTATTCACTTCCTTGTTGCCATTAGTGATGTACTCGGCTCCGCACTCCAATTACATCGTAACAAAGGCATCAGATGGAAATTATTCGATCAACGATCACCTTCAACATCTTGACTACGCTGACGATATTTGCCTTCTATCAACAAACACCGATGATGTCGCTCAAAAGACAGAATTTCTAAATTGCGCGAGTCGTAATGCGGGGCTGAAAATCAATGCTGCCAAGACTAAGTTCCTGAGCACATATCCAGGTGGGCAAAGCGAAATTTGTATTTCAGGACAGGCAGTCGAAAAAGTTGATGAATTTTGCTATCTCGGAAGTGTAGTTACAGCAGATGGTGGAGCGAATGCTGATGTAAAATCACGGGTAAACAAGGCTAGGGCGGCTTTCTTCAATTTGACTCCTTTCTGGCTAAACAACAATATTTCCAGACGCACCAAAATACGTGTCTTCAATTCTAATGTGAAATCCATTCTGCTATATGGCTGTTCAACCTGGAAGGTGACTAAAGAGATCACTGATAAGTTGCAAACTTTTGTTAATCAGTGTCTACGGCGCATCCTAAATATTCGTTGGCCGGAGATCATTTCGAACGAGGATCTCCTTACTATAACTGGCCAGGAAAGGATAGGCACTTCGATCAAAAGACTTAAGTGGCAATGGATAGGTCACACCTTCCGAAGAGGGCCCAAAAACGTCGCAAAAAAGGATCTAAACTGGAACCCACAGGACTCCGGAGTAAGACGCCGTGTTGGGCGGCCAAGGAACACATGGAGAAGATCGGTAACTAGCGAAGCGAAAACGCTAAATCTTACATGGTCGCAGCTAGCGCCGTTGGCGCAAAACAGAACGAGGTGGAGAGTAGGCGTGGTTAATGCCCTATGCCCCACAAGGGGTTGACAGAAACTAGAGAGAGAGACATATATCCAAATTGGAACAAAATTTTGTTCCTATGAAAATGTATCTGAAATTTTCAGGCGAACTGCATGAGCTTGTGTGCGTGTAAGTTTAAAAGCACTTTTTCAGTTTAAGAGAGTCAAGAGACTGTTCATCGTATCTTTTAAAAAGCACTCATCGCGTATCATTGCCCGTGTCTTCCGTGGATATGGATAGCTCCGTGACGCATGACAAGTGGACAAAGTTGTGTAAACAACTTAATATTTCCTTACCAGTGATGTATAATACATTATACTTTTTTCCGAAAAGTTATATTTTGGGATGACAAATATAATTTTTAATTATTCCACCACCAATCGATGCGGGTTTTTTACCCCATAATCAGGGGGGCATTCCCAAACATTCTGCAAAAATCCAGAGATGTTTGATTTTTGCCGTTGGATAGTCATATTTTAGGTTATTTTTCTTCGGCGTTAAGTCAACGACCTATTTTCACACAAAAGTGATCCACTTCTGCTTCAAAAAAAATAAATTCATTCCAAGATACTCATTACTCATATACAACCGATTGGATCGAGAACAGGACAGCACAACTTCCACAGAAATTTGCAGTTGCTGTTCTGTATAGAACAACTCCTGCCAAATGTGTATGGAAGTTATGCTTCCTTGCTCTGCACTCAATCCAATACAACGAGCTACATTGGCAATAAGCTCGGCGCAGTCTCAGCGGCTGCCTGCGTCATCTTCCAGGTTTTTTTCCATATGCAGTTTTGTCAGGCGCACATACTGCGTGGTACGCCTATATACGTGTGTCTGTTCGGTTGTATTTGCGAGATCAGGCGCAGATCAGACGACTGGGCCAAAAAAGTGCAACCGATTTTGAGTGAGCTTTGGACATATGTATATGTATGATTTGTATAAATGATAAGACCTTCTGAATTTGAGTTGCCCAATATGTACTCTTTTATCTAAATTCCAATTTTACAGTTATTTATAAACGTTTGCAATGAGCGGGGCATGTACAACGAATGGATGATAATCGCATGCCAAAGGTGATGAACGCATTGACGGAGCGACGTTGCGTGGACGACCGAGAGCTCGATGGGAGCTCCGTAGGTGAATACTCCTACCAGCTGCTGGGCTTCCGAAACTGGAGGTCACGTAACCGCGATAATTGGAGGTCAACGATTCAGGCGGCCAAATCCCGACGTCATCCTATCGTGCCACTGATGAATGTTGAATCCCAGCATTCAACATAAGATTAGACAGATTAGACGCGTTGTATGCTGCGGAAGAATGCAATGCATTTTAAATGGCTGACATGTTTTTGCTGTTGCTGTTGAACAGCAGAAGCAAACTTGCAAACAAACGTGTTTTGCACATGAATCATTTTTTATATGTGCACATGCACACATCCTTCTATAACCGCCAAACTGCAGAATGCCTCCATATTCTTATCATCCATCATTAGCAGCCATCCATAATTTTCTGGCTTACCTGTCCATAGCTCTTGCAGTGGTGAGCGATTCGGGCCATCTTAGTATACATCACATTGCAAAATCTGGGTTGGGACCGCGGTGAATCGGCTTCTATGCACGCTTCGCCAATGCTAGCTGTTCTAGTTTTGAAGATATTGAGACTTAATATGTTTGAAAACGATTTTTTTTTTAATTTTGAAATGCCTGTGGCTGCTCAAGGGCTAAAAATTCGGATTATGTGTCGTACATCTTTCCGGCTAGAAATCAAATGGTGAATCATTTTTTTTTGGTAGTTTCCGGACACCCCGTATATAGGTACATTTGATTTGCATAACCCGAAGAAAAAATATAAAATTTTAAGTAAAACAATCATGTTGCCTAGCTTTTCTTTTTATTTAATTAGAAGTTATATTTTCTACTTGTTTCGATTACAACTTTTTTACCCGTTATTTATGATAATTGTTTTACACTCTACTCTATCGATTTCTAGGCAGTGTTTTTATTGATTTTTGTATTTATGTTATAATACTCCAGAAATTAAATAAAATAACTAGGGAATTTCATAAAATTCATTTTGAAAAGGATTTTTGATTGACCGTTTATCTGTCTGAAAAATTTAATGATGATGAGAAGTCACTTCTAAATCACGTTTTATTTAACATACCGAAATTCAAGAACAATCATTGTTAAAGCCCCAATAATGCGAGTTGTATGGTACAAATTATTATTATTATTAGTTTGTACCATAATTTTAGCGGAATTCAGTTCAGAAAATATGCCGATTGGGTCCTACTGAAATTTTTATATACAATTCCAGTTAGCTTGATAGAGACAATTTTAACAAATTAAGTTGTCATTACTTCAACTTGCATCAATGTATTTGAAAATGGATTTAAATCTGACAACTGATTCTGAGTTTATCTAGTACATATAACATCCGATACACCTATGTGTGTGTAAATTACGAGTAGTAACTATAAAACTAATTCTGTGCCCGTTGATATGAGCTACTGAAAAGCTCAAACACTATTATCGGATCAAGACTAAGACTACACACAGCACAGGTGGGTGGAAAACGGTCGTCAATTACTTCTTTTATATTCTTGTCATCTCCAATTAATTTAAAGGAATAAATGATACTAATTTTTTTAAGCAGAAAAAGCATCAATACCTCCGTAAAATACCTTCATAAGTGTTAATAAGCTCAAGTTAAGAACTACTTTATGTATTTTTAATAGGAGCTGGATTTATTTAATACTAGAGTATAATCTTTTGTACTTGTTGTACTTACAATTCACCATAATAATGTTTCTACTTTTTGCTGTTTTTTTTAAGATAAAGATATTAAAGCTCGGTTGTTATTTGAAATATCATTTGAATCGTTTTCTAATATAATACGATTTCATAAGACAGATTTTAAGCACAACGTAAATATTCTTTAATCTACATTAAGCGGCGAGGGACATTTTTAACTACTCACATTATCAGTACATAGAGTACTCTAAGCTCGACAATTCTATATAGGACATTCATATTTCATTTTGGTACAACTACAATACTTTATGCTATCTGTACATTTACGATCACAAAGAAAGTTATAAACAATGGGTGAGGTTATAAAACACAACGTTGCGCAACGTTTCGCGCAACGTTTCAAATCAACCGGCCGTTACGGATCAGAAACTTCTCCCTACAAACAGATCCTCTAAGCGCCCCCTTGCGAGGCATAGCTTGATTGATTGGCAGAAATTTACAATCTGCCGTCGAACCGTGCATTTCCGCCCTCATTTATTTATTAAACTATTTATAATCAATGTAAAATGTATCTGCATCTCGTTTAAAACTGGAAATTTTTATTTTCGAGCAAAACGTATCAGCTGTGATGTGTCAATTGTCACATTTGTCACTTTCCGAGAGATGGCGATGGGAACACCAAGTGTGATCCGGATCTATGCGTTTACAGAACACAATAGGAAACGTTTCGGAAAACGCGAAACGTTACGCGAACGTTGTGTTTTATAACCTCACCCATTTATAAATTGTTAAAGAATTTAATACTAAAATGCATAAGATGCAAATTTGGAAGATCACATTGAGACGCCATAGTTAAAAATCCTTTTGATTTTATATCGTACATTTTCACTTATTTTTCTAGCGAATAAAAATATTTTAATTTTTTTGTTGATTTATTAAGCCTGGCATTAAGTTCAAGAAATATTCGAATAAAAGATTGTTTTCTTTGCATTCCTTAAACGTGCACAGGTCATACAAGGCTAGAATTATAATTAATTAATACTTTAATGTTAAATAACAATCAGCTGTTGATTAAATGTTGGTACATACTACGAATATTTAAGACGACCAACCATTTCTTGTAGTTACATATTGATATTTCTTTTAGAAAAAAAAATTGTAGCTTGTAGATCACCTTAAATTTGGGTATACACAACAAGGTTTGTCATGTAGCGGTCATTACTAAAAGGATTGATAGGACGATTTGTTTGAGCGAAAAATTCGGACATCTAGACATCAAAAGTAATATAGCGATATGCCGAAACAATCCGTGGATTCTATTGGATTTTATGTGTAAGGCCTTATGCCGCGCACACACGATCCATGCGAATCCATTTTTTGGATTATCATTCTGTCAAAATCGCAGAAAATATATGAATTCCGACACTTCGTGTGTGGGCGGCCTTATGCCTTACATTTTGACATAAGGAAATCCATAAAAATGGATTCGGATTGACCGTGTGTGTTTATAAATAAATGGCAACTCGCCCAGCTGTTATTTTTTTACATGGAGTTTCGTTGGATTCCGGGAATGAATGCACGCACACGGAGAGTCCTTGGATTCCGAATCGAACGAAACTCCATATAAAAAAATGTCAGCTGGGCAAGTTTTTATTTTTTATATGAAATTTCGTTGGATTCGGAATCCATGAATTCTCCGTGTGTTTGCGACCTTAGAAAGCCAACATACTGAAGTAACTTTTGCCAACTTTGCAGATTTCACAATCAAAGTACGGTTAGGACATTTTTGGTTGAAATTACCATGAAAAATATCTTTTTAAATGTGACTCAACTTTGGATATCTGTATCTTGACATCAACGATAGCATTTTAAACCGCGAATAAGTCAGTTTATGTGAAATCTTATGCAGTTTCAGAAACTGACATCAAATTTTTCATTTATTGCTTAGCGATTGGTAAATTTCAATTTAGCAGTACTTGGCGTGATTTCCGTTGAATTCCACAAGAACGCGATAATGGTAAAAAAATCCAATATATTGATGGTGTTTTTGCTTAAACAGATTACCTAATCAATTCTCTCAGCATTAACCACCGAATGCGGTTTTAGCTCATACAAATCGATTGACTACTGATATGTTTCACTAGATAAGTATACAGGGTTATTGGTTAAGTCGCCCTATTCCCTGCAACACGTTATAATAGGGTAAAAATGCAACAAAATGAGGCCATAAATGTTAGGCCGATTTTCAACGGTCACTGAGATATTTGAATTTTTAGTTTTTTTTTTTAAATAACCTCGAATTTTACCATTTAAAGTAAGAATTAAAAAAAACTACTAAGGTAATGGATTAAAACTTATTTAAGGATTTTAGTCAACACTATAGCAGACATTTCTTAATCATTTAAAATTTCAAAAACCCATCACAATTCGAAATTTTTAATTTTTAATAAAAAAAAAATATTTTAAATTTTTTTAAAGTTGATTTTTAATATAGTATTACTAAACAAAATTATATGACTGCAGACCACTGGAAAAACATCCTCGTGTTGCCAGCTTTCCAAAAAGGTGTCAATGTCAATATAAATATTTGAAATAATTGGAACAGCTAGCTGCAACTTGTTCGGGGACCATAATTTCGTTTGATAAAAAACGACAAATCCATAACACAATAAAAATACGTCTGTCAAGTTAGCACTACCACTTTAAAATTTCGACAAACGCTATAGTGCATTAAATGTGGCGATTTTGTCGTAATTCAATGGAAAAAGAAAAAAAAATTGTCGCGCCCCTCCTTCCCCTTAAAAACTACCCTTAAGTGCATTTGAGCCTCAGTTAACCAAATTCGAGTTCCAAGAATCTCCCCAATGCTAAAGGTGTCCAGTAAGATATCACAGGGGCTGTTTAAGAGATTTCCACCATGAAAAAAAAAGTCGCGCCCCTCCTTCCCTTAAAACCTACCCCCGTCAAGTTAGCACTACCACCCCGGTAGCGGCCAATTCAAGCATTTCCGTAAAACAAAAAGTATCCAATTAATTGTCGCAGGAACTATGTTTAAAATCAACTTTAAAAAAATTTAAGATAATTAAATTAAATTAAAAATTTCGAATTGTGATGGGTTTTTGGAATTTTAAATGATTAAGAAATGTCTGCTATAGTGTTGACTAAATTCCAAAAATAAGTTTTAACCCATTACCTTAGTAGTTTTTAGGGTTTTTTAGAAAATATTTTTTCAAAAAACCCTTATGAAATCGATTTTGTCCGTCCGTCCGTCCGTCCGTCTGTTCACTAAATAACTCGCGAAGGGCTCAACCAATTGTCATGAAATTTGGTAGGAATGTGTAGAATGGTTACAGTCTTTGGCACAAATACCTTAGAAGTTGGTAGGAAGAAGATAACAGGGTGTCCCGAACGTTTGAAAAAAGTTGAATTTTTTAGTTTTTATCAGAGATTGACGTATGGGTATTTAAATCAAAGATCTAAATGAGTACATCTCATATCAGTTAAAAAATTTCAGTTTGGAGTAACGGTAAAAAAGTTATTGGCGTTTAAAGTTAAACTTCCTTTTCGACCTCCGTTTTTTTAAACCGTTATAGGGATCGATATGAAACTTTGCACAAATATTGGTCAGTATGGCCTTATATACGTTAAATATTAAGACTGTTGACTTTTGCTAAGGAAAAATAAATAACAGTAAATTTGTAAAATTTCAATTTGTTCGTGTGTAGCCCATTTTAGGTTTTCAAATATGAAAATTCTGCTAAGGGTTTTTAGAAAATTACATAGGGAATATGTCTACGAATTTTCATTCGAATATCTGTATCCAAACCGGAAATATAGCCAAGTAAGTATTTAGTAAGGGCCTTTCACAATGCAAGGGAAGCCTCTTAGGCATTAATTCAATGCATATCTTTTAACTTGGTGAAACAATGAACATGAAATTTGGTGGAAATGCATAGAATGGTGTTTGCCACAAATATTTTTGAAGTTTGTAGGACCAAGAAAACAGGGTGTCCCTGAATAGCTGCAAAAGTATACTTGTTCAATACTCATAGGAAAGCGTGCGTGGGCTCTTATGTCAGGGGACACAATAGAATCATTTCATATAAGTTGCTTTTCCTTGATTAAAAAAACAGTAACAGTAGATTTACAGCTAATAATTAAGTTCATATATGAAGCCAAGCCATCCTTACGTTTGCCTTAGTTTCTTTTTGCTCAAAGGCCATCAGAAATCTTAAATCGAAAAATGCCTGTAGATTTGCCTTGGAGTACTTTTATATCAACTGGGTAAATAGCGCCTTTCATTCTGTTCCACCTTTAATTAGACCAATCCAAAAATAGATTTACAGGAAGCATTTTATTAATGCTGTGCACAATTCTTATCTATTGCTTATAAACTATATGTACAAAAAATATTCACTATGCATCAAAATTTTAAAAAACCCTCGTATTGCGGGCGCATCCCTCTGTACGCCGGTATTTTTTTTAATTCTTACTTTAAATGGTAAAATTCGAGGTTATTTAAAAAAAAAACCTAAAAATTCAAATATCTCAGTGACCGTTAAAAATCGGCCTAACATTTATGGCCTCATTTTGTTGCATTTTTACCCTATTATAACGTGTTGCAGGGAATAGGTCGACTTAACCAATAACCCTGTATATGACACAAATCATGATTAAATTATTTTAGCTTGCAAATTCAGTTTGATTCAAGTGAGTTTAGCTAAATACGCTCGAATTATACTTATATCGCCTTGGTTATTATCACTTTCTTGACAATGCGTACACTCAAGTGTATTGCCATTCAAGGCATGAAGCAGACAGTACGTTTTTTTTTTCGCTTTAAAAAATATGCTTCAATATTTTGATTCTGATTTCATAAGACAAAACAAAAAGAAAAACATGCATCTGTCGAAAATCTTCCAGTTATTTAACTACAACGCTTTTGTAATATCTAAAGTAGAGAATAGGGATGCAATCCAGTTACTTAAGGGAAGAATATTGACTAGGTTAATTCAAACCCATATTAGAATTGTCCATTAGTCAGTGCTCATAAGTTTGCTTGATTAACATTATATAAGCTATGCTAATATAGTTGAGGTCTTAAATTATGTTGTTCAACATAATCATTTCATATGTGATTATTTCAAAATTATAAATAGCACCATAGGGTTCGTGGAAGCCATAAAAAGCAATTGACAATGGTTATCGGTAAAGAGAAGCCAATCAATAATCATAACATGTAAAAAAAATATTTATTATATACATACATTATACATAAATAATGGTAAATTTGATGAAATTAAACATTTTTCAACAATTAAGATTTAAAAATAAAATAATATTAAACAATGTTGTACGAAATAAAACAAATAAAATAAATTTGAACAAAAACGTGAGTTGAATAAATGAAATAAAACAATTAAATCATTTATGTGACTAGGTTATTGCTTTCGCCATCTGATACAATTATTTCGGATATATGTTTGCCTGTATCTTTCTTTTATTATTAATTCGATAAAATGTTATTGCTATTAGTCATTAACGTGCATCACTTTCAATTGGACTATATTTACCTATTATTGTAAGTACGTTGCATTTATGTAATGATCCCTAAGTTTCAGCATCCAATAGATTTTTTGACGCTCTTTCTATTACGTAGTACATGTATTTTGTTTTTGAAATTTCTTTGTGCAAATAAATAACGCTTACTTAATATTAACCCATTGAATATCATTATAATGGTACATAATTAATAATTACAATTTGGCAGTTAATACAAAGTACAAATATATTACTTATAACATGATTAAAATCAATAATATCGACATCAGTTCAAAACTATGCTTATGAACCAGTTATATATCTTAAAATTCATACTCTACCAGGAAGATACCGAGTTTGATTTATATACTTAATATATATAAAATTAAAAAGAAAATAGCAACAATAAAAAGCTTCATCTAAAATAAATCAATTTGCTTATACTATTTACAAAATAGTATTGCCAACCAGTGGCTCACTCAAATAATTTAATCTTGTTCGAATTTATCTAGCGACAACTGGATTCGTTTCTTCTTTCGTTTCATTACCTTCCTTCTCGTCTTCGTCGGTTTTCTTGTTGATGAATAGAAGAGGCACCATACCAATTAGACAACCAACAGTGATTCCCATAATTCGGCCCTGATATAAAAGCGAAATGTTTAACCAGAAAGTGTAGCGTTAGAAGTGAAGCTTAATAAATATTTCGATTCATTTTAAAATATAACACTTACGAAACTAGCTGCGCGCCGACTTGCTTTCATATCTAATTGATACTCTGTTAATTTTGGAGCCGTAAGACCCATCATTTCCGACAAGCGTTCAATGTAAACAGCAGACCCTAAACCAACGACGTCGCTAACAGTGTTACCTAATCCAGCGGCCGCCATCGTCGATATGCACATAAACATTCCGAAGAAATTTTCAATACTGTCGCCCTGCAAAATATACCAAGATTTGTATTACAGATTTTCATACACTCCCAATCAATAGGATAGTTCCACTTGAAAAATAACTGTATGACGAAAAGTCATAACGGTATTTTTTTCAAACTTAGTTACACTATTTTCAGTATCTTGCTTGTTCTTTTAATAACACAAGGTCTCAAATCCAGAGTCCCGTTAGTATTTTCTTACAACAATTATTCTTAAAAACAGTACAAACGTGAAAGTCATTAAGATAGTCCCAGAGGAAATAAAACACCAAATAACGGTATAAAAAGATAATTTTATTCTGGAAAATATTGTTAGTAATGAGCACAACTTCTGTTAGGTGATATTAGCTCATGGATTTAGGATTTAGGATTAGGGGTCTTTCCATAAGCTTGATGGATTGGCTTCGAATACAATCTTTTACCAGCCTTGCATCACGAATGGAGACATTATCTTGTTAAAATCTTGAAGGAGTTTCATGGAAAATGTCGGCATTTTTAGGCGTTGCATTAGGTAGAGGTCTGGACGTTCTGAATACCCCTAATTTCCTCAAGCTCA
The DNA here is from genome assembly GCA_949715475.1 of Microchrysa polita. Taxonomy (NCBI): domain Eukaryota; kingdom Metazoa; phylum Arthropoda; class Insecta; order Diptera; family Stratiomyidae; genus Microchrysa; species Microchrysa polita. Next base: position 86,500,931 of record OX454418.1, on the reverse strand, counting down.
ATAGTTTCACACCGAGATAGACTACCCCATACCCCGACGCTTCTTTATAAAATTAATTCCTTCTTGCTTAAATCGTTCAAATAATACCAAACCGTCATGATTTAATTTTTTTTCTTTAGTGGAAATGTGGGGCCACGGCGAATAAGTGGATAAGTCGACTTATATCGAAAATGCGTTAAGTGCATTAAACTACTCTTACAAAAGTTCTGCGTAATATGCAGAACTGTTTAAGCTTAAATCGCAACGCTTTCTTAGTTAAAGAAATGTGCATTTTCAGACAACTCACTCATTAATGTGGTAACCCAGTTAAGTCTACTTGTACTGTTTTGTAGGGAAACCATTGGCTGGGAATAATTAGATAAGTCGACTTGTATTATTATTGAAATTGCGAATAAATTACATTCAGGTTGCCCCAATTTCGACCTAAAATCGGAAATCACCCTCATCGAATGCAAATAACTATAGATTTCAACGATTAAAAGATAAACAACTGGATGTCACAGAACTCATTGGCCTTGTTTTTTCAACAGCTAACATACTCTACGGGGTAATTTTCATACAAATGCTAACCCGAAATCACATCCACATAGCACTGAGTTTTAATAAGCTTTTAAAATTTTTCGAAATTTCGCCTATATGTATGCACTGGCAATCACTTCCAGCTATTTTTCCAATTTCAGTTCAAGTGAATTTTTTTCTTTAAGTTTCCAAGCACAAAAAAGTTAATTTTAGTTTGTAAATATACATATGTTAAAATGTAGTTTGCCAAACTATTAATCTGAAAAATTTTTAATGAAGAAAAAGCGTTTAAAATTAGGGTTTCGTGTAAAAAATATAAGTAATAAAAATATTAATATAAGTATTTGGCAATTTGAAAATTAACCTAAATGCTATCCTCCATGATTTTACGAGTCTGGGTCAGCAAACCTGCCCTTAGAAAAAAACAGCCATTGTAGCATTTCACGTGAACACGCATATTTCTGAGTGTGAAAAAAAGTACAGTGTTTTGTACTTGTACATTACATTAGATAAATCTGATGATGATGTATATAAAGGCTGTAAAATAAGGAGAAAGCGGAATAGGTTTGTTCGTGAAAACCTTTCTCCAGATGAAATGGTTTACAATTAGTTCACTTAAGGCGATTTTTTACTGAAAATTCGATTTACTGTAAAATTAATAGGAATGTGTCGCTAACTGTGATTGCAACGAATCCGTATTTTGACGAGTCATGATTTGCCTATTGTGTGTGTCAAAAGCATTAGCTTTTAAAAATTCATAGAATACGTAATTCTGTTGTTTTAGCGAGTCCCATTTTAAAAATATTTAACGTACCCACTTATTGGACGGGGCAAACGGTACTTGGACATTCGTTAAAATTGTTAAAAGCCAAATTACCGTAGACAATTTATTCACCACCTTAAGATCACAGTTCCAGCTGCAATTCACTATATCATATTTAAACCGATATCAACTATGTCTGCAGGATATTGCTTTAAAATTCTAAATCATATAGAATTGTGGTTAGAAAACAGTACCGAAAAATGTCTAACGGTTTAATTTACTAAAACAGAATGGGGGCGTTACATATGGATGGCCCCATATAAATAAATAATAACATTAACAAGATGTTTTCTAGACGCTTCAGGAAAAAACAAATATCGCACCTTCGGATGAATTCAAAGGTGACGAAAAGGGTCCATTGTCTATCCACAATTTTAAATACTTCTCCCAGGAAGTTTTCAGTTTATGGCTTCTAATAAGTTTCTACCAATTTTCCAACAATTTGGGAAAAAATATTAATTAAAACAAAAAAAACTTGCATAGAGTTATCGATAACTGATTGTCCCAGTGTACAGGTCAGATTCGTTATACATCGTTCAATTTGATCTATCATGAAATCCATATTATCTCAAAATTACCTTAACAGTGATTTCTCTTGATTTGCTCCTAATGGAGCATGGTGCGTTGACGAGTACCGTGCGCAGTCGTAACAATGAAAGGCCCACAAATAATTAAAAAAATATACCTCATCGAGCAAACTATTTAAAAAAATTAATCAGAAATACTTGCATGATGGATAACAAAAATATACACCATACGACTATTGTTATAGATTTCGATTGAGTATTGAAGGGTTAAATGTCCATAGTTCCGGTTTGGATGAAAGTATTCAAATGAAATTCCACAGATCAAATCCTGACACTGCAGAGGACATATAACAATAAGACAAAAAAATTTCGAGTTTACGCATTCGGCCAATATAGCACGGCAAACATTAAAAATGCTGTCCTGAAAAGTTATACTTTTCGACTTATCCACTTATTCCCCCCGACCCTAGAAATAAGGCGCATCCACTCACTTATTCAATCCATACAGTTTAAAAATGGGGGTTAAATGTCTTGGTATGGAACTATTAACCTTGATGAAATTAGGAATATTCAGAACGCCCAGGCTTTCAAAAATATTCTGCCTAATGCAATGCCTAGCATTACCTACATTTTCCACGAAACTCCTTCAAGATTTTAACATTATAATGCCCCCATGCATAAAGCACGGCTGGTAAAAGATTGGTTTCGAGGCCAATCCATCAATATTATGGAAAGACCGCCATACTTCCTAAATCTAAATATCATCAAAAATGTTAAATAAAATTATCTTTTTATACCGTTATGTTGTGTTTTGTTTCCTCTGGAACTATCCTATTGACATTCACGTTTGTACTGTTTTTAAGAATTTTCGTAAGAAAATCCTAACAGGATTCAGATCCGGATTTGAGACCTTGTGTTATTAAAAGAACAAGCAGGCTACAGAAAATATTGTCACCAAGTGTGCAAAAAATACCATTAATACTTTTCGACATTTGAACGATTTCAGTATCGGTGGCGCCAAGTTTTAATGTCGTCAGGTTATTAACATTGGCCTGAAACGCTCGAATCTGCAATTATTTTTCGAGAAAACGTTACGGTTCTCCAGATATTCAATGTCAATGTTTAACATTTTTGTGGGGTAGCTTAGTATTCAATTGGAAACTTGAGGGGGTATTGTCCTCAGTTTTAATGTGATTTGCGGCGCGGTATACCAGGCCGAATTTGCCAATTCCAACTTGTATGGATTCGGCTCAAATTCAACAAAGCTTGAATGCTTTTAAAAAATGCATCCAAAATGAAAGGGATGCTATTGAAACCATTGAAATTGACTCTATTAGGGAACAGCCTCCCTGGAAAGGCAAAGAACAACCGAATATTCACGAATTGTAAAAATTGTAGCAGCTAAAGAAATTTGTGATACGATCATATGTCAAGCGACGGATAGATTTAAATTCACCAATCGTCTTAGCGCATCTAATCTTTTCAATACATAAATTTTTTCTGAATTTTCAAAGGATTTTCCTGCTGAATTGCTTAAATGGGGTGGTAGTGTATCCCTTTTTAGATGCAGTACGACTCAAAGCCGAACTTGAGATAATTCACAAAAGATCGGATTTTAGAAATATGTCAGGAGCTGTTAATCTTATAAAATTTATTATTGAAAACGATCTTGTAGTTATTTTTACAGCTACTCTCAAACTTTTAAAACTGAATGTTACAATCCCTATGACAACAGCCGAAGCAGAACGATCATTTTCGACACAAAAAAAAATAAAACATTTTTTAGGTCCCCAATGAGCCAAGATAAATTAACAGCTTTAGCTATGCTATCAATCGAAAAAAAACTGGTACATGAGATTTATAATTTCAATGATTTAGTAATTCATCATTTGTAGTCTGGCTGGTCGAGCGGTTAGTGCGCGCACCTTCGGTGCACAGGCTCATGAGTTCGAATCTCAACGTGTTCCATTGTGTTTTTCGAACTCACGAGCTTGTGACAGACTATGATCTCACTCAGATGTTAAACGAGTACCCATTTATGGGGATAAATAACACTGCTGAGCGTGATGCTGATCTCATTACCTCATCAAAAAGCAGATAAGATCTTGGAAATAGGATGTCACTAACACATCCTGCGGCCTTAGTCCAATGTTGGATTGTCGCGCCTGTTATTTATTTTTATTTAGTAATTGACAAATTCGCAAAAAACGACGGTAGATTTTGTGTTTAAACATACCTGCGCATGATAAGATTGGTGATTTAGTTTTCAGAATATGTATATAATTAATTTATGTTTACTTGGAAAATATGATTTTATTTTTTATGTTTTGGTAACGTTTTGTAACTATTGAAATGTGTTACTTTAACTTTAACTCGTAAGAATAATAAATTGTTACTTTATACCAGGGATTTGGAGCGACACTTTTTTTCGCTCCGCTCCGCTCCCGCTCCGACCGATTTTAAACCGCTCCGCTCCGACTAAATTTTTTTCGCTCCGCTCCATTACAAACATACAACAAAACTTCATTTTTCTTAGTAAATATTTATAATTTTCCGCGAATTCATCAATTCAACTTATATCTTCTTACGTATTATAGAGTATGGCTTAAAAGGTGCGTTTTATTCGATCAAGTACAGAATAGGATAGCACCAATTTCGTACAAATTTGAACATAAAATTGAGTTGTTCTAGACAGTGTGTCTGGAAACTAAACTATCGCATTAGCGCACCGAAATATGATCATTAATGTCATTTCCAGCAAAATAGGCGTACCGGGAATATCCCGGATTCTTAACTCCTTAGCTACCAAAAGCATTTAAAGATTTTACAAAAATGCTACCACTAAGACCTCCCCCGGAAAAAAATTTTATATGAAGTAAGATCACAAAATTTTGTCTTTGAAGCTTTTTTACACAGCTTAAACTGCTTATCTGATTTTTATTAGGAAAAACTGTTGGCCACGACCGAAAGAAAATATGTAGGTAATATGAGTATTAAATTTTTGAAAAATCTTTAAATGTCTGTGGTAGCTGAAGAACTAATAATTTGGGCCTTTTAATACTCCTTTTTGCTGGAAATATCACCAGGAATCATATTTGGGTGCTTTTATGCGATAGTTTTCGGACATCCCGTATAGAACGAGATCTGTAAAATTGTTATGGAAGCTGTCCTGTACTCCATTCAATAAAATGCACCTAATAACTGATTTAAATTAAAACGGGCGTTTCATTCAGCGAGTACAGGACCGGACTTTTCTGTCATGGAATTTCACAATAATCCGAAATTTCGCAAGTCTCTCAACGAATTCTTCGCCTTTAAATCGTCCAAAATCATCAAATAGTGCCATAAAATGAAAAATTTCGTCGAAAAAAATAAATTTTTTATCTCGGAATTTTCTTGATTTTTTACTTCGGAGCGGAGCGGAGTGGAGCGGCTTTCAAAGCAAAAATCGCTCCGCTCCAGCCTGCCGAAAACCGCTCCACGCTCCGCTCTTTCGATCCGAAATTTTAGGTCGCTCCGCTCCGCTCCATCGCTCCGCTCCAAATCCCTGCTTTATACTGCTACACTACACAAAATAAACTATTAATATCCATTGAATTTTTGCCTTTTTTCTATAGTTGGTAGTTAGTTTAGCACAGACTATGAAAAGTTAAGCTGCATCACTATTCTCGGTGCAAGCGATTTGCTTTTATTTCCTTATGAACCCCTATTATTTTCGATTACGAGCCGCCACTGGTTTGGATGCAATGACAACTGCCAACGCGTGTCAGTCTGGGTGGACCCTAGAACCTTATTTTGCTTTCCTTCATATAGAGCACGTTTTTATTAAATTTGATTGCATCAAACACTCTCCCCAATCACTGAAGCGGAAATATTCCTATTTTCCTACCAAAGTACTGAGCTAGCCTCATGGAAAAGTAAAACTTTAACGGTAAATATCACGTTTTCGTAAAAAATAATTGCAGATTCGTTAGTTTCAGACCAACATTTGAAATGGCATTATCAAAATTTAGCGCCACAGCTAAACATAATTTGCACCGAGTGATGGCGAAAAAAACATGTATGCATATTAGCATTTCCCATGTATCGCGAAAATAGTTGAAAAATGTTGAAATACTTACTGCGACTATCATTATGAAATTGTCCAAAAAGCCAAAGCCGAGAAATGGAACCGCATTTATCCAAAACACTAAAAATAAAATCAGCAAATATTTTCGTATAAGATTTAGGTTAGGACCAATAAATAAACCAAAAGCATTTCCCATAAAGAACTATGTACTTACATCTTTGCTGATCAGCATAACTCGGAGGTTTCGCTATAGCAACTAAAATTTTGAACGAAAATTATATATCCCGATTATTATATAAAATTCAATAAACTACAATAGAAGCGTGGTATATTTTAAGAATGCCACAGCAATGAAAACAAGTAACATTCACTTAAGAGAGAGATATTTGTAAAAAAATAAGCTAGACGTACACCTATTTAAATGCCAAACTTTAAATTGAGACCATGCAAATAAACTTTAGTTTGCATCTATCCAATGTAACGATACAGCAAGTACTACACATATATGAAGTAGAAAGTGTCACATATTTTGTGCAATGCATGTTACTCAAATTTACATTTGATAGATATAAAACTAAACCAAAGAATGAAGAAGTGTATGTAATGTTAATACATATATAACTTGAACTATAAACTTAAACTAAATAAAATAATAACAAAATTGTACAACATGTACCTAATTTCTTTTTTAACCAATCGTCAGGAACAGCACAATACGATCCGGTCGGATCGACATCTCCTAAGGCTGGCATTTTGGCCGGTCGACCAAATCTACTACGCCATCTTGTGTTTGCTAATGCGCCTGTGCAAATAAAACAGAACAGAAAAGAACAAAGAATATATTTAAACAAAAAAAAACAATATTAGATAAAATGTATATAGAATGTATGTGTGTACAAACAATAAGAAAAAATTTATTAAACAAAATTATGAAGTGCAATGAGGAAGGATAATAATATAATTATGTTTAATGTAAATATACTTTTAGGGAGGAATTCATAGTGTTCATAGGGTTCCCTTATATAAGCGAGCCCTTAAGAAAGCTTCGTATTGATAGACATCACTTATTAAAGCGCTGCATCATTTAATAAAACGATAAACGACAAATAAAATTAAAAAAAAGAGCTTTCCACCTGCAGAACAGGGTCAAAATAGCGAAAAACCTCAAAATTATTCCTATTTTTTGGCCCCTAACTCTGAAACTATTCATTTCGAACCTGATTGCGTGTCCAAAGAGACACAAATATTATAAATCCGTTGAGCGGTATTACTACAATCGATAATTTAAATTTGCCATTTGTAACATAGTTCCATATTAGGAAACAAATTTTGAGATTGAACGGTTTTACATTGTTGGCCCCAAAAGTTACTTTCTTCTTGTTCTTTGTGTATTTTGAGGTGCTGAGCACGAATCCGTAGCTTCCCACCAGCCGGGTCAAAATCGCAAAAAAAAACGTCAAAAAATTACTATCAATTGTAGCGATACCGCTTAACGCATTTTAAAGATTAATGTCGTGTTGGATCCGCAATCATGTTTTCTCTAACATGTTCATGGACAGGTTTTCGCAGAAATGTACGGTTTCGGAGTTATAAGCCAAATAACAGAAAAAATCCGAGAATTTAGGGGTTTTTGTTGGGAAGCTCCGGATTTGAGCTCAGTACCTTAACGAATAATGGAACCCTTTAGGAAACCCTTGAGCATTTCCTTATTGAGTAACTATGAAACGCATCATTCCCTTAAGGGTTACCAGGAGTAAAAGTAAGGAATTCCCATAAATTCCACACTTAAAATTTATGTATTTGTATGATTGAGTAAAATTTATTTGTGTCTTGCAAAAGAGCGCTCATATTTTTGTGCAAACAAATGGAATTTTCCGTTTTCCTATGATTGTCAATGCGATTGTGAGTATTGAAGGTAGGAGAAAATACAAATTGAAAAATAGAGACGCTTACTTCTATGAATATTCATCATTTTCTATTTCCATAGATCAAGAAGGGTTCAAATAATTGAAAAGCAGACCGATTGCAAATGATACGGCGCGGCGTTGTTCCGAATTTCCGCATTTATCAATTTATTTTTAGCAGTTGATTTTGCCATTTCGTCCAATCAAGTCAGTTCTTCTTCTTCTTGTAGCGGTGCAGAAAGGTGTGTAACCTCTGTGCATCTATGTGGGTACGATTTATGGTTCGTCAATGTTTGTGTCCGTGAGGTCTAAGGACAAAAACATAGCTGCTGCGATAGGGTTTTCCCACAGTGATATAGGGGTAAGATCAGTGGGCGCAGCGGGGCATTGAAACAAATGGCCCACATCATGAGGAGTACCATTGCAGTTTGGACAGATGTTTTGGATGTCCGGGTTTATGCGAGAAAGGTACGTATTAAGGCGTGAACAAAAGCCCGACCGAAGTTGAGCTAGTGTTACTCTGGTGGCTCTCGGGAGCCTAATCTCCTCAGGCGAAATTGGTGGTGGGCGCTCTGAGAGGACTCTATTCGCACCTAAACTCGCGATAGACCGATTCACTTCTTCAGTGTGGATCGCTGCAATGGCGGCTCGGTATGTAACTTCATCGTAAGGGTCCCGTTTGTATCCCTGAACCTCTCTCTCAAGGTCTCGTAAACCACGCCTGACATGTCGTGGTGGAGGAATTCGGTCCATGAGATGATTATTGGGATGATCCTCACGGTAGCAACCAACAAGATACTGTTTAGAGAGTAGGAGATTGTGATCACGTATTGGCATCAATTTTGTCTCCTGATGTAAGTGATCCATCAGAAGGCAACCTGTCGCGATGCGTAGAGCGGCATTTGGCAGACCTGAACTTTGGACCAGTTTGTGTCACATAGACTATGTGTCCAAACTGGGGCTGCATAATCAGCGGCCGCTCGACCCACCGCTTTATAAGTAGCTAGCATGGTTTCTTTATCTTTGCCCCAGGTGCTACCAGCTAGAGCTTTTAGGATGTTGTTCCTACTGCGCATTTTTTCACAGACTGAAGCTGCATGATTCGCAGACGTCATCATGTTCTCTAGGTGAAGCCCGAGAATTTTGGGGTTTTTAACAGTAGGAACAGAATTGTTGCCAATACGTATATCCATCTCCCATCTGATGTCCTCCCACCAAGTGGTAAGAAAAGTCGCAGAGGCTTTGGACGCAGAGATGGTGAGGTTTCGGCTTTGGAAAAATGCCTGTAATCGTCCTAGATAGCGATTAATTCGGAGGCGCATTTCATCATTATCATTCCCTGTGGCGAGTACGGTGCAATCGTCAGCATAGGAAATCACCTCGATTCCTTCAGGGGGTGTGGGAAGGCCGGACATGTAGATGTTGAACAGAGTGGGGGAGAGTACCCCTCCCTGTGGAACACCTAATTTGATTTTCCTAAGCTTAGAACGTTTGCCTCGAAACTCGGTGAAGGAGTGCCGAACAGCTAGATAATTGGCAATCCAACGGATCTCTTGTGCAGGAAGATGCATATTCAACAGGTTTGCTAGGAGCATTGAATGATTGACCTTATCGAATGCACTTGAAAGGTCTATTGCCACCAGAATAGTTCTATGACAACGACTGCGTTGATTTAGCCCATCAAGTCAGTTCGTTGCTTTCAGTCTGAAATATATTCCCTAAGTTAAGCATTCATGCAACCAAAAGAGCCCCACTTAATGTCTCAATCTTCAACATCACCCAAGTGAAACCTGATGCGCATTCCAATAATACGATCTAAGTGAAAATTAGTGTTACTCATATTCACTATTCGTAGCTTCAAAACAACGATAGTTATCAACTATTTTCACTCGGCCTCTCGACTCGAGTTGAGCCATCGATAGCTAAGGAGGTGAGAGTTGAGAAATTTCAAATAATATTCGTTAAACCTCAGTGTTCCTGACTTGTCATATAAGGCAACTAAAAGGATAAACGATGTGTATGCCAGCAACTTGTGCATCTGAAATCTAATTATGCTTACGAAACGTCTACTAGGCCTCGGATTAGGACTGACTTACTGGTTGGACAATTGTTCAGGGGGCCCACAAAACACACGATTTCTTCAAGTAGATAAGTGAATTAAGACGATACGGTCCCCCCCATCTTGGGGCTGAGCGAAATTAGATGGTAGAATAGTGGGGAATATTTTCCTACTACATGCAGCACGGTGTTGTTGTTATACGGAAAAGCTTCTGGCAGTGTTTGCGAATCAGGGGTTGGGCTCTTATTAACCAGAGCAGCTCATAGCAGCCTGATTAATTGGGAACCAATCTATGATTAAATTATGACCGCCACGTTCCACTCGAAAATGAGAAATGTTACAATAATCCAATGTTACGTTTCAACTGAACTTGATAGCGTTGAGACAAAGGACTCTTTTTACAAACAACTCAACACAATTCAGTGTAAAACACCTAAAGGCGACGTTGTATTTAAAGGATAAGGTTGGTGCTGGCTGACAACGACGTGAAGGGGAGACACGGTTTAGGTAACCGGAACGATCACGGTGAGAGGTTTGTAGAGTTCTGCAACGTTCACCGCCTCGTCACCGGAGGAACTATGAACTATGTTTATCGCCTGAACGTCTGTTGATCGGCACCGAACCGTGAACCAAATATACCATTTTGCCATTTGTAGCAGGTTTTGAAGTTGCCGTCTGGATATTCGTAATAAGAGAAGTGCTGGTAGGTATGGGAAGATTTCTAATGGTTGCTAATGTTTGTTTGCGGATTGCTGCCGTGCACTCTTGGCGATAAGTTCCGTCCCAGCGCAGTAAGTTTTACATCGCCAAATTAAAATATCCAGCTGTAGCTGAACAATTTAACGATCATCTCACGCAGAAAACAGCTGTGATTATTAGTCGCCCGGTTGATGGCTGAAATGTACACTGGGATGCCATAAATAATGCGTACCTACAGAGCCCTGATACCATCCTTGGCACAAATCCAACCTCCCGGGAAAGCCTTGGATGTCGAACACAACATGGCAGCGGATTGTTAAAGACGCGAACCGTCACAACATTGAACTCCTGTACCGTTCGAAAGCTCGGGAAGTCCGACGTTGTGTATGCCGTGACAAAAGAGTGTATGCCAACTCTACGCTACGGCAGAAGGAGCTGCACGAAAAAATCATTTAAATACCGTATACAGTGTAATTTAGGAGTGTAAAGGTAGTCGTAGCTCCTTCTTCTTCTTCTTTTAGCGGTGTAGGTAGTTAGTTAGCGTAGTTAGTCGTAGCTCCTCTCAACATCCGGTGAAGGATAGTGACGGAAAGCTACTTATCCATACCGACGATCAGTTGAGGCGATGGAAAGAGCATTTCGCCGCAGTTTTAAATCGAGTGACTGATGGCGAGGTGCCCCTTATATTGATAATAATTTATCTTCCCGTCAAAACGTAGATATACGATCAACTCCCCGAACGAAACAGAAAATTGAGGACGCAATTATTGCATTAAAACGTGGCAAAGCTGGACGGCATTCCAGCCGAACTTTACCAAGCAACACCAGACTTAACAGCGTAGTTGTTGCCCCCTCTTATTGGTAGAGCGTGGGATATAGAATCTTTTCCCACTGAGTGGAAGGAAGGTTTTATTATCAAACTTCCAAAGAAAGGCAGCCTGACAGAATGCAATAATTGGAGGGGTATTTGTGTGCTTCGCGCTGTTGCCAAAATAATAGCTAACCTCCACTTAGAAAAATCGATGAAGAGCAGACTGGGTTTCTATCTGGTTTTTCTTGCCTCGATCACATCAACACCTTACAGATTGTAATCGAGCAATTCGGCAATTTTAGATTTTCGCTCTACATGTACATTCTTAATTTTGAGAAGACTTTCGACAGTGTGAACCGAGAATGTATCTGGGCGGGCTTACACAAGAGGGGTTTCCCTATTATTAGAGCAACTTACGTCGGTGGAAAATGTCGCGTACTTCATAAAGGTGAGGTGTCGGAGGGTTTTGGATTATATTACCGATTCTGTTTCCTTTAGTGATTGTTGATGCGCTCCTTGTAGCTTTGCCTGAAGAACGTAATCGTGGCATTCAATGGACTCTGAAATCTCACCTACAAAATATGGACTATGCTGACGAAATTTGCTTACTCTCGCATAAGATCATGGATCTGAGCGAAATGGCTCTGGATTCATCTAAAGATGAATACTAACAAGGCCAAAATCCTTTGCCTGAGTGGGAGCCCCACTCTCCCCATAAGTATCAATGGAAACAGACGAATTTGTATACTTAGGTAGCATTGTTGCTGTTGATTGCGGCACTAACCATGCCAGTGTTATTTTGGCATGTTGTCCAAACTCTGGCAAAGCAGTAATATTAGTGTTAAAACTGTGGCTGTTCCGCTCCCTGAAACTTGCATAGTTCTTATACGGGAGCAGCACTAGGAAATTTTCCGCGCAGCTACCAAGAAACTGCAAACTTTCGTCAACACTTGCCTTCGTCGAGTCTTTAGAATCTTTTGGCTCTAAAGAATTACGCTATCAGCTCTCGCAAAAAGAACTTTCTTGTTCTTGTTACCGACACTAGCGACACTTATATTACCGTCCGCCATATAGCGGATACATAGCGGAAAATATCGGAAATTCAAAAGTTCCCCCTATGAGAACAGATAGCAGAACAAGCCATAATTTCGAATGAAGATCTCCGTCGGCGAACGGCTCAAATACCAATCGACAAATTGATTCGCAGGCGAAAGTGAAAGAAGAGTAATAGCTGCATTACTGGTCGCACTATGAGATGGAACCCCTTGTCGCAAAGAGTCCGACAAAGTAGTCGCCCTAAAATCACCTGGCGCAGACCTGTGGATGAGGAATATGCGTCTTTGAGAATGAACTGGGGTCAGTGGTCTTACGGCAACTGCCTCTACGGGGCGGACCACACCCGTTTTGTCACTTCAAAACGGCCAAAAGCTGCCAATATGCCTTCCTGACAAGAGCCCCGGCAGGAGCCCTGAAGGTTCGATGCAGGATGGTTGTGTTTGTCTGTGTATATGTGTGGGTACGATATATGTGTTTTTTCGTCATATTGGGAGCATTACATCTCGGCGCGGTTGCTCTCTATTTTACTAATTCGCGCCGGTGTTGAAACAAATCCAGGCCCAGAGGTATGGATTTGTAGTGTCTGCAACCAACGAATCGGTTCGAATGCCAGATCAGTGCAGTGTAATTGCTGCAGGGAATGGGTTCACTTTAGGTGTTCGGGGTTACGAAGACAGGGTCAACACTCCTCAGCATATGTTGCAGCAGGTTGTATGAATTCCGGGCAACCCAGGGCTGCTCCCAGCCCACCTTCTCCACCACTGCCCCCTACACCGCCAAACAATATGATAAGGAATGCCAGACCCAGTCTTACGCCTGGCCCTCCTCCCCCAGCAGTTTTCTCTGCGCTATCTATATTACAGTTTAACTGTAATGGCATTCACCGAAAAATCGCTGAGATCACACACTTTTTGAGTTCCAACAGAATTCTCATCGCCGCCATCCAAGAGACGTTGCTTCACGCAAACTCGTCTCTAAGCGTCCATAGCGAATATGTTATACTGCGGAAAGATCGACCGGCCGCCACGGATGATTCTCACCCTGGAGGTGGACTTGCCTTCCTAATACACAAGTCCGTACATTACTGTATTAGATGTAGTTGCTGACGGTACGGCGGAAATTCAAGCCATCTCAGTTCCATCAGGGAGTACCAATATCGAAATTTTTAATATATATGTACCACCTCATTCTAATTGCCCTTCAGGCTATCGTTTCGATATTGGTCCTCTCCTTTCCGGAGAGCACAGGGTCATCCTTGGCGACTTTAATGCGCACCATAAGCTCTGGCATTCGGACCTCAACAACAATGCCAGGGGTATAACTATCGCCGAATCACTTGACGCCTCAGAATTCTGTTCACTCAATGAAGACTCGCCGACTAGAGTCGTGGGCACTTGCAGTAGTTCTCCTGACATAACTATTGTCAGTGCCAGCCTAATTGCTGCTTCCCGATGGGAAGTACGTACCACCCTTAGATCAGATCACCTCCCAATCATTATAAAAATTGACAAACCAGCGAACATGACTAAGTCTGAGAAGCGAACGTTTGTCAATCACAAGAAAGCCGATTGGGATGGTTTCGTCGGCGAAGTTCATCGAGCTAACATCACCTACCAACATTCATAAGGCCGAGAAAAATATTAGGAACGTCATTACCACAGCCGCGGCACGTTTTATTCCGGCAGGACGTATCCCGAAAGTTCGGCCTAACTTCCCCACTAGTGCCGCCAGATTAGCCGATGAACGTGATCAGATCAGAAGCGCTCACCCTGATGATCCCAGAATTCAGAAGCTTAACTCCGAAATTGACCGACATGTTAAAGACTATAGGAGGGCGAAATGGAATCAGCACCTCGATGAATGTAACCTCAATGAAGGTGTCAGCAAATTATGGTCTACCGTCCGCGCCCTTTCCAATCCTCGGAAAGAAAAGGACAATAACGCCATTGAAATTGGCAACACAAAAACCTGCGATCCTCTTCAGTGTGCTAGCCTGTTCAATAAACAATTTATTGAACATCCCAAGTATGATGGCCTCAAGCGCAAAATTAGAAGACGGATTCGCAGCCGGAATGTTGACACCATACCATCTTTTACAGCGGACCAGGTTAAAAAAGTCATCGAGAATGCTAAAAACTCCAAGGCCTTCGGACCAGATGGCATTTCGATGACCATGTTGAAACATCTCGACCTTCCAGCCATTGAATATCTCACGGCCGCCTTTAACTTGTCGATGTCCACGCTTGCCATCCCTGAAATCTGGAAAACAGGTCGAATTGTTCCCTGTCTCAAGCCAGGGAAGAGCGCAAATCTCGGGGAATCCTACCGCCCCATTACGATACTTTCTCCTGTCGCAAAGACGCTGGAGGCCCTTATTCACCCCACTCTTGTTGCACATGCGAAGCTAGAACCTCACCAGCATGGCTTCAGGAAGATGCATAGTACCACCACTGCCCTCGATGCGATCACTACACGCATTCGTGATGGGCTAAATCAACGCAGTCGTTGTCACAGAACTATTCTGGTGGCAATAGACCTATCAAGTGCATTCCATAAGGTCAATCATTCAATGCTCCTAGCAAACCTGTTGAATATGCATCTTCCTGCACAAGAGATCCGTTGGATTGCCAATTATCTAGCTGGTCGGCACTCCTTCACCGAGTTTCGAGGCAAACGTTCTAAGCTTAGGAAAATCAAATTAGGTGTTCCACAGGGAGGGGTACTCTCCCCCACTCTGTTCAACATCTACACGTCCGGCCTTCCCACACCACCTGAAGGAATCGAGGTGATTTCCTATGCTGACGATTGCACCGTACTCGCCACAGGGAATGATAAGGATGAAATGCGCCTCCGAATTAATCGCTATCTAGGACGATTACAGGCATTTTTCCAAAGCCGAAACCCCACCATCTCTGCGTCCAAATCCTCTGCGACTTTTCTAACCACTTGGTGGGAGGACATCAGATGGGAGATGGATATACGTATTGGCAACAATTCTGTTCCTACTGTTAAAAACCCCAAAATTCTCGGGCTTCACCTAGAGAACATGATGACGTTTGTGAATCATGCAGCTTCAGTCTGTGAAAAAATGCGCAGTAGGAACAACATCCTAAAAGCTCTAGCTGGTAGCACCTGGGGCAAAGATAAAGAAACCATGCTAGCTACTTATAAAGCGGTGGGTCGAGCGGCCGCTGAATATGCAGCCCCAGTTTGGACACATCGTCTATGTGACACAAACTGGTCCAAAGTTCAGGTCTGCCAAAATGCCGCTCTACGCATCGCGACAGGTTGCCTTCTGATGTCTGCCCAGGATCACTTACATCAGGAGACAAAATTGATGCCAATACGTGATCACAATCTCCTACTCTCAAAACAGTATCTTGTTGGTTGCTACCGTGAGGATCATCCCAATAATCATCTCATGGACCGAATTCCTCCACCACGACATGTCAGGCGTGGTTTACGAGACCTTGAGAGAGAGGTTCAGGGATACAAACGGGACCCTTACGATGAAGTTACATACCGAGCCGCCATTGCAGCGATCCAAACTGAAGAAGTGAATCGGTCTATCGCGAGTTTAGGTGCGAATAGAGTCCTCTCAGAGCGCCCACCACCAATTTCGCCTGAGGAGATTAGGCTCCCGAGAGCCACTAGAGTAACACTAGCTCAACTTCGGTCGGGCTTTTGTTCACGCCTTAATTCGTACCTTTCTCGCATAAACCCGGACATCCAAAACATCTGTCCAAACTGCAATGGTACTCCTCATGATGTGGGTCACTTGTTTCAATGCCCCGCTGCGCCCACTGATCTTACCCCTATATCGCTGTGGGAAAACCCTATCGCAGCAGCTAAGTTTTTGTCCTTAGACCTCACGGACACAAACATTGACGAACCATAAATCGTGCCCA
Organism: Microchrysa polita; assembly: GCA_949715475.1. NCBI lineage: Eukaryota > Metazoa > Arthropoda > Insecta > Diptera > Stratiomyidae > Microchrysa > Microchrysa polita. The sequence continues at coordinate 86,484,556 of OX454418.1, read as the reverse complement.
CATAGATGCACAGAGGTTTCACACCTTTCTGCATCGCTACAAGAAGAAGAAGAAGAACTGGGGTCAAATACGATACATGGCCAAGAACCGTATGCGACAGCGAGTAGGTGTAGTAGACGTGCCATACGCCACAAAAGATTAAGGCAACCTAGTCAGGAAGTAAGTATGGACGTTTATGTAGAAGCAGTTACTGGTATTATTACCAAGTGTTACGATTATTAATTACTTCTTAAGCAAAGTTTGTCTTTTAACAGATGAGTGTAAGAACTATTTGTGAATGCCATCGAATAGTAATATCAACAATTTCAAGCTAATTGGCGTATTTCCCTTTTCGTTCGTTGGCTGAACATGCATATTCCTGATTAGGAGCTTCGATGGATTGCTAACTACCTACCTAGTAGGCAATCCTTCACCGAGTTTCGAGAAACCGTTAAAATGTCAGTTTAGAAATATCAATATATAGGGTGGGGCATCTTCTCTTACATTGTTTAACATCTACGTCTACGAAATTCAAGGACTGATTTCCTCTACTGACGATTGCACAGACACAGACACACGGGAGAGACACAGATAATATGCATCTCCAACTAAATCGCTATATAGGTTGCCACGAGGCTTTATTCAATCGAAGAAGCGTAACATCTTGATTCCAGATGTCTTCAGCTAATCACGCCGCGGCGGTTTTTGCTAAAATGTGCAGTATGAACAAGGTCTTACAGGCTCTGGCTGGCAGCTTCTGGACAAAGATAAATACATCAACCATGCTGGTCACCTACCATAGAACGTAGGAGTAGAATAAACTATCGGAAGAATTGCCTTTAGATTAAAGTGGAATAAATTGCTTTTAATAAAACTATAATGAGGCGTGAGATTTACTTGAAGTAGAAAGTGAATACATCCAAGCTTCTAAAAATTAAGAACTAAATGCTACTGAAGCCACCGTATCATACAAAATTTCCCTGCAGATGATTCGATCGAGAAAATTAATATCTTACATATCTTATGTGGTCCTACTGGCAACCATTGCTATTGCATTATTTTGCAGTTGCAATACGCCTCTCCGGGGCGGACCACACCCGTTTGCAACAACAAACGGCCAAGAGTTGCCAAAACGCCTCCCTGGCAAGAGCCTCGAAGGTCTCGATGCAGGAAGGTTGTGTATATGTATGGACTCGTTATATATGTTTTTTCGTCTTATTGGGAGCATCACATCTCGGCGCGGCTGCTCTCAATTCTCCTTTTACGCGCCGGCATTGAAACAAATCCAGGCCCTGTTTTGGTATGGATGTGTAGTGTCTGTAACCGACGTATCGGTTCTAATGCCAGGTCACTTCAGTGTAGTTGCTGTTCGGAGTGGGTGCATTTTAGATGCTCCGGTTTTAGAAAGATGGGTCATTACATAGAAGGTTCATTTGTTGCTCCAGGCTGTAGGAATACTGGGCAGCCTCGGGTAATACCAGGCCCCTCCCCTCCACCAACGCCCCCTACTCCCCCCAATAATGTTGCCTTGAACGTAAGACACAGCTTAACTCCCGCCCCTCCGCCAGCAATTTTTACACCGGTGTCCATATTGCAGTTCAACTGTAATGGCATCCTAGGGAAATTTCCTGAAATCACAAGCTTCTTGAGAAAGTACAGAATCCTGATTGCAGCCATCCAAGAGACGAAACTCCACGCGAATTCACCATTCAACGCTGATGGTGAATATATCATCATACGCAAGGACAGAGAAGGCGCCACGAATGATTCTCACCCTGGAGGTGGACTTGCCTTCCTAATACACAGGTCCGTACATTACCGTGTATTAGATGTAGTTTCAGACGGTACGGCGGAATTGCAAGCCATCTCAGTTTCATCAGGGAGCACCAATATCGAAATTTTTAACATCTACATACCACCACATTCTAGTTGTACAAACTACCATTTCGATATTGGTCCTCTTCTTAATGGAGAGCACAGGATCATTCTTGGTGACTTCAATGCCCATCATGAACTCTGGCATTCCGCGCTTCACAACGATGCCAGGGGTCAAGCTATCGCCGAATCTCTGGACGCATCAGGTTTCTGTACCCTCAACGAAAACTCTCCAACCCGTGATGCAAACAATTGTATTAGCTCACCAGACATTACAATTGTCAGCGCTAGCCTAATTAGTGAGACCTCCTGGGAAACACTTACCGGTCTTCCCTCTGATCACCTCCCAATCATAGTCAGAATTGACAAACCAGCTGACCTGACCAAGTCAGAGAAGCGAACTTTTGTCAATCACAAAAAAGCTGATTGGGAAGGTTTCAAAACATTCACGTCATCGAAGTTCTTCGCGCTTCCCTCTCCCACCAATATACATAAGGCCGAACGGAACATTAGGAGCGTCATTGCCAAAGCTGCGACACGGTTCATCCCTGCAGGGCGCATTCCAAAGGTTCGTCCAAACTTCCCAACAAGTGCCGCAAGGTTAGCTGATGAACGTGACAATATTAGGCGCGCTAACCCTGGTGACCCCAGAATTCGGGAGCTCAATATCCAAATACAGCGACAAGTTAAAGACTACAAGAAGGCCAAATGGAACGAGCACCTCAATGACTGTAACCTTAATGAAGGTGCCAGTAAGTTATGGTCCACTGTCCGTGCCCTTTCGAACCCCACAAAAGATAAGGGCAATATAGCCATAACCTTCGGCAAAAAAGAAACTAGCAATCCTCTTCAGTGTGCGAGCCAGTTCAATAAACAATTTATTGAACATCCCAAGTCAGATGGCCTCAAGCGCAAAATTAGAAGACGGATTCGCAGCCGAATTGTTGACTCCGTACCAATTTATACTCCGGACCAGGTTAAAACAGTCATTGAGAATGCAAAAAATTCTAAGGCCCTTGGACCTGATGGCATTTCAATGGCCATGCTCAAACATCTTGGTCTTCCTGCCATTGAGTACCTCACGGCGGTCTTTAACTTGTCAATGTCTACGCTCGTCATCCCCGACATCTGGAAACAAGGTCGTATAGTCCCATGCCTTAAACATTCTCGTTCTCTCTCCCACCTTGTTTAACATCTACATGGCCGGTCTCCCAACACCTCCGGAAGGCATTGAAGTTATTTCTTATGCCGATGACTGCACTGTACTCGCCACGGGAGCGGATAGGGATGTCATGCGTGAAGATATTAATAGATATTTAGCGCGACTAGAAGCCTTTTTCCATAGCAGAGGCCTAACCATCTCAGCGCCCAAATCGTCTGCGACCTTCCTTACCACCTGGTCAGGTGATTGTAAGTGGCCGGTTGGGGTACGTATTGGCAACAAACCAGTTCCTGCTGTTGCAAATCCAAAAATTCTCGGGCTTCACTTTGAGAAAATGATGACTTCAGCTCATCACGCGGAAGCGGTATGTGAAAAGATGCGCAGCAGGAACAAAATTCTTAAAGCACTGGCTGGTAGTACCTGGGGCAAAGATAAAGAGACAATGCTAGCCACTTACAAAGCGGTGGGTCGAGCAGCGGCTGATTTTGCGGCGCCAGTTTGGTCGCAAGGTCTCTGTAACACAAGCTGGAACAAAATCCAAGTCTGCCAAAATGCTGCTCTACGCACAGCTACAGGATGCCTTCTGATGTCTGCCCAGGACCACCTACATCAGGAGACACATTTGATGCCAATCCTAATCGTAACCTCATGGACAAAATTCCCCCCCCCCCCCCCCCACGTAACATCAAACGTGGCCCTCGTGACATTGAGAGAGAAGTCCAGGGTTACAAAAGGGATCCTTTCGATGAAGATTCATACCGGGCTGCCATTGCAATGATTCACACTGAGGAAGTGAGTAGGTCTATTGCGAGTTTAGGTACGAACAGAGTCCTCTCAGCGATCCCACCACCTATTTCGCCTGAGGAGATTAGGCTCCCGAGAGCCACCAGAGTGACTTTAGCCCAACTTCGGTCAGCCTTCTGCTCACGCCTCAATTCGTATCAATCTCGCATAGACCCAAATATACTAAACGTATGCCCAAACTGCGCTGGCACGCCACACGATGTAGCCCATTTGTTTCAATGCCCAGCTGCACCCACTAATCTCACCCCCTCTCACTATGGGAAAACCCCATTGCAGCTGCCACGTTTTTGTCCCTGGAGATTGCGGACGAAAACGATGACGAACTATAAAACGAGTCCATATAGATACACAGCGGTTCACACCTTTCTGTACCGCTAAAAGAAGAAGAAGAAGAAAATTAATATATGTACATGATAATAACCGATACACTGAGTCTTTTTCCATTATTTTCTCTACAGTACTGTACTTGCATCTTAATAAAAAAATTTTTCTATTTATGTGAACGATACAAGTGTCACGGAGTGCACCTACCTCTCGTCAAAGATAAACATGTTCTTTTTTGGGATATTTCACCTAATTTTGTTTATATTAAATGATTTTTTGGCTTTTAAGACCTTGGGTGGTAATTAAATCTGTTTCGAGCCCTTAATCGATCTACTATTATTGGAAAACATACTCCGCTAATAGAGTTTCGAAAAAATCAATGCAATAATTCAGCCCAAAAATAAGTCTGAAATAATTTAAGGTCTAGTTCATGAATTTCTCAAAACCTTGATCATCTTAACATTGTTTACTACCGGTTATCGGCGGTTAAATCAGAATTGAGAGACGTAAACATTTGTCGAATGTATGACTCAGATAAAGAAAAAAATAACAAAAACAAACAAACAGTGAGAAGACAGCAGCATAATCAGCAATCGGCACGACACACAGTGTGAGTGAAGTAATTATAAAACATGCTACACACAGAGTGAACCCAAACCGCTTGTCTGCACGTACTGCAGATAAAATTATGACGCTAACGAGTAAAATAGTACACCACATGCTCTAAAAGATTTCCAAGGCAAATGATAAGATATCATTAATTATTAATTTGACTGGCGCCTACGACAAACTAGTGCACAAAAATAGTCACGAAAAAAAGGAAAAGCGATTTCTGAAAGGATATTTACTTGTTATCGAAAGTTTTAAGAGGGACACAACAGTAGGCCAATGATAGAGCTAAAGATGTGCATTCGAGGAGTTGGTGTACACAGTACAGACACACATATTTCTGAGAAGAAACACCATGAGCAACACTATATGGAAATGAAGTAAGGTGTCCACAGGCGGGAGGGTTTTGAATCAGTCCTGTGTGGAAGTTAAGATGACGAATTAAAGACGATAGAATGACTTATGAAAACAGAACACGACGAATCACTCAACATGCAGCACTCACCCACGAATCCTTCCTTGATCTTGTGCGACTCATAACGATCCAGGGCCGTTCGCAAAGCTGTTCGTTCGTCATCACTCAACGACACCAGCAAGTCGTAGGCTTTTTCATTAGTCAGCGGAGCAGCATCCACTACGGGTACGCCAAATTTCGTATAGAGAACCGAGTTTGAAGCGTGTGCCGTGACGATTTGTCGTCTTGCAAATAAATGTTGTGAATACGTCCATTTGGTTGCTTTCTGTCGTAGGAATTTTGATGCAATGATCGCTGACAACAGTCTTGGGTTGATTAGCATTTTATGCACGTTCGAAAAAAGTGAAACGAAGCTAATGGGATCGTTAAGAAATGTTGATTTCGTTTTTTTCTGGCTTCGAGATACAGCGAATCTGGAAACAGGAACGTCGCGTTAAGGATCCGACACTAGAAAGGATAACAAAACGAAGCAACAATAAACAGACTAGTGCCTAGATCCAAGATCCAAAGTACTTTGCGTAAATATGATACTGAATGCTTTTGACACATAAGATGACTAGATTATTAAGTTGAGACGTTCAATATTGGCTAATGTTGAATGTCATTGAAAATGGTGATGCGACCTCTAGCTGTGATAATAATAATTAAACTGGCGAAACGACCGTTAAGAAAAGTTAAGAAGATTACAAGAAACACATGCATGCGTGATTCTCTTATAGGTTTGGTTTTTATTTTAAATAAAACATTTCAACATCATGATGATGCTATTATACTGCTTTCATTCTGTTTTTAAGCTATCAATGTAGATTGAAGAAAAAGTAACAAGTGTCGTTAATATTCAAAAGGAATCGCTTTAATGCAATTACTATTACAATATTTACGGTATGAATCGTAATGATCCGGTCATCAGATAATCTAAAGGCATAGTGGTGTAATAGTGGTAATAGTTTGCATGAGGAAAAATACAACCCGTCATTTAAAGCGTCCAATTTTATTTAAGTATACTGCGACCTCGCTTTTGTTTAATTATGAAAGCAATGCTGGCTTATTGCAAGTGACGGATAATATCTGTTTATATGCGCTTTGGTTTCAGAATATCACAAAAGAATCTATCTTTCTATACATTAGCCGCATGAGTAGAAGTGCGGAAATTTCAAAAATAAAATCCAAAATTTTGCATAAACTAATTTTTAATATTAAAATTTCGCTGAAATTCTCATTAAAGGACGATCTACACTTTTCAGTCATCAGTCACAGTTATTTTCCACACAAGTTGATACACTGTCAGTTAATTCAGTGCTTCCCAAACGGGGTTCCGTGAGACCAGCCCAGGGGTTCCGCGAAAAAATTGTCAAAATATGCTGTTCTGAAAATTTCAATAATACTAGGTGTGTTTTTTGGTTATCCCGTGCAGGTTTGGGTAACGAAACTTCATATAAAAAAAATGACAGGTGCGTCAGCTGTCATTTTTTTTATATGGAGTTTCGTTACCCAAACCTGCACGGGATAACCAAAAAAACACACCTATTGTAAACACAAACAAATTCTCAAATTATTTCCATCAGTTTTCGCATTAACTGTATTTGGCAGTTTTAAGGAATTTGTGTATAAATACATGATATACATAGTACACCGACACACTATAGAAAAACCGTTGTACATAGATTACTTGCTCAGTTTCATGGTATACTTTCAGGGTGAAAGTTGGTGCTGCATTTTGGCATATTTGTCAGACATTTTTGATTTCGTCACTTCGGTCAATTCAAGTTTGCAAGGTAATGACGAAAATATTTCGACGTATACTGTTAAAATAAGTGTCATGAAAGGCAAACTTCCAAAGTATGGAAGTGGCATGTTGCAGAGGGAAACCTGGAAGTGTTTCAACCCCCCAATACCCAGTGATAAAATCAAAAATCTAATAGTCGAGCATAGGGAAACCTAAAACGGTTGAAAAATATTTACCCTTGTTGAACACACAGCGGTTTGATTGGATAAGAAATTTCTTTGTAGCATCCAATATTTCACATTTCACCTTGCCGGAAGAAGAAGAATTAACATCGCTTTCCTCTGATCGAGGTTTTAGATTAGAATTTGCAGAATGTTCGCCTGGAGAATTTTTGATATCCGGTAAGGAAAAATAACCTGTTTTGTCAACAAAATAAAGCTGTAAATATCCTGCTATTGTTTTCAACTTCATATTTGTGTGAAATCGGATTTTTCAACTATGCTCAGCTATGCCTCAGGAACTTGGAGGAGGATATCCGAGTGGCTCTGTCATATATTCGGCCTAATACGTAGGCTACTAAAAAAGTTTTTAGATTAGGCATGTTATCGTACGTTTTCGTCAAATATGTTATTTCCATGAGAAAGTTTGACGTTTTTTAGCATATAGCTGCTCAGAACACTTTGATGACAAGTGATACTCGTGTAAGTTACAGTTAGTTAAAAAAGTCAATTTAGCAAAAAAATTGAATTACCACGTGAACATTTTCGTGCAATGATTTTCTACGACCTTAAAGTTGGATTTTCAAAACAACAGTGTTTCGACCGGCTTCATTTTGCATTTGGGGATGAAGCACCATACCGTCGGACAATTTATAACTGGTTTAACGAGTTCAAACGTGGGCCACCGGCCATATATTCGATGCTGCATGAGCACTTGGCCGTAAAAAAGGTTTGTTCCCGTTGGACACCGCATAATTTGACAATAGCTCAAAAAAAGGCTCCTGTTGATCGGTGCAGAAAAATGATAAAAAATACCATAACGGTGCATCAAATGACCTGAATCAAATCGTCACCGGGGACGAATCACGGATCTATGCCAATGAGCCGGAAACTAAACACCAGTCGACCGTGTGGGTGTTCCAAAACGAGCCCAATCTAACAAAAGTTGTTCGCGCAAGAAGCACTGCGAGGCAAAAGGTGTCGCGTTTCTTCGGTCGAAAGCGTCCTGTGGCCATTGTTCCACTTGAGGAACGTAGTACGGTAAATTCCGAGTGGTACACGTTCATTTGCTTGTCCGAAGTCTTCGGGGAAATTCGCAAACGAACAAGAGAAGACGAATCAATCTTCATCATGACAATGCAACCTCTCACACATCAGTTCAAACTAGCGCCTATTTAAGCGGTTAAAACATTGAATTAACGGATCATCCGCCTTACAGCCATGACTCTTAAAAATAAATTAGGTGGAGAACGGTTTTTTTTTTCGCCCGAAGCAACTGTTGAAGCGTTCAGAAGCTATGTTTTGGAGGTGTCTCCATCGGAGTGGAAAAAATGCTTCGAAAATTGGTTTGAGCGTATGCAAAAGTGTATAAATGTTCATGGCGAATATTTTGAAAGACAATAAACCCATTTTCGAAAAACAAAAAATTCCGTTTCATTTGTTTTCTAGAAACTTTTTTAGTAGCCCTTGTATCACTGAAATATGTAAAAATCACCGAGGCCTGTTTCTCATTAAATTGTTCCATTTTTTTAGTAACAGCGTACTTCAACTAAATATTAATACTTTTTTTCTAATAACATATGTTTTTCCTTGTACGGGTATAATAAACGTTTTGTTTTGTCTATCAATGCTCGTCTTATCTTAACGAACTATTTTTGGGGTTCCGCGAACGAATTCGACGATCTCAGGGGTTCCGCGTCTTCAAAAAGTTTAGGAACCACTGAGTCAATTGATTGAATTATTATCTGATCTGATCGATCTACCCACTTGTATGGAAAATGACTGTAACTGTGACTGATGTCTGAAAAGTGTGGATCACGCTAAAAGCATAATTTTGATATTTTGTTTCAAATTCGCTCTCACTCTGGGCCGATTCCTCTAGTGATTAGTCTTATCGTACAGACAAGACGCATACCACTTTATGCTGTTGAACAGCAGCAGTAAACATGTCAGCCATTTAAAATGCATTGTGCTGCTTTCTTCGGCAGCATTATGCTTGAAATAGATTGGACGCGCGTTGAATGCTGCTGAGGAAAGCAGTACAATGCATTTTAAGTGGGTGGCGTCATGTTAGCAGCTTTTTGTAGCTTTTGCTGCACCTCATTTAAAAAGCAATGAGTCGCTGATGCTGCTGCTGCTGCTTCCATTCTATTTCTACCATTAAACGCGTCCAATCTGTTTCCAGCATATTTCATGAAATGTCGCTTCCTATATACTCCGAGGAAGCAGTACACTTCCTCGAAGTGGATGATGTACATGGATTCAAAGAGAACTTGGTTCAGTGGGCTCTTAAAAGCAAAATAAACCACGAACGGTTAAGAAAATTTCTTAAAATTTGGATTCAGCATATCCCATCTAGACCTTTACCATGTTATCCGCGTATTCTTTTGAAAACGATTCGCCTCGCCGTTTCGTTTGATTTTCTCTGCTCCAGGCGTCCACTTGCCAACGCCCTGTGTAATGGGCCTACTGGTTCGGTCTTTCTGTAATTTAACAATTTCGCCACCGTCGGGCCACCACACAACCTCATTGCCTTCTTGGTTTTTTATCAGCCAATATTCCGGCACAATTTCAATCATTTTCCGTTACTGAACAATTGCGAACATGTTTAACTCATTGCCGGACACAACGCCAAAATTTGACACGATTTGTATGTCAAATGCTCAAAATTGGACGTCCGGGAAAGGGTTAACACGTAAAATTCAATTGGCCGCTGCTTAAATGGTTCTTACTGACACATCTATTAACAGGGCAACCAAAGTATGCAAAATGCATATTTTTTTGGGATATGTGCTATCAAGAGATGGTTGAGATATAAATCCGATTTATGTAAAAAGAAATCGATAGAGATATATTTGATAGTGCATATTTTTCATACTTTGTCCATAAATGCATTTTTTGCATATAAATGCATAAAAGCATATTTTTCATATTTTTTGCATATTCTTGCATAATATTTGCATATTTCTATGATTCTACAAAAAAAATCCTTTCAACCTTTGATGCACGGAGACGGAACCCAATTAAATTCCCTATGTTAAGTAAATAGAAAAAATTTTTGGTGTTCACATCCGCGCGGCGCGAATAATTCGCTGGTTACTGTCACAGCTAAAGGCCTGACTAGACCTCGGGCGGAATGAAAATGAAATTTTTGTCCGCTGCGATTTTCTCAATGAAAATGCATGCTTACTGTCGTGGAACATGTCGGTAATGATGGGGAATTCCATAAGCTACAGTCCGAATATGGTTCCAAAATTTTTCTCGGCCATTTTATGTATTATTTTTCGATTCCCCCGTCATTAGATATTTTCCACGGTGAAATGACCGGGGAATCGAAAAATAATACATAAAATGGCCGAGAAAAATTTTGGAACCATTTTCGGATTGTAGCTTATGGAATACCCCATCATTTCCGACATGTTCCACGACAGTAAGCATGCATTTTCATTGAAAAAATCGCAGCGGACAAAAATTTCATTTTCATTCCGCCCGAGGTCTATACTGCGCTTAATATCATATTGTTGCCTTAGAAAAGATATAAGAATACGGTAGACACTAGGGGTGTCAAAAACCGGCCCATAGCCCGGTTTTCGGTTGTTTTCGGTTTTTTTGCAAAGTAGACGGTCCGGTTTTAACCTCGCTCAAAGTACTGGTTTTCCGGTTAACCGAGTCTTTTCATTGATTTGCTTAGAATTTTAGTAATTAAAATGCATACACTATACACACTCCACTCGTATTGCCACAGCACACACAGTACGGGACAATGAATTTGTTGCGACATTTCCCCGACCGCCTCATCTCTCTCAGAGGCGATTTGGGGTTATTTGAAATTCCTGCCTTGTTTCGCATAATACAGCTCACCTCAAGAACAACATTCGCGACGCCATTGCCAACACACCGATTGATGTTCTACAAAGAGTGGAGATGAACTTAAAAAATCGACTTAATCAGTGTATGCACAATGGAGGTCGCTATTTAACCGATGTCATTTTCAATAATGTATGAAAAAAAGACTTGCGATATTGAATTCTTAAATAAAAAAAAATTAAAACCATATCTGAAGTACTTTTGTTCTTATTGACTTTTCAAATAAGTAAGTTTCTCTGGCGCACCCTGTACCTGTAGCAAAAGGAGAGTGTTCGAAAATATGTTTAAGGGCTGCAATTTGAAAACGAAGTTTTGCATAGGGGACAATAAAATTGATGACTGAAAAAATTAAAAAAGTATAAAAAATTGTATGAATTTTGAAAGAATTTTTTCCCGGTTTTAACCGGATGTGCAAACAACCGTCCGGGTTAAAACCGGGAGGAGGAAAAAACCGAAAAAAAAACGGTTAACCGTTTTGAAAGTACCGGTTTTCGAACTAACCGTCCGGTTTTTGACATCCCTAGAGACACTCGAAAATTAGAATTTCAGTTTTGGCCAATTCTAATTTCTAAGAATTTTTAATTTTCAAGCGTTTTTAAATAGAGGCGAAAAAGTGCTTTGTGAGATATTGTAAAACTGATCGTGTTAAGGTATTATGCAAATTCGTTTACCTATTCATTTTCCTGGCGGAGGAAAAGATTATTCAAACTTGACCGCATAGTCTAAGAAAATTGGGCCAAAATATGACCATCGAACGGCAAAAATCATACATCGGATTTTTTTTTATTATGGTTGGGGATGATCCCCAGATGGTGGCATAAAAAGTCCCAACCGATTGGTGGTCCGCAACCTTAAACAAAGGGGGGAAAGGGGGAAGTTTTTCAATTTTTTGCGATTATTTCAAAAACGGCAAGAGATACAGAAAAAATTTGCAATGATACATTTTAGTTCGTTCTTGTCGATCAACGATTCTGTTAATAAATATATTTTCTATTGAAAAAAGTGTTATTTATAAGAGCATGGTTTTTAATTTTAAGGTCATATTTTACTATTTTAAGGGCATACTTTTCAATTTTATGAGCATATTTTAGGCGCCTAAAATGCAGTTTTTTAGGGCATATTTTGGTTGCCCTAATTATTAAGAGAGTGATATATATACGCAATGTGTACGGCACTCTTGTCGACAGAAGTGTTGACAGAAGTGGAGCAGAGGCAAGGACAGTAAATTATAGAGCGAGAGGTCATGAGTTTGAATCCCGGTAAAGTAAAAAAATGTATTTCATTCTTTCAATAACCTCTAGCTATTTACATACCTATAAAATGTAAACAAATATGAATTGTTGGGACGCAGCCTCCGCATTCCACGAAACAGCCGTGGGGCTCTCCGCTACCGTCCCGTTCGCCATTTAGTGCGGGTACACAATTATAACAAGCACAATTTTTTTTTTTAATGTTGATCTCCGAACGATTTCCCGATTTACGGACGTATCTACTCGGAGATTGCAAAATAAATGGCATTCGTAATAAATTGCAGTTGTTATTTAAAAAAAAAGCGAGAATAAAGAACCCTTTAAGTAAAAAACAGGTGCACTCTTGACCTTTTATCATTCTTTAACTGGCAGTTGTCATTTGATTGGCCATATCCAGCTTTGATATTTAATAAGGCAACTGAATCATATGTTAGCTGACACTTTGACAACCGCTTGTCCAATTCAAAGTGAAAATTTTGCAACTTTTGCTCGATTTTTTTTTGTGTGAAATTGTATAATTTTCGAATTTAATAATTTAAACGCGTAGAGTCCTATTTTAATAATTAAATTAAAAACGCCAAAATTACAATTTTATTGTGACATTGGCTACATTTTGTAGATGCACGGAAAAATCCAAATCTGCTCGTGTATAGGCTCAATCCAATTAAATCCATGAAATCAAATCCATATGAATTCGCCATGTATGCGCACCCTAAATCAAGACTAAACTGCTGTTATCAGAACTATTGTAATGCACTTAAGTCATCGTTATGGACATGTACATATTATAGGTACATCGTCAGAATATTATATTACAAATCACACTGCGATATAGAACTTCTTGCAAGTGCAATGACTCTAATCCTCAACGATTTGACCTTGTCTTTGCTTGCTTAATTAAGTTGACATTGAACTAGAGACATTCACTTCATATTTCTTGGTCCATCAAGATATGAGTTGACCATTTACGCCACTAGTATTACTGATGCATGTAGTCAACTTTAGTATGCACTTGTATAGCTAATATTCGAACAAGCTGACCCAATCATGCATGGGCAGATGAAGATCAAATGTTGGATTGGAAGTTCTTTAAACATTTTTCTTCTGGGGTGTTATTGTATTAAATAAGTCGTAACGTGATACTAGAGTACGCTAAATTGATAGTAGATTTTCAACTCCTAGACAAGGAGGTGTTAAATGTAAACAACGCAACCAGTTTTTAAAGGCATTGAACGATCAAGTAGAGTAGGTATAGAATCATTTATATGCAAGGAGGAGTAAGATATGTGGTTTTATATAGGATAATAGCACAATATACAAGTGACGACAGTTGGTACAAGATTAAATGACTGGAATATCGCGCGGTGAAGTCTAGTTGAACTTAGTTGTATGTAATGTATCGCATATGTATTTAGAAGAGACGGAGAAACTATCATAAAAAAGTGGCACATATTATGGGAATCCTTTACATTGAATATTGAAAAAAAAATTAATGGCTTTTGAGATTATCATGCGTAACCTGTTTAGTATGCTGAAAATTCACTTTCAATTTCAGGTCTGTAAGTCTATATATTCGTTTTGTGTGATACGATTATTGTGGATAGAACTTTTATTCTTCAATGGATTTAACAGATTGAAAACGTCGTATTATGTTATCATGAATATATCACATTTAACTTGGTGATAGATTCAAAATTATTCGTTGTCTTAAGCCAGCACTATGGAAAACCTCCCCTACCTTTCGTACAAATAACACCTCCTTAATACTTTGATTCGGTCATAACTTTCGACAGAATATCGCTATAGAGACCTGCAATTTTGATCAATGCAATACATATCCTTGAAATTGGTAGAAAGAGTACAAAGCCACAGTGGTACATATACGTATGGTCGCAGTGAAGTTTTCACTAAATTACACTGCAAAATATATTTGCTTTACTTTCCAGTTCTGTCCAGCAAAGGTAATGCATGGAAAAGCTTAATTTACGATTATTTTTAAGTTTCATAATTTAGAACGAAAATTTTGACATTTCAATTGCCTTTTGTTTTTTTCCTCTAAATATAGGGAGCCTTCTATATATTTCGGAATTAGAGAATCATCGAAAATCGCTTTATTGCTTTTCAAAATATTCCCAGATCTGCTACACTAGTTGTCCCATCCCAAAATATAAAAGGCACCCTATGCACGTATGGGCGCAACGCGTGTGAAATCAGCGTTTAAGAAAGATTTAAAAACTTTTTGGAGATTAATTTAAAAATAATATTTTCAAATTTAAATTGCTAAACATTGAACGTACAATTTCGATTAAAATTAGATTATGCCGAGTGAAAGGGACTACCTGAATGAGAGCAGTTTGCAGTCAAAACACTGTTTAAGGAAGGATTTAGTAATAAAAAAATTGTAAAAAAATTAATCAGAACATGTAATTGGAAATTTGAAAAAAGGAGAAAATTACGGTTTAAAGCCTCCAACTAAAGGAAAGACAAAGCTATCATTAAGGGTAAAAAACAAAATTCACCGTGAAGCCACGGAAAATCGACTTAAGGCTAGGAAAATAAAGAAAAAATTGGGCCTCTCCGTGACGCACCAGCATATTGCCCGCGTTCACGTACAACCCCGAACATCCGTCACAGGAAAATTAAGTCGAAACCCAAACTAACCGAAGTCCACAAACAAGCCGTCTACTACGTCTACGAGTACTAGGAAAAATATTTTTCATGGGCGCAAGATACAAGCATATATATTTTTCGGACGAAACAAAAATTCAACTTAGACGGACCTGACTGTTACAGTTGTTACAAAATTGCAATAAACAAGAAGTCACACGCTCTAAAAGAAATTTCGGTGGTGGCAATGTAATGGTTGGTGGGGAGTGGGGGTGCTTTTACCTGCCGTGAGAAGCTACCGTTATGCACGGTCACAACGCGAACGAGCTCTATCAATTATACTGAACTGCTGGAAGCGGTTTTGATCCCATTCCTTGAAGAAAATGCTGAGCAGAACTGGACTTTCTGTAACAGGATAATGCCAACGCCATCTAGATACATCAAGGCGGTAGCTCAGCCGTTCCATGCCGTCATATTTTGCCTACTAAGTTTTGGATTTACACGAAGAAACAACAACTACAAGCATATGACGGCATTAAAAGTAACAACAAAACAGTGCAAACAGTAGGCGAAAAATTTCTACATTGCGGCCTTAATATAGAGACGGCGGTGATAATGCTCATATTCATGTTTCCAGGGAAAGTAGTTTGGTTTACCGAAAAAGGCGTACCTCCATTGGACTGGTTAGCTTGTAGCCCCAACCTAAAGCGAATGGAAAATTTGTGGGGAATACTTTCGGGCAAAGCTTATGCCAAAGGAAGGCGATTTGAAACAACAACTGAGCTTTAGAACGAAATTCATCGTTGTTGGGACCAAATTAAAGATTCAACCCTGGAGTCATTAGTCAGATCAGTGCCCAGAAGGTTGTTTCAAGTAACACTGAACAGCGGAGGCGCTATAAAATACTAATTTATATTTTTCTTAATTACATAAATAGTTTCTTGATAACCGTTAATGAATAGTCTTTTTTTTCAGTTTTCAAATTATTAATTTTTTTACTACTAGTATATAGTAATATATACATATTTTCTAATAGAATAAAGCTACATTGAAGGATATATACACTGATCCTGTCATATCTTTTAATAGAATGTAGTAAAAAAAAATTAAAATTTGGGTCAAATTGCAGCTGTGAGATGCTCTTAAAAAATAATAAAAGTGGACAAGATCTGACGCATCAATCTCTAAAAAAAACTTGGAATTTAATATTTCGGAGTTTTGCGTGTCTTTGAAGACAGTACATGGTTATAGGGTTATACTCATTGTGCTATTACAAAATAATAAAACCGATTAACATTTTTTATTACACTTAATATTTAATGTATTATTACTCCAAAAAATATTCGGCACACAGCATGCATTTTTTAGAAAAGCTTTCAAAAGCTAGAAATGCTCATATAAGCCGTTGGAAGAGAATTTAAGCTGCTATAACTTATTTGAGGATTTGTGTAAAATGAATAAATGTGCCTTCTTTCTTTTAAGGAAATTTATAAACTTGTTCTACCGAACCAACTTTTATAAGAATTTGTATAAAGAGCTATTCACACTTTTAGTTAATTTGCGGTGTGATAAATTTAAAATTGTATGGCATTTGACAGCTCCAATTAAGTAATTTGCACAGATTACGTAATCTAGCCTAGTGTAGTATTATGTGATTTGAAATTGCCAAATGTAGTGTAGTTTTTTTATTTCTTAGTTTTTTTGGGTGCTTAGCTCGAATTCGGAGCTTCCCACTGAAATTTCGTTTCGGAACAGGGCCAAAATCGCGAAAACCTCCAAAATTTTCGGAGTTTTCCCGTTTTTTTTTTGGCTTATAACTCTGAAACTATGCATTTCTGGGGATCTGCGATAACCTGTCCAAGAACACACTAAAGAAAACATGATTGCGAGTCCAACGCGGCATAAATCTTTAAAATGTGCTAAGCGGCATCGCTACAATTGATAGTCATTTTGTACGTTTTTTTGCGATTTTGAACCTGTTTTGCAACGAAATACTCAGCGCCCCAAAATACATAAAGAACGAGAAAATGCAACTTTTGGACCAAAAATGTAAAACCGTCAAATTTCAAAATCTATTTTATAATATAATTAATTTCACAATAATGTGCTCTCTAAGGCCACACACATGGTCAATCCATGGATTTTTTTTTTAGATTTTCGTTCTATCAAAATCGAAATTAATGTATGAATTTGAGAGAACGAAGAATCCAAAAAATGGATTCGGACGTCATTTTCTACGAGGGGTGTCCCTAGTTTCGAACCCATTAACCTTCTTCTTCATCTTGTAGCGAACCCATTAACCTGATATTTCATTGAGAGTATCATGGGGCTCTGTCTAAACAGTTTGCTAGTTTTTAATAGTGTTTTTTTGTTCTACTGCTAACAATACAACTAAATGGTTGACAACACCAATAAATTTATTTCAACTCATAATTTTTGCGCCATGATTTTCCATATTGGATGTCATATACACTGCCTGTCATAACAATAACCATAAGATGAACTGATCCTTGGAAATTTAAAGAGAGCACAGTTAGTCCACATACTATAAACAAAAGGTATACTTCAAACATAAATAATTTCACAAAAAGTTTATTTCTATTTCAAACCGTTATTTCTCTATAAAGGAGAAACTAATTTCCGGTCTGTCATAACTATAGCCGCACTTGGAATTATTATAGCAAAAACTGATTAAAAAGCAGAGGTTGAGGAAATTAATAACGGGAGAGATCCTTTTCGAATAAAATAGACTCTGAGAGGTTGTTTTGTTTATGTTTCACGAAATCATTTTGACAGTTTTTCGAGTTTTAGGCTTACTAGCTTGTTAGCATCGTCAACCGCTGCTTTTACATAGAAAACTTTCTGAACTCATATTTTTTTTACTAAATTTTACGTTATAGTGTTTCTCGAAGGCTTCCTGTCTAATTTGGATCAATGGGAGGTTTCTCTCCAACATTTGAAACATTGCAGCTATAACTTTAAGTACTACGACTGGTAAGAGATGATGCAATTTCTTGCTTTAAAATCCGTTATGTGTCCTATCTGCTGTATAAAATGGAAGCAGTTTATCGTTATACCAATACTATTAATGCGCACTTGCCAGATTTTCAAAGATCTCAATACAAATTTTGGACAGAGTTCCTTAATAGTTTTAAGCAAGGTTGATTATGTGTTTAGAAGTTGATGTAACAACCTCTAATACAGTAAAAACTTCTCTGGGATATCCTAACGATAACTTGTTTTCGTTTTAATACAGAAGAGACACACATAACGGATTTTCTAGCAAGAGATTGCATCAACTCTCGCCAATCATTGCACATCAAGAAGGTTCCACCAATGTAACAAATGTTACGGAGGTCACCCCTCCTTCGTCAAAATTAGACAGGAAATCTTTAGGAAACATTATTACGTGAAATTCATAAAATGCATACAATTTCAAAGAGTTTTCTATGTAAAAGAAACGGTTATCGATACTGAGAAGTCAATAAGCAAAAAACTTGAAAAACCGTTATAATGATTTATTGAGAACTAAACAAAATAATTCCTCAGAGTCAATTTTATTTAAAAAGATTTTTCCCGTTATTAATTTCCTCAATTTCGGCTTTTTAGACAGTTCTTACCATACTGATTCCAAGTGCGGCTATAGTTATGACAGACCGGAAATTTAGATTTTCTTTTATAGAAGAATAACTTTTTGAAATAAAACGATTTTTTTGTGGAATTATTTGTCTTTTTAATATCCCTTAAGTATATAATATGTGGAATAACTCTTTCAATTTTCAAGGATCAGTCTGTCTTATGGTGCGGCTATAGTTCTGATAGGCAGTGTATGTATACAGAAACCCAGAAGGATAAATAAGTTACAACAGTTTTTTTGAAAGCTTACATTGCGATGTTCTCCCAAGAAAACCTATGATTTGTGCCGTATATTTTTGTTAGTAATAAAATATTAAAAATTAAGTGTAATGAATAGTTTTAATTCATTTTAATTTCATTATTTTTTAATAAAAAATAATTAATTGCGAATTAGTTTTAAAATTTGTGTTGAATGTGAAAAGTCTGTCATTATGCTCAAAAAAAAAATTGGATCTATTCACTAATTACTTTCTGTGTAGGGTCATTTTAAATGCCAAAATTCGCAAGTGCACAAAGATTCAAATATCTTAGTAACTACTAAAAATCGATAGAAAATTTGTATGCATTAATTTTGTGGACTCTATCTTGACTTTCCGCAAGAGGAATACGTTGAATGACTAATAACCCTGCAAATCAGATTAACATTTCGAATATAACATTCTCGAAAAAGTAACGATTCTTGTACATAAAACAAATGTGGTGGTGCACATATTGTATTAAGTTCAAGGTAGAGGCAAGCAAGTTCTCATTTATAATTTACCAAAAGGTTGACATACACATTCGTTTTTGTTTTCACTATTTTTTGGTTAATATGTAGCTGGGCTGATTCATTTTATCCGAATGATTTAGCGACATTTGACCATTGTCTTTTATTTCCTCCATAACCGCAGAATGAACAACGTAACGTTCTTATAAAAAATATACAAACGATAAAGTGGAATTATTAAGAAGGCATCCAATGAACCTGAAATAAAGTTAAGTTGTGAAAAACTACATCTGATATACAATATCTACACTCAGAAAAAAATCGTTATAAACTCAAAAAAAAAATAGCTATGTTTCAGAAATTTTTAAATATGATTTGGCTTCATATACATTTACATTTAATTCAAAAATGTTTAATTTTGAATCATTAGTGGTAATATCAAAGTGATTCTGTACTTTTAAAATTGCTTCATGTCAAATCAAAACACTTCATTTTCAAAGTGATTTCACTTAAATTTTAAAATGTTAGATTGAAATCAAAATGATGTAGAATCGACCAATGCGGACTATGAAAAATTTATGAAAAAACCATGACTGTGGTTGCTATAGAATCGATGGACACGAAGATAATTTGGCGATAATAGAACAAAAATGAAAAAGTGAAAAATTATTTTGTTTTCCCTTTTTCTATTTTTTTATCTATTATACTTAACTTTTCTTTAACTTTATTTTAACTTTACCTTTTACACTTTGCTTCTACTGGGAATCGAACCGGGCACCTACCGTTTCGTAGTCTTACATCCTACACCTAAGCTATCTGAGATTACTTGCACTGAACAAAATAGCGGCGGGCTTATGTACATGTGACGAAGACAGCATTGAAAATGAAACAACTTTAAAATAAAGTTGTAACATATTCAAATCGATGTTTCAGTCAATTTTGAACAGATCATTAAAGTGAATACTATTAAAATTAATATAAAAATGTTTTTAAAATGATTTATTGATGAATTCCCATTTTGTTTTTATATTGTTTCACTTCAAATTTAAGTGATGAGAGTTTTCTGAGTGTATTCTAGCACTTTTTTACCCAATAAAGCTGTTCATTAGCACTGAGAATAGTCTTATTTATACTCTTATTATAGTCTTCTATAAGGTCGCACAAACACAGAGAATCCAAATTTTTCTGTCAAACTCCATGCAAAAAAAAATACCATTGCAATCCATGGATTTTATTGGATTAAAATCCAAATCCGCCCGTGTATGGGCTCATTTGACAGAACGAAAATCCATTTTATAGATTCGAATCCATTGATTGACCATGTGTGAGGCCTTAGAAAACTACGGTCGGTAGTTCGTCTTCGCTTTATAAGTTATGTTTAGATACAAAATTGTACATTAGATTTATTTGAATACACATTTTATTTCATGAGACCGAACCAACTTTTTTCGATTGTCATAAAAGTCCTTCCTGCAAAAAAAAGATTTACAGTCACTTCTAGACTATAAACTAAAGAATAGCGTGTTTTCAGTCAAAATTTTGCGATGTGGACTATTTTAAAAGACCGATCTAAATTATAACAAATAATATACCATCACCAATTTGCATAGCAATAAGTATATGGTGTCAATGTGCTTTACTATGGGTTTCAATATCGATACTTTTTTTTGATACAGGCATCTATAATGTCGTTAAGATAAACAAACACACGTCCTGTCCCGAATTTCACACATAAATTCAGTAGGTGGGTAATCGTTCCGCCAGTTCGAGTAAAAATATTTGATCAAAAGACTTTTGAACCTGAATTAATAACCAAAAATAACGGCCATCGACCTGATGTTTTGAAGATCTGACGTACATGTTTGTAAATGTGTGTATGTCTAGCAAAGTTCTACAGTTGGAAATATTTTTTCGCCAAGCGGTTGTCTACAAATATTGTTTTTCGTATAATTTGAAAGGATTAATTGGATCATTTTCATTGGCTACTAAAAATATTCCAATCATCAAACTTTTTAAATTATGCAAATACAGATTCATTTTTTGCGACTTAACATCGATTTATTTATTATTGAAGCGCCACAAGAAACAGGGAAATTCAGATTTGTTTTATAGAATATATTTAAAAGAAAGATATTGCATACTAATTTGGATGCATAAATTTTCTTTGACCTCATTGACGCTGTCTTCTAATTACATATGTTATTAAGTGAATGGAATCAGAACAAGAAACAACAAATAAAATATGTATAGGTACATAAATGTATGTATATTTGATGTTGATACGGGCATGCTAAACGGAACGAGTTTTTCATCGAAATTTTGGGCGGAAAATCTGGATTATCTATAATGTTCTGTACGAATTTGGCCTAAGTTTGGAGAATTTATTATCATTGAAATGGAAAGATTCCGATTTGTCGTCACATAAAATGTATCAAAGTTGAATATGATGATAATAAAACATATGATTTTATTGGAATACACAACATTATGTATTTGGGTTCAGACAATTTAAATGTATATCACCTTTCTTCAATTTCCTCTTTTTTTGTTTACTTTTCTTTTTGTAAATGTTTGAATAATGCACGGTGCACGCACTTCCTTTGTATAGTGTTAAAAACGAACGGTTTCCAATTTCAGAACTCGGTTAAGGAATATACGAAAATATGTCACGAATGATGCAGCATGTGTGCGATATGAGGCATATTATAATTTTTCAAACGCGATTTCTCATCTGGTGGTTGTGAAGACGCGCAACATACATCGCAAAGCAGGTGGGTGGGGATCCTGGTATTAGAAATTCTTGTCAACGTCAATCCCTACATTAACTGGAAATCTAAATCATATCGTACCGTCAACGGTCAACCATTTTCAAACCCCCTAACCTAACTACTAATTTTATCAAGCAGTTGCAGATTTCTTTTAGCAATGACCAAATCTTCATTCTAACGTGAAATCCGAACTTTTGTATTGCTCTTATAGTAACCAACCAGATAACCGCTTAGTGGCAAACTACTTTGGTGAACGAGTAAAGCATCCTAATTTTTAGGAGGAGCTAAAAGCAATAGCACATGCTAGAGATGAGGCAGAACACTGTAAAACAGAACGATGTTCTTTTAATTCAGCTTTCCAATTTCTTTTAGATGACACCATAGATATACGTATACTATACACAAACTATCCTTCAACTATAACGGAGACAGACAGCACTTGCTTTTCTCACTGACTAAATTTTATTTTATTTTTACTAATTTCTTGCAATGCTGTTTGGCGGGGAGCTTTCATAGGGGTAATTGCAGGATAAAACCAATCTTATGAAAATTACGAAAGAACTTTATTGTATAAAAAAGGGAAAAGTCGTCTATACGAAGGAAAGCAAAAAAAAATGTACACAGAGAAAAAAAATTAGAATGGTTATCTAAAGAAATAGTCGAATTCATCTAAAGTTCGCGTTGATTTTCAGCTTATGATTCTATGTAGTTGAAACAGTTACGAAGATATGGATAATTTTTCTATTCGTCATTAGTTGAAACATCTACTATATTTGCAAATTCAATTAATTCATTTGTAAAGACAGCTATTCATTATCTATAAATTGTTAAATGTTGGATAGCTAAATTGTGTTGAAGAAAAAAGAACGATTGTTTGTAGTTAAATTTTATATTTGAATAGTACAATCAACAACTTTTGTGGAAGAATTGACTAAACTTTTTCTTCTAATCTTGCGTGGTTAAATGAACAAATTTAATAGCATTTTCAGCTACGAAGATTAGAGAAATCAGTTATTTCTTTGGTAAAACTATCTAAATTTAAGTCAACTACTTCACTTTAGATAAAAAGTCTAAACCAGTTTTCAGTGTAAAACACATTTTATTTACAACGCTGGAAGATTCGAGATTAAAACTGATCAAGAAAAGAGCATAGCAGCAAATAGCACCCTCGTCAGCTCCCCGCCAATACGCGTTGAAAGAAATTAGCTTCCACCAAACCAGCGTGGGTGCGTTACGCGATACACACAACACAGACTCCACACGAATTGGCAAATTCAGCGTGGTCTATCGCGGCGGAAATTATTTAACAAATTCTGACGCATACCGCACCACGCTGTTTTGGTGGAAACTATTAACTAATTCAATCACTTTTGAATGCATATCCTTGCGAGCATGTTGGCGGGATTGTATTATATCAATCCTTTTTGCGGCTGACAACTTTTTCTTTGGCGGAAACTTTTTACAACAGAGTTGTTTTTGTGAGATACGATTCTCCAGCAATCAACAATTTCTTATTCTGACCCTTGTTCAGCTGTATTAAGCGTTGCTAGGAAATTTTTACAAAATGCGATAAATGTATAAAGCTTCATTAGCTCAAGATTCGATCTATAAAGGAATTTTTAACGAGTGACCATTTAAATTGAATATTTTAGAGGGGTTTTACACTACGTGCAATATGTTGCGCGAATATACTAGGCAAGCAACAGGAGCAATCGAAATTGTTGCTTGCAATGTAAACACCTAGTATTTTTGCGCAGTTGCATGTTGCACACTGGTGTTGCGCAATAAATTGCTGATGATGTCTTGCGTGTAGTTTAAACGCATTCGTTGCACAATTGCTAATTGCACATTGTTGCTTATTGCGTGTTGCGCATATCCAACCGATTGGATATGTGCAACACATATTTTTATTAAACTATTTAAACCTTTAAATTATTAAGAAGCATCTTTCTCTTTTAATAATTAATATCCAACCGATTGGATATGTGCAACACATTTGCGTGCAATATTGGTGTCTGATACGAGTTGGATCTAGTGTGTCGTCGTAGCTCGATAGCCGACTGTACAACTCGTCGCTGATCAGAAGCCAAGGACCAGTTAGAAATATACGGAGCACTCCTATTTTGGATTCTGTGGTTTCTGTAAATAAAATACAAACAAATTTGGTAAGCTTTATTTGTATTATTATTTCGAATCTACTCTTGTAGGACATGAACATGATTTAATTGCCAACTGACTTCACCTTCATGGCAAAAATACTCCTCGAACTCTTCACGAACATCTTTCGCTGCACATGAATATGGCTGTGGCTTATTTTGAATACTGAAAAAACGTCATCTGCAACTGTTTCTCCCACATCTCCATTCGCAAAATATACAGACGAAGAGCTTGTCGATAGCAGAAAATTGTGTAGAGCGCACATACATTTAACAACGTCAGTTGTTTTATCTGGACTCAGCATTATTGGTCGCCTGAGGATTCTAAAACGTGATGCAAGTATTCCAAATTCACTTTTCACCAATCGTCGAGCTAGGTAAAAATTCTTTTGGACAAAGCAAGATCTTTGTAAGGATATGGTATCAGAATGTACTCCTTTAAAGGAAATGCATTATCAGCGAGTGCAACGTAAGGTATTGTTTTTTCTCGCGTAGGTTATGGAATATCCAATAAATGTTCATTCAAAGCTGTAGATAGAGTAAAGTGAGAGAAAACGCCACCATCTTCCTCGGCAACCCACATCAATATAAATGAATTTGTAATTAGCATCAACCAATGCAAGCAAAACGATGCTATGAGATTCTTTGTAATTAAAATATTCGCTGCCGGTATTTTCAGGACACTCAATAACCTGAATACATTCAGCCAAAACTTCATAAATTGCTTTACATGTATCTGGAACAATCTTTGAAATGGTTGAATGCTGAATCCGAAAATAGTATGCCAAACCTCTGTATGAGTTTCCAGTCGCCAGGATACGAAGGGTTACTGTAACTCTTTCGCCTACGCTTATACTTTTCCGAAGGTGTGTATCCTGCTTTTTCATCAACGGTGTTACGCGTTCCACAATATAATTGAACTCACTTGGTCGTAACCGTAGGAAGTTGATTCTGAAGTGATTCTGCTTTCAGTGATCATTGCGTCGTTTGAGCCAAGGTGCTACCCATTGCGTACGATAGCGGCGTCTCCTTTCTTGTAATGCTTCCAAAAAGACACTAGCCGCAGCACTGTTTGTTTGAGAAGCACTTTCATATAAATTAAATAAATTCACGGATAAAATCAACATCGTTAACAATTTTTTCTTCGCACAGGCATCCATTTTTTCCTGCATTCGTAACAAATTCGACTCACAATTGACACTTGTGAATTTGAAACTGCAATATAAACACCTATTGCATCAGTTGCGAGAAAATATTTCTGCGACACTATTGCGCAATAGATTGCGCGCAAAATTTGCTTACAGTGTAAACACTTTGCTAAATCGAGTGCAATTAGCAATAGAGCAATATATTTCCTGCAATTTTTGTATGCAATTGTTGCTTGTAGTGTAAAACCACTCTTACAATCTTGAAAATGCCCAAGGCTAATTTCGAAGTGAAGTCAAGGGATTATTAGATTCCAGAAGAACGTATGACATTTGTGGTGTAGTGAAATTTTGAGCCGATTGTGGAGTAGATGGCCCCTACTGCAAACGTTACATGTATTTACAAGGATATGTGAATTAAATTCAATCGTGCACACTGCCCCACACTTTAGCACGATTTCATGAAGATTTGGTTTGGGGTTTTGTTTGAAATCGTTTTATGAAATCGTTGAGAATCTATATACGCTTTACTTATAAGGAAAAAGTTGGCGGATTTTTTTCAGTTATGGCTTTTAACTTTAGTCCTAGAGATGTTTATTAATGGGTGAAACCATTTCTTCTGCTAATAGGTAAATCTATTCCGCCGGCTCATTTTATTAAGGTTTCAACCATTTTTGGAAATAATCCTAATTTTAATTTATTGCGAAAAATTACAGTCAAACCTCCATAACTCGAATTACTACTTGCCAAAAGAAAATTATCGAGTCAGGAAGAGTTCGACTATAATGGATTTAAACTGCGAAATCATCAAATAAGAATTTAGTATGGAACAATTTTATAAAAAAAAAAACAACATAATGCTAATAATAATATTAGACTCATCATTTGTGAAGTCATGTAGGTAAGTTTCGCACATAACCCCACAGATATGATACAATTTTCATATCAAACCTTCCTTCCTTCCTTTAACCTTCCGACGGGCGATTTAGCCTATCTAGTAGACTTTGTAGAATATTTTGATCATAAGAAAATTTTTAAATTAATCTGGAGTAAATAATCATAGGAACGGGTACATATGGTCTTTATAGACCTTATGAATATCGAAGCCTCTTGCGTCCTGAACATCCTGGCATTGAATCCAGAAGCCTTACTCTCAGTTGAGTTTTTTGGTTTTGCATACCTTAGCTTTACTCTTCTCCCACGTTATCTCGAAATAAAATATTGTTTGAGTTTAAAAGATTTTCGACTTAGAGATTGCATTTTATATCAAAAATTGACGGAAACGCCATTCAAACCCTAAATTTGTACGAGTTACGGAATAATTGCACTTATGGAGGTTTCGAATTAAAACTTTTGACTATACTTATAATTTTCAACGCTGTATTTGTTGCAATATTTAGGGGGTGGAGAACCGGAGCAACTAAGACAAAATAACAAAAATTCGAAAGCGGGAAAATTTTGTGAATATATCACAGAGTATGGCGACCGAACAATCACGGTCACAGAGCACGACAAAAGATTCCAATGTGGAATAGTGTTTTTTTATGGAGGCAAATGATTGAAGTCGATTTTGAGTGAAAAGGGAAGGTAATCATATTGGGTAGCTCGCGGAAGGGTTTTTAAAACGTCCTACAAAACTTAAAACACATGCTCCAAATTTTATTCCACACTAAAACATGTTAAACTAGAACGCCAGTAAATTCAAGCATCACAGTGGGGGACCTCAATATAGAATATGTAGACAACTTAACTTTCCTGGGTTGCAATTTGTCAAAAGACGCCAACGAAACAGATGAGATAAAGCGACGGATACAACTAGCTAATAAGTGTTACTTTGCGGTCCTCCAAATTATGAATTCGAAGCTGGTGCACAGGAACACGAAGCTCCACGTGTATAAAACCATCATCCGACCTGTGCTATGCTATGGCTGCGAGGCATGGACCCTAAAGGATGAACGACGATCGCATGCCCAAAAAGGTGATGAACGCGTAACGAGTGGACGGAGCCAGATTGCGTGGACGACCGAGAGCCCGATGGGAGCATTCTGTATGTGAGGACGCCCACCAGATGCTAGGCTTTCGGAATTGGAGGACAAGGTCGCGTGACCGCGACAATTGGAGGTTTTCAATCCAGGCGGCCAAGGCCCGACGTCGGGCTATCGTGCCATAAAGAAGAATAAGAAAACATTTTACATGATGCAAGCCTTTTCCAGGAGTAGTTTGTAGCATGATTTTATAATTTTTTTCGACGTTTATAAACCCAGCTTGTAGATTATTATTTTTTTTGCTTTTGTGAACCTCCAGGCTAGTTAGGTACAAGTCATCCTCAATTTTCCTGTATGAATTTATGGGTATAACCATGAAAACTTTCAGAATGGTTTATGTGGATGAGTTGTACCCACGCCATTTAGATACTGCTACTATCAGTATCAACAAAAATCAACTTATAACTTTATTTATATAAAAATCGCTTCAAACCTACATATCTGCCAAATTATTCAGCCAAATAAAAATTCACCCCATTAACATTATAAGTGACTTATATTCCATTTATTGACTACACAACAAATTTTTATTCAATGCTAATGAACTCTAAAAACGACCAATTAGAAAAATAACGGATTCAAACTAATTACACTTATATTTTAACATGTCAACATAAAATTTTATTAAAACCAAAGCATGACTACATCTTCATATGTATGTATATATAATGAAAAAAAGATATAAAACACAAAAAATAAGATTCTGGTTTTCACTTTGTAAACATTATTTGAGATAATGAAATAAAACCACTTAAAAAGTGCTACGAAAATATAATAATATACAAGAGGAGTGTATAAGAACTTTTACCATAAATTAGCTACAAAAACAAATATATACCAGTGGTATTGAAATCTGACTTACTTTCAAAAAATTAAGTAGGTGACATCTGAGGTTATATTTGACTCCAATATGTGTTCATATCAGGAAAATACATGCACGAATGTATGGTCTTGAATGATCTGAAGATGCTTCGTATACATATGTTGCAAAAATGACACTCCTGTCTGTATGAAATGCAAAATTCGCCCACATTGATCCTTTTGAACCACCTGTCTAGCCACCAATGGTGGGGAGACTACTACTCCCAATGAAATCCATTAGGCTACACACCAACTTGTTGTTTTTTTTTAATCATCTCCAAAGAACTAAAGAAGATGCACTCTAAAACGGCACTGAAGTGTGTTGAATGCTTAAATATGTATGAAGCTCTGAAAGCCATGATCTGAAGCTGGGACAAACAACCCAAATATATTCCACACTATACAGTATCTACATATTGCATATGCACAGATTACATATACAAAAAGCCAAGAATGAAAAAGATGACTACCATGGAAGACACCCTCAAACCTCAAGTATAAATAGAAGTGAGAATCGATGGAAAAGAATCAGTTCTGGAAGTTGGGAGTAACGTGATTCGCATATCGACGACACAGAGTCATCAGCCACGGCTATTGACGGTTACAACGTTTGGTGCCATCAACGCCGTCGTTCTAGTCGTCCGAGATATCGTAGAAAATTTTTATTTATTTTTTAAAGTTTTCAATTGTGAAATCAGTCATTGTCGTGAATCGGTAGAATTAAGACGTTCAAGTATTCGAGAAGTATAGTGCAATTGTTACGCGACTCTTGGTGATCCGATCTATAAAAGTGATATCGCGACGCGCATACAATCAAGGATCAGACAGGAGCTGGTGTTTGGACACCTAGCACCAGAACTAGAACAGTGATTTTAAAATCAATGGATTAACCAATATTTGATGAGCCGAGAATAAAGATATATCGGTAAATTTAACTGTTTCATCGAAAAGTTTATATACATATTATTGTTGAGCACTTTTTCTTCTATTTTCTCTGCTTTTGGCTGCGAGACTTGTCTTGCATTTAAATTTTTCCACGTAGTGTTAAGTGAAATGATAGTAAAAATGCGTGATTGACTTTTTGGAATTTCATGTGAACATTTGGTATTTTTTTTTGTTGAGCAAAAAGAATGGTTAAGTGAAAAAGTATTTGCAAAATTTTGGTTATGTGTGTGTTTAAACCAAATTCTTAGGCGGCTCGTTAAAATAAAAAAGTCCAATTTCTATTCAAATCAGAAATATGACTTCTGTTAGTTCTAAAAATTGTTTTATGAATTATAAATTTAGAATTTATAAACTTTTGTGAAAAAAAATGTTTAAAAGATAAAAAAGCAAGTCGCTAGTTGGTCCTAAGATACTTTGCTTATTTTTCACAATTGTTTATTGAAGTAAAGGATTCTCTTTATACCGTGAACCCTTGTGTTTCGTACATTGACACAGTGCATTGCATAAAAATTCGGAGTGCATTATAATGTTGCAAGCACTATTCGCGTTTTTTTATAGCCAAGATTCGATCTCAGGTCTGCAGATTACAAGCATCACATAGTGGCGATTCAACCGCCTGAGTCACGGAACTTGAAAGAATTGAATTCAATATTATTTTGGTAGAATTTGGAGGAATTCAAAGTCACAAGTTGTTATTTGGTACGAGCAAAAATATTATTATTTTTTAATTGTGCATTGTTACATAAATTTGAGTACACAAAAATTTGTTTCAATATTTGCACACAAATAATGTACTTTCGCCTTTTTATTTTACTAAGAATTAAGGGGTTGATTTAATATGAAAATTAACCACTAAATTCTATGTATTTTTCTAACACGTTAATATCAAAAAGCCATACTATCATGACAGGCTCTATCGCTCACTTGGTTGAGTCGCACTCTACGATGCTAGTAATTTAGAGGTCCTGAGATCGAATCTCGGCGTGGTTTAAAATGTCCGTACATGTGCGGATAGGAAATATATAGTGCTTGCAACATTATGTACACTCCGAAATGATATGCAATGTAACGTTGACTCGAAGTAGCCTATAAACGGCTGAGTGAACGCACCATGTCCCACAATGGATTACGGTACAGAGAAGAAGATACTATCGTTGCGTTCAACATGCTACAATGAAACTTTTCATGTCGCAAGGTCTAATTATCGATACTCTTCAATTTAATCACATTAACAAAAATTTGCCCAAAAAAAATACTTTTTGCTCAAAAATGACATGTATGCCTTTTTTTTGTACAAAAATCTCCTCACACTTGCAAATTTTTGTACAAAATTCCCACTCACCGCACCCCAATTTTTACAATATTTCGTTAATATGTGTGGCGCAATGTATAAGGAAATATAAAAAGGAAACGCAAATGATGCACTGTATATGGGACTTTTTTTTTTGGCAAAATATTTTCTATGGTGACTTGATTTTATAGCTTCGATGACATTTCTCATATGAATTTTATATGGAAAATTAATTGTAAACAAATTTATGCACATGCACAGCTCAGTGCTGCAACTTTGTAGTGGGGCGTCGGAAAAATGGGGGCAATGAACACGAAATATCAAAATTAATAGATGCTTCAAATTAATTAAGCAGCAACATTCCTGTTGCATCATTAAAATATACACGATTGCGAAAATACACTTAAATGGGATTGCTATGCGTTGAGTATATACATATGTATGTATGTATAAATTCGTCTAAATATAACATTTTAAATAGTGTGTATTCCAGTGCATTGCGGCTGGATACTCAAACCAATGAAGAAGCCAAAAAGTATTAAACCATACCAGCCCCAAACACTATATTCCCCACGCCACTGCTAACTAATAATAAAAGCAAATTGTCCCCTTTCTTTTTAAGTTATTTCGTTTCCCTCTTTTTCTTCTTCATTGGTGTGGCGCCTCACAAACATATTTCAGTGGCAAAATATTGGGAGCCCGTCCTATTTTATATCTACATAATAAGGACTTGGACAAATTTTTCTGCGCATTCAATAATTAAAAAAAATGTATGTTTATTACGAGTTTGCAGCAATTATACTCAAAAGGAACTCCAAAAACAAATCTGAAGAAATATCAAGCACATAAACAAAATTCACCACAATTTGGAATCATATACAACGAATGCGAATGACTTCCGTACGCTCGGTGACCTACATAGCGAATTTCTTTCTTAAAACAGGCTTACCAAAAATGGTATGACAAACGAACCAGAAGAAAACGAAAAGAAGAAAAAGTTTTTTTTTTTTCTCTCTCATTAATACCATCCCATATACAGCGTTATTCTTACATTAACTCCGTTTGCCGTTGATCTGAAGTGTAACCATACCATCGACATGCGACCAGGTGTTGTAACAGCACTCCTTTTTCTAACGGTTTGCTGAACATTCTGTGTCAATTAATTCCTTCCTTAACGCATATAATAATAATCCATGCCCACGCTGCATCTTAAATAATCCAATTTCAAAAGAACAGTTCAACAATGTATAGTTCTCAAGTATACACTCAACTTAATTTCCACTTGATGATTTCCATTTTTGAATCTGTGCTAAGAACTTACCTACTTATAAATGTGTTTTTTTTTTTTAAATCTTGAATCACATTTACATAAAATTCAATATATCATCGTGCGGCTTTCTAAAGAAAACAACCAACAAGACACAACCTACCCACCCTGAAGCGATGTATCGTGAACATTCAAGCTTGTGATAAGATGTTTGGAACCACACGACCGATATCGTGATATTGGTGTTCTGCACTAAAATATTCGAAAGAGTTAAGCCAGTAACATATGAGGGGAAATCAAAAGATTTAAAACAGTAACTCGGCAATTTGAGTTAAACCGTCATTAATTCTTTTTAAGACCCTGTCCAACGACTTTTTGATGTATGAGTCGCATCGATCTACGACTGATTCCAGCTATACTCAAAGTCGAGTGTCGTGTGTAACCTTATCAGATCGTACACCAGCGTGCAACCAAAGCAGAGCGCTGGATCTCCTTCATCTTGAACTTTTGCTATCCGTCAGCCACTTATCGTCAACAAGTTTTGTCTGTCTTTAATGATAATACAAATCAGCTCATTTTATCGTAAAGTAAATAAATAAGTTGTCATTATTTTATCAGCAGGAGACGACATGTAACGGTCATTGCACTATTTGTTGTGTTGTTTTAATGGGTGCAAGCCCCCAAAAAATTCCAGTTTTATTTGTCAGTATAAATTGTAGTAAAAATGCTTGAAATGGATGACTGGTTTGTTTTTTTTTTGCAATGCTGGATTATTGCACATTTTAAAGTGGCTATATTTTTCGGTTCTGATTTTTATTATAATGAGGTCGTTAAAATAAAAAGACACCGTGGAGGTGTGGCTGTATTTGGTTCCATTTTAGGAACAATATGGTAACTAGTGTATAGTAAACACAAGTTAAACGAATAAGATATAATATAAACATACTGGATTATTTTTTTTAATTATTAATGCGTTGTGAGCGAATGAAAAGTTTACTTCATCGCAAAAAAAAACATTCTTGGTATCTTAGGATACGCTGCCAATGGGATACTATAATTTGTATTTAACGTTTTAAGCACTTATGCGGCTATTTGTTTATTGCCTCGATTACAGGACAGCACAACTTTCATACAAATTTGACAGGAATGGTTTTATTTAGAACCACAACTATAAAATTTGTATGGAAGTTGTGTTGTCCTGTCTTGCCGAGCCAATTCAACCAAGTCTTTTTTAATGATATAAAATTATTACCTTTATAAATTTTTTTTTATTTTTTTTTTTTCGTGGTGGTGGTGTTAATCGCTGAATCATTGTTGATCTAAACTGTCAGATTTGTTGTTTCAAAAATCTGACCGAAAATAAATGCAAACCAGTTATTCGAATCAACATGTAAATGGCTATTTATTTATTTTCGCTCCCCTAAACATATAATATTCGGGCGCGTGAAACTCTGTATATGAAACTGCCTTCCGCACATAGCATTGCACATTGCTGCTGGGACTGCAGTTTCACTTTTCAGGTCCAAACCCATGGTTGAGCGAGTCATTATTTACATATGAGCCGCTTATTTTGAAAGTGGCTTAAGTACACTTTTTATAAAAATCGAGTTATTGATGGCATTATTGTGACCTTGACGGTTCTTTCTATGACAAAAAAAATCAAACAGATATGTATTTGAAAAGGGAACCATACGAAATCCCCAATCACAAAATCTCCAAACGTAGAAAAATCCCCAAAATCAAAATCCCCATATTCAAAATCCCCATAATCATAATACCCATATACAAAATGCCCAAACACCCGAAATATGATGGTAAATGGTAGATGGATGGTAGTAAAAAATGGTAGATGGCTGGTAGATGTTAAATGGTTGATGGATGAAAGACTGTAAATTGTAAATTTTACATGGTAGATGGTAAATGGCACTAGGAGGGACGTAAATCGATACTGACTTATTTTTTGATTAGCACAAACAAAATATTATTTTTAAATTTTAATAAAACGGCGAATTCAATGTAAAGGTGTTTCTTTTATTCGAGAATAAAATATTCGAGTCCATTGCATAAATCGCTCTAAACATATTAGGTTTTCTTTAACATCGTCGAGACAAGTCCTCATCCGAACGAATATTCGCGGAAAACTTGGTTGGCTTATTGTTGGAACCGATTGCATATTTAATCGCCTGCACATTATCTGCTGTTGTTCTGTGTTACTTCAAAGAGTTTGCCGTTGATTAGCATATATATCAGTCCACGACGGTGTTTTTTTTATTGCATAGTAGGACTATTACAATTACAATAGTCTAAAGCACCTACCATTTATTATCTACCATTTACCATCTACTATTTGCTATTTACCATCCACCATTTGCAATTTACAATCTACCATTTACCATATGTCATCAACTATTTACAAGCTACCATCCGTCTACCATTAACCACCTACCATTTACCATCTACCATTTATCATCTGCCATTTAACATCTATCATTTACCATCTACAATAGCCTAAAGAAAGTCTCCATTCCCCATTTGAGGTGTGTGTTCTGAGATCACACCTCAAATGGGGAATGGGGAATTTCGTTTGGGGATTTTGGTTTTGGGTATTTTGATTTCGGGGATTTTGATTTCGGGGATTTTGATTATGGGGATTTTGATTTGGGGATTTTGGTTTTGGGGATTTTGTGACTGGGGATATCGTATCCAACCCATTTGAAAAATGTACTGTTATTTTCAAAGCCTTAATTTTTTCTGTTTAACAATAACTTCAAATTGTTTATTTCGAAACTGGCGCAAGTCCATCCAAGTGACTTACGCCACTTTCAAAATTAAAATGTTTAGGGCGATATTGCATTCGCTTCTTATCTGAAAATATGTTCGAAATTTATTTTTTTATTATCTTTATTTTTTAATTTGCTTGTCAAAGCTTAGTTAGAATATTATTATTGATTAAAATTAGATGGGATTTTTCTGAGAAATTTCATAAAGGGCGAAATTGAAAATTTTGGAATTGAACACCTTAGTTTAATTTGTTTAGAAGCATGATTCGAAAAATATGTGCATGGCAAAGTGTTTGTCAAGAATAATACCTGCCCGCTGCGATTCCGGCCATTTTTCGGCTGTTTGAAGATGTGGTTTGAAGTTAGGAGCACATCTGACATTTATAAGCACAAAAATGTTCAAGAAAATGTTAAGCGATTAGGCTTTCTGGACAAGCGTCACATTTCTCAGCAGAATGTGGTTGTGATTAGCCAGTTTCGAATCACTTGTTAATTTTTTGTCTCGAAAATAGACCAATGAATATTCAACTATAATTGGATTTGCAAATCGAAATTCTGTTTAAAAAAATAAACTGGCGACAGTCCAATATTTAACCTATTTGTAAAATTGTTTAGATCAACAGCATGTTCTACCGAATTATTACTAAAACATACTCAGAAATTGATATTCGTTTAATATTATTATGAGCTCATGAGACGGATTATCATGTGTCGTGTCGTGTCGGAAACTATTATAAACTGAATCTGCTTTCAGCGAAATTCGAAAATTTTCGGCAAGCTTACTAAAATGTGCAGGTGCCACCTATTGAAAACTGTTCATACTAACCCAGAAACCATCATACATCCAGGTTGATGGTTATCGCTGACCACCCTGTGCATTGATCGATGAAGGGGAGTCCGATGACCCTTGAGGCAATTTTGTGGCGAGTCCGGCGACACCTCAATCGTGTCACTGCGCTAAAGGTTTCCGGAGATATCGACGGATTTCCGCAGTAGTAGGAAGTTGATTGTGAAATTGCTGTGACAACATCCAGGATGTATCAGGATGTATGTATGTGTCACCTTGAATACAATTTATGGAAGATATCGACGGATTTCTGACCACCCTGTGCACTGATCGGAGAAAAGGGTCCAATAACCCTTTAGGCAATTTCGTGGCGAGTCCGGCGACACCTCAATCGGGTCACTCCGTCAAAGGATTGCGGATATATCGACGGATTTCCGAAGTAGCAGGAAGTTGATTGTGAAATTGCTGTGACAGCATCAGAAGTACTACGAAGCTGGTTGTGAAATCGCTGTGGTCAACATCCCGGTTATTTCCCACCATATGCACTAATCGGGAAGAGGGTCCGATGACCTTTTAGGTAATTTTGTCGTGAGTTCGGCAACACCTCAACCGTGTCGCTCCGCCAAAAAATTGCGGATATACTCGTATCAACGGATTTCCGAAGTAGTAGCTGATTATGAAATTGCTGTGACCAACATCCAGGATATATGTTCGCAAAAACTTAGTCACATTTAACTGAGTTACACTGTATTTGATCCAAAGACAACTAAATATTCCATACATACAAATGCCATACCGCCACTTCCTTTGAGACTTTCAAAATTTTCTCGGTCTGTAAACCTTCTTCAGCGTAAGACGGATTAAACAAACAAACAAAAATCGGTTATGTGTCCTATCTTCTGTATAAAACGAAGCAGTTTATCGTCAGGATAATCCTAAGAGTTTTTCCTATACTGGAAGTGACGTTATCAAGTGTTCCATGGTAGCCTACCCTACTACAAATTTTCGACAGAGTTGCTCAATAGTGTTAAGCAGTGTTGTTTATGTATTTAACAGTGGATGTAACCACCTCTAATACAGTTAAAACTTCTCTGGATAATTATGGCTCCATTACATTACGTCATATCATCATATTTCTATCATATCCTTAAGCCGGTTCGATTTCATTTAGTACACGTATCACGTATAAAAATTTAAAGCGAATGGATCGAGTTGGCTTAATCACTTACTGTACAAAATACTAAATTAACGATACAAAGAAGAGGGGGCACTTTGGGGCATGAAATATAACTTACGACCGATTACCATACCTAGGAAGGATATATACAAAATTTCATAAAAATCAGTCCAGCCGTTTCGAAAAGATCATATCCTTAAGCCGCAGCCGGTTCGATTTCATTTAGTACATGTATGAAAATTTAAAGCGCATGAATCGAGTAGGTTTAATCACTTACTGTACAAAATAGTAAAACAACGATAAAAAGAAGAGAGGGGCACTTCGGGGCATGAAATATATTTTACGACCGATTACCATACCTAGCAAGGATATATACAAAATTTCATAAAAATCGGTCCAGCCGTTTCGAAAAGATCATATCCTTAAGCCGGTTCGATTTCATTTATTACACGTATAAAAATTTAAAGCGTATGAATCGAGTAGGTTTTATCACTTACTCTCACACAAAATGGAATTTCGATATTTACCACCACTTCCTTTGATATTTTCAAAAAAAATGTTCGTCCATAAACCTTCTCCAATGTAAGACGGATAAAACAAAAAAAGAATCATCCAAATCGGCCCAGTGGTTTAGAAGTTTACTGGCAACAGACACAAATACACGTCCTTTTTTATATATGTATATAGATTATCAAAACGATACGTGATTTATGTCGCCCAAAACGCATAAATAACTTCAGAAATGAAATGTACTTGACCTCCCCTTTGATATAATACCCCACTTGACTATGTTTTGTTTTGTATGTTTTTGCCCATTTGGGACTATTCTGCTAAATATTTTTCCTAGCAAGATGAGTTTTAAAATTCAAGGATTATACCGGCTCCAGCACAATCAAAAATAAATTAAGTTTATTACATTTTTTTAAGGGCGCTATTACACAGTCATATATTGGTAATATATATTATAATAGATATTATCATGTCCTTAAGCCTACTAGATTTCGTTTAGTGCACGTGTAAAAAATTAACCGAATGAATCGAGTAGGCTTAATTATATGACTAGAAATATGACTGTGTCATGGAGCCCTAAAAGAGAGTTTTAGCATGTCGTAGAAGATAGTACGACATAGTTTGACATTCCATGTAAAAATTCGCTTGCTTACCGTATGCGAAACAGTATATCATAATTTTGCATGTTCTAAGTAGACATGGGTGTATAATCACGAAAAATAATTTCTCCAATTTCCCCCTCTTTAAAATCTCTTATACGTGTTATGGTAAATGAAACTTTAGGAATAAAGTCGAACCTCTCTAACTCGAATTTCGACTGGCCAAAACAACATGTTCGAGTAAAGGAGAGAGACTAATGGAAATAAACTGTGAATGTGAAGCCATCAAAAAAGAACTTTGTAATTTTATAAGAAAATAATAAAGAATATTAGACACATGGCCCTACACTCAATTTTCGTCGAACGATTTAGCCTATCCATAGGAAGTTGTAGGACATCTAAGGCCCGTATTTATGAACATACCTTAACTCAATAAGATCTTGAGTCAAGGATGCCCAAATTCAAAAAATTAAATGTCATTTCCCATACTTTTTAATCGAAATCATTTATATTCAGGAGTCAATACATCCTTGATTTAAGGCGAAACTTAAGTTTTCAATAGACTTGAAATATAAAATTTCAAGGGAGGTGACTTCAAGTGAGGTTGACTATAGAAAATTTCAAAGTCTCCTTGGGTTTCTCCTTAAATCAAGGATGCATTGACTCGTGAATATAAGTGATGCCTATGAAAAGGTATGGGAAATGACATTTAATTTTTTGAATTTGGGCATCCTTGACTCAAGATCGCCTTGAGTTAAGGAATGTTCATAAATACGGGGATTAGAGTTTTTTGCATTCTCAATGACTGTTTTAACCTGGTCCGGGGTGTAAATTGGTACGGAGTCAACATTTCGGCTGCGAATCCGTCTTCTAATTTTGCGCTTGAGGCCATCGGACTTGGAATGTTCAATAAATTGCTTATTGAACTGGCTCGCAATACAAGACGTATAGACAAGACGCACACCATTTTCCAAAAGCTTGTACGTCTTGTCTATACGATAAGTCTATCGTCTATCTTAGCTGATGGTGCTCCGAAACCAAGCCTATTCAGATGGGAGAACTTCACGTGTCCGAAAATCTTAAAAGCCAAAATGAGCGTTTGCTCCTAATTATATAGTCAACCTGTCCCGGCTGTGATTATGGGTTAGTGTCGCTAAACAGAGTAGGCGACGCTGAGTCGGTCGGAAGAAACCTATCCACTACCACACATTCGTACACGTTAAAAAGGAGCAGCCTCATCAGATGCATTCGTATATGAGTACTTCTTCAGAAGCTAACGACCGTTAGTTCCGAAGATATTCTAACCACATTCCAGATTCAAAACTATAGCTAGTGTCGAGTACCCATTTATGGGGATAAATAACACTGCTGAGCGTAATGCTGATCTCATTACCTCATCAAAAAGCAGATAAGATCTTGGAAATAGGATGTCACTAACACATCCTGCGGCCTTAGTCCAATGCTGGATTGTCGCGCCTGTTATTTTATTTTTTTTAATTGACCGAAGACGAGTAGTTCCGGGCCGCCTAAATAAAATTAAAATGAACGTAGCATCAGTGAATTTAACTTGGCAATACTTGCCTTGCTAGCAAACGTTTTTTCGCACCTGGACGCAATCCACAGTTCCACTGCTTGTGTTCATCAAATCTTGAATATGTATTATTTCAGCAAATTATCAGTAGATATCTTTTCCAATATAACGAGGGAAATCGATTCGATTGAGTGATGTCCGCGGTCAGCCCCTTGTGACGTCGTTTACTCGGCCAGTTTAAAGTTGTTCTTGCACCCACATTTCTTTATGCTATAAATCAAAGGGCTGTCTATAAATTATTAGCCCGAATGAAACTGAAGGGTATCCAAATTTTGGCTATGCGCCCCAACGAAATTCGCCTTTTTCATATTTTCCGATTAATACAAATCGGAAAGTTAAATTAAGAGGCGACTTTAAACAGAAGCCTAGGACCGGCGCTGGTGAGACCCTAAAGTTTTGTTTCGGGAGAGTCCCAAAAGCACTAAGTTAGACGAGCTACGGTCTAAAAAACAGAAGCCGTAACCAAGTTGAATGTAATCGGGATGGAGTTCCATTTATCGTTATATTTTTTTATTTAAAAAGCGGGACACTTTCAATATTTTACCCTAGCATAAACTTTTTCCCATAAAATGCTGTCTAGATTAGCGCATTCCAAATTCCATTCCAAATACATAGCCGGTTTTTGTTTAGTTAGGATCCATCGCTCAACCTTTGGGCTTATCTAATTCGAGATATCATAGAGGGAGATTTTCCTACATGTATGTATTTGAGTTCAGTTAACCACCAAATTAACAACTGCAAAATTGTATGAAAATCAACCGGCATTTGATGACATTTTCATAAATGGTGATGTACTTTTTTGTTTTATTGTTTTTCCACATGTATTTTCTTTCTCAATACATACTTTTCTCTTCTCTGTCTATCGAAAAATTCTGCACGTTACATAATGTCTGGGATTTTTTTTATAAAAAAACGACATCATACTTTTACCAAACTGTTTACCAAGGAACAGTTATCTAATTGATTTAGGGCCGATTACTCGTACATCCTATATAGTGATTAGTCTCATCGTATAGACAAGGCGCATACCACTTTTCGAAAGCTTATACATTATATTGAATTGAATGTTTCTTTGCTTTGCATAGTTACGGCATATTTTGCTTGGTTACGCCATCATCTGAAATTGGGGTAACTATTCAAAGTAAACAAAAATTCAATTCTATCTATCTATTGTCTAAAAGATAAGACTAACCACTAGATAAGATGTACGAGTAATCGGACCTTAGGTTAGTATAGTTTTGTCAAACGGAATCTTCTTTGTCAATGCATTTATTCATACTCCATGAACAAAGCCGAGCTCAATAAGTTCAAAGAATAAATAATAAAAAATAAGTGTATCCCAAACAAATAAGTCCCATAAAATAAAGTCAAGATTTTCTCTAACATTGTCGCAATGCTGACATCAACGGCAAGTTAGTAGAATATTTTTGTTTTAGGCTTGTTTTTTTTTTTGGCATCTCGTGTAGCATTGGGTAAGAAATGAGATCTCGGTAAGTTGTCATTTTCTTTATATATGAATTTTCGTTAACCCAAACTTAACGGGTTGCAAACAAAAAGTCCTTTGTAATGTTTCTGCCTCATTTTCAGCCAAGCGACCTCTATCCGCAGGGCTGGACTTCCCATATGGGTAACCTGGGCAACTGCCCGGGGCGGCAAATTTTGAAGGGCGGCATATTTATTAAATGTTCATACTTTAAATTGATCTAAAGTTCTGTGAAATACGCATTTTGAGATCCGAAGAAGTAGTTTACATAATTACAAAAAAATTCTGCAATAGCGGTTGCTTTCGTCAGTGGCAGATTCATACATTTGACGCCAGTATAGTTTTAATTTTGGGCCTACCGATCTCTAGCAGATTTAGCTCTCTTATATGTATTCACATATTCGGCCATTTACCGATTGATTCATAAATTGTAGAATATGGTTGGCTAAAAAAATCGAATCGAAGAATACTTTTAATAAGAGAATAAATTCTGCTCGCCAAACTTTCACATCACTCCCTCCATGTAAATTTGACTGTTCCAGTGGCGCAACCACGGTAGGGGCTACATAGGTTGTACGTCAGTCTCGATAATTTCTGCAACAACCTGGCCAGGATCTTAGAAACATCTTTCGGAAATAGAGAAGGACGCAAATGAAACCGGTCTGAGATGATTTTTGAAAAAAAAAAGAGGCATAAAAATAAATGCTTCGCAAAAATTTTTTGCGTTTTTACGGATTAATTTTCACCGGCCTCCAAATGTTTTACTGCTGAAACATGTGAAGGACATTCTTATATGTACGTGTGAGACAAAACATTTTAATTTTTTCATTACAATTGTTATGTAGTTATGGAGGATTTTACGCTTCGAAAATAAGGCACCCCAAAATACATGAAAAAGCAAAATGACAACCAAAAAATAAATATTTCATAATATTTATGTCTCTTTCAATGCACATTCATGTGTCTTCTAACATATGTATTCATGGACAGCCATTCGCAGAAGTGTACGGTTTCTGAGTCATAATCCCAAAAAGGGAAAAACAGTGAAAATTTGGGTGTTTTTGGTCGTTTTGCAACGAAATGTTAGTGGGACGCTCCGTATTCGAGCTAATCATCCCAAAAAACATAAGAAATAACAAAAAATTGCCCCCACATTTTGCAGACTCAAATCACCTGATGACTAGATAATAATAAAGTTCCCTGGAGCTATTAGAACGACATTAGCCTAACTTCGGTCCAGAACTTGTGGATTTGTGCCTACATTTCAATTTTACTCGTATCCTACCGATCATTTATAAATTCTGCTTTAGTTTTGCTGGGCCATTTGTTGCACGGCTGCACCCTTTGACCATAATCATACGTTATGAGATAACCTTATCTATATTTCGTCTGATGGACGGGGATAACTAGAACTATTCTTAGCTGACAAACTTTACGGTGGTTACTAGAAAATAGCACCATCACTTGTGGAGACAAAATTTCAGTAATATGGATGACCCTCTCCCTTCCAGGATAAGCTCCTGGTTGCGCCACTGGCCTAATCTACTTCACGTGATAAAGGGCGGCAATTAAACTACTGCCCAGAGGTGCCCTGACGGGTAAATCCAACCCTGTCTATCCGTAATGTGCAAACAAATATAGAAAATATATCCATACATTGTTATTGTTAAAATGTGATTGACGATATGGATAAACTGCACATTGACATCGGCGTGCATATAAAACCATTAATAAATAATAAGTTCTCTACTATAGAACGATATATTGCATCCAATACGTCCACTATGCGGTAAAAGCAAAAAGATTTCACGTGTTCATACTCAAAGCATTATTATTATTAACGATACGACCACATAATTCTTATTCAGTTGGCGTCTTGCTTACTTGAGCACCCCGGATTCGTCGTGTGCCTTGGCGTATTCTCCACTCACGGCACAGTAAGGGTATTTTTCAGGGTTCGAGTTCAGCGTTAAATAATGTATTTATTGATATTAAGAATACTGTATGTTCTTATAGTGATTCATAGGACGTTGTCTAGGAATACCTTGTAGACACCAGCTTTATGCTGGAAAAATGCCCAATGAATGTTTAAGATTTACAAAAATATCGAGAACTCAGTTGTAATTCAGTGGAGAGTATGAAAAGCCAATAATTATGTTGTTAACAAATACGAATCTTAATGCAAAATTATTCAAATGAGGTCAATCTATTTTTTTGTATATTAAGTCGGAAGTCGGAAGATATCGATTTGAGTGTCGCACGTAGTCAGTTAATTTGAATGTGACTAGCATTCATAATTTTTGAAAGCGAAACTATTTTAAGCGATTTAATAGATTAGTTTGAAATGTAATTATTTGTTTTTATGAAGGAAAAACGAATGCTTAGAAGATCTGGCCATGAACGTCACGACTCTAGCACTATGGACGCACATACTATGGATTTGATGGAATTTAATGAGCCCATACACGGCCCAATTTTGATTTCAATCCAATTAAATGTCTGCGAAATCCAGCCATTGTCATCACTGGTGCACTATTTTTTTTTAATTTACTAAGTCACGTTTCGTTTTCATAGTCTGGCTGCTAGCGGTTAGTGTGCGCACCTTCGGTGCACAGGGTTATGAGTTCGAATCTCACCGTGAGCCATGGTGGTTTTCGAGCTCACGAGCTTGTGACGGACTATGATCTCATTCAGATGTTAAACGAGTACCTATTTATGGGGATAAATAACACTGCTGAGCGTGATGCTGATCTCATTGCCTCAACAAAAAGCAGATAAGATCTTGGAAATAGGATGTCACTAACACATCCTGCGGCCTTAGTCCAATGTTGGATTGTCGCGCCTGTTATTTATTTATTTTTTAAGTCACGGTTCGCAACTGTTCGTATTTTTTTGTACCCCTAGCCGCTACTTACAGATAAGAATAAATTATATGCAGAGGACACCTTCTAGTAAACCAAACCAAAAAATTTATATTTTTAAAGCATCCGAAAATTATCAAGATCTTAATGAAAGTTCCTTCCTTTATTTTCAGAATCAACTCAAGCGTGATCCATTAGATTTCAATCATGGGGACATTACGGAGTGCAGTCCATGTGCTGGTGAGTTGACCTGAATAACAAATATATTCATTTATCCCCTCTAAATAAAACCTTTTTTCCTGTACATAGCTCCTGGCGCTGTTCCTCACCGTACGAGGAGCACACGAACCAGCACCAGGACAGCCGGCCTTCATTCGTTCCGCCGTGGAAAATATGCCACACATTCGCGACACAGAACTATCAAAATTCTCTTTAGCTCCGACGTTTGGTGAAGTCTTCTTGCCATTACGCAGTGCTGTAGAGAGTGCACCCGAAGGTTTCGTGGAACCGCATGAACCAGCGAAAACATTTATTCGTGCTGCGGTTGAACAACGTCCTTCGGCCAACACGTATCACAGTGAAATTGCCCACTTGAGAACGGCACCGTTTGTTGAGGAGATTGCCAAACAAGACTATCTGTCGGCATTCGTTGCACCGCAGGATTACAATATTGACGGGCCACAACCTTATCGCGCTGGATCACCATACCAGTCGATTGTAGACGAGAAAACAGCGAATGAGGAAATTGACTCGCTCGCCAGGCTAAGAACGCCATCACGACCAGAACGTTATCAGTTGATGTCAAAGACTAAGGGACCTAAAGTTCTTTGTCACATGACCAACTGGTCAAATTATCGCAAGAAGGATGGTAAATTCGCACCTGAAAATCTGGACACAAGCCTGTGTACTGCCATCATTTATTCGTTCGCTTCGTTGGATCCGACCACGATGATGATCAAAGAGTTCGATCCATGGATTGATCTTGAAAATGATCTTTACAAGAGAACCACATCGTTGAATGTTCCCGTGCTTTTGGCAATGGGCGGCTGGACTGACTCCACTGGCGACAAATACTCTAAACTCGTTAGCGATCCGGCATTACGTCAAGCTTTCGTTTCCAATCTGGTCGGCTTTTTGACCAAATACGGATTCAGTGGATTCCACATGGACTGGAACTATCCAAAGTGTTGGCAAAGTGACTGCAGCAAAGGACCGGCTAGTGATAAACCTAATTTCACTAAACTTATT
The DNA here is from genome assembly GCA_949715475.1 of Microchrysa polita. Classification (NCBI taxonomy): domain Eukaryota; kingdom Metazoa; phylum Arthropoda; class Insecta; order Diptera; family Stratiomyidae; genus Microchrysa; species Microchrysa polita. The sequence continues at coordinate 86,439,804 of OX454418.1, read as the reverse complement.
CAGGAGATCCGGCGTGAGTTCAATCGTTTCGATGCCAATCTTCAGTTGGGTGTATCACTTTCGGGATATAAGGAAGTTATCCAGGAAGCCTATGAGTTGGATGCCTTGTCAAAATATGCTGACTATCTTACTGTCATGGCTTATGATTACCACGGTGCATGGGAAATGCGTACCGGACACGTAAGTCCGTTGTTTGAACGCCCCGGTGACCAATATCCACAATACAACACCGATCATACCATGCGTACGTTAGTTGAGGGAGGTGCAGCCAGAGAGAAGATTATTTTGGGTATTCCATTCTATGGCCAAACCTTCACCCTTACTCAATCCTACAATAGTTTGGTGGGCGAAGGTATTCCATCGCGCTCGCCAGGAGAACCAGGCGAATTCACACGACAACCAGGAATGATGGGTTACAATGAAATTTGTTACCGAATCAACAACAACAAATGGATGGTTGGACGCGATAGCTCTGGCAAGTCCGGCCCATATGCTATGCTTCGCAATCAATGGGTTAGCTACGAGGATCCACAATCAATCGAAGCTAAGGTTAAATACGCTAAGGATGTTGGATTGGGAGGTATTGCAGCTTGGACTGTCGATTTGGACGATTTCACAAACCGTTGCTGCCGGGAATCGTTCCCGTTATTGAAAACAATTAACCGAGCTTTGGGTAGACTGAACACTCCAATGCCAAACGGACATGACTGCACTCGACCACCAGCACCTGTAACTCCCGTACCACCAGTAATGACAACTGTTAGTGAAGGCATGGCCCCAATGCATGAACACACAACTTGGCCATCATGGAATCCTACCGGAACCCCAGCTATGCCAACGACCACTAGTCGACCGTGGTGGGAACAACCGGCTACATCGTCTTCGACTTGGTGGGCTCAACCAACCACGGAGGTTGCTACTCATCCACCAACAACTCGTCGCACTACACCGAAACCCGTCTCCACCACCCAATACTATCCACCTCAACCAAGCACGACCATTCCGCCACCCGCTGTTATTATGCCAATATATGATGAAGGACCTTGCCAAGATGGAACATATAAGAGTGACCCACGTAATTGTAACTCTTACTACCAGTGCGTGTACGGAGAATTGAAGCAACAATACTGTGCTGGCGGATTACACTGGAGTACTAGCGGTAATCGCTGTGACTGGCCAGAATCTGCTCAATGTGTTGAGAGACATCACGAGCATCTACCACCACAACCTGTGACACAAACACCACGTCCAACCAGCGCTCCAGCTCCAATTACCCGTCCAACTGCCGCACCAGCACCTCCCGTAGCCCCACAAGCAACATTTAACCCAAGCGGAGGATGTGTATCTGGTCAGTTCTATCCACATGCCGAATGCGACCGCTTCTACATGTGTATCAACGGTCAACTGCTCGAGCAAACGTGCGGTGCCTCATTGGCCTGGAACACCGACCTCAACAGCTGCGATTGGGCTGACAATGTCAACTGTATTTCCCGGTCTAAGTTCTTGAAACTGATTGATTCTCGTTTAGCACCCGAAGATCCTTGCGATGGCAATGAGTACGCTTCATATCCGGGCGATTGTACGCAATATTTGAGGTGTCTGTGGGGACGATTGGAAGCCTATAGCTGCGCACCTGGTCTCCATTGGAACAACGCTGCCAAGATATGCGATTGGCCAGCTAATGCAATGTGCACGCAATCAGAAGGATTGGATAACAATAACGTGGACCAAGGCAGTAGGCCACCACTTCCACCACAATCACAACACACTACCCCACGACCAGTGACAACTCCACGACCAACTTATCCTACCGATCGTCCGGTACTGGATCCGCTCAACGGATACTACAAAGTAGTCTGCTACTTCACCAACTGGGCGTGGTATCGTAAAGGATTCGGTCGATACACACCCGACGACATTAACACAGACCTTTGCACGCATATTGTTTACGGATTTGCAGTTCTGGACTATTCGGACTTGATCATCAAGACACACGACTCATGGGCCGATCTTGAGAACAATTTCTACACAAGAGTTTCGGGACTGAAGAGTAAGGGAGTCAAGGTATCTCTAGCACTTGGTGGCTGGAACGATTCGCAAGGTGACAAATACAGTCGCTTGGTACGAAATCCAGCGGCTCGCGCACGATTCGTACGACAGGCAACTGAATTCATTGAGAAATTCGGATTTGAGGGTCTCGATCTTGATTGGGAATATCCAGTCTGTTGGCAAACGGAATGCAACAAGGGTTTCCCCGACGAGAAGGAAGGATTCACTGCATTAGTACGAGAGCTTTCGCAAGCATTCAAACCAAAGGGACTGCTTCTCTCCACGGCTGTCTCGCCCAGTAAGAAGATTATCGATGCCGGTTACGATGTTCCTGAACTCTCCAAATACTTTGATTGGATCGCTGTCATGACCTACGATTTCCACGGACAATGGGACAAGAAGACTGGACACGTCGCGCCGCTTTTCTATCATCCTGAAGATGATTTTGACTATTTCAATTCGGTAAGTAATAAATAGTTAATGAATGACGCTTGAACACTATTGTAAGACCTCTTTGAATTTTACAGAACTACTCTATTCACTATTGGATGGAAAAGGGCGCTCCATCACGAAAGATTGTCATGGGCATGCCACTGTACGGACAGTCATTCAGTCTGGCCGATCCTAAGGTCAATGGTCTCAATGCCCCGGCCCCAGGCCCTGGACAAGCGGGTGAATTCACCGGAGCCGCAGGCTTCTTGGCATACTATGAAGTAAGCAAAATTTCATTCATATTTAATTTGCAAGTTTGTTAACAAGTTTGTAAAAATTTTCTTCAGATTTGCGATCGTATCAAGACACAAGGATGGACTGTTGTTCAAGACGATCAAGGACGTATGGGACCATATGCGTACAAAGGAAACCAATGGGTGTCGTTCGACGATAAGGAAACTATTCGAAGAAAGTCGCAAATGGTTCGTGCTTTGAATTTGGGCGGTGGTATGATCTGGGCATTGGATTTGGATGATTTCAAGAATCGTTGTGGCGAAGGAGTGCATCCACTTCTTACACAAATACATGAAGTATTGAAGGATCCACCAAGTGGCTATGAACCTGAACGTAAGTAGTTCTGAAAATAATCACAATTCGTGCAATTTCATAAGAACATTTCTGATTTTTACTACATAGCTGGACTCTTGCAACCAGTCGAACAACCGCAAGTAGAAGAAATTCCTAATGGACATCCAGTCGGTCAGCCATCAGATCCTAACCAGGAGGTGGAACAAATTCAGGTTGTTGGCGGCGGTGACATGGGAAGCGTTGTCGTGAGTCCCGGAGACAACACTATCGCACCATCGAGCTCCGACTACAAAGTGGTGTGTTACTTCACCAATTGGGCGTGGTATCGCCAAGGCAATGGTAAATACCTTCCCGAAGATATAGATGGTGATTTGTGTACTCATATTGTTTACGGATTTGCCGTTCTCAACCGAGACAGCCTGACAATCAAACCCCACGATTCTTGGGCTGATATTGATAACAATTTCTACGACAGAGTCGTTGCCTACAGAAAGAAGGGAATTAAGGTGACACTTGCAATTGGCGGATGGAATGATTCAGCTGGAGATAAATACTCTCGACTGGTTAGAGACCCAGCTGCACGTGCCCGGTTTGTTAGACATGTAATCGAGTTTATTGAAAAGTACGGATTCGACGGTTTGGATTTGGATTGGGAATACCCAGTGTGTTGGCAAGTGGATTGCACTAAGGGCTTCGCCGACGAAAAGGAGGGCTTCACTGCATTAGTCCGTGAACTCTCTCATGCATTCAAGCCTAAAGGACTTCTTCTCTCCTCGGCTGTATCGCCAAATCAAAAGGTCATTGATGCCGGCTACGACGTTCCAGCACTCTCTGAACATTTCGACTGGATTGCCGTGATGGCTTATGATTATCACGGTCAATGGGATAAGAAGACCGGCCATGTCGCCCCTATGTACGTTCACCCAGAAAGCGATCAGCCAACCTTCAATGCCAACTTCACCATGCACTATTGGATCGAGAAGGGTGCCGACAGAAAGAAATTGATCATGGGTATGCCCATGTACGGACAATCCTTCTCGTTGGCTGAGAATAAGAATCACAACTTGAACGCTCCAACGTATGGTGGCGGTGAAGCCGGTGATGGTACTCGTGCCAGAGGTTTCCTGTCATACTATGAAATCTGCACATATATTCGTGAACGTGGATGGAATGTTGTTCGTGATAGACGCGGTCGTATCGGACCATATGCCTACAATCGCGACCAATGGGTATCGTTCGATGATGCCTCAATGATCCGTCACAAGAGCGAGTACGTGAAAGCGATGGGACTTGGTGGCGCTATGATTTGGGCTTTGGATCTGGACGATTTCCGAAACTTGTGTCATTGCGAAAAATATCCATTGTTGAAGACCATCAATCGTGTGTTGCGAAACTATCCTGGACCACATCCAACGTGCAAGCTTGAGGACAAGGCCGAACGTAAGTTGAATTGATGGGCATTCGCTCGTATACGTTATAATTGAATCTTATTTCAGTGTCTCCCGACCGTGAAACAATGCCTTTTATTCAGCAAGCTACACAAAAACCAATTGTTCCCGTGACACAAGCATCGGTTAAGCCTACTACGGCCCAACCAACGACTCCATGGTACTATACGACTAAGCCAACTTGGCAATACACTCCAGAACAAAGTACTCCACGTCCCACATATCAGGCAATTGCCCCGCTCCACGAGCAACCCCAGCTCGAAGGACAAGACTGTGGTGGACGAAATTTCGTTCCAGATCCAACGGACTGTAACAAATATTACATTTGTCAATTCAACGTTCTTACCGAACAAAGGTATGTTTAGAATTCATTTCATGCTGTTTCTCCAGCTAACACTTGACTGTTTACTTTCTATAAAGGTGTCCATCGGGCTTGAACTGGAACAACGGCTACTGCGACTGGCCACAAAACACGAAATGTCAATCGTTGGCTGATCCAGTCCCGGCTCCCACAACTGCTCGACCTGCCGCACCTACTCACCCAAAACCAGAAGAACCCACAAAGAAACCATATGAAGTCCCCACGAAGAAGCCATCACAACCTGCCAAACCGCCAGCTATTAAACCTCCACCAGTAAGCGGCGATGGTCAATACAAAGTAGTGTGCTACTTCACCAATTGGGCATGGTATCGTCCAGGAGATGGCAAATACACTCCCGACGACATTGATCCAACCTTGTGTACTCACATTGTCTACGGATTCGCTGTACTCAACCCAAATACACTTACAATTAAAACACACGACTCCTGGGCTGACATCGATAATCGGTTCTACGAACGTGTGGTTGAATTCAAGAAGAAGGGCATCCGTGTGACGTTGGCTATTGGCGGATGGAATGATTCGTTGGGCGATAAGTACAGTAGATTGGTACTCAATCCACAAGCTAGAGCTAGATTTATCAAGGACGTTATTCAATTCTTGGAGAAATATGGATTCGAAGGTCTTGATTTGGATTGGGAATATCCAGTGTGCTGGCAAGTTGAATGTGACAAGGGAAAACCACAAGAAAAGGAAGGATTTGCCGCTCTAGTTCGTGAACTGTCTCAAGAATTCAAACCTAGAGGATTGCTTCTCTCGACGGCCGTCTCCCCGAGCAAGATGGTTATTGATAAAGGCTACGATGTACCCGAGCTGGCCAAGCATTTCGATTGGATTGCCGTGATGACGTACGATTTCCACGGTCATTGGGACAAACAAACCGGCCATGTTGCACCACTCTACTATTATCCAGGCGATAATTATGACTATTTCAATGCCAACTTTTCGATTAACTACTGGATTGAGAAGGGTACTCCACCAAGTAAATTGGTTATGGGAATGCCACTCTACGGTCAATCATTCTCGCTGGCCGACACCAGTCGCAAGGGATTGAATGAAAAGAGCTACGGTCCCGGTGAAGCTGGACAATATACACGATCCGGCGGATTCTTGGCGTACTATGAAATTTGTGAGAATATCAATCGTGGCGGCTGGACAGTAGTTCGCGATCCTGAAGGACGTATTGGACCGTACGCTCACAAAGGCAACCAATGGGTGTCGTACGATGACGTTGCCGATATACGAAGAAAGTCTGAGTTTGTACGTAGCCTGAAATTGGGCGGAGGTATGGTTTGGGCTCTGGACTTGGATGATTTCCGTGGAAGATGCGGTTGTGGCAAACATCCGTTGTTGCGAACATTGAATCAAGAACTTCGCGGAATTTCAGGACAACGAGCTAATGATTGCACATAAAATTGGCATTTTGTTTTTAATAGTGCTGTGCGATTTATATTATGTGTAGAATAAGCAGAGAAGAGAGGAGAGAATTTAAAACATAAATTTATTTTCAGATTTTTAAGTATGATTTAATTAAGTTAAAAGAAAACAACTCGGCAAATCTTATAGATTCGTTGTAGTTCTTTTCTTTTGCATTCTTTTTTTTATGAGAGGAGCTCCTTGTAATGAAATTTTCAATGGAATAAAATAAGTGAAATAAATAAAGAGACGTTTTTTTTATTACCGTGAATCTAGAAACATGTTGAATATCACCATTTAATGTTTAAAACTGTATTCATCTTTTCAACCGCATGGTAGGTCGTGTGTAGTAAAGAGTTAGCTTTATCACTGTGTTGCCCATTGAAAAATGATGTGTAGATATTGTTGACTTCCGCGCCTTTTAAGTCGGACTTAGGCAATTGATTGTAGAAGTGTTCCAGCTGAGCAATTAATTCTCGCGATTGCATTCCACTTTGCGGGCGTACTTGTGCTCCTCCATTTAGGCAGCCTGTGAAAAACAACATAATTTCATTAAATACCAGATACGTTTTGAAAGACACTCAATAAAAATGGTCTTACCAGATGGACATGCCATCACTTCAACAAAATGATATTGGCACTTGTTTCGCTTCAGTTTCTGTACTAAATTTTGGATATTCCGAAAACCGTTGGCAATAGCAAATCGCAAAACGATTTCGCCGTCTTTCTCTAAAGTAAGCTCCCTAAAGTCCGGATTTCTGTTAAAGAAAATTTAAAATAATTACATTCTGGCTCAAACACTAATATACGTATTTACCTTAAATTTTGGTAATTCAATTCGCTCGGTTCTATATCGAACAACTCTTTAGCTGCATATTTAAATATATGATCGGAATATCCACCTGAACCGGAACTTTCGTGAGCCCAAACATTGGCGGCAGGTTTAGGCGAATTCCAGGGCCAATCGAAATCGACTCCGTCAAATGTGGAAAGTGACGAGTCGGCTTTTTCGAGCATTTGTTCAATTTCAACTGTTCATGACATGTTGTGAAGATAAATATAAATATTTTTACATTGCTTAAAAATAGGGGACTTGTAGTAGAAAATTAATTGCTGTCCTGTCAGTCTGTCTGTTGATACAATTGTCGGATTTGGGTTTGTTCGAACTTGTGTATTGTATTGAGTACGGTTTGTAAAATGTGGTCTGGTTGGTGTAGTGGTTAGCGCGCCCCAGGACCGTATGCTCGAATCCTATTTTAGATAGAGTCAGTTTATAACGGTTTGGGAATCTGCGACCCATGTCACGGAAAATGAACTAAACTCCTCTACAAAAAGATCATGTAAATAAGGTTGTCGCTAATACATCTGCGGCCTAGGCCCAATGTTAGACTGAAATAAGAAAACGTGTTTGTAAAATTACCACATTGGCGTCAGTGGGATTGACTGCAACTGATGCTGGTGTAAATGTAAGACGAGCTCTCTCTCTCTCTCTCTCTCTCTCTCTGGTTCCTTTTAACCCCTAGTGAGGCATAGGGCATTGACTACGCCTTTTTTCCACCTTTGCCTATTAGCAGCCATCGCCAATAGCTGGTCCCACGATTTGCCTATAGATTTTCCCTATGCCTCAACAGATCTTCTCCATGTATTTTTGGGTCTTTTCACACGACGGCTTGCATCGGTTCCGTGAGGATTCCAATCTAGAGCCTGTCTTGCAATGTTTTTTTTTGGCTCTTTTCGAAGTGTGTGATTATCCACTGCCACTTCCGCCTTTTGATGTCGATGCATATCCTACTTTGGCCAGTAATTTGGAGGAGCCATGAATATGGACAGCAGCGGAACGCACTCATCAAGTCGACACAATTAGTAGCGTACGCCGACGATATCAACATCATGTCTCGACTCGAAGATTGGGTGATGCAGAAAGCCTTCTGCATAACCTCAATAACGCCGCAAAGGAAGTTCGACTACATTATCAACGAAAGCAAAACAAACGCCAGCAAATTCAAGCATCACAGTGGGGGACCTTTATATCGAGTATGTAGACAACTTCAACTATCTGGGTTGTAACTTATCAAAGGACGCCAACGAGACCGACAAAATTAAGCGACGGATACAAGAAGCCAATAAGACCTATTTCTCGGTCCACACTATAATTAATTCGAAACTTGCGCACAGGAACACGAAGCTCCGCGTGTACAAAATCGTGCCACATTGATGATTAATTTGGAGGAGGTCGTCGTTAGAGATTACCACAGGCCAGCAAATTTTTAGGGTGCGTCGAATGCACGGATTCACGAAGGTTTGTAGTTTGGTTGTAATATTACTGGTCAGCTTCCAAGTGGAACACCCATATAAAAGCACGGATTTTACATTGCTTTCGAAGATTCCGAGTTTGGTATTTCTGGAGGTGTGTTGGTTTTGCCAGAGAGTAGTCAAACTGAAAAATACTCTCTCTCTGGTTCCTGTTAACCCCTTGTGGGGTATAGGGCATCAACTACGCCTACTTTCCACCTCGTTCTGTTCTGTGCCATCGTCTTTAGGTCTGACCACTGTTTGTGGCTCGAGCTTTATTTATGCGCGACTCTACATCAGCATCAGCCTCACCATCCGCTGCTACTACGCTCCCAAGGTAAGTCAAGTTTTCGACTTTTTCTTTTGGCTGTCCGGAGATAGAAATGTTTCTCTGCCTTTCTGATGTCAAGCTCAGGTATTAGGTCTTAGCGGTATTAATTTTTAAAGCATTCGACTTTCACGCTGCAAAGCATCCGTCATTTGAGACAGATGATCTGCTGTGTTTGAAAGAAGGCAAATGTCGTCGGCATAGTCCAGGTGCCGAAGGTAATCAAATAATTTCCACCTGATACCCTTACTATTATGGTCACCTAGAGCGTCGCAGATTATGTCGTTGACGGTAATAAGGAACAGTATTGGTGATAAAATACAGCCTTGTCTAACTCCATTATTCACCTCAAAAGGACTAGACAATTCGCCCTTGTGCAAAACGTGACATTGGGCTCCGTTATAGGACTCCTTTATGATGGCAATAAAATTCTCTGGTATGCCTCTCCTACGTAAGCCTGTCCAGATATAAGCCCGGTCAACGCTGTCAAACGCCTTCTCGAAGTCAATGGACAATAGATGTAACGGGGATCTCCATTCAGCGGATTGTTCAACTATAATTCGGAGGGTGTTGATATGATCGCTACATGAAATCCCTCACGAAAACCAGCTTGTTCATTGCTCAAAGTGCGGTCGATCGTTCTCTTGATCCGGTCCAAAATTATTTTGGCCATCAGTTTAGAGACTGCAGGGAGGAGACAGATTCCACGCCAATTATTGCAATCCTTGAGACTTTCTTGTTTGGGGATTTTAAAAATGACGCCCTTCTTCCGTCCTTGAGGGAGAGTCTCGGTTGTCCAAAACTCTTGGATCAAGGGAAGAAGAATTTCCGCTGTAGCGTTGATGTCCGCTTTCAAAAATTCGTCTGCCCCGGGGCCTTACCAGCTTCCAATGATTGAAGGGCCTTCGATATATCCAGCTTGGATGGTACCCCGGTATTAATTCTGGTCATTTGCGGAAGGCTTACTGCCTCCGGTGAAGATGGGCTTGAAGGGTTAAAGTTGTTATTAAGAACCTCCATGAAATGCTCTCTCCATCGTCACAATTGTTGTTCATCTGTGACCAGCAGAGACCCGTCTTTATCTTTTACAGTATGCTCATGGGTAAAAGATTTGCCAGTCAGTGGCTTTATGAGCTTGTAAAGGTTCCACTTTCACCACGGTAAGCCGCATCTTCTGCCACCAAAGCTAACGCGTTGATGTTGTTGCGTTTATCACGTCTAACGCTCCTCTGCACTCTTTTTTGAAGAGAACTGTACTCAGTCCTCAGTTGTTGCTTAACTGAATTGTCAGTAGCCGAGTTTATTTGCTCTTTAATTCTCTTCCGTGCAGTTATCAGAGACCATGTATCATCACTGATAAATGGTCTCCTACCTCGCTGTAGTCTGCCCACAAACGTTTCGCCACACGATAGAAAAGCTTCCTTCACAATGTTTCATTCATCATCAATAGAAGAAGCATCTGGTGTTTGTGCATTAGCTACCTCGCGCAATGCGCGGGAAACTGCACGTATTGTTGACGGTTCTATAAGCTTTTGCACATTGAATCGTGGCAATACCCGCTCGTTTTGTGAGCGACAAATAGCAGCGGCCCGCAAGCGAATTTTTGCAATGACAAGTTGGTGATCGCTGGCTACATCAGCACCACGTTTTGCCCTGACATCCATGAGACAATTCCTCCATGTTTTGGTAATGGCTACATGGTCAATCTGGTTTTCAGTTCGGCCATCTGGAGATATCCAGGTTGCTAGATGGCAAGGTTTGTGTTTGAACAGGGTGCCGGCAATAACAAGTTGACGGGAGTTACAGAACTTCACGAACAATTCACCAATTGGCTTGTTCTGCTATTCGTTCTCATAGGGGGAACTTTTGTGTTTCCGATATTTTCCGCTATGTATCCGCTATATGGCGGACGGTAAGGTAAGTGTCGCTAGTGTCGATAACAAGAACAAGAAAATTCTTCTTACGAGAGCTGGTAGCGTAATGTTCCTATTATTCGGTCGGAAATAGGCCTCCACTCTAAAAGATACTGGCAAGCTTCCTTGTTCAGGAGGATACCGACTCCAGCCATTCTGGGTGAGTCTTCAAGTTCACTGCCAGAGTAAAGCAGCACAGTTTGGGAACTAGGTGATACGGTCGTTCCCGATCGCTCAGTCCTAATATCGAAATTCTATATGCGGTCATTTCCCGTTAGACCTCCGTGAGTCTTGTACTATTACACTCGCCCCACATCGTCCGTTGTTTGTAGCCAATTTGTGTAGTTTAGCTTCAGGTATGCAAGTTACAAGCCTACACATAGAGATGTAACGGATGTTGTTTAGCGAATGAGGATGCGGATGCAAAATAGTATAAGATTGAGGATGCGGTTGCGGATGCAGATATTTATGGAGACATTTTTGAGGATGCGGATGAGGGTGCGGATGAGGATAAGATCGAATATGTAAAAAAAAATATTTAGGTTTCATACTTTTCATGAAGATGGAAAAAAATTAAATTCCTCTTATTAGTGTGGTTAAAAATAAAAAAGTTGCATACGTCCTTAGTTCGCTACACCTTAAAAAAATAGCACTTCGACCCCCTCAGCCCAATTCATTCTTCTTCTGACGAGTTTAATCTATTTGAAGCATCAAGCGCAATGCATTCGATTCTATATTGCTGACAAAAATGCTGGGCAGAAAGCTCGGCATTCAGCATATTCAGCATTTTGTGCATACAAAAATGAGGATTGCGGATGAGGATGCGGATGTAAATATTTGTAAGATGAGGATGAGAATGCGGATGCAAAGTTTAATTTTTATGCGAATAATCCGCGATTGCGGATGCGGACATCCTTTACATACCCTACCCCTCAAGTCGCCTTCTACGACAAGCCGGGAACGCTGTGGCATAATTCTAACCCCAACACCACCGGGGTCAATTTATATTAAGCATAATTTAGCGCAAATAACGTCACGCACAATTGTGGTGATTTGTACGAAACCATGCCCTGTGGGTCATGCATAATGCTTCCGCTTCCTCCGGCGTGTCGTAGAAGGCGACTAATGGGGCAGGGAAGAAGACGAGCTGCAGGAGCGTAATTTTCCTACTGCCGAAGTCAAGGCCACACTTGTCGGACGCTTGATTGAATCGTAAAATATTGAAGGAAAGGACTTCGATTTCCACTTGAGAGAAAAGGCAGAATCCGATGGGAGTAATCTGAGTTATTTATGAGCAAACATATCTTGTAATGAAGTGGCAATAGGAAATTAAGGAGCAGATAATGGATATTACTTTCTAATGGAGCTACAATTTCAATTCATAAACGGACACACTTGGACATAAAAATGAGTCTGAATTTCTGAGGAAAAAGAAAGATTTAAAGAAGTGCGTGACTATGCGTAGGAAGTAAGATAAACTCCAGCGAATTCAATTGTTATTGTTTTTAAATCTCTTGTATTTGATGGTCAATGTTCGTAAAGTAGTATACGATTTAATTCGAAGCAGCCGCCAAGAATAATAACTGAAGCCATAAATGAACCGGCTACTACTCAATTGTGCAGATTATCGCGTCCTCAAATCGTAGTTTAGAGTTTCGACAATAGCTTCTCTGGGCTGAGAAAGGAACCAATGCAGAGTGCAACGAAAAGGTATTGCCCGCAACATAAGATATGCAGACGAGGGAGGACCTCTATCACTTGATCACATTGAATCCAAGTACCAACTTGACTGTTCAATGGTGTAGCCCAAACACTGAAGGCTTATTGCGCGTAACGGAACCCTCCGCATCTTCATGGCAGATTGTCGAAACACCACTGAGCTATTTAATTCCCCATGGATTATCCGATCCAACTTTCGTTTTAGGATTCGGTAGCACTTGAATGTAATGTAATGAGTAGTTTGGAAAATGAGAATAAAATTAAAACGAAAAAAATTGCGAAAATAAGGTCATAACGTAAATTAGGTTAACGATTAAGTAGACAGCTCTTACAAATGTAAATGTATGTGAGTTGCAGTATGAAATAGTAGTGAGCAATGCATTCATAAACCCACCGTAGGATTAGACGTTCAAAAAACTTATTTCAACAAAATTTCCAACTCAATACTTACTTGACGTAATTACACAATCAACATCTCGTGAATTTAACGTTTCACTAAAGAAATCCTCCCGCGACGCTTCCAATTTCTTATCATAACACGGCATAATTGTTACATGATAAATCTTACTGCCGGCTACATTGAATTTTTGTGCCAAAAATTGTTTCACCAATACGCCCATAATCTGTTGGGGCGACCGTGTCGTTGAAATATACGGTAAAATAAAATTGCCATGAGTCTTTTCGGCATAGCAAACCCATCCAGGACACGAAGAAGACAACATGGGCATTTGCTTGTTCGTATTATCCGAACTTTGATTACGGAATCGTTCGATAAATTCCATTCGGCTTTCGATAAGAGCAAGATCATCGGCAATTTTCGTATTTAAAATATAGTCGGCCCCGATTGATTTAAAATAGCCGGCCAAGAGACGACTGCATTCCTCCGGCTCCAGGTCATATCTCTTCGCCAAGCTGAGGATTGGTTGTTGCGATATTGTGAAAATTATCGTTTTTACAGCATCCAAATTGCCGGTCAATTTATGTTCCTCATTTTCGCCGAGTACTTTAAGCAGCTCCTCTTGACTTTGCTGCGTGATTAGAACACCCTCGGCTGATGTTATACATCCAGAACACGCTAAGCAATCTTGAAGTGTAATTTCGACTTTTTGCAGTTTTTGCATTCCACTCTATGAAATCGAAGAGAAGGTTTGTAGTAATTTATTCACATTTAAAATAACAATATAAACGAAAAGAAATTTGGTACACAAATCGTATAGTCGATTTTGAGTTTTCGATTTTGCAGCCACGAATTCAAAGAGGACTACTGGGCACTGAAAAAATTGTAGTTATTTTGTGGTTTTAGAAATTTAATTTGTTAAGAGAAGAGTTTTTTCCAGTTCTTCTTGCAACGATAAGAATAATTTTGGACGGCTTCGACCGGGTATTCTGCTAGGGAAATCTGGAATCCAACTAAAGGTGTTAGCAACTGACTGGGCGATGTGAAGATGTGATGCACTATATGAGGGTGTATAAAATGGGCATGAGTAGAGTTGACAGAGCATCATCTGCAAGGTATAACCATATACAAATAATACATATATGTCCAAAGCTCACTCAAAATCGGGTACACATTTTTTTGGCCATGTCGTCTGATCTTGCACCCAATGTCACAAATACGACCATACAGATACACGTATACAGGCTATTAAAGCTATTTGCTCTTTTGCTACACAGTTCAAGTTGAAGAGAGTTTAGATACTCTGCCAGAGCAGGTTTTCGTGCATTTGTCGACTTCATGAGTGTATCTTCTTCCACTGTCCCATGCCATGGGTCGGGGTGGCTTACGCAAAAGTATCTGCGCCTGCGAAAACTGCGTATTGAAAAAAGATGAAAGATGATTTGATCACAATGCATTTCTTGAGGTTGCGGAACAGGTAGCCATGCGTCCATTGACCTCATTAGTGCATTTCGTAAGTTGCATGCCGCGCTGTTAATGTAATGTGGTGGTAGCATGCGGTAGAGTGAGTGGATTTAGTGCAGGACACAACTTCCAAACACATTTGAAAAGAGTTATATTTCTATATAGAACATCAAATGAAAATTTGTATGCAGGTTGTTCTGTCTGGTTCTGTACTCGATTCAATTAGAGGGATATGAGAACGAGAATGAGTTGAGTATTGATCAAATAAAAATACGATATTTGATCGGCAAAAATCGTATATCGCTGGATTTTTGCAGGATGGTTGGTGATGCTGATGGCGTCCTGATTATGGAAAAAAAACTCCCCAACGATTGGAGGGATCCAACCTTGGAAAAAGGGGATAGGGGAGTATTTTTTTACTTTTTAGCAAACATTTCAAAACCGACAAAATACATATACAGAAAAATGGTCTGAGAACGAAAAAAACACATAAAATTACCCTTGCAATTGTATATAATACATTAGGATTTTAGTGAAAAATTTGTCGCTAGACTAAAAAATAAATTAGAATATTTTCATTTTAGACTCTTTTAAAAACCTCCATAGCTCTGAAAACGCAAGTACGCCTCCCTCCTTTTCAAGGCTGCAAACCTATAATCTGTTGGGACTCCCCATAATCAGGAGGCCATCCCCAAAAATCCATCAATGTAAGATTTTTGTCGTTCGACGTCCATATTTTTTTTTCTTCGGCTATAATAAGATTATATTGATTAAATTGTTTGAAACAAATCAGAATGCCCACTTTAGTATGAAAGTTTGTTAACGAAATTTGTATCAGAAGTCTGAAAACGCAAAAGTCTCTATTGGAGAGTAAGGAATATATGAGTTTCAATTTTGGATTGATTTTGATATAATTTGAATAAATTTTACCAAATTGCAGATCTTTAGGGGCAGTTTCAATTGAATTGAAATAGAGCTAAAATTAACCCTAGTTTTCTGCACTTAAAGGTCCATCTAGATTAGTCGCCAAATGGCGACACGTACAGCCAAATGGCTGTTGTAATTCCATCCAAACTAGTCGCCATTTGGCTATGCGTCCAGTTTTGATATTCAATATGGCAACTCAACCAACCGCTTGTCAATTTCAAAGTGACAATTTTACAACTTTTGTTCGATCTTTTGTGTGAAATTGAATAATTATTGAATGGCCATGTAATAATTCAAACGCGCAGAGTCCGATTTTGATAATTAAATTTTAAAAAATCACCAAAATGAAATTTTGGTTATGTCATTTCCTGTCTCCATTTGGCTGCTACAGTGTGGCTGCTAAGGAGCAGCCAAATGGCTGCACGCGATGCCAGTTTTTGGACGCGCAGCCATTTGGCTGCTAGTCTAGATGGACCGCAAGGCATTAAAACTGTTAGAAATAACAAAGTTAAAATAAAATGATGTAAGAAAGAAATGATCTTTAGACTATGCGCCAATTTTTAAAAGAATCGTACAAGCACCTCACCTTGGCAGAAGTTGGAGAAAATTGAGATGTAAATATATTTTGTTATTGGGTCAAATCACAAAAATTTGACTTTGAAATTCCGTAAAAACCAAACCTCTTATCCGATTTTAGTGCGGTTAGTTTTATTTTTTGGGTAATAATCATCTGTACCTAATAATCATCTTATTTTGCTATGCTACCTAGTCTAGCTTTTGAGATAATGACGTTTTCGTCGTAGAAGAAAATTATTTTTTCAAAAATCTTCAAATGCCTGTGGCAGCTAAAGGGTTAAGCTAAGAGGGTATGTTCCGTACAACTTTTTTGCTGGAAATCACAAGAGGAAGCACAATCCGGTTCGTTTATGCGGCAGTTTCCGGGCATCCTGTATATTTTCTTAACTTACAACTAATAACAAAAAAGCTATCGGAAAATTGGTTTTGATACCGAAATTTATACTTTTAGGCCCGTATTTATAGACATATGTCCCTTAACTCAAGGCGACCTTTAGTCAAGTATGCCAAAATTCAAAAATTAGATGTCATTTCCAGTAGTTTTTCATTGAAATAATTTATATTTAGAAGTCAATGCATCCTTGATTTAAGGCGAAACTCAAGGAGACCTTAAGCTTTTAACACAAGTGTAATATAATAATAACTCAAGGTAGGTAACTAGCTACATTGACTTCAAGTGAGGTTGACTATTGCAAAATTTCAAAGTGTCCTTGAAATCGCCTTAAGTCAAGGATGCATTGTCTCGAGAAAATAAATTATTTCAATGAAAACTACTGGAAATGGCATTTATTTTAAGGTAAGGTATGTTTATAAATACGGGCTTTCGTTTTGGCTAATTCTTGCTATGCTTGTTGCGGCCGGCATATCAAGAAACAATACTATGTATACTATAAATTGAAAAATCTAGAGCTGTCTAGACGGGATCGCATAAATGCAAATTTAGAGAAGGTATTGAATAAAGTGGTCGCAACATGTAGGAACAGCTTCTTCCAAAAATAATATGTGCAAAATTTGAACTTCCTTTATTCTGTCACAAGTTATGGAGTGAGTAAAATGCCCGAAGGGACTAACAAAGAAGGTATTTTTTCAGAAACTCCATGTCTTTGACCCTAAAACTCACCTACATTTATATTAATTATCGTCTCCAATAGAGACTTTTCATTTTGACATCGGCTCAGATAATCTGAACCTCAAAATATAGATGCACGTGCCACAGACGAATTTTAAATGGTCCACTTATCTTGCGCGCGCCGCGCCGCGGTGCCATACATCGCACACCACACAAGACGCGGGCGGGACGTGGCAGTGAATGAATTTCATAATCATTTCTGTGTTCATAACATAACATATTGTCCGCAACGGCAACTTGCTCTCTTCCTCGGACCCACTCGGTCCACTTGTCATGCGTCACGGAGTACGGAGATATCCATCACACACCACGGAAGTCGCAGGCAATGGCAAGCGATGAGTGATTCTTAAAAGATACTATAAAAAGAGTCTCTTGACTCTCTTGAACTGGAAAACGTTATCTCAAATTCACACGCACACAGGCTCATGCGATTCACTTGAAAGCTCTAGGAAATTTCAGATACATTTTCATAGGAACAACATTTTGTACCAATTTGGACATATATGTATTATTTGTATATGGTATAACTGAAAACTCCTCCCTCCAAAATTATGATTGCCTGACTTTTTGCCATAGCACAAAAGCAGTTATGAGTCAGAAAATAGTGAATGAAAGTTCAAGATTTTACAGAATTTTATCTCTTCTAAATGGCACGCTCTGTGGCTCACTTGGTTGGGTCGCACTCTACGATGCTAGTAATCTAGAGGTCCGGAGATCGAATCTCGGTGTGGTCCAAAATGTCCGTACATATCCGCACATGTACGGAAATTTTGGAAATACATACATATATACCCAGCCAGCATCGGCCTCATATACCGTGAAAATAGCGACAAATAAGCTTTACTTCATGAATCACGAATCGGCATTATGTATCGATAGGACGCATTGAAAGTTAGATACATGATGGTCAGCTGAAGGAATGTCGACGGATCATGCATATAGGAAATATAATGGTTTTCTCCTCAAGTGTGATTCTTGTTGCTGGGGTGATTAGAATCACGAAAAAATCATGATCATTCATATAGTCTGGCTGGAGCAGTGGTTAGGGCGCGCACCTTCGGTGCATAGGGTTATGAGTTCAAGACTCTCCGTCACCCGTATTTTTTCTTAATTATTCATTGATGCATTGAATATATATGATACTTAACTATTACATAATGTTTACGAATAACGATTTTATAATGATTATCCGTAATAAGGCGCAAATGCGTATATACATGAAATAGGGGGTCATCGTCATATACTGCTTGTATGAAAACGTGATGAATGAATAAGCAATATGTGCTTACGCGTGTTGCATGAAATAATGATTACAAATGTGTTAAATGCTGGCTGGGTAGTGCTTGCCACATTATATAGGTACATTTTACAAATGATATGTAATGTAACGCTTCCATTCCATTGGACCAACTTTAACAGGCGTTCGGCACAGAATTTCTGTCCATTCATTCGGAACGGGACGTAACGTAACGTAACGGGACGTAACGTAACGTAACGGGACGTAACGTAACGAGACGTAACGTTACGGGACGTAACGTAACGGGACGTAACGTAACGGGACGTAACGTAACGGGACGTAACGTAACGGGACGTAACGTAACGGGACGTAACGTAACGGGACGTAACGGGACGTAACGTAACGGGACGTAACGTAACGGGACGTAACGTAACGGGACGTGACGTAACGGGACGTGACGTAACGGGACGTGACGTAACGGGACGTGACGTAACGGGACGTAACGGGACGTAACGGGACGTAACGGGACGTAACGGGACGTAACGTAACGGGACGTAACGTAACGTAACGGGACGTAACGTAACGGGACGTAACGTAACGGAACGTAACGTAACGGGACGTAACGTAACGGGACGTAACGTAACGGGACGTAACGGGACGTAACGTAACGGGACGTAACGTAACGGGACGTAACGTAACGGGACGTAACGTAACGGGACGTAACGTAACGGGACGTAACGTAACGGGACGTAACGTAACGGGACGTAACCAATGAAGAAGAAAAAGAAGGAAACGAAATATCTGAAAATAAAGGGGACAAGTTGATTTTTTTTATAGCTAGCAGTGGCGTTGCAAATTTAGTGTTTGGGGTTGTTATGGTTTAATACTTTTTGCTTTTTCATTGGTTGGAGTATTCAACCGCAATGCATTGGAATACACACTATTTAAAATTTTGTATTTAAACGAATTTACACCACGCAACGGTTTCCAATCCCATTTAAATGTACTTTTCGCAATAGTGTAAATTTTGATGCTGTTGGTATACAGTTATGCAACAGGAACGTTGCTGATTAATTAATTTTAAGCATCAAATAATTTGGAAATTTCGGATTCATTGCCCCCATTTTTCCGACGCCCCTACTACGAACTTACAGCATTAAGCTGCGCATGTGCATGATTTTGTTTACAATTAATTTTCCAAATAAAATTCAAATGAGAAATGTCATCTTGTAGCTTCGATCAAGTTACCATAGAAAATATTTTGGTCCCGAAAAAAAGATGCATATCTAGTGTATTTTGCGGTTATTTGCATTTCCTTTTCAGATTTTCTTATTCATTGGACGTAACGTAACGGGACGTAACGTAACGGGACGTAACGTAACGGGACGTAACGTAACGGGACGTAACGTAACGGGACGTAACGTAACGGGACGTAACGTAAGGGGACGTAACGTAACGGGACGTAACGTAACGGGACGTAACGTATGTAACAAAGGTTTGTTTACGCTCATAGAGTGTATGTTTAGTTCGTTCTGATTGTGTGGATACCCAGATGTATAGAACGTCCACAAGTAAGATTTGTTCAGTTTCAGTCAGTCTGTGACAAATCTTCTAGTAGTGAAGTGGTGTGTTTTGTGTGGGCGGTTTATACATTGGGGTAAGTTTCTTACTGAGTACTTTTATGTGTTTTGTATGGTGCACTATGTATGTGTGTGAAGTATTTTTTGTGGATGACCTGGGATGAGTCCTTTGTTTTGATATATTTGACCACTGAATTTATTTAAGTGTTGTGATTATCGTGGAATCTGGTGATGGATCTCCTCCCAGATCTAGCTTGTACATCGGTCTCCGCTTATGGGATGGATCTCCTCCCTTTGTCGGGATGTACAGCTAGGTGTGAAACGAAGTATGTATATTATGTGCTCCACTTGTGGGATGGATTTCCCCCACCTGTTGGTATATACTTGTTTCGTGTAAGATAGAGATGGAGCTCCTCCTATCTTAAATATTCACAACACTTGGTTATTATTTTATTATTGGTCCTGGTCATCCATATTTTGTGTATGTGTACTCAAGCTTTGCTATTTTTTTATATTTACAGATCGGACCGCCAATGCAGCTAAGCAAACACCCGATATTCGTCGAGCATATTAAAATGTATTTGCCACCCAATGTCAGTGTACTAGACGAAAAGAAATAAAAAAATTATAGACCACATATCTTCGGTCTTTTCATTTAATTTTTCAATTTTTTTTTTACACGTACCGGGACGTAACGTAACGGGACGTAACGTAACGAGAGGTAACGTAACCTATCTGGTTTGCCCTTTACTGTTTTTTATCCATGCATAAATAGGACAAGCTTCATTCTGTATTATCCTGAAACACATGATTGTTCAACTTACAGCACTCTCTTCGTAGTAACCATCTTCCCGTATTGTTATCTTTGATCCTGTTTTTGTTTTTTTCACATCAATTTTTACGGGTTTTATGCATTCCTATGGAAGATAAATTTTGTTGATCATTGTTGTAGATTTTTCCTATGATATATTCTAATGCAATGGTAAATGCATACCTGCGAGGGTGTGATAAAGTCATCCAAATCCGTAAGTTGAAGGGCTCCACTAAATCGCGACATTGCACAAAACAAGAAATCACAAATATTTACTGAAAACACTAAAGTTCCTGGGTCTCCTGCTACTGGCTTTGAATCAACTTCCAATAAAACAAAATCAGCTGATCCAGCTCATAGTTATGCCAATTTACGAAAATAGGGTTTTTAAGCTGTGGGGCTACGAAACGTTTTGTTTCGTAGAGATTATTTCGAGATTATTTCTGAACCACAAAATGGCAGTTAGAGGTTCAGAATGGCAAACATGTTTAGGTGTGTTTTTGGTTATCCCGTGTAGGTTTGGGTAACGAAACTCCATATAAAAAAATGCCAGCTGATCCACTTGTCATTTTTTTATATGAAGTTTCGTTACCCATAAACCTGCACGGGATAACCAAAAAAACACACCTCAACATGTTTGCCATTCTGAACCTCTAGCTGCCAATTTGTGGTTCAGAAATAATCTCCGGTTCTTTTCCTTTGTCTGCCTTTGTGGAATATATTAACGAAAACCAGAGATTGTTGATGCTAAAAACGAGGCATATCGCCAATAGACTGAACGCGCAACTAGAGCCAAAAAAAAAACAAAACAAAATATGACGAGCTTCGACGATTTTTGAATAGGTTATTTAGGCGTAAAAAACGTAAGCATCTTGACGAGCAGTTGATGCAAATAAACCAAAGACTAGCTAGTAGGAGCAGTAGACAAGCGTACAAGCTAATTAATTCAATTAAAAGTGGGTACCAACCCAGGACCAGCCTCTGTAAGGATAAGGATGGCAATATCATTAGCTACACCGATAGCGTTGATATACGCTGAGCCTCACATTTTGAAGAGCTGCTCAATGTTCAACCGAACAACTCCACACAAGAAGCTGATGGCTGAAACAGGCCCTCCCGTTCAACTACCAACAGTAGAAGAAGTTGATCTCGCCATGCAAGTACTAAAATATAATAAAGCACCGGGCGCTGACGAGATTCCAGCTGAACTGCTGAAGCATGGTGGGGAGAGCCTTGTTAAGGCTATACACACACTTATCGTTAAAGTATGGAACGACGAAATAATCCCGGAAGATTGGCGTAAAAGTATCATTTGCCCAATCCACCGTCTCGCCATCCGTTTGTTTGTGCTAATAAACGGACGGCGAGAGCTTTTGTAGTGGCCAGCAGACAAGCATTGTGCATTTCAGATTGTAAGAACGATGGTTTTTGTCTTGCAAGCTTACCCGTCCGGTTTTGTCTTAAGCCCCGGATAGAGTTCGAGCGGAATGAAAATGAACCGGCATAAAAACCGTGGTGAATTTAAAATTTTAGCTTCGAAAATTGCTACAAAGGCGTTTTACGTCCTAAATCATCTTAAAAATAACTAAAACAAATAATTTCCCCCTTGTCCGAATGCATTTCAACGTGAAAATGAGTCGACTCTGTAGCATTTCTCCGTCGGGCGTGGTGAGTTTTGCAAACGTCAAACCGATTCACTGTCCACGACGATAGTTCATCGTGGAAATTATCTAATGACCGGGGAATCGAAAAATAAGACATAAAATGGCAGAGACAAATTGTGAAACCATTCTCGGATTTTAGTTTATGGAATTCCCCAGCATTTATCACATATTCCACGACAGTATGTATGCATTTTCATTGAGAAAATCGCAGCGGACAAAAAGTTCATTTTCATTCCACCCGAGGTCTATTCAGGCCTTCACAATTTGAATTCACCCAATGTATGTGCTGTACGGGCGGCAGATCGATTGTGGCCAATCGATCGGCTGAGAAATCGTCAGAGGTTTGTGGTGCCCTTTAGAATCAATGCTTTATTAACAATACTATAGCTACAGGGTGAAGTGCTACTTTAAGACATATGCATTGTTAATTGTGTGTCGCTTCACGGGAACAACATCGCGAGAACAAAACCGGTTTTTATATGAAAATTGAATTTCTCCTCGCCTTGCTCCTCATCGATCTCTTCTAAAAAAAAACTGGTTTTCATCTTGTTCTTGTTTCGCGTGTAGACAGGCCCATTGGGATGTAGTAAAATTGCAAGATTTTTCGTCCCTTATATTAATCCATTTCATAGATTTCATATATGATGTTTCGTCACCTTGGCGGCTCTTTTCATTCTTTCTCTTTCCGCTAAGAAAAATATTCGATTCTCTTAATTGTGGCAGTACATCAACCGTTTTATGCCATTTGACAAAACTGATCTATGCGATGCTTTTTGTTGACCACTCATTATTGGCGCGACGCAGTACTTGCCGGTTTCTCGCTTTCGCATTGCAAGTTCGGGTCAAGTTCAAGTATCGTTATCGTTTGTTGTCCAAGGCAGTGCTAATTATTATAAGTGCCGGTACATAAACATCAGCTCTTCGATATTGCGTTTCGCGGTAGATTCTTAACTCACGGTAACCGCGCCATTGTCCCTTTTGATAGTTGAACAACGGACGAACGTCGTCAGTATTTGAATATTCCGAGTTCTGGAGAAATTGTTTTTCAAGTAGTACAGACTAACCAATAATGGCGCCAAAAGCAAAGCGTGGGACCAAAGCTGCAGCTACAAAAGATATTGCTCAAGAGAATGTAGTTGGTACGGGCAAATCATTTGCAATTTATTTTGAAACAAAAGGTTATGATCAATTTCCTGTTTTATTTTTGCCTAGATTCTACTTGGAAAGATGATGTCACGGCCACAGCAAAGGGGCTTTCGAATGGAAGTGAAAAAAGTCCGGAACAGCCCAACAAAAAGAAAACAACTAAACGAGGAGCTGCGACCATTGCAAAAGAAAATGCGGAGGAAGTTCCTGCAAAGCGAGGACGTGGTAAGCCAAAGTCTAGCGAGGCACAAACGGAACCTGCTCCAGAACCGCCCAAAGTAACAAAGGGAAAACGTGGTGCGACCAAAAAAACGGATGCGCAAGAAGAGTTGGTCGTAGAAAAAACAGCTCAACATGAAGCCAGTGGTACCGGTCGCGGAAAGGGAAGAGGTAAAGCGGCAGTGTCTAAAGAGGAGCCAATACCGGCAGTTGATGTTGAAAAAAATGGCAGCAGTAAACGAGGAAGGGGCAGAGGTAAGGCGGCAGAGCCCGCGCCTGAAGTCGAAGCTACAAAACTGGTGGAGCCGAAAAGCACAAAACGTGGTGGTTCTAAGAAAACTAAAGAAGCCACAGAAATCGCCACAGCAAATGGAGTCGAGGCAGACGAAAAGAAGGAGGTGGAGCCACAAGCCGCCGCTCCGAAGAAAGGTCGTGCTAGAAAGCCAGCTGCAGACAAAGAAGAGACCGCACAGCCTGTGGTGGAAAAACCTGTCGATAAACCTAAACGGGGAAGAAAGGCAAAGGAAGTCGTTGCTGAAGAGGAACCAGTTGAGAATGGCGACAATAGTAAGTTGATTGAAAAACATTTTTAAATAATTTTAATGTATTGGGCTGGGAAATATGTAAGATTGCAGTACATGTTGGGATGCAAATGGATGATTTTTCTTATTTGCATATCATAGCAACTCCACAGCCGCCGATTCATTGATAATTTTTCCACTATTGAATTTCTACAAATTTCTTCCTATTCCAGAGCCCACAAAAAAGGGAACCAAACGCGCAGCACCGGCATCGTCGTCAACTGCTGCTACTAAAGCGTCCAAGAGAATCGCCGAGGAGCGAATCACTGACGGTAAAGATGATAATGTGCCCGAAGATGACGAGCAGGATGGCGACCATCAGGAAGTCATTACGGGTAATTAAACTGAAAATGTTTAGAAAAACCAGAACAATTTTAACAACAAAGAGCAGAGAAAAGAGAAAACTAAAATTCCAAAATAAATCAAAATTCAATCGAATTTGTCAATTTAGCTGGTAGGACCGTATTTTCGTTTTTTTTTTTATCGATATCATTAATTTATTGCTTTTTAGCAATACATTCATTGAAAAATTCAAAATCCAAGCGTTTATGATTTAGACGAATTTTATTGTTGAACAAATTGGTAGGACCAAATATTTTTGTTATAAGTATTTATTGTTGTATTTTTTTCGTTACAAAACAATGTCAAAATTTGTCAAAAAATCTCACCAAGGTTTTCGAAAAGAATTTCATTTTAACTTTTTTCTTTTAACATTTTTTTTTAATGTGTTTAAATTTCATTCTAAAAATCATTGATGATGATTTTTCAGAATGTGAAAAGCAGCTTCTTTTCTAAACATTTTTAGTTTATTTACTTTTTTTAAGTGTCTTTCAAAGTCATTGTATTGTTAATTTACGTTGCGTACACGTGCGTCTGGTTCAAAATTCATGTTAACATACATTCGACATACATTACATGTTTTTTTTTTAAGTTAAGTGACAAAAATATTCAAATTATTTGAAATAAATCTTGTCATATGTATAAACATTAACAAAACATTTAATTATTTGGTATTCTCTTTTCTTATGCAGTTCTTTGTTGATTGGTTCTTGGACACTTGAAGTTTAGAGTTTAACGGTGAAAGTACATACTAACTTTTAAGCTTAATGATCGAATAGAGTATACTGGCAAATTGGCATGACTTTACATTAGGCTTATAAGAGTATTATTAGGTCTTAGACTAAGCTGACCAGACGTACAGCATTTTTAGCTGTCATACATCATTAGTCAGTGGCGTAACGTTTCTAAAATATCTTGTGTTCGAGACCAAAATGGGGGCCCCCACGCAAGGTAATTGTTGAAACCACAGTTTTTGCCAGGATTTGTTTGTTAGGCTATTGGGGTCTGGAGCGATTCACACTTGAAAACACACACTGGGTGGGATTACGAAACGGAACAACTGCGAATGTTCTGCAAACATGTTTGCCATTCTGATCCCCTAACAGCCATTTTGCGGATCAGAAATAAGCTCTTTTCGTTAACATATTTCATAAAGGCAGACAAAGCAAAAGAAACCGAGATTATTTCTGATCCGCAAAATGACAGTTATGGGATCAGAATGGCAAACATGTTTGCGCAACATACGCAACTCTTCCGTTTCATAGCCCGACTCACTATTGTCCTAATTTTATTAGGACGATATTAGATTGAAGTGCAATCTAATTTATAAAAATCGATGCCAAAGATTTGTTTTCGTAAAAAAGTGCAAATCCCACTTACAGGTTGATAATGCGGACAGAACGAAGAAATGAGCCGAATGTGGGGTAGATGGCCTCTACTGTAAACGTTACACGTCCTTGAAATATGCACGTGTAACGTTTACATGTCAATTGTATTCAATCATAGGCAAAGAACCCGACACTTTTCCACGATTTAATGAAGATTCGGTTGAAATCGAGCTAAGAAATCGCTGAAAATAAATATCCGCTTTACCTAACGAACAACTTGGTGGATTTTTTTCAGTAATGGATTTTAATTGTAGTACCAGAGCTGTTTGTTAATGGGTGAAACCATCATTCTTCTGTTAATCAGTAAATTTATTTCTCCGGCTGACTTCATAAAGGTTTTATATAAAAAAAATATCAAAAAGGTTTAGTATCTAACAATTTTATAAAAAAAATAAAAACAATTGAATGCTAATAATAATATTGGGCTCATCATTTGTAGAGTCATGTAGATGGGTTTCGCACATGACTATACAGATATGATACAATTTTCGTATCAAAACGAATTTTTAACTTTCCGACAGACGATTTAGCCTATCTAGTAGACTTTGTAGAATATTTTTGTTATAAAAATTCTGCTCGAAAATCCGCTTGAAAAGAAGCCTAAGAAAATGTTTAAATGAATCTAGATTAAATAATAATAGGAACGGGCGCCTGGAGTCTTTATAGACCATGTGAAAATCGAAGCCTCTTGCGTTATAGGCATCCAGGCAATCCAGGAGCCTTACTCTCAGTTGAGCCTTTTTTTGTTGTGCATACCTAACCTTTACTCTTCTCTCTCGTTATCTTGAAGTTGTATTGTTTGAGTTAAAAAGGTTTTCGACTTAGAGAAATTCGACTTAAAGATTGCCTTTTTTATCAAAAATTGACGGAAGCCACTCAACCCCTAAATTTCTACATGGTTTTCGAAAAATGCATAGCACCACCACCGCCCTCGATACGATCACGTCCAACATATTTAATGGACTCAACCAACCGAAACCATGCAAGCGTACCGTCCTGGTTGCTCTCGATCTGTCAAAAGCATTTGACACTGTCAACCACACTCTATTGCTAACAGATCTCCGCAATACAACACCACCGTACATCCATAAATGGATCGCTAATTACCTTGCCGGTCGTCAATCCTGAGAGTTTAGAAACGGGAAGTCTAAACTCAGGAAAATCAAGCAAGGCGTTCCCCAGGGTGGAGTCTTATCCCCCACTCTTTTCAACCTCTACATGGCAGGATTACCTACACCACCAACGGGACTACAAATCATCTCATACGCAGACGACTGCACCATCATGGCAACTGGTAACAACATTCCCGAAATGTGCGATCTAATCAACGAATACCTGCAGGTTCTCAACGCTTTCTTCGCCAGTAAAAATCTGAAGCTATCGGCGCCCAAGTCCTCCGCCACATTATTCACAAGCTTCAACCAAGAATACAACACACAACTGCCCATCTACGTTGACACCCACATCATCCCAACAACCAGGACTCCCAAAATCCTTGGTGTCACGCTTGACAACTCCGGCAAATTCAACACCCACGCTGAAAATATATGTTCCAAACTCAGGAGCAGGAATAAAATATTAAAAGCACTTGCCGGTAGTACATGGGGCACAGACAAAGAAACCCTCTTGGCTACGTATAAAGCGATTGGTCGCCCCCTGGTCAATTACGCAGCACCAACGTGGACAAATGGTCTCTGCAATACAAACTGGGGCCACATTCAAACCTGCCAAAACACAGCACTACGCACCATCACCGGCTGTGTTAAGATGTCTTCACAAGATCATCTACACCAGGAGACAAAATTAATGACTTTAAGGAGCCATAATGAACTTCTCACTAAGCAATATTTAGTCGGATGTTATCGAACAAACCACCCGAACAACCCACTCATGGACAAAACACCACCGCCACGTCGTATCAGACGTTCAATCAGGGACAAAGAGCGTGAAGTCCAGCGATACAAAAAAGTTCCTTTCGATGACTCCGACTACAAGGCGGCCATTGCAGACTTACACACATCCGAAGTTCATAAAGCTACTCAAAGTCTCACGAACAACCGTGTACTTGGCATCAAACCTCCTGCCATATCTCCAGACGAAGAATCACTACCAAGAGCTACTCGTACCACCCTAGCTCAACTTCGATCCGGCTGGTACCCGCGACTAAACTCCTATTTGTCACGAATAAACAATAAAGTCGCCAACACCTGCCCAGCCTGCGGAACCAGTCCACATGACGTGGACCATATTTTCGATTGTTCAGCTGCTCCCACGCACCTCACACCACTTGCGTTATGGACACAACCCATCGAAGCAGCTTTTTTCCTAAATCTTGACCTCGAGGATGGAATGCCCACCATCTTCGAATGACAATGTGCAACTTTACTAAATGTTTCCCCATTTGTGCCGCTACTACAACAACAACCACTGTTTGTTTAATGAAGCAGCCTCGCTATTAACCGATCTTCTCCACGTGTTTCTTGGCCGTCCAACACGGCGTCTAGCATTGGCTCCCTGAGGGTTCCAATCTAGGGCCTGCTTTGCAATATTTGTTGGCCCTCTTCGGAGAGTATGACCTATCCATTGCCATTTTCGCCTTTTGACAGAAGTGCCTATCCAATCCAGGCCTGTGATACTCAGGAGATCATCATTGGAAATAATCTCCGGCCAGCGGATTTGTAGGATGCGCCGTAGGCACTGGTTTACGAAAGTTTGCAGCTTAGTTGTTATCTCGTTGGTCACCTTCCAAGTTGAACAGCCATAAAGAAGCACAGATATTACAATAGAATTGATGATTCGGATTTTGGTGCGCCTGGAAATGTTGTTATTTTGCCAGAAAGGAGTCGAAGTGAAGAAGGCTGCCCTTGCCTTATTGATACGCGATTGTATATCAGCGTCCGCGCCGCCATCTGCTGTGACTATGCTTCCGAGGTAGCAGAATTCGTCAACTTTTTCGACTGCCTGGCCCGAAACACAAATTCCGCTTTGTCCCCCAGGATGGGAGCTCAAGTACTTGGTCTTGGCAGCGTTTATCTTGAGCCCGGCATTACGACTTTCGCAATGCAGAGCATCGGCCATTTGAGCTACATCCTCCTTTTTATTTGAAAGCAGACAAATATCGTCAGCATAGTCCAGGTGTTGCAGGTAATCAAACATTTTCCATCTGATACCCTTCCTCTGGGTTTGAAGCGCGCTCACTAGTACATCGTTAATGGCTATGAGGAAAACAATAGGTGATAAAATGCAACCTTGTCTCACTCCACTGTGCACCTCAAAAGGATCTGAAAGCTTACCCTTGTGCAAAACGTGACATTGGGCTCCCTGATAAGATTCCTTGATGATGGAAATTATTTTATCTGGTATGCCCCTCCTACGAAGAGCTCTCCAAATATACTCCCGATCAACACTATCGAACGCCTTCTCGAAATCAATGAACATGAGGTGTAATGGGGATCTCCATTCGGCGGATTGCTCAATAATAATTCGGAGAGTGTTTATATGGTCGCTACATGAAAAACCCTCACGAAAGCCAGCCTGTTCATTGCTTAAAGTGCGATCAACTTCATCCTTGATCCGGTTCAATATAATTTTAGCCATCAGCTTGGATACAGCTGGAAGTAGGCAAATACCGCGCCAATTATTACAATCCTTAAGGTTACCCTTCTTGGGAATTTTAATAATTACGCCCTTTTTCCATTCTACTGGAAGAGTTTCGGTTTCCCAACACTCTCTGATGAGGGGAAGCAGAATATCCGCTGTAGCATTCGAATCCGCTTTAAATAGTTCGACCGGAATTCCATCTATCCCCGGGGCCTCCATAGATTCGATAACCCGCTTTAATTCCGTCTTAGATGGTGGTCTGGAATTAATACTGGCTACTGGAGGGACGTCTTCTTCTGCCGATGAAGATGCACTTGCAGGCCCGAAACGGTTGTTAAGGACCTCAAAAAAGTGCTCTTTCCATCTCTGAAGCTGCTGTTCTTTAGTAACAAGCAGTAACCCTTCTTTATGTTTCACAGGATGGTCCGTTGTGAACGACTTGCCAATTAGTGGTTTAATTAGCTTAAATAGGGTACCGCTTTCACCACGGTAAGCCTCATCATTTGCCTCCTTCGCTAAAGCGTTGATGTAAGTACGCTTATCACGCCTCACATTTCTCTGCACGCCTTTTTGTAGTGAACGGTATTCAGCACGAAGTTGATTTTTAGCTGAATTATCAGCAGCAGAGTTAATCTGTTCCTTAACTCTTTTGCGTGCTGAGATAAGAGACCAAGTAGCATCACTGATAAATGGTCTCCTACCTCGATCCAATCTTCCCACAGTCGCTTCGCCACATGAAATAAAAGAATCCTTTGCAAAATTCCATCTATCTTCAATTGTAGGATTCTGAAGGCAAGGCGGTCGAATATCCACGTCAATCGAGGAATTTTTTAGCTTTTGCACATTAAATCGTGGCAATATTCGCGTGTTGTGAGATCGTTGAATCGCTGCCGTTCGTAGGCGAAATTTCGCGATAACAAGGTGGTGGTCGCTGCCAACATCAGCCCCACGCTTCGACCTGACGTCTAAGAGGCAGTTTCTCCATGTCTTAGAAACAGCAATATAGTCAATTTGGTTCTTTGTTCTGCCATCAGGAGAAATCCAAGTTGTTAGGTGGCAGAGTTTATGCTTGAACAACGTTCCGCCAATGACTAGTTGCCGAGAGTTACAAAACTCCACGAACATTTCGCCATTGTTGTTCCTGTCGCCAAGCCCGTGATTGCCCATAAGGTGTTCCAAGCCTAAATTTATCAGTACCGACTTTGGCGTTGAGATCCCCCATTATAATTTTGATGTCACCCCTGGGAGCCATATCAAAGGTGTCGCCTAGTCGCTGATAAAAAACGTCCTTTGCGGATTGGTCTGCAGGTTCAGTCGGTGCGTAGCACTGAATAATTGTGATGTTTCGTACTCTGGATTTGAATCTGGCTGTGATGATACGGTCGGAGATAGGTTTCCAGTCGATAAGGGATCGGCGTGCATTCCTAGTCAACAGGATTCCGACGCCCGCTTGCCGAGGTGAATTATCGTCTTCACTTCCAGAGTAGAGCAATACAGTGCGAGAGCTTGGTGATAAAGTCGCCCCCGATCCGAGCCATCTTGTTTCGCTCAGTCCTAGTATAGCGATGTTGTATGCGGTCATTTCCTGTTCGACTTCTGTGAGCCTTGTGTTATTACACTCACCCCACATCGTCCGAACGTTCCAAAAACCGATGGTAGTCCGTTGTTTATAGCCAAAAGTCGTTGCCGTTGAATCAGTCCGAGGTATCCGAGGCTCGTTTGATGTTTCGAGTGTAAAGTAAATTTCAGGTACGCAGGATACAAGCCTACATACCCTATCCCTCAAATCGCCTTTTACGACAAGCCGGGATCGCTGTGGTATAATTCTAACCCCAAAACCACAGGGGTCAATTTTTTGTTAAGTTTCGTACATATCTAAACCCTTGAGCGCAAAACTAGCTTCAATGGACCCGAAATCAAAAAGTTATTTTAAATCGCAGTCCAAAAAGTCCCAAATAGTCACTACGCTAGGGGGCCCCTGGTGGCTGGGGGCCCGTGTTCGACCGAACACATGGAACACCGTACATTACGCCACTGTCATTAGTAAATGAACAGCATTCCCAATGCCGCACAAAGAAACCTAATAAGCTCTTCGGTAAGGCTTGTGATCAGTCATGTCTGTTTTAAATGTGTTTTAAGCAACATAATGATAATCGCACTTTCATTTGGCAAACGTTCATTTTCTATAGCTCGGCTTTCGGAAATTTAACGCAGTTGTAAAGCTACTTGCTCACATTTCCTCCATATTTTAAGTCCTACCTATTAACGTTCGATAGTTACAGCTGTCCAAATCGCACTTTTGCCTTTTCTAATCGAAAATTGCTCATAAAATATGGCAGACTTGTGGAGCACCGCAGTGCCCATATTTGGTGAAAATTTCAATGCTCTAGCTGTCAAGGTTAAAAGTTAAAACCGTCGAAAGATGCAATTTAAGGTGTGAACTTAGACTCCTGTACGATTGATATTTAGCTTTGGCAATCGGTTCATTTTCGATAACTCGGGAACACTTTGACCGATCTTTCCGAATTGGTAGTTTGTAGAGCTACTTGGCGCTCACATTTCCTCCAAATTTCAAGGTCCTACCTATCCGCACTTTTGTGTTTTCTAATCGAAAATTGGCCATAACTCGGAGCGGTAAATTTTGAAATTTGAGAGATTTGTATAGAGCACCGAACTGCCTATATTAGGTAAAAATGCTTTGGTTCAGAAGTTACAGCCGTGGAATAAAAAATGAGACCGAGTTCTAATCGTGCGAATAGCACGGCGAGTGTATACCCTATACCCATGTACAGACCTAGACGACATGCTAAACCCAAAATTTTCATTTTCATGTTTTTTGTAGGGGAGGGAGGGTATAGATGGGTCAGACCTGGCAAATCTTTTAACATCTTATCAAGGCATCCAACAGCTACCATTTGATACTAATTTGTAGTTCTTCGCGACATTATATCAAAATATATGGCTGAATATAACTTTGTAGAGGATGTAGGGGTAGGGGTAGCCGTAGACCTACTCCACTTTCCATCAACTTAAAGTATATGTCCG
The DNA here is from genome assembly GCA_949715475.1 of Microchrysa polita. Lineage (NCBI taxonomy): Eukaryota > Metazoa > Arthropoda > Insecta > Diptera > Stratiomyidae > Microchrysa > Microchrysa polita. The sequence continues at coordinate 86,407,137 of OX454418.1, read as the reverse complement.
AATTAGGCATTGATAAAAATTGCAATTCGGTAGCGATATTGCATCGAAAGTTATGGCCGAATTAAAATATCACGGAGGGGTAATTTGTATGGGAGGTAGGATTGGTCCGATTGGGCCCATTTTCAATACCGTCCAAGATTTTATCAAAACAAACAGCTTCATTATTTCGGGAGTTATCTTGCGAAGAGCTAGACACACGGACAGACAGACAGATCGACCCTGATCATTTATATATGTACTTTGCCATACCTCCGGAGGCTTGTTTGTAGATTGTAGAGGGGCGTGAACCCGAAGGGCTTCGCAGCACTGAAGCCAGTGGGCCTATTGTGCTATCGCCCTAGTCGCAGATGGGCAGGACTACGCCTGACGATCAAGGTTGATCGTGCTCAGCCGTTCTTCAGTGGGAATACCCTGCTATAAACATTTTCGATTGTCTCAGCCCAGGTAGTTTATCCCAGTGCTCAGTTGCCTTGAGTCGTTCCTAGTCTCTGAAAGCTCTCTTTACTAAACATGAAGAGATGTTGCAGAACATTTCAGGTCCGCAGAAAGGGGATGATGCAGCTGTGCGTGCTAGCTCATCAGCCTGTTCGTTCCCTGCGATGCCCATATGACCTGGAACCCAGAAAAGTGTTAGGCTGTTGTTTTCGCCTAGTTTGTTCAACGCCTTCAGGCAGCATTGAACAATAATTCTTGACGTGACGGTGTACTTAGTAAGGGATTTAATAGCCGCTTGGCTGTCTGAGAAGATGGCTATACCATACGTTTATTTACGTAGTTGTCTCGTAGGCAGAGATCAGCGTAGGTTTCTATTGCGTGTATTTCTGCCTGGAAAACAGTGGTGTGGAGGCCCATAGGTATAGATATTCTATGTGCTGGGCCAACCACACCCGCTCCTGAGCCTTCTGTTGTCTTGGAGCCGTCAGTAAACCATTTGATGGTCTGTGGATGTCGTGCTCTGTGGCCGTCATCGTTCGGTCGCCACTCTCTGAAATAGACACTCATAGAGAAACGAGTTTCCAAACTCGGCACGACTGGTCGCAAGTTTATTATTCAGAAGAAGATGATAAGAAGTATTCTTATCGTAGAATGATAAACTGCCAATGCGACTAGGAAGTGGTATGGCTGACAACCGTATCACACTCCGAATTCAGTTGTCTTTGTAACGCTGATGACTACACACGGTAGTCATCAACGCACCATGCTCCACTAGGAGTTACGGTAATGAAGAGAGGGATGCAGCCTAGCGAAGTTAGGGTGCCACTCCTCCCTGCTCCATGTTACAGCCCGGAAGCAGCGTCCGAATGAGAGCTCTTTTGCAAGGTGGTCGGAGGGCATATTCGCGATAGTATTGTTTTTGAGGCATCGGAAGCAGCGTCCGAATGAGAGCTCTTTTGCAAGGTGGTCGGAGGGCATATTCGCGATAGTATTGTTTTTGAGGCATCTGAGCTGCCCCTTAGTGAGCTGCAGACTGGCATCATTAGCAATGAGTCGTATCATTGCTAGTTTTGCCTGGGTCTCGAGGTGGATTTCAATTGGGTGTATATCTAGTAGAACTTCTAGAGCACTGCTAGGGCAAGATCGGAGAGCACCGGTGGTAATCAGACACGCTAGTCTCTGTACCTTACCTAGAACGGACTTACCCTCCGTAGTCAGGGCTCTCTTCCACCAGACCACAGCACACGTTTAAAGTTGGTCGAACTATTGCTTTGTATATCCAGATCATAATGGATGGTTTCAAACCCCAGGTTTTCCCTACGTATTTTTTGCATATCCAAAGGGTTCTGGTGGCTTTTTCCGCCACCGCCTAGACATGCTTATTCCAGTAGAGTTTGCTGTCAAGGATAACTCCAAGATATTTGACTTGACTCCCAATTGGTAGAGGGGTTTTGTACATAATCGGGCTTCTGAGCTCAGCCGGATTTCTGTTTCTGGAGAAGAGTATGATGATCGCTTTGGATGGGTTCACTCGGAGCCCGTTTCCATCACACCATTCTTGTATGTACTATATTTAGTGCTGGTTCGAGTAAATCTGGAAGAATTTCCTCAAACAAACCGTTAACCACTATAACCACATCGTCGGCGTATCCCTGTACTGAGAAGCCATTGGATGAGAGCTTGGACAATAGATCGTCGGCAACCAGGCACCACAGGAGTGGCGAGAGTACACCCCCTTGTGGGCATCCTCTTGTGACCTTAGCAAAGAGATTGTTCGTTTATTTGGCAGACGACTTTTCTTGAGGAGAGCATGCTACTTATCCATCCAACGGTCGTATTTTCTACCATCCTATATCTTAACGCTTTTTGAATTGCATCGAAGGTAGTATTATCGAATGCCCCTTCGATGTCCAGGAAAGCAGCGAGAACGGTATTTTTAGGCTCAAAGGCTTTTTCAATTTCTCCTGCAAGGCTATGAAGCGCCAATTCTATTGATTTACCTGTTTGGTAAGCAAACTGTCTCTTGTGAAGCGGGTTTCTGATCAGTGTTGTATTTCTGATGTGCTCATCAATGATTTTTATACCCTATACCCATAAGATGGTATAGGGTATATTGTTTTTGTTACGACGATTTATGTAACACCTCAAAGGAGCCACCGGAGGTATGGCAAAGTATATATATAAATGATCAGGGCCGGTCACTGATTCGAATAAGCCATGTCCGTCTGTCTGTCTGTCTGTCCGTCCGTGTGTCTGTCAGTCCGCAGGATAACTCCCGAAATAATGAAGCTAGCGTTTTGAAATTTTGGTCAGATGATTGTTTTGATAAAAGCTTGGATGGTATTGAAAATGGGCCAAATCGGACCAAGGGTTCCCCTACCTCCCATACAAATGACCCCTCCGTGAAAGTTTTAATCGGTCATATTTTTCGACGGAATATCGCTTGCGACCTGATATTTTCATCAATGCCTAATTGTGACATATGCTTGAAGTTGGTGGAAAGTGGGGAAGGTCTGACTACCCCTACCCCTACATCCCCTACAAAGCAATATTCTGCAATATCTTTTGATAGAATGTCGCGAAAAACTTCAAATTTTGAGCAAATGATAGCTGTTGGATGCCGTTATAAGATATTAAAGATGTGCGCGATTCGACCCATCTTCGACCCTTAAAAAATTGTAATTGCATATTTTCGGTTTTACGAGCATTCTAGGTCTGTACATGGGTATAGGGTATACACTCATCGTGCTATTCGCACGATTAGAACTCGGTCTCGTTTCCATTGATTTGAGCATGAATGAGATAGGCTTCCTTGAGATGCTACATAATATTAGCGTAACCAAAACAATGTACCCTATACCATTTTATGGGTAAATGTAACACTCGTATATTTTTTAACGTAAAAAACAGGACAAATTAATTCACCAAAAATCTTCGTATGACAGGACAATGCTAGTAAAAAACAAGGACAACCAGAAACACAAATGCCTCTGTAATATTTGCGTACCATTCGAAAGCGTGGAACTCAAACGCTTGTTTCAGTGTAGTTTGATCATTTTGCTGAAACTTTGAAGGCCCTAGCTATCACCGTTTAGGAGATACAGCCGTTTAAAGGTTGGCCAATAAACCAACCCCAAAACGCTCCTTTTGGGCCAAAATTCCACTTTTCTCAATTTCTATAAGATTTGGCGAAAATGGGGTTTGAAAAAGTCGATGAAGAGGGCATCCAGACCTACATTTTGCTGAAACTTTGAGGGCCCTAGCTATCACCGTTTAGGAGATACAGCCGTTTAAAGGTTGGCCAATAAACCACCCCCAAAACGCTTCTTTTGGGCTGAAAATGCCACTTTTCTCAATTTCTGTGAAATTTGGCGAAAATGGGGTTTGAAAATGTCGATGAAGAGGGCATCCAGACCTACATTTTGCTGAAACTTCGAGGGCCCTAGCTATCACCGTTTAGCAGATACAGCCGTTTAAAGGTTGGCCAATAAACCACCCCAAAACGCTTCTTTTGGGCTGAAAATGCCTCTATTCCCAATTTCTGTGACATTTGGCAAAAATGGGGTTTGAAAAAGTCGATGAAGAGGGCATCCAGACCTACATTTTGCTGAAACTTTGAGGGTCCTAGCTATCACCGTTTAGGAGATACAGCCGTTTAAAGGTTGGCCAATAAACCACCCCTAAAACGCTCCTTTTGGGCCAAAATTCCACTTTTCTCAATTTCTATGAGATTTGGCGAAAATGGGGTTTGAAAAAGTCGATGAAGAGGGCATCCAGACCTACATTTTGCTGAAACTTTGAGGGCCCTAGCTATCACCGTTTAGGAGATACAGCCGTTTAAAGGTTGGCCAATAAACCACCCCCAAAACGCTTCTTTTGGGCTGAAAATGCCACTTTTCTCAATTTCTGTGAAATTTGTCGAAAATGGGGTTTGAAAAAGTCGATGAAGAGGGCATCCAGACCTACATTTTGCTGAAACTTTGAGGGCCCTAGCTATCACCGTTTAGGAGATACAGCCGTTTAAAGGTTGGAATAAACCACCCCTAAAACGCTCCTTTTGGGCCAAAATTCCACTTTTCTCAATTTCTATGAGATTTGGCGAAAATGGGGTTTGAAAAAGTCGATGAAGAGGGCATCCAGACCTACATTTTGCTGAAACTTTGAGGGCCCTAGCTATCACCGTTTAGGAGATACAGCCGTTTAAAGGTTGGCCAATAAACCACCCCCAAAACGCTCCTTTTGGGCCAAAATTCCACTTTTCTCAATTTCTATGAGATTTGGCGAAAATGGGGTTTGAAAAAGTCGATGAAGAGGGCATCCAGACCTACATTTTGCTGAAACTTTGAGGGCCCTAGCTATCACCGTTTAGGAGATACAGGCGTTTAAAGGTTGGCCAATAAACCACCCCCAAAACGCTTCTTTTGGGCTGAAAATGCCACTTTTCTCAATTTCTGTGAAATTTGTCGAAAATGGGGTTTGAAAAAGTCGATGAAGAGGGCATCCAGACCTACATTTTGCTGAAACTTTGAGGGCCCTAGCTATCACCGTTTAGGAGATACAGCCGTTTAAAGGTTGGCCAATAAACCACCCCCAAAACGCTTCCTTTGGGCTGAAAATGCCACTTTTCTCAATTTCTGTGAAATTTGTCGAAAATGGGGTTTGAAAAAGTCGATGAAGAGGCCATCCAGACCTACATTTTGCTGAAACTTTGAGGGCCCTAGCAATCACCGTTTAGGAGATACAGTCGTTTAAAGGTTGGCCAATAAACCACCCCTAAAACGCTCCTTTTGGGCCAAAATTCCACTTTTCTCAATTTCTATGAGATTTGGCGAAAATGGGGTTTGAAAAAGTCGATGAAGAGGGCATCCAGACCTACATTTTGCTGAAACTTTGAGGGCCCTAGCTATCACCGTTTAGGAGATACAGTCGTTTAAAGGTTGGCCAATAAACCACCCCTAAAACGCTCCTTTTGGGCCAAAATTCCATTTTTCTCGATTTCTATGAGATTTGGCGAAAAAGGGGTTTGAAAAAGTCGATGAAGAGGGCATCCAGACCTACATTTTGCTGAAACTTTGAGGGCCCTAGCTATCACCGTTTAGGAGATACAGCCGTTTAAAGGTTGGCCAATAAACCAACCCCAAAACGCTTCTTTTGGGCTGAAAATGCCACTTTTCTCAATTTCTGTGAAATTTGTCGAAAATGGGGTTTGAAAAAGTCGATGAAGAGGGCATCCAGACCTACATTTTGCTGAAACTTTGAGGGCCCTAGCAATCACCGTTTAGGAGATACAGTCGTTTAAAGGTTGGCCAATAAACCACCCCTAAAGCGCTCCTTTTGGGCCAAAATTCCACTTTTCTCAATTTCTATGAGATTTGGCGAAAATGGGGTTTGAAAAAGTTGATGAAGAGGGCATCCAGACCTACATTTTGCTGAAACTTTGAGGGCCCTAGCTATCACCGTTTAGGAGATACAGCCGTTTAAAGGTTGGCCAATAAACCACCCCCAAAACGCTTCTTTTGGGCTGAAAATGCCACTTTTCTCAATTTCTGTGAAATTTGTCGAAAATGGGGTTTGAAAAAGTCGATGAAGAGGCCATCCAGACCTACATTTTGCTGAAACTTTGAGGGCCCTAGCTATCACCGTTTAGGAGATACAGCCGTTTAAAGGTTGGCCAATAAACCACCCCCAAAACGCTTCTTTTGGGCTGAAAATGCCACTTTTCTCAATTTCTGTGAAATTTGTCGAAAATGGGGTTTGAAAAAGTCGATGAAGAGGGCATCCAGACCTACATTTTGCTGAAACTTTGAGGGCCCTAGCTATCACCGTTTAGGAGATACAGCCGTTTAAAGGTTGACCAATAAACCACCCCCAAAACGCTCCTTTTGGGATAAAATTGCAACTTTTTTCAATTTCTATGAGATTTGGCGAAAATGGGGTTTGAAAAAATCGATGAAGAGGGCATCCAGACCTACATTTTGCTGAAACTTTGAGGGCCCTAGCTATCACCGTTTAGGAGATACAGCCGTTTAAAGGTTGACCAATAAACCACCCCCAAAACGCTCCTTTTGGGATAAAATTGCAACTTTTTTCAATTTCTATGAGATTTGGCGAAAATGGGGTTTGAAAAAATCGATGAAGAGGGCATCCAGACCTACATTTTGCTGAAACTTTGAGGGCCCTAGCTATCACCGTTTAGGAGATACAGCCGTTTAAAGGTTGACCAATAAACCACACCTAAAACGCTCCTTTTGGGCCAAAATTCCACTTTTCCCAATTTCTATGAGATTTGGCGAAAATGGGGTTTGAAAAAGTCGATGAAGAGGGCATCCAGACCTACATTTTGCTGAAACTTTGAGGGCCCTAGCTATCACCGTTTAGGAGATACAGCCGTTTAAAGGTTGGCCAATAAACCACCCCCAAAACGCTTCCTTTGGGCTGAAAATGCCACTTTTCTCAATTTCTGTGAAATTTGTCGAAAATGGGGTTTGAAAAAGTCGATAAAGAGGGCATCCAGACTTACATTTTGCTGAAACTTTGAGGGCCCTAGCTATCACCGTTTAGGAGATACAGCCGTTTAAAGGTTGGCCAATAAACCACCCCCAAAACGCTTCTTTTGGGCTGAAAATGCCACTTTTCTCAATTTCTGTGAAATTTGTCGAAAATGGGGTTTGAAAAAGTCGATGACGAGGGCATCCAGACCTACATTTTGCTGAAACTTTGAGGGCCCTAGCTATCACCGTTTAGGAGATACAGCCGTTTAAAGGTTGGCCAATAAACCACCCCCAAAACGCTTCTTTTGGGCTGAAAATGCCACTTTTCTCAATTTCTGTGAGATTTGGCGAAAATGGGGTTTGAAAAAGTCGATGAAGAGGGCATCCAGACCTACATTTTGCTGAAACTTTGAGGGCCCTAGCTATCACCGTTTAGGAGATACAGCCGTTTAAAGGTTGACCAATAAACCACCCCCAAAACGCTCCTTTTGGGATAAAATTGCAACTTTTTTCAATTTCTATGAGATTTGGCGAAAATGGGGTTTGAAAAAATCGATGAAGAGGGCATCCAGACCTACATTTTGCTGAAACTTTGAGGGCCCTAGCTATCACCGTTTAGGAGATACAGCCGTTTAAAGGTTGACCAATAAACCACCCCCAAAACGCTCCTTTTGGGATAAAATTGCAACTTTTTTCAATTTCTATGAGATTTGGCGAAAATGGGGTTTGAAAAAGTCGATGAAGAGGGCATCCAGAACTACATTTTGCTGAAACTTTGAGGGGCCTAGCTATCACCGTTTAGGAGATACAGCCGTTTAAAGGTTGGCCAATAAACCACCCCTAAAACGCTCCTTTTGGGCCAAAATTCCACTTTTCTCAATTTCTATGAGATTTGGCGAAAATGGGGTTTGAAAAAGTCGATGAAGAGGGCATCCAGACCTACATTTTGCTGAAACTTTGAGGGCCCTAGCTATCACCGTTTAGGAGATACAGCCGTTTAAAGGTTGACCAATAAACCACCCCCAAAACGCTCCTTTTGGGATAAAATTGCAACTTTTTTCAATTTCTATGAGATTTGGCGAAAATGGGGTTTGAAAAAGTCGATGAAGAGGGCATCCAGAACTACATTTTGCTGAAACTTTGAGGGGCCTAGCTATCACCGTTTAGGAGATACAGCCGTTTAAAGGTTGGCCAATAAACCACCCCTAAAACGCTCCTTTTGGGCCAAAATTCCACTTTTCTCAATTTCTATGAGATTTGGCGAAAATGGGGTTTGAAAAAGTCGATGAAGAGGGCATCCAGACCTACATTTTGCTGTAACTTTGAGGGCCCTAGCTATCACCGTTTAGGAGATACAGCCGTTTAAAGGTTGGCCAATAAACCACCCCTAAAACGCTCCTTTTTGGTCAAAATTCCACTTTTCTCAATTTCTATGAGATTTGGCGAAAATGGGGTTTGAAAAAGTCGATGAAGAGGGCATCCAGACCTACATTTTGCTGAAACTTTGAGGGCCCTAGCTATCACCGTTTAGGAGATACAGCCGTTTAAAGGTTGGCCAATAAACCACCCCTAAAACGCTTCTTTTGGGCCAAAATTCCACTTTTCTCAATTTCTATGAGATTTGGCGAAAATGGGGTTTGAAAAAGTCGATGAAGAGGGCATCCAGACCTACATTTTGCTGAAACTTTGAGGGCCCTAGCTATCACCGTTTAGGAGATACAGCCGTTTAAAGGTTGGCCAATAAACCACCCCCAAAACGCTTCTTTTGGGCTGAAAATGCCACTTTTCTCAATTTCTGTGAAATTTGTCGAAAATGGGGTTTGAAAAAGTCGATGAAGAGGGCATCCATACAGCCGTTTAAAGGTTGGCCAATAAACCACCCCCAAAACGCTTCTTTTGGGCTGAAAATGCCACTTTTCTCAATTTCTGTGAAATTTGTCGAAAATGGGGTTTGAAAAAGTCGATGAAGAGGGCATCCAGACCTACATTTTGCTGAAACTTTGAGGGCCCTAGCTATCACCGTTTAGGAGATACAGCCGTTTAAAGGTTGGCCAATAAACCACCCCCAAAACGCTTCCTTTGGGCTGAAAATGCCACTTTTCTCAATTTCTATGAGATTTGGCGAAAATGGGGTTTGAAAAAGTCGATGAAGAGGGCATCCAGACCTACATTTTGCTGAAACTTTGAGGGCCCTAGCTATCACCGTTTAGGAGATACAGCCGTTTAAAGGTTGGCCAATAAACCACCCCACCCCCAAAATGCTTCTTTTGGGCTGAAAATGCCACTTTTCTCAATTTCTGTGAAATTTGTCGAAAATGGGGTTTGAAAAAGTCGACGAAGAGGGCATCCAGACTTACATTTTGCTGAAACTTTGAGGGCCCTAGCTATCACCGTTTAGGAGATACAGCCGTTTAAAGGTTGGCCAATAAACCACCCCTAAAACGCTCCTTTTGGGTCAAAATTCCACTTTTCTCAATTTCTATGAGATTTGGCGAAAATGGGGTTTGAAAAAGTCGATGAAGAGGGCATCCAGACCTACATTTTGCTGAAACTTTGAGGGCCCTAGCTATCACCGTTTAGGAGATACAGCCGTTTAAAGGTTGGCCAATAAACCACCCCTAAAACGCTTCTTTTGGGCCAAAATTCCACTTTTCTCAATTTCTATGAGATTTGGCGAAAATGGGGTTTGAAAAAGTCGATGAAGAGGGCATCCAGACCTACATTTTGCTGAAACTTTGAGGGCCCTAGCTATCACCGTTTAGGAGATACAGCCGTTTAAAGGTTGGCCAATAAACCACCCCCAAAACGCTTCTTTTGGGCTGAAAATGCCACTTTTCTCAATTTCTGTGAAATTTGTCGAAAATGGGGTTTGAAAAAGTCGATGAAGAGGGCATCCAGACCTACATTTTGCTGGAACTTTGAGGGCCCTAGCTATCACCGTTTAGGAGATACAGCCGTTTAAAGGTTGGCCAATAAACCACCCCCAAAACGCTTCTTTTGGGCTGAAAATGCCACTTTTCTCAATTTCTGTGAAATTTGTCGAAAATGGGGTTTGAAAAAGTCGATGAAGAGGGCATCCAGACCTACATTTTGCTGAAACTTTGAGGGCCCTAGCTATCACCGTTTAGGAGATACAGCCGTTTAAAGGTTGGCCAATAAACCACCCCCAAAACGCTTCCTTTGGGCTGAAAATGCCACTTTTCTCAATTTCTGTGAAATTTGTCGAAAATGGGGTTTGAAAAAGTCGACGAAGAGGGCATCCAGACTTACATTTTGCTGAAACTTTGAGGGCCCTAGCTATCACCGTTTAGGAGATACAGCCGTTTAAAGGTTGGCCAATAAACCACCCCTAAAACGCTCCTTTTGGGTCAAAATTCCACTTTTCTCAATTTCTATGAGATTTGGCGAAAATGGGGTTTGAAAAAGTCGATGAAGAGGGCATCCAGACCTACATTTTGCTGAAACTTTGAGGGCCCTAGCTATCACCGTTTAGGAGATACAGCCGTTTAAAGGTTGGCCAATAAACCACCCCTAAAACGCTTCTTTTGGGCCAAAATTCCACTTTTCTCAATTTCTATGAGATTTGGCGAAAATGGGGTTTGAAAAAGTCGATGAAGAGGGCATCCAGACCTACATTTTGCTGAAACTTTGAGGGCCCTAGCTATCACCGTTTAGGAGATACAGCCGTTTAAAGGTTGGCCAATAAACCACCCCACCCCCAAAATGCTTCTTTTGGGCTGAAAATGCCACTTTTCTCAATTTCTGTGAAATTTGTCGAAAATGGGGTTTGAAAAAGTCGATGAAGAGGGCATCCAGATCTACATTTTGCTGAAACTTTGAGGGCCCTAGCTATCACCGTTTAGGAGATACAGCCGTTTAAAGGTTGGCCAATAAACCACCCCCAAAACGCTTCTTTTGGGCTGAAAATGCCACTTTTCTCAATTTCTGTGAAATTTGTCGAAAATGGGGTTTGAAAAAGTCGATGAAGAGGGCATCCAGACCTACATTTTGCTGAAACTTTGAAGGCCCTAGCTATCACCGTTTAGGAGATACAGCCGTTTAAAGGTTGGCCAATAAACCACCCCCAAAACGCTTCTTTTGGGCTGAAAATGCCACTTTTCTCAATTTCTGTGAAATTTGTCGAAAATGGGGTTTGAAAAAGTCGATGAAGAGGGCATGCAGACCTACATTTTGCTGAAACTTTGAGGGCCCTAGCTATCACCGTTTAGGAGATACAGCCGTTTAAAGGTTGGCCAATAAACCACCCCCAAAACGCTTCTTTTGGGCTGAAAATGCCACTTTTCTCAATTTCTGTGAAATTTGTCGAAAATGGGGTTTGAAAAAGTCGATGAAGAGGGCATCCAGACCTACATTTTGCTGAAACTTTGAGGGCCCTAGCTATCACCGTTTAGGAGATACAGCCGTTTAAAGGTTGGCCAATAAACCACCCCCAAAACGCTTCTTTTGGGCTGAAAATGCCACTTTTCTCAATTTCTGTGAAATTTGTCGAAAATGGGGTTTGAAAAAGTCGATGAAGAGGGCATCCAGACCTACATTTTGCTGAAACTTTGAGGGCCCTAGCTATCACCGTTTAGGAGATACAGCCGTTTAAAGGTTGGCCAATAAACCACCCCTAAAACGCTCCTTTTGGGTCAAAATTCCACTTTTCTCAATTTCTATGAGATTTGTCGAAAATGGGGTTTGAAAAAGTCGATGAAGAGGGCATCCAGACCTACATTTTGCTGAAACTTTGAGGGCCCTAGCTATCACCGTTTAGGAGATACAGCCGTTTAAAGGTTGGCCAATAAACCACCCCCAAAACGCTTCTTTTGGGCTGAAAATGCCACTTTTCTCAATTTCTGTGAAATTTGTCGAAAATGGGGTTTGAAAAAGTCGATGAAGAGGGCATCCAGACCTACATTTTGCTGAAACTTTGAGGGCCCTAGCTATCACCGTTTAGGAGATACAGCCGTTTAAAGGTTGGCCAATAAACCACCCCTAAAACGCTCCTTTTGGGTCAAAATTCCACTTTTCTCAATTTCTATGAGATTTGTCGAAAATGGGGTTTGAAAAAGTCGATGAAGAGGGCATCCAGACCTACATTTTGCTGAAACTTTGAGGGCCCTAGCTATCACCGTTTAGGAGATACAGCCGTTTAAAGGTTGGCCAATAAACCACCCCCAAAACGCTTCTTTTGGGCTGAAAATGCCACTTTTCTCAATTTCTGTGAAATTTGTCGAAAATGGGGTTTGAAAAAGTCGATGAAGAGGGCATCCAGACCTACATTTTGCTGAAACTTTGAGGGCCCTAGCTATCACCGTTTAGGAGATACAGCCGTTTAAAGGTTGGCCAATAAACCACCCCCAAAACGCTTCTTTTGGGCTGAAAATGCCACTTTTCTCAATTTCTGTGAAATTTGTCGAAAATGGGGTTTGAAAAAGTCGATGAAGAGGGCATCCAGACCTACATTTTGCTGAAACTTTGAGGGCCCTAGCTATCACCGTTTAGGAGATACAGCCGTTTAAAGGTTGGCCAATAAACCACCCCTAAAACGCTCCTTTTGGGTCAAAATTCCACTTTTCTCAATTTCTATGAGATTTGTCGAAAATGGGGTTTGAAAAAGTCGATGAAGAGGGCATCCAGACCTACATTTTGCTGAAACTTTGAGGGCCCTAGCTATCACCGTTTAGGAGATACAGCCGTTTAAAGGTTGGCCAATAAACCACCCCCAAAACGCTTCTTTTGGGCTGAAAATGCCACTTTTCTCAATTTCTGTGAAATTTGTCGAAAATGGGGTTTGAAAAAGTCGATGAAGAGGGCATCCAGACCTACATTTTGCTGAAACTTTGAGGGCCCTAGCTATCACCGTTTAGGAGATACAGCCGTTTAAAGGTTGGCCAATAAACCACCCCTAAAACGCTCCTTTTGGGTCAAAATTCCACTTTTCTCAATTTCTATGAGATTTGTCGAAAATGGGGTTTGAAAAAGTCGATGAAGAGGGCATCCAGACCTACATTTTGCTGAAACTTTGAGGGCCCTAGCTATCACCGTTTAGGAGATACAGCCGTTTAAAGGTTGGCCAATAAACCACCCCCAAAACGCTTCTTTTGGGCTGAAAATGCCACTTTTCTCAATTTCTGTGAAATTTGTCGAAAATGGGGTTTGAAAAAGTCGATGAAGAGGGCATCCAGACCTACATTTTGCTGAAACTTTGAGGGCCCTAGCTATCACCGTTTAGGAGATACAGCCGTTTAAAGGTTGGCCAATAAACCACCCCCAAAACGCTTCTTTTGGGCTGAAAATGCCACTTTTCTCAATTTCTGTGAAATTTGTCGAAAATGGGGTTTGAAAAAGTCGATGAAGAGGGCATCCAGACCTACATTTTGCTGAAACTTTGAGGGCCCTAGCTATCACCGTTTAGGAGATACAGCCGTTTAAAGGTTGGCCAATAAACCACCCCCAAAACGCTTCTTTTGGGCTGAAAATGCCACTTTTCTCAATTTCTGTGAAATTTGTCGAAAATGGGGTTTGAAAAAGTCGATGAAGAGGGCATCCAGACCTACATTTTGCTGAAACTTTGAGGGCCCTAGCTATCACCGTTTAGGAGATACAGCCGTTTAAAGGTTGGCCAATAAACCACCCCTAAAACGCTCCTTTTGGGTCAAAATTCCACTTTTCTCAATTTCTATGAGATTTGTCGAAAATGGGGTTTGAAAAAGTCGATGAAGAGGGCATCCAGACCTACATTTTGCTGAAACTTTGAGGGCCCTAGCTATCACCGTTTAGGAGATACAGCCGTTTAAAGGTTGGCCAATAAACCACCCCCAAAACGCTTCTTTTGGGCTGAAAATGCCACTTTTCTCAATTTCTGTGAAATTTGTCGAAAATGGGGTTTGAAAAAGTCGATGAAGAGGGCATCCAGACCTACATTTTGCTGAAACTTTGAGGGCCCTAGCTATCACCGTTTAGGAGATACAGCCGTTTAAAGGTTGGCCAATAAACCACCCCCAAAACGCTTCTTTTGGGCTGAAAATGCCACTTTTCTCAATTTCTGTGAAATTTGTCGAAAATGGGGTTTGAAAAAGTCGATGAAGAGGGCATCCAGACCTACATTTTGCTGAAACTTTGAGGGCCCTAGCTATCACCGTTTAGGAGATACAGCCGTTTAAAGGTTGGCCAATAAACCACCCCCAAAACGCTTCTTTTGGGCTGAAAATGCCACTTTTCTCAATTTCTGTGAAATTTGTCGAAAATGGGGTTTGAAAAAGTCGATGAAGAGGGCATCCAGACCTACATTTTGCTGAAACTTTGAGGGCCCTAGCTATCACCGTTTAGGAGATACAGCCGTTTAAAGGTTGGCCAATAAACCACCCCCAAAACGCTTCTTTTGGGCTGAAAATGCCACTTTTCTCAATTTCTGTGAAATTTGTCGAAAATGGGGTTTGAAAAAGTCGATGAAGAGGGCATCCAGACCTACATTTTGCTGAAACTTTGAGGGCCCTAGCTATCACCGTTTAGGAGATACAGCCGTTTAAAGGTTGGCCAATAAACCACCCCTAAAACGCTCCTTTTGGGTCAAAATTCCACTTTTCTCAATTTCTATGAGATTTGTCGAAAATGGGGTTTGAAAAAGTCGATGAAGAGGGCATCCAGACCTACATTTTGCTGAAACTTTGAGGGCCCTAGCTATCACCGTTTAGGAGATACAGCCGTTTAAAGGTTGGCCAATAAACCACCCCCAAAACGCTTCTTTTGGGCTGAAAATGCCACTTTTCTCAATTTCTGTGAAATTTGTCGAAAATGGGGTTTGAAAAAGTCGATGAAGAGGGCATCCAGACCTACATTTTGCTGAAACTTTGAGGGCCCTAGCTATCACCGTTTAGGAGATACAGCCGTTTAAAGGTTGGCCAATAAACCACCCCCAAAACGCTTCTTTTGGGCTGAAAATGCCACTTTTCTCAATTTCTGTGAAATTTGTCGAAAATGGGGTTTGAAAAAGTCGATGAAGAGGGCATCCAGACCTACATTTTGCTGAAACTTTGAGGGCCCTAGCTATCACCGTTTAGGAGATACAGCCGTTTAAAGGTTGGCCAATAAACCACCCCCAAAACGCTTCTTTTGGGCTGAAAATGCCACTTTTCTCAATTTCTGTGAAATTTGTCGAAAATGGGGTTTGAAAAAGTCGATGAAGAGGGCATTCAGACCTACATTTTGCTGAAACTTTGAGGGCCCTAGCTATCACCGTTTAGGAGATACAGCCGTTTAAAGGTTGGCCAATAAACCACCCCTAAAACGCTCCTTTTGGGCCAAAATTCCACTTTTCTCAATTTCTATGAGATTTGGCGAAAATGGGGTTTGAAAAAGTTGATGAAGAGGGCATCCAGACCTACATTTTGCTGAAACTTTGAGGGCCCTAGCTATCACCGTTTAGGAGATACAGCCGTTTAAAGGTTGGCCAATAAACCACCCCCAAAACGCTTCTTTTGGGCTGAAAATGCCACTTTTCTCAATTTCTGTGAAATTTGTCGAAAATGGGGTTTGAAAAAGTCGATGAAGAGGGCATCCAGACCTACATTTTGCTGAAACTTTGAGGGCCCTAGCTATCACCGTTTAGGAGATACAGCCGTTTAAAGGTTGGCCAATAAACCACCCTCAAAACGCTTCTTTTGGGCTGAAAATGCCACTTTTCTCAATTTCTGTGAAATTTGGCGAAAATGGGGTTTGAAAAAGTCGATGAAGAGGGCATCCAGGCCTACATTTTGCTGAAACTTTGAGGGCCCTAGCTATCACCGTTTAGGAGATACAGCCGTTTAAAGGTTGGCCAATAAACCACCCCCAAAACGCTTCTTTTGGGCTGAAAATGCCACTTTTCTCAATTTCTGTGAAATTTGGCGAAAATGGGGTTTGAAAAAGTCGATGAAGATGGCATCCAGACCTACATTTTGCTGAAACTTTGAGGGCCCTAGCTATCACCGTTTAGGAGATACAGCCGTTTAAAGGTTGGCCAATAAACCACCCCCAAAACGCTTCTTTTGGGCTGAAAATGCCACTTTTCTCAATTTCTGTGAAATTTGTCGAAAATGGGGTTTGAAAAAGTCGATGAAGAGGGCATCCAGACCTACATTTTGCTGAAACTTTGAGGGCCCTAGCTATCACCGTTTAGGAGATACAGCCGTTTAAAGGTTGGCCAATAAACCACCCCCAAAACGCTTCTTTTGGGCTGAAAATGCCACTTTTCTCAATTTCTGTGAAATTTGGCGAAAATGGGGTTTGAAAAAGTCGATGAAGATGGCATCCAGACCTACATTTTGCTGAAACTTTGAGGGCCCTAGCTATCACCGTTTAGGAGATACAGCCGTTTAAAGGTTGGCCAATAAACCACCCCCGAAACGCTTCTTTTGGGCTGAAAATGCCACTTTTCTCAATTTCTGTGAAATTTGTCGAAAATGGGGTTTGAAAAAGTCGATGAAGAGGGCATCCAGGCCTACATTTTGCTGAAACCTTGAGGGCCCTAACTATCACCGTTTAGGAGATACAGCCGTTTAAAGACTGGGCAATAAACCACCCCCAAAACGCTCCTTTTGGGCCAAAGTTCCACTTTTCTCAATTTCTATGAGATGAAGAGGGCATCCAGGCCTACATTTTGCTGAAACTTTTAGGGCCCTAACTATCACCGTTTAGGAGATACAGGCGTTTAAAGGTTGGCCAATAAACCACCCCCAAAACGCTCCTTTTGGGATAAAATTGCCACTTTTTTCAATTTCTATGAGATTTGGCGAAAATGGGGTTTAAAAAAAATCGATGAAGAGGGCATCCAGACCTACATTTTGCTGAAACTTTGAGAGCCCTAGCTATCACCGTTTAGAAGATACAGCCGTTTAAAGAATTTAAGAATTTAGTGTCCTCACTTCCTTGACAATTACTTTGCCATAAACCTTAGGCCCTGCATGCCCTAAATAGGATCTTCATGCCTTCGAGGGAAACTCTTGCATTGGGTGAGGTTACGGGACAAAACAGTTGCGTATGTTCCGCAAACATGTTTGCCGTTCTGATTCCCTAACTACCATTTTTTGGATCAAAAATAACCTCCGGTTCTTTGCGTTAGTCTGTATTTGTGTAACATGTAAACGAAAAGAACCGGAGATTACCAACCTAATTCTGGAAACCTTTGTCATACGGATGACGTCGATGAAACGGCAGCAGTTGGGGCATTCGGTGGCTCAGTGGTAGAGATGTCACTCTATCTCCCACTGCGGTCATAGATGTTTGTGTGGCCTCCTCTCGATCTCTTACTCTAATTTCCCTTCCGCCTTGACGACGGCATAACAAAATTGGCGTTGTTGCGTTTTTTTTTTAAATTCTTACAACTCCCGATGCAGCGCATTTTGCTTTAGTTTCTACAGGGTGACAAACGCGAACCTAACGGTTTTTAAAGCGTCGTAAGAAATCCTAAATTCACACCACAACATTTTATTTGCACTAAAAAACTCAGCACAACTCATTCCGATAAATATTAAAGGGACGGTGCTCAATCGCTCATTCCCCCCATCTTACCAACTGAAACGCTTTCAACAAAGGAAAAAGAGTTTAAATTTCTACAAACGTGAAATTTTCCACAGGGGAAGGATTTCTAAGATCAAAATATTATGCTAAGTGTCCTAGCGACAAAACAATTTTTGTGGCATGCATTTTCGATCTTTTACGATGTTCTAGAAGCCATTAGGTTCCCTCTTGGCACCCTGTACAAAGCCTCACCATAGGCAAGCTTAGCATCAAAATCGGAATGCTAGAGAAAAGCTGAATGCAATATGGAACGACAGGAATCCTTGTGACTTTTTTTTTACAGATGAGGGATTTTGTGCATTTTCAATTCTATTTACACTCCATCTTTGCACGAAATAGGATCATTACACACATACGGCCTCTTTGGCCGTAAAAATCTGCCGTTTTAACCGATCGGTCGCTATATCCATCAAAAATTACACTGCAGGGGCTTCATAAATATTGAGACCCGGGAACTCCGTCGTTATATGCACCAAGATTTAGTAAAGAGCAATCAATTGGCGATCGTGGTCGCGTATGGGTATATGAATCTGCGCTGAACATTATGTCCAAATTTTTTTTTATATATCTGTGCTGTTTTAAGCTGTAATATTTGAAAGACAGATTTATTGATAATGTGTGCAAATAATGTCTCAGAATGCTTCAGTGGCAATAACTCCTTGCGATGTCCTCTCTTGCCGGATTTAGAGAAGAGAGGGCTTCGCAAGGAGCCTCTCATCCTGCTGAATAAAGGCCCATTCATACAATTTATTTGTAAATTTCTATAAAATTTTAGTGTAGTTTTTAATTAATTTATTCGTAATTTGGCCAGCCAGCCTATACGCTGTTCAACAAACAGGATAAAACCGGACAAAAGCAGGACTTTCGAGGTTTTGGCAGGACGACAGTTTATGGTAAAAAAAGCATGACTGTCCTGCCAAAAACAGCGCGGATATGACCAATAGGTATAGGGTATAATGATAATTTTTCACAAAACGATGGAAAAATCACTACTCCATCCGATTTCTCTATCAACCTTTATACGAAAATGCATACTAAAGGACTCTTCAAAGATTTCCAGATAAAGTTTTTTCCCACAATATGTCCATAAAATGGCGCTAAGATCCCAGGGGACCGGCATGGCATGTATGCATAGTCTCCTCCAGAAACATCGCAAACAGAATAAGCAACGCTTCCATCGCATAATGAAGCAAATTTTGTCAAATTTGTACATTGGTCAGTTAAAAATACCGTAACGATTTTACAATTTGAATTTTCAATGAGTTTAAACGGTAGTATCGAGGAAGCTTTTTAAATTATTTAATTAGGAAACGAGTTATTTTATGTTGAATTTTGTGCAGTTTCAGAAAGTGAAGTAAAATCCCAGATTAAATATTTGGGAGTGTGGCAAATAGTGATTTTGCTCAGCAAGTCGAGCTTTTTGACACTATTTCCAAAAAATGCTAAAATTTTATAACGTTTGAAGATAGAGGGGTCATATAGAACATTCATGCTATCCAAATGAGCTGTAATATCATCCACTATTGAGTCGTAAGACACCCTGTATAAAACAAATCGCTTTGCTGTTCTGTCCTGTACTCGATATTTAAAAACACATCTAGCTTTCGTCATTTTTCTGGTTCATGATATCCAACTTGGCAGTTTAAGGAGGGGAAAACTGGGACGTTCTTTTTTCTTTCCTTTTTTATGCGACCTTCTTTCCTGAGTTATCGAAAAACATCTAATGTCTTTAACTAGAATAGACACATCCAATCCAGTTGCTGATAATAATTATTATTAACCACTTGTAACACTCATAGCGAAAAAATCAAAGGCGACTTCTAAGAAACCACCCACAAAGGCTGCAGTGAAAGCCCTACCAGCCTCCACTGATTACAGCGCGATTGACTTTTCTTTTGACAAAGATTATAACATGAAAATATGCAGTTGGAACGTAGCGGGATTGAGAGCGTGGCTTAAAAAGAGCGGTGCCGACTACATCAAACACGAACAACCCGATATTATATGCCTACAGGTAAATTCAGTAATCCATTCAGTCGTGTTCAGTTCACAGTAATCGTTTTAATTATTTCTCTTCACTTTCTTTACAGGAAATCAAATGCATTCCTGACGATATACCGGACGAAGCGCGTTTTCCCGGCTATCATCCGTATTGGCTCTGTAAGCCAGGCGGACACGCTGGCGTGGCAATTTACTCAAAAATCATGCCCATTAACGTCGAATACGGAATCGGTGATAGCGAACAGGACGATGAGGGTCGAATCCTGACGGCTGAATTTGAAAAGTTCTTTTTAATATGCGTCTATGTGCCAAATGCCGGACGTAAATTGGTCACATTGCCGAAACGTTTACGGTGGAATAAACTTTTCGAGGAGTTTGTTAAAAAGTTGAACGCCAAGAAGCCCGTTATCATTTGTGGTGACATGAATGTAGCGCACAATGAAATCGATTTGACTAATCCGAAACCGAATAAGAATAATGCCGGTTTCACAATGCAAGAACGTAACGGTATGACGGATCTATTGAGCTTGGGCTTCGTCGACACGTATCGTCATTTCTATCCGAATCAGGAACGAGCATATACGTTTTGGGCGTATTTCATGAATGCCCGGGCAAAAGACGTGGGCTGGCGATTGGATTATTTCATTGTGTCGGAGCGATTATTGTCGAAATGCGTAGACAATGTTATTCGTTCAAAGGTTATGGGCAGCGATCATTGTCCTATTACGTTGTTTCTTAATGTTTAGATGGGAGATTATTTAAGAAATAGGTATACGACGTGACATCATTATATACATGTATTTTTTTTAATATTCCTTATGTGTTATCATATGATAAGTGTTTTTATTATGTTTTATTATTCATTGTAATATCGCCTCGGTCACAAACTGGAAGATTTTAAATACACAATAAATAAATGAAAAACTTGCGGGAACTGTTTAGCATAGCGTGTGTTGTTTGGCTTGCAGATCTATTGTAATTTCACAAATACATACTTTTCTTGGTTCTTCAATCCTTCTTCTTCTTCTTCTAGCGGTGCAGAAAGGTGTGAAACCTCTGTGCATCTATGTGGGTACGATTTATGGTTCGTCAATGTTTGTGGTTTGGGGTTAGAATTATACCACAGCGATCCCGGCTTGTCGTAAAAGGCGACTTGAGGGATACGGTATGTAGGCTTGTATCCTGCGTACCTGAAATTTACTTTACACTCGAAACATTAAACGAGCCTCGGATACCTCGGACTGATTCAACGGCAACGACTTTTGGCTATAAACAACGGACTACGATCGGTTTTTGGAACGTTCGGACGATGTGGGGTGAGTGTAATAACACAAGGCTCACAGAAGTCGAACAGGAAATGACCGCATACAACATCGCTATACTAGGACTGAGCGAAACAAGATGGCTCGGATCGGGGGCGACTTTCTCACCAAGCTCTCGCACTGTATTGCTCTACTCTGGAAGTGAAGACGATAATTCACCTCGGCAAGCGGGCGTCGGAATCCTGTTGACTAGGAATGCACGCCGATCCCTTATCGACTGGAAACCTATCTCCGACCGTATCATCACAGCCAGATTCAAATCCAGAGTACGAAACATCACAATTATTCAGTGCTACGCACCGACTGAACCTGAAGACCAATCCGCAAAGGATGTTTTTATCAGCGACTAGGCGACTCCTTTGATAGGGCTCCCAGTGGTGACATCAAAATTATAATGGGGGATCTCAACGCCAAAGTCGGTACTGATCATTTAGGCTTGGAACATCTTATGGGCAATCACGGGCTTGGCGACAGGAACAACAATGGCGAAATGTTCGTGGAGCTCTGTAACTCTCGGCAACTAGTCATTGGCGGAACGTTGTTCAAGCATAAACCCTGCCACCTAACAACTTGGATTTCTCCTGATGGCAGAACATAGAACCAAATTGACCATATTGCTGTTTCTAAGACATGGAGAAACTGCCTCTTAGACGTCAGGTCGAAGCGTGGGGCTGATGTTGGCAGCGACCACCATCTTGTTATCGCGAAATTTCGCTTACGAACGGCAGCGATTCAACGATCTCACAACACGCGAATCTTGCCACGATTTAATTTGCAAAAGCTAAAAAATCCCTCAACTAGACGTGCATATTCGACCGCCTTGCACGAAAAAGCTTGTGCAGCAACATCTCTTCAGAATCCTACAATTGAAGGTAGATGAAATTTTGCAAAGGATTCTTTTATTTCATGTGGCGAAGCGACTGTGCGAAGATTGAATCGAGGTAGGAGACCATTTATCAGCGATGCTACTTGGTCTCTTATCTCAGCACGCAAAAGAGTTAAGGAACAGATTAACTCTGCTGCTGACGATTCAGCTAAAAATCAACTTCGTGCTGAATACCGTTCACTACAAAAAGGCGTGCAGAGAAGTGTGAGGCGTGATAAGCGTACTTACATCAACGCTTTAGCGAAGGAGGCAAATGATGCGGCTTACCGTGGTGAAAGCGGTACCCTATTTAAGCTAATTAAACCACTAATTGGCAAATCGTTCACAACGGACCATCCTGTGAAAGATAAAGAAGGGTTACTGCTTGTTACTGAAGAGCAGCAGCTTCAGAGGTGGAAAGAGCAGGTCCTTAACAACCGTTTTGGGCCTGCAAGTGCATCTTCATCGGCAGAAGAAGACGTCCCTCCAGTAGCCAGTATTAATTCCAGACCACCATCTAAGACGGAATTAAAGCGGGTTATCGAATCTATGGACGCCGGTAAGGCCCCGGGGATAGATGGAATTCCGGTCGAACTATTTAAAGCGGATTCGAATGCTACAGCGGATATTCTGCTTCCCCTCATCAGAGAGTGTTGGGAAACCGAAACTCTTCCAGTAGAATGGAAAAAGGGCGTAATTATTAAAATTCCCAAGAAGGGTAACCTTAAGGATTGTAATAATTGGCGCGGTATTTGCCAAACTGTATCCAAGCTGATGGCTAAAATTATTTTGAACCGGATCAAGGATGAAGTTGATCGCACTTTAAGCAATGAACAGGCTGGCTTTCGTGAGGGTTTTTCATGTAGCAACCATATAAACACCCTCCGAATTATTGAGCAATCCGCCGAATGGAGATCCCCATTACACCTCATGTTCATTGATTTCGAGAAGGCGTTCGATAGTGTTGATCGGGAGTATATTTGGAGAGCTCTTCGTAGGAGGGGCATACCAGATAAAATAATTTCCATCATCAAGGAATCTTATCAGGGAGCCCAATGTCACGTTTTGCACAAGGGTAAGCTTTCACATCCTTTTGAGGTGCACAGTGGAGTGAGACAAGGCTGCATTTTATCACCTATTCTTTTCATTAACGATGTACTAGTGAGCGCGCTTCAAAACCAGAGGAAAGGTATCAGATGGAAAATGTTTGATTACCTGCAACACCTGGACTATGCTGACGATATTTGTCTGCTTTCAAATAAAAAGGAGGATGTAGCTCAAATGGCCGATGCTCTGCATTGCGAAAGTCGTAATGCCGGGCTCAAGATAAACCCTGCCAAGACCAAGTACTTGAGCTCCCATCCTGGGGGACAAAGCGGAATTTGTGTTTCGGGCCAGACAGTCGAAAAAGTTGACGAATTCTGCTCCCTCGGAAGCATAGTCACAGCAGATGGCGGCGCGGACGCTGATGTACAATCGCGTATCAATAAGGCTAGGGCAGCCTTCTTCACTTTGACTCCTTTCTGGCAAAATAACAACATTTCCAGGCGCACCAAAATCCGAATCTTCAATTCTATTGTAATATCTGTGCTTCTTTATGGCTGTTCAACTTGGAAGGTGACCAACGAGATAACAACTAAGCTGCAAACTTTCGTAAACCAGTGCCTACGGCGCATCCTACAAATCCGCTGGCCGGAAATTATTTCCAATGATGATCTCCTGAGTATCACAGGCCTGGATTGGATAGGCACTTCTGTCAAAAGGCGAAAGTGGCAATGGATAGGTCATACTCTCCGAAGAGGGCCAACAAATATTGCAAAGCAGGCCCTAGATTGGAACCCTCAGGGAGCCAATGCTAGACGCCGTGTTGGACGACCAAGAAACACGTGGAGAAAATCGGTTAATAGCGAGGCTGCTTCATTAAACAAACAGTGGTCAGACCTAAAGACGCTGGCACAGAACAGAACGAGGTGGAAAGTAGGCGTAGTTGATGCCCTATGCCCCACAATGGGTTAACAGGAACCAGAGAGAATGTTTGTGTCCGTGAGGTCTAAGGACAAAAACATGGCTACTGCGATAGGGTTTTCCCACAGCGATATAGGGGTAAGATCAGTGGGCGCAGCGGGCCATTGAAACAAATGACCCACATCATGAGGAGTACCATCGCAGTTTGGACAGATGTTTTGGATGTCCGGGTTAATGCGAGAAAGGTACGAATTAAGCCCGACCGAAGTTGAGCTAGTGTTACTCTGGTGGCTCTCGGGAGCCTAATCTCCTGAGGCGAAATTGGTGGTGGGCGCTCTGAGAGGACTCTATTCGCACCTAAGCTCGCAATAGACCGATTCACTTCTCCTGTGTGGATCACTGCGATGGCGGCTTGGTATGTAACTTCATCGTAAGGGTTTGTATCTCTGAACCTCTCTCTCAAGGTCTCGTAAACCACGCCTGACATGTCGTGGTGGAGGAATTCGGTCCATGAGATAATTATTGGGATGCTCCTCACGATAGCAACCAACAAGATACTGTTTTGAGAGTAGGATATTGTGGTCACGTGTTGGCATCAATTTTGCCTCCTGATGTAAGTGATCCTGGGCAGACATCAGAAGGCAACTTGCGTAGAGCGGCGTAGTGCGCGCACCTTCGGTGCACAGGGTCATGAGTTCGAATCTCATCGTGAACCATGGTGTTTTTCGAACTCACGAGCTTGTGACGGACTATGATCTCACTCAGATGTTAAACAAGTACCCATTTATGGGGATAAATAACACTGCTGAGCGTGATGCTGATCTCATTACCTCAACAAAAAGCAGATAAGATCTTGGAAATAGTCCAGTGTTGGATTGACGCGCCTCGGTTTTTTTAATTTATTTTTACTATCGCGAAACGCGGTAATTAAATCATGTTGGTAAATGCATTAAGTGGTTTTTAAGTAATATTGTGTGTGAGTAAATATTGTCTTAATTTACGTTGAAGAAATTCGTAAGATGTTAATGCAAATTCATTTTCTGTGATTCAAATTTCTAAAGGTCCATCTAGACGTGTCGCCAAATGGCGACACGTGCAGCCAAATGGCTGTTGTCATTCCATCCAAACGTGTCGCCATTTGGCTATGCGTCCAGTTTTGATATTCAATATGGCAACTCAACCAACCGCTTTGACAACCGCTTGTCAATTTCAAAGTGACAATTTTGCAACTTTTCTTCGTTCTTTTGTGTGAAATTGACTAATTCTTGAATGGCCGTGTAATAATTCAAACGCGCAGAGTCCGATTTTGATAATTAAATTTAAAAAAATCACCAAAATGAAATTTTGGTTATGTCATTTTTTGGCTGCTCGTGTGGATGCTAAGTAGCAGCCAAATGGCTGCACGCGATGCCAGTTTTTGGACGCGTCGCCATTTGGCGACACGTCTAGAGGGACCTTAATGTTCAAATACGGCCATAAGCGCGATATGATACTTTGACCACTTTGACTTTCCAACTAAACTACACACTTTCCATCATTCAGGTCGTCATATGTTTTCTCGCGCTCATTTATTATTCCTGTCATATTTATTGCTACGTCGGTGAAAAGTGACTTTTAAAGCAACGTGCGAGTTTGAGCCAACATTCTGGTGAAATGTTCCAAACCTTCGATCGGGATAATGTGATTTTATATTCTACTAAAACTGTGCAAAATAAGAGTGAGTTCAATTGGATAAAATCGTGGTTTGATAGTTTTTGAACGGAACGTTAAGAGGGTGGATCTGCACAAAATCTGTCTTTTGTGAGGTTAAGCCCATCGTGTGGTATTGCGAAATACCTTACCTATTGGTGGAAAAAGTGAATCAGAGAAGAATAAATAAGATGGAAAATCAAATGTTGGAAAAATCCATGAATATGTCGGTGTACAGTGCTCGTACGGGGCTCTCGTCCATATTGAAGAGTTATACGGGATTGGAGCGCGAAAAAGTGAAGCTGGCTGCCATAAACAAAGTGCGATTCGAGCTGCCCAAAGAGCAGGGCGTAAAAGGAGCAATTCAGGCTGTCCTGGACAATAACTATCAGCTGTACAATGAGTTTGTAACATTTTTAAAGGAGGACTGGCTTGCGGTAAGTTTTGTCTAATTGTCATTAGGCCCGCGTGGGTGCTACATCATCATAGCCTTCAAGGCCTTGGTTTTTGACTCATACGTCATACATAACATAATGCTGGCTGAGTCTACCACAAAATAGATTTCAGTCCAAGTTACAATTGGATTTACCTATCTATGCTTTTATAACGAAGATTCCCAATTAGCATAAAAATCTATTCATGCTTTGATGTCTCGAGGTTGCTCTGAGGAGGTGTCGACTGTCGATTATTATTTTCTATGGTGTTTGGTTATTGGTAGTCTTCTATCGATGCTTCATTTTAAGCATTTCTCGACGCAGTAATAAGTTTCTAGGCCATCGAATCTGCACTAAAAATATCGATAGTAAAATACTGGTGTCATTAAAACGGTCCTTGGGTGAAACAAATTGCCAAAAGATATTGAGGTTGAAGCTGTTTGAGAAATGGATTTTTTCAGGTCTTCAAATGGGGACAATTCAGTATCTGTGGCGCCAAATTTTGATGGTGCCATTTCATTAATATTGTCCTGAAACGACCGAATCTGCAATCCTTTTTCGCGAATTCGTAACGGTTCTCCAGCAATTCAATGTCAAAGTTTGATACTGAAATCTCCCCCATGCGCAACTGCAAACACATTGCGTCGGATCACCCACATCCTAATGCTCAATTTCGATCGTCTAATGGTTTGTGTTCGTAGAGACGACTCATGGGATCATCGCTCAGCGATCGAAGTGAAACCACCGGTTTTGAGCACTATATGGGTATATTTTCTATACAGACATGTTCCTTTAGTCCATAGTCGATACTAGGAAAGTAGAACCATTCAAAAAATATTTAAATACGGCTCGAAATTGGATGTAAAATTACGATCGCTGAGCGATGATCCCATGAGTCGTCTCTACGAACACAAACCTTAAGACCGGAAACTCGCTCAACGGAGTGTTAATTTTCTCGCGTCGTTGTTTATACATATTTCATGAATAGAGACGACAACTCTGATTATAAGTTCGATATTGGTCAACTCCACACCGGACACCAGAGGATCCTGCTCATCACAAACTCTTGTACTCTCTCTTCGGCAACGATGCCAGGGGAATTCGTTTACACACGCCGCTGGCGCCTGCTATAGTTGACCTGACATAACTATAGCGGCCAGTTTAATAAGTGAAACCCGCTAAGATACTACTTCGTCCATACCCTCCTACCATCTTCCCATTATTATAAATATTGATAAACCAGCTGAAATGACGAACTCCGAACGGCCGGCGTACATTTATCAACCATAAAAGTCAAATTAGAAGGGTTTCATTGCGTTTACTGTGGCGAAGTTCGTCGCGTTACTTACTCCATCAAACGCGGCAGCTCGCTCTATTCCGGCAGGACATATTCCCCAAGGTTCGGCCATATTTTCCAACTACTGCCTCAAA
This sequence comes from Microchrysa polita, assembly GCA_949715475.1. NCBI lineage: Eukaryota > Metazoa > Arthropoda > Insecta > Diptera > Stratiomyidae > Microchrysa > Microchrysa polita. The sequence continues at coordinate 86,379,941 of OX454418.1, read as the reverse complement.
GTAAGCCGACGAGTAGGACAATTTAAGATGCGCCAATCCATCTATCCAATGGTTGGTGTAGTGGTTAGTGCGCACAGCTTCGGTGCACAGTGTTGCGGGTTCGAGTCTCACCGTGGACAAATTAGTTTATAGTTGTTTTTCGAACTCACGGCCCATGTGACGGGCTGTGATTCATTCAAATGTTAAACGAGTACTCATTTATCGGAATAAATAACACTGCTGAGCGTGCTGTTTATCACTACTACTACTACTACGTTCTCCTTTGTCCAAAACAAGGGCTTGGTATCCTGATGTCACCTCTGCTACGCAGAAGTCCACAGGTGGGGCTCCTTGAATCGAACGGTTGGCTAACCAGATTAGGTTGTATTGCCAGGTTATCACTTTTTTTTCATAATTTGTTAGCAATCAATCAATATCAAGAGTCCAAGGAGGTGAAGTACCTAGGGGTAACCTTAGATCCCAAACTTACTTGGAACTCTCATGTTAACGAAAAGACACAAAAATCAGCGAGGATTTTGCATCAGTCTAAGAGAGTGTGTGCACGTAGGTGGGGTATATCACCAAAAGCGGCACATTGGATCTATACAATGATGGTTAGGCCCGTTCTATCCTATGCAGCAGTGGTCTGGTGGCCCAAGGGTAGCCAGAAAACTACTAGGCAACGGCTGGATGGGATTCAACGCATAGCATGTATAAGCATATGTGGTGCAATGAGAACTACGCCAACACATGCTATGGAGGTTATACTGGGATTACCGCCACTGGATCTGTTTATAAAACAAAGTGCGGCGCTCACAGCAATAAGAATGGTAAGAGATGGCACTTGGCATCACTTTGGTAGCAACGGAGGTCATAAGAGGATCCTTGATATTGTTCGTGATAATGTCAGGGAGACTCATATGCCTTTGGATGGTATGAGAAGATGTAGGGTAGTCGAAAGACATCACATCACTATCATAGAGGATGGTAGGATACACGAGGAGTATACACGTGATGTTGCTATTTTTACTGATGGGTCTCTCATGGACGGAAGAGCGGGGGCTGGAATATACTCCGAGGAGCTAAACCTTGCATGCTCACTTCGCCTAGGAGAGTATGTATCGGTATATCAGGCGGAGATGCTTGGACTGCTGCACGCGCTGGATCATATTCTGGAAGGCGGGATACTAGGGAAGAAAATTCTGATAGCACTCGACAACCAATCGGTGATCAAGCGCATGCAGCAATCCAACATCAATTCAAAATTGGTACTGGAGTGTGTCCAGAAGCTCAATAAGTGTGCTTCAATCAACGAAGTTACGCTAATGTGGGTTAAAGGACACGTAGGTACATTGGGGAATGAACTTGCCGATACCTTAGCAAAAGAGGGATCAGCAGAAAAGTTCCAAGGACCGGAACCCAAAATTGCTTTGGAAAACGGCATGATTGAAGCCAGGATACATGGCTGGATTGATTCCATACATCGGCAACGATGGCGAAGCCTATCCACTTGTAGACAGGCTCGTAACGCAATTACCAGTCCACTAGGGAGGAAAGCCAAACAAGTACTCAGTTACACACGGAGCAGCTTAAGTTGGATAACTGCCTTAGTAACAGGACATGGTAATTTTAAAGCTCATCTATCTAAGATGAAAATCGTGGAAGATGATGTATGCAGACTATGTCTGGAAGAGGCTGAGACGGCAGCACACATTGTATGTGAATGCCCAGCACTAGGTAGTAGGAGGCTAAGGATACTAGGCAAATCCACAATCGGTGTGGAATCCATGAGGGAACTTAGCTTCAAAGATATGCTACTCATCACACGGGACTCAGTGATGAAGAAAGAAGTCGATAATTATCAGTCGACTTCTGGAAATCACTGATGACTGTAAGGGGACGAAAATGGACCCAAATAGTAGTGGTCTGCTTCGGGTAATCCCCAAATCACATACATATATATATATATATATATATATAGCAATCAATGCTATTATATTTTATATTTGTTTTTGTAATTATATATTTGTAGTCTGGCTGGTCTAGCGGTTAGTGCGCGCACCTTCAGTGCACAGGGTCATGAGTTCGAATCTCACCGTGTTCCATGGTGTTTTTCGAACTCACGAGCTTGTGACGGACTATGATCTCACTCAGATGTTAAACGAGTACCCATTTGTGGGGATAAATAACACTGCTGAGCGTGATGCTGATCTCATTACCTCAACAAAAAAGCAGATAAGATCTTGGAAATAGGATTGTCACTAACACATCCTGCGGCCTTAGTCCAATGTTGGATTGTCGCGCCTGTTATTTATTTTTATTTTAATTATAAAATCGTCCTTTGTTTTTAGATGTTAACTGTGCCCAGCCATGTGGCTTTGGACTTTTAGGTTATATTTTTTTATAATTTTCTGGTGAGTAATCCATCCCATCTGATCAGATTGTCCGCGGGCCTCCACGCTCTGCCTCGCACCACAAACGCATCCCTGTGCTCGCCACTTCGGTGCAAATCCTCAACCCGGTAGATGCACTTAATGTGCGCAGAACAATTGACGGTATTGCGCCGCAACCCAGAGCCGAGTCGACTCTTCACGTCCGCACTGAACAAAAGCTGATAGAGAACTGCAACTCTGTTTTTCACAACACCTCAAAAAAAAAAAAAAAAAACAGTTAAGATCTTAGAAATTGGAACTCATCTGCGGCCTTAGTCCAATGTTGGACTGTCGCGCCTGTTATTTATTTACAAGTCAATACTCACAAAAAAAGAAAATGGAAGCTGCGATCCTTCAAAAGGTGTTAGCAAACTTTGGTCTGCGTCCTGTCACATCCAACCATCAGATTCGGTAAGAAAATCACTGCGAATCCTAAACGTGCAAGCTTGTTCAATAAGCAATTTATTGAACATCCCAAAACTAAAATACTCACCTGTTACAAAGACCCTCGAAGCACTCATCCATCCCAGCCTTGTATCGCATGCTGAGCTAATTTCCTTCCAACACCCCCGGAACGTATCGAACTAATTTCCTATGCGAATGATTGCACCGTACTCACTACGGGGAATGATTGAAGGTATGCGTGTCCGACTGAACAATTAACAATCTCCTCGCTCTTTGACGTTATGGAACCGACATTCCAGCTTGCAACCCTCAGCTTCTCCACAATGTAATTGGACTGCCTTATATTGCTCGCCGCCGGAAACCGTCGAGCTCTGGCGCGAGCTAGGTTCGCCCCGGGATCACTCAACCGCATAGCAGAAGTAGTGCCCAGCGGGGTAGTGCTTGTATCTGTGTCAATTTCCATAAGGCCTTCCATTCTTTTACACCTTTTGGAGAAAGGTTGTGTTTTGGCACTAGTGTGTGGAAATAAGTAAATTTATGGACTTTCCTTTTACGTCCGCCGGCTATCTCCAGACACACACACACTATGATAGACATTATGTGCGTGCAAGAGACGAAGTGGCGAAATACCCATATCGACAGAGTCCGGTACAAATTGTACTACTATGGAATTACAAACCAAAGAAACGGAGTTGGCATTATTCTGGCGTCGTCTTTACTTGGCAGCATAATAGGTGTCACGAAGAGAAGTGATCGCTTGATCAGCATCAAATTGGTTATCTGCGGAAGGGTGTGGAACGTAATAAGTGCCTACGCTCCCCAAGTGGAACTGCCGCCAGAAGAAAAGAGGCATTTTGGAACGACGTTGACACCCTGATTCAGACCATTGCAGATACCGAATTGGTGTTCTTGGGAGGAGATTTAAATGGCCATGTGGGTGAATCAAATTATGATTACGAGGACTGCCATGGTGGAAAGGGTAGCCCTTCAACGGTCAGAAATGGCGAAGGTGAAGCTATTCTGACCATGTGCAGATCGCGTGGTTTGGTCATCCTAAATACATGATTTGTGAAAAACGAGAGACACTTAATAACCTACAGCAGTGGACACGGAGATAGGAAACACGAAACGCAGATCGATTACCACCTCTGCTTCGATTTTATGAGAAGGTGGGTAAAAGACTGCAAGCTGATCTTGGGTGAATCTGTCGTCAGCCAACATCGTTTGCTCCTGTCAGAATTTATTTTGAAAGCAGGAAGAGCAAGAAATAGAAGAACTCCCAAGCCTGTCGCAAAAATCAAGTGGTACAATCTCACAAACGACAACTTTGAACCTGTAGTAAGTCCATTCATTGATAAAATGACGGAGTGGTTTCAAAACAACACCAACTGCACCGGGCACAGTCCAACACAAATGTGGAATAGTTTCGCTGAAATGTCATTAGGTGAGGCGGAAAAGGCACTTGGAGTTTCGAAAGGTCCACTCCACACGAAGAAACAAACATGGTGGTGGAACAGGGAAACTAAGGCCGTGCGCAGACTAAAGGCATATTGGAGCGTAGCGTAGGGTAAAACCTGTCGCCCAATAAAAGTGTTGTATTTGGCGAAAGGTTTTAAGCTACGCTACGCTCCAATACGCCTTTAGTCTGCGCGCGGCCTAAGGAAGCTGTGCAAGCTAAATCGAACGCATTTAAGGCATAGACGAAATGTGAGTCAAGCAGTAAAGCCGAACGGGTTCAACTTCGCGAAAATTATATGCAATGCCGGAAGAAAGTAAAGCGCTTGGTAGCATAAGCAAAGGCGAAGGCAGCTGAGAAATTCTACCAAGAATTAGAAACTCAGACTGCGATCGAAGGACCGTCTTTGCGCGAGAGACCTAAGCACGACGCCAGGATATTTAGGGTCGCAGCCCAAAGGAGAAGGAGCGCTCGGGAAATACAGGCGCCAAAGTACGTGGCGGACTCGCAAGGAATGTTGCTGATTGACGATACGGCAATTTGTAGCAGGATGCGAGAGTATTTTGACGAACTTCTAAATGAAGAATTTCCTCGAGCAGCTTTTCAAGATGTTGAGCCGAATACCACAAATATTGAAGATATCTCAGAGGAAGAGGTGATGGAGGCAATGCATCAGATGAAACGCGGAAAGGCAGTCGGACCGGACAAAATCCCCGCGGAATTTTGGTTGAAAATTGAAAATGTCGCGCTTAGTTGGCTCACAGTTCTCTTCAACAAAATCAAAGGTGGGCAACCGATGCCTGATGCTTTCAGGGAAAGTTTTCTTCTTCCTTTCTATAAGAACAAGGGAGACTCACGCTAACTCAACAACTATAGGGCTATAAAGTTAACACCTCATACACTGAAGATCTACGAGCGAGTTGTCTGCAACCGATTGAGAAAGATTGTGCGGTTGAATGACAATCAATGCGGCTTTGTTGAAGGTCGATCCACAGTCGATGCGATTCAGTGCATTCGTATTGCGATGGAAAAGTATAGAGCAGCACGAAAGGACTTGTATTTTGTGTTCATCGATTTGGAGAAGGCATTCGATAGAGTACCTCGTGATCTGACTGTGCTAGAGAATCTCGACAACGAAAACATTCCCACAGTAGTCTGTGCTCTAGACCTAGAGAAGGCCTTTGATTCCGTGTGGAATGAAGGTCTCGTATATAAGCTAATAAAGTTCAGATTTCCTCCTCCGGTTATTCGAATTGCAATTAATTTTTTCAAAAATAGGAAATTCCTAGTTGCACTTTCAGACGATGAATCCGATGTCTTTCCAGTTTCTTCGGGGGTCCCACAAGGGTCAATCGCTGGTCCGGTGCTCTATAACATCTTCACGGCAGATATCCCGACCCCGACAGATCCACAAATGGGAATTATTCAATATGCAGACGACACACTCGTGTACGCCGCCGATAAAAAGCCCCAAATAGCAGCCGACAAGGTTAGTGACCACTTGGCTCAATTGGATCACTATTTCAAAAGCTGGGGCATCCGAATTAATGAGGACAAGACACAACTATGTGTTTTTAGGAACCCAGGAAAATATGTTGGATCACAATCATTGAACAAAAATGCGAATAAAGCGATCGTTAAGATCGGAAATAGTACCACCTGCGCGTCACCTTCACTGAAATATTTAGGAGTCCTCTTCAATAATTTTTTGAAATTCAATCCCCACGTCAAAAGTATAATAAAAAAAGCATATTTAAATTTCAACAAAATTCGGTTTTTATTCTCTCGACCAATAGGGCTATCCCGGAGGGTCAAAATTATCGCCTACCAAACTCTCCTACGCCCCATCTTAACATACGCCTGCCCGACTTGGTTTACTTGCTCCAAATCATTTGTAGAGCTCGCGTCGCGGTTTGAAAGGAAGATTTTACGGTACTGCACGGGCAAGCACCGACGATATTGGACAGCCAGTAAAAAATACTACCGTTCCACTTATATCTACAGCTGTGCGAAACTGAATACCTTAGAATGTAGGATTCTAGAGCTTACTCGTCGTTTTTTTAATGGAGCCCGCGACCATCCTAACACCAATATCAAAAACATATACGAAAAAGCCACTACTCGCGCCAATATTGAACTAATTGAACCAGCATCGTGTTTTCGACCTAGCGACATCATAAAGCCTAGCAACTCAATTATATTCCAAAATATTTATAAATACAACGGTCGAAAATATAGGAGACATTGACTGAAAATATATTGTCACTCGCACACAGAACCTGATAAGACTTAATTTTACAAACTATAGAGCGAACGATCGTTTAATGCTACCTTTTATTTAGGATTAAGTTTAGCTTAAGTATTCTTAGTTTTTATATTAAAAAAAAAAATAAAAAAAAAAAATAACAAAAAAAATAACAAAAAAAAAAAAAATTAATTAAGTACATATTTAGCTAAGCAAGCTAGAAAAAATTGTGAATTGCCTACAAACAAAGAAAAAGAAAACAACACATCAGAGCATAAAGTATATGAGGCTTCCGGCCAAACACGCAGAGGGAAGGCCAAATACATACAGCCGCCCCAAACAAATGTATAATTATCATATAAGATAAGAAATTGACTGTAAGATGATATTGTAAAGGCTCAATAAAACTCCTTACAAAAAAACCTCGTGATCTGATATGGTTGGCGTTGAGAGCACTTAATTTCCCTGAGGCATACGTCAGGATTATACGAGACATGTATGATGGAGCTACGACTAAGGTTAGATGCACAGCCGGTGAATCAGAAGAATTTCCGGTGAATGTCGGATTACACCAGGGCAGTGTATTGAGTCAGTTGCTCTTCAACATCATAATGTGCTACTTATTAACACGTATATCCCTAGAAATATCTCTTCTTTTTGCCTATGATATAGTCCTCAGTAGCCCAAACATCGTTGCCTTGCAAGCTGCACTTACAAAATGGTGTGACATTCTGGAGGAGCATGGACTGAGGGTAAGTATAACAAAGGCTGAGTTCCTATGCTACCAATTCTCAGACCCAGATGCACCGATACCAGAAATGTACGTCAAAGGAGAGCAGCTTAAGTCTTGTACCAAGTTCAAGTACCTTGGCTCGATGGTGAACAACGGAGCTACATGCGATGATGACATCAAACACCGCACAAAGGTTGGGTGGATGACGTGGCGAGAAAACTCTAGAGTTTTTTGCGATAAGAAAATGCCACTGAAGCAAAGGGCAAGTTTTATAAAACGGTTGTACGTCCCGCAGACCATGTATGAAGGTTGCGCGAAAGAAATGACAGCGACTGAAATGAAAATGTTACGCATGTCAGTTGGTGTAACCAAAAGGGACCACATCAAGAGTAGCTACATCCGAGGCAGCTTGTCCATAGACCAACCAATCACCGAAAAGCTCGAAGATCGATGAATGGATTGGTATTGCCATGTTCAAAGGCATCCGCCTGAGATCCCCGCAAAGAAAGCGATATCAATGGAAGTTCACTTGGTGGACCCAAGGCCAGAGGCAGACCGCGAAGAACACCTGGATGTGTCAAATGAAAAAGCAACAACAACGCATTGGTCTCGGCGATGACACGATCCAAGATAGAGCTGCCTGTAGAAATATGCTGAGATATTACCGCCAAAACGGGCGATGTGCCTACACCGCAGGTCGAGCAGGTCCATTCTGGACGAAAGCTAACGGAAGACTGATCACAGATATTCACACAACCGTTGTGGATCGATCAATGTAGGAATAGAGTCCTCCCCTCTCTCTGCCACCGCCCATATCGCCTGAGGTGACTAGACTCCCGAGAGCCACACGACCAACATTAGCCCAGCTTAGGTCAGGCTGGTGTTCGCGCCTCAAATCCTATTTATCTCAAATAGACCTGTGCATCCAGAAAATTTGTCCAATCTGCGGTAGTGTGCCTCATGATGTGGACCATCTGTTTGAATGACCCGCTGCACAAAATAACCTCACTTCGTCGGTTATAGGCGAGAACGAATACGAAACTTAGATCGCATCCACAGACATGCACAGCGGTTCACGCCTTTCTGCACCGCTACAACATCAACAACCTGTTCCATTCCAATCCATGGATTTGTCGTGTGTGTGCGGCCTAACGGATATTCTCGTTGCATGGATAATACTTGTTTTATCATCGGTATTTGGTTTTACCTAGAAATCGTTTTAGTGATCGGACTCAGATCTGTACTCTTCGAAATGGACCAGCAGGCTAGTCATTATGCTATACCAGTGATTTCCAACCGGTGGGGCGCCTTCTTCATCATTTGTATCTTTTTCTTATGGTTTGTTTAAACGCCTGTAGTCGAGCAAAGCTTCAGCTTGATCCACGGTTTGCCTATAAGATGGCTCTCAATCTCGATAGATAAACCTGTTCCATGTGCTTTCTGATCACTCGATGACTAGCGTTTGATCCAATAGTTGCTTTCGAAGAAGCTGAGTTCGGGATTTTGAACGATATTGTTTTACGGGCGATTTGTTTACAGTTTCACAATTGTTTGATTTGTTCATTGCTTGTCAATTCCCAGCAAAATCAGTTTCAACCGAATTAGTTTATCCTAGTTCTCAGTCGAAAATACAGAAAACTAAACAAATATTCTAGGGGGCGTCATACTCTTCAGACCTCGCAAAGGGAGCACGGAATTAAAAAGGTTCGGAACCACTGTGCTATACAAATTAATAATCAATCGAGACGTTTCATATAGTATAGTGCATTCACAATTTAAGGCGGAGCTCATCTATGCTCCAGTTGCGCTGTGAAGTTCGAATCATCATCATCCTACCAAATCCTGAGGGAAATGTTACTATCGCTCCACTAATGCCCATTACATACAATGCCAGTTTAGAATTAACTAACATCTGAATCGCTGCAGTATTTAAATGAATAGGTCACGATGTTGTTTCACTCCCACATGCCAGGATTCAACAATCTGAACAGAACAGTTAAAAGAGGAAACTCTTTTTTCAATTCACATTGCATCAATTCTCGTATATTCATTTCAATCTTTCTAATTCATTTCGTTTTTAATACAGGATGCCGACTTTCAACGCATTGTAACCGAAAGTCGTCAATCGATCAATTTACTCACTCCGAAATTCTCATCACTCGTCGAAGCACTTCTAATGCTCGATTGGCAAAATCGTAGCGACGAGCTCATCACTGAATACATCGAATTCTACGTGGATCTCTTAGTGGCACATACACGATATGTACAATTTGGCGTTCGACATTTGATTTCCTACTGGATACCAAAAGACAGCGACGAAGAACATTGGCCCAAAGGTACACCGACTGATACAATGAAAAAATCCCTAGAAATTGTCCATCAAGTAATGCGACGATTGCTAACTATTATGCCGATGAGTTTTGACGTAATTCTCGAGTCAATTGAGAAATTGTTTCCGTACTTTAAGAAGCCGTCTTTTGTGGCCGGTGGTTATGTTTATAATATTTTGTGGCTGATGGACTATAAGCCGATATCGTACAATTTTCTCATTCATTTGCTGTTTAGAAAGTGAGTCATTTTCTGTTTTTTTTTCTGGGACGTGAAAACATGAAAACTTAACGTTTGTTGATATTTCGTATAGATTACTGGAGCTAGATGCCAATGCACCACGTGCTGATATTGAGGAAGCTGAATTTGAGGATGACGAGATGGAAGATAACGGAGAGATGTTTGAAATTGATATGGACAACGAAAAAGGTAGGCGGAGTTTAAAATCTATGATGAAGGCGGTTTGCATTCTTTTTCTATTTTATAGTAATTTTCAGTAGTATCGCAAGTTTCAATGAATCGTACTCGAATTTTTGCGACGATACTGGAAAGAAATTCATAAATGATCATATCGGAAAATTGAGGCGATATTTCATAGATGGTTATAATTATATTTATTTGTAATGAAAATTGTAACGTTGAATGTTGTTTTTGTCACGTAATGAAGAATTTTACAGCTAATCGTGTTTCAGTTGTGCTGATATAACACTCGACTAAAAAAGGCACTTGTTGAAAGCTAGTAAAACTCTCAATAAACGACATTTATGCAAAATCGGTTTCTCGCGAGCTAATCGAACATTTTTCGATTTTTCCGTATTTTTGTATTAGAAATTTACTTGTTCTTTCGTAACTAATATTCCACATGTATTCTTTACAGATCAAACTATGAAGCATCAAGTGGCCGAAACGCTGGACATTTGTCTAGAGAAAATGTTCACGTTTCTCGAGACTGTTTTGAAAACATCAGTGATACGCAATAGAAACGATCCCAATGTTAAGGTTCCTTCCGCCGCAATTGATCCTATATCCTGTTTTAAGTTGCTACTGAACGCTTTTGATGATATCATTTTGCCCAGTCATAATACACACCATGTACAATTCCTACTTTTCTATTTCTGTAGCTCAAAGGTATTTTTACGAAGAGTGTAATTTATCCAGCCAATAAATTAACACAAAAAATTTTCATTTTCCAGCATGCTCTTGTAGATAAGTTCCTGGGTACTATGTGGCATAAAACGACAAATCCGAATGTATCGGCTCCTATACGTCAATCGTGCGTCGGATATATGGCTAGTTTTCTTGCACGCTCGAAATTTGTGTCGATTAGGTATAATATGTTTTTACGCATGCAGTTAGATCGCATGTTACACAGTTTTCTCATTTTCGTTTCAGCACAATACAAAAGTACTTATCCGAAATGGCAAATTGGGTGCATCAGTACATTGAACGTAGCGATAGTGTTCGAACAAATTGCTCGCTTAAGGCCAATGTTGTCTTCTTTGCCGTGTGTCAGGCAATATTCTACGTTATAGCGTTTAGAAGTCGCGACTTAACACATGATAAAAAAGGGCTGCTATTTTTACAATCGCTACAGTTGTCGGCAATTGTGGGCTGTACGTTTAATCCACTTCGTGTGTGCTTGCCGGCCGTGGCGACAGCCTTTGCAGGCGTAACTCGAGCCTATCAGTTGGCCTATTGTCACACGATACTTGAGAGAAATGCACGACGCAAATTGGCCACGATATATGCGAATGATATGTCGACACCGGAAGAGTGTTTGGAAACGTTTTTTCCTTTTGATCCATATCTACTTAAAAAGTGAGTTCATTTTTTTTGCAAACTCTGAATCAATAACATAAATCTGATATTCGTCTTCATTTCAGATCCGGCAAATTTATCACGCCCATTTATTTGCAATATCAAGCTAATGATGCCGATGAAACTGAACATGTACCTCTTGATGGAAGTCCGGGCAGAAAACGTAAAGAATCTGCCTCGTCCCAAATGGCAGCGGATGATGTTGACGATTTTCTAATTGATAAGAGGCAACGTTTGTGCAGTATGTCCAAGAGCTATGACAAGGAAATGCAATTTACTTATGGTCTGTCGCCTGGTTTTCACATATAAATTCTTGTTAAGGCAGGCTGGAACTGAAATTATGCTATGCAGTTGAGTGCTATTTAATGTGAATTTTTAATTCACAGTCATTGTATAAGTTATTGAAATGTGATGAATAAGTACGCGTGAAGAATGTATGTGAATTTATAACCTGTGAAATTAGAATTAGTTTTCTAAAGGGCACATTACAGAAAAGAAATCAAGATATTTGTTTTTGTATTGTGTCTCGTTTCCTTGCTAAATAAAGAAGGAAATTTGTTAAAATTTTTGTTTTTCTAATTTGCCTACTGGTAATTTCTTATTATGATACGAGCGAGTTGTCTGCAACCGATTGAAAAAGATTGTGCGGTTGAATGACAAATCAATGCGGCTTTGTTGAAGGTCGATCTACAGTCGATGCGATTCAGTGCATCCGTATTGTGACGGAAAAGTATAGAGCAGCACGAAAGGACTTGCTTTTTGTATTCATGGAAAAGGCATTCGATAGAGTACCTCGTGATCTGAAATGGCTGGCCTTGAGAGCACTTAATGTCCCTGAGGGCTGAGGCATACGTCAGGATGATACGAGACATGTATGATGGAGCTACGACTAAGGTTAGATGCACAGCCGGTGAATGTCGGAGTACACCAGGGCATTGTATTGAGTCCGTTGCTCTTCAACATCATCATGTGCTACTTATTAACACGTATCTCCGACGGCCTAGAAATATCTCTTCTTTTTGCCGATGATATAGTCCTCAGTAGCCGAAACATCGTTGCCTTGCAAGCTGCACTTACAAAATGGTGTGATATTCTGGAGGAGCATGGACTGAGGGTAAGTATAACAAAGAATGAGTTCTTATGCTACCCATTCTCAGACCCAGATGCACCGATACCAGAAATGTACGTCAAAGGAGAGCAGCTTAAGTCTTGTACCAAGTTAAAGTACCTTGGCTCGATGATGAACAACGGAGCTACATGCGATGATGACATCAAACATCGCACAAAGGTTGGGTGGATGACGTGGCGAGAAAACTCTGGAGTTTTCTGCGATAAGAATGCCACTGAGGCTAAAGGGCAAGTTTTACAAAACGGTTGTACGTCCCGCACTCATGTATGGATCAGAATGCTGGACCATGTATGAAGGTTACGCGAAAGAAATGTTACGCATGTCAGTTGGTGTAACCAAAAGGTAGCTACATCCGAGGCAGCTTGTCCATAGACCAACCAATCATCGAAAAGCTCGAAGATCGACGAATGGATTGGTATTGCCATGTTCAAAGGCGTCCGCCTGAGAACCCCGCAAAGAGAGCGATATCAATGGAAGTTCCACTTGATGGACCCAAGGCCAGAGGCAGACCTGTTCTTCAGATGGATGTGTCAAATGAAAAAGCAACAACAACGCATTGGTCTCGGCGATGACACGATCCAAGATAGAGCTGCCTGTAGAAATATGCTGAGATATTACCGCCAAAACGGGCGATGTGCCTACACCGCAGGTCGAGCAACGCGAAACCGTGGAGCGGTATAAAGAACGAGGCAAGGAAGAAGAAGAATTTCTTATGATAATAGACTTGTCCTTGGAATTGTGTGAATAGTCGGTTGAACAGCGCGTATTTAAGAATGAATAAAAATTAAAACGTGCACCATATCCATAATGAATGGGGTCTTTATCAAAACAATCGACAGAACAGAAACATCAAATCTATGGGCCAGCCAAGTTTGCCTTTGGCACTGGTACGTAAAAGTGTATATTTGCGACCGGAATAAACGGCTCATAATCATCAAACTGGTGCGACTGTCCGACGTCGGGCTGTATCGTTAACTTCCAAATGTCGTTGTTTTGCCAGCTTACCGAACCGTGCGGTACAAAAGATCGAAGTTGTGGACAACACACACTTGGAAAGAGGCAAGAGACGATGGGGGAATTTAACAAACATGTTGATAACAACGTTGATCTTTTCTACCACGCGGTTTTAGCTAATTTGCGTGCGTGATACACGGCTTATTGGTGTTTCTTCGTCAGTTTCCCATGTTCTGCCAGCAGGGCAGAATTTGCACCCCTAGGCAGTAGACTAATAGCCGCCCTCCGTCACTTGTTAACCCTTGAATTAGACCAGTCGCTTTCACATAGAAGGCTTAACGTATGTGTGGCGTAACTTGTATACATGATGTTTAATATATCCATCCATTTACTTCTTCTCAGTACCGTACATGTACAGTACCCATGTGGGGCCATTGTGCGTTAACTCAATCGTTTATAGGCCATTTCGAGTCAACGTTACAATGCATATCATTTCGGAGTGTATATAATGTTGCAAGCACTATATATTTCCTATCCGCACATGTACGGAAATTTTGGACCACGCCGAGATTCGATCTCCGGACTAGATACTAGCATCGTAGAGTGCGACTCAACCAAGTGAGCCAAAGAGCGTGTCCATCCATTTGCACTAGGCGAAAAATGCAGTATTGTCTCAATATTTTATGTAAACTCATTTTCTCCCCCACCGGGTCAAGGTGGAAAAGACAGTAGCACCGTAACTGTTTGGGCCAGTCTGCAAAGATAACAAGTTATTTAAAAAAATACCTGTTTTCTAGAAGATGTACATTGAGTCTGCGACTACTGGCGCTGCCTTGCGGATTAACTGAGCCAAGTGGCCATACCTCCCTCCCTTTTGGAAACTGCAATTTATCCGACTTAAAGTCGCAATGGTGTTCTTCGCCGGGTTGTCTCCCTTTGGAACCCCACCTTGGGATGCGACTCTAGCAGGTCGACTTGTCGAGCACCACAAACCACCTCTAGGCCAACACCTTGATAGACAGAGACCATGGTCCCCTGGGCACACCCATCTCCGAGGTACATTATTCGCTAGATTTCTCAGTAGCAGGTGTGATGATCCTTTGGCCTCTTTCGGAAGACCTAATGAATTAGGCTCGCCATCGCCAGCCGCAGGATTGTTTTGCCTGTTTACTACTCGTCTGCTTAAAGCAGACTCGTAGCGCTACCGTTCACTTCCGGACGGTCCCTTTCGCTTAATAGGCAGCAATTTGACTCAGGCCGTGTGGTCATCAAGCCACAAACTAAATACACTGAGCTTCAATGAAACCGGGCCACACGGTAAGCGCGAACTCTAATCAAAACAACAGGCAAATCGTTTCGGTACTTCAGATGAAAATCATAGTCATCTGAATTGCCATTAAATGCACTTTCTGTAGATATAACTTTCATAGTTGTAAGTTTCATACTTTCTGAGAAAATTGAATTTGAGTTCGAAAGTGGCGAGTGGCCCGATTTTTGTGAAGCCGAGTGTAGTTAGATATAGGCGCCTAGGCATTTTCCACCAAGGCCATTCTCCCTACCTAGCCCCTTTGTGGATTGGGTTATGCGAAGCCGCCAGCTCCGAGGCTCTACACGATCGCTTATGATGGATTCCTCCCCTACGAGGAAACACTCGTCGTGTTCGACTTGTATGACTGCCTTTCCGAAGGAATAGGGAAAAAGTCAGCCATGCCGTGATGACGTCATCGCCCGAATGGTCTTTGTACAGATCCACTCCATGGCGTATCAACCATACAAGGGACCTCCCTACGCTGCTCGGGTATGTGGTGTCACAACTCAACAAAAATCTGTGTCCCCTACACAGATGCTCTGTGTCACAAGGACACCGACTCCTCTGTGCGATCTAGAAGATGTACGGTGAAGAGTAAGTTCCTATTTGGCTGCATCTGCAATTTCGAACCGCGCTTAAATTTTGGCTTATGTATGAAGAAAAAGAAGTAGGGTGGCCAGGCGTCCCCTTTAGTGGGGCGGGACATGTCCAGCTTTTTCACTCTGCGTTTCCCTGTCTCCCATTAAGTTCAACATGTCCCCCTTTTAGTTTGAATGGCATGTCGCTTTCATAATTAATTTAAATTTTGGTGACTGAAAAAATAATCGCAGCCAGCAGCTGAATCATCTCAGCTACTGATGGTGTTCCAGTCAACTAGCTATACGCCGCAATATGTGAAAAAATGCACCTGAATTTTATTCTTGCTGATAGCTTAAGAGGCCTGGATCCATGCACAATCGATGTTCGAGGCAAAGCCTCACTATGAGTTTGTTCCTAAAACAACTTGTGGCCTGAAGTAGCCCCTCCTCTTCTTTTTTTTTTAATTTACGAAGTTTGCCGGCCAGCTTGTGTGTATAAATTGTCCAGAGATATTATTACTTACTTAATTGCCCCATAAACATTGATAGATACCCTCATGAAATTGCTAGGAGAAGTCAAATAAAGTATATTGGTCTATATGCCAAAGGCCCGATTTTGCAACAATGATTTTTTATCCGGTAAAAAAAAACCGATAATGTAATTAAAAGAAAGTAGAGTCTCAGCAGGAAAAACATTGGACATCTCACCTCCCCCATGACACAATATATCAACGGTCGCAGTGCTCAGGGCTACCTAACAGCCACAGCCCACACTAAATCTAATCTAAATCACACCTCCCCAGGCATAATATACTGTGTCCCTCTTTTTTACAATGGTCATCTGGTCACCCTGGTCTTGACTATGTCCATGTATTTTCTTGGTCATATATGTATATACGTTATAAACGGTGTTAGGTTTCACGAATTTTGACTGTTTGCTGAAATTCCATTCCATTCGTGTAAGCGTTCAAGAAAGTGCTCCTTAATACCGTTAGATTTTTTGAATTGCCAGATGAGATATCTGCAGCAGCACCGTTGCATATGGAGGATCCTATACGTTTTCGTCACAATTATCTAGCAAAGCCAGTGCTGAATAGACAGTCTCAGGCTTCAGAGGTAGGTTTTTGGAAAATATGGATTTCAAGAATCAATCGATAAACCCTCGGATTGTAAAATAAGTGGAATATAACTTGTAAAGAGTAGAGGTCAATAGAGCGGTAAAATTTGCAGTTCTGTCACCAAAGCTGTGATATATGCACGACAGAGGCAAGCTGCTTCAGTCTGCTCTCTGCATCCGTACAATAAACATCAAATAGAGACTCAACAATTGGCGACGAGGATAAAAACAGCAAAAGTGCAAAATATAGAACAGCAAGTGGCATATAATTACAAGTCGAGTTGATAAGAAGCAGCGGTACACTCAATGTCTGGGACAGAGTCAGCAACAAGTCATACGTGGATATACATAGCAAAAAAGTCGCAACTTGTGAAATTTTTAAAAGCGTACAGAGTGGAAGATGTTCTTCAATTCCTGAA
The DNA here is from genome assembly GCA_949715475.1 of Microchrysa polita. Taxonomy (NCBI): domain Eukaryota; kingdom Metazoa; phylum Arthropoda; class Insecta; order Diptera; family Stratiomyidae; genus Microchrysa; species Microchrysa polita. The sequence goes on along the minus strand of OX454418.1, from coordinate 86,363,039 downwards.
CACAGACGAATTACGTCGAATTATTGTGAAAATTTACGCTGGATCAGAATTTGGCAAAGTCGGTGAAGGCACGAGTTTGGAGGCGGCACACGTTCATGAAAAAACTTTAGCCGAAGCAGTAAAAACGGAGACCAGTTTAAGCGAAACAGCCGAAGCAGTAAGTACCGAGACGAGTTTCAGCGGCACCGAAGCAGTGTGTGATACCGAAAGTTTAAGTGACACCGAAATAGAAAGTGACACAGAATCTACCTTATCAAGCATTATGGAAGGCGAAAATTGGATATTCAACCCAAAAAAAGAAGATTGGGACGCTTATATTGAAAGGCTCGAGTTATATTTTGAAACAAAAGACATTACGGAAGATAAAAAAAGGGTTGCTCATCTTTTGACGAAAATCGGTGCAGATATGTATAAAACTATACGTGACTTATGCGCCCCAATAAAACCTAAGGAAAAAACGTTTAAACAGTTAACGGTCATAGTAGATAAGCACGTGAACCCGAGAAGGAATGAGGCTATGGAACGATGCAAATTCCAACAAGCGAAACAAGCGGCAAATGAAAGTATAGCAGACTTTGTTGCACGACTGAAAGAGTTGGCACTTCATTGTAATTTTACGCAGCTGGATGATGCACTAAGGGATCAATTAGTTTGCGGAGTATCGGATCATGGCACCAAAGTAGCGTTATTCAGCGAGGAAAATCTTTCTTACGAAAAAGCACTTAACATCATCACTACACGAGAGGCAGCGCTACGTAATGCGAAAAGCATGGACAAAACGGTTCAGCGGTCATCGGATTCATCGATTCATCAGGTATCAGCAAAACCACGAAATCAGGGTAATAAAAATTTCCATAATTCGATAAAAGGTAAAAAACCGAATTCAGACAAGAATACTACATTTAATAATTCCGATAAAAAATATATTTGCTTTTGTTGCGGTATGGTTAATCATCATTATTTGAACGATTGTTCTTTAAGAAGCAAAGTTTGCAGCGCATGTAAAAGTAAAGGTCACATTGAAAAAATGTGCTTTAAAAAACGCGACAAAGTAACGGTTTTAAAAGATTGCATTTCTAATTACAATAAATTTATTTCAAAGAATAAAGGTAAAGTAAATTTTTTACAAAATGAAAGAGAAAAAAGTGAAAACGAAAATTGTAACAAAAATGAAGAAACCGATTTCTATATCATAAATTCTGAAAACTTGTATACAGAAAAATATAATTCCTCCAATCATGTAGTTGCGGATCCTATGTTAGAGCAGGTAGAAATTTTAAATACTAACATAACCATGGAAATTGATTCAGGGGCATACGTAGCGGTAATGTCAGAAGATAATAAGAATAAATACTTTCCGAATGAGGAGTTGTCATTGTGCGACCTTTACCTAACTAGTTACGGGCAGTTACAATTAAACCCAATAGGTATGATGAAAAACATAAGTGTTAAATTTCGAAATAAGGTACGTACGCTAGACTTGTATATTATGAAAGGCAAAGGTCCCACTCTAATGGGGAGGCAATGGCTTAAAAAATTTGGGTGTTGGCCTTTACAATTAGTTGAAGTAGTAAAACCGATACATTTTGATGTTAATTATTTACACAATGAGCTTAAAGATAAATTCGTGTTGCAGTATCCAAAATTATTTTCGAACGAACAGGGTACATATACCGGGCGGAAAATAAAACTTCTTTTGAAAGATAACGCAAAACCTGTACAATTTAAGCCATATCATGCACCTTTTGCCTTAGCAAAAAAATCACGGAAGAATTAAATCGTTTAATAAAAGCTGGCAATCTGGAACCAGTAGACTGTAGTGCATGGGCAACGCCCGTAATACCGGTTTTAAAAAAGAATGGACAAGTTAGATTATGCGGTAATTTTAAAGTAACAGTGAATCCCCAATTAGTAGTAAAAAGACACCCGATACCAATAAAAGAGAAAATTTTCAAAACCTTGCAAGTGGGTCAATCATGGTCTCAAATAGATCTAAAGCATGCTTTCATGCAATTTGAAGTAGATGAAAGTTCACGTGATCCTTTAACCATAATTACAGAAGATGGATTGTTTAGGTACACTAAAATGCCTGAAGGTGTTGCTTCTAGCCCTGCTGAATGCCAGGATATTTTAGAGTTTATTTTAAAGGACATTCCTTTTACGGAAATTTACATTGATAATATATACTGCACTGGAAGAACATATGAGGAGCATGTCAATATATTGCAAGAAATTTTTCAAAGACTGGAACAAGCTGGTTTACGAATTAACGTTGACAAATGTGATTTTTTCAAAAAAGAAATAGAGATTTTAGGATTTGTAATTGATGAATCGGGGTTAAAACCAGCACCATCAAAAATTTCAGCGGTAAAAGATGCGTGTACACCGAACAATAGCAAAGAATTGAAGTCTTTTTTAGGCTTAGTCAATTTCTATGAGAAATTTCTTCCAGACAGAGCTGAGCACGTTAAACCATTGTACGAACTATGCAATAAAAAAGATTGGAATTGGACAAACGAATGTCAAGAATCTTTCCAATGGTTAAAAGATCAAATAACTTCAAATAGAGTGCTAATGCTATATGATCCTAATTTACCGCTAGTATTAGCATGTGACGCAAGTCACTATGGGTTATCTGCCGTACTTTCCCATAGATTGCCAGATAATTCGGAACGCCCAATAGCTTTCGCGTCAAAAATAATACCGAAATCGGAAATGCACAGAGCCATTTTAGATAAAGAAGCGGGCGCCATTATCTTTGGGTTCCGAAAATTTTATCAATATGTGTACGGTTCGAAAGTTATTTTGAAAACAGATCATGAGCCATTGAAGTACATATTCGGCAATAATAAAAACTTATCTGTTATGATACAGAGTCGTTTAATTAGATGGTCGTACTTTCTTTCGGGATTTACATATGAAATTGAAATCGTCAAATCTCGAGCGAACGGTAACTGCGACGCGTTATCGAGATTACCCGTTTCTGATAGTACACCAGTTTTTGACACAGATTTTTCAAGTATGAACTACATTTGTGAGGGTTATCGCACCCTAAATTTTAAAACAATAGCGTCAGAAACAGCTAAGGATCTTAACTTAAGAAATGTAATGAAATACTTGCAGCAAGGTTGGCCCAATAATACTAAAAACTTTAATAACTTCGAGAAAAATTTGTTTCGAAAAACATTAGAGCTAACGATTGAAAATAACTGCTTATTATGGGGTTATCGAGTAATAATTCCGAGCTCACAACAGGCCGAAATACTAGCCGAATTGCATACCTCACACATGGGAACAGTAAAAATGAAACAGCTAGCGCGTAATTATTTTTGGTGGCCAAACCTTGACGAAGATATTGAGAACATCACGGCGTCGTGCAGAATTTGCTTAGAATCGCGGACAGCATCTCCGAAGGTACCTTTAACGCCCTGGCCTTGGCCGAGTAGCCCATGGAGTCGTATTCACACGGATTTCCTTGGTCCTTTTCACGGATGTATGTTTTTGTTAATTTTAGATGCTCATTCCAAGTGGCCAGAGATAATTAATATGAAGAAAAATATTCAAGCCGAAAACACAATCAAAGCTTTTAAAGTAGTTTTCAGTAGATTTGGTTTGGCACATCATGTCGTGAGTGATAACGGCCCTCAATTCAAAAGCGATGAATTTCAAACTTTTTTAAAAAGTAATGGCATAAAACATACCTTCTCACCACCGTATTATCCAGCCACGAATGGAGCGGCCGAAAATTTCGTGAAAACATTTAAGGACAAAGTCGACAAAATAATTAGGGATGGTAAATCATTGGATGACGCAATAAACTTGTTTTTGTTCGATTATAGAAGTACGAAACATGGTACCACTAACAAATCTCCTGCCTGCCTCATGTTTAAAAGGGAATTACGTACTCGTTTTGATTTATTAAAGCCAGATTTAGCTTCTGAAATTCAGGAAAAACAGTTTAACCAGGTAAAATATAATAAAGGAAATCGTCATTGTAATTTTGAAGTAGGTGAAAAAGTGTATGCAAAAGACCCTAGAGCGAAATCTCGGGGTCGTTCAGAGGGAACTGTAATTAAGAAAAACTCAAATGTTACCTTTAATGTTAAATTTGATGATGGTTTAATAACAAAAAGGCACAAAAATCAAATTGTTAAAGCTAATTTAGACAATAAACTTAAAGGCGGCGAGAGTGCACTAAAATTAAATTCAGAAGGAAATATATTACCAAGGCGATCTAAAAGATTAAGAAAGTAGAATAAAGTGGAATATTTGGAAATAATTGTATTTGTTAATGGAATATTTGGAAATGATTATATTTTTGTTAAGATTCTCTAACTAACTGCATATCAATTAATAACTAAAGACATACGTTGTTAATAATTTATATGAAAATAACTGAATTATTTTTGAAACATGAATAATATTTAATGGTGTATTTTGATTTGATTTTGATAATTATTTTCTTACTATACTTATACTATATGAAAATTACTAAAAATTATATACATACTGTAAAAATAAATGAATGAAATGTTTGAAACTTAAAGAGAGGGAAATTGTGATATATGCACGACAGAGGCAAGCTGCTTCAGTCTGCTCTCTGCATCCGTACAATAAACATCAAATAGAGACTCAACAAAAGCGACCGCTTTTGTATAATTTAATTGATTGCTTGTCTCTTGAGATCTCGAAATACGTATTTCACAGAATCAATGGAAAGTATGCAAGCTTCAGAAATATGCCGCCCTTCAGGTAGTTGTGGGTTGTCCTAAAATAATACAGATTAAACAAGGAGGGAAATATAACTCCTTGTTTGATTCTACGTAGTTTAGATTTTCCGTGTCTACTAAACTGTGCAGGACTGCAGATATGTCGTTCCTACAACCCCTTTCATCGCAAGAAGGAGAAAAACATACACGTGCCAATTTTAAGAAAACCCTGTAGATGGTTGTTGTAGTAGCGGCATCAAGTGTGAATCGAGGAGTGCTTACCAGCACTTGGCCGTTGTGTGGCGTAATTTAATTGCCCTGCTTTATTCCAGTACGAAATTAATGAGCCCTGTTAGCTGTGATTTGTGAGACGGCATTAGTCTTCGGCATATGACTTACTGCGCCAACCTTCCGGTAATCGTAATGGAATTCCATATTTGTAAAATTTGTAGCAGGAGTAGTGTACAGCCGTGATAAGGCTAAGTCTCAACCATGTCTCAACCCACTGTTCTTCGGTAGTACAGCTGGTTCATGGGTCACACAAAAATTGCATTGTCGCTTCTGGAGTCGAGAGATAGGCTATGACTTGAGTACCGTTAATTTCTTTGGATTGATAGAAAACAAAAACAAAACCTTACGTTAAATATTTACTAATCTATTTCTCCGACTGTTTCACATCGAATTTCTTTTGTTTCGATCTCTTATCTTTGGGCACGGAAACATGCACTCGCATATGTGCATCCCTATGTCCGGTTGTACGAAATACTTTATCACAAAAATCGCATTTATACGGTCGCTCGTTTGTATGCAATCGTAAATGTACTTTGAGCACATCCTGTGATGCATATGATTTGCCGCAAACCTGACAATCAAATTTGCTACGATTTGTATCATGAACGAGCCGATGGGTGTCTAGAGTACATTTCAATTTGAACGAAACATTGCATATGTCACAGGTGAATGGCCGTTCCTGGGTGTGGGTCCGCTGATGTCGTCTAAGATCAATAGGTTTCTTAAAAGCACGTCCGCAAGTTTCACACTGATGCTTTCCTGTCGGACTAGTGGTCTGAAGAAGAGTTTGCGGCGGTACAGATGGAACTGCCGAACATTCCAGAACTAGGCTTGACGTTTTTTCGACATGTTGGACGGTTATGGTGCGAGGAGCCGTCCTTTTTCGGTTACGATGAATCAGATCGTCAAGTCGGATGAATATTGCCGTGTCTTTGGCGGATTTTTTAATTGTGTGAGAATCTGTGGTGGTGATTTGCGAGACCGATTCAATCGATTGGACGGTTTCCTCGCTGCCGATTTCGGGTAGAATAATATTATTCTGGGTTGTTGTATTCGGCTCGGGGGAAATTCTATCCTCTTCCTGTACTATGTCTTTGGCATGTGTTCGAATATGAATACGACAAGTCTCTCTGGTCTTATACGATTTTGGGCAATAAGGACAAAAGTATGGGCGAAGTGTACTGTGTGAAGTGCGGTGTCGTTTCAGTTCGGTATTTGAACGAAATTTAGCATTGCATTGATCACACTGCTTGGTTTTGTGTCCCGAATGAATTTTCTGATGAGTGTTGAGCGATCTTTTTGCTGTGAAGCGGCTGTAAAAAAGATAAATTAGGCGAATATTCATAGTGAAAATGAGTCGCCGAAATTCTCACGTTTGACAAGTAAAACATTTAAATGGCTTAACACTGGATTGAGGATTGCACTGTGGTTTTGAAATTCGGTGTGGTTTTAAGCTGCGACTACTGCCACTTGCCGAAAGAGGTTGCTTTAGCGTCTCCTGTAATTTTAATTCTTCCACATGCTTTGGTCGATGAACATGTTCATGTTTTCGTAAATTGTTCAAAGTACGAAAGGCATTTTTGCAAATCTCGCACGTGAACAATTTTGATGTACCGTGGGATCTGTAATAGAGGCTTACTAGTTTTCATATTTGGGAAATCGAAGATAACAACTTACATAACATGTGAGTCTAGCTGCCTAATGGAGCTGAATTGCTGAAGACATTCCGGGCACGTATATGCGTTAGAAGCAGAATCGCGCTTTTCATGAACGCGTTGATGCGCCTGTAGGTTGCTTTTTATTGAAAAACATCGACCACATATCTTACATTGAAAAGGTTTTTCGTTCGTGTGAATTCGGCTGTGTCTAGAGAAAAATTAAAAAGGGTGGCTTGAATTTACCACTCGATAGATATACAAATTGGAATACCTTAACAATTCAAAGGGTCGCGGAAATTCCTTTGAACACGTCGAACATCGATAATATTTCCTGCCATCCTCTCCCTGTACTTGTTTCACGACAACTTCAGATTTTTCCTCATCTCCATTCATTGTTTCAATAATTTTAACGAAACCCACGTCTTCCGCAACACTGTCGGTTGATGGCTCCTTAGTGTTCACTAATGCTCCCAACGCTGGAGTGCGACTATTGTCTGTCGGAAACAGTGAATTGCTTTGCGAGGGTAGAGCAATGTTTTGCAAACTGGCCATAACCCGTTCAAACGAATATTGGGAGTCATCCTCTTGGTCGTTTTCAGCATTGCCGAGTGCACTTAATTTGGCAAGATGAAATGTTGCGGAGTGCCGGTTCAGACTATTGAGTTTATTGAATACGCAACTACAATTGGGACAAGGAAATTTATCAGTCATATCAGGATTGCGGGGATGAAGACGTCGAATGTGATTTTTAAGATTACTCTGTTGTGAGAAGCTGGAATCAAATATTAAAACAGGCATTACATTAATACAGTTTAACTGCAAAGAAAGTGGAAACACATGTGAGGAAATAAAGGTACTAAGAAGCAAAGAAGTTCAGAGTAAAACTCACCGCATACTACATTTGGGACACTCAAAATTTCGCTCGCCAGAATGTAACTTATGATGTCGATCCAAAGTGGATTTTTGTGTAAATTTCCTCGAACACTTGTCACACTGTAAGGTAGCAAATTTTATAAGCATTCTGTGATATTGTAGGGTTCCGGAAAGGATGTACTTCAAACCGTTTGGTCTTTGAATGTATCAATTTATGCCTCGTCAAATTACTTGCTTTACTAAACTTGCTATTGCAAATATTGCAACGGTACTTTCGATATAATTGCAAAGGTTCTTCGGTCGTCTGAAAATTAAAGGAAATCTAATGAAAAGCAACATACATACAGGTAAATCTTTGTATAATTTTTACCCTATTTAGTGAATTTTGCATATGTTGTTCGTCGCCACTCTCATCTTTTTGATAATGATCTGTCGTCAAGTGCTGTTGATAGTGCTTCTCAAATTCAAAGTACTTTTCGCATTTCTTGCAATGAAATTCGTCACCTATCATGTGAGTTTTCAAATGACCCACGTAACCGGCTGAACGTTGAAAAGGTATTCGGCATTCCGGGCATGTTGTAGGTGCAGGAATATGACTGGCAGTATGAATGGTCAAATTATGTTCACGATTGAATTGCTCTGGGCACTGATTACATCGAAATGGTTTGCGCAGAGCATGGTGGCATTGCTTATGAAAACGAAGCAATCGAGCTGATTGGAAATCCTCGGCGCATTGATGGCAATTGTATGTTTTTAGCCGATCCATTGTCAATAACTTTTTTTTCAATAATCACAATTTATAGTTTAATGCCTCTGGGCTTTTAGCTCAGACTATTATCCATCAAGCGGTTTATTAGACACCTGAGGCTTGTCACGTCTTTTTTATTTAACAGCTTTTCACGTTGTTGTTTTTTTAACATTTGTAACTTCCTCCCTCCTTCGCTCTAATTTTTTAAGTTTTACAAAACTCAATTTTTTGAAAAGTTATGTTTAGAATTTATACAAAACTAAAGGAACATTTAATTTTGTAGATGTCCAACACTTTTTGAATTTTATAAATTTAAACTTTGCGGCTCGCTTGAACGTTATAACGGTTGAGTCCTTTGGCCCATTCCACATCCTGAGTTTTTCATACCAGATTCCTCTTAAAACCTTGACGAATACAGAGGATATAACGAATTCTCCAGGTGTCCGACAGTTTAAAGCATGGTAGGGCTAAAATTTGTGTTCAGCCACTATTTGTACTGCTACACCCGAAGTATTAACTTTGACTAATAAATCACCCCTTAAAAAATAAATTCGAAAAAATTTCATTGAAATGATACGTCACAAAGTTTGATGTATTTACAAGGAATTAATAAATTCAATTTCTTTTTTTCAAAACAATTTAGAAAGAGGTAAATATGTACAAACATGACAAGACCATGAACTTCATTGACAAGCAAACAGCTGTTAACGATAATGCAGTTCGAAAACTCCATGGTTATTGTTTGACGACTTTGTCTTCTTTTCCGGAATAGATGGCGGTTATTCTACTTCTAAATTCTTCGATTTTGGTATGTTGTTTACTCGTTTGCCACTAAATTTTCGTTGAATTTCTTTAATTTTAGGGTAAAAGTGGAACTACATTTGTTGGGTCGTCAGAGACAAAAGATCGATAGTGCACTCCTTTACACTCGGTAATGCGCTAAAATATTGTCACGCATAATTATAACAAGTAAGTCTACGGGGAAAAACAGAAAAGCTAGAAACAGTACATACTTATACGGTTTCTTAGTTCAGGATCTCAAAATAGCAATTTTTGTGTCGAAATCCGGTCCCTTCTTTGAAAGCCCAGGCCAGGGGAGTCACCTCATTCCTCCTTCCACCCCTCTACTGGCCTGTCACAGTCTGTTGCGCGTTTTCCTCGGCCTTTATACAAGCCATTGAGCTGAAATTTTACACACCGCACGGACTTATTCATTAGTCTAAGAAAAATGGCATATTTGGTCGGCAAAAATCCTACATCGGATTTTTTTTGGATTATGGTCGGGGATGATCCCTAGATTATGGCATTAAAAGTCCCAACCGCTTGGGGGTCCACAACCTTAAAAAAAGGGGGAAAAGGGGGATTTTTTTCGTTTTTTTTTTGCGATTATTTCAAAAATGGTAAGAGATACAAAAAAATAGTCTGAGGACGAAAAAAACTACATAAAATTATCTTTGCAATGATATATAACACATTAGAGTTTAATTGAATATTTCGGCGTTAGGCCTCCATTACACAGTCATATTTCTATTATAATATCGCACACCTAGAGGAACACTGTCACAACTCAAAAAATGCAAATTTTCGGAGAAGCAAAAAACATACTTTTAATTACTATTTTCTTAATTGTGAAGTGAATATCAACAAGGTGACCTCTAGGGGTCAGTTTTGGAGTGCGACTTGTTACCCTCAACCACATGTATGTATGTAGATACCATAAATATTCACACTCTAGCATACCTAACTCAAATTTGCCGTTTTTTGAGTTGTGACATTGTTCTTCTAGGTGTGCGATATGTATGTCATATGCCTAAGCCTACTCGATTCATTCAGTATAAATGTTTAGACGTGCAGGAAGCGAAATCAAGTAGGCTTAGGGATATGATAATATCTATTATAATATATATTACCAATATATGACTGTGTAATAGCGCCCTTAGACTAGGAAATAAATTAGAATATTTTCATTTTACACTTTTTTAAAAGCTCCATAACACCACCCCCCATTGGAGCAGAGTGCTAAATTTTGGTTTTTTTTTGCGATTGGAGGTCATAGTCACCCCACCCACCAAAAATAATAATCATAATTATATGTAGTTTTTTTCGTCTTCAGACTATTTTTCTGTATCTCTTGCCGTTTTTGAAATAATCGCAAAAAACCGAAAAAAATGCCCCCTTTCCCCCTTTTTTAAGGGTGTCGGACACCCAATCGGTTGGGACTTTTAATGCCAAAATCTAGGGACCAACCCCAACCATAATCCAAAAAAAATTCCGATGTAGGATTTTTGCCGTTCGATGGCCATATTTTGGCCTAATTTTGTTGAGTTTGTATGTTTGAATTACTGAAATTAGAACATACAGTCATAGGACTCCTATACAAAGACGCGCCCGAAACAGGGACATAGCCAGGGTTTGATTTCGGGAGGGGTCTAATATTTCTCTGAACAATGAAAGTGCCGCCTTTGAAATTAGCCGCTCTAGTCTATACTCAGTCTGCCAATCCGTTATTGGTTTTGGTGGATACTTAGCCAAAACGTAGACAGTTTTTGGATGTTGCTAATCAAATCCAATGCTTAAATTAGTTTTCAGATATTTTTGTAAGCCCCAAACTCAATCCAAATCCATTCAAGGAGAATCAAATTTGATCTTTCATGAAGTATGCTTGAACATTAACTTATGATTTGGTAGTTAAATCGAAACACTTTCTTAACAAGTCAAGGACTTTTCATTCAAGTCTTGCTACTTCAAATGAAATGTTTAGTTAATACCTACACAAAAAAAAAGATTTTTGCGGGGAATGTAAAGAAGAAAAGCTGGCGTGAAGAGGACCATATAGGGTGGCCAGATGCCCCGTATTTTACGGGTTAGGATTTGTTTTTGCCGAACACACTTACCTGTACTGTCTGCAACCCTTAATTTTGCAGTACGAACTAAAATTTGAGCAACTGGAGAGAATAGTCGGATGTCTAAACATAACTACGGTCAACTTGGATGAACTTATGAGGAATTTTGTTTAATTTCGCCCCTAATTAATAAATATGTTCAGGAGATGAAGAGATGCCGATGAAGTAATAAGCCCTGACTCACGGACAAAATTATTTACAGCTGTCAATAATAGCAAAATATGATTCGAATTTTGAAACTGGTCTTTTCTATCCTGGCAGCGTATTTAGGAACCCTTGATCAGTTCGTCCCAACGCAGGTGACGAAATCGATCAGCTTTTCTAGTGGCTAAGTACCAAAACACCTTATCGATTTAGTCCCCTGAAAGTGGATGAGCTCGCATAGGATTTCAGTACATTTTACGTCAAAAATGGCTAAAACCCTTGTTCAGCTCGAACGAGTTTTTGGCTGTTTTCGACGTAAAATATACTCGAAACCACGAGCTCGTCCACTATCGGTGGACGAAATTGATAAAGGTTTTGGGTAGTTTTGGCACTATGAAGCTAATCGATTTCGTCCCCAAGCAGGTGAAGAACTGAACAAGGTTTCATAAATACGCGTCCCTGAAATAATTCTCCGTCCGTCGCTTTGCGGTAAGGTATGAACAGATAGCCGGATAGCCATGCCCTGTGGCATGGGTCGCGAATAATGCCACCGCCTTTCCCGGCGTGTCGTAGAAGGCGACTAAAAAGGGACCTAATCCAAGGTGGATCAGCATGCGCCGAGGGATGCATGGTCAAGAGGGTGCTTGGCCGCTAGTATGCGAAGGTCGCAGGCAACCATGACATCTGAAGCCTGAGGCACGTTTTAACATCAACAAGACCTCCCATAGGTTAGTGTGTGTGTGTGTATGGGTTGCCGCGTCTGGAGATAGCCGGCGGACGTAAAAGGAAAGTCCATAAATTTACTTATTTCCACACACTAGTGCCAAAAACACAACCTTTCTCCAAAAGGTGTAAAAGAATGGAAGGCCTTATGGAAATTCACGCAAATACAAGCACTACCCCGCCGGGCACTACTTCTGCTATGCGGTTGAGTGATCCCGGGGCGAACCTAGTTCGCGCCAGAGCTCGACGGTTTCCGGGGGCGAGCAATATAAGGCAGTCCAATTACATTGTGGAGAAGCTGAGGGTTGCAAGCTGGAATGTCGGTTCCATGACGTCAAAGAGCGAGGAGATTGAGGATATCATGAAGCGGAGAGGGATAGACATTATGTGCGTGCAAGAGACAAAGTGGCGAAATACCCATATCGACAGAGCCCGGTTTCTTACGAATTCCATGAAGTACAAAATGTACTACTATGGAATTACAAACCAAAGAAACGGAGTTGGCATTATTCTGGCGTCGTCTTTACTTGGCAGTATAATAAGTGTCGCGAAGAGAAGTGACCGCTTGATCAGCATCAAATTGGTTATCTGCGGAAGGGTGTGGAACGTAATAAGTGCCTACGCTCCCCAAGTGGGATTGCCACCAGAAGAAAAAGAGGCATTTTGGAACGACGTTGACACCCTAATTCAGACCATTCCAGATACCGAATTGGTGTTCTTGGGAGGAGATTTAAATGGCCATGTGGGTGAATCAAATTATGATTACGAGGATTGCCATGGTGGAAAGGGTAGCCCTTCAACGGTCAGAAATGACGAAGGTGAAGCTATTCTGACCATGTGCAGATCGCATGGTTTGGTCATCCTAAATACATGGTTTGTGAAAAACGAGAGACACCTAATCACCTACAGTAGTGGACACGGAGATAGGAAACACGAAACGCAGATCGATTACCACCTCTGTTTCGATTTTATGAGAAGGTGGGTAAGAGACTGCAAGGTGATCTTGGGTGAATCTGTCGTCAGCCAACATCGTTTGCTCCTGTCAGAATTTATTTTGAAAGCAGGAGGAGCAAGAAATAGAAGAACTCCCAAGCCTGTCGAAAAAATCAAGTGGCACAATCTCACAAACGACAACTTTGAACCTGTAGTAACTCCATTCATTGATAAAATGACGGAGTGGTTTCAAAACAACGTAAACTGCACCGAGCACAGTCCAACACAAATGTGGAATAGTTTCGCTGAAATGTCAGTAGGTGAGGCGGAAAAGGCACTTGGAGTTTCGAAAGGTCCACTCCACACGAAGAAAGAAACATGGTGGTGGAACACCGAAACTAAGGAAGCAGTGCAAGCCAAATCGAACGCATTTAAGGCATGGACGAAATGTGAGTCAAGCAGTGAAGCCGAACGGGTTCAACTTCGCGAAAATTATATGCAATGCCGGAAGAAAGTAAAGCGCTTGGTAGCTCAAGCAAAGGCGAAGGCAGCTGAGAAATTCTACCAAGAATTAGAAACTCAGACTGCGACCGAAGGACCGTCTTTGCGCGAGAGACCTAAGCACGACGCCAGGATATTTAGGGTCGCAGCCCAAAGGAGAAGGAACGCTCGGGAAATACAGGCGCCAAAGTACGTGGAGGACTCGCAAGGAATGTTGCTGATTGACGATACGGCAATTTGTAGCAGGATGCGAGAGTATTTTGACGAACTTCTAAATGAAGAATTTCCTCGGGCAGCTTTTCAAGATGTTGAGCCAAATACTACAAATATTGAAGATATCTCAGAGGAAGAGGTGATGGAGGCAATGCATCAGATGAAACGCGGAAAGGCAGTCGGCCCGGACAAAATCCCCGCGGAATTTTGGTTGAAAATGGAAAATGTCGGGCTTAGTTGGCTCACAGTTCTCTTCAACAAAATCAAAGGTGGGCAACCGATGCCTGATGCTTTCAGGGAAAGTTTTCTTCTTCCTTTCTATAAGAACAAGGGAGACTCACGCAAACTCAACAACTATAGGGCTATAAAGTTAACACCTCATACACTGAAGATCTACGAGCGAGTTGTCTGCAACCGATTGAGAAAGATTGTGCGGTTGAATGACAATCAATGCGGCTTTGTTGAAGGTCGATCTACAGTCGATGCGATTCAGTGCATTCGTATTGCGATGGAAAAGTATAGAGCAGCACGAAAGGACTTGTACTTTGTGTTCATCGATTTGGAGAAGGCATTCGATAGAGTACCTCGTGATCTGATATGGTTGGCCTTGAGAGCACTTAATGTCCCCGAGGCATACGTCAGGATGATACGAGACATGTATGATGGAGCTACGACTAAGGTTAGATGCACAGCCGGTGAATCAGAAGAATTTCCGGTGAATGTCGGAGTACACCAGGGCAGTGTATTGAGTCCGTTGCTCTTCAACATCATCATGTGCTACTTATTAACACGTGTCTCCGACGGCCTAGAAATATCTCTTCTTTTTGCTGATGATATAGTCCTCAGTAGCCCAAACATCGTTGCCTTGCAAGCTGCGCTTACAAAATGGTGTGACATTCTGGAGGAGCATGGACTGAGGGTAAGTATAACAAAGACTGAGTTCTTATGCTGCCAATTCTCAGACCCAAATGCACCGATACCTGAAATGTACGTCAAAGGAGAGCAGCTTAAGTCTTGTACCAAGTTCAAGTACCTTGGCTCGATGGTGAACAGCGGAGCTACATGCGATGATGACATCAAACATCGCACAAAGGTTGGGTGGATGAGGTGGCGAGAAAACTCTGGAGTTTTCTGCGATAAGAAAATGCCACTGAAGCTAAAGGGCAAGTTGTACAAAACGGTTGTACGTCCCGCACTCATGTATGGATCAGAATGCTGGACCATGTATGAAGGTTACGCGAAAGAAATGACAGCGACTGAAATGAAAATGTTACGCATGTCAGTTGGTGTAACCAAAAGGGACCACATCAAGAGTAGCTACATCCGAGGCAGCTTGTCCATAGACCAACCAATCACCGAAAAGCTCGAAGACCGACGAATGGATTGGTATTGCCATGTTCAAAGGCGTCCGCCTGAGAACCCCGCAAAGAGAGCGATATCAATGGAAGTTCCACTTGATGGACCCAAGGCCAGAGGCAGACCAAAGAACACCTGGATGTGTCAAATGAAAAAGCAACAACAACGCATTGGTCTCGGCGATGACACGATCCAAGATGGAGCTGCCTGTGGAAATATGCTGAGAAATTATCGCCAGAACGGGCGATGTGCCTACACCGCAGGTCGAGCAACGCGGAACCATGGAGCGGTATAAAGAACGAGGCAAGGAAGAAGAATGAACAGATAGCCGGAGCCGACTAAATATGTATTCACACTGTAAAGGCTGACCCTCAAATAAAATGCAATTTTAAAATGACATTGAAAGATTTCTATAACTTTTTATTGCAAAATTAAGAGTTATTGGAGGCCATCAAATAAGAAATATTGTTACAAAAAAGGCATATCGAAGACAGGCAGGTGGTCACCCTAGGACCATATCAACAACAATCAGCTGAATTCAAGCGCTAAATGTTCCGGAACATGTCTGCCCAATGTAATATTTGCACTTGCTGCGATCGTGATTCGGCATCAGACATTGAGTATGTTTATAATAGGACTCTCTCTCTCTCTCTCTTCATTACCGAACTCCTAGTGGAGCATGGTGCGTTGATGACTACTGTTGGCAGCACCGTTCGACCAGTCCGGCATGTCGACAGCAGCCATAAGTCAGTCTTCGTTCAATTCAACCATTGCAACCAAAGCCACCTATATCAGAAAGCCGGGAAGCAGCAATACATGCACACAAAGCGAGCCTATATGAATATGTCGTATATACGTTGCACGATGCACTAACACAAGCACACCGCATGTATAAAAAACGTGTCTGCTCTGATAAAAACCGCGAAAACACGTGGAAAACTCACTTTTTATCGGGATTTTTTTCTTTCACTGCATTATAGACACTTCAATTCACGACACATTGCACTTTTCGCGACGAAAATCGACCGGGAACCAATACTTTTCGTGTAAAGTTTGCCGCGACCCAACCCGATTTGCCTTTACCGCAATGTAAATTTTCCAACTAATCGAGCCTATGATCTGCCGCAAAAGTGTATGAGCGGGTTCTGGTTCCGGGCTTTGAAATATAGATGGCTTTGATTGCAACCATCGCACCGGATATAAAAACGAAACTTTCAATTAAATTTGTTTGAGTTAAAAAGAAACACTAAAGTGAGTTTGTTGTTCAATAATGTCAAGTAACTATAAATTTACTATTTGTGTTATAGGAATTTGTAGTTCCTCTTCAGTTTACTTCGACTAAAATAAAGAGAGGTTCTTTCAAATTTAGTCTACAATTATTTTTTACGTCAAACGTCGCAACATTCTACAAATTCTTTAAAAAGCATTGGACGGAATGGCGGAATGCGAAGCAATTACGGAGACTCCACGTGCGTCGGTCCAACCGACTCCGCGAAAAAATTGCCGCAGAAAGTACACCAGAACCAGTGTTGCCATTTTTTTTATTTTCCGGCCAAATTTAGCCGGAAACCGTGCTGTTTAGCCGGAAGATATTTATAATACCGGCCGGCCGGATTTTTAGCCGGAATTGATATTCTTCGGCCGTTTTTCCGGCTAAAATTATTTTATGAATTTTTTTTTACTTTGAAACTAGAATCAATTTTTCAATATTCACAAACCAAATAATTAATCGCCTTGAAATTATTTCTACCTACACTTATTATCGTGTATTAGGATAAGTAGCTACTATGTCCACCTAGAGGAAAACTTTGCCGCGGAGACTTGCCTTTTTTTTCAATAAATTCAGGGTAATGGGTTTCACGTAAACTGACGATATTAGTACCCAGTCTAAGCATGTAATTTACTAACCACCAATATGCTCAATAGTTTGCAAAATGAAAGACGTTTCTTAGATAAAATTCTTTGTTGAGCAATTTTCGGAGCATGGGCGTACCTGAACATTTTTCCATTTTTCAAAGTGTCAATTCTTTACCACAGATAACGTAATCATGCCAGATTAAGAACAAGGGTGAAAACCTTTAAACGCTATTCATAGATATTGATAATATCACCGGAACTTTGTAGTGTTCAACACTAACGTTGTTCAAAAAGCTTGCCCAGTAAATTACAAAAATTAAATTTGAGTGTGTATATATTTCGGGGGTAACTTACCTCCTTCTTCAGCACAAAAGCTAAGTGCTGAAGATGGGGGTAAGTTGCCCCGAAATATATACTCATTTAAATATAATTTTTGTAGTTTACTGGGCAAGCTACTTGAACAACGTCTGACGATTCATAGAAACTACACATTTTCGTAGATGCATTACATTTAGTTGTTGGTTTTGTAGCATCAAATTTATCAAAAATCTATACCATTACTCGGCCAAACTCATAATTTTGGAACATCGATATCGTATCTTTGGAAAATTAAATTAAATTTGGAGGGCTAAAATTCGAAAATGAATAACAAGCTTGACACATATATTTTCGAATGACGCAAATTTATCATCATTAGCACGGGTTGGGTACGATATCCCGCCCATCATATTCCCGTTTTTTAAAATCCCGACATTCAATATCCCGCCATTTCAAAATCCCGCCAATTAAAAATCCCGCTCAATTAGAATCCCGTCTAATCAAAATCCCGCCAATCCAAAATCCCGACATTTCAATAACCCGCTTATTCAAAATCCCGCTTTTCAATATCCCGCCTTTCAATATCCCGTCACAAAAGGTAAGTAAGTATATAATATACTGCTATACAGATTGGAAAGTGAAAGCTTAGTATTCTCTTATCAGTTAGGCGGTGAAACTCAATTTCAATATTAGTGAAAATACCTATGTATTTTTCCGAATTGACACGAAGTTTGGAGGATGCAGATGCCAAAAATAATAGCAGATTGGTTTGGAATTAATTATATCCATGGGAAAAATACCAAATAATGTTGAGGCTTGGCACAGACGATTAAACTTTATCAGGAGGAAAAGCCATATCGGTCTGTACCAGCTGGTGGAATTACTAGGTAAAGAATTGCTTCGAGGGGAGCAGTCCCGATCCGAAGGTCGCATCCAAAAGCAAACTAAGGTCTTTCACGTATCCTGCAGTTACTTTCAACTAAAGAGGACTATGAAAAAACGGATTTTTTTAGAAACTTGGCGCATAAACTAATGTAAATAATTGATAAGTCGAACGCATATCTAGGTATATTTTTTGTTAGCAATAAAAAAAATTTGGCGGTATTTTGACGAGATTTTTTTTTATTATTTAATAGCGGGATATTGAAATGGCTGGATTTTGGAATGGCGGGATTATGAGGTGGCGGGATTTTGATATGGCGGAATTTTGGAATGGCGGGATTTTGATATGGCGGGATTTTGTTGAACGGGCGGGATTTTGTTGAACGGGCGGGATTTTGTTTTTCGGGATTATGTAGGTATCCCCATTAGCACGAGTTCTAAATTACGCATTTGGACCATCACTTTCTCAATAATGACTGGGGATGCCATCTGTTGTAAAATTTAAGAACAATGATGTTTACAAAAATATTAAATTTTTTATCAATCTTTACACATTTCTATTCAAATTCTTTAAGAACAGTGTGTCCTCAAATTACTGATTTGAATATTCATCAAAATATCGCAATTGTGAGGGACATTTTCACCATTTACACAAACGCCAAAAGTAAATGACGAATTCTAATGACGAAAGCATATGTGTCACTCCAATTTCGAACTTTCATCATCATGATGGATTATCGTCATGATGATTTGGATATGTGTCTTGGGCCTAAAATGGTTAACTTTTAATCAATATATAAGATTGTTCAGGTACGATGATGGTAAGATATCAATACATAAATGCGGTTGCCCTTGCCCATAATTACGCAATTTTTTTTTACAGATTAGACATACAAATTAATTGTTATTGTTACGATTACATGACCGCAAAAAGTAAGCAATCCGAAAAAAAGCTAAAAAAGGTGTAACTTTTGGTCAAAATTCAACAAAATTCATTATATTTAATGAAAAACATATTGTTTTATTAAATTAGACCAACAAAGTTATCATTTTCCTTTTCCACAGAAAAATAATCAGAAAATTGTTAGTGGCCCTTATTTTGTTTTGAACAGTATAAATTGTTTCTAGAAGCAAAATTAGACCTCTCCAAAAAAAGACCCGGAGATTATTTCTGATCCGCAAAATGACAGTTAGGGGATCAGAAGGGCAAAAATGTTTGCGGAAAATTTTCTCTTGATTTGAAATTACCTATCGATGATTTATTATGATAGAAGGGCGCGCCAATCAAACATAAATAAAATCGATACGACCACAACTGCCTTATTGCTTCAAAGTTCCGACTTTTCAATACCCATATCTGCTGCTTGGATTATTGTGCCTGGTCGTCGCATAGCAATAGGAATATTATTAGGAGTGTGCATTTAATTTAATTACATAAGTCAAGTATTTTTCAACAGGATATGAGAAACTTGTTGATATTCCCCTTATACCTATCATGCCCACCGATTGATAAAGTAATGCAGAATTTTACATCGACGAACTCACATATTGATTCAATGAGACCTGAAGTCAATTAACAAACATTGCCTTCACATCATCTCGTCCACGCCACAGTCCAGAGAAATAATGATTTCGCGCTTATCCACCTGCAATATTTTTCAACCTTACAAAGTTTTTTTTTTACAAATGCCATCAATCTCTACAGCCCAACATCATACAAAACCTCTTACCCCTTTTATAGACGCTACGCTAGATAGACCATCGGTATTTCTGGCCATTGCAACTCAACTTCAGGGTAAGGCGGTGGACGAGGGCGCGGTCTGTCGCGATATATTATCCTTCAGACGAATCGGACTTGAACGCAGAGAATCGGAATGCAATTGTGCTTGGACATGAAATCCGAAATGGACATAAAGAACGTATATGGAGGAGCGTTCGCTCGGACAACTTGAAGAAGTTTTGTACAAAACCAACCAATGCCACAAACGAATAATACATCATTTAAGACTTATTGCAAAATTTATGGACACTTACAATGTTCTGAACGTATAGTGGTATGTATAGTTTGGCGATAATACGCGGGTCGCAGGGTACGCGAAATGAAAAGGTTGTAATTACACGTCGAAACGAACGATTTGCCATAGTCTGTGATTGATGGAGAATAGGCGTTTCTTAAACAATCTGCCCGTCGTTCAAAGTGGATTTACTTTTATACTCGGTAAAATTCGAAGATTCATTCCTTTCGATAGCATGAATGGGCATTTAGAAAAAAAAACTTTCAGTTCTCAATCTTGATATTCCGTGATTGGGACCTCTTAGCGGAAGGAAAACAAGCTGCAAATTGTTGCAAAAATACTCAAAAATGTATCTGAATGCATCCTTGAGTTAAGGCGACCTTAAGTAATTACAACCCTAACTCAAGGAGATCTTAAGTCAAGGAATTGATGGATTCAGTATTATTATTTATGGTTTTTCACTAATTTGACAATTTTTGTTTGTTAAACTCGCTTCAACTAACGTCACACACAAGAAAATTGCCTTCAGTGCGAAGAAAGCGTTGAAATACATTTTTTTAGAAAACGGAAAACAATATTCAGTTTATTTATCTTCCGTGAAGGGATGACTAAAATTTTAAACAAACATAATTTATATTTGAGATAAAAATAAAATATTTCGATAAAAAATACTGAAAATGAAATTTCATTCCTTGAATCAAAGTATCCTTGAGTTAAGGTCGCCTTGAGTTAAGGATTTCTTAAAATATGTTTATAAATACGGACCTTATACGTGTATATATTGCGCGTTTTCCTTAAAACTATCAATAATTGCTTGTATTTACTGTACGTTATCATTTCTCTCCTCTAAACCCCAACTAACCTTCTGTCACTTCGTATTATATTCACGACCAAATCGAACGTGTAAATATCCCGAAAATAATGCCCAATATCAATAAAATTTCATTTAAGTTTGTGTATTGGAAAAAATGGATAGACGAAACGTCTACAAGAGTATATGGATGAAAGTTGAAACAAAGCAGAACGAGATAGCTCGCTTCTCCACTATCCGGACACAGGTCATCGAGTGTGTGAAAATCCTGGCCATTTTTTCTACTCATTTTCTTCCCGTTTATATACGTGTATGTTTTACTTCTTTATTCGCCGGGATCATCTCGGCAAGCCTCAATATCATACAAAATGACTTGGTCTCCATTCGGACAGTGCGACCGATTCGACACCCCCAATCATTTTGTTTATGGTGTCGGCATTATGTATAGCGAAAATTGTATGGTGACCACAGTCACCGCTAGTATATGTACCATCTGCCTTTATATTTTTCCCACTATCGGTTGGCGACGCCGAAGGATTCCAACGACGAATAACATTTGTGGGCATGAAATAAAATGGCTCACATATCGGTATCCTCTGCTATCTTATGACTTTCTATCAACCATACATTTCAATGGGTCATACTTTTCTGTTCGTTCGCGTTATCCACCAGAGGACCAAGTGTATGTGCGGTGAAATAGTTCTCAATCCATAGCGCCAATGGTCCAGATGGCTTCATTAAATTGTCCATCCTTGGACAATACTAAACTCTCCCATCGGCAACAGCCTGGTGTTAAGATATACCCTCGCCACTGAACAAGAAGATGTTCAATATTGGTGACAAAACGAAAATATTTCGGCAGACGAAACCCTTCATCTGATATCCACTCGCCATTGTCCTGTGTTTTTAAGAATTATCTTAAGACAAAACCAAAATAGCATGAAAAGAAATTGAAATGGAAAAAGGATCATTTTACCATTCGAATAGTGAGACATGGACCATAGGGATGGTCATTGTCGCATCTCCAGGACTTTCTTCTGCACTATGTGTTTTTTTTTCTTGTGCTTTTCAAATCGAGACTCCCAACAAATTTTATATATTACGGAATAAGAACCGATTAAATGCAGTTGTTTACGAGTATTGAGGTTTTCCTCATTCCCATACATTTCTCGTAATGTCGTTTGTATCTTTCCATTCCATTCCTCGCCGTTTGTGGCGATTCTTCTATTCTGTATAAAACGTTAGATTGGTTTCCTGTACGTTTTGGTTTTGGTGGATGATATCAATAGTGAATGGTGGTCATATAGTCTCATATGGATGGACATGTCTTCCAATAAAACATTGCCAATGCGATAGGGTAGATGTCCTTTTCCATATGACCGCCATCTTAGTCGTTGTCTTAAAGATGTTCAGGCATCAAATTTATGGTTAATAAGAAGAGATTTGAAGAAGGATGCACGTACGTTTGGGACTATTACTTATACTTCGATAACCATCGGACTTGATGGTGTATAGTAAGTTGTGTCTAATGCGGAATGTAATGTACGGTTGTGTCGAAAATCTTGTGAATTTCATAAATGAGAGGTATCTGCGCATTACGGTTTGAGTTTAGAACACTAGCCACACATGTCTGCAAGGATATTGGCGCAGAAGCAAAACTGAATTAGCTACTTGAAGCTCTTCTTAATCTCTATACATTTTACTCATCCTGTCTAAAGGGGTCATTTAATTAATTCAATTTAGCACAGAGATAATGGGCGTTCTTTCCTTGTCTGTCTGTACACTCGGGCATTGAAG
The DNA here is from genome assembly GCA_949715475.1 of Microchrysa polita. Lineage (NCBI taxonomy): Eukaryota > Metazoa > Arthropoda > Insecta > Diptera > Stratiomyidae > Microchrysa > Microchrysa polita. The sequence continues at coordinate 86,340,307 of OX454418.1, read as the reverse complement.
TGAACAAGATCAGCAAGCAAGTAGAGCCACCGCTTCCACCCTGGAAGGAAACTTTCCTTAACTCTGGCCGGCTATAAATCAAAAGAAGCTAGATATAGACAAATTCATCTAATCAAGGGCAGCATGGGCAAAGACACAATAGACCACCGATCACAATGCTTGATTTCATTTACATATTGACCAAATCCGACTATCAAATTAACTTTTAACAAAACTTCATGCTAAATTGCATATTCGCCCTTTTTTTATTCATACCTATATTTTTTCCAATGGTTTTTACCATCCCAACCTACCGCAGGGCTTTTTCCTCCAAAGACCGAGTACTGGAAAGGAGTTCATATCCCGGCTCAATAGGCTGCGATTTCTGTTATCTGTTAATAATCGCAAAAAAAAACTGAAAAATATCTCCCGTTTTGCCCATTCTCTCTTCTTTAAGGTTGCGGACAATCGGTCAGGATTTTTTTCCCAGAATCAGGGACCTATCCCTGACCATCCTGCGAAAATCCAGTATGATTTCTGCTGCTCGATGGCCATATTTTGGTTGTGCTTTCGACCGCTCAAAAAAGCGGCCCTACCCCATTTTGTAAGATTACTTATACTTTTACTGTTACCAAATGTTGAGTTTCTGAATGACTGTATTTATTACACTTCAAATTAGCAAATTTTCAAATTTGCAAATTTTGGCTTTATTTTACACAGCAAATTTTATTTCCAATAAAAATCCAACTAGACGAAATCCAGTGATTTTTTCTACTGATAAATTAGCAAAAAATGAAATTTTCACTTAGATTCTACTAAAAAAAACTAGATTTCTAGTTTACACCTGAAATCTAGAGAAAAAACACTAGAAAATCGACTAAATTTGCTTCGCCACTGCTTTTCCAGCTTAGATAACTAGAAATCCAGTAAAACTGTTTAGAAATGCAGTGAACTAAAAGTATAATCTAGCGAAATCCAAAAAAAAACTTGACTTTCAGTTATTTTCACTGTTCAATTCAACATCTTAGAGTAATGAAAAAAAAACGTTAGGAAATATATTTATGGAGGCTATGCCACTTCCTTTCTAGTTCCCAACATCCTCAAAATCTAGTGAAAACAATTCATTTCAGTTTAAAAAACGAAATATAACTTAATTTCTAGTGATTTTCACTAGATTATCAATTTTTAAAATTTATCGTTGGTTTGTTCAACTTCGTGCACGGTCTTGTATCGCATTCGCAGTTTAGCCGTCACCGTGCGTGTAAAGCCTCAATCGCAATACTGCGTTCCGTTCCATTCCGTCAACCATCCAATCCGTTCCGTTTTGTCAAAATATTAGTGCAAAGCACGATGCTCCGTTCCGTTCTGGCAGTTGTCATACGTTTTGTCGGAGTTTCTTGAAATGTTAGAATTGTTTTTTCATTTATACTTACTGTACCTAATGTACAGCTTCGATGTACTACTCGTCATCCATATCCATATCCGTTTGTTATGCTCCTGAGTCCTGAACTATAATTTTCCATAAAGTGAGGTTATGTGATCCGTAAAAGTTGAATTTTGGGCAACTCTTCCGATCCGTTCCGTTCCGTTACAACCATTGTGTGCGTTTACATGCCCAGTCCGTAAGGTCTACTTTTGACAGCTGAACGGAACGGAACGGAGTATTGCGATTGAGGCTTAAGTTTCAAACATTAGTGTACGTGTGTGTTTCGCTCGCGTTCAAAACATTCGGTCGGTGCAACAAGCGGTAAAAGATTTGTGTACAGTGCTTATCGTCTACGTATGTATTTCGCAACCGAAACTACCGATCGAATAGAATTTTTGGACGCCATATTGTCGGTCAACATATAGCACAGCATTTTTTTGCTTATGGCCGTGTGCTCGAGTCCTGTCGCCATCGCCACATAGCCAGTGGACATTGCGATCAACAGCCTGCGAGAGAACTGTGTTCGTGCTTCACCGTCACCGTGGGTGACTTTCTAGATTTTCGCGGTCGCCGACTAAGGTAAGTAACATTACATTTTACGTGTAAGAGCCGCCATACACCTTCAGATCCCTTTCACATATCGCGACTATCGATTGGAGGACGAGTTGGAAGATGTATGATCGCTCTATGCTTCGATTTTGCCACTCTTCATCCACGCTTAATGTTTGAATCTAATTTTTCTTCTTCTTTTCCTTTCAGCGATCGAGTCAAATTTTTGGACAACACATTGTCGGTCAACATATAGCGCAGCATTTCTTGCTTATGGCCGTGTGCTCGAGTCCTGTCGCCATCACCACATAGCCAGTAGACATTGCGAGCAACAGCCTGCGAGAGAAATGACAACGAAGAAATGTCGCCAAAATAAAAATATTTATACGCAATAATATTTCAGTAAAAAAAACGTTACAACTGCTATTAATTTCCACAAAATCACGATTTTAGATTCTGCGGCTTACTCAGTTGATTCTACTGGATTATTATTTTCTACTACTGAAATTCTAGTGACTTTGAGGCTTCTTTCTCTAAAATACCAGTGTGTTTTCCCTGCTTATTCCATTTATTTTACTAGACTATTGTTTCTAATTAGGGAGATTCTAGAGATTTTTCAGTTTCATTCACTGGAATATTGGTGTTTAAACTCCTTATTTTCTAGTTTATCTCACTGAATTTATGCGGAAGACCTACTGTTTATTCCGTTCACTTTACTAGATTTCGCTTTACAATAAATCTTCTATTCTAGCAAACTCAACTAGAATCTCTATAAAATTTTACTAGAAAACTGTGAAAAAACAACACAGAAATCTAGCAAATTCAACCAGAATCTCGTGAAAAAACAACACAGAATTCCAGCAAACTCAACTAGAATCTCAATATAATTTCACTAGAAAACCGTGAAAAAACAACACAGAATTCTAGCGAATTTAACTAGAATCTCGTGAAAAACCAACACAGAATTCTAGCAAAATCAACAAGAATCTCAATACAATTTTACTAGAAAATCGTGAAAAAACAACACTGTATTTCTAGTTGAACGTTTTTCACTAGAAATTCTAGCGGTCATTTTCTAGTGACCTTTTACTAGAATCTAGTTGAAAAAATTTAGTGTGTAAAACACACCTGGTAACCTTAGACATAATTATAATTCTTGCTAATTAGACTTATTTGAACAGGCTGGCATACATTTTTAAAACACTGCAAAAACTCTAAAATACTTGTTATTTCTACAATTTTTTTTCCATACTAAAACTCAAACATTAAAGGATTTTAGAAGACACCTTTGTACTAAAAATTCATGCGATAAAATGGTGCTCTTTTTAATCACTAGACTTTTAGAGACGTTTTAGACTTTCACTGTTCGTACGTGAACTTTTCCAGTTGTGCGTAGTTAATTTTCATAAATATTTCAAGAACCGAAAAAAATAAATGGTTGAGTCAGGGGAAAAATTGGATCTTGCTATGAACCTCCCTGTTGAAACCACGTTGCTCTAATTCAGTATGGTGTTACGTGATGGAAGAAATGCATTCCAATGAATATTGAAAGGATGTCGAAGCTTTCACGTACAATTGCTAAACAATGCTGAATTGTCCTCTGCTTGCCAATTAAAATGCATTTTTTAAGACAACTGTTGCTACCGGAATCCATAGAGCTTACTATGGTTATGGATTTGAATCACTTTTTCCATTCATTGATTAGTACGAGGTTGTATTTTACTTATCCGAACTCCTTTAATTTTCACTGAACGTTTGTTCTAAACTTCAGCAAAAGAGTTCAGTCGTCAATTTTGAATTAACCTTTATTTTTCACCATTCGGTGGAATTGATAAGGGAATGTATGCTTCCAAAAATTGTGTTCACCAGTTGGGCCTAATCTCTCACAGGAGCGTGTTTTTTACTGAGTAGAGATTCGAACTGATTTGCTCAATTTTGTATTCTTGTTCCGAACCACCGGTGAGAATTTCTTTTTGAAATATAAAATGATTAGCTCAACAAATAATATGCAGATACGTTTCCATCACCAGTGCTTCAATAAGTTTAAGAATAAAAAGAAAATAGGCCCGAGCTCTTCCCCAGTTCAGAATAAGAGACCACAAAAGAAAGATTTGAAGAATATTCAGCAAATTAGTTGCTGTTAAGGTGAACATAATCTATACTTTAAATACCTCTTGACCTTATAAAACTGTATCATTAACTGAAAAGTGACGAATTTGGAGTGTGACCGTCTTCTTGCCTACGTGCGATATTGTTACAAAATTGTTGACTTAGGACGCATTCCTGGAACCAATTAGTGTCCATAGTCGAGGTATGCTTGTACTTCCTTTTTTATTTCAGATAGTGGAAAGTTGTAAAAGAAAATCCCAAGTCTCTGATGCTGGTCAAATATTTTACAGTTAAGTTGATTTCTGGTGTTGTGTAGCAGATTAAGTTTGAGAATTTTAAAACTTACAAACATTTTTTCGTATGAATTGTTTGCTTTTAGTTATCAAAATCTTTTTCTACATTTTTCCTATTTTTTTGATATCTTCGCGAAACCCTTGAGAGATCTTCATGGAACGTTAGGGTACCGCGGAACCAGCGCCCGCTCTAGCGCTAACGCCACCCCGGCCAAGTGGACAATTTACCGCCCCTGTATTATACAAGGGTGTTTATGTCGTTATTTTTGTAGAAGCGATTCAATAGACTTTTCCCGCTCTTGGTCGTTGTAACAGCGGGTAGCTCTGAAACGATTTACATTTTAGCGTTTTTAGAAAGACAAAAAAATCCTGGTCACTGGTGGGTCGAGCCAATGCTTCAGTAATTCAGATAATAGAATCCCCACCCACTGAGCTACCGAAGGCTCAGCTAGCAAATATATAGTAGCAACATGCTCCGCTTTCATTTGGTTTTTTGAGAGAAATTCAGCACTGTTCCAGTTTTTATAGGGAGTTCGTTTGGAATTAAAAATTTTGCACTTACATACTATTGAATTATCTGAGCGATATATTTTTCACCATGATCAATATAAGATACAGATGGCATACGAGAACCAGGCGGCTTTGAAACTGACTTAATAGATCGAAAATTAGTCCGAAAATATTGTTTCCACTAAAACGCTGCTCCGGAAAATTTTGCGCCAAAGAATGGTGTTCCTAATTAAGAGTAGAATGGTGCTTATTTTAGAGTAGTTTTTGATAACTGCACAGCAGATCAACTTCAATTAGCTGGATTTTGTCACGGACGAATTTCCGAATGGTTTGCACATTCGCAGTTTATTTTCATAAATGCAGAGAATTCTAAGCGAATAAAATCAGAACTAGTTAAATCGGGGAAACCTAGGTGTAGCCGAATCCCGTATTATCATTAAGAAACAAATTAGGGACTATGCGGATCTCGCTAAAACCTAATCGAAATATGTCCTCTCAAAAGTGGCGCAACCACGGAAGGGTAGTATGTAGTACCATCCCCCTTCCTTGCGGTAGCAATATCAAATACCCCGTAATATGTTATATGTAAATACATATACCTATATGAATTTAGCCCCCTCTTGAACAAAATTCTGGTTGCGCCACTACCTCTCAATGTTACAGAAATCAATGCAATTGCAACTAAGAGTAGGTACTAACATCGTCAGTTCACGTGAAATCCATGCAAATATTGTCAAAATTTTGATGATCGTGAAATCGAATACATACCTTTAAGGTATGTACTGAGTTCACCGGGCGAAACATTTGCATATATGTCTCCTATGAAAACCGAGCCGTAGAGACTTGCTTTTTATTCAATCAATGTAAGATAAATGTTCATTCGCGTTCTGATTGATGGCCGATGACATCTTTTCACTGTGAAATAAAGTGCAACTGCATTATTTTCGCTGGTGAAATGTCAAAAACCGGTGTGGAGACTTTCATGTGAAGTGTGTACTGCCAAGCGAATTCGATTTCACGATCATCAAAATTTTGACAGTATTTGCATGGATTTCACGTGAACTGACGATGTTAGTACCTACTCTAACTGAAGGAACTTGCGAAGTGTGGACGAATTTAAATTTAATGATGCGCAAAGTGGGTGGAAGCTATCGAAAACGATTCCAAAAAATTAGTGATGAAAAATGCATGAAATTTCTCAGAGGAGTGTTTTTTTAACGCTTTTATGTGCTGAGTGTTATGCGATTTCTTATCTCATTTCCTATCAATTTCTTCAGGGGCTCAATATTTATCGAGTGTACGTGCGCTCCTGTGATACAACAATCATCCCTTCACTAAAGAAAGAATTAGGGATCATGCAACGAGATACACTTAGAATCCTTGATTCTGGTGAAACGAATTAAGGAATGAAAGGAATTGAAAAATTAGTGCATAGCTCGTCAATGCTTTTTAAAGAAGAATTAAATCAGCACATTACTGAGCATTTCAGGATTCTAGTTGCACCACCTTCTCAAATCAAAGCATCATAAGGACTTTAAAACACAACTTTCAAAAGGGAATTAATGAAACAGTTGATAAATAAAAAACAATTAATCGATGTGTTTCTTTACCTAAAAAACACTTACTGCCGTCTCTTAGCCAAAAATCTTAAAATACTTTTTTGGGTGTCAATTGGTTTCCTGCCGTTTGTTACTTGATCTGTAATTCCTATGGTTTCCTTTCGACTAAATGCATGTTAATATTAAACTATTTGTCCTTTCGTCTTTTGGCAATTTTTATTCCAGCGCTAGCCAAAAAGCCACCCCAAAAATTTGGCGCCCCGGGCGACCACCCGGCTTGCCCCCCCTTAGAGCGGGCGCTGCGCGGAACTCCGTTTGTTTTACTTGTTAATTTGTTAATCTTAATCTTTCAATTTTGGAAAGTTTCTACATTTTTTTTATAGAAGATTTTGTTAAACAAAATATTCCTGGTTATAGCTTTGAGAGTTCGTATTAAATTCAATAAAATTGAGAATAACTAGAGAAAGTCAAGACTTGCTTTGCCCTGCTGTATACGATAAAACCTTTCGTCAATTTCTCACTTAAAAAAAAAGTAAAACAATAATGTTGATAAACTCAATCAATAAAGGACGCTGAAAAATTCGAAGCAATTTTGCAGCAGTTTTCTCTTCATTTGCATTAGCTTTCCACTTTTTATAATCTTATGTATATTGTATATTTCCTCCAGCGGAAGAGCACTCTGTGTTCCACCGAACCGTTGAACCGAATGAAGCGTTTAACCGAACATTAAGATTTTCCGGCAACAAATTTTCAATCAGTGCTTACATTTAATTTTTCTAGCAGCACTTCTAGATTACTTCAGTAGGGCTTGCCTGTGCGAAACTCCAGATCCAATGCTACTTCTACTTTGTTCTACATACACTTGCCAGAAAAAGTCTCCGTACACAATGTAAGGAAAACTGCATATTACGGAACCACTGGGAACTGAAAACCTTAGATTGAAATTTCTTATTTAAAATGTTTAATTAGTTTCTTAACTAATATTTCTACTCATTATTTTACTGAAACTCGGTTGTAAACAAAATTTTCTAGAACAAAAACTAATAAATTTCACAAAACCGAATTAGAAAAAGTCTCCGTACACGACTATATTTTTTACAATTATTCAGTTTTTTTTTCACAGAATTTTGAAGAGTTCACTAGCTCGAGGGGTTACATTGTCGGAGGAGGTCCTCCATGCTTCGATGTAACATGGTCTGGCTCAATTTGGCCGAGCCCTGGCCTGTTATTTTGCACCATTGGTCAAGAATGGCGCTTTCAAGCATTCCCTTGTAAGTTATGATGTACTGACGGTACCTGGGCACCTTCAATTTCTGAAAATACTCGGTAGGATTAAGCTCTCGGAGTTTGAATAGCGTATTCAACTTAAGTTTTACTTTAGAGTGCGTCAAATTTAAAGCGTCAAAATTAAAGGCAAGTGCAAGGGATCATTATTTTGTGTGAACCAAGAAGCCTTGCAAAGCCCCCGTCTGTTAAACGCCGTGACTCCTTTTGGTTTTCAGAATGTTTACTCTGTAAAAATGATTGTGCCCACTCCCTGCGCCAACATTCACTCCCTGATCATCATGACCACCTTTGCCACGTTAGGCAGTTGGTACCAAATTTACTCTATCGATGGTATAGACCTCTCCACCCTGCATAGTAATGGTAAAATTACTTCATTTCAAGAAAATGTAAAGTGGCGGAAAATCGGCTCTGCCCTTCATAAGAAAAATCAGGCATTAACTGCCTAAGATGGTAGTCATGATGACTACGGGGTGTATGTTGGGAGTTGGCGTACTCATTTTTACAGAGTCAACAATGGATCAATACCCCCTCTGCTAAACGCCGTGGCTCCTTCTGGCATTCTGAAAGCCAGAAGGAGCCACGGCGTTTAGCAGAGGGGGCTTTGCAAGGCTTCTTGGTTCACACAATATATTGATCCCTTACACTTGCCTTTAATTGTGACGCTTCTATCGCTCTCTAAAATAAAACTTAAGTTGAATTCGCTATCCCAATTTCGAGAGTTTACTCCTACCGAGCATTTTAGGAAATTGAAGGTGCCCATAGGTACCGTCAGCACATCATAACTTACAAAGGAATGCTTCAAAGCGCTATTCTCGACCAAAGGGGCAAAATAACAGGCCAGGGCTCGGCCAAATTGAGCCAGTCCATGTTACATCGAAGCATGGAGGACCTCCTCCGACAATGTAACCCCTCGAGCTAGTGAACTCTTCAAAATTCTGTGAAAAAAAACTGAATAATTGTAAAAAATATAGTCGTGTACGGAGACTTTTTCTAATTCGGTTTTGTGAAATTTATTAGTTTTTGTTCTAGAAAATTTTGTTTACAACCGAGTTTCAGTAAAATAATGAGTAGAAATATTAGTTAAAAAACTAAATAAACATTTTAAATAACAAATTTCAATCTAAGATTTTCATTTCCTAGTGGTTCCGTAATATGCAGTTTTCCTTACATTGTGTACGGAGACTTTTTCTGGCAAGTGTATGTATACCTAAAGTAATAATAAAAAAAAATTGTGACCGAAGGGGGGGTCCCCTTGACCCCCCCTATCTACGCCACTGTTGTTATTGCCATTGTTGTAATACATGATACTTGAGTTCATTGCCACTGACAGATTCATTTTAATCAGCTGATATTCTGGCTTGTATATCTAGATGGCGTTGGTACAGCTTAAACTTGTAGATGGCGGAAAATTTGGAAAAGCCTACTATAGCGGCTTTTTATGTAAATCTGGCACTGACTCAAGCGTCCGTTTTCGCCAGTTTCATTTTATATATGTATCTCGAAATGCGTATTTTTCAAGTTAAAATTAATCAAAGCAATCAAAATTTCAGCAATATGCCGACCCTCATAATTTGCCGGCCGGGCAGTTGCCCAGGTTGGCCATATGGAAAATCCGGCCCTGCAGAAGGTCCTTTCATCGGTGTACCATGGAAATATCCAAAAAACAGGTAAAATATAGAATTTACTAGAAAATGCAACCAATGCGAAAAGTATTTCCAAAAATTTGTTTAAAGTTTTACAGTTTTATTTTGTTGTATTGTACTACAATTTGAATAATGTAACGATGCATTTTAAATTTAATTTAATTTAATATACATAGTAGGCCGATTTCGACTCGATTAATTTATTGGTTTTAGTCAGGACCGGATTTAGCCCTTATGGCGCCCCTGGGCAGTAGCCGAACTTTCGCCCTCCGCCACTGGCTAGGCTTGAAAATTGTAGGGGGATATATGAAAATTTTATATTTTTTTTGAGTATATTTTTACAAAATGTGTTGACTTCAGGCACGTAGGGAGAGGAGGGAACCAGGCGTTCCGGCCGTACGAAGTTTTTGTTTTCAAAAATGATGACAACATGAAAACTGAAATGTTGCACACTCATTCCATTTAGTTGAACATTTTCTTCAGAATGTTCTAAATACCTTTTTTAATTAATTTAAGTGGTTTTTTTATCGATTTGGAAATCATGAACGTGTATAACCTCAAAAAATTACATTTGACGGAAAAACATCATACCGAAGCAAAGGATGCTCTTTGTCAGAAACCTCAATTTTGCGTAAGCTTTCCGCAAATTTTGAATTCAAACCTGCTTTTATCTCAACTGGGGCTTTCGAATAGCATTTCCACCGTTTCCGTTGTCTAGTGCAATTTCGAGAGATTTTTTGTTTTCGGTGAATAAGAAAACCTAAAAAAATCAAAATCACAGATGTTATTCAGTAAATGAATGTCATTAGGCGCCGTTGTGATACATTGATTTTCATTATTTTAATGATTTTTTCTGGCTGTAAAATTTTGTAAAAAAATCGGAGCTCGCGGACAAGTAGGTACTAAAAACTTTTCTAAAATTTAATGTAGGTTCAAAATTCGTTGATTATTAGCTCTCCAATAAAATGGACACTGAAGCATATATGCAGGGAAATAGCAGGCGATATTGTGATTGGGCGCTATGGATTGAGACGAACAAGAACAAATTATAACGAAATTCTTGAGTTTTCAAAATATATCTTTCACAAAATTTAAAAGAAATAGGAAGTCTTAAAAATTTGCAGCCCGGTCGCCCCTACGGGAATTACGGCCCTGGTTTTAGTAAATCCTGTAAGTAGTGTGAATCCTCTAAGGACAATACGAAATAGTAAAAGAAGAGTCGCATCCATTCGCAAAAATTAGCAAATTTCATCGAAATTAGCATCGATTTCGTAAAAACTAGTATAATCGATTTTCTATTTACAAATTTTTACCGGATATCATTTTTGAAGCTCCGTCAACTCGAACCCGGCCTCAGGCATAGCATTATTTGCAGTGAAGTCCATAGCATCTATGAAAATTTGAATCTAAATTAGTCATTCCTACAAAACTTTTTGTATAAAGCTATTTTGCACTTGTGTGAAATACCCAATTAGTATTACAACCCTTCTCCGATAAAAACAACCCAATTTTACAAATTGCATATCTTTTGCGACACTCGTGTAACAGCCAATTTGCATTTATTTCTTGTTATGTCCAAATCTCATTGTGAAATTCATTTCGTATTAGTAGCCCAAATTAAAAGTGACATGCCGGAAGTTCAACTATGGATATAGAGATAGGGTTAGATTCAAAATAATACAAATGCTAGTCAAGTGTGCTGCTGCCTTGAACATTAGCTAATTGAATGCCGGCGAAAAACTAAAAACTGTTTTCAAATGAAAATTATCCAAACAATTTCCTGCTGAGGCCAAATATTAGAAAAAGCCAAAGGATAAGGAAAACAAGTGGATCCCCTTTTACCAGAAGTGGTATACTTGGTCGTTGATCGAAAATTCTTTTCAATCGTTCTTGTACTCGTTTGCGTGTTGTCCTTTTTTCTGTGCTTCGTTTTTTCATCATTGTCAGAAGCACGGCAGTGACCTGCGGATTTGAAATTGAGCAAACAACTTTTCGGAGACGATTGTCGAAGTTCACTTGTGTGTCAAAATGTTACATCCAATCTGCGCTATTGTATCCTTTTAATTTTCCACGCTCGTTGTTGGCGTGTGTATATCATGGTGGCATATCGGCAACAAATTCGATTTTGCCATAGGATAGCAACCACTTAGCTCCTGATGGCGTCAAATCGCACCAATTTCACCGAATGTATCCGCATTTTCTTTCGTTACCCAGTTATATGTGTATAGCATGCCGACAAAACCTCCCCATTTACGCCATTACTCCGGTCGCGTCATTTGTTTGTCGCATCCTACACCCCATTCGAGCCATCGTTATACCGTTGCCATGCTATCATAGTAAAAGATGCCACACGCGATGCTCTCGTTGCAAGCGAGGCAGGTCCTTATTGAAGACAATTACAAAAAACAACTTGGCAATTAGTGGATCTAATTAAAGACAGTAAATTAGGCGCGCATTTGGCTGCCTGTGTATATGTATGGATGTGCTTAAAACGCCAAACCATTGGAGGATCTCGCTAGGTGATGCATAAATCCTCTATGTATTTTGTATTTGCCATTTTGTGAGTTTTCAACGGTTGGCTGTTTGAGTTTTATCCATAGAGAAGGAGGATTATCTCGTGGCAGGATGAGCTTCAACTAAGAAAAGCAAGATGGGAAGTTTTCTAGTTTCATTCGATGCCATTGGATTTTATTATTTCAGTCTTTTATGGATGCATATATGGGCAATCTATGGGGACGATATAGGGTTCGTATTGCCATAATTGAAAGGAAAAAATGGTTTGCATTGCTTATTCAAAATGCTCTTCAACACAAGCTCTGTGCCTACTTTTAGCTCCACAAGAGAATAAGAGGGTACGTAAAAGGGGATTCAGACTATCGGCAAGATTTACAAAATTCTAGATTTAGGTAAAAGTGGTACCATATTGTAGTGCAATTTGAATAATGGAAGTACATTCTACGATGCATTTTACATTTAATGACATACGATTTAATCTAGTAGGCAGGTTTCGACTTGATTAATTTAGGGGCGATTCAGACTATCGACAAGATTTACTAAATCCTAGATTTAGTTGACAGTTGTACCATATTGTACTGCAATTTAAATAATGCAAGTACTTTCTATGATGCATTTTGAATTTAATGGCATACGATTTAATCTAGTAAGCGGGTTCCGACTCGATTAATTTAGTGGTTCTAGTAAATCCTGTCAATAGTGTGAATCCCCTCTTAGGGTTTTTAGTAAATCCTGTCAGTAGTGTGAATCCCATCTAACATTAAAAAAAAATGGATTGGAAAGATTTCCATAATCCTTGGTTGAACCGGTATTGTTGCTAATTGTCTCTGATTAAAAATTTTACCGTGCAGGATTTTTTAATTAATAAAGTCATATTTTTAACCAAAAACCATTTTATTGTGTTGCATGATTTTATTCAAACCTCACCTAAAAACGTCCCAATCGAAATTAGAAAATAACCAATGAAACGTATAAAATCAAAACACTATACCTATATAAACGTCTTAGGGCTGCCGCTAAACTATTAGCCCAGAAAGAAAGTCACGAACTAGGGTGCGGTGCAAACTTTGCTGAAAATTTCAGAGTCCTATAGCTGTCTCCGTTCACAAGTTAATGCCTTTAAAAGATGCAGCCCAATAACTAAAAAGTTACAAGGGCAAACCGAGTCAATTTCATGCGACCCATGAACAAAAAAGTCGCCAAGGAACTGGACTAAAGGACAGAATCAATTTTCAAATTTGTTATTAAGGGACATGTACAAAATATTGTGGTGCACATTTTGCTGCAAATTTCAGAGTCCTTTCTTCTCCGTTCACAAGTTACATTCTTTTAAAAATGCGAGTTAAAAAAAAATCGCAAATGGCAGACCAAGAGCAAACGGAGTCAATTTTCTTGTGACCCATAATAAAAAAGAGACCGAGACTTATTTCGGGCACTGTCGAAATTTGTACATATACACACTACACTTTCTTTCGAGCGAATAATTTCTCGTGCGTCCCTATGACTTGTGTTCCGATTCCGTCTGTTCCTATACATCAATCTTGTAACTTAGTTTTTGGGTGCGGTTATATAAAGTAGGACTCCATGTGTTTTTCAATTTTTTTTATTGTTTCGATAAAGACACTTTTATATATAGTCTAAGAAAAATGGCATATTTGGTCGGCAAAAATCCTACATCGGATTTTTTTTTGGATGATGGTTGGGAATGGTCCCCAGATTATGGCATTAAAAGTCCCAAGCGATCGGGGGTCCGCAACCTTAAAAAAAGGGGGAAAGGGGGGGGGGGGTTGCAATTATTTCAAAAACGGTAAGAGATACAGAAGAATGGTCTGAGGACGAAAACAACTACATAAAATTATCTTTGCAATGATATATAACACATTAGAGTTTAATTAATTTAATTTATCTCGGGCTTAGCTCTACAATGGGACGGCCAATAAAAATAGTCCTAAAAATGTAAATAAATTTGTAGTATGATGAATGTTTTTGGAAATGAATAAATAATAATAATAATAATAATAATTGAATATTTCGGCGTTAGACTAGAACATAAATTAAAAGTGACCCAAGACAACTTTGTTCTACAGTTGATAAAATGAGTAGTACGTAGAACAAACTCCTAATGGGTCACTTTGTATGGGAGATACCCTTAGTTTTTATCCGAATGAGCTGATTTTTGGTGAGCGGGGTCACTATGACCTTCAATCTTAACAAACCAAAATTTAGCACTCTGCTCCAATTTCGGGGGGAGTTATGGATGTGCCGTTTTGAAAATGTTAAATGGGGGGATAATGGGGGTCCTTGACCGGAGCGACTCAATGTTTACCTTAAAATGATCTTGAACTTATTGTGAATTCTTATACAAAATGTCACGGCTGAACTAGCATTCTTTCAAAAGTTATGGAGCTTTTAAGAAAGGTCTAAAATGAAAATATTCTAATTTATTTTGTTAGGCTAGCGCCAAAATATTTACTTAAACTCTAATGTGTTTTATATCATTGGAAAGGTAATTTTATGTAGTTTTTTTCGTCCTTAGACCATTTTTGGGTATCTCTTGCCGTTTTTGAAATAATCGCAAAAAAAACGAAAAAATACCCCCCTTTCCCTTCCCCTTTTTTTTTAAGGTTGGGGACCCCCGATCGGGTGGGACTTTCTATGCCATCATCTCGGGACCATCCCTAACCATAATAAAAAAAAATTTCCGATGTAGGATTTTTGCCGTTCCATGGCCATATTTTGGTCCAATTTTCTTAGACCAGTGGTTCCCAACTCGCAAATTATTGCGGACCACTTTACGTGAACATGAATCACTACGGACCACTACCTTTTTAAGGAAGGGAATTTTGCGATTTCTATTTTACAATGTTTTAAATATTTTCATTATATTTCTTAGCGACAACAAAGTGGGCAACTTACACAAAAATGGTTGGAAACATCAGAAGTAAGCCCCACATTCCTCTTCTGCGATCACCTCCTCGTATTGAAATAATTTTAACAGAGGCTTTGACGAAACACCCCCAAAAAATTTCGGTCGAACCATGTGCAACAGTTCAATCAAACCACGCTCAAAAGATCACTGAGCAATGCAAATGACGATAAAATTCAATCAACCTTGGTTTTGCTTTGCTAGTACCGACTTTTGTCAATAGTTGATGACCGCTCATGGGTGAATAGTTTACCTTAGTAACTACCAAAATTAAGGTATAGGCAAAGGCAGTATAACATTGGCATTTCTTTGGGTTCTTCAGAACAGGACAGACACACCTAACTTTGAGAGTTAAAGGCGCCTTACTTTTTCAGATAATAATTCATTAGATGCAGCTTTACCGGATAAATTTTAACTTTATTTTAACGAAGGATTGAGGTGGTTTATTACTATTGACATGGTTTGTGTTCAAACGATATTGGCTGATTCTAATGCTTCTTTGTTGAGTACTGTGGCAAAATTTGGACACTGTGCTGCCACTGTGCAAATTAATTTAAGAAGTAAAAACAATTACAGAAAACAGTTTCACATTACGTGAGAAAAAATGCACTGATTCATGAAAATCACCGGTACAATGCAGACTGAGACCACCGAGCTTAATGCAACTTAACTTTAGGTCTGCACACATCGCCATTTCAGATGGACCACATACCTAGTACGAAAGTATTCACTACTTTATCTATATCATAATATTTTTCAAAGCTCATGCCTATTATTTTAATGAATCCCATTTAAAAACTATTTTTTTAAAAGTAGTCCCCGTAGTATCTCGCGGACCACTTACGGGTCTCTCACGGACCACCTCCGGTCCGCGGACCACCTGTTGGGAAACAGTGTCTTAGACTAATAAGGTTTTATTGGAATTTGGGTAAAAAACATTTTTTTTTCGCAGAAGTATCAAATTAAGTAATTGGGTTTGTATAGCAGCCTAGATGACTCCATGGTCGGATTCCATCCATTTTAACATTTTTTAAAGTCGATGAAGAGCAACTCCAGACCTACATTTTGCTGAAAAAAATCAGAGTTCTAGCTATCGCTGTTTCAAAGATACAGCCATCTAAAGATGAGGCAACAATTGCACACGTTGACACCTGAGAACGCTTCTAAAGGCCAGAAAATCGCATTTTTCTCTATTCGGGTGAAATTTTTCGAAAATGGGTTTTCCAAAAGTCGATGAAGAGCAACTCCACCTCCAGACCTACATTTTGCTGAAAAAATCAGAGTCCCAGCTATCGCTGTTTCAAAGATACAGCCATCTATAGATGAGGCAATAATTGCACACGTGGACCCCTAAAAACGCTTCTAAAGGTCAGAAAATCGCATTTTCCGTATTCAGATGAAATTTTTCCTACATTTTGCTGAAAAAATCAGAGTCCTAGCTTATCGCCGTTTCAAAGATACAGCCATCAAAAGAGGGGGCAATAATTGACCCCTGAAAACGCCTCTGAACGCCAGAAAATCAAATTTTTCGTATTCAGATGAAATTTTTCGGTAATGGGTTTTCCAAAAGTCGATGAAGAGCAACTCCAGACCTGCATTTTGCTGAAAAATCAGAGTCGTATAGCTATCGCCGTTTCAAAGATACAGCCATCTAAAGATGGGGAAATAAATGCCCAGGTTGACCCCTGAAAACGCTTCTAAAGTCCAGAAAATCGCGTTTTTCCGATTTCATATGAAATTTTTCGGTAATGGGTTTTCCAAAAGTCGATGAAGAGCAACTCCAGACCTACATTTTGCTGAAAAAAATCAGAGTCCTAGCTATGGCCGTTTCAGAGATACAGTCATCTAAAGATGGGGTAATAAATGCCCGGGTTAACCCCCGAAAACGCTTCTAAAGGCCAGAAAATTGACCCGTTAAAGAAAAAAGTTTTTCTTAGAAGAACCTTTTTTTTCAGGAGTTGGTCTGTATGACATAGTGTTCCGATTTCATCCGTTCTTTACTAGGAACACATTTGGGTAAAGTTGTGTTAAGGTCGCATTAAAAAGAAAAAAGTTATTCTTAGAAGAACTTTTTTTCAGAAGTTGGTTTGTATGACAGCACTATGACGTAATGTTCCGATTTCACCCGTTCCTAGATATGTTTTGAGGCTTTACTGGGAACACATTTGGGTTAAGTTTGGTTAAGATTGGTATATAAAGAAAAAAGTTTTTCTTAGAAGAACCTAATTGTCAGGGATTGGTTTCTATGGCAGCCTTGGTCCGATTCCATTCGTTCTGACATATATACAGCGTACACGAAAAATATTTTTTTTTTAGTTCACTTATTCTAACCAACCTGACACAAATATTGTTTTATCGAAGTCACAGAACTTATGTGAAAACGAAAAGAAAAGGATGATGGGAAAGTTAAATACAAGCCAAGGGACGCTCGAGAAACTATTAGCCTGAGTAGAGTGAAGCGTATTGAAATTTCGGTCGCGCCCGAAATTAGCCTCAGTCTCGTTAACTTTTATAAGCGTTACGTGAGTAGCTGCAAAGTGTTAAAAACAACTTTTCATAAAGCAACGTTACTCACCCATTACGACGTTCTTCAATATTGTTCACTTCAAATATCCTTTCCTTACATAAGTAAGTAGCACATCTATGCACACACACCTCTCTAAATCTCATTCAGCTATTTTAGTGAACAATTTTGCGCCTCTCCGTGGCACAAGCTATCTTTGCACAGAAGAGCCATTATGTTGGTGAATTATCATTTTATGCAAATGCAGATAACGGCAGCGTGATTTTCAGCTCAGGGAGAAATTATTTCGCGCTGATAAACGGTTTCGTGAAGACGACGCGAGAGACAGATTAATCGAAGTAAGCATAGAAACGAAGGCATAAAAGATGCTAAACGAACGAAGAATAGAAGAAAAAAAAAACATTTCAAAAGAAAAAAAATACGTTAATACAAAAATTCTATGCGCTTCTTTTCGATGTGGATTATGGCGAGGATAATGAATTAAGAAAATGTCCTTTTTGTTAGTCTTAAGTAGCTCAAGATCCGACAAAGCTAGGGAGAAATTAGGTTTTTGGGGGGGGGGGGGATAATAGTGTGTCTAGCTTGATAGATTTAAAGAAAGACAGCTTGCAGTGCTTTTAAGAAATGCACAAGCAGGACATTTACCGCCGAATATTCCACCGTCCTTTTGCACAGATTTAAATTTTGCAAATTCAGTAGACTTATGAGGTGCAGACTAATTGCGGGCCGGTTCCATAAATTATTACATATTTCTTTTCTGAGCATCTAGCCAGCTGCGTACTCGTATGTAATTTAATTATGTATCTCGCATCGTCATAACAAAAAAGAACGGCTGTACAAGTCAGTTTTGTAGTTTTCCACCTTCTGTGCGACCGGCTTCTACGACCCTACCAGTAGCTTTTGATGGCAGCTTTGAAACGATATGCGAGTGCCATCATTTACGGGAATCAATATAGCCTTATCAAGAGAGATAAGGAGATTTTGTTTTGTAATAACTCTAAAACCATTACCTTACCCTTCAATAAAAATTCCATGGTTGTACACACATGTTCTTTTATACGAACCGGATTATAAATCGGCCTAACTAACCACAAAATAACGCCACAACCTAATCCTATCTCGAACATACTGTAAGCACAGTGTAATTGTACTCTGTGAAAACCTCATTGCAGTTTATTCTCGGACGCGAAATGTTCTTTTTGTGTTCCTTGGGAATTTATATCAGCCCAAAAACGATAGATAGAAATAAAGATCCCTTGACTGACCAAAAATCCAAACTAACATCCTTTTACGGACACATGTCGCCATTGCTATTTCTACGCTATCCTACCTATATATGCGCCCGTTGACCGTTATCTCAGTTTCAAACCAGTACTTGTATGCTTGTACATATCTTCATTGTGGACCAAAAGGGAGGCGGGCAATGCTCTACTATATTCGCGTACTGCGATTTTCTCCACTGACCACTATTTATACCTTCAAGTCAAGGTCCCGGATGAGCTCGACGAATAGCAACGAGAAACGTTAAATATGTCTCCCAGCCTTCGAGTTCGGGAATCGAGTCCCTGGGATACGATATGATGGTGTGGTGGTCAAAAACGAATGCACTTAACAACTTCGGAACGTTCATATATAAAGGACACCGCGTGTGTTGAATGTTTTCATTACAAACGGCGTGGAGAGAAAAAAAAAGTGTTGTGGAATAGATAAAATCCGTAGCCTCTGAAAGACATCATGATACACGGAACAAATATACAAAACTCGTCGGAGCTAGAATAGCTGAAAATCAGTTAATTCACACCCGGCTAACATGGCTAGGCTATCACTCTAGTCGGGTGGTAGTTAGACTGTGGTCAGTGTTGCCAAGTTTGACAAACAACCGTAAACGTCTCTAGTCAAGCTAATAAACTCATCCGACAGCTGGGGCACTTTAATCATAACATTTGGTGAGCTTTTTATCTACTGGGTGTTCATGTTGTTCGTGAAAACACTTAGGCGTCAGGTCTTCTATACATCCTGATCATTGACAACTCTTGTTATCACGGCAAGCGTTGACAAGAATTCCCAGCGTAGCGGCGAACATATGAACAGTTTCACGATATGTCCTTGCTTTCAATTTACGACAATTACTCTATCTATAGGCTACTAGCCCCCGCAATGTTTTGGTTCGCACTACAAACATCATCTGCTGCCAGGATATGTGTAAAGGATGGACGGAATTGTGTAGTTCCGCATTTCCATTTCACCCATACACTGCGGGGTTGTTCAGTTCCGTCGTCCGAAATGATTGCAGTATGGTGGATGGGATACAAGTCCATCGTCATCCACTCTTTCATAGGAGAAGGAGATACACGCGCTTATGCCCAACTAGCGTTTCCCTATAAATGGGGTGTCAAGCGGCCACTATATATACCGATTCCACGATGCGACGCGACCGTGGCGTATTCCAGCTTCGGAAAATTTATTCCTTTTAATCACAGGAACTTGGACGGACAGTGGATAGTTTGCTTGCAATGGATGCGATTAAGATTGCGTTTTATTGTCCATTCGGATACGCAACAGGACTTGTTAATTGCCCAGGGACGAGTTCACTATCGTGGAGCGGTCAAGGGTGTAGTCCAAATAGGATATTCCGAGTTTGACGTTGGAACGGGAGTGTGGGCAAATGTTAATTTTTCATTACAACGTCTGTCGACGTCGTATTTTTTGCGCGATAGGAATGCATGCGTGTTAGGTAATAAACTGGAAAATTATGATGCTAATTTAATTTTAATGGTTGACTTGATTTAAAATATTTTGTGTTTAATTGCAACATCAATACTTGTCTTCGTATGAATGTTGGTGTTTTATTCATATAATTAGCAGAGATGTCACCCAACTAACAATTTTAGCTTAATAATACTCTATAGAATATCCTCTTCCCGTAGTAATGGGAGGACTTTACAGGGTATTAAAGCTGAATAATAGTCCAATAATGGCATTTGGCGCTGTTTTTTAATCCAGTAGAACTTATTGCAGCACTAAATTATGCTTCGAAAAATGCTATGGACATTCCGTTTTGCTAAATTTGAAAGGGGATATAATGGAGGTCCTCCATCGGAGGAATAAAATAAATATGTAAATAACAGGCGCGACAATCCAACATTGGACTAAGGCCGCAGGATGTGTTAGTGACATCCTATTTCCAAGATCTTATCTCCTTTTTGTTGAGGTAATGAGATTAGCATCACGCTCAGCAGTGTTATTCATCCCCATAAATGGGTACTCGTTTAACATCTGAGTGAGATCATAGTCCGTCAGAAGCTCGTGAGTTCGAAAAACACAATGATCCACGGTGAGATTCGAACTCATGTGCACCGAAGGTGCGCGCACTAACCGCTAGACCAGCCAGACTACTACTATCGGAGGAATACTCACATAAAATTTCATGGCTTAACTTGCGTTTCTTAACGCGTTTAGAAACGGTAGAAAATAAAAATGTATGTTTTACGTTAGTTAGAACCTATTTTTATAAAAAAAAGTATAACGTGTTGCAAAGGAAATTTAATGTAGTTTTTTCCATTTTCGGCGTATTTTTATCTTTCCTTTACCGTTTTTGAAGTATTAGCAAACATTTATAAATATCCTCCGTTCCCCTTTGTTCTATAACAGCTAGAAATGCGAAGTGAATCACCTCCGACATTCGGATATGTAAATTTTCGACACATTACGGTTTTATTTTTAAACACCTTGACCCCAGCCGTATGAAGCCTAAGATTTGTAATCCGATATCAGGATAGTAGTTTCATTAAAAATTTAATAAACGACACCGAAAAATCCTTTCTATTCCCAATAAACAATTTTATCGTTTTTGTCGAAAAATCACAAAACATGATACATACGAAAATAATAGATTATGTACATATGATTCAAATGAACAATTTATCATTAACTTGCCTCCCGACGAAAATCCGCTTTTTTGTCATCAATATGTCATGAATGTGACTCCTATTAACGGAATGTCGTCTTCGGCTGGTTAGTTTTATCGTATAGACAGGACGCACACCATTTTCGGAAAGCTTGTATTGAATTGAATGCTCAATTTGATGCAATTGCGCAACCAAGGAAAACATGGCGTAACTATGGAAAGTAACTTTCAATTCAATACAATTTACAAGCTTTCGGAGAATGGTGTGCGTCTTGTCTATAGGATAAGACTAACCAGCTGACGGGTACTAAATAAGATGTACGAGTTATCGGCCCTATATGGGGTAATTTTCATACAAAAGCTAACCTGAAGCCATATTCAGGTTAGAAATATTAGCTCGAATAGCTATCCTCACTTTTGATGAGCTTTTCGAAATTTCGCCTGAATTTATACAATCCCAATAACTTCTAGTTATTTTTCAAATGACTAACTAAAATGAAATTCGTTTATTAGAGTGCCCATAGACTCAGCGATTAATTGAACAATCAAAGCTCACTTCTGTGGAGAAAGCACATTTTCCGTGCAGAAAGCACATTTTCTGTAAAAAAAAGCTCATTTTATCTTGCGAATTCGGTAGTGGAACCTAAAAAAATATTTGATTGTTCAAATAATTGCTGAGTCTATGGGCACTCTTGCATGCAAGTGTGCGCAAAAAATAACCTTTGTTTGTAAATCCATCTTAAAAATGTTCTCAATTTGAAAAAAAAAAAACAATTGTTCAAGCGTAAAAATAGAGATTTTAATAAAACAAAAACAAAATTTGGGTTAAGTTAAGTTAAGTGTAAAAAGGGCTTTAATTAAAAAAAAAATAAATTTAAATAAATTGGAACAATTCGCAATTTAACGTGGATCCTACCCTCGATGATTTTTTGGCGACTCTGGGTCAGCAAGCCTGCTTCTAATTTGAAAAAAGCTACTAAAATATTTAATTGGCTGAGACGTCGGTAATAGTATCAAACAGTTTTTCCAACTGTCGCTCTATCACATTAGATTTTCCGGTCACATTTATATGCTTCTTGAATCAAACCACCAACGCTTCATAAGTTGCGTGACAAGGGATTAACTACATATACTTTATGCCTTCATAAACTCCTCCAATCCTTGCAAACTTTATTCCTTTCTGTATACATTCATATAATAATACTGTAAGAAATCCTTTGATTCCACTCAACGCTCTACTCTTCGTTTTCTCCCGTTTGACTTTTGGTTCGACCTACACCACACTATACGAGTACTCGTACTTCTAATACGGAACTATGCCTGCATCGATAAATAGTCTCAAATGAAGAGGAAACTTGGGAGTATGGAGGTGATGTTGTCGAAAGAAGACGGAAAACAAACCTTCATATCCACTTCTTATGCAATGCCATCATCTCTCGTATGAGATTATACAAAAGTCAGAATGCTATACGAGCCGAAGGACCTCTATAGTAGCTATCCTTCGCATATCTGAGTATCTTCACACACTACAGCCGTATGTGTATACGTTATTAAGCTTTTCAGACTAAGTTTTCATGAGTTTCATGAAGTGGAATCAGAAATTATGGTGGTAATTGTTTAATGGACGACGATGGGTTTACGTTTATTCAAGTCATCTGTGTTGACCTCTGCCTTTGTTGGTCAGAATAAAAGAGGAAGTCTGGAATTATTTCATTGTTTAGTGTATATCGGTTTGATAGATTAGCTTAAATTCAATGAATTTTCACACATACTGACAATTGGGATACCAGCTACAGTTTACCGTGATATATGTTTTTTAGAGAAAGTGAAAGAAAAATACAAAAAAAAAAAATATCCTCGTTTTTAAACTTATGAAAATAAGAGATAATACATATTGCGAAAAATTAATTAGGATGGAGAGGGTACAAGTGTATTAGTTTGTCAGCTAGTTAAACTTTATGCATGTCCACATTATGTGTTGTGACTCCGATAAGAAGGCATGATTTTCATTTCATTTCGTCCGTTCTTACATATGTATCTTCGATAGAAACGCATTAATGTTAAGATTGAACTAGAAATATAAAAGTTTATCTTATAGAGTCAGGGACGTAGCTGGGGAGGGGTCCATGGGATCCGGACCCCTCCCAAAATTATTCAAATGTTCGGATGAGAAACCTTGAAGGCCATAAATTGGGAATGCGAGTCAGCGCCCGCTCTAAGGGGGGGGGGGGCGAGCCGGGCGGTCGCTCGGGGCGCCAAATTTTAGGGGCGGCTTTTTGGCTAGCACTCGAATAAAAAACAAGTTAAAAAGAATCAATATCAACTTCGATTTAGTGGGAAGGTCAGCGGTTTCCTTTCTATGAGAAATACGGAGTCGAATAAACGCTGAGCACATTAAGGCGTTTAAAACAGACTCCTTTGTGAGAAATGTTATCCACAAAGGCATTATTTTCATCAATAAGTTGTTTGGAGTTGTTTTCCATAATTTCCATTGACATTTCGCAGCATAATTTAAATACAATTAGCCAAACCTTGGCGTCAATGGATTACCTTGATCCCGATTGCATTGATTCATCTTGCATTGGAGGGCCAACTACGAAGAAGCTGGTTTGGATTTTAGCAAGATGAGGGGTCGAACCACAGAAAACATTGCAGAGCTCCCTAATTTGCTAATATCGGAATTTGACTATTTGGCGATATAAATAGCTCTGATCTTATTCTCTTTAAAAATGCTCGAGATGGCACATTTATGAAAATAAGCCATGCACATTGAAAAGCAATCCGGCTAATTGAAGTTTTTAAGGAATTTATGGAAAGCAACTGCAGGAGGTTAGTAATGAAAGCGAGCACAATTTTTGGCCTAACATTTTTGAGGGCAGAGTTTTCTAAAAATGTATTGAGTGTTTTAGTGGAAAACAAAATTTCGCATTCATTTTCGATTTTTTACATCAAGCTTCAAAATTTTTAAATTCCAAACAAACTTTATAAGATAAGGCCTTGCTGAACTGTGGTGAATTGCGCTTAAGTGTAGCTGATATGATCGCTGAACGGTCATTTCGGTGATATAATTTTTCGCAGGGGCGGCGCATAAGGGCCCACGAGATTTAGGGGCCCAAAAGCCTCATGAAAGATTTCTCGAGGCATAAAAACAGCACGACTGCGAAAAGCAACACTTCGCCGTAGATATTTTTTGTAGACAAGAAGGGATACACTTTTCGAAGTCAAAACAAATTCTAAATTTATTGTTACTCTTTCAACACATTTAATATGTCCTGAAATATTTGAAAGATCATGAGACAATCCGGATCCTCAAATTGCATGGCTGCGCTATTTGCTGTAACTGTAGCCGCGGTTTGCAATCCGACCCACTCTTTTCCTTGCCCGCAGTACCATATGGACAAAAAGATTTTTTAGGTCCCTCTGCAAATTAACTATTTAAAAAAATGTTAGTTGATCGTACCTTTTCTAAACTTTCGGAAAATTCCAATCCACACTGTCGAACACGAACAAAATAGTTTGAGAGTGGTACTCAACTTAGTTCAAACTAGTTAGCACGGCCGGCCTGTATACGAGTATGTCGTTGAAGACTAAAATATTTGACCTTGCTTGTGGTATATACACGGTCATTACGGCTGTGGTGCAGAGGCCACATTTGGTTTGAAAGGAGTCTTGCCAAGATTGCTGTATTAATTGAACTTAATATGTATTAAGTACAAACCTTCGTAAAATTGAAAGATTTAAATTAGAGCACATTTAAATTTAAAGCTGAAACAAGGGATAGAGTTCAATTAGATAGATAGATAGATATAACTTTATTAAATTCATTTGCTTTGTGCTTACAAACTTATATTTTAGAGGTACAGACTAATTAAATGTCTCTATATTGAATTGCTTAGCATAGGCTGATTGATTTTTAAAAACTGCTTATATATTTAGAGAGATACAAGGAAACGTTACAAAAAACCTTGTTTTTGTATTACTTATAACTATAACTAATCTAACTAGCCTAAATAAACCTAACTTAGCCTAAAACTCAGGTTAAAAGCATTTGCATCAAGCAGTATTAGTAATTGCGGCATTAGCAAAAAGAGGATGATTTGCTATCTTGTATTGGAAGCTAAATGTAACTTTATCTATTACGTCCTGAATATAGTCAACTCCGGCAATCTTATGCAAATATCTTGTAGAAAAATACCTTGATTTGTTTAGTATGATCTTAAGACACTTATTTTGTTGAGTTTGTAATCGGTTTCTTTGGCATTTAGCGCATCCACCCCAGACAGCAGCACCGTACGTTATTATTGGTTGCATTGCTACTTTGTAAAGAAGCAGCTTATTGTAGATGTTCATTTTCGAGTTTCTGTTGATCATGGAGTATAATGACCGAAGACAATTTGTCGTTTTTTCCCATATGTCTTCGATGTGACTAATATAAGTTAGCGATTTATCTAACCTTATGCCTAAGTACACAATGTCTATACTCCAGGGGACATTCTGTCCTAGGAAGTCGATGTTTCTGTTTGGGAGATAGCTACTTTTTCGTTTTCTAGTAAAGAAAATCGACTGAGTTTTCTCCGAATTTATTTTTATTTTCCACCAAAAGTAATATTGGTAAAGCAATTCTAGTTTAGTTTCTAGAGTACTTAATATCACTTCCGGATCGCTTGACTTCGTGTACATACATAAATCGTCTGCAAATAGTGCAAGTTCGCATCGGTCATCATGAGGGATATCTGATGTATAGATATTGAAGAGAGTGGGGCTTAGACAAGAGCCTTGAGGTACGCCTGCAGGAACATGCTTATTAACTGAGTAACTATTATTTACTCTGACACAGAAGGATCGATTTTCTAAAAAGGATTGGATCAATTTAGTTAAGTAAACTGGAAAAGAGAACTTAATTAGTTTATAAATCAAGCCATCATGCCACGTCGTATCGAAGGCTTTCTCTATGTCGATTGTGACCATACCAACAGAAGCTTGGTTTTTGAGGGAGTGGTTAACGAATTCTGTAACTCTGTGTAGTTGGTGACTGGTAGATAATCCCTTTCTAAACCCGAGTTGAATTTTGGGAATAATTGGATTTGAATCTAAATAAGTTTGTATTCGCGAGAGGATGATTTTCTCAAATAACTTGCTGAAACTAGGTAATAAGCTTATTGGCCTATAGCTTTTGGGAGATTGCGGGGATTTATCCGGTTTTAAGATTGGCACAGTGACAGCTTTCTTCCAATTTAAAGGAAGGATAGAGTTCAATTAATAACATGTCGCTTTTTTTCAATTGTCTACCAAGTTACAAACTTAGGCCGTCCACACACGAAGCTCCGAATCAATTTTATTGATTCTTCGTTCTGGAAAATTCATACATGTTCTTCGATTTTGACAGAACGAAAATTAAAAAAAAAAATGAATTCGGATTGACCGTGTGTGTGCGGCATAGGTTCGCGGGATCAAATCCCATTGTAGGCGCAGGTAATTTACTAAGCTTAAATATCACCAACAACTAGAGAGGTCAATGATCCGCTGCCTAAGCGTTTTTGTTTAAAAAAAATAATAATAACGATTGATGAAATCATTAACGCTGCAGCAAGAACGCTATTCCCAATATAAGAATGTAAAGAGTCAAAGTAGCTCTTAGCAAAGTTATTTATGTACGACGTTCTTAATTTTAGTGGAAACACTGTAACGTCATATTTCAAAAGAGGTCGTTTAAGCTCGAGAAACACTTTTTAATCATCACTCACAGTCATTTTCCATACAAGTTCAGATTGTCAGTTAATTGATTGACTGGCAATCTGTCAATTTGTATGGGAAATGACTGTGACTGATATGTGTCGATCGGCCTTCAGGCGTGTTTTCAATTGATTAATCAATCGAAAGAACAGTGAAATTTTTTTCTGAGTGTAGGGGGCCCACTCAAGAAGTTGGCGGGAGGGCCCCGAGTGAAGTTGTTCCGCCACTGATTTTTCGTGCTCGACGAAGCCATGATGATGGCCGAACTCACGACGAAATTAAATACTTCTAAAAATTTCCAGTATAGCAAAGGGGGCATTAACTAAAAAAGATTAGGAACTGATCTAGATAGTATGGATATCTACTATCAATCTATTTGGTACAGTACCTAAGGGGCGCCAATTTGTCCTCTTGGACGGGGCGGCGTAAGTGCTAGAGCGGGCGCTGATGCGAGTTTGTTGAATTGTGTTTTTTTTATGAGTAAAGCGTGCAATCGCGCTATTTTCATTTCGACCATTTCGATCGATTTAGTTTGGGGAAAGAGCATAGCTATTAGTTAAGATTAAATAAATATCATACTTACATCTAGAACGATATTAGAGATGTTAGGGGTAGGCCTGTTCGGCACTCACATAAGAGTATCGGTGTCCGGTTTTCTACAACACCCGGTGCACTGGCATTCGCAGGGTTTTTTCCAGTGCAGTTTTTTTTCAGCCATGAGCCGGTTTTTTTCAAACTCTTTTTTTTAGGTTTTGAACCCTGAACCTGTTCAGTAACGTTCAGCACTTCCAAACAGGGCTTTCCGCAGTTTTCCTAGATTTTTTGGATAATTGTTATTCATTCTCAATGAATCAATGAATATCGGGGTACCATTCTGCGCGGGCAGCCCCATAATTTCTTCTAATTCTTTTTCTAATTTTTACCCCAAATTTGAAATCAGCGACCAAGTGTTTCTGCCGCACAGATTCAATGACATTCAACGAGTATTTTCCGAGAAAAACCTGTTTCAGGCTAATACCCCAGTATCATCCTGAAGAAGGAATCCTAAATAGGTTTGTTTTTAGTTTTGGTCTCAAACTCAGCGATCGAAAATTACCTCAAACTCACCTCATTGGACGAGTATTTCCCCGAGAAAATAGAGGTACCATTCTGGGCAGACAACCCCAACGTTTTTTTATCTGAAATTTGGAATCAGCAACCCAGTGTTTCTGCCACACCAAGTATTTTCTTAGGAAACTAGAACTTTCTGAAGGAATAAAGTCCGGTACCCGCCTATGGTTGGAAAAACCAGGATATCGTTACTTAAAAATATTGGTACCGGTGTTAGGAACAGGCCTATTTAAGGGTATGTACAGGTCGTTGCGAAATTCGAGCATTTGCTCACATTTGCAAATTTCATATGTAATAATAGATTGTTGTCCATGGCAGGGGTCCGGGCGTACACAGAAAAATATTTCGGGAGGGGTAGGAATGCGGTTGATGGTGCTCGTTTCAACAGACAGACGGACAGACAGACGAACATCGCTCAATCGATTTCTCTCGTCACACTGATCACTAATATATAGCATTTCCAGGTCAAGTAAATAACTCTCCGAGACGAAAAGATAAATTTCCGAAGCAACAAAATACATTTCCGGATCAAAAAAATATATTTCCGAATCAACAAAACACGATTCCGGATCAAATAAATACATTTCCGGACGAAATAAATGAACTTCTAAATGAAAAAAAAATAACCAAACAAATAAATAAATTTCCAAATCGAATAAATATATTTACATGCCAAAAAAGTAAATCAAATAAATACATTTCCAAATCAAATAAATAAATTTTCAAAGGTTAATAATATTCTTCTAATAAGAAAAATTAAATTATATGACGAGCGTAGCGAGCAGGGGGCGAAGCCCCCTAGTATACGTAATTTTGAATAAACAAAATCTCATTCAGATTAATATAATTAATTAATTATTTTTTTCAATGCTCAACGAAATTCATATAAAAGCACATTATTTACTATATTAAAGTACTATCTTTTTAAATTGTTTATTTGATTTGTGAAATATGTTTTTTGATGGCAAAAATCATTTTTTTGATTTGTCAATTTATTTTTCTGTTTTGGAGAATTTTTTATTTGAATTGTACATTTATTTTTCTGATTTGAACATTTATTTTTTTGAATTGGAAATTTATTTTTATGATTTGTTTATTAATTTTTTTTCATTTAGGAATTCATTTTTTTGTTTCGGACATTTATCTATTTGATCTGCAAACGTGTTTTGTTGATTCGGAAATTTACCTATTTGTTTCAGACATTTATCTATTTGACTCGGAAAGTTATTTACTTGACCTGAAAATGCTATATATATATACTTTATATAGTCGGAGGTGCTTCCTTCTGTGCGTTGCAAACTTCATGACAAAGTTAATATACCTTTTCACATAGTGAAGGGTATAAAAATTAATCTCGAATCCCTTTACTGGCAATACGCGTCACTACCCGAAAATAGAGATAATTCCTTCGGGTAACGGTATACTATACATACAGACACAACTCACGATTATGATCCAAAAACGAGTCTGCAGATAAATCTTTTCCTTAAACTTTCGTCATAAATTCACCGGGAACTGTGTGCTTCTGAATGAAATACGTTTATTATTATTATTTGTACGGTTGACGATTGTGTCGGTGGGTGGCAATCTGGCAATATGTATACGATATGCCACTACTTACTACGTGTACGTAATATGCTGCAAAATGTAGAATTCGTACATCGTATACCCTTTCGAGTTCGCGATACGACGAAATCGAACGGGATGGACTCCGGCATACAGCTATACTTTTGCCTGATGAAAGTCGAAGCGGAACGAATATACGATTGTAGCCGCCATGCAGAGGTCAAAAATATTCTTGGCAATAATCGAGAAATGAGTTACACGACTTGAGGCAAAGCGGTATTATACAGTTTCTCCATATATGCGACTTGGGTCGTGGCTTCAGCGAATTTGATTCTAAAGGGTACCACCGGCAACTATACCCGTCTCGTGTGCTAAATCTCAGATAGATGAAAATAGGAGCGTATGGATAATTTAGTGCTAAACTAACAACCGTTTAAAACCCTGTGGGGTTTAAAATTGGCGACATTAAGATGAGATATAAAATGAGTAAAGTACACCCTGCCGCCGCAAGGTTTTTCGGGGTTTCGTCGTCGTTTTCGCAGTCGTCTATATGCCACCCACCGCCGTGCCAGTGCGCTAGTGCCAGAAAAACGCTAAATGAATTATTAGATTTTGAAAAGGCGGAAACAATACTTTCTTTCGTCTCGACCTCATGTATATTTCGAGGATGGTTCTTGCGGTTTTCTTATCCTTTCCAAATATCTTTTCGATTTGGGTAAGTCATAGCGGGGTGTAACAGCCAAAGATACGGCAATGGAAAAAGTGAAATCTTCACCCGACAAGGATAACGGCGACGGCTACAATGACAGTCCTGTCGCATATACATACATAGTTCTGCTGTCTGAACGTATACATACTTTGTCTGCAGCAGCGTCGTCTTTCTTGACTCCGCATTTAGTTACTATTTTCTTCGAGAACCTTGGAAATCATAAAATACTCGCCTGAAGGTAATTAACGAGTCCTTTATAGCCATTTTGGAGGATTAAATGTGTATATAGACGAGATAGTGGATCGGATATCGGGATCCATGGGTACACTGATGCAAAAGGTTCTTCCCATTTCTATAAATCAATCGTCGTTGATCCCTTTAACTTATTGCAGTCACAAACAAAAGTCTTATCAGAGCCGATGGATTTCTTTATGTTAGTCCGAGGGCGACGAACATGAGACACAGTTTCGCTTCAGTGGATTTTTTTTTATTGAAAATTATATTGCGAATATATATTTTTTCAAGTTTTCGGGGAGATTAGTCGGTGATTTGGTGGTAATTAGAAAATGAAATTAATTAGATGAAAGCAAGTGAAGTGGGACGAGAGGTGTGTCCGTTAATTTAGTTAAAAGAAAAGTCACATGATTTGGAATGAATTTGTATTTGAATCGGACTTGTCGTGAAGACTTGCGAAATATATTACAATAAAACAAAAAAATATAAAACATCCAAATATAAACAAACAACTCGCGTAGAAGGAGTGTTCAGAAATATTTTCTTTTTAAAGAAGTGATCCTGATCATTTGTTTATTCACGTTTATTTACAAAACAAAACCCTTTCAAGGTGAGGATACGAGCATTCAAAAAAAAAAGTTATTATCGCTATGATTAGTTAATGGACTTGACGTTACTCGTTACCCTTCCCTATAATCTGGTTGTCCATGCCGCATGTTTGAAACGGGAAATTGTAAAACGCCCCAATCGCAAATTTTTTTCTTCACAACCTCGAGAGTTGATCGTTTACCAATTGAGATAACGGTATTTGTAAGAAAATACACAATCCATCAAGCAAATTTAATCCATTTTGACAATTTAAATAAATTTAATATATTTGAAAATAACAAAATTTACCATGATAACCTTTATCTATCCGAACATCTATTCGATCCCCTCAAAGACTTCATTTGCATTAATGCTATTTTTTGATCTGATATATTCAGTACAATAAAACTCATCAACCTATAATGTTCAACATTTAAAGAAAATGGAAACTTACAACAACTGGTACGTATCATATATGCCGGTACCAACATATTTTACAACCCCATTGAGAAATCCTTTCAATCCGAAACGAATTTCTTAATCCTTTTGTTTGGTAAACTTCTTACCAACTCAACTTCTTGTCATGACCATATCAACCATCATAGTCATTGTTGTTTTTAGGAATCAATGGACAGTCTTGACCGTATCATCATAATATAAGTTGCTGACTTCCCCTAAGAAGTCGGCTTCTTCCAAACTGGTATTGTACGAAGCAATAAGAAGCTGTATTAATGTTATCGTTGCAGAGAAATCTTTTCCGAGTCGTGCGTGGAAGGACTTCATCGGCTATTGCAAATGTTATAGAATCGATAAGGTTGACTCCTTTATGTGAGTTCATTTGACAGTTTAGGTTTGGGTGGGGGCAATTTTAGAAAGTCAAGTGCTCTCTCAATTATAATATTTTATGAAGTAGTTTTTTTTTATTTTATCTAGTTTTATAAAATGTTTAGAGTAGTCGAAAGTAGATTGATTTTGCCGTACGTTTTCAGAAATTGGCGAATAGTGCAGTCATAATAGCATTTCAAATAGAAAAAAATAGAGTAAGGCTAATTCTTGTGGTTTTTGAATCAGTGGGCTCCCAGGAATCTAAAACTCATTTTGCTAAAAAAATTTTGATCGGAAAGGTCCCAAAAAGGACAAAAAAGGATACTCTTTAATCGTTGACCGGAGGTCAGCATGTGGGGTATCATATCAAAGGGGACGTCGAGTACATTACATATCCGGTGTTTGTTTTCTGTTTCAAGGACCCTCAACGGAATAAATCGAGATTAAATGTAAAATTATTGTGTTTTCCGTGTATCTTTCCAAAGCCAGAACTACGAAAATAATTCAAGTTGTCACTACGTTTCTCACTTTTCCGAATTTATAATAGCTAAAGATTCTATCATTAAATTTGCTAAGAAAAAAAATATCGGAAAGCTCTCAAAAAGGACATAAAAGGACACTAATTACAAACCTTGATCGAACGTGGGCATGCGGGGTGTCATATCAAAGAAGACGTCGAGTACATTCCATATCCGGTATTTATTACTTGTCTCAAGGACCGTCACAGGAGAAAATTGGGACCCAATGGAAAATTTTCGTGTTTCTCGTATATGTATCTTTCCAAAGCCGTAATTTTTCGTTTGAGCCGGAATTATTCCATTTAGTGTCCTTAAAATAGGAATCAAATACCGGATATGCAATGCACTCGACGTCCTCTTTGATATGACACCCCGCATGCTCACGTTCGATCAAGGTTTGTAATTAGTGTCCTTTAATGTCCTTTTTCAGAGCTTTCCGATAATTTTTTTCTTAGCAAATTTAATGATAGAATCTTTAGCTATTATAAATTCGGAAAAGTGAGAAACGTAGTGACAACTTGAATTATTTTCGTATGGCTTTGGAAAGATACACGGAAAACACAATAATTTTACATTTAATCTCGATTTATTCCGTTGAGGGTCCTTGAAACAGAAAACAAACACCGGATATGTAATGTACTCGACGTCCCCTTTGATCTGATACCCCACATGCTGACCTCCGGTCAACGATTAAAGAGTATCCTTTTTTGTCCTTTTTGGGACCTTTCCGATCAAAATTTGTTTAGCAAAATGAGTTTTAGATACCTGGGAGCTCGTTGATTCAAAAACCACAAAAAACTCAAACAAAAAAACACAAACTCTATTTTTTCTATTTGGAGGCCTGAAATGGGATATTTTGACTGCACTAGAAAGTGTTCAGAGTGCACTATTCGTGATTTCATATGACAACCGAAATTATTATTTTGCCTATTAGAAGTGCCACAGACCCTCCGATCGATCGGCCAGATTTTTTGATTGGGAGATAAATCGGAAGGTGTATGGGACCATCGGATTAAATTTTTTTGATTTAACGTGTGGAGCGTACTGCCAATGCAATTTTCCGTACAAGCTGTCATGACAATCATGTGTTCTCAGTTGCTGATTTGGTCGATGGTCGTTCTTCATGCTGTGGTTGTAGCGGTCATTCTCCATCAAAAGTAGCAATGGATGTGCATCTTCCATCGCCAAAAAATGGTATAATTTTCCCTATTTTGTGTTGCGTCTTGTAGACCGTCAGACTGTCAATTTCAGATTGCCCGATAAATTGCCTATTGTATGTGCTGTACGCATGGGCGTAGCCAGGATTTCGGTCAGGGGGGGGGGGGGGGGCAAGCCCAAAATTTTTTCAACATCATGGTTTTCTTAGAAGTTGTAATTGTGGGTCAGGAAAATATTGTTAGGCAAATTTTAAAATAGTCTGGCTGGTGTAGTGGTTACTTTCGAGACTCACCGTGAACGAATTTAGTTTATGGTGTTTTTCGAACTCACGATCACGAACAACCATGTGACGGAATATGATATCTATGATAGGGATAAATAACATTACTAAGCGTGCTGTTGATCTCAACACCTCAACAAAAAAGTAGCTAAGATCTTGGAAATTGGATGTAACTTACATATCTGTTACCTTGATCCAGGGACGTACCGAGCTACATTTGAAAATTGACCAAGTATAATTAGAGGTAATGAAATTTCGTTTTCACGAAATAGGTGCGAATTTCGGCGAAAATCGCTCAATTATGGGAATGAATGCGAAATGTTCTAATTTGAACTTTTTCCACAAAAATAGTTTATTTTTGTCCAAAAATGTCAATTATTGGAGATAATTTTTCTTCTCGGATTTTTTTTTTCAGACGTTTTACGTTAATAAGAATAGAGAAATCGTTAAATGCAGATAGTTCGCTGAATCACGAGCACGATGGCTTGCCGAACACCGAGGAAGTTGGAGTTTTGATAAATGAACTTTGTTTTCTGCAATGCGATTTTTTAGGGAGAGTTATTCTCGGGGTTCAGCGGGCCCCAAAATTTAACTAAACTTGCCTATGCCTCATCAGTTTCTCGTCTTACCGTTACCGTAACTCCATGAGGAGTGGTCTTGTCAACTAGTATCTACGTGTTGTCCGAATACGGAGTATGATGCATTTGGCAGAGAAACTTCATACTGAGAATAATAAACATGCGACGTTTTTTTTGCAACGCGAGTTTTGAGCAGGGATTTGGAGCGACACTTTTTTTCGCTCCGCTCTGCTCCCGCTCCGCTCCCGCTCCGACCGATTTGAAACCGCTCCGCTCCAGCGCTCCGCTCCGACTAAATTTTTTTCGCTCCGCTCCATTACAAACATACAACAAAACTTCATTGTTCTTAGTAAATATTTATAATTTTCCGCGAATTCATCAATTATATCTTCTTACGTATTATAGAGTATGGCTTAAAAGGTGCGTTTTATTCGATCAAGTACCGAACAGGATAGCACCAATTTCGTACAAATTTGAGCATAAAATTGAGTTGTTCTAGATAGGGTGTCCGGAAAGTAAACTATCGCATTAGCGCACTGAAATATGATTATTAATGTCATTTCCAGCACCGGAAATATCCCGAATTCTTAACTCCTTAGCTACCAAAAGCATTTAAAGATTTTACAAAAATGCTACCACTAAAACCTCCGTCGCAAAAAAAATTTATTATGAAGTAAGATCACAAAATTTTGTCTTTGAAGCTTTTTTACACAGCTTAAACTGCTTATCTAATTTTTATTAGGAAAAATTGTTGGCCACGACCGAAAGAAAATATGTAGGTAATATGAGTATTAAATTTTTGAAAAATCTTTAAATGTCTGTGGTAACTGAAGAACTAATAATTCGGGCTTTTTTTATACTCATTTTTGCTGGAAATATCACCAGGAATCATATTTGGGTGCCTTTATGCGATAGTTTTCGGACATCCCGTATAGAACGAGATCTGTAAAATTGTTATGGAAGCTGTCCTGTACTCCATTCAATAAAATGCACCTAATAACTAATTTAAATTAAAACGGGCGTTTCATTCAGCGAGTACAGGACAGGACTTTTCTGTCATGGAATTTCACAATAATTCGAAATTTCGCAAGTCTCTCAACGAATTCTTCGCCTTTAAATTGTCCAAAATCATCAAATAGTGCCATAAAATGAAAAATTTCGTCGAAAAAAAATTTTTTTATCTCGGAATTTTCTTGATTTTTTACTTCAGAGCGGAGCGGAGTGGAGCGACTTTCAAAGCAAAAATCGCTCCGCTCCATCCTGCCGGAAACCGCTCCACGCTCCGAAATTTTAGGTCGTTCCGCTCCGCTCTATCGCTTCGCTCCAAATCCCTGGTTTTGAGTTTTGAACAGTCGTTAAACTGTGAATCTACTGAATGTCTAGAGTTATAGAAAATTAAAATAACAACAAAAAATGTACAAAACTAGGTTTTTATGCAAATTTCAGCGAAATTTTCAATATCCTAAATTAGTTTATGCGAAATTACAATTTTTTATTTGCGAAATTTCCGTACCTCTAATTATAATTATATTGTTTGTATCATCAAAAAATACAAAGACAGAAACACGAAGGATTGTATGAATACGTATAGAAATTTGATTCAACCAGTTAAGTTGTGACCCGCTGTAACTTAATTTAGCACCATCGCTTCTTAATTCGATGAAGATCTGTTAAATCGACAATATCCTCCCTTCGCAGAAAACATTAGCATCAAATTGTCTGTTCATCCCCCATTAACGTTCGTAAAAATGCTTGATTATTATTAATCTTAATTTACTAAATGATTGTTCGCTCAAAGCTGATGTCACTCGACATGTCAAAATAAGCTGAATAATCTTTTAAGCTTTCGGTCCTTAGTTTGAAGGCCTCGCTCGCTATCTCCCCACAAGATTTTGATTTTCAGCATGAAGGCATTCAGGGATCTCATTTGAAATACAAAAATGAGTTTCGATCATCCCAGTTACTGAGATTATCGTGCAATTGTTCCTATCGGTCGAAATTTGAAATATGTCTTGAAGTGGTTGGATCGGTTTGGCTATTTTTTCCAATTCTTCTGTGGACTTTGAGATAAAAAGGCCTAATTGACCTTTTTATCTCAAAGTCTGAACTCTTTTCGTTAAAATGTTGCTAAGTATATTTCGGCTGTAGGTTGAGATGATTCGTCCAATTTTTTCGGAGTACGACGAGTTCGGTGTGGTTTTTTGTATAGTCCGATTCAGGGTCAATATCTAATTTTCTTGTGAAAATCATGGAGCTTTGCACTAACGCATTGATTTCGCTGTCGTTGTTAGTATCTTTAAAAAAACTTTATTGTACTACGAATGAGTTTCATGGCGTCAATAATGTTATGGTCCTGAGTTTCCAAATTTTCAGTTTTATTTTTCAATTTAAACATTTGTTGTCATTTCTTTTGACCTTTTTAGTTGCTTTGATAAAGACACATTAATTCAACGTTTTGTGAAATTGGTGTAAAAAATGTTTCTTAGCAGAAGCAAAAGGGGGGGTTGGGTTTGTATGCCAGCCCCATGACCCCATTGTCCGATTTTACCGAATCACACATACAAACTGCCTGCAGCAAAAAGAAGCATTTGTGCAAAATTTCAGCTTCATAGCTTTTAAATTGGCCGAGTAAAACGCGTCGCAACAGACAGACAGTCGGACAGACGGACATCGCCCAATCGACTCCCCAAGTCATGCTGATCAGATCATATATGTATACTTTTTATATAGTCGTGAATGCTTCCTTAATTGCATTACAAACTTCATGACAAAGTTAATATACCCTTTCACTCTATGAGCGAAGGGTGTAAAAATTACAAAAACTTTTGACAAAACTTTGAAGAGCATTCAGTATACATACTTTAGAATACGAACAAACGACCTATAAAATATTTGGTTGAAATTTGTATCATGTACTTTGAAAAGTGTGTTTTTCTCAATTTGAAATCTAAATTTCAAAAGTAATATACCGTTAGAAAGCCAACATGCCGCAGTAACTTTTTATCAATATTGAAGATTTGACAGTTCAAAGTTACAGTTATGGGACTATTATTTGTAATTTAAATGAAAAGTCAATTTTCAATGTCAGTATCCTGGAATTAACGTTAACCAAAAAAAAAAACGAAAGAAGAATGGTCACGATCCATACAAAATTTACCCAGGCCCGGCACAAACGAAACCTATCTCAGGAAATTTGTTATTTTATGTACATCAATTATTAGATATATTTTTTAAATATCAGTGGCTAAGTTTGTTTGTTGCGTAACAAAAGTTCAACAATATCCCTTCTGATTTCTAATAGACGTACAGAAAGCACATATCGCCGACGACTACGTAGTGCATGTTCACACACAAGACAATTATTAGATAGTTTTAGCATGTCGTTGGAAATAGTACGACATAATTTGGCATTCCATATAAAAATTCGCTTGCGATACGGTACGCAACAGTATATCATAATTTTGCATGTCCCAATTAGGCATGGGTATATTTCCCTATAGTTGTTGTTCTGTAAACAGTCGAAATTGTCGAGTCGCGATTTTTAGCTCTCATAAAATTAGGAAAAACTCTCGTAAAAGTTTTACGTGCTACTACTACTACTATTAGTAGTAGGTATCGAGCTAGCATACGCGAATGCTTTTGTTAAACGTTCAATAGACCAGGTCTTAGGTATTCGTACTATTTTTAGCTTTGGTTGCTCGATATATATACAGGGTGGGCCTATTACAAATTCGTTTTTAAATCATAGGTTAGTTTGACACTGACAGCTGTTTTTCGCTCAAAATCTTGAAAGAAACTCAGTTTCATACCTCCGCAGAACGAAATGAGTCGCTTTACGCTTGAACAACGTTGGGAAATATTGAAAACAAAGCCAGTTACAGAGACATGTTATCCGACTTTTTTTTTAACTGAAATTGAAGACATGGATTTGGACGACCTCTGGTTCATGCAGGATGGCGCGCCATGCCACACAGCCCATGTCACAATCGATCTTTTACGCACCAAATTCCCAAATCGTGTTATCAGCCGTCTTGGCGATGTCAATTGGCCGCCTCGGAGCTGCGATTTGACTCCTTTGGACTTTTTTTTTTGTGGGGAACAATAAGGGAACAATGTTATGTTATGAAACCATCAACAGGGTCTTGGAAAATTGATGTGACAGAATGCGCTACTGCGACGCCATCCGGGGCAGCCACTTGAATGAAGTTATGTTCCATCATTAATGGGAGCCTACTTACTTTCTAATAAAGCCATTAGACGTTGAAAAAAATTAATTTTGTTCATTTTATTGCATTTTTAAAAACGAACTTGTAATTGACCCACCCGTTATATACTCATTTTATAATGAGTTAGCCACAGAAATCTGAAAAAAGAAAACCTGATAATTCATGTATATAAAATAACAAAATAACTGGAATATATTTCGTTTGCGCCGGAGCTGGGTCACAAATGACCATTCTTCTTTAATATTGTTTCAGAAATTTAAGTCAAATGCTCCATCATTAATTAGGGGTGTGGTCAATTTTAGTTTTACAGTACAAGAAATGGACATAGCATCTCTATAACCACAGTGTCCATAGGTGATTTTCTTCAGCAGTGGGTGTTGTCCTGGATATAAAAAAAAGAGAAATGAGGGATCCCATATACGAGTAAATACTGTAAAAAAAATTATGCGTAGTGTGCCTTTTTTGCCCGGGATACCGTTATCACTAGAGATTATAGCGAACGCTAGCTATGCCAGAGGAAACTGCAACAAAATGATGAAATAAATATTCAACCGATTTTCAGTGGTTACTTGAATATTTAGATTAAAAGAAAATAACAAATTTTTATGTTTAAAATAACACCCACAGAATATTTAGTAAAAATATTTCTTTCTTTTTCTTTCAGTCAACTTCTTCTTATTTGTCTCCTTGGTGTCTCGTCGCTCGGCCTGCAGTGTAGGTAGTGCAGTCAAAATATCCTATTTCAGGCCTCCAAATAGAAAAAAATAGAGTAAGGCTATTTTTTGTGGTTTTTGAATCAGCGACCTTCCAAAAATCTAAAACTCTAAACTCATTTTGCTAAAAAAAAATTTGATAGGAAAGGTCCCAAAAAGGACAAAAAAGAATACTCTTTAAGCCTTGACCGGTGGTCGGCATGCGGGGTATCATATTAAAGGAGACGTCGAGTACATTACATATGTGGTGTTCGTTTACTGTTTCAAGGACCTTTAACGGAATAAATCGAGCTTAAATGGAAAATTTTCGTGTTTTCCGTGTATCTTTCCAAAGCCATAACTACGAGAATAATTCAAGTTGTCAATACGTTTCTCAATTTTCCGAATCTATAATAGGTTAAGATTCTACCATTAAATTTGCTAAGAAAAAAATTATCGGAAAGCTCTGAAAAAGGACATTAAAGGACACTAATTACAAACCTTGTTCGAACGTGAGCATGCGGGGTGTCATATCAAAGAGGACGTCGAGTGCATTGCATATCCGGTGTTGGTTCCTGTTTCAAGGACACTAAATGGAATAATTCGGGCTTAAACGAAAAATTACGGCTTTGGAAAGATACATACACGGAAAAAAAGGAAATGTATATTCAACATTTTGCAGATGTTATTAAAAATATGTTTTACGAACAAAACATTTGTAGTGTGTATATTTAAATATTTTTCTATTACATATTTGTTTTGAAATGAAATGTTCTCTCCAACATTAAGAAATGTAATAACACCTTAATTTTCCAATGTATCACAAACATATAAATTGTCCTAGTTAACACCAAAATCGTAGTTTACATGCAAAAATGTTATAAATACTTTTTTAGTGTACTAAATATATTTTGCTAGTTATTAAGTATTTCTACATTGAATACTACCTACAAAAATGTAGAATAAACATTTTGTTAACTTTGCTACCCAGCCATTAGTTTCCTTTACCCGAAAATTTGTTGCCTCGACGCTATTCGCTATTTTTGCTATTTCTTTTATGCGATGTCTCACAATGTATGGTATAAATTACAAACTTCATCACTCATAAAGTCTGGTTGGTCGAGTAGGTAGGGCGTTGGTCTCCAAATCATAGGGTCTCGGGATCGAATCCCACTGTAGGTAGGCGGTAATTTATTATGTAATTTAGAGCGTAAAGAGTTTAATGAAATATAGAAGAGGTCAATGAGGTCACGCTCACCAACCCAGCGTTCGCGCTCTGTGCACTCGCGAAAATTTTTTTTTTATATTTTTTTTTGCAATCAAGTGAAAATTCAACCAAGTTTCATATTGGTACTGACTATGACATGATAGGCTGAGAATCATGGGGTAAAATAGTTAGGTTAATATGGAAAATAGTCAATGGGTCATTTCGCAATGTAGTAAAGACATTTCAATAATTATTTACTTTTTAACTGGTACCAACAACTAATCAATTTGTTACTATTACAATTTAGTAATTTGGTATATACAAAACAATAGTATTTAGAACATTTACGTTGTTTTATTCACATTTTCGTTTTAACATTTGTTGATGGTTTTGAGAACATAAAATTATGGTTAGCTGTAATTTCACCCTCAAAATAGTTATAGATACCCCCGTCGTTGGTCACATGTACATTTCGTTTTTTTTCCGTGTATACGAGAAACACCAAAATTTTCCATTGGATCCCAAATTTCTCCCGTGAGGGTCCTTGAAACAAGTATAAACGCCAGATATGGAATGTACTCGACGTCCTCTTTGATATGACCTCCCGCATGCCCACGTTCGATCACGGTTTGTAGTTAGTGTCCTTTTATGTCCTTTTTGAGAGCTTTCCGATAATTTTTTTTCTTAGTAAATTTAATGGTAGAATCTTTAGCTATTATACATAGATTCGGAAAAGTGAGAAACCTAGTGACAATTTGAATTACTCTCGTAATTATGGCTTTGGAAAGATACACGAGAAACACAATAATTCTTCATTTAATCGCGATTTATTCCGTTGAGTGTCCTTGAAACATGGAACAAACACCGGATATGTAATGTACTTGACGTCCCCTTTGATTTGATACCCCATATGCCGACCTCCGGTCAAGGATTAAAGAGTATCCTTTTTTGTCCTTTTTGGGACCTTTCCGATCAAAATTTTTTTTAGCATGATTAGTTTTAGATTCCTGGGAGCCCACTGATTCAAAAACCACAAGAATTAGCCTTACTCTATTTTTTTCTATTTGAAATGCTAATATGACTGCACCTGACAATATGACACATATCTCTTTGTAAGCCTTCCAAATTGTAAAAATATTCGTAAGTATTATTTTAAAATACAAACATTTTTTTAGGTTTTAAGGCACTATCACAACAATCTTTAATTCTCTGTCCAGTTTTCTACTGTCCGCTTTTTCTTTAAATGCTGAATTATATTGGTTTGAATCAATAGTTGCAAACCGCTTATTACTTCTTTCGCGTAATTTCATATATATGAACCCCATCGTCATTATGCTGAAAATATAATATTCGATATTGCCGCAACAATATTCTTCGCCAAAAACCCCAACATCTACACCAAAGACAATTAACGTTCATTTCAAGATGACATGCAGATATAAAATTTTTACGCTTAATGGTATGGTGCATTAGAGCTTTGGTTATTTTAGTGTTTTTCCTTTTGGGTCATCATCGGATCCCAAGGACTAGTCGAGAGGAAAAAACTGAAAATTATGTCCGTCGACGACAACGCTACGGATACTCTTTCTCTCTCCATATATGGTTAAATGTGTTGTGTGAAACTGAGTGTCCTTTATAACGTGAGTCGCTCACTGTTGTCTTTTCGGACGACTTTGCTCAACCATATACTTTTTAGCTGTCGAGTTCTAAAATGTATAATACTCTTTTGGTATGTAACACTGGACGACAGAAAAAATATGCGCTTTAAGGGAAAACTATATAAAATATACCGACTGGGATATGTTTACTGAAAATATATAAAATTGTATAGAATAATTTTAATATTTAATTTTAATATTTAAAATATAAAACAAATCAATCCTGAATAATTTTCTAGATAATTTAAGAAAATATTTTTCATTTGACCACTTTCTATCTTACGCGACTATCCCCTAAAACTCCTATAAAATGGTTTCGATATAAAAACAAGGTGCAAACAAGAGAGATTCCATTCTGAAGCACTCTATACTCGTTCACTACTCGCAATTTTGCTAAATACTGGACACCAACCGCCACTTTCGTACCATCCATTCCCGAGATACTCTGTGTTGTTGGTCATACTTTGTGACAATTTATGAGGCTTTTTTCATCTGCAGGTATTTTAAGGAGTTAATTGATGTTGTGTCGCGTAAATTATTCCGAAATTAAGGTTGTGTTAAGCTTGCTTGTCTACGTATCCTTTCTTGCCGTAGTCATAGATTGTGTTTGAGCAAAAGTGGCCCCTCTTATCCGGCATTCAACGATGTCTGCAATTCTGCCGTATTTTTCGTTTTTTGTCGATGTTAGTTGCCGAAGGTTTCTTCGATAAAACTGAAGTCAGTTTTACCGCCGTTTTGTTTATAGTCATAGAGGTAAAAGTCTAATTTGAGATGTGTAATAAATTTTGTTTTTAATGGTTGTTTCGTAAAAAAGATATTGCAGAATGTGTGCGATTGTCATATGAAAATAATGTAAGGGTTGTAATTGTTCGGAATCTTAGTGAAAAGTTCATTGGCGACTTTCATTGATAAATTCCGCGACGTGGAATGACTTGGCTATTCTGTCTGAAACTATACATAGTTCTATTCGGAAATGGGGAGTTCTATAAGTCTCTTCAACTTGGCATACGTAAAGTTTACGGTTTTCGAAATGATGAGACCGTACTAAATTGCCAGAGCATTCAGCTGAAGTACGTACTGTCTTTCTCGTGCTGGAAAACCCCCATGAAACTTCTCAATTTGAAGAGGTCAACTGTTTGGTCCTTTGAATTTTCACATGTGCATGTACAGTCAAAGCTCTCTAATTCTCTCGAATAAATTTAGGGTTTCACTTTAGCGTTCCCGTCAGATTTCGGGTAAATAATACAACCTCTAAGTAGAATTTATTAATAATACTAATAAACTTAACCGAAGTGGGTACTTTAATTCAGAAGGTCGTCAACCAATTTAATAAAAGCTAGAAGATCCTTCAGAAAGGAGCACCTAATCATTCTGGTGCTTAGTAAATCGCGGCCAAGGATTGATCTCCTGTACCTGGCGATCGCCGGGCATTCCAATAATAAATGAATGAGGGTTTGGTCTTCCTCCAGACAAAGGCGACATTGGGTTTCCCTTGATAGACCAATTTGATGGAGATAGTAGCGCAGCCCGAAATAACCCGTAAGAAAGCCTATTAATAGTCTAAGCTCGGTTCTGCGCAGACATTTAATATCAGAGTAGCTGAAGGGGCACACTAGCTCTTTAGAAACTCTTAGGTCAGGGTGCGATGTCCAGTAGTTAAGCCTCAGGCCCGAAGACCAGTTACCAATTACGCCAATTTTATGGAGATAGTAGCGCAGCTCGAAATGACCCGTAAGAAAGCCTATTAATAGTCTAAGCTCGGTTCTGCGCAGACATTTAATATCAGAGTAGCTGAAGGGACACACTAGCTCTTTAGAAACTCTTAGGTCAGGGTGCGATGTCCAGTAGTTCAGCCTCAGGCCCGAAGACCAGTCACCAATTACGCTTCTAGCAGCTCTTCAGCTAATTCCACAGAAGGGCTCAGGACTGATGAATATAGAAGATGAGCCGCCCTTACTAATTCGTCCGCGTATTAATTTCCTTCAACGCTTCTGGGACCCGGAACCCAAAAGATTGAAACGGATGAAGATGTTCCGAAGGCGCTCAAA
Source organism: Microchrysa polita (assembly GCA_949715475.1). Classification (NCBI taxonomy): domain Eukaryota; kingdom Metazoa; phylum Arthropoda; class Insecta; order Diptera; family Stratiomyidae; genus Microchrysa; species Microchrysa polita. The sequence continues at coordinate 86,295,951 of OX454418.1, read as the reverse complement.
GGACCCATCTTCGAGGTAAACTTGTGTGAAGCTAGCGCCTTAATTGCTGCCTGGCTATCAGAGAAATCGCGATGTGCACCATGGAGACTCCGTCGCAGAATCTCTCTGGCACAGATTCCGATGGCATGAATTTCGGCTTGGAAGACGCTAGGCCATTTGCCCATTGCAACCGAGATTCTAGTGTTGGTTCCAAAGACTCCAGCACCTACACAGTGATCGGTCTTGGAGCCATCAGTGAACCAAGTGATCCTGACATGCGTAGCCTTGCTAAGAACATTTTCCAATTTAACCTACTATCGAGTGTAATGACAAGGCATTTGACCTCTTTGCAATAGGCAATAAGCACAACCCTTAAATAGATTGGGTCAAGGGGAGGAGCAAGTTTCTTTGTAAATGGTACTAGGACTGTTTTTTGTGGGTTGATACTGAGCCCAGTTGCTGTGCACCATCTGTTGACTGTCGTTAGGGGTGTAGTCATCAAATCCGTGATAACGGACTCGAATTGACCCCTGATCACGATAGTGATATCGTCCGCGTAGCCGATGGCGAAAAAACCCTGCACCTCAAGTAGCGAGAGTAATTCATCTACTACCGAAGACCACAATAGTGGTGGGAGTACACCCCCTTGAGGGCAGCCCTTGATAGCGTTAATGTTGAGAGTGTGACCACCGAGGGAGGAGTAAATCTCCCTACCTTTTAGCATGCTGTCAATCCACCTGATGATGGGCAGTGGCATCCCTCTCATAACGCGGGCTCTGGAAATAGCGTCATATGCAGTAATGTCGGAGGCACCTTCGATGTCTAATAAGGCACATAGAGCGATCTCTTTTTCATTTACAGATTTTTAAATAGTACTGACGAGCTTGTGAAGGGCCGTCACAGTAGACTTGCCCTTTACATAGGCGAATTGAGTATGATGTAAATGTTTACTCCTCACCATCAGACTCCTGATGTGTTGGTCAACTAAACGCTCTACAGTTTTGAGGAGAAAGGAGGATAGACTGATGGGCCTGTAGGACTTTGGTAGGTCCTCAGGTTTGTTACCTTGCTTAGGGATGATAGTTACATCAACCTTCCTCCAAGCTAGTGGGATGCGATAAAAATAATAGCTAGCTCTGAACAGAGCTGTAAGATGAGGCAGAATGATATCCAGGCAGTTTTGAAGAAGAGCAGGGAACACTCCATTGGCCCCCGCGGCCTTAAATGGATGAAAGGACTGAATAGCCCATTTCACTTTGACCTTGTCAAAGATTATCCCCGAGATTGATGAGTCTATCTTCTAGCCGGTTGTCCTGTATAACCTGGTATGTGCCCTGAGCAACTGTCTGAGGTAATAGATCCAGGAAAGTGTGTGTCGCGGAGAAGTTGAAGGGGCTCCTTGGGACCAGCCGTGAACGAACCATCCGTGAATTTCAGGAACCTAAATCCGATTGAGTTACTTCTAGAGAGGGCTTTCTGAAGCCGAGCGGCCTCAGGTAAAGTGTGCTTCACACTGCCACAAACATCATTTAAATCCGAAAAACATTAATGTTGAAAACATTGAACAGCAGTGAATGTCCAACTTTTCATTATTTTAAATTTCAAATTTTAAAATTTCAATTTCCCACTTTCAGCTTTCAATTTTAATTTTATTATTTTCAATATTTAGTTTTCATTTATTAATTTTCAACTCTCTTTTTCTATTTTTCATTCCTCATTTTGAATGTTCAATGTTCGATGTTCAATGATAAATGTTCAATGTTAATGTTCAATTTTCGGTGTTCAATGTTCAATGTTCAATGTTCAATGTACAATGTTCAATGTTTAATGATCAATGTTCAATGTTAAATGCTCAGTGTTCAATGATAAATGTTCAATGTCAATGTTCAATTTTCAGTGTTCAATGTTCAATGATAAATGTTCAATATCAATGTCCAATTTTCAATGTTCAATGTTCAATTTTCAAATGTTTTCAATTTTCTGTTTTTCATTTTACCATGTTTTTTTTTCATTTTTCTTTTTCTATTTTTTTATACCCTTCACTCGTAGAGTAAAGGGTATATTAACTTTGTCATGAAGTTTGTAACGCATTGAAGGAAGCATTTCCGACCATATAAAATATGTATATATATGATCAGCAAGACGAGCTGAGTCGATTGGGCGTTGTCCGTCTGTCTGTCTGTCCGTCTGTCCGTCTGTCCGTCTGTCCGTCTGTCCGTCTGTCCGTCTGTCCGTCTGTTGCTACGCGTTTTACTCGGCCAGTTTAAAAGCTATCGAGCTGAAATTTTGCACACATGCTTCTTTTTATTGCAGGCAGTTTGTATGTTCGAATCGCTAAAAGCCGACCGTGGGGTCATGGGGCTGCCATACAAACCTAACCCCCCCAATTTGGTTTTTCTAAGAAAAACTTTTTCATGCGTGCACTAATTTCAACCAAATTTCACACAAATGTGTTTCTATTGATAAGACAAAACATATGTAAGAATGGATCAAATCGGACAATGGGGTCATGGGGCTGCCATACAAACTTAACCCCCCAATTAGGTTCTTCTAAGAAAAACTTTTTCATTTGTGCACCAATTTCAACCAAATTTCATACAAATGTGTTTCTATTGATGCCACAAAACATATGTAAGAATGGTTGGAATCGGACTGTGGGGTCATGGGGCTGTCATACAAACCCAACCCCCCCAAAAAGAGTTTTCTAAGAAAACTTTTTGATTTGTGCACCAATTTCAATCAAACCTCATAAAAGTGCATTTCAATTGATGCCACAAAACATATGTAAAAATGAATGGAATCGGACAATGGGGTCATGGGGCTGTCATACAAACCCAACCCCCCAAATTGAGTTCTTCTACGAAAAACCAATTTCAAAAAAAACTTACTGCGTCCTTGTCAAAAAAAAAAATAAAACGAATGGAACCATTCTATGGGACCATGCTCCCGCATACCCCCAATAAAGCTTTCTGAGTAAATATTTTTATTTTCCCACTTAACCAAAAACACACAAATATTGTTCTATCGACGCCACAGAAGGAAAAGAATGGGGAAGGATTGAACACAAGTCATATGTTCGCCCAAAAAAAACTTTTAGCCCGAGGAGAGTGAAGGGTATTCAAATTTCGGCCGCGCCCGAAATTAGCCTCGGTCTCGTTTTATTGTCCATTTCCCATATTTCGTTTTTTATATTTTTCATTTTCAACCTATGGACTGGAAGGCTGTAGCCCGGTTAAAGCAGGTACTACTGTGTTCACCGAGCGAAAAACTTGAATATAATGTCTCCCGTGAAAAATGTGTTACATATATGTTATTCAATAAATTTAAGATAAATGTGCACTCGCGGACTGATTGATTGCCGGTGACACCTTTTCCCTGTGAAATATAGTGCAACTGCTTAATTTTCGAAGGCGAAACGTCAAATACCGGTAAGGAGACTTTCATTTGAACTTAATACCACGATCACCAAGCGAATTCGGTTTTGCTCATGAAATACGTTTATTTAATCCCTTAGAATCTATTGTATTAAGTCGCAAAAATGATATCGGCCAAGTGGCTGCCGCCACAGTTGAGTACCATACGGATCCGTTTTATGGCATTTCCCAGAGTATCGGGCGACAGGTTTTCGCATTCCTAGCGAATATTCTCCTTAAGGGCTTCAAGAGTCTGAGGCTTGTTGACGTAAATGCGCGACTTCAAAAAACCCCATAAAAAGAAGTCTGGAACAGTTAAATCGGGTGATCTGGTCGGCCAGTGGAAATCACCAAAACGAGAGATTAACCGACCCGGAAATGTTTCCTTCAGAATATCCCCGCGTTCCTTAGGAGTAAGCCGATTCATGGCTTGACAGCTCGTATTCTACGTTTGTTTTCTTCAGAAATTAGGAAAAATTTAAGAAAAAAAAGAAGGAAAGAAAAGTTACAGCGATTTCCAATAGAGTGATTACTTTTGGCCCACCATACATACCTACTATACTAAAAGCTTCATGATGAGTTATAATTTCAATTGAACGTTTGACATATAAATGTAATGGTCCCACATTCATACTTTTATTTTGAAATTCCCAGGTTATCGTCATCAAAATAAGCTCGTCGTTGTAATTCCCGTTCATTTACATAATATTCTCTACTCTCTCTCAGAGACCTTTCTTTATTTAAGAAGTTCATCTATAGGCGTCAACCCGAAAAATCGAATTTCACATATAAGATGAATAAATTACAGAGAATGAAATAAGAATGTCAGTATAGCGAAAACTTCATCGAACCAAATCTTATCATGATGGTGAACTTGTGTACACCGTATAGTTTTTCTACATTTCACCTGTGCATATTACGACATACATACGTATAAATAACGAAAAAAGATGGTCAAAGTCAAATTACGAATTAGAGTCACGACCGATCTTTATTACGGTCCTATACCACGAAGATGAAACGCATAAAATATCCAATCATGACAATAACAGAAATAAGAATACAAATATAACCTGATAGTTCTTTGGCCTGCAATGCTAAACGGACTGAATAGACGAAAGTTCATACTCGCATTCCCCTCGCAAATCTCTCGTTGAGTACCGGACTATGACTACACAACATATCCTATGACTCTGATGAAACCTGTCCAATATTGAAAGATGTAAGACGTCCTGCATGAAAATGTGATGAGGTGTTCATCCTTGATTCGAATATTCACCTCATGTCTACACATATAACCCTAAATTTTCCGGGGTTTAAGATACACAAGAATATTAGAAGAGGATATTTCGCATTGATATGGATATACTCGTAAGAAGACACACGCACGACACGCCTACGACGACGGCTTCATCATCGTACGACAACGACACTAAAGGCGCAAAATAAAGAAAAAAGGATTCCTCACTTCTTTTTTTTCTTTATTCTATCGTCTCCACAAAAACATTTCATATGCTCCCCCAAACAGAGTCTGAATAATTCCGAACAAGAATTTACCACCCACACTCCAAGCACTACTATTAATCGAAGAAGCATGACCAAATGGAAGATGATACAACCGATTCAGTGATACTCATCCTCGGCCCATCATAAAGTCCGATTTCGTGAAGATAGCATAGATGAACACTATTTGTAGGAGAGAGTCAGAGGACTCTTTAGTCAGGACTATAGGCAAACGAAGTGTTCCATATAATAATTCAAAGAAAATTTCAAAATCAACTGCAGATGTAGTTTGGACTTGGATGGACTGAATCTAAACTTTGCTTGAATTGAATCGGTTAGGAGTCATCGGAACGGAGCTATTGAAGGCAGGTGGAAGGCAAAAGGTTTTATACAAGACGGCATTATTTGCACATTGGACTGTATTTGACTTTTAGCGGTGGCATGTGCAGGCGCGCACAGAGGGTGGGGCAAAAGGGGCAATTTGCCCCGGGCCCGCGTTGGAGAGGGCCCCGCAGGGACAGTGGTCTCGTAGTGCGCATACGTCTAAGAAATTATTACACGAATTGATGTCAGATAAATTTTATTTAAATCTCTATTCATCTTGTTTTGCGTTATTCAAAGCATTTCTAGGACCTTATGGGATTTCCCTTCACCTACTTTTGTCAATTAAAATTGCTAAATCTAAAATTGGCACTGATCTTGATATATTTTAGGTGTTGAGATCAACAGCACACTCTGCCGAAATTTATCTAATTAATCGGTATTCTCTTAAAATCTGAGTGTCCTTGAACTATGTGTGTTTTATAGAGAATGTGTTAACCAAGAAACTGAAAACGATGGATCCCTTTAAATGACTATTTCTTATTTAGTTTCCATAAACTTATATTTATTCAAGTCTCTCTCTGATTGTTGCTAACTCATTGTAGTCTTATCTGTAACTATGCTCTCGAACTAGGAAAATTTATCAACGTTTTCTACTGGTTTGGTTTTAGACTTTTATTCTCCTATGGATCAGTGCACACTCGGTCTTAGTAATTTCTATGAAGAGACAAGAATTTCGATTTTGGCAATGCCATCAGCAGTGACGGAACAACTTCACTCTGGGCCTTCCCGCCAACTTCTTGAGTGGCCCCCCCTACACTGAGAATAAAAGTAGAGTGAAATCAATCGAAAACACTCTTGAAGGTCGATCCACACTTTTCAGTCATCAGTCACAGTCACTTTCTATACAAGTTAATTGATTGACTGACAATCTGCAAATTTGTATGAGAAATTACTGTGACTGCGACTGATGACTAAAAAGTGTGGATCGATCTTAAACCAAGTATTTTGAAACATGATTTTGACGTTAACGTTTTTCTACTAAAATTAAGAAAATCGTACTTAAAATAACTTTGCTAAGAGCTACTTTGACTCTTTGCATTCTTACATTGAGAATAGCGTTCTTGTTGTAACGTTTATTAAATTAATGATTTCATCAATTGTTTTTTTTTTTGGATAAAAATGCTCACGCAGCGCAGCATTGACCTCTATAGGTGTTAGTGATGTTGATGATGAAAAGCATAGAAAATTACCTGTGCCTACAATGAGATTCGATCCCGCGAACCTATGATTCGAAGACGAGCGCCCTATTTATCTACCCTAATGCCGCTCTCTCAGGTACCAGCATCCTGGCATCCTGTAGTAGGAACAACATTTATAGAGTTTCCAAGGACAAATGTTCTTTTTCTCAAAGGGGCCACTTTTATTTATATGCCCCGGGCCCCGTAAATCCTCTGTGCGTGCCTGGGCATGTGTGTCGGATAAATGAGAATACAAGAAGTGTAATGCATCGATATTGATGGTTGCAATACATATAGAGTGATGAAACATTTTTAGCACGTATCCGGGAAAATATAGAATAAAATAGGATGCAATACGAATCATATAGTGTAACTTGAGCAACCCTCACATTAGCTAAATTTAGTCCAAAAAGTTATCTTCAGCTGTATAAACATTTCCACTAAAATGCATATGCATTTTTTGTACAAAACTCCCTCCACCCCCAGACATGGTAATATTGGTTCCAAAATGTCCTTTTACACAAAAATATGTACACAATTTTGCTAATCAGTGCGGCTTGCTTTATGAAAACAATTATACGTTGATTCAGAATATGAACTTTTGATTTAATCAAGTAATCAATCATCACAGTTTATAATGTAGATGAATGCCATATGCCTATACTACTAAACATGAAACGGTACTGTACTGTTTTCCTGTACTATATTAAACATTTATGCATTTGGCTTTTCCTGACACTAACTATCCTTCAGTCATATTCAATAAAGGCTTTTCAATTGAATGAGTTCAACACTCAAGAACCATCAGGAATTAGTATTGTAATCTTTTCTTTACCAAATCGCAGACGAAAGTTAGCCAGCAGCCGCTACTAAACCAAAATTCATTCCATTGGAGAAACACGATCAAAGGTTATCCTTCGATTCAGTTCAGTTAAACTTCGTTCATTGCATTCCGTAGATTTATGCATTTGGTCTGCTATGGTCTGCTTTGCATATGTTGAAGTCTTGTGTGTTATTCTGTTGTGTTTGAGGAATGCTACTGTGGGATGGTAAAGGTAAGAACAGAATATTTGCGGATGCATTTTAGGAGTTGTATGAGATCAAATATTTAAAGTTCCTTCGAAAAGGAGATTTTTTGCGAAGGGATTAGCTTGAATGGTCAGTTATCTGGTTATTAAGTATAATGAAGGGAAGTGCTGTTAACAAATATTACGAAATAATTTAGATCAGGACTGATTGATAAAAATTGATTTTTAAGTGTTGGTTTCAAAATCGATGGCGGGATGGTAATAAACGGAAATATATACCCTAAATGGGACTTTGAAAAATCTAAAATAACTATCGAGATCGCGGTGTTTCCAAGCATTTGCGTCAGTGTAGATATTGATAAAACAAATATTTTTGAACGACTCTTGTAGCAAAAATTGTCCATTCAACCTGAGTCTAAGGCTAAGTTGTTCGGCCAAACAGGTGACACATGACAGTTGTTTTGCATTTTTATCTCACTCTCTTCGGGTTATTTTTTAGATTTGGTGGATTTCATCACAAAATACTATTATTTGTTTGCAAAATCTAAAACCGCCATGAGAAAATTCTCACATTTGGTTTGAATTGTTATTTTTTTAAACGTACGCCAACATAGAAAAACAAAATTTCCCTATTTTTTCCCTATCCATTAGCCATCTACATTTGATTCACTTAAACTCTATCCCGTGCAGGTTAGTAGCCCGCGTGAAACATACCTGGGTAAGTTTCATTTTTTTTTTATATGGACTTCGCTACCCAAACCTACTCGAACCTAAAGAAACATGCTCGGGTGAAAATTTTGAATTTAGCTATCTGCATTCAAAAGTTGCAGCGATTCAAGATAGGACCCAAGGACAGACAAATTTAAAGGGGCGACCAAGCGTAAACGGGAGCCGATTTTCAAAAGAGTTCGTAGAGGGGGATCAGGGAGCCGATAAATATTTTCGTGCAAATTTCAGAGTCCATTTCAGCGTTAAAAAGTTACAGCCGTTTAAAAATGCTACCCAAGGACAAAAAAAAATGCAAAGGGGCGACCAAGTGCAAACGGGGTAGATTTTCAAAAAAAAAAATCATAGAGAAAGCTCAGAGGGTCGAATATATCGCCTATTTTCGTGCACATTTTGCAGAAACATTTTTGTCCAAAAAGAAGACAAACGCAACAAAAAAAAAAGACAAACAAAACATTGTAAAAGCTTCGCAAAAAAAAATTACCTGCTTCGATAATAAGTTTTTTACCGCCTGCTTTAATATTTTTTTCGGTTTAAAATTAGAATTTTTCATTGCAATCAAAGATTTAGAAGTATGTAGATTCATTCTGGGTGTACGTGAATTATATAAAAAGAAGGAGCTGCATCCCTTGACCATACCCTAAAACGTCGCCCTAACGGCCGTTTCGGCTTAATAGAATTTAAGCGTGGATGCAATGAGAGCTTAGAACACTACCGTACAGTGTCATTACTGGAAAATACCACCATCACTCAACTTGCGGAGCCAAACTCAAATCTCCAGTGATATTGATGGTCTTAGCCCCTCCTGGACAATATCCTGGTTGCGCCACTGCGTCGCCTTATACTACAAACATCAGTTTGACGTTTATCAAAACAAACACACGCAAAATTTTCGCACAATATTAAATTTCATAATTTGCATTAAATTCATAAGATTTAATATTAATTTAATTATTTTATGATTCATTTACTCGTTCGCTTCATCGGTAAAAGTGGTTTCGCGAATCGGTTTAGTGAATAATCATAAATTTGTTTGAAAAGTTTTTGGTGGTTTGCATTTTCTACCTGCCGCTCGGGCGGTCTTTGTTCTTTGTTTTCATTTGGTCCAGTAGTCATTTCAACTCGGCTTAACTGAGTTATCTGGGCATAGATTTTCATACAAGCATATAGCGCAGTGGTAGCGTGTACGACTCACGCCCGTGAGGTCCTGTGTTCGAATCCCAGTTTTTACAATTTTTTTTTCTTTTTGCATTTTTTCTCTTTTTATTAATTTATTAGTTTAGTTCTTGAATTAAAATGAATTGTGTTTGCGAGCAATTTTACAAAGTTCAAATTGACGGTCTATCTCAGCTCGTTTCGTCGTTGCAGAGCCAACTTAGCAAGCTGAGATCCCTTATGAAAACTGTAAATTGTTGTGAAAACAATTCCAAAATATTGCGAGATAGAAACGTAACTTTAAAAAGTAAGAAGAGTAATATAGGGAAAGACACTAAGAAAAAAACTAAAAATATTATTTCAATATCTTCTGAGCAATCTTTCGTTAGCCATGAAGCGGGGACTTCCACTGTTATTTCAGATTCATCTTCTACAATTCCTTCCAACGTTGACAAAAATCAATCTCCGATTGATAAATTTGTCACAGTTCGTAAGAAAGGGAAACATATTAAAAAACCTTCTCCTGTTGGTGATGTTATTCCCAAAAAGAGTGATAATAATAATAGGCGACACAAAAGAATCTTCGGTATCGATCAAGCTAATGATTCTCTTCGAAGTGTCCCCAGTTTCAAGGTATTCCATGTTTCTAAGCTACATGCTTCGGTAAAAGCAGAACATTTAAAGGAATATGTAATGAAAAAGCTTAATTTAACAGATGACAGCTTTCTTTCGGTTTATCCTCTGATAAAAAAAGATTGTGATATATCCAAATTAGTTTCAATCAGTTTCGGTTTGAAACTTCCTCATGAATATTCGAAGCAAGTGTTTTGTGCCAATTTCTGGCCCAAGGGCGTCAACATATCACCCTTCAAATTTTCAAAAAACGACAAACGCCAAAACAGTGTCCAGCAGAACACATAATTTCCAATTCATTTTTCTCGGTCTATTATCAAAATGTTGGCGGTCTTCGTTCAAGAACAAATGACTTTTACCTTGCAGCTTCACAAGAAGATTATGCTGCCATTTGCTTAACCGAGACTTGGCTTCACACAGACATTTCAAATGAAGAAATTTTCATAAGAGACTATGATGTCTATCGTCGCGACCGTTATGAGGCTTCGACTAAGAGAGGAGGTGGTGTTTTGGTAGCTATCAAAACAACATTCCCATCTCATGAAGTTGAGCTTTTTCATAAGGACGTAGAACAGATATGTGTTTCTATCAATGTTTCTCGCAGCGAAAAAGTATATATTTTTAATAGCTATTTACCACCTTTGAGTTCAGTTGATGTTTATAACAAACATGTAGATAATATCTCCAAGCTATTTGCATCTTTTGAGGAAAAAGACAAATTGATCGTTGTTGGGGATTTCAATCTTGGTAATATAAGTTGGTACTGGAACGACGACGAGAAAAAAATTCTGCCGCGTGATTTACATCTTGAGTGTGAATCTGTTCTAACAGATTGTTTGTTTGCAATGGATTTGATGCAAATGAATCTTGTTAAAAATTCGATTGGTAGAATTTTAGATCTAATTTTTGTTAGTACTTGCTTGAATGCTTCTGTAATTAAAGTAGATAAACCAATTTTGCCCAATTCAATCCATCACAGTGCTCTTCTTCTTGAGTTTGTTTTTTATGATTACATTGAAGAAGAGCCCGAAGTTATTCCTACTAGAAATTTTCAAAAAGCCCAATTTGAAAAACTAAATTCAACATTTTTTAATATGGATTGGGCTCCAGTTATATCGAATAGTAATCTTATTGAAAGTTATACAATTTTTAATTCAATTTTAAATAAATCTATTCGCAAGTACGTTCCTTTAAAAAAGAACAAAATAAAAGCAAAAAATCCTTGGGCTACCAAAGAATTGTTCAAACTTAAGAGAGCAAAAAATAGGGCCCATAAATTATACAAGAAGTCATCCTCTCTTGCCAATAAAGAAAATTTCTTTAGATTGAGAAGAGAGTATGAATTAATGAATAAAAATCTTTACAAACAGTATATTGCGAGAGCTGAAAATAATATAAAGAATGACAGTAAGACATTTTGGAATTTTATAAACAGCAAGCGTAAGAATACGGGAATCCCAAAAAATTTAGAATTCAATGGCAATTTTTACAAAGATGTTCAATCGGTTTGTGACGGATTTGCTAGATTTTTCAGTTCAGTTTACAAAGTGCCAGACTCCGTTTCATCAGAAATGAATGCTAACATCAATGGGAATCAGAGTGCATTGGTCCCTCGGATAGCTCAGGAGGACCTTACGAGTGCTCTTGAGATTTCTGAGGATGACCTATTGAATGCTATGCGTGATCTTGATGTTAGTATTCAGGCCGGACCTGATGGCATTCCTAATATATTTTTGAAGAATTGCATGCAATCGTTATGTCGTCCTTTAGCCTTTATTTTTAATTTGTCCTTGACTTCAGGTGTTTTTCTTGATGAATGGAAAGTTTCATACATAACGCCTGTACACAAAAAGGGTCCGAAGCATCTTATTGATAACTATAGACCCATAGCTAAAATATCTGCAATACCGAAGTTGTTTGAAATGCTTATTAAAAATAAAATAGATGTTTTAATTAGCCGTTTGATATCGCCATGTCAACATGGATTCATGAAAGGAAAATCAACTTCAACAAATTTGGTATCATTTACTAAATTTGTTGCTGATGGTATCGAGCAGGGAATGCAGGTTGATGTGGTATATACCGATTTTTCGAAGGCTTTTGATAGAGTAGATCATAATATTTTACTTACAAAACTAGAACATTTAGGAATACAGTCAATTTTTCTAAGCTGGGTGAGATCCTATCTAACGGATAGGACTCAGTTGGTGAAGTTAAATGGCTGTATATCTCGCTCTGTTATAAAGTGCTCGTCAGGGGTTCCGCAAGGAAGCCATTTAGGACCACTTTTCTTTTTAGTTTTCATAAACGATATCATCCAAAATTTTAAATTCGTGCGTGTATGGCAGTATGCCGATGATATGAAAATCGCTATGAAAATACGCAACATTGATGATTGCCTTAAGTTGCAATCCGATTTAGAAAAGCTGCAATTTTGGTGCCGCGATAATAATTTAAATTTAAATGTTAGTAAATGTAAAGTACTTAGCATATATAAATTGAAAACTCCGGTCTTCTTTGAGTACTCCTTAACAGGTAGTGTTCTTGAAAGGGTTGTCGAAATATCAGATCTTGGTGTAATTTTCGACCATGAGCTTTCATTTCGACAACACATTGATTACATTATTTCAAAAGCGAATAGTATGTTAGGATTTGTTAAACGTAATGCGCGCGAATTTAATGATGCTTTTACTTTAAAAATATTGTATGCAGCTTTCGTTCGTTCGCACCTGGAGTATTGTTCTATTGTGTGGAATCCGTTCTATAAGGTGCATATCGAGCGTATAGAAAGAATTCAACACAATTTTACACGGTTTGCCATTTATCAAATTGGCTGGCGTTTCAAGCCAGATTATAAAACTCGCTGTTCCTTATTGGGTTTACAAGCCTTAGATTATAGAAGAACATTTTTAAACGCTATGTTTATAAGAGACCTGTTTTGCTCTCATATTGTTTGTGAAGATATATTAAATAACTTTCAAGTCAGAAATATTCCTCACAATTTACGGCGGAACAACCTTCTTGTTCAGCCTTATCATAGAGTAAACTATGGGCTTAATGAACCAATTACAAGGTCAATTATTCTTTATAATAGTTTGAAGGACTTAGTTAATTTTAATTGTACTAATAAACTAATTTTTAAAAGAAGTTATTGTGATAAATTTCCTTATTAATATATTTTGTTTTGAGTTTTTTTTTACGATCTGCTAGAGTTTACACTCGATTGATTGATTAGTCACTTACGTACGGATAGTAAGTAAAGTGATGCCGAGAAGCCTAGTCCCGGGACAAAAGTTTCTATGAGGCAAAAAAAAAAAAAAAAAAAAAAAAAAGAATATTGCTTTGTTGAAAATCGGGTAGGTAGGCATTCTCTAGGCTCAACTAATTCCAATTCAAAGCCTGCAACTATGCACGGCCTACTTAGTGTTGACTTCAAATAACATAAACATCAAATCAGTCCTTGTCCGTTCTTCATAGTACACACCACACAGTGTATCGTCCACTCGACATTATCATTCAGTGATTATCCATCACACTACTATCCTTTGGTAAAATTCCTGATAGTAGTAATATCTATATAGGGTGTCCTTTAAGTTAACGTCAAGCCGGAAGTTGATGATATGATGATAGCGCACATAGTGTCCGCTACGAAAAAAAAATAACAGAGAAATTGAAGTCACCTATTTTTACAGTTATACAGAATTAAAAGAAAAAATGCACGCCTTGTTGTTTTGTTCACGTACACAGAGAAAAATCGACCACATAAAATAGAAGAAAAACATTAAGATATCTCTATGGTTTTCATCCAAGAAGACTATCTTATTGAAATCATTAAAGTCTTGTCAGCCAAATTATAGGAAAAACTTATAAAAATAATGAGAATCTTCCTGAAATAATAAGTAAAACTGATAGAAAACAGCTGAATGCCTTATTGATTCAATGAGGGAAACTACACTGTAAAAACAAGGTTGAATTTTACATCGAAAACTCGTTGAATTTTACACGTTTTTTCTCGCAAAATTACAGTAAACGTTTATTTTTCAACAAAATTTCGAATAAACCCAAAAAATAGTGTAATATTACACAGAATTTTTAATATTACTCTATATAGGTGTAATTTTACACCAGACCAACCCCACTACCTTAAGAGATGCGTGATGCATCTCATCACTCGCACTCGCACCAAATGTGGTGTAACACCACATTTGGTGTGAAGATTGTTATTACTTTATATTTGTGTAACTTTACATTTTCAGTGTATATTTACCAATTGGAAGTTGAAATTTTCATGTAATATTACGATTTTGGTGTAAAAAATTACACCTACATTTGTGTAAAACTGAGTGTGTTACAATACTTTTGTGCATTATTGCATTTTCCCGTATCTCACAAATAGCTTGTTCTGTGTGCAGTTAGTCTGTTCCGTCCGAAGTGCGTCCGTGTGAGCATCATATTATTGTTGTTGTTGTAGCGCTTTTTTGCTCTTCAACCGAAGGGGGTATGGCAGCTTTTGTCCGTTGGAATAGCGGGTAGCCAGGACGATTTACATCGAAGAACCGGCTGCCATAAATATTATTATAAACCCGGATGTAAATTTACATGTTTGTCGGTGTAAATTTACATTTTTTCCAGTGCAAATTTGCTTATTTCTGATTTAAAATTTACATAAGTCTAAGAGTAAGATTACTTATTTATGTGTGCAAATTTACTTATTACTGTTTGAAGACTTACACCAATTTTGTAGTAAATATTTACACCGTAAAGCGTAAAATTACTCTCGTTCATATCGTGGTGTAAATTTACTACTATAATAGAAGGAAAAAAGGTTTCCTCCTATTATTGGAGTAAAATGTTTTCGAGTGTATTTAAAACAATCGGAATACTGTCTCATTTAGGAAGATTTTATATGAAATATCCTGGAATTGAGTATACCATTTTTCAGTCATATCTATGAATCATCAAATTTGAAATTTGATGTTCCGAAGTTATAAATTTATCTGACGAAAATGATAGCTTGGAATGCGCTAAATTTAATTTAACGTCCCACACGATAATGCCGGGCTTAGCAATTAGGATTCCTTCCGCATGCTTCGCTAGTTGGGCGCTCAAAAAAGTTATCGTCTGTTATCCTGCCATTGGGCTGGTTGAAATATCGTGCTTTGCGGTCTATTCTCAAAGTATTTTAAAAACCTGGGACAATATTAAAATTAGTAACAATTTTCATAAGGCATTTAAATTCTGTAAGCTTACGTTTTGAAATGATTTATTTATCTAGTGTTGATCTCAGTATGGGGCAGTATACATAGTTGTAGGTACTACCAAAACGCAGGGCCGGATTTAGGCTCTATGGTGCCCCTGGGCAGTAACCAAATAGCCGCCCTCCGCAACTGGTTAAATTTGAAAGTAGTGTTATACACATGCTAGGAAAAACGTTAGCTGTGCTGTGGTATGTGAGAAGAAAATTTCATATTTTTACGCGAGTGACCCATGTTATTTTGTTTGCTTGACAATATGGTGCTTCCGAGGAATGGGGCCAGGTGAAGGTCCATGGGGTTCGGACCCTTCCCCGAAATTGTTTAAAAAGGCATTGTAATTCAGCATTCATTACATCGAATGTGTTCAGAATGTTTGCTAAATACCTTTCCACTTTCGGAATTTTTTCTCATTTTTTGTAGTTTTAGAAGTTATAAACGAATAACCTAACCTCGAAAACTAAAAATTTTCATTAGTGTCATGTGGAATGATTTTTTTATGTGTCTTCCCCTTTTTTTTAACCTGTTCACACGACAGAAACATCTTACTGAAAATTTTATAGCTAATGCATCATTTCCACATGATACCTCCACACTTGGGATATTCCCAAGTGTGGAGGTATCAACCTGAAACCGAATTCTGGCTACATCCCAGTTGCTTCGCGGCTAATTTTAAGACAATAAATTAGTAATACAAAACTCGAAAATGTGTGCTTGCTTTTATTAACTAGGGACACTGGGCCACACACGCAGAATGTGTGGGCGGCCTAGAGTTATTTAATATAGGTTCAGGAATTCCTTGATTGTTACAGGGATCTGGAGCGGAGAAGGTCGAAGCGAAACTAACTCACGGAGCGAGGAGCGCTTTTTTGCTCGTCGAAGCGGAGTGGATCGATTTGTTTTTGAAAAAACTCGGCCATCTCCGAAATATTTCAAATAAAAACTATTGAATTGACGTTTTAGCCTGATTTATTCCACTTTTAATTACATGTAAGATTTCTACAATATTCAAATGTTTGCGCTAAATTTCGTTAGCCATAATCTTTATTCATATCGTACAAAAGGATACTGTCAGAAGGGAGACATATGGCAAATTTGTTCGAGTGGTAGCAGAGCGATAAAATTGGGCCGCTCCGGATCCCTGATTATTGCACCCAAAAACTCCCCAAGGCTTCCTATTAAAATGGACACTGAAGTACTTGCTAGATCCCTTCCCTTGTTTAAGTTGACGCCAATGCTTTGCGAAAATACTTTCTACTTCTAGACTCACTGAACTACGCGCCACTAGTATAATACTCGGAATGAATGCTAAAACAATTTTGCATGAAAGTTAAGTGTAGATGACTAGAATTTGTAGACTTTTTTCAATTTCAGTTAAGTGTTGATGAAATTAAAGTTTTTGTCTAATAATGTCAACTGCTCTAAGAGTTTCCAAAATGTTACTTTCGCAGAGTTTAAAACAAATGGATACTTTCGAAAATTGCCGCCCCTCAGAATCTGCCACCCCGGGCAGTTGCCCAGGTTGCCCATATGGGAAATCCGGCCCTGCCAAAACGATTACACACGAAATTGCAGGAAAAACACAAATAGAATTCCCTTTTTGACATAATTGCACTTAATCGGGAACTAAAACACTCGCGAAACATATCACAAATACCTCGCGTCATTATTAGTGAGATGGCATTAAAAAGGAATTCATTTTGATACAAAAAGCTGTTCTTATTGATTTCAAATCAATCAAATGCTGAGATTAATATGAAAAAGCGCATGGAAATAATACGAAAATCTATTAAAAATAATAATAAGATTTTTCTTTTCGTTTCAATGAGAATTCTCTATGGAAAAAGCATATTGTTTACCGGAATTAATAAGAATTCATAGTAAAATGTCTCAATAAGGCATTCTTATTAATTGTACTTAGAACTTTTTCGCTCTGTGTACTGTAACTGTAAATGTTAATATTTCTCAATTTTTCGTTTTGCACTATAACGCTGCCCACCTCAAAAAGTATTTGTTTTAGTTTTGAGAGACATCTGATCTTCGTTATGAAACCGAGAGGTCAAGATCATTGATTAGTCAAAGCAATTTTAAAAGTTTTCGCATGTTGCCTAGATTTTGTAACGGTATCATATTTACTTAATTATTCCTAATTTTAGTAAGAACATTTTTTTAAAAGACCCACTTCCATCGTATTTTGATCTTAATAATTGCAACACTCAAAATGGTGCAATTTTCTGCAGTACAGTTGATGAATCAATGGTTTCAAAAAAAAAATTGCGATTTCCTTCAAAGCTAAAACCATTACTTGTCGGTTGCAATTGATAGTGTATTTTGTTCCTGTTCTAGTGCAAAAAGAACATTTAAAAAATATGATTTGCAGTTAGTGCGTTAAATATTTCAACAAGATTGCGACTATTTTTTGACAACTGTAAAAATAGGCGACTGGTTTTTTTATATATATATATATTGTAGCGGGAACTACTTTTGCTATCAAAGACTTTCAGCTTGACGATCAGTTTTGGGACACCCTTTATAGTGTGCACTATTGGATACATTCGAAAGCTTTAGTGCCTAGCAGTAGATACGAATAGACTAGATGTTTTGAGTGAAGAGTGAATTTCAAACATGCAAGCGCACTAAATCGCATCCTTGCCATCCTCGTACGTTTACGGCTTACGTACGTCCTTGCTCGCTCATTCCATTCGTCGTGTCGTTTCGAAAGCATTTCAGGATTTGCTACGGCAAATGGAGAATATAAATAAGTAGTCAGTTCTGTTAAGTGGTGAGCAATTTTCCACATGTGCTGACATCCTCTACTCCCTTGCCGTATAATAAATGATAGTTGTGGAAAGCAAGATCTGTAGAAAATTATATTCTGTTGGATAGTTTGTATGAACGTTATTTTCGATATTGTAGTATCACAGATTTCTCTACTTAATTGTTATACGAGTCCAAATGAATAATATGGTTTTTATTGGAGAAAACTAACATAAATACAATACAATACAAGTGATCTGGCATTAATACCTCGAGCTCGAGACAGAGCCTCAATTCAATGGATTCTCCCTAGTAGTGATGCGTGACTTTTAGTTCATGAAGCGGTAGAACCTCGAATCCTAATCTTTAAATTTTATAGTCATATCAAACCCTTGACATCGGAAATTTTTCACAGTATGGCATAGTAAGTCAAGATGTTTTTTATGCGTTTAAAATTGAAAAAATCTCAACCAATTTACCATTATGTCATTAATCAAAAAACAATTATTATATATAGTTAATTGTTCTCTTAGAGAAAACATAGCAACACATGTCATGCGTTAGTCCAGAGTGGCTATGTGATCACACAACCCATATGTGTTTGACTCCAAATTTATTACACTACACTCCACGAAATAATTCAAATGTCAAAATATTGACGATGCAACTATTAACCCTTCTGACGCCGCCTACAAGCTATTATGCCTAAGGTGTAGCTGAATCTTCTGTGAAAGCAATCTTATTTTTTGAAGAGGTCTAATTTTGGTTCTAGAAACAGTTTAGATACTGTGTCTTACGATGATGCGCCGTTTTTTCGATTCTTTAGACATAGTTTACATTTCGCCGAACGTTTGTCCGCATTTGTGGCCGTCGGTTCCTTTGAAATTTATATGGAAAGGGGTGGAAAATATTATTGAACGATATTTTTCATCAAGATATAGTACCAATGGTCTGTCTGGATCTATATGCCAACAGAAGGGTTAAATATCACGTCGGCATTTTAAGAGAGTAATGAATATTACGCGGATTTTATATTCTCAATTGTAAACAAAAAATTGACGTTTGCATAAAATTTTCACGCATACTATGGACTGCAATAGTGTGAGAGCGGTGCCATTTTTATTTTCTGATGCCCACTCTGGACTAACGCATACTTTCTCTAAGATTGTTCTATACTTCGTTTGATCTTCGGAAAAAAAATTATTGAATGCATTATCGTTTTCGATGAAGTATAGGGTTTTCCTATAAGGGCGGGTAGATGTTGAAATGGAATAAAACATGCTGTGTGTGAGGTATAAACAGAAATTACATAGTTTGTTACAAACAGAAAAAATATACAACACATTCAATTGCACCATAAAGAGCATTATCAGATCATGCGCAAAGGAATCTTAATATTCCTGTTGTCTTCCTTTGTTTTTTTTTCACAAGCAATCGAGCCGAACGAATGGTAGATACCTAGATAATAATGCTACATATACCGGTATTCACATTTTGCTTCAATATATTATTGTTTTCCTTGCTTACTTGGGGTATTTCATACTGATACTAATAGAATCCTTTGAGGTCTCATACAAACCCGAACCACTGATAACAAATAATTTAGTGTTGTTGACTTGGCCTTTGCCTATCATGTTCCATAGATATTACGACGAAAGGATGTATCGTCTATTTGAGCCAAGATGCAACCATTGGTAAACGATTATTCGCACAGCAAAAGTTAGAGGGATGAAAAAGAATTTGTAGCATTGTCTACTCATATATAAGGTGTACACTTTATATAATATTTTCAAGTCACATTAGGAGCTTCCGCTCAGTTAGATTTGTTGGTTTTACGTAGCATGTGAGTGCAATGGTGATAGACTTCCGAATATGAATACCTACGAACTTATATCGTGAAATACGTACAAATATTTATCTGAAAATTGCTTTAGTGATTTACGAATATATCAGCGTTTCATCAGGATAATGTTGTCTTCGGTGGAATTGAAAATAACTCCGGGATTTCTCCCATATTTCTCTTATATGATATCTCATCAGCGGTCACTTCACTCTTCACATCTGTGTTTGGAGAACGATACAGATGAATTCCAAACAAATCTACAAATTAAAAAAAAAACATTAAAATAACCTCAAACCCTTAAGGATTAAATCCCCTAGAAGTGAATTGCCAAGTACTAAATCCCTAAAGACGAAACCCACGTTTTTAAGATTAAATCATAATAATAAATCGAAAGTATGTAAATGCAGTTTCCAGCCTTGTCATTCTCAGTATTTTCTGTGATGTTGAGAAATCGCAGTTCGCCACTCGTTTCCCCGTGGATTCCTAGAATATTCAGCCGTAGAGTAGCGATCGAACAATCTCGACCGCATAACCAGCAAAATTTCGTTGGTCAGCCCAGCATATACAGTAGACTCGCGTAAACGCGAACTAATTAAAACCGCGACTGTTCACCTTAAAGGCGGGTTCATGTTATGCAGTTGTTCACGAACAATTTTTTACCTTTTAGTCTATAGTTTCAAAATGCATACATATTTAGAATGCACCAAGGTTTCTCGGCCGAAACCCTAAATTTTTGACGCAACAAGGCAGCGAATTATCTAGCTTTGATGACAATTGTCACAACATTGAGCGCCAATATCGTTTGAAATCTTGAAAATGCATACGTTGGGTAAATAAACTTCGCGAAACAATAAATTTAAACAACTTATACGAGTAGGTGTGGTGCGGGTAAGCTAAGTGAAAGAACCCATTGTTCGTCCAGGTATCCGTTGGGGATACATATGTCTCTTGAGTTAATATGCACAGTTGTGTCGCTGCTAGTGCATCTGTCCGCTCGTGAGAATTTTTTCGACCAACGCCACAACGATACGATTGGATATACAATTTTTGTTTCAAGCTCATAGCCATAGCACTACAATTGGAAAAAATGCAGTGTCCTCATTGAGCTTATTTTGCAGCTCAAAACGTGCCTGCAGCAAACACACCCATTGTCAGAAAACGAGGGAGAAATTGGCCAGTAAGTTTTCTGTTGTAAAAATCTACGGATAAATTCCTCTAAGCTCACATAGACATCGAACGGTATAGATCATCAATGGTTCAGCTACGCTCTTCAACAATTATATTGTTGGCAACGTCATTTCCTGACATTGAGGAGCGTCTTGAATGGGGTCGGTCTTTTTTTGACATTTCTAAACCATTAAAAAGTTAAGACCACTCACTAATTTTTCTTAAGGCAGTGTTAAGCATTACAATAGCTTCCCCGGCCAATTTCCCTAAGAGAAAAACTAAATTTCACAGCCGCGCGATGCTCTCACCATAAAATGGAAAAAGTTATTTCACTAAAATATTAAATCTCACGAGCGAACCACAGTCACAGCGATACAACTACGCATAATAACTCAGCAGGCGAATTTCTCCGCATATGGTGTCCAATTAAACTCACATATACGTTCAACCGCCCCAATTAAAGTCCTCTTTAGATTTTATCACGGCGGCCTTGCGCAAGAGGGCTGTGGCATCGTGGTCATCGCTCTTAGCTAGTCATGGTTGCTCCGAACCGGACCTAATCTTTTGAACCTAGGTCCGGCAACTGCACCTAGGTCCGGTAGTTCCGGTTTTGTAAAAACCTAGGTCCAGTCGGACCTACGGACCGGTCGGACCTAGGGTCCGGACCTGTCGGACCTATGGACCGGTCGGACCTACGGACCGGTCGGACCTGGGTCCGGACCTGTCGGACCTACGGACCGGTCGGACCTATGGACCGGTCGGACCTGGGGTCCGGACCTACGGACCGGTCGGACCTGGGGTCCGGTCGGACCTACGTCCGACCACGTCCAGTAGGTTCGGTTTTAAAAAGACATAGGTTCAGAGCTCCGACTATTAAATTGAGTATGCTGGTGAGGAAGCGTAATATGGACAAGATGGGTGTCAGATAAGGTGATACCAAGCCAAGATGTTTTAATGGCATGTATGAACGAGAAGGAAGGATGTTGAGAACCAAGGTGTAGAATATGGGCCAGATACGTGTATCATAAATTGGGATGATAGCGTGGCAACCGATGGATTAGTGAAAGGGAATACATTTTTGAAATGTAGCACTTTTTACGACCGTGAGTCTCAGCACTGATTTAATTTTAAGGATTTTTTAGACATTTTTATACCCTTCGCTCATAGAGTGAAAGGGTATATTAACTTTGTCATGAAGTTTGTAACGCATTGAAGGAGGCATCTCCGACCATATAAAAAGTATACATATATGATCAGCATGACTTGGGGAGTCGATTGGGCGATGTCCGTCTGTCTGTCTGTCTGTCTGTCTCTCTGTCTGTCCGTCTGTCCGTCTGTTGCAGTGCGTTTTTCTCGGCCGCTATAAAAGCTAGAGAGCTGAAATTTTGTACACATGCTTACTATTGTTGCAGGCTGTTTGTATGTTTGAATCGCTTAAATCGGACAAGGGGGTCATGGGGCTGCCATACAAACTTAACCCCCCCATTTAGATTCTTCTGAGAAAAACTATTTTATTTGTGTACCAATTTCAACCAAATTTCACACAAATGTGTTTCTAAAGATAACACAAAATATATGCTAGAATGGATCAAATCGGACCATGGGGTCATGGGGCTGCCATACAAACTTAACCCCCAAATTAGGTTCTTCTAAGAAAAACTTTTTTATTTGTGCACCGATTTCAATCAAATTTCACACAAATGTATTTCTATTGTTGACACAAAACATATGTAAGAATGGATTAAATCGGACCATGAGGTCATGGGGCTGCCATACAAATCCAACCCCCAAATTAGGTTCTTTTAAGAAAAAGTTTTTCATTTGTGCACCAAAATCAACCAAATTTCACACAAATGTATTTCTATTGATGACACAAAACATATGTAAGATTGAATCAAATCGGGCCATGGGGCTGCCATACAAACCAAACCCCCATTTTGGTTCTTCTAAGAAACGTTTTTTACACCAATTTCACAAAACCTTGAATTAATGTGTCTTTATCAAAGCAACTAAAAAGTTCAAAACGAATGGAATCGTACTGTGGGGTCATGCTCCGGCAACCCCAATAAAATTTTCCGTGTAAATATTTTTATTTGCCCACTTATTTCAACCAAGCACAAAACTTTTGTCAAGACGGAAGAAAAAGAATGAGGAGGGGGAGTAAATACAAGTCATAGGTACGCCCGAAAAAGCTTTTAGCCCAAGCGAAGGGTATCCAAATTTCGGCCGCGCCCGAAATTAGCCTCGGCCCCGGCGGTTGGCGAGCGAAGCCCCCTAGTTTCTTCTATTTTATCCTTAATTTTACTTTACCTTATTTTAATTTTAACTTTTTACACTTTGCTTCTACTGGGAATCGAACCGGGCACGTATCGTTTCGTAGTCCTACGTCCTACACCTGAGTTATCTGAGATTACAAATTATGAGAATAAATTACACGTTTTATTTCTAGACAATTTCATAATTCTCTCGTTGTGAGGAATTGTGAGAACGGAACATGTTTGCGGAACATATGCAACTGTTCCTTTCAGAACCCGCATTTATCGTCAGCCTATGGTGGATAGTTTCTTGGTTTTAGTTGTATTCTGAAATTTTAGCGGTGCTTGGATTGATCAATATGTGCTTTTGTTGATTACATTTTTTATGGAATAGTCAGTAATAACCAAGCATCGGTTAATTTATTTGTTCATTTATAGCTTTTTTTCTTTTTTGACGACGTAGGTATTATGCTAAAATTGAGTAGCATCATCAATTCCGTGATTTCACAATTTAATTTTAGGTTTAGTTTTTAATTAATACAAATTGTTTTTAATTATAAAAAACAATATAAATTAAAACGAAACCATATAAATTAATATTAATTAATTGAGATAAAAACATCATAGGATAATCAATTTGACGATTTATATCTAATATGTCAATTTATATTTTGTTTTAATTGATGTATAGTGTTTTGTTTTTATTTATACATCTTTTATTCATTGCCGTATTATATGATCTTATTAGCCTGGCGGGTGCAGTGATTAGTGCGCGCACCTTCGTTTCACTGGGTCATCAGTTGGAATCGCACCGCGAACCATGGTTGTTTTTCGAACTCATGACCAATCTGCCGGAATATGATGTCGCTCAGATGTTAAACCAGTGCCAATTTGTGGCGATAAATAACAATTCTGAGCCTGATGTTGATCTCAACACCTCAACAAAAAAGCAGTTAAGTTCTTGCAAATTGGATGTCACTAACACATCTGCGGTCTTAGTTCAATGTTGCACGGTCGCGCCCGTTATTTTTTTTTATTATATGAACTTATTAAAAACTAAACCAAAATTGTTAACTCAATTTAAGGGCCTGATGATGAAGCAACAAAATTAAAGCTACGATTGAACAAATAATCAACCGATGTTTTATTTACAACTGTAGTGAGTGACAAACAAATAACCGAATACTAGATGGTCAATAGTCAATGATAGTCTTTCGAGAAAAAAACGAGACTAGCATGGGCCATGGGGTAGGTCCGCGAACCTAGGTTTTCGGACCTAGGTCCGACGTCGGACCGGATTAGGTCCGCTCCGCTCCGCAAAGTGAACGGATCATACCATGACTACTCTTAGCTAGAAACAAGTCAACTGTTTTTTAGGTGTGTTCTCCAAAATCTGGCAAAGCAGTTATCTCAGTCTAAAAACCAAGCCTTGCCGTTTCCGCTCCCTAATTCTGCCAGCTGTTGCATGAGAGCCGCACTTGGAAAACTTACCGAAAAGCAGCAAACTTTCGTCAATTAAGCCGCCAGCGACGATATAATCTCAAATGCCTATTGTCGAATTGAATCCCAAGCGAAAGTGGCAGTATTTTGGTCTTACCTCACGTAACTACTTTGCTAGTCGTGCTAGCCAATATACCTTTTCCCAAAGAGGCCGAAAAAGGAGTCACCCTAAAATAATGTAGCACAGATCTCTGGATGAATAGTGTTCGACTTTAAGAAAAAACTGTGGCCAATTACGAGACATTGCAAGAAACCGTACGTTTTGACCCCATAAGGGGTTAAGGCAGTGGTAATGAAACACTTTATCACACTGTCTTCCACATATTGCAAACTTCATTAAATAGCTAGAAAACAAGTTATTTTTTTCAGACATCATGTTTTAGGGCTTTCAGGACTTGTCCACGTTTCAGAGTAGTGTGGAGTGGATGAACATAAAATTGTTCACATAAGCGGGTGTTCAGGTTTGACGCGGTTCACGTTTACACGAGTCTACTGTACTATATATTTTCGTTCTGGATCCCCTAATCCACGTATAAGGAGATTTTGTTATTGGGGATTGAGCTTTTATAGGTATTTAGGATAGCGAATCATCATTTAAACCTTTACAATTCTTTCTGTTAAGTGGAAAACATGATATGCACAAAGTGGCTACCGCCTGTATTGATATATGTTTGCTCGTTTTATCATATTTCCCAGTGGCGTGTGGAAAGTTAAGGGAGGGAAGCGCTATTTTTACATTTGAAAAATATGCAATTTTTGATTTGTGTTTAGAATTTTTCCCTTGGACTAACATATAAACCCGAGGCTAATTTCAAACGCGGTGGAAATTCGGATACCCCTCACGCCTCTATCGTCATAGGTGTTTAACCCCCCCCCCCACACACACACACACTCAATTTTGTCGACGTTTTCACATATATGTTCAGTGAAATAACTGCACAAATATCGTATCGTAGGTCTATGGCCTCATAGCATAAAGTAAGAAATTGGAATAGAGATGGAACTCCATATAACATTAAAATCTACTGAAAAACATTTTACCTTTAAGTGTGTGCTGTAAGTATTTAAGTGCGGTTTGCTTGAAACTTGTAGACAATTAAATAAGTGTTTCTTAAAAAACTAATTTGCGCGGTTGAGTTTGTATGGCAGCCCCATTACCCCATGCTTCGATTTCAGCGATTCAAACATAAGAACCGCCTTCAATAGAAATAAGCATTTGTGCACAATTTCAGCTCGATTTCAAACATGCCGCTTAAACGAACAGATCGCCCAATCGGCTACATTTGAAAATCCATCACATGTCGGACGCCCAAATATTGAGAAATATTGTCCATCGATGTGCTAAGCTAAGCTTTTGACGTTCCTGATTTAGGCCAGTCATTTAACGATTTTAGGTCGCGAATAATTGCTCGGCTCTGTTGTTTTGGGATATTGTTAGGATAGATACCAGAAGTGTACCACCAAGTTTGCAACTTCGAAAAACCTGTGCTAACCCCGTGACCCTCAAAAAACCTCAAAATTTTCGGACTTTTTTCATATTTTTGTTTGTAATTTCTAAATGGTGTTTCCCACAAGTAAGTTGTCCATTGCACTGTTAAAGCTAAGAAAATCTTCTTTAATTTGAGTGTAACCCCAGCTTTGTAGGTGCAAAGGATCCCAAGATACAGCATTTTAAAAACATACTTGGGTGAAGTTTGGTTAATATTGGTACATAAAGAAAAAAGTTTTTCTTAGAAGAACCTAATTTTCAGGGGCAGCCCTATGACCCCATGGTCTGATTCCATTTGTTCCGACATATATACAGCTAAGTAACTGGTTTATAACTTCATGTCACATGACTTTCTCCGTAGAATGCGCATTTAAGCCGATATTCAGCTCGGAACATGACTGAAATTACAATTTCGAACTTTTTTTTTCAAAAAACAATGTTTAAAGTGCTGTTTCTTGGGATCTTTTGCACCTATACAAAGCTAGCGTTACACTCAAATTAAAGAAGATTTTCTTAGCTTTAACAGTGCAGTGGACAACTTACTTGTAAGAAGCACCTTTTAGAAATTACAAACAAAAATATGAAAAAAGTCCGAAAATTTTGAGGTTTTTTGAGGGTCACGGAGTTAGCACAGGTTTTTCGAAGTTGCAAACTTGGCGGTACACTTCTGGTATCTATCCTAACAATATCCCAAAAAACCAGATTCGAGCAATTTTTTGCGACCTAACGCCTTATATTTCGGTTTGTAGTCTAGTACAGATAGCTGAAAACCCAAACATCCAAAAGAAAAAGAAATTTTTGATGCCAAATTGTTGAATATACTGCCCAATATACGCAATAAGAAGTTACACCAATTTGCGCCATGGGTTAAGGGGGGAGGGGGTCCCAAAGGGGTGAAAATTCACTTTTTTACAAATAACTGGAAAACTATGAATCTGACCTTAAAATCTTCTGAGGACGAAACAAACTACACAAAATTGCCTTTGTAATGATATATAACACTCTAGACGTTTTTTCGGAAAATTATACCCTAGACCCAAAAGTATTATAGAGAATTTACATTTTTTGAGTTTTACATTTCGGACTGTAACTCTTGATAGAAAGAACCTAGGGTGACGAAATCTTGTTGATTCTATTACAAACAAAATTTATTTCGTTTGTACCAAAAATTGAGGTGCTCCGACCATTGACGCCTCCCTCACTCCTCCTAACATTTTTCAAAAAGGCATGCCTGTAGCTTCTTTTCAAATTGAGTCAGGCAGATAAAATTTGGTGAGGTGCCTAGTCTAAGCCCCATTATGCTCCTCATTAAAAATTGTTACCATCCGATCAAAACTAAGGGTACTCCCTATACAAAGTAAACCAAAATTCTAAAAAAAATCACATTTTTTCATTTCTAAATTCTATCTAAAATGAAAAAATAAAATTTATTTCTTAGAACGTCATTATAACAGTTAATTGTAGTCTTGTAAATGTATACAAAAGTTTGTACCAGAGCGTGCCTTACAAGTACGAAAAATGTGGTTTGAAGGTTGCTAGTACACGTTACTCGATTTATTCGGAACTAGCCTTTGAACTAGTACCAATGACTTTCAAACACAATTTGTTGATACTTGTAGTGTACGCTTTGATACAAAATTTTGAACATACATTTAGAGGACTACAATTAACTGTTATAATGACTTTCTAAGAGATAAATTTTATTTTTCCGGTTTAGATAGAATTTAGAAAGGATAAAATGTGAAATTTGTTAGAATTTTCGTTCACTTTGTTTGGGGGGTACCCTTAGTTTTGATCAGATGGTAATAATTTTTGGTGGGCAGCATAATGGAGCTTAGACTAGGATCCCCACCAAATTTGATCTGCCTGGCTCAGTCTAAAAAGAAGCTACAGGCATGCCTTTTTGAAAAATGTTAAGAGGAGTGAGGGGGGCGTCAATGGTCGGAGCACTCCGATTTTTGGTACGAATCAAATAAATTTTGTTATCAATATATGGACAAGATCTTATGACAGTAGGTCTATTCTATCAAGAGTTACAGTGCGAAATGTAAAACTCGAAAAATCCAAATTCACTATAGTACTTTTGGGTCTAGGGTATAATTTTCTGAGGAAATGTCTAGAGTGTTACATATCATTACAAGGGTAATTTTATGTTGTTTGTTTTGTCCTCAGCTCATTTTAAGGTCAGACTCATAGTTTTCCAGATATTTGCAAGAAACTGAATTTTCACCCCTTTGCCACCCCCTCCCCCTTAACCCATGGCGCAAATTAGTGTAACTTTTTACTGCGTATATTAGGCAGTGTATTCAACAATTTGGAATCAAAAACTTCTTTTCTTTTTGGATGTTTAGGTTTGGGGCTATTTTGAACCAATTGTACTGGACTATTGTTGACTGGCCTAATTGTGTCTGTTGCGTTGTCCAGCCATGCCATGAAATTGTTTTCAAGCTTTTGCAATATTCAAACGAACTTCCTTTTAGCTGGAAACATATAAATACATCCAAGGTATCATTTTATTGAAAATTTTAAGTACTTCTAAAAGAAGACGTTAGTTATTGAATCTAAACCAATCAGTAGCTTGAAAACTACACTGAAAAAAATGGTTTAGACTTTTTATCTAAAGTGAAGTAGTTGACTTAAATTTAGATAGTTTTACCAAAGAAATAGCTGATTTCTCTAATCTTCGTAGCTGAAAATACTATTAAATTCGTTAATTTAACCACGCAAGATTAAAAGAAAAAGTTTAGTCAATTCTTCCACAAAAGTTGTTGATTGTACTATTCAAATATAAAATTTAACTACAAACAATCGTTCTTTTTTCTTCAACACAATTTAGCTATCCAACATTTAACAATTTATAGATAATGAATAGCTGTCTTTACAAATGAATTAATTGAATTTGCAAATATAGTAGATGTTTCAACTAATGACGAATAGAAAAATTATCCATATCTTCGTAACTGTTTCAACTACATAGAATCATAAGCTGAAAATCAACGCGAACTTTAGATGAATTCGACTATTTCTTTAGATAACCATTCTATTTTTTTTTCTCTGTGTACTGTTTTCTGCAAACGATCATGCTTCTTGACAATGGGTGAGGTTTCGAAAGAGTTGCGTATGTTCCGCAAACATGTTCTGTTTCATTTCAAATCTACCGACCATTACGGATCAGAAACTTCTCTTCACAAACAGATCCCCCAATCGCCATTTTGGGGAATATCACTTGACTGTTTGAAAGAAATTCGTTTGAAACTGGAAGTTTAAATTCACGAACAAAACATATGAGCTGTGAAGTGTCAATTGTCACATTCGGCTTGTTCTGCTATCCATTCTCAAAAGAAAAACTTTTGTGTTTCCGTTATTGTCCGTTATATGGTGTGTCGCTATAGTGTTGATAAAAAGAAGAAGATATCTTTCGAGAGCTGATAGCGTAATGTTCCCAAAATAGAAAACAATTTGCAAAATGCGGCACAGTTTGCGGAACATACGAAACTGTTTTGTATCATAACCCCACCCAATAACTGTAAAAGATGTAGTTACTCTGTAACGGTAAAAGTTAGAGAAATAATGCGGTCGAGATTTTTCCGACAACAAACTGAATAGTCCACCCTTGCTGAATGGCGAACCGATTGCGTGACACCCTGGGTATATTAAAAATCCGAAAATCCCATATTTTGCCCTGTTATGGCTAATGAGTACTGTTCTAATTCACAAAAATCGAATATAATCTAGGAACGCCGGAGCTTTCCGCCCGCCAAAGAAAAGTAAAGAAATTTGAACAAATCAAAGTGAGAAGCAACCAAGACTATGTTTACACGACGGAACAAATTCGGGTTTTCGGATAATTATACATCTTTCGATAGGGTGATTCATTTTGCAGGGCAGTGTTTATAGGTTAAAATAAAAAGTCATAATGTGATATCGTCTAACGTTTAATTAAGAACAATCATTCAAGTCTTCTAATTCATATGTCTCCAAGAGAAGATTTTTTTATTGCTTTAACTTATAGAAGTGCCCACTTATCTTAGAACAATAAGAAACTAAAGTCGGAACACAAAACTATAATCACCAACAAAAAAACACACCATTCCAGTAAACCATATTATTCCCCCGTTGTCACCCTTCTACCTCTTGTCCTTCTAATTATAATTTATACCCAAGTGGGATGCCTTTTATGGGTGACACGACGTCAGTTGATTTGTGATTATTGCTCGATTGATGTCCTTAATTTCGTATGCCAAACGATGTATTTTGACAATGATAGGCTGGTGGGGTGTGAGTGTGTAGTAGAATCTCGTAAGATATGTTACATAGATTGGCACGCAGGATGACGATACAAGGATACAACGAACGAACATTAGATGAAGAAATGACAATGAGAATGAAGATGATGGCATGGAATTTATTTGTATACGGTTTTATTTTCTTTCAGATACAGATATTTCCATATTTCGGTGGATAAGCGTCATTAGCTTCTTCAGGGATATTTCACGTCCATTAATTGTAAAAGTTTAGTAGGATTTTCTTGGCAACGATGCCAGATATTCGACCAAAAAGGTGGCGAGGAGTATGCGGAGGTCATGGTATTGTGACGTTAAGATTGCGACAGGAATAATATAGGTTGTAGACGCAATTGCAAGGATAATAAAATGCTGAGGCAAAGTTAGACTTTGAGCTTTTTACGCATAGAGAGGATTTTAGAGTATTTTCAGAAAAAGTTGTCACTAATCCAGCACGCTAGGAAAATTGTGTTGCACTTCAATCGTTTCATATAAGCTGATCACTTGGTTTGATGTCCTTTTTTGTATACGACACGCTTCAATTTGCTTGGATTACCATCTAGAAAAAAAAACGCATGTACCGAAAGAAGCTTATGGTATCATCATAAGAAACACGAGTTTTTTATTTTTTATATTAGATACGCTCAAGCTGATTCGCCCATATATTATTTACAAATCGGCCCATTTCTATTCAGATTCCACCATAGGAACTTGCTTTTGTCGTGCATATCGTTGTCGGCGCGAAGCCACCGTATGTTGCGCTACCAATAAACTTTGCAAGGACTTCAACTCAATTCAGGCTTGCTTCAAATAAAATCCGAAAAAGTATTACACAATTTCACTTCAAAGTATTTGCAGAACGTGTAGCATTGCTTCTCACTTTGAATTCATTGTCATCATCATTTTTTCACGCCACTCTTCCCGCCAGGTCCCACAGCGTCGGCCAGCCTTTGTATATTGGGCGAGACGGACAAAGAGAGAGAATCGCGAGTTGGGTTGATTATTCAAGCCAAAAGGCTCGTTCGTATTACCTCCGTCGTTTTCATTTATTCAAGGTGTTCATGTCCTCGGCGGCTGTATGTGTCCTCTAGAACTATTCGGATTTTTTCATATCCTGTCCGGCTTTTTGTTAAGATTGCTGTTTTGGGCTGGATAAACCTTTTTTTTTGGTTATCATCAACATCATCGTCGTCAAGAAAGACAACGCGGAGCAAAGGTTACTATACTTATATGTATGTATGTATCCTTGCATATTACGACAATCTGGAATGACATTTGCCCCATGTGTTACACGTAGCTTTTTGTGTGCAGAACGAAATAAGGTGAATTGAGAAGGTGTCTTCCATAACTTTTGTATCACATGATGTTATGCTGAGAGATATGTACCTATACATACATATGTATGCAGATGTACAAAAAAAAATACTTATTGAAAATTGGATATTTTATTAACAAAACACCCACAATATTCGTGAGTCAATTTCTTATGGTTGGCATTGATCTAAAGTCTAAACGAAAGAATATTGATACTTCTATAAAAAATACCGAGCGTACAGAGGGCTGCGCTCGCAATACGAGGGTTTTTTTTAGAATTTAAATTGCGCAGTGAATATTTTTTGTACATATATTTGATAAGTAAGAATAATTGTTGACTACATTAATGAAATGCTTCCTGTAAATCTATTTTTGGATTGGTCTAATTAAAAGATTTAAAGATTAAACAGATTTACGTTTATAGATTTACTATGCGTTTAATAGATTTACTATGTATCCAGTTTGGATAAAAGTACTCAACCGCAAATCTACGACATTTTTCGATTTATAATTTCTGATGAATTCTCAACAAAAAAACTCCGGCGAATGTAAGGATGGCTACATACGTAGGTATATGTGTATGTATAAACTGAATTTATTAGCTGTAAGTCCGTTACCTTTTCTCCGAATCAATTCAATTCAACTTATATGAAATGCCTTCTTTGAGCCCGTTGATATGAGTACCCACACAAGCCTTCCCTATGAGTATTGAAAAAGTAGACTTTTGCAGCTATTCAGGGTCACCCTGTTAACTTGGTCCTACACACATCAAAAATATTCGTGCCAAACACTAATAGCATTCTAGGCATGCGCACTACATTTAATGTTCATTGTTTGATCCAGTCGCAAGATAATGCAGGGAACTAATCTTAAGGGCTCTCTTCCACTGCAAGCGTAAACTTGAGCGGCGCGGCGCTCCAGCGGCAAAGCTTTCACAAAATGTGCGAAAAAAGCTTTTACTAGTAAAAGGTATAAGCACACACAATATTCAGAAAGCTTTTCCATTGTATTGAATGGAATTTTTGTTTATTTTGCATAGTTACGCCATATTTTGCTTGGTTACGCCATTCAAATTCGGAAAAGCTTTAAACGCGGGAGCGCCGCGCCGCTCGAAGCAGGTAATGGACGGCAGGCGTAAGACGCTGCGCTGCCCCGCTATTGTGAAACGCAAACGCCCTAATCAAATATTAGATTCGCTATATTTCCGGTTTGGATAAAGTTATTCAAATGAAAATAATCAGACATGTTCCTTATGCCATTTCCTAAAAACCCTCATCAAAACTTTCACCTAAGAAGGGCTACACACGTACACGTAATTGAAAGTTCACAAATTTACTGTTATTTACTTTTTCGTAGCAAATTTCAACAATTTTTGTATTTAGCGTAAGCTCATACTAACGAATCATTGTGCAAGGTTTCATATCGGTACCTATAACGGTTTAGGAAAACTGAGGTGATAACGTAAGCTTAACTTGAAAGAGTCTACTTTGTTCACCTCTTCGGGAAACCCTGTTATCCCTGCTCTACCAACTTCTAACGTATTCGTGCCAAAGACTGTTAGCATTCTACACATTCCTACTAAATTTTTTTGACGATCCGTTGAACCATTTGCGAGTTATTTAGTGAACAGACGTACGGACAAAATCGATTTCATAAGGGTTTTTTAACAAATTAGCTAAAAACCCTAAATCTAGGAACTATATGTTTGCTGAACATTACTCAGAAGAAATGTACGTGATGCTATATGTATATATAAATTGTTTAACTATACGACTACTACCATTTCCCCAATGCTATAACAATTTCCAAAAATATTTCGAGGAATACAAAGAGTTGAAATTTACAATTTGTTTATCAATAAACGAAGAGACCTATGGAGAGCTGGAGACTCCAGGAACGACAAACGAGTATTGCATATATGTAATAGTATTAGAGAGTTTTAGCAAGTCGTATGGAATAAAACGACATAATTTGACATTCCATATAAAAATTCGCTTGCTTACCGTATACGAAACGAAATATTTTAATTTTGCATATCCTAAGTAGGCATAGGTGTAAAAAACGACAAATTATTTCGCCAATTTCGACTGTTTCCAGAGAATCAAATATACGGAAATACACCCATGCCTACTTGGGACATGTAAACTTAAGATATTTCGTTTCGTATACGGTAAGCAAGCGAATTTTTATATGGAATGTCAAATTATGTCGTTTTATTCCATACGACTTGCTAAAACTCTCTATTATTTTTTAAATATTTACTTGAAACCTAAACGGGTGAGATAAGCTCAAGTGTTCATTTCATAGAGATGATCAAATAAATACTGTACTCCCAACTAACAATTTTAGCCCTACAATACTTCAACACTTTATAGGGTATAAACGCTGAATAATAGTACAACAACGGCATTTGGCGCCGTTTCGCATACAACCTTATTATAGCACTAAATTAAACTTCGACAAAGACATACCTCATGTATCCCATATCATAAATTCCTCGCGCGTGCTCCGATAACCAACGTGAAAAGAAGAAGTAGCGCTGCCAACTATAGGATGCATAAGCAGGGTGACACTGAAAGTTAATGAAAAAACAACAACTTATAGCAAGCATCGGATCCATGACTATCGTATTGCCTCTCCTACGCACTTCATTACTTTCACCTCGTTCAAAAATCACAAAGTCCATCCTCCTATAAAATTTGTTATCGGAAGACAATGTGAATGCCATACTCTTAAGATGAAATAACACAACCGATTCTCTTCTATAGGAGAATAATGCATGTGTGTGGTTATTTGTGATTATTTGCTATAGGAGACTATTACATGTGTGTGGTATATCATTCAATAAACACAACAGAGAAGTATTTAATGGAGTATCTTTTTAGGTTAACGTTTAGAGAAAGTATTATCGAAGTCTCACAGCACCATCTTTAAATTCATACTGATTTCAGCTTTTTATAGTGCTAATACTCAATGATTATCGTCAATCAATGATAATCGTGAATTGATCCTATAAGGATGTTAGAAGCTTCCCGAAAAATGTTTTAAGGATTATTTATCGGATAAAAATACTCCTTTAAGCAATATCACACACTAAGCTGAGTTTAGTGTTACTATAGAATAGGACTGCTACAGAGTGAAGTGCTTCTTTAAGACATATGCATTGTCAGTTACAGTTTCCATATTACGGGTAGCCTACCCGTAATACGATAAGGAAGACAAATTTATTTCTGTGCACTGAATATATACATACCATCAATTACATCGTTATAAAAAATAGTAATCTCAGTCTCTGATAAATAAAATCATGCGTACACTTTCGAAAAGCAAGACTCGAGATTTGATTGAATTTAGAAAATTTGTAACGAGTCTATTGTGTTGATTTGGCGATTGGGTTTTGCTGACTAGGACCGTTAATCCTAAAAATTCAACAATACCTAGACTAGCCGCCCGGCCTAGTCCAGAATGTGTAATTTAGTTTAGGTCTCATACTTCGGGGCCTCAAAGTCGCGATTTGGATAAAAAAAAACACACTATACAAAACCGAAAATCCGGGCCCCTTTTGAAGTCCCGGGCCCGGGGGGAAAAACCCCGTTCCTCCCCCTCTCTACAGTCCTGGGGAAAGGGGTGACAAAGAGGGGAATTTTTGTTTTTCGAAAATATCTGGAAAACTTTTTATTTGCCTGTCATAATTTAGAGAATAGTTATAGGCATGCCTTCTTGAGAAATGTTAACAGGAGCGTGGGAGGTGTTACTGGCCGGAGCAAGCTCATTTATATAAATCAAATACATACATTTAATTGGCAGCACCAGCACCACTCCTTATCAATCTACCTTCAATCTATAGCTATTAAAAGTTACAGTTCGAAATGTAAATATCAAAAAATGTAAATTCCACATAATAATTTCGGGCTTAGGGTATAATTTTCTAAGAAAAGGTCTAGAGTATTATATATCATTGCAAAGAAAATGTTGTTAATTTCGTCCTTAAGACATTTGGCTATCGGACTAATAGTTTTCCAGACAAACAAAATTTCCCTTCTTCGTCACCCCCTTAATGTGACGCTCAAATTAGTGTAAAGTGGATACAGACAGCGCCCGCTCTAGCACTTATGCCGCCCCGGGCGAAAGGACAAATTGCCGCCCCTTAGGTACTGTACCAGGCAGATTGATAGAGTAGACAGTACATGTGTCTTTGATGTAGTAAATGCGCTTCAAGGGATTACTTTCTTTTTTAATCGTTAATTTTGGCAGCTCTTGGTCGTTATAACACATCAGTTCCATGATGGCTACCTTAGGATAACATATCAACAAAAAAATTCATATTCACAGTGGGATTTGAACCAACGCCTTAATAATTCAAATATTCTATTCTACTTACGGAGAGGCCCAGATAGTATTTAGTAGAAGCCTGTTCCACCATCAATCATACTCTTGAGCGCAATTCACCGCAATTCGGCTGACATATAGAGAATTTGTTTGAAATTCAAAAATTAAAGTTAATTATTGAATTCCCCGAGCAACATTTTATTCAATATTGTCAGAAAAAAAAATTATACAAATGGCAGACGGAAAACTGGCGGCTTTTAGAAAGACGTAAGAAACTAATTAAAGCAAACATTTGTTTTCAACTAAAACACTCAACACATTTAGAAACCTCCGCTCTCGAAAATGGTATGCCAAAAAATGGTGCTCGTTTTCATGACTAATCTTCTGGAGTAGTTTTCGATAAGTTCCTTACATACGTAGCTGATAAACTCCAATTATGCGGGTCTCTTCCTGGATCAGTGGTTTTAATTTGGGTGCCTTATTCTCATAAATATGCATAATTTTGTGAATTGTTATAGAGAGTACGGTCAGAGCTAGTCAAATCGGTGGAACTTAGCCAAATCCCGATATTAGCATGTCTGGAAACAGATTAGAGACTCCATCCGTCATCTTGCTGAAATCCAAACGAACTTGTCCCAAATGTGCCCACTCAATGCTAGATAAATCAATGAATCCATTCGCAGGCAGATCGATTGAACTGAAGTTAAATTACTGCCAATGGATAGAGGTCTTCTAAAATGACTGAAAAAAATGTGGTTATTGTGAAAGAAATTTCCGACCCAAGGTTTTTAGGCTATAACGCCTTTATGTGCTATGTGTTCACATTTCACAATGATTTCTGCGGGGGTTCAATATTTATTTAGTGGACATGATCTCCTAATATCAAATAGACTAAGCAAAAATATTAAGCCGCAACCACACTGATCGAGGTTTTCAAAACCGCGAGCAGAAGATCAAAGTTGCAGACAACAGACGGCAGAGGCCTGGAAGGGACAGAGGTGATGGGGAGTTCAATTTTGTCATTTGTTCGGTATTCGCTCAACTGCTGGTATTGTTTTAGGGGAATCCAAGGTGCCGATCTTGGACCGATATTTGAAACATTACGCTATTATCTCTCGAAAGGAAAATTTTTCTTTCTGATTATCACCACTGCCGATACTTTCTGTACCATGCGCCATATAGCGGAAAATATCACAAATACAAAACTTGTACTTATGAGAATGGATAGCAGAACTAGCCCAATTTAAGCAAATCTCACTCACAATTTTAAGATTCTAATTTCAGTCCTTCGTATTAATTGTGGGCTCTTCACAGCTTAGTCGGGACTTTGCTTCTTTAAAACAAAACTTTCAAAAGAGAACTAATAATACAGTTGATAAATTAAAAAATTGGTGTAAAGGGTGATTTTTTTAAGAGCTTTCGGATTTGATTTAAGAAAAAAACCCATAAAATTCAGAAAAATGAATGAAATCTTTATTATATAGATAGAACGATCTATATAATTTAATGTTTAAAAATGGTTTTATGTAAATGTTGACCGCGCATCGCCTCCAATGGTTTATACGCTGGGTCCAATTTTTGCATACTCTCTCCAACATATCGGCCGGTATCTCACGAATAAATTCTTCAATATTGGCTTCCAGTGCTTCAACCGTTGCGGGCTTAACGTTATAGACATTAGGCTTAACATAGCCCCACAAAAAATAGTCTAAAGGCGTTAAATCGCACGATCTAAACGGCCAATTGACCGGCCCCAAACGTGAAATAAACTGTTCACCGAGCTCGCCTCTCAATTGGGCCCTGGTTTCGGGTGATGTGTGGCATATGGCACCGTCTTATTGAAACCACATATCAGTCAAGTCTACCTCTTCCGTTTTGGGCAAAAAAAAAGCTCGTACCTATTCGTCGCACGGTAGTAACGTTCCGGCCTTCGTCGTCTATAAAAAAGTACGGTCCAATGATGCCACCGGCACATAATCCACACCAAACTGACTTTTTCGGAAAGCATTGGCAGTTCTTGCAATACTTCTGGCTGATTTTCTCTCCAAAAATGGCAATGAGCTTCGTCGCTAAAAACTGATGCACTTTCTTAACCGAGCTTCAATTTTGATTATAAAATTCAATAATCTGCAAGCTTTGTTCGTTTGTAAGTTGATTCATGATTAAATTATAGACCACACTGAACATGTTTGACAGTAACACAAAGCACGAAACCCGCGTGAGCTGCCAAAAAACAATGTTGCCAAAAAGAAAGTTCATAAAAAATCACCCTTTATTTCTTAAATAAGCAATTGATGTGCATCTTGACTTAAACAAAACATCATTTCATTTCTTATTTCGCCTTTTCCTTTCAAATAAATCGAAGTTGAAATTGCATTTTTCCTTTTGGCGTTTTTCCATTTTTTAAACGAGTTTAGCCGAAAAGCCGCCCTTAATATTTGGCGCCCGGGCAACCGCTCGGCTTGCCCCCCCTTAGAGCGGGCACTGGATACAGAGGGGAGGGTGTGCAAAAATTTGTCATTAAAACTTTCCTCTTTTTTTGGATGTTTGAGTCTAGAACCAATTGCACTATACTATTTCGTAGAAATGTACAGTTTCAGAGTTACAAGCCAAAAAACTGAAAAATTACGAAAATGTTGGGGTTTTTTTTCGCGATTTTGCAACGAAGTTTTGGTGGGAAGCTCCGGATTCGTACTCAGCACCCCAAAAAAAACATAAGAAACAAAAAAAAATTCTCAGCACTTTTTGCAATCTCAAATCACGCAATGATTGGACTACTAAGGCAACTATAGAAATTGTTTGGTGCTTGAAATAGAACGTTTCGATTTTTTTTTCAAATTTTTAATAATATAGCAGAACCATCGTTACTCACAGCCTGGAACTAGAATTTATTTATGCGCTAGCTGGACTCTTGTGGCATACAATTTTGCATGTGTACGAAGAGTACATTGTCTATGTATTAGCGACAATACTTTGCATTAGCGAGAATATAGCCGCAATTGTTTGTTATATCTATTATTTTGCATTAGAGAGAAGCAATGTCACGAGAGTCCAACTAGCACATAAATAAATTCTAGTTCCGGGCTGTCAGTAGCGATGGTTTTGATGAAAGGCAAATTTTCTTAGTGTATGCGCATTCAAAGTCCTAGAAATTTGATGCGATACGTGAAAAAGATTGTCTTTAATAGCCGAAACTATATGAGTGAGTATCGACTCTTCCCTTTTTTTTTTCTTTTTTTATTTAATGGTGTTAAATTTACATTTTTATTTCTGGACAACTACTTTTACTTATATCAAATCATTCTTCAACGTTTTCATTATAGCAAAAACCCGTACAATTGCTTGTATTTAGCGCAAATCAAATAATTCAAAACAATTTTTGTTCCGCCATATCCGATGGCCATTGCATAAGTAATAATTTGGCTGGGAATTGTCGTTATCAAATGTTATAATCACCAACGCTGCAGTATACACGATGCGCGACCAAAAACACAGAAGGCTTTACATTGGCGACATTAAATTTACATCAAAACCGAGAGTAAGCCACCCGTCGAATTTGATAATCTCCGTAAAGTGCTCAAAATTGGGTGGGGATATGTGTCGAGTGGAGCAAAGTGGTGAGATCTATAAAGGACCATACATGCGCCGCATGTTACCTAAAACGCACATATGCACTGACACTGCACCATAGAGTAACACCAACATCGCCATATACACCGTAGGGAGGATACATAAATTAATAACATTTAATAAAGTTTTATTATCCCTGAATCCCGGGGCTTTTTGATACGACAATCGACAATGGTGTTGTGCGACTCGCTGAAAATGGGGTGACAGGATAATTTGCGAATGCCGAGAGGTGGTAAGTGAAGTCGCACCCACCAGCCACCCACTGGGTCATCCATTGTTGTACACGCGAAATGCTATATAAAATCTCCAATGCACTCGTGGCACTTTACAATGTCCTGAATTTTGCCGATTTTGATCCTGTGCGTAACAAGTGCAATTTAGGAGTGGATTCGACAATTGCTGATTGCAATTCAAAATGGATTTTCACTGATTCACGAATGAAATAAAATTGGCATGATATGTGTTTGGAGCAGGCTGTTTTTTATTCGCAAAATGTACAAGAGAGAGTATTCATAACAGTTGCCTAGAACACTGAATGAATTTATAAAATGATAGACGGAAATCAACTTTGAATACCTACGGTAATAACCGCCGTTAATGACGAATAATTTGCAAACATCAATACGTTACTCCATTAAACGACGAACTCTCCAATCGAAACGAATTGCTTTCAGCCATCATCAAATGATGAAACTTCCCTTAATGACATCAGAAGCGACTGAATGTCTGATATTGAAGCCCACTAATCGTCGCTGTAAATCAAGCAGTTAATAACACACGAATGGCAGCTGAACCCAAAACCACCAACTGCATCACGTAAGCAATTTTCCCAATAAAACGTGAACATAATCCTAATTAATGTGTTTACTGTCACACCCGTGGGATTGAGGGAACTAGAGGGAAACAGTCCGTTGACTGGCTCAACTCATATTCGTCACAGCCAAACTACCCTTTTCTGTGACTGGCTTTGATGAGTCTTTCGAATGTTCGAACGACGACGCACAATTCTCGTCCCCATTTGGATCAGATCCTTTAAACGTAACTGTGAGCTGTATACTATGCTGACGAAAAGCCGAAACACAAAAAGCTATTAAGAATACCGGCACCCGAATCTGTATGGAGAAACGGAGACAATTGCCACATCGCTCACAGAAAATGTTGAGGTGCGAGGCGTAAATATGGCGCATGGGGATATGCTATATATAAGAGACACACCAGATACAATAAATTTAGCATATACTCCCCCGATATAATAGTCCTTAGTCCGTAGTTGTAATACCTACGGAAAAATAATTCCTCAGCTCGATACACATCCTTTTTATGAGGCATGCCAAAATTTATTGCAAATAAGTTTAGATAACGAGTCATCTGTGTGTCACAATTCAACCTCGAGTCACCCCCTGCAAAAAAGAAAATGGAGAGACAGGAAAAATACGGAACAGACAAGGGTTCATTCAATCGAGATGAGAGCGGACAAGAGGGTGTGATTGGATTCGACGAGTATGTAAGGACCTGCCGTTGACGATGAGAGCATTTTTTGTAAAGAGCTTCTATGATATTTTTGATAGGACAAAGAGCTAGGAATGAATCTCATTAACTCATCAATTTTTGCATATTTGAAAAATATCATGCAGTTTCATACGATGAAAGAGAAATAAGTTTGTATTAAAATCTTGATATAGTAAAATTGGTAGGACATCTAAGCCATATAAATCCTGCTCAAAATATGCTTGCAAAAAATTCTGACCTTTCCAGAAAGTAATTTTCGATTAATCGTAGAAGGAAACATTTATAGAAACGGGCGCTTCGGATCTTCAAAGCCTCATGGGTAGAGTCCCTGTTGTTCTCAACATCCAGGTATAATGAACTCCGAAGCTTTCCCTATCATCTCTCCTGGCTTGAAAAACTCTCGCACATTTAATTTCAAATTTGAGGGTGCGAATCCACCTTCATCCCGCTGCGCGGGAGGTGGCTCTTGACCTCACCCTTGCCAGTGGGCCAATTTCGGAGTTCATCTCTGATTGGCATGCATCAAGCGAGGAATGCTTGGCAGATCACCCTCTACCCAAAGGCTGATAACCAAATTGTTATAGTTGCTAAAAACGAATAAGATAAACGTATGTTGATCTCCAACAATCAATCGTTAATCGCTCCACTTCGAATTCATTATAAGTTCCAGTCTCCATTTTTGATAACTATTTCCACGATAGTTTAAAAATGCTTTCGTAAGTTTATTCATACAGGAGGTAACGACTTCATCCCCTTAGCCCCTAACGTGGTTACGCAAGTTATAAGTACATACTATAACAGTCACTTCTTAACATACAGTAACTTTATCTGATACAAATCTCTTTTAAAAAAAATTGCATTTTCATCTTGATGATACGGATGATAAAATGGTGATGCATAAATTCACCTTTAATTAGAAAATTAGCTAAAAATATGCGACTCACGATAATCATATGAATAGTAGTGCATTACACGTCTTTTTCCATCTTTATGGGCTTCATTAAGCTAAGCGCATTTTGCCTGTATAACCAACCGCCACTTACCGCAACCTCCCAGAATTCACTCCATCTCTAATACGATGCTCAGTGCGAAAATGCATATTGGCGAGGATTTGGATAATAGAGACATGTGGGGTTACACTGGCCTTCGGCATCGACTATGAAACGACTGTAGGTTGTGGAGCTACCCTTTTGAATACAAAACGAAACCGAGGCTATAATATCGGGCGCGGCCGAAATTCGGATACCCTTCAGTTTCTTTCGGGCGAATAGTTTCTCGGGCGATCCTATGACTTGTATTCCGATTCCGCTCATTCCTACCAAATCCTTGTAGCTTGCTTTGTGGGTGGGGTTTCTATGACAGCTCTATATGGGCCCCCATTTTATTCCTTCGGTATTTTATAATATCAGTGATGTGTCGGTAGGACAAAATTTGTGTGAAGTTTGGTTGGGAGAGGTGCACAGATAAAAACATGTTTGTCAGAAAAACTAAGCTTATCTTATCATACTGTCTGTATGGCAGCTCCATGACCCCCAAAGTGGCATTCTATTTGTTTTTGCATGTTTTTGCGGTTTCGA
Source organism: Microchrysa polita (assembly GCA_949715475.1). NCBI lineage: Eukaryota > Metazoa > Arthropoda > Insecta > Diptera > Stratiomyidae > Microchrysa > Microchrysa polita. Next base: position 86,253,047 of record OX454418.1, on the reverse strand, counting down.
TGTAACACTGAAAAAAATAATTTGCTTAAAACAAGAAAAAATACAATAAAAAACAGCCAAGGGAAATTCTTTTCCTGATTTAAGATGTATTTTTTGTTCCGAGAAAAGTTTTTCTAATGATGTATTTTTTCTTGCTCCAAGAAAAGTTTTTCTGATTTAAGATGTATTTTCTTGTTCCAAGAAAAGTTTTTGCTTAAAATAATGCTTATTTATTTATTTTAAGGAAAGACTTTTCTTGGAACAAGAAAATACATCTTAAATCAAGAAAAATCTTCCTTGGCTGCTTTTTATTGTATTTTTTTTATTGTTTTTAGAAAATGATTTTTTTTTGTAAAGGTTGGATTAGAATTGTTGAACAAATAAAAAAGTTTTCCTTAGAAGAACATAATTTGGGGGAATGAATTTGTATGGCAACCCCATGGCCCCATTTCCGACTCCATCCACTTTTCATATGTTTTGAGGTTTCACTAGAAATACATTGGTGTAAGCTTTAGTTAAAATTCGTGAGCAAATAAAAAAGTTTTTCTTGGAAGAACCAAATTGGGGGGTTGGGTTGTGTGGTGGACCCCATGGTCCAATTCCATCCGTTTTTACATATATGTTGTGTCATCAATAGAAATACATACATTTGTGAGCGGTTGGGTTGGAATTGGTGTACAAATAAAAAACTTTTTCTTCGAACATAACATAATTTTGGGGTTTGGGTTTGTATGGCAGCCCAACAACGCCTTTTGCCGACTCCGTTTGTTTTTACATATTTTTTTTTGGATTTTATATTTTGGTTTGGTCTAGGGTTTGGTAGAGATTGGATCATAAATAAAAAAGTAGTTCTTCGAAGAAACGCTTTTTGGAGTTCGGATTTGTATAGCAGCCCCATGATCGCATCGTATGATTTTGATTATTTAAACATACAAGCAACCTGCAATAAAAATAGAGCAAGTGTGCACAATTTCAGTTGAATAGCTTTCATAATGACTGAGAAAATCACGGACGGATAGACATAGCCCAATCGACTCTCTCGTCGTACACGGAGAGAAAAACACCCGTTCATTTCAAACGTGCACCGTGTTTAAATGACGAGTTCAATCAATTCCGTTCAATATAAGTATACAGGCATACCTCGAATTAGGACGCTAATTGGTTCCAGGAAAATGTGTCCTAAGTCGAAAACGTTGTAAGTCGAATAACCATATTGCACGTAGGCAAAAACACGGTGCAGAAGGTCAGTACAAACGTTCAAACTTCATACTATTCGACAGATACTGAATTTTTGAAATATGATTCAAATTTCTGTAGACATTGTAGAAAATTTGCAGGGGGTTTAGGTTTCTTGCATTTAAAGAAACTATTCCTCATTCTGGGAGTCCAATAAGTAGAAAAAGTTATTTCGGAGTTACTACACATCAGTTAGGCTTTTAGCAACTCATGAAAACGCTAAAAATGTTAAATAAAAATTTAAATAGTTCTTTGCTGTCGTATCCTAAGATAGCGAGAATGGTGTGTTCGGCTTAAATAAAAGCAGAAAAATTAAATTCAATAACAATTCATAATTTGATCGCCACAAATTTAAGCACGTACTGCCAAGTTGTACTACCACGGGTTTGACGACTTGCCAAAACTCTTTATTGTGTGCGTATTACATGGTACAAATAAAGGATTATGCTGATTTCTTCTATTTTCGGTATCAGTTAACTTATAGGTCACATTCAAAAGGCTCAAGCACCTTATAGTCCAGTCAAAATCGACATTAACCTCGGAATTAATGAAAAACTACCGTTCTTGCGCTTATCTGTTTTAGAATATTACTGGCTATATAAATCCAGATTTGCAACCCTGGGGACCCTGTGCTGATTTTTTGGTGAGCGAAAAAGAGCAATTTTTTGCTCTTTTTTTTTACATTTCCAACAATATTTTTAACAAAAATTATCTTGGGAAAAAACGATGATCGGTATTTTGAAAGTAGACATAATTTCCAATCCAATGATATCCTAAATATTGACGGAGATACAGGTTTTCAAAAATAGGGTATTTTCCACAAAAAATTGCGAACTCTAAGCTTATGTTGTTTGCCGAAACGACATTTACTTGAAATTCGCAATTTTTTGGTAAAAAATACCCTATTTTTAAAAATCTGTAATTCCGTCAATATTTGACCTATAATCGGTTAGGATATCATTGGATTGCAAATTCTGTCTACTTTCAAAATGCCAAACACGGTTTTTATCCAAGACCATTATTTAAAAAAAAAATATTGTTGAAATTGTAAGAAAAGAGCAAAAAAATGACCCTTTTTCGCTCGCCAAAAAATTAGCACAGGGTCCCCAGGGTTGCAAATCTGGATTTATATAGCCAGTAATAATCTCAAACAGATAAGCGAAAGAACGGTAGTATTCCATTTATTCCCAGGTTTGGCCTTTTTTTGTAAAGTTTTACTGGCGTATTATACATGCTTACGAGGTTACATTTTTCCTAGCTAATTTCCTTTGGTTGTTATATGGTATATTGTTTACTTTAGACTGCAACCACACCTTCCCAGGTTTCCCAAACCGCACGATACAAAAGATCAACGTTTTAGACAACATACGCCTGGCAAAGACAGAGGCGATATCAGATAACGTTTGTTGAATTCCTCTATCGTCTATGTCTCTTCCAGTGTGGGGCCGCAATTAGATGTAAACTCTGTTTTCCGGCATACAGTGCTCTGCGTTTAAAAAATGTTTAATTATTAAGTTTTGATGATTGATCAGGAACTTTTTACACCGCCGCCGAAGAATTTGTTGATAGACTTATGCTGCCCTAATCCTTTACATTTACACTAGCGTTGAAATTTACTTCTTTAAAAGGTCCTTAACGAATCAGCTAATTACCTTTACCGAAACAAAATTCTTTCTTCAAATATCTGCTCAACAAATAAATTAGAACCTTTATGCACCAGGAAAGAAACTTAGTAAAAACAAAAAAAAAATCTGTCTTAATATTTGCACGTGTGTTTTTATACGAATCTTTTTTTTTAAATCGCGTTGTAAGTCGAAACAAAAACTTTTGTAACTCGAGTCGTGGTCTAAATTGATCACGCGTTGTAAGTCGAAATGTCCTAAGTCGAAGCGTCCTAAGTCGAGGGATACCTGTATTCCGTTTTTTCAAAGGAAAAGCATTTGATTCAAACGAATTTACCTAAACGTGCAAAAACTCGTGCGTTTAAAAATAACGTTCGATTTGACCAATATGCAATTGAAAGGGTTTCCGTTCAGTTTAAATGCTAAAGCAATCATTTTGACCGTTTCCGTAAACCAATTTCAATAAAAAAAATTTGATGTTCATTTTAATTGCATTTATCGTTTGATTTGAACGTCATTTTACCATGCACTTACTTCGCAACGAACAATGTTTGACCGTTTCAACCGAACACGCACACCGATCATTGAACGTTTAACCCTTCTGTCGGCACAAAGGTCTGGCCAGACCTTTGGCACTATATTTTGGTCATAAAAGTATAGAAGATGAAATCGCAGCGACTTCATATTTCATGATATCCTAGAATAATATGTTTAGAAGCATTTTGCAAAAATTTGAAAAAATCGGTTGAAGTTTTGAGTATGTTTTTGATGATTTTCAATTTATAGTGCTTTTTGATACCCAATAGGTCTGGCCAGACCTACAGTTTTTCCCCCCATTCTTCTCTTGAGGTAAAAGGTGTAAATATGAAATTTTCTTAAAAATCTCCTATTTATGATGTAAGAATATCATTAAAATTCAATTTGTACTTAAAACAATAAAAATTTCTGAGATTTTTCTTTGAAAAGCCGTGAAGCTCGGGAAATAAGTATGCCTAATTTCATCACGTTTTATAACATCACCTAATCAACTGAGATTTGATTCAAGGAAATTCAAACCAGTTTTTTTTTCCTTTGTAATAGGTAGGACTAAGTATGAGAGACTTACGAACGTGTTTCTAAATAGATTTGATCAAGAAATTTACGAAAAATTTAGAATGAAATGATTTTCGTGCTTGAAAATTCCCTATTTATTTCCACCTACTTCCCTAAATCTGCAGACTAATATCGAGGTAAAATCTACTAACAAAGCGCCAAATATTTGCCCAAAGATATTGATATTGAAAAATGCGAACAAACTTTCTACTAGATATATGCCATGAAAATAGAGAAGCAAAAAGAGATGAAAATAAGGGAAAAACATGTTTATAATAATACCACCTCAAAATATGTCCACTTAAAAACGTTGCTAGTGTATCTACAAAAATGATTTTAATACTTTTCTTGTTTAAAAATGGCAGTAAGGAATTGATAGAATGATTCTACCGATAAAAATTTCCCCTTTTCTAAAAAATAAAAATTTTTTCTCAGTAGGTCCAGCCAGACCTATTGGGTATAAAATATGCATATTGTAGTAGGTGCCGACAGAAGGGTTAATCCAGTCAATGCGAACGCGTTTGCAGTCAAAACAAATGCATATAGACTAATACTTTATGTGTGTCTAGAAACCTTCATCACGTATTGTCTGGTTGGTGTAGTAGGTAGGGTGTAGGCCTTGAAATCATAGGGTCCCGGGATCGAATCCCATTGCAGCTAGGTAGGTACAATTTATGATGCTTTATGCTTTATGATGCGTTTATAGGCAAAAGAAATGTGTGCAAAACTTGCACCGGCCTAAATTCAATGCTGAACTCCAGAAGCTTTTTTTTTATTAAAAAAATAAATAAAAAAAACATTTGGTTCAGTGTAACGTTTTAATGTTCATATTGACAATTTAAATCGTTTGAACCAAACGTCAGTTTGAATGCGAAGACTTTCAAAGTGAACGAAAAAAACGTTTAAAAATGACTGATTCAAAATAAATGCGAAACTGGACAATATAAATGCGAAAGCGTTTATTTCTTACGCGTTTAATTCAAACGCTATTATTGTTGTATTAAACATTTTTGCGTTAGCCGCCATGTTAAACGAAAAATCGTTCAGCTTAATGTGATTTTCCGTTTGTTTTGACGATTCATTTCTCTCCGTGTACTGAACAATGCGTTACAAACTTCATGACAATGTGAACATACTCTTTTACTTAGAAAGCGAAGGGTATACGTATAAAAATGTTTTTCAAGCCTCTTGGTTTTTTTGGCCAATTTTATGAGAGTATTGTCAATGTAAAGCAGGCAAACAGCTACGTGTAAAATGGCATTAAAAGAAAATCAAATTGTTTGAAATTCACTAATTCCCACCTATAAAATAATATTTACAAAAATTATTTTTTTGCACATATCAACACCAAGCTCCCCTAAATGCCACCTCCATTCCACTGAACCTCACAAAATGTTTGTAGAAGGTGACAAATTTTCCGCCAGCAAATTCTTAAGAAGGTTTCAACTCGTTAGTGCAGAAGAAGAGAATCATTTCGTGAAATACGCCAAAAAATCTTCGTAATTAAGATGTTTTAAGGCATGCGACGGATTTTCGAGCATAGCACTTGAAATTTTGGGCAAGATGCCAAGAAGACACTCGCTCCATCCGTTCACCAACAGCACCTAACTTCCTTTTTATTTTCACGCCACCGTATCGTGCCTCACACAAATCTCCATGCCATGATTATATTAGTTGCATGTAATCTTAATGACTGCTAATTGTAGATGATTAAACCGAGCTATGGTAAATTTCGAGTATTTAGCAAATATATGTATGTGTTGTACTACGATCGCAGAGGTGTAGATGTATACATATTTGCATTTGAAGACAAATCTTACATGATGCACAAAGGATCCAGTCAGTGTCTATTTATCTCAGTTATTGTAACAGCAGTAGCACATCAACCATTTGCTTCATGAATGGCCTAAAGTGGATTGGAATTGGTCGAGATGTGAGATCCCAAAAAGGACATTCATCGATGCGACTGCATGACATTGTACCTACTCGTATCTGCCCACAGACACAATATGAGCTGCACATAATCATAACTCATTCAGTGGATTACAGATTGTTTTGGAATAATAAAGGCAATTGGAAGCTAGTTTATGCCAGGCGACGGATTAAAGTCTAGTAATTTATACGACTGGCGAATGGTTTGTATATTTGTGTACGTACTCTCTCTCTTGTGGGTATACTTCCAAAACATTCTCTCTAGACCGCACCATCCATCGACACAGTTCGCTTGTGTGATTGGAACGACCAATCGTATACATATCCTATACCAGTCCTATAACAGAATAGAGAGCGAGAGGACAAATCTGGCAATATATGGATTGGATCGCCTGGCATGAAGTTGAGCTTCGCAAAATGCTAAAGTACTACATCTGCCCTCGTCCATTTCAGGAGATTTGTCTGTATATTGTGCGTTCTGTATATGTGCCGGAATATACATGATTTCGATTGCACAAAATCCATTTATAATTGTACATTATTGTCAATCCAAATGGCTTATAGAATCCATTCGAATGGTGTAATGAATGCTCATATTACACACAGGAGGTGGTCTCTGTGATATGTTTTATTGAAGGCTCTAAACTTTTCGCTTATGCATTCTGTATATGACGTTGGGAGCTGAATTTAATCCTCTTTGTAATACCAATACCACCGACAATGGCTGAAATGCCAAAATTCGATGTCACTCGTTGTCGTTGAAACGTCCACCAATTACATATCCGCTGGGCGAACAACTACTACATAATAACTTATTGGTTTTGGCACTACGTGTTTACAGGCAGTGGCGGAACAACTTTACTCGGGGCCCTCCCGTCTACTTCTTGAGTGAGCCTCACTACACTGAAAAAAAAGCAATGTGAAATCAATCGAAAACACTCTTGAAGGTCGATCCACACTTTTCAGTCATTAGTCACAGTCATATTCCGTACAAGTTGACATATTGCCAGTTAATTGATTGACTGACAATCTGTCAATTTATATGGGAAATGACTGTTACTGTGACTGATTACTAAGAAGTATGGAGCAACCTTAAACCAGCTCTTTTGGAAAATTATTTTGCGTGACTTGATTTTGCAGTGTTTCTGCTAAAATTAAGAACATCGTACTTAAAACGAGACCGAGGCTAATTTCGGGCGCGGCCGAAATTTGAATACCCGTCACATTTGAATGAAACTGAAGCTCCTTTTGTGCTAACAATTACTATCACAGTTAAAATTAAAAGATTTAACAGCTGCTCCTAACTACAAATTTATTTTTTATCGCATATACGTATTTCGGGAGCAATGTGCTCCCTTCTTCAGTGCGTTAGCTATTGACTCTATGACGTGTTTCGATTCCATCTGTTCCTGGATGCTAGTCCAGGAAGACACTTGAATTGTATTACTTGTATAACAGCCATATGACGTAATGTTCCGATTCCATCCGTTCCGAGATATGTTTTAGAGATTTACTAGGATAAGGTGACCAGACTCCCGAAGGACTAATGCTGTACACATTATGTTCTTGCAGATTTCGGTTTTCAGGAAAATACTCAGCCATATTCTCGCCCCCTATTCGCGCCTATTTGGAGAAATAATAACATCTCACATGATGCATGCCTAAGGCTCGTATATTTTTTTCGATAAAATCAGGACAAGCGCAGCAAAAGTCGTCGTTTGGCAGGACAACCAGAAACACAAATGCGTCTGTAATATTTGCGTAACTTTCGAATTTTTCAGCATTCAGTGTAGATTTTTTGGAAACTGAAAGGCTAGTTTGGTGTAGTTTGATTAGAGGAGAATTCTATTTAATACTCATGCATGTTTGGGCATTAATCTTAGGCAACTGCATATCCTCACCATGTCTTCAATATCCTGTTCCATAAATAGTATTTGTCAAGAATGCTCCTGGACTAAGTAAAGAGCAATAATCGCATGGCGATGCAAAGGGGGATTTCACAGCGCTTGGCCCTTTTAACAGTGGTTAGCTCCGCGACGATTTACATCAAACAACCGACTGTCGTAAAAGCCATTTTTTTATTTGTGAATTTGTTTAATATTTAAATGTAGTCTTCATTAAACTAAGTCATATTCGTCATTTAGTGAGATGCCATTTCGACGTCCAAAAACAGGACGAAGCCGGACAAAATCAGGACTTTTAGCGTTTTGGAAGGACGACAGGTTAAAGTTGAAAAGGCAGGACTGTCCTGCCAAAAACAGGACGGATACGACAAGTATATGCATGCCATATAATAACCTCATATTCTTCTTGCCTTCATGAGTGACATCTTCTTCTTGGGAAGGCAAAGTTCTGTTAATACTAAACAGGGAGCCCTATAGTTTTCAATGTTCCCCTTAAAAAAATCATCAACATATGAAGAACAAACGTATGTTTTAACACGAAAAACACAAAAAAGAGTACTTCAAGATTATACTTACACACATATAAAATAGAAGAAGAAGAAGGTTTCAGAAATAACTGTAAGGACTGTCGTATGATGTAGCACTTGGCTTTTCATATGATGGCCGCAAAGTACGTACTTATTTAAAAACTTCGTTTCGTTTATTGCAATAGATAAACGAAACCCAATGAGATGGGCCGAGAATTCTTAAGCTGGTGGTGGCTTTCCAGGCACAGTTTCAATGTAGCTATGCAGTCCGAGGAGAACCTCCAAAGCGGTGAAGAGGTGGCTAACCCTTGTTGCGATATTTCTGGAGGAGAGTATGCAATCTATACTCATGTATGGTTATATAGGCTGGTCCCCTGGGGTAAAAAAATATAACGGATTCGAAGGACATGTTGAGGGGAAACCCCTGATTTAAAACTCTTACAGACTCCCTTCTTTAGTGTGAATTTTCCAATAGAGGGGATAAGGGAATGCAGAACAGCGGCGAATTTTCCATCGTTTTGTGATAGGAAAAATAAATCCAAATCGCATCTTTTGACGGCTGTGACTTCAGAGTCTTGGTATCAAGCCTTGAAACGTTCACCAAATATGGACAGTGCAATGCTCTACAAGTCTGCGAAATTTCAAAATTCCGCTCAAGTTATGGTTAAAATTTCAATTAAAAACCACAAAAGTGCAATTTGGGCAGCTGTAACTTCCGAACTCAGATAGGTAGGACCTTGAAACTTATGGAGGAAATGTGCGCCAAGTAGCACTACAAATGTGTCAATTTCAGAAATTTCCGTTGGTTCCCGAGTTATCGAAAGTAAACGTTTGAAGTGTTATTATATCGCTAAATATCGATCGTGTATGAGTGAAACTTTACACTTTAAATCGCAACTTTCGACGGCTGTAAGTTCTGAACCTTGACAGCTGGAGCCTTAAAATTTTCACCAAATAGTGTCCGGTGTTTTACAAGTTTTCTGAATTTCAAAGTTTTCCAAATTTTCGAGTGGTGGACAATTTCCAAATAGAAAACTCAAAACGGCGATTTGGGCAGCCATAACATTCGATTGCGGATAGGTTGAACCAACCAATCATAAATGCAGGCAAGACTGATCACAGGCGTGTCACCGAGGAGCGATTTAGGTTTCATATTGTGGCATGGAAAATGCTGTACGTTTTGCTGTACATTTTCCAATGCTGTACGACAGGTCAAAATTTTGTACGTCTGGTCAGTTTATACTAGCAACCCATTTCCATTAAAAAAGAAAAAGTTTTTCTTCAGGGGTTGGTTTGTATGACAGCCCTATGACGTAAAGTTCCGATTCCATCCGTTCCTAGATATGTTTTGAGACTTTACTAGAAACACATTTGGGTGAAGTTTAGTTAAGATTGGTTCATGAAAAAAAAAGTTTTTCTTAGAAGAACCTAATTTCTATTGGTTGGTCTATATGACAGCCCTACGTCGTAGTGTTCCGATTTCATCCTTTCCTATATATGTTTTAAGGATTTACTAGGAACCCATTTGGGTAAAGTTTGGTTAAGGTGGGATTAAAAAGAAAAAGTTTTTCTTAGAAGAACTTAGTTTTCAGAGGTTGGTTTGTATGACACCCCTAAGACGTAGTGTTCCGATTTCATTTCATTTCATATATATGTTTTGAGGCTTTACTAGGGACACATTTGGGTGAAGTTTACTTAAGATTAGTTCATAAAGAAAAAAGTTTTTCTTAGAAGAACCTAATTTTCAGAGGTTGATTTCTATGGCAGCCCCAGGACCCCATGGTCCGATTCCATTCGTTCCGACATATATACAGCGTACACTAAAAAGAAGCTTGTATACATAATTTCAGCCCGATAGCTTCAAAACTGAGGGACTAGTTTGTATTGAAACAGACGGACAGACAGACAGACGGACATCGCTTAATGGATTTCTCTCGTCACACTGATCAATAATATATATACTTTATATAGTCGGAAGTGCTTCCTTCTGTGGGTTGCAAACTTCATGACAAAGTTAATATACCCTTTCACATAGTGACGGGTATAAAAACTTAGCTAAGTGCTACTTTGACTCTTTGCATTCTCTTGTATTGAGAATAGCGTTCTTGTTGTAACATTAATTAAATTAATGATATCATGATATCATCAATGGTTTTTTTTTTTGGTTTTAAATAAAAACTCTCACGCAGCGCAGCATTGACCTCTACAGTTGTTGGTGATATTTAAGCATAGTAAATTACTTGCACCTACAATGGGATTCGATCCCGCGAACCTATGATTTGAAGAGGAGCGCCCTATCTAGGCCTGTTCGGTACCGAGATTTCAGTACCGGGTTTCGGTTTTTTTCAATACCCGGTACCACAAGCGGTTTCCCTGACTCAGGTTTTTTTTCAGTACCGACGGTTTTTTTAACCATAAGCCGGTTTTTTTGAGTACCGGGTTAAAAACCGACTCAGGTTTTTTTCAGTACCGACGGTTTTTTTAACCATAAGCCGTTTTTTTTGAGTACCGGGTAAAAAACCGGTACCAAAAAACCTGAAAAAACCGTCTCATGGTTGAAGTGAATCGTTCTTTTTAACTCGGTACCAAAAAACCGACTCGTCGGTCGGTTTTTTTAACTCGGTACCAAAAAAACCGGGATATCGGTACTTTAGAATATCGGGTCCGGTACCAAGTGAACACCGGTTTTGTACCGGGATCCCGGTTTTTGGAACAGGCCTAGCCCTATCTACCCTAATGCCGCATACACAGAGTTAATGGGAATCCATTTGTTTAATTTTCGTTCTCTCAAAATCGAAGAAAATGTATGATAAAGAATCCCAAAAACGGATTCGGACGCTTTGCTTGTGGACGACCTAACTTGCTAGACAATTAACAAAACGCGACACGTTATTAATTTAACTCTATACCTTGTTTCAGCGTTAAATTTAAGTGTGCTCTAATTTAAATTTTAAGAACGTTTGTACTTAAATTTAATATTATTTAATACAGAAATCTTGGCAAGACTCCTTTCAAATCAAATGTGGCCTCTGCACCACAGCCCTATAATGACCGTATATATACCGCAAGAAAGATAAAATATTTTAGTCTTCAACGACATATACAGGCCGTACTAACTAGTTTGTACTAAGTTTAATACCACTCTCAAACTATTTTGTTTGTGTTTGACAGTTCATGTGGATAAAGTGGATTAGCATTTAGTTCGCAAGTTTAGAAAAGGTACTATCACAAAAAAAGTACTTTATTTGCAGAGGGACCTAAAGAATCATTTTGCCCATGTGGTACTTGGCAAGGAAAAGGGTGGGTCGGATTACAAACCACGGTAACAGTTGCAGCAAATATCGCAGCCATGCCAGGAGCATTTTTTTTTTTGGTGTAAATTTGAGGATCCGGATTGTTTCATGAACTTTTAAAGATTTTAGGACAATACTAAATTTGTTTATCTAAGGGACTCGGTGAAAGACGAAAACTAAATTTAGCATTGGTTTTTACTTCGAAAAGTGTATCTTCTTGTCTACAAAAAATATTTGCCTCGGAGTATTGTTTTTCGCAGTCGTGCTGTTTTCATGGTTCGAGACATCTTTGATCTGGCTTCTGGGCCTCTAAATCTCGTGGGCTCCCCGCAACGCGGGCCCTTATGCGCCGCCCCTGTTTACAAGATTCTGATAAAAACCATCATACTATGGAACAAAAAGAAAATAATATACAAAAAATGGATACAGATGAGAAAAACCCTGTAAAGTAATTCAAAAATGTAATTTTAAGCGATATTGAATAAAAATTAGCACTATAAAACACTATCGCTTTCATTTTGTCAAAATCCGGCCGATCTATTTCTACTACGACGAAAATTCATGATAATAATCATTATCGTATATAAAATCATGATTTATATATCGATTCTTCAGGTTTCACTGAAAACGGGTTAAAGAGAAACCTGCTGAAAAATGTCAAGGTATTCCAAATAGCAATGATTACCTATTAATCTGTCCTAATTATATCCATACTAAATTTTGGACAATATTTTCGACTGGAATAATAAGCTTTCAATTTAAAGTGGTCTCGCTGCTAAGAATCGTTGCCGCACACACTCGTTCAGAATACAATGTTTAGATTTTCTTTAAAAGTAGCACTGAACCGGATTCTGAGATCAACACACGAAATTCTTTGACCATTTAACACCGCACCGTGCCACGTTGACGAAATGGTTAATTAACATGGAAACGTATTATAATTATACTACCAATTATTATTATTATTGTTCCATCTCACCTTCACCTTGTTCGTTGCTTGCACATAATGTTCAAATCGCTTATGGTCTGCTTCTGTGCAGATATGATCCCTGCTCACTACGATCATTTCTTCTTGTTTGGTCTCTTCTATCATCTTTCATTTGTTACCTCACTTTAAGTTAGTATCTAAAGTTTAACGCTCGAAAATGCCCGAGTATACAATTTTGAGCATTTCACACTTTTCCACATGAAAATGATTAAAAGATACCAAGTATGATGTAATGTTGATCGTCTTCGAACAAAACAGAGAGTATAGTAAACTGGAGTGGAATTGAAGGTCATCCGGTCCTATAAAAAAAAAAACATTTTTATTTGAATGAATTTAGTAATGTTTTTTTTAGTATGTATCGAGATTCATTCGCCTTTAGAAATAAATAAATACCTGTCCTACTATTGACCTTTACGGTAGATCTGGAGCAATACACTTTAAATGAACAGATCAATTTTTGGAATATTAATGAAAACTGTGGGAGTTACTTTTTTATGTATGGTAATAATAATATAATAATACATTGGAACGAGTATTTCAGAAATACGCAAATCGATATGCCTATTCAAACAGAATTCTTGTTTTCGATTTCGCAAACATTATCACAAACATTGTCTATTGTTCACTGTATAGCTTGGAAAATCAAGCTTTGGCCATATTTAAAAAAGAAAATCTATTTACTAGAGATGGAGTGATAAAAATCGAGAGTGGGGCGAGCGATGTTATTTCTTTACTTCTTTTAAAAGTAAACGAAATTTTCCAGTCGCATTTAGATTGCTCACAGAGTTGTTAGGCTGAAAGAATTCACAATTTGTCCCAACATTTGTTACTAAAAAAGAACAAAAAAACAAGGGGGCTTCGCCCCCTGCTCGCTTCGCTCGCCAACCCCGGGGCCGAGGCTAATTTCGGGCGCGGCCGAAATTTGGATACCCTTCGCTTGGGCTAAAAATTTTTTTCGGGCGTACCTATGACTTGTATTTAATCCCCCTCCTCATTCTTTTTCTTCCGTTTTGACAAAAGTTTTGGGCTTGGTTGAAATAAGTGGACAAATAAAAATATTTACTCGGAAAATTTTAGTGGGGTTGCCGGAGCATGACCCCACAGTACGATTCCATTCGTTTTGAACTTTTTAGTTGCTTTGATAAAGACACATCAATTCAAGGTTTTGTAAAAAAAATTTTTCTTAACCCATTATTTGCGGGTATTGATCCAATGGGAATTATTTGATGAAAATTGGTGTAACATGATCTCTTCGATCCTAGATTCAGAATTTGTAACTATTTTTTTCGTATGACCTCAGGGGTCCTTTCCAGGACATGTGTCAAAAACGACACACCCGCACTACAGCGACACAAAATTTGCAAGGGAAAATCTTATCTACTTTCTTGAGAAAAATGGTTTACATAATGAAAATAAATGGGAGTGAATATTTTATTATACAGTCTTGACTCGGTAATCCGGATCTCCTTTAATCCGGATATCACGCTAATCCGGACCACTAAATGTTTCCCCTACGTATTCTATAGTCCGGATTTCGGCACCAATTTTGACCCTATAGTCCGGATATTTATACCACGCTCTGTGGCTTACTTGGTTGAGTCTCATTCTACGATGCTAGTAATCTAGAGGTCCGGAGATCGAATCTCGGCGTGGTCCAAAAATTCCGTACATGTGCGGATAGGAAATTATAGTGCTTGCAGCATTATATACACTCCGAAATGATATGCGATGTAACGTTGACTCGAAATTGCCTGTAAACGGCTGAGTTAACACACCATGGCCCCACATGGGACTAAAAAAAAAAATTACTGGGAACAAGTCCGGATATTTGAGATTTTCAGGGTGAAATGGTAAATGGACGGTTTGGCAAATGACATGATGCTGACTAATTTCAAAGAAATAATACATTTATCGGCTTTTGTTCCTCTTATTTATTTATTTGGACTGTTTTTCCTCAGAAAAAAAAAGTGATTGCGCTAATCCGTATGTTCCGATGGTTCGGATTACCCCTTGCAATAATTGATCCGGATTATCGTGTCAAGAGTGTACTTAATATACTTTATTTACGTCCGGGAGGTTAGTAGGTTATGCAAAAAAGCATTCATTCATTTGAAAAATCTTGTTTTCATATTGCCCATATTATTTCGAAAAAAAAACAACATTATTTTCCACATTGTTTGGAAACAATATATTTATTGTCTGCGATGCCTGCGATGGTTTACATTTGGAATCACTGGGAATAGGATATAGAATTTATTAGCTGCCCGCATACTAAGATATAGCCTCCAAAAATAATGGAGTATTTAAACGTGAGAGGAGATGCTGAACTGCATCTCCCCGATCGGTTTTTCATGATACATACATCAAGTATAAAATCATTCACCTTTATGTTTTGCCATAATGATACGATTTACGAAATAATTTATTGCCGGAAAGCATGTGGGTGTATGGGCAGATACCAAAGATTCAAAAAGTACTCATCTGGTTACTTGAATCGAATCGTTTCGATACCGAGTAAAATAGAAAGAAAAGTATCGATACCAGAATTCCTTGGTATCGAAACAGAAGTATCGACACTTTACTTGTATCGGAATGTCGTTAGAGTGCTTCTCATATGTACATTGATTTCCAAGTCAATTATGAAAATAACAAATCCCAGTTTCAAGAATCACATAATGTACTTGATGCAAATATAACGCTGTTAATACGCGGATGTGTCGTTTTCGCAACATTTTTTGTAAATGCAACTTCTGAGTACTTTGCGTTACCCGCTTTAAATAACCTTTGGCCAGTACAAAGAAAACAGTTCTAATTTACTTATCCAGGGGATATTTCATGAATTCTATTAGCATTTTCTGAAATTTAGCGATTTTGTTTGAGGATTTCAAAAATTTGCGAAACAGGTGTTTTTGTCGCTTTCGCAATTAGTCAAAAATGTTGTGATTGAAAATTTTATGGGTTTTTATATGTAAAGTGGACATTGATTTTTAGTTTAAAATAGCTGTCGATTCGTTGCGTGTCGTACAAGCACTACATTATTAGTTTCATTATATGTTTCGTTTTCGACACACCCGCAAATAATGGGTAAGAACCAATATGGGGGGTTTGGTTTGTATGGCAGCCCCATGACCCCATGGTCCGATTTGATTCAATCTTACATATGTTTTGTGTCATCAATAGAAATACATTTGTGTGAAATTTGGTTGGAATCGGTGCACAAATAAAGAAGTTTTTCTTAGAAGAACCTAATTTGGGGGGTTGGATTTGTATGGGAGCCCCATGACCTCATGGTCCGATTTCATTCATTCTTACATATGTTTTGTGTCAACAATCGAAATACATTTGTGTGAAATTTTGTTGAAATTGGTGCACAAATAAAAAAGTTTTTCTTAGAAGAACCTAATTTGGGGGGTTAAGTTTGTATGGCAGCCCCATGACCCCATAGTCCGATTTGATCCATTCTTGCATATATTTTGTGTTATCTATAGGAACACATTTGCGTGAAATTTGGTTGAAATTGGTACACAAATAAAAAAGTTTTTCTTAGAAGAACTCAAATTGGGGAGCTAGGTTTGTATGGCAGCCCCATGACCCAGTGATCCAATTTGGGTGAATCAAACATACAAACAGCCTGCAACAATAAGAAGCACGTGTGCAAAATTTCAGCTTGCTAGCTTCAATACCGGCCGAGTAAAACGCGTCGCAACAGACAGACAGACAGACAGACAGACAGACAGACAGACAGACAGACGGACATGCTCCAATCGACTCCCCAAGTCACGCTGATCATATATGTATACTTTTTATATGGTCGGAGATGCTTCCTTTAATGCGTTACAAACTTCATGACAAAGTTAATATACCCTTTCACTCTATGAGCGAAGGGTATAATAATAATAATAAAGGAAATAATTTTTTTGAAAATACATACATACATGGGTAAATGTTATGAGTGCTTGCCCTGCCCTTATCACTGAGGCTTTCTATAGTGTGAATTTTGAAAAAAAAATTATAAAAACAAGTCAATCTGAATGTTTTTAGCCGCTCTAAATCAAATGGGATCATTCGTTTTTAAGTTATTTTAATTTTGAAGGGGAGAGAGGATAATTTTTCAGTTTTTCTTAATTATCTCAAACACTCTATAAGAATACATCAAACTACAAAAAAATCATCTTTGCAACGATATATAATACAATTGACTTATTTTAATAAATTATACCCTAGACCAAAAATAAATATGGGGTATTTCAAATTTTATACTTACATATATAATACTTATAATTTTTTTCTTGTATCTCTGAATGTGATGCCACCTGAGCCAGGATATTTAAGAAAGGATATATTTTTAAACAAGACGGAATTGAAGTTTGCCTACGATCAAAGCTTACATGGGGATGTGGTAGTCATCACTAACACATTGACATCCGCCAGTGGATTAGAGGCAATATTTCAATGTGGGGGGCTGCCGAATGAAAACATCAACCTTTTGCGCTACTCCCTTGTACGTCGAAGCCAATCAACTGACATGCATAGTAGCTGATTTGACTAGTGCGTTCAGGATTTTCGAAAAGTTGCAATATATTTAAAACTATGCAATAAGTTTCATGTTTCACCTCCTGAGCGAAATGTTAAATATCAAAAGATTACCTCAGTTTTTTTTCCTGAACAATTTAATTGTAACAGTCGTTCAGGTGTTGAAACGTTTAATTTGTTGACTCATTTTAAATTGTTTGCAACGTTTAATATTTGCTGAACGCAAGGAATAACCCACTGCCATCTAGATAGACAGGCCGGATTATCAGCTGATCTGTCAGTGGTCATGCAACACTAGTACTGCCATGGTTGGTCATGGTCCGCGCTTAGTACTGCCAAAGTACCGCTCAGTACAATCCACAAATTGTCCACAATCCAAATATCAGTGGCTGTCAGCCTGTCATTTCATGTGACTTGCTATGATATACACATGCCAGTGCGTTGATTTTTGAGATAAATATGGTAAGTACGATATTGAAGTATACTATTTTACCACTTGCACATCAAAAACACATTAAAGCAAACCATAACCTTTGTTTCGTAATAAACGCTCGGCATATTTAAACTTTTGGGTTCAGAAGCACTGGAGGTTGTGGGCTTTACAAATGTCAACTGTCACTGTTCACGAACGCACTTTGTCCACTTGTAGACGAACAAATTTCTGCAGTTCGGCCTGTCTATCTAGATGGCAGTGAATAACCGGAATGACAACCGAAGTCAAACAGCTGATTTTTCTTCCTTGCCTCGTTCTTTATACCGCTCCATGGTTTCGCGTTGCTCGACTTGCGGTGTAGGCACATCGCCCGTTTTGGCGGTAATATCTCAGCATATTTCTACAGCTCTATCTTGGATCGTGTAATCGCCGAGACCAATGCGCTGTTGTTGCTTTTTCATTTGACATATCCAAGTGTTATTCGGTTTGCCTCTGGCCTTGGGTCCATCAAGTGGAACTTCCATTGATATCGCTTTCTTTGCGGGGTTCTCAGGCGGACACCTTTGAACATGGAACAGTACCAATCCATTTGTCGGTCTTCGATCTTTTCGGTGATTGGTTGGTCTATGGACAAGCTGCCTCGGATGTAGCTACTCTTGATGTGGTCCCTTTTGGTTACACCAAACCAAAAAAGAAAACAACAGATTGTTTTGGTGTTATGTACTTACAACAATAGTATAAATTGAGGCACGAATTACTAATAAGGTAAGTTACTTTATTGTATCTCTTTTAGTCACGCTACTCTGACTGACTGTAGATTGACAGTTGATGACAAAGGTCAGTGGTGTTGCCAGAGTAGTATTACATATATAAAAATCCTTCCCTCGGATTAATTTTACATAATTCAAATTAATTCAAGTTCAAACATAATTCATTTGATTTAATTTTTACGATGGTTTATAAAATGAAGTTTGTTTCCTTATTCGTACTGGTCGTGGATGTTGAACTACAGTTGGTTTCTCGGGTGAATCCTCGACTAAAACGATTTCGTCGTTTGCATTATCGTAGATAGATTCGGTATCTGATTCAGCTGTTCATGGCGCTTGTGTACCTCGCCGTTATCGAGCTCCACTGAGTAGACACGAAAACCTGTCTGTTGCACTATCTGAGCTTTAACCCACGATGATTTGCCTTTAGCGAATACTCGTGCCCAGACCGGATCCATCATGTTGAATTTTCCTTTCTTCAGCGACCGCTCCTTCCGTGGTCGCAATTTGTCGAAGTAAGTTTCCACTCGACGGCCCATTAACAATTCAGATGGCGATTTCCCTTCAGGAAGAGCTGTCGTTCGTGAAACTAGCAGAAAACAGTTTAGTTCCTCTTTGATATTGTCATTTGGTCTAAGCTTTTTTAGGAAATTTTTGACTGTTTGTATCGCTCTCTCTGCAACCCCGTTGGATGATGGCATGTACGGTGCGATGCGATAGTGGTGCATAGCGTTTCGTTTACAGAAATCGCTAAATTCTTTCGAAGCGTATCCTCGCCCGTTGTCCGATACTATGAAATCTGGTAGTCCATGTGAAGCGAAAAGTTCTCTCAAGCGAGCGATAGTTGGTCCCGATGCCGTAGAGGATACGATTGACGCGTCAGTCCATCGTGAATATGTATCCGTCACGATTAGGTATAGTTTACCGTTGAAAGGACCCGCATGGTCAATGTGAATTCGTGACCAGGGTTTCGGAGCTAGTTCCCAAGGATGTGTCCATCTCGGCGGGTTTGGTCTTGTCTCCTGGCAAGCCTGACAGCGTCCCACTAACTCAACAATTTCTCGGTAGATAGCTGGCCAATAAATGTGCTGTCGGGCTAAAGTCTTCATTTTAACGACGCCAGGGTGTGTCATATGTTACGTTTCCAGTATAGACTTTCGGGCCTTCTTTAGAATAATCAAACGTGTTACCCACAAGAGACAATTTCCTTCGATGGAAATCTCGTTTCTTTTCGTTAAAAAGGGAAGTAGTTCTTTTTTAACTTTCCTCGATGTTTCGGGCCATCCATTGGTGGTGTCAGTTGGCGCCTGGTCTCAATCGCAATTTTAAGAAAGATTTCAGTCTGGTGGTCTCGGTTATTCCGAAACAGGGATTCTAAATGTATATAATCCGCACAATTCTATTGAGACTGCAGTTTTAGGCATTTAATATCCGAAACTTGAACAACCACATGTAGGTGTCATGAACATCATCGTATCCATATCCATATCCTATCCGTGTTTGCGTGGCCTAGCCTTTCGAAACTTAAATTATGCCCCAAGTGACATCCTAAGTTCTCTTTGTGAGCATCCTAACCACCTATGATTCCGATCATGTTGGCCAACCAACCTCATTCAAGAAAATATTTCGCCGCCAAAAAGCCTATATTGTCCCTGTTTCATCACTCCATGACTTCTGGGCTTAAATGTATACTTTATAGAGTTTTTGCTGTCCGCCATGTTTTAATGTTAGAATAAAGGCCTCCTCACACTAAGTTTCCTTTGGGAAGTTAATCGATTTAAAAATATTTCATCTGAAAGGGATAGTTTTGTGACAAAGGTCATGTGATGTATTCAAACGTAATTTATCGTTAAAAGGAAAAAGGCCGCTCTCGATTTATCTTTCTCAAATGTTTAACCATTTTTCTAAAAATATTTTTGTTGTCATATATAATAGTTTATTGGGAATGACATACCCTCCGACCCACTAAAAAAATTCCGGGCTAGGGGCATGATGTTGACAAAATGTTTATATCTTTAGGAAATCCAGCCTACTCGGGGGAATCAAGCTAAGTCCTGATTTAGCATGTTGGATAAAAAGGAAGTACTGCTACTGCGGCTCTGGTAATGTGTACTGTGATTCCATCCATCATCTTGCTGAAACCCAAACAATTTTGTTCGAAATTTGACTTTTAAATGCTAGATGAATCAATGCAATGGCAACCAACTGAGGCGATCCATCCACGAGAAGATCGGGTGAATTGAAGTCAAATTGCCGCCGGTTTATAGAAGTTTCCAAAACTGCTGCAGGGGTATGAAATTTCTCTCTGGAGACTTTGTTTTAATCGCTTTTATGTGTTTAGTGTTTATACGAATCATTATTTCTCATTTAATATCAATTTCTCCGGAGGATTAATTTTTTTTTTAGAGGACGTGCTCTACTCCGATTCAATAGACTAAAATAAAGTTTTAGACCTTACTTCCGGAAATTGAAGTGCGACGTTCCGCATATAAACTCAATAATAAGATTACGTTCTATATGTACTTTCGTCTTCTATTTAAAAATTAGATGGATCTCCCCTTTGGTAAAACTAAGGGATCATGCATAGAAAGATCAAATATAATCCTTAATGCTGGTCAAAAGCAGGGGTACTAAATGTTTAACCTTCCGGCGGGCGCAACACTAATCCTAACACGATCGGGCGCAATGCATCTGACAGATTAAGTGCAGAAAAAGGGGTGAAACTAAGTTTCTGTATATTTTAGACTCTTATTTATTGTTGCATTGTTTTCTTGAAACAGTTCTATGTAATTTTAGAAACAAAAACTGGCTCGCAAAGTTTGATACCCTTCACATTTTCAATTTTCTAAGAATATTCCGCTTTCAATAGCTTCAATATTTAAAAAACCTCCAACAACTCGACCGCTTAAAAAATGTGAGCTTATTTTACTAAAAACACACTATTGAACGATTTGGTGAACCTAAAAGTCAACACAAAGTTATTACGCAATGTGAAGAGTATAACATGTGGAAATTTTCATAGAAAAGGAGAAAATAACACAATCGGGCGCAATACATCTGAGAGATTATTTCATCCCCTCCCGCCCCTCAGACATATGGTAGATAGAAACTGAAAACTGCTTTGGATAGTTGATCGATAAAGATTAAGCTACTGTGAATTTCAGATCTCTCCCTTTTCGTATCGCTGATTGGCGCAACAAAAACTGGCCACTTAATCTGTCAGATGCATTGCGCTCGCCCGAAGGAAATTAGCCGTTTTAAAGTAGAACTTGAATAGCGCATAGCTTCGGAAGTAGGGCGGGGGCTAGCATCACAGACGTACAATTACGCAACTCTTACTAGGCAAGCATTGTAGGATTCTCAATGCAGCACCTTCTATCAATTGTTCGCTCTCAAGGACTTTGCTTCTTCAAAACACAACTATTTATTTAATCTGAAGGTTTCGTTTCCACTTAATGGAAATTGATATTGAATTTTTCATTCTGGCTTTTATTTTTTTTCTTCGAGTTCTAGCCAAAAAGCCGCCCCTAAAATTTGGCGCCCCGGGCGACCGCCCGGCTCGCCCCCCCCCCCTAGAGCGAGCGCTGGTCGATGAAATGACTTCCGGGCACGCCTTTTGTCCCAAAATTCCCAGTGATGGCTTGTGATCTGTCATCACCTTGAATGAGCGTCCATACAAGAAATTATGAAACTTTTTTACCGCTGACACCACTGCTACCGCTTCTCGATCTACTTGTGCATACCGCCGCTCTTTGGCTGTTAATGTTCTCGAAAAATATGCGATCGGCTTTTCTGATCCATCGTCCATTGTGTGAAAAATAACCGCCCCGACACCGACTGGTGAAGCATCGGCCACTATCCCAACTGGTCGGCTTAGACTGTAATGAGCCAATACTTGTTCGGACGATAATGCATTCTTCAGGCGTTGTATGGCCTCTGAGTGATTTGCCGTCCACTTCCATTCAACCGTCTTATCCAGAAGACGGTGTGAGGGTTCGGCAATGTCCGCTTTTCCCTTCATAAATGGTTGGTAGAACCCAATCAATCCGAGGAAGGCTTGCAGTTCCTTCTTGTTCGTAGGCAGGGGCGCCTTCTTAATAGCATCTACCTTTCCTTAAATAAGTCGAATACCGCCGGGTGAGATTTGGAATCCCAAGAATGGCACACTCGTTGATTTGAAAATACATTTTTCTTTCTTTAGTCGCAACCCATTATTTTTGAAGATATTGAAAACGTTTCGTAGCTTACACGCTAGGTCTTTTTCGTTCCTAGCTATCACGATAATATCGTCAAAATAAGGAAGAACTCCTTGCAGTCCTCCTAGGATCCTCTCCATCAGTGATTGAAATACTCCCGGTGCAGATGCAATTCCAAATTGAAGGCGATTAACAACATAAGTTCCTTTGTGCGTGGTGATCGCCTGCATTTTAGCCGAATCTTCATCCACTGTTAACTGCTGATATGCTTGCGACATGTCCAGCTTCGCAAAGATCTTACCGTCACCAATCTGACCTAGCAGCTCGTTAATCGATGGTACTTTGTGGGTGTGTTTCCTTAACTGTGGGTTTAGTGTTGACTTATAGTCGCCGCAAATTCGCAGTGAACCGTTCGGTTTTTTAACAGCAACAATTGGAGTCGCCCGTTCGGAATACTCGACGCGACGCAAAATATCTTGTTGCACCAGCCTTGCCAATTCCTTTTCAATCGGTTCACGTAGCGCCATTGCCACGGATCTAGGCTTTACAGCGATGAGCTCGAGCCGGCAATCAGTTCTAATTTTACTGGTGGCCCGGAATACCTTCCCAATTCCGAATTAAATATTTCACCGAACTCTTCCACGACGTCTCTGACAGTGTCTTTATTTTTGGCTTTAAAATGAACACCTTCAATACGAATTCCCAATTTTTGGAACCAATTTCTTCCGAGTATTGGAGCTGCATTACAGCTAACAACTAGTAATGGCAGTTTGTTCACGTACTTTCGATTATATTTAACTGACACACTCGCCGCACCCCCGGTCATCTTGAAGTTATGTGCAAATTAAATTTTCCGTCGTCTAACTCGCACCAACTTTTACAGAACGAATGGTTCGATCTGCAACACGACTGCGCCACTTGTTATGTACTTATAATAATAGTATAAATTGAGACACGAATTACTAATAAGGTAAGTTACTTTATTGTATCTCTTTTAGTCACGCTACTCTGACTGACTGTAGATTGACAGTTGATGACAAAGGTCAGTGGTGTTTCCAGAGTAGTATTACATATATAACATTTGGTTACCCCATTGATTAAACAACTAAAGGATAGGCCCGAAGCCAACTCATAAGGTCCAGTTTTTGTAATGACACTAATGACCATGAATTTGACATAAAGGTAACATTGGAATCTAGGCGCGAAATTCACTTGACAAACTTACACTCAGTAACAGGATTTCACTTGAAAAACACTGAAAAGATATAAGAATTACTTTATCACAAATCACAAACGCGCGACGCGAAAAATATCTTATCTTATCTAAACAAAGTTTTAAGTGTTATAGGTTGTTTTAGAAACTTGATTATGAAAACATTATGCATAACTGCAAACGATTTATACTTAATCCTTCCTCCAAAAAAATCGGTTACATTCTCTTCAAATGCTGCTTGTTCTGAGAAATGTTTTAATATTGAACTATAGTCTTAGCATATAGGTACCTTGGTATTACTCTAGATGTGAAACTAAATTGGTCATCTCATATTGGATCCTTAACAAATTACTTATTCAGTGCTATAAGACAATTCTATGTATTATGCCCCTTATGCTCCCCAAATATTTCGAAAATGGTTTACTTTAATATTTTTCACTCCAAATTAGAATATGGACTTTCATGCTGGGGCAGCATTTATAAAATCAGATTGAATTCATAAATCTTAAAATTTAAAAGAAAAATTGCGTTTAGGTTTTTCCTTAAAATTAGTCATGTCACATGATTTTCTAGATCCTTGTGTCTTCTTGACTGGCAAATTGTGCGGCCATATTTGGCATAGCATACCAAAAATATTGGGAGTCGCAATAAAAATTTCTCTAAAAATCCGGAATATGGCTACAATAGTTGTCCTATGTGGATTATACTGATAACCGGATTCAAGGGTATCCGGAACAAGGAGTCAAGGCTTTATTTTCATGAGGCTAAAGACTAGTCATTCTATTTAATTCTAATAATATAATATAATGTTTTAAGGATATATTTTGAGCTATGAAATAACAAATGGTTCTAATGTCGACCAAATTATAGACAAGGAGAAATTAATGGTTCTATATTTAGTCCTTTTTAGAGAAATCGGATGGATAACCAAATCGACAAAAAATTTGAAACAATAATTTTATAATTTACTGGCAAATCTTCCAAAATCCTCAAAATCTGCGTGTTGGTAACTACTGTAGTTCTATCAACTTTTTCCCATTCACTACCTGTAAAATCTATTAGTTCTGTGGGTGTTCAAGAAACTTAAGAAACTTCTCAAGAAAACAATAACAACTCCACATACAACAACACATATACAGGGTGTCCCGCAACTGGTTAGCCATAGACCAATGGTAGACTCTACAGGATGTTTTAGGAAAAATGTCGCCAAAATTATTTCTGTAGCTTTTACTGTTAAGGAGTAATTGCCTTTTTTGTGATTAACGACTTTCTTCGAGAAACTTCTATTTTCTAGCTTCCACTTTAGCCAAATCAATGTTCTTCATATTCTTCTGAAAGCACACAAAATTTCCAATAAAAGGACATAACGAAAGTTTCGAACGGTTTCGTATCTTCCGAAATACGACGTTTTGAACTTTGCAGAAATGTCAATTTCAATTTTTAATGTAAAAATTAAACCCGAATTTCGTAACGGTACATTGTAGTGGCAAATCTGCAAAGTTGACAAAAGTTGGCGTGGTATCTCAGCTTTCGAACGGCATATAAGAATAAGGCACAGAGTCATCCAGTTTCTGAATAATACGTATAATTGAAAAAAAAACCATAGCCTGCAAATGTACGAAACCGACTTCAATCTTGAAAAGGAAGTAACATTTATACATCAAGCAAAGACTTGGTTGTTATGGATTATGAAAAAATACTTTTCGCTACTGTTGTAGATGCTACTTTACTAATTATAACGGTAAGTATAAACAAATTTGTTTTATGTGTTGAATTATTTGTACGAAGGTTCGCTGTGTACACATTAATATTGTGAGAGTATTTTTCATTTTCATCGTCTAAAGGATAAACATTTTAATATGCAGGTAATAATAAGTGTCCTTTTATGTCCTTTTTCAGTGTTTTCCGATCCAATTTTTTCTTAGCAAATTTAATGATATAGTCTTAGATTCTAAAAAATGAAAAAGGAAGTGGCAACTTGAATTATTCGCGTAGTTATGGCTTTGGAAAGATACAGATCATAAGTTACGGGAAGCACGAAAATTTTCCATTCAAACGCGATTTAATCCGTTGAGGGTCCTTGAAATAGGAATCTAACACCGGATTTGTAATGTCCTCGGCGTCCCCTTTGATATGATACCCCGCATGCCGACCTCCACTCCACTCTTCCACTTACGGACTATGTTTTTTTTCGCTTTTACACATATTATTCACAAACTGGATGATTCTGTGCTTTATTCTTATATGCCGTTCGAAAGCTTAAGAATTGGGTCAACTTTTGTGAACTTTGCAGATTCGCCACTTCAATGTATCGTTACGAAATTCGGGTTTAATTTTGACATTAAAAGTTGAAATCAACATTTCTGCAAAATTCAAAACGTCGTATCTCGGAAGATACGAAACCGTTCGAAACGTTCGATATGTCCTTTTATTGGAAATTTTGTGTACTTTCAGCAGAATATGAAAAACATTGATTTGGCTAAAGTGGAAGCTAGAAAATAGGAGTTTTTCGAAGAAAGTCGTGTTTTTTGACAATAATCACAAAAAAGGCAATTACTCCTTAACAGTAAAAGCTACAGAAATAATTTTGGCGACATTTTTCCTAAAACATCCTGTAGAGTCTACCATTGGTCTATGGCTAACCAGTTGCGGGACACCGTGTATATGTGTTGTTGTATGTGGAGTTGTTATTGTTTTCTTGAGAAGTTTCTTGAACACCCACAGAACTAATAGATTTTACAGGTAGTGAATGGGAAAAAGTTGATAGAACTACAGTAGTTATCAACACGCAGATTTTGAGGATTTTGGAAGATTTGCCAGTAAATTATAAAATTATTGTTTCAATTTTTTTTCGAAAGAGATCGGGTTTTTTGACAAGAATCACAAAAAACGCAATTACTCCTGAACGGCAAAAGCCAGAGAAATAATTTTGGCGACATTTTTCCTAAAACATTCGGTAGAGTCTACCATTGGTCTATGGCTAACCAGTTGCGGGACACCCTCTATAATAAAATAAAATCATAGAATATTTGACATAATATCAACAGACTTATAATTTTTCGTACACATTTCGTCTTATTTCCAAGTTATTGTTGTCTTATCTACATTCCAAACTTAATGTAAAATATCGGTTTTTACCTATTTTTCGATTTAAAAAAAATTACTAAAATATTTTCTTTTTGAAAAAAGAAAAATCAAAAATATACTTTGAATACATTTTCCCCGGGTAACGCCTGATAGTACATATCAAGAGACGCGAGAGCGTCTCGCCCGCCAAAGGAAAAAAGAAAAACGAAAGCGAACAAGTCTATGATTACCGGAGACAACTTGCTTTTTTGTTTGACCAGGCTACAGCCTTCCAGGCAACAGCCCCCAAAAAAAATTGTTTACCAAAATATTCCACATATCCTGTTCTAGTGCCTTTCCAAATAAAATCTTCGATCGGCACAATAACGGGTAAGATATATGCAATAAACGGTGAAATTTTCACCCTCACAGACTTAAGCGAGTAACCCAATTTCAGAATGAAGTCTACAGTTGCAGAAAGGCTTGCTTCTACTGTCTCTCTTCGTGATGGGATTTTTATGAAATTTGAAACGAATGATACTCTGGTGGTCCTTCTAAAGAATCAATGTCTTGCATTAAGATAAGTGGATGGAATAACGGTAAATTAATAGGTAAAGTTAACAAAAGATTTCCAACAATTGCGTCTATCGGCTCATAGCATTGACCATTTTTTTAAACACACTGCGGCATTGGGACATTTGGATATTGGGACACCGGGAAACTGGGAGACTAGGATCTTGGGGTAGTGGGATATTAGGAAATTGGGACATTAGGGTCTTGGGACATTAGGACATTGGGGCATTAGGCACAATGGGGAAACAGGGACGTGGGGACATCGGCATATTGGGGCATTGGGACATCGGGATATTGGGGCATTGGGACATCAGGATATTGGGACAATGGGACATTGGGACATTAGGACACTGGGAGACTGGGACATTTGGACACTGGGATATTAGGACATTGGGACATTATGACCTTGGGACAATCGGATATTGGGACATTGGGACACTGGTACATAGGGGCATTGGACCACTGAGACATCGGAATGTTGTGACATTGGGACATCGGGATATTCGCACATAGGGGCACTGGGATATAAGAACATGTGAACATTAGGGTCTTGGGTCATTAGGACATTGGGATATCAGGACATCAACACATTAGGACATTGGGACATTAGGTACACTGGGGAAACTGGGACGTGGGAACATTGGGGCACTGGGACATTGGGATATTAGAACATTGGGACATTGTAACATTGGGATATTGGCACATTGGGATATTGGAACATTGGGATACTGGGACATTAGGGCACTGAGATACAGGGACATTGGGGCACTGGGATATTAGGACATTAGGCTATTGGGACCTTGGGACACTTGGTATACTGCGACATTGGGACACTGACCACTGGTACATTAGGACATTGGGATATTATCACATTAGGATACTGGGACATTTGGGACATTGGGGTACTGGGATATTAGGAAATTGGGGCATTAGGACCTTGGGACATTAGGGCAGTTAGACATTGGGATATTAGGACATTAGGTGGGAGACTGGGACATTGGGATATTCCGATACTGGGACATTGGGACACTAGGGTAGTGGGACATTCGGACATTAAACCATTGGGGCACTGTGATATTTGCACATTGGGACAATAGGACCTAAATTGGGACACTTGGACATCAGGATATTGGGACATTGGCACATTAGGATATTAGGACATTGGGACACTGGGATATTAGAACATTGGGACATGAGGACACTGTGACAATGGACCTTAGGGCATTAGGGCATTAGGACATTGGGACACTGTGACATTGTGACAATGTGACATTGGGACACTGGGTCATGGGGGCATTAAGACAGATCAGTAACAGAACGTTAACAAAGCGTTGGCAAGGCAACAACAGAGCGTTAGCAGATCGTTAACAGAGCGTTAACAGAAAATTAACAGAGCCTTAACAGAACGTTAACAGAACGTAAATCGAGTAATAAAAGAAAGGTAACAGACCGTTTACAGAGCGTTAGCCGAATGATCAAAGAGAATTAAGAGAACATTAACAGAACGTTAACAGAGCATTAACGAAAAGATAATAGAGTGTTAAGAGAACGTTAATAGAGCATTAACAGAGTTAACAAAAAATTAACAGATTACTAACAGAATGTTAGCAGAGCCATAACACAAAGATAACACAAATCTATTTTGCACAAAATACATATTAGTAAACTATACCCATTTCATCCCAAAATTATTTTTAAAAAAGCTCAGCAACAGCCATTTGTGGCGTATTTGCAATTGCGTTTGCAGTATCTATTTATTTTAAAGAAGACCCTGTGAATATAACTTATGATATTAAATTTATGGAATATGCTGAACAAAAACCTATGGAAACTTTTCCCAAAACAAAAATATTAGTTGGCTATTTAAGTATGCAAAAATATATGATATCTGACCAAAAAACAACAAAGTTGTAAAAGTTACCCCCCGCCAAAGAAAAATTCATCTGCCGCAAAAAGAATACATATCACTCCAATCCGCTGCTCATATCTAATTTTGTTTGCTGTATGTACTTTTGTTTTAGGTGTAAATGCTGGAGAAGTTTAAATGTACAGGACTACTTCTTAAAGTAATTTGGAGGGAGCCGTCAAAGTGGCACTGAATAAAATGTTAAAGCTCACACCAAATTACTTTAAGAAGTAGTCCTGTACATTTAAACTTCTCCAGCATTTACACCTAAAACAAAAGTACATACAGCAAACAAAATTAGATATGAGCAGCGGATTGGAGTGATATGTATTCTTTTTGCGGCAGATGAATTTTTCTTTGGCGGGGGGTAACTTTTACAACTTTGTTGTTTTTTGGTCAGATATGTAACACCCTCGAGTACTTCGAGTGCCTGATGTTACATACATATATGCAACAGTGCCGGGAGCCTGAACCCGGCTACCGGGGGAAATTTTTTTCTTCAAAATATGTTTTAACCCATTTTTAGCTGACGTGGAAAATGTCAGCTCAATTGGTAAGATTTTAGGGTCTCGTCGTTAATGGTTTAATTTCTAATCCCACATTTCGTAAATCCTTTTTAAACATTTCACTTTTAGATTCACATCTTGTATCATTCCCAGAAAGTACAAATGCAGACCAACAATAACAATATTCAGCTCTGCAATGTCGTATATGCTCAGGTATCAACCGTTAATAAGCCTGGAAAATCTAGCCAAAGCTCTTGTTGTCAGCTCAACCGATTCATACAACTTCTTCTTCGTGTCCCATTTCATTTTCGAACTTCCGCCTCATTTCAGTGTCCTTCTCGGCTATGATAATAATATTAAATACGTAAACGTACCTATACAAGGGCTGCAGAAAAACGGATTACAAAGTATATTTCTCAATAAAATTTTCAAGACAACGAACGAGTATGGCAATGATGACTACCGTGATATGGTAGACCGGATGATTGGGAGCTGAATTTAAATATGTATATTTCTATGAGAAGTAGACACAACAAAGCCACTAAAATCCAGCCATGAGTGAAGAGGTAAGTGTGCAGAATATGCCAGTTAAGTCGGCTGTGTACTGTAGATTTTGGACGTGTTAAAGGACTTGTCGTTGTGTCGTTCTTGCATTTTCAACTGTATGAGAGTACAGTGAACCGTTGTCAAGAAGTGTTGACATTGGACAAACTTAAGACCACTCCATGCATTTTTAATTAGGCCACGTAATTCTGGAAAAGTTCCATTTGATGTGGTGTATTTTTGCTTAACTTCTTTTGTCAGGATTTTCAAGTCAGAATGGATGATGTGACAAATTTTGGTAGTCTGTTTTATATATGCTTTTTTATTTATGAATGAGATTTTGAGAAAATCCAGACCGATATTAATTTTTTTTACAAATCTATTTAAATATCTATGGGAGATGTATCTATGCCTAGCCATATGTAGGTATGTATGCAATTTTTGTTTAATTTTTTAGGATCTTTTTAAAAACAGATATTTCTGCTTTAAAAATATAACGGACATAAGAATACAATGTCCGATATATTTTTTTTAAGCAGAAATGCAAAATTTTTTCTGTTTATGTCTTTGCAATCTTTATTTTTTTTTCAAATATAAGTTTTAATTTATGTAGTTGCATTGAATCCACACAGTTTCAAGCCTCCATGCAGGGACGTAGCCAGGATTTTGTTTCGGGAGGGGTCCCAATATTTCCGAGGTACCAAATTTGTTGGTTTCTCATTTTTTTTAACGTGTTAAATTAAGCTGACCAGACTTCAGAAGATCCAATGCTGTACACATACTTGCAGTATTCGGTTTTTATGCAAAGCCTCAGCCCCTCCAGAAAGAATAATAACCACAAGAGCAGATCAGCTGGAATTTACTAAGGAAACTTAACATTATATCAAAACTCAGCATGGTGAGATAATCTAGTGATACACTAGGGTGCTAGCGGCATTACGACACATGTTCATGTTGGACTAACTTGCGTAAACAATACTGCATCATGCTACCAGGCATGCAGTTATCTAAGATTTTTAACGAATAAAACACACGTTCACTTATCCGCCAGACCATCTTTCGGTATTACTTCACAGGGGCGGTCTCAGTGTCTCTACGTCCTGCTTCCACGTTCTGCAGAACATTATTGTATGCTACAGACAAACCACTCACTGAGGCCTATTTTGACCGCATCCATCTCCAGTGTGGGAACGATTCGGTATTGCAGACGAACCTTTAATTTTAATTTCACCCTCAGCCTGCCAGGATCGAACTTTCAAGGCATAGAACGTATTCTGCGTACTGATAATTTCAGGCGATGCTATACACTTCTCAGTTCTTCCTAGGATGCTTTGTCGCCTGACGGGATTAAGCTTCTTCGTATCATTCAGGAGTCTCAAGTCCAACTTCAATTAAGTAGGTATAACAACATTAAGGTGGGGATTATGCTGCGTTGTTCGACGTACAATATTTACTTCACTATGCCAAACCTATTCTTTCCGAATTTCAGCTTAACAAGCAAAATTGAAACAATTTCAAAACCTACAAGCCCCAGCCCATTTTCGATCTCGTCAGTAGACCTCAAACGACCAAAGGAAATTTTTATTCGGTAAAAAATATTGAAACAATATGGTGGTGATTATACCTTAAATTCCTTATTTAGAACTCCTCAATTTAATGTTTTTCTCCTGTGCCGAAAAAAAAAATATACTGATCATTGATCCCTTCTGAAAAGCTATCTACGCCACTCCTTGACAAAAAATAATCTGAATTTGAAGCACAAACGTATGTTTTAAGGCGAAAAACTTAACAGGGAAGAGTACTCGAAATAAGATTATACACATAAAATGGTAGCTACGGAGTGGAGTCTAAGGAGAACCTTCAGGGCGGTGGAAGGTTGGATTATCCTGGTTGCAATATTTTTGAGGAGAGTATGCAATTCTTCATTGTTACATTAGTGATGCTACGCCGGTTCCCTAGGCTCGCCAATTTAACTGATTCGAAGCACATATTGGGGGAAAAAAAACTTTTATCTAAAAACCTCTGGCAGAGTCCTTTCTTTAGTATGCTTTTACCTATAGAGGTTGATAGGTTGATTCAAAGCTATGGACAATTTTCGAAAATTTTTGAAAGCTCAAAATGCGATTTGGGCTGCCGTGACTTCGGAACGCGGATAGACCGTGTCATTTGTAGCAAATGTGAGCGCCAAAGCTCTACAAGTTTGCCGGATCTTAGAAAGACAGAGAAGGGTTCCGAGATATGGAGAATGAACGATTCCCAAACACATAAAATTGCGATTATTTCACTAACATCGATCATACATGCTACCTACACGGAGAGAAATTTCCGTAGTGAACTTTACTAAAACGAGTTATAACATTTATTAAATTTTGAATAATTAATATTCATTACAGAACCAATAATTTTGTATCCGTTTACTACAAAATGCTGTGAAATTGACAGTTCGCATGCTAATATACCTTTTATTACGATGTAATTAAAAAAGTTATTACACTATATTTCGGTAGAATTTTATTGTAAATGCAATAAATTTTCACCTGAAATCTAGTTTCCTACAAATTTCGTATAAATGAAATGTCAAAGGAATAATATTTTTTATGAAAAAGTCAGTGATATTCCATATCGTTGTGAATTTTTTGAAGAACTTTCGTTCAATTCTTGGTAAGTCAATTATTATTTATAATATTGTGTTTATTTTTTACTATAATTATTATATTTTTACAGGGGAAGCTATGAATTTAGTAGCGAAGCAAAGAAAGAAAGTTTAGTGTGAAAGCTCTATGCAATATTCCGAATTTATTAAATAAGTACATATGGACATCAATGAAAAGGTAATTCATATACATATGTATGTACATACATACATATGTTTGTAAGTCCATATAAAACCCGAATTTTCAGCAATTTGGATTACCTCAAACACTGCATTTCTAAATGACTATATGATGTGTAAAATATGTATAATAACGCCATGATTTAATTATAATTCATAAATTTTTGTTCTTCATTTCAGAAAAGAAAACGGAATAATGAAACGAAGTGCTTAGGATACAAAAACGGGTTTTCTCGGAGAATTCTTTTTCATAATTCGCAAATAGGAAGAATTTGCAATATTGTGAACCATATTATGTTGTAATGCGTATGTTTCTACATACAACAAATGCATTTTGAAAATAAATGGTTACTGTTACAGAAAATTGTTGATGTTCTTATTTACTGCAATCAAAATACATTATTAATATGCATTGCACTAAAATTCACTGAAACATGTAGTTAAAATTTACAGTGGACAAACAATAAATTGAATTATTCTGTAATGAAATTCATAATGACAGATAGCTACATTTAATTATTTTCACCTATGAATTATTACTACTGTTGTAGTGAACTTTTACAGTAAGTGAGAGTTAATTTTATTACATTGTAATAATATTTTTCACAACATGAGTAGTTAATTTTACTACAAATACGATGGGGTCAAAATTGATTGAATTTCAGTAAAATTTACTACCGATTTTGTAAAATTTCACTATTTTTTTCTCTCCGTGTACAGGAGTCAAATTTTACACCTTAAAAGCAGACAAGACTGAATACCGGTTACTCATACATTAAGCTTAAAGCATTATATAGCCAGTGTGAACGACCATGCTATAAGTATGCTTAAAGTTTAAATTATGGATAAATATGTACGGGTAACCGACACTGAGTGAGTTATTGTGTGGGATGGCGAATGCTGTACACTTTGCTGTACATTTCCCAATGCTGTACGACAGGTGAAAATGCTGTACTGTACAGCAAAATGCTGTACGTATGGTCAGCTTATGTTAAATTCAAAATGGAGGAAAAATTATTGCCAAATTTTGTCAAGAGCTCCGAATGTAAAGTGTTCCCTAAGATTCAAATAGCATCTTTTCGTAAATAGTCAGAGGCGGATCCGCCAGTAGGCTGGAACCTAGGACGGCAGTTTTAAGGACGAGGCAAATTTGGCCAAATATAGGGGCAAACATAAACAAATAAATCGGAAATATTAATAAGCAATAGAAATTAAGATAAAATATTTCTTAGGGTGATTAAGAAGATTACAAGCCAATGTAAACGAACTGTGCGTGCATTGCAATTCACTTATGTATTTTCGAAGTAAATAAAAGTATTTTTTTTTTTAATTCTTAATAAACTAAAAATTTAAATCTTGAAATCAATCAATGCAGAATCATCCCTTAAATTAAGGAAATTGATTTGCTCAAAAATTAAAACCGTCAAATTTCAAGCAAAAGCACAAAAGCTTCAGATTTATGTCCGAGGAAGGGAAATACATTTTTTGTTGTTATTTTGATACTTCTTTGATATACTGATACGCCTTCAGCCGTTGGGATGTCTAAACATACATACTAAAGCTACTTTCCAAACTTGCAGATTTATCTCCAAACATCGTTATGAAATTTTTGTTAGAACTAAAGTTCCAAGTCAATGTAAAAATTTAAATTTTACGCGGTAATTTTCTCATAAAATAAACGCTATAGCAAGATATGCAAATTTTATCGAATGGTATTATGGTCAAACGAATTGTACATACACACCATTCTAGATAAGGCAAATCACGTCGTTTTCCACTTTTATATGAATGCGGCAATAACATTTTTTTTTTACTTTATGAAAAAATTGTATTGATAGTTGCCCATACAAATGGCAGTATGATAAACTGTAAAATTTTACGCAAAACTTAGGAAAAATTGAATAAACCAGAACGAATGAAATCAAATCAAAACAAGATAATATATACACCGAATTGAGAAGGATGTTAAAAGATTTAACTGACAACTGTCACCACAAAAATACAAAAAAAACTTAGGATAGCCCTCAAATTTTGCTTATGCTCCCTGACATTGAACTTAGCTCTGTGATAAAGATTAAAGAACACTCAAGACCCACGAAGCGAAAAGCTCATGTGTACATTAATGTATATTAAAGTTGAAAATCATTAGATGTAGGTAAATAAAGAAAATTAGCTATGAGTATTCATTTTCGACACTAAGTATTCAATCGATTGTCATTTAAGTGAATAAGTAATGATGCCTTAACACAATCTGATCAAAATAGCTGAATTCGAAAGTTTCGATTATTTTTCAAAACATTTCGGGAGGGGTTCGGACCCCATGGACCCCTCCCCTGGCTACATTCCTGCCTCCATGGCGCCTAACTGGAGCTTAAAGATATTATTTAGGCTACTTCTTATTCGAAGAACTTAATTGCAAATTTTAGTCAATCTTCCTCTTCCGATCATATCTGTGTCATAATTAGCAAATAAAAAAAAATATTTTGCGTGAGTTGCAGAAAGCTATTGACACCGCACATTTCTTGTGATGCTGAGTCTCTTGATCGTTGTGAACTAGCATCTTTGTATAACAAGTGCAAATTTTTCGGCTGTTAAATCAGCGGAGATAAAAAAGTAGTTCTTTTTTATTAACGCGACCGTTTATCAAACGATCACAAAAACCACTACGTAAGATCGTCACTGGAACTGGAAACAAGTATGTAAGTATTTTATTTATTTTTGAAGACTTTAGTTTTTACTTACTTTAGCCTCGGGTCCGGGAAAATTGCCTCTATTGCCTCTGTGCTCGCCTCAACATGCGACATTTTTCGCCAGAATCAAAACGCGCCGCAGTCTTACTCAAAGTGTCTAAACCACATAATTCAAATCTTTTGTCATGAAGTTATCCCTGGAAATCGGAAACCATAACTGTTTCATTCCACCCCGAAGGAGCAATTATTTCTATTCAGGTGTACTCTCTATTTCGTATCGTTTTCCTTTCCTAAACTACAATATATGCCATCGTCGCCATACTTTATTCTTCGCCCACTCAAATACAAAAAGGCTAGTTTGGTGTAGTGCGCTGCAAATGCCATACATCATACATACGGGTTGTCCCAAAACTAACCTCCCATCCCATCGCTACAGCTGTACCTATATCAAGGAACTATTCCATAGCATCTAAATCTAATCCTTTCTTTTTGGCTTTTGGGTTAAAATAAAACCTCCGGCAAACGTTTTCTTATCGTCCTCGTACAAATGTACGAGTACATCCGTAAAACAGCAACCGCATTGAAAGGAAAGGGTTGAAAATCGACGAATTTTCCCCAGGAATGAATGGAAGGTATAAGAGGTGAAGGTGATGGTACTGTATGATGAGTTTGTGCAGAAGGGGTCGAGAGAACCATGTCGCCAATAAATCAAATTTTATTACAGTTTTCTTCATTTTACATAGAAATGCTCATCTATCTGACAAGACAACTTGTACACGAACGAACAAACGACCCAACTGAACGAAAGATATATTGTAGATACTCCCGTAATGATAGTAGTCTTCTGTTTGCATTTTGCTGTAACTACACATACTACTTCTTGAAATTTTGGAGAGTCGATAGGTTGGTTGCGGATATTGCGTGAAAACAGTCCTGGAAACGAGCGAGGTGAGTTGCCTGCTTTGCGGAAATAATTGGCGTGAAATTAAATAAGTGTTATCTACAATCAAATGTTAATGAGACATCACATAGATTTTTCCGTTTTTCTGACGAACACATCCTATTGCAATAGGTTGGATTAAAGTCCAACATGTTTGAAACTGTATTATCCTTGAAAAAATATATCACCAGATATTTCTTCAATTTTGACAACACCTTTCACTGAAAATTCAACACATCTCTCGCCTATGTTCTCAACACACGAAAATTTCAAATGTATATCAATGTTCAACTGTAAAATATTCGTTCCAGCGTGGCCATAAATCTCGAAAACCTTCTAGCTCGCATACATTTAATTAGGCAACATTATCCGAAAAGTGCGTATATGTGACAAATATGAGATGATTTAGGATGGTAATTAGGACAACGATATGTGTGAATGAGAGCATATCAAGCGCTAAGGGTTGGCACTCGTGCTACTATCATTTTGGTTCATGACCGATAACAAACTAATATGGGAATGGGGTGCACGAATATATATTAGTTTGGAAATTGCACATAAAATAACAGCAAATCAAACTACATTACATATACCTACATATATTTATCACTAGTCGGAAACTAGATTATTTCATCTGTAAATATGTATGTATACATATTTATTCTTCTACTGAAATCTTACAACATTTATATGAAAGATAAGAGAAAGCGGATAAAATAAACTTTTACTTTTAAATCAAACATGAAAAATTCATTACTCGTTCGCAATCCAAATCCACGCTTGTAAATAAGGAAAAAATAGAAAGAAAGGCAAAGGTATACTGATACTCGTATATTGTGGTCCCACTAAATGAAACAGCCGTACATTTGGTGTGCTTGTGAAACTTTCATCATTTGATGTCCTGGTGATTGGTCCTTGGCGGGCCGTGCTTGTGAAGTGAAATATACCTAAAAACTGAAACTTGTAAAAAGTAAGATGTAGGAAATGTATATGTACTCGTTTTTTGCCTGTGAAAAAAAAAATCGAGTACAGTGGGTGACAGAAGTTTATGTGTTTCCTTTAGTATAATTTAAATTAATTAATTATAATTTAAATTAAATTAAATAAATCAATTTTGAGGACGTAGTTGAACTGGTTGCATAATCATGCGATCATTATTTTATTTTAAATATACGTTAGTCGGCGTATGTGTTTTGACATATGTTGCTTTAGGGCCCAAATATTGATTTTGCTTAACTAGAGGTAATAACGGTAAATTCCTTATAAGGAAATCAAAGCACATATTAACACCAATTAATATGCTCAATATTCTTTCTGTTCGTTTTTGGACCCTCTTGTTATAAAGAAGTGAACAAATAGTTGCGTAATTCTGTTGCGTGGCATAATTATTTTGACAATATTTAATATTTAAATATTTGATTGAACACCAATTTTTCTGGAAATAAAATTTACAAAATATATTTTTATTAATTTTTGAGTTTACATTTTGAATTCGAAAAATATAGAAAATGTGAAGTGAATGTGAAAAAAAAATGAAATTCGAAGTTTGGTTTGAGCCTCCGTAGAGGCAATCAATCCTGGTTTAATGGTTGGAGACACTGTAATTGAATTTAGTTTCATACGACCGCTTGTTCATTATTGAATACCAAAATTGAATAATAGAAAATAAATAGAAGACTATTGACAGCACCACAGAAAGGGGATGTGAATTTTAATAATTACCAGAAAATCTTCCAAAACATTTATGGAAAATGTCCTAATGAAACCAAGCGATATTATAAATATGGAGAATTCGCCACGTAGGCACAGATAATAACAACCAGCTTCGGCCTAGAACCAAAAAAAAAAGGCAAATTGCATGCAGTTAGAGTAACACCAAAGAAAGAGTAAAAAGCCATCAAAATCAAACCGTTGTATAAACGAAAAAGTTAAAGCCACTGTAACTTTCGGAGAAAGTTTTTTTTTGTAACTGATGCTCGTTTAAGTTAAAATTTTTGTTTCCATGGCCAATGCTTCTTTTGGTCGTCATTGAATCGTCGGAAGTTTGATTTTTTTGCGGCATAATTTGGTTTGAACATTATTTCTTTCATAGAGTTTTCAATCATGGGTCGCTGATCACTCGGGGTTGACATTCGCTTTCTTTCAGACACAGTCAAAATTCGTCATTCCTTATCTTATAAAATTTTTGTGTTTAATAATGATCAGTTTTCCGTATGACATAACATCCAATAGCAGCGTATTAAATCTTTAAATTAGACTACGAGTATGGATTCCCTCTATCGATGCTCAAACCAAACTTCTAATTTTTTATTTTTTTTTAATGTTTCGAGCCACCACTGGTGATACTTTTTCCTTGAAACTCAAAGAACTCAAAAGTTAAGAGAATATGTTTCGTCTGCAATTCTTGCGAAAAAAATTGGTGCGCAATCAACGAGGTAAATATTGTCAAAATACTTATACATACTTATGGGGAATTAATTACGTCCCCAATTTTTCTCTTCTCTATAGGATTAGAGTCCGAGAGGAGTCAAGAAAGAGTCAAGAGTCACATAGTCTATGTGACACAAACTGGTCCAAAGTTCAGGTCTGCCAAAATGCCGCTCTACGCATCGCGACAGGTTGCCTTCTGATGTCTGCCCAGGATCACTTACATCAGGAGACAAAATTGATGCCAATACGTGATCACAATCTCCTACTCTCTAAACAGTATCTTGTTGCTTGCTACCGTGAGGATCATCCCAATAATCATCTCATGGACCGAATTCCTCCACCACGACATGTCAGGCGTGGTTTACGAGACCTTGAGAGAGAGGTTCAGGGATACAAACGGGACCCTTACGATGAAGTTGCATACCGAGCCGCCATTGCAGCGATCCACACTGAAGAAGTGAATCGGTCTATCGCGAGTTTAGGTGCGAATAGAGTCCTCTCAGAGCGCCCACCACCAATTTCGCCTGAGGAGATTAGGCTCCCGAGAGCCACCAGAGTAACACTAGCTCAACTTCGGTCGGGCTTTTGTTCACGCCTTAATTCGTACCTTTCTCGCATAAACCCGGACATCCAAAACATCTGTCCAAACTGCAATGGTACTCCTCATGATGTGGGCCATTTGTTTCAATGCCCCGCTGCGCCCACTGATCTTACCCCTATATCACTGTGGGAAAACCCTATCGCAGCAGCTATGTTTTTGTCCTTAGACCTCACGGACACAAACATTGACGAACCATAAATCGTACCCACATAGATGCACATAGGTTACACACCTTTCTGCACCGCTACAAGAAGAAGAAGAAGGAGTCAAGAAAAATATTTAGCATGTTTCTTGCTGTTGATATGAACTTTAATTTCGTTAAAGATACGTGTTCGTTTTGCATCCAATTTCGAGACGTATTTAACTATTTTTTGAATGGTTCTACTTTCATTGTATCAGCTATAGACTAAAGGAACATGTCTGTATAGAAACGAGTCCGAGGCTAATTTCGGGCGCGGCCGAAATTTAGATACCCTTCGCTCCCCTTGGGCTAAGTCTTTTCGGGCGTACTTACGACTGGTATTTAATCCCCTCCCCCCATTCTTTTCCTTCTGTCTTCACAAAAGTTCCGTTGCGTCGGCAAAACAATATTTGTGTTGGGTTTGGTTGGAATAAGTGGGCAAATAAAAATATTTACTCTGGTAATTTTATTGGGGGATGCGGGAGCATGGCCCCATAGTTCGATCCCATTTGTTTTGACCTTTTTTGTTGCTTTGATTATGAAAGACACACTAATTCAAGGCTTTGTGAAATTGGTGGAAAAAATATTTCTTAGAAGAACCAAAATGGGGGGTTGGGTTTGTATGGCAGCCCCATGACCCCATGGTCTCATTTGATCCATTCTTACATATGTTTTGTGTCATTAATAGAAATACATTTGTGTGAAATTTGGTTTAAATTGGTGCACAAATAAAAAAGTTTTTCTTAGAAGAGCCTAATTTGGGGGGTTAGGTTTGTATGGCAGCCCCATGACCCCATTGTCCGATCTGATCCATTCTTACATAGGTTTTGTGTCATCAATAGAAATACATTTGACTAAAAATTGGTTTAAATTGGTGCACAAATAAAAAAATTTTTCTTAGAAGAACCTAATTTGGGGGTTAGGTTTGTATGGCAGCCCCATGACCCCATGTTTTGATTTGACTCATTCTTACATATGTTTTGTGTTATCAATATAAACTCATTTGTCCGAAATTTGGTTGAAATTGGTACACAAATAAAAAAGTTTTTCTTAGAAGAACCTAATTTGGAGAGTTGGGTTTGTATGGCAGCCCCATGACGCCATTGTCCGTTTTTACCGATTCAAACATACAAACTGCCTGCAGCAAAAAGAAGCGTTTGCACAAAATTTCAGCTTCATACCTTTTAAATTGGCCGAGTAAAACGCGTCGCAACAGACAGACAGACAGACAGACGGACAGACGGACATTGCCCAATCGATTCCCCAAGTCATGCTGATCATATATGTATACTTTTTATATGCTTCCTTCAATTCGTTACAAACTTCATGACAAAGTTAATATACCCTTTCACTCTATGAGCGAAGGGTATAAATTTACCCATATAGTGCACAAAAACGGTGGTTTTACGTAGAATTGGAAAAATATTTCGGCATAGGAGACCGTGATCATTTTGCCCTGTCCGATGTGGCAGTCTTCGCCTTCTTTGAATCACATTCGTCAAGTGTAGTTCAAAACAATAAAATAAATTTCATACAGGGTGGCCCATATAACAAAAAAAAACGATTTTTAGCACATCTTTTTTGTTTATCATGTTTTTAATTCTGCAAATTTAAATTAGAGACCTGGGAGATTTTTTTGCAAAGACCAAGTAGGCCATTTTTCGGATAAGATTGATTTGTGAAAAAAAATCATTTTCCGAGGTTCCTGATCTGAATTAACTATAATTTTTTTTTGTTTGACAACATTTTTTTCTCAAGTTTTTGTAAAATAAACTAGATCCGAAGACAGTCTGCTGACCTTAGACAGCAGATAATTCATTTTTAGGAAAATCTTTATTTTCGGGTACATAAAATAGCAATTTTCACACATTAATTCATTCAAATACAAAATTGATCATTTATTAACAAAAAATCTGGTAGAGGGTAATTAGCACATTTGGGGAAAAAATAGCTCAGATAATTGCATCAGCAGGGTTTATATTCTGAAAAATGTTTCATGGAGAAACATAAATAGTTTCTTCAAACCTCCAACCATGGACGTAGCCAGGATTTTGTTTCGGGAGGTGTCCAGCTCTCGATTTTAGGAACGCTGCATTAGCTGCATATTTTCCAGTAACTTTATTGTTTCCATCGCTTGAATATGCTTGAACCATTTTTTTTTTCAAATTGTCACCATTTTCTAAATTTCCAAGTTTCGACTTTTTCGTCTCGAGAAATAAAAAATGCAATTACAAAAAAAAAAAATATTTCAAATAGATAATTGACATCAGAAAAGGTACCGTGAAAATTCCAAGCCTTTTATTTGTTCTATTTTTTTAAATGCTGCTAGATGAGTTCAAAGGAGTACATTACATGATAAAAATCGGCATTTTGAAAAAAATTGTTCTTTTCAAAATTTCGCTCAATAGTTTTTCAATTTTGAAAACCAACGTTTGAAACAGAGCTAATGATACAGCTGCCAATTGTGCAACAAATGTAATGAACACGGTTGTCTTTAAAAAAATAAACTAGCAAGTCTGTTGTCTGTATTTTCTTAATAAGCTTTTTTGGATTCAACAGTTTCTATTAACTGGATTTCCTTTTATCAAAACTAACTGCGGGTTCACTTTTCTCCTTTTTATATAATTCTAACCAAAATGACTCAACCTTTCAAGTTGTTCGTTAATAATTTCCAATACCATCGAACATGAAAGATCAGTCATATATTATAAAATTTTATGCTTCTTGAAATGATTTCGGCAAAGGTCCTGACCCCCTAGATACCTCCCCTGGCTACGTCCCTGCCTCCAACCTTCACTATCAGATAAAGCTACACATACGTTGCATAATGTAAACAAATCACCCATTTTTCTAGTATATTTCCATAAAATTGAAATGAAAAATATTAATGAACAAAAAAGTTATGCTTTGTTCAAATGGTATACTCTTATATGAGCCACCCAATATTTTTATTACTTCTCTTTGGCGGCTCTTTTTTGTAAAATCATTTACTAGTTTGTAAAAGCTTT
This sequence comes from Microchrysa polita, assembly GCA_949715475.1. Lineage (NCBI taxonomy): Eukaryota > Metazoa > Arthropoda > Insecta > Diptera > Stratiomyidae > Microchrysa > Microchrysa polita. Next base: position 86,210,055 of record OX454418.1, on the reverse strand, counting down.
CCAAAAATTATTGAAGGAGGGACACTTATTTCATTCGCATCGAATAATGAGTGTATTCACGTCCACTCCACTCCATTGAGGACAGAAATATATTTAGATTAGCAAGAGAAATCCGCTAATTCGTAATTATTAATTATTATATTCTAAGCATCCTCAGCAATACACTCATCTCTTTGGCGGCATTTTAATTGAGAAAAGGTATAATTAATATTAGTTTTTTCTTTTATTGACTGTTAAAAATATTTCGCCATTCGCTGTCTGGTTGAACTTTGACAAAAGGAAAAGCTGAGTTGGCCAAAGCAAGCAATTCAAGTCAAAGAATGAAATGATGTTGTCTGTCCTTTTCAAGCCCTGCAAACAGTTCTACTTAACATATGTAGGTACACTGTATACCCGACCCGAACCATACAATCGCCCGGTATACAATACAACACTCTTTCCACCTAACAAGTTACACGCACATTTAACCGCCAGGATGAGATGTCCATATAAATTCAAAATACCCAAGGGTGTTTCATATCACCTGTTTCTTTACGATATTGCTCGTCCCAAAGGTTATTTTGCGTGTTTCGCGACGACCTTTCACTACTCGAATAGCAAGCTATGGCATGGGAGCCCTTTACGTGCACTCAAGGTGTCATTCTACGGCAACTTTTCTTTTGTTTACAGGTGGTTGCCACAAGTAAATATTCTGTTCCCACATCCTAGATGCTTGCGAGCATACAGCGCGTCACATTCATTTCTTTTTTTCTTCATTCTAACTTCTTCTACTACGGCTTCGTTTTGGGGGTAGTTGATTTGGTTTTTCGTGTCTTTTCTTTTTTTTTCTTAATTTTCGGAAACTGGCTTGGCTGAAGGCGTTTTTTTTTTTGACGGTAGAAAATATTCATATATGTACATAGATAGAAGTTACTTCAGGGAAATTTGTGTGCCGAGTGCTTCCGAGGATTTTAATATCAAATTTGATATTGTATAGATGGGTACAAATTGCATGCGTAAATAATGCGAATTACTGATTTCAAAAGCGTCTTTTTGGACCTCTTATCGTACCTAAGCTTTTGAGTCAGAGTTTTCATATTGGTCTGTGTTTAAGATATTTATAATGCTTCCCACCAAAATCGGAAAGTTTTACATAAGTCTTATATTCGAACAGAATAAGACTTACTCAATAAGAGATTATTCAAAAAAGTCTTAGGGCCATTTTTTCGTACATCTTATAGGCTGGTTAGTCTTATTGCCTAGAGAAGACACACACAATATTTAGAAAGCTTTTCCATTTTATTGAATGAAATTTTTGTTTATTTTGCATAGTTCTGCCATATTTTGATGGTTACACCATCATCTTAGATTAAAAAAATCATTGCACGGTTTCATGCAACAGCGTAAATAAGCAAAAGATAACATAACTATGCAAAATAAACAAAAATGTCATTCAGTACAATGGAAAAGCTTTCCAAATATTGTGTGTGTCTTCGCTAGGCAATAAGACTAACCAGCCTATAAAATGTACGAAAGAATGGCCCTTAGTCTTTTACAAGAGGAAATCCTTACTAAAAAGCTTACCTTAACATGGGGCATGTCATTGGCGGTAAGGTTTAAAGCAGTGATTCCTAAACGGGGGAGGGGGGCTGATTTTTACGTATGCAAATTAATAACATCAACACCTTATCAACCCTCAATAGCGACTTCACCGCACTATTTATGTCCACACCACGTGAGATCCAAAATATTATCAAATCCGTAAAAGTAAAAAAGGCAGCTGGATTTGATAAAATATCAAACATGGTCCTCAAAAATCTCCCTAGAAAGGCTTTAGTACAACTAAACTTTATTATCAACGCATGTTTATCTAAATCATATTTTCCTCTCTCTTGGAAATATGCTAAAGTGATACCGATAGCTAAACCAGGGAAGGATGCGAGACTTCCTGAAAACTGTAGACCTATTAGCCTCCTACCGGCAATGAGCAAAATTCTTGAAAAAACTATATTATCTCGACTAAATGAAGTTGTCGAAAGGTTGAGAATCTTACCAGATTTCCAGTTTGGGTTCCGTAAAAAACTCTCTCCTGTCCACCAAGCACTTCGATTACACAAATACATAAAACACTCAATTAAAGAGAAAAAATCAGTAGGTGTTGTAGCCTTAGACATTGAGAAAGCCTTCGACTCAGTCTGGCATAACGGGTTGCTATTTAAATTAAGAAAATTTGGTATTCCTACTTATTTAATCAAAATTATTCAATCTTTCCTGTCAGACCGAACTTTCTCCGTTCAAATTGGAAAATCCCTCTCAATGGCAAAAACCATACCGGCAGGTGTTCCACAAGGATCATGTTTAAGACCGGTCCTCTTCAATATATATACTGCAGATATACCACAAACAAACAACTGTCAGTTAGCATGTTTTGCGGATGACGTGTGCCTTTTTTGCGATGGTGAAGACCCAACAAATATCTCCTTAAACCTTGAGATCCAATTAGAGTCTTTATATCAGTATTACTTTCGATGGAAGATAACACTGAATGCCGCCAAAACCCAAGCGGTATTTTTTTCGAAGAAAAGGAAAAGAAAAAATTTACCAGACAGACCCTTAGACTTTCTTGGTGAACCTATTAAGTGGAATAAGGAAATGAGTTACCTTGGGCTAGTCTTTGATAAAAAACTAACTGGTCTACATCACATTGAAACAACTTCGGAGAAAATGAGGAAAGCGTTCTGCTCCTTATACTCGCTTCTAAATAAGAAATCGAAACTTTCTCTCGAAAATAAAATTCTGATTTACAAAATGGTTATACAACCCATTGCTGCATATGGTTCACCCTTATGGAGGCTCTATGCGAAAACCACTAAAACCAAATTGCAAATAACACAAAATAAAATCCTTAAACATATTGCCAATAAGCCTTTCTTCTATTCTATGATAAGGTTGCATAATGAGACCAAAGTCAGAACAATTAATGAAATAGTAAATAGAATTTCATCTATATTTATGGCAAATTGCACCCACATAGACAATAGTATTATTTTATATTTACTTAGCACATAATGCAACTTAGTTTTAAGTAAAGGGCTATGCCCACTGTTACGTTCGTAGGTTAAGTTTTAACATTTTCTCTCTTTTTTTTTTGTCACTATAAGGTTTTCATGCTTTTTTCCTTAACCTATACTTTTAGTCACTTAAACTAAATCATCTGAATTGCTTGCTAAAAATATATAAACTATAGAGTTAAGGTTGCATACCGGAATCTAAGTTAAGGTCTTGTTAAACATTGTTAAATCTATATTATGAAATAAATTGAAATTGAATTGAATTGACATTGTGTTTCACGTACATTTTGTTAAGTTCAAAAGAAAGTTTAGTAGTTTTTTTTAGATAAAAATATCTGCAACTATAAATTTATAATCCAATAGCGAACCTTATTTTTATACAAGTGCAAATTGCCTTACATGTAAATTAATCGATTCACTCGTACTAATCTAATATGTATTAATTAATCAATCATGTATTCCGTCAGTGTCAGTGGACACAGTAATCTTCTCCGTGTATTTAATACCATGTTATTCCCTCAACTGCACTGTCTACAATCTAATTTATTCTGAATTTAAAAGTGCCCTAATACCCAACTTAACTATTCAATTTTGTCACCAACTAGTTTGTGGGTAGTCCATTTATTTATTATTATGTATTGGTCATTCGACAAAATTCATTCCATTCATAAAAAATGTGTTCGAATTTCGAATGCGCATCAAAAAGTGCATTAGGTAACAGCGAAAGGAGCGAACTTGGCCCAGTTGAATTTTGCTCTACTACTACTACACAATCTCTTCGGGTATAATTTATTCATAATTCCACCATATTGATGATGATGCCAATGCACTTTGTTGTCATGCGGGAAGACGATATTTTATAACAAAAAAATTGATCACTTCCACTGGGCACCATTTGAATTCAATGTCAACGCCAGAAACAATAAATTTACTTATTATTCTTATTATGCTTCTTGAGACGGTGCGTAATAGATAACCGAAAGCAGTTTTGTATTAATTTGAAATATGTACAAAGATGAAGTTATTTTTTAGTGACATCTTTTATCCCACCACATATTGTATAATTTTTGATAGTTGTTGATTAGATACAAATTTAGATTCAATTTAATGCCCAGATGACCGCTCATCTAACCCGAGAAACCGGTAGTAATATGTATATGTATATATATGTGTCATGTGTTGCACTTTTTCTGTGGATATAAACATAATGTAAATGTTACATACTATCTTATAATCTTAATAGTTGAAATAGATTGGCTGCGTCAGCATCAGCATCGGCAGAGGCATCGGCATCAGCAGAAAAATTTCAATTTAGAACACACGCATTTGCCTTTGATGACCCACATTGACAGCAGCGGCAGAAGCATCGGCAGAAGCATTTTTCTGCTTCTGCCGCTGCTGTCATTGTGGGTCATCAAAGGCAAATGCGTGTGTTCTAAATTGAAAATTTTCTGCTGATGCCGATGCCTCTGCCGATGCTGATGCTGACGCAGCCAATCTATTTCAACCATAAGGCTTTTTGGAACAAGTTGTAATAGTTTTGTCATGTCAAAAGAGTATTTAGCTGCAAGAAAATTTCATCGAATAACTTAGTTGCTGATGATGATTTTAATCGATTTAATAGATTTTTACTAAAATAAGCCATTTATTTGTATAGAATGCAGCAATTTGAAAATGATATTTTGATTGCATATCGTCATTAATATACCAGCATCTTGAATCTACCAATTTAGCGATTTTGAGATAATGTGATTTTTAGACTTCATGTCCATAATGATGAATTTAAAATTAAGGTTGTTTTTAGACCTGAAAGTGAAACAGAAAGTCGGAAATACCGGGGAATTCCATAAACTCCATAAATGGTTTGAGTATTTATGTTCGATTCCTCTGTCATTAGATAGTTTCCACCAGGCGCGCACAGAGAATTTACGGGGCCCGGGACATATAAATAAAAGTGGCCCCTTTGAGAAAAAGAACATTTGTCCTTGGAAACTCTATAAATGTTGTTCCTACTACAGGATGCCAGGATGCTGGTACCTGAGAGAGCGGCATTAGGGTAGATAGATAGGGTGCTCGTCTTCGAATCATAGGTTCGCGGTATCGAATCTCATTGTAGGCGCAAGTAATTTTCTATGCTTAAACATCACACCTATAGAGGTCAATGCTGCGCTGCGTGAGCATTTTTATAAAAAAAAACAATTGATGAAATCATTAATTTAATAAACGTTACAACAAGAACGCTATTCTCAATGTAAGAATGCAAAGAGTCAAAGTAGCTCTTAGCAAAGTTATTTTAAGTACGATGTTCTTAATTTTAGCAGAAAAACTGTAACGTCAAAATCATGTTTCAAAATACTTGGTTTAAGATCGATCCACAGTGCTACCCCAGTCGCAGTCACAGTAATTTCTCATTCAAATTGACAGATTGTCAGTCAATCAATTAACTTGAACTGACTGTGACCGATAACTGAAAAGTGTGGATGGACTTTCAAGAGTGTTTTCGATTGATTTCACTCTACTTTTTTCTCAGTGTAGGGGGCCCACTCAAGAAGGCGGCAGGGCCCATAGTGAAGTTGTTCCGTCACTGCTGATGGCATTGCAAAAATCGAAATTCTTGTATCTTCATAAACGTTACTAAGATCGAGTGTGCACTGATCCATAGGAGAACAAAAGTCTAAAACCAAACCAGTAGAAAACATTGAGAAATTTTGCTAGTTCGAGAGCATAGTTACAGATAAGACTACAATGAGTTAACAACAATCAGAGAGAGACTTGAATAAATATAAGTTTATGGAAACTAAATAAGAAATAGTCAATTAAAGGGGATCCATCGTTTTCAGTTTCTTGGTTAGCACTTTCTCTATAAAACACACATAGGAGGACACTCAGATTTTAAGAGCATACAGATTAATTAGATAGATTTCGGCAGAGTGTGCTGTTGATTTTAACACCTAAAATATATCAAGATCAGTGCCAATTTTAGATTTAGCAATTTTAATAGAAAAAGGTAGGTGAAGGGAAATCCTATAAGGTCCTAGAAATGCTTTGAATAACGCAAAACAAGATAAATAGAGATTTAAATAAAATTTATCTGACATCAATTCGTGTATGCGCACTACGAGACCACTGTCCCTGCGGGGCCCTCTCCAACGCGGGGCCCGGGGCAAATTGCCCCTTTTGTCCCACCCTCTGTGCGCGCCTGGTTTCCACGATGAGTTCATTGTTGAAAAAAGGGGAATTGAAAATTAATACATATTGGCAGTGACAATATGTGCAATCATTTTTGGATTTAAGCTTATGAACTCCCCAGCGATTCTACCATTTTTCACCAAAGTAAGTACGAAGTACGCATTTTCATTGGAAAAATTGCAGCTGAAAAAATGTCCTTTTTAACTTTCGCCTTTTTTATTTTTATCCGTGGCAACTAAAGAGTTAATTGAGTTTTAGCATATCGCATGCCCCTTAGTACCTAAGCATTAATAGCCTCACGCCAACTGAATGCAACGGAAGTTATCTAGGTTTGTCAAGTAGACCAAGTAAACCAAGCATCTTTATTGGTAAATGCAGGGCGATTGCTCACTGAAGTGAAGGCTCCGGTCTCGTGAAAAGACATCTGGTTTGCAGCGCCTTTCTTCGTTTGTTATACCCGTCACTATGTGAAAGGGTATATTAACTTTGCCATGAAGTTTGCAACGCACCTCCCACTATACAAAGTCAGGGTGTCCCGCATCGGGTGGTCAATACTGTAAGGATTGATAGCGCAACTTGTTTCAGCAAGAAAATTACCAATACATTCGCAATTTTTTTTACCGTTACCTTGTTATCGCTTTTTTTGTGAAAGTCATCGAAAATCGTGACTTGTCACGCAAAATCGTAATTTGCAGCACTCTTGATGACTTAATTCAAGAATTGATTTCAGTTTCAGAAACTACATAAAATTTCACAAAAACTAAAGTTTTTCCTGTTGCCAACATTATCGGGACTTTCAAGATACAGTTACTCAAACTTAATAGAAATTTTAAAATAGATTTTTCATCGAAAATTCAAACAGTAATTTCATAACGGTGCTACGTACAACTCTGCAAAGTTGATAAAAGTTGCTTCAACATGTTGGCTTTGCAACGGTATATCACTTTTCATATTTACATTACGGGATATTGGAATTACACATATTGAATGTAAAAAAACGAGGTAATTATTTTGTTATCGGATTATTTAAACTGAAATTTTTTTTATTTTTTTTTTATATTTAATTTTCTCAATTTTGAAAATGCTGCTGGAATTGGCCTCCTCCGTTTTGTATGCAGACTCGACACCTTCGGCGCATGGAAGAAACGTCCCGAAGGATTTCAGGAGGGGTTTCCTTAATGTTATCACAAGCATCATTAATTCGCTGCAGCAGCTGTTCCCGGGAGGTAATCGGCTCGGAATAGACATTGCTTTTTAAGTTACCCCATAAATAAAAATCTGGGGGAGTAAGGTCGGGACTTCTCGCAGGCCACGCAACTGTCCCAAATCTGCCAATCCACTTTCCGCGAAATTCGTTTTCCAAATATTCTTTGATAGGTCTCGCATTATGAGCGGACACCCGTCTATCTGCCATAAATAGCAAATATTAAATTTTAACTGTTATAAGTACCGTTGCATTTGCCAAACAATGTACCAAATTTCAAATATCTTACAGTTCTGGTCAAAATAATGTAGCGAGATTCTATCCCGAATTATAATTGCCTTTGTATGTCTTTTTTCGAGTCAAGGGAAAATTGTTAACGATTCCACTGAAGCCATGATTTTTACCATTCAATGCGTGTTTACCTAAAATTCTGCAATGTAAATAAGAAAAGTGATATACCGTTGGAAAGCCAACATATTGAAGCAACTTTTATCAACTTTGCAGAATTGTACGTATAAAGCACCGTTATGCAATTACTGTTTGAATTATCGATGAAAAATCGTTTTTAAAATTTCTGTTAAGTTTGAGTAACTGTATCTTGAAAGTGCCGATAATGTTGGCAAGAGGAAAAACTTCAGTTTTTGTGAAATTTTATGCAGTTTCTGAAACTAAAATCAAATCTTGGATTAGGTCATCAGGAGTGCTGCAAATTACGATTTTGCGTGACAAGTCACGATTTTCGATGACTTTCACAAAAAGAGCGATAGCAAGGTAACGGTAAAAAAAAATCCGATTGTATTGGTAATTTTCTTGCTGAAATAAGTTGCGCTATCAACCCTTACAGTATTGACCACCCAATGCGGGACACCCTGTATACGTATCTACATACATATAGATAGACTTGCCACAAGTCTGACAATATGTACAATTTTTGCTCTAGAACCTACATATTTTCGTCGCTTTTTGACATTTTGTCGTTGCAATAGTAGAAAAGAAAAAAAGGGAGTTTTATCTCGCCGTATGAATGCTAAATATCTTAAATTAGATTCTTTCTAGGATAATGTGTTTCGATTAATTTAAGATAGCCAAATTGGGTGCAATAACAATTTAGAACAATAGAGTGGGCAAAAAAGCATATAACTTATTTGAAAAGAAGCTATAATAACTTTATTGTTTGTGAGAATTTTTTAATTTATTTATTTTTTATTCAGACAATAAACTTGGGAGTTTTTATAATGTAACACTACACCATTGCACAGCGAAAGGATATATCGCATTTTTTCTTGGAAAACGGCGAATTTGCGAGATAGACAACTTTAATGAGTTCGTAATCAGTAGCTTCAACTAATAGTACACGTGCAATTTAGGTGTGAACTTAACGATATTAGCAGTTGGAGATTTAAAAATTTCGATATTGCTTAAATTTGGTTACTATTTCACGTACTATAGTCGAAACTGCGAGCTCCATAAAATTGTCAATTATGGTCGGCTATTTTCAAAGAATATCACACTAATTGGGTTCGATGTGCAATGGAATGTTTTATATAAAAAACTCCCAATTTTAATGTCTAACAAAAAAAAATACGAAAAAATCAAAACAAAAAAGTTTTTAACTTTTCAAATCGGAAATATAATTTTTGCGCACTCTCTATACTTGTACCTATTTCACGGCCTACATTGCTGATTCGTACATCACACGTTTTTACGACTTGCTAAAACTTCCATACTGCCAAAAAATCACGAAAATTTCCTACAAAGGTCCTGCAAATATTCTAATGGTATCGTAATCATGAATCGAAAAATTACAAAATTTCTAGCGATTTAGATGTATGAAGTTATATCAGACACGAGCAGCATCAACGAGGATGCTGGTTTCATTTCGGCTACGAATTATTTCAAGTTTATATTTAGCACAATTTTATTATCACACGAACTAGTTCACCTTTGGAAGTTAAAAAGAAATCTAAAGTAAAAAGAATAATTCCAGATATGAAGCAGTCTGACTAGAAGCTTTTTTTTAGTTTACGTTTTGTTGTTTTGCTTAAATGAGTAATTATTATTATATTAAGAAATATCGTTTAAATGTTAATCAGCAGGATGCTTTTTAAGAAAATATCATTTAAATTTTTTATTTAAAAAGTGCATGTTACATAAGTGGCAATAAGTTTATCAAAGACTTCACAATGAAGTAAGTCATTTCACCGAGTCTGGTACCGATGGCCTGGCTTGGACTCAGGTGAAATCACAAAAAAGCTACAAAATTTGTCAAAACCATAATTCGGCTAAAATTTTAATTAAAATCCTAATTGTATATAGGACTTAAGCAATGATTTCGACCTCGTTACTATGCAACATTATTTTTTCTACTATTGAAATCATTTGATTTATTGAAAAACGAAAGAGTTAAGGCAGTAACCCAGTTTCGAATATAATTTATTCTATCGTTTTTTTTTCTGGCAATCTAGTACAACGGAACTGGGCTTCATGAAGTTTAAATATATTTGCAGAGCAAATAAAGGAGTCTAATATTTCTCCAACGTCCAAAAAACTTGGATAAATAATCTTTTTCCTAAAAACGATTGAACGTTGTATGCTACTATCTGCCACGCTCTGCAATAGCCCACTATTGTCTATTCTATTTTTATAATGAGTTGTCAAATTATAATCTCGGCAATATTACGGTACTCACGTCATATGCCATTAAAAATAAATAAGAAATAACTTAAATGTCTAAAAAAGGCGTATTATCGATATGTATTACCAAACTTAAATGCGTACAGACAATGCCTATGTAGGCAACGCAGCATACATATATGTACATAATGTGTATCGTCTCATCGATCATTATGCAATTCTGCTATGTACTCATTATTATTGGATTCATTGAAATTGATTCGGGCACATTCAAAATAAATTAGCATTTTGACGAACACTATATTATAATTTAATCAATTTACTTTCGTTTGTATTTCCATTTTTAATAGATCCATTTCATGATATTATTACTTGGAGACAACTGAGGTTGACCAAGAGAATAAATGTGAATCAAATATGTCAAATGAATTCCAGTTTTTTTCCTTTTTCATAAAAAAAAACTGACTTTCATTTGTTGATCAATTTTGGCTATAACTCTTCCTGGTCTTCTTTTTTTTTTTGCAAATTGCTGACAATATACGAATATACCCACTAATATGTTGGAAGTCATTGGAAAAATTTATGATTGAATAGATTCAAAGTCAATTAGAGTATACATATTTCCATCTGTTTTAAAAGCGTTTACAAAAATAAACGTTGACTTTGAACTTCAAATCATAGTGAAAGAGGTGAATGTGTTATAAGATGAGTATGTGATGCGGTCTTGTCATATAATTAGAGATGATACCGAGGTTTTTGTTCGAGTTATGTATCCGATTTCCGTTGTTCTGATATTAAATTTAATTTTCATTAAACTATTTTCAAAGATGTGGTTAACCAGAAAAGTTATTACCCAAAGGGCCAAATGGGGGCTATTTTCCAATACTCCGTAGGTGCACGTGTCTTTACAAATAATTCTATATTAAAGCAAATCTAATAGTCTAGATTCCTTATTTGCGAAACTGTATGGAAAGTTATGAAGACATACGATTGACATTATCAGTAACCTTCATTTCTATCGAAAATCCAGTATTATGGAAAATATTATAATATCGCCTTCAAGCCATTTGTGGTATTAGACAACCGGTAAGAACAACACAGCGCACCTTTCAAGTGAATACATACATAATTTAATACGTTAGCAATAAATTAGCAAAAATCGACTGCCTCAGTTTTTATTATTTTCTATTTAATTCAAGACATTACGTCAATTCTTAACATGTTTTTTTGTTGCGTGCTTCGATTTCCCTTTGGACGCCGTAGACTTAAAAGCGTATATGAGCCCATGAAGATAGCGAAAATATGTACATGTATAAGTTTGTATGTTTGACGTTTCAAATAGTGTTTGCATGAATTAATACCATCCAGTCACTATATTTGTATTATTTGATGAAATTCAAGGTGTTTTTTTCATCAGTTTTTACCATACGATCAGTATGTCCAATGTGTGACTATTAATCACTACACTATCACTCAGATATAAAAATGGCAAATTTCTGAGTTGGGATTTCAACAATTTTTCAATGGGAATGTCATTTTGGATCAGGCAACCTTTTGTTTGTACTATGTTGAACTCGTATCTACATAGATTTAAACGAACAATGAATAAATCGGGATAATGATGGTATGATGTGGACGAATGTTCTTGAAGAGCACGGGGATATACAACTCTTAATGATAAATATTTAATCAACGTTTCATGGAATTAATTTTAAATAAATATACAGGGTGTCCGGAAACTGCCGGATAAACGCACGGGATTATGATTCCTCATGTGATTTGCAGCAAAAAAGTTCTACGGAACATACCCCCTTGGCTTATCTCTTTAGCTGCCACAGGCATTTGAAGATTTTTGAAAAAAATCATTTTCTTGTACGCCTAAAACTTCATTATCTCAAAAGCTAGACTAACTATAATAGCAAAATAAGATTATTACAGCCAACAAATTTACCTAAAAAATAAAACTAACGGCACTAAAATCGGATAAGAGGTTTGGTTTTAACAGAAAGTCAAATTTTTGTGATTTGGCCCAAAAACAAAATGTTTTTCCATCTCAATTTTCTCCAACTTCTGCCAAGGTGAAGTGCTCGTACGATTCTTTTAAAAATTGGCGCATAGTCTAACGGTCATTTCTTTCATACATCATTTTATTCTTACTTCGTTATTTCGAACAGTTTTAATGCCTTAAGTGCAGAAAACTAGGCAGCTGGCAGCGAAAGGGTTAATCTAAGGGGGTTTGTTCCGTACAACTTTTTGCTGGAAATCACATGAGAAATCACAATCCGGTGCGTTTATGCGGCAGTTTCCGGACACTCTGTATAGGTATCTTTAGTATGAAGTCGCTGTCAGGTGAAATACAATCAAACAAAATTTTTGAATGGCGTGCGTAGCGAGCAGGGGGCGAAGCCCCCTAGTATGCTTACATCAGAGAATCACAACTGTAGAAAGCTTTGATGACCGAAATCTACTTGACTTACTTGTACATAAGGACCTCCAGCAAATTGAAACTTTATATCTCTTCAATATGGTTGCGACCGAAAACCCATAAAAAACTTTCCTTGCAATTTATTGATTTCTATGATTGGGGCACTGGGATATTAGGACATTGGGACACTAGGGTCATTAGGACATTGTGACATTGGGACATTAGCACATTAGGATATTAGGACTTTCGGATATTGGAACATTAGGTACGCTGGGGATACTGCGACGTGGGGACATTGGGCCACTGGAACATCGCGACAGTGGGACATCGGGATATAAGGACATTGGAAAATTGGAACATTGGGATATTGGAACATTGTGACATTGGAACATTGGGATATTGGGACATTAGGACACCGGGAGACTGGTACATGGGGACTGGGATATTAGGACACTGGGACATTATGACTTTGGGACAATAGGACAATCGGACATTGGGACACAGGCACATAGGGACGTTGGGCTACAGAGATATCGGGATATTGGGACACCGGGATATTGAAACATTGGGGCACTGCGATATTAGGACATTGGAACATTAGGACATTAGGACATTGGAACATTGAGAAATTGGGACAATGAGACATTCTTACATTTGGACATTAGGATATTAGGCACACTGAGGAAGCTGGGACGTGGGGACATTGGGCCACTGGGACATCGGGATATTGGGACATTGGGATATCAGGATATTAGGACATTGGAACATTGGGACATGGGAACATTTGGATATTGGGACATTAGGACACTGGGAGACGCGTTGGGGCATTGGGATACTAGGACATTGGACCTTGGGACAATAGGACAATCGGACATTGGGACACTGGTACAAAGGGGCATTGGGCCACTGAGATATCAGGCTATTGGGACATTGGGACATCGGGATATTGGGTCATTTGGATATTGGGGCACTGCGATATTAGGATATTGGAACATTGGAATATTGGGATATTGGAATATTGGGACATTAGGATATTGAGACACTGGAACATTAGGACATTGTGACGGTGGGACATTTGGATACTGGGACATTAGGTACACTGGGAAAATTGGGACATGGGAACAGTGGTACATTCGGATATTTGGCTATTGGGACCTTGGGACATTTGGTATACTGCGACATTGGGACATCGGGATATTGGATCATTGGGATATTGAGACATTTGCACATTGGGACACTGGTACATTGGGCCATTGGGATATTATCACATTAGGATACTGGGACATTGGGAACTGGGATATTAGGAAATTGGGACATTAGGACCTTGGGACAGTAGGACAATTGGACATTGTTATATTAGGACATTAGGTGGGAGACTGGGACACAGGGATACTCACACATTAGAATATTGCGATACTGGGACATTGGGACACTAGGGTAGTGGGACATTCGGACATTAGGCCATTTGGACACTGTGATATTTGCACATTCGGACATTGGGACATAAGGACATTAGGAAATTGGACACTGGGAAATCAGGATCCCAAAACAAAAATATTAGGTGGCTATTTAAGTATGCAAAAAATATGATATCTGACCAAAAACAACAAAGTTGTAAAAGTTACCCCGACACAGAAAAATTTATCTGCCGCAAAAAGAATACATATCACTCCAATCCGCCGCTCATATGTAATTTTATTTTAGATGTAGATGCTGGATGTAATTTTGTTTTAGGTGTAAATGCTGGAGAAGTTTAAATGTACAGGACTACTTCTCAAAGTAATTTGGTGGGAGCATTAACATTTTACTCAGTGCCACTTTGACGGCTCCCACCAAATTACTTTTTACTTTATATTCTGCAGCTGGCTTGCGTAGTTTTCTTGCAAACTAATAAAAGTGAATGTATTAAATTAAAACAGGCACTCTAGGATCTAGCTTTGGGAGTCCCTGTGGCTAGGAGGCCCGTATGCTACTGAACACATGGAACACCGTACGTTATGCCACTGTTAATAATAATAAAACAGTATGTAATATCGGATATAAACAATGATTAAAACATCGAAAATATATGTCGCACAATATTCTTTTGACAGAAGATTTGTCAAGATAACAAATTTAATGGAGTTCGCAATGCTCCTGTAGCAATTTAGGTGAGAATTTAGCGACATCAAACGCTGGAGATTTACACTTAAAATATAGCTTAAATTTTTTTACCATTGCACGTACACTGAGAGAGAAAAAATAGACCGTTCATCTAAAAAGCAGTTGATATCGGCTATCGTTCGTCTCTGATTTTCAACTTATGATTCTATGTCGTTGAAACAGCTACGAAGATATGGGTAATTTTCCTATTCCTTATAAAACATCTACTAATTACAAACTCAAGTAATTCATATGTAAAGGTACATATTCAGAGACGTAGCCAGGGGAGGGGTCCAAATCCTTCTTGAAATTATTTCAATAGGCTTTTAAACTTAACTTCCTAAAGTGCTTCCAATTTATTCCTTCCTAAAATACTGTTGAAATGAGATACATATATGTACGTAACCAAGCGTGCAGTCAGAGAAATTGTATCATCTGGACGAAGGTAGACTCAACAAGGAATAAATAATAAACGATTAGCGCCCGTTCTAGCGCTTATGCCGCCCGGGGCAAGTGATCTATTTAAGAGTTTTTTTTTCGCTCTTGGTCTTTGTAACTGCGAGTAGCTCCGAAACGAAAATTCCTTGCCACTGTGGGACTCGACATACCGCTTCAGTTATTTAGATTATAGAATCCCTTCCCAATGAACTAACGATAGTAGATACTAATAGAAGCCTGTTTTGCTTTCATTCAGATTCTTGAGAGCTATTCAGCGAAGATCAGCAAGGCTTTGTAGAGAGTTTTCTTTAAAAATTAAAAAAAGTTATGTTCACTATTAATTTCACCAATAGACATTTTTTCGCCATCATCAAAAAACATATACAGAAGGCAGAGGGGAATCTGACGGCGCTAAAACCGACGTAAGACATCGAAAATTAATGTGAAAACATATGATTCCCTACAACATTCAACACTTTTTCGAAAATGCTGCCCTGGAAAATGTTGTGCCAAAGAATTGTTCTCGTTTTAATTACTTGCATTTTGGAGTAGTTTTTGATAACTTTCTTACACACTTCGCAGCAGATAATCTTCAATTAGCCGGATATCTTCGCAGATGAATTACCAAATGGTTTCTACGTCCACGGCTTATTTTCATTTCTTCTTCTTCCTTGCTTCGTTCTTTATACCGCTCCATGGTTTCGCGATGCTCGACCTGCGGTGTAGGCACCCGTTTTGACGGTAATATCTCAGCATATTTCTACAGGCAGCTCTATCTTGGATCGTGTCATCGCCGAGACCGATGCGTTGTTGTTGCTTTTTCTTTTGACACATCCAGGTATTCCGGCTTATTTTTATTAATGCGAAGAATTCTTAGAGAATAAAATCAAAACTATGTAAATCGGGAAAACCGAGCCAAATTCCGCTATCAGCATCTTAGCAGAACCAAATTTGGGAGGACTCCGCGGCGAAGAAATTCGCGAACACATCAGGTGAATAGGTGAATTGATGCGAAAAAAGAGTGGAAGTTATCGAAAAGGACTCCACAACGTTAGGAATGAAAGTGGTGCTTTTTGGGTGTGAAGTTTCTCACAGGAATGCTTTTAGTGCTGAGTGTTTATGCAATTCCTTTTTTCATTTTTTTTTTGGCGTTTTTTAATTGGGTGTGTCTCTTTACCTATAAACCACAGTCTTTAAAAAATATAAAAATGCTATTTGTTGGATGTCAATTGGTTTCCTGCCTTCCGACATTTTATTTCGCGACTTTTCATTTCATTGGTATAGTGAAAAGAAAAATTCAATATCAAAATGGATTTAGTGGAAACACCTTTCCACTAAATCCATTTTGATATTTAATTTTTCTTTTCGGATTTTTACATCTTTTTTTTTCGAATGCTAGCCAAAAAAGCCGCCCCTAAAATTGGGCGCCCCGGGCGACCGCCCGGCTGCCCCCCCTTAGAGCGGGCGCTGTAAAAAATTTGAACAGCCCAGGTGGCCCAAGATTGGGTCTTTCATTATCTTCGACAACTTTCGTAAGGCTTCATGCAGGCTCCAAAATTTGAAATAAAATATGTTCTCTGTTAGAATGAAGTCACTTTCTCAGAGTTGTGCGAAGGGAAGGCAAAAGCGGCACGACCCAGGCACCGAATACGCGAGCCCAAGCATACTTTCCGTAGTACGTGACTGTTGTTTGTAATGCTTTAATTTTCACGTAAGGTAAATTTATACATATGCGCATTACAGTTTCGTTAGACCTAATAAACTGAAAAATGTCGTATTTGCAAATTGTTTGAGTAGCCCTAGGGTTGCTCTTTCGTACTGATACCATCAGTGGCGCAACCACGGGAGGGGCTAAGGGGGATAAAGCCCCTCCCAGACCCAAGAATTGGGAAAGGAAAAATTGTAAAATGAAATGCACCACATTGCAGAGTTTATAAAAATATGAATCGTGTTCATGGGTATCAGTAGTTCACATGTTTCGATAGTGTGTGAAAGTTTGAGCATTTCTACCACAATTTTTGAAAAATCTGTACAAGAAAGAAAGAGGCAACCCAATAGATAAAATTGGAAGCGCTTCCACCAGATGCAGTCTTTGAGCGCTTCCTCCATATTCGCAAATGCGCTTTTTTGGAGGCGCATCTAGGGGTCAATTAATGTTAAAAGTACAAGAATTATTAATATAACAATGAATCCTACAATATCCCTATAGCAGGATTGGAGCCCTGCCTCTCATTCGCAATTGCGCATCTTGGGAAGCGGTTCAGTGAAAAAAAAAAGTTTCAAGTACGGGGTAGCTCCACAAGGCCTTTTAAAGCATTTAGGCTTTTTACAGCATATGGACTAAAATTACATTTTTCACTGCAATTGAAGTTGTGTAAAATTTAAGGCCTTGAAAATAGAGTGTTACATATCTCTGGGGATTTAATTTCTATTTACTTGTATTTATGTGCCTTTTTAAAATATATTAAAATAAGAGATTCCATAAAACATACTTCATTTCCCCAATAAAGCATGTATGTAGTATGTTCGCGAAAATATTTTAAGCCAAAATGTACAATTTTTTTTCTATTAAGGAGAATTTGACAATATTCTATCGACATTGAATTTTTCAATGTTATACCGCAACATAACGAGCCGTCATCGCAGGAATTCACATTCAGGATATGGGCATTCGGTGACTCAGTGGTAGACATGTCGCTCAATCTCTGAGTTTCCGGAGCGTGGGTTCCAATCCCACTGGCACCTTGGATGTTTGAGTTGTCCCTAAAAATGCTTATACGGCAACCGGTTCTTCGATGTAAATCGTCCCGGAGCTACCCGTTGTTAAATACCGGCCAAGAGCTGCCAAAACCTGACTATAAAATATCCTGGGGCCATTAGAAGCATATTAGGCCAAATGCTGATCTGAATGTGGTGAGTCATTTGTTTCAATATTGTGAGATACCTTCCCTATATTCCGACTATTGAACACGAGTATGACAACAACAATCCTTAGACAAATTCCCATAATAGTAGACCCACGGAGGTGTCACTCTTTATCCTCGGGCAATAGGAATAACACAAAAAAAAAATCAATGAAACTTCAAGTCGCAATTTTAGGAACCAATTCAGCCTAACGGTATTCGAAGGAACAACCATTACAGAATCACCACCGTATAGCTTCATTATTGGATATCCTAATATCCAGTAGTAAAGATGCTCTTAGCCCCCTCCAGGGCAAAATCCTGGTTGCGCCACTGGATACCATGACCCACAAGCCCTTCGATAATAATTGTATAGGAATGAGGTCTTGGGGTTTTAGACGTGTCACTGTCTGCTTCTGATGATAGCGGGCAATTAGGTACTAACGCGTGCTATCGTGGTCGATGGTCGACACAGGAACAGTGGGGCGGAAGTCATGTGATGCAATGGGGCAACGCCGAAACTAACTTTAGTGGAAGAATTCACTATACTTTTTTCTCTAATCTTGCGTGGTTAAAATAACGAATTTAATAGTATATATTTTCAGCTGCGAGGATTAGAGAGATTGACTATTCTCTTATTAGAGCTACCTAAATTTAAATTAACTACTTCACTTTAGATAAAACGTTATTTTTCTCAGTATATTATATTATTATATGCGAGACTGCGAGTTGACATCAACTGCATTTTTAGCCCGTTCCACATTATAAAATAATATCAGGTATCAGTGGCAAAAAATAGAAGCATGAAATTGAAATGTTTGACAACGCTTTAACAATTGTCAGGTTCCGGTGTGCCACCCTGTATAAGCCAAAGAACGGAAAAGGAGCGAAAATTTTGACTACTTTGATAGGTTAGTTAGGTTAGGTGCAGGAGCCACTAGAATTGACATCTAGTGCACTTAGACCGAAAGATTGGTCCATTGTGATACCCCATGGAAGAAGAAAAGTACGTACTAAGTCATGCTGTAAGACCAGCCCGTTCTGGCAATATACTTATTGAGCAATATTGGGCTCACATCCCGAAGATCGTCCATATCATAGAAACACCTAGAACCAAGAATACGTCTTCGTACTTCGGCCAGGGCCGGACACTGACAGAGAGAGTGATGCACGCTTTCTTCCTCTTCTTCGTCACCACAACTTCTACAATAGTCATTATGGGGAATGCGGAGTCTCCTTGCGTGCTCCCCAATAGGACAGTGCCCCGTTATAGCACCGAGCACCCCACCAATGTGTTTTCTGTCCAGTGACAATAATATGGTTGATCGGGCCGAGTCAAGCCGGGGCCAAATCAACCTAGTTGTCGCGCAAGTGCTGCCGTGAATCCATCTGGCACTAGCCCTGAGCAAAACAGCCGCTTCTACTGCCACTCTGTACTACTTTGATACTTTTCATCAACTAAATTTTAGTAGGAAGCTTCCGTCGGAAACGAATGATTGAAAGATCATTGAAAACATATCAAACTGCTGCATCGATTTATGTTATGGAATTATGGAATTTATGTCTGGTATGTTGTGAACTGCTCTGCGGTCGGTCTATATTAGATATTATATCTACTGATTGATTATGCACTATAGATTGATTACAAAATATGGACCACCAAAATGTCACATTATAAAAATGCGATGAAATATGTACCACGGCAAATTGCATTTCGGTGCTGCCTTTCATGGATGTGTTTTTTTTTTTTTTTCTTTAAAGGACGAATTATCACCACACCGCTCTTCCCTTGTGGGATGGCTTCGAATATGATGCTTCAAATTGTTGCTTTTTCAATCCACTGCGTTACAAATAAGATACGATCTTATAGGTCTAGCCAACCAATACGAGTACTAGCAAGGTGCGTCCTGAGAGACGTCCATGCGACAACTATTGGGCAAACTAAGACACACTGAGACAAACTGAAAAGTTAAATTATCCGATAGCACATCACTTCACTCACGCCCAGTTTGAATCATTACATAAACTTATAAGAAACCAATTGGTTTCTTTAGTCTCTGCTTATTGAATCGCTGGAATCTACACGAAAGACGATCGATAATATAATCTTCCTATAGACTTGAAGCTACTGTGTTTGGCATAGTACCTGTGCGATTTGAGTGAAATTTGGGTTGTCTTTATTCTACATAAATCATTTGTCCTGAGTCCAATACGTTGCCATTAGTTCGATGGCTTCCTTATTCGTTTAAATAACATTTGTGAAGTGATGTCATGTCAATTGTGGTTCAGCATCACAGCCCAGCACGTCAGTAATTTTTATTTTTAATTATATATCGCATCATGCCCGATAATCACTCCAGGGGAGCGTATTAGATCTTCTAAAATATTCAGTTCAGTACAGTATCAATACATATTTCGAAGCCTATGTTTCAACTAAAAACGCCAAAATACCTAAGCAGTCTTAAATATTGTTTCGATCGTATCCGCAATCATGAATGATTTTGAAACCAAAATGTATAATGTACGTAACCGGATCAACTGCGCAAAACAAGATGGTCCAGTATTTTTTTTGTGTTACTGATATGCTTCGCCATATGAATAAATCTGTGATCGGTACTAATGTTGGCTTAACTTAACTTATATTTAGCTGTTTGTCTCCATAATATACTTGCTAATGAATTTTGGATTGTATCTATACATGTCTACTCGTATAATAATGTATATCGAACGTGGCTGAAACAGAAGATTCACCCTGATAATACGGTGGTAGTTGGCAACTAATTTTTCGAAGTATAAAATTGTTGAAAATCTCCAATCAAAAGCAGTCAGATCGGTCTCCAAGCAGCTTAAGCATGTTGTTGTCTTTTTTTTCTCTGCTAAACAACCTGAGTCCTAATGCTTATTTCATGGATTCTCATGTAAATTTTATGCCGAAATTATGAAAAATAAATGATACATACAGCGATGATTCTATAATAATCGATATACTAAGATCAATCGTGTTTCTATAAAGATTTATCAGAAGGTATTCTTTTTTCCTGAAATTAGTTTCGATCTGAATAAAATTAGATTTTCTATATAAAAAAAGAATTATCTAACCGGTTCCCGTTGCTATATTTTAGCACAAATTATATTATTCTTATGCAATTTCCGCGCGAATCCTATTTGACTATATGGCGAAAAATACGGTTCATCACTATATTGAATGGATTTGACCCCTACTATTGAAATGTATAGACTTTCGGTCGATTCGCGCTTAGCTACACAACTATCGCAGCAGGAATTTAGTAGTTTGGCATCAGTCTGATTGAAACTATATCTTCTAGCTGACGTGCGACAAACTAAGATAAAAAAAGGCGTTGCAAGGAAACAGGTTATATAAGATATGATATCAAGAAAGATGCTTCTTTGAAGGCTAGTGGCTTTTGAACTTTTGGGAATCGATACAGAGCCATATTTAGATGTATATAGTAAAATATCGCAACCCGGATTTGGTCGAAATGAATAAAATTTGGTTCTATGCTAATGTACTTTTGGTTGATCTCTACTCGTATATATAGCATGTAAAAAAGAAGAAAAAAAAAACTGATATTTTTATGGTTCTGTGGCGTTTTTTTAAGTAATACAAAAGATTCATAACGTTTATGGTTGGAATCGGGTTTTAATACTTTAATTGAAATTTATTGATCTTCGTTGAATAATAAAAATAAATAGGATAATTGAAGTTGCTTTTTAGTTAATCCTAGTAACGGGATGATCGTTTGTAGTCTATTTATTAACAATCTATATTATTTCATTTTTAGTCTTACGCTGTTTTAATAAAATTAACTTTCTATGTTACTAATTCACTTTGTTAATACTTTGCATGCTCGGCTTTTTTAGTCGCCTGCTCTTACACTAAATGTTAGCCACTGGATCATCAATTGGAAAAACGGATTGATTTACGGTAACCGTAGTTTTTCGCGAAGACGGATGTTTAGTAGTTCACAGTAAGCTTTAAGATTTCGAAGTCGACCAGTTAGCAGGGAAGAGTTTACAGGACCAGTTGGCAAAAAGGGGATTCACTGTGTTTACTCTAGTTTATCTGCTCTTCTGTCGCCATATATGTAGGTATATTCGCATGACGTGTCTCAGTAGGTACCTATTTATACCAGGCCTATAGAGAGGGTGGGGGGAACGGGGTGATTCCCCCCGGGCTCGAGATTTCAAAGGGGCCCGGATTTTGACACAAAAGTTGTGCTTCAGTGTTTTTTTTTACATACACATTGCTATTTTGAGGTCCTGAACTAAGAAACATTAAAAAACAAACTGATTCTAGCGTTTTAACAACCATACATTACATACTCTGTACTAGGCTTGGGGCCCCTAGTCTATTATTGAATTTTTAGGACTAGGGGCCCGAATCATCATATTCAATTAAAAAATCAGCATGATCGTTTCGTTACTAAAGTTCTAAATTCAATCTGCCCTCGCCTTTTGAAAGTGCATGCATGATTTTATACATAAACAATTAAGAAATTTCCAGTAGCGTAACGTTTTTCTTTCAAAAAATTGGTGTTCTAAGTAAAAATAGGTGCCGCGTACAGCGACTTTTTTCTGGAAGGACTTTTTCGGGCGATCATTTGGTGTACGTACTGCTGCTGCTAATGAAATTTTTTCTTAATTTTAATTTATCCTACAGGACTCGCCAACAAAAAATTTAAAGGTTTTTCTGTATTAGAGAAGACAGCGAATAGCAATCGAAACACGACTAGTAAACGAAACAATATCGAAGGAATTCGCTAGATTGACGGGAACAACCATACTAACATACAATGCGCACCTGAAACTGGGACGAGTGTTTAGTGAACTCGGCATTAGCCCTTGCCAGGTTCTTAACAAAATTAATGGAACTACCGAATGCGAGAAACTACGCAAAACGATAAATTTTAAAACGAAAGTTTAAGAAGATTTATATCAGAGATAAACCTGCCAAGGAAACCTATACATATTGCCCAAATTTGGGGTCAACAAGTCTACATCCCTATTAAACGAAAAGAACTACTGATGCTCAATAAAGGACTACAATTTGCGTTCCCCCCACGAACCATATCGAAGGGAAAGCCGTTAACATCGAAGCTTTAAAAAGGATTGAGGAGAAAATTAGGAAAAACGTAACAACGATATATCGAAAGGTACACATAAGAAGAGAGAGAGAGACTACAAACCTAAAATTGCTAAAAAAAAATGTACTTCCTCAACCCATATATGCCCCACGCCCCATTTTTAAAACGGTGCACTTTTTCAATTTTTAAATTAACCGTAAAATTTTTTGAAAGGGTTTTTACTTATATCCTTTAAAAAGACATTGGCGAAGCTGCAAACTAAAACGTGCTACCTGTATCTTGGCTAACTTTGTTAGATTTCCGGTTTGAAGTAGAGGGTTTTCGACAGATGCAAACTATCTGAAAACAATTCAAAATAATTCAGTTTGTTTTTATAAAAATAGTCTAGTATTAGCAATTTTATGGTCAAAAGAGATGTATGAAACGAAATTTACCCATAAACATGAAATCTTTTACCAACCGACGAAAATATGGATCGGTTTTGTTGATGCCCCAAAAATTGGGCGTTGGGCGTCTAAGGCTATATTAACATTCTCAAGGAAATAATAATGGTAAATCGGTTTACCGTTATTTATTATACCCAAGAATTAAATTAATTAATAGCTGTTCTAATTTGTTATTGAAATCTAGCAGAAAATTGATTTTTAATCGGAATAATTATAAAGTAAGCCGCAAAAATACAAAACAAACACTTATATTTTAAGCCCATGAGTACCCTAGTTAACTGTAAAAATTGTTTTTCGACAAATGTCATCCAGGAAAAAATCTAGGTAATAATTTGGTTTTGTCGCTGAAGAAGCTAGTATTCCTTACTGAAATTATATTGCTTTTGTATCAGAAATCTCATCCGACAGATTCTGCGAAAAATCCCCTATAAGTCTGCTGACAATGAAGCCTTGAATGAATAATGTCTTCCAAATCTCCGCCCTAATGCATACGAAAACGACAACCTCAATACAAATATTGGTATCAAACAAGGATTAACAAAATTATTTTGTGTACTTTGTCACCTATCTTCACTATCATCAATGTGGAACGGCAGTCCGACGCGGGCTTTCACCGCCTTTATCGTTGACCTACAATTGACGCGATTACGTGACTTTGTATTCCAGTTACGGAAGCCTAACAGTTGGCGGGCATTCTCACCTACGGAGTACATCCAGGGAACACTCGGTTGTCCACGCGATCGGGCTCCGTCCACTCGTTGTGCGCTATTCAACTTTACTGTGTGTTGAAACCTTGGAATTGGGGGTGTTCCTTCCTTTGACATTCGCCCGTCGCAGCCACCCATTGCCAATTTTGGACTACGCCGAGATTCGATCTCCGGACCTCTAGATTACTAGCATCGTAGAGTACGACTCAACCAAGTGAGCCACAGAGCGTGACAAAACATCAGTAAATGAAAAATTAAGCAAACAAATTTTCTTTGATTAATTTTTTTTATCGTATGGGAGGGGTGGGCCCGGAATCATTGTCCCCCGGGTCCGGATTTTCTCTCCACGGCTCTGATTTGTACACTGATTTTTGCGACGAAATGTATTGGGGTTTGATGTGCAATTTTTATAAATTTTTCCGATAGTATATTGCCCCGATTGCCAATTTGCTATCCGTAAAAATAGAAGCTTCTTTGAAATCCAAATAGGACCTGTCTTTCGTACATTTCAATTTCATAGATAGCTCCAAAAATGCTCGGCCAAATGGTCATCATCATATAGTGCACGAAATAAATGACCTGATCAAGTATATCATCTGCTACTACAGCTCAGTTATTCGTTTCTATAACTCCTTCTAACTACTATGACCTTCTAAAATACTCATTTTGCTTATGATGAAAACATTAAAGGCGATACGCAATCAGGCCCCGTTACTTTACCTAGAAGCTCTCGCAATTCAGTTTCCAGAACGAAATAATTGAACTTATCAATTTATTGTTTCGTGTGACGCAGTTGCGATAGGAGGTAAATTATAGCGGGATTTTTATTTATCGAGAAACGAATTACAAAGAAGTGAGTTTTCATTTGAAATTTGCAGTATAAGGTTTTAAATTATTCATAATTCTGTAGAAATGCCTCAAAGCCGTTACCTCTCGGATGAAGATCGAGTTAAAATCTCAACATTTCGCGAAACAGGGATGCCTCTGCGAAAAATTGCTGCGAAAACTGGGAGAGGCTACTTTACAGTGCAAACGTTTTTAAAGGATCCAGCGAACCATGGGAAAAAACCTCGTAGTGGTCGCCCGCCACTAGTGAAATAGCGATAAACGACGAATAAAAACCAGGGCCGGATTTAGCGTCTATGGCGCCCCTGGGCAGTAGCTAAATAGCCGCCCTCCGCCACTGGTTAAATTTGAAAGTAGTAGTAGTCGCATACACATGCTAGGTAAAACGTTCGCTGTGGTGTGGTATATGAGAAGAACGTTTAATATTTTTGTGATGACCGATGTAATTTTGTTTGCTTGACAATATGGTGCTTCTGAGTGATGGGGCCAGGTTAAGGGTCATGGAATTTGGACCCCTCACGACTTTGTTTAAAAAAGCATTGAAATTCCAATGACGACAACATTAAAACTGAAATGATGCAGATCGACTTTCTTTAGAATGTGTTCAGAAGATTTTCTAAATACCTTTCCACTTTCGGAGATTTTTTGTTCCTTTTTGAACGTTTTAGAAGTCATGAACGAATAACCTAACCTCAACAACTAAAATTGTTTATTAGCGTCATGTCATGTAGTATGATTTTTTGGCAGGGGAGTTTTCTGTTTTTTTTTTCTAAAATTCGAAAATTTAAACGTACAAATTGTGAATTTTTTTTCAATCTATACACACGACAGAAACATCGTACTGAACATTTGATAGCTAATGCATCATTTCTAATATTCCGAGTTGGACACCCCCTGAAACCAATTTATGACTACATCCCAGTTGCCTCGCGGCTAATTTTAAATAGAAAGAAAATAGAGTAAAGATAGAAAAATCGAAAATATGTGCTAGCTTTTACTAACTATGGGGACACTAGGGCTACCCACACAGAATCCATGAATTCTCCATGTATGGGGTGCCTAGGGTTATCAATTCTTAAATCAATCTGTCCCAGAGACTCGTTTAGTACGAAGGCGAGTTTTTGGCAATGTACTATTCCAAAAAATTAAATTTTTTATACAAGTTTACGAGCAATGGTCAAGACGATGACGGCAGCTACCCTCCATTTGACGAGTCGTATAGTACACTGAAAAAAAGGCTCTTCACAATATTAATGAATTTCATTCATTAAGAAATATTCATTGTATTTATGCAGAAATCATTGATATTTCATTGAGATTTTCGGCATGGCTATGAAGGGTTTCTTATATTTAATGAAAGAGATTCATTGGTTTCAACTTTTCATATTTCTGGTGAAATATCCATATAATTCGTAAAACAATGTAGTTTTACATAAATTCAATGAAATAAATTTAGATTTAATGAAATTGTTTCATTGAAATATATTTGTTAAAAGCCTCTCATATCTATGAAAATACATTGGACTAATGATATTTTCATTATGTAGGTATTAAGATTTTTTTTATTTTCTCTTCTGAAGTTTCCACCAAAGCGCAATAATTTATCCATATTAATGCGTTTTTCATAACATTAATGAACGCTATTCATAACTCTGACTAATACTTTATGTGTGTCTAGAAACCTTCATCACGTATAGTCTGGTTGGTGTAGTAGGTAGGGTGTAGGTCTTGAAATCATAGGGTCCCGGGATCGAATCCCATTAAAGCTAGGTAGGTTCAATTTATGATGCTTTATTATGCGTTTATAGGCAAAAGAAATGTGTGCAAAACTTGTACCGGCCTAAATTCAATGCTGAACTCCAGAAGCTTTTTTTTATTTGAACATAAATGAAGAAAAAAACTATGAAACCGTCATCAATGAAATTTTTCATTACATATTAAAATAATGTAAAATCAATGAACTGAATTCATAGTAACCATGAAAGTATTCTTTGGCTGAAAATGAATGAAAAATTCATTGCATACACGAAAAATTGCATTACTATTATGTAAAGATTTGGTTCAGTGTAGGGAAATCGTGTATTGATACATGTCCAAGATGTAGGTTCAGGAATTCTTTGGCTGTTACAGAGATCCGGAGCGGAGAGGGTCGACGCGAATCAAACTCCCGGAGGAAATGAGCGAAGCGAGGAACAGTTTTTGCATGAGAAATTGGAGCCATTTTTTTTTGTAACAATCAATCAAATCAAATTAGAAGTATTGAATTAACATTTTAGCCTGATTTATTCCACTTTTAATGACATGGAAGATTTGTACAATTTAAACAACATTTGCGCTAAATTTCAATCTTTTATATCGTACAAAAGGATACTGTCAGATAATTTCTTCGAACGGTTGCGGAGTGATATAATTGAGCCGCACCGGATCCCTGATTATTGCACACAAAAGCTACTCAAGGCTTCCTATTAAAGTGGACACTGAAGTATATGCTAGATCTTAATGTCTAATTATGTCAACTTGTTTTCGAGTTTCCAAAATGCTTTTCACAGAATTTAAAACCAAGGGATATTTTCAAAAATTGCCGCCCCTAAAAATCTGCCGCCCCGGGCAGCTGCCCAGGTTGCCCATATGGGAAATCCGGCCCTGATAAAAACGCTAGCAGTCAAAGAAAACAAAAGCGCTGCTCAAATTTGCCAAAAATTGGCTCTCCCAGTTTCAAAACGTCGCGTGCAACAAATTTTAAGTGTGGATCCATTTGTGTCATATGAAAAAAGAGCCGTTAAATGTCAGTTACTGCCTAGGCATAAAGCTGACAGGGTACATTTTGCAGAGACACACAAATTCTGGGACTTGGAGTGGCGAAATATAATCTTCAGTGACGAGAAAAAGTTCAATTTGGACGGGCCAGATGGGTATCGATATTATTATAGAGATATCAGGAGTCCAAAACAAGTAAAAGTATCACGTAATTTCGGAGTAGGTTCGCTGATGGTTTGGGCTTCATTTGGCTTCAAAGAAAAGAGTCCAATATGTTTCATAAATCATCGTATGAACTCCGAAAAATATGTAGAACTTTTAGACGGAGTTCTTATCGACTTCGTAGAAACTCATTTTGAGGAATCCTGGACCTTTCAGCAGGATAACGCTCCAATACACGTATCCAAACGCACAAAACAGTTTTTCGAAGAGCGAAATATACCGGTTTTGACGTGGCCGGCTAAGAGTCCGGTCCTTTAGCCAATTGAAAATATTTGGGTCATCCTTTCCAGCAAGGTTTATAAAAATGGAAGACAGTTTGATACTCTTAAGAAATTGAAAGAGTCTATTGTGACAGAGTGGGCAAATTTAGATCTGTCCATTCTTCAAAATCTAATCAATTCGATGCCACGAAAAATGGTTATGGTTCTTAACTCCAAAGGAGCTCCCCTCTAACCACAATTTAATTAAAACTACAGTTCAGGAGAATCAAATTTTCATTTTTTAATGACAAGTTCATTTATTTCGTTCGGAAAGTGAAAATGATCAGTTCATTTATTTCGTTCCGAAAAATATTGTTTTAATTTTTAAAAATGTTTGTGTTAATCGCTGAAATCTTTTTATGTTTAATTTTTAGTCTTAATTTTATGTATATAACAGAAAAAATAAAAACTTGAAAATATCCGCAAATTTGTGTTTTTACGAAAGAAAATATAGTT
The DNA here is from genome assembly GCA_949715475.1 of Microchrysa polita. NCBI lineage: Eukaryota > Metazoa > Arthropoda > Insecta > Diptera > Stratiomyidae > Microchrysa > Microchrysa polita. The sequence goes on along the minus strand of OX454418.1, from coordinate 86,181,271 downwards.
GGTCAGGTGAATTATTTCGCACACAACTATTAATTTTAGGTTAGATGTAGGACCAAGAACATTAGCACCTAGTTCATATTTAGTTTTGGAACCATTTAACTATGTATTTATTATTAAAAAAAAACTATCAGCACTAAACATTCTTACAGTTTTGAACTTAACAAATTGCAGAATGTTACGAACAGTTTGAATGAATTTGAGCACAAGCACCTCACCTTAAGAGTAGTTAGAGAAATTAGAAATTAGATGAAAAACTAGACCGAGGCCAATTTGGGGCGCGACAGAAATTTGAATATCCGTCACATTTGAATGAAACTTAAGCTTCTTTTGCGTTAACAATTTCCGTGTTCCGATTCCATCTGTTCCTGGATGCGTTGAGGCTAATCCAGGATCTCTCTTGGATGAATTTCGGCTAAGATTCAAAAACAAAAAAAGTTTTTCTCATTAGAACCTAATATTTTAGGGTTGGTTTGTATGACAGCTCTATGAGGTAATGTTCCGATTCCATCCATTCCTAGATATGTTTTGAGGCTTCACTAGGAACATATTTAGGTGCAGTTTGGTTAATATTGGCTCGTAAAGACAAAAGTTTTTCTTAGAAGCTCCATGGGGCAGCTCCATGACCCCATGGTCCGATTCCATTCGTTCCGACATATATACAGCGTACACTAAAAAGAAACTTGTATAAAAAATTTCAGCCCGTTAGCTTCAAAACTGAGGTACAAGTTTGCGTTGCAACAGACGGACAGACAGACAAACGGACATCGTTCAATCGATATCTCTAGTCACACTGATCAACAGGGCCGGCCTTAGCCTTCTGGTGGCCCTGGGCCAAATCGATGATGGTGGCCCCTACCAACGCCGAAAAAAAATTTGTTGAAGAGACAACATTGTTTAAATTGTTTATTTTCATTCAACATTTTTTCGTCCATGAGGAATCATGTTAATGTAATACATCCTTTATTTTAAGAAAATCTATATAGATTCGTTGCTTGTTTGAAGGGAGTTGTTTTGTTTCAATATCATTAACTCTTAGTTAGGAGCGCGGGCTACAATTGTAGCAAACACTTCCGTAAATGTCACTTCCTTTCAGGAAATGAACCAAATACACTCGAGCTGCTCAGTAGCTGTCAAAATGTTACCTCAATTGAATAAGAGTGTTTTGTATATTTGTAGCCTAGAAACTAATATTTTCTTTTTCGATTAAAGTCCACTGGGCTGCAAGTGTAGCCCGGGTGCCCAATCATGTATCTTTCGTGATAGTCATCGATATCCTTTAAAAATAAAAATATTATTATAGACCATTTTAGAAAATTGCAGCAGTAATTTTTTTGACAAATAAAAGAGTTTCAGGATAAAGGTCCAAAAACTAGATTATTTCTTTAACGAAAAACCTGGAGTAGAAAGTCTAAATTTCTTACTTAACTTTGTCATGAAGTTTGTAACGCACTGAAGGAAGCATCTCCGACCATATAAAAAGTATACATATATGATCAGCCGATTGGGCGATGTCAGTCTGTCCGTCTGTCTGTCCGTCTGTCTGTCCGTCTGTCTGTCTGTTGCGACGCGTTTTACTCGGCCAATTTAAAAGCTATGAAGCTGAAATATTGCACAAATGCTTCTTTTTGCTGCAGGCAGTTTGTATGTTTGAATCAGTAAAATCAGACAGTGGGGTTATGGGGCTCCCACACAAACCCAACTCCCCAAATTAGGTTCTTTTAAGAAAGAAAAACTTTTTTATTTGTGTACTAATTTCAACCAAATTTCACACAAATGTGTTTCTATTGATAGCACAAAACATATGCAAGAATGGATCAAATCGGACCATGGGGCTGCCATACAAACCTAACCCCGCAAATTAGGTTTCTCTAAGAAAAACTTTTTTATTTGTGCACCAATTTCAACCAAATTTCACAGAAATATATTTCTATTGATGATACAAAACATATGTCAGAATGGATCAAATCGGACAATGGGGTTATGGGGCTGCCATACAATTCCAACTCCCCAAATTAGGTTCTTCTAAGAAACGTTTTTTTACACCAATTTCACCGAGCCCGAAATTAGACTCGGTCTGGTTTAAGTGGATTTTTTTATATCTCTCATGACATCTGCGAATTTCACCTTGTTGGAAGTTCTTTTGATGCTTTTAGCTCGGCTATTTTTTTCCATACTCAATTCCAAAATTCCAAGTTCAACAATTTATAAAAAGGGACATTCCGCTTTAGGTTTTCTTCAAGTTTCTTCAGCTCCTGCCTGACAACTAATATTTCTACAGCGCCATCTCCGTCGAGTTGTTGCGGAGCTATACGTTCGCGAATAATTTTAGAAATACAATACTCTCGCCAAATCGTCACCAACAAATTGTCTTCTCTATTAAACTCATTGGTTTTACTGACTTCCGATATATAGGTACTTAAATCGTAAGTTGGATGATAAAATTACCAATTTAGGGACACACAAAAATTGTCCTTTCATTATATGTCTTCTGGAATGGAAGTATTTGGCATACTGCAGACAGCTAGAAAATCAAAATTCGGCTTAACATTCTAATTAGGTTGTAGAAAATCAGGATTTTTCGCTGCTTTTCCGCTTCGCTTTCTTTAATGAGCGTGTTTTAATTTTATGTTTCCCTACTTCTTCATAATGTTATTGCAAGCACTACAATCGATAGATCTCGGGGTCTATAGAGCGACCATTGCAAAAGTTATTAGTACAAAACCAAAAACCGTACTCTGTGGCCTTGATCGTTCGGTCGGCACTCTGTGATATAGAGAAACGAATTTTCGATACAGGGTAAGGTCTGTCGCACGTTGGCAATTACACATGGTAGTCGTCAGCGCACCATGCTCCTCAGGAATTAGAGCCAAACAGAGCCACATTATGCTCGCATTTTTTTTTTAATTACTTGATTCTATTCCGATTATGGCCGTGTTTTTTAATCAGCTAACCTAGACTATACGGGGTAATTTTCATACAAACGCTAACCTGTGACTTTATTCAGGTTAGAAATTATATTGCTATTCAGTTTTAATGAGCTTTCCAAAACTCGCCTAAATGTATGCAATCCCAATTGTTTTCTAGTACGTTTTCCAATGACTAGCTAAAATTAAATTTTAAATTGAAAAGTTCTAAGGTACCTATAGTTTACATGCAACACACAAGTGTGTGCAAAAAATAGTTTTTGTTTGTAAATTCATGTTAAAAATGTTGTTCGTCGAATTCTTATTCTAGCAAAATTATGATTCATACATAAAAATATGTTTTCATTAAACAAAATTACATTTTAACTTTTGCGTTTGTAAAGTGAAAAGGGGGCTTTAATATTTATAAGCAATGTTTTGAAATTAATGGCAATGCCTACCTGACATTTTTGAAATTTAACCTGGATGCTACCCTCGATAGTTTTTTTTGCGGGTCTGGGTCAACAAACCTGCCCCCGATGATAAAAAAACACGACCTATGTATGCTGACAAAATTGTCTTTGTACATAGGGAAAACCTATGCCTCACGCTTACCAGTTATTCTGGTACTCCAATCAATAGAGACGAAATAATAGGGGTTAGCGTGCAAAAATTGGGGACTTCTCAAATTTTTGAAATGTTATAAAGACAGGTGGAGTAAGTTAAAATCCAAGTTTGCGTCACTTTCCCCCCTGTGCTCCCACCGCTATCTTCAAAAAACCATCTAAAATCGGCCCTTTCATCAGTTTTCGGCCTGTAACTTCTTTACAGTCCATTTCAGAACAAAATCTGCCAAGACAATTTTGTAGATGACAAAATTTCCTACAAGCTTAATCTGAGATGTTGTACTCTACAATCAAAATTAACAGAGTTATAGCGCCAAGAAAATGGAGAAAATATAAAAAATCATGCCAATTTCAAATTCACAAAAACGCATTGTATACCAATAACTCATAGCCTCCTCTGCATTTTAGTATAGAGTTCTCCAAGTATGTTTTGAAAATTTGTTAGTAATGATTTTTGGAATTATTAGCATATTCTTTGCGCTATAACTCTGCCAATTTTGATTGTAGAGTAAAACTTGTCAAATGAAATTTATAGGAAATTCTGTGCTCTACAAGATTGTCTCGGCACATTTTGTGCTCAAATGGACTGGGAAGGAGTTATCGACCGCAAACTTATAAAACAGACGATTTTAGATGGTTTTTTCAAGATAGCGGCGGGAGCACAGGGGGGAAAGTGACGCAAACTTGGATTTTAACTTACCCCAGCTGTCTTTATAACATATCAAAAATTTGAGAAGTCCCCAATTTTTGCAAGGTAAAATCTCCCCGTTTGATTGGAGTACTTGTAGACTTAACATTTTTGAGAGCAGAGTTTTCTAAATTGAGTTGAGTGTTTTAGTGAAAAACAAAGTTTCGCATTAATTTTCGATTTCTTACATCAAGCGTTAATTTTGAAATTCCAAACAAACTCTATAGGGCCTTGCTGAACTGTGGTGAATAGCGCGTAAGAGTTTGAATGATAGATGCACCCTATTGTGAGCATGCATTTTGGTGTCGTCTCTACATCAGGCTGTTCCACAATGTAAATCGTTTCGGAGCGACGACCATGAGCGACCATTCACTCGATTTAAGAGGAAAAAATTCTTGGAATCGATTCTACAACAAAGGCGTTCATCGATAGTATCATACGTATACTATCAATCTTGTAAGTGCTAGAGCGGCCACTGTGCATACATCAACATCTTAGTATCTGTCAACTGTCATCATCGGCGCTAGCTGGGGACTTTTACGATCTAGACGAGCTTAAAGATGTGATCCGAAAATAGCTCAAGAAATAGATTGCTAACACGAGCGTTTCCGAAAAAAAACATTTCAAGTTACATTTCTAGGGTGGAATAACACCGGACCTATCTCTGGTTTAGGTTTCTCTCTCTCCATTACCGTAACTCCTAGTGGAGCATGGTGCGTTGATGACTACCGTGTGTAGTCATCAACGTTACAAAGACAACTGAATTCGGAGTGTGATACGGTTGTCAGCCATACCACTTCCTAGTCGCATTGTTAGTTTATTATTCTATGATAAGAATATTTCTTATCATCTTCTTTTGAATAATAAACTTGCGACGAGTCGTGCCGAGTTTGGAAACTCGTTTCTATATGAGTGTCTATTTCACAGAGTGGCGACCGAACGATCACGGCCACAGAGCAGAGGTTTAGGTTTGGTGGGTCTTAATTTCAGGCAGTCTGTTTCTCTAACCTTAGTTGGAAAATTATATCCTAGACCCCAAAAATTATAAGTGAGATTAACATTTGATATAGATTTATGCATGCAGTTGGCAATGTTACTCTTGACACAATGCGCATAGAGTCAAAAGGTTTTGTTATAGTGTTTCTAATAAAATATTTTTGATTTATACTTAAATACAAATGGGCATGCTCTGAACAGTAACTCCCCTAACCTAAGCCCCATTATACTCTCGAAACCGAAAATATCCATTTTATAAAAATTTGTTTCTTAATACTAAATCAGTCAATTCAAGACAACACGTTAAGGATTTTATTTCACTTAACTTCGCACGGACCATGGAGGATACCTGCATCCTTTCCTTTGGGTGTGGTTGCAAGATATTTAAGAAAGCTGCTGGCGCAGCTAGCAGCAGGGCTTAGCCAAATAGCATGGATGTGGTATTTTTTCTTGATGTAATTGCGTTTCAGATTGCAGCGGGTTCTAAACAAGGCCAAGAGGTCTCCTGCAAAGAATAACACTCTAAGCCAACATCGTTGTGAGTATAGAAAGGGCACTCATGCAAACATATTTTTTTTATAGTATTTTTTTTACAAGAGTTTCATATCCATTCTTATAATTGTTCTACAATAATTGTTTCAATTAGCAACAATCTCCTTTCAGACTAACTCTTTATTTATTTATAAATATGAAATTTATTGACTCATGTACTTTCAAAAATAGTATATATCTCATGTCTATACAAAACATCCAAATACCAATGTTTCTTAATAAATTAAGCCAAAAAAAATTAATTAACATGTAATTATATTTAACAAAGAAAGTGAACCCGTTAGATAAGTTCTATACTTTCAATTACTTTTGTATCAAATCATCTTCACGGATATTCCAAACTATTGAATACTGAGGAGGCTACTAAGCGTCTCATTTCCTTGTTGAACATAGAAAAAAAAACGAGCAACAAAAAAACCAGAACATCTTTCTTGTTTTAAAATCTTGTCTTTTAATATATTTTAATGTGAAATGATTTCGTATGTGGAATGGTTTTTTTTTGCTCATCGTATTATATCTGAATGGTCAAAACCAAAGCCGATATCATCTGCAAACACCCATACAAACGTCAGCTTAGACCTTCACAATAGTTGTCGCCTATTACCCCACACAGACCTGAATTTTTTGAATAAATTTTTTAAACTGAGTATAAAAGCTGTGAAGACGTTACACTCAGCATCCAGTCAACGGTTTGAAATCATCCTTTTCAGACCCCTCTGGGACTAGTATCTATTCTTACAAACGGATTAAACATGAAGGTTTTCGTAAGTATCTCAATATCGTGAAGGACTATCAGGACACCTGGGCAGATCATCCTCTTTTGGATGGGAGTTTCCGACAAACAAATTTTGAGGCGAAGGCGAACCGACACGTTGGAAAGAAGATCAGTGATCGTCAACGTATAGACATATCTTTTACAGATATTGTTTATGCTAAATAATAGACTCAACTACAGTGCTAAAGTGATTTATCATTTCCATTTGTGGATGTGTATATTATTATCGAGCCAAAACTGGATTACGCGCTCTCGAATGCGGATACGGTGATAAGCAGATTGGTGAAATGAAAGTGAAGATGTGACGAGATTGGATCATCAATGTTGTGGATGTTGCGAGTCTTCACATACACATATAGATGAGCCGATAAAGTCGATCCGACTTGGTTTCATTAAGATGAATATTCGCCGGTGTGAATCTGACTTTTGGTGCGACTTTGCCTCGAATTATTTGCTGTGCCGGAACAAAGATATCTGCTGTACGGATACCTGGATTTTCGCGACTATTCTAACCTATGTTTTCTTTTCTTCTTTCAGTTGTGCCTTTCCGCACTTCTTTTGGTGGCTTCTGCTGCTGAGAAGGTTCCACTCCAAAAGAAGCTTGACAAGCGTGGTCTCCTTAACTTGGGATACGGTTATGGAGTCAGTGGCTTGAACACTGGTTACCTCGGTGCCGCTGGTCTCGGTGGTGCCTGGGCCAACAGCGGTCTTGCCCACACTGGTCTTGCTAGTGGTCTTGGCTACAGCTCGGCTCTCGGCTACAAATCCCTCGGTCTTGGATATGGTGCCGGTCTTGGCTATGGTGCCGGTCTTGGCTATGGATCCGGTATTGCTCATGGTGCCGGTTATGGTTATGGTGCCGGTCTCGGCTATGGTGCCGGTCTTGGCTACAGCTCTGGACTCGCTTACGGAAGCGGTCTTGGTGTTGCTGGTGGTGTTGCTGGTGGTGTCATCGGAGGTGGTCTTGAACGTACCGTCACCGTCGTCAAGGGAGTCCCAGTCCCAGTTGCCGTCAACCGTCAAATCCCAGTTCCAGTTGACCGTCCAATCCCACACCCAGTCCAAGTTCCAGTCCCACAACCCTACCCAGTTGAACGTCAAGTCCCATACCCAGTCAAGCAAATTGAACAAGTCCAAGTTCCAGTCCCACAACCCTACCCAGTTGAACGTCAAGTTCATGTTCCATACAACGTCCCAGTTGACCGTCCATACCCAGTCAAGGTTCCAGTCCCACAACCCTACCCAGTTGAACGTACCATCCATGTTCCAGTAAAGGTTCCAGTCGCACAACCATACCCAGTTGAACGTCAAGTCCCATACCCAGTCCATGTCCAAGTTCCAGTCCCACAACCATACCCAGTTGAACGTCAAGTCGCTGTCCCAGTCTCAGTTCCAGTTGATCGTCCAGTCCCATTCAAGGTTCCACAACCATACGCTGTCCCAGTCGACCGTCCAGTCCCAGTCCAAGTTCCAGTCGATCGTCCATACCCAGTCCAAGTAAACGTTGACCGTCCAGTCCCAGTCCAAGTTCCAGTTGACCGTCCATACCCAGTCCAAGTTCCAGTCCCACAACCCTACCGTGTTGACCGTCCAGTTCCAGTCCCAGTTGACCGTCCAGTCCCACAACCCTTCCAAGTTGACCGTCCAGTCCCAGTTCCAGTCGCCTACAACCGTCCAGTTCCAGTCTCCGTCCCACGTCCAGTCCCAGTCGGAGTTCCAACCCCAGTCGGAGTCGGTATTGCTGCCACCGCTGCCCCAGCCTTCGGCTACTCATCCAGTGTGATCGGAACTGCTGCCCCAGCTCTTGCTTCAGGCTACGCTACTGGAGTCTACGGAACTGCTGCCCCAGCTCTCGCTTCAGGCTACGCTGGTGGAGTCTTCGGAACCGCCGTCCCAGCTCTCGCTTCTGGCTACGCTTCTGGTTTCTACGGAACTGCTGCCCCAGCTTTCGCCGCTGGTGCTCTTAGCCACGGTACCGTCATCGGAACCGCTGCCCCAGCTCTCGCTACCGGATACACCGCTGGTCTCGCTCACGGAGGTTTCGCCGCCACCGCTGCTCCAGCTCTTGCCCATGGTGCCGTCATCGGAACCGCTGCCCCAGCTCTCGCTACCGGATACACCGCTGGTCTCGCTCACGGAGGTTTCGCTGCCACCGCTGCCCCAGCTATTGCTGCCCATGGCTTCTCATCTGGTCTTGGAGTTTCATCCCTTGGTCTTAAGACCTACGGTGCCGGACTTGGTTACTCATCAGGCTGGTCCTCCCACGGATTCATCAAGAAACACTAAGAAGATTCCCGTTATGCAGGAAGATTCATAGAAGCTTCATAGTACAATAAGTAAGAAACATGAAAAGGAGAAAAACAAAACGATTGTCTGATATAATCTTAAAAATAAAAGTCATGTAATAATTTGAAATTTATCTTGTTTTGCTATTCTATCCATAACTGGCTTTAAAAAATCAAGCTTTCGAGCGATTCCGAATATTTTAGGCTCGTGTCGACAAACACATCTCTTGGACAACACAATCTACTAATTTCCCATCAAATTCAAAGGCATAGCTTTCGGAAACATTATTAGCCGCAAGGTCAGGCAGTCTATAAATTCAATATGTTAAATGTCATCTTTGAATGGAGAAGAATGTTAACCGGATGATTCGGAATTGGCTTTGGTCAAAATATACATATTTGGATCAGGTGATATTCGATATCGACGTGTGGTTTTATATAAAATTAGCATTTAGTTTTCACGAATGTGAATTAATTCGTATGCCTAAAGATATTTTGAAGGAAAACCAGATACATATTTGGTATAGGACTATATAAATGAAAAGTCTAAATAAGAAGAATTCACGCTAACATTTTTAGGAGTAATTTTTCTTGAGAGTGCTTTGATGATATCAACGTCTGCCTCTTTCATTTAACTTTTCGCCTAAGAGGCAGCCGGCAAACAAAATGTTTTGGGTGATTTTTAGGAATGCCGAAAAAAATCTGATATATGTATACACTTAAAAATGGGCGACATTTACACTTTGCAGGTATAATAGTAGTACAGTATTTAAAGACACAAAACGGCCGTTTACTAAAAAAAATACGTAATGGCTGAAATTTGCTGGAGATGTTATGGGACATGTCTTTTATCTAAAACTGAGTTTTCGTATTCGTGGGGGTGGGGAAAGTTGGAGTATATTGCCTATTTATAGGCGAATTTTGTATTTTTCGTTAATATCATTCTTACTGTTGACCCTACAGTAAAGTGATGTATAGGAGCTTTGTTTCTAATCAAATTATCTATCCAACGGTACCTACATGAATTTCATCGGTCAAGTAGTTCCGTTAGAATGACCAGTTAAAGGTGAAAATAGTAACAATAATGGGAATATTTTGCTAAAATAAAACATGTAATGACTGAAATTCGGTGGAGTCATTAAGGGATGCGCAAAGCAAAAAATGGTCTCCAGAGATTATATTTTCTGGTAGTTATTTCTCACAAATGAAAAGTAGAGCGTCGATTATCCGAACTAATGTTGACAAGGGTGGTTCGGATAAACGAAAGTTCGGTTAATCAAGCTTCCATAGAAAAAATAGAAAATAGCCCAAATGTGAAATTACTAACTATTACTATTACTAAACTGAAAACGTGTAAAACGACTAGAACTGAGCAAAAATAAAAAATTCGAGATAATTGAGCGATGCAGAGAGAGGTTGCTTCCGTCAGACCCTTGATTTTTCATTTTATTCGATGTCTTTCACAAGAAAAGAAGCTGAATGCCCGGTTCGGTTAATCGAGTGTTCGGATAATTGACGTTCGGATAATCGACGCTCTACTGTAATAAGCATCGACTTATCCAGTTTTTGAAAAATTATTTTAATGAGGCGGGCATTAGTGTAGTCCAAGCTCCAGGAGACGCTGATTCTGATATCGTCCGAGAAGCATTAAATAAGGCTAGTTCCTACGATTTTGTGAAAATTATGGCCTCCGATATTGATATCCTTGTGTTATTAACGGCACTAGGTAAAGGATATAAAAACGTGTTTTTTGAAAAACCAAGCTCAGGTCGCACTTCAACAAAATTATTTTCGACTTCGAGCTTCAGCTATGGAAAACAAATTAAAGAAAACATTTTATTCTTACATGCTTTTTCTGGGTGTGATACAACATCTGCAACTTACAACGCCGGTAAAATGAAATTTATTTCAATGCTACAGAAAGACCCCGACTTATTACACTCAATTCCACGGTTTCAAAATGAACGTGTGTCTCCATCCGAAATAGCCTCTATTGGGCAATCGTTTTTTTATAAACTGTGTGGTGGGAAAAAAGAAAATGAAAGCCTTAATTATCTGCGCTTTAGACGTTTCCTTGAGTTCTCGAAAAAAAATAATTTCAGTTTGGCCTCACTACCGCCTACTGAAGATGCCGCCCGCCTACATGCGTTCAGAGTGTATCATCAGGCTCAAGAATGGATTGGTAATTACATGGACCCTGAAGACTGGGGTTGGACAAAAACTTCAAATATATACCGGCCCATTCCCTGCCAAAAAGAACCAGCCCCGCCAAATTTATTGAAAGTTATTTCGTGTGCTTGTAAAACTGGTTGTGGAAAAGCATGTGGGTGTAGGAAAGCAGGATTAAAGTGCTCTCCAATTTGTATGGTTTGTTGTGGAAACGCGTGTAGCAACATACCTGACTTTTCTACTCTTAACGAAAACGACGACTTCCTCCATAACGATGGGCTTTTTCCATCGAACCCAGAAGGATACGAAGCTGGTCACAATTGTAGCGCAAGCAATAATGAGTCCGAAAGAGAGGAAGAAAATCAATCTAAGAAACCAAAATTGAGGTAGTCATATATTTTTGTTACATCAATAAAACTCCAGCGACTATGTAAAGAAATTCTTTTATTTTTATTTTTTGGAACGCTAATTGACCTAGCTTGATTTTGATCTCGTTAAAGAGATAATAATTCAATCAGCAAGAACACACATTTATACAACTTGACATAGCGAAGTTTTTAGCAATCACTAAATACACATTTAGTCTGGCTGGTCTAGCGGTTAGTGCGCGCACCTTCGGTGCACAGGGTCATGAGTTCGAATCTCACCGTGGATCATGGTGTTTTTCGAACTCACGAGCTTGTGACGGACTATGATCTCACTCAGATGTTAAACGAGTACACATTTATGGGGATAAATAACACTGCTGAGCGTGATGCTGATCTCATTACCTTAACAAAAAGCAGATAAGATCTTGGAAATAGGATGTCACTAACACATCCTGCGGCCTTAGTCCAATGCTGGATTGTCGCGCCTGTTATTTATTTAAATACACATTTAAATAAGCAATTTACACCAACTTCCTCCATTCCAACTAATACGAAAACTCAGCTTTAGACAAAAGATTCGTCTCTTGCTACATAAATTACGTTTTTTTTTTTAAAGAAAATAGCCATTTATTGAACTGTTTTGACCCTCGACCGGTAACTACAACGGGTCTACTTGACCCACGATATTGGCTTAGGTACCGTTTAATTGACAATTCGATTAGAAACAAAACTTCTACACATCACTTTACTGTAGGAACACCAGTAAGAATGATATTATGGAAAAACGCAAAATGCCCCTATAAATAGGCAAATTACTATAACTTCCCCCACTCCCACCAATACGAAAACTCAGATTCAGACTTAGGGCATGCTGCTTAACATCTCAAAAAAATTTCAGCCATTACGTGTTTTATTTAAGCCAAATATTCTCATTATTAGTGCTATTTTGCCCTTTAACCGGTCATTATAACGGAACTACTTAGCCTACGATATTGGCTTAGGTACCGTTGAATAGAGAATTCGATTAGAAACAAAACTTCCACACATCACTTTACTGTAGGAACACTAGTAAGAATGATATTAAGGAAAAACGCAAAATTCCCCTATAAGTAGGCAAATTGCTATAACTTCCCCCACTCCCACAAATACGAAAACTCAGATTTAGACTTAGGGCACGTTGCTTAACATCTCCACCAAATTTCAGCCATTACGTATTTTTTTTAAGTAAAATATACCCGATTACTGTACTATAGGTAACTGAAAAGAAGTTATTGCGGTAGAAGCGATAGCGAGCTCTCACAGTTTATATAGATATACAGGGTGTCCGGAAACTGCCGCATAAACGCACCGGATTATGATTCCTCCGTTGGTTTCCAGCAAAAAAGTTGTACGCACATACCCCCTCAGCTTAACCCTTAAGCTGCCACAGGCATTTGAAGATTTTTGAAAAAATCATTTTCTTGCACGACTTAAAGCCTAATATCTCCAAAGCTAGACCAGCTAGAATAGTGAAATAACAGCCAACAAATTTACCTGTAAAATAAAACTAACCACACTAAAATCGGATAAGAAGTTTGGTTTTTACAGAGCTTCAAAGTCAAATTTTCTTGATTTGACCCAAAAACAATTTTTTTTCCATCTCAATTTTCTCCAACTTCTGCCAAGGTGAGGTGCTTGTACGATTCTTTTAAAAATTGGCGCATAGTCTTACGATCATATCTTTCTTACATTATTTTTATCTAGCTCCATTACTTCTAACAGTTTTTATACGTTAAGTGTAGAAAACTAGGGTTAATTTTAGCTCGAATTCAATATCACACTGCCCCTAAAGATCTGCAATTGGTAAAATCTATTCAAAGTATGTCGAAATCGACCCAAAATTAACCCTAGTTTTCTGCACTTAAGGTACTAAAACTGTTAGAAATAATGGAGCTAGAATAAAAGGATGTAAGAAAGATATGATCGTAAGACTATGCGCCAATTTTTAAAAGAATCGTACAAGCACCTTATTTTGGCAGAAGTTGGAGAAAATTGAGATGGAAAAAAAGATTGTTTTTGGGTAAAATCACGCAAATTTGACTTTGAAGCTCTGTAAAAACCAAACCTCTTATCCGATTTTAGTGTGGTTAGTTTCATTTTACAGGTTAATTTGTTGGCTGTAATAATCATTTTATTTCACTATTTTACCTGGTCTAGCTGTGGAGATATTAGGCTTTAAGTTGTACAAGAAAATGATTTTTTGAAAATCCTTAGATGCCTGTGGCAGCTAAAGGGTTAAGCTGAGGGGGTATGTTCCTCACAACTTTTTTGCTGGAAATCAACTGAGGAATCATAATCCGGTGCGTTTATGCGGCAGTTTCCGGACACCCTGTATACATGAAATTCTACGACGATATGAACTAATCAATTTCTGACTATTGTCAAAACTTTTGTCTATACGACACCCACGAGCAATGAGCTATCGGTAGGTAATTATTCAAATTACATAACAAGCCAATACAGTCGTCTGGACACCTATCCATTACACTGACCACATCATATTCTATCTATGCAAATATAACTCCGCCAATATAAGGGATTATCTTCAGCCAATATAATACAAATTCGAAACAAATCGACTTGTAGCCATTCGTCGTCGTAATAAATTAATTGTCTTTTACCTAATTTTCACCACAATTATATCAAAGATAATTAATTAAACACCAGCATCTCCACCTATTTCCTTGAAATGTTCAGGTTTACCGAACGGGATAACCATTTTCCCTTCCGGGACACTCGCTCTATATGGTATTGTCCGGTGTACCATTCCACCATTCCGACGGGAATGATGAATTTCATGGTGAGATGTTTCATTTCAAGTAAGAGTAGGAGGCGATTTGGGTTGGTCGGTACTGTTTTCAGATTTAGATTAGGAATACATAGGGGAGAGATTACGACAAATGATTGCGTATGAAACTTTGACAAGAGTTGTTTTTGGCGCTCTATATTTTTTTGGAGCTTTATATGGAAAGGGAAAAATGTGCAAGTTGATTCTTGCGATGGAGCACTTAGGGCTCAAACATTTTAGCATCAAAAAAGTAATCAAATATCCTCATGGAATGCTTTCCCCTAAATTTCTAATTCTAGTTTGAATCAATGCATTTGCGAATATGTACTAGTTGCCTCCTGGCTATAGTTGGCTTCACTTGCCACGAGCCTTTTGCCAACCATTTGCCATATTATGTATGTATGGAGGACAGTAGTAGTATTCGCCTGTGTACGATACTATGAATATGTGTGTCAATGTTTTGCTGTACCGCAACTGTGTATTATTGTATTAATTAACAAAAACAAGATCACCAATCAAGTGGCTGATTAATGATGTCATAGAGAATCGTAAATCTACGAGAAACATGAATTTGCGGATATCCTGCTTTCGAACAGAGTAGCAATGCTTTTGGACCACCATACTGCATTAGTTTCCAAGCTCTTTATAGTGAGACACATAATGTCCTATGTGTATACCTACGTTCCGAAAATATATGGATATTCTAAACTATTGGCGGTTGCATATACGGGATGTGTCGGTAAACCAAAACATTTTTTAATACGATAATTCTTTAGTATGAAGTAATAGTTAATTTTGTTAGAAATTTTATATGGAATATATATAAATTTGTTTGGCTTCTTTATGAAAATGCACTTATAATTCAAATAAACGTCAGTTTAAACGATTAACTTAATTCTTAATGATAGTAATATTTTAAGGGCGAAAGCAGTCAAAATATTGTTGCGTCCACAGGACGAAAAGTTAATGTGCAAAAGAAGACACATTTCAATAATTAGTTCAGGAATCTGTCTACCGCGTGTAAAATGTCCAACACTGAAAATTTCCGAAAATTGTTAAATGTTTGTGGAAATTTTATAAAATTTCCGGGATCAGTTCTTGCTACATTTCAAAACTGTTCGAACTCTAAATTAAACCAACTGTGCGTTCGTGGTGTTTTTGTTAAATAAAAATGTGCTTAATTGGATCAGCAACCATTTATTATACACTTTCTAGGCTCTAGAGGTCTATAGTAAGAATATCCGTCAATTGTATGTTTGAAAAGATAAATTAATTATCACTCGCCTAAATTCTTAACCTGTGACCTGACCATAAAGACGCTTTGCTAACACACTGCTAGTAATTTGTGTATATTCGGATAAGCAATTAATTTAGTTATTCTAACAACGAACGTGTACTGAAACATTTTCATATTTTCGTGTATCCTACTAGTTTTTCCAATTTTTCTGATGAACCGATAGCCTCAAGCAGGCGTAACGTTTCTAAAGTATCTTGTGTTCGAGATCCAAATGGGGGCCCTACACAATGCATTTCATATTGATATGCCCATTCTATGAACTACTAAAACAGTTTTCTTTGCAACAAGAAGCTTTTAAATCTAAAAATCTACTTCAAAGATTTGTAAAAAAGTTAAAAAGAAACTCCTAAACGATAACGTGGACAAAACGAATATATGAGCCGATTGAAGGTTAGACGGCCTCTACTGACATTTGTTAATAAAGATGCGTATTGCATGCACTAAACCGGTGTTCACCACACTTTACCACGATTTTGCTTGAAATCGCGTTACGAAATCGTTTACCTTTTACAGTAAATGTGGCGGGTTTTTTTTCTTTTGATTGGATTTCAACTTTTGTACCAGAGCCGTTTGTTGGTGGGTGCATCTTACTCTTGTTGTGTTCGCTTCATTATTTTTTTTGTGCGGAATAATTTTAAAATTTCCAACGCTGCATTTGTAACAATATTGAATATTTCATGTTGCAAAACGGGGCGGGCCCAGGAGACCGCACTAGAAATGACAAAAAAAAATAAAACTTGGTGACAATACAAAATACCAATAGGAACAAAGAAGTATATGAATATTCATGGGCTCATATTACTTACTATAGAGTGGAATTACTAATTCGCTTTAAAAAATACGAGTGCTTCTACTTCTACTTTCAATCGTTTCTTTTTGCATACCGATTTAAAGACTTTCGGTGAAAACTCAGGTAGTAGGCTGGCAGTGGCGTAACGTTTCTAAAATATCTTGTGTGCGAGATCTAAATGGGGGCCCCCACAAACTGTAATTTATAATTAAACAAAATGGTTGAAACCACGTAATGTAAATTTGGAAAAAATATTGAAGGTACAAGTAACTCCAGGACTACATTTAAAGGGACTTACACTTCTTCTTCTTCCTTGCCTCGTTCTTTATACCGCTCCATAGCGTCGCGTCGCTCGACCTGCTATGTAGGCACATCGCCCGTTCTGGCGGAAACGTCTCAGCA
Source organism: Microchrysa polita (assembly GCA_949715475.1). Classification (NCBI taxonomy): domain Eukaryota; kingdom Metazoa; phylum Arthropoda; class Insecta; order Diptera; family Stratiomyidae; genus Microchrysa; species Microchrysa polita. Next base: position 86,164,593 of record OX454418.1, on the reverse strand, counting down.
TATTTCTACACGCAGCTCTATCTTGGATCGTGTCATTGCCGAGACCAATGCGTTGTTGTTGCTTTTCCATTTGACATATCCAGGTGTTCTTCGGTCTGCCTCTGGCCTTGGGTCCATCAAGCGGAACTTCCATTGATATCGCTTTCTTTATGGGGATATCAGACCAGTGGCGTAGATAGCTTTTCTGAGAGGAAGGGGATCATTTTTCAAGATTGGTTATACTTTTACGGTTATCAAATTTTGAATTTCAGAATAACAATTTCTGCATTTACTATACACTTCAAATTAGCAGTATTTTTCGGCAATTTTTTTATTTGCAAAATAGAGAGCAATTTTTGCATACGAAAAAAAGCGTCCTAAAAATATTGAATTTTCCGCAAAAATTGTGACACTGAATCGAGAATTTGGCTTTCTTACTACGGTGAGTGAATCCACAGTATTCCAATTTTCGTACAAATGTTTGCTATTGCGATTGGAGTATCAATAGCACTAAATTTGTTGGGAGCCACGAAACACTTAGCATGGCCGCTTTTCTTCCCGGAACATCTCAAAACAGGGATTAAAATAAATATATATCTCCAGAAAAGGGAAATTGCCCAGTATATGTGGATAAAGTACAGCTTTTGTGTTTTTAAATCGGAATTCTCCGATAACTCAGAAATTCGTGGGTAGATTGTATAGATATTTCTAAAGTTTTCAAACTTGTAGGACACCGCAGCAGCTGTTTTAAATAAAGGACCTAGCTTTGACTGATTGTTTAAAAAGAATACCAAAATTTTGAGAAGAACTTAAAATTTGGACCGTTAAACATTCATTAAAAAATCGTAGAAAAATTGCGATTAACTCAAATTTCATCCTCTAATTTATTTGCGCCTTAATTTAAATCCCAAAATCCTCAAAAAACACTGCGGACATACTTTATTTTCTGGTACTACTTCCTTTTCCATGTCATAAAGTAGAAAGTTGTAAAAGAAAATCAGTCGAGTCTCTGATGCTGCTCAAATATATTACAGCGTTGATTTTTGGTACAGTGTAACAGACTAAGCTTCGGAATTTTAAAATTGACAAACATTTTTTGTATGGATTGTTGCCTTTTTGTTGTCAAAAACTCTTTGTACACTTTTCCTATTTTTGTATATCTTCTCGAAGCCCCTGAGAGATCTTCACGGAACCCAAGGGTATCGCGGAACTCCTTTTGTTTGATAATTTGTATTCGAATTACTGCCTGCATAAGACTATATACCTTTCAATTTTGGAAATTTTATAAACAATTTAATTAAAAAAAAAAATAGTCTTGGTTATAGCTTTGAGAGTTTTTCGTATTAAATTTAATAAAATTGCGAGCAACTAAAGAATGTCTTTGCCCTACTAGGTATATACGATAAACCCTTTCGACAAATTTTAACTTATAAAAAAGAAAACAGAATGTTGATCAAAAATAAAGAACGCTGAAAAATTGGAAGCAGTTTTGCAGCGTTTTCTTTTTTCGCATTAGTTCTCCACTCTCCTGAAAAAAATCTTTATAATCTTTTATTGTTCGGAGGTTAGCACTCCGTGTTCCACATTATTTTTAAAATTTTGAACTGAACATGAAATTTTCCGGCAACAAATTTGCAATCGGTACTTACATATAATTTCTTTACCAGCACTTTTAGATACGCTTCTATTTTACAACTGAAACAATTGAAATTTGAGGAAGTGCTGAATTTTCTATTGCAGTTCTGAAAATTATTTTCACGTTTTTATGAAACACTACACACATTGAATAATTCCAGCTAAAAGTATATTTTTGATTTGTTTTACGCATCTAAAGTAATAATAAAAAAAAATTGTGACCGAAGGGGGGATTGATCCCCTTGATCCCCCCTTATCTACGCCACTGTATCAGACGGACGCCTTTTAACATGGTAATACCAATCCTTTTGTCGGTCTTCGAGCTTTCCGGTCATTGGTTGTTCTATAGACAAGCTACCTCGGATGTAGGTACTTTTCTGCTAGGATTTACACTATCGACAGTATTTACTAAAACCTCACGATTCAATCTAGTAAGCGGGTCGAAACTATTTTTTTTTTAGAGTAGAATCCGTTATATTAACATATATTTACATTCCGAATATTTGATGCATGACTAAGGGCGGAATTCATAGTCCTCACTTATACTTAAGGGAACCCTTAAGGGACTGACGCTATTCATAGTAACTCAATAAGCAAACGCTTAAGGGTTTCCTAAAGGGTTCCCTTATTCGTTAAGGTTCATATCTAGTAACCTTATATGAACTCATATATTTGTTGATATATCCCTATTCAAACACTTTGAAATTTTTAACTACTGGATATTTTTTTATATTTTATTTGTCACTTTCAATAGATATGGCAAATAAGTGAATCGTTTATTTAATGAGGCAACGCCCTAATAAGTGATGTCTATGAATACGAAGCTCCCTTAAGGGCTCACTTATATACAGAAAACCCTTATTCCTTAAGGGAATCCTTATTACTTAAGTGGGGACTATGAATTCCGCCCTAAAACCTTTTTTTTTTGCAACATAGGCGAAATTAACCGCATTTTACCCAGCTTTCTTATAGATTTAGTCATGGATTTTATTTTAAATCGCGTTATGAACCCGGTGAATTTTTTCTGTTAATTGGATTTCACCTTTAGTATCAGAGCTGTTAAAGGGTGAAGTCATTTCTTCTGTTCACTTTATTCAAATTACAAACACATTTTCTGAAATTATCTTAATTTTGATTTATTTTGAATAATTATACTTAGAAGTGTATTGTATCATTATTGAGGGAGAATAGGAGCAGCCAGGGCAAGGCACCACGCCACAGATGACAAAAACTGCATGTTCTGCTAACCGTTCTCATAAGAAGAACTTCTATGTTACAAATATTTTCCGCTATATGGCGGCTGCTGCTGATTTGTCGCTAGTGTCACTAAAAAGAAGAAGAAATTCCCCGTTCGAGAGCTGATAGCGTAATGTTCCCTATGGTCATCCCTGGTAATGAAAATGCAGTACTTCAGCGAAACGATAAGATGTTCCTTGAAGTTCTCATATCAAACTGCTTTGAAGTAAAAAAAAATGTTTCATTTAAGAGCACTCCTAACTTGTTCATCTGTTTTAAATCTAGCTTCAGTGTGTCTATGAATAAGAAATCTAGTATTTTTTTTTTAATCACAGTCCAAAATTGTCTACTTCTCTTCACTACGTTAGGGCGTTAGGGGGCCCCTGTGGGTTTGGGGCCCGTGTGCGACCGAACACATGGAACACCGTACGTAACGCCACTGTAGGCTGGGGTTCTACGGTTTTGTATGAAATTTCTCGCTTTTGCTCTTTACTCTCAGTCTTTAGTACAAATTAGCAGCTTATAAAATTCCTTACCACGACGCTGGTGCCCCTGGTGGTTGGGGGCCCGTGTTCGACCGAACACATGGAACACCGTACATTACGCCACTGGCCTCAAGTTATTATGGAATTACATAATTACAATTAGATTGACACAAAAATATACTAAATTGCATTTTACCAGCTAATATGCACTGCCAATTGTATGGAAATCAGTTGAAAATCAATTAATGGAGGTTATGATGACTTTTGAGAATCGGACCGAAAATCCTAATCAATCTAGCGTTGTATGTATTTTAGGAATAACTAATGTCCACGAGCAAATTTATAAAAAAAAAAAAATACAAACTAGATTTTGGTTTCTATAACTGGCTTCATTCAAAATAAGGTATTCAAGAAACATGCATACATGAATATATTTTATCGTAAGCTTTTTAAAATAGAAAATTGACAAACTACAGTCGGAAAATCAAAAGTTTATAATGCTATAAGCTAATCGAAGACTAAAACCATATAAAAGATACACCTAAATAAATCTCTCTGAATGGATATATTCATTTGTATGTAACCCAATCGGTAATATGCAAATTAACTTGATTTGATGGTATCATAGAAGAAGAATAACTAAAAATATCTAAAAAAGTTTTGTCGAAACTTTTACAGTAGTGCTCGAAAATTAGTTAACATCATTTTGAGTGATTTATAGGATATTGGCCCGTATGAATAAAAAGTAGTAAATTTTCAAATTTGTAGAAACTACTCAAAAGTAGATACTACATGTATTCGTATGAATAATATTTTTTGTTCGGAAATACTGAAACTACTACTTCGAAAATGCAATAGTAGCATCTGCTACAATTCAAAAAGTAGGCGCTGCCACATGTGTCATAATTAGGCATAAGTTTTCCTTCCGTTTCAGGTGGATGGTATAAGTGACGACTCGAAAATGGAATCACAACGAGACATCAACCAACGTGCCACCGATGTTTTAGCCAATTTTGGACGACTTTAGAAAACGCTTCGAAAATTGAGTGACCATACATAGATCGATGTCAAATGAAAACTTAAATGTATTTGATTGAGGCCCGCGTCGGCTAAATCATCGGTGGCATGTTGATGTATGTCTTGTTGTGATTCCATTTTCGAGTCGTCACTTATACCATCCACCTGAAACGGAAGGAAAAATTATGTATGTACATACATACTTTATATTTGTTATTTACGTATTTGTGTACTTTTGGTCTAAGAATGGGTGAATTCACGTTCGACGTACTTCAGTGGAATTTATCGAATACTATAGTATCAGCTGTAGCTTCGAATTAAGATTTGTCACTAAGTTAATTGTTTTGTCAAAATGGTGGTTAAAAGATTCACCAAAAAAGCACAATTCGTTCTCAAGTTATAAGATATACCCGACCTGATTGCCTAGTTTCTCAAAGACTAATGACCGCCTACAAGCAAAACAAGCCTATAGTGATCTTTATGTGTAGTCACAATTTCCAATTGTTTTTTTTTAGAGATAAGAGGGTGGATAGTAAACATCGGAGAAAGGTATGGGAGCTAGCTATCAAGGACGACATGAAGGAATTGTTGCCGAAAAAATGATTGGCCAACCAATCTACATTTCTCTTTGTAAATCTATACAGAGATTTGAAATTATCGTCGCACGCTTCACGTCGTTTTAGGTAATTTTTCGTTTTACGCGGTTCACTTATGTTTAAAAACATTTTTAACATTTTTTTTTTTGCCCTGATTGATTACTACAAATCTACCTACATATTTGTAGTTTGCAAATTGTTACCTACATGAAAACTGTAGTAAAGCTACTTTTATTCATATGAAATCTACTAATGTTTCCCCTTTGTAGTATGTTCGAAAGTTGTAGTGCAGTAAACGTCATTTTACTCATAGCAACAATACTAGAAATCTATGTTTACTTCAATAAAAGTAGTAAAGTGCAATTTACTACTTTTTATTCATACGGGCCATTGAGACTTCCGACATGATTTACTAAAACCTGGAGTTGATTAACAATTGTAGCGTATTGTACTGTGACATGAATAGGTAATGCAAGTACATACTACGATGCTCGATGCATTTGAAATTGAGTTATAGCCGATTCAGACTACTGACAAATTCTTATGTAGATTCAAATTAATCTAATCTAGATTCAAATTAATCTAGTCAAAACCTGTATTCTAGATCGAATCGTATGTTACTAAATTCAAAATGTAACGTATAATGTACTTGCATTGTTGCAGTACAATTGTTAATCAAATGGAGGATTTAATAAATCCTGTCGGAAATACGTTTCGATTTAGTTTGCAGGGTTTTGACTGGATTCATTTAAATCAAGTCCAGGATTGATGTCCTTTTAAATATCCAGTACAGGACAGTACAGCAAAACTTCTATACAAATTTGACAATTGTGTTGTCCCAAAATTGTAAAGTACATATGAGGTGTGTTTCAAACTTTTCGTATTTTGTGTTTAAGCTTATCCTAATCCATACGATTCGACGTAAATTTTCTAGCTACTTTAACACTTAGAAATGAAAAATATAAACGCCCGGCTACTAAGAACTCTTATTCATTACCTATCGGCTGGTTAGTCTTATCGCATAGAGAAGACACACACAATATTTAGAAAGCTTTTCTATTGTATTGAATGGAATTTTTGTTTATTTTGCATTGTTACGCCATATTTTGCTTGGTTACGCCATCGCAGTTTCATACAACAGCGTTAATGAGCAAAATATAACATAACTATGCGAATTAAACAAAAATGCCATTCAATATAATGGAAAAGCTTTCTGAAAATTGTGTGTCTTCTCTATGCGATAAGACTAACCATTCGATATGAGTTTTGAGAGAATGGGCCAAATACTGATAATGCAATGCTCGTCGAAATTACAATTAAGGCGTCAATCTGTCAATTTGTATGGGAAACGAGTGTGACCTATGACTAAAAAGTGTGGAACGACCTTAAACCAACTCTTTTGAAACATGATTTTGACGTTACAGTGTTTCTACTAAAATTAAGTAGATTTTACTAAAAATAACTTTGCTAAGAGCTAATTTGACTCTTTGCATTCTTATATTGAGAACAGCATCCTTGTTGTAACGTTTTTTTTTTAATTTAAAATAAAAACGCCTTGGCATTGACATACATATATAGGTGTTGGTGATATTTAAGCATAGTAAATTAGCTGCGCCTACAATGGGATTCGATCCCGCGAACCTATGATTTGAAGACGAGCGCCCTATCTACCCTAATGACGCAGACACGGCCAATCCTATTTTTTTTTTCGTTTTGTCAAAATTGAAGAAAATGTATTAATTTGACAGAGCGAAGAATCCAGAAAATGGATTGCAACGCTTCGTATGTGGGCGGCCTATTTCTCGTTTCAGCATTAAATTTAAGTGTGCTCTAATTTAAATCCATCAGTTTTAAGAACGTTTGTACTTACTAAACGTGGCCTCTGCACCACATCCCTAATGACCGTGTATATACCGAAAGCAATATTTTATTCTTCAACGCCATATACAGGCCGTACTAACTAGTTTGAACTAAGTTTAGTACCACTCTCAAACTATTTTGATCGTGGAAAAGTGGAAACGGTACTATCACCAAAAATGTTCAAGGATATATTTGCAAAAGAACCTAAAGAATATTTTTGCCTTGCCTTTTTGGCAAGGAAAAGGGTGGGAAGGATTAGAAACCGCGGCTACAGTTTCAGCAAATAGCGCAGCCTTGCAAAGCATTTTTTTTTTGTGAAAATTTGAGGATGTCTTATTAACTTTCAAAGATTTTAGGTCAATATTAAATTGGTGAAAGAGGAACAATAAATTTAGCATTTGCTTTGACTTCAAGTGTATATCACTTCTTGTCTACAAAAAATATCTACGCCGGAGTGATGTTTTTCGCAGTCGTGCTGTTTTTATGGTTCGAGAAATCTTTAATGTGGCTTTTGGGCCCCTAAATATCATGGCCCCCCCCGCCACGCGGGCCCTGCGGGCCCTTATGCGCCGCCCCTGAGTGTAGTCATTACGTGATTTGAGATTAAAAAATGTGATGAAGCATTTTTTTTGTTTCTTATGTTTTTGGGGTGCTGAGTTCGAATCCGGAGCTTCCCAAAAACCAAAAACGTTGCGAAACAAGGCCAAAATCGCGAAAAACCCCACAATTTTCGGAGTTATTTCTTATCATCTTCTTCTGAATAATAAACTTGCGACGAGTCGTGCTGAGTTTGGAAACTCGTTTCTCTATAAGTGTCTATAGCTACAATCAATTGATTTTATTTTTTTTTTAGTTTTTTTTTTGGGGATTTTGAGCCTGTTTCGAAACAAAATTTTTGTGGGAAACTACGGATTCCTGTTCAGCAGCCCAATATACATAGAGAACAAGAAAAATTGAAATTTTGCGACTAAAAATGTGAAACTGCTCAATCTTAAAATTTATTTCATAATATCTATGCTAAATATGGAAAACATAAATTATCAATTGTAGCAATACCACTCAACGGATTTATAATATTTCTGTCGCTTTGGACGCGCAATGATGTGCTCTCTGACATATTCATGGATGGCTTTCCGCAGAAATGAACAGTTTCACAGTGAAAAAAAGAAACAACGAACATTTTGGGGCTCAGACCCTGCTTCATAATTTCTAAAATTTCGGTGGGAAGCTCCGGATTTGGGCTCAGCACGCCCAAAAAACGTAAGAAACCAATTTTTCTCCACCACATTTTGCAATCTCATGTACTAGGATTTTCACCTTCCTGCACTTTAATATTAGAGCTATGATTTGCTATTGCATCGAATTCTTTTCCCTTAAAGTAAGAAAACACACACACGGCATGACACTAGGTACGCTGGCAAATAAATATTGATATTTCAATTAATATTGACCGTGTTAAGCGTTTGTAGGGCTTGAGTCAAAACTCAAAAATTGCAAAGAGAGTAAAAATTTAGCACCCCAAAAACACAAAAACAAGAAAATAATATTTTTCTATCTTACATCAAAAAATGCCAATAAAATTCTTTTTATTTAAAACAAAACTTAATAGATTTTTAGGCACGTTAATTGCACAACTTAATTACCTACTGCCGTTAACTGCATGTCTCTATGTATGCAACCGTTTTTACTCGATATCTTATTCTTTCAGTTTACCCTACAGTCAAGTTTTGTATACCTACGAGGAATTAAGTAACCTATATACATATAACAGTAGCTATGTCGTCTCCCTAGATCAATTGGGAGCGAACGATCACAGTTCGATGATTTTGGCACAAGTTTCAAAAATATTGCTAAATTTAGGCACAGTTTGAATAAATTGAGATAAAATCAACCCTTTCTTTTGCATTTAAGACAGTGAATATATTAGAATTAGTGAAACTAGAACGAAATGCTGTAAGAATAATAATATTTCGGTTTTTTGGAATTTTTTTTTTGCAGTGATAATCATTGTGTTTCGGTGGTCTAACATGCTATATTGAGGATTAAGTTGTCTGAGAAAATATTTTTTTTTCAAAACTTTTTAAATGACTATCACAACTAAGGTTTTAAAAATTCGGGGTATATGTCCCAGGGACGTAGCTAGGATTTGCTTTCATCAAATCATTGGAAAGCAACAACAAAAGCGTTTGACTGGATTTCGTGGATGTGAGTAACCGTACTCAGCTGCCACTGAGTTGCTCTGTGTGAACTGTATGGTACTGGAAACAGCAACATATTCTGTGAAAGGGACGCGTTTCGAAATAAGCCGAAGTATAACATGAAACGTCAATCTCTCACTTTGGTGGGCGCTTAATAAAACTTAATCCTTGCGGCTCCTGCTATTCGTAAAAAAATGTTTAATCTCACGGCCTATCGTTAATCCCTTAGCAGCATAACATGAAACGACATGTGCCCAAAGAGATTTTAAGCATGCATTCATAATTTTATGAGCCTAACGAGAGGGGCAGGGAAGCTTGTGTCTTCTCTGACTGGTGAACACAAGCAAACAAAACCCAACTTTTTTTCAACTTTATGATCGAATACAGGATTTTTTTTCCGAGGATAAACAATTTCCCGTCAGTTTTGTTTATTGTCGACTTTTAAAGTATTGATAGAAAAGGTGTTGAAAATTTAAAGTAAAATTTTAAGAAAGTTTTTGTGTCTTATGTTTTTTGGGGTGCTAAGCACGAATCCTGAGCTTCCCACAAAAAAGAAATCGTTGCGGAAAAGTGTCAAAATCGCAAAAAAAAAACAAAACTTTCGCTATTTTCCCGTTTCTTGGCCCCTAACTCTGAAACTATTACTACGGTATCACTACAATTGATAATAATTTAAGTTTCCCATTTTCAACATAAATCCATAATAATGAAATAAATTTTAAGATTGAAAGGTTTTTAATTTTTGGATGCAAAATTTACATTTTTCTTGTACCTTATATATTTTGGGGTGCTGAGCCCGAATCCGTAGCTTCCCATCAAAATTTCGCTGCGAAACAGGATCAAAATCGCAAAAACCTAAAATATATGCTTACCAATTGTAGGGATACCGCTTAACGCATTTTTAAGATTAATGTCGCCGCGTTTGACCCGTAATCATGTTTTCTCTAAGATGTTCATGGACAGGTTTTCGTAGAAATGTACAGTTTCGGAGTCAAAAGCCAAAACAAGGGAAAAACTTAGAAAATGTACGGTTTTTTTTTGCGGTCTTGTCCCTGTTCCACAACGAAATTTTAGTGGTAAGACCCGGAATTGAACTCAGCACCCGCAAAAAACATATAAGAAACAAAAAAAAAATGCTCCACCACATTTTGCAATTTCAAATCCAATAAATGGCTAGACTAAAGCTAGAATGAATTTGATCTCTTTTTTTAACGATAAACTCTTTACTCCTGATTACATTCAATTCGGGTACGATGTCTGCTTTTTATTCCGTAGCTCGTTTATATTCTCGGGATGATCGCGAAAGCAAAAACTTAGGGTGTCACTAATTTCAGATTCGAGAGACTAGGCGAAACGAGGGATTGCAGAATCTTATATAAAAGCCCCGAATATAAAAGGCCTGAAAAGTACAAGCATAAATCTCGTCTTCGAAACTGCAGTCTCAGCAGTAATGTGCAGATGATCGTTTTCCTGTCTGCGAATATCCGACTCACTGAGACTGAAATTTTTCGATTTGAAGAAAATCTGAAGTTGCCAGACTATAGGCGCCAACTGATCACCTCCTACGCGCAGTTGTTTATTTGTAGTAAGAAAGTTTTCGTGCCGTTTCAGAACTCAAACCGGCATCGCTGTGCACTTGTTTTTTTTTTTTGTAAAATAGCAAGTAGAAAAAATTTACCGTGATCATCGTTTAAGGGGGAGAGTAAGCGCCCCTCTCTGCCTCACCTTTCCTACGCCCCTCCCTTGCCTACACTCTCGAAAACGAACTGTTGAATTGAGAATAGCGTGAATAGCGACAACATTCACTTTTATCTCATTTTGCAATAAATTCCCAAATGTATGGCCTTTAAGATTCTTTGTCCGAACTCAATTGAATAATTTCGCGAGGGGTCTGGACACCTCGCCTGAATACGTCCTTGTTAAGTCCCAAACCATTTTTTTTTGTGTTTATTATTTATAAATATGGTTGGGAAAGCGTATGAAAAAAAGAATTGACTAAAAATGTAATATGCTTAGCTTGTAACGACTTACTTTGGAATGAGATTAATAACTTTAATGGCGAACAATTGTTCGCGACAAAAGCATTCGTTAAAAATAAGATTAAAATGGAAAGAGTAGCAATGGAAGCTGAATGAAATTTTCAATATATACCAAACTCACCTATGCATAATTACTACAACATTCGTACCAGAGGACCCATTCAAGAAGTTATGGATGGGGCAAACCCGAAATAACAGCTTCCGTAACGCCTATAGTGTCATCAATTAATGTCAATCATATAGTCTTGATTCCCATCGAATGTATGTGGAGTGCTTTTCCCAACAGAGTCTCCCTCGTTCTCCAGTTGCATCCCCGAATTGGCCGTTTCAGTAGTGGAGGGAAACTTTTCGGTTAATTAAGTATATAATACGGAAAATTATGGAATAATCTTTTTCTTGTCAGCCAGTGTAAAGAAAGACAACTTCAGATAATTTATTCCAATTGGTTCTAAAAAAAACATTATTTTATTTTTTTGCCATTAAATTAATTGCCGTGCTTTTGGTAATGACTTATGCCTCGTTAAATTTAATTGAATTGCCGTTCTACGCTTTAATATATAGATCAATTTTGTTTTAATCCCTACAGCCTCATATTCAAAAGAGTATTTGAAGTTCAACTCATTGATTTTACTCTATTTTTAATTAATTATAAAAAAATATATTACTTTTCTACATAACACATAGAGACGTACATATAACATCCACAACTGAGTGAACTCTATCTTTCACACTTTTCAATCATTCACGTCAACAAAGGCTCCCAAATAAATTTATTTCAAATTGAAATCGGCTCCCATTTCGTTCAATTTAATTTCCAATTCGCTACAAATTCGAAACCAATTACTCCTTCCCTATTGAACGGAACCCTTTACGAACCCTTTTGCCATCTCATAGAACAAACACTGAGGACGAAATGTGTATTTAAATCATTAGCTCCTCGGCTGGTTCAATAATTCAATGTTTCAATGTAACGCACTTAATGGAATACGTACGTACCGTATACGTATCGTATGTATGTATGTTTTCGTGCACATTTGTATACGTTTATTTATGGGACATGTTTAAAGTTCGGTGCTACTCCTTCTTCGTCTTCTTAACAAATCACATAGTCTTTAACTATAAATTAAGCAGTTAATACCAATTAAGCAGAGACAAGCAGATGTCCTTAAACAACTTGCTCCACTACAAAATGTCCTTAATTTATGATAGCAACACACTATATATACACAGCAACATATCCAGGAGTCAATTTCTGCAGTTTATCGAATACGGAAAGAGCGGCGACGGCAGCGGTACTATTCCTGAATCTTAGTTATGTATGAGATGTAGTATGTCTCGGCTGTTGGGGTATAGTTCATCTTATATATGCTGGCCAAATGTTGGTAAGAGTAACGACATGTAACCATCGCGCACCACTTTACCACAAGGTGGCTGTTTTAGAACAACGACGCATAATAATAGATAGTCCTCGTTGCCATTTAGGCATCCGATTTCCTTCCAAGAAATATTCTGATTCACATTCATTACCTGATACATGTGTACATGCTTGCACTATACCTTCACTAAATGACAAATTAACTTCCTTGTTGTGATCAACAGTTTGCCCAAGCCATGTTCGTGCAGATCCTGCTGCTATTGTGATTTAATGGCTCGTGTTTGTGCAGTTCATACATATATCGGCATTCATAGCTGTAACGAAAATAACTAACTAAATTACAAACAATTGTATATAAATCAAATCAAGTTGTTAATTCATCTGGCACCTAGATTACAGTTTCCGTGGATTTCTAAATAGGATTGTCGATTTTTTCTCTACTTGACACTTTCACTCTGATTCTCTTACCCTCATGAAACCATAAACTTCAACAAATTCGTCGACTTGCAATAGTCATTCCTCTTGGAAATTTATTAAAATTGAAAAAATAACAAACAACAGGGAATGGGTATCTCTCTCCGCGTTTGTTTGTAAAATGAGATGAGTCGACAAAACCGCGAGGGTGGAAGAAATTCAATGAACCCTCCTGGTGTCCATGGTCATAGGATAAGGGTTCGATGAATTATCCTATTAACCGTATATACAAATTTATTTTCTTATTCAAATATGTATAGCATCGTTATCGCGAATTCACGTATTTCGTCTGTATTTCTGGTGCATGTGTATGGGTTTCAGTTTTGTCTTGAGTCACCTAGGGTTAAGAAAGATTGTCTGAAGAGTTTGCCATCAAGGATGTGGGTCAGCTAGCCGGGAAATACTACACCCACCTTAGTGGGTAATTTTCATAGACAGCGCGTAGCATAAGGCGAAGACACCGGAAATATTTAAATTTATTTTTATTAACCAATAAATTGCTGTATTTAACGAAGCCTTAAGATTAACTTTTTGCTGGATCATAACCTTGCAAAGAAAGGAAGTTGAGTTTGTGTGGCAATATCTGATTGGCCGAGAAAATACCATAGCACAGGATGACGGAGCGTATTTCTTAATTTGTATATCAGGTGCAGAAATAAAAAAGGAAAAAAAACTTTTAATTGAAGTTTACGTCTCCTCTTCCTCGATATTAGTTACTATTAGTTAATGAAGAGTGTTGAGGGCTTCCAGATTACTATCGTAGTGAAGTCGCGGCAACAACGCGTGCGCAATTGGGCATCATTTGAAATATATGTATAATAACGAACAGATTGTTTACAATTAATTTAATAATACTTACGATAGTTTACATTATTTAGTGAAATTTATGATATTTAAGGCAATTTATCTTAAATGCGAAATAAATTTAAATTTTGGTATTCATCTACATGGGCTGAAAAGTGTAGAAATAGGTCTTCGTTAAGGGGCGTAAAACCACTATTGAAGTGTTACCACAAGTCTAAGAGCAGCTTTAAAATTTTTTTCTGGGGATCAATGTTTTTCTTATGGTTTTATTGATTCATCCTTTCGCCTGAAAGGTTTTTTAGAAACAGAATTAACATTTTTCTGAAAATTTTGAAGTCGATTTTTTTATAAAATTATTTGAAAATGAGGAGCAGCAGCGAATTTGTACATTTTTTTTGGAAAAAGAGATTCTGTACAAAAAATGTCAAGTGTGAGTATGTAATTTGTTTTTAATTCTTAAAAAAAAAAATAGTTTTTAATGATTGCCTGGCAGTCGACAAGAAAATATTTGTATTTGCTGGTGTATTTAGACAGTACATATAGCACACGCTTCGACTGAGTGTCTTCTAGGGCGCAACAGTCGATCATTTCATTTCCATTGTTTATGATGGGAAAGATATAATATCTTGTGAGGAAGAGAAAACATTTTAACCTTCCGGCGGGCGCATTACTAATCCTAACACGATCGGGCGCAATGCATCTGACAGATTAAGTGCAGAAAAAAAGGATCAAACTAAGCTTCTGTATATTTTAGACTCTTATTTATTGTTGCATTGTCTTTTTGAAACAGTTCTACGAAATTTTAGAAACCAAAACTGGCTCACAAAGTTTGATACCCTTCACATTTTCAATTTTCAAAGAATATTCCGCTTTCAATAGCTTCAATATGTAAAAAACCTCCAACAACTCGACCGCTTAAAAAATAAGAGCTTATTTTACTAAAAACACGCTATTGAACGACTTGGTGAGCCTAAAAGTCAACACAACGTTATTACGCAATGTGAAGAGTATAACAAGTGGAAATTTTCATAGAAAACGAGAAAATAACACAATCGGGCGCAATACATCTGAGAGATTATTTCATCCCCTCCCACCCCTCAGACATATGATAGAGAGAAACTGAAAGCTGCTTTTTGTAGTTGATCGATAAAGATTAAGCTACTGTGAGTTTCAGATCTCTCCCTTTTCATATCGCTGGTTGGCGCAACAAAATCTGGTCACTTAATCTGTCAGATGCATTGCGCCCGCCCGAAGGTTAAAATGCTGTACATTTTACTGTACGCTTTTGAATGCTGTACGTTGGGTCAAAATGCTGTACTTGCTGACCAGACGTACAGCATTTTGCTGTACAGTACAGCATTTTCACCTGTCATACAGCATTAGTAAATGTACAGCAAAATGTACAGCATTCTCAATTCCATACAAGAAACCTAAATCACTACATAATAAGCTCCTCGGGGAAGCATGTGGTCATTTTTTTTCTGTTCCATATTTTAAGGTCCTACCTATCCGTGTTCGGCAGTTACAGCTGCCCAAATCGCACTTTTGTCTTTTCTAATGGAAAATTGTCCACAGAATTTGTAAAAAAAAATTTAAACACTTGCGGTGCACCGTAATTGTCAAGGTTCAGAAGTTATAGCCGTTAAAAGATGCGATTTAAGGTGTAAAGTTCGACTCTTGTACGATCGAAAATTAGCGAAATAATCGCACATTTATGTTTGGCAATCGTTCATTTTTGTTAACTCTTCTTCTTCTCCTTCTTCTTCTTCTTCTAGCGGTGCAGAAAGGTGTGAAACCTCTGTGCATCGATGTGGGTACTATTTATGGTCAATGTTTGTGTCCGTGAGGTCTAAGGACAAAAACATAGCTGCTGCGATAGGGTTTTCCCACAGCGATATAGGGGTAAGATCAGTGGGCGCAGCGGGGCATTGAAACAAATGAACCACATCTTGAGGAGTACCATCACAGTTTGGACAGATGTTTTGGATGTCCGGGTTTATGCGAGAAAGGTACGAATTAAGGCGTGAACAAAAGCCCGACCGAAGTTGAGTTAGTGTTACTCTAGTGCAGGGGTGTCAAACTCAAAACCTGGCTCGGGCCAAATAAGACTAGGTGGGCCGCAGTTGGAAAATTTTAAAAACTTTTATGTAATCGTGCTAAAGATGATTACAGAATTTTTCTTTTAAAATATGGTAGAGAGTCTGGATTGCTATAGCGGCTTCGGGATTATCCGTGAGAACTTCCTCCTTTCGAAAATGTACTTCAAGAACATTAAAAAATCAAGACAAGAGGCGAAAACGTCAAAATAGGATTGACCTTCAAGTAACCACTTTTTGTTAATTACATGTTTTGCGCCAAATTTTGGACAGTTGATTGAAAAACAAATTTAGCACCAGTCGTCCAGGTCGCCCAAAATATCATTGGGAGGCAAAATAGTCAGAATAAATTAATTCCAGCAGAATGGTGGCTACACGATGTTTTTGATACGGTTTTAAACAAACTCATGCATCAATACAGCTTGATAAGTTTAGGTCTAAAAATCAGGCACTTGGGCTCTAATTATTATGTTGGAATTTCACATCCAGGTGATTTAGTCATCAAATTCCAAGATTTCCGTAGTTTTTAAAGCTTTCAATTCATGGTCGGTAAAGCCCACCGCAATTTCTGATTAACTGCATTTCGGGACAGAACAGTTTCATGAAGAGTAGTATTGAGAGTTGTATTGTCCTGTACAAAAAAGATGAGCTGTCTTATACAATCTAAGCCTCAAATTGTTAGTATGTACGTATTTGGAGAAAAAATTCTAAAATAATCGTCCATCCATCTTCAATCCACTGACGAGTTTTAGTAATTTTTGTAGACGTGAGTTTAACGGCTGGATTTGTTCACCATACCAATTTCACCATTTTTGTGTTGATACAGATTGTGCTGCTTCGACATGGCCGCGGGCCGCATAGAACTGCTTAGAGACCCGCATGCGGCCCGCGGGCCGCGAGTTTGACACGTCTGTTAGTGGCTCTCGGGACCCTAATCCCCTCAGGCGAAATTGATGGTGGGCATACTCTGAGAGGACTCTATTCGCACCTAAGCTCGAAATAGACCGATTCACTTCTTCAGTGTGGATCGCTGCGATGGCGGCTCGGTATGTAACTTCATAGTAAGGGTCCCGTTTGTATACCTGAACCTCTCTCTCAAGGTCTCGTAATCCACGCCTGACATGTCGTGGTGGAGGAATTCGGTCCATGAGATAATTATTGGGATGATCCTCACGATAGCAATCAACAAGATACTGTTTTGAGAGTAGGAGATTGTGGTCGCGTATTGGCATCAATTTTGTCTTCGGATGTAAGTGATCCTGGGCAGACATCAGAAGGCAACCAGTCGCGATGCGTAGAGCGGCATTGTGGCAGACTGAATTTTTCGACCTGTTTGTGTTGCATAAACTGTGTCCAAACTGGGGCTGTATAATCAGCGACCGCTCGACCCACCGCTTTATAAGTAGCTAGCATGGTTTCTTTATCTTTGCACCAGGTGCTACCAGCTAGAGCTTTTAGTATTTTATTCCTATTGTGCATTTTTTCACAAACGGAATCTGCATGATTCTTTAGGTGAAGCCCGAGAATTTTGGGGTTTGCTACAGTAGGAACAGAATTGTTGCCAATACGTATGTCAATTTCCCATCTTTTATCCTTCCACCAAGTGGTTAGAAATGTCGCAGAAGATTTGGACGCAGAGATGGTGAGGTTTCGGCTTTGGAAAAATGCCACTTTGAGCGATCTTTCTGAACTGGCACACTTGTATTTTGTAGAACTACTTGTGTTAGAACTAACGTGGTATATCATAAACGATAAAATGCAGGTACGAATAAAATGTGTGATGATGGACAACGTACTGTGAGCAACCAAAAGAGTTGTTCTCTTAACGATTGCGAGGATCTACTACCTTTTGAGAATTTTAGCTCCAGTGTTGATCAAGGAGGGAACATTTCATGGAATTATAATCGAGCTTTGCAATATGGTTTTTCCGCAATCCGTTGTGCCTATATCGCAATCAAAAGCAATTTTTATTCACGTTTTTGCGGATGTCAGTCATTTGAAAGTTCTACCTATCCGTGTCGGGAGTTACAGCTGCAGAAATCACACTTTTATGTTTTCTAATCGAAAATTGTCCATAAGTCGAAAATTTTTAAGCGAAAATTTTGAAATTTGGCAGTCATGCATCGACCATTAATTGCACTGCCCATATTAGGTAAAAATTCCATGCATCTATATCTGCCAAGGTTCAAAAGTTACAGACGTGGAAAGATGTCATTTTAATTTTTCACAAAACGATAAAAAAATAACAGTACTTCATCCGATTCCCCTATCAACCTCTATAGTAAAATGTTTACTCAAGGACTCTTCAAGGCTTTCCAGATAGAGTTTTTTCCCATATAATGTCCACCAAACCCAATAAAATGGCGCTAAGAGTCCAGGGGACTGGCATTGCATCACTAATATAACCATGGATTAATGCATTTCTCCTCCAGAAACATCGCAACCAGGATATAGTGGTTCTCTTCGGAATCCACTCCGTAGATGTGCGAGTAAAGCCGCCAACTGCTTAAGAATTCTCTGCTCAATGAGTTTATCTATTGCAACAAACAAAACGAAACGAAGCTTTTCAATGAGTAGTTACAAGGCCGACTATCACGGCACCGCTGTACCATTTATAAAAAATCTCTGCACTACGATATTAGAGAGCGTGAAAATGCGGGTTGGGCTCCTAGCCCGGCACAAAAACTTCCGTATTTCCACCTATTTCTGTGTCATCTAGTCAGACGCAGAGACAGAGTCATCATCATCCGCACAATGATGGTGAATGTAATCAAGAGGTAAAATTTAAACATTTGCAAGAGGTCGTTAAAATACAACAAAGGTAATTCTCAACTGTCCTTTCTTAAAATGTGGTTTCAAAATGTGCAAGACTTTTTCTATAGCAAAATGGGACCGCCAATTTAAACTGACGATAAATCTTAATTTTTTTCGTAGATTTGAATTACATACCTACCCGTACCCTCCAATTCAGGTCTCATAATGTTGGAAAAATTCCGCAATGTACAGCATTGGACCTTTGGGTGTCTGGTCACCTTACTGTACTGTACAGCAAAATGCTGCGCGTCTGGTCACCTTATTGTAGCCAGGAATTTGCTTAGGGGTGCATAGGGAATGTAACTATGACAACAATTAAGATTTCCCATCAGTTTTAAATTGCCGACCCCAAAAATTTTATCAGAAATGTTGTTGAATCATCTTCAACACGAGGAAATTTTTGTGCAGTGCTAGGTGCAGTGGCGGATTTACCAGTAGGCTGAGTAGGCTGGAGCCTAGGGCGGCAGATTTTACGGAGGCGGCAAATTCGGGGCAATTTTTTTTTACGTTAAACACATTACATACACATTTATTACAGTGGAAACCGAATTCCGAATACGAATTTCAAAACCCCGATATAACATTTATACTTCTCTTGAGATACGTTTTGGGAGCAGTGTGTGAAGTGTGTTTGTACCTCAGTGAGATACAAAAGTGAAAAACTCTTTGTCACAGTTATCTCAGAGTTTCAAACACCAGGAACGAAATTGTTTGCATCATGCGTTGGAAAGTAATCACACTAAAGCAAATTTGCAGATTCATTTGATAAAAGTACCGTTATGAAATTGGTTTTTGAAAATATTTAATTAAAAGTATTTGAAACCGAAAAATACGGTTTTAATGAAATTTCAAGTATGTACAGTGAATCCCCGACATTTGCGATCCCCTCATTCACGAATTGGCTTTAGCTTCATGTTTTGCGACACTTCTTCAATATTTCACATTTCCCCTATCCAATGCTTCAGGTTTGGGTGCCGACACAGCTCCATAGTCTGGTACGAACTGGTGGATCCATATGCTTTTGTACAGTCACCAACTGAGGAGAAAAATTCACCTCAACATAACCCAATACACTCAGAAAAAAAATGTTGTAAAATTAACAAAAACTATACAAGATTGACAATTTTTTCCTGTTGATTCTCAGCTAATTAGTTCGCTGTTTCAAATGACATGAACAAATTTGTTGAAACGAAAAGCAAATATCCTGGTTGAAATAACATGCCTTTTTATATAAATTGAAAGTATTCATGTTATTACAACAGTTCTTTTAAGATTGAATAGACATGAACATATTATTAACCCTCGGATGGTTCAGGTAAATTTTACATACGTAAATGGTTCAGTGGGGTCTGACAGACCCCAAGGCAAAAATCGCTCTAAAACTTTAATTTTTGCTTTTTTGGTACATTTGTTTGAACTAGAAGTAACTGTGAAGCCTTTTGATTAAGTGGTATATACAAAAAGTGGAATTCGGACAGTAGCTTTGAGTATGTGGAAGATAAAATTAGGTGGTGTCAAATTTGAGGGTAATTTGAACTTATCACAAATAAATCAATATAAAAACTAAAATTTTAACAAAATTTAATTTTTATTAGTCAAAACGTATTTAATACTAATTAGCAAAGATAAGTACGTCAATTTTTTTTAGCTAAGGTTAATATTTTTTCTTAAATCGGGATCCAAAGTTAGTCAATATTTAGAACATTCTTTTTCACAGCGTTTTCCTCGATGGTCTTCGCAGATTGGCTTTTTGCACTCGTTGCAATTGTATTTTGTCTTTCGATCATTTACTCGTGGGCATAGAAAACATTTTTGCCTCTTTGGGGGACCATCTGACCACATTGGGGGATATGGGGCATCATCCCCCAAAGGGGGGGGGGGGGGGCAAGCTGGACAATGCACAAAATGTCTTCAATATTTTGCACTGTGGTTCGGCGAATATTGCCCGTTGATTTCCTCCTTCTTAGAAGAGGTCCGTCAAGTGTATAGCCAAGTTCGCTGAGGATACTTTATGTATTATGTAAAAAACCCACCTAATTATTACGCTCATAAAAGGCATTAATTTATGTCTTGCCTTAAAAAACATTAAGTATTGACACAATAGTGAAAGGAGATCCTTATAAATGAAAACCAGGTAAAAAACGGCATAATTTTGAATGAATTGAGTAAAAAATTTAAAATCCCCTAATTCAAAACACCCTAAATTTTCCATTTCTTTCAAAATTAACATATCTAATTTCCCAAATGTACTCTAATTACAAAGTTTCAACCGTTCTCGACTGTTATTATTACATTTTATCGTTTTCCAAATAACATACTTTGAAAATTTCCCACAAAACGAAAAATTTATTTTTGTAAAAAAGACTTACGTAAATGGTTCGTGGGGTCTGACAGACCCCAGAGCAGTGGCGGCTCGTACTCTGCGAATCTGGGTGGGCCACTAAGAAAAGTATTGATACCTATTCCCCCAAACCGATTCCGCCTAAAAAAAACAGTAAAAAAAATGAGCTCAAATATTGTTCGAAATATATCTCGAAATATTACTGTATACTATTGTAAGAATTAATACATTTGCGTCCTAAATTATCTTGCAAACTACAATAAGGATACGCATAAAAAAATAGTTGGAGTTGATTTTATTTGTGCTCTATGCCAGTATCTGCATACCAACTTGAATTTTAAAATTGTGAACAATTTTAGGCATTTCATGAGGCTAACAAATATTAAATTATAAAAATCATTATAATAAATAGTTATGCACTGTCCAAAAAGAACCAACGCAGACGTCTAGAGCGTTTTTGCCATGAGGATGAGAATTGATCACTTTACTGATTTCTGTTATTTACTATTCACTCATGGCAAGTTACACGGTTGAGAAGCGCGTTCAAGTGACAAAACTTTATTATCAAAATCAGTTTTCGTTAAAACAAATTTTACGCCTATTTTGCGGGAATTGGCTCCCAAGATCATGTGGTTTGACCCCTTTAAACCTTTTCTGTGGGGGTTTCTTAAGTTGCAATCGACCGATGCCCTTAAAGTCAATATCAATCAACCATTCGCTGAAATTCAGCAGGATCTATGCGGCAGAGTCACTCGGATCCCTGCCACCGTGACAAGCCACGGCGGACATTTGAATGATGTTAAATTCCCTACCCACACAATGGTACTACATATATGCATCTTTCAAATAAAATAAAAGAATCGTATATACGTCACACATAGCTTGTTTTAGTCCATTTCAATATTTACACGCCCTTATTGGAAAACCCTATATGTTATTATTATAGAGTAGTTAAAAACCTACAAAATACAAACTCAAAGGATAAAAGGTCATGCATGACACTACAATGTATTTGCAATCCAGGAAATGCTAAAACAAATATTCAACAAAAGTTTCCCGTTCGTGCACTAGGCACAATATTTCGGAATGGCACAAAAACAGGCTAAAAACCAAACCTTCAAATTTAAAAACCGATTATGCACGACACTACAATCTGATTTCTTGCAAATTATTCAAAAGTTAAATCCGTGCACGACATTACAAAATGCTTGGGCGCCACAAGAATCAAAAAAGGGCTAAGCACTACGATTCAATTTAATTTAACCGAAAACAGCGGCCAAAATTGAAATCCAAATCATCGAAGTCATTATTTTCAAAAAATGGGGAAGAGTCATAAAATATTCCTTTCCAAATTTTTAGCAAGGAAAAAGTTCATCCACAATTTAACCCCATAATAATTGAATTTATTTTCCTATGAATGAAAAAATAGCTATGTATTTTTTTTCATTCACTAACCTAAAAAAAAGTCCGATCTAACACACCTCTCTCTATTATTAATTCCAAATTACAGAGTGCGAGTTTTGTATGCGAGAAAAAAGACAATGTACGAGATGACATTCTCATTTTTCTAGCATATAAAACTCGCACTCTATAAGTTCGACTGTGTTCTTGAGCTTTTGGGCCGGCCAAGAGGCGGTTTAATGTGGCATTTATTTGTCTAAAATCCCACCAACAATTTCCATGCAAAATTTCACTTGCATCCAACAAATAGCATGCAAGCAGGTGGTCACTTGCAGTCAGTGTCCTTAATTTCATGCAACTCGAAGCTTTCAAAGTCAATGGATTTTGCGTATAACCATTGCCATCTAGATGGCGTTAGTAGAACGAAAAAGACGACCTTGGGTGAGATAGAAAAACGTAGGTTTTAACCCTATAAAAAAATCAAACAATTTAAAGAGTGTTCTCGATAAAAAAAAGTAGAAAATTTCATGATGACAAAAGAAGGATAAAAGCCGTGGAACGTTTTTTATATGGGATTTAATAGCAATTTAGAATGAATGAAGCACCCTGATTGATTTTTGAACAGTATGTGCTTTAAATATAGGTATGTGTTTTGGAATATATTTAGTGGTATGTTTAATAAATAATATTTGGGTGGGCCGGGCCCACCTGGCCCACTGTGACGAGCCGCCACTGCCCCAGAGCACTTTCAAAGTGCTATAACTTATTAACAAAATCACAAATTCAAACAAATTGATGCTTAAATGAACGTATGTGACACATACTTAAATTACATATGCATCAAAATACCATTCAACAAGTTTTTCTATGAAAATTTTAAGATTTAAATTTCTCTGGGGTCTGTCAGACCCCACTGAACCATCCGAGGGTTAAAATGACAATTAAAGTTGTCTAAATAAAAACGGCTGCTAATTGAAATAATAGTGCTCTTTTGGTAATATCAACAAGGAGAACTTGTGAATTTGATTTTAGCATGTTGTTTTTACCGCACGACTATCGCTCAGGGAAGGTTTTGTATGGAATCAAAAGCGGTTTATTTTTTAACAAAGCATATTTATTTGTTTTAAAATTAACAGTAGAAAAACTTAGCTTAAAAATAATAAATAAATACAAATACATTTCATTATTGATTTTTTTTTACAAAATATTATAAAATTTTTTTTTCTTATTACATTTTTTGGTTGGGAAGAGTGTAAACAAAATGTTTAATTTCTGTTTCCCTTCCAATAATATGAACCGTATTTTTCATAACAATAAATTCAGTTACATATTTCAAACAGCTTGTGATTTAGTATGTATAACGGAAAACCCTTTCTTATACGCCTTTCCTTTAAAAATTAACTGAGCGCAAATGGTAAAAACATCACTGGTGTTATATATAAGGCTAGTGCACAAGTATTTAGCATACAATTTTTTCGATATATTGTGAATACTTTCTTGTAGAATCACAATATCGGTCTGGAAAAATGCATCGGTCATTAAACAATTTGCGATATGCTCCAAATCTTTTGTTCTTAGCCGGACACTATTTCTTACGTAGTACTCAATAATTGCATCGGTGAGCAGCTTTTGTTGTTCATCGAAAAGAAGCTTATACTTTTCGAAGTGCTTGACTACCACAGATACGGAGACGGAAGCAGATAAGATTTTCTTAACACTTGTGTCTATTATCTGGAAAAAATATGTATTAGGATCATCATACAAATTATTATTTTTATTTCCCTTACGTTTTCATTGGTCTCGTATGTGTGTATTTTATTGGATGTCGTATGTGCACATTGCTTGGTTGATTCGCTTGCGGATGTGTCTTCAACCTAAAAAATATTAGTAATTAGTTATGTTATCAGGGACATAACATTCAAAGTTAACACTCACTTTATTAGACCTCCACTTTTTTAGCGCACTTTTAAAAATTATTCTTTCAGCAAGGTGGTCCAATGGGATTAAGTTGTTAATTTCTTCAATAACTCGAAGATGTCGTAGGTACTCGAACTTTGTTTGCTAAAATTAGAAAAATATTATTTTTGCAACGATTTGTTATTTTATTTGCAAGCCACTTACCCAAACATTGCTCATACACAAATTGGAAGTTATCCTAGTTGAATGTTGTCAACAATTCTTTCAGTTGGATGTCGTCGGAAATAGTAGGAACACTATCGAACGTATCGAACACATACTCGTAATCTTCGGTATCTTCCATTTTGAAGAAACTCACAACCACCAAATTTAAATTCGTTCTGTCAATTTTATAAAACTAATACCAAATACGATTTATTTTGACAATTTTTCTTGTTAGTTTGACATGATTTTTTATTTTCCCTGTAATATGAATGGTGTACCATGTTACATTTATCAGTTCAATATATTTGGCTTAACCAAAATGATTTGTTAATTTAACATGTTTATTCTGGAATTCCTGGTTGAATCAACAATTTAACCTTGTCGTTTTGATTAATATAACATGTATTGTAATTTTAAATACAATGCATTATTTTAACATTGATCCTTGTTTTTTTAACATGTCGTTTGGGAAATTCAGCTTGAATCAAAGTGTTCAACTTGTCATTTTGTAAAATATGCAATGTTTGAATTGACATAATTTTAACAATTGATTTGAAGATAGTGACTGTTTGTTTAAACATGAAAAAATGAAGTCACATTGTCATGTTAACTTCACATGAATTCGAAGGCTTGTTAAAATAATAGTTCAAACTACTCAATTTCACATGTCATGTTTTTTTCAGTGTACTTACTTGAAGTGGTCACACGATTTCATTTGCTGGCAGCCTTCGCCCAGAAAGAATCCTTATGTTCGATCCTTCGCAAAAGCTCATTTATGATATGCGCTTCACCTCTTCTATTTGGATCGACTTCATTCGTTAATCAGCCACGAAAAGAAAAAGATCATGGACCTTTGATGATCAAGCAGTGCGTAAGACCGGGTTGCAGTCCTGCTGAAACCACTTTGTTTAAAGTTTGTCTTCTCAATTCAATTGAAACAACTGAATGCATTCATTAGGGGAGAGAGGTGAAATAAAGTTTGAAATGTTTCGAAGAGTGCAAGGAAACAAAAAAGACCTCCGAAAGTTGATTGGCAAGCTTCCTACTCTAAATTTAACATTATTGATATTTTATGAACATTTTAAACAAGTCCCACCTCTATCCTAAGCACCGTACCCCGAAATTCGCGATAGTTTCGCGGAACGCATCCCTCACGAATTTCGGTGGTTCACTCTAGTTTTAAAACCTCATTTCATTTTTTAATTACGTATGCAAATTTTATTGATTGTATTTTTACTCAAACAAATTGTACAATCGATTCTATCAGTATTGCTGAATTGTGCATTAAAAGCGGGACACTATGAAGAAGAAGAACATACCCTTCAAACCGACTTTTCAACCAATCAATTTTTGTATCGCTGTTTTTTATATTCATCTATTACATAAAGTTTGAAGAATGCTCAGGACCCACGAAGTGGAAGCACTCATCTATTAAAGTGCAAAGGGGAAAGTTGAGAATAGGCGGCAAAATGTTAACAGCCTACTAGCGGCAAATGTGCAAATCCGCCACTGGCTAGGTGTCAAACCTACATGTTTACTCTTTTAAATATTGTAGTGCATTGATTTTTGAGGAGGCCCCTTGGGCTTTGGCTGTGCCCATGCAAAATGTATCTCACTGAACTCACTCTAAAGACAAACTCCATCCATTACAAATTGTTTTACAAATTTTATCAAAGTTATGGTCTGAACCTGTCCTAATTGTGTGTTTCCCTAAGCTGGAACAAACTCATATATCCCTATACCTACATATATCAAGAGACTGATGGCAATAACTGGGTGTAACTACGTAAATGTATCCGTTTTTTCGTAAACATATTTTTCAACCTCCGGCTCCGTTTGATGCTAACTTATCTCATATACATATTCGCGCTGCTAAGCATCTTTTCCCGGACTAATTTTCAGCAAAAATGTCCCGAAAACGGTGACATAACGTTCTAATTAGTTCGTTACAAAAGTGTAGATTTGACAAACGCCCCATTTAGCACATATGCGCGCAATTTTGGAATATTGTCCGGGCCAAATTATTTTAACGCCACACACCACCTTTTTAACGATATTTGTATCACTTTCATCACACATCATTTTAACCAGGGACTAAGTAAATTGTATGTACACCCCATCCGCACATATTGCAAGGGAAATGGAAGTGAATGAGAGCACCAGAGTCATCTAGTGTTGTCAGAATACATCAAGGGAGTTCGTTTCATACCCTCTTGTCGTTAGTATCTTTTTCTGGAGGAATCCTATAATACGACACGACTGCTCCATTCGTGTTGTTTTGTTTTTTTGGTATTCCTAGAAAGTCGCCGGCCGTATAATCCAATCGTTTAAAAACATTAAACGAAAAGGTGATACGATATTTGAAAATGCGCCAGTGAAAATGTCGTTTGATGGTTTCGTTCTGTGAATGGAAGATGACGGGAGGATGCTTTTGTAGAAAAGAAAATGATGGAGGATTTTGTCTTGTTGTTGCATACTCTAGACGACGACTAATAACGGCGTTAGGGAGGGAACAACCGTTGTTTCAGAAGCGAAGAAATGTTGGCTTGATATTACAGCTATTCAGCTTGGCGATACAGCATATAGTCCAGGGTGCCAGAAAGAAAGGTTTTCGAAATGGTTTTCGGCATATTTCAAATTAGTTGCACGTCGCAAACACTCTTTACCTGAATGCTTCAGATATTCGGAAATATTTAGTGATGCTTGGCAAAGGGACATCGACTCGTAGTTGGGATATTGTTTTGACTTTTGTGGATTTAGTCTGAATATCGGATATGTCACAGACAAGGGAGATTCCACTATAGTATTTCTTTATTAGTTCAGCTTTGTTAGTATAAACAAAATTATTGTTTGTTATTTCAATCTATCTATGCATATACAACACAATCTTCTCCACTTGCCAAATTAACAAATCTCCAAACGTCGCATTTTTCCATTTCTTATTTTCTCTATTCCGATCGATTGAACTATAAATTTGCAATAAATCCAAACCAAATGGCTTTCGATATGTCCCAAAATAAATTCTAGCATTGATAATCATATAAATATCCAATGGCCATAACTTACCCCATTCTTCGGCGTATGGGGAAGTCACATCGTTCAGATGGCAGTCATCATCATCGTCAGAGTAAACGTCGTCCTCGTCAGCAATGTACTATATGCTGTATGTAATATGCTTTCGATGAAAGTCGTTCCCAAAGTCCCCATTCGTCCTCGGGTACATCCCTATGTGTATATAGAAAGTACCGATCCCAAATCACCACTATATAAGAGCCGAAAAAGAAGACGCTTATCCAAAATGCAGAATGAAAATATACTATGTAGAAGATAAGCCAAACCAGAGGCTAAGATGTTCCGGAACATCAAAAACAAGTCGTTCATTGCTGAGACGAATGGCCATAAATACGGAAAGGAGCCGTCCAGAAGAGACATTATGATGTATTCAATGTTTCTTTGAAGGAGAATTTATTAGAACGAGACTTTCCACAGGGTATCTAGTGCCATCTATCTATTTCGAAACGAAAGAGAGACGGAGATCGGCTTTCGCCTCCGAAAGCAGAAAGAAAGATTTATTTTAATATGATACCGAGATATATAAGGACGATCCCCAAAAAATTTTGGGTGCGCAATTCGGAACCGAATACACGTACGAATCTCGCAAATCAGGATAAAGATTAAATACATATAGCAAAAATATGGAAGTTGGTAGGCTCTTCATTTTTATGCAGATGACATGTAAATGGTGAATCTTGGTCTTATGTCATGTCTTTCATCTTTTCATTTGTTGCAAATGTGTCATATTATGAGATGAATTTTGTATTACTGCGTGTACAGTTGTCGAGTTATTGTGAGGATATATATTTTTTAAATTTTAATGGATTCAAGCAATTTTATATTAGATGCATTTTCGGGTAGATTTGGGTACCAAAACAAAAACCCGATTGGGGGTAATTTTCCGGTCAATACCAGCTGTTCGCTCAAACTGGCAGCTGTTTTTCTCGCTTTCGTCGGCTCCATTTTAAATGGCAGGAGCAACAGTAAAAGAATAACATCTTTTACTTTGTTTTAAAATGCGAGTTGTTTTTTGGGTCTAAAACTGTGTTTTGGGTTCTCGTTGCAGTAGCGGCTAAGGAATTCCTACTTTCCTTTCTTTGGGAATTGTGTTAGCGTTACCCATGCAAATACTGTCGATCCATGCAAACAATGTGGACATTTTATTTTGTTATTAGTTAGTTAGTGTTAGGTATTTGCAAAAGTTCCATAACCGATCACTACTCTATTTTTCTGATAGTTCCGATTAAGCCTAACATCCTTTCAGTCGATATCAACGCAAATAATATAACCAAAACAAACTACGCATTATTGCGACAAAAACTAGCCAATTTCAAATGTCACCATATATTAACTCCTGACTCGAATGCTGAAATCGGAACAGCGAAGTTCTACGACAAATTAACTGATCTTATCCGCGAGACTGAATATATTCATTCAATTAAACCTTGGTTGACAGAAGAAGTAATTCGTTATATCAGAACCAGAGACAAATTAAAGCAGAAGTTAGACAAGCAGCTATTTAACACCAACCTCAGAAATTACTATAAAGCATATAGGAACAAATTATCTGATAGCATGAAGTTTGCTAAAAGAGAATATGTTCAGAATTCCATCAATACAAGAGTAATGGCCCAAAACAGCTATGGAACACAGTCAATGAAATGACTGGACGGGGGCGAACTAGGAAAACTGATTGGTCCAAAATAAAAATCTCAAACTACACTCTAAAAATTGAATTTAAATTTCCGCTGAAAATGCGGTAATTTTACACTTTTTCCCGCTTATAATCACATACAGAGTGCATTTTTCAACAATTTCTGTGTAAAATAAAAAAATTACACCAAAATCGGTGTGAAATGTATTTTTACGCTACACTTCTGTATAATTCAGATTTTCTGGTGCATTTTTACAACGTTTATGTGTATAATTCGGATTTGTGGTGTATTTTTACAACGTGCAGTTGAAGTTTTACTCATTTTTTGTAGCGTGCTCTCCAGTTGTCATACTTCAATCGGCTGGACTTAGCACAGTGTACCACATTTTTCCAAAAATTCTCTGCATTTAGAACTCATGTGTACACGCTCTGTGGCTAACTTGCTTGAGTCGCACTCTACGATGCTAGTAATCTAGAGGTCCCGAGATCGAATCTCGGCGTGGTCCAAAATTTCCGTACATGTGCGGATAGGAAATATTTAGTGCTTGCAACATTGCACTCCGAAATGATATGCAATGTAACGTTGCCTCGAAATTGCCTATAAACGGCTGAGTTAAGGTACTGAGAAGAAGAACAAGTGTACAGATCGCAAAAAAAAGAACAATTTGCAACCTCCCATGTATACGAAAAATTGATCAGCAAAACTCGACCGATACTTGTTTATATTTTATATATCCTTAAATAGTTTTATTGATAACTATATTATTTGTAAAGGTTCGCCACTTAAATCTTTACAACGAAAAAAGAGTGAAACCGCATTATATTCCTATTATTACGGAGTGTTTTTACACATAGTACGGTGTAAATTTGCTAATATATTAGAGTACTTTTTTACACATTTTTTATGTAAAATTACACTTGATTTGCAAATTTAGATTGCAGAGTAATTTCACTATTATAATAGAAGGAAACAAAGTTTCCTTCTATTATAAGAGTAAAAATTTAATAGAGTGTACAACACTGGCCGGCACCGATAGTATCAGTTGCCAATACTTTTAATTTTTATTAACATTGGTAATATGAGTATTAATAACAGCTACGATGGAGCTTCATTAGGAGAAGAACTCACGCCTAACCAAGCTACACTCTAAAAAAAATTACTGCAATAATAGGAGGAAACTTTTTTTCCTTCTATTATAGTAGCAAATTTACACCATGATATGAGCGAGAGTAATTTTACACTTTACGGTGTAAATATTAACAACAAAATTACTTACATAAATAAGTAAACTTACTCTTAGAATTATGTAAATTTAAACCAGAAATAAGCAAATTTGCACTGGAACAAATGTAAATTTACACCGGCGAAAATGTAAATTTACATCTGGGTTTATGTAATTAATTAATAATATTTACGGCAGCCGGTTCTTCGATTTTAATCGTCCTGGAGCTAGTCGTTATTCCAACGGCCAAGAGCTGGCACACCCCTTTCGGTTCAACATCAAAAAACGCTATAACAACAACAATAATATGATGCTCACACGAACGCACTTCGTACGGGACAGAATAACTGCACAACAAGCCACTTGACAGATACAGGAAAATGCAATAATTCACAAAAGTATTGTAGCACACTCACTCACTTTTACACAAATGTAGGTGTAATTTTCACACCAAAATCGCAATATTACATGAAAATTACACAAAAATAAGGTAATGGCACATCTTCACACCAAATGTGGTGTAAAATTACACTAAAATAGAGAAATATTAAAAAATCTGTGTAATATTAGACTATTTTGTGGGTTTACTAGAAATTTGGTTGAAAAATAAACGTTTGCTGTAATTTTGCGAGAAAAAAGGTGTAAAATTCAACGAATTTTCGATGTAAAATTCAACCTTTTTTTTACAGTGTAACATACACCTTACTAAAATAACAAGTGGGGAAATCATCAAAGTGATTGAAAAATTGCGCAAAACATCCCCTGGCATCGATAACATAAGGAGTAACCTACTAAAAGCGGTAAAGCAAGAAATAGCAGAGCCACTGGCTATAGTTTTCAATAAATGCATTAAGGAGGGAACTTTTCCTACACTATTCAAAAAAGCTATTGGTGTTCCTATCTACAAAAATGGGCATAAAACCAACCCACTTAACTACAGGCCTATTTCACTTCTGCCGACATTCTCAAAAATATTCGAAAGATGCCTAAAATCCCGACCAGAAAAGTTTATCCACGAAAACAGCATACTAGCATAAAATCAATTTGGTTTTAGAAACGGCGTCTCAACTGAGAACGCCATTACTGAAGTTTGTCTCTTTTCTACACACTGAAATCGAATGTGATAGAAAACCTATAGCTGTATTCATGGACCTTTCAAAGGCTTTTGATACAATACCACATTATCCTTTGATAGGGAAATTACGGCAATATGGGTTCTGCGGCAATGCTTTGAAACTATTCTCTAGTTATTTAGCAAATAGAAAGCAATGTGTGAAAATTGAAAATACTTATAGTGAATGGAAGCACAATGGCACATGTGGGCTACCGCAAGGTACAGTTTTATCCCCCCTATTGTATCTTCTATCTACATATATGTGAACGATTTATGCGCGATGAATCTTGGAAACAGTAAAATCATTGCATTCGCAGACGACACAGTCCTTACATCAAGTGGAACCTGGTCGCAATCATTTGCATGTGCAGAAGATAACCTCAATTCAATCAAGAGATTAGTGCAGTCAAAATATCCCAATTCAGGCCTCCAAATAGAAAAAAATAGAGTAAGGCTAATTTTTGTTGTTTTTGAATCAGTGGGATCCCAGGAATCTACAACTGATTTTGCAAAAAAAAAATTTGATCGGAAAGGTCCCAAAAAGGACAAAAAAGGATACTCTTTAATCTTTGACCGGAGGTCGGCATGCGGGGTATCATATCAAAGGGGACATCGAGTACATTACATATCCGGTGTTTGTTTCTAGTTTCATGGACCCTCAAAGGAATAAATCGAGCTTAAATGGAAAATTTTCGAGTTTCCCGTGTATCTTTCCAAAGGCATAACTACGAGAATAATTCAAGTTGTCCCTACTTTTATCACTTTTCAGAATCTATAATAGCTTGAGATTCTACCATAAAATTTGCTAAGAAAAAGGTTGATCGGAAAGCTTTGAAAAAGGACATAAAAGGACACTAATTTAACACCTTGATCGAACGTGGGCATGTGGGGTGTCATATCAAAGAGGACGTCGAGTGCATTGCATGTCCGGTGCTTGTTTCCTGTCTCAAGGACACTAAATGGAATAAGTCGGGCTTAAATGGAAAATTACGGCTTTAGAAAGATGCAGAATAGGGAAAACACAAAATTTTTTAAGTTGAGCCCAATTTTCTCCTTTGAGGGTCCTTGGAACAAGTAACAAATGCCAGATATGGAATGTACTTGACATCCTCTTTGATATGACACCCCACATGCCCACGTTCGACTAAGGTGTGCAATTAGTGTCCTTTTATGTCCTTTTTCAGAGCTTTTCGATCAGCTTTTTTCTTAGCAAATTTTATAGTAGAATCTTCAGCTATTATAGATTCTGGCAAGTGATAAAAGGAGTGACAACTTGGATTATTCTCGTAGGTATGGCTTTGGAAAGATATACGGGAAACTCGAAAATTTTCCATTTAAGCTCGATTTATTCCTTTGAGGGTCTTTGAAACAGGAAACAAACACCGGATATGTAATGTACTCGATGTCCCCTTTGATATGATACCCCGCATGCCGACCTCCGGTCAAGGATTAAAGAGTATCCTTTTTTGTCCTTTTTGGGACCTTTCCGATCAAATTTTTTTTTTGCAAAATCAGTTGTAGATTCCTGGGATCCCACTGATTCAAAAACAACAAAAATTAGCCTTACTCTATTTTTTTCTATTTGAAATGCTAATATGACTGAACTATCTCCAGCTTAATCTAAACAAAACAAAATCCATGGCTTTCTCGTTAAATAGTCCCGGTCAACCTTTATTGAATACTCTGACACTGCATAAAAACTGTTTGTCGACAGGGAGACTTCAAGGTGGTACATGCAATTGTCCCCATATAACATGTGTAGATAAAATTAAATATCTCGGCATAACTATAGACAAATATCTTAAATGGAATGAACATGTTGCCGATTTAGTTCAAAAACTGCGTAAGACTATATGTGTATTTAAAACCATTAGGTCAATGTTAACGGCAGACCAAATAAGACAAATATATTTTGCTCTAATTCAGTCAATACTACAGTATGCAATAATTGTTTGGGGTGGAACTCATAATATTCAATTAAAGCCTCTAAAAATAACCCAAAAACTTATTCTGAAAATCGCTTTTAATATACCATTAACCTATTCCTCAATAGCTCTATTTAGTACCACAAACGTTATTCACATAAGGGTGCTGTACGTTAAAGCCGACCTCTTCCAATTAACAAAAAATTTTAATTCAAATGTCACTTCGCACCCAATACCAACCCGTCACAGCAATATTAGATTGATAGTTCCACGCTTCAAAAAAAACCTCTACACAAAGATACCGTACATATACTTCCCCGTATTTCTTTAACGCCATACCGTTAGACATCAGAGCTCACATATTTGTACCTCTAACATTCAAACGTAAAGTGAAGTTTTGGCTTTGTAACCTAAACAAGCAAGCCGGGCGGGGAGCTATAATTCTAGGGCGGCTTTTTGGCTTGTACTGAAATAACAAAAAAAAAAATCAAAAAGAAGATAGGCCAATCAAAGAAGAGATTATAGAGAACATCGAAGGGGGTGACGATTTTTTTCTTCGGTATTTTGTTAAGAGTAGTTAGGAGATAAAGGTACTAATTTTACTCGGAGCTGAGGGGTTCGCTAACGCGGGGAGAGGGGGTTAAAGGTGCAATTTTGTGCAATTTTGTGCAATTTTTGGTGTTTTGGGCTATATCTCGAAAACGGTGAGTCGCAGAGAAAAAAGTTGTGAGTAAGCACTAAAGCTTTCTAAATATCCTATTTATTTGCCCATACTTGCATATGCAAAACTCCCAACGGTTCTTCCGATATTGGTTATTAAAACTCAAAAAAAAAAATTTTCGCATTCCATTCACTCAAGTGTCTCATCGAATTGTTTTTCCAAGAACTTTTGTAGGGCAAAGTTAGTAAGCGTTAAATTTGCTTTAATTTGAAATACTTCTTCTTGGCTCCTGTCATTCGAGAGTTAAAAGAGATTCGGCATTTGTATGTTCAAATAAGTTTTTGGAAATTTAATGGGCTTTAATACTGCCATACAAATACTCTCAGGAGGACTCACCGCTTCCTTGATATTTCCGAGATTAAGTCGAAAACCTCCAAAAATGAATCTATGGAATATTTTTAACACATTCATAACGAAAGTTAAAAATACTGGGGCGATTTGGCTCAAATTTAGGGTAAAGGATCCTTGATAATTCAGAATGGTTTCAGATTCCCAAAAGAACATTTTTCTAAGAAAAGGAAAACTCACAAAATTTTATTCTTTTCAAAAACGCAAAACATATGCGACCAATAGGAATCGAGCGTAGAAACATGCGGCTGCCCTCTTCAAAAGATCTATCTGAAAAAAAAAAACGAGACCGAGGCTAATTTCGGGCGCGCGCCGCCGAAATTTGGATACCCTTCGCTCTCCTCGGGCTAAAAGTTTTTTCGGGCGTACCATCGACTTGTATTTAATCACCCCCCCCCCCCATTATTTTCCTGCCGTCTTCACAAAAGTTCCCTTGAATCGACAAAACAATATTTGTGCGGGGTTTGGTTGTCATAAGTGGGCAAATAAAAATATTTACTCAGAAAATGTTATTGGGGGATGCGGGAATACGATTCCATTTGTTTTGACCTTTTTTGTTGCTTTGATAAAGACACATTAATTGAAGGTTTTTGTGAAATTGGTGTAAAAAATGTTTCTTAGAAGAACCTAATTTGGGGGGTTAGGTTTGTATGACAGCCCCATGACCCCATAGTCCGATTTGATCCATTCTTACATATGTTTTGTGTCACCAATAAAAAGACATTTATGTGAAATTTGGTTGAAATTGGTGCACAAATAAAAAAGTTTTTCTTAGAAGATTCAAATTTGGGGAGTTGAGTTTGTATGGCAGCCCCATGACCCCATTGTTTGATAGGTATTACCGATTAAAACTGCCTGCAGCAAAAAGAAGCATTTGTACAAAATTTCAGCTTCATAGATTTTTTACTGGCCGAGTAAAACGCGTCGCAACAGACAGACAGACGGACAGACGGACATCGCCCAATCGACTCCCCAAGTCATGCTCATCATATATGTATACTTTTTATATGGTCGGAGATGCGTCCTTCAATGCGTTACAAACTTCATGACAAAGTTAATATACCCTTTCACTCTATGAGCGAAGCCTAATTTTATTACAGAATTTGACAGTGCAGTATAATCCTTCTAAATTTTTACTCTGAACTCTGACCATTTGATACATAGACTAAACAACAAGAAGTGCAATCTAATTAAAAAAAAATCGACGTCAAAGATTTGTGTTCGCACAAAATCAGACTTACAGGTTGATAATGCGGACAGAACGAATAAGTGAGCCGATTGTGGGGTAGATGGCCTCTACTGTAAACGCTACATTTATTTTTAAAGATTTGTGAATGCCATTCAATCAGGCAAAGTGTCCCACACTTTATCACGATTTCATGAAGATTTCGTTTGGGGTTTTGGTTAAAATCGTATTATCATATCATTGAAAACCTATACCTGTTAGTGGATTTTTTACAGCTATGTATTTTAAATTTAACCATTTCTTCTGTTAATGGTAAAGTTATTTCTCCGGTGGACTTTATTACCTTAGGTTTCAACAATATTTCCAAATAATCTTAATTTTAATTAATTGCGAAAAATTGCAGTGAAACCTCCCTAACTAGAATCACAACTTGCCAAGATGTTCGAGTAAGGGAGAGTTCGACTAAGGGATTTGAACTGCGATACCATCAAATAAAAATTTAATATCTAACAGTTTTATAAAAAAAAAACGAAATAATGCTAATTAATAATATTAGGGCGGAATTCATAGTCCCCACTTATACTAAGACTCATCATTCGTGGAGTCATGTAGGAAGGTTTCGCACAGATATGATACAATTTTCGTCTCAAAACGAATTTTTAACCTTCCGACGGACGATTTAAACTATCTTGTAGACTTTGTACAATATTTTGGTCATACAAATTTTGCTCGAAAATTGCCTTGAAGAGAAGCCTAAGAAAATTTTTAAATTAATATGAAGTAAACAATTATAGGAATGGGTGCGTGCGGTCTTTATAGACATTGTGCATAACGAAGCCTCTTGCGTTCTGAACATCCAGGAATTAAATTCAGGAGCCTTACTCTCAGTTGAGCCTTTTTGGTTTTTCATATTGAAATCTATATTTGAATTTACAAGCAATAACGTGAAATGGAACTTATTTCGACGTAGGGGAAGTTAACCTTTACGAAATGGAATAGAAGAATTATAAAACCTTGTTTGAGTTAAAGAGGTTTTCGACTTAAACATTGCATTTTACCTATATATCAAAAATCAAACCCTTAATTTGCACGAGAGGAATAATGTCATTTATGAAGGTTCCGAATTAAACATATTTGACTGTACTTATAATTTTCAACGCTGTATTTCAACAATATTTAGGGGGTGGAAAACCAGGGCAACCAAAGCAAAATAACAAAAATTCGAAAGCGAAAAAAAAAAAACAAAATTGAATTATGGGGAATGAGAGGACAATGAGTTAATTAATTTAGCAATCTGATTATTTTTCTCGCGAATTTAGTGCGTAGTTCTGCAGGGCAAAAGTCAAAAGTTCTTCAAGCTTCCAAATTCTTCAAAGCAAACAAAAACGTTCCGCCTAAGCGCACTTCTAGCTTTTTTATCCCCTTTAAATCTAGTTTCAATGGAGCCGAAATCAAAAAGTTATTTTAAATCGCAGTCCAAAATGTCCCAATTATCGTCACTACGCTAGGGGGCCCCGGGTGGCTGGGGGCCCGTGTTCGACCGCACACATGGAACACCGTACGTTACGCCACTACTATTCTTAAGCCAAATATGCGGGTACAATTTTTTCTTAAATTCGACACTTTTTGTAAAAGTGGTTTTAAGGCGATCGGAACGAGCACAGCTTGTAAAATATAAAAATATCTAGTAGTAGCAAAATGAATAAGGATTTCCTTAAGGATCCCTTATGTATAAGTGAAGACTATGAATTCCACCCCCAAAAATTTATATTTTGATAATAATATTTAAAATAATTTAAAATAATGTGCTTAACTAAACGACAGTATCTAAAATTGAATTTTTTAGCTACTAACAATGCAATTAACCGTAATACACAGTAACACCGCGATTATCTATTTTATATTCAGCATCAGTTCCCAACATTGACATTTATTGCCAAAGCAGCAAAAATCAAAAATGTATCAACGCATAAAAACATACATAGAGTTTTTTTTTCATTAATTAACATTTTCTAACTGTAACAACCAGATTGAAAAACACATCGGCAATTAATGTGGAATTCGAATTTCTATCGGGAACTGGATGATATTAGAGAGTTTTAGCAAGTCGTATGGAATAAAACGACATAATTTGACATTCCATATAAAAATTCGCTTGCTTACCGTATACGAAACAAAATATTTTAATTTTGCATATCCTAAGTAGGCATAGGTGTAAAAAACGACAAATTATTTCGCCAATTTCGACTGTTTCCAGAGAATCAAATATACGGAAATACACCCATGCCTACTTGGGACATGCAAAATTAAGAATTTCGTTTCGTATACGGTAAGCAAGCGAATTTTTATATGGAATGTCAAATTATGTCGTTTTATTCCATACGACTTGCTAAAACTCTCTAATATGTCAATTTCGTACTTATAAACGTATTAGGCTTATAGTAGAGTCGTATCGGATAAAAATCTCTTAACACATTTATATTGTAATTGCCATAATATGAACCGTTCTTGATAGGACAATTTAATGAAAAATTCGTCGCGGCCAATGTTACACTGAGAAATGCCTGTAAAAACAGATTTCTTCTCGCTAGCCGTGAAATTTCACAAACATTATTTGTCATATTGAATAACGTTGACGATTTTATGCCAATACCATTTCGTGTTATCAGAACTTTTCGTAAAGGATTTTCAAAATTTATCAGAAATGTTGAATTGACACTAATGTAGGTGGTGTTCAGATGAACAATGTCCAGGAAGAGATAGCCAGGCGTATATCCTACACGAAGGCTTCCGAATTCGGCTTGAAAACATTTCTGGAAGAAGATAAATAAAGTGACCAGTATCAGTTCAGAATCTAAATTACCCTTTGAGCTGAAGTAGTCAATATAACGGCCAGGATCAGTGCGACACGTAAGTAAGTATTTTCCATTTTAAATGCACTATGCACATTATTGTTCTTTCTTATATGCATATTGTTTACAAAGTATATTTTAATTACCGTACTATAAACGTTATATTTTTTATACTATTCACATTGTAAAATTTGTATGTTCTGAACCGTTTCAGTAAATAGTTTCGCAATAAATTGTTAAATTTCAATCAACCCCCCGAGGAAACATGAAACTTCCTTAAAATAATCGGTTTTGTTTTTCGTTTTACTGGACAGATATCCACCTAAAAAAAAACATATTTTTCATAAAACGTGTAACGACAAAATTCATGCCAATCTCTGCAATTATTTGTTGTTTTTAGGGTTTTTTAGAAAATTTTTTTTTTTTTTTCAAAAAACCCTTATGAAATCGATTTTGTCTGTCCGTCCGTCTGTCCGTCTGTCCGTCCGTCTGTTCACTAAATAACTCGCGAACGGCTCAACCGATTGTCATGAAATTTGGTAGGAATGTGTAGAATGGTTACAGTCTTTGGCACATATACCTTAGAAGTTGGTAGGAAGAAGATAACAGGGTGTCCCGAACGTTTGAAAAAAGTAGACTTTTTTAGTTTTTATCGGAGATTGACATATGGGTATTTAAATCAAAGAACTAAACGGGTTTCCAGCTTTGAGTAACGGTAAAAAAGTTATTGGCGTTCAAAGTTAAACTTCTTTTTCGACCTCCGTTTTTTTAAACCGTTATAGGGATCGATATGAAACTTTGCACAAAGATTGGTCAGTATGGCTTTATATATGTTAAATATTTAGACTGTTGACTTTTGCTAAGGAAAAGTAAATAACAGTAAATTTGTAAAATTTGAATTTGATCGTGTGTAGCCCCTTTTAGGTTTCCAAATATGAAAATTCTGCTAGGGATTTTTAGAAAATTACATAGAGAATATGTCTACGAATTTTCATTCGAATATCTGTATCCAAACCAGAAATATAGCCAAGTTAGTATTTAGTAAGGGCCTCTCACAATGCAAGGGAAGTCTCTTAAGCATTACTTCAATGCATATCTTTTAACTTGATGAAACAATGAACATGAAATTTGGTGGATATGCATAGAATGGTAATAGTGTTTGTCACAAATATTTTTGAAGTTTGTAGGACCAAGTTAACAGGGTGTCCCTGAATAGCTGCAAAAGTATACTTGTTCAATACTCATAGGAAAGCTTGCATGGGCTCTTATGTCAGGGGACACAATGGAATCATTTCATATAAGTTGCTTTTCCTTGATTAAAAAAAGAGTAACAGTAGTTTTACAGCCAATAATTCAGTTCATATATAAAGCCAAGCCGGCCTTATGTTTGCCTGAGTTTCTTTTTGCTCAAAGGCCATCAGCAATCTTAAATCGAAAAATGCCTGTAGATTTGCCTT
The DNA here is from genome assembly GCA_949715475.1 of Microchrysa polita. Classification (NCBI taxonomy): domain Eukaryota; kingdom Metazoa; phylum Arthropoda; class Insecta; order Diptera; family Stratiomyidae; genus Microchrysa; species Microchrysa polita. Next base: position 86,124,588 of record OX454418.1, on the reverse strand, counting down.
GGAGTACCTAGTTTTATACAAACTGGGTAAATAGTAAATCTATTTTACTATTTACGCGTTCCAGAATGAAAGGCTAGCGCCTTTCATTCTGTTCCACCTTTAATTAGACCAATCCAAAAATAGATTTACAGGAAGCATTCTATTGCTAATGCTGTGCACAATTCTTATCTATTGCTTATAAAAAATGTACAAAAAATATTCACTATGCATCAAAATTCTAAAAAACGCTCGTATTGCGGGCGCAGCCCTCTGTACGCCGGTATTTTTTTATATAATGTTAGTTCACGTTTTATATTTTTAGAAGGTAAACTTTCTTTTTCTTGTGAAAATAATTGAAAACCGCAAAAAAAAACTTTAAATTAGTACCTACATAGTTCCAAAAAAATCAAAATTATAATTACGGATTTATGTACCCAAAAAATACAAAAGGTCATGGCAAAGAATTTGTAAATGTGAGACATGTAAATAGGAAAATGATATATGAGGGGTATCACACATTCACAAAAAAAAAGAAGAAACTATTAGAGTATTTTATATTTTTTTTTGTAAACGCGTTATCTACCCATTCTCAATTTAAATTATATCGATGAGTGATTCTCAACCTGCGATGCCGCGCTCCATTAAGGTTTGTGTTCGTAGAGATGACTCGTATGATGATCACTGAGCTATGTTAGCTAGTCGATGCTAGCTATGTGACTATCGACTACGGCTGTTTTCCTACAAGCGACTATATAGCTCTTAAATTTTGGATTTACACGAACAAAAAACAAAAACAAGCACATGACGTAATAAAAAGCAAAAACAAAACAGTGCAACATTGGCGAACATAACCAAAAAAATTATGAGCTGATTTTGACGTCTAAGATAAGCCTTAATATATAGACGGCGTTGATTCTATATACAGAAAGAAATACAATCGTGTCACGATTTTTTTCTTTCGTAAGACGCGTTCTTACAATGTGAAATGCACAATGTTTGTCTGCTATGGCCACTACAAAAGCTCTCGCCGTCCGTTTGTTAGCCGTCCGGTTTCGTCTTACAATGTGAAACCACCCAATAAGTGCGATCGTTGCGACGATAATTTTATTCAACACATACCACACGACCATCGGCTAACCGCTTAACGACTATCGTTTGGAGGAGCACATCAGAAAATATACTCAGTTCCAGTCGTCAGACGACGATCACACGGTGATGATCGTATGAGTCGTGTCTTGGAACACAAACCTTTGGAGATCGTACAGAGGAGAGGTGTCGATAGCACAGTTAAACCCGATTCTATTTCGGAATTAATTTAATATTAATAGGTATATGTTCGATATTGACATTTTCGTCTTGAAAAGGCTTTCAGGCCGCCATTTGCTAAGAAATTTCACCAAAGAAAACTATCCCAATCTGGAAAACTATCAATATATTCTCGTGCTATTGCGCCACTCGATTTTTACTTCTCTATAGGTTCTCTATATGTATTGGCGACGGGAGTCGCAAATCCGTTTTAAACTCCACCTTCGACGACGAGAAACAATTTTGCTGACTCCAAATTGAGATATCCTGACCTAATTTTATAATATTCTGAAAATAAATAAATGACGCTATTCAGACACGCTATTCAGAAACTACAACTTTCTTTTATTTTCTTTGCAAAAAAAATAAAAAGTCATGAGATGATGAGGTCTGTATCTGTAGTCCAATCATGGTATATCAATTTGAGGCTCAAAAAATATGCTGAAGGTAATTTTTATTTGTTTTGGAAATTGAAATGTCCCAGGAGTCTAGAACTCATTTTCCTGGGAAAAATATTGTGCCAAAAGGCTCCAGAGATGACACAAATTTATCCTTCACCGGAGGTAGGCATGATGGGTATATTGCGGATTTAAAAAAAACTGCTAACTCTTACTTGTGTGATAAAATAAATAACAGGCGCGACAATCCAACATTGGACTAAGGCCTATTTCCAAGATCTTATCTGCTTTTGTTGAGGTAATGAGATCAGCATTACGCTCAGCAGTGTTATTTATCCCCATAAATGGGTACTCGTTTAACATCTGAGTGAGATCATAGTCCTAGTCACAAGCTCGTGAGTTCGAAAAATACCATGGCTCACGGTGAGATTCGAACTCATGGCCCCGTGCACCGAAGGTGCGCACACGTCTGGCTGGTCTAGCGATTAGTGCGCCGCGCACTAACCGCTAGACCAGCCAGACTACTACTTGTGTAATGGATATATATAAATTTGCAATTCTTCGCGATTTTTTTAGAGATAAATGGTTTTTGTGCATTTAATACTTTAGCTTTCAGTCAGTTTTTATTTTATCATGACTACGTTTTTCGAGTTAAATTTTTCAGGGAAAGACACTCGACTCTTCAGACCTCATTAGGGGGCCGCGGATTAAAAACGTTGGGAACAACTGATCTATATAGATAATGTTTGTGTTTACTGATTTTAATCTAATTTTACTAGCAAGCATGATAACTGCAAATGAACAACATTTACATTATTCGTAAACATTTTTTTAAACAGTAATTTCTCTTCGATTAAGTAATATGCATGCTGACCCCGTTTATATTGCGTCAAATATTTTACAACACAATCAATCTGATTGCTTTCGGTAAATTAAAAGAAGTTCTCTGACTGATAGAGATGTAACGGATCTTGTTTAGCGGATGAGGATGCGGATGTGGATGCAAAATAGTATAACATTGAGAATGCGGTTGCGGATGCGGATATTAATGGAGAAATTTTCGAGGATGCGGATGAGGATATGATCGAATATGTAGACAAAAATATTTAGGCTTCACACTTTTCATGAAGATGAAAAAAAGTTGAAATTCCTCTGATTAGTGTGGTTAAAAATTAAAAAGTTGCATACTTCCTTACTTTGCTTCACCTTAAAAAGACGCACTTCACCCGCCTCAGTACAATTCATTTAAAACAAAGCCACTCAAACATTAGTCACAAAAATGCGAACCGGATTGCGTTCCTTAATTCACTCGTAGTCGTAGCTGTAGTCATCGCTGACTACTCAGATCATATAAATGGAACGCGCTCCTGCTGTGCTGACCGACAAACCGAAGCTCAGTTGTGTACAGTCAAACTTCCCAGCGGACACCATTGGGGATTGAGACTTTGTCCGCTTATTGGAAGTGTCCGCTTATGAGAATATTTCACAAAGGTATAACATTTTATAAAACTAATTTAGGTAGCGCTGCGAATCCATTGAAAACCACGATGTCTCATTTGAACCGTGTTTTTCCAATACAATTTTTTTTCGAAATCGAGAACACTATTTTTTCGTGAATTCCAAAATGACTTGTTCTTACACTTTTTCTTCAAAAGGCAATATTTTTTTATTTATTTTTTTTCATATTTTAAAAGAATAGAAAACTAAACGATTAAATGCCCCGACATAAATTGAAGTCCTGAATCTCTAAGAAATTCCACCTACACGGAGAGATAAACAAGATTTGTACACCGATTTCCGGAAAGTGAATTTTGCTTTACGCAAAAGACCGATTTTCCGGTACTTTCGAAACTTTTTTGCTCGAAATACAATTCTGTAATGCAAGAATATCGAATTTTATTTATTTGTCCGTTTATTAGAGACTTGCTTGTTCAGAAAGGGTATAAACGTACTGTCCGTGTCCGGTTATGAGAGTGTCCGGCTATTGGAAGTTATTTTTCTAGTAAAATATAAGGAAAAACGTTGGGGAAAATAAAAGTGTCCGTTTATGAGCAATGTCCGGTTATTAGAAATGTCCGTTCAGGGAAGTTCGACTGTATACGATACAGAATACAATTTGTCTCAATGCATTTCTTTATAGTTACAAAGTAGCACGTGGGTCGCATATATCCGCTAATTGTCTGCATACAAAAATGAGGATTGCGGATGAGGATGCGGATGTAAATATTTATAAGATGAGGATGAGAATGCGGATGCGGAGTTTAATTTTTATGCGGATAATCCGCGATTGCGGATGCGGATGCGGACATCCGTTACATCTCTAGACTGAACATAGTAGATTCGATGTAATTAATGTTCTTAATTTGAAATACATTGCTGGACATTTTTAAAAGTAATCGCAGGAGATACTAGTTTGGCTAGTGTAGTGGTAAGCAGTTAAAATCTTGGAAATTCGATGTGGCCTTAGTCCAATGTTGGACTGTCGCGCCTTTTATTTATTTAATCGCATGACACATTATACTAATCAGCTCACTAGCCAACAATTTCAGTATGGGAACCATTCAAATTGTGGTGTCTCCATTCCCTAAATTCACTGCGTAGATGAAGTTAATAACGGCGAAGAATTATGCGACTAGACTTGCATTATTAAAATAAAATAATAACAAATAAATAACTGGCGCGACAGTCTAATATTGGACTAAGGCCGCAGATTTGTTAGTGACATACAATTTCCAAGATCTTATCTTTTTGTCTGAGTGAGATCATAGTCCATCACATGGGTCGTGAGTACGAAAAACACCTTAAACTAAATTAGTTAACGGTGGAATTTGAACCCTTAGGACCATGTTCAACGAAAGTATGCGCACTAACCCACCAACCATGGTAGTATTAAAATAATAATTACTTAAAAGTAGTCTGGATGGTGTAGTGGTTAGTGCGTTCACCTTCGAACGCACAGGGTCGGGTGTTCGAGTCTCACAGTGAGCGTGAGATTGCGACGGACTATGGTCTCAGATGTGAAACAATTACTATAGCGTAACATTGCGATTTTTATTTTTACAGCTCTGCCCGTAAAATTAGGAATTAAAAAGCAGCGGTAGTTTAAATGAAATGATTGATTTCACTAAACATAAACTCAACTTATTGATATCAGATATTTTAACAAGTTTAAGAGAACAAAATTTTAATTTTTTTCTTGCTTAAAACCAATAGATTAATCGAGTTGAAGCCCGCCTACTAGATTTTTTATTTATTTATTTTATTCAAACGGTAAAACCCAATATACAAAATTAAGAAAAAAATTTAATGAAATGAATCGTAGAATATAATTGCATTATTCAAATTGCAGTACAATATGGGACAACACTACTGTTAACTAAATCTAGGATTTAGTAAATCTTGTCGATAGTATGAATCGCCCCATATTCTATATTTTTATTACTTGTAAAACACGACCAACCGGTATTATTTTCTTATGGAACTATATTTTTCAATATCAGTAACTAGATTTGTTGTCACGCTCTCCCGCTCACTTGGTTGAGTCGCACTCTACGATGCTAGTAATCTAGAGGTCCGGAAATCGAATCTCGGCGTGGTCCAGGAAATATACACTGAGCTTCAATGAAACCGGGCCACACGGTTATCGCGAGCTCTAATCAAAACAGGCATTGTGTTTGTTGCGTGAGTTAACGCTACTTCAGATAAAAATCATAGCCATTTAAGTTGCCATTAAATGCACTTTCTGTAGATATAACTCTTATAAGTTTCAGACTTTTTGAGAAAATTGAATTTGAGCTCGAAAGTGGCGAGTGGCCCGATTTTTGTGAAGCCGATTGTATATTGCTTGCAACATTATATACACTCCGAAACTCTATATGCAATGTTACGTTGACTTGAAGTGGCCTACAAACGGATGAGTGAACGCACCATGTGCCATAAGGAGTTACGGTACAGAGAAGAAGAAAGGGATTTGAAATAGTTAGAAATTAGGCCTCTCGGATTTTATGTTTTTTTTTGTAGTATGAATTTGCCACCTTTTAGGTTATTATGTTTTCAAAACGTTTGATTTCCGTGTGTCACTTGGTTTATACCAATCTGCATATAATAATGACACTAAGGCCCGTATTTATGAACATACGTTAACTCAAGGAGACCTTGAGTCAAGGATGCCGAAATTCAAAAAATTAAATGTCATTTCCCCAGTGGCGCAACCAGGATCTTGTCCTGGAGGGGGCTAACGACCTATAGATTTGCTTTCGCTAGTTAGGTGCTATTTTCCAGTAATGATGCCATACGGCTTGTCATCAGGCTAGCACACCACTTCACATAACTAGTTGTGGCTGATAATATCCTCTATTTAATTATCAGTTAATTAAAATAAAAAACTCCGAGAAGTTCTCCCTTAGGGGAAAAATCTTAGATCATGTATATGTCTATGTTATTGCTTACAAAATAATCCACATTGCATCAGCCGTTATCTTGTCACTCCAGAAGCCCAAAAATCAGTTCAAACCGATTACATACAGTACCCCAAATATCGACTTTCGAATGGCAACCATAATGCCCATTTTCAGTTTCTTTAGAAAAGTGTACTTTTTGGTGGTACATATTGTATATAATATACTTTGAAAACCCAAAATGAGCTTGTGGTGATTTTAAAGGGCTCAACTAACCGAATACTGTATTTTGATATGCATATCGACTATAATGCATCCCCAAAGAAAAATTGACCTTTTTTGTCCAAGGACATCTTTCTCATAACAAGTGCCGACACCAAAATAATAAGGATCGAACCACTTAACTTCCATCCGAGATTCATCCAAATCGCTCCACAGGGGGAGCCAAGAGAACCAATTGAAAGATAACTTTTCATTTGCTTCAACGGCGAATTTACCGCTATTCCCGCAACTCATCAGTGATTGTCGATTCTTTGTAAGGGCGATCAAAGGAAAATGTATAACAAATTTAGCAATGATCAAACCACTGAAAGTTTGACTTAAAGCTTCGTTAGGTTTTCGCTATGTTTTACAATGTCACATTTTGTCACGGAACAACCCAGCGTGCACATCCTAATTTCCTTAAAATAATCACATGTGTTTTACTATGTTCAAAATAATTATCACCAAGCTAAACAAAATTGTCATGCACAGACTGCGCCAGATAATCTGTAATGATCGCTAGATTTACTTGCCATGATCGAGATCGGCATAGCCGAGTAGGTTAGTTGAAAGGCGTTTGGTGCATGGGGTGACGTTTTCGAGTCACCCCAGGGGCGTTATTTAATTGTTTTTTTCATTTAGTTACCTGAACATTCTTTTGATTTTGGTGATCATCATACTGAAGATATATACTAAAACGACTATTGATATTTCGAGGATTTTTTGATTTTCTACTCTTCGTAAATTTACGCGATAAATCGTATGCATTTTAGATGCATCTTTTTTACGCCCGCGTTTTGCATGTGACAAATTCGAAAGTGCACGCATATGCAATCGAAAATTTAATTTATACCTTCTCGCCATTTGCAATTGCATCAGCCATCCGTTGCACATCTCCACGTAAATATACTGCACTGTGTGATGACTATAGACCAGATGATGATGATGATCACTAAAGTTATTCGTACTGACAAGGCGTAGTGTGGTCAAAGCGTTTTTGTGGTCGTTGTTGACTTTTTGGAAGGTATTAACTCTGGGACATCAGACTTTTTCTCCTTAAAAAAAAAAATATTTTAAAACCGATCACATACAGTGCCTCACATATCACCTTTCGAATGACACCCATAATGCCCATACTCTGATTCCTATGCTAGAAAAATGTACTTTTTGGTGGTAATATCCTTTAACAAAACTCAAAATCAACTTGTCGTTGTTTTACAAGACTCGTCGCAACGCATTCTGTATTTTGATATCCATATCCTTATACATAGCGTCAATAATGCATTTCCACAGAAAAAAGGACATTTTGTGTCCAAGGATATATTCCTCATAAGAAGTGCTGGCACCAAAATATTAAGGATCGCACCACTTAACTTCCATCCGAGTTTAGTCCACATCGGTCCACGGGGAGAGCCAGTAGAACCAATTGAAGGATCAATTTTCGTTCGTTCAATTGCGAATTTACCGCTATTCCCGCAACTTATCGAAATCGTGATTATCGATTCTGAGTCAGAACGACCAAAGGATAATGTATACCAAATTTGGTGAAGATCGAACTACGGGAAGGTCGATTTTAAGCGTTAAACGTTTTCGTTACAGTTTTTCGTGACGCTTTTTCACGGAACGACACCCAGTATTTCTTAGGTAGCCTCCGCAAAGACATATACATGTCAAAAATATTGTTTTTCCATTTATTCATATTGTTTTATAATTCTTGTCCGAAAAAGAACGCGCAAAATAGCAATTTAAAATTTATTTGTCACCAGGTTAGATCATGTAACTTTTTATCATGTTTATTGAGCTTTTAGGCCATGAGGTTATTTTCTAACTAATAAAAATTGATAATTGATACAGTTTTCAATAAATCTAATAACGTGTTGGGCCTCCCTTACTTAGAATAACCTCATTGAATCGTTATGGGAGTGACTCTTACAATTTTCCTATGTGATTTAGGAAAATAGTTTACCAGGGGACCCTAGAGGTTTTCGAAGAAAAGATCAGCTTTATTACAAAAATGACTCGTACTCGTACAGACTCGTACAGTTTACAAACTAAACATCCCCAAACGTTTTCTAATATATTAACGTAACGGCAAGTTTCTCGCCCAACTTTATTATATATTTCTTTGCTTCGGTGTTTGGCAAATTCAACCATGGAGAAGTACACAATTGAGCAGCGTGTTAAGGTCGTTGAAGCGTTTTAAAATCAAAATGATTTTCGTGCACTTCGTGATTTTTTTTGGTCAACATAATCGACCAAATAACGGACTTCTTGTGGCCAGAAATCGAGGATATGGACCTGGACGATATGTGGCTCCAACAGGATGGGGCCACTTGCCACACAGCCAACGAAACAATGGCTCCTTTGCACGAGAAATTCAATGGTTGTTTTTTCTCTCGTCTTGGCGATGTTAATTGACCGCCACGATCTTGTGATTTGACACCGTTGGACTTTTTTCTCTGGGGATATTTAAAAGAAAAAGTGTACGTCCAGTGGCGCAACCAGGATCTTGTCCTGGAGGGGGGCTAACGACCTATGGATTTGCTTTCGCTAGTTATTTTCCAGTAATGACGCCATACGGTATGCTGAGAGATTACCGCCAAAACGGGCCATGTGCCTACACCGCAGGCCGAGCGAACCGACGACATGGCGCGGTATAAGGCTGCTTCGGATTGTGATACAAGCATATGGACATTATATTTGTTAAAATAGAAAATTTCAATAGATGATAAAAAGTTAATAGACTTTGTCATGTTCCTGATTCTAACGGAATTTTAGTGCCAAGAAAATGTTAAAACAAGAGAGTTCGGATGCGTATAGGAAGTACGCCACCATAGTGATTCTATAATCGTCGCTACATTGAATGCCGTTAGGGCGGTCATTATCACACATTCAGGAGCCTAAATAGATAGGTAAAGGGTGCATTGAAAACTGGTCTCGCAACTAAAGCATTTGTAAACGTTAGGTACAATACAAAAAAATAAGAATTTAGGCACAAAGTTCGGACCGAAATTGAACTAATGTTCCATGTTTCCAATTCAGAAAACCAGGACTTTATCAATTTGATTTTGGATGTGAATTACTGAATATTTTAGGGCGGCCACACACGGAATCGATACAATCACAATGAAAAATTAAAACGTTTAGTCACTATGGCAACATTAGTCACATGTTTGAGCTACAAAATATTTGGAGCTTGCTAAAAATTTATGGAGGCGGTCGGATATTTCGAAGCATTTACACAATTTGAAGACATTTTTGTTTTTGCAAAATTCTGATATTGAATCTTGCAAAGATAGTGTAAACTGGCGGATAGCCTATATAGAAATGTGCTTCAAGAATAAAATTTCATATTTTTATAGGATCTTCAATGAAATTTAATTGTTTCATATTTCATTTTGTAATTCGTAATTTCCCAATTTCTGGGTCAGGAAGGGGTTTTAGCCCCCTTAGCCCCTCCCGTGGTTGCGCCACTGCATTTCCCATATTTTTTCGTAGAAATCATTTATACCTATTCAGCAGTCAATGCATCCTTGATTTAAGGCGAAACTCAAGGAGACCTTAAGTTTTCAATAGACTTGAAATATAATATTTCAAGGTAGGTGGGTAGCTACCTTGACTTCAACTGAGGTTGACTATTGAAAATTTCAAGGTCTCCTTGAGTTTCTCCTTAAATCAAGGATGCATTGACTGAATATAAGTGACTTCTATGAAAAAGTATGGAAAATGACATTTAAGTTTTTTAATTTCGGCATCCTTCACTCAAGGTCTCCTTGAGTTAAGGTATGTATGTTCATAAATACGGGCCTTACTCTTTTTCTAAAAAAAACTCATTCTGGCAACACCATAAACCAATGGCTCCAATTCCCGCTTATAAATTATGACGACTGACCTCAGCTATCACATTGGCAAGCTTCAAGCTTCTGCCAGCTATAACTCAAAGACATTTCGTCTTGGTTGGCCAATAAGATCGAAGGACGTACAAACCGTCGTATACGTCCAGCGGATAGCATACTACATATTTTATTTTTCCATCTCCACTTTCGACTCGATACGTCCATTGTGCTTTTTTCGTCTCGATACCAAACCACACCATACACACATCTCGGCAGGAGCTCGAAATGTCCTTCTGGGGTTCCGTAGATGTCATTGTCGTCAAAAGTTCTTCGATGATTTATTTGTTTTTGTCAGCAGAATAAGACATGCTTGCATAAATTCACTGTGACTTTTACGTAGTATTATATGTATGTGCAGGCATGGCAGACAGAAGGACATTTGGGTGGGATGCTAGTTGCTAAACGACAGGAGCGACTCATTCCATATAGCTTTTCGCTATTTTGTCATAATTTATATGGGTAGAAGAATGTCCTTTCTTTGCCACATGTCCCATTGGCGAGTGCGGGTGCCAAGATGAAGCTGGGGCAGATGCGAAAAGACCATAGCAGTGTATACATACTACGAAACGAAGGATGACATACTGTATATGAACAATGATGGAACGGCTGGATATGTGGAGGTGGATTTTGTTTTACAGTCAAGGAGCTAAACAATAGTCTGGTAGCGAGTCCTAATATTCTGTTTGGAATTTGAAGGAGACGGTCCTATTTACGAATTTCCCATTTATTTCCAATATACAAAAGGATCGCATCGATTAAGGCCAAACACGACATAAATAAGTCAAATCAGTCGACTCTGGAAAATATCATGTAACCTTTGTCATTCGTTTCCAGGACATCACTGTACTCTACTTCCTCGTTACAATCGTTTAAGCCTCTCCGCTCGTATATTATATGGCAGAAAAGATATCCTCGAGACGAAGTTATAGTTTTTAGGTGACGCCTTCAGAACTACTAACTTCTCGCATATATCACTTGGTAATGTCACATCATGGGATTCACATATTTATGCTTTTGGTCTTTCTGCATATTATGAAGCACATTGGAGGACATACGACACTTGGACGGGCGTAGAGACACGAGCAAGGACTCGACTATATAGACTCGTTCTCTATGCCATCCATCCTGTGAAGTACTATTATGTATATACGAAAAGCGCAGATAGGATTTCGGTGATATCAGAGTATAGTAAGAACGGTACTATCCTTTTTTTGCCACTGCATAGTTATTTTGTGATAGGTTGACTTTCGTTACGGACTATGCCGTAAAGGAGACTAGCGCAAGATTCTATACTCAATGCTGAAGCGGGCCAATGGACGCAAGAAGAATCGTGCGGACGACACTGTTTTGTGTATAGTGGTAGCGGGTATATGCATGTGTTTCGTCGTGACAATAGTCGTTGTATACAATTTATTTTGTTACTGAAGATGGCAAACAAAGTAATATTGCGTTTGGAATTATACTAGAGCGAATGTCATTACGGAGAATGTAATAAATTTTTGCTGTTATGAAACTATTTTGCTCAGATAAAATATAGAGTATTAGATCTTTCTCGCAACTGAATGGAGGACTTTTCTCGGATGGAAAGGACATTATGCTGGGATTAGCGGAACAGATTGATGTTGTTTAGATGTCAGTAGTATAGAATTATTGCGGATTTCGGTTGTAGATAAAAGTTATTGTTGTTTGAATTGATTTGATGGAGCTACATGGATAACATGATTTTATTGGACTAATTCGAATTCAGAAGTGTAGGTGGTGAATATTATGACTATGGTTTCCTTATTTTGTCATATAATAATGAAATATTGGTTTAAGCTTTTGTTTCCGCCACGGTAACGTGGTGTGCCAACCGCTTCGCCTAACTAAGCATGAGGCTTGCTTTAGTTAGGCAAAATTTCGACTATTTTTTTTTGTACAAAAATATGTACTTATATCTGCAAATTTTTGTTTACAATATCCTTTATCACAAAAGTCTCTACAAAATTAGTTAATGTGAGGCTTGCATAAAACTGTTGTATTCAAATAGGATAAAATCAATTAAATTTTAAGATACTTCACTTTTTATTTATTTTTTCTTTTTGTTCTCTCTCTTTTTGTTCTTTTTTTCTTTATTTTTGTTCTGTTTTAGTTTCTTTTTGTTATTTTTCTCGTCCGAAATAGTCTCTTTCTCAACGACTTGGGCAGTTTTTTCTGCTTTTCGTAAATCTTTTAAGCCAAGTATTTTTGATGGCCTTAAAAATCCAGCAGGATACAATCTCATCAATTTGATGCGGGGAACTCGTCCGCCAACCGGCAAGCAAGCACAGCGTGAAATGCGATTCATTCGCCATTTCGGGAAGCATAACTGATGATCGTGGATAATTCCTTTCGGTGGCTTGATATCTCTCCAGAAAGCGATGAAAACCGCACCTTTGTGACGGGGGAAAAGTTTCGGGTTGTTTGGAGTAGGCTTAATTTGGAAATTATGATTTGTTCTGTATGCATCCTGGCTGATGTAGAATTTTTCATCACTGGTTGGATAGCAGCGGATCATTAGAGATGGTCGTTTGTGTTTTAGAATTTGGATGTCGAAAAATGTAATAAATAAAAAAAAAATGACGTTTGTGAATTTATCGCAAAGCCTATTCTATTCGATATTAATTAGTTAGTTAATATCCGCATATTACTTTCCGGATCATGAAAGTAAGTCCCGGATATTCCATACAAATTGTCTGTCTGGAATTGTTCGAACCGGCTATGGCTTGGATTGTCTGCTTTATATATCCCCTAGCCTAGATGGTGTTGTATAGTTGAATTACACACATACACACACTCACTTATAACTAAGTATCACTGAACCAAATATTTCTTCATATGAACGAATTTTTTTTCCTAAAATTTTGAATAAAATTTTTATTTGATTTGAATAATAATTTGTTACATTGAATAAATACGGGTAGATTTTTAGAAAAAAAGTTACATATTATTCAATATGAAAATTTTGTTTTTTGTTTTATCAAATTAACTAAATTTTCATCAGTTTTATTACTATTCGCTTACAATTTTTTATCAATTTGAAGAAATCGCACTTTGTAAAAGTTTTTCTTCGTATAGTAAAAATTATTCAAACTGACGATTTGTTTGCGCTAAATTATTCGAACCAATTGTCAGATTGACAAAAGTTAGTCAAAATAACAAATTCACAATTTGTCAGATTCGTCAAAAGGATAAAACTTAATCAAATGGAAGAATAGCATCATTCTTATATTTTATATATATTATATTTTATCACAGTGAATAATTTAGTCATATTGACAAAATCAATTCTTCAATTCTTCTCTTTTACGAAAATTATTCACACAGATGAACAAATAGTAACGCATTTTCTGTGATTTTTCGATTTTTTGAGTAATCTTTGCCTTTAAATTTTAATGGAAATCTCAATTCCAAAAAGAAATTTTTTAATACAATTTGTGAGAAAGAAAAAAAATGTCGTGGCCGAGTCTCAATAAGGTGTCCGCCATGCAATGTGTATCAAGTAGGTACTGCGGGTCTTGAGAACATTGGAAGTATATTTCCTCTCTGGCGCAGTGGCAACGTGAGTGGACTGGCACGCAAGCGGACCGAGTTCGAATCCTGTGTTAGACACAATGGTAATATGGTTAATTGTATGTAAAAAAAAAGTGTTTAATAAATATTTGAAAGTCTTAAATAAATATAATAATAAATTAAATTAGTTTCAATACGAATAAGACAACACGCAATGTTAATTTTTAATATTTAAAAAAAAATAATAGAAAATTTCTTCATATTGACAAATTTATTCATCAATTTACAATAATTTCGTAATTATTCAATATAACTGTGGTATTCTTCAATCCAAATAACAGCTTCATTGACCGTATTTTGATGAAATTTTCTTCATATTAAATGTAATTTCGTCGAATTTACGAATTTTTTGGTTCAGTGAGTATTCTAAATTAGTCACTAAGTCAGTCTATCACTACCTGTTAGAGAGTAAGCTCATCAGAAGACAATACACAGTTGTCGTCAAGAACAAGTAGTTTCATTATAACATAACATGGTGTCAGGTTGGTAATATGCCAAAAATCGGAAAAATTCCTGAAAGTAAAGCTGAAAACATCGGCGCGGAAGATATAGTCGAGGAGTCCGAAGATATTGTCGAGGAGAAAAAAGCAGCATTCGAAACCAAAATGGCAGTCAACGCACCCAATTTTGTCATGTCACCATTGGATCTGGACTCGTCTAACCTCCCCAACGCATGGAAAGAATGGCTGAAACAATTTAAAATCTTTTCATGCGCTACAGGTATTGAAGAATATGAAAATTCCAAAAAAGTGGCAGTTCTTCTGCATTGTATGGGACCGGCAGCCCTGCATATTTTCAAATCATTTAATGAAGATGTCGATAGTGTGCAGTACGAAAGTTTGGTTAGGAAATTCGAAGAATATTTTCTTCCTAAAGTGAATATTGCCGTTGAAAGGCATAAGTTCTTTACCAGAACTCAAAAGCCTGGAGAATCTATTGATGATTTCCTAACCGACCTCAAAAATTTGAGCCTTTCATGCGAATTTGAGAATCTTCGCGAAAAATTAGTGCGGGATATTTTTATATGCGGTCTAAGCAGTCAAAACGTGCATATTAAAGAAAAATTATTATTCGAGGGTGATATTACATTAGAAAAACCCGTAAATATCGCAAAAACTGCTGTGTTAACAAAATCTCAAGCGTACCAGATTCAGTCGGACACTGCATTTGTTGGTACAATACAAAATCCCCAATTTGCACATAGAACTCATAATAGTTCTGGCTTCGCATATAATCGTTCAAAAACGCAAACTAACAACAATAGATCGTCTCAGCGCCAGTACAATACCTCAAGCAGTCATAGTACGAGTAGTCAACAAGTCAAGAAACAGCAGAATTCATCAAGTCCCTGTAATCGATGTGGACAAATTCATAAATTTAAATGCCCTGCAATGGGTGTTGAGTGTCATAAATGCAAAAAGAAAAATCATTATGCATCTATGTGCAGGTCATCGGCTGTAGTGCACTCTATCAACGCAACCAACAACGAAGCCGAAACCAATTCAGGTGATGTTCAATATATCGATAACTTGTTTTTGGTATCATTACTGTCATCTAATGATAGTACCAAATCGTGGTTTGTAACTTTACGCGTTAGTCAAGTCAACGTAAAATGTCTCATCGATACGGGTGCGCAGACAAATATTATGAGCCGAAAAGTCTTTGCAAATTTAAATCTGGAGAACGATTTCATAGAATCATAAAATACAAGAGTTCTCACAGTCAGTGGTGAAGCATTAAAATTAGTCGGAAAAGCAACAATTAAGTGTTACTCTGATGGTAATGAATTCAACATTATGTTTCATATTGTCAACGTCGATTGCCATACAATATTGGGATTAGCAACATGTGTACAAATGAATTTGATTAAAAAAATTAATGAGGTGAAATCTAACCAAATAGGTGAATCAGTAACACTAGGTGATAATAATCTTTATTTGAATTCTTTCAGTGATGTTTTCCAAGGAATAGGGTGTCTTAAGGTGAAGTGCCATTTGGAAATGAGGCCGGATAGTATACCATTTGTTGTTGCCTCGAAAAGAATTCCTTTTAGCATGTACGAGCCTCTGAAGTATGAGCAAAATCGTTTGGAGCAATTCAATATTATTAAAAAGGCCGATGAGCCGTCCGAATGGGTAAGCCCTATCGTCATTGTCAAAAAACAAACAGGTGATATTCGAATATGTTTAGATCCGCGAAACCTTAACAAGTCATTGATTCGTTCCTATTGTCAGTTCCCAAAGATTGATGATCATGATTTTGGGCGATACCTTTAGGTGAGAGTTCATCAAAATTATGCACATTTGTCACGCCATTTGGGAAATACCGGTTTCTGCGACTACCATTTGGGATAAAAGTAGCTCCTGAGATATTTCACACAACTATGTTAAATTTGTACGGTGACATTCAAAATGTTATTATCTATATTGATGATTTTTTGATTTATGGCAAAACTCAAAATCAGCATGATGATGCACTGAGAGCAGTCCTTCAGCGTGCAAGAGATGTAGGACTTAAATTTAATAAGTCGAAATCCTTTTTTAATTCACCAGAAATAACATATATCGGCCATATATTTAATAATGATGGTGTCCGTCCTGATCCTTCAAAAATTGAAGCCATAAATAAAATGCCTAAACCAACATGTGTCTCGGAACTGTAAAGATTTTTAGGTATGGTTACCTATCTGGGCTCATTTATAGACAATCTTTCATTGCGTACAAGTCACTTGCGAGAACTCTTAAAGAAAAATTCTGTTTGGCACTGGGATCAATGTCACGAAAATGAATTTGGCTTATTGAAGAAGATTTTGAACTAGATAGCTGATTTAATGATAAAATTAGAACTTAAGTATAATAACATGAATTAATATATTAAGTGATAAGAAATGTTTAAAATAATTCAATTAAAAAAAAAAAGGATCATGTTGTATAGTTGAATTACACACATACACACACTCACTTATAACTAAGTATAGGTAGTATTCTAAGTTAGTCACTAAGTCA
Organism: Microchrysa polita; assembly: GCA_949715475.1. Lineage (NCBI taxonomy): Eukaryota > Metazoa > Arthropoda > Insecta > Diptera > Stratiomyidae > Microchrysa > Microchrysa polita. The sequence goes on along the minus strand of OX454418.1, from coordinate 86,107,756 downwards.
GTCTATCACTACCTGTTAGAGAGTAAAGTAAGCTCATCAGAAGACAATACACAGTTGTCGTCAAGAACAAGTAGTTTCATTATAACATAACAGATGGTAGCACAGTTTCTTAGTGTTAATCATGATCGATAATGGGTGAGGTTATAAAACACAACGTTCGCGTAACGTTTCGCGTTTTCCGAAACGTTTCCTATTGTGTTCTGTAAACGCATAGATCCGGATCAGACTTGGTGTTCCCATCGCCATCTCTCGGAAAGTGACAAATGTGACAATTGACACATCACAGCTGATACGTTTTGCTCGAAAATTAAAATTTCCAGTTTTAAACGAGATGCAGATACATTTTATTTTGATTATAAATAGTTTAATAAATAAATGAGGGCGGAAATGCACGGTTCGATGGTAGATTGTAAATTTCTGCCAATCAATCAAGCTATGCCTCGCAAGGGGGCGCTTAGAGGATCTGTTTGTAGGGAGAAGTTTCTGATCCGTAACGGCCGGCTGATCTGAAACGTTGCGCGAAACGTTGCGCAACGTTGTGTTTTATAACCTTACCCAATGATCGCGCTTTATTTGAACATATGTATGTAAGAAAAATCCGACTGTTATCAAATATAACCAGTGTTACTATTGTTAATGAATAAATTAATTGATACTGGCAGCACTATGTATACAAATTATGTCAAACGCAGAACCGTAATAATATCTTCACTTTGTTATCCGATTTCAACGGAGTATTTCACGCTCTAGTGATATTATTTCAGGTTATGGGCCTCTTGCAAACGCGCGGTTAATTTTATTTGTGAAAAGAAATTTCGAAGTGCAATTTCAAAATGAAATTGGAATAAGATTTTTCCTAATAGTAAAATCTGTGAATGTTTCCCGTCGCGACGAGTTCCAGTGGCGCGAAAATCTGTTCAGGACTATGCGAACAACATGGTAATGTTATCGCTGAAAGTTAAAAATGTGGGACTCAACGTCGATGAAGAAATTACAGCGTCGTTAATGCTTGCTGGATTAACCCTTAAATGCATGGGGTCTGAACCCAGTATCGTAACTGACCTCCCTTTATGTAAAATCGGTCACTGAACACGGAATCAGCTTTTATTTTCCCAGGAAATAGCCCGTTTTCCCAGAAAAGCGAAAATAGTAGAATTTTCATTGTGTACCAAATATGGTACGCCATGCATTCAGGCCATATGTTGTAAATGAAAGACATTTTTAAAATTTTATTTGATCTGCCTCTTACTTTAATATAAACAGTGCAAAAAAGAAAGGATAATGATTATTGAGAGTTTCGATCGAAATTATAATAGTAGAAACTCGATATAAGGAACTCCTCTTCAATAAATTAAAGGTTGTCATTTCGATCGAAAATCGCGAATATTCAGTTTTTTAAAAGGGAGCTCGGGTAGGTCCGTGATTAGTTTCCTATTCCGTATTGAAATTTGTACCGATGCCTATTTGTGACATATCCTGGAAGTTGATGGAAAGTGGAGTAGGTCTTACTGCCCCTACATCCTCTACAAACCTAAATTTAGCCATATCTTTTGATAGAATGTCGCGAAAAACTTCAAATGTGAATCAAGTGGTGGCTGTTGGATGTCCTTGTTGAATATTAAAAGTGCGCTAGATCTGACTCATATACCCCTTCCTCCTCTACAAAAAAACATGGAATTGATTATTTAGGGTTTTGCGTGCCGTCTAGCTCTGTACATGGGTATGAGTATGCACTCAAACTCAATATGCTATTAGAGCGATTAGAACTCGGTCTCGTTATAAAATAAATCATTTATATAATAGTTCGTTACAAACATGTTCCACTGTTAAACGTATATTTCGAGACTTCTTTTGACTTATCATAGCTCATGGGATCTTGAAAATTTCTTGAAAAGTATATAGATTGGATTGACTTTGCTAGGATATGAATATGGAAATGAACTGCTGGCTGCTTTATAGCCCAAATTTGTGCAGGTCCCTGGACCTGGACCTGTCCACAAGAATTACATCCATGTAATTTTTTGTTTATCGAATGTGGTACTCCACATAGTCTTCCATATGGAATAGTTGACCCTAGCAGCATATTTTTTGAGGATCCTGATCGTGAACTTCCAAGACAATACTTGTCATAATCAAATGGTTTATGAAATTGGATATCAAGGCGCAGCTGCTTGAGTCTTGGTGAAAGTCCAAGCATTTTACTAAGATGTTAAGCACGGAAGCTGGGTTTTTAGTGGCGAGTCCTAAGGACAAAACAAATGACGTGAACAATTTTTTCAGTATGCTTGCTAGCTAGAAAGACTGGGATTATAAGAAGCAGCTACAGAAAATCTAAGCCCTGACCGGTGTGCTATAGAAAATAAAATTACAAAAACGATCGTTCCAAATCAACTACGACAGCTCCGTTTTCTTCGATCCTGAGCAGGACTGATTAACCTAGCTTTCATAAAAAATGGTAGTAAATGTCCTGGAAAAATGGATCGGTGGCATAATTTGCATGAAAATTTAAATTATTTGGACCTGTTCTGGGCCCAATAAAACGCACCATAATGTTGAAAGAGCTGATAATTAAAATGTTATGAACATATCCTACCCTTCCCAAGACTAAAGGAGAATAATTTCATCAGCTAAGAACGATCGGAATGTATGTATAGATATTTCCGAATATGCCCCAATGCATGGTGTACCATATATGGTACGTCGCAAAATTGGTGCAAACAATACCTTTGGTAACTTTTTTTGGCCGAAATCTCAAAAGAACCTCATCAACACATTACAATTTACTCACCAGTATTTTTCCTTTTCCAAATAACGGTAAATTTCGCCAATTTTTATAGCTGTAAAGAATAGCTTTTAAAATTCCACAAAAATTAACATTCGTCCACTTTTACGGCGCACTGGCAATTCAGGGAGAGCTTCGGGAAGCCAAAATTTAATTCATGTGAAAGCTTGTTTTGTCTACTTCGGGAAAAAGTAAAAAAAAAAATCAAAAATTGAATAATCCCATGACTTTTACAGGAAAATAGCCATGTACCATATATGGTACGCTAAGCATTTAACCGACGATTTTCGATCTCTTGTTATGGCGGTTGAGAATTCACAAGCCTAGCTGACAGTGGACTGTGTAAAGAATTTGCTACTACATGATACGAAATTTGATAACGATCACGAAAGCGCTTTTTATTCGAAGTCTGGAAATAAGCGGACATCCAAAGCAGTGTTCAATCAAATGTCACAAATGTAAGCAGAAGGGCCATTTTAGTCGTGATTGAAAAAGAAGAAGAAGCATCGTGAAACAAAAGTTCTCTTCGCTCGCAGTCTATTTGCTACCAGAGAAGATTCACCCGTATTTTATGTGGATTCTGGATCAACCTCTCACATGGTGTTTGATAAGCGATTATTGCAAAATTTTGAAGGTGAGCGAAGATATCATTGTTGCGAATAACGCTTAAGTTTCTGTCGATAGTGTTGGTAACATCGCAATTCAACTATTAGCACCTGGAACTAAGACAAATGTCATCGTCAAGAACGTCGAGTATGTCCCTCAGTTGTGTGCGAACTTGCTGTCAGTGCGTAAGCTTACGGAAACGGGCAATAAAGATATTTTCAATGGTGATTTTTGCCAAATTTTTGATCGTGAAAATCGTCTGTTTGCTACCGCCAGTGTTCATGATGGATTATATCGCCTGAATTGTGTAATTCCGAAGAATGTATAAAGAAATTGGAGCTCGCGCTGAAAATAAGCTTCGTCTTGTGCATTCGGACATAATGGTTCCTATAAAACCAAAATCATTCTCTGGTGCCCGATACCTTTTGAGGTTTGTTGATGATTATACTCGGAAAGTGTTTGTGATTCCCGCGTCAAATGAAAATCCAATGCCTTCGTTGAGTTCAAGAAATTTAAAAATTTCGTTGAAAATCAGTCCAGTAGAAAAATCAAGGTGCTGCGCACAGATAATGGAACCGAGTATGTGATTTCGAAGTTCACAAATTATCTTGAATGTTGCGGCATATTGCATCAGAAAACTGCTCCTTACACGCCTGAGCAGAATGGTGTCGCTGAGCGATTAAATCGCACCATTATGGACCGAATTCGCTGTATGTTATTAGACGCTGGGATGGACAAAAATGTTGGGCTGAAGCTGCTACGACCGCCGCATATCTTCTTAATCGCGTTCCATGCAGAGGAAATGGTAAAAGCCCTGTGGACTTACCTCATACCAGATCTGTAACATCTTCGAGGTTTTGGATGTAGAGCTATGGTTCATGGCCCTAAAGAGAAGCGAAGCAAGCTGCAACCTAAAATCGATCGAAAGCTACTTTCTTGGGTATAGCGACCAATCCAAGGCGTATAGGCTATTCAATCCTGCCACGAGAGGCATAATTATAAGTCGTGATGTAGCAAGTAACATTAAGATAATTTTGGGTCGCTGGTTCCAAATTTGAGGCCAGAAACAAGAAAAAAATTGGGATTGCTAGTTTTCTCCGCAAGTACTCGTCGAATCATCATGGCGGAAACTCTAAAGCAATTTTGGGTTGCTGATTCAAAATTTTAAGTAAAAAAATTGGAGCTGCCCGCTCTACAATGTTACCCCTCTCTGTGCATTTTACAAGTTTCACCTGTTTCACCATCATCGATGCATTCTCTTAATAAAATGCCATAACTCTTTTTTTCTGTTGCGCACAAACAAGTTGAATAGAATGCATGATTCCACAAATGTTACTTCTTTCACTCATACAATACAAGAGTTCTTTCGAAACTTAAATGCTCAATCCGATAATATACCTAAACAGCTCATTCCAAATCGAAATCTTGCACCTTTCATAAAAATATTCGCGCGGAAAAAATGCTGCAAAACAGGCGAATATTCGCGTTGATGTGAACATCTTCATACAACGCAGTGTGTTACAATTTTGACGCCGCGGAAAATTCCTTGACGCGCCGGTGTGAGGGATGCTTAACGCGAGTGATTTATTATTGTGTACACCAATATCTTTCGAACCTACAAAAATATTACTATAGTTTTAAATTTGACATTTTCTTGTTTAAAAAATTTAAACTGGAAATGTTCCATTAAAAAAAAAGTTTTTGAGTTTATTTTTTATGGGAGCTGTTTCAATTCCGACAATTTATTCCCTGCGGCACAGTGAAATTTCGAGTATTGACGGAATGTTGCGAATTCGCGAATGTTCATATCAAATATACATGTTTCCCGACAGACAACTCTATCACTGTCCTTAACTATTTTACCACCTAAAGTGCATACAGCATCTCCACCCATGCTACCATAGAACACCGACCGATGGATACATGACCTCATTCACTTGGATTTACGAGTAACTGTTTATGAATTTTCCCTTGGGTTATAATCAACCACAGCAACACTAGCGCAAGCACTAATAACATTATAATTTATCCTTTTGTTTAATGTTCAGCGCTTGGAATATGAGTTGGGAATGATGCGAAAGGCGCGTAAAGGGATATGAGCTGCATCGGCAATGGCGGCAATGTTTCAATGTAGAACCGACCGACCTTAGTTAGAGAGGTACATGGACACGTCCTGTGAGTTGTTCTATATATACAAAAAAACAACACCAACAACAATAATTGCTCCAGCGATTTTCCCTATTCATTCATATACAAGGATGGTGAAATCATATTTGGCAAGAAAACGGTGGGAAACGTGTGCAAAGGACGCAACATAGCACAAATGTGTCTAGCGACGATAATACACGACACCACTAATAAGAATGAAACTTGCATGCGTCCGGGTGGAACAATTACAAGGTTTTGCGTAATGAATTTATTTCCTTCATATGTGTATGTCTACACAGAATATTATGATCCTTTAATAGTAATTTGTTGGTCTTGATCAGGGACGTAGCCAGGATTTTGTTTCGGTAGGGGTCCAACGGAATTTTCAGACGCGCGACAAATTTATTGTTGAAACATTGAGAAAAGCTGGAACCGCGTAACCTGACTTTTTAGTGTAATTATAACCATCATGAGTGAAAAGGATATACCAGTGTCTCTTGCAGAACGCATCATTATTTGTTTTTTAGTCAAAGCAAATATAAAATCCGCGGAAACTTATCAAAAAGTACTAGAGAAGTTCCAGAATGAGTGCCTCTCTAAAACCCATGTGTATGAATGTTTTGAAAAGGCCGAAAAGTTGCCACATGCGCGCCACCTAGTATCACCGATGAAAACGTAAGCGCCGCCACCGTTGAAAAACTCATTGTGGAAGACCGACGAACAGTGTACGCTAGATGACTGGGGAGTTGGGCATAAAAGTGAGTAGTATTGGGAAAATATTCATGAGCGGCTAGTCTACCGAAAATCTCAGGCAGATGAGTGCTAAAACCTCTGAATATTAAGCATAAATTCTGGCGCTCGGAAGTTTGTACACATCTTCTACATCATTGTACGAATTGAGAAAGTTCCATTAAAAGTTTCAAAAGCTATAAAGAAGTAAAATTGTTTGTGCGAGAATGGGTCCGTGAAAAGCCGCGAGATTTTTACGAAAAAGATATCCAAAGCCTTGCCGGGAGGTGGCGAAAATGGATACAGTGGTGGAGGGGAGACTAATTAGAAAAACTAATTTTTACCATTTGTATCTTTAAAATTGTTTTGCTTCGTTAAAACTTGAGCGTTTGGTCATAGAAAAAGGCTTAACTACATAACTATTACTTGCACATACTATTAAAACAGGCGTATATATTCCGTTTTTCAATAAAAGATGCAAACTCTCACTTCATTCTTTATCTACGGGCTTCATGTACCTTTATATCTCCGCGATAAGCTTAGGCGAGCGAGAGCTAAGTTTCCGTTTAGTCCAACAATCGCCAAAATATTTGGGACCTTATCTTTCACTCGAACACAACATCACGTACCTTCACGATTGATATTAGTCAAAATTTTCAAAGAAATTGTTTCCTTGACAAAAAAAGCTCTATTTAAAGACTATTTTATCGCATTCTCTATTTTTGTAGCAATGCTCACAACCTGCGCAGCGGAAAGTTTAAAGTTCCAAGCTCGCATGAAAACACGTCCATACGTCCAATAAATAAAATCAGAGTGAATAATAATTTTCGACAACAGACATTTTTTGTTTCCGCGCAATTTATTTTGAAGGGTTGTGTTCAGAAAAGTGTGTATTGATATTCGGATTTATCTAGTTTTGAAAAGAAAACCTCCCATAAACCAATAAATTTTCCATGTCGGATATTTTTTATGATGTTCAGTCCCACAGAATTTAGAGAAAAATATGTTACCTCCTGAATATTTTGATATTTTATACTGTAATCACTAAAAATTCCGTTATAATTGAAAACATTTCGGGAGGGGTCCGGACCCCATGGACCCCTCCCCTGGCTACGTGCCTGGTCTTGATGCTATATGGCATTTAACTCACGCAAGAAAGTTTGCATTAGAGTCGTCGACTGTCACAACCTAAAGACTAGTCCCAGAAAATCAGCAGTCTAGGGATTACCGCATATCTGACTTCCAAAATGAATACATTTTCTGATATTTAATTGATTTATTCAATATTTAGCAAAATTTTGTGGCTAAAAGAAAATGCTGTATCATTAACAGTGACATGCATAAATGCATTTTAAATAAGATCATATAGTCGCATAGTCTGTAAAAAACACTCATTTGGACATACACTGTAAATACAAGGATATACACCAAGTAGTCAACACTGAATCCCTGAATTAAATACAAAACTTTTACAGAACAGAAGTAGTTTACAGGTTGTTTGTCGCAACTATAACAGTCCTTCCATTGTATCCTCATTATTCCGACACCTTTTGCACCATCGTACAAATACAATGCATATTCAGAGTACGTATCGTCTTCTTTCGAATGGGCTAAATATTAACTTTCTTTAGGTTTTCATAAGTTGTCTTAATCTCAGCAATGACTGCTTTTCTTTCTTATTGTGCCGGGACGTTATGTGTTTTGTAGCTGTATGGCACTACGAGCCATCGCTACCGCCATGTTGTGTATGCTCAGCATTAGGCATCGTCATATTTCAAGATATTCATAAGACGGAAGACAAGCTTATGGCAACCGCAACAAAACTATTTTGTGCGAATATAATGCCAACATACGAAAGTAAAATGTCGGCTCTATATCGCCAGTATGTGAATTCCAAAGAAAATGAAGCGGGGCGGCATATCGCGTCAGTCGTTTCGTTAGGATCGGGTAAGGCAGTTAGAGTTCGTATTGTTGGTCTAATGTTGGTATTCCGGCGGACAAATCAGAGTATTTATCCCTCAAATATAGGATAAATGGTGTCAAAGTGAAGGGAATGATGTCATTATTTATGAAGCCATTCAGAGGACTTCAGCGGAAAAGGGTTTTTACATAATATTCTAGGATTACTGGCAAAAGATTTTACTGAATTTGATTTTTGCTGGAATATTGTAGGATACAAAACCCAGATTATTTATTGTATGCCTATCATTACATGTGGATTTGGGATAGTTGATACCACATTCTGCCATACCTAATATTGACTTCCTCCAAGAATTGATATGTGAAGGTTGGCATGTGACGTCTGACGTTGTACATCAGAAGAAAGTCCTCACTGACAAATTCTTAGTGTTACCATCTGAACGAGTCAGAAATATCATCGATGGGTTAGGTGACGTTGCCAGGTCGCTTTAGATCACTGTTTCCCAACTGGTCGTCCGCGGACCGAAAGTGGTCCGTGAGAGCCCTAGATGTGGGCCTGTAATTTATCTGTGTAAACTTGATCTCTAGATAGCCAAGGTTGAAGAAATCGATCACGAACAAACGGACGGATGTACGGACGAATACCAAAATTCGGTTTTATTTCCGTAAAATTTTGAAATTTTTGTAAATTTAAAGTTTTTTTTTTACCGTAAATTTAACATATTTAGAATACAAAATTATTATGCGAGTAATTAACGCTCACAGAAGTCGCACAGGAAATGACCGCATACAACATCCGCGCTATACTAGGACCAGTGTTGCCAACTGGAAATTTAGAAAACAGCTAAATTTAGCCGGAAAACCGGCTATATATTTTTCAAAAACGGCTAAAAATCCGGCTAAATAAATTTCAGGCAGAAAAACGGCCAAAAAACCGGCTAAATCATACAAAACAGACACATTACGAAAAAATGTAATAAAATACTGGTTGTAATAATTTTATTACTTTTCTGGAGTACTACCCGTAAACTATGCTTTAGGCAATTTTATTACATATATGCTACAATCACTGGCATTACAGTCATTTATATTTTGATTAAAATTTAACCATTTTAGGCACAAGACACATATCCAAATCATCATGACGATAATCCATCATCATCCTAAAGTTCGAAATTGGGGTGACATGCTTTCGTCATTAGAATTCGTCATTTACTTCTGACGCTTGTGTAAATGATGAAAATGTCCCCCACAATTGCGATATTTCGATGAATATTCAGTTCAATAATTTGAGGACACACTTTCCTTAAAGAATTTGAATAGAAATGTGCAAAGATTGATAACAAATTTAACATTTTCGTAAACATTCTTATTCTTCAATTTTACAATAGATGGCCCCCAGTCATTATTGAGCAAATGATGGCCCAAATGCGTAATTTGGAACTCGTGTTAATGATGATAATTTTGCGTCATTCGAAAATATGTGTGTCAAGCTTGTTATTCATTTTCGAATTTGGCCCTCTAAATTTTATTTTATTTTAGTTACGAAAATTATATCAGTGGCACACATATCTTTGAATGACGCAAATACGTCATTATCACGAAAATTTACCATCATTAGCACGAATTCCAAATTACACATTTGGACCATCATTTGCTTAATAATGACAGGGGAGGCCATCTGTTGCGAAATTAACGAACAAGATTTTTTGCAAAAATATTAAATTTGTTATCAATCTTTACACAATTCTATGCAAATTCTTCAAGAAAAGTGTGTCATTAAATTATTGAACAGAATATTCATCAAAATATCGCTGTCGTTAGGGACATTCTCATTATTTACCAAACCGTCAAAAGTAAATGACGAATTCTAATGACGAAAACATATTTGACACACCTCAATTTCGAACTCTCATCATCATGACGGATTATCTTCATAATGATTTGGATATGTGTCATAGCTATTACGTTCCGTTGTTCCATTGTTGATGTTCCGCAATTACGAATTTGATGCTCCAAAGATACGAAATTGATGATCCAAAATTATGAGCTTGGCCGGGAAATGGTATAGATTTTTGATAAATTTGTTGCTACAAACCCAACAACTAAATGTAATGCATCTACGAAAATGTTTAGTTTCTATGAATCGTCAGACGTTGTGCAAGTAGCTTGCCCAGTAAACTACAAAAGTTAGATTAAAAATCAAATTTAAAACAACGTTTTTAGCTTTGCGAGTCAAATAAATTTTATTTTGGATGCATTTCGAGTGGCAGCAACACGACTAAAACATTTTTGGATGGCATTGAGAGAGAGTGATTCTACTAAATACATATATGATTTACAGATATAGATAAATTATGGACGAATAAATACATTGATATTCTAAAAGTAGATGGAAAATATTGCACAAATTATTAAAGTTCGTTAACAGAATTAGAAAAAAACTAAACGAAATAAAAAACTAAATGAAATATAACTAAATTAATAAAACTAATACAAAAAAAAACAGCTAATTCAAAATATAAAATTAAATTAAATGAGTGAAAGGATTTAACATATTCACGTTACATTTACTAAAGAGTAAAAAGCTCAATATTTTCCATCTAATTTTTAGAATGTCTGTATTAATGTCAATGTTTTAGTCGTGTTGCTGAAGATGGGTGGAATGCCGCCCGAAATGCATCCAAAATAAAATTTATTTGACTCGCAAAGCTAAAAACGGTATTTTAAATTTGATTGTTAATCTAATATATCGGGATTCGCGTTAATCATTCAAAAATTGTAAAATTTTAATAATTACAAAAGTCAGATTTAAGTGAGTATATATTTCGGGGGTAAGTTGCCCCCGAAATACGTATATATACACACTACAAAGTTCCGGCGATATTATCAATATCTATGAATCGCGCTAAAAGGTTTTCACCCTTGTAATCTGGCATGGTAAAGAATTGATACTTTGAAAAACGGAAAAATGTTCAGGTACCCCCATGCTCGAAGAATTGCTCAGCAAAGAATTTTATCTAAGATACTGTCTTCCGCGGCAATTTTTTCCCAGGAGACATAGGTGGGCATAGTAGGTCCTTACCCTAATACACGACAATAAGTGTATGTAGAAATAATTTGACGGCGATTAATAATTTTGTTTATGAATATTGAAAAATTGATTCTAGTTTCAAATAAAAAAAAATTATAAAATAATTTTAGACGGAAAAACGGCCGAAGAAAATCAATTCCGGCTAAAAATCTAGCCGGCCGGAATTAGAAATTTCTTCCGGCTAAACAGCACGGTTTCCGGCAACACGGAAAACGGCTAAATTGGCAACACTGACTAGGACTGAGCGAATAAGTTTCAATTCTATTTGGAAATGGGTGATTTGAAATATTGTGGCGTATATTAGAAAATATATACACAACGCCTTTCATTTCCCTCAGTAAATCAGTAAAGTATTTTATTCGATTGTGGAATGAATTCGCCGCGTTTTCCGCACTATGATTCAAACAAACAATATATTTTCAATCCTTTACTATTTATTTAACTAAACAAATTGGGTTAATTATAATAACTTCTTCCCTAGTTTGGGTAAAAGATTGAAACTGTTTCTTATAAGCTTGAAAATCCTAACGATTTTTAAGGAATATAATTTTCCCCATTCATCCCATCGGGAAAGATGGTAATTCGAGAAATCAAGACTGATCAAGAATGATGGTTCCGTCACACTGAAATTTCAATAACAGCACTAGATATGTGTATAAAATTAACTTTTTCTTTACTTTTTCATAAAATTTAATTTTTCCCTATAAAATAACTTAAATTTAATGAAAAAGTTTTTGGAATTTCAAGAATACTCAATAAGCTTTCATTCTGCAAATAACAGTCAACTGAAGCCTGTGCACTTAAGATACAGTAGAGCAGTGGCGTAACGTTTCAAAAATATATTGTGTTCGAAAACGAAATGGGGGCCCCCTATACAATATAATACTATACTAGTTGTTTTTTTGGTTATCCCGTGCAGGTTTGGGTAACGAAACTCCATATAAAAAAAATGCCAGCTGATCCACCTGTCATTTTTTTATATGAAGTTTCGTTACCCAAACCTCCACGGGATAACCAAAAAAACACACCTACTATTAGCAAACATGTTTGAAACGACAACATTTTTTGACCGCTATTACTATTTTTATTGCAGCGATTCGTATCCTCTTCTTTGATAGGAGCAGTGGGGTAGTTAGCTTTTCGGAGAGGAAGTGGATCTGTGACTAGATTTTTTCTTAACACTTTGGCTGCCGAACGGTTTCCACCAACTATTACCAAACTGATATTTGTACCGCCGGCGGTCAATTGATTGCTTTTCGTATACGCCGCCTGGCCGCCGGCTACCATTCGGGAGGTCTATTTTCCAAGCCTATTGATAACCGGCTATCAATTTAGAGTCAAAATATTTAAGCGACAGATTATTCGGCATGAGAGGAATACGTAGTCATCCTGGTTTGGCACATGAGTAATAGGCAACCTTACGATTATTGCTCATTGGATGTCCAAGGAAATTGAGTTCGGCGTATAAATGATAACCATTGACATATTAGCGGCTGTTAGTAAAACACTGTCCATTGGATTGATCCATGTCCAATTTTCATCATCATGTAAATTACGCAGTACAAATTTTGCTACTCGCATTGCTTTCGATGTTGGTGGCCCCTACCAACAATGAAGCTAAAATTTGTTACAGAGACAACATTGTTTAAATTGTTTATTTTCAGTCACAAATTTTTAAGGAAATCTACAGACATCCCTGCTTGCTTGGAGGGAGTTGTTTTGTAAAAATTTCATTAATACTGACCCATTTGTGAGCTATTTACTCGGGATAATTTTTCTCTGGGGGTCCTCTTTTTTTAAGAGGAAATTTGTATATCTCCCATGACATATGCGAAATTCATCTGGTTGAGAATTCTTTTGTTGCTTTTAGCTCAGCCATTTTTTTCATACTCAATCCCAAAATTCCAAGTTCAACAATTCATAAAAAGGGACATTCCGTTGTAGGTCGTCTTCAAGTTTTTTTAGGTCCGACTAATACTCCTATAGCGTCATCTCCGTCGAGTTGCGGGGCTATACGTTCGAGAATAATTTTAAAAAGACACTCTCGTCAACTCGTCGTCAACAATTCGTCTTCTATTTTAAACTCATTGGTATTACTGGCCTCGGCGATATATAGGTACTTAAAGCGTAAGTTGGATGGTAACGTTATTATCAATTTAGAGATTCATTACTCCTCACAGAAATTGTCCGTTCGTTGTATGTCTTTTGGAATGGAAGTATTTGGCATGCTGCAGTCAGCTAAGAAATCAAAACTGGGTCTAACATTATAATTAGGCTGTAGAAAGCCAGTATTTTTCGCTGCTTTTCCGCTTCCCTTTTACTTTAATGAGCGTGTTTTAACCCGGGAACGCTAACCTTAATTTTAGGCGCTTATTACTAACCATGAGTCATTTGCGCCAAAAACCTCGGAATACTTGTTTTATATAAGGATAATAAGAATGTGTGTTTGATAATAATTGGATGGACTGTAAATTATCACCCAGAAACCAAGTATGTAAAGTACAAAACATAGGCGGTTATTACTAACGTGTGTCATTTTGACTCACAAAAAAGGTTCCTTTAGTACTAACGACGTTACAGAAAAACACGAATAGCTGCTTGCCATAAAAGCAGAACCATCCGCTTCCTTCGACATTCGGTAGGGAACATATTTTTCAGGGAAAACATGGGTAGCGAAACCCGGTTGGGCGTATCGCCTTTTCTACGAAAAATGTAATCTACGGCGTATGCGTCAAAATGACTCACATTAGTGTTCCCCGGTTAATTTAATGTTTTCTTACTTCTTCATAATGTCAGACCACAGAGTCTATGGAGCGACCTTGGCAAAATTTATCAAGGCAAAACCGAAAACCGTACTCTGTGGCCTTGATCGTTCGGTCGGCACTCTGTGACATAGAGAAACGAGTTTTCGATACACGGTAAGGCCTGTCGCACGTTGGCAATTACACACGGTAGTCGTCAGCCTACCATCGTCCTCAGGAGTTAGAGCAAAACAAGAAAACAATCCGTCCGAGCATGATGCTCGCATTTTGTTTAATTGCTTGATTAAGTTTCCGATTATGTATGCTGACAAAATTGTCACTGTTCTCAGGAAAAACCTATGCCCCAATCTTATTAGTTATTCTGGTGTGATAAAACTATAAAGAGCCAATTTAAAATATAAATTTGGAAACCGGACAAACTTTTCGATTAATTCCGAAGAATATTGAGCAAAAATGATAAATGACTGGTTATGGCATAAAATCAGATCATCGTTATTACTCTTAGTATTAGCTGCAATTTAGTCCCATATTTTAAAAGGAGGCCCCTTGAGAAAAATGCCCCTTCCGAGTGGTGGCCCCGGGAATGTTAACGTTCCTGGAAATTGGTGGCCTCTTCAAAGTGGTGGCTCTGGGCGACCGCCCAGTTCGCCCACCCCTAGGGCCGGCCCTGATCACAGGGGCAAGATGTTCGACCTAAGGCGGATTTTGTGGACCCTCCCCTTATCTAGGCCACTGAATAGGAGAGTAAGGTTTACCTACTCTGTAAGTCTTTTTTCCAGTAAAATTTTACTAGGCTGATTCTAGTGCATAAAATCACTATCAATCTAGCGATTCTGAAAAAGGAGAGCTGTAATCCACTATTTTGAGCTAGATTGAATGTAATATCGAGCGAGTCTCAAACAAGACCTAGAAATCCAGTACAATTTTACTAGTCTTTCAGCAAATAGGTGATATATTCCTAGAAAAGCAGTAAATTTTACTGATGGACTATTAATTTTTGGTAGAAAACAGTTCTAAATAGTTCTCTGTCTTCTTTTCAATTTGGCCAGTTGATTAGTTGCCAGTCTGTTGTTGAGTTATTGAGTTACTAGCTGTGAATTAGAGGTAAGTAGTCAAAACCGACAATGAAAATTACCTCTGCATGTTCTGGTATGAGAACCAAATAAGATATTTGTTTAGGTTTTTTTCTTATTTCCGTGGAAAGCCGGTTTGCATTTCAATAAATTTTCAGATGATGAAGTAAAATATTTTCAGAAACGAATGAAGTAAAATATACTTTATCAAATTAACTGAATTATCTAGTTAAGTCTAACAAAATTTAGTAAAATTCACTGGATAATTGGACTGAACTATCAAATTAACTAGATTATCTAGTTAAGTCTGATGAAATCTAGTAAAATTCACTAGATAATAATTGAATTAGACTATCAAATTAACTAGATGATCTATTAAAATCTAACGAAATCTAGTAAACTTCACTAGATAATCATTTAAATACAGCTGACTGGTTCACTAGAATTCTAGTTATTGAGTCCTAGATTATCAATTTATTTAACTAGATTTCTATCAAAAAAAAATTGCTGGAGTTCTAGTAAAATGTTTTTTACTAGATTCGCAACTAGAATATCTAGGAGCTAAAATCTAGTTGCGGTTTACTGCATTCTAGTTGGAAAAGTCTTACTGTGTACCAACTACAAATAACAGTTTTTAAGAGAAAAAAGTGAGTACTATCCCCAGCAGCTGTATGTATTTTCAAAGTTTTGGTCATCGGTTCATTTACCTATCGGCACGCTAGTGTGATTTTTGTTTAGCTTATTGGATGATTGAAGGTTTTGCTAATTCCTTATTGTGAACCACATTTTAAAATTTCTAAAATTTCCACATTTTCAACTAATGAGTGCATTTTTTTACGCTGAGTGTTTAACTTTCGAAAAATTTCAACAGAACTGAATAGAAGTTCCGTTTAAAATATTACGAATTTAATCAGGGCGGGCAAATTTAACAAGCAATAGCAATAGCCTTAGGAGTTGTCAAGCCGGGCAATTACCCATGACCTCGAACTTACCGAGGCCTCCCACCGCACCTCAGCACTAAAATGGCCCCTATAACTCTCGCTTAAGACTGCTTCTATATTCCAATGACCCAACAAATTTGGTACTCTGCGTAACTACGCTAGGGGGCCCCTGATGATTGGGGGCCCGTGTTCCACCGAACACATGGAGCACCGTACGTTACGCCACTGCAGTAGAGCGTCGATTATCCGAACGTCGATTATCCGAACATTCGATTAACCGAACCGGGCATTGAGCTTTTTTTCTTGTGAAGGACATCAAATAAAATGAAAAATCAGTGGTCTGAAGGAAGCAACCTCTCATCTGCATCGCTCAATTACCTCGATTTTTAAATTTTTGTTTAGTTCTAGTCATTTTACACGTTTTCAGTTTGTTGGTTTATTTCACATTTGGGCCATTTTCTAATTTTTCTGTGGAAGCTCGATTAACCGAACTTTCGTTTATCCGAACCACCCTTGTCGACATTAGTTCGGATAATCGACGCTCTACAGTACATCGTTTCCAGCCATAACAACAACCAATTTTTCACAACCTAATATGTTTTTCATCTTACTGTAGATACTCGTAGGTACTATAGCCACAGCAAATGCGAAATTAATTTTTAACTGAATAGAATAAACTCAATTAGTGCTTTTAATAACAAAAAAGCTTCACGTTTTCTTTCAGTGCATATTAAAAATTCACTCAATCAATTGGAATTTAATTTAACCATAAATCACTTATTCTGAAAATATTTTTGGTCAAAAATTAGAAAGCTCCCCATTCAAATAAATGCGAAAAAAAGCACCGGATCGACCACCAATCTTGGTAGATTTGCTATAACTTGAAGGTGTTAATTACATAATCATAACCAACTGGTCCATTAACGCGAACGTCAGATAAAATGAATATTTACATGCTCTGTCTATCCCCGAGCAGGGGTGTTCGTCGTAAAGTTTGTCATAAGCACCAGCAATTACCATACATTTGATAATAACGACAATAAAAAGTGACAGACTCTCTTAACAGACTGGCAAATTTGTTCAACGTCGCGCTTTACTGGGGGATGAGAGCAGCAGGCTCCAGAAGGCGGTAGGTGTACCGTGCAAATGATATAGAAAATGTGTATTCCCCTCTATTATATTAGCTCGCCACCTTCAGCTTCAACAATATATCGGTACGGTTTTTATAAAACCGACCCTTGTCGGT
Organism: Microchrysa polita; assembly: GCA_949715475.1. Lineage (NCBI taxonomy): Eukaryota > Metazoa > Arthropoda > Insecta > Diptera > Stratiomyidae > Microchrysa > Microchrysa polita. Next base: position 86,090,455 of record OX454418.1, on the reverse strand, counting down.
CAAACTGAAACCAAAGCACCGACCGATGCTCAAAATTCAGCAATTTGAAATCGTTGTGCCTGGTAGTGCGACGTCGGGGACAAAAATCATTTACAATTATGTTTTATGAAATGGTCCATGCTCCATCACTTCTAATCACAATCTTCTGCCCGGGAGATAATTTTTATTTAAAAAAAAAGAATGGAGCAAGGGCAAAAAGATTGTATGGTAATTCTGATATAGGTGTTCATGAGCAAGAGACCATGGTTCAAGTCAAGTGTTCTTGTTATTAACCGCAAACACTTGTGTAAATATGCAAATTCAATGGTTATTAGAGAAAGAAAAATCATAGCTTATCGGGAGTCAAGACTTGCAAGCTCGCCGTTTTCAAAAGGACTGAATGTCCCCACAAACGATTTTTTGCAGGATATATCGCCGATGGTTTATGGTGTTGTTTTTTATTACATATCCATAATAATTTCGAGAAATTAGATTGGTGAAATTTGCAACAATAGGCAAACACGGCAATAGGACATAAGGGAAACAAAAAGATTCTCGGACAGAAGCTAATGAAGTGCATTTTCTGATTCATTCCTTGGTATGTACATCATTTTTACACAAAACTAAAATAAGTAGCAGTCACTCAATACTCTATACAACATCCAACCAAAGCAAGCTCCAACCACTACAAATGGTTCTTTTATATTTATTTTACCGATTTGGACGACAACGAATCGGATGAGTGGCGTGGTTTATCTTGCAACTACACTGAAAGAAGCGTCTTATTCTTCGCGAAAAGATGTCATCTCATCTTTACCGCCAGAATCCGTTTCACAATCTTCTTATTTGTCTCCACCCAATGCTTCTTTTTTTTGTGCTATGATATTTGATATTACCGAAAAGCAAACCACTGGAAAAATTGTAGAAAGGAAGGTTTTTTCAAGACACCTATTCGTGAAAAGCTCTCCCATCCCTAGAGGACTCAGAAGAAAAAACAAAAGCAAGAAAGGACAAAAATGACTGGGAAAAAATGGGCAGAAAAGATGATTCCGTATATACATATATACGTATATAAAAAAGGATCTAGAAAGTAAGTAAGAAAGTGAAAAGTTGAGGAGTGAAATGAGTGAAGAACGTGTGCGGTTGCTGGACTCTTTGGGACACGCCCTAGGCAACAAATTAGGATTATAATTTGCCGCTGACATTTATTGTTGGTTTCAAGATGAAATATGCCAGCATGCTGTGAAGACTGTGCCTGCAGGCTATGCGGTGTCACCTGTTTACCATTTTTGTCTACAATAATGCGGTTTTGTGTGTGTGAAGCTGGCGGATTTTAAAAGATAAGGCATTGAAGTCTTTTTTTTTTTCGTGCAAGTTTTATACAGATTGGGGTTGCTAGTTGCGTCGTTGATGGCCATTGGAGAAATTAAGATTTTGAATTATGAAACAAACGAATTTTGTAGGTATTATGATTTTTTACGTAATACAGATATGTCGATATTTTCTATAATAATATTCTAAATAGAGCGCTATATTTTTTTCTGACACAGACACAGTAGTGAATTATTTGTCAATTTAAAGCTTGAAAATGGCTTTACATATTTTAAATGTATTTGACTTTAACCAGATAAAATCATATCTAACGGTACTAGGTGACACCAACTTGGAGACTCACTAAAGCATGCATTTCATGAAATAACGCGAATCTCTATTACGGTTTTCTAATTCGTCTAATGTACAACATCGTTACGTCTGTTTGTACGGGGTTTCAAAAAGCTTAATCGTCATAAATAAAGGGTGATTTTTTAAGAGCTTTCGGATTTGATTTAAGGAAAAAACACATAAAATTCACAAAAATGTATGAAATCTTTATTTGAGTCGATAGAATGATCTATATATCGACTATAGACATGAGCCTTAACATAGTCCCACAAAAAATAGTCTAAAGGCGTTAAATCGCACGATCTAGGCGGTCAATTGACCGGCCCCAAACGTGAAATAAACTGTTCACCGAACTCGCCTCTCAATTGGGCAAAGGTTTCGCGTGCTGTGTGGCATGGGGCACCGTCTTGTGGAAACCACATGTCAGTCAAGTCCAGCTCTTCCATTTTGGGAAAAAAAAAGGTTCGTAATCATCGCACGGTAGCGCTTCCGAAGGTTGCCCGAACTGACCATGAAATGGAAGTGCACGATGCCCTTTCTTAACCCAGCATGCATTTTGATAATAAAATTCATTAATCTGCTAGCGTTGTTCCTTTGTAAGTCGATTCACGGTTAAATTATAGACCACACTGAACATGTTTGACAGGCCTTATCTCCCGGTACTTCGGGTGGTTTGGACCTTTGGCGTCTTTTGACAAGGTCTTATTGTCAAATGGAGATTTCTTATCCAGCGATTGCACTCACCTTCAAAAACCCAACGCCGGGGTTGCAACACTAGCTGATTGACTTGCTTAACAACGTCCAGCCACCTCGAGGCCAAAACCTTCATGGGCAAGGACCATGGTCCCCTGGGCACACCCATCTTCGAGGTACACTATTCGCTATAGACTTCTTAGCAGGTGTGATCCTCCTTCGGCCCCCTATTAGTTAAGCCTCACGTAAACATTCAGACGTGCATGTCCCAGGCTCGTTGTACCTATGACTACTCGTCTGCTTAAAGCAAACTCGTAGCGCTGCTTTTCACATTCGGGCGGTCCCTTCAGTTTACTAGTCAGCAATGCAATTCGGACCGTGTTGTCATCAGTCCACAAACTAGTTAGATTTAGGCGCGTAGGCATTTTCCACCAAGGCCGTTCTCCCTAACTAGCCTCTTCGAGGCTCGGGTTATACGAAGCCGCCAGCTCCGAAGCTCACACGATTAACCGTATGGTGACCCATTCCCACCAAGGAATTACCGTTTATCGTGCTCGGCCTATATATGACGTCGCTCCCGTAAGTAATGGGAGGAGGTCAGTCATGCCAAGAGGTACCTGTACATAACTAGGGAGCTCGGGAACGTTATCGCCCGAATGTTCCTTGTACATATCAGTGCAGCGTCACGTACGGTGTTCCATGTGTTCAGTGGAACACGGGGCCCTAACTGACAGGGCCCCCCTATGCCGCAAAGTTCTTTGTTCTCCAGAGTTGGTGAAATAAAAAAAAAATTCTGGCAAAGGCAAGTGAAGATTCTATACTGTCATTATTTGGGCTTATATTAGGTGTGTTATTATTAGAGGCGCACATTCGTATACTAAATCGAATACATCTTATATTTAATCTCGTCAAACATAGTAAAGAGATGAAGCCATTTTCGGGACAGTAATTGAAAAGTACCTTTCCTGGATTCTGGTCATTGCAGTGTTGAAACTACATACATTGAGTGCTCTCAGTTAAGCAGAAAAGGGCGCAATCTCACTACAATTTCACTGGAATTGTTATACCCCATGCACACTCTGTAGCTGCTGAGTAGTCTATATATGCAAAATACAAATTCAGGTAGCACTTGCCGGCTCTACATCGCTTCATTCAAAGCAGTGAAACAAGTTAGGACGAATGCTGTCTTAGGGCACACATACACGAATTCGAATCCATGGATTTCAATGGATCTCGTTTTGGTCAAAATCCAAATACATCAGTGAATGGATTCATTTGGCAGAACGAAAATCCATTAAAATCCCATAAAATACATGGATTCGCCGTGAATATCCGGCCTTGCGCAACGTTTTTTTTTTGCTTTGAGGTAGCTTTAGGCGAGAACTAAGAGCAATATTTTATAGGGTTACACTGATCCTTTTGTCATGAAAATATTGAAAGCAAATGCAAAATTGTTAAAATTTTAATAAATTGAACAGAAGATATGTCTTAACCCATTAAAAAACGGCGGAAATTTAAATCCATTAAAAAAAAAAATTTAGTCGGTAAAAATCCACGCAATGAAAATCACTCAGTCATAGTCTACCAACTTTTTTGTGATTATAAACTAGTGAAGTCACTGTAAACTATAACGATGTCATTCTGATGCATGGCTCAAATGGATTGATTTCCTATTGGAATAAGAAGTTTCAGTTCTAAAAGTTTCCAACTTGAAATCCGATGTAAAGCCTAGTACTGACATCGAGAGTGAAACTTTTGTCCGCTGCGATTTTTTCAATGAAAATGTATTCTTACTGTCGTGGAATATGTACACTGAGAAAAAAATCCCATTAAACCAATAGGAATTAGCCATTTTATCCCATTGGATTTAGTCAATGGGAAAATCCCATTATTGGGTTAATAGGATACCATTAATTCAATGGGATGGAACATCATTAAAATAATTAGGTCGAACTATTAAATCAAAGTGATATTATACTATTAATGTTAAACGATATCCTATTAATGCAATCATGTTATCCTATTGCCTCAATAAAAGGACATCCCATTGAATTAATATGATTTTCCCATTGAAATTATAGTTTATCTATAATATGGATAATGGGGCACCCTATTAAAACAATATTTTTTTCTTATTAGGACAATAGTTATTTCATATAAATTTTATAGGATGTCCCTTTGAAAATACCGTTACCTCAATAACACGACAGGAGAGATGTTGATTATTCATTTCAGTGAAGAAATGGGTTTAAATAGGAAAAGGTTGAACGTTAGTAAAAACAAGTTGGAATCCAGTGTTCAAAAATGGACCATTATTAAATAAATAAAATAAAAAAAATCACTACATGTGTGAATTGAACTAATAAACCAGTTAAACAAAATCTTACGCCATTTTAAAATAGTATACGCGGTATTTTGAAATAAAATTTAGGTGAACAATATTTTTTTCCATCACTGTACATATAAAATTATATATAAATACACGGGAGTATGAAAATCATAAATAAGTCCCGAATTCGCATCTATTTCAAATTTACAAAATAGCGAATTCAGCGAAAATTGCTGTTTTGAAAAATAAATGCGAAATCCACCCATTTGTACTTTTTCCACGAAAAAGTTAATTTTCTTTCAAAAAATCAGTTAAGAGAAAATATTTTTCCATCTCAGATTGATTTTTGCATTTGAATGGAATTTTTGCAAAATTTCCAATATTCAGAAATTTTTTATGCGAAATTTCATTTTTTTGCGAAATATCCGTACATCTAATCATAATGCATAAGCATACGTTTTAAAATATTGGCAACTAACTGTAAATCTGAATCAATCTTATTAGCTAATCCCATTAGTCTAAAATGTACGTCCTATTAGAAATTCAATGGTTTATAATCTCATTAAACTAATAGGATAAAACTATTAACTTGTTTAAAATAGCCGAGGCGAAAAGTTAATAGGAGTCCCATTAACAGGTTATGGGATGTTTTTCTCTGGGTGTAGGGAATGCTGGGGAATTCCATAAGCTACAATCCGAAAACAGTTCCATAATTTTTCTCGGCCATTTTATGTATTTTTTCCGATTCCGCGGTTATTTCATCGTGAAATGTCAAATGACCGGGGAATCGAAAAATAATATACATAAAATTACCGAGGAGAATTATAGAACCGGTCTCGGATTGTACCTTATGGAATTCCCCATCGTTTGTGACATATTCCACGGCAGTCAGTATGCATTTTTATTGATAAAATCGCAGCGGGAAGAATTTCACTCGCGATCTTAATTCAGCCCTTTAATGGGTAAAGGTTAATGAAAAAATTTCACTGCAGAACAATCTCGCTGACAAGACCGATAAAATCGAGCCGATGGTATTTGGAATCTTCTGTCCGGGGTACATAATCTTAGAAAAATATTGTATGGCAAATCCTGCAAAATTTCTTCTAGATTTTCTGAAATCTCAGGACTTGTTTCTGTTTTTTTCAGGGTGCAGTAGGAAATTTTGGCCAACCATTATAGGACAAAGAAGTGCGTTTAGAAGTGTTTACTATTTGAAAATTAAACTGTGTAGGGGCCCCATTTAGATCTCGAACACAACATATTTTTGAAACGTTACACCACTGGTACAGATCCACACCATGGCGTCTCAACCATACCAGGGGCCGCCCTGCGCTGCTCAGGTATGTGGTGACGGAACTCACCAAAGATCTCTGTCCCACTACACAGTCATTCGCTGTGTCACAGGGACCCAGACCCCCCTGCGGGGAATCGACAAGTCCAGGGGAATGCTACCCCACTTTGCTAGTATATAGTGAGCAGCTTTAAAGTAATATTTTTAAGTGACAAAACCGTAGCTGCATATTTTTTTGTAACTTCGAAGGATTTGTTACTTTATAGTAAAATTATAAGAACTACATTTATAGTTGCTAGTGTTACTACAAAGTCCCATTGGGTGCTTTGAAGTACCATTTGGAGCTGTCTAATACGCCAAGGTTTCACAAAATCATTTTCTATATATTTCGAAAAAGTAGCTATTTTCAAATGAAACACTTTATAAATTCTTTGTTTTAAGTAACTGTTTGGTTTGAGGAATATTTAGAGCGATAAAATTAAAAAGTAGAAGAAAAAACTGTCTTTAGTTGGGTTATGTTTTCGCAATTTATTCAAGAAATCATTAGCAAAATGAGAGGGCATCACTTCTTTTCTACGTAGAATATCCACTTCTACAGTGAAATTGGCTTGGCACGAAGTTTTCTTGTTCAAAACAGCAAGCAAATTATAAAATATGTAATCACTCAATTAATTTCTTTCAGATTTTATTCATGGATTGTCTGAATAAGCTAAAAAAACACAACTTTATCAAATGTGTTCAAGTTTCCATTCAACTATGTTTACTAAAATTTGATCGATTTTTACCTACACATATTCACAACTGCGAAGACGGGACCAATAAAGTTCCAATTGCGTGCTTGGACAAACAATGCCACTCGGTTGGTGCATTCCAATCACGTTGCAGCTTACTTGTGGCAAAGGGGCCCTGGTCACCAAACTTTTCATTCCCCTTATTTGTGACTTTTCGGTATGACAAAAAGGTCCTTATCACGGAACGATTGAAAGTATTTGCTACTCTCAAAGGCACTATTAAAATGCACTAAAAATGCTAGTTGGGGAAGGAAGGAGTCGTCCAAATATCTCATAAAAAGTGCAAAATTTGGCCTCCTTAGGAGCAAAAAAAGTGAGATAATCAAATTTGTATGTTTTCAAATTGATATATTTTGAATCAACTTTTTTTTAGGCTTATTTTAGTTCAAATTTTTCTGCAAAATTGATAGTCATAGCTATCTTCCAAACGGAATAACGCAATAAGCAAAAAGCAAGATAATCACATTTTTATGTTTTCAATTATTAGAAATTTTCGAAAATAGGGCCCTTCAGGACTTTTGACTGCGCTACATTCAATTTCATTCAGATACAAATCAGAAGAATTTCCTACCTTTATTTATTTTTCGAAAACTAAACTGAACTTACAGGGACGAGGATTCCCATGTTTTTTAAGTATCCCACTCAGTACTTTTTCGAGTAAAAATGTTGTGATCTCAAGCAAGACTAACCAAATTGGGAAACACGTTATGTTCTGATTAAATACTTAGTTGAGAAATTGTCTGCACTTGACTGTTTAAGGTTTAAAAAATTAGTACCGTTTTTATAGTTAAGGAGTAGTTTTATATAGAGCAACCAAAATATGCCCTAAAAATCTTCATTTTAGGCGTCTAAAATATGCTCTTAAAATTGAAAAATATTCCCTTAAAATAGTAAAATATGACCTTAAAATTAAAAGCCATGCTTTTATAAATAACACTTTTTTCATTAAAAAAATATTTTTATTAACAGAATCTTTGATCGACAAAAACAAACTAAAATGTATTATTGCAAAATTGCGAAAAATTTGGCTTGTTCTGCTATCCGTTCTCATAAGGAGTTCTGTTTCCGATATTGTTGTTGTTGCTGCCGTTATTCTCTATCTTGTCTAAGTACTTTCCTTTTACAGTATCCGCTCGAAAATTAGAACACGTGGAAATTAAAGTAGCTTGGAAATTATAAAGGCCAGTTAGACACACTGGCCGCTCTAAAATTGGAATAAACTGTTCTAATTTTCAAGCTTAAGAAGTTTAATTATACAATTCTTATGTTTCAATCCCGTTACATAAGGTAAATAGTGTCGTCGAAAATTTGCTAACAGAAAATTTCACTTTTGGTAAGGAATTCTATAACACGATCAGTTTTACAATGTCTGACAGAGCACTTTTTTGCCTCTAAGCGTGTTTGCGCTTGAAAAAATTAAAAATTCCTAGAAATTAGAATTGGCCAAAACTGAACTTCCAATTTTCGAGCGTCTACTGTATTCTAATATGTTTTCTAAGGCAACAATATGATATTAGTTGTGAACTGACAGTAACCAGGGAATTATTCGCGCCGCGCGGATTTGAACACCAAAAATCCGAGAAATTCGTGCCGCGTTGGTGTGAGCACCACTTGATACTTTTTGTCTTTTTCTATTTACTTTACATATATTTAATTTAATTGGGTTCCGTGCATTAAATTGTGGAAAAAATTATTTTTTTTTCGTAGAATCATAGAAATATGCAAATATTATGCAAGAATATGCAAAAAAAATATGAAAAATATGCTTTTATGCATTTATATGCCAAACATGCATTTATGGACAAAATATTTTTACATAAATCGGATTTATATCTCAACCATATCTTCATAGCACATCCCAAAAAAATATGCATTTTGCATACTTTGGTTGCCCTATATTATAACCTACGCTACGTTCCGCTTTTCGCCATTTCCCCGGTCCCCAACGGTAACCCCGCAAAATCCAGGGGGCGCCTGTGATCCTATATATTATAAACTAAATTCCATAAACTCAAAATACATTTTCAAAAAAAAAGAAAACCAATTACATTGCATCCCATCAATCAAATCCAGAAATTTATCGAATTATCAAAATACACTGATCACATGCTCTCCAATGCAGTTTTCAATCGATTTCGTTGCGCTTATGCCCACACACTCACACATTTTCTGTGAAATGTGTCTGGTGACAGATACCACTCCTGAAAAGACCAACTTACAGCCTCCCCATTGTGCAGAATTGGTTCACAACAAATCCACTTTTGCCATTGTCCTCTTTTCATCTTTCAAAAAGACATATCCGCACTGAAAACTCTAAACTGAATCTCGGCCTCGTTGTCATCATCTCCATTCGTTGCACATTTCATGCAAATTTCCACAATCTCTTGTGCATTCATATCCCTGGTCTGTGATTGGACTTTGGGATATGACCATGGTAAAGTAGCAGAGGGTATGGTTGAAACAATGGTTGATCTGTTGATTTGATGTCATCTCTAGCGTGGTCTAGTGGTATCGGGTATAACTGCACCAGATGGAAATCCTAGCACACATACGATGTAAAAGCATATACGTAAAATGAGAAGAATGGTGTGCAATCTGGGGAAAATTGTTTCCTAAAGCTAAAAGCGACTACTCTGTAACTAAATACAGAAATTTCCGGCTGGTTTTTAGAAATCATTCGATTGGTCCTTGTTGAGTTGAGTGCTTCATTCTAATTGGAGAGTCCTCCACCCGAACCCTCCCAGCCACAATGTGTATTGTTCTAAGCTGGCTTGCTTCAGCTGACCTCACTGTCCACAATTGTCGTTGGTCATAAATTATTGAAAATATGGGCAGCTAGGGGAGAGTTTCGCACAAAGCACTGATGCATCAAATCGGAACTTAGCTTATAGTCGGATTGCATCAATAGTATAGTACAGTGGAAATTAGATAATAACTATAGGATAAACCTGCGGACCCAAATGAATGTTTACTCCTATCCTGGACAAAATTCGTGGATAGACGGATGAAAAGATGCGGACAAATCATGGACCGAAGAGAGTGAGCTGTATATACATTTGAAAATAAATTTCGTATTTATCGGGACAAACATTTGAGCGCGTCCACTGGAAACAGGATGAGACCCAACAGACTATGGTGGGCATTGGGAACAGGATACACTCAATTGAGGATGTAATTGGAAACCAATTTAACATTAAATATACGGCGACGGGCTTACGCTGTACAGCGAACGGGCATTCTCTAGTTAGCGTACGTACACTGTCGAATGATGCCGGACATTGGACCATTTGGATTCAAATTGAACATTATGATGGTCCAACTGGGAACATCATCGTTTTCAGATTTTGATTTGAATTCCGATTTAGATACGATTTTGTCTAATTGTTCAGTTTGGAAATGGCCTAAACGAGTCTGTGAAATGTCCATTGCGTATATCGTTATGGGGCATTTGTAAGTGGGGCTACAGAGGAGCGAGTTGGAGTAAAATATTCGCAGGTTCAGATGTAGTTTTTGTATCGTGTGCTTTAGATATTACTAATTTCAATTAGACACTTTACTATTTAACTTGCAGTTTCAATTCTAGGTTTAATTTAAAAAGAAAACCCCGATTGCAAAACACCCATCCACGTTATCCCTTTTGACTTAATTTCATGTAAGTCTGAGATAATCATACCACAACAAAATCACAAGAATCTTATTTATCGCACCCTATACGTTTCTTCTTTACTGTCATCCTCGTTTTCGCATCACAAACCACGAAACGCCTTGACATGAACATTAACCGAAATCTGTCAAACAAATTAAGTCTCACCACGACACATGTTAGCATACACTCAATCAACTCAATTATTTTCCCGCTACCGAGTTTTCAAGGCAAGACGAACACTTTCCAGGATGAAATCGTGATGAAACCTTCATGTCAGCGGGCACCAATATTATGTGACAGCAACGACGACCATATCATGCCGAAGCTGTAATGTAAAAGGGTTGTATAGTCAACCCCTTGTATGTGTATACGAGTACCGGAACCCTTTCATTTGTCTCAAGACAAGATTATAGACTCGCGGTACACCTTGAGTGTTAAGGGATGGTAAAGGCAACAAAATTGACTTGGAACACCCAAAGACAACGCGTCATATAAGTGACTGATTTGCGAAGATGAATCTCGTTAGACGTGCCATGCCATGCGATAGGGATGAAAACTTAATCTTTGGTAAATTACACTATTCAGATGCGAATCCTGTTCCGAGGCGATCATAGGGGAGAACATACAAATGGATATTATTTGGTATATGAAGAAAGTAGGTTTTGTGTCGTTCCATTGTCCCATTATATTCGTGTGTCCACTTTACGACAATTTTCGTATAAAAATAGGACTCATTTATCTTACGATGAATATGTAAGTTACCTGTAATCGACAGGGTATTTACTCCATACCAACATCTTCTGTTTTACCCTATATCAAGCTTTCATTTCATCTCCTTGCAATGACTTTGAAGAATGAGGGACTAAGTCAATACATTAATGGTCTCCCGGGAAAGGGTTGTTAGTGTGATAAACACGGTGATGAAAGATGACGACAAGACATTAATATTCATCGAGTTAACTAGTCTCAGTTGAGGGAGATAATTTTTCGTTCTGGGCATCATAACAACTGTCTAAATTCAGCTTGGACATTGATTCATTAGATGGGTTATGAAGAAATATTGGTCGAGTAAGTTTGAGATGATAGCTATAGTCGTGATGTCTTTGGAAAGTGGGAATCTGGCGAGAAAATAAAATACTATGAAATGATCCTGTAAATGAGATTGTTTCCGTTATTATTTACGCTATGGTGTAGTTACATTGAAGGACTCGAAAATGATCGCTTTTCGAGACATTTATTTTCGATAACATTTTCTAATGAAAACATAAAAAAGCAACATTTTTGAAAATTTCGATTTGAAATGTTATAAATGCGATATTTGCGAAAATTTCAATTTGCACATTTATTAGGAACTTTGGGTGACTCTAATTAGTGGCGCAACCAGGATCTTGTTCTGGATGGGCTAAGCTCATATATACTACTGGACACTTAAAGTTGGGTATAACTGTTGGAGTTTGGGTGATGCTGCTGGTGCTGGTAGTAGTGTTGTTTCAAGGCCGCTCCATTGCTTTTACGCTTATTTTCAATGCAACTCGTCAATACGAGTACAACTTCATGTTTGTTCGTCTTGTTTTTCGAAACCCAAATCATCACTCTTTCCAGCATTGCAATTGTTGAGTTTAGAAAACAGAATAGTTGTATTGAAACAAATGACCCACCGCTATCAGAGCAGAAATTGGGAATTTCCGGTACTTCACGCAGCGGCCGGTCTAAGCCGGGCGGTCTTTTGCGGCTAAAACTCGAAATGTTTAGTGAGATTTGCCTAAATTTGGCGTCTGTAATACTAACAAACTGGGAAAATTCGCTCAGTAAATCTGCTAATTAAGTTCTTCTTTAAAGAAGCTTATTGGAGAATGATGTGCTAATTTCGTCCACCAATCAATCATATAGTTCCTCTTCTTTTCATCATAATTAAGAATCTGCTTGCATGATCCCTAATTCTTGCAAAAGTGAAGGGTTTCCTGACTTGGAAATACAGGACGAAATGAATGCATTATTTTTGCAAATATATGCGATATGCCGCAATTTGGCTTGTTCTGCTATCTCTTATCTATCACCTCTGTCCCTTCCAGGCGTTTATTAACCACAACTTTGATCCTTTGCGCCGGGTTTTGCAAACCCCGATCAGTGTGGTTGAGGCTTAATATTTTTGTAAATCAAGCTGAAGCTCAATCTGGTGTTGTTTTGCCGGAATCTTTGATGTTTATTTGGTGGTGTTGTGGTGCCTCCAGGATTCGCGAAAATAAAATGCAATTTTTTACTGCAGTAACCTATATATTTCGAGCCATGAGGCTCATCTTCAGGGTTAATATTCTGCAAAAATTACATTTTTGAAAATTAAAAAATTAAAAAAATACAAATTTGAATTATTATACCTATTGAAAAATTAGGTCGAACAAAGGTTGTCAGGTGTAACACAGATGGTAACAAATGTCAACAAACAAAAGTCAGATAAATATATTCGAAAAGACGCAGTAAAACCTCACAAAAACATAACACCATTAAAAATAAATTAAAGAATTTGACAAGAACAACTTATGCAAATAAATAAAAAAAGAAAATATCACAGATTATAGAATTTGGCAAAGAATATAATTAATTAAAGCTACTTTTTATCAGGTGATGATAGACATCAGAAAAATGTTTTTTATCAGTCTTATCGTTACATACTGTATTTTCATACTTTATAATTTGGTTCACTTCTTGTATTTGTAGTTTGGTTTTGTTGGGTTGGTTGATTAATATCGTTGAGTCATCAAACTTGAAGTGATGTTTATTGTTTATAGCGTGCTTTGCCAAAGCTGATATGTTGTCATTTGCGGTCTTCTTTGTGTCGTTCTTGTGCTGGCTTAATCTGGTACCCAATTTTTGGATTGTTTCCCCTATATATACTCTATCGCAGTCCCTGCAGTCAATTTAATATTTTTGTTTAGTCTGTTTAATAAATAGGAGAAAGGAGACGTCCACTAAATAAATATTGAGAAACCATATGAGATGAAAATAAACACTCAGCACATAAAGGCGTTTTAAAAAATCCTCTGTCAGGAATTTTTAGCCTGAGGTAAAAAAAATTATTTTCAGTCGTTTTCGAAAAAATCCATCCACATTTGCCAGCAATTCAACTTCAATTCGCCCGATCTCTTCGCGGATGAGTTCATCGATTTATCTACCATTGAGTGGGCAAATTTCGAACATGTTCATTTGGATTTCAGCAAGATGAGGGATCGAACCACTTTACCCATTGCCAGAGCCGCAATAGCAGTCCTCTCTAATTCTCTAATCTGTTTCCGGACATGCTAATATCGAGATTTGGATATATGTTCCCTCGATTTAACTATAGCTCTGACCGTATTCTCTATACCAATTCGTGAGATGATGCATATATGAAAATAAGAAAAAGAAGAGAAGAATTGAAGTTTATCGGTTTAGCAGTAAAAGGAAGTTATCGAAAAGGTCAGTAATGAAAACGAGCAGTATTTTTTGGCATACCATTTTCGAGAGCGGAGTTTTCCAAAAAGGGTTGAGTGTTTTAGTGGAAAACCGATGTGCGCTTTAATTTTCAATCTCTTGCGTTTTTCTAAAAGTCACCAGGCTTCCGTGTGCCATTTGTATATTTTTCTGACGGTGGCGAATAATGTGTGGCTCAGAGAATTCAATAGTTAATTTTAATTTTTGAATTTCGAACAAATTCTCGGCCTTGCTGAACAGCGGTGAATTGCGCTATAAGAAGTATTTCAAACCGTAAAATTGCATAGAAAAATTTGCAGATCATTACACGGGAGAACAATTATGACATTTTTTTCTGTTTTCTTGAATTTTGCACCTAATTTATAGTAAAACGGCCTCGCTGATTCCAAAAATGGAGTCCGTTTTCCCCCATACGTAAGGTTTTTGAGATATCGGGTTTTTTTTTAATTTTACGGAAAATTACAAAAAACCCCCTTAAAAAACTACTTTCTTAAAACTAGTACTTTTATACAATAAAATTAAAAGCAAAAAAAGAAAGAAATTTGTCGCAACCTGGAGTTTTTGTTAAAAGTTGTTAAATTCTTCGACCATTTTAAGGCTCTTTTAAGCAAAAAAAGGTATTTAAAGGCCTCTGTTTCAGTATATTACCCTGTTATTGTGCTCTTAACTAGTGTAATGGAAGCCTCTAGTATCCCTCGTCGAAAGTGTCTCAACACCCGGACTCACTTTTGCTATATATGTGGCAGTTATACACAGTGGCGTATTTAGAAAATTCTCAAAGAGGGGGGGGGGGGGGGCACAGAGTATAGGGCTAATTTGTTACATAAAGTTTTGGTGTGGGGATACGCGAGAGCAGCTACATAGGAAAAACATTGGCGAAACTCAAGGAGACCTTAAGTTTTCAATAGACTTGAAATATAATATTTCAAGGTAGGTGGGTAGCTACCTTGATTTCAAGTGAGGTTGACTATAGAAAATTTCAAGGTCTCCTTGAGTTTCTCCTTAAATCAAGGATGCACTGACTCGTGAATATAAGTGATTTCTATGAAAAAGTATGGAAAATGACATTTATTTTAATTTCGTCATCCTTGACTCAAGGTCTCCTTGAGTTAAGGTATGTTTATAAATACGGGCCTGAGAGTCCTTTGCATTTCAGGTTCATTAGACTATAAGTCTAGTTTTCCTGACAGATCTTAGAATAACACTCTTTAACTGCTTTTGGCTTTTCCTGAACCAAAATACGGAGGGCCTAAAAAAAAGTTTGCGTAGTGTTGTTCGAAGGAACCTGAAGCCGAAAAGGAATTTTACGAATATGTACATACTTAATTGGCTATGGAATTAATGCAATGACCAAAGATACTGTTTCCATATGACAAAACGGATTCCAGACGGAACACTTTCCTTTGGAAGAGAAATTTCATACATCGTCCGAAATTCTGCCAAATTTCGGCCAAATTCTGCCAAAAAGTGGTTCTGCTTACTTTTGAAAGAAACACAGATGAAAAGCTGATACAAAACCTGTGTATGTTGACCACCTCCGGTTCCCACTAAAGATGGTCAACATAACCAGGTGGCCAACTTATGAAGGGATACAAAAAAAAATACGATTAAAATATCAGCTGGCGTTGAATATATATCTTTGACATCTCTTGAATGCTTGATTTTTAGGGTATATACGAATCACACAAAATTTTTCGTTTGGTTTTTTTCTTTGGACGAATATCACGTACAGTTTACAACAACTAACTCGACTACTGAGCAACTGAGTAGGTAGGTACATAAGCTTATTGCGATGCATTAGCTCACCCAAAGTTATGCAATAAACTTAACAAAAAGCATTTTGCCCTACTCAAGGTCAGCATTAAGTTTAAAAAACGCACCCATCGTTTTTGAAAAGTCCATTTTATGTAAAAAAAAATTAGAACCGCACATATATGGTGAATCCATGGATTCAACATGGACTTAGTTGGATCAATATCCGAATCCACCCGAGGGTTAATTTGACTGAATTCTTTGACTGAAATCCATTTTAATACAATTAAAGCCATAAATTGCCGTGTAAGTGTGGCCATGTACATTTCCAAAAAAGTGCATTAATGTCTGTTGACCATACTTTTCCAATCTCCGAAATCTCCTTTTTTCATTTTCGTTAAATTTTTGTTCACCCTATTTTGTTTAACCTCATTCGAACAACAAAATCGCAATTCAAAACATCTCAAATAACAGGAAATAAACACAAGAACCGAATTCTAGTTTTTATCTGTGAATTCTCAGAGAACTTCTTTGACACGTGCCCCCTGTGCCCCCCCCCCTGTAATTACGCCACTGGTTATACATTTCTAAGTCAGAGGGCCAAAATATGAACCTTTGTCCACCAGGCATATCATATGTGTAAACCTCAAGATGGTTTGCTTCCTGCTCGGTCAGCAACGTGGATATACGGATATCCGTGCTTTTTGTGTATTTGGGATAGCAGAGCTCGCGATAAACATTGGACACAAAGAAATTGGCCCCCGAAGACTAGTGATCCAAATAATGTTCATGAACTGCTTGTGAATGGACAAAAATTCATTTTTCCGCCGTTGCATATAAAACTAGGCCGGATAAAACAATTTGTAAAAGCCTTACTAACAGAAGGAAATTGTTTTAAGTATATGATGTCGGCACTTCCTGCGCTATCATACGAGAAAATAAAGGCTCGTGTATTTGACGGTCCACAAATTCGGCAGCTTCTTAGAGATACAAATTTTATTGAATCCTTAGAGACAGCATGCGTTAGTCCAGAGTGGGCATCAGAAAATAAAAATGGCACCATTCTCACACTATTGCAGTTCATAGTATGCGTGAAAATTTTATTCAAACGTCAATTTTTTGTTTACAATTGAGAACATAAAATCCGCGTAATATTCATTACTCTCTTAAAATGCCGACGTGATATTTAACCCTTCTGTTGGCGTATAGATCCAGACAGACCATTGGTACTATATCTTGATGAAAAATATCGTTCAATAATATTTTCCACCCCTTTCCATATACATTTCAAAGGAACCGACGGCCACAAATGCGATCAAATGTTCGGCGAAATGTAAACTATGTCTAAAGAATCGAAAAAACGGCGCATCATCGTAAGACACAGTATGTAAACTGTTTATAGAACCAAAATCAGACCTCTTCAACAATTAAGATTGATTTCACAGAAGATTCAGCTACACCTTAGGCATAATAGCTCGTAGGCGGCGTCAGAAGGGTTAATAATTGCATCGAAAATATTTCAATTATTTCGTGGAGTGTAATGTAATAAATTTGGAGTCAAACACATATGGGTTGTGTGATCACATAGCCACTCTGGACTAACGCATGGCATGGGATGCTATGTTTTCTCTAAGATTGAATCAATGAAAGAAAATGAAAAGACAGCATGACAGGCATTTGAGAATATAGTCAAAAACTTTCTCGGCAATATACGTGCATCGAATTATGCGATTGTAGTCGAGCAACCATTGGACAGTTTTCAAAGGCTTGGCTGCAACATGAGCATCAAAATCCACGTTTTACACAGTCATCTAGATGATTTTCCGGAAAATCTTGCTGCTGTGAGTGACGAGCAGGGAGAGCGATTTCATCAAGATATAAAAATCATGGAAACTCGATATCAAGGCAAACGGGATGCGAATATGATGGCGGACTATTGTTGGTGCATAAAACGGGACTGTCCTGAAATTGAACACTCCAGAAAAAGATACAAAGGGAAATTTTTGCCATATTTTTTTTTTAATTCTTAGGTAATATTGTTAAGATGTAAAATCAATATTTATAAATAAAAAAATTGTAACGAGTTTCGTTTGTTTTCATTTCAATGAAGGAAAAGTTTGTATGGGGGCCAAAATTTGAGCCCCTGTATCTCAAAAACTGGACGTATAGGAGAAAAACGGTTAGCATTTCCGGATTCTACGACCAAAAATTAGCTAGAAATGAATATCAAATCAAAATAAACAAAATGCTGTTCCCCCGTGTTATGTGTCGTCAACAATTTCCTCCTGCTTCGTAAAAATTATGGAAAACAACGAAGATCTGGACGGCCGGCGACTAGCAGTTACTGCGAGAAAAAAAAACTTACTGTCTGAAAAGCCACTGAAGAACATAAATTCGCATTAGAAATCCGGAGCGAAATGAATTTACTTGTAAGTGTACGAGGTGTTTAGCAGATTCTATACTTCAACAAGGACCTCAAATTCATCAAAAGGCAGAAAAAAAACACCTTTGACCCAATATCATAAGGTGAAGCGTCTTCAATGGGGCCAACAACATATGGATTTCGGCGAAAAGTGGAAAAGCGTCATTTTCAGTGACGAAAAGAAGTTTAATCTGGATGGCGTTCAATATTATTGGGAAATTATGGACGAAAAAAGAAGTTGCCATGAGCCGAAACTTTGGTGGTGGCTCTGTGATGATTTGGGGTGCATTTACATTTGCAGGGAAATTAGCCTTGGCCTATGGGTTAAACCGAAAATGACCGCGAGTGATTATGTGGAGATATTAGAGACATCGCTCATTGACCATGCCGAGTAAATTATTGGACCGGAATTTATTTTACAGCAGGATAATGCCAGTATACATCGAGCGCAAACCACAACAGAATGGTTCCAAGAGAATAACATTACAGTTTTAGGTTGGCCAGCCAGTGGCGGATTTACCAATTTCCCGCCAGTAGGCTATTCACAAAGTGCCGCCCCTACTGAAACCCTACTTTTTGTCGATAGTGAATATCCGGATAGAATTATGCTTTATTCACCTCGAATTGTTTTGAGTTTACACTTTGTATTTAAATACGTGTCATCTTCGAGCCTCCCGGCTCCTGGGTCCTGAGTAGTGGTGTAACGTACGGCGTTTCATCTGTGCATTGGAACACAGGCCCCCAATCTAAAAGGGCCCCATAAGCCGAGAAGCATATTTGTTTTAAATATAAATGGTCATTTGTTGAGGGCACAAAAGCGCTGTCAATCCGCAGGAACAGAAGTACCTAACGAACACAAGTACCGCCGATTTATGCCACAAGTAAAAATTTAGGCTTTAACTTAAAAATATTGACACAACCACGTTCCAGCTTGACAAATTTCCAAATTATTTTGATAAATTTCCATTACAAGTTGACGAATTTCAAAATTTTATTGACGAGTTTCCATTACAAATCGAAGATATTCCATGTTAAATTGGAGGATTTCCATTACAAATAGAAGAAAGTTCAGATCAAACTTACAAATTTCCACATTATGTTTCCATCACGAATTTTCATGACAAATTGTAGAATTTCCAAATAAGGTTGACGGACTTCCGTTAGAAGTTGACGAATTTTTCATTACTAATAGACGAATTTCAATTTTAAATTGACGAATCAAGACCAATTTGAAATGGAAATTCATTAATTTTATCTAAAAATACAGCAACATGATTTTGAAATCCGACAATTTGAATATATACATATAAATATTCGTCAGCACGATTTTGAACATACCAAATTTGTAATTGAAATTCCCCGACATGATTTGGAAGTAAGTCAATTTGATCTGGAAATTCGTCAATTTGAAATGAATCAAAAATTTTGACAACATGCTCTTGAAATTCGGAAATATTCAATGGAATTTCGTAGATTTTGTAATTCGCCAATTCGTGATAGAAATTCAATAACATGATTTAAAAGTTTATCAATCTAAAATGGAAGTTCCTGAATTTGATCTGAATATATGTCAATTTATAATGGGAATTTATCGTCAATTTAAAATGGAAACTCATCAATTTGTGATGCAAATACGCCAACATTAACAACCAACATTATTTCGAAATTCGTCAAGTTGACATGGAATTTCTCCAAATTGTTTTGGAAATTCGTCAATGTAATTGATTTCAACAGAATTTTTTTTAAGGATGTTTTGGCAGCTCTTATCCGTTGTAACAATGGCAACAATGGCGTACCTTCGGGATAATTTACATCAAGGAACAAGCTACCGTAGCAGCATTTGCTTCTTCTCTTTTCGATGAACACCGCTAAGAATATTTTAGTCCGAAATAAAAAATCACTTGATATGGCTGATTGAAATTGATGCCTAAGCTCGCGCTTCTTATATAAACTGTACCAACCAGATATAGTCTTTTTGGATACAATGATCCTTGGTAGAACACTTGCGGATCGTGGGCGCTACAATAATGGCAATTATGTTTCTCGAGGTATGACTGAAGCCATGGTGATTACCGAACTGACAACGAAAAAAAACACATGTTTATAGTTTTAGGACAAAATTTTCTTGGGAGCGCCAGGCTCAGAAGACTTTACAAGGGAGTTTGAACTGAAAACAATTTGGAGCGACTGGTTAAGAGGAATCCTTCTATATATAAAAATGCAGTGCAGGGGTGGGGATGGCGAGCGTAGCGAGCAAGCGGTGAATCCCCTAGTATCCTATAATAAAACGAGACCGAGACTAATTTCGGGCGCGGCCGAAATTTGGATACCCTTCGCTCCCCTCGGTCTAAAAGTTTTTTTCGGGCGTACCTATGACTAGTGTTCAGTCCTCCCCGCTTCCATGCTTTTGAATTTTCTCATAAGTGCCGTGGCGAAGATTTATTGGGCGAAGCGGGACGTGGGTCTCTTATAAGAAACAAAAAGAGAAGGAAGGAGGTTGAAGGGCAGCCCTATGGCCTTCCCATCAATTTTTACGTATGTTTGTGGCATCAATTAAAACTCATTTGGTTCAGATTGGTGGACAAATCAAAAAGGTTTTCTTCGAAGAACCTAATTTGGGGGTTGGGTTTATATGCCAGCCCCATGACCCCATGGTCCGATATAATTCATTTTTGCATATGTTTTGTACCATCACTAAAAATACATTTCCATGAGGCTTAGTTAAAATTTGTGTCCAATTAAAAAAGTATTTTTTAGAAGAACCTAATTTTGGGGGTCAAGTTTGTATGGCAGCCCCACGACCCCATAGCCCTATTTCACGTTTGTTATGTGGTATCGATAGAAATATAATTTTCTGAGGTTTGATTGAAATTGGTGTGCAAATAAAATCGTTTTTCTTAGAAAAATTTGATTTGGGGGGCTAGGTTTGTATGGTAGCCCCATGACCACGCGGTCCGACTCCATCTATTTATACATATGTTTTGTGTCATCAATAGAAACACATTTGTGTGAAGTTTGGTTGAAATTGGTGTATAAATAAAAAAAATTCTTAGAAGAACTTAATTTGGGGAGCTAGGTTTCTATGACAGCCCCATGACCCCATGGTCCGATTTGGTCCATTTTTACATATGTTTTGTGGTATTACTAGAAACACATTTGTGCGAAATTTGATTTAAATCGATGAGAAAATTAAAAAGTTTTTCTTAGAAGAACATAATTTGGGGGACTAGGTGTGTATGGCAGCCCCACGACCCCATTGTCCGATTTGGTCGATTTTTACATATATTAGGTGTTACCAATTAAAACACATTTGTGTGAAATTTAATTGAAATTGGTGCATAAATAAAAAAGTTTTTCTAAGAAGAACCTAAATTTGGGGGGTAGGTTTGTATGGCAGCCCCACGACCCCCTTGTCGGATTTTAGCGATTCAAACATACAAACTGCCTGCAACAAAAAGAAGCATGTGTGCAAAATTTCAGCTCCATAGCTTTTAAACTGGCCGAGCAAAACGCGTCGCAACAGACAGGCAGACAGACAGACGGACAGACGGACAGACGGACAGACGGACATCGTCCAATCGACTCAGCTCGTCACGCTGATCATATATATACATATTTTATATGGTCGGAGATGCTTCCTTCAATGCGTTACAAACTTCATGACAATATACCCTTTACGCTTAATAAGCGAAGGGTATAAAAAATTAAAACAACTTGATTTTTCTTATATTATGTGCGGTGACGAGTGTGTTTCCTGTATTGGTTGGGGAAAATTGGCAGAGTCGACACTAAAATTCGTTTGAAAAAAAAAAACACCATCAATAGGGACGGCATAACTTTAAAAATTGAGTTCAGTGTCAAATTTCCGGCTTTAAATATGAAAGTCACATCCAAGTTTTAGATTTAGAGCAATCAAAAAAAATCTAAAAATGTATACTCCTGCCCTAAGAGATTAAGCTGAATTGATGCTGATGCCCTTTTCAAGCTTAAAACTCCTCTGAAACTCGATCGTCTTAATTACAAGATGAGGAGAATGATTTTTTGGATGAATGCTAATGAATACTTGTCAGAATAACTTTTTTTGGTGTTTTCCATTTCTGGACTTATATCATAATTTTTTTGCAATTTTGTCGAACTGACAAATAGCCAAAGCAGCTAATGTTGTTTAAAGGTTGGGGATACCAAGGCATATGAAAAAACTGGAAGGATCTTGGTTTCGAATTTAACCTTCAATGGCCTTCAATATTTACCCTCAGTGTTTGACGCTCTTAGACAATGGCGACAAATACCTTTTCATGTTTATTCATCCTACAATCTTCCACGGCAGTGTGAACAACCTAGAATTTGCCGCCCCCTGAAATCTGCCGCCCTACACGGTTGAATATTTAGGTATAAATTTAATAAAAAATGATATCTATATAAATCCATAAAGAATGTGTATAAACTTTATAAATGTGCTAGGTATACAAATCTATAATCGGAGGTATGGCTTTTATCCAAGCGGGTATACCATTTGTTTATTTAATTCAGTGTATATTCAATAACATGTTGGTATTAATTGAACTGATAAATAATTTGTATAAACTATATACCATATAGAATAAGCCCAATTTATAACGATTTGTTATAGATTGAATAGTTATGATTTATGAATCGAATGAATAAATATCATTTATAAACTATATATTCATGTATGTATGTATATACTCATTATTTATAAAAACTGTAGTAAATATATATACTATGCACAGTTTATTTTTATAATTATTGAGTATAATAGGTTATTGACGCATGGCAGCTGGTCTAACCAAAACGGACCACATCAAGAGTAGCTACATTCGAGGCAGCTTGTCCTTAGACCAATCAATCACCGAAAAACTCGAAGACCGACAAATGGATTGGTATTGCCATGTTCAAAGGCGTCCGCCTGAGAACCCCGCAAAGAAAGCGATATCAATGGAAGTTCCACTTGATGGACCCAAGGCCAGAGGCAGACCGAAGAACACCTGGATGTGTCAAATGAAAAGCAACAGCAACGCATTGGTCTCGGCGATGACATGATCCAAGATAGAGCTGCCTGTAGAAATATGCTGAGATGTTACCGCCAAAACGGGCGATATGTCTACACCGCAGGTCGAGCAACGCGAAACTATGGAACGGTATTAAGAACGAGGCAAGGAAGAAGAAGAAGAGTATAATAGGTTAAGTAATGATGAAGAAAACACTTTATTTAACTTTAAATATATTTTACTTTTATTCGCATTTTTTTTACTAATATATACATTTTATTTGTTTTTCTGGAGGTTGCTTTACATATGTTTCATTAGATTAAATATTCCGGACACTATATTTCCACTATTGGGGAGCAGGACTCGTGCACAAACATTATTAACATGTTAATTCACTCGCGAAATAACGACAACTGAACAAAACCCACTTATAATTTTTGAATTTCAAAACCAAGCTAAAGTTTATAAATGTTGATATTAAAATTATTGACTCTACCAATATCAATACTACGCTGAAATTAATTGTATACCATCAGAAAATAAAAATCAATTTATACCGTTAACATTCTCCCAAGCCTCAATCATGTGCTGAAAATCCGAACAAAAAATTTCAATTGTTATTCTTCGCCATATCAAATTTATACATTTTGATATAAATGCTGCAAGAGCAAATGAAAATTTACTGTTATCTTGTCTCTTTGCACTTATAACCAGGGAATTCATTCTTACATGGTATAAAGTTTATTCCTTTGAGTATGCATTTTAGTATTAAAATATTATTTTCATACCATCGTCGAATAAACAATTTTTTGTATGCCATTTTAGTTTAAAATTTATCCCACGTTGGTATACTTTGTGTCAATAACATGGTAAAATATACATTTTATACCAATTTTGATATTCAACGATTGAATACTTTCGACGTTATTAAAAAAGGATAATTTTTATACCTAAATATTCAACCGTGTAGGCTCAAGCCTACTCAGCCTACTGGTAAATCCGCCACTGTGGCCAGCCCGTAGCCCCGTCGTGCTCTGTGGCCGTGATCGTTCGGTCGCCACTCTGTGAAATAGACACTCATAGGTCATAGAGAAACGAGTTTCCAAACTAGGCACGACTCGTCGCAAGTTTATTATTCAGAAGAAGATGATAAGAAATACAGTTGAAATCGTTTATAACGAACTTCAGGGCACCAGCCATTTTTGTACGTTGTAGCCGGTGTCCTCTTAAAGCGATTCATCGGTTATAGTGAACAGTTCGGTATAAACCATTTTATGATGAACTGCAGCGAGCAGTTCATTGTAACCGGTGAATTGCCAACTTTAAGATGTGATAAATAATAACCACAATCTACTTTTAATGCATACATATCGATAAATATGTTACAAAAGACAAAAAGGATAAATTAATTTTAATATATAATATGTAATTACATACATACGTACGTATTTTGGGAATTTAAATATTTCAAATTCTGGTTTATAGTCTAGGGAAATTAAGCCGAAAAAAGGCCAAAAGAGTTGAGGGGACATTATGCTGCTTTGAGAAACACAATAGTCTAAAGCGTTCAATTGCTTCGAGTCGCATGAAAGAAAAAAACACAACTGGAACAAATTGTAAATTTTTTGTCAAAAGAAACAAATGTTTCGTGACTTCCAGACATACATTTTTCGTAGAAAATTTAATCCTGCTGTCCGCTATAACCGACATTTCAACAGCTCGGCTCCTATAAATGTGTTCACTGTAACCGACATTTTCAGTATAATCTTTGTCAGTAGAAAATGGTACACCAAATGTACGCTGTAACCGACATTTCAACAGTCCAGTTCTTCGAAATACCGTGAGAATCAAAAGTGATGCCACACTTCGAAACCCTATCTTTTATTCAACATAATTTTATAATCGTAAATTTTAGAGAATGGGGAATTGTTTTATCTTAAAGCGATATTCATTACAAATTAAATTTATAAAATTCATTCAAATACACACAATAGTTTTAATTTAGCAAGGACAAATTCAAAAATAGTCATATTTTTATGAATCAAAAGTAATGGCACACTTGCAACTTTCCTTAATAATAATATCTTTTTGAACCGTATTTGTTATTCATATAGCATGGTGGTGCATTTTTATGACAACGAGTTAAGCTATTTTGTTTTTTAATAATCCATACTGTCAATTTTACAATTGTTCAGTATAAAAGGCTTTTTAGAAAAATGATGACCGAAACGCAAGTGGAAATCTGATAAATTATAATAAATTTATGGATGGAGAGAAAATGATTTCGCGAAATCGGAAAAATAGTTAAAAGGCATTATTCGACAGTGAGAAACATCATTTCGAAATAAAAAAGTTGCCAAAAACTAGAAAATTTGCCGCGTTCTGGATGACCTCAAAAACATAATCCGGTACAAGTTAAAAACATTGTTAAGGAAGTGAAAGTTAATCCGAGGGCAAGTGCTGTAAAAATTGCTGAAAATATTACCCGTAATTTCGGCCAGCTAATAAGTGCGTGAACGATCCGTCGGGCATTAAATGCTAATGGCTTGCAGGACGAGCCCCAAGAAAGAAGCTTTTTATTTCGGATAAAAACAAAAAGAAGAGGAGACAGTATGCAAAAAAGTATGGAAATTGTGGAAATGACTTCTGGCGGACTGTATTTAGCGATGAAAGCAAATTTCAGATTTTTGGCGCTAAAAAAGGCTCAAAAATTTGGCGAAAGAAAAATTCCGAGTTTGAAGGAAAAAACATTACATCGACAGTAAAGCATGGGGGAGGTTCAGTTATGGTGTGGGGGTGTATGTTGGCGGCAGGGGCAGGAAATCTCATGTTCATAGATAGCACTATGAAAAAGGAGCAATATTTATCAATATTGCAGGAAAATTTAGCTCCTAGTGCCCAAAAACTCGAGTTACCTAGGACTTGGATCTTCCAACAGGACAATGATCCGAAACATACCTCCCGTCTGGTAAGAGAATGGCTATTGTACAGGACACCAAAGCAACTTGATCATCCTCCTCAGTCTCCAGACCTGAATCCTATCGAACATTTATGGGAAATTTTGGATCAGCGTGTTCGGAAGAGACAAATTTTCAACAAAGAAGATTTGAAGCGCGCTCTACTTGAAGAATGGGCTAGTATATCGCAAGGAGTAGCCATGAATCTTGCAGAGTCTATGCCAAGACGATTACAGGCTGTAATAAAAGCAAAAGGTTGACCGACATAATATTAGTTTTAAGCATAGTCGTTTTTTCCTATAATAAAAACAACGTGTGCCATTACTTTTGATTCTTAAAAATTTCACCATTTTCATATTTTTATTTGCGATTTGTTAATTACCTTTCGAATTCTTATGAACATTTGTTAATTTATTTACAATTAATAAAGGTTTGATTTGAGACATTAAGCTCTTTTCAATTCTTGAAACTTACAGATATATTTTGAGTCAAACGTCATATTTCAAAGTGTGCCTTCACTTTTGATTCTCACATGCCAACTAGCAGTTGTCATCGCGTCTACACTGACTACCATCTGGTTGGCCGTCCAGTTTTAATATTCAATATGGCAACTGAATCATATGTATATCTATAAGCTGACGTTTTGACAACCGCTTGTATGTTCGCTATAGCCGACATTTTCTTTATAACCGATTTGTTCGTTATAATTAAATTATAGATAAGTTGTAGACCCAATAGATAGACTCATTTTTGTACACTATATCCGATTGTTCATTGTATCCAGCAGGGGCGAACCTACATAGGGGTTTTAGGGGTTAAACGACATAATTTGACATTCCATATACAAATTCGCTTGCTTACCGTATACGAAACAAAATATCTTAATTTTGCATGTCCTAAGTAGGCATGGGTGTAAAAAACGACAAATTATTTCGCCAATTTCGACTGTTTCCAGAGCATCAAATGTACGGAAATACACCCATGCCTACTTGGGATATGCAAAATTAAGATACATATTTTGTTTCGTATACGGTAAGCAAGCGAATTTTTATATGGAATGTCAAATTAAGTCGTTTTATTTCAGACGATAAGCTAAAACTCTCTATTGTTTTGCCGACGCAACGAAACTTTTGTGAAGACAGAAGGAAAAGAATAGGGGAGGGATTAAATACAAGTCGTAGGTACGCCCGAAAAACTTTTAGCCCGAGGGGAGCGAAGGGTATCCAAATTTTGGCCACGCCCGAATTTAGCCTCGGTCTCGTTTCTTCCTTCTAATTAATGTTTTAATTACAGAAAATTTTCGGGAAAAACTGAGCTACCTGGAAATTTCATCGATGCCATCAACATGTGCGATTCTAGATTATTTCCAAGTTCAGTCGAACTTCCCTAAACGCACACTTCTAATAACCGGACATTTCTCTAAAACGGACACTTTAATTTTCCCCAAGGCTTTTCCACATATTTTACTAGAAAAACAACTTCTTACAAGCGGACACTCTCATAACCGGACACGGACCGTAATTTTATACCCTTTCTGAATTAGCAAGTCTTTAATAAACGGACAGTTTCACAAATAAAATTCCAAATTCTTACATTACAGAATTATATTTCGAGCAAAGAATTTGAAATTACCGGAAAATGTTTTTTTTACATAAAGTAAGATTTCCGGAAATCACTGTGCAAATCTTTTTTATCTCTCCGTGCAGGTGTTCGAACCTTTTATTAGAAAATAACGAGTCCAATTTATATGGCGACATTTAATCGTGCAATTTTCTTTTGTTTTAAAATAAGTGTAAAAAAACGTAACCTATTGAAGAAATTGTGCAAGTCATATTAGTATACGCAGAAAAAATAGTTTCCCACTTGCAAAAAAAAAATCTTTCGAAAACTGAAGTCCCGAAAATAGTGATAAAGTGGGTTCATTCCCATTTTCATGAATAAAAATTATTCGCGAACCCGTAGACACTAGAATTACCATTGTGAAATATTCTCATAAGCGGACACTTCCAATAAACGGACAAAATCTCATTCCCCAATGGTGTCCGCTTATGGGAAGTTCGACTGTATACATCAATTCTTGAGGATCGGAGCGACGCAGCCTGTTTCTGTAGCAACCACCGAAAGATCATTTTCCTCTCTACGGAGGCTAAAAACGTTTTTGCGAAATAAAAGCGGTAAGGATAGACTAACTGGATTGGCATTACTCAACATCATCATCAATGTGGCACGATAGCCCGACGTCGGGCCTTGGCCGCCTGAATCGTTGACCTCCAATTGTCGCGGTTACGTGACCTTGTCCTCCAGTTTCGGAAGCCCAGCAACTGGTGGGCGTCTTCACCTACGGAGTTCTCCCAGCGAGCTCTCGGTCGTCCACGCAACCTCGCTCCGTCAATTCGTTGTGCGTTCATCACTTTCTTTGGCATGCGATTGTCGTCCATCCGTTGTACATGCCCCGCCCATTGCAGACGTTGAAGCTTCACGATTTTCGATACTTCCAGCTCATCGTACAATTGATACAACTCATGGTTGTACCGGATACGCCATTGGTCTCGCTCGCCAACGGCCCCGAAAATTCGCCGAAGGACCTTTCGTTCGAATCGGTCTAGCAAAATTTCGGAGGCTTGGGTAAGGGTTCATGTTTCGCAGCCATAACATAGCACGGGTCGGATGATCGTTTTGTACACGCGGAGCTTCGTGTTCCTGTGCGCAAGTTTCGAATTAATTATAGGGAGGACCGAGAAATATGTCTTATTGGCTAGTTGTATCCGTCGCTTAATTTCGTCGGTTTCGTTGGCGTCCTTTGATAAGTTACAACCCAGATAGTTGAAGTTGTCTACATACTCGATATTAAGGTCCCACTGTGATGCCTGAGTTTGCTGGCGTCCTTGTTTTCGATTGCATCATGGCCTTTGTTTTGCTTTTGTTGATATGTAGTCCAACTTCCTTTGCGGCGTTATTGAGGTTATGCAGAAGTCTTTCTGCATCACCCAACCTTCGAGAAATGATGTTGATATCGTCGGCGAACGCTACTAATTGAGTCGACTTGATGAGTAGCGTTCCGCTGCTGTCCATGTTCACGGCTCGATTTACATACTCCAAAGCCAGGTTGAAGAGCGTCGGCGGCAGCCCGTCGCCCTGCTTGAGTCCATTACGAGTTTCAAATAGGTCAGTGAGTCGGTTCTGCACTTTGACCTGCGAGACGGTATTAGTCATCGTCATCCTTGTGAGTCGCACTAACTTTGCCGGTATACCAAAATGCAGCATAATGTTGTACAGTACACTTCGATCGATACTGTCGTATGCCTGCTTGAAGTCGACAAAGATTTGGTATACGTCGATGTTATATTCCCAGCACTTTTGGAGTAGTAGCTTCACTGTGTAAAGCTGATCGGTCGTTGAACGACCAGGTCTGAAGCCGCCTTGATACTCGCCAATGATTTGTTCTGCGTACGGATTGATTCTCTTTTCAAGAATTTTTGATAAAATCTTATAGGCCGTACAAACTAATGATATTGTGCTTAGGTATCGAGCATTTTGGTTTGGGTTGGGGAAAAGAAGATTGAAGTAATATACAATGAATGAACAATATGTATTTACACATATTGTGTGTAAAACGAGAAGGAGCGCATGGAGGAGAAGTATATGTGCAATTAGTAAGTATAAATGAATGCAGTTGTATATGGATATTATTTTATCCATTGGGAGGGTATGCACTGCTTATTGGCATTTACAGAGTGTACGCCACTGCCTCCCGTTGGATACGCCAATGCAAACGGTGATAGCTGGGACTTTCAACTTTGTATGGAAATGTGTGTGATCACTTCTTCGGAGATGAAACCTATCCTTTGGCTTAGAAGATTCATCTCCGAATAAGTGATCGCACATATTTCTCTTGAATTTTCTTTCTTCTTCTTTCTGATGGGCATCAAGGATTGTTGTCACTAAATTCATATTAGTAAATGAAAAAACTTCCTGGCGCGGCATCGTTTTTCAAACTTACAATGTGGCCTCTGGTCCGTTGGGGTATTGGCTTTAATTTCGGAACTTATGAATATTGTAGATTGGGCCGCATACACTTTGACTTTCCCTCTGCCTAACAGAAATCCATGGCTATGCTCATTCTTACTGTTGAAAGATTATTTATAGAAATGAACTTCTTAATAAAAAACAAAGTATAAATATACCCTTTTTGCTTAGAAAGCGAAGGGTATAATAAAATCAACTTGTATTGTACAATGCAATGGACAAAAGAAGAAATTGAAATAGCACATTATCGGAATTCAGAATCCCAAAATCATCAATATAAAAGCCACTATAAAACCAACGATTATGCCCTTTTCAATACTTCTACTATCATAAACTTTTCGCGATACAATCACTGAACTCTATGCAACTATTCGGCTAGTTTTGTCATCGTCCTTCTGCGTCGAATCGCTTGCTTAGCAATTCGCATCGTTTCTAGAGTCATACTCCATACGATAAACGATATTTTTTATACCAACCAATATAAATGACATAAAATCTAAATGAAGGAATCACGCATTGACTCTAAATAGGCAAATTACGAGCAGCATCCACCTTTTAATTCGAAAACAAAACGACCATCACTATATGGTGCATGGTGAACTTTATGCACAAATTTCGATTGCAATCTTACGCAAACACAATGGAAGCCAAGTTCACGACTGCACGGACCTTGTCGGTTGTATATAGCAAGACGGGACAACGACGACCGTCATGTTCAACCCTTTCGCTTAAAGGAATCCGCACTCGGTTCGGCCTCCACCTTTAGCGAATTGCCGAAAGATTTCGATTCAAGATCATCGTAATGGTCGAACGAACGGAATGTGCATACTGCAAATAAATTATTCGCTTTCATAGTTTGTGGCATCTTTTCTAAGTCAATGAATTGCGGATTGAGCGAGTTTCGTATGGGTGACCAATATTGAGAGTTTTTGGAGCATTTTCAAATGGTCATAGAAGTTTAATACAATTCTCATGAAAATGATAAATTAAAGTGCCATCCAGGATACAAGGAATTAATTCTGAATGGTATGGATAAAAGAGCTCTCGTCTTATACTGAGTATCAACCTGAAGCCCTTGACAATTCAGAATGGAAACCCACATCTCAACAAAATTTTCCGTTGTTACCTTTACTGTCGATTCAAGATCAACTCTATGGATTTTTACAGAACAGAATGCATATACGAAACACGGATCCTCGCGGCCAATGGGTCGTGCGTCTCCCTGGACATTGTCTTGGATGAGGGAAAAAAAATCTGAATTGATAGCATCCATATATACCTTCCGAGTTCGAATGCTTAATTAAGTGATGACTATCTGCGAGTTGTGGTGCCTTCAGGAATGTACCATCTCGACATTACTTAAAGTTTCCAAAGAGCTATACAACGACAGAACCAAGCAATTAATTCCAACAGGCAATAGAATTGTATCTTCCAGCTAAACTCTATGTCTTGTAAGTGCGCTTTATACATTAAAAATGCAAATCGTCAGTTTCGGTTATTCATGCCGGGCAAACATCATCGAATCCTCGGTGCTAGTTTGCATAAAAAAAAAAACAAATCTACCTATAGCTAAAATTCAGCAGAGTGAAATTTTCTCGATAAAATCAGCTCATACTAGACAAAGTGGTTGAACTTTTTGTAAAGGGTAAAATCCATATTTCTACATTTGAAACCACACCTTTTCTTCTTGCGCTTCCTTCGGGGTCATAATTTTCTCAATCAAAATACTGCAATTTCCATTTCGTCTAATTGCGGTCGGTCGTAGCAGAATATATTAGTTAGAACGAAGGAATCCGATTAAATTGAATCATTCGCATTCGAGAAAGTTTTTGACTCTGAATTTAATTTTGATGAAACTGATGTAGTTTTGGTAAGGAAGAGTTGAGTATGACCCAAATCGATACTTGGGCACACATTTGGTATTGTAACTTATGGGTCTATGGTGCTTCTGAAAAAGTTTAGAAATTTCTGACAATATCAAATGTGTTAAAACTCAACTTCACTCTATCAGTCAATCAAATCAGCCAACTTCAAATAATAAAAAGAGAATTTTTGACGATTTTCTACCTATAATGTGTTTTAATTGGTCCGATCCCTGCATCTAAGTCATCAGCCCTTCGCATGTTGAAAGGAGAGAAACGAAATCGTTTTATCCACTTCTACTGCAAAGTTTTGTGTAAACCTTCAACCGTATAAGAAAATTATTCGATGATAGAAGTGAGAGAAATTTTAATTGAAATTTGATTTACGATATTCGATTCATAGAATGCTTGGGAGAGAAAGAAGACAAATGTCATTGATTTCGGTAGAAGTTTTCAATGTAGGTGTAGGAACAATAAAACTTCAGTCTTTTTTAATTTGGATATTTTTGAAATGAACATTAAATTCAGGAATATCATACAAAATATAGCTTTAAATCAACAAAACAGTTGACAAAAAAACAGGCGGACAGGCCAATATTGGACTAAGGCCGCAAATGCGTTGGAGCAATCCAATATCCAAGATCTTAACTGCTTTTTTGTTGAGGTGTTGAGATCAACAGCACGCTCAGCAGTGTTATTTATCCCCATAAATGGATACTCGTTTAACATCTGAGTGAGATCATAGTCCGTCGCATGGGCCATGAATTCGAAAAACACCATAAACGGTGAGATTCGAACCCACGACCCTGTGCACTGAAGATGTACGCACTAACCACAACACCAGCTGGACTACAAGCTCACATTCATATCCTTTCTTTTTTCCTCTGGAGTTAACGTGTATACTACGTTTTTCCCCACCGAAAATCTCTATTGTCAAAAATATCTCTCATCATCATCATGTAGCATACATCTCCAAGGACATCATTCTTCGAAATACTCAAGTCGGTCATATGCATCATTTCATTTTGATAGTGTGAAAGTGATTAGTGGTGACAAAATTCCAAACATAAACATGTAAACATGAAATGAGGACGTTGATGAGGATAAATTCGTCATAAGGTTTCCATACAGCCGCATCGAGGCATATAGGCAAAGGAATAACGTGTTTCCACTGCTCAACACCCACCCTACAATTTCGTATGATACGTTACGTCGCCATAGGATATACAGGACGAACGTATGTATATGTGGAAAATAGGACTTGTTGGCCCCAGTGGAGGTGGTAGTTGTGGATGATGATCGTCACTTAAAGAGCTCCCGTTTAGGATACCATCAACGGAAATAGCTTCCATTAACACCGACATATGTCACTTGGAGTTAGGCTTGCGGTTGGAATTGAATGAAAGGAGCATAGTAGTAGTAGATGTCGAGTGTGGAGGCGCCCTGTTGAACTGGGAAATGGTTATTTGGGAGTCATGTTGTGTTTCAAGTAAGAGATATTGTTTTAAATAATTTTTATAGATTATATTGATTGGTAATATTTATACTAAATGGAAATAATCAAAAACGCATAATCTGTATCATGACCATCACATTAACACATTTTTTTTTAAATTTTGCATAATATACTCTCCGAACTCTAACCTTTCTTCCTAAGCAGCGGGAAGGACATCTGTAACCCATAATATTAAAATAAAGTTGGGATGACCAGGCGTGTTTGGCGGGGTCGCTTTTTTTTAAATGCTTCCAATTTAAAACGTCAAGACATAAATTTTGTCGATGGGGGTAGAACACCCGCCCGAAAATAAATCATAATGAAGGATGGCTCTTTGAGTTCTTCGTTTGTGTACCATTCTTAGCGGAAATGTTGTATATATATAGGTACGAAAGGCTTGAGCCTTCGTCTTTTTACGCGGCGAACGAAATCTCTCTTTCTCCGGCATCGTCCATATTTTATGACAGCCATTGCCGTCACAAATGCAGTTTTCGCGAGAGAGGGTTGAAGACTAGACATTTTCAACATTTATGTGGGTGTGAGCCAACAATACTAATATCAACATAGTACTCGTACGATTTGCATATACTTTGGGGTTATTACCAGGCCAGACTAGAATGTATTGCAGCATTTATATAACGTGGGAGCTATATAGTTGCTGGAGAAATTTGTCGTCTCCTTTCTTTTGGTAGCAGACTAATTGTGTGATGTTTTTTTGTCACAAACGACAGTCCAGTCCAGACACATATAATTTTAGATGCTGGACTATTTGTTACTAATGACCGAACGATAGTAATGGCCCTTCTTAATGATGAATGGAAGTACATATATGGCACCGCACTCAACAAAGAGTTGCAAGCAAAAGTGTTGACTTACTTTGGGTCTCCAATGCTGTAAGATTATCGAACAATAAAGACATTTATAGATATCTTAAACTTTTAACATAAGGCTTGTTTTTTTTGATACCGTGTAGGTTTGGTATTGACGAAATTTCATATAAAACGAGACCGAGGCTAATTTCGGGGGCGGCCGAAACTTGAATACCCGTCACATTTGAATGAAACTTAAGCTTCCTTTGTGCTAATAATTTCTACTGCAGCAATAAGATGTGTTCCGATTCCATCTGTTCCTGGCTGCGTTAGGGCTAAGCCAGTAACACACTTGGATGCATTTTGGTTAATATTCAAAAAGGAAAAAAAAAAGTTTTTCATACAAGAACCTAATATTTGGGAGTTGGTTTGTATGACAGCCCTATGACGTAATGTTCCGATTCCATCCATTTCTAGATATGTTTTGAGGCTTTCCCATGAACACATTTGGGTGAAGTTTGGTTAAGATTGGTTCATAAAGAAAAATGATTTTCTTAGAAGAACCTAATTTGCAAGGGTTTATTTGTATGACAGCCCCATGACGTAGTGTTCCTATTTCAGCCGTTCCTATGTATCTTGTGAGGCTTTGCTAGGAACACATTTGGGTAAAGATTGGTTAAGGTCGGATTAAAACAGAAAAAGTTGTTCTTAGAAGAACTTAATTTTCACGGGTTGTTTGTATGACAGCCCTATGACGTAATATTCCGATGCCATCCGTTCCTAGATATGTTTTTAGCTTTATTCAGAACACACTTGGGTGAAGTTTGGTTAAAATTGGTACATAAAGAAAAAGTTTTTCTTAGAAGAACCTAATTTTCAGGGGCAGCCCCATGACCCCATGGTCCGATTCCATTCGTTACGATATATATACAGCGTACACTAAAAAGAAACTTGTATACAAAATTTCAGCCCGATAGCTTCAAAATTGAGCGACTATAGTTTGCGTTGCAACAGACGGAAAGACAGACAGACAGACGGACATCGCTCAACTCAATCGATTTCTCTCGTCACACTGATCAATAGATGTATATACTTTACATAGTCGGAGGGGCTTCCTTCGGTGCGTTGCAAACTTCATGACGAAGTTAATATACCCTTTCACATAGTGACGGGTATAAAAACGAGACCGAGGCTAATTTCGAGGGCGGCCTAAATTTGGTTACCCTTCGCTCCTCTCGGTCTAAAAGTCTTTTCGGACGTACCTACGACTTGTATTTAATCCCCCTCCCCACATTCATTTCCTTCTGTCTTCACAAAAGTTCCGTAGCGTCGGCAAAACAATATTTGTGTAGGGTTTGATTGGGATAAGTGGGCAAATAAAAATATTTACTCAGAAAATTTTATTGAGGGATGCGGGAGCATGGCCCCATAGTACAATTCAATTTGTTTTGACTTTTTCAGTTGCGTTGATAAAGACACATTAATTCATGGTTTTGTAAAATTGGTGGAAAAAATGTTTCTTAGAAGAACCTAATTTGGGGCGTTAGGTTTGTATGGCAGCCCCATGACGCCATGGTCCGATTTGATCCATTCTTACATATGTTTTATTTTATCAATAGAAACACATTTGTGTGAAAGTTTGTTGAAATTCGTACACAAATAAAACAGTTTTTCATAGAAGAACCTAATTTGGGGAGTTGGGTTTGTATGGCAGCCCCATGACCCCATTGTCCAATTTTACCGATTCAAACGTACAAACTGCCTGCAGCAAAAAGAAGCATTTGTGCAAAATTTCAGCTTCATAGCTTTTAAATTGGCCGAGTAAAACGCGTCGCAACAGACAGACAGACGGACATCGCCCAATCGATTCCCCAAGTCATGCTGATGATCTGCTTCCTTCAATGCGTTAGAAACTTCATGACAAAGTTGATATACCCTGTCACTCTATGAGCGAAGGGTATAATGACAGCTAAACAAATTGTCCAAAACGCCATATATCGATAATATTCGAGAATTCGCGTTGGGAAGTTAACACCGTGCACAGATGGGGATTGAAGTATAAAGTTCCCCTACACCCTAAAAAGTCAACGAGAAAATATAGTTTTCATGTTGCGCAATCAGACACTTTTGATGACTTATTAGAGACGCGTTGGCTTCCCTTTTGGAAATTGGTAGAGCTATTTGGTGCCCATAAACTTTCTCCAAATTTCAAGGTTTTGCCTAGCAACGTTCAGAAGTTGCAGTCGCCCAAACCTCACTTTTGAGTTTTTTTTACTAAAAATACCCAATACGATACGTCGAAAATTCATA
The DNA here is from genome assembly GCA_949715475.1 of Microchrysa polita. Classification (NCBI taxonomy): domain Eukaryota; kingdom Metazoa; phylum Arthropoda; class Insecta; order Diptera; family Stratiomyidae; genus Microchrysa; species Microchrysa polita. The sequence goes on along the minus strand of OX454418.1, from coordinate 86,053,954 downwards.
GAGCGATAAGTCTTTAATATGGAACACTGTTTTAGAGCAATAGCCATACTTGCTGAAAATTTTATTGGAGATGTGTTGTGGGAAACGCGTTGAATTTTCGACGTACCTATTGTGTGCAGAGACGTAGACAGGATTTTGTTTCGGGAGGGGTCCAAATTTTCTCGTTCTACCAAATTTTCGGTTTGTCATTTTATTTTTTTAGGCTAAGACCAGGGGCGGCCTTAGTTTTTACGAGAGCCCGGTCGAACGATTTTTGGATAAAATCGTATTAAGAAATGACTTTGACGTTACTTTTAATTCCCATAATTGTATATTCACGTTGAGATCCTTACTATGAAAAGAGACAAAATCCACATTTTCTTTGAAGGTCCTAAAGTAAAACTTTTGACTCTGCGCTTGCTATTTCACTTATTATCATTAAGGGACATTTTTCTGTAAGCATGCAGTCATGAGTCACATCGTCACTCAACACTAGTCAACAGTTGAAACAAATTATAAAATGTCGGAAGCCTGGCTGTCAGAAATGTTAAGCGTTCTAGCTCTCCGTTTTCGCAAAGGGGGCAACTACACACGGTGTCATATTTCCGAAAAATTTAAAAATAAGATAAGACCCAAGTCCCGATGTAGAGCACATTGCGACGCGAATTTGATGAAATTCCAGAGTCCTGGCTGAAATTTTCGGAGTGCTTGAGAGTTTTAGCGCTCGGTTTCGGCTTTCGCAAAGAAGTAAGATGTATTGGATACCGTTCACTTTAAACACTTGAAGGTTTGGTCGATGCACACAATTTCGTATACATATCTGAAGCCTCAAAAGTTACTATCGTCAGTCGTTGCAATAAAAAATATTGAAAGCACGGCGAATTATATTTTCCTCCACTACAGTAAAAAAATAAGTCAAAGAGACTCGAAAAGCCGGCTTCGAAGTCACTGATATTTTGTATATTCTCACGAAATATCAGTTGAAGATTATGCTCACATCAAAAGAGCTAAATTATTTCTAATTAAAGGATGACAAAGGCTTAAAGCGGAATTTTTGGCTCAACTTTCAGAGTATTCAAACAAAAATTATATTTTACACGAATCCTGCTGAAGAATTTTTTTCGAGATATTTTACTTTTGTTTAATTTTTGTCCGGCTGTGGTGTAAGGCAATTGCTAGCACAAGGCCCTGGGCACTGGCGTATTTAGAAAATTCCCAAAGGGTACATAAAGTTTTGGTGTGGGGATACCCATACCCGGTATCATCTACATACGAAAAACATTGCTAATATTGTGGGATTTTGGCAAGGAGCTGTAGTTTGTTCACCTAAGTCTACTAGATTTGCATTTGCTCTGTACTGGTTGATAAAATTTAAATTGAAGGGAGGCATTATTGCAATTAAGCAGTTCAATGCATGGTACCCTGTTGATGATATACCTATGGACACGAATGATCTGAAGACGACATAAAAACAAAGTTTGATTAATATGGAAAATGTGGTGTTCAGAGCTGCGTTCTTGGAAAGACTGAGAGTCCTTTGCATCTCGGGTTAATTACACCAAAAGTTTAGTTTTCCTGACAATATTATTATTATTTAAGAGCAAACATAATGCAATTATGTAGAAAAACTTAAACGCTAGCTGCCTTGGCGTTCGGCTTTCTTGACAATAAATAACGGAGGGACTAACAAATGTTTGCGTAGTGTAGTTCGCCGGTGCCTGAAGCCAAAAATGAAATTTTACGAGATGTTAATTGGCTGTGAAATTAATGCAATGACCGTAGATACCGTTTCCATATGACATAATGGATTCCACATGGAAAATTTTTCATTGGAGAAGAAATTTTATATATCGCCCGAAATTCTACCATTTTCGGCCAAAAAGTGGTTCTGCTTAGTTTTAAAAGGAACACAGATGAAAAACTGCTACAACGAATTTTTGCAGGCATTGTGGTCTTGAATTCAATGGCAAGCTTAAACCAATTTGTATGACAAATTATGATTTACTGAAAAAAAAACGTCCGAAGTATTTGCAATACTGTTTAAAACGGGTCCTTGATGGTAAGCTGAGGCAACATGTTTTAACAAATAAATTGCGAAATGGAACTGAGAAGGAATCGCTACAATGATGTTTACTTCGTGAAAATGTACTCACTGAAGAAAGTACCCCAGGCAGACGCAGAGTCCCACAGGCACCAAACCTTTTTTTTTAACCGTAAGAATTCGGAAATTGTATGCTAAAAATGTTTTCCCACCAAAACATTTTAGTTTTTTGCATTTTACCAGAAAGAGAAGCATCCTTTACAGCAGCTCCAATGCGATTTTACGGTTAAATTAAAATACGCAAGTTAGACCGAAAAATCAGACGGATTGTTTCAAATATTTATCAATTCAGCGACTTACAACACATTCGAAAACAAAAACGTTGGTTGATTTTTCTCAACCAATATCGACATAACCCCGGTCAATTCACACATAACCAAAGTTTCAATAGCAGTCCTTGTTTCTGAATAGATTGCAGAACAGGTGTGCCTACACCGCAGGTCGAGCAACGCGAAACCATGCAGCGGTATAAAGTACGAAGCAAGGAAGAAGAAAAGTTTCTGAACAGATTCATGTAGAGATTGGGCAACGTTTCATGACCTCCTCGTTACCCCGACATAACCATAGCTGCTACTTATTCTCTGAAAGTTCTTGTTCTTGAAACCACGCGTCTATGAAAATAAACTCAACCCGTTGGAAAAACTGAGAGGGTCCATCAGCGAGGAGATCTGGGGATTTGAGAAGATGATGGTAATGTTTCCAAAAGCTTAGTAATGGAAATGCTCAACATAAAAAGGGAGCATTTATGTACTGCAAGTTTTAGTATGCTGTGAAAAAAAAGTTTCATGTGCTCATAGGGGGCACGTGCCCCCTCTTCCCCCTGTAAATGCGCCACTGGCCCTGGGCTAGAGCCCGGTACGCCACCCATTGAAGCCGCCACTGGCTACGACGTTTTCAATAGGTTTTATTGTCAAAATTAAAACCAAACCCTCCAACCAACAAAAAACGAATCAGCCTTTGTTGCTGCATATCCGATCATGCAATCATTTTTGGACTAAAGGACTCGGCGAATTCATGGATTCGAATCCAACGACACTTTATACAAAAACGACAGGTGAGCAAGTTGCCATTTTTTATTTGCAGTTTCGTTATGGATTCGAATCCATGGATTCATCAGTGAAAAGCCAAACTCCAACTGAACCCAATTTAATGAAGAGTTGACATTTGCCTCACACTGCCCGTGGGCGATTGCCCGGGCGGCAAATTTTGAGTGGCGGCAATTATTTGTTAATTTTCGAATAATTTAAAGTTGAGAAATACGCATTTCGAGATTTCAAGAGGCGGTTTAGTTAAAAAAAACAAATTATGCTTAGAAAAATCGTTTAGAACCAGTAGGCTTTTCAAATTTCGCCGCCTTCCAAACTTTACGAGTTTCAGCCAACTTATTTTAGCAACCTACCATTTATTGATTGATCCTTGATTACTGAATTGTTCAATAAGGCAGTCTGTACTCGGAACTCTTAATTTAAAGTGTGCCTACATCGCAGACCGAGCGATACCACGCCATGGAGCGGTATAATGCCGAAGACACATAGAGAATCACTGTATTCTTCGTTCTGTCAAATTCCACATATATGACCAGCTGGGAAAGTTTTCATTTTTGTACATGCCTTTTGACAGAACGAAGAATCCATCGATTTGTGTGAGCGGCATAAAAAAAAACAAGGAAGAAGAAAAACAAAACACAAGGTGTTTGAATAAAGTTAAAAATGCCGCCCCTAAAACGACCGCCTTAGGTTTCAATTTACTCAGACTGCCAGTTCACCACTGGCTTTAGTAGAAACTTGTAGCGGAAACTTATGAAATCGTGAGTGATAGAAGGAACATGTTTGGTGCTTGTTTTATGGCATCGGTCTTTGTGTAATTTTTATTTTTTTCATGCTAGCTCTTAAATGCATATTTTTTTTCAGATATTCTTTTGTCCTTGTCCTAAAAATGTTCCACTCCACAAGCATCGAATTAAACTTTCAACAGGGTACACTATATCAAAATTGGATTCGTAGTTCAGTCGAAAAACCTTCCTATGGAACAAATTAACTGCAATGTCCACTAAAGTTGTGTTGCTTACATATAAAAAATTTGTTGCAAATACAAAAAATAGGCTCACTGGGGGGAAATATGAGAAAGAAATAAAAGATCTAGAATGCTTACAGGGGTGATGATGTTGCTGATTTGGTATCAGGTAGTGTTATTACTCAGTTGGCTTCACCATAATAACATGGCGCAACCGTTTTCTCCCATTTACCCTAAACTGAACTCTTAAAAAAATGCAGTGCTGGTTTTTTTTGCACAGTTCCCTGAAAGTTTAAACTTCACATACCTATATATCCACTTCGAGTTTAACTAGTTCACCTCCAACCCTAACTAGTGACGAAGGGCGGCAGCTTTATCACTGCCAGGGACGCCATTGAGGGTAAATCCGGCCCTGATATTATGTATTCATATCTCTTTAATCTTTGTACCTTGCATGACAAGGGTGCACTACCTTGGAATAAAAATTAATTTGCAGTTATACATACCTATAATAGTTAATGAAAGTACGAATTTCACTTGGCTATTGTAAACCGAAACTATACCCTCAAACTGAATCCCGTTCAACCAGCTGCTAAACCAGTAAACAAATTACAATCTTATTCAACATGAAACATCTAACTGCATTATAGCTGCGCAGTATACCTCGCACCAAATAACAAATGTACAATTTTCTGAAAGATATAAAACCGTGAAAGCAATAAATTACCAAAACGTTGAGACGAAACAAAATGAAAAAAGGACATATCTCATTCAACTGTGACATTTAATGGCAGCATCCTCTTTCTGTATAGGCCTTTCTCTGATCCACAGAGTCCTTTCACACATTAAACTTGTCACCGGAGCGACTTGTCTCGATTAGACCGACACGCAGACATGCTTACACGGACAGCATATCAAGACTATACACTATCATGTTCTAGTTCTAGAATTCCTCATCACTCCAAACGGACGAATCCACACAGAATATGGATGACGACTACGAAAAGAGTTTCATCTTTAGGCCGACGACGACGAGGACACACTTAAGGATTGATGCTCAGCTCAGCAGCGATTCTGATACAGGCGGCACCCCATCAGAAAATGTTCACATTGCTCAACGACCTTATACAATAAATTAGGACATATGTCGGATTCTTGAAGGATTTATGACAAATTTATTCTACATACATATAAGATTGCATGGCGTGTCTTTCAGAGTTTTGGTCATCGTCTTCGTCGCCCGTTTATCGAATCTATCGTTCTGTGCATCGATTATACTATACCACTCACGTGTAGATAGAGTCATACTCATACGTCAAGGACTTCTTTTACCGTCATATCCTTTTCATCTGGATTTTGGAATTTTTTTTTTTAAACATCTTTCACGTGTCCTCGTCTTTCTATTGAAATGGCCTGTTGTTGTGTGTGTGGTTGGAACAAAAGAACCGAAAAAAACGTGAAAACCAAACGTGATCATGGTGAAAGGCATTTAGTCTTTTATTCGCCTTTTGACTTTATACCAGGGACGAATCGGTAGCAAGAAGATTTGCTTTTAAGAGACTCAACAAAAAAGTACCATCATGCAGTTTTGGCTTCTTTAAGAGTTTTGATTTATGTTGACAGTTTAAGAAGACGAATGAATGGTTTAGGATGATGCGTAAGTGAATACGGGTAGGTTAGAAACTGGGTAGTGGCTTAATAGGAGAATAATTGTTACATGATTTAAATTTTAAGTGAGCTATTATGTAAAGTGAATTAATATCTCTAATAAGGGAGGGACCAGAAGATAAGTTCAAGTAGCATTCTAAGAGTAACGCATACGTTTAATTACCAGGACTCCGAGGTTATTGTAGAAGATTTGCGATGCAGAATCTTTATATTCATAATTTGCGATTTTTCGAAAATCGAAATAAGTTGCATAAAATATTTGGATGAAAATCATTTTTGTAGAGGCGAATGCCTAAAGCTGGAAAACGCAAACTTGGGCTGCGATCCCCCTCAATCATAGCAGGTGAACCTTCCCCGCTTTAATCATAACACTCCCTTCCTCGTCCTCGTGCCTTTTGATGTTTTTGGATTTTTCGCATGCTCCTGTCTCCCATCTCTCATAGCCTGTCTTTGTATACATTTCATTCTCTCGTCTTCGTCTACCAGGACACAAAATAAGATGGTATGGCATTATGGCACCCGTAGAAACAAGAGCACCATGTCGACATTTTGAGAACGACAACGACACAGACGACGTTTCTCAATAGTCGTAAATTTGGTCTTTATCACCAAACTGTCAAACGCGTAGCAATTAGAATATTAATGGCCCGTTTTCAGGCTTAGAGAAAAGCACGATTTATTGGTTTTGTGAGGGAAGCAAAACAGTCAGCACACTGACTGTTGGCGGTACATCGAAAAGCTGCCGCCCTTTCACCGCCTACACTCTATACATATAAGCGGCAAGGTTTCGTGGGGGTTTCTTTTTGACGAGTCAAGCAAATATATTTTATGTAACAGGAATGATATAAAAAATTCGTCCTATTTTCGGGGAAGAATGATGAAATAAATGGCTAAGAAGAAAGTCCTGGCAGGCGAGAGAAAAACAAAATGTCCGCCATTGAATTATTTTTCTGAAGAATTTAAATATAATTATCAAAAAAAAAAAAAATACTTATTCCACTTGCAATAATGTATAATGATAATTTGAATACAATTCATAAATCATCTCTCTTAAAGCGCGTCTAAAGTGTAACGATTGTGACGATCATGATCTTGCAACTTTCATAATCAATATCACTACATATTATAGTTCAAATGTAAAATGGTTACTGTAACTGCCTAGAGTAAGGTGACCAGACTACCGAAGGCCCAATGCTGTACACATACTTGCGGAATTCGGATTTCAGGCAAATTCTCAACTATACTACCATGGCACGGCAATTTCATTATTTACGCTTGATACTGGCACTTATAGGTTTTCATACGAAAGGAGCTTAACGTGAAAATCTACGTATGTTTGTGCTGCTTATTACAGCATTTTTCATTAACTCACAACTTTCAAATAAACTAAGTTGACGATTTTAGCGAATGTTTGATGATTTACTCAGATATTACTTTTTGGGCAGTAATTTCACAGAAACCTCTCTCCGATTGCTGTGAGTCATATCGCTCGGATTTAGCCGTATTTTCAAACTTTTTCCGAATCAATTATCCGACATTATTTGGATTGCGAAGTTACTTTCTTCCCGCATTATTTTTTACTTAGTTCGGAAAAAACATGCCAGATATATCATTTAAATTATGCATTTGTAATGGTAAGGACCAAGGAAATTACGAAGAACCTCATTATTTTTTATACCCATCGAACTTGTTTAATTTCTTTCCTGTTAATACGAGTATAAGGAATTAGAAAAAGTTACCTAATGATATTTTTGTTTTTTTGGAAACCGCTGGATCGCAGTATTTGGAAACAAATTTTCTCTAGAAATAAAATTATAGAGAAGCTCTAAAAGGACAAAAAGGCACTAATTTAACGTTAATCGAAGTTCAGAGGCATGTAAGCTGTAAGGAGGATGCAGTCAACCATGGTTACATTAGTGGTTATCTAAAACCCCTGCCAGAGTTCTTTCTTTAGTATGCATTTTCCTAGAGAGGTTGATAAGGAAATCGGATGATTTTCCATCGTTTTGTGATAGGAAAAAATAAATAAAAACCGCATCTTTCGACGGCGGTAACTTTAGAACTTTGGTAGCTAGAGCCTTGAAATGTTTTCCAAATATGGACAGTGCAATACTCTACAAGTCTGCCAAATTTCAAAAGCTCACTGAAGAATTTCCAAGTTATTGGCCATTTTCGATTAAGAAACACAAAAGTGCGAATCGGGCAGCTGCAACTTCCGGACGCGGATATGTAGGACCCCCAAAGCCCCAAACTTGGAAGAAATGTACGCCAAGTAGGTCTACAAGTATGCCAAATTTCAGAAATTTCGGTCGGTTTCCGAGTTATTGAAAATAAGCGATTGGCAAACATGAAAGTGTTTTTATCTCCCTGAATAATATCTATCGTCCATGGGTCAAACTTTACACCTTAAATCAAATCTTTCGACGGCTGTAACTTCTGAAGCTTGATAGCTAGAGCCTTGAAATTTTCACCAAATGAAATATGTACAGTCTTTTACAAGTTTTCAAAATATCAAAATTGTTCGCTCACGAATTTCCGAGTGATGGGCAATTTTCAATTAGAAAATTCAAAATTGTAATTTGAGCAGCCGTAACTTCCAAACACGGACCATGCAGGACCATGTAATTTGGAGGTAATGGGAGCGCCAAGTAGCTTGACGCAAGTGTGCCGAATTCCAGAAAGATCTGAAAGGGTTCCCTCTCGAAATGAACTTATTATGTAATGAGTTAGGTTTCATTGTGTGGCATAAGGAATGCTGTACATTTTGCTGTACATTTCCAAATGCTGTACGACAGGTCAAAATGCTGTACTGTACAGCAAAATGCCGTACGCCTGGTCAGCTTAGCCTAGATTATTTCTGGACCTGGGCCTAGTATTTACAAACCCGTGCGCAACAGACTTCTATTGAATTCGATTACGTTTCCCACCTATTCGATACGTGTTTGTAACTAAATTTATCGCAACAAACCCGTGCGGAGTTCCAGGCAATTTTGCTTCGAGTTGTACTCGGAAATGTATCTACAACGTACGACCAAAAAAGTAAGTAGAGATATCACAACAAATCCGTGCGGAGTTGAGGCGATGATGCCTTGTACTACGCACGGACTTGTAAAAAAGCAAATGAAAATCGGCGGAAGAAACAGATAAAAAATATACTTTCAAATCCCTCTTACTTTTTCGGGGATAATTCTGCTTAAACCAATGTTTTCTTTGGAAATGCATGATTTGCTCTTATTAATTAATTGAATTGAATTTATTACTATCGCGTTAACATCGTTTACAAGTAACAATCTAACTTTTGCATTCCAATAAGCTTTTCAACCGTTATGCGATTCTGCCCAATTATCGCTACGTGTATAGACAGAAGTAAGACAGTTTTCATATTGATGCTGGGCTTTAACGTTGAAGCCGCCTGGTTTTAACCCTAAAATATTAACGCAATAATAAAAAGTGATTCAACTCGTAAACGCTCCGAAACTTTCCCTGAAACCTAACGGCAACCTCTGGCAAGTAAACAATTTGCCGCCCTTTTTGTACTATATGAGGCAGATAGTATTCATGTCGTTATTTTCGTAGAAGCTATTTAAGAGATTTTCCCGCTCTTAGTTATTGTAAGAGTAGGTACTAACATCGGCATTTCACGTGAAATCCATAATACTGTCAAAATTTTGATGATCATGAAATTTAATTCGCTTGATTGTACTCACTGCACACGAAAGTCTCCACACCGCTTTTTGACATTTTGCCTGCGAAAACAATGCAGTTGCACTTTATTTCACAGTGAAAACATGTTATCGAAAAAAAAACAGACCGCGAGTACACATTTAATCCAAGTTAAGTGAATATAAGGCATGTCTACACGGCACATTTTTCACGGGAGACATAAGTACTTGTGATTTATTTTCGATGATATCTTTTTATAGTGAAATAAAGTGCATTATGCATTATTTTCAGAGTCGATATGTCAATAAGCGGTGTAGAGACTTTCGTGTGAAGTAAGTACCACCAAGCGAACTCGTTTTCACAATCAGTATTCCTGGTCCCTGTGGGTTTCGCACCAACGCTCCAATAATTCAGAGAATAGAAACCATACTCACTGAGCTACCGAAGGCCCAGACAGTATAATAGTAGAAACATATCCCGCTACTATTCAGATTCTTAAGAGCAATTCAGCATAGAATCCCTACTCACTGAGCAACCCGAAGGACCAGACAGTAGTAGAAACCTATTCCGCTAGTATTCAGATTCTTGGCAACAATTCAGCACAGTTCAGCCAGCAAGGTTTTGTAGCGAGTTTGCTTGGAATTAAAAAAAATGTAAGCTTGCTATTGATTTTTCACCATCAAGATAAGTAGTATGTTCACCGAGCGAAAAACTTCCATTTATGTATGTCTCCAGTGGAAAATGTGCAGGGGAGTCTTGCCTTTTATTCACTAATTTTAAGATAAATTTGCGCACACGCGTCTTGACTGATTGTCGATGACAGCTTTTCCCTGTGAAATAAAGTCGAGTTGCATTGTTTTCGCTGTCGAAATATCAAAAACCATTGTGGAGACTTTCGTGTGAAATGAGTACCACCGAGCAATTCGATTTCACGATTATCAACATTTTGACAGAATTTGCATGGATTTCATGTGGAATGACGATGTTAGTGCCTTTCCAGTACCTACCTCTCTCGCTCTGACACTAAACACATTTTTGAAAACTCTGTTCTGAAAAAAGGTGTCCCAAAAAATAGCGCTCGTTCTTATTACTAACATTTTGAAGTAGTTCTCGATGACTTCCTTACACACTGCGGATCAGATAAACTTCAATTAGCCGGATCTCTTTCCGGACGAATTTCCGAATTTTTTCAAAGTTTGTGGCTTATTTTCATAAATGCGGAAAATTTTTAGAGAATAAAAGCAGAGCTAATTGAATCGGGAAAACCTAGTCACATCCTATAGAATCTTAGCATATTTGCAGAAAAGGGAGGACTCTGCGGCTCTAACAAATCGGGAGAATTGAAGGTGAATTGATGCGAAAATTGGGTAGGCGTTATCGTAGACAAGTCAAAAAAAATTAAGAGATAAAAATGGTGCATTTTGGGCATGCAATTTTTCACAGAAGTTTTTTTTTTTTTTAAACACCTTTATGTGCTGAGTGTTTTTCTCATTTTATATAAATTACTTCGGGTGTCAACATTTGTCATTCAACACATTATGAGAGATTTTAAATTGGGACTAATCGCATAACTTCTCTTCACTTTAGAAAGAATTGGGACTCATGCCAGCATACCCAATAATCCTTAATTTTGGTGAAGAAAATATGAATTTATGAATATGAATTTTATTTTAAATTGCAAAAAAAAAGAAGAAAAAAAACCTAATCAGCACATAACTGTGCATTCGCTTTTTGGAAGTAAACGAGAAATGATGAAACGGTTGACAAATAAAGAAAATATTTAACGAGTTTATTTTTAATTGATAAAAATCAAGAAAATCTTATTCCGCTGTCTGTAAAAAATGTATTGATTTAGCTTCCGATACACCAAAATTTGGCACCTCGGGCGACCGCTCGGCTTGCCCCCTCCCCTTAGAGCGGGTGCTGTCCATACAATACAGTTACAGTATTGTTACAGTTAATATTTTTCTAATGGCTTCAGCGACCCTTATCTTGTCAGGTGAAATATACAAGTTATGATCATTTACAGGATCTCGCATTCAACCAAATGATTTTCGATGTGAAATTTTGAATTGCTGCGATAACGACTATGGTTATTGGGTTATGTTACATCATACACCAAAAGATACAACATCAACCACGCTTGTACATTATCTTGATTCGCTTACATTTTTTACTAGAAAATACTTGTACAAGCGGCAGGCCTAAGCAAATTTTCCTAATGTGGGGCATGCTTAGCATTATCAAAGTTTTGTACAAATTTTTGTAAAAGAAGTAGATATACATTTTGTATAAAATAATTGCGAGTCTGGTGGATTTTTGTTAAAAAGAATCATTAAATTTTAGTAAAAATGATTACGTAAAATTTTGAAAACATTTTTTTTTTACGAAATTGTGTTAATAACAGTCTTACACATTAGCAAATATTTTTATATTACATTTACAAATTGTATACATTTGGTAATGTGAGGCTCACTTTATGCACATTATTTTCATTTTGTAATTTTTTCTTTGACCCGCTCTGTGGCTCACTTGGTTGAGTCGCACTCTACGATACTAGTAATCTAGAGGTCCGGAGATGGAATCTCGGCGTGGTCAAAAATTTCCGTACATGTGCGGATAGGAAATATATAGTGCTTGAAACATTATATACACTCCGAAATTATATGCAATGTAACGTTGACTCGAAATTGCCTATAAAGGGCTGAGTTAACTCACTATGGCCCCACATGGGGCTATACGGTGCTGAGAAGAGGAAGATTTTTTTCTTTCCAAATTTCATACAACCCCGTGGTTGTGCCACTAGTTTTACCTAACAATAATCTCAAGAAATGAAAATTCTTATAATTGTTTAATAGACTCACCGCTTAGTGGAATCAAAATAAACAGAAAAACCGATTTGATTTTAATATCCAGTACCTACTGTATTTTTAATTATTTGGATGAAGATACGCAACTCGGTAGAGATGTTAGACTCGTGAATTCTTCTTCTAATCTCAGAAATAAATATGGGGCCTACACAATAAGTGAACAAAATCAACGCCACAATTATTTGATATATTTGGCGTAGTTATTAAAACAAATATTTAACGTTAGTTAATTGCAGTTTCTGGACCTGCCCGTATGACTCGGGACCCGGTCCGGGGCAAATTACCCCTGTTCCTTTACAAATATATATGTACCAACACACCTTCACCACTGCATCTCTATTATCAAATTCATCATCAATAAATTATCAACTAAAAATTCCCGCATTTCGAATAGTAAAATTAATCGGAAGTCATAAATAAAATTTTTCCATCATATCTTTCTCACAAAATATATCTGAAAATTGCATACAACCTCCCGTGGTATACAAGGTGTGGATGTGACATTTTATATGTTGTAGGAATTTTCAGAAAATGCTCATAGAATTTCACATACAATAACAGTCATACACTATGAGCGCCGTACATCTTTTATTATTTTGGGAAATGTTTTATGTCACGTCACATGAATTATAGCATAAAATCGAACGAATTGCATATAAAACTCATCGGGGTAAAAATGTTGCAATTATTTCCCCCGAAACGAATCTATGTACGAGTACTTATGTGCATAGTAACATTCAACTGGACATAGAACAGTCGAATAGAAAACCAATGTCAGGATACGAATGTATAGCAGAAATATTGAAATTTATTACAGTTGTGGACATTTTTATAGATGAAATGATGAATTGATCTTTGTTTACCGGGAAAGTATACCAAGCGAATGAAGCATCACATTTTTGGAGAATGTATTTCTGCTTTTTATACCCTTCGCTCATAGAGTGAAATAGCTGAAATTTTGCACACATGCTTATTTATGTTGCAGGCTGTTTGTATGTTTGGATCACTGAGTCATGAGGCTGCCATACAAACCCCATTTTAAGTTCTTCTAAGAAAAAGCTTTTTGTTTATGAACCAATCTTAACCAAACTTAATGTAAATGGATCCCTATATTGATGTCACATAAAATTTGTAAAAATAGATGGAACCGAACGATGGGGTCATGGAGCTGCATTACAAACACAACCCCCCAAATTTAGTTCTTCAAAGAAAACACTTTTTTATTTGTTCACCAATTTCAACCAAACCTCATAAAAATGTGTTTCTGTTGATGCCACAAAACATACGTAAAAATGGGTTTTATCGATCAACTACAGAAAGAAGTTTTCAGTTTCTCTCTACTATACACTGAACCAAAAATGTTCGTATATGCTATGAAACACTGCCTTAATTCAAAGAAAAATTACATTAAAAAACCTCCAACGAACTTATTCTTCAATTCAATGAAAATGGCTTCGTTAAACTACGAAATAATTCCTCGAAACAAGGAAAATATTCGTTGGTTAGTAGATCAAATATTCGTAGAATTTACGATACTTTTCCATCATCCAACATCATTCCTTATTGGAAGATTTAATTCTTTGAACCTAAGTATTTTTTCGTTAACAACAAACATACATTCTTCAAATAAAGGAAACAATTTCGTCGTTTGAATGTAATTCTACATTAATTTCGATGAAAAGTTTCTTTGATTATAAGACCCGTTTCGTTGATTTGAATGAAAAGTTTTCGTTGATATTTTCTTTGGGTACATCGAATGTACGCACGTTTACGTTGATTTTAGTGAAAGAATTTCGTTGATATTTCGTTTAGCTACGTTCATGAAGATTTTTTAAAATTTGCGTAAAGAAGAAAAAGAAAAGTATGAAAAATTAAAATTATTTATTAATTATTCGCATATTAATATATAAGTGTTTTTATTTCATTTGGAATAAAACAAAACAAACAAGAATTAATAATTCATAAAACATGTCAAGAGAATAAAAAAAAATGGATTGTTAAATATCTGTTTCTTCTGAAAGCACAACTTCCACGCATGTTGATTTTTTTCCTGTATTTATTTTATAGAAATATCGTTGAATAAAGCTCCATAAATTGAATCCTGCATTTGGATATTCTAAATTAAAAATAAAAAATGTTTTGAAACAAATGTCAACAGCTCGAGTGAAACTGTTGAATTTGTATTTTATGTCGTCAAAATATATTCTGTGATAGTGGATAGGCTGGTGCCAATAGCCAGGATTTGGGGTTGAATTTTATTTCTTGTATTTTTAAGAAATAGTAGGTGGTCTTCTAATTCCTGGATATTAGACCTCATCATAAAAAAAGACTCTATTATAGTGAATCTTTTTTTATTAGACTTTCCGACATAGTTGTCATTTTATTGGTCGGAGGAATGGCAGCATGCAGACTCCACAAAATAGCCGCCGCTTTTTTGTCTGAAAATATAAAAAAATAGTTTGAATTATAAATAAATCTCTATGGATTAGTGATATGAAAATATGTGTGTACAAACATTCTAAATTGAAGAAAAAACTTACGCCGCGTAAGATTTCATTTAAAAGTTATGCAATTTTTCAAATTTGATATCAAATACATGCCCTTACACCTACAAGTTTATTAAAAATAATATTCACCTTCATTCAGGTTCTCCTTTACATCAGTGAGGAATCATCGTGTCGCCTTGTCTTTAATTCTACCCGAGGATAACATGCGTCCCATTAAAATGTCGACTACGGCTGGCCAGTCGTCCAAATTTGTTCTGTTGTTCTTATTCTGGAATTCCATATCAATCTATAATGTACAATAATTGTAATTAAAAACTATCATGGTTTTCATATACATATTTTGAGAATAATTATGCCTTAGTTTTATATGAGCTATCAACTCCTTAACACCTGCAAAACTATTTAAGCAGTCGCCGCACTGCATTTTTTGTCTTACCTTGTCTTGTAACACTATATTTTTGCACTGTACACCAATTCCAACACTTCACCCTTATATGAACAAATATTTTTACTTTGACAATTTAATTTTCACCAAGTAAGCACAAGTGATCTCTAGCACTGTTCGTATCCAAACGTGAAATTGTTTACGAAAATTTAACGGGAAAATACGGGCAACGAAATTTTTCCTAAAATTCAAGTTCAGTTTACCACAATTAACGTACAAATTCGTAGTTTTGAAGAATCTTTTCGTTTAACCAGGAGATTCTACAGATGTAACGAAAAATATTCTTCAAATCTACGAATCGATTCGTTAGTTAACGTATACTGAACTATAATCCTAGGAAAAAATTCGTTTTCGTATGTAACTATTCGTAGATTTATACGGCAATCATCTTTAACTCTACGAAATTTTTCGTTGCCAATCTCGTTCTGTTACATTCGTCTGAACAATGTGGCCTTCTAGAGAAATACGCACATACAAGGAAACAATTTCGTCAAATCAACGCAGATATTACGAAATATGTTCATAAATACTAACGAAATCTTGCCTTAAAATGAAATCAACGAAAACTTTCTTTGAAACAACGAAGTACTGTATTTTTTTGGTTTCAACGAAACATTTCGTTGCATAAACGATAGAATTCGCGATATATACGACGGAAAATATTGACGATCCAACATGGGCGTAGCCAGGATTTCGGTCAGGGGGGGGGGGGGGCAAGCCCAAAATTTTTTCAACATCATGATTTTCTTAGTAGTTGAAATTTATGGTCGCAGAAATATTGTTAGCAAATTTTAGAGTAGCCTGGCTTGTGGTTGGATTGGTTCACAGTGTCATGGATTCCGGACTCACCGTGAACGAATTCATTTTATGGTTTTCAGGTTTGATTTTTGTATTGCCGGAATCGTTGCATTCAATGAAAGGTGCAATGTTGTGTTGCCTCTATAGCGATTCGCGATTTTTTTTAAATGAAAGTTATCATTTCCGTGCTAAACCAATATATTTCGGGCTAAAGTGCCCATCATCAGGGTTTCTATTTTCTATTTTTAAAAAACTAAACCATTCAAAGACTTTTGAAACAAATAATGACTATTAATTGGCGGAAAAAATATATAAAAATAGAGGCAACACAACATTTCACCTTTCATTTTATGGTGTTTTTCGAACTCACGACCTACGTGACGGACTATGATGTCGCTCAGATTGAAAACAAGTATCCATTTATGGGGATAAATAACATTGATGGGCGTGCTGTTGATCTCAACACCTTAACAAAACAGCAGTTTAGATCTTGGAAATTGGATGTCACTCTGCGGCCCTAGTTTACTAGTGGACTGCCACGCATGTTATTTGTTTTTTTTTCTAATTTTAGAGTCAAATTTGTAAAATAGAGATGAGAATCATTTTCTTCTGCATTCTGATTACATTCAACTGGCCTCTAATATTTGCCTTTTAGAGCGTAGTTTCTCTATTTTCAGTGCATTTTTTGCATTTCGGACTGCATACTCCACTTGCGAAATCAGCTTGTTTCGCCTGTCACTTTCATCATAGCAAAGTAGCATCGTCAGAATATTTATAAATCCTTTATTGATTGAAATATGGTTAACGGTTTTAATAAGATTTCCTCTAAATTTAACAAAATATTAACAGTGGCTAAATTTTATTGCTGTATGATTCAGCTGGAAATTAAAATTTGATTTAATAACTTGAAAGACCCGCTCTGTGGCTCACTTTGTTGAGTCGCACTCTACGATGCTAGTAATCTAGGTCCGGTGATCGAATCACGGCGTGGTCTAAAATTTCCGTACATGTGAATGGAAGTGCTTACAACATTATATACACTCCGAAATGATATGCAATGTAACGTTGACTTGAAATTGCCTATAAACGCACCACGGCCCCACAAGGGGCTATATGCAGCGCCCGCTCTAAGGGGGGGCAAGCCGGGCGGTCGCCCGGGGCGCCAAATATTAGGGGCGGCTTTTTGGCTAGCACTTGAATAAAAAAATGTATAAAAGCCGGAAGGAAAAATTCAATATCAATTTCCATTAAGTGGAACGAAACTACAGATGAAATAAAAAGTTGAAAGATGTGTTTTGAAGAAGCATAATCCTTGGGAGGCTTTGAAGAGCCCACAATTGATAGAAGGTGCTGCATTTAGAATCCTAAAATGCTGAGTAAGAGTTGCGTAACTGTACGTCTGTGATGCTAGCCCCCGGCCTACTTCCGAAGTTATGCGTTATTCAAGTTCTACTGTAAAACAGAATTTGGAAATTTATGTTCTAATGTCGTCGTCCAATTGAACATTTAGTACATCTTTTTTTGACCAGCATTAAGGATTATATTTGATCTTTCTATGCATGACCCCTTGTTCTTACCAAAGGGGAGACCCACCTAATTTTTAAATAGAGGACGAAATTAGCTGATTCTTTCAGTGTTATTATATGGGAACAGCACTTGGAAAGTTACCCCTGCAGTTACCAAGAAATTGCAAAGTTTCGTAAATACTTGTCTTCGTCGAATATTAAGAATTATTGAGTTTATTTGCGGAACGTTGCGCTTTAATTTCCGGAAGTAAGGTCTAAAACTTGATTTTAGTCTATTGAATCGGAGGAGAGCACGTCCCCTAAAAAATATTGAACCTCCGGAGAAATTGATATTAAATAAGAAATAATGAGTCGTATAAACAGTAAACACATAAAAGCGAATAAAACAAACTCTCCTGTGAGAAATTTCATACCCATGCAGGAGTTTTGGAAACTTCTATAAACCTTTGGCGGCAATTTGACTTCGATTCGCCCGATCTCCTCGTGGAGGGATCGCCTCAGTTGGTTCCAATTGCATTGATTCATCTGGCATTTAAAGGGCAAATTTCGAACAAAGTTTTTAGGGTTTCAGCTAGGTGAGGGTTGGAATCACAGTACACATTACCAGAGCCGCAGTAGCAGCACTTCCTTTTTTCGGACATACTAAGTCAGGACTTGTCTTCCTCTGATTTACCTACCATAATTTTTATAAAAATTCCCAGTATGGGCGAAGGCTGGCTTTCCTTTAGACGTAAACATTTTTTCAACATCATGCCCCTAGCCCGAATTTTTTTTTAGTAGGTCGGAGGGTATGTCATTCTCATTAAATTATATGACAACAAAAATATTTTTAGAAAAAAGTTAACAATTTGCGAAAGGTAAATCCAGAGTGACCTCAGTCCTTTTAACAATTAATGGCGTCTACATGAGTTGTAATCCTGAATACATCACATGACCTTTGACACAAAATTTATCCCTTTCAGACGAAATGTTTTTAAATCGATTTACTTCCCAAAGGAAACTTCGTGTGAGGAATCCTTTATTCTAACGGTAAAACATGGCGGACAGCAAAAACTTTATAAAGTATACATTTAAGCCCAGAAGTCATGGAGTGATGAAACTCGCACAATATGGGCCTTTTGGCTTCGAAATATTTAATTTGATCCTCACAAAGAGAACTTTGGATGTCACTTAGGGCATAATTTAAGTTTCGAAAGGCTAGGTCAGGCAAACGCGGATAGGATATGGATATGATGATGTTGATGACACCTACATGTGGTTGTTGAAGTTTCGGATAACAAATGCCTAAAACTGCAGTCTCAGTAGAATTGTGCGGATGATATACTTTTGGTATCCCTGTCTCGGAATAAGCGAGATCACCAGACTGAAATCTTTCTTAAAATTGCGATTGAAACCAGGCGCCAACTGACACCACCAACACCCAGATTTGTAGTACTTAAATTTCCATACGTAGAGCATCGATTTTTTATGAGGTAATACAGCAGTAAGACAAAAAAGTATCCTTGATCAACCGTCAGCCAGGGGAGGGAGGAGCAAGCGCCACTCCCATGCCCTGCTTCCCCAACCTCCTGGGCTATGCCTATGATTCTCAAGATGTCGCATTTATGAAAATAAACCACGGACGTTCCACACTGAAGAAATCAGGCTAATTGAAGTTTATCGGCTGCGCAGTCTGCAAGGATGTTATAGGAAACTACTCATCTACTTTAACGACGTAAATATTACTTATCATCAATCTGCAGGGCATTCGGTGGCTCAGTGGTAGAGATGTCACTCTATTTCTGAGTTGACGGAGCATGGGTCAGACTCCCACTGTAACCATGGATGTTTGCGTTGTCCATAAAAATGCTTCTAGGACAGCCGGTTCTTCGATGTAAATCGTCCCGGAGCTACCAGTTGTTAAAATGGGCAAGAGCTGTCAAAACCTCCTTCAATTTAATAGAAAAAAATCCCATGAGGCGCTACAACAACAACAACTATCAATCTGTCTGGTATATCGCCTAAGGGGCGGCAATTTGTCATCTTGCCCGGGGCGGCATAAGTGCTAGAGCGGGCGCTGGCTATATGGTACTGAGAAGAAAAAGAAGAACTTGAAAGACACTGAAATATGAGACCCGTTCTTTACAAGGTCTTTAACCCTGGAAAGTCATGCTTATTTTTAGTACGGAAAGGTCATGCTTCGTCGATTCGACGACGCTCTACTTTGACGCCTCATACAAATCACCCTTTCTCAAAATATTTATAAAATTTGACAGATTTTCAATCGTTAATTTATTTAGAATGGAAAAACATCGATTTTGGAGCCGATTTTTATGAGTTCGTAATGCAATCTTTCTAAACTGAGGAAGAATTTTGAGCCATTTTCCTGATTTGTCCTATTTTTGTCCTAGTAAATATTTTTTCCATAATTTTTGAAAAAATTGGTCCCACATTTCAAAAATAAACATATTTGTTACGAGCTAGTTGTATGGACACAGACTTATCGTCGAATCGACAACAAGCCCAAAGAAATACTGGAGTTCTAAACGTTACTTATTTATTTATTTATTTATTTATTTATTTATTTATTTATTTATTAGTAAACGGACGTAAGTCCTTTATGTACAAAATCGAAAAATAGCTGTCTTAATGGATAATTATTACTAACTTATAAATTAACTTAAAATATAATGTGTAATTCAATTCAAGGTAATCGCATAAATATTGACGAGCATTAATACATTTTTTTTTTAAATATTATAAATATTTAATCAAATAAATCGAAAATGATTTGCCTGAGTTTATATTTATTGCAGTTAAATAAATCAATATGATTAGAGACTAAATTTCCAGTAGCTTTAATTCTTTCAGTTGGTGCATTCATTGCGTAATTTGTGCGAAATGTGTTAAGGCAAAATAGTTCACGATGTCTTGTATTCCTAGCCGGTATTTTCAAAGATATACATTGTAGAATTTCTGGCGAATCAATTAAGCCATTAATTAAATTGCACAGAAAACTTGCATCAAAATATTTCCTTCTCGCCTCGAGAGTGTTCATATTAAGCATTTTAAGTAGGTAAGAATAATTAATATCATCTGAAGATATATGCATTTTAAATCCGATATACCGCAGAAATTTATGTTGAACTTTCTCTATAATAGAACTATATGAAATATAAAAGGGATTCCAAGCAACAGGCGTATATTCTAATCAGGGATTTGGAGCGGAGCGGAGCGGAGCGATGGAGCGGAGCGGAGCGACCTTAAATTTCGGAGCGAAAGAGCGGAGCGTGGAGCGAGTTTTTACAGGCTGGAGCGGAGCGAATTTTGCTTTGAAGATCGCTCCGCTCCGCTCCGCTCCGATGTAAAAAATCAAAAAATTCCGAGAAAAAAAAAGGATTTTTTTCGACGAAATTTTTCATTTTATGGAACGAAAAGATGATTTTGGGCTATTTAAAGGCGAAGAATTCGCTGAGAGACTTGCAAAATTTCGTATTATTGTGAAATTCATTGTGATAAAAGAGGTTTTGCGTTCAGTCATAATCATCACTCTTCATTATTAAGAAATTCAAGATCATCCAGGACAGAAAAGTCCTGTCCTGTACTCGATAAATGAAACGCCATTTTTAATTTAAATTAGTTATTAGGTGCGTTTTATTGGATGGAGTACAGGACAGCGCAGCTTCCATAACCTTGAGAGATTTCGTTCTATACGGGATGTCCGGAAACTATCGCATAAAAGCACCCAAATATGATTCCTCGTGATATTTCCAGCAAAAAGGAGTATAAAAAAAATTATTAACTCTTCAGCTTCCACAGACATTTAAAGATTTTTCAAAAATTTAACATTTTACATATACATATTTTCTTTCGGTTGGGCCCAACAATTTTTCCTAAGAATAAGCCCCATAAAAATTGGATAAGCAGTTTAGTTTTTACAGTTTTACACAGCTTCAAAGACAAAATTTTGTGATCTTACGGCATATACATTTTTTTCCCACGGAGGTGTTAGTGGTAGCATTTTTGGAAAATCTTTAAATGCTAAGGAGTTGAGAATTCAGCACCTATTTTGCTGGAAATGACATTAATAATCAGTCTTGACTCGGTAATCCGGATCTCCTTTAATCCGGATATCACGCTAATCCGGACGACTAAATATTTCCACTATGTCTTCTATAGTCCGGATTTCGGCAGCAATGTTGACTCTAAAATCCGGATATTTGAGATTTTCAGTGTGAAATGGTAGATTTGGTCTCGTACTTTTTTACGGGACTGTTTAGCAATTGACATGATGCTGGCTAATTTCTAACAAATAAAACATTTATCGACTTTTGTTCCGCCTTTTTATTTGTTTGGATTGTTTTTCCTAGAAAAAAGTGATTGCGCTAATCCGGATGTTCCAATGATCCGGATTACCCCTTGCAATAATTGATCCGGATTACGAAATTGGTGCTATCCTGTTCTGTACTTGATCGAATAAAACGCACCTGTTAAGTCACATTCTATAATACGTGAGTAGATATACGTTAAATTGAATAATTCGCGGAAAATAATAAATATTTACTAAGAACAATGAAGTTTTGTTGTATTTTTGTAATGGAGCGGAGCGGAGCGTGGAGCGGAGCGGAGCGAAAAAATTTTAGTCGGAGCGGAGCGCTGGAGCGGAGCGGTTTCAAATTGGTCGGAGCGGGAGCGGAGCGGAGCGAAAAAATGTGTCGCTCCAAATCCCTGATTCTAATTTACTTCTTAGCAGAGAGAAATATAATGTTTTCAAAGAATGTATATTGCGGAACTCCGACGAATTTCTAATAATGAATCCAAGCATCCGTCGTGATTGTTCAGCAATATTCATAATGTGGTCTTTGAAATTTAAGGATGTGTCGAAAAGTATACCAAGATCATTAACAGTATTAGTTTGATCAATTGGAAAATTTGCAATGGAATAAGAAGTATTAAAATGTGTTAACGTTCTATTGAATACAATATAATGACATTTAGATATATTCACCTCAAGGTTATTCCAAGAACAGTAGGTAGACAATTTGTTGAGATTGGTTTGCAGAATGGCTATATCATCATAACTAGATATTGTTTTGTAAATTTTGCAATCATCTGCAAAAAGTTGGAATTCCACATCAAGAAAAATATCCTTTATGTCGTTTATGAAAATTAAAAAAAGTATGGGACCCAGATGGGAACCTTGGGGAACACCTGAAGTAGGAAAGAACGGAGTTGAATATAAATTTAATATTTTAACAGTTGCAGAACGGTTTCTTAAATAGTCGTTTAACCAATTTAGTAAAACGCCCGAAAATCCAAAATTTTTAAGTTTCTTGAAAAGCAGATCGAAGTTTATTCTATCAAACGCCTTTTTAAATCTGTATAAACAGAGTGCACTTGTAACATATTCACGAAAGCCTTGTGTATGTAATTTTCATAAACAATTAGATTGGTTGCCGTGGATCTTCCAGCACAAAACCCATGTTGGTTAGATATGATCAAGGGACGAATTAGTGGAGTTATCATATCTGTAACAATTCCTTCGAATATCTTAGGAATACTCGACAAGATACTTAAAGGGCGGTAGTTGATAATGTTAGATTTATCTCCAGCTTTGTGGATCGGAATCACAAAGCTTCCTTTCCAAAAGGAAGGGAAGTGACCTAGGCTAAGAGATCTATTGTAGACAGTGGCGGCTCGCCCATATGTGCACATGTGCACGTGCACCCCCTGATAAAACAACCATATCAACAAATAATGTGCTAAATAAAACACTTCACAAAAAAGAACAAACCGAACGACGCAACCTACTCTAAGAAGCGTACGTACATTATGCACATACGATATAGCCAAGCCATGCATTGAATCTATATCTCGACCAGCGACCAACACCCACAGTGTTGGTGCACAGTCATATGAACTGGTGCACTCGCTCCAAAATCAGATATGCGACGGGTTCTCGGAGCGAGGGGATAGTGCAAAATTTACACTAGAATTTGTGCACAAATAAGTCGTGCACAGCCTGCACAGCACACCACTTGGTGATGGACCGAATGTATGAATTTTGGGTGAGTATTTTCAATGAAAGAATATAGGTATAAGAATGATTAGAGATTTTATGTTTAACTTTAGAAATTTTTTGACAAGAACTTTTCTAAGGGCAACAAATTCACGCTCAATATTCTGGGATTGGGTTTGCCTTGTCTGAACTGAAAAGCATTTTGTGGAAAAATTTAATGCCAAGTAAACGATAAAAAATAAATGTTGGTGTGCTGCTGATTCGTAACTTTTTTTTCTTGTTATGTGAAAATCGCAGTGATCCTTTAGTTATAAAGTCTAGATTTTTGTTCGCAGTTACAAGGAGATGCAGGAAAACAGGATGGAAACAGGCTTGAGGAAGTAGTCATTTTCGCCAAAAATTAGAATGTACGTATGTATGGACTATGCTTTGACATTAAAAAAAAAAATTTAATTCAAAGTAGGTAGTCTTAAGTATACGTTAAAATAGATTTTGAGGCTTTGATATCGTATTTAGTTCTTTTTTGTGAACCCCCAGTATTTTTGTATACGAGCCGCCACTGATTGTAGAGTATGTGTAATGGGTAAATGAGATTCTCGGCACAGTTTTTTAATAAAATTGGTGGAACTCCATCTGGTCCAGCACTTTTAGACACATCCAATGAAAATAGTTTCTCCCTGATAGAGTTTTCAGTAATATAAACATTCGATATATTAAAAGAATTATCGTTCAAGAAGGGCTCGAAAGACGATTTCTCTGTACTGTATACCCTAGAAAAGTATTCAGCAAATAGGTTTACAATTTCTTTTTTTTCCGAGCTAACGACATTATCAAGAAACATTGTACTTGGTAATCCATGATCAATTTTGCGCGAATTAATATGCTTCCAAAACGATTTGATATTTATACTGACTTCCGACTCTAATTTAAAAATGTAATTCTTATAATCAATCTTCGATTTCATCTTACACTCAGATCTCAAGCGGGAAAATTCATGATAATCTATCAAATAACCCGTTGTTTTATATTTGAGATGGGCTATTTTTTTGGTTTCAACAAGTTTTTTTAGATCGTAAGAAAACCATTTTGGAAATCTATCAATATTTATACGATTACTAGGTACAAAGTTCATCCTTCGTCGTTTCGACGACGCCAATTTCCAAAAATCTAACTTACCCTGCTTACTTCGTCTAGCCGCAATGTACTCGGCAAGTACATCGGCACGGTAAGTGCTGTACGCAAACTCAGCTCCAAATAATGAGAATTGTCACGAAAAATGGGATAAATTTGATGATGCGTAGTCGATTCGACGAAGCATGACCTTCCGGGGTTAACAAAGCAAAGCTGTATACCATTTATCACCCTTTCAGATGGAAATAAGTTGAATGCCACTAACTTCCCGAAGGGACCTAACGGTTGAAATTGTGTAATCCAACTCAGAAGCTATGAAATGAAACAGGAAATATGGGATCCACGCAGCCACATTAGCACACTAACAAGTGAAATGTGAGTGCTGGTACGCAGCCTCCGTCAATTCTGAGAGGCCACTCGCTGTCATCTATTTGTATGCGCCTCCTGACTGCAAAGTGTCCCGATCATGACTTCTCCGGCAGCACTTGGAGTGTGAAAAAAGGCATTTGCTGCGCCAGCAGCAGAAATTTTTGGGAATGTTGTATAGTGCAGCGATTTTTGTTACTACATCGATAAGGATTTTTTCACCATCTTCATCGACCAGGGGAAGGAGGGCGACCGCCCCTCCCTGCCCCCCCTGGCTACGCCCATGTAAATATTCCTATCGAAGAATAACAAACTAACAATGCGACTAGGAAGTGGTATGGCTGACAACCGTATCACACTAATTCAGTTTACGTTGAAACTTTGCCGGCTACACACGGTAGTCATCAACGCTCCATGCTTCACTAGGAGTTAGGGCAATTCAAGAAGTAGACTATATTGACATAAATATAGAAATTGCAATCTAAAACAAATATAATACATACATGATTCTAAATATTTCCTTGATTCAAGCTAGAACTTAGCGATGTTCTGGTGCCCCCCGAGTGCCAAAAATTATTCAAAACTATTTCATAGATTTTTTTTCTTTTTGCCTATCCACAACTTATGTTCGAAAAATGTCCTTTTCAGAAAAAAATATCCTTTCCGGATTATTTAAAAATGTATTATTTTAATCCTGGGTCATTCGTCTCACCATGTCCTGTATTTTGATAGCCTTTTGATAGACCTTTTGTCCTTACGTCATTCCCCATTGGATTATTATATACTTTTAGATATAAAGTGTCCTGTTGATAAACAACTATGCACTTATGTTTCATTGAAATAAGCACCCGAAGAGAATCAACGCTAGCAATTGATAGCGATTGCATCGCTTTTTTTCCAGGATAATTTGGTCAATCTCTAAAATTTATAATTCGGGAATTACGCCATAAAGGTTATGTAGTTTGCAAACCTTATTTACTAAAATGTGGGTGTTTTTTCCCTCTTTTTTCCTTTTTCGTCTCCGATTATTTTTCCCCCTCTTCCGAATACGTATTTCGACAGTCAATTACTGTCTTCTTCAGCGGTATGTGTGTTTTTAGCCTCATCTTCCTATTATACAGTCTTAAAATCTAATTGCGCTATTTAACCGGTGCACCGGGACCAGCTCATGGTTAAAAAAACCGGATAAAAGAACCGGTGCACCGGGACCGGCTCATGGTTGAAAAAACCGGATGAAAGAACCGGTGCACCGGGACCGGCTCATGGTTGAAACAACCGGATGAAAGAACCGGTGCACCGGGACCAGCTCATGGTTAAAAACACCGGATAAAAGAACCGGTGCACCGGGACCGGCCCATGGTTGAAAAAACCGGATAAAAGAACCGGTGCACCGGGATCGGCCCATGATTGAAAAAACCGGATGAAAAACCGGTGCACCGGTGTTGGAGAAAAAAAAACCGGGACCGGCCCATGGTCGAAAAAACCGGGATATCGGTACTTCGAAATATTGGTACCGGTACTAAGTAAACACCGGTTTTGAACCGATGTACCGGTGTTAGGAACAGGCCTACCCACGTGATAATAAATATGAATAGGAAAAAACGGAAACGGAAACGGAAAAATATCAAATCATCAGTGGCTCGTCATATTATCGAGGAAGGGCACAAAATGGAGCAAGTAAAAATATTAAAAGAGGTTAAGCAATCAAAACTGGATAGTTATGAAAGTTTTTACATACAGAAGGAAAACCCCACTAATAGGTTGAATACAGACTTAGGCAATGCACAATCGTATCTCTTCGATCTAATCCCAGGTAGACCTAATTAATCAGCGCCAGGATCTTTTTTGTAAACTTTTAAATAGCGCAATTAGATTTTAAGACTATATAATAGGAAGATGAAGATGAAAAAAAAATAATCGGAGACCAAAAAGGAAAAAAAAACACCCACATTTTAGAATGGTCAACGCAAACAAGCCGACGATACACCATAATACTTATTTATGACTTCAGCGGCAAAAATATTGATTGTTGGGAATAGGTGGTCAGGAAATTGGGAAAATGGGAAACATTTATAATTTTTTGGTGATTTTAATTTTTTGTTTTACAATTTTGAAAAATTTAGTCTTTGAAATGAACGATGCAATTATACGCTAGACGGAAAAAGTAGATTTTGTCACTTACATTTTACCTTATAACTACGACAAAAATGCAACTAACTAGCTAAACCACTTCATCCTTTTGATTAAAATTGATCAGATTTGGCATGATTGCCGTAAAGAGGAAAACAACAAAAAAACCAAAAAATTACCATGTCGGTCATGTATTCACTTCGCTAATCATATAAAACGAAATTTCTTTATTGCACACGTTTCCATTTCCGTCAAGTTGGCACAATTATAGCAACCTATCTACAATAACCATAACTTTGGCTAGTAGCCTAATATCTCATGTCCTGCCCGTGTCAGCCATCGGCGAGCAAAGGAATTCTCAGGCGGAATCAAGGTGCGGGTATCTCAGCGTCATGAGATTCCTTTTGTCTTTTTCGGCGATGGTATTGTACATCGCCAAGCATATGTCACCCCCGCATCCTTATTGCCTGGTACACCAAAAACGGGCTCATTGTGAGTGTTAATTCCGCTGCACTCTCCATATGTACTCGTATGCACACGATTTCATATATAATATTTCACACCATTGTTGCAGCATACGATATGCGATGGCCCAACTATATGTACATGCGACGGATACTTGCAAAAGGACGCGATGACTATGATCCTTTTGTGCAGAATATTATGACGACCCCAAAAATGTGAATCCTTCCAGCCGTTTGTCGTTCATAAATTTCTGCAGATTCCCGACAAGTTTATGTACCTATACCGTATATGTGTATCTGCGGATACGGGTGGGAATGAGAGTGTGGTTGTGTGTATTATTTTAATGTCACTGATAAATCATTTTTATGTTCGTGGTAAATCAAGGAGAGCTGTGTAGCCCTAATGGCCTTTCCACTCTTCGCTCGACCGTTAGTGCTTCCCCTTGATTTACCCCTGTTGTCATATGCGTTATGACGACGCTGTTTAACCCATTAAAACCCATGTGTTATATAAATCATGATTGAAATGAGTAAGCCGGGATGTGCGGAAATCGCATGAACTTTATGAGGGTTGATAATTGTAGAGCTGTATGTGATGAGGAAGTTTGTTTCAAATCAAACAATTTGCAAAATGTTGCGTTTTTAAATGTATAAACGTATACTAAAATTTAAGCACGTATAAAGGTATACTTAAATTTAAGCACGCTTATCAAATTTAAAATAACCTACAAGGAAAGCTCTAATAAGTAAACAAGCTCGTCGATTATCCGAACATTCGATTATCCGAACATTCGATTAACCGAACCGCGCAATCAGCTTCTTTTCTTGAAAAGCTGTAAAGGACATAGAATAAAATGGAAAATCAATGGTCGGAAGGAAGCAACCTCTCATCTGCATCGCTCAATTATCTCGATTTTTTTATTTTTGTTCAGTTCTAGTCGTATTACACGTTTTCAGTTTGTCACTTAATTTCACATTTGAGCTATTTTCTAATTTTTCTATGGAAGCTCGATTAACCGATTAACACATCTAACATTAGTTCGGATAATCGACGCTCTACTGTACTCGTATATTGATGAACCTATTAAATGACTGCTGGAGCGGAAAAAATGTGGGAACAGTTACCGAATGTTAGTTTCTGATAGCTTCCACTGTATTCCATATTAAAACCGCAGAACTTTTCTTACTGCAGAAATGTAATGATGATTTAAAAAAACAGATGGGTTTTAGCAGTGGCGTAACGTTTCCCAATTTTCTTGTATTCAAAATGGAAATGGAGACCTTACACATTTCCAGTCGATGATAAATTAAAGCCAGCATTAATGTGTATGAAAAATAATAGAATTGCGTGTTCTAGAAACATGTGTGTCCAAAAGTTTTCAATTTTTTTGAGACACAAATTGAAATTTGAACAATTATGCGGGCGAACTAGCTACAGGGGTAACCAATTTTTTCAACAACCTTATTAACTCGTTTTAAATGATTCAGTATAGCCACTTTCGGTGCGAGACTCCAATAACTAATCATCGGTGCAGCGCCCGCTCTAGCGTTTACGCCGCCCCGGGCAAGAGGACAATTTTCCGCCCCTTCCGTACTATACTAGACAGATTTATGGTAGATTAGATAGAATCGAGTGATTTTGGCAGCTCTTGTTCGCAGTGGCATATATAAGAGGGCATAAATGGGATTACCCCCCTCCTTTATAGTCACACATTTTTTTTTCTATTTTGTATTTTTATAATACGAGTAACTTATATAAATTTAGTTCTTTACTATTAAATTAAACACATTTCGTAAAAAAATACCAAAGCACCGGCCTCCCCAGGGATATATCAAAATGTTCATTTTTTAAATATTCGCCTTGTGCTATGTTACTATCTTGGCTAGAATTTGGATAACAGCTAGCGTATACTGGTCTTAACACTTACAAAAAATTTCTGGATACAAATGTTGGTCAGTTGAAAAATTAGTTAATTTTACATTATAGCTAAAACCACGTTGTGGGAAATCAAGCCATTACAAAGAGAAACATATCTTAGTGGCATCGTGGCATATGCTCGACTAACTCTTTTAAACCAAGAATCCGTCATAAAATTTCCAGGGAAATTAAGGTGACTTTACATTTTACAAAACAATACGTTATTGGCTGCCATTGATTGTCTCCAGATTTGCTCCTTTTTTCCGGAGATAACAGAATTACTGTGACTAAATGAGATGAACAATTTTCATTTATCGTTAAAGGATGCGGCCTGCTGTTGACTTTTTATTATTTTTATCATTATACTTTTTTATTATTTTTTTAAGTTAAGTTAAGTTTTAACTTATGACCAAAATTTTTGGAAATATCAGAAGAAAACAAAACATTCCTTCTCTGTGCCGAGTATTGAAAAATGCGCCGCCTGACGGAAAACATCGGAAAAATGTAGACTGTGGCCACCGAGCTTTTTGCAACTTCGCATTTTCAGAGCGACCACACAACTAGCATAGAAACTATTCAGTACTTAATCTGTACAACAATATTTTTCAAAGCGCATGCCTATTATTTTAATTAGTCCCAATTAAATACTTATTTTTCAGACTTACGGGTCTTTCAATGACCACCTGTTGGAAAACAGTGTGCCTTAAACTGTATCATTTGCTATTATTACGAAAAATAGATAAAAAAAACACATTTTTAGAAAGCGCTTGATTTTCCATCTACCGGGGAAAATAGTTCCGACCCCTCCTATCTACGCCACTGCTTGGTTGTTGTAACAGCGAGTAGATTTTTTTCCAGTAAAATACAAAAATGCATTTTTGAAAACTCTGCTCTGGAAAACTGCGTGTCAAAGAATGGTGCTCGTTTGGAGTAGTGCTCGGCAAATTTTGGATAGATAAACTTTAATTAGCGGAATCTTTTCACGGACGGATTTTTGTCTGTTTTTCATAAATGCGTCAATTCAAGAATTCTTGGAGAATACAGTCAGAGCTAGTTACATCGAGCAATCTACCCAAATCCCGATAATAATATGTCATTGTATTGCGGCTCTGTTACTGTGTCCGGTGGCCTTCATCTTGTTGAAGCCCACAACTTATGTGGCTCAAAATTTGTCCTCTGAATGCTGGATGAATCAATTCATTTGCGAAGATATTGGGCGAATTGAAGATTAACTGCTGTGCAAGGTGAATGAAAGTTATCGAAAAAAAGTAGTTAAAAGTGTGCCCTTGGCCATGAAATTTCTGACAGGAGAGTTTTTTTAAATGCTTTTTTATGTGCTGAGTGTTTAGTGCGATTCATTAATTTCTCTGGTATTCAACAGAATAAAAAACAATTTTAGTAGTTTATTAGTGTATAACTGAGCGTATTGTCCCTTGTATCAATCGTGGGTTCTTCAAAGCTAAGAAAGGACTATGCCTCTTTAAAACACAATTTTCGGAAGCGAACAAATGATCCAGTTCATAAATTTAGTAAGCTTTATGGTGTTTTCTTTACCCAAATAAAAGTACAAAGACAAATATTCTATCTATATGAAATTTTCGAAACTATAAATGAAGACTGAAGCTTCACCAGTTTTTTCAATATTTTATCTGAATATTTTTGGAAGAGGAACTATCCAATAAATAGCTAATTCTCTTTACTATTCGACAATTCCGGGCTTGGGGCGCCCTAGATAGCTACATACGCCACATCTATTTTAGGAAACAAATTTTACGTCTTTATAATATCGATAGCACATTGAACGATGAACAGGCTGGCTTTCGCGAAGGGTTCTCCTGTAGCGACCACGTTAACACCCTCCGTATTATCATCGAGCAATCCGCGGAGTGGAGATCCCCATTACATCTCATGTTCATCGACTTTGAAAAAGCCTTCGATAGTGTTGATCGTCAGTACATCTGGGATGCCTTACGAAGACGAAATATTCCAGATAAGATAATCTCCATCATTAAGGAATCCTACAATGGAGCCCAATGTCACGTCTTGCATAAGGGCAAGCTTTCAGATCCTTTTGAGGTGCACAGTGGAGTGAGACAAGGCTGCATTTTGTCACCTATTCTCTTCCTTATAGTCATTAGTGATGTACTCGGCTCCGCACTTCAATTACATCGTAACAAAGGTATCAGATGGAAATTGTTTGATCACCTTCAACATCTTGACTACGCTGACGACATTTGTCTTCTATCAACTAATACGGATGATGTCGCTCAAATGACAGAAGCTCTAAATTGCGCAAGTCGTAATGCGGGACTGAAAATTAATGCTGCTAAAACTAAGTTCTTTAGCACATATCCAGGGGGGCAAAGCGGAATTTGTATTTCGGGACAGGCAGTCGAAAAAGTTGATGAATTTTGCTATCTCGGGAGCGTAGTTACAGCAGATGGTGGAGCGGATGCTGATGTAAAATCACGGATAAACAAGGCTAGGGCGGCTTTCTTCAATTTGACTCCTTTCTGGTTAAACAACAATATTTCCAGACGCACCAAACTTCGAGTCTTCAATTCCAATGTGAAATCCGTGCTGCTATATGGCTGTTCAACCTGGAAGGTGACTAAAGAGATTACTGATAAGTTGCAAACTTTTGTAAATCAGTGTCTACGGCGCATCCTGCATATTCGTTGGCCGGAGATCATTTCGAACGAGGATCTCCTCACTATAACTGGCCAAGAAAGGATAGGCACTTCGATCAAAAGACTTAAGTGGCAATGGATAGGTCACACCTTCCGAAGAGGGCCCAATAACATCGCAAAAAAGGCCCTGAACTGGAATCCACAGGATTCCGGAGCAAGACGCCGTGTTGGACGGCCAAGGAACACATGGAGAAGATCGGTAACAAGCGAGGCGAAAACGCTAAATCTTACATGGTCACAGCTAGCGCCGTTGGCGCAAAACAGAACGAGGTGGAGAGTAGGCGTAGTTAATGCCCTATGCCCCACAAGGGGTTGACAGGAACTAGAGAGATAATATTTTTTCACCCACTGTTTTTTAACAGTTTCAAAATATAATTAAAAAAAAAAACATTGGCAAATGTTCAGCTGACACTGCTACTACTAACTACTATTATGCTTCCTTCAAAAATCCGTGATCTAACTTACATCTACATACAAATATCTAATCTATTGGCAGCGGCACAAGCTTAAAATAAAACAATTTTAAAAGTCAACGGGTTAATAGTCATCATTCCCATACACTGCATCTAGTTCAAGTGAGAAAATATCACAAAACGGTGCTCGCTACGACCATCTATGGATTTATAACTCGAAAAAGGACATCAGCCAAGTGCCTGACTGCTTGCAATTTTGCTATACCTTCACCAAACTGCGCCGCCACCACCAGCGCCATAAAGAGACAAACGTATGTCCACATGTGCAAAATTTATATTAATATTCGCTACTGTTCGTATTACTCGTATTATAATAATAACAGTAGATGGAGATTAGTGGAAGTCCGATTTTAAAGGCATTACCGAAAACGCGCGGAATGGGTACAGACGGTCCGGAAAAACATCCTTTTGTCGATGTCTTTCATAGCAACGTATAAAGCGTTAGCGTATGCGGATATTACAGTTGAAGTTGAGCGACCTCTCCACCTAAAGTGCCTTCAAATTCGAAATGGTATGGTACATTGCACGGCATTGGACCACCATACATACTGTGTGTGTACCTGAAATGGTGGGAATGTGATGTGGGCTAATGTATGCGACCATATTTGACATTATTTAGCCAATGTCGTCTATGCGACATGTAGTTTACGCCGATTTGTCAAATTTATTGGCTTGAAAGGACAATGGTGTGGAAATGTCCTGACTAGAATATGCGAATTATGTCTGTTTCGAAATTCGCGGTTAGGGAAAAATCCTTATACTCGCTTTGATGAATAATCCTAAAAGGATATGAAAAAAAAAATTGTCAAATCTTTTCTAGAATAGTACGATTCAATTTCTGATCCCGAAATATATCCGTCAGAACATAAATCTCTCAGTTTCCCTCCAACAAATCCACAAATCATGATTACTTACCAGCTCATCCGAAAAAATACCAAATTTATGACGTTGTACATCTTGGATTCGAGCTACACTTTTGTTTTCCTCTTTTTTTTTATGTATTCCTTCTTCCATCGACACAATAGTCGGTTCCATATTAAATCATATCAAAAGTCGACAATCAGTCTTTTAGACTCTTCGAAAGGAGCAAACCTTGTGAATATTGCGAGAAATATTCTATGGCTATTCACCGAACGGATAGTGTCGAGGTCGAGACTATATGGAAACGCGCGCGGGCAACACACACACTCATACACGTTCAATTCGCTGTATAGGTTCGGCGCGTTGTGTGGTGAAGGAAGAAATATAATATGGCATAAGGAAGAATCGGGAAGATGTGTATGACAGAAAAGCGTTCAGGAGACAATAATTCACATACGCGAGTATGGATAATGGGCCATAAATTACCGACAAACAAAGCGGTAAGGAGTCCGTCGACAATAAGTCCAACGACGACAATAACGGGAGCAACCTTTTCATCGGCGGCAACAGCAGCATAGAATGAGAAAAAAAGTGACTAAAGAAGTCAAGGAGACCACGTTGAAGAAATCAAAGTTAGTTTGTGCTGTGTACAAGTTCATATTGTAAGCAGCATTTTTTCGAGGATTATATGTATCTACTATACTACGACAGTTTCTCATAGTGCACAAAAATATTTGTAAAACAAAAAAAAAATATTGGAATGCACTCCACTTTTATGTATGTTATTTATTGACGTATCCAGGGGACAAATCCATGGGTTCGGACCCGTCAGGAAATGTTTTCAAATGTCAAAAAATGTCAGACATGATAGCATAGCATGAAAACTTTAACAGGCACACTCATCCAACTGAACTGAACATTTTCTTTACTCAGTTTCAAGATATCAGTACAGATGGACCTATACCGGTAGAGTTACCACCTGCTCGGGCCTCGCCGGATTCAGGAAAATTCTACCGGGCCGCCCCGCTTTTTTGGTGTTTTTTGAGGTGCTGAGCTCGAATCCGAAAACTCAAAATTTTCGGAGTATTTCCGTTTTTCGGCTTATAACTCCGAAACTGCACATTTTTGCGAAAACCTGTCCGTGAATATATTAGAGGAAACATGATTGCGGGTCCAAGGCGACATTAATCTTCAAAGAGGTATCGCTTTACAATTGGTGGCATTTTTTTGAGGTTGTTGGCGATTTTGACCCGGTTTCGGAACGAAATTTTATTGGAAAGCTCAGTACCCCAACAAACATAAAAAAAATCTCCACCACATTTTGAAATCTCACGTACTAGGTTTATCACGTATATTACACAAATCCTGCTTTTTACGTCATCGGATCTTTATCGAAAACACTGCCGCTCTAAGTTCTCTTCGTAGACATTTTAAACGTGTACGGGTCCCGTGGGCGCACAGTTATCAGGATTCGCCGAACCGTGCTCTAAAAAAATCACAATTGTGAACAACACACGCCTGGGAGGTATAGAGGCAATAGAGTAATTCAACGGACGTAATTTTTTCATTGAATTACCTCATCGCCTCTGTTTCTTCCAGGCGTATTTTGTGCACAACTTTGATCTTTTGTACCGCGCGGTTCGACGAACCCCGATCCGTGTGGGGCCGGCATAAGATCAAATGACATAGTGAAGTAATATTTAGGCAATAAATTCCAGCCAGCCAAGAGTAAAAAATAGGCAGTCTTCTTTTCAGCCAAATAATGTTTATAATTTGAGAATTTTTGCTGAAGGTTTTAGGTACATTACAAGGATATCAACAGCCCGGATATAAAGGAATAGAAGGAAGTGGTGCAGCGAATGGAATGTGCAGGCATGACTCCACCGATTTCTATTTGATTGTGTCATATGAACTGGGTCTCTTCTGTTATTACGAATCGGTTCAGAATAATGCGGATGTGCTATTGAGGTCATCATCAAACTCTAGCTCATTCAAAGGAGTTGTTGATTGTCCTTACCCTTCCTTCGCATGACTATTAGCGCTGCTAATATCGCTCTATAGAGCCGGCATGGTTGAGACTCGTTTTTGAAACGATTGTGTGTGTGTGTAAGTGCCCTACCAAACTTTCCTCTGCCATTAAAGAAAGTCCCTTCAGAGGATTTATTAATTTATCAATCGAATAACCCTATAATATACAATTTGACAGAAAGCAGGTTCGAGAAGGTAGTTAAAGCTGTTAGCCGATATCATATCTGTAGTATTATGGCATGGGAACTGACCAGCTACTATTGAAACTATGCGGAACTTTTGTCTGTTAGAGGAGAAGAGCCGTCAGCGCAGCGGGAGAAATATATATTTGTTCAACTTCGGAAGTGCCACATTGGAATATTTGCATTGAGACCTCTAAGCGTTTATAGCTCTGTAGGTAAAGTGACCTTGTGACCTGAAAGTCGAAACCAGAAAACTTTGGGAACAAATACCTATAAAATTTATGAAATTGAAAGAAAAAAGTTTAGTTCCAATAGTGCTGGTAGTTGTCATGCCATATTAAACGTTACGTTGTTGATAAAGAAAAAAAAAATATAAGAAATCTGAAAATGAGACTCATATTTGGTGAAAAATGAAAACAGTGAACACACTGAGTTTTTTTTTAATTGCTTGTGACAAGGACTGCAACTTTATAATTTCCCCAGGGTTAAAGCAACGAAGAAACTGACATCAACGTGTTAGACGTAGTGTGGGTTACTCGTACATATTTATCCATAATTTAGGCTTAAGGCATACTTGTAGCATGGTCGTTTACACTGACTATAGAATGATTTAAGCTTATTTATTATGGATAAAATGTATGAGTAACCGCCAGTAACCGATAGACATGTTTGATTCAGAATTCGGTTCAAGCAAAAGTTAAAAAGGTTAAAAGCAAGTTTTAAGCCGATATTTTTCTTTTTTTTATTTAGCTAGGTACGATCAAGTGAGTTTTGCTCATACTTGCATTTCTTAGACCATAAGGACGAATTTACCCACTAAAAGTTCGATGAAAAACAAACAAGGTCAGGATTTTTCCGCAAAAAAAAAACATTTTTTCACCACGTAATCTCAAATCATGCAACTAAACTATATCTGACAAAATGGACAAAGCGAAACTAGTACAGGATATTTAACGCTGTAATTCTCCCTGAACAGATTTCAGTCTAAATTGACATTCTGAATCTGCGGCATATTAGAAAACAACGACCATTTTACAGAAAAAGTTAATTTTTTTCAGACATTAAAAATTTATCGGAATAAATGTGTACCAATCAGCAGACGAGCTTTGGACTTCCGCTCATGGGCAGAGCCAGGATATCGTTCAGAGGGACAAGCCCAAAGTTTTTTCCAACTTCATCATCTTAGCCAATAATTTTTTTAGTTGGTTGGAGAATGTTATTTAAATCGACAACAATTAAGGTTTAAATTGCGGATCCCATTTTTCTTCTGATTACTTTTAACTCGCCTGCAAATCGATGCTTGTCTATGCTCATAACTTTTGGACCAGGGACGTAGCCAGGACTTTGTTTCGGGAGGGGTCCAAATATTGCCCCCCGTACTATTTTTTTGTTTTCTATAAATTTGATGAAAACGATTTCAACCTTTAAATTGAAATTATGGTCTGTGTTATTAGAAATGGCTAAGGCCCATGTTACTGGACATTTGAAGCTGCTGTCGGTGCTGGTGCTATTTTCCAGCAATGATGCTATAGGGTCGTGTTTCTATATAGTTCCCGTTGCATTCACAATAATTTTCGATGCAAATTTTTGCGTATTTTAGCGTCGTAAGAACACGAGTCGAGAATCACTCTTTTCAGCATTGTGGTTGACGAGGGAGGGTTTAAATGTATGTCACAACAGCCGGATTTTAGAAAAAAAGGCATGGAAAATGCAAAAAAGGAATTTATGCACAAACAAAATCTGAGCTGATGTTGCGCTAATATCTTCCCAGGTAAAAAAAAAAACATTGGGATCACTGGCAGGCTGAACTCAAACTTGTATAGTTCTTATTTTCATATTTTCCTTTCACAATTTCTCGGTCTACCCCTTTCGTTGTTGCGCCACCGTTTCCAACTAATAATAGGGCAAATTATTGATTGTGGCTGCATGTTTCACAATGTTGGTCATCAGCATGATTTAAATGCTGAGTTTCCCTGACACCAATAAAGTTATAAAGTTGTATTTGGAATATTTCGAAATGTGGCGAGGCTACAACGGATGTTTTTCTATCTGCGGTTATTTTTTATTAAGGAATCGTGGGAAGAAGTCTGGAATTCGAACTTAAGTTCGTGGCATTTGGGCTGGAATGGGGAGCACAGAGACTAAAAGCAGGACATATCCACCTAAAGAGAGATGTCTGGCCACCCTATCCCATGTACATTTTCAAATTACTAATTTATTAATTTAGCCATAGATGTAAGCTGGAAATCTCGACAATGTTGCATTCTGGATTTTCTAGCAATGCTCAGGCTAAACTATTGTTCGTCGCGTTCTGAAATTATTTCTTAGCAACATTTAGGACCTCAGCAGCGGAAAGTTCAAAACATCAAACTCTTAGGCAAATTAGGATAAATAATAACGAGAACTCTGTACCGAATGCGAATAGTAATTTTCTACACATAATTAGTAGTGTTCAGCCGCATCACTACTAGCGGCACTTTCAACTAAGCTAACAATTTGAAAATATTGATTTAACTCTGAAATCGACTGCTATTTAGGTGAATGAGTAATGATGTCTAAATAGATTGCGGAGCTAAGAAGACGTCAATCTTTTTCAAAATTATGTTATCAAAACGCTGACTCCGATTATTTCTGCAAACATTTCGGGAGGGGTCCGGACCGCATGGACCCCTCCCCTGGCTACGTGCCTGTTTTGGACTCGCGAAAACAACACCTTAGGGTCTCACTACGAGGAAGATTTCAGATACGAATGATTATGTCAATTGCAGGATTTGGTATCAAATGATATTAAATAATGACACCTCGACGTCGGTTTGAGCCTGAAAAGTACGAGCATAAATTTAGCCTTCGTTATTGCAGTCTCAGTTTCTCTCCTGTTTTCGTATCGAATCTTAGGAAGGGAGTACATATTTCCGAATGAGATGCAAATTTAATGTGTGGCGAATCTTGCCTGATGAAAACAAGGCAATGCATCTCATGAACACTTTAAATTTAAGGGCGGTAATTTGAGGTCTTCCCCAGGCGGCATAAGTGCTAGATCGGGCTCTGTACGGTACCCTGTTTGCAAAATTTTAGAAATAGCACTTTGCTGACGGTTATTTGAGGTAGATTTGTTAAGGGTGAAGGAAAATATCGATACTTTTCATGAAACTGTTTTGTTCTGAAATTCGGTTCAGAAAAAAAGTTTGTAATTTGCCGACCATGATAGGTATTTGCCAAGGTTACATTAGGTATTACTCTCGTTTGACTGTTAAGATTATGGGAAGAGAACATATTTGATTTAAATTTACATATTTGGAGAGAAAACTAAGCTTTAAACACTCCAATAAAGAAACCATGGATTCGGTGAGGAAATCACTTCGATGTGAAATTTCGTAAACATAACAATTTCCCCCTAAGTGCCCAATTTTTGCCTTTTAGCTTATCAAGCTTTCCTAGTGAATGTGTTTTTAAACACACACATGACAATGTCTAAAGGTCCATTTTTTTTTAAATAGATACATTTTCAACAGATTGAATTTCGCAAGGATATCTATAAAATCCCGAGTTCATAAGTAGGCATATTTTATTATTAATATTTTAGTTATTCTAAAAATTGTCATTGTGTGGCCCACTGAAACCTGCAGATAGTGTTATTTGGCCCAGGCCAGGTTTTGAGTTTGACACACCTGGTGTTGATATCTGAGATTGATTCTCGGCGCTAAGTCTGCGCACGTGCTGGGAAATAAATAGGACTTATATAGGAAATATATAGTGCCTGCAACATCGATATTGCCAGCAATGGTTAAGTTGAACCACCATACTCTCCACAAAGGGTTACAGCGATGTGAGAGACTCTGTCGTCTGGTGATTTGTAGAAACAACATAAAAATTTTAAGGATCAATTTTCAGAGTCCCTCGGTACTCCTATTACTGAACTGATAGAGGCACGATATACGTGGGTGTTTCAATGTATGCGTTTGTTGCTGGAATGTAAATACAATGACAATGTTGAAATATGGTTACTTTTATTATTTCTGTTTTTATCACCACCTCCTTATCAAATTTCTTAATTAAGTATTCAATTACTGCACAGGCAGCTGTAAACTTCTGTTTGCAGATTAAGACTTGTATTCAGAACAAAAAATAACTGGAGCAATGAACATCCACGAATCTCATGTGATAAAATTCAAAGAGAGCGACAAGTTTAAAACAATATTATTCCAAAAATGTTCACTTAAATCATCAAACAGGTGATAAAAACTGATGCCTCTTTTGTTATCAGTCCATTTTTTTCTGCGCCACATAATTAAATTAGTAAGGAGCCGCTAAATAAATGAGAAGAACAACGTGTTTACGCCCAAGAATATGATGTGTTTACAGTAAAAAAAAACCGACAAAGTAAAGCAGATGTCCGCCCATGGGCGTAGCCAGGATTTCGGTCAGGGGGGGGCAAGCCCGAAATTTTTTCAATATCAAGATTTTCTTAGGATTTGAAATCGTTGGTCGCGAAAATATTGTTAGGCAAAATTTAGAGTATTTTAGCTGGTGTAATGGTTAGTGGCCGCACCTTCTTTGCACACGGGTTCGAGACTCACCGTGAACGAATTCAGTTAATTTGTTTTTCCAACTCATGCCCCTTGTGACGAACTATGAACTCAGTCAAGATGTTAAACGAGTACCCATTCATGATTGTTTTTTTTTTTAATTTTAGGAAAGGACAGTCGAGAATGATTTTCAAGACCATTTAAAGAAAAATTGCCCCTGAAAGTGTTTAGACTTTTACTGGTTATTCTGATTACATTCAAATGGCCTCCGTTTCTGCTTTTTAAAACGTAACTCGTTTATCTTCAGTGCTATTTTTGGCTTTTGGGCAGCATATTCCACTTGCGACATCAATGCCCGTTTTGAAATCTGGCTTTGCTTGGTTCTACAGGATCGCATCATCTCCTGCTGAAACATACCGAGAAGCCTCTTATCTCACATCCACAGCATCCATAGAAAAAAACATTATCCGACAGTCGGCTGGAGACATTTAGGGGTACATGCTTTTCCACTTCCTTAAAATAGGAGCCCAATGGAGCTCTTAAGCTGTTTTTCCTTTTCCAAATAGGAGCCCAAGCGCTCAGTTATTCCACTGAGAGCCCTCTTTAGCTGCTCAACTCAGCTGCTCCTCTACACTTCTACAATAACATCGGGAGTCCTAGCTAACCCTCCCCAGAACGGAATCCCACAGTAAAGTTTAAACCGAAGTTGGGCAGGATTCCATTCTGATGGTAGTTTTTTGCTCATTCGACTTAAGTTGCCGGGACGCCGTGAAGCTTGCATGATGAAGTTTTGACAATTAAGTACTCTCGCACATGATCAACGATCTGATCGTTATAGCTCTGGATCTCGAGAAGGAGTCAAATGCAGTCGACTTAAAGAAAAAATTAAACAAGACCAAAGTGCTAAATTTGAGTCCAGCTTACGTACGTTGTCCTCGACGCGGCCGCACGACAGCGACTCGCTCATTCCATAAAAACTCGTTTCTCTCTCATTTTAAAAACGAGTTTTCATATGGAATGAGCGATTCGCTGTCGTGCGGCCGCGTCGAGGACAACGTACCTTTAGTCTGAAAGGGAATTTAACTCCCCCATAAATATTAATTCATTTATTTAGACAATATCGTTGCCGCGGATGGCGGTATCAAGAGCATTCCACAGTCAAGTTCTTGTCCAAAATTTTGCAAACCAAATTGTAAAAATCAAAGCTGTTGAAAGGGAGCAATACTTGGAGAGCGTATCTAAATTACTGGTCGATGCAAACAGGCCGACAAAATTTCACGCTAGTTCTCTGAATGCATAGAGTTCGACTGAAAAACTGTGGTCGAATTAGGAGGCATTGCGAGAATCCGTATACGTTATGGGACGTAAGTGCAGTCGATTCTCTATTTTCCACAAGTGGTTTACAGCCCTTATACACCTGCAACTTGGTTGCCAACCTAAGTTGGTAACACACAAAAAAAACGGAAAATAAGTGATTTGTAGGCATGGTGCAGGTTGCAGTACCAGGTTGCAAGAACGTGAATGGCGTGGTTGCCGGAATGTTGCAAGTGTGTAGTTAGGTACCTGCAACCTAGGTTGGCAACGAAGTTGCAGATGTAAAAGGCCTGTAAGGCACAAGAAAGTCGTCCACTGCACTTTTAAAGCTAACAAAATTTTCTTTAGTTTGAGTGCAACGCCAGCTTTGTAGGTACAAAGGATCCCAAGATACAGCATTTCGAACTTTTTTTTACAAAAAAAAAACAATGTTTAAAGTACTGTACGAGTATTTTGAGATCCTTTTCACCTACAAATCTGGACTCAAATTAAAGAAGGTTTTATTAGCTTTGAGAATCAAGCAGACGGCTTTTGGAAATCACAAACCAAAATATGAAAAACCTTCGAAAATTTTTAGGTTTTTTTAGGGTCACGGGGTTAGGATAGGTTTTCGAAGTTGCAAACTTGGTGGTACACTTCTGGTATCTACCCTAACAGTATCCCAAAAAAACAGAGCCGAGCTATTTTTTTGCGACCTAAAATCATAAATTGACTGACCTATAAGGGAATCCTTATAAATTTTACAGTTCATAGTCGCTCGTATTTGAAAAATAAATTTAAATTTTGCAGCTACTAGATACTTCTTTATATTTTATTTGTCAGTTATTTTAATTAGGCTTCTGAATTAAATTATTTTATTGAATGAGGTAATGCATTTAAAAGTGACGTTTTGTCCCAACAAGCATTCCTTTATAATTATTCCTTAAGGGAATCCGTATTCCTTAAGTGAAGACTATGAATTCCTCCCTTAATGTTCATGTTTTAGGGCTTTCAAGACTTGTCCACGTTTCAGAGTAGTAGCTCACATAAAATTGTTCACCTTCACGTTTGGCGAAGTACACGTTTACCCGAGTCAACTGTATAGACATGAAAAGAGCTATCCATAGCGCTCAGGATTGCTGTAAATCTGGACGAAATAGAATAGAATTAGGTATGTCCATATGTATCTATGTAGATGACTATGTAAGGAAGAAGAACGGCTTGTATGTAATAAATTGATATGGAAATGTTTGTGTGGTTTTCGGAACATGGAAACTGCAAACGAAAATGCGAAAAAGTGAATCTAAAACAAAATTATCCCTGAGATATTTTTTTTTCTTTCAGTATTATTAATATTCAATTCAATAAAAAAAAGTTTCACCGGCCAGGGAGGGGCGGTCGCCCCCCCCTGCCCCCCCCTGGCTACGCCCATGTGTGCGCCACTGTGTGCTTTTTTACAATCAGGTTGTTTGCTAATCCAGTTGAAGTTGTTTGCCGAAGCTGCAAACACTGATTGCTTCGACAAATAGCGCGTGTTCACAGAAGACCGACTGGCATAAGGAATTGTGTCAAAAAGCAATGAAATTGCTTATTCAGAAACATGCACAATTTGAAAATTATGAAAATTGAAAAAATGTATCAAGAAACCCAGTCGCTTCAAAACTATGAATCCAACTCTGAAAATTGATAATGGAAGATAAAAAAATTAGACACTATGTCAATACCATATGCAATACTTCAGTTTTACCATTCCGCAAATCCTTACACATAACAAACATTTTAATATCATAAATAACAATCAACAGGATCCAAATCAAAACATTAAATGCATGGTTTGTTAGCATCTGTCCGGCATCAACTATTATCCGTCGTTGTCCTTTTTGCAAATGTTGAACAAAAACCTCTGCATGAATACAATTCATCCGTTTAACTATTCACTCTCGTGATTCGTCCGCATATAGGTTTCTCTGTGTACTATCATCAGATGAAACACACAACAAACAAAACAAATGTCCTGACATCGAATGAGAACGACAATTAATTACCATTCGTCAACAAGAAGAGTATGCTATACAAGCGGTGACAGTTGAAATCACACAATCGCCAGGACATTCGTCTTCGGATGAATAAACCGCTCGCGTCACGTTGTTGACCAAACAGCTGGACAAGCTAAGCCCCGTTTTTGTGGCTAAACTTTGTGCATAACGTACTCGTACGTACGAATGATATGGACCGCATCCACCGTAACTTCATCACAAATACAGTATTCCAGGCCCTGCAATCAGTTCATCCGTGTCCTTGATGTGTCATCGTCATCGTTGCGAATGCACAAAAGTGATAAATTGATGTCATGAAAACTGAAATATATCCTTCAACGTTTATTTAGTTTGGTGGGTAAACGACAAGAGTGTTATTCACTCTGTAGTTGTTATGAAAGGATTAGGTTTGTAATTTGCAAGTTATGAATGTTTTGGAATTTGAACATAATAGGAAAAAGT
Organism: Microchrysa polita; assembly: GCA_949715475.1. NCBI lineage: Eukaryota > Metazoa > Arthropoda > Insecta > Diptera > Stratiomyidae > Microchrysa > Microchrysa polita. The sequence goes on along the minus strand of OX454418.1, from coordinate 86,009,826 downwards.
GCGTTCAGTGTTTCGAGAAAGTACCTACATAAATACGTTAGGCATAATAGAAGATGTTTCAGTAATTTAAGTGTCTACGAAATTCTTATAGAATTTTTGCTACTTTTTTCTATTGAACGTATTTATCAAATATCATATTATTTTTGCAATTGATCAACATAGTCCTAATGTCTTTTCATCACACCGTGAAACCATTGGCCAGCTGTGGCTATCACCAATTCCCTTCACTTACTGCTGTCGATAACACCACTTCGTTGCACATTTTCGAATACGACGAACTCCTTTATTGATACAATCCCGTTTTCAGTGTGTTTATCGACGTTACGACGATTGACTCCTTGATTTTGATCCGATTTGGGAAGGACGGTTTTCAATTTTCGGTTTGGACATTAGCAGCTTTTGAGGTTTCCACGCGATTTCTGATTTATTACCATCACTGAAGTTGATTTATGTGACAGGCTGCATGCGATTTTCGCATTTCTCCTGGAAAAAATATTGAGGTGCGCACGGTGCCATGCTTTTCATAATGCACGTATATGTACGTTATGTCCTTTGGGTAAATCTTGTTTAGTGTGAGCCTCCTCACTTTCGTCGTTATAAAAATGTTTATTGGTTTCCGGGGTTCTTTTGTGTGAATTCTCGCGTAGATGAGGGTGAGGTTGATGCGTCAGGATATTTAGATGCATGTAATGAAAAGAAATTGATGTGACCTTTGAAATATGATACATGGGTGATTCCAGAAAAGAAATGAAACATTTGATGGTAACAATAGAAATAATGATGAAATATAGCTCATAGAATCGATTCAAATCGATACATTTGGCGACAGGTCGAACAATTATAAGACAGTCCACGAAATGTTTAAGTTAAGATTTTGTAGTTTCTAAGTATAAAAGTTGCAATGTTGAAGTTTTTTCGCAAAAAAACTGATTTAAATGGAAATAAAGTTATTGAATGACATTGATGCTTTATTATTTATTATCCTCTATTTATCTTTTGTTATGGAAAAAAAAAAGGATTGCAAATCATCGGTCTGTGAGACCGACGCCGGTATACGTGTAACAAAATTTGTCGCGGGTACGGGAAGGTTATTCAACAAGCAGAAGTTGTAATCGTATCAGACTGTCAGGGGCGTACGCAGAAAAATATTTCGGGAGGGGTTTTAGCAAAAATTAAAATTGAGATTTTAAAGCGATCAAATCACTGTGGAAGTATGGAAGTTATTTCAATCCGTTTTCGTTTACTTAATATCACTACAGCTTCAAACCAGTTGTAAACCGTCTCCAAGCCTCATAATAACCACTATTGTTGATATATGCAGCTTAAATCCACTAGAGCATGCTAATTATGCTAATGCACTGAAGGACATAATTCGAAATTAACTGTAGCTCCTAAGGTCGATATCAATAAGTTAGTGAAAATATGGTGCAGCATTGATTTTGATTGTACCAGTTCAGTCGTCCTACTTCCGAGAGACACTTCATTGGGTGGTTTCAGTTTGTAAGACGAAACCGGACGGGTAAACTTGGAAGACGAGAACCATCGTATGATCATTTCACACCATCCGATCAAAACACGGTCGGGCGAACAATAATCACACAGCAAGTATTTAAAAATGTTGCCATGCCGGCTCCAAAGTTAGCGTTCATCAAGAACGCCCAGGACCGATGCAGAGGAAAGTTGGAAGCTTAAAGCTCACATATATCTACTATCTATTCCCGTGTGAGAGGAAAATTTGCAGAATGTTTCTCTCGAATTCGTGTTGGTTGGCTCTGATTGTCTGTTCTGTTTTTTTTTTTTTTAATATTGTTATCCGTATAGCGATATTTCGATCATACGATAAATGGGATCGCAGCCACCACCTCTAATGAAGCCAATATAACCATGTTAACTTAAATAGTTTATTTCTTATTATTATTATTAAAATTTAAATTACTTTTTGAATCTCTTCGGGCGGGGTCCAGACCCTTGGACCTCTCCACCACTGGCTCTGGTCTGTCGGTTAAAATTATTGTCTTGAAAAAATGTCCTGTTTTTCTATTACTCGAATTTATCAACCAAATGATTCAAACACAATTACAAACATCAACAAATTTCGGAGGGGGTTTGAACCCCCAAAACCCCTACGTAGGATCGCCACTGCAGACTGTTAATCGCAATTTACTGCTGTCCAAGTTCTGTAGAGAGTTTTTTTGGAACTCAAAAGTATTGAATTTCCCGAGCGGCATTGAAAATAGTTTATAACACCATAAAAACTCATATGCAAATGACACTCGGGATGCCGATTTTTAAATCGTCCCATAAGAAATTAGAAATTAGCACATTTTTTAAAAGTCATCTCGCTGTGAAAAATTGTGGTCCAATGAATCGCGCCCGTTTTCATTACTTAACTTTTAAAGTAGTTTTTGATAAGTTCCTTAGACTCTTTCCAATAGATCGCTTTAATTCGCTAGATCTGTTTGCGGACGGATTTCTTCAGCGTTTTCAGCGTGCGTTTTTTTTTTCATTGTTAATCGTCTAAATGGGCCTGTCTACACGTGAAACAAGAACAACGACAAAAAAACGGTTTTCATATGAAAAATGATTTTTTTCTTGCCTTGCTCCTCTAAAAAAAACGGTGTTTGTTCTTGTTCTTGTTTCGTGTGTAAACAACCCCAATAAGAATTCATTGAGATTAAATTCAGACCCATTTAGTCGGGGAGACGTTAAGAAATCCCGATATTAAAATTAGAATGTGTCACCGATATTAGAATGTGTCAAAACTAATTGCGGAGGAAAGATTGAGGCTCCGCCCGTGTAAAATTTCGCCACATCACCAACCCTCATTTAGCTGAAATCACCTTGTTTAAAATTTGTCAATGAATGCAATGCATTCCTTAATCAGCAAAGAGATCGGGCAAATAAAAAAGTGGATAAAGGTACATTTTCCTCGACACGACTGCACGACTGCACGACAGCGGCTCGTTCATTCCATATAAAAATTCGTTTTTAAAATGAGAGAGAAACGAGTTTTTATATGAAATGAGCGAGTCGCTGTCGTGCGGCCGCGTCGAGGACAACGTACCTTAAGAGTTATCGAAACGACTGCCGAAAATATTATCGATGAAAACGGGCACCATTTTTTTTGGCACATCATTTTTCACGTAGATCTTTTTTTAAATACAACATTTGTTAGTGGCTAAATAATTTCGATAGCATATATTTTTGATTTTTTTTTTCAAAATCATGATTTTCTTAGGAGTTGAAATTGTCGATCGCGAAAATATTGTTGGGCATATTTAAGAGCCAAATTTTAAGAAAGGACAGTCGAGAATGATTTTTTACACAATTTAACGAAAAATAGCCCCTGCACGTGCTCAGTCTTTTACTGGTGATTCTGATTACATTCAACTAGCCTCCAATTTGAGCTCGTCCATAATTCAGTGCAAGCGCCCTCCCTGCCCCCTCTGGCTACGCGCATGCTGTAGAACAAAGTTGTGTTGGGTCACTTTGTATCGGAGGTACGCTGGTTTTTGGTCAGTTGTATAATGGTGCCCTCAAATGGCGATAACCCGGAATTAATTTAACCTTCTGCCCCAGCTTTGGGGGCGATTTACTGACAACCAAATTCAAATGAGAAGATAAGGGAGGTTCTTAATCGGAGCGACACAATTTTCGCCAAGAATTATTCTCGACTTAATATGAATATGTACACACACAACAATTTATGGACTAACGTGCATTCTTTTGAGAGTTATTGACAGTGGCGTAAAGTACAGTGTTCGGTCGAACACGGCCCTCCCCCCTAGCGCAGTGACGTTAATTGAGATATTTTGGTTTGCGATTAAAAATAACTTTCGGATTTCGGGCCGATTGAAGCTACATTTAAAGGGGATGATCAAGTTACAAGTGCTCTTGGGCGGAACGCTTTTCTTTGTTTTGAAGAAGTTTGAAACTTGGAGAACTTTTTACTGTTGCGCTGAAGAACTGCAAGCACTACATCCGAGAGAAAAAAATCAGATTTGCTAAATTAATTGACTCATTGTTCTCTCATTCCGCAAAATTTCTCCCGCTTTCTAATTTTTGTCATTATACCCTATACCCATAAGATGGTATAGGGTATATTGTTTTTGTTACGACGATTTATGTAACACCTCAAAGGAGCCACCGGAGGTATGGCAAAGTATATATATAAATGATCAGGGTCGGTCCCTGATTCGAATAAGCCATGTCCGTCTGTCTGTCTGTCTGTCTGTCTGTCTGTCTGTCCGTCCGTGTGTCTGTCAGTTCGCACGATAACTCCCGAAATAATGAAGCTAGCGTTTTGAAATTTGGGTCAGATGATTGTTTTGATAAAAGCTTGGATGGTATTGAAAATTAGCCAAATCGGACCAAGGGTTCCCCTACCTCTCATACAAATGACCCCTCCGTGATAGTTTAATTCGCCCATATTTTTCAACAGAATATCACTAGCGACCTGAAATTTTCATCAATGCCTAATTGTGACATATGCTTGAAGTTGGTGGAAAGTGGGGAACGTCCGATTACCCCTACCCCTACCTCCCCTAAAAAGTTATATTCAGCCATATCTTTTGCTAGAATGTTGCGAAAAAACTTCTAATTAGTATTAAATGGTAGCTGTTGGATGCCTTGATATAATATTAAATATGTGCCAGGTCCGAACCATCTACACCTCCCTCCCCTACAAAAAATATGAAATTGAATTTTTGGGTTCTGTATGCCTTCTAGGTCTGTATATGGGTATAGGGTATACACTCATCGTGCTATTCGCACGATTAGAACTCGGTCTCGTTTCGTCTTAATGTTGCCAAGGTCTTGCACCCTCTGAATATTGTTACAAATACAACGTTGAAAATAATAAGTACAGTCAAACGTTTATAAGCCATAAGTTCAATTATTCCTTAACTCGTACAAATTTTGGGTTCGACTGGAGTTCCCGTCAATTTTTGATATAAAATGCATTCTCTAAGTAGAATTTCTCTCAGTCGAAAACCTAAGCAATATTTTATATTTCTTCTTTTTCATTTCTTAAAGGTTTACTTCCCTTACGTCGGAATAAGTTCCATTTGACGTTATTGCTTAAATAAATTCAAATATAGATTTCAAGATAACGGGAGAGAAGAGTAAATGTATGGATAAACAAAAAGGCTCAACCCAGAGTAAGGCTCCTAGAATCAATGCCTGGATGTTCAGAACGCAAGAGGCTTTGATATTTATAAGGTCACCCGTTCTATAATTGCTTACTCCAGATTAATTTAAAAAAAATTCTTAGGCTTCTTTTCAAGCCGATTTTTGGGCGTAAATTTTAAGACTAACATATTCTACAAATTTTACTAGCTAGGCTAAATCGTCCGCCGGAAGGTGCAAAATTCATAAAATTGCATCATATCTGTGAGGTCATGTGCGAAACCTATACCTACACGACACTGCAAATGATGAGTCTAATATTATTAGCATTATTTTGTATTTTTTTTATAAAATTGTTAGATAGTAAATTCTTAGTTGATGGTTTTGCAGTTTAAGTCCCTTAGTCGAATTCTCCCTTACTGCAACATTTTTTCTTGGGAAGTCGTAATTCCAGTTAGGGAGGTTTGACTCAGTGGCGTAGATAAGGGGGGATCAAGGGGATCAATCCCCCCCCCCCCTCGGTCACACATTTTTTATTCTTACTTTAGATACGTAAAACAAAGCAAAAGTAAACTTTTAGCTGGAATTAGTCAACGTGTGTAGTGTTCATAAAAACGTGAAACCATTTTCAGAACTGCAATAGAAAATTCAGCACTTCCTCAACTTTTAATTGTTTCAATTGTATCGATATAATAGAAACCCTACAGCCAACGCCATCTAGATATACAAGCCAGATTATCAGCTGATAAAACTGTCGCTAAGAACTCCAAGTAACACGTATTACAACAATAGCAATAGAAACAACCACAGGCGCTAAGAACCCAAATTTTCGAAATCGAATTTCGAGAGTCCGGCTCGTCTATCAAGATGGCAGTGCTACAGCACAGGGCTTCACATTCATTTACTTTTTCACATTGGATCTGGAGTTTCGAACAGGCAAGCATTACTGAAGTAATCTTACAAGTGCTGCTAGAAAAATTATATGTAAGAACTGATTGAAAATTTGTTGCAAATTTTTGCTGGAAAATCTAAATGTTTGGTTCACAATTTTAAAAGTAATGTGGAACGACGATCGCATGCTCAAAAAGGTGATGAACGCGCAACGAGTGGACGGAGCCAGATTGCGTGGATGACCGAGAGCCCGATAGGAGCATTCTGTATGTGAGGACGCCCACCAGATGCTAGGCTTTCGGAAGGAAAATAATGGGGGGGGGATTAAATACAAGTCGTAGGTACGCCCGAAAAAACTTTAAGCCCGGAGAAGAGCGAAGGGTATCCAAATTTCGGCCGCGCCCGAAATTAGCCTCGGTCTCGTTTTAAGTTAAAATTTGACGAAAGGTTTTATCGTATCTTCTTCTTCCTTGCCTCGTTCTTTATACCGCTCCATGGTTCCGCGTTGCTCGACCTGCGGTGTAGGCACATCGCCCGTTTTGGCGATAATTTCTCAGCATATTTCTACAGGCAGCTCTATCTTGGATCGTGTCATCGCCGAGACCAATGCGTTGTTGTTGCTTTTTCATTTGACACATCCAGGTGTTCTTTGGTCTGCCTCTGGCCTTGGGTCCATCAAGTGGAACTTCCATTGATATCGCTCTCTTTGCGGGGTTCTCAGGCGGACGCCTTTGAACATGGCAATACCAATCCATTCGTCGGTCTTCGAGCTTTTCGGTGATTGGTTGTTCTATGGACAAGCTGCCTCGGATGTAGCTACTCTTGATGTGGTCCCTTTTGGTTACACCAACTGACATGCGTAACATTTTCATTTCAGTCGCTGTCATTTCTTTCGCGTAACCTTCATACATGGTCCAGCATTCTGATCCATACATGAGTGCGGGACGTACAACCGTTTTGTACAACTTGCCCTTTAGCTTCAGTGGCATTTTCTTATCGCAGAAAACTCCAGAGTTTTCTCGCCACCTCATCCACCCAACCTTTGTGCGATGTTTGATGTCATCATCGCATGTAGCTCCGCTGTTCACCATCGAGCCAAGGTACTTGAACTTGGTACAAGACTTAAGCTGCTCTCCTTTGACGTACATTTCTGGTATCGGTGCATTTGGGTCTGAGAATTGGCAGCATAAGAACTCAGTCTTTGTTATACTTACCCTCAGTCCATGCTCCTCCAGAATGTCACACCATTTTGTAAGCGCAGCTTGCAAGGCAACGATGTTTGGGCTACTGAGGACTATATCATCAGCAAAAAGAAGAGATATTTCTAGGCCGTCGGAGACACGTGTTAATAAGTAGCACATGATGATGTTGAAGAGCAACGGACTCAATACACTGCCCTGGTGTACTCCGACATTCACCGGAAATTCTTCTGATTCACCGGCTGTGCATCTAACCTTAGTCGTAGCTCCATCATACATGTCTCGTATCATCCTGACGTATGCCTCGGGGACATTAAGTGCTCTCAAGGCCAACCATATCAGATCACGAGGTACTCTATCGAATGCCTTCTCCAAATCGATGAACACAAAATACAAGTCCTTTCGTGCTGCTCTATACTTTTCCATCGCAATACGAATGCACTGAATCGCATCGACTGTAGATCGACCTTCAACAAAGCCGCATTGATTGTCATTCAACCGCACAATCTTTCTCAATCGGTTGCAGACAACTCGCTCGTAGATCTTCAGTGTATGAGGTGTTAACTTTATAGCCCTATAGTTGTTGAGTTTGCGTGAGTCTCCCTTGTTCTTATAGAAAGGAAGAAGAAAACTTTCCCTGAAAGCATCAGGCATCGGTTGCCCACCTTTGATTTTGTTGAAGAGAACTGTGAGCCAACTAAGCCCGACATTTTCCATTTTCAACCAAAATTCCGCGGGGATTTTGTCCGGGCCGACTGCCTTTCCGCGTTTCATCTGATGCATTGCCTCCATCACCTCTTCCTCTGAGATATCTTCAATATTTGTGGTATTTGGCTCAACATCTTGAAAAGCTGCCCGAGGAAATTCTTCATTTAGAAGTTCGTCAAAATACTCTCGCATCCTGCTACAAATTGCCGTATCGTCAATCAGCAACATTCCTTGCGAGTCCTCCACGTACTTTGGCGCCTGTATTTCCCGAGCGTTCCTTCTCCTTTGGGCTGCGACCCTAAATATCCTGGCGTCGTGCTTAGGTCTCTCGCGCAAAGACGGTCCTTCGGTCGCAGTCTGAGTTTCTAATTCTTGGTAGAATTTCTCAGCTGCCTTCGCCTTTGCTTGAGCTACCAAGCGCTTTACTTTCTTTCGGCATTGCATATAATTTTCGCGAAGTTGAACCCGTTCGGCTTCACTGCTTGACTCACATTTCGTCCATGCCTTAAATGCGTTCGATTTGGCTTGCACTGCTTCCTTAGTTTCGGTGTTCCACCACCATGTTTCTTTCTTCGTGTGGAGTGGACCTTTCGAAACTCCAAGTGCCTTTTCCGCCTCACCTACTGACATTTCAGCGAAACTATTCCACATTTGTGTTGGACTGTGCTCGGTGCAGTTTATGTAGTTTTGAAACCACTCCGTCATTTTATCAATGAATGGAGTTACTACAGGTTCAAAGTTGTCGTTTGTGAGATTGTGCCACTTGATTTTTTCGACAGGCTTGGGAGTTCTTCTATTTCTTGCTCCTCCTGCTTTCAAAATAAATTCTGACAGGAGCAAACGATGTTGGCTGACGACAGATTCACCCAAGATCACCTTGCAGTCTCTTACCCACCTTCTCATAAAATCGAAACAGAGGTGGTAATCGATCTGCGTTTCGTGTTTCCTATCTCCGTGTCCACTACTGTAGGTGATTAGGTGTCTCTCGTTTTTCACAAACCATGTATTTAGGATGACCAAACCATGCGATCTGCACATGGTCAGAATAGCTTCACCTTCGTCATTTCTGACCGTTGAAGGGCTACCCTTTCCACCATGGCAATCCTCGTAATCATAATTTGATTCACCCACATGGCCATTTAAATCTCCTCCCAAGAACACCAATTCGGTATCTGGAATGGTCTGAATTAGGGTGTCAACGTCGTTCCAAAATGCCTCTTTTTCTTCTGGTGGCAATCCCACTTGGGGAGCGTAGGCACTTATTACGTTCCACACCCTTCCGCAGATAACCAATTTGATGCTGATCAAGCGGTCACTTCTCTTCGCGACACTTATTATACTGCCAAGTAAAGACGACGCCAGAATAATGCCAACTCCGTTTCTTTGGTTTGTAATTCCATAGTAGTACAATTTGTACTTCATGGAATTCGTAAGAAACCGGGCTCTGTCGATATGGGTATTTCGCCACTTTGTCTCTTGCACGCACATAATGTCTATCCCTCTCCGCTTCATGATATCTTCAATCTCCTCGCTCTTTGACGTCATGGAACCGACATTCCAGCTTGCAACCCTAAGCTTCTCCACAATGTAATTGGACTGCCTTATATTGCTCGCCCCCGGAAACCGTCGAGCTCTGGCGCGAACTAGGTTCGCCCCGGGATCACTCAGCCGCATAGCAGAAGTAGTGCCCGGCGGGGTAGTGCTTGTATTTGCGTGAATTTCCATAAGGCCTTCCATTCTTTTACACCTTTTGGAGAAAGGTTGTGTTTTTGGCACTAGTGTGTGGAAATAAGTAAATTTATGGACTTTCCTTTTACGTCCGCCGGCTATCTCCAGACGCGGCAACCCATACACACACACACTAACCTATGGGAGGTCTTGTTGATGTTAAAACGTGCCTCAGGCTTCAGATGTCATGGTTGCCTGCGACCTTCGCATACTAGCGGCCAAGCACCCTCTTGACCATGCATCCCTCGGCGCATGCTGATCCACCTTGGATTAGGTCCCTTTTTAGTCGCCTTCTACGACACGCCGGGAAAGGCGGTGGCATTATTCGCGACCCATGCCACAGGGCATAGAAAGGTTTTATCGTATATAGCAGGGCAAAGCAAGTCTTGAATTTCTCTAGTTGTTCGCAATTTTATTGAATTTAATACGAAGAACTCTCAAAGCTAAAACCAGGTTTTTATGTTAATCTTTTATAAAAAAAATTTAGAAATTTCCAAATTGAAGGAGAGAGGATGCAGGCAGTAATTCGAATACAAATTAACAAACAAATGGAGTTCCGCGGTACCCTAGGGTTCCGTAAAGATATCTCAGAGGTTTCGCGAAGATATACAAAAATAGGAAAAATGTAGAAAGAGCTTTTGACAACAAACAGCAAACAATCCATACAAAAAAATGTTTGTAAGTTTTAAAATTCCGAAGCTTAGTCTGTAAGACTGTACCAGAAATCAACACTGTAAGGGGCGATTCAGACTATCGACAAGATTTACTAAGTCCTAGATTTAGTTGACAGTTGTATTATATTGTACTGCAACTTGAATAGTACTGAGTACTTGAATAATGCAAGTACATTCAACGATGCATTTTGAATTTAATGGCATACGATTTAATCTAGTAGGCGGGTTTCTACTCGATTAATTAAGTGGTTTTAGTAAATCCTGTCCACAGTGTGAATCCCCTCTAAAATATTTGACCAGCATCAGAGACTCGACCGATTTTCTTCTACAACCTTCTACTTTAAGGAATGGAAAAGGAAGTCGTACCAGAAAAAAAGTATGTCCGTTTCTTTGAGGTTTTTGGGATTTAAATTAAGGCGCAAATAAATTAGACGATTCAATTTGTGTTAATCGAAATTAATGTACGATTTTTTTAACAAAAGCTTAACGGTCCAAATTTTAAGTCCTACTCACAATTTTGGTATCCTTTTCAAACAATTGGCTGATAGCTAGTGCCTCGAAATTTATAGAAGGTAGTTGCTATGGTGTCCTACAAGTTTGAAACCTTTACAAATATATACCCACGAATTTCTAAGTTATCGTAGAATTTCGATTTAAAAACACAAAAGCTGTACTTTATCCACATATACTGGGCATTCCCAACGTCTTCAAAATTTTCTTTTTCTGGAGATTTAATTATATAATTTCTTTTAATCCCTGTTTTGAGATGTTCCTGGAAGTAAAGCGGCGATGCTTTGCTATGGTATTCCATGACTGATCTGATCTATCCCAATATAAAGCTCTCAATAGCAAAAATTTGTACGAAAATTTGAATACTTTGGATTCACCCACCGTAGTAAAAAAGCCAAATCTACGATACAATTTTTGCGGAGAATTCAATATTTTCAGGACGCCTTTTTTATGCCAAAATTGCTCTCTATTTTGCAAATAAAAAAATTTGCTGAAAAACGTTGCTAAGTGTAATAAATGCAGACACTGTTATTCTAAAATTCAAAATTTGATAACCGTAAAAGTATAAGCAATCTTGCCAAATGATCCCCTCCCTCTCAGAAAAGCTATCTACGCCACTGGTTTGACTGTATTTTTTTCGCCATAAATTAAGATGAAAATGATTTGATTGTTGAAACCTTTGAATAAATTCAGCCGGGGAAATAGATAAAATTTACCCATTAACAAAAGAAATGCCATTCACCCATTAATAAACAGCTCTCGTACTAAACTTTGGTTTAGAAAAACGTTGTGTACCTTATAGACCGCAAGTTGCGTATAAAGAAAAACTCCGGTTTTGTGAAATTTTTCTTTAATTTATTCCGTATGCATTTCGGTCAAAGCAATGGTATGACCATCTTCAGCAGAACGTTTGATAGTGCAGGTGTCAAATTTAATTACAAAAAATATTCATTGTGTTGCCATTAGTGTGTTTTTGGATGTCAAAAATAAGAAAACAAAAACAGTGAGGAAAGGAGGTAAAAAATATGACTAGAAAAGTATGAGAAAATTAAAAACTAAAAAAAAAAAAAAATTTTAACAAAATAAATAAATTAAATTAAAACTAAATTTAGAAAATGATAAATTAACATATTTATAATGAAAACAAATAGTTATTAACAAAATAAATAAACATATTGACAGAAAACAACAAAATTAAATTAACAGATTGAAAAACAGGGTGAAGTGTAAACGAATATACGAAAAGAGAATTAAAATTTGTTTAATGAATTTACGCTGTTTTAATTATTTCGAAAAGAGGTGATTCGATCGGTCCATCGCATAGGTTCATGAGGTCGTCGTTGATTGATATAAATATCGATTCGTATGCATCTAGCTTTTGTGGGTTGTTAACGTTTTTGACTATTTTTAAATTTTCATCGATGGATTTTATTTTATGTAATTCAGTATGGTCCATATCGTACACATGAGAAGCTACTCCAGTGGGGAGGTCTTTGTTTTTGATACTTCGTAAGTGTTCCTTGAAACGATAATGTACGGCTCGTTTTGTTTGACCAATGTATTTCTTGTCACACGTGGAACATTTTATTTGATAAATCCCACTACGTTCTTCAATTGGTTTTTTATCTTTAGTTGAGCCTAAAAGAGAGCTTAATTTCTGTTGATTTGTGTGAACTAGTTTCATGTTAACTTTTTCGAAAGCTGTTCTTAAAGGATTGGTTATCCTAGGCGCATAAGTAACTGTAAAACGACGTTCATTTGACGTAATTATTCTATTTTGAGCGAATAATGTGGACCGTTCTTCTCTTTTTAATTTATCACTTGTTTTTCGAACTAGATTCTCGACAATACACTTTTTATAGCCATTAGTTGCAGCCAGATTTAGTATATGTGAGTACTCTTTCATGTACTCAGAAGCAGAAAGTGGTAGCCGAAGTAATCGATAAACCATCGAGTGAAAAACTGAAATTTTATTTTCGTATGTGCAAAATGAATCAGCCGTAATGTATCTGGCACTGGTCGTAGGTTTCCTGAATACCCCAACTTTAAGTTTGTTATCAACACGCTTGAGGTACAGATCCAAAAACGTGAGACTCTTATCTGCTTCATTCTCCGATTCGAAAGTAAATTTTATTGAATCATGCCGGCTGTTTAGCGTTTCAAGAAACTTAGAAACGTTGTCTTTCTTGATAATCGCAAAAGTATCATCCACATATCTGTACCATATGCGTGGTAGGAGGTTCTCATTTTTCAGTTGTGTTTCGAAATTGCACATGAAAGCCTCCGCAACCAAAGGTGAAAGACTGTTCCCCATACTGCAACCAAAATTATTTGTGTAAAACTTGCCTCTGAATTGGAAACAGTTATATTTCATGCAAGTCTCAATCGATGTTATGTATGTATCGATGATTTTGAGTGGTAAATTCAGTTTGAGTAGATGTTGGCGTATGCATTGGATTGCAATACTTATTGGAACACTGGGGAAAAGGGACGTGACACCGAAAGTGGAAAAGGTAAACAATCTTTTCGTTAACTTATCTAGTGTAACATTCAATGATAACGAGCTAGACTTTTTGAATCGGGGTTTGAATTTTTCAATCAAACCGAAATGCACTCCAACTATCGACGTTGTGGCCGATATCGAATCAGCAATTCAATATAGGCCTTTAGACGTGAAGCAAAATATCCGTAAGGCAGCGTTACCACTAATCAAACAAGAATGTACTAAGAAGACCAAACAAAAGACTGACAAGTGGAACATCGCACTAAAAAGCCTCAAACAAAGAAATGTTTATTTCATGCGAGCTGATAAAGGCAATCAAGTTATCGCCATGGATAAGGACGATTACGACCGACGTATGTTAAAGTCGATCGAGGAAGATAATTTTTCAGAGTGTCAAAAATCTCCATTTAATTCAATGAAAAGAGATGCCAAAATTGTTATTGAACGATTACATCAAACTTTAGGCGCAAACAAATTTCGTTTAAATGTGCCCAACCCACAAGTTCCACTAATGTATGGTCTCCCAAAAGTTCACAAACCTGGAGAGAAAATGCGCAAAATAGTTTCATGTGTCGACTCTCCGTTCGCAAAATTGTCGAAATTTATAGTAGACGAATTTAAAAAGTTTGGCCCGTTCGAAGGTTTCGCAGTGAAAAATTCGTTCGAATTCATTGAGAAAATCAAAAATGTAGAGCTTGCGGACGATGAAATAATGGCTTCTTTTGACGTCACGTCCCTTTTCCCCAGTGTTCCAATAAGTATTGCAATCCAATGCATACGCCAACATCTACTCAAACTGAATTTACCACTCAAAATCATCGATACATACATAACATCGATTGAGACTTGCATGAAATATAACTGTTTCCAATTCAGAGGCAAGTTTTACACAAATAATTTTGGTTGCAGTATGGGGAACAGTCTTTCACCTTTGGTTGCGGAGGCTTTCATGTGCAATTTCGAAACACAACTGAAAAATTAGAACCTCCTACCACGCATATGGTACAGATATGTGGATGATACTTTTGCGATTATCAAGAAAGACAACGTTTCTAAGTTTCTTGAAACGCTAAACAGCCGGCATGATTCAATAAAATTTACTTTCGAATCGGAGAATGAAGCAGATAAGAGTCTCACGTTTTTGGATCTGTACCTCAAGCGTGTTGATAACAAACTTAAAGTTGGGGTATTCAGGAAACCTACGACCAGTGCCAGATACATTACGGCTGATTCATTTTGCACATACGAAAATAAAATTTCAGTTTTTCACTCGATGGTTTATCGATTACTTCGGCTACCACTTTCTGCTTCTGAGTACATGAAAGAGTACTCACATATACTAAATCTGGCTGCAACTAATGGCTATAAAAAGTGTATTGTCGAGAATCTAGTTCGAAAAACAAGTGATAAATTAAAAAGAGAAGAACGGTCCACATTATTCGCTCAAAATAGAATAATTACGTCAAATGAACGTCGTTTTACAGTTACTTATGCGCCTAGGATAACCAATCCTTTAAGAACAGCTTTCGAAAAAGTTAACATGAAACTAGTTCACACAAATCAACAGAAATTAAGCTCTCTTTTAGGCTCAACTAAAGATAAAAAACCAATTGAAGAACGTAGTGGGATTTATCAAATAAAATGTTCCACGTGTGACAAGAAATACATTGGTCAAACAAAACGAGCCGTACATTATCGTTTCAAGGAACACTTACGAAGTATCAAAAACAAAGACCTCCACACTGGAGTAGCTTCTCATGTGTACGATATGGACCATACTGAATTACATAAAATAAAATCCATCGATGAAAATTTAAAAATAGTCAAAAACGTTAACAACCCACAAAAGCTAGATGCATACGAATCGATATTTATATCAATCAACGACGACCTCATGAACCTATGCGATGGACCGATCGAATCACCTCTTTTCGAAATAATTAAAACAGCGTAGATTCATTAAACAAATTTTAATTCTCTTTTCGTATATTCGTTTACACTTCACCCTGTTTTTCAATCTGTTAATTTAATTTTGTTGTTTTCTGTCAATATGTTTATTTATTTTGTTAATAACTATTTGTTTTCATTATAAATATGTTAATTTATCATTTTCTAAATTTAGTTTTAATTTAATTTATTTATTTTGTTACAATTTTTTTTTTTTTTTTTAGTTTTTAATTTTCTCATACTTTTCTAGTCATATTTTTTACCTCCTTTCCTCACTGTTTTTGTTTTCTTATTTTTGACATCCAAAAACACACTAATGGCAACACAATGAATATTTTTTGTAATTAAATTTGACACCTGCACTATCAAACGTTCTGCTGAAGATGGTCATACCATTGTTTTGACCGAAATGCATACGGAATAAATTAAAGAAAAATTTCACAAAACCGGAGTTTTTCTTTATACGCAACTTGCGGTCTATAAGGTACACAACGTTTTTCTAAACCAAAGTTAAAACCAGACCACAAAAATTCGTTTCCCGTTTGGTGATTAAAAACCAAACAAACTTTTCTCGTACTAAAGTTAAAATCCATAACCGAAACAAAATCCGCCAACTTTTTCGTTATACGTAAACCGGATATCAATTTTCAACAATTTCATAACTCGACTCCAACCAAAACCACAAACCAAATCTTCATGAAATCATGAACGTTTGGGGGCCACCATTTCAATCTCGAATACAAGATATTTTAGAAACGTTACGCCACTGGTTATGAAGCTTTCATAAAAATGGTCAAAATGAAAATACTCTAATTTATTGTTTAGTCTAAAAACTAAAAATGATTTGCCCCTTGTCTCGGTTTCGTTAACACTCCCGCCTGCGCCTCGACTTCTACTTTTAGGGTTGAAATTGAACAATAATTTTTTCACTGGTGCAATTGCAGGCTCAATATTTCCTTGTGCTTCCCAAGTTTTCCTTTCGTACCCCTCACATAAGAATTTTATCCGTAGTCCGTATACACTACACTATAAAATTGGAATATTCTGCAGTGTTGTGTATACGTTATGGTGGCAAAAAAATGATTATTTTCGACAATTTTCCTCAAAGTGTCGAGATTTGAATTATGACGTTTGATTGAAATATTGTTTCTCCATTTCGTCGTTTTCAAAGAATATTGTCGACGAGACCGACGAAACGCGATTTCGACAAGAACCGAGTGTACAATGCAAACGAAATATTTATGACGATAATGTGCAAATGGTGGAAATCGTTTTGAATTTGTGAGCAAGCTGTACGGGAAACATGTATGTAAGAAAATTGTTCAGAAGGGTATACGAATGACTATATTGTACGAGCATAATGATGTAGTTTTCTTGTTCTGAACAAAAATTTTGTTTTTTTTTTTGTTCAAAATAGGTAGATAGTTTTAATTAAAATTGGTAAGTGTAGTTTGCATAGCACAGTGTTCTTGCTTCAAATCCAACCATCAGCGGATTCAGTTTTGTGATGTTTTTCGAATCTGCGGTTCATATGACGGACTATAAGATCTCATAGATGAAATGAGTATCTACCCGTTCATGGGGATAATAAAATGTGTAGAGCATGTTGTAGATCTCAACACCTCGACAAAAAAACAGTCAATATCCTAAAAATTAGATCTTACTAACATATCAGCGGCCTGTCCTCTGTTGAAATGTTGCGTCACTTATTTTATTTATATAAAAATTTTCACTTGAAAACACAAAATTGCCCATATCTCGGTAAATATTGATCCCAGGGCAGTCAAATTTGGCCTAAAAATGTTGGTCACCTTTAGGCGGCTGTATCTCGGAAACGGTGATAGCTAGGACCCTGGTTGTTTCACCAAAATGTAGCTCTAAATACGCTCTACATCGACTTTTTCAAAACCCAGTTTCGAAAATTTTCACTTGAAAACACAAAATTGCCCATATCTCGGTAAATATTGATCCCAGGGCAGTCAAATTTGGCCTAAAAATGTTGGTCACCTTTAGGCGGCTGTATCTCGGAAACGGTGATAGCTAGGACCCTGGTTGTTTCACCAAAATGTAGCTCTAAATACGCTCTACATCGACTTTTTCAAAACCCAGTTTCGAAAATTTTCACTTGAAAACACAAAATTGCACATATCTCGGTAAATATTGATCCCAGGGCAGTCAAATTTGGCCTAAAAATGTTGGTCACCTTTAGGCGGCTGTATCGCGGAAACGGTGATAGCTAGGACCCTGGTTGTTTCACCAAAATGTAGCTCTAAATACGACTTTTTCAAAACCCAGTTTCGAAAATTTTCAATATAGACGTTACGTCGTGAGACTTCCAAAAGCGGTAAAGTTAGGGTTAATGATTTTTTAACCATTCAAGTAAGTAAGTAAACGTGTGCGTGCATAATAGTCTGCGTGATATAACAGTGAATTCAGCTGGATGAACCACCAATAACAGTGCACAATTCATATCTAGAGCAACTTGGAACCATTACGTAAGCATTTTGACAGTGTACCTTTTCGTAGAAAACCTCGTTAAGTTACGTGTCCACATCAATCCGTCAATTATTAAACACTACCTACAATGAGCGATAATCCTACATTGTCCCGAGTAGCCCATACTATACTGATAGGAACCAACAAATCAACTCCAAGAAAACATTGCATCTCGATCTCACATATGATTTTTTTAGGAGACAAGAGTCTAATTAAAAAAAAATTCTTGTAAATTTGAAAAAAAAACCGAAAAATTGAACAACCGTCAGGGTTAAAAACCGAAAGACGAAAATAACCCAGTGTCCATTTTGACAACCATAGTTGTCAGCCATTCGACTTCCTAGTCCCAATTTTTTGTTTACTATTCTATATTCTATATACGATAAGAAAATTACATATTTTCATCTAAATATTAAACCATTAAACGCGGAACGGGCCATGGCGATTTTTGAAAACTCGTTTCATTCATTCACACTGGGGGCGATGCGATAAGAAGGGATAAGCTTTAGTGGTGTAGATAGCTTTTCAGAGAGGGAGGGGATCATTTTGCAAGATTACTTATACTTTTACGGATGATTACGATTTCAGAATAACACTTGCTGTATTTATTCCACTTCAAATTGACAGTAAATGTTGGTGCAAAATAGATAGTAATTTCGCCATAGGAAAAAAATCTGCGCCCTGAAAATATTGCATCGATAATTTTAGCTGTTTTACGGCGCGGTGAGTAAATCCACAGTATTCCAATTTTCGTACAAATTTTCGCTACTGTGATTCGAGTATCAGAGTGTAATTAACACAAATTCAATCCTCTAATTTATTTGCGCCCTTATTTAAATCCGAAGCGGTGGAACCGATCAACAATACTGTGGACATGCTTTATTTTCTGGTACACACTACTTCCTTTTCCCTTTCATATAGTAGAAAGTTGTAAAAGAAAATCGGTTGAGTCTTTGATGCTGGTCAAATATTTTACAGTTAAGTTGATTTCTGGTACAAAGCAGCAGGCTAAGCTTCGGAATTTTAAAACCTACAAACATTTTTTCCTATCGATTGTTTGCTTTTTGTTGTCAAAAGTTTCGCTACCTGAGATATTCACGGAACCCTAGGGTACCGCGGAACTCCGTTTGTTTGTTCATTTGTTTTCGAATTACTGCCTGCATAAGACTATATATATCTTTCAATTTTGGAAATTACTACAATTTTTTATACAAGATTTATTAAAAAAAAATATCCTATGGCTGTAGCTTTGAGAGTTCTTTGTATTAAATTCAATAAAACTGCGAACAACTAGAGAAAGACTTCATTTGCCCTGCTATATACGATGAAACCTCTCGTCATATTTTAACTTAAAAAAAAAGAATGTTGATAAACTTAAATAATGAAGGATGTTAAAAATTTGGAAGCATTTTTGCAGCGTTTTCTCTTCTTTCGCATTAGCTTTCCACTCTCCTGGAGAAATCTTTATAATCTTCTGTACTAAATATTTCCCCCTTGGAAATTGCGCTTCTGAGCACTCCGTGTTCCGCACTATTTTTTTAACCGAACATTAGGATTTTCCGACAAAATTTTTTCAATGAGTGCTTACATTAATTTTGTCTAGCTGCACTTCTAGATTACTTCAGTAGGGTTTGCCTGTACGAAAGTTTATTTTTGTTTTGTTTTACGTACCTAAAGTAATAATCAAAAATGTGTGACCGAGGGGGGGGAGGGATTCATCCCCTTGATCCCCCCCTTATCTACGCCACTGATAAGCTTCCCATTGCAAGAAAAAACATTTCTTAGCATTTAAATAGGAACCAGCACGATTCTGCTTGTACCATTCAGACTGCTTGCGATGCAATGTCGGGTTGTACGATGGAGAACTTTTCGATGCCGAATCATGGTGCTTTTTCAGCAACTGTAATGCGCATTGTCGCCGAGGAAAGCGACATGGAGGATACGATTTGTGTTTGGACCGGGTTCGTAGTGGCATGGTGTATTGTATGTATGTATGTAGGTACATATAAATAGAGAGATTGGTTTCGTGCTGTTTGATGCTGTGCAGATCGGCTTCCATTACCATTGGTAATTTTTATATATACTTACATACGTGTCGGATGTTGTATGTAGTGTTATAGATTTGTAGATATATTAAATGAATGGATAATCGTATGTAGGTAATGTAGTAATGGATTGGTCTACTAAATAGCCTTTGTGGAAATTTACAGTGCTGTCCAGCCCAGTTCATAGCGTTCGCGTACCCCCAAAAAAAGGTCGGTATTTGGGTTTGACGGTCGTTGTTGTATAAACCTATGAATGGGCCAAAAAAATAACATTTGAGGAAATATGGAGTGCAGCGCAACCCGTTTAGTAGCGTACGCTTACATATGAGAAAGTTTCGGACAGCGCATGTATTTGCGATGAATTATTGAAGGTGGTAGATAGGTCAGTTGTGGGAACATAAGGTAATGAGAAAACCGGGGTCAAGATTTTTTTTTTTGTTTTTGACCTTAAATTCGGAATTAGCGACACAAATTTAAACTAATAAGTCTCTATATAACAGAGTGGCGACCGAACGATCACGGTCACATGGAGCAAAATATAGAGCTCATTAAAAATATAGAAAGGACCACCAACTTCCAACTTTATTTGTATTTTTCATAGGCAAGTAGTAGTCTGGCTGGTCTAGCGGTTAGTGCGCGCACCCTCGCTGCACAGGGTCATGCGTTCGAATCTCACCGTGAGCCATGGTGTTTTTCGAACTCACGAGCTTGTGACGGACTATGATCTCACTCAGATGTTAAACGAGTACCCATTTATGGGGATAAATAACACTGCTGAGCGTGATGTTGATCCCATTACCTCAACAAATAGCAGATAAGATCTTGGAAGTAGGATGTCACTAACACATCCTGCGGCCTTAGCCCAATGTTGGATTGTCGCGCCTGTTATTTATTTATTTTAAGTAAAATTAATAATTTCTTTATCTAATACGTAGTTTGATGAATTCGAAATTTAAAGCTAATCTGAGTTCAACTTGAAGTACATATTTAACAAACTCATAATATCCAATCTCTGTAGAAACAAATAAATCCGGAAGGCATACTTACATAAATAAACCTTAGCAGCCCCGAAATTTTCTTTTTGTCTAAATAATTACAACCACCTAAAATTTATAGCGAGCGGCTCATTAGAACGTCTAACCAGGTGACGGTGGCAGAACAAAAATCGTCGAAGCATCAGTAAACAAACAACCGAGCAAGGGATTTCTGTCTTCGCCGCTACCATAATATGTACAGTCTACTGCACTCCATTCTCCATATACCTAATCGTGTCGGAAAATTGTAGAATTTCCCAACAAAAACTGAAACAGCAAAAAAAAAAGAATGCTGTACTTCAATGATGCCGCTGGGGCTTTAGTTTACCTTCATGTCTTGTCTGATGTCAGCGAAAAATCCAACAATGTCCTCCGACGTATGACCCTTGTGTTTATATGGCATGTTGTTTTCCAAGAGCCGTACATCCATAGATACCGGCAAGGTGTTTGTATATGCCCCAACTTGACAATATTTTTTTACCAGATTTTTTTTTGTATTTTATTTATTTAATTTTTCTTCCACTGGAAAGATGAGAGGCGGTAGCCGTACGCATAGCTGAATGAAGCTACGAGGGCAGCCCGAGTTCATTGCTCAGTCCTCGTCTTGTATAACTTGGGCGGAGCTTTTTATCTTGTTATGAGGTAAGAAAATGCTGTTTGCATTCGTTTTTAATTAAAAATCTGGATTTATTGTATTTGCACCCGAGTAAGTCCAAGTGGAGCGCATAGTGTTTGTTGGATGAAATCAAATACCTTTGGTGAATGAGGCTTTTCGCCGATGCAGTAATCCTAGAGTGTATGAGATTGCTGACGCTAGTCAAAATCTAAAGATGTTTGTACAGAACAATAAAGATGCTGAAGTCAAACAATGCCGTTTAGTCAATTTCTATTGAACCATATTTGCCGTAGATACTCAATTTAGCGATTATGAAAAACCTCTATTTACAGGCTGTTGACTTTAGAGTGAACTGCGAATAGGAAATGTGTATTCTACCTAGATTGTTTCTACTTAATTTGCGTAGTCAAACATTTATCTTATAAATGAGTTTTATTACGTCAATTTAGCAAACAATATATCAGTGTCTAACGATTAGCATATATATGGTAATTCATTTAGGTGTTAATTAGTAAAGGAACAATAAAAAAAAATCTTCTATTCTTCCTGTTTTTATTGTCTACGTATCAGTGGCGGATTTACACATTTGCCGCTAGTAGGCTGTTGATATTTTGCCGCCCCTACCAAGCTCTACGAGAGGGGTGTCAAGCTCAAAACCTGGTATGGGCGGCCAAAAAATATCACTGTCTTTCAGTTTAAGCGGGGCGCAGGATCAAAAATACGGAAACGTCTACAAAAATTTACGAGTATTTTACAAATTTGATTACACAAATATTTCTTTTGAAATATGGCTATAAATCTAAGGCACTAACGACCTCGGGATCCTTGAAAAATGAAATTTTTCAAAAACGTCCTTCAATCGAATTAAAAAAATTTAAACAAGAAATTAAAGGCCAAAATTTGTTTGATCCGTCAATAACAACTTTTTTTCGAATTAATTTCCGTCAAATCTTGAACTGCTGATCAGAATATTTATCCGGTTATCCAGGTCGCCCCAAACAACCTTGGGAGTGAAAATTGTTAGGCAGAAAACATAAGTAAACTTCGGACTGAAAGGTGGTTTTAAATAAGCAAAAATTCGTTTGTGATGTGGTGTGAAACAAACGCATGCACCAGTAAAACTTGTAAAAAATCGGGTACTTGGAATCAAATTGCAATGTATACGAAATTTACTATTTTCTCCCCAAAGGATCGTGGTATTTTTTTTTAAATAAATATTCTCAAAGATAGTCTTGTCCCATAATTTAAAAGGTTGCGAACGAATTATGTTGCAAATGACTATCGGTTTCGGCAGAGCCAATACCATTTTTCTGAACCGAATCTCGGGACAAAGCCACTTCACCAAGGAGATATTTTGCCTGCACAAAATGACTGCCCTAAACAAATATACAAATTATATATATATTTGTAAAATATATATTTTAATCATGCATAATAATATGTTCACAGTGGTTGAAAGCCGATTGATTTCGCCATTCGTTTTCAAAAATCACCGAAAATGTTTCACAGTGCACTATTAGTATAGTGATTTTAGCTGAAAAAATGATGAAACCCAAACATCCAAAAAAAGAGCTGACTTTTGATGCCAAATTGTTCTATGGCCTGACCGCATTACGCAGTAAAAAGTTAGACTTTTTTGCGCGTCACATTTGGGGGGGAGGGGGTGGCAAAGGGGTGAAATTATGATTTTTCGCCAATATCTTGTTAACTGTAATATTTACAGCAAAATGTTCTGAGGACGATTTAAACTATACAAAATTTCCTTTCTAATAATATATTATATCATATACCTTCTCTTGGCAGATTATATACTAGACCTTAAAACATTTGGTGTAATTTACATTTTTTGATAGTTACATTTTTCGCTCTAGCTCCTGAAGTAATTTAATTGGAGCCATGGTAATTGGGATAACTATTCCTAACAATATATAGCTGTCCCACACGGAGATTCAGGCTGCCCCGACAAAGCATTCCCCTATACTCCCTATTAACATTTAAAAAAAAGACATGCCTGTAACTTTTCGCCGAATCACACCAGGCGGGAAAAATTTTGGTAAACGTTAAGGCTAAGTCCCATTAGACCCTCCACCAAATATTACTTTGATCTGATTAAAACAAAGGGTACCTTCCATACAAAATGACCGGAAAATTGCCTACGAGCAGAACTTTAATTTTGGTTGACTTGTTCCCTTATTTCTTAATAAACTAGTGGCATTGAATTTGAATAATTTGTATGGGAGGTACCCTTTGTTTTAATCCAAAAATCCACCAAATGTTTTAAGGTCTAGTATATAATCTGCCAAGAGAAGGTATATGATATAATATATCATTAGAAAGGAAATTTTGTGTAGTTTAAATCGTCCTCAGAACATTTTGCTGTAAATATTACAGTTAACAAGATATTGGCGAAAAAATCATAATTTCACCCCTTTGACACCCCCTCCCCCCCCCCCCCCCCCAAATGTGACCCGCAAAAAAGTCTAACTTTTTACTGCGTAATGCGGTCAGGCCATAGAACAATTTGGCATCAAAAGTCAGCTCTTTTTTTGGATGTTTGGGTCTAGAGCTAAAGTCACTATACTATACTATATTCGTGATTTCATATGACAAACAACATTATTTTGCCTATAAATCGTTCTAAGTTGAAAAAAAAAATGCGCTGGTATCTTCAAACTGACCGCCCAAATAATATTTTGGGAAAATTAAGAAAAGAAAAAAAATTCTACACATTCCTACCAAATTCTAAGTGAACTGGCGGACGGACAGACGGACGGACCAAATCCATTTCATAAGGGTTTTTCGAAAAAAAAAATCTAAAAAACCCTACAAAAGGACTTTATTGCGAATTTTAGCCTTAAAGCAGATTATAAGAGGTCTTTTCGCTTTTCGTCTTTAATAATAAATCGTTTCGTTGTTTGAAGCTCTGAGATAACGGTGACAAATAGTTCTTCACTTATGTGTCTCCCTCAGGTACAAACACACTTCACGAAAAGCATAAGTGGTATATGGCATAGCGTCGAAGTTATTTATGTTATTTGCTTCAAATTTGCCGCCCCCGCAAAATCTGCCGCCCTAGGCTCCAGCCTACTCAGCCTACTGGTAAACCCGCCACTGCTACGTATTTATAAAGAAAAAGTCGAAAATACCTTTTTGGTCAGAATTTGCCGATTTTAAAGTACCGTTATCAAATTATGAAAATTATATGAAAAATCCAATTTTTTTTATGAGTTGGTTATCGGTGTGGTAAATTGTTATTTAACAGAACAAATCGTGAATTTTCATTGATGTCAGCAAAAATACGATAGGACCATTACGGGGGAAAATCCCAATTTGCTCAAAGAAATTGTCCTATCGACCCTTTCAGTATTGCCTATACTTAATGCCGGACAGCTGCATATTATTTAATCATTTCAAATGTTTAATGGTAATACGCATTTTAAAAATAATTGTCATATTGGCGAATAATGTACGCTCGTTTGATTCCTATATATGCAATTAATGACGCTCTTAATAAATTTCGCAATGCCCAAAAATTAAAAAAAAAATATCCCCGTAAAATATTAATTACTTCACTATAAATCAATATCAAAGGGGATTAGTCAGCATCCATTTAATGTTCCATTTGGAATTATTATCCTTCGACTACCTTACAATTTATGCACTTGCAACCGCACCAATCACCTATCCGTTTATGTCCGTTCTGACTTGTCCACCCTCACAACTCACATATCCTGACTACAATGCATCCATTTAATGACAAAACCCATACACTTGCTTCTGTCTCCATATATACATACATAAGTATAATTTGGAGCCACGACGACTTTGCAAGTTTCATTCTGATTTACTGATGCCACGCCACACGGCTCTGCCAACATGATAGGCTGCTGAAAAAGTGCAGTAAATAAAAATTATTTTGCATCTATGACTCGCGTGTGCGAATATTTTGCATGATGCAAAATGCATATACAGTGCGCGGTTGCATTCCGAATACAAAAAGAAGAAAAACAACACGAATGACAGAAATCGTCGCCTGACATTGACAAATATCCTTTAGAAAAAATTGATTTATTGACTGGTAATATGCAATGGCAGCAACGACGAAATGCTGTTCGCTTGCATCGACTGAATCGCATTACAAAGTACCTATGCATGTATGGAAGGACATCAACAGATCGGATGCAAAAAACGGCGACTGCAGTGTGACGACATCACCCTGAACTAGTTCGAATGTGGACATTGATGATGACAGGGATACCAAATTTTCAGTATTGGAAGCATTGTGACCAGACCATTTGCATTTTTTGCATGAAATGCAATTGGCGTGTGCTGCCGCTTTCTACACTTTTTATTTAAGTACGCCATACGCGCTATAGATACACAATACTATTGTCGCATCCAAAAATCTGTAAAAATTCGTTCGCACTCTCAGATATAGACACTATAAACTTTCGGATAATTAATGAAATGTATGTACATTTCATGAAAAAAGAAATTATTATTATAACTGAAAAATTACATTAAACGCGACAGAAACTCTACACAAATCAAGCTCAGAACAAAAAGAAAAGACACAAATCTTTGGTAATTTAATCCTTGAATATAAAAAAATCTCCAAATTATTTTGAAAGCTTTTTAGGAGCATTTTTTAACAATGTCTTTCCTCAGATTTTGCAAGCCACAACCCTTATTTGTCTATTCCATATTCAACGTACACCCCCAAATAAATGCACTGTCGTCACGGGCGCAGCGGCGTTTTGCTTTTTGTTACATTGCATTCGGTCAAAATTAATAAATGTTCGAATGATGCATTTTTATGGGGTTTTCATGTTTCAACCGAAACAGTAATATCTATGGTAGGGTATGTGTACACCACAGCGGAAGTCCAGCATTGTTATATCCGACAATAACTGATTTATGTGTCAACCTTGGATCGCCACGACTGTCGACGGTCGTATGACGTCCGAAAACCCAAAACAAAAATATTAAACAATTAAAATAAAATCATAAAAAAATGTCTGTGGAAATGGATGAGTAAGTTTATATGTTTTATGGCCACTCTTGTAATTAGACTACGATCGTTCGAAAAACACAAATTGTTTTCACATCATTCCCAAGGACGCAGTTGATGTGTCTGTATAATTTTGAAAGTAAATCAATCGTACAAATATGAATGTGCGGTCCATAATATGTATGTACATAAAAAGAAACATTAAGCAAATACTGAGCCTAGACATGCTTGAGTTGATGTCATAAAAAAAAAATTTTCCCACTCCCCCTCGTGTTCATTCCCATCGATATGTTTTATCGTCTGTCCGACTGAACGCACGGACTAATTAAAGAATTCATAAGAACCGTCCACAGGCAATTGATTTTTCCATAAATCATAAAGGAAAGTCAATAAGCACGTTACATTGTGGGGTGTTTTGACTGTGACATCGTTGTCGCAGGCACACGCGAGACTCAACGGTTCAAGTCTTCAAATTAAGTAATAGAAACATCGACCATTAATATATAAGAACTAAAAGAAAAAAGATAAACAAAGTGTTATGAGGAATTTTCAACCATTTAGCTGATGCAGGCATTTAAATATTTACAAACAAAATCGCTTTTCAAACATTGATATTTTCAAAACTATACTTTAGCTTGAATACTGCATTCCCATTTTCAACGAATTTCCCTAATATACTAAATTAGCGGAAACAATTGTAAAACATAAATACAGTTTTCATATTACAAGTTCCAGTTTTCCTGCTTTTGATGAGCACTTAACTCAATTTTTCCAGATCTGGGTGACAATTTTATATCTTTTTTTTCTGGTGCTAAAGGACATTCGGAACTGCATAAAAAATCTTTTCAGCAAATTTTCTTTGATGCTGTGCTCCTTGTTCATTTTTTATTCGATTGTATCGGATATTCCTTGTATAATTGGTGGGAATGTCCCTACTTTCTACGGGGGGAAGGGAATGTTTTCTGTTAACGCGATTTTCCAACCAAACATTATGATCTTTGCAATCACGAAATGTATTTTTGAAGCACTTTTATTATTACATCAAACAATTTCGAAGGGGGTTTGAGCCAACAACTAAGGATGCTGGTGGCTCAAACCCTCTCCGTAATTACAAAGATCAGAACTGCGTCGCCACAGCTGCACTTTGACATTTTCTGAAAAGGTATTAACGTTGATACAGGTCCTTGAAATTGATGAAGAAAAATATTTATATTTAATATTTAATTATATTTTAATTTTATATTTTATATTGTTGCTAAAAATAATTGCTCTCAAAATAATTGTCAACAGTCTCTATAATTTACTTCAATGACTTATATTAAAAAGTAAGTGCAATAAAATAAAATTTAAATCGATTTAATTTTTTTAAATAATTACATAAAAATATACTTAAATTATTTTTGAAACTACGAATGAATTGAATTTGGCAGCAGGATCACGTGTCCACCGAAAATGGGCTCACTCGGATCACAACTAAGGGTACCTCCCATACAAAGTGACCCAACACAAATAGTACCTTCAGCTTAAATTCGTTTGAACTGATTTTTGGTGGGTAGAATAATGGCGTCTTTTCTTGATGATAAATCAAAATTCAGACTTCTGCTGTATTTTTGGGGGGTAGTTATTTGCATGCCGATTCACATTTCCCCTTTGCCATAGGTACCTATTGCGGATTCCTATCACGACTTTTTTTTTCCAAAACCAAGGGATCGACCCCAACAGTCCTGAAATTGAGAAATACAAGATTTTCAGAAAAAGAGGAATTTAGTATTTAATCACTAAATTTTTTAAATGAAGTACCTATTGGGGTCTTGATTTTAATTTTATACAGGGTGTCCGGAAACTGCCGCATAAACGCACCAGATTGTGATTCCTCATGTGATTTCCAGCAAAAAAGTTGTACTGAACATATCCACAATTCTTAACCCTTTAGCTTGCACATTTGAACATTTTTGGAAAAATATGTTTTCCACGACTTCAGCTTCAATATCTCCAAAGCGAGAATAGCGAAAAAAGATGA
Organism: Microchrysa polita; assembly: GCA_949715475.1. Lineage (NCBI taxonomy): Eukaryota > Metazoa > Arthropoda > Insecta > Diptera > Stratiomyidae > Microchrysa > Microchrysa polita. The sequence continues at coordinate 85,981,317 of OX454418.1, read as the reverse complement.
TTATTATAACAAATTTACCTAAATAATAAAACTAACTACTCTAAAATCGGATAATTGGTTTGGTTTTTTCAGAGCTTCAAAGTTAAATTTTTATGATCTTACCCAAAAACTCATTATTTTTCCATCTCAATTTTCTCCAACTTCTGCTAAGGTGAGGTGCTTTACGATTCTTTTTAAAAATGGCACATAGTTTTACGATCAAATCTTTCTCACATCATTTCATTCTATAGTAAGCGATCTACCTAATTTTTATCACATTCACTAGCTTACGCAACTACCTATACTATAGTCATAGTGTATAGTCAAAATATAGCTACCAAACTTAGGGCGGAATTCATTATGCTATACGAATACACTATTGACGTTTTGCGTTAAATTTTACGGGTTATAAGGGTCAATGGATGTCAATCTCGTAAAGTTAGTATAGTGATTTTAGCTGAAAAAATGATGACACCCAAACATCCAAAAAAAGAGCCGACTTTTGATGCCAAATTGTTCTATGGCCTGACCGCATTACGCAGTAAAAAGTTAGACTTTTTTGCGCGTCACATTTGGTGGGGAGGGGGTGGCAAAAGGGTGAAATTATGATTTTTCGCCAATATTTTGTTAACTGTAATATTTACAGTTCCTTAGTCCAATGTTGGATTGTCGCGCCTGTTATTTATTTATTTTATATTTACAGCAAAAAGTTCTGAGAACGATTTAAACTACACAAAATTTCCTTTCTAATGATATATTATATCATATACCTTCTCTTGGCAGATTATATACTAGACCTTAAAACATTTAGTGTAATTTAGATTTTTTGATAGTTACATTTGGCGCTCTAGCTCCTGAAGTAATTAAATTGGAGCCATGGTAATTGGGATAACTATTCCTAACAATATATAGCTGTCCCACACGGAGACTCAGGCTGTCCCGACAAAGCATTCCCCTATACTCCCTATCAACATTAAAAAAAAAAAGACATGCCTGTAACTTTTTGCCGAATCACAGCAGGCGGGAAAAATCTTGGTCAACGTTAAGGCTAAGTCCCATTAGACCCTCCACCAAATATTACTTCGATCGGATTAGAACAAAGGGTACCTTCCATACAAAATGACCGGCAAATTGCCTACGAGCAAAACTTTAATTTTGGTTGACTTGTTCCCTTCTTTCTTAATAAATTAGTGGCATTGAATTTGAATAATTTGTATGGGAGGTACCCTTTGTTTTAATCCGATCGAAGTAATATTTGGTGGAGGGTCTAATGGGACTTAGCCTTAACGTTGACCAAAATTTTTCCCGCCTGCTGTGATTCGGCAAAAAGTTACAGGCATGTCTTTTTTTTAAATGTTAATAGGGAGTATAGGGGAATGCTTTGTCGGGGCAGCCTGAGTCTCCGTGTGGGACAGCTATATATTGTTAGGAATAGTTATCCCAATTACCATGGCTCCAATTTAATTACTTCAGGAGCTAGAGCGCCAAATGTAACTATCAAAAAATCTAAATTACACTAAATGTTTTAAGGTCTAGTATATAATCTGCCAAGAGAAGGTATATGATATAATATATCATTAGAAAGGAAATTTTGTGTAGCTTAAATCGTTCTCAGAACTTTTTGCTGTAAATATTACAGTTAACAAAATATTGGCGAAAAATCATAATTTCACCCTTTTGCCACCCCCTCCCCCCCAAATGTGACTCGCAAAAAAGTCTAACTTTTTACTGCGTAATGCGGTCAGGCCATAGAACAATTTGGCAACAAAAGTCGGCTCTTTTTTTGGATGTTTGGGTCTAGAGCTAAAGTCACTTTACTAAGTACACAAACATATCTACATATATAAAAAATATTTTCATCAAATTATAAATAATTCAGTGGAAAAATAATGTTTGTATATATGTATGCAGATTAAATTATTCGATGAGATTTGATTTTCTAGAATATAGAGGGATAATGTAGAGAAACCACGAAGATGATGACTTGAAAGAAATGTGCAAAGTGGATCTGATGTTCACAATGCCGTTTCGCTACCGTCCCGCTGCGATTTAGGCAAAACTTTGAAAGCGCTATGTTCCATACGGGAAGTGGTGTGCACTCCATACATATATGCCAATAAGTAGTGCACGTCCTCTCATATAAAAAAATTTCATGGAATTATTTATTAGAGAGTTTTAACAAGTCGTAAAACGGTTACCAGTCGGCATTATACGTATTGAAATAGATGACGATAAAGTTATGAATTGTCATTGCATCGAGTTACTCTGGCTTAAATTAAGCAAAACACACCATTCACGGTATCCTAGGATACGCCGATAATGAAATATTTCAATTTATATTTGGCGTTTTTAGCATTTTTACGGCTTTCTAAAACTCTCTACTGCTATTTTTTCTCAATAATTTCAATTGAAAAAATTTAACTGCAACAATGTTGCAGGTTTATATTGTGAAGAGAAGCACGCCTGCCTTGGCGTTGGCTAACAAAGTTCATCATTCGTCGATGACTATACCAAGCGTGATAAGATGTGAAAAAGGAAAGCAAAACAAAAATAAACAGTCGGTCACGAAAGATGTCGTTCGGTTTTGATAAAATGTTTCCTTTATTTGATTTTAAATATTTGGTATAATTTTTTAAACAATGTCAAAAAAAGAATGTTAAAAAATACTGTTTTATAAACAGAAACAAATTCTAGTGCACATTTTGGTACTGAGTTGGCTACATAACTATCTATGCATTTTATTACTCACACAGTCTTATGTACATAATACAAGAGAAGGTTTGTATGCCTACAGTATACAAACGATTTATTTGATTGATTTGAATTACTGTCAAGCACCGCATTATGCAAAATCGTAGAAAAGGGTGTAAAATATAACCGCTTTCCCCCAAACGTTTTGTTAGCGTTACACAGTTTTTTGTGTTATTATTTTTATTTTGTACAAGGAATAGAGATCAGAGTTAGGCGCTATCCTTCGTAACATATCAGTTATCTAGTGGCGGATTTATACATTTACTGCTAGTAGGCTTTTCACATTTTGCCGCCCTTTCCGATTTCTACAAGTATACTATCTTGATGAAGAGGCTAAAGATTTTAGATCTTTCGCGATTTACCGACAAACTTTCAATTATCCCCTCCCATATTAGTACTCACTTAAGAGCTTCGATTTTTCCGTTTACTGACTCATGCATAGAAACTTTTATCGTTATCCTGCGGTAGCGTTTTTCTTTTTTTGTAAAAAATTATCGCGTAAAATTGAAATTGACCCCCCAATTCACTTAAACCAAATTTTCAACTTCATGAAATTCCACATAAACGCAAGAGGCACTAACCATTAGATAAGAGTTTTGAGAAATCGGCCCTTAGAATTTCCAACAGCAAGTTAAATACTTTTGGCATTTGAAAGCTTAAGAAACATTTTTTGAAGGATCAAAAGGGCAATCATATAATTTTCCTTTCTGTGGAGAAATTCTGTTTTTTTTTTTTACTAAATCCCTCCATGAAACGGTTTCAATTTAAAAACGAGACCGAGGCTAATTTCGGGCGCGGCCGAAATTTGGATACCCTTCGCTCCCCTCGGGCTAAAAGTTTTTTCGGCCGTACCGACTTGTATTTATTCCCCCCCCCCCCCACACCCCATTCTTTTCCTTCTGTCTTCACAAAAGTTCCGATGCGTCGGCAAAATAATATTTGTGTGGGGTTTGGTTGGAATAAATGGGCAAATAAAAATATTTACTCAGAAAATTTTATTGGGGGATGCGGGAGCATTCGATTTGTACGATTCCATTTGTTTTGATCTTTTTAGCTGCTTTGATAAAGACACATTAATTCAAGGTTTTGTGAAATTGGTGTTAAAAAATGTTTCTTTGAAGAACCAAAATAGGGGGTTCGGCTTGCATGGCAGCCCCATGACCCCATGGTCCAATTTGATCCAACCTTACATATGTTTTGTGTCATCAATAGAGATACATTTGTGTGAAATTTGGTTGATTTTGGTGCACAAATAAAAAAAAATTCTTAGAAGAACCTAATTTGGGGGTTGGATTTGTATGGCAGCCCCATGACCCCATGGTCCGATTTTATCCATTCTTACATATGTTTTGTGCTAACAATAGAAATACATTTGTGTGAAATTTTGTTGAAAGTGGTGCACAAATAAAAAAGTTTTTCTTAGAAGAACCTCATTTGGGGGGTTAACTTTGTATGGCACCCCCATGACCCTATAATCCGATTTGATCCATTCTTGCTTATATTTTGTGTTATGAATAGAAACACATTTGTGTGAAATTTGGTTGAAATCGGTACACAAATAAAAAAGTTTTTCTTAGAAGAACTCAAATTGGGGGGCTAGGTTTGTATGGCAGCCCCATGACCCAGCGATCCAATTTTTGTGAATCAAACACACAAACAGCCTGCAACAATAAGAAGCACGTGTGCAAAATTTCAGCCTGCGAGTAAAACGCGTCGCAACAGACAGACAGACAGACGGACATGCTCCAATCGACTCCCCAAGTCATGCTGATCATATATGTATACTTTTTATATGGTCGGAGATGCGAAAGGTATAATAATGAGAAGATCAATCTTTAGGACGAATGAGATCCTGCATTGGCTGATTTCAAGATTTAAATTTTTAATTGAAAAATTAGGAAAATTGATTTCTTTTAAATAAATTTAAAAAGAAAAATTTTGGTTCTTGGTCTAAGTAAATAATTAAATCTTGATCTATAGCCGTTTCAGATTTATGTATACTTCTTTTTTTTACTTTTTCCTTTGTAGATTTTCAAGTTAAATTTTTTTCCCCGTTGTTTCGAACTAACAAAAAACTGAAGCATCAAGCTTCTCTGTAAGATTTAAGAGCTGCTATTGTCTATTCAAAGAGTAGACGCTCAATGCATAAAAAAAGGCAAAGAAATTGCTTGCTTCTACCATATATATTCGCTGCATTAATTAATTGTTACTAGTTTTTTAAGCTCTGGTCTGAAATATTGGCAAGAAGCACTACTGATAAATCCGCTTAATCATTTCCCTGGATCTTAAGAAAGTGGAACACATGTTAGTAGGGGTAGGAACAGTGGCGCCGGAACGAATTTTTTATTGGGGGGGCAAGATTTTTTTTCTCAAATTCATATTAAATTAAGCGGTTACCATATACCGGACCTCTAGCCAGGACCGGCTCTACTATATGTGCAGAATGTGCATTTGAACGCCGAGCCTCATTAAGTGAGGCAAACAAACAATTTCAATTTTGGATTAATCTTAATTATCTCATTTTAAATTCAAAATTTTGTAATTTTTAATGTTCTTTAATCGGACGTTTTGAAAACTTTGCGCTTTTATATTTTAAATTAACATTTTCAAAAATTTCGAAAATCTCGATATGAAAAAAAATTGATAAAAATTTGCACTTTTTGTGGAATTTTTGGGCGATTTTAATTTTTAAAAGGTGATAGTTAGGACTTCCGCTATAATAACATCTACATTAGGTCTCAAACCCAATTTTCGAAATTTTCGGTTTAAAAACATAGAAATTCGAAATTATTGAAAAATCGGATTTGAAAATTTAAAAATACGTAACTACAAAATGTGCAAATTTCGATTCTTATGTTTTCAAATGGAAAGTTTGGGTTTTGAAACCTTATTTAGAGAATATTCAATCGCAAAGCTGAGGGTTCTAGTACTTGCCACATGCCAACCCCCAGTGAAAATGAGCCCCCCTTCACCTCAGTATAGCAGCTCTTCATTAGATATATTGCGCTGATAGTGTAGTTAGCACATGGCACATGGGAAAAATTGTTTTTTGTTTCCTATGTTTTTTTTGGAGTGCTCAGCACAAAAATTCGTTGCGAAACAGGGTCAAAATCGTATAAAAAACACCAAAAAATGACTACCAATTGTACAGATACCGCTTAACGCATTTTAAAGAGTAATGGTGCGTTGGACCTGCAATTATGTTTTTTCTAACATGTTCAAGGGCATGTTATCGGAGAAATGTACACATTCGGAGCTTTGGGCAAAAAAAAAAAAATTTGGATTTTTTTTTTGCGGCTTCGATTCTGATTTACAACGAAATTTTGGTGGCAAGCTCCGGATTACAGCTCAGCACTCCAATAAAACATAAAAAAATAACAAAAAGATTCTCCGCCACACTTTGCAATCTGAAATCCCCAAATGACTACACTATTAATAATTTCCGGAAATACTCATTTCTAGACTAGAACCGCTCAGGAAAGTGGAAAGTCCCCTTTTTCTTAAACGACGACAATCTAAAAATGAATATCTTTCGAATTCATTAGAGGAATTATGTATGTTAAAAGAGTAGCTCATACTGAGGAGGTGGCTCACTTTGACTGTAACTACGGATATATCTAAAATTGAAGAAACGGCTTTCAACACACAGGTCACCATAATACCTAGGACCGTCGCTGCCTCTAGCAGCGGTTTCCTCTGGAAACCAATTTTTTCTTTTAAGAATTTTTCAGGAATCTAAATTCCCTGTTCGATCCCTGTGAACAGGAGAAGGATTAGATGTGTCAGACGTTTTTGTGTCATTGCTGAATGTAGCCATGTTAAAGACGTCGTAAAGCACGGAACGACCTTTCTGATGATGCTGCTGATGCTGGAACCGTCAGAAGTAATGTTACTAGCCGTATTAACTTGCTGTGCTCGATATGATTCCAAAGTGCTCAGCAATTTCGGCGCAACATGTAGGCGAAGCTCCCGGCATACTCTTCAAAAGAGTTAACAGTGAGCGAAGATCAACAATATCGAATGATCATACTCGTAGTATACATGCACTAGATGCACGTATGCAACTTTCTGCGAACCAGATATTCCATCATGAAAACAAAACAAATATCCACTACTGGAATAATAAATTGAATATATACAATGTATAAAAATATAAAATAAATGATTCTTCATTTTTAATATAATGCAATATATGTAGTACTAATTGCCCCTTTAGCCAAAATATTGAGGGGGCAGTTGCCCCCGCTGCCCCCCCTGTTCCGGCGCCATTGGGTAGGAAGGCTAAATTCTGTCGCTTACAAAAGTAAAACATAAAAAAAAATATTATACAAGTTTAAAAAATCTTGTTTTGCACCCCAGACAGTTTAAATACTGGTAAAAGGGATGCAAACAAGATTAGGTGGTGTTTTCTCATTTTTAAGTTATCCTGGGATTTCAATCACTAAGGAAACACTACCTTTCCTTTTTGTTTCGACATTATCTTGATATTAAGAAGTGCTTATATTTATATTAATAGTCCTGTAAAAAAATGAAATGGCCCGGACTTATTTCATTCTATTATTTTCACTAAAAGATAATGAACCAGATAAATATAGTAAGAGACACTGTGGGATCTAAAAAATAGAACAAATATAGATATTGTTAAAAAAAAGAAACGTTTTCATTTCCAACGAGATGGAATCTAAAAGGTTGATGAGATATACGTAATTTAATGTGTATAAAGAACAAATTAATGCATTTCGATCGACCAAATAGTAAGAAGAAAGGTATTTATAACAAGCAAATTGAACGAAATTAAAATGTACTGATATTGGACATAAACAACTGTAAAACCATCCATTGAATTTAAAATAAATTGTTTTTTTTTTTCTTTCATCTAAGAAAAAAAGAACTAATGTCCATATTGTCCATAATTGTACAAAATAGATATACACTGCCTGTCATAACTATAGCCATAAAACAAACTGGTCCTTGGAAGTTGAAAGACAATACAGTTATTCCACATACTACACAGTAAAGGGATATTGAAAAGACAACTAATTTCACAAAAATTTTCCCTGTATTTCAAACCGTTATTCTTCTATAATGGAAAATCTGGAATTCCAGTCTTTCATAAGCACTTGGAATTAGTATTGCAAAAACTGATTAAAAAGCGGAAATTTAGAAAGTTGATAACCGTAAAAATCTTTTTTAAATAAAATTGACTCTCAGGGATTAGTTTATTTATTTCTCAATAAATAATTATAACCGTTTTTCGATTTTTTTGCTTATTGACCTCTCAGTAGCGATAACCGTTTCTTTTACGTAGAAAACTCTTCCCAATTATGTTTTTCTTTTTGAATTTGACGTAATAATGTTTCCTAAAGATTTGTTGTCTACTTTTGATAAAGGAGAGGCCATACCTCCGTAACATTTCTTACATTTGAACCTCCTTGAAGTGTAATGATTGGTTGGAGATGATGTAACCTCTTATGTGCCATGTCTTCTGTATTCAACCGAAAAAAGTTTATGATCAGGATATTGCAGAGAAGTTTTTACTGCATTCAAAGTGGTTACATCAACTTTTAAATGCATAAACAACCCAGCTTAACGCTATTAAATAACTCTGTGCAAAATTTGTATTGAGATCTATGAAAATCTAGCAAGTGCTCATTAAAATTATTGGTCAGGGTAGTCTACCAATAGAACACTTGATTTCGTTATTTCCGGTATAGGAAAAATTTCATAGGATTGTCCTGATAATAAACTGTTTACATTTTATACAGAAGATAGGACGCATAACGGATTTTGAGGCAAGAGATTGCATCATCTCTCACCAGTCCTAGTAGTTAAAGTTGTTTCCAATGTTACAAATGTTAGGGAGGAGAAATTAGACAGGGAACCTTGGAGAAACATTATTACGTAAAATTTATAAAAAACACGATTACAGAGAGTTTTATTTGTAAAAGCAGCGGTTATCGATGCTAAGAAGTTAATAAGAAGAAAACTCGAAAAACTTTTAAAATTATTTCGTGAACAATTAACAAAACAATCTCTCAGAATCTATTTTATTCGAAAAGAATCTCTTCCGTTGATAATTGCCTCAATCTCTGCTTTTGAATCAGTTTTCGTCATAATAATTCCAAGTGCGGCTATAGTTATGACGGACCGAAAGTTTAATTTTTCCTTTATGGAGAAATAACGGTTTGGAATAAAAGGAAAATTTTTGTGAAATTATTTGTCATTTAAATATCCCTTTTGTTTATAGTATATATGGAATAACTGTGCTCTCTTTAAATTTCTAATGATCAGACTGTCTTATGGTGCGGCTATTGTTATGACAGGCAGTGTATATGTACATAGACCTGGGATTTATACAAAGTTGGTGGCCGACACTCAGGGCCGGATTTCCCATATGGGCAACCTGGGCAACTGCCCGGGGCGGCAGATTCTGAGGGGCGGCAATTTTCGAAAGTATCCCTTTGTTTTAAACTCTGTGAAAATAGCATTTTGGAAACTCTTAGAGCAGTTGACATAATTAGACAAAAACTTTAATTTCATCTTTCCAATTTACTCAAGTTAGATATATTCCAGAGCGCCCAATCGAACACTTAACTGAAATTGAAAAGTCTACAAAAAATTCTTGTCATCTATACAAAAGGCACTTAACTTTCATGCAAAATTCTTTTAGCATTCATTCCGAGTATTATACTGGTGGCGCGTAGTTCAGTGAGTGTAGAAGTAGAAAGTATTTTCGCAAAGCATTGGCGTCAACTTAAACAAGGGAAGGGATCTAGCAAGTACTTCAGTGTAAATTTTAATAGGAAGCCTTGGGGAGTTTTTGGGTGCAATATTCAGGGATCCGGAGCGGCCCAATTTTATCGCTCTGCTATAGGGTGACCACCTGCCTGCCTTCGATTTACGGGTCACTAGCGTATAAAATATGGGTTTCCGATTTTTTTACGGGGCAAAAAAAGCTATGTTATGCCAATGTCTTTTTTTTTGTAATAATAATATTTCTTATTTGATGATAAAGCCTCTAATAACTATTCATTTTGCAATATAAAGTTTTAAAAATCTGTAAATGTCATTTTAAAATGGCATTTTATTTGAAGCTCAGCCTTTACAGTGTGAGTATGGGACGAAATTGATTAGCTTTTCTTGTGCCAAAACTAACCAACACCCTTATCGAATTCGTCGATAGTGAACCAGCTCGCATAGCTCGAGTACATTTTACGTCGAAAACAGTCAAAAATTCTTTCGGGCTGAACAAGGCTTTTTGGCTGTGTTTGACGAAATGGATAAGGGTTGTTGGGTACTTAGCTACTAGAAAAGCTGATCGATTTCATCACCTGCGTGAACAAGGGATCCTAAATACGCTGCCAGGATAGAAAAGACCAGTTTCAAAATTCGAATCATATTTTGGTGCTATTATTGACAGCTTTAAAAAATTTTGTCCGTGTATCTTGGCTTATCAATTCATCGACATCTCTTCATCTCCTGAACAGATTTATTAATTGCGGGCGAAATTACAAAAAAAATCCTCATGAATTTCATCCAAGATTACTGTAGACTGTAGTTATGTTTAGACATACGACGATTCTCTCCAGTTGCTCAAATTTCAGTTTGTCTGCAAATTTAAGGGTTGCCGACGGTACAGGTAAGTGTGTTCGGCAAAATCGAATCCTGATTCCAAATACTGCAACGCATTCATGCATGTTAACAGTGTTAGCTTGATTATGTCACTTTCGCGTCCCGGTAAATTTCAAAATATTCGGTTGACTTTAATGCAATCAAAAAATTTTTTTCTTGAATCATCCATTGTTTGCCCCGTATTTTATTTTTTCGATTACGGGTTTTTGAACTTTCGGTGCCCGAAAAACGGGGTAACCCGTAAAATACGGGGCATCTGGCCATCCTATCTGCTACCACTCGAACAATTTTGCCCTTCTGACAGTATCCTTTTGTACGATATGAATAAAGTTTATGGCTAACGAAATTTAGCGCAAACGTTTGAATATTGTAGAAATCTTACATGAAATTAAAAGTGGAATAAATCAGGCTAAAATGTCAATTCAATAGTTTTTATTTGAAATATTTCGGAGATGGCCGAGTTTTTTCAAAAACAAGTCGATCCACTCCGCTTCGACGAGCAAAAAAGCGCTGCTCGCTCTGGGAGTTAGTTTCGCTTCGACCTTTTCCGCTCCAGATCCCTGTAACAATCAAAGAATTCCTGAACCTATATTAAATAACTCTAGGCCGCCCACACATTCTGCGTGTGTGGCCCAGTGTCCCTAGTTAGTAAAAGCAAGCACACATTTTCGAGTTTTCTATTACCAATTTATTGTCTTAAAATTAGCCGCGAAGCAACTGGGATGTAGCCAGAATTTGGTTTCAGGTGGATACCTCCACACTTGGGATATTAGAAATGATGCATTAGCTATAAAATTTTCAGTAACATGTTTCTGTCGTGTGACCAGGTTAAAAAAATCACAATTTTTAAGTTTAAATTTTCGAAATGTAATTTTCCTTCAGAAACAAAAAAAGGGGAAGACACATAAAAAAATCATTCCACATGACACTAATGAAAAATTTTAGTTTTCGAGGTTAGGTTATTCGTTTATAACTTCTAAAACTACAAAAAATGAGAAAAATTTCCGAAAGGGGAATATAGCAAACATTCTGAACACATTCTGAAGAAAATTAACATTCGATGTAATGAAGGGTCCGAACCCCATGGACCTTCACCTGGCCCCCTTTCCACGGAAGCACCATATTGTCAACCAAACAAAATAACATCGGTCACTTGCGTAAAAATATGAAATTTTCTTCTCACATACCACAGCACAGCTAACGTTTTTCCTAGCATGTGTATAACACTACTTTCAAATTTAACCAGTGGCGGAGGGCGGCTATTTGGTTACTGCCCAGGGGCGCCATAGAGGCTAAATCCGGCCCTGCCGACACTGCTCCGTACGCTACGAGCCGCCACTGTTCACAAGAAATTAGGTTTTGATGCTATTTCACTTTTGTTTTTTTGTTCGATTATGTTCAACTTCTTGATACAAAGTGAAGTGAAAATAAATTTTAATAAATTTAAGAAATAATCGAATTAGTAAAAAGTGGCATTGAAAATGAAAAGGCTTAATTAGAACATCTCATTTGATTATGGTTTTATGAAATTGCCTACTATTCCCAAGTAAATGACTAGTTTCAAGTTTCATTCGATGAAATTTCATTGCAGTGACAATATACTCAAAAGATCTATCGATCAAATTTAACTAAAAATTATTGAATGTAGGTACATTAAGCGTAAAAATAAAAAAAAATAAAAAATCTGTATCTATTGGAATAAAAAAAAATTACTCCAAATATGAACATTTTTTACAATAAAACATCCGACTTGAATACGACTGAAAGAAAAATATAAAAAGTCGGAGAAAAAAAAGGATCATAATAAATTTCTTCCTGTGCAAAACCGGTGAAATATACTACGGAAATAATCCTGTTTTGTATACCCACCTTCCTGCAACATTCACCTCGCGAACCTCTTTCCGGCATCTAGATATTTCATACACGTAGTATAGCTTGGTACCCATGCAGATATTCTGCATTTCATTTGGTCATGCCGCAAGAAGAAAAGGTATTAAAGAATTGTCCGACGAATGGCATGACTAGTCCTCGTCTGCCCATTACTGTTGCTTTTCACATTATTATCCGCATGCTTCTATTATGCTGGACGCCATAGAGAGGACGAAATATTCACCCGACATGTAAAATCTAGCATAAACAGTAGCACATAACAACGACAAAACCGACAACCTAAAATAAATAATACAAAGCGACATCGCGTCGTGTAAATAAAAGTAACAAATAATAATTCTTGTCCTATAAAATATCCACAAAAGTATTAAAATTGTTCCGACACGGTGTCTTTTGTATATGTTCCACCGAAAAATCGGACAATTTTGTCCGGTGGTGGGGTGGCGTTGTTAAGGTTTATTCGTGAAAACCGACCACCTTCTCATCCTAATACCCAGTGGGTCCGGCAAAGAACACAAAGTGGATCTAGCTATGTGTGGAAATGTTTTGTTGGTGGAATTGCGAGCTGTCTTCCCTGTTTAAATCCATTTGGATTTTCATGAGTATCTGTAAGAAAATTACTGGAAATTTATAATAGTCGACGAGAAAATGAATCCTGCTCTCGGCGCGTATGTCCATTCTTGTGGCGAGCATGGATGGGGCTTGTAGAGAAGCAAATGGTTACAGTTTTATGTTGTGTATTTTGGAAAACATCAAAAATACTGAAGTACGAAAGTGTATCGAGCTTGTGAATATTGGATGAGAAAATTTTCAATTATCCCACCTCTGGCTGATAACGCACACCTCTCCTTTGATAGTTGAATTCAGTCCATAGTCAATGATAATTCGTTTCAAAATTCCAGACAGAGACTGATTTTTGTATGGAAGGATCTCATGCCTTTGTTACCCACTCTCCGCCACTTTGAGGGATTTAAAATACATCCGGATTGTATCCATGAGATCTGGATGTACATGTAAAATTCACAAAAACAGAGCATTAACTGTGTTTATAAATCAAATATTTGTGACATTCTAGTTCTGCGCAAGGACTTTGTGTTCTGATCCCAGTTTCGTATTCTAGTCGTCCAGGTCATCTTCTGTTTCTCGAGAAGCTGCCTTTGCTTTTAAATGTTTTCCCCGCGGATAACAGGAGGAGTCACTGCCTGTCTGCCTGCATGTACATTGTCATTGTCAGTCTGCGACGATTTTCCCCTGAGGAAAGGGAAGGCGTATGCAAAAAAGGTTTAATGTTTCAGAGCGATTATTCCAAGGGAAGGTTTAATGAATCGGTGATCGCATGAGGACTCCGTCTAACATATTTATCACAATACATTTTAAACTTATAATTTTCGCGCATTTTTACGTAAATAGTAGTAGCTGATTTGAGATTGCAAGATGTGGTGGACATTTTTTTTAAGTTTATGTTTTTTTGGGGTGTTGAGCACCAATCCGGCGCTTCCCATACCAGATTTATTGCGGAAAAAGGTAAAAATCGCGAAACACCTCAACATTTTTTGCTTATTATCCTTTTTTTTGCGAAAAGCTGTCCATGAATATGTTAGATAAAACATCATTGCGCGTCGAACGAGACATAAATCTTCAAAATGCGTTAAGCGGTATTCCTACAATTGATATTTTATTTTATTTTTTACTTTTTTTGCGGTTTCGACCCTGTTCCGCAACGAAATTTTTAGTACAATAGGCCCGTCGACCTTAGTGCTACAAGCCCCCTTTCACGCACCCCCGCCCCCTCCTCCTCAATCAAATCTAATCTATCGAAATTTTCCTGGAAAGCTCCGGATCCGCACTCAGCACTTTAAAAACACACACTTGTAGCAATCTCAAGGACTAGGTTTTCCACCTGATTATTAAACTATTATCCCCATTTATATTTCTAATATATTTAGCTTACATATTACATATTACATATTACATATTGAAAATTTAACAAAAATTTTGGAAAATCGAATAGTCCATATGTGACAAATGCTTTCCTCGCTATTTCACCCTTGCCACTAATTCACACTTAAAACAATACAAATCTAAAGGCCGGTTGGCGTGTATCGTGTATGATCGAGCGCAAGTGAGTACGAGTGCCAGCTAATTAAAAGGACTCATACTGGAGGCATCTGGAGCCGAAGAAGGATACAACCACTGTGGATAAATAAATTAACCCTTTCCGACATTTATGTGTGATCCGAGGACGGTATGAATTACAAGCTGCCACTAAATCATCCGATTAATTAGAGGTTGGATTGTGTAACGAAACGTATATGTACAACGTTGTTTTGTTGTCTGAATAATATGAATTGAAAACATGGTGTTGTTATGTGCAATTCATGCTTCATGACAAGGATTCATACAGATGTGCATATATAGCCGAAGAAAAGTAAATCAAAATACGACCATTGAGCGGCAAAAATCGTGTATCACAATTTTAGTTTTTTAGATTTTTATAGACTACAACACTCTACCTCAGGAAATTTATCATTTCACTTCGGAAAAATTAGCGGAAAGCTGGATTTTTGCATGAGTCTTCCTTTCGAGGTCCTCATTGGTGCTACAGAGGGTAAATAACCCTCAAAAACGGATTTTTTGTATGTCTCGATAATGGTAATATGTGCTGAAAAGTGGTGTATGGCAAATTGGTTTCTGAATAAAATGACAAAAGTCGATGTTGATTCGAGCAATCATAACGGTGCTTGGCGGTGAAACGGTATTTTTAAAAGGTTCCATGAAAATATATATAACGGTAACTGTGGCTAAAAAAATTGTATGGTGAATTAGTAGCCCATGCGGTTTTGAAGAGTGTGCCTGAATTTATCATTTGAGTCGTCCAGTTGCAAAAATAGTTAAGCGCCATGTAGTTTATTTGGTGGAAATTGCAAAAAACCGCTGGTAGGTTTCTAAGAAACTTTTATGATTAGTTTTTCATTAAATTTCGTTTGCGATTGTGCTTGAAGTAAAACTAGATACAGCTTCAAAATCCTAGATTAATATTTTCCTGATTAGAGAAAGGAGAAGTTTGGATTTAACGCCTTTTGCAGCTGGAAAGGGTTTTTAACGACTTTTGCAACTCAAAATTTTAGTTGAATGAGGATAGGGTATGAAAATAATGTTTCCCAAAATAAAATTCAATGTTTTCAATTTTTTGCAAACATTTTTTGTTTCGAACAATAGGGAAAATAATTTAGAAAATCTAAAAATGTCTTAATAAGAGGGTTGTCAAGTTGCAATTATTTAGAGAAAATTCAAAATGTAGCCTAGAAAATATGCATTAATTGGCGGCAATAGTGTATATTTTAAACTTGACAGGATTGTCAATGTCCCTGTTGAACAGGGAGTATGTAAGAAGGAGAAATAGGGGGGAAAAAGTGACATTTTTCAGTTTTTTTATGTCTATTTCAAAAATGGTCAAATCTATATGAAAATATTCCGAGTATGTCCTAAACTAAATAAAATTTCCTTGGCAGTAATAAAATTTATTACTCGACCTGTTTTTGGAAAATATCCTGCTGGGTATTTTTAGATAGGTACATTTTGCATCATTACTCCTGAAAATACGAAAGTTAAGCCATGTACATAATTGTGCAATGTGTGTAAATGTCTGAAGCTCCAGTAATTTTTTACTAAAAATTATCTTGATCCTGTGTCCCTTGTTTCATCCTTATTTAAAATCAAAAAAACAAATATGCACACGCCCGTAACTCTTCTAAATTACATTAAGGAGGAAAATTTCGGTTTGTCATTAAGGCAAAGCTTCATTACACTTATCATAAAATAAAGTTAGATGATGTGGACTCGATCTGATTTAATTCCAGGATTATCTAATTAACCCTAAATTACTAACAATACGTAAAATTGACGTGTTCGCTCACATTATAATGTGCATACCCAATTCCACGAGTCTGGCTAAAGGTACGTTGTCCTCGACACGACTGCATCGGCTCTAGCGACAGCGACTCGCTCATTTCATATGAAAACTCGTTTTTAGAATGAGAGAAAAATGAGTTTTTATATGAAATGAGCGAGTTGCTGTCGCTAGAGCCGATGCAGTCGTGTCGAGGACAACGTACCTTAACTACTCACTGCAGCAGTGCTTTCCTCAGTTAGTTGTTGTACGTTAATGTGAGTGGCAACATCCTGCTTGTGGTCTAATGCAGTGGCGTAGATAGCTTTTCGGAGAGGGGGGGGATCATTTTGCAAGATTACTTATACTTTTACGGTTATCAAATTTTGAGTTTCTGAATAACAGATTTTGTATTTATCACACAAATAAGCAGTCTTTCGGATCAAATTTTGGTATAGCATATGCCATACTATAGAAGCAGAGTCCTGAAAATATTGTACCGATAATTTAGGCTTTTTTAGTACGGTGAGTGAATCCACAGTATTCCAATTTTCGCACAAATTTTCGCTTTTTTTTCAAAACATACCTGTTAACTTTAGACATAATAAGCTTTTCTGTTCTTACCCTTTTTCTTTCATGATCCAGAAAGCTTTTTATTACTTATTGGGTCGTTGTTTCAAGAATTTTCTTTTGTCAATGGTCATTAGCCTAGTTTAGTTGAGGATCTCCAAGTAGAGTTCAATTAGACTTATTTGAACAGGCTGGCATACATTTTTAAAACACTGCAAAAAAAATCTAAAATACTTGCTATTGCTACAATTTTCTTCCCACTAAAACTCAAACATTAAAGGATTTTAGAAGACACCTTTGTACTAAAATGTTATGCGACAAACTGGTGCTCTTTTTAATCACTAGACTTTTAGAGACGTTTTGGACTTTCAACTGTTTGTACGTGAACTTTTTCAGTTGTGCGTGGTTAACTTTCATAAATATTTCAAGAACCGAATGAAATAAAGTCATGCCTGGTTCAGTCAGGGGAAAGATTGGATCTTGATATGAACACCCCTGTTGAAACCAAGTTGCTCTAATTCAATATGGTGTTACGCGAAGGAAGAAATGCATTCCAATGAATGTTGAAAGGACGTCGAAGCTTTCACTGTACGTACAATTGCTATACACTGAGAAAAAAATCCTGTAAATTAAAAAAATACGCATATGATTCAAAGAGATTCAAATATGATGCTTCATATTTGTTTCCCTTTGAATCATTGTATAATCCCTTCATTTCAAACGGATTTCCCTTTGAACTAATAAGATATTCCTTTTGAAAGTCTATAATCACTTTAAATTAAAGTGATGCAGTGTCAATTTAATCAGGTCACAACCATAAATCGAAAGGATTTGCTTTTAATTTAAAAGGATGGACTCTTTGTTTTAAATGCATGAACTCAAAAGAATACTTTAAATTACACCAAAAGGAGTAATTTTCACAGGGTGTTTTTTCCCTGTGAAAATTAGTCATAAATGAGTTTTGTATAACTGACCTCGCTATAGGTGTTGGCGACATTTCATTTACCTCTTTACGCTCTAAAATGCATAATAAATTACCTGCCTACAGAGGGATTCGATCCCGCGACCCTATGATTTGAAGACTAACGCCCCTACCTACTACACCACACAGGCTATACGGGACGACGTTTATAATTTACACCATACATTGTGACATCGCTCTACCACACTGCCGACCAACAGCGAGTGTAAACAAGAAAAAAAATCCTATTTAAAATTTGGATTTAAAGGATTTCCCATTAATTTAAAAAGAATGAATTTGAATTAAAGCGATATATATTTAAAAGGAAAGGATTATATTTAATATAGGAATGTAACTCGATTTCAAAAGGATATCGAGTTAATTTTAAGGGACGTTATTTTTCTCGGTGTATACAATGTTCAATTGTCCTCTGTTTGCCAATTAAAATGCATTCAAAAAGACTACTGTCGCTACCGAAATCCATAGAGCCTACTATGGCTTTGGGTTTGAATCACTGTTTCCATCCATCGATTAGTACGAGGTTGTAGTTTACTTAACCGTATCTGATTTTAACTGAACGTTTGTTCTAAACTTCAACAGTTGAGAGTTGAGTCGTCAATTTGGAATCAACCTTTATTTTCCGCCATTCCATCACCAGTGCTTAAATAAGATTAAGAATAACGAGACCGAGGCTAATTTCGGGCGCGGCCGAAATTTGAATACCCGTCACATTTGAATGAAACTGAAGCTCCTTTTGTGTTAAAAATTTCTACCGCAGCCCAATAACGTGTTCCGATTCCATCTGTTCCTGGATACGTTGAGTTTAATCCAGGAATACACTTGGATGTATTTTGGTTAATAGTCAAAAAGAAAAAAAGTTGTTCTTACAAGAATCCGATATTTGGGGGTTGGTTTGTATGACAGCCCTATGACGTAATGTTCCGATTTCATCCATTCCTAAATATCTTTTGATGCTTTACTAGTACTAGCAATACACATTCCGGAATTCGGTTTTCAGGCAAACCCTCAATCGTACTATTTTATTATTTGCTATCATTCGCTTAATGTTATCAAAACAGCCAGATCCCGATGTGATCGCATTAAGCGGTGTCGATTGTATGTCACGAGGCTACCACCATGACGGATGCCATAAAACGACCACATATTCTCCATCCTTTCAGAAGGGATATCTTCCTAAACAGAATACAGCAAGAATAGTAGCCTTTATTCTGGGAAATGTGTGGTGAACCTTGGGAAAGCAAGGTTCCAGGGAGGTAGCCAGAGGAGGGGTCCAGGAGACCCTAACTTCCTACAGTATTTCTAATTTATTCATTCCTAAAACTCTGCCGAAATTAAGCTTGTAGTCAGATAAATTGTGTCATCTCGACGAAAGTAGTGACTATATAATAAACAATTTGGAACACACAAAAAATCGGGTGACCCGAAATTGGGATCGTCTTTCATAATGGAAACTTCAACAAATTTCGTAAGAACTCATACAGGCTACACAATTTGAAATAAAATATTTCCCTGTAAGAATGAAGAATTTTTTTTTGAGCCGTGCGAAAGGAAGGCAAAAGCAGCATGACGCGGGCACCGAATACGCGATCGTACTTTCCATAGTTGCTGCTTCGTGCATATACCATGGCCCACGAGCCCTTCTGTAATTTTACAGAAAAGAAGTCTTTGGCGTTGTAGACGTGGCACTCTCTGCTTCCGATGATAGCAGAGCAATTAAGTAATCGTGCGTGCACTCGTGCACGCCCAGCCACGTCAAGCGATAAAATTGGATTCGACACAGGAACAGTGGGACAGGAGGCATATTATGCATTAGGGCAGCGCCGAAACTAGTGTCTACAATTAACAACAAGATTCTAATAATGTCATAATTTCTGATATCCAGCTAAATCCTGGCTACGTCCTTGCAAGGTTCTGTTGGTACTAAATAGGACCTAGAAAAGATCCCTCAACTTCTAAATATTCTCATAGACAAAACATCATCAGCATGTGAAGTGCAAATGTATGTTTTAAGACGCAAAGTTATAACAGGCATGGGAGAAGTGTAGCTAGGATCTCGTTTAAAAGGGGCAAACCCAACATTTTTTTAACACAATGAACCCGATTTTTTTTTAGGATTACGAATAGGTATTTTTCAACTTTTGAATTTCAGTGTTCGAAACTGCAGTCTCAGCAGCATTGTTGGGATGATGATGGCCCTTTCCCTATCTCTGACTATCCGTGACCCTGAGACAAAAATCATGAAGCTGTTTATTTGAAGTACGAAAATTACACCTCCTTGTACCTACCTATTTGAAAGTTTCGTTTTGTTTATTACAATAGATAAATTAATGCCTCATTGCGTAGAGAATTCTTAAGCGGATGGCGACTCTCTGGTTATTTATCGCTACTTTATTGGATTTGGTCAACATATAGGGGAAATCCTTGCAGAGTCCTTTAGTTTGAATTTTCTTTTTCCTAAAGAGGTTGATAGCGGAATCGGATGGAGTACAGTAATTTTTCCATCGTTTTGTGAAAAATTTAAATCGCATCTTTACATGGCTGTTACTTCTGAGTATAGGCAGCTATAGATGCTTGGGATTTTCACCTAATACGAGCAGTGCGGTCCTCTATACATGGCTGTTAAATTTCAAAATTTTACGCTCCAAAATTTCCGAAATAGGGACAATTTTCGATTAAATCGATTGAACTCCAGAACGCAGATAAGTAGGACCTTGAAATTTGGAGACAATGTGAGCGGTGAGCGCCAAGTTTAGCTCTACAGCTACAAGTGTGAGCTGGACACATTTTATAGAGTTTTCGATTAGAAAAGTCGAAAGTGCGACTTGGGCAGCTGTAACTGTCGAACGCAGATAGGCGACCCTAAAATATGGGGAAATGTAAGTAAATGTAAGCGCCAGGTAGCTCCACAACCTGGGGGTACATTAAATTTCAGAACGATTAACCAAAGAGTTTCGAAATTATCGAAAATGAATGTTTGCCACATGAAAGTGCGATTATCCTGCTAATAACACCTAACAGACTGACTACAGGCCTCACGAGGAAGTTATTACGCAGTCATATAGGTTTCTTTGGTGTGGCGTTGGGAATTCTGTACATTTACTAATGCTGTACGACAGGTCAAAATGCTTTAGGTATTGTACAGCAAAATGGTGTACGTCTGGCCACACATTTGGGTGAAGGTGATTGATTCACAAAGAAAAAAGTTGTTAATGCAAGAACCTAATTTCCAGCGGTTGGTTTGTATGAGAGCCCTATGACGTAGTGTTCCGATTTCATCTGCTCCTAGATATGTTTGGTGGCTTTACTAAAAACACATTTGCGCAAAGTTTGGTTAAGATTGGTTCATTAAGAAAAAAGTTTTTCTTAGAAGAATCTAATTTCCAGTGGTGGATTTGTATGACAGCCCTATGATGTAGTGTTCCGATTTGACCTCCTCCTAGATATTTTTGGAGGCTTTACTAGGAACACATTTGGATGAAGTTTAATTATGGTCGGATTAAAAAGGAAAAAGTTTTTCTTATAAGAACTTAATTTTCAATGGTTCGTTTGTATGGCAGCCCTATGACGTAATGTTCCAATTCCATCCGTTTCTAGATATGTTTTGAGGCTATACTAGGAACTCACTTGGGTGAAATTTGGTTAAGATTGGTGCATAAACAAAAAAGTTTTTCTTAGAAAAACCTAATTTTCAGGGGCAGCCCCATGACCCCATGGTCCGATTCCATTCGTTCCGACATATATACAGCGTACACTAAAAAGAAACTTGCATACAAATTTTCAGCTCGATAGCTTCAAAACTGAGGGACTAGTTTGCGTTGCAACAGACGGACAGACAGACAGACAGACAGACAGACAGACAGACGGACGGACATGGCTCAATCGATTTCTCTCGTCACGCTGATCAATAATATATATACTTTATATCGTCGGAGGTGCTTCCTTCTGTGCGTTGCAAACTTCATGACAAAGTTAATATACCCTTTCACATAGTGACGGGTATAAAAAGAAAATAGGCCCGAGCTCTTCCTCAGTTCAGAATAAGAGACCACCAAAGGAAGATTTGAAGAATAATTAACAAATTAGTCGCTGTTGAGGTGAACATAATTTATATTTTAAATAGCTCTTGTCCTTATAAAATTGTATCATCAACTGAAAAGTGACGAATTTGGAGTACCTACGTGCGATATGGTTATTCGAGTTAAAATATTTTTGAATTAGGACGCATTTTCCTGGAACCAATTAGCGTCCTAAGTCGAGGTATGCCTTTTCTATTCCAGATAGTAGGAAGTTGTAAAATAAAATCGGTCAAATATTTTACAGTTGATTTTTGGTGAAGTGTAGCGAATTATAAAACTTTAAACATTTTTTCGTATGGATTGTTTGCTTTTTGTTGTCAAAAGCTCTTTCTATATTTTTTCTATTTTCTGATATGTTCGCGAAACCTCTGAGAGATCTTCATGAACGCTAGGGTACCGCAGAACTCCGTTTGTTTGTTTGTAAATTTATTGTCGAATTACTGCATAAGACTATCTTTGAATTTGAGAAATTTCTACAATTTTTTTTTGGAGATTTTGTTAATAAAAATATTCCTGGTTATAGCTTTGATAGTTCGTATTAAATTGAATAGAATAAAATTGCGAATAACTAGAGAAAGTCAAGACTTGCTTTGCCCTGCTATATACGATAAAACCTTTCGTCAAATTTTAACTTAAAAAAAAATAATGTTGATAAACTCAATCAATAAAGGATGCTGAAAAATTGGAAGCAGTTTTGCATTAGCTTTCCACTCTTTATAATCTTCTGTATTGTATATTTCCCCATTGGAAATTGCGCTTCTGTGGAAGAGCACTTCGTGTTCCACATTATTTTTAAATTTTTGAACCGAATATTAAGATTTTCCGGCAACAAATTTTCAATCAGTGCTCACATTTAATTTCTCTACCAGCACTTCTAGATTACTTCAGTAGAGCTTGCCTGTGCGAAACTCCAGACCCAATGTTAGTTTTGCTTTGTTTTACATATTTCTAAAGTAATAATAAAAAATGTGTGACCGAAGGGGGGGGGGGGATTGATCCCCTTGATCCCCCCCTTATCTACGCCACTGGTCTAATGCGGTAAGTTTAGCAATGTCTTAGAAAATCTAACTACTATTGGAAATCCGAGGCGCAGGCATGTTCTTCCGGGAAAATCTATTTTGGAAACATTGTTCACATACGACCAGGACCAACTACTAAAACAACAGACCGCACAACTCCAACTGAATGTTTTGACCTTTTCATGAGTAACGAAATGGTGTAGAATATATTCACAAACACCAATCATGAAATGGAGCTCCGAAATACGAATATCCGAATAGTTCGCCTGTGAAACCCACGTGTATTTTGAGGTAAGGGCGTATTTCGGTCCACTAATTTTGTCTGGGGCACTGAAAAATAATCACTCATCGGCTGAAAAAATGTATGGCCCGAAACTGGGTAAAAGATGCGAAAAAGATTTTACGAAAATATGAACACGTCGGAATTACGTGTTGTTGGTAATAACGCCTTAACCAGTCATGTTAGTATTCCAGGGTAAAAAGTTCTTCATAAGGGCGCATCTATTTTGTCAATCTGGCGGACATGTTGTTTTGGGTGCGACTGCTTCGTTCAATTTTTGTTAGTCAATTACTCTTACAGTATAGATACGCGATCGCCTGACAAAATCGAATTTCCAACGACAGGTTCTAAAGCTCGAGACGATCGGTAAACAAATGCTAAATCGATCGAGAATTTTTTTCCACAGGCTAATTTCATTAACCAACTTAACGTTTTTGAAAACCGAATGCGAAACTTGTGCGAATACGAAATTACGCTGTTGGAGGCCAACAAAAACATGCTTATCTCGTATTTCAGGCACACTTAGCATTTGCGATCATATCTTCAGGGCCGTGGTACCTTTCGAGCCTTCGACGATAGTGCAAACTTCAACCTTCAACTTTGCGGAATACAGCCAATACTGGAACTATCGTTCAACACCCGATTGAATTTAACGCTCAAAAGTTTTCGTAAAAATCACGCAATTCCGTATTATAAAAAGCCCAGGGATATTATTGCGATCCTAGCAATGTGCTCGATGAAGCAGCCGAGAAAACCGTACAGCAGATTTAAATGAGACAATCAGAATCAGAACAATCGAGTGGCCTAAGCAGTCCTTGACTAATTTCGGCCGAAGAAACCAGGCTGCAAGCTTCCGAAGGCCGTTGAAACCTGAACCTATTTCGATCTGGCTGGAATTCGCGAATCAATTTCATGATATGCATAAATCAAAGGATATCTCTATTTCATGTAGTTACTGGCATTACACACTTCAAAACAGTAGTATATTGTGTGTACCCCAACTCTGCGTTCCAAAATATACCTCTTAACGAGAGACCCGCGAGTTCTAATCGTACGAACACCACGATGAATGTATACCCACGCTTGTACCAACCTAGAAGGGACGTAAATCTCAAAATATTCAATTTCAATTTTTTTATGGAGTAGGGAGGTAGGGTAGGGAGTAGATGGGTCAGATCGGGTTTCCCCTTGATATTTTATAAAGGCATCAACAACTTCAATTCGGTGTCCTGTTAAAAACTTCAATTCGGTGTCCTGTTACCGAATTGAAGTTTTTGGTGATATTCCATATAAAGTTAGAGCTTGATATAGTTTTGTAGGGCAGGTAGGGTATCCTTGCGCTGGACCTATTCTACTTTCCATCCATCCATTCTACGGGTATGTCAAAATTAGCCATTGATCAACATTTTAGGTCGCTAGTGATAATCTGTCGACAGTTATGGCCGAGGGATCGAAGGGTTTATTTGAATGGGAGAAAGGGGAACCCTTGGTCGAATTGACCAATTTTCAATACTGTTTGAGATTTTATAAAATACAACATAATGACTAATATTTCAAACCGCCAGCTTAATTACTTTGGCAGTTATCGTGTGAAGAGACGCACGGCATTTTTCAAAACCATGACTTCAAAGCATATGTTCCGAAATGAATTCGTTTTATTACATAAATCCATGAATTTAACGTTTTCAGCTCCTCGAACAATTCATTTTAAATACTTTCAAAAAAAATATCTCAAAGAAACCGGAAAAAATAATTTGAATTTGACGTATTTTGCACCTGTTTTGATGGATTTAACGAGTTTTGATACCAAAATATTGTGGTTGGATTTAACGAGTTTTGCAACTGTTTGCAGTTTTTATCGCCTTATTACGCCGTAATTATTAAAATTAGTTAGAATATTTTTAATCCTACCTATAGAGCATCAAAAGTGGAATAAAATGGCATCATTAACTCAATTTTTCACAATTTTGGATTTAACGAGTTTTGCAAATGGCCGACTCATTTAAGGGTTCTACGGGGGTTCAAACCTTAGAAAAACGGGAACCTTGGCGTTTTTCGTTAATATCTTTGTAACGGAGGAGTAAGGTCGTGTGTGACAAATTTGTAGCTTCTGTGTGTGCAAAGAACATGCCAAAAGTCCCCATTGATGGGTGGGCACCTAAGGAAGTTATGGGGGCCAAACGTCTACATTTACTGTTTGGGGAATATATAGGTTTCTCGATAACGGTAATGGTTACTAAACAGTGTTATATGTCGAATTTGTGCACATATTGCCGTTATCGAGATATTAAAAAAAAAACGTTTTTGAGGCTCTTTGACCCTCTGGGACACCGCTAGCGTCACTCGTACAGACGGGAACTTTTTGGGTCTTATTTAGGACGTCGAAATGAAAGGCTCATGCAAAAATCGAGCGTTCCCCTTATTTTTGTTTGTCCAATTTTTTTCAAGTTTCCTGGGGTTCGTAATGAAATAAGCCGAACAAAATAATTAAAAACACAAAAATTCTCTTTAGATATGTGCTGATGATAGTTACCAAATATATATGTAGTTGGAATCCGAAATTCATTGACATTTTATGATGAAATTCTATCATATCAGTGAAAGTGTTCGGCGAGGACGGCAACAGCATGAAAAAGCCGTTTACAGTTAAGTTAAACGCGATAAAAAAAATTGTATTAGTAGAAAGCGCAGAAGAAATTACGTTGTTGGATTTCGTTGCTTCGAGTAAGTGATAAGTTTGAAAATGTGTGAATAGACAAGTGGAAAATGTGAGCTTTATTTCAGGTATTAAGGTACATAATTATCGAACGACTGTTCGTCGACTTCCGTGCCTTCGCAAGTCACTCCCAGAACGTAATTTTTTGTTTTCTCCATTGATTGGTTAAAGGTACATTTTCCTCGGTACGACCCCAGCGGCTCTAGCGACAGCGACTCGCTCATTCATATAAAAATTCGTTTTTAGAATGAGAGAAAAATGAGTTTTTATATGGAATGGGCGAGTCGCTGTCGCTAGAGCCGCTGGGGTCGTGCCGAGGAAAATGTACCTTTATTTAACAAGTTCCAAATCAATGGAAAAAACTAAAAATTACGTTCTGGGAGTGACTTGCGATGGCAGGGAAGTCGACGAACAGTCGTTCGATAATTTTTGGTATATTATTCCGGATATCATTTTTAATATTGAATTGCCTTAAATATGTCTTTGAAAGAAAGTAGAATGAAAATGCATAAAATACACATTATCCGCATCATTATTATTTTTGTACAGTGGCGATCCTATGCAGAGGTTTTGGGGGTTCAAACCCCCTCCAAAATTTTCAGATGTATTAACGTTATTTTTTTTTGACAGTAGGTTGGAATTGTGGCTAGGGTAATCGCCTTCGAAGCACAGGGCAGTGATTTCGAAACCCACTGTAGACAGATTCAGTTTATGATAGTTTTACAATTCATCATGTGACGGGCTATGATTTCACTGAGATACTAAATGAGTACTTCTTTATATGAAGACGGCACGTGTTTTACAAACCCGTCATCGAAGCAATTTATGAAGAAATTTTATCGACAATGAGCGAGAGACAGTACTCAGCGAGTTGCGGGCAATATGTTCCTGTTCTTAATAGGACTGACACTAGCAAGGCACTACAAAAAAAAAAATAATAGAAAACTTTGACCCAGCTCTGACTAGTGGAGAAAGATTACGTGTATAGTTACTCTCAGAGGTAAACTTAGAAAAATATCAATGGGAAATCCTTTGAAACTTATTTATTTTCTCCCATTATTTTTGGCCAATAGGAAAAAATCTGATTACTTTAAAAATATAAGAACTATTGTATTTACCAGATAAATATCAGTTTGTTCCAATAATTGCATCGTTTTAAAACAAACAGATAGTCTTATTGTTCTTCAATAGGGTATATCCTGTTAAATTAATAGAAGTGATCCTATAATAAAAAAAAAAGATTTGGAACGCATTTTGATTGAACTATATTTTTATAAGAGTTCCCATGACAGTTATCATTCACCTTACGTTAAATTTTAATTTTTTTAAGAATCATTACGTTTCGCCGTGGCGAGTATTGAACATCGGACTCGCTAGTATTGTAAAGAATTTTCAGAGTCATTGGGCGGCTACCGTACGGTCACGGCTACAGAGCCCTATAGGGCAGCTGAAACCTGAAACTGGAAATGTTGAAATTGCTTTTATGTTTCACAATTTTGCCATACTGACTTCAGGTTAGGCCTAAGTTATTTTATCACACTGGATTAGGGCTAGCGTGAACCTGGTTCCTAAAACCCCTCCCGAAATATTTTTCTGCGTACGCCTCTGTTTTTCTATATTAGTCATATTAGCCGCGTCCTTTTCGTGGAGTGTAGCTCTATCCTGTGCATGCATTACACTAATAAAGTTGTGCTATAGAGACAGTGGCGCAACCAGGAATTTGCCCTGGAGGGAGCTACCACCATCAATATTACTAGACATGTGAATTTGATTTCGCAAGTTGGATGGTGGTGCTACGTGATTTCGAGAATTTACGCTATGCAAGTTTTAAGCTCCCATTGCAGCCTACCTTATTTTTGAAGTATTTTTTTTCGTAGCTTAGCGTCGTGGAAACACTCGTAATCAGCACGTCATTAATCATTTACATCCAAGTCAATTGGAGCAAAGTTTGTAATTGCCCGGTAGCAGACGAGAAAAGAATTTTAGGCACCAACAAAATCTGTACCGAATTTCGGATAAGAACAAAAATTATATTTGTTTTTTGGAAAATCTGCAGCCAAATTCATCGCTTCATATTTCATTTTGAAATATCTTCTTTCCTAATTTCTGGGTCTGGGAGGGGCTTTAGCCCCCTTAGCCCCTCCCACTGTATAGAGAGCATGTTGTTAGTGTAGTGCGTGCAATTCTACTCTGCACAAAGCTACGCTCGACGAAAAGAACGCGCCTATTTTAAATTTAAAAGAACAGAGCAGCATATGCTTAATTACCCAAAGTGGAGTTTTTTTTTACTCCAAAAAGGAAACATAGACACTCCCAATTACGATTTTTGAAAACACCAACCGGAAAACAATTAATAGCCCTATTCGACTCACTGGATAATTTCCAGATTTATTGGAAGTCCCATACAAAATGATAATCCTGGAAGTTGATCCAGGGTATGACTTGGATCATCTGCCAAACTAATCTCCTAGATGTCTTCGCGAACAATTTCCCTAAAATTTCCCGTATGTCATTTTGTTATTCAGTATTTTTGGTTTGTAAACTTTATTCAGAGTTAATCATTTTAATATTTCTTGCTACTTATCCTTTTAATTGTATCTCGCACGGTGCATAATTACAAATGCAATTTATAATTTAGAATATCGCGTTGGGGCCAGATGACACGATAGTCAGCTGTTACCGATTTGGGAAATTTTGATCCGATTTCATTCGACTTGGACAGGATCAATCCAGTCAGTCGAATAGGGCTATTGATTTTTTCGAATAATAAAATATTTCCCTTCTGGGGTAATTATTAAATACTGATCTTTTGAAATAAAATAAACACCAGTCGAGGCCGGACTCCATGGAACACCGGATTGGGGTTTTACTAACACCACTTTTGTTACAGTGTGTCCGGAAACAGGGTGTCCGGAAATTTCCGCATGAACGCACCAGATTCTGATTCCTTATGAAATTCCCAGCAAAAAAGTTGCACTGAACATACCCCCGATTCTTGACCCTTACTTAACTGCCACAGGCATTTGGAAAGTTTGAGAAAAATTATTTTCTTGCACGACTTAAACTTCAATATCTCCAAAGCTAGACTAGCTGGAATAGCGAAATAAGATGATTATTATAGCCTAAATAATAAAACTAACCACACTAAAAACGGATACGAGGTTTGGTTTTTCCAGAGTTTCAAAGTTAGATTTTGATTTGACCCAAAAACTAATTATTTTTCCATCTCAAATTTCTCCTACTTCCGTCAAGGTGAGATGCTTATACGATTCTTTTAAAAATTGGCGCATAGTCTTATGATCATATCTTTCTTACATCATTTCATTCTAGCTCCATTATTTTCATAAAAGTTTTAATGCCTTAAAGTGCAAAAAAACAAGCTTATTTTTGGCTCGATTATGACATAATTTGAATATCTAATATATACCAAATAGCAGAACTTAAGGGGCAGTTTGAATGGAATTGAACTGAATTTGAGCTAAAATTAACCCTATTTTTCTACACTTAACGTATATCAAAACTATTAGCGGTAATGAAGCTAGTAGTATCATTTATATTTCATCCTTTTTTCTTATGCCGATGCCGCTGTATCTCACCTCTTGTAGTTGCTGGAAATAATTCATGCACCATATCATATTTTAAAGCCAAAATGATAGTAGTACCTATAGTAGAACGAGAAGATTGAATCTAGTCGTTAGGAATAAAACACTTCAGAAATAATATATTATTTACCATTTTTATTTTTCAATTATTAACATATACTTTTAATGTTGTTTTTTTTTTCTTTTGCAATAATTTGAGCTTTCCATATTTCATACATTACTAATATCTTTTTCATATGTCTATTTCGAAAGATTTTTAAATAGAATGGAGATATGGATTACATAAATTAAACTAATTAAACAGAAAACAAATAAGTTAAGTTTGAAATGTATATCATCTGCTTTTCTTTTCTATTGTTTATGGCATAACATAAAAACATTATTTTTTACATTGTCTAAATCTTAAGAATCTTTAGAAACGCAAGATACACTTGAAATACAATTGAAGTGCACTATAATGACAGTAATGATTCATTCTTCGAACGGGGGATTGTAGGATTATGTTCTTTCATGGCTGTGTACTGTATTATATAATAATAAACTTTAAGTATTTCATTAGGGTTTGACATTTCAATATATAGGCTATTTTTATTTTATTTACTTTTAGGAATCATGTTATTTGAATGAATGGTTGCCGGTTTGTTTCGAATCCTTAATATGGGTATCTATCATATACATTTTAAGGGATATATGTATAAGTTATCTTGTATGTAAATTTGAAATAGATTCTGTACGTATACATGTTCGGTTTGTTGTTTTTGTTTATCTTATTTATATATTCATTTAAAATAGTATGTTCTCCCTTAAAAAAACAGGCATTTTCTTAAACTTGTTTTTTATTTTTATTTTTCATATGATTTTGTCTGTCTTTATTAACGTTCAACAGAAAACAATTTAAGCGTCTAGGACATTATTATTTTATACGGTATATCAATGATATCGAAAAGTTATCACTCTACTCTGCGTTACGAGTTACTGATTTGGCTTTTTCTTAGATTCATTTTTACATAGTTTTCATTTGTCAATTGATTTTTTTTATCTTTTCAGTTTTATTTCGTACGTATACCATTTATTTTGTATTTTTTTTTATACTATCGTATATATTTTTCGTACACATTTGTTGAATTCATTAAAACGTATTTTTATCACCCAGATAATAGTGGTGACTGTTTTTTTTAATTTAAAAAATATTTTCTTTATGATTTATTCTCATATTTCTTAATGATAAGTACCTATATCATACTGAATTGTTAAGTCTTCGAAAAACAAGCCTTTTTACATCGACATAATATTAAGGAAGTTACATGGAGAGTATACATTGTAATTTTCTTGTTTTATCATATACGCTTAAATATTATAATAAAATTCTATTTTTGTTAGATGCATTTTTATAAGTAACCAAGTAGCTTAGAATTTAGTATAATACAGTGGAAATCTATTTCATTATACATGGATAATTTCATGTTATTCAAGATCTATTCTAAAATAAATTTACATGCTGGAAGTGCGATTTAATTTTGTTTGCGTAATACGATATTTGAATATTTTGATTGTAAATATTTTTTTTTTGTCCAAAAAACTGTTTTTTTATGTCACATAATTTCGACACCAAATTTTGGATGTCAATACTTTTTGAGGTTCATTAATTTTAGTACGTATACGAGTTTTTTTTTGTATTTTTCAATGTGTATTGAATTTTAGGGATTCAATTTATTTAAATTTGGCATTTTAAGGATATTACTAAATATATGACCAAACATTTATTCAACAACAAACTTATTTGATGCAATCCGTCTGTCGATTCACCATGTGATAACCATATCATTTGAAATACAGAATTAAATTAGGTGAGTAACGATTTATTTTTATTTTTTTGAATTTAAATGATTGCGTCTGATCCTCCTCAGAGAATTTAATTATGAAAAGGAAATGTTTTTTTTCGTATTTTAAAAGAAAATCATGCTTGATGGACTTACGTTTTTGTCGAAATTCTCATTTTGGCAATATTTATTTTAAACTGTATTTTCATTTTTACAGGTCTATAGCATATTTACATTTTTATTTCAAACTACATTCATTCTTTTTTTTTTAATCAACTTTCATAATAGTAATTTATGTTAATATTTGAGTATTTTTTAATTAATTTATTACGTATACGAAAGAGGAAGGTTTTCGTCAGATTATATCAATTTTTAAGACTGCTCTAATTTAAATTGTATATTTTAAGTTATGGTTACATTCAATTTACTTTGTACATACCTATACGTATACGCTAGTTTTAAGTGGTTTTAGATTTTTTTCATTTTGGAGTAATTAAGTATCTATTTGCTGTAATATTGATCAGCAAATACTTACAGTGAAATCATATTACATACTGTCATCGTAAGCTTTTTTGTTCTTTTAAATTTAACGAAAACAAATTTGTTGGTTTAGCAAAAACTTTCCACGTCAAGGATAAGATATGAACTTTTGTCATTTGTGCAATACATACGTATGTATATCGTCTAATTCCTTAGATTTGAACAAATCGTAATCTCATATAAGGTTAGATGCAGTTCACTTAGTATGTGTATTAATGATTCCTTTATCAATTTGTCAAAGTAAAGTCATTTCTAAGTAGGTATCCTTATTTGGTTTTTGTTGTGAATATGGAGCTTGTTTCATCATGTCAGACTAATAAATGAGTTCAACTATAGTGAAATGAGCTTTTCCGTGTATACAATGAGCAACCATTAAAGTGAGCCACCCATCAGTATAAGTCTTTCATTTGAATATTTCCTGAGCTAGTTTTGGGTGATGCTAATTTTGGAATCCTACGCACGTTCAGGAAAGTATATTCTTTAATATCCGGTATGAATTTTCATTCTTGGTCCAATTTATAGTTATAAAAGCCGTTGAAAACAAAACATGATCCAACAAAATAAGTCATTTTTATTTTTTTGTTCAGTTAATAAATCTTATTTAAATTGTGTACTACAAATTAATTAAAATCATTTAATAAGTGATGTGCCAAGAGAAAAGTCCGGAAATTGAGGGGTTTGTCCTTTCCTTTCAAAAGTGCTGGGGAACACCATTCACGGTTTTTCTAGAAAAGAAACGATTTCAAAGAAAAAATCTACGGACGCTATTTGATAAGTGATAAGTTTCTTCAGGTCCCCTGAATTGTAATATTTCCCTCATATCCGTGCTTCTGACTCAAACGAATAAGTTTTAAAATAGTTTTAAAGTAGTAAAATTACCCATTTCGTCTATTAATATTATTGAATTTTAATCCAATCAATTTGTTTGATTTTACAAATTTACTTAACAAACTTTTCCGCAACGCTAGATAATTTTGTCAATTCAGGAGCACGGAGATGAGGGATCCTTTCAATATAGGGAAACAAAACAACCTCATCTCTGGCTCTGGCTCTTATTTGGATTATTTGAAAGCATTTCTTTTCTAGCAAAAACAGTCAATGATATGCTGAATATTAATCCGCAGCATTTTTTAAAATAAAGGACCCATCCCCTTAACGATATTCCGCTTTGGTCGTGCTTCACTACCATACCAACTACATGTTTGGACTATTCGCTTGGCATATTTTGACTAATCAATTGATCTTAATCAATTTAGTACACAATTTAAATAAGATTTATTTACTGGACACAACAATAAAAAATTCCTACAATTTGGTTGGCTCAATTTAATTGTGATATGAAATTCTGCACTTTGTTTAGTTTTCAACGGCTTTTATAAATTGGGGACCATCATTGACAATTCGTTCCAAAACTAGTTAAGAAAATATTTTAAAAGAAAGACTCATGCTGATGCCCCCGCTTTAACTGTAAATACATTATTTTCTCGTAAGAAAAAAAAATAATTCAAAGTAGAGAAAATTTTACTTTATTTCTTTTTACTTAAACAAAATGTAGCAATGTTCTTAGTTCCTCCTTGGGGACAAAACTATGGTTTAAATTAGGAGTAAGTTAAAGAAAAAAAGAAAATATTTTTGACATAAACAAATTAAACACTTAAAATTTCAAAGAGTAAAATATGTAAACCAAAATTTTTGTTTTAAATTTTAAAGTATTTTCTTTTGTAAAAAATGTTGCTAGTAGGTTATTACCTACTTGTATAATGTTATTTAAAAAAAAATGTTCAGCTGTTCTGTAAATAGTTCCCGGATTCTCATTTTTTGTGCCTGAAAGGTAGGCCTTTATCATCTCAATTACGTGAATCGTGAAATTACCGAAAGACTTTCAAAATTAATTCAAATTCAGTCAGTTCCAGTTGTCCTACTTCTGAGGAACACTATAGACTTAATTTTTCCCCTGTGATCAGATGTGTGCTATAATAAAATGCTCAGCTTCATTACCAGAAGGAAGACGAATTGCCTTTAGTATAGTAGAAAACTTCTTGCTATATCCATGTATTGCTGAGCCCCTTCCACTTCTGCACTGTAATAGTCCAATTGATTCAGATTCCTTGAATGCCGGGTTCAAAATGACCTAACTTTTTTTTTATATTACAGCAGAGTCCCGATAATATGGATCGATTGAACGGAACCTATCTGGATTATCGAATAGTCTGGATTTTCGAAATGCATCAATTATCACTCTAGTGGAAGTATTTCTATAATTCTTCAAATTATAATTTTGTAAATGAATGAAAATTACACCTTAATCCGAATAGTCCAATTTCCGGGGTCCAGATTATCGGCATATTACTGTAACTTGATTTCTCGCCCAAACATCATATATAAAAAATTCGGAAGGTATTCGCAAACCTCCTACGTAGGTTCACCAATGCTTTGAGACATTGATCAAATGTAAAGTCAGTAGTAAGGGAGATTTTTTTTTAATTTGATGGTGTTTCAAACATTAGTAGGTAAATATTTTGAACTTTCCGTGCCTATTATCTATTTTTTTGTGCAAATAGTCGGCCAGGAAGCAGTGGCGTAGATAAGGGGGGGATCAAGGAGATTAATCATCCCCTCTCTTTCGGTCACACATTTTTCATCTTTACTTTACGTATAAAATACAGCAAATGTGAAATTTTTGCTGAAATTTTTTCAAGTATATTTCAATAATTTATAAAACGACGTGCATCCATTTTCACAACTGCAATAGAAAATGTACTCAAACTCAAATTTTAAGAGCATGTCGGTAAAAACACTACAGCACAGGGCTTCCGTTGCGATTCTGTTTCATTCATTTGTTCACCTTGGATTTGTATGGCAACACATGCAAGCCTTTCTGAAATTAGACATGAATACTAGTTGAAGAGTTGTTTTCTTATGTTCAGTTCAGTTTTAAAAGGTCGTTTTAGGAAAGCTGTTCTCAGGAAGCGTTTATGCGAATGAAGAGAAAATGCTGCTATACTCAGTGCCGGTTTAAGCAAGCGCGGGGCCCGTGGCAAATGTTAAGCGCGGGGCCTATGGAACTTCTATTAAACAAACTAATAAAGTGGTTCTAAAATGAGTATTTCGGTTTTATTAGTCTTTTCTCAAAGGGAGCTAGCGGCTAGCAGCTAGTAAATATCAGGATTACAGCCTATGGCAATACACGACGAATGTGCAATACAAATTTGCTATTATACCTATTTAGAGGTTCGGTGTCTGGTAAGCCAATGTACTCGTGATTCTGTGGACTCTCTGCACTCTGCATTTACAATTTACAAATTTTTTCTTATTAATGGA
Organism: Microchrysa polita; assembly: GCA_949715475.1. NCBI lineage: Eukaryota > Metazoa > Arthropoda > Insecta > Diptera > Stratiomyidae > Microchrysa > Microchrysa polita. The sequence goes on along the minus strand of OX454418.1, from coordinate 85,946,250 downwards.
AAACTTTTGTAAAAGCTATCTAAAAGGGGATTCAGACTATCGGCAAGATTTACTAAATTCTAGATTCAGTTGTACCATATTGTATTGCTTATTGAATAATGCAAGTACATTCTACGATGCATTTTGAATGTAATGACCTTCGATTTAATCTAGTAGGCGGGTTTCGACTCGATTAATTTAGTGGTTTTAGTAAATCCTGTCAGTAGTGTGAATTTCCTCTTAAATGAAGAAGAAAATTATCTCCCATAATTGATTTTTTGGTTGAAAAATTAACATTTTCGTTATAAAGTGAAAACATTTAGCAAAAGTGAGCAATGTACTCCGAGATTCGCATTTTATCGTAAAATCGAAATGTCCGTACCTTTAGTGACAATGTGTTAGGAACGCCGATCGTTATTACAGAAAGCCATACATATTGCCAAGAAGCACTGAGACAGCGGGACAAAAATAAAAAAGTGAGTATGCGATTACTGATGATTTTTATGGGCAGCAAATTTGCACATATCAATAGAATATGGAAATAACAATTATATCCCTCATGCACAGTGGCGTACCTCTCGAAGCATTATGAAAAACAGGGGCAAAATTATTTGTGTTGAAAATGATTCAAAATTGTTTCACAAAAATGTTTTTCATTGATTTGTGTAAGTTTGCAAATGTACAAATTCTACATTTTCCGAATAGTGGTAAAATATGGGAAAATATTTCATTTTAAAAGTGTTGCCTAATAATATAGCTTTCGATTGAATTGCCCCTTTTGAGGGTTAGTCAGGTTACAACCAAACATTTAGCTAAAAAAGGCCCATAATAAAGATACTAACGTAGCGCATACCAGAAGGCCAAATTTACGTTAACACCTTCTAAATTTATCGGTTTTAATAATTAAAATAAAATATCTTGGAAATCTTGCACATAGTACATCTTTAATGAAAAACAACATTTTCGGGAAACAATTTTGAATCATTTCTTAAACATGTAATTTTGCTCCATACTTTTCATAATGTTTAAAGCGGTACGCCACTGCGAATAAGCGATGTAATTGTAATTTCTAAATTCTATGGATGTGCGCAAATACATTTCCCAACATAAACTTCAAAAACCTTATAACACGCTAGAATGTGAAACTGAAACACTGAGGACGTAGGATTACGGGAATGCATGAATTAAAAAGAAAGAAATATTTCTGTATTTTTATCCAATATTAACGTTGCTATAATTTTGTAACACGCTGGTTTTTGGAATTTCGTTGACATCTTGGTTGTTATATTTCTTTATTGAGAAAAGCGCGGGGCCTGTGGCATTTGCCACCTTCTGCCACGTGTTTAATCCGGCACTGGCTATACTTCCGATTTTTGAGCATCCCTAATTGTTTGAGTTTGTTATAATTCTTTTCTTAAAAGTTTAAAATTAGATAAATGAATATTATTAAATTATAAGCTAATCAGGGCAATTTTTAAACTATAGATTTTATATAAAAAAAAATTCTAGAAATTTCCAAAGTTGAAAGATATGTCGCCAGTAGCTTGAAAGCAAATCAAATTTTTATGCGGATGATGTAGCCCAATATGAAGTTCAAATTGTCCCCTCACAATTAGCAAAAATTTGTACAAAAACTGGAATGCTGTGGATTTTTCACCGTAATAAAGAATCCAAAATTATCGATGCAGTTTCACCATTTCTGCAGATCGTTAATTATTTCCAGGATTTTTTTTTTCAAAAATTATTTTCACTTTTGCACCAAAATTTCCACATTAGTGTTACTATAAAAGTGTAATAAATACGGAAAACTTAATTCTGAAATTTCAAATTTTATAACCGAAAAAGTATTTGCGATCCTTCAAAATTATCCCCTCCCTCTCCGAAAATAAAATAAATAAATAAGCATTATTTTAAGCAAAAACCCTTTGGAACAAGAACATACATCTTAAATCAGAAAAACTTTTCTTGTAACAAGAAAATACATCTTAAATCGGGAAAAATGATTCCTTGGCTGTTTTTTATTGCATTTTTCTCGTTTTAAGCAATTAATTTTTTTCTGTGAAGAAATAAAATAAGAATATGATCAAAGCGACTAGTGAATTTAATTCATACATACATAATAATAAAAATGGATTTGTACCACTTTCAAATAAAACGGCTAATTTCACAAAACTGTCAATTAGCCTAGAGCAGTCATATGGGCAAAGTACGGCCCGCGGGCAAATGCGGCCCTTTGGGCTAGTCAATCCGGCCCGCGATATAGTTTTGAAGAAACCTTAAAAATTACATATTCATTGTGTCTTAAGCAGTGGCGGCTCGTATACAATAATACTGGGGGTTCACAAAAAAGGAAACTAAATACATACGACATCAACCCCTCAAAATGTATTTTAACGTATACCTAAGACTACCTATACTTTGAATTAAAATTATTTTATTTTAATGTCAAAGTATAGTCCATACACACATACTACTAAGTTTTTGCGAAAATGACCACTTCCTCAAACCTGTTTCTATCCTGTTTTCTTGCATCTCTTTGTAACTGTGAACAAAAATCTAGATTTTATAACTGAAGGCTTACTGCGACTTTCACATAACAGTCAAGAAAAACCATAAAATTTTACGAATCAATGCCATTTACTTGTCATTGATTTTTTCCACAAAATGCTTTCCATCGTAAAGTTAAGACAAGGCAACCTCCTAGAATATGTCCTTAGAAAAGTTCTTGTCAAAAAATTTCGAAAGTTAAACGTAAAATCTCTACTCATTTGTAAAATACTCACCCAAATTTCATATCAATTCGGTTCATCACCAAGTGGTGTGCTGTGCACGACCTATTTGTGCACAAATTCTAGTGTAAATTTTGCACTATCCCCTCGCCCCGGGAACCCGTCACATATCTGATTTTGGAGCGAGTGCACCCGTTCATCATATGACTGTGCACTAGCACCGTGGGTGCTAGGTGTTGGTGCTGGTCACGACATAGATTCAGTGCGTGGCTTGGGTATATCGTATATGCATACGCTGAGAGAATGTTGCCTCGGGCGGTTTGTTCTTTTTTGTGAAGTGCTTTATTTAGCGAAGATATTTAGCACATTAGTTATTGATATGGTTGTTTAATCAGGGGGTGCACGTGCACATGTGCACATATGGGCGAGCCGCCACTGGTCTTAAGTATGGCATTTGCCGCATGTAATATTAACTAAGTTTGCACGCAACATCACAAAGATCAGAGGAGTAGTAGTAGTGTACGGCCTTAAGACTTTTTTTTACAGATCTTCTCAGTCACATCAACAAATTGAACTTTAAACTCCAGGGAAGAAATCAATTAATCAATGATATTAGGAGTAATGCGGTTGAATTTATTTTACAAACAACTATTCAAGAAAGACTTTACTCTTTTCTCAAGACTAAAAACTATTGCAGTTAGGGAAGACAAACAGTTGCGAAAGTTGTTGAAAGGAACCTTTCAAAGTTATTCAAAGGAACCTCGACATTTATAGAATGCCATTTAATGTGGACTGTGAATCAAGTAGTTGCAATGCAAGGCTTCAAATATAGTACCGGCAGCAACAGCAGCAGCATTGCATGGCTGACAAATATGCTGAACAGCAAAAATTCTCCAGCCTAACACAGAATTGAAGCAACCACTTCTCAGTGCTTCTAAACTCAACCTTCCCGAACCTGAAAGCTCACGCTTAGAAGATAATTGCAACGTTTGCTTCTTTTTACATTTGTGAACAGGAGTTCCCTCCCATGAAGCTTCGATAAACCGTTTTAGAAACCGATTGACTAATGATCATTTGGCTTCCCTAATGCGAATCAGCTCATCATCGTTTGAACCAGATTACGAACAACTTTTAGAATCTTAGTCTTATTCGCTGTATAAGACTGACTTATGTAAAAATTGGAAACAACGTTTATCAAATTAAATTTATCAAATCAAAATTTATCAAATGGAAAATAATGTACTCCAGAATCTATGTTTGCTCAACAAAGAAAGAAAATTAAATTGAAAAAAAGAAAAACGAGACCGAGGGCGCCGAAATTTGGATACCGTCACACCTAAATGAAACCCAAGCTTGTTTGTGTTAATAATTTCTATCGGACACTTTAGAACGTGTTCCGATTCCACCTGTTCTAAAATAAATCTGGTCACAGAACCAAACACCCACCTCCCCCCCCCCCCCCCCATTCCAAACAGCTATCTACGCGGCTATGAACGATATTTTGGTTTCGACAGGACAATTTTCCATATGCTATATGATTTGAAGAAATTACAATTGAAGAGTTTCAGAAGAAATGCTGTATCAAATCATGTACCTAGATATGAACCAGTTCTGACAGATTTCTATTTTTAATTTTATAATTTGCCTACATATTTCAAATTTAGCTTCGAAAAAATTCCAAAACTACCAACAAATTCATTGCCACTTATAAACATGGCTTCCATATAAATCGTTCATCCTACCAATCCAATTGCTCGCACAAGAAAAGGCTTAACCCTTCCTTCTATACAAAATGTCATCCATCAATCACCCATCAACCAGCAACCTGTCACGTATCCATCCATCTACAACCGTCCCGGCGCGTGGTGCACATTTCCATCAACATTGTCCACCATTGCTCACGACCATTGAAATATCCAGCACGGCGCATTTCATATTCGAATCTCCACCCACCATACAAAACAAAAAAAAGACCACACCGTGACACACACTACTACTACTACACTATCCTCGTTTCTGCCTGTTTCGACTATTTCTTTCTCATTTTCACCGCGGAAAGTGCATCCAATCGTCACTAGATGGCAATGCAAGTATTGATGGAAATCGCAGAGAGGAAACGAGACAATACATTGATGTCTTCGATGTCACTTATTGCCATCACCCTCCTACTCACTAATCACTCAAATTCCACCGACATATTGTCGTCCTCTTCAGACATATGATGATCTTGATTGAATCACGTGGCGGGGTTGGAATTAACTCAATCCCCTCCACGGATGGATAAGTGAGGCTGGGGTTGGTCAGTTACGAGAGTGCACAGCGTGTTGTCTCGCTTGAACTTAATATGGGATGTTTTCATATTGTCACGGCCATCTCAATGGAAGGTGTGTGAAAAGGAAAAATATTAATTTGTTTGAAGAGCGTGTCAGACTATGCATTCCTGTCGTCTCGCTTTTGCAAATTATACGAATCGGTTTAAGATACACACATAATCATATATAAAATCTTTGAAAATATTGTTTGTTTTCTTTGTCAGAGCTCCCTTCTCAACCCCTTTAAGTATGGAATTTAAAAACAAATTCGATTAATTGGCTTAATCGGATACAAATAATTTTGTTGAAATTTATTATTTGTCAGCACCACTACTACGATAGGATAGCAGATTTGGTGCGACCACTCTAGGGGAAAAATTGCTCTCGTAGTCGTAGCAGAAAGATCTCTTGCACTCGCTCGCAGATACTTCTGAGATATTTACGCTCTGTGGCATTTTTGGGCCGAGACAAGATGCAAAGTCGAATGCATGTACATATAGGATTTTCTAGGCATTTTTGTTTTTTTTTAATACATCTTAAAATATTGCTCACAAAAGCAGGATGAGGAGGAAAAATAAAACAAAACAAACGAAAAATTACAAATGGCGTGCGCGTCACTCAATCGCGGTCAATCATTCGAAATGTATCTTTATGGTGGCGTTTTGCTTATAGATATGCAATTGGATTGAATACGTACATATCGTGTATTCGTATGCATACACATATTATGTTAAATGAGGTGCCTGGAATTGGGTAGTGGGAATACTTTTTGTTGTGGATATATTTTTTTAATCGTCTGCATTTATGTATATGTAATATATTTTAGTTAAATACATATCTTTGGTGTTTACTGCGTGCTGAGTATGGCGGTTTTTCTTTACGCATTGTATTTTCGCGCTCAATTGATTATCATCAGATGACTGACGGTGTGTTTGTTGATGCAAAACAGTCTCGCACCAGGGATGTGTGTAGAAGTCGATCAATATTCAGAAGTAGTGTGGACTTGATATCTGGCTATCATTTTGCTCAGGAGCGGAGATGGGAGAGTTAAATTGATGCAATTGATTGATTTTTGTTCTTTTTGTATGTAGCTACAAACAATACAGACAGTGCCAGAAAATTGATTTAGATTAAATGGGAAATATGTATTTATACCTATTTAATTTACTTTACTTTTTACTTGTGCATATGAGAGTGGTGGTGGTGGTAGTCGCAATTTTCATCTAATATCGATACCTATTAGTTACGTATAATTTTTATAAAATATTCGCCTAAGGAACTTGCCACTTTTTTTTTGCAATTTTTCGAAGAACCTACTTTTGTTCAGTCTTTCGACTTATTTTTTGAGGACCATGGTGCGTTTTAGCAAAAGATTATTTTGCATAAAAGTGGGAATGTTCGTGCAAAATATAGACTATCCAAAGACTTGCAAATTTTACGAATTGTCATAATATAGGTAGGTACACAAATTCGACTGTTGCTAGTATGTATGTACATACCTACATACCTATACATATAAAATAAATAGTGAATCGATGAAACCACCTAGAAGTAGCTAGAAAAATAGAAAAATCGCTTTTGATAAGTAATAAAATCGAAAGCCTTCATGTCTTTTTCAACACGGTCATAATAATACACCTCCTCAACCTTCGGTCATTGGAATACATTTGTGTTCTAGTTTCCAGAATCCATCCTTACTCGCCAGTAGACTATTCCAACTCCTGATAAGTTAAGTACAGTTATTTGTTTTTTTCTTTGTTGTTTGAATTTTTTTACATTATAATGTTGTAATACGAAGTTCTTCCAATTAAAAAAAGTTGGCAATGGCGTGAATACCTCTTTCAATTTAGAAACTTGAATTGTGGTACATTTGGGTATACATATATATTTGAAATTTATAGTGGTAGAGTGAACTATTATGTATTGTCAAATTTTGTGAAATTACACTCAGAAAAAACTACAGAGGAAAAATCAAACTTATAAAAACCTCGACGACTTTGAAAAATTATTTTAAAATTAATACAGTAAAACTTCGTTATAACGCTCTTCTGGGGTCTGAGCCAAAAAAGCGCTATAACCGGGAAAATGATATAGCCGAGAAGTCCAAGAAATATACTTTAAATTTATTATTCCATTGATACATGAAATGAAATAGTAAGGAAATGCCAATCAAATTATTGGTTAAAAAAACAGATATTTGTTTTTGTTTTAGACTGGCAACAGACTTCAGTAATACTGAGGTTTTCAACTTATTGAAAGATCCTTCCTCTATGTCCATGGTATAGGCAAAAATTGCTCGAATCTTGCATGTTCGACGCCTCTTTCTTTTTCTCTTCGATGTTGATGGATGCTGATGCAATTACGAGATCTTCAGTTATACTTTCAATTGTTGCTATGTCTTTTCCTTTTCTAGGAAATTTGTCCTTGATGTGAATTAAAAGAACAACTTGTGAATCATGGTTTGTTTGTGATTATTACAATGTAAATATAGACTACGTGCTCAATGAATTTGTCAATATAAATTGTTTTGAGAAAATGAGACTGGGAAAAGAGCGTTATAACCGGGAAATAGTAACGTTATAACGAATCGAAATTCCCTGTAATAGGTAAATGCTAATGGGACCGGGACCGAGAAAAAAGAGCGTTATAGCCGGGAAAGCGTTATATCCGGGAGCGTTATAACGAAGTTTTACTGTATTAATGCTCGCAATCAATAATTAATCATAAATAAGATCAATTCATTCCAATTTTAAAAAGTTACAACTTTATTTTGAAGTTCGTTTTGCGACAATTTGCAAATACTTTCACTTTTCACAACAGGAAAGTGCTGCCAACAAATTTAGAAAACGGCTAAATTCAGACAGGAAACCGGTTATATTTTTTTCCAAAACGGCTAAAAATCCGGCTAAATAAATTGCAGCCAGAAAAACGGCTAAATCGTACAAAACATAATAAAAAGTTGATTTTATTAATTTTTAGGGTTTTTTAGAATTTTTTCAAAAAACCCTTATGAAATCGATTTTGTCCGTCCGTCCGTCCGTCTGTTCACTAAATAACTCGATAACGGCTCAACCGATTGTCATGAAATTCGGTATGAATGTGTAGAATGGTTACAGTCTTTGGCACAGGGTGTCCCGAACTTTTGAAAAAAGTCGACTTTTTTAGTTTTTATCGGAGATTAACGCATGGGTATTTAAATCAAAGATCTAGACGAGTACATCTCATTTCAGTTAAAATTTTCCAGTTTCGAGTAACGGTAAAAAAGTTATTGGCGTTTAAATTTAAACTTCCTTTTCGAGCTCCGTTTTTCTAAACCGTTATAGGGATGGATATGAAACTTTGCACAAAGATTGGTCAGTATGGCCTTAGATATATACGTTAAATATTAAGACTGTTCACTTTTGCTAAGGAAAAGTAAATAACAGTAAATTTGTAAAATTTGAATTCGATCGTGTGTGTGTAGCCCCTTTTAGGTTTCCAAATATGAAAATTATGCTAATGTTTTTTAGAAAATTACATAGGGAATATGTCTACGAATTTTCATTCGAATATCTGTATCCAAACCGGAAATATAGCCAAGTTAGTATTTAGTAAGGGCCTTTCACAATGCAAGGGAAGCCTCTTAAGCATTTATTCATAGCATATCTTTTAACTTGATGAAACAATGAGCATGTAATTTGGTGGAAATGCATAGAATGGTAATAGTGTTTGCCACAAATATTTTTGAAGTTTGTAGGACCAAGTTAACAGGGTGTCCCTGAATAGCTGCAAAAGTATACTTGTTCAATACTCATAGGAAAGCTTGCATGGGCTCTTATGTCAGGGGACACAATGGAATTATTTCATATTAGTTGCTTTTCCTTATTTAAAAAAAAAGAGTAACGGTAGTTTTACAGCCAATAATTCAGTTCATATATAAAGCCAAGCCGGCCTTACGTTTGCCTGAGTTTCTTTTTGCTCAAAGGCCATCAGAAATCTTAAATCGAAAAATGCCTGTAGATTTGCCTTGGAGTACCTACTTTTATACAAACTGGGTAAATAATAAATCTATTTTTGGATTGATCTAATTAAAGGTGGAACAGAATGAAAGGCGCTAGCGCGTTTATTTAGACCAATCCAAAAATAGATTTACAGGAAGCATTCCATTAATGCTGTACACAATTCTTATCTATTGCTTATAAAATATACGTACAAAAAATATTCACTATGCATCAAAATTCTAAAAAACCCTCGTATTGCGGGCGCAGCCCTCTGTACGCCGGTATTTTTTTCATTGAGGATTTATTGGGCTGTTCATAGTTAGAAGCTTGTTTTTAATATTATTTTTTTCCGTTTCATAATTTTTAGTGAAGGTAGGTACCCTTCACCTACTTCACCTGGAGAGCCACTGGTATCGTTATAGTTTTTTTTTTAATATCCATCGCCTTTGGAACTTGTCTTTGGCATGCGATCAAGCAGTTTTTTGTCCAGCCTTTCGACTTATTTTTTGAGGACCGTAGTTCTTTTTAGCAAAACAATATTTTGTACAGAAATTTGCAAGTGGAGAGGGGATTTTTAATCAAATATGCTTACAGATTTATATAGGTAGGTATATTACAATGAGTGATAAATTTTTGATTTTTTTTTTTTTTTTTGATTTTCGAACAAAAACATCTATTCAAGTTTGTATGCAATGCAATGTTTGTACTAAAATCCCATCAGACTTGCAAATTGTTTACCAAATGTCCTAATTGTTAAAAATGTTGACTGTTGCCAGTATAAAATAAATTATAAATCGATGAGAACGCCCAACAGTTTACTTAGAAAAGAAAAAAAGAAAAAAAAGTCTTTGATAAATAATCTAAAATCGAAAGTCGTATTTCGCAACAAGCTACCTCCTCAACCTTTGGAATATCCTTTTCTCTCCATAATCGAGCCTTACTCGCCCATAGACTATTGCGATGCAACCCCTGATAAGTTTAGTATAGGTACAGCCTTTCTTTGTCCTGTTTTTTGGTAAATTTTTTTTTTACAATTCGAAGTTATTCCAATGGCGTGAACAACTTCTTCAATTTAGAAACTTTTTTTTTGTTAATAAAAATTTGGGAAAAAACTCCATTTTGAGATTGTAGTAGATTTGTGTAGGTATACATATTTGAAATTTTTAGTGGTATAGGGTTTGCACCTGCAGGTCTAATTTTAAATTATGATTTTTAGCATCGTATTTGGAATGTTTATATAAAACAGAAACAGATCGTGAGATGAAACATATGTGGACATTATTCATAAAATATGACTTTTCTATACACTATAAAAAGTGAACACAATTTTTAATGTCCCTAATTTCAGGACCTTGTAAATGTTAAAACAAACCACAAGCAATTCCATAATCGTCGTTACGTAGGATATCGTAAGGTAGAATTGATTTCTATAAATTTGGTTTAGATTTTCGTTATCCATTTGAAGGATAGCCACAACCCCTGATCAGAGTTGAAAATCGAGAGAGGGTTATCTCACAACATTTTGTACGAGTAAGATCATGAAGAGCAGAGTTTGTACTGGTCCAGGAAAATAGAAAATTAGAAACAATACAAATTCGGACCAGAACTGCGGTAATGTATTGTTTTAATGTCTTCAGGGAGCATTATCTGCTAAAGTGAAAACAATGGGAGTACATCTTTCTTTTTTTGCACAAAGATGTTTCTAAAATACTTGTTCCTTTCCCAATTTCTGGGCCCCCTCCCGTGGTTGCACCACTCGTAAGAGGTCACATTTCAACGATTGAGAATGACTGGTTACTTCTTGTTCGTTTAGCGGCTTTCTGCGACGACTTTCGGCAAATAAATGGCCACTCTTGGAACACTTACACACGGGACGTAGCCAGAATTTTGTTACTGACTCCTGACAATGCTCCTCAAGAAGTTAGGCCAAAACAAGGGGTTATCAAGCTGAATTCAAGAAATATTGCGTTCATATGTAGTTCTGCACTTTTTATAGCAATTCAAAATATTTTAACAAAATATTTAACAAAAGTTCACATTTAAATATAAAATATACAGAAAAAAATTTAACATTAATGGGAGTAATGTAATTCATTTAATTCATTTTCATCTCAATATCAAAACATATTGCTTTATAAAAATTTATTTTCATGTTCTTGGAGTATATAGGATCTTCACTAGCGTCGATATTCCAGTTGCCAATTGCCAAATCATTACCCGAATTTTAGGAACATCTTCTTGAAAAAAATAAGAAAAGCTAAAACCAGCGTGTGATTTGAGTGTGAATAAACTATACCTACGTACAGCAACAGTGGCGCAACCAGGATCTTGTCCTGGAGGGGGCTAAGCTAAGGCAATCCATATTACTGGACACGCTTATCTTCGAAATCATTTTTTTCGTAGCAATTGGCACTTTCTTTCTTTTATTTTCATATGAAAATTTAATTTTGAATTTTTCCAGAATTAGATTGGTTACTGGCTTAGAGGTTTTCAAACCATTTTCCTCTTACTTATTCCAAATTTGTTGAACCGTTTCATAATCATTTACTCAATTTCGTTTATACTACTCGAATCATGGGCGTAGCCAAGTGAGGCAGGGAGGGGCGTGGAAGTTGTAACCGGGTTAAATGTAACCAGAAGTAAAAGATAAAACACACGCAGATACCACTTATCGAAAAGTGGAAGGTCATTCTCGATTGACGCCTTTCTTAAAATTTGGCTTTACAATTTGTAACATGTTTTCTATCAATATTTTGGTTGTTGACAATTTAATCTGACGGAAAACCTTAATTTTTGTTGTCGAATGAAGTTAATATCAAAGGATGCAACGCTTACAATTTGTTATGCGTCCTTCTTCGTGTACACCAAACCAAGTTGCTTAAAGCAACAGGTTGTACAAATTTTTATGAAAAGGGACATTCATAAAAAAATGAGTCTGGGGGATTTTGGTCCGAAAAATGCATACAAATTTTAATGATAATTCCGAAGACAATTTTCCCAATGTAAAGCTTTCACATTGGCAAGTTTTGAATTTGCACGAAAGGACATTTTTTCATTTTCTAATTTTTCCTCTCCCAATCTCCGGGTCTGGGAGGGGCTTTAGCCCCCTTAGCCCGTCCCGTAGTTGCGCTACTGTACAGCAAGCTACCTAATTATGAACAAGTAAAATTAATTTTTCGCCTCGAGATATAATACACCTTTTTTGAAGCGTAAAATCTTGAAATTGCACTGAAAAATTTAAAAGTATAGGTAGAGAGAGAGGGAGAGAGAGATTGCTCTACAAATATGTTATAGCCCCCTCCAAGACAAGATCCTGGTTGCACCACTGGCTAAAACTCTCTAATAGTATTCCACATTCCATTGATTTTTTAGAATCTGCAACATTCATTTTTTTTTTTCAATTTAAAATTGGGTTTGTTTGCTAGGCCAGTAACTTGTAACTTGTAACTATGCCAGTAACTGTAACTTGTAACCGGTGAATGTCGGAGTACACCAGGGCAGTGTATTGAGTCCGTTGCTCTTCAACATCATCATGTGCTACTTATTAACACGTATCTCCGACGGCCTAGAAATATCTCTTCTTTTTGCCGATGATATAGTCTTCAGTAGCCCAAACATCGTTGCCTTGCAAGCTGCACTTACAAAATGGTGTGACATTCTGGAGGAGCATGGACTGAGGGTAAGTATAACAAAGACTGAGTTCTTATGCTGCCCATTCTCAGACCCAGATGCACCGATACCAGAAATGAACGTCAAAGGAGAGCAGCTTAAGTCTTGTACCAAGTTCAAGTACCTTGGCTCGATGGTGAACAACGGAGCTACATGCGATGATGACATCAAACATCGCACAAAGGTTGGGTGGATGACGTCTGACGTGGCGAGAAAACTCTGGAGTTTTCTGCGATAAGAAAATGCCACTGAAGCTAAAGGGCAAGTTGTACAAAACGGTTGTACGTCCCGCACTCATGTATGGATCAGAATGCTGGACCATGTATGAAGGTTACGCGAAACAAATGACAGCGACTGAAATGAAAATGTTACGCATGTCAGTTGGTGTAACGAAAAGGGACCACATCAAGAGTAGCTACATCCGAGACAGCTTGTCCATAGACCAACCAATCACCGAAAAGCTCGAAAACCGACAAATGGATTGGTATTGCCATGTTCAACGGCGTCCGCCTGAGAACCCTGCAAAGAAAGCGATATCAATGGAAGTTCCACTTGATGGACCCAAGGCCAGAGGCAGACCGAAGAACACCTGGATGTGTCAAATGAAAAAGCAACAACAACGCATTGGTCTCGGCGATGACACGATCCAAGATAGAGCTGCCTGTAGAAATATGCTGAGATATCATCGCCAAAACGGGCGATGTGCCTACACTGCAGGTCGAGCAACGCGAAACCATGGAGCGGTATAAAGAACGAGGCAAGGAAGAAGAAGCCAGTAACTTGAAAATGAATACCTAGACACAGTTTACTTTTCTGCAACTGTGTTCTCAACCTCATCCTCAGGGTCGGTTGGCGGTAAGACATATTACGATTTTGGGCGTCGGCAACAACAAAATCGCACAATGCAACATTTTATGCTCGAATACCCAGCGATCTACACTTCCAAAAAAAATTACACGGATTCTAATTACTTCAAACCAACAAAACTACAGCCGATGCTCCAACCACACCGAAAGAATTTCGAAACACATCCCTTAACAATTATGAAAGTAAGATTAATTGAAGAACGCTCAAGAGTTTTGACATGGAAAGCTCGAAACTAGAGGTTTACGATTGAAAAATTGAAAACTTTTGGAATGAATTTTGTTTTAGGTGAATATTTATCTTCCCTTGATGGATCGAGAGTCTTCCGTACGAAGAAATTTGGTAGAATCGAATGGTTGACTTTATTTATTTAGCCAACATTTTCATTTTCTTTCAATAGTTACAGACTTAACGAGGTATACTACCATTTGTATAGGATCTACGAATGGTACCTTTAAAGTAGAGCATACCTCCTTCAATGTTTTAAGCTATTCTGCGTACTCTTGATCACTTTATTATTCCCTTCGTCTGACTGAAGTCCGCGAACATTCTTAGGCCTTTAATTAAAAAAAAATCCATTGAATTAAAACCTCGAGGGAAATTACTTAAAACGAGGGCGAAATTGAAAGATTAGAATAAATGAATGATAGCGCATCTACGTTGGAAACACATGAAAATTGTTGAATATTTTGAGGCTAGATTTTGAATTCCATTTCGTCACTATACAACTTAACGGCTATAAGGAAGTTACATCCGTTTCGTATTCATACCTTTTTTTAAAACATTTATTCCCATTTCCTCCTCCTCCTAACTGGAAACACTAGCTTATTTGCTATGGGATCAATCCACAAAATAATTTCAATGCATTTTCCCTGTTCGTTACAAAGCTAACAAACAACACTCCCATATAATTGGAGGGGGTTAGAGCCCCAAGCCCCTATAATTCGTGTGGAATCACCACATGCATCTTTAACATTAACCTCATTTAAACGGTTTTTACTTAATTGATTGTTTCATAATATTCAACTCCCACCGTCAACTTGTCTCTATACTTTTCCAATTTAGAGATATGGTTAATACTCGTAAAATAACAGAAAGAATATCTTCAACCGAAAATAATAGAGCAAAAACATTAAATCGACCCAAAACACAAAACTGCCGAAAAATATACTTAACCGTTGGCCAAAATAAACTGATTTTGAAAATGTCAAAAACCGAATCCTGAGAAAATAAGAATAAAATAAGAAAAATAACAACATGTTGTTTTTTAAAGAATAAATTGTTTTTATTAACCGATTTGCTTCTTAAAAATAAATACGTATCGCTTATCTTGAAGATATTAATTAACGGAAAGGAATGAATAAAAAATAAACTTTGTTTTATTTTTCTTTCAAAAAACAAATTTAAAAAAAAAACAACTCTGAACGTTTTATCTAAAAACTTTTGCCATTCACTGTAGTCGTTTTTGCATACTATCGTACTCGACATGTGAGCGCTGCTAAACCATATAATTTAAAATATATCATTGTATACATATCTTTCGTTTCGAATAGTAAACCTACCGCGATTTATCGAGATGCACATTTCTACACACTATAGATACTATACGTACATTATACACAGATGCTTGGATGCTTGCTTATGCTGCTGCTCCCGCGGTCTAGTATCGTCTTGCAATGCTGCTAGCGCCTTAGGAATGTCAGACGTATTTCGACGACAACTGCTTAGCAAGCTCCGTATATTTCAGGAATTTCGAGTGGGGACTCTCCTCGAATGCGGACGTCGACGATGAAGCTGCTGCACTGGATCCCGATGCAGATGTGGCGGACTGTGATTGCACTTGACCTGCAACTGCTCCACTGCCACCGACTGAAGATGATGATGTTGTCGTGGAACCGGCCGAAGAGGAATTGTTGTTACCACCGCTACCGGTTGCGGTTGAGTTGCCACTACCACCACTTGATCCGCCGCCGGTTGCTATTGAACTCTTCGGTGATTGACTACTGCTCCGATTTGGCGGGAGATTCGATTTTTGTGGAGCTAATGTGGAGCTACCGCCTCCGGACGAGCCACCACCTCCTCCCATCGATGATGATGGGCCACCAGTGGACGATTTGTTGCCGGCAGCAATTTGTTCACCGATGGCGTCATCTTTCACGAAGTGCACTTTGGATAAATGATGGCGATAGGCTCCCTTGGAGCAGAATGGCGTGTCACAGAATGCACATTTGATGATTGAGTCCGAGGTCATGACGGCATCGTTACAGGCCCAGCTAAATGCAAGAATATTTCCGGAAGCTGTACCACCTGTTGGCGGAAGACTGGACGATAGAGCACCGGAAGTTCCTGAACGGGCGTTGGGTGTGGTTTCTGTTTTGTCGCAGAGTTGTTGTAAGGCGGCCAAAGGATGTGAGCTGCCTTTCTTGCCCGAGCCCTGACCTCCTGACGAGCCCTCTGACACTCCCGATGAGGTTGAATTCGAACCGGTTAGATTGTCGAACATCGACGTTAAAGCATTTAGACTGCCGCTGGAAACCTTCTTCTCGGATGCAGTAGACGAGCGAGGCGTAATTGAACGATCGCTACAAGGACTAGGAACAGGTGTTGATGTTGCTGCCGATGTGACGGGTGCGTTTGTCTGAATCGGACTTGGAGCTAGGCTGGAGGGAGTTCCGGGTTTCCGTTTGACGGATAAATCCATCTCGCTTTCAGAGTCTTTCAAAGAACTCGTACAGTCCATGGGCTCCCGCTTTAAGTGGATTTTCTCCTTATCCTCCATTTCAACGTCCGATTCGTCTTCATCATCGGCTGGTTCACGCTTGACAGTAACTATTTCGCCGCGCATTTCATCCCCTTCATTTTCCGAATGATGATCACTCTTTTCTGGCGTGTGACGAGGTGTAGCGTGGTTCGATAAGTCGGGTTTTCGCTCGGGCGTTAAAGATTCCAGACGACTACTACCTCGATCTGACACGGAACTCGATTCGCTACCGCTACGCTCGCGTTTCGGATAGTGTTGTTGCTGATACGTTCTTAGCAAATGCATAGTCTGCGGGTCAATTAGCGGTTTAGTGTAGTCCACACTTTCGTCAATTCCCAGCCGCTTCAGGATGCTGGATCCGAGAGGCGCGCTTGAGTGACTATTCGACGAAAAGCTAGTGTTGGCATGTCGCGATCTGGTATCGAAACTTTTCTCAATTAGTTGTTCTATTGCGTTGAGCACGGACGGCGATGACATTTTCTCGCCACCGCTTCCATTGCTACTGCCACCCGTTACCGACGAAACACCGTCCTTTGGCGAGGGAGATGTTAAGTCGGGAGCATGTGGCGATATGTGCCGATTCGAGGCAGGTGACGGACTCTCGTCGCCAATACTCTTACGTCCGTCTCTACTATTTGGCGTCAGCGGACTCATCGAGTCGGGCGGAATGATGCTGTTTGCTGAAAGACTCGAGTTTTTCATGATACTACGCGGCGAATTCGGAATGGAACCGCCAACACATTGCCGGATATGTTCAACAAACATGGCCGTCTCGATCTTGTCGCCGCATTTTTCACAGGTTATTCGTGTCGAGCCGATATCACGCATTGGTTTATTGACTTCGCCGTTTTTGAAGTCGTGTTGTGCACGCTCCAATTCTAGCAGCTTCCTAACCGGCAGTGACTTCTTTCGCTTTTCGCGCGTTTGTCTTCGTCGACCACCACTCTCCGTTATTGATCGCATAATGTGCTCTTTGTAGTGCGCGTTCTTCACCATGTGATTGCTGAGATCCTTAAGCGAGGAGAAGGCCTGATCGCACACCTTGCACGTAAGTACTGCACTGACGGTACTGTTCGCTCCAGGTCCGGCGTTTGGTGGTGCCCCACCACTCGGACCCATTCCCGGACCGCCACCTTTTCCGTCCTCAGCCTGCTTCCACGAAATGATCTGCTCCTGAGATATGATGTTTGTGTAGTGCTGCGTCTGCTGCATGTGACTTGTCATCTCGGCCAACGAACGGAAGCTCTGACCGCACCACATGCACTTGAGGATTTGGCGAGTCTGTTCAGCTCCTTTTCCCAGCCACACATCCTGACCGCGGACAAGCTTGCGAGGCAATGGCATCGTCTCCTTGATCAGGAGATTGAGATCAGACTTATTGGCAGATGAGGAATTCGATGAGGACGACGTAGTCGACTGATGATGATGGTGTTGATGGTGGGGTTGCTGGCTCGGGCCCGAAGGCGTCATATTGCCGCTTGGAGGAACATTTACACCGCAATGTTGGGTCTCTTTCATGTGCGTCGTGAGAGTGGCGAGAGTTGGGAAACTTTGTTTGCACCAGACACATTTGAACACATCCTTGACGGCATCAGCACCCTTGTTAAGCCAATGACTTTGCCACGCACTATGGCGGCCACTTCCAGAGCTTGTGTGATTATTGGGCGTCCGCGGACCACCGAGATCCGTATCAGCACCACCGAGCCGTGTCATTTCGGACATCTTTTCCAACGCCTTCGTTGCATCATTGGGCGCCATCTTATTTTTGCCATTCCAATCTACTGGAAGCGGATTTTTGGGTGACAGACTAGCGGCAGCCACAGCCGCGGCGAAATAGGGAGGAATTGGTGTATTCCATGGCGAAACCACGGGATTATAGTCGGGTGGTCGGGCAGTTTTCCGTGACGGTAGTGGTGCTTCGACGTCAGCAATTCGTTTTCGACTTCCTACCGACAGATCTAGCGGACTATTATCGGAGGTTGGTTTGCTCAAATTGACAGCATCACTGTCGCTCTTGCTGTCCGTATCGGAATCGCGTCGTGACCTCTTCGTGCTGAAGTCGAGAGCGGGATGTGAATCATCGTTTAGCGGAGATGGAGGTAGCGGTGGTGGCGATTGAGCGGCTCGCACTAGACCGGCAGCCGCAGCTAATGGATTGCCAAGTAAAAGACGATTCTGTTGAGCAGCGGCAGCGGCTACATTAAAATAGGCTGCCATTGCAGCCGATTGTGGTGGCAAAAGAGCGGCAGCCGCTCCGGGTGGCAATGTTGCTGGTAATGTGATGCCCACTGGACTTGTGGGTGTAGGGGCGGTTGTGCTGCCATTGCCGGAACAATTGGAATCGTCTGATGGACATCGACCGCCGGATGATGAATCGCGCGATTGACAACGAGGGCTGGCCAGTTCACTGAAATTAGAGAATAAAAGAAGATTAGTATGCAGAATTAGAACAGATTTTCTAACTATATTAGAAATAAAGATTCACCTTAATTTTAATAGGAAATTTAGGTTTCTCACACAAAGGGTAAAGTTGTTTTTTGTGAAAGCCACGACCAACGGAAGCCTTCATGGTCACATTTTGAATATATCGACGCAAATTAGTAGTTCCAATCAAGGTGAAGACATTTATGTTCATCATTGGCGCCATATGGTATCATCATAGCGACATTTAATTAGTCATTTAAAAAAAACTATCGACTGACGAGCTCTGAATTAATATAAGCCTTTGGTATCTATCATATATAAAGTATCAGCAAAAAATAACAAATTACCATACTTTATGCTACCTACGAAAACGGATCGATAAAAATCCGCGTTTCCCCCTAAAAACACACAGATTAATCATTTGTGACCAAAACTATAGGCGACATGGTGTATCAGTTCATTGAATATGTTACCAGAAATTTCGATCGAATCACATAAAAAAATGTGTTCAAAGTGTTCCGAAGCTCATCAACGGATTGATGACCAATTTGATAGATGACACCCTGAAAACCATGAGTAGCTGCTCGTCTGAAAAAATGTCGCGCAACGTTAAAGTAGCTTATACAGACACTGGTCACACTAGAGATAGCTTTTTTCGTTGTCGTACATGGCTTTTCAATACGTATAGGTATATACGAAACACGCAATCGACTTCTCTCAATCTTTGTCAAACGTTCAAAAAATAGAGTTTGATCGATTTTTCCCCCGCCACGAAGCTTTAATATCATTTATCGATCATCTTTCACATGTGCGTCGCGCGAAGACATATAGTTTTCCATATAAAACACCAAAAAAGTATAGTAACATCACAATCGCGACAATGTCCATAATAGTGTCGCCCAATTTGATTTCTTATCTGAAAGAGTCGCCTTTTTTCATATACCAGGCGGCTGTCTAGAAAGAACTGAAGGAAGTCAGCTTTTTTGTGTTGCCCGTGTATATCTACGTACTACGTACGGTACATGATATTTTCAAAAATTCTATGGCAGTTGATGAAGCTTGGCGATCACATGGATCATCAAGAAAAATCGATGACAGCTTGAATGATGATGATTTTCAACAAAATTTTTGGCCTATTTAATTTTCCTCGCGCGCGCGCGGTTTCTTATGTGTATTATATGCAACCGATCAGGCGATGTGTCATTTCGGTAAAACCAGGATTCATCAATTTTAATTTAAATTGTTGTCAAAAGCAAAAAAAAAATGTTTTCCAAATATATCAACACACGCAAATGAAAATAGTTATATGATGGTGATATCAGAGAGAAGAATGTACGATCGCTTTTAAGCGCGATTCTTTGCTGAAAATATGTAATTCATCAAAGTCGAACAAAATTATTTTATGAGGCTAAAATGTTAAGATTACTATATCTATATTTTTTTGTTTTGTCTATATTACTTTTTTTTTTCTACGATGAATTATGATATTCATCAAGCAAACGATGTTGTGAGCTTCAAGCGATAATAGAGTGATTTAGAGATAACAAATAAAGTGACAGACTTTTGTTCGCGCACAAGCTGCACGATGATATTATGTTTGGGAGATGGCTCAAAAAATAATAATCCTATTAGCGTTCATTGTCAAAAGTCGACAAGATTTGCATATAAATTTGAGATTTTTGTGTATTATTTATATTACATTGGGATGACGGATATACATTAGACGTATACGCGAATCGCGACAGATTTGTCTTAATTGAATGGAATTTTACAATGACCCTAATATGTATTGGATTATTCATAAAAGAAGAAACAGATTTAACTCTATAGATATAAAAAATAAGATAAAAATTAGGTTTTGATATTTTTTTATATAAAAATTAAAGCATGAAGGATTTAGGGCCGAAGAAGAAAAGATAGTAGTTTGGTTTAACTACATTCGCATATCTGTCATTTTTAAATATTTTTTTTAGGTAATCTCTACTTTTAGTGTTGATTCGATTGACTTAATTTTATGTTGGCAGTATATAAATCTCCCATAGTAGGTAGGTAGGTAATACATAGAGTGTTCTTAAAGCCCAAAGTAAGTGATAGCGGACATGGTGAGCGCTACGAAAAAAATATATAAAAAAAAATTAAATCATCTATTTTTACAGTCATGCCCAATCAAAAGATCAGGGGCGTACGCAAGAAAATATTTGGGCAAGCGTTTTAGGAATGAGTTTGACGGTGACTTGGAATCTAAGCAAAAATATATTTTACAACTCCTCACCACAACCAACACAACCACTGATGTTCTGCTGCTCGAAATTTTCTATAATTCAAAAATTATCTGTCGTCCCACTGAATAAGTATGGCTACGTCGCATTTTGGCAAAAATCAAGTAAGTAATTTGTTCACCGAGGCCACAGTATATTGTCTGTAATATACTGTGGCCCCGGTGAACAAAGGAGATTATCAGATCGTTGAATTTCTTAAAACTTTTCTCCACCTTTTCGTTTGTAAAAGGAAAATTTTGACCTCTTTATACAAAAAAATATATTTTCCTTGATTTTCTAATTAACCCTTTCCCGGACAGAACGTCTATAGACGTCCAATTTTGAGCATTTGACATACAAATCGTGTCAAATTTTGGCGTTGTGTCCGGCAATGAGTTAAGTTTAGAATCAAGTTTTTGGTTTTCCGAGTTTTTGAAATTAGAATAAGTACTGAACTAAATTTATTTTTCTTTCTTTTTAATTATTATTTTTCTTTAAATTTTTTTATTGTTCGCTTCCCAAGTATCACCATGGTTCATCACACTGTTGCATTATATTAAGACCTGTTTAACGCTTCAAATACAGTTCTTTGCCTATCGTCAAGTCAATATTAAGGTTACAAAGTACCAGTGGCGTAGCATTTGTAAAACATCATGTGTTTGAAACGGAAATGGGGGCCCCCACATAATGTAATTTATAATTAAACAAAATACATGATTGAAACCACTTTTCTTGTCCGATTAGGGTTTGGTTCAACACGATTCACACTAGTGTTGCACGGAACCGTGGAACCGGACCCGGGTACCCGGTTCCTAACGAGAACCGTCCCGACCGGTTCCAAATAGAACCGAGCACCGGTTCCAAATAGAACCGAGCACCGGCTCCAAATAGAACCGAGCACCGGTTCCAAATAGAAACGAGCGCCGGTTCCAAGAGAACCGAGTCCGGTTCCACAGAATCGTTATTCGGTTCTAATGGACACGATTTTCGGTTCTTGCGGAACCGGACTCGCGGGTCTGTGGAACCGGACATGTGAAGCGGACTGGAATTGGCGCTAGAGATTAAACCGACATCCGATTCTGATATACTATGAATTGGTAGATTCTGGGGGCATATTGTTGTAAAGTAATATTGAACATTGCATTGTACTTGTTGCTAAGTGCAAACATTGTTAAACGGCAGATTTTTTGTGTGTGCGCAGTTTGTAAATGCGTTGTGTTGTTAGAAATATGTTTGTTTGTGTATATAAGCGCATGTTTAGAAATTTGATGGGTAAAGAACGGGTGTTTTTTATGATTTGTTTATATATGAATTACCAATGCTGAAGGCTGAATTTAAAAGATAATAGTCCAGTCATATTAGCAACGCAAATAGAATAAGGCTAATTTTTGTTGTTTTTGAATCAGTGGGGTCTCAGGAATCTTAAACTCATTTTGCTAAAAAAAATTGATCGGAAAGGTCCTAAAAAGGACAAAAAAGGATACTCTTTAATCATTGAACCGAGGTCGGCATGCGGGGTATCATATCAAAGGGAACGCCGAGTACATTACACATCCGGTGTTTGTTTCCTGTTTCAAGGCCCTTCAACGGAATAAATCGAGCTTAAATGGAAAATTATCTTGTTTTCCGTATAGCTTTCCAAAGCCATAAATACGAAAGTAATTCAAGTTGTCACTACTTTTCTCACTTTTCAGAATCTATAATAACTGAAGATTCTATGATTAAATTTGCTAAAAAAAAGTTGATCGGAAAGCTATGAAAAAGGACAAAAAAGGACACTAAATAGACACCTTGATCGAACGTGGGCATGCGGGGTGTCATATCAAAGAGGACGTCGAGTACATTCCATATCCGGCCTTTGTTACTTGTTTCAAGGACCCTCAAATGAGAAAATTGGGCTTAAATGAAAATGTGTTTTCCGTATCAGTATCTTTTCAAAGCCGTAATTTCACATTTCCCCGCATGCCGGCCTCCGCTCAAGGATTAAAGAATATCCATTTTTGTCCTTTTTGGGACCTACTTTCAAAGTTTAAAAAGAAATCAAAAGAATCTCAGAAGTAGGTACATTTACAACATGTACATGAAAATGAACAAAATTTTCACTTTTTCAGTTTGGACATTTTAGAAACGGAACCGGTTTCAATACCCGGTTCCACTGAGAACCGGATGCAGAGGAACCGGTTCCTAAAATACCCGGAACAGCACATCACTAATTCACACTTGACAACGAAATCTAGGTTTACTAGGAGGCCTCGAAGTAATGTCCTAATTTTGTTACAAAATTTGACAATAGGTACGTACAGTAGGATTTGTCCAAATTTCCGCTCTAACCATTTGACGCATGACCAAAATGTTTTTTTTTTTCGCAACAAGGAGTGCAATGCAACTTATAAAAATCGACGTATTGCGTGAAATAAATTAAAAAATCATACTAACTGGTTTATAACGTAAGGACAGAACGGAAAAATGAGTCGATTGTGGGCTAGACAACCTCTACTGTAGACGTGACATTTATATTCAAAGATTTGTGTTGCATACACTCAGGCGGTGTTCACCACACTTTACCACGATTTCATATAGATTTGGTTTAAAATTTTGGTTTAAATCTAGAAAATGTATGCAGAAAATCTGCTCTACTTAAGCTCTCTACAGACTTCAGAAGATTTTGCAGAATCTTGAGATTTTACAAAATCTGGACAAAAATCATTGAGATTTTTGTACACATATAAGTGTGATTTTGTACACATATAAGTGTGATTTTTTCACTTATTGATGAACATAAATAATTGACAAAGATTTCTATAAGATCGATTCTACTTCTTGTTGTAGCCAATTTATATAAATACATAGCTGTTTCAGTCGTGCATGAAATTTTGACAGACTCTACTGTACTGTCAGGTCGTGGAACAAGATTAACACCATATAGTGTGAACAGCATGCGAAATTACATAGTTTGCCTAGATTTTGCGGCCATGTGTGAATAGCCTATTATTACAAAAAAGTTGGTGGATTTCAACCGAGTGGATTTTTTACTGTTGATTGGATTTTAGCTTTAGTACCATCTTTGCTAATGGGCGAAGCTATTTCTTCTTTACCTACTTACTTATAATTTGTGCTAATATCAATCGTTCACATTGCAGCGATATAAAGGTGTTCCTCGAAATTCAGCTGGCAGGCTGGATTTCTACGGTTTTGTATGAAAATTCGAACTTTTGAAAATATTCATTCTTCAGTACAATTTAAGAACTTAAAAACAAACAACCATAAAAAATGTGCAATAATTGGTTTACAGTCTCCAGGTATTATTTTAATGTTTGATGCAACTTTTACGGAGTGAGAGACAAATAGACAATCAATTAATAATCTATTCCTTCTCAGTTCTTCAGAGCAACAAACAGTAAAATGTAGCTCGAAATTCCCGGTTCAAACTGCTTTAAAAAAAAGTAGAATGTTTCGCTCAAAAGCACTCCTAATTTATTGTTCCGTTAAATCTACGTTCAATATTCCAATGATCCAGAAATCTACAAAAAGTTATTTATAAACCACAGTTCAAAATTGCCCACTCCTCGTCGCATTGATAGGGTTGGGGCCCGTGTTCGACCGAACACATGAAATACCGTACGTTACTCCACTGCGAAGTACCAAAAGACTTAATCGAATCTTAGTTTCAATGCTAGTGGGAAAGACTATATGAAGTAGTCGCAGTTATCCTACTTCTTTGCATCACAAGTTCCTTGTATTTTGTGATCGAAATTTCATATTTTCTGTCTTGAGCGGTGGTGGAAAATGTCTTTATAAAATTGTTACATCGCACATTTCGGCGAGGGTTTGAACCTCCAAAACACTTACCTAGAATAGCCACTGCCTTATTGTAATTGTTTGCGAATTGTAACTGCAAATCTTAATATTTCTCAAATTTTCTGTTTTGTTCTATACCTATAACGGTAAGGAAATGCACAATAAATTGCAGCCGAACCGAAAAGTACCTGGGATGGGGATGAATTTATACAGTGCAAGATCTGATCCTGGAGGGGCTAAAACCATCCAGAATACTGGTCGTTTAAGGTTGTTGTCGTGTGGGATGATGGTGCTATATTTTCCAGTAAGGGCGCTATTCGGTGGTGTTTATTTCGATGTTTTTTCGTAGTTTTGCGTCGTGAAAACGCTATACTCCAATCAGCGGGGAGATTTAACCTTGCAAAAATTGGGGACTTCTCAAATTTTTGATATGTTAGAAAGACAGGTGGGGTAAGTTAAAATCCAAGTTTGCGTCACTTTCCCCCCTGTGCTCCCGCCAATATCTTGAAAAAACCATCTAAAATCGGCTCTTTTATCAGTTTGCGGTCTATAACTCCTTCCCAGTCCATTTGAGCACGAAATGTGCCGAGGCAATCTTGTAGAGCACAGAATTTCCTATAAATTTCATCTGACATGTCTTACTCTACAATCAAAATTGGCAGAGTTATAGCGCAAAGACTATGCTAAAAATTCCATATGAGTTATTGGTAGGTATACAATGCGTTTTTGTGAGTTTGAAATTGGCATGATTTATGATATTTTCTCCATTTTCGTGGCGCTATAACTCTGTTAATTTGAATTGTAGAGTACAACATCTTAGATTAAATTTGTAGAAAATTTTGTCCTCTACAAAATTGTCTTGGCAGATTTTGTGCTCAAATGAACTGTAAAGAAGTTACAAGCCAAAAACTGATGAAAGGGTTTTTTGAAGATAGCGGCGGGAGCACAGGGGGGAAAGTGACGCAAACTTGGATTTTAACTTACCCCACCTGTCCTTATAACATATCAAAAATTTGAGGAGTCCCCAATTTTTGCACGCTAACCCCTATTATTTCTTCTCTAATGATTGGAGTACTAGTTTAATTTGATTTATTTTAAAAAGCCAATTTATTTAAAAAAAAAAATAATTTTTAATCACTCTTTCCAGCATTGAAAATGATCGGGGCTCTAGTAAGTCGAAAGCGCTATAGACCATAGGAAGTACATAATTACGTTTTGCATTGTTCCTGAATCTCATAAGCTTTCAGGGCCCCGTAAATGCTAAAAGAAAAAGATGCGGATAGGTATACACCATTCACTATGTAGCACAAAGAATACCGTAATCATTACTGCGTAGAATACCGTTAGGCATGAGGACAGACTGATTTCTGTAATCTCGGATTTCGGCTTATATTTTTGAGGTCCATGTTAATGTTTTTCCTATGTTTCCGGCACAGAAAGAGTCACACCGCCGGCTGCACTGTGGATTGTTATCTATTCAAGACAAATAGGAACAGAAGCAAAGTTGGGCTAATATCGTTCTAATGGTTTATTATGTTCTCAGGTCAAATAGACGATGGGAGCACTAATATGACTCTATCCAAAGAAAGTACGACAAATGACCAATTGATTTCGAATCCGAATGCCATATGGATGGCGGCTCGTTATATTCAATATTGAAGTCCAATTTTGTACTTAAAAATTTGTAGTTGTACGACGAACAGAAATATGTTTTATTGATGGCTCCCCCTTTTTATATTAATCACGTACACCAAGCCATCAAATTACAAGTACATATATTATTATATATTAATTTAATATACGTGGAGATCTATACACCTTATTTTAAAAGCGTAAAATCTGCCAAAATTTTAATGAAAAATTCAAGTTTTTAGTTGATATGTCTCACATTATGTTTTAGCTGACAAATATTTAGAGCTCAGTAAAATATTACTATCAAACTAGGCATGAAACTACATGCATTGGTTCACACTTAATTTGGCAATTGTGTTTTCCTTAATTTTTGGATCTGGAAGGAGCCTTAGCCCCCTTAGCCTCTCCCGTGGTTGCGCCACTGAATTTATATGTGGTGTCCGAGAGCTGCCACCTAAACGCAATAAAAAAAGGTTCCTCATGTGATTTCCAACAAATAAAGTGTATGTGACATACCCCCAATTCTTAACCCCTTAGCTGCGCCAGAGTTATTTGAAGATGTTCTTACACGAATTTAACCTGCGTGCCTCGAAAACTAGACTAGCTAGAATAGCGGAATAAGATGATTTCCTACAGCGAAGAAATTTACCTAAAAAATAAAACTAACCGCACTAAAATCGGATAAGAGGTTTGGTTTTTACAGAGCTTCAAAGTGAAATTTTTGTGATTTTATAAAAAAAAAAAATATTTTTCAATCTCAATTTTCTCGAACTTTTGCCAAAGTGAGGTGTTTGACGATTTTTTTAGAAATAAGCGAATAGTCTTACGGATTACATCATTTTTACATGCATTATTTCTAACAGTTTTAATGCCTTAACTGCAGAAAAATAGGGCTAATTTTAGACCAAATTAATTCAAACTGCCCTTGCCAAAATGAACGTGAAATTTTATTAAAAAAATTTTTTTTTGAGATTTATACTCTCTCTCAGACTTCAGAAGAGTTTTGCCAAATTTTTAGATTTTTAAATCTAGGATAAAATCTTCAAGATTTTGCATACATTTTATCTTGAGCAAAGTCTCTACAAAATCGTGGTGAAGAGTGGTGAGCTCCATCTTTGACAGAAATGTCAATACTACAGTAGAGGCCGTCTAACCCATTTTCCGATCTGTACACATTAAGTTTGATTTTTCCCACTTTTTGGCGGCGAGCATAAATCATTGGCATTGGTTTCTATAAAATAGATTCTACTTCTTGTTGTAATAAATTCATACCAAAAGCAGTTTAAGGCTTGGATGAAATTGTCGGAATTGCACTTTAGACGGACTCTACTGTACTGTCATGTCGTGGAACAAGGTTGCGACCATAGTGTGAACAGCATGCGAGATTTCATAATCTTCCTATAGATTTTGCAGCAAAGTGTGAATTACCTTTCAGTGTTTGCGTGACTATTATCCTAATAGGCTATTTCTGAACAATAAGGAATTGCTTTGTTTGTTTTACTAATTTATAAATAGTAAATATTTATGTCATTATTAATCACATTTTTTTAAGTTGAAGAAAAACTACAAAAAAATCACACATGCAGATTCTTATCAGCTGTCAATCAATATTATTGATTCATTCAAAAGTAGATATACTAGGCGTACAAAGCAGAATGTCTATCAAAATCATAGTGCTATCATCCATCGAACCTTATCTCGTTAAAAGATGTTTAAAGTTTCCGTCCGCAAATTTGGACAGAATCGATATATACGGTCAATGTCAATAACATATTTTTTTAGTTGCAAATAAATTGTCACGATGACATGATGTCATGAAAGAAAAAATGACAGTGACGAGACGTGTTTGAATTCAGTTATTGACAACCATATTTTTTTGAATTCTCAAATTGTTCTATTTTAATGTATGGTTTATTATCAGTCAATTCGATTACCTACCACCAGACTTTGTTGAAGTGTATGGCTGGGGATAATGATACCTTAGAGGGAGGTTTTGTTTGTGACATTTCTGAGTGTGATTGACGTGACGTATGGCAAAAATGAAATAATGTTAGATTTCTCATATTTCGAACCGTTTCTTTCAGCAAATTATTCTGGAAATACATATTCAGCAAAAACACGCTTAACTGCTTCGATAATTTTTTGCTGGTTTATTATTTGTGGCTGAAACATGTAAATTCCAAAAAAAGTCGGCAAAAACTTTATTTGTCGTTCGCGGTATTGCAATGGTTATGGTCATGAAAGTACCATATATGGCTTTCCTATCAATAGTTTTACAAGTTTCAAAACCTTCCTTAACTTGATATAAAATGAAAAAGGGACAGGGTTTTCCTATACGAGAGGGCCAAAGAGGAAAGTCACGTTTTAAAGGCATTTTTTATCCAAAATTTTGAAGACAGATTTTCGTAACAACATTTTTTAACACAAATTTTGTACTAAATTTTGAAGACATATTTTTGGTTTCAATATTTTCTAAAGCCTGATATACATACATCGTTGGATCGCAAAAGAAGCCTTGCCCTTCTCTAAAACACAAAACCAAAAATTAAAAAAAAAATCAAAGGTGCTAATTTATAGGCCTCGAAAACGTCCAATTAAATATTTAAATTGTGTCTGCAGTGTTTAAGTTATTTCTTTTTACGACAACACATGCATATATACAAACTACCGTAAACACGCCAACGTTAGATAACGTCTGCTCTATACAAATTTGTCACTCAAAACTCTGAAAACTTTCAATCAATAAAATTGATTTAAGTATTCCACGCTGCCACTTAATGGGTGTTGTGTGCTCAATTCAAAATGAATATACATTTCTAATGTGCCATACGAATGTCAACGAAACACACCGTTAAAACAATCGAAATTCAAATTTTATTCAAAATTAAGCCAGTTTTTCTTCCAGATTTGGTCAATGGATGTCTTTCATTCGAAATATAAGGTGTT
Source organism: Microchrysa polita (assembly GCA_949715475.1). Lineage (NCBI taxonomy): Eukaryota > Metazoa > Arthropoda > Insecta > Diptera > Stratiomyidae > Microchrysa > Microchrysa polita. The sequence goes on along the minus strand of OX454418.1, from coordinate 85,916,898 downwards.
TTTGAAAAGTGTATTTTGCAATAAAATTTACTAATTAACTAGCGAAGTTATGATGACAAAGATAAAAGAAGCCAGATGTATAAAATGAAAATAATCAATTTTTAACGAAATAAAATTGCAGAAACAATATTTAAATAAATCTTATAAAAATTGTCCGTAGAATATAAAATGTTTACTATCGGTTTTCAAAAGTTCACTTATCAAACGGGTATCACTATGAGAATGATCGACCTCACAGATCACCATATTATACATATAGAACCGTTACCATATGTTATGATTCGGTCATATGCGAACAGTCAAAATACAACTGCACGATTAACAGATCATCATCATATAAATTGGATCTAAAATCGTACATTTTTCCGCCAGAGAAAATGGAACAGAATCATAAATCAATTTTCAAAACAATAAAATAAAATATAAATACATAATAGCATTTATAAAATAGACTATAAAATTAGCTATTCAAAAATTGTATAATGTTTAGTCGCTTATATCAAAATATTTTAGACATCATCGTTTAGAAAAAAAAAGTAATAACCATATAAACAATAATAGCATGATTAAATCGATTGTTTGCTTACGTAAACATTTTAATGAAGCGAATAATGACCAAAAAAATACAGAAGTTTAGACAAAACATCCGAAAATGGCGAGAAAGATTAACAGTAATATCGAGTAAATAAAAAATGAATTAAAATCGGCTAAATGGCATTAGACGATTTTGATTGATCAGTCAACAAAGCTACAAAAAAAGGAGGAGAAAAAAACAAAAGTGGTGGAATTAACAAAATTTAACGAAATTGATTTTAGCAATAACTAAGTAAGGTGCCAGAAGGCATTTTGAAACAATACACATAAATTACATTAATAACAGCAAATCAAATTTGATGGAAATGATTTCATTGTTACAATATATGTACATTCATATGAGTACGATAATAATTTCACCATTTGCTAGAAACATGCAAATCAACTGAAATTTCATCACACCTTCCAGTCTACTAATTTGAAAAAAAAAAAACGATTTGCGGTTAATATTGAGTATAAAATTAATCTTTTACCATACACACAATTTTGACACGAAAATGTGAAATCAAATCTACTTCAACTATAATATCCAACAGTGTATTGAGATTACACATACAGAATCGAGTAGACAGAGTGATGATGACGATATGACGAACTGCGTATAGATGAAAAGATACATATACAGATACACGATAGATGTTTAGGCGTTAAAAAGTAACAATTTTGCGGTTACAGATATTTTATTACAATGACCTTGCATAAGAGGAAACATAAAGCCATTTGTGATTGATTTGAAATATCGTTTGTCGATTGGGTATATAGATATAATAAACATATTGTTCCATATAGATCCGATTTATGAGACTTTAAGAGTGACGAGAAATACTGCAAGTTTATAGTCAAAACAGAATAGAATTTATTACCAAAGAATTAGCTAATACCCATAGATCTTGATTTGAGCATAAAATAGCCAAATATGGGATTGAATAAATGAATTGCTGTTGAATTAGTCTGCAACGATCATAAGAAACTGTCTAGAAAAATACGAAACGATAGTTTTCTATACGAGATCTATGGATTGATTAGTAATATGTACATAAGAAGATTACTGAATGCCTATACATATAGAACGTGCCATAAAAGTAAACAATGTGATGTGAAGCATGAACTGTAATTCGATTGTCACCACTTTTGGCAATGAGAACAAAATTAGACGGATACTTTTTATTGGGGAACTGAAATGGATGTCGTATGTCGATAAACAATGTGAGAACGAAAAAAAAATTACGTAGATCCCATATCATGCAGGAATCTATAGTGTCATTGAGTTAACTTCCGCACTATTTGTAGGAGTAGTGTTAATTTTAAAAAATTTCTTTTATTTGGGAATTGACTCAATGCAATTTGGAAAAATTGGAAAACGGGGCTTAATCTATAAGCCAAACCTTATGAGTTCTGGAAATACTAATAATACTAAGTCTAGATCTACAATAAGCTTCGTCTGTCTTCGTCTGTACGAGACCATCATAATCCTCTGTAGGTTAGATGAATGAAAAGTTAAAACGGTTTCGCTTCGAATTAAAAGGTTGTATGAGACATACCTCGAATTATTAACCCAACTAAGCCCACTAACAGGGCCGGCCTTAGCCTTCTGGTGGCCCTGGGCCAAATCGATGATAGTGGCCCCTACCAATACCGAAACAAAAATTTGTTATAGAGAAAACATTGTTGCGATATCTATAGATTTCCTTAAAATAAAGGATGTATCTCATTAACAACGATTTATATTTTCGGTCACCATTTTTTCGTTTATTCATGTTACTGAGATATATCCTTTATTTTAAGGAAATCTCTTAGAGAAAGCATAGCAACCCATGCCATGCGTTAGTCCAGAGTGGCTATGTGATCACACAACCCATATGCGTTTGACTCCAAACTTATTACACTACACTCCACGAAATAATTCAAACGTCAAAATATTGTCGATGCAATTGTTAACCCTTCTGTCGCCGCCTACGAGCTATTATGCCTGAGGTGTAGCTGAATCTTCTGTAAAATTAATTTTATTTTTGAAGAGGTCTAATTTTAGTACTAGACACAATTTACATACTATGTCTTACGATGATACGCCGGTTTTTCGTTCCTTTAGATATAGTTTATATTTCGCCGAACGGCCGTCAGTCCCATTGAAATTTATGGAAAGGGGTGGAAAATATTGTTGAACGAAATATTTCACCAAGATATAGTACCAATGGTCTGTCTGGATCTATATGCCAACAGAAGGGCTAATTATCACGTCGGCATTTTGAGAGAGTAATAAATATTACGCGGATTTTATATTCTCAATTGTAAACAAAAAATTTACATTTGAATAAAATTTTCACGTATACTATGAACTGCAATAGTGTGAAAACGGTGCCCATTTTATTTTCTGATGCCCATTCTGGCCTAACGCATGCACATGGGTTGCTATGCTTTCTCTAAGGGAAATTTATAGACATCGCTGCTTGCTTGTTGTTTTGTTAAAATTTCATTAATATTATTCTATTTGTAAGCTGTTTACTCGGGATTATTTTCCTCCGAGAATCCTCTTTTTTAAGTGGAATTTTTTATATCCTCGATGACATCTGCGATATCACCTTGTTGAGAATTCTTTTGATGGCGTTAGCTCAGCATTTTTTTTTCATACTCAATTCCAAAATTATTAGTTCAACAATTTATAAAAAGGTACGAGTACATTCCGTTTTAGGTCGTCTTCAAGTTTCTTCAGGCCCTGAATGACTAATACTCCTATAGCGTCATCTCCTTCGAGTTGTTGCGGATCTATACGTTCGAGAATAATTTTAAAAAGACAATACTCTCGTCAGCTCGTCGTCAACAATTCGTTTTCTCTATTAAACTGTAAAGTCAGTAATACCAATACTGACTTCCGATACATAACTTTTTTCCTTCAAGTTAACACATTTACGGACCGAATGGACAAATTTGCGAGTGAAATTGAGGATTTTACGAATCAAGTTAACAAATTTGCGAAACAAACGAACATTTTTTCGAGTCAAATAAATTATTTTGTCGATGAAAAAAATGCTTTATTGGATGATTTTAACAATTTTGCGAATCAATTTAACAAATTTACGGATCAAATGTAAATATTTTCGGAACAATCAAGCACATATGCGAAGGAAGTAAACATTGTTTCGAATGTAGCTTGCAAACTTTACAGACCAAATTGACAAATTCGCGAATCAAATTAACAATGTTTCGAACCTAGTAAGTATAATCGTTAATCATAGTTTTAATTCATCAATTAAGAAAACTACGATTAATGCAACTCCCTTCCGGTTGCGGCAACTGGCAGTTGCAACATCATGTGCAGAATTTTTGTGCATTGCATGTTGAGTGTGCAAGAATATTGCCATGGAGAACTTCTTCATTAGACATTGCAGCAACAAGGCTTACATTTCTTCCGCGAATAGTAGGCAGTACGACTCGAGCTCGTGTATTCCGTCGGGAGCGAGCATGTTTTCTGCGGATATGTAAATTAAATCCAGACTCATCAATAAAAATAATTTTGGTCCGGTTAAGTTGACATCGGCTGGATATGTCGATGGCACAATTTTTCCTTAATTCGATAGTACGTGGTTCGTTAACCCGGTCAAGCTCGAACGAAACAAGCTTAAGCGTAGTTTTAAGCCTTTGTAAACCCTCATTGACGGTGAAAATACTTATACAAGTGCCAGCCTGTTCAAGTTTTCGCTTAATTTCTTTTAAGGTTATCCCGGACTATTCTCCACGATTATTTCACGTACAACGTCATCGTTTCAATTTTATTTTTCCTACTTCTCAGTCCTCAGAGTCTATGGAGCGACCTTTGTAAAATTTATTAGGGAAAAACTAAAAACCATACTCTGTGGCCTTGATCGTTCGGTCGGCACTCTGTGATATAGAGAAACGAGTTTCGATACTCGTTAATTCCTGTAGCACGTTGGCGATTACACAATTTAATCGTCAGCGCACCATGCTCCTCAGGAGTTCGAGCAAAACAAGAAAACAATCCGTCCACATCATGTTCGCAAGTTTTTTTTTTAATTGCTTGATTAAATTTCCGATTATGTATACTGACAAAATTGTCATTGTGCATAGGGGAAACCTATGCCTCAATCTTACTAGTTATTCTGATGTGATAAAACTATATAAAGCAAATTTGAAACTATAAATTTGGAGACCGGACATGGGCAAACTTTTCGATCAATTCCAAAAAATGTTGAGCAAAATGTTAAACGATTTATTATGGCATTAAATCAGATTATCGCTATTACGCTTTGTATTAGCTGCAATATTGTCTACATTTCAAAAGAGTATTGCATGGAGGCCCATTGAGAAAAATGCCCTGGCCCCCAGAATGTAAACGTTCTTGGAGAGTGGTGTCCCATTCAAAGTGGTGGCCCTGGGCGACCGCCCAGTTCGCCCACCCCTAGGGCCGGCCGTGCCCACTAAAATAACGAAGGAAGATTATTATTTCAGCAAACATATAAAATAAAATAAAAAAAAAACACAGAACTAACCGCACTAAAAGTGGATAAATGATTTGGTTTCTACAGAGGTTTAAAGCCACTTTTTTAATTTTGCATTCAAAATTTTCTCCATCTTCTGCCAAGGTGGGGTGTTTGTAGGATTCTCTTAAAAGTTGGCGCATTGTCTAACAATGGGCCTGCCCAGACTCTTTCCTTTTTCGTTCGTCTTCGTTAATTTGACAATTGAAACTAAGGATATCTGCGCTATATTGAAAGGAATACGGTTTTTGAACGCAATTACCAATGTTAAATATGTCAAAATCGAAGAAAAATTTATAGAAAATTACAACCCACTCAAGTCTGGGTTGCTATCGTTTTCCTTTTCAACATTTTTATAATTTGCTGCTGGGTGCAGCGCAAAGATTGTGAAGTTAAATTTACCGGCGTTTATGTGTCTGTGACTTGAGAAAAGGGTTTTTTGGATTGTTGACATTTAATTGAAAAATTTAAAAATGAACACTAGTATTGCGGAATCTATAGTGCTGCTCATAAACAGCTCACCATCTACTCATAATATTATAGAAATAAGATATTATTTACGCGTCCTGACGCAATTCGCAAGAAATATCTAACGATAAATGACAAACAAATGTGGACAGAATGAGGCATTCATCTCTTCTGCTCACTTGTTGCAACCAATGACAAGTTCAATGTTGAAAGAGGAAACGAAACTTGAAGACGATAGTAAAGACGAAAATCGCACAGGACACCGGCAATCAATGTTTCTTCAATTATTTTATAGTAGCTTCATTATTTGTTACAAATTTAATGCCTGAAATATAGAAAGCTGAATTTAGCTCGAATTTACTCAAACTGCTCCTAATATTCGGCAATTTGACATTAGGCCAATTATGCCAAAATCGAAAAAAAAAGCCTACATTTCAGTAATTGACCCATATATACCCAACGCCCCACTTTTAAAACGGTGCACTTTTTAAATTTTTAAATTAAACTGGTAACATTTTTTGACAGGATTTTTACTATTATCATTTGAAAAGATGTTGGCAAAGCTGTAACTAAAATGTGGTAGCTGTATCTTGGCTAAAATTGTTTCATTTCCGGTTTGAAGTAGAGGGTTTTCGACAGATGTAAACTATCCGAAAACAATACAAAATAATTCAGTTTTTTTATAAAAATAATCTAGTATTAGCAGTTTTATTGTCAATAGAGACGTAAGAAACGAAAATTAGCATTAAACATGAAATCGTTAACCAACCGACGAAAATATGGATCGATTTTGTTGATGCCCCGAAAATGGGGCGTTGGGCGTCTATGGCTACTTCAACATTCTAAATTAAATAATAATGGTAAATCGGTTTACCGTTATTTGTCATACCCAAGAATTAAATTAATTAATAGCTGCTATAATTTTTTATTGAAATTTAACAGAAAATTGATTTTTATCGGAAAAATTATAAAGTAAGCCGCAAAAATACAAAACAAACACTTATATTTTGAGCCCATTAGTGCCCCAGTTAACGGTAAAAATTATTTATCAACAAATGTTATCCAGAAAAAAATGTTAGGTAGTAATTTTTTTTTTTGCTGTAGAATCTAGTGTTCCCTACTGAAATATATTGCCTTTGTATCAGAAATATTTTTCGACAGTTTCTGTGAAGAATCCTTTATCGATATAAGTCTGCTGACCAAGCCTTGAATAAATGATTTCTTCTAAATATCTGCTCTAATGTATTCGAAAACGACAACCTCTAGATTCAAAATATTGGTGTCAAACAAGGATTAATGAAATTATTTTGTATATTTTGTCATCTTCCATCATCATCAATGTGGAACGATAGCCCGACATCGGGCTTTGGCCATCCTTATCGTTGACCTCCAATTGTCGCGGTTACCTTGACCTTGTCCTCCAGTTACGGAAGCCCAACAGCTGGTGAACATCCTCACCTACGAAGTACATTACCGAGCTCACGGTCGTCCAAGCAGACTGGCTCCGTCCACTCGTTGTGCGTTCTTCACCTTTACTGTGTACTGAAAGATTGGAATTAGGGATGTTCCTTCAAGTCCTTTGACATTCGCCGGCCGCAGCCACCCGTTGCACTCACGGGAGCCACCTGACTCTAATATGGGCGGTTGAGTTGGTAAGATGATTCAATATGAACTTAACCCTGACTGCAACAATTGAAGCAAAAATATATACCTAATGCAATGTGGTATCTAAGTGCATTTTCCTATGAAACCTCTCCAAAATGCTTTTTGATTCGGCTCGACCTGGCTTACCTTACGATCTCCACTTCAAAATAATAAGTTTTTACCAAATAACAGCATAAAATTGACATTTACTTGTGTCTTCCCTTAATTGCTCAAGCAAATTTGTATGTAATCTATATGGAGCCTAACATGCCCAACGCCCCAATTTTGGGGCGGCTGTTATTTACAACAACAACAATTACAAAAAAAAATATTTTTTTTTCGCAAATATGAGTATTGTCGACTTGATATATGTATATACAAAAAAAAGTTAAATACTCGATAAAAAAATAATTTGGGCTTATATGGGTTAAGGCATTTCAAATGTTAGAAATAATAGAGCTTCAATAAAATGATATAAAAAATATACAGGGTGTCCCATTCATGGTGGAGAATATCTTATAATGGTAGGTAGTGTGGCTCATTTGGGGAAAATTAATGTACAACGGGACCCCTCTATTTTTAACCGTTACAATGTAATAGGGTTTTTTTTTTTTGTAAAAATGCCCGACTTGGCGAACTAAATCAAAATTTGCCACACTACCAAACATTTCATCCGAGATGAGAGGACTTCACCTTATGAAACTAAATAAAATTTCCAATAAAACGACTTCTCGCCCGCTACGAAGTTGCTCGAGACACACACGTTAAAAAAATGTAAAAATCGTTTTTTCACAATTTTTATCATTAGATTTTTTAACGAAAACCCGATTTTAAAATTTCTTTATTTCTTTGAACGGGTGTGTCTCAGGAGGTACGAGCAACTTCGAAACGGGCGAAGTGTCGGTTTATTGGAAATTTTATGTATTTTCAGAAAGTTATATTTCAGATGAAATGTTTGGTGGTGTGGCAAATTTGATTTAGTTCGGCACATCACGTGTTTTAGAATGTACCTAATCACAAAAAAAACTGACTTTGAAGCTCTTTAGAAACCCACTGCTAATCCGATTTAAGTGCAGTTAAGTGAAATATGTTGCACTGACTGCACCAGCACATTTTTATATACTTACAATGATTTATAAGCAAAATAATATTGTCGGTTGTCATATGAAATTACAAGTAGTGGACTGTGAACACTCTTCGGTGATTTCTGAAAACGTGCGGCAAAATCAATCCGTTTTCGTCTACTCTGAACATAATATATTAAAAATAATTTGCTTCCCATGCGTTTATGCGGTAGTTCCTGGACATCCTGTGCTGGGGTAATGTACCTACGAAGCTGCGTGTGCGCTCACGGCCCCATATCAGAAGGGCATAATTCCGTAAAGCAAGGTTTTGGTGTTCCCTTTTCAAGCACCAAAAGGATCATTTCGATAATTTAAATAAATAACAGGCGCGACAATCCATCATTAGACTACGGCCGCAGGATGAGTTAGTGACATCCTATTTCCAAGATCTTATCTGCTTTTTTGTTGAGGTTACAGGGACGTACCGAGCACACATTTGTTAGGGGGGTGAAAAGTAAAATTTGCCGACTACTTTTTTGAAAATTCACCAATTATAATTAGAGGTACGGAAATTTCGTTTTTACGAAATAACGAGATGCGAATTTCGCCAAACATTGCTCATTTATGCGAAATGATCTAATTTGGACTTTTATTTGTGTCCAAAAATGTCAATTATTGGAGATAATTTTTCATCTCAGATTTTTTTCTGACGTTTTCCGTTAATAAGAATAGAGAAATTGGGTGCAGTTCTGAAACGCACCGGTCGCATATGTTCCCACAACATGTGGAATATGTAAACGAGTTCCGTAGATCATTTCTTATTCGTAAAATCGCAGTTAGAAGATCAGAATGGACAACATGTTGTGGGAACATATGGGAACTGTACCCATTGTTAAATGCAGAGAATTCGCTGAATCATGAGCAAGATGGCTTGCCGAACACCGAAAAACCTCTTTAGTTGTAGGTTTGATGAATGAACTTTGCTTTCTGCAATGCGTTTTTTTTTCAGAGAGAGTTTTTCTCTTGGTTCGGCGGACTCCGATGAACTTTACATAAAGATAAAAGCGTAACAATATTAGCGGCATATGCCGCAGTTTCTAGTTTTGCCGTTACTGTAACTCCTTGAGGAGTGGTCTTGTCGACTAGTATCTACGTGTGTTGCCTGAATTCGTTGATGCAGTTGGCAGACGTTTTGTTGCGCAACGCGAGTCTTGAACAGTTGTTTAACTGTGAATCTACATAATTTCTATAGAGTTATAGGAAATTAAAATAACTACAAGTAAAATTTACAAAACTAGGTGTATATGCAGGCCCGGATTTACCCTCTGTAGCGCCCCTGGGCAGTAGCCGAGTTGCCGCTCTCCGTCACTAGTTTAAGCTGTGTAAGTAGATCAGTAGCATTAATGTGAGCTGTACAATTTGTTTTTAGCATACATTGGTTTCCGGCTTTTTCGGAAGTAGCAGAACTTCATGTGAAAATAGCGGTTAATTTACTTCTTAGAAAGGTTTTTGGAATGAACTTTTAATCAAAGTTAATGTTCAGAATATGTATAGGTACTCCATTGAAGGTGAAATTAGATGCTAATGGAGGAGCGGATACTCCTTAGAGCTCAAAAAAATATTTGAAAAAATATGATAATTTATGCAAAACTAAATACATACACTCGGTGCCATCAACGGGTACTTTTTTATTCGATATTTATTATTTTATTATCGCGAAAGGTCTTGACGCCCTAGCGCATTTGAAATCGTTTTGCCCGGGGTGACCTCCGTTCTTTAGAATCAGTTGTGCAAAAGAACACTATTAATACGTTGCTTCCTAAATAAGTACTCGAAACTGTCCCTTATTTAATTAATGCTTAATTTTCCCCTCGCACATTAATCCGCGCGCACGCATGAGCTTTGAGATTTCCGCTTGGTGGGTCCTGAGCGTCCTTCAATCGTTACCACAGAGGAAAATCAAGTGGCAGGATTATATTTTATTGAATGGTCATATAAAGTAGTAAGTAATTCAAAAATTGTGAAAATTATGTCGTTAAGTTAAAATTGGGTAAATCTCCGGCTTCATTGAATTTGGTAAAAAACCGTTTTTTCTTCCTTGATTTTTCCTTGAAATTCTTGACAATAATTTCATAACGGTACATTCAACTGGTAAACCTGCAGAGGTGAACGAAGTCGCTTGAGTATGTTTAGACTTTCCAAAAACAAGTTATTTCTTTTGATGTTTTATAAGATTATAGGGAAGTCTTTGAAAATGGGATTCTTTGGATCGAAAGAACAAAATATTTTCCTTCCCTCGGACATTCAGCTCAAGTCTTGTTCTTTTTGAGCAGTGCCTCCACGAAACTGAACTGTTTCAATTTCATTAGGAGGAGATCATTTTTTATCCTTCGCATTCGTGTTCTCGCTATCTCCGTATAGCTGATCAATTAATTAATTGATTGCCTCTATTGTTTCGAACTGACGAGAAATCTCCAATTCCTTAAATACATACACTTGGTGCCACCAACGGGTACTTTTTTATTCGATATTTATTATTTTATTATCGCGAAAGGTCTTGACGCCCTAGGAGCAGATCTGAACTCTTTTCGCCCGGAGTGACCCCCGTTCTCCCACTACAGTACACCAAATTGATTGTTTTCAGTACGTGATAAGTTTCCGTAACGTTTAGTGAAATTGAAGTCAATCGAAAGGTCTCGACTCCCAAACAAAGGATACTAAGTCCTTCTTCTCTTAGTCACAACGGTTCTCGAGCTGTAGCCCCACGAAACGGTCGTTTTCAATACTTAATGAAACCAGGCCGAAATCGTAGTTTCCGGGAGGAGGATGTGGGGGTATGCTATACCTGGAGAAAGAAAGTGAATCCAGGGAGCAGCTCTGTTCATTGGTGGTCAAGACCTTTCGTTATAATAGGGTAGAAGTAACAAAAAAAGTAAAAGTGTCCGATTTTCTGGGTTACTTCTGCCACGGGCGATTCCCAATGCTATAGTGGTGAACTGGCAGGCTGAAGCCTACGGCGGCATTTTCAACGCCCCGCGCACATATAAACAAAATAATAGTTCCGCGATCAGACTTTATTCCAATTTGAGAAGTTTTCGCTTAATTCGTTAGCCAGTCATATTGAAACAATTTTAGAGTGAAGGATCACAATCGATTAATCGTTACATTGTCAAAATAAGGGGCAAGGACGGCAAAAGTCGAAACGCCTACTGACGTCAGATATGTAAGTCCGTCACTGACCAATAGAACGACTTTTGCGGAGTTCCGTTATTTTTTTTTCTAATTTATTGAAACTGTCTCCTGAAATATCGAAATGTGTATATTCCACAGAACATTAATTCAATGGAAGGTTGAAAGTTTCAGAAATATGCCGCCCTTCAAAATTTGCCGCCCCGGGCAGTTGCCCAGGTTGCCCATATGGGAAATCCGGCCTTGTGTATATGCGAATTTCAGCGAAATTTCTAATATCCAAAATTAGTTTATGTGAAATTCCTGTTTTTTATTTGCGAAATTTCCGTACCTCATGATATATTTTTTGAGCGTTCGAACATCGAAAAATACAAAGACAAAAACACGAAATTTGATTCAACCAGTTAAGTTGTGACCCGCCATAACTTAATTTTGGACCATCGCTCCACAATTCGATGTAAATCCATTTTATCGACAATATCCTTTGCAGAAAACATTAGCAGCGAATTGTTGATTATTATAGTCATAATTTACTAAATGATCGCTCCCTCGAAGCTAAGGTCACTGGACATGTGAAAATAAGCTGAATAACCTTGTAAGCTTTCAGTCCTTAGTTTGAAAGCCTCTCTCGCTATCATCCTAAAATTTTGACACTCGAAGCAATTATCACGAAGAATTTGAATTTCAGCATGAATGCATTCCTGTCGGCCGAAATTTGAAATATGTCTTGAAATGGTTGGAGCAGTTTAGCTGTTTTTTACAATTCTTCTGTGGACTTCGAGATAAAAACGTCAAGAAGGATTTTGGACTCTTTTCGGTAAAATGTTGCAAAGTCTAATTCGGCTGTAGTTTGAGATGATTCGTCTCCATTTTTTTCGGAGCACGACGAGTTCGGTGTTGTTTTTTGTAGCCAGAGTCAGGGTCAATATCTAATTTTTTTACGAAAATCATGGAGCCTTGAACTAACGCATTGATTTCGCTGTCGTTGTTAATGTCTTTAAAAGACTTTATTGTACTGCGAATGAGTTTCACTTCCAAATTTTCAGTCAAATTTTTCAATTTAAACATGAGTTTTATGTTTTCATGCCGAATACCTCTGTTAATAAGGTACTTACACTCTTTTAGTATTGTAACTTTCAAATGTTTATATCCTTAATCCTTAAACATCGACAGGTATTCTTTTGTAAATTTATTAATGCCGAAAATCGCAATCCTACATATTCCCACTGAGGTCAAATTTGCCGACTGCGAATGAAAATTTAAAATGTTAGGGGGTGAGACACCCCCCATACCCCCCCTTAGCTACGTCCCTGTGAGGTAATGATATCAGTATCACGCTCAGCAGTGTTATTTATCCCCATAAATGGATACTCGTTTAACATCTAAGTGAGATCATAGTCCGTCACAAGCTCGTGAGTTCGAAAAACACCATGGTTCACGGTGAGATTCGAACTCAATAATTTACTCCTTTTTATTAATAGGATGGAACCCGTGAACAATTAAACGACTAGAATAGAGCGCGAATAGCAATAATTCCTCGACTGTTGTAGTAAGGTTGTAGTTTGTAGAGAACATTCTCTCAACATTTTGAAAATCTGATTTTAATGCACATATGACATTCATATGATTTGTTTTTTAGTAAATTAGAAATCGTATGAAATGTTTTTAATGGATAATCCCATTTCATATTACAAAGCAAAACTAAGTTCAACGGGAACTTGCTAGAGGAATTATATTTAATTTCAAATGGTCAAAAGCAAAACAAATAACTGAGAGAATTTTCCACAAATATTCTGAAGGCGAAATGCCTATAGGAAATCCACGAACTCCTGTTTGTGTGCATTCTGGGAAACTCTTCGGTCAAAATTTCATTTGTATTATGGATAGGTACTACGTCTACGGTAAACGGATATTGTATCGTTGCACTATAAATGAGTTTTGAAAAAAATTACAAGTATTAAAAGCAACAGATTGGAAGAGACAATTTTGTTAAATGAACATTGCACATATACACCTAAGCTTAGGTTTTTACAACCGCGGAGATCTTTCATTAGCACTAGAAACATTGATCCAGCGAACTAATAGAATATTTGACTGGACTCTTCGGTTGATTTTTCTTAGATTCGTTATAGAATTCTCGCAGAATCACTGCATTTCAATTTACCCTTGGCACATCAATATACAACACGCAAGACATTCGCTTCGCGGGTCCTGAGCGTTCTTCAATTTTCATCTCAGAGCGAAATTCAGTGAAAGAGTGGTGTCAGGCATTGGTTCGGAAAGAAAAGCAAAGACGAGCTGAATTCCATTCAATAGGATTGGTAAAGATTTTACCGTTATTCGCTTCATTAAAAATCTCAACTTCATAAAATTTTAAATAAACCATTCCTTTTTCGATTTTAAACATCAATGTCGCTTCGAGGATTTTGCGTGGATACATTATAATAATATTTTAGACAGTGACGCAACCAGGATCGTGCCCTGGAGCGAGCTAAGACCATCAATATTATTGGGCACTTGAGACTGCTGTTGCAAGTTGAGCGATGGTGCTATCCAGTAACGACACTATGTTATTATTACACTTTGTCGCGTTCCTGATTCTCTCTGTACCTCATAAATGCAAAAGCGTGTATTGAGAGTAGGTACGCACTATGAGCCATAATCAATTCTGTGGTCGTTGCTCCGTAAATAACCGTTCGTCGGATTGGTTTCTATAGTTTCGGCATAGACTTTCGTTTGCGGTTTTGACCTTTTACTATTTTGTCGATGCAGAAAGAGTGACACCATGGGCTAATATCGTTTTAATTGTGAGATCACTGACAGGACTGTCAGTGTCTTCTGGCGCATTTGAATTGCTGCGATAGTGGCTCGTTATCTTACGATAAAAGACCGATCAAAACCATTTTGTGTTCAGTTATTTTTTTTAAAAAGATTTGAACAAAAATTTGGCCTACCATATTTTTATAAAACTTAACATTTCCGTAACACCATTTACGAAGCGTAAAATCTTCCGCAATTTAAATTGAAAAGAAAAATTCAATTTTAGTGGACAACCTCACACATCTTTCCAAAGTGAAATATATATTTAGAGTTCGCTAAAAATTATTATCATAGCTGGCTTTGCTAAAATCACCCCAAACTTGTGCATTTGTCTCCTTTTTTCTTTACAAAGATATTTCTCAAATTCTATGGTAAGCATTTCAATAACTTGAACAGATCAATAAAACTGCCTATGGTTATTCGCCCCACCAACACGATTAATATTTTTTTTAAATATGCAACAATATTCATTGCTTCATATTACATTTTTCACTTGTTTCTTTCCTGATTTTTGGGCCTGAGAGGGACTTTAGCCCCCTTAGCCACTCCCGTGGTTGTGCCACTGATTTTAGAATAATCTCAAGATTAATTTTCTTTGAAACGTCTGGAACTTCGGAGCGGTAATCTAGAGTTGACAAAAGGTGCCTTAGTATGTTTACACTTTTGACATGTATATGTCTTTGCGGAGGCTACCTGAGAAATACTGGGTGTCGTTCCGTGAAAAAGCGTCACGAAAAACTGTAACGAAAACGTTTAACGCTTAAAATCGACCTTCCCGTAGTTCGATCTTCACCACATTTGGTATACATTATCCTTTGATCGCTCTGACTCAGAATCGACAATCACGATTTCGATAAGTTGTGGGAATAGCGGTAAATTCGCCATTGAAGCGAACGAAAATTCATCCTTCAATTGGTTCTCCTGGCTCTCCCCGTTGCCCGATGTCGACGAAACTCGGATGGAAGTTAAGTGATGCGATCCCATATATTTTGGTGCCAGCACTTCTTATGAGGAAGATGTCCTTTGACACAAAATGTCCTTTTTCTGTGGGAATGCATTATAGACGCTATGTACAGGGATATGGATATCAAAATACAGAATCCGTTGCGACGAGTCTTGTATAATCGCGAAAAGTTGATTTTGAGTTTTGTTAAAGGATATTACCACCAAAAAGGACATTTTTCTAGTATAGGAAACAGAGTATGGGCATTATGGGTGTCGTTCGAAAGGTGATATATGTATACATAAGGCACTATATGTGATAGGGTAAAATATTTTGTTTTTTTGAAAAAAAAAAATTTAGAAAAATCTGATGTACCAGAGGGGGTTCGAACCATAGTCCAAACCGTCGTCAATACCTTCCAAAAAGTCAACAACGACCACCAAACCGCCTTGACCATACTGCGCCGAGCGACGAGCGATTTGGATGAAACTCGGATGGAAGTTAGGTGGTGCGATCCTTATTATTTTGGTGTCGGCACTTGTTATGAGAAAGATGTCCTTGGACAAAAAAGGTTTTTCTTTGGGAATGCATTATAGTCGATATGCATATCAAAACACAGTATTCGGTGAGTTGAGCCCTTTAAAATCACCACAAGCTCATTTTGGGTTTTCAAAGCATATTATGTACATATGTACCACCAAAAAGGACACTTTTCTAAAGAAACTGAGAATGGGCATTATGGTTGTCGTTCGAAAGTCGATATTTGAGGTACTGTATGTAATCGGTTTGAAAGGATTTTTAAGCTTCTGGAGTGACAAGATAACGGCTGATGCAATGTGGATTATTTTGTAAGCAATAACGTAGGCATATACATGATCTAAGATTTTTCCCCTAAGGGAAAACTTCTCGGAGTTTTTAACGGCCTGTTACCTATTGCTTTTGACTTCGGAAATTTCAAGTATCAAAAGAACAAAAAAAAATGTTTTCTTTTTCCACGGAAATTCAGCATAAGCTTAGGAAATTTTGTGCTTGAAAACCTCTACGAAACTCTTGGTGTCCCAATTTCTGTGTGAGCTGATAATTTTTTTGGGAGGAAAGAAAGCCTTCCGCATTAGTTGATTTCAAGATTTAAATTTTTATGTATGTATTCAGAATTCGTGACAAAATTAAGAACCATTTTTTTTTAGAAATTTAATAAAAGTAAGAATAATGAAAATACATAATTGAATTACAATGCAATGCATTAATCTTGGTTCATGATTTTCATAAGCACCCAAGGAACTGCTTTTATCTTGATCGCTAGTTGATCAATATTTTTCAAATTTTTCCGTTCAGAATTTCAAACTCTGATTTTTGCCCGCATTGTGTCGAACTGATAAAAAAAATAATATTTCTTAACGCAACATGCTTCTCTGTAACATTTAGTAATAAACTTGGATCATTGTCAAATTTCCAGCGTTACATTGTTAAAAATTTCGATTTTCCAAAAATAAATCTTTCTCTCGAGGACGTATTCTGGAGAAGTGGCTCACGAAGTCCAAACATTGTACATTATGTACAGTAAAAAGCAAATCAGTTTTTTGGATAATGCTCTCCGACACTTGTTGCTTGGAAAGTTCCGTCAACACTAAATACAGTAGAGTGTCGATTATCCGAACTAATGTCGACAAGGGGTGGTTCGGATAACGGAAAATTCGGTTAATCGAGTTTCTATAGAAAAATTGGAGGATTGCCTAAAAGTTAATTTAAGCGGAAAGGTGCCAAACGACTAGCACTGAACAAAAAAAAAAGTAATTCGAACCAATTGAGTGAAAGGTTGCTTCCTTCAGACACTTGATTTATTTCATTTGATTGGATGAAAAAACCTAAGTCCCAACTTCGAATGTTCGGATAATCGGTGTACGGATAATTGACGCTCATGTACATACTCGAAAGCTACAATACATATAGAAACACGACTTCACTTTAGATTTGGATTTATATGGAACCGCGACAAATTCTAGATAGGTACGACTAGGTATAACAAAATCCTATTTTATTGGAATTTTCTTCAGGATTCCAATCACATCAAAAGAAAAACAAAATTATGCAATTTCACTATACCTTGCAGACAGAGCCTGCCTGTATATCTCCAACATAACAGCCTCGTGAAGCATCATTCTAGCGACTTTTTTCAAAAGTTACACCAACTCGACGAAAACGTTAAATTCCGATGTTTTTTTTCTATTTTGTTGTTAATACTTTCGCGCACAACACACTTTTTTCGCTTTTTTTATTTCTTTTGACACTGTTGTACACTTGATACAATGAACAGTTGTTGCTAGTTTCTAATTTCAAACTGATTTTTATTTACTAAGTATGATTAGATTTTTTTTTTAACACTGACTATTACAGATAAAGATCACACTATCGTCGTATTTCGTATACAGTTATTTAATTGCAGTTGTATACTTGTTATTTAATAATTATTTAATATTATCTACTTTAAATTATCGGATTTTGCTTGGCTTTTTATTAACTTTGTTCTATTTTTAAGATTCTATAATTATTATGAATTAAATTGATTTTATATATATGATTTTCTTCTCTTTTATCGTATTGCGAGAAAGATATAAATATATTATGTATACATACTATGAACATCACAAGAATAATTTTTGTTGGTATACTGAACAGTTTAGACTATTGACATAAAGTTATTATATCATAGTTGGTTTTAGTTGTTTTGTTTGTTTCTATTTTAATTCACTGGATACTTTGCACAATTTGGTTGTTGTATTTTTATATTTGAATCACACACTAGAGTTTTCAAATATTCACATAGGACTTTTCACGAAGTATGTTTAGCCAAATTTCATAGAACTTTATTTTCAAGATGATTGCAAAATTGTTGTTCAGATTATTTTCCATTTTCAAGAAAGATGATAACTCATTTGATCACATTTGTGTATACAACTGATTTTCCACTTGCTTATTTTCCGATTCCGAACTTGCACTTGATTTTTAATTCAAAACATTTTCTGTTTTTTTTTCCGGTATTTTAAGTTTTCAGAATTTTTTTCGCTAAAACAAATCACTATCTCTTTTATTAAGTTATTTTCTGTACATTTTTTTCAGAGTAAAAAAAAAATCTTTTTCTCCCGATTTTATCCGCAGATCAATCTGATGGCGCCACTTACACTCAGTGAACTGAATGATTGACAATTTTTGATATTCCACTTACTGACGTGTGTCACGGGACGACATCGTTTCGGATAGCGCGGAATTGCAGCGGTGCAGTCATCATCATCGCATTTGCCCAGACACAATACATATACACGGACAAACTGTGTCCGATACGAGCAAAGAGAAACGCAAAGTCCGGTAAGAGAGAAACGCGTAGAGTTCAAGAGAAAGGACAAAGAGTTTTCTTATTCAGGGGTTGGTCTAGCGGCACGGTTTCAAAACATCCTTTCGGCAAATCGGTCGCACTTGAGTTCTAGACATCGAATGAAAAGGATCTTCTAGAACGCCAAACATTTGAAATAAGCCGACAGATAGGGTTCAATATTTTTCAGATAGGATTGTAATTCTGACTTTTTCGTAGCCAATTTTTTTTAGGGCAGCACTATGAAGGGCAGTATTAACAAATGACACTTCAAATAAATTGATACTTTTTATTCCGGCAAATGTATACACTTTAAACGTATCTTTTCGATTTTATACTCGCACCTTATTGCCGAACGGTTCACATTTTCAACTTTACACAAAATCGCGAGATAAAGCCGCTTCACACTATCCGTCGCAGCAGACTGTTGTCGACTAAAAAGTCAACTGACACTGACACAATACAGAACCACTGTGTCTCAAAGAATCGAGTGTGGTGCTCAAAAAACCTGAAATCCAATTTGAAATTGTCTGATACGCAGGCTCACGTAAAAACATGGGGAAGCCAATGTTTACGAAATGGTATCTATCGGATATATTGTATGAGAACTGTGCACACATACAAAGTCTCTCTGAATGGCACACACTGTACGTATGGAAAAGATATCGTATCGTGAACCAGATGAATGTATCTTTTTGCCTTTCATTCCAGGCTTGAGGAGGTTCAGTTTGTTCAAAAGAGATTTATGACCGCTCGCGTTCTCTTTCTAGTTTGAATTTCCAACTCGAGCGAGAGTGACGAGAAATTTCGTCAAATAGTGGGGGTAACACGGACGTATCTATACACACCGGTTCAAGTGGAAGGGATGAAGTGCTTCGGAGTTTTCGACACTTGCTTGCACGCTCTTTGGCAAGTTCTCTTGATAGACCGGTCTCATCTCATCCCAACGTCTCATCCAATCAGTCAACACGAAAGCAAGGTGCACATTTCATACTTAATCCCTTGGCTCCTCGGGTTCAAACACCCCTCTCTGACGTACTATTGGTAAGATTCTCTCGTATGTCTGACGGTCTGACGAGTATCGGAATTACATAAATGTGCGTAATGGTTCTATGCGCGAAACATAAACAAAACACTCATACACTGGCAAAGGTCATTCAAATAGACGATTTGCTCTTTATTAGCTTGCAATTGAAGCTATACGTATACGATATACAGTGGACGGGCAGTGGGTTGATTTGACAGTACTTACATATTAAAAAGACTGAGGAATTGTTTTATTGATGACGATGCAATTTTAGGAGCGTCGGTGGTAGCCACTGAAGGGGACCGCATTCAACACGCGTCCTGGTGTATTTGTAGATGTTCCTATGGTACCTATTCGTCATTGGAACAGATTTGCGCTACAATATGGAAGAACTGCAGTTTTGCAGAAGCAACAATTTAATGGACCAGTGTGCGATCGAGTGTCAACTATAATTAGAATTGTAGGAGAACACAATGATTTTATTTGTTTCGTTCAGTTGGACTTCTAAATAGCGGGCAAATATTCCACAAATTTTGTCTCCAGGGCTGGATTTAGACCGTATATGGCCTCCTTCGAGGTGTTTGTCCCATTTTGAATTGAAAGTATTTTGACGTACCTACGTCCTACGGTGTTCCGTGTGTTCAGTGGAACACCGGTCCCCAAGCCAGAATGGCCCCCAAATTCGAATTACGTTTAAAGAAATTTTCTTTGATAGATCCTTGGGTGACGGTTCTCTTAAAAATATTAATTTTTGTAAGTCTACAAAAAATACGCAGTCAGCTGCAGATCAGTGGCGTAGATAAGGGGGGGGGGTCAATCCACCCCCTCGGTCACCCATTTTTTATTAACCCATTCCCCGCCAACACATTTTTTTTCGAATTACATCCTGAAAATTGGTATTTACGGTAAAGAAGCCACCCTGAATCCAAAACCGTTTACCATTTTTTCCTACGTGCCTCCGTTCTCCCGCAAAGGCCCGATGCCATATGGCATCATTGGCGGGAACCAATTACAAATTTTTTTTTTCAATTAGGATAAAAACGTTGAATTTTTTTTGGAAAAACACTTTTTACTTTCTTTAATTATAATTCTGAGCTTGGGTGAAATTTTAAGAAGCATTTAACACATAATCCTGTATCACATTTGATGCATTTAGTCCGAGTTTGGCTTTTGCAGGGCGGATATGCACATCTTCTTCGATTGCATTTCGCAACATAATGGCCAATTCCATCATACGTGCAACATTCGGAAGACTGTGGTATGTGCTAATCAAATCTGATGAGCCACAGTCGTACAATAAAAGGGTGCAATATCCCTACGGAACTGCATTTGGGTGACTTCCCCGACTTTATTTGTAATATCCAAGCATTTTCATCATCCGACATGATAGGTTCAAGATATTCAACCGCCTCATGTAATTTCATTCTGCATAAGAAATATGCATGAAAAAGAATGGATTGAAATTGATTTCTTTAAAAAAATATCGGATAAATGCTCATTGTGGAAATTGAATTTTGGTAAGTTACTTTTACACACTTTTTTTTGCTCTATACCGAGACAAGCCTTTCGAAGTACTGACTCAAAGCTTTTGTGGACAAATATGTCCTTCAAACTCCTTGAAATTAAAAAAAAATCAAGATGAATAATTATCACGGTTGATTCAGCGCTTGAAAATAACGTTGCGTATACGCAACTTTGAGCGTTTACAGGGTGTAGTGTGCATGCATATAGACCACCCAGAGTAAAGAATGATGCACACTTGAGAGCAACAAGGATAATTCCGAAAAAAGTCTCATTGTTGAGACCAGATACGTCAAAGGAGTAATTTGACTCTTTGACGAGGTCTCGTACGTGTCTGAGTTTATTATTTAGTGCATCGTATGTTAGTCTCCTGGATGGAATACACGTCCATATTTTAAAGGTGTTTGTGGGTGCGCTTTAGAAAATGATGCATTTGATTGTGAAAACGATCATCGGACTTAGACTCTAAATCCTCAGAAACGAATTTTCAGCATAAAATTAATTTTCACAAAGTGAAAATTATTAAAAACGCAGTAAAACATATTGAAAAAATATAAAAAAAAAATAAAATTAAAAATAAATTTTTTAATAGGTTTCCGCCAATGATGCCATATGGCATCACTAAAATGTATTTAGTGTTACTAACTATAAAACTACCGTTATTGCAAATTTTTTTTTGCTATTCTAATCTATGCTACTCTGGCTTTTGTTTAACACAAATTGTTCTGAGAAAATCAGGTCGCAATCGCAAGTATATGATTTTTGAAATTTTGTGGAGTCTTACCCGCAAAAATCGCATTTTTTTTTTAAAAATTTCACGACACTTTTTTTTTCTGCTCCCAATGGCACAAATCTAACTAAATACTAGCCAGGAACATTGGAATAGATAGAAGAAACATTACTTAGTGTAACAAAGAAAAAAAACAATGTTGAGGATGTTACAGGGTGTCCGTGGCGCGCTCCCAAATATGAGGCTTTTACTGATGCCATATGGCATCATTGGCGGGGAATGGGTATTAACCCATACCACTTTAGGTACGTAAAACAAAGAAAACGTGTGTAGTCTTTCATAAAAACGTCAAACCATTTTCAGAACAGTAATAGAAAATTTAGCACTTCCTCAAATTTCAATTGTACCTACATTATACATTTTTCACATTGGAGTTTTGCACAGGCAAGCCCTACTGAAGAAATCTAGAAAGCGGCCGCTCTAGCATTTACGTCTCTCCGGGCAAGATAACAAATTGCCGCCCCTTAGTTACTGTACCAGGCAGATTGATGGTATGATACTATCGATGGACGATGGACGTCTTTGTTGTAGAATCGAATCGAAGCATTTTTTCCTCATAAATCAAGTGAATGGTCCCTCATGGTCGTTGCTCCCAAACGATTTACATGGTGAAACCAGCTGATGTAAAGACAACACAAAAATGCATGCTCACAATGGGATTCAAACTAATTAATGCATAAAATTCCCTAAAACACTCAACATATTTTAGAAAACTCTGCCCTCAAAAATGTTAAGTCAACAAATTGTGCTCACTTTTAATTACTAACCTCGTGCAGTTGTTTTCATAAAAAAAAACTTTCCTTAAAAAACTGGGCCGCCGCAAAATTTAAATTAGCCGGATTTCTGCAGGGTTTTAAACGTACATGCAGTGGCGCAACCACGGGAGGGGCTTAGGGGGCTAAAGCCCCTCCCAAACCCAGAAATTGGGAAAGGAAAAATCAGAAAATGAAAAAATGTCCTTTTGCGAAAATACAAAATTTGTCAATGTGAAAGCTTTATATTGGGAAAACTGTCTTCGAAATTCTCACTAAAATTTGTATGCATTTTTTGGACGAAAATCCCCCAGATCAACTGTTTGTATAAAATGTCCCTTTTCATAAAAATTTGTACAACCTGTTGCTTTTAATCAAAAACCAATTCTTGGTTTGGTGTACGCGAAGAAGGACGCATAACTTTACGACATTTCATCAAAACTGTTTAACCCAAATTGTAAGCGTTACATCCTTTGATATTAACTTGATTCGACAGAAAAAAATTTAGGTTTTCCGTCGGATTAAATTGTCAAACCCCTAAATATTGATAGAAAACATATTACAAATTGTAAAGCCAAATTTTAAGAAAGGCGTCAATTGAGAATGACCTTCACTTTTCGATAAGTGGTATCTGCGTGTTTTATCTTTTACTTCTGGTTACATTTAACTCGGTTACAACTTCCACGAACCTCCCGGCCCTCTTATGGGTACCCCCATGATTCGAGTAATTTAAACGAAATTATATAAATGATTATGAAATGGTTAAAAAAATTAGGAATAAGTAGGAGGAAAATGGTTTAAAAACTTCTGAGCCAATGTAATGCTGGAAAAATTCAAAATTATGTTTTCATATGAAAAAAAAAAAAGAAAAACGTGCCGATTGCGAGTATGACATTACACTAGCGTTTTCATCACGTTTAGCTACGAAAAAAATGATATCGAAAATAAGCGTGTCCAGTAATATGGATGACCTTGGCTTAGCCCCCTCCAGGACAAGATCCTGGTTGCGCCACTGCGTACATGGCTTATTTTTATAAATGCACCATCTCGACAGTTTTTATAGAGAATAAGGTCAGAGCCAGTTAAATCCGGCGGAACCTATAGCCAAATTCGAATATTAGCATTTCTGAGGAAGGGAGCTCTGGCAATGTGTTATGTGGTTCGATTCCTCATCTTGCTGAAATCCAAACCACCTTGTAGTGTGCTCTCCAATACTAGATGAATCAATGCAATCGGAACCAAATCCATCCATGCAAAGGTTTGGCTAATTGCAGTTCCATGGAAATTATGGAACGACTATAAAAAATAATGCCTTTGGACATAACATTTCTCACATTTCGGCCGTTATGCGGTCAGTGTTTATGCGACTCCCTATTTCTCATTTCAAATGAATTTCTTCAGGAGCTCAATATTTATTAGTGGCACTCATCAGACCTAAACAAAAATTTTAGATCTAATCTTCCTGAAATGAAAGCACGGCATATCGCATATAAATAAAACAAAAAAAAATGCATGCTTGTCCTCTATTTGAAAATTAGGTAGCCCTCCCTTTGGCAAATACTAGGGGCCATGCAATGTTCTTCTGGTGAAAAAGAGAGGCAGAGAGGAGTAATACTCCAATTAATATCTTTTTTAAAGAATTACCTAATTAGCACATTTGCTTTTCGAAAGTAGGGCGGGTGCTAACATCACATACGTAAAATTTACGCGCATGACCTCCAAATTTATAGCAAATATAGCTAGCTACTACGGTGTCCTAAAAGTTTGGAAATTTTAAAAATATATACTCACGAATTTCTGAGTTATCGGAAAATTTCGATTTTACTTTATCCGCATATACTGGGCATCTCCAACGAGCTCTCGTCTTCACACCCTTTTCTGGACATATAACTGTGTTGAGGTGTTCCGGCCAGAAAAGCGGCGATGCTAGGTGTACTGTGACTCCGAAAAACCACTGATCTAGCCCAATAAAAAGCTCTGGTACTCCAATCACAGTATCGGAAATTGGAATACCGTAGATTCACTCACCGTAGTAAAAAAGCCAAAATTATTTCAGGACTCAGTTTTTTCTATCTATTTTGCTTCAACATTTGCTGAAATTCAACATTTTATCCCCTTGAAAGCATAAGCAATCTTGCAAAATGATCCCCCATCTCCGAAAAGCTATCTACGCCACTGCTGCAGATAGTGATATAAGATTCAATTTTATTTACGCAGAAGCTTGCACCTCGTGGTCTTTGTTTATGCCGCAAAGACGCAACTTTTTGGTCAGCGTCTCTCAAGCTTATTGAGTATGGACAGGGCCGGCTCTACTATATGTGCAGAATGTGCATTTGAACAGGATGCCAATGGAAAGGGACGCTCAAGCAAACAAACAATTTCAATTTTCAATTACCTAATCTTTATTCATTTCATTTTTATGTTTTAAATCAATATTTTCGAAAATTTCACTTTTATATTTTCAAATCCAAAATTTCGATTTTAAAACATAGAAATAAGGTCAAAATTTGCACTTTTTGTGGAATGTTTGTGCGGGTCTAACTTCCAAACTGGGATTGTTAGGACTCTCAACTTGCACTGGAATAAGCTCTACATTATTGGCTACATTGGCTCTGAAACACTAAATTTTCGAACATTTCTTTTTAAAAACATAAAAATGCGAAATTTTCAAAAAATTAGATTTGAAAACATAAAAATCGGTTTAAAAATAGCACCATTTGTAATTTTGCGTATCAAAAATTTCGCATACCTATATAAAAATTTGGGGTTTTGAGAATATTTCATTGCACATTCCTAGTACTTTTAAATATACCATTTCTCAGTCAAGTTCATAACTATGGAACATCAATTTCGTAACTTTGGAACATCAAATTCGTAACTGTGGAACATCATATTCGTAACTATAGACCATCAAATTCGTAACTTTGGAACATCAAATTCGTAACTTTGGAACATCAAATTCGTAACTGTGGAACATCAAATTCGTCATTATGGAAAATCAAATTCGTAACTATGGAAAATTAAATTCGTATGTGATTTATTAGGTCCATTTTCTCGTTCGTTTTGATTAATATGTGTACGATAATATATATATTTCCAAATAGAATTTCCTTAACAACTGTTCCGCTGATCCGGATTACCCCTTGCAATAATTGATCCGGATTATCGAGTCAAGACTGTATATGAGGATGGGTCCACTATTAAAGATGCTGCAACCGCAGCTGGAGTTAAATATTCAACTGCTGCAGGGATAATTAAAGCATGCACTCGTATCGTAATGTTGATAATATGCAATCTACTAGAAGAAATGGAGGTGTCCGTCATCGCAAATTAACGCAGGCAGTGCTAGACAAAATATAAAAATGTGTCGGAACGAATCCCTGTATGACACTTAAACAAATTAAGCGTGAGCCTGCGATCACAGGGTGTATTGTATACATTATGTAAGTACGATAGCTCGAGGACTACACACGCTCAAAATAACTTTGAAGCTTGCTTCAAAGGAGGTTGATCGAATGAGCGCACCCAGGACTATGGGTTTGCGAAAAGATTACGCAATTGAAATTTCAAAAATAATTGAGGAAACAGCACCAAGATTATTTTTTGTCGACGAGTCTGGCTTTAATCTTCAGAAGCGGCGTAATCAGGCACGGTCAAACCATGAGACTCGACACAATGTTATTATTCCCACAGTCAGGGGTAGGAATGTGAGTTTAATATCAGCTTTTTCAAAAGACGGAATATTACATAGTCAAATATTATCGAATTCGACGTATAATTCAGCAAAATTTTGCGACTTTTTAAGAGGATTGGTGGAGAAAGTGGATTCATCATGGGAGGGGCTTGGGTTATTATGGACAATGCCGCAATCCACAAAAGTGCTCAATCCAAAGAAATTTTAGTGCAAAATGGATTATCTATTAAATTCTTACCACCATACTCTCCGATGTTGAATCCGGTGGAAAAAGCCTTCTTAAAAATCAAAATTCATGTTAGAAGCAGATCTTATCACAGAGGGAATTAATGAAGTTACCGTTACGGAAGAGCAAATGGATGCAACAAATGCTGGCCATATTGCCACTTGCTGCTGCAGGAGAGGAGCTGCAATAATTTAATTAAAATTTACGCCTTTTTCATATTATATAACCTGGTAAGCGCCATACTTCTCTAATAGATTTTGCTTGCTAATTGATTAGTTTTAGATTGAATATTTTGCGCGAGCTAAATATTTATAAGATCCAATAAAACTTGTATACGGTTAGGAACGTTTTTGCAAAGGAATTGCGATGGCTAATTATCTGGATTTCAGACTTACGTAATGAGAAAACAAAACGACCATACGAGTAAACGATGAATAAATATATTTCATGGTAAAACAATTTATTCGTTCAAAGGATGTTGATCGTTAATTTTATTCTATTTTCAGGAGTTTGTCGCTAGCCTTTATTAATAAATACTATTTTATTCTAGATAATAGATTTTATAAAAAAAATATGCATTTTGTTATAAAATATATTATGTTTTATTTATGAGCTTTGGTGTTTTAAATCTTCTAGCTACTTTGAAATAGGAAATATTTCATTTTCCGATGAAAACAGTTGTTGAGGAAATATATATAATATACATATATGTATATATTATCGTACACATATTAATTAAAACGAACGAGAAAATGGACCTAATAAATCACATACGAATTTAATTTTCCATAGTTACGAATTTTATTTTCCATAATTACGAATTTGATGTTCCATAGTTACGAATTTGATGTTCCACAGTTACGAATTTGATGTTCCAAAGTTACGAATTTGATTTTCCATAATTACGAATTTGATGTTCCATAGTTACGAATTTGATGTTCCATAGTTACGAATTTGATGTTCCATAGTTACGAATTTGATATTCCATAGTTACGAATTTGATGTTCCATAGTTACGAATTTGATGTTCCATAGTTACGAATTTGATGTTCCATAGTTATGAACTTGACTGAGAAATGGTATAAATCAAGTCACAGTCAAAGTGAGCCACCCCTCAGTGTAAGCTCTTCATTAGATATATTTCCTTTAATAATTTTGGGAAATATGTACTCATTTTTAAACTGGAACCGCCATGGGCGTAGCCAGGATTTTAGTCAGGGTAGGGCAAGCCCGAAATTTTATCAACATCAAGATTTTCCTAGGAGTTGAAATCGTTGGTCGCGAAAATATTGTTAGGCAAAATTTAGAATAGTCTAGCTGGTGGTTTGGTTAGGGCGCGCACCTTCTTTGCACAAGGTTCGAGACTCAACGTGAACGAATTTAGTTTATTGTGTTTTTCGAACTCACGCCCCTTGTGACTAACTATGACCTCACTCAGATATTAAACGAGTACTCCACAGCAAAAAAATCGGAGTGATTTTCACTCCGAATCGGTGTCGAATAGCGTCCATCCGAATAGGATACTATTGGCATAAAACTCGAAGCAAGGTATTGCTAAAGACTCCGAACGAATGTAATGATTTTATCCTTTTGGTGTAATAATTTGAACTCAAAAGAATACTTTTATTAACACCAAAAGGAGTAATTCTCGATATTTTTGAAAAAAAACAAACAATTTTCACAGGGAATGAGAATGAGATTTGTACAACCCTTCTATAGGTAATCATTTACCTCTTTACGCTCTAAAATGCATAATAAATTTACCTACCTACAGTGGGATTCGATCCCGGGACTTTATGATTTGTAGACGAACGCCCTACCTACTAAGCTAGCCAGACTAACTGATGGAGTTTGTAATTTATACGACATTTGGCTTCGCTCTACTAAATTCAGTCCGATCGGTGGATACACAAAATACCAAAATCGGATGAAATTAGCCCCAGCACAATAACTTGATTGAACATGTTACGGAATTGATCCGATAGGTGTAATACTCAATACCAGATGGGATATTCTTTGCAATGTGTCCGAAAAAGGTTTTAGTTTAGAAGTTTCGTCCGTTTCAGATTCTTTTCTAATAAAACCCCTTATGGCGGTGTTATTTTGAGCATGTTTACTCCGAAATAATTTTGCTTTTTTATCCTATCGGATTTTCTTACTCGAATACCCGGCATTTTTTGTTGCTGTGCACTTATCGGGATAAACAACATTGCTGAGCGTGCTGTTGATCTCAACACCTCAACAAAAAAGCAGTTAAGATCTTGGGAATTTCATGTCACACTAACACATCTGCGGCCTTAGTCCAATGTTGGAATGTCGCGCCTGTTTTTTCAAATTTTATAGAGCTAAATTTTAGGAAGGGAAAGCCGAGAATGGTTTTCCACAACATTTAACGAAAAATGGCTCCTGAACGTGTTTAGACTTTTACTGGTGATTCTGATTACATTCAACTGGCCTCCGATTCTGCTTTTCAGACCGTAGCTCATCTATATTCTATTTTTGGCTATTGGATTGCATATTCCACTTGCGAGATCAATGTCCGTTTTAAATTCTGGCTTTGCTTTGTTCTACACTATCGCATCTCCTGCCGAAACATACAGAGAAGCTTCTTATCTCACATCCACAGCATCCACAGAAATATTATCGGCTGGAGACATTTAGGGATACATACTTTTCCTCTTCCTTAAAATATAACCCCAAGCTCGTAAGCTGTTTTTCCTCTTCCAAATACACAGAGAAAAAGATCGATATAAAGTCAAAAATAATAGCTATGATTCAAACATTTTCAAATATGATTTGGCTCCATATATACGTTTACGTTTAATTAAAAAATGTTTCATTTTGAATCAATAGTGGAAATATTAAAGTGATTCTTGTACTTTTAAAATTGCTGCATGTCAAACCAAAATTGAATATCACTTTACTTTCAAAGTGATTTCACTTTATTTTAAAAATGTTTCACATTAAATTTAAAATTTCTAATTTTTTTTTATTTTTTTTTTTTTGTTTTTGCAATATTTTAAAAACTTGATTTTCTCACTTTGTTTCTACTGGGAATCGAACCGGGTACCTATCGTTTCGTAGTCCTACTTCCTACACCTAAGCTCTGAGATTACTAGCACCGAACAAAATTAACATTATCTTATAAACTCAGAGAAAAGCGGGTTAGCATTCTATATTAACGTAACTCAAATATATTTTAGGGCGGGTTTCACGTACATCTTATGGCTGAATTCAAATTGTAAGAAAACGACCGGACGGGTAAACTTGCACGAAAAGAACCATCGTATGATCATTTCACACTATCCGATCAAAACACGGACCGGCGAACAATAATCACACAGCAAGTATGTATAAATGTTGCCATGCACGCTCCAAAGTTAGTGCACAATGAAGTGACGAGTTGACAAGATTAAAATGCAAGTAAAACACGCGCTAATTGTCGTCGCAGAACGCCTGAACTATCGGTAGATGCAATCGTCTTATCGATCGTACGATTGTTACGAAAGAAAAACAATCGTGTCACGATTTTTTTCTTTCGTAAGACGCATTCTTACAATGTGAAATGGACAATGCTTGTCTGCTGGCCACTACAAAAGCTCTCTTGTCTTGCAAGTTTACCCGTCCGGTTTCGTCTTACAATCTGAAATCAGCCTATCAAATGGTTAGTCCTATCGTATAGAGAAGACACACACCATTTTCAGGAAGCTTTTCCAATATATTGAATTGAATGTTTGTTTATTTTGCATAGTTATGCTATCTTCTTAGTGTCGTGGTGCGAAAAGCCTAGATGGCATTTTGTGGATGATATTGTTCAAATGATTGGCATGTACCAATGTGTTCTGTTTTGATTCTAATAAGAATGCATTAGTACGCAATATGCTAAAAGCCTCACATATACGGAATATTTTAATGACCTAAATGCGTATCGATCATTAAGACTTTAATGATAACTAAGCATAATAATGAGCCAAAATCACTAGGCATCAGTGAATTAAACAATTCAAAAATACCGGCGTACAGAGGGCTGCGCCCGCAATACGAGGGTTTTTTAGATTTTGGATACACACATTGTGAATAAATTTGCACATATATTTTATAGGTAATAAATAAGAATTATGCACAATATTAATGAAATGCTTCTCGTAAATCTATTTTTGGATTGGTCTAAATAAACGCGTTCCAGAATGAAAGGCTAACGCCTTTCATTCTATAACACTTTTTAATTAGACCAACCCAAAAATAGATTTACTATGTATCATGGTTACATATATTAACTGCATTTATTAGCTGTAACTCCGTTATCATTACTCCAAACTGGAAAAAAAGCGACTGATATGAAATGTACCCATCGAGTTCTTTGATTTGAGTACCCATACGTCCATGTCCGATAAAAACTAAAAAAGTCGACTCTTTAAAATCTCCGGGACACCCTGTTAGCTTTGTCCTACCAACGTCTAAGTATTTCGGGCTAAAGACTCATACGATTCTACACATTCCTACCAAATTTCATAACGATCAGTTAGTGAACAAATTTTTAAATCTCCGTGACACCCTGTTATCTTTGCCCTACTAGCTTCTAAGTATTTCGTGCCAAAGGCTGTTACTATTCTACATATTCCTACTAAAATACATGACGATTTGTTAAGCCGTTCGCGAGGTATTTAGTGAACAAATTTGTAAATGTCCGGGACACCCTGTTATATTTGCCATACCAATGTTTAAGTATTTCATGCCAAAGACTGTTACCATTCTACACATTCCTACCAAATTTCATGACGATCTGTTAAGCCGTTCGCGAGTTATTTAGTGAACAAATTTTCAAATGTCCGGGACACCCTGTTATTTTTGTTCTACCAACTTCTAAGTATTTCGTGCCAAAGGCTGTTACCATTCTACACATTCCTACCAAATTTCATGACGATCGGTTAAGCCGTTCGCGAGTTATTTAGTGAACAGACGGACGGACAGACGGACAGACGGACAGACGGACGGACAAAATCGATTTCATAAGGGTTTTTTTGAAAAATCTAAAAAACCCTAAAAAAGCAGTCTAGACTCGGTCGGACGCAGTGGGTGCGTGAGAAAGTTGACGCGTTTAGCATTGAAGAATAAAATAGATCCTTAGCAATTTGATATTTTAATTTAAATGTTCGATTTTTCATGTTTTTTTTGTGTACTTATTCTTAAGAGAATCCCTATTCCTTAACTGAGGATTATGAATTCCGCCCTTAAGAATCTCATGTCTTAGCAATAAACGGTGCAAACAAATATTCATTTAATTCATTCGATATCAAATTCATTATTTAGTTATCAAATAAACGCCTAAAGTATGGGCTAAATATTTTTATTAGTGAGAATGCTTTGAGAATATAAAAAAAAGAAATATAAAAAGCATAGTTCAAAGTATAGTACAATGTATATTCACATTTTTAAAGACATGAGACGAAATTAGTTTAACTCTGACAAATACAGAGAGAATAAAGGAGTATATTTTCGCAGACAAAAAGAAAATGTTTGAATTTTAAAATCTGAGAGTATACCGTATTCGGACTACCACAAAAGTACCCTAGGACATATAGATTGTGGTGACCGACATTGTCCATTTTAGATGTCTACCGTATACCGAGGATAGACAAAATAGTTTCCACTCGGAAAACACAAAAAAAAAATCAGCAATGCAAGTTGATGGACACATGAAATTGAGCTCATCACAGAAAAGGACATAGTTTGCATAGATTGTTTGGTTTATTTTTGGCATTAAGTGTTTGGTTATGTTAAGGGGGTATTGTGATTTAAAGTTTTTATTCTTTTTTATAAAATAAACCGTGCACTTCTCGTCGTGTTGATTTAAAAAGTGTTTTCAACCAGTTCTTTACTATATGGTCACTCAACAATGACGCAAAATCTCTTCTCATTAACCATTAGCATTACCAACCCGACACGGGACCTTCATTCGCACTTCAACTCAACTCATTTATTTAATAACCGTCATGCCGTCTATGTGCATTTTTTGGTCACAACTTCTTCTTACTGCCGATACAAATCTCATTTCCATACTAATCCCGATATTCCATTTACTAGTCTACGCCAACAGACTGCTGTCTATCCCGTTATAAGTACTGTGACAAAAAAAAAACAACACAGACTCAATTTTGACGATATCATTCTCCTCAACATCAATTTCATTCAAATGATTGGCATAGCCCTGTCACTTGCAAGAACCCAGTTATCCTAACAAAGGATAACTCTGTTAAATTGCATGTAATATCCAAACAACAGAACGAAGTCGATTGGAATGAAATTGTAGAGTGATTGGACTCGAACGTGTATCATTCATTGTTTGATGGCATTCGTATAGACGACCACTTCCACCACCACATCAATGAATGTGGAGCGAGAGAGAAAAGTCCTTCGAACTGGGCTGGATTTGAATCCGAAGGATATTTCATACATAGTTGTATATATCATCTCTTGTGCATACACGTTTACATCATGCTTGGCATGAATATCTACAACCATAACTACACTATTTGGAATAGTTGGCGTTCAAGGCAAGTGCCTTTAAGCGGTTTCATCGACTGACTGATTGACTGCCTGATTGATTGACTGATTGATGAATCCGCAATGTGGGTATGGAATTGATTTGCTTATATGTACGTGTCGATCGATTTTATTCAACTACATATAGGAATTAAGCTCCTGTCATTAGTTCATTAGTATTAACCGACAAACAGGTAAAGGAAGGGGTCACATTGCACATTGGTGCGGATAAATTTAATTTCTATAGTAAGCCAGCACGTATAAAGAGTTATTATAGCTTTTTGGAAAGCAGTTTTTAAATAGTAGTATCTACATTAAAAATTAAGTGTACAAGTAAAATAAAATTAATTAAATAAAAAAACGAAAACGGAAAAACTCCGAAAATGTTCGGGTTTTCCGCGATTTCTATCCAACGAAATTTTATTGGAAAGCTCTGGATTCGTGATCAGCACCCCAAAAACATAAGAAACAAAAAAATGTTCTCCACCACGTTTTGCAATCACGTAATGACCTGCCCTGCCATACAGTTTTAACGACACATTGTAAATTGTGCCTGTCGTATGAGTTAAAAGATAACATTTTAGTCAAGTCAGTTATGTGTTATGTTTTTTTTTGTTTGTTTTGGTTTTCATAATTGTCCTTTAAAAAATGATAATTGCGAATGGCCTTTATCATTCAGAGTATTGTCTATAAATTACTTTTGCACACTAAGCTAACGTGAACAAGTACAAGTAAGCATGCAAACTAGCTTTCCGTATAGGTATATTTCAGGAAAGATGGGAACCACATTTTTTGAACATATTCGGGCTCGCCCACCACCCAACCAAATCTTCATTCTGTCAATGCCGTAGCATTTCTAGCAACACCATTTACCACCCGTCCGTCATCTATCTGCCGGTTTCTCGAAAATGTCCTAGCAGCTCATGGTATGTAGGTATAAACATCGTCCTGAACGTCTACGTCGTTTTTTCTTCTTGGGGAAATGACGTGTCACATAAATTACCTATTAAATGTATTTCTGCCTCTCGTTCTGATTATATGTGACTGATTAAAAGATATGTGCCATGTTATAGTTGTAGGATTGACGATTGGAATTTATGGTCACGAGTTGGGAATTCTTTTCATTGAAGGCAGTTTTCGGTAACTTCTTTCTGGCTGTTTTCCTCCCTTGTTTCTAACTTATTCGTCGTCATGCAGTTGTCGTGGGGGTTTTTGTCTAATCTAAGCCTTTTGGAGCTTTGTATGTACATATATGAAATGATAGTTGATATGGAGATGGAATAAATGCTTAGAGTTGATGTCATAGAAATAGGTCAATCCGTTTGATGTTAGAAGAGTTTATATGAGGAATCATTATTTGTAATGACAACAGGTATCCAATAAATGTTTTAGTATAATATGTATGTACATGCACGGCTGCAAGCATCTTTAATTAGCATGCGTGCTATTACGAGTTCTTTTCTTGCTTGGGTCCAGGACAGAACATCATCAATCAGTTCAACTGGGTAAATTTATCCCGTGTGATCTGTACTGGAACACAAAAATATTATACTTAAATATATGCGCCTGAGTGCTGTATTTACATCTGCAGCGTCTCAGGTTACTTAACGTCTAACTCAACCAATAAAGCAGCATCTTCGAGGCAAGCCCATGATGGCCTTTACTAAACGATTAAACCCTATCATGGTTTAGCGATGTGCCGACAACTCATCCATCATCCATCCGACGACCCCGCAAACGAACAACTGATTACTCTTTCGGATCCTGGAATGTACGCTTCCTGAATAGACCGGGGGCCTTAAGGGCCCTCCTGGATCAGGTAGAACAATACAAGCTGAGCATAGTTGCAATCCAGGAAACTAAATGGCTCAAAAGCGAGAGTAACGACCTCAATTCGCACACTGTTTTTACGAGTGGTAAAGAGGAGCGCAACAAGGAGTTTGGAGTAGCTTTAATCGTGAATAAGCAGCTCAAGGACCACGGTATCGGGTTCAAACCCATCAACGAGCGGCTATGTGCGATCCGCATTAAGACCCGTTTCGCTAATCTCTGGCTCATTAATGCGCATGCCCCTACAGAAGTAAAAGAAGACGCGATTAAGGACGAGTTCTACAACGACCTAGAAACACTCTTCGACTCACTTCCATCAAACGACGTCAAGCTGCTGCTAGGAGACTTTAACGCCAAAGTCGGAAACGAACGCTGGTATAGGGGAACTACTGGCCTACTAGCCTCCACGACGAAAACAACAACAACGGTCAGCGACTTATCGACTTCGCGAGTGGCAGAAACTTGGTCATAAGCTCTACATGCTTCCCTCATCGACGAATCCATAAGCAGACCTGGAAGTCTCCAGATGAATACACCGTGAACCAGATCGATCACGTACTGATCAGCAAGAGATGGGCTTCTAATGTCCTAGATGTTCGATCCTATCGAGGAGCTAACTGCGACACCGATCACTATTTGGTGAAGACGACCTACAGGTGAAGAATCTCTTCGGTGCACCTAACGAGAATCAACCCTGCCAAGATCTTCGAGGTTGACAATTTGATTGACGATGCTACGGCGGCTGCGTATACTACAGCACTTGAGGAAAAACTGTCGCCCATGCTTGATAACATCAATAATCTACGCATCCATGAGTTCTGGGAGGAACTCAAAGACAGCATCAAGGAGGTCGCAGAAGAGGTCGTGGGCTATAAAGGCCGGCGCAGACGAGCAGACTGGTTCGACGACGAATGCAGGGCTTCGACTGAGGCGAAAAATGAAGCCTATCGCCAATACACACAACGCGCATCTCGAGCCAAGAAATAAAGATATAACGAACTTCGGCGAGTATCTAATAGGTTAATTAGACGTAAGAAACGCAAACATTTTGACGAGCAGTTACAGCAAATAAACCAAAGATTAGCCAGTAAGAACATTAGACAGGCGTACAAACTCATAAATAATGTTAAGAACGGATATCAACCCAGGACAAGCCTATGTAAGGACAAGGATGGTAACATCATCAGCGACATCGAAAGCGTCAACAAACGATGGGCCTCGCATTTTGAAGAGCTCCTCAATGCATCATCAACATCCCCCGCGGAGCTAGCTCTTGAGCAGTTAGCCGAACCAGGCCCTCCCGTTCTACCCCCAACAGTAGAGGAGGTGAGTCTTGCCATACAGACGCTCCAAAATAATAAAGCGCCCGGCGCTGACGAGATCCCAGCAGAACTGCTGAAGCATGGTGGAACGTGCCTGACCAACGCTGTACATGTGCTA
Source organism: Microchrysa polita (assembly GCA_949715475.1). NCBI lineage: Eukaryota > Metazoa > Arthropoda > Insecta > Diptera > Stratiomyidae > Microchrysa > Microchrysa polita. The sequence continues at coordinate 85,880,494 of OX454418.1, read as the reverse complement.
ATGCTGAAAATATGGAACGACGAGGTAATCCCCGAAGATTGGCGCAAAAGCATAATCTGCCCAATCCACAAAAAGGGTGACAAGCTGAAGTGTGAGAATTACAGAGGCATATCATTAGTTTGTACGGCCTATAAGATTTTATCAAAAATTCTTGAAAAGAGAATCAATCCGTACGCAGAAAAAATCATTGGCGAGTATCAAGGCGGCTTCAGACCTGGTCGTTCAACGACCGACCAGCTTCACACAGTGAAGCTGCTACTCCAAAAGTGCTGGGAATACAACATCGACGTATACCAAATCTTTGTCGACTTCAAGCAGGCATACGACAGTATCGACCGAAGTGTACTGTACAACATTATGCTGAATTTTGGTATACCGGCAAAGTTGGTGCGACTCACAAGGATGACGATGACTAATACCGTCCCGCAGGTCAAAGTGCAGAACCGACCTATTTGAAACTCGTACTGGACTCAAGCAGGGCGACGGGCTGGCGCCGACGCTCTTCAACCTGGCTTTGGAGTATGTAATTCGAGCCATGAATATGGACAGCAGCGGAACGCTACTCATCAAGTCGACTCAATTAGTAGCGTACGCCGACGATATCAACATCATGTCTCGAAGGTTGGGTGATGCAGAAAGCCTCCTGCATAACCTCAATAACGCCGCAAAGGAAGTTGGACTACATATCAACGAAAGCAAAACAAAGGCCATGATGCAATCGAAAACAAGGACGCCAGCAAATTCAAGCATCACAGTGGGGGACCTTAATATCGAGTATGTAGACAACTTCAACTATCTGGGTTGTAACTTATCAAAGGACGCCAACGAAACCGACGAAATTAAGCGACGGATACAACTAGCCAATAAGACATATTTCTCGGTCCTCGCTATAATTAATTCGAAACTTGCGCACAGGAACACGAAGCTCCGCGTGTACAAAACGATCATCCGACCCGTGCTATGTTATGGCTGCGAAACATGGACCCTTACCCAAGCCTCCGAAATTTTGCTAGACCGATTCGAACGAAAGGTCCTTCGGCGAATTTTCGGGGCCGTTCGCGAGCGAGACCAATGGCGTATCCGATACAACCATGAGTTGTATCAATTGTACGATGAGCTGGAAGTATCGAAAATCGTGAAGCTTCAACGTCTGCAATGGGCGGGGTATGTACAACGGATGGACGACAATCGCATGCCAAAGAAAGTTATGAATGCACAACGAATTGACGGAGCGAGGTTGCGTGGACGACCGAGAGCTCGCTGGGAGAACTCCGTAGGCGAAGACGCCCACCAGCTGCTGGGCTTCCGAAACTAGAGGACAAGGTCACGTAACCGCGACAATTGGAGGTCAACGATTCAGGCGGCCAAGGCCCGACGTCGGGCTATCGTGCCACATTGATGATGATGTACGCACGACATGCTAAAACTCAGATAAAATTTTCTTTTTGTTCAACATGAATTTCCTATATAATCATTGGGTCAAATCAGAACTTCCCTTACTCCTTGTATTTCAGCTTCAGCTTGAAATGTCCTGAGGACGAAGCAAACTACATAAAATTACTTTGTAATGATGTATAACACTTTAGACATTTTCTCAGAAAATTATACCCCAGACAGAAATGTATTATAGTGAATTTAAATTTTTGGAGTTTTACATTTCGCACTGTAACTCTTGATAGAATAGACCTACCGTTATAAGATCTTGTCCATATATTGATAACAAACTTTGTTTGATTTGTATCAAAAATTGGAGTGCTCCGACTATTGACGCCCCCCTCACTCCTCCTAAAATTTTTCAAAAAGGTATGCCTGTATCTTTTTTTTAAATTGAGCCAGGCAGATCAAATTTGGTGGGGTACCTAGTCTATGCTCCCCACCAAAAACTATTACCATCCGATCAAAACTAAGGGTACCCCCCATACAAAGTGTACGAAAATTCTAACAAATTTCACATTTTTTCACTTCTAAATTCTATGTAAAATAAAAAACAAGAAATTTATCTCTTAGAACGTCATTATAACAGTTAATTGTAGTCTTTTGAATGTATGCTCAAAAGTTTGTACCAAGGCGTACGCTACAAGTATCAAAAAATTGGGTTAGAAGGTCAGTAATACCAGTTCTAAGGCTATTTGCGAATATTTCAAGTAACGTGTACTAGCACCATTCAAACCCGGTTTTTCGTACTTGTAAGGCACGCTCTGGTACAAACTTTTGGATATGCATTCAGAAGACTACAGTTAACTATTATAGGGACCTTCTAAGAGATAAATTTATTTTTTCTATTTTAGATAGAATTTAGAAGTGAAAAAATGTGAAATTTGTTAGATATTTGGGTCACTTTGTATGGGGGGTACCCTTAGTTTTGATCGCATGGTAATAATTAGACTAGGCAGCCCACCAAATTTGATCCGACTGGCTCAATTTTAAAAGAAGCTACAGGCATGCTTTTTTGAAAAATGTTAGGAGGAGTGAGGGGGGCGTCAATGGTCGGAGCACTCCAGTTTTTGGTACAAATTAAACAAATTCTGTTATCAATATATGGACAAGATCTTATGACGGTAGGTATATTCTATCAAGAGTTACAGTGCGAAATGTAAAACTCAATAATTTTAATTCGCTATAATACTTTTATGTAGTTTGTTTTGTCCTCAGCACATTTTATGGTCAGACTCATAGTTTTCCAGATATTTGCAAGAAACTGAGTTTTCACCCCTTTTGCCACCTCTCCCCCCTTAACTCATGGCGCAAATTCGTGTAACTTTTTACTGCGTATATTAGGCAGTGTATTCAACAATTTGGCATCAAAAATTTCTTTTTGTTTTTATGTTTAGGTTTGGGGCTATTTTGAACCAATTGTACTGGACTATTAGGTACACTAGGGTACCTGGGCACTCGGGGTCTTACGGCAATGAGCAGGCCGACGAGCTCGCAAGAAGAGCATCCACTACTCCCTTCTATGGCCCAGAACCCTACTGTGGCAACCACTCTGTATATGCAGAAATGTAATTAGTGTTGCCTGAGCCCTCCCTAAATTTAATCTAATCTAGGCTCACTAGTTTAATGTGGACGTGTTTCAAAAACGATGTCTAGTTTTGTTGTTTTTGGAATTGAATTGTTTAACAATGAGTGCCAAAAGTATAGTCATATATACTTTGAGTAATCCCATTAACAACCTTTATTTGATGACTGTTTCGTCTTACTCAATCATATAAAAAAATTATTCAAAAGTCCTATAAAGTTGAATGACTCCAAATTCTTGATGAATCTGCGTAGTAAATAAATTGAAGCAAAATCTTACACATACGACGTTCTGTCTACGATATTGCAAGTCGAAAATAATTTATATGCGTAAATGTTCCTTCAGTCAGACCATCATTGCTTGTAAGCATTCACCCCCCAATATGGAATTCTTTTCGGCAAATATAACTTCTGTTGATCTTACTGCCACAGGCAAACGGGACAAGTGGGTTACATATCCCTTTCCAACTTTACTACGCACATACAAGTAGTATTTTATGTCGTTATACGTATTTACGGGACACGTACGAATTTGATGGGATGTCGTCAATATTTCGTTTTGTACTTTGACTGCTGCTGATTTTTTTCGGTGTTGATTTTGTCGGACGTCATGATGATTCTGATGGCAGCTTTTACAGAAGTAGTTCATATGGATTTTCTGAAGCTATGTGAAATGTGACTGACAGAAGAATGGAGAGAAAAATTTGATATCATTTTTTAAAAATTGTTGTAATGATAGGTACATAAAGTTTAACGAGAAGGGCACCAACTGGGAGATGGTTCATTTATTAGTATTTTCAAGAAAATCTCTAGCAATATTTATCATTTATATATTTAGGCTCGAATTCTATGGAAGTAATATTTTATCAGCGGAAAACGTTAAATTTCATCACAAAAGGCTTCTAAATTTCGAGTGGCGCTGACGGTCATACAGACTGACAAGCGAAACGAGCCCTTCCGATCAACGATTATGATTGAAAATGGCATTGGTCTTACAAACCTATCTGAATTTCTATTCTAGATTTATGGATAAATTTCGTTTCTTTAGTTATGCAATGATATTTCCACTACTACTTGAATGCCACACATTGAAATAGGCAGTAAACCTGACCGAAGTTTTAATTATATCGGATCATTAATCACCACGTAAAAAATACCTTTAAAACCTCAACTAAAACTAACAAACTATTTTTTTTAAAGAGACAACTAACGGTAAAATAAAAACGAGACCGAGGCTAATTTCGGGCGCGGCCGAAATTTGGATACCCTTCGCTTCCCTCGGGCTAAAAGTTTTTTCGGGCGTACCTATGACTTGTGTTATCCATGAGGTTTGGTTGAAATTTGTGAAATTTGTGTCCAAATAAAAAAGTATTTTTTGGAAGAACCTAATTTTGGGGGTTAAGTTTGTATGGCAGCCCCACGACCCCATAGTCCGATTTCATTTATTTTCACGTTTGTTATGTAGCATCAATAGAAATATAATTTTCTGAGGTTTAATTGAATTGATATGCCTACACGGCAGGTTGAGCAACGCGAAACCGTGGAGCGGTATAAAGAACGAGGCAAGGAAGAAGAAGATTGAAATTGGTGTGCAAATAAAAACGTTTTTCTTAGAAAAATTTGATTTGGGGGGCTAGGTTTGTATGGTAGCCCCATGACCACATGGTCCGACTCCATCTATTCATATACATATGTTCTATGTCATCAATAGAAACACATTTGTGTGAAGTTTGGTAGAAATTAATGTATAAATAAAAAAAAATCTTAGTTGAACTTAATTTGGGGAGCTAAGTTTGTATGGCAGCCCCATGACCCCATGGTCCGATTTGGTCCATTTTTACATATGTTTCGTGGTATCACTAGAATCATATTTTTGCGTAATTTGATTGAAATCAATAATAAAATAAAAAAAAATTTCTTAGAAAAACCTAATTTGGGGAACTAGGTTTGTATGGCAGCCCCACGACTCCATTGTCCGATTTGGTCGATTTTTACATATGTTATGTATTACCAGTTAAAACACATTTGTATGAAATTTGATTGAAATTAGTGCATACATAAAAAGTTTTTTTTAAGAAGAACGTAGTTTTGGGGGTTAGGTTTGTATGGCAGCCCTACGACTCCCTTGTCGGATTTTAGCGATTCAAACATACCTGATGAGTGTGTATATCTGTACGAAACCACAAAATTTTGGAAAAAACTCTGAGAAGTTTTCCCTTAGGGAAAAAATCTTAGATCATGTATATGCCTACGTTATTGCTTACAAAATAATCCACATTGCATTAGCCGTTATCTTGCCACTCCAGAAGCCCAAAAATCCTTTCAAACCGATTACATACAGTACCCCAAATGTCGACTTTCGAACGACAACCATAATGCCCATTCTCAGTTTCCTTGGAGAAGTGTCCTTTTTGGTAGTACATATGTATATATAATATCCTTTGGAAACCCAAAATGAGCTTGTGGTGATTTTAAAGGGCTCAACTCACCGAATACTGTATTTTGATATGCATATCGACTATAATGCATTCCCAAAGAAAAAGGGACCTTTTTTGTCCAAGGACATCTTTCTCATAACAAGTACCGACACCAAAATAATTAGGATCGCACCACTTAACTTCCATCCGAGTTTCATCCAAATCGCTCCACAGGGGGAGCCAAGAGAACCAATTGAAAGATAACTTTTCATTTGTTTCAACGGCGAATTTACCGCTATTCCCGCTACTCATCAGTGATTGTCGATTCTTTGTAAGGGCGATCAAAGGGAAATGTATACCAAATTTAGCAATGATCAAACCACTGAAAGGTTGACTTAAAGCTTCGTTAGGTTTTCGCTATGTTTTACAGTGTCACATTTTGTCACGGAACAACCCAGCGTACACATCCTAATTCCCTTAAAATAATCACACGTGTTTTACTATGTTCCAAATAATTATCACCAAGCTAAAAAAAAATTGTTTTGGACACTAATAAGAGGAAAAAAATATAATGTTGCTGTGGGGACTCGAACACATTGCCCAACGCACCAAACCTGGCAGATATCCAACCAGGCTACATCGACTACAGATTGGGACGATAAATCTAGCAGTCATCACATGATCATGTTCGAACATTTTGCAGAGCGTTTACATATTGCTGAATGGGGAGAAAGAAATGTCCAACGAATCAACGATTTGCGGTGCGGTGACGGACATTATTGTTTAAATTAAATTTCACTGCTAAAAATGTTTATGTGCAAACTCTTCACATTGTTTCTTTTCAACATTCAATTCAAGGTACAGTGGCTCCAAAACCATTGTACGTACTGTACAACCACTGTTACATACTGTTTAATTTCAACATTCAACGTTCAGTGGCTGTACAACCACTGTCACTAAAAAAATGAAAAGGTACGTTTAAATTCAAAAACCCTAAAACGTGCAATTTCGTGCATTAACGTGCAACTGCACGAGAATCCCGGCTCTAGTGATGACTATAGACCAGATGATGATCACTAAAGTTATTCGTACTGATAAAGCGCAGTGTGGTCGAGGTTTGGTGGTCGTTGTTGACTTTTTGGGAGGTAGGTATTGACGACGGTTTGGACCATGGTTCGAACCTCCCTGGGACATCGGTTTTTTTTTTCTTAAAAAAAAAATATTTTGAAACTGATCACATACAGTGCCTCAAATATCACCTTTCGAACGACACCCAAAATGCCCGTACTCTGTTTCCTATGCTCGAAAAATGTCCTTTTTGGTGGTGATATCCTTTACAAAACTCAAAATCAACTTGCCGTCATTTTACAAGATTCGTCGCAACGGATTCCGTATTTTGATATCCATATCCTTATACATAGCGTCTATAATGCATTCCCACAGAAAAAAGGACATTTTGTGTCCAAGGACATCTTCCTCATAAGAAGTGCTGGCACCAAAATAGTAAGGATCGCACCACTTAACTTCAATCCGAGTTTCGTCGACATCGATTCACGGGGAGAGCCAGGAGATCCAATTGAAAGATTAATTTTCATTCGCTTCAATGGCGAATTTACCGCTATTCCCGCATCTTATCGAAATCGTGATTGTCGATTCTGAGTCAGAGCGATCAAAGGATAATGTACACCAAATTTGGTGAAGATCGAACTACGGGAAGATCGATTTGAATCGTTAAACGTTTTCGTTACAGTTTTCGTGACGCTTTTTCACGGAACGACACCCAGTATTTCTCAGGTAGCCTCCGCAAAGACATATACATGTCAAAAATACCAAAAATTAAGGAAATTAAGGAAAAAAAAGTTTTGTCCCAAACGGGATTTGAACCTCCGACCTTCAGTCACAAGGTCAGCAACTTAACCTACTGAGCTATAGATGCTTAGAGGTCTCAATGCAAAGATTCCAATTGGGCATTTCCGAAATTGAATGTCTCGATATTTCTCCCGCAGAGGGCATTTCTCCTCCCACAGACAAAATTCGGCGTAGTTCCCATAGAGCCGGTAAGTTTCCATGCCAAAAATACTATACAGACATGCACCGCAGCTGGTGTATAGAATGGAACGATAAGTCAAGATTTCCACAATTAGTGTATTTTTTGGTTATTGTAACTTAAATGTCATCGAAACAGATAAAAGGGAAAATTTAAGCATGCCATACATTAGCAAAATTCGTTTAACTCTGTTGCTGGCCCCAAATAACCGTCTCTGCAAGACATTTCGTAAAAATTATTTAAGCCAAACTGTTATACAAATTTCCAGTAAAAAAAAATGCTAAATAGAGTGATCATATTGTCTATTTCACCTCAGAAACCAACTTCCGCCAATCCACATAATATGTATATGCACCGCGGTGTCACTCTTTATTGACCGGCAACATAAGAAGAAGATCAAAATGGCCAACCAACATCTAAAACGAAATTATAGAAACAAATCCGGCCTAACGGCATTCTATGAAGCGACGATTACGGAATCGGCTGTTGCTCAAGATCAGTGGCGTACTTTCTTTCCCTTCGCGCCCCTTTTTTAGCATTTACAAGGTCCTAACTTGCAACAACAGCGTTCATTTCCGGTAATATGAATGGCCTTAGCCTCCTCCAGGACAATATCCTGGTTGCGCCACTGGCACTAGAAGCCATTATTGTCCTTTAAAATCTAACCAACTAAACGAGGGCAAACGTGGAAAATCATATTTTCATTTCTATCCAACATATTTTGGCAATTATTTGGCGCCTCTCCCTGACGTCCTATTTGCTATAACTTTTCCCAAATCAGCCTTCACCGTCTCGTATATAAATATCCATCAAGAGAAATTCTCCCTGCTGCCATTTCCAAAACAAATGACTCTTCAAATCATAATTTATATTTATTATTCGGTCTAGTGTTGATGTAGCAAGTTCCCGGGAGAATATAAAACGGGATCCGGTCAAAACATAAATCCTTCGACGCAAGCCCCAATCTCTCTAATATTCCTTCACAATATTTCACGACTGTTGCTATATGCCTATATCCAGCGAAAATTAACCGGACATTTTATCCTTAATTTCATCCAAGATCCGTATATGCGGTATTAGTGCGGCACAAATTCTCTTCATCTTCATGCGGCTCAACTAATCCTGACTGACTCCTATTTTATGATGCCTGGCCGTCATTTCGCATCTATATACCAACCTCCCGTTCTCCACTATAGCCGTGCACGGTCGACGGAAAGTCATTCAAAATAACGACATTTATAAAAGAGATCCGGAAATAGGCGAACAGGTTCGAGCAAGGATGCCCCGGCGGGAGTTTGTGACGAAGCAAATATACGTATGCACATAGTGAAGTGTGTGCACGAAGACGCGCGGTGGTGGCCCAGAATGAAAGATAGGCCAACGGATTGTTCTATTCTATTTCATGTAAGTACCTTTCCTTTGGGCGTAATCGTTGAGAGCATAGTGAGTCCGCCACTCAGCTATCCTCATCTTTCGTGCCTTTCTTGTATCATTTATTCGGGCAGACTCGTCGTCATGCAACCCCCATCGCTATAGGACCGCTATATGCCACCGCAGTCATAGTACAGTGAATAACTTCTAATAACATCAGAACAGTAGTAGATAGAGTAGCGCTATACAAACCAACACAAGGCTACATGATTTGTGGTTATTGCACTCACGGCTAAGCTCGAAGCTGTATAAACTGACTACTTCGGATGGATTTATGCGGCCAAGGAGCCGAGACCTAGCTGTTTGCTTGTCGAGCTCTGAAGAACACCTTCTCTTCATCCTGTCCATATACAGTCCGTCCATCCGTTTATTCCGTCATCGTTCTTAACTTCTCCCCTGGCCACAACTATACACGGCTAGCTATTCCGACGATATAACCTGATGTGTATCCTTATACTACAACGGGCTAGGGCTAAGCCTCGAGATATTCAGAGCGAACTTTATTGACGATATGACTGACATAAATCAGGAACCCTGCGTTTGTATCATTACGATTATTGTTATTACTCCTTGCCATGGCGGCGCGGTGTTACGACAACGGTATAACCAAGAAGACCGGCCAGATACCCCCCAACGAACTCCACGCTATCTGGATAGCCATCTCCTGTTGGAATGAGTGTGGAATATCGTATACCATCTACTATCATTTTCAACACGCTTTCGCCCGCTTCCAGTCGCCCCTTTACTCAAGCTATGCTTTACCCTTTCATATTGGGTAAATTGAACGGTTGCGAATCAGCCTGGCGATGTGGTTTTCGTCTATCAAAAGCAGCGCAACCTTGAGAGTGTTACGAAACGTCTTTGTGTTTTTGAAAGGGTACGAGTTATTGTGGATTTCATGGATATAGTTTTCGTGGTGTCCTGCCACCAATACCTGTGTGTGTGTCCCCGCTCTCCTTGACCATCATTTATACGATCTAATAATTCATGACGAAGTTACGATATTTATTTTCAAAGTTTATGAATGCAATGGCTTGCTTTACGTCTATTCCGAGTTTTTCGGAATGAGTCACGGAGGAATTTCAGTATTTCTGTTTTTTTCATTTCGTTGAACGATTTAAGGGAATGAGCGCGTGGGGTTGCTATGTTCTGTGTAAGGGGTTAGGTTGTAGCTATTGAGATGGACTACGCCATAGACGAGATACGTTTATGGTGAAGCATTATCTTTTTAATTGAAGTGTTTTGACCTGAATTTCGTTAGCTTGATGATAAGGTTAGGCCTAAACGAACTCTTACTTTAGTGTAGGAGAAATAAAGCGGAAAGCTAAATTTATTTTCGCCTAATAGCAGGGAATATGCTAGGATGATGAGAATGAATAAGATTTGGATAGCACTGAATTGCTAATTAAAATTAAGATATCTAAAAATAATGCTACGCTGCTTTTTCAATACCATTGTCACATTTCACCTTCTTATTACAAATAATAGATTTTATGGCTAACCCATTGAACTGAATACACACTCTTGAAAGTCCTTTTCACGCATAGAACAACGCATTCCACACAATATCGAGGGTAGTTGAGTGACTCCTTTCACCACATTTTCTTGATTCATGTGTAGCTGGAAAACATCAACAAAGCGATTAATTTCACTTACCGTTCTGCACTGGGACGCCATCGCTCCGTTCGCCTGTCCTTCTGATGCTCCGGTTCTTGCGACCGTAAGCACGACTGTGTCGGAAGCTCTACTGGTTGCTGTTTCTCTTGTTGATTTTGCTGTGCTTCATGTGCGATTGGAATTGTAGTCGGGATGCTCGGCTTCAAGTCATCATGGGAATCAATCAAGTTGGACGACGGAGCACAAGCACTATTACTGCCACTATCGATGGGGTTAGAAACGACAGGTGATAGTGGTTCGGTACCACGCGCCGCCTGTTTCACTAGGGTTGATGGGGGTGGTGGTGGCGTAATGGCACTTTTATGCTTTTGTTGAGTGTATATCTGGATATCGGGCGATTTAACTTTATTGTATGGAGACGTTGATGATAGTGTTGCCACATCATGGGATTGAGTTGGGACGGAAGACCTAACGCCACTCACGATCGACACGGAAGCCGAAGAGTTGTCGTGGTTGAAACCACCACCAACGTGGCTTGCTGTGGGGGTTGTTGATGACGTCAACAAGGATAGCGGCACAAGTGATGATGATGATGATGTCGGCGATGATAATGACGGTAAGGCAAACGATGATGATGGTCGGTTGTCTACGGTAGCGGTAATGGGCACAACTGCCGGAGTCAATGTATGCAAAGATTGCTCCAATGCATCAATCGGACTTATAGTAGAGGTATCTGCTAAAAGTGTTGATGGTATAGTTCTTGCAGCCGCAGCTAAAGCGACCAATGTGGGTGTTAAAAGCTGGCCTACATTTGTGTTTTCGATTGAGTTGCATGATGCTGAACCTATGGACGACGTTTCTGATGGACTAGCTGAACCGGAACGTTGCTCTGCTTTAGTCTCGACGTTATCAGTTGTATCCTCGTTAGCGTCATCTGCAATTGAAAATAAATTTGTGTGTGTAATGAAAATTTATCAAGAACTGATTTTATATTTTATAAATGGTGTTGCGCATTGGGTGGGCAATACTGAGAGTGTCGATAGGACAAGTTTTTCGAGAAGCAACAATACCAATAGAAAATTTGTAAAATGTTTACCGTTATAGTGATATATATGTTCCTTACTGCGCTAAACTACTTCATAAATACAATTTCCAGCCTACAATGCGTGTAGGAGGTAATCACTTGCCACCTGGTCGCAATTTAAAAAAAAATTTCAGTCTCGGATATTTTGAGCAGAGCCGGCCTTAGCATTTTGGTGGCCCTGGGCCAAATCGACGATGGTGGTCCCTATCAACATCCAAATAAAAATTGATTGATGACAACCTTACTTCTCTTGCGAAGGATAATGCTTCCACTCGAGCTTTGACGTCTTTACCCGATTCAGACACTTCAATTAACGCACTGTAAAGTGCAGTAATTTGGAAACGAATCGCTTTTACGCTCTCGATTCTACATTCTCATCGAGTGTCTGAGACGGACTTCACGGTGAAGTGCTGAATTGAGTTTTTTCCAAATTAACCACCTCTGTGAAGATGCAGCGAAAACCACGAATATTTGCTGTAAAACGCCAAATAAAGTTATTGCCGTTACAGACAGGTGATATCCCCTAGCAATAAGTTTAAACTATGACATCCGCATGGAACAAAAAAGGCTTTCGGATTTATGTCCAAAACTCTCCTTTGTAGAGCTAAGTGACAACCCCGAATATTTGCACCATTGTTGTAACCCTGACGGCGACAGTTTTTGATGTCCAAATTAAATTCCTCAATGATGCAACTTTTTGTATTGCCTCCTTTTTAATGAGGAGGCAATACAAAAAGTTGCATCATCCCTTACAACCCGGCAATACAAAATCATAAAATTAAATTCCTCAAGTTTTTTAAGACAAACATCAGCCAAGTTTTCACCTGTGCTACTTGTAGCATGGAAAAATCCTACAAAATATTCGATTATTTTAGGCAGTGATTCACTTATATCGACAATCCGAAGAACCATGGTGATCTGTTCTTGAGGGCTTGGACTGGCGTATACAATCGAGTATGATAGAAAAATATTTAGCATCGTGAACTTTTTCGATGATTTTAGCCAATAAAATAATTTGTTGAAGTACATTCCTCCAGTGCATTCTTTCTTGATCAATTAATTGCTGGCTTTGGTTATCAATGAAAAACAACGTGACTTGATTTTGAGTACACTAATCACCGATTTGCACTCTGGTCATTCTTCATTTTACGTCTATAAAAATCTTCAGAAAAATGACGTGCTTTACTATCTTTTGGATAATCGAAGCTCCTGATTTGATAGGGACCATTCTCCACTAAAAACCATCGCAAACTCTCAGTAATTGTGAACGGCCATTACGAAGTGTCTTCCATTTTTTCGGTCATTATGGTATTGCACTTACAGCAGCATCATCAAAAACTTAAGACAGGGATGATGATCTGCGGCAAAGCTTGAACCTGACTGTTGAGGATTATCCGACGGCGACATAGTTTCTTTCTCTTTAAATACGAAATCTTCAATGGAGCCTTTTTGTGTGGCGGTAAATGCTTCCGCTATCGCCTTCTTTATCCTTTTTAAAACATCCGATTCTTGATTTACTCAAACTCGTTTTGATGGAGGCATTTCTATTGAAATTAAAAGCGTTAAAATAATAAACTCATGTCATGAATTTTATACTATGGGGTCAAACTTACTTTCGGAAACAATAACTTTCGTAGAATATATCAATTTTTATAATAATGCGGCACTCTTAATATGTACATATTTCAAAACAAAGGGATTCGATTCGATTCACTGAAAGCACGACACTATTCGAAATAAGATAGCAAACAATAAATCAATCAAAAAGGGTGTTGCATGGAGGCCCCTTGTTAGTGAGGCCGTTTCCGAGTTGTGGCCCCTGGAGAGCAAAGGTTTTTTAAGAGTGGCGGCCCTTGGAAAGTGGTGGCCCTGGGCGACCACCCAGTTCGCCTACCCCTAGGGCCGGCCCTGATTTTGAGACAGCAAAATTTGGAGACTGTCATCCGCACAATTATGCTGAAACTACAGTTTCAAGAATTGGTATCCGAAACTTGGATTCCCACATGTAAGTGTCACTAATTGATAGCATCATCGGATCCTGATGTAATTTCCCTTTTCGCCTAGTCGTTCCAAGCTTACATTTTGCCGCCAAAAACCCTCAAACCGCAATATTTTCTGCATTTCATGACGTTTTGGGCTTTTTCTAGTTACATTTGGTAATTTTGTGGCTGTCTGCAGTGTTTAAGTTCTCCCTGGAAAGTTAACGGAATTTAACACCACTCCGTCTGAAAAGGATCAATTTGGTAACAAAGGTCATATGATGTAATCAGGAGAAAGAGGCTGAAGACATACAGATGCTATACGTATTGCTAAAATGTGAAAGAAGATATGTACACTGAACGAAAAAGATACCCTGAAACAATGAAATTGTTCATTAAAGTAATGAATTTGCACCGATATCCCACCGAAGACGGCTTTCATCAGCCTTATGAATTTGTTGTTATTATCAAAACAACGAACAAAAAGTTCATTAAAATTATGAACTAATTGATAAAATTAACAACTTGTTCATTGATATAATTTTTGAGTTCATCAATTAAAAAAAAACTGGCGCAGGCCGGCATCCAGGTTCATAAGTGTTGACGACATTCATTCTACATTTTACCTCTGCTCTGAAAAGCCATAAAAATTACCTACCTACCTACAGTGGGAATCGATCCCGGAACCCTATGATTTGAAGACAGACGCCCTACCTACTACACCACGCAGACTATACGTGATGAAGGTTTATAATTTTGAACAATAACATCATTACTTACATTGCGGCTAATAGGCGTTACATTAAGTTCAAGTTTTGTTTTCGTTATACTAACGACCGGTGTTTCCTAAAATAGATGAGCTCTGTATTATCTTAAGGAAGAGAAGGTTTATTTACTATGAACTAATTCATCATGGTAATGAAAAAAGTCTATGCTCCTAGTTCATTAATATTATGATGATTTTTTTTCAGTGTAGATTGCCCTTTCTAAAAATATTTCAGCATTTTTTCTAACAATATTTTTGGGAATGACAATTTTACCTGACGGGAAATCTTAATGGGGATAGATTTTAATCACGCACCCTCGGATCCCTAAGAAATTCCCTGGCTACGATTATGACAATGAAAACAGTTTGGGCTTGCTCGCCTAAAGGAAATTCTGGCTACGCCCATGAATGACGCAGTTTTAACCCTAGAGAGATAATCTACGTCGAATCGACGTACAGAAATTTTTCTTTTTATTATATCTCATTAGTGAAGCTTCATAATTTGTTGGTTCCAAGATTTAACTCAATTCATGTCTGTAGGCGTAATTACGTGGCAAAATTATTGGCTTGGGTGCCACACAGCCTAAGATATTGGGGGTCATAAGTCAAATATACGTCGAATCGACGTATGATTATCTTTAACAAATTTGTACTGAAAAATATTTTAATTGCCCCGAATTGCCATTTTTATAAATCTTTATAATGTGAATGTGTATTTACTTGGATATAACCACTAAAAGCCTGTTTCGATAAAGATATCCTTTATTTTAATCTATTGAAAGGACAGTCCACTTTCTCCTAGTACCACTTTTTTAAAATTAATATTATATAAACAAACAAATGATAATTTTGCAAAACCACGAGTTTAACAGATTAATATTAAATACAAATGATTATATATCTACCTTTTAACAACATGTTACTCTTAACAAAGAAGTTATAAGGATGTTAACTAGCAACACGTCGAATCGACGTATGATTATCTTTTCAGGGGTAAAAAATATGATTATCTCTCTAGGGTTAAATATCAGTGTTGGTCCCAAGATTCCGATATACGATATATTAAAACTTTCGAGAAATTTCAAAATTAATTTTTCAATTAAGTTCCAAACCACAACTTCATTGAACTCTCAAATCTGTGAAGTTGAAAGAAGTTGTTTCAGCGCGTTATCCTTCTAACAATTTATTATTTTTTACCTTTAGATAGATTGCAAAATGTTTGGAAAAGCTCCCTTCGAAGATAAGAAACATATAAATACATATGTAGATGGTGTACAACAAATGAAAACCAACCTTTAATTTAAGAAAAATATGAGCACTTGTTAGTTTCAAAATGAAAAATTTATTATACACTGCCGGTCGATAACTATAGCCGTCAGTGGCGCAACATTTCCCAAATTTATTGTGTTCTAAATTAGAATTGGGGCCCTTTATCTTCAACTTTATAACCAGAAAATATTGACAAAACCCGCATTTAAACCAGTCCACCAATAGGCAAGCGCAACGAAAATCATCATCTACTTAGACTATTTTGCTATCACTTAATTCAAGAGAAGCGGCAAAATAGCACCATACTTTGAAGAACTACATGCCAGTCTCGTAACAATCATTGATGTTAGAGTAAAAGTGTTCACCCCAAATTTGAGGATCAAATTAGAGTCCCTATGTAGAGCTTGACCCTATGGGCAAGTGAAACTAAAGCCGGTCTTTGGCGTTACCACATCCACAACTTGAATCAAATCGACTCAAATCAAATTCGTAGCAGATAATAAATGCGTAATGCAGGGCAAATGGTGGATCCAATACGAACAGGAAGGTATATCGACAGACATTTGTTTCGTTATTTCATGAGTCCTGGTTACAAAAATTTCTCCCGACTTGGACCTTATTCAACGATCTTTAGGTCGAAAGATCCACAGTTATCCTTTTATATAAACATCGCGAACACAATTTTTTATGCAGCAGTCACTTTCTTTTCAAAAGTCAAATACTCAAAGAACTAAATCGCAATGGCTCAATTTTACGAAAAAAGCTCGAAGGGAGGCCAGAGCCGTGCGAAAGAATGGTGACCGGAGCAGAACCTCGCACTTATAAACGAATATGAAATTTTAAATCTAAACAATTGGACGCTTGGAGAATTTATTATGTTCTCTGGATGAGATAAAGTTTCAAGAAGAAGTTGAAGAACTGGGGTGTCCAACAAAGGAGCTGGCATGAGCTAAATAACCAACATTTTTATGTTCAACCGAGCCGGAAAATTAAAAAATTCGAAATGCTGCTGAGGACCCCCTCCTCTGAAAAATGAGATGTACCGTTAGTTTTTTTGTAAATTTTACTCAAAAATGTAACTCCTTCGAAATAAAGCTTATAAAATAAAAATAAGAAGAAAAATTCAGTGTGAAGCTTGGGAACTTTGAACGTAGAAGGGATGAAAGTTAGGAATGCACAAAAAACCATATCCGTTGGAAATCGCAATGATTAAATTTGTAAAAAAGAACTTTAAGCCTATCTTAATTAGACATACAAAGTATAGCAGATAAAATAAAGTAATATTTGAACTAGCACAGCTGCAGATGGCAACATTTTGAGTGTCAATAATTTAGGCATTAGTCCTCCAAAATATCTGGGAGTCACCCTTGATAACAAACTCACGTGGAACAAGCAGCTGCAAAACACAATTGCAAAAGGCAAATAGACCCTATGCAACTAAAAGAGCAATAGGGAAAACGTGGGGGTTAAAACCACGAGTGATACACTGGATATACGAAACTGTGGTCAAACCCCGTCTGACCTATGGCTCCATAGTCTGGTGGACTAAAATCAAGCAAAAAACAGCAGCAGCGAAGTTGGGATCAGTACAGAAACTGGCCTGCGCAAGCATAACCGGCGCCATGCGCAGTGCACCAACTTTAACTCTAGAGAAACTACCAGACCTGCCACCACTGGACCTCAAAATCACAGAAGAGGCTAGACTCGCAGCGTACAGACTCCAATCATCGAACATGTGGACACCACAAAGGGTAGGACACTGTACGATCACAGAAATCATTGCAAACCCAATCCTAGATATGGGCAGCGACTATACCCCGGCCATGTACACCTTCGACTCCAACATCCAAACCTCAGCGGTTAGGGAAGACTGGAGTAAATGGAACGACAACCATCTATCAAATCACATTGTGGTGTACACTGATGGGTCGAAGACAGACGAAGGAACAGGGGCAGGAGTATATACTAAAACCAACAACTATAGTATCTCCAAACCCCTAGGTCAATAGACAACTGTCTTCCAGGCAGAACTTATAGCCATAAACCTTGCAGCAGGGGAGAGTACTCGAAAGGGATACACCAACAGGACCATATATATTCTCTCCGACAGTCAAATCCCAAAACAACCTCTAAATTGGTTTGGGAATGCCAACAAAATCTCAAAAACCTAGCAATCCGAAACAAAGTAACTCTGAAATGGGTGAAAGGACATAAGGGGATCGAAGGAAATGAGAAAGCGGATGCCCTTGCAAGAGAGGGTTCCGAACTACCCTTAACTGGTCCTGAACCTGCAATCGGGATCAGTAAATCTACTGCCAGAATCGTTGCTAGACGATGGACCGAGGATAAATTCCAAGACCGATGGAGACTCGCTGAAGGGTTCAGGCATAGCAAGCGCATGCTGGAATCAAACTGGCATACCAGCTGCACCGAAGCCCTCAGTCTTAGTAAAACGAACCTCAGGGCAGTGACAGGCCTTATAACCGGTCATTGCACCCTACGGAAACATCTGCATACAATAGGGATCTACACACAAGACCCACTATGCCGCCTCTGTAACGAAGATGAGGAATCAGCCACGCACGTTATTTTCGAATGTCCCGCTCTTATGAGCTGGAGACAAAACTTCTTTGGGGCTCAAACTACCAGTATGGGTGCACCCAAAGTAAACCTGGTTAACTTTCTTCTTAGCCTTTTACGTAGGGCAGAGCTTATAACCTGAAATTTTCTCGCTTAGATGGGAAATACAATAAGCCAGCAGGCTGCAGTATCGGGCGCAACCAGCCCAACCTATCTCAGCGCCATATCCATCCATCCATCCATCCTCCAAAATACATACAAGCGATTCTCGATTGGAAAGCTGCATCTAAAAAAATAAAGGACCTTAAGTAAAAAAGAATATAGAGGAGCCACCACCTTTGCATATCTTTCCTTCAGTTTTGATTATGATTATTTGGATTATTACATCATAGACTATTATATAGACTATAGACAATAAGTACACCCAGAAAAAAGCTGCAGTAACTTTGTCAACAAGTCGTCGTCATTTCTATATTTGCTGTAAAATAGCATATTCTGCTTTAAAATATCCAACTTACTATCAAAATTACCGAAAAAATGTAAAACATAACCATTATATTGTCATAATAACAGCAAATAGATTACGAATTGGCTTTTAAAATCACAGCCACGTTGTTAAAATTAGTGATCACATTAACAACGAATTTCTGATTAAAAGAAAGTAAGATTTCATGGCAACAACAACAAATAGTAGCTTGAATATATGTTTCTTCAAAAAAAAAATGCTATAAAGTTCTTAATTTCATATTATATTTAGCAATTAATATTTCCCACAAAACGTTCTCAGCTTGAAATAAAATTACTATCACCAATTTGTAGATTGTCTATATCACAAAGAATATTGTAGAATTGACAACTTCCTTACTGTAAATCCTATTGCAATGTTATTGTTAAATTCACATAGAAAAATCATCGATGTTGTTATTGTGAACACTCCAATGTAAAATTGACAATCGCTGGTAGTCATTATGAAAGCGACAATTGAAAGCTTGCAGCTTTATGTTAATGATTTGAGACAAAATAACGGGAAATTGCAAATTTTCACACGCGTTGTCGTCATTCGGACGGAATCGATACAGTAACACGGCAGTTCAGTAAAATAGTGTTAATTTCGGTAGCTGAAACTCGTTTAGTTCTACATAGTGTATAGTTAGTGAAAATGTGTGATGATTAAATTCCAGAAGGAGACTACATACTGGACAGCGAAGTTGACAAAATAGTGGAAACTTTCGCTGTTTCGAAATCCGTCATCCCGTATATATCAGGTAAGGAACCAATCCCATATTCAAAATCCAATGTAAACTCGGCATTATTTTGTGTTCTTTTGTATTCCCATTGCAGGTCATGGATTAACCAAAAAGAGTCTTCTCCTTCTAAAGCCTCATCATTCGGATAACATTTTTCGGCCAACAGAGTTGGGTTTACAACTGGAGTTCGAATATGGACAGAATCTGAGGTTGAGATTATGCATTACAAACGTTAATACTAAAATTAATTTATTTTAATTCTAGATTGATGTGGCCTATACAATTTCAATGTCATCAAATGTATTTAGCCGGCTACCGAGTGAAAGTTCATCGTCTTCTCTCACCCCAGTAGCTTCCCAAATTCTTTCGAAGGACTTGATGGTAATTGCAGATTGTCATTTTAGACTATGACATGACATCGGCATTTCACGTGAAATCCATACAAATACTATCAAAATTTTGAAGTTCATGAAATCGAATTCGAATATTCTACTTATATTTATACTTCGCGCTAAATTTTCCACACCGCTTACGAAAGATGTCATGGACACAAACCGCGGAGTGCAAATTTATCTTAAATTAATTGATTAAAAATAAAAAAAAAATAAACATATAAAAAACTCTAAAAGAAATGCATTTCAAATTTCATTTATTTCAAATAAATATTTTTAAAAAATTTTGTGTTTTATTAGTTTTCAGAATAAGAACATTATCTCGAAAATAAGAAAGTTATCGATTCGATCAAAATTGGCACTGAAAGACTGCCATTTTTACCTTCAAAGTGATAAAAGTGTTTTCGATATTACAATTAAGACTGATGATTTCACCATATTTAGTTGTTATTATTACAACCACTTGTTGCATAGTAGCATTCATTGAAGTGAATCTTAACGTTAAGGATGTTAAAATGAAAGATAAAATTGTTGATTAATTCTCCTTCGAAGTAACAGTAGAAAACTTTCAAATTTACAACAGCTGTCAGCTTAACAACGATAACATTTTAATTTTGACAACATTGGTTGTAGGGTCGATTTCAACAACGAAAATTTGCAAAATTGACTGTAAAATAAATATGTTTACGACGATTTTTCTCTGGGTGTATGTATTTACTTAGGTGCGGATTTAATTATATGGTAGACACCCGATTTGCAGGAAACCTGATGCGGTACCCCAAAACGCTGGACACGCAAGTTTTTGTTGCAGACAAATAAAAATGAATGCCTTTAAAAGAACCGCTACCAAAAAAATGTATCAATGAAAAAAAACTTTATATTCGCGGCTGTTCCCTGTTGTTTGGTCTAGTGTTCCGCTGAACACACCGAACACCGTACGTTACGCGACTGATATCCGCACAATAAAAAATTATATTATATACCTATATAATATAACTCAATAACTCAAGTAATCTAGTCTTTGTCAAATAATTTTTCAAAAAGTTTCCTTTAATTTCAGACCGTTATTCTGGTTAAAAATATCAAATTGACAAAATTTGTAACGGGAAAGATTTTTTCGATTAAAATAAACCCTGAGAGTTTTTTGTTGTTTTTCACCAAATAATTTGAACGGTTTTTCGAATTTGCTCGTCATTGACGTCTTAGCATTTTTTAAATTTATTTTGAGAGTTTCAATTTAGTGATTTTCGGTCAAAGGTTGGTTAGAATAGGTTTCATGTAGGTACATACCAGTTTTTTTAGGCTGAAATATTTATCGCAGGGCGAGCGACGCGACTCCATGGTGCGGAATAATGGGGCAAGAAAGAAGAGGACATACCGGTCTTTGCGTTTTCAAAGTTTTTTTTGAAATTACATAAATCTTCAAAGCTTTTTTAGTTTAATGCAAAAGCACAATTTTAGCAAATTACCGTTAGAAAACAAACACGTTAAAAAAAATAAATTTTCGATTAATTAATTATGGAAGTGGTAAATTTTGCTCTAACATGTCGCAAAATTTGTTGTTGCATAGTTAAGAGACCTTGAAAAAAATCAGGTATGTAAACTATAAGCCTTCCTGAATTTTTGGAAAGGTTGAAATTACCGATATGTTATTTTTTGTAAAAGTCAACGGAAATTACGATTTGACCTGAAATTAAAATTTACCGTTTGGATGCATAGTTTTGGTGCAAACAGATTTAAAATTAAATTTAAATATTAATCATATTTTTATGATAATTTTTTAAAAATTGAATGACAGGAAATTGAAGTAATAGCGTATGTTCACAGAAAAAAAAATTAAAGTGAGTAAAATAAGTTACGTGTCACGGATTCCTTAATTTTAATCAAGGCGAACATTTATTTTTTTCCGGTGACTTTATTAATATTTCATATTATAAAATTAAACAAATATTACAATGTTAGGTATCGAAAGCCTTTTCCTATAACACTTAAATTATATCACAAAATGCGGTTAAAACAATTTCCATAGACAAATTTATTTTAAAATAAAACAAACATGCTAACAACTCCAAAGGATTCTAACATCGTCTGTTTCATGGCATTTTCACTTGCAAAAAGAGGGCCATTTTGCAAGTGACAATGCCATGAAACTTAAAACAAAGCGAAATAAGACATTTCAAATCTAATCATAGAAAACATCTTAAAGTGAAAATTTCAAGAAGTACGCGACAACGCAGCTAAGATAATAGCAACGGAAATGGTTTCTGCATCAACATTTCAACAAGTCACCGTCATGACTGTGACAGGAATGTCTCACGTGCCATCTTGATAACCGGCGGCGCGGGTAAGATTCATGAAAGCGCGACTCCTGTTGCTGCTCCATATATACCTACCTACTCTCATTTCCACCCACAAAAATAAACCAAACTCTGACAGTTCTTCTGCGCGGCACTTTGACGTTTCCCTTTTCCGTATTTTTCTTTTTACAAGACCTAGTATGATTTTATTCCGCGTATAGGTATATCCTGTGCCTGTGCTATAAGAGGATTAAATCACCAAGACCGTATACTCGTTCGTCGTTGTCGACGTCATCGTCGTCGTTGGAATATAAGGTTGGCGGAAAATTCGTGTAATTAAAATTATCCCCGGCAGCTAATTACAAGCCTTCAAGTGTTCGTATGTTCATCTACTGCCGCGTGATGATGCTTCTCATTTTCATCGCTTGCCTTCTTGAGCTTCTTCAATCATTTCGAAGCCAGGATCTTTTCCGCAGGGCATGAAAAGGGTGTTTTTGCTGCTTTTTCTGCACACACGAAAGTCGCGCGAGTATATTTATGCACTATGTTGAGTGTAGGATGAAAGAGGAAACGTATGTATGGTGAGAGGGCTTTTTTGTATGAGAATTTCTTAAGAAGTTTTAAAATCATTGTCACGAACATTTGTGATAGGATAATTTTCTGAATTGTTTGATCTTCAGGATGCTTTCTTCTTTTTTTCGGGCACGGCCGAAATTTGGATACCCTTCACTCTCTTTGGGCCAGGCACGTAGCCAGGGGAGGGGTCCATGGGGTCCGGACCCCTCCCGAAATGTTTTCAATTATAACGGAATTTTTAGTGATTACAGTATAAAATATCAAAATATTCAGGTGGTAACATATTTTTCTCTAAATTCTGTGGGACTGAACATCATAAAAAATATCCGACATGGAAAATTGGTTTAAGTGAGGTTTTCTTTTCAAAACTACGATAGATAAATCCGAATACCAATAAATACACACTTCTCTGAACACAACCCTTCAAAATAAATTGCGCGGAATTTATGCAAAAAATGTCTGTTGTCGAAAATTGTTATTCACTCTGATTTTATTTATTGGACGTATGGACGTGTTTTCATGCGAGCTTGGAACTTTAAACTTTCCGCTGCGCAGGTTCTGAGCATTGCTACAAAAATAGAGAATGCGATAAAATAGTCTTTAAACAGAGCTTTTTTTTTTCAAGGAAACAATTTCTTTGAAAATTTTGACTAATATCAATCGTGAAGGTACGATGACTTGTGTTTTTTTTTTATAAAAACAAAAATAATTGCGTGCGATTATCGGCCCTTTGGGTTTGGGTCGAGTGAAAGATAAGCTCCCAAATATTTTGCGCATGGCAATTGTTGGACTAAACGGAAACTTAGCTCTCGCTCGCCTTAGCTAATCGCGGAGATATAAAGGAACATGAAGCCAGTAGATAAAGAATGAAGTGAGAGTTTGCATCTCTTACTTTTATTGAAAAACGGAATATATCTATACGCCTGCTTTAATAGCCTGTGCAAGTAATAGTTATGTAGTTAAGCCTTTTTTTATGACCAAACGCTTAAGTTTTAACGAAGCAAAACAATTTTAAAGATACAAATGGTAAAAATTAGTTTTTCTAATTAGTCTCCCCTACACCACTGTATTCATTTTCGCCACCTCCCGGCAAGCTTTTGTATATCTTTTTTGTAAAAATCTCGCGGCTTTTCACGGACCCATTCTCGCACAAACAATTTTACTTCTTCACAGCTTTTGAAACTTTTAATGGAACTTTCTCAATTCGTTCAATGCTGTAGAAGATGTGTACAAACTTCCGAGCGCCAGAATTTATACTTAATATTCAGAGGTTTTAGCACTCATCTGCCTGAGATTTTCGGTAGACTAGCTGCTCATGAATATTTTCCCAATACTACTTACGTTTATGCCCAACGCTACATGACTGGGGAGTCATGTAGCGTACACTACTTCGTCTGTCTTCCACAATGAGTTTTCCAACGGTAGCGGCGCTTACGTTTTCATCGGTGACACTAGGTGGCGCGCATGTGGCAACTTTCCCTCAACTTTTTGGCCTTTTCAAAACATTCATACACATGGGTTTTAGAGAGGCACTCATTCTGGAATTTCTCTTGTACTTTTTGATAAGTTTCCGCGGATTTTATATTTGCTTTGACTAAAAAAGAAGAAGATGCGTTCTGCAAGAGGCACTGGTACATCCTTTTCACTCATGATAGTTATAATTACACTAAAAAGTCAGGTTACGCGGTTCCAGCTATTCTCAACGTTTCATAACATACCAGTCTAATATTTAGTGTATCCACTTTTTCAACAATAAATTTGTCGCGCGTCTGAAAATTCCGTTGGACCCATTGAATTTATAGAACATGGAATACGCTTAGACCAATTAAAAAGGGTCCCAACATCTGGGTAAACTTTTTTGGTCTAAATTTTCAGTGCAATGTCTAATCAATGAAAGTTCAATGAAACTATGTCATTTACTAGTCTAAATATCCGAGCTTTCAAATTGACAATTCCGGGCTGTCAGTGAAATTTTTGAAATGTTTTTGGTCTTGGACGTAGTCGCGGCTCGCGTTTCGTCGTCATTCTCGCCTATAAGGGACGGATAGACTTCGCGAGTGAAATTTTAGTCCGCTCCGATTTTCTCAATTAAAATGTATACTTAGTGTCGTGGAATATGTATCAATTGCTGGGGAACTCTATAAGCATTAATTCGAAAACGGTTCCGTAATTTTTCACGGCCATTTTACGTATTATTTTTAGATTCACCGGTCATAAGATATTTTCAACGATGAAGTGAAACGTTTTCGGATGGTGGCTTCTGAAATTCCGATTCCCCAGAATTTGCCACATATTCCACGACAGTAAGTATACATTTTCATTGAGAAGACACAGTGGACAAAATTTCACTGGCGAGGTATATTCATCCCTATAGTATCAAGCGACAAGAACGGAGCAGCTGCAATAGTCCCATAACGCCCTCGGAATGTGGATAGTGGGTGCAGCGGGGCATCGGAACAGGTGGTCCACATCGCGAGGTGCACCACCGCAGCCCGGACAAATGTTCTCAATTTCCGGGTCTATTAGAGATAGGTAAAAATTGAGGCACGCACAAAATTTCGACCTAAGCTGCGGGCTAGTATCGCTCTTGTGGCTCTCGGGAGCCTAGTCTCTTAAAACGCATAATCTCGTAAAACGCCTGCCTGTTATAGTCCTGACTAGGTGGTGAAATGGGTGCCGGAGGACTTAAGCGCTGATAGGATAGGAGAAAATAAAACAACCCTTGTAGAAAGCTCGAAATGAGACTAGTGACAATAAATATTAATTTTTGATGGTGACAGTTCGAGAACTGACATTAAACACCTCGTCGACTAGTATACATTTGAAAATCTGGTCTAAATCTGGTCTAAATATTCAAAAAGTTTACCCAGATGTTGGAGCCACTTTTTGATGACATTTTTATATTGTATGCGCATTCCATGTTCTATAAATTCAATGGTTGGACCCCTCCCGAAACAAAATCCTGGCTACGTCCCTGCTTCGGGCTTATAGTTCTTCCGGCGTACCTATGACTTATATTTAATCCCCCTCCCCCCTCCTTATTCTTTTCCATCCGTGTCACTGGACATGTCAAAATACAGCTTCGAGCGAACGATCATTTAGTAAGTTAAGATTAATAAATCAATCATTTACGAACGCTAATGGGGGTTGAACGTTTAGGCAATTCGATGCTAATATTATCTGCGAAGGATATTGTCGATAAAATGGATTTACATCGAATTGTGAAGCCATGGTCCAAAATAAGTAACGACGCGGGTCACAACTTAACTGGTTGAATCCAATTTCTATATATATTCATACATTCCTTCGTGTTTCTATCTTTGTATTTTTCGATGTTTACATGAACGCTGAAAAAATTTATTATAGGTATAATTAGGTAGGGAAATTTCGCAAATAAAAAAACAGGAATTTTGCATAATATTGGAAATATCGCGAAATTTGCTCAAGAACCTAGTTTTGTAAATTTTCTTGTTGTTATTTTAATTTTCTATAACTCTAGAAATTCTGTAGATTCATAGTTAAACGACTGTTCAAAACTCTCGTCGCGAAAAACTGCGCGTGTTTATTATTCAGTATGAAGTGTGTCTGCAAACTGCATCATACTCCGAATTCAGACAACACACATATACTAGTTGTTGTTGTTGTAGCGGTGCAGAAGGGTGTGAGTCGCTGTGCATGTCTGTGGATGTGTTCTAAGTTTCGTCGTCGTTCTCGACTATTGTCTCAAGCGACAAGAACGTAGCAGCTGCAATAGGGTTGTCCCATAATGCCCTTGGAGTGAGGTTAGTGGGTGCAGCGGGGCATCGAAACAGGTGGTCCACATCGTGTGGCGCACCACCGCAGCTCGGACAAATATTCTGTATGTCCGGGTCTATTCGAGATAGGTACGAATTGAGGCGTGAACAAAAGCCCGACCTAAGCTGGGCTAGTGTCACTCTTGTGGCTCTCGGGAGCCTAGTCTCCTCAGGCGATATGGGTGGTGGGGGCACTGAGAGGACTCTATTCGGACCTAAACCCCCTATTGACCGATTCACAACGGTTGTGTGAATATCTGCGATGGCCGCATGGTATGCTGTATTATCGAATATATCGGGAGGTACCCGTTTGTATCTCTGGACGTCTCTCTCGAGATCTCTGAGTCCACTCCTGACATGTCGTGGAGGGGAAGTGTTGTCCATGAGATGATGGTTTGGGTGATCCTCTCGATAGCAACCGACCAGATATTGTAAAGACAAGAGGCGCACTGATAACATGTTGGTTTCTTGATGAAGATGATCCTGGGACGACATGAGATGGCAACCTGTAGCGATACGTAGAGCAGCGTTCTGGCATGCCTGGATCTTATTCCAATTTGTGTCACAAACGGTTTGCGACCACACCGGTGCCGCATAGCTAGGTATTGCCCTACCTATCGCTTTGTAGGTGACCAACATAGTTTCCTTGTGTTTGCCCCAGGAACTCTCGGCTAGTGCCTTTAGGACGTTGTTTCTACTGTGCATTCTGTCGTCTACGTTCTCGGCGTGATCTTTCGACTTCATCATGGTATCTAGATAGACACCTAGGATCTTGGGGTTGGTAACAGTAGCAACAACGTCTTCAGCATGCTTACCAGTGCGGATCGCAAGCACCTCCGAAAACTCCTGCGTCTAGGTGGTAAGAAGAGTTGCAGTACATTTAGACGGCGAAATGACTAGGTTGCGGATACTGAAAAACTCCACCAGTTTTTCAATATAGTCATTTAGTCGAGCACACATGCCGTTTAAATCATTCCCCCAGGTGAGTAGGGTGCAATCGTCCGCATAGGAAATTAGTTCGATACCTTCCGGTGGTGTTGGAAGGCTCGACGATGTTAAACAGTGTAGGAGAGAGTACACTACCCTGTGGAACTCCCTGCTTAATTTTTCTATGCTTTGAACGACTGCCCCGAAACTCTGTGAAGGATTGCCTTCCAGCTAGATAGTTGGCAATCCATCTAACCACTTGTGCAGGAATATGCATATTGAGGAGATCGGCCAACAGCGCGGAATGGATAACCGTGTCGAAGGCTTTCGACAGGTCAAGTGTTACTAGGACAGTTCTGTCACAGGGCGGTTTCTGGTTGAGGCCATTTTGGATGTGATGAGTGATCATATCCAGAGCTGTTGTGGTGCTATGTATCTTCCTGAAGCCATGCTGGTGAGAAGCTAGCTCAGCATGCGGGTGGATGAGTGCTTCGAGCGTCTTTGCAACGGGTGATAAAATTGTGATTATGGACGGTATAGGATTCGGCGACTTTCGCGCTTTTACCGGGTTTGAGAAAGGGGATGATTCGTCCCTTTTTCCAGATTTCAGGGATGACAAGCGTTGATATCGTCAAGTTGAAAACCATCGTTAGATATTCGATGGCCGGAAGATCTAGCTGTTTCATCATGGTCATTGAAATTCCATCTGGTCCAATGGCCTTAGATTTTTTCGCATTCTTGATTGCTGCTGAAACTTGGTCCGCTGTATAGGTAGGGATGATGTCAACCGTTCGGTTGCGAATCCTACTTTTTATCTTGCAGTTGAGCATCTTGGTCTTGGGGTGTTCAATTAATTGCTTATTGAACAAGCTCGCGCAGAGTTTTGGATTTGCGGTGGTTTTCTTGCCGAATCTGATGGCTACACTGCCTTTGTCTTTCGTTGGGTGAGACAGGGCGCGGACCGTAGCCCATAGTTTGCTGACACCTTGTGAGAGGTTGCAGCTATCTAGATGCTCGTTCCATTTCTCTTTTTTGTAGGTGTTAACTAGTCGATTTATTTCGGAGTTTAGCTCCTGAATTCTGGGGTCTGCCGGATTTGCGCGTCTTAAATCGTCCCGTTCGTCGGCTAACCTTGCGGCAGTAGTTGGAAAATATGGCTGAACTTTTGGGATACGCCCTGCCGGAATGTAGCGAGCTGCCGCTTTGACAATGACGTTCCGAATATTCTTTTCGGCTTCCCTAGCATTCGTTGGAATAGGTAGCGCGGCGAACTTCGTCGAAGTGAACGCAGTGAAACCCTCCCAATTTGCCTTTTTGTGGTTGATAAACGTACGCCGTTCTGATGTCGTCAGTTCAGCTGGTTTATCAACAGTTATTAAATATCGGGAGGTGATCGGATTGAAGAGATCTGGTTGTCTCCCAACGGGTTTCACTTATCAGACTGGCGCTCACCATAGTTATGTCAGGAGAACTATGGCAGGCACCAGCGACGCGTGTTGACGAAATTTTATTGAGTGCGCATAAGTCTGATGGGTTTAATTTGGACGCGATATCTATACGTCTGGCATTATTTGCGAGAAGAGAGTGCCAGAGTTCGTGATGGGCGTTAAAGTCGCCAAGTAGGATCCTATGCTGTCCTGTGAGGAGTGGACCAATATCGAACTTATAGCCAGAGCCACAGCTGGATGCAGGTGGAACATAGATGTTTATAAGTTCGATATTGGTATTGCCGGATTTAACGGCAATAGCTTGCATTTCCGCCATGCCGTCGTTGAAACGAAGATCTAATACACTGTATTGCACGGTTCGGTGTATTAGGAATGCGAGCCCTCCTCCTGGATTAGGACCTTGCCTGCCGACTCTATCGCGCCTCAAAAGTATGTAATCGCCGCGGATGTTAAATTCGGGAGTTGATGGTTTGTGCTTTGTCTCCTGGAATGCCGCTATCAGAATTCTGCGCATACTCATGAAACGGACTATCTCACATATACTAGTCGACAAGATCACTGCTCAAGGCGTTACGGTAACGGTAAAACGAGAAACTTATGAGGCATATGCCGCGCCGCTAATATCGTGACGCTTTTATCTTTGTAAAGTTCATTTCAGTTTTTGGGCTCGCCGAACCGCGAGAAAAACTTTCCCTAAAAAAATCGCATTGCAGAAAACAATTTATTCATCAAACCTCCAACTAAAGTGTTTTTCTCGGTGTTCGGAAAGCTATCGTGCTCGTCGTTCAACGCATTTAACATTTTCTCTATTCTTATTAACGAAAAATGTCTGAAAAAAAATCTGAGATGAAAAATTAACTCCAATAATTGACATTTTTGGACAAATATAAACTTTTTTGTGGAAAAAGTCCAAATTAGAACATTTCGCATTTATTCTGGTTGAAATTGGTGAAAAAAATAAAAGTTTTCCTTATTAGAACCTAATTGGGAGATTGGGTTTGTATGCCAGCTCCATAACCCCAAGTGTCCGATTCTATCCATTTTTTCATATGTTTTGTGGCATGAAAAGAAACACATTTCTGTGAGGTTTGGTTGGAATTCGTACACAAATAAAAAAGTTTTTCTTAGAAGCACCTAATTGTATGATGTAAAATACATATTTAGTGCTTGGTAAAAATTTTAGTATCGAAACAGACGGATTTTTCGCGAAGCATTTATGTGTTTTCAGAGACTTTTTTTTTTTAATCACTTCAGACCTCCGCGTTTGTCTTCTTCTTTTTTGCACAAAAATATTTCTAAAATTCTGTTAAGGATGTTGGATGTTGCACACAGCTGGTGAATAACCAATTCATATTTTTATTAAATCCATCATTTTGCAATCTTTCCTTTTCCAATTTCCGGGTGCGGGAGGCGCTTTAGCTCCTCCCGTAGTTGCGCCACTGTACTAAAGGACTGGGTAGACCTCGGGCGAACATGAAATTTTTTCTGCTGCTATTTTGTCAATGAAAATTCATTGGTACATTCTGCCGTAGAATATCGCAAACGCTGCGGAATTCCATAAGATTCAGCCACAGGTTCCAAAATTTTTCTCTGCCTTTAGATGTACCTATTATTTTTCGATTACCCGGTCATTGAATAATCTCCACGATGAACTACGCGAACAGTAAATGTCTTTAGCTTTAGTAATGTTTGGAGCGGAAATTATAAATTTCCCACGATATTTATAGGCTGATTTTTTTCGCTTGAGGTGAAAAAGTCTCTTTACGAAGGAATAGAAGTGTACGCCCGCGATGAGGATTCTGAACATTTTCGGGAAGTTTTTAACTTAAGTAGAATTAATAATTCTTATTGCGATTCCAGGACCAAATGTACATTCTGGTATCCGTCCAAACCAGGTATCCCAGTTTTCATTATATTTCATACGACACCTCTTTCTAAAGCGGGTATAAACATTATTCTAAATTAACTCGCTATTAAGTCCCACTTGAGAGGTCTTTGAAGAGATTAAAAGTAAACTTTTGCCTCTGTTGTACGCATAATCGTTCGAATCTTCCGTTGCTGGTCAAGATAACTGCGGAGCTGCCGCCGTTTGCTGTCCGTCTACGAGACCGTTCAGTGTTTACACTTGAACATGCAAAGTGAAAGGTCTAAAAATTTAGCACATTGTGCCTTACTGTAACTTGTAATTGGTATAAAACTCCAAAATTATTGGTAACGTCTTAAGGAATTTCCTATTGTCTAAGGACTAAGCAAAATAATACCCATATCACATATGAAGTTTATCCTTCCCTTATCACAGAAGGATCTTGAAATACATACCAATCGATCCACAGTCAACAAGTAGCATCTCTTGCCAATGGTCTTGTACACCAGCGACGGGTTCATATCTTGACTCGAATCTATGCAAAGATCCATCCGATGACATGAAAGAAAGTAAAAACTATCCCAAGTGGACATTGTACATGAAGCGACCATAACAAGTACATAACATTGCATGCAACAGAATCTCATGGACAATGATCTGATGCAAGCATTTTAACGACATCCCCTGCTCCAGCAAAAGTATAGGTACGTAACGTACACACACCGCACATATTCGAACAGCTCGGAAAATCATGTATCGAATGCTGTGTTTGTGATCTTGTGAAAACAGGCAGCACTAAATTACATATATCTGTCAAGATGTCTTATCGGGATATACGTACGTACGCGAAAATATACAGAGTCAACTTCATGCATCTAGAACGGCTCATTGTATGCAGATCTTTACAAAAGGCTCAGGACCAATAACGAATTGAGAAGCTCGTATTGCGACATAACTCTTAAGTGTATGGCTCGACTCAAAACCTGACTGTGCATATACAGAGCTGATGTCGCATCGTCAATGAATACTATAACCGAGTTGCTTCAACATCTCTGCAGAGGTGAGATCCGCCATATCTAAAGAAAACAGCTCACCAATTGCCAAGACAAAACAAAAACCAATAACCGATAAATACCAGTAAAGAGCTGAAGTGCACACAACATATATATAGGATAGCCAGTGGACCATACGATTTCCTCAAGAATCAGCGGCGGCGACGACGACATCAAGAACAGATCAGGAGTGCAGATCATACTGACAAACTTGCCGAGTAGGGTATAAAAACCACGAATAGGTGGTATAAATGCAAAAAAAAATTCATCTTCAGAATAGGTGGTATAAATGCAAAAAATGCATCTTCAGTGTTTTGCGTTTCTTGATGTTTGAAGAGCAAGATCGATGAAATTAACATCAGATCAGCATAAGTAAGGTAAAGTACGATACAGAGACATTGGATGAATTTCAATTTGATAGGGATTTGATCAGTATCATCATCATTCTATCGGCATTTAAAAAACGGGAGACCTGAATCCTGTTTTTCTTAAAAATGTTCGCTTTACAATGCCGATCTATTTTAAAATCCAGCTGTTTGAAAATCCCACAGTTAATGAAAGACTATCAACATGAAATCTCAATACTTCAAAATACCGTTTTTACAAAATCCTATCATTTCAAGTCGTTACCGCGAAAGGATACCCGAAAAATCAAATCCAGTCCGATACGATATTCCTCCCACTGAATCACTGATAAATTCTGACAATTAATTGTTTTTTTAATATCTAGCTTACATATGTTCGAGTATATAGTCTCCAAAGAGTAAGGCCCGTATTTATGAACATTTTATTTATGAATGCCGAAATTCAATAAATTAAATGTCATTTTCCATACTTTTTCATAGAAATCACTTATATTCACGAGTCAAGTGCATCCTTGATTTAAGGAGAAACTCAAGGAGACCTTAAAATTTTCTATAGTCAACTATAGTCAAGGTAGCTACCCACCTTCCTTGAAATATAATATTTCAAGTCTATTGAAATCTTAAGGTCTCCTTGAGTTTCGCCTTAAATCAAGGATGCATTGACTCAAATGATTTCTATGAAAAATTATGGGAAATGACATTTAATTTATTAAATTTCGGCATCCTTGACTCAAGGTCTCCTTGAGTTAAGGAATGTTCATAAATACGAGCCTAAGAATTCTCTGAAAATTCTCGCAATTGGAGTTTCAGCGGAGGCTTTATCAGTGTGATGTGGGCAGTCGACTGAGTGATGTCCGTTTGTCAGTTTTAAAGGCATCAAGCCCAACACGTGCTTATTTCTGTTGAAGGGTTATTGTAGGTTTGAAGCACTGAAATCGGAGATAGGGTAATGAGGGCTGACATAGAAACCCCAACTTTTTTTTATAAAAAATAAAAGAGTTATGTATGGTTTACACTAGTTCACTTTAAATGGGCCACCCTCAGTGGCGGATTTACCCATTTGCCGCCAGTAGGCTCCTAACATATCGCCGCCCCTACTGAAACCCTACTTATTGTCGGGAAAAAATTACGCTTTATTTACCAATTATTTTCAATTCACACTTTATACTTAAATACGTATGATCTTCGAACTTTCCGCTTCGTGGGTCCTGAGCATTCTTCAATATTCATCACAGAGTGTAAATAAAAACGAGACCGAGGCTAATTTCGGGCGCGGCCGAAATTTGAATACCCTTCTCTCTCCTTGGGCACAAAGTTTATTGGGACAAACCTATGACTTGTGTTTAATCCTTCCCCGTTCTTTTCCTTCAGTTTTCACATAATATTTGATATTGACAAATTCCGTGACGTCGATAAAACAATATTTGTGTAAGGTTTGGTTGGAATAAGTGGGAGAATAAAAAAAAATACCTTAGAAATCTTTGTTGGGGGGTTGCAGTGGCCCCATAGTACGATTCCATTTGTGTAGAGTTTGGTTGAAATTATTGCATAAATAAAAAAGTTTTTCTTCGAAAAGCCAAATTGGGGGTTGGGTTTGTTTTGTATGGCAGCCCCATTTCAGCGCGATAGATTTTAAGCTGGCCGAGTAAAACGGTAGCAACAGACGAACAGACAGACAGACGGACATCGCCCAATCGACTCAGCTCGTCATGCTGATCATATAAATACATTTTCTATATGGTCGGAGATGCTTCCTTCAATGCGTTACAAACTTCATGAAAAAGTTAATATACCCTTTACTTTACGAGTGAAGGGTATAAAAGAATAATGCAGAGCCGAAAGCTTATGCAATAAATTTTCTGCTTGGAGAATCGGTTTAAAGTGGTGAATCCTTAACTTTCCTAAGGCTCAAATATTGGTGCGGTTTATGAATTATGGTTTGCTTATAGGCCACCATTTTAAATCAAAATTATTTCGAAATCCCGCGGAGGAAATCCGTTGTTGCAATACATCGGCCAAACATTTTAAATTCTTTGATTAAAAAGAAAAGCTCTAACCAAATCTATTTGATGAACACCACTAAGAATATTTGAGCCGAAAAAAAATCAAAAATCATTATCCTTGGTAGAGCACTTGCGGATTGTGGTCGCTCCAGTAATAGCAATTATTTTTCTCGAGGTACACTGAAGCCGTGGTGATGGCCGAACTAACGACGAAAAAACCACATATTTTTGGTTTTCGTTAAAAATTTTCTCGGTGAGCGCAAGGCGCAGAAGACTTCACAAGGGAATATAAACTGAAACAAACTTGAAGCGACTGGTGGAAAGGACTATCTTATGATAAAAAATCGAAAATAAACTTGATTTGTCTTTACAGGGTGTCCGGAAACTGCCGCATACACTCACCGGATTGTGATTCCTCATGTAATTTCCAGCAAAAAAGTTGTACGAAACATACCCCCTCAGCTTAACCCTTTAGCTGCCACAGGCATTTAAAGATTTTCGAAAAAATCATTTTCTTGCACGACTTAAAGCCTAATATCTCCAAAGCTAGACCAGCTAGAATAGTGAAGCAAAATGATTATTACAGCCAACCACTCTAAAATCGGATAAGAGGTTTGGTTTTTACAGAGCTTCAAAGTAAAATTTGCGTGATTTGACCCAAAAACAATTTTTTTTCCATCTCAATTTTCTCCGACTTCTGCCAAGGTGAGGTGCTTGTACGATCCTTTTAAAAATTGGCGCATAGTTTTACGATCATATCTTTCTTACATCATTTTATTCTAGCTTCATTATTTCTAACCGTTTTAGTACCTTAAGTGCAGAAAACTAGGGTTAATTTTGGCTCGATTTCGACATACTTTGAATATATTTTACCAATTGCAGATCTTTAGGGGCAGTCTGAATAGAGTTGTATTGAATTCGACCTAAAATTAACCCTAGTTTTCTACACATAACGTATAAAAACTGTTAGAAGTAATGGAGCTAGATTAAAATGATCTTAGAAAGATATGATTGTAAGACTATGCGCCAATTTTTAAAAGAATCGTGCAAGCCCTCACCTTGGCAGAAGTTGGAGAAAATTGAGATAGAAAAAAAGATTGTTTTTGGGTCAAATCACGCAAATTTGACTTTGAAGCTATCTAAAAACCAAACCTCTTATCCGATTTTAGTGTGGTAAGTTTTATTTTATAGGTAAATTTGTTGGCTGTAATAATAATTTTATATCATTCTAGCTGGTCCAGCTTTGGAGCTATTAAGCTTTAAGTCGTGCAAAAAAATGATTATTTCAAAAATCTTTAAATGCCTGTGGCAGCTAAAGGGTTAAGGTGAGGGGGTATGTTCATACAACTTTTTTGCTGGAAATTAACTGAGGAATCATAATCCGGTGTGCTTATGCGGCAGTTTCCGGACACGCTGTATATTATGTGGCGATTGTGTGTCCTGTATTGGTTTTGGACAATTGGCAAAATTGATAACGACTTTTGGTTGAGCAACACCACCATCAATAGGAATGGCAGAACTCCTCTCCAAGTCTTGATTGCATTTTCAGTTTTCCGTTTTGAAATATTGTAGTATCCAGGCTAAATCATCAATAATTGACCATTCAGTACGTATTCTGTAGGCATGGCTAGTTGGCAACTACAGTGCTGCCAATGCTTCAAATATGAAAGTCGCATCCAATATACAGATATATGTATATCAATTTAAGATAAATTTAAAAATTAATCTAAAAACGTGTATTCTTCTTCCCTAAGACATTCAGCTGAATTGATGCCGATGCCCTTTTCATGCTTAAAACTCCTCTGAAACTTGAACGTCTTAATTACAAGATGAGTTAATTATTTTTTTGGATCAAAGTTAATCTATGGTTATCAGATTAATTTTTTTTTTGTGTATTCCATTTGCAATCTTTATGAGGCGCCACAGACCCTCCGATCGATCGGCCAGATTTTTGATTGAGAGATAAATCGGAAGGTGTATGGGATCATCGAATTCATTTTTTTGATTTGACTTATGTGGATCGTATTGCCAATGCAATTTTCCGTACAAACTGTCATGACAATCATTGTGTTCTCAGTTGCTGATTTTCTTCTGTTCTTCATGCTGTGGTTGTGGCGGTCTTTCTCTATCAAAGTAGTAATGGATGTCCATCTTCCATCGCTAAAAATGGTATATTTTTCGCTATTTTGTGTTGTGTCTTGTGGAACGTGAGACTGTCTCATTTCAGATTGTTCAATAAATTGCCTAATGTAGTATGTATGTATGTGCTGTACGGGCGGCAGATCGATTGTGGGCAATCGATCGGCCGAGAAATCGTCAGGTTTGTGGCGCCCTTAATATGTCGAACTTACAAAAAACCGAAGCAGCAAATGTTGTTCAAAGGTTGAGCATAGCAAGTCATGAAGAAGAACAGGAAGGATCTTCGTTACGAATTTAAGCTTAAATGGTCTTCAGTGTTTGACGCTCTTAGACACTGGCGACAAATGCCTTTTCATGTTGATATCTAACTGAGGGTGAAAATACGCCTCGCCTATTCCCAAACCGATGATAAGTGCCACATCCTAAAGTCCTCCACGGCAGTGTGAACAACAAAACATATTTTGCCGGATTTTGCCGCCCTAGGCTCAAGCTTACTCAGCCTACTGGTAAATCCGCCACTGGCCACCCTGTATACGTGTTTTGCTTTAATTTGTTTCATTCGAATTGTTTCAAATGCCAAACAATTGGTAAAGCTCCCCGCACATGAAACGATTTTCGCCAGGAAACGTAAAAGGAATTTCGGAAAAACTTTTCATGTCAATTGAAGAGACAGTTCTACTACCGTGTTACTATCCCGAATGCAGCATTCATAAACGCAAATATTTATCAGATTTATAGGATAATTTTCCTATATATAAGCATGCCAATGTAAACCTGATTTGAAGCAATTTTCGTTCATTTTCGCGTCTTCTGGAAATAAATGCGTATTGTTTTATCAAGAACTCAACATTTTCTGATTTATTAGAGCATTTAGTTTTATTTTGCCACATGTTCCCGAGTAAATTTAATTCAGAAAATGTAAGATATTAATGATTGTTTAACAAGAATTTCAGCGACAAGGTAGAAAAATTTGTTAGCATATCTATAATGAAATTATGAAGCCTTCGTTTTCTCCGTTTATAAAATTACTGAAGTTTCCTTTTGTAGTGAATAAATTTTCTATCTAAAGGTAAGTACTGAGTTCACCTAGCGAAAAACTGTCTCCCGTGAAAACGGTGCCGTGGAGACTTGCTTGTTATTCACTCAATTTAAGGTAAATGTTCACTCGCGTTCTGATTGATTGTCGATGACATCTTTCCACTGCGAAATAAAGTGCAACTGTATTTGTTTCGCCGGCGAAATGTCAAAAACAAATGTGGAGACTTTCGTGTGAAGTGAGTACCACCGAGCGAATTCGATTTCACGATCATCAAAATTTTGACAGTATTTGCATGGATTTCACGTGAACTGACGATGTTAGTACCTACTTTTAGCTATTAAAATTATGTTTGTTAATAGGTATCTAATGTTAAAGTTATAAAATAGGCATTCCATACCGTCGACTTACGAAAGGCTCTATTTCTTTTGCATTACGCATGCGTATATTCAAATTGACTGGCAAGATAAAACCCCTGAGAAGAAATTTTCTACCAACGCCTTTGTGTTTTTATTCAGTAGGTATGTGTGAATTGCGGTAGTGTGAAAAAAGTGCCACTTTGGACTAACGCATAGAATGTGTTGGCATGGTTTCTCTAAGGTAAAAACAGACAAACTGCCATATAAAATGATTGAAATGGATTTTTATTTGATGAAATTATTGGAAACGATTAAAAATCGGCGCAATGTTGATCAAGTTAAATTATTGTGGTCTAATATTGAACTAGGGGAATAATAAACACCGGGATTGTGATATCCATGAAATTGAATGACGGGAAACCATACCCAATCAGATTCCCATTTTCTTGCAGAACTAAGTGCAATATGTAGTTACAAAACAAACAAAAAAACATCGGAAAAATCAAAAGTTCGAACACTATAAGAAATACAACACAGTAAAAGCACGTCAATGTAGTGGAACTACTCAATTCTCAATCGATCTGACCGATCTTGAAGGCAATTTTCTCGGGCAATATGTATTGTTGAACTTCAAAAGATGCTGTTGCATGATGATGACAACGTTGTGCTTCTTCTTTGCACCAGTGCATCATGGCAGCAGCATATACCTATAACCCAATGCACAAGCACAAGATACCTACTCGCTTCTGTGGATGTTCACTATTGGCATTGGACTTTTAACTTTTATTTTTTGTAACATCCATCGTTCCTTACTATAGGTTTACTTAGGTCGATACCAAGTTTTGTCGGTGATCTTGTTTTCACGTTTCGTTTTTGTCTTTCTTTTTGTTTTTAAGAAAAAAAAAACAGATCGCGTGTTGATGGTAAATAAGTTCATTGGCGAAGAAATATTTGCAAGGCCGACATCCGGATATCAAAGATCTGCTACTCATGGCTGACACAAAAATCTTTTCATCAGTTTTAAATCATGCTGTTTTAAATAATTTAGAGGAAAATCAATTTCTGTAGTACCTATGTTTAATTTAGGAAGATTTGAATAGCTTGATTGAATTGAGTCAGGGAGAGTGAGCAAATAAATTGTGTAGCTTTAATTGAAACAAATATCTTCTGAAATATGGATGGCTATTCTTCTATGGTATTGATAAATTCTTATACATATATGTATGTAAATATAATGTGGACGTGTTACAATTTTAAATATGAAAAACTTGACGGACTTTCAAAATGAACATAAATTAGATATATTAGATTATAAATACTTTCAAGAAATGTTTTTCCGAAAACCTAATATATATTTTAGTAAAATGTACTTTTCTTCCAGTAATTTACATACATATTTACATTAATACTAGCACTAAGCCTAATCATGACCGTGTCGAATATTACATTTAACGAAAACCTTTTCTAAACAAGTCTGATGCATATAGTTTTCGGTTCGGATCCTTCCGCAGCACAATCCACCTCAACAACAAATTTTAATTTTCTCGTCTTCTTTCCTAATATACCTAGAGTTTTACTTGCGAATTTGTCCGTCTGCCACATAAGTATACCTACATTAAAATATCCTGGCTCGTCCGCGTATTTATATCTGACAATTCGGACGAGCTTCAAAAAGCTGTTGATAATGCTATAGGTCTACAGCAGTTCGCCCGGGTCCCACATTCTACTCATGTTTGCACGAAAAAGTCGAGTTTTATACGCTGCTGAAATTCCGTCTTCTATGTTTGTTATTCTGTGTCGACCATTAAGTAGTCTTGTCGGGAATTTCCTATTCAGATATTCCTTCGTAATTCTCGGATATTACTCGTACAACTGTTGTGCAGATTATTTGAAGGAGCAAAATTAGAGAACACATCTTGATGGGTCACTGGAGAAATTTCGCACAGCGAATAAAGATATTTTCGTCGTATCTTTATTATTTTCTATGTGGCGAATTTAATACATACGTAAATATATTTTTTTTCCTCTTTCGGCTTTGGACCAGGCGTAGTATGACAATAAAGTTGCATGTAATTTTTGTTTTGAACTGAAATTGAAGTAGCAACACAAAATACGATATAGGGTCGTTGAGAGAAATGTAGTTGATATGAAATGGATGAAGTGTTGATGGAGTTTTGTTTTGAGGAGGAGGTTATTACATGTAACTTGGATTTTGCTGAAAACTTGGCAGGATAGGCTATTGGTATGATTATGGTTGAACCGGATTCGTTGATTGTACAAGTCATTGCAATTGTTGGCTTAATTCCGAAGACACGTCGCGTCAGTGAGATGTCAGGAAAAGTTAAAAAAAAAAGGTTGAAATCTTTACTTTTACAAAAATGGCTTTTGAGTGAATGTCTAGTAAGGACGTAGGTTTTCAGACCTAGGCGCACAAAGCAGGACTTTTTTTTAAATCACAAAAATTGTAAATTAATGTTGAAACATTGTCTTTTACAAATCTTTTTTTAAGTGATATAGTATCGGAGTGCAGAGAAGCGTAAGACGTGATAAAGGCAACAACATCAACGCGTTAGCGGTGGAGGCAGAAGATGCGGCTTACCGTGGTGACAGTGGGATCCTTTACAAGCTCATTAAGCCATTGACTGGCAAATCTTTTACCCATGAGCATCCCGTAAAAGATAAAGACGGGTCTCTGCTAGTCACAGACGAACAACAACTGCGCCGTTGGAGAGAGCATTTCATGGAGGTACTTAACAACAACTTCAACCCTTCAAGCCCACCTGCACCGGAAGAAGCATGTCTTCCGCAAATGGCCAGAATTCATACCCGTGTACCATCCAAGATGGAAATAATTAAGGCCCTTAAATCATTGGAAGCTGGTAAAGCCTCGGGGGCAGACGGTATCCCCATGCAACTTTTGAAAGCGGATATCAACGCTACAGCGGATATTCTTCTACCCCTGATCCAAGAGTGTTGGACAACCGAGATTCTCCCTCAAGAATGGAAGAAGGGCGTCATTGGTCAAATCCCTAAGAAAGGAAATCTCAAGGATTGCAATAATTGGCGTGGAATGTGTCTCCTCCCTGCAGTCTCTAAACTGATGGTCAAAATAATCTTGGACCGGATCAAGACAACGATCGACCGCACTCTGAACAATGAACAAGCTGGTTTTCGTGAGGGTTTTTCATGTAGCGATCATATCAACACCCTTCGAGTTATAATTGAACAATCCGCTGAATGGAGATCCCCGTTAAATCTTATGTTCATTGACTTCGAGAAAGCGTTTGACAGCGTTGACCGGGCTTATATCTGGACAGCCTTACGTAGGAGAGGCATACCAGAGAAACTTATTTCCATCATAAAGGAGTCCTATAATGGAGCCCAATGTCATGTCTTGCACAAGGGTGAATTGTCCAGTCCTTTTGAGGTGAATAATGGATGCTCCTTATTACCATCAACGACGTAATCTGCGATTCTCTACGCGACCATAAAAGTAAGGGTATCAGGTGGAAATTATTCGATTACCTTCAGCACCTGGACTACGCGGACGACATTTGCCTTCTCTCAAACACACCAGATCATCTGTTTAATAATTCATTTATTTAAATCATCAAGTAATAATTATAATACATATACAATATATTATACAAAATTAACATCGAAACTAAATAAACAAATTTAATTCTCTCTGTGATCTTTGAGCAGAGGTACTCATAAAAAGTGTAAAGTAACAAAGTTAATGTAAAAAAAGTGAAATGTTAAAAAATTATGGCGCTTAAGGCGCCCATACAACTTTCATAAAGTACTGATGAGTGTAGATGCCTCCCAAAAGTGTGGTTAGTATTATTTTGCTGATGGTAGTAGCTGACAATTTCAAACGTTTGATTAAATTATCATTGGCTGGACACCATGTTCCTCTGGCGCCAACTATTAGCGGCAAAACGTATATATTTTTACCAGGGTGTTGTCTTCGAATTACCTCGATAATGGCGGGTGCCGAATACTTTGCTGCTTTTGCTCGATAGCTGTCGATTAGTGGAGATGGTCCTTCCCAGTGGATCCCTACGTCCGTTACTATTACCTCGCGATGATTCGAAAAGATAATGTCCGGTTTGAAGAGCTCCCCAGATGATGTTCTTATATGCGGTTCTTCGGCAACTTGCCAATCGTATCTTCTCGAAATGGTGGCAATATGTTTTGCAACAGCATTGTGACGGTGGATACGCTGCCAATGAGTCATCGGGCAGCTTTGCAAAATGTGTGAAATTGATTCTGCCCTGAAACAACCAGCTCGACATCTCCTCAAATTGGCAGGCGTTGAAGGCATAGACCGGCAAGGCAACATATTTAGTCTCAAATGTATCGCTTTGATGAATTCCCATGCTTTCAAGTATTTGGGCGGATAGCATATCCAGGCACTACATTGGTTATTGTAAGATGAGTGGTACAGTCCACCACCCGAAAAAGAATACTC
This sequence comes from Microchrysa polita, assembly GCA_949715475.1. Taxonomy (NCBI): domain Eukaryota; kingdom Metazoa; phylum Arthropoda; class Insecta; order Diptera; family Stratiomyidae; genus Microchrysa; species Microchrysa polita. The sequence goes on along the minus strand of OX454418.1, from coordinate 85,838,313 downwards.
AAGCGACGCTGCTAGTTGCCGCCTTGCTTCCAGAGTTGTATTGAATGGTGTCATTGCTCGTACACGAAGTTTCCACTCTGACTCGCTGTTCGCTAGATCTTTTAAAGGTGAACTTGTATTGTCAAGAAACTCGATTTTTTTAAGTAGAATTAAGGGAATTCGACGGGAAAATTCAAAGATCCCCAAGCCTCCATCTTTCTTCGCTGCATGTATTCCCGCATTGTTGCATGTTGCTGGTAAATGCAGAGTTTTTCGAACAGCTCTCCTTACGAGTAAGTCCGCTTTCCGCAAAATCTTCTTCGTCATATTAATTGCAACAAATTTTGTGATGAATGATGGTATAAGTCGCTTTTCAATTGCATGCAGTCGTTGAGCAGGTGTTAAAGCTGATTTCATTACTCTGGTAATCGTTTGATCCAAATCGTGTATTTGATTGCGTAAAAGACCACTGTGCTGATAGTTAATTCCAAGATATTTAAATCCTTCGCCTACTTGTATTTGCTTGATCGATGTATTGCAAATATTAAACGTTGGTGTGGTTATATAGTAGACTTTCTGTTTGCATGGTATAGTGGCTGCTGCGATTGCAAAGCATTTGTCAACATTGATGTTTAAACCGCGTTCTTCCATGAAAGTTTCAGTTGTTCTGACTAATAGCTTGCCTTCTGTTACACTATCAGCTAGTAATATTATATCATCAGCATATAGCATTACGGGTACTTTATGTGGAGAAATACCTTTGATATGTTTGATGTATTCATCCATTACTATATTAAAGATGACTGGGGAGAGAGGGTCACCCTGCTTCAATCCTTTCTTTATGCTGATCTCGGCTACAGTTTTACCTTTGAGCTGAATTTTGGTGGTAGCTGTTTCCATATTCGATTTCAGTAAACGCATTGTAGATTCATCTACACCCGCTCGAGTCAAAGCTCTCGTAATGATGCTATGGGGCACGCTATCGAATGCTCTTTGCAGGTCAATCGAAATAACTGCGAATGGTTTACCTTTACGGTCTCTTTGTCGAATGTAGTTTCTCAAAGCCATTGTGTTAAGGAAACAAGCATCTCTCTCGCGAAAGCCGGATTGCAGAGCATCGATGTCAATCTTCATTAGTCTTTTGGCTAAAATTTTATTGAAACATCTCAATAGAATGGATGACATAGTTAAAGGCCTCCAGTTGCTTACACTAGCTAAATTATTCATATTTTTCGGGATAAGCACAGTTTTATTGATATTCAAAACAGGTGGCACGAATGATAATGCTAGCATTCCATTGAAAATGATTTCCAAAGTTTTTAGCGGAATACTCTTTAAACGTTTCATGTTTATCCCATCTACTCCTGGAGATGTGCTAGACTTAGTTCCTTCAATTGCCCATTTAATATCCTGGTCGCTAATAGGCTCGTACAGATTAATAATTTCTCTACTTCGATACGATTGAGATATATTCAAATTGATGTTATTCGCTTCTCCCATTAGCTTTTGATATGTATTTCTTACATCTTCCTCACTTGGATTTTCATATGATCCATTGATCGGAAGACCGTTTAAGATATTTCGATAAGCAACATCCGGACGTTTTTTAATCATTTGCTGAGTAAGCCGATATGTCATTGCTCTATTCCGCCTTCTATTCAGAGGTCTGCCTTCAAGCATTCCTCTGTTACTAGAGTTATCTATACGGTCGAAATTATTATCATTTGGTGTTACATTCGCAATGTTGTTCGTATTCATATCGTTATATACCTGACTCTCTTGCTCCACAAATGATGTGCTATCAATACTAAAATTTGGATTTACACTGACGATTATGCTCACAATCCAATCTTCAAATCCCGTATAGTCTTTTTGTAGCACAGCATCGCGTCCCGCTATCTGCACTGCAGTCAAGTCGGTGATCGCCTCGATATGAGCAATAACTGGGTCTGTGTTGTTAATCATATCATTTGAAACAGTGCCTAGAACTCGTCCAGATAAACGTCGAAGCCGTGTTATCCATGTGTTATTATGACTGACACTGTTCTGAGCCGATGTTGCAATTGGCGATCTTTCGATTTGAGCATTTATTGAACTAGATCTTCTTCTCTGGGCACGAATGTTTGCTAGCAGATTTTGATACACCTGTTGTGTTCGTTTTTTACCGATAGCTCCAATTGTTCGGTTTTCAATAACTGTTGATAAATACGCATTGATATTCGTACCTCTGTAATTTGCTTCCATTTGCGCCATATGAAACATTTCGGCTTCTGACCATAAGTAACGCACTGAACCCAAATTATGAACTGCTTCTTGACATGATTGGTTGTATTCGACTGGATGCTTCACCTTCATATGACGCCGCATACCCGCAAAGGAGGCATACGTCTGTTCGCATACTGGACACTTACGATCACTCTCCGTCCTAGGATTTTCGAATCTGCAATATAGTCGTTTATGCTGATTTAAACCCCTTTGTGAGGTGTAGTTTTTTCCGCACTGGCACGTGAAAGTTGATGCGTCCATTGTTGTTATTTGGATTTAATTTTTCGAATGCACATTCACTTTAAATACGTCTTTACTTGCCGCCACGACAAATGGTTCTTTAAATCACAAATGTCGATATTATCAAAAATGTTTAAATAAAAGCAGCATGTGTCGTAAAAAAAAAAAACAATTTTTTTTCACTGCTCTAGTCACTCTCGTTACGCGTTCCGGGTGTTAAAATGCTCGCGAGACGTTTATAAAAACACGTCCGACTCGCTCGACGGTCGGAGAATGACTATGCCGCATGCTTTGCATCGTGAAAGTCGAAGTGCTGTCTTAAAAATTAATGCCGCTAAGACTAAATACATGAGCTTGTCATCAAAACACCATTTCTATCTCCGGAGAACCGATAGAAAAAGTCGAGGACTTTACTTACCTTGGAAGCGTAGTAACTGCGGATGGTGGGGCTGATGCCGATGTAGAGTCACGTATAAATAAAGCCCGAGCAGTATTTTTCCGTTTGACTCCTCTCTGGCAAAACCACAACATCTCCAGAAATACCAAACTCCGGATTTTCGAAAGCAATGTAAAATCTGTGCTTTTATATGGGTGTTCCACGTGGAACATTACCACCAAACTGCAAACTTTCGTGAATCAGTGCCTACGACGCATCCTACGCATTCGCAGGCCTGAGGCTATATCTAACGACGACCTCCTCCAAATTACTCGCCAAAATAGAATAGGCATCGACATCAAAAGGCGAAAGTGGCAGTGGATAGGTCACACACTTCGAAAAGAGCCAAAAAACATTGCTAAACAGGCTCTAGATTGGAATCCTCAGGGAACCAATGCTAGCCGTCGTGTGGGACGACCCAAAAATACATGGAGAAGATCTGTTGAGGCAGAAGGAAAATCTATAGGCAAATCGTGGGACCAGCTGAAGGCGATGGCTGCTAATAGGCAGAGGTGGAAAAGAGGCGTAGTCAATGCCATATGTCCCACTAGTGGTTAAAAGAAACCAGAGAGAGAGAGTATCGGTTATAGTTAGTATATATAGTTAATCGGTTAAAGCAAAAATACTATGCATTGTCACTATATATTTTTTATACCCTTCGCTCATAGAATAAAAGGGTAAATTAACTTTGTCATGAACGCATTCATCTCCGACCATATAAAAAGTATACATTATATGAGCAGCATGACTTGGGCAGCATGACAATGGGGTAATGGGGCTGCCATACAAACCTAACCACCCAAATTAGGTTCTTCTAAAAAAAACTTTTTTATTTGTGCACCAATTTCAACCAAATTTCACCCGAATGTGTTTCTATTGATGACACAAAACATATACAAGAACGAATCAAATCGGACCATTGGATCATGGGGCTGCAATATAAACCCAACCCCCAAATTAGGTTCTTCTAAGAAAAACTTTTTTCAAAATAAATGGTATCGTACTATTGAAGCCATGCTCCCGCATTCCCCAATAAAATTTTCTGAGTAAATATTTTTATTTGCCCACTTATTCCAACCAAACACCACACAAATACATAAATTGTTTTGTCGACGCAACCGAACTTTTGTGAAGACGGAAGAAAAAGAATAAGGGGGAAGATTAATTACAAGTCGTAGGTACGCCTGAAAACAAACTTTTAGCTCGAGGAGAGCGAAGGCAGGGGCGGCGCATAAGGGCCGGCGCAGGGCCCGCGTGGCGGGGGTCGCAAGAGATTTAGGGGCCCAAAAGCCAATTGTTTAGCAAGTTACAAACTTCACCACGTATTGTCTGGTTGGTGTATTAAGAGCGCCACATACCTAGCGATTTATTGGTCAATCGATTACCCAATCGATCTGCCGCCCGTACAATACACATACTGGGCAATTTATCGGGCAATCTGAAATTGACAGTCTCACGGTCCACAAGACACAACACAAAATAGCGAAAATTATACCATTTCTGGCGATGAACATGGAAGATGGACACCCATTGCTACTTTTGATGGAGAATGACCGCCACAACCACAGTATGAAGAACGAACGACCACTGGTTTATGTCAAAAAATCAGCAACTGAGAATACATGATTGTCATGACAGCTTGTACGGAAAATTGCATGGCAATACGTTCCACACGTCAAATCAAAAAAAATGAATCCGATGGTCACATACACCTTCCGATTTATCTCACAATCAAAAAATCTCGCCGATCGATCGGAGGGTTTGTGGCGATTCTTATAGGTAGGCGACTTGTTTTCAAATCATCGAATACGACGAGCAACGATTGATGAAAGTAATCATTAATTTAATAAACGTAACAACAAGAACGCCATTCTTAATATAAGAATGCGAAGAGTCAAAATAACTCTTAGGAAAGTTATTTTAAGTACGACGTTCTAAATTTTAGTAAAAACACTGTAAAGGCAAAAACATGTTTAAAAAAAAGTTGATTTTAGTGTGTTTCGATTGATTGCACAGTGTTTTTCTCTCAGGGGGGGGGGCACTCAAGAAGTTGGCGGGAGGGCCTCGAGACAAGTTGTTCCGCCACTGAGCGAAGGGTATCCAAATTTTAGCCGCGCCCGAAATTAGCCTCGGTTTCGTTTTATTTTTGCAACTCGCCGTATGGTAAATGAAGACACCTAGAATTTTTGGGTATCTGTACCTTACAAATTGTATTGTATCTAAAATGAGGCAAAGTATTCTTATTCCGACAGGATTCTTAAATGTTTGTTCTGCGAAAAGAAACAGTTCGCCTGCTACGGGTAAATTTGATCAGAAAATTACCAACGAAAGAGACTCACTAAAGCTAGCTTTAAATAGGAATCAGATCTAGGGTCAATGGCCGTCAACCTTAGCAACTGGATAATTATAGCTTGAAGAGTTACGAGGACAATACTCACTGCAGTGGCTTATTTAGTCTATACAGACTGATATTAACAGTTTTAAAACATTTTGTAGCTTATTTTTAGTGAAACACTAAAGAATCTATCCTCCACGGTACTACGTACTACCACATCATGAGTGAGTTTTTGTAAGCTAACATCATTCACTCCAGTGTCCTTAAAAGAAACTGCATGATTAGCGTTTTCGAACTACACCAGAAATAATTAGTCTCTTGTTGAAAATTAATTTTTGGAGTAATTTTTTTTTTGCTGAGATGTTCAATCTTTGTACAGGGTGTCCGGAAACTGCCGCATAAACGCACCGGATTGTGATTCCTCAGTTGATTTTCAGCAAAAAAGTTGTATAGAGCATACCCCCTCCGCTTAACCGTTTAGCTGCCACAGGCATTTAAAGATTTTTGAAAAAAATAATTTTCTTGCTCGACTTAAAGCCAAATATCTCCAAAGTTAAGTCAGCTAGGATAGTGAAATAAAATGATTATTACAGTTAACATATTTACCTATTAAATAAAACTAGCCACACTAAAATCGGATAAGAGGTTTGGTTTTTACAGAGCTTCAAAGTCAAATTTACGTGATTTGACCCAAAAACAATATTTTTTTCCATCTCAATTTACTCCAACTTCTGCCAAGGTGAGATGCTTGTGCGATTCTTTTAAAAATTGGCGCATAGTCTTACAATCATATCTTTCATACATCATTTTAATCTAGCTCCATTACTTCTAACAGTTTTTATACGTTAAGTGTACATTTAGCTCGAATTCAATACAATTCAATTGACACTGCTCCTAAAGATCTGCAATTGGTAAAACCTATTCAAAGTATGTCGAAATCGAGCCAAAATTAACCCTAGTTTTCTGCACTTAAGGTACTAAAACTGTTAGAAATAATGGAGCTAGAATAAAATGATGTAAAAAAGATATGATCGTAAGACTATGCGCCAATTTTTAAAAGAATCGTACAAGCACCTCACCTTGGCAGAAGCTGGAGAAAATTGAGATGGAAAAAAATATTGTTTTTGGGTCAAATCACGCAAATTTGACTTTGAAGCTCTGTAAAAACCAAACCTCTTATCCGATTTTAGTGTGGTTAGTTTTATTTTATAGGTAAGTTTGTTGGCTGTAATAATCATTTTATTTCACTATTGTAGCTGGTCTAGCTTTGGAGATATTAGGCTTTAAGTCGTGCAAGAAAATGATTTTTTTTTTAATCTTTTAATGCAAGTGGCAGTTAAAGGGTTAAGCTGAGGAGGTATGTTCGGTACAACTTTTTTGCTGGAAATCGACTAAGGAATCATAATCCCGTGCCTTTATGCGGCATTTTTCGGACACCCTGTATACCTGTATTTATTTTCCATTTTTTTTGGTGCAATTCTTCTACTCCTTTGTTCTAAATTGGTGGCCAAATTTAAAAAAAAAATGGATTTCATTCTCCGGTCATCTTAATCGCATCGCATTTACTATCCATATCCTTAAATGCCCCAGTCGCTCATGCATTTTCATATGTATCACTCTTGTGACTTTGTTTTATAGCGCGCCACAGCTATTTGGATGGCATTCAATTACCAGATGATTACTCAAGGTTCTATCCACTTACGAAAATTCTCTCCCGAAACTATACCACCGTGTATATCCTTAATGTCTGAAAAACATGCCGAAATGCATATAAATACCAAACGGACTACCCCATATTCTAGTTTAGCATCGGAAAACTTTCGCCAACATAAGCATGACGTCTACAAAGTACAGTCTCTTTTAGTGAAAATTTATAATGTTAATAAACTTTGAAGTGTCCTAGCGTTTGAAGTGTTGTCCTTCTCCTGGTACATACATATATGGGGACGGTAACGTATCGCACCGCTACGTTAGTTAGTGGTGACGGCGGCGGCGACGACATTAGAGCATTGGGTCTCTTCATATAAATCCGTTGTGACACAACACACCACACATACGGTCGGCGACGGGTGACGAGTGCGCGGGGCGGAATGTGAACATATATATATATATATATCTTTTGCTAAGGATAATGTTCATAAGGATGCCCGATGCGCACGCCAAACCCTTCACTTTACTGAACCTGTTTACGGTGGTCTATTACAAAACTTGACGACATGTCCGCCACATTTCATTTAGACGACGTCGACAACGACTATACGACGTCCACGAAGAGAGAGAGCCTTGTGATGATGAGGACAACTAGTATATACGACATAAATATAGTGTCTATGAGAAGGATATGTGAAGTATGGTGAGTGTAAGCTGGACTAGGAATGTATACACCTTCACTTGGCCATTATAGTTTGCATGGAATTTCGCATGCATTCTGATGTCCTTTGCTTGAACTGAGGCGTCAGTCGTAGATCCTTTATAGTGTTTATGCGTATAGATCAGAATGTAGAGATTACAATCGCATTAAACGATGGTATATTGGTCATATTTTCAACGAAAGTTTTCAGTGATATTCTTTAAGAGATCTCGGTATGAAATCTCGATCCATACCTCCAAAACCATAATATGGTGTCATGCAAAAACAAATATTGCCCCACCCATTAGAGTTGTGAGTTCCTCAGGGGACGATCGAAGTTGGTGTAAGGTTTTGCGCAAAGGCGAATGTTAATAAATGATTCAAGTCACAATTGCGGTTTCTGGCTTACCTACTCAAGACGAATTGCTCACAAAAATGCTATAAAATGTTTGCTATTAAAGCCATTTTTAGATTGCGAAGGACAAGATCGCATGATCTCGACAATGAGACGTAAGCGATTCAGGCGTTCATGGCCCGACGTCGGGCTCTCTCGCCACATGATGATGATGAACTATTTTTTGAAAGTAGACATAATAATCGGTAATTTTCAGACTAGTATAAACTATTGTCATTTTAAGCTACCCACTCAAATCATTCACAGACAGTTCGCCTGCTACTTGATTGTTACCTCAATATATGATCGTTCCAGTATTTTAATACGCAATCTCCGTTACATTGACACTGAGTAATCGATCGAAATCACGCCCTCACTTGATCCTAGCGTACATTTATTGCGAAAAGCGTATTGTTCGTTTCAGTTGCGCGATGTTCCAATAATCTCTGAATGCCGAACACAGTTTCAAATCCCAACCCAAACAATTTATCAGTGTCAAAAGACAAGCTTCACCGCGATGGTTTTCATCGAAGAATGGCTCATTTGGCGATAGAGAGCGTAAATACTGACGCTATGCACACCCTTGACGCGTACAAAGATGACGATCGTGCGCTGAAAGGAAACTGTTGACGCTGAAATATTGCATCTAATCGGTTTTATGTGTATGTGTGTGAAAAAGGATCGCGCGAGATGACTTGCAATATTACCGCAAAGCCAAACGTGTGTATAGTGTATACACGAATGATAGAGGTGTTGCAAGCTTTTTGTATGCGCGCACTATCCCGGCCCATTTATGCACCAACCAACATAAGCGGCTTAATCATGCTCGCGCTCGCATATGTACAAGAGATCAACATTTTGCGCCCAACCGATGTGATATATCGCGTCTGTCATAACGTGAATTGACCATTAAAGTCCGAGTGCGATATTAATAACTGACATATCTTTTTCGAGTTGGCATTGCAAAAATGTATACAATTATTATTAAAATGGCCGCAGACATTAATCAGTTAGGTGGCTTGAACCTGGACTCGATTTGTTAGCCTGTCCAATGTTCGTCCATAATGTAGCCTATGGCGCGTATGACGTGTTGGCTCTGTATGGTGTGCTTCTTCATCCTTATATCGACTATTCAGGAATATGGCGCAAAATTTGAGCAGTTTTGCACGCAGTCGGGATCAGCCCAATGGCAGCGGTAATAAATATTTAAACATTTTTTTCGGGGCGGATGAGGTGAATTTAATTGATTTATTGGTGTCGGTAATTATGGTGCTATGAGGATAAGATTGAAACAGGCCGGGGAGTTGGAGGTCTTTGATATAGAAGTTAATCGAAATAGATAGAAGGTCGATTAAGACTGCGTAGTTAAGCTGGTGATTGCAATTTAGCTATGACTTCCTAGCTAGGATGCGTGTATACTCGATTGATGTCAAGCTCATTAATTTTGCAATGGCAAAGTTTAAAATTGGTATTTGTAGTTAAATTAAACTACCATTAAAAAAAAATTTATAGAATTAATCATGTTTTTACAGTATTACACTGAAATAATTTTTTGTGGTAGAACTAACATAATCCTTCTGTTAAAAAATTAACTGGGAAATCTGTTGTAGTAACAAAATATATATTAGTTTAACATCCAAATTGAATTATTCAAGTGTCACTTAATCTTCCAATCAACAGAATTTCTGTTAATTGACGGATGGAAGTTTGATTAAAAATTTTGTTAAGAGTTTTAACGTAAATTCTGTTCTTTTAACATAAATTTCTATTAACATTGAAATTATCGAGAAAAACTGTATTGTTCTGTTGGCCGAACAGAATCGTTTTGTATTTGCTAGCATACGATTCTGTTGAAATCACAGAATTGCGGCAGCATCAACACACACTCTATTTGAATAACATAATTCTGACCTGCACAACAACTTAATTGCGTTATTTTAACAGAATGTTTTGTTATGATAGCATAATAGCAAGGAATGCAGACGCTTTGTTACGGTTTTACTCTTTACTGTTAGTTACTGAGAGAAATTTTTGTAGTTGAACTAACATCATCTCTCTGTTAAAAAAATAACCGGGAAATCTGTTGTAGTAACAAAATATTTATTAGTTCAACATTCAAATTGAATTATTCAAGTGTAACTTAATTTTCCAATCAACAGAATTTCCGTTAATTGACGGATGGACATTTTATTAAACGTCTTGTTAAGAGTTTTAACGTAAATTCTGTTGCTTCAACAGACATTTTCATTAACATTGAAATTACCGAGAAAAATTATATTCTTCTGTTGGCCGAACAGAATCGTTTTGCATTTTCAAAATTTCTTTAACATACGATTCTGTTGAAATCACAGAACTAGGGCAGCATTAACAAATACTCTATTTAAATAACACACTTATATAGTCTGGTTAGTCTAGTAGGTAGGGCGATCTTCTACAAATCATAGAGTCACGAGATCGAATCCCGCTGTAGGTAGGTAATTTATTATGCATTTTAGAGCGTTAATAGGTAAATTAAATGTCGCCAATACCAATAGAGAGGTCAATGCTATACAAAACTCATTTATGACTTAACCCTTAACTACATTCGTGGGGGACTAGGGTCCCCCAAGATGAACATTTTTAGACTTATCTCAAATGTTTTAAATTTGATGCGGTTGAACTTTCGCGTATTCGTAGCACTGCCTAAGAGCTTGTAAACAGAGAAAAAGCGCTGGACTGCAGCTTATAGGTTAGAAGCTGTTGGCCCTTGGGGGACCTAGGTCCCCCACGAATGTACTTACGTAGGTAAATTTTTTTTTAACTTCCGATATATTTGCATTTTTCTTCTTGTATTTTGCAGTTTTGAATAGAATTTGAGATTATAGTAAATAGAGAATATATTTTTCATTATTGCAATGGAAGTTAAATCATGACAACTTTTACAAAATTATTCAATTTGATGGACAGGGGCTGGAGGTCGAACCATGTATGGCTTCAGATCATCAGAATCAAATGCAATCCCTATTTTTCGATATTTTGAGTTTAGAACAGTTTCTTAATTATTTAAAGAATTGCAGATAACTTGTAAGAATAACAGATGGCAGCTGTTCTCGCAGAACGACTACCAATTTCTAAGGAAAAAATTCATGAAAAAAAGCCCCTTTTTTCCGCTTGTGATTTTCAAGATTGTTAACTATATTTAAAATTATAGATATATTTTTCATTCTTTATTGTGTAAACAACGTAAAAAACAGTTTAGCTTTCTGTGGAATTACATTTGAATTTTAGACTCGACGTTTGAAGTAAGTACTGAAAGTGTACCATGCGAAATGGCCACTTTCTATAATTAAAGCTGCAAACTTTACATGCAGCTTTCAAATCCTTAAAAAATTATATTTTTGCATTTATTACACGTCTATGATTTGTTTTATATTAGGAGTTGGAAGCATTTCCAAAATTAAATGTATTAAAAATCACATTTGGTAATGGGGGACCTAGGTCCCCCACGAGTGTAAATGTGTAGGCTGCAAATAGCGAGTGTAGCTGAGGGTATGTTCTTTCCCTGTGAAAATCGTTTTTTTTTTATTCAAACGGGAATAAATGTTGGTATTTCAAAAATTAGGGAGTCACATTCTGTTAAGTAAACAAAGTGATATGTTAAAAATACATACAATTCCGTTACAAATACAAAGCTCTTTTCTGTGTTGGTAACATAATTGGTTTAGTTGAAACTAACAGAATATTCTATAGGCTCGAAATCAAAAGAAAAATCTGTTACAGAATAATTTTTTGAGTGTAGGTACCAGTTTAGAGAAAAATTCAGCTAAATTTTGGGTTTTTTTTACCTCCTAGGGCAGTGGTTCCCAATCTTTTTCAGCTCGTGCCTCCTTAGAATCTATTGGGACTCGGAATCGGTAAGATATAGCGTTTTCAGGTCAAGAAAACAACTTTTCGATACAAATAGATAAATCTCCGGAACAAATAGATAAATTTCCGAGTCAATGAAATACGTTTCCGGATCTAAAAAAAGAAATTTCCGGAACAAAAAAAAATTGGTTCCGGATCAAAAAAATAAATTTCAACAAACTCAACAAAACACATTTTCAGATCAAATTGAATTGAATTGAATTCTTAGTCATCGCATGTATTAATACATGAAATGACGAGGATAAGCCTTGGCTATCAAGGCCATCAAGCTTCAACTTTCGTGTTATGTTTTACGCAATTACTATAAAGCAAATTTTTCTAAGTGTTTTTATTTATTTTTATTTTTGTTAATTAAATTTTATTGTATAAATTGACAGTTTTCAGTTCGGAGATTATTTTCCGACAGTTGTCCAGACTACAATCAGCAATCAGATGGGTTTCGTTGTTTCCATACTTATATGCGCGTTTACTAGATGTTGGATTGTTAACGTAGATTGACATATATTACACTGTGGAGATGGTCCTTTTGTTATAATATGAAGGTGTGTGGCCTTCGTGTGACCCAAGCGCAGTCTTGTAATCACAACTTCGTCTCTTCGCTTAAGTTGATCTGGGAAGGGTGGTTTTGTGTTTAGGGCGTTTATGGCGGATGAGTACCAATCATTACGTATAGGCCAGTTTGATTGGTTTTGCTGTTTAAAATAATATTTTTGCTTGATTGGTGAGCCGTTCGCGAGATATACAATCCGCACTCTTTGAGGAGATGTATGTATTGCTCGTTTGGAACTCAGTCGGTCTATTTGAAACCAGCTTTATTGTTTTTTGTAATTTACGCCGTGTCATTGACACAGCTTTTAGTAACGGTGGCCCCGGTTCAGGCAGGATTCTGTTGAATTATACGAATTGTAGTGTTCAGCTCACACACGATCTGTGGCTAACTTGGTTGAGTTGCACTCTATGATGCTAGTAATCTGGAGGTCCGGAGATCGAATCTCGGCGTGGTCCAAAATTTCCGTACATGTGCGGATAGGAAATATATAATGCTTGCAACATTATATACGTACACTGTAAAAAATTTTACTCCAATAATAGGAGGAAACTTTTTTTCCTTCTATTATAGTAGTAAATTTACACCACTATATGAACGAGAGTAATTTTACGCTTTATGGTGTAAATATTTACTACAAAATTGGTGTAAATTTGCACACATATATAAGTAAACTTACTCTTAGACTTAAGTAAATATAAATCAGAAATACGCAAATTTGCACGAAAAAAATGTAGGTAAATTTTCACCGGCAAATATGTAAATTTACATCCGGGTTTATAATAATATTTACGGCAGCCCGTTCTTCGGTGTAAATCATCCTGGAGCTACCCGTTATTGCAGGCGCGCACAGAGGATTCACGGGGCCCGGGACATATAAATAAAAGTGGCCCCTTTGAGAAAAAGAACATTTGTCCTTGGAAACTCTATAAATGTTGTTCCTACTACAGGATGCCAGGATGCTGGTACCGGCATTAAGGTAGATAGATAGGGCGCTCGTCTTCGAATCATAGGTTCGCGGGATCGAATCTCATTGTAGGCGCAGGTAATTTTCTATGCTTAAACATCACTAACACCTATAGAGGTCAATGCTGCGCTGCGTGAGCATTTTTATCAAAAAAAAAAAAAACAATTGATGAAATAATTAATTTAATAAACGTTACAACAAGAACGCTATATTCTCAATGTAAGAATGCAAAGAGTCAAAGTAGCTCTTAGCAAAGTTATTTTAAGTACGATGTTCTTAATTTTAGTAGAAAAACTGTAACGTCAAAATCATGTTTCAAAATACTTGGTTTAAGATCGATCCACACTTTTTAGTCATCATTCGCAGTCACAGTAATTTCTCATACAAATTGACAGATTGTCAGTCAATCAATTAACTTGTATGGAAAGTGACTGTGACTGATGACTGAAAAGTGTGGATTGACCTTCAAGAGTGTTTTCGATTTATTTCACTCTACTTTTTTCCTCAGTGTAGGGGGCCCACTCAAGAAGTTGGCGGGAGGGCTCAGAGTGAAGTTGTTCCGTCACTGCTGATGGCATTGCAAAAGTCGAAATTCTTGCCTCGTCATAAACGTTACTAAGCCCGAGACATTGACATTTTGCTAGTTCGAGAGCATAGTTACAGAAAAGACTACAATGAGTTAACAACAATCAGAGAGAGACTTGAATAAATATAAGTTTATGGAAACTAAATAAGAAATAGTCGTTTCTCAATAAAACACACATAGTTCGAGGACCCTCAGATTTTAAGAGAATACCGATTAATTAGATAAATTTCGTCAGAGTGTGCTGTTGATCTCAACACCTAAAATATATCAAGATCAGTGCCAATTTTGAATTTAGCAATTTTAATTGAAAAAAGTAGGTGAAGGGAAATCCTATAAGGTCCTAGAAATGCTTTGAATAATGCAAAACAAGATAAATAGAGATTTAAATAAAATTTATCTGACATCAATTCGTGTAATAATTTTTTAGACGAGACCACTGTCCCTGCGGGGCCCTCTCCAACGCGGGGCCCGGGGCAAATTGCCCCTTTTGCCCCACCCTCTGTGCGCGCCTGCGTTATTGCAACGGCCAAGAGCTGCCGCACACCCCCTTCGGATCAAGAGCAAAAAAGCGCTACACGAACGCAATTCGGACGGAACAGACTAACTGCACACAGAACAAGTCACTTGTGAGATACAGGAAAATTCAATAATGCACAAAAGTCAGTTTTACACAAATGTAGGTGTATTTTTTACACCAAAATTGGTAGACATACACTGAAAATGTGAAGTTACACAAGAATAAAGTAATAACACTAAATGTGGTGTAAAATTACACTGAGATAGAGTAATATTGAAAAATCTGTGTAATATTACACTATTTTGTGGGTATACTAGAAATTTTGTTGAAAAATAAACGTTTACTGTAATTTTGCGAGAAAAAAAAGTGTAAAATTCAACGAGTTTTCGATGTAAAATTCAACCTTGTTTTTACAGTGTAGTCTGGCTGGTCTGGCGGTTAGTGCGCGCACCTTCGGTGCACAGGGTCATGAGTTCGAATCTCACCGTGGATCATGGTGTTTTTCGAGCTCACGAGCTTGTGACGGACTATGATCTCATTCAGATGTTAAACAATTACCCATTTATGGGGATAAATAACAATGCTGAGCGTAATGCTGATCTCATTACCTCAACAAAAAGAGATAAAATCTTGGAAATAGGATATCACTAACACATCCTGCGGCCTTAGTCGAATGCTGGATTGTTGCGTTTGTTATTTATTTAACATTATATACACTCCGAAATGATATGCAATGTAACGTTGACTCGAAATTGCCTACGGCTGTGTTAACGCACCATGGCCCCACATAGGGCTATACGGTACTGAGAAGAAGAAGTGTTCAGCTAATGTCGCGCGAACCTTTACTAATAATTTCCACTTTCTTCGCCCGTTAATATATCTAGGGGTGGCATCAACTTTTTTTTTAATTAAAATTTTCTTAGTGAGAGAATATTTTACTTGATTTGGAAATTTATTTACACCTGATTCGGAAATATAGTTTTTTGATTTACTTTTTTGGCATGTAAATATATTTATTCGATTTGGAATTTTTTTTATATGGAAATTTATTTTTCTGTTTTGTTGTTTTATTTTTTCATTTAGAACTTTTATTTTTAGTTTTAGAAGATTTATTTCGTTCGGAGATTTTTTTATTTGACCGGAAACGTGTTTTGTTGATTTGGAAATTAATTTTTTGATCTGGAAATTTATTTTGTTGATTCCGAAACGTATTTCATTCATTTATCTATTTATCTATTTGTCTCGGAGAGCTATTTACTTGACCTGGAAATGCTATACATAGTACATTATACACATTGTGGGGTTCAAAATTTCATGTGATCGGCACGCGCTGATAAATAACGTGAGGAGACGTTGAGTGGAATCCTTTTCGTGAAGTAGGAGAAGACAAGGATTTTGTTTCGGAAGGTGTCCAAATATTGCTTTGCTACAACATTTTTAGAATTCTAATTTTTTAATTGAATTTAAATGAGGAAAATACATACATGTATAATTTACCATTACTTACAATATTCAAAAGTTCGGAAAGAGGAAAGGAAAAGTTTTACATGAACAATTTTATTTTCATAATTATCCACTTCAGAGTTTCCATGATGTTCCAATCATTGTCCCAAAAAGGCTGTGTCATCGGCTCATAATTACTTACGGCTTGTGAATTTTTGCTTTGGAAAGTCAATTTTTTTTTGGGCGACTGTAACTGAAATTTACTTTCTGGTCTGCATTACTTTTAGAGAGTGCCGGTAACAATTTCAATGATTCTATTGGTAAATGTGTTTTTGTTTTTAATTTTCTTTTTACTGTTGTAGCAAAAGGTAGATTCAGTTACCAAGCATGTAGAAAACACCTTTGCAACCGCACGCATTCGAATGTATAGGAAATATGGAGTTTCGCTCGACCAATATCCTCGAGACTCTAATTTTCACCAATTCAAGTAAACGATACATCAAATAATTGAATTGATATATGAACGTATTGGCAAACAAACAACTTTCAAATGGACGCTCTCCACTTAAACCTGAATGGTAGCTCACGCTTCTTTGGATGATGATGTGACGCGAGGACCACGAAATGGTCGAATAAGTTCCGGTACATACGTTGAAGCATCAAGTGCACCATCATGTTCCACCCATACTAAACATTCATCACCAAAGTGGTGTTGCATCGCAGACTCCATATACTCGCCGTGTGCATTCAACACAATACTCGCATCGCCAATGCATGCAAGCTATTCTGCATTCTCCGCTGCATACGCGAGCATAGTCGACAACCGGCAAACGACGAACGCGATGCATCCATACGTGAAACTAATTACACTGATTTATGATTCTATTGTTCATTGTTATTTGACTTCATTTTCCTCTGTTTATCGATGGTTTCGATTGGAAACCTGCGTCTTCGCGATGCCCGGCTAAGGAAAAAAAGGGCTCAGAGAAAAGTTAGTAAAGAGGTGGAGCATGTAATACAGCACAGTGCAGCGCGGGCATTTGAACATACAGAAGGTAGTACCTACATACATAGGTACTTGGTTCATCAGAGGCTTCTTTGGATGACGACGACGACACCAACCATGATGATACTGATGATGATGATGCTCCTGCTGTTGTTGATGATGATGACGACGATGGTGAGGTTGTTGGTTGAACCATAGGTTCGCCGCGATCGTGAAATTCTTTTCCAGCTGTTTTTTTTTGTGTGCAAAAGAAGACACATAATCGTATATAGAGTGTATTACCTTTACCATAGAATCATGTGGAATGCGCGACAGATGCATTTTGTAAGTTTGCTGATATTGCCGATATTGGATGAGATGGCTATGAAATCGGCAATCAGAGATCAGTGCAAACGAAGATTGTCTTGAAAAGTTTACGCCTTCCGCGTATTGGATCGCCCCGATCTGATGCAAGATGTATTTGAATACAATGCACTGGGATCCCTTTTCAATAGGGCATTTTTGCCATTTGAGTTGACAGGTCTCAGTGAAATGGTATTCTTCGATTCGCCAATCAGATTCGATCGTGCTTACAAGTTGAACAAAAATGGCTGATATCAGGACGGGAGCGTTGACATTGAAAGGTGGCAGTTTGGGGATGATAAAAATGGTATTTTGTGAAAAGTATCTAAATAAAATAAATGATCACAATTTATTTATCCTTTGCTAATTATTTTAATCTGCTCTTTTATTCTTACTCGTTGACCCTAGAAAATTATGAGGACAATAATAACCATCAGTGATGTTACATTGATATGAGCTTCTGTCTCTTCTTATGTAGTAAGGAATTTTCCGCGACGTGTTGACAGTCAAACCCGCATTTTTACGCATTCAAGCATCGAATTACAGCGGTTTTCACACACTCAGAGAAAAATCCGTAGTCAAATATTAAAAAAATGATATGCCTCAATTATTAGCAAATATAATTTGGCGTTTATACGTTTGTTTAGGTATTTTAAATTTGGAATAGCGATTCAATTCAATACGGAAAATAAATAAATAGAATTAACTTTTTTTAAGTAATTGAACTGGACGTTAGGATTTTTATCTAATGGTTGTAGGCATAAATGAATATGTGAAACGGTGCACATTTGCGCAAAAAGTACAGTAAAAAGCTGGTTGCAACGTTTCCGGGATACATTTTATGAAAAAGAATTGCGGCACTCGTTTATATTTTAAATACATTTTTTAAGGGGTCAGGGTGTATCGAATTTGATGAAAAAAAAGAAGAAGAAAGAGTAAATTTAATGGAATTGAATAATGGCGGGCTTCATTGTTTGAAGTAAATAGTTGTATCAATCAAGAGACTGACAAAAGAGGGCTCATTTGCGAACATTCAAAGTACCTACAATACAAGCCGGTTATCGCTTCTCGGCCTTATGGCTAAGATCAAAGTGTAGTACAAGCCGGTTGAAACTTTCCCGTGGCAAATTCAATTTAAAAGGGAATTTCGAATGTATGGTTGATGGTATATCAACGAATGAGCGAGAACAGACTTGTGGAAACTCAAAGTACAGTACATAAACTGGCTCAAATTACTTGTGTTCAAACTGGAATGGGGCCTTTTAACCAGGAAATATTGACAGACCCAGCTTTTAAAGTAGGCCACAAATGAGCAAGAGCAACAAAAGTCTCCTGGGTTAGCAAGTTTTTTTAGTCAAAAATGGAATTTTGAATAATTATACGGGAGAACTTGTCATCTACATAGCCTATTTCGTTTTAAATTCAAGATAAGCAGCCAAAAAAATACGACTTCGAGGTCTCGTAACAGTCAATGATCCTAGACTAGATGTGTTTTCCTTGCTCTGAGGATCACATTCGCTAGCTGACATGCATATAGCTTTGACGACCCAGCCCAAGTTAAACTACCATCAGTTGTTGGGGTTGCCATGAACAAGGTGAATTAAATCGACTGAAATCCAATTTATGTCAGAGCTCCTCCATTATATGGACAGGAGGTTTTATCGGCAGGCACCTGTTTCTTGATTTGATGAGTCCTAGTTAAAAAAAACCATATTCTGACTTGAACACTAACTGGATGATGTTTCAGTCTATAGACTACCCACAGTTATCTTTTTGGCAATATTTTTTCCTTGATCCAGCATTCGCACTTCCTTCAAGCTTCAAACAATCTATGAACTGGATCTCAATGGCTCAATTTTTTCAAGAGCCTTCAAGAGGGACATTCCTCCTAGCAAGTTGAAACTTCATATCTCTTAAATACTCTGGTCAAAAACTCAGAAAATGATGGTATTCACACAAATCCTTACTCAACAAGCTGGTTGACGCTTTCGCTGGAAAGTAAAACTACGAAGTTTAAGCTTAATTGCAGTTTCGCAATGTATTAATGTGTGAAACGGCGGATCTTAGATTCTGCAGCTACCTTGAGTGTTTTTCTTGCAGTCTTAAAATGTCTTAAAAAGATCAATTATTCTTCATGACCAAAGAAAAAATCTTTTTATTTGCACCTTTGGGGCCCCTATGGCTTGGGCGGCATGTTCCACTGAACACATGGAACACCGTACGTTACGCCACTGTTCTGGCTATATCGTACACAGATAAAAAAAATTGCGGCGGAAATTTGAATTCGGATTTAAGTATAATACAACTTGGCTATAAAGTATTGAAAAGCGGGATTTTGAATAAGCGGGTTATTGAAATGTCGGGATTTTGGATTGGCGGGATTTTGATTAGACTGGATTCTAATTGAGCGGGATTTTTAATTGGCGGGATTTTGAAATGGCGGGATATTGAATGTCGGTATTTAAAAAAAACGGGAATATGATGGGCGGAATATCGTACCTACCCAACCCTATTTTTCAAATAAAGTTACCTGGTCCGGGGTCTCTGACAATTAAGTATCCCAATGCGAGGATACCCATTATTTTAACGGTGAATGTGGTGCGGCTTTTTAATATCCCATTATAGAAGGTAAGTATTCTTTCATAAATCGCGCGCGCGATTTTCAATGACGGGATATTGAAAAGTGGTATTTTGAATTATCGGGTTATTGAAATGGCGGGATATTAAATTGGCGGGATATTCAAATGGCGGGATAATGAAGGTTAGGATTTTGAAAAAAACGGGAATATGATGGGCGGGATATCGTAGCCAACTCATTTAAATTTCCCCAAAACGTGCTCCCATTTACGCCTAAATGCATTCATGCAAATTCCTCAATAATGTACAAATGCACCCAATTTCATCTATAAAATGATATTTATACTGCAATTTGATTTCATACGAATAATGACATCATCATACACGAAATGATGAACCTAACTTCGAAAAATGAGATGTAACCACATTAACTATAGCTGACTCCTCGCTACTGCCACATACATTGTGCTTTTCTATTAGTAAGATTTCCCCATGTTACTATACCATTCCGAACCATTCCGAAAAAGTAATATGCGAAAATCTATTTTCGTTGGTATTTACGAAAATAGCCTTTCTTGAGTCTTAAGGAATCAGGAGTACCTAGTAAAAGTAAGTTTTTATTCATATCTAATGGCCGTATCCATCCTGTTTTTGGCAGGACAGTCCTGCTTTTCCTAACTTAACCTGTCAGCAGCACACAGAATGCCTTAATTTTGAATTTAGAGTTAGCATTTATTCATACCACCTACTGCAATGCATTTCTTATATTGAATCTTATTTGGATTGAATTCTAATATAATCTTATTAGAATATCAAAGGAGACTTGATAGTTTATTCTTTTTAAAATGCAATTTAGGTTGTATTAATTATTAATTATTATTATTATTAATTATTATAATTTAACTGGTCTACTATTTAAGAAAAAGGAACTTTTCTGTAGTTTTTTTCATATGGAAATATTCACTGGATTATATCTCTACTTCTCATTCATAAAAAAATGGAATATTTTCAGTTTAAATACAATAAGATATCCATATACAAATTTTTATTGAGATACATATTTTCAAATAACCAGATTTATTAAAAGTAAGAAATCACTGTATAAGAATTTAATCTTAATCATTACATTTTTATTAGAATTGTATCCCAAATTTCCAACCGAGCTCTATATCTACGTACAATGCTTTTCCTCCACTACTGCATTCACATCTTCGACCTAGAACTACAAAACGCCAATCTGCAAAACTTATTTGAATGTTTCTGCTGTAATTCTCCTCTTGCTTCAAAACAAACAAAAAATTAATGAATAATGTTCCAGAACTGCCACTTATCATTCCTTAAGCAGAACACCTGCTTGATTGACGTCCGTATTTACGAAAACATTTCCAGAGCAATTGTATAATTATACACTAGAGGCCTCTCTCTAATACCAGATATCACCTATATTATCGGGATATGAACACGGGGAATCAGTTGGTGTGATATGCGTAATTCACGATTGTAATGCGCAAAGTAATAAACAACGAAGAATATATCCAACAATCTGGCAACTGGCATGCCTAATAAATCTATCATCTCTCCGGAAGATATTGTATATATCTTTGGAGCATCCATTTCAAATACCTACATATACTCCGTACAGCCTATGGCCCATTTTGTTCGCGCATTCTCGCGCCACACTTGTCTACAGGACGCGCAATTTGATGGGTGGTTGTATGGTTGGATGCCCGGGCAAACTTGAGAGAAATTTCTAGTATACGCTTGAATAGTGTGGTGACTGACTTCGATCGCGATATTAGGATGCAATACATCGTCTCACCAGTTTCCGTTTCCAACTAAAAGACAGGTACCGTATCGTAGCGTTGGAACGATCTATCTATCCATCGATAAGGAAGAAATAATCCTACACGCGGTCATATATCAATATTGTTGCGATCGCTGCGTTCTAGCGCATAGGGGCGCCTCCACATGTCAAAACATAGACAAGTTGACGAAATATTGTTTACACGTTAAATGACTTACCACATTTTTTTTTTACCAAACTTACGTAGGGGTTGTCGAGTATAATTTTGAATTAGAACACAAGCAATTTGATGATGCTTTGCATTCGAATAGCATTGGACTGCATATGCTTCGGGCAAGTGTCTTGCGGGAAAGACATTAATTTTTTAACAGATCGATTCGCCTAAATAAATGATTATTTCCTGCAGGAGGGCACTCATTATGATTTCTAGTCTGGACTCTATTTGATATGTTCCAGTCAAATTTCAAATTATTTGAAATTGATTTCGATGATCCAGTAGGGTCAGCACGAAACCATTTACTGATATTTAGATAATAGAGTATCAAAATGAGATCCTTGACACTAGGTTAAGCGAGAAACGTGTACTATATGCGCAGTATGACTAAAAAGATAATAATTTTAAAAATTTATAAATAAACCCAAATAAGAATTGTAATTTTGTTCTTGAGTCTACCAATCAAAAAGTTTTTCTCGATATCACAACTCAACCCTAGATATACAATCTTCAATCAACTCGCCATACATTTATGAGATGTTGTTTTAAAATCAAACACAGCACATTTTTTTTTTCGTGGTCCATCCATAACAAATCTCCTGAACATCATTCGATCTTCGATACTCAAATTTGTTTATCTCATAAATTGTTATTAAGGAGTGATATATGAAAGACATGATATGGGAGAGGATAAATAAACTCCAATTTTAAAATTTATATAAAATCGGATCTCCGTGGTTTCTGAATGGGTCTGTGCTTGTTTTCGCCCTGGAGATGTGGATGCAGTACGTATGTTTGTTTCATTCACAGCAAAGTGTTTATTTGAAAAATCATAATGTGTGCGCCGCGTATAGACTCTATGACAAAAAAAAAGAAGGAATTGTATTGGATGCAGAATAGTGAAGTTCACTCCAATGTCCACAGTTGCATCGAAAGCAAGCTGCATTGGTGTAATGTGATAAGCTGATTTCTCTTATTTGTTGGACACTGTGTAGATTGAAAAACCAACTTATTGTTTTTTTTTGCAATTTTTGTAGTATTTGGTGATCAAATTTCTGAGAAACGTGAAAGCTTATTTGAAGAATAAGGATCTTTTACCATGGAGAGACTTTAGTCACGGCGACCAGAATCCGTGAGTCAAAAGGTTTGAGCTCGTAGAAACGACTCATTAGACGATCGCTCACCTATCGTACTTAGACAACCGGAGCTGAGCACTAAATACGTATTTTTCTTATACAGACACGTTCCTTAGGTCAGTGGTTCCCAACTCAGAGACGTCTGTGGACCACTTAGCATGAAAATGGATCTCCACGGACCACCATTCGATAATAATGAAACGAATTAAGGCCTCGATTTTTTCTCGGGATGTATTGTATTCAGAAGCTCACGCTCTATCTCCCATCAGAAATGCCCCCTTTTATTTTTTGTTTATTTCCTACTTAAAAATAAGTAGAAAAATCCTTCGCATAGCACATACATACGTTACCTTGGTGCTTTAGTCTGAGGAAGATGATTTATTGGAAATTAGGTTCGGCTTCCATTTCTTCGAAGGCGCAGTCCACAAACTCCCGACGCTACCGATTGTTATTGGGCTTGAATTTTTATACTAACACTATCTTGTAGGATTCAAAAATTGCCATGTTTGCCAGGTTGAGAGTAGAGAGAAAAACTGCTTTGTTCGCGTCAAAACTTGCCGCACCAGCTGAAATTTATCTCGCACAGGAATAGGCGTCTTCTGATCTAGAAGAGCTAACTTCGATTAAAAGTTATCCAGTAAGCGGTATAGCTGGGTCTTGCTTGAGACTCGTGTTTGTGACAATGCTCAGCGCGAAAAACTTTTCAATTTTCGCATTCGAATTTTGGTAATTAGCTTGACTCATTTTGGAATTGAGCTATAAGCGACAAACCTAAGCAACCCACCGCCTTCCCATAATCACTGACCTAGTAGCAAAGTATTTACTGGATATTCTGTTACATAATAATCAGAGTGCGTGTAACTATAATTAGTCACAAGAAAATATAATTTTTTTGTAAGAAGTCCAGAGTCTACCCGCGGACCACCTGTTGGGAAACAGTGCTTTAGGTGATACACTTTTAGTATGACTGTCTACTATCTCATTAAAAAAATATGCAACTAGACCTCAGAATTGGTTCTTAAAATACGATCGCTGAGCGACAGCGGCCGCTCCAGTACTTAGGCCACTCCGGCCAAGACGACAAATTGCCGCCTCTAAGGATTTTTCGTTTTGAAAAAAATTCATGAGTCGATTTCATCGATGTCCTTCAAGACAAGGGGCCCCCATAGCCACTAGGCTGTGTCTTCAGTAGATGTTCTTTCAAGAATATTAATTTTTATTAGTTGGGAGCAAAACCACGGAAAGAAGCTGTCGAGTTTGAAATACTGGAAAGAAATCTGACGAAAATCTAATTTTTCTGTGTTCTAAACGACACTTCACCACCAGATTTCAGAGCTATAATTTCATCATCAGGCAGCATTTGTGTTAAGTCCATTGAACACATCCTCCAAGCATGTCGAGTGCTGCAATGGAGTGCAGACCTGTCTCAGCATCAGTTTCTTTTGGAACACAAGAATATTGAAAATAAAGGTTCAAATGAAGAAAAAGTATTGTACTTAAGGGTATTTGGGCAAAAGCGACTTCTCTGATATACTTGAATGCTGGCTCACTGGCTGCTAAATCAAAGCAAACTGAAAATAGGAAAAAGTGGAACTGTTAATCGAACTGCGGTTGCTATTGCTGCGTATAGTAGTTCCATGAGGTCGAAGTCAGAATGTTTTTTTCTAGACTAACTGCTGAAGCCCAGTCCGTTAAAACAGCTGCCTGGGTTGTCTGTCTATCTAGGCCTCACATCTAAGTCTATAAAATTTAGCTAAGAAAAGAGGAATTACTTGATAAACATTTAGTCTGGCTGATTGAACCGACATATTCGGTAGTCCATGGCCACCAAAAAGCCACGTAAATGCTACTAGCTCTCCTGAAAAATATTAAAAATTTATTTTTTGTATCAACAAATTGAAAAATATTGGAACATACAGCTAACACAGATAAGATTCTGATGTTTTAAGTATTAGCTACACTCTAAAAAATTTTACTCCAATAATAGGAGGCAACTTATTTTCCTTCTATTATAGTAGTAAATTTACAGCACGATATGAACTAGAGTAATTTTACGCTTTACGGTGTAAATATTTACTACAAAATTGGTGTAAATCTACAAACAATTTGCACTGGAAAACATGTAAATTTACACCGGCAAATATGTAAATTTACATCCGGGTTTATAATAATATTTACGGCAGCCAGTTCTTCGATCTAAATCGTCCTTGAGATACCCGTTATTCCAACGGCCAAGAGCTGCCACACCCCCTTTGGTTCAAGAGCAAAAAAGCGCTACAACACAACAATGATATGATGTTCACACGAACGCACTTCGGACGGAACAGACTAACTGCACACAGAACAAGTCACTTGTGAGATACAGGAAAATGCAATAATGCACAAAAGTATTGTAACACACTCAGTTTGACAGAAATGTAGGAGTGACTTTTTACACCAAAATCGTAATATTACATGAAAATTTCCTTCCAATTGGTAAATATACACTGAAAATGTAAAGTTACACAAATGTGGTGTAAAATTACACCAAAATAGAGTAATATTAAAAAATATGTGTAATATTACACTATTTTGTTAGTATACTGGAAATTTTGTTGAAAAATAAACGTTTACTGTAATTTTGCGAGAAAAAAGGTGTAAAATTCAACGAATTTTCGATGTAAAATTCAACCTTGTTTTTACAGTGTATGCTGCAAATGTGGGCTTCGTCGATATTTGCTACAAATTAAGTGTTGGGGGCTTCATTTCGATCTCGAACACAAGAAATTTGAGAAACGTTACGCCACTGAAAAATCCTATGTACCTACGGACTGAGAGGACATGTTGGTGCTGGAGTTGTTAAGCCCGGCGCTAGATTAAGCTGACCAGACGTACAGCATTTTGCTGTACAGTACAGCATTTGGCCCTGCCGTACAGCATTGGGAAATGTACAGCATTCCCCAAGCCACACAATGAAACCTCATTAGTTCATGATATGCTCCTCGGTAAAGCCTGCGATCAATCTTGACCGCTTTTATGGTGTAAAGTTTGACCCCTGTACCCTATATGATATTGAGCGATATAATCGAGCTTTTGTTTCTGAAATTTGGTAGAACTACGTGACGTTCACATTTCCTCCAAATTCCACGGTCCTACCTAATTGCGTTCGGAAGTTAAGGCTGCCCAAATTGTAATTTTGAGTTTTCTCATTGAAAATTGTCCAAACTCTGAAATTCTTGAGCAAGAATTTTAAAATTTAGAAAACTTGCAGAGCACCGTACCGTTCAAAATTGGTGATAATTGGCACCCTTGTATGTAGAGCTAGTTGACATGACTCCAAGTTTCAAGGTCCTACTTATCCGCGTTCGGAAGTTACAGATGTCCAAACCACACTTTTGTGTTGTCTAATGGAGTTTTTCAATTTGGAAGACTTCGCATCGCACTGTCCATAGTTTTTGAATATTTCAAGGCTCTAGCTTCCAAGATTCATCGATAGATTACATCTGTCATTAATCTGTCACTATAAGGTTTTCATGATTTTTTCTTTAACCTATACTTTAGTCACTTAAACTAAATCATCTGAATTGCTTGTTAAAAATATTTAATAAGGTTGCATACCGGAATCTAAGTTAGAGGGGATTCACACTATGGACAGGATTTAGTAAAACCACTAAATTAATCGAGTCAAAACCCGTCTACTAGACTAAATCGTATGTCATTAAATTCATCGTAGAATGTACTTGTATCGTTGAATGTACTTACATTATTCGAATTGCAGTACAATATGGTCAGCGCCCGCTCTAGCACTTACGCCGCCCCGGGCAAGAAGACAAATTGCCGCCCCTTAGGTTCTATACCAATCTTAATATGTAATTGCTAATATGTACGTCGTTGAAGTAGATGAGTAGTTTTCCATAAAATCCTCGCAGACTGCGCAGCCGATAAACTTCAATTAGCCGGATTTCTTCAGTGTGTGATAGCATGGCTAATTTTTTTGAGAGTCATGGTCGTAGCCCAGCAGGTTGAGGAGGCAGGGAAAGGATTGGCGTTTCACCCTCCCCCTGGCGGATGATCAAGGATACATTTTTGTTTTACTGCTGAACTACCTAATAAAAAATTGATGCTCTACGTATAAAAATTTCCGTACTACAATGTTCAGTTGGCGCCCTGTCTCAATCGCAATTTTAAGAAATATTTCAGTCTGGTGATCTCGGTTATTCCGAGATAGGGATTCTAAAAGTCTATCATCCGCACAATTCTAATGAGACAGTTTTAGGCATTTGATATCCAAAACTTCAACACCCACATGTAGGTGTCATTAACATCATAATATCCATATCGTACCTGCGTTTGCGTGACCTAGACTATCGAAACTTAAATTATTCCATAAGCGATATCCTATCCTCTTTGTGAGGATCCTAACCACCTATGTTTGCGATCATCTTGACCAACCAAACCTATACATTTAGAGTTTTTGCTGCCCGCCGCGCTATGTTTTACCGTTAGAATAAATAATATGTCACACGAAATTTTTTTTTGTGAAGCTAATGGATTTAAAAACATTTCGTATGAAAGGGATGTAATTTGTGACAAAGGTCATGAGAGAAAATTTTATGAAAAATGCCGCATCCATTGTTCGTTAGAAAAATTGAAATTAATGAAAAGCAGGAGTCTAATTTGATAATCGTTATTTGAAAAGGTTCTTAATAATCCAAATTAAATGTGGAAAAGCATCTTTGGAGCAGCGCTTTCGCGTAGTTTAGGCACATTCTAAATTATGACGCGATCAGGCGCACCCGGCATGTGAGGCCAGAGTCCTTACCACACAACTGTCTAAAGGACCATGGAAAATTATTGGTAGGCATTGTGTGAGATTCTTAGACGAGAAAATGGAGCTAAAAAGTTGTGGGCCCCTCTACTACCGTGGAGCACAGCAGAAACTGTTGCTGGCCTGTCAGGCAGGGTGCGCCCGACGGAGGGTTAATGCTGGTAAAAAGAAGAGGTACTAAATAATCAATTGGAGGACGGAATTAGCACATGAATCTGCAATTTATGTGTTAAAGTAGAACTTGATTACCGCATAACTCAGCGAATCGACCCACTTCGGAAGTAGAGCAGGTTTTAGCATCACTCACGTACAACTTACGCAACTCTTATTCAGGATTTTACGATTCTAAATGCAGCACCTTGTGTCAATTGTGGTCTCTTCAAAGCCTCGCAAGGACTTTGCATCTACAAAACACAACTTTCAACTTTTTATTTCATCTGTAGGTTTCGTTTCCACTAAATGGAAACTGATATTGAATGTTTGCTTCTGACTTTTATATATTTTGTTTGTTCGAGTGCTAGCCGAAAAGCCGCCCCTAAAATTTGGCGCCCCGGGCGACCGCCCGGCTTGCCCCCCCTTAGAGCGGGCGCTGAATATGGTACTGTTAACTAAATCTAGGATTTAGTAAATCTTGCCGATAGTCTGAATCGCCTCTTAAGGTCTTGTTAAACATTATTAAATCTATACTATGAAATTGAATTAAAATTGAATTAGATTACGGAAATCTTAAATTTCTGAAATCTATTTTCAATTTTATATGTATAATCTTATTTCGGGTATTCTTCCTTGCTATACCTTTTGCGTTAAAACATACGTTTGTATGAGCACCAGTGGCGTAGATAACTTTTCAGAAGAGGGAGGGAATCAGTCGTCTGGATTTTTTTGCTCAGCACAGAGGAAATTAATGAATGAACTTTAGAATCCCTAAGATCTAGAAAGAGCCCGTTTCTTCAAGGTTTTTAAACTGTTTCTATTCTGCTTGTTTAGCTCAGATTGGAGATAAATGTAGTAAAATAGGCCTCAGTGAGTGATATGTCTGCGGCTGCAGCATACAATAATGTTCTGCAGAGCGAGGATGCAGGACGTAAAGACGAGAAAAACATTTCTTAAACACATATCGGATAGCATGATGCAGTATTGTTCAACCTAGTTACTCCAGCATGTGCCGTAATGCTGCTCAGTAAGAACCCTATTTTATCACTAGATATCCCATAATACTGATGTTCGTTATAATGCAAAATTGTCTTAGTAAATTCTACCTGATCTGTTCTTGTGACAGTCGCACTATTTGAAAAACATCGCTTGAAAAAAAATCTCTTGTACGCCAGTATACGCTAGGAATTATCAAAATTCCGGCTAAGACGGTAAAAGGAGTTAATTCCGAAATTCCAATGAAGATGGCATTTTCTTAGATATTGTTACAAAATGTAATCAATAGCAAAGAACTAAAGTTATATTATTTTAGTATACAAAATATGTGTGACCAGGGGGTTCAATCCCCGCTTATCTACGCTTCTTCTTTCTGAGGTTAGACATTTCTTTGCTTTAGTGTTTGGCAAATTCAACCATGGAGAGTTACACAATTGAGCAGCGCAGCGCAAGATCGTTGAAGCCTTTAACGAAAATAGACGTTCAAATCAAAATGCTTTTCGTGCACTTCGTGATTTTTTTTGGCCAACATAATATACCAAATAACGGACTTCTTGTGGCCAGAAATCGAGGATATGGACCTGGACTATATGTGGTTCCAACAGGATGGGGCCACTTGCCACACAGCCAACGAAACAATGGCACTTTTGCACGAGAAATTCAATGGCCGTGTTATTTCTCGTCTTGGCTATGTTAATTGGCCGCTCCGATCTTGTGATTTGACACCATTCTTTCTCTGGGGATATTTAAAAGAAAAAGTGTATGTCAATAAGCCAAAAACAATTCAACAGCTAAAGGATGAGATAATTCAGCACATTAACGATATTCAACCTCAATTATGTCTCAGAGTCATTGAAAATATGGACCATCGGATAGAAGTATACCACGGTAGCCATGGCGAGCATTTGGCCGATATTTTGTTTCACACATAATTGCCATAGATCCTTCTATCATAATGAACAAATTTAGATAATTCTCTAAAAACTTTTTGTTTTATTAACAATTAACTTCGCGCATTCACGTTGGACCCCCCTTTAGTTTTTAATTCGTTAAGCGCAGTATAGACCTCGGGCGGAATGAAAATGAAATTTTTGTCCGCTGCGATTTTTTCGATGAAAATGCATGCTTACTGTCGTGGAACATGTCGGAAATGATGGGGAATTCCATAAGCTACAATCCGAATATGGTTCCAAAATTTTTCTCGGCCATTTTATGTATTATTTTTCGATTCCCCGGTCATTTCACCGTGGAAAATATCTAATGACGGGGGAATCGAAAAATAATACATAAAATGGCCGAGAAAAATGTTGGAACCATATTCGGATTGTAGCTTATGGAATTCCCCATCATTACCGACATGTTCCACGACAGTAAGCATGCATTTTCATTGAGAAAATCGCAGCGGACAAAAATTTCATTTTCATTCCGCCCGAGGTCTATTCAGGCCTTTAGAGTCGCCGGTTATTGCAATCAAATTTTGAAGAACCGATGTGATTCTAATATCCGGCGCCTTATCTGCCTTTCATATTATATATATGCCTTATTGTCGAGCTATGTGGCCGTGATCGTTCGGTCGCCACTCTGTAATATAGAGATTCATAGAGAAGCGAGTTTCCAAACTTGGCATGACCCGCCGCAAGTTTATGATTCAGAAGTTGATAAGAAATATTCTGATCTTAGATAAAAAAACTGCTATTTGTGGTGTGGTATCACAATTTTAATTCAGTTGTCTTTGAAACGAGATTGAAATACTATGCTCCTTAAGGAGTTAGGCAAGACAGGATACCTTATTAGGAGCGCGTACCAAATATGGTGGTATATTTGTACGTTTAGAAAATGAAAAAAAGTTTATTTATTTATTTATTCTTTAAATTATCCATGACATCAAAGACAAAAAAAGCTATTTCTTCATATAGAAGACCCGCAACAATCGTTCGTTAGAACTTCAAAATTCGATCAGAATTCCCACTTTTGTGGTGCGGCATGGACTATTTCGTATCCAAGGGTCCTATTCATGAAAATAATAAATCATTGAAAACCTTAGCACCTGCTGATTTATTTCAACAAAATTTAACGATTATAAATGCTAAAAATTTCAAAAGGTCCTTTATTAGGGTTTTCTTAAATTTCTTGAATTGCATCAAAGTTTCGTACAATAAAAAAAATGAAATCAAGCTCTTGAGTTGTAAAACAAGTACTAAATTTTAGTTCAAAAGTTGACTTCACCATGGTTCTTGAGGTGTGTTATTTCTCGGAAGCGGACGTCCAGTATTTTTATTGAAATATTAAAAGATATGCTAGAAACATCGATTAAAAAATGATCCTGACGAATTTTCTGTAGATAGGTATTGAGATCTACAGAGGAAAATTTCGGAGGCAGCATATCTACAGCACAAATATTGTGATGCTGCAAATATCTAATTTTTGATACCAAATTCATTAAACAAAATATAAATTTGAAAATACTAAAAGCGTTATGCGCATTTCTGAATATTTAATTTATTTCAGATGAATTTTTTCCTAGTTTTTCTCGAGATAAGCTCAGCAAATAATACATTTCTTATTTTATCATTAAATTTTGTTCATCGCTGACCTAAGTAATTAATCATGAAGTTAATCAACGCTTTAAGTATCAATATGTAAATATAAATACATATATATACATTTATCCAACATTTTAACTTTAGTTTATCTATCAATAAAACCACTTTCCCTATCTAATTCTACTGTATTTCGACAATTTAACGACTCACTCAGTCAACGATGATGATACTAAACAAAACCCCAATTATTTCCGCACCCAAGGCGCATATATTTCCTCAAAATGCGATAATTCTTTCTTCGCATTGCTACAATGTATCAATCCACGAACGTCTCATTCATCAAACATCAAATTTTCCATGTTTATTTACAAGTCGACTAATTGAAAATTGGAATAATGTGATTAGTAGATTGCTGGAGCCAAATATGCTGTATCTACATGTGTATCAGATATACGATGTAGGTACATACATATGTAATATGTTTGATACGAAACACTCATGCTTTCAAACATATTTTATATTTTGCGTTTGAAATGGTCCCGATGATTCAACTAAAGTCCTCAATCGTCAAATGTGCTATTTGCAACAATAGGACCAGTCATGTCTGAATTCCAAAATGTTGATGGAAATAACGCGATTTCAAACAATTTACAATAGGATTAATGAGGCGTTGAGAGAGGCAGATTGATTAAAAAAATCGAATTTAAATGTGGCTGGTAAACGAACTATGTAGGGCCAGTTCCTCGTACATCTCATCTAATATGGATAGTCTTATCGCATAAAGAATACGTACACGATTTTCAGAAAGCTTTTACTGCGAAAATCATTGCGCAATTTCAGACAATGGCGTAACCAACCTAAATATGGCGATACTATGCAAAGTAAAGAAAAATTCAGTTCAATATAATGTAAAAGCTTTCAGAAAATGGTGCGCGTCTTGTCTATATTATAAGCCTAACCAGCCGATAAGAGGTACGAGAAATCAACCCGTAAATAAATTGATTTCGAATTTATGATAGAGATTCATGTTTTTTTCTTGCGATTGTTTTCTTCTGCGAGAGAAGGAGAAGGATGCAAATGTAAAAGTATTATTTCTGAGTCAAGGGGTTTTAGGCTATTAATTAACGCTTTGGTTTGGATACATGCTATCGGGTAAATACGATTTAATTTGTCTTCAGTGTACTGCATGCATACAGAAAATCCGGAAAATGCGGAAATCTGGAAACACACTCGGCTGGTGAGCAGTGGCGGCGCATAAGGGCCCGCGTGGCGGGGGGGCCCGCGGTATTTAGGGGCCCAAAAGCCACGTGAAAGATTTCTCAAACCAAAAAACAGGGCGCTGCGAAAAAAAAATCCGGGGTAGATATTTTTTTGTATACAAGAAGAAATATACACTTTTCGAAGTCAAAACAAATGCTAAATTTGTTGTTCCTTTTTCACCAGGTCCCTTATAGATAAACAAATTTAATATTGTCCTAAAATCTTTGAAAGTTTACGAGACAATCTGGATCGTCAAATTTTCACCAAAGAAAAAAAATTGATCTTGGCATGGTTGCTCTATTTGCAGTAACTGCACTTCCCAAGTACCATATAAGCAAAAATATTCTTTAGGCCCTCTGCAAATAAACTATCTTAAACATTTTTTTGGATTGATTTTTTCTAAACTTTCGGACTATAGGTATATAAGACTAAGATACTCGTATTCTATCTTGCTTGCGGTATATACACTGTCATTAGGGTTGTGGTTCAGAGACCACATTTGGTTTGAAAGGAGTCTTGCCAATATTGCTGTATTGAATTTAATATTAAGTACAAACTTTCTTATAATTGAAGGATTAAATTAGAGCACACTTAACTTTAAAACGGAAACAAGGAATAGGGTTGAATTAATAACGTGTCGATTTTCTTGTCAAGAAAGTTACAAACTTAGGCCATCCGAATCCATTTTTTCGATTCTTCGTTCTGGCAAATTCATACATTTTCTTCGATTTTGACAAAACCAAAATTCAAAAAAATAATTCGGATTAACCGTGTGTGTGCGGCATTAGGCGCTCGTCATAAAATCATTGGTTCGCGGGATCGAGTCCCATTGTGGACGCAGGCGCAGGTAATTGACTATGCTTAAATATCACCAACACCTACATAGGTCAATGCTGCGCTGCGTCAGCGTTTTTATTTTAAAATAAAAAAAAACATTGATGAAATCATTAATTTAATCAACGTTATAAAAAGAACGCTATTCTCAATATAAGAATGCAAAGAGTCAAAGTAGCTCTTAGCTAAATTATGTTAAGTACGACGTTCTTAATTTTAGTAGAAACATTGTAATGCCAAAACCATATCTCAAAAGAGTTGGTTTAAGGTCAATGCATCAGTCATCAGTCACATAGTCATTTCCCATTCAAATTGACAGATTTTGAGTCATTAAATTAACTGACAATCTGTTAACTTGTATGGAAAATGACTGGATGACTGAGAAGTGTGGATCGACCTTCAAGAGTGTTTTCGATAGATTTCACTCTGTTTTTTTCTCAGTGTAGGGGGCCCCTTCAAGAAGTTGGCGGGAGGGCCCCGAGTGGAGTTGTTCCGCCATTGCTGGTGAGGCTGCTAATCCACAAATTGAGGAGGATATTTCCCAAAAAAAGAAAGGATGCTCTTCTTTTGAAATTCTTGGAAAATTTAAGCAGCTTCAGTATTTAAGGTTTTAACATCAGGCTAATTGTGAGCAAAAAAAAATACAAATACAATTTACACCGCCCTGTAGTAATAGTTCCGTTCTGGCAGTTTTCATACGTTTTGTCGGAGTTTCTTGAAATGTTAGAATTGTTTTTTCATTTAAATAAAATAAATAACAGGCGCGACAATCCAACATTGGACTAAGGCCGCAGGATGTGTTAGTGACATCCTATTTCCAAGATCTTATCTGCTTTTTGTTGAGGTAATGAGATCAGCATCACGCTCAGCAGTGTTATTTATCCCCATAAATGGGTACTCGTTTAACATCTGAGTGAGATCATAGTCCGTCACAAGCTCGTGAGTTCGAAAAACACCATGGAACACGGTGAGATTCGAACTCATGACCCTGTGCACCGAAGGTGCGCGCACTAACCGCTAGACCAGCCAGACTACCATATATACTTACTATACCTAATGTACGGCTTCGATGTACTACTCGTCATCCATATTCATATCCGTTTGTTATGCTCCTGAACTGTCATTTTCTATAAAGTGAGGTTATGTGATCCGTAAAAGTTGAATTTTGGTCAACTCTTCTGATCCGTTCCGTTCCGTTGCAACCATTGTGTGCGTTTACATGCCCAGTCCGTAAGGTCTACTTTTGACAGCTGAACGGAACGGAGTATTGCGATTGAGGCTTATTGCTACAAATAAAATCGTAAAATAAATCGACGCTATTATCGCAAGAAGAAACTAGTTAAAAAATACAGACGACACTCCTCGAAAAATACGAAATACTCCAAGATTTGTGTGGGGTTTCGATTGAAATTTATGAGTAAAAAGTTTTACACACTTTTTGGAATGGGGTTTCCATAGCAGCCGCCTGATCTCATCGTTTGATTTCGATGATTGAAACATTAAAATCATTCTTAAAATAAATAAAAAAATATCAAGCGTGACAGTCCAACACTGGACCATGGCCGCATATGTGACATCCAATTTCCAAGATTGTGAGTGCTTTTTTATAGAGGTGCTGAGATCAACAGAACGCTCAGTAAAGACTGTACCTCATTAATGGGTACACGGTGAGACTCAAACCCACGACCCTGTGTTCCGAAGGAGAGCGCCCTAGCCACTTCACGAACCAGACTAATTCTTTGTTAGATAGCTTAGAAATTGAACTTTCTTTTCGAAATTGAAAAATTCTGAAATTGTAAAGTCGCATCTCTATTTGAAACTACTTATAGTCCAGGCACGTAGCCAGGGGAGGGGTCCAGGGGGTCCGGACCCCTCCCGAAATGTTTGCAGAAATAATCGGAGTCAGCGTTTTGATAACATAATTTTGAAAAAGATTGACGTCTTCTTAGCTCCGCTATTTTTTCAGACATCATTACTACTCATTCACCTAAATAGTAGTCGATTTCAGAGTTTAATCAATATTTTCAAATTGTTAGCTTAGTTGAAAGTGCCGCTAGTAGTGATGCGGCTGAACACTACTAATTATGTGTAGAAAATTACTATTCGCATTCGGTACAGAATTCTCGTTATTATTTATATTAATTTGCCTAAGAGTTTGGAGTTTTGAACATCCGCTGCTGAGGTCCTAAATGTTGCTAAGAAATAATTTCAGAACGCGATGAACAATAGTTTAGCCTGAGCATTGCTAGAAAATCCAGAATGCAACATAGTCGACATTTCCAGCTTACACCTATGGCTAAATTAATATATGTGTTAGTCATTTGAAAATGTGCATGGGATAGGGTGGCCAGATATCTCGCTTTAGGTGGATATGACCTGCTTTTACTCTCTGTGCTCCCCATTCCAGCCCAAATGCCACGAACTTAAGTTCGAATCCCAGATTTCTTCCCACGATTCCTTAACCCTTCGTTAGGCGCGCACCTATTTGTCACGTGGTTAGGCGCGCGGGCTACAATTGTAGCCCAATTAAAAAATAATATAAAAAATATGGTTCAATTTTAATCTTTTTTTCCTGCTCGGTCTGCGGTTTGGTGATTGTTTTACAGAATAAAAAATATAAAATCCTTAATTTTCCAATAAAATATATACAATAAAAGAGGGCAAAGTGCCAATTAGTCTTATTTTTATTGTTTTTTCATATTAACTTATTTAGGTGGACAAGATAGTTACTTTTTAAAACGAAAAGTACAAAAAAAGTTTATATTCGCAGAATTCAATAAAAAATCTTCGAAATGGAACATTGAGCGAGAGAATGCAGTTAAAAATGCCCAGTTTGTGGAATTACAAACTTAGCCTATTTTTGGGTACCCAATATTCACACTTTTTTACACTGGGAGTACAGTTTCTTGCTAGAAAGCTAAATATATTGTAAGTCAAACTGATTGAATTTCTACTTACAATGTTCAGATTAACTGTTCTCACAATATTTACGCTACAATTGATACAAATTTCATCCAGAAACTAAGTTATGTTAGCAACATGTAACAGATGCACGCTGTAAGAAATTTTGACTTCGACTCCAGGTTTTTCGTGAAAATAGTAATCAATTTTTTGTACATTTATCTTGAAACCGTTTTTTTTCTGTCAAACATTTTACTGTTGCTATTTTCTACAATGTTTTATAATAATATTTTTATTTTAATGGATATCTATGAGTACCAAAAAAGTTACATGAATGGGCGCGCGGGCTACACTTGTAGCCCAGTGGACTTTGATCGCAAAAGAATATTAGTTTCTAGGCTCAAAAAATATTAAAAACATTCTTATTCGATTAAGAAGCAGCATTTTAACAGCTACTGAACAGTTCGAATGAATTCGGTTCATATCCTGAAAATGGTTGCCATTTAAAAAAGTGTGGGCTACAATTGTAGCCCGCGCGCACACTGAAGGGTTAATAAAAAACAACCGCAGATAGAAAAACATCCATTGTAGCCTCGCCACATTCCGAATTCAGTAAGCTTAAACTATATAAGTTTCACGGTGGTGTATTATGGATCAATCGACAAACTATATGCTCTTGAAAAGTATCAAGCCCTTAAATGCGAGCCAAATACAACTTTATACCACATTGGTGTCAGGGAAACTCGGCATTTAAATCATGCTGATGACCAACATTGTGAAACATGCAGCCACAATCAATAATTTGCCCTATTATTAGTTGGAGACAGTGGCGCAACAACGGGAGGGGTAGACCGAGAAATTGTGAAAGGAAAATATGAAAATAAGAACTACACAAGTTTGAGTTTTTAATTTAGAATCATTGCTATTAAATACTGTACCGTTCTAGCAAAAGAAGTCCAGCAACACCTATTTTACAAAATCACAATGTTCATTTCGAAAAGGACTTCCCCTTAATTTCTTTCGGGACACATGGAATCTTGTAGTAATTGGTGTACTACCCTGTTAAAATTAATCTAATAACACAGACCATAATTTAAATTTAAAGGTTAAAATCGTTCAATATTTGGACCCCTCCTGAAACAAAATCCTGGCTACGTCCCTGTTATAGTCATATTTCTTTGAAAATTATTGTACATCGGAGACTATACGGAAAATACGAAATCCGATCGAACTTTAACAATTTTATTCCTATTTCCCCAGACGCTCCATATAAAAGCCGGATGAAAACATTCCTTCCTCTCATCAACACATCAATATGCCTTCACCAATTCGAGTCTTCGCTATAGATCCGTCTGTCTCCCATGCTCAATTCATACCATGGGTCATCTCATCTGAAATCCCACACGATCTTGGCTATAATGTGACTGCATGTATAAAACTGGTCAAAAAGGCTATACGGGCATCTTGGCGATAGCGACCCCAAATCTATACAGTAAAATGAAAGGAATAACAACAACAACATAAAACTTCTTCTTTACTTCCATCATTGCACGCCTTCATTGCATACCGGACTCTTATGACTAGTTTCGTTACGAAGATGATGTCAATATGTCACATTTACTGGTAAATTATGATCATTAAACTTTGAATTATTGCAACATTTGTCCGTTTCTGGAAATTTATCTCAGTCAAGTCTTTAACAAATGTATCTCGTTGTGACAGCCATAAATTACGAACCAACTTGCAAAAATCTACTTAATCAAGCCTTTTGGAATTGACTCTTCTGATGGAAGCGTGAAGGGGTACAGAGAAAAAAGTATCAAAGTGACGATCAAAACACCATCACACCAGCTCGAAAGACGTATTGTGATTTTATACCACAATTTCAAAGACGACAAGAGGGTGCGATCGCGGAGCCTAACGAAAAATACACACATTAAAACTGTCCCGTCACAGAGTGCTTACACTATCGACATTATTGACAACAACATGTTCTCTTTCTTTCCGTTGATTTATATTGAAGTTTGCATAAATAAATAAATTTTTCACAAATAAAATATAAAATACACGAAACGCCATTACAGCTTGACGAATATCATCGTTGACCACTAATAAAGTTAGTTGGCTGCCATACATCCATCTGAGATACATTCAAATCTTCAGACAGAGTGACCAAATTAAGTAAGAGTGTGTCTATTTGAAAGAATGATCGGTAGAAGACGATACAGTGTGTTGATGATGACGATGGACAACGGATGGACAGTTACGCTTGCTTGAAAACAGTCACTGAATGTGAAACTGAATATCCCATAAATGTCAGTGTTTGATTGACAAAAGCAATTTAGAGAATAATTTAGTGTCAAGTTCGGGGACGTCTACAAGCCTACGCATAACGTCTGCATATTTGTTATCTGTGTGTATCTGAGTTTAGTCACTTATATTGGAGATAAATCTGAATTGGACGAGCTGGTACTAGAAATGGGGTGTCCCAGTGTTACCAGATAAATTTAAAAGGTAACGAGACCGAGGCTAATTTCGGGCGCGGCCGAGATTTGAATATGTACCCGTCACATTTGAATGAA
This sequence comes from Microchrysa polita, assembly GCA_949715475.1. Taxonomy (NCBI): domain Eukaryota; kingdom Metazoa; phylum Arthropoda; class Insecta; order Diptera; family Stratiomyidae; genus Microchrysa; species Microchrysa polita. The sequence goes on along the minus strand of OX454418.1, from coordinate 85,799,193 downwards.
ACTTAAGCTTCTTTTGTTTTAATAATTTCTACCGCAGCCGTGACGTGTTCCGATTCCATATGTTCCTGGATTCGTTGGGGCTGACCCAGGAATACACTTGGATTAATGTTGGTTAAGATTCAAAAAGGAAAAAGTTTTTCTTACAAGAACCTAATATTTGGGTGTTGGTTTGTATGACAGCCCTATGACGTAATGTTCCAATTCCAACCGTTCCTAGATATGTTTTGAGGCTTCAAGGTATGTACTGAGTTCACCTAGCGAAAAACTTGCATATACATATGTCTCCTGTGAAAACGGTGCCATGGATACTTGGTTTTTATTCTGCTACGCCAAATGCACTCAATGCATCTAATTTCTGTACTCCAATGATATAAGATGTATTCGATTTAGTACGAATGAGCCCCTCTAAGTCATAAGACGCCTAATGTAAGCTCCAATAATGACAGAATTGACTTGCCTTGGTCAGGAGTTTTTTATTACGCCGATTCTAGGAAAAAAAGAAAAAAAACCCTTGCGGTTGGGGGCCCGTGTTCCACCGAACATATTGACCACCGTACGTTATGCCACTGGGAGTTGCGCATCAACCTGGAGCCGGGATCCAAAGAACGACATAATCACCAGTGGCGTAACATACGATGTTCCATGTGTTCGGTCGAACACGGGCCCCCAATCACAAAAGGCCCCCTAGCATATTGATGAGTAGTGGGAAATTTTGGACGGTGATTTAATAAAAAGTTTTTGTAGATTTATGGATAATTGGAATATTGAAGCTAGATTTAAAGTGGATGAACAAGTTAGGAGTGCTCTTGAGCAAACTGTTTTTGGTTGAGCAGTTTAAAGCTAGAACTTTGAGGGACATTTTACTTGATTTCAGTTCGTTCGATCCCTTTATGGATCACAGAAAATCACAATTTCTTAATTAACTAAACACAGTGTTTATTATGAACATAGTTTTTAATGAGTCATTGAACTACGTTATTATACGTTATGAAAGGGTAGGGGGAGTCCGGGAGAGTTGACGATATGGGAGACTTGAACCAGTTGAGTTTATTCTTTGGAATCTAACGACTAGAGGTTGAATTTTTGTCAGAAGGTGACCTATTCTAGGCCGCATCTGAATACCATATCCAAATGTCGGACACTTGTCTGTTTCGGAAAATAAACGGAAAAATATATTTTTCATGACAAAAAGTAAAAAATTAAATTAAAAGTCAATTCATTTGTTTCTTAATTAAGTATTTAATCAGAATATAACAAGTTTTCCTACTTTGGTGAGTCGTGATCCAGCTCAGAGCATTTTTACCCAAAAAAGCGCCAACCGGGAGACTTGATCTGACAGATATATGGTTCAAGTCTCCCGTCCTTATACTCCAGGCGTTTGGTAAAATCAGAGTGCATGCCAGGCACTGTCTGAGATTATTTTAGAAATCGGTAGGGGCTTAGTCCTAAAGCTTAAATTTAAGTTTGCACCACTTGGAAAATTTTCTAACGGTACTTATCAGAGTTTTTGTCTTGTTTGGGTTTTTTGTGTATATCTCCGCTCCTGATGGTTGGACTTTCAAAAGAAAGACACTAAATTGTTCGGTACAAAATTGTCTTCATCTTTTGTGTACTGACTGTTCATCTCAAAGCAGTAGATAAAATGCTACAGCGTGTCAAAGTGGAAAAACCCGTTTTCTTCATCAGTTTTTCGCAAATAAGTCGATAACGGTGAATTTTCACTAAATAATTAATCATGGTTCACTTGTAGCTTATTGAATTCCCTACAATCCAGAAAAAAATTAAATCGATACGATCATCCACAACCGAGATATGTCGACGATCTGAGATAGCAATACATTCTACGGGTATGTACTAGGGATGTCAAAAACCGGCTCATAACCCGATTTTCGGTTTTTTCCGTTGTTTTTTTTTTGCAAAGCCGGTCAGGTCAGACCGTCCAGTTTTAACCGGTCTCAAAGTACCGGTTTTCCGGTTAACCGAATCTTTTCATTGATTTGCTTAGAATTCTAGTAAAAATATGCATACACACTCGTATTGCTATAGTTCGTATCGTATGAAAAATTAAATCAAAGCTACAAGGAGAAGTAATTTGACGAAGCGATGGTTCTACGAGTAATAGCAATAAGGAGAGTGTTCGAAAATATGTTTAAGGGCTGGAACTTGGAAACGGAATTTTTCATTGGGGACAAATAATAGAATTGCATACGGAAAAATCAAGAAAATATAAAAAATTGTATAAATTTGGAAAGAATTTTGGTCCCGGTTTTAACCGGATGGACAAACAACCGTCCGGGTTAAAACCGGGAGGAGGAAAAAACCGAAAAAAAATTGTTAACCGTTCTGAAATTACCGGTTTTCGGACTAACCGTCCGGTTTTTGATATCCCTAGTATGTACCAACATTCAGTTGGGCTTTACTTGGCGGCCAGTTGTCTTTCGCTGCAGATAGAGAGAGATATGTTCATTACGCGACACGCTTGCGAACAGTGACTCTATTAGCGGTATTTTTTGTAAATGAAAGTCAATTTGACAAACTTCGTTTTTTTCGAAATAGTTTTGTTTAGTTTCGCCATGAGTTTTTGTTTTGTTTGTGCAAAATCCTTAAACGAAGGTGACGTTGTATCCGTACATTGATTGAGAGATGCATTGAACGTGGTCTAGGGAGCATGAAGAAATTTTGAGAAATGTGAATAGTGTTCTAACGCATCAATCATGTTGGAAAATTCAACAATTCAACAGTCAGCTGAATTTATTTTTGAGTAGACCACAATCTTCAGAGGTATGAAGCAGGAGGCATTGTTGGCCAATTAAAGAAAAAAGAAACGATTTGTTGATATACTGCAAAATTATTTAACGAATTATGGTTTCTTAGTATCCCAGGCTGTAGAGGATGCGGATACACAAATTGTTCAAACGGCTTTAGGCATGTCGTCCAGGTTTGACTCAATTTTCATCGTTGCAGAAGACGTTGATCTGCTGGTTATATTGTCAGGTATTGGATATCATGTCTAGAGCCTATTTTAAAAAATGGAGCGAGGATCCGAAAATACAATTTTGTATTCATCAACAGGCTTAAAACACCAAACTCTTTCAGAGGATATACTTTTTCTTCACGCCTTCACAGGGTGTGATACGACTTCGGCCGTTTTTAGATATGGAAAAAGTAGGCTTCTCTCCTTTTTAAAGAAGAAGGAACATACTCACGTTTTACAATCGCTCGAGGTTTTTAAAGCAGAGTGCTCAGATGCAAACACTATATGCACTGTCGGAAAGAATGTTTTCATTGCCTTGTACGGAAGTACACGTAACGACACATCACTAAGCGATTTTCGTTTCAAACTTTTTGCTGGCGCAGGAACGAAAATTAAAGCTAATCTTGCTGCTTTGCCTTCCACCAAATCAGCCGCTGATCATCATTCCTTACGAGCGTACCACCAAATACAGACATGGCTCGGCAACGTTTTAAATCCAGAAAACTTGGGCTGGAAGCACACTCAGGTGGGATTGGAGCCTGTGATGATTTCGGGAGAAATTATCCCTTCATACCTATTAAATATTATTTCGTGCTCTTGTAAAAAAAACTGTAGGACAGCATGTGGTTGTAAGAAGGCTGGACTCACATGTACCAATATCTGTAGAACGTGTTCTGGCAAAATATTCTCAAATGTCGCAGTCATAACCGAAGACATAAATGATGAAGATTGCTACGATGACATTTATGATATTCCAACGTTGGCCCCCCTTCCACAACCATGTAGATCTGTATATCATATTCAGGATTCTACTGAAGAAAATAATAAAAACGTACCCTCATCACTAAATAAACCATCCAAAATTAAAAGAAAGTAAATTAGGTACTTTATCCCATTAGTGAACTGCCAGGTTTTTGGAAAACCTTACTTTATGGGGGTGAACCTATTTCAATTTCCGCTACTGTATTACAAATATCGGGTGGGTAAAACGTCCCTTTTCGATGAGGAGGAAAGATTTTTAGAAAATTTAATGATAAAAAATGCTAACATAAAATGGTTACCGCAATCGCCTGTTCTGATGGCTTCAGACTTCTTTGTTCTTTCCCTCAAAAAGAAGGTATACGTCACCAAACTACAGACTTTAACAGTTTTAAAATATAATATTTGAGCAGAAATTGCGCAGATCACAGCGGTCGCACTCCAACTTGTTTTCCAAAATGTCGTGCAAAGACCCGAAGCTTCACCATCCTAACTGCATCTGCAACAAATTATACCTATATATAAGTATGTACGAGTATAACGCATAGTTACTTCGGAATGCTCACTTTCTTTCGGGTATATCTCGGCTGCAGCTGATCGTATCGACTTAATTTTTTTTCTGGATTGTAGGGAATCCAATAAGGTACAAGTCCACTCTTATTAATTTTTGCGCGAAAAATCACCGTTATTGACTTATTTGCAAAAACCTGATTTGAAAAACTGTTTTTTTCAACTTTGACACGCTGTAACATTTTACCTACTGCTTTATGGTGAACAATCGCTATGCCAAAGATGAAGAAAATTTTGTACCAAACAATTCGGTGGCCTTTTTTTGGAAATGCTACCATTGGGAGCGGAGATATACGCCGGAAACCCAAACAAGACAAAAACCTTCATAAGTACCGTTAGAAAATTTTTCAAGTGGTGCAAACTTAAATTTAAGCTTTCTGACTAATACCCTATCGATTTCTAAAATAATCTCAGACAGTGCCTGGCATGCACTCTGAAGCCCGATTTTACGACCGATCGCCTGGAGTATTAAAATATTTGTAATTTTAGCTAATTTTTGGAGAATGTTTCGAAAATCTATTCAGGAGTATACCTACATACATTCAGGTGCGAAACCCCTTTAACTTAAAAAGCTTTCTTAGCCTTGTGGAAATGACGTCCAGGTGGACATAAATTAACATAAAACGAGACCGAGGCTAATTTCGGGCGCAGCCGAAATTTGAATACCCGTCACATTTGAATGAAACTTAAGCTTCTTTTGTGTTAAAAATTTCTACCCCAGCCCTCTGACGTGTTCCGATTCCATCTGTTCGTGGATGCGTTGGGGTTAGTCTAAAGCTATAATAAAAGTGGTGTTAATAAAACCCCAATCCGGTGTTCCATTGAGTCCGCCCTCGACTGGTATTTATTTCATATCAAAAGGTGTTTAATTATTACGCCAGAAGGGAAATATTTTATTATTCGAAAAAATCATTGATTGTTTTCCGATTGATGTTTTTCAAAAACCGTAATCGGGAGTTTCTAAAGTTTACTATTTCTTTAGTAGAGCTATTTAAATTTGAATTAACTACTTCACTTTAGCTAAAAAATATAAAGCATTTTTCTCAGTGTACATTGCATATATAGTGTATATGTGGCAAGCACTACGTATACAGGATGTCCGGAAACTGCCGCATAAACGCACCGGATTGTGATTCCTCATGTGATTTCCAGCAAAAAAGTTGTACTTAATATACCCCCTTGGCTTAACCCTTTAGCTGCCACAGGCATTTCAAGATTTTTGAAAAAATCATTTTCTTGTACGACTAAAACGTCAAAATCTCAAAACTTAGACTAGCTAGAATAGCACAATAAGATGATTATTACAGCCAACAAATTTACCTAAAAAAAAATTGGATAAGAGGCTTGGTTTTCACAGAACTTCAAAGTCAAATTTTTGTGATTTGACCCGAAAACAATATGTTTTCCATCTCAATTTTCTGCAACTTCTGCCAAGGTAAAGTGCTAGTACGATTCTTTTAAAAATTGGCGCATAGTCTAACGATCATTACTTTCATACATCATTTTATTTTACCTTCATTACTTCTAACAGTTTTAATGCTTTAAGTGCAAAAAACTAGGGTTAATTTTGGCTCGATTTCGACATATGTATACTTTGAATAGATTTTAGATTAGTTTGCAACGCACAGAAGGAAGCATCTCCGACTATATAAAGTATATATTATTGATCAGTGTGACGAGATAAATCGATTGGGCCATGTCCGTCTGTCTGTCTGTTACAACGCAAACTAGTTTTGAAGCTATCGGGCTGAAATCTGGTATACAAGTCTCTTTTTAGTGTACGCTGTATATATGTCGGAACGAATGGAATCGGACCATGAGGTAATGGGGCTGCCCCTGAAAATTAGGTTTTTCTAAGAAAAACTTTTTCTTTATGTACCAATATTAACTAAACTTCACCCAAGTGTGTTCCTAGTAAAGCCTGAAAACATATCTAGGAACGGATGGAATCGGAACATTACATCATAGGGCTGCGGTAGAAATTTTTAACAAAAAAGAAGCTTAAGTTTCATTCAAATGTGTTCAAATTTCGGCTGCGCCCGAAATTAGAATCGGTCTTGTTTTTAATTTAAAGAATAACAAGCACTAAATACTAATCTTGTAATTCTGACAAATAAATATAAGGCAAGCATTTTAACTCGCCTTCATGGTCTTCTAAAAACTATTGCTTCACGTCTTGCGCCGTATTGAATTAAATGAAAATATTAATTTTACTATTCTGTGGTGTGGTATCTTTGGCTCACCACCGCTTCCTAAATATTGTTTTAAATAATCTCTAATATAATTAAAGTGAACAGAAGAAACGAATTCACCCATTAATAGAAGAAATGGTTCCACTCATTAACAAATTTTCTACGGTTTCATAACGCGATTCAAATCAAAATCAAATCCAGACGAAATCCTGGTGATGATGGTAATAGTTAGGACCAAGGAAATTTCGAAGAACCTCCTTATTTTTATACTCACCGAACTTGTTATAATTTCGTTTCTGTTATTATGAGGAATTATAAAAAAGTTTCCTAAGGCTATTTTTCTTATTTCATAAACCATTGGATCGTAGGATTTGCAACAAGTTTTCCTTTGAAATAAAGCTGTAGAGGACAAAAAGGCACTCATTGAACATTAATCGAAGATCAGAGGCATCAGATGAATTACAGTCGCTGATTTCTCATCGTTTGGTGACAGGAAAAATAAATAAAAATCGCATCTTTCGACGGCTGTATTTTTAGAACCTTCGTAGCGAGAGCATTGAAATGTTCCCCAAATATGGACAGTGCAATTCTCTACAAGTCTACCAAATTTAAAAATTTCGCTCAATATTTTCCAAGTTTTGGACAATTTTCAATTAGAAAACACAAAAGTCAGATTGGGGCAGCTGTAACTTCGGAACGCGGATAGGTAGAACCTTCAAACTTGAAGGAAATGTGCTCCAAGTAGGTGTTCAAGTGTGCCAAATTTCAGGAATTTCGATCGGTTTCCGAGTTATCGGAAATGAACGATTGGCAAACATATAATAATAATATCGATCGCCCATGGGTTAAACTTTACAACTTGAACCGCCGACGACGACGGTTGTAACTTCTGAACCTTGCGATAGCTAGAGCCTTTAAATTTTCACCAAATGTGGATAGTACAGTGCTCTACAAGATTTTTAAATTTCAAAATTTTCGCTCACGAATTTGCGAGTGATGGACAATTTTCAATTAGAAAACTCAAAATTGCAATTTGGGCAGCAGTAACTTCCAAACGCGGATAGGTTAGGACCATGTAGTTTGGAGGTAATGTGAGCGCCAAGTATCTTTGTAAGTGTGCCAAATTTCAGAATGATCGGGAAGTGTTCCAGAGCTATCGAAATTAACTTAGTATGTATTGAATCAGATTTAATTGTGCTGCTTGAAGAATGCTGTACACTTCCCAATGCTGTACGACAGGTCAAAATGCTGTACTGTACAGCAAAATGCTGTACGTCTGGTCAGCTTCTAACATATAGTTCGGTATATTGAATATTACTTATTCCTCGTAAATTATTCCAATGCACGGCAGCTCTATATTGAACAGCAAGATAAATCTACATACAACTAGGCAATTTAGGTTTAGGTTGGTTAAGCACCGGAACCATAAAAATTGTTTCTGACTAAACTTCATACGTCTACGAATGTATCCGGGAGACAATATGAAATTTATACCGCATGGTCATTGTCGTATTCTCTCTAAACTGTTTGGTTTATTTTTTATTTTACTATTGTTATTTTTTCTTATTATTATTGGTGCATCTATAAAGTGTCAATTTTGGCATTAGCTAATTTATTTTACCATTTTTTCGGTACAGATAAAATTTCTTTGGAATTTTCAGACGTATCACGACTACGATCATGACACCATTTACTTAGTAGTTATACCTATTGGGGTGCTTTATGGTTACTTGTTTACCGGTTTTCACAGTCAACAATGATTCAAAACGTATACTCCATAATAAGAAAAAAACTGAACATTTGATGATTTATCGATTTATTTACATTTTTTGAAGAAATTCGTCACCAAAACAAACTTACAAAAAATTTGGATGAAATATAGTAGCAATGATATTGAGTGGTTGTTGGGAGCCTTTCATGAGACATATCTGTTTGAAGGTCATTTAAGATTATCTGTATAAAATTAAGTATACATATGAGCTTATTTTCAGAATGTTTTTTTTTGTCATTCTCTTTTTCTCGCCACTACAATCATATCAATTTCTTTCTTTAGCATCTTCAATGATGCATAGGTCGCCTGATCTGCCAATTCCATTTGTTTTCTATGAATATTACAAGTAAAACAACTCAACATCAGGTGTATCGCACAACTCTAATAAATATGAAAACATACAGAGAATAACAAAATCCATCACGCATTCCTGGTGCTAGTAATTAAGATTACTGAGGAAAAAAGTTTCCTACACTCGTATATAGAAATAAGATAAACCAACGATATTGTCCGTCATCCCATCATCGAATATAACTTTAACTTTCACATTAGTATGCATGAAGCCTGTAAGCTGTTGTAAAGACGAAATCAGAAACGGCCACGGATAACCTTTTTCCTAGCTAATCCCCAATAGCCATCGATCATGAAATCTAATCAATTCCTCAATTAATACGTTGGCTTGACCGAAAATCGCTCTGACTTCGCCAAAAGGAAATACGAGAGAGCGCGATTGGTTTCGGGGGTATTATCACAATCACACCTTCTACTTTTCGCAAATATTTTATCATTCATTAGGGATTGACGTGGTTGCATGCTGATTAATAATAATCACGGAAACATTTTCGATACAATAATCATACGTTCACATCTTTAGCAGCAAATCCTGGAATCTATTAGAAAAAGTTTATGTAATGGACAATCCATTATGATGGATACGTTAAGGAGAAGGTAGTGGGACTACGATTTTATTCCAGTGTGCATGTCAAATCATTTCCATTCAGCCGGGATTAGGCCCAAATATATATATTTACGACAACTGACCATCTTCAATCCCCTACTAACCAACCTAATGCTCAATACATACTAACTGCACACTGTCAACATAAATAGTCCCTCGGCCAGCAAGACTATACGTAACTAGCTATGCCCTTTTTCTCATTAAAGCATAAATTTCATTCACATTTCCGAACAAAAGGACATGAAACAATAGCACATCCATAAGATAACATCGAAACCCTTCTAAATCTTACCGTTGCTACCCCGTTACTTCAGCCGTACGTTCCGAAGTACAAAATCCTTACCTTGTCCTGTCCATTTCACTATTTCATCGCGGTGACAGTGGCATACACACAAGGATATGGACACGAAACGCTCAAAATCCCAACACTGCGTGCACAGGAGAGAGCATAGGGAGAAAAATAAACATGACAAGAGAAGAAGCACAGAAAAAAAAACGAACGAAAGAAAAAAGACATAGCACAAATCGAATCCATAAACATAAAAAGGGGCAAATTATCCTCCAAGGTATCATTTTCTCTGAACCCTTCAGCGGAGTCGACAGGACACAACAATGGGGAGATGAGACGGTCTTCCATCAAAGGACATTCATTGTGGCCAGCCAAGGGGATGTGTATGAGTTTCGTGACCACGAAAGCGGCTGACATTGTCCGATGTTATGTTGCTGACCATATACAGTCTGTATTCCCTTTTCGTGAAAAGTGACAGGCATCTGGCTAAAGAGGAACGTCTGAGACGATTTGACTTTGGATAATGCAGAAGCGGTGAAGCGAGATAAAAAACACTGTCCGATGTGTTGTATCCCTTTTAGGAGGCAAAAGACAACATACAATCTCATCCGATATGCAGAATTTCTTCCATACTAACACCGGACATTAATCTTAATTCACTTTTTCCCTGAAGTATTCAGATGCCAATGACATACTAGATCAGTGTCTATGTGTGTTCGTATGTACGGAGTGCTTTTGGGTTTCGGCCGTCAGACAGAATAGTGATAATGAAGTTTACTATTTTTACTAATTAATTTTTAGATGTGCATTTGGAGAAACACTTGCTTAGGCAGGTTCGACGTCGACGTTTTTTTTTTAATAAATCAATCAATCCTTTTAGCACTATTAAAGCCAATTATTTTTTATTAAAACTCCAGCTTATTGTATGTCGGTTACTCTATGTCTGACGACTTTCACAGAAACACAAATATAATGAAAGGAATTTAATCTACTGTAAAATAAACACAATTCCGTCCGAAAGATAATAGCAAAAGCAAAAGAGGAAAAGAAATCATTCCATGTACCATGGTCCATTATTTTGCTTTGACAACAAACCAGCAATCGAGCTAATTGATTCTCATCCTTCGTTGCAATCAGTCAGTCTCCTCAAAGCCTCCCGCCTCACTTCTTGCTTACGCCTTTTCAGGCATTGCATTGCACTCAACCGAACTACCCATGATGTTTTGGAACTTGCCTTGCTTGCCTTAAATCGTTTCACAGTGTCAACAGAGAAACTGCAAGTTCAATAAAAAAAATTGCCCTTACCGTTACAAGAAGTGAAGGGAATCTCATACTCCTAGAAATCTTTGGATAGACGACGAAATTTTCGAAACAAAAGACGTATATTTTGTAGACCCCGTGAATTCACTTCTTGGCACTCAACATTTGTCGAGACAATGTCTATGTGGGGTTGAAGTCAGCAAGCCGATACCCTCTCCAATGTCATGCATCAGAGTTGCACTTTATGTGACAGTCGAAATGTTAAGACTTTGAAATTAAGATTGACTGCTCTATCTAGAAGTCGTCTATCTTCAAAGGATTTTTAGCAAGCTCAAGTAGCCTTGCATGAATTAAATTTAAGAGGCCTAATTTTTTTTTATCATCACCATATAAAAAAGGAAATATTCTAATGTTAAAAAAAAAATCCCACAAACCTTCCGAAATTCATGAGAGTCTTTCCAAATCGTCTGTACACCAACAATAAACTCTACAATACACCATCAGGACATGCAAAACTACACTGAAAGACAACTGATCGACGAATATTTGCAACGACAACTCCTTCCACTCTCCCCTTGTCGTGTGAAACGGATGACGGAAGGACGAAAGCGGGTCAACCGAATTGGGCTTGAGTTCAGTTCTTCTGCCAGAAGAGACTTTTGCATCTTCGTCTTTGCACGTCTCCGCATGCTTGCTTGCATGTGACATAACACACAGCTTTATAGCAACCATGTCCCGGGCACTGAATGGATGGATGCGGTTGAATTCTGGACAAAAGACGAAGAAAAAGGACGTAGTGGCTTAGAATTGATTTCCAGAAAACACAAAACTCCACTCTTGCCGAGATGAGTTGATCCTATATATCGGATGAGTCCGAAAACAATACCGCTCCTTCGCTATCGAAGCGTGTTAAAAGTGAGCTTGAGAGAATGGAATACGAAAAGACAGTATCCTGTCCAAGGACCTAAATGTACATCTATATAGAACGAGTGAAAGAGATAATATTAGTCCGGGAATACATATATAAGTGCATCGATAGCTTGAATCAATAAGATGACGTCTCTTCTCTCCTGAAGGAATGCATTTCTCTGTTTCTAGACGCTTATTGAAAGACAAGAACCACCTTCTTTCCTTCGCTCTGTCTTGTCGAAATGACCGAAATGTCGGAGAATGAGTGTATACGATTGAAACAAGAGGTCAGGGCTGTTGGATTGAGTTTTGAAGTCTGACCGTAAGCATCAGGAAAATATATTCAGCTCCGGGGTGGACGAAGACTAGTGGGCCGTCAAATTCAGAAATATCTCAGAACGCCAGACAAGACAGAGACAATCTTCGATTCTTGTCTTGTATTAATAGTTGGTATGACATTTAGAAGAGGGATATAGCCGACGCATATCATCCGTCATCGAGTTTGGTTATGATGTCAGTGTTGCCGAACGAAAAGTCTTGGAAACTCTGTCCATGAGGGAATAATCATCGACACGATGGAGAAGATTTCTGAATCGAAATCCATTCCTCTACATTTTGCCAAGACCAACAAAAGATCCATTTCTGCACGTATTATAGCTAAAGATGCAACCATATACACTCGGTCACACAACTTGATTCAAGTAATTCCTGCACTATAAGCTCTGAGAAGAGCATCCATCTATCCCGGGACGTTGTCTTTGAAAATATGCTGTTGTGGCTTTCGATGAAGCGGAAATGCATTGGACAACGATAATTGGCTTTCCACTCACTAATTATTGGCCAGCATGAACGTTCTTCTTCGTCTCTTCTTCAAGGAGCATTTAGTGTTTAACACAGCAAAAGGACGACAGACGACAGAATCATCTCATCATCATCCGGGCAAATTCTTTCGCTCCCTATCCACGTCGCGTTCTCGTGGTATGTTTGTGATTGCAGTATCTGCTATCGATTGAGCGAATATGTCACAAGCTATAGATGAACTAAAAGCATAATAGACGGGACAAAGGTTCGAGGACAAAAATAATTTCAAGGAAAATTGTGTCGCTATAGTGGACGACGAGTTGTGTTAGGATACGATATTGTTGAAATAGTAATGAAAGAAAACAACGGAAAAGGATGAATATAAAACAGGGACAATTTTTTGATAGTTTTAAGAAAAATTTGGCATGTTCAAGCTATAGTAGGAATAAGTTTTTCATATATATTGCCCTCCATATAAACGTAACTGAGGTCCGGCCAGAGTAAAATGTGTTTACTTTTATTTTATTTTGCGGAATTATAGGAGGAAGCAACTCAACTCATTATGTACTAAGTGTGAGTAACGCATTTTTCACAAATGGAAAAGACCAAGATGAGGAGGGTAGATCATTTTGGTATATAATATAAAAGGTATAAAATAAAATTTTACATACTCGAAAAGCGAAAGACCGCTTCTAATATTAACGAATCGAAAACGTTAATTTAAAACATGTTTCGTTAATTTAATGAACCCTGATTCGTCATTATTTTCCTTCGGCCATATGATGCATTTTTACATTAATATAAAAAAAATGTTCATTTATATCGCCACTAACAATTTATCTCCTAATTGAAGGAATCTATTCATTGATATTGCGTAAAATTACATAGATGGTATCCAGACATTCCTCTGATTCAAAATGAAGCGCCTTACCTACTATATACCAACCAAACTATACGTGATGAAGTTTGTAACTTTTATTTATTTAAGTGTGTTCTAATTTAAATCCTTTTTTCTGAACATATTTTCGTAATTATTAGAATACACCAATATATTCTGTTTCATGTTAAAATAAGAACATTTTATCTTTAATTCTTATTTAAAACAGTTTTTGTACTTAAATTAAAACATTCTTAATTACAGAACGTGTTTTTCTCTTAATGTATAAGTCGTACTTTTTCGGCGATTTTACTATTGAGATTGCTAATTATGCTATTATATTATAATTATCACAACATCACGTTCGTGGGGCCAGCCAGTTTGGTCATTTCTCCACGATACTAGTGGGTCTCGTTTCAGATATTAGACGGGCGGCAGCGCGTAGCACAGCCTGAAACTCCTAGAAAGGCGTCGATTTGGCTACAAAAAATATCTACGTCGGAGTATTGAATTTCGCAGTCGTGTTGTTTTTATATCTCGAGAAATCTTTCATGTGGCTTTTGCGCTCCTAAATCTCGTGGGCTCCCCTGACACGCGCCCTTATGCGCCGTCCCTGCGTATATTAAATGAATGCATAATTTGTTATTGGCCGGAACTTATCAGTGTACGTATACAGGGTGTCCGGAAACTGCCGCATAAACGCACCGGATTATGATTGCTCAGTTGATTTCCAGCCAAAAAGTTGTACGGAACATACCCCTCACCTTAACCCTTTAGCTGCCACAGGCATTTAAAGATTTTTGAAAAAATCATTTTCCTGCTTGACTTAAAGCCTAATATCTCCAAAGCTAGACCAGTTAGAATAGTGAAATAAAATGATTATTAAAGCCAACAAATTTACCTATAAAATAAAACTAACCACACTAAAATCAGATAAAAGGTTTGGTTTTAACAGAGCTTCAAAGTCAAATTTGCGTGATTTGACCCAAAAACAATCTTTTTTTCCATCTCAATTTTCTAAAAATTCTGCCAAGGTGAGATGCTTGTACGATTCTTTTAAAAATTGGCGCATAGTCTTACGATCATATCTTTCTTACATCATTTTATTCTAGCTCAATAATTTCTAACAGTTTTAGTAGCTTAAGTGCAGAAAACTAGGGTTCATTTTGGCTCGATTTCGACATTACTTTGAATAGATTTTACCAATATTGCAGATCTTTAGGGGCAGTGTGAATTGAATTGTACTGAATTCGAGCTAAAATTAACCCTAGTTTTCTACACTTAACGTATAAAATCTGTTAGAAGTAATGGAGCTAGATTAATATGATGTAAGAAAGATACGATTGTAAGACTATGCGCCAATTTTTAAAAGAATCGTACAAGCGCCTCACCTTGGCAGAAGTTGGAGAAAATTGAGATGGAAAAAAAGATTGTTTTTGGGTCAAATCACGCAAATTTGACTTTGGAGCTCTGTAAAAACCAAACCTCTTATTCGATTTTAGTGTGGTTAGTTCTATTTTATAGGTAAATTTGTTGGCTGTAATAATCATTTTATTTCACTATTGTAACTGGTGTAGCTTTGGAGATATTAGGCTTTAAGTCGTGCAAGAAAATGATTTTTTCAAAAATCTTTAAATGCCTGTGTGTAGCTAAAGGGTTAAGCTGAGGGGGTATGTTCGGTACAACTTTTTTGCTGGAAATCACATGATAAATCACAGTCCGGTGCGTTTATGCGGCAGTTTCCGGACACCCTGTATAAGGAGACTCCTTCAGACAAATTCTTGGTTCAAACGACACAGTTCATATTCGAATATGGCGAACACACATTTCATGTGTACCTACATGTAATTTGAAGTGTTTTTTTTTTTCGACAAAAACCCCATGTACATAATCAACACTTATTTTTTTTCTCATGAAAAACATTTTCTTACGCTTGAATCATAATTTTTTCAAATTAAAAATCTGGCAAACGACAGTTTTAATATCGATTTGCAAACAAGAATTAATTGTAAAGAGTCCAGTTTAAGGCGAAATTTAGCCAGAAAACGGATAAATAGCCAACCAAAGCCGGCTTTCGATCGTTTGCTATGAAATGTATGCTTTGTTTTGTACTTCTCCGCCAATTCGTAAGCCATGCGACCTACTTCTTGTCTTGTTGGAGCGAATCCATAGGCCTGTAGTTATTTGATGTGGCCAACTGATTTAACTTAATTTTGCTCTCCGAGACAAGAATAAGGTGCACCTAAAGCCGGCCCCACACCGACCGGAGTGTGGCAAACCCCGCGCAAAAGATTGATACGAAATATCGTGCAGTTGCAGTGCAGCAGTGTGGTTGAGCGAATCCAACGTATCATTCTTGGACCGGTCTTTTGCGCGGTGTTTGCCACACTCCGGTCGGTGTGGGGCCTTTTATGGTGCTGTCCTTTCAAGCGCCTTCGTAGACTAGTACCAAGAAATTTTGTATAAAGCGGAAGCCCTATTTATCGTATAAGCGTCTTGCTTTTAAAAGCCTCCATTGCCGCCTTTAACTTCACTTCATTTGGCTCCATTGGAACTTTCTTTCCGTTTGTACCTATATTAATGGCACGTATGAAAGCGGATTGCGGAAATTATTGTAAATACAAGATTACGTTAACAAACGCTATGGCAAATTAAGAAACAAATTCAGTAGGGGGATATGATACGCCAAACCATATCTCATCAAACTGTAATTTGCCATTTCTCCCATATTGGTATGGTTTACAGTTTTCGCAAGAAAAACTGATTTGGCCTAATGTTTTAAAACACAAATATGAGCAAGTATACGTCTCTACTTCCTTAATTTACGTTATACATATTTCCCTTCAAATTCTGGGTGATACTTATGAAATGGTCAAAACAAAAACAATAACAAATATTTCGATTCAATTACCTTTTTTTTTCGTGTTTACTTCACTTAACAGTAAAATTTCAAGGCTATGCAGACACAAACTTGACTGGCTGGTTGTTTATGTGAGACTGAAAAAATGCAGTTATCTGAAGTTTTCACGTAGACGGTGTCTCTGAGATCCTGACACTATGCCATATCACCCAATGTGCCATATCACGGAGTTACCCTATAGCAGACGTGTCAAACTCGCGGCCCGCGGGCCGCATGCGGCCCATTTCGCAGTTCTGTGCGGCCCACGGCAAATGCAAGATTATTTTAGGATTTTTTTCCTAAATATTACAAACAATTGTCTGCTGGTTATTCGGTTTTATAAGACAGCTCATCTTTTTTGTACAGGAAAATACTTAGCCTCTCCATCAAACTGTTCTGTCCCGAAATGCAGCTAATAAAAAATTGGTTGGCTTTACCGAACATGAATTGAGATTTATTTGGAAAAATGGCAAAGCTTTAAAAACTACAGAAATCTTGGAATCGGTGACTAAATCACATGGATGAGAAACAAACATAATAATTACGGCCCAAGTGCCTGATTTTTAGACCTATACTTATCAAGCTGTATTGGTGCATGTTCTTAAAACCATATTAGGTACACACAAATTTTTGTCTCTGTTAGCCACATTTCTGCTGAAATTAATTTAATCTAACTATTTTGCCTCCCAATGTTATTTTGGGCGACCTGGATGACCGCGGTGCTAAAAATTGTTTTTCATCTGTCTAAAATTTGGCGCAAATCATGTGGTCAAAAGTGGTTACTTGAAGATCAATCATATTTTCACGTTTTCGCTTCGCTTGAAGTACATTTTCGATGGGTGGAAGTTCTCACGAATGATCTTGAAGCCGTTATAATGATCCAGGCTTTCTGCAATATTTTAATAGTAATATTCTGTAATCAACTTTCGATAAAAGTTTTTGAAATTTTCCTCCTAAACCTGAGTAGAGCCTTATTTGGACGGGGCCAGGTTCTGAGTTTGACACCTTTGCCCTATAGGGTATATTGTTTTTGTTCCGCCGATCTTATGTAACACCTCAAAGGAGCCACCATATCAGGATCGCTCCCTAGCGTTTTGAAATTTTGACCAGATTTTTTGTTTTGATAAAATGGGCCAAATCCAACCACAGATTCCCCTACCTTCCATATACAAATGACCCCTCCATGATAGTTAAATTCAGTCATAATTTCCGATAGAATATCGCTATAGCGACCTACAATTTTGATCAATGCTTAATTATGTTATGGGTTGATGGAAAGTGGAGTAGGGCCTACTACCCCTACCTCCCCTCTAGCTATATTTAGCTATATCTTTTGATAGAATGTCGCGGAAATCTTCAAATTTGTCAAATGGTAGCTGTTGGATGTCCTTATAAAATATTTAAATGTTTCAGATTCAACTCATGCACCACTTCCTCTCCTACAAAAAACTCCAGGTCTGTACATAGGTATAGATGACTAAACACTTATCGTGCTATTCGCACGGTTAGAACTCGGTCTCGTTTGAATTTAAAATTGTAAAAAAAAAAATCAAAAGGCGTAATTCTTGTTGAGTGGGGTGACATTTTTCGAAATTTTGATAACAAAAATTCTCTAAGTGGCCTTCATATTTGTAAATAAGATGAAAGCTCATAAATTACATAACTAATAAGAAATTATACAAAGTCGTTCATATAAATAAACACATAATCATGTTCGAACATTTTTTTGAATTGTTGTTTGTCGGCTAGTTATATTTAAGCACAGTCAACGACTAATGCTTAATTTTTTAAGTGCTAATAAGACCTAACAAAGTTGCTTCTATAATTGCTTGAAGTGCTCACACAGTTACATTGTAGCTATTTTGTATATTAAAGTAAACATCAGTCTAGCTATACTTATAACGATCAAAAATCATATCATTGTATTAACTCATAAATTAAAAACGCATCATGTTAAATAAACATTTTGAGTGTGTTCAGCCCAAGTCATCACGTACAGATCGTCATCTCTTTGGCTCCGTCGCTGGAGGAATACATACTCGAATCTGACTGTGACTCCAACATAATATACAAACTATCGAACAACATAATTTAGAATGCAGTGTTGGTCCACCATCACACCGCAGGGTGAGTTTTGGTACTGACTCTGACTGTTTCACCTTTGGCGAAGTGTTAAATCTTAGAATGTATACAATTCAAGCTGATGGCATTTTTGAGGTTTTTTTTTCTATATGCGCCCATTATGCATGCAATGCTTTAACAACTCTCAACATACACATACCCCCTGATAATACCTAAAACAACAAATAATTCCCCAGGAAAATTGTTGCATGCTTGCACTTCACAAGCTGGGTCGTGTATGCCAATTGAGTGACTGTGCTCAATATATGACTCTGTAGCGATCTGTGAATGAGTGAAATACGACTCCTCGCGCGATTGACAAGTCTGCGATGTGTGTAGGACTCACATTGAACCTGTGGCGTCAAAATAAATAAAAACTCCACGACATGGAATTCAAAAATGATCTTGCAGTGAGCAGTGATAATGCACAACCAAATCGCATACGAAAAGTAAGATAGTATGTATCATGCTTGAATTGACGGTTCGGAAAAGCGAAAGTACATACTTCCATAGATTTTTTAAAGATATAATTTCTATGGCTGTTGCTCAACCCCTTTTTTAGCCATAAAAGACAGTTAATGATAAAAGTTGGTAGGTATTTTTTGTTATTTGATTTATTGTGTCAGTTGAAACAATATGAAGACAAATTTTTGCTAGAAAATAATTATATTTGTGATTTCGAGGGAGAAATTAGGTAAAGTGGAAATAGGAATTTTTTTACGTGTAAAAAGATTGTTTCGTAATAATAAAGTAAATTTTTTTTTGTGTTTTTATATTTTTATTGGTTCTTAAGACATAATAGTTTAACATTAATATTTGGTTGGACAACTTCTGGCGTCGATTACTGCCCCCAACTCCGATTCATCAACTCCAATCAGTTTTTCCAGGTTTTTTCTGAGAATCGCTTGCCAAGTGACTATTATTAACCTTATGCTGGACCCGTATTTTCGATGAGATTAAAGTCGGGGCTACACGGGGGCCAATCAAAAACGTCAACATTCTTTTCTTCGAAGTACCTCTTGACCTTTAAATATAAAAAAAATTAAAAAAAATTTTTGTAATATTTTATGATATGGTTATTAAAGTTTTGACTTTTTTGTATTTAATACTTACTTCTTTAGCAGTGTGACATGGCGCATTATCCTGCTGGAACACAAATCTTCCGGTATCACCAAATAGCTTTTACACGCAAGGCTCCAGCTCGCCTTATAGGACATTTAGGTAGACCGAAGCTGTTACTTTTGAATGAATAAAGCATATTCGGTTCCTCTTGTCTCCCGAAAAACAGTCCCACATTATAACTCCTTCTAACTTAACAGTTAGGGCCTCCATGTATTCATCGCTAAGCCTTTCCCGAGGATCCCACTGAACTAGAATTCTCCCGTCGCCTAATTAAAGCTTAAATTTGGACTCGTCTGAAAAACTGGCCATCCCATATCTCATGAGTCCATTAAATGTGCTTCTTAGCCTACCGTAAACGTTTTCGCTTGACATTTAATTGAAATTCTGCTTTATGCACAGGTCTAAGCGCAAGTAATCTAGCATTTACAAGCCTATTACTTACCATCCTCGCCGAAATTCGACTCCTAGTTGCTCAAACTAGATTATTCCTAATGTCCGACGATGTCTTAAATCGATTTCGACAGCTTAGTAAAATGATGAAGCGATTCTCCGAAGGGGCAGTTTTCTGAGGTCGTCCGGAGCCTTTTTTCGGTTTAGAGGTGCCCCCTCCCCCCAAAATGTTTCAATGCCATGCCACAATGCGTTGAGGAATATCCATCCTTTGACCTATTTAACGAGTGATTAGATTTTCTTTCGCCAAAACCAAAATATTACTCTACAGGGTGTCCCGCAACTGGTTAGCCATAGACCAATGGTAGACTCTACAGGATGTTTTAGGAAAAATGTCGCCAAAATTATTTCTCTAGCTTTTACCGTTAAGGAGTAATCGCCTTTTTTGTGATTCTTGTAAAAAAAAAACACGACTTTCTTGAAAAAACTCAAATTTTCTAGCTTCCACTTTAGCCAAATCAATGTTTTTCTTATTCGTCTGAAAGTACACAATAAATGGACATATCGAACGTTTCGAACGGTTTCGTATCTTCCGAGATACAACGTTTTGAATTTTGCAGAAATTTCAATTTCAATTTTTAATGTCAAAATTAAACCCGAATTTCGTAACGGTACATTGTAGTGGCAAATCCGCAAAGTTGACAAAAGTTGGCGTAGTATCTTAGCTTGCGAACGGCATATAAGAATAAATCACAGAATCATCCAGTTTGTGAATAATATGTGTAAAAGGGAAAAAAAATAGTCCGTAAGTGGAAGAAATCTTGCTTTTACTTGGAAATAGTTCAGTCAAATAAGCATTTCCAATAGAAAAAAATACAGTAAGGCTATTTTTTCTTGGTCTTGAATCAGTGGGGTCCCAGGAGTCTAAAACTCATTTTACTAAAATAAATTTGATCGGAAAGGTCCCAAAAAGGACAAAAAAGGACACTATTTAATCCTTGACTGGAGGTCGGCATGCGGGGTATCATATCAAAGGGGACGCCGAATACATCACATATCCGGCGTTCGATCCCTATTTCAAGCACCCTAAACGGAAAAAATCGCGTTTGAATGGAAAATTTTCGTGTTTCCCGTAATCATCTGTATCTTTCCAAAAGCATAACTACGCGAATAATTCAAGTTGCCAATTCCTTTTTCATTTTTTAGAATCTAAGATTCTATCATTAAATTTGCTAAGGAAAAATTGGATCAGAAAACTCTGAAAAAGGACATAAAAGGACACTAATTAATACCTGACAAATTCAAATGTTTATCCTTTTTTAGACGATGAAAATGAAAAATACTCTCACAATATTAATGTGTACACAGCGAACCTTCGTACAAAAAATTCAACACATAACACAAATTTGTTTATACTAACCGTTATAATTAGCATCTACAACAGTAGCGAAAAGTATTTTTCCATAATGCATAACAACCAAGTCTATGCTTGATGTAAAAATTTTACTTCCTTTTCAAGATTGAAGTCGGTTTGGTACATTTGCACACTATGTTTTTTTTTCATTTATACATATTATTCAGAAACTGGATGACTCTGTGCTTTATTCTTATATGCCGTTCGAAAGCTAAGATACTACGCCAACTTTTGTCAACTTTGCAGATTTGTCACTACAATGTCCCGTTACGAAATTCGGGTTTAATTTTGACATTAAAAATTGAAATTGACATTTCTGCAAAGTTCAAAACGTCTTATTTCGGAAGATACGAAACCGTTCGAAACGTTCGATATGTCCTTTTATTGGAAATTGTATGTACTTTGAGAAGAATATGAAAAACATTGATTTCGTTAAAGTGAAAGCTAGAAAATAGGAGTTTTTTGAAAAAAGTCGTGTTTTTTTACAAGAATCACAAAAAAGGCAATTACTCCTTAACGGTAATAGCTAGAGAAATAATTTTGGCGACGTTTTTCCTAAAACATCCTGTAGAGTCTACCATTGGTCTATGGCTAACCAGTTGCGGGACACCCTGTATAGTTCTGGACTAACGTGTCTCATTTTTCCATTAAATTCAGCCTCTTTGTGAAAACCCCCTAATTTCACCGAGTGAATCAACCTCATTCATAAAATTCAAACTATTAATAGACCACTTATATGTCCTTTGTTTTTATATGGCCCACTGAAAAGTTGTAGTTCCAATAACTTTTAAAAATATTAGGTAAAATGGCCATTAAAAGGCTTGAGCAACTTTTTTCTTCCAGCACTGTATAAAAGACTTGTCCTCTCTTTCTTGACTTAACCCTGCTGTTAGGTTTAAAAAAATGTACTAATCCGTCGTTAGCGGACCATTTGGTCCGTACTGAATTTTCCGTAGAAAATAAGAATTTATTCTAATATTTAATACATACATATATTGATCCAATAATTCGTAAATGTATGTTTTCACATTTTTTATTGGAACGTGTAGTGTGAAATATTTCTTATGGTCGGCCATAAGCACTAAACAGCTATTGTAATAATGTGTTATATGATTGCCGTTATTGCATTCTGCTGTGCTCCTAACTTTAGTCTGGTTTGTTTTGTTCTGTAAATTTTTCAATTTTGTTGATCGGACTTTTTTTACATCGCGTTACAAAATGACAAGACATTTATTGAAAGATAATGAAAGATGCTCAACGAATAAATCGGCTCTGATATTTCCGATTCAGAGTTTGATTCTTACTCAGAAAATACGAAAACGGGTGATTTTGAAAGTGAATCTGATGTGGATGCATCAGGATCTGCCGACCCATCCTTACTTCCAAAAACAACATGGTGTGGTTGCCACAGCCCATTGGAACTTTGGAACTCCAGCTGAAAAGATTATTTCAACACAAGGAGGGCCAACTCGTTTCGCGGTATCAAGGTATAATGGCATAATGTCAGCATTTTAGTTGTTTTTTTCGCCTCCAATAGAAAAAAATATCATCGCCAATACTAACAAATATGGTAATGTCAAATTTGGCGACATATGGAGCAATATTGACACAGACACTTTGCGGCCATATATTGATGTACTTATTCTTGCAGGCCTATATCGGTGGGTACATTTTTATTTTAGTTACCTACATTTTTGAGTTATTGACTAGACTTTTTCATGTAGTGGAAGCAATGAAGACGTTCATGGTTTATGCGATGGCTACCCTATTTTCCGATCAATGATGTCTGAAGCTACTTTTCAGATCATCACAAGTGCACTTCGTTTCGATGATGTTATGAGTCGGAGGCAATTGCGAAGTGCCGACAAATTTGCTCCGATTCGGGAATTGTGGGACCCTTGGCAACTCCACCTTCCAATGCTTTACAATTGCCACGAAAACGTGACCATTGACTGCTCGTCGCATTCAGGGGACAATGTTCGTTTCGGCAATTTATGCCTGCAAAGCCTGGAAAGTATGGTTTGAAATTTTGGCTTTTAGTTGACTCAAAGTCAGGCTACGTGTGGAACCAACCATATCTTGGGAAGCCTAAAAATGCCCAACCTGAGAAAAACCAAGAAGAACGAGTTGTGTTGAATCTGACTGAAGGCTTGAAACGCCAAAATGTAACAGCCGACAATTTTTGCTCCTCATTTGATTTGATAAATAAGTTACGCTATAGGAAACTTACTTACGTGGGAACAGTTCGGAGGAATAAAACATTTATGGCCATCCATTGTATTCGCCAATATAATCGACATATCGGCTTTGAATGCGTATATAATTCATTCAAAAATATACCATTCATGGGGATCAGCTGATCGAAATCGAAGAAGGCCGGAGTTTTTACGGGAGCTTGCGCTTTCCTCCGCTTCAGCATAATAATAGCATCCTCGAGTAAAATAACATCTGATTCGGGGGCCAGAACGCGTGGAATATGTGGTTGCTGCAAGTCAAAATTTGACATGAAATGCTCCATTTTTGGCAAGTTTATCTGCAAATCCAGCAGAAAGATACTTAGCTCCATTTGTATTATTAAAAATTAATTTGCAGAATAAAACACTTCATTTTTTTCGTAGCGAAAATCTTATATTTTGATTTCAAGCAATGCAAATACCCACTGGACCAAATGGTCCGTAATCCAAGATACGTAATTTTTAATTTTTCTAGTCTCCACTTTAGGATAGAAGTTTGTATTTGTGATAAAACCATCGTTTTGTTAAAAAAGCAACGTGAGCCGAAATTTTAGGTCCAATTGTGCCAACATAAAAAATTTATAAAGAAAAAACTAAAAAAAATGGACCAAATGGGCCTAACCTAACAGCAGGGTTAATAACTTTTGGAAATAATTACTAAATGCCGATTTCTATCTTGAAAAGTTTAAAGTTTACCAATTCCATGTTGTTAACACAATTTTTAATTAATCAAATCTCATTTTGCCCACACCAATCATTAATGTCATCAGAAAATCAACGAACAATACCCAAACAATATTAACTCTGCGAAAATTTGACATCGTTGTCAATTAATTGCTGCGTACCAATTACTTCAACCATGCAATTTGCCGGAAGTGTCAATCAAAACTTCTGCAAATGTCACCCTCTGGATGACGGACAGAAGAGCGACAAGTTCACAAGCAATAAGGATACAAAAAAATACAAAGGAAAAAAATCCCAACCTCATTGGAAAAAGTTTTTCTTCACTCCAACTATCTGGCATTCACGTCATTCCGTCGTTTTGAGCTCTACTCCTTTAGCCCCTTAGAAATACATTTTTTTTTGTCTTAGCTATAGAGAGAATGTTCTGGTCCTTGTCCACCCAATCTGCCTTCTAACCACATCCTTAGATCGACCGGACGACGTTTTTTTTTGCTACTGCGCTACTGTTTTTGAGACAGAGTTAAAGATGGACATGGATGGACGGACGAGTAGACGATGGACAAACGAACCAACAGACGGGTTCACTTGTCAACTCAACCAGAGAGACATAGAGAGAGAGAGTGATGGGGAGGAATGGTGTGGTATGGGAATTGTGAGCAGAAGGAAAGAAGAAGGACTAGGAGAACAGCATCAACGTCGTCGCCGTCGTCTGCATCGTGAACATTAGCAAAGGACATGGACAGGCCAAGCAAGTTTGTCCGCTTTTCCTTCTCTATCTGTCAATCATTTCCATTGTGTCACTTGTGTGCTTTTCCTACTTCAAAGCGCTGTACACGAGCGAATATAGAAGGCTGAAAGGAGTCCCGGAAGTGGGGTGAATCCGGTGGATGAACACGGGTCAAGTGAGTCCCGGCAGCTTGGCAGAAGCAAATGTGACGTGCAGCTTTTTTATATTTAGTGCATATTTATATTGCCAAAGAGGGTGGCCAGTTCCAACAATGTTGCTTTAAATTCAATTGGACAATAATATTAATTTCAAACTGCTATCAGCCGAAATCGGAATGGGTTAAACAAAATAAGGTTACCCGACCGTTGAATAATGAAATAACAAGAGACCCATAGCGGTTCTACAAGTTATTATGTATAACTCAAGGAAATTATAAAATTTTCAACCGGTAACTCTGAGAAAACAAAATAAAGCAGAAAGAGTTGAAAATATTCCACGAGATCACGTACTCACATGATGTCCCGTCTGGTTCTCTTGTCCATCATCAACACGACGTTTATTGTTCAGCCTGGACAAAAGTTCGTGTGTATCCCTGGGAATGATTAGGGCTGCAACTTCGCAGCCAATGCAATATCAAGAAGTTGAATTGGCTGACCCGGCGTTAGACGAATCTTTAACACATCAGTCAACGTTATACTGTATTCATTCAATAAGTATACGAACGAGTACAACCTTACAACGCAAGCAAGCTCCTCTTCCATAGTGTGATAGATCCAAGGAAAACTTTAAGCAGTACAATATGAAGTCAAGCATGTGCAACCCACTCCAAGGACCCGAATCGTAGCCGCGAGCACGATGGGGCGGGGGATGGAGTGGAAACTAAAAGCAAAACGAAGAAAAAGAAAACCAAATCGACAAACGTTTCGTCGCATTCGTATCTCAACTCGTTTCGTTCCCAGGCACGAAGACAAGAAAAAAAGTTGACAAGAAAGTTGTAGAAAGAAGATTGAGTGACGGTTGACTACTGACATTGACAAGTTCATTGTGCTAAATGCGTGTGTGAATGACGTCTGAATCGATTTGTTTTTACTGAAACGAATGACTGCTGTTTTTATATTATTCTATCAAATAGCTCGCTAGGACGAATTCTCCTATTCCAGCAAGTATGAAATAAATTCCAAGAAAAAAGGAGAATGATTGGTAATCATAAAGAAAGGATATAGAACGCTTGAGAATCCTTGAGAATCACACCATCTATACTTACATATAACTGTCATGACATCGAGGACCCATCGTTCTATGGTTTTATTCGCACCTATTTGGATTATATACGTGCAGATAATCCTTTTCGGCTTTCGCCCACAACAATTGTACTGGCATGCATACACTAATATTGTTAACCCCATTCGTCAGCATACTCCCAAACGATGTCCTGAAAATTACGTCATTCACTTGACTGATATCTTCCAGAATTATATGATGAGCTTCAAGTATCTGTGTGTGTATGTAATATACGCTTCGGCAGGGTTGACACTGACGATGATGACGAGGACGTTGATGATACTACACAAACTACGACTGTTTTAGATTGACAGATGGTTTGTTGGATGGATGGATGGATGAATGGGTAAATGTGGACGGATGTATTTATGTACCACTTGATAAAGCTTCAGTTGTAGGAGAATTGCGTGATATTATTGAGACGATTTGAGAAATGACACTGGCAGAAATGCTTTAGTAAAACAATACTGAGAAGGACGTGAATAAGGTAGGGTGCTGGATTGTTTGAATTTTTGTTAGAAAATAGTTAAGTTGTGGATATCTTCTTCGAAGATAAACGGTAATCCCATAAACGAATTATATGAATTTTCGAATATTTCCGAATTTATTCGCTATATGAATTAATATGTTTATTGGGTGGTTTCCAATAGAAATTAAATCTAAAAAAGGAAAGAAACCCCATAAATTAAGTTTAGGCCTATGAGATTAATGGAAATGAAGTATTAAGTGTGCGGGTCACTTTTAACTGTCATGGAAAATACGTAATTGAGTGAGTGTTTTAACAAAATTCCCGGATTGGACTTCAGTTTTTTGAAGCTGGAATAAGAATTAATTTGGGGTGCTGATGGATGAATAAGAAGAATTTAATGGTTGCTTACTTGATGTTAAAGGCAAATATTTTTTGCCTATAAAAGAAATAGGAAATACTCTTTAGAACCGATCAGAGACGAACGTATAGAGAATTAAACATCAATTTCGTATACGAGAACTGGGATGACCTTGATATTTGTAATGCTTGGACGCCGAACGATATTGACATATCATCAGGCTGACTAAACACAAACGAATTAAGTATTGATTTTACTTTAGGTGAAATTAATCACTCCTAGCATTTTCAGGTCGAATAAATAATTTCCGAGTCAAATAGATAACAAAATACGTTTCCGGATCAAAAAACTGAATATGCCGATCAAAAACTCAATTTCCAAGTCAACATAAAAAATTTCCGGATCAAAAAAATAAATTTTCGAATCAACAAAATATGCTTACGGGTGCAATACATTTTCAAACCAGAAGCATTAGTTCAAAAATGAAAAAAAAACACAAAATAATACTTCTCTAATTCCAAAATTTTTGTCCGCTTCTGGAAAATGCACTTTTTGGACTTCGTGGTTTCTGCGATGAGCGATTCAATTACATATCATATTGGGGGTATTCACTGCCAGGTTCAGCAACAGTAAGTACACT
Organism: Microchrysa polita; assembly: GCA_949715475.1. Lineage (NCBI taxonomy): Eukaryota > Metazoa > Arthropoda > Insecta > Diptera > Stratiomyidae > Microchrysa > Microchrysa polita. The sequence goes on along the minus strand of OX454418.1, from coordinate 85,771,494 downwards.
TAATGGGTTAATAAAATTGTTGTGTATTTTATATCATTTAATTAGTATTGATTTTTAATTATAAAGATTTTTATTTTAATCTATTCAATATAGCGATATTTTATTAACTGACATTTTTACATATACCTACATATTTATTTCACATGATATTATTATATTTTTGTATATATAATTTACATAGTAGTTGAATATCTCAACACCTTCGTTTTTTTAAGTTGATTTGTGTGTGCAATTACCATCCCGGTTTCAACAGATACATGACATTTCCTTGTTTAGACAAAATGATTCCAGGTGTCCAATTCCATGTACTGTTGTGATAAATCTGAATGTAAACTGGATCACCAATATCGAACTCTCTGAGTTTACAACCATTTCGTTTATTATACTGGCTTTCTTGATTTTCGATTTGTAGGACCAATAATCGGTTTCTTTAACAAATCCAGTTCTGTCTTGATGTTACGACTAAACATTATAGTTCAGCTGGTGATTTGCCATCACATGATTGGCTTGGAGTAGATCGATACTTTTTCAGATAATCTTGCAGATTCCTTTTATACCTTCCTTCTCCTTCCATTTTTTTAAGAGCTTGTTTAGGTCGAAAAATTGGATTTTGATTATCGAGTCTCAGTTTAAAGTTAGATAATTTACTTGTACCTAAATCATCTTTTATCAGCTCCGAAAAATGTTCTTGGATGTATTTTGCATAATCCTTTTCAATTATAACATTATTAAAAAATGTCTTCATTGGTTTATCGTACAAATTGAATTTTGCCATTAAATCAGAACCAAAAACTTCTTTCTTCTTCCTTGCCTCGTTCTTTATACCGCTCCATGGTTCCGCGTTGCTCGACCTGCGGTGTAGGCACATCGCCCGTTTTGGCGATAATTTCTCAGCATATTTCTACAGGCAGGTCTATCTTGGATCGTGTAATCGCCGAGACCAATGCGTTGTTGTTGCTTTTTCATTTGACACATCCAGTTGTTCTTCGGTCTGCCTCTGGCCTTGGGTCCATCAAGTGGAACTTCCATTGATATCGCTCTCTTTGCGGGGTTCTCAGGCGGACGCCTTTGAACATGGCAATACCAATCCATTCGTCGGTCTTCGAGCTTTTCGGTGATTGGTTGGTCTATGGACAAGCTGCCTCGGATGTAGCTACTCTTGATGTGGTCCCTTTTGGTTACACCAACTGACATGCGTAACATTTTCATTTCAGTCGCTGTCATTTCTTTCGCGTAACCTTCATACATGGTCCAGCATTCTGATCCATACATGAGTGCGGGACGTACAACCGTTTTGTACAACTTGCCCTTTAGCTTCAGTGGCATTTTCTTATCGCAGAAAACTCCAGAGTTTTCTCGCCACCTCATCCACCCAACCTTTGTGCGATGTTTGATGTCATCATCGCATGTAGCTCCGCTGTTCACCATCGAGCCAAGGTACTTGAACTTGGTACAAGACTTAAGCTGCTCTCCTTTGACGTACATTTCTGGTATCGGTGCATCTGGGTCTGAGAATGGGCAGCATAAGAACTCAGTCTTTGTTATACTTACCCTCAGTCCATGCTCCTCCAGAATGTCACACCATTTTGTAAGCGCAGCTTGCAAGGCAACGATGTTTGGGCTACTGAGGACTATATCATCAGCAAAAAGAAGAGATATTTCTAGGCCGTCGGAGACACGTGTTAATAAGTAGCACATGATGATGTTGAAGAGCAACGGACTCAATACACTGCCCTGGTGTAATCCGACATTCACCGGAAATTCTTCTGATTCACCGGCTGTGCATCTAACCTTAGTCGTAGCTCCATCATACATGTCTCGTATCATCCTGACGTATGCCTCGGGGACATTAAGTGCTCTCAAGGCCAACCATATCAGATCACGAGGTACTCTATCGAATGCCTTCTCCAGTTCGATAAACACAAAGTACAAGTCCTTTCGTGCTGCTCTATACTTTTCCATCGCAATACGAATGCACTGAATCGCATCGACTGTAGATCGACCTTCAACAAAGCCGCATTGATTGCGTCATTCAACCGCACAATCTTTCTCAATCGGTTGCAGACAACTCGCTCGTAGATCTTTAGTGTATGAGGTGTTAACTTTATAGCCGTATAGTTGTTGAGTTTGCGTGAGTCTCCCTTGTTCTTATAGAAAGGAAGAAGAAAACTTTCCCTGAAAGCATCAGGCATCGGTTGCCCACCTTTGATTTTGTTGAAGAGAACTGTGAGCCAACTAAGCCCGACATTTTCCATTTTCAACCAAAATTCCGCGGGGATTTTGTCCGGGCCGACTGCCTTTCCGCGTTTCATCAGAACCAAAAACATTGATGAGATTGTTGAATTTTGAGACATGGATGGCAACCTAAACAGTTTTATCTTCAAATGACACACTGCAGTCAAATTCGACAATTAATTTCAAAATGTCTCGTGATGCTGTACTTACTTGATTTGTTGAAGGTCGTATGTTTGTTATATTCAATTTATCGAAAACATTTTTGGAAATTATTGCTACTGCGTCGAACTGAAGTGTAACCGCTTTATTGTTAATTTTAACCGTTACATACTTCTTTCGTTCTTCCACATTGATGCTTTTAACGAAAATTGGATTTAAATTATTTCTTCGTGATGAACGAATTTTCTGATGTTTGCGTTGTAATGGATTTTTGCAACAACCATCTTTGTGCCCAACATTATTGCAATTTGTACATTGATGACTTTTGAAAGTACAAAATTTAGCAAAATGTATTGATCCACAAAACCAGCATGGTGTACTTGGAATTGATGATGATTTCTATGCGGGTTGGGTGAAATCGGATTTTTGTTCTTTTCATGTGTTACGATAGGACAATTTTTGTTTTTGAAAATTTTTCTGATACTTGGTTCATAATGAGGAAATTATTTTTTCCAAAATTACCGTTTCATGTTTCAGATTGATGAGGCGAAGTGCTTCTTGAGACAAAGTTTGTAAAGTAATTGTATCAGCTTCACTTTCTAGCTTCGCAAATAATTTCATTCTTATGTCTAAATCCGTTGATGATTTCAATTCCATAATGTAAATCAGGCATTTAAATTGATTTTCTGTGAGCTTTTTCACTATAATTTGCCTGTAGAAATATAGACATTGCGGACAGAACGGGCGATGTATTTAAACCGCAGGCCGAGCGACGCGACGACATGGAGCGGTATACATAACGAGGCAAGAAAGAAGAAGTGGTTTTGTCGTGGATTACATTTCCACTTCATCATAGTAACATTATAAAAAAATAATGCCAACAAATATGAAATTAATTTAATTAGTTTTCAACGATCGTTCGGAAACATTTTTTTATTTTGTAATAAATATTTTAAATTAATTTAAAATTGTGTTCCAATCAATATAAATAAACTTAGAGACTAAAACATAAATTAAATAAATCTGTACAGTTTCATTCAATTGAAGGGAAGCTTTATATTTTGTTTTTTGATTTATAAAATAATTTATTTGATTTGAAAATGTATTTTTTTGGCAATTATCTACATATTAGTTTTGTAAGTTTCTTGTTTTGATTTGGACATTTATTTATTTAGTTGGGTATTTATTTTTGTTTATTTAGAAATGAATTCAATTATTTCGGAAATTTATTTGTTTCGGAAACGTGTTTTGTTGATCCAGAAATATATTTGTTTGATTATGAAACGTATTTTTACTATTTTGAATAAACATAGAAAATTTCTGCTGCTATATATATCTGCGATTTTAAAATAATGTTTTCAATATTTCACTAGAAATACAGTTTGATGAAGAACGAATTGGTTGGAGGTTCAGAAATGGTGGAGGCATAGGAAAAAATTTACTCAAAGTGCACAATACAACAGCGAATAGTGTAGGGTTTAAAAACACTCATTTTGACAAAATTAGTGCCAATACATTAATCAAAGTTGTGCCTAACCTACGTAGGTAAGACTCGTTTTGAAACCTTGTTCGTTGCTCAAGCACTATAGGATCAATCTACGGAAATATGCATATTTCCCTCCAATAACACAATTTTCCAATTCCCTCTCATTTCAGAATTTAATATTTTTTTTTTAATTAATAATTTTAAATTATGTGTTTTTATGACAGTAGAAAATTGCCAACTCTTATTTGAATACGGGACTTGCTGATTGCACCTTCACAAAAAATTGCATAATGTACTAATTTCTTCAATAAAGTATCCTTACAAATATTTGTGTGCAAGGAAATATCGTAAAAGGTTCCCATTGAATGACTCCAAGTGTGGGGCGCAATGTGTGTGGACTTGCTCGACGGACCACTCCTTGGTACAGGAGAATTAAATGCACGCAAAAACACTTTTTTGTTTAAAAGTTATTATTAAAAGCGAACACAAATTTACATGTTAATCCAAATACAAAAAGGTCAAATCATATAGTCGAAACGGAATCCAAGGGCAAGCAAAGGTCAATATAAAGTGTTCAAAATTATTCAAAAGTATAGTCAAAACTGAAGTGAACTCAACGGCTTCTCTAATCGAAATGTCCGTGTACCGTATTGCACAGTATTGTATCCATAGCCAAATTCAAGCTCAAGGTTACTTCTTAAATACTATAATTGCAACGATGCATCGGATTTCAGGATACTCCGAGGATTTCAGCGGGCAAAAGGATGTGCGCTAGATGTGGGTGCACCGCGGATTGTGGATCAAATGCTGGCGACGAGCTGTCAATTGGAAGGTGAGAATTCGTTGTGTAGTGAGCGTTCTCAATTCTTCCTATTTTGCAGCTCCTGATCATCATCCTTGGCTCGAACACCTAGGCTTGTTATATTTAATTTAAAGTTTAAACTCAATCACTTGATTCGTTAATTTATGTAAGATAGATATAAGATTATTTGCCATATATATGTTTCTTTAATGATTACGTATTGTTTTATTTAAACCCTCCCAGCCTCTGTACTTGTTTTGATAAAAAGTATCTACACGGTTGTAAATTTTGGTGCAAGCGGGGAATCAATTTCATAAATCAAATATAGGCCAGTCATTTTATGATTTTAGGTCGCAAAAAATAGCTCGGCTCTGGTTTTTCAGGATATTGTTAGGGTATACCACCAAGTTTGCAACTTCGAAAAACCTGTGCTAACTCCGTGACCCTAAAAAAAAACCTCAAAATTTTCGGACTTTTTTTCATATTTTGGTTAGTAATTTCCTAAAGGTGCTTCCTACAAGAAAGTCGTCTGGATTTTTAAAGCTAACAAAACCTTCTTTAATTTGACTCCACCTCCAGCTTTGTAGGTGCAAAGGATCCCAAGATACAGCACTTTAAACATTGTTTTTTGTAAAAAAGTTCGAAATTGAAATTAACTTCATCTTCAAAACCAAATATAGGCTTAAATGCGCATTCTACGGAAATAGTCATATGACACGAAGTTATAAATCAGTTACTTAGCTGTATATATGTCGGAACGAATAGAATCGGACCATGGGGTCATAGAGCTGCCCCTGAAAATTAGGTTCTTCTAAGAATTTTTTTTTTCTTTATGTAGCAATATTAACCAAACTTCACCCAAGTGGGTTCCAGGTTAGGCCTCAAAAAATATCTAGGAATGGATGAAATCAGAACACTACGTCATAGGGCTGTCATACAAACCAACCCCTGGAAATTAGGTTCTTCTAAGAAAAACTTTTTTTTTATGAAACAATCTTAGCCAAACCTCACCCAAATGTGTTCCTAGGAAAGCCTCAATACATATCTAAGAATGGATGGAATCGGAACATTACGCCATAGCGCTGTCATACAAACCAACCCCTATATATTAGGTTCTTGTAAGAACATTTTTTTTCTTTTCGAATCTTAACCAAAATTCATCCAACTGTGTTCGTGGATGAGCCTCAATGCATCCAGGAACAAATGGAATCGGAACACGTCATAGAGTACGTCGTATTACAATTTCGGACTTAAAAAAAACATCTTTTAAAATGCTGTATCTTGGGATCCTTTGTACCTACAAAGCTGGGGTTGCCATCAAATTAACCCTTCTGTCGGCACATAGGTCTGGCCAGACCTTTGGCACTATATTTTGGTCAAAAAAGTATAGAAGATGAAATCGCAGCGACTTCATATTTCATGATATCCTAGAATAATATGTTTAGAAGCATTTTGCAAAAATTTAAAAAAATCGGTTGAAGTTTTGAGGATGTTTTTGATGATTTTCAATTTATAGTGCTTTTTGATACCCAATAGGTCTGGCCAGACCTATAGTTTTTCCCCCCATTTTCGTCTTGAGGTAAAAAGTGAAAATATTAAATTCTCTTAAAAATCTCCTATTTATAATGTAATAAAGTCATTAAAATTCAATTTGTACGATAAGCGATAAGATTTTTTGAGATTTTGCTTTAAAAAGCCGTGAAGTTCGCAAATTGGGTAAGCCTAATTTTATCCCGTCTTATAACATCACCTAATCAACTGAGATTTGATTCTAGGAACATCAAAAGAGTTTTATTTCCATTGTAATAGTATGAACTAAGTATAAGAGACTTACGATGGTGTTTATTAATAGATTTAATTGAGATTTTTACGGAAAATTTAGAATTTAATGATTTTTGGGGTTGAAAATTCCCTATTTCTTTCTATCTATTTTCCCAAATCTGCAGACTAATATCGTGGTAAAATCTACCAACAAAGTGCCAAATATTTCCCCAAAGATATTGGAATTGGAAAATTTTATCAAACTTTCTGTGCGAAAACGCAATGAAAAAAGAGAAGCAAAAATAGAAGAAAAAAAGGGAGAAACATGTTTGTACTAATACCACCTCAAAATATGTCTTCTTAAAAACGCCTCTAGTATATCTCCAAAAACGATTTTAATGCTTTTATTGTTTATAAATGGCTGTAAAGAATGGGTAGAATGATTATACCGATAAAAATTTCACTTTTTCTAAAAATTAAAAATTTTTTCTCAGTAGGTCCAGCCAGACCTATTGGGTATAGAATATGCATATTGTAGTAGGTGCCGACAGAAGGGTTAAAGAAGATTTTGTTAGCTTTAAAAGTGCAGTGGACGACTCTTGTAGGAAGCAAAAATTACAAACCAAAATATGAAAAAAGTCCGAAAATTTTGAGATTTTTTAATGGTCACGGGGTTAGCACAGGTTTTTCGAAGTTGCGAACTTGGTAGTACACTACTGGTATCTATCCTATAGCGACCTCACGCCATTTAATTCAGTTTATTGACTGGCCTAATAATGTATCTCGTATGTATTGGAAAATTGAAATTGAAATCAATCGCCAGCTCTTAAAATGTATCACTGAACCAAATCGCCTGCTAAAGTAAAGAAAATATGGCTCAAATCAAGAAAAAAAGACAAAAAACAGTCAAGAAATATTTCTCTTCATTTGAGAATTAGTCATCGAAGTGAAATGCCATTAGCAGCGCTTTAAGGAAAAGTAACTTTGAATCAAGCAAACTTTTCTTATAAAAAAGACAAGAGAATCTAAACAAAAATAAAAAAAGAAACTTGCATCCAATCAACATCGAACACATAACACCCTTCTTCCCAGTCAAACACGCTACCCACTGAACCATAGACACTTTTGACTAATCTACAACGCTCCAATATAAGCTAAAGCTAAAAAAGCTTTTCCACGAGCTTTGCATGGAAAATGTCAAAAAAAATTATTATCAAGCATTTGTTTGCTTGAATTGAGAATAATGGTTTAGGCTTGAATCTACTTCCAATTTCTCAAATGAAGGTCTTGAAAATAGGATCGATTCAAGAAGGAATTGTCACATTTTAAGAAATTTTGTCTGAATTCGGGAATTTTGCAAATGAGAAAAGAGTTTCTTAATTTTAGATAGCCAATTTTTTCAGTGATAGTTTTATAGTATTCAAAAAGAGTGTATTATTCCCTTTCCATGGTATACCATTTTACTACCAAGAAAAAAAACTTTGGACGAACAATGCATTTTACGAATTAAATTTATACAATATTGGATTGTCGTCTGTTTGGCGCAGCGGGAAGCGCGCTTGGCTACAAAGCGCAGGATTGTGGATTCGAAGCCTACTGTAGGCAACCCATTTTACACTTTATATCTTTCGAACGATTTCTATACATAAACTCATACAATACTCATAAACTCACAGGAATATGATTCCACATGTGATTTTCAGCAAAAAAGTGTTGTACGGAATATACCCCCAATTCTTAACCCTTTAGAACATTTGAATATTTTTGAAAAAATCATTTTCTTGGTTTAATATCTTCAAAGCTATACGTAGATGATTATTGCAGCCAACAAATTTACCTTAATAATAAAACTAAAACACTAAAATCGGATAAGAGGTTTGGATTTTACAGAACTTCAAAATTAAATTTTTGGATTTGACCCAAACACAAATTTTTTTCCTATGTCAATTTTCTCAAATTTCTGCCAAGATGAGGTGCTTGTATGATTCTTTTAAAAATTGCCACCTACGATCATATCTTTCTTACATTATTTTATTCTAGCTCCATTATTTCTAACAGTTTTAATGCCTTATTTTGGCTTCAAGCTCAGTTTATTTTTTCAAAAATCTTTAAATGCCTGTGGCAGCTAAAGGGTTAAGAATTGGATGTATGTTTCCTACAACTTTTTGCTGGAAATCACACGAGGAATCACAATCCAGTGCGTTTATGCGGCAGTTTACGGACATATACAGGGTTATAGCTGTTTATCAATTTAACACTAACAAAGAGTAAGAATTTCTATCAAAAATATTTATACTTTTACTCGTTTTAGTGATATTGGTTTGACAAATTATTTAGATGAAAATGTATTGATATATGTTTTTCATGAAAAATACACCAATATTTCCAGCCGTGTAGTATCCAGTTTCATTTATTTCAAATTCATCAGAAGTGGAATCAATATTATTTTGAATTTTTTATAAAGTAAGGAAATATCAAACCTTCTCTTCTCAGTACCGTATAGCCCCATGTGGGGCCATGGTACGTTAACTCAGCCGTTTATAGGCAATTTCCAGCCAACGTTTAACATTGCAGCATATCATTTCGGATTGTACCTACATAATGTTGCACGAACTATGTATATATTTCCTATCGGCACATGTACGGAAATTTCGATCACGCCGAGATTTGATGTCCGCACCTCTAGATTTCTAGCATCGTAGAGTGCGGCTCAACGAAGTGAGCCACAGAGCGTGGCAAACCTTTAACATATTCTTATTATTATTACTTTTCCAGGGCGAATGTAAACCTAAATGGAATCCACAAAGTCATACCTGAAAAAAAAAAGAAAAAATTATTTAGTAGGTATTTATCACGATGTTTATTGAGAATTTTTTTTACATTAATTAAATTATATTGGTAAGTGTCAGAATCGATAATGTAAAGTTAGTGTCGAATAAACTGAAAGGGCAAACGAAAAGGACTGAAATAAAAATAAAAGCCTATGATGATCGTAACTCTACAGAACTGGAAGTGCAAACCGATTTTAAGCCGTAAGGAAATCTTTGGTGCATGTTGCATCTCTGTGAGTCAGGCAGTTGCGTCAGAGTCTTACGACCTATGGAATTGATTCTCATCGTAGTCAATGGTATGTGTGAAAAATATAATACAAACAGATTTACCTGACTAGGCAACCCTAGTATCTGTTTTTTTGTGCTCATATCAAGGCGATTCCAATGGGCATAGCCTAGAAGATACTAAATGCCAAAGGAAGCTTGCCATAAGGTGACGCGATCACATCTGTTCGGATTACAATTTAAGCTTCATTCCAATTTTTGTTAGTTTATTAATTTGATAAAAAATAATCAATTTATTAAGTATGGTAATTCAATATAAAAAATTGTTGGTCTCCTAAAGAACCTGTTAAAATTTTTCAATAGCTTTCAACATAAAAGATACCAAAGTAAAAGTTGTTGATAGTTTTTTTTTCGAAAACCAAGTCTAAAGGCTCTATGTATTTATTGTCCCCTTATCGTCGATTCGCCACGGAGCTCACACAGAGATCATCAACCCGCCACCAGTGCCGCCAACGATAAATCAGATGGTTGTATTGCATTCCCGACAATTTCCTGCAACATTCTCCCGAAATAGCAGCTCGCTTGTGTATGCCCTTGCAATTGCGATCGCGTGAATGAAAAATAAATCTTCCACCAGAAATGGAAAAATTATTTTGATGCAAATCTCATCAATGCCATATAGCTCAAGAATTCTCAACGTTGTTGTTGCCTGATGGGTTGATGGAACGACAGCAAAAATTAACCCCTCCACCGACCATAGATTACACACAATAATATGTGGAAAACGAAACGTGTTGTATGGAGTGGATGGACTGGCATGGAACTGCATGCATCAGTCTGCAGGAATTCTCAAGCATATCAAAAGTGTGCTAGGCCAGTTAGCACTTACCATATCTAGCCCGATGGTCGCATATACTACAGAAAAGCATTCGTCCGACTTCACTTTCCTTATAGATCCACCAGTGCCTTTAAACATATCATGGCCATCAGAACCGTATAGCAGTCACAGATCCGTACACCACCGACACAGAGGAACGATGTACATATCACACAAAAATAGTTTATTTTCGGGAGCAAACAGCTGATAGATTTATTGACCCATAGCTCAAAGTGATTTGCTTCATCGACCTCCTCCTTTTTCTCGGTCACGCTATAATTTTCAGAAGAAATGCTACGGAAAAAGTAAGGGCAACAGAATGAAAGTGTGATGTGTGGGGCGACGAGGAAGTTTCCTCTGTGGGTGGTAAAATGTGTGTAGCGTTCGAGATTTTCAAGTGGATGACTGCTTGAAATTGAGCAAATTTTGAGCTTTCGAATGAAAAATGTAATTCTAAAACTAGAATCTCTTTTTTTTTCCTGACTCCCAAATTTCCAACTTGCAGAAGTCAATGCTAATTACCAAACGAGTAAGCACTTCAGAAGTATCCAACAACGTCATTAACATATTAACATTAATGAATAGTGTCCTGTTGACAATGAGGGAGGGGGTTCCTGATATTTAGTACAGTTTAGTACAAACCATATTTGATATACTCCGACCCATTTATACATAACTCAAAATTATCTCAATGGATGGGTTGATTTTGTTGGCCAGACGCAATATATCATTTTATAACACTTTTTCAGCTGCAAAATATACTATACATGATGTACTAACGTTTTGTGGGTTCGACCATTCCAATATCTGATATCATTTCGCTCCTCCAAACATTCAACGTCTTGTCCGAAATCGTAAGTAAAATATTCCTTGGAACATTTTCGCGGTCATTTTTGGGCTAAACCGGATTAATGGTGAATTTTGTGATGAAGATGATGCCAACGTTGTCCATTCTGTGGATATACATACATTTATGTGCATAACACGGTGGTAATACTAACGACGACAACCACGGTGGATTCCTTCGTCTGTTCGCAAAGATAATTTTAGCGATAGCAATTCTGAACCAATATGGACATAAACCTGGTTGGATGGACCGCAAACGATGAACCAATGTCTACAAATCATTCGATCGACGCATAAATCACGTCCAATTTGACACATTTAGGGCTGTTCGTGTGATAGATATGATTCAATGGTGTGTAAGGAGTTATTGAGGCATGATATTTGGATGGTTAATCTTTGGAGATGTTCTTATATTTCCGATAAATAAATGTATGAGGAAATATCACACGTGAAGCGGGAAAGCAAATTCCAATACGTTTGTCTAGCCATTTGAGGTTAGTGAGTTCTCCACATAAAAAAACTCATTTATCAGACTGTCGATTGTGTTAAATTTATTAAAAAGTGTTTTAGATTTCAATCTACCTTAGAGATATCAATCAAAACAAGGAGTGCGCCCTCACGAAGGGAAGCAGAATGCGTCGTTCATATAGGCAAAATTCGGTTTAAATTTTTTTACGTATAAAATAGGTTGGTTTTCCATTTTTTATTACAGTTGATAAATTACCTAATAAGTTTTTTCCTGATTCTTTAATATTATTTTATTTAAAGCAAGCAATTGTTTCGGAGACCGCGTGTTTCCGTCCTTTTAGTAAAGTTCAGTTAAGCACTGAAGACGGAAGCACCTGGTATCCGAAACAATTGTATGCTTTAAATAAAATAATATTGCTGTATAACGAAACAATTTAATCGACCTTTTTATCAATTAAATGTATGACGTATTTTCATCATCATCATCATCATCAATGTGGCACGATAGCCCGACGTCGGGCCTTGGCCGCCTGAATCGCCTCCAATTGTCGCGGTGACGTGACCTTGTCCTCCAGTTTCGGAAGCCCAGCAGCCGCGGTGGGCGTCTTACCCTACGGAGTTCTCCCAGCTAGCTCTCGGTCGTCCAGCAACCTCGCTCCGTCAATTCGTTGTGCGTTCATCACTTTCCTTGACGTATTTCAGAGGACAATAAAAAACATTTTTTTTTCTCATTTTTAATAATTTTGCAGATCAAAGTTGAAAAATTGGAATTGGTATACGGCAGGCAAGCGAATTTCTCCTTTAGGATGTCTTCTAGGTCGTACTATTTTTTACGACATGCTAAAACTCTATGTAATAGAGAGTTTTAGCAAGTCGTCGGATATGCAACGACTAACTTTGACATTTCCATACAAAAATTCGTTTGCCAACAATACGTCAAATAGTATACCATAATTTTGCATCTCCCAAGTAGGCATGGGGTAATAATCCGACATTTAATTTAAATACCGTCTTATTATTGCAAGGATGATAAAATAGTTATTCGTCACAACGAACGAATTTTAAAATTGTCAAATAATAAAACGACTAATACTTATAATCCTTATAATTTGTAATCTTAGATGGCTCTTGTGTAGGACGTACGAAACGATAGGTGCCCGGTTCAATACCCAGTAGGAGCAAATAGTAAAGGGTAAAGTTAAAGAAAGTCGAAAACGAGACCGAGGCTAATTTCGGGCGTGGTCGGAATTTGGATACCCTTCGCTCTTCTCGGGCTAAAGGTTTTTTTCGGGCGTACCTACGACTTGTATTTAATCTCCCCCCCCACATTCTTTTCCTTCCGTCTTCATAAAAGTTCGGTTGCGTCGACAAAACAACATTTGTGAAGCTGAAATTTTGCACACGTGCTTCTTATTGTTGCAGGCTGTTTGTATGTTTGAATCACTGAAATTGGATCACTGGGTCATGGGGCTGCCATACAAACCTAGCCCCCCAATTTAAGTTTTTCTAAGAAAAACAAATATGAACTAATCTCAACCAAACCTTATATAAATAACTTCCAATTTATGTCACATAAAATATGTAAAAAATATATGGAATCGGACTATGGGGTCATGGGGCTGCCACACAAACCTACTTCCCAAATTAGGCTCTTCTAAGAAAAACTATTTTATTTGGGCACCGATTTCAACCAAACCCACACAAAACATGTGTAAAAATGAATGGAATCCAATCATGGGCTAATGGGGCTGCCATAGAAACCCAACCCCACAAAGCAGGTTTTTCTAAGAAAAACTTTTTTATTTGGGCACCAATTTACACCAAACCTCACGAAAATGTATTTCTACTGATGTCACAAAACACAGACAAAAATGAATGAAATCGGACCATGGGGCTGCCATATAAACCCAACCCCCAAATTAGGTTCTTCAAAGAAAAACTTTTTCATTTGTCCACCAATTACAACCAAACCTCATACAAATGTGTTTCACAAAACCTACGTAAAAATGGGTGGAAAGGAGCCCTGCGGTCATGGGGCCGCCCGCCGGCCGTGGAAACCTTCCTCCTCCCATTTTTTTTTTTTTTTTTTAAAAATGTTTTGCTACACCAATTTTATCAAACCTTTTATTAATGTGTCTATCGAAACAAAAAAAAAAACAAAAAAAAATTACAAACAAATGGAATTGTACTATAGGACCATGTCTCCCGCTTCCCCCCAATAAAGTTTTCTAAGAGAATTTTGTTTATTTGCCCGATTATTCCAAGCAGACCTCAATCAAATATTGTTTTATCGGCGCCATGTGAAAATCGAAGCAAAAGAATGGAAGGGGGGAGGATTAAACACAAGTCATAGGTACCCCCCAAAAAAACTTTTAGCCCGAGGAGAGAGAGCGAAGGGAATTCAAATTTCGACCGCTCCCGAAATTATCCTCGTTTTGTTTGTTCTTTTGTCTTAGGTGGAGTTCATCCCTACGTATATGCTGGAGCTTTTAGTAAGAAATAAAAGATGCACTGAGTTTGTATTCTAACCAGAATACCCATATTCAACACCTAAGCAGTGCCGGATTTAACCTGTATGTCGCTCCTGGGCAGTAGGCAAATGGCCGCCCTCCGCCAGTAGATTCGCTTGGAAGTAGTAGAAGTCGCATATACATATGGTAACGTTAACGGACGTATCTGATATGAACATTTAATTTTTCCCCGTAACCCATGTCTCTCGTTTGCTTGAAAATATCCTGTTTTCCATACGGACGTAAACAGTGGTCCTTTCAGAAATTATTTAAAAAATCATTGAAGTTCGTTCAAATTGCGTTCAGAATGCTTTCAAATTACCTACTCAATTTCTGAGGTTCACTGTTTTCTCATTGTCACATCTCGTGGTATTTTTGAGATGTCCTTTGTCTGATATAATTAGCCTAACTTCCGATTTCGTGATTTTTTAGTTTTTTTTTGTTTTCGGATAGAAAATCAATTTAACAAAAATTTCGAAAACACAATGTTTTATCTACACTAAAACATGACAATTTAAGCCTAAAAGTTGTGAAAAATAAATTGAAAGCGATTCACACGATGGAAACTTAATTCTTAAATAATATTGACAATATAGTAGTCAATGCAGAGAGATTTGGATCCCTCCCGAAACTAAATCGTGGCGTACTCATCCAATTTAAAGTGTAGACAAACTGAATGGACGTGTTACTTTTCCAGACAGCTGACGGGTTTAAAAATGTAAAAAGTGATGCCTTTTTGCCGGATGGAGAAATAAAACCTTTCCTTATAAGCCAGACAGCTCTATGTGAAATATTTTAAAATAAAAGCATTACTGGACCCTACCAAATATAGTTTAGTCAAAACCAAATATTTTTCACGGGAATCATGAGCGTAACCAGAAAGGGGCAGGGAAGGACGGAAAATTGGAAATTTAATTTAAACAATTTGTAGTTTTCTGGCCCTTGATATCCGGAACTGGAATACCGACGTGTGAGCATCGATAACATAGTTAGATCAGATCATTTCTGAGAAATGTTTCTCTTAGGGAGATTCTTTTTTCTTTTTTCTTTTCTTTTTCTTCTTCTTTTGTGAGAATCCCATATTTTGCATGCGTTTCATTTCATGGCCTCTGATCTGCAGAATCAATTTTAATCGTCATATGAAGGTCTCTCGGGGAAGGTAGTAGAATTTAACTTCATCGCATCCCTTCATCAAAACCGTAAACCGTCTTTCTATAAAAAAAAAGATTTATAAATTTTGCTCAGAAGAAAAACAGTGACAGGCGATATAAACTGATCTCTTGGTCTATTTCTCTTAAATCGCAAAAAAAAAGCACTGAATATAGACTAGCTACGGTCTAAAAAGCTGAAATTCGAGGCCAGTTCAATGTAATCAGAATCACCAGTAAAAGTTTAAACACGTACAGGGGCCATTTTTCGGTAAATGGGTAGAAAATCATTCTCGACTATCCATTCTTTAAATTTGGCTCTAAAATTTGCCTAACAATATTTTCGTGACCGACAATTTCAACTTCTAAGACAATCATGATGTACAAAAAATTTCGGGCTTGCCCCCCTCTGACGGAAATCCTGGCTACGCCCATGAATATGGAATATAAACAAAGTGTGTGATTCGATGAGTTACTTCGTTGGAGGCGGTTTACACTCTCCGACGGGAGTATTTTTATTTTTTATTTTTTTTTTTCTGGAACTTGCCGCCAATGTAGATTCAGAAGTTCATTGATTGTTACACCCAAAAGATTCTCTAGGCTTTCAATAAAATTTAACATAGAGAGTTATCTACGGGACCATACCGTCAGGGGAGTACCTAAGCAATTACGCTCTTACCACCCGGTCCATCGTACTGTTTTGTCCATCGGCATTTTATTGACGGATTTCTTCGTTCGATGCATGCGCTCAGGCTCGAAAACCCAATCCCGGGCCGCAATTCCAGCTGGTTGACTAGGGTAACAATATCCAGCCACCTCGAGTCCAAGATGGTCCCCTGGGCAAACCCATCGGCGAGGTGCACTATTTGCTAAAGACTCCATTAGCAGGTGTGACCGATCTTCCTTGGGCCCCTCAAAGGTTAACCCTGCGACTACCCATCAGCTTAAAGCGATAGGTAGGACTGCTTTTCACATCTGGGTGAGGATCCTTCAGCATCTTAGTCAGCAATTTTTAAAGGCGAAGTATCATTAAATTTGGCGCCCTGGATAATCCACTTCACCTAACTTGAATAACTTTGAAAGCAATTAACATTTGTTCCTAATTTTGTCAGCTGCTCCTTGAGTAAAAATCCATCTTTCATAGAATGTAAAACCAATAGAAAGCCTAAAAAATGTTCCGCCCCTCAAAATATGCCGCCCCGGGCAGCTACCCAGGTTGCCCATATGGGAAATCCGGCCCTGCACCTAAGTCCCCAAGAATGGGTTGATATCGATCAATGTGTTCGTATTTTAAAACCCTTGAAGACATTACGAAAACAATGAGTTCTGCAAAGACCAGCACCGCTTCTATCATACCACTCATCCACGTATTGAAAGCCTCATTATACAAGAGGAAGAAGAAACTATTGAGGTACGGAAATTTCGTATTTACGAAATAGATGCAAATTTCGGCGAAATTGCTCATTTTTGCGAATTTAGAAATTTAGATTTAAGAAACCTATGAAGTTAACTGAATTAAAGAAATGAAATAGACTGATGATTAATTTTAGTTATTAAAAGTTTAAATTTAGAATTTTAGATTTAAGAAATCTGAATTAAAGAATGAATTAGATTGTTATTTATGAGAATAATATTTTGTAATGAAACTAACAATTGTATACATACATGTATATACATGTTACATAGTTTTAATGAATTGAATTTGATTTACATATGTAATGTACTGCATTATTTTATTTTATTTTTTAAATGAAAAAAAAAGTTTACTGAAATAATAATTTGAATTTAAGATTGAAGAAAACTGAAATTGAAATAAATAGTGGAAAAATTACACTCTATGGCATAATTCATTTCATATGTGTATTTTTTTTAACTAATCCGCATCATCATACGCAAATTTACATTTTCATTGATCCGCAATGAAAAAATTCTCACATTGCAAATAAAAACATTAATGTACATATGTAGTTAAAAAATAGACTCCTGTCCTCTATAATGACACTACCTGTTGTATTTATTTTGAATTATTGAAAATCAAACCATTTCACCCTTAAAATCTCAAATATCCGGATTATCGAGTCAAAATTGATGCCAAAATCCGGACTATAGAATACATAGTGGAAATATTTAGCTGTCCGGATTAGCGTGATATCCGGATTAAAGGAGATCCGGACTACCGAGTCAAGACTGAAATTTATATTAAAATAACAATAAAGATGCAGATTGACGGTACAAATGCATATGGGAAATTTTGACAAAACTATAGTTTGGATATGGATATGGATGCAGAAAATATTGCGTCTTTTCGCAACTGAAAATCGAACCAATCCCGCAATACAAAGTCGGTTTAATAAATCATATCACAGAATCTGAATCGCTTAACTCAATCTTCGCCAACCAGTCATACCTTCCACAGACAAGATCCTCCCGATTTCATTCGTATAAGATCCGCATAAGTCATGTTGGGGGGATTACTAACATCCCTTCGACCGAATGGAAGCTCTGATTTTTTTTTAACCATTTGCCTCTAGAGAAATCATAATGGCTGGCTTCATATAGTACATGTACATATATTGCCATGTTGTCTCGGTAACACATCAGATCGATGGATTGCAATCAGTCGATTCGCTCGATCGTTGTGGCTACGTTTGAGAGCGTTACATATGTACATGATTGCACGAAGACGTACATACGTACGTAATACATGGTACAGTGCCGCGCCATGATTGCAAAGGAGGTGTAGCAAACTATCAGCTTCTTTTGCAACTGGACCTCTCCATCATCGTAATTAACAACTTCTCATGTGAATCGTTGCCATAAATCACATCAGCATGACACCAGTCTATAAACTGCAGAAAATGTATCCAATATGAGCATGATCACTGCAAAGAGTGCTTCGTGTAAGACACTCTGATCGATCGTCGATGGTAACTAGGTGTTGTGGAAGAAACTATAATACTTAGGGGATTACTGTACTTTTCAACATACATATAGATGTATCTACTCTTCGAAATCGAAATCGCTGTTATTCATTACTTTAAGCAACATTTTAAGATCATTTTTTTCTGATTAATTTATTTGTTCAAAATCTTCAGTCTACGTAGCATTCTAAAAGCCAAATAATTAACTCCTTACATGATAAAAAAAAATCAAACGATTCCCAATCGTTGGCACACTTGCCTTCATCTCCCTTATACAGACTATGTATAAATAGGTATTCATAATTACTGCTGCACTAAACTCCTATTTCACGAGAAAGATCCAATTCTGAGCGCAACAGCATCAGCATGTCCATTTGATGTTTGCTACTCTGGAAAACATGATGAAGAAGTAGTTTAGCGTGACCCAGGGAGTATGATCATTGCAAAAATTTTGCCGACGACCACTTGCTGGGATGCTTCTTAATTTTTCTGCATAGGGACGAAGACATGGAAAAATCTTATGTGCTAAATTATAATTAATTTATAATGTTAATTTTATGCATCAATGTAATTTGCTGTCAAATTCTTCTATCAGAATTGTGAGTATTTTTAAGCCGAAGCTCGGTAGCTCCTGTAGACCAGTGTTTGTCAACCGGTGGGGCGCGCCTCCCTGGGAGTGGGCGTGAAAATTCTGTAAGGGGGGCGAACAGATCAAATTTTGAAGCCATATAATAAATTTACTACTTTAAAACATGGGCTACGATACTAAAAGAGTGGCGAATTTAAGAATATGGATTGGAAAAAAACACAATACCCAAATTCAAAAAGCAAAACATAGCTCAGCTATCTTAACTAATTTTTGAGCTTGAGTTAAAAATAAAAATCATTTATATCTTTCCCTGGGGATTGTTTTAACCCCTAGTCGAGCAAAGCTTCAACTTCAGCTTGATCAACGGTTTGCCTATAAAACTGTTCTCAATTTCGCCAAATTTTGGGGGCGCTTTTTGACCACCACTCGAATAAAAAAAGATGTAAAAAGCCGAAAGAATAATTCAATAGCAATTTCCATTTAGTGGAAAGTAAACCATAGAAACTACAGAAGAGGCAAAATAAAATGCAGCAAGGCAGGTCATGCTCTGTGGCCGTGATCGTTCGGTCGCCACTCTGTGAAATAGACCCTCATAGAGAAACGAGTTTCCAAACTCGGCACGACTCGTCGCAAGTTTATTATTCAGAAGAAGATGATAAGAAATATTCTTATCGTAGAATAATAAACTAACAATGCGACTAGGAAGTGGTATGGCTGACAACCGTATCACACTTCGAATTCAGTTGTCTTCGTAATGTTGATGACTACACACGCTAGTCGTCAACGCACCATGCTCGACTAGGAGTTACGGTAATCAAGAGAAGGCAGGACAAAAACTACCACCAACAAAAAGCATTTTACAGTAGTTTGAACATTTTTTTCAATAAACGGTGGAATAATGTTTTTTTATAATATAGACGCACATCAATTACTTTATTAAACACGCGTTAAAAAGACGTTAATTCCTCGTGAGGCTGCAAGCAAGGCGTAACGTACGGTCTTCCATGTGTTCATTGGAACACAGGCCCTCAAACCCAAAGGGCCCCCGAATGCCGAGAGCCATATTTATTCGAAATATTATTCCGCATTATTCAAAAGCACACAGACACAGTCAACCCGCTGGAAATATCGAACTATTAACGCCGCTTTAAGGCTTAAGTTAAAGTTAAAATTTATGCTTTGAAAATATTGACACAAGACACATTCAAATTGATTAATTTTCAAATCTCGATGACGAATTTCCATCACAAATTGTCGAATTTGAAAAAGATGTTAACGAATTTGCATATTAAATTGATAAAATTTTATATGAAATTGTCGATTTCAACTTTGACGAATTTCCATTTCTTATTTACAATATTACATGTCAAATTGGCGAATTTCCTGATCAAATTGATGAAGATCCATTAACAAAAAAGCGAGCTTTCATTTCGAATTGACGAATTTTAAAATCATGTTTACGAAAAGCCATGTCGACTTGGCGAATTTCAACGTCATGATAGCGTATTTCAATTTCTAACTGACGAAATTCCATGTCAAATTGACAAATTCACAGTACAAATTTGTGAACGTCAAAACCATTTAAATGTATTCCCTATCCCGCAATGACGTTAACATCCTTCCAAATGATATTTATGAAATTCCATTCCAAATTTATGAATCTCCAAATCATGTTGACAAATTCCTTTTTAAGTTGATTCATTTCCATTTAATAAATTGGTGAATTTCCATGTCAAATTTTCAAATTAAATATTATGTCAAATTAACGAATTTTCAAATCATTTTGAAGATTTTTTTGATCAAGTTGACGGATTTCCATTTCAAAGTGTCTTGATTGCTTGTTTTTCGAACAAATCCTCTAGAAAGGATTTTGATGGGATCTGTGCTTGCTTGCCTCGTCCCTTGCTAAAGGGAAGGTCCTCCTGCAGCCGGTTACACGATATAAATCTTTTCGGAGCTACTGGCTGTTATAGCGGCTGTTAGAGCTTCCCAAATCGCTTATACAAGGCCGTATTCAAGGGGCGGCAAGTTGTCCTCTTGCCCGAAGCAGCGCGGCGTAAGTGCTAGAGCAGGCGCTGAAATTGTTGTTGTATGCGCTTGTTCAGCCAAGTCTCAAATCGCTTCATTTTTAAGCAAGTTGCCGTAAGGTTTGTGTTTGTAGAGACGACTCATGTGATGATCGCTCAGCAATAGTAATGAAGCATCCGATTCCATGCATATTTTGCATATTTTTTGAACACGGTTACATTCCTTGTCTGCACTATGATCTAAGGGAATATTTCCGCATATGTAATACGCATTTAGTTCTCAGAACCAGTGGTTTAACTGTTATAATAGAGCGAATATCACATAGGTCTACGAACACAGACCTTTAGAATAGACTCTACTTTTTGTCTCCTTAAAGAAGACACGTCTTTTGAAATGTTCGATTGACCGCAAATGTTTAAGTCTGCCACTGAATTAGCAATTCTATCGGGTTCTATACAAAATCCACAAAGTCAAAATCCACAAGTCAAAATCCAAAAGTCATAATCCATAAAGACAAAATCCATAAAGACAAAATCTAAAAAGTCAAAATCCACAAAGTCAAAATCCATGAAGACAAAATCCATAAATTTTTGTATGAAGAGAGCCATAATGCTTATTGCGTGGGCTCCGATTCGGTGATGTCAGTGCGCGTTTTTGTTTTTTACATTATATGAAATGATATATGAATATGAATAATTATGAAATGGTCCCAAACGTTAATTTCCAGTGACGGAGCTTGAGAAAGTTCAGCGTTTTTTTTTTTTAAGTTAAAAACCAGAGGTCAGAGCGAGCGGTGATGGGGAGATTCGAATTTTCGTTTCCCGGAAGGTGATTAAGATTCTTTTACTGTATATTTGTAGCGTTTGAACAATGATCAGAAAATATCTGCTCCGGACACTTGGAATATTAGTTTTATACTTAAATACGAAACGATTCAAAATATGTAGTCATTCCATGCAGAACAGCGGGAACTAAATATTGATTTTTTTTTGGCTATAACACTGAATTTTTCCAAGAAACCTTTTAAGAAAAAAACCTAAAGTTTTAGATTGATTTTCAGAAAAGTTGCTTAACTAGACAATTACCAAACCCCGGAGCATATGCGCTCTACCTGAAAACACGGAGAAGGATGCACCCGGAGCATATGCGCCTTGGGTGTCTCTGTCTTTACCTGAAGCGCTTATGGTCCGGGTGCATTCCTCTCCGTGTCATCGGCTAAATCGTATATGCCACGGATGAATCCTTTTCCGTGTCTTCAGTTAAAGCGCATTATTGCTCCGGGATTTGGTATTTGTCTCGTTAACGTAATAACTAATAACGTACAAAAAAATTAAAAATCTAAATATTCAATTGTGATAAGCAAACTGATGTAAATTTGAATTTATAGATTTTGTCTTTTTGGATTTTGACTTTGTGAATTATGACTTTATGGATTTTGTCCTTGTAAATTTTGTCTTTGTGGATTATGACTTTGCGTATTTTTGATTTTTTTTTTTTTGATTTTGTCTTTTTGGATTTTGGATTTTTGGATTTTGTATAGAACCCATTCTATCCGCCCTAGTTGAGTTACCTCTTCAATCAACTCCTGAATAAGTGGCCTAGTACGGTATGTATACGATACTACGGCAAAGGTCAGCTCAAAAATGAACACATCGAAAAGCCCTGATTACATTACGACGTATTCGCTGCAAAAATGTCTTTGTGATACAATCGATTCCGGGAATTTTGGCTGAAACCCTTTTCCCAAGAAAAAAATCATTAATATGAAGGTTAAGCCGGTAAAAAAAGACACGTAATTGCTAAAATTTGATATAAATTCTCAATACAAATTCAATGTTTTTCGCGACAATTCAACGAAAGGAATGACTAGAGAGGTCGGGCATGATCTACTCCACTTTCATCAACTTCAACAATATAGTATAGTACAATTGGCTCAAAAAGCACCCAAACCCAAACATTCAAAACAAAAAGAAATTTTTGATGCCAAATTGTTCAATACACTGCCAAGTATCCATAGTAGAAATTTACACTAAATTGCGTCATGGATTAAGTGGGTAGGGGATGGCAAATCGTCTTGAGTACGAAATGAACTACACAAAATTACCTGTGTAATGACTCCCTCTCTTCATTACCGTAACTCCTAGTGGAGCATGGTGCGTTGATGACTGGCGTGTGTAGTCATCAACGTTACAAGGACAACTGAATTCGGAGTGTGATACGGTTGTCAGCCATACTTCCTAGTCGCATTGTTAGTTTTATTATTCTACGATAAGAATATTTCTTACCATCTTCTTGTGAATAATAAACGACGAGTCGTGCCGAGTTTAGAAACTCGTTTCTCTATGAGTGTCTATTTCACAGAGTGGCGACCGAACGATCACGGCCAAAGAGCACGACTAGAGGTGCGGAAATTTCGATTTAACGAAATACAAAATGCGAATTTCGGCGAAAATCGCTCTTTTATACGAATAAATGCGAGATGCTCTCATTTGGACTTTTTCTACAAAAAAACTAGATTTTTGTCCAAAAATGTCAATTATTGGAGATAATTTTTCATCTCAGATTTTTTTAAGCCGTTTTACATTAATTATTAAATGGAGAGAGTTCGCAGTATCAGGAGCACGATGGCTTTCCGAGCACCGAGCAAATACTTTAGTTGGAGGTTTATTGAATGAACTTTGTTTTCTGCAATGCGATTTTTTCAGGGAGAGTTTTTCTCGTGGTTCGACGGTCCCCAAAATTGAAATTAACTTTACATAAAAAAGATAAAAGCGTAACGATATTAACGGTATATGTCACATCAGTTTCTGGTTTAACCGTTACCGTAACTCCTTGAGGAGTGGTCTTGTCGACTAGTACATATACATATATGCGTGCTGTCTGCACTCGGAGTATGATGAAGTTGGCAGACACACTTCATAATGAATAATGAAAACGCGACGTTTTTTTTTTTAACGCGATGTTTTTTTTTTGGAACGCGAGTTTTTAACGTCAAACTGTGAATCTACAGAATTTCTAGAGTTATTGAAAATTAAAATAACAACAAGAAAATTTTCAAAACTAGTTGTTTATGCGAATTTCAGCGAAATTTCTAATATCGAAAATTAGTTTATGCGAAATTCCTGTTTTTTATTTGCGAAATTTCCGTACCTCTAGATGACATATAATACTCTGGACATTTTCTTAGAAAATTATACCCTAGACCCAAAAGTATAATAGTTAATTTACATTTTTTGAGTTTTAGTACTGTATGTATTTTGAGTATTCAACAATTTGGCATCAAAAATTTCTTTTTTTTTTGGGTTTGGGTTTTAAGCTACTATCTGTCCTATACTAATAGTTTACAAGTAAGCATTGATCCGACTTTTTAATCGCTAAAAATGTTTTCTCTAAAAATAGTTGTAAAAGCCGAAATAATGAATTAAGTAGGTGTAATATGTCCGAGAAGTAGAGAAATCTCTTTTAACCTTCCGATGTTTGCGCGTATGTCTCACACGAACACTAGTTTCATTCTGATTTACCTGGAATAAAATCAATGACTCTTCAGGAAAGTGCAGAAAATTACCAAGGCATTTAAGCCAATCTAGTTTTATGAAAATTTAGGCAGTTTGGAATTGGTACAATCAAAGTAAATTTGATTTGAATATTGAATACGCATGGCTTCTGAATTAAATGTATATTGTGGCCGCGCCGCACAGTGCGTCGTTCCATAGGCAAAAATAAAAAAAATGACTATTTTTCCCCGGAATCAAAGAGAACATGTTGGAGTATCCGAATATGTAAAAAATTGTTTTTTATTGTTTCGTTTTTTTAGTAATTTCATGGACTAAAGTTGAAAAACATAAAAAATTCAAAAAAATCGGTTGTACTTTAACTTTGATTTTCGATCTTTTCGCAGTTTTTTGGCAACCATAATAATATTTTTTTGGAATAAGTATGTTCCACTCAGAGACGTACCGAGCAAACATTTGTTAGGGGGGTGAAAAGTTAAATTTGCCGACTACATTTGTAAACTCACAAATTATAATTAGAGGTACCTACGGAAATTTCGTTTTTACGAAATAGATGCGAATTTCGGCGAAAACTGCTCATTTATGCGAATAAATGCGAAATGTTCTAATTTAGACTTTTTCCACAAAAAGTTTATTTTTGTCCAAAAATGTCAATTAAGCTGACCAGATGCACAGCATTTTGCTGTACAGCATTATGAGCTGTCGTACCGCAAAATGTACAGCTCCCCATGCCACACAATAAAACCTAGTTCCTACATAATAATCTCCTCGATGAGGAGGTGATCAGTCAATTCTGCTTTTAAGGTGTAGCGTGTAGAGTTTGACCCCTGTCGATATTTAGCGAGATAATCGCACTTTTAAGTTTGATAATCGTCCAATTTCGATAACTGGAGAACCCTTCCCGATCTCACTGAAATTTGAAAACTTGTAGATCTACTTGGCGCATTTTCTCCAAATTTCATGGTCTATCTATCTGTATTCGGAAGCTTTAGCTGCCCAAATCGCACTTCTGTGTTTTCTTTGATTAGAATTGAATTGTCTATAACTTGCAAATTGGACGGAATTTTGAAATTTGGAAAACTTGTAGGGCACCGCACTGCCCATATTTGGTGAACATTTCAAGGCTCCAGCTGCCAAGGTTCAGAGATTACAGCCGTCAAAAGATGAGATTTCAATATGGAAAAATCAGCCATTGTACTCCATCCGATTCCTTTATCAACCTCTATAGGAAAATGCATACCAAAGAAAAGACTCAGCATTGCTTTTAGATAATTTTTTTTACCAAATTTCCTTAGAATTCATTAAAAACGGCGTTAAAAGTCCAAGGGCATGACATGGCATCACAAACGTAACCATGGAGAAATGCATACTCTCTTCTAGAAATATTGCAACCAGGTTTAGATAAGATTTAGACCTCTGGCTCGTCCTTTTGTTTACTTTAATTCGGTGGCTCACCCTTCGCAATGTCAGTCGTGCATTAGAGAATTCGCCAACATTTTTGCGACGCAGTTCTGTTGCAAAATAGGATACGGCGAAGTGCAAGCGCAGCGAGCGGTGAGCTAATGGAAGGCAATTTTTTGGATTTAGATTAGGGATGTTGCGGATATCCGCATCCGCACCGCAACTGCGGATAATCCGCATCAAATTCTACATCCGCATCCGCATCCTCATGTTGACATCCTCATCCGCATCCGCAATCCGCATTTTTGTATGCGGATATGATGCGGATAACAATACAAATTTACCATCTAATCATTTTCATCCTAAACCACTCATAGAATAGAGAATTGATAGCGATTGCAAGAAACCAAATCTAATGCATGTAGATATTAGTCTAAGAAAATTCGGCCAATATATGGCCATCGAACGGCAAAAATCCTACATCAGATATTTCTTTTTGAGTATGGTTGGGGATGGTCCCCAGATTATGGCATTAAAAGTCCCAACCGTTTGGGGGTCTGTAACGTTAAAAGGGGTGAAAGGGGGGCATTTTTTCGTTTTTTTTGCGATTATTTAAAAAACGGCAAGAGTTCAGTTCAGTTGTCAGACGTTGTGGGGTATAGACGTGCAAATCTGATCTCTATTTAATTTCTATAATTTCAATAAAATGTCTTGCGTTTGCCGCCTCAAAGTAGAAAGACATCAATCGAAAATTCAGTGCGCTTCGTGTAAAGTGTTGTTTCACCGCAATTGTGTGAAATTGTTAAACAGTGATGTGGAATTCATGAAAATCAATAATATTTCATATCGGTGCGATCTATGTATGACGGTTCGAAGAAGGTCATTACACTCTCCACCACAACCATCAATCACACCGTCGTCGTTGCGAGAATCGGAAACATCCAGCGAACCGATATTTTCGGGCACGAATAATGACAGCATACGACCTGAAATCGATCTTAACAATTTGCACAGCAGCGTACAACACGAAATTACTCTTAGCGATTTACACAAAGAGATACGAGCTCTGCAGTTGTTGAACGAAAATGCAATTTCAATGCTTAATACAATGAAGCTAGAGAAGGATGAGTTGCAGCGACAAGTAACTAATTTACAGCACAAGGTAAATTACCTAGAACAAAATGCTTTGTTGAACAGCATTGATATTGTTGGAGTACCAGACGCTTCGAACACGAATGCTGTGGATAGTGCTCTCTTGGTATTCTCTAACGCTCTCGGAGAAAAACTCGATCGCTCCGAATTTGCCGACTGTTACACAAAGACCAACTCGAAAACGATTTGTGTAAAATTTCACTCAAACATTATGAAGCGGAGAATTATGGACTTAAAACGAAAATTTAAAAAAAATCTTACGTCAAAAATTTTATATAAAACTGAAGATAATTCTAAAATTTACATTAATGATAGCTTAACTAAATATTCTATTTCCTTATTAAATTCTGCTAGAAATCTGATGAAGCAAAAAATGATAAAGTACGTCTGGACTAAGAACGAATCAATTTTGATTCGTGCGAAAGAAGGCGACAAAGTCGTTAAAATAAAATCTATTGAGGACCTGAATTTGTATTCTAGTTCAGATACATAATTTTATCTGCATGTTCTCGCCATCTCTTTCACAAGGTAATATTGATAACTATAGTTGTTTTGATTATTCCGATTGTTTTGATACTTGTTTGGAAAATTTTAACTGCCTTTATATACTACATCTGAACATCAGAAGTTTACGGAAAAATTTTGATAATCTTGTATGTTTCTTGGACTCCTTAAGCAATAAGCCACGATTTATTTTTCTTTCAGAAATATGGATTTATAGTTACGAAGCAGAGCTTTTTGAATTGCCCGGTTATAAATTATACACTTGTTGTAATTAGCAGTTTCGCATTAACCAGCTCTACTGCCAATATCGATATTTCTGATCACTTTATGACAAGTCTTTTTTTCCGGAATATAAACGTTAGTAATGGGAATTCATCCGAAGAGGTAATCCCATTTAGGAAATATGATTTAGTAAAATTAAACAATTTATTAAGAATGGAAAATTGGAATGTTGTCTATAACACCGTAAACCCCTCCGAAGCGTTTGAACTTTTTCTGCAAATTTTGCTTAATCACGCAAACAGTTGTGAAATATCTTCTCCTTATAGGAACTCTGTTAAAAAGCTTAAGCCGTGGATAAGTGATTCATTAGCTTCCAAAATCAAGAAAAGGAACAAATTAAGGTCAAAATGCAGTAAACATCCATTGGTGTTGAGTTTACAAGATGAATATAAGAATTTGTGTGTGGAACTAAAAAGAGAAATTCGCATTACCAAAGAAAATTATTATGTTTCTGAATTTAATAAACATCATCGTAATCCGAAAGGCCAATGGAACACCATTAATAATATATTGAATCGAAAACCTTTGAAGGGTGGGGTTAAAAACTTAAAGATTGGAAATTCAATTATTTCGGAACCATCTCAACTCGCGGATGTTTTTGTGGATTTCTTCTCTGATATTCCTCACACTAGATTATATTCCCGTAACAACCTCAGTTCAATACCCTTAATTGATGACGTTCAACAATCTAATAGTTTTTTCTTTGAACGGATTACCTCTTTGGAGTTATATCGTTCTATACTGTCATTAAAAAATACTAAATCTAATGTTGAAAATTGTCTGTCAAATTGGGTACTTAAAAATGTAGCACTTAATATCGTTGATATATTAGCTGATATTTTCAACAAAAGTATTTTAATGGGAGTTTTTCCTTCAATACTTAAAATAGCGGAAGTTCTGCCATTGTTTAAAAAAGGCAATGGATCTGATCCTAATAATTATCGTCCAATTTCTATTTTGTCTTCTTTTTCTAAAATATTTGAAAGAGCCGTCAAAACACGCATGTTAACATTTTTAGATAGAACTAAGTTCTTCAGCGACAGTCAATTTGGTTTCAGGAAAGGGAAATCAACTGAAGATGCTTTATTGTCTTTTTGTAATAACATCTTTGATGGAATAAACGACGGTAAAATTTCTGGAGCTTTATTTGTGGACATCAAGAAAGCATTCGACACTGTCGACCACGAGTTATTGCTGAATAAGCTGCATATTGCTGGCTTTAGAGGGTGTATCTGGGACTGGTTTTCTTTGTTTTTATCAGATAGAATACAACGTGTAAGAATTGGTAGTATTTACAGCAAGTCTAGAGAAATCAATTTAGGGGTACCCCAGGGATCTGTATTAGGGCCGCTATTGTTTCTGATTTTTATAAATTCTCTATTCATACAGCATTTTCGTAGCAAGCTCACAGCGTTCGCTGATGATGTTGCATGCTCTTTCAGTAATAAATCCATGCTTGATTTTATTTGCAATATCAACTATGATTTAGAATTACTCAGGATTTGGTTCAGTTCTCACAGGCTTTCCATAAGTGAAAAAACGAAATTGTTGTTATTTAATTCACCTAATATCTTACCTGATTCTTATACGTTTTGGTTCCATCACCAAAATTGCAAACGGTTTTTAATTACTAATGAGTCACTAGACGGATCAGATATCACTTTCTGTTCTGACGGTTTATGTTCATGCTGCTTTCCAATCGAAATTGTTCCCAATTTTAGATATCTGGGTGTATTTTTAGATAAGAATCTCGATTGGTCTTGCCATATTTCCAATTTAAATAATTCCTTGTCTTTTGTCATTAGGCAAATTTACCATCTACGTCAATACTGCTCACTTAATCTTTTAAAAATTATTTATTATAGCATTTTTCACTCTAAACTGGATTATGGTTTATCGTGTTGGGGTGAAACTCATAAAACAAGATTAAATCCATTATTAATTGCGCAAAAGCACGTTGTCAGAGTTATATGCAATAAAAATCGGCGTCACAGTAGCTACCCTTTATTTAAGGACTTAAATATTCTTCCTTTAATACATCTATATTCTTTTAAAATTCTAAAACTGTTTTTGTTGCGGTTACCTCAACTCACGTGATTCGAATCTATATAATTTAAGACTCAATAACGCATTCTTGGTAAATATTCCCCGTAGCAGAAGAGATTGTTGCTCCAAATTCTTTATGTGGTCTGCTCCTAGGCTGTTCAACAAGTTACCGCTCTCTATTAGAAAATTGCGTATTCTTCCTAAATTTCTTAGGGAAGTAAAATCGTGGTTGATGAATCATGATAACGCTGAAATATGCTCATTGCTATATAATGGAGGTTTTTATTTTTATTGTCTACTAATTTACGAATAATCATTGTTTCAATAGTTCTTTCCAACTTCTTTTCTTATTTTTTGCTTCACATTTTTCTTGTTTTATTTACTTTAATATTTATATTTTCTTGTTTTCCTTGTTATTAACTATGTATGTATATTTAGTTTTTTCCGTTTAATTTTTCTTTATTTCTTATTTTGTTATATTTTTTTATATATATTTTTGTTATACTATTATTTATTTTCTTTTGTTAATTATTCTCTATCTAAATTATTAATTATTGTTATTTACCCCACAATTTCCGTTCAATAACATTTAATAATCTTTTGACATTCGAAACTAATTTTTCAAATTAAAGAATGTATTTTTGTAGAAAATTAATAAATATATCTATCTATCTATCTAGATACAGAAAAATGGTCCTAGGACGAAAAACACTACATCAAATTATTAGTGACCCAAGACAACTTTGTCTACAGATTATAAAATGAGTAGTACGTAGAACAAACTGCTGATGGGTCACTTTGTTTTTATCCGATTTTTGGTGGGTGGGCTGACTATGACCACCAATCGCAACAAACCAAAGTTTAGCACTCTGCTCCAATTTTGGGGGGAGTTATGGACATGCCGTTTTAATAAATACAAATGGGGGGATAATGGGTGTCCTTGACCGGAGCGACTAAATGTTTACCTTAAAATGATCTTGAACTTATTGTGAATACGTATACAAAATTTTACGGCTCAAATAGGATTCTTTAAAAAGTTATGGAGCTTATTTATGAAAATGAAAAAATTTAATGGAAAAGAAAGGCTTTCGACTATGACACTGTATTTTAATGAAGCTAATGACTTTGTCCAGCACATAAAAGGATTGCACATTTTGCTAAGCTGGCCCTTCCTTGTACTTTTACTTCTAACATGTCGAATATTCCTGAAAACTGAATAGTATCTGATTTTCGGTATTAGTAAAATTCATTTCATAATTTTTTTAAATAATCCGCATCCGCATCCGCATTTGCAAATTTTATGACATCCGCATCCGCATTCGCATCCGCAAATTTACATTTTCATTGATCCGCATCCGCATCCGCTAAACCACATCCGTTACATCCCTAATTTAGATCTCCGGCTCGTCCATACATTTTCTCAGATCCTGGGGATTCGCCCTTGGCTTCGCTCAGAACTCACTCTGTCTGTCGCGCTTTTCATAATTCGCCAACATCCTTGCGACCAGCGCTGGTAGCAAGTGAATAAGGCGAGGTGCAGTTAATGTAAGGCAATTCGTAGGATTTAGTTCTCTGACTCGTCCACACAAAAAATACTCAGCCCCTGTACCTCGCCCCTCACTCCGCTCAGACCTCGCTCTGTGTATCGCGCTATTCAGGTTTGCGACGTAGTGCTGTAGCGAAACAGGATAAGGCGAGGTGCGAGTCCAGCGTACGGTGAGCCAATGGATAGCATTTCGTGAAATTTAGACCTCTGGCTCGTCCTTAAGTTAACTAAAATCCTGCAGAGGAAGCGAAGGGCAAGCTTCCTCCAGACCTCACCATGTATGTTGCGCTTTCCAGAATTCGCCTACATTTGCGACGCAGTGCTGGTGCTAAGAATGATAAGGCGAGGTGCGAGCGAAGCGATCGGTAAGTCAATGGATGCCATTTCGTAAAATTTAATCTTAAGGCTCGTCCGTATGATTACTTAGACCCTGTAGCTCGACATGTTTGCGACATAGACCTCGGACCTCGACGTAGTGCTCCGGATTTGCTTGAGAATCGAATTCCGCAAGCATTGGGCTTTTGGGAGTCTAGTCACCTTACCGTAACTCCTTAAGGAGTGGTTTTGTCGACTAGTATCTATGTGTGTTGTCTGAGTTCGGAGTATGATGTATATGGCAGACACACTTCATACTGAATAATAAACACTAGACGTTTTTGTTGCAACGCGAGTTTTGAACAGTCGTTTAACTGTAACTGTAAAATCGCAATCCTACATATTCCCACAGAGGTCAAATTTGCCGACTGCAGATGAATATTGAAAATGTTAGGGGGGTGAGACACCCCCCCATACCCCCCCCCCCCTTAGCAACGTCCCTGGTTCCACTAAAACTCTTCAGATATTTTTTTTTTCTAAAAATCTTTTAATTTAATAGAAAATTTAAAAAAATCATTAAAATATGAAAAAAAACCTTTAAATTCAGAATAAAAAAACGTCACAAAACGTTTTGGGTGGTTGATAATTTCCGAAAGATAAAAGTGTCTACTTTAATTTAAACTAGTATTGGTTTGCCTTTTTTTACGCAATTGGCATTTTTACTTAACCCTTTCCCGGACAGAACGTCTATAGACGTCCAGTTTTGAGCATTTGACATACAAATCGTGTCAAATTTTGGCGTTGTGTCCGGCAATGAGTTAACTAGTTCCTTGGAAAATGGCAACTGGGCTATTTCAAAAGTCACAAAAAGTGATAATTTTAACATAATATTAAGCTTTTACACTTTTTTGCGATAGAGGAGATAATAAATTTCAAGTACGAACAAAAAAAAAATAATATAAATAATTTTAATTAATTAATTAAATTAAAAATTCGATTAATTCAAAAATACCTAAAAATATAAATATAAATACATAATGCATATGATTTATGGAATTTGATTTCTGAAGTCCAGTGTAAACCATATTATGTAAAAAATATTTATAATAATATAATAATAAATTGTTATTAATTGAAAAAATCGTTAAAAATCCATAAAATTCGAAAAAAAACTTTCAAAGTGAGATTTAAAAAATACGCATCGAAAGATTTAGAGTAGCTACATTTATTCATGCTTTTTTAATGTAATTCGTATTTTTATTCAGCCAAATTTATTAAAATTTTTCGATAATTTTAAGGGTAGGTACTGGCGAGTAGTCAAAGCATCAATAAAGAAAAAATTGGGGACCTTCTAGATTACTCATCAAAGGGTTATATTTAGAATTATACCCGTGGTACTACATGTTGGATGCATTGGAGGCACTATATAAGGAAGTTAGAAGGGATCGATTGTCTCACACTTGTAAGTTTTCCAGAACCAGTTCCAATAAGGATTTAATGCGAATGCTCCTCTTAAACTCGGACCTTTTCCTAGCGTCCCTGCAGACTCCAAAAATTAAGAAACAACATCATATAGACGCAGAAGTCAATTCATATATAAACCAATTAGATTCTACTTCCCATTGCCAATTTTGATGTAAGTTTGCTGGATTTGGAAAGCGACGATGAGTCAGAATAAATTATAAGCATGTATTTTGTTAATATTATTGTTATTCTATAAAATAAAAAAATAAAAAACGAAAAAAAAATGTTTTATCGAAACACGACTTCGGAGGATGCATATCACTGAATTATTTAATTATTTGAACCACTATATGTATCCCCAAATCGCAAACCTCCGTTTCTTTGAAATTTATATATTTTAAATAGTGACACTTGAGCAATGTCAGAGTGAAAAAATATTAAGTCTAAATTTGGGTTATTGAAAGATATTAGGCATTTTATAAAGCCCCCAAAAATGGGTAAAATTCATAGATTTCTCTCTTCAATATCTCAGAGCTCAGTTGTTCCCGGATAATAGTTTTTTCACCAACTAATGTTTATTCTTTGTTGTAGATAATAGCCAGGTTTCAAGAAAATGGGTTATCCGGTTACCAAGTTACGAATTTTTATATTATAGCCTATCTTTATACCATTTATCTTCCTCACATTTTTATCATTATCTCGAAAATCTATCATTTATTCATCTTGAATTTTATACAGAATTGAGAACCTAACTAGCTTAACACATCCACCATTTCATAAAAATCTGTAAACGCGTTCTTAAGATATTAATTTTTGACCCCCCTCTCCATACATTCGACGCACTGTGCGCCGGGTCGAAGTACATCAATTTGTGATGTATTTTTTAATTTTTGTGATTCATATAATAGAAATACGCGGATAGAAGTAATAAACTGATGAAATTGAGAAACTGGCGAGAATGATCCCGCGTACGTGTGAAATATAGTGTACTCGTCCTTCGGAGCATGAGGATCAATCAACGGGGGAGGCAGCAGTTTGGTATCACGCGAATGATGAGCATGGAAAAAGCCAATCGTATGTCTCACATACTCGCGAGCATCGATTCAAAAGATTTTTTAACCAAAAAACAGTGTAGCTATCTTACTATTAGTAACTATAGATTTTTTCACCAAAAACTTCTAAAGGACTTTGGCAAGCAAAAAGTCAGCATATTCCGACAGAAATGTTCAGTAGAAATACACAATGTCACCTCTTCGTTATATGCTAAATTAAATAATACTATTATTATAAGAATAAAAATTAAATTAAAAATTAAAGTCTGTTGGAGTAATTTAGGAAGAGTTTTTTTTTCACACATCGAAACTTGAAAATTCGGATAATTCAAATATTTCTTAATTATAATCGGTAATAGAAACATGAGTTTATAAACGACAGAATTGAAACTTATTAAAACAATAATTCCCACTTCCAATTTTTCTTTTGCCTGTAAAAGTTTTTTCGCTATACTTTGCTCTTTACCCTCAGCCAAATCATGCATCAGAGATACATGTTAACACCGAAAATGAAATTTTCACTCGTAAAGTTCAACAAATTTGGAACTTTTCACTGATAAATAATCAACCACAGTCGCCATTATGCACAGAACGTCCAGCCCAAGCTACTCGCACAGTTAAACCAATCGCGCCCGCCCGCCCGGTCCTGTGAATCTGTGGGAACATGAGTTTTTAAACAACGATAAAAAATCTGCTGTTTTCGCATTCCACCACCAGCAGATAACTCGAAGAAAGCTTTAAATTCACGATGGATATACATACATGTATAGAAAAGTATTCATAGTTTGTTTTCTTTGCTTTCCACTCATTTCTCGACCGTGTGCGTCTTACAGTGAATCCAATTCCGATATACGCTATTCCTGCCTCATAAAATCTTCTTAAGGACAAGATGTTGGTGGCTTCCGATGGTCTTCTGGATGCGCAACCATATTCGATTGAAGCATACTGAGTGTTTGTGTATAAAGGTCTGCAACCAGTAGATTATTCCACAACACGGCATGGACAATCTTGACTTAATTCCTAATCTGAAAGAAGGACTTCGTATATCCGGCGCTCATCCAGTTCGTCGTCCAGTTTTGTGAGTTTCATCATCATTTCATCTGGTAGGGGTTTGATTTTTTTTTGTTTTCGTTGTATTTTTTTCTCGTGGGGCCTGTTGTATGTTTGCGAGCCGGTTCAGACCACGAAGGAGACATAAGGATACTATTTCGTTTGGATAAAAAATCTGCAAGTTGGTAAAACAAAACCAAAAACCGAAGAATTTGAATATATAGTATGGATACTCGAGAGATGTTGAATCTTCGTTGTATACACATACTGGGTTGGAGAAAACTCATTATTACCTACCAAGTAAAAGTTTTATCGTAAATAGTCTCGATATCTGGTCGGGAGAAGCTCACAGGCTAAAAGTAAATATTGTCAAATTAATATTGGGATTACCGGGCGTCGTTCTAGGCCGTGTTAGTTTCGTTTTACTGGTGATTTTTTTTTGTGATTTTTTTTCTCGTGTTGTCGTTGTTTACTAGGATAAGATATGACTATTATTTTTAGAAAAAGTTTTCACTTGGGTATATTCTAAATTCTAGCCAACTTGACTAATATAATATAATGAGATTACTTTTGCTTGCGGTGAAGTGAACTCAATTTTTGGGATAAATGGGTGTTTTCTCAAGGAAACTCAGTTAATTTAGAGTAAATATAACAAGCAGTAAATACTCCTTGTAGTGAAATTCTCATTACCTTCAAGATCCTGTTTCAATATATTGACATAGATTTTCCGAAAAAGTAGATATACCATATCAAACATAAACTGTATAACGAATTAGAGCAGATAGCTTACTAGAACCACTCTCGCTGTCTTCAAAACGATTCAATTTTCATAAAAAATCCAAAGGACGATATCACTCATTCCGAATTGATCCGATCAAAACGAATTATATCCAGCTGACCAGACATACACAAGATGGAATCAATGACGGACGACCAAATGGCATTTCGCCGGATAATTAATATCGAAATCCATGAAATATTATCATTAAACCGGATCCCAATGTGAAAAATTGAGTGTGAGTTGTCCGAACGTTATCACCTAGTCTGCAATTTTCAATAAAGGCACAATTTCATTGTGTCGTTTGATTTATTCAAAATGATTTAGATGTGAATCGTTCGGGTGTGCGGTTGTGGGGTGTTAGTTTTGAGCGCGGGTTATGTTCGCCCTGTTGGTGGCCGTCAGAGGCGACAATTTCAAAATATACAAAAGATGTATACTCTGGAGCTTTAATTAAAGCAGATTATGGCAACGTTGTTGGAAATTATTAATCAGACCGGTAAACTACACATATCTATCTGTCGACTTCCTGAAAATGTCAAATGATTTGTGGAGTCAACATTTAGGATAATTTGTATTATGTATAGTATGAAGAGGATGACAGTCTGTAGTACAAGTCTTTGTACACGTTTTTTTTTACATTTTCACTTTTTTCTAAAGTCTATCATATTTTTAGTCAGGTGAAGTTAGCCGCCTAATTCTTCGAATCGCTTCGGAAACCATTTGTGCGGGGGCGGCTACGTTTGTGCATGATTGTGCAACAATATGTTTCGTTTGTGCATCGCTAATTATTTAATTATAGCACTTCGGAAAACTTGGAATGTGAAGTTGGCCGCCATTTTTTTAAATATGGTCGAATAATTATTAATTTGGCATCAACCAATCGGAAATCGTTTGAGCATTAATTTTTGCGTTTGTGCATCTTGAAAACGCAAGGACGTAGGAGTAATTAAATAAAAACCCGCCTGGGTTGAATCTTAGCTAAGAGTGATATTGTGTACCTACACAAACACTTCCTGTAAATATTACGTCAAATCACATCCGGAACCGATTGTGCGTGGGCGGCTCGTTTGTGCATGGTTGTGCGACAATAATTTTCGTTTTTGCATCGCTAATTATTTAATTATAGCACTTCGGAAAACTT
Organism: Microchrysa polita; assembly: GCA_949715475.1. Lineage (NCBI taxonomy): Eukaryota > Metazoa > Arthropoda > Insecta > Diptera > Stratiomyidae > Microchrysa > Microchrysa polita. Next base: position 85,734,362 of record OX454418.1, on the reverse strand, counting down.
GGAATGTGAAGTTGACCGCCATTTTTTAAATATGGTCGGATAAGTATAAATTTGGCATCAATCGATTGGTTATCGTTTGTGCATTGATTTTTGCGTTTTGTACATCCTGAAAACGCAAGGACACAGGAGTAATTAAATAAAAACCCGCCTGGTTTGTATCTTAACTAAGAGTGATATATTGTGAGCAGCGTTTTTGTAAATATGGTCCGTTGTGTATAAATTTGGTATCAACCGATAGTAAATCTCGTGTGCATTGATTTTTGCGTTTATGCCTCCTGAAAACGAAAAGACCCAGGAGTAAGGTCTGCCCTGACTATCTTCCGCGGCAAACTTTCATACATTTGACTATTTCGGCGCATTGAAATTGTCAACGTCGCCTTGGAACAAGTAGTACACAGGTGTTAAAATATAATAAAGCTGTCATTCCATATAAGCTGTGTGGTCCGCGAATTTATTTATTAACTTTTCTGTCGTCGCCTACGACTAGGGATTTGGAGCGACACTTTTTTTCGCTCCGCTCCGACCAATTTGAAACCGCTCCGCTCCAGCGCTCCGCTCCGACTAAAATTTTTTCGCTCCGCTCCGCTCCACGCTCCGCTCCATTACACATACAACAAAACTTCATTGTTTTTAGTAAATATTTATAATTTTCCGCGAATTCATCAATTCAACTTATATCTTCTTACGTATTATAGAATATGGCTTAAAAGGTGCGTTTTATTCGATCAAGTACAGAACAGGATAGCACCAATTTCGTACAAATTTGAACATAAACTTGAGTTGTTCCAGATAGAGTGTCCGGAAACTAAACTGTCGCATAAGCGCACCGAAATACGATTATTAATGTCATTTCCAGCAAAATAGGTGTACCCGGAATATATGAATATGAATTCTTAACTCCTTAGCTACCAAAAGCATTTAAAGATTTTACAAAAATGCTACCACTAAGACCTCCGTTGGAAAAAAAATTTGTATGAAGTAAGATCACAAAATTTTGTCTTTGAAGCTTTTTTACACAGCTTATCCGATTTTTATTGGGTTTATTCCTAGGAAAAATTGTTGGCCATGACCGAAAGAAAATATGTAGGTAATATGAGTATTAAATTTTTGAAAACTCTTTAAATGTCTGTGGTAGCTGAAGAACTAATAATTCGGGCTTTTTTTATACTCCTTTTTGCTGGAAATATCACCAGGAATCATATTTGGGTGCCTTTATGCGATAGTTTTCGGACATCCCGTATAGAACGAGATCTGTAATATTGTTATGGAAGCTGTCCTGCACTCCATTCAATAAAATGCACCTAATAACTAATTTAAATTGACGGGCGTTTCATTCAGCGAGTACAGGACAGGACTTTTCTGTCATGGATGATCTTGAATTTTTTAATAATAAAGAGTGATGATTATGATGACTAAACGCAAAACCTCTTTTATCACAATGAATTTCACAATAATCCAAAATTTTGCAAGTCTCTCAACGAATTCTTCGCCTTTAAATCGTCCAAAATCATCAAATAGTGCCATTAAATGAAAAATTTCGTCGAAAAAATGCAATTTTTTCTCTCGGAGTTTTCTTGATTTTTTACTTCGGAGCGGAACGGAGTGGAGCTACTTTCAAAGCAAAAATCGCTCCGCTCCAGCCTGCCGAAAACCGCTCTTTCGCTCCGAAATTTAAGGCCGCTCCGCTCTAAATCCCTGCCTACGACCTATTATCCTGATTGATACATTTGACGTGTCAGCATTAATTTATTCGTATAATGCTATTGAAATTAGATTGTAGGTATGTAAGCTTGCAGTCAGAGAAATTGTGCCATCAGGATGACTCAACCATGAATACATAATAAACAATTTGAAAAGCGTAAAAATCAGGTGGGCCAAGATTGGGATAGTCAGGGCCGGATTTCCCAAATGGGGAACCTGGGAAACTGCTCGGGCGGCAAATTTTTGCAACATTTCGTTGGTTTTAAATTCTGAGGAAAATGCATTTTGAAAACTTAAGGACCAGAATAAAGTTTAATTTCTTCCCTTCAATTTACTCTAGCTAAGTGTACTCGTCTCAATGCAGGGTGCCCAATTGTACCCTCACTACAAATTGTGATGTGACTCGGCCTTTAAAATATAAAACGAGCTAGAACCATTCACTGTGAATGGAATACTGGTGGCGAGTAGTTCGGTTAGGCTAGGAGTGAGAGCATCATTGGCTCCACTTTAAACAAGGGCATATACTAAGTGTACATTTTTATATAGGAAGCCTAGAGGAGCTTTTGAGAGTATAACTCAAGGAACTTCTGTATCTACATTAAATGATGGACATGTTTTTAATACACAAATACTTGGCCGCGAGATTTCGATTTAACGACTACTTGCCTCTTAATACCTCCAGATTGGAAGAAAATGTCTGGTCATGTCGATACTTCGGAAAGTCAAGTCTAGTGCAATACACACATTGTATGAGCAACAGTTGATTCGGCAATACTAGTTTTCATTTTGCTATGTAGAAACTAAATGTCAAAACATTTCACCACTTATCCAATAGCTCAAGAATTAAAACACACATTTTTCACGTGTTAGACATATTAACGCCGATAAATTTTACTTCACAGCAATTTATAAAAATGTTGGAAGTAAAGACATAGCCGACTTGAGTGGGCTGCAATTTTCCATCCATTCCTCCTTGATTTTGACATTAAATCACGGTCAAGATTGAATTCCTCTTTTCGATAGTGCAGACATGCCAAGTTTCAATTGTCAGAAGAATGAAAGGAAGCATACGAAAATTGAAACAGTCTGGACAGGCCCAATAAAAGCAAATAAGGAAAAAGTGTCACCTTAAAAAATCCGCGAAAGCTCTCGTGAAATTGAAGTTTCTCAACGAAAAATAGAATGGAGGAAATAGTAAACTAGCAAATTTTATTTGTTGGTGTGATTCATTCATGTTTTCAAAAAACCATCGACAATGCAAAAGCAACCTCATAAATTACTGAGTTATTTAGAAAACATTTTGAACGCATTCGAATGCAATGAGAGTACTTCGTTTCAGTTTTCAAGTCATCATTGGAATTTTAATGCTTTTTGAAAAAATGTGGGTGGGACCTCTCCCTTGCTTGACTGAAATTATCATATTATAGACGGTCGCTAGCATTTGGCTTTCTCTGTGCATACTACATACTACTACTTCCAAGATTAACCAGTGACGGAGGGCGGCTACAGCCCAGGAGCGCCATACAAGGTAAATACGGCCCTTAGTCCTTCATAATGGAATCTTTGGCAAGTTTCCTAAGTCTCCAAAATTTGAACTAAAATATTTTCCCTGTAAAGGTATGTACTGAGTTCACCTAGCCAAAAACTTGCATATATGTCTTCCGTGAAAACGGAGCCGTGGAGACTTGGTTTTTATTCACTCAATTTAAGATAAATGTTCACTCGCGTTCTGGTTGATTGTCGATGACATCTTTTCACTGTGAAATAAAGTGCAACTGCATTATTTTCGCTGCCCAAATGTCAAAAACCGGTGTGGAGACTTTCATGTGAAGTGAGTACCACCAAGTGAATTCGATTTCACGATCATCAGAATTTTGACAGTATTTGCATGGATTTCACGTGAACTGACGATGTTATTACCCACTTTAACCCTTAATTGGACGCATAGAGAAAGTCACGTAAGTGGTCGCACGGGGTCTCTGGAGACCCCAACAAAATTTAGATTTCTTAGGGATTTTTTTTTGTATGTCTAGACAAAAAATATCTACTTGACGAAGGCTCAATGTCTTCGTGTTCGTCTTGTGGTGTTTCATATCCTATTTCTCTTTCTCACTACGAACTATACTCAATTTCCAAAACTATGTTATCGGTCATCTGATTCCAAACCACCAATATCTTCCTCACTATCAGTGGGTTCTTCCACGCATTGTAGTATTTTCCCTTTCATTCTTATAAACTGAAAGCGGAATAAAATGATGGAATATAAACCCAACTGTTGCAAATTAAAATTCCAGGTAAAAAACTATATACATTGTTGTACAAAATAATAAAAAAAAAACAAAAACTTGCCTTTTCCAAAAAAGTCACGTAAGTGGTCGCATGGGGTCTAAGCACTAAAGAAAGTAATACAGCGTTACGCCTGCACTGGTGAAAAATGTGGCGTTGAGTGATTTATAATACGTTTAGGTAAGTTGGAAAGCTAGCAGAGGTTCGGGCACGTTTTGATCAGTTTAACCCCACAAATTTTAGCTTTAAAGTAGAGCTGACCCCATGCGACCAATTAAGGGTTAAGAATGAAGTCGCTGTGCGAGCCCAAGCATACTTTCCATAGTTCTTGACTGTTCTTTGTATTGCTTTAATTTTTAGGTAAGGTAAATTTATACATATGCGCAATTGAGTTTCGTTAAATCTTATAAAGTGAAAAATGTAGTCTATCACGAATTCGTTAAGCAACCCTAGGGTTGTTGCTTCGTACTGAACCAGAGAGGCCTTTGGTTGTAGACATGACACTGTCTGGTGTCTGCTTCTGATGATAGCGGGGCAATTAAATACCTACGCATGCTTGCTATCCTATCGTGCTCCTCCAGGCTCATCAAGCGATAAAATTGGATTCGACACAGGAACAGTCGGAAAGGGGGCATGTGCTGTAACGGGGCAACACCGAAACTAGTATAAAAAAATATTGTCAGAATTTCTGAAATCGAGTATCGGACCCCTCCCGAAACAAAATCCTGGCTACGTCCCTGGCGACGACAGAAGAGTAAATAAATAAATTCGCGGACCACACAGCTTATATGGGATGACAGCTTTAAGTGATATAGCGATAGCGGGTTTTTATTTAATAACTCCTGTGTCCTTGCGTTTTCAGGATGTACAAAACGCAAAAATCAATGTACAAACGATAACCAATCGATTGATGCCAAATTTATACTTATCCGACCATATTTAAAAAATGGCGGCCAACTTCACATACCAAGTTTTTCGAAGTGCTATAGGTAATTAAATAATTAGTGATGCACAAACGAAAATTATTGTTGCACAAACGTAGCCGCCCCCGCACAAAAGGTTTCTGAAGCGATTCGAAGAATTAGGCGGCTAACTTCACATGATTCATATTTTTTGGAGAAATTTTTCTTACGATTCGATACGCAATTTTTATTATTTTTCGCTTACAAATTCTCGCTATCACGACTGTTTTTTTTTCGATCCGACGCGAAGACTACTACCCGTGTACTAGCCTTGAGTCCTTGAAAGATATTTTCTATGTACTCTGTTGGTATATTTGAACGACCATTTATTCGATTTGTTACAATATTAAAAATAAAAGTTTTTTCTCCATAACTTTTTAAAAAGGTCACAGTATCGTGATGTTTTGCAATGCTCTGTATAACTTAAATGGAAGCATATTTTAATAAAATAAATTGAATAATTTTTTGTCTAAAAAAAATGGAATCAAAATATTCTAGACATGTTAAATGATGGGAATATTATTGCATAATGTGAGCTCAGTGAAAAAAAATAAGGTAATATGAACTAAGTAACTGAAAGTCATTTTAATTTTGAACGACAAATGGCGAGATTTTTGGCTTTTATTTCTTTTTTGATACTCTCTTTTTTTTTAATATGAGAGACAATTACGCCATATTTTCCTAAGATCACACTATTTCCATGCCATACTTTAATCTGCGTCTATTATCATCGCTGACCAATTTAATTTAATGTTGTTATTAGTAGCTTTGTTTCATATGAATTATGCTCATTGAAAAGTCTGTTTTCTGCATGTGTGATATTCATCACGTATATCCCCGTCATGTTGAATTGGTAACGTTGACCTGTGTCCTGTCATATAAAACCGCTTCCCGGTATTGTTTCATTATACATATTCCATATAGGTATACCCACCAGAAGTCCCATACTCATCCTACGTTGTAAAGCACGTACTATCTATGCCCTGCATAAAATTAATCTTTAGCCTGCCAGGCTATACAGCAGAAATTTCGCACTACAGCAATACCATTATTATTATTAGCCTTATTATAAAATATCGTGTGCGGATTGCAACAAATTATGATTATTATTTGCATCCAGAATTGTCATTGGGGTGTCCTGCGAGGCTGATGCCACTCATACAGTTGATATACATACATATCGTATCATATAAAATGACAGCACTCTTTTTTACTTTGAGTATTGAACATCGTTATTGTTCGAATCGCATCACATTTAAATTTTCACAAAATTTGCGTGCCGGAAAAAAACAAGAATATCATTAACACAAACGTTTCGTGGTTGTTGAACGAAATGAGCGTGAACGCTCGGCGGAGGGTATAGGCGGTTTAAAAATGACGTCGACGACGACGCGTATAATTAGTAATTTATAGCTTGAAATTTCATATAAATTTTATGTTAATTATCCGTGTTTGGTAGTTTTGTCATTATTTTAATGGAATGAATGGCTTTTGTCAATGTGGCCGAATTTTCAAACAACACCCTCGTTCCGGGCACATTTTTCCATATAGCGTTTTGACGAGGTATAGAACCGAATCGACTGTTGTGATATTATGACCGGAATACAATTTATTTCAAAGCATTATATGTTTTAGGAATGATATGCATGGAATTTTGATCAAAGCGAATTATTATCTCTTTTGGTTACTAATAATTCTAAATTCAATTTGAACATGGGCATTGAAGTCAGAAATTTATTATGGTTGGAGGTAAATAAAAATTTAATACCTGTGATGGTGTGATGATGACCCTTTGTTGAATGGAGTTATTATAGAGCAGTGTAAGTTAGCAGTCGAATTATGAAAGTAGAAAGGTTTTAAAAGTCTAACAAATATTTGGCTCCTTGCCAATAAAAAAAGAAAAGAAAAATGTAACATCAAACTGGTCGCATCCTACGCTGAACTAAATGTTTACATAATAGTCGTGCAATTTGTTGTGCATGCAATGAATTTTTCACAAATTTGTTTACTATGTAATTTAGTTGTATTAAGCTTAGATTTTTTAAATATTTAATGAAATATTTCGTTAATTTTATGCAAAATGTTCGCTGTATCTTTGATTATTTCATAAGAAGTCACTGAAAGAATTCATAGGTTTTACACACATTGAACGGATTCGTAGCATCTCTGAATTTTGTTTATTGATAATAAAAATATTAACTGTAAAAACGAATGATTCAGTGCTTGGCCACTGATTGCGTTTTTTTTTTATTTTAAAACCAAAAAGCTGACGCAACCCAACATTAAACCTAGGCCTCATTAAGTGTTTGCGACATTTTATTTAACTCATTACGCTTTTAAAAGCGTCATAAAACAACCTACCTACAGTCGAATTCGATCCTGGGGACGTAGTGCAGTCATATTAGCATATCAAATAGAAAAAAATAGAGTAAGGATAATTCTTGTGGGTTTTGAATCAGTGGGATCCCAGCAATCTGAAACTCATTTTGCTAAAAAAAATTTTGATAGGAAAGGTCCCAAAAAGGACAAAAAAGGATACTCTTTAATCCTTGACCGGAGGTCAGCATGTGGGGTATCAGATCAAAGAGGACATCGAGTACATTACATATCCGGTATTTGTTTCCTGTTTCAAGGACCCTCAACGGAATAAATCGAGATTAAATGTAAAATTATTGTGTTTTCCGTGTATCTTTCCAAAGCCATAACTACGAAAATAATTCAAGTTGTCACTACGTTTCTCACTTTTCCGAATTTATAATAGCTAAACATTCTATCATTAAATTTGCTAAGAAAAAAATTTATCGGAAAGCTCTCAAAAAGGACATAAAAGGACACTTATTGCAAACCTTGACCGAACGTGGGCATGCAGGGTGTCATATCAAAGAAGACGTCGAATACATTCCATATCCGGTATTTATTACTTGTTTCAAGGACCCTCACAGGAGAAAATTGGGACCCAATGGAACATTTTCGTGTTTCTCGTATATGTATCTTTCCAAAGCCGTAATTTTTCGTTTGAGCCCGAATTATTCCATTTAGTGTCCTTGAAATAGGAAACAAATACCGGATATGCAATGCACTCGACGTCCTCTTTGATATGACACCCCGCATGCTCACGTTCGATCAAGGTTTGTTAGTGTCCTTTAATGTCCTTTTTCAGAGCTTTCCGATAATTTTTTTCTTAGCAAATTTAATGATAGAATCTTTAGCTATTATAAATTCGGAAAAGTGAGAAACGTAGTGACAACTTGAATTATTTTCGTAGTTATGGCTTTGGAAAGAAACACGGAAAACACAATAATTTTACATTTAATCTCGATTTATTCCGTTGAGGGTCCTTGAAACAGGAAACAAACACCGGATATGTAATGTACTCGACGTCCCCTTTGATCTGATACCCCACATGCTGACCTCCGGTCAAGGATTAAAGAGTATCCTTTTTGTCCTTTTTGGGACCTTTCCGATCAAAACTTTTTTTTAGCAAAATGAGTTTTAGATTCCTTGGAGCTCGTTGATTCAAAAACCACAAAAAACTCAAACAAAAAAACACAAACTCTATTTTTTCTATTTGGAGGCCTGAAATGGGATATTTTGACTGCACTAACGCTATAATTTCAAGACAAGCGCCCTAGCTACTACATCAAGTAGACTATACAGATGGACGTTTCAAAGATACATTTAAAGTATTTGTCAAGCTAATGAAAAGCATTCATTCTATGTACAACCTAATGAATTGGATCATAACCGCAATGAACAAGAAAATCATGCTGGATGTAGTAAGGAATAAAGTAGTAAATAATGGGAACCATAAGAAATCCCCAATCACAAAATCCCCAAACGTAGAAAAATCCCCAAAATCAAAATCCCCATATTCAAAATCCCCATAATCATAATACCCATATACAAAATCCCCAATCATAAAATTCCCAAGCCCCCGAAATATGATGGTAAATGGTAGATGGATGGTAGTAAAAAATTGTAGATGGCTGGTAGATGGTAAATGGTTGATGGATGAAAGACTAAATTGTTGATGGTTGATGCTAGATGGAAGGTGTTAAATGGTAGACGGTAAATGGCACTAGGAAGGACGTAAATGGATACTAACTTATTTTTTGATTAGCACAAACAAAATATTCGAGTCCATTGCATATATCGTTCTAAACATATTAGGTTTTCTTTAACATCGTCGAGACAAGTCCTCATCCGAACGAATATTCGCGGAAAACTTGGTTGGCTTATTGTTGGAACCGATTGCATATTTAATCGCCTGCACATTATCTGCTGTTGTTCTGTGTTACTTCAAAGAGTTTGCCGTTGATTAGCATATATATCAGTCCACAACGGTGATTTTTTTATTGCATAGTAGGACTATTCAATTACAATAGTCTAAAGCACCTACCATTTACCATCTACTATTTGCTATTTACCACACACCATTTGCAATTTACAATCTACCATTTACCATCTGTCATCAGCCATTTATAAGCTACCATCCGTCTACCTTTAACCACCTACCATTTACATCCATTTAACATCTATCATTTACCATCTACAATAGGCTAAAGAAAGTCTCCATTCCCCATTTGAGGTGTGATCTTAGAACGCGCGCGCGTTCTTAGATCACACCTCAAATGGGGAATTTCGTTTGGGGATTTTGGTTTTGGGTATTTTGATTTCGGGGATTTTGATTTCGGGGATTTTGACTTCGGGGATTTTAATTTCGGGGATTTTGATTATGGGGATTTTGATTTGGGGATTTTGGTTTGAGGATTTTGTGACTGGGGATATCGTATCCAACCCGTAAATAATAAAGTCCAAGAGTAGTTTTATAAATGATTGAAATCAGAGATCACTAGCAAATATAGAAAAATATATAAAATTCCACTGAAAAATATTCCATTGAAAGATATAAAATATCCTAATCCTAATAGAGGGTGTTTTTTTTTAAGAATGATAGAGCTTCAAATTGAAAAAAAGACAAAATATTAGCTTTTAGTAAATTTTTTATACCTTTCGCTCATAGAGTGAAAGGGTATATTCACTTTATCATGAAGTTTGTAACGCATTGAAGGAAGCATCTCCGACCATCTAATAAGTATAGGTACATATATGATCAACATAACATGGGGAGTCGATTGGAAGATGTCCTTCTGTCTGTCTGTCCGTCTGTTGCTACGCGTTTTACTCGGCCGATTTAAAAGCTATGCAACTGAAATTTTGCACAAAGGCTTCTTTTTTCTGCAGGCGGTTTGTATGTTTGAATCGCGGACAGTGGGGTCATGTGGCTGCCATACAAACCCAACCCCCCAAATGAGGTTCTTCTAAGAAAAACTTTTTTATTTATGCACCAATTTCAACGAAATTTTACACAAATGTTTTCCTGCTGATGGTACACAACATATACAAGAACGGATCAAATCGGACCATGGGGTCATGGGGCTGCCATACAAAGCGAACCCCCCAAATTTGGTTTTTCTAAGACAAACTTTTTTATTTGTGCACCAATTTCAACCAAATTTCACACAAACGTGTTTCCATTGACGAAAAAAAACATAAGTAAGAATAGATCGAATCAGACAATGGGGTCATGGAGCTGCCAAACAAACTAAACCCCCAAATTAGGTTCTTCTAAGAAAACCTTTTTTATTGTACACCAATTTTAACGAAATTTCACACAAATGTGTTTCTATTGATGACACAAAACATATGTACGAATGGATCAAATCGGACCCTGGGGTCATGGGGCTGCAATACAAACTCAACCCTTTGGTTCTTCTAAGAAACATTTTTTACACCAATTTAACAAAACCTTGCATTAATGTGTCTTTATCAAAGCAACAAAAAAGCTCACACCAAATGGTATCGTACTATTGGGCTATGCTCCCGCATCCCCCAATAAAATTTTCTGAGTAAATATTTTTATTTGCCCACTTATTCCAACCAAACCCCACACAAATATTGTTTTGTCGACGTAACGCGGCTTTTGTGAAGACGGAACGAAAAGAATGGGTGGGGGGATTAAATAGAAGTCGTAAGGTACGCCCGAAAAAACTTTTAGCCCGAGGAGAGCGAAGGGTATCCAAATTTCGGGCACACCCGAAATTAGCCTAGGTCTCGTTTCTTATTGGAATGATAAATGTCATACATTTAACATTTGAAAATGATTTCAGGCATATGGCCGCCGCGGCTGTTATTGACGAAACGCATTCTTGACGTCCAATTCTGGACTACTTTTTCGAGTACTTCTGGCTGTATGTCGCCAATAACACAAACAATGTTGGCCTCCAAGGCGTCAATTGTTGCTGGTTTATCAGAATAAACCTGTGATTTAACGTAATCCCACAGGAAATAATCGAGAGGAGTTAAATCGCACGACCTTGAAGGCCAATTGACAGGCTCATTTCTTGAAATTAACTTATCACCAAATTTTGATTTTAACCTTCGGGCGGGCGCAATGTATCCGACAGATTAAGTGACCAGGTTTTGTTGCGCCAATCAGCGATATGTAAAGGGAGAGATCTGCAACTCACAGTAGCTTAATCTTTATGGATCGACTACCCAAAGCAGTTTTCAGGTTCCATCTACCATATGTCTGAGGAGCGGGAGGGGGTGAAATAATCTCTCAGATGTATTGCGCCCGATTGTGTTATTTTTAAATATTGAAGATATTGAAAGCGGAATATTGTTAGAAAATCGAAAATGTGAAAGGTATCAAAGTTTGTGAGCCAGTATTTGTGTCTAAAATTTCGTAGAACTGTTTGAAAAAGACAATGCAACAATAAATAAAAGTGCGTGAAATATACAGAAACTTAGTTTCATCCTATTTTCTGCACTTAATCTTTCAAATGCATTGCGCCCGATCGTGTTAGGATTAGTATTGCGCCCGCTGGAAGGTTAATGACGGGTGATTTTTTTGATGGTTTCTTCGACGTGTTGGTGTTATTGCATCATTTAGAGAGTACGCGGTTCGAAATCTATTCACAATTCGACGGATGGCTTGCTCAGATGAACGATTATGTACCATAAAAAGTCGTCTATAAGTTGCGCGAATCGACGACTCATTTTCGAAGTAAATTTTGATAATTTGGAAGCGTTCTTCAGGCGTGAGTCTAAACATTATAATTTATCAGAGTATACTGAAATAAATAAAAAAAATTTATTCAAATGTAATATTTTGTGTTTTTTTTTTTCAATTTGAAGTTCTATCATTCTTAAAAAAAAAAACACCCTATACATATAATAAAAAAAATCATTGGTCCAATATATCTTCATTGATACGATGCTATAGTTATATTGTTTACACATCTTACTATGATTTATTAATGTTAATGTTCATGGCCATGCCAAAAATCTCAATGAAAGTGTCATCATATCAACGATTGCATTGCCTTCATGAATATTATGAAGACAACGACGCACGTAATCATTTCTTTCAGTAGTCGGAGAACTCTCCTGTACGATTGACTCAGGATATTTTTTCCACTGCAGTAGCAATTAAATGAAGCAGCTACTTGATTTCAGAACAATTAAGAATTCAGCGTAAATAAAAACGACACCGAGGCCAATTTCGGGCGCGGCCGAAGTTTGAATACCCGTCACATTTGAATTCAGCTTAAGCTTCTTTTGTGTAATAATTTCTACCGCAGCCCTATGACGTGTTCCGATTCCATTTGTTCCCTGAGTGGGACTAGTTTGCATTGCAGCAGACAGACAGACGGACATGTGGAGGTATGTGCCGTACAACTTTTTTCCTGAAAATCACGTGAGGAATCACAATCCGGTGCGGTTATGCAGCAGTTTCCGGACACCCTGTATATACTGTATATGGTCGGAGTCGGAGGTGCTTCCTTCTGTGCGTTGCAAACTTCATGACAAAATTAATATACCCTTTCACATAGTGACGGGTATAAAAAACAAAAGATTGTTTTCACCTTTCTTGATTGATTATATTATGGGAATATGGTATGACGATAGATTGATGCTACTAAAAGGAGACACATTTTAGATGTAATCCAAATTTACCATCAGGCTAATTTTCTGCAGGCTGGTACTTAATCTGGCATAGGAGTAAGCTAGGAAATGATAGGGGATATTATTAGGGCATTAATCAATCGAATATTTGTCACTATTTTTTATCATAAAACGTTGAAGAATTCTTTCGATACCGAGAGTTTTTCTTTATAGAATAATAATAGAATCAATCATGTAGGCACACTGTTATCTAATTTTTAAAATTTTAATTTGGTCCGAAATACATACATCACTTTCTTTCGCGATAATAGTTTATCGGACAACCCTATGATTTTTGCTTTGATTCTGGTCGTTCGTACATAAGCTCTGTAACCAACTTTTGTAGGTAGGTCTTTAATGGAGAGAGGAGAGGTGATTTGTGACTTCAATATGAATTTTATAAAAATCCATTTGGATAGTTTGCTAAAAATTAGCTTATGACAAGAGCCAAAAAAAATCTAGAAAAACTTGATTCTGATGATGGGGCTTTTAAGGCACCCCATGCCCCCGTAATACGACTTCATTAGTTCTCCTATGTCTTGTATCTTCGACAGAAATACATTACATATATTGATATGTGGTTCGGCGGAAATTGGTCAATCAATCAAGATATTTTTTTTAAAGAAACCAGTTTTTAGGCGTGGGGCTTCTATGGCAGGCCCGCGACCCCATATTCCGATAGTTTAGCGAAAATTCGAATATAAATAAAAAGTTTTTCTGAGAAGAAAGCGGTGACCTCTGGACCATTCCGTTTGTTTTTACACATGATTTGTGGATTTGCTAGAAACACATTTGTGTGGGGTTTGGTCGGGAAATAAAAAAGTTTTTTTTTTTAGAAACACCTCCTTTTGGACTTGGGGTTTGTATGACAATTTTGGTGATTATAACATACAAGCCGCCTGCAACAGACATATGAATGTGTGAAAAATTTCAGCTCAATAGATTTTATAACGGTTGGGGAAAACGCGCAGACGGACAGGCTGGTAGATGTTATACCTACTGACTTTTTATAGAATCTTAGATGCTTCCTTCAATGCGATGCAAACTTGATGACAAAGATAATAAAGTCAGAAGTATAAAAACTTTTTCCATTCTTTTCTATACTGACTGGACTCAGCACTCATCAATATTGTGACATGTGCCACAAAGTTGCAAATACAAACAGACATATATAGATACTCTCCAGTCCAAGCGTGACTTCTATCTTACCTAACAATTCGTCCTCTTTCCTCTTACTCTTGTAGACTACGCTACGAAATACTACGTTTATCAAATTTCAATTTGAGTCGATTCTTATTTTTCCTCTTATTTTTCGGGTGACTGATGGTCAGTTAACTTTGACGACCTGAAAATTGATTGATAACGTCTTACTCCTTCATCTTTGTCATCCGGAAAATATTTGCGATGAAGAGGATGGTTGAAGTTGAAAATTGATGCCAAGAGGTGTTTTCAAAATTAATAAGGTATCTTTTGGCAAATTCTTGAGTAGGTAGTCATGATTGATATTGAGTTGAAAGAGGATATTTATTGTTTTAGGTTGGGACTGGCGCGGACTAAAAAGTTTGTTTAGTGGAGCGTTTTATTTTGAATTTACAAAAACTCAAGCTGAACAATGCACAAAATGTCTTCAATATTTTGCACTGTGCTTCGGCGAATAGTGCCCGTTGATTTCCTTCTTCTTAGAAGAGGTTCGACAAGTGTATATTCAAGTTCGCTGAGGAAGCTTTATGTATTATGTAAAATACCCACCTAATTATTACGCTCATAAAAGTCATTAATTTATGTCTTGACTTAAAAAGCATAAGGTAATGACACAATAGTGAAAGGAGATCCTTATTAATGAAGACCAGGTAAAAAACGGCATAATTTTGAAGGAATTGAGTAAAATATTTAAAAACCCCTAATTCAAAACACCCTAAATTTTCCATTTCTTTCAAAATTAACATATCTTATTTCCCAAATGTACTATAATTACAAAGTTTCAACCGTTCCCGACTAATATTATTACATTTTATCGTTTTCCAAATAACATACTATGAAAATTTCCCACAAAACGAAAAATTTACTTTTGAAAAAACAGACATACGTAAATGGTTCGTGGGGTCTGACAGACCCCAGAACACTTTCAAAGTGATATAACCAGTGTTGCCAACTGGAAATTTAGAAAACGGCTAAATTTAGCCGGAAAACCGGCTATAGTTTTTTCAAAAACGGCTAAAAATCCGGCTAAATTAATTTCAGCGAGAAAAACGGCCAAAAAACCGGCTGAATCATACAAAACATTCACATTACGAAAAAATATACACTCGGCTTCACAAAAATCGGGCCACTCGCAACTTTCGAACTCAAATTCAATTTTCTCAAAAAGTGTGAAACTTACAACTATGAAAGAAGTATCTACAGAAAGTACATTTAATCGCAATTAAAATGACTAATATTTTTATCTGAAGTACCGTTAACTCACGCAACAAACACAATGCCTGTTTTGATTAGAGTTCGCGCTTACCGTGTGGCCCGGTGTCTTCTTCTTCTTTTCTTCTTCCTTGCCTCGTTCTTTATACCGCTCCATGGTTCCGCGTTGCTCGACCTGCGGTGTAGGCACATCGCCCGTTTTGGCGATAATTTCTCAGCATATTTCTACAGCTCTATCTTGGATCGTGTCATCGCCGAGACCAATGCGTTGTTGTTGCTTTTTCATTTGACACATCCAGGTGTTCTTCGGTCTGCCTCTGGCC
Organism: Microchrysa polita; assembly: GCA_949715475.1. Classification (NCBI taxonomy): domain Eukaryota; kingdom Metazoa; phylum Arthropoda; class Insecta; order Diptera; family Stratiomyidae; genus Microchrysa; species Microchrysa polita. The sequence continues at coordinate 85,718,668 of OX454418.1, read as the reverse complement.
TTGGGTCCATCAAGTGGAACTTCCATTGATATCTCTCTCTTTGCGGAGTTCTCAGGCGGACGCCTTTGTACATGGCAATACCAATCCATTCGTCGGTCTTCGAGCTTTTCGGTGATTGGTTGGTCTATGGACAAGCTGCCTCGGATGTAGCTACTCTTGATGTGGTCCCTTTTGGTTACACCAACTGACATGCGTAACATTTTCATTTCAGTCGCTGTCATTTCTTTCGCGTAACCTTCATACATGGTCCAGCATTCTGATCCATACATGAGTGCGGGACGTACAACCGTTTTGTACAACTTGCCCTTTAGCTTCAGTGGCATTTTCTTATCGCAGAAAACTCCAGAGTTTTCTCGCCACATCATCCACCCAACCTCTGTGCGATGTTTGATATCATCATCGCATGTAGCTCCGCTGTTCACCATCGAGCCAAGGTACTTGAACTTGGTAGAGGACTTAAGCTGCTCTCCTTTGACGTACATTTCTGGTATCGGTGCATTTGGGTCTGAGAATTGGCAGCATAAGAACTCAGTCTTTGTTATACTTACCCTCAGTCCATGCTCCTCCAGAATGTCACACCATTTTGTAAGCGCAGCTCGCAAGGCAACGATGTTTGGGCTACTGAGGACTATATCATCAGCAAAAAGAAGAGATATTTCTAGGCCGTCGGAGACACGTGTTAATAAGTAGCACTTGATGATGTTGAAGAGCAACGGACTCAATACACTGCCCTGGTGTACTCCGACTTTCACCGGAAATTCTTCTGATTCACCGGCTGTGCATCTAACCTTAGTCGTAGCTCCACCATACATGTCTCGTATCATCCTGACGTATGCCTCGGGGACATTAAGTGCTCTCAAGGCCAACCATATCAGATCACGAGGTACTCTATCGAATGCCTTCTCCAAATCGATGAACACAAAGTGCAAGTCCTTTCGTGCTGCTCTATACTTTTCCATCGCAATACGAATGCACTGAATCGCATCGACTGTATATCGACCTTCAACCCTCACGTGTGGCCCGGTTTCATTGAAGCTCAATGTAGTAAAAAAACTGATTTTAATAATTTTATTTCTTTTCTCTTCCCGCGTAAACTATGCTTTAGGCAGATTTCTTAGTTTTATTATGCTTCAATCGCTGGCATTACAGTCAAAATTTACTTTGTTCGGGGATAGCTCAACTAGTCAAAATTGTTGTATATAGGTACAATTTCTCGGTCAAGTCCATAACCACATTAGGTTCAAAATTGTGGAACTTAAAATTTATAAAAGGAACGTCCAATGCGTAACTATGGGCAAGGGCAACAGCATTTATGTATGGATATCTTACCATCATCGCACCAGAACAATCTTATATTTTGATTGAAATTTAACCATTTTAGGCCCAAGACATATCCAAATCATCATGACAATAATCCATCATGATGCTGCTGAAAGTTCGAAATTGGACACATATGCTTTCGTCATTAGAATTCGTTATTTACTTTTGACGTTAGTGTAAATGGTGAAAATGTCCCTCACAATTGCGATATTTTGATGAATATTCAGTTCAATAATTTGAGGACACACGTTTCTTAAAGAATTGAAATAGAAAAGTGGAAAAATCGATAACAAATCTAATATTTTTGTAAACATTCTTGTTCTTCAATTTTACAGCAGATGGCATCCCCAATAATTATTGAGCAAATGATGGTCCAAATGCGTAATTTGGAACTCGTGCTAATGGGTGAGGTTATAAAACACAACGTTCGCGTAACGTGTCGCGTTTTCCGAAACGTTTCCTATTGTGTTCTGTAAACGCATAGATCCGGATCAGACTTGGTGTTACCATCGCCATCTCTCGGAAAGTGATAAATGTGACAATTGACACGTCACAGCTTATACGTTTTGCTCGAAAATTAAAATTTCCAGTTTGAAACGAGACGCAGATACATTTTATTTTGATTATAAATAGTTTAATAAATAAATGAGGGCGGAAATGCACGGTTCGATGGCAGATTGTAAATTTCTGTCAATCAATCAAGCTATGCCTCGCTAGGGGGCGGTTAGGGGATCTGTTTGTGGGGAGAAGTTTCTGATCCGTAACGGCCGGTTGATTTGAAACGTTGCGCGAACGTTGTGTTTTATAACCTCACCCAATGATGATAAATTGGCGTCATTCGAAAATATGTGTGTCAAGCTTGTTATTAATTTTCGAATTTGAGCCCTCCAAATTTTATTTTATTTTCCATAGTTACGAAATTGATGTTCCATTGTTGATTTTCCGCAATTATGAATTGAATGCTCCAAAGATACGAAATTGATGTTCCAAAATTATGAGCTTGCCCGGGAAATGGTATAGATTTTTGATTAATTTGTTGCTACAAACCCAACAACAAAATGTAATGCATGTGCAATGTGTAGTTTCTATGAATCGTCAGACGTTGTGCAAGTAGCTTGCCCAGTAAACTCCAAAAATTAGATTAAAGTGAGTATATATATTTCGGGGCAACTTACCCCCTTCTTCAGCACTTAGCTTTTGTGCTGAAGATGGGGGTAAGTTGCCCCCGAAATATATACACACTTAAATTTAATTTATGTAGTTTACAGGGCAAGCTACTTGCACAACGTTAGTGTTGAACACTACAAAGTTCCGGCGATATTATCAATATCTATGAATCGCGCTAAAAGGTTTTCACCCTTGTACTTAATCTGGCATGATTATACGTTATATGTGGTAAAGAATTCACACTTTGAAAATGGACCAACGTTCAGGTACCCCCATGCTCCAAGAATTGCTCAGCCAAAGAATTTTATCAAATTGCAAATTATTCAGCATATTAGTGGTTGGTAAATTACATGCTTAGACTAAATTTATTTAAAAAAAAAGGCTAGCCTCCCCGGAAAATTTTTCCCAGGAGACATAAATGCAAGTTTTCCTCTAGGTGGACATAGTATAGTAGGTATTTAGCCTAATATGTATACGATAATAGTGTATGTAGAAATAATTTCACGGCGATTAATTATTTTGTTTGTGAATATTGAAAAATTGATTCTAGTTTCAAAGTAAAACAAATTCATAAAATAATTTTAGCCGGAAAAACGGCCGAAGAAAATCAATTCCGGCTAAAAATCCGGCCGGCCGGAATTATAAATTTCTTCCGGCTAAACCGCACGGTTTCCGGCTAAATTTGGCCGGAAAACGGCTAAATTGGCAACACTGGATATAACTTATAAACAAAATCACAAATTCAAACAAATTCATGCTTAAATGAACGTATGTGACACATACTTAGATTACATATGCATCAAAATACCATTCAACAAGTTTTTCTAAGAAAAATTTAAGATTTAAATTTCTCTGGGGTCTGTCAGTCAGTCTGTTGTGTCTTTTCCATGCAATTCGTACTGCCGAGGGAGAGATACGACCGGATAAGCATTCAATTGCCAGTATGGAACAAATTGAACAGAATCGTATACGCCTCGCTCATGGAACGTAAAAGCATGTGTAGAAATACAGACTACTCGACTAATCAGTCGAAACTGGGCTTCCTGAAACCAAAACCATTCTCTTTCAACATTGCATATTTTTACGAGTAAGTTAATTAATTAATTAGCAAGTATAATGTTTTCCTCAAAATAACGATTAACTTATATATGGTTGCGGATATAAGTTGTACTAAAACTAAACTTATAAATAGAACATTCATAACATTTATTTAAACCCCTCACAATCTCAGCCTCTTTATTTCGGTTATAAAAAAACAACCCTTAAATATCACTAGGTCCAAAACTATCTCATTCACTCCACTAAATTATGCATAAACTTCAACTACATTTTAGAGCTTTACAAAAAGAAATTTTTGAATGATATGATAAGCCGTCATCATCCACAAATGACATCAACTATATACCGTCATCTGCAATGATTGTCCCATCAACGCAGCCCGGATGCGATTGTTGATGACAATGATGATGATGATGACGAAACTTTCCAAACTTAAGGAAATTTCCTTCAAGCTTCCATACACACGACTCTATCATCCTTACTATCTACTGACATGACCAATAATTAGTTTCCTGTTCTGATATGTACATATGACACCTGTCCACAGGGATATAGTAAATTGGATGGAAAGATGGGCAACTGAAAAGGACATTTCCAACTTCAGGTGTCAAGCGGACCAAAATTAAATCCAACGCAGTCTTGTAAAAGGACGGATGTCACAAATTGCCAATTGGCAAGCCCAAACTTTATATTATGCCCACTATTCTGTGCTCAATTTTTTTTTGTATGTCTTTCGCTACTGAACATGTTTTTGGATGTTAACTCTGTGCGGATAAAATGCTTAATCAAACGATTATTTGACGCTAAGAAGACGTTGGCTATGTGTACAGGTGAGGTAATGGCAGGACATATATCGTTCCGGTTAACGGAAGCCGTCACAGGACGACATAGTCGTATGTACTAGGAACTTTATGCATTAGGTGTCTTTGAAAACTTTTCGACATCGCATGTATTTGGTTGGATTGGACATGTTGTGCCGTTGTATACACTGTTTCGGTTAGTAGCTGTTCGTCCCATCAATTGACTTCTTAAGTCTTGTACGTCTGGTGACGGGTGGCAAGAAGCAAGGATTGAAAGAGTGTTCTACGAAGAGATTCAGTATTGTAGGTGGACAGACGAATTTACATCGAATAAGCCAAGATGGCAAAATGTAGTCGTTCAATCGTTGAAAATTAACTTTGAAGCAATGGTATGGTTATCTATTGCTAGAATTGGGAATTTGATGCTAGACTAATAAGAGTATCAGTGTATACATATTGAAAATTGATGTTTTGAATATAATGATAACTCGGATATTTTTCCAGTAAAGTTGCAACTAGACATATTCTTGTGAAAATTTCTACTGACAATCTTACAAAAAAAAAACGCAGTGAAAATTATTAGAAATCTAGTTACTTATTTCCTAATGATTTTTACTAGAATCTAGTAACAAAAAGTTTACTGTGTATGCAGGGGCGGCACATAGCGCAGTGGACTACGAGATTTAGGCGCCCACAGGCCACAAAAAAATATTTATTTAATAAACAAATCACAACTGCGAAAATTATATTAAAACGAGACCTAGGCTAATTATGGGCGCGTGTTACATTCACAATGTAAATTAATTTAACCAATTATACTACATTCACAATGTTAATTTTTACACACCCCTAACAAATGAAATGTCAAAAATCAGAACATTGTATTAACCTAAAAACAAGAATAAAATCGATCTCTTTTAAACTTAGCCGCCGTCCGAGCTGGACGCTCGTTTTCTTTAGCACAGAAAAGTACTTAGAGTTAGAAACTCTGACCACTGGCGGCAGCGGAAAAGACATAGAGCTGGAAACTCTTATCATTGGTGGCAGCGGTGGGATAGTGGTTGGATAACTTTTATTATTTTTATTCTCAACCATTATCTCTATTTAATTACACGTATGTATATCATTTCTCGGATACTGATCATCGACCTATTTCTCAACAAGGGATAGTGATTTTGCAAAGGCTGCTCTTGGAGCTCATATTAACGGTTTCACTGAAGCTACGGCGAGTACAAGTACGAGGACGACAGTGAAATTGCGGTGCCCCAGTGTGCAGTGTGCATAACATTACTTTTGCGCGGTTTCAATTAATCGCCTAGTGCACATTCAATCGCTATTCAGGAGACAAGGTCAATTTGGAAAAAAACGCTACGACGAGTACGAGGACGACAGCGAATTTGCGGCGCCTCATAACCCTACTTTGCGAGGTTGCAATTAATCATCTAGTGCACGTGGAATCGCTATTCAGGAGACAAAGCAAATTCGAAAAAACGCTACGACGAGTGCAAGGACGAGTGTGAAATTGCGGTGCCTCAGTGTGCAGTGTGCATAACATTACTTTGCGCGGTTGCAATTAATCGTCTAGTGCACGTTGAATTGCTATTCAGGAGACAAGGTCAATTTGAAAAAACGCTACGACGAGTACCAGGACGACAGCGAAATTGCGGTGCCTCATAACCCTACTTTGCGAGGTTACAGTTAATCGTCTAGTGCACGTGGAATCGCTATAATTCAGGAGACAAGGACAATTTGGAAAAAAAACGGTAAATAACTAAACTTAAATTTACTAAATTTGAATTTGTTAGTTAATTAACTATAATAATCATCAAGTAAGAAACCCTCCCAAATTAATATTTATAAATTTAACATTTTGCTAATTTAAAAAGGAAAAAGTTGGCCTCATGCAGGCCTGTGGAGAGGGTGGGGGGAACGGGGGGATTCCCCCCGGGCCCGGGATTCCAAAGGGGGCCCGGAATTGGACACAAAAGTTGTGCTTTAGTGTTTTTTTTTCATACAAATTTCTATTTTGAGGTCCTTAACTAAGAAACCTTATTAGAACTGTATCTAGCATTTAGTATTACACATTCTGCACTAGGCTTGTGGCCCCAAGTCTAATATTAAATTGTTAGGACTGGGGCCCGAATCATCATATTCAATCAACAAATCAACATGATCGTTTCTTTACTAAATGTCTAAATTCAATCTGCCCTCGCATTTTGAAAGTGCATGTATAACTTTTTACGTAAATAAATTAGAAAATTCGACTTCTTCATCCATTAACGTAACGTTTTTAAAAAAATGTTTGTTCAAAGTAAAAATAGGAGTGACATTTTTTCTAGAAGGACTTTTCCGGGCGATCATTTTGTGTACGTACTGCGCTGCTGCTAAATTCTTTTCAAGGTACCAACACCGAGATTTTGGTCACTTAAATTCAGCGTCCCCTCTAAGAGGGGGCAAGCCGGGCGATCGCCCAGGGCGCCACATATTAGGTGCTGCATTTAGAATGGATAAAAGGCTAAGTAAGATCTGCGTAAATTTTAAGTCTGTGATGCTAGCACCCGCCCTACTTTCAGAAAACAAAGCGCGACAATTCGCTGCTATGTGCTAATTCAGTTACTCTTTAAAAAAAGACACTAATTTCAGAATTACTTGTATGTACTAATTTCGTTCGCCAATTGAAAATTTAGTTCCTCTTTCTTTTCACCAGAATAAAGGACATTGCATGATCTCCAATTTTTACCGAGGGGATGGATGGATGGATGGATGGATATGGCGCTGAGATAGGTTGGGCTGGTTGCGCCCGATACTGCAGCCTGCTGGCTTATTGTATTACCCATCTAAGCGAGCAAATTTCAGGTTATGAGTTCTGTCCTACGTAAAAGGCTTAGAAGAAAGCTAACCAGGTTTACTTTGGGTGCACCCATACTGGTGGTTTGAGCCCCAAAGAAGTTTTGTCTCCAGCTCATAAGAGCGGGACATTCGAAAATAACGTGCGAGGCTGATTCCTCATCTTCGTTACAGAGGCGACATAGTGGGTCTTGTGTGTAGATCCCTATTGTATGCAGATGTTTCCGTAGGGTGCAATGACCGGTTATAAGGCCTGTCACTGCCCTGAGGTTCGTTTTACTAAGACTGAGGGCTTCGGTGCAGCTGGTATGCCAGTTAGATTCCAGCATGCGCTTGCTATGCCTGAGCCCTTCAGCGAGTCTCCATCGGTCTTGGAATTTTTCCTCGGTCCATCGTCTGGCAACGGTTCTGGCAGTAGATTTACTGATCCCGATTGCAGGTTCAGGACCAGTTAAGGGTAGTTCGGAACCGTCTCTTGCGAGGGCATCCGCTTTCTCATTTCCTTCGATCCCCTTATGTCCTTTCACCCATTTCAGAGTTACTTTGTTTCGGATTGCTAGGTTTTTGAGATTTTGTTGGCATTCCCAAACCAATTTAGAGGTTGTTTTGGGATTTGCAATTGCTTTTATAGCAGCTTGACTGTCGGAGAGAATATATATGGTCTTATTGGTATATCCCTTTCGAGTACTCTCCCCTGCTGCAAGGTTTATGGCTATAAGTTCTGCCTGGAAGACAGTTGTATATTGACCTAGGGGTTTGGAGATACTATAGTTGTTGGTTTTAGTATAGACTCCTGCCCCTGTTCCTTCGTCTGTCTTCGACCCATCAGTGTACCACACAATGTGATTTGATAGATGGTTGTCGTTCCATTTACTCCAGTCTTCCCTAACCGTTGAGGTTTGGATGTTGGAGTCGAAGGTGTACATGGCCGGGGTATAGTCGCTGCCCATATCTAGGATTGGGTTTGCAATGATTTCTGTGATCGTACAGTGTCCTACCCTTTGTGGTGTCCACATGTTCGATGATTGGAGTCTGTACGCTGCGAGTCTAGCCTCTTCTGTGATTTTGAGGTCCAGTGGTGGCAGGTCTAGTAGTTTCTCTAGAGTTAAAGTTGGTGCACTGCGCATGGCGCCGGTTATGCTTGCGCAGGCCAGTCTCTGTACTGATCCCAACTTCGCTACTGCTGTTTTTTGCTTGATTTTAGTCCACCAGACTATGGAGCCATAGGTCAGACGGTGTTTGACCACAGCTTCGTATATCCAGTGTATCATTCGTGGTTTTAACCCCCACGTTTTTCCTATTGCTCTTTTAGTAGCATATAGGGTCTGTTTGCCTTTTGATATTGTGTTTTGCAGCTGCTTGTTCCACGTGAGTTTGTTATCAAGGGTGACTCCCAGATATTTTACCTCCGTGGTAAACTGCAGTTGTTGGTTGAATAATGTTGGAGCGTTGAGCCCTTCCAAGTTGTATTTGCGACTGAAGGTTATTAATGTTGTTTTGGCGGGATTGACCGATAGGCCTACCCTCCTACACCAATCCTCCACTTGGGTTAGAGCTCGTTGCATGAGTTCAGAAATAACTCCTGGATATTTTCCCCTTATAAGGATGCTGATGTCATCGGCATATCCTAGGGTATAGAAGCCAGTATTATTTAGCTGGACCAGTAGGCTGTCCACTACAAAGTTCCACAGGAGGGGTGAAAGTATACCCCCCTGTGGGCAACCTTTGAGGACAGCTGTATACATCGTTTCACCGAATAATTTTGCATGTACTTGTCGTCCTTGAAGCATTGATTTTATCCACCGACATAGGGTGTTTTGAACTCCATGACTCGAGGCGCCGTGTACAAGAGATTCAAAGGAAGTGTTGTCGAAGGCCCCCTCTATATCTAGGAAGGCCGCGAGCCCTATTTCTTTGATTTCTAATGTGGTCTCAATCTTCCCAACTAGATGGTGTAGTACTGATTCACATGATTTCCCTGTCTGATAAGCATGTTGGTTTGGGTGCAACGGGAAAAGCGACAAGCACCTTTCCCTGATGTGTTTATCGACGAGCTTTTCCAATGACTTAAGTAGGAAGGAGGTTAGACTTATTGGTCTATACGATTTCGCTAGGGTTTGGTCACGCCCCGGCTTTGCCAGAAATGCTACGTTTACCTGCTTCCAAGTGATTGGGATGTATCCTAAGGCTATGCTGGCTCTGAATAGTCTTAGTAAAAGCGGAGCCAGGGTCGTAAAACCCTGCTGAAGCAGGGCTGGGTAGACACCGTCTGGTCCTGGTGATTTGTAGGGTTCGAAAGAGTGGATCGCCCATTCCACCCTATTATAAGTTACTATTTGGTTCGCAATCCGCCAATCGTCTTTGTTAGCCCTGAGAAAAAGGGAGTTGTCATCCAACTGGTCTGTGCGCTCCGATGTTATCGTTGATCCAGGAAAGTGAGACCCTAGGAGGACTTCCAGGGTCTCCTTACCTGTTTTTGTTTGGTTTCCATCGGAGTTTTTAAGTGTTCCGATGGGGTTTGTTGGATCCTTGGCTAGAATCTTCTGGAGTCTCGCTCCTTCATGCAAGTTTTCTATTTCTTCGCAGAACTTCCTCCAGGATTCCCTCTTGGCTTTCCTAATTTCTTTGCTATACTGGGTTAGGGTGCAGCGGCATGTGTCCCAAACCCCAGTTCTTTTGGCTACGTTGAAAAGCTTACGTGTCTTCTTACGCAGAATGTTCAGGTTCGAGTTCCACCATTTGCATTTCGCATTCGAGGGGAGCTACCTTATTTTCGAATAGAGGACGAAATTATAGCACGTACAATTTTATTGTTTCATTTAATTGCGATTTGATTTCCGGAAGCTCCGATCTAAAGTTTCTGTTTAGTTTGTTGTGTTACAGGAGTAACTCCCGAGGAAATTCGTATGAAATAAAAAATAGGGAGTCGCATAAATGCTGACCACATAAACGCGTTTAAAACACACTCTTCTGATAGAAATGTATGGAAACAAAGACATTCATTTCATCATTACTTTTTTGGAGTCATTTTCCTTTATTTTCATAGACATTTCGCAGCATAATTTCACTTAAATTTGCCAAACCTTCGCGTGGATGGATTTCTTCAGTTGATTGCATTGATTCATCTAGCATTCTTTTTAGCAAGGTGAGGAATCAAACCACACATAACACATTGTCAGAGCTCCTAATTTGTGTTCGGGAATGCTAATATCGGAATTTGGCTACGTCTCCTCGATTTAACTAGGTCTAACCTTATTGCATTTATGAAAATAAGCCATGCACGAAATCCGGCTAATTGAAGTTTTTTTTTATGTGTAGTTTCCAAGGAATTTATGGAAGGCAAATGCAGGAAATTGGTAATGAATGCGAGCACCATTTTTTGAAACAATATTTTGAGAGCAGAGTTTTCTAAAAATGTGTTGAGTGTTTCAGTGGAAAACCAAATTTCCCATTTATTTTCGATTACATTAAGCTTTACAAGATTTAACTTTGAAACTCCAAACAAACTCTATAAGGCCTTGCTGAACTGTGGTGAATTGCGCTTCATAGTATAAATGATAGCTAGACGTTGGTTTGAACCCCATTGTGACCATGAATTTGTGTGTTGTCTCTATGAAAATTCTCCTACGTCAGCTAGTTTCACTATGTTAATCGTTTCGGAGCAACGACCATGATCTGCCACAAGCACTCGACAAGAGGAAACAATCCTTGGAATCGATTCTACAACAACGATGTCCATCCATACTATCTTTACTATCAATTTGCCTGGTACAACACCTAAGGGGCGGCAATTTGTCCTCTTGCCCGGGACGGCAGAAGTGCTAGTGCGGGCGCTGCTTAAATTATTGAATCTCCGTTTCAATCTATCTATCAATCATTCGTTTTTCGTTTCCCAAAAATTAGGATCGAGCCACTTCTTTTCTCAGTACCGTATAGCCCCATTTGAAAATTTGAACGTCCAGTGATTTGTCTGATAAATTTTTAAAAGTTTTAGGACAGAATTAATTTTCTGAGTGTACTGAACGATTCTGTAGAAGAGATGGTCAAAGAGGGACAATAAAATAAGCATAATGTATACCTACACTTTGGAAAGTGTACCTCTTCTTGTCTACAAAAAAATCTTAATTTCCAGAAAATTGTTTTTCATAGTCGCGATTTATTCATGGTTCAATAAATCTTTCTTACGTCTTATGAACCCCTAAACCTCGAAGACCAATAGTAGGCTCAGGAGAGTTATTTATCTCCATAAATAGGTACTCGTTTAACATCTGTGTGAGATCATAGTCCGTCCACATACGTGATTTATAAGGTAAAAAATATAAATATACAATTTTTTAAGAACCGAAATGTAAAAAAAATGTTCTTCGATTTATAATTTGTTATCGTATGGAAGGGGAGGGCCCGGAATCATTGTCCCCCCGGGCCCGGATTTTCTATCCACGGCCCTGGCCTCATGACATCACCTCAAAAGGGTGATTATAAAGTGAAAGTTGGGGACGATACAATCATATTTTTAGAAGAAACTGAAATTATAGATAGATCTCACGAAGAGAATCTTCTAATCGAATTCGAGGGATCTTTCGTTGACTATAAGAGTTTTATCGAATAAAAGTATTTAAATTGTTTAAACTCGAGTGTTAGTAGTGTCGATATCGGGTTACAGAGTGAAATAATGGCAACGGTTACTTTCGCGGATCTTAAAGCATTCATTCCAGTTTTCGATGGTAAACTCGAAGATGCCTATAGTTTTATTTTTGGTTGCTCGCAAGCTTACGAACTTGCATCTGCAGATCAAAAGCCAATCGTTTTTAAGTACATCTTATCGCAAATGCGCGGGAACGCTCAAGTTATAACCTTAAACGAGAGTTTTTCGGGATGGGATGAATTAAAGAAGAAATTGCAAGAAGTGTATAAGGAGTCCGACTCCGCGTTACAGCTTCACCGAGAGCTGACTTGCATAAAACAAGGTCCATCTGAAACGGTTCTAGCATATGTACAAAAAAATCAAACTCTTCATCGCAGAATTCTTACATCTAGGGAAGGAATCGTGAGTAAATTGAATCAACCGGGTGAAAAAGCATATATTGCAGAGCAGGCTTTGATGGTTTTTATAAATGGATTGCTTCCTAACCTTTGTCAATTTGTGATTTCACAAAAGCCGAAAACACTGTCAGAAGCGAGTCGATTTGCTCAGGAAGAGGAGCAACGACAAAAGGCTTCTAGACTTATGAATAGTCGAAATAGCTTTCCACAAACTAACCAAGTCATAAGCGAACGAAAGTGTTACATTTGTGGGAAAGCTGGACATCTGCAACGCAATTGCAGGTTAAATAGACGGTTCCATATGAATCATGCCACGGAGGATCAAAGGTTGAGACCTGGACCCTCTGGGACTGTTGCAAGTCCTAACGAAAAAGGTTCTAAAGAACAAAATCAAAAGTCAAACGGAAGCGAGTTTCGTGTCAACATAGTGGAAGTAGAAGATAGTCCATATGTTTGTTTCCATCATGATGGTAGAATTTTAAAATTTTTGGTAGATACGGGAAGTTCTATAAATCTAGTTGCATCCAGGAATGTTTTTGAAAAGGACATACACAAAAGTGATGCAATCTTATTCAAGGGTCTTAACAGTGTTGACAATAAGTCTTATGGGTCAACTAAGATAAATATGCAAAATAACGATATAGTGTATTTGACTGAGTTTCAGGTTGCTAAGAATAGCGTAATAAAAGAATGTGATGGAATATTGGGAATTCCATTTATGAAAAAAATCAATGCTGAAATCAATTTTGTTACTGACGAATTGATCTGCAATGGAAACAGGATACGTTTATCAAGGAATAAGATAAACATCCCTGCTAGAAGCGAAGTAACCAAGTTTATTCAAATCAACAAAAGCCAAGATAAAGAGGTTTTTGTAAATGGCTTCCAACCAGATGATGTTAGCATTCCTGATATTTTTGCGAAGGTAAATCGCCATGGCGAAATTCCCATTACTCTATACAACAGCTCTGACGCTGAAAAAAAGGTTTTCGTCAACAAAATTCAGGTGTTTGATGTTGACACTGAAACATTAAAGGAATTAAGAAAAGAGATTCACATTAGGGATGATCATCTAAACGATGAAGAAAAATCAACCCTTCACTCGATTCTCGAAGAATACAAAGAACTTTTTGGAGAAATAGATCCCAACAACTTAACTAAGGCAGCTGAACATTCAATTGATTTAGTGCCAAATGCAAATCCAGTCCATGTGAAACTGTATCGGTACCCAAGAGTACATATAGAAGAGGTAAACTCACAAGTAAAGAAATTACTGAACGACGGTACTATTAAATGTAGTAATTCACCATGGAATGCTCCTCTTTGGGTTGTCCCTAAAAAGGCAGACGCATCAGGTGTAGTTAAATGGAGAATGGTGGTCGACTATAGACGCCTGAATGAGTTAACCATCACCGATAATTATCCACTTCCAAATATTAGCGATATATTAGATCAATTAGGGAGAGCAAAGTATTTTTCGATAATCGATCTGCGATCCGGCTTTCATCAGATCCCTGTTAGGGAGTCTGATCGTCCTAAAACAGTTTTTTCTACTCCAAACGGGCATTACGAGTTTACAAGGATGCCATTCGGACTGAAAAATGCACCGAGTTGCTTCCAGCGTATGATGAACAATGTTTTATCTGGTTTGCAAGGCTCTGGATGCTTCGTCTACCTGAACGACATCGTTATTCACGGGAATTCTTTGGAAGATCATAACACAAAGTTAAGAGAAGTTCTGGAAAGACTTCGTATTAATAATCTAAGAATTCAGCCAGATAAGTCCGAATTTTTAAGAAAAGAAATAATGTATTTAGGTCATGTTGTTAATGAAAATGGAGTTAACATGGATCCTAGGAAAATTAAGGCTATAGATGAAATTTCTCGTCCAACGGAGATGCCTCCTTCAATGCGTTACAAACTTCATGACAAAGTTAGTATACCCTTTCACTCTATGAGCGAAGGGTATGAAAAAACAACATTTTCCAGCATTTTTGTAAACAAGGAGAGAGATACTCTTTTCGAAGTCAAAATAAATGCTTCATTTAGTGTCCCTTTTTACCAGCTAAATAAGCCTGTACCTCGAAAAAGAAACATCATTTTACCTAAAAAATTTCTTGTGGAAAGTACCCTTAACTTCTTCCAGAAAGTAGATTTTACAGAAGTCCTTAGACCCAGGCATTTTCACCATAAAATTATGGTTAGTCAAGCGGTGAGTTTCTAGTGCAGTTGCGATGACATCGATTCTACTTGGTGCGAAGGGGAATTATTGTCCATCGATGGCCTGAAGATTTTGAATTTTAGCCACTTTACGACCAATATGTCTTTAGTCTGATCGATCGTTTTGTAGTCGCATAATAATTTCCCTATTTGCCGTTTCTTTTTGTGCCTGTTGCGTTGTCCAGCCATGTATAATCCTCTATAAGTCTTGCAAATCTTGTTGAAATATGAGTTGTATTGAAAATATTGGAAATCTTACTGCATAACATTAGAAAGAATATTTTTTTTTAAATATACATGATGGCAATAAAAAGGTGAATTATGCTTATAACATTAATTCGTTACTATGTACTTAAACACAAATTGAGAAAATAAAATGCTCGCAAAATTACCCGGTTTTTTGGAAAATCATTTGAGATAAATCTAAGTTCAAGGAAACGCAAAAAATCAGTAACCTATCACCATGGGATTTCTATAATGGCCCGGACCGAGCGACTTTTTAACAAGCTCTCACACTGCACTGCTCTTTTCTGGAAAGTAGATCTGGGCAGGCATTCGTTGTGGTGAGGAATCCTGTTTAAGGATCGCATGCCGATGCCTAATCGACTAAGAACCTATTTCCGAACGCGTCATCACAGCCAGGTTCAAATTCTGAGTATGTTAAATCACAATTATCCACTGGTGTCATGGGCGTAGCCAAATAGGATTTCGTTCAGGAGGTGGCAAGTCCTAAATTTATTTAACATCATGATCGTAGATTAGGAGGTCGAGGGTACGTAATTAAATTTTACGACAAGAATTGGATATCTCAATTCTGGTTAGTTAAATTGTCGGGTTTAAAAATACTGCTGGAAAAGGTAATGTTGTCCCTTTCAGATGAAATGGCTTTAAATTCCATTAACTTTTTAGAGAACTTCATGTGATATATCCCTAATCCCTTACTCTAACCGTAAAACATGGCAGACGAAAAAAAAATCATAAATGATGCATTTAAGTCCAGAAGTCATGAAAAGATGAAATACGGTATCTATTGGCTTATGAGTTTTTGACGGCGAAATATTTCCTTGCAAATGCTCAATAGATTGTGGTTGAAAACCATGATCACAAACATTGTACAACCTTTGTTTGTTCGACGAATTTTCTTAATAGAAAGATTAACCCTAAAGATGAGCCTCTCGGCTCGAAACATATAAGCATTAAATAGTAACTGTGATCAATGGTCCCTAGAAAACAACATCGTCAATATACGTATACAATAGTGTATCCAATCAATATATCGGAATAAATCACGAGCATCTTTATCGTCCAAGACAAATCAAACACCTGCAAATAAATTGGTATAAAAAGACGCATAAATCTGTCAAAAGACCGAATACATTAAAACTCAATTTTTGTTGATTAAAAAAAAAAATGTCGCTGCAAATTTGTATATGTTTATTTACGGTACTCAATCAAAATTACCTTTTTTTAATCAAATATCAAATATGTATGAAGGTATATTTATGAACTTGGTTCTTTGGCTTTTAGTAAACTGAAAAGGACTTTGCAAGAAGGCTATTTGTAGTTTAAAATAAACATCTACTTCATAAGTTTTTTTATTGCATATTTGTGTATTAATTTATTGTTTTTTATAATTTTGATTTTTTTTTAATTCTTGCGGATAATGTTAACGTAATCCTATCCAACTTTTAGTAAATCTTATCTCCGTCATATACACATGTGTTGAAAGCTATTGCTACTACACACAAATATTCTAAAACAAAATCCGAAGAAATGAAAAGCTCTATTTCAATTCAAAAGATTGACACTTTATATGCAAATATTTTTTTTATTTTATTTAATATCCACTATACAGATTACCATACCATTATGTCCAAAAGCGAATTATATTTTTAAAAACTCACATGCATGGCAGATGAATCCATCTTTCTCGATAAACACATATAAAAGGCTGACACGCAACATTTTGATGGATTTATTACTTGCTTCTAAATGAGAAAATTAGTTAAATTTGACTTGATCAAGCGGATAGAAGATGTTACTCTTATTTAAGAATCTTATGGTTTGTTGTTGGCTTAATTTGCGGCATGCTTTTTTTCTTAATTTTATATGGATACAGACTTCATCAGGTTTCTAATCAATGTGTGCTAATTGATCAAGATGATGAAAAAAGAGGAATGGTTAGAAACGATAGAATTTAGTTTAATAGGAGAACCGACATTTGGATTTTTTTTTGTCAAGGTTGCATAGAAAAGTTGTTTTCTTCACAATCGATTTCTTTACTAGTTGTGTTTTATAAACGCCGCTTTTCTTCCTGAATAGGATACAATATTTTAATTGGGCAGCTCAAGAGAGAAGTTTACTGTGGGGTTTTGACTGAAAATCATTTAAAAGAAAATTGTCCAGTTGCCCAAATGTTTTCAAAAGCCTATTAAATTTTAGGAAAAAAAATTTACTAATGGAAAAATCAGTAGAATATTAGCAATATTGGTTATTTTTTCACAATTCCCTTTTTCAATATTACCATATGTTCCAAAGCTTATACTAAGGTTTATAATATAATGGGACCATGCTGAAATCTAATAAGAATCTTCTATATATTATGTTGTTATATAAAAGAAAGTCGTGTTAGTTACACCATTTATAACTCGAGAACGGCTGGACAGATTTTCATGATTTTGGGTTTGTTGGATTAGGCTATGGCCAGAATAGCATAATAACTATGTATTAAAATATGCAAAAAAAAATCACAATAAGCTGAAATTTACAATGGGTTCTTTTTCACCTATTTCTGCGTGTATTTCTTGAACATATGAGCGGATTTCAGTAAATTTCTTCCGCAGGATTGGTCTCTACCCAAAGTAACAGGACAACCATCGAGACATATGAAAAATTCACAATGGAGCACAATTATAAAGACAATTATTTTTCTTATACCTACTTCTTTCTGACTTTCTTGAACAAATTACAGGATTTCAGTAAAATGACCCCAACTTATGGGTCTACACAAGGCTCCGACCGCTATTGAAGTAAACAGAAAATTCACAACGAGCAACAATTCACAATGAGATTTTTTCACATCCTTTTTTTAAATTTCTTGAACTTAGCAGATTTGCCCTAAATATCAAAATAATATTGAAACATGCAAAAAAATCACAATGAGCAAAAATATTAAGATTTGTTTTCCGTGTATTTCTTTCTGTATTCCTTGAAAGGGTAAGTGTACACCCAGAATAATCGTTAAAATATGCGAAAAATCACAAAGAATAATTATTATTAAAAACAGTTCATTTTCAAATACTTTTGTCCATATATCCAAAGTCGGATATACGGAACGTTTGAGCAAAATGTTGAAGGAAGCTCTTTTCCTTGGCCACTTTGAACGGATTAGGGGGGTTTAGTAAATTTGCTGCACCGTATTTGAGTCTGTACCGAATACGATTAGAAGTATAGAAAGTTCGCATAAATTGGGAAGAACATGTTGATCAAAGTAATTTTTCCCATTTCTTTAAAAAAAACTAAATCATGCCACTATAGGGAACGGTGGTCGTTAAGGGGTTAATAATTTTATGATTTTTGTTTGCACCCTGCGTCGCAATTCATGATGAGTTCTTTTCCACAGACTTCTGTCTGAATTACTTGAACATGCTAGCGGATTTTCGAAGATTTTTCCGAATAGCAAAATAAGTATTGAAAACTTCGGAAAAACATTCACAATAAGCAAAATTATGAAGACTGCCTTTTTTCACATAATTTTGTTCCGTATTTGTTGAAAGAATTGCAGTATTTCAGTAAATTGATTCCACCGGATTTGTCTGCAACCAGAATGTCTATTGGAATATGCAAAACATTCACAATAAGCAAAATTATAAAAACACTTTTTTTGAAATACTTTTGTCTATACCTCCTGAACTAATTCAATATTGAGTAAATTTGCACCACGGGATTGGATTCCATCTGGATGTATCAAATGGGAAAGCAACAACAACACATTGGTCTCAGTGATGACACGATCCAAGATAGAGGTGTCTGTAGAAATAGCGGAATTAAAACAAGCACAAAATTCACAATGAACAAAATTATGGAGACGGTTATTTTTTAAATACTTTCGCATTTAGCTCCTGAACGGATAAGCAGATTCTGGTAAAAATGCTACGCCTGGAGAACAATTGTGAAAGCAGTTTATTTTCTCCATCGTTTGTATATGTGTGGAGGAGGAGTAAAGGAGTAAAATTATTAATGCAGCTTAGCTTCTCCAATTTTTGTTTACACCTCCTGAACTCTGTAGCGCATTTCACAAAATTAAGGCCCGTATTTATGAACATTCCTTAACTCAAAGAGACTTTTTTGTCTCCTTTGACCAGGGTTGTGCTTTGTTCCTGATGTCACCGCCGCTATGCGAAAGTCCACAGGTCAAGGAGACCTTGGGTCAAGGATGCCGAAATTCAATAAATTAAATGTCATTCCCCATAGTTTTTCATAGAAAAAAAAGTCTCCTTGAGTTAAGGAATGTTCATAAATACGGGCCTAAATTTAGTATTTCAATTTTATTCGATTTGAAAGGGAATGTTAGTGCGAGCGCAGCGAGCCTAAGATGGCAGAGCGAGCGAAGCGAGCTCTCACAGCTTGTAACTAATGATTCAACAATCACTTTTTTGGAAACAAACCATCAATGTCAGCGTTTCCAAAAAAAAAAACACTGGAATTTATCCCAGTCGCAGTATAATAATTTGTACTTCTGGAAATTCAACTTATTCAAGAATCCGCCTTATTCAACAAAGTAGCAAATCCACAACATATCCGTTATGAAAAATTCATAGATCTCAATCTAGAGCTGACTACTGACTTCAACTACCTACATCAGCTGAACATCCTACTACTTAGGCATGTACATGTATGTACATAAATGGAAATAGCAAATTTTTTGGAGATATACTTACATATCGCGAAAGTTTCTTTGGAAAGTAGAATGAGAATTAGGGTTACAATTATGTCACGTTTCTGTGAGGACACTTGAAGAGTTACACAAGATTTTTAAAATTAGTCGAAAACAGAGAAAGACGATATGGAGTCCTATAACTCCTTCCCATATAACATTCATTCAGATAAAACTCATCACCATCATATGCATCACTTAAGCACTTATTTAACATAACTGGAAAGAGAAAACCTCCAACCGGAGGCATGCAACAAGCAGGGATACCTACATTGTACCATCAATGCGAATAGTGAGTGTACGGAGTATTTGAATGTTGCTCTCAAATGGAAATGAACTATCGTGCCTTCCCACTGGCGTTCCACACGTTTTCCTGCAAAAAAAAGCGACTGCAATCTGGACAGATAACCGCGACAAGCCCTTATCGCGAATCCAAATTCTCCACCTTGAGCGCAAAAACTTGCTATTCAGGACTGGTGCAACATTTTTTTGTTTTAGAGTGTATCGTTTTCAACTAATCAAACCGACGTTGCCTAACCTCAGATCAGCACATAAAAGGACGTCGAAAAGTGGCGTGTATGCATGCAACAATCTCATCGAGAACGTGTTGGGCTCTGTTTGTTTGGTATCCTGATCCAACAGTTTGATGACGACAAGTGATAGCATATATACGACGAGGCTGCATCAGCTAAGAACTAGCCTGATGAAGAGCACGAACTCATCCTCGTACATCGCACTTTCATTCATTGCGAATTTCATATGAAACTCATATATGAACGGAGATGAGTCCTGTTCCTCATAACTTTCGGCATACATTGTCAGACGTATGATAGTCAAATAGAATGACTCGAGTGACGTGGCGTCGCCTGATATATTCAGGCACGATGATATGTGGGCTCCACAAAATCTATGCAACCGTCACCGTCGAGCTACAGATATGGTGGATGCCACGACATTTCGCATCCTCGTTGCATATTAGTCGGATTTTTTGTCGTCGCTCTAAATGTTTGGATAAATCACTTGGAACGCTGATGCGTTTTTTGGTGTATACGCTTACATGGGGTGTTATCTCGAGATTCGTTGGAATATATAGTATACACTCGTAGGCCTGTCAGGACGACCTAATATAGCTAGCATGACATTCTGTACTGGCACGACTATGTTTGGCAAAGTGAAGTAGTTGAACGTTTTGATGGTTGCCACTAATGGAACAGGAAGTGGATCAGAACCAGGCGCCAGAAAATGTACTCTCATCGTGTACGAATATATGTAGGTAGGCAACACGGTGCAATTGCTGAAGGTGGCGGCGGCGGCAAACGATGATGCAAAACACGACATGCGGTTGTTATAACCCCCATGTATAGTTTTGTGTATTTCACACCATTATCCTCCCTGCTTCAGTTCGTCCTGGCGGCATCCGCCACGTTGTTGTCATTTCAGTCGGCTGTCAGTCGGCCTGAGCTCAACTATGTTTGCGGCCAGCTCATGTGCCAAATATTTATGCGACAGCAAACTCGGCTCGTGTATAAACGAGCGAGTGATGCATTTTGTGGTTTGTCAGTTAAAACATGATTCGTTACAAAACCTTCGCTTAAATGTGCTGTCAACGCTGTTTTTTGGACCTGAAATCTCGACATTAGGCGAAGGTGTCACAGAACGCGTTTCCACGGTGCGGTGCCGCGCCGTGGTGGGTTACTTGACAAAGCGATATCAGCCCGACAGGCAAAAGATGATGCTGCGGATGCAGCAAATGACATTGGCGTGAGAGTGGCAAATGGTGGTGCGATGGTGGTGACTGATTCATGGATGATAAATGTTGCCAAGGAGTGCATCACATTTCGCTTCGTTTCGGTTACATGATGACAATGACATCAGAGAGTGTATACGCGAAGCGACGACAATAATAATAGCGCAACAAGAAATCTAGGAGTCAGCTTCTGGTTAGGCTTTTGCAATGCAATGTGACCGAGGCGTTGTATTTCGGAAGACTATGAATTAGTTTCGTGGTTGATGATGATGACGATTTTGATTTTCTGATTCTGGGGTGTTTTGGGAAATTTATGACAGCGACAATGTCGTAGAAAGGAAGAGGCGTTTTGATATAGGTAAAGCTAACGAGCTGCGTGATATGGTTAGGATAAAGGATACATTTTGCATGGATGTGTACACTTAGATTAAATTATGTTGGGCTATTGTACATGCAATGAATTTGAAATACTATGACCTTTTGAATATAATATTTGTAATTTTGCTAGGTTTGACGTATAATTGTTTAAATATTTACTTAAAAAAAAGTAATATACAGTGCTGGTAGAAAAAAGAAGTGGGGTATCTTGTCATACGAACCAGTTTTATCAACCAGCTAGTATGACCCCCAGCCTGTTGATAAAACTGGTTAGTATGACAACATACCCCTCTACTATTCCGAAAACAGAAATTGCTGTGTCTATAGAGAATATTGTTTATGTTTATACAATTCTGATAGAAAAAAGTTGCTAAATTTAAGGGTCGTTTTTTGATGTTAAAATTATAAGATTGAAAGCATTGAGTTTTGGCATGTAGAAACGAATCAATTTTACAATATTAGGAAAACTAAAAGGAGTTAAAGGCATTATTACGTAGAAGCGAAATGTACACGGTTGGAAATATTGGTTATTTTATAAATAAAATAGTATCCTAACTCCTATCTATTCCAAAACTTCAATCAAATTTTACTTTTTTCAATTAATATTTTTAGTTTATTCGAAAATTATATTAATTATACACTGAAAAAGGCTCTTCATAATATTAATGAATTTCATTCATTAAAAAATGTTCATTGTATGTATGCAGAAATCATTGATATTTCATTGAGATTTTCGGCATGGCTATGAAGGGTTTCTTATATATTTAATGAAAGAGAATCATTGGTTTCAACTTTCCATATTTCTGGTGAAATATCCATATAATTCGTAAAACAATGTAGTTTTACATGAATTCAATGAAATAAATTTAGATTTAATGAAATTATTTCATTGAAATATATTTGCTAAAAGCCTCTCATATCTATGAAAATACATTGGACTAATGATATTTTCATCATGTACATATTTTTTTTTTTTTTTTATTTCCTCTTCTGAAGTTTCCATCAAAGCGCAATAATTTATCCATATTAATGAATTTTTCATAACATTAATGAACGCTATTCATAACTCTGACTAATACTTTATGTGTGTCTAGAAACCTTCATCACGTATAGTCTGGTTGGTGTAGTAGGTAGGGTGTAGGTCTCGAAATCGTATGGTCCCGGGATCGAATCCCATTACAGCTAGGTAGGTTCAATTTATGATGCTTTATGATGCGTTTATAGGCAAAAGAAATGTGTGCAAAACTTGTACCGGCCTAAATTCAATACTGAACTCCAGGAGCTTTTTTTTATTTGAAAATAAATGAAAAAAAAACTATGAAACCATCATAGGTAAAGTGAAAATTTTTCATTAAATCAATGAAATTTTTCATTAAATCAATGTAATTTTTCATTACATATTAAAATAATGTAAAATCAATGAACTGAATTCATAGTAACCATGAAAGTATTCTTTGGCTGAAAATGAATGAAAAATTCATTGCATACACGAAAAATTACATTACTGTTATGTAAAAATTTTGTTCAGTGTATCCGCTACAGAATAAAACTTTTCAAATCCCCTTTTCATATTATACATTTTACACGGTCCTGTGGAAGAATAAATTGCATTGAATGTTGTTATAACATAAAAGCCTAAAATCAATCCTACTCTGTTAGGCCCTTATTTATACACTGAAACAATAATAGACGTAATATTCACGAAACGCATAAGTTGCCTTGTTTTCGTTAATATAAAATAATTTTACTTTGCGGTCATGATGGAATTCGTAAGGGTTTAAAATGCGTTTCTTTAGTTTTTAAGAAACCCGAATCGTTAATATTATTGGTCGATAATTTAATAAAACAAACGAAGTTTTTCGATAATTAGTGTTAAAATACTACGTTTCGAAGAAAAGTTTCCTTGTTTCGAAAATTTAAATAATTTTTCTTTAAAAATATTGGAACACTTTAAAAATCTGTGGGTTGTATTTAAGAATCTTTCGAGTTTTCCACGCTTAAAAAAGGCGTATGCAGTGTATATTTATTGAAAATCGGTGTTCCAGATAGGATCAATGTGTGGAAAACAAATTGTTGTGAACCATCAGAAAGATATTTTTACAAAAATAAGATACCTAAGTAAATTTATTTCAACACAGCTCAAATTAACATACTTCATATTTTTTATTTTTATTTCAAGATATAAAAATGACCTTTCGGTATTCTAGTAGCGGGAGAACGTTTTCTTCAAAACCAGTAGCAGTTTGCGCGATTTTTGATAAATCCTCATCATTGTCGGAAGCAACTAAAAAGTGAAGTCCTGTTTTATATATTTTAAATCCAATAGCCAATTTATATAATTTTGTTACCACTATTCGTCGTATTGTGGTATGAAAAAATAAAAAAAAAATTATTGAATAATCACTATGCAATCATATTGACAAATCAGAATCAAGATCAACGAAATATTCAAATTAAAAACGAAGTAAGATTTTGTGAAATTAACGTAAGAAATACGAATGATTCTGGTTAGCTTGAAGTTTTACTTCTTTTAATTAGAAACCTTACGTTCCTCTATTTAACGAAAAAAAGTGTCTAACTGTAAGAAATGTCTACTTTGATTTCCACAAAAAATGTCCATTGGTTACAAGAAATGGTTTCGTAAACTTTCGTAAAGAAGTTTCCCTGAGCTGACGAAGTACAACATTGGAGGTTTTTTTTTCGCTGTATTAAAAAGCAGGTTTTCAAAGTATTTACGACCAATTTTGGTTCAGTGTAAACATACCTTAAGGAAGCCAAGGCAACCTTAAGTTAAGGAATGAAATGTAATTTTCAATACTTGTTTAGCGAAATAACTTATTTTTAGATTAGTCTAACTAATTGGTATATTTATGGATTGGTCTAACTTCTTCTTTATGATTTATTATCCATTACGCATTAACCTTGGTTAGATACACAACCCGATATTTGGTTATATTTTAGTAGAATAATGAACTATATCGGTTATTGTTACTAAAGTGAGCATTTTTTGGAGTCTAAACTTGAAAATTTGCTTAAAAATGAACTAGATGGTTTCATGTGGGACACTCCTGAAACCTTAATTTTGTCCCTACACCATTATTGTTTTTAATTTGCTTAATTGTTACTCTTTGGGAAATTTTGTTATAAAATAACGTAATTGTCAAAGATACAACATGGTTTCAAGTATAACACAATTGTTAGAATTTGCGAAAATATCTTTTTGATATTTGGAAATATATTGGATACAAAGCTTCCCAGCGCTAACTGAAACAAAAACGGGGTGCCCATTAAAAGTGAACTAGTGTAAATCATGCATAAGATTTTTATTTTTTTAATTTTTTTCCTGAAACTTGGTAAGAATAAACTAGACACATGGGAGATATGTTTACACTACTTTCCAGGTAAATACGCGTTGAGGGAGGGTCGATTTAGGTAGGTTTTATGAAAGAGTTTATTTTTGAACCATTTCATTCACTAAAAGTACGTATGCGGACAGGTAGAATGAATTGGATTCATTAACTCAATGTTTAGAAGGTAATTACTGCCAAAATTACCATTGTTAGACAATTTATTTAGAAATTAAGTCGAAAGAAATGCGTCAGGTACAGTGGCGTAGATAAGGGGGGGAGATCAAGAAGATCAATCTCCCCTTCGGTCGCACATTTATTATTATTACTTTAGGTACGTAAAACAAAGCAAAAGTAAACTTCTTGTTGGAATTATTCAACGTGTGTAGTGTTTCATAAAAACATGAAACCATTTTCAGAACTGCAATATAAAATTTAGCACTTACTCAAATTTCAATTGTAAAATAGTAGCGTACCCATAGAATAAAAAGACTACAGCACAGGCACAGGACATTACGTTCATCTACTTTTTCACATTGGAAATGGAGCTTCGCACAGGCAAGCCATAATGAAGTAATCTAGAAGTGCTGCTCGAAAAACTCAATGAAGATGCATACTGGCTGTCGTGGACTATGTGGCAAATGCTGAGGAATTCTCTAAGCTACCATCCGAAAACGGTTCCATAATTTTTCTCGGCCATTTTACGTATTATTTTTCGATTCCCCAGTCATTTCATGTAGATGACATCCTAGCAGTCGTAAAAAGCGTACTCGAATTTTAGAATAAAATTCACTATTGTTGAACTCATCGCCGTTTCTCAACATACGAATTAAACCAACACAAACTGGAAAAGTTAACTTTTCGCCATACAGAAAACCATCGAGTACACCGAATTACATTCTAAGCGACTCACACTGCCCAATGTCCCACAAAAAAGCAGGCATTCCATAGTATGGTTTTTAGACTATGCGGATTGCCCCTCAGCATCACTGATTTCAAGGATGAATTGAAGCACATTAAGTACTTCGCTGTATTAAATGGATACAATGAAAAAAATGATTGAGGGCTTGGTTTCCCTACACTCAAAGAAAATATCGCGATTCCAAAAAACCAAATTATTTCCAGAAAAATGTTAAGAAAAAAGAGTTGCTCTTACATACGTCCCTGAAGTGATAAACAAATTAAAAAATGTCTTTGCAAAAAACACCATCTCAAGATAGTCCATAATAGTAAGGGAAAGTTGCAAGACCCAATTGTCAATATCAAGGACAAAACTGAAACAATTGAGAAATCGGGAATATATGAAATTTCATGTAACGATTTTGAGTTTACCTAGGACAAAAAGGACAATCCGCACACTTTTCAAAGAACATTTAGATGCGATAAACAAGAACCTGGTCCAAAAGTTAGCAGTTGCTCTTCATGCCGCGGAAAACAACCACACTCAATTGAGCCTCGACAACGTAAAATTGAAAAAGCAGGTGAACCAGCAAGCGAAGCTAGATGCATACGACAGTATATACAGTGGATCCTCGGTTAGCGAACATTTCGTATAACGAACGAAATTTTTTTGAAAGGAAATGTTTCGCTTAGTGAACGAAATTCCGGATAATGAACAAAGGAAATGGTGAAAATAGAGATTTTAGTGTAAAAATTGTGTAATTTTTAGACAGGAATTGAAGCAAACTATAATAACGGAGATCCGAGGTTTGCAGCCAGAAATATTGTGAAAGGTAATGGAACATACCTTAGAACGATCCCGTCTTTGCGAAGTCGCCCGGAGCGGTCATCTAAAGGATATCATTTTCCGAACATAGTGTAAACATATCTCCCAAGTGTGTCTATTTTTTATGTGAAAATTTCAAAAAAATAGGTTTAGAAATAAAAAAGTTATTCATGGTTTACACTAGTTCACTTTTAATGGGCCACCCTGTATTATAAAAGAAAAGGGATTATGCTAATAGAATTTTAGACATCAGAAAAAAGATAAATAAAACATCCCATGATCGAAAATCAATCTCGCGACCGCTATGTATTGCGCGTGAAGTACTTCAGATTTATAAAACATAAGAAGTATTTCCCTTCTGGCGCAATGGCAATAGTGACAGACTAGCACGCAAGAGAACCAGATGCGACTCCAGTTTGAAGCAAATAGATAAAAAGGTAATTGCCTTGGATAAAAAGGTATAAAATATAATATGCCTGAGATAAAAAGTGTCTAAGATAAATAAAATTGTCAATTCTGAAAAGAAAAAGTGTGAAATTTTTAAATCTTTAGCATATGAAATTGTAGTTATATTCACAACGATTTTACAACGATAATGTCTAAAAAACAACGACATTACAACAATATTGTTACGTTGATAGCCAGGCAAAAACATCTTTTTTTAGCAAACGTTTTTAAAACAATATTTTCCTAA
Organism: Microchrysa polita; assembly: GCA_949715475.1. Classification (NCBI taxonomy): domain Eukaryota; kingdom Metazoa; phylum Arthropoda; class Insecta; order Diptera; family Stratiomyidae; genus Microchrysa; species Microchrysa polita. The sequence goes on along the minus strand of OX454418.1, from coordinate 85,691,384 downwards.
CAATATTGTCATATAACCATGGTTATATTTCGGTTATATAACCGTTTTATAACTCTTTTGTGCTACTTGGGTACGGCTTTAATTTAGACCAATCTAAAAATAGATTTACTGACAGAATTAAAATGAGTTTAAATGTATTTCTGATTTATTACCCAAAAAGGATAATGTAAAACAAGTAGTACGTATGCATTAAAATTACAAAAAAAAAACACGTATTGCGGACGCAGCGCTCTGTTCGCTTGGTGTGGTAAGAAAATTTCTTATCTCCTTCTGAATAAAAAACGTGCGACGAACCATACCGAGTATAGAAACTCATTTCTCTATAAATCCCTATATCACAGAGTGGCGACAAGACGTTCGCGGCCACAGAGCACGGCCCTATAAAATTCAATAAAATAAATTAATGAAAACGAAAAAAATTGCTAGCTCATCAATATTTAGACTCCTTCCGAGAAAAAAATCTGGCTACGTCTCTGCTTTACCGTTATTTTAATGCCTATAGCAAATATACACAAAAAAATCATAAAAATCGGTCGAGCCGTTTCAGACGAATTCTTATGGTCGAACTCCTCCTCTGTCACTCGAGACTTATATATATATACAAGGTGGACCAAAAGTAATCATCCGATGTTCTTTTGCTGGATTTTTCTTAATAAAAAAAAAACTTCGGTTTTGCTTATGAAAAACGTTTATTTAATCCCTTAGAATTTATTGTTTCAAGTCGCAAAAATGATATCGACCAAGTGGCCGCCGCCACAGTTGATTACCATACGGGCCCGTTTTATGGCACTTTCCATCACTCTTCCCAGAATATCGGGCGACAGGTTTTTGCATTCCTATGGCGAATATTCTCCTTAAGGGCTTCAAGAGTCTGAGGCTTGTTGACGTGAACCCGCGACTTAAAAAAAAAATCCATAAAAAGAAGTCTGGAACAGTTAAATCGGGTGATCTGGCCGGCCAGTGAAAATCACCAAAACGAGAGATTAACCGACCCGGAAATGTTTCCTTCAGAATATGCCCGCGTTCCTTAGGAGTAAACCGATTCACGGCTTGACAGTTCGTATTCTACGGTTACTTCAGAAATTAGGAAAAATGAAAGAAAAAAAGTTACAGCGAATTCCAATAGAGTGATAACTTTTGGCCCACCTGGTATATGTTTATACATATATAGTTAGAGACATCATGTATATCTTATCAAGCGATATTTTCATATGTAAATGCTCGGCTGTTCGGAGTGGAGACCTCACACAATTCTTGAAGCTAATTCCCGATAAAACTGAATTTGTTTTATAATACTATTAAAATAATATGTCCTTTGAAGCATAACCAATCAGTTAAAACGTAAGCAAATTTTAATGGTTTTCGCGTTTTCACTCGAGAAATTGTAGCTGAGTAAGTTTTTGCATTCATTGCACAGCGAATGAAAATAGCGACGACAGATTTGTGAGAGGAGCTCGAAATGCTCCAGTACGAGTAGCTTCAACTAAACGTTTAATTTAAGTCAAAGTTTAGCGATATCAATGACTGGAGATTTATACTTTTTAATATTGCTTAAATTTGGTTACCATTGCACGTATACATAGTCCAAACGGTGAGCTCCATCACTGAAAAAACTCATTTGCTAAAAACAAGAAAAATTACAATAAAAAACAGCCAAGGAATAATTTTTCCTGATTTAAGATGTATTTTCTTGTTCCAAGAAAAGTTTTTGCTTATTTATTTATTTTAAGCAAAGACTTTTCTTGGAACAAGAAAATACATCTTAAATCAGCAAAAATTCTTCCTTGGCTGTTTTTTATTGAATTTTTTCTTGTTTTTAGCAAATGATTTTTTTCAGTGATAATACCATAAAATTGTCAATTATGATCGGCTGTTTTCAAAGCCACAATTACACTATGTATTTGGTTTCGCTGTGCAATGGTGTTTCATATTAGAAACTATTACATACTAACTTTAATGTCTGATTAAAAAAATATCTTACAAACAAAAAAGTTATTCAAATCGGTAATATACTTTTTATACAAATTACAAAACAAAACAAAAACAGTTGAATAATTCTTTCATGGATGTTTCAATTACAAACGAACTAAGTTGCATATCTTGGTTTCTGGCTTACATGATCATAATGATTCAGCAAACCGTGCTTAAATCGTATATTCTGGATGCGGTGGCCGGTGGGCCGCATCCAGAATAACTTGGATATTTCATTCTCGAAGTTCGACACAAATGTCACCTATTTCAACTTAAAGCATGAACGTTTCACCCTTTAGGTTTCCGCTGCACTTCATCACTCTAATGAAATAAAAACACTTGTGTACATTTTAAGTCACCAATATTCTTCATTTCAATATTATATAATTATAACGGAATGTATCGCATAAGAAGTGGACATATTTCTCTTCAAAACTCATCCAAAGACATTCACTCCACTCCACATCTACAACTTTGCATTACTTATAAAAATAACAAAACACTCCTCAAACTTTCTGTCGCCTCGGCCAACAATCGTCCATTCGCGGGACAAAGAAATTCATGGTAAAAAGTTGATCTGTCGTCACTTCACTTTGACATCTTCATATACTTTCGGTTTGATGTCAATCAAAAGCAGCTCAACGCAGCGTTAAGGAACTCAATCACAAACAGATATCTCAAGTCGTTGCTAGAGTGGTTTTCGTTCGTATAGTATATATCGCAACGACACAGTATAATGTTCACTTGACCAAACAAATCGGTCCAGACTTTGCAGAGTTTGGAGGAGGCATGTGTAGAAACATATGAATACTGTATTGATGGATGAGTTGTGTACGCTTCACTAAACCCTATTCGCCTCGTTTTTTCATATCCATCATTCAATATGTACACGTACAGAGAGGTCCATCGTTCACATCGACAGATTTAAGATTGAAATTGTCCATTGTCCACAATGACATTTAATTGCAGATATAACTCAAGATGGTGAGGAGCGATGTTCGTTGTCCAAGGAATGATGATGATGACGAACTGACGACGACCGAGTGAGTGTAAAAAGATTGAATTGATACTTATGGAGGCATGTATACCTCAATACAAAAGATAGAGTTAAAAAGCCCTCAAAGTTGACAGATAATTGCGACCTTACTTGCGTGTACTTAAATATACATATTTTTCATTGTTGCAAGTGAATTAAGGCTGCAAGGTCCTTGTCATTTATGTTTGTAAAAACAAAATTGATAAGTTCTTTATAATAGTAAAGTGAAATAAAAAAATTACAGGCACGAGCTCTAAACTTTTGTAAAATCAGTATGGCAAAACTACCACGACGGCTATAGTAGGACGTAGGACCTCACCATGCTTGAACAAAATAAGACCGCGTACACACTCGCCCCAATGTACCCTATAGTTTTCTCGGGCAAACGATGAGGTAATTTTGGGTCACGGATTCCAAATCGGAGATCAAAACGAAAAAAAAAATGTTGGAGTGCCCCCTCCGAAATGGTATTAAAGTTTCCTGGGAGTGCAGAGAATTTAGTGGGAAATGAGTACCAACATTCGAATTTGATTTAATCTATCCAATCCGATATTGAAATTAATCAAATTATTTTACATTGATAAAAATTTATTGCCATTCAAGTTATTAAACCCATTAAAAAACATTTCGGTACTATATGACATTTCCAAAGAAATATGAAAATTAAGAAAGATCCTTGAAATTTCCTGAAGGGAAAGCCTTTTTTAAATTTTTGCACAAATAACATTACTGCTCTTTAATATTTTTAATTACAAATATTTACTGGCGAATTATTTTTGAAAATATTCATGAGCCCGAAATGGATTACCACAGTACTGACTTAAAACTGAAATAATTTCGAATCTTTTCATTACTCAACTTTTTTGTGTAATCTCATTTTAAATATCAAAATAAACATCGGTTATAACGACGGAAATTCCAGGTCGCGAGACCTAAGAGGCTCGTGCGGTGCAATTTTTGATAGCGACCATCGCTATAACGACCGATCGGTGATATCTATTGAATTTTTCCGGCACGAGAGGCAAAATGATCGGACATAACGACGAACCAGTGGCGTAACGTTTCTCAAATATACTGTGTTCGAGATCCGAATGGGGCCCCCACACAATATAATTTATTAAGTAACCAAAATTATTGATACCACTATTTTTGTCCGATTACAACACAAAGCAAATTTTGAACTTTTAAGTAAATACAAGACTATATTTATAGGGGTATTCAGCCTATCGACAGGATTTACTAAAACCAATGAATAAGAAAATCTAAAAAAGGAAATGCAAATAACCGCATAATACACTAGTTATGCGACTTTTTTTCGGGACCAAAATATTTTCTATGGTGACTTGATTTTGTAGCTTCGATGGAATTTATCATACGAATTTTATATGGAAAATTAATTGTAAACAAAATCATACATACGCGCAGCTTAATGCTGCAACTTCTTCGTAGGGGCGTCGGAAAAATGGGGGCAATGAATACGAAATTTCAAAATTAATAGATGCTTAAAATTACCTAATCAGCAACGTTCCGGTTGCATTACTGTAAACCACCAGCATAAAAATTTACACAATTGCGAAAAGTACATTTAAATATACATTTAAAATGTTAAATAGTGCATTGCGGTTGAGTACTTTAACCAATGAAAAAGCCAAAAAGTATTAAACCATACCAGCCCCAAACACTAAATTTCCTACGCCACTGCTAGCTATAATAAAAATCAACTTCTCCCCTTTATTTTCAGATATTTCGTTTCCTTCTTTTTCTTCTTCATTGACTAAAACTTAAAGATTCAATCGATTAAACAGGTTTAAATTTATTTATTTAGTACAAATAGGTTATTAGGGTCTGGTAAAACATGAAAACTACACCTAGGTTTATTATGAAATCTCAAATTCTGTTGAACTTATCGTCCTAATTTTGTTGCACCACAATTTGACAGTAGAATCCATCTAACTCTAAATTTTCACTCTGACCATTTGATGTATTACTAAAAATGCAGCAAGAAGTGCAGTCTAACTTATAAATCTAAAAATCTACGTCAAAGATTTGTGTTCATACACAACTCAGGCGGAGTACACCACACTTTATCACGATTTGGCATAGATTTGGTTTGAAATGTTGGTTGAAATCGCGTTAAGAAATCGTTGAAAATATGTTGCCAATTGGCTTTACTTTTTACGGAAAAGCTGATGGATTTTTTCCGTTGAATCGACTTTAACTTTAGTGCCAAATCTGTTTGTTGATGGGTGCAGTTATTACTTCTATAATGGGTGCATTCATTTCTTCTTAAGATTTCAACAATTTCCAAAAGGATTTTAATTTTTATAATTAATGCAAATTAATGACGGAACGGGCCCAGGACAACACTGAGATGACAAAGAAAACTAAAACTTTCAACTCAATACCATACGAGAAAAAAATATTTTGTAGAACACCATAGTAGGTTAGTCATACATTTCTCAGAATTATAAGATTAGCATTAAGTCCTTGCAAGTTCTTAAGAGTAAAGTAGTTCAATAAACTCTTTAACCATTAAAATTAAAATTTGATGTGAATACAAGTTAAGAAGTATGTTTTATCATTGACTCACTTTACTTACTACAGAGTGAAATAACTAAGTCGCACTAAAAATAGGAGTGCTTCAGTGGTTCTTATTGCACCGGTGAAAACGCAGCTAGTAGGCTGGGGTTCTACAATCTTATATTTCGTGCTTTTAAAACATTCTCAGTCTTTAGTACAAATTAGCAACTTAAAAAAATTAATGACGCACAAAGAGTGCAATCATTCGTTTTGCATACGGCCTTTAGTAACAGGAACGCAGTTCCTCAGCGCAATGACCTAGAAATCTAGAAAAAGTTATTTTCAAGTCACAGTACAAAGTTTCCCACTACTTGTCACTACGCCTGGGGCCCCTGGTGGTTGGGGGCCCGTGTGCGACCGAACACATGGAACACCGTACGTTACGCCACTGCGACGAACGCTCGTCACATGTAATTTTAATTGTTTTTGGAAGGCCAGAAGGACACGACATCGCATTGCAATCGCACTCAACCTCAAGGTTTTCAAAACGTCGTAAGAAATTCATGCTTCGAAATTTTCCGCAAATGACTTTGCGCGACAGGGTCATATTGAGATACAATATTCGACGACATCCCAGTCAGTTTCCTGATTGAACTAGCTCTGCGACTTTATCCTTTTGGGTCCTTGAAATCGAGGATTTATGAAAATAAACCACGCAAAAATGACCTCCATAGTTGAATGATGTAAAGTGTAAAATTCTTTGGCATGCAATTTGAATTTATTTAATTGTTACAACATTTTAAGAACCGTCTGGTTCCGGTGTGCTATCCTGTAGAGACAACAACAAATACAGGTTCTGCTTCAGGTTTTTTGGCGAGAAAATCAAATCATAATTGAGAATGTGTTGATATGTTTAAAGTATTAACGATGGGTCTAAGAAAAGTTCTTACAATTGGGTTGGAATAAAGACTACACAATTTGTCAATTTGCTAACTTCTCCATGCAAATGCAACAAAGTCGGTTGTTATTTAAGGCCTATGGATTGGACCATTTTCCCGAACAAAATGCAACCTTTCCTTTTTTTTAAATAAAAATTCACGCTGTTTCATTTCTCCATATTTTAAGAAATAACAATTTCTATTCATTTGTGTGTCACACAAGGACGTATACCCTTGTCGGCAAACGCAAACATTTAAAAAGCGGGCCACAGCGTTGCCACTCGTGTAACAATTGTAACATTTTGTTACAAATTCCAATTTCTTGTTACAATGTTACACCCAGAATGAAACAATCGGGCAAGAGTGGAGGAGAACTCAACTATATTTTAATATTTTTCTACTATAAGCGACAAGAAGAAGTATTTTGAAAAACAAATTTTTTATTTTTGTGATTTGTGCATCGATTCAGTCAGGTATCTCAAACGGATCAGAAAGTTTTAATCAATTTATTCATGGTCATGCTTGCCATCTAGGCAGGGCCGGATTTAGTCTCCATGGCGCCCTCGGGCACTTGCCATAATGCCGCCCTATCACTGGTTAAGCTTAAAAGTAGTAGAAGTTGCATACACATTTTTTTTTTTATAAAATAAAAGAAGTCCGGACTCCTACCGATTTTTTAATAAATGACGACAACATGAAAACTGAAATGATGCACGCTCATGCCATTCGGTTGTACAATTTCTTCGTACCTTTTCAATTTTGAAGGTTGTTTTTTCATTGTGAATCTTTTTGAAAATCACGAACGAAAAACCCCATCAAATAAAATTAGCTACGGATATTGGTGTCATATTTGATGGGAAATATCATACCGGCAAATGTGTTTTCCTGTTATGTTTTTCGTCAGAAACTTTACTTAAGATCACAATGAATTTTGAAGGGGACACAAGACACTTCGACTTCGATTAATCTAGTAGAATATTTACGGTTTCTGTTGCATATGGTCCAATTTCCAGAGATTTTTTTTGTTTTCGGCGAAAAAGATAACCTAACCAAATCGAAAATGCAAGCTCTAATTGATGTCATAATTCAGAAAAAGTCATTAGCTGCCTAAAAAGGTTTTTTGTTATAAAACATTTTTTCGCCTGTGTAATTTTCAGTCTTATTCTAAACAAAAAGTGACAAATTCGAATATTTAAAATTTAAAAATTGTTAAAAAAAATAATTCGGTCTTTTTTGTCACATCACACTTATTTGATGCAAACACGTTTCTGAAAAAAAAAAACCGAATCGTGATTCTACTGCTTTAAAAAAGGAGCATAATAGAAAGTTATCGAAAAACAACACACCTGAGCGAATTCATTGAAATTACTTTCTTAGACTTACAATAGATGGCCACTATACATCAAAGCGAGTTGCATTAGAAAATTTGCGAAATTTTTCGCTTGTGAATTGTGAAAGGGTTTCAACATTTAAAATAGGGAAAGACTAAGGTAGTAGCACATTCCGTTATGAAAAAAAATAGAAATTATTTCAGCCTTCTCTGAAATCTGTTAACTTAGGACAGAAGCTTGACTGGATCCTACCAAATATGCCAGCAGAATTTTTTTCAATAGGGATATTGCCTTTCTTGAAAGCAATTGACACTCTCCGAAGGATCGTTCTAGAATTTTTTTTGCCAATTTTGGGTTATTTTAGATGGGAAATCATGATTTCGCGCCCAATTACTAAAAACATGTCCAATATTTTAATGTCTTTAAAGTAAATACGTTACGAAGATGCTTTATACTCCTGGTCTAACTAAATATCCCGCCGCCAGTAGGTCGTTCGGATGAGTCCCATTTGAAGGAGCAGTTACATTAGAATTTGAGGTGAGGTTGTGATTGGGCGCCCTGGGTTGAGGCGAATACACTTAACTAGAATAAAATAAAACGAACTTCTTGAGTATTAAAAATACATCGTTCAAAAAATTTATTTTCAAAATTTCGCCGCCCCTTGAAATCTGCCGCCCCGGCAGCTGCCCGGGTTGCCCATATGAGAAATCCGGCCCTGCATCTAGGTATATTATTCATTGATTGCCTTTCAACTGAGAACGGTGTCGTGATCATTTGCGACTCAAAAAAAAACGTAAACGTGTACCAATTTTTATTTTTACTCAATTTAATAAATTAACAGTAATTTTCTCTTTTAAAGTATAATTTCTCAGCAAATTTAAAAGAAACAACATTTTCATCTCTTTTAATTTTTTTTAGCTTAGCACTATTTCTGTGGCTTAAAAGTTGCCTGTCGGCAAGAATAGTGACATAACTCAAGATTTTTCATTTTTGAGATTATGGCACTAGCAGAGATCCACAACCTTAACCCTGTAAAAATCACTCAGAAATATTTTGCTTAGTTTTTGGAACAACGTGTCACACTATACATACTGCTATTTATGAGCACAATTGTGTCAGAATACTGTCACATCACGGTTGTTTTCTGTTTTCTATCGTAAAAGTGTCGTTAGGGTATGAATGTGTTTTTTTTTTGTTAATTTACTAACGACATTCACACACTGAATTATGAATCCTTAAATGTACCAAGTTTAGGTTTTTTTTCGTTTAGAACTTGTTGGACGTATGCAGCTTTACAATCTTTCTTGGACAAGACCATTTTTTGTTATCCCGAATTGATTGTTCCCTCACCGCAAATACACTACACTTAATTTTTGATAAATATTGAAATTGCACACTAAAAAATCAATCATTTATCCAAATGGGGTTATTTTTTTATACATACATTATGGGGCTAACTACAATTATTTAACTCTATCCACAAGCATACAATTTTTCTTTTATCCATTAGGATAAAACACTCAAAATAAAATTCATTTGGATAACGGAGGGACCTTATTCGACCCAATTCGGAGTTAAATTCACACCTGATTTTTATCTGTGTGAATTATTGATAGCAAGGCGCGATGCCATGGTCATACATGCCTTAACACAGCTTTAGGCAGTATGTAGCGACTCGAGGCAGGTGCTCCAAGTACGGCAGAGAGGCGAATATCTGCGCTTGAATGCATCCTTAAAACTATTGGGTTATGCCCGAATTTTATGCATCCATGCGTGACAATTACAAGGTTTAAATTTCAGAAAATAAGTTAAAAATATAAATTAGTTAATAATTATGCATACTGCATATTTTATTTCTTTAGATTGCCCTCTGTTGCGCAGAGATCAAATATCAATTATTGGTCAAATAATTATTGTATTGAAGACTGCATAACAATACCAACTAAAAATTCATAATGTCTATTTATCTTCCACTATATATACACCAAAAATTTGCTTCTGAATAACAGATTCGGGCAAACAAGCGCAACATTATCCTTTTGATCACCAGAAGGCATATCAAATTTCTAAATGTTCTCTACTATATTATGTATGAGCAAGTAGATTCTCTATACTATCGTCCCGACCAAAAAATTGACTTCTCTGTAAAAACTAACATTTAGTCACTATAATATCATCATCATGTTGAATTCTATCAGATCAGAAGATTTTTTGAGCGACACCTTAGGAAATCTTCATCATTCGGTCCTTTGAATATCTGTTTTCGTTTATTTTTACGATATCATCATTTATATTTTACAGGCCAGGAAATAAAGGAAAATTGGTTGGGAAAATCGTACGTGGGTTTGCAATTTGGACTCATTGTTAGTAACAGCAGAGTTATTTATCCCCATAAATATGAATACTCCGTTAACATCTATGAATCAAATCATAGACCTCACATGGGTCGTGAGTTCGAAAACCACCATAATATGAATTCGCTCACGGCCTGATTCGAACGCACAACCCTGTGCACCGAAGGTTGGCGCACTAGCCAGACCAGACTGCATTAGTATTGGTAGGACTGCTAGTGATGGTAAATCAAATAAAGGAAAATAGTAGTAGATAGGGGCATAAAAAAATTTTTTTAAGGACAACAGCAAAAAGTTTGTTCTGAAGAGATGGCGCATTTTTTAAGAGGCAACAGTTTAAATTTTATCTAATTTTATTTAACTGTCGGTGAAGTTATACCTATATGAATAATTTACGACAAAAAGAAAATTATGGATTTTCTTTCGTCCTCGCAGAAAACTGAAATTAATAATAAATAATCACGACAATCCAACATTGGACTAAGGCGGCAGGATGTGTTAGTGATATCCTACTTCCAAGATCTAATCTGCTTTTTATTGAGGTAGTGAGATCAGCATCACGCTCAGCAGTGTTATTTATTCCCCACAAATGGGTGGATGGATGGATGGATATGGCGCTGAGATAGGTGGGCTGGTTGCGCCCAATACTGCAGCCTGCTGGCTTTTTGTATTTCCCATCTAAGCGAGAAAGTTTCAGGTTATGAGCTCTGTCCTTCGTATGAGGCTTAGAAGAAAGTTAACCCGGTTTACTTTGGGTGCACCCATTCTGGTAGCTTGAGCCTCAAAGAAATTTTGTCTCCAGCTCATAAGAGCGGGACATTCGAAAATAACGTGCGAGGCTGATTCCTCATCTTTGTTGCAGAGGCGGCATAGTGGCTCTTGTGTGTAGATGCCTATTGTATGCAGATGTTTCCGTAGGGTGCAATGACCGGTTATAAGGCCTGTCACTGCCCTGAAGTTTGTTTTACTAAGACTGAGGGCTTCGGTGCAGCTGGTATGCCAGTTAGATTCCAGCATACGCTTGCTGTGCCTGAGCCCTTCAGCGAGTCTCCATCGATCTTGGAATTTATCCTCGGTCCATCGTATTGCAACGGTTCTGGCAGTAGATTTACTGATTCCGATTGCAGGTACAGGACCAGTTAAGGGTAGTTCGGAACCCTCTCCTGCAAGGGCATCAGCTTTCTCATTTCCTTCGATCCCCTTATATCCTTTCACCCATTTCAGAGTTACTTTGTTTCGGGTAGCTAGGTTTTTGAGATTTTGTTGGCATTCCCAAACCAATTTAGAGGTTGTTTTGGGATTTGCAATTGCTTTTATAGCAGCTTGACTGTCGGAGAGAATATATATGGTCTTATTGGTATATCCCTTTCGAGTACTCTCCCCTGCTGCAAGGTTTATGGCTAAAAGTTCTGCCTCGAAGACAGTGGTATATTGACCTAGGGGTTTGGAGATACTATAGTTGTTAGTTTTAGTATAAACTCCTGCCCCTGTTCCTTCGTCTGTCTTCGAATCATCCGTGTACCACACGATGTTATTTGATAGATGATTGTCGTTCCATTTACTTCAGTCTTCCCTAACCGTTGAGGTTTGGATATTGGAGTCGAATGTGTACATGGCCGGGGTATAGTCGCTGACCATATCTAGGATTGGGTTTGCAATGGTTTCTGTAATTGTACAGTGTCGTACCCTTTGTAGTGGCCACATGTTCGATGATTGGAGTCTGTACGCTGCGAGTCTTGCCTCTTCTGTGATTGTGAGGTCCAGTGGTGGCAGGTCTAGTAGTTTCTCTAGAATTAAAGTTGGTGCACTGCGCATGGCGCCGGTTATGCTTACGCAGGCCAGTCTCTGTACTGATCCCAACTTCGCTGCTGCTGTTTTTTGCTTTATTTTGGTCCACCAGACTATCGAGTCATAGGTCAGACGGGGTTTGACCACAGCTTCGTAGATCCAGTGTATCATTCGTGGTTTTAATCATCATAGTCCGTCACAAGCTCGTGAGTTCGAAAAACACCATGGAACACGGTGAAATTCGAACTCACGACCCTGTGCACCGAAAAATAATATCTGTCTATTTTTCTTAGGCTGTTAACTGTTAGTTTTCTTTTTCGTACTTCTTAACCAAAGGATTCCCACTCAGTGTTGTCTATCAACTCTGTGCGGATATGCAAATGTTTTTCCTTATTTTTAGAACGAGCGATCGTATATGACTACCGCAACCAACGATTCAGATATAGGTACCCGACCGTTGCTTTTGTATATATGAGATGCAACTAGATTTGTGCGAAATTCGGTGGCCTGAAATTTGATATTTTGATTGTCGGTGCGCCACTATAAAAAGAGGTCATCTAACACATAGCATAGAGGGATCGTTAAGCAGATGATTTGACGCGACACTTTTTTGAAAAGAGCTATAAGAAGAATTCAACCGCATTAATTGGCAGCAAAGCTGGGATTTTATTATTATTTAAGAAAAAAAGAAAATACCAAGGGTACTTGGGCTTGCTGCTGTTTTATACCTACATGCTTCGTTCTGATATATCGGTCGACTGATCGATTCCCTGTTTAAGCAGTGGAAATGATTAGATTAAGGATGAGAACGCGAAACTGTCACTGTCATTCATGATTTGTGTGAAATTTCTTGGGATGATCAAAAGGAATTCGGGTTCGTAACGTGAAAAATTCTTATTTAAATCATTAATCGTCAAACATTGCCATTTTGAGGATACGAGTAGTAGTTCCATGAATGAATAAAGGTTACTCTGCCTTATATCTTCGAATACAATGCTTGACGTTAACGATAAATTCACCGCGTAGTTTCTATGAAGGTTGAACGACAAACATCTTGTACGGGTGTGGTTATAATCACTTTATAGCGTCGTCATAATTCAAACGACATTTAACCATTTTGTCACTTGACCGGTAAATTGACCGCAACCGTTCTCCTTAACTCAATGTATGAAATGAATGCATCGTCCATCCCAAGATACGACGGAGACTATGAATTGTATACGCGGTCGCTTGCATTGCAACCTCATTCTTCGCGTCAGTATGCAAATGCATAAATATGCACGCCCTGCGAAAGAATTGCCATTTGCTGCAATTATTCTTCGTGAGGTTCATAATGCGGCCGTGACACGGTCATTTATCAATTTCACATTTATCTACAATTTATGACAGAGTAATGACAGGACTTGTGCGGCCTTAGTGGTACCTATGGTGTATATACGAACATTACAAGAGATAGATTCTATTAGAGGAGCAATACAGAGACTGCAACCGTAACACGCGGTATACTTGCCGTTTGGGAGTTTTAACCCTTTCCTCCCAGTGTGAAAATTATTACCAAAAAAATATAGATAGTCGTCTTATACCCATTTTCTGAGTTAAGATCAATTCCCACTTTACAGCCAGACAATTAGCCACCGATAAAATTTGTATAAAAATCCCGGCGACTATTTTAGAGTAACAGTGTCGCCCATTTTAATGCATTTACATACGTCCGCTCCGGGGGTAGTGTGTTAATTCATCCGCACAGGCTTCGATATAAAACGATCTAACAACAGTGTGAAGGTGTGTTTTTGTTATGCTTGCATCTATTTCACCGAAAGGTTGAATCCGTGGAAGTATCGTGTGAGAACTATGCATAAACGTGACTTTAGCGCTACAGAATGCGCCGATATGTGTGTATCCTCAAGGAGGCAATCAGTTTTCCCTATAACGTTCGCCGCATGCAAGACAGGTGATAAAGAAATCTTGGTTCATGTCATTTATGCCACTTGATGTGATTTGTCAATTTGTGGGCATGCAGACCATATTTCACACAACCAGCCTGTTTTTATATCGTATAGTTTACAGTATTACTATTGGTAGGTAATGGTAATGTTAGCCTTTGGTAGAGAAAGGTTAATGAAAACAAAGCATTTTTGTTAAGATTGGGGTTTTGGTGAGAGGTTTTATTGCAAAATTACAGTATATTTATATTTTATCAGAATATAATAGGTTCGTTTTATTGCTACACTCCGTGAAGGTTTGGGTAGCGAACTCCGTCTAAAAAGGTATGTTTCACGCGTGCCACTACACCCAGCAAAAAACGTGTATTAAAACCAAACCAATGAAGTTTTTACTTTACTTCTAGTAAACAGAAAATTTCTTTAAACGTATGACGTTTGAATATAATTAATTAAAAATGCCATGGGGTCAAATAAAAAAAAAAACTAAAAAAAAAATTCCTTTTTATTTTTTTCAATAAAATTCAATGAAATTTTTACATAGAATCGATGAGCAATCTCATTATTATAATCGAATTTTCACTCGATATTTTCAATGATATTTCTATCATTGTCCCATAAAAAGGCTATTTCATCGGCTCCATATCATAGACAAAATTTCATACGTCCTATGTAATTTTTCTTTAATAAAAGTAATTTTTTTCTGGGTGTACCCTGCACGGGATAGAGTTTAGTTGAATCAAATGTAGATGGCTAATGCACAGGGAAATTTCGTTTTTTTTATGTTGGCGTACGTGTAAAAAATAACAATTCAAACCAAATGTGAGAATTTTCTCATAGTGGTTTTAGATTTTGCAAATAAGTAATTGTCTTTTGTGATGAAATCCACAAAATCTAAAAAATAACCCGAAGAGAGTGAGATGAAGACGCAAAACAACTGTCATGTGTCAGCTGTTTGGCCGAGCAGCTGATCTTAACCGGGAAGTTACCTGTGATCGTTTTTTGAGTCAGAGTTAAACGCGATAGCTAAAAAAACGCAACTAATGTTTTCAATTTGCTGAGCATGTATTGCGGCGGGGACATTTAATGCTATGAGAAAAAGCTTGCCGCGGCTGACACTTGTAGCTATGTTCGATGTCGATAAGCGCTGATCAGCGTCGATCAGGTCGACATGATAAGCTTCGCATTGGCATGATGATTTGAGTGCTTTTGGAGGTACTTACTACAATTGTAAAAATTAAAAAAAAATGCATTATTCTGACTTAGCTCGAAGTGCAATTACTCAATTTCAATAATTGCATATCGAACAAAGTCTTTGATGACTTACTCATCAATCACATGTCGCAAGTAAACCTAATTGACCTAATGAATGATGTTTGATGGTGTAAGCAAATAATGTTGTAGGTACAAGAAGATATGAACGTCCAACACTATTTGCATTTAGGCCTTAAAAACTTAATCTGTCAAAATTATGTAATTTGAGATGTGGTGAGAGTGAGTTTAAAATTGTTTGGAATTTGACAGTTTACATTAAGTACCCAGCCAGCTAAAAACAAATACATATGTGACCTATCACTCATGCACAACACGTCAGCCGAGATACCTTTGTCATTTATCACGATTTCATACAACAGTATATGACGATGTCCCCATATATCATTTATAAACGCCTTATTATGGATAAAGATTACAAAATCTTTACTCGTAAAGATGATGTAATAGTTTTGTAACATATGTATATGTTTTATGCATCGCTCGGAAAAAATATTCATGACTTACGCCCAACGCTAAATAAATCCATATGAATCCCACGTCAAAATGTTGATTGAATTTGGCATAATAAGGAGAAATGGATTCAAAGCGGGCCAATTTATGATTTAGCGTTGACCTATACACATTAAAAATTTCAAGCTACGATTTTTTTCATTTTTGTTGTTTCCAAAAGTGCGGTGTGATGGCGAATTTGCACAGCGCATAACGCTCTTGTGTTGGCACACTCGCATCACGCCAACAACATAAATACGTAAAGAATCAAATTTGCGTTTGTCTTATACAGGATGTCCCGCAACTGGTTAGCCATAGACCAATGGTAGACTCTACAGGATGTTTTAGCAAAATGTCGCCAAAATTATTTTTCTAGCTTTACCGTTAAGGAGTATGTAATTGCTTTTTTTGTGATTCTTGTCAATAAACACGATTTTTCTTCGAAAAAATCCTATTTTCTAGCTTCCTCTTCCGCCAAATCAAAGTTTTTCATATTCTTCTGAAAGTACACAAACTTTCCAATACAAGGACATATAGAACGTTTCGAACGGTTTCGTATCTTCCGAGATACGACGTTTTGAATTTTGCAGAAATGTCAATTTCAACTTTTAATGTCAAAATTAAACCCGAACTTCGTAACGGCAATTTGTAGTGGCAAAAAGGCAATTACTCCTTAACGGTAAAAGCTAGAGAAATAATTGTTGCAACATTTTTCTTAAAACATCGTGTAAAGTCTACCATTGGTCTATGGCTAACCAGTTGCGGGACACCCTGTATAGTAATGTGTACAAATCATATTCGTGGTGAAAAGAAACAATGTATTTCCTCAATACATTTACACATATTGATTAATGGCATTTCCCTCTTCTGACCATCATGTGTTTCACTTTCAATGCGTTTTGCAGATATAGCACGTCGACTCGTGATGCATGAAGTAAAGTTTATTTTTGATTATTTTGGCGAAATATGACGCCACTGCTGGTTGCGTAGTTTTCATACAGATTGCGTTATCTCTACGTAAGAGTAAGTATACGAATTTTGCGAGAAACAACAATGATCTCTCGTGGCAGAATTTCCCTTAATATTACAAGGATAGCACCGAACAGCGTTTCTTTTTGAACGGTATATCATTCAGAACACCATGCTAAGTATATATTTCCAAAGGCAAACAAAAACTTTTAAAAGGGTGATCAGCAGACGAGCCTTAAATGCTGCCACGAGAGATCAAAGTTATATTTTGCCAAATTTCACTTTTTGCCTCATTTTGGGCTCGTCTGCCGATCGTCCTTTTGAAGGTATATGTCCGATTTTGGACTTAAGATGGTGTTCTGAATGATATCCTATTCAAAAAGCAATGCTGCTCAGGGTTGTGATATTAGGGGAAAATGATCAAGTTGTTTCTAACAAAAACGCACTTTCTCCACCACTTTAGGCTCATCCTTTTAAAGGTTTTTGTCTGCATTACAAAATATGTATATACTCAGCATGGTGTTCTGAACGATATACCGTCCAGAAAGGAACGCTGCTCAGGGCCTTCAATGTGTTATAAGCGTAAAATACTGCCTCTCTCGTGGTTAAAAGTTATATCTCGCTAAAATTTCAATTCTCGCCCCTTTTTACACCACTTTAGGCTCGTCTGCTGATCGCTCTTTTCAAGCGTTTTGTCTGCATTTAGAAATGTATACTTAGCATGGTGTCCTGAATGATATACCGTTCAAAAATAAACGCTGCTCAGGGCCATCCTTGTGATATTAAGGGAAAATGCTGCCACGAGAGATCATTGTAGTTTCTCGCAAAATCCCACCTTTTTCTTCACTTTAACCTCGTCTGCTAAGCGTACTTTAAAAGGTTTTCTTCTTGATATCCTATTCAGAAAGAATCGCTGCTGAGGGCCATCCTTGTGATATTAACCCTTCGTTAGGCGCGCACCTATGTGTCACGTGGTTAGGCGCGCGGGCTACAATTGTAGCCCAAATAAAAAATAATATAAAAAATATGGTTCCATTTTTTTTTCCTGCTCGGTCTGCGGTCTAGTGTTTGTTGTACAGAATAAAAAATAGTAAATCCTTAATTTTCCAATAAAATATATATAATAAAAAAGGGCAAAGTGCCAATTAGTCTTACTTTTAGTGTTTTTTTTTCATATTAACTTACTTAGGTGGACAAAATAGTTACTTTTTAAAATGAAAAGTACAAAAAAGTTTATATTGGCAGAATTCAATAAAAAATCTTCGAAATGGAACATCGAGCGAGAGAATGCAGTTAAAAATGCCTAGTTTGTGGAATTTCAAACTTAGCCCATTTTTGGATACCCAATATCCACACTTTTTTACACTGGGAGTACAGTTTCTTGCTAGAAAGCTAAATATGTTGTAAGTCAAACTGATTTAATTTTTACTTGCAGTATTCAGATTAACTGTTCTCACAATATTAACGCTACAATTGATAAAAATTTCATCCAGAAACTAAGTTATGTTAGCAACATGTAACAGATGCACGGTGTAAGAAATTTTGACATCGACTCCAGGTTTTTCGTAAAAATAGTAATCTATTTTTTGTACATTTATCTTGAAACCGTTCTTTTTTTTGTCAATCATTTTACTGTTGCTATTTTCTACAATGTTTTATAATAATATTTTTATTTTAATGGATACCTATGAGTACAATTGTAGCCCGCGCGCCCACTGAAGGGTTAAAGGAAAATGCTGCTATTGTAAATAAGTTGTAAGCGACTGTTTCCCAACAGGTGATCCGCAAACCGGGGATGGGCCGTGAGAGACCCGTAGGTGATCCGCGGACACATGCTAAAATCATCATCAGCAGATTACCCAGTATTATTTAGCTGCAAGGTTCCTTATTATGGGAGCCTAATTCTGAAATCAAATTTATTATCAAAATTTAAACTAGACTGCAAAAATTCAAAAGGTTTTTCGCCACAAATCCGATTTTAAAGACCGAACTATACCATTTACTAGATAAATTTTAATTAAGTCAACTCTTCCAGACCTGAAGACACCTATCCTTTTGCCAGAAAAATCTCAGCTGTTGAGGCAAGTTTTTACCCTAACAAAACAGTTTTTCTCCTGTCTCTCAACCTGGCAAACATGTCAAATCTTAAATCATGCTTCCTACAGGATGGTGTTAGTATACAAATTCAAGCCCAATGACAATCGGTTAACTCGGGAGTTTGTGGACTGCGACTTCCAAGAGATGGAAGCCGAACCTAATTTTCATAAATCATCCTCAACCAAGGAAACGTATGTATGTGTTATAGGAAGGATATTTATATGATCAGTGATTTTCCACTTTATTTTTAAGTAGAAAATAACAAACATAAAAATAATAGGGGAAATTTGTGACGAGAGAGCGTAAGCTTCTCAAAACAATACCTCGACGAAAAAATCGAGTCCTTAATTCATTTCATTATTATTGAAAGTTAGTCCGTCGAAATCCATTTTTAGGCTAAGTGGTACGCAGACGTTTCTGAGTTGGGAACCACTGTTTTAGACCAACGATTTAATCTACCAATTCGTGTGAAACGGTTCCGTGCGCTTTGGTAAAGATAGCAGCAGCACTTTTAATCTCAGATTCCTCCATCGTTTTAAATCGCCATAAAAAGAGTATGCGGCATTCAAATTTCGCAACGGACTAAAACGATTGATAAATCCCTGCAATAACCGAATCAGTGATAACCAAAAATGTGTTCGTTCATCCACCATATAACGGGCAATAAAGGAACCACAACAGTTCTCCTTATGAGACGGATAGCAGTACAAGCCATATTAAGACACCCAAATCGTTGCTTTTATAGCATTATTAATAACAATAAAATGCGCACTTTGAAACACGGTTGCCTAATACACTGCGAAAAATTCGTAACGTTCATTTATTTTAAACTCTCAAAACGCATAGTTCGTGATAATTTAGAGTCACGAAAATCATGACTTTGACACGGTTTTTCTGCCTATCCAATACGGGGCAGAACAACTTCACATACAAATTCGAACATGAAGTTGGTTACGAGTTTTTCTATATAGAACAAAACTGTTAAATTTGTAAGAAATTTGTGCTGTTCTGTACTGTACCCGATAGAAAAAAAAACGCACTTACCATATTGATCTCACGTATCACGGGAACCTTTAAACAGATTGAAAAGCGGGAGATTTGATTCAAAAATTGATACAAAATTCTAAAATTTCATATGTGAGATGCTGTTCTTTCATCAACGAAGGCGTTTGCGGAAATAGCCTCAATTGTTTTTGCAGCTCTTATCCACATGACAACGGGTAGCTCTAGGGCGCTTTACATCGAAGAACCGGCTGTCGTATATAGGAGCATTTTGATAAAGAAAACACAAACATCCATGGTGGCAGTGGAACTCGAACCCACGCTCCGGCAATTCATAGGAAGAGTGATCTACCTAATGCCCATGTCACACTCCGTCGAATTTTTTCCCGAGGCGTTCATGGATTAGCGATTTTGTTGAAATAAACCATACACAGTGAAACAACTGATGGAATCCTTCAATGAACATATCAAACGAACTAAAGTGAATCATTAGTTTTTAAGATTCGGCCATTAATTGAAAATGACATAACATCTATGATAAAGTAATTTGCATATGAATGTAGTTACCCTCGTCGTAGGCTGAATACTAGTCCAAATTTTATGGAAACGGTTAAATATGAATTTAATGTTTTTATTCGTTAGATTAAATTGCATCAAATTTGTAATCCCGAGCAAATCAATTTATTCAAACGAGAGAGAAACGAAGAGAACCGACTTATAACTGAAAGCCGCGTCACAGTCACAGCTGATTATAGGTAATTACACTGGATTGCGTCGCCCCATTAATGCTTATGCTCTTGCCACCTTGTATTTTCACTATAGCAAAGAGTAAATTACGGGAAGGAATCTCCATAGAAAAAATCCCGATGGTAACTTATTACAGTATCCATGTTTCATGTCGACACTGAAATTTCAAAGCCCATTCAAAACATTTCGGGAGGGGTCCGGACCCCCTGGACCCCTCCCCTGGCTACGTCCCTGATTGTTTCTCATGTAATACAAGAATTGATACGAATCTACAAGGAAGATGTGTGATTTGAAGGGGGCCCGGTGTGGTTTTGAAAAGAAATACATGTTTGAAGTCAATTGATGTATGTAGTATACTGAGTCGTGTAGTTTGCAAATTTTTTTATGGTCACGGTCATTAATATTTATTACAAACAATATTGGTTTAAAACGTTTGCGTATTGTCTATTCGCTTCAAATTTCCGGGCTCGAGCGTTTCGCCCCTTCCGCCACCCTCTCTCGACGGCCCTGGCTCTAAGTCTACAAGCCAAATGATGGTGAAATAACCGTACGAGAACTGCTGGCAGCGATTTTGACAGTTGACACCTCTATCGAGGGTCGAAGTTGGGTATCGAACAAAGTCACTTGACTGTAAATTTATATTATACCTTGAAAAGACACTTGCACCTAAATCCATCTTTTTGTATACCTTGTGTTAACTATTTAACTCAAACAGATATGTAAGTCTATGTGCAAAAAATAGTCAATCTATTCAATCGAACATTTCACCTTGTTAACTTGTCCAAATGTCGCACTATCCTTTTCGTTCTACCAAATTCACAATGTTGCCTCCTTCCAACAAATGCAGCGTAAATGTATATATTTTCATTGACTAATTGAATTACCTTTGGCCAATCAATCTGTCAATTATTTTACTCGAATGACGTAATACAAAAACCGCCATACATCAACCGTCGTCGTTGCAATTCCGTTGCAATTGACCAAAACTATTTTAAAATAACCAAAAACCAGGACATAATATATTATCGACAACGTGTCGATGAGCAGGAGGAACTGGGTGGGAGGACGAGGCAATGGGAAATCGTACATAAAAAAGCGAATTAACTCTCAAATGTTCCATTTGTCCGCGAAGGGTTAAAATGTCTGACAGGCGGTGTACCACGGTTCACGAGTCACGAATACTGATGTCAGAAGGGGTCGAAAGAAAAACATGCAGCTTCCTGTTCGTATATGTTGTTGATGGTCATCATCCTCATCATCATCCTTGTCATTTAACCCGAATTTCTGTAATGAGGATGATATGGCCATATACCATTTGGAAAGTATCGACAGAAAAACTGAATGGCAACCTTACTAACCGATGGAATTGAAACGGGGGCAACCAGTCAACCGCTCTTTTTGTATTGTTCATGTCAGCGAGTAAAAATATTGGCCGCAATTTGTCACTAATTAATTAAATCGGAAATAATTTCCTTTAATGAGAAAAACGGACAATAATGTTATGTGAGGGAAGAGTCCAATGGTTGAAGGATGTAAATGTGTGAAGCAAACTCGAAAGTGTGTTTGTTATGGAAATGCAGGGAAATGCCTCGGGACAGTTTGATGAAGCTTTAAATTAAGGACATGCAATATTTTTCACCATGATTAAGTGCAATTTTGCATACAATCAATCATGTTGACACTTAATTTTTTGACGTTTATGCGGGTTATGTAGGTATGTACATATGCAATTATATTTACGTATGTGTACTTGTGTAGACATAAAAATACAATTTAAAAATTGAATTCGTCATTCAAGTAAAAATAATTAGCTGTAGGTTTTCATTGAAATAATGATCACCTGATTTTAGGAGCAGGATATCGAACCTCAGCACACCTAAGAGAAATTTGGAAAGGTCGATTGGAGGCAAATGCAAAAGAAATACTTACGTATACATTAGTCAGTTCTTCATACATGACATGCTGGTGTCAATTCAAAGTAAATAGCTCTATTTCTACGTATGGTAAAAGTAAAAGCTCTACGACAGACAAATCACCTTAACTAACCTTCTTAACATTCATTTTCCGGCAGATTCTTCATTTTCGACCTCGTATCCCACTTCTTCCGCAATTTTTTTTTCAACATTCTTCTATAAGCATAAGCCGCCTACATGAGCTAATGCCACTTTTCTCCCTTGCTTGCATGGAATAGTCAAAACGAATCGCATGCCCATGCAGAGGATGTTATACGTGCTATATGTAGGTATATATGTATATGTATACATATATAGGAAGGTTGTCTGTAACGAAAGCCACTCTGTCGAAAGATTCTTAAGGACGAGACGTTGGCCTGGCCGTCAGGTTAAAGTTTTCATGAACTTGACACCCTCTGAAAATCTAGTGTAAAAGTGAATTTTCTCGGGGTGTGTGAGACAAGCAGTAACCTTATAGGCGCACGTGCTGCCGTTTTTGAAAAAAAAAACACTCTACTACTCGTATTTTTGATATCATAAATGAAATCATGATAAATTTTTACTGGGGGAGGAATGTGCTATCCTGATCAGTCTGATTAGCTTATGAAATCGGTGAAACCAGAATAATCGACATTCATACAAGTAGTATATTAGCTTATTTCAGGCAGAACCTAAAATCAAACTAATCATAGGCACTATTGTCTTATATTGACAAATTTAATCTCTCTGAATCGTCCAGTATACCGAAAAGCCAAGACGCTAAAGCAAAAGTTACATTACTACATAATATTCTAACGTCCACTAAGGATGATTTTGTAATGTAATACTTCCATCAAATGGTAAAAGTCGATCGGAACACGACGAAAAATATAGTGGGGACACTGGCATAGAATCCTTCGCTAAAGAAAAATCTGTTAAGAAAAAGAGTGTATAGCAGACAACGGCGATATAGCCACCATACCGTTGTCTGCCATCGTAGAAGCAGAATTCAAAGGGAAAGATACAAAAAAGAATACTTGTCTGAAGCGCCATGCTTCGGTGGCGCGATGTCTATACGTAATACTTGCCCAGTGCCTTTGCCTACCGCCTCGCCATCCTTATTCTGCGAATACATTCAACAGGTTGTTATCATTTGTAAACGGTGAACTCTTAGAGAGTCAATGTTAAATGGAGAAAAAGTGGTCGGTAATTTTTTATCAATTTTATTTAACACCCCTAGTCAGATGATACCTATGTTGGGGGTTATATGGGGGAGTTGCTGTTGTCCGTAGTGAGTGTTATCATAATACAACTAGAACTAGAGGATAATGATAATGAAAAGAAGAGGATTTTCACAGTTCATACAAGGAAACAATCACTTTAAACAAATTGTCCTGCATTATAGCTGTTTGGTATTAGTGGAGCCGATTGACAAATTTTGTTTTAACAAAAGTGGTAACTGACATTGTACTATCATGTTTTTCGCGACTTGTCTCTCAAAATTAAAATTTTAATAGTCTTTTTGACTCATTAACTTAATACATACACTGCGCGACAAATGCTTAGGTTCATGGATATTTTGGTTTTAAATCATATAATTTGTATGTACTCTGATCGGAAATAATTTTTAAATAATGCTCTCTCAATTAACGGTTATTTTAGTAAATACTGCAATTCTATCAAACAACTCGCATAGCTAACGGAATTTTTTAAAATGAAAATCGCAATTTCCACTGCGACAATTGTATAGGTTCACTTACTTTAAAGAGTTATCTCGTCCTGGTGAGAAGTGTTTGTGGAAACATTTTTTTCGCGTTAAACTCTGTGAGTCGTATGGTGGATAATGTCAAAAGGAAATCAATTTTCTGCCGTGGAAAAGGCGACAATTTCCATACTAAAGCAAGAAGGATATTCAAACGGACAAATGGCAATACGGATTCAGCGGAGCTCCAACGTTGCTAATAATTTTATACGAGATAGTGTAAATTATGCCGACAACACGCAGGAGGCAGAAAAAAACGATTTCAGGTGCATTACGGCGACGTCTCTTAAGATAAGCCTCGAATTCGTCCCTTACTGAGCGTAAGCATGGGGATAATTTGGGTTTATCAACAAGTGTGAGGACCATCCAACGAGTTCTTAGATCTTCTTCTTGTTTGAAAAGTTTACGGTTAAAGAAAAAAAACAGCCTTAACCCCGCAACATCGCCTACAGTGCCTGCAATTCGCCTCAAGATTCATGAACTGGACATCGCAATGGAGACAGGTAATATTTACGGATGAAAAACGGTTTTGTGTGGACGGTCCAGATGGTCTCTCTTACTATTGTCATGATATTAGGAAGGAACCTATGTACCTGTCACGCCATCACTCCCGAATAGGTTCCGTTATGGTATGGGGAGCCATATCATATCATGGAAAATTCGTCTTGGTCATCCTACGAGGTCGCCAAACGGGTTCATTGACAAATGGTATATAGCTTTGCTTTGTTAGGGACCTTGTAAAGAACATATTTCAGTGTCTTTCGAGTTCTTCTTCTTCTTCTCAGAACCGTATAGCTCCATGTGGGGCCATGGTGCGTGCGTTAACTCAGCCGTTTATAGGCAATTTCGAGTCAATGTTAAGGAACCTTGTCCTCAACGAGGCCGCAGCTACTCTAGCGGCTCTAGAGCAAGTTCCCTATCCCAATGACCGTTGAGCAAAACAACTATCCTACCCCAAATAGCCGTCGCCCGAAGCCTGCCACAGGCATTTGAAGATTTTTGAAAAAATCATTTTCTTGTACGACTAAAGCTTCGATATTTCAAAAGCTAGATTATCTAGATTATTCAAGTTATATCAATATCGATCCAAAATTAACCCCAGTTTTCTGCACTTAAGGCATTAAAACTGTTAAAAATAACGATGCTAGAATAAAATGATGTAAGGGAAAAATGATCGTTAGACTTTGTGCCAATTTTTTAGAAGAATCGTACGATCACCTAAACTTGGCAGAAGGTAGAGAATATTGAGATGGAAAAATATTTTGTTTTTGGGTCAAATCACAAAAATTTGACTTTGAAGTTCTGTAAAACCCAAACCTCATATCCAATTTTAGAGCTGTTAGTTTTATTTTTTAGTTACCATCAGCAATAAAATTTAGCCACTGTTAATCAATTTAGAGGAAATCTTATTAAAACCGTTAACCATATGTATTTCAATCAATAAAGGATTTATAAATATTCTAACGGTGCTACTTTGCTAAGATGAAAGTGACAGACGAAAAAAACTGATTTCGCAAGTGGAATAAGCAGTCCGAGAATGCAAAAATTGTACTGAAAATAGACAAACTACGTTCTAAAAGGCAGATATTGGAGGCCAGTAGCAAAAAAAAATAACATGCGTGGCAGTCCACTAGTAAACAAGTGCCGCAAATGTCTGAGTGACATTCAATTTCTAAGTTCTAAACTGCTGTTTTGTTGAGGTGTTGAGCAGTGTTATTTATCCCCGTAAATGGATACTTGTTTACAATCTGAACGACATCAAAGTCCGTAACGTAGGTCGTGAGTTAGAAAAACACCATAAAATGAATTCGTTCACGGTGAGTCCTAAATCCAACTACAAGCCTACTCTAAAATTTGCTAACAATATTTCTGCAACCGGAAATTTCAACTCCTAAGGAAATCATGAAGTTGAAAAAAATTTTGGGAAGCCCCCCCCCCCTGACCAAAATCCTGGCTACGCCCATGTACGACCCCACGGTTAATACGTATCATCAACCTCCATATAAATTTGGAGTTGATCTATACTCACAATTTATGGTCATAAGAAATAAATTTCTATTTATCTGTCGTCTGGACTCTTGACCAACAAGATTGAACTTCATTTCTTCCTCTTTCAAAAGATGACATGATGTCACGTCAATGCTGCAACAACGAATGAATGATATAGTGAATGGGTAACATGATGCTATTGAACAGGGCCGGATACAGTGTTACCGGAGAAACCTCACCAATCAAGGTCTTAAGTGATGTATATCTTTTTTTTCTTTGATTAGTAAATCATACTCGCACCATATACAACTCGCACGAGCCCAGACAAAAGTTCTTTCGCCAATAGTCTCCCGTATCTACATATCTAGCTGCGGAGTGTCATACCATGTGTAAAGTATCTCTGTCTGGTCATCTGTGGGTGTATGAAAGGCGACATCAATAAATTGTTTTGATTGTTCGAGATGAGAATAACAAGCCATTCATGAAATTCTACACCTCAATTCCTCAATATGCTTGTGAAGTGGCTCAATGTCGTGTCTTTGTCGTAACAATTATGACCATTACTAATAATAGATGTTCAGCTTTAGGAAGTATACCTTAATGTTGTTACAAGCTTATATCGTTGCTAAAGTGAAGCTAAATGGGTTAGAAGAGAGTGTTGCCGAAATTAAGGTTGGATCGAATGTCTTTAGTGTGGGTAAACTGCGCCAGGAAATTATCGCCGAATGCGCCAACCCTGCAGTCTGTAGATTTACTTCCCCACCGGTATCACTTATCGCTGCTAAATCTTAATCTCCGCTTATAGGATATCTGTTGATCTCTAACCACTTTGGGCCTAATATGCGGATTAATATTATGGCATTTACTGGAAGAATTGAGCGAGAAGCAACAGTTCAAGCAACATCCTGTGCACTATCAGTTGCACTCAAATTTAAACTTAACATCTACAAGAATGTCTTTGCCAGAAGGGACCAAAAGGTAAGACATTGTTCGGTTACTTATAGGTAATGCCAATGATGCAAAACCATCTTTCCTGTATGTTGCTATCTTTAGAGTCCAATACATCATACCGATGCATTTTCTAAGCACATGCAAATTCTGGAGCTGGACATATGAGTATCAGTCCTATTGAGCTCGACTCAAAGTATCTAGCTCCATTTCATAGGCTTTCTTACTTCTGTACGATGCATGTATGCTCAACAAAGCCTTTAACCGCCCGCACATAAGTAAGTTTCGGATAAACGCATTATTCGCTAAATTAAAAGCAATGGCACTGTATCCTTCTCTTCGTGTTGCTTCATCTTGTACGATTGCTGAATTCGAATTGATGTCTGGTTGCTCAGACCTCCAATTCAGACAGAGACTCGCTAGAAATTTGCTATCAGACATTGGTTGTCGGATACTAACGTACGTCGTATATATCGTATCTGGGATTTCGATGCATATTTGACTCTGTCATATCAATGCACAATTCGGTAGACGGTAGAGTAACTGAATGAAATGTGCTGCAAGCTGCTAGCCTCTCTTGTAATTTGGTCTGGATAGTATGCAATCGAAAAGATACATTCTGAAATTGGTTAGATTCGTGGAAGTTACTTATATGGTGAGCACTTGATGTTTGAATGGATATTTTACTGATTTGCCCGTTTGTGGAATTTGCCACACGCATCGTATAGCAATCGGTCAATTGAAGTAGAGCATGGTTCCTTGTTCTCGTTGGTGGCTTGAAACTTTATTCGCAGGTAAATTGTGGATTTTGTTTAATTGGATGTGTAATCGTGTATTTGAGACAATGTTGGATCAAATATGTTACCGATGCAAATTTAATGAGACAGCGAGCATGTCGTATATTGCGTAGACAGTCTACCAATATTTTGATAGGTAAACGGAGTACCTACAACAAATTATCTAAAAAGGGAAAAATTAAGATTATCGTATTCTCATCATAATTCTCGTGAAGCAGCATACCGATGATAACCGGTGAAACCAATAGAAATCCTTTGAGTTCTTTGAAGTATCCATTCAATATGCCTATAACAATATAAGCTAGAAATTGAATAAAAAGTTTCCGATTAGTAAATTGTTATCCATTCCATTGGTTAGCTATACAGGGTGTCCCGCATTGGGTGGTCAATACTGTAAGGGTTGATAGCGCAACTTGTTTCAGCAAGAAAATTCCCAATACAATCGGAATTTTTTTTACCGTTACCTTGTTATCGCTCTTTTTGTGAAAGCCATCGAAAATCGTGACTTGTCACGAAAAATCGTAATTTGCAGCACTCCTGATGACTTAATCCAAGATTTGATTTCAGTTTCAGAAACTACATTAAATTTCACAAAAGCTTAAGTTTTTCCTGTTGCCAATCTTATCGGCACTTTCAAGATACAGTTACTCAAACTTAACAGAAATTTTAAAATAGATTTTTCATCGAAAATTCAAACAGTAATTGCATAACGGTGCTTTATACGAACAACTCTGCAAAGTTGATAAAAGTTGCTTCAACATGTTGGCTTGGAAACGGTATATCACGTTGCAGAATTTTAGGTAAACACGCATTGAATGGTAAAAATCATGGCTTCAGTGGAATCGTTAAGAATTTTCGCTTGACTCGAAAAAAGACATACAAAGGCAATTATAATTCGGGATAGAATCTCGCTACATTATTTTGACCAGAACTGTAAGATATTTGAAATTTGGTACATTGTTTGGCAAATGCAACGGTACTTATAACGGTTAAAATTTAATACATATTTGCTATTTATGGCAGATAGACGGGTGCCATAATGCGAGACCTATCAAAGAATATTTGGAAAACGAATTTCCCGGAAAGTGGATTGGCAGATTTGGGACAGTTGCGTGGCCTGCGAAAAGTCCCGACCTTACTCCCCTAGATTTTTATTTATGGGGTAACTTAAAAAGCAATGTATATTCCGAGCCGATTACCTCCCGGGAACAGCTGCTGTAGCGAATTAATGATGCTTGTGACAACATTAAGGAAACCCCTCCTGAAATGCTTCGGGACGTTTCTTCCATGCGCCGAAGGTGTCGAGTCTGCATACAAAATGGAGGAGGCCAATTCCAGCAGCATTATTCCAATTCATCAAACAGACCCATTTAATCATTAGTTAATATTTTTAGTTTATTGGTTCTTTATCATATTCAAAACTTTATTTTCAGTTTTATTTAACAAATTTTCAAAGTTGCGATAGTATAATATAAAAAATAAATGTATAAAATTTCAGTTTAAATAATCCGATAAGAAAATAATTACCTTGTTTTTTCATATCCAATATGTGTAATTCTAAAATCCCGCAATGTAAATATGAAAAGTGATATACCGTTGGAAAGCCAACATGTTGAAGCAACTTTTATCAAATTTGCAGAGTTGTACGTATAAAGCACCGTTATGACATTACTGTTTGAATTTTCGATGAAAAATCTGTTTTAAAATTTCTATTAAGTTTGAGTAACTGTATCTTGAAAGTGACGATAATGTTGGCAACAGGAAAAACTTCAGTTTTTGTGAAATTTTATGTAGTTTCTGAAACTGAAATCAAATCTTGGAGTAAGTCATCAGGAGTGCTGCAAATTACGATTTTGCGTGACAAGTCACGATTTTTGATGACTTTCACAAAAAGAGCGATAACAAGGTAAACGGTAAAAAAAATTCCGATTGTATTGGTAATTTTCTTGCTGAAACAAGTTGCACTATCAACCCTTACAGTATTGACCACCCAATGCGGGACACCCTGTATATGTACAGTAAAACACGGATAAGTGCACATCGATAAAGCACAATTTTTTCGTGCACTTAAGCGTGTTGTGCACTTATCAGTGCTCCTTACAAACTATCTATTTTACGTATAGCATAAATGGAAACTAGTGGTAACAACTGATATTGTGCGGCTTTACTTTGTAACGCTATAGTCAGGGCCGGTCCTATGGGTGGGCGAACTGGGCAGTCACCCAGGGCCACCACTTTCAAGGGGCCAACACACCATGAAACCTTTTATTTTCACTCAGAAAGTGCTCCATTCTCACGCAACAAGATAATCAAATCATACCTGATGCAAAATCAATTGAATCGTTGGGCGATGTTGTCAAATAAAAATAAGGTTGCACAAACCCGCTGAATTTTTTTTTAATGTCCGAACTCCAAAAGCTTCCGGATAAACCTAAGTCTATTCTATAAGAAAAATGCCGTGGAATTACCTGGTTCCAAAAATATAGAAATTTGCTTCAATAGAAAAATGCGCAAATATTTTTGAAAATTGCTATTTTCAAATTCTAAAGCTTAGGCTACCTACTACAAGCACTCCGATATGTCTACCGATAATGTTCATAAAATTCAGAATGAAAACCGCAGAAATTGAGTTGGAATTTCGTAAAAAAATCGGTCAAGTTGCAACCATCTGACGGATGGTATTTCAAATGCTTGGCGAGGGAAAATCATTGATACACTTTTGACCGATTTTTTTTATGTGCCTAACACAAAAAACAGATCAAGAATTAGGGATTTATTTTGAAGGGCAAATAGTCCGACAATTAAATTTTTCTTTCAGCGAAAGCTCGACAAAATAATCAAAATTTGCTGTGATTCAGCTAATGATGATGACAAAAGATTAAAAATTCTACTTCTTCTTCCTTGCCTCGTTCTTTATACCGCTCCACGGTTTCGCGTTGCTCGACCTGCGGTGTAGGCACATCGCCCGTTTTGGCGATAATTTCTCAGCATATTTCTACAGGCAGCTCTATCTTGAATCGTGTCATCGCCGAGACCAATGCGTTGTTTCCAACACATTAAAAATTCTACATTGTAAATAAATACGTATTTCTTAGAAAGAGACACAGCAATTCCTATTTTTATCCTTAAACGTGAAAGGGGTTTTATGAAATATTTACAACTCACCAGTCGCAGAATTTTAAAGCATTGCTATTTTGGCCTATACGTCCAAAGCAAAGTCTTCATTTTTCTATTTGTTTGCCAAGCTCGAATTGACGAAATAAAAAATATAGCGTTTCACTCTATGAGCGAAGGGCATAACGAGCCAGTAAAAATGTTTAAGAAAACCGTTTTGT
Source organism: Microchrysa polita (assembly GCA_949715475.1). NCBI lineage: Eukaryota > Metazoa > Arthropoda > Insecta > Diptera > Stratiomyidae > Microchrysa > Microchrysa polita. Next base: position 85,660,168 of record OX454418.1, on the reverse strand, counting down.
GGCTTATCTTTGGAAAATGTTTATGAGGAAGGTGATAGTTTTGATTTGCCATTCCCAGCTCTCGTGCTTGCAGTTTCGCCTTACTGGAATATAATATTATATTAAATATATATATATATATATATATATATAATATTATATTAAAAAAAAAACACATTGGCAAAGCGAAGTCTTTCGCGACATTAAAAAGATTGCGAATCACTGATATAATGTGTGCAAAAAACGATCAGGCCAACAAGGTGAGACATTGGGGTGTCGTGCTATATCAACACAATAAAACAAAACAAAAAGTATTGAAAATTGAAAAACAAAAATTTAAGCCAAAATTTTGGTTGGAAATTCAGTCACGATCATCGATTTTCCCAGGGCCACGAAAATACTAAGGCCGGCCCTGGCTATAGTTTTCAACAATTAAATTTGACAGAGCCATGTACAAGCGACTTTGTAAAGCTTTCGAACTTCGGCAACAAATATTAACAAATGGGCACTACCCATCCTTTTAATTTTTTTTATGTAGAGGCACCATTATCAAACTAACAGCTAATTCCAACAATCCCGTCAAGGGCGCCGGCTTTGAGGGGAAGCATCGAGGGAAGAACATCGAACAAACGGACTGAGACTGCTGACATAAACGCTGGAATGAAAAAGAGACTGCCACCACTATTGCTAAATATTTTTGATCAAGACAATGTTTGATCTTATCCTTAAGCTGCTCCCAAAAAGAGCAATTTATAAGTCTCATATTCACCTAAAGACAAAAATTATCCAGTAGACTTGATTTCCCTTTCTTCTACATCTTCATAAGTCAATAAATATTAGATAACTCGGGCTAGGATCGCTTAAATTCGTAAAATAGTCTGGTTCGAAACGACTGCACTAATCAACTTTTCAAATGCACATGTGCACTTATCCGTCATGAATCATGTTTCTTGAATTTTCTTTCGTTTTATGTGTGAGGAATTCCTTATTACACGTTGTACTGTTGATAAACTAGCTGTAACGCCGACTTTAGCTCCAATTCTAGCCGCTGATAGTGCAAAATTAGAGGCGGCTCGCAGAACGGCCCTTTCCTCTTTGGCAGTTTGGGCACCTCGCGTACGCCCTTTTATGTTTCGTCCATATCCACTTTTATTTTTTAAATAGTTAAACACAACCGATTTACTTTTTTTCACTATTTTCGAAATTTTGCGTAATATGTGTTGTTCATTTCTCAAAACATCGATTTGAGCCATTTGCGCGGTATTTAATGCTTTTTCCTCTACCCATGATTACCGAAACTTACAAAAATTAAAGTCGAAACACAATCTGAGTGGATTAAAACAAAAACAGTTAGGATATGATACTAGCACTTTCGAAATAACGACCGAATCGCAACTGTCCCTATTCAAGTGACCCAATTTTGAACATAGAATTTATTAGTGCATCAGCATAATGTTGATGAAACATAACTGTTGTTATTAAATGTTTCATTTTTTGTCTCGCAAACTATGAGCAACATAATAGCCTTTGTAAACAAATACTGAGAGAGTTTTAGCAAGCCGTAAAAATGGTAAAAATGTCAAACATAAATAGAAATATTTCTTTGTCGACGTATCGTAGGATACCGTAAAAGATGTATTTTGCTTAACTTAAGTCAGAAGAACTCGATGCAATGGCAATTCATAAATTTATCATCACCCGTTTCAATACGTATAATGCCGACTCGTACACCACAACCGTTTTACGACTTGCTAAAACTCTGTAATGTGTGACGTTAGCTGAAGCGAGTTTCACAAACATTGCTAAATTAGCGAAAAATTATAAATAATACTGAATCCACCAATTCCTTCGCTAAAGGGTCGCCTTAAGTCAAGAATGCATTCAGATACACTTCTGAGTATTTGTGCAACAATTTTCAGTTTATTTTTCTTCCGCCAAGAGAGCAATTATATACATACATACATATAAATAAAAAATTTATATTGGAACTAAAATATTCGTAAGAACGAATTATTTTGGTGAAAAAATCAAATGACATTTCATTCCTTGAATTGAGTCATCCTTGACTAAAGGTCGCCTTGAGTAAAGCCTTCCTTAAGGAATGTTTATAAATACGGGCCTGAGACTATTTTGAGTCATTCAAGATTTCAAAAATATTTTACTTTAATTAATAAATAGTTAAAAATGAATTTAATCAATTTTATTACTGACTCAAACAATGTTCCCTTCATAAGTTACAGTAATCTGCTTTAATTATTTGAAGGATTTATATAAACTTTTTTAGCTTTTTAAAAACCTTACCATAGAGCGATGTTTTTCCTATAGTTTCTACGGTTTAAGTAGTATAATTTTGATGAGTAATAGTACTCTAAAAATGTATTGTATATATTGATAAATAATTTTAGTATTTATTAATTTAAAATTAATACTTCCAAAGCCTTTTTTTTTTAATTTTTGAATGTATATGAAATAATCTGTCATAGTGTAGGCTAAAAATAAGTTTCAATAATTTCACCAAATAATTTTTGTGCGGTTTTATTTCAAATGTCAAATACTCGATTTACCAGTAACCCTCATGATTTTAAATGGGCGTTTTGAAGCATACCAATAAAAAGCTGTTATAAAAGTTTTTAAAACAATAGAAATAAAAATATTAACAGGTTCTATAAGAATCTACTAACAATAATACGATCTATAAAATTTCTATGAAACCACTATAAGAGTAGCCGCTCCTTGTTCAATTCCATGTGAGCCTTTTTATGAAAGCTCATCGAAAAACAAAATCATTCCCAATTGACATTGCAATGTCAGTGTCAGTGACTCCACTCAGAACAAAATTACCACCACTGAAATTATGATTTATTTACGATCGCATTCGGAACATGGAAACACAATTTTTTCGCTGCCATCAAAACTTATCGTGTCACCGTCTTGAACAACACGAAACGAAATATCGCTGATGTCATCCATTTGACAGAGTACTTAAATCCATCAATCAAATCAAATTCGAATTGTCTCATGCTTTTCACAACAATGGTCAGTCAATCAGTCAGGCAGTCAGTCATTCAGTTGCGGCCTCTAGTCACAAGTCTTATAAATTCTTTATTATTGTCTCACTATTGAGCTGGATGCCAAGAACGAACGCATGATTCTCAGCCCAGCATATGCTCGAATTACCATCGAGAAAAGATTTTGGTCAACCTATAGCGATCATGTCACTGATCTTTTGAATGATGATCGAAATGTGACCATCGTAGGTTGACCGCATAAGTATCAATTTCACACGGCACAATGACATGGCCATACGAGTTGTGTCGTTGTAAAGTGGACAGCAAGGATGTTTGTTGTTTATATGTTGACTAATTTCACCATCAGAAAATAAATCATCTGATCGATAAGGTTGCAATAATAATTATTATCTCGCGCACTTTTGCACTTAACATTATTTTATAATGTCATTTACCTATACGACGACCACTTGTTTATCGCAGGGCAGACATTAAGGCTGACATTGATGGAAAATCAAGCAGACAGCCTGACTGATGTGTGGTCAAGTATAGGAGGCCAGTGCGACAGGCTGATGGGTTCGTCTTAAAGACAATTTCATGTTTCAGTGACGACAGCATCATCCATCACGTTCAATCTATTATGTGGATGTGAAATCAAACTTGCTGGACTATGTTTCCATCAAGGCCGATCCTTAAGTGGAAGGATCTCTCAAATAATGCGCCTTTTCTAGACGAAGTCTAGTAGTAATTATGGTAACACTTGATTTCTTCTATATGCTTATTTGTCACGAGGAAACCAACAAACAATCAGCAACCATCAGGAACAACATTTAAACCAGTGTGAGGAGCGATGAATGTACTTAAACACTCATATCTCGAGATGAATACAACATGCGGATAAATTTTATTATATGACAGGAAAAATTCTCTTCGGCTGACAGTATGTCAATCAAATATGATTGAAAGCGATTGAGAGGTCGCAATGGACAAGAGTCGCTCCATCAACAACGGCGGCTGGTGGTTTGAAGTAAGAAGATTATTTCGTGCGGAACGTTATAGACAATTGTCATAGATACATTATGTACGTTTATACGTTACCATTTATCTTGGTCAATGTGAGTAATGTTCCAAAGAAGTGAGGATAGAATAGGAAATACGGAAGTATGGAATATTGAAGGACCCCGATAAACAAGCTTACTTGAAACTATTAAATAATTTCTTTGTCAAATATCTTGCTTTTGTTCATTGAAATATCCAATTGTGTATACATTGTCAAAGACAAATTCACTTTTTTTCAACACAAATTAATGAAAATACGATTTCGCAAATGAAATTAACGCTTTATAGTCTAGTACAGATAGCTCAAAACCCAAACATAAAAAAAAGGAATTTTTGATGCCAAATTGTTGAATACACTGCCTTATATACGCAGTAAAAATTTACACTAATTTGCGCCATGGGTTAAGGGGGGAGGGGGTAGCAAAGGGGTGAAAATCCAGTTTCTTAACAATATCTGAAAAACATGAGTCTGACCTTGAAATGTCCTAAGGACGAAACAAACTACATAAAATTACCTTTGTAATGATATATAACAGTCTAGAGATTTTCTCAGAAAATTATACCTTAGTATTATAGTGAATTTACATTTTTTGAGTTTTACATTTCGCACTGTAACTCTTGATAGAATATACCTACCGTCATAAAATCTTGTCCATATATTGATAACAAAATGTATCTGATTTGTACCAAAAATTGGAGTGCTCCGATCATTAACGCCCCCCCTCACTGCTCCTAACATTTTTCAAAAAGGCATGCCTGTAGCTTCTTTGTAAATTGAGCCAGACAGATCAAATTTAGTGGGGTGCCTATTCTAAGCTCCATTATCCTCCCCACCAAAAATTATTACCATCGGATCAAAACTAAGGGTACCCCCATACAAAGTGAACGAAAATTCTAAGAAATTTCACGTTTTTTCACTTCTAAATTCTATGTAAAATACAAGAAAAAAATGTATCTCTTAGAACGTCATTATAACAGTTAATTGTAGTCTTGTGAATGAATATTCACAAGGCGTACGCTAGAAGTATAAAAAAATTGGGTTGGAAGGTTAGTGATACCAGTTCTAAGACTATTTGCGAATATTTCGAGTAACGTGTACTAGCAACCTTCAAACTTGATTTTTAGTACTTCTAAGGCACGCTCTGGTACAAACTTTCGGATATACATTTAGAAGACTACAATTAACTGTTATAAGGACGTTCTAAGAGATACATTTTTTTTTCTATTTTAGGTAGAATTTAGAAGTGAAAAAATGTGAAATTTGTTAGAAATTTGGGTCACTTTGTATGGGGGGTACCCTTAGTTTTGATCGCATGCTAATCATTTTTAGTAAGGAGCATAATGGGGCTTAGACTAGGCATCCCACCAAATTTGATCTGCCTAGCTTAATTTTAAATGGAGCTATAGGCATGCCTTTTTGAAAAATGCTAGGAGGAGTGAGGGGGGCGTCAATGGGCGGAGCACTTCAATTTTTGGTACGAATGAAACAAGTTTTGCTAACAATATATGGACAAGACCTTATGATCCTAAATCGATTTTATCAAGAGTTACAATGCAAAATGTAAAACTAAAAAAATGTAAATTCACTATAATACTTTTGGGTCTAGGGTATAATTTTCTGAGAAAATCTCTAGACTGCTATATATCATTGCAAAGGTAATTTTATGTAGTTTGTTTCGTCCTCAGGACATTTTAAGGTCAGACTCATAGTTTTCTAGATATTTGCAAGAAACTGAATTTTCACCCCTTTGCCACCCCCTCCCCCCTTAACCCATGGCGCAAATTAGTGTAACTTTTTACTGCGTATATTAGGCAGTGTATTCAACAATTTGGAATCAAAAATTTCTTTTTTTTTTATGTTTAGGTTTGGGGCTATTTTGAACCAATTGTACTGGACTATTAACAAGACAAATTAACGATTTGACAGTGATTCGCTGAATTATTAATTTAACTTGTTAAAACATTAATTTGATTTAATCAAGCGTTAATTTCCTTTGCCAAATTGTTATTTTCATGAATTTATCTTAAAAATGGTATATTTAGTACTTTAGTTTTTTGAAAACGTTTCGTATTTTTATTTTTTTTTTTAAACGAAATTACTAAAGAAGTACTGTCAGTGGCGTAAAGTACGGTGTTCCATGTGTTGAGTGGAACACGGGCCCACAAGCCAAAAGGCCCCCAAAACACGAGAGTCATATCTGTTTTAAATAACAATGTTAATTAGTCAATTGTACTAAAACGTAGTCAGAAGTACTCAACTACTACCGCTGATGTATGCCTTAAGCTAAACTTAAAAGTATTGCATTGAAAATATTGTCATAAACGCATTCCAAATTGAAAAATTTTCATAATGATGAATTTGAATATTTGATTCAAATTCATAAATTCCAAGGTCATGCTGATGAATTTTCATTTCTATTTAACAAAATTCCATGTCAATTTGTAGAATTTCAAAATAATTTTGACGAATTTTCAAAAGTTTTCTCCAATACAAAATTTTCATGTCAATTAGATAACTTTGCAAATCATGTTGACGAATTTCCATTTGAAAATGATGAGTTTACAAATAACGTTGACGAGTTTCCATTAAAAATTGATGAATTTCAACTGACGTAATTCCAGATCAAAATCACCAAATTTCAGAAAAAATGAACGAATTTCAAAATCAAGTTTACGAATGTATAGGTACATATATCAAATTTTCAAATTTCGACATCAAATTGATTAATTTTTTTTTCAATTAACATTGACGAATTTCCATTTCAAATTGATTAATATCGCAATAAAGATGATGAATTTTTATTTGAAAATTCTATGAATAATTAATTTTAATTTCCATTTCTCATTGATGCATTTTAAAATCATGTACGAATTTCCATTCCACTTTGACGAATTTCAATAAAATTTTGCAAATTTCATGTCAAATAATCGAATGTTTCAATCATATTGGCGAGTTTTCATATCAAATTGACGGATTTCCATTTTAAACTAGTCTTGATTAATCGGTTTCCCAGTACTCTCGAAATGTATGCACAATGCCGGTACTCGCATAATGGCGCAAAATAGAAAATTTAAATTTAATAATAAAAAATCGGGAAGTTTGCAGATAGCAGGAGATAGGCAATTAGAAAGGTCGTTGTTGTTTTTTGTATTGTGGATTTGAGATTTTTTTTTATCTTAGAATGTAATGCCGCTGGTGAAATCTTGTTCGATGCACTGACACACAAATATAGCTGTAACGGCTGCTTATTGAAAATTGATTGTAGAATAATAATTTGGTTTTGAAAAATATTTATTGTTGTTGTAGCGACTCAAGGGATTTTGTTTCCTCTTGAATTAAAGGGAGTTTGGGCAGCTCTTGGCCGTTGTAACAACGTATAGCTCCAGGATAGGAGAATACAACACAAACACCCATGGTCACAGTGGGGTCCAAACCCACGCACTAGCAAATCAGAGATAGAGTTTCATCTTTAACACTGAGCCCCCGAATGCCCTTGATATAAAAAATAGAAAAATATTTGAAACAAAGTAACGATTGAGGAACAGAAAATAACAATTTCGGTCAGCGGACACGTCCAACATTGGACTAAGGCCGCAGATTCTCTATGGATTGGATATAAAATAAATCGAAAACTCGATTGTAACAAGAAAGGGCCCGCTTTGATTTCGAACACAACAAATTTGAAAAATATTACGCCACTGAGTACTGTCAATGTTATCAATGGAAATTAAGACGCTTGAATCACTCTATTTCAGGGGGATTATTTTCAAGTAACCAAAAATGTTCAAGTATAAAAGTTGACATCTATAATTACAGCATCCGTTCTGAAATATAACATTCTCCTACCTTTGACTCTCATAGTTACAATCTATGGTCATTACATTACATATAAGTGATGTTCACATAAATATCCCCATACTAAATGCTATGCTAATAAATCAGTCATTGATGGAATTAATTAAAATACACGAAATGGATTTATATCAATAAATATCGACTGCAAACATGATTTCAATAAATTAAATAATTTGGTGCGTATCTTCTAAACACGACACTCGTCCAGTTTACCCTGGCCCCAGTATACGAAAGAAGATTGAAAACAAGTTCGAGCGCAACGAAACCTCCTTCGAGTTTTGTGTTTTGAATGTTCTAAGTCAAGACATGCAGTCATGATTGCAGCAACTGCAATTGACCATTGCATTGCCCTTTTACCAGTATGATGCTGGTATAATGTACCCGTAAGGCGAGAATTGGTCTTGACTTCTATATCATTGCATGTATCAAAATTGGAAACATCACTTAGCGTTTCAGCCAGGATCAAGGATTAACCTACTTGTACTAAGTCCAGACAAATGACAAATGTTTCTAAAAATCATCTAAAATATTTATTATTATTTTTTTAGTGTTAAGAACTTTTACATTTGCATATAACGTTCGACAAATCGGATTTGCATGGATCGCGCTTAGCTTATATGGAGTGTAGAGTAGGAAAGCTCTTTCATCTTAATGCTGTGCCGTGGATTTTGGAAAATTAAAAACGACTTGTTACCTATTTTGGGGCATAAGCACCGTCGAGCCTAGATGACCACGTTTCTTGGAATACTAAATTATATTATTATTATTATTTTCTGTTTTGTAGATCCTTTCAAGCTTGAATCCTTTCAACTAAGTATTATAGTTTCGCGAAACACTTCAATTCATCGTGCCTATCACCAAAAGTCATTTCAAACCACCCTGCTCCAACTATACCAATTTAATAGATATTTAGCATCTACATCGTCGAAAACGTCCAAAATCGCTTCAATATTCTATTTATCCACCCATCAAATCAGCCCCAAAGATGATGGCATTAAATAATGAGTAGCATGTTCCATAGGCATACATACTACATACTCGTACATACAGGCGAAAAAAAAAAACGACAAAATAAACGGCAAGCAGAATGACGAGAAAGACGACCAACAGCCTGAGACGATGATAGTGGTCATCTTGTGAGTTCACAAGATAAATGTCCTGCAGCCTTAAGGAATAGATGAAAATACGTTCAACTGCCGAAACATGTTCGGAATCGTTAGTGTTGACTATACCCTATCCGGATTATGTGTATATAAAGTTTCGGGTGGTCATCAAAATTGTCCCAGCTCTTCTTCGAGCAAGTCGATTCGATTATTGTTTTGATTGGATAAACCTAAGAGGGTTCATGCATGGTGGAATTAATGAATGTGCGATTTTGAAGATTATGCATCATTTGAAAAAATTAAATACTTTCCGATGAATATTATTTAAAAGTTGTTGGAAAATTCTTGTAAATCTAATGTTTAATCTAACAAAATTTATTTTTAGAACAAAAAATGTACAGCATTTTTTTTAGATATATTTACTATAATTTCAAAATCTTTCAAATCTTTCAAATCTTTCTTAAATCAATCCCTGAATTATTAATGACAGACGTCAGTAGCTTAACTTATTTTACATTCTAAGGGGACATATGAAATTTTGTTGGGGTACAATGTAAATCTTTCCCGTGTATCTCCCATCTAAAAATCGTCCACTTCTACGAAAACATTGGTCCGAGTACGAATGAAGCCTGAATGATGGGCAAGTCAATCTGCGCCCCTGAACTGACTCTTAATTAAACGCTGACCAAAGAGAAATAAACGTCTTCTGATGGAACGTGATTAAAGTCAACATCTTGTTTCGTCTCTTGCAGTCGTCGTCCACATTTATCTATCAACATCCCCAACTCCCGGCCATCCTTGGCTTCCGTTCCGCAGGGGATACCGATAGCCATAAGAAACTTTCTTCCTGGCTCCGTCTTCTTCTTCGTCGTCGTCGTCAATTTCTTGTATACTCACCATAACACATTCGTTGGATTTTCGATATGCTACACGGTCGGAAATTTAGTTTCTTTATTAAACCTTTTTTGATTGTATATAGTTCCAATACAAAAAAGTTTAATTTTTAATCTTTTCGATTGTTTACACCTAAATAAAACTAAATAGTTTAAATACAAAACTTTGCATTATATTTGATTGTAATATATTCCGTTTAGGTTTTAATAAAATAAAAGTTTAAATCCAAAACTAAAATATTTAAATCCAAAACTAGAATCGGGTGAAATATTAAAACTGGAGAGGTTTACTTTAAAAAAGAATTTAGTTTAAAATGTTTTTTTTAAGTGTTTTTTTTTATCTTATTACATTTTTTTGTGGGGCATGAGTGCGTTCACTCAACCGTTTATGGGCTATTTGAAGTTTATAATGGATCAGGCCGCACATGTATGGAAATTTGGATCACGCCGAGATTCGATCTCCGGACCCCTAGATTACTAGCATGTGCGACTCAACCGAGTGCGCCACAGAGGGCTTATACCTCATGATTATTTATTATTCCATGAACAATTGGCCATATGGCAAGTACTTAAAACTGTTTTTGGTTTAAAGTTAAAATTTTAGTCCAAAAGATTAAATTTTAAACTCATGGTTTGGATTTTAAACTCTGAGTTTACAACTTTTAAACTTTTAGTCTCAATTTTAATCTTTTAGTTTATACTTTAATATAAGTCTGGTTTTATTGAAAAATTTTAATCGTTAAGGTCCAATTGGTTTACTTTCTAATACTTTTAGCCTTAAAAATTTATAAAACTTTTGGATTTCTTAAGAAATAAACCGAATTTTACTAAAATTAGTAAAACAATTGAATTGCTTAGATTTGAAACAAAATTTGCTTAAAATATGGTGTAAACTTTTTTGGTTTACTGTAAAAGTTTTAAAAATAAACTAAATTTCCGACCGTGTACCTACTAAATCCCTCGACCATATCCATCCATAATGTGGTGAATTTCTCAAGCAAGACATCAGATGTTATCATCGTCTTTGTCGAGGTTATGTATAGTTAGGTATACATGGATGGAAAAACGGTATAGGAAGGAAAGACCTACATAATTCGGATATATCCAAAGATAGTCAAATGAAAAAGATGCTTTTAAAGATAAAAATAAAATAAACTCTAGGAGGATAGATTTGGGGTTTGATCTGATCAATCTAGCTAATGCTAGCCATTGCTTCTTCAAATTAACAGTTTTTCCCATAAAAAATTATAATGATAAAAAAGTCGGAATAATCTGTGAAAGCTAACGAGTTTAACTATGTTTAAAAAAAATAGCGATTAATCAAAATATGCATTCGCATTTCATAACACAGTTAATTTGGTCCATGGTTTCTACAATAACGGGCGGAGACTGGGTCGATTCTATCAGTTTGCTGACCCTGGGACCTGGGACCCCGCGATAACAACGGTAATTTTTATACCCTTCGCTCATAGAATGAAAGGGTATTCAATATTCTTTTCAGCCCTGTGTACTTGCGGTTTGAGGATGATTTATAAAATTTTAACCTGTAAGGTAAATACTTTATATTTGGGGTAATCGCATCGTGGGGTTGGTTTTTAACGGCAAAGAGGATCGCAACGAATACTTTGAAAGTGCGGATATCTTAATCAACACTTGCGACAATTTACTGAATACATTTTTTTGTAATTTTGTTTTATATAAAAGCTTGTTATATGAGAAAAATTTACTTAGGGATGTTTTTAAGAGGAGGAGGTGTAGGAGTACGAACATTTTCTTCAAAGCGTAAATATTTTTCTAAGCCTCTGCGACAATTAACAACATTTTGTGTAAAGGGCATTCTTAAATTCCACGCTTCTAGGGTGATGCGACAATTTTGTTTTCTTTTGCCCTTGCATCACGACAAAATCGCTACCTTGACAGACATCTCTGAACGTATAATTTGTTTATATTTTGGCTAATTGAAAATATTACTGAACTTTACGCAAATCATTTATATGAGTATTCTACGAATAGTTCTTTGACACGTCAATCAATCGAAACTGAAATTCTAATTCAAAATGCAATATGTGTATTTCGATCATGCTGCATCATGCTCTAAAGGACATTTGCATGCCAGTCGGAAGTTCATACGAGTATTGCAAGACGTTTACTATGCATATACCTACATGCAGCGATGATGTCGTTGTCATCATTGTCTTATACTTTACATTAACTACGCTTAGCTTCAAAGTTCACTCACTGCAAATTCCCCAGGATTCCTTCTCGAATCCGATAAACATGCCGAGAGGATAAACCAAAATCTACGAACCAAAGACGATTAATTGACAGGTTGTCATGGCCTAAGTTAGAGATCACTTAAAGACTCAAATGTCTTATTAACTGTTTTGGAAAGACGAAGCTTTCAGTTCTCCACTTCCTTCGTCTCTTGATGTCTTGCGCTCTATAGTCGCATGTTGTCCTGATTTGATTGTTGGCATCACGACATGTTCTGACGTTCTTAGTCATATTCTGTGTGATATGAATGTAAATTTCGTTTTGTATAGAATATAATACGTAACATACATTTATGAATTATATATGCAGAATAGAGTAAAATTTGATGGTACAGTGTTGTGTTATTGTAGGAGAGCAATGCGATTGCAGAGAGCGAGGGAGAATCCATAAATGTACTTGGTATGCAGAACTATTTTCTTAAATTAATTGCTAAGTGATCCCTAAGGTGTTGGTGGATGGATGTTGTAGTGGTAATGTTGTGGCATTTATAGAAATGTGATGAGTCATGACTAGTGTGCCCTGTGGCATGGGTCGCGAATAATGCCACCGCCTTTCCCGGCGTGTCGTAGAAGGCGACTAAAAAGGGACCTAATCCAAGGTGGATCAGCATGCGCCGAGGGATGCATGGTCAAGAGGGTGCTTGGCCGCTAGTATGCGAAGGTCGCAGGCAACCATGACATCTGAAGCCTGAGGCACGTTTTAACATCAACAAGACCTCCCATAGGTTAGTGTGTGTGTGTATGGGTTGCCGCGTCTGGAGATAGCCGGCGGACGTAAAAGGAAAGTCCGTAAATTTACTTATTTCCACACACTAGTGCCAAAAACACAACCTTTCTCCAAAAGGTGTAAAAGAATGGAAGGCCTTATGGAAATTGACGCAGATACAAGCACTACCCCGCTGGGCACTACTTCTGCTATGCGGTTGAGTGATCCCGGGGCGAACCTAGTTCGCGCCAGAGCTCGACGGTTTCCGGGGGCGAGCAATATAAGGCAGTCCAATTACATTGTGGAGAAGCTGAGGGTTGCAAGCTGGAATGTCGGTTCCATGACGTCAAAGAGCGAGGAGATTGAGGATATCATGAAGCGGAGAGGGATAGACATTATGTGCGTGCAAGAGACAAAGTGGCGAAATACCCATATCGACAGAGCCCGGTTTCTTACGAATTCCATGAAGTACAAATTGTACTACTATGGAATTACAAACCAAAGAAACGGAGTTGGCATTATTCTGGCGTCGTCTTTACTTGGCAGTATAATAAGTGTCGCGAAGAGAAGTGACCGCTTGATCAGCATCAAATTGGTTATCTGCGGAAGGGTGTGGAACGTAATAAGTGCCTACGCTCCCCAAGTGGGACTGCCACAGGAAGAAAAAGAGGCATTTTGGAACGACGTTGACACCCTAATTCAGACCATTCCAGATACCGAATTGGTGTTCTTGGGAGGAGATTTAAATGGCCATGTGGGTGAATCAAATTATGATTACGAGGATTGCCATGGTGGAAAGGGTAGCCCTTCAACGGTCAGAAATGACGAAGGTGAAGCTATTCTGACCATGTGCAGATCGCATGGTTTGGTCATCCTAAATACATGGTTTGTGAAAAACGAGAGACACCTAATCACCTACAGTAGTGGACACGGAGATAGGAAACACGAAACGCAGATCGATTACCACCTCTGTTTCGATTTTATGAGAAGGTGGGTAAGAGACTGTAAGGTGATCTTGGGTGAATCTGTCGTCAGCCAACATCGTTTGCTCCTGTCAGAATTTATTTTGAAAGCAGGAGGAGCAAGAAATAGAAGAACTCCCAAGCCTGTCGAAAAAATCAAGTGGCACAATCTCACAAACGACAACTTTGAACCTGTAGTAACTCCATTCATTGATAAAATGACGGAGTGGTTTCAAAACAACATAAACTGCACCGAGCACAGTCCAACACAAATGTGGAATAGTTTCGCTGAAATGTCAGTAGGTGAGGCGGAAAAGGCACTTGGAGTTTCGAAAGGTCCACTCCACACGAAGAAAGAAACATGGTGGTGGAACACCGAAACTAAGGAAGCAGTGCAAGCCAAATCGAACGCATTTAAGGCATGGACGAAATTTGAGTCAAGCAGTGAAGCCCAACGGGTTCAACTTCGCGAAATATATATATTATATGCAATGCCGGAAGAAAGTAAAGCGCTTGGTGGCTCAAGCAAAGGCGAAGGCAGCTGAGAAATTCTACCAAGAATTAGAAACTCAGACTGCGACCGAAGGACCGTCTTTGCGCGAGAGACCTAAGCACGACGCCGGGATATTTAGGGTCGCAGCCCAAAGGAGAAGGAACACTCGGGAAATACAGGCGCCAAAGTACGTGGAGGACTCGCAAGGAATGTTGCTGATTGACGATACGGCAATTTGTAGCAGGATGCGAGAGTATTTTGACGAACTTCTAAATGAAGAGTTTCCTCGAGCAGCTTTTCAAGATGTTGAGCCGAATACCACAAATATTGAAGATATCTCAGAGGAAGAGGTGATGGAGGCAATGCATCAGATGAAACGCGGAAAGGCAGTCGGCCCGGACAAAATCCCCGCGGAATTTTGGTTGAAAATGGAAAATGTCGGGCTTAGTTGGCTCACAGTTCTCTTCAACAAAATCAAAGGTGGGCAACCGATGCCTGATGCTTTCAGGGAAAATTTTCTTCTTCCTTTCTATAAGAACAAGGGAGACTCACGCAAACTCAACAACTATAGGGCTATAAAGTTAACACCTCATACACTGAAGATCTACGAGCGAGTTGTCTGCAACCGATTGAGAAAGATTGTGCGGTTGAATGACAATCAATGCGGCTTTGTTGAAGGTCGATCTACAGTCGATGCGATTCAGTGCATTCGTATTGCAATAGAAAAATATAGAGCAGCACGAAAGGACTTGTACTTTGTGTTCATCGATTTGGAGAAGGCATTCGATAGAGTACCTCGTGATCTGATATGGTTGGCCTTGAGAGCACTTAATGTCCCCGAGGCATACGTCAGGATGATACGAGACACGTATGATGGAGCTACGACTAAGGTTAGATGCACAGCCGGTGAAAACTCTGGAGTTTTCTGCGATAAGAAAATGCCACTGAAGCTAAAGGGCAAGTTGTACAAAACGGTTGTACGTCCCGCACTCATGTATGGATCAGAATGCTGGACCATGTATGAAGGTTACGCGAAAGAAATGACAGCGACTGAAATGAAAATGTTACGCATGTCAGTTGGTGTAACCAAAAGGGACCACATCAAGAGTAGCTACATCCGAGGCAGCTTGTCCATAGACCAACCAATCACCGAAAAGCTCGAAGACCGACGAATGGATTGGTATTGCCATGTTCAAAGGCGTCCGCCTGAGAACCCCGCAAAGAGAGCGATATCAATGGAAGTTCCACTTGATGGACCCAAGGCAAGAGGCAGACCGAAGAACACCTGGATGTGTCAAATGAAAAAGCAACAACAACGCATTGGTCTCGGCGATGACACAATCCATGATAGAGCTGCCTGTAGAAATATGCTGAGAAATTATCGCCAAAACGGGCGATGTGCCTACACCGCAGGTCCAGCAACGCGGAACCATGGAGCGGTATAAAGAACTAGGCAAGGAAGAAGAAGAAAAGAAGAAGAAGATGAGTCATGACTAAACGGGTTCTACAAATGCAGGTTATTTGAAGTGCACAGAAGGAAGCATCTCCGACTATGAACATCAATAATTACATATGATTGATCAGTGTTTCGCGAGAAATCGATTTAGCGATGTCCGTCTGTCTATCTGTCTGTCTATCCCTCTATTTCTATATGCAAACTAGTCCCTCAGTTTTGAAGCTACGAGTTGCATAGGAGTTTATTTTTTAGCGTGGAATGGAATCGGACATCAGGGGCTGCCATAGAAACCAACCCAAAATCCAAAATTAGGTTCTTTTAAAAAAAAACTTAACCAAAATACACTCAAGTGTGTTCCTAGTAAAGCCTCAACACATATCTAGGAACGGAAGAAATCGGAATACTGCGTCATGATGGGTTTATCAAAACAACTCCCCAAAATTAGGTTCTTATAAGAAAACTTTTTTCTTTTTAAAATAATTGTAATCAAACTTCATCCAATTGTGTAAAATAAAGCCTCAAAACATAGATACATAGGAATAGGTGAAATCCGAACACGTCACAGGGCTACGATAGAAATTGTCAACCCAAAAGAAGCCTAAGTTTCATTCAAATGTGACGGGTATTCAAATGTTGGGCCCCCAAATCCGAAATCATAAAGAAATTTGCTTTCCTTCATTGGGTGACTGTTCTATTAAAAGACATACTTTTTACTGCAAGAAGAATACGCAAATGAACTAAAGAATCTAGGATAGTAGCAAAACATTCAATTGTGCATGGATAAGCTTGGATCTATTAGTAATAAATCCTTTTTGCATCGGAGAAGCGCAACTTTCCACTTTACTTAACTTTACATTTAAACAATCATCACAACAATCCATAAATTATTTCAATTTTTTTTTTTAGGGGAGAGCCTCTCTTGAAGGTTCTATCATAAAATTGAGCCAATGCTCCAGCCATTGGAGTATTTTAATCTTGAAAAGATCGCTCGCTACGCTGAGAAAATATGTCGACAGGATTGAAAAAAGGATGACCCGCTGATCGAAATGGCTAACCACAAATACTAAAATCGTTTAATAAGATTTAAGACAGAAAATCTTTTTAACTATAGGACTCTAGATATCAAGAAACTGATGTCTGCCGTTAGACTAGTAGGTCTAGATCTTAGAGAAAGCATAACAACCCATGCCATGCGTTAGTCCAGAGTGGCTATGTGATCACACAACCCATATGTGTTTGACTCCAAATTTATTACACTACACTCCACGAAATAATTCAAATGTCAAAATATTGCCGATGCAATCATTAATCCTTCTGTCGCCGTCGCCTTCTGTCGAGCTATTATGCCTGAGGTGTAGCTGAATCTTCTGTGAAACCAATCTTATTTTTTGAAGCGGTCTAATTTTGGTTCTAGAAACAGTTTACATATACTTTGTCTTATAATGATACGTCGGTTTTTCGTTTCTTTAGACATAGTTTATATTTCGCCGAACGTTTGATAGCATTTGTGGGCGTCATTTCGTTTGAAATATACATATATATGGAAAGGGGTGGAAAATATTGTTGAATGATATTTTTCCAGATATATGTACATAGTACCAATGGTTAGGTTAGGTTAGGTATAGTGGCCGCCAAGTGATAAAACACTTAGCGCACTTAGACCAAAAGTAGGTCCATTGTGATACCACCGAGTGTACCTTAAAGTTAACACCTAATCTGAAAACCAGCCCGTGCTGGCAATAAATTTGTTGAGCAATAGCGGGCTCACATCACGCAGATCATCTGTATTGTGAAAATACATTGAGCCAAGAAAACGTTTACGTTTCTCGGCCAGGGCCGGGCAGTGGCAGAGAAAATGATGAACACTTTCTTCCTCTTCTTCGTCATCGCAACTGCGACAGAAGTCGTTATAGGGAATTCTGAGCCTCCTGGCGTGCTCCCCGATATGACAGTGTCCCGTTATGATCCCGACCACCTTGCCGATATGTTTCCTGTCTACTGATAGTAGACAGTTGATCTGGCCACGTCAAGTCGTGGCCAAATTAATCTTGTTGTAGCACATGTAGTACCGTTAGACCACCTTGAACTAGCCCTGTGCATTACAGTTATTTCTATTGTCTGTTTACAGGAAGCGATTGGCAATTTTATATTATTGCGTTCGGCCTCAAAGGTCATAGTGACCGCGTTACGAGCGAGACGGTCCGCATTGTAGTTTCCTTCAAATCCACTATGACTTGGTATCCAGCAGAGAACGATGTTAAAATATTGACCCATCACTCTAAGCGCTGAGCGACAGCTATCAACAGTTTTCGATGTAATCAGCACAGATTCGAGAGATCGAATTGCAGCCTGACTGTCAGTGTATATGACGACATCCCGCATCGTGACTACATGATTTTCCAACCAGGTTATAGTTTCCATTATTGCAGAAATTTCCGCTTGAAGAACACTACAGTGGCCAGGTAGACAGTGGGCCAAGTTAATGTCTAGTCCATCCGAGTGGATTCCAATACCAACTCCTTCATCTCTCTTAGATCCATCCGTATAAAATACCAAATACCCCGTAGATAGGGGAGCATTGTTATCTTGGCGGAATCAAACAATCGTGTTTTTGCCAAAAGCATACTTGGGACTAATATAGTCAGTCTCCAAGGGGAGGTTAAAGTTTCGAAGTATCGTTGAGTGGCCGTACTCTAGTGTTTGCCACTGACTAGTTTCACGTAAGCGTAGTGCCGTGTTGGCAGCCATTTTTTGGCCGAGTAGATCCAACGGCAGCAGATTGAGCAAAGTGTCAAGTCTAGCCGAAGGTGTAGAACGCAAAGCTCCAGTTATAACAATGGAAGCCACCAGTGCCGGATTATCCTTAAGGCACATAAGGCACGTGCCTAGAGGCCCCGCACTCATAGAGGCCCCGAATTCACACTAACTGTGACCCTGCCAGTTTTTTTTATAAATAATAAATTATACAAGTCTTTTGTTCTTTGATAAGCTCTTGCAACGAAAAAGGAAAGTAAGTAAGGAGAGTAAGATTTACATTCAGAAGCCAAAACTTTTCTTGCAAAACCATGTTCCCACTTACGCCAGGCCAGGTCGTGAAAAGTGGCTCAAGAGAGTACCTATGCCCTGCACTCTGATATTATATAAGAAATCGATAGAGGCGTTGTCAGAAAGCTTAATATTTCCACCCCCCCCCCTGAATTTTTTTTAATGCTACTTATGGGTGTTTAGTCTTACTTTAGAGGAATTTGATCACGAAATAATTCTCCATGAGCATCTAAAATGTTCAACTGTTTAAATTTAATGTAGCGATAGCCTTAACGACGCCTCAATGAAGTAGAAAGAAATTTTTTAAAGTTGGCAATAAATAAAAACGAAAAACGTTCTGTAATGAACCAAAGTCGACTAAACGCCATAAGTTTAATTAATAGTGACATTGACAAAACATTAAATCTCAGAGGTATAGTTTACAAGTTTGAAACTGAAAAAAAAACGAGACCGAGTTCTAATCGTGCGAATAGCACGATGAGTGTATACCCTATACCCATGTACAGACCTAGAAGGCGCGCAAAACCCAAAATATTTAATTTCATATTTTTTGTGGCGGAGGGAGGGGTAGATGGGTCGGACCTGACACATCTTTATTACCTTGTCAAGGCACCCCCAACGGCTACCATTTGATACTAATTTGAAGTTTTTCGTGACATTCTATCAGAAGATATGGCTGAATCTAACTTTGTAGGGGAAGGGGTAGTCGGACCTACTCCACTTTCCATCAACTCAAAGTATATGTCAGAATGAGACATTGATCAAAATTTCAAGTCGATAGCGATATTCTACCGAAAGTTATGGCCGAATTAAATTAGGGGTAGTTTGTATGGGAGGTTGGGGAAACCGTGGTCCGATTTGGCCCATTTTCAATACCGTCCAAGATTTTAACAAAACAAACATTTGAGCAAAATTTCAAACCGCTAGCTTCATTATTTCGGGAGTTATCGTGCTAACAGACAGACACACGGACAGACAGACAGACAGACATGGCTTATTCGATTCAGGGACCGGCCCTGATAATTTATATATATACTTTGCCATACCTCCGGTGGCTCCTTTGAGGTGTTACATAATATCGGCGTAACAAAAACAATATACCCTATACCATCTTATGGGTATAGGGTATAATTATATATATTTAATTTAGTAAGTTTTTGTACTTCAATAAGTAGGTTTGTTGGCTATCCCGTGTAGATTTGGGTAACGAAACTCTACATAAAAAGATTCCAGCTGATCCACCTGCCATTTTTTTATATCAACTTTCGTTACCCAAACCTACACGGGATAACCAAAAAAAACCACACTTAATAATGGGTTGGGTACTATACCTCGACTAGTTGAATCTCGTTTTCCAAAATCCCGACTTAAAACATATCGACAGCATAATAATCTCGATTAGTGAAAATATCGGTTTGATAAAATCTCTATTTTAAAAATCTCATCAAAATTTGAAAAAAAAAATTGTGTAGCGTGAATTTCCGTTTTTTTACGACGTTTTAAAAATAGTCCGGTTCCCGTGTGCCATCCTGTATAAAGGCATTACATTTATACCATCAAAAGGACCTAAAGCAGGAGCAGGATATTAGAATCATATCGGTTCTTCGTATGGCAATTCCTTTAAACCGCCGCTTAACTACTCTTTTAACTAATAACTATTCTAAACCAACGGCTACTGTACTTTGTTTCAATTTCTTCTGAAAAATGCATTTGCATTACACGACAATTTTGGGATCTTTTTTTTTGCATCAAAAAAATCTATTTCATCTTTTTTGTCAGCTTTTAATTTTTTATTAAAAATTTTGTTGCACTATGCGATTTTAATAAAATTTTTCATTCACTGGAATTGACCAATAAAAATAAAGCTAATGGTGAAATTACATTCTTTAAATTTAGCAAATACTAAGAAAATGCAAATACAAATTGATTTTCAATCAGTCGAGATTGTCGAGATTTGTGATGTTATAATTTGCCAATATTGTCAACTGTCGAGATATTGTAAAGTCAAGGTTTTCAGAATCGAGATTTTGAAATATTTTTTGGAAAGGAAAAAATCTCGGCTTGCCTTAAATCCCGCCAACTTAATATCCTGCCATTTCAATAACCCGCTAGTTCAAAATATCCATTAGCAGGATTTTAAAACAGCGGAGTTTTTAGAGGGCGGACTTTTAAGGTGGCGAGATTTTGTAATGGCGGGATTTACAGTGGCAGGATTTAGTAATGTCGGGATAATGTAAAGCGGGATTTTTGTAAAAAATGAACGGGCGGGATTTTGGTTTTCGGAATTGTGTAGGTATCCCAAAATTTTTGCGAAATAAAATATATTTTTCTTATTTCGTAAACTATATTATTTACGAAAGTAATTCTTACACATAATTTAAGAGTTTTATTTGAAGACAGTTCACAGAGAAGGGGCCCTCAATTGTTTTATGCCTAGGGGCCCCAAAGGGTCTTAATCCGGCACTGGAAGCCACTCTTTGTACTTTCGCCAGCAGGTTATAATAAGTAGTTTTACTGAGTGCCGACCACCATTCGCAAACGCCGTACAGTAGAATCGGTCGTACGATAGTAGTTTAGATCCAATACAGTGCCTTTGGTTGCAGGCCCCAGTTCTTTCCTACTGCTTTCCTGCACGAATAGAGTGCTATAGTTGCTCTATTCACCCTCTCTTGAATGTTGGGTTTCCAGCTAAGCCTTCTATCGAGCAACAGTCCAAGGAATTTAGCCTTTTCAGCAAAAGTGAGTTGCCTATTCCGTAGCATGGGAGGGCTAACAGAAGGAATGGTGCGTCTTCTAGTGAAGAGCATCAACTCAGTTTTAGCTGGATTAAGTCCAACCCCGCTGAGGTTTACCCAGTTTTCCATAATAGACAAGGCGTTCTCCAATAGTCCGCTAAGTACTTCCGGAAACTTACCTGTCACAGCGATTACAACATCATCAGCATATGCCGTGACCTTGCAACCAATATCCTCGAGATTTACATGCAATTGATTAATAGCTATATTCCAGAGTAGGGGAGATAAAATACCTCCTTGTGGTGTACCCCTGCATTTTTATTTTCTGATGCCCACTCTGGAGTAACGCATGCAGTAGGTTGCTATGCTTTCTCAAGGTCTATAGATATACTACTAAGTTGCCTTAACTCCTTTTGGGTTATAGCGCGTCAAAAGAGGTCTAGACATCCATCATAAATTGTCTTGTCGATTCTTTTAAAAATTGGCGCATAGTCTTACAATCATATCTTTCTTACATCATTTTATTCTAGTTCCATTATTTCTAACAGTTTTTATACGCTAAGTGTAGAAAACTAGGGTCATTTTAGCTCGAGTTCAATGCAATTCAATTCAAACTGCTCCTAAAGATCTGCAATTGGTCAAATCTATTCAAAGTATATGTCGAAATCAAGCCAAAATTAGCCCTAGTTTTTTGCACTTAAGTCATTAAAACTGTTAGAAATAACGAAGCTAGATTAAAATGATGTAAGAAAGAAATGATCGTTAGACTATGCGCCAATTTAAAAAAAAATCAGTGTGAGCACCTTACCTTGGCAGAAGTTGGAGAAAATTGAGAAGGAAAAACATATTGTTTATGGGTCAAATCACAAAAATTTGACTTTGATGTTCTGTAAAAACCAAACCTTTTATCCGATTTTAGTTCCGTTAGCTTTATGTTGCTATTCTAGCTAGTCTAGCTTTTGAGATATTGACGTTTTAGTTGTACAAGAAAATTATTTTTTCAAAAATCTTCCTGTGGCAGCTGAAGGGTTAAGCTAAGGGGTTATGTTCGATAGAACTTTTTTGCTGAAAATCACATGGGGAATCACAATCCGGTGCGTTTATGCGGCAGTTTCCGGACAACCTGTATAATTTTTCTCATATTGCGGCAATGTGCGTGTAAACCGAGCAATGAAAACTATTTATTTGAAAAGGGAATTCGTCGATCTATGATGCGGAGATTCGTTAAAGAGATTTGTAATGGAAATTTTAAATGAAAATTCGTCAATATACTCGTAATTTTAAAATTCGTTGATATCATTTTGATATTCGACGATTCGACCTGGTATTTCGTAAATTTAGTATAACATTTCGTCAATATAAATTGGAAATTAGACAGCGTGTTGAAATTCGCTAATTTTAACGAGAATACGAAAGCTAGATTTGAAACTCGTCCATTTTTAATGAAATGGGTTAATCCGTCAATTTGATCTTTAAAATCGTCAAGAGTTTGAAAATTTATTTTAAATGGGAATTCGCGAATTTGTCATGGAAATTAGCCACTTATACATATTTAAACTCGACAACATGATTTCATGAATATATTTGAAATGAAAATCCGTTGACATGATTTGGAAATTCGTCAATTTGATTTCGGTACCGAAAAATTCGTCAACGTGATTTGAAAGTTCATTAATTTGATATGAAGTTCCTAAAATTTTAAATAGAAATTCGCTAACATGATCGTAAAAATCGACAATTTGGATCGTGTTTGTGTCAAAACAAACATAATTTTAATTTTATATGAAGACAAGAATCTACGGCGTTATTTTGGTAGGTACTTCTAATCCGGCGACTTGACTTCGTTTTTGTGCCCTTGACCAATGAATTTAAGTTTGAAACAAGTACGTATCTCAGCCTTTGGGGCCCACTGTTCCTTACGCCACTGAATTCCCACGCATAATTATTTAAAAATATAGAAAAGTTAAAAAAAAACACAGATTCTCGTTGCTTCTGCTCATAATGTGCCTTAAATGTAAGTTATGGTATGTAAATTTTTCCAGGTCAGAAAAAAATATCGAAGGCGAGGATTTCGAACACAAGGAAACTGGGGAACGTTGCGCCACTGATGTTCTTTATGTAAATCCTCAAGACATACTGTAATTTTCAAAAAAAGAATTTAATAAAAACTAACTTCATCCACATAAAAAAATTCAACGTGAGGTGGTATTACACTATCAAATAAAGTTTGTCCAGTGGGTCACACAAAATTTGTCCAACTTTTGCAATGACCAAAAGTGTTTTTCGAGACCTATTACACTATGGGACAAACAAATGACCAATTGGTTTGGTCAATGACGTAGTCAGTCAGTTGTTTGACCGATGCAAATTTACCTATCACACTAGTATGACCGTTTCAGAAAAAAATTACCAAAGCTAACATAGCTCCAATATGTATTTAGAGTGGTTATTGTGCATTGTTTCATTTCTTTATCGAATTTGCAAAGATGTTTAGTTGAATAAATGTTTGTTCTGTAAAAAATCAGTTTAATTTTGCTTGAAGGCGTAATCGTGCCTCTTGCTATTTTAAATGCTCTTTCAAATTTAAGAAGACCGGGAGAATGAAAAGAATGTTAGAATCAAAAAGGGGTGTATGGAGAACTTAGAAAAATTTGAGTAGCAGCTACCTCTTTTTACAAATTTTCTGTGTTTCATGCAGGGAGTACTCAAGAAAATATTTCGAAAGGGATTTAGGAATAAGGTTGACGGTGCTCATATTTTATAACTACTCAGTGCATCCAAATCACTGAGTTTATACTAAAGAACACTGGGAAATTATCGTGAGAGTTAAAGGGACCATCAGATTTTTGAACCTTCAAAAAATGTTCTCCGCATTCTCGTTTGTAGCTTGAATAATATGGTCCTCTTTTATTTCTAAAAAAATATAATCTTTTAGTCACTAATCATCTAAAATTGCGGAAAGACAAATTCAAAATTGACTGCGGATCTCAAGCTACTGGAAAAATTGAGAAACACCGGAGAATAGTTTCAGTTGTCCTACGTCTCACCTGAGAGTCCCTACAATTAATCTTTGTCCAATGATCAGCCTTGGTTCATAATAATATTCTGAAAGTAATTACATGATGATTTTTGTGAAAGAAGAAACTGCCAGTTAAGTTTGCTACAG
This sequence comes from Microchrysa polita, assembly GCA_949715475.1. NCBI lineage: Eukaryota > Metazoa > Arthropoda > Insecta > Diptera > Stratiomyidae > Microchrysa > Microchrysa polita. The sequence continues at coordinate 85,635,434 of OX454418.1, read as the reverse complement.
ATTACTCGTATGCCGGGCTCGAAACTTGGACATTGTGCTTTTGAAGGTGCGGTGCGTGTTTCTGAGAGGTGGGAACCCCCAAAACCTTATGTAGGATCGCCACTAGTTTCAAGTCATTTATTGTGACTCCGTTCGGCCATGTACAAAACCAAACTGCCACCCTGAACGGGAACGTTTTTATCGTGACTTTAAAAGCGACAGCGATAGTTTCATATCTCCGATTTATTGCCAATATCTAGTAGTAAAGATACAATATCTAACAGTTGCCTAAAGGTAAAACCAAATTTACAAATGAATCAATATTTTTCGCCCTTCTTTAAATTTTTTCTACATTTTTTAATGGGAAATATGTACTGTACTGTGTTTCCACCAGAAAAAAAGATAAATTCATTTATAAATCGTGGATTACTAATTATTATTTGCAATTTAATTTATTGTTGACACTATGGCAAAGAGGTTCCAAGTTGTTGAGTTTACCAAAAACATTTTCTCCGATGTAATTCAACGGATTAATTTAAGTTTTGAATTTTCGAATATCCCACAGTTTGCACAAAAGTATACATTTTCGCTATTTTTTATATTGATCATTGAATGCACCCAATCGAATCATTTCGTTTGACCACCATGGGTCACACCAAAAACTCGTAATTTTTGAATGACCGTATGACCAAAAACTGCAAAATAAATTTGACCAAGTCTGTGTTTTGTTATTACACTAAGGTCACATGTTTGACCCGAAATGAATGACCACGATTGTCATTCATTTTTGGTCAAACACATTTTTGGTCATTTATTTTGCTATTACACTAGTGGGACAAACTCTTTGCGTCATTGGTCAAACTTTATTTGATAGTGTAATACCTCCTTATAACTCGTTACCGCTCATGTCGTTTTCAACGATAGCTTGAAGCAAGATTACTCAGCTCTCATCAGCACAAAGTTTCTCTTATAAACTTTGTTGTCGCGATATTTTTTAAAGATAGATGTAACGTATTAAAATTTATTTTTAAGTGATTTTCATCGTTTTATATTAAATTCTGTGAACGGATTTCTTTTAAATCTTCCCATAACAAAATATCGAGATACTGACAAGTCTCTTCATCGATATGCCCAATAAACTCATCAACTAAGACTGCGCCTTTGACGTTGAATTGGCGACTGACTGTTGACTGACATACGCACAACGCACATATCATTTGGCCACGTCAAAGTGTGTATGCATGCCACCACTAAACGCGCAGCAACACATATAGTTTCAAGTGTTTGTGATCGTGCCAGTTAACCAATTAAAAAAGCCACCACCTGTCAGCAGTTCGTCATTCGAAAACGTTGACAAGTGAAGTTGAAATGACAGCTAGTGAGATGAGCCAAGCCAGCAGCATATCAACATCAAACTCACACGATTCGGTCATCGTCAAAAGAATTGATTGTCAGATTCAAAAGCGATGGAATAAACATATTCGAAATCTGTTTGGGGAGAGAATGTCGCGTTGCTAAAATTGCTATAAATACAAATGTTTGAAAATCAGTGGTGTCGAATCTTTTTGTTGTATGGACAGGGAAGAGGGCGAATTTAGGATGAACAAAAATAAAAAAAATTATGAAAATCATAATCCTGATTGGCTAGTTGGAGGTATGTCGTTCCCTTGTCCAACTAAAATTTTTCTGAAATCCTGTATGTATCGATAACAAATAATATTACAAATGTAGAAACAGTATTCAATAACATCTACGCCTTTAAACAAGCAGAATACCAGGTTAAAAATACATAAAATATTCGGAGCTTTTAATTAGCTTATAGAGGTGTGAATAAGTTATTTATTTCGCGCTTCCGCCACAAAAGAACACCAATCACACCATGAGCACAAGGACATAGATTCGCTATCTTGCTGCAAATGAATCTCATCTCAAATCGATATATTTTTTCACCCACTTCAAAATGAGTGTCATCGTCAAAAATGCGTTCCAATGCAATAGCTCGCACAAAACATTATTCATACACTTGGGTGAAGGATATTTACAAATGCTGTTGTCAGTCTAATGAAAATTCACTGATGTGACAATTTCACTTGATTCTGATGCATGTAGGACGTGAATTAATTGCCTTGTGGCTATAATGTCGTCGAAATGCATCTTAGCCGTTTGCATAGAATTAGAAAATTATGATGATGACCGCCGCCGTGCTGATGATGATGATGAGAATGCTGATGATGCGGTGGTTAAATGTATTCTGTGTTTTGATGCAGAATTCGAATATAGTGCAATGCAGTAAATGCGGATTTTCGTCTGATTGATGGCTTAGACATGTTTTGGCGAATTCTATATTTGATTTTGAAAAGGGGGAGCGAATATATATTGGAGTTGGTACTCAAATAGTACTCACCTTTAAATGCAGATATTAATTACACGATTAGTAGCTTGTTTAAACTTACCTGAAATTAAAGAAAAGTTGCTATTTGAAAAACTCTAACAGTGCATATCATTTCACAATTTCGTAATGGGAGAATAGTCGTAAATCCCCGTATATATTTAAATTTTAAATCAACAACTAGTGGGTGACTTGGTTGAATTACCGGTCTTTGCAATATGTTGCCATCAATCACATTCTGATCGTTTCACTTCAATGTCCATTTTATTCTGTGCTATTTTAATAATAACTATATGTATATAGAAAGTCGCAACAAGGCCGCGTCTAAGGCACTTGATTTACTATTTATGTGAAAAATATTCACCACATAGGGGAGTGTATGTCATATAGAAATTTTAATGTGCATAATGTAATACAGTACTGAATGTATAAAATCATCCACAACGAATAAATTCAACATTTATGACTATGAATCCTAAAGGGTTTTCATTGCAAAAAGCACATTTAGTGACGTACATACCTTAGAAAAATGCATAAAAATCCCCGTCTGATGCAGATAGATGTAGTACGTACCTACCTAACATTTTCAGCTACAAAACTTTCCTCTATACTCGAAACAATTTAATTTAGTTTTTTTTTGCTCGATCATCTAACACCGATCATTCTTATACTCAACATGTTTTCTATTCCAATGATCGACCATATATGATTTGGCTAGTCCACACGGAGAGTGAAGGAGGATTGTCAACGACATCTTAGACGATGCACAAAACTAATCTTGTTCATTTATTTATGAACACACTCTAGTCTAGGCTAGTGTATGGCTAATAAATTTACAGTTTCCTATTAATAAATTTGTCATGGAAAATGTTTATCAGATGACGAAAATGACAGCAAACGGTGTCGCGCCAAATGAACAACATGTACGTTCTGCGAGGACGTTATATAGAGTTGTTAGAAAAATCAAGTATGCAAGTAGGTCGTTACTGAAAATTAAAAAAAAAAAGCGCGGGTGAATTTTAAAATGGACATTATGCCAAAGTTTTTAGTACTGGAAAATCATAGAAACGTTATTGCTTTTAAAATTCCAGGATCTTTTTCGGAATGGTTCAAATACTCACTATTTGTAAGAAACACATACAGTGAGTCACAGTCAAAGTGAACCACCCGTCAGTATGAGTCTTTATTCTTTTAGGAGCTCCAAAATGAGGGATACTTGAAATATAGGAGAGAGATCAACACAACCTCATTTCTGGCTGAAATAGCTTTTGAATAGCTTAATTTTGGATTTAACAATAATTTTCTTGTCTAGAAAAAAAAAACCGTGAATGCTGTGCTACATTGCTCAACAACATTTTTGAGAACAAAGAACCAACCCCCTTAATGATATCCTCCCTTCTTAATGGTGCTTCACAATCAACTACCCAATTTTCGAACTTTCTCTTGGAGCATCTTCACTAAATTAGTTTATTTTACATAATTTAGTAGACAGTCAATTAATATTTATTAACTGAATTAACAAATATAAATTACTTAAAATTTTACAGTTACATCAACGAAAATAGTTGGTCGGCACTTTCATTCTGGCATCAAGTCCAGCACTTTGTTTAGGTTTCAACCGCTTTTATAACTGTAAACTGAACCAATTATGGCAGTTCATACTGGATATAAAAGAGGATACTTTCCTCAATGTTTAAAATCTATAAATAGAGAGTTTTAGCAAGTCGTATGGAATAAAACGACATAATTTGACATTCCATATAAAAATTCGCTTGCTTACCGTATACGAAGCAAAATAATTTAATTTTGCATATCCTAAGTAGGCATAGGTGTAAAAAACGACAAATTATTTCGCCAATTTCGACTGTTTCCAGAGAATAAAATATACGGAAATACACCCATGCCTACTTGGGACGTGCAAAATTAAGATATTTCGTTTCGTATACGGTAAGCAAGCGAATTTTTATATGGAATGTCAAATTATGTCGTTTTATTCCATACGACTTGCTAAAACTCTCTAATAAGTAGGTATCTTTCAAAATGAGTAAACGAAAACGAAGTATTTAAAAAGAAACACTTATACTGAGGGGTTGCTGACTTTGACTGTGGCTCACTGTATTCATTGTCGTTATCAACTTTCCCGATGGGCTGGACTGATAATAACCAAGTGGACCTAAATTCTTGTAGAAACAATACAACAATACAGGGTGTCCAAAACATTTAGCTGCCACAGACATTTGAAGACATTTTGAGATTTAGCCCTAACACAAATTATTTTTCCATTTCCACTTTTATCCAACTTCTGCCAAGAGAATGATATTTCGAAAACTTTTGTTAATTTTAGCTGAAATTCATTGAAAGTGCTCCTAGTGCGAGTATTCTGCAATTTATGGTAAGATTTATGCCAATTTTGCCAAAATCAACCCTTGTTTCCTGCATTTAAGGACTGAAAAGTATGAGAAGTAATGCAGTAAGACTAAATTTATAATTGTGAGACAATCGGCAATTTAAAAAAAACAGTACAAGCACCTCATCTTCCAGAGGTTGGAAACAATTGAGATGGAAAAATAAATTGTTTTTGGGTAAAAAATTTTACTTTGCAATTTTGTAAGAATCAAACCACTTATCTTAGTTCTGTTTTGCCGGAAAATTTATTGGCTGTGATAATAATTTTATTTCACTATTTTATTTGGCCTAGTATTGGAGATACTGATGTTTATAGGTTGTGTGTGAACATGATTTTTTTATCTTCAAATGCCTGTGCCAGATAAAGGATTAAGAACTCGGAGTATGTGCTTATATACCCTTTTTTGCTGGAAATCAGATGAGGAATCATTTCCCGGTGCGTTTATTGCATTTTGCAATAGTTCCTAAAATCAAACTCTATAGATTAATTATCGCTTTCCGCATAATTTGTAAGCAATGCTCAGCTGCCGCATCAGTGGAAAGTTCGAAGCTCCATGTTTTCATGATGTTTTCACGTACATAAGTGAAAATTGGAAAACATGTTCAATAAAACTTTTTGTTAGTTATAAATTCTACTTCCAACGTAACTAACAAATCGAATATAGGTGTAGGTAATGTTCGGATTTCGAAAAAGCAAAATATTCCAATTATGGAATCAGTTGTCGCTTGGCAATTGATGTTTGGATTTATGTTTAACCCTTAGATGACCAACAAGGTCCCTGGGGACCTATGGCGTTTTCAACTTTGAGCCATTTGAATATGGTTCAATCGAACCGGCTCAGCTCCCTTGACTTCTCCAATCAGTATGTTTAGAAGCCAATGCAATGTGTTTCGAATTATTTCATTGAAATGTTTTATCATAACCAGCCGGTTAAAGTGATATATGACGGTGAAGCCCAACTAGGTCCACTGGGTCCACTGGGTCCAATTGTATACACCTTATTTACGAATTCACTGGAAATGAGAACGATAAGAAGTTGTTCATTTCAATGTTATTGGTAAAAACCGGTAGGTTTTGGCAAATTCAATTGAAAAGGGTAATAAAAACAAAAATCATCGCTATACTTTCTTGTAATCAGTGGCAACTTTTGTTATTAGTGTGTTCGTAATGGGTACACATGGGATACCAATTCGATTTTGCTTCTAAAAACCGTTCGATTCTGGGAAGTTCTTGTCATTACGGTATTTGCAGAAGATCTCGCTGCACTTGCATTCATGCATAGTGCTAAAAACTCCCACAAAATAAAAGACGTTGTAAGGCGGCGGCGAACGCGTTTTGAATGCATATGAGTATACCAGTGACCAAGATGCAGCCGTGGATAATTTATGCAGATAATTGAAACAGGATGATGAATATGATCCTTTTTCCAACGAGAACAGTGATGATCGATTATATTCCGTATGAAGACGCGTCTGATGCCCAAATCGAAGTTCAACATGTACTTCGATTTCGGCATCAGACGCGTCTTGATCCGGAATATACTCGATCATCACAGTGGCAGAATATTCAGATTCATCGGACGATGATGACCTGTTTCAAAACCCTGCAGCCTGTGCATCAGCAATTCTTAATGAAAAGCCTCATTTTATTTCCAGAAGTGGACACAAATACAAATGGTACGCTGATCTGCCCACTAGTGGCCGCATTAGAGCTCACGTTGTAAATTATACACAACGTCGTCCAGGACTTGCTGCTGGAACTGTTGCATGTCCTTTAGGAGTCTTCAAGTCAATCATCACTGATGAGATCACTTACATCATTATCCGCGAGACAAATAGGAAGGGAAATAAAAGAACAGCAAAGTGAAATCCCAAAAACCCAAATGCAAAACCAAGGCAATGGACTCCCTTGAGCTTCACTTAATTTCACGCTTAAATAGGGATTTTGCTGTATTTGGGTTGCCATCAGTCGAATTCGGAGCCTCTAAAAGAATTATGGAGCGATACTAATTTGCATCTATGTATATAAAGCAGCTATGGTCAAAAATTGCTTCAAAGCCATAAACATAATGATTCGATTTGATAATAACAATACTCGACTCAACATACGATATCAAAATATGGTAGCTTTGCGTTGCGATGCACAATCGTATTACCCCTTAAAAGGGAGTACGGCAAACCAACCAGGGAGAAAAAGTGGTCTTAGAGTTGGTTCACCGCTATTTTTTCACGACATTGGAGTTGGCATTGCAGCTTAAATCTAAAAACCGGGCCTTTCTTGAGACAATTCGTAGCAACAAAACGTTTGATCCACGTGATTTCTTAAAGGACCGGTATCGGGAAGTGTTTAGCACTTTGTTTACTATGTACCTATATAAATATATACACGGTCAAAATTGTTGGACTAAAATCTATTCTTTTTTGGTGTACATATATGTATGACCACACCAGGAATTGCCTAAAATTCAATACATAGCTAGGAATAAATTTAGATTTATTCCAAAGCATGGAATTAAAATTAGTCCAAGATTTTTTACCGTGTAAAAAAGAAAATATTTTTTTTTTCTTTAATTCAAGCTGCTTACTATATTTTATATTTTTCTGAGTACCGTATAGCCCCATATGGGGCCATGGTGCGTTAACTCAGCCGTTTGTAGGCAATTTCGAGTCAACGTTAGCTTCATTGTATAGTGAAGGTCCCTGGGGACATTGTTGGGCTTAACCGTTGGAAAATTTGTCGGTCGTCTGAGGGTTAAGCACTAATGTTAAGGAAATTAAAAACGAAAATAACAGGCGCGACAGTCCAATATTGAACTAAAGTCGCAGATGTCTTAGTGACATTCAATTTCAAAATCTTAACTGCTTTTTTGTTGAGGTGTTGAGATCAACAGCACGTTCGGTAGCGTACGCTTAACATCTGAGAGAGATCATAGTCCGTCACATGGGTCGTGAGTTCTAAAAACACCATAAACTCAATTGGTTCACCGTGAAACTCGAACTCACGACCCTGTGCACCGAAGGTGTGCGCACTAAACACAACACAAACCGGACTACTTTTTTTTTTTTTGTTATAGGCACTCGATAAACCTAGTAGGGGAGACTGGGGCTGGTTCTAACAAATTTTAAACAAAACTTCTTAGCTACCCAACCTTTTGCGTTAGAGACATGACTTTCTGCCATATAATTCGTAATTAAGAGGACTTTAAATAGAAATTATCAAAATTATTGTAAACGTATTATATTCAGAATAATAAGGTTTTTTTCCTAAGAAACTCACAAGTTAAAACTTACCCCAGCCTGGGGTTGGTTCTAACAGCCCTGGGGTAAGTTTTAACAGGAGGGGTAATCGTCGAATTTGAACTTTTTGCAAATAATTAAACACCAGTTAATCTACAAAATCAATCTGTGTTTTTCTTCAGTCTCATATTATTTAAATATAACGATCAGTATCATCATATTCAGTACTGAGGCCCGTATTTATGAACATTCCTTAACTCAAGGAGACCTTGAGTCAAGGATGCCGAAATTCAATAAATTAAATGTCATTTCCCATACTTTTTCATAGAAATCATTTATATTCAGGAGTCAATGCATCCTTGATTTAAGGCGAAACTCAAGGAGACCTTAAGTTTTCAATAGACTTGAAATATTATATTTCAAGGAAGGTGGGTAGCTCCCTTGACTTCAAGTGAGGTTGACTATAGAAAGGGTCTCCTTGAGTTTCTCCTTAAATCGAGGATGCATTGACTCGTGAATATAAGTGATTTCAATGAAAAAGTATGGTAAATGACATTTAATTTATTGAATTTCGGCATCCTTAACTCAAGGTCTCCTTCAGTTAAGGAATGTTCATAAATACGGGCCTTAGTGATATTTTAATGCTAAAGATAATTAAATAACAAAACTTTAGCCTTTAAAGCAGTTTTCTTAAACTCAATAAATCAAATAAACATCTTTTTTGAAAAAATAACAGGTATTTAAAAAAAATGGAACTCTAGCCTTAATATCCTAACACAGGAACTTAACTGGCGATTGGGGTAAGTGTTAACATGTTAGAACTTACCCCGTGTGTTCTGTTAAAACTAACCCCAAGGCCCATTTTTTTAGAAATCGCATTGCACTATAATAAGTACGTAATTTAGCAGCAAGAAATTAGAGCGCATCTATAGCTGAATAAACACTTTTTATATAAATTAAAGTTTCACATCTTTGAAATTTATATTAAGATTGCAAATCAAGAAAATAAAAACACAAAAAAGATCGTTTACCTGTTCATATGGGCACACCACACACAACTCGTTACTGCGACGGCGCAGACTAAATTGACGAGTCTCGACACGTTTAGCATTGTGTACAAACAGGACATTCATGATTTGTTTGTCTCTCAGCCTGATAGTTTAGCGTCTATCAGCCTGTTAATACCTGCCCCTGTTAGAACCAGCCCCGGTCTCCCCTACATGAGATTGCAAAATGTGGTGGAGAATTTTTTTTGTTTGTTTCGTATGTTTTTTTTTTTGGGTGCTTATCACGAATTTGGAGCTTCCCAACAAAATTTCGTTGCGGTTTTACATTTTTGGTCGCAAAAAATGCATTTTTCTTATTCTTGAGGTATTTTGGAGTGCTGAGTCCGAATACGTAGTTTCCCAGAAATTTCACAATTTCGTTGCGAAAAAGGGTCAAAATCACAACAAATTGTAGCGAAACCGCCTCACGCATTTTAAAGATGAATGTCGCGTGGGACCCGCAATCATGTTTTCTCTAACATGCTTACGGACAGGTTTTCGCAGAAATGTAGACTTTCGGAGTAAAAAGCAAAAAAAAAAACGGAAAACCTCTGAAAATTTGCCGTTTTGGACCTGTTTCGCAACGAAATTTTGATTGGAATCCGGATTCGAGATCAACACCACAAAAAAACACAAGAAACGAACAACAATTTCTCCACCACATTTTTCAATCTCAAATTACGCAATGACTACACTATTAACGAAATTCGCTGATTTAATTTAGTGTTCATTAATTCCATTTTAATGATTCTCAAGACATTTTGGGAAGGGGCCGGATTATATGGACATCTTTCCTGGATGCTTTTTTTTTGGATTCGTAATAAGCAATATTTATACATCTACTAGCAACTATTTTCTAAATAAATTTAATGCTAGTTCAAGACCATGTTGTTTTAATTTCAATGTGAAAACATTTTTGTTAGTCTAGTTTTTTTTTGTCGCGAACTAGGCAACTGCCGGCATCTTTCCAACTGGTGAAATTAACCCAATTTTACCCTATTTTAACTCTACGGACCTAAGCTCCTGATAGCCACATATATATATATTTGCATCAAAGCTTAACATATTTCCTAATGTTATAAAACAAAAAAATATTAATTAAAAGAAATAAAAAATACCGATTGAACACAACAGCGATGTCATAGTAGATTTATAATAGCACGTCGACAACTGAGGGTGCACATAGGGCTTACAACCTTTTATCGAAAGAATATACAAATTTTCCTATTAAGATAACAAGAAAAAATGAGAAAATCAATTGCTTTTCACGCTCAAAATTTTATAATAACATTACATCATTTCATTGAAAATATTTATAAAATCGGAACAGCTTCACAAAGAAAGACGAATATCATGTCATTCTGAATAATCTTTATTGAAATGAAAAATTTTTAACCGACGCCAAAAGCTATACATCAAAATGATGAATTTTATATTTTTCAAGATTCGAAATTCCAACATGATCATCATCAACATGTCTTTGCACATACATATATATTTATTTTATTCAAATTTATTTCAGAATAGTATTATTTATTATGTGTTTATCTGGACGACTATTTTTTATGGATATATAGCACTTATAAGTTATCTGCATGTAAATGGATGACTCACCTGTAAATCATTCATGGTAAAATAATAAATGAACGAAATATGTAGGTACACGATAATACATTATAATAGTGAAGTATGTACATATTTGGCAATTAATTATTACTGGTTAACATAATTAAAAAAAATACGCAACTGTTATAGGGTACCTATAGTCCCTATTTGCACATGACTCTCAGCATAGAGTAAGCCCTTCTTGTCCCTAAGAATTTTAATACACGGTTTCAAAAGGCTGTCAGTAAATTCTGTGATTTGATTTCCATATTTTCGACAGTCAGATATAATGCTTCTATAACGGACTGAATTCTGTTGTATATTGATTTAAGACTAGCAAATATATATGACCAGTCTTTTTTTGAATAATACAGTTATGAGTATAGAGAGTACAGTTGATGAAGCCATTCCCTTAAGGAAATATGATTTGCACAAATTTAATAGTTTACTAAAAATGGAATGCTGGAACGATACATATAATAGTAATAACCCCTCTGTAGCATTTGATAATTTCTTACGAACTTTACTTAACCATGCTAATAATTGTGTACTTTCTAGTTCTCGTAGGAAACCTATCAAAATGCTGAAGCCGTGGATTACTAATTCATTAGCTTTAAAAATAAATAAAAGAAATAAATTGAGGTTAAAATGTTCTAAGCATCCATCTTATATGAGCTACCAGGAACAGTTTGCGACATTGTGTCATGAAATCAAGACAGAAATCCCTAAGTCTAAAGAAATGTATTTCTTAAATGAATTTAATAAATATAAGGGTAGTCCAAAGAGTGAGTGGGCCACAATAAATAAAATACTGAATAAAAAATCCAATAAAGGCATTGTAAAAAATCTCAAAATTAACGATTCAATTATTTCAGAGCCGACACAACTTGCTGATATTTTCATAGACTTTTTCTGTAATCTTTCCCACGATATATCCGGTAGTTCATGTAATAACTTCTGTTCTAAGCAACTGAAAGAAGATATTATTCAAACACATAGCTTCGTCTTCGAACGTATTACATCTTTCGAACTATATCGCTTAATCATGTCCTTAAAAAATACTCATTCTAATGTTGAGAATTGCCTCTCAAATTGGGTCCTTAAAAATATAGCATTAAATATTGTTGATGTCTTAGCAGATATTTTCAATAAAACTGTACTTTGAGGGGTCTTTCCTGATATTTTGCAAATAGCAGAGGTTGTGCCTTTGTTCAAAAAAGGTGATACTTCGGACCCTAATAATTATCGCCCGATCTCTGTTTTGTCTCCCTTCACTAAAGTTTTTGAAAGAGCAATTAAATCTCGTATGCTTTCGTTTTTAAATAAAACCAATTTCCTGAGCGAATGTCAGTTTGGATTTAGAAAAGGCAAATCAACTGAAGATGCGTTATTATCTTTTTGTACCCATATTTTTAATGATGTTAATGAAGGCAATCTTTCTGGGGCTTTGTTTGTCGATAATCAAAAAGCATTTGACTCTGTAGACCACCAGTTGTTGCTCAAAAAACTCTATAATGCTGGTTTCAGAGGGTTTATGTGGAAGTGGTTCTCCTCTTTTCTATCTGACAGGAAACAAAGAGTGAAAATTGGAAACACACTCGGGCGATCGATTTGGGAGTTCCACAGGGATCCGTATTAGGGCCACTTTTATTTCTAATCTTTATTAACTCACTGTTTGTTCAAAATTTCAAAAGTAAGCTTACTGCATTTGCTGACGATTTAGCCTGCTCTTTCAGTGAAAAATCAATGCAAAATTTTACCTGCAACATAAATCATGATTTGGAAACACTTAGGATTTGGTTCTCTTCTCACAAGCTCTCCATGAGTGTAAAAACGAAAATAATGTTTTTTAATATGAGGGACCATAGCTATGAATCTCACACTTTAAAGTATCATCATCTCAATTGCAAACGTTTTCTGTTGCCTAATGATAATGACCATTCTCCTAGCTTGCGTAACCACTCTACCACTTTTTATTTCGATGGCTTTTGTTCCTAGTTTTAAATATCTGGGAGTAACTCTGGACAATAAGCTGAACTGGGCTATTCATATTTCGAACGTAAATTATTATCTGTCCTTTGCGATCAGGCAAATGTATCAACTGCGCCGTTAAGGTACGTGTTCGTAGAGACAATTCATGTGATGATCGCTCGGCGACCGTAGTTTTGCGTCCAATTTCGAGCGGTATTTAAATATTTTTTTAATGTTTCTACTTTCCTAATATCGTCTATGGACTAAAGGAACATGTCTGTATAGAAAATATACCCATATAGTGATCAAACCCGGTGGTTTAGCTTCGGTCGCTGAGCGATGATCCCATGAGTCGTCTCTACGAACACAAACCTTTATTGTTCACTCCATGTATTGAAAATGATTTATTTTAGTCTTTTCCATTCTAAGATTGATCATGGCTTAGCATGTTGGGGTGGTACTTATAAAACTAGATTGAATCCTGTGTTGTTAGCTCAAAAGCATGCTATAAGAATTATTTGCAAGAAAACTAGATAGCTACTATCCCTTATTCAAGTAACTAAATATTCTTCCAGTAATCCACTTATACTGCTTCAAAATTTTAAAGCTATTTTTCATTCGTTGCGGCTACCTTAATACTCGAAACTCGTATCTCTATAACCTACGACTGAATGATGCATTCTTAGTAAACATCCCCCGATGTACAAGAGTTAGTTTTTCAAAATTTTTCTTATGTTCGGCTGTTTAATAATCTACCTCTCTCAATTAGAAAAATTCGTGTTCTCCCAAAGTTTATCAAAGAGGTAAAAGTCTGGCTTATGAACTTTGACTATACTGGAGTTCATTCAATATTAAACAATATGAAGGTTTAGCGTTTTGTAATATGTGTTAGCTATATTTAAGATTAATTTATGCAGAATAATCTTGTTTATTTATTTTAATCTATGTTTCATTCTCGTCTGCACGCTTATCTTTCCTTTGCTTCTTCTCTTCTTTCCCCCTTCTATATCTCTTTTTTAATTATACATATTTATTTAAATTATTATTTCTTATGTTATTCTATTTCATTTTATTTGTCTTTTGTGTTTGCTTATTATTTAATTGTTAATTTTTGCTATTTATTTTTACATTTTTTTTATATATATATAATTAATACTTATTCCGTTCTTCGCCTGGCAATTTATAATATTGCTATTTGTTTGGGATTTTTTTTTTCATAATTTTGACATTCGAAACTAATTTTTATAATTATAGAATGTATTTTTGGAGAAAAATAAATAATAATAATAAAAAAAAAAATAATAATAATAATAAATTAGATTCTGTGTTTTGTATTGCTTCGTAAGCCGAATTGGTAAAATAAAATCTCAGAGTGGCGAGTGTTTAATTTTGCAAGCATTTATTTCTATACAGTAGATTAACGACTCGACCGTCTACATCACCGAGCATGGCAAAACTCTTTCCTACTCTACAAATATCTCCTAAAAATCTAAAAATCACAATTCGAACCGTCAACTCCTAAAACGTCACTTTCAGACAAATACTAAGGATGTTTCATCCACATTTTCATCATCATGTGAAATCCCCCATGTATGCACCATATCACCGAGTATCCTTGTCAGCAAAACATAATGAAATTCTTACGTATACATACCATACAAAATGATGAGCCTGATTGGTATAGTTGGACATGTCCTCCAATAACCCTTTCAACTTGTCCGGCTTATTCTCATACATTTTTCTGCATATCCTTAGTGTCAGCGCATCAAATGTGACAGACAAACCAATAAAATTCAAATGTGACACATCTCAAACTGAGAGAACAGACACAAGTAAAGTGGACAGGAAGACACTTTTGTACATGCTTTTGTTACTAACGAGAAAGATATGTTTTTAGTCTCTTGTGATTTTTTTTTTCCATTTATGTTCGGGTTGTTGTCAATGTCCTGACGGAGTCAGTTGGACGATTAGCATATATCTGTATCTCGAGAAAGGTCCCAGATATATGCAAGAGTTTCGTTAGAAGCTTAACCAAGTCTCTCATATCATGTGTTGTGTATTTTGCAGAAACTTCTAAAGAAGCTATAATTTTGCTGGCTTGTTGTGTGGTAAAAATATGCCCTACCAACATCATAGTTAGCAATAAAATAATTTATTTTGTTTAAAAAAATTTTTTTTTTTTAAATAAAAGCTGGCTATTGTAAATATAACACAAATCGGATTGAATCATTAATGGACTTTTTTTCGAACTTTAATAATGATTTTATTTGTGCTTATGTATCTCTCCAAACGTTACCAGAACAATAGTTATATAACGGAAAATGCGCTATCAGTATTGTTACGCTCTCGACTCGATTATGATAGACTTAGACTATCCTCATCGTCACCATGCCATCGCTTCTGACCCGACAAACACTCTGTCATACTAAGACAGTGGCATTCTCTGTCCATCTTATTCATATCCATTCTACGGGCCAAGTAAACTCGCCAACAACCATCTATCCATCCGTCTATCCATTCCCAGGCCATGTCCACATCTCGGGGGACCTTATATTATAATCTAGGAAAACTTTCCTATACACACAGTGAGTGGACATTTCGTCGACAATGACAAGATGAGATGAAGATGACAAACCGGCAATATATAGTTAATATGTATATAGGTATAGTCTACATAGTTGATGTTCATCGAGTGGTATGAATATCCTTAAAAAAGGACGAAAATGACACCGTGGAACAACGACATTGCGAGTCGTAGGCGAACGATAGATGGATGATACAGAGAAAAGAAGAACCACCAACCGACTATCCGGTCGTGACACAATGGCGAAATATATGTTGTAGGAAAAGGATGAGAGTGTAGTAGCACAAGACGAAGAAAATCTCCGTTCACTTGTCAGATGTCTCTCGTCTTTCTATTGTCACAATGGACAATGATGTCCTGGATGAGACTTAATTAAATTTTCCTATTAATTTTCTTCATCCATGTCCATCCACTGTTGACAAGAAGGACACACAGACACCAAAACTTCTAACTACCCGCACTTTGGGATGGCCGAGAGAAAGACGTGTATGTTTCGGGCAAGGTTCATGCTTCCATGTTATGTATTTGGGGAAGGTGGTGTGGAAACACTTGACGAAAAGGTGGCAAAGATGAAAGGATTGTTAATGAGATAGGACGTAGTCTGCGGAGTTGGAGTTTTCGTTTCAGACAAAAAAAAATTATTAAAATGTCGTCCTCTCGTGTTAAAGCAATATATAAGAATAGAAGCGTATCATTGTAGGAAAAACGGTGTTGGAGGCTGCATGTTATGCATAGTTCTGATCAAGAGAAGCCTGCATTTATTTAGCAAGATGTTTGGGATGAACAGTCGTCACCATCGTCGAACTCTAGAATTCCGAAAATTAGGTTTTTGCACATACATACTATATGTACATCCGTCTTAGCAAAATTAAATTAAGTCACTTGCCTAACGACAACACAGTCCACAGTCCAGCACAATGTTCACTGAGCATTTGGTACCTATTTCACCCTTTTCTTTATACCTAGGTATACTGTCTTATTCAATCATGTTATGTCCAGAGGTACCATGTCCAGGATGTCTGAGAGTGCACATAATTTATGTAAATGTACAGAAAGGATGTGATGCAGAGTCCATTCGCCTGCCACATGGTGATACTTCAGCTATCACCCCATACTATTTTAAAACTTGGTTTTGGTCAGTCTTGCAAAAACGACATGTTGTCCTTCAAGTCTGATATTTTTCACGGTTTTGTTTGGCTTGGTTGGTGAGACGATTCCAAGCTATAC
Source organism: Microchrysa polita (assembly GCA_949715475.1). Classification (NCBI taxonomy): domain Eukaryota; kingdom Metazoa; phylum Arthropoda; class Insecta; order Diptera; family Stratiomyidae; genus Microchrysa; species Microchrysa polita. Next base: position 85,618,990 of record OX454418.1, on the reverse strand, counting down.
AGCATAATATAAGTCCAACATAAGAGCACATAGTGTCAAGTCGCATGGTTAGGAAAAGTAGCTCTGGGATATTTATCAGAAGCGGTAGAACCAAAGTTTCTCCCCTTCGAAAAGGCAAAGAATCCGAGTGAAGTATGCATGCATATGTACATGATCAGAAGCTCCTATATCGTTGTGGGTATATTTTTGTGCTCAGAACAAAACACCACTAATTAGACCTTGTCGAAATCACTTAAAAGGACATGGGATATGCAATTCATTGTTTTATGGGAGGAGAAGAATATATAAGGGATACTCATGTGGAGGAAGTGACTTTAACATTCATGTTCTGTATTTTTTTTTTCAAAATCGGCTGATGGTATAATTTTAATTTCGTCCTTGAGATATCAAGAACTTGCTATAAAACAATTTGAGTAGGAAATACGTTGCCAGGCAATTCTTTAACAGGTTATACTGAAGTAGGTGATGAAACTTTTTTACGATAAAGCCACACAAACTGAAACGTACGTCTTTTAAACAAATTTTGAACCACAATTTTTAACATCAAACTCATATTTGTATTTTTGGCTTTAGTAGACTTTTGTCTGCTATTATGCGAAAAAGTGCCGCACTTTTCTTAATATTTTTTAAATTTTACACGCCAATTAAAATGTTTTTTATTTTTATTTAAAAAACTTACAACAAAAAAAAAAAAAGGTGGTTGTGGTGTGAGGGTATCATATAGTCTACGAAATACCAGTAGACTACATGATACCCTCTCACAAGTCAACATGGCACCTCCACGCTTGGTGACCGCTGGAAACTGCGAATGATTTTGGGACGCAGGCTGAGCCATGGGGCGGGTGCTGTCGCACGATCCGTACGAATTGTGCAAAACTCTGTTCCCATCCCGGGACGAGTACCTCGGCAGTGGGCGCCTATGAAACTCTCCGCATAGGTGACACGGCGACTGGGTGTGAGGTTGGAGCTGGTGACTGAGGAGAGAGTACACCTGCGGGGTTCAGGATCCAACACTTCACTTTGCTCCTTTTCTTGCAACCAGTGAACCGCGGCCTACGGAGTAGCGATCCGTTAGACTAGGGGAGAAGCCTTGCATGCCTGGCATCAAGGATCGCAGGGGTGGAGTTACATGAAAGCCTACGGAACTTTCGGGTGGAAGCGAAGTCGTCTTCTTCGCGACCCGAAGAGAGGGAAGAACGGACGGATTGTTTCGACACTCCTATGGGGGAGGGGAGTAGCGGGAGGCGTAACGCTGGCTGTTGCCTCGGCTGTGGTCCGAGAACGGGAAACCCAAACCTGAAGTTTGAAAAAATATCAAGAATGGAAAATCGAAAAGACATTCATGAATTTGACTTGGCGATGTTTGAGGGGATGGACATCAACGACTCGCAAGGGTCGGAGAGGTTAATCTCTGAATGCAGAGCCTTGGTGTGCGAAGGTGCTGAAGGAACGGACAATGAAGCGCCGAAAGGCGTGGAGAGGTTAGTTCCTAAAGCTACTTCGGTTGAGGTTGACGCTGTTCGAACGGACAATGAAACGCCGCGAGGTGTGGAGAGGTTAGTTCTAGCAGTGTCTCCTGAGAAAAATCCGAACGCTGACTCTAAGTCGACGCTAGAAGCTGAAAAGCGAGAAAAGCAGAGACTGAAGAGGAGGCGGAGAAAGGAAAGGCAGGCCGCCGGGAAGATGTCAAATCAACCTGGTGGGTCGACACATGAGGAGACTACTCCGGAAATGGAAAGGCCAGTGAAGAGGTTTAAGGGTGTCAACCCAGAAACATCTGAGCCGGTCCAACCATTGAAGGAGGGAGCTCGATGTGAGGAGCCTGTTGTCTCGGGAGGACCTCTTGTAAAAGAGGTTATCCAGGCAGACAGGAAGCAGAAGCCTAACCAGGGTAAGAAATCCTTCGCACAGGTTGCCGGAGGTGATCTCATCCTGGGTGTTACCGACTCGTCTCGTGAGGGTCCCCTAGATGTCACACACCTGAATGCTTTCAAAGCATCTCTTTTGTGTGCTCTAGATGACCTCAGTGATGATGCCGGAGACATAGGCTTTATAGGCAAGACTCAATTGGTTGATGGATTTATTTCACTGACGTGTAGGAATCAATCGACCAAGAGCTGGCTTATCGGCATGCAGGAAAACCTGACCAATTTATGGGAAGGTGCCAGACTGCGTGTGGATAGTCTGCGAGTCATGCGCAATGAGGCGAGACTGATTATACTTGCTCACGGTTGTACCGAGAGCAAGGATATTATTCTCAGGCGGCTGCAGAAACAGAATGCCTGTGTAAAAGACACTTCCAAATGGAGGGTCACTTACACACAGCCTTTTGGATCTGCGGAAGAGCGCGGTACGACGCTTACTGTGTGGTGTCCAAAGGAGGACGCGGAGGCTATCAGGAAAGCAGGGGGGAAACTCAGCTGCGGTCTTGACCAAGCTGTCGTTAAATTCCAGAGGAATGCACAGTGAGCGCAGTATCGTTCAAAATGCGGGGGTAGAGGAACCTGTAAGGGGGAATCTATCAGGGATGGAGGTGGGCCCGCACAAACAAACACTGAATGTGTGTCAGTTGAATATTCACCACTGTATATCAGCATCAGCGTTGATGATGAGGTGCTTTGAGGAAGAGAAACTCGACATTGCATTGATACAGGAACCCTGGATTACCAAGGAAAACAAAATCAGGGGTCTGTCGCAACAGTCCGCCAATCTATACTATGTACAGATGAGTGGAAAGGTAAGGACTTGTATCTTGGTGCGGCATGGTGTACATGCGGTACAAATGACGCATCTAAGCTCGCCCGATCTTACGGCAGTAATGATTGGAAGTGGGGCAGGATCATTTATAATCGCGTCGGCGTACCTCCCTTACGACTCACCAGAACCACCTCCTTCAAAGGAAGTAGAGAACCTGGTAAAATACTGTAAAGAAAGAGGTATAGGTCTGATATTAGGCTGTGATGCCAACGCTCACAATACTGTGTGGGGCAGCACAGATGACAACATCAGAGGACAGCAGCTGCTGGAATTTGTTGAAAGAAACAACATGTTAGTAGCTAATACAGGGGTGGCTCCCACCTTCGTTGATGCGCGAAGGGCTGAGGTGATAGACATTACCCTGAGCTCTGTCAAAATGCTGCACAGAATTCAGAAATGGAGAGTAGTGGACAAGCAAACCATCTACAGGTATACCGTCAGGGGAGCACCTAGCCTTTCGGCCTTTATCTCCCGGTCCCGCTAAAAAGTTTGGACCTTCGGCTTTTTACTGACAAGGTGTTGTTGTCAGACGGAGATTTCTCCATCAGGCGCATGCACACACCATCCGGAATCCAACAGTGGACAGACTAACCATGTCTGATCACAGGGCTATTCAGTTTGAAATTCTGTATGGCACGAAACCGAGTAGCGAAAACAAACGTATTAGAGTGCCAAGCAATACGGACCGTACTAAGTATGAAATGTGTTTATTGGAACAAATCGAGGAAATTTCAGGGGAAATACCTAATAACACGACTGAGATAGAGCGATCGGTGGAACAAATGAATTCTGCGATAACTCACTCTTTCAAACTGGCTTGTCCCGCTACAATCATAGATGAAAAGGATCCAACACCCTGGTGGTGCACTGAATTGGAATCTATGAGGAAAGAGACAAGGAAAGCGTTTAATAGGTACATGAGAGAGAGGACCCCTCGCTCTTGGGATCTATATAAGGATAAAAAGAGAGAGCTGAAGAAGACTCTACGTACACGTAAAAGGAACTCGTGGAGGGAATTTTGCTCGAATATGAGGAATACATCCGATGTATGCAGATTACAGAAGATGATTTCGAAAGACAGCGTTTCCAAAATGGGACTAATCCGAAAGGAGGATGGGACTATAACGGAAACAATGGAGGAGACATTGCAGTCGCTTATGGAAGTCCATTTTCCAGGAAGCTTCAAGTCAAATAATCCGTGGACTCAAACCTGTAAATTGGTAGGGGCGACCGGACGACAAGAAGCTGAGAGGATGATAACTTCAAATGGTGTCAGGAGTGCTATAAATACTTTTGAGCCATATAAGACGGCTGGAATGGACGGAATATTTCCGGCACTGCTACAATGGGGCATAGCAGCTCTGCTGGAGAAGATCCGGAACATATTCGTTGCCTGTTTATCGACAGGATATATCCCAATGTCTTGGAGAGAGACTAAAGTTGTCTTTCTACCAAAACCGGGAAAAAAGGATTATACGGAAGCGAAGTCATTCAGGCCGGTTAGCCTAACCTCTTTTCTATTGAAGACAATGGAGCGAGTATTGGTGGACCATCTAGAGAATACCTCGCTGATGTATAGACCTTTGAGTAGATGTCAACATGCTTACAGAGCAGGTAGATCTACTGAGTCCGCTCTGCATGAAGTAGTGCGGGTAGCAGAAAGAGAGATTAACAACAGCGGTATCGCTATGTCAACATTTATGGATATAGAGGGGGCTTTTGATAAGATCTCATACAACAAACTAAGAAATGCCCTAGCGGAGCGGGATATCGAGCCCTTGATAATAACATGGATCGATTCGATGCTTAGTGGAAGGGCAGTAAATCTTAGTAATGGATGTGCCAGAATAAGGGGAAGGGTAGTCAGGGGCTGTCCACAAGGAGGGGTACTTTCGCCTCTACTGTGGAACATCACCGTAGACTCTCTTCTATGTAAACTGGACTCGATGGGCGTACATACAGTAGGATACGCTGATGACTTAGCAATTATGGTCAGTGGCAAATTCATGGACACTATCCAAGGTTGCATGAGGCAAGCTCTCAAAGCAACTGAAGAATGGTGTAATGAACAAGAGCTAACTATAAACGCAAGCAAGTCAAGCACTATAGTCTTTACTCTGAAAAGGAAAGATGTAGAAACCACTCCCATGCTGCTTTTTGGTTCGGAGATAAAAGAGTCCAAGGAGGTGAAGTACCTAGGGGTAACCTTAGATCCCAAACTTACTTGGAACTCTCATGTTAACGAAAAGACACAAAAAGCAGCGAGGATTTTGCATCAGTGTAAGAGAGTGTGTGCACGTAGGTGGGGTATATCACCAAAACCGGCACATTGGATCTATACAATGATGGTTAGGCCCGTTCTATCCTATGCAGCAGTGGTCTGGTGGCCCAAGGGTAGCCAGAAAACTACTAGGCAACGGCTGGATGGGATTCAACGCATAGCATGTATAAGCATATGTGGTGCAATGAGAACTACGCCAACACATGCTATGGAGGTTATACTGGGATTACCGCCACTGGATCTGTTTATAAAACAAAGTGCGGCGCTCGCAGCAATAAGAATGGTAAGAGATGGCACTTGGCATCGCTTTGGTAGCAACGGAGGTCATAAGAGGATCCTTGATATTGTTCGTGATAATGTCAGGGAGACTCATATGCCTTTGGATGGTATGAGAAGATGTAGGGTAGTCGAAAGACATCACATCACTCTCATAGAGGATGGTAGGATACACGAGGGGTATCCACGTGATGTTGCTATTTTTACTGATGGGTCTCTCATGGACGGAAGAGCGGGGGCTGGAATATACTCCGAGGAGCTAAACCTTGCATGCTCACTTCGTCTAGGAGAGTATGTATCGGTTTATCAGCCGGAGATGCTTGGACTGCTGCACGCGCTGGATCATATTCTGGAAGGCGGGATACTAGGGAAGAAAATTCTGATAGCACTCGACAACCAATCGGTGATCAAGCGCATGCAGCAGTCCAACATCAATTCAAATACAGGAATGTGTCCAGAAGCTCAATGAGTGTGCTTCAATCAACGAAGTTACGCTAATGTGGGTTAAAGGACACGTAGGTACATTGGGGAATGAACTTGCCGATACCTTAGCAAAAGAGGGATCAGCAGAAAAGTTCCAAGGACCGGAACCCAAAATTGCTTTGGGAAACGGCATGATTGAAGCCAGGATACATGGCTGGATTGATTCCATCCATCGGCAACGATGGCGAAGCCTATCCACTTGTAGACAGGCTCGTAACGCAATTACCAGTCCACTAGGGAGGAAAGCCAAACAAGTACTCAGTTACACACGGAGCAGCTTAAGTTGGATAACTGCCTTAGTAACTGGGCATGGTAATTTTAAAGCTCATCTATCTAAGATGAAAATCGTGGAAGATGATGTATGCAGACTATGTCTGGAAGAGGCTGAGACGGCAGCACACATTGTATGTGAATGCCCAGCACTAGGTAGTAGGAGGCTAAGGATACTAGGTAAATCCACAATAGGTGTGGAATCCATGAGGGAACTTAGTTTCAAAGATATGCTACTCATCACACGGGACTCAGTGATGAAGGAAGAAGTCGATAATTATCAGTCGACTTCTGGAAATCACTGATGACTGTAAGGGGACGAAAATGGACCCAAATAGTAGTGGTCTGCTTCGGATAATCCCCAAATCACATATATATATATACAACAAAAAAAACTTTAGAAAAAAGAAAATACTTGAGTTAAGAATTTCCTTTCAATTAAAAATTAAAATGAATAAAACACAAGTAAAATGCTCCTAATGAATATTTTAATGTCGGTGGTTCGAAGCGGAAGAGAGAGAAAGAATCGCTGTTTTATGGTGCACTTATAGTACTATGTACTTTAAAATTCCCGAAAAAAAAACTTTTCTTGCATCTACTAAATTTAGGAAATTTATAGGAAGCAGAGTATCTTGAACGCTCCATAGAAGATGTATGATTGAATGTTGAATTTCTGCCGATTGTTACAACCAGTGGCGTAGATAGTTCTTCATAAAAGGAAGAAAAAGGTTTCCACCTGAAATTTGTAATAGTACATAGATAGATAGATAAAATGTTTTATTGATGCTTCAGTTTTACAATATAGTTATTTGTTATTCTTAAAACATGATGGCGTGGCATATAGCCGTCTGCCAGATAGATTGACTTTCTTCTGTTTTACATTTAGGTTACATTACACTTGTTTAATCCAATTAATCCAATTAAATTTAATTTGCTATTTCATATTAACTATTATTTAAAACTTGTTATTAGTTACGCGTATTATATTATGATTCGCTTATTATATGGAATAATTAGTATGATTTCTTTCGGTGCTATTAAAATTTGTGAAGTGTTTGGATGACTCCATATTCTGCATGTTCGTCGATCCGTAGAACCCCTCACAAATTGTAATGTATTAATTTGTTTTTAAAAGTTTTCGTTGATTATGCAATGACGGTACTTTAGAGCGATAATGCAAAACTCATATAGTTGATCCCAATTCAAACCATTCAGTTGACCTCTAAATCATCCAAACTGACTTTACCGAAGCAGGATTTCCGTATTTCGTTCAGAACCGGACATACTCCAATGAAATGCCGAGTGTCTTCTCTGACACCTAGATTGCATGAGCTGCAGATTATAGGCAAATTTACCCGATGGGGGATGTAATTTAGTGGCAGTAAGTCTCCTCTCGCTTTGAATATAATTGAAATCTTATTTGCACTATGGGAGTTTTGGAAATAAGTATTTGCGTGTAAGTCATGGTTAAGGCTCGCATATATTACTCGATGTTGCGAGGCACAAGCGCTGATTCTAATTGACTCTATCCCCATTAGCCCTATATCTTGCCTCAATTTGTGGAGTTCGTGGTGTGTTGTCAGTGTACCATTCCAATTAAAATCTGCTCTTGTTTCGGCAGCCAGTTCTTGTAAACCAGCGTAAATGATGGTTTTCGTTTCAATGGCATAGTTTAGTACCGTCTTCGGTAGCCTATAATCATCCATTGCTGCGACCTTTACGAGGTAGTTAACATGCGCCTTTAGCGTTTCCAGAAATAAGGGTGTCAGACCCGTCTCTTGTAGCAGCATGTAGTTGGGTGTTGTTCTTGGTAAATGAAAGATGCGCTTCAGGAAGTATCGCTGCAATTTTTCCACATCCTCGTATCGTCTTCCGCCCCATGTTTGCGCTCCATATAGAAGAATTGATTTCGATACGGCTGATTTCAATACGGCTTGGTATCTTGATTGCTGAAACAATTCTTCCAAACAGAGTTAATGCCCCATTTCGATTCTGCCAGCTTGTTCTTGAGGTGGGGAGCGATGTTTAGATTGCGCGTAATTAAAACGCCAAGATAAGTGTACTCCTTGACAACTTCAATTTCTGCCCCCTTGTACGTCCATTTTTCATCACTCGCTAGTATATGGCATGGCGCTTCTTGAAAACCATCACCTTGGATTATTCCAGGTTCACGATCATTCTCCATTGTGTGCAATATTCGTCCAAATGGTTTATAACTCTCTGTAGTTCGTCGGGGGATTTGGCAAAAAACACCATGTCGTCCGCGTATAGCAATCCTTTCAATAAAGTACCAAATGCTTGGACTCCACCAGGCATATCATTGAGAATATCGTCGACGAAGACAGCAAAAGCGTCTGGGCTAAGTTTACATCCCTGTCGAACGCCAGAATTCGTGATAAATGTTGCAGAGAGTTGTGCCCCGTTCCACACCATTGCTTTAGTATCCTCATACAGGTTTTCAAAAACATTTCCAAATTTGTAAGACATGCCGCTGTTGGATAGCTTATAGAATAGTGCACGACGATCCACGGTGTCGAAGGCCGAGTTAAAGTCGACAAACAGAGCGTATAGTTTCGGGCTATTATCCAAATATAGTTGTGCTAAGTTATGTAGCACGAATTTATGATCGTTCGTTAAATACCCTTGCCTGAATCCTGCTTGATTTTCGATTATTGTTTTCCGTATATTCAACCACTTGACAAACCTTGACTGCAAAATCGTTGCAAAAATTTTACCCGATGCGTTTTGGAAGGAAATTCCACGATAGCAACAAGGATCGTTTACATCTCCTTTTTAGGGTTTTTTAGAAAATTTTTTTTTTCAAAAAACCCTTATGAAATCGATTTTGTCCGTCCGTCCGTCTGTCCGTCCGTCTGTTCACTAAATAACTCGCGAACGGCTCAACCGATTGTCATGATATTTGATAGGAATGTGTAGAATGGTTACAGTCTTTGGCACATATACCTTAGAAGTTGGTAGGAAGAAGATAACAGGGTGTCCCGAACGTTTGAAAAAAGTCGACTTTTTTAGTTTTTATCGGAGATTGACGTATGGGTATTTCAATCAAAGATCCAAACGAGTACATCTCATATCAGTTAAATTTTTCCAGTTTCGACTAACGGTAAAAAAGCTATTGGCGTTTAAAGTTAAACTTCCTTTACGACCTCCGTCTTTCTAAACCGTTATAAGGATCGATATGAAACTTTGCACAAAGATTGGCCAGTATGGCTTTATATACGTTAAATATTAAGACTGTTGACTTTTGCTAAGGAAAAGTAAATAACAGTAAATTTGTAAAATTTGAATTTGATCGTGTCTAGCCCCTTTTAGGTTTCCAAATATGAAAATTCTGCTAGGGATTTTTAGAAAATTACATAGGGAATATGTCTACGAATTTTCATTCAAATATCTGTATCCAAACCGGAAATATAGCCAAGTTAGTATTTAGTAAGGGCCTTTCACAATGCAAGGGAAGCCTCTTAAGCATTTCTTCAATGCATATCTTTTAACTTGATGAAACAATGAACATGAAATTTGGTGGATATGCATAGAATGGTAATAGTGTTTGCCACAAATATTTTCGAAGTTTGCAGGACCAAGTTAACAGTGTGTCCCTGAATAGCTGCAAAAGTATACTTGTTCAATACTCATAGGAAAACTTGCATGGGCTCTTATGTCAGGGGACACAATGGAATCATTTCATATAAGTTGCTTTTCCTTGATTAAAAAAAGAGTAACAGTTGTTTTACAGCCAATAATTCAGTACATATATAAAGCCAAGCCGGCCTTACGTTTGCCTGAGTTTCTTTTTGCTCAAAGGCCATCAGAAATCTTAAATCGAAAAATGCCTGTAGATTTGCCTACTTTTCTACAAACTGGGTAATTAGTAAATCTATCTTTGGATTGGTCTAATTAAAGGTGGAACGCGTTTATTTAGACCAATGCAAAAATAGATTTACAGGAAGCATTCCATTAATGCTGTGCACAATTCTTATCTATTGCTTATAAAATATATGTACAAAAAATATTCACTATGCATCAAAATTCTAAAAAACCCTCGTATTGCGGGCGCAGCCCTCTGTACGCCGGTATTTTTTAAAGATGGGAAAGATGACTGCATCCCGGAATTCATTCGGTATATCTCCACTTTCGAAAATTCGATTGATATCATTGCTTAGCATGTCAAACAGCTCGTCTCCGCCATATTTGTAAAATTCGAACAGTATTGGATCACTTCCTGCTGCTTTCCTGTCCTTGCATTTATTCAAAGCGAATCGAACTTCCTCTCTCGTTATGGCTGCATCCATGATTTAGTTGCTCCAGTTGGGCCTTGCAAATTGCAATGCATTCTCATTAACGCGGCTTTGTAATGTTTGCTGAAAGTGTGATTCGAGCAAGTCAACATTTATCCCATTGCTAATCGAGTAGCTGCTCTTCTGCAAATATCCTTGTATATTCGATTTTTTTGCAGATACATATCTCAATAAACGGGGTCATTATTTTCCCTAAATAGTTTGAGCCAGGCAAATGAATTTCTCGCACTCATTATCATACCAGGGGCTTTTTGAAGCTTTTTTCGCGTTATGTTTTGATAGCTTTCCATACACCTTTCCATTTCTGCTAGATTTCGAGATAGATTTGCTCTGTATTGTACAGCACACTCTTCCCTCCATATAAGCTTAGGAAGTAAGTTCATTGGCTTAGTACTTATACTACATATTTTTTCACTCTTTTTTTCGCTGTTAAGATTTAAGTGGCGAACCTTTTCAAATAATACAGTTATCAATAAAACTATTTAAGGACATATAAAATATAAACAAGTATAGGTAGAGTTTGGTTGATCAGTTTTTCATCTTCATTGGGACCCGTTTATAGGCAATTTCGAGTCAACGTTACATTGCATATCATTTTGGAGTGTATAATGTTGCAAGCTTTATATATTTCCTATCCGCAGATGTACGGAAATTTTGCACCACGCCGAAATTCGATCTCCTGACCTCTAGATTACTAGGATAAGAGTCACTAGGCTCTCTGGGCTTATATGTATTTTCCCAGTTCCGCTTCCAATTGGCTGCATAGATATCTCCAAAACATGTTTTGCATTCTCCGCAACTCTCTATTGCATTTCGGAGATTCTGGTGGGTCATCCAGCTTAATCATCGTCCAGTGGCAGATTTTTACAACGCTTTCAGGTGGCAAGGGAACACTTGTACCTTAGTACATTTTGTATGAAAATCTTCACTGTTTGATGAATTTGGACCGTAAAACGGTTACGGATGGTGGCTAGTCACAAATTGGTAATTGTTTTTTGCCGAGGTAAATGTTTTAAAAAGTTGGGTTTATGCTGATTAATTTTTCGAGTGTTCACGTTTTTCCGATTTTTTTAAAAATAAAAACGTAAAGATGTAAGAAAATTTAAACAGATCGGAACCTTAGATAAAAAGTTACGGTATTTTAAAAACGAAAAAAGTACATAACGAGGGTTAAATTTAAACAACCAACAAGACAGAAACAGGTGCGATGTGAAAAAAAACAACGTGATAGTAGATACCAGTATAGTTGAACATTGTTGGCATAAGATTTGAACGTACAACCAAATGGGTCTGTCTGCAAAGATTTACCCTATACCCAAAAGATGGTATAGGTTATATCAGTGGCGCAACCTCGGGAGGGGCTAAAACCCCTCCCAGACCCAGAAATTGAGAAAGGAAAAATTGGAGAATGAAAAATGAAGCAATGCATTTCGTTGCATATTTTGTGAAAACGTGAATTTTTCTTTTACCATAAATTATTCACCAGCTTCGATGGCCTGTGCAAGATGAAGCATCCGTACCAGAAGCTAAATATTTTACATGTGTGAGACAAAAATTTAATATTATGAATTTGGGTTTGCCGTTGTTTTGTAGTATTTTAAATTTTTCATTACAATTAGAATTGTGGAAGAATGTTAAATTCATTTTGGTGGCAGAGAATACATATGATTTATATAACACGAAGGAGCCATCGATACAACATATTTCTGTACAACATTTCGTAAAAGTATTTTAAGCCAAGTCGTTGTGCAAATATTTTCTAGGAAAAAAATTAAGTGGCTATCGTTATATCCTTCGATGTTTCATTGTAACATAATCAGCCACCATCGCAGCAATTCGCCTGCAATATCAATTATGTACTTATTTGCAAGACAGGGTCCTGTCAGCGCACTAAATTAAATTCTCTGGAGCCATAGATTGACGTTATTTTAACTTCGGTCCGGATTCTGTTTGTGTCTAAATTCCTTTTTTTTTGTGTAGTTCAGCCATTCTCAAATTATTCTCTAATTGCGGTGCGAAATTCGTTTCTCAATATCCAGTTGCAATTCTTGATCTTACTTGTGAAGCAATGCCCTAACGTTTCGGTTTAAAAGAAAAACCGGGTTGCAATGGGAGCTTAGAATACCGCCGTATAGCTATTCTATTACTGAAAAATGGCAGCATGACTCAATCAGTAATATAGATAGCCTTAGCCCCCTCCAGGGCAAGATCCTGGTTGCGCCACTGGGTTATATTGTTTTCTTATCTTTGATATTTGAATTCGGCCATAACTTTCGACAGGATATCACTAGCGACCTGAAATTTGTATCAGTACCTAATTGTGACATATCCTTGAAGTTGATGGAAAGTGGAGTATGTCTCACTAGTCCGACCCCTCTCTCCCCTACAAAACTATATTCAGCCATATCTTTTGATAAAATGTTGCGAAACACTTCAAATTTGTGTCAAATGGTAGCTGATGGGTGTTCTTATCAAATATGAAAGCTGTGCAAGATCCGACCCATCTACCCTTTCCTCCCCTAAAAAAAATGCAAATTGAATATTTAAGGCTTGACGTGCATTCTAGGTCTGAACATTGGTATACATTCATCGTACTATACGCACGATTAGAACTCGGTCTCGTTGGGGGTTGAAAATGTTTGCAAACAAACAAAATTGTGGTCTTCAAAAATAGAGCTACCATAATGTTGAAACGACATCAGAGTTTAAAACTGCCTTACATAATGTCAGACCGAGCAACAGCATACCATTGCTCTCTCGATAGACTTTTAGTCCTTTTAACTGGACTTTTTGTTGTGGAACAGGTTTCGTATTCTTTGAAAATTTGTACATATTGATTTCTCCATTGACAACATATTATGAAGAAACAATATCTTTTCCGTTAAATATTAATGTTGCTATTCAAAAGTGTGGTATCCTTGAAGATAATGCTGCAATTAAGCTTATTGATCCGTCATGAACTTCTTGATAATAACGCTGCAAGCAATATTGTTTTATTTCAATTTAAAACCGCAAAATTACACACTTTTTGCTGGAGTTCCGACTCCAAGAAGTACTTGCTTGACAAATTCGAACGATACCAGGAAATGGCGACGTGGCTTTTGCCCTGGCAACACCAAGCTTATTGACGTGGTCATATTACTGACATTACAACAGGCATTCGTTAAATGAGATAGCTCTATTATTTTATATTAATCGAATACTGAAAACCGCAATATTAGTGTTGGATACCGACACCAAGGAGTGCTAGTGTGGTCAATTCTAGCAACACCAAGAAGTGGTCATTAGTATGATGATACCACTTATTGTTGACGTGGCCAGTACTGACGTGAAACTGGCATACTTAAAGCCGGTTTTGTTATTTGAAGACATCATTTGATCGTCGAGTGTTATCGGAAGTAGGTGATTTACAAAAAAAAAACTTTTTCTGCAAGAATGTCCACACAAAACGACATACCCGCTGGGTTTCAAGGTGTTTGGAAGATCTTTACCTTAGTCGGTATAAACCCGCCAAGCCGTTTTCGTCAATTTTACTCTATTTATTCCGTTTTTATTCGTTACTTGTGCCTGTTTGGGGGTATCTTATCGGTTATAATAGTATTACACAATGATTTCTCAATAAATAACATTTTGATTAGCTTTCAATATTACATTGAATTTATTGTGATTCCAGTAAAATTATTAGTTCTCTCTTATTATGTACCGGTATTTAAAATAATTAATTCCCAGATATTGACACTCGAAGAAAAGTTGAGAGCAAACAGAAACATGTATTATATCAAATGTGTCCAACGTTGTCAAATATTTTTGAAAATCTATGTTGTGTGGTTCAATGCTTGTGTATATTTCGATTTGTCAAAGGCCTATCTCTCAGAAGAAAAACAACTTCCCTGTGAAATTTGGTATATTTTCAACTGGGAAGTTACCAAGAGCATTAATTTTGCTCGTGTGATTTATTATTTATTCTATATGACTGTAATTGTATTTGCATCTGTTGCAAATGATGTCTATGCTCCAATATATATTTCTATTTTAAATCAACACTATAAAATGCTAGTGAAACGAGTACGATTCATTGGATGGAACAAAAAAGGCAAATATGACCAGATACCTTCGGAAGATCCCATGTATACTGAGCTAATAGATTGCATTAAAATTCATACTAGTATCGTAAGGTGAAATAATTGAATGAAATTGATGAACAACACAATTTTATTGTGTTCAAATAATGTATTATTATTCTTTTATATCTTTCAGGGTTTATCAAAATTTGCACAAAGCGATATCTGTAAATGCATTTTTACAATATCTCACCACGTCCTTGCAACTAAGTTCTACTGTTATAAATATCTTCTTTATTTCACAAGGATTAATCGATCAGATCGCTTACATGTTTATTATTGTAGCAATATCATTGCAAGCAATGCCGACTTACTACTGCGCCGATAAATTTACAGAAATCGATAAAAAAATTGTGTTTACACTGTATTCATGCAACTGGATCGAGCAGTCAGCAAAGTTTCGAAAAACGTTGTTAATTTTTATGACTTTAAATTCAAAAATGCGTTTATTTCGTGCTGGGAATTTGGTTGAGTTGAGCCTACCAACATATTTAACGGTAAGTGTGATTTACTTTCAAACCACCTTTCGTTTGAATTGCCGACAGCAAGTTGGAAAAAACTAGAGCAAGAAGCTTGCAAAACATGGCACCTGAACAAAATAGGATAGCAGAACTTCCATACAAATTTGACCGAATTTGGCTTAGATAATTTTTTTTCGAGGCTTGATTTTTGCGAAAAGTTAGTTTATATTAGAAAGGAATATAAATTAATGTGTTTGGCTTAACCTTTTCCGATGAGAGAGTGAAAATCTTCGACATTAGTATACTGCAAAAGTATATGCTTTGATTATGGTACGAATGAATCGAAACGATTCCTGTGTATTATATGTATTTTTAAAATTGATCAAAATACATTACACAACTATTATTTTTTTTTTACTTTCAGATAATAAAATTTGCATACTCTCTGGCCACATTTTTGACAAGTTTCAAATAAGGCTCGTCGACGTTATGTACGTACGGATTTACAATCCAATTCTGTTAATTTTTGCACCTACTTGTATTTAACTGGGAATGAGGATGATGAATAGTAGTTATAGTTACTTGTATTTTAGAATTAGTACACTTTAAGGCCCGTATTTATGAACATTCCTTAACTCAAGGAGACCTTGAGTGAAGGATGCCGAAATTCAATAAATTAAATGTCATTTTCAATACTTTTTCATAGAAATCACTTATATTCACGAGTCAATGCATCCTTAATTTAAGGAGAAACTCAAGGAGACCTTTAAATTTTCTATATAGTCAACCTCACTTGAAGTCAAGGTAGCTACCCACCTTCCTTGAAATATAATATTTCAAGTCTAGTGAAAACTTGAGTTTCGCCTTAAATCAAGGATGCATTCACTCCTGAGTATAAATGATTTCTATGAAAAACTATGGAAAATGACATTTTATTTATTGAATTTCGGCATCCCTGACTCAAGGTCTCCTTGAGTTAAGGAAAGTTCAAAAATACGGGCCTTATAGAATGTTTACATTTAGTGAATGTTTGCTATGAAATATTTTCAAAAGTTTATTCACAATAAATGGTATCAATCAAAACATTTCAGTTTGAAAATACATTAGAGAACATAAGGAAAAGATGACCGAACTTTCGAATACCCTTAACATTTGCGTCCATTTTAAGCTTCTATTGGCCTAATAATTTCTACCACAGCCTTATGACATAGCATTCCGATTTCATCAGTTCCTAAATGTATATTACTAGTAGACCAAGCAATGAAAGCCTAAAAAGGGGGTGTACACAACATAATTGGTATACATGTATCTATAGATTGGCTATATGCATGTAGGCTGTGTTGATGTTTTCTATGTGAAATTTCTGATTTTTAAATTAGCTATATCTGGATAACTGTTAGGAATTCGACAGATGCATGTAAGATGAACTTTATAGGAAATTGTGTAAGCTTTCATTCTTGTTCAGACATTTTTTTCGTAGAGTTCGCGGTTTCGGAGATATAGTGGGGATAGAGCTAATAAGCACAAGAATGAGATATTTGAACCCGCTCTCCCAACGTTAGCGCACTCCCCATGACCGCGTGCTTTTAGTATGTTTTCCTCCGAACCGCCCATTATGGATCCATGAAATAAAAAACCGTCCCCCTGCCGTTTTTTCACAATGTTTGTCTTTATCCTTGAAAATAGAGAAAATTGAATTCGGAAGCTCGGTTTTAACTCCTAAGCTTTTGACTGATTGAAGCAGTGGCGGATTTGCACATTTACCGCTAGTAGGCTGTTGACATTTTGCCGCCCCTACCAAGCTCTACGAGAATATTGCTAAAGGGACATTACCAGAATCAAGGGTCAAGGCGTTTAGCTTTTTAATCGTTTCTTGTGCAAAAATGTGCGGAAGACTGTTTTTTTAGTCGAGAATTAATACTCCAGGACGAACTTCTTTGATTAATCTTCATTTATTCTCAAATTTCTCGTTTACACTTTAATAGATTAGTGCTTTCCACTTCGTGGGTCCTGAGTATTATTCTATTTTTATGTGATAGATAAATATAAAGAAAAAGTGATCTAATAATTCCTTGGTTGGAGCGTCCGTTTAAAGGGTAGGTTCTTATTCTTCATAGTGTCCTGCTTTTAATGTACAATTGAGCGATACTCAGGGCGGAACTTAGCCTCTATGGCGCCTCTGGGCAAAAGACGCCCTCCGTCACTGTAAGGTAAGACAATTTCATGATTTTTAAACTATTTCAAAAAGAATTAAAATTCCAATTGAGAACTTGACGAAATGCAAGGACTCGTTGATATTATTTAGCAAAAGTTTTGCTTACTGATTTTAATTATTTAAAATGATTTTTGGCATCGTTGGTATTGTATATTTTTCTCTGCAGAAAAAATTACAAATTCAACAATTTAAACTTCAAAATTTTTAAAATTTCTTTTAAACCTTTTCACAAGATGGATACATATATATTACCTACTTAAAAATTTGATAGTCAATATAGCATATAATATCGAGAGGACCCCTCCCGAAACCAATTCCTGGTTACAACCCAGCCAATTTCAAGTGGGGAAAACTAAAGTAGTAACAGAAAACGCGAAAATAAGAACTTGCTTTTCTTTTACTAGGGTTGCCTATTCTAATTGATCTACTAACCCAGAAACTAGTTTAGAACGAATGCTAATTTTTGACAATGTAGTCTTTGTAAAAATGATTTTGTTTATGAAGGCATTTCCCGTTATACAAAAATTGAAAACTGTTTCAGACTTTGAATGAAATCTTTAAATTAGGATATCTGGATCCAAACAAACATTATGTATAGGTATACCGTATACGTCAGAACAATTTTTAATTTTGCAAAGGATCAATACAATAGGCGCAGTGGTGTCAAACTCAAAACTTGGCGCGGGCCAAATAAGACTCTCTTCAGATTTAGGTGGGTCGCAGGAGGAAAATTTCAAAAACTTTTATGTAATCGTATTACGAAAGTTGACTACAGAATATTACTTTAAAATATAGCAGAGATCAGAGATCATATGAGAACTCTCCTTTCGGAAATGTACTTCAAGAACATTATAAAATTAAGACAAGAAGCGAAAAACGTGAAAATATGATTGATCTTCAAGTAAGCACAATTACATGATTTCCGCCAAATTTTGGACAGATGATAAAAAATGTTTAGCACCAGTCACCCGAGGCCGCCCAAAATAACATTGGTAGGCAAAATAGTCAGAATAAATTCATTTCAGTAGAAATGTGGCTAAAAGAGACAAAAAGTTGTTTGTGATATGGTTTGAAACAAACTCATGCATCAATACAGCTTGATAAGTATAGGTCTAAAAACCATCACTTGGGCTCTAATTATTATGTTGGAACTTCACATCCAGGTGATTTAATGACCAATTCCAAGATTTCCGAAGTTTTTAAAGTTTTGCCATTTTTCCAAATAAATCTCAATTTATGTTCGGTAAAGCCATCCAATTTTGTATTAACTGCATTTCGGGACAGAAGAGTTTCACGAAGAGACTTAGTATTGTCCTGTACAAAAAAGTTGAGCTGTCTTATAAAATCCAATAACCATCCTCAAATTGTTGGTAAAGTATTTGGAGAAAAAATCCTAAAATAATCTTGCATAAGTCACTGACAAGTTTTAGTAACTTTTGTAGACTTGAGCTCAATTTCTGAATTTGTTCACCTTTCCAATTTCACAATTTTTGTGTTGATATTGTGCTGCTTCGACATGGCCGCGGGCCGCACAGAACTGCAAGGAGGGCCGCATGTGGCTCGCAGGCCGCGAGTTTGACACGTCTGCAATAGGGATATAAAAGCAGAGAGTGTATATAAGTTGCTTCCTTAGATTTGGCCACTGTCTCAGATCCCGCATGTAACGAGTCTGTCCCTCATTAAAAATCCCGAAATTGCATCGCAAAACATCCAAAGTGTCCCTCATTTTCGGAAAATTGACATGGTTTACGCTTGCAATTTTTTTTACCATTAGGTCATCTTTGAACGGCTGTAACTTTTGAACGCGGACAGCTATGAAATATTCAGCAAAAAGTGCACCACAATACGCCCTTCAACGCATTTTTTGGAAAATCGAACTATGATTCCCTTGCTCCCCTCTTTTTACGAATTATTTGTTTTTGGCTTTGGGTCTCATGAAAAATTGAAACCGTTTGTGCTTGGGCCTCCTTTGCAAAATTTGTTATCCTAAGGTCGCATCTTTCTATCCACTTTTTTTTTTGTGGGAAATCGATCCCGTTTGCACTTGGTCCTCCTTTGCGATTTGTTTGCCCTTGTGAAGCGACTGTATCTTTTGAAGAACAGCTAGGACCTTCTGAAATAGGAAGAAACCTTATCTTTAGAGTCGATTTGCGCTATCCGGCGGACCTTTCTGACCAAAGACATTATTCATTTTTTTATCTGGTGGGATTTGAAGAGGCTTGCTGTCGGGAAATAGGAAATATAGTCAAGTACTCGTATATTAAAAATATGTCCAGCGTTTAATGTAGATTATGGAGCCTAATTCCTTCACCCAAAACATCCTCGCATATGGTAGATTCCTACCCTTGTTTCATTGAAGCCAATTTATGCGTTACTCCTTTTAGCTTAACCGAACTACTCTCCACCAGTAGGCTATTCGGAGTGAGATTAGCAGAATTTTGCGTGAAGTGTGTGCAGTGAAGTCTAGTTCATACGATAACTAAAATTTTTATCTGAATGAGTATTATTTACATTCCAATGTAAGTGTGCGATTGGGCACCCTGAAATACGCCTAGGTAACTACAAAAAGATAAGGAAAAGAGCATTAAGATGTTGTCTAATTATGACTGCTTCTTGAGTTTCCCAAAATTAATCATTCACAGAATTTTAAGCCAACGGAAAGTTTCAAAAATTGCCGCCCTTAAATATCTGCCGCCCTGGCCACTTGCCCAGGTTCTCCATATGGGAAATCCGTGCCTGGAAATACTGATAGAATCGATTAATTTTTTTTTATAAAAAAAATATGTCAGATAAATAAAAATAAAGGAAAAAATCGCTTGGCTTCGAATTTCAGTCTGCAAGCAATTGACCAAAAGAGGCTTCAATAATAAAACGTTCCTAGTGTTTGAAGCTCTGACATAACGGTGACAAGCACACTTCACACACTGCTCCCAAAACGTATCTCATGAAAAGGATAAATTCTATATCTGGCGTTATAATTCGTATTTGGAATTAAGTTTTCCAAGGTACGGATATTAAATGTTTACAATGTGTTTAACTCAGAAAAAAAATATTTGCTCCAAATTTGCCGCCCCCGTAAAATCCGCCGCCCTAGGCTCCAGCCTACTCAGCCTACTGGTAAATCCGCCACTGGATTGAAGACAGGACAACGGGGAGCACATCAAATGAAAGCCAATTAAACATCGTACAAATCGGTCGTGAAACAGTTTTCCGAAACACAATCGCGAGAGACACCAGAGCCAAAAAAATAAACAAAATAACGATTTTTTAACAATTTTCGGATTTCAATCACCTGTATCGGGGGAACCGTTAGAAATTCGGCATTTGAGTGTTCAAATAAGTTTTTGGAAATTTAATGGGCTTTAGTACTGCCATACAAATACTCTCAGGACGACTCACCGCTTCTGAGATATTTCCAAGATTAAGTCGACAACCTGCAAAAATGAATCCTTTAGCCCCCCCTCCCCACGTTAGCGCACACCTCATGACTGCGAGCTTGTAGTATGTCTTACTCCGAACCGCCCATTATGGATCCATGAAATAAAAAACCGTGTCCCCACTGCCGTTTTTTCACAATGTTTGTCTTTATCCATGAAAATAGAGAAAATTTAATTCGGAAGCTCGGTTTTAACTCCTAAGCTTTTGACTGATTGAAGACCGGACAACGGGGCGTATATTCAATGAGAGCCAATTAAACATCGTACAAATTGGTCGTGAAACAGTTTTCCGAAAAACAATCGCGAGAGACACCAGAGCCAAAAGAATAAACAAAATAACGATTTTTTAACAATTTTCGGATTTCAATCACCTGTATCGGGGGAACCGTTAGGAATTCGGCATTTGAGTGTTCAAATAAGTTTTTGGAAATTTAATGGGCTTTAGTACTGCCATACAAATACTCTCAGGACGACTCACCGCTTCCGAGATATTTCCAAGATTAAGTCGACAACCTGCAAAAATGAATCCTTTAGCCCCCCCTCCCCACGTTAGCGCACACCTCATGACCGCGAGCTTGTATACTACAAGTCTTACTCCGAACCGCTTATTATGGATCCATGAAATAAAAAACCGTCCCCACCCTGCAGTTTTTTCACAATGGTTGTCTTCATTCTGATCAGTATAGAATATTACTTCGTTGAGACTCTCTTAACTCTCGAATGATAGGAGACAAGCCAAGAAGAAGTATATCAAATTAAGGAAAATTTACCACTTACTAACTTTACCCTACAAAAGTTTTTTGAAAAACAAATCGGAGAGACACCAGAGTCAATAGAATGCAAAAAAAAATTTTTTTTTACTTTTATTGAACAATATCGGAAGAACCGTTAAAAGTTTTGCATATGTAAGTTGGGCAAATAAATAGGATATTTAGAAAGCTTTAATGCTTACTCACAACTTTTTTCTGTGCGACTCACCGTTTTCGAGATATAGCCCAAAACACCAAAAATTGCACAAAATTGCACCTTTAACCCCCTCTCATGGAAGAACCTAATTTTCAGAGTGGGGTTACTCAAGCTGCTCCATGACCCCATGGTCTAACTCCACTCGTTCCGGCA
The DNA here is from genome assembly GCA_949715475.1 of Microchrysa polita. Taxonomy (NCBI): domain Eukaryota; kingdom Metazoa; phylum Arthropoda; class Insecta; order Diptera; family Stratiomyidae; genus Microchrysa; species Microchrysa polita. The sequence continues at coordinate 85,597,257 of OX454418.1, read as the reverse complement.
TATGCAAAAGAATGACACTTGTGTAAAAAAATGTAAACTTGACAGCTCTAAAACTTAAAATTTGCATATATAATTAAAAAAAAGTATGAAAAAATACCGTTTGTTGCAAAGGTTTCAGCATCCCTATCCGATTGAATTAATTTTCGATGGAGAGGATAGGGTGCTTCTTTTATATTCACATATAATTCACCCCCATCCTACCCCCGGAGCAACTTTGTTTAAAAAACAGTCAACTTCATTTATTTAAGAATAATGCCTGAAAATATCTTGGATTAACTTGCATTTTTGACAGAGCAGCAATTATTATAATTGTTTTTTATTTACACTTTTTATTACCATAGCTCTGGCCTTTGGGTGTGGTAAAAAGTGTAAATAAAAAACATTATAATAACTGCTGCTCTGTCAAAAAATGTCGAGTGTGTTATACATCATTATGCAAAGGTTATTTCACGTTGTTTAATAGATTTTATGATCTAAAAAATAATTTTAGAAAACTAAATGGCCCTTTACCCCTTTGTTTTAGAGTACCGATTACTGCAGCTACCATCTGTATCTATATCTGAACCACCTGTGGTCAATCAGTCTGATATTCAGCCTCAACCTCAGCCTGCAGTAAGAGTTGCCCGAACCTCTTCACTCACACCCGCAGGTCTCTCTTCGAGCCAGGCTACGCTTTGCTTTCCGCCGAGGCAGTTGTTCATCAGCAGACTTGCCTATGAGACGTTGAAATCGGAAGTGCATAACTAAGTCGTAGAGAAACTTGGCTTCACTCCTTCGTTATTAATTTTCCGCAAGCTGACTAAGGAGAATATGCCGACTTTTGTTGAAAATTATAGCCACTGAGTACGATATGGCATATTTACTTTTTTAGGTTAGCGCTGAACAGGGTGAAGTTCAGCGTTAACCTAAATAAGTAAATAAATAAATGCACAGGGGGGGAAGGTCCAAAACCTGGAATTTAATCAACAACACCAACTAATTACATAATATAATAATAATAATAATATGTCAACATGTCAAAAAATTAGAAATACATACTTAACATTTTGCAAGAAAATACTCTCTAATTCCTGGAGCGACATAATAGTCAAAGGTCCCAGCTACCTTCTTCTGCGCGTTGCAAACTCCATGACAAAATTCTCTCTGCCATTTTATATACATATTGTGAAGAGGATAAAAAAGAACTAGGTAGCCCCTTCAATCACTTTATTGACTTTCGGAACCTCTGGATATTTTCTGAAATTACAGCTTACGAATCATTGTAAATTACCGCACGTTCAACTCTCAAGCAACACTAAACTGATAAAATTCCATTCAAAAAAATATCCATTCGTTTACCTCTCTAAATTAAAGGCAACCGAGAACCCACTGACATGACAACCGACAACATGAATGCAGCAAGGTAGTGAAACTTATGTGTGTGTGTTTATTATGTTATTATTTTCCTCAATTCACCCGTCAATTGAAACTGATAGTGGCCACTCATTTTGTATTGGCACCAAACTGCCAGCTAAATTTAAAAACAAAGAAAACAACAACTAAAACAATTTCTGAAATTTCGCAAAAACAAGAAAAATCAATTAGTGAAGGACATGATAATGACGATAATGTCGTTCAGGTGAAGAATCTTGCGCGCTTTCTCTGGGGCTCCAGGCCAGTGTTGCCAGATAGGGTGCGTGACTTACCCCTAAATAAAACTTGATTTCCCCCTAAAATGATTCGTCTTCCTCCTAAATTGAAAAGAAAAGCAGAATATTGCCAAAAGGACTCGACACTGGACACCAAATATGATGTGTGGACGAGAGTACGAGCCTTATATGGTACAAGGAAGATTAATGCTACAGTTATCAAGACGAGTTTTCCACCGGAGGAGCGACGAAGCGGCATGACCTCAGCGTTTAGAATAGGCACGCTACTCTTAGATCAGGGGTCTCAAACTCAAAACCTGGTTTGGGTCAAATAGCACTGTCTTCAGGTTTGAGTAGGCCGCAGTTTGCAAATTTCGAATTTAACGTGTAGGGAAAAGTTATTTTCGAAATTCAATTTATCCAGGACCCCTATAAATCTAAATTATAAAGGTCATTATCCCAACAAAAAAAAATAGAAGCTCACGAAAAGAGGTTAAAAGGCTAAAATATAGTTCATCGAATTAAGTGATTTCCGTCAGATTTCCGGTCATCCAGAAACATCAGGTCGCCCAAAACAACTATGGAACCCAAAATGGTAAGACTGGAAAAGTGTATAAATGAATTTTAGGCAAATAACAATTACGTTCTATTTCTTAAATTTTCAACGTTAAATCATTTTTATGAATAATATTTATAATGTATTTATTAGCATTCGAAACAACGCGTACTGACCACACAAGAAAAGGGGATACATAATACATACCTAATTAGAGGTACGGAAATTTCGTTTTTACGAAATAGATGCGAATTTCAGCGACATTTGCTCATTTCGGCGAATTGATGCGAAATGTTCGAATTTGTACCTTTTCCACGAAAAGTTAATTTTTCTCCAAAAAAGACTAAATTATGGAAGATAGTATTTCATCTCAGATTGATTTTATGTCAAAACAATCGCATTAATAATAGAGAAATTTCCGAAGAGTTCACAGACTAGCACGATGGCTTGCCAAACACCGGGCAAGGTGTTTAGTCGGTGGTAAGATGAATGAACTTTGTTTTCTATATCGGGATTTTTGAAGGTAAAGCTTTTCTCGTGGTGCGACGAGCCCCAAAATTGAAATGAACGGTACATAAAAAAGCGAAGCAGTACTATCGAAGAAGTTTCTCTTTTTACTGTGAATTCTTGAACTGAACTCGTAGTATAATGCAGTTGTCAGCCACACTACATACTTTATAGTCTTATTCTTCTTCTTGCTTATTATCATTAAAAATTTTTGAATGAAATGTGATCGTGGCTTTTGAATATTCGTTTCATTGTGATTCTCTAGAATGTCTAGTTTAATAAACTTTAACAGCAACAAAATACCGCCAAAAAGTATTTTCATTGTTGATTCCCAGCAGTTAATGCGATACTTTCTCTTAGCATGAATCCGTCGGAATATATGCTTATTTCTTCGATCAAGATGATAATTTAGCCCCTACAGAAAAAGACTGCAATACAGGAGATACTTAAGTTTCGGCTACCGAAAGACCAGACCGCCTATTTTTCAAATTAATTCACCTGGTCTGTGATTCTCCGAGAATAAAATATTCTCACAAGAGGAGGCCTATTATTTTAACGGTAAATATGCTGGTTCTGTTTGACATCCCGTCATAGAAAGTAAGTATTTTGTGGATTTGTGTTAGGAAATAAACCTCCACTTGCTCCGTAAGTTTATTTATGTTCCCCTTAAACATTTTATTCCCCTAAAATTCACCCTACATGGTCTTAAAAAAAACCCTAAATTTAGGAAATTTTCCCCTAAACTGGTAACACTGGACCCCACAGGCTTTATGCACTCTGACTCTATACGACGATCAGGCAGGCGCGGCGCGGCGAGGCGTTCCGTCAACTCGTTGAAATAGGTTGTGATGAGCACTGTGAGCCGAAGTTACGCGTAGGTCATCATCACAGTCACAGTTCTCATCATTTTGCATTTCCATAACAGTCCTGTCGATATTCCATGTCATGTTGAGTTGCTCTATTGGGCCCATAGTGCTGTCATGATGTCTTCATATTATTATTTGTTCATGTAATAAAAATACGAATAAATCACTCTAATTGCAAAAAGGCTTTTTTTTTCTGCTCTAAAGTTTTCAAGCAAATGCTCTATAGCTTCCGAAGATTTTAGGCGTAAACAGCTAAAGCACGAAATATCTCTTATATAAATTACGACCTATAATAGCCACGAATATTAAATCAGATAAAAACGCAAAAAAAAAAGTATTTAAACATTCTCAAGAAATCACTGGATATGTTGAACTCAAGGTGAATTGATTTCTTCAGTGATTTAATTTACGATCACCTGAATATCGTTAATTAACACGGTGCACGGAGGATTTTAAATGCTTTGTGCACCGCGACTGATGCTGTCGTTGACGACGTTGAAACAGTGCAAACTCGATTAGGACGTGGCTTGTGAAGATTGGAACTGCGCGGTATGTTTTCCGAGTGTTACCAGTAAAGTTATTGGCGTTATTGGATGTGATACCTCTAAAAGTGGAGGTATGGATCAATTTATGTTGATGACGCTTCTATCTTGCAGTATGATCGTTTGGTGTAACCGTAGCCGTGGTAATCACATCAAGTGGTACAGATAGGTACATTCCATTCCATGTATGCATATATGTATATCCTTATGTTTTATATGTGCATCTAGAAATAAAAGTACATAGTACCGAATGTATACATATATTAGACGTTATATTCAGGTTATGGGTGGTCTTTTGGTGAATCAAAGAGCGGACATCGGAGTGAGTACTACAAATTCTCTCTCTGGTCACTGTTAATCCTTTGTGGAGCATACAACATTAGCTATACGCCTGTTTACCACCACAATCTTCCTGGGCCATTGCCTTAGGTCTACCGCCGATCCGACTGTCTCTATGTGCTTCGCGATTCGCGAATAAGGTTAGATGATTATATCCCATAAGACGTCCCAGGATGCTATCTCTCGGCCCATATTGTTCTAATGAACTCTGGTGGCATTAAAACCTTTGTCAGAAGAGACGTGGGTTCCGTCATTGGTTGATTTTGCATTTTATCCATATTAATAATTAATTAAGCTTCAAACAGCTCTGTGGGGACACGAACTTCGATTACAAAGATTCGAATGCAGCATAGGCTTGACGAAAGCGCATTGAAGGCATCTATACATATAGGTACACCACGGCCTCGTTTTGCGTCGTAGATGCGTCCCTAAAAAAGACGACGCAAAACGAAAGAACGCAAATCGAAACAAGAAGAGTATGAAAATTTCGGGGATAGGTTCCCAATGCTAAAAATTATGTTAACCATTTCAAGGCTCACAAGCCGTACGTCATTTGTGATCTCCTGACACTTCAGATATTCTGGCCAAACATGACGCCTGATATCTGCAACTCCGAGGGCGCTAAGAGGTGTTTGCAAAGCATCGCTTCCTGTTCATTGGAAAAGTAACCGAAAAGCCTGGATGACTGCAGCTATGTTCAGGGAATGGTTTGAGAACAATTGCGCCCAGCCACCCCATTCATTGGATTTGGATATTTCAAATGTGGCCGGAAGTTGTCTGTCGAAATAAATATTTAACTAGGCAATCTTTTCTCATCGACGTTGAATATTTGTTTTGAATTATAACCACTGGACTCAATTGGACCCTTAAGAGTTTTTTTAAACTCATCGGCTGCTACAGTGCACCCGCTAATTTTCGCTTTAGTGCAATATAACGCTCGTTACCCGCTTCAAATGTCTCTACCGCATCCTTTAAAAAACGGGTTCTGTTTTGATGTTTTCGAATAAACTCTTAGCCTTGGACTTAATAAAGAGTTTTGTCTAGTGGCATTTTTCTCCGAGCTCTTGTATCCATAGATTTAAAAGAGACTACAATTTTACCAAAAAACAACAATAAATATCAATTCATTCGTTAGTGCCTAAATTTAAAACCAACCTAAGGCTTTTCCTACTTCGATAGCTTTTCCACCAGAATCGATTCGTCTCAAAATTTCCATTTTTGTATCAATGGAAATAGTTTGTTAAATCGTTTTACGATTTTTCCACTCATTTCAAAATTTTTCAGCTAAGAATGGACGACGCAATAGGGGGTTTTTGCGACGCAATAGAAGTTTAAGGTATTGATGGACGACGCAAAGCGAAAAAACCCAAAGCGGGACGACGCATAGCGAGGCCGTAGGTACATAGGATGGGAGACATGTCCGGTTTGAGTGTTCCAGATTTGGTGATTTGTATTCGCAATAAATTGGAAGCGAAAGACATGATGTAAGCTTCGATAACCTATGGAGCTCATGCTCTTGCCAGAAGACTGGGAACTCGTTCTATGTAGCAAAATGAAATTGTAGTGTTCTAGAGATTGTCTACCTTTTCGAACAATAACTCCCGAAATTAGCAAATTTTGGTTGGAGATTTGTATTGGTATATCCTTAGATTGTATTGAAAATAGGCCGATTCGAAGCAAGGATTCTAGTATATTCCATATGCGAATGACATCTCTTAATTCGACCATAACTTTCGACAGAATATCGCTACCAATCTGAAATTTTGGTGAAGAAGAAATAAATTAAGGATGAAATTATTGTTAGTGGGACACCTAAATTTGGTAACCGATGGTAGACACTACGGCATCTGTGTGATGTGAGAGAAATTAAGGCTATATTGACGAAAATTAAGCTTTTACTATACATAAATAATGGCTGGCTCAAAGCTAAGCCCGATTATCCAAACAAAATAAAATATAAAAATAGAATTACTATTATTACCTATTCCTATATTAGTAGTCTGGCTGGTCTAGCGGTTAGTGCGCGCACCTTCGGTGCACAGGCTCATGAGTTAGAATCTCACCATGTTCCATGGTGTTTTTCGAACTCACGAGCTTGTGACGGACTATGATCTCACTCAGATGTTAAACGAGTACCCATTTATGGGGATAAATAACACTGCTGAGCGTGATGCTGATCTCATTACCTCAACAAAAAGCAGATAAGATCTTGGAAATAGGATGTCACTAACACATCCTGCGGCCTTAGTCCAATCCTGGATTGTCGCGCCTGTTATTTATTTATATTATGGGAATTCATCTATAAGATTTGTCGCATTTGTAAGATATTTTTTTCTAATTCAAAACTCCCTTTTTTAACCTAGAACCATTCTGCACTATATGGCGTGTTCGTATCCTTCCTTCAACCACCAACAACATTAGTATTCACCACAACCAATCTATATGCTCTCCTACCCACAACTCCTCTGATACAGTGAATATTCCTTGCAGAATATTCTTAACACACCCGGAAGCTGATTGCGATTATCCATCCTTGCCAACACAACGCAGTTTGAAGTCGGAAGTCCATAGAATCCTTCCCATTTCTTTAATAGTTGTTTGAGTCAAAGTGACGGACAGGTTTTCTATAGTCAAGACAAATTCACAGACAGAATGACGGACAGCTGAGAGTAAATGAATTGCCAGCGAGATACAACAAGGACGACGACTGACAACACTCCTCCGGCAATACTACTATGCTACGAAAGAAAATACTATTCCTCCAGCTCTAATACGTTTCCATCATTCTTTCTCGTCACTCACGTCCTTCGTCACCGTTTTCGTATTCTTTGTCTAGAACGTTTTTCTCTGCAAGCTTTTCCGTGTTACTCTCTACATCGATATGATTCGAGGAGATGCTCTATACATACAGTATGTATATTCAAGTCGCAATTAGTTGATCGGAATAAAGTAAGGATATCGTCAAATCAATTTTCAAGACTTGTCTTAGATCTAATTACGACCAAGTCAACGTCAGCTATTGTATTAAAGAAAAAAGTTTATAACTATGCAATTTCAACATGCGATTCACATCCTTCAACAAATCGATACACGGATGCAATCAGCTCCCCATATTCGACGACGAAAGCTGTAACACCCCGGTCCCGATCGTCTACGAAACAACCGATATAGTGACTGACAAACGGATGGACAATCTCACAACTTGTTCCACATCTTACCTTCACCTTTAAACCCGCACCAGCACCATTCCCCGCTACGTTCGTTGCATCAGTTTCTTGGCTCAAATAAAGGATACGAGCGAGAAATGACGTTACGCGACGTTAAGTTCGTCTATAAATTTCGTCCTTCGAGAAACTTCGTCCACTTCATCAACTCTCTTGGACAGCTCTCGTCTGACACAACGGATGGATGTCCATCGATAGATGGATAGATGAGATGCTGACGACGACGAACAGAAGCGTATCAAACAAACCAACATAAAAGACAGACAGAACAGATGACCGGATGAGAAGATGGACAGATGAATCGATTAAAAGTGTCGGAACTTAATTTGTAATTCGAACTTTTTATAATGATGGAAAAGCTGTTTGAAGTGATCGGTTGGTTGGAGGAATCCAAAAAAGATACTCCAAGGTTTTGTGTGTTGGAAATCCTTAACAGCTATAAACCCCTTTAGTTTTCAAAACATACCCACTCGCAAGGACTATATATGTGTAGTCTAGCATTCAACGGATATCGGCATGGTCCTTTGGGGAGAGTTAAAACAATAAGACTGACCATGTTGCTGGAGACGATGTGCACAAAATCGAGGAGAAGTAGACGATGGTCAGACGACGGATTGCTTACTAAACTTATGTAGGATAGGTCAAGTGAGTGAGTGAGAGGGCATATAGCCATTCTCAAAACTTGTGGCGGAAATAATTTATTGCCATTCAACTTGGCTGCTATTGTTTTACTCCATTCTTGATAACTTTAGCCACCCACTGCTGACCCCCATAATGGCAACGGAGAAACTTCCGTGTGTCGACATTCAATTCATTGTGCAACCGGAGAGAGTTGATTCTGATTTTAGAGATGTTAGAATGACCGACATTGTCGAAAAATGTTTCTCTCATCTTTGTGATGCGATGTAGGACTGGAAACTTCAAAAAAAAAATCAACAACCATTTCGAGAGAGATTTAAATATTATTGTTATAGAAATGCTAAAATTTCATGTAGCTACCCCTGAGAGCAAAGAAGAAGAAATAGGTGAGTATATAATTTGATCCCACCCAACTACCCTTCGGGTTTCCAAACTAGTCTTTCCTAGTAGCTTCAACAATAAATATTTCGGTTGAAAAGTAAAAAAAATGGTGCCAATTCACCAACGCTATGCGATATATTTTTGATTGAAACTTTTCAATCTTTCCAGCTCGCTCAATCACATTCACAAGTCGTAGAGCAGTTGGATTTGGTATAACGGACAAGGAATAATGGTGCGTTAGGATCTGGATATGTGTTGGGGTCCACCACCTAAATCGCTCTCCTCGCCAAACGGATTGTGGATTTTTTTTTTGAAATGGGACACATATTTATTTGTGCTTGCGATATATTTTCTTGTGAAAATTATACCCATGACATTTGACTGAACAAACGTTTGCTCGACATTTTGTTGAGATGAAAAATGGGATAAGCTAAAATGTTTGATTGGAACTAAAATATTGGAGAATAGGAAGAAAGTTGTGAACTTAAGAAAAGAAGAGACAGTGACTTCATTCCGAATGAATTAGAAAAATTAGTATTTTTTCCGTAGTGCGTAGATGTCTTTAACGGTAGCGTTCGATTTATCAACCAACGCTTTTGCAATATGACTTTTGGAATCGGAAATTTCAACGCTATTGAAAAGCCCGAAATAGTTATTATTGGAAACTCCTTTATTGACCTTCATCAAATACCCTGAGCAAGTCATAGTGGCATTACTAATCTCGACAAATATGTACGATGGCTGTCGATGTCTACCAATAAAGTTAGAATTCTACAACAGGGTGACATATATGTAAGGAAAATGTATCCTGACCTGATGTTATTTTTAAGGTTGATCAATACTTTTCAGTCGTCACAGTCATTTTTCATACTTAATTGATTAACTGACAATCTGTCATCTTGTACTGAAAAGTGTGAATCGACCTTCAATCACATAGAATTCTCGGCTGACTAGTGCACGTACTTTTTCTTTTAGCAATATATGTATAGCATCTCCACGTTTGCAAACCAAATTAATGTCAGAACTAAAAAACTGAATTACCTTCTTCTTCCTTGCTTCGTTCTTTATACCGCTCCATGGTTCCGCGTTGCTCGACCTGCGGTGTAGGCACATCGCCCGTTTTGGCGATAATTTCTCAGCATATTTCTAGAGGCAGCTCTATCTTGGATGGTGTCATCGCCGAGACCAACGCGTTGTTGTTGCTTTTTCATTTGACACATCCAGGTGTTCTTCGGTCTGCCTCTGGCCTTGGGTCCATCAAGTGGAACTTCCATTGATATCGCTCTCTTTGCGGGGTTCTCAGGCGGACGCCTTTGAACATGGCAATACCAATCCATTCGTCGGTCTTCGAGCTTTTCGGTGATTGGTTGGTCTATGGACAAGCTGCCTCGGATGTAGCTACTCTTGATGTGGTCCCTTTTGGTTACACCAACTGACATGCGTAACATTTTCATTTCAGTCGCTGTCATTTCTTTCGCGTAACCTTCATACATGGTCCAGCACTCTGATCCATACATGAGTGCGGGACGTACAACCGTTTTGTACAACTTGCCCTTTAGCTTCAGTGGCATTTTCTTATCGCAGAAAACTCCAGAGTTTTCTCGCCACCTCATCCACCCAACCTTTGTGCGATGTTTGATGTCATCATCGCATGTAACTCCGCTGTTCACAATCGAACCAAGGTACTTGAACTTGGTACAAGACTTAAGCTGCTCTCCTTTGACGTACATTTCTGGTATCGGTGCATTTGGGTCTGAGCATTGGCAGCATAAGAACTCAGTCTTTGTTATACTTACCCTCAGTCCATGCTCCTCCAGAATGTCACACCATTTTGTAAGCGCAGCTTGCAAGGCAACGATGTTTGGGCTACTGAGGACTATATCATCAGCAAAAAGAAGAGATATTTCTAGGCCGTCGGAGACACGTGTTAATAAGTAGCACATGATGATGTTGAAGAGCAACGGACTCAATACACTGCCCTGGTGTACTCCGACATTCACCGGAAATTCTTCTGATTCACCGGCTGTGCATCTAACCTTAGTCGTAGCTCCATCATACATGTCTCGTATCATCCTGACGTATGCCTCGGGGACATTAAGTGCTCTCAAGGCCAACCATATCAGATCACGAGGTACTCTATCGAATGCCTTCTCCAAATCGATGAACACAAAGTACAAGTCCTTTCGTGCTGCTCTATACTTTTCCATCGCAATACGAATGCACTGAATCGCATCGACTGTAGATCGACCTTCAACAAAGCCGCATTGATTGCCATTCAACCGCACAATCTTTCTCAATCGGTTGCAGACAACTCGCTCGTAGATCTTTAGTGTATGAGGTGTTAACTTTATAGCCCTATAGTTGTTGAGTTTGCGTGAGTCTCCCTTGTTCTTATAGAAAGGAAAAAGAAAACTTTCCCTGAAAGCATCAGGCATCGGTTGCCCACCTTTGATTTTGTTGAAGAGAACTGTGAGCCAACTAAGCCCGACATTTTCCATTTTCAACCAAAATTCCGCGGGGATTTTGTCCGGGCCGACTGCCTTTCCGCGTTTCATCTGATGCATTGCCTCCATCACCTCTTCCTCTGAGATATCTTCAATATTTGTGGTATTCGGCTCAACATCTTGAAAAGCTGCTCGAGGAAAATCCTTCATTTAGAAGTTCGTCAAAATACTCTCGCATCCTGCTACAAATTGCCGTATCGTCAATCAGCAACATTCCTTGCGAGTCCTCCACGTACTTTGGCGCCTGTATTTCCCGAGCGTTCCTTCTCCTTTGGGCTGCGACCCTAAATATCCTGGCGTCGTGCTTATGTCTCTCGCGCAAAGACGGTCCTTCGGTCGCAGTCTGAGTTTCTAATTCTTGGTAGAATTTCTCAGCTGCCTTCGCCTTTGCTTGAGCTACCAAGCGCTTTACTTTCTTCCGGCATTGCATATAATTTTCGCGAAGTTGCACCCTTTCGGCTTCACTGCTTGACTCACATTTCGTCCATGCCTTAAATGCGTTCGATTTGGCTTGCACTGCTTCCTTAGTTTCGGTGTTCCACCACCATGTTTCTTTCTTCGTGTGGAGTAGACCTTTCGAAACTCCAAGTGCCTTTTCCGCCTCACCTACTGACATTTCAGCGAAACTATTCCACATTTGTGTTGGACTGTGCTCGGTGCAGTTTATGTTGTTTTGAAACCACTCCGTCATTTTATCAATGAATGGAGTTACTACAGGTTCAAAGTTGTCGTTTCTGAGATTGTGCCACTTGATTTTTTCGACAGGCTTGGGAGTTCTTCTATTTCTTGCTCCTCCTGCTTTCAAAATAAATTCTGACAGGAGCAAACGATGTTGGCTGACGACAGATTCACCCAAGATCACCTTGCAGTCTCTTACCCACCTTCTCATAAAATCGAAACAGAGGTGGTAATCGATCTGCGTTTCGTGTTTCCTATCTCCGTGTCCACTACTGTAGGTGATTAGGTGTCTCTCGTTTTTAACAAACCATGTATTTAGGATGACCAAACCATGCGATCTGCACATGGTCAGAATAGCTTCACCTTCATCATTTCTGACCGTTGAAGGGCTACCCTTTCCACCATGGCAATCCTCGTAATCATAATTTGATTCACCCACATGGCCATTTAAATCTCCTCCCAAGAACACCAATTCGGTATCTGGAATGGTTTGAATTAGGGTGTCAACGTCGTTCCAAAATGCCTCTTTTTCTTCTGGTGGCAGTCCCACTTGGGGAGCGTAGGCACTTATTACGTTCCACACCCTTCCGCAGATAACCAATTTGATGCTGAACAAGCGGTCACTTCTCTTCGCGACACTTATTGTACTGCCAAGTAAAGACGACGCCAGAATAATGCCAACTCCGTTTCTTTGGTTTGTAATTCCATAGTAGTACAATTTGTACTTCATGGAATCCGTAAGAAACCGGGCTTTGTCGATATGGGTATTTCGCCACTTTGTCTCTTGCACGCACATAATGTCTATCCCGCTCCGCTTCATGATATCCTCAATCTCCTCGCTCTTTGAAGTCATGGAACCGACATTCCAGCTTGCAACCCTCAGCTTCTCCACAATGTAATTGGACTGCCTTATATTGCTCGCCCCCGGAAACCGTCGAGCTCTGGCGCGAACTAGGTTCGCCCCGGGATCACTCAACCGCATAGCAGAAGTAGTGCCCAGCGGGGTAGTGCTTGTATCTGCGTCAATTTCCATAAGGCCTTCCATTCTTTTACACCTTTTGGAGAAAGGTTGTGTTTTTGGCACTAGTGTGTGAAAATAAGTAAATTTATGGACTTTCCTTTTACGTCCGCCGGCTATCTCCAGACGCGGCAACCCATACACACACACACACTAACCTATGGGAGGTCTTGTTGATGTTAAAACGTGCCTCAGGCTTCAGATGTCATGGTTGCCTGCGACCTTCGCATACTAGCGGCCAAGCACCCTCTTGACCATGCATCCCTCGGCGCATGCTGATCCACCTTGGATTAGGTCCCTTTTTAGTCGCCTTCTACGACACGCCGGGAAAGGCGGTGGCATTATTCGCGACCCATGCCACAGGGTAAACTGAATTACCAAATGAAAAAAATGAACACCCAAATCATGAAAATAAATTTCCAAATAAAATAAATAAATTCCAAATCAGAAAGATAAAGGAACAACACAAATAAAAAAATTTCCGAAACAGAAAAATAAATTTACAAATCAATAAGTATTTTTTTTCCATATTTTACAAATCAAATAAACATTGTTTCGTATGAAAGAAGCGATTTAAAAAAATAGTATTTTAATATGTCGAATAAATGAATGTGCTCCAAATAGAAGTGTTTGGGGAATGTGGAAGAACGTTCTTGTTACTTATCGCAGTAATAATGCCATTAATATCCCGCGAATTGCATAGGTATAGTATAACCCAAATAAAGAACGCTTGTAGTGCGAATTGAAAACGTAATATTCGTTGAAAATAATGCTTGATTGGTGAGCCCTTCCCGAAGTATACAATCCGTACTCTTTAAAAATATGTATATATTGTTCTTTTGGAACTCATTGGGTGAATTCAAATTGTAAGACGAAACCGGACAGGTAAACTTGCAAGACAAGAACCATCGTTCTTACAATCTGAAATGCATAATGCTTGTCTGCTGGTCACTACAAAAGCTCTTGCCGTCCGTTTGTTTGTGCTAATAAACGGACGGCGAGAGCTTTTGTAGTGGCCAGCAGACAAGCATTATGCATTTCAGATTGTAAGAACGATGGTTCTTGTCTTGCAAGTTTACCTGTCCGGTTTCGTCTTACAATTTGAATTCACCCATTCGGTCTATTTTAAAACAAGCTTTATTGTTTGTTTACACTCTACGCAAACCAACATTGACACAGCTTTTAGTAACGGGGACCACGATTCAAGCACGATTCTGTTGAATTGTACGAATTGTAGTCGCGTGTACCTTTATAATAACTTCCACTTCGCTCTTGCATTTAGAAGTTTAAATATTATTATTTAATTGGTTCGGAAATTTATTTATTTGATCCGTACACGTAATTCCGAGATTTATTTTATAGATATTTCGGAGAGTTATTTACTTGATTTAGAAATGCAATAAATTAGTAGTCTAAAGGAAATCTGTATACATAGATAGTTTAGCAGGTAAGACCTTAACATAAGTTGCAATAAACCCAGTCAGGAAAAAAATATGTGTGACCTATCATTCATGCTCTACACGTCAGACCTGATACCTTTGTCACTTATCACATTTTCATACAAACAGTATATGACGCACTCCCTCCGTATCATCTATACACGCCTTTCCGCCTTATTACGCATAAAGACTACAAAATCATTACTCATGAAGATGATGTAATAGTTATGTAACATATACCTATGTTTAATGCATCGCTCATGAAAAATATGCATGACTTACGCGAAATGAATGAATGATGTATTATTCGTGATGAATGAAAAATGCACAACGCCAAATAAATCCATATCAAAATGATTATTAAATTTTGAACAAATAAGAAGGTCCAATTTCTGCAAGGGCGACATGTTGACATTTTTGCAAACAACACAAATTTCTTGCTACGCTTATAAAAATATTTTTGTCTGCAAAAGTATTGTGTGACGGCCAAATTTTCGCAGCGTGTAACGCCCATGTGTTGGTACACTCACGCCAACAACATGAGTAAAGAATCAAACTCGCAGAAAAGAACCATTGTATCTCCCATATACAAGCACACATACTGATTAATGGCATTTCCCTGAGCAAACCATCATGTGTTTCACTTTCAATGCCATCCTATACATACAGCACGTCGACTCGTGATGTATGAAGTGAAGTTTATTTTTGACTATTTTGCCGATATATCCAGCCAGCAAAAAAACACATGTGTGACCTATCATTCATGAACCACGCGTCAGTTGAGATACCTTTGTCATTCATCACGTTTTCATACAAAAAGTATATAACAATGTCCCCCTATATTATCTATGCATGCCTTTGCGCCTTATTTCGGATAATGATTACAAAGTCGTTACTCATAAAGATAATGTAATATGTATGTATCATATATGTTCAATGCATCGCTCGTAAAAAAATATTCATGACTTACGCGAAATCAATCCATATGAATTTAAAGCGAGCCTATTTCTAATTTAGGGTTTACACTTTTGCAAATGTTTAAAAATTTCAAGCTACGCTTGTTAATTTTATTAGTGTTTTCAAAAGTGCGGAGTGATGGCCAACTTGTGTTCGCACACTCACGCCAGCCACACAAATACGTAAAAAATCAAACTTGCGTGCGTCTTAGATAGTAAGACGAATACGGCAAGCGTATGAATCATATTTGAGGAGAAAACAACTATTAAATTTCCCATATGCAAGCACACATATTGATTAATGCCATTTCCCTCAGCTGACCATCATGTGTTTCACTTTCAATGCGTCCTATATGTAGATACAGCTCGTCGACTTGTGATGCATGAAGAGAAGTTTTTTTCAGACTATTTTGACGATATATGGCCCCAATGCTGGCTGGGTATGACGCAAATGCTGGCTGGGAAGTAGGTTACTGATTAACTGGTATACATATATTGTTATGTACACAAGTACACATCCACCGAAATTTTACCTAATTTTGATCGGTTTTTTTCTTCAATTTAACATTTTGTAGTCGGCTATTTAGTATATTTTTTTCTCTTGTAGGTATAGAAGAGGGAGCTCAAACCGCTTCTGAAAAAACTTTTACCAATGTGTTTGAATTCATTTTTTTTGGAAACGTGTTAATCAACGCTAACATATTTTTCTGTCTTCCGTATATTCCTCTGTACTGTTTTTCACCGTATTTACAACTTCAATCTTCCTTCTCTTAAGAGAATAAGAAGTCTTTGGAGGTACGTGCATCCATTCTTGTTCCTTTCACAACTCCATCAAACTTCACATCAGTCTTTTTTTCTTTAAAATCCATCTATTCTTTTGATGTACATATGCGCTATACATTTCGGATACATTTTCCGTCGCCAATCGAACAAGCATTATAGACAATACGAATCGCTTGTGTAGTTCTGTATGAATCCTTGAACTTTATAGTGAGTGAAATGGGAAAATTGATTGGAAAAGTGTCAGAGGAAATGAGCATTGAAGTATCGTGGCGTGAAGAACACAACAACATTCTAAACAACTACTATACCATTCCAGTATATGAGAAGTGTTCAGATAGACCTCGTAGATGCATCGGTTCGATATCGAAATCGTTCTAGAAAACAAGTAGGATGTATCTCTAAGATGGGTTTGATGAGACGTAGACATACATAAACGTGTCCTAATAATCATAGCAAAAACTCAAGCGCAGACTGTAAGAAATGGAGGTTAAAGGATAGGAAAAACACAACATCGACGAAACAAAGTGCCTGCTGGAAGCGCAGATGGTCGGATGCAGAAATGTAAGAACAAAAACCCCAAAAAATGAAACAAGGGAATTGAAAGCTGAATGACATACTATTGACAGTAGAAGAAGCGGAAAGAAGAGTGAATGGATGCGAGAGCAAACGACACAAGGAAATCATAAGTTGTGAAAACATACAATGAAAATTCGCACCAGAAGTGTCACATTAGAGGACGGTGGATTTGACAAGATGCATATGAAAAAACTGGACGCTTTTGAAAACCATAAGAACCAGTAAATTAAACAAGCAGATACTATTACCTAACGAAACGGCGATGGAGCCTAGGATAGAAAATGTATAGATTATGGAACACCGTGGAGAAGAAAAACGTAGAGGTCCTCTTGAGAACATGTGGCTTCAGTGAATTGCGTTTACGGTACAGCATACATTCCCAGTGTACAATTTGAGATTTGTGGATTTTTTTTTTTAAATGTCCGGTTCCTGTACACTGTACTTTGGCTCACATTGTTTATCGATTAAAAGATGTAATGTTTCAGTTTCCACATTTTCCTCGGCTTTATATTTTGCGGTTGCTAATATTAAGAATCCCAATCAAATTCCAGCAATAATAAACTATTTTGACTGTGTTTTTCGAAAGTTAAGAACCAAATACACAATGCAATTATGCGTGACATATTTACGAAATAAAGTCAGCATTTATCACTTCAAATAAATCCTATTTTTTAATAAACCATCTCCAATCCCCATTTATTTTTATAATACCGAAAAATGAAAAGAACAAAACATTGAATGCAAAATGTTTCCAGCAAAAATAGTTTTAATTTACAATAAATGCCTGTCATAAAACCACAAGTTCAGAACGTTTTATTTCGTATTTGAAGTACTTCCTGTGTCAGGCCACTTAACATCGATATCCCCTTGTGCGTGTTTTCAATCTTGTTCATTGCGTGAAAGCCTATTTGGAAATTCAAAGCAAGTTATGTTTTATGTCTCAATTTCCTTATGTCGCAACATTATTATTGTCCATCCAGAACCCCGGATGAACCTATGTCGCTCATACACACTTACCCCCTGATATGGCACTAACGGTTTCGTTCCCCGACTTGGACAATCGACTAAAAAAATAGCATGCGAAGAAGCAAAGAATCCTTCCAGACTGAATGAAGAGCCCGAGAGCAGTGAGCATAGCACTATTACAATAGCTACAACTCGACGTTTTGTTGTCGTTTGCCGGCATAGTCCGATTCTCGTATGACGACAACGACATATCATTCGCCCTGGCTGGACACATTGAACATATCCATAAAGTTTTACGATAACAACTTGAAAGGCCACGTTCGTCTCATTAGTTTTCATTTACCAGAAAGAATATTGTATAGTGGATGGACAGTCGTCAAATCTGACCGCCATGACATTGCCATATAAAGAGCTATTTGGTCTGACATGTATACATATATGAATTTTCGTCCACCCACAATCACAAAACATTTGATTCGGGAGGAGGTAGCGAAACTGGAAACTGGTCTCCTATGAATTCGGAAAAACGAATCGCAATGTAGAAATTATTTTATTTTTTTGGTTGTCGTCCATGACAGGACAAAAAACGTGACAATGGTTCACCTCGATGACAATACGTAACCCTAAAATCGCAAAGCATAAAATTTGCTATGCTGCAAAAATAATTTATTTTAATTATTTTTAATGTATAATGAAAAAAGGGCTTTTAGTAATCCAGAAGCAAGTAAAATAATATAATTTTAAAATTCACTTCCGACTCCAATCAACTGAAGTCTGGCAGGTTTCAGACTTGTCACCCCAATTGTCACGTTACTTCTTATAGTCCGTTTACTATACGAACGAATAGAATACATTGTAAGACACGTTTTATTTTTCAGTACCTGAGCGTGCAAGTAGTAAATCGTTTTGTAAGGATAATCATCCAGGCGGCTATGTTATGGTCCGTTTAATTCTCGGGAGCCGATTAAAAACCAATCTAATCTTGAGATGGTTGCAAGCGAACCGTGTCGCCAATAAGGACTTCCAATCTTCTAATGTTATGGTCGTTATTGTCCTTTACCGTGTCTTTATAGTACGAATAGAAGGTGCACAAGAAACGAGGGGAAACTGTTTTTGAACGTGAGTGTTTTTACGAAATTTTTGCAATTCAACGAATTTATTTCAATGACCAATCTTATTGTCCACGTTTCATAGATTTTCATGATTTTTCTAGATTTGCTAATAGGCACTTGAGAAGCCCAAGGAAATTGATTTGGGAAAGATTTAAAGAAATTACATTTGTATTGTCATGTATAACGTTAGTTTAATACGCGGTTTGTATAGTAATAGTCTACGACAATTTTTGAGAAAGGAATGACTGATTTTCGTTTTGATCCAAGGATGATATCCATCAATGGTTTTCAAAATAACTATCAAAAGCAGAAAACTAACCCACTCTTCCAGCCAATAAGTACATTCCCTCATTCGCAATTATATCCGATATAAGGCAAGTTTTGGATTAATTAGCCTGTATTATATTCAAATTTACGACCAATGTATTTTTCTCAAAACAATATAAGGGCCACTAATAATTTTCTGATTATTTTTCTCTAGAAAATGAAAATCACACTTTTGTTGGTCTAATTTAATGAAACAATATGTTTTTCATTAGATAATAATGAATTTTATTGAATTTTGACCAAAAGTTACACTTTTTTTTTAGCATTTTTTCGGATTGCTTACTTTTTGGGGTCATGTAATCGTTACAATAACAATTAATTTGTATGTCTAATCTGTAAAAAAAAATTGATTCTATGTTTTTTTTAAAGTATCGAGTATGGCCTCCACTTTTTTAAATGCAGTTTCGAAACCTGGCCGGAACGCTTTCAGTAAGCCGATCGACGCTTTCTTTGGTTCCTATCGCGGCCGGGTCTATGTCCCAGAACCACCCATGCAATCATGCATGGCCAAGAGCCGCAAACCCCCCTCGACACATTCGGGGAAACAAGAAAAGTTGCACACTCACAACCATCTTTTTTATACTACTGGAGCAACCCGAGCCGGCCCAGTTGCTCCAAATTCTACTACTACGTGCCGGCAAAGAAATTAATCCTGGTCCTTGGACATGCTGCGTATGTGGTAAGAGGATCTACTCCAACGTTCAAACCTCAGTGCGTTGCTCGTGCTGCAGAGAATGGTGCCACTTCAAGAATTGTTCTGGGCTAAACAATTCAGACCTACGTTCAACAACCACAATCAACACCTTTCTAGCACCAAACTGTAGAATCTGTGGACAGCAGTCATCATCGACTTCCCAACATCACAATAATCAGGGCCAACAACCATCACCAGTCACCCCCACAGTTTCTACCCAACACAATGCACCACGACATACCCTAACACCAGCACCACCACAGCCAGTTGTGAACTACTCTACCACCAAGATTTTCCAAATTAACTGCAATGGTCTTCAACACAAAGTCATCGAGCTCACCGACTTCATGGACAGACATCACATCAAAGTCGCTACGGTTCAGGAAACTAAGCTAAAAGCTGACTCACCGCTTATAGGCCAGTCAATTACCGATTTTAGGTCGCAAAAAACTGCTCGGGTCTGGTTTTTTGGGATATTGTTAGGATAGATACCAGAAGTGTACCACTAAGTTCGCAACTTCGAAAAACCTGTGCTAACCCCGTGACCCTCAAAAAACCTCAAAA
The DNA here is from genome assembly GCA_949715475.1 of Microchrysa polita. Lineage (NCBI taxonomy): Eukaryota > Metazoa > Arthropoda > Insecta > Diptera > Stratiomyidae > Microchrysa > Microchrysa polita. Next base: position 85,576,958 of record OX454418.1, on the reverse strand, counting down.
TTTTTGGACTTTTTTCATATTTTTGTTTGTAATTTCCTAAAGGTGCTTCCTACAAGTAAGTCGTCCACTGCACTTTTAAAGCTAAGAAAATCTTCTTTAATTTGAGTGTAACTCCAGCTTTGTAGGTGCAAAGAATCCCAAGATACGGCACTTTAAAAAATGTGCTTTTTTTGTAAAAAAGTCCGAAATTGTATTTTAGGAGGTTTGTATGACAGCCCTATGACGTAATGTTCCGATTCCATCCATTTCTAGATATGTTTTGAGGCTTTACTAGAAACACATTTGGGTGAGGTTTGGTTAAGATTGGTTCATAAAGAAAAAAGTTTTTCTTAGAAGAACCTGATTATCAGGGGTTGGTTTGTATGACAGCCCTATGACCTAGTGTTCCGATTTCATCCGTTTCTAGATATGTTTTGAAGCTTTACTAAAAAACACATTTGGGGGAATGGTGGTTAAGATTGGTTCATAAAGAAAAAAGTTTTTCTTAGAAGAACCTAATTTTCAGGGGCAGCCCTATGACCCCATGGTCTGATTCCATTCGTTCCGACATATATACAGCACATGACTTTCTCTGTAAAATGCGCATTTAAGCCGATATTCAGATCGGAACATGACTGAAATTACAATTTCGAACTTTTTTTCGAAAAACAATGTTTAAAGTGCTGTATCTTGGGATCCTTTGCGCCCACAAAGCTGGGGTTACACTCAAATTAAAGAAGATTTTCTTAGCTTTAACAGTGCAGTGGACGACTTACTTGTAGGAAGCACCTTTTAGAAATTACAAACAAAAATATGAAAAAAGTCCGAAAATTTTGAGGTTTTTTGAGGGTCATGGGGTTAGCACAGGTTTTTCGAAGTTGCAAACTTGGTGGTACACTTCTGGTATCTATCCTAACAATATCCCAAAAAACCAGAGCCGAGCAATTTTTTGCGACCTAACGCCTTATTTTTCGGTTTATTGACTGGCCTAGGCTTCAACATCATCCGAAAAGATCGACCCACCGGCGCAGGTGGAGGCTTAGCTTTCCTGATCCATAACACGTTGCCATACTCAGAAATTGACATCACCGCCGCCGATAGCACCACCGAGCTCCAAGCGATTTCCATTAAAGCGGGAAATGTTGATATAGATATTCTAAATATCTATATACCACCAGCCTCAAGTTGTCCCAATGGTTTTCAGGCCAACATTTCTACACTACTCACTGGACAATACCGCTTAATACTTGGTGATTTCAATGCACATCACGATCTATGGCATTCGAATCTCGACAACGACACCAGAGGCAACCTCATCGCTAGCCAAATAGATGACTCCGATTTCTCTCCCATGAACGATGATTCACCAACACGCGTTACAGGATCATGCAGGAGCTCCCCTGATATATCTATTGCCAGTCCCAGGCTCATCAACAACACCACATGGGAGCCATTCATCACCTTCTCGTCAGACCACCTGCCAATAGTCCTCACGATCGACAAACCGTCCCAATTCGCGTACACTGAGAAGAAAACGTACACAAATTTCAGCAAAGCAGACTGGATCGGCTTTCAAGCATATACCAGCGAAACGTTTTCTGCCTTACAAATTCCCACCGACGTACGTACCGCTGAAAAAAATCTGAGACGGATTATCGTAGATGCTGCTAATAGATACATTCCTTCCGGCCGCATACCAATCTTGAGACCACATTTTCCATCAAGTGCCGTAGAATTGGCAAAAATGAGGGATAAATTCAGAGCAATAGACCCCAGTGATCCTCGTATCAGCGACCTAAATAATGTGATAACCCAGCAAGAAAATGACCACAGAAGACAACAATGGAACAAGCATTTAAAATCCTGCCACATAAAATCCGGTGTAAGCAACCTTTGGAAAACGGTACGTGCGTTATCTAACCCCACAAAACCCAAAGGTAAGGTAGCCATTAGGTAAGTTCGGTGATAAGTCCTATAATAACGACCACAAATGCGCACACAAATTTAATCAACAATTCGTCGAACATCCTGAAAAAGATAGGCTCAAGCGCACTATCACAAGAGCTATCCGCAACAGCACCACCGATCAACACCTTCAAGTTACCTCAAACCAAGTAAGACTTACAATTAAAAATGCCAACAATTCCAAAGCGTTCGGCCCTGACGGCATTGCTATGATCATGCTGAAACATCTAGATTCACCGGCCATTGATTATATCACTGCCACGATGAATCTATCGTTAAAATCATTCATCATTCCTGAGTTATGGAAGAAAGGCCGCATAAACCCAATACCCAAACCAGGTAAAGACCATACTCTAGCAGAATCATACCGGCCGATAACGCTCCTGTCCCCTGTGGCCAAAATACTGGAAGCACTTGTATTGCCGAAACTTTTAGAGCACATACAGCTTGCAAATCATCAACATGGTTTTCGTAAAATGCATAGCACCACCACCGCTCTCGATACGATCACGTCCAACATATTTAATGGACTCAACCAACCGAAACCATGCAAGCGTACCGTTTTGGTTGCTCTCGATCTGTCAAAAGCATTTGACACTGTCAACCACACTCTATTGCTAACAGATCTTCGCAATACAACACCACCGTACATCCATAAATGGATCGCTAACTACCTTGCCGGTCGTCAATCCTGCACAGAGTTTAGAAACGAGAAGTCTAAACTCAGGAAAATCAAACAAGGCGTTCCCCAGGGTGGAGTCTTATCCCCCACTCTTTTAAACCTCTACATGGCAGGATTACCCACACGACCAACGGGATTACAAATCATCTCATACGCAGACGACTGCACCATCATGGCAACTGGTAACGACATTCCCGAAATGTGCGATCTAATCAACGAATACCTGCAGGTTTTGAACGCTTTCTTCGTCAGTAAAAATCTAAAGCTATCTGCGCCCAAGTCCTCCGCCACATTATTCACAAGCTTCAACCAAGAGTAAAACACACAACTGCCCATATCTACGTTGACACCCACATCATCCCAACAGCCAGGACTCCCAAAATCCTTGGTGTCACGCTTGACAACTCCGGCAAATTCAACACACACGCCGATAATATATGTTCCAAACTCAGGAGCAGGAATAAAATATTAAAAGCACTTGCCGGAAGTACATGGGGTACAGACAAAGAAACCCTCTTGGCTACGTATAAAGCGATCGGTCGCCCGCTGGTCAATTACGCAGCACCAACGTGGACAAATGGTCTCTGCAACACAAACTGGAGCCACATTCAAACCTGCCAAAACACAGCACTACGCACCATCACCGGCTGTGTTAAGGTGTCTTCACAAGATCATCTACACCAGGAAACAAAATTAATGACTTTGAGGAGCCATAATGAACTTCTCACTAAGCAATATTTAGTCGAATGTTATCGAACAAACCACCCGAACAACCCACTCATGGACAAAACACACTGACGTCGTATCAGACGTTCAATCAGGGACAAAGTGCGTGAAGTCCAGCGATACAAAAAAGTTCCTTTCGATGACTCCGACTACAAGGCGGCCATTGCAGACTTACACACATCCGAAGTTCATAAAGCTACTCAAAGTCTCACGAACAACCGTGTACTCGGCATTAAACCTCCTGCCACATCTCCAGACGAAGAATCACTACCAAGAGCAACTCGTACCACCCTAGCTCAACTTCGATCCGGCTGGTGCCCGCGACTAAACTCCTATTTGTCACGAATAAACAATGAAGTCGCCAACACCTGCCCAGCCTTCGGAACCAGTCCACATGACGTGGACCATATTTTCGATTGTTCAGCTGCTCCCACGCACCTCACACCACTTGCGTTATGGACACAACCCATCGAAGCAGCTTTCTTCCTAAATCTTGACCTCGAGGATGGAATGCCCACCATCTTCGAATGATAATGTGTAACTTAGACTGAATGTTTCCCCATTTGTGCCGCTACTACAACAACAACAACGCTTTCTTTTAATATCTCGTCCTAACACATTTTTATCAATTGAATCAGCTGTTGCTGATTGTGTATGTCCTCTTCAGCTGTCCGCATCCGGCATTTTAATTGATTCCAAAGATTTTCTATCGGATTTAGGTCCGGACTATTGGCAGGCCACGCCATGACCTCAATATGGGCCTCCTCGAAAACAGACATTGTCGCCCGGGCAGTATGTATGTATGCCGGCGTATTTGTTCCGTTATTAAGGATAACAAGGTCAGTTTTGCCTTGCAAGCTAATTCCGAGCCAGACCATCACACTGGGACCGCCTTGCCTCTGAATTTGATTAATGCAAGGACCCACAAATGCATCTCCGGTTCTCCGCCAGACTCTTATGCGTCGGTCGTCACTAAAAATTTTTACTTTGCACTCATCCAAGAAGAGTACCTTGCGCCATTGTTGCATGTGTCATTGGATATGTCGCCGAGCAAATCTTAAATGATTCGTGCAATGCGTCCTGGTCAGTTGTGTTCCGGTAACACGTCTCCTTGACGATTGCTGATTGTTTGGGCGCTAATAATGGTCACAGTTGTCTTCAATAGCTTCTAGTCCAAGAGCACTAATGGTAAGATCCCGTCGCGCACAAGTCTCACATATCGGTCTTCTGCGGGGGTGGTTATTCGAACTCGGCCTGAACCATGACGACGGGAGACAATTCCTGTCTCCTGGTAACGTTTCCAAAGATTTTGAATGGCTCTTCGCGAATACCCTAATTGCAGGGTCACAGAACGTTGCGAACGACCTTCCTCCAACATTTATAAGGTTCTGGACGAAGCATTTAAATTTAAATGGCATTTTGTATTTTATAGATTCTCCTTATCTTTAAAAATGCAACAAAAAATGTTGCAGTTAAAGAACTTGGCGAAAACAAATTCTAAATCAAAATGAGAAATAAACAAAACTTCCCAATGTATGACTCGTGACCCCAAAAGAACTGTTTAACCCTAGTCCTACCAACAGGGGTACAGGTGTACCTTTTTCACTTTAAATTTAAATATTTCCGATTTGCCAAAACCAAATATGTTGAATCACTCTGACATCTTAAACTAAAGGGTTTTTAATTATTTTAACTACTTTCTAAATTTTTGGTTCGATATATTTAAGAGAAAAAAGAAAAAAATTGTGATATGCCATATTTACCGGCACGGGTACACCTGTACCCACTTAACTTTTTCAATGAATTGAGTGAAATACAATACAGGATTTCCGGAGGTACCCGTTTGTATTTCTGGAGGTCTCTCTCCAGAACTGTGACTCCACTCCTGAAATGTCGTGGAGGGGGATTATTGTCCATGAGACGATGGTTTGGGTGTTCCTCTCGTGGAAACCGACCAGATATTGTAAAGGCAGAAGGAGATTGTGATCACGCACTGGTAACATGCTGGTTTCTTGATGAAGATGATCCTGGGACGACATAAGGCGACAGCGATACGTCGACCAGCGTTCTGACATGCCTGGATCTTATTCCAGTTTGTGTTACAAACGGTTTGTGACCACACGGTGCCGCATAGCTGGGAATTGCTCTACCTATCGCTTTGAAGGTGTTCAATATAGTTTTCTTGTCCTTGCCCTTGCCCCATGAGCTCCCGGACGTTGTTTCTACCGTGCATTTTGTCGACTACGTCTTTGACGTGGTCCTACTGGCGACCATTCCGGATGGGAGCCCCGCTGCCACACGGGACCGCCTCTTCGGGGCGGGCCACACACGTTTCCAACAAGAAACGGTAAAAAAAACCCTCCCTGGCAAGAGCCATGAAGGTTCGATGCAGGAGGGTTGTGTATAAATAACGTTCATTCCGCTGCTGGTCTTTGAGGAGTGGCGAACCATTGCATTCTATCGGATGCAGTATATTGAAGACACAGGGGGAATTTGAATATCGTCGTCTGCTTCGCAATCACTTTCAGAAAGAACGGTTGTTTCTATTTTGAAACATTCTTGCTCAGCATCAGACGCAATAAACTTATCTTGCATTCATTCGTCATCATAAGTTGCAACGAAAGGTTCTCCGTCATCGTCGCTATCGCCTGACAACATATATAATTGATTGTGTGTCATTCTTTACAAAAATAAATCAATAAAAACGTACAAATGGCGGCAATTAGCAAAATGACGACATGTGTACTTTTCACTTTTCCCTTTTCCGTTGGTAATGGTAATGAATTACTGCAGCAGTTCAGCGTCGATCTACATTGTAATATATTAAATAAAAATATTAAAAAAATAAACTGATTCATACAATCGATTCGATGGTCCTGCGGTTGACTCGTATTGCATCGAGCCTGGTTCTAATGCAGATGTTGATGCACTCACATTCACCGTTTTAATACTTTGCACTGCCACTTTTTTTCCACTACCAGACATATTTTCACCTGGAAATTATTACATATCACCAGACACCTTGCTTTAAAAGTCAAGAATGTTGCAAAAACATGCGTGTATTCATTCAACTTATCGAATCTAGCGGTAAATCGAAGTTGGGTACAGGTGTACCCATGTCGGTAGAAATAAGAATAAACTTTTGTCGGTAGGACTAGGGTTAAGCCAGTTCCGTTAAAGCGAATGTTGACGAATCATACTGTGATAACTCACATCACATTCAGGTACAGAACGGCATTTTTTAAATTAATTATCACACTAAAAAATCGCCAAAAGACGTTGTTAAATTCAACGGACATTAGTGGCCCTTATTTTGTTGTGTGCAACACCTATATATGCAAGCACCCTAAAAAATTCCACCTACGCCTTTGTGTTTTTATTTAGCATGTGTGAATTACGATAGTGTGAATAAAACGGTGAGATGATTTTTTGTTGATATGAAAAAAACGCATAGATTGAGCTAGCATGGTTACTCTTAAGACCAGTCAGTCTATGAGGTATACAATATGCATATTGTAGCAGGCAACTTACAACTATATTTGAACAATAGAACAGATTGCGAAAGTTTCGAAAAATCCCTTTTTTCTGTTTCATGTAAACTTAATAATTTCGGAGGCGGATTTATACATTTGCCGCTAGTAAGCTGTTAACATTCTATCGCTCCTACCAAGCTCTGCACAGCAAAAAATATGCAGGATATTCTATCAAGAGAATCCGATAGGATGAAAACGCAAAATTATTTCGGAGTAAACATTTTCAAAATAACACCGCCATTAGGGGTTTTATTAGAAAAGAATCCATCCGAAACGGACGAAAACCCCCAATGAAAACCTTTTACGGACATATTGCAAACATTAACCAATTTGGTATTCTGTATTACATCTATCCGATCATTATCGTAACATGTTCAATCAAGCTATTATGCTGGGGCTAATTTCATCCGATTTGGGTATTACCTATGTATCCATCGGAGTGAATTTAGTAGTAGAGCCAGAGCGATGTCACATGTTGTATAAATTACAAACTTCACCAGTTAGTCTGTTTGGCTTAGTAGGTAGGGCGCTCGTGAAAATCACTCCGTTTTTTTTTACTGTGTACGAGAATATTGTTGAAGGGACGTAACCAGAATCAAGGCGTTAAGATTTTTCATAAATTCCCAATAAATCAAGTTGTGCAAAAATGCGCAGATAACTATTATCGAAAATTAATACTCCAGGACACATTTCTTTGATTTACCTTCAGTTATTCTCAACTTTCCCCCTTTGCATTTTAACAGGTGAGTGGTGCACTTCGTAGGTCCTGAACATTCTTCCATTTTTATGTGATAGATAAATATGAAGAAAAAGTGATACAATACAACACATGGTTGGAGCGTCGACTTGCAGGGTATGTCCTTCTCCTTCATAGTGTCCCGCGTTTAATGCACAATTGTGCAATACCACTTTTATTTTAGAAAAAAATGTATTATACTCTTTTAAACCACGATTAACGTAAAGATTTTCAAATTTCTCTTTAGTCGTAAAATGAAAAATTTAAATCTTGAAGGATCTAAGGACAACAAAAAAATGTCTCTCTTCCTTCTGATATTCAGTTGAGGTGTTATACTTTTGAAACTCTTTTGAAAATCACCGTCTCAATTTTAGCATTGCATTTTCCATATCTGGAGTCTAAACATTGATTTGCCCATCGCACATTTTATGCAATTGACAAGAAACCGGGATCTTCAGTGCAATATTTACTGGTTGGTGTTTTTTATTCAAAAATGTGTCAGGCAAAGAGACAATGAAAACAAAAAGTGCTTGTTTTCGAATTTCAGCCTGCAAGAAATTAACCACAAGCGTCCTTTTGCAGATTCATCTTTAATAATAAATCGTTCCTAGTGTTTAAAGCTCTGAGATACCGGTCACAAACAGTTCTTCACTTTATGTGATGTACAAACACACTTCACACACTGCTCCGAAAACGTGGAGGGATAAGGGATAAGGATAAGTGCTATATATGGCGTTGAAATTCGCATTCAGAATTCGGTTTTCCATAGTTTTTGTCGTGCTCTGTGGCCGTGATCGTTTGGTCGCCATTCTGTGATATAGAGATTCATAGTGAAACGAGTCTCCAAACTCGGCATGACCCGTCGCAAGTTTATTACTCAGAAGATGATAAGAAATATTCTTATCGTAGAATAATAAACTAACAATGCTACTAGGAAGTGGTATGACTGACAACCGTATCACACTCCGAATTCAGTTGTCGTATATACGGTAGTCGTCAACGCAACATGCTCCAGTAGGAGTTAGGGCAAATCAAGAAGATAGTTTTAAATGTGTTTAACTTAAAAAAAAATATTTGCCCCAAATTTGCCGCTACTTTAAAATCTGCCGCCCTAAACTACTCAGCCAACAGGTAAATCCGCCATTGAAAAAATTCACTTTTAGAATTAAGAAAATGTATGAATTGTAAAAATTTACAAAAATGAATGATCGACAGGAATTGAATGAAACGAAAGATTTGGCAATTACGTACAAAAGTTTTCTCTGAGAATTATGTCCGTAAAATTTTATCTTACCGTAGGTTCTCAGGATCCCCTTGAAAAGCTCGGTTTCCAACGTCCTTCGGACTAGAAATGGCTATGAGGCGAACTATCGTAGCTCTAATAAATGTTTGAATTGCCCGGGTCTGTAGAAGATAGATAGACAGGAATTGAGACTCCGACACCAACCTGACCTAAGCTGAGCCAGTGTCGCTGTTATGACTCTAGTCTGAAAATACTCTACTACTCCAACCAAATCTTTCTATTGACAGATTCAAAAATTTGAGAATATCAGCGATGAGCAGTACTCTCAAAACTATCGGAAGGCATCCGTTTGTATTTCTGGACTTCTCTTTTAAAAGCCCACGCATGACGTGGCCCGGAGGGGTATTTTGGAGTGCTGTCGATTAGATGATGATTTGGATGGTCGTCTAGACATGACATGAAAATGATAATTCGGTCGTCAAGTTGACAACTGATTGACCGAATTTGTGCACTGCTTGAGAAGAGTGGATGGAGACGGAGAATATGCATCGCATACCGTTCCTTTTGTCTTTTTTTTCTTAGGTTGGTCATGTTGTAACTTAAACACCTCTTCAATTTTTGGATATAACCCTAGGAGTGTATTAAAATTTTCTTAATCTTTGAGTGACATGTTGGTGTCACTTTTCGTGTGGTTTAAGAATACAATTTAGGTATTATTGCTTTTCACTCTCTAAAATTTAAGTCCCATTGTCATTTAGACCATACATTTATTATCATTCCCCGTCAAATTAAACTAAAAGTTGAAGAGTTTCACGTCGTTTATCCGTCAAATGAAATAACGTACGAACGTTACTTTCGCACATGTAATTGTGGTCATGTCCATCATCCTGCAAAGGATTCAATATATCAAAATGTGTCCACGCCACACATGTATGTATGTTTTAGAGTATATTAGTGGATGGACACCTCCAAAGAAATTCACGATATATGTATGAAGGACAATTTCAGCTGAGACCGGGACAAGAATCTACTATACGTATACTTTTACAATATAGAGGCGATAATGGCGACGGGTGACGCATCGGTTGGTGACTGCCGCGTCTCGAGTGAAAGATGGTTTCAGAGGACCAGAACATCGGACGGGACATGTTCATCGATTCAAGTTTTACTTTTGCTGCAAAACTCAATAGAGGATCCCAACCGGCTGACGGACTATGAGTGTCCGAAGAGCTGTCACATTTTATAACACGAATCGGACAAACATTTTCGATTCGTCCATGTCGATATTGTCGTGTCTATCATATATTGTCGTTGGTGCTGTTTGTTATAAAATGAAGGGCGCGCAGGAAGAGGGAATATTGTGACATCGCAAGGAAGGTGTTTTAGATTGTGAAATATGTCAAAATTTTGACAAGTTATTCAAAAAATGCATTGGAATTTAAGTATTGTTTTCCTATAGGGAATTGATGATGTTAGACAACTTTATACTAAAAATCGATATTAGTTTGCTGTTCGGTGACATGTAGAGCATAGAGGTACTCTTAGGTATCGTTTTTTTTGTCCGTATTACCGTAGTGAAGATATAGACACGCACACACAATTTCTGTTTTTTTTTTTAAGGAGGAAGGGGTAGATGAGTCGGATTTAGAACACCTTTAATATTCTATAAAAACATCCAATATCTACAATTTCACGCAAATTTAAAGTTTTTCGCGACTTTCCACCAAAAGATATGCCTAAATATAACTTTCTAGGGGAGGTATGGGTAGTGGTAGTCAGACGTACTCCACTTTCCATCAACTTCAAGGATATATCACCATAATTACGGATTGATCAAAATTTCAGGTCCAGCGGCATTCTGTCGAAATTTATGGCCGAATTAATATATCAAGGAGGGGTAATTTGTATGGGAAGTAGGGGAGTCGTTGGTTCCATTTTCAATACCGTCCAAGATTTTGCCAAAATAATCTTCTTCTTCTTCCTTGCCTCGTTCTTTATACCGCTCCATGGTTTCGCGTTGCTCGACCTGCGGTCGTTTTGGCGGTAATATCTCAGCATGTTTCTACGGGCAGCTCTACCTTGGATCGTGTCATCGCCGAGACCAATGCGTTGTTGTTGCTTTTTCATTTGACACATCCAGGTGTTCTTCGGTCTGCCTCTGGCCTTAAGTCCATCAAGTGGAACTTCCATTGATATCGCTCTCTTTGCGGGGTTCTCAGGCGGACGCCTTTGAACATGGCAATACCAATCCATTCGTCGATCTTCGAGCTTTTCGGTGATTGGTACATTTGACATTATTTTGCCAAAATAATCATCTGCCCAAAAGTTCAAAACGCTTCATTATTTTCGGAGTAATCGTGCGAGCAGACAGACATGGCTTATTGGAATGAGGGACCTACGCTGATCATTTATATACGTATATACAGGGTGTCCGGAAACTGCCGCATAAACGCACCGGATTGTGATTCCTCATGTGATTTCCAGCAAAAAAGTTGTAACGCAACATATCCCCTTAGCTTAACCCTTTAGCTGCCACAGGCATTTGAAGAATTTTGAAAAAATCGATTTTGAAATAATTTGAATTAATTTTACCAAATTGCAGATCTTTAGGGGCAGTTTGAATTGAATTGAACTTAAATCGAGCTAAAATTAACCCTAGTTTTCTGCACTTAGGGCATTAAAACTGATAGAAATAACGAAGGTAGAATAAAATGATGTAAGAAAGAAATTATCGTTAGACTATGCGTCAATTTTTAAAAGAATCGTACGAGCACATAACGTTGGCAGAAGTTGGAGAACATTGAGATGAAAAGACATATTGCCATACCTCCGGTGGCTCCTTTGAGGTATTAGGTGTTCAGAAAAAAGTTGTTGGCTCTTTAAGTGCTTAAAGTGAAAAGAAGTCTAGATGAGGAAATCACCCCGGATGTGAAATTTCGTAAACGTAACAATATCAATTTTTTTTCTTATTCGCTTAAGCTTTACTGGTGCATGTGTTTGCTTTACCACATCAAATTTGTCTATTTTTAGCAACCTTTCTGTCTGTACTTATTTTATTTTAGCGTAACAATTTTGGCACTCAAAATTGTTTTGGTATACCTATATGTTTCTGGCTACCCCGGTGCTTTTCAGATCAGCTATCTAAACTTTGGCGAAAAGTAATGGACAAATCGGAGTTACTTAAATTTTGTCGTTTATACTTCTTTCACATTTTTTTAAGTTAGCATTTCTAAAGGGTATAATCCCGAGATTTACAGTCATATTTATATATTTGGATATAATAGCCACACCGTCATTGATTTGTGCCTGGCCGGAGGGGACTGGATGCCCCTCGTTTCGGACTTCAAGGTTGATGATAAGCAGTTCTCCGATCATCTCCCAATAATAACAACGATTGGGTTAGATTGTATCGGTAGAACAAAAACCATGCCAATTAATCTCCTACCTAAACTAAAATAGCGAGATGAGCTCCAAGTGAAGTACAAAGCTAATCTAGACATAAATTTATCCCAAACTGCACAAACAGACATCTGCGGAATAGCAGACTGTATCAAATTGAGTGCACCACCAGCTAACAAAGTAAAAAGGCCTGCCAAGGAGCCCTGGTTCGACAATGAATGTAATAAACATAGAAAACGGTCGTTTGCGTGGTTGAAGTTGTTCAAGAAGCATTATACGGTATTTGCAAGGAATATGTATCTGCAAGCCAATAGGCAATATAAAACTGAATGCCAAACAAAAAAAAGAAGTTTCTACCAACATCAGGCTGAGCTTCTATCTACATGTACAAACTCGAAATTTTTTTGGAAAATAGCTAAACGTATAAACGGCACTGATACGCATACAATAGGGAATGGCATAAATATTGAAATGTTGCAGTTTCACTTCAGTCAAATGCTACAAAGTTCGGAAAGTGGGTGCGATTATATGATCAATTTTGCAAGACCGAATTGGCAGAACGAGATATTAGATGCAGAAATAGCCATAGAAGAAGTACGCGAAGCATTGAATAAGTGCAAAGATAATAAAGCTCCAGGTAGCGACCGAATTCCAGTGGAGTTTTACAAGTATGGCACAGATACATCGTTAGTCATGCTTCGCAATGAGTTTAGCCGAATCTTCGACAGTGGCGATGTACCAGAACAGTTCCGTGACGCTATAATTTTCCCTTTGTTTAAAAAAGGAGATGTAAACGACCCGGCTTGCTATCGCGGCATTTCTTTCCTGAATGCATCGGGATATTTACAACGCTCTTGCAAACGAGGTTTGCGAAATGAATGGCATCGGAGAAAATCATAGTCGAGAATCAAGCGGGATTTCGTCAGGGATATTCTACTTATGATAATATATTCATATTGTGCAATTGGGCTCGGCAGTTTTTAAATAAAGGACGAAGATTGTATACTTTTTTCGTGGACTTTCGAGCAGCATTTGATACGGTCGATCGTTCGTCATTGTTTTATAAACTTTACAATGCTGGCATGTCTGCGAAATTTGGATATGTATTCGAAAAGCTTTATGAAAATACAAGCGCAGCTGTTTGGAATGGATGTCACCTTTCGAAATCATTCTGCACGAATATCGGAGTGCGTCAAGGCTGCAAGCTTAGCCCCGACGCATTCGCAATTTTTGTTAATGACATTCTAGATGAAATTCCTGGGGGAGCAAAAGCCTATGATGTGCTGCTAAAAGGTCTGTTATATGCGGACGACATGGTGTTCTTCGCTGAATCGCCGGAGGACATGCAGAAGATTATTGATTATTTAGAAAACTATTGCGATCGATGGAAGCTTACCATAAACTTGGATAAGTCAAAAATTGTTATATTTAAAAAACGTTTTCGATTGGCTCAGCATGAGAAGTGGCAATATAAAGGCAACGATGTTGAAGTCGTCAAAGAATATAAATATCTCGGTTTTTGGGACTCATGTAACTTATGTATGGAGACGCATTTGGAGAAAAAACTGAAGGAGGCAAAATGGGCCATAAATGCGATATGGAAAAAATGTTTCAACTCACCAGACATAAGTCATGCGGCTAAGTACAAGATCTTCCAGGCAGTGGCCAAATCTGTGCTTCTATATGGTGCCCAAGTTTGGGGCGGTAAGCAGTACGAAGAAGTAGAAAAGCTGCAGAGGTACTATTTAAAGAGAATTTTCCAACTTCCGACAACAACACCAAATTACATGTTACATCAAGAAACAGGTTTAACACCAATCTTTCTGGATACTCTAAAAACGCATTTCAAATATCTGGCAAAAGTATCTACTATGAACTGCGATAGGTTACCTAAGAGGATACTGGTTTATGCCGTAGAGAAAAAGAGCGCATTTTATATGGACATGATTTCGTTAGCAAACGAGCGCGAAACCGAGTTTTCCTGGGATGGGACTTCTGCAAACAGCAATATATTGCAACAGTTTCTAATGCACGTAAAAGAACATGAAATAGCGAAAGTAGCAGAACTGGCACAACATCGGGAGCTTTATGTTCAATTAAACCACACCCGGGAAAGCACATATTTTCAAAATAATTTCAGCGTTACCAAAATTTCATTAATATTTAAAGCTCGAGGAGAGCTACTTTCGCTGAATTACCAACCGCATAGACCGGATTTGCCGATTCTCTGCAGTCTGTGCAACATGAGGGTAAGAGAGGATTCCCGACATTTTATTGCCATTTGTCCCGTATTGAGGGAAATCAGAAGATCCTGTTTTGATCGAAATGTGCTGAATGAACGAGAATTAACTAATTTGTTAAATGGAAGTAATTGGGAAAATTTGTATGACTTCTGTCGAATTGCCCTGAGATATCGTCGAAATATATTGGAAGGAACCTTGTGAGACGTCATTTGTGGTAGAGGGCACAGGGTAGATGAACATGCAGAATCTGGAGTTGTGTGAACTTCATCGCCCTGTGCCCTTGCAAGACCACAAATTGTGAAAAAGACAGCATCGATGACGAATATATTCCAAATATCACAAAATACAATACCGAAATTGGCCAGCACGTAACCAAAAGGGAAACTAATTGAAGAAAGTGAAATAAAAGGATTTATTTTATATTGAACAGATGTAATGTTCCTTGAAATTTTTGAATAGTATTAACTGAATTAATTACTTGAATTAACTAGTGAGAAATTGTTAAAGCTTAATTATATTATTATTACAAATACCAAATGAATGGCAGACGGCTACGCCATGCCTTAAAATTGTTTGTAAATGTATGGATTAATTTAAGTATTGAATAAAACATTTATCTATCTATCTATCTATCTATCAGTCATATTTAGTCATTAAATTTCGAAAAGAAGGGTTTTCGAAATTTTGTATCCTGTGGTCCGTTCAAACCTGAATACAGTGATATTTGGCCCAGAATATAGCTTCTGAGTTTGAACCCCTTCCCTACATCATCAAAACAAACTTTATTGACCAATTTTACCAATAAAAGACAGTTTAATACTTTACACTACTTTTGACCCCCGAAAACATGTTCCCTAGGCATTTATTTGGCAGCTTAGCCGAGTTACTCAAAATATGGTGTGCAAACTAAAGAATCACAGGGCTCAAAAAGTTCCTAGTTCTAATTATCTCCGACTTGATGCGGCAATTTTTCTCTTTCTATATTGAGTAGACTGCAAATCAATTATTCCAACGAAATTTTTAAACTTGAAGGAAAATGAATTCATTCATTAAGAATTCTTAAAGTATAATGCATTCGTTAAGACAAAGACTTCTCATCCGTCCTTGCTTGCCAAAATAGATATAGCGATAATGTTGATGATGACAATGCCCTTGCAGTCCATCCAATATATAGCTGCACTTGAAATTTCCTTGAATAATTTGCGAAATAAAGAAGACGAAAACGAATTGTTCTCGAAGACCGAATAAATTTTCCTCGTCCATCCATTCAAATCCATCACTCTCATCTGTCTATGCATCGCACAGTTTTCGAGTGATTCGCAAAAACTCTATATCAGTGTCGTCATGGCGGGCCTCTTGAATGTATATTTGGCATCGCATCTTATAGCTCATTCATAATGAAGTCATGAAAAGTTCAGTTTCTTTAACATCTTACTTGACTATGCCATCAAAACTCATCCTTGCCCTTGGTGTGGCATGAAAGAAGGGAAAGAGTTTTCATGTCACTTCCAATCCAATCGATCCTGAAAAAGAAACGTCCACCATAGGGACAGTTGCTTGACAACGTCAATAGCCTGAACTTTATTTCTCTCTCTCTCTCTCTCTTTAGTCAATGTATGGACCGGACAAAGTTTTTAGTGCACAAGCTGGTGTTGTTACAACATCTGAGACAGTCGTTGTTGCAGGAAAGGGGATTCCGTGGAAGATCCATCCTTTGGATGCAACGAACAGTGTCGTCGTCAGCATCATCATCACTAGTGACATGATGTTGCAAAAGAATTGGGTGTGAGATGAGAGAACTTTATTGAAGGAGTGAAGTATAAGTATTGGAATGTTCAACTGAAATTGTCCATATAGTTAAGAAAAAACACAGTAAGAAGGTTAGAAGAAATAAGGCCTTAATCACTGATAATGTTAAAGCATTATTATGATTGTAAATAATACAAAATGATAAAATATCAGCAATAAATTACTTATTTCCGTTGTGACTATATGTTGGGCAAAGGAAACATCCATTCAGGTCGAACAATGTTAAGTTTTCAATAAATCAACCTGCATTCCAATTTTGTTCAAGCTTTTCAACTAGAAGCTCCTAGTGAGAATAGTATAGTACGCGCCGTTTTGGTATTCTAAATTTGGTTTGTAACAAAGCTATCATGGCGACCCAAATACCTTGCATCTAGCCACATTTATATAACTATTTTCAACACAAAGTATATCTCCAGATTTTTACAAATTTGTTTTCTTTAAAACAATATTTTAATTTAAATTGCTATATCTTGATAAGGTGAATTATGAGAATTAATTTTTTAAGTCGGAATATCAGTAATTCTCTAATAGTTTTATTATGTATTACCACAGACGCAAACAAATATTCCGCAAATTAGTACAACTCCGCACGTAAATAAAAACACACACACACACAGAAGCCTTAATTTACGAGGAAACCAAGACGCCCCTAGCATAACGTATGCCAAAAGAACTCACGAATATCTATAGGACAACAGCCAAAAAAGGACTCAAGTCTCGGCCTTCATTTATCCGCACCGAATCATATTTTGTGAAAAGTCATAGCATACGTCATAATCATATTCCAATCGGTCTTGTCCCTATTTTCCACATGTTTTTACCATTGCAATGACAAATACTTTAAAGTCACGTAACGTTGTTTGTCAAAAGTTTCGCAAACTTCAACTTTTAGAGAAAATGTCGCGTTGGCACCAGCAACAAAATATCACTCTATCGACCGTTCATATATAACGGGGGCAAATCGCGCACATTCCATCGTCTAAAGGGTGATCCCGGAATACAGTGAGAGAGGACAAGTTTTACGGGCTGCTGGCGGACACTGTATGTCAGAGATATTCAGAAGAAGCTACCCTCATCGTACCAGAAAAACAAGTATGCCACCCTATTTCTCGAGGATTCATCATTCGTCGTCGTCGATGTCGACGACTATACGTACGCCGACGTTCCTGTGTTCTACTAAACAAATTCCTTTCCAAAGGATATTTTTTTAGCGTTGCCACGTCTATGGAAAAAGACCTTATCGAGTTGAGTCTTAGGCTCTCGCTGGCTCATATTTTGCTCGAATACAACTGCACAAACATAGCGGTACATGTCTTACGGGACGGATAATAAAGTTAGCTGCATTATTATGCCGAGGAATGTGTTTCCTATACCGTCACCACCGCGCACTACACAGAGCTGCTTTGGCTCTGAGTAGCTTTTTCGCGACGATTCACTCCTATTCGAGCAAATTTGCTTCTTTAAAAGCTGAAGGGTAGTTCTAAATTCAAAAAATGCTGACATAATTCAAGTCTGTGTATTCCTGTCCGTCTGTCTGTCTGATTGTGTGTCTATCTTTCCACTCAAAAAACGGGTGCATTTTATAAAATTTATATTTGCAAGTGAAACAGAAAATGAGAGGCAAACAGTTTGTGCTAGCAATACGATAGGTACTGATTTGATCCGTGTGAACTATGACGCAAAATTAGGGTTTTAATGCAAATTTTAACTATGGATGTCAAAAACTGAACGGACGGACCGAAAACCGGTACTTTCAAAACGGACAACCGCTTTATTTTAGGTTTTTTTGTTTCTGGTTTTTAACCTACCTAGACGTTAGTTCAATTTTTCCGGTTTAACCTTCGGGTGGGCGCAATGCATCTGACAGATTAAGTGACCAGTTTTTGTTGCGCCAATCAGCGATATGAAAAGGGAGAGATCTGAAACTCACAGTAGCTTAATCTTAATCGATCGACTACCCAAAGCAGTTTTCAGTTTCTATCTACCATATGTCTGAGGGGCGGGAGGGAATGAAATAATCTCTCAGATGTATTGCGCCCGATTGTGTTATTTTCTCCTTTTCTATGAAAATTTCCACCTGTTATACTCTTCACATTGCGTAATAACGTTGTGTTGATTTTTAGGCTCACCAAATCGTTCAATATTGAGTTTTTAGTAAAATAAGCAAATATTTTTTAAGTAGTTGAGTTGTTGGAGGTTTTTTATATATTGAAGCGATTTAAAGCGGAATAATCTTAGAAAACTGAAAATGTGAAGGGTATCAAACTTTGTGAGCCAGTATTTGTTTCAAAAATTTCGTAAAACTGTTTCAAAAAGACAATGCAACAATTAATAAGAGTGTAAAATATACAAAAACTTAGTTTCATCCTATTTTCTGCACTTAATCTGTCAGAGGGCATTGCTCCCGATCGTGTTAGGATTAGTATTGCGTCCCCCGGTTGAGGTTAACGAATAAAAATAATATGTAATAAGAATTTCATTTCATATTCACAAGAAAAAATCTCAAAATTTGCTCTTGTATCCCAGAATATTCATTCTTGGAGTCGGCCACGATCAGGGCCGGCATTCGGTGGCTCAGTGGCAGAGATGTCACTCTATCTCTCTCTCTGAGTTGCCGGTGCGTGGGTTCGAATCCCACTGTGGCCCATGGATGTTTGTGATGTCTATAAAATGCTCCTACGGCAGGCGGTTCTTCGATGTAAATCGTCCCGGAGCTACCCGTTGTTAAAACGGCCAAGAGCTGCCATGACCCCCATCGACTCAAGAGAAAAAAAATCTCTTGAATCGCTACAACAACAACAACAACAACAGGGCCGGCCATGGAACCTTTACTTTTGGGGGGGGGCACTATTCGGAAAGTGCATAATTCTCTAAGGGGCCTCCACGCACCAAAATAAACAAAACATACCTGATGCAAAATCAATGAAATATCTGGGCGATATTGTCAAATAAAAATTAAGTTGCAAACACGCTTGATGTTTCAAAGCTTATTGGAAATTTTTAAAAGTCCGAGCTCCAAAAGTTTCAGTATAAGCCTAAGTTTATTCTATAAAAAATGAAAATTGCCGTGGAACCAGGAAATTTCCAAAAACATAGAAATTTGTTTCGATTGAAAAATTCAAGTAATGCATATGAGCAAATATTTTCAAAAATGGTTGTAAGTTTTAAAATTTTGAAGCTTAGATTGCCTACTATAGGCACTCCGAAGTGTCTATCGATCATAAGCATAACACACCCAAAGATACAAAAACCACAGGAACGGCGTTGAAAGTCGTAAGAAAATGGTCGAATCGCTGTATCCATGCTTTTCCCTCGTCAAACATTCGAAATACCTTCCATCTGGCGGATTCCAAATGTTTGTTGAGGGAAAAGCAGTGGTACAGCGCCTCGACCGAATTTTCTACGATTTTGAGGAGGGAGAAACATTGATGCAGCGACTTAACCGATTTTTTTACGACTCTCAATTCAGAGATAGATTAAAAAAGAGGAACTGTACCAAAGTCATAAAACAGACCAGAAAAGTGTTTATGACACATTTTTGTGGATTTATTTAGAAGCGCAAATAGTCCGAGAGTTAAATTTTTCTTTCAACGAAAGCTCGACCAAAAAAATCAAAATTTGCATGTGATTTAACTAATGATGATTAGATAAGTTTAAAAATTTAACAGGGTAAATAAATACGTATATTTTAGAAAGAGCTAACTGACAATGGCAGCAGCTTCCAATTTTTGCTTCAAACGTAAAAGGGGTTTTATGAAACATTTCTAACACTAACCAGTCGCAGAATTTTAAAACATTGCTAGTTTGGCCTATATCTCTAAGGAATTTTACAAAATAAAACGAGCCAGAAAAAATGTTTAAGAATCTTGCTTTGTGGACTTTTTTTGTAAAATTGTTATAAGGGGCTAATTTTCATTTGCCATTCCCGGCTCTCGTGCGTGCAGTTTGCCTTACTGAAATATATATAACTGTGATTAGTTACCAAATGCCTATTTTGAAAAACATTGGCAGTGCTACGACATCCGCTACATCCAAGATATTGTGAATCACTGATCTAACGTCTTCAAAAAAACATTCAGGCCAATCATAAATTTTAAAAAATACCGGCGTACAGAGGGCTGCGCCCGCAATACGAGGGTTTTTTAGATTTTGGATACATACATACATAGTGAATAATTAGACCAATCCAAAAATAGATTTACTATGTATCATGGCTCCACATATTAACTGGATTTATTAGCTGTAACGCCGTTACCATAACTCCAAACTGGAAAAAAGCTACTGATATGAAATGTACCCATCGAGTTCTTTGATTTGATAAAAACTAAAAAAGTCGACTTTTTCAAATCTCCAGGACACCCTGTTTGCGTTATCCTACCAACGTCTAAGTATTTCGTGCTAAAGACTGTTACGATTCTACACATTCCTACCAAATTTCATAACGATCGGTTATTGAACAAATTTGTAAATGTCCGGGACACCCTGTTATCTTGGCCATACCAATTTTTAAGTATTTCATGCCAAAGACTGTTACCATTCTACACATTCCTACCAAATTTCATGACGATCCGTTAAGCCGTTCGCAAGTTATTTATTGAACACATTTTCAAATGTCCGGGACACCCTGTTATTTTTGTCCTACCAACTTTTAAGTATTTCGTGCCAAAGACTGTTACCATTCTACACATTCCTACCAAATTTCATGACGATCGGTTAAGCCGTTCGCGAGTTATTTAGTGAACAGACGGACGGACAGACGGACGGACAAAATCGATTTCATAAGGGTTTTTTGTAAAATCTAAAAAACCCTAAAAAATTAAGCTAACATGTTTGGTTTTTGGCAGGGGTCACCATCATCGATTTGGCCCAGGGCCACCAGAATGCTAAGGCCGGCCCTGGTCACGATTGATTCCCAGAATAACAATCCATTATCACATCTGGAATCGTATATCGGAATAAAATTATTTGGACCATTACTTTATTTCCAATCGCTAAGGGCGGCGGTTGGCAGTCCAAATCGCTTCACTTAAGCCAGGACAGCTAAAATAATTAATAGAAAGAAGTTAAATAGACAAATTCATTTAATAAGTCAGTATTATGGGTTAACCGGAAAACCGGTCCTTTCTACCCGGTTTTGAAACGGACGGTCTGACCCCCTAAAAGAAACGGAAAAACCGAAAACTGGGTGCCCGGCCGTTACTACCTTTCCAGCTATGGCTCGAGCGTCTCACGAAACATTGATATGTTTTTGTGTTCCTAATATACCTTTTGTAAGCATCTCCGGGAAAAATAAATCATGCTCCGAAGTATTTTTCGCACAAACTATTTTCTTGTAGATATTACCATAATGCCAGGTCGGAACAATTTTTTTACATTATAAGAATTTAATTTATTGTCAAAAATGTACCTTAAAGGAATTAAAATACATATCGAAAGTAAGGAACGGTTTTCAACCAACATGAACCTTCCAGCATATAGTTATAGTCTTGAACCAAACTAAAGATTGATTGTATGATGCATTCGACTCCACATACCACAACCATTTGTTCATTATCAGAAAAGGTAGATGTAGTTATTGTTGAAGTCAGAAATGCAATAATACATTTGTGCAAGTGTATACAGTGAAAAGTGTGAAACGCGTGTCAGAATGAAGATTCTACCTTCTGATGAAATGTCATGTCAACTGTAAGTCCTGACTCGTCTTTCATTTAGCGAGACATGCATGATGTGCATTGATAGAGCATCGATTAGAAATTGATTGACATTCATAGCATATACAGGGAGCAAGGGTAATTTAATTTTTACGCTATTATTCAGTATAATATATTATATCAAGTCTTTGTCTGGCAGGGCCGGGGAAAAAAGTCAGACCTAAGATAATCGATTTTCTGAGTTGAAGGAAAAACCCAGGTTGCAGATTGAAGGGATAAAGGAAAGAGCTTAAGTCGTAACAAGAGAAAAAAAGGGGTCATGTCAATTGATATATAAAATTCAAGTAGGTAGGTATAGTGGTGAAGTGACGGATTCAAAATCAAATTGTTCACATTAGGATGTGCGCATGAGCTTCGAGCTTTTCGTTTCGTGAGTCCTGAGTGTTCTTAAAACTTTATCACAGGGCAAAATTCAAGGTAAAAGGGGAGGAGATAAAATGTGAGGCCTATCCGAAGTCTTTTCTATTTTTTTGTGGTTACAGTTAAATCTTTTAACATCCTTCTCAATTTGGTGCGTATATTATAATCTTATGATGAAAGGTGTTGCGTGCTTGATCATTCAATTCCAAAGATTTGAGTGAAATTTTACTTATTATAACTCCATCGTATGGACAACAATTAATCCTATTTCTTCCGCATTTTTTTTTTATTCAAGCGGTAATATAAAGGTTAAAGTAATAAACGACTTGATTTGTCTTATCCATAATGGTGTGCATGTGCAAATAGTTAACCTTTAAAGGCATAGCGTACCATGTATGGTACATCGCTAGATTTCTGTAAAATTCTAGCGAATGATAGACATTGGATTTGTTCTTTAGTTTATCCCAAAAGTGGACAAAACCAGCTTTCACATAAATTCATTTTTGGCTTCCCGAAACTTTTTTTTAAATTGTCTGTGGATTATCAAAGTGTACGAACGTTATTTTTTGCAGAATTTTGAAAGTTATTCTTTACAGCTTAGAAAATAGGAGAAATTTACCGCTATTCGACAAAAGAAAAATACTGGTAGATTTATTGGGATGTGTTTTTAGAGTTTCTTGGGATTTTGAAGGAAAAGAATCACGAAAGGTACCATATATGGTACAGGGTATACAGGGTGTCAAACTCAAAACATAGTCCGGGCCAAATATCACTGTCTTCAAGTTTAAGCGGGCCGCAAGATAACATTTTCAAAAACCACTGCATTCTTTTTTAATTTTGTTCATAGATTATTTCTATTAAAATATGGCAATAAACCAGAGACACTAACGACCTCGGCATTATATCGTTTAGAAATGCAATTTTTTCAAGATGTTCTGAAAACAAATTTAGAAACATTAGACAGTTAAAAATCATATCAACAAAATTTGGTTTATCGATCAGTGTTCATACTTTTTGAATTAATAAATTTCCGCAAAAATTTTGGACAGCTAATCAGAACATTGTAGCACCGGTCATTCAATAGGCTGACATAAATGAAGTTTGGATAGGAAGGTGGAAAAAATAGATAAAATTTTTTTTCTGATGTGGTGTGAAACAAACTCATGCACCAGTAAAACTAAAGCTAATAAGCTAAATGGCAACGAAAAAAGGGGTCTTGGACTGAAGTTATTATCTTTACGAAATTCCACATCCAGGTGATTTTCTCACCACATACATAGAAGTTTTCGGATTTTTTAAATTAAAGTCTGGCTTTATTTTCAAATAAATCACAATCTCAGAATACCTATAAATATACCTAAAATTATCGTCAGCAAATTGTTTAAAGAAAATTTCCTAAAATCGCTACACAGTTTAAGTCACCGACTTCTTGACGAGTTTTAGTAAATTTTTTAGACTTGAGTTCAACATTTAACATTTTTTAATATGTACACATGTGTGTACGCACCGTTTTCAAGATACAGCCTTCTGAAGCCGGGGTAATATTAGGCCAATTTGACCCTCGGGAAACGCCTGGAAAGCCTGAAAATCGCACTTTTGTGTTTTCAGATGAACATTTTCGAAAGTGGGGGTTCTAAAAGTCGATGAAGAGGGTATCCAGAGCTACATTTTGCCGAAACCTCCAGGATACTAGCTATCACCGTTTCCAAGATACAGCCTTCTGGAGCCCGGGTAATATTTGGCCAATTTGACCCTCGGGAAACGCCTGGAAAGGCCTGAAAATCGCACTTTTGTGTTTTCAGATGAAAATTTTCGAAAGTGGGGGTTCCAAAAGTCGATGAAGAGGGCATCCAGAGCTACATTTTGCCGAAACCTCCAGGGTCCTAGCTATCACCGTTTCCCAGATACAGCCTTCTGAAGCCGGGGTAATATTTGGCCAATTTGACCCTCGGGAAACGCCTGGAAAGGCCTGAAAATCGCACTTTTGTGTTTTCAGATGAACATTTTCGAAAGTGGGGGTTCCAAAAGTCGATGAAGAGGGTATCCAGAGCTATATTTTGCCGAAACCTCCAGGGTACTAGCTATCACCGTTTCCAAGATACAGCCTTCTGGAGCCGGGGTAATATTTGGCCAATTTGACCCTCGGGAAACGCCTAGAAAGGCCCGAAAATCGCACTTTAGTGTTTTCAGATAAAAATTTTCGAAAGTGGGGGTTCCAAAAGTCGATGAAGAGGGCATCCAGAGCTACATTTTGCCGAAACCTCCAGGGTCCTAGCTATCACCGTTTCCAAGATACAGCCTTCTGGAGCCGGGGTAATATTTGGCCAATTTGACCCTCGGGAAACGCCTGGAAAGACCTGAAAATCACACTTTTGTGTTTTCATATGAAAATTTTCGAAAGTGGGGGCTCCAAAAGTCGTTGAAGAGGGCATCCAGAGCTACATTTTGCCGAAACATCCAGGGTCCCAGCTATCACCGTTTCCAAGAGACAACCTTCTGAAGCCGGGGAAATTTTTGGCCAATTTGACCCTCGGGAAACGCCTGGAAAGGCCTGAAAATCACACTTTTGTGTTTTCAGATGAACATTTTCGAAAGTGGGGGTTCCAAAAGTCGATGAAGAGGGCATCCAGAGCGACTTTTTGCCGAAACCTCCAGGGTCCCAGCTATCTTCTGAAGCCGGGGTAATATTTGGCCAGTTTGACATTTTCCTAAAATCGCTACACAGTTTAAGTCACCGACTTCTTGACGAGTTTTAGTAAATTTTTTAGACTTGAGTTCAACATTTAACATTTTTTAATTTGTACGCGTGTGTGCTGATATGTACATGACGAACGTAGCGAGCAGGGGGCGAAGCCCCCTAGTTATATTAAATTAGTAAACTTATTGATAAATATTTTATGCACAGCCTACATAAAGTCCATAGAATTTGATTATTATAAAAATTTTTAGGTAAAGGGACTATGCCAGACGTCAGACTACCGTTTTACACCTATGATTACATTGAATATTAAATGTAATAAAAAAATTATTAATAAATTAATTTTATTAGTTTTGATTAAAAAGATATACATAGTTGCGGATTATACAGTATGCGCAGAGAAACTTACTTATTTGAAAAAAATCCCGACCGGTGAGTTGGATAGCTAGAGAGGTGGGAGGGGGCTCATCTGGAGGGGGAAGTCCCAAATTTGTTTTCCATTCTAGTCAGTTGCCATCGCGCTCTGGTCTAGAGAGCAGCGGGCCTTCGCCACCGAGATCTACTTTTCTAAAGATCGCTTACTTGTTGCTACGCAACGCTCCTTCCGCGCTGGATTTGGTATTCCTGCGATTTTTTATGGCGTTATTTGAAATCCCTGGTTTATGTCGATCGACCACAAACCATAGCTCACCTTAAGAATAACATTCGCGACGCTATTGCCAACATACCGATTGATTTGCGGCAAACAGTGGAACTTAAAAAATGGACTTAATCTGTTTGTGCACAATGGGGGTCACCATTTAACATTTAATCAAGACTGTATGAAAAAAATTGGGATATTGTATTCTCAAATAAAAGAATTAAAACAATAACTGAAGTACTTTTGTTTTTATTGACCTTTCAAATAAGTTAGTTTCTATGCCGCACACTGTATAATTGAAATACAAAAGAAGATTGCAAATACCAAAACTAGTTTTTCCTAAAGGTAGCAATACAAAAAAACGAAAGTTTATTTTTTTGATAAAAAAAAAACCGTTTTTTTTTGTGAAATTTACAATATATCTTATGTGAGCATTTGAAAATGATTATCTTAAGCGTAGGGTCTAAGAACATTTAAAACGTGGGATTTCATGAGCCACTTTGCAAGTACAGATCACCCTCCGAAATAAATTCCTGGGTTCGCCCTGCCAGAACGAATCAAAATAACCTTTTCATATAAATCGTGTCATTAATCCATTTATCCAGGATAATTAGTGTCATTTTTTATGAAGGCTAGATTAATTCGTCCTGTTGAGGATACAAAAAACCCACTTGATTAAGATCGTTTTTTCTTTATTTCTATAGCACATCGTAATCGCAACTTCGCGTTTCTGTGTCTGGTTCTTATAATAAGATTTTCTGCTTGAAAAACGTAAACCTTTAATTTTCAATTTTAATTTAATCTTTTTTGTTCATTTATCGGATTTTTCAGTATTTTTCGGCATTCGCAAAAAATAAGATTTTTTTTATACATTTAAAACATTTAAAGTTTTAAAAATAAGTGAATTGCAGTGCACGCACAGTTCGTTAACACATTGGATGTGATCTTTAAAAATACAATAAAAAATAGTTTTATCTTTATTCTTGCTGAATAATATTTCAAACTATTTGATGTTTTTCTGTTCTTCTGGCTTAAATTAAGCAAAACACATCTTTCACGGTATCCTAGGATACGTCGACAAAGAAATATTTCAATTTAGGTTTGACGTTTCCAGCATTTTTACGGCTTGCTAAAACTCTTTAATATGTACAGTACATAGAAGTGGTTACACAGAAATAAAAAGAAAAGTTTGATACTGGTTAGGAATTTGTAGATTACAGTGGAAAAACAATAGGAAGGGGAAAAAAAGTAGGTACATACTGTAGTTTACAATTTTATAAAAAAAAAAATATTTCGGAAACTTGCCTGGAAGGCTGTCAATCAGTAAAGTCTTTTTCAAAATCTAACTTGTTGGCATTTCGTTTTATTTTATTTTTCTTCAGTTTTTAGAGGGCGAGAACATAAGCTATTCCATCACATCTTCGACTAATTCTACCAAACATATTTTGTTAGTATCGTTGAGTACTCAACCTATTAAATTAGACACTTAAGGCCAATGACCAAAGGCATATCTTATTCACCCCATTCTGTAATTTACCCACATTAACTATAAGTGCCACTCGGCCAGATTGTAAAAAATTACGAGTTCCGACGACTCCTCGTCCACACACTATAATTATTCAATACGGTGTGTGTTTAATGTAATAATATTCTGAATAATGCAAAACAGCCAACCTCCACCCTTGAATATGACGCGTTCCATGTGCGGAAAACTACGTCAGGACACATTTTTACATACATATCTCCGTGACGTTGTGATGTTCTTTATCAGTCAAACATCTTTTCTTTTTCCTTTCTTTATGAATATGGCATATCGTACAACTCGAAGTAAACTCAGCTGTCATGTCACGTATGAGCAATAGAGAAAAAGAAATGTTTCTTTTGTTACTACACTTTACTGGCGGCGATACTACGTACATATACGTCGAACTTTGGTAATACATATAATTTCAGTTATCATAAGTTATAACCCCAACCCCGACAGTCTATGACCCCGGCAGTTTCTTGCGTATAGAGTAGACAGGGGGACTTGTACCGAAAGTTTTGAACGGAGTTCAAAAGAATTTTTGCAATTGTAAAGGAATCTCAATTTACATTAATTCGTTTGGCTTCTTTCTATCACAATAAAATATTTATGACAAATATCCTTTGACTGTACTCTGTTTTCTTTGTTCATAACCACCCACATCTCGCTTTTCTCTACAATAGCACACCGTCTTCCAAACATTCAAAAATATCACTACTCATTGAATTCATCTCGGGGGTGTGAAATCTTGACTTATTGAACGACCGTTTTGAAAACAATGTCGAGCACACCTTGTGCGTGTGGGTGTATATTCATGAAGGATACTCACTCGCTATCGCTTGTATACACATATAACGAAAAATCTCGCAAACGCAATAAACTTCAAAAATTACGAGCCAGCATACGTACGTACTCGCGAACACCTCGAATTACTCGCAACAGGAGTAGAAGTAACAGTAGTACCTATATAGAAGCAGTTATTGCCATGTTCGACGACGAAGAGAGAGGCATCGTTTTGAAGGAAAGTTAATGCGTGCACGTGCTAATGGTCGAGCCCGTCAAAACAGATTGCACATCCTTTTGAATTTCATCTGTTTACGGTATTTTCCTTCTCCGATGCTTCGTCTGAATACATACTGTGTCTATTATACCCGCAAAGTTGCACAGTGGAGTCTTGTAAATTTAGGTCATCCATTTCAACGTAAGTGCGGTTTTCTAAAAGACCAATCTCTAATTTTTGAATGTCTAAACGGCGCTTACATTTCTGTGGAACTTACTTGATTCCAGTTTCACCAAACAATAAGATGTCCTCTTTTGTCTTGTTTCTTATTCCTGTACAAATACTTTTTCACATCGCAGTCGTTATTTCGCCACTCGATGGACGCAGGTGAATCATTTACAATTCTTTGTTCTTCCTGTGCTCGTCACTATTGTCTGTTCGTCGATATTCGAAATTAAGTCAGCGCTCCCAGTAAAAGAGGATTTCATTGTGAAAAATTCACGGGATACTCTTGGATGTGCTCTGATTGACAACATGATGCTTGCACTATGGAATTCTTCTCTCGCAGTCTGGACCCATCAATGGTGTACTCCTTCAACCCGACTAACCGTGCCAGCTTACGACCTAACATTTGGCAATGTTGAAACTATTTCTTCATGTTCTGCGTCGAAGAAAAAAATTCCTTCTGCTCGGTTCATGATCCTGGTTTTCGTGCCGTTCGTCCCAATCTAAATACTGTGTCCGCGTTCCTGTTTGAAGCTGTTATAGGCGACGACGGACGAACGTCTATGAGCTTCGGGTGTTGGGGGATGGGGGTGTTGTGTTTTGAGATCCCAGTTGTTTTGTAACGAGGGCATTCAGATGCTGGTGCGCTGCAATTTCTTTCGTCCATAAGTCAGAGTTAATGTGGTATTTCGATTTCGACAGAATTGTGGGAAATCGATAGAGAAAATGCCCCTGACGTCGTCATATAAAATTTTATGGGATTCCTTCGTAGTCGTTCGTCTGTATACTATATCGTCCTGGCTCTGGTGTTTCTTTTCAAAAGCCGTTGTACGATAGATGTATATACGATTCGTCTTGGTTTTCATCCTGTGTCGGATCACTTAAGTGCCAAAGAAATGACGATGATGGTTAGAGGATACGGCGATATTATGTATGTATGTACACTGAAATTTGCAGATATTGCATATGGTGTACAGGATTAGGGTGAAATGTATCTATATGACGAAAAGGAGGTGGGTGTTGTATAATTGGGCTCGTGGGTGGCATGCATATGAATGAAAATTGAATCATGGATGGGATATCAATCGCGTGACTCTTATTGGCTATCTGTATACGTCATAAAAGAGAATAGTCAGGATTACTTAAAACAATTTTATCGAAAAACTAAATTTCAAGAGATAAATTAAAGAAGTGTAATGCATTTGTGTGTCAACTTTCCTCAAGAAGTTCTAAATACCCCAGTAGTTGCGATCTGTACACTACACTACAAAGAGTCAAACACCCGACAAAACATAAATTTAAATAATCAGTGATGAGGGTTCAGGGACGTAGCCAGGATTTTGTTTCGGGAGGGGTCCAATGCTCGATCTCAGAAATTCCAGTGGACATTAATAAACAAAATTATTTTGTTCTGGATTATGGAGACATAACTATTCACTACTTACCCATTACTATCCTGGGGCGAAAACAGAACGCCAGTTTCATTCATATTTACAAATATTAAATAATCAAGTGATAAAAAATAATCGGATGTGTCTACACATTTTCGTTTTGGGCTTCATTGCGGGACTCTGGATACTGTGTTGTGTCTGACCACAATTTTAATTTAGATGGATGTTGACAGCGAGCATTTCCAGTCAAATTTTCTAAATCAAGGGATATCTCATTAATTTTAACTAAGGTTTAAATTAAATCATCTAACGTGTACCATACTGAAACCTAATAAAGTGCCTACAATCTCGCCGTCTGATCATAATTTTTGGTAAGTGACGTAACACAGAGGTTACAATGAAGGATTTGCAAGAAGATACACGTTAGATTTAGGTTAATTCATGATAAATCCGTTGTTTTTGAAATTTTAATGGATAAAAACTTCAAATGCTATTCGTAGCAGACGGTATAATGCAGCAATTCCCTGTCCAAGCAAATGCCTATAAGCCTCCGATGGTCGATACAGGATAGGCTATTCAAGTTCAAGTGAATACAGGACATCTTATTAGGGAACAAAGGGACATAAATATCAACTAACACTTCTTATTCGTTTGGGTTTGTTTGCGTCTTACAAAGGGAGACTGCTTTAAAAGTAGCGAGCTAAAGACCGAAGAGTTCATCCATTCATCAAAATTTAAAACCGACGGCGGAATTAACATCTAGAATGTTTGTTAATAAAAGAAATCTAACTGAAACATCTATAGAGAGCTGTAGACTCTTTATAGGGTATAGGTACAAGCAAACCATCTACGAGGTATACCGTCAGGGGAGCACCTAGCGTTTCGGCCTTTATCTCCCGGTCCCGCTAAATGTTTGGACCTTCGGCTTTTTACTGACAAGGTCTTATTGTCAGATGGGGATTTCTCCATCCGGCGAATGCACTCACCTTCAAGAACCCAACCCCTGGGTTGCATCACTAGCTGGATGACTTGGGTAACAACCTCCAGCCACTACGAAGCCAACGCCTTGATGGGAAAGGACCATGGTCCCCTGGGCACAACCATCTCCGTAGTTCACTATTTGCTATAGACTTTTCTATAGCAGGTGTGATCCTCCTTTGGCCCCCTATTGGTTAAGCCTCACGTGAGAATTCAGATGTGCACATCCCAGGCTCGTTTGACCTGTGACTACGAGCCTGTGTGAGACTCGTAGCGCTGCTTTTCACATCCAGGTGGCCCCTTCAGTTTCATAGTCAGCAATGCGACTCGGGCAGTGTGGTCATCAATCTACAAACTAGTTAGATATAGGCGCGTAGGCATTTACCACCAAGGCCGTTCTCCCTAACTAGCCCCTTCAGGACTCGAGTCATGCGAAGCCATCAACTCCGAAGCTCACACGATTTACCATACGATGCACTCCCCCACCAGAGGACACCATAATCGTGCTTGGCCTTTAGTGACTTCCCTCCCGTAAGTCATGGGGGAGGAAGGTCACGCCAAGAGCCACCCGTACATAACTCAGGGAGCTCGGGAACGTTACCGCCCGAATGGTCTTTGTACAGATCCTCGCCATGGCGTATCAACTGTACCAGGGGCCCCCTTGCGCTACTAGGTCCGTGGTGTCGTAACTCACCAAAGATCTTTGTCCCACTACATACAGCCATTTCTATGGCTAATGTCACAAGGACAAGGTAGAAACGGCCGGGACATGAACATAACATCACTTCACAATGCTTGCTTTGCTAATCCTAGCAACGCTTAGTAAAGGCATAATTTCGTCAATCAGCCGTTGCTTCACTACACTATATGGCTACTGTTTCTACCGCGATCCCGATGCTCCCGTGTCTCAGAGGCACGAATTTACTTATACGTGGGCAATCAACGCAATCAGACTATCGACTGTATGCTTCAGCTTGTTTTTTGACACCCCCTTGCAGCTTGCAACTCTTGCACTGGGAGGACAAAACAAAAACAAAACAAATCGAAAATTAAATCCATCTACTTTCATTTCATCAAAGCATACGGAACGATTTGCGGAAACAGACCTCCATTCTGCCTAGCTGAATACAATTAGTTAATACATGGCTACCGGGCAGACTATCGTTTCGTTGGGGAAGTTGACGTAGTTCACATCACAGGTATAGGATTTAGCTCCTTGGACCAGAACGTTTTCATTTCAGTTTTTTTTTATTTTTGATCTTTGTTCGTCCGAGTAAGTGTATTTGAACACTTACTCGGACGAACAAAGATTTCCTCTTGAGAAAATATCAGTAAGATGGAGTCACAAATTGCACTCCACTCTCGCATATCACTTTATTAGGATTACCACCTTTCTCTGCCGGCACCTGTCAGAAGGAAAAGAGGGAGAGGAGGATTGTGAAAAAATCCTTTGGAGTACTTTATCCCGCTTTGATTTCATTCATTTGTAAATGAAACAGGCCGGTGTTTACCCCAATATTCTAGACCTATCCGTGCCCGTTTGAGTTAATACCCCATTAACGTCCAAAGAAAATTTTCTGCCGTGCTAAAGACAATATTATCGATTTTAGAAATGTGGCTTGTCGCGATGCAGTGTAAAAACGAGATTTCTTCTTACATGGAATATGGTAAGACCGTTTTACCTAGGGTGCAGCACCAGAAATAATGCTTTTTCGCGGGTTTTTAAGCCTTCACTTTCCACTAAATGTCTATGATGGCTCCTAAAGAGTAGAGTCCATTGGGCAATCAAACAACACTCTCAGAAGTGTATGCCATTTGGGCAAATATTTTGAAGAAAACCTTGACTAAATATCTAAGCAACTTTCCCGACAAATTTCAGTGTTCGCTTCACTGAAAAAATTATCTTTCCTATTATTAACGAATCACATTCGTTGACTTATTTTCATTGCCATAACGTAATTATTCGTTATGATAAAGGTTTACGCCACATTTCGTCACATTAAAGAAATGTGATTCGTTATATTTTGTTCGTCAATATCACGAATATTTACATTGACATGAAGAAAATATTCGTTCATTAGGTTAACAAAAACTTCTTTCATAAAATTAATGATTATTTTCCTTGTTGTAAATTTAATGTAAAATTTCGTTAAAATTGAGGAACATGTTGAAGAATATTTACCTTACATTCAGGAAGTTTTTCTGGTTAAACGATACGTATATTTTTTATGATATCGATATTAACGAATTGTTCATAACATTAATGAAAGCTTTTCTTAACTCTGACAAATACATTACGTGGATCTTAGAAACCTTCAGCACGTATAGTCTGGTTGGTGTAGTAGGTAGGGTGCAGGTCTTCAAATCATAGGATCCCGGGATCGAATCCCACCGTAGGTGTAGGTCATTTATGATGCTTTTCAGAGCAGAGCAGCAGTAAAATAAATGTCGTCAACACTTATAGAGCTAGGTTTTCAATAATGGACTGCGTCAGTTTTTTTTTAATAAAAAAAAAGGTGCAATTCATATTTTCTATGTACATCAATACATAGCAGCAATGAACATAATAAAAACTGAAAATAATGAATGTTTCATATATACAATGAACTTTTCCATTGTATTTACGTTTTTTTTTCGTTCAGTGAAGTATAATGTTCTTCAATTTTAAGAAATAAAATCGTCAATCATACGAATTATTTAACGCAATACCAACGAAAGTTTTCATATAGAGTAAGAAATGTTTTCGTACTAGAAATTTTAACGAAACTAGTTTCATTGGCGTACACCCAGAGAAAAACATCCCATAACCTGTTAATGGGACTCCTATTAACTTTTCGCCTCGGCTATTTTAAACAAGTTAATAGTTTTATCCTATTAGTTTAATGAGATTATAAACCATTGAATTTCTAATAGGATGTACATTTTAGACTAATGGGATTATCTAATAAGATTGATTCAGATTTACATTGTTAGTTGCTAATATTTTAAAACGTATGCTTATGCATTATGATTAGAGGTACGGATATTTCGCAAAAAAATTAAATTTCGCATAAAAAAATTCAGAATATTGGAAATTTTGCAAAAATTCAATTCAAATGCAAAAATCAATCTCAGATGGAAAAATATTTTTTCTTATCAGTCTTGACTGATTTTTTGAAGGAAAATTAACTTTTTCGTGGAAAAAGTACAAATGGTTGGATTTATTTTTTAAAACAGCAATTTTCGCTGAAATTCGCATCTACTCGTATTTCGTAAATTTGAAATAGATGCGAAATCGGGACTTAATTATGATTTTCATATTCATACGCCCGTGTATTTATATACAATTTTATATGTACAGTGATGGAAAAAAATATTGGTCACCTAAATTTTATATCAAAAGACCGCGTATTAATTTAATGGGATGTCCTGTTATTGAGGTAACGGTATTTTCAAAGGGACATCCTATAAAAATTCTAGGAAATAACTATTGTCCCAACAAGAAAAATTATTGTTTTAATAGGATGCCCCATTATCGATAATATAGGATAAACTATAATTTCAATGGGAAAATCATATTAATTTAATGGGATGTCCTTTTATTGAGGCAATAGGATAACATGATTGCATTAATAGGATATCGTATACCATTAATAGTATAATATCACATTGATTTAATAGTTCGATCTAATTATTTTAATGATGTTCCATCCCATTGAATTAATGGTATCCTATTAACCCAATAATGGGATTTTCCCATTGACTAAATCTAATGGGATAAAATGGCCAATTCCTATTGGTTTAATGGGATTTTTTTCTCAGTGTAACGAATTACTGTTTTGGAGGTTTTTTAATGTAGTTTTTCGTTAAATTGAAGTAGCTTTACATGCTATTTACGACGTCTTTTGTTTCAGTGTTCGATTAAAGACAAATGCAGCTACGTCCTCGATCACAGGAAATGTATAATAATACCATACATCCTTATGGGGCGCCAGAATTTCCTAAACCCGGCAGCACTGCAGAACCTTCTATGACCGTAACTGCCGGGCAAGGTCCGAGCAAGTGGTAACCTTAAATATATTAATGAAATTTCAAAGCCCTGGCTACATCCCTGTGAGGGTTTCCGCAATGTTTGTTCCTATGTACGCTGGTAGCGTAGCGGCACATCGAACTTTTGGAGTCCTCCTTGAACCTCGAAAGGAACACTCGTGCAAAAATGTAGCTTTTTCAAAAAACAGGGTCAGTTTTTAAATTTTGCGAAATTTTTTCAAAAACAGGGTCAATTGTTTTGAAACTTTTCTAAAAACAGGATCCATTTATTGTTAGTTTCATTTTCTTCGGTTCATCAGTGGTTCTCTCCCTTAACCCTTTCCCGGACAGAACGTGTATAGACGTCCAATTTTGAGCATTTGACATACAAATCGTGTCAAATTTTGGCGTTGTGTCCGGCAATGAGTTAACGGAACCTTTCGTAGACTTCAACAGCCATTTTTTTCCCTCTGCTATTCTTTTTCTTCTTCTCACTACCGTATAGCCCCATGTGGGGCCATGGTGCGTTAACTCAGCCGTTTATAGGCAATTACATTGCATATCATATCGACATGGGCGTACGGCGTAGCCAGGATTTCGATCAGGGTGGGGCAAGCCCGACATTTTTTCAACATCTAGAATTTCTTAGGAGTTGGAATCGTGGATCACGAAAATATTGTTAGGCCAAATTTTGAGTATGTAGTCTGGCTGGTGTGTGGTTAGTGCGCGCACCTTCGGTACACAGGGTCATGGGTTTGAGACTCACCATGAACAAATTCAGTTGATGGTGTTTTTCGAGCTCACGCCCCTTGTGACGAACTATGATCTCACTCAGATGTTAAACGAGTACTAATTTATGGGGATAAATAACATTGCTGGGCGTAGGGTGGTTGATCTCAACACCTCAACAAAACGCATTTAGAATCTTCGGAATTGAATGTCACTAACAAATCTGCGGCCTTAGTTCAAAGTTGGACTGTCGCGTTTTTTTTTTTTTTTTTAATTTTAGAGCTAAATTTTAGGAAAGGACAGTCAAGAATGATTTTCAGCACCATTTAACGAAAAATGGCCCCTGAACGTGTTTAGACTCTGATTACATTCAACTGGCCTCCGATTCTGCTTTTCAGACCGTAGCTCGTCTATATTCAGTGCTATTTTTGGCTTTTGGAATGCATATTCCACTTGCCAGATCAATGTCCATTTTAAATTCTGGCTTTGCTAGGTTCTATAGGATCGCATCTAATACCGAAACATAACGAGAAGCAAGAGGGTGAGGCTTCTCGGTATCTCACATTCACAGCATCCATAGAGAGAAACATTATCCGACAGTCAGCTGGAGACATTTAGGGATACATGTTTTTCCATTTCTTTAAAATAGAAGCTCTGAAGCTGTTTTTCCTCCACCAAATAGGAGCCCAAGCGCTTCAGATGCCCCTCTATTCTCTTTATTCAACTGAGAGTCCGATCTCTTTAGCTGCTCAACCCAGCTGCTCCTTTACGCTTCTACAATAACATCGGGAGTCTAGCTAACCCTCCCTAAAATGAAATCTCACAGTAAAATTTATAACGAAGTTGGGCAGGATTGCATCCTATTTGCGCGGGTGGTATTTTGCTCATTCGACTTTATTTGCCGGGACGCGGTAGAACTTGTATTATGAAGTTTCGACATTTAAGTACTCTCGCCCAAAATCAACGATCTGAGCGTTATAGCTTTGGATCTAATGCAGTCGGGTTAGAGAAAAAATTAAACAAAACCAAAGTGCCTAGTCTTCAACTCCCCCGTAAATATTAATTCATCTATTTAGACAATATTGTTGCCTTTGATGGCGGTATCAAAAGCATTCCACAGGCAAATGCTTTCGGTGGGTTGTCCAAAATTTTGTAAACCAAATTGTAAAAACGAAAGCTGTTGTAAGGGAGCAGTACTTGGAAAGCTGTAACTATAGAAAAGCCACAAACAATCATTAAGACTTAAGATCTTAGTTAAGCTAGCGAATTAAATCACAATCGAAAGTGACGTATCTACATTACTGGTCGAAGCAAACAGGCCGAAAAAATTTCACGCTAGATCTCTGAATAAATAGTATTCGACCGAAAAGTCTGTGGTGAAATTAGGAGACACTGCAAGAAACCGTATATCTTATGGGACGTAAGTTTAGTCGTCATTTCGGAGTGTATATAATGTTGCAAGCACTATATATTTCCTATCCGTACATGTACGGAAATTTTGGACCACGCCGATTCGATTTCCGGACCTCTAGATTACTAGCATCGTAGAGTGCGACTCAACCAAGTGAGCCACAGAGTGAGTCAATTATCTGCAATTAACGCTGCTTATTTTCTTAAAACATTATTGAACACGCCAATTTACTAAGAACCAAGTTTATTTTACGTTGGAATAGAACACGCAAACGCAGTCGCAAACCGTTAACCCGTCAATCCGTCTAATAATAACGATATCAATCTGTCACTAAGGTAAAATCGATAGTCAGAATTAAAGAGTACCAAGAGAAGAAATTTATACCCAAAAACACTTCTTTTTAATAAAGCTATTGCTTTTATAAAGCTTACGCACTCATCCTTAAATCTTTATTCGATATGGTGTTCCTGCGCTAACTATGACTCTGCAGAACCACTTGAAATCATCGTGTTCTATGCTTGTCGATGCTTTTGCCCGCATAGATTCAATTTACGACCGGCAATGTGTAAATATGTAGGTTTCGGGATGGGCCGATATTGCATAGAGTATGGCGTGTGCTGCAGAAATAAAGGCTAACGCGGAGGCCTAGGTCATACCTGTTGACATCGAACAACTGGTTCTCACACTATCGATTTGGGTCGTCCTGCACCATCGTGTGTTGGTATAATATGTGCCAAATCGCGACCAAGCAAAAAAATAGGATTTGTATTTTCACCCCTAAAGTATAGAGTCCGTACACATTCCAGCAAGATTGTAAAAAGCAAAGCCGCTAGGCGAGAGTGTATCAGGAGCAAATCCACATACAGAGAACAGTTTAGAGAAATCAATAAAGGCTCGCCTTTGTGTATAGAAGAGTTGTTTAGCTGGTGTCGGTTTTTTTGTACATGTTCCCGGCATTGACTCCTGTTTATTTCGGATGAATGCATTGTATGTTTGGAAAACAGTCAAGAGGGGAATGGGCGAGTGTATAAATTCGAGCATTTTTTCGTGTCAGTCGGTTAGTTTCCCAATGGTGTGCTAATCGCTTTTGCTATTTTTCCGTTTAAACTGAAAGAATAACCAAAATCCATTGAAACTTAATGTAGTTTTGGTAAAAATATAGAAAAATAAATTTCTAACATGCACATATGCTATACTACTTAATTGAATTGCAATGCATGCAAAATGAAAGGAGTTTTAGATAGTACCTATTGTCTTTTGTACGGAATTTCCTCATTATTTTCGTTTTTATCAAAGTATTTCAAAAACCTGATTATTATTAGAATCAAATCTGACTCTTAGATTTTATCGAAATATAGTAGGTCATTTCGAAAAATTGCAGCTCCAAAACACACAATAGATCAACTACATATTTCAGCTAAGACATCTCACCGAACTCAAAACCAGGAGAACAAAATGTGAACAGGAAATAAGCCTTCCTACGGACTGTACTTTACTATCATCACTTACCCTCTTGTTGTCTACTGAACATCATTCTCGTCTCCTCTTCGTCATCATCATCATCAGGTTACTTCAGTCGGCCACGTTATTGTTGTTCTTCATATATGGTTGTTGTTATCCTTGTTAGTTACCGTTTTTGGCATTTGTCACATGCAAACACGACACGCAAACATTTTTGGTTGCCCATCAAAGTGATGTCACTGTCATAGACAGGATTAAGGCAGCTTTATCATTGAAATAAGGACGAGAAAGTGTACTCACAGATTTACGAGAGATTTTACGGAGGGAGGAATAGCTAAGCTATGTATGTACATCGGACACTATAACGAGGGTTATACAAACCACCGGGTACCGGGAGATGTTCAAATCGCAAGGTGTAGCTGGAGGTAAACTTTTGTGACGGAAAGGTAGTCGAGGCGCAAATTGAATGTACGCACAAAGAACAAATCAGTTGTCCTCGAGGCTAAACGGTGCGTTGGCTATCGAACATTTGTATACCCTTTAGCCATATGAGCGAGGACATGAAAAACGGATATCACTTGTGTTGATACGATTCACGATACATTCAATTATTATCCATACGCATACTGTCCTTGGCCTGAAGAAAGTACCATTTCTGGTATTCAGGACTCATTTGGCAAATGACACGATTAAGTGGTTGACATTGGTGTCCGATGTCTGTTTGTCTGCTTTCTGCTTCATAAATGCGGCATTTCCCCTCATGTTATCTTTTTCTCTGTCAAAGCCGCCTGATTCTCCCTAATCATTCTCAAGGTAGAGATTCTTAGTCAGTCTCTCCGGTTTTTTTTTTTGTATGAGTGATGCCTTTTACTATGTGATGTTTAGATTGTCATTGGCAGTGATTTGGTTCGTTATCCTGTCGCATCATTCCGATGAATGTAGACTTCTTTTGAAAATGTCACAGTCGTTTTGTTATTTCAGAGGTTGCGGGGGATGTGATTGTGATTTTTTAAAGATAAAGAGGATTTGTTTTCCCGATATTCGGAATTGTTGTTTATATGTACTTATTTGTGAAGAAGTGAGTTGATTATTTTATTATGGAGTCAATCCATCAAAAACAAAACGAAAAAAAAGGTTCAAATTCAAATAATTTTCAGATGAATGTTACTAATTTGAAAAAAAGGTTTATTTGATCGTTGATGAAAATCTTTTCTCTGGATGGATAGGAGAGTGGCAATGGAGTTACGGGATATTTTGGAGAGATGTTTTAAGGTCGTACCGTACCATAATACCAAGGATCAATCACGCAGTGGATATGCACTACCCCTTTTAGTCATTAGGAAATCAAAACGTCCCAGAACCCAGATATTTCAAGAATGTGAAAACATTGCCTGTGGACTATAAACACAATAGCGAATCTTGGATGACACGAAATTTGTTCTCCGATTGATTAACAGCCCTAAATACCCGAATGAAGTTGCAAAAACGAAAAATTGCCCTGGTAATTGACAATTGCACGGCGCACAAGGAAATGAGAGATACGGATTGTGTCAAAAACTCTTTTCTACTCGCCAACACTACAAGCAAGCTACAGCCATTGGATTTGGGTATCATTCATTCACTCAATCTGAGGTGGCTGCCGAATTTGTTAACTACACTTCGGAGGACTTAATAAGAAATGAAGAATGGGAAGCTATTGTGAAATATGCCGACGGAGAAGTTAATCTGCCTACATTCAATGATTTTGTGATTGTAGACAATGACGTCTTAACGCAACTGGCCTAATAACCGAACTGGATATTGTCGAGTCAATAAAAGACATAGCAGATCGTGAGAATGAGGACGACGAAGGCGACGATGACGGGACGCCTGCTCCCATAATCTTGAAAGGAAGCTAACAAAGCTCCGGAAACACTTCAACGCTTCTTCCAGAACCACGAATGTGACAGGAAACTACTCGACAAAATTTATGATTTGGAGCAAGCTGCTGATGAGGTCGCATCCAATAAACAAACAAAAATTACAGATTTCTTCAAGATGTAATAAACGATTTACGTATACCACCAGTTTATTTTGTTTTAACCTCTTTAAGTGAAAGTAGACCTTGCTGGGTAAGTGGAAAACCGTATATGTGGCATTAAAAAGCTGGTCCCTGGAAGTTCCACTTATCCAAGTATCGATACTTTGCCAAAAATTGTGTGGTATTTTTTTTACCAGCATTTCCATTCAAAATGTTATTTCTACCTAGAGTTTCCCCATTTTAACGAAAGTAAATAAGTCATAATTTCATAATAGAATTACGATCGTTCGCCAACTGTTATCGTCAAATACGTGAATTGTTCTTACACATGAGGCTAATTTCTTCCATTTCTACGACCGGGAGCTGACTGGCATGCCCTTAAGCAGCATTGTTGCAGTTTTCTCGGTTGAATTTTCAACCCTGCTTATCAGTGGCGTAGCGTTTCCCAATTTTCTTGTATTCAAAATCTAAATGGGGGCCCCTCACGATTGATTTTTTTTTTCACCAGAAAAAATTGACAGGACATAACCCAAATTTAAAGCAGTCCACATTATGAGCAAAAGCAACCAACATCATTTTCTAGAAGTTTTTTAATTTTTTTGAACAAAATTGAAATTAGATTAGAATTGCATAGGGAGAACCTGTATAAGTTCATTTATTCATCACAAAATCTTAGAGTCGGGGCGAAAAGACAACCTTCAGGTGTGCCCTTACATACCTATGATTACTCTAGATCTGAGGATCACATCCATGTCCAAGGAAAACTAAATCGACGGAAATAAAATTCATGGTAGAGATCCTCCAATGGTAAATACTTTACGTATTATGACTCACTAGTTTGTCGACAGACATCTGTTTTTTGATTTCTTGAGTCCCCGTTATTGAACGATTTTAGTAACTGTGCTTAGCCATTTCGATCAATAGGTCATCCTTTATTTCAACATTGTGAACATATTTTCCTTAGCTAAGCAATTAATTCGATATTCAAATACTCTCCAAAAAATTAATTATTGGCAGAGCACGCTCTGGCACTTACGCCGCCCCGGGCAAAACGACGCGACGAACTGCCGCCCCTAAGATTTTTTGTTTTGTTTTGAAAATGTTCATCGGAAGCGACTTCATTTTACCAGAAAGGATGCTTTTCTGACACATTTTGAATTATTTGAATCCCACCTAGAAAAAAGTTGTCCAGTCCCCTAAGATTTCATACGAAAACAGAATAGAAATCGGAAAAGCAGCCAGACTTTTTCTTTATGCTCATCAACTACTGATTGGTAAAAATTTGAACGGGTTATCAATGTAGCCTATTTACCATAATGAACTTAAAACGTCAATCTAGACTGCAATTTTCCGAGGAAATTAAAATATAAAAACCCTTATGAACGAATTGAGAGGACGTAATTGGTAATGTAGTTGTTAAGAATTGCGCCTAAGAAATATTGACCACAAAAAAAAAATGCGCAAATATCGCTCTGTCGTTTTTGTCAGATACGCACACATATTAAAGGGCAATTGTATTATCATGCAATCTAAAATTAAGTAACGGTTTTAATCCTGCAATTTATAGAGTTGAAGTCCTTTTTCAGTAACGCCCTAGAATTAATTACTATTTATTTACTAGTACCTACTTTAATCTAAGTTGCAGCTTTCTTGTAATTTTCAGTCTATGAAGTGCTACCCAAAATGCCGCCCATAAAAAGGCACCCCGGGCGACCACCCGACTTGCCCCTCACTAGAGCAGGCGCGTTGATTTATTGGTTCAAGAGATTATTATGAGTTGCGCGTCTCCGGTGCAAAAAGAATTTTATTACATAGAGATCCAAGCTTCACCATACACAAAATTGAATTTTTTGCTACTATCCTAGATTCTGTAGCTCACTTACGCATTTCTCTTGCAGATTAGTAAAAATGAATGTCTTTTAAAAGAACAGTTACCCAAGGATCAATCAAACAAAATTTCTTTATGATTTCGGATTTGGGGCCCCTTTGGCTTGGGGGCCCGTGTACCACTGAACACATGAAACACCGTACGTTACGCCACTGCTGCTTATGTCCCTACTACGACGCGAGAAGATCGTCCGCAAACCAAAACAATTTCATAAAGATTCCAGGATCATAAGGTTTTATATATGGGGAGGGCAACCACCACAAGCACGATTTTCTAGCTACACACACATATGAACAAAAGTATAGTAGAGACATAGAGGCTGGGAAAAAATAAAAGCTTCACTTCATTTTCTTGTCCATTCCCATCCCGAAAACGTTTCAAACTACTGGCGGAAAAGCGTTCAAGCTTAGAATATCAGATGTTTACTTATAATTTTTGAATCTCAAAATAAAACGAGACCGAGTTCTAATCGTGCGAATAGCACGATGAGTGTATACCCTATACCCATGTACAGACCTAGAATGCGCGTAAGACCGAAAATAATCCATTTAATTTTTTTAAGGGGGAAGGGGTTGATGGGTCGAATCTCGCACATGTTTAATATCTTATAACGGCATTCAGCCGCTATCATTTGCGATAAATTTGAAGTTTTTCGCGACATTCTATCGAAAGATATGGCGGAATATTGCTTTGTAGGGGATGTAGGGGTAGGGGTAGTCAGACCTTCTCCACTTTCCACCAACTTCAAGCATATGTAACAATTAAGCAACGATGAAAATTTCAGGTCCCTAGCGATATCCTGTCGAAAAATATGGCCGAATTACACTATCATGGAGGGGTCATTTGTATGGGAGGTAGGGGAACCCTTTGTCCGATTTGGCCCATTTTCAATACCATCCAAGCTTTTATCAAAGCAATCATCTGACCAAAATTTCAAAACGCTAGCTTCATTATTTCGGGAGTTATCGTGCGAACTGACAGACACACGGACGGACAGACAGACAGACAGACAGACAGACAGACAGACGGACATGGCTTATTCGAATCAGGGACCGACCCTGATCATTTATATATATACTTTGCCATACCTCCGGTGGCTCCTTTGAGGTGTTACATAAATCGTCGTAACAAAACCAATATACCCTATACCATCTTATGGGTATAGGGTATAAACAGACCAATCAACCTGCTGAA
Source organism: Microchrysa polita (assembly GCA_949715475.1). Lineage (NCBI taxonomy): Eukaryota > Metazoa > Arthropoda > Insecta > Diptera > Stratiomyidae > Microchrysa > Microchrysa polita. The sequence goes on along the minus strand of OX454418.1, from coordinate 85,533,404 downwards.
CGAAATGCGAGAAAGGAGCTTACCATATTATTTCAATGTGTATCAAATTCCAAATTTTATTTAAATTGTCAGCTTACCTGTAAAAGAAATAAAGGAAACCATTAAATTTCGTAGATAAATTTACTGAAAGAATTATTAAATTTACTGCGGTTAATTTAAGTAAAAAACGTATAAAAAAACAAACGTAACTTAAATCAAGCAAACATTTTAATTGATTAAATTTATCATTAACCAATTTGCGTGGTGTGCAGATTTTATGAAGTCAATTCGCCCGGACATTTCAAAAACCAATTAGCTCCATATCTCATGTGGCAAAAACCGGCCATAACCATATTAGCTCTTGCTGTATATTTAAATTTATTAATTTTTCTTAATATCCGTTCGTTTTACCTTCCTTTTCTTCATTTTTCCCTTAATTTTTCATCAATATTGCCGTAATATTGACCACGAAAGATAAAGAGTTTAAACATCTATAGAGAAGAGGACAGTGCTGTACATTTTCGATCGGAATGCATAAGTACGAGTAGATATCATACGATGGATACGTTATAAAAGGAGGATCGATTCCATTCGATATGGCGAATATAATGCAAGTATAGTTGGGTTGGGATTGGGAAATTTTTGTGCAAAGAATCGCGGCGACACGGGGAGTGATCATAAAGTTTATTTATTAATAAAATTTATTGCAATCTTCACTTAAATGTCCGTTGCATCTCAATTTGTATCTGTTGGGATGCAATGAGATGTGTGCATGACGCTGTGTCGAAAAAGGGAATATGACGACGATGCGTCTCTTTCCTATATTTATATATTTATACCCTTCGCTTATTAAGCGTAAAGGGTATATTAACTTTGTCATGAAGTTTGTAACGCATTGAAGGAAGCATCTCCGACCATATAAAATATGTATATATATGATCAGCGTGACGAGCTGAGTCGATTGGGCGATGTCCGTCTGTCCGTCTGTCCGTCTGTCTGTCTGTCTGTCTGTTGCGACGCGTTTTGCTCGGCCAGTTTAAAAGCTAAGGAGCTGAAATTTTGCACACATGCATCTTTTTGTTGCAGGCAGTTTGTATGTTTGAATCGCTAAAATCCGCCAAGGGGGTCGTGGGGCTGTCATACAAACCTACCCCCCAAATTTAGGTTCTTCTTACAAAAACTTTTTTATTTATGCACCAATTTCAATCCAATTTCACACAAATGCGTTTTAATTGGTAACACACAATATATGTAAAAATCGATCAAATCGGACAATGGGGTCGTGGGGCTGCCATACACACGTAGTCTCCAAATTATGTTCTTCTAAGAAAAACTTTTTTATTTTCTCATCGATTTCAATCAAATTTCGCACAAATGTGTTTCTAGTAATACCACAAAACATATGTCAAAATGGACCAAATCGGACCATGGGGTCATGGGGCTGTCATAGAAACCTAGCTCCCCAAATTAAGTTCTTCTAAGAAATTTTTTTTATATATACACCAATTTCAACCAAACTTCACACAAATGTGTTTCTATTGATGACACAAAACATATGTATAAATAGATGGAGCCGGACCATGTGGTCATGGGGCTACCATACAAGCCTAGCCCCCCAAATAAATTTTTTCTAAGAAAAACGTTTTTATTTGCACACCAATTTCAATCAAACATCAGAAAATTATATTTCTATTGATGCCACATAACAAACGTGAAATCGGACTATGGGGTCGTTGGGCTGCCATACAAACTTGACCCCCAAAATTAGTTTCTTCTAAAAAATCCTTTTTAATTTGGACACAAATTTCAACTAAACCTCATGGAAATGTATTTTTAGTGATGGTACAAAACATAAAAAAAAAATGAATTATATCGGACCATGGGGTCATGGGGCTGGCATATAAACCTAACCCCCAAATTAGGTTCTTCGAAGAAAACCTTTTTGATTTGTCCACCAATCTGAACCAAATGTGTTTTAATTGATGCCACAAACATACGTAAAAATTGATGGGAAGGCCATAGGGCTGCCCTACAACCCCTTCCCCCTCTTTTTGGTTCTTATAAGAAACCCACGTCCCGCTTCGCCCAATAAATCTTCGCCACGGCACTTATGAGAAAATTCAAAAGCATGGAAGCGGGGAGGACTGAACACTAGTCATAGGTACGCCCGAAAAAAGCGAAGGGTATCCAAATTTCGGCCGCGCCCGAAATTAGCCTCGGTCTCGTTTCGTTTCACGGACCACGTAATAAATGTTACGGGTGGAATGAACGCACAATGACCAGATTTTATTGAGGGAAATATTAAATATCTTTGCGTTTCATAAATTGATGGTGCAATGTTACTTTAGGTATGTGACTGTAACAAAAATATGTGACAAATCGAAGAAATTTTCATTCAAATTCTTTGAAATATTTTTTTTATCGCTTTTACACGAACGACATGTTTTATATTCGCCGTTGTATCGACTAACCTGGAGCTGGAATCTGTCAATTTGCTAAAATAAATTTGTTTCCAGTTGAGCACCTCTGCTTACTAACAGCTCTTCAAACTATAGATCTCATACAAACCATCGAACGTTGCATACTCACGCAGCAAAACAACTTCATCGTGGCGATATCACCAAAGCACGGCACTATTTCAGTGCAAATTGAAAACAGGTGTTGGCTGCCGTTTTCCAACCGCAAAAGATATCCCGGAAGTGCACGCGAACGAATAGATAGACTGATAGATAGATGTCTTCATTGCGAGAATACAATGCGAATGGGTTGATGAGGTGAGATTCTATTACAACCTCTTTGTCAAACTGAAAATTTAGTAGGAGCCCAGTAGATTACCCACGCAAAAGAGAAGACAATTGTAGTTGATACAAGGTGTTCTGCAACCGGAATCGGACACTACGCAACTTTTATGATACCTATAGACGCGTTTCGCTTTTCACCGCCTAGTCAGACATTTATTTTTTGCGGAAAAAATTTAGTGAGTTATTAGTGCTTTTCGACTTACACGGACATTGATCCTGTCCAAGTCGAATGAAATCGGATAAAAATTTTCCAATTCGGTAACAGCTGACTATCGTGTCATCAGTCCGCAACGCGATATTCTGAATTATAAATTGCATTTGTAATTATGCACCCTGCGAGATACAATTAAAAGGAAAAGTCTCAATAAATATTAAAATGATTAACTCTGAATTAGTTTACAAACCAAAAATACTGACTAACAAAATGGCATACGCGAAATTTCAGGGAAATTGTTCGCGGAGATATCTGGGGGATTAGTTTGGCAGATTATCCAACTCATACCCTGGATCAATTTCCAGGATCATAATTTTGTAAGGGAAATGTGTGCAATGATCCAGTAAGTCGAAAAGCACTATTAAATTTTAGCCTATAAAACATTGAAAAAAAAAAAAATGAATTGAGCAACGTATCGGTTTTTAAGAAATTTAATGCGTACATAATACTTGTTGTACATTATCCTTTTTGGGTAATAAATCAGAAATAAATTTAAAATCATTTTAATTCTATCAGTAAATCTATTTTCGGCTATCGTCTTTCGTTCTATAATATGCGTTTTGCAGTACAGTACAGCATTTCGACCTGCTGTACAGCATTGTACAGCAAAATGTACAGCATTCCTAACACCACACAAACAAACCTTAACCTAGAAATTGGGAAAATCAAAACGAAAAAAATAAAATAAGGTGAATAAAGCAAGCCTCAAATAACTAAATGTACAAAATAACCTTTTGCGCAAAATTTGCAAGTCCAATGTTAGCAAAATTTTGTACAAAACATGCCTTGAAAATTGTGCTCAAAATTTCCGCTAACATTTTTTTAACAGAAACCTCCCTAGACTTGTAGTTTTTTTTTTGGCAAAATGCCACAAAAATTTATTGAAATTTATGATATGAGCAAGCCTCTCTTTGGAAAACAAAATTCTAGGTTTGTTGCTTTTACTTGTTACTTGGTGTACGTGAAGCAAGAGGGATTTTGTTAAGCAAAATTGTTGTACAAATGTTTTTTAGTGATAAAAATTGAACACGATACAAGCGTTGTATCCTTCGAAGTTATATTGAAACTTAACCAGTCGCCATGGTAGTTATTTGCATCCGAAATCAATTGGTTCTTTGCAAGATAGAGTCCTATGAGTTACCGTTTACTTCACCCGGAGCTATTTTTGTTTGTGCCTTAATGTATAGGTAGTACGGGATATTCACAAACCTCATGCCTTTTTTTAAAACCCTCTGTACTCCTTGACCTTATTCCTAGAACTTTGGTTATAACCCTCCACACATTTTTCCTTCAGTACTCCACGGGTGATAAAGACAACAATTCTTTAAAAACCTCACATAATAGATACACGACGCTGTTACTCTGTGTTACTGCACCAGCAGCATAGGAACAAGATCTAAATGGCCAACAAAAATGTAAGCCAAAATACTATTATTCTATGTAGCGACGATTATTAAACTTTTACTAGGTCCTTAAGAACCGTAAAAATCAGTATTGGGTTTTCATGAAAACAAAACAAGGAACGTTCTGATTGTAAATATGACATTTAGTTCACGTTTTCACGAAGTTAAGCTACAAAAAAAATTATGTCATGAAGGGTAATTTTAACTAAATTTTTAATATGGATGGTCGTAGCCCCCCTCCAGGACAAGTTTCTGGCTGCGACACTGCACTACATAATATCATTATCGGTGATACCTGTGATCAGTCTTGTCTGTTAAGGTGGCCAGGGGTCACGATCGATATTTAATCGCTCTTTTATGTTTGGCAAACGATCACTAGGAAACCCGATCATTCTGAAATTTGGCACAACTTATAGAGCCACTTGACGCTTATATTTCCTTCAAATTCCATGGTCATACCTATACGCGTTCAGAAGTGGCAGCTACCCAAATCGCACCTTTGTGTTTTCTAGTCCAAAATTGTGTATAACGCGGGAATTCGTCAGCGGAAAATTTGGGAGACTTGTATAGAGCACTGCACTGCCCATATTTGGTAAACATTTCATGGCTCTGACTGCCAAGATTTAGAAGTTTCAGCCGTCGATACAATTTTAATTTATCACAAAACGCTGGAAACATCAGTCACTGTACTCCATCCGATCATCCTATTAGCCTCTAGATACGTTGAAACTGTGCCAGGAAAGCCGCCACCAACTAAAGAATGCTCGGCCAAAAAAGGTATCAGTTTATCTATTCCAATAAGCGGAACGAAGCTTTAAAATAAGTAGGTACTCTGCGGATATCATGCAAAGGTTGTGGTTGAGGATTTTTGCCTGAAAACCAAAATCCAAATGTGTACAGCATTGGGGCTTCTGGAGTCTGGTCACCTTATTCTATAACGATTTCAGTTAGACCAATCCAAAAATATATATATTATTTTTCCGGTTTGAATAGTACTCAACGGCGAACTTACACACAATTTTAATTTACATGCGTAAGGACATGGCTAAAGACAAACAACTGATTTTACTAGCTATAACTCCGTTCTGGTTAAACTGGATTACCAAAAAATGCCTAAAAACCCTCCGGAAAATTGGAAAATCGAAAAACTTCATCAATTGAGAACGGCTGGACCGATTTGGTTCAAATTTTTGTTCAGTTGTTTGCAATTACCAGCAGAAAGTTTTTACGAAAGAAAATGTTGGGAAAACTCTCCGAAAAAGTCGGAAAATAGGAAAAATCGAAAAAATTAATCAATAGAGAACGGCTGGGCCGATTTAGTTCAATTTTTTTTTTTGTCAGTTGTTTGCAATTGCCAGGAGAAAATTTTGAAAAAAACCCACCGGAAATGTCGGAAAATTGGAAAACTCGAAGTAATTCATCAGTTGAGAACGGCTGGACCGATTTGGTTCATTTTTTTTCTGTTGTTTGCAATTACCAGGAGAAGGTTTTTACGAAAGAACGTTTTGGGAAAACCCTCCGGAAAAGTCGGAAAATTGGAAAACTTGAAAATTATTTTTTTTTGCTTGAAATTTTTTCACAATAGCTTTTCGGATGAAGAAATATAAAATTCTTAGTAGAAAACTCGGAAAATTCAGGAAGAAAGTTTTGCCTTTTATCGAATGATTTGATGTTTTGCGTTCAATTTTGGGTGAAGAAGCTTACGAGATAAATAATTGCTGTGCTGTGAATAACTATCCACAATTATGAGGAGAGTGCATTTTCTCACACTTTTACCTTCATCTTCTTTTGTTCATATTGGCGTATTCAGACGGCATTGTGGAACAAATACAAGGACGAGATGGCTGAAGACATTTAGCATAGAGTTCGCATAACAACTTCGAATTTCGATCTTGAAATTAACGACGAGATGCGCAACAAAGCGTTAGTTCTTATCGAAGACATGACCGTGCTCATGTGCGGCAGTCTGCTGTCGAAATTGGGAATGCCAGCGCCAAATCGTTTGATGGACGATGCAATTAATCGCGGCTTGCAGCGGGTGCAAGATTATTATCGAGAAGAGCTGGCCGAACGAGTTCGAATAAATGTGCCGCTTTTGAATGCCGAGCAGAAGAACGTATAAGATTCGCTTATGAAGGTTGTTTACGGTGGAACAGGAGGCATTTACTTTCTCCATGCTCCTGGTGGGACAGGCAAGACATTCGTCATGTCGTTGATTGTGTCAACAATTCGGACAAGATGTCAAATTGTGATGGCTTTTGCATCCTCTGGCATTGCTGCTACATTGTTGGAAGGCGGTCGAACTGCACATTCCGCTTTAAAGCTGCCGATGAATCTACTCTTGGTTGAGAATGCAACGTGCACAATCACCAAGAGTTCGGCAACAGCGAAATTGATGCGAGAATTCAAAATCATCATTTGGGATGAATGTACGATGGCGCATAAGCGAGCTTTGGAGGCAGTTGACCGAATCATGAAGGACTTACGAGGTGATTCCAGACGATTTGGTGGGGCTCTAATATTACTCTCCGGAGATTTTCGTCAAACGCTTCCCGTCATCCCGAAATCTACTGTTCCAGATGAACTTAATGCATGCCTGAAATTGTCATCTTTGTGGCGGCATGTCTAGCAGTTGAAATTGACTACGAACATGAGAGTCGCATTGCAAAACGACCCATCGGCTGCTGAATTTTTAAAAAATCGTAAAAATCCGTTGACACCGTGATCGACGAGGATGAAGCGACCAACTATTCGACGGAGTTTTTGAACTCGCTTGATGTGCCAGGAGCCCCGCCGCATAATTTACAGCTGAAGGTGGGATCGATCATAAACATCTGAATCATCCGAAATTGTGCAACGGTTCGCGGTTGTCCGTCAAGAAACTGATGAACAATGTGATTCAAGCGACGATCATCAAGGGAAGTTCAAAGGAGACGAAGAACTTATCCCACGAATTGCGATTATTCCAACTGATATTCCATTCCAATCCAAGCGGATTCAGTTCCCCGTTCGATTGGCTTTTGCAATGACAATCAACAAATCGCAAGGCCAATCGTTGGAAGTCTCTGGGATTAATCTCGAATTTCCCTGTTTTACGCACGGTCAGCTGTATGTTGCCTCTTCGCGTGTTGGCAAACCGTCTTCGTTGTTTGTTTTTTTTTTCGCCAGAAAAAAACAAAAAACATTTTTTATAATATCTCTACTGATTTTGGTTCCATTCAAATAAATCACACTGAAAATTGAACTATCTGTGTTTTTAGAGTTTATTTGAAGGCGTTGAATTTGGGCGAAGCGAGTATTTATAGGTATAGTTAGGAGTTGGGAGTCAAAATCGCTCATAAATTTAAAGTTGTGTCAAATTGTGAGCGAAGCGAGCTCTCTCAGCTAGTTAATAATAAAAAAGTCGCCCTTTCAGGTCAATAGATTGTCAGTCAATCAATTAACTGACGATCGGTCAACTTGTATGGAAACAAAGTTAAAACTCCGCAGATAACCTTGCAGTTTATTATCTCTTAAAAATAATAAACCGTAGAGTTGTGTGGCTTCCAACTGTGTGTGTAACACCTCGAAACCAGCATTCCAAAAAGCGTTGTTTATGGCAAGCGGCTGACAATGAATTTAACTCCTCCAGGTCTTATTGGGAAGGTGACATTTAATCATATATTCTACATTAACACAATTCCGAATTATAGATTATTTTATCAATATCAAATCAATATCGCACTAGACCTTACTTCTACAAATATTTACACATATATGATGTATTATATAGTCTCGTGTCAACATCTACAAAGCCTCCGGAACGAATTGGTAAATATCGTTCACCTTGGGGAAAATCGGGTCGACACCTATCATTTATCTATCCATCCATCTGTCCGTCTATCTGTCAATCGTCCGTTTTCTGCTCGCCTACATGCTCTCTCCCCACCAATACCTCTACTTGTCTCACCCACAAAACAAAATCATATAATGCAAGGCAAATACGACTCGGCTTAAATCTACGCGACAGAAAAAAAGAAGTCCTTGAAAGGAAGGGATATGGCAATACAGTGAAATATGCGCATATACTTATATTATTCGTCATACCGAGCTGGTATAAATCAAATGCCAGCCGTTGTCAGAAATATTGGCTGAAATGTGATTGACATTTGTCATATATTACGTGACAGGCTCTAATATCTCCATTTTATCACCATTCCATTATTTACGACAACGACGAACGACCGACCGAACGCGCAGAGACATTAGAGGAGAATTTAATAATAATTTCCACATACAGTAGACATGCAATGTATAGATACATACATGAACTTTTAGGGGGTGAAAAGTGTCCATGGGGGTAGTAATGTTCGTGTCATTGCAAAAAAAAGCTGGACTGTCCGTGAATACAGAGTTGGAGCAGTGTAGCTATAAATATGTACATACGTACTTGATGAAGCCTATAGAGTTGATAGGAATAGGGTTGTCGGACAGGTGGACAGATGTCCATCGTGAATTTTTATGCCAATATTTTTTTTTATGATATTCACTAGAAAATTCTATATATCCCGTCAAACTCGTAGACTCATAAAACTATGGAAAAACGGACAGGTGCTTGATGAATAAAGTATGCTCGTCATTTTTCAATGTTGAGAACGAAACAGATATGTTATTTTTACCCGAGTGAAATAACGTAATCGAGTGGATTGTAAGGAAGTGTCATCTAATCACAAAGTACCTAGCGCACTGTCTTTCGGCTGAGTTGAAATACTGAAAACCGACAATTACGCATACAAATATTCCTTCCTAGGCACTCCTTTTAATCTCAATGTCACCTATCTATAACCACCAACCTTTAATGTTTACGCTTAACACGAATAACTTCCGCATGATTGCCGAACGGTTTAATAAGGCATTTATGTAAACTTCAAATGAAATCGATACCTTTCCAGTAGCATCATTCGAACAACCGCAATAAATTGCCAAGAGTCTAACACCATACGTGTCACTTTTGTAGCTCAATTGCAGCCTGTGCTACTGTCATCTTAGATACTCGTACTCTTTGGCTTGATTCTACAGGTGAATGTGCGAGGTGGTGTTGCTCCGTGTGGCGGCGGCGGGCCGCGTATATCTAAGACAAGAATGGCAAATAAATTATAACGACATTTAACATCTAGTACAATCTAATACGCGTGTGAAACAGCAAACATTAATCCGGTGCAATTCGTCCAATGATACATTGCAAATTTTCTTTCGCGCACATACCGTTACCTTTGCACGAATGATTATCCATATCTCTCATGCCTTCAGAGGAACAGGCCACAGGCAGGCATGCTACACTAAGCATTAGACTAGAGTAGAGAATGAAATCCTTCCGCAACGTATTAGAAACTGTTGTTGAGTGAGTGTACGTTTAAATTGAGTGTGGCATATCAATGGAATGGGCGCGCGAGATTGCGATGTCACGCTGTTTTTCTCATCAACCATAAATCTTCGGTATTACAATTCTCACTAAATAGGCGAGGGAGACAAGAAAATCTCAAGAAAATCGTACAATTTTGTCCACTTTATCTGTGGCGACAATCATTCAATTTCTTCACCTCTGTAATTCAGGTGTGGAAGTGGTGGGTGATACAATGGCCAATACGTAACACCTGTGCTTGCAAAATTGGTATGTATGGATTGGCTTTTTATTATAAAGAAATTCAAATTTTGAATTTTTTGATGAAAAATTCGAATTTTGAATTTAAAGTTTTCAGTTAAAAAAATAGTAGACAGTTTTAGCATGTCGTTGGAAATAGTACGACAATTTTGCATGTTCTAAGTAAGCATGGGTGATAATCACGATAAATGATTTCGGCCAATTTCGCCTGATTTCAAAACATCGAATATACCAACAACAATACGAACAAAATCCTGATATACTGTTTCGCATACGGTAAGTAAGAGAATTTTTATATGGAATGTGAAATTATGTCGTACTATTTCCAACGACGTGATAAAACTCTCTAATAAAAATTTGATAGATTTTAACACAAAATTGACAAGAAACCCACTGTTTGGGCTATACTTTATTCATTTTGAAAATAAGTTATCAATATTTCACGTTGTTAAAGTTTTCCGTGTCAAAATTAAATAACATATGATTGCAAAAAACCCCTCCCCGCACAAATTATTACTTTGGTAGAGGGCTGCAAAAAATTATAGGTAACCATCATTAAATAACGAATTGCCCAATCGTCAGGGACGGATTTCCCATATGGGCAACCAGGGCAACTTGCCGGGGCGGCATATTTATGAAACGTTCATCCTTCCATTGAATTAATTTTCTGCGAAATACTCATTTCGATATTTCAGGAGGCAGTTTAACCCTTTCATTCCCATTGTAAACTGCAGTTTACATCAACTTTAAAACACTTTTTCCATGTTTTGGCTTACTTCAAATAAAAATGAGTCACATGTACTGAAACTTACATATAACAACATTCGAATAGTAAACATTTAGTTAATGCATATAAATTGAAATTTTTATGAACGCATTTAGAATTAAGGCCGTCAGGGTGTTTTCGTCCATTGTGACAAGTGATGAATTGCTCCCCTCCTACATAATTCTAGGGGCAAAATCCATCCGTGAAAAAAATATACCGTTATTCGCCAACAACAAAAGATTCATTTGCCAGAATTTTCTGTGACAAAAATTTAATAGGGCGGCATTGGGGGACGTTGAAAGCTATGTAAACTGTGGTTTACATTGGGCATTTATGGAATAATATTATTGACGGTGTTGGAATGAATCCGATATGAAAAAAATGAACTAGGCGGAAAAAAGTAGCATAAAACCTTTCAAATGGTGACAATTGAGCGATTTCGACCTATTAGGGTATATTCCGGATTAATTGGGACCAGTGCCCGGATTATCCGTTTCCATAATTAAAAAATTAATAACTCATATTGCCGTCAACTATTTGTATTTAAAAAAGTTTCCACTCAACCCCAATGTAAACTGCAATTTACATACTATTATTCCCCAAACCCAAATTTTTTTTTGCTTGTTTTCATTGAAAATTTATTATTAGACACAAATAAAGACGAAATAATAACAATAATATTTTTTTGCCCGAAGGAATTTAATTTGGGAATGAAAGGGTTAAATAAAAAAAAAAATAAAGAAAACTCAGCAAAAATCGTTCCTTTGATCAGTAGCTAACAAATCTGACGTCAGTAGGCGTTTCGATTTTTGCCGGCCTATCAAACTTGCCCCTTATTTTTACAATCCAACGATTAATCGACTGATCTTTGACTCTCAAATTGTTTCAATATGGCTGGCGGACGAATTAAGCGAACACTTCTAAAATTCCGAACACTGAACTATTATTATTTTTTATCTGTGCACGGGGCGTTAAAAATGCCGCCGTAGGCTTCAGCCTCCCAGCTGACCGCTATAGCTTTGGGAATCGCGCGTGCGGGCGAAGTAACCTACACTCGGAACCAAGAAAACCGGACACTTACTTTTTTTTACTACCTATTATAACAAAAGGCCTTGAATACCTATGAGCGGATATTCCCTGGATCCCCTTTCTTTCTCCTGGTATAGCATCCCCACCTCCTACTCCCGGAAACTGCAATTTGGGGCTGGTTCATTAAGTATTAAAAACGGCCATTTCGTGGGGCCGCAGCTGGAGAACGGTTGCGACTAAGAGAAAAAGGACTTAATGCAGGGAGGGGCGGTCGCCCCCCTCTGGTCGATGAAGATGGTGAAAAAATCCTTATCGATGTAGTAAAAAAAATCGCTGCACTATATGTACAACATTTTCAAAAATTGATGCCTTTTTCAGCACTCCAAGTGCTGCCGGAGAAGTCATGATCGGGACAGTTTGCAGTCAGGAGGCGCATACAAATAGATGACAGCGAGTGGCCTCTCGTAAATGACGGAGGCTGCGTACCAGCACACACATTTCACTTGTGAGTGTGCTACTGTGGCTGCGTGGATCTCATATTTCCTGTTTCATTTCATGGCTTCTGAGCTGGAGTACACAATTTCAACCGTTAGGTCCTTTCGGGAAGTTAGTGAAATTCAACTTATTTCCATCTGAAAGGGTGATAAATGGTATACAGCCTTGCTAGCCCCGGAAGGTCATGCATCGTCGAATCGACTACGCATCATCAAATTTATCCCATTTTTCGTGACAATTCTCATTATTTGGAGCTGAGTTTTCGTACAGCACTTACCGTGCCGATGTACTTGCCGGGTACATTGCGGCTAGACGAAGTAAGCAGGGTAAGTTGGATTTTGCAAATTGGTGTCGTCGAAACGACGAAGGATGAACTTTGTGTAACTTTTAGAACTCCAGTATTTCTTACGTATGGTTGTCGATTCGACCATAAGTCTGTGTCCATACAACTAGCTCATAACAAATATGTTTATTTTTGAAACGTGGAACCTGTTTTTTCAAAAATTACGGAAAAAATATTTACTAGGACAAAAATAGAACAAATCAGGAAAATGGCTCAAAATTCTTCTTTAGGAAGATTGCATTTCGAACTCATAAAAATCGGCTCCCTCCATGGCACTCAATGTCAAAATTAGACATCGTACATAGAATAATCAAGGGAACTCGGGGAGAAGATATTCCACAATTTACTGTAAATAATTCTACAATCTACTGTAAAAACCGCAATAGGTGAAGTGAAAGAAAACCCGTGTTGGAACCCCAAAATGGATCGCTGTGCCTTTTGTATATACATGAGCTTTTCATTCATTAAACCCAGTTTCCTAGTACGTTTAGAATATGTTTTTTATGATTCGACTACATTTTTTTAATTATATCAACGTTAAGCTTTTTTTTTATTTATCTCATTTTTAATTTATATTTCGGGCGAAATAACATTGAATTAAGAAAATTTAATTTGTAAATCAATTTCCGTACACAATTACTCAAAATCGATGTCTTTCCATTCTAAATAAACTGACTATTGAAAATTTGTCAAATTTTATAAATATTTTGAGAAAGGGTGCGATTTGTGTGAAGCGTCAAAGTTGAGGGTCGTCAAATCGACGAAGCATGACCTTTCCGTACTAAAAATAAGCATGACCTTCCAGGGATAAGGACCTCATATTTCAGTGTCTTTCAAATTCTTCTTTTTCTTCTCAGTACCGTATAGCCCCTTGTGGGGCCATGGTGCGTTAACTCAGCCGTTTATAGACAATTTCGAATCAACATTACGTTGCATATCATTTCGGAGTGTACAAATATAATGTTGTAAGCACTATATATTTCCATTCACATGTACGGAAATTTTGGACCACGCCGAGATTCGATCTCCGGACCTCTAGATTACTAGCAAACCAAATGAGCCACAGAGCGGGTCTTTCAAGTTGTTAAATCAAAATCATACCAGCAATAAAATTTAGCCACTGTTAATACTTTGATAAATTTAGAGGAAATCTTATTAAAACCGTTAACCATATTTCAATCAATAAAGAATTTATAAATATTCTGACGATGCTACTTTGCTAAGATGAAAGTGACAGACGAAACCAACTAATTTCGTAAGTGGAATATGCAGTCCGAGATACAGAAATTGCACTGAAAATAGACAAACTACGCTCCAAAAGGCAGATATTGGAGGCCAGTTGAATGTAATCAGAATGCAAAAGAAAATCATTCTCATTTCCATTTTAAAAATTTTACTTTAAAATTAGCAAACAAAAAGAAATAACATGCGTGGCAGTCCACCAGTAAACTAGGGCCGCAGATGTGTGAGTGACATCCAATTTCCAAGAACTGCTGTTTTGTTGAGGTGTTGAGATCAACAGCATTGTTATTTATCCCCATAAATGGATACTTGTTTACAATCTGAGCGACATCATAGTCCGTCACGTAGGTCGTGAGTTCGAAAAACACCATAAAATGAATTCGTTCACGGTGAGTCTGGAATCCATGACCCGCTGCATCAATCCAACCACAAGCCAGGCTACTCTAAAATTTGCTAACAATATTTCTGCGACCGGAAATTTCAGATTCTAAGAAAATCATGATGTTAAAAAATGTTGGGCTTGCCGCCCCCCCTGACCGAAATCCTGGCTACGCCAATGTTTGTGTACACTCGAAAAAAATTTATTCTAATAATAGGAGGAAACTGTTTTTCCTTCTATTATAGTAGTAAATTTACACCACGATATGAACGAGAGTAATTTTACGCTTTACGGTGTAAATATTTACTACAAAATTGGTGTAATTCTACATACGGTAATAAGCAAATTTGCACACATAAATAAGTAAACTTACTCTTAGATTTATGTAAATTTAAATCAGAAATAAGCAAATTTGCACTGGAAAAAATGTAAATTTACACCGGCGAACATGTAAATTTACATCCGGGTTTCTGTAATTAATTAATAATATTTACGGCAGCCAGTTCTTCGATGTAAATCGTCCTGGAGCCCCCCGTTATTCCAACGGCCAAGAGCTGCCACTTCCCCTTCGGTTCAAGAGCAAAAAAGCGCCACTGTACCCACTGTAGGCAGGTAATTTATAATGCATTTTAGAACGCAAAGAGATAAATGAAATGTCGCCAACACCTATAGAGAGGTAAATGCTAGTTATACAAAACTCATTTATGAGTTATATGTGAAAATTATGTTTTTTTTTTAATCCCAAAAATATCGAGAGTTACTCCTTTTGTGTGATTTTACACTTCTTATTTGCAATAATTACACAGAGTTGCACGATTCTGAGTCAGATTTGAAAGATAAATACTTCTATAAATACGCAAAATTACAACAATTCAGAAGTAGTATATTACAACATTAGCTATGTAAACTTTTGAAATACATTTCGTTGTAATTTTACCCTGTAGATAGATGGTTTTAATTTGCCATTTATAATAATCAGGGTAAATTTACATAAAATTTTTTTGAAGTGTAGGTAGAATAAAAAGTGCCCGTTTTTGTGAGCGAGTGTACCTATGTATTTTGTTTTATATTGCCAGCTCTAAGGAATCGAATTATTTCCCATCATGTGAAAGTCTGAGGCGTTGCTTATGCATCCAATGCTTAAATTTATCATATTTTTTTCAAATATTCCTCCTCCATGAGCATCTAACTTCACGTTCAATGGAGTACCTATACCAATACTTCTAAACATTAACTTTGATTAGAAGTTCAGTCCAAACACCTTTCTAAGAAGTAAAGGGAGAGAAAGGGCTCGGTGGTAGGTAATTCTTGTGGCATTTCCAGTTTTTTTCCAGTGAATTTCGTTCGCTGAATGCGCTCATTACTGCACTCGGCTTCACAAAAATCAGGCCACTCGCCACTTTCGAACTCAAGTTCAATTTTCTCAAAAAGTATGAAATATACAACTATGAAAGTTATATCTACAGAAAGTATGCATTTAATGCCAATTCAAATGACTATGATTTTTTATGAAGTACCGTTAACTCACGCAACAAACACAATGCCTGTTTTGATTAGAGTTCGCGCTTACCGTGTGGCCCGGTTTCATTGAAGCTCAGTGTATATTAGAGCTTTCCAAAGAAAATGATATTAATTGAAACCCAACTACTAAATACTAAAAACAAATTTCAAATCACTCCATAGAATGATTGTTGTACCTACATACGTATATGATAATAATTAAAACTGGATGATTATTTCCACTAATCCATGGTCTACCGCTTTAGTCAATTTGGACACTCTTCGGCATTGTTGAATTTCAATGCTCTTATATGGTAAATAATTATGCTCGAAAAGCTAAAATCAACCGCAATTCAACATTAGTTTTATATTATTTTAGTCCTTGTATCGCTCTTACTCATTAAGAAGTGTAAGTGTACATAAATACATATCTAAAAAGGAATCTTAACATTAACCCACATCTCATACAATTTATGTCACTTTTTGATTGATTTGTCACAAGTGTGCTACGACATCATTCATACGCAAATATTTGTCAACTTTGTGTTCAAGTATTATATTTTGTTTTTGTGTCACGCCAAAAAGCATGACAACTTGGCTGTTGCGTTCGTGAAGCTTTAAGATTTTGCTATTTTTAGTGGGTCACCCACGACATCACGACTGGCAAGCAGACTATGAAGAGTCGATGGAAAGGGCAACTTTATAAATTGTGTGGCTTATGCATCAAAACAATAAGACAATATGATTTTTATTTTCTTCTATTAAAACTTATTATTCGTAAATTAATTTTACTAATTTCATCGATTTATCAAATTTGAAAAAAAAAATCCAACCGAGGTCCCATCATTCAAAACTATGCTAGGAAATAACAATTACAGTTAGGTCACAAAAAATATATATGTATCTCCAATCGATGACCATGACAGAAATGACGAAAATATGTAGGTATTTATGTACTTTAAACATACTTTTCCATGTCCTCCTATATGTTCGTTTCGGAACAAACTAAAGAAAGCATCTCGAAGGGATGATCGGGGTGGCAAATGCAACCAGGAGCCAAGACACACATACAGAACGCTAAGAAACTTAAAAAAGCCAAAAAGAGAAGGAGAATCACAACATAAGAAATGTTGTTCATGTGTGCTTCATGTGAAATATGCTTCAAGTCCAGTGAGTCGTCTGTTTCTCTCCCGAAACGAAATGTGTGTGCTTGTGAAAAATGATGAATTTCGTCCTGGACACATCAGCACTCCGTCAATGTCCAGGCATTGTGAAATAAATTTATGATAGTCATACTTCCTTTTTCCCAGCACCCGCAACCATCTCGACCTTGTTCCATAAGCTTTCGTATATGTATAGAGGAAACGGTCGACACGGTGGTAGCTCGTTGTCGATGAGAAGGCAACGTATTTAAGGACACCGTATGTTTCAATGCAACGTTCAAGAAGACAGATTGGGTCAATGGGTGCACAATAAATGGATGTGGAATGACATTTTCCTTTTGCCACCGTTTCTGAGTGTAATCTGAAGAGAAAATCATTCAGGTAGCTTGGAGTTCCGGTTTGTTGTGTCTTCCCATCGTTACCCTAAGATTCATCCTGTGTAGGTATAGCTCAGTTTTGACCTCAACCCATGCCACCTTACATCTTTGCTTTCCGTTAAAATGACAAAGATGACGTCGTTGTCTCAACATAGGAAACTGGAAATTTCTCTGTGCAACACACTGTATTGAATGATATCCTTGGGGGATATTATTAGTTTGGTCATCTCCTTCCTGACCACTCAACCCACTCAATTCGCCACCCAATTGTCTCCGCTAACCGGGTCGTCTAGGGCTCTTTGTCTTTCAAAATGTCAGACGGACGGCGATGTGTATATGTATATGGAAAAGATAGTTACTCAAGTTCGTGATGACAGTGCTTCCTTTTGGGATTAGTATGTCAGCATATATAAGAAGCATGTGAGTGACTACATAAATAAGTAAAAATAATGTTAGGACTGCATATACTCTTCGCAATCGTTGATGGTATAGAACAACACGAGAAACGTATGAAAAAGCACGAGTCGAATTGATATCGAAAAATAAAAGACCTCTCTTGATTCCAAATCGTTTTCAAGCAATGCACCCACATAAATATTATTCTTTATTCTCTCCCATCAATTGGTCTGTGCACTGGAACATGTTCACAATAAATTATTATACTATTGAAAGAAAGACACGAACGAAGGAAACATAGATCACAACACTAATGCCACTTGGCTCCAAGTAGGCCCTCTTATAGACTCTCTCATCTTTCTGATATATGTACATAAGTGGATATTTCGTATTATAAGCGCCGTCATCGAAAGAAAGAGACCACCACCAGAATCGCTACCACTGCCGCCACTTCAGAATCCTTTCTATGGCTGCAACGACGTTTTCTGTTTATTTACATCGCACTCTCCTATACTCATCACACAAAAATTGTAATAAATATCGTGATTTATTTCAATAATTTTCAAATGAAAATTGTTTAAGAATATTTTCTTTAAAGTAGTGCGCACACGAAAGAGCCATTCGATTTCTGGCAGTTATCAAGATAATTGTATGATTTTCATTCATCTGACCTCATCTTTCGGAAACACTTTTATCTTTTTCATCTTTTCAGTGGAGCATGGAAAAAAATCTTTGAAAGACTCAGATCAAAATCGATCGTTGATCAATCAAATTTATATTTTTCTTTCTTCTCTGCGCCGCTCGGTAATATGTTTCTTTTTGATGTTACCATCATGAGGTGGCTGTGAAGCGATTGCAAAGTGATGTTTACAGCAATCTTTTTTTTTTCGCCAAAAATTTTACATTTAAGGCCTGAATAGACCTTGGGCGGAATGAAAATGAAATTTTTGTCCGCTGCGGTTTTTTCAATGAAAATGCATGCTTAGTGTCGTGGAACATGTCGGGAAATGATGGGGAGTTCCATAAGCTACAATCCGAATATGGTTCCAACATTTTTCTCGGCCATTTTATGTATTATTTTTCGATTCCCCGGTCATTAGATATTTTCCACGGTGAAATGACCGGGGAATCGAAAAATAATACAAAAAATGGCCGAGAAAAATGTTGGAACCATATTCGGATTGTAGCTTATGGAATTCCCCATCATTCCCGACATGCTCCACGACAGTAAGCATGCATTTTCATTGAGAAAATCACAGCGGACAAAAATTTCATTTTCATTCCGCCCGATGTCTATCCAGACCTTTAGATTATAAATCTTTTGTCAATTGATTCATTTATGAATACTCGTACTTAGGATCAGATTTTCATAAAGGGCTGCCACAGAAACCAGTTAAAATGTAAAAGAACTTTATTAAAGCCTGGTTAATTTAATTCTTATATAGAACTTGAACTTTCATTACTGAATATTTATTTTTTTAAAACACTACACTACACACTACACAACTATTTTTATACCCTTCACTCGTAGAGTAAAGGGTATATTAACTTTGTCATGAAGTTTGTAACGCATTGAAGGAAGCATTTCCGACCATATAAAATATGTATATATATGATCAGCATGACGAGCTGAGTCGATTGGGCGATGTCCGTCTGTCTGTCTGTCCGTCTGTCCGTCTGTCCGTCTGTTGCTACGCGTTTTACTCGGCCAGTTTAAAAGCTATCGAGCTGAAATTTTGCACACATGCTTCTTTTTACTGCAGGCAGTTTGTATGTTTGAATCGCTAAAATCGGACCGTGGGGTCATGGGGCTGCCATACAAACCTAATCCCCCCAATTTGGTTTTTCTAAGAAAATTTTTTTCATGCGTGCACCAATTTCAACCAAATTTCACACAAATGTGTTTCTGTTGATAACACAAAACATATGTAGGAATGGATCAAATCGGACAACGGGATCGTGGGGCTGCCATACAAACCTTACCCCCAAATTAGGTTCTTCTAAGAATTTTTTTTTCATTTGTGCACCAATTTCAACCAAATTTCACACAAATGTGTTTCTATTAATGCCACAAAACATATGTAAGAATGAATGGAATCGGACTGTGGGGTCATGGGGCTGTCATACAAACCCAGCCCCCCAAATTGAGTTTTTCTAAGAAAAACTTTTTTATTTGTGCACTAATTTCAGTCAAACCTCATAAAAGTGCATTTCAATTGATGCCACAAAACATATGTAAAAATGAATGGAATCGGACAATGGGTTCATGGGGCTGCCATACAAACCCAACCCCCCAAATTTAGTTCTTCTACGAAAAACTTTTTTATTTGTGCATCACTTTCAACTAAAACTCGTAAAAGTCCATTTCTATTGATGCCATAATGACATAATGTAAAAATGAATTGAATAGGACTATGGGGTCATTGGGCTACCATACAAACCCCCCTCCCCCATTTTGAATCTTCTAAGAAACATTTTTTCTACACCAATTTCAAAAAAACTTAATGCGTCTTTGTCAAAACCAAACAAAAAGTAAAACGAATGGAATCGTACTATGGGGCCATGCACCCGCATCCCCCTAATAAAGTTTTCAGAGTAAATATTTTTATTTATCACTTATTCCAACCAAATCTCTCACAAATATTGTTTTATCGACTCCACAGAATTTGTCAATATAAAATATTATGCGAAAACAGAAGGAAACGAATGGGGAAGGATTGAACACAACTCATAGGTTCGCCCCAAAAAACTTTTAGCCCGAGGAGAGTGAAGGGTATTCAAATTTCGGCTGCGCCCGAAATTAGCCTCGGTCTCGTTTTTTATAATTTAGTAAACTTAGTATGTAATATGAAATTTTTAGCAAATGTTCACTTCAGTTTGGAAGATAAATTCGCGTTCGTACTGTACGCAAAATAGTATACGACTTACTTAGTTTTAGGTGTGTTTTACGTATACCTTAAACAGTTAAGATTGTCGGTTCGTTTTGTGATTGTCAGTTCAAAATTGTCGTATAATATTTTGTCTACAATACGCAAGCGAATTTCCTTTGAACCATCTTTGTCGAACCATTGTATCGTCTAAGTTAACAACTGTAGTGAAGTGTATAAAGAAATGCAGCAGAGCATTGTGGTAAGTACTATTAAAAATAAGCGCACTGAGTCATAAAGATATGCATATGACATTATCCCCTTGCTAATTTAATTGAAAATATATTTTAATGTATTGATTAAAATATATGTATTTGAACATGCCACTCTCCTCTTTTCCCCTCTTTCTCAGATCGATAAAATATTTACCGGGAATGGGAGTAAAAACATTGCTATTCAAATAAAATGTTGAAATATCAGTACACTAAATATAGGAATCACTATAAATTTTAATTGTTTTTATTTTTTCAAACTGATTAATGCAATCAATATCAATAATTATTATTAATGAAAATGAAATTATGGTGCTAATCCATGTTAGCTTCATACATACAGCCGTATAGATCATGATCAACATTATTCTCAGCTTCTATGGCCGCACACTCCGTGGGATGTCTTAAGAGTTATGGTAAAATTTAGTGAATTTATTGTTAAACATATGCGAGAAAGGATTACGTGCACATTCATAAATACGCATATATTTTTAAAACTAATTAGTTCCATAATTTCTCAAGAAATATGGATTGTTAATGTTAGTACTGGTGGTAAATAATATTGTTGTGAATTAACGCTTTAATTTTAATTTTATTCTATATCGTTTGATTGCTGACCGGCCGATAGAGAATTCATTGGATTGCTTCGATTTAGTGGTATAGTTGCAATAAGTTGGCAATATTGGTTCAGAGTAACGTTTGATGTTTTTTTTTTCAGATCAGTTTGATCAAGAATTATTAACTAGCTAAAAGTTTTTCCCCAAACAAAATCTGAAAGCTGTTTTGCCTTGAATATAAACACCTTACTATTTTGCCGACAGCCGAGTAATTTTAATCTAATGCCGAAATAATAGTCATACGAAATGTACTATAAATCAAATAATGCTTCAAAGAATGGTAATGACACATTTGTCGTAATTAAGAGGATTTAACTAAAAAAATAGTATCAGAGTTGCCCAACATATTGCCTTCGGGCAACAATTCGGCAAAAATATACACTCAGAAAAATTTCAATGGGAAATCCCATTAAACCAATCATTTTGTCCCATTATTTTTAGTCAATAGGAAAAATCTGATTACTTTAAAAATATAGGAACCATTACTTTCACTCAATAAATACCCGTTTGGTTTAATAGTTGACTCCTTTAAAAACAAACACATGCTCTAGTTATTTTCCAATAGGATATATCTTATTGAATTAATAGGATCAATCCTATGTAGTAAAACAAATCGTTTCACTCGTAATCTGATCGAAGAATTTTTTTTATTAGTCCCATATTATTTATTATACCATCCACGCTACGTCGTTGTGGATTTTGTTAAGAATCACGATGTTTGGCCAGGCCGAGTATTGAACATCCGATCGGCAAGTACTCTTTAAAACTTCCCAAGTCATGGGGAGCCAACCGAACGATCTCGGCTACGGAGCATGATGTTGGTTCTCTTGGAAAATACGTCTTTATGCTTGAAATTCAATTAAAAGGCATATCCCATTAATTAAATAGGACGTTATATAAAACAAATGGGATCTATCTATCTATTATTAGTTAATCATATCAGATCTTGTTAATTTAATGGGACAAACTGATTAAAATGTAATCTGATGTCCCATTGGATTTACGGGACACATTTCATTCCATACAAAAAATATCTCAATAGGATTCTTCCAGTTATATTAATTATTGCATCTGTTTACTTTTGTGAAGAAATCTGGTAAATTGCCGTCTAATTAAAATAATGGTACAAAAACTTTTAAGTTTACGGGTTCCATTTTTCTGAGTGTAGGTTTTTTATACCCGTCACTATGTGAAAGGGTATACATATTAACTTTGTCATGAAGTTTGCAACGCACAGAAGGAAGCACCTCCGATTATATAAAGTATATATATTATTGATCAGTGTGGCGAGAGAAGTCGATTGAGCGTTGTCCGTCTGTTTCAACCCAAACTAGTCCCTAAAGCTATCGGGCTAAAATTTTGTACACAAGTCTCTTTTTAGTGTACGCTGTATATATATCGGAACGAATGGAATCGGACCATAGGGTCATGGGGCTGCCCCTGAAAATTAGGTTTTTTTAAGAAAAACTTTTTTCTTTATATACCAATCATAACCATACTTCACCCAAGTGTGTTCCTAGTAAAGCCTAAACAAATATCCAGGAACGGATGGAATCGAAACACTACGTCATAGGGCTGTCATACAAACTAGCTTCTGGAAATTAGGTTCTTCTAAGAAAAACTTTATTCTTTATGAACCAATCTTAACCAAACTTCACCCAAATGTGTTCCTAGTAAAGCCTCAAAATATATCTAGGAATGGATGGAAGCGCAACATTACGGCATAGCGCTGTCATACAAACCAACCCCCAAATATTAGGTTCTTGTAAGAAAAACTTTTTTCTTTTTGAATCTTAACCAAAATTCATCCAAGTGTGTTCCTGGATTAGCCTCAACGAATCCATAGGAACAGATGGAATCGGAACACGCCATAGGGCTGCGGTAGAAATCGTTAACGCTAAAGAAGCTTAAGTTTAATTCAAATGTGATGGGTCGGTATTGTTTTATTACAGCTTCAATTTTGCCACGTGATATTAAAACTATAGGGCTGAATTAAGATCGAGAGTAAAATTCTTCTCGATGCGATTTCATCAATAAAAATGCATACTTACTGTCGCGGAATATGTCACAAACTGTGGGTAATTCCATAAGCTACAATCCGAGACCAGTTCCACAATTCTTCTTGGCCATTTTATGTATTACATTTCGACTCTGCGGTCATTTGACATTTCATGATCGGGGAATCGGAAAAAATATATCAAATGGCCGAGAAAAATTATGGAACTGTTTTCGGATTGTAGCTTATGGAATTCCCCAGCATTCCCCACATATTCCACGACAGTAAGAATACATTTGCATTGAATAAATCGCAGCGGACAAAAATTTCACTCTCGATGTCAGTACTAGGCTTATGGTAAAAACAGGCTTCGAATTTAATTACTAATAGTTCGACTAAATAAGCCGAACATTTAATGTTCTGAATTGAATCGAAGTGATTGGAAACCAAAAAGAAGCCGACTCAGTGAAAGTTTAAATTAATTTATCGCCAGTGGAGGACACCAACATTACTATCCAGACCCACCAAAATCAGCTTAATTGAATTCAAATTAAGGAAAGTGATCAATCAGTGATCAATCAGGAGTTTGTTCTACGCATTAGTTATTTGATAAATCGGCGAATACTGTGGAACAAAGTTGTGTTAGGTCACTTTGTATTTGAGGTGTCCTTAATTTTAATCTGATTGAGCTGATTTTTGGTGGATAGTATATTGGTGACCAGTGGCGGAACAACTTCACTCGGGCCCTCCTGCCGACTTCTTGAGTGGGCCCCCTTTAGTCGTAGTTTTTCTGCGATTTTATAAGTGTCTGTTTATTTTAGATAAATTTATAGTAAATTAACAACGATTTTGAAAATTAATTTTTTCTTTTCGCAAAAACAAAACAAAATTATGTGTTTTCGTTGAATACACTTATTTAGGGAAAACGCACTGATTTCGAGCGTTTTAAAGTGAATTATGACAGAAGCCCAAAGTTTTCCTGCACTATGAATGATTATAAAAATATAGAGAAACTTTTTTCAACCATAGAAGAATTTCTTCGGTAATATTCTGAGGATCCAGATTGTCTGATTAACTTTCAAAAATGTTAGGACAATATGAAATGTGTTGAGCGTAGAGGCTTATTCAAGGGACCTATGGTGAAAGAACAATCAATTTAGCATTTGTTTTGGCTTCGAAAAGTATATACACTTTCTACGTCTTGTTTACAAAAAATATCTACATCGGAACATTGTTTTTCGTAGTCGTGCTGTTTTTCTGGTTCGAGAAATCTTTCATGTGGCGTTTGGGCCCCTAAATCCTGTGGGCCCGCGCCACGCGGCCCCTTATACGCCACCCCTGTTGGTAACCTCCAACTTTAGAAAAAGTTGTCGACATGCCGTTTTTGCCGATATTGGCCTATATTTTTCGTATAATCACAAAGTAGAATATGTACTTCGCATTTATATACAGTGTCTGTCAAAACTATAGCCGCACCAGACTGATCCTGTTAAATTTAAGGAGAGCACAGTGATTCTACATACTATAAACTTAAGTGATGTTTTAAAGACAAATGATTTCCAAAAAAGTTTCCTTTGATTTCAAACCGTCCTTCTTCTTTTAAGAAAAAACTAAGTTTCCGGTCCGTCATAACTCAAATATAGCCGCAGTAGTAACAAGTATGCAAAAACTGATTAAAAGTAAAAAAATGAGAAAATTTTTTAGTGAAAAAATCTTTTTGGAATAAAATAGACTCTGCACGGAGAGAAATGAATCGTCAAAACAAAGGGAAAATCACATTAAGCTGAACAATTTTTCGTTTAATATGGCGCCTAACGCAAAAACGTTTAATACAACAATAGTAGCGCGTTTGAATTAAACGCGTAATAAATAAACGCTTTCGCATTTATATTGACCAGTTTCGCGTTTATTTTGAGTCAGTGGTATTTTCATTTCTAAACGTTTTTTTCGTTCACTTCGAAAGTCTTCGCATTCAAACTGACGTTTGGGTCAAACGATTTAAATTGTCAATATGAACATTAAAACGTTACACTGAACCAAATGTTTTTTTTTTTATTTTTTTTTTTAAATAAAAAAAAGCTTCTGGAGCTCAGCATTGAATTTAGGCCGGTACAAGTTTTGCACACATTTCTTTTGCCTATAAACGCATCATAAAGCATAAAGCATCATGAATTGTACCTACCTAGCTGCGATGGGATTCGATCCCGGGACCCTATGATTTCAAGACCTACACCCTACCTACTACACCAACCAGACAATACGTGATGAAGGTTTCTAGACACACATAAAGTATTAGTCTATATGCAATTGTTTTGACTGCAAACGCGTTCGCATTGACTGGATTAAACGTTCGATGCTCGGTGTGGTCAAAATGACTATGTGCGTGTTCGGTTTAACCCTTCTGTCGGCACCTACTACAATATGCATATTCTATACCCAATAGGTCTGGCTGGACCTACTGAGAAAAAAATTTTTATTTTTTAGAAAAAGTAACATTTTTATCGGTAAAATCATTCTATCCATTCTTTACTGCAATTTTTCAACAATACATCAAGCATCAAAATAATTTTTGTAGATATACTGGAAACGTTTTTAAGTAGATATATTTTGAGGTGGTATTAGTACCAACGTGTTTCTCCCTTATTTTCTACTTTTATTGCTTCGCTATTTGGGTTGCGGTTATCTAGTACATAGTTCGATCGAATTTTCTAATTCCAATATCTTTGGGGAAATATTTAGCACTTTTTTGACAGATTTTACCTCGATATTATTCTGCAGATTTAGGGAAATGGGTGGGAAGAAATAGGGAATTTTCAAGGCAAAAATCATTTAATTCTAAATTTACGAAAATTTTTTGATCAAATCTATTTAGAAAGACGTTTGCAAGTCACTCATACTTAGTCCTTACTATTATAGAAAGGGAATTAAACTGGTTTGAGTTTCCTAGGATGAAATCTCAGTTGATTAGGTGGTGTTATACAATGTGTCGAAATTCGGCATACCCATTTCCGAACTTCATGGCTTTTTATAGAAAAATCTCAGAAATTTTTATGGTGTATAGCTCAAATTGAGTTTAAATGACAATATTACATCATAAATAACAGAATTTAATATTTGCACTTCTTACTTCAACAGAAAAATGGGGGGAATAACTATAGGTCTGGCCAGACCTATTGGGTATCAAAAAGCACTGTAAATTGAAAATCATCAAAAACATACTCAAAACTTCAACCAATTTTTTTTCAAATTTTTGCAAAATGCTTCCAAACATATTATTCTAGGATATCATGAATTATGAAGTCGCTGCGATTTCATCTTCTATGCTTTTTACACCAAAATCTAGTGCCAAAGGTCTGGCCAGACCTTCGTGCCGACAGAAGGGTTAAACGGTCAAACATTGTTCGTTGCGAAGTAAGTGAATGGTAAAATGACTGCGTGTGCGTTCAAATCAAACGATAAATGCAATTAAAATGAACATCAAATTTTTTTTATTGAAATTGGTTTACGGAAACGGTCAAAATGATTGCTTTAGCATTTAAACTGAACGGAAACCCTTTCAATTGCATATTGGTCAAATCGAACGTTATTTTTAAACGCACGAGTTTTTGCACGTTTAGGTAAATTCGTTTGAATCAAATGCTTTTCCTTAAAAAAAAAACGGAATATACTTATATTGAACGGAATTGATTGAACACGTCATTTAAACACGGTGCGCGTTTGAAATGAACGGGTGTTTTTCTCTCCGTGTGAGATTTTATTTTGCTTATTTTTCACCAAATGGTTTTACAGGTTTTTTTAGGCTTTTTTGCTTTTTGAGCTCCTAGTATCGATAATCGTTTCTTTTACATAGAAAATTCCTTAAATAAATTTTACATAATAATGTTTCTTAAAGATTTCCTATCTAATTTGGATTAAGGAGAGGGCAGCTCCTGAACATTTGTAACATTGGAACGAATTTAAAGTGCTAGTATTAGCACTTTAAATTCGTTCCAATGTTACAATGGTGAGAGCTGATGCATTATTTTGCTACCAAAGTCGTTATGTAATATATAGTGTTGTGTTTCCTGTATTAAAACGAGGACAATTTATGGTCAGGATACTTTCTACTGCCTTAGAGGCGGTTACGTCAACTCTGACATAGATAAACAATCCCTCTGACAATTTTAAGGAACTTTGTCCAATATTCGTATTGGAATCTATGAAAATTAGGCAAGTACTCATTCAAAGTAGTGACCAGGATAGTCTACCAATAGAACAGTTGATTTCGTCACTTTTAGCACAGGAAATATTTCTCAGTATTGTCCTGATGATAAATTGGTTCCATTTTATGCAGCATATACGACACATAACGGATTTTGAAGCAAGAGATTGCATTATCTCTCACCACCAGTAGTATTAAAAGTTAGTTCCAATTTTACAAATGTTACATAGGTGCCCTCTCCTTGATCTAAATTAGACTGGAAACCTTTAAGAAAAATTATAACGTAAAATTTTCTTAAAAATACGATTTCAAATGGATTTCTATGTAAAATTTCCGCTTTTTAATAATTTTTTGCCATACTTACGAGTATTACAAGTGCGGCTATAGTTATGACGGACCGGGAGATTAGTTTTTCCTTTATATAAGAAAAACGGTTTAAAATAAAAGGAAACTTTTTTCTGAAATTATTTGTCTTCAAGACATTCCTTAAAATTTTAGTATACATATTAAATAACTGTGCTCTCTTTCAATTTTCAAAGATTAGTCTTTTTTCTGGTGCAGCTATAGTTATGACAGGCAGTGTATGTAATAGGATTTCCCAACATTAAACCGAGTGACATAGTACAGAGTACAGTCATCTTCCACTGATCTTGATTTATATGGCATCAAACCAACATCAATGACATGAAATAAGAGAAGTGTATTTCTGACTTGAAGATTTGATTTTTATATTGCACGCACTTTCCGTTTCATCATTTTATTCACGAAAATTATGTACTGAACAGCAAGTATCGTGTTTCTAAGCACGATGTTCGGTTCGGTAGATCGTGAGATGGACATCTTTGATAGGAGGCATTCATCTCGTAAAGATTGTGTAAAGGAAGACTGAATTGAAAATAAGATGACCTTTAAAGTGCTTTTCCGTTATATTCCTTCTGGATAATTTCGTGAAACCATAATTCTGAAACATTAAACATACTACCGAATAAATTACGCGATCATCCAAAAATTATATAAAAAATAAATTCCAACTAAAAAGAAATTGACCGGCTGCAATGATACACTTTCTTTGTTATGCAATAAATTATCCATTTTTATATGCTTGCGTTCAATAATAACTTTAACGATATAAAAAAAAATCGAAAAAAATAAGGAAAAGACACAATTATCTGAATTGAATTGGATATGGACAAGATCATTCTGTGGGCCGATCATAAAATGAGCCGTACTTCAAATCATGAGTTCTCTACTTGTCGTGTTGATCCCTCATATTAGTCCACGACATACTCTTTGCAATTTGCCCATGCACGTAGCCCACAGAATCCCGTATTTGTATGTGAGGCTGAGCATGAAACAACTACGAAAGATGGCTAATAACTTAACGTCTTAAGATATCGCAAAAATGTCGTAAAATTCATTGATTGGTGATATTTTGCATTATATGGTGAAACTGATCAGAATGATGATAATGACAAGACACGATCGTCATGATGACGACCACGATGGTCACCAACCTGATGCTCCTGCGCACTGGAATGGTATTATGGTGGTGAGTGTCGTTTTGATGATGACTGAAAATTGATGATCCATGTGAGTTGTTTCTGTACTGCTTTTTGGGGGCAATGTCTCTACGGGTTTTTTTCACGTGGGAGATGTTATTTATGTATTTTTAACCTAAATTGAGAAAAGATTAATTATTATTGTTTGGAAATACGAGTCGTTCTCCGCGTTCGCGATCCACAATTAATTTAATGACGTTATCTAATTTTTATTGTCTTTAAGAAAAAATCAACAACAATTACAGCATAACTGAGTTTTTTTTAAATAGAATCAATAGCAAATATGTACTCATAAATGAACATCCAGAGAAGATAATTCTTTTCGGGATTTGTGCGGGACCTTTCATTAAATGTAGTCTAGAATCCAAACCGGAGGCTTTTTTGCATAGTTTTGAATGTTTATACATTGCTACATTGCATCGACTATCACTAGAGATACGGAAGTTTTGCAAACGCTAATTTCGAATATTAGAAATTTCGCTGAAATTCGCATAAACCATAGTTTTGTACATTTTGTTGCTTATAAAGTCTATTTAAACTGGAAGTTCAAAAGTTGTACAGTGAAACGAATGTTCAAAACCTAACATTGCAACAAAAAACTTTGCAGGTTTTGTTTATAGTTCAGAAATACCTATATGTTTAATAAAAATAAGCATTAAAATCGACTACGAAGTAGTGTGGCTATAAACGAATCATTTTCCGAGTTCAGTTATCGCCAAATTTTTAACAATACAAATAGTCGAAACGGTTCTCAAGCAGTTACTGTTAAAAGAAAAACTGTCGGGGCAGAGGTACGCCATTTTTTTATGTATAGTTCCTTTTAATTTTTGAACCCGTCAAACCTGAAAAAATCGCATTGCAGACCACCAAATTCATTCAACGAACCTCCGACTAAACAGCTTGCTCGCTGTATGGCAAGCTGTTATGCTCGTGATTTTGCGAACTTCTTTGAATTAATGGGAATATTCTGTAAAACAAAAAATAATCTGAGACGAAAACTTGTCATCCATAATTGATTTTTTGTATGAAAACATTCTCGCGGAAAAATTACAAATAAGACGAGACCGAGTTCTAATCGTGCGAATAGCACGATGAGTGTATACCCTATACCCATGTACAGACCTAGAAGGCACGCAAAACCCAAAATATTCAATTTCATATTTTTTGTGGGGGAGGGAGGGGTAGATGGGTCGGACCTGACACATCTTTATTACCTTGTCAAGGCATCCAACGGCTACCATTTGAAGCTTTTCGTTACATTCTATCAAAAGATATGGCTGAATATAACTTTGTAGGGGAAGTAGGGGTAGTCGGACCTACTCCACTTTCCACCAACTCAAAGTTTGTATATGTCAGAATGAGACATTGATCGAAATTTCAAGTCGATAGCGATATTCTACCGAAAGTTATGGCCGAATTAACATATCAAGGAGGGGTAGTTTGTATGGGAGGTAAGAGAACCCGTGGTTTGATTTGGCCCATTTTCAATACCGTCCAAGATTTTAGCAAAGCAAACATTTGACCAAAATTTCAAACCGCTAGCTTCATTATTTCGGGAGTTATCATGCTAACAGACGGACACACGGACAGACAGACAGACAGACATGGCTTATTCGATTCAGGCACCGACCCTGATCATTTATATATATACTTTGCCATACCTCCGGTGGCTCATTTGAGGTGTTACATAATATCGGCGTAACAAAAACAATATACCCTATACCATCTTATGGTATAAAAAAATGAACAATTTTTGCCGAAATTTGCATCTATTTTGTAAAAATGAAATTTCCGTACCTCTAACTATCACTTAAAGGAACATTTTTGTTTAGAAAATATACGCATATCGTGAACAGAACCAGTTCTACAGTTGATGACTAATCATCGCATGAGCCGTTTCATGTGATGATCACTAAGCGATTATTCTGTGTTTTAAGTATTGCCTGTATGTAGCTTGAAGAATATGCTCAGTCCAATATTCCGTCAAGCAAACTACAATCTGATTGTTGAGCGATTATTGTTCTTTTCGAAGTCCTGGAACATTATCTCGGACTCAAACAATAGTCGTTTGTTTAGCGAATAACACAAACCTTAAGGGAAAGTTTAGAAAGAAAGAAAGTCTTTAAAATACAACTTGCGTTGGGAGAGTGGGCGAGTAGGAAACCACGCGTATATAATATTTTTGACATCAAATGCAAAGCTCGTCTGCCAGGACGTGCATAACTCATAACTAGAGCCCGGATTCTAGTGTAATTGCACGTTAATGCACGAAATTGCACTTTTCAGGGTAATTGCACGAAATTGCACGTTTCAAGGTTTTTGCATGAAAACGCACATTTGCATTTTTACCCCTGTTTCATAAAAAATTTTCCCAGACATTATGTAACGTGCAGAATTTTTCGATAGACAGAGAAGAGAAAAGTATGTATTGAGAAAGAAAATACATGTGGAAAAACAATAAAACAAAAAAAAAAAACATTTATGGAAATGTCATCAAATGCCGGTTGATTTTCATCCAATTTTGCAGTTGTTGTGTGTATGTAGAGTCAGTGCCGGATTAACCACGTGGCAGAAGGTGGCAAATGCCACGGGCCCCGCGCTTTAAGGGGCCCCGCGTTTTTCTCAAGCAAAAAATACCAAAACAACACGGTCGGAAATTTAGTTTCTTTTTAACACTTTTACAGTAAACCGAAAAAGTTTACTCCATATTTTAAGCAAATTTTGTTTCAAATCTAAACAATTCAATTGTTTTATTAATTTTAGTAAAATTTGGTTTATTTCTTAAGAAATCCGAAAGTTTTATAAATTTTTAAGACTAAAAGTATTAGAAAGTAAACCAATTGGACCTTAATGATTAAAATTTTTCAAAAAAACCGGACTTATATTAAAGTGTAAACTAAAAGTTTAAAATTGGGACTAAAAGTTTAAAAGCTGTAAAATCAGAGTTTAAAATCAAAACCATGAGTTTAAAATTTAATCTTTTGGACTAAAATTTTAACTTTAAACCAAAAACAGTTTTAAGTACTTGCCATATGGCCAATTGTTCATGGAATAATAAATAATCATGAGGTATAAGCCCTCTGTGGCGCACTCGGTTGAGTCGCACATGCTAGTAATCTAGGGGTCCGGAGATCGAATCTCGGCGTGATCCAAATTTCCATACATGTGCCGCCTGATCCAAGTGTCTGAACATTATATACTTCAAATAGCCCATAAACGGTTGAGCAGCCATGCCCCACAAAACAATGTAATATGAAATAAAAAAAATCGACTTAAAAAAAAACATTTTAAACTAATTTGTTTACTAAACCTCTCCAGTTTTAATATTTCACCCGATTCTGGTTTTGGATTTAATTATTTTAGTTTTGGATTTAAACTTTTATTTTATTAAAACCTAAACGGAATGTATTACAATCAAATATAATGCAAAGTTTTGTATTTAAACTATTCAGTTTTATTTAGGTGTAAACAATCGAAAAGTTTAAAAATTAAACTTTTTTGTATTGGAACTATATACAATCAAAAAAGGTTTAATAAATAAACTAAATTTCCGACCGTGAACCAAGATGCCAACGAAATTCCAAAAGCCAGATCCTTCTAAATTGTCTACATTGTTACAACACGTTATCGTTGAACAAAATTTACGCTAGGGTGTTCCAATATAACAAGGTTAATATTGCATAAAAATACAGAAATATTTCTTTTTAATTCATGATGGCATTCCCGTATATCTACGTTCACAGTGTTTCAGATTCACATTCTAGCGCGATGTTTCCCAACCGGTGGTCCGCGGACCGAATGTGGTCCGTGAGAGTCTCGGAGCTGGTCCGCAGAAGATTCTGATTATGTACTTACTAAAATGTAATTTTTTCCGAAATGAAATCAATGAGTGTATTTAGCGAACGAAAAATGTAGCAGGAAAGTGCTCATCCAATTATAGATACTCATTGCGCATGAGGACTTTTCAGCGAAAAAAGAGGTTAGTATCGGGTAATGCTTGTAGCATTTCCAGTGTTTTAATTAATTGGTTTTATGGTTTTAGTAAATTCTGTACATAGTGTGAATCCCATATAAGCATATTTTCGTGGAATAACCACAAACATAAGTGCTTTGAAATTTCCAAAACCTGCAACTGAATTTCTAAGTTTCTAAACCGGTTTCGCACCCAATGCAACGGCGACTTTGACCGTGTACTTACCTACATTTTACCGAATAATTTTGGTTATCACTGTTAGAATTTTTGTATTAGTGAAACCCAGTGTCCCTTATTGTATACTATGGCCTCCTTTTTGAAAAATTCTCCCGATTGCGCTTAGTCCTCATTTGCATTTTTTTGGTCATGGGCCCCATGAAAATTGTATCTTCAGAATACAAACAAGAGTGCAAAATTTACACCGCAATATTGGCCCCTTGAACTGCTTTTTGATAAAAAAAAACCAAAATTTAAATTTTTTTTTTGAAATATTTTTGTTTGTGTGTAGCATGCAATGAAAATTTAACCCCTTTATCCCTTCTTTGCGTTTTTTTTTCGATATGGATTTACCACTTCATATCGAACTCGAGCAGTATAGTCGAAACTTTAAAATTGTTAAGCTGCGATTGAGGAATAGGGGGATCCCATCGGGCAGAAAGTTTGGTCTGCAGCAATACATTTTTAGGCTGGGTGGTCCACTGACATTTGTGGGTTGGGAACCACTGTTCTAGCGGACCATACGATTTTTGAAGTTCATTTTAGGAAATGTATTTGCAACACACCTATAGAATTTATAAATTGCAATTATAAAAATATATATTATTTTTAACTAGATATTTGGCTGGAACCTTTTATGCACAGTAAACCTGAAAAGGGGCAATTCAATCGAAGGCTATATTAATAGGCAACACTTATAAAATGAAATATTTTCTCAAACATATTTTATCACTTTTTGGAAAATGAGGAATTTTTAAATTTTCATATGTCGTCCAAAAAGGGACTTCTGAAATAAATTCTTCTTCGTCGAATAAATATAATTTGACTACGGAAATTCGGTTTACTGATTAAAATACAAAGCATTTCTGTAAAACAATTTTGAGTCATTTTCAAAACAGATAATTTTCCCCCAATTTTCATAATGCTTGAGAGGTACGCCACTGAGAGGTACGAAAATGAGAGAGGAAAAAACTCTAAAAAAATACTCATAAACCGACATATCAATTTTAGGACACCTTTATTAGTTTGGTTTATCGAAATTCCATAGGCCCCGCGCTCAAAATTTGCCACGGGCCCCGCGCTTGCTTAATCCAGCACTGTGTAGAGTGCATGTTAATCTGGTGGTTAACTGAACTCAAATACAGAAAATCTCCCTCTATGATTTCTCGAATAAGCCCAAAGGTTGAGCGATGGATCCTAACTAAACAAAAACCGGTTATCTATTTGGAATGGAATTTGGAATGCGCTAATCTAGACAGCATTTTATGGGAAAAAGTTTATGTTAGGGTAAAATATTGAAAGTGTCCCGCTTTTTAAATAAAAAAATATTTTACTTTTTGGGGCTAGTTTCTTAAATGTTTGTCCATATTTTACCTACGTCCTTTTTCCAAAGCGTAAGCGTCTAAAAGCCTAAAAAAAAAACAATGAAAATGGCAATTTTTTCATATTGCACGCAAAATGCACATTCGGACATTTATATTGCACGATTTTGCAGGTTTCGGGATTTTTACTGCAAGTTTTTCAATTTTTTACTGCATGAAAATCCGGGCTCTACTCATAACATAGGCGTGTTCCTAACACGGGTGCATCGGTTTAAACCCGGTGTTTAATCAGCACCGGTACCGTTGATCTTAAAATGTGCCTCAGGCTTCAGATGGAATGGTTGCCTGCTACCTTCGCATACTAGGGCCAGGCACCCTCTTGACCATGCATCCCTCGGCGCCTGCTGATCCACCTTAGATTAGGGATTTTTTTTTACACTGTAAGAGTTCTCATCTCTCCTGTCCCTTTTTGTCGCCTTCTACGAGACACGCCGGGAAAAGCGGTGGCATCATTCCTAACCCATGCCACAGGGCATACTTCTTAGTTCTTATGCTGCCCATTCTCAGACCCAGATGCACCGATACCAGATATGTACGTCAAAGGAGAGCAGCTTAAGTCTTGTACCAAGTTCAAGTACCTTGGCTCGATGGTGAACAGCGGAGCTACATGCGATGATGACATCAAACACCGCATAAAGGTTGGGTGGATGACGTGGCGAGAAAACTCAGGAGTTTTCTGCGATAAGAAAATGCCACTGAAGCTAAAGGGCAAGTTGTACAAAACGGTTGTACGTCCCGCACTCATGTATGGATCAGAATGCTGGACCATGTATGAAAGTTACGCGAAAGAAATGACAACGACTGAAATGAAAATGTTACGCATGTCAGTTGGTGTAACGAAAAGGGACCACTTCAAGAGTAGCTACATCCGAGGCAGCTTGTCCATAGACCAACCAATCACCGAAAAGCTCGAAGACCGACAAATGGATTGGTATTGCCATGCTCAAAGGCGTCCGCCTGAGAACCCTGCAAAGAAAGCGATATCAATGGAAGTTCCACTTGATGGACCCAAGGCCAGAGGCAGACCAAAGAACACCTGGATATGTCAAATGAAAAAGCAACAACAACGCATTGGTCTCGGCGATGACACGATCCAAGATAGAGCTGCCTGTAGCAATATGCTGAGAAATTATCGCCAAAACGGGCGATGTGCCTACACCGCAGGTCGAGCAACGCGAAACCGTGGAGCGGTATAAAGAACGAGGCAAGGAAGAAGGAATCAGCACCGGTGCCAATATTTCGAAGTACCGATATCCCGGTTTTTGTCCGGTTTTCTCAACCATGAGCCGGTCCCGGTTTTTTCCCTAACAACGGTGCACCGGTTTTTTTTTCACACAGCGGTGAACGGGTTTTTTCCACCATGGACCGGTTTTTCCAAAACCGGTGCACCGGTTTTTTACCTGTTTTTTTTTTTTAACCTTGGGCCAATTTTTTCCAACACCGGTGCACCGTTCTTTTTTAAACCATAGGCCGTTTTTTTCAACACCGGTGCACCTT
This sequence comes from Microchrysa polita, assembly GCA_949715475.1. NCBI lineage: Eukaryota > Metazoa > Arthropoda > Insecta > Diptera > Stratiomyidae > Microchrysa > Microchrysa polita. Next base: position 85,497,096 of record OX454418.1, on the reverse strand, counting down.
TAACCATGGGCTTTTTTTCAACACTGGTTCACCGTTTTTTTTCTGTCAAACACCGGTGTACCTGTGCTTTGAAAAAACCGGGTCATGGTAAAAAAACCGGTTCATGGTTGAAAAAACCGGGTGTTAAGAAAAAACTAATGAGTGCCGGTGCACCGGGTGTTGAAGAAAACCGGTATCCGATACTGAAATCGGAGTACCATATAGGCCTATCATAACATAACCGTTGGTAAAAAAGGTAGCTTAGACCGGAAAAATTTATTATTTATTTATAGTAAATCGTCCACCAAATAAAAATATTGATACCCCTAAAAAGAAAGAGAGTCAATAAAACTCATTTGGTAATGTAATTTCTATAGTTGTTCTTGAGATGTGTTTGAGCGAAGAATTTATAGGGACGAATCTGAGATAAAACTTTATCACTTGTATCAAACAACAAAAATTTCATCAAACCGAAATTATATGTTCGAATATATTGAATTTGCATGTGTATACGTAGTTTCATTTTGTCTCCTTCATTAAATCCTGCTAAGCATACCATCACTCACCCTCGCTCCACTTCAAGCAACCCATTTCGAAACAGTTTGCTTGGCCCCAAACTATCTCGAAGCGAGGCGGTAGATTGTAGTTGTCTCTTCGTTGTAGCATCAGTAGCAGATTTACTCTATACTTCCCGAAATTGAGAACATCATCTTGTCTTTCCAGTTCCATTGTTTTAAGTGACATGCAGAAAGACAGATGGACAGACAGACATGACAAACTAACATATAGAATTCAGTTTCTCTATAAGAGAAGTTGAAACTACTACACGCTATTTCACTGTAAAGTCTAATGTATGTGAGAGACACAACGACGACGTCAACGACGACTGTAGATACGAGGACGATCCGGAGAAATAGTTTCGCCCTTTAGCAAAAGGACACATACAACATGACAATATGTGAAGAAACACCGAAAAGCAAACAAGGATTGGGTTAAGATCTGAAATTGATCTAAATTCAACTCAAAATCGAGGTGTATGAGTGTACGTACAGCAAGTAGCCTAAAACTAGGTGTCTAAAGAGCTTGCACAGATTGTTGTGTCGTAGAATATGGATATCTATCTATAGTTCTAGTATGTATACTGAAATTGATGAGTAGACAAGAATGAAAATGCAACACTCTCGATTCGGCATTAAGTTGGCCGGAATGTTTGTCTTGAATGTATGGTCTGACTTGAGTAAAACTCTCTCGAAAATCTGAAGTGACACATTACCGACAGTTACATTGGTTTTAAGCCTCTGTCTGTATTGCATACAATTGTTAGTGGACATGCTAAACCAAAATTGATGCTCAAATGCAATTTTCCATTCAAATACTTTGTCTTTCGTATTTATTTAGTAAGTTTTTTTTTTAATTTCTCACCACACTCACTCATCCACACCATACCCTAAGAGAATCTCAAATAGCTCCACAGGACATATACATACATTCAAGTCATGCCGTTATACAGCTATACCATTTGCAACAATATATCCGTCAACCCTGCACATTTTAATCCTTACGATGAATTCAATTTCGTATAGCAAAACTTTGTCCATTATGCAGCTCTACGGAAGATTGACAGGCGAGGTAAAAGAAAACGACGGCAAAGTCCATCCGTTGTCGTTGTGAGTAGAGGAAATCCATTAGCAAGATTCAACCTAGCACTTCCTTCATTCGGTTCATCTCGGGGACGTTAGCGGCTTAACAAAAGTGAGACAACACTGGTCAAAGTTTAGATAGCCAAACAGTGTTTGTCATCTTATATAGTTCAGCACTATGACGCCACCTTTATTAGGATTGAGAGCAATTGGAATTCAGTACGAATTTATATTCTGAGAATTTTAATATGTGGTGATGGTTGCAGGTCATCGCAAGGATATATTGAACTCCGTATTTGAAATTTTTAAGTTGTCTCTAACGAATGTATATTCTCTCAAGGTAAGGATGCAAACGGCTAAGTGTGGCTGAGTTTAATTTAGAATTTTGTATTTATGACTTAATTTCTTTAAAAAAAAAACCGTTTATAGCATCAATTTAAATTAGCTTTGTTGCGATATGATGTATATGCATACACTCCCATGAACTACATCCGAGTCATCGACTATTTTCGGAATCAACACACAATCCAACAAAGCAACAACCACTAAAGACTAAATGATTGATTTATGACAGTTGAACGAATGATGAACGATCATATTGCCATCGCGTTGACTTAAATGTTAAGAAATTTGCGATCTAGTGCTGACAGAGTAAAAAGTTGAATGAGATCATCTTCTTGATTGAATGACTTATTCACAATATCCTATACGTGCCAAGTAAGATTGTAGTCTAGTCTAGAATGCCTGACTTTAAGAAGATATGTGATGTGTCTAGCGATTTTACGAGTTAGTATCATATTGATAATTTTATTACATTTAATGTGCACATAAGTATGGAAATTGTGTGATGATATCTTTATAAAGAAATAAATTAAATAGAGCACACTACACTTCCGAAAATGACTTAAATGCCACCGTGAAAATGATGCGTAGTATAATCTTGATTGTAATGGATTAATTTTTTTTTTTAATAACAATAAAAAAAAAACATTCTTACCGTCAACTAAACAAATTAATTTTGAATGAAACAGATTCCGCTTCGCATCTGTTGATTTTTTTGTATATGCAGGTAATGGCTAACTTTGACATTTCGCGTGAAATCTCAGATAAATGCTGTCGAAATTTAATGATCGCGGAATCGAATTAGATCGGAATCGTTCATTAATCCAAAATTATTTCCATAAAAAGTGAGCATACGCGGCACATCGATTATTTCTTAGCGTACCTTAATAAGTTTACATTCTCGATAAAGTCTAATCAGTTTAGTTCACAAATATGCATTAAATTTTACTCTATTCCGAATTTTATGTTCCATTGTTTTTTTAGGAATATGATATTTATTTATTTATTTATTTATACATATATTTATTTATTTATTTATTTAATTTCAAACGGACAAAATGTCCTTGGAAAACAATATTATACAGGATGATAATGGTAGACTTAGGCCCGTATTTATGAACATTCCTTAACTCAAGGAGACTTTTTTGTTTCCTTTGACCAGGGTTGTACTTTGTTCCTGATGTCACCGCCGCTATGCGAAAGTCCACAGGTCAAGGAGACCTTGGGTCAAGGATGGCGAAATTCAATAAATTAAATGTCATTTCCCATACTTTTTCATAGAAAAAAAAGTCTCCTTGAGTTAAGGAATGTTCATAAATACGGGCCTTAAATCTAAACTAAACTATTACATTATCAATTCAATATGTATGTATATGTACTTAACATTAAAATTATTAAATTTGGAATTCAGTTTAACAAAGAATAAAATAGACAAATTCAGATGTTTCGAATTTCATTCTACTCAAATAAATCTAAAATAAAAGTTTTTAACTGTTGGCGGTTTAAGTTAAAAATATCGAGGTGATTAGAAACTAAATTTCCAACAGATTTGAAACGTTCGACAGGTGAATTGGAAATGAAATTGGATCTATTAGTACCTAAAAAAAACAGTTTATGACGTCTTGTGTTTCTTGCTGGAATTTTTAAAGAAATGTCTTGCAGAATATCAGGCAAATCCAAAATCCGATTAACAATATTATATAAAAAATTGGCATCAAAATATAATCTACGGGTTTCAAGAGAATTCATCTTTAATAAGGATAGGATAGCGTAGATAGGGTAATCAATGTTCTCAAATGATAAATAAAGTTTTCTTGACACATGTCTTAAAAATAAATGCTGTACCTTTTCTATAGTGTGTGAATGAGTCTTATAGTATGGATTCCCCAAAATAGTGAGATAGTCCAATTTGCTCCTAACTAATGCAAAGTATAAAGTTTTGATTGCATGAATGTTACGGAAATCGTTAGTATTTCTAATGACAAATCCCAGCATTCTACGAGCTTGATCCGAAATATAATTTATATGATGCGAAAAGTTCAAAGATGCATCGAAGTAGATGCCAAGATCTTTGACTAAATTAACAGTGATAAGAGGAACATTATTAATTGAGTATTTTGGGTTAGAACATAAGTTACTACGATGGAAAATAATAAATTGACATTTTGTTAAATTAAGTTCCAAATTATTTTGGGTATAGTAAGTGCAAAACCTTTCCAAATTATTTTGTAGTATATTTATGTCATTTCCGTAGAGGGGAGGGTAAAGGTTGAAAGGCTCCGGCCGATTCCTATATCCTTTTCAGTTGTGGCATAACTGCGGACCCTTAGCTATGCAGGAGGAGTTTCATAGGGTGAACGGCTCCGGCCAATTCCTATGTTTCTCTACGGGGCGTTACTTCCCCGCATTATCCGAGTAACCGCTGCGCCTGAGTGCTGTATTAACAACTTCAGCGTCTCAGGTTACTAAACGTAATAGGGTGACAAAAACCGAATAGTCAATCACCGAAGCAGCACCTCCGAGGCCCCTCCATGATGGACCTCTTTCGTTTACGAATACTATCATGGTTAAGCGATGGGCCGACAACTCATCCTTGTAAAAAAATTTCGACGTCAAGAAACCTGGAACGAAAGCCTCGGATTGGACGGATACAACTCAACGACGACCTCGCAAACGAACAACGGATTACTCTTTCGGAACCTGGAATGTACGCTCCCTGAATAGGCCAGGGGCATTAAGGGCCCTCTTGGATCAGGTTGTAAAATATAAGCTGAGCATAGTTGCCCTCCAGGATACAAAATGGCTTAGTAGCAAGATAGACGACCGAAATTCGTACACAATTTTCACAAGTGGAAAACCTGCGGGCCATAGGGAGTTTGGAGTGGCGTTCATTGTAAACAATCAACTTAAGCCGCATGTTATCGACTTCAAACCCATAAACGAGCGGCTGTGTGCGATTCGCATTAAAACTCGGTTCTTCAATCTCTGGCTCATAAACGCGCATGCCCCCACCGAAGTCAGTGAAGACGCGGCCAAAGACGAGTTCTACCACCGCCTAGAAAATCTCTTCGACTCACTTCAATCAAACGATGTCAAATTGCTGCTGGGGGACTTCAACGCCAAAGTCGGAAACGAAAGTTGGCATAGGGGGATTACTGGAGGTTACAGCCTCCATGAAGAATGTAACGACAACGGCCAACGACTAATAGAAATAGAAATAGAAACATGGTCATTAGCTCAACGTGTTTTCCGCATCGTCGTATTCACAGACAGACCTGGAGATCTCCAGATCAACATACCGTCAACCAAATTGACCACGTCCTTATCAGCAAGAGATGGGCATCGAGCATGATGGATGTTCGGTCCTATCGTGGAGCAAATATTGACTCTGACCACTATATGGCGAAGGCGACTTATAGGTGCAGAATTTCTTCGGTGCATCATTCGAGATTCAACCCGGCAAAAATTTTTGCGGTTGACAAATTGTTGGATGATGCCACGGTGGTCACTTATACGACTGCCCTTGAGGGGAAGCTGACGCCCTTGCTAAATAACATCAGCAACAAAGGCGCCCTTGAGATTTGGGATACACTCAAAGACACCATCAAAGGGGTCGCAGAGGAGGTTGTGGGATACAAAGCCCGGCGAGCCCGAAATGATTGGTTTGACGAGGAATGTCAAAATGCGGTAGATGCGAAAAACGAGGCATATCGCCAATGGACCGAACGCGCAACTAGAGCCAAAAAAACAAATTATGACGAGCTTCGAGGATTTTCGAATAGGTTAATTAGACGTAAGAAACGTAAGCATCTTGACGAGCAGTTGATGCAAATAAACCAAAGACTAGCTAGTAGGAACAGTAGACAAGCGTACAAGCTAATTAATTCAATTAAAAGTGGATATCAACCCAGGACCAGCCTCTGTAAGGATAAGGATGGCAATATAATTAGCGACACCGATAGCGTTGATAAACGCTGGGATTCACATTTTGAAGAGCTTCTTAATGTTCAACCGAACAACCCCACACAAGAAGCGCTGGAGCTGACGGCTGAAACAGGCCCTCCCATTCAACCCCCAACAATAGAAGAAGTTGATCTCGTCATGCAATCACTGAAACATAATAAAGCCCCGGGCGCTGACGAGATTCCAGCTGAACTGCTAAAGCATGGTGGGGAGAGTCTTGTTAAGGCTATACACACACTTATCGTTAAAATATGGAACGACGAAATAATCCCGGAAGATTGGCGCAAAAGTATAATTTGCCCAATCCACAAAAAAGGGGATAAGTTAAAATGTGAGAACTACAGAGGCATCTCATTAGTTTGTACGACTTATAAGATTTTATCTAAAATTCTAGAAAATAGAATTAATCCGTACGCAGAAGAAATCATTGGCGAGTACCAAGGCGGCTTTAGACCTGGTCGTTCGACGACAGATCAGCTTTTTACAGCGAAGCTTTTACTCCAGAAGTGCTGGGAATATAACATCGACGTATACCAAATATTTGTCGACTTCAAGCAGGCATACGACAGTATCGATCGAAGTGTACTGTACAACATTCTGCTGCATTTTGGTATACCAGCTAAGCTAGTGCGACTCATAAGGATGACGATGAATAATACCGTCTCGCAGGTCAGAGTACAGAACAGACTCACTGACCTATTTGAAACTCGTACTGGACTCAAGCAAGGCGACGGGCTGGCGCCGACGCTCTTCAACCTGGCCCTGGAGTATGTAATTCGAGCCATGAATTTGGACAGCAGCGGAACGCTACTCATTAAGTCGACTCAACTAGTAGCTTACGCCGACGACATCAACATCATGTCTAGAAGATTGGGTGATGCAGAAATCCTCCTGCATAATCTCAATAACGCCGCCAAAGAAGTTGGACTACATATCAACGAATCTAAAACCAAGGTCATGATGCAATCAAAAACTAGAACGCCAGTAAATTCAAGCATCACAGTGGGGGACCTCAATATAGAGTATGTAGACAACTTCACTTACCTGGGTTGCAATTTGTCAAAGGACGCCAACGAAACAGATGAGATAAAGCGACGGATACAACTAGCTAATAAGTGTTATTTTGCGGTCCTCCAAATTATGAATTCGAAGCTGGTGCACAGGAAGACGAAGCTCCACGTATATAAAACCATAATCCGACCTGTGCTATGCTATGGCTGCGAGGCATGGACCCTAACCCAAAACTCTGAACACCTGTTGGACACATTCGAGCGAAAGGTTCTCCGAAGAATCTTCGGGGCCGTTCGTGAACGAGGTGAATGGCGCATCCGGTACAACCTTGAGTTGTATCAGCTGTATGATGAGCTACAGGTGTCGAAGATCGTGAAATTGCAGCGACTGCAATGGGCGGGACATGTACAAAGGATGAACGACGATCGCATGCCCAAAAAGGTGATGAACGCGCAACGAGTGGACAGAGCCAGATTGCGTGGACGACCGAGAGCCCGATGGGAGCATTCTGTATGTGAGGACGCCCACCAGATGCTAGGCTTTCGGAACTGGAGGACAAGGTCGCGTGACCGCGACAATTGGAGGTCTTCAATCCAGGCGGCCAAGGCCCGACGTCGGGCTATCGTGCCATAAAGAAGAAGATATTTATGTCATCGGGAGAGGCAACTGCTTTTAAAATTTTGCAATCGTCTGCAAAAAGTAAAAATTCAACATTATTTAAGACTAAATTATTATCATTAATATACAAAAGAAATAGAAGAGGTCCCAAGTGAGAACCTTGTGGAACTCCTGAACTAGGTGAAAAAGGTTTAGACAGATGATTTTCTATAATAACTATAAGAGAACGATCTCTAATATAATCGTTGATCCAATTCAACAGGGGTCCACAAAAACCGAATTGCCTTAGATTAAGATTAAAATTGATTCTATCAAATGCTTTTACGAAATCTGTTTATATTGAATGCACTTCTAATGATTTTTTAAAAGAATTATAAATGAAATTAACGTAAGAAACAAGATTAGTTGCAGTTGACTTTTTGGCACAAAAACCATGTTGGTTGGGTATAATTAGTGGACGTACTAATGGCGTAATATAATCTGTAATAATGCTCTCAAATAATTTCGGGATACACGAAAGAATGCATATTGGCCTGTAGTTTCTTATATTTTCCCGGTTACCTGTTTTGAAAATAGGAATAACGAAGCTCGGTTTCCACTGCAAAGGGAACTGACCTGATTTTAACGATAGATTGAAAAGGAATTGAAGAGGTTGTACTATACTTAACGCACAATTTTTAAGAAAAACTGGTGGTATTCCGTCGGGTCCAGGGCTCTTTGAGTCATCCAATTCAAGAAGTTTTTTCAAAGAAAATCTGATTCGATTGATAATTCGGATAAACAAAAGGAATTGTTGAGCATTGGAGGATCTGTTATACAATCATCTGTGGAATATACTTAGGAAAAGTGTTCAGCAAATAGGTTCGCTAAATTACCTGCATCAGAGCTAATTTTATCATCTAAGAACATTGTATAAGGTAAACCGCTTTCCGATTTTCTGCAATTAATATGTCTCCAGAAATATTTTAAATTATTTGGTATTTGGGCTTCTAGGTTGTAAATATATCGCTGATAATCAATTTTAGATATTTTTTTACATCTAGATCTTAAATCCGAGAATTCATTATAATAGTGTAAATCGCCTGTTTTTTTTTAAAGTGCATGAACAACTTTTTTTTTCTCTTATAATATTCTTTAGTTCAACTGAAAGCCATTTTGGAAAACAATCGTTATTTACATGTATACGGGGAACATATGTAGTTATTAAATTGTTAAAAGAGTCGTAAAATGAATCTACTGCATCTTTAAGTGATTTGTGTTCGAGAAAAGACAATCAAAGGAATTTAATACAACATTTACAAAATCTGCGCATTTAAAATTTAAAAAACTGGATGGTGAGGAATTATTACTTAATTTAGAGAATGACAATTTAACAAAAATATCAAGAGCCGGGTGGTAAACATCAATGGGAATCAAAGGATGATTACAATTATTAACAATAACATGATCAATATTAGATAAAATGAGATCAAGAATTTTATTAGTTTGATTTTTGATCAAATTATGTTGATTTAAATTTAAAAAAGAAAAAAATATCAACTGAGTCGAAGCTCTTAGGATTAGAGTTGCAAATGGCCCAAGAAGGCGAGTCCCATAAAATGTCACTCAAATTGTAATCGCCCGTCACTATGAAATTAGCTTTCGAGTGAATTTCCGATAAATGTAAAAGATTTTCAGCATGCTTACGATATTTGTCGGGCAAAGCATCTGGCGGTAGATAAACAGTGCTTACAATTGTACGAACAGGTTTAGTATTGATAGCCACAAATAATTGTTCAGTATCGTTGTTATGACATTTTAAAATGTTTGATTTTAATTTTTTATTGACCGCAATAAGAACTCCACCACCTTTTTGTTTAAAAGATGTTAGAATGTTACGATCAAGACGATGAATCGAATAATTGTTTAAACCAAGTTCAGCAGAGTAAAAATTCGGTGAAAGCCAAGTTTCCGTAAATATAATAATATCATAAGAGCAGGGCCGGCTCTACTATACGAGCAGACTGTGCACTTGAACAGGGCGCCAACCGAAAGGGGCGCCAAATTCACAAATTCAATATGCCTTTAAGATCAAGACTTTAGATTGAACGAACTAGAACTGATTCAATTATAAGGGTGTGTTTTCCCAAAGATCCGCTGCTATTGCGACTCTAGAAATTACGTAGAAACTCCACTAACAACTAAACTCAATTCGCATACTAATCGTATTCCATTCCATTTGACCGATCTATCGACGCAGGCGCAACTCATGAAAAAAGTCACATCTGCAAACTTTTCCGCATTGTATCTACGCGAGAGACGTCTTTCCATCCGTTCGCGTTCAAAAATGCTTCGCATACTCGTAATTGTGCATCACTGCAAACATGCTCCAATTAATCCATATACTTCATATGCGGGATGGGCGCCAGTTTCATAGATTGTATGCTTGGCAGAAGTGAAGAATTGTGCATTGCAGAAATTGTGCACATAAGAAATTGTTGTAGAGCAGAGCGTACACCCCTATATTCTGCAAAAGAGGGGAATAGCTGCTTTGCAGGCTCGTTGTAGGTGAGATGTGCGTATTTACTTGATGGCTCATTCTCGTAGTCTCAGCTCGTAGTACATGTTTCAATTGTATGAGACTGGGCGATAGAGGACTTTTGTAGGATGTATACCGTATTGTTTGTAGGAAGAGATTTTACCCCGTAAAATTCTCTATTGCAATCCATATTAAGCGCAGGATAGACCTCGAGAGTGAGATGTTTGTCCGCTGCGATATTCTCAATGAAAATGTATGCTTACGGTCGTGGAATATGTGCAAATACAGTGTAATTCCATACGCTACAAAATCCAAAAATTATTTTATAACTTTTCTCGGCCATTTTATGTATTTTTTTCCATTTCCCGGTCATTTCATCGTGAAAAATATGTAATGACAGGGGAATCGAAAAATACTTTAAATGGCCGAGAAAAATTATGGGACCATTTTCGGATGTAGCTTATAGAATTCCCCAGCATTTCGTACATATTCCAGTAAGTAAGCATACATTTTCATTAAGAAAAGCCAACCTCTTTTCCGATTTTAGTGCGGTTAGTTTTATTTTTTTAGGTAAATTTGTTGTCCCTAATAATCATCTTTATTCTAGCAAGTCCAGCTTTCGATATATTGATGTTTTAGTCGTATAAAAAATGATCTTTTTCAATAATTTTCAAATGCCTGTGGCACCTAAAGGGTTGAGAATTGGGGGTACAACTTTTTTGCTGGAAATCACTTGCAGAATCACTGCGTTTATGCGGCACCCTGTATAGAAGGGCGACTTTTCAGTATATGAACAGGGCGCCATAATACCTAGGACCGGCGCTGCATAAGAGGCCGTGGATAATGCTATTCGTAAATCGTGTAATTTCGTTCGTAAACCGCGGGTATTTTGATAATAAATAGAGAGTGTTAGTTTTTTGCTGAATGATTTTTTACTATGCGGGGTGTGCCATTGACGTACTTTATTGTGGCATTGGAGTCCACTTTTTGAGTTTCAATGAGCTGTAATCGAAGTGATTTGAAATATTCTCTTTATCGCAATGTTTGATCTGATACGATCTTGATATTGCTGTCACTCAAATATTTTTTGCAAGCTGGATAATTTTTCTTCTTGACAATTTCAATTGGAAGGACTTTTAGTAATTACCTTCATAAGTCTGGGTTTGCCAGGAACGCCTTTACCAATTCTAAACATTTTTAGCTCGGACGGCTGCATACATACTGGTGAAACAATTTTGTTTATTACTTCCAGACATTTTTGACTATCGACATCACTATTGACCTCCGGAATACCGATATCGCCTAATTTTGAATTTGATGTTCCAAACAGTGGCGGCTCGTCATGGTGGGCAAGGTGGGCACGGCCTACCCTACAAATATATACAGTTATTGTACATTCACATCTTTTAACATCAGTAGAAATGTACAACAGAATTTTACCTTTGACTTTTAGGTGAACATCATTCATATTAATAGTTTCTTCCCAGTATGTACTACCAAGTCTCTCGCGAATCTATCAATTACTGTTTGGGAGCCACTGCACAAAAACATTTCCGGTGTTTGTATTAATCAACAAATTAGGCTGCTTTTAGGCTATTTTTTTTCGATCAAAATCGAAACTGCCTATGCGTATGCAATATTCAACTCGCATACTCAAACCTTTAGGTATGGTTGAAAATCTACTTACCATCGACATAAAGACGAAACAAATGATCCAAAGATGGGCCACTTGCGCCGGTGACCAATACCGACAAGGTAGGCCGGCCTATAGCAGCTCGAATGGAATCAGTCTAATAAGAATGAGAATGATGATGACGTAGACAATTTAAAAGTACAATTTTTGGGTTACCATGAGCTGATCAAAATTAATAAAAAACCAACGATGGCTCAATGCTATGTAGGAAAACATGTTTCACGGGATGATTTGGGATTTCTTGTGTAATGATGATTATTAGATTTATGAATTTGAAGTGTTTATTGTAATATGTATTAGGATGTAAAATAAACTTTCGGGAACATGGACATTATTGTCGTGCACTTTTAGCATTTTTGATTTGTTTTAGTTGAGACTATGTACATTTATATTGAAAATGCTAAAGGCGCTCAACATTCATTCGCATGTTCCCGTCTAATAATTATATACTAGGACACTGCATTTAAAAACAAAATGATCATAAATTAAAAAATATCTTGATCTAAAAAATGGTTGCTAAACCGTGAAATTGAAGCGAACTTTACGTGGAAAGTCGTTAATTTTAGGCGTTTCCAAAAGATTTTTTTTTCGTGAAGGTGCCCATCCTGTGCAAGGAGGCACGGGCCGCCACTGGTTCCAAAGTTACAAATTTGATGTTCCATAGATTTTGCTCTATAACCAGCAAAAATAGGTTATATCCCACAAAGTTTTCCCATGTCACTCAATGATTAATTATTACTTTTGGTACATATAAATTCCCGTCCAGATTTAAAACATTCTTCTACGAGTATCATGCAATATTTTATGATATATATTGCAAGATCCTTGTATGATAGACTTGTTTTCTGCTAAGTGGACTGATTTATTGCATCATTTCAAATCAAAATCATGAAAAATAGACACAACATTTCCGCGAGAATTGAAGTGCAGCACCCGAGAAGATAATATGTAATATCTGAAAGTTTTGCAATACGCTCCTACGTGTACCCGCGAACGTATTTTTACTTAATATTTCAGACGTTGGCTATTGCTACGATATGACTGGCTTCTTCAGCCGCACTAGTCAAATGTTGTTGAGAAATGAGTGGCATGACGATACCCCGTCAGCTCTTGCAAGATATCCGACACACACATACTAACTAGAAAGCAGCAAAGAAATTACAACTTTTTATCGTGACTGACTGCAATATAATCAATAATAATGTCGAGAAATGTTAATTTAAATGTGCACCAGCCAACAACGGCGGATATGCATTTGTGTTGTATTGACAGCGCGGTGATTGCATGACGTGGTTTGTGGCATCAATTTGCCTGATGGGCTTGTATATACTATACGTGTGTCCGAATTGAAAGCATTGCGCGCACGAAATCCGCACTATCGATACTAACACCATTCGCGAATTCCATATCCAACTGCGCGCGCTATTCCGCCAATCAACTCAACTGGATGGCCATTGTATATGTAAGCTTGCTGTTCGATTCATGACCTCAATATATCCAATATTACCAGTAATGTCCATTTTGGACGCAGATTCCGTCAATGATTTATTTTTCCCATTTCCCGACAAGTTGATTTTTATTTCCAGTCAATTCGCTCGTTCGCCTTGAAGATTTCCGCGAAACAGTTGGAACATCAATCATAGGCCGGGCGAAGAAGAACACCACCGCGCTCCGCGCCCGGCGATTAAGAAACTCGAGGACGTGGAAGTATGGATGTTTTTCAGCTTTCGAACCATAATATGAATCTGAATGTACAGAAATTCGAAATTTGAACAAGTTACATATTGGGCCAACGAACCCATGGATCAACATCTAAAGGACTCTTGTCCACACAACTAGCGCGGATGGTTTCGAAATGCTCGCAACTGCTTGACGATCAAGAAAATTCCATTAGTGCAAATCAATCTGAAATTGCGATCTAGCCAATAAGCATTTCGACGTCTTGAACGATGCAATGATCATAAAGTACGTATACACATCTGACAAATCTTATCTGGCCGAGTACAGCGTTATATGAAGAAGTTGCCAGTTCACAGCATGGAGGAACACCTTGAATTTTCAACGGGGCGTTGTTGTGACTCATTTCCATTCTATGGATTGTCTGCAAAATGCCTTTGAGGTATGGTCCATCTGGATTCGCGCGGAGGTAACAACAAACAAGTTTTCGCCAACATTTTGCACATCTGTTCGGCCATCTATCTTCCGTGTCCATCTTGGGTATATTGTGCGCTGATCGTGCCCAAGGAGGTCACTTAGAACTCCATCATCATAGCCAGTACGGTGTTTGTTCGTTTGATCGACCTGAACCAAAGGTATATTATTAAATCCGCGGAAGCTTAGGATGCATTTGGATATTCGGCACTTTTGTAATGCTGGCTGCTGTCTTGGGTGGGAACGATAGAGCGGACTAGTGCCTATTGACTTCACCCGTATTGATGTAAGTCGTACTGGCAGTTGCAATTGCAACAGCCAGCCATTGTCAGATCGTTTTTCGTATATATTAATGTATTATCGTACATATGTACATTTTGATTGATTAATTGATATCCAGAGTTAATTGCATGCCGCATTATTTATGAGTTATTTGCGGATAACCGCGTGTACGGTTCGGCGAGTGAATGGAAGTGTAATGTTGTTGCAATCGAAGATTTTATAACATTATGTATGTACCTGTATGAAAACGTAATTAATCGTTTGCGAAAGATGAAAACTTATATGCACGAAAAGATCTAGATATGCTGAGATAACAACATTTAACGATGTGTGTCACGGTAAGTATATAGAAATTCGATGGTTACAACTAAATTTTAAAAATTCAGCATCTGTAAAAAATAGCTGATATTTCGCAGTTCGGATATGTTGGATAAGCCGAAATATACAGGACAATCATCAATGGCCGTAGCTGGCGACTTCAATATATGTATTAATAAGTACCCCCAGACAATAAATACCAGAAGATACTGAACTATTATGAAACTGTGACCGATATGTTTAAAATAATTATACAGATAGGTACACCTTAACTTAACCCATAAGATAACAAGTCCCATTGTTGCGGAAACCCAGCGTGTTGCTCTTTTATTTTCTTCCCAGAGCCCACAATATGAAAAACAGCGAAATAAATGTCAACAATTCTTACATTTAACAATATTATTGAATCGACCTCCTTTTGCAGTTCTGAAATACATTATGTAACTTTGAAAATAATATGCGGTCAACATAGGTTTTTTTTCGAAATTGGAGGGCAGCTTGGCTGACCCAGACTTGCCAAAAAAATCATCGAGGGTAGCATCCAGATGGATAGACAGACGGACATCGCTCAATCGATTTCTCCCATCACACTGATCAATAATATATATACTTTGTATAGTCGGAGGTGCTTCCTTCTGTGCATTGCAAACTTAATGACAAAGTTAATATCCTTTCACATAGTGACGGGTATAAAAAGAATACATCACTGGAAGCATGCCAGTCAGAGAAGAACTCCCAGATTTTCTTTAAATAACTCCAAGTGTACCCCTAGGATCGGCACTTAAACCCCAATCCATACAACCAGTTAATTAATAAAAACAAGCATACCACTTTCAACTAAAAAAATTCGGATGTATCTTGCTTTGGTTGTCGTGACCTTAAAAAACTATTACTTTCAATTGTGGAAGTTTGGTTTCAGGCAAAGACTTCCGATGAAGGTAAAAAGGATTAATAATTACGCTGCGGCCTCGGAAAAACAAAATTTGCCCGAAACTTGCCAAATGTGCTATTCTCAGTATCCCCTTTCATTCGACACTCATCGTGGCCATTTAACCGCTCTCTACAAAAATGCTCTTTTTGGACCTAAGAATCTCCCGAAAAGATTCAAACCAGGATCTACCTTTACCCTGTTTCTCAAGAAGTCCGAAATCCTTTAAAATGATCAGTTTTACATACATTGTACTAAATATCTCCTTTCGAACGACACCCATCATGCTCATACCCTGCTACTTGTAGAAAAATGTCCTTTCTGATGGTAGTATCCTTCGTCAAAGTTTATATGCATCGCGAAGGCCTCGTCTCAACGAATCCTGTATTTTGATTCCCATATCGCCTATAGTACACCCCCCTCACACATACACAGGGCCAGGGCCTTTTGTGCCCCAGGACATCTTTATTATAATAGGCGTGTTTTTTGCACTCCGGTATAGGTAAGTTTAGTGTAACTACATGGAGTTACAAAAATACATAGCCCCCAACCACTTAACTATAATCCAAGATTCATCGAAATCGGTCCACGGGAAAGACCCAGGGGAATGAATTGACAAATGAGTTTTCGTTCACTTCAAAGGCCAATTTACCGCTATTCAGGGCCGGATCTACTATATATGTGCAGGTTGTGCATTTCAACAGGGCGCTAAACCTATTGAGATCAAGGTAAACAAACGATTTCACAAAGATCCGAAGAGCATATTCCGGTGCGCATTCTCCACAAAGCTTAAAGTCCTAACTATCAGCGTTTGGAGAGTCGCCCGAAAATTCCACACAAAGTGTAAAAAAAAATTTCGATTTGAAAACATAAAAATGTATATTTTTGCTGGTCCTTTCGGCAACTCTAACGTCCAATTAGTGATAGCTAGGACTCTGAATTTTGTAGAGAAATTGGAAATATTCGAAAATTTCGATTAGATTTGAGGCGCCCAAAGATGGGATCTTAATAAGTGCAAATTTTATAGTCCAGTCATATTAGCTTTTCTAATAGGAAAAAAATAGAGTAAGGCTAATTTTTGTGGTTTTTGCATCAGTGGGCGCTCAGGAAACTAAAACTCATTTTGCTAAAAAAAAATTTTTGATCGGATAGGTCCAAAAAAGGACAAAAAAGGATACTCTTTAATTCTTGACCGGAGGTTGGCATCTTGGGTATCATATCAAAGGGAGCGTCGAGTAAATTAAATATCCGGTGTTTGTTTCCTGTTTCAAGGACCGTCAACGGAATAAATGGAAAATTATCTTGTTTCCCGTGTATTTTTCAAAAGCCATAACTACGAGAATAATTCAAGCTATCTCTACTTTTCTCACTTTTCAGAATTAAATTTGCTAAGAAAAAAATTGATCGGAAAGCTCTGAAAAAGGACACAAAAGGACACTAATTACACACTTTGATTGAATGTGAGCATGTGGGGTGTCAATGAGAATAAGTTTTACTTCGAGCTATGGAGTTTCCGAGGTATCGAGTTTCCTAGTTATGGAGTCTTACTAAAAAAAATATCGAGTGCCCTCTCATATAATTTTCTGTGCATTTTATTAGAAATAATTTTCGCAACGAAAAGCGACCCCTAGTCCTTATCAACGGATTCAACGAATGAACGAAATGTAACTTGGATACTTGTTTTGTGTTATTTTTTTCAGCGAATTGAATATTTATTTGAAAACGGAAATGAGAAGCTTCGACTTATATAACAGTTCGACTAATAGAATCTCGCCGACTGCCAAACAAAGAATTCAACTTCGAGTTGTAGAGGTTCTTTTTGAGTTATCGTGTTTATTTCTATTGTATTTTGCTGATCTGGGGAATCGGGTTTTCTTCGATTTATAGAGTTTCGAGTTATCGAGTTTCCACTTCACTTCAACCTCACCCCAAAGATAGATTTTGCTTATAAAAATTTAGTTTTTATGCAGTCACAAGGAAACCTCACCTAAATGTCTTTACAGAAGTTACAAACTATATAAAATAACGGATAATTTCATAACACTACGCCATGGGGCTGCCGGTAAACTACTAGCTTTATAGAAAGGTATCCAACTGTTGGCCGTGCCCGAAATGAGAGTTTTTCCCTCATTTGACTTCCCCAAATAATACGAATCGAAAAGACAAATAAAAGGGCGAGTTTTCACACACATGCACAGGGCGCCATAGAACCTAGGCCCGGCGTTGCCGCTATTCCAGTCACTGATCAAAATTGTGGTCTTCCATTCTATGTCAGGGCCATCAGAGGATCACGTATACCAAATTTTGGTGAAGCTCGCATCATGGGCAGATCGATCTGTTCAAGCACGACTAAAAATGTTAGCGTTTTTATCCTCCACTTTGCATTTTTTGTCTCAATATGCAACGGCCTAAAAAGCTAGTTAGAAAAAGCCCTATTAAAATTTTGACATTTCCACAGGTTTCTGATAAATTTCATTCAATTCTAAAGAATCCAAATGTATACCTTCTATATGTTGTATAAAATGTCCATTTCCTCTCATTCCAATCCTTTCATTTCTTAGAAGCATATGTCTTAAAATTTTCCCAATACATACTCATTTAAGATTCCTTGCGAAAGATGCACATATCATTTCCATCCACTACAATGTCCACACAGTTCAAATTGGTAGCTTCGATAGAACACATTTGCCTCATATGAAATGGAAAAGTGTAAGGCAGCAAGGATAAATGTGTCTATATTGCTTTATGCTGTTATAGACACGATGCAATGATGTGCTGCATACAATTTCTGGATATATTCGAACCATTTCGCCTTTCGTATCAAGTCTTTATCTTAAATTTGCGTAAAGGAATCGGATCTAAACAGAAATCGTTTATGTAACTGGCCCGGCCAATATTTAGTCAATCTGAGCGGTTACGTATGTGTAAGCACTTGACTTGTCAAGATTCTCTCTAAATATCCTGCTATGAAATATATTGAGGGTATTTCAGAGTTTCTACAAGACATTTCGGGTTTTTGGCTATCTTGTTCACTGTTCACTGCTCGAGACTGGTTCGCCAACATCTTAAATGTAGTTACATACGGTATGCAAGTTTGGAAGATTGGATGGTTGTCTTAGATAAATCTTATCGTCTAGTGACATTCCTTGATGGTCTATCTTTTTGGCCATATGTATAGTAGAAGGCCGAGATAGTAAATTTCTATAGTGAAGGTGTTACCGTTTGCAATGTTTAGTCATACCTAGTGAGTTATCACGTTACTTTGTATCGTTGTAATAGGTCAAGGAATCGGATAGCATTTAATTCGGCAATCCACAAAGTCTCTCCGTCTTAGGGCTACATAACTTAAGTAAGAAGGTCGAGCTTACTTGTACGGCCGTCAATATGCATTTGAAATACATGCAATGAAATCGTTGTAGCTGTTAGATTTAAGCGACTAGTCATTCTCTATTATAGAGTTTGACATATGAGTAGCCTCCAGAAAGTGTGTGATAGTCAGATAGATATTACAAATTGTTTCCAATGTAACTGATTGTAGGGGGTACCTACGGAAATTAATTTTTTTGAAATATATGAGAATTTCAGCGAAAATTGTTCATTTTTGCGAATAGAGGCGATATGTTCTAATTTGTACTTTTCACACGAAAAAAAAATAATTTTTCAAAGAAAAAATCAATTATGGATAAGATTTTTCATTTAAGATTGATGTTTTTAGAAGTTTTCGGTTAATGCATGCATGTCTTTAGTAAATGCAGGGAGTTCGCAGAATCACGAGCACGTTGGCTTGCCAAACACCGAGCAAGTTGTTTCACGGAGAGAAAAAAATAATGAAATTTTACTAAATCAGTAGTAAATTTTACAGAAATGCAATGAATTTTGACCCCATCGCATTTGTAGTAAAATTAACTATTCGCGTTGTGAAAAAAGTTATTACATTGCAATAAAGTTCACTACAACACTAATAATAATTTATTGTTGACAATAATTAAAAGTAACCATCTATCACTATGAATTCCATTATGTACATATTAATAAAATTGATTTTTTTTCTTTTTTTTTCCACAATAGTACTAGTGAAAATTTGATATTTATGCTGAAGTAAATAAAAAACACCTATTATTTATTTTCAAAGAAGATTTTACATACATAAACAAATAAGAAAGTTCACAAACTTTTAAAATTATTCGTTTTTATTATAAATGGTTCAAACAATCCTCTTTATTCTATCTATACTAAGGATTTTCTTCCTGTTGTTCTGTTCTTTTCTAGAAAAAAAAACGGGCAATTAGAATCGAATTTTGGTGTTAAGGTTTCGAAAAATGGACTTCAGAGTTTGTATTGCAATATTTTAGGTGGTGATGCAAAAGTCCAACATTGAACCTAGTTGGCGGTCTGCAGTGTTTTATGCCCATAAATGGGTACTCCTTTAATATATTATTGTCTGTGATCTCACTTGCATGGGGTGTAAACTCGGAATCCATCATAAACTGAATCTGTTCGCACAGGACCCTGTGCTTAGAAAACTACCGACCACACCGCCACACCAACCAAACTGCAATTAATATTACAATTGATTTGAATTTATAAATTACCTTTCCGTATGTCATGCATCGCATCCCCATTTACTTATTTGCTTCACTGTTGATTCTGTCAATGTACTTCCTGAAATAATAATAATTTTGTACAGAAATAAATAAACGTAAGATAAACCTCAAATCTTTACTTACCAACCAACTAAATTGAATCCTCCAAAACGATAATTTTCAGCTACTCCGCTGTACCACACCGACATAAAAATTATTTTTGTACAAAATATTTTTCTTTTGACATTTGTTTTTCACAAAATTTAATAAGTATTACAAATTGGTTGAAAATTCATTGTATGTGCAATTAAATTTCACAGCTAAAGAGTGTAATTAGTTTTTTCATTACATTGTAATAAAAGTTATGATAGCAAACAATATGTCAAGTTCACAATATTTTGTAGTAACCCGATTAAATATTACTGATTCTGTAATGAATATTCATCATTAAATTTTTAGTAAATGTTACTACTCGTTTTAGTAAAATTTACTACGGGAATTTCTCTCCGTGAGTCGGATTCTGATGTTCGATGAATTAACTTTATTTTCTGCTATGCGATTTAAAAAAAAAATAAATAAAAGTTTTCCTAGTGCGGACTCCAAAGTTCAAATGAATAGCAGATACTCAAGGAAAAGCGTAACAATATTGGAGTCGCTGTGCATATCAGTTTCTTTTTTACAGTAACTCTTTGAGGAGCGTTATCGGCTAGCGTGTTTGTAAAAAATAGACACGTAAGGTTTCTTTGCAGTGCCGAGCTTTGACCACTTGCTTCAGTTTGCGTCAATCTCTAGAATTTCCCGAGTGATAGAGAACACCGAAAAAATGTACAAAATTATGTTTTATGCGAATCTTAGCGAATTTTAGTAATGTCTTTTATACTTTTTTATTCCCATGTGTAATCATAAGTTCAAAACAGAATAAGCCTATTTCAATTTGGTATAGAAACGATGGTTTGGTATAGAAATCATGATAAATATTATTAAAATGTAAAGTTTGTCTCTATATGAATTACAACCACTAAATTGACATTAGAAATAATATATGTATTTTCATATTAATTAATACAGGTGATCTCTCTTTATCTGAAATAACGGTGACTAAACAATCGAAACTTTCCAATACATCCATTCAACTTCCGCACTAATTCCAGCATAATTTTAACAAATAGGTCTGTATGATAAATGAACTAGAAACGACCGCATTAATTTATTATTATTATAAAGCGAAAAATCTGATTTAGTGCTCAGTATGCCATATCCATTTATCAATTGCAATCGTTTGATTCGAGCCCGGATTTATGTCCATTATGTACGATATACAATTCCGCATATTATTATTATTACTTTTCTCACACTCACTACTGCACAGTCCCTGATCCCTGCTGACTAATCGAAAACCAAATCCTAAGGGTAGGTATGTATGTATAGGTATGGATTCAAAACTAGAGTCGCCATTACGAAACGCGTAAATGATTTTCCCAGAGAAAATGAAGTGTTTTTGACAGCTTCGCTAATGAATGATTTGATTTGTGTCCTTTCCGTCTCATGAACAGAAACATGCACATGTCTAAAGGTATATTTTATAAATTGAGTCCCGTATCTGCACATATAATAATTTCATTATATTGTCCGCTGCGCTCATTCACCCACATATACCGAGTATTTTAGGTTAGCATTATTTCATTTCGTTTTTATGTTTTACCACTGCAATTAATTGCGAATTTCTATAGAGTATGCTCGATTTGTTTTAGCCACCTAGGTTTGTATGTTGTTTGAATTGTCACAATAGTAGTTGTTGCTGGACACCCTTCCTATCGGTCTGAATGCGACACGGGTGGGTGAGTAGTTTTCCTTTTTGACAAGCCAAACACCCCCCCATCGGGTAGATGGCGTTTTCACTATTTTCTGTCTAAATATATAACCACTTGAACTGGTCATTTGCTGCCACTAAGCTCATGCATCCCCCAGATCATCATTCCAAAAGTTTTAGGTTTTTCAGGCCTCTTTTCGTTGCTGATGTCATAGACATGAATTTGCACGGACATTAGCTGCACTTCATATAAATCATAACCTAATTAAAATATTAGTCCGTTTTAGAAACGTTTTTGAACTAAACAACAAAAAGGCTGCGGCTGGAGCGGGGACAAGGATATATTCTCTACGTATAGAATTATGTATGGAGCATTTTCCATATCCTGTGTAGTATTCGAGTATTTGAACCAGTCGAAATATTTTATGTGTATCCTCGATGATAATAATGCGTCATTTTTCCACCATGTTTAGGAACAGAATATGAAATAAAACGACCGAATACAAAATATAATGGTAATGGAATAATGCTGGTGGGTGGCCACGTTCCCTTTTAATGACAGAGGATACGTGCTGACTACGATAAGGCTGTGAAAGTTTGTTTGACAAATTGAAATTATTTGATTATGTAGTTATATGTACATATTATTATTTTGTTATGGGAGTACCTACCTATTTCATATTTTGCCATATTTTTTAAGGAAAAAAAAACGCGAAACCCAAGATATTTTTTGTTGTATATTGCACCCTATCTTAACAAGTGTACGAAAATGATAGTCTAAACTTTTTTAATCAATCATTAAATTTGTCAGAAAATGGTCTACAGTGAAACCTATCTAAAAAAACTCTGGTATTAAGCGACCACCTCTCATAACGACCGATTTTTTTGGGAACGGAATTTGTTTCCATACAACTCCATTCATTTGTTCCCCGTATTAAGCGACCACCTGTTTGTCATTTGTCCATACAAATTTTACCCTTCTTAAACGACCACCTCTATTAGCGACCATAAAAATGCGATCTGCCCGTATAAACCCAGCAAACAATTTCTATCGTTCGCGATACGAATTCAATTCGCCTGCTCGAAAAAATTTCTCGAATTTCATATCGAATTCTGATTAAAGTCGTCACTCCCTTCGGGAAGGAATAGTGACCGATATTAATCCGCCAGGATGATAATTTGGCGATAATAGACTAATACATAGAAAAAGTGAAATTTTTTTATTTATTTTGTATTTTCCCTTTTTTTATTTTTTTTTCTGTATTTTACCTATAACTTTTTTTAACTTACATATTTTAATTTTACCTTCTTATACTTTGCTTCTACTGGGAATCGAACCTATCACCTATAGTTTCGTAGTCCTACGTCCTACACCTGAGCTATCTAAGATTACAAATTATGAGAATAAATTACTCGTTTTATTTTTTTACAATTTCATAATTCTCTCGTTGTGAGGAATTACTATTTTATCATCTTTGCAATAATAAGACGATATTTCGTTAATAGGAGTCATATTCCTGTCATATTGATGACGATAAAGCGATTTTTCGTCGAGGAGACAAGTTTACGATAAATTTTTCATTTGAATGATATCGTTTTCGTATCATTTTTGTGATTTTTCAAAAAAACGATAAAATTGTTTGCTGGGAAGCGACCATAGGCAAGTACACATGTGCTTATATTTTGGGTATGTATGCTTTTTTTGCAAGTTTTCTTAATAAATTCAACAATTAACGGTATTAACTCATAAAAAAGCATAAGGCCCCAGAAAATGTAAGTCGTTACATTACGCGAATAATAATAGATTATAGGCAGTAAGCAGCAAAAGCAAAAATGTCCAATCAGATTTAGTTTTAGTTTTTTAGTTTTTGTAGCCATCATTTGGTCGTGATACAGCTGCTGATTTCATTGTTGTTCATCAAAGATCAATAGTGAAGTTATTAGGTGATTTCAGATTGCAAAATGTGGTGGAAAAAATTTTGTTTTTGGTTCTTATGTTTTTTTTTGCTGAGTTTCAATCCGGAGCTTCCAACCAAAATTTCGTTACGGAACAGGGTCAAAACCGAAAAAAAAACCCGTACATTTTCGGAGTTGTTCCGTTTTTGGCTTATAACTTCAAAACAGTATACATTTCTCCATAAACCATTCCATTAAACTGTTAGAGAAAGCATGATTGCGGGTCCAACGCGATATTAATCTTTAAAATGCGTTAAGCGGTATTGCTACAATTGATAGCCATTTTTTTGGCGATTATGACCCTGTTTCAAAACGAAATGTAGGTGGGAAGCTACGGATTCGGGCTCAGCACTCCAATCTCCAACATACGTAAAGAACAAGAAAAATGCAACTTTTGCGACCAAAATGAAAAGCCGTTCAATCTCAAAATTTAATTCATAATATGGACCTATGCTAAAAATGGCAAATATGAATCATCAATTGTAGTAATACAGAAATGAATAGTTTCGGAGTTAGGAGCCAAAAAAACGGAAGAACAACGAAAATGTTGGGGTTTTTCGCGATTTTGACACTGTTTCGCAACGAAACTTTGGTGGTAAGCTTCGGATTCGTCCTCAGCAGCCAAAAAAAAGAGAAAAAAATTTTGCAATCTCATGTAGGTACTACGTTTGTCATCTGGATACTACAACGTGTTTGATAAATTATAATTTTACTGTTAATGCGATCCGCGTTTGACCTATTTTCAAGTTTAAATGCTGAGTAACTTTGAAAAATGTTTTCAAAGTTTTCGTGGAGAATTCGAATTCATTCAATAAAGGTTGTTGCGTTTTCTTGTTAAGAAAAACTAGTAATTGAAAACGCTAAAACGTATTTCTATTACCATTGGTAGAACTCAATTATTTCATTATTTTATAAAAGAACTTAATCGAGTTTTTATCGGGCGTGAGCAGAATAGAATTCTTGAATGAAATATGCAACAGATGCATCTTCACATGTTCAAATGTTCTCCTTTTTAACATGAGTGGTTGTTTTGCAAAGCATTGGCCAATTCGTCGTAATTCTGTCAATTTTGTCAAGCTACGGTGAAGTATGCAAGCCTTTCAAAATGTTTCTATTTAATCCGTCGACAGCTCTTGCATTCCACAAATCACAGGTATAAACAGCAAATTTGCGCTATTTACTCTGTGGTCCATAGCCACCTTTACTAAATGCACCTCCTGTCAAGGAAGTTAAGTTGCTCTGTTCAATTCTGGATGGAAATTTAGGTCGTGGATTTCTTGAGAAGATAGTAGCTTTGAAATCTCTCACGTTAGCTTTAATTTAGGAAAAAAGTTGTACGTTGCCTCTAAATTGATGAATGTGTTCCCTAAGTTCATTACCCTCAGTGGCGCAACCACGGGAGGGGCTAAGGGGGCTAAAGCCCCTCCCAGACCCTGGAATTGGGAGAGAATATATTGCAAAATGAAATAATACATTTCCTTTGTAAATTTTTAAAAAAATATGAAAAGCGTGCACTCTAAAACAGCATTGTAAATTTAAACCCATTTTACACTTACTAATATTTTACAAATACACAATTTTCGACGTGGAATTATTTTGGTGGCGTATTTACACCCTTTCAAATGGCGCAATCTAATATTTTTCACCTTTCTACGTAAAAATACACAGAAATTTGCCCAAAATGCCTATATAATGATTATTTTTAGATGTTAAGTGTGTAAATTTTAACAGTGATGTCGGTGTTTACTCAATTTACGCAGGAATAGTGTAATTAAGCGTTTTATAGGCATTTTGTGTGTAATATTTTACTTGATTTATAGAGACTTGCAATAATTTCTATTGTATCTCATTTCCATTTTGAGTGTGAAGTGATACAGTTCAGTTAGTGATTGGTGAAGAAAGTGTAGAGTTAAGTTTAGTTGTAATAATATATTATGTATTTAGCATAAGTACTCTTAACAAAAAATAGCGATACAATAAAATATATTGAAAATGGACATCGCTTCGTTTTATTCAATAAATAAATTTTCAGATATCTTATCATTTTCCTTTTCAGATTTGCATGGAATAGATTGATAATTGAAAATTTTTTGTTTCTCACACTTTTCAGGAGTAAATTGGTGACCACAAGAAAAGTAGGTAAGTCGAAAATGATAATTTTTCAGGCCAACCACTTTGAGGAATATAGAAAACGTGCATTCGTAGTTTGCGCCTAAAAGTGTAATACACAATTTTGTGGAAAGTAAGCCTCAAAATAGCTGCCTTGAAAAGTTATTTTTTTCGAACTTATCTACATCTTTCCTGTGGTTATGGAAATGAAAGATTGAATAATACATATTCTAGTTGAAAATTACACACTTCAATGTAGTATATTAACGACAGAATTACTCTATAGATACCTCATCCAAAGACGCATTAATTCGTCCAAAATGTCTAAAAACACACCATTGATTAGAAACCACTTCAAAACAATGCCAAATTTACACAAACTGTTGCTTAAAATTAGACAATTCCTATGCGTATTTTCTTACGACCAAAATGTGTAAAATACTGCGTTCCGACTTTTGTGTAAATTTACGGTTATAAAAATAGGAAACTAGTTTTCTAGTATTTTGCGTGTAAAATTCAACTAAATTGTCTTAGAGTGTGGTTTTCGAGAATATGTTCCTCGCCAGTGTTGATGGTCTGTGCAGGCTACAACATCCTTATCAGAATTTTGAAACATAGCTGTGCAAAAAAAAAGACACTGGTCTGAAGCAACGATTGTAAAAGAAAAAAAATCTTCAAAATGAATGCTTGCAAAAAAATGAACTAGATTCAATTGTGGCATCCTTCGATCTTATAGGTATATCGCCAGTCGTATCAATTCACATCCAACATCAATTGGTTCTTTGCAAAATAGAGTCCCCTAAGAGCTTTCATTGCTACACTCTAAAAAGTGAATTTAAATTTCCGCTGAAAATGCGGTAATTTTACACTTTTTCCCGCTTATAATCACATACAGAGTGCATTTTTCAACAATTTCTGTGTAAAATAAGAAAATTACACCAAAATCGGTGTGAAATGTATGTTTACGCTACACTTCTGTATAATTCAGATTTTCTGGTGCATTTTTACAACGTTTATGTGTATAATTCGGATTTGTGGTGTATTTTTACAACGTGCAGTTGAAGTTTTACTCATTTTTTGTAGCGTGCTCTCCAGTTGTCATACTTCAATCGGCTGTACTTAGCACAGTGTACCGCATTTTTCCAAAAATTCTCTGCATTTAGAACTCATGTGTACACGCTCTGTGGCTCACTTGGTTGAGTCGCACTCTACGATGCTAGTAATCTAGAGGTCTTGAGATCGAATCTCGGCGTGGTCCAAAATTGTCGTACATGTGTGGATAAGAAATATTTAGTGCTTGCAACATTACACTCCGAAATGATATGCAAAGTAACGTTGACTGGAAATTACCTATAAACGGCTGAGTTACGGTACTGAGAAGAAGAACAAGTGTACAGATCGCACAAAAAAGACCATGTTGCAACCTCCGATGTAGACGAAAAACTGCTGAGCAAAACTCGACCGATACTTGTTTATATTTTATATAGCCAGCCTTAAATAGTTTTATTGATAGCTATATTATTTATAAAGGTTCGCCACTTAAATCTTTACAACGAAAAAAGAGTGAAACCGCATTATATTCCTATTATTACGGAGTGTTTTTACACATAGCGCGGTGTAAATTTGCTAATATATTGGAGTACTTTTTTAAACATTTTTTATGTAAAATTACACTTGATTTGCAAATTTAGATTGCAGAGTAATTTCACTATTATAATAGAAGGAAACAAAGTTTCCTTCTATTATAAGAGTAAAAATTTCATAGAGTGTATTTTGCCCGAGAAGAAAAGGTTCCCTGCAGCCATTAGCCCAACTTTGATCCGGTTTTGGATTGTCACTAATTCCCATTTTTTTTTTTACATTTACTAATTTGGCTCTGATTGCGGTAACTTTGCAATGTGCTATTGCTTTAACATTTATGACGCTACGAAACATTTTATGTCGAAAAAAACGTGAATATAACGGCACTACTGTACAATGCTATGAAAAAAGCGCCATCCCCCAACTTGCGGCAGCACCATTAAATATATAGTAATGCAGATGAATTTAGCACCCTCCAGGACAAAATCCTGGTTGCGCTACTGATTACCCTTACTAACCGCCCACCTCTAATAGCGACCACTCTTTCCGGGAACCGAAAGTGGTCTCTTTAGACAGGTTTCACACGCTTGCGAGCAAAATTTATCAATACGATTGAACGTATATTAGTTTGGTATTTCCTTTAATATTGTATGCCATTTTAAAGATGTCTCAGCTGCATTTTGGTAGTGATTTTATCGATATTTACCGCGCACTTGTGAAGAGAATAGGGCCAGTGACAAAAAAGTACGATAAATGGGAGTCTGTATCAAACCGCTTAGTCAGCGAGCAATTTCTCTCGTCCGCGATACGAATTCAATTCGCCTGCTCGAAAACATTTCTCGAATTTCATACCGAATTCTGATTAAAGTCGTCACTCCCTTCGGGAAGGAATAGTGACCGATATTAACTCGCCAGGATGATAATTTGGCGATAATAGACTAATACATAGAAAAAGTGAAAAAATTTTATTTATTTTTTATTTTCCCTTTTTTTTGTTTTTTTTCTCTATTTTACCTTTAACTTTTTTTAACTTAATTTTACCTTCTTACACTTTGCTTCTACTGGGAATCGAACCTATCACCTATAGTTTCGTAGTCCTACGTCCTACACCTGAGCTATCTAACATTACAAATTATGGGAATAAATTACTCGTTTTATTTTTTGACAATTTCATAATTCTCTCGTTGTGAGGAATTACTACTTTATCATCTTTGCAATAATAAGACGATATTTCGATAATAGGAGTCATATTCCTGTCATATTGATGACGATAAAGCGATTTTTCGTCGAGGAGACAAGTTTACGATAAATTTTTCATTTGAATGATATCGTTTTCGTATCATTTTTGTGATTTTTCGAAAAAAACGATAAAATTGTTTGCTGGGTCTGGATATACTGGTGTTGGTGATTCAATTCAAACTGCCCCTAAAGCCCTGGATTTTTGGTAAAATTTATTCAAATTACATATGTCGAAATAGAGCCAAAATTAACGCTTCTGCACTTAAGGCATTAAAGCTGTTAGAAATAATGGAGCTAGCATAAAATGATATAAGAAAGATTTGATCGATGGAGATATTAAGATTTAAGTCGTACAAGAAAATGCTCTTTTCAAGAATCCTCAAATGCCTGTGGCAGTTAAAGGGTTAAGAATTCGGGGTATGTTCCTTAAAACTTTTTTGCTGGAAACCACATGGGGAATCACAATCCGGTGCGTTTATGCGGCAGTTTCCGGACACCCTGTATAGAGTGTCCTAATAATTACCACACAAATGCACCGGAGAATCATATACCCTGAATTATTAACCCTTTACCTGACTCACGCATTTTAAGATTCCTAAAAAATAATTTTCTCAAACAACCTAACCATTTTATTCCGGTAATTTTACTGGCGTAGTTTTGGAGATATTCAGGTTTAAGTTGCTTGGGAGAATGCTTTTTTTTAATCTTGAAATGCCTGTGGCACCCAAAAGGGCCAAGTATGCGGAGTATGTACAAGTTTTTGCTGGAAATCACACGAGGAGTAATTTTTCGCTGGCAAAAAAATAGTTTCCGGACATATAGAGTTTATATGTAATTTTATTTAATGTTTATATATGTTTTATGCATTATGCGCATACATACATTATGTGTACGTAAGTACATACATACATACATATGTATGTATGTATACGTAGAACGTCATACACTTCGTGCAGCATTTATACATGGGAATTTGTTTTTTATAGTTACCATTTTCATTTTTGTCGATCCGCCGAAATGAAGGACGCGGTTGTTGCTTGGATCGCATGTTGATTTCGACCTAATTTTCGTTTCGAATTAAATCTAAAAAGGAACACTGATTTACACCATCACGGCACACTAAAATACTGGAACACATCTGAAAAATAAAAAAAAATGGCATTGATTTAGTCACACAATTCATGGCGTACTTCAAAAAAAAATTGTGTAAGCAATGAATGAATTTATTTTTTGTGCAGTTTTATAAACTTATTTACTTTTTATTTAGCTTACCGACTACAGTCAAAAAAACGGTTAAGTGCAACACAGTTGGGCAAAATCGGATAAGTGGACACAATTTTCATGCATCATCCCTTCAATGCGATGTTCAATACATTTAAAAATGGATAAGTGCGCAGCGCATAAATGCACAACACGCTTAAGAGCACACAATTTTTTGGCAGCATTATCAAAATTTTATCGAGATTTTTATTATGGAAGCCGCGTCATCGACGCGGCCGCACCACAGCGACTCGCTCATTCCATATAAAAACTCGTTCTTCTCTCATTTTAAAAACGAGTTTTTATATTGAATGAGCGAGTTGCTGTCGTGCAGTCGTGTCGAGGAAAATGTACCTTAAGGTTGAGATCGCTCATTGTCTTGACGAAATAAATTTTTATCAAAATTGGCAGTTTCTTCGTGATTTCAGCGTCCATATTATCAGTCTCAATCAGTCTCTTCCTTTGGTGATATGATAATATGTACTATCACAGTACCTACTGCACAAAAAAAAACCCCATAGAAAATATTTTGGAAACATCGATGTTCGATGGTCATCCCTCGATGCTCCCCCTCCAAACTGGCGCCTTGCAGGGCATTTTTGCAGTCAGCTGTTAATTTGATAACGGTGAGCCCTGAATTAAGATTCCGTATCACTTTGTCTTCACTGCAAAAATAAACTATTACAATCGCAAAAAAAACGAGACCGAGGCTGATTTCGGGCGCGGCCGAAGTTTGAATACCCGTCACATTTGAATGAAACTTAAGCTGCTTTTGTGTTAATAATTTTTACCGCAGCCCTATGACATGTTCCAATTCCATCTGTTCCTGGATGCGTTGGGGTTAGTCTCTAAATTGCCTTTTTGGAGTAAAAAATGGTGCGTTCACTTAATCGTTTATAGGCTACTTCGAGTCAACGTTACATTGCATATAGAGGAGTGTGTATATAATGTGGCAACCACTAGTATATATTTCCTGGACCACGACGAGATTCGATCTCCGGACCTCTAGTGCAGCGCTTCCCAAACGGGGTTCCGCGGAACCCTGGGGCTCCGCGATACCAGCTTAGGGGTTCCGCGAAAAATTGTGAAAATATGATGTTCTGAAAATTGCAATAATACTGTAAACACAAACAAATTCTGAAATTATTGCCATTAACTGTATTTGGCGGTTTTTAAGGAATTTGTGTATACTAAATACATGAGAGACATGATAGTACACCGACACACTATAGAAAACGTTGTACATATAGTTTACTTGCTCGTTCTGTTAGAGAGTTTCATGGCATACCTTCAGAACGAAAGTTGGCGCTGCATTTTGGCATATTTGGCAGACATTTTTGATTTTTTCACGTCGGTCAATTCAAGGTAAGGACGAAAATTTTTTGACGTATACTGATAAAATAAGTGCCATGAAAGGCAAACTATTACTTTCGAAGAGGCATGTTGTAGAGGAAACCTGGAAATGTTTCCATCCCTCAATACCGCAAGCGATAAAATCAAAAATCGAATAGTCGAGCATTTGGAAACTTAAACGGTTGAAAAATATTTCCCCTATTGTTTAACACATAGCAGTTTGATTGGATAAGAAATCTCTTCGTGGCATGCAAATTCATATTTCACCTTGCCCAGAAGAAGAAGAATTAACGTCGCTTTCCTCAGATCGAGGTCTAAGATTAAAATTTGCCTGAAGAATTTTTGATATCCGTCAAGAAAAAACTTCCTGTTTTGTCAACAAAAGAGCTGTAAATATCCTGCTATTGTTTTCAACTTCATATTTATGTTAAATCGGATTTTCAACTATGCTCAATATAAAAAAAAACGTGACAGCCTCAGGAACTTGTAGGAGTATATGCGAGTGGCTTTGTCATATATTAGGCCTAATATCACTGAAATATGTAAAAATCACCACGCACATAATGTTTCTCATCAAACTGATCTATTTTTTTTTTTAATAACAGCATACTTCAACTATATTGATACTTTTTTCTCATAACACATTTTTCTCCTTGTATGGGTACGATGAACGTTTTGTCTTGTCTATCAACGCTCGTCTTGTCTTAACGACCCATTTTTGGGGTTCGACGCGGTTCCGCGTATTCAAAAAATTTGGGAACTGCTCTAGAGTACTAGCATTGTAGAGTGCGACTCAACCAAGTGAACCACAGAGCGTCCTGGCCGAACAATTGCTCTGATATGATAGAATTTCATCATAAAATGTCAATAAGGAAATGCGAACATTCTCAATTGGTGTTTAAAAAACCGTAATGGGATAATTTATTGAAACTTGTTAACCATGTTCGTCTATTGCATTTTTGGTGTTTTTGGTAATGCTTATCTGGGAAATTAATTAGAATTAATATATTATTCACTAGTTGGAAATTATATATTCCAAAGACACCACTTGGTGACTTTTTTAAACCCAACCCACATAGAGGATAATATTTTTCAATGACAAAACACCAACTAATGTTAAAATGTTACTTATCCAAGCATTGTGAATTTTTACACCGTCTTTGTTTTACTGTGCAGGAACACACTTGAATGTAGTTTGGTTAAGATTCAAAAGAAAAAAAGTTTTTCTTACAAGAATTAATATTTGGGGTTGGTTTGTATGACAGCCCTATGACATAATGTTCCGATTCCATCCATTCCTAGATATGTTTTGAGGCTTTACTAGGAACACATTCGGGTGAAATTTGGTAAAGATTGATTCACAAAGAAAAAAGTTTTTCATACAAGAACCTAATTTCCAGCGGTTGGTTGGCATGACGTAGTGTTCCGATTTCATTTGTTTCCTGATTTATTTGGTGGCTTCACTAAGAACACATTTGGGTGAACTTTGGTTAAGATTGATACATAAAGAAAAAAGTTTTTCTTAGAAGAACCTAATTTCCAGGGGTTGGTTTGTATGACAGCCCTATGACGTAGTGTTCCGAATTCATCTGTTCCTAGATATTTTTTGAGGCTTTACTAGGAACACATTTGGATGAAGTTTGGTTACGGTTGGATAAAAAAGGAAAAAGTTTTTCTTAGAAGAACTTAATTTTCAATGGTTCGTTTGCATGGCAGCTCTATGACGTAATGTTCCAATTCCAGCCGTTCCTAGATATGTTTTGAGGCTTTACTAGGAACACACTTGGGTGAAGTTTGGTTAAGATTGGTACATAAGAAAAAAAGTTTTTTTTAGAAAAACCTAATTTTCAGGGGCAACCCCTTGGCCCCATGGTCCGATTCCATTCGTTCCGATATATGTACAGCGTACACTAAAAAGAAACTTGTATACCAAATTTCAGCCCGATAGCTTTAAAACAGAGGGACTAGTTTGCGTTGCAACAGACGGACAGACAGACAGACAGACAGACGGACAGACAGACAGACAGACAGACGGACATCGCTCAATCGATTTCTCTCGTCACACTGATCAATAATTTATATACTTTATATAGTCGGAGGTACTTCCTTCTGTGCGTTGCAAACTTCATGACAAAGTTAATATACCCTTTCACATAGTGACGGGTATAAAAAGGAAGTGATGATCAGTTGGCTTTTCTCATATCGAAAGGCTTTAGTTTGGACGACTCGGATGTTCGAGACTGCTATCTTCACGTTGCTGAAAATGCAGTATCGAAGATTAAACATACTCGCAGTTTCCTAACCATAGTTATACGAGACTAAAATAAATTTTAGTTTAGTGTTACATTGGGTGAGGTTACCAAACAAAAAGTTGCGTATGCTCCGCAAACATGTTTGCCCTTCTGATTCCCTAATGATTGAAATACATATCACGCAGCAGCAGCAACATCAGCATCGCGAAATGTCAAGCTCAATGCATTTTACACTGCTGACAAGAATGCTGGGCATTCAGCATATTTGTCAGCTATGAAATTCTGCCGATGCTGCTGCTTCTGCGCGATATGTATTTGAAGCATAACTGTCATTTTGCGGATCACAAATAATCTCCGGTTCTTTTGTTTTACTTGTTCCATAAAGACAGACAAACGAACATTCAACAGAATTGAGGAAAATCTACACAAGAACTCTAAAATAATCGCCTAAATTCAGACGATATCAACATGTTTTTTTTTTTTTCAATTTTTGCATAAAAATTGTAAGAAATAATAATAATTTAACATAATTGGTATTTAACGATCCGTGAAAATTAAATCGTTTCTCCGGCGATTCGAACGCAGTTGATGAACAACGTTATTTAGAGTACTTCCTTATCTGTCAACCATTTCACTTTTCAAAGGATAATGATAATATCCTCCGCCGCCGCCATATCAAATTGTGTCCACTTCCACGCCATATGTATGCATGCGTATACCGTATATACGCCATACGCTATAACGTCCCAACCCAACTATTTCTCATGAACTTTCAATTTTTGAGTGATTTACAGAGGAAATCCTTTTTTTATGGCATCTCTCCTCCTGTTTCCATCGGCTTCATTCAAAATGACCACAAAAACAGGATTTTATGTAACGAAACGAGCAAACTGAAGTGGACGAGAAGAAAGCATGCACACACTACACACATACGTTATACTCTCATACCAACAAATGCAACATAAATCTTTCTTTTGGTGCATTAATCGAACCTAAAAATGGACATTATGTATAGAATTGAGGAAAGGAATGGGATATCCATGTAGATAGATGAGGTGTCTCTACATACGGAATGGAATGCTTGCGTGACAGTTGAAAAATCTCTGTGTAAGGTGTTTTCATCCATTCCGTTTTAGAAGGAACATTTTTTTGATTAAGATGTTCAGATATTGGTCGAGCCGGTATCGAAACGCTGTTATTATAATATTATGTGTGTATCTTTATTCTGGTCGTCCATCTGAAATTATATGATGACCAATCCTATTCTATCACATGGGATTGTCTTTTTAGGCATAAATTAAGACTATAAATTTTATTTAGGATCACATTTATCTTTGACAGATGGCGTATTTCACGTTTCCTTTATACATATAGTATTTGGTAGACAGGAATTCATTTTATGCTTTTCTATTGCGATGGGAAAGAACGAAGAAAGTAACCACTTTTCTCATTCTTCTTATATGGGTTGAAATGGACTTTTTTTCTCTATGCCTCTATGGTGTCCGTTTAATGAGATCTCAATAAATTGTAGTCTTTTCTTTCATGTTTAATGACCGTCTCGTCTTGAACAGAACAGACTGCAGATATAGTTTTATTGATGAGAATCAGCATTTTGACTGGATCTGTATTTCTTTTTCGAAGCAGTCATCGATTAGATAATCGTAAATCAAATTAACTTTGAAAGCGGCACAGAGGGTTGATGCTTGTCGTTTGTATTCAGTTTTGAAATTTATGACAATGGTTTAGAAAGTCTTTTATGTGTCTTGGGTGAAATGTGAAGTTTTTTTTTGTGCATTCGTATAAATAGTACATAAATAATAAATTCCATAAAGAAAGTACAATAGGCGTATTTTATTGAATTGAGGTGATAAGTAGGATATGCTTTTTAGTAAACCAAAGATGGGGAGTTTCAATATCTCTCCACAATAGCAGGAATGCAATCAACATTAAAT
Source organism: Microchrysa polita (assembly GCA_949715475.1). Classification (NCBI taxonomy): domain Eukaryota; kingdom Metazoa; phylum Arthropoda; class Insecta; order Diptera; family Stratiomyidae; genus Microchrysa; species Microchrysa polita. The sequence continues at coordinate 85,461,558 of OX454418.1, read as the reverse complement.
ATTTTCTGGCGACGATCATAAATGTGACTTTTATAGCACAAGTCTCCGAAGGCCTTCTTTCATTTGCTAAAAATTGACAGACATCAAAGATTGCATGCCACAACTGCACTAAAAGGTTTTCAAATCGAAATTCCTTGTACACAGGAATACGATGGTGACAGACGTGTATCTTGCCAATTCAGATGCTAAATAGTCTTGTGTCACTTTGAAATAGGCAGACAGGCGTCTTTTGCCATCAGATTTCATCATTGCTCCAGTATAACACTTTCATCGCCATCATCATTGTGTCATCTTGCTAGTCTGGACTTCTTCCTTAATAACATCACTCTGTTCTCTGTGCCTATCTAGTCTCTAGTGCTATGAGAAGAGCGGCATCTATGTAACTAGGTGATCACGCGGGAATAGTCTTTCTCCATTCTTTAACTATGATCTGTATAATGTCAAGAATCATTCAAATTCCTTATTGGATTTTTATACAACAATCTTTAAGATTCATGTAGCCATGGCTCTATGTATGTTTTTGAATGCTGAAAAGAATGACATATAGAGATGCTGCGATAGTCGTGGTATGGTTGACACCACAGCACCACACCATCGCGGCAACATTCGGCCGATGAACAGATGTATCCAATAAATAATCTTTCATATGTTATTATCGTCGCATTGGGACATATTATATTCTAGAGATGGTGCGGGCATGTTGAGAGAACGACGCATTTTTTGAAGGCTCTATGATGAGGCTATAAATCATCACGTCCAGACACATAAGTAGTCGTTTCGGGAAACGATTTTATGACATTTGAAAATACTCAGTCATTCGATAGAGTAATATACGTTGCCGAGCATGACCCGCAATGTTGCCGCGATTTTGAGTGTCTTGCCGAGTGCCCCTTGGTGAAAATTCAGAGAAAGTGGTTTGAAATTTTATGTTCTATTGATTGCGTCCGGAAAATGAGGTAAACTATCTTCAGGGGTTCGATATAAGTGAAGAATTTTTATTTATGGAGTTATTAAAAATGTGATAATAGACACATGGGCATGGGCAATGATAAATATTTTGCAGAAAACTTTGAAAATGTTTATTATTTTCCTTACGTATCATATTTTCTGTGATATTATTGCCATTTTAAAAATGATTTTAATTTCATTTGTTATTAATTAATACTGTTTGCCTCTAATGAGGGTAAATATACGTCCGTAACCTAACCTAACCTTTCATTCATTTAATAGTGTAGTAAGCAGGTGAAAAATCGAGTACCTACATGCGATTGCAAAATGTGATGTAGAATTTTTTTTTTTTGTTTCTTATGTTTTTCGGGGCACTAAGCACGAATCCATAGTCTGGCTGGTCTAGCGGTTAGTGCGCGCAACTTCGGTGCACAGGGTCATGAGTTCGAATCTCACCGTGTTCCATGGTGTTTTTCGAACTCACGAGCTTGTGACGGACTATGATCTCACTCAGATGTTAAACGAGTACCCATTTATGGGGATAAATAACACTGTTGAGCGTGATGCTGATCTCATTACCTCAACAAAAAAACAGATAAGATCTTGGAAATAGGATGTCACTAACACATCCTGCGGCCTTAGTCCAATGTTGGATTGTCGCGCCTGTTATTTAAGCACGAATCCGGAGCTGCCCACCGAAAAGTTCGTTACGGAACAGGGTCTAAACAGCGAAAAACACCAACACCAACACGCTGTCTTTTCGTTTTTAGGCCGCTAACTTTGAAACTGTTCATTTTTGCGAACAGCTCTCATGAAAATGTTAGAGAGCACATCATTGCATGCCCGATGAGACATAAAAATTATAAATCCATTGAGCGGTATAACTACAATTTATAATTTAAAATTGCCATTTTTAAGTAAATTTTTAAATTAAACGGTTTTTACATTTTTGGTTTCAAAAGTTACATTTTTCTTGTTCTGTATGTATTCTGAGGCGCTGAGCACGAATCCGTAGCTTCCCACCAAAAAAATACTATCAATTGTAGCGATACCGCACATTATGAAGATTTACGTTGCGTTGGACCCGCAATCATGTTTTTTCTAACATGTTTATGTATACAGGTTTTGTGCAGTTTCAGTTATCCAAAAAAAAACGTGAAAACTCTGAAATTTTGGAATTTTTTGTAATTTCGGCCCTATATCGCAATGAAATGTTGGTGGGAAGTTGCAGATTCAAGCTCAGCAACCCAAAAATTATAAGAACAAACATTTTGCAATCCCACACCACACCACACATTTTGCAATCTCAAATCACGTAATGACTACACTATTAAGTTCAATGAGTAATATCATCTTTTAGAAGTACACAAAACTTCCAATATAATGACACATTGGACGACCATTATTCAAATTTTTCATATCTTCCGAGGTGCAACCTTTTTACTGTCAAAATCAAACCCATATTTCCTAACGGTCTGTTCAATTGACATATCTAGAAAGACGATAAAAGTTGCCTCTCGAATGATATATACAAATAGATACTTCTTAGTCATATGCAAGTTTTTGAATAAAACGTATGAAAGAGAAAATAGTAGTCTATAAATAATTCGTATTGCCCGCAGATGATTTTGGTTATTATTCAATAGGGCTAAGAAAGTCTAAAATTTATAAATAAAATAGTGGAAAGTTTAAAAAAAGGACACCAATTTAGTTTAAATGGACATAGGCATAATGGGTATATCATATCAAAGGGGACATCGAGTACTTGCCATTTTTGATGTCTTCTTCTAGTATCAGTCGCCGGACAGAGAAAACTTGCCTAAAAAGGACAAGTTTTTTTATTTAGTCTCTCACTTTTGCCGTTTTGTCGATCCCAGTGCCATAACTTTGCAAATCATCAATTTTTCACTCCTCAAATTAACCCGCTTCATCTATGCAGATGAAAATCAATTCCATATTTTCTTAAAAAGTCAAGGGCTTAAACACTTTGATTTATTTTCAAAATTTCTTTTTGTTTCCACTTTTAACACGCAATTAGAAGAAATTTATTCACTCTGGCAAAAAAATCTATATGACGTTGTACCGTAACCCCTTGTGGGGCATGGTGCGTTCACTCAGACGTTTATAGGTTACTTAAAGTCAACGTTACATTGCATATAGTTTCGGAGTGTATATAATGTTGCAAGCAGTATATATTTCCTGGACCTCGCCGAGATTCAATCTCCGGACCTCTACTAGCTTCGTAGAGTGCGACTCAACCAAGTGTGCCACAGAGCGTGTGAAAGCTTACGGAACGGTCCAAATTTAGTCAGCTTTGTAGGTTTAATGTTGGTATTAAAAATTGATAATTAAATTTTCGCAAGATTCAAGCGATTGTAGCTAAGAGAAAACGGAGAGCTTCGAAACGCTCGAGGATTCATTTTATTAGAAATTTTATGTAGTTTGAGAATATCGTCAATGGCTTATGCAAGATTATTTTAAGACTACAAACATTTGCTGCTGGTTATTTGGTTTTATAAGACAGCTCATCTTTTTTGTAAAGGACAATACTAAGCCTCTTCAAGAAACTGTTCTGTCCCGAATTGCAGTTAATAAAAAATTGGTTGCTTTACCGAGCTTATTTTATTGCTTGCCGTATACGAAACAGTATATCATAATTTTGCATGTCCCAAGTAGGCATGGGTGTATTTCCGTACAGTTAATGTTCTGTAAACAGTCGAAATTGGTGAAATTATTTGTCGTGATATACACCCATGCCTACTTAGAACATGTAAAATTATGATATACCTACTGTTTCGTATACGGTAAGTGAGCAAATTTTTACATGGAATGTCAAACTATGTCGTTCAATCTTCAACGACATGCTAAAACTCTCTATTACCTAAATTTTTAATGACACGGCTGTGAATTTAGAATCAAAGCTTGCTGCTCAAAGGCAAGTATTGCACACTTATTTACATTACATTTTGCATGAAAATAACATCCAAGCAGTTTTGTATGAACATTTTCAAATACAAACATACATATATGTATGTATCGATATTACCAGACCACGACCTATAAGAGATATTTATAAAAATTTAAACTACCGCAAATTTTCCGATCGCAAGAGCATTTGCACTGGCCTATTAAAGGTTCGCTATTTTACCTTTTTCTTTTATGTGGGCATATAACACTTTTTCGAACTATAAAAGCTCGCTTCGCTCTCTCTCCAATGTTGTGGTCGCTCCGCTCGCATTAATAACCGGTAGTTTCAATTTAAAAAACCGGTTATATCCGGTACTATTTTTGCCCGGTTATTAACCGGTACTATTTTCAAAATGGAAAAACCGAAAAAAAAACGGTGATTACTTTTCAAATTGGCGCACATACCAAATTTCACCACAATATCTCAACAGAAAACAAGAAGCTAGTATAATAAAAAGGTCTATTTGGAAAAACTAAACTTAGAATTTTTCCAGAAAAACTTCACTGCACTGGGTGTTCGATTTAATGGAGTAAGTTAGTCGAACGGCGCACATAAACGGCGAATCCACAAATAAAAAAGTATTTATAGCTGTATCTACATTACCTCCAAATAACAGCTCATCAAAAAACAGGCGTCTGTGTCGTTAGCTGCCATTTGGCAGCTGCTTACCATCTACACTAGCTACCAAATGGAGCCTGAAAATGATATAACCAAACTACTTTCATTTTGGAGTTTTTTTTGTTAATTTAATTATAAAATCGGGCAACGCGCGTTTAAATTATTACTATGTCATTCAAAAATTACACAATTTCTAACAAAAAACCAACAAAATTGTCACTTTGAATTCGAGAAGACTGAGAAACTGGACGTCCAAACAAATGGAAGTTAGTGTAGATGCAATGATAATTGCCAGTTGGCATCGTGAGCTGCCAATTGGCAGTGTGGATAAAGCTTAAAAGGTTGAGTCCCGACATTGTTTCAATGGTCGCTAACTATAGCCCAAGAGCATCTATTGAACGGAATGAAATATAATTGCCAGATTTTGCTTTTATGCCCTTAATTTATACTATTTCCACTTCAAGGATTCGAAAAGAATAGCGTCCAGTATACTGGGCGATCAGGCTATACAAAAGTATTTCGTCCATATAAACCGAACGCCCATACGGCTCAGATTCGACACTCGAATATTTAGAAAATACCAATTTATTATTATATTTTTATCATTTGTCGATATCGGGTATTTTATTTTCAACATTTTTTCTTACGTATAAGGTAAACGGAACGGAAATGCAGGTTCACATAAGATGCACAACTCTACAAGCTGCACTTGATCTCTGATAATGATTTCAAAGGTGAAAGAAGAACGAAACTCTTGCCATAGACCGAGGCTTACATATCATTCCAAAACTATAGCCCAAAGTTATTCCTAAAGCCATAGAAACACATGCATGCAAGTGTCCAGTATACTGGATGCGGGCTATAGTTATTGTCTCAGCTTTCAGGTGTCCAGTTAACTGGACGCCGGGACTCAACCTCTTAAACTCTGCACTCTGCCAAATCAGCGAATGGCATTTTGATCCGTTTGAATTCATTGATTCGCCATGTATGTATGTGCAGGATGCACAGCTTCACCATTAAATTAGTACATTCAATTCTGTATCGCCTAAATTTATTGTTTCCTATTGAAACTTTTTGTGGAAAGATCTCTATAAACTTTCAAATTTTCGCGCAAAATGTCCTGTTTTAAGAAATGATACTAATGCGAGGTGCCGCATTATTTCAATAACCGGTATTTTTGGTCGGTTAAACCGAGCCGGTATAACCGATGAGGAAAATAACCGGAATAACCGGACAACCGGTATTTTTGTCAAAAAGTCACTACCGTGTGTAGTCATCAACGTTACAAAGACAACTGAATTCGGAGTGTGATACGGTTGTCAGCCATACCACTTCCTAGTCGCATTGTTAGTTTATTTTCTACGACAAGAATATTTCTTATCATCTTCTTCTGAATAATAAACTTGCGACGAGTCGTGCCGAGATTGGAAACTCGTTTCTCTATGAGTGTCTATTTCACAGAGTGGCGACCGAACGATCACGGCCACAGAGCACGACGATGAAAAGTATGGTTAACGGTTAAATTCACGATTAAAAAATGGGAGGGTGATCTAGCAGTAGGAAATATACATCACGAGCTATTCTCCTCCTATACTCCTATAGCAAGTACTCGTATACACAAAAAAAATCATAAAAATCGGTTGAACCGTTTCAAAACTTTACAATGAACGGATCTGAATTTATTTTCCGCTACACAGCTTCCATATTCACCGTTTTCCGTATCTACTAGATGGAACCGAACGAAAATTACAGTTTTCCGTAACTTCTGGTGAAACTGGCGTCAATCGAAAGAGGTAGACTCAATGGATCTGATATCCTTTTTCCAAAATTCACCCCCATGATTTAGGCGTAGCTCCCGAAATTTATGTTTTCATTGCTGGATGAAACCAGCCCAATTTCCGGGCGGAAGAAGTGAAATTAAAGTAAGAGTATCCGATTTTCTTCTGGCAGCGACTGTATACAAGGTGTTGCGAAATTACCGCATAAGCACAACGCAGAATTATTCCCTATGTAATTTCAAGCAAAAAAAAGGTGTAGTAGATATACTCCGAATTCTTAACCCTTTAGCTGCCACAGCCATTTACAGATTTAAAAAATATATTTTCTCAAACAACTTAAACCTCAATATCTCCAAAACCACGCCAGTTACAATACCGAAACCAAATGATTATAAGAGCTAACAAATTTTCCTAAAAACTACAATCTACCACACCAAAATGTAATAAGCGGCTTGATTCTTACAGAGCTTCAAAGCATTTTTTAAAAATCTTTTAATTAATCTTTAAAGCAAAGCGTTAATAATTCGTGCTATATATGTATATACATCTTTTTTGCTGTTAAATCACGTGAGGATTCATTTTGCGTATATGCGGTGGTTCCCGCCAACCTACACGAGTATAGGTAGGTAGCAGAATACTAAATTAAATGTCACTTAAAAAGTATCATTAAGTTTAGGTAAAAACATAAAAAAAAGAAAGTAAATTCGTGTAGGCGAAATTTTTGTCAAATGCACTGAAGTCTTTATTTCCGAATTTCACCCCGAAACAATGAACAAATACACGAAACAATCGCACCCCACCGTCTGCATTGTTATTTCCATGAACTGATACCGTAACACACAAAAAATATCATATGCATGAATTTTGTGGTTAATTGTTGGCACCAAAATGATGCATTCAAATAACCTGAACTAATTCTGTTCGACATTTTGCACTTTTATAGAATTTCAATAATTCAATCTCATGTCATTCAAACGAACATGGTGCGGTATATTGTGCTGATTAAATATCGACAACGCTTTGCGAAAACCTTGTTGTCTATGTAAGTGTTAGTGGTTAACTCAAGTTACTGTCTGTATTCGCTCAATCATTCTCATTCTACAGATCAAGAAAAATATCTGGAGACATCCAACTTTAAAAAAACCTGAAGGCACGTTGCACTTGCACATATGTACCTATATATGATGGAGCCTGAATCAGGTTGAATCACAGTATACATACTCGTATGTATTATAATCTTTTGTTTTATTTCTTTCCTGTCTAATTTTACCTACCCTTCAACCTATGTCCTTATAATATAGTGGTATTCAACCCGCAGATGTGTACGGAGTGTACGGACCACTTTTATGGAAACTGAACTACTACAGAAAAGTTCGTTATTTTATGATTGGAAATTCAGAATTTTAATAATATAATAATCTCAACTCTGTGTTCCCTCAGTTACTCCAAGATGCTGTGCCCTTGTGCTCGCTTCACTTTCATTGAATTATTTGAAAAATACTAAATTTACGATAAAAAAGGGAGAGGGGCACTGAGAGGTAGGCAGTATTACACAAAAAATTAATACAAATCGGTCGAGCCATTTCAGGGGAGTTTACAACAAACTTTTTGCTGCGAGTTTTCTTATAAATAAATAACAGGCGCGACAATCCAACATTGGATTAAGGCCGCAGGATGTGTTAGTGACATCCTATTTCCAAGATCGTATCTGCTTTTTGATGAGGTAATGAGATCAGCATCACGCTCAGCAGTGTTATTTATCCCCATAAATGGGTACTCGTTTAACATCTGAGTGAGATCATAGTCCGTCACAAGCTCGTCAGTTCGAAAAACACCATGGAACACGGTGAGATTCGAACTCATGATCCCGTGCACCGAAGGTGCGCGCACTAACCGCTAGACCAGCCAGACGAGTTTTCTTATAGTATATAGATATTGTATTTTAGACTAAATGAAAGTATTCTAACGTTATTTAGTAATTTTAGGATAAATAATAGATGTTCCATCGGTACCAAACTGTACAAGCTTCCTCTATTCAAAGTCATGCGTCTCAAAATAAGCTCAATCACTTTCTTTTTATAGTAGACACCCAAATGTATAAAATGGATAACATTCAGCTCATCATGTTGAACAGAACCTGACCAATAAGGCAATATTTGTTTGTTTTTTTTTCTCTGGCAAGAGCCATGAAAGTTCGATGCCAGAGGGTTGTGTTTATGTTTCTTGCGAACCACCTTCGATCCGCGGACCACCTGGTGAGAAACACTGTATGTAATAGGATAACATTCTCATTCCCAAAAAGTATTACGTTCGTGACTTATTTTCTGTGAAATATTAAATTGTTCGTTTCATTTGCTACTGTTTTCAGTCGGCATTTTAAATGACTTTATTGCAAAGTCGCTCTGATACTCACACATTTAACAGAACAGAGGAGACGCAGACTGACTGACATACTTTTGTAAAATCAGTCAGTCAGTCAATGTCAGCTGCAGGAATGACGAGGCGCTTACTTCATACGAATCGTACAAATATAAATGAACATTTGAAAAGGATCCAGGCACGCGGCTGGATGTGTCTTTGCTTTCGAGTAAAGTTGCTTAGGAAAGACTTTGTTCGTTGCTTTAACTTATTATTTGTTTTTCTGTAACAATCAAGGATAATATTGTCTGGGAAGAGTGTATAAAAGTGATGGAAGTTAGCATATGCAGCTCGTGCTCATTTGATTTCATTAAAACGAAATATTTCTCTTTAATCGAAAATAACTGTTTATTTTTTTTTTCTGATAATGAAGTTTGTGTTTTCTCTGGCTGCAGGCGTATAAGACTCCGACTAAAGCCTGTGCTCATTGGCAATTGGCCATTGAAATTCTCGTACATTTCAAAAAAGGCTTTTATACGAATGTGTTTCACGGTTCATTGATACTAACGCCTTTAATATCAAGTACCATCGAATTCCTTTTGCAATAAAACGAAACGAATCAATTTCAATCTAATTTCCCTTCAATATTCGCACAATTTTCAATGCTCTTGAACGCACCCACTTGAAGGAAGTAATGCAAAAAAGGAAATGAAATCCTTTCGTTGGTCGTTTGATAATACGGATTTTCTGTTTTCTTTATTTTTTCCTCTCGTCTTGAACCATTCCATAGGCCATTAAGCCGTTAAAGTGTTGCCATTCCATCAATTCTAATGGCCAAGATCAATTTCATTAATTCCTTCGTAGCATTTGGTTGTGCTTGCTAGGCACAGTATCCTTCCGGTGAACTCGTCCCTATATAGATTGTATCGTCAAACAAGGGAATTGTATTATGCATATATGAACGAGCAACTTTCACTTGGAAAAGATGAACAAGGTCGTACGCATCAAAAGTAACTCGTCGTTCACACTAGATGGATTTAGCATAAGAAAAGGATATTGGGGGTAAACGAATAAAAGATTGAGAAGTAATAGTAGTGAATTGTTTTTTTATACAAGTGAGTATAGGTATAGATTAAAATGAAAAATAAAAATAACAGGAAACGTTTTGGAACACTGAAGTTATGCGGGGTAGTGGTACGAACAAAAGGGTTGTTAGGTAGGCCATTAAGGAAGAAGAATGAAAGTTGCTCACTCGTTCATAGCCAGCATTGGCGTCATATATCGTCAAAATAGTCAAAAATAAACATCACTTCATGCATCACGAGTCGATATGTTGTATCTACAGGACGCATTGAGAGTGAAACACATGATGGTCAGTTGAGCGAAATGCCATTAATCAGTATGGGTGCTTGCATATAGAAAAATGATTCGTACACTTGTTGAATTTTTCTTATTATATAAGACAAATGCAAGTCTGATTCTTTACGTATTCATGTTGTTGGCGTGAGTGTACCAACATATTAGCGTTAAGCCGGCCCACCCCACACCGACCGGATTGTGGCAAACACCGCACAAAAGATTGATACGAAAAATCATGCAGCAGCAGTGCAGCAGTGTGGTTGGGTGACTCCAAGGTATCATTTTTGCAACCGGTCTTTTGTGCGGTGTTTGTTACACTCCGGTCGGTCTGGGGCCGGCTTTACACGCTGTGATAAGTTGGCCACCATACAACACTTTTCCAGACAACAAATATTTTTGTTGTTCGCAAAAATGTCAACATGTCACCCCTTCAGAAATTGGGCCGCTTTGAAGTCATTCCTCCTCATTTATGAACATTTTGATAATCATTTTGGCTTGGCATTCATATGGACTTATTTCGCGGTGTGCATTTTTCATTCATCACGAATGATACATCATTCATTAATTTCGCGTAAGTCATGAATATTTTTCACGAGCGATGCATTAAACATATATGTTACATAACTATTACATTATCTTTATCAGAAACGGTCTTGTAGTCTTTATCCGTGTGTAGTGTTTATCCGGCGTGTGTTGAAGATACAGGGGAACATCGTCATATACTGTTTGTATGAAACGTGATAAAGGACAAAGGTATCTGGACAGACGTGTAATGCATGAGTGACGTGTTTTTTGCTTGCTTGTTTTCATAAAACCAACAAGCATGGAAGGTATTGGACGCTTCTGCAAAGGAAACATTCGAAATTACCGTAAAATATTTTAAATTTTATGAAGTCTGCGAATAAACAAAATGTGATGATACTCTAAAATGACTCTAAAGGATTTCTTTATAGCGCAAGCAGAGCGATTTTCAAAAAAAAAATACAAAAATCCATGTTTCTCAGGAACCGCTCAAAATTGGTAAAACATTTTAACGTGATGAAATCGATACGTTATACTATGCCCCAATATCATACATTAATGATAAAATTTATTCCAAAACATTTTAGTTTACTTGGAAATAGTTTTAATAGCAATAAATTTGAATTTGAATTGAAAAAGTAATTTATGAAATAAAGATAAAAAGATGTTTTCGTTGTGTTTCCAAATATTCAAATTTTGGGCTATTCGGTCCTTCCCTCTGGCCTCGGACTTAATGAATTGTGTCTAACTTCGTTACACCAATTGAAGAAAAAATACCTTATATAAAATTTTCTCCGTGAGTCCTTTGATATGAGTACCCACACACCCCTCTTCGATGGATAACAAAAAAAGAAGTCTTTTGTGCGTAGTCGCGTTTGCTGCCGTCGTTTAAGCAAACTTTATTGCCGAAAATTTGAGTTGACAGTGTCCGGATCAAAGGTATCGAAAAAAGAATCTTTTCGGTGCTTAACATAATAAAATTTCGCGAGTTTTAATGTTAGCACTTTGGCGGTCAGCGTTGCTTTTTCGACCTTGAAGATAGTGATAAAGTGTATTTCGATATGGACGGTCGCAAGCCCGGACGTATTGCAATTGGTTAGTTCAGCGCAAATCTACCAAAAACCGCGAAAAACCTCTTGGAATTGATAATTCTATCGATGTTTGCCCGTCATGTCTTTGGAAAGGTTTGGGCGACGGAATGAAAGTGGTTAAAATCGAGATGAAGATGGTCATGAGAAGCCCGTTAAAGAAGTTGTGATCGTGATTCCGGTACACCACCCATAGTGTCCCAGTAATTCTTTTTTGCCAAAGTGGGTGCTGTCGATCCATAAAGCGGAGGAGGAGGTGAAGAGGATATTGTTGCGGCGAGAATCTATTGTATTTGTTTGTCGCAATCATAAAAAATAAATGAACTTATAAAAAGAAATAGAATTTGTATGTTTTTATACAATAATCGCCCAGCATTACAAAGGTCCTCCGTTTTACCACAACTGAAAAACATAGAAACCAGCAGAAGTCTTTCAACAACCTATACCTTATCCCTTGCGTAGACAGAATCGATCGGCATATCATATGCCCAATCCTATGTGTGGCAGAGTACAATAGTAGTAGTAATCAACTGAACATTGTGTCGTCCTTCCGAAATTTTTTAGGTTTTTTTTAGAATTTTTTCAACAAACCCTTTTGAAATCGATTTTGTCCGTCCGTCTGTCCGTCCGTCCGTCCGTCTGTTCACTAAATAACTCGCGAACGGCTAAACCGATTGTCATGAAATTCGGTATGAATGTGTAGAATGGTTACAGTCTTTGGCACAAATACCTTAGAAGTTAGGGCACAAATACCTTAGAAGTTAGTAGGAAGAAGATAACAGGGTGTCCCGAACGATTGAAAAAAGTCGACTTTTTTAGTTTTTATCGGAGATTAACGCATGGGTATTTAAATCAAATATCTAGACAAGTACACCTCATATCAGTTAAAATTTTCCAGTTTCGAGTAACGGTAAAAAAGTTATTGGTGTTTAAAGTTAAACTTCCTTTTCGAGCTCGGTTTTTCTAAACCGTTATAGAGATCGATATGAAACTTTGCACAAAGATTGGTCAGTATCACTTTATATACGTTAAATATTAAGACTGTTGACTTTTGCTAAGGAAAAGTAAATAACAGTAAATTTGTAAAATTTAAATTTGTTTGTGTGTAGCCCCTGTTAGGTTTCCCAATATGAAAATTCTGCTAACGGTTTTTAGAAAATTACACAGGGAATATGTCTACGAATTTTCATTCGAATAACTGTATCCAAACGGGAAATATAGCCAAGTAAGTATTTAGTAAGGGCCTTCCACAATACAAAGGAAGCCTCTTAAGCATTTCTTTAATGCATATCTTCTAACTTGATGAAACAATGTACATGTAATTTGCTGGAAATGCATAGAGTGGTAATAGTGTTTGCCACAAATATTTTTGAAGTTTGTAGGACCAAGTTAACAGGGTGTCCCGGAAAAGCTGCAAAAGTATACTTGTTCAATACTCATAGGATAGCTTGCGTGCGGGCTCTAATGTCAGGGGATACAATGGAATCATTTCATATAAGTTGGTTTTCCTTGATTTAAAAACAGTAACAGTAGACTTACAGCTAATAATTCAGTTCATATATAAAGCCCTTACGTTTGCCTGAGTTTCTTTTTGTTCAAAGGCCATCAGAAATCTTAAATCGAAAAATGCCTGTAGATTTGCCTTGGAGTACTTTTATACACACTGGGTAAATAGTAAATCTATTTTTGGATTGGTCTAATTAAAGGTGGAACGCTAGCGCTAGCCTTTCATTCTGGAACGCGTTTATTTAGACCAATCCAAAAATAGATTTACAGCAAGCATTTCATTAATGTTGTGCACAATTCTTATCTATTGCTTATAAAATATATGTACAAAAAATATTCACTATGCATCAAAATTCTAAAAAACCCTCGTATTGCGGGCGCAGCCCTCTGTACGCCGGTATTTTTCTTACTTCTTTCTGTTATTTATAACTATACAAGTAGCACAGAATGTTTTATTTTACTACCATACGGTCAAAAATTTCTCGAAGTACTAAATGAGTGTAGTCGTATGCTGGCGAATATTAACAGAATTTTGAGCCAAAATACCTTTCAACTTATTTAGTTTGCTCTAAAAAAAACCTAGCAACAAGCTCGAAACGAACTTGAGCTGTTCACAAACATTGTTCAGGAGCAGTGTTGCAATACAACTGTTTACAATGTGGACGTGAAACAATTGCTCCAAAATATGTGCAACAGTTCAGCAACATTTGCTTATTGTGTGGACATGACACTATTGTTCAGCAACTGTTCGCGAAAAATAAGGGTGCACTGAAACATCGTGTTCAGTTGCGCCACAATTGTTTACAATGGAGACGAGGCTTAAGAGGGCTACAGGCGCACAAACTGAAATTACACAAATTAACTGTAAGCCCTTGGATGACACGCCATGAATGTGATTTTCATCATTTAATTTAAAATTAAATGAAGTGAATGTAATTTTTCATCATTTCATTTTTACATTTCGTAAATCTTGTCGATAGTATTCTGCCATGCTCTGTGGCTCACTTGGTAAAGTCTCACTCTACAATGCTAGTAATCTAGAGGTCCGGAGATCGAATCTCGGCGTGGTCCAAAATTTCCGTGCATGTGCGGTTAGGATATATATATAGTGCTTGCAACATTATGTACACTCCGAAATGATATGCAATGTAAAGTTGATTCGAAATTGCCTTTAAACGGCTGAGTTAACGCACCATGGCCCCACATGGGGCTATAGGTACTTAGAATAAGAATAGTATTCCTGTATAGAAAATTAAATTTCTGTTGGAAGTTATAGTCTAAGAAAAATGATATATAACACATTAGAGTTTAAATGAATATTTCGGCGTTAGAATAGAACATGAATTAGAATATTTTCATTTCAGACCTTTTTTAAAAGCTCCATAACTTTTGAAAGAACGCTAGTTCAGCCGTAAAATTTTGTATAAGTATTCCCAACAAGTTTAAGATAATTTGAACGTAAACATTGAGTCGCTCCGGTCAAGGACCTCCATTATCCCCCCATTTAAATTTTTCAAAACGGCATACCCATAACTCGCCCCAATTGGAGCAGAGTGCTAAATTTTGGTTCGTTGCGATTGGAGGTCATAGTCACCCCACCCACCAAAAATCAGCTCATTCGGATAAAAACTAAGGGTACCTCCCATACAAAGTGAGCCATCAGGAGTTTGTTCTACGTACTACTCAATTTATTAACTGTAGAACAAAGTTGTCATGGGTCACTTTGTATGGGAGGTACCCTTAGTTTTTATCCGAATGAGCTGATTTTTGGTGGGTGGGGTGACTATGACCTCCAATCGCAACAAACCAAAATTTAGCACTCTGCTCCAATTTTGGGGGAGTTATGGATATGCCGTTTTGACAAATTTAAATGGGGGGATAATGGGGGTCCTTGACCGGAGCGACTCAGTGTTTACGTTAAAATTATCTTAAACTTGTTGTGAATACTTGTACAAAATTTTACGGCTGAACTAACTTTCTTTCAAAATTTGTGGAGCTTTTAAAAAAGGTCTAAAATGAAAATATTCTAATTTATATCCTATTCTAACGCCGAAATATTCAATTAAGCTCTAATGTGTTAGATATCATTGCAAAGATAATTTTATGTAGTTTTTTTCGTCCTCAGACCATTTTTCTGTATCTCATACCGCTTTTGAAATAATCGCAAAAAACAAAAAAAGGACCCTTTTTCCTCCATTTTTTTAAGGTTGCGGACCCCCAATCGGCTGGGACTTTCTGTGCCATCATCTCGGGACCATCCCCAACCATAATAAAAAAAAAATTTCCGATGTAGGATTTTTGCCGTTCGATGTCAATATTTTGGTCCAATTTTCTTAGACTATTAATTAAATTCTTTATGGGAATTTTAAATAAAAAATTTAATTTTACACATGCATATGGGACTTGTTTGCCTCTAAGAATTTAAAATTAAATCTTTGTTGTAAATGGGTTAAATATATTGATGTAATTTTAAATGATTTATTTAACGAAAATTTCGTGCTGTAAATTTACAACTCTGAAAGTTGGCAACCAATTGCCTACTCTGAAAGCTGTAAAAATTTAAAACCGTGAACGTTTGTTATTAATTATTGAATTCAATACTGATTGCGATTGATTTAACATTGACACGAAACAATCTACTCTGTTTTAACTCTAAGCGTGCTTTAAGTAAGAACATTTTATGATTACATATAAATATAACAGTTTTCCGACTTAAGTTAAAGCGAAACAGAATTGTTTTAATATTATTTAGCTTTAAATGTTTACGCTCTAATATTAAGAACAAACATGCTTGGTTACAGAACGTGTTTTTTCTGTCGGTGATATTATACATTTTCGTTGTATAATTTCTAAAAAGTTCCCAATAAATTTATGAAGATTTATACATATTCAAAATTAAAATGTAAAAGTAATTAAAAACAAAAATTAAAAACTGTTTAGTACATGAATTGAACTTTCTTTTTTATTTTACGTAAAGTTTCCATATAAGAAAAAAAAGTATTTCGAAAATTTTAAATAATTTTCCTCTTTTCGCTAATTCTATATTTCAAGATTTACAAAGAGTGCTATGAAAAATGGCGTGCATATTTTTTTTGCATTCACTTCCAACCGACATACATTTGAAATCAGAGGATCAAAATTTAAATACCTTAGTTTTTGCTATATTTTTGTATATCACATCACTGATTTGATTGACAAATCTTTAACTTAAAATTGACACTAATTTCTCATCTTTACTCATCTTTTTTAGCACATCCAAAGTTATGAAACAAAATCCTTTTAAGATTCTTAAATTGGCCGTTTACTATATGTATACATTATACATACTCCTCAAGTAAGCATTTGGGGACCACTTCTCATATCAAATGTCCCAAAAGTTCGTCAAAGTGGATTAGGATATTCTCTTGACACTGCACGCCGACTAATGACATTATATTTTGGGTGGTATTCTTTTTCCTTGTATGTAGGTATAACAAAACTACAACGGCAATGCGGATTTCTTTGCGAATTTTATATTCATGTTCTTATGATGAACAAATTGGCATATTTCGTCTGAATAATATCCCAGATTTATATTCCAAATTCGATTTATTTGTATTCTCTGCTCACACCTATGCATGTATATGCATATACATATTTTAATATATGCCACACTGTCCAGTGTCCGATAATCATATGATGAGGTTGTGCTGTTGTGGTAGTTTGATTGAGCCTCTGATATAGGATGGGGTAGATTTATTCGGTCGTGACAATATAATGCTTGGCAATTTACCGAATTATTTTGCCCTCAAACTACACCGCGGCTATACAAAACGGCGCTGATCGAAATGTGAAATGGTCGGCGTGGCGCACATGAGTAAAGGCGAAAAAAGTGCACAGTTCGGGGAACTCATCATCAACAACAAAATCATGTACAATTGTGTCAGCAATTAAAATTTTAATGTAGGCCCGTGAGGACCAGAATGGAGTTGCCATATTGGTGGATAAATGAAACCGCATTTTTTGCATCAAATCTTTCTTACATCCGTTTGCTTATGTATCTATTCTATTATTTCTGGCCGTTTGAACTTATTGAACAACAAATTAAGGTAAGACTTAATTTTGCAGCTGCTCCCAAACAGCATCGTTTCGGAGTTTTAAGTTCTGTGAGTATGATGATCATACTTCATTGCGCAAGAGAGAGTTAAAGAAAGTTGAGATTAAAAATTATTATACAAAAAAATTTTTTTTTTTTAAATAATTATTTTATATTTGATATATAATAAGGTTATAGACCACCACCCCCCCCCCCCAATTTTGAAACTGATTTATCAAAAGTCCCAAGTAACAATTCGTATGCTTTAAAGAAGCACTTCATCCTGTAACATTCATATAGTAACACAAAATCAGTTTATCGTGTGACATCGCTTTTATAAGAATTTTGATCCGATAAAAACTCCTTAAAACACTTTTCGGAAAGCTTAAAAAGTTCTTATATAATCAATTCACGACTACATCCAATAAGACTTCGATAACACTTCTCTAAACGTTAACCTAAAAAGATGCTCCATTAAATACTTCTTTGTAGTCTTTATTGAATGACATAAACACACATGACTGAAATCAACACACACACACATGCATATAATCTTCTATAGCACTATCGATTTCATTTTAATAGTGTGACATTCGTGTGATCATCCAATAAATTGCTCAGCGTAGTGTTATAGAAGGATGAACTTTGTGATTTTTTAAAGAGTTGACACTTATGAAGTGCTCTGGAACACCACGTTTCTTGAATTGAATTCATTGAAATATTGCATGAAACCAACATTTCCTCACTGATTCTTAACTTATGAATCAATTAAGATAATCTCATCCCAGAAACTGGCTGCATTTTATTGATGAACGTGTGAATTTAATTAGCTTCAACTGATTGACATATAAGAAGGTGCATTGCGGAGAAGTGTTGAGCATTTCGATAGAAGCAACGAACAACTTGTAGTGTTTACGAGCAATGCTGACTATATGTGAGGTTGGCCGAGTGGTTAAGGCGTCGGACTTTCGTACGACAGTCGCTGGTTCGACGCTGGCTGCGGGATTTTTTTTCTTTTTTTTTGCAATCGCTAGAAAACTGACAGAAAATGATGACATAACACATAATGATGTATGTCTTTTTCAAAGTGTAATTCAGTGCTACAATAAGGTTCAATTGGATAAAAAAACGGCGCCAAATCTCATTATTGGACTGTTATTCAGTGGTTATACCCTGTAAAGTGCCCCTATTATTGTTAGAAGAGAGTATTTTACGAAGTATTATAGGGCTGAAATTGTTACTTGGGGTATAAGTGTTTGAATAAAATTCTTTCTCACAGCTTATCCATATCGCCATAACAAAAAAGTGGAGGTACGGAAAATTCGTTTTATGAAATAGATACGAAAATTGCTCTTTTTCGAAATAGATGCGAAATGCTCTAATTTGTAATTTTACACGAAAAAGTTAATTTTTGGACAGAAAAATACGGAAATCATTTTGCATTTCAGATTGAATTTTTTGTCCAGTTTCCCACTGATGAGAATAGAGACACTCAGTGGCGCCGGAACGAATTTTTTATTGGGGGGGCAAGATTTTTTTTCTCATATTCATATTAAATGAAGCGGTTACCATATACCGCACCTCTAGCCAGGACTGGCTCTACTATATGTGCAGAATGTGCATTTGAACAGGGCGCCTCATTAAGTGAGGCAAACAAACAATTTCAATTTTGGATTAATCTTAATTATCTCATTTTTAAAATCAAAATTTTGTATTTTTTTATGTTCTTTAATCGGAAGTTTTGAAAACTTTGCGCTTTTACATTTTAAATTAACATTTTAAAAATTTCGAAAATCTCGATTTGAAAAAAATGAGGTAAAAATTTGCACTTTTTGCGGAATTTTTGGGCGATTTTAATTTTTAAATTGTGATAGTTAGAACTATAATAACCTCTACATTAGGTCTCAAACCCCAATTTTCGAAAGTTTCGTTCAAAAAACATAAAAATTCGAAAATATTGAAAAATCGGATTTGAAAATTTAAAAATGCGAAACTACAAAATGTGCAAATGTTGATTCTTTTGTTTTCAAATGGAAATTTTGGGTTCTGAAACCTTAGTTAGAGAATATTCAATCGCAAATTTCTTTCCAAAGCTGAGGGTCCTAGTACTTGCTACAAGCCAACCCCCCTCACCTTAGTATAAGCTCTTCATTAGATATATTGCCCTGATAGTGTAGTTGGCACATAATAAACCTAGTAGATTGCAAAACGTTGGGAAAAATTATTTTTTGTTTCCTATGTTTTTTGGGGTTCTCAGCACAAAAATTTCGTTGCGAAACAGGGCCAAAATCGTATAAAAAACACCAAAAAATGACTACGAATTGAACAGATACCGCTTAACGCATTTTAAAGAGTAATGGTGCCTTGGACCCGTAATTATGTTTTTTCTAACATGTTCAAGGGCAGGTTATCGGAGAAGTGTATACTTTCGAAACTTTAAGCAAAAAAAAAAAAATTGGGGTTATTTTTGCGGTTTCGATCCTGATTTGCAACGAAATTTTGGTGGTAAGCTCCGGATTCAAGCTCAGCACTCCAATAAAACATAAGAAACAACAAAAAGATTCTCCACCGCACACTTTGCAATCTGAAATCACCAAATGACTACACTATTAATACTCATTTCTAGACTAGATCCGCTCCAGAAAGTGGAAAGTCCCCTTTTTCTTAAACGACGACAATCTAAAAATGAATATCTCTCGAATTAGGTATGTATGTTAAAAGAATAGCTCATACTGAGGGGGTGGCTCACTTTGACTGTAACTATGGATATATCTGAAATTGAAGAAACGGCTTTCAACACACAGGGCACAGGGCGCCATAATACCTATGGTTTCCTTGGGAAACGAATTCTTTCTTTTAAGAATTTTTCAGGAATCTAAATTCCCTGTTCGATCCCTGTGAACATGGAGAAGGATTAGATGTGTCAGAATGAAAACCTTCCTCGTTTTCGTTGATCAACGGTCAATAGTTTCGCTATCGTTGACCTTGTCGTTAATTCGAGTACCTCGAATTGTTAAGGAAGAAGAAATGAAAATGGAATGACCATGTACATACTCGTAGTATACATGCACTAGATGCACGTATGCAACTTTCTGCGAACAAGATATTCCATCATGGAAAAAAATATCCACTACTAGAATTATAAATTGAATATGTACATTGTCTATGTATAAAAATATAAAATAAGATTCTTCATTTTTAATATAATGCAATATATGTAGTAGTACTAATTGCCCCTTTAGCCAAAATATTGAGGGGGCAGTTGCCCCCGCTGCCCCCCCTGTTCCGGCGCCATTGGAGACACTTCTAAATGCAAGGAGTTCGCAGAATCACGAGCAATATGGCTTGGCAAACACCGAATAAGCTCGTTTGTTTCGTGAGAGGTTCGATGAATGAGCTTAATATTCTTTTTTAAAAGGTTTCTAGAATTTTTCTCGTTGTTCGGCGAACACCAAAACTAAATGAGCTCTGTACAAAAAAAGAAAGTCCTAACAATATTGGCGTACATATGCCAGCAGTTTTCCATTTCATCGTAACTCGTTGAGGAGCGTTGTCGACTCCGACTGTATTGAATTCTTCCTCCAACAATTGAATTCGGAGCAAAATCGAGATACTTCCTAGTTTATTTTCAGTTTATAAATTTTAGCGCAAATTATAATATTCAAAATTAATTTACCCTGGGCGGTCATGCTTATTTTTAGTACGGAAAGGCCATCCTTCGTCGAATCGACGACGCTCAACTTTGACGCCTCATACAAATCACCATTTTTTCAAAATATTTATAAAATTTGACAGATGTTCAATCCATAAATTGTTAAGAATACAAAAACATCAACTTTGAGTAATTTTGTAAGGAAATTGATTTACAAATCAAATTTTCCCAATTCAATGTTATTTGGCCCGAAATATAAAACATTACACTTAAAAATGAGATAAATAAAAACTTAACGTTGCTATAATTAGACAAATGTCCTCGAATCATAAAATATATATTCTAAACTTAATAGACAATTGAGTTTTATGAATGAGAAGCTCTCTTATATACAAGAGGCATAGCGATCCATTTTGAGGTCCCTACACGGGTTTAACATCTGAGTAAGATCATAGTCCGTCACATGGGTCGTGAGTTCGGAAAACACCATAAGCTGGATTGGTTCATGGTGAGGCTCGAACCCACAACCCTGTGCACCGAAGTTGTGCGCACTAACCACAACACCAGCCACACTACCTAATAGAAAATAGGTATAGCATAAAACTAGTAAAATTTATATTGAATAATATTTTCGATAAGAACAGTAAAACGATTATTTTGACGGATTTATTTCTTGAAACCATAATCAGCCTGGCAATTAGGATAAGCGCAGTTTACGGTAAAAAAATATTGGTATAAAAGCAAAACAAATCCATACATTTTAATCATTTTATATTTTTTTTCCATACTGTACTATTTGTCCAGGGTAAATTCGAAAACGGTTACCTTAAGGCTAAGATCTAAAACATTTAAAAAGTTTGGTTTCATCAGCATTAACTATTCTTCCTCCGAAATAAATTTCTAGGTTCGCCCTTGGATAGGTATTTATTGTGTTTTTTTTTTGTACAAAGATGAGTTAGAAGGACATTTTCTCTAGTCATTTTATCTAAATTTTAATCTATTTGACTTTAGATGAAAATCCTAAATAATTTTGCTTCGTGTATATTAATTACTTTACATAGGTACTTTACATTTTCATTTAGAAATGCAAAATGAATTTCCTCCAAATAACATCTAGGATGTCAACCCAATCGACAATTATGTCATCCCATTAAGTAGGTTGACAGCTTAGGGGATTCCTCCATTCGGTATGCGACTCGTGTCCTTCTCTCACTCTCTGTCGTGATGACATGTTCGCAAACTATTGAGTATATGAGGCTCAAAATTATTTTGAATAAAATCCCTCGATAAAAGATTTCCGTTAATATATTTGACAGAGTGCAATTCGAATTGGATTGCTGCATATTTTTACCATCGCAACTATACACGCATCGCTTTTATGGTTCAGAATCGTTTTTAGTTTGACCATCGTCATCATCATCACCATCATCATTATTTCTGTTTTTATATACGCCGAAATTTTTTTTATTATTCATTTTATCCAAAGGTATATGTCCGAGACGTGTTGAACCATTGACAAAATTGCGGTGGCGGAGTTTGAGGTGGCGATGGGCATCATACTCCATACACATAATGTGATGGTGAATATGGTGGAGTCGGTTAAATATACAATAATTTCGGAGAACAGATAATGACTGACCGTTCATTTCGATTATTGTTTGGCATATACAAAACTGTCCAGAGACAGCCATCAAATTGAACTGTCGTCCGTTCTGCGTTAATGTGCGACTGCAATATAAACGGGTTGGAAAAATATAAACGGGCGTTATGTGAAATGCTGACTTTATGGCATGGATCTGATGTCGAGGTGAAATGATTGCGAATTATCGATGATATTGTAATTATACAGAGATTTGCCATCATATTTTTGGTCCAAATACAGTGGAACCTCCCTAAGTTGACCACTCTAGGGCGGAAAAATTTTGGTCAAGATAGGGAGGTGGTCAACTTAAGGAGTATGTTTCGAATAGAGATTTTGGGTAAACAAAACATACTATGTATGAAAAAATCAAGTAACATATATATTTTCTCGTGCATAATTCCTGTCAACATAAAAATACATTCAAACAATAAATTCGATAAAAGTGGCCATGTCATAAGTAGGAGGCCAGGAAGCACAACATCTGAGGCATCTTCGTCGTTTTCGTAAATGTTTGTTGTGTCTGCGTCCAAAACAAATCCTGCTTTTCTGAAATATTGTTGGATGGAAATCTCAGACTCCTTTTTCCAAGCAGAACTGATCCATAATACAGCATCCAAAACGTTGATAGACATTTTGTTAGGAACTTGGGCTTCAACATTTTTGAATATGAATGCTTCCAATAATGTCTTGTGATAGAAGGTTTTAAACAGTTTCATCACGCCTTGATCAATTTGTTGAAGGATAGACGTGGCATTTGGCATTTAAAAGAGGCCTTTTACATGCGGGTGTGCCGGGCAATTATCAACAAACAATTAAAAGTTTCGCTTGTGTACTACAACTTAAATTTCAATATGTACTACAACTTAAATTTCGACAATAAAAATTTATCTAGAGTTGTCAAGAGTTCAAAGGCGATGTGTGTAAAAGCGGAAAACTTTCAAAAGAAAGATTGACCGTATTGCTAGCTGCTATAGTGCCAGCGGTGAAAAACTGGCTCCGCTGGTAATAGGAAAATCTAAATCGCCAAGAGCCTTCAAATCCGTAGACTTAAAGACATTGCAAATTCTCTGCAAATACAATAAAAAGACCAGGATGACTGAATGCTTCTATCAAGTTGAACGGATTTGAAGCTCTTGGCAATTTAGATTTTCCTATTACCAGTGGAGCCAGTTTTTCACTGCTGGCACTAGCAGCTAGCAATACGGTCCATCTTTCTTTTAAAGTTTTCCGCTCTTACACACATCGCCCTTTGCCACTGAACTACGATTTGGTAATGTTCTGTAAAAAAAAGCCACACTTGTCTGCATTAAAAACATCGTCGAAACTGTATCCTTAGACAAGGATCTTAAAATTTTTATGAAAATCAGTCACAGTTTCTGGCGAAACTTCATTCGAGTCAACACAAAGAACTTTTTGTGATATCTCATGCCTGCTTTTGAATTTTTCAAGCCAACCACTTAAGGCTTTAGATTTGTCACGTTTTATTTCGCAGCAAATTGAAGGGCTGCTCCCTGCAACATTGGCCCTGAAATTTTAGCATTAATAGAACGCATTCTTTTAAACCAAATGAATGTGGCTTCATTCATTGTTGTCTTGCTGACACCAAACTTTTCAGCAGCTTTCCTTTCGGAAGAATGTTCTAAGAACTTTTGCAGGCAGAGTTCAGTACTATTAATTTTTGAAGCCATTGTCTATAACCACAACAAAAACATTCACCAAACGGCTCTTAAAAACTTACATTAGCAACATCTTGTACAAAATGCGTTTTTAAAATTTTAAACAAATTTAAATACTCATTTTTCTTTAAAAAAAAATCTGCTTCTTATTTCCGTAAAAAAAATAGGAACATTACGCTATCAACTAGCGGAAAATATCGGAAACACGAAAGTTCCCCCTATGAGAACGGATAGCAGAACAAGCCAAAAAATATACTAAGGATTGTCGCATTTTTTATGAACAAAAAGTATTCGATTACAAGAAAAATATTTTTCCCTAACATTTAAAGATCACAAAGCTAGACTCTTCATGTATTATTAAGCTTACTCGACTGCTTACTGCTTCCATAATTTTTGCTCTCCTTTTTTGTCGATTGAAACGTATGAAGGAAGGATATGTATGATGTTTCACCCGGTCTAAATAATGAGAGCCAAAGTTATAGAAGCATTTCAGAAGTTTTCGTTAAGGAGTTTCTTTTCACAAAATCACGTAAACATGCAAATTTTTGTACAAAATGCTGATACAATTCAAGTATACATACCACGTTAATGTGAAGTTTATCTATAAAATTGCCCAACAAATAACAGAAATTATTATTAATTTTCCTAATCTTTCCTTCACTACTTGTTCACTGCGTCTAGACATCTTACACGACTAAACTTGCACTTATTTGCAAGGCTAGCATTGAGACTGACCTGTGTTAACATGACACGAATGAGTTTATAAAAAACCAACGGTTCATCAATATGTACATCTGGCGCCTGGTCAACTTAAAGAGGATGAAAATATTCTTTAGTTTTATAAAAAGTGGTCAACTTACAGAATAAGGAGGTGGTCAATATATAGAGGTTTATTTCTTTGAAAATAATGTTAAAGGTGCAAGGGCGGAAAAAAAGTGGTCACCTTAAAGAGGCGGTCATGTTAGAGAGGTGGTCAACTTGAGAGGTTCCACTGTACGTATATGTAGTACGTTTTTGCAACAAAGAGTTGGCTAACAGCCAAAACCCCGTTTAATGTGTATACTTAGGGCACAGATCAGATATACATAGATCAGGAACTTAGAACAAAATAATTTTGCCAGAGGGAAACCACTACAAATAAATAATGTGAGACGAATAGAATTTCCATTAAACTGCCCATTGTATTGAGAAAGACAGACAGACAGCTATAGCTAATTTTTGTTTACCAGAGAGTCATAAAGTTTTACTTTTAAGTGTATGCGTGGTCGAAATCATTAATTGCAGTCGTGTGCGTTAGCTTTTTCAATGAATTGCATTAGTGTGTAAATTTTCGCCGACATTTAGAGTTGCCGTGTAATATCAATTCCCTGACCGCAAATGGATTATCGTCAACACATAACATCAAATCATACTTCTAAACGTACAATAAAACGATTCACAATTTAAGAATGATTTTCTATATAACTACCACTCTAAATAACACTTTTCAATTAACATTTTTAACAATTTGCGCACTACGCTATTGTACATACCGAAATGGTAACACCGAAAACGAAACGAAAATGACACAAACCCCGCCCCGGTGCCATTTTCGTTTAAAAACAATGGATGCTCGGTGTTACCATTCCGGTGTGTACAATAGCGTAGTGTGCATAATCTTAAAAATTTCAATTGAGATTATTATTTTATGATTTAGAGTGGTTGTTATATAGAAAAGCGTTCTTAAATTGTCGATAATCGTTTTATTGTACGTAAAATAGTATGATTTGATGTTATGTGTTGAAGACAATCCATTTGTGGTCAGGAAAATAATATTACACGGCAACTCTAATGTAGACGAAAATTTACACGACCATTTCGTGAACAATACGACATTTTGCATGCATTTTTTTATGTTCACTTGCGTGAAGATCCACTTGGAGACGAAAAATGTTGATAGTTTGTGTTTTTTACATTATTTTCTATAATACGTTAATATAAAGAATATGATCTTCTTCCTCAATAAACAAATATGAAGTGCTTGTTGTTTTAGATGGAGACTCCACCCATCTCGACCCAGTACTGAAAACGGTCAATTTGTGTGCCTGTAGCGGGAGAGTGGAGGTGGACTATTTAGGAGGAGATTTTTTTTTTACATTTAAGAAAGAGATCGAATCGTTAAGCTAGTTAGTCTATTCATTCTTATGGATTTAAATTATGCTAAGGGGAAGGCTTCGATTATTCAGTATCTTCCTGTATGTACACGTTACTTACAGTACACACTCAAAGGTAAACTGTTTTTCAGCCGATTTTAATTTTGTATGGAGTTCCAACTCTATTCCTACTCTATGCTTAGGGTGGCCAGATGCCCCGTATTTTACGGGTTAGCCCATTTTTCGGGCACCGAAAGGCCAAAAACCCGTAATCCAAAAAATAAAATACGGGGCAAACATTCATAAAAAACTCCGTCAAAGAGTTAGAGACAATTTTTTATAGCCAACCAAATACTTCGAAATTTACTGGAACGCGAAAGTGACGTGCTAACACTGTTAATGCGTTGCAGTATTTGGAATCAGGATTCAATTTTGCCGAACACACTTACCTGTACTGTCTGTAACCCTTAAATTTGCGACACGAACTGAAATTTGAGCAACTGTGGAGAATAGTCGGATGTCTAAACAACTACAGTCAACTTTATGAGAAATTTTGTGTAATTTCGGTCCTAATTAATAAATATGTTCAGGAGATGAAGAGATGCCGATGAAGTGATAAACCCCGACACACGGACAAAATTATTTAAAGCTGTTAATAATAGCAGCAAAATATGATTCGAATTTTAAAACTGATCTTTTCTATCCTGGCAGCGTATTTAGGAACCCTTGTTCAGCTCGTCCCCATGCACTGAGAAAAAAAACGAATTTCAAACTAAAAATTTATGTTTTTCATTTCAACATTGCAAGAAACATGTAACTTTGACAAACTTAATTTATTTCTAAATAATATAATACGTTGTTCGAACATATTTTCTTTTAGACTAAATCGTATGCATTTTTTATTTCAACACACGAAAAGTTTTCATTGATATTCCGCAGTCATATGTAATACTGAAATACAAAATATTTCAATATCTCACTCTACAGTATTTGCCATTAAATCATTTTAAAAACAAATAGTTTAATGATCTATTCAAAATTGACTGAAACCTCGATTTAAATATGTTCAACTTTGTTTTAAAGTTGTTTCATTTTGAAGGCTGTGTCCGTCACATGTACATAAGCCCGCCGCTTTGTTGCTCAGTGCTAGTAATCTCAGATAGCTTAGGTGGTAGGAAGTAGGACTACGAAACGATAGGTACCCGGTTCGATTCCCAGTAGAAGCAAAGTGAGAAAATAAAGTTTTTAAAATATTGTAAAAAAAAATAGTTAAAAAAAAATAAAAGAAAAATAAAAAAAAATAAAAAAATAAAAAAAAAATAAAATTTTTGAATTAAACGTAAAGCAGCTTTTCAATATGACATTGCAATAATTTTAATTCAAATTACAAACATTTTGAGAATACAGCTAGAACATGTACATATAACATTTTATGCCAATGTAAAATTAAACATTTTTGCGTCTTACAAATGAAATGCAAGTTATTTTGACTAAATTCTATATACGTTTTTTCTCAAATTTACATATGAAAACTGTTAGATTGAAGATTTTTTTTTCTGCGTGTGGAGGTGACGAAATCGATCAGCTTTTCTAGTGGCTAAGTACCAAAAAAAACCCTTATCAATTTCGTCCCCTGAAAGTGTACGAAATAGGGTTTAGAGTACATTATACGTCAAAAACCCTTGTTTAGCTCGAACGAGTTTTGGCTGTTTTCAACGTAAAATGTACTCGAAACCATATGCATATCGATAGGGGGTTTGGCACTAGAAAAGCTAATCGATTTCGTCCCCAAGCAAGTGACGAACTGAACAAGGTTTCCTAAATACGTGTCCCGGCAATTAATTCTCCGGTTGAGAGAAAATTCTCGCTTTGCGGTAACGCATGAACAGATAGCCGGAACGGAATAAATATAAACACTGTAAACCCTCAAATAAAACTAACTTTTAAAATGACATGTAATTATTTTTATAACTTTATCTTGCAAAATGAAGAGTTATTGGAGGCTGTATCATCAAATACAAGATATTGTTATAAAAAATAAATATCGGCATAAAAATAGTTTTTTTTTTTAATTTTTGCCCCGTAAAAAAAATGAAAACCCGTATTTTTTACGCTAGTGACCCGTAAATCGAAGGCAGGCAGGTGGTCACCCTATGTATACTATTCAGCTTCAATGATTGCTTGGTGGCCCAATGATTTTTTTTTTGTATTTCTGTTAACGAGTCTAACATATGCGTTTATATTAAGTAGGTTGACTAAAAAAAAGTTGTATGTACGTTCGCAAAAATATGTGTTACACTACAATAACTAAATGATATCACCGATCTTTCCTTGAGAGCCTATGTATACTGGATCAGGTTACTTGCCTGTATACAGGGTGTCCGGAAGCTGCCGCATAAACGCACCGGATTGCAGCGCCCGCTCTAGCACTTACGCTGCCCCGGGCAAGAGGACAAATTGCCGCCCCTCGGTACTGTATCAAACAGATTGATAGTTGATATGCATGCTATCTTGATCAGTGGTTCCCAATCTTTTTCAGTTTGTGTAACCCTTGCGAGGTCTGCTGATGCAAGTGCTTCCCAAGAAAATAGGTGTGCAAAAATTGCCGATGGCAAGCAATGCTTTTAATTTTATATGTAAGTTCAGAAACTGTTTTCGCATTTAAAATTGTTGCACCATTTTGTTGTTAGTGCAGCTCATATTTTGGAGCTACTGGACATTTTTTTAGAAGTATTAATTAAATTTCGTGATCTCCGCATGCTCAATTTCGTCGTGAGTTCGACCGTCACCATGACTTCAGTGATACATCGAGCGCGAAAAATTATATCATATCAATTGTTAGTGCAGCTCATATTTTGGAGCTACTGGACATTTTTTTAGAAGTATTAATTAAATTTCGTCATCTCCGCATGCTCAATTTCGTCGTGAGTTCGACCGTCACCATGACTTCAGTAATACATCGAGCGCGAAAATGGAGCGACAAAAATCCGCAGTTTTACCAAAGATTCATTCTATCCATACAAAAACTAGCTGACTGGTGCGGTTCTTTTCAGAATCGCGATCCTGGTCAATTTCAAACAAGCTGTGGTCATCTAACGGATTTAGAAGCAGCGTTTTTTTTTTAATCGAAGAAAATAAAATTTTTGGCAATTTGCAACGTTTTGCAACACCGGATTGCTCCTGCGGTAAGTTTCGAAAGAAGTTCGCGTCAGAATGGTTGGTGTTGAAGGAAACCATAATTTACAAACGGCATCAACATTAGAGTTGTGCCCGCGCCCCGTTCCCTAATCCTCGCGCCTCCTTAGGGGGTGCCCCCTCCAGAGTTCAGTTTGGGAGTCACTGATCTAGATGTATAGAATGGTTGTTATAGAATCGATTCAAACGGATTTTCCTCTTGAATCAACTGCTTGTACTGATGGTCGTTGCTCCAAACAATTTATATAGTGAAACCCATTGATGTAAGAGCGTTAAAAAAACGAAAATTCTCTTAAGCGCAATTCACCACAGTTCAGCAAGGCCTTATAGAGTTTGTTTGGAATTCCAAAATGTTAATGCTTGATGTAAGAAATCGAAAATGAATGTGAAATTTTGTTTTTCACTAAAACACTCAATACATTTTTAGAAAACTCTTCTCTTAAAAATGTTAGGCCAAAAAATTGTGGTCGCTTTCATTAGTAACCTCCTGCAGTTATTTTCCATAAATTCCTTGAAAACTTCAATTAGTCGAATTGCTTCAGCCTTTTTAATGTGCATGGCTTATTTTCATAAATGCGTCATCTCGAGAAATTTTTAAAGAGAATAAGGTCAGACCTAGTTAAATCGGGTTAACCTAGCCAAATTCCGATATTATTAGTATGTCCGAACACAAATTAGGGAGCTCTGGATTGATCCCTCATCTTGCTAAAATCGAAACCACCTTGTTCGTTGTTTGTCCTCCAATGCAAGATGAATCAAAGCAATCGAAGCCAACTTAAGTTATTGATTCATGCGAAGGTTTGGCGAATAGAAATTATGGAAAAGAACTCCAAAAAATATTGATGAAAATAATACCTTTGGGGATAACATTTCTCACAGGGGAGTTTTATACGCCTTAATGTGCTCAGAGTTTATTCGACTCCCTATTTCTCATTTCATATGAATTTCTTCGGGAGTTCAATATTTATTTAGGTAGTGGACTTGGTCTCCTGTTGCTCAACAGACTCAACAATAACTTTAGATCTAATCTTCCGGAAATTAAATCGCACATATAAATGAAACATATATAAATGAAACAATTTCGTGCTGTAATTCCGTCCTCTGAAAATTAGGCAAAAATCAGGGTTCCTGCAAGGTCCTTGAACTAGATGTTAATCGGAAGACGAAATTAGCACATACGAGTAATTCTCCAATTAGTATGTTTTTTTTTAAAGTACATATAACTTAATTGTGTTGGTAATCAGCACATCTTCTTCTTCTTCTTTGCTTCCATGGCTTCGCGTTGCTCCACCTGCAGTGTAAGCACATCGCCCATTTTGGTGGTAATCTTTTAGTAAAACGGGCGATGTGCCTACACCGCAATTGGTAATCAGCACATAACTGAGGGAATAGTTCCACTTTGCTTTTCGAAATTAGGGCGGGTGCTAGCATCACGGCGTAAAATTTGCTCGGCTCTTACTTAAGATTCTAAATGCAGCACTTAGTATCAATTGTGAGCTCTTCATAGCCTCACACGGAATATGCCTTTTCAAAACACAACTTTAACCTTAATAAACACGGTTCTTACCCTTAGTCTTTATTTGTTGGTCCCCTTTTTATTTCATCTGTAGAAAGGAAACCGCAGACCTTTTCATTAAATCGAAGTTGATATGTTTTTCTTTTCATCTTTTTTTATTCTTTTTTTTATTCAAGCGCTAGCCAAAATCCGCCCCTAGAATTTAGCGCCCTGGGCGACCGCCCGGCTTGCCCCCCCCCCTTAGAGCGGGCGCTGCCGGATTGTGATTTCTCATGTGATTTCCAGCAAAAAAGTTGTATGAAACATACCCTTGGCTTAACCATATTTAACTGCCACAGGCATTTGAAGATTTTAAAAAAATAATTTTCTTGTACGACTAAAACTTTAATATCTCAAAAGCTATAATAGCAAAATAAGATGATTATTACAGCCAACAAATTTACCTAAAAAATAAATCTAACCGCACTAAAATCGGATAAGAGAGATAGCAAAATAAGATGATTATTACAGCCAACAAATTTACCTAAAAAATAAATCTAACCGCAATAAAATCGGATAAGAGGTTTGGTTTTCACAGAACTTCAAAGTTGAATTTTTGTGATCTGACCCAAAAACAATATGTTTTTCCATCTCAATTTTCTCCAACTGCTGCCAAGTTGAGGTGCTTGTACAATTCTTTTAAAAATTGGCGCATAGTACAACGATAATTTTGTTCTTACCTCATTTTTATTCTAGCTTCGTTATTACTAACAGTTTTAATGCCTTAAGTGCAGAAAACTGGGGTTAATTTTGGATCGATTTTGATATAATTTTAATAAATTTTACCAAATTGCAGATCTTTAGGGGTGGTTTGAATTGAATTGAATTGAAATCGAGCTAAAATCAACTCTAGTTTTCTGCACTTAAGGCATTTAAACTGTTAGAAATAACGAAGCTAGAATAAAATGATGTAAGAAAGAACAAAATTTATACAATCAGGAAACTACTGATTGAAACCTTGTTGTGTGTTATTTGTGAGTGAGTCCCGCCTGGAAGTCAGTTTCCAATCAGATTCTAATCAGGTACCTGATTACATTTCAGGCGAAAACCCAAATACAAACCTAAGCCAGTATAACTATTGGCTCTGAATATACTTGTATGTATTTAAATAAAACCACAAGATACAATCAAATTTTGATTATCATACCAAATATGACAAAATGATATGCGATAATGGATAAAGTCCATTAAAGTTGAGTTTGACTTCGTCGTCGTTGCACAAAAGCTATAGACAAATGGGACAAATTATACTGGATGTCAAATTAAAAAAAAAAACATAGGGTGGTGGAATTTGTGCCTTAAGAGCATCTTTCAATTATCGTCTATTCGCCTCAATTTGGCAAACATGTCTGTAGGGGCATATGGTTTGGCTTGAACTTGAAGGGTGGTTGCTTTGCATTAATTTTTCCATCGTTATAAAATGACATCTCTCGAATTATGTGTAGTAATTAGATTGAAATGTTTTTAAGAGAATAAATTTAGATTTATGAATTGATTTTCCATTAAGGCATTATAGATATAAAATGAGCGAATTGCGGAGGAGATATTTCTGAACGGAACTTATATTTAACCCTTCTGTCGGCACGAAGGTCTAGCCAGACCTTTGGCACTATATTTTGGTGTAAAAAGCATAGAAGGTGAAATCGCAGCGAATTCATATTTCATGATATCCTAGAATAATATGTTTAGAAGCATTTTTCAAAAATTTGAAAAAAATCGGTTGAAGTTTTGAGTATGTTTTTGATGATTTTTAATTTATAGTGCTTTTTGATACCCAATAGGTCTGGCCAGACCTATAGTTTTTCCCCCCATTTTTCTCTTGAAGTAAAAAGTGCAAATATTAAATTCGGTTATTTATGATGTAATAATGTCCTTTAAACTCAATTTGAACTATAAACTATACAAATTTCTGATATTTTTCTATAAAAAGACGTGAAGTTCGGAAATGGGAATGCCTAATTTCGTCACATTTTATAACACAACCTAATCAACTCAGATTTGCTCCTAGGAAATTCAAACCAGTTTTATTTCCTTTGTAATAGTAAAGACTAAGTATGAGGGACTTGCAAACGTCTTTCTAAATAGATTTGATAAAAAATTTACGAAAAATTTAGAATTAATGATTTTTGCCTTGAAAATTCCCTATTTCTTCCCACCTATTTTCCTAAATCTGCAGACTAATATCTAGGTAAAATCTGCCAACAAAGTGCTAAATATTTCGCCAAAGATATTGGAATTAGAAATTTCGATCGAACTATCTACTAGATATACGCAATGCAAATAGCGAAGCAAAAAAGAAGAAAATAAGGGAGAAACACGTTTGTACTAATACCACCTCAAAATATATCTACTTAAAAACGTTTCCAGTATATCTACAAAAATTATTTTGATGCTTTTAATGTTTAAAAATTGCAGTAAAGAATGCATAGAATGATTTTACCGATAAAAATTTTACTTTTTCTAAAAAATAAAAATTTTTTCTCAGTAGGTCCAGGCAGACCTATTGGGTATAGAATATGCATATTGTAGTAGGTGCCGACAGAAGGGTTAAAGAAATAGCGAGCTGGCGTATTTACAATTTGGCGCTATTATTTAAATATGTCACGAATAAATAGGCTTGTCATGTAGCAGGTAGCAGGTAGTTGGTGTATTGGTTAGTTCACTCGCCTTCCGAGGGCAGGGTCATCAGCTCGAATTCCACTGTAGGCGGGAGCAGTTTATGATGGTTTTCAGATTTGCGACCCATGGGACGGGCTATGATTTCGATCAGAACTTAAACGAGTATTTATTTATGTCGAATAATATCTCAGCAGAGTGTGCTGTGCTCATCACCTCTACAAAAAGGCGTCTAGTTTTGGAACATAGTATCGGTATATCACTGACCCAATGCCGGACTGAATTGAAACATACCATAAAACTACAGTAGACTCGCGTAAACGTGAACACCCGCTTATGTAAAGAATTTTATGTTCACCCAGGCTACTCTGAAACGTGAACAAGCCCTGAAGGCGACAAAACATGGAGACTTAAATGTCTGGGAAAACAGCTTATTTATTAGCTATTTAATGTATAAGTACGTTGTAATTTAAAGTGTGAAAAAATGTTGATTACTACTATAGGTCTTAACCCATGGTTGTCTGTCGGCCTCTTTGGGAAAAGGAGCTCCGTCGCATAACACAACTAGCAAAGTCAGTACGTAAGGTATGACCAAACGACTGCCACTTTCGCTTGCAATTCAATTCGCCAATAGGCATTTGAGATCTTCATTTAAAGTATATCGGCTTAAAATTCGATAAAGACATTAGTTGACGAAAGTTTCTTGCTTTGCCTGATTTTGAACAACAAACCGAAAGCACAATTGGCTTGCTTGATGCGACGAGCGATGCTCTCGATGGGAGACCCGTCTTGCGCAAGGACTCTCCGATACTATCTTGGTTCACATTGTCGAACACCTTTTCGAAATCAAACCTTTTTGCCATTCTATAAGTGGATGCAGCTATTCGTCTATTAGATCGGATGCTGCTCAGTATGTTTCTTCAGGAGACGCGATACCGTTGAACCATATCAAGCCGCACCAGACCTTACAACGGACATTGCATCTACCCCAGAAGACTTAAATTGGGGTAGTTGACCGTATACGTGTGTTTTATTAGATACTATTATCAAGTGTCCTGGTTTCATACAGTGTAACACAACCGCAAACTGTTCTTTCCAACGCCTCAACTGATATTCGGAATGTACAAGACACCCCTTCCATCATTATATGTCACCGATGTTAATATGTAGGATCTTTGACAACGTTCACATTCCTTGATGGGATGGTGAGGAACGGGACACGTCTTCTGAATTAGTGTGCGAAATTGAATCGCTGTAACCGCATCGGTTCGCACGTGCCATTTTTTCAGTGAAACAACTTTTCCCCTTTTTGTGGTGGTGGATTTTTGAAAGCAACGCGCGACTGTGAAATTTGGTTTCTCTGTTAAGGAAATTGGACGAGGAAGCAATTGCAATGGTTAAAACTGCCTTAAGTTAAACCAGAGTCTGGGAGTGGTCTTCGGGTTTTAATGGTGGAAAAATGCAAAAAAAGACCGATCTTGTTCATGAATGCCAAGAAGTGATTTGCCAACAACATCAATGCTATCGTTCGTGAAGAGCGTAGCTGAACCATTGATAATCTATTTCGTTCGTGGATCGTGGAGGTTAGATGAACTTATCAGAAGATTTTCTCATGACAAAGTTGCAGCCAAATTTCTCCCTCGTGTTCCCACAGGCAAGCAAAGAGAGTGTTGGCTGCAGGCGTGTTTTGAGCTTCAAAATAAGCTGAAGGAAGACTCATCATTTTTTCAAGGTTATTAATCATGGTGCAATGATTATGAGCCTGAAACTAAAAATTTTCCGTTGTTTCAAAATAATCTCACGGTTGAATCAATGCACTAACAGCAACATAAATGTGCATATTAATTCAGGAGACTTGTCCCCAACGGATGCCTGATCGAACAACATTATTTTGGGGTTCTACGCGTATAAGGTATTAAAATTTTTTTTAACTGCAGCTTACCTACACAACCTTCACATTTTCAAGCTTTCAAACGATATTGGAGCTCAGTTTTGTGACAATTGTCATCTAATGCCAAAGCTGGACACACTTCTGTCTGTTTCCTTTCGACAATCCGCTGCCATGTTATGTCCAACATCCAGGACTTCGGCCAAGAAGCCTGGGTGCATTCTAAATATAAATAAACTGATAAAAAAAAACAAAAAACAAAAATTGTCTCTGAACAACTGCATACCATAAGCCCCCGTCAAGGTGAACAGTCGCGGTTTTAATTAGTTCACGTTTTTGCGAGTCTACTGTATATTGCAAAAACAAATGGTATCGATACGATTTTCATATCAGCGAATATGATCCTATATCCCACAAACTTAAATTAATTGGATTTCCTTTTAAAGTTATCCAGTATGCTTTGGGTATATTTTTATCAATCCAACTTCTCTGGCTTCGTGAAAGTTTAAAACCGATAATGGCGGTTTATAGAGCGGTTGATCCGATTCGCCAATATGCAACTTTATATCACCAGCTGCTATTATTAATCCTAACCGCTCATTAACACAGTTAAACTATGTAATGCAACATTGTGCAAAACACTTTATACATACCTAGTTCATATCAATATCGATATCATTTGTTTACCAAAAAACACTATTACACCCGATGCGATTGTTAGCTGCTCGTATTATTTATTACTACTATACAATTCAATATGGACTTACGGCTACAAGATTGTTATAGGTGTACCTACACTATACAAGTTAATCAAAGTGAAACATTAATATCTGAGGAAAAAAACTCCAAAAGGAGTCAACAGAGAAAAACATTGTGTCATCATAAATTAATCGCATCAATTACTTCACGATGGCACTTTGGTGACGGTGAAACTTAATCTTCACAGATCCAACATTCAATCAAGGCGATTCAAACGATCGAAGTGCCGTGTGCGTACATATTCCGCAAAATGAAACAACATAAAATACGAATGTTAGGTGTGTTCAATTCACTGAGATTGCCATGATCGGTGGAATGCATAAGATTGGTGCATTTTATAAAACGCTCCGTTGTGGCCTCACTGGATCTTATGTTAACCATTATATTAGTAAAATTTGTTTATTTGATCCAGTTGAGATATAGTCCAATCATATCGTATTTTCGTCAGGAAAAAAATACAGAAGTTTATTTCTCAATTTTGTTATATGTATTTTGGGGCGCTGATTCCGAATATCAACTTTGCACCCTAAAAAACGTGCCGCAACCTTTAAAAAAGGGGGGAAAGGGGGGAATTTTTTCGATTTTTGCAATTATTTCAAAAACGGTAAGAGATACAGAAAAATGGTCTGAGGACGAAAAAAACTACATAAAATTATCTTTGCAATGATATATAACACATTAGAGTTTAATTGCATATTTCGGCGTTAGAATAGAACATAAATTAGAATATTTTCATTTTAAAGCTTTTTTAAAAGCTCCATAACTTTTCAAAGAATGTTAGTTCAGCCGTAAAATTTTGTACAAATATTAACAGCAACTTTAAGATAATTTTAACGTAAACGCTGAGTCACTCCGGTCAAGGACCCCCATTATCCCCCCATTTAAATTTGTCAAAACGGTATGTCCATAACTCCCCCCAAAATTTGAGCAGAGTGCTAAATTTTGGTTCGTTGAGATTGGAGGTCATAGTCACCCCACCCACCAAAAATCAGCTCATTGGGATAAAAACTAAGGGTACCTCCCATACAAAGTGACCCATGACAACTTTGTTCTACAGTAGTTCATAAAATGAGTAGTACGTTGTACGTAGAACAAACTCTTGATGGGTCACTTTGTATGGGAGATACCCTTAGTTTTTATCCAAATGAGCTGATTTTTGGTGGGTGGGGTGACTATGACCTCCAATCGCAACAAACCAAAATTTAGCACTCTGGTCTAATTTTGGGGGGAGTTATGGACATGCCGCTTTGACCAATTTAAATGGGGGGATAATGGGGGTCCTTGACCGGAGTGACTCAGCGTTTACGTTAAAATTATCTTAAACTTGCTGTTAATACTTGTACAAAATTTTACGGCTGAACTAACATTCTTTGAAAAGTTATGGAGCTTTTAAAAAAGCTCTAAAATGAAAATATTCTAATTTATGTTCTATTCTAACGCCGAAATATGCAATTAAACTCTAATGTGTTATATATCATTGCAAAGATAATTTTATGTAGTTTTTTTCGTCCTCATACCATTTTTCTGTATATCTTACCGTTTTTGAAATAGTCGCAAAAAACCGAAAAAATGCCCCCTTTCCCCCCTTTTTTTAAAGGTTGCGGCACTTTTTTTAGGGTGCAAAGTTCATAATCGGAATCAGCGCCCCATAATACATAAAGAAAGAGTGAGAAAAAAACTTCTGTATTTTTTTCACGGATTGGTACTAAATCGACACGATATTACTGAACTAATAAACGCAATTGCCAAAGGAATATTATCGAAATCCGCAATATGACGGACACTTCATAAAAAAAGGTCTCATGTCATTGGGATATTCATCCATCAATGTCCACTATCGCGCGCAAAGAATGCTTTTATTTCGTTCCAATATAATTTAGTGAATGTTTTTTGTCTTTGTATTTTATTTATTCGAGTGTATACATAGGTACATATTAGATATTATTAAATATGTTAGTCTATTTTCCTGTATGTTCATCGATATCTTCCCTATTCAACTGTTCTTCATCGGTGGCGCGGCAATGTCACCTCTATATGAAAAATAAAGACACATCAATCCTAGTCTATTTTCAGCGAAAATTATGTTGATAAAATAGATTTATATGTGTACCTACACCTAGTATGTAAGTATGTATGTATGTATGTATCTTTGGACATAGTATTTGGATTAACCGAACATTTTTGGCGGCTCTCGATTTCGTAGAGGCTTAGATTCAAGTCCATTTTGATGGATTTAGTATGTTGGATGTATCTATGTATTTTTTTCTGCTACCCAAGTTACCTTTTGCTAAGCTAGATGCAAGATTGATGACATAATTCGTGTATGTGTTACATTAAACCAGTTGCTTGCCATCAATCACCGAAAGTGAGGAATAAAGCTGCCTTAACTATAACGTATACAGAGTCAAAATGTTTGTGAAGAGGAAGTTGGTTAGTATGTTAATATATACAATTTTGATAAAACATTTAGCATGAAATGAGGTGATAAAATAGAACATTAATTTAAAATGTATTCTAACTTTACAACAAAAATAATTGCAATGGAAATTTAATTTCTAGATCTCTATCTATATGATACAGTGAGTCACAGTCAATGTGAGCCACCACTTAGTAAGAGTTTATCTATTCAAATATAACTTTTAACCATATTGGGAGGTACTAATTTACATTGTAAACGCTCAAGAAAGTTTCTTCTTTTATTTCCAATATTGGTCCAGTTTACAGTTGAAAAAAAAAAAACCATTGAAAACTATAACAATACCCATAAGCTTATTTCGCTCACGGCTAAAATAAGGACACTCTTTACCCTTTTCGGACCAATGTTTTCTCGGGCGACCCTATAGGTTCTGGTCCGATTCCCTCTGTTCCTATAAAAGTCTCGTACCCTCCTTTTGGGGTTCCCATCCCTATTTTAACATTATGTATTGTGACTGTATGAGGTTTGGTAAAAATTAGTCCATGCAAAAAAAAACATCTTAAGAAAACTTGATTTTGAGGGTGGGGCCCTCTATGGTAGCCCCATTGCACCTTGTTCCAACTTCACCCGCTCTAATAGTTTGGTGACGATTCTTCTTCTCAGTACCTTATAGCCCCATGTGAGGCCATGGTGCGTTAACTCAGCCGTTTATAGGCAATTTCGAGTTAACGTTACATTGCATATAATTTCGGAGTGTATACTAGTATAATGTTGCAAGCACTATAAATTTCCTATTCGCACATATACGGAAATTTTCGACCACGCCGAGAATCGAGCTCCGGACCTCTAGATTACTAGCATCGTAGAGTGCGACTCAACCAAGTGAGCCACAGAATGGGTCATGGTGACGATTAGCCAATCAATAAAAAAGTTTTGGAGTGGGACGTCTATGGCAACCATATGATCCCAATAACCGATATCGGCTGTTCTTAAAAATGTTTTTTTTTATCTTCAACAAAAACGTATTTAACACATATAAGCCCAAATTATTTTTTTCTCGTGTCCCGCAACTGGTTAGCCATAGACCAATGATAGACTCTACAGGATGGTTTAGGAAAAATGTCGCCAAAATTATTTTTCTAGCTTTTACCGTTAAGGAGTAATTGCCTTTTTTGTGATTCTTGTCAAAAAACACGACTTTTTTCGAAAAACTCCTATTTTCTAGCTTCCACTTTAGCCAAATCAATGTTTTTCATATTCTTCTGAAAGTACATAAAATTTCCAATAAAAGGACATATCGAACGTTTCGAACGGTTTCGTATCTTCCGAAATACGACGTTTTGAACTTTGCAGAAATGTCAATTTCAATTTTTAATGTCAAAATTAAACCCGAATTTCGTAACGGGACATTGTAGTGGCAAATCTGCAAAGTTGACAAAAGTTGGCGTAGTATCTTAGCTTTCGAACGGCATATAAGAATAAAGCACAGAGTCATCCAGTTTCTGAATAATATGTATAAATGAAACGAGACCGAGGCTAATTTCGGGCGCGGCCGAAATTTGGATACCCTTCGCTTCCCTCGGGCTAAAAGTTTTTTGGGGCGTAGGTATCTATGACTTGTGTTTAGTCCTTCCCGCTTCCATGCTTTTCCTTAAATTTTCACATAAGTGCGCGAAGCGGGGGATGTGGGTTTCTTAGAAGAACCAAAGGGGGGGGGGGTTGTACGGCAGCCCTATGAACGCATGGCCTTTCCATAAATTTTTACGTTTGTTTGTGGCATCAATTAAAACACATTTCTATGAGATTTGGTTGAAATTGGTGGATACATAAAAAACTTTTTCTTCGAAGAACCTAATTTTGGGGTTGGGTTTATATGCCAGCCCCACGACCCCATAGTCCGATTTCATTCATTTCCACGTTTGTTATGTGGCATCCATAGAAATATAATTTTCTGAGGTTTGATTGAAATTGGTGTGCAAATAAAAACGTTTTTTCTTTAAAAAAAATTGATTTGGGGAGCTATGTTTGTATGGTAGCCCCATGACCACATGGTCCGACTCC
Source organism: Microchrysa polita (assembly GCA_949715475.1). NCBI lineage: Eukaryota > Metazoa > Arthropoda > Insecta > Diptera > Stratiomyidae > Microchrysa > Microchrysa polita. Next base: position 85,420,746 of record OX454418.1, on the reverse strand, counting down.
ATCTATTCATACATATAGATTGTGTCATCAATAGAAACACATTTGTGTGAAGTTTTGTTGATATTGGTGTATAAATAAAAAAAAAATTCTGAGAAGAACTTAATTTGGGGAGCTTGGTTTGTATGACAGCCCCATGACCCCGTGGTCGGATTTGGTCAATTTTTACATATGTTTTGTGATATAACTAGAAACACATCTATGCGAAATTTGATTGAAATCGATAAGAAAATAAAAAAGTTTTTCTTAGAAGAACCTAATTTGGGGGTCTAGGTTTGTATGGCAGCCCCACGACCCAATTGTCCGATTTGAACGATTTTTAAATATATTGGGTGTCAGCAATGAAAACACATTTGTGTGAAATTTTATTGAAATTGATGTATAAATAAAAAAGTTTTTCTAAGAAGAACCTAATTTGGGGGGTAGGTTTGTATGGCAGCTCCACGACCCCCTTGTCGGATTTCAGCGATTCAAACATACAAACTGCCTGCAACAAAAAGAAGCATGTGTGCAAAGTTTCAGCTCCATAGCTTTTAAACTGGCCGAGCAAAACGCGTCGCAACAGACAGACGGACAGACGGACATCGTCCAATCGACTCAGCTCGTCACGCTGATCATATACATATTTTATATGGTCGGAGATGCTTCCTTCAATGCGTTACAAACTTCATGACAAAGTTAATATACCCTTTAACTCTATGAGCGAAGGGTATAAAAAACGAGACCGAGGCTAATTTCGGGCGCGGCCGAAATTTGGATACCCTTCGCTCCCTCGGGCGTGCCTGTGACTAGTGTTCAGTCCTCCCCGCTTCCATGCTTTTGAATTTTCTCATAAGTGCCGTGGCGAAGATTTATTGGGCGAAGCGGGACGTGGGTTTCTTATAAGAACCAAAAAGAGGGGGAAGGGGGTTGTAGGGCAGCCCTATGGCCTTCCCATCAATTTTTACGTATGTTTGTGGCATCAATTAAAACACATTTGGTTCAGATTGGTGGAAAAATCAAAAAGGTTTTCTTCGAAGAACCTAATTTGGGGGTTGAGTTTATATGCCAGCCCCATGACCCCATGGTCCGATATAATTCATTTTTTATATGTTTTGTACCATCACTAAAAATACATTTCCAAGAGGTTTAGTTGAAATTTGTGTAAATAAAAAAGTATTTTTTAGAAGAACCTAATTTTGGGGGTCAAGTTTGTATGGCAGCCCCACGACCCCATAGTCCGATTTCACGTTTGTTATGTGGCATCAATAGAAATATAATTTTCTGAGGTTTGATTGAAATTGGTGTGCAAATAAAAACGTTTTTGTTAGAAAAAATTTATTTGGGGGGCTAGGCTTGTATGGTAGCCCCTTGACCACATGGTCCGACTCCATCTATTTATACATATGCTTTGTGTCATCAATAGAAACACATTTGTGTGAAGTTTGGTTGAAATTGGTGCATAAATAAAAAAATTTCTTAGAAGAACTTAATTTGGGGAGCTAGGTTTCTATGACAGCCCCATGACGCCATGGTCCGAATTGGTTCATTTTGACATATGTGTTGTGGTATTACTAGAAACACATTTGTGGGAAATTTGATTGAAATCGATAAGAAAATAAAAAAGTTTTTCTTAGAAGAACATAATTTGGAGTCTACGTGTGTATGGCAGCCCCACGACCCCATTGTCCGATTTGGTCGATTTTTACATATATTGTGTGTTACCAAATAAAACACATTTGTGTGAAATTTGATTGAAATTGGTGCATAAATAAAAAAGTTTTTTTAAGAAGAACCTAAATTTGGGGGGTAGGTTTGTATGACAGCCCCACGACCCCCTTGGCGGATTTTAGCGATTCAAACATACAAACTGCCTGCAACAAAAAGAAGCATGTGTGCAAAATTTCAGCTCCATAGCTTTTAAACTGGCCGAGCAAAACGCGTCGCAACAGACAGACAGACAGACAGACGGACAGACGGACAGACGGACAGACGGACAGACGGACATCGTCCAATCGACTCAGCTCGTCACGCTGATCATATATATACATATTTTATATGGTCGGAGATGCTTCCTTCAATGCGTTACAAACTTCATGACAAAGTTAATATACCCTTTACGCTTAATAAGCGAAGGGTATAAAAACACATAGTCTGCAAATGTTCCAAACCGACTTCAATCTTGAAAAGGAAGTAAAATTTTTACATCAAGCATAGACTTGGTTGTTATGCATTATGGAAAAATACTTTTCGCTACTGTTTTAGATGCTTATTATAACGGTAAGTATAAACAAATTTGTTTTATGTGTTGAATTATTTGTACGAGGGTTCGCTGTGTACACATGAATATTGTGAGAGTATTTTTCATTATCATCGTCTAAAAAAGGATAAACATTTTAATTTGTCAGGTATTAATTAGTGTCCGATCCAATTTTTCCTTAGCGAATTTAATGATAGAATCTTAGATTCTAAAAAATGAAAAAGGAAGTGGCAACTTGAATTATTCGCGTAGTTATGGCTTTGGAAAGATACATATGATTATAGGAAACACGAAAATTTTCCATTCAAACGCGATTTATTCCGTTTAGGATCCTTGAAATAGGAATCAAACACCGGATATGTAATGTACTCGGCGTCCCCTTTGATATGATACCCCGCATGCTGACCTCCAGTCAAGGATTAAATAGTGTCCTTTTTTGTCCTTTTTGGGTCCTTTCCGATCAAATTTATTTTAGTAAAATGAGTTTTAGACTCCTGGGACCCCAATGATTCAAGACCAAGAAAAAATAGCCTTACTGTATTTTTTTCTATTGGAAATGCTTATATTACTGGACTATTTCCAAGTAAAGGCAAGATTTCTTCCACTTACGGACTATGTTTTTTTTCCCTTTTACACATATTATTCACAAACTGGATGAGTCTGTGATTTATTCTTATATGCCGTTCGAAAGCTAAGATACTACGACAGCTTTTGTCAACTTTGCAGATTTGCCACTACAATGTACCGTTACGAAATTCGGGTTTAATTTTGACATTAAAAATTGAAATTGACATTTCTGTATAATTCAAAACGTCGTATCTCGGAAGATACGAAACCGTTCGAAACGTTCGATATGTCCTTTTATTGGAAATTTTGTGTACTTTCAGAAGAATATGAAAAACATTGAAGCTATAAAATTTGAGTTTTTTTTAAGAAAGTCGTGTTTTTTGACAAGAATCACAAAAAAGGCGATTATTCCTTAACGGTAAAAGCTAGAGAAATAATTTTGGCGACATTTTTCCTAAAACATCCTGTAGAGTCTACCATTGGTCTATGGCTAACCAGTTGCGGGACACCCTGTATAACTTTTTTATTTATTTAATCCGTAAATATTACAAAACAGGAATAATTTCATGCAATGTAAAGAATTCAAAGTAAGGAAAATAAGTATAAAGGAATAACAAACTTATAAAGATAATGATAAAAAAAAACTCAAAGAAAAGGAAAAAAAATATACAAATAAAAAAAATAAGTTTAAGCTAAGATTCAAAAGGTTAAATTAAAAACAATTAAAATTCAAAAAGTTAAATGATAACAATTAAAGTTTTTGTAGTAAGGTTTTTTTAAAAGTGTAAAAAGAAGAAGGTAACGGTCCAATCTCCAATCGGTCGTAGTTTCTCATAGCTCTAAGTAACGGAGAGTTTTTATAAATAGAAAGTGAAGATTGGGGAGGATTGAAAATTGCAACCGATCGAGTGTTGTAAGATGGAAACCGATATTTTATATCTTCTGTGAGAGATGAAGTAGTAAGACCCTTACATATCCTGTAGAGGAAACACTGGTCAATACAGTCTCTTCCTTGGTATATACATATATACCTATATGAAGTCGACAATACTCGAAAGCATATTTGCGAAAAAAAATCATTTTTTTGTAATTGTTGTTGTTGTAAAAAACAGCCGCCCCAATAATGGGGCGTTGGGCATGTTAGGCTCCATATAGATTACATACAAATTTGCTTGAGCCATAAAGGGAAGACACAAGTAAATGTAAATTGTATGCTGTTTTTTGATAAAAACTTATTAATTTGAACTGGGGATCGTAAGGTTAGCCAGGTGGAGTCAAATGAAAAGGCATTTTGGAGAGGTTTCATGGGAAAATGTACTTAGATACCACATTGCATTAGGTATATATTTTTGCTTCAATTGTTGTTGTCAGGCTGAAGTTCATCTTCAATAGTCTCGCCTACTCAACCGCCCTTATTGGGGTCAGGTGGCTCCCGTGAGTGCAATGGGTGGCTGCGATGGGCGAATGTCAAAGGACCTTAAGGAACATCCCTAATTCCATGCGTTCAGTACACAGTGAAGGTGAAGAATGCACAACGAGACGGAGCTAGATTGCTTAAACGACCGAGAGCTCGCTGGATGTACTACGTAGGTGAGGATGACCACCAGCTGTCGGGCAAGGTCAAGGTAACGGCGACAATTGGAGGTCAACGATTAAGATGGCCAAAGCCCGGTGTCAGGCTATAGTTCTACATTGATGATGATGACAAGTGACAAAGTACCTATACAAAATAATTTCGTTAACCCTTAAACAAAGCAACAAAAACACTTTTGTTGGACGGTGGATGTTGCATATCGTTAACCCTTGTTTGACGCCAATATTTGTATCTGTAGGTTGTCGTTTTCGTATGCATTAGAGCGGAGATTTAGAAGAAATTATTTATTAAAGGCTTGATTGTCAGCAGACTTATAAGGTATTTTTTGCAGAATCTGTTGGATGTGATTTCGGATACAAAAGCAATATAATTTCAGTAGGGAATCCTTCTTTAGCCGGAAAACCAAATTATTACCTAACATTTTTTCTGGATGACATTTGTCGAGAAACAATTACCGTTCACTAGTGTACTAATGGGCTCAAAATATAAGTGTTTGTTTTGTATTTTTGGGGCTCACTTTATAATTTTTCCGATAAAAATCAATTTTCTGTTACATTTCAATAAAAAATTATAACAGCTATTAATTCATTTAATTCTTGGGTATAATAAATTACGGTAAGCCGATTCACCATTATTATTTCCTTTAGAATGTTTATGTAGCCATAGACGCCCAACGTCCCATTTTTGGGGCATCAACAAAATCGATCCATATTTTCGTCGGTTGGTTAAAGATTTCATGTTTATGAGTAAATTTCGTTTTCGTTTTCTTCTGTCTCTTTTGACAATAAAATTGCTAATACATACTAGATTATTTTTATACAAATTAATTGAATTATTTTGAATTGTTTTCGAATAGTTTGCATCTGTCGAAAACACTCTACTTCAAACCGGAAAAGGAAAAAATTTAGCCAAGATACAGCTACCACGTTTTAGTTGCAGCTTTGACAACATCTTTTCAAAGGATATTAGTAAAAAACCCTTCCAAAAAAATTTACCAGTTTAATTTAAAAATTTAAAAAGTGCACCGTTTTAAAAATGGGGCGTTGAACATATATGGGTTAAGTATGTAGGGTTTGGTGATCATTGGACCAGAAATAAGAAAGTTTTTTTTCTTTCTTCTTCTTCTTACTTTTGGGGTTGGGGTTAGCAAGGCAACCCGATGACCTTATGGACCGATCCTGCTCTTTTTACATAATAATGTTTTTTGGATTCAATCGAAACTCATTCGTATGGTTTGCTTCAAATTGGCTTATAAAAGTCTTTTTGGATTTGGGATTGGTATGGCAGCCCCATAACCCCATCGTTCGATTTCGTTGATTCAAACATACAAAGAATCATTAACAGAAACAAACACGTGTGCGAAATTTCAGAGACTCCGTAAACTCCGTCGCAACAGACGAACAGACAGACAGACGGACAACGCCCAATCAACTCCAGTGAAAGCTCCATTCGCGGACAGCTCCCGTAAGCGGACACCTCCCGTAGCCGGACAAATTTCTCGGTCCCAAGCTTTTCAATACAATTTTCGAACAAAATACGTTCCCGTAGCCGGACGCTCCCCTGGCCGGACGCGGACACTAATATCTAGTACATTTTTTAAGTCGACTCTCCCGTAAACGGACAAAAAGTAAATTCTAGGACTACTCATCAACGACATTTTGAGAGATTTAGTGGTAGAAATGACTACAAAACAACTTGCTGAAGTACTTTTCTGATTTTTGTAGACAAACAAAGGGTTTTAAGTTTGAAGTTTTAATCTCTCCTGATGTCCGTCCGCTTGTGCAGAGGAAATTTTGAGAATAATTGTAGAAAATCTTGAAAAATATCAATAATTTCCGACACCGATATTCAATTTTTAATTATGTTGAATTTAAAGGAAAGGTAAATAAATTTAAATAATTTTGGTGTTCGCTATACTCAGCCTCTCCCGCAAGCGGACATCTCCCGTAGCCGGACAAAATTAATGGAACCGTCAGTGTCCGCCTACGGGAGCTTTCACTGTATATACAGGGTTTCCTGAAACAACCGCATAAACCCACCGGCAAATGATTCTTCATGTGAATTCCAGCAAAAAAAATGTGTACGGGACACACCCAGAATTCTTAACCCTTTAGCTGCCACAGGCTTTTGAAGATTTTTATACCCTTCGCTCATAGAGTGAAAGGGTATATTAACTTTGTCATGAAGTTTGTAACGCATCGAAGGAAGCATCTCCGACCATATAAAAAGTATACATATATGATCAGCATGACGATATGAGTCGATTGGACGATGTCCGTCTGTCTGTCTGTCTGTCTGTCTGTCCGTCTGTCCGTCTGTTGCAGCGCGTTTTTCTCGGCCACTATAAAAGCTACGGAGCTGAAATTTTGCACAAGTGCTTATTATTGTTGTAGGCTGTTTGTATGTTTGAATCACTGGGTCATGGGGCTGCCATACAAACCTAGCCCCCCAATTTAAGTTCTTCTAGGAAAAACTTTTTTATTATTACACCAATTTCAACCAAATTTCACATAAATGTGTTTCTCTTGTTGAGATAAAACATATCTTAGAATGGATCAAATCGAATAATGGGGTCATGGGGCTGCCATACAAACCTAACCCCCCAAATTAGGTTCTTCTAAGAAAAACTTTTTTATTTTTCACAAAACCTTGAATTAATGTGTCTTTACCAAAGCAAGAAAAAAGTTCTAAACGAATGGAATCGTACTGTGGGGTCATGCTCCCGCAACCCCAATAAAATTTTCTGAGTAAATTTGTTTTATTTGCCCAATTATTTCAACCAAGCTCAAAACCTTTGTCAAGACGGAAGAAAAAGAATGCGGAGGGGGATTAAATACAAGTCATAGGTACGCCCGAAAAACTTCTAGTCCAAGGAGAGCGAAGGGTATACAAATTTCGGCCGCGCCCGAAATTAGCCTCGCCCTCGGGGGTTGCGAGCGTAGCGAGCAGGGGACGAGGCCCCCTAGTTGTTAAATTTTTCTGATTTGGCCCAAAACAAATTATTTTTCCATCTTCCATATCCAACTTGTACCAAGGTAAGGTGCTTGCACGATTCTCTTAAAAATTGGCGTAGATTTTTACGATCAGAGCCGGCCTTATCAATGTTGTGGCCCTGGGCCAAATCAATGATGGTGGCCCCTACGAATACCCAAACAAAATTTTTAGCGATAAACAGTTGGAAAGGTGTCACCTGTTTGGCCAAGCAGCTGATCTTAACCGGAAAGTTACACGTGTTCGTTTGTTTAAGTCAGAATTAACCGATAGCGAAAAAAACGCAACTATTATAGCAAACGAATTTAGACCTAATGTTCATTCATTGAAGTAAAACTTTGACGAACTAAAGAGAATTATTTTTTGCGATAAATCTTAGGAATATTGTTAAGATGTACCCACACTCGACACCAAATGGCAGTTCGTCAAAAAACTGTCATCGCAAGCTGCCAATTAGCAGCATCCAAACAGGCTTTCGAATTGCAAGCAGGAAACTTACATTATCAAATTTCCATATTGCAGGTTTCCTTAAATTTAAGTATCACAATGGGACTATGCGTATTTAAACTATTATTAGGTTATTCAAACAACTGCCAGTTGCCATCGCTAGCTGCAAAAGCAGGCGTAAATTCTCGAGAATTTCAAACAGAAACATCGTTAGTTTTAATTTAGGACACTGCCAAGTTGCTTTAGAAGAACAGTGCCATAAGTCACAAAATCAACGAATTAATTCTAACAAAAGTTTTCAGATTCTGAATCGCAGAATTAAGACGCAGCTGTTATCCGAAAAATTTTACAGTGAACTTTCAGCTGTTCAATATGAATAAAGTGCCTCTGATTCCGAGACGTTTTATACTCGGGGACATTCGAAAAAAAAAATTTATTTTTTGGTAAACGTACGATTTTGTTTGCGTGCGCCGCATTTTTTTTGTACGCGCTGTTGACCTGCCAAATTGCCGACCCGCATAGCCTTAGCGCCCTAGGCGGCTGTCTACTCTCGCCTATTGATGCGTCGGCCCTGATCTGACGGAATTACGTAGCTTAGGATGGGGCTGAGATCAACCCACTAGTTATTTTTTTAGCTAAACAAATTTTTTATTTTTCGAGATCAGACATTAGCAAATGTTTCAATAAGAACAGACAAATTAGTGTTTGCAAGAAGAGAAGATGAGGCTGGAAAGCAAATGTTTGTTCATTTGTTTTCAAAAATGAAAGCGAGGCTAGTAATTGTGAAGCTGTTGCTAGGAACTAAGCTTATATTAACGCTTGATATTAACTTTAATATAATTTCAATAAATATTTTAAAAGGCTGGTGGATGCCCCTTGAGAGTGACTTTTATTCGAAGTGGTTGCCCTTGGAATATAATGGTTGATTGACAGTGGTGGCCCCTTGAAAGTGGTGGCCCTGGGCGACCGCCCAGATCGCCCACCCCTAGGGCCGGCCCTGTTTACGATCATATATGTATTTCTTAAATTTGTTCATTCTAGGTTTATTATCATTTAAATGCCTTAAATGCGGATAACTAGAGATGTTAGCTCGAATTCATTCAAACTGCTGCTAATATGCTGCCATTTGATTTTGGCCAATTATGCCAAAATGAGGCAAAATTACACTTTATTTTTTCCGCATTTAAGGCATTAAAATTATTAGAAATAAATAATTTGTTATGTTTACACGCCTTAACACCAGAAATTTATTCTTTTTCATGAAGAAACAGTCTAATTTTTAAGAAAAATGTACGAAATCGTATCTTCTAAATAACGGCATATTCCGAGGCACTAGCCAAAATCATGATCAAACATAAATGACAAACCCGCCTCTTTCGAACGATGCAATTTCGTGTGCATTAAGGGCGTTTTCCGTGCTTTATATCAATTTGAAGTTCACGTGAAAAAACACCCTATGTAGAAAATAATTTGTACAGAATCGTTTTATAAGTTTGGCTCAGGGACGGAGATCCCATATGGGTAAATGCCCGGGGCGGCAGATTTAAATTTATTTTAAATTCATTGAAAGATGCATCTTCAAATCTGAAGGAGTAGTTGACATCGTTAGAAACAATTTTAGTTTCTTATTATTAATTTATCTATACACTGAGAAAAAAAAATCCTCTAAATTCAAAAAATACGCATATGATTCGAAGAGATTCAAATATGATTTTGCTTCATATTTGTTTCCCTTTGAATCATTATATAATCCCTTTATTTCAAACGGATTTCTCTTTGAACTAATAAGATATTCCTTTTGAAAGTCTATCTATAATCACTTTAAATTAAAGTGATGCAGTGTCAATTTAATCAGGTCACAACCATAAATCGAAAGGATTTCCTTTTAATTTAAAAGGATGAACTCTTTGTTTTAAATGCATGAACTCAAAAGAATACTTTAAATTACACCAAAAGAGTAATTTTCACAGTGTGTTCTTTCCCTGTGAAAATTACTCATAAATGAGTTTTGTATAACTGACCTGGCTATAGTTGTTGGCGACATTTCATTTACCTCTTTACGCTCTAAAATGCATAATAAATTACCTGCCTACAGTGGGATTCGATCCCGCGGCCCTATGATGACTAACGCCCCTACCTACTACACCACACAGACTATATGGGACGACGTTTATAATTTACACCATACATTGTGACATCGCTGTACCAAACTGCCGACCAACTGCGAGTGTAAACAAAAAAAAATCCTATTGAAAATTTGGATTTAAAGGATTTCCCATTAATTTAAAAAGATTTCCTATTGAAAATTTGGATTTAAAGGATTTCCCATTAATTTAAAATGATTTCGTATTGAATATTTGGATTTAAAGGATTTCCCATTAATTTAAAAAGAATGAATTTGAATTAAAGCGATGTATATTTAAAAGGAAAGGATTATATTTAATAGGAATGTAACTCGATTTCAAAAGGATATCGAGTTAATTTTAAGGGACGTTATTTTTCTCGGTGTATTATACCTATAACGTATATGACGCCTTACCTTAAGCCGATGCGTCCAGCCGCATCCTCACTTCAAATTGTGATTTCGGCTTCAAAAGTTGGGTCTCATCCTTCACGCACAATTCTGCTAGAAGCACTTACTCCGAATGGCCTATTGGAGGCGGGTAGTTCGCTTACACTAGGAGAAGAAGTCACTCTCTGTTTCAATATTGATCCCTTGACTGACATATGTTTTTGATCGGATCGTATTAAAACTTTCATTTTTAGGTTAGATTTATTGATGAATTGGCAACATTAGCTAGTAAAAGCGAGCACACATTTTTCGCTTTTTCTATGAATAATTTTTTTCCTACTTTATATAGGTACATACATATTTTCAAGCAAACACTCGAAATATGAAATTTGCATATCACATACGCCCCTTAAGCTAAGCGACTAGCAAAGCCTGCCCAGTGGCGGAGGGCGCCGTTTGGCTATTGCTCATATAGTCTAAGTCCGGCCCTGGTTTGACTGTTCTTGTTCTTTTGTGTATGCCCTCATAGCTCATACTAACACAATAACTCACTTTTCTAACTTCAAGCAACCAAAAAATAAATACCAGATAATTCTTCATGTCCAAATTTCACACTCAATTGAAAGGTCTTTCAATCAGATAAATGGGTCCAAAACATCAGAAGCATCCACATAGTATGACACACAGCCACAGTATCCACCCATCCATCCGTTCACCATGGCATCGTCATCTCATTCAGCAGCCAACACGATACATTGCTTGATGCCTACTTTGATTGTTGATTGAAACATTTGATACCGTGACGTTTATTTGAACTAAACCCACGATTAAGAAGGCGCAAACTATGTATCTATGCATTGACAAGATCTTCACTTTTTCGAAGTATGCTCACCGTAAAAATATCGCAACGTACGGGTACAAAAGCCCAATCGGTCAAATGTTGATTGACATCATTTGTTTGTAATTTGTTGCAATTTTATGAGCTCTTTGTTGTTTCGTTAAACATAATAATACTTTGCCGGTCTTTTTTTCAGTTTAAGCATGAGTGGATAATAATAGCAGAACGTCTTAAAAGACACATCTTTTTATGTTGATGGCTAATGATGATTCATGACGAGAATATCTGAATGGTGCGATTGTAATGAGACTATCTCAATAAGGAAGATGTTGTGAGCACATCATTTTTAATCTGTCAAATTGACAATATTGATGTAATGATCGGGTCAAATCGTTTTGCGATATTATTGTACGGTTCAAAGCCAATTCAAATTCCAAATTTGGCCAAAGATTTTTGTGTGGTTTCATCTTTTGGCATAGGTCTAGTTGATTTGAAATAGGGCAAGCTACATATTTTTATGTATAGGTATAACTGGTGCTGCCATAAGCGAAACCAAAATAAACCAATAAATTGAAACGTTGTAGTGTTCACGAATTTTTGATACTATTCAGTTTAAAAAAAAAACATTACAGATGAGGCACATAATGGTGCAAAATGTCGATATGGTGCATTTTTATCAGCAATAGACCTCTTGAAACTGACAGTGAAAATACATTTTATAATTGGTGCTGAATTTGGTCAATAAACCAGATATGAAATCGAGCGATTATGACCAATGAAGAAGAAAAAGAAGGAAACGAAATATCTGAAAATAAAGGGGACAATTTGATTTTTTTATAGCTAGCAGTGGCGTTGCAAATTTAGTGTTTGGGGCTGTCATGGTTTAATACTTTTTGCTTTTTCATTGGTTGGAGTATTCAACCGCAATGCACTGGAATACACACTATTTAAAATTTTGTATTTAAACGAATTTACACCACGCAACGCTTTCCAATCCCATTTAAATGTACTTTTCGCAATAGAGTAAATTTTTATGCTGTTGGTATACAGTTATGCAACAGGAACGTTGCTGATTAATTAATTTTAAGCATCTAATAATTTGGAAATTTCGGATTCATTGCTCCCATTTTTCCGACGCCCCTACTACGAACTTACAGCATTAAGCTGCGCATGTGCATGATTTTGTTTACAATTAATTTTCCATATAAAATTCAAATGAGAAATGTCATCTTGTAGCTTCGATCAAGTTACCATAGAAAATATTTTGGTCCCGAAAAAAAGTTGCATATCTAGTGTATTTTGCGGTTATTTGCATTTCCTTTTCAGATTTTCTTATTCATTGATTATGACAGAGAATGAGAGAGAATTTACTATGGGCTTATTTAATTTGACAAGTATCCCTTATTTGCTAATGAGGGCACGGCATACTTCGATCCTTTATTTATAGCATTTCCAGGTCAAGTAAATAACTCTCCGAGACAAATAGATAAATTTCCGAATCAACAATATACATTTCCGGATCAAAAAAAATTAATTTCCGAATCAACAAAACACGATTCCGCATCAAATAAATGAATTTCCGGACGAAATAAATGAACTTCTAAAAGAAAAAAATAAATAACCAAAACAAAAAAATAAATTTCCAAATCAAAAAAATAAATGTCCAAATCAGGAAAATAAATTTACAAATCAAATAAATAAATTTCCAAATCGAATAAATATATTTACATGCCAAAAAAAATAAATCAAATAAATACATTTCCAAATCAAATTAATACATTTTCAAAGGTTAATAATATTCTTCTAATAAGAAAAATTAAATTATATTAAATTTATGACACCCCAAGATACGGGCGGTTGGAAGTGGAAGTCTATGAAAGGAAATGAGAAATTTGCTTGTGTAGCGCGCAAAAAAAAAACAGTATACCACAATTTTGCTTGTCCCAAGTAGGCGTAAGTTTTGACGTACGTTAAACAGCGGAGACTGTCGATTAAAGTTGAAATGTGTACGATAGTACGACATGCTAAAACTCTCTATTAGTAAAGGTACACGACATCAGCCGAAGACTGCAATTCGTATAATTCAACATAGAATCCTGTCTAAATCGGGCCACCGTTACTAAAAGCTGTGTCAAAGTGTCTGCTTAGGGTGCAGACTCTCCCGCATTTTCCCCTGATTATTTGCTGGATTTTATACCCCTGAAATACCACCCTCCCTCTTCCTTGGTATTCTTCACTTATCGCGATAGAAATATTTTTTAAGAAACGGAATCTAATTGATCACAATATAAAGCTAAACATTCTCTTGTAAACAAAAATAAAAACATTTCTAATTCGGAGCTTTTATTCAAATTCAATCGAGACCTAATAATTTTAACTTTTAAGTACCGACACTGGGTCTTACAGACTCGAAGACACTGTCAATGTATAGATTCCGTTACGTTCCCCAACCTCCATCATTCTGAGGTCACCTCTATCTTCGATTCTAATGTAAAATAAAAATTTTAGAAAGCTCAGCTGGTGTGACTTGAGTTTTGAGGAAGGTTTGGTAGTTTAGAGATGGCAAATAACGTTTAAGAAAACAATTTATACCGTCCGATTCCAAGCGTGTCTAGTACAATTGACAATTATGTAGGTACGTCATTTTGAATAAACAAAATCTCATTCAGATTGAAATAATTAATTATTTTTTTAACCCTTCGCCAGGCACATCCCGCGATCAACGCGAATGGGCACGTGGGGTCTTTTCGGACCCCAAAATTTAATGAACTTATCCTTGAACATGTATCAAAAAAAAAACAAATAAGTACTGTGTTATGTTTTGAACAGGTTTAAGACAATTATTTACAAAATTTGTTGTGCATACCGTAAGCTGTACACATCTAAAGCGCCTATGGCGATCAACGTTTTTACTGTTTTGTCCCTCTGCCTTGGACTCAAGGAAAACTACTTTGTTTCTAGAGTAGTGAGGCTAACTTTTAGAACAAATTTCAAAAATATGAAACAGCCAATGCCTGTAAGCTTGTTTTAACTTTTTCTAGGTGCCCCTGCGACTTTATTTTACATAGAATAAGCTGTGGTAAGAATTAGGGGAGGCAGAATTATGATATCATTTTTTCAGATTTGCTAAAGTCAAGGAGCGTTTTCCGTCCTATATCAGAAGAAGAAGCTATCGCATCAATTGAAGAACAAAGCTAGCAGCTGATTTCGTTAATTTCTTAAGCCAGGATAATTTCTGACCAGTTGATCTATGGTATAATCTCTTCCTTTACTTTCATTGCAGCCAAGAATTATATGAGGCTTACCTCGGCCTACAGCTCAGTGTGAAAAGACGCAATGAAACGACCGGGGAAGAATAGTAAAGGTATCGCGACAGTCGAGATAAAAAGGTTTCAACATAGAGTATGGATCCGAGTTTCCTTTTCGGGATATTCAGGACAATTGAGGCCTTGGCACTCATGGTGTCTTTGAAGACCCCACGTGCCCGTTCCTGCAAATTTGTACTTTTGGCTATCAAAACTTTTGTTCTGAAGAGAATTGGAATTTTTTTCAATCATATTTCTGAGCAGAAATTTGGTGGCTTAGATGTCCTACAAGGTTACCTGAATGGGCTAAACCGTTCAAAATTATTATATAAAAAATACCCTCTGGGGTCCCAAAAGACCCCACGTGCTCGCTGGAGGGTTAATGCTCAACGAAATTCACATAAAAGCACATTATTTACTATATTAAAGTACTATCTTTTTAAATCGTTTCCTTCATACGAAGCATTGTTTATTTGATTTGTAAAGTATGTTTTTTGATGGAAAAAATCATTTTTTGGATTTATGAATTTTTTTTCCTGTTTTGGACAGTTTTTTATTTGAATTGTAAATTTATTTTTCTGATTTGGACATTTATTTTTTTGATTTGGAAATTTATTTTTATGATTTGTTTATTATTTTTTTTTCATTTAGGAATTCATTTTTTTGTGTCGGACATTTGTCTATTTGATCTGCAAACGTGTTTTGTTGATTCGGAAATTTACCTATTTGTTTCGGACATTTATCTATATTTGACTCGGAAAGTAATTTACTTGACCTGAAAATGCTATATATGTATTATATTTTTCAGGGATCAGGGATGTTTTTAGCGATGCTTACATATCTAAATCAAATTTGATTACGCAGAAAATGATGAATATTAAAATTAAAATATTAAAAATACTACATATCCGTCAACACCACTACCTGCATTATTTCCGTAAGTCTACCGCAACGGGACACAGCTGGTATCGATATGATATGCTCAAGGCCCGCATTCTATTGTAAGTTACGAGTAGTTTTTGATTTGAAATGACACAATAACTTGACTGAGTCTAAGCTCACGACGCGATCCAATCAAACAAACCAATCCATCCATCTATCCATCCGATCCATTGCATTTGGTTGTATGAATGTGTAAGTAGGTATATCTTAACTTTACAAGTGTCTCAGCTTCATTGAAAATGATCTTGTTTCGCGCTTTGATCTTTTTGCGGCTGATCGACTAATAATAAGCTAATCTGATGATGACTTGGCTCTAGCACAATTTCGCAAATAACCAACATCTTTGACACTCTAATTGACCAAACAAAGAAATAGCAAGTATTTTGATTTACATTGCAAGTGTTACGATTGAACCGCAACAGAGTACTGTACTGAAGTTTGTGATGGTTTGTTGTGAAATTTGCTAATCAAAGTTTGAGGTCGTGATTTTATATAGATTGCAAACTTTTTTAGTGAAATAAAATCGAGTAGATTTCAAAGATCTCAAAACATAATTTTGGCACGATTGATGATGTTGATGAGCCGATGCTATGCCATTGATGACGACAATATGTCTGATGATAATCTTCGTGGGAAATATTAGTGTGTTTTGTAATACTGATCCCATTATTAGTCTGCGGTTGTTTTGTAACGATCATCACAATGCAATTGAGTTGACCTAATTTCGTGACACAGTGAATAGTTTCTGAAGTAGTGCAACTTATTTCCCTCAAATAACTTCTTAAAATTTAATATTATTTAGGATAATTTTCTACTAAAATCTATATGGCTCTAAGCTTTATCAATCGAAATACCAATCATTAACATGGCTTACAATTTGATGAATGGCTCCCTCATTAGGTATACCGTAATCATCACTCAGTCCAATACAGAAAAAGTTTGTTTAGTTTGCACAACCAAATAAGTATATGTACAACTTACAGAAGCCGACAACATACAAATTGATCCAGATTTATACATCAAACAAATTCGTTATCTGAAATTGAATTGATGAGTATCGAATGCAAGTATCGTGTTTTTACTTCGTTGACAACGACAATTATCCATCAATAAATAGATACTAATACCCCGTGCCTCTCATCGTTTTAATAGATAAAGTATTGATATGACCGTACAGAAAAATCAAAGTTAATATCAAAAATATGTACATACATCATAAATGTTCCTACATGTTTGAGATTGCAATTCAACGGCGACAAACAATCGATCGCTCATAAATTGAGTGACAGATGACAAGCTGTGTCGTATGACACACATGTAAAATATTGGTCGCGTTTATGAAACGCGAACTGCTTCTCTTTTCAGCAACTGTTGTCTGTTTGATTTCAAAGTTTCCGTCATTTTGATAAACCTACATAAATTTCGCCATGCTTTTTTGGGGATCATTTGGCACATCACGGTTGATACCACACGCTTGCAAAACGGCATGGGCAACAATTCTGTTGAAACGAAAAACAGTTGCGTAAAAGGAACAACTGTTGTCACAAATTTGTTTCGTAACTACACCCATTACGCAGACCTTTTTGAAAATTTCATTGACATTGATAAAATATTTTTTTGAATTTAACTGCACTCAAATTGGAAAATTCGTTTTTTCTATCACTTTGGGTTTTCGCATAAAACGTAGATTTAGAATGTGTTATGTATTAAAGTGCGGAATCATGTCGCGGTGGTTCTAAACTAACGGAATTGCATGTGTATGATAAAGTGAAGTCGATGAAAAAAATCCAAATTCGCAAACATATGGAAACTGCTAAGCGAATTTGCAGAAAAAAAACAGTCGATTAAGTTAAGATGTAACAAGAAAAACATATTTCTTGTAAATCTTAACTATAGTCAGAGCCGTGCAAAAGGAGGGGGCACTTGCCCCGTGCGCCGAGAACGAGATTTGAAATATAGTATAGTAGTATATACAGTTCTTGCTCAAACCAGTTTCTCCTGTTTTTTATTTTTTTACAAATAAATCTTTTTGTATTCGAATTTCGTTGAACCAACGCAACGAACTAGATCAGGGGTGTCAAACTCAAAACCTGGCGCGGGCCAGGAGGAATATTTTTAAAACGTTTATGTAATCGTATTACGAAAGTTGATTACAGAATATTACTTTTAAAATATGGTAGAGAGTCTGGATCACTATAGCGGCTTCGGGATTATCCGTGAGAACTTCCTCCTTTCGAAAATGTACTTCAAGAACATTAAAAAATTAAGACAAGAAGCGAAAACGTGAAAATATGATTGATCTTCAAGTAACCACTTTTTGTTTGAACAGATGATTAAAAAAAATTTAGCACCACTCATCCAGGTCGCCCAAAATAACATTAGGAGGCAAAATAGTCAGAATAAATTAATTTCAGTAAAAAGGTTGCTTCAAGAGACAAAAAGTTGTTTGTGATATGGTTTTAAACAAACTCATGCACCAATACAGCTTGATAAGTATAGGTCGAAAAATCAGGCAACTTGGGCTCTAATTAGATATTATGTTGGAATTTCACATCCAGGTGATTTAGTCACAATATTTCCGTAGTTTTTAAAGCTTTTCCGTTTTTCCAAATAAATCTCAATTCATGTTCGGGACAGCCGTTTCGGGACAGAACAGTTTCATGAAGAGTACCTAGTATTGTCCTGCACAAAAAAGATGAGCTGTCTTATAAAAACAAATAACCAGCCTCAAATTGTTGGTAGTATTTGGAGAAAAAATCCTAAAATAGTCTCGCATAAGCCACTAACGAGTTTTAGTAATTTTTGTAGACTTGAGTTCAACGGCTGGATTTGTTCACCTTACCAATTTTACTATTTTTGTGTTGATACAGATTGTGCTGCTTCGGCATGGCCGCGGGCCGCATAGAACTGCGAGGAGGGCCGCGAGTTTGACACGTCTGAACTAGATTGAGACTTATGATCGTGGGACAACGTAGTTGAGCAGTATGGTTGCGATCGCCGCACGAATAGAAAGCTGGCTATGATCCCACGGTTGATTGACGGAATTGTGGCATGCCATTGCAAATCCAGCGTTTTAGGGTCGCTGAATGGCCTTATTGCCACGGCCTCTACAATTTATAGTTAAATCCAGTTGGAATACAAAACGAGACCGAGGCTAATTTCGGGGCCGAAATTTTTACCCTTCGCTACCCTCGGCCTATTTTCCTTCCGTTTTCACATAACTTCCGTGGCTTCGATAAAACAATATTTGAATGAAGGTTGCTTGGAATAATAATTGACCAAATAAAAAAAAAAAATCTCTTAGAAAACTTTATTGGGGGGAAGCGGGGGACATGGACCCATAGTACAATTCCATTTGTTTTTACATTGTTTGTTGTTTGGATAACGACACATTAATAAAAGGTTTGGTGAAATTGCTGTAGCAAAAAATCTTTCTCAGGAGAACCAAAATGGGGGAGGAGGGTTTGTACGACAACCCCATGACCCCATGGCTCCTTTCCATCCATTCCTGCGTATGTTTTTTGGCATCAACAGAAACACATTTGGCTGTTATTAGTGCACAAATAAAAAAGTTTTTCTCGGAAGAACTCTATTCGGGGGGTTGGTTTTGTATGGCAGCTCCATGACCCCATTGTTTGATTCCATCTATTTTTACGTATTTTATGTCACATCAATAGGGATCCATTAATATGAAGTTTGGTTAAGATTGGTTCATAAACAAAAAAGTTTTTCTTAAGAACTTAAATTGGGGGGCTAGGTTTGTATGGCAGCCCCATGACCCCGTGATCCAATTTGGGTGATTCAAACATACAAACAGCCTGCAGCATAAATAAGCATGTGTGCAAAATTTCAGCTCTATAGCTTTAATAGCGGCCAAGAAAAACGCGCTGCAACAGATGGAAAGACGGACAAACTTTTTATATGGTCGGAGATACTTCCTTCAATGCGTTACAAACTTCATGTCAAAGTTAATATACCCTTGCACTCTATTAGCGAAGGGTATAAATATTTCATAAAATATTCACCAATCCAGATGATGATAGTACATACATGGAATTGTTCTATGAAATTATCCATCAGGCGTTTCGTCTGCAACCAGTTTTTATTGTCTTCTGAAAAAGTACACCTGAGTAATATTCATCCGTTAGAAGTTGCTGCTATTTAGCGTGTACTAATGTGTGGTGGACGGCTCAGAGCGCCTGAAGCTGAAAAGTCACTGAAATGCGGTACTTTAAGCACCAATAATAAAAGCTCCGCCCTTGAGTTTATTACCATTAATTTATTAGTGCGTTATATTTTTTAAACGAAAATGTATTCTGGTATTTTTTTATGAATGCTAGCTAAAATTCCGCCCTAAAAATTTGAAGCCCTTGGCGACCTGCTCCTCCCTAGAGCGGGTACTGATTTAAATAGAATCTAGAATTTGTTTATATAGTCTGTATCAATTATAAGTATGGCCAGAATATTTTAATATTTTCTTCTTTTTTTTTTAATAAAATTACGTTGAGTTTTTATGAAAATGAAGTCGCTCGGACTAAGGACATACCACACGCCTGTCTCCACCGTGAGAGCTTATTCTTAAAATGACAAGTCCAAAAATCCTCCTTGAGGAGAGGATGAGTTCGGGCTGAGACGAAAAAATAATAAATTATAAATTATACGTAGGTGTCATAAGGAAGACAGATGTATCCTTTGTCGAATACATATTATTAACAATATTTCCTTAAAACATCCTATCAGGACTTTAACTTTTCTGCTAAAAATGAAAATGTAAAAAAATGTATTAAAATTTGGTCTCTAGAGTAAAATCTGTCTAAATAAATCCAGTATATGATGTATTATTGGAAACGTGTTTCTAAGTATTTTTTCCCCTTCAGAAAAATCTACTTAAAAACAGATTTTAGAATTATCAAGACAAACTGAAAAATCCCCGTTATATTTTGGTTTTGAGTTGCACAAGAGGTCTAAAGCTTGGAATTTGGTCCACAAGACCTACCTAATTTATCAAAAAATCAGAGCTACGCAACCTTTTGCAAGTTAATATTTCCTGAACTATAATTTGACAGATCTTTTCTCTGGCTTGACGTTTCCGAGATATAGCCGAAAAAACATACAAATTGGATCTGCATGCAGCAGATAAAGCATTGACTCGTAGCTTAGTTATACAAAATTAGGGAAAAAAACATATTTATGTCATCTTTCAATCAAATTATTATATCGGTAATAACCCTAAAAATAAAATGGTAACCGCAGTAATTATTACTGTCCTCGGAATTCAAACATTCACAGAACTCGATTTATGATTACTGGTTTCAATCACTACGACCGAGTTTCTCTTCACACTTGGCTGTATCGCTTCAGATTCTTGAGACGTAAAGAAAAACACCAACATAAATGTCTCAAAATGCATTCGTATAGCTGCACCGGAACACATACTTAGCTAAAATTCAACAGGAAAAATATACAATGATCTCAATCTATAGTCCAGTCAAAGTATCCCAATTCAGGCCTCCAAAGTGAAAAAAATAAAGTAAGGCTAATTTTGATTGTTTTCGATTCAGTAGGGTGCCAGGAATCTAAAACTCATTTCGCTAAGAAAAATTTTGATCGAAATCAAAAAGGGCACTAATTAATCCGTGAACAGAGGTGGGTATGTGGGGTGTCAAAAGGAATGCCGAGTACATTACATATCCGGTATTTTATATTTTTTAGAATCTAGTCTAGAATAGCTCAAGATTCTTTCATTAAATTTGCTAAGAAAAAAAATTGTTTGGAGCGATCTGAAAAAGGAACGTAAAAGGACACTTATAATGAATCCTTGATCGAACGTGAATTAATTTGTGTCGTTTTATGCCCTTTTTCATAGCATTGCGATCAAATAGTTTCTTAGCAAAATTAATGGTTGAATCATGGTAACAATAAACGCCAGATATGGAATGTACCTACTCGACGTCCCATTCGATATGACACCCCGCATGCCCACGTTCGATCAAGGATTAATTAGTGTCGTTTTCCTTTTTGGTACCTATCCGATTAAATTTTTTTTTAGCAAAATGAGTTTCAGACTCCTGGGATTCACTGATTCAAAAACAACAAAAATTAGCCTTACTCTATTTTTTCTATTTGAAATGCTAATATGACTGGACTACTAATACTGAAAAGTCGTTGCAAATTGTAACGTATGTATTTTCTGCAATAATTACTATTCACAATCTTGCAAAGACGCCTTGGAAAGAGGGGAGTCTAATACGAACAAGTTCCGTGAATTTATTGCACTCCACTCACTCATAAAGGGCGACATCGTCAATCAATTGATCGCGATTGCAATCAAAATGACTCAATCACATTTGCGCTCATTCGACTTGATAAGTTAATTGAAAAGATGAAAAAGCCCATTTGCTATTGCTGAGCTAACACGCGAGATCGGTATATGAGCGGATGGACGATCGAACAGACAGATGGAGAAATAAGTCTATGGAATGACTGCAATTCGTAGCGAATATGTACCTACATATGTGATTGCAAGGCATTCAAAACTTGATTTGCATTCTTGATATGGTCATTAAAAAAATAGCATATTTGTCCGTTACATTACGTGCATAGTGTTGTCGCTGCTATATAAAATTAAGTTGAAGTTTGAAATGATAAAAAAAAATCGGAAAATAAAATACCCAAGGTATTTCTAATTACTTATTTGTCGTTTAAAAATATCTAAGGACAGGTGTACAACAATCTAGGGAAGAACCTTTCATTTTAGCTCTAAACCCATGTTATAGTACTAAACCGAGACTGCTTTAAAATACGGGCCTAATGCCCTTAAAAATTCAAAAACATACAAAAAAATTCGAGCTTAGAGTCGGTCTATTTTGACTGGACTAAAAATCCATTGCTAAGTATTTTAAAGCGGAAATGGTAACACCGTAATCAGTTAAGAAAGTAGAGTAAAAAGAATCATTGGAAAATCTAGACACTCAAATGACTAACCGATCAAAGATAGCGATCATACTATCAACAGAACAAATTATTCAAAAAACAAATCGATGGAGTCCTAAAACCAATTCAACAAAATCTCTATCTACCAATAATAAAAGGAAGTGATGTGCTCATGTGCTTGTCGATCTAATTTAATTCAATGATAAGTACCTATCGGAAAAATTTGTATGTATGTTCATATACATAGAGTTCAAAGTTACTGATGTGATAGCGAAAACTGCTAATCCATCCGCGTACTGGATTTTATTTTTTTTTCTTTGATCGTTAAATGCGCTTGTCTGTCATGTCACTGTCAACAACTTAGAGGAAGATATATCTGCAAATTTATACTTTTTCATTGAAGAATGTAAATACATACATGTGTACTTGGGTTGTCACTGATTTACAGTTTCAATATCAGCATTTGCACAAGGCATATTTCGAATTGAGCTTCGGATATAATAAGTGATAAATCAATGTCGATTTTTTCTTATCAATGAAGTGACGAATTAAAATAAAGTGACTGCTCAATTCATACGTATAGTAATGCAGACTGATTGAAATAATGTCCGAAGTATGTAGTAATTGAAAAACTTGTATATTTCCAGATTGATAAAGGAGAAACATAATAGGATATGGTCGAATATAGACTACGCTTCAATCTACGAAATTGTGACCAACGCCAATGAAGTAAAATTGATAAATTCCAGCCAATTAAAATTTTCCCATCTAAGAGTAGGTACTAGCAACGCCAGTTCACGTAAAATCCATACAAATACTTTAAAAATTTTGCTGGTCGTGAAATCGAATTCCCTTGGTGGTACTCTCTTCAGTCTTCACTCTAAAGTCTACACACCGGATTTTGACATTTCGCAGGCGAAAACAATGCAGTTGCACTTTATTTCACAGGGAGTGCACATTTCTCTTAAATTTTGTAAATTAAAGCGTAGTCTCCACCGCGAATTTTTCACGGGAGACATAAATGCAAGTTTTTCGCTCAGTAAACTTACTTACCTTAAATAATAAAACTATATCAAATTTGAGTTTTTCTTAAATTTGAAACGAATAAAAAAATTTCCTTTAGAACATTTCTGAGTCACTACATATTTCGTCAACGTCCATATTCTATAGTTCAAAAGCCCACGTAATCCCTCAAGTAATTTTTCTTCGACATTCTGCACAACGGCAATTGATTTCATTATCGAGAAAAATTTCGTATCCTTTCGCCGATCCAACATGATTCCTGTGCTCTCTAGACGGACAAGCGTTGAATATTTCTTCGTCTTCGAGAGGACCATCATAATCACCATCCGTTTCTCTCAGAATCGTTTCCTTATTTATGACATTGCATTTATCAACTGACAACCATATACGAAGAGAGGATGCGGCATTGATGTCGCTGTTTGATGGGTTTGAGGGCTTTCTTGCATATATGTATGTAATGTTAAAGGCAATGTGTGGACGTGGACAAGACACATAAAAACCGTTCAAGTTTGAGCGATATCCTGAAACATCTTTGCTCCATGTTTCTCAAGATAGCATAAAGAGTTGGTGGCCGGGGTCACAATATCATATGGGACCATGTTGAACGTGCGGACACACTGTACTCAATGGGGAGCAGCTTTTCCTCTTCACATGTGTGGGCGCTGGTCGATGGTGTTGTCAGCAACGAAGAAATCTATATGGATTGTATAGTGTCATATCGGTCAATATTGTTTGTTGTTTTCTTCGCTATTCTTATACTCAGGACATCCCCGCAAAAATTGTCCCGACAACAACGACCATAAGAGGCACGGGATGAAGTGTGACGCGCGGCGGCCGGCGGGGCTGTTAGAATGGAAACCGAAAGATATGAAAGATTTTTCTCTTGCACCTTATTTATGGATTGTATTTATCATTTTTGAAATATTGATAGCATATAAATCGTGAAGTGTGCCCGTCATGCACCTATCGATAGATAGATGTGGATTTTCCCGTACCGGAAGCCAAGGAAGCGTGTTCAAGACATCATAATGTCCCGACAACGTGCATAGAGGCAAACTGATGGTCTGCTGCTGAAACACATGGGCCCTCTGGGCGATGGGGGTCAAATATGATGAAGGAGTTCTTTTCAACGACACATTCTTCGTCGACTATGTCGTCACAATGTCTACTCATTGATTGTATGTGAACTTTGTCTACCCTTGAGAGACGCAGAACTCATCATGATACTGCATCAAATTTTGGACGATTGTTTTAAAATGATATTTTCTCGTCGTTAGATTTCCAAATATATTCGACGGCGAATCATGATTATAAATAGATGAGCAATTAATAAATTGCAATCATGTTGATGTGGGTTGGGCATTTGTTGCTGAAAGTAGTCAACGGAATTCGAAGTGGTGCAGTCACTCCACTGCATTGATGTTGATGTGTGTCTGAGATTATGATTTATTTTACTCGTGCACGTCTTCGTCGTGTTGGATCAAATTCGCCGTACTATTGCTTGGGACGGCCACGATGAGCATCGATGACGGAGTAGGCTGAGAGGGTGGCAAGAAGTCGCACATACATTCATCCTCGGGTATGTGCACTTGATGCAATTGCCAAATTGTCTGCAATTTTTCACTTGTGTCAAAAATACTTCGACAATTCCGACAGTTATAAATAATGCAATATGATTTCGATATATTGAAGAAATTTATAACATTTTTTTCATGAATTTCACGTTTGGAATGGATGATAGGCGGATTGAATGTACATTCATAGTTTGATATTTTTGCATCTAATGTGAGCGTCATCAAATAGGCAATGCAATGAAGCATATGCATAATGGCCTAATGATAAAGGAGAACTTCAACACTTTAGGGACAGATATTTCGGAACACATGCCTTCATAAAATAAGTACCTATCTTAAATAATTAACAGAAATAACAGTCACTCACAACTTGAGCCTGGACTTTGACGACTTGCGGAGAGAAAGGTGTGTGGTCATTAACACCTATCTCTATAGTGTATACCAACTATTCCTACCACACATGGGCGTAGCCAGGGGGGGGGGGGCAGGGAGGGGCGGTCGCCCCCCCCCCCCCTGGTCGACGAAGATGGTAAAAAAATCCTTATGGATGTAGTAAAAAAATCGCTGCACTATACAACATTTAAAAAAAAAAATTCTGCTGCTGGCGCAGCAGATGCCTTTTCCACCACTCCAAGTGCTGCCGGAGAAGCCATGATCGGGACAGTTTGCAGTCAGGAGGTGCATACAAATAGATGACAGCGAGTGCACCCAGAGAAAAACATCCCATAACCTGTTAATGGGACTCCTATTTACTTTTCGCCTCGGCTATTTTAAACAAGTTAATAGTTTTATCCTATTAGTTTAATGAGATTATAAACCATTGAATTTCTAACAGGACGTACATTTTAGACTAATGGGATTATCTAATAAGAATGATTCAGATTTACATTGTTAGTTGCCAATATCTTAAAACGTATGCTTACGCATTATGATTAGAGGTACGGATAATTCGCAAAATAATGAAATTTCTCATAAAAAATTTCTGAATATTAGAAATTTTGCAAAAATAATGCAAAAATCAATCTGAGATTGAATTTATTTTCTCTTATCAGTCTTAACTGATTTTTTGAAAGAAAATTAACTTTTTCGTGGAAAAAGTACAAACGGGTGGATTTCGCATTTATTTTTTAAAACAGCAATTTTCGCTGAAATTCGCAACTATTTCGTAAATTTGAAATAGATACGAATTCGGGACTTAATTATGATTTTCATATTCATACTCCCGTGTATTTATATACAATTTTATATGTACAGTGATGGAAAAAAATATGTCCTGTTATTGAGGTAACGGTATTTTCAAAGGGACATCCTATAAAATTTATAGGAAATAACTATTGTCTTAATAAGAAAAAATTATTGTTTTAATAGGATGCCCCATTATTAATAAACTATAATTTCAATGGGAAAATCATATTAATTTAATGGGATGTCCTTTTATTGAGGCAATAGGATAACATGATTGCATTAATAGGATATCGTATAACATTAATAGTATAATATCACATTGATTTAATAGTTCGATCTAATTATTTTAATGATGTTCCATCCCATTGAATTAATGGTATCCTATTAACCCAATAATGGGATTTTCCCATTGACTAAATCTAATGGGATAAAATGGCCAATTCCTATTGGTTTAATGGGAATTTTTTTTCTCAGTGTGGCCTCTCGTAACTGACGGAGGCTGCGTACCAGCAAACGCATTTAACTTGTGAGTGTGCTACTGTGGCTGCTTGGATCCCATATTTCCTGTTTCTTTTGATGGCTTCTGAGCTGGAGAACACAATTTCAACCGTTAGGTCCTTTCGGGAAGATAGTGGAATTCAACTTATTTTCATCTGAAAGGGTGACAAATGGTATACAGCTTTGCTTTGCTAGGGAACTTGTAAAGAACGGGTCTCATATTTCAGTGTCTTTCAAGTTTTTCTTCTTCTTTTCAGTACCGTATAGCCCCATGTGAGGCCATGGTGCGTTAAGTTAGCCGTTTATAGGCAATTTCGATTCAACGTTACATTGCATATCATTTCGGAGTGTATATAATGTTGCAAGCACTATATATTTCCAATCCGCACATGTACCGAAATTTTGGACCACGCCGAGATTCGATCTCCGGACTTCTAGATTACTAGCATCGTAGAGTGCGACTCAACCAAGTGAGCCACAGAGCGGGTCTTTCAAGTTATTTAATCAAAATTTATTTTCTAGCTGAATCATACCAGCAATAAAATTTAGCCACTGTTAATACTTTGATAAATGTAGAAGAAATCTTATTCAAACCGCTAACCATATTTCAATCAATAAAGGATTTATAAATATTCTAACGATGCTATTTTGCTAAGATGAAAGTTACAGACGAAACAAACCGATTTCGCAAGTGGAATATGCAGTCCGAGATACAAAAATTGCACTGAAAATTAGACAAACTACGCTCTAAAAGACAGATATTGGAGGCCCGTTGAATGTTATCAGAATGCAAAAGAAAATCATTCTCATCTCCATTTTTAGGGTTTTTTAGATTTTTCAAAAAACCCTTATGAAATCGATTTTGTCCGTCCGTCTGTCCGTCCGTCTGTTCACTAAATAACTCGCGAACGACTCAACCGATTGCCATGAAATTTGGTAGGAATGTGTTGAATGGTAACAGTGTTTGGCACGAAATACTTAAAAGTGGGTATGGCAAAGATAACAGGGTGTCGCGGACATTTGAAAATTTGTTCACTAAATAACTCGCGAACCGCTTAACCGATCGTCATGCAATTTGGTAGGAAACTGTAGAATGGCAACAGTCTTTGGCACGAAATACTTAGAAGTTGGTAGGGCAAAGATAACAGGGTGTCCCAGAGATTTGACTTTTTCGTTTTTATCGGACATGGACGTATGGGTACTCAGGTCAAAGAACTCGATGGGTACATATCACACCATTCGCTTTTTTCCAGTTTGGAGTAACGGTAACAGAGTTATGGGCGTTTTAAGCTAAGCTTTCTATTTCACCTCCGTTTTCCTAAACCGCTATAAATACCGATAAATAACTTTGCACAAATATTGGTTAGCATGAGCTTATATACGTCATTGTCTTTATAATCAAAGTATACGTTAAATACTAAAACTGTTGACTTTTGCTAAACAAAAGAAAAAACAGCTAATAAATTCAGTTGATATGTGTAGCCATGATACATAGTAAATCTATTTTTAGACCAATCCAAAAATAGATTTACAAGAAGCATTTCATTAATATTGTGCATAATTTTCATTTCTTGCCTATAAAATGTTCAAAATTATTCACTATGTATGTATCCAAACACTCGTATTGCGGGCGCAGCCCTCTGTACGCCAGTATTTTTAAAATTTGACTCTAAAATTAAAAAAAAAAATATAAATTGCGTGGCCAGTAAACTTGGGCCGCAGAAATGTGAGTGACATCCAATTCCCAAGATCTAAACTGCCGTTTTGTTGAGGTGTTGAGATCAACAGCACGCCCAGCACTGTTATCTATTCCCATAAATGGATGCTTGTTTACAATCTGAGCGACATCATAGTCCGTCACGTAGGTCGTGAGTTCGAAAAGCACCATAAAATGAATTCGTTCACGGTGAGTCTGAAATCCATGACCCTGTGCACCAATCCAACCACAAGCCAGGTTACTCTAAAATTTTCTAACAATATTTCTGAGACCGTAAATGTCAACTCCTAAGAAAATCATGATGAAAAAATTTTGGACTTGCCCCCCCCCCCCCCTGACCTAAATCCTGGCTACGCCCATGCTACCACATAAGCTAATTTAACATTTGAGCACAATCATAATTGCATTTTTCGAAAACCACTTTAAACTCAGTTTTTGTTAATAGCCGAACTCGAACCTGAGGTGCCCTTACCCCAGGAAAATTGGCAACTTCGGAAAAATTAGGGGAAAGCTGGATTTTAGCATGAGCTTTCCTATCGGGGTCCTAAACTAAGACTCCAAAAGTCGCCGTCTGTCGACTGCCGCTATAGAGGTGCTACAGAGGGTCAAAGACAAAAGTCAAAAGTCAATTTGATTCGAGCATTCCTAACGGTGCCAGCAGGTCGATACTTTTAACAAGGTTTCACGAAAATGTCTATAACAGTTACTCTGGCTAAAAGATGTTGTAAAGGTGATTCGTAGCAAATACGGTTCTAAAGAAAGTCGCCAAATTTCGAGAATTTTTTGGTTTTTCGTGAGTGCCTTTGTAACGGTGGTGTATGCTGTAAAGTCATCTATGACATATTTGTAGCATCTGTGGCTGCAAATAACATGCCAAAAGTCCCCATCGATCGGTGGGCGCCCAACGAAGTTATAAAGGGCCAAAAGTCAAAATTTACCGTTTTTGGCGAATATCTCTATAACGGTAATGTTCACTAAATAGTGTTATATGACGAATTTGTAGCTTTTACAACGCCTAAATTAATACCAAAAATTTCAGATCGATACGTACAATCGTAAGGGCGCTATGAGGGTTCAAGCCATACCAAAACGATTTTTTTTTTATTTCAAGGTTATCTTAGTAACGGTAAATTATGTAGGAAAGTGGGTCTGCAATGAATATGTTTCTTCAATATATCTACACTGAACCAAATATTTCTTCATATGAACGAATTTTTTTTCCTAAAATGTTGAATAAAATGTTTATTTGATTTGAATAATAATTTGTTACATTGAATAAATACGGGTAGATTTTTAGAAAAAAAGTTACATATTATTCAATATGAAAATTTTGTTTTTTGTTTTATCAAATTAACTAAATTTTCATCAGTTTTATTACTATTCGCTTACAATTTTTTATCAATTTGAAGAAATGGCACTTTGTAAAAGTTTTTCTTCGTATAGAAAAAATTATTCAAACTGACGATTTGTTTGCGCTAAATTATTCGAACCAATTGTCAGATTGACAAAAGTTAGTCAAAATAACAAATTCACAATTTGTCAGATTCGTCAAAAGGATAAAACTTAATCAAATGGAAGAATAGCATCATTCTTATATTTTATATATATTATATTTTATCACAGTGAATAATTTAGTCATATTGACAAAATCAATTCTTCAATTCTTCTCTTTTACGAAAATTATTCACACAGATGAATAAATAGTAACGCATTTTCTGTAATTTTTCGTTTTTTTGAGTAATCTTTGCCTTTAAATTTTAATGGAAATCTCAATTCCAAAAAGAAATTTTTTAATACAATTTGTGAGAAAGAAAAAAAAAATGTCGTGGCCGAGTCTCAATAAGGTGTCCGCCATGCAGTGTGTATCAAGTAGGTACTGCAGGTCTTGAGAACATTGGAAGTATATTTCCTCTCTGGCGCAGTGGCAACGTGAGTGGACTGGCACGCAAGCGGACCGAGTTCGAATCCTGTGTTAGACACAATGGTAATATGGTTAATTGTATGTAAAAAAAAAGTGTTTAATAAATATTTGAAAGTCTTAAATAAATATAATAAAATTAAATTAGTTTCAATACGAATAAGACAACACGCAATGTTAATTTTTAATATTTAAAAAAAATAATAGAAAATTTCTTCATATTGACAAATTTATTCATCAATTTACAATAATTTCGTAATTATTCAATATAACTGTGGTATTCTTCAATCCAAATAACAGCTTCATTGACCGTATTTTGATGAAATTTTCTTCATATTAAATGTAATTTCGTCGAATTTACGAATTTTTTGGTTCAGTGTAAATATAATGACAAAACACCCGATCTGTACCTGCTTCCGAATTGGAGCTACATGGGGCCAAATTTAAAAAGCCAACGTTTCCCCGGGAATTGTTCAATCGATAAGGGTAGCATGTAATCGTAGCGTCCGGAAACTACCGCATAAACGCACCGAAAAATTATTTCTCATGTGGTTTCCAGCAAAAAAAGTGAATCCGACACACCCAGATTCTTAGCCCTTTAGCTGCCACAGGCATTTGAAGTTTTTTGAAAAATTCATTTCCTTACACGACCTAAACCATAATATCTCCAAAACTAGACTAGCAACAATAGCGAAATAAGCTTCCTATCACAGCCAACTAATTTATTTAAACAACTAAACTAACTGCATTAAAATCGGCTGAGTGGTTTGGTTTTTACTGATCTGCAAAGTAAAATGTTTGTGATTCCAACCGAAAAAAAAAAAAACAAATGATTTTTTCATCTCAGTTCTCTCCAACTTTTACCAGGGTGAGGAAAATTTACGATTCTTTTAGAAGTTGGTCCATAGTCTTACAATCATATCTTTCATATCTCGTTTTATTCTAGCTTCGATAATTCTAACACTTTAATTGTCTTAAACGCAGAAATGTAGGGTTCTTTTTGGCTCGATTTTAGCATAATTTGTATAAATTTTCCCAAATTGCAGTATACATTAGGGCAGTTTGAATGTATTTGAGCTGCAAGCAGCCACATTTTTTTGCACTTAAAGCATTAAAACTATTAAAAAATGGAGCTAGAATAAAGAAATATGAGGAAAATACAATCGTAAGATTATGCGTAAATTTTTAGAATAATCGTACGAACAACTCACCTTGGCAGAAGTTTGAGAACATTGAGGTAAAACAAAAATTGATTTTGGGTTAAATCACAAAAATTTTTTTTTTTTTTATTGTTTAGGTAATTTTGTTGGCAGTGAGAATGATCTTATTTTGTTACTGTTGCTAGTTTAGTTTAGGAGATATTAAGGTTTAAGTCGTGTAAGAAAATTATTTTTCAAAAATATTCAGGCGATCTTCATATGTTCCGCCTCCCATAACATTCTTAGGTGCCTACCGGTCGATGGGGACTTTAAACTCGTCATATACTCGTCATAGACGACTTTACAACATACTCCCCCGTTACAGAAATATTCACGAAAAACCCCAAAAATCCAATTATTTTAAGTTCTGAGCCCCAGCAGCACCATTGAGGGTGTACTTATTGATAAGAAATTTCGCCACTTTCTACGAAATGGGCTACAAATTCGCCATACAAATTTTTTTTTTAGCCGTAGTTACCTTTATAAAAATTTTCCTGAAACTTTTTAAAAAATACCGTTAGACCCTCTCGCACCGTTAGGAGTAGTCGAATCAAAATCTACTTTTGACATTTTATTCAGAAACTACAAGAGCTATAAATTTTTCATACACCACTTTTTAGTACATATTCCCGTTATCAAGATATTCCGAAAAAAAACCGTTCTGTTCAACCGCTAGCGGCGCTCGTATCGACGGGGATTTTTGGGGTATTGTGTAGGACCTCGAAAGGTATAGACTCATGCAAAAGTTCAGCTTTCCCCTAATTTTTCCGAAGTTAGCCCAAATTTTTGTTCAAATTTCCTGGGGTATTTGTACTTTGAAGGCAAACATATTGAACATTGATCCATCATTAGGCCGCCAACCCCACTGATCGGGTTTTGTCAAACCGCGCGTTACAAAATTTGAAAGTATTGGGCAAAACACACCTGGGAGGGACAGAGAGGCGATGGAGGTATTCAATGGACAAATAACGTTCATTGATTTCCTCCAACGATCGCCTCTGTCACTGCCAGGTGTGTTTTGTGTCACGCGCAGTTCCGCGAACCGGATCAGTGTGGTTGTGGTATTATTATATTACTTTGTAACATAGAGATATTCATAATTGCACATATTATATTTGCTTTTAGTAAATAATAATAATAAAAAAAATTATCCGAGTATTTTCCAATACTAACTATGATAAGCGTATTTTGTTGGAGCACCTCTTGTGTTTTTCGATTACCACTGCGAAAATGGCCAAACAAATAACAGGTCAAACTACTATATTTATTTTAAGCATAACATTACAAAGCTTTATATGCTGCTCATAATTAAAAGAATATTAACAATTTGACATGATATTGAATTTCAACCCATCAAAGCGGTTCCACACTTTTGTTGTTAATGCAAACAAA
Organism: Microchrysa polita; assembly: GCA_949715475.1. Lineage (NCBI taxonomy): Eukaryota > Metazoa > Arthropoda > Insecta > Diptera > Stratiomyidae > Microchrysa > Microchrysa polita. Next base: position 85,387,875 of record OX454418.1, on the reverse strand, counting down.
TACGCTGAATCGATAAGCACCTATAATAAGATTTATATAAATTGGCAATATTCATAAGGATTTTATGATTCCAAAAATCGTTAAAATATCCATCACACTAGAAAAACAAAAGTTTTATATCGAAAAAATTTCGATTTTGATTATCAATCAAGAGAACATCAAAAAGGTGTATCATTGTTTGCTACTAAATTATTAGACTATAAATTCAGTTATCGTTCAAAGTAAGTTCATCTGTTCTAACGAAAAGAATACTCGTACAATAGCATGTTAAATTAAAATACCATAAGGCACGAACATATTCAAAAAAAATAAAAGAAAAGCACTCTTCAAGTTTTTAGAAATTAGCATATTCATTCTTATTCTGATTTTTATTTCTGACAAATAATTCTGTCGACGACTATATGATCTTTGCCGCATTTTGATCATCAGCTGCTTGCTGTTTAAAAAATGCTAAGAGAGAAATCGAGACTTCTTGCTAATAATTTGCTAAGCAATAGAGAAGCTTATAGGCCTATACATATGGGTATAGTCACACATCAATCTAGCAACTGATAAATGTTTTATTTTGTTGCTTATTTTTCATCACGTACCATGCTTCATTATCCGGCTTTTTGACTGATTCGGATTTTTTTGTTGCTTTTTGGTATTCTAATGTGGCTAAAAATCTTTTCGAAAAAAAAAGAATAAAGAGAAATTTTTAAAAACTATTAAAGATCAAACAAATCGGTGATTGACTGATGCTTCTCGGATGAATTGCAGAGTATGGCAAATGAAAAAAAAAGAATAACGATTTTAAAATATTTATTCCAGGACTGGTTGGCTTTATTATTAATCAAATTCTTAGAAGAAAACAAAATCAGACACTTCCAAGCAAATAGCGGGGGAGGGGGTAGTTTTTAAAATTATTTTGAAGGTCATCGGGCGAAAGAATAATAATTATGACCTGCAAATTGTTTTGTGAATGTAGATTGCAGATTAACCCACATACATTCAAATAATGGCTAAATCTACATTTGAGGTTTGTTTTGACTGTAGGTGTGTGGAAGCTAAATATGTTTAGTAAACGAAACGATTTATTATGAAGTTTTGCAACTTTTACTGAAACGAAAATTGATGACAGGTTGGCTGTGACATTTGGCTTAGCTGAATGGATGTATGATGGTTTTGCGCAACCGGGATATTGCGACGTCCATTGCAATCCACATTTTTCTTTTGCCATAAAAAATTGTCACAAACCACCTAAATTATGCAATTAAATCCAGAATCCAGCACTTCTTTTTATAATTAGAATTTTAGATTAGAATTAGAATTTACGGAGGACTGGCGGTCGTTTTAGCAGATAGTTTATTCGCTATGAGGCCAAGTATATACAATGTAAATAAAGAATCAAACTAAAGGCCATAATAAGACCGAATAAGTATATTGCGAGGGAAACGACCTCACTAAAAAAAAGTCGGCGTTACAGCTAGTTTATCAACAGTGCAACTACGTGTAATTAGGAATTCCTCACACCTAAAACGAAAGAAAATTCAGAAAAAAATACCGTTAGACGCAAAGAGGAAAAGCCATCGTCTGGATTTTGCTCACCAAAATATGTCATGGCGACAGGGGTGGAACAGGGTAGTTTTTCGGTTGAAAAGAAAGTCAACCTGGATAGCCCAGATGGGTACCATTTCTATTTCCACAACTTAAGTAAAAACGAATGGTTTAATCAAAGCATCATAACAGAGAAGGTAGCGTCATGGTTTGGCGGGCTGTCTCTGATTTTTTCTGAATTTTCTTTCGTTTTAGTTGTGAGGGATTCCTTATTACACGTTCCACTGTTGATAGCTGTAACGCCGACTTTAGCTCAAATTCTAGTCGCTGATAGTGCAGAATTAAAGGTGGCTCGCAGAATTCCCCTTTTCTCTTTGGCGGTTAGGGCACCTCGCGTACGCCCTTCCATGTTTCGTCCATATCCACTTTTATTTTTTAAATAGTTGAACACAACCAATTTACTTTTTTTCACTATTTTCGAAATTTCGCGCAAACTGTATTGTTCATTTCTCAAAACATCGATTTGAGCCATTTGCGCGGTATTTAATGCTTTTGCTCTACCCATGATTACCGAAACTTTCAAAAATTAAAGTCAAGACACAATCTGAGCGGATTAAATAAAAAACAGTTAAGATGTGACGCCAGCACTTTCGAAATAACGACCGAATCGCAACTGTCCCTATTCAAGTGAACCAATTTTTTAACGTAGAATTTAGTAGTGCATCAGCGTAATTTTGATGAAACATAACTGTTGTTATTAAATGTTTCAATTTTTTCTCGCAAACTACACTCTAAAAAGTGAATTTAAATTTCCGCTGAAAATGCGGTAATTTTACACTTTTTCCCGCATCTCAAATTTTATTTATATTAAAACTTTTTTAGTGTTTTACTATTAGGCATTTTTTTTATATATTTTCTGAATAGTATGGATACATAGGCTTTTCATTACAATTAAAACTGTAAGCAAATACTGTCTATTTTGAACGTATTAGAAAATCGTGAATACTGAAAAATTGGGCAGAGTGGAGATAGCCGCTTTTGATTTTATACCCCTCATATGATGTATTTGATGTGGTACCCATACATGCCCATCTTTGTTAAATGATTAAATACTGTCCATTTTTCCACCAAATATGTATTACTTCGATCGGATTAAAATAAAGGGTACCTTCCATACAAAATGACCGGAAAATTGCCTACGAGCAAAACTTTAATTTTGGTTGACTTGTTCCCTTATTTCTTAATAAATTAGTGGCATTGAATTTGAATAATTTGTATGGGAGGTACCCTTTGTTTAATTCCGAGCGAAGTAATATTTGGTGGAGGGTCTAATGGGGCTTAGCCTTAACGTTTACCAAAATTTTTCCCGCCTGCTGTGATTCGGCAAAAAGTTACAGGCATGTATTTTTTTTAAATGCTAATAGGGAGTATAGGGGAATGCTTTGTCGGGGCAGCCTGAGTCTCCGTGTGGGACAGCTATATATTGTTAGGAATAGTTATCCCAATTACCATGGCTCCAATTTAATTACTTCAGGAGCTAGAGCGCCAAATGTAACTATCAAAAAATCTAAATTACACTAAAGGGGGATTCATGCTTGCTTCGTATATCGAAAATCCTTGTTATTGCGTATTTTGCTATTATAACACAACAAAAATTGAATGAACGCCCCAAAAAAATCCTATTCGTATATGAAATACTATGGCCGTGTTTTTTAATTAGCTAACCTACACTATCCGGGGTAATTTTCATACAAACGCTAACCTGTGACTTTATTCAGGTTAGAAATTATATCGCTATCCAGATTTAATGAGCTTTACAAAACTCGCCTAAATGTATGCAATCCCAATTATTTTCTAGTACGTTTTCCAACGACTAGCAAAAATTAAATTTTGAAATGAAAAGCTCTAAGGTATAGTTTACATGCAACACACAAGTATGTGCAGAAAATATAGTTTTTGTTTGTAAATTCATGTTAAAAATGTTGTTCGTCAAATTGTTATTCTAACAAAATTATGATTCCTACATAAAAATATGTTTTCATTAAAAAAAATTACATTTTAACTTTTGCGTTTGTAAAGTGAAAATATTTTAATATTTTTGAGCAATGTTTTGAAATTAATGGCAATGCCTACGTGACAATTTGAAATTTAACCTGGATGCTACCCTCGATAGTTTTTTTTTGCGCGTCTGGGTTAGCAAACCTGCCCCCGATGTAAAAAAAAACACGGCCTATGTTATACTATGCAACAGGTGAGTCAACAGCTGATTTTTGACAAAAAAAAATCACAAATTTTAGTTTTAAGTGTCATAATTTTAATTTTAAATGAGAATTTCGAGAAAGTCTCTCTTTTCGCTCAATTATTAGAAACCTGGTTACTAGGAAAAATATAATTTTATACGATTTTCGTATTTTCTGCCCATATTCCGCCTATATTAGTTCTCGTAATTGATAACATGCCGGCGCCCGTGTTTTTATTAGATATGTTATTTTTTATCAAGTAACGGGCAATAGTATTAGATAATCATGTGCAAAATGCTTGATAGCTACTCATACTTTGCTTGGATAGAAATGTAATATTAAATATGCGATGCAACCTCAGCCCGACATATCTAATGTATGATGTAATGTACTTCTTTCGTTTAGCTGTGCCGAAAGGAGCACGCATAGTGACCGGGTATCAACTTAATCTTTTTTGCTGTTGGTCGTCGCTCTCGTTCGAGATGTGGGGGAGACACTACCGTTTCTGTTGCAGTAGGGCTTCCCACAGTAATAATGGAGCTTAGCCAGTGGGCCCAGCCGGGAACTGGAAGGCCTACATCAAGAGGAATATGGACAGATCTGTTGAGTGTGCTAACAGATCTATTTAAAAAGGGTCTACTAATGTAATACAGATGGGTCCTGTTGGCTCACAATATTGATAATGGGCTTTAACCGCCCGATAAATATTTTGGTTACTAAACATTAAAAACTACAGTCTTTTTCGTGAACCTCTGATATTGGGCTTCCCTGTTCTATACTGAACAGGTGATTCTGTAAAAAGGAATAGTAAATATATATTATCTAGTGCCCATCGGCTGTTTAGTCTTATCATAGACGCACAGCATTGTCCGATAGCTTCAATACAATGTGTATTGTATTAAATTGAATCTTTGTTTACTTTCCATAGTTACGCCATATTTTGCTTGGTTACGCCATCGTATGAAATTTTGTAATGATTCTAGTGTACATACATTATGTATGTATATGCAAACTACAAAAACGTATTACGCATTTTCATATAATGGCGTAACCAAGCAAAATATGGCGTAACTATGGAAAGTAAACAAACATTCAATTAATTGTTGTGAGTATAAATGGATGAGTGAAAGTACACAACAAAAGGCAAAAATATATAATATACATATGTTTGCTTACATTGTCTAATGCTAGAAATAGGATGGATGCAGCAACAGTACCTAACATCAGCAGCAATGATAATGCAGTCCAATGCTATTTACTAGTGATGTGAATTTCGACTCATTTCACTGAGCCGACACATCACCTCTGACTCTTTTCACTGAGTCGTTCATTAAAACTCGATCAATGACTCATTTCGTTCATAGTGCTAGAAGCTAGATTGACATGCTACTACTCATTACGGTTCATACGAATCGATCACATCATTCTCACTCAGCACAACAGAATGTATCTGATATGTAGTTGGAAAACTCGATGATGCACACTGAGCAGAGCAGTGAGCATTCACTCAGCACAACAGAATGTATCTGAGTAAGAGTAACAAACAACTCAGTGCTCGGTCGGTCGGTACTCGATGATGCACACTGAGCAGTGAGCACATCAGTTCAGTGTGTCAGAGTAAAAATCAGCTCAGTGCTCCGTAGAGTGCCACACCGTCACATTGAGCATTGTTCAATGAAAATCGTTGAATTTGACTGGATAAATGTTAGTGTTGGCGGTTGCTATTCTACAAATCGGTAAATTATAGATTTTAAGTATTTTATATATTTTTTAACTGAACGAATCAGTAGCAACGCTGCTGAGCCGACTCATTTGCTCAGTTTGCTGAGTCGTTCAAAATGAACGACTCATTCATGTGCTACACATCACTACTATTTTCATGAATGACGTAATGTGCGCAGCAACAGCTATAAAAGTATTTTGCTGCCAACATGACGTCAACCATTTAAATTGCATTGGACTGCATTATCGTTGCTGCTGCTGTTTCTGCACCCATTCTATTTTCAGCATAATACTCATACTCGGACTTCGTAAAAAGGTTAGTACTAGAGAGAGAAGTAAAACTTGAAAGTAGCCCGCCCGAGATGGTTCCCCGATTTTTTCGGAAAGTAGGTACTCCAATTGTCCCACTATCCATCCAATTGGCGTAGTAGAAGCACTATAGTAATTTTTGGCAACTGATTCGTGAGACCAATGCTAAAAACATTTTGTGACTGCCCCAGAATTATCCCCTTTTCTCGAAAAATACACGTCGAATCGGTACGGCAAAAACTTAAAGGTAATATTGAGTCGCAGGTTCCAAATTTGAGGTCAAAAACAAGAAAGAAATTTGGTCCAGTCACAAGATATGCAGTGCACAAATGCTTCAGACGCTGCCCTGGTGTTGTGAAACGCCTTTGCTAAATATTTGAATCCCTACATTTCCGGTTAGGAAAACGCAGGTGAAAAGGGAAGCTTAGCTTGAAACGCCCATAACTCCGTTACCGTTAGGTACTCCAAACTGGAAAAAAACAACTGATATACCCATATACCCATCGAGTTCTTTGATTTGAGTACCCATACGTTCATGTCCGATAAAAATAAAAAAAGCCGACTTTTTCAAATCACCACCACACCCTGTTATCTTTGCCCTACCGACTTCTAAGTATTTCGTACTAAAGCCTGTTACCATTCTACACATTCCCACCAAATTTCATGACGATCGGTTAAGCCGTTCGCAAGTTGAACAAATTTTAAAATGTCCGGGACACCCTGTTATCTTTGCCCTACCAAGTTTTAAGTATTTTGCGCCAAAGACTGTTACCATTCAACACATTTCTTCCGAATTTCATTACGATCGGTCAACCCGTTCGCGAGTTATTTAGTGAAAAAATTTTCAAATCTGCGGGACACCCTTCTTTGCTTTACCAACTTCTAAGTATTTCGTGCCAAAGACTGTTAACATTTTACACATTCCTACCAAATTTTATGACGATCGGTTGAACCGTTCGCGAGTTATTTAGTGAACAGACGTGTGAAACACGTTGAGTAGTTGAACAAAGACTGATTTATTGATGGCATGTACTAACACTACTACAAGTTCATATGACATCTTTCCTTTTCAATTAGAAAAAAAAAGCAAAAGTAGTAATGATTTAATCCAAAATTACTTCAAAATAACAAATTATATCATTTACAATAATTCAAAATAACATTATTCAAAATAATCTACAAAGTCTCAACAGGTACTACTAATTCATAATTCAAAATTATAAGAATTTTTGCACTAACAATTCATTAATATCTATATCAGATTTTAAATGTAAATTATATTGACTTCTTGATAATTTTTAATAAAAGTTAATAAAAGAAAAAGTGTTTTATTTAAAATTTTCAGTTCCATACCGATTAACTGGCTTTACTATTCTTCCGCTTCTTGTTTTGGTGATGCTTCCCTCGATCGAGTTTGTGTTGTTGGTATCGATGTTGCTTCCTTCGGCACTATTTTGCATTAGATCATGCACCGGTGTCGGTAGATTAGTATCTTCCATCCTATTAGATGGAGAAGATTTGTGATGGTGGTGTCGATGGATTAGTATTTTGTAGCCTATTAGATGGATATTTAGATTCAGTGTGTGCTTCTGGAATGTTAACGCTGGATGCGAGGCCGTCAGTCGATGGGATGTTGGATTTGGTTTTGTGAAGATGATGACTATTTCGCCGATATTGCTTACCATCCATGTCGATGATAACCGATCTTGGGTACTGAGTGTTTTGTACTATTCTCGCTTCCTTCCAATTGCGCCTGTTAGTTTGAACGCGAACTTTATCGCCTACTTTTAGTTCATCGGCCGGTCTGGCTGTGCGATCAGCATAAAATTTTTGTTGAGTTCTCAATTTAGATAATTCATTTGAAACGCCTTCTACCACGTGCGGCATTAAGCAGTTCCTAGCTAGGGGTATTCCAGAGCGCGTATTTCTGCTAAACAGTCGCTCTGCTGGGGATTTCAATACGTTATTGCGCGGTGTATTGCGTAATACTAATAAAGCTTTGAATATGTCAGTGCCATCTAAATGACATTTTCGTAGTAGATTTTTCGCCGTTTGAACGTTTCGTTCAGCAAATCCATTCGATTTCGGGTAATGCACTGAAAAAATTGTGCTATCTAAAATTAAGAAACTCTTTTCTCATTTGCAAAATTCCCGAATTTAGACTAAATTTCTCAAAATATGACAATTTCTTCTTGAACCGATCCTATTTTTAAGACCTTCTTTTGAGAAATAGGAAGTAGATTCAAGCCTAAACCATTATTCTCAATTCAAGCAAACATATGCTTGATAATAATTTTTTTTTTGACATTTTCCATACAAAGCTCGTGTAAAAGCTTTATTTTAGCTTTAGCTTATATTGGAGTGTTGTAGTAGATTAGTCAGAAGTGTCTATGGTTCAGTGGGTAGCGCGTTTGACTGGGAAGAATGGGGTTATGTGTTCGATGTTGGTTGGATGCAAGTTTCTTTTTTTATTTTTGTTTAGATTCTCTTGTCTTTTTCATAAGAAAAGTTTGCTTGATCCAAAGTTACTTTTCCTTAAAGCGATGCTAATGGCATTTCACTTGGATCAGTGTAACTAATTCTCAAATGAAGAGAAATATTTCTTGGCTGTTTTTTATTGTCTTTTTTTCTTGATTTGAGCCATATTTTCTTTACTTTAGCAGGCGATTTGGTTCAGTGTGAGGACTCGATATTTGATGTTTAATTCCCCAGTTCATAGTAAAATCCGAAAAGTTATTTGAAGCAAATTGGGGCCCACCATCTGATTCTAATATTTCTGGGGTTCCATGGACCGAAAACCATTCCTTCAAGTAAAATATCACTTCGGAGGCAACCGTTCTTTTTAATTTTCTGAAGTCAAAGAAGCCTGAATAATGATCGGCCATCAATAAGAACTCGTCCCCTTTATAATGAAAAATGTCGGTAGAAACTATTTGAAATGGGTAGATCGGCACTGCTTTGAGTATTAATGGCTCTCTTGGGTTTGCAGTTTGGGTTCTTTGGCATACTGAGCACTTTTCTACGTATTCTGCTATATCGTTTGATAGTCCATACCAATAGACTGCTTGTCTCGCTCTAGCCAATGAATTAGTTATACCTGGATGCCCGGTGTGCAGTTCCTTTAAAACATTAATTCTTTGCGACTGGGGTACTATTATTTTGTTTGCTTTGAATATTAAACCGTCTACAAAAGATATTTCCTCGCGAAAATTTGTGTATTTTCTAATGCATTCAGGTAGCTTACACTGAAAAAATTGGGCTATCTAAAATTAAGAAACTCTTTTCTCATTTGCAAAATTCCCGAATTTAGACAAAATTTCTGAAAATGTGACAATTTCTTCTTGAATCGATCCTATTATCAAGACCTTCTTTTGAGAAATAGGAAGTAGATTCAAGCCTAAACCATTATTCTCAATTCAAGCAAACAAATGCTTGATAATCATTTTTTTTGACATTTTCCATGCAAATCTCGTGGAAAAGCTTTATTTTAGCTTTAGCTTATGTTGGAGCGTTGTAGTAGATTAGTCAGAAGTGTCTATGGTTCAGTGGGTAGCGCGTTCGACTGGGAAGAATGGGGTTATGTGTTCGATGTTGGTTGGATGCAAGTTTCTTTTTTTATTTTTGTTTAGATTCTCTTGTCTTTTTCATAAGAAAAGTTTGCTTGATTCAAAGTTACTTTTCCTTAAAGCGCTGCTAATGGCATTTCACTTGGATCAGTGTGACTAATTCTCAAATGAAGAGAAATATTTCTTGGCTGTTTTTCATTGTCTTTTTTTCTTGATTTGAGCCATATTTTCTTTACTTTAGGAGGCGATTTGGTTCAGTGTAGACATATCCCCGGGCCAGCCACTCATTAGAGTTTCTTTGAGTAGTTGCAATTCCAAATCATTTTTAGTCGCTTCGATGAATTTCACTTTCACCTCTTCAGAGATAGCTAGAATTGTATTTATCCGATATTCATTATTGTCCTCAAGTTCGTTTTTTGATGTCTCCTCTGGAATGCAATCTCTACTGAGTGCGTCGGCTAGCGGAATTTGCGTACCTTTCCGGTAAACAACAAGTGGCGAATACTGTAATACTTCCCATAGTATCTTCTGCAATCTCATTGGTGCACTCATTATTGGCTTCTTAAATATAGTTTCCAATGGCTTGTGATCAGTTTCGATTGTCAGTCCTTTCCCATATACATATTCGTGAAATTTTTTGCATGCGAATTGGATAGCTAACGCTTCCTTTTCAATTTGAGGATAGTTCTGCTGGCTGGCAGTTAGACTTTTGGTGGCATATGCCACTGGCTGGTCTGCCTGTAGTAAGCAAGCACCGATCGCTGTTGAGCTAGCATCTACGGAGAGCTTCACGTCTTGATTAACATCGGTGTAACGAAGTACTGGAGGCGTTGATAGCGTTTTTTTAATTGTTTCGAAGGCAGACTGCTGTTCTTGCTCCCATATCCAAGATGTGTCTTTGTTGAGAAGTATTCTTAACGGCTGGGTTATTGTTGACATATTTTTAATAAATTTATTTAAGTAATTTACCATACCCAAGAAGCGTTGCAATTCTTTTATATTTGTTGGTGTTTTTATTTGCTTTATGGCTCTGATTTTTTCTATATCTGCTTCACAACCATATGGTGTAAATACGTGGCCCAGAAATTTGATGCGGCGCTTATTATATTCGCATTTATTGGGGTTTAAAGTAAATCCTGCTTTAGTCAATGCTGTGGTCACTTCTTTTGTCGTACTTTCCAACATTTCCTTGGATTCTCCATAAAGTAGGATGTCATCCATCGCTACTTCGCAGTTTCTGATACCATGTAAAGTGTTGTTTATGACCTCTGAAAAAACTTCCGGAGCTGAACAAATTCCAAACGGAAGCCGTAGATAGCTATAACGTCCCCATGGCGTAGCAAATGTTAAGTACTTAGAGGTGTTGTTCGAAACTGGAATCTGCCAGAACCCTTTTTCGCAATCAAGTTTGGTGAAGTGGCTAGATCCTTTTATTTTCGCAGCGATTTCTTCGACTGTTTTTAATGGATAATGTCTTCTTTTAATGTTACGATTAAGATCAGTAGGATCCATGCAAATTCTGATTGAATCCCCTTTTTGTACAATTATCATTGGACTGACAGCTGGTGTTGGCTCTGACGTCGCCTTAATGACAGATAATTTCACCATTTTATCTAATTCTGACTTAACTTTGTCTCGCAATGAATGCGGAATTCTTCTAGGTGGTATAATCTTAAATTTGGGATTGTCAACTAAGTCAATTTCATACGTGAAATCTTTACAGCATCCCAATTGTCGTGATTCTTTTGGTGGTGTTATATTATAAATTCGCTTTACCAATCCGAAATTTTCACATGATTCACGTCCCAAAATTGGCGTTAGATTGCCGCTGACTACCTTAAATTTTATTTTACCTGTCATTCGGGGCGAGTTACAGAATAGGTCAGTTTCACCGATTACTGGAATACTCTCGTTGTTGTAGGTGATGATTCGTTTGGTCGCAGAATTTCGAATTTTTGCCCTAAGTCTATATGCATCACTACTGGACAATACATTGCACTCCGCGCCCGTATCAAGTTTAACAGTCAATGTCTGATCTTCAAAAACTAATGTTTCGCACCACTTGTCTTTTTCGTTTCCTTTTATTTCATTCACGCGATACGCACTTTTGTTTAATTGACCCACTAAATATTCGTAACTGTCACTGTCTTCATTATCATTTAGCATGCGCACCTTACGCGATTTTTCGTCACTCGAGTTATTATTTATTCTTGATTTGCACATTTTTTTAAAATGTCCGGAACGCTTGCACAAATCGCACTTTTTGTTGAATGCCGGGCAATTTGTTTCCACAAGAACCCAAATAGGCATTTATAACTTTTATTTATATCATACTATGCCAAATACGATATTGAAATAACACTCCAGCACAAAATGTTATTTCAGGTATCGTATTTGGAGAGAAATAACAGACTTTTGACTTAAATGACAACCGAAATACGATATAACATCGTATATCAATATACGAACGCGAGCATGAATCCCCCTTAAATGTAGTCTAGTATATAATCTGCCAAGAGAAGGTATATGATATAATATATCATTAGAAAGGAAATTTTGTGTAGTTTAAATCGTCCTCAGAACATTTTGCTGTAAATATTACAGTTAACAATATATTGGCGAAAACTCATAATTTCACCCCTTTGCCACCGGGGGGGGGGGGGGGGGGTGACGCGCAAAAAAGTCTAACTTTTTACTGCGTAATGCGGTCAGGCCATAGAACAATTTGGCATCAAAAGTCAGCTCTTTTTTTGGATGTTTGGGTCTAGAGCTAAAGTCACTATACTATTATTGAAATATTAATAAACTGCACGAACAATATCGTAATTTTTTATTCAAAATTAAAGTCAATTCACACAATAAACATTAGTCATGATGATGACTTTTATATAGAAACGGTAGCTAAAGTACCAGTTGATATGAGTGCATATGTGCATACCTGACGTTGACGACGACGACCTCGCAAATCTTATCTTATGGTAATTTGCCAGATATTTGAATCTTTAAAATGTTGAATTTGAATTTTTGATTACTGTTTGGCTAGACGGGCACTAGAAGAGATATGTAGTTTAAATGCTAATATTGACAGAGTACACAGCGATTAGAGATATACCTTTTCAATCCCACCAAATAATAGATACAAAACCATAATCAAACTTAGAAATTGAACTTGATGTCATTCTTGCATGACGAGAGGATTATTAAAGATTTAGTCGTGTGCATTTCGTGAATTATGTTATGGTCATAACTTGTGATTTACAGAAGAGTATTGATAAGAACTTTGTAATTTAATGGAAATACCTGTTTAATTCTATTATTTAGTATCTGCTATTTCTATTAGTAAAACAAAGAATATGAACCCAACGTTAGATGCAAATAGGTACATTTAGGTATAGATACAAAAAACACCTCTCTACCTATAGCAATATCCTTTTTACAAAACTGGATGTCTACTGTTCTATAATAATAATCTATCCATCAATGTTACTATAGTAATATAATAAATATAACTGGTAATTCGCAATTATTTTATAAACTGAAGTTAAAAAAAGATGGATATATTATTTTGGAGAAAAAAGTATAATTTAAAACAAACAAAGATAACTTAAAATAGCCTTAATCCTTCACTGTGGCCGATACTGCCTAGTCTTTTTTAACAAAATTAATTGCACATTAAAGATAAACAATTTTTATAATAGCCATTAAAATAATCTGTTCGGTTTTATATATCGTCAATGATTTAGTATGTCTTTTTCGACTCTATCATTCATTCATTTGTGAATCCATTTCGGAAATGGCTTGACGCAGTGCTCTGCGCTGCGTTGACCTTCTTCCTCTACATCAACATCTTCAAGAGATATAATTTTATGAGTTTGGTTGTGGCTCCGGGAATGCGCCTTAATGCAGTTCAACGTATTTTCAATGTGTATTGTATATACATTTACATATAAATTTTTCCACAGTATCTGTCAAAACAAATCCATAAAACACATCAGATGAGAATGATGGTATAGATCACTTTTAGTCCACTCGTGTGACATGATTAACGATGACAGGGCAAAAGCCATAAAAAAGACGGGGTGACTTGTTGAATGGATGCCAAACCGTAAACGGAATTGAACAGAAAAATGTAAAATACAAAAGGATTTGTGTATACAGATATTCGATGTAAATTGCCGCGAAAAAATAACTCAGCATGATACACGTATACACCATTGAAAAGTGGAGTTACTTAAAAGCTCATAAAAAACGAGATTATTTTATTCAAATAAAGAATGAAATTGTTCATAGGTATTTAAATGATTTATTTTGGTTGGAAAGGTAAGACACGACTCAGGAGTATGCTTTATTGTTTCGTTTTACTGAATACTACAAATATAATTTTAATCAACGTTCTTAATTTATTTCGTAAAAATCTTCCAATACCAAAAGCCCAAGGCGGGTGAATTATGAAATCAAAAAACAAACTTTTGAGGAGAAAAACCTAAATTTCGACTGAAGACAAAAACAAAAAGTACCCATACGTCGTAATAATTAAGAGTAAAGCAAACTTTATTCTAATGTCTAATAAATCCTGTTAATCAATTTAACACAGACTGTCTAACAGACTAACATCAATTCCATACGGCGACATTATCACCATACCTCCAAACACTACTTCCTTCCCAATACAATCGTCGTCAGCCAACTGAACAAACAAACATATCAATATTGAATACACTCATCATCACTAATCAATCAAAAATCGTCGACGATGATGATGACGATCAATAATAGGACGGAGACATAGGAATTGAGCTCGTATGTAATATGAAATCCAAAACCCACAAATTTACAGAAAATCCAAACGCAGAGGTCATCAATAAGACAAAAAATAAACCAATGATCACACCAGAAACATGCTAAACCATACAGAAAATGAACAACAACACAGCAATAGACGTCCAAGTCAAATTAGTGAAATTTATCGCTGTCGGACGTCTCGACAGCCAAGAATCCATCGTCCGATTACATCGTGTTATCGCATGTGACAGCAATCAATCAAAACACACTGGCATAGTCGTTTCGAATAGTTCCATGTCGTTCTGTACATTCAAAGATAACCGCAAACAGAACAGGAAGACCTATCAACTTGCAATATGAATATAGGTACATCGAACATAGATATAAATTGAACTGACCAAAGTTGGATCCACACGTGGTTGTCCAGAGTGGACAACGAATGTCAAACAACTTTTTTTTTTCTGAGAGCTTCCTCATGCAAGAGTTATATCTAACTGTGTTTGTTCGTGTCCTTAAAATACACGAAGCAAAACGATGACGATGCTCAAGGACATCCGCATAGCTCAACCAGCTATACAATCGCCATATCAAAGTCATATGATTAATTCGTCAAACACCAGAGCAACATATCGGTATATCGTCAACATCGCTCCATCACTCTCATCTGTCCGTCAAAAGTGTCGATAGTGACACATTTGAAATAGTCCAGCAGCGAAATCGATCGTCCTTTCTGCATTGGGTAAAATCTACGGGCAGAATTTCGTACCTAATTGTGTGTGTCGCCCATGCTATATGATAGTATCTGGACATTTCATATGCAGAAAGTAGGGGCACTGAAAGCAAATGAATCCTTGTTCATCCATAACAGAACTACCTACAGTAGCCTTTCAGAATATTTTATGGGATTAGATAATTTTTGATCAGCAACTGCTTTTTAAAAATTATAAAGTTCAGGTCAGTCAACATGAATGTCCTTACAAATTTATTTCTCTGGATGGACAACTATACTATGACCTTCATCACTATAGTTGAGAGAGGAGAGACAATTCACTTACATCATCTATAGATACGGTTCACTGAAAGCGTTAGAATACGACTTTCCATCACTACTCAATATTTTGGTGGCTCGTGATGGCAAGAACATATGTATACGAAAATGCATATATGGTTAGATGGCAGAAGCAATTTCAGCAAACCAGCGGTAGTTCCTTTGTTTGATTAAGCTTTGACGAACAACCCCGAGTGGGAGCGATACACGAATGAGTATAACAGCTAGCAGGACATTACTCAAAACTTTATCCATGATAATGACGGATAATCGAACACAATTTGAAGTGAATATGGTTTTTGTTAACACCTTGATTGATTTAGCGCTTTAAAGGAATGATCAGACCTTATATGGGATTCGGAAGCTTGGGGTTTGAATTTTGGGCCAAGTATGTATATTTAAAGTGCACACGTAACGGAAAAGCAGATTTAAATTGAAAAGCCGCCTCTGTAGTTTGGTTTGTTGTAAACAGAGTGTCCGGAAACTGCCGCATAAACGCACCGGATTGTGATTCCTCATGTCATCTCCAGCAAAAAAGTTGTACGGAACATACCCTATTAGCTTAACCCTTTAGCTGCCACAGAAGAAGATTTTTGAAAAAAAAATCATTTTCTTGTACGACTAAAACTTCAATATCTCAAAAGCTAGACTAGCTATAATAGCAAAATAAGATGATTATTACAGCCAACAAATTTAAATAAACAATAAAACTAACGGCACTAAAATCGAACAAGAGGTTTGGTTTTAACAGGACTTCAAAGTAAAATTTTTGTGATTTGACCCAAAAACAAAATTTGACTTTGAAGTTCTGCAGAAACCAAACCTCTTATTCGATTTTAGTGCCGTTAGTTTTATTTTTTTAGGTATTTTTTTGTGGAGTAATCATCTTACTTTGCTATTCTGCTATTCTAGCGTTTGAAATATTGAAGTTTTAGTCATACAGGAACATTATTTTTTCAAAAAACTTCAAATGCCTGTGGCAGCTAAAGGGTTAAGCTAAGGGGGTGTGATCCAGTGGCGTGCGGTGAAAATTTAAGGAAGGGAAGCGGTTTTTTAAAAAGAAATAACTTTTGCTTATGAATTTATTGTTAAGAGAAATCTGTATTGATTTAACAGGCATCGGTTCCTTCTTGGTCGAAAAACTAAACCCTACAATGTTTATTTAAAGATAAAAGCGTTCAATTTCAATGCAGATTTGTCTTGAAGTTTACTCAAGTTTAGGCTAAAATTTGAATTTCTACCGTTTTCATCGTTCGTCATCCGAAATAGCGGTCGCTAAACAAAATATTTTCGACTCGAAAATTTCGTTCGTTATAAGAAATATTCGCTATCCGAGAGGTTCGTTAGCCGAGAGTCAACTGTATGTGGTTTGAACTTGTCCTTTTGTGTTTATCAACGTTTGTACTGGCAACATATCAAAAAATCTCAAACAACATTTTCAACAGAAACAAAAGTCTATGGAAAATTAAGCTGCAACGATTTGCGCTTCTCGCAACAATGAAATTGCATATTGCCGCAGCCACGATGATAAACGAGGTTTTCTCGACCGAACAATTTTTGCATGGACACATGAAGCGCAGAGCAAATCGTTTCTTCTGTGAAGCTTGTTGTATAGGTGGATTCTAGTGTCTTTATGAACGAAATGTTGACCATGAACACTTTTGTTATTGGAGCGTTAACGAATTTGGGAAATATTTTTCTTTACAAAAATAATAATAAGACATTTCCAATAAATGGAATAACATTTCAATTAAAGATAGGGAAGCATCGCTTCCAAGGACCGCACGCCACTGGTGTGATCTATACAACTTTTTCGCTGGAAATCACAATCCGATGCGTTTATTATTTTTCAAAATATTCGCCATGAGCATCTATACACTTTGCGTGCGCTCGAACAAATTTTCCACTCCGATGGAGACACCTCCAAAACATGGCTTCTGAACGCTTCAACAGTGTTGTTCGGGCGAAGAAAACCGTTCACCACGTAATTTATTTTTAATAAATGGGAACAAAAAAAAATCATTCGATGCCAAGTCAGGACTGTAAGGCGGATGGCCCGTCAATTCAATGATTTGACTGGTTAAATAGGCGCTAGTTTGAACTGATGTGTTGATGAGAGCTCGCATGGTCATGATGAAAAATGATTCGTCTTCTCTTGTTCGTTTTGCGAATCTCCCCGAAGATTTCGGGCAATTCAATGTTCGTATACCACTCGGAATTGACCGTACTACCAGGGCCGTGGAGAGAAAATCCGGGCCCGGGGGGGACGTTGATTCCGGGCCCACCTCTTCCACACGATAAAAAATTATGAATCGAAGAAAATGTTTCCTTGACATATTGGCCCTTAAACAAATTGTACAGTGAAATCTACACAGTAAGTCTTTTTTCCAGTAAAACTTTACTAGGCTGATTCTAGTTCCTGCAATCACTGCAATTCTAGCGATTATGACAAATTAGAACTAGTATCTATTAATTTAAACTAGATTGGCTGTAAAAGCAATCGAGTCTCGAAATAGCCCTAGATATCCAGCGAAATTTTACTAGTTATCCAGAAAATACGTGATAATTCCTAGAAAGTCATTACATTTTACTGACAGACTATTAGTTTTTGGTAGAAAACAGTTCCAAAGGTATTGCTCTTCGCGATTTGTTTATTAGTTCATATTCATGCGCATTTAGATATTAGTTGGACAAATGTTATGTGAAGCAGTTGGTGTTTGTGAATTGGTGGTAAGTAGATACGAATTCAAATACGCGAGTGAAAAGTTCACCATGCTTTGTGATCATAATTAAATTAAATGCGATTTTTATTAATTGAAATTTTTCACTATTCTTCAGATTAACGAATCGGGGCTGCAGAATGGCGATGTCAAATAAAATATAGATGTGGAGATAACCTGGGTTAGTAAGTACATTGAAAATAATATGAATATTTTGAAAATAAAAAAAAATCACCTAATGATTACTTTGAATGCAAATGTAGTTCTTATTTCTTTTTTTTTCAGGCCAACGAGATGAGAAAGGGATGAACCATGTAAGATGCATATGAGACGGAATGGAAAACGACTACAAGTGAATGTAATTGTTTTGAAGTTTGATTTCTATTACATTGTTTGTAAATTGAATCAAAAAATATTCATATTCTGAAATGCTTTCAGAGTTAATAAATAGATATTTGATCGCCCAAATGAACATGTTTGATTTTTATTACATTTTCAGATGAAAGCGGATGGAATAATTTCCTGGATTATCTAGTTAAATCGAACGATCCACTAGATAACCGTTTGGCTGAGAACAAGAAGTTCTAGTGAATTTCACTAGAAAAATTCATTTTCCACTAGAAACACAGTACACTTATTCAATAGACTTCTAGTTAATTATACTAGATGTCAATTTATTTTAACTAGATTCACATTAGAAAATTTAACTAGAATTCCCGTAATACTTTTTTCACTAGACTTGCAACTAGAAAATCTAGGAGCTAAAATCTAGTTGTGAATTACTGGAATCTAGTTGAAAAATATTTACAGTGATAATCCTCCTCAACCCAATCCGGAACACCTCACAATCCGGCGTCCCCACGGAATCGGCGCAGTCTCAGTAACCCGGCAGTTTTCTAATCGGGTGCCTCTATAGTCGATAGATATTTGAAGAGTGTTTTAAAGCGGTCTTCTGTGCATTCAGGTACATTTTGAGATTTAAGTTCTGAGCTAAAATTATGGGTTTTCAGAAAAATACGAATTGTAGAAAAATAATAAAAAACTGATACCGGATAGGCCACTTGCCAAGAAACTGAATTCAATCATCAAGCATTTTTACATATACTTAACTCGTGCTCTGTGGCCGTGATCGTTCGATCACCACTCTGTGAAATACTCGTAGACCCTCATAGAGAAACGAGTTTCCAAACTCGGCACGACTCGTCGCAAGTTTATTATTCAGAAGAAGATGATAAGAAATATTCTTATCGTAGAATAATAAACTAACAATGCGACTAGGAAGTGGTATGGCTGACAACCTTATCACACTCCGAATTCCATTGTCTTTGTAACGTTGATGACTGCACACGGTAGTCATCAACGTACCATGCTCTACTATAGGAGTTACGGTAATCGAGAGAGAGAACTCACAAAAAACGGGGTTGACTGGATAGTTCAACACTTGTGTGTGTGTTTTTTTTTCAAGTGCATTTTGAAGACGATTCGAGAGTTGATTGGCGAATTTTAAGGAAATACTTAAGCCAAAATCATTCTAGAATAAGGTTCGTTCGTTTTAAATGCATTTTTTTTGGATAGATAGATAGATAGATAGATAACGTTTTATTTCATTTCAACTTAAATTACAATGTAGTTTACATAAAACTAGTGAGAAGCGGCATGGCCTAGTGGCCGTCTGCCTAACTTGATTGAATTTCATACTACATATTACAATTAAATATAGTGATCTGCTATGTATTATAGTATTTTTGTTATTAATATTATAAATATTTTATTCTTTAGAATTTTTCTTTTTTATTTAGGTATGTTATCATTGTTACATTGTTTAGAAACTTTCATCAATGATTCGTTGTCTATAATTTAGGGCTATACCGCAGAATTCATATAATTTGTCCCAATCTCGACCATTTAAGACTGCTTCCACCTCCATGTGGCTCATCGAGTCCTTTCCAAAACACGCTCTCCTAGTCTCTCGAAGTATTGAGCATTTGCCTAGAAAATGTCGCGTGTCTTCCCTGGCCCTTAAATTACATAGACTGCATAATATTGGAAGATCTTGTCGATGCGGAATATAGTTCAGCGGCAACAATTCTCCTCGAGCTCTAAATATCAGGGAAATTTTGTTGGCTGCGAATTCATTTCGGAAGTAGTTAAGGCTCTCCAGATTGTGGTTTAAGCGTGCATTTATTTCGCGGTGCTGCGACGCTGATGCCCTTTCTGCTGTTTTCCTGACTGATATCTGCTCGTAGTCGTTTATCAACCTCTTAAGAATATGGCTTGTTTCCGCTGCGCCATCCCAATTAATATTCGTTCCGCACTCATTTGCCAACTCCTGTAGATTAGCGTAGGTTCCTTTCCTTGTTACCACTTCCTGAATTAGCACTCTTTTCGGAAATCTTTCATTGCCCATGGCTGCAACCTTTATAATATAGTTGATGTGTGTTCGCAGCGTGTCCATAAACAGTGGTCTGAGTCCCGTTTCTTGCAGCAGCATGTAATTCGGCGTTGCTCTTGGGAGATAAAACATCCGCTTTAGATAATAGCGCAACAGTTTTTCAACCTCCTCATATTCTCTGCCACCCCATACCTGTGAACCATATAATAGCACTGATTTTGATACTGCTTGAAATATTTTCTATTTCGCACTATGGGATAGGTCACGATTATTGAAGCAGTTTCCCCAGACCGTGTTCATAGCCCACTTCGCCTCTTTAGTCTTTTGTTTCAAATGCGGTCTCATCGAAAGATTACTAGATATTGTGATTCCAAGGTACTTGTACTCTTTCACCACTACAATTTCTTGTCCATTAAACGTCCATTTTTCATCCTGTGCTATGCTGTATCGTTTCTTAAATATCATAATTTTTGACTTTTCTAAGTTAATGGTTAGCGCCCATTGTTTACAAATACGATTCAATATGATGTATCATTTGTTGTAGTTCATCTGGTGTTTGTGCAAGGAATATCATGTCGTCTGCGTATAGTAACCCTTTCAAGACGAAACCAAATACTTCGACACCCCCCGGGATGTCATCTAAGATATCATTAACAAATACGGCGAAAGCCTCCGGACTCAGCTTGCATCCTTGGCGTTCTCCGACATTCGTAGTAAACGGTTCAGACAGCTGTTCCCCATTCCAGATCATAGCGCTTGTATTCTCATACAGTTTTTCTAGCACATTTCCGAATTTCGATGACATCCCGTAATTATATAGCTTATACATTAGCGCAAGGCGATCAACGGTGTCAAAGGCTGCTTTGAAGTCCACATAAAATGCGTAGAGTTTTCTGCTTGTGCTTATAAAGTGTTGAGCGAAACTATGTAGAACAAAAATATTATCATTTGTGGAGTATCCTGTCCGGAATCCTGCCTGATTCTCTTTTAATATTTTTTCAGCATCCAGCCATTTAGTAAACCTTTGTTACATGAGCGTGGTGAAGACTTTCCCGGAAGCATTAAGAAAGGAAATAGCTCGATAGCACGCGGGTCATTCACATTTCCCTTTTTATAGACCGGAAAAATTATCGACTCGCGGAACTCATCAGGAACATGTCCACTATCAAATATCCGATTGAACTCTTTCGTAAGAATTCCCTGGAGGATTTCTGCACCGTACTTGTAATACTCAACTGGAATTCGGTTACTTCCAGGAGCTTTGTTGTCTTTGCATAATTCGAGAGCTGCGCGTACGTCTTCTTCCGAGATTGGTGCATCCAGTATTTGGTTACTCCATTTAGGTCTAGCAAATTGAATTCTGTTATTAGATTCAGTCCTCATTAGGATGTGCTTGAAGTGTTGCTGTAGCCGGTTTACATCAATTCCCTGGCCAATTGTATACACATCTTCACCATTTAAGCGTTTCGCGGTTTTCCAGAATTCTTTGGATGATTTGCACTTACTTAGTTGTTCTGCCAGATCCTGGAAAAAGCGCTGTTTCTTTTGCTTGCATATAAGTTTGAACTGCCGGTTTGCCTGATAGTACATTTTCCTTGCATAGGTGTTATTATTCTCTCTAAATAGTTTTAGCCATGTGAAAGAACGATTCCTGTTTTTTTCACATTGCTCATCAAACCATGGTTTCTTGTAAGTTTTTTTGGAGGTGAATGTTGTATGAGAGCTCTTTTTAATAATTTCTGCCAGTTGCGTTACGTTGATATCAGTATTATGCGCTGTATTCGTAATCAGGCTTGCCTTGTATTGAGTAACCAAGTCTTTTCGCCAATGAATTTTCGGGAGCAGTTTCATTTTCCTTGTGTTTGTTCTACCGATCCAATCTAGCCCAATCGTTGTAATAATTGGGAGATGATCGGAGAACGATCGGTTTCCTACCGTGAAGTCCGTTATGAGGGGCATCCAGTCCCCTCCGGCCAGGCAAAAATCGATTTTTTTGGTAACGAAACTTAATAAAAAAGCGACTGCTTAAAGGGTCAACTTTCTAGTATTAAGTTTCGTTACTAAATTCTGCCCGTGATGAAAATCCCCTTGTCCCAACGAAATTATTTAGAAAACTTAACCTATATTCGAACTTTGATATCAAAAAAGGCCTAAATATAATATATATAATATTATTTGTTAATTCGATTTGAAGGGTGAGATTGGCTCAAGTTTTCATTTTACAGATAAATAACAAAGACTATACTACACGCAAAATAGAAAGTGTTTAATGCAAAAAACTAGTCAAATTTATTTCTGTGCACCTTTTTTTCCTCTGGATGAAAATTTATTAAAGGAAGCAGCAGTGGTTTAACCCATTAACGACGAGACCCTAAAATCTTACCGATTGAGCTGAAATTTTCCACGTCGGCTTAAAATGGCTAAAAACACATTTTGTAGAAAATTTTTTTTTCCACGGATGCCGGGTTCAGGCTCCCGGCACTGTTACATATATGTAACATCAGGCACTCGAACTACTCGAGGGTGTTACATATATGTAACATCAGGCATGATACGGGGAAAGTGTATTCAAAGTATATTTTTGATTTTTTATTCAAAAAGAAAACATTTCAGTAATTTTTTTTTTAATAAAGTGAAAAATATATGAAAGCCAATATTTTACATGAAGTTTGGAATGTAGATAAGGCAACGATAACGTAGAAATAATACGAAATGTGTGCGAAAATTGAGCTGCCTTACAAAAATATTAAGTCAAATATTGTATTATTTTATTTTATTATATATGTGTTTTTGCATGTGGAGTTGTTGTTGTTTTATTGAGAAGTTTCTTGAACACCCACAGAACTAATAGATTTGACAGTTTGTGAATAGAAAAAAGTTTATAGAACTACAGTAGTTAACAATACAGATTTTGAGGATTATGGAAGATTTGCCAGTAAATTATAAAATTATTGTTTCAATTTGTCCATCCGCCCAATTTGTCTAGAAAGGACTAAATAAAGAGCCTATAATTCCTCCTTGTCTATAATCTGGTCTACATTAGACACCATTTCTTCTTTCGTAGCTCAACATATATCCTTTTAAATATTATATTAGCAGAATTAAATAGAAATAACTAATCCTTGGCCTCATGAAAATAAAGCCTTGACTCCTTGCTTCGGATACTTGACTCCGGCTATCATTTTAATCCACATAGGACAACTATTCTATCCATATTCCGGATTTCTAGAGCAATTCTAATTCCGACTCTCAATATTTTTGGTATGTTATGCCAAATATGGCCGCTCAATTTGCCAGTCAAGAAGACACAAGTGTCTAGAAAATCATGTGACATGACTAATTTTAAGGAAAAACCTAAATAATAGCATTTTTTCTTTTAAATTTTAACATTTATGAAGACTATTTATGCTATTTTCCTAGACAAAAATCTCTTGTTAAAATCCGGAATTTTCATTAATCCGGATTTTATGAGAATCCGGAATTCTTTTTTTTTTATAATTTATCCGGACTATCGCGTCAATAGTGTAAAAATTCCATAAAATAAAAAAAAACACTAAAAAAGTACATACTCATACACCTCGTATACGAAGAGTGCACTTTCCCCATATCAGGACGGATGTTACATATATGTAACAGTGTTATAAAAGTACTTATAAAAAGTAAACTACGGGCAATATTTGTTTCATTTATTTTTTGTATTGTTTCAAAAAGACCAAGTAATGCCATACGATTAATTTTTTCCCAATATTTTTCATACAATTAAATATAAAAATAAAATTCCTCTACTACTTTTGCCATCGTGACGATTTTCGTCCACATCGAAAAAACCATCAGAAAGAAACCTCTATAACTTCCACAATAGTGAATCAAATTCAGCTAAATTGATTTCTACGCATTGCTAATAGTGTCCAGTACAGGATAAAACACTTTTTAGTGCCGAATTCATATCCTATTCCTTTAGCAGCCGTTTGAAACGAGGGATGTCTTACTGTTACATATATGTAACATCAGGCATTAATGGGTTAATATGAACCTCAACCATTACAAAGGTTTAAAAAAACAAAGCCGATACAGTTCACAGTTCTAACAAATGCTTAGGGAGCTCAAATCTGTAATTTATCAGCACACTCGCAGTGGCCCAGACTGTTGGTCGTTACCTACTCTATAAAATTGGCTTTCGAAATGCACACTACTATAAAATTACAAAATGTCTTTTTACCTATTTTACTTTATTCGAAAATTATTCGCGGTTTTCTATACTACAGAAAAACATAAACCGCATAAACGCACCAGATTCTGATTTCCCATGTGATTTCCAGCAAAAAAAGTTGTACGGAACATACCCCCGATTCTTAGCCCTTTAGCTGCCACATGTATTCAAAAATTTTTGGAAAAATCATTTTCTATTACGACGTAAACCTCAGTATCTCGAAAGCTAAATAAGCCAAAAAGCGAAATAGGATGATTATTCCAGCCAACAAAATTATCTAAAAAATTAAACTGACCGCATAAAAATAAGACAAGTAGTTTGGTTTTTACAGAGTTTCAAAGTCAAATTTTGGTAATTTGACCCAAAAACAATCTATCAATCAATCTATTTTTCCTTGTCAATTTTCTCCAACTTGTGCCAAGGTGAGGTGCTTGTACAATTTTTTTAAACATTTGCGCCCAGTCTTGCAATCATATTTTCCTTGCACCATTTTATTCTAGCTCCACAACACAACAGTTTTAATGCCTTAAGTGCAGAAAACTAGAGTTAATTTTAGCTCAATTTCAATTCAATTCAATTCAAACTGCCCCTAAAGATCTGCGATTTGTTAAAATTAATTCAAATTATATCAAAATCAAGCCAAAATTAACCCTAAATTTCTGCACTTAAGATGTTAAAACAGTTATAAATAACGAAGCTAAAATAAAATGATGTAGAAAACGAATGATCGTTACACTATGCGCCAATTTTTAAAAGAATCGTACAAGCACCTCACCTTGGCAGAAGTTGGAGAAAATTGAGATAAAAAAATAGATTATTTTTGGTTCAAATAACAAAAAATTACCTTTGAAGCTCTGTAAAAACCAAACTACTCATCCGATTTTTGTGCGGTTAGTTTTATTTTTTAGACAAATTTCTTGGCTGTAATAATCATCTTATTTCGCTATTTTAGCTAGTCTAGCTTTGAAGATATGGAGGTTTAGATCGTAAAAGAAAATGATTTTTTAAAAAATCTTCAAAAGCATGCGGCAGCTAAAGGATTATGCATTGGGAGTACGTAAGCTATACCTATTTTGCTGGAAATCATATGAGGAATCATACTCCGGTGTGTTTATGCGGTAGTTTCCGGACATCCTGTATAGATAGAATAGATTGAAATTAAGATTCAATAATTTAAGTGACCAACATCTGGGTGTTGAACAACATTTCATTAGCAGCAGCAGTACGTACACAAAATAATAATCGTCCTTCTAGACAAAAATGTCGCTGTACAGGGCTCCTATTTTTATTTTGAAAACAATTTTTTTTTTAAACTGTGTGCTACTGGATGAATAAGCCGAAATTTCCTAATTGTTTAGGGGCCCCAAGCCTAGTGCAGAGTATGTTTCTTCGTTCAGGACCTCAAAATAACAATTTGTATGTAAAAACACTGAAGCACAACTTTTGTGTCAAAATCCGGGCCCCCTATGAAATCCCGGGCCCGGGGCGAATCACCCCCCCCCCTCTCTACAGGCCTGCGTACTACGTTCCTCAAGTGGAACAATGGCCACAGGACCCATTCGGCCGAAGAAACAGGGCACCATTTGCCTCGCAGTGCTTCGTGCGCAAACAACTTTTCTTAGATTGGGCTCGTCTTGGAACACCCACAGGGTCGACTGATGTGTAGTTTCCAGCTTATTATAATTCGTCACCGGTGACGATTTTATTCACGTCATTTGATGCACCGTTATTGTATTTTTATATCATTTTTTTTGCACCAATCGATACGAGCCTTTTCTTGAGCTATTGTCAAATTATGCGGGATTCAACGGGAACAAACGTTTTCACGGCCAAGTGTCCATGCAGCATCGAATGTATGGCCGGGGGAGAACGCCCATGGATGGCTCTATCTCACGGTATGTCGTTTTTCGGCACTGATCAGCATGACTTGGCGATGTCCGTCTGTCTGTCTGTCTGTCCGTCTGTTGCAGCGCGTTTTTCTCGTCCAGGGGGTCCGGACCCCTCCCGAAATGTTTGCAGAAATCATCGGAGTCAGCGTTTTGATAACATAATTTTGAATAAGATTGACGTCTTCTTAGCTGCGCTATTCACTTAAATAGCAGTCGATTTCAGAATTTAATCAATATTTTCAAACTGTTAGCTTAGTTGAAAGTGCCGCTAGCAGTGATGCGGCTGAACACTACTAATTATGTGTAGAAAATTACTATTCGCATTCGGTACAGAATTCACGTTATTATTTATCCTAATTTGCCTAAGAGTTTGGTGTTTTGAACTTTCCGCTGCTGAGGTCCTAAATGTTGCTAAATAATAATTTCAGAACGTGATGAGCAATAGTTTAGCCTGAGCATTGCTGAAAATCCAGAATGCAACATAGTCGAGATTTCCAGCTTACACCTATGGCTAAATTAATATATAAGTCATTTGAAAATGTGCATGAGATAGGGTGGCCAGACATCTCTCTTTAGGTGGATATGTCCTGCTTTTACTCTCTGTGCTCCCCATTCCAGCCCAAATACCACAAACTTAAGTTCACACATTCCCAATTCAGTAAGCTTAAACTAAGTAATTTTGACGGTGGTGTATTATGGATCAATCGACGAACTATATGCCCTTGGAAAGTATCTAGACCTTAAATCCGAGCCAAATGCAACTTTATACCACATTGGTTTTAGGAAAACTCGGAATTTAAATCATGCTGATGACCAACATTGTGAAACATGCAGCCACAATCAATAATTTGCCCTATTATTAGTTGGAGACAGTGGCGCAACAACGGAAGGGGTAGACCGAGAAATTGTGAAAGGAAAATATGAAAATAAAAACTACACAAGTTTGAGTTCTGCCTGCCGGTGATCCCAATGTTTTTTTTTTACCTGGGAAGATACTAGCGCAACATCAGTCCAGGTTTTGTTTGTGCATAAATTCCTTTTTTCCATTTTTCATGCCTTTTTTCTAAAATCCGGATGCGCGCCTTGATCTAACTTGTAGACCGTTGTGACATACATTTAAACACTCCCTCGTCAACCACAATGCTGAAAAAAAGTGATTCAAAATTGGGTTTCCATGAAAACAAAACAAAGTCCCAATGCGGATTTCGAGTATAACATTACACTCGTGTTCTTACGACGCTAAAATACGCAAAAATGTGCATCGAAAATTATTGTGAATGCAACGGGAACTACACATATAGAAACACCACCGTATAGCATCATTACTGAAAAATAGCACCATCATCAACTTGCGACAGCAGCTTCAAATGTCCAGTAAGATGGGTGGCCTTAGCCATTTCCAGGATAAGATCCAAGTTGCACCACTTGTTGGAGCTCTAATATATTTTTTTTTCTAACGATGGACCCTAGTGATATAACCATAAATATAAATCTTCCTTTCGGTGCTCCTAACAAACCCTCCCTTCTTTTTAATTTAGAATCTTTGCTATTAAATACTGTACCGTTCTAGCAAAAGAACTCCAGTAACACATATTTTACAAAATCACACTGTTCATTTCGAAAAGGACTTCCCTTAATTTCTTTCGGGACACATGGAATCTTGTAGTAATTCTTGGTAACCTAATAACACAGACCATCATTTAAATTTAAAAGTTAAAATCCTTTTTATCAAATTTATAGAAAACAAAAAAATAGTACGGGGGCAATATTTGGACCCCTCCCGAAACAAAATTTTGGCTACGTCCCTGATACAAGTCATAAGTACGCCCGAAAAAACTTTTAGCCCGAAGAGAGGTATCCAAATTTCGGCCGCGCCCGAAATTAGCCTCGGTCTCGTTTTCTTTTAGTTTTCAACGTAAGTTCTAAATTGCACTCAATTGCGTCTATATTAAGGATCCGACAAGATAAACGAATTACGTTTTTACTCAAATAAGGAAACTATTTTTCATGGATAAAATGTTAAAATGTTTAAGTTACATATTTGAGTGGTACCTATCGATACTTTGATTTTGCGTACTACCTACTTATTTAATAGATTTCGAAACTTGTATGTATCGGATTAAGCACAATTCATAGGTACGCCCTTTTAGCCCGAGGAGAGTAAAGGGTATCCAAATTTCAGCCCGGCCCGAAATTAGCCTCGGGCTCGTTTCCATTTGCGACGCTCCAAAAATTCATTCTATTGCCGAAAAACCCCACTCCCTATGTGGGCACACGTGTTCCACTCCACCACTGAACTGAAGCAATCCATATCTGGCAGTGGCGTGACGTACGGTGTTCGAGGCGTACGGCGTTTCGATTTTGAACACAAAATATTTGAGAAACGTTACGCCCCTGAGGTGGATCAGAGGCATAAATGTAAATCTACTATGAAAAATTGAGACCACCCAATAGGAAAAGAAGCGTTATAAAAGGTAGAGATGTAAAAAACTGGTCGGTTAGACTGATACACTAAGGTCAGCTATCAAGCCCATATTTAATGTAATTTCATCATTTTTCATTTGACTAAACTAGAATTATATAAAATGACTCGGACAACCGGAAAATCGGCACTTTTCTATACGGTTTTAAACCGGACGAATAAACCGTCTTGAGCTTCTTCTTCCTTGCCTCGTTCTTTATACCGCTCCACGGCTTCGCGCTGCTCGACCTGCGATGTAGGCACATCGCCCGTTTTGGCGATAATTTCTCTGCAAAACCAGATAAATAAAATAATAAAATAAATAAACCGTCTTGACCAATAGCCGGAAAATTGAAAACAGGACGCTAGGGCGGTTTTGGACATCCCTACTACAAGGCCTTCTTAATTTCCACTTTAACATTGCATGTCCGCAAAGGTAAGTGCTTCGGCGGAAGCACAAGCAGCTTAGAGCGGTAGAGAAGTCGATACGGAGCACTTCTATAGGATTCTGACTAAAAAGTAATGTGGGGAAATGTATAAGCAGTGGCGGATTTACCAGTAGGCTTGGTAGGCTTGAGCCTAGGGCGGCAGATTTCAGGGGGGCGGGAAAATATTTTTTAGGTTGTTCACACTGCCGTGGAAGACTGTAGGATGTAGCGCTTATCATCATTGTACCTGTACGGTTTGGAAACAGACAAAGCGTATTTTACCCTCACTGAGATATAAACATGAAAATGCATTTGTCGCCATTGTCGAAGAGCGTCAAACACTGAGGTCTGAGGGTAAATATTGAAGGGAATTTAAGCTTAAATTTGAAACCAAGATCCTTCCTTTTTTTCATGCCTTATTGCTATGCCCAACCTTTAAACAAAATTAGCTGCTTTGGCTTTTTGTCAGTTCGACATATCAGAAATTGCAATAAATAATGATATGAATCCCGAAATGAAAAATAATAAAAAAAAGTTATTCTGATAAGCATTCATTCGCTTTCATCCGAAACTTTATTCTCCTCATCTTGTAATTAAATTAAGACGATCGAGTTTCAGAGGAGTTTTAAGCATGAAAAGGGCATCAGCATCAACT
The DNA here is from genome assembly GCA_949715475.1 of Microchrysa polita. Taxonomy (NCBI): domain Eukaryota; kingdom Metazoa; phylum Arthropoda; class Insecta; order Diptera; family Stratiomyidae; genus Microchrysa; species Microchrysa polita. The sequence goes on along the minus strand of OX454418.1, from coordinate 85,357,917 downwards.
TAATCTCTTAGAGCAGTAGTACATATTTTTAGATTTTTTTTTAATTGCTCTAAATTTGTATCTTGGATGTGACTTTCATATTTAAAGCCGGAAATTTGACACTGAACTTAAATTTTAAAGTTATGACATTTTTATTGATGGTGTTTTTTTTTAAACAAATTTTAATATCGACTCTTCCAATTTTTCCCAACCAATACAGGACACACATTCGCCACCGCACATAATATACGACAAATCAAATTGTTTTATTTTTTATTACATATAAGATATTCCTCTAAACCAGTCGCTCCAATTTTTTTCAGTTCAAACTCCCTTGTAAAGTCTTCTGAGCATGGAGCTCCCGAGAAAATTTTGTCCAAAAACAAAAAATATGTGTTTTTTTCGTTGACAGTTAGGCCATCACCAGTGGCGTAACGTACGATGTTCCATGTGTTCAGCGGAACACGGGCCCCCAAGCCAGAGGGGCCCCCAAATCCAAAAACATAAAAAAATATTAATTCATAGATTCTAGCAGTGTTGCCAAGTAGGCCTTGTGACTTCTAAAAGAAACTGGATTTTCCCCTAAAATGATGACCTATTTGGGGGGAAGACCAAATTGGTATAAGGACAGAAAATTTCCGAAAAGCCTCACTATGGACACCAAATGTGATATGTGGACGAGGGGGTGAAGCCTAAGGGTAATGGTAATGGTGAATGACTCAGCTATTTGGGACATTCGGTGGCTCATTGAGAGATGACACTCAATCTCCAAGTTGGCGGAACGTGCGGTTTCGAGTCCCGCTGTGACCATGAATGTTTGTGTTGTCTTTAAAAAAAAAATGCTCATGTGGCAGCCGGTTCAACTATAAAATCGTTCCGGAGCTACCCCTTGTTTTTACGACGACCAAGCACTGTCGATTGTAATATAGTTGACAAACAAGAGCTGGCCACTTAGCTTAGCTTATCAGGTTACTCGTATAGGTGATACCTTCTAAAAGGGGCACTGTGTCTTATCTTTCGTCCTCCACAAAAAAAATCTCACTGGACGAACAAACTTTGTGACTAGCGCAGACACACATTTTGATGGAATTTGATGGCTTTTTAGGAACAAACCACAAAATTCCATTAAAGAAAATTCTGTACCTCCCTCAATTACCCCCTTAAAATATATCTCCCTAAAATTCCCCCTAGGAAGTCGACAAGCTTGTTAAGTATGGATCTATCCCAATATCTATTTCTTCTGGGTTTTTGCTCAAGAATATTGAAAAGAAAAAACGTTCAATTTGCTAGAAGGAGTGCCTCTTCTGAAGGTTCTTGCGTGGAATTGAGCCTCCCTATATGATCCCCTTGTTGGAGTATTTGAATCCTGAAGTCATTGCTACATCATCAGGAAAACCGAAATGACTAACCACGGTTACTTAGATCGTTCAATAAAGCTTAAGGCAGAAAGTTTGTGACTCGAGAGATCAAAAAACAGATCCCCGCCGATTTACTAGTGAGTGCAGATACTAGATTAGCCGTATCCATACGTAAAGCATCTATGAAGAATTTCTACCACAAATTTGGACAGGACATGCTAGTAGTCGTTTAACTTAATCAGAATCGTCAAAACTCTTCAGCTATTTGATGTGATCCTCATATCTAGGCCAATCGCTATTAGTCTAGTATCTGGTGGTGGTTTTATTACGCCTCGTGGATTTTGTGATAAATAGATGATCTCACAAGTTCTCCTGTAATTTTTCAAATTCTAATTTTGTTTAAAAAAGACCTTTGAAACATGTTGCTAAAGCCGAAAATGTTCGTTACTTGCTAATTTTTTGACTGTTTCAGTGTGAGTTATGTGTTGCCATTTTTCCTGATGAAATAAATTGAATGTTAGGGGCCCCCATTTCGATTTCGAACACAGGCAATTTGGGAAACGTTACACCACTGGCCATCACCATGGCTTCAGTCATTCCTCGAGAAACATAATTGCTATTACTGTAGAGAACACGATCCGCAAGGATCATTGTATTGTGTGGTATGGTGCGGTTTACATAAGAAGCGCGAGCTTAGGCAATTCAATTTCAATCAGCCATATCAAGTGATTTTTTATTTCGGTCTAAAATATTCTTAGCGGTGTTCATCGAACAGATTTGGTTACAGCTTTTTTATCAAAGGATATAAAATGTTTGGCCGATGAATGGCAACAAAGAATTACCTCCGGGTGATTTCGAAAGAATTTTTATTCAAAATAGTTTTCTAGACGCAAACCATAATTCAGAAACGGCATCTATATTTGAGCCTCCCACAGTTAGGGTTTCAACGCTTTAAACCGATTCTCCAAGCATACAATTTTTGCATAAGCTTTATACTGTGATAAATACTAAAGAATGCTTAGGATCCACGAGGCGGAAAGCTCAAAGATGACACATATTAAAATACAAAGTATAAACTGAAAATATTTGCAGGTGAATAAAGCACAATTCTATCCGAATATTCACTATCGACAAAAAGTAGGGTTTCAGTAGGGGCGGCAATTTGTGAATAGCTTACTGGCGGCAAATTGGTAAATCGGCCACTGTGTATGAGTTCTGTGTAAAGTTTTAGAAAGATCATGGAAGCGTAATGAACGGTTTCGGAGCACTTGAAAATTTTCAATTTTTTTTCTCCACAGAACCAGATGCGCAATTACGAATGAAGACGAAGCGCAGCAAAGTTGCTACAGGCGCTTCCCTAGAAGCATAATTCCGAATGAAGAAGAAGCGCTGAAAAGCAGCGTCTGGTGGCAGCGCTTGCAATTTTTCCGATTGTGCAGTTTCAACTAAAAATATATGATTGTGTGCAATGCAACACTGAAACAAATATACATATAATTTTTCAAATACATATGAGTTTTCTGAAAATTTTACTAATTCACATAAATTAGTTGTAGGGGGAGTCCGGGAGAGTTGAGCCACTTTTTACTTCATCGCGGATAAAAATTTATCCATTGGATAAATTGATGCCATTTATTTTTTATTACATAGTGCGTGATGTTACCTTTAAAATTTGATTGGTATTTATTGATAAAAATCCATAGTGTATGGCACAGATTTCCTTTTTCAAAATCCTCAAAATGTCTCAAGTCTCCCCAACTGGCGGGAGAGTTGGGCCACCATAGAGGGAGACATGACCATACATTTGAAATTGCAAAAAAAGTAATATTTTTGACGGACATGTTAAAATGTTTTATCGTTCTCATCATATATTACGAAAAACACGAAATCGTGTTCTTTTTGGCTTGTGACTGGACTAAGAACGTTTAATTGAATCCTAGTATAAATTATGTGATTTTTTTATGTTAATTTATGTCCACCCGGACGTCATTTCCACAAGGCTAAGAATGGTTTTTAAGTTAAAGGGGTTCCGCACCTGAATGTATACTCCTGAATAGATTTTCGATACATTTTCCAAAAATTAGCTGAAATTACATATATTTTAAGGGCGGGAGACTTGAACCATATAGCTGTCAGTTTCTATATGGTTCAAGTCTCCCGGTTGGCGCTTTTTTGGGTAAAAATGCTCTGAGCTGGACCAATACTCACCAAGGTGGGAAAACTCGTTATATTCTGGTTAAAAACTTAATTAAGAAGATGTCTGCACTTAAGTAAATGTATTTACTTTTTATCTATTAAAAAAAATTAGAATTATTTGAAAAATTAATTTTTCACTTTTTGTCATGTAAAATATATTTTTCCGTTTATTTTCCGAAACAGACAAGTGTCCGACATTTGGGTATGGTATTCAGATGCGGCCTACAATAGGTCACCTTCTGAAAAAAAATCAACCTCTAGTCGTTAGATTTTAAAGAATAAACTCAAGTGGTTCAAGTCTCCCATATGGTCAACTCTCCCGGACTCCCCGTACCTACTAACATAAAGCTGACCTCAGTAAATTTTTAAGAATAACATACTCACCATGTACTAATAGTTTGGTATATACATACTCCCGATTCATTTCGAAATGCATTCCGCCCACGCCACCATCAAAAAGTCAGCCATCATCACTTTTATTTATTTTTTGTGTTCTAGATGTTTTCAGATGAAATCATAATCAGTGTCTGAGACTGGGTGCCAAACGCACGACGATATGCAATGACCGGCAAATCACCGTATAAATTCCAATCAAAGACGAAACAGACTATTTGTTACATGACATGGAACCCACTACAATCTCAGGCAAACCGTCTTTCCATAACCTTACACGCTCCTCGGTCCGTCAACCGAGAAATCAAAAATGAGTATAGTCCACGCGTAATTGAACTAACCACAGCCACCCACACACAATTTTCATAAAGTGTTAGCGCCGCTTTTCAACAGAAGAAGCAGGGTCTCCGGAAAGATGGGCGGAATTTTAAAAGCAGCATTTTAACTAAATCCATGAAGCCGCATTGTAGAAAAGATACACTTGTCAAAGCAATGATCATCAACCGGTGAGTTCCTTAACAACCGTAATACCTGAGCCTTGAGATTGAACAAATAAAAAAACGCGAGCAATACTATTTCCGACGAAAATTTAAGAGCATAGAAGTATGAAAAACTCAGCTGGAATGTCACGCATTCTTCTCCTAATGTCTTTTTTTTTTTCTCTTCAGTGGCACACGCATCAACGACGCACTCACACATGAAAGCATCAATCAACCGGCAATTTTCACTTTACGACGCGAGAGACGTTAATAAAAGCGAACAAAACACAAAACCTACAAAAAATGTGCACTTTCCCCTTCGAAGAACAGCAAAACTGTTGATGAAATTCGTACGACCTTCGGGGGGAACAGTACAGAGTCGACATCATTCCATGCTCCAAATGTCGAAATACTCCACGATAAAGAGAAGAAAAAGTTTTTCAGCTTCGTCAAATACTATCGAAAAATCTGAAATGAGGAGGTGATAAATTCCACGTTTCGATGTATGATGTCGCGCACGAAACACAAGGCCCCCTAATTTGAGGGTGGGGGATGACTAGTGGGCGGACGCGCTGGAACGTGTATGGCTCCACTCGCGGCGAGTTGTATCACTTGCACGCCCGTCGGCATGTAAATAAACGGAAAAGTGTACGCGATGCACAATCGCAGTTTTTAACGGCTTTTCCGACTGAATTGCTAATGTGGTGTACTCTGAGATTATGTCCAGAATATGCTGTAAACTTGGAGACGCTGCACACACGTCACAAGCAAGGACACTAGACGCGTTCGCGATGGAAACGTTGCAAGACACAAATAGCCTTGGCTGCGACACGTATCGATGGACAACGAAATTGTTTTGAACGATTTGACCATGCGGCGAGCTGAGCTCCAACATGCTCCAAAGTTTGCAGAGAATTTGCAAGAATCCCATACACGAATACTATCAAAATTGCTGCCGCGCTTCAGTGTTAGTAGTGCTGAAGAGACAAATTCCAGTTGGAACGCCACCACAAATCAACATAAAGAGAGAACAAAAATTCTCTTCAATTACCCCATGAAGGAGAAAACATACACACACCAACTTAAACGAACACGCATGCATCGCCACGACTTTGCTTCTCCTCCAACTACATTATTTCAACGAAAATTCAATTCATAAATTACCCCGACACAGAGTAAAATGTTTCGGACTGGTCCAGGGTTTATCCAGCACCCGAATTTTCCATTTGTTCCCTTCACACAATTGAATTATGATCTTTTGTTCATGGGACGCGCCAGGGTACACACTCTTCAACGCTCACTCACTCACACTCGTCAAAACCGAATCACCGAGTTTTCTTGATTGCGTTTCATTCTCGCCCACTCTTTCCACTGCCCTGGAAACATTAATGCTTTGTCTTTGTCACACGTACGGGAAAGGGGCAGTTGGATATATTTTCAAAGCCATAAATCATTGGATGAGAAAGAAAACCATTATGAAGGTAAAAAAAATCTACTTTACACTTGGAGAACGGAAAGATGGATATCGTCAATAGTAGACGAGTTGTCAAGAGAAAATCAGAACAAATTAATCGGCAGGAAACCAAACCAGCTGAAATAGGCCCATGATTAGAGGTTTACAGTAAACCGGAAAACGAGTGCAGTTTGCAAAATGATTGACTTCACCGTTCACATCAGCCGGTTATTGATGAGTTTTGTAATGATTGATGGATGATAGTAACCGGGTAGTTCATCCAGTTATTGACGGACGCCATTTTGCTAGCAGTGTTGGTTAGACTCCACCCACTAACGAATTCTGTAAGTATGACTAGATTTGAGTATGTAAAGTGCATGTTTTTCAAACATTGAGATGAGATACAGATACTATCGCTTTTAACTGTTGTTAACTGTTGTTGTCAAATATTTTCCGATGCTTCAGAATGGAATAATGGCTGGTTTTCGTTTTAAATGACGTTTCGCTGTACGTGAATTCAATGTTATTTTATAAGTTAAGTACAATAGTTTGATATATTAGCGTACCCAGTACCGGATTATTCTTAAGACACGTGCCCAGAGGCCAGCGACGTAGCCAGGGGAGGGGTCCATGGGGTCCTAGTCCTTGTCCTAGTTGACTCTATCAATAAATTACCCCGTTTTGGAAAGTAACCTCTTCTCTCATTTCTCTCACAGTAAATTTTGTTAGATATGCTAAAGTTGTTCTTTTGTCAGTGATAAATTTTGTAAAATTTATACAATGCCCGGAGGACAAAACCGAGAAAACCTGCATTGAATCCGATTTTGCTGAAATTATTGGTTTTCAAGAACAGCTTCATGTTTTATCACTCAAGGTGTTTGATTGACCGCTGTTCTTTCTAACCAACTGAAATTAAACGTTATGTTCGTTAATTTTTCGCTGATATAATTTTTCTCCAATTTGTTTAGTTCTCAAGTCTCCAAGTTTTTCCCCTCTGATTAATTTAAAAAAGACCAAGACCAAGATTCTAAAAAAATATATAAATTAATTTGACATCTTTAATGACACTAGCCCAGATGATTTTTCTCCGATTTGTTTAAAGAAATTTGCCGAAAAAATAAGGTATCCACTTTCTTTGCTTATTTAACCAATCACTCTATCTCAACACTGGAATTTAAGCTATGTCTTGCCTCGTGCCAACACTTAAAAATGGCGACAAAGCTGAGACTGAAAATTATCTACGAACTAGCATTACTTCGTCAATCCTTCAATTATTTGACCTGGAGGATGACCAAGGTTACATCCCTTACACCTCTAGTTCGACCACTAATAATTTTGGTTTTTCAGAGGTAAACCTACTACTACAAATCTTATACAGGCATACCTCGACTTAGGACGCTAATTGGTTCCAGGAAAATTCGTCCTAAGTCGAAAACGTTGTAAGTCGAATAACCATATTGCACGTAGGCAAGAACACTGTCACAACTCAAAATTCTACACTTTTTAGTTAATGATCTAGGGACGCGGGAGCGTCCCGCCCGCCAAAGAAAAACGAAGAAATTTGAACAAATCAAAAGTGAGAAGCGACTAAGACTATGTTTACACGACGGAACAAGTACGGGTTTTCGGAGCTCTGACCCTGGTTGGTCCTGATTGTTCAAATTCGGTAAAGGTTGTCGTTCGCGCCGTCTTACGAAGTGTAGAGAATTTCAAGAAGATACGATGAAAAACACTGGAGATATAAGAGTTTGAAAATCGCATTTTTTCGAAAATCTTGTTCTCGTCGTTCTTGTTGTTCTTGTCGTTCATTGACAGGGCTACAGCCTTGCAGAGGGCATCTCGGGATTTGGTCTCTTTTCCCATTGATAGAGTCTGTCGTGAAGGTGTGCATAGGCTATCGTTTGCTCCGATCCGTGGAGTAGAAAAAAATATACAGCGGAAAATGTGAAAAAAATACATAGAGTTTCTCGCTTAAATCTTTTTATATGTTTTAAAGGAAGCATTTTGCAAAAGTCGGGAATAGGCCCGAAAAATGCCTAGAAATGGATCATATAGTTTTGTGATTTGGCAGGACTGTTTCGAACAATCCCTTGTATATGTTCTCTAAAGTTTTCAGTTGTAAAGCGTCTGCAAGAGCGGCGGCAAGGGCTCAAAGTTCCAGATTTGGTTCGTCTCTTATACGAGTACGTACATATTACTATAATATTGAATGAACAAATAACATCCCCATGATCCTAAAGCTTCCAGCAAACGGTAGAGGTTCGCAAAACACACACACCTCAGGTTACGAAGGACGCTAAGGTTACAAAGGTTACTGATAAAACTGAACGTATATTTGATAAAAAGTGATGTATTTCACGGATAACAAAATGAGTAGATGTGATCGCACAGACAACTAAATCGGAAGTGGAAGAATTACATATTGTAATAGTGCACTTACATGTGTAGTTGTAATGGCAAGATATATTATTTGTACTAGAGCAAATTTGGCGGGAACAATAGCTAATTCAAATTCATAAATTATTCAATATTTATAATATTTCAATAGTTACCAAGAGGGTTATTATTGTTATTATGTTCTCAAACATGGTCGTGATAAAAGCGCAGTGAATATCGTCTTCATTTCAAGAAAATAAACGCATTCATTTATTGTTATGTTAAGTTGATTTTGTCAATCGAAAACTGCAAAAACATATGATATCTCACAAAAACAACTCTGTTGTAAAAAGTTTCCGCCAAAGAAAAAGTTGTCAGCCGCAAAAAGGATTGATATAATACAATCCCGCCAAAATACTCGCAAGGATATGCATTCAAAAGTGATTGAATTAGTTAATAGTTTCCACCAAAACAGCGTGGTGCGGTATGCGTCAGAATTTGTGAAATAATTTCCGCCGCGATAGACCACGCTGAATTTGCCAATTCGTGTGGAATCTGTGTTGTGTGTACCGCGTAACGCACCCGCGCTGGTTTGGTGGAAGCTAATTTCTTGCAATGCTGTTTGGCGGGGAGCTTTCATAGGGGTAATTGCAGGATAAAACCAATCCTATGAAAACTACGAAAGAACTTTATTGTATAAAAAAGGGAACACAGTAAAAAGTTTATTGAATTTCCCACACAAAGTGTAGTAAAAATTACTACAAAAAAAAGCTAAAAAAAAATTTGAAATTTAATCTTACACAATTCTTTAGCAAAAGGTTAAAATAAATGAAAACTATTAAATTTTAAATAAAATATTGTGAAATCACATTGCTACTGTAATTTTACAAACAAAAAATGTAAAATTAAATCAAGTGAATGTGATTTTTCATCATTTAATGTAAAATTAAATCAAATGAATGTAATTTTTCATCATTTCATTTTTACATTTCGTAAATCTTGTCGATAGTATTCTGCTACGCTGTGTGGCGCACTTGGTTGAGTCGCCACTCTACGATGCTAGTAATCTAGAGGTCCGTAGATCGAATCTCGGCGTGGTTCAAAATTTTCGAACATGTGAGGATAGGAAATATATAGTGCTTGCAACATTCTATACACTCCGAAATTATATGCAATGTTACGTTGTCTCGAAATTGCCTATTAACGGCTGAGTTAACGTTAAGTTAATTTTAAATAAAAAATTTAATTTTACACATGGGTATGGGACTTGTTTCCCTCTATGAATTCAAAATTAAATCTTTGTTGGAAATGGGTTAAATATATTGATGTAATTTTAAATGCTTTATTTAACGTAAATTTCGTGTTGTAAATTTACAACTCTGAAAGTTGGCAACCAATTGCCTACTCTGAAAGCTGTAAAAATTTAAAACCGTGATCGTTTATACGAAGGAAAGCAAAAAAAAGTTTGTAAAACACATTTTATTTACAAGGCTGGAAGATTCGAGATTAAATCTGATCAATAAAAGAGCATAGCAGCAAATAGCACCCTCGTCAGCTCCCCGCCAATAAGCGTTGAAAGAAATTAGCTTCCACCAAACCAGCGCGGGTGCGTTACGCGGTGCACACAACACAGACTCCACACGAATTGGCAAATTCAGCGTGGTCTATCGCGGCGGAAATTATTTCACAAATTCTGACGCATACCGCACCACGCTGTTTTGGTGGAAACTATTAACTAATTCAATCACTTTTGAAAGCATATCCTTGCGAGCATTTTGGCGGGATTGTATTATATCAATCCTTTTGCGGCTGACAACTTTTTACAACAGAGTTGTTTTTGTGAGATACAGTTTTACAAGTAAAAGGATCATTCAAAATAAATATGCATGTACACATCAACATTAACTAATTTGCGTAATATTTTTCATATGCCGTCTTGGGCTTTCTTATTGTGAACTGGTGAAGACATCGGGCCAGTTTTTGTTGTGACATAAGTATTTAGGCAGAAATCTCTTTTCCTATCTGACAATTTCATTTAGGAAACACTTGTATAGAAAACTTCTTATTATTTGTTGAGGTGATCGTTTTATATTTCAAGAAAAAATTCTCATTCTTATCACCATGGCTTAAAATATGGACGCAGAATTATGCAATTATCAGTTTCATTGGAGCTCAAGATAAAAGTCAACACCATTGTAAAAGATTAAGCCCAGCTAGTGAAAAAAACAATCAGGCAGCATCAGGGACGTAGCCAGGGGAGGGGTCCATGGGGTCCGGACCCCTCCCGAAATGTTTGGAAAAATAATCGAAATTTCCGTAATGAAAATATGAAATTTGAAACAAAGCACCTCATTTTAATTCAGCTATTGTTATCAGTATGTGTTTCTAGACATCAATACCCAGTCACTTAAATGGCAATCAATTTTTCATTTAAAGTCGTAATGGCTTAAATCAATACTAAGTGATCCACTGATCAGTTTATTTATCGATTTATTAGTTAAGTTAGTGGAGTTGCTTGAAGATACTCCGGAAAGACTACAAATACTTTGTGTATAAAATGAATACTCATCCAGAAAGGAGTTCACTTTATCATTTATTAGAAATATATTTGCAAATATTCCTTAGTGATTAAAATGTTCCACTTACAAGGATACTGAGTGTTGCTACGGAATCATTGCGGCACGTACTTCAGCCACAGACTGCTTGGTTCCTGAGCGTTGTAATATAACCGTTGCACCTAGCCTTCAGTGCTCCTGCATAGAAATATAGTCATGTAAAAATTGCATTGACATGGCATGAACTCCTCAAGTAGTTAGGGCAAAACAAGAGATAGGAGACAGCCTCAGCCTCGTCACAGTCCGAATTTAGTAAGAGCTATGAAATATTGGCGGTGGCATATTTGGTGTTTGACACACGAATTCCAAATTATGCATTTGGACCATCATGACAGGAGACGCCATCTGTTGTAAAATCGAAGAACAGGAGTTTTTCCAAAAAAATTTATCAATCTTTACACATATCTATTCAAATTCTTTAAGAGCAGTGTGTCTTCAAATAATTGAACAGAATATTCATCAAAATTCCGCTATTGGACGGGACATTTTCACCATTCACGCACACACGTCAAAAGTAAATGACGAATTCCAATGACGAAAACATATGTGTTACCCCGAATTCGATCTTTCATAATCGTGATGGATTATCGTCATAATGATTTTGCTATCTCTCTAGGCCCTTATAGTCCAATCGACGAGCTGAGGAGCCCTTGGAGGAGTCACGTGTATGGGTCGAATTCAAGCTAAACATAATAATCCAAAAAGACTATAATAATGCAGGGCAACTCATCGAAAGTTTAAGGGTGAAAACCGTTTCCAACAAAATTTATATAAAAAAAATATAAACGCAAAATTTTGTACCCAGACAATATTTTGACCCCTCCCGAAACAAAATCCTGGCTACGTCCCTTGGCAGCATAGAGTCACTTATCAATCTCGAAAATATAAAAGGAGTTCAAAATAAATTACCGTATGGCAAATGAAGGTCGATTCCAAAGTGACACCTCTATTGCAGAAGGTCAGTACAAACGTTCAGTTAATGTAAAGGTGATACGGATGAGTAAAATATAACTTCATATGCTATCGACAGATACTTAATTTATGAAAAAATTATTTAAATTTCTATAGACATTGTAGAAAATTTGCAGAGGGTGTTAGATTTCTTGTCGTGCTCTGTGGCCGTGATCGTTCGGTCGCCACTCTGTGAAATAGACATTCATAGAGAAACGAGTTTCCAAACTCGGCACGACTCGTCGCAAGTTTATTATTCAGAAGAAGATGATAAGAAATATTCTTATCGTAGAATAATAAACTAATAATGCGACTAGGAAGTGGTATGGCTGACAACCATATCACACTCCGAATTCAGTTGTCTTTGTAACGTTGATGACTACACACGGTAGTCATCAACGCACCATGCTCCACTAGGAGTTACGGTAATGAAGAGAGATTAGATTTCTTACATTTAAAGAAACTGTTTCTCATTCTTTCCATAAGTTGGGAAATTCTGTGTACAAATTATATTTTTTATAAATATAATTCAAGGGAGTCTAACAAGTGAAAAAGGCTTTCTCAGACTTACTACACATCAGCTAGACTTTTAGAAACTCGTGGAAACGTTAAAAAGGTTAAATAAAAATTGAAATATTTCTTGCTGTCGTATCCTAGCAGGGCCGGCTTTAGGGTGGGGCGAGCGGGGCGGTCGCCCCGGGCGCCAGGTTTAGGGGCGCCGAAACCCGTATTATTAATTTAATTTATTTTTACAAATTTGTTTGTTGCTTAAGACAACAGCAGTTAATAATTTTTTTAACTGCTGAATTAGTATGATGTAAGAATACTAATGCATGTATGAATGTACATAGTACCATCAATTTAACGCGCATTCTAATTACAAGTTTACGGGATATTTTTAAACAAACGCATACCTGCGACAAGAATTCTATGTGCAATTTCACAACGTTCACTCAAGGCCGCACGACACCTTTATCTTTATAGAAATCAGGTAAGAATTTAGTTGGGAACTCATAATATCAGATTCCTACTTCAGGAATTGACTGCGTTCCAAAGATAACATTTAATTAAGAAAAAGCAGTACACAATTCTAATAAGCACATTCGTTTTCGAACCATTTTCATCAATATTTTTTATGTGGATTATGTTCATGCTTTTGTCTTTATTAAACTTAAGGGCGCCAAAAACCTGACGGTTTCTCGGCCGATCGATTGGGCAATCGACTGCCCACAATCGATCTGCCGCCCGCACATACATACATTAGGCAATTGATCGGACAATCTTAAATTGACAGTCTCACGGTCCACAAGACACAACACAAAATAGCGAAAATTATATCATTTTTGGCGATGGAAGATGGACATCCATTGCTACTTTTAATGGAGAATGACCGCCACAACCACAGCATGAAGAACGACAACAGGTATATGTAAAAAAAATCAGCAACTGAGAACACATGGTTGTCATGCCAGCTTGAACGGAAAATTGCACTGGCAATACGTTCCACACGTCAAATCAAAAAATTGTATCCCATACACCTTCCGATTTATTTCGTAATCAAAAAATCTGGCCGATCGATCGGAGGGTCCGTGGCGCCTCTTACGTTTATTAATATTTATGTACATATAAAAGTTTTTGTTAATATGTATGATGCCACAAAAATTTAAGGTTAAATAGAAAAGTTTATAAACGTATTTGTAAAATTAGTAACTTAATGAACGTTTAAATGTTGGTGATTCAAAAATGAATCGGTGGTACCTACAATGTATAACCTGTAGTAATGCGAAATAGCCACGGTCGAAATTACAAAATGAAATGAATTTATGTTTTGAAAAATATGGACTACTATACGTAAAATCGATACTGACTGAATTCAGTACCATCAAATTCAACCGTATTTAGTTAGAACCATCGGCAAGTGCGTTTTCACAGGGACCAGAGTATGTGAATCAGGAACGTACGTATACTCGTAGTCATTGGAACTGCCCATCTTTCCTTAATTTTCTTCTTCTTCGTCAATTCTGCAATTGAAGATAGCAGTGAACTCTTGAAAATGATTACTAATTTGAAAAATGCTAACATCGAAAAAGGTGAATGGAAAAGTGCAACCTACTTAAGTGGGATTTGTTATCGTCTTCCCATTCAACATAATGAATGTTTGTGAGCTAATAGTTCCTTATGTTTCGCCGACGTGAGATTGCCTGTTTTTATTTTTGAACGATAAACTGGCAAAGTATTTTGTGCTTTGTTTTAAAAATTTAAAAATGAACACTACAATAGATCCTGCAATAGATCTACTCTTGCTTACACAAAACTCGCTTTTTTATAATATTAACGAAATAATAATTTTCTAGGACGAATTATGAAAAAAATGTGAATGGATAGAGGCATACTTTTCTGTTCGCTTTAAGCAATCAATTGATTGGGAAGGGGCCAATTAACGTGAAGTTAAAAAGAGTTAAAAGTGGATAGTTTCAATGGCGGCGGGGGAATGGAGAAAAATATTTTCAAAAAACGTTAAAGTTCAAGTTCTATTGCAATGTTTTCGTGTATAGAAACTATACGGGGCGCTTCTTTCGAGTTCGCCCCGGGCGCCGTTATACCTAAAGCCGGCCCTGTATCCTAGGATAGCGTGAATGGTGTATTCTGCCTAATTTAAGGAAGAAAAATTAAATTCAATAACAATTAATCATTTTATCGCTATTAATTTAAGGACGTACACTGCCAAGTCGTACCACTTGCTCTCTATCTATTGTGTGGGTGTTCCTTGGTACACAAAGGATTTCGCTGATTTCTTCTATTTTCAGTATCAATACAGTACACTTTTAGGTCACATCGAAAGGTTCAAGAACCTTATACATGTTTACGAGGATGGTTGTTACATGGGATATTGTTTACTTTATGCCGGCCCCACACCGACCGGAGTGTGGCACACACCGCGCAAAAGACCGGTTCCAAGAATGATACCTTGGAGTCGCCCAACCACACTGCTGCACTCCTCTACACGATTTTTCGTATCAATCTTTTGTGCGGTGTTTGCCACACTCCGGTCGGTATGGGGCCGGCTTTAGACTGCAACAACACTGTCCGGGGTTTGCCAAACCGCGCGGTACAAAAGACCAACGTTGTGGACAACATACGCCTGCCAGAGACAGAGGCGATGGGGGAATTTAACAAAAAAGTTTGTCGGATTCCCCCGTCGTCTCTGTCTCTTAGATGTATGCTTCATTTTCCGGCATGCGGCGCTCGCCGTTGCATAATTGTTTATTTCTTAAGTTTTAATAATTGATAAAAACTGTTTGCCGCCGCCGCATAGTTTTTTGATAGACTTATGCTGTCCTAATTCTTTACACCAGCTTTGAAATTTACTTCTTTAAAAGGTCCTTAACGAAACAGCTAATTGTCTTTACCAAAACAAAATTCCTTCTTCAAATATCAGCTCAACAAATAAATTAGAAGCTTTATGCACCAGGAAAGAAACTGAGTAAAAACAGGAAAGAAAATTATGTCCTAATACTTGCACGTGTGTTTTTATACGAATCTTCTTTTTTTTTCAAATCGCGTTGTAAGTCGAAACGAAAATTGTTGTAAGTCGAGTCGTGGTCTAAATTGTTCACGCGTTGTAAGTCGAAGCGTCCTAAGTCGAGGGATACCTGTATTGAAATTAAACCTTAAAGTCTCTCAAAAATTGGTCCCACTTTACCAAACCGATTCATAAATTTAAATCTAACCTTTTACTATAGTTAAACTAAAAAACTTTCTCTTCGGTGGCCCCACATTAACAGAATAACCAGACAATACCGTTCCGTGATTGTAACCATAACTTAAACTAATTCAAATCAATTTCCACCAACATCAGGCATTCCTCAGGGATCATATATGTTGATCCACTTTTGTTTTAAATTTTTTTTAGATATTCAGAAACTACACTCTAAAAAGTGAATTTAAATTTCCGCTGAAAATGCGGTAATTTTACACTTTTTCCCGCTTATAATCACATACAGAGTGCATTTTTCAACAATTTCTGTGTAAAATAAAAAAATTACACCAAAATCGGTGTGAAATGTATTTTTACGCTACACTTCTGTATAATTCAGATTTTCTGGTGCATTTTTACAACGTTTATGTGTATAATTCGGATTTGTGGTGTATTTTTACAACGTGCAGTTGAGTTTTACTCATTTTTTGTAGCGTGCTCTCCAGTTGTCATACTTCAATCGGCTGGACTTAGCACAGTGTACCAAATTTTTCCAAAATTTCTCTGCATTTAGAACTCATGTGTACACGCTCTGTGGCTCACTTGCTTGAGTCGCACTCTACGATGCTAGTAATCTAGAGGTCCCGAGATCGAATCTCGGCGTGGTCCAAAATTTCCGTACATGTGCGGATAGGAAATATTCAGTGCTTGCAACATTGCACTCCGAAATGATATGCAATGTAACGTTGACTCGAAATTGCCTATAAACGGCTGAGTTAAGGTACTGAGAAGAAGAACAAGTGTACAGATCGCAAAAAAAAAGAACAATTTGCAACCTCCCATGTATACGAAAAACTGATCAGCAAAACTCGACCGATACTTGTTTATATTTTATATATCCTTAAATAGTTTTATTGATAACTATATTATTTATAAAGGTTCGCCACTTAAATCTTTACAACGAAAAAAGAGTGAAACCGCATTATATTCCTATTATTACGGAGTATTTTTACACATAGCACGGTGTAAATTTGCTAATATATTAGAGTACTTTTTTACACATTTTTTATGTAAAATTACACTTGATTTGCAAATTTAGATTGCAGAGTAATTTCACTATTATAATAGAAGGAAACAAAGTTATTATAAGAGTAAAAATTTAATAGAGTGTACTTAAATCCCCTATGTAATTGGAGCGGATGAAATCAATCGGTATACATCGAATAAAAAGGCATGAATGTCAACAAATTTTTTTAGTGATGTATTTTTTCTGTACATATTATCAAAAACACAGTAAAACAGTTCTTCACTAGCAACACAAAAAAATGTATTTAAAATTAAATTTCTGAAATCGAAATTTGGACCCCTCCCGAAACAAATTCCTGGCTACGTCCCAGACTGAAGTTAGGTATTCACATAATTTTGAAAAATTAGGCCCTCTAGTTTGTTTCAGCTGTGAACCCCCAATTTAGGGGGTGACGAGCCGCCACTGGCTGTCACAGGCATTTGACTTAAAAATAAAACTAACTGCAATAGAATCGGATAAGAGGTTTGGTTTTTACAGAGCTTCAAAATCAAATTTTTGTGATTTGACCCAAAAAAAAAAACAATTTATTTTTCCATCTCAATTTTCTCCAACGCCTCTGTCAAGGCGAAGTGCTTGTACGATTCTTTTAAAAATTGGCGCATAGTCTTGCCATCATATATCTTCCTTACATCATTTGATGGAGGTAGACATTATCTCTAACAGTTTTGATACGTTAAGTATAGAAAACTTAGGGTTAATTTTGGCAGCTAAAGGGTTAAAGGTTAAAATGGGTATGTTCCGTACAACTTTTTTTTTGCTGGAAATAACACGAGGAATCACAATCCGATGCGTTTATGCGGCAGTTTCCGGACACCATGTATAAAAATAGACGAAAGACTAATAAAAGTTTTTCAAATAAAAAAAAAATCTGAAAAAGTACAGAATGGTACAAAGTACAAGGGTTAATAAAGTAAGGTACACTGTAAAAACAAGGTTGAATTTTACATCGAAGTCTCGTTGAATTTTACACCTTTTTTCTCGCAAAATTACAGTATAAACGTTTATTTTGCAACAACATTGCTATAGTAAACCCACAAAATAGTGTAATATTACACCCATTTTTCAATATTACTCTATTTTGGTGTAATTTTACACCACATTTGGTGTGAAGATGTGTCACTACTTTATTTTTGTATAACTTTACATTTTCAGTGTATCTATATTTCATGTAATATTACGATTTTGGTGTAAAAAATTACACCTACATTTGTGTTAAAATGAGTGTGTTACAATACTTTTGTGTATTATTGCATTCCTGTATATCACAAGTGGCGTGTTCTGTGTGCAGTTAGTCTGTTCCGTCCGAAGTGTGTTCGTGTGAGCATCATATTATTGTTGATGTTGTAGCGCTTTTTTGTCTTGAACCGAAAGGGGTGTGGCAGCTCTTAGCCGATGGAATAACGGGTAGCTCCAGGACGATTTACATCGAAGAACCGTAAACATTATTGTGAACCCGGATGCAAATTTACATATTTGCAGGTGTAAATTTACATTTTTTCCAGTGCAAATTTGCTTATTTCTGATTTAAATTTACATGCGTCTAAGAGTAAGTTTACTTATTTATGAGTGCAAATTTACTTATTACCGTTTGTAGATTTACAGCAATTTTGTAGTAAATATTTACACCGTAAAGCGTAAAATTACTATCGTTCATATCGTGGTGTAAATTTACTACTATAATAGAAGGAATAAAAGTTTCCTCCTATTATTGGAGTAAAATTTTTTCGAGTGTATGTATTCACATATTTTTGAAGAATTGCTCTTTTTTGTTTAAGTAATGAAAATTTAGAGGTCACATGCCACCACTGCCTTCATATTGTATTTGCATATTAACGTTGTGTTGAAGTTAAGGCTCAGCAAATCTTTTTTTCTCAAATTTTCCCGAAAACGCGCAAGATTTTTTAATTTTTCTACGAGTAAGTTACGTTGTCAAAAACAATGTACATACATAATAGGGGATGCACGCTGTTTTAAATCATAAACCGCGTTTTAGATTGTAAACTAGTTATTGATGTCAGTGATGATAACAGCTTGTTAAGGATTTCCGACGCTATTTACAATAGCGACTATGAATCCCCCTAATGTAACTTTCATTTTCCCTGAACCCAGTTGTGGCTATATTCTTATATGTATCAAGAGGATATTTTAACAACTGTATAATGTCCGTTGCGAGTTAGTAGTTCCGCGCTAGACATACCGACAGGTACATCGTCAGAATCCTGCAGCAGCATCTGCTCAGTCTCTAGAGAATCTGTTTTCCAAGGACAACAAAAAAGGATATAATTTATATATGCTTCATCCAAGAGTGATGCGTAACTTGACCCTCAGACCATTTACAGAAATCATTGAAAAGATTCCACATTTCAACGGGGATATCTTAGATAATTTTCACACAGAGGCGGAAGCTTGGTACGGGATGTGGTAATTGTCAGAACTCAACTTTTATGGTTGATAATTACAACTAACCAATACATATATTTTCTACTGCGACGAATAGCAGTATTAGTACTGAAAGTAGTGCAAGTAAATGTTTTTTTAGAATTTGTAACTATAGGACTTCCTAATTTTAAAACACAATCCACCCGTAACTTTTTTGAAACACATACAATTACCGTTATGTTGCACAGGAGGGAAATAGAATAGAACAGATGCGGTATGATAAATATCGTCCTACTAAAACTATATTCAAAGTCTGTCACTCGTCTTGTCCAATTCTCGTGAAGCCTTCCAATGGAATTAGACCAGTTAATGATAGAAATTTACAATGTAGAAATCAACCGTATCAAGGACATTCTGAATCTAATGCAACACCGAGAAGTTATATGTATCTATACATAGTACAGTTTATTGAAAACTGTTAAACAGCAATAACAATAACGTTCCTTTATCCTAAAGAATGTAGATGTATTCCAAAACGAACCATTCCACAACCGTCATCCAGTAAATCACTTTGACGACATTTTCTCTTGATAAGGAATTCGTAAATTCGTCGATGGCATTCGACTGACTACCAAATAAAGACCGACGATGACTCAAAAGAGGCGAGAGACGAAAAACACACGCCATAGAGCGCATACTATGTTAGATTGTAAAAGAGGACAAAACTCATCGAAATAATTTAGCAGTTTGTTGACGTCACTCACGAAAAAGGCGAAACGCTATAGGACTGAAAGATTGTCTCCGATACTTTCCTTCGGTTATACTTCTGGTTACTTGGATGGACATGTGATTTATTGGGAGCAGTCAAGTGTGATTCGATACGACACGACAAAGAAATCGACTTACGGACCGGACGACGACGCGAGGCGTATAGCAAAAGGACACCCTAATCCGAAATAGGGAGAATAGTGCGCAATGGGCCAGGGGCATGTAATGTACGTATATAGTCATAGTCGTCGTCAATACATAGATAGACAAACCCCCGAGAAGGATGTGTCTCACATTGAGTATAGAAAGGAAATTCGAGTATATGGTACAGTGTCGTGCACATTAAAATGACATTCATTTGCGGACAAAATAAAAGTCCACGCGGGGTCGACGCTGTCGAGGCCATCATTCACATCTTGAACAGGATACTTGGAGGAATATCATCGTACCGCAAACACAACCACCACCCAGCCGCAAGGACATCGGTATGGCGAAAAGAAGGAAATAAATTTTGGAATTTGATACAGAGCCCATAGTAGATATGGAATACTTTTGCAGCATGGCAACGAAGCCATTATCAGGGCGTTCTATTACTTGAAATTTTCTAGAGTGAATTTATATAAATTTGAAAGTGTTGCCAATATCGATGAGAGTACCTACATGTATGGTATACACTTAACACTCTTGCAAATAACAGATAAAATAATTAAATTTATTTATCTGGGAAATAGCTCGCTTCATTCGGTAATTCCAGCCTGTAAATCGTGTTTTGCGTCATTTAAATTTTGATGTAAACACAGTATTTTTGTGTTACGATTTTACTAAAAGTAATTATTCCCCTTTAATAAATAAATATTCTTATTTAATGTGAGTTTTTTTTATTTTGATAAATTTAATACTCATATATTTATGTAAACTAATTACCTACAGTAGTGGACACGGAGATAGGAAACACGAAACGCAGATCGATTACCACCTCTGTTTCGATTTTATGAGAAGGTGGGTAAGAGACTGCAAGGTGATCTTGGGTGAATCTGTCGTCAGCCAACATCGTTTGCTCCTGTCAGAATTTATTTTGAAAGCAGGAGGAGCAAGAAATAGAAGAACTCCCAAGCCTGTCGAAAAAATCAAGTGGCACAATCTCACAAACGACAACTTTGAACCTGTAGTAACTCCATTCATTGATAAAATGACGGAGTGGTTTCAAAACAACATAAACTGCACCGAGCACAGTCCAACACAAATGTGGAATAGTTTCGCTGAAATGTCAGTAGGTGAGGCGGAAAAGGCACTTGGAGTTTCGAAAGGTCCACTCCACACGAAGAAAGAAACATGGTGGTGGAACACCGAAACTAAGGAAGCAGTGCAAGCCAAATCGAACGCATTTAAGGCATGGACGAAATGTGAGTCAAGCAGTGAAGCCGAACGGGTTCAACTTCGCGAAAATTATATGCAATGCCGGAAGAAAGTAAAGCGCTTGGTAGCTCAAGCAAAGGCGAAGGCAGCTGAGAAATTCTACCAAGAATTAGAAACTCAGACTGCGACCGAAGGACCGTCTTTGCGCGAGAGACCTAAGCACGACGCCAGGATATTTAGGGTCGCAGCCCAAAGGAGAAGGAACGCTCGGGAAATACAGGCGCCAAAGTACGTGGAGGACTCGCAAGGAATGTTGCTGATTGACGATACGGCAATTTCTAGCAGGATGCGAGAGTATTTTGACGAACTTCTAAATGAAGAATTTCGTCGGGCAACTTTTCAAGATGTTGAGCCAAATACCACAAATATTGAAGATATCTCAGAGGAAGAGGTGATGGAGGCAATGCATCAGATGAAACGCGGAAAGGCAGTCGGCCCGGACAAAATCCCCGCGGAATTTTGGTTGAAAATGGAAAATGTCGGGCTTAGTTGGCTCACAGTTCTCTTCAACAAAATCAAAGGTGGGCAACCGATGCCTGATGCTTTCAGGGAAAGTTTTCTTCTTCCTTTCTATAAGAACAAGGGAGACTCACGCAAACTCAACAACTATAGGGCTATAAAGTTAACACCTCATACACTGAAGATCTACGAGCGAGTTGTCTGCAACCGATTGAGAAAGATTGTGCGGTTGAATGACAATCAATGCGGCTTTGTTGAAGGTCGATCTACAGTCGATGCGATTCAGTGCATTCGTGTTGCGATGGAAAAGTATAGAGCAGCACGAAAGGACTTGTATTTTGTGTTCATCGATTTGGAGAAGGCATTCGATAGAGTACCTCGTGATCTGATATGGTTGGCCTTGAGAGCACTTAATGTCCCCGAGGCATACGTCAGGATGATACGAGACATGTATGATGGAGCTACGACTAAGGTTAGATGCACAGCCGGTGAATCAGAAGAATTTCCGGTGAATGTCGGAGTACACCAGGGCAGTGTATTGAGTCCGTTGCTCTTCAACATCATCATGTGCTACTTATTAACACGTGTCTCCGACGGCCTAGAAATATCTCTTCTTTTTGCTGATGATATAGTCCTCAGTAGCCCAAACATCGTTGCCTTGCAAGCTGCGCTTACAAAATGGTGTGACATTCTGGAGGAGCATGGACTGAGGGTAAGTATAACAAAGACTGAGTTCTTATGCTGCCAATTCTCAGACCCAAATGCACCGATACCAGAAATGTACGTCAAAGGAGAGCAGCTTAAGTCTTGTACCAAGTTCAAGTACCTTGGCTCGATGGTGAACAGCGGAGCTACATGCGATGATGACATCAAACATCGCACAAAGGTTGGGTGGATGAGGTGGCGAGAAAACTCAGGAGTTTTCTGCGATAAGAAAATGCCACTGAAGCTAAAGGGCAAGTTGTACAAAACGGTTGTACGTCCCGCACTCATGTATGGATCAGAATGCTGGACCATGTATGAAGGTTACGCGAAAGAAATGACAGCGACTGAAATGAAAATGTTACGCATGTCAGTTGGTGTAACCAAAAGGGACCACATCAAGAGTAGCTACATCCGAGGCAGCTTGTCCATAGACCAACCAATCACCGAAAAGCTCGAAGACCGACGAATGGATTGGTATTGCCATGTTCAACGGCGTCCGCCTGAGAACCCCGCAAAGAGAGCGATATCAATGGAAGTTCCACTTGATGGACCCAAGGCCAGAGGCAGACCAAAGAACACCTGGATGTGTCAAATGAAAAAGCAACAACAACGCATTGGTCTCGGCGATGACACGATCCAAGATAGAGCTGCCTGTAGAAATATGCTGAGAAATTATCGCCAAAACGGGCGATGTGCCTACACCGCAGGTCGAGCAACGCGGAACCATGGAGCGGTATAAAGAACGAGGCAAGGAAGAAGATATTTATGTAAACTGTTTCTCCGTACAAGCCCTTTAACGTTCTGCTACTCCATTATACTAATTCAAAAATGGAAACCCTCACCCATCTCATCAGTAACTATTTCGATGATTTCGGTATTTGTTCATATCTTTCCAACGGATGAAAGACAAATCGACCCCATTCCATCGGTGTCGCAGAAAAAGCGACAATGTAAACCGGGCTCTCGAAACTCAGCCATATAGGTACACTCTATATATGCAATGACTCCGTTCGCCTTTCCACGACGACATCGACGAAGAATCGTCCTTTTTGCAAGCAATGAAGAAAATACTTGACTGCATTTCATCGATGTCAATAAATCCTCGACGCGATAGCAGTTAGTGTCAGACCAACGGAAATATATAGGAGTTCAGTTAAGGATATAAATGCCGGCTCACGTTAGCATTACGCTCCTTTTAACAAAATTTAAGAATATTTTGACCATCAAACAATGAAATTTGTTGTCTTATTGATGAGAATAGCATAATTATTATTGTTGAGTTTGGAATTTGAACATATTTAAGTGGAAGAATTAAGGTTCATGTCGTGTTCTTCAGTAAACCTTGTACTTTGCACCATTTTGTACCTCTTTTTTAATTGAAGAATTTTCTTTTCGGCTTCATTAGCCTTTTTTATAAAAATAGAGATTTTTTGTGGTTATTAAATTTTAGGCCAATAAAAATGATCGAATTTAGTAAGATAAGAACCGTAATATCTTGAACTACAACAAAAAATAAATTAATGTTTAATTTCTGCTAATATAGTTACAGATAGAAACGGTTTTCTTTCACTATGCATGTTAATTCAATAAATTAAAAATTCATTTTTTTTTTCAATTATTTCTCGAATAAATAGATACACAAAAGTAAATATCAGAGTTCTAGTTCCAAACATTCATTTTTGAACCACTCATATCATTGTATCAAATTATGCATCAGATTTTTTAACGGATTTTAATCAGAGCACATACATAATCAGCAACACATACTAAGAATATAGCTCTAAAATTGTGTACAAAAATTGTACAACATGGGTTAAACAATTTTTAATTACAAAATACTACTTAATCACGATTATTTTGTTGGTAACACTACATCATCCATACATGTTTCCAAATTAGAAATATAAATTTGTAAATATTGTTTACTACATAGCCATACTTAATACGAGTACATTCGTCATTACTTTTGCCTTATTTAAATTTATGTGCCCATACCTTTCCACATAAAGAAGAAAAAACTGAGCAATTAATATGATGTAATCATAAATATTCATACAAACAATGGAAAATGCATCAATTCACAACAAATCAACCGAAAAAACATCACCGATTCTGAAGCTCGCACGCAATTCTTCCACTGTTCGCACATATTTTGTGTGCTCCTATGCCAGCGAGTCTGCGTCGATTGATACTATGGGACATCGCATAGGATCGTATGGAAACGGATGATGGGTACAAGCAACTCTAACCGCACGTGCGATTAGAGAATAGGTGGCTTGTTCTTTGACTTGTGTTATCAATAGGTACGTTTTATTGTGTTTATCCCGTGCAGGTTTGGGTAGAACTTCATATAAAAAAAATGACACTTACCCTGGTAGAGCTCACGCATGCAACTACCCTACACGGGATAGAGCTCAAATGTAGATGGCGGACGCATAGGGGAAATTTGAGTGAATTTGTTTTTTCTAACCAAATGTGAGAGTTTTTATCATCACGAGAAAAGATTTTGCAAAGAAATAATCATCTTTTGTGATAAAATCCACCACATCTAAAAAATAAGCCGACAAAGGTGAGTCAAAGATGCACTGAAAAAATTGGGCTATCTATAAAATTAAGAAACTCTTTTCTCATTTGCAAAATTCCAGAATTTAGACAAAATTTTCTCAAAATGTAACAATTTCTTCTTGAATCGATCCTATTTTCAAGACCTTCTTTTGAGAAATAGGAAGTAGATTCAAGCCTAAACCATTATTCTCAATTCAAGCAAACAAATGCTTGATAATAATTTTTTTGACATTTTCCATGCAAAGCTCGTGGAAAAGCTTTATTTTAGCTTTTAGTATAGTGATTTTAGCTGAAAAAATGATGAAATCCAAACATCCAAAAAAAGAGCTGACTTTTGATGCCAAATTGTTCTATGGCCTGACCGCATTACGCAGTAAAAAGTTACACTTTTTTGCGCGTCACATTTGGGGGGAGGGGGTGGCAAAGGGTAAAATTATGATTTTTCGCCAATATCTTGGTAACTGTAATATTTACAGCAAAATTTTCTGAGGAAGATTTAAACTACACAAAATTTCCTTTCTAATGATATATTATATCATATACCTTCTCTTGGCAGATTATATACTAGACCTAAAAACATTCGGTGTAATTTCGATTTTTTGATAGTTACATTTGGCGCTCTAGGTCCTGAAGTAATTTAATTGGAGCCATGGTAATTGGGATAACTATTCCTAACAATATATAGCTGTCCCACACGGAGACTCAGGTTGCCCCGACAAAGCATTCTCCTATTAACCCTATTAACATTTCAAAAAAAGACATGCCTGTAACTTATCGCCGAATCACAGCCGGCGGGAAAAATTTTGGTAAACGTTAAGGCTGAGTCCCATTAGACCCTCTACCAAATATTATTTCGATCGGATTAAAACAAAGGGTACCACACAAATTATTTAAATTCAATGCCACTAGTTTATTAAGAAATAAGGGAACAAGTCAACCAGAATTAAAGTTTTGCTCGTAGGCAATTTTCGGGCCATTTTGTATGGAAGGTACCCTTTGTTTTAATCAGATCGAAGTAATATTTGGTGGAGGGTCTAATGGGACTTAGCCTTAACATTTACCAAAATTTTTCCCGCCTGCTGTGATTCGGCGATAAGTTATAGGCATGTCTTTTTTTGAAATGTTAATAGGGTTAATAGGAGAATGCTTTGTCGGGGCAACCTAAGTCTCCGTGTGGGACAGCTATATATTGTTAGGAATAGTTATCCCAATTACCATGGCTCCAATTAAATTACTTCAGGAGCTAGAGCGCCAAATGTAACTATCAAAAAATCGAAATTACGCCGAATGTTTTTAGGTCTAGTATATAATCTGCCAAGAGAAGGTATATGATATAATATATCATTAGAAAGGAAATTTTGTGTAGTTTAGATCGTCCTCAGAACATTTTGCTGTAAATATTACAATTATCAAGATATTGGCGAAAAATCATAATTTCAACCCTTTGCCACCCCCTCCCCCCCAAATGTGACGCGCAAAAAAGTGTAACTTTTTACTGCGTAATGCGGTCAGGCCATAGAACAATTTGGCATCAAAAGTCAGCTCTTTTTTTGGATGTTTGGGTCTAGAGCTAAAGTCACTATACTATTTAGCTTATATTGTAGCGTTGTAGTAGATTAGTCAGAAGTGTCTACACTGAACCAAATCGCCTGCTAAAGTAAAGAAAATATGGCTCAAATCAAGAAAAAAAGACAACAAAAAACAGCCAAGAAATATTTCTCTTCATTTGAGAATTAGTCACACTGATCCAAGTGAAATTACAATAGCAGCGCTTCAAGGAAAAGTAACCTTGAATCAAGCAAACTTTTCTTATGGAAAAGACAAGAGAATCTGAACAAAAATAAAAAAAGAAACTTGCATCCAACCAACAGCGAACCCGTAACCCCATGCTTCCCAGTCAAACGCGCTACCCACTGAACCAACGACACATCTGACTAATCTACTACAACGCTCCAATATAAGCGAAAGCTAAAATAAAGCTTTTCCACGAGCTTTACATGGAAAATGTCAAGAAAATCTATTATCATGCATTTGTTTGCTTGAATTGAGAATAATGGCTTAGGCTTGAATCTACTTCCTATTTCTCAAAACAAGGTCTTGCAAATAGGATCGATTCAAGAAGAAATTTTCACATTTTGAGAAATTTTGTCTAAATTCGGGAATTTTGAAAATGAGACAAGAGTTTATTAATTTTAGATAGCCCAATTTTTTCAGTGTATGGTTCAGTGGGTAGCGCGTTTGACTGGGAAGAATGGGGCTATGTGTTCGATGTTAGTTGGATGCAAGTTACTTTTTTTATTTTTGTTTAGATTCTCTCGTCTTTTTCATAAGAAAAGTTTGCTTGATTCAAAGTTACTTTTCCTTAAAGCGCTGCTAATGGCATTTCACTTGGATCAGTGTGATTAATTCTCAAATGAAGAGAAATATTTCTTGGCTGTTTTTCATTGTCTTTTTTTCTTGATTTGAGCCATATTTTCTTTACTTTAGCAGGCGATTTGGTTCAGTGTAGGGGGTTCACGTGCTCATGTGCTCCTAAGGAGTAACCGCCACTGGTGACAGCTGAAGAGTTAAGAATTGAGTGTATGTTCCGTACAACTTTTTTGCTGAAAGTCACAATCCGGCACATTTATGCGGCAGTTTCCGGACACCCCGTATAGAGAAAAAAATTTGTTGTGAATTATTTTAAATTTTAGGCCAATCAAACTGTTGCCTACTTTCCTTTTAACCGCTAGTGTGTGGACAATCAACGGGGAGATTTTACCTTGCAAAAATTGGGGATGTCTCAAATTTTTGATATGTTATAAAGACAGGTGGGGTAAGTTAAAATCCAAGTTGGCGTCACTTTCCCCCCTGTGCTCCCGCCGCTATCTTGAAAAAAAAACCATCTAAAATCGGCACTTTTATCAGTTTGCGGTGTGTAACTCCTTCCCAGTCCATTTGAGCACGAAATGTGCCGACATGTGTCTGTATAACATATAAAAAATTTGATACATCCCCAATTTTTGCACGCTAACCCCTATTATTTTGTCTCTATTGATTGGAGTAACATAGGACATTGAATCTGTGTAAATAGCCCAACCTGTACCACCCTACCGTTTTTTGTTTACTGAAATATTTAAACCTGTACGGTTTTTGAAGAAAAAATTATACGGCAGAGATAGTACGGAGAAGTATGCTTTCCGCAATTAATGTACATGGTCCCAGTCCTTGAAAAATATTCTCTGACTTTAAAAAGTGATATTCGATTTATGCAAAAAATGATTAAGCCCTTCAACAAATTTCAAGGACTTCTTATCAAATTTTATACCTTTTAAAGATGTTTTCCCTATGACTTTTCGCAGATTTGTATAAAAAAAATGTTGTAATGTAACATTAATTAAACTATTTTTAATTAAAAAAAAAAAAACAATTTAATAAAATTAAAATAATTAAATAAAATAAGATATTTCAAGTTGAATGACTATGGAAAATATTTGACAAATAATTATATCACTGACATGCTTTATTTTTTCTCTGAGCTGTAACTAATTAATTGTCAAAAATTAAAATTTCAAACGCAAAAGCCGAAATTCATTAAATTAAAAGCTATACAAATTGTATGTGTGGCCCATGAAAATGTACAAAGTTTATGACTTTAGTCCTCTTGCACATTTATCCTAATATGTATAATGTTTTGGATAGATCACAGCATACGTAGATCTCCTACTAATTATTTTTGGAATTTTGAATAAATACTCAAAATGTCTGTCCAGACTAGCAGATAAACATCAAAATCAGAGGCATGCATCCTGTCATGTTGATCGGAGAGCTGCTTTTTCATCGATTAATTCAAAAATTATCGGCACATTGGCAGCAATATTTAAAATTCCCAACAATAAAACATGCACGCTGGCCGTTCGCTAAAATACAAATTTAAAATATTTAGTAGCAATGCTCCTCTTCCATCAGCTCCTCGACACTATAGGCGAATGTCGATCGATCGACATTGTGTTCGTGCTGGTTTTCCACCACAAATTGTATCTCAATTCACGGAATTCAACATATCAATGACTTAATCTTGAAATAATAATCGCAAGGCAATAAATTACGCACTAGGTTCACTACACTGGCAGCCTGTCGAAATCCAAAGAATGAATGTTTGGTAAATTCCCCTTCTTGCAGATGGACCGCGCAACAAATATTATGCATACACAACATTGTCCATACATATCTGGCAAATACAGCATTGCAACTTCGGAAATTGGGTTCTAAGATCTAAATATAGTTTATAATTCTATTCAATTTACATTTCTAGCTGTCAAATTGCCCTCTTCTGGGCGAGACTAATAATAATCGTTAGAAGGAAATTCTAAAAAAAATAACTAACATGTCTACAATCGCATTTATGTGACCCAAACAACATCCCCATCGACCATCAAGAGTTGTTTATTGCTTCACTTCAGTCTGTAGTGCCCATGTCAACCAGACATAAATTTGCATTCGCAAACATAAATCCAGCGGTTATGTTCGATCGATCCATCGATCGACAATTCCGTTGAGTTACTATCGCGAATACTTTTAATTTTTTAATCGAAATCCCTTTTGGGCAGATACGACGAATTGAGAACACACAACTTTTTGTGTGCCCGATGATGTCTGATGATTTCAGGTAGATATACACTGTGTGTCTTTTATCCGACTCTCCTCTGAGTCGGTTGTAGTTGTCTTCATTTCTTATTTTTTCTTTGTGCCTGTTATGCTCCTATATCTTCGACGAACACCTCATTTGCGTCTTCTCTGAAATCGCTAGGCTCCAATCTTATATACCGTTCGCAAAGTATCAAAAACTTCAACATATATGAACGTGATGCAGTTCTACTGTGCAAATCGTTAATTTGAATTTCTTCAAGATCGAATCCTATACATACTCGCACTCGTCTTATTTTGGATCGTATACGACGACGATTTGCAAGGCGAAAGCTTTGCAAAAGTATATTTCGCGACCGCGAGAGGGAGATCTAAAGATAAAGTCATTGCAGGGTATGTAGGGACCATGTTCACAGGACCATGTGCGTGTTAATCTTTCTGGCTCCTTCGTACTGTCGTATAATGTACCTATACTCTGTCTCGGCTCAGTTTTGCAAATGTTACCTGTATCGGTTGTGAATTTTCACTGGTTTTCGCAAATGACATACCAACTTGCAAAGATGTGAACAAGTACTCGCCCTTTTCGATTTATGGCATGTTTAAGTCAAATTGATGTAATTTAATGACTTGCAGTGGCTGATTTGGATGAATAGGTGGTGCGGTTGCATGAATTTATTTATTGAATCTTTCGAAAGACAGACAATGTTCTCAGCTGTGATGATCATATCTACATGGAAAATCTTTGAGTGTGCTAGCGCGACATTCTGCTAAGATAGAACATCTACAAGTTAGAAAAAAACGAGACCGAGGCTAATTTCGGGCGCGGCCGAAATTTGAATACCCGTCACATTTGAATGAAACTTAAGCTTCTTTTGTGTTAAAAATTTCTACCGCAGCCCTATATGACGTGTTGCGATTCCATCTGTTCCTGGATACGGTGGAGTTAATCCAGGAACACACTTGGATGTATTTTGGTTAAGATTCAAAAAGAAAAAAGTTGTTCTTACAAGAACCTAATATTTGGGAGTTGGTTTGTATGACAGCCCTATGATGTAATGTTCCGATTCCATCCATTCCTAAATATCTCCTGAGGCTTTACTAGCCTAAGGTGACCAGATTCCCGAAGGCCCAATGCAGTACACATTCCGGAATTCGGTTTTCAGGCAAAGCCTCAATCGTATTATTTTATTATTTGTTCGCTTAATGTTATCAAAACAGCAAGGTCCCGATGTGATCGCATTAAGCGGCGTCAACTGTATGTCACGAGGCTACCACCATGATGGATGCCATAAAACGACCACATATTCTCCATCGTTTCATAAGTGATATTTTCCTAAACGGAATACAGCAAGAATAGTAGCCTTTATTCTGGGAAATGTGTGGTGAACCTTGGGAAAGCAAGGGACGTAGTCAGCGGAGGGGTCCAGGAATCCTTAACTTCGCACAGTATTTCTAATTTATTCATTCCTAAAACTCTGCCGAAATTAAGCTTGCAGTCAGATAAATTGTGTCATCTGGACGAAAGTTGTGACTACATAATATACAATTTGAAACACATAAAAATCTGGTGACCCAAAATTAGGATGGTCTTTCATAATGGAAACTTCAACAAATTTCGTAAGACCTCATACAGGCTACACAATTTTAAATAAAATATTTCCCTGTAAGAATGAAGTAATTTTTTTTAGCTGTGCGAAGGGAAGGCAAAAGCAGCACGACGCGGGCACCGAATACTCGATCGTACTTTCCATAGTTCCATAGTTGCTACTTCGTGCATATACCATGGCCCACGAGCCCTTCTATAACAATTGTACAGAAAAGAAGTCTTTGGCGTTGTAGACGTGGCACTGTCTGCTTCCGATGATAGCGGAGCAATTAAGTAATCGTGCGTGCTATCGTGCTCGTCCAGCCTCGTCAAGCGATAAAATTGAATTCGACACAGGAACAGTGGGACAGGAGGCATATTGTTCATTGGGGCAACGCCGAAACTAGTGTCTACAATTAGCAACATGATTCTAATAATGTCGTAACTTCTGAAGCCCAGCTAAATCCTGGCTACGTCCTTGCAAGGTTCTGTTGGTACTAAACAGGACCCAGAAAAGATCTCTCAACTTCTAAATGTTCTCATTGACAAAACAACATCAGCATGTGAAGTGCAAATGTATGTTCTAAACACGCAAAGTTATAACAGGCATGGAAGAAGTGTAGCCAGGATCTCGTCTAAAAGGGGCAAACCCAACAATTGTTTAACACAATGACCCCGGAATTTTTTTTTGGGTTAGGAATAGGTATTTAATTCAAATGTACGACAAAGATTAGGACTTTTTGTCAGTTTAAATTGTTGGTTTTTTTAAAACCATATTTCAAGAAAGGACAATTTATAATCCAATTTGTTTCAATACGGATTCGATTTCCGCTTTCTATACAGTCGATACTCAGTGATTTTTCAACTTTTGAATTTCAGTGTTCGAAACTGCAGTCTCAGCAGCATTGTAGGGATGATGATGGCCCTTTCCCTATCTATGACTATCCGTGACCCTGAGACAAAAATCATGAAACTGTTTATTTGAAGTACGAAAATTACACCTCCTTGTACCTACCTATTTTCGTTTCGTTTGTTTATTACAATAGGTCGTTTCGTTTTGTTTATTACAATAGGTAAATTAATACCTCATTGCGCAGACAATTCTTAAGCGGATGGCGACCCTCTGGGGATTTATCGCTACTTTATTGGATTTAGTCGAAATATAGGGGAAATCCTTGTCCTTTAGTTTGCATTTTCTTTTTCCTAAAGAGGTTGATAGGAGAATCGGATGGAGTACAGTAATGTTTCCATCGTTTTGTGAAAAATTCAAATCGCATCTTTACATGGCTGTTACTTCTGAACCTTGGCACCTATAGATGCTTGAAATTTTTACCTAATACGGGCAGTGCGGTCCTCTATACATGGCTGTTAAATTTCAAAATTTTCCGCTCCAAAATTTCCGAATTAGGGACAACTTTCGATTGATACGATTGAAATCCCAAACGCAGATAGGTAGGACCTTGCAATTGGGAGACAATGTGAGCGGTGAGCGCCAAGTATAGCTCTACAGCTACAAGTGTGAGGTAGAGCCTTGAAATTTTCACAAGTCTGCCAATTTTCAAATTTATTGGACAAATTTTATAGAGTTTTCGATTAGAAAAGACGAAAGTGCGATTTGGGCAGCTGTAACTGTCGAACGCAGATAGGGGGACCCTAAAATATGGAGAAATTAAAGTAAATGTAGTTCCTAGGTTGTGGAGCTACCTGGCGCTTACATTTAGGTACATTAAATTTCAGAACGATTGACCAAAGAGTTCCGAAATTATCGAAAATGAACGTTTGCCACGTGAAAGTGAGATTACCGTGCTAATAACACCTAACAGACTGACTACAGGCCTCACCGAGGAAGTTATTATGCAGTCATTTAGGTTTCTTTGGTGTGGCGTTGGGAATGCTGTTCATTTACTAATGCTGTACGACAAGTCAAAATGCTGTACTCTACAGCAAAATGCTGTACGTCTGATCAGCTTATACTAGCCACACACTGGGGTGAAGTTTGGTTAAGATTGATTCACAAAGAAAAAGTTGTTCAAGCAAGAACCTAATTTCCAGTGGTTGGTTTGTATGACAGCCCTATGACGTAGTGTTCCGATTTCATCTGCTCCTAGATATTTTTTGAGGCTTTACTAGGAACACATTTGGATGAAGTTTGGTTACGGTCGACTTAACAAGGAAAAAGTTTTTCTTAGAAGAATTTAATTTTCAATGGTTCGTTTGTATGGCAGCCCTATGACGTAATGTTTCAATTCCATTCGTTCCTAGATATGTTTTGAGGCTTTACTAGAAACACACTTGGGTGAAGTTTGGTTAAGATTGGTACATAAAGAAAAAAGTTTTTCTTAGAAAAACCTAATTTTCAGGGGCAGCCCCATGACCCCATGGTACGATTCCATTCGTTCCAACATATATACAGCGTACACTAAAAAGAAACTTGTGTACAAATTTTCAGCTCGATAGCTTCAAAACTGAGGGACTAGTTTGCGTTGCAACAGACGGACAGACAGACAGACAGACGGACAGACAGACAGACAGACAGACGGACATGGCTCAATCGATTTCTCTCGTCACGCTGATCAATAATATATATACTTTATATAGTCGGAGGTGCTTCTTTCTGTGCGTTGCAAACTTCATGACAAAGTTAATATACCCTTTCACATAGTGACGGGTATAAAAAAGAGAAAAAGTCTTGTATATTGAATTTAATTTTACACAATACGATTTAAAGGCAATTTACTCGATCCAATATTATGATCCATATCCTATTCTATACACTGCGGGCTACTTGAATAAGGACAAGCATTTTGTTTGTATATCGGTGGCTTGTATCTTATGTCGTTCAGTGTGTAACTTTAGGGTTTGTGGTATGGATGTCAAAAACCGGACGGTTAGTCCGAAAACCGGTACTTCCAAAACGGTTTATTTTCGGTTTTTTCCTCCTCCGGTTTTAAGCATAAACATAATTTCGAACACTCTCCTTATGACTATAGGTTTCCAGAGAAACTTACTTATTTCAAGGGTCAATAAAAACCAAAGTAGGTACTTCATAGTTATTGTTTTAATTCTTTCTATTTAAGAATACAATAATCCAAGTTTTTTTCATACAGCCATGAAAATGACATCAGTTAAATGGCGACCCCCTTTGTGCATACACTGATAAGTCGATTTTTGAAGTTCGTCACCACCCTTTGCAGCATATCAATCGGTATGTCGCGAATGAAACGTTTTTAGGTGAGCTATGGCCCGTGGTCGATCGACGTAAGCCAAGGATTTCAAATAACCACATAAACGAAAGCGCATGGAGGAAATCTCGAGAGCGTGCCGGCCATGGGAAATCGCCTCTCTGAGAGATGAGGTGGTCGAGGAGGTGTTGTCGCAACAAATTTAATCATCCTGGTGCAGTGTTTGCTATGGCTCCATCTGTGACTGAAACCACACGTTTCAGACTAACGTTCGTTTAAAAAAAATCCGCGGTCATGCGACCGTTAAAAAAGAAACTCTCGGCAGCAAAGCCCCACTGCTCTCTACACCAGAGCATGATGGCGACTGACTAGAATGGAAACAACCTTGGGAACTTCCCCCTCTGACCCATCTACCCGCTCAAGTCACAGCTCAGAAGTTTTTTTTTAAATAAGTAAGTTTCTCTGCCGGACCCTGTGCATGCATTTTGATTTGATTTTGCATACGATACGAACACCACCATTACTTTTTTTTTTCTTTTTTTTTGCCTCACAGAAACTTTTGTCCCGGGACTTGGCTTCTCGGCATCACTTTACTTACTATGCGTACGTAAGTGACTAATCAATCAACCGAGTGTAAACTCTAGCAGATCGTAAAAAAAAACTGAAAACAAAATTTATTAATAAGGAAATTTATCAAAATATCTTCTTTTAAACATTAGTTTATTAATACAATTAAAATTAACAAAGTCCTTCAAACTATTATAAAGAATAATTGACCTTGTAATTGGTTCATTAAGCCCATAGTTTACTCTATGATAGGGCTGAACAAGAAGGTTGTTCCGCCGTAAATTGTGAGGAATATTTCTGACTTGAAAGTTATTTAATATATCTTCACAAACAATATGAGAGCAAAACAGGTCTCTTATAAACATAGCGTTTAAAAATGTTCTTCTATAATCTAAGGCTTGTAAACCCAGTAAGGAACAGCGAGCTTTATAATCTGGCTTGAAACGCCAGCCAATTTGATAAATGGCAAACCGTGTAAAATTGTGTTGAATTCTTTCTATGCGCTCGATATGGACCTTATAGAACGGATTCCACACAATAGAACAATACTCCAGGTGCGAACGAACGAAAGCTGTATACAATATTTTTAAAGTAAAGGGATCATTAAACTCGCGCGCGTTACGTTTAACAAATCCTAACATACTATTCGCTTTTGAAATAATGTAATCAATGTGTTGTCCAAATGAAAGCTCATGGTCGAAAATTACACCAAGATCTGATATTTCGGCAACCCTTGCAAGAACACTACTCATCGGCATACTGCCATACGCGCACGAATTTAAAACTTTGGATGATATCGTTTACGAAAACTAAAAAGAAAAGTGGTCCTAAATGGCTTCCTTGCGGAACCCCTGAAGAACACTTTATAACAGAGCGGGATTTACAGCCATTTAACTTAACCAACTGAGTCCTATCTGTTAGATAGGATTTCACCCAGCTAAGAAAAACGGACTGTATACCTAAATTTTCTAGTTTCTTGAGTAAGATATTATGATCTAATCTATCGAAAGCCTTCGAAAAATCGGTATATACCACATCAACCTGCATTCCCTGCTCAATACTATCAGCAACAAATTTAGTAAATGATACCAAATTTGCTGAAGTTGATTTTCCCTTCAGGAATCCATGTTGGCATGGCGATATCAAACGGCTAATTAAAACATCTATTTTATTTTTAATAAGCATTTCAAACAACTTCGGTATTGCAGATAATTTAGCTATGGGTCTATAGTTATCAATAAGATGCTTCGGACCCTTTTTGTGAACAGGCGTTATGTATGAAACTTTCCATTCATCAAGAAAAACACCTGAAGACAAGGCCAAATTAAAAATAAAGGCAAAGGGACGACATAACGATTGCATGCAATTCTTCAAAAATATATTAGGAATGCCATCAGGTCCGGCCTGAATACTAACATCAAGGTCACGCATAGCATTCAATAGGTCATCCTCAGAAATCTCAAGAGCACTCGTAAGGTCCTCCTGAGCTATCCGAGGGACCAATGCACTCTGGCTTCCATTGATGTTAGCATTCATTTCTGATGGAACGGAGTCTGGCACTTCGTAAACTGAACTGAAAAATCTAGCAAATCCGTCACAAGCCGATTGAACATCTTTGTTAAAATTGCCATTGAATTCTAAATTTTTTGGGATTCCCGTATTCTTACGCTTGCTGTTTATAAAATTCCAAAATGTCTTACTGTCATTCTTTATATTATTTTCAGCTCTCGCAATATACTGTTTGTAAAGAGTTTTATTCATTAGTTCATACTCTCTTCTCAATCTAAAGAAATTTTCTTTATTGGCAAGAGAGGATGACTTCTTGTAAAATTTATGGGCCCTATTTTTTGCTCTCTTAAGTTTGAACAATTCTTTGGTAGCCCAAGGATTTTTTGCTTTTATTTTGTTCTTTTTTAAAGGAACGTAGGTACTTGCGAATAGATTTCAATAAAATTGATTTAAAAATTGCGTAACTTTCAATAAGATTACTATTCGATATAACTGGAGCCCAATCCATATTAAAAAATGTTGAATTTAGTTTTTCAAATTGGGCTTTTTGAAAATTTCTAAGGAATATAACTTCGGGCTCTTCTTCAATGTAATCATAAAAAACAAACTCAAGAAGAAGAGCACTGTGATGCATTGAATTGGGCAAAAACGGTTTATCTACTTTAATTACAGAACCATTCAAGCCAGTACTAACAAAAATTAGATCTAAAATTCTACCAATCGAGTTTTTAACAAGATTCATTTGCATCAAATCCATTGCAAACAAACAATCTGTTAGAACAGATTCACACTCAAGATGTAAATCACGCGGCAGAATTTGTTTCTCATCGTCGTTCCAGTACCAACTTATATTACCAAGATTGAAATCCCCAACAACGATCAGCCAAAATGAATGTTGCTTTTGCAATATAGCTTTGAAAGAAAATGACGATGTTTACTCATGTTCATATTGTAAAGGAGTAGAACATGCTAGCTGTGCTAAATTAACGAGAAAGCAAACACTTAATTTGCGATCTGACAACCCACCATTGTTTGTTTGCACACTCTGCACCGATAAAGATAATATCATCAAATCTCTGCGTATTGGTCTTGCTGATTTGAAAAATGAAATTGCAGATCTTCGTTCTGAAATTAACGTTTTGAAATCTTCGAATGCGAATTCATGTAACATGGAGGATATCATTGCAGAAATTGAAGATCGAAGAAAAAGATCTTCCAACATCATCATTCATGGTGTTGTCGAAAACGATTCTCGAACTGATGCTTTGAAATCGCTTGAGATAATAAAGGCCGTATCACCTGCACTAAATTTGGAAGCTAGTGACATCAAAACGTTTAGGATCGGTAAACCAAAAAATGATAAACCGAGACCGATTAAAGTTTTAACTTCAAACTCGTCGATCGCTTTCGAAATAATAAAAAGTAAGAAAGATCATAACTCGCGTAAATATCTAAAAACAAATAATGTCAAGATTGTTTCTGATTTGACACTAAAACAACGTGAGCATCTAAACTCCCTTAATAGTGAGCTCATTAACATTAAGAGGGACGATCCTGATGCTACGATTAAATATATTAATAGTATTCCACGAATCATACGTAGTAAATCAAAAAACTAAATTTGAAATTAAGTATATATTATCAAAACACGCGAGGTATACGCACTAAACTACCTGATTTGCGAATGACTTTAGCGACATGCATTTTTGATGTAATAATATTCACGGAAACATGGTTAAATACAAATTTTCATTCCTCGGAGCTTGGTTTTAACAATTATACAATTTACCGATGTGATCGAAATGAAAACACTTCAACAAAACAAAACGGTGGAGGCGTACTGATTGCAATAAACAAATCTTTGAAATCAACTATTCTGAATTGTAAACATAACTCAATCGAACAGCTTATTGTGTCATTAAAAACAAAGCCAGTTCGTACTATAATCAGCACTGTTTATTTGCCACCGGATGCTTCCCCTGAACAAAATGAACTGCATATGGATGACTTGTTGCATACTTCGGAAGCTTTCCCAACTGCTAACATTATTGTCACTGGCGATTTTAATTTGGCTAATGTCGATTGGACTGCAACTTCATGGTCTATCGGAAACACTAACACCAAACCCTCAGAAGTTATTGATACTTTTTCCTTTTTAAATTTATTTCAATACAATTATATAAAAAATATTGCTAACAATGTTCTTGATCTAATATTTTCTAATGTCGAATATATTACTGTGTCAGAAAACAAAAACCCTATATTACCAATTGGCTATGTCCACACATGTGCGCTTTCGTCTTCCCTATCGTCTTCAAGCTCCGTATCCACTTTCAACATTGAACATGTCATTGATTGCGTCAAGTGAACAGAAGAGATCAATGTCTCATTCTATCCAGATCTGTTCATTATTTATCGTTAAATATGTGTTACGGCTTTGGTCAGGACGGGTAAATGATAAATTCTTTCATGAATTGTATGAATAGATGATGTGTTGTTAATATTTAACATTGGCAATTGCGTTCAAGAATGAATGCGTTTCTTCAATAGCGCATACATCCCAAGTTTCAATTGTCAAAATGATGAAGACGAACGAAAATTGAAACTGTCTAGACAGGCACATTGATTGCTATCATCCTGCTTTAGATATTCTTGTAAATTTACCGTTGTCTATTGGAAAATCAAGAAATTATGAAACGCGTGATATTATAAATTTTGAAAATGCAGACTATTCTGATTTAAATCAAGCTTTACAGATTGTTGATTGGACTGTGATTGAGCACTTGCCATTAAATGAAGCAGTGTCTTTGTTTTATAGTATTGTAAATAACTTGATTAATATTCATCTTCCTCGTAAACGCTTAAATTATGATAACTTTCCAGCCTGGTTTTCCAGTCAATTAAAACAGTTAATATATAAAAAGAAAACAGCACACTCAGTGTACAAGTCTACCGGAAGCTTACATGACTACAAAGTTTTTTCCGATTTAAGGACAAAATGCAAAAATCAATCTAAATTCGATTTCCAGCGTTTCATTTATAAAATTGAGTCTGAAGTTCGAACAAACATTAAAAACTTTTGGAATTATATTAACTCCCGAAAAAGTGATAACATTATTCCTGACACAATGTTCCTTAACGGTATTAGAAGTTCTAACTCTTCTACTATTTCAAATTTATTCGCTGATCATTTCTCCAGGGTTTACAATAACGAAGTGTCTCACTTCGATCCACCTTTGTTTAATAATAGTTTTAGTTTATCAAATATTAGAATTAGTCCTGATTTGCTTTTTAGGAAACTCATGGAGTTAGACATATCAAAAAGAGCCGGACCTGACGGCATCCCTTCGGTTTTTCTGAGGAATTGTGCTGAAAATATGCTGCAACCACTAATTGTTCTTTTTAATCAATCATTATCCTCTGGACAATTTCCTGATGAATGGAAGATAAGCTACGTCCTACCTATCCATAAATCAGGTGACAGAGCCAATGTTGAAAATTATAGGCCGATTAACATCTTATCTTGTATTCCTAAAATATTCGAAGGTCTGGTTACGGACTACATTACGCCATTGGTACGGCCTTATATTATTAACAACCAACATGGATTTTGCTCGGGTAGATCCACGGCAACTAACCTTATAGAATACGAAAATTATATTTTAAAAGCTTTTTTGAAAAAGTCTGAAGTTCACTCGGTTTACACCGATTTTTCCAAAGCTTTCGATAAAC
Organism: Microchrysa polita; assembly: GCA_949715475.1. Taxonomy (NCBI): domain Eukaryota; kingdom Metazoa; phylum Arthropoda; class Insecta; order Diptera; family Stratiomyidae; genus Microchrysa; species Microchrysa polita. The sequence goes on along the minus strand of OX454418.1, from coordinate 85,317,840 downwards.
TTAATTTCGATATCCTAATTAAAAAGTTGAAAAACTTTGGCTTTTTTGGTCCGATAATTAACTGGATAAACGATTACCTAAGGAATCGATCATTAATTGTGAACCTCAATGATCATTTATCGAAGCGATTTAAAGTAACATCTGGGGTTCCACAAGGATCACATTTAGGTCCGATCTTGTTTTTAATATTCATTAATGATTTAAAATTAGTTTTTGATGATATTGAATTTTTGTTATTTGCTGATGATTGCAAAGTTTTCAAGGAAATTACATGTAATAATGATGTTTTTGTTCTTCAAAACAATTTAAACAAATTTTTCGGTTATTGTGAGCTTAATAATTTAGAACTTAATTTATCCAAATGTAAGTTTATAATATTTAATAGAGGTTCAGCAAAATATCAATGCACATATTACATAAATAATCGTGCACTCAATCAAGTAAGCTTGATTAAAGATCTGGGAATATTGATGGATACTTCATTATGTTTTAAAGAGCATATCAGTGACATTACTGAACAATCTCGTCGCATGTTAGGCTTTGTTATTCGGAACTCTTCGGAATTTAATAACATTTATGCTTTAAAATCGTTATACTTTTCGCTGGTTCGCAGTAAACTAGAATATTTATCTATTGTATGGAATCCATTTTATATTTCTCACACTTCCACTCTTGAAAAAGTTCAGCATAAATTTCTAAGGTACATTGCATACAAACTGCATGTAAGTAGTGATGATATAAACTATGCTCATATTCAAAAGATTCTGAATATAAAGACACTTGAAGTACGAAGAACCTATTTCGATGCGATTTTCTTAACTAATTTAATTAATGGATCTATTGATGCCCCTGAAATTCTTTTTGAAATTTCTTTCAAAGTTCCTAATCGTCTTACACGACAGCGAGATACGTTTGAACTAAGAACTTTTAGAACTAACTATCAATGTAACTCACCTATAGAAAGAATGAAATCAATCGGGAATTTAGTTTTTAGCCATTTGGATTTATGTAACACCAATAAGGAAAAAATGAAAAAATATATTTTTAGTTTACTGGAGTAAAATTTATTAGGAAATTTAAGCGTTTTATGAGTTGAATTTTTATCTTATGATTTATTATTCTTAATTTTTCGGCAACTTTTGTAAAAATAGATGTAAGTACATATTATTAAGATTTAAGTATATAAGGCAGCAATTTTGTATTTTTTATATATAAAGGACATTTGTCCGTTTATCATCAATAAATAAATAAATAAATAAATAAATAAATTTGTCTTTTTCCTCAAAAGATGCAAATAGCTTGGAGATATTATCTATATGTTTGTTATAAACATCAACTGAACTCAAAGGTGGTAAATAGCTATTAAAAATATATAGTTTTTCGCTGCGAGAAACATTGATTGAAACACATATCTGTTCCACGTCCTTATGAAAAAGCTCAACTTCATGAGATGGGAATGTTGTTTTGATAGCCACCAAAACACCACCTCCTCTCTTAGTCGAAGCCTCATAACGGTCGCGACGATAGACATCATAGTCTCTTATGAAAAGTTCTTCATTTGAAATGCCTGTGTGAAGCCAAGTCTCGGTTAAGCAAATGGCAGCATAATCTTCTTGTGAAGCTGCAAGGTAAAAGTCATTTGTTCTTGAACGAAGACCACCAACATTTTGATAATAGACCGAGAAAAATGAATTGGAAATTATGTGTTCTGCTGGACACTGTTTTGGCGTTTGTCGTTTTTTGAAAAATTAAATGGTGATATGTTGACGCCCTTGGGCCAGAAGTTGGCACAAAACACTTGCTTCGAATATTCATGAAGAAGTTTCAAACCAAAACTGATTGAAACTAATTTGGAAATATCACAATCTTTTTTTATCAGAGGATAAACCGAAAGAAAACTGTCATCTGTTAAATTAAGTTTTTTCATTACATATTCCTTTAAATCTTCTGCTTTTACCGAAGCATATAGCTTAGAAACATGGAATACCTTGAAACTGGGGACACTTCGAAGAGAATCATTAGCTTGATCGATACCGAAGATTCTTTTGTGTCGCCTATTATTATTATCACTCTTTTTGGGAATAACATCACCAACAGGAGAAGGTTTTTTAATATTTTTCCCTTTCTTACGAACTGTGACAAATTTATCAATCGGAGATTGATTTTTGTCAACGTTGGGAGGAATTGTAGAAGATGAATCTGAAATAACAGTTGAAGTTCCCGCTTCATGGCTAACGAAAGATTGCTCAGAAGATATTGAAACAATATTTTTAGTTTTTTTCTTAGTGTCTTTCCCTATATTACTCTTCTTATTTTTTAAATTTACGTTTTTATCTCGCAATGCATTGGAATTGTTTTCACAATAATTTACAGATTGCATAAGGGATATCAGCTTGCTAAGTTGGCTCTGCAACGACGAAACGAGCTGCGATAGACCGTCAATTTGGACTTTGTAAAATTGTTCGCAAACACAATTCATTTTAATTCGAGAACTAAACTAATAAATTAATAAACAAAGAAAAAAAAAGAAAAAAGAAAAAAATGAGAAATGGGATTTGAACACAGGACCTCACGGGCGTGAGTCGTACACGCTACCACTGCGCTGTATACTATTCTGAAAACGTATGCCCAGATAACTCAGTTAAGCTGAGTTGAATTTACTTCTGAACAAAATGTAAACAAAGGAAATAAAGACCACCCGAGCGGCAGGTGAACTACAAACAACCAAAAACTTTCCGAACAATTTTATAATATTTCACTGTACTGATACGCGAAACCACATTTACTAATAAAGCGAACGAGCAAATGAATTACAAATTGATGAATTGAATATCAGCAATTAGTTTATTAGTTAAAAATTAGAATTTTAATATTCCGGGAAAATTTGGTGTGTTCGATTTTACAAACGTCAATTACGAGTGTGTTTTTACTACAATTCTAAGCAAATCAATGAAAAGACTCGGTTAACCGAAAAACCGGTACTTTGGGCCCGGTTCAAACCGGACGGTCTAACCGGCTTTGCAAAAAAGCCGAAAACCGGATTATGGCCCGGTTTTTGACATCCCTAGTTTGTGGTAATATTTGCTACATCTCTCTGGGAATCTATGACAATAAAATGCGGGTTTATAAAGGAATCCTGTTAGAAGTTAAAATAGTATAAAAGCGCTAAACATTCTTAAGAATTTTGATTGAGAGAAAAAAAATAAAAACACAAATTAAATGGCATGAAGAAAAATTCCCAAACAGTCACACTGGAAACGGCGGCACAGCAATTAAAGTCTCGGACTTATCTTGAATTATTTGTGTCTTGCAAGTGTAGATAAGGTCTTTGTCGTTTTCAATCTTTTTCTCATATAGGCTGTTCTAATACAAGTAAAGTGACGTACCTTTCATGCAATTTTTCCGTATCTTTGAGTGAAATTTTACTGAATATTACACATCGACCTTTATCGCCCATAAAGGTCGTGGTGTAATATTCAGTAAAATTTCACTCAAAGATTAGCTAATTTTCTTCTCAAACCAATTTTTTTTAAATCAGCATTCTTGAGAAAGTTTAACATATTACAAAATTATAAGAACATGTTCAGTATCCACAGCCTAATCCTGCTTGTCCCTATTCAACTGGCTCACAAAATTGCCTTGCCATTAGGAAGTAGTCACATCAATACTATGATAACATCTAACGAGATTCTTTTCTCAACCAGCTTTTTATTGCAATATACCTAGATTCCTAGAGACAGAGAGAGAGATATATGTCCACATTGAAGTATCCCGCAGTGTACATATTTGATTTCTTTTTTGATTTTGGGGAGCCTTTCATTAGATACTAAAAACTTTAGGCAACGTGCCAGTCGTTCAAAATTAAAAAAAAAAAACGAGGCTTCTTTCGGGCGGAGCCGAAATTTGGATACCCTTTACTCTCCTCGGGCGAAACGTTTTTTTCGGACGTACCTACGACTTGTATTGAATACCTCTGCCCCCATTTGTTTTCTTCCGTCTTCACAAAAGTTCCGTTGCGTCGGCAAAACAATATTTGTGTGGGGTTTGGTTGGAATAAGTGGGCAAATAAAAATATTTATTCAGAAAATTTTATTGATCCTATGGTCCGATTTGATCCATTTTTACATATGATTTCTGTCATCAATAGAAATACATTTGGTTGAAATTGGTGCACAAATAAAAAAGTTTTTTCTAAGAAGAACCTAATTAGGGGAGTTTGTATGACAGCTCCATGACCACATTGTCCGATTTTACCGATTCAAACATAGGTACAAACTGCCTGCAGTAGAAAGAAGCATTTGTGCAAAATTTCAGCTTCATGGTTTTTAATTTGGCCAAGTAAAATGCGTCGCAACAGACAGACAGACAGGCGGATGCGCCCAATCGACTCCCCAAGTCATGCTGACCATATAGTACTATACTTTTTATATATGGTCGGAAATGCTTTCTTCAATGCGTTACAAACTTCATGACAAGGTTAATATACCCTTTCACTCTATGAGCGGAGGGTATAAAAAAAATAAACAAACAAATAATTTTAACCTTTAGTAAGTCAACAATGCTTTAATCTCATTCAATTCATAATTGCATCATGCAAATAAACCCAGTATAAAAACTCAATCTTCAGTCAGACACTATACAGACCTATTCTGTATTGCATCAACTCTTTCATTGCATGACATTGATGAATAAATCCCTTTCGTTAACATGACGGCCGCCAATCAAAGTCATTCGCAAATCCTATTTTTGATTGGCATCATTTGCCAAACACGACCGACTCACCACGAAATACAGTACATACACGTTCAATAACGATAATGCCAATCCCGAGATGTGTCAGTTCATCAGATGTAGTGTCCATCAACCGGATGTCAGCATGCAGACGAGAGTATGATTTAATGCTGCCAAGTGGCTTTTACGCTTGGCAATAATAATTATTATCGCTCGGTAGATCTGAATGCAAAAGGTATGAGTAATTATAAAATCGGATTAAAATGCAGAAACGCGAAATGCATCAAAACATATATAGAGATAAATAAAGTCGGACGGCTCTGGCGAATTCAATAAAATACCGGAAAAGGGGAGCGTACCTAAAAATTTTGTACACTTACGCTTGAAAGATGAATCAGGAAAAAATCGCAATAATTTAAAAGATAAATGTATGTACTATGCTTGGCAATAATATACAAAAAAGGAAAATAATAGTAAGGCCATACATTTCTCTCGTATCTGTATCCGCAATTTTATATTTTATTATCTTCGTTTCTTCCAAAAAAATGTCTCCCTGATAACTTTTCCTCACACCCCATCCGCATTTTCGCGCTTGACATTGATGGTAGTAAATCAGAAACAATGACTAAGCTTCATTTAATCCTTCCGTTTAAAACATTTCCGACCGACTGACGTTGTTGGGGCATGATGTATGACTATGTCCGTATAATATTTTCGTTCATCATCACAAGAGTATTACGTAGAAATCTACATACGTACCAACAGGAAAACCTACGTCCATCAAATCGTAATCAAAATGATTAGTTCATTTCAATTCGTAACAGTTGCAATGTGCCAAGTCAAGGTAAAGATGATCCAGCCGCAAAATGATGCAGTCACACAAGCTGGTTGAATTGCACTGTGTTGCAAGCTTAGTTTACTTTTAACACATTCATCACGATTTTAATGAAAATGCGGTTGAAGTTATTATTTGTCTAATGGACCGTACGAAAGTTTCAGATTTCGACAACACTAATCCAGCAAAGTCATATGTGAAACGTATCCGATGCATTACGGTGAATATGCACGCCTTATGACCAAGGTGTAGCAAGGCAACTAGAGATTTTCAGTATGAGTTTCACCAAAGTTCGTTAAGAGATACGTACGTATAGGGCCGGCTCTAGTGTTTTGAAGGGTATGGTCTATTGTCTGTTGTCTCTTCTATAGAGTATGAAACTACAGTCTTGAATCGGTAATCCGGATCTTCTTTAATCCGGATATCACGCCAATCCGGACCACTAAATATTTCCATTATGTATTCTATAGTCCGGATATCGGCAGCAATTTTGACCCTATAATCCGGATCTTTGAGATTTTCAGGGTGAAATGGTAGATTTGGTCTCGTACTTTTTTACGGAACTGTTTAGCAAATGGCATGATGCTGGCTAATTTCTAAGAAATAAAACATTTACCTATCGACTTTTGTTCCGCTTTTTTATTTGTTTGGATTGTTTTTCCTCAAAAAAATGTGATTGCGGATGTTCCGATGATCCGGATTACCCCTTGCAATAATTGATCCGGATTATCGAGTCAAGACTGTTTACACAAAAGCAAACAAAAACTAGGTTTTATTTCGATTAGGAAACCTTGACAATTTAGCCGTCAATGAAGAGGGAAGAGAAGAAAATATCGGCTAGCTGAGCGTTTGGCCTAAGGCCGGCTGTGGCTTAGCATTTTGCATGGAGAATGTCCTCAAAAACTGGTCTCGGAAATCCTTCAAGTTTCAAATGCCTCACAGCTAATTGTCAGAGACGAAACGAAAATATTTTTAAAATGCGGTCAGATGACCATCCCAATTCCGGCCCTGTGTACTTACTTAAATGTGCATGTGCAATATACCATCAGTTATGACAGGTTGCTCCGATCACTGACGGATTCATTCCAACAGGTAAACTCGGAAATTGGATCAATTTGTGGTTTTTCATTTGCACATTTGATTGGAAAATTTGAGCCGATCAAATGTATAAGTTATTTGAGATGTTTTGCAAACACAGAGACATAATGATTGACAAGTTGTTGTGTCACAATTTAAATCATGTAGGTACCTAAGGTATTGTGTTTTTGAAATCGGATGATGTTGACGGTTAAGTATAAAATTGCATTTATTAGAGGAAGATTCATTGAACAACGCACTAAAAGCACCTCAAGCACAAGGATCATTATTTATGTATGAAAAATTACAGAATTATAAGATTTTCAATAGAGTTCATAGTCAGCATAATTTTGGTTTTCAGAATTTATTTGCTGTAAGGTTCATGGTCTAGGTAAAACTGTACTCCAAAAATATTTAGTATAAAATTACTCCTAATTTTTTGGTTGTAGGTATGAAAGATTTATACATTTTATTAATATTATAAAAATTACAAAGTTCAGTGGCTTATAGTGTCTGCCAGGGTTATGTATCAGAAATACCGTCTAGTTGTATACCTATCGAGCACTGGGAAACAGTAGCAGAAAAATGGAATATTGTTCTGTGGCTTACTTAAATTTTTCATATCATTAAGCAATGTCTTTGCACGTGTTTGATTTATTATTTAGCTGGCTTTTCGTAATTATTCGACGAGGAACTTAGGGTTTATTTTCCAAATATGTACCTACGTAGTTTGAAAACAAACCACAAAATTTACCAAGCTGAAGTTGTGATTTAAAATGACCCCGTGCCGTAGTACATAATCAAAGCAGAAAAAGCTTAAAAATATATTTAATTGATTACTATATTGGTTGATCTAAGGAAAATTAGAAATAGACAGTTTGGCAGCAGGCACCAAAGATGGCTACAAATAAAAAAGTGATCGGTAAATAGTCGTAGTACCGAATGCGAGCATACGTCCTTCTTACTGCAGTTTTTTTTTCCTGCTAACAGAACATGGCTTTGAATAGTAGTCTTCTTCTTCTTGTGCCCTAACTTGACATGCTTCTCATGCGCGTTGACGCAACAGTAAAATTTTCAATCGAATCAACTTCGAGGAAGAAGCCATGTTTATGGGACACACAGGCGCGACGCACACATTTTGTTAGCAAACCGGAAGAACGATGGCGGACGATACTATATATAAATTGATTTACTGGCTAAATTCAGTGCGCTATAAAGTGATCCACATTTACAGCACCAAGCAAGTGCGCCTCCGTACCGACAACGTCTGTGTCCTTGTGACACAGAGTATATCTGTGTAGGGGGACACAGATGCAGGGGAGTCTGTGTCCTTGTGACGTGTACAGTCTCGGAGCTGGCGGCTTCGCATAACCCGATCCACGAAGGGGCTAGTTAGGGAGAAAGGCCTTGGTGGAAAATGCCTACGCGCCTATATCTAACTAGTTTGTGGATTGATGACCACACGGCCTGAGTCAAATTGCTGCTTAGTAGACGGATGGGGCCACTCAAAAGTGAACGGTAGCGCTATGAGTCTGCTTTAAGCAGACGAGTAGTCACAGGTCGAACGAACCTGAATTTCACGTGAGGCCTAGCCATAAGGGGGCCGAAAGAGGATCACACCTGCTAAAGAGAAGTCTTTAGTGAATAGTGTACCTCGGGGATGGGTGAGCCCAGGGGACCATGGTCCCTGCCCACCTAGGCGTTGGACTCCAGGTGGCTGTAGGTTTTTACCCGAGACATCGAGCTGGTGATGCGGCCCCAGGGTTGGATTTCTGAAGGTGAGTGCATTCACTGGATGGAAAAATACCCATCTGACAATAAGACCTCTTCAGTAAAACACCGAAGGTCCAAACCGCCCAAAGGACCTGGAGACAAGGCCGCAAAGGCTAGGTGCACCCCTGACGGTATCCCTGTAGATGGTATCTATGTACATGGGCGTAGCCCGAGGGGGGCAGGGAGGGGTGGTTGCCCCCCCCTGACCGATGATTATGGTAAAAAAAAAATTACCGACAAAAATCGCTGGACTTTACAATGCTTGAAAGCGTAAAAATGCGAGTTTGATTCCAGGCACTACGCAAAATTTTCTGCTGCTTAGACTGTAGTGTAGAAAACTAAAATATTTGTAGTTTTCTGGCCCTTAATATTTGGAACTGGGATAACTACATGTGGGCATCATGAATCGATAACGTAATTAGATCAGAAATAGAAAGCTTTCCCTTAGGGAGGCTCTCTTTTTGTTTTGAGAGAATCCCATATTTTCATTTCATGGTTTCTGAGCTGCAGAACACAATTTTAACTGTCACACGAAGGTCTCTCCGCGAAGGTAGTGGAATTTAATTTCATTCCATCTGAAAGGGATTTTAGCGACAAAAGTGTAAAGAATTTCCGCGTCTTTCAAGTTATTTTATCAAGATTCATTTTGTAGCTAAATTTAGCCGCAGTTAATATTTTGTTAAATTTGGACGAAATCTTATCAAAGCCTTAAGCCGTATTTCTATCAAAAAACTCCAAGAAGTTTTCCGTTAGGGGAAAAATCTTAGATCATGTATATGTCTATGTTATTGCTTACAAAATAATCCACATCAGCCCAAAAATCCTTTCAAACCGATTACATACAGTACTCCAAATGTCGACTTTCGAACGGCAACCATAATGTCCATTCTCAGTTTCCTTATAATTGAAATAGATTAGGCGCATCAGCGGCAACGATTCTGAGTCAGATCGATCAAAGGATAATGTATACCAAATTTGGTGAAGATCGAACTACGGGAAGGTCGATTTTAAGCGTTAAACGTTTTCGTTACAATTTTTCTTGACGCTTTTTCACCCAGTATTTCTCAGGTAGCCTCCGCAAAGACATATAGGTACATGTCAAAAAGATTTATAAATTTTGGTCAGAACACAAACTGATCTCTTGGTCTATTTCTTTTAAATCGCAAGTGAAACATGCAGTCCGAAGACAAAAATAGCACTGAATATAGACGAGCTACGGTCTAAAAATTGGAAATTGGAGGCCAGTTGAAAGTAATCATAATTACCAGTAAAAGTCTAAACACGTGCAGGGCCAATTTTTCGTTTTCGTTGTATAAAATCATTCTCGACTGTCCTTTCTTAAAATTTGGCTCCAAAATTTGCCTAACAATATTTTCGCGATCGAAAATTTCAACTCTTAAGAAAATTTTGATATTGAAAAAATTTCGGGCTTGCCCCCTCTGACCGAAATACTGGCTACGCCCATGTCTATGTACCGACAACGCTTCAGTCTATTCACCCCAAAAAACTACGGTCACTTGCTTGAATGGTACCGAATTGCCGACATATTATTACAAAGCCTCGAAGCCGAAGGGGCTGAAAAATATCAGCAAAAATCTGACCACAACTGAATGGGTAATAAAACAATTCAGGAAACTTTTTTATCCATCCTCGCAACGGAGGTCCCTAGCCATTCCCTTTGAGGCTAAGTGGCCCACAGACATCTGCGGGTTGCGAACCACTGCAATAGAGAGTGTCCCGCAACCGATTAGCGGTAAACCTAAATTAAAATTTTGACTATCTAATTTCCGATTACACATTACATGGATATATCACACCTATGTTTATTCACCTCACATTTTAAGTCACACGCTGTTATGGCTCAAGATCAGGCATTACGAATCTTACAAAGAATAAGTTGCTGATAACAGAAATTTGTTTGTATTGAACATTTCAGCATTTGAGCTCGGCAGATATACGTGTAGATTCCTAAGATTTTGATTTTCTCAAATCCCATCACATACTACGCCCGCAGCCATGTCGAAGCAGTGCAATGCGTATTAACACAAAAATCGAAAAATTAGTAACGTGACAAAAATGCAGCCGTTGAATTCAATTTTTAAAAAAATTACTGAAACTCGTCAGAATGCCAGTGGCTTCTGCTAGCTTAAACTTAGTATTTTAGGAATTTTCTCCTCTAAATACTCCAAACTTTTTGCTGATGGTTATTTTATTTCATAATGCGCCTTAAAAAAATTGTTTTGCCGAACATTAATCGATATTTATTTAAAAAAAAATCCGGAAATCCTGGAACTGGTGACAAAATCACCTGGATGTAAAATTTCAAACTAACAATTTCAGCCCAAGTGCCTAATTCTGAGCCCTAAACCTGTATCAACCTGTATTGGGTGCATGAGTTTGTTTAAAACCACATCACAAACAACTTTTTCTCTTTTAGCCACCTTTCTACCGAAATTAATTTAATCTGACAATGTTGTTTTGGGCTACCTGGATCACCAGTGTGACGATTTTTCTATCATCCGTCAAAAATTAGACGCAAATTAATTGACAAATAGTTGTTACTTGGAGATCAATAAAATTTTCGCGTTTTCGCTTCGTGTCTCAATGTTTTTTTTAATATTATTAAAATTTTCCTCCTTCGGCCCGCCCAAACCTGAAGATTAATTAGGAGGATTAATTTAGTTCTAAGGATAATGGTTTTCAACTTCGAAAAATAAGCTGAATAAGATTTTGTGAATGTGATTCATTTGTGGTGAGAAACAGATCGCCAAAATAATCATAAATATCTGTGCAGCAGTTGCCTATTGTGGCAATATTATACCAAAAGCTTGTGAGGCCACGCGTGGTTTTGAGTTGTGTCTCCCATGAACTACAAGCTATAACTATCTTTTTCAAAATCTCACACTAAAGTTGTCAATTTACGGAAATCCGACAACTCCATGTGTCGCACTGATCTAAATGAAGGGCACACATAAAAATCACATTTTACTAAAAAAGATGTTTCGGAATCACAAACAGTCAATGGATAACATACCATAGCAAATAAACCTGTTACAAAAAATACATAAACCCAAAGAAAACAGATAATAAAGATGCCACCAATAATCACTACAACAGCAGGCGAACCATCATCAATAATAGCACCCAGTGCAGATTTTTTCGCATCTTCTTTCAATAAAGTACTGTTCTGTTTTCGACGGTAAATCAACGCCATTGAATCAAATTGCAATAAAATACTGAAAAATATCTGCAATAAAAAAGGCACTGAGTCGGCTGGCTGTTGCTTATAAAGTTGGCACACTAAAAAAAATGTCCATAAAAAATCCAGCGTAGAACGCCAGTCATAAATAAAGTGTAAGCATGGCGCGTATTTAACAACAGCTACGCCCGAGTCAAAGGCAGACAAATATGGATACGCTCGAGCTCATTATCCTCCAGTCAAAAAAAAAAAAACTTTTTATATGGCTTCTCCTTATACTCATCATAATGAGGAATTTATAGAAGACGATATCCTGTTCGAAGTGGCGCTCCTTCTTGATAGCTCGTAAAATTGACGAGTGGTTGTGAGGCCTGTCCGTTCCGTGCCTTTCTTGAAGTCGTAAAGTGATAATGACGATAATGACAAAATAAAAATTGTTATAGTGTGGCCGCTATTAGTATGGGCAGGTATGCGATGGCTTTAGCCGCGTAATGGATAATCATAAATTGAAATTATTCAGTTGACATGCAAGTTTGAATAATTCAGATAATTGGAAATACATACTATCAACTAATGTGGCAATGACCTTGAAAATATGAGCCCATCCGAGAGGGATGAGATCAGATATTTGAACATACTCATTTCAAATTGGTATAATTATTTCCATGTGCAAACCATAACAAGGACCATACAAAATTTACGGCCTATTTGTGCTATTAACTTACTAAATGACACCGACAACTCACCATATTACATGTCAGTCAAAATGAATATCTTTTACGTAACCGCCCAACGTGAACCTGTCTATTTCTCCAGAGTAACAAAAAAAAAACTCCCATTGTTTGAGTCCTTCAGAAAGTCATGCAATGAAATTCTCAAACAACCTCGTTTCGAATGACCCTTATAAATTTTCGTCAAAAATCAAGTCAGTAACAATGTCATGTGCCAGCAATTTTCAATAGGGGGTGTTATGCAAATTTTACTATTCAACAAGACAGTATCCTGCCAGCAGTGACAATAAGAATGTCGCACATTGTCCTTGGTGTGGATGAATGCTTTCTATTTGGGATTTTTGCGTAAATAGAAAGTTTTTCGCAATTTCTGGACACTCTGTGTCCGGACATTCAATTGACCTGGCTACTGACTACTGAAATATCCTTGGACTCAATGCAATGATTTTAAATGATTTGTGACGCTGTATTGTTCTCGAAAATGTATGTAGGTTTTTTTGAAAGACGAATTCGAAACGTCATACTGTGACCGTATGTTTTGGTTATCTTTGGTCTCCTCTCCTACATGTATGTCATTTTCTTGCGATTTTTAAAATAGTAAAAATTTTTGTATGCCGTATGTGGCAAGGTGCTTTGTTTGGAGTGATTTTAGGTACTTCAAATTGAAATAATCAGCGAGAAATTATTTACACAAAATTGAAATTGTATTTTCTTTCACTTCCGTAAAAATATTTGATGACCCGAATCAATTTATCAAATTCTCTGATAATTCATATAAAATGAAAATTATTATAGGTGAGTCCAAATTTGAGATGAATCACTGGTTACATGCGGTTGAATGGCAATCAATGGGGCTTTGTCGAAGGTAAATCTACACTCGATGCGATTCAGTGCGATGGAAAAATATAGAGACCATGCGTGAGGACCAGTGGTGTAGAGCTTTTCATAGAGGGATGTGATGAGTCTTTAGTCTTTGGCTTTTCAGCAAGGAAAAAATGCGTTTTCCTGCTATCGAGATGAGCTGCCTCCCAATCTTATTGTCTATGAAGTCTCTGGCATTTTGGTCACTCTTTTTTACTGTTCACAAAAAGGGAGCACTTTATTATCCGTGAATATTGACTATTGCCAACGATATTCACACAAAAATCTGTGCTATATATAGGACGGAGCCTTATCTACTACCTATATGAAGAAACTATGTAACCGCAACCATAGTGTTTATCACTTAGGAATTTGTTTTTATTTAATTTCTGAATTCCTATAGTATAGACACTTTCGAGAAAAATGACTAGCCACTAGGCCGCACAAAGAGTTTGTTTTGAATTAAAAAATTGAAGCTCACTTAAATTCATCGAGACACTATTGGGTGGGGTTACGAAACGGAACAGTTGCGCATGTTTGCCATTCTGATCCCCTAACTGCCATTTAGCGGATCAAAAATAATCTCCGGTTCTGTTCCTTTGTCTGGCTTTGTAGAATATGTTACCAAAAACATCCGAAGATTAGTTCTGATCCGCTAAATGGCAGTTAGGGGATCAGAATGGTAAACCTATGCGCGGAACATACGCAACTGTCCGTTTCATAACCCCACCCATTTTCGCCATCATCAACAAAAATATACAGATGCCACACGGAAAACTGCCAGCTTTAAAACCGACGTAGGACATCAAAAATTAATGCTAAAACATTTGTTCCCCGAAAACATTCAACATATTTTTGAAAATGCTACTCTGTAAAATGTTGTGCCACAGAATTGTATTCCTTTTCATTACTTGCATTTCGGAGTAGTTCAGATAAACTTCGCAACAGATAAATTTCAATAAGCCGGATATCTTCGCAGACGAATTTCCGAATGATTTCAACGTCCGCGGCTTATTTTCATAAATGCGGAGAATCCTTATAGTATAGTGATTTTAGCTCTTGACCCAAACATCCAAAAAAAGAGCTGACTTTTGATGCCAAATTGTTCTATGCATTACGCAGTAAAAAGTTACACTCTTTTGCGCGTCACATTTGGGGGGAAGGGGTGGCAAAGGGGTGAAATTATATGCATACTCAAGCGAGTTGCGGCACACAGAGTGCATTTCGAGCCGGTTTCGAACTAGTATTACATGGCGCGCTGCAATTCTCATCAGATGCCTCCACATATGCAGCGCGTCATGTAATACCAGGAGAGGCATTTTTTGATAGTTACATTTGTCTCTCTAGCTCCTGGAGTAATTTAATTGGAGCCATGGTCATTGGGATGACTATTCCTATCAATATATACACTCTAAAAAGTGAATTTAAATTTCCGCTGAAAATGCGGTAATTTTACACTTTTTCCCGCTTATAATCACATACAGAGTGCATTTTTCAACAATTTCTGTGTAAAATAAAATAATTACACCAAAATCGGTGTGAAATGTATTTTTACGCTACACTTCTGTATAATTCAGATTTTCTGGTGCATTTTTACAACGTTTATGTGTATAATTCGGATTTGTGGTGTATTTTTACAACGTGCAGTTGAAGTTTTACTCATTTTTTGTAGCGTGCTCTCCAGTTGTCATACTTCAATCGGCTGGACTTAGCACAGTGTACCACATTTTTCCAAAAATTCTCTGCATTTAGGACTCATGTGTACACGCTCTGTGGTTCACTTGGTTGAGTCGCACTCTACGATGCTAGTAATCTAGAGGTCCCGAGATCGAATCTCGGCGTGGTCCAAAATTTCCGTACATGTGCGGATAGGAAATATTTAGTGCTTCCAACATTGCACTCCGAAATGATATGCAATGTAACGTTGACTCGAAATTGCCTATAAACGGCTGAGTTAAGGTACTGAGAAGAAAAACAAGTGTACAGATCGCAAAAAAAAAGAACAATTTGCAACCTCCCATGTATACGAAAAACTGATCAGCAAAACTCGACCGATAGTTTTATTGATAACTATATTATTTGTAAAGGTTCGCCACTTAAATCTTTAAAACGAAAAAAGAGTGAAACCGCATTATATTCCTATTATTACGGAGTGTTTTTACACATAGCACGGTGTAAATTTGCTAATATATTAGAGTACTTTTTACACATTTTTTATGTAAAATTACACTTGATTTGCAAATTTAGATTGCAGAGTAATTTCACTATTATAATAAAAGGAAACAAAGTTTCCTTCTATTATAAGAGTAAACATTTAATAGAGTGTAGCTACCCCACACGGAGACTCAGTCGGAGCAGCCTGAGTCTCCGTGTGGGGTAGCATACCCATATTTCCCCTATTTACATTTTTCAAAAAGAAATGCCTGCAACTTATCTCCAAATCATATTAGGCTCGAAAAAAATTTGGCAAACGTTAAGGCAAAGTCCCATTAGACCCTCCATCAAATATTACTTCGATCGGATTAAAACAAAGGGTACCTCCCATACAGCAAGTTACAGGCAAAATCCACCTGGACAAAATTCCAAATATCTCATTTTCGCTTCAAGTTCATTTCCGCTTTAATTCAAACAAAAATCGGTAAACTGTGATTTTGATTAGGTGAATTTTTATCGACTGGATTTTTTGCTTTGAGTAGATTTTAACTTTCGTACCATAGCAGTTTGTTAATCGATTAACTTCATTCTTCAATGACTGTACCAAAAATTGCCACTCCTCGTCACTACGTTTGACGAGATTGAATAAAGATGTATTCGATCTCTAAATCATGAGACGCCTAATGTAAGCCCCAATTTTGACAGTATATCGATTGTTAAGCGCACATATGTGCTAACTGCAAAAAACAAAATTTTACAGGAGAGCAAAAACAAAAAACGCCCTTTTTAAATTGTGAATTCCCTGGTTGAAACTGACATCATGGGCTATAAAGATATTTTGAATGATTCTGGGGACTGTTATGCATTATCTTGTATAATAATAGATGGAAATTTTTAATTTTTAATATTGTTTTTGGTCAAATTTCAATTAAGTGTTCACTTACCACATTTGGCACTAAAACAGTTTTCTACTTATCACTAATTGATTATAGCCGTAAATATATCAAAAGATGAAAAAAATCAACTAATATGGAAGGTATATTTATTAAATTAAATTTTGAGAATAAAAAAAGACAAAAATTAAGCGAAAATTACAAATAAACAACACTACTACAAATAAAAACATTCTCTTAAGCGTTTCTTGGGGTAGTAGGCAAATTATCAATAAATGGGTTGTAATCCTGGGGATTACACCTTTACACCAACAAGAACGATGTCCGTCTGTCTGTCTATCTGTCTGTATGTCCGTCTGTCTGTCCGTCTGTCTGTCTGTCTGTTGCGACGCGTTTTACTCGGCCAATTTAAAAGCTATGAACCTGAAATTTTGCACAAATGCTACTTTTTGCTACAGGCAGTTTGTGTGTTTGAATCGGTGAAATCAGACAATGGGGTCATGGGGCTGCCATACAAACCCAACTCCCCAAATTAGCTTCTTCTAAGAAAAACTTTTTTATTTGTGTACTAATTTCAACCAAATTTCAAACAAATGTGTTTCTATTGATAACACAAAACATATGTGAGAATAGATAAAATCGGACCATGAGGTCATGGGGCTGCTATACAAACCTAACTCCCCAAATTAGGTTTTACTAAGAAAAACTTTTTATTTGTGCACCAATTTCAACCAAATTTCACGCAAATGAATTTCTATTCCTCAGGGAACCAATGCTAGCCGTCGTGTGGGACGACCCTAAAATACATGGAGAAGATTTGGTGAGGCAGAGGGAAAATCTATAGGCAAATCGTGGGACGATGGCTGCTAATAGGCAGAGGTGGAAAAGAGGTGTAGTCAATGCCCTATGCCCACTAGGGGTTAAAAGGAACCAAAGAGAGAGAGAGTATTTCTATTGATGACACAAAACAAATGTAAGAATGGATCAAATCGGACCATGGGCTCATGGGGCTGCCATAGAAAACCAACCCACTTCTAAGAAACATTTTGTACACCAATTTCTCATAAGCTTGAATTAATGTGTCTTTATCAAAGCAAGAAAAAATGTCAAAACAAATGGAAGCGTACTATGGAGCCATGCTCTCGCATCCCCCAATAAAATTTTACGAGTAAATATTTTTACTTGCCCACTTATTCCAACCAAACCCCACACAAATATTGTTTTGTCGACGCAACGGAACTTTTGTGAAGACGGAAGGTAAATAATGGGAGGGAGGGATTAAATACCAGTCATCTTACGCACGAAAAAACTCTTAGCCCGCGTATCCAAATTTCGGCCGCACCCGAAATTAGTCTCGGTCTCGTTTTTCTGTAAAAGGGAGGGATTTCTCTGCAATTTTTCTTGTCCAGAGTTATAGCATTCCATTGCACCGTACTACATCCTCTCTTGCCTCGATTGATGTCTATTTCATAAAATTTTCTGCCATCAAATCATACTTGTATTGAATGATGTCTGGCTCTCCCTTTTCAAATCTAAGCCAATTGATTTTTTGCCATTTGACTTTTTCATTTTGTGTATTAAATGAAGCATTTTTTAACACTTCATTTTTCAGAGAGGTGAAGTCATAAAAATCATTAAGATTGAGGCATTTAACGTAATATGTTTTGGGATTTGATCTTGAAGAACCGATCATGCTGTACAGCAAGTACACGAAATTGCAATCACTTTTCATTTTAAGTAAATAAAAATTGTGGCGTTTAATTCTATTTGATTCTTTGCCACTGTTTATCTATTTTTCTGGAAAGAAGCCCATAGGTAATATACTGAACAGCGACCACGAATAACCGGCTGAATAAGCGAAACAGCAAACGAAAACGAAGCTTTCTTCCATCGGTACGTGCACTTGTCACATGTGTGCACACACATTTACTATTTTCTAAAGAGCGCAGATAGTGCAAGTGCACTTAGTACATGTGGCACTCACAAAATTTATTTCTATGCACTTAACACGGAAGTGCATTCACGTTTGTGGCGTTTCTAATGGACAATCGCTTAAAACGTTTGTGCAGAATTATGACTATAAGGTTGATAAATTAAAAAATGAAATAAACTCATTTTCATGAAAATTGCAGTTAACACATATGCGCGCTTAGGTATCGATATAACCTTGACTTGCCTTTGCCAGGATTTTTTTATTTCATCGACTTTATAGAGAAAAAGGAAAAGAGCCTTGCGTCATAGGTCCCCGTTTGGGGACTCGTGTTCCACCGAACACATGGAACACCGTACATTACGCCACTGTCTATCACATCAACACTCATACATTCCATCCACATCAATCTTTCGTCAACCGTTCCATTTTCAGCAAAAATTCTCAACTGTCTTGAGAAATTTTTTTTTTAATTAAAATTTTGACTTTTTGAGAAAAAAAAAGAAATAATAGAACAATTTATTATAAAAAAATAATTCATAAATAGAGTTCATAGCGTAAAGACAACAAAGAAAATTTGAAACTCTATTCGTTGCTCGGTCCTGGTAATAACTGTAAGTGGTAACATTCCATCGGAAATTGATCCGTTTGGTTTTACTAATACACTGAAAAAAAAAGTAAACCGATCACCAAAAAACTAGTTAAGTTTCAGCTTATGATTCTATGTAGTTGAAACAGCTACGAAATTATCGGTAACATTTATATTCCTTATTAGGTAAAACATCTACTAAATTTGCAATCTCAATTAATACATGTCAAGATAGCTTTTTAATGTCTATAAGTTGACCAATGTTAAATAGTTGAATTGTTTTTTGAAGAAAAGTGGAGAATACACTCAACAACTTTAGTTGAATTCACTAAATTACGAAAATCAGATAAATTTACTACATCTTTATTATGTTTAACTTTCTAAATTTAAAGTAACTACTTCAGTTTAGATAAAAAGACTAAATTATTTTTCTCAGTGTAGGACGGTTAAACTGGAAGCAGATTTTACCTTTTACGAATGTTTCTACGACCTTTTTCTGGGGTGATAACAGCATTCCGTGAAGTTGTCCATCTGACTCTATATAATACCTACACAGAGAAAAAAAATTAGAATGGTTATCTAAAGAAATAGTCGAATTCATCTAAAGTTCGCGTTGATTTTCAGCTTATGATTCTATGTAGTTGAAACAGTTACGAAGATATGGATAATTTTTCTATTCGTCATTAGTTGAAACATCTACTATATTTGCAAATTCAATTAATTCATTTGTAAAGACAGCTATTCATTATCTATAAATTGTTAAATGTTGGATAGCTAAATTTTGTTGAAGAAAAAAGAACGATTGTTTGTAGTTAAATTTTATATTTGAATAGTACAATCAACAACTTTTGTGAAAGAATTGACTAAACCTTTTCTTCTAATCTTGCGTGGTTAAATGAACGAATTTAATAGTATTTTCAGCTACTAAGATTAGAGAAATCAGCTATTTCTTTGGTAAAACTATCTACATTCAAGTCAACTACTTCACTTTAGATAAAAAGTCTAAACCATTTTTTTCAGTGTATGTACTTAATTTTTGGTAAAGATGATCGGGATTTCTAAAGTACCCTCTCAATAGCGATTGTCTTCTTGAAATTCGCTATAGGACTCAACAAGTGTCCTCTAATACCATTTTGGTTTTTCGCTTCCAACGCTTGAACTGAGCTTTGTCGTCTATAATAATACGCTTGAATTTAGGTTTATAATGAACGACATAATGATGATGGTCAACAAGTTGAAACTGAGATAACTTTCAAAATATTCTTATTTTATTCAACTATATATCAGGAGAATCGCATTGAAGTGCGCTAGTTATACCGCATAACATACAATAAATCAATTTTTCACTTATTATTAAAGTATAGTTTTTGGAAAACCCATCAAGAAATGATTGTGATTCCCCGCGGGTACCAACGAAACGCTTTAGGGATAATTACAAAAAAAAACATACACTGTAAAAACAAGGTTGAATTTTACAATGTAAATTCTACTCTATTTTGGTGTAATTTAACACCACATTTGGTGTGAAGATGCGTGTCTCTACTTTATTTTTGTGTAACTTTACATTTTGAGTGTATTTTTACCAATTGGAAGTTGCAATTTTAAGAAAATTTTACATGTAATATTACGATTTTGGTGTAAAAAAAATACACCTGCATTTGTGTAAAACTGAGTGTGTTACAATACTTTTGCGCATTAATGCATTTTCCTGTATCTCACAAGTGGCTGCCGTAAATTTTATTAATTAATTACATAAACTCAGATGTACACAGTAAGTCTTTTTTCCAGTAATTTTTTACTAGGCTACATCTAGTGAAACAAATCAATAGGAATCTAGGGAATCTGAAAAAGTATAACTAGTATCTAACGATTTTTACTAGATTGGCTGTAAAATCTATTGAATCACATATAAAACCCAGATATCTACACGGTTTTAAATTTTTACAGCTTTCAGAGTAGGCAATTGGTTGCCAACTTTCAGAGTTGTAAAGTTACAACACGAAATTTACGTTAAATAAAGCATTTAAAATTACATCAATATATTTAACCCATTTCCAACAAAGATTTAATTTTAAATTCATAGAGGGAAACAAGTCCCATAACCATGTGTAAAATTAAATTTTTTATTTAAAATCTTAGAGAAAGCATGCGTTAGTACAGAGTGGGCATCAGAAAATAAAAATGGCACCGTTCTCACACTATTGCAGTTCATAGTATGCGTGAAAATTTGATTCAAACGTCAATTTTTTTGTTTACAATTGAGAATATAAAATCCGCGTAATATTTATTACTCTCTCAAAATGCCGACTTGATAATTAACCCTTCTCTTGGCATATAGGCACATAGACCTAAACAGACCATTGGTACTACATCTTGATGAAAAATATCTTTCAATAATATTTTCCACTCGTTTCCATATAAATTTCAAAGGAACCGACGGCCACAAATGCGATCAAACGTTCGACGAAATGTAAACTATGTCTAAAGAATCGAAAAAACGGCGCATCATCGTAAGACACAGTATGTAAACTGTTTCTAGAACCAAAATTAGACCTCTTCAAAAAATAAGATTGATTTCACAGAAGATTCAGCTACACCTTAGGCATAATAGCTCGTAGGCGGCGTCAGAAGGGTTAATAATTGCATCGACAATATTTTGACATTTGAATTATTTCGTGGAGTGTAGTGTAATAAATTTGGAGTCAAACACATATGGGTTGTGTGATCACATAGCCACTCTGGACTAACGCATGGCATGAGTTACTATGTTTTCTCTAAGTTTAAAATTAACTTAACGTTAACTCAGCCGTTTATAGGCAATTTCGAGTCAACGTTACAATGCATATAATTTCGGAGTGTATATAATGTTGCAAGCACTATATATTTCCTATCCTCATATGTTCGAAAATTTTGGACCACGCCGAGATTCGATCTACGGACCTCTAGATTACTAGCATCGTAGAGTGGCGACTCAACCAAGTGCGCCACACAGCGTAGCAGAATACTATCGACAAGATTTACGAAATATAAAAATGAAATGATGAAAAATTACATTCATTTGATTTAATTTTACATTAAATGATGAAAAATCACATTCACTTGATTTAATTTTATATTTTTTGTTTGTAAAATTACAGTAGCAATGTGATTTCACAATATTTTATTTAAAATTTAATAGTTTTCATTTATTTTAACCTTTTGCTAAAGAAATGTGTAAGATTAAATTTCAAATTTTTTTTTAGCTTTTTTTTTGTAGTAATTTTTACTACACTTTGTGTGGGAAATTCAATAAATTTTTTACTGTGTAGTTAAATTTCACTAGTTTTCATGTAAAAAATTAAATTTTCCTAGAATATCAGTAATTATTATTACTGGATATTTATTAAATTCTACTAGAAAGTAGTGTGTAATTCTAAGTACATACGTGCTTACTCCGTTCTCGTCTTAGCTACATAATGTTTCAATAGTTTGTGTTTAATCGTTCAACAAACTGGCTGCTTTGTGATGTGACGGGCAGGGCCGGTCTTAGCATTTTGGTGGCCCTGGGCCAAATCAGCGATGGTGGCCCCTATCAACATTCAAATCAAAATTGATTTTAAAGACAATTTATTTTTCATTTTTAATTACTTTGTTTTCGTTTATGTAGATGGCCTGAATTATTATTCTCCAATAATTGTATTCACAATGTTGATATCGTAATAGTACGTTGCTTGACCGACTTGACAAATAGAGTTCCAATATTTTATGCTTGACGTTAACAACGTTCGCGCTAAACACTACTTCAAACTCCTTGGGACCAAGGGGTGCATAATGTACTTGTAAAAAAGCAGGCAATTTCTAGTCTCTAATATCGATTTTAAGCCAATTTGTTTTTTGGTCTCACCCATCAGCAACTACTTCAGCTTTGGACTTGGTCTTGACAAGAAAGTGTATATTCAAAGATCCGAATGCCATAATTCGATAATTTGATCCAGGTTTTGTTTTTTCTTTGTTACGTTAGTTTACCAATCAGTAGTAGGTACTGTGACCTGTGGTGTTATCATGGTGCCTATTTTGATGTTTTAACCTCAGGTTTAGTGTAGGCAGGCTATCTATCCTGCAACTGGATTGTGTCATCACCGAAATCAATGCGTTGTTCAGGCTTTTTCTTTTGACACTTCGACGTGTTTATCGGTCTGCCTCTGGCCCTGGGTCATTCAAGTGGAAAATCCGTTGATATCGCCTTCTTCGCGGTGTGTGTGTGTGTGGACTTTTAACTGATTAAAATTTTCAGTGAGTTCTTGATCTAATAAAACGCTAAAAAAAATCCACTTCAAATTTTCATTGTAAACCCGTTAAAGAGTCATCGTCAGCTTCATTCGAAAATTGTTTTTAGCTTTGCATCTTCTCAATGTGCTTGCTGCAGGAAAAATCATTTCTTCGGCCGTCATTTCCAGCTCCTCGTCTAATAGTTTGGCAGCAGTCTGGGCCAATTCGAAACCAGTTTCTTTGTAAGATTCCAAGAACGCCAGCACTTCATCTCCCATTAGTTTGACTATTTCATTTTGAATGCGTTTCCCTAAATAATGATCATGGACTTCGTCACTCTTAATTCGCCGGACATGTTTTTGTAACGTAAGATTGTATTCACCAAGAATTTCTATTAACCCCAGGAAATTGCCATTATTTGGTTGAAATAGCCGATCAACGCTACCACGGAATGCAAGATTTCGTTGAGCCAAGAATTTCGCAACGAAATTAATTCGTTTAATTTCTCCAGTGCGTTCTTTCTTGATCAATTAATTGCTGGCTTTGCTTATCAATTGAGATTTTCTTCCTTAACAACAAAAGCAAAAAAGGACGTTATTTGATTTTGAGTACACTAACCATAGGCGATTTGCACCCTCCCCATTCGTCAAAATCTTCAGAAAAATGATGCGCTTTTTCATTGGCATTGTACTTACTCTGTTACATCTGCGATGAAACTTGAACCTGGCTGCTGAGGATTACTAGACGGAGATATATTTTCTTTCTCTTTAACTACGAAACGCCTTTTTGGTGTGCCTATAAATGCTTCCGCTGTCACCCTTCTTTTTAAAGCAACCGATTCTTGATTTAGTCGAACTCGTTTTGGTGGAAGCATTTCTAGTGAAATTAAAAGCGTTTTTAAAAAATGGACTCATAAATCACAATAAAATCATATCCATATTTCAAAAGGGTGTTGCGTGGAGGCCCCTTGGTACTGACGCCGTTTCCGAGTGGTGGCCCCTCGAAAGTAAAGGTTCTTTAAGAGTGGTGGGCCTTCGAAAGTGGTGGCCCTGGGCGACCGCCCAGTTCGCCCACCCCTAGGGCCGGCCCTGGTGACGGGCGTGTCATAGTCTTCGCGATGGGTTTTGATGGTAAGTAGTCAAATAAACTTAAATTGTTGCCTGAATTGGCATTATTTTGTTCCTTTCTTCTTCGCATATTTTTAGAGTAAAACAGCAGACAGAATGGATGCAGTGTAACAGCAATGAAAGCAGCCCTATACGTTGCGTAATTTTTCCGGTTGGTATTGCAGTCGGCTGCAGTTACTGTGGGTCGTAGTGATCATAAATTGGAGAAATATAATGGTAAGTACAATAATTGTTTTTTTTATTGTAACATATGTATGCCCATTACAAATTTTCCTTCATTTTAATTTAATTATTCCGTCATGCGATTCTTTTCATTTGTAAAACTATTCTTGTTCAATAAATGCCATATTTTCTTGTCTTTTTAGGGCAGGAAAATTTGAATGACTAAAGTCCCCAACTCGTGCCAGAGAGTCTGAGAATGGTATATAATATTATCAAATGTACATCAAAAACAACAAAAATAATATAGATTTTACCGAACAAGTTTTGTTCGATTGCCATTATATTTTCAGATGGATCAGGTTGTTTTACCTCAAGTATCGTTTTGAAAGCG
Source organism: Microchrysa polita (assembly GCA_949715475.1). NCBI lineage: Eukaryota > Metazoa > Arthropoda > Insecta > Diptera > Stratiomyidae > Microchrysa > Microchrysa polita. Next base: position 85,293,139 of record OX454418.1, on the reverse strand, counting down.
ATAAAATGAAGAAAATACCCAAAAAACATGCTTTCAGCTTATCTAGATCGTCTAGTAAAATTCAAATGAATCTAGTGAACTTTACTAGATTACCTTAAGTACTATTCACGAGAAGTTCTAGTAAATCTGACTGAAACCAATTTATTTTTACTAGAAATCCAGTTTAGCTTGTTAATAGAATTCTAGTTATTTGTCCTAGATATCTATTTATCCAAACTAGATTTGTATAAAAAAATTTAACTAGATTTCCAGTAATATTTTTTTAACTAGATTCACAACTAGAAAATCTAGGAGCTAAAATCTAGTTGTGAATTACGGGATTCTAGTTGAAAAAGACTTACAGTGTAAATTTACATATTTGTCGGTGTAAATTTACATTTCTACTGTTTGCAGATTTACACCCATTTTCTAGTAAATATGTATTTACACCGTAAAGCGTAAAATTACTCTCGTTCATATCGTGGTGTAAATTTGCTACTATAATAGAAGGAAAAAAAGTTTCCTCCTATTATTGGAGTAATTTTTTTTTTTCGAGTGTAATAAAAAAACAATAAAGCTCGGAAGTCATTAATTACATTTGATTGAATGTCATATTATAAGTACATCATGCAAGGGATAATACATTACATAAATGAAGCGAATTGGTTTAACCAATCGAGAGAAACAACGAACTTTGTGTTCTATATATGAGTACCCGGGTATCCATGCCAGTATTAAATTGAAAATTATTCAAATCAAACTATACTTAGCTACCCAAAGCATAATACACAATATCAATATTCACGACATTCCCTCCACACTCGACTCTGTCACCCTTCCACCAATAGACAACAAAAAATATTAATAAGTCCTTTTCAATATTTTGGACATAATAATACGCAAAACAACCATTCACGAAATTCGTCGCCCCTAATGCTGAACCATCATTATATCGTTCCCTTATACTCGTAGCATATTGAAAAGAACCAAATGTCCCATTTCAAGCTCCATATAGTTTAGTGGTGAGAGTGACAAACAACAATAAAAAAACGGGAAAAAGAACTCACGGATGGATAAAACGTTCGTACAGAGTCTCGCACTTCATTCTAATCATTTGTCAGCCGTGAAGATGAGTCCCCAAAAATTGGAAATTCACATTTGTTTTGCCGGAATTAATGTCTAACTAATTTTTTGGAATTGTTGGTGCTGCGGTCGTATTCTTTTCCATTTCACTTGTTTGATTGATTAAAACCCAAAATTATGACATATTTGAATTATTAGCATTCGAAAAACTCTTGTTTGGTCGTAGGATGTGTATCGTGTCGTGTCGTTTACGATTTTCGTGGTAAAAGAATAACACGCAAAACAACAAAAGCATGGATAAATATGATGTAAGGATTTAATATTGAATATGCTTTTTATCGAGAAACAGGACTTCGAGGGTTTTCTTCAGCATCAAAAAATATATGAGAGTTCACATCTATAGTTTTGCAAGCCACAGCTTATAGATCTTATCAATTTATCGCAATAGTAAATTAGCCGTTTTTTTTTTTCTAAACAAAGGGCATACTTTTCCATCTTATTCTCCTTTGTTATGCTCCACTTCCATCTACTTTTTTCTACCCAATTCCTCAGCTACGACAACATTATTCTCGAAGAAAATTTAAATAGACCATTTAAACTCCAACCATTCCCAACCAACACAATTCAGAGAGGCTAAATCCTGAATTTCCAAGACACAGCTTCTAATTCATGACCACCGTACAGACACAATCCAAAAATGATAACATCACCTCGCTCTCCGTATTATCATGCTCCAACGTTTCGTTGTGCGCTTGATAAAAGAAGTTTTGTCGAATATTTATCTACATGGGGCACAGTGGCGTTAGCTTTCTTTTGAACGAAACATGCATCTACTCACGATTTCGTCAAAGGTGCGCCCGATGAATGTGATAGCAAGTCCCCAGGAATTAGAATAGTGTTTTTTCTTCCAAGGATTTCCATCAAAGTGGCGACGGGATATTGGCTCAACGTTATACGTTCGACGGTAACCCATCACACCTGCTTCCCGCCGCCGTTTTAGACAAGGCCGATAGAGTCGGTTCCTTTTGTCCTTATACGAGTTCACACAGACATACCTTTATTTTTTCGCGCGAGCTGCACACGCCAAGGACACGACGAAGACAAACCGAGAAAGAATGAAGGGAATCTATTCTCTTCTTTCAACCCTCATCGGGGAATTCATGGGCTTCAATGAATGAGAAAAACGTCCACGTTTAGACATTAATGGCGATGAATGTTTGCACTATAGGAAAAATACAACCGTAGCGCGCCCCGAAAGAAGAAAGAAAGTTGAAAAGGAGTACGGCAGAAGAAAGTCTGTCACGAGTATACGAAAGAATGCCGCGACCGATATAGAGAGCGGCATGGTCTTGGCGATGGTTTGGGGGGTGTCGATATTAAGGACGAAAGAAGAAAAGAAGTACGACAGTCTTGGGGGTACGAAATAGCATTTCTCACCCAGAGAGATAGATAGAAACGTTGGAGTTTTGCCGTTACCGTTATTCCTTTTCGTATACAGTTGTGGTAGTCATCGTCGTCGTCGTCGACGTAGTCGCCTTTCTCGTCGTCGTATTCAGTTTAAATATACGTTCCCTTTGGAGAAACTTTGATAGCCCCATAATTTTTTGCCGCTTGCCTCTCGTTTTGCTCGTTTGGGGCCCCATGTCCCGATGTTTCACATTCAACATTGACGGAACACTATATATACGGACAACCGGCAGCAAACCAACAACCGCACCACCGCACCACCGCACCTCAACCAATGCTGCCACCAGGGATGACTTGATGGCATCACAAATTTTCTTCAGGGGTGTTTTTCTTATAATGCCGTCGTATTTCGCATCGTATTCTTTATGTTCCCGCTTTCATTCCTATGTTGACTTGAGTACCCAGAATTTTGCAGAGGTTCATGCTCCTGCTCCTGCCATACCGTTATAGATCCAATGATCATAATTAAAAGGCGCTCGTTCGCCCAGGCTAACGAATGACCAGACCGCGTAAAGCAAAAAGAAAAGAAGCAGTTGCCTGTCAAAATTAGACGGAAATTTCCGGAAAATTTTGAAATTTCGTTTTGCTTGGTGATTTCAGTTAATTAGAATTTCAAAAGGGAGTGGAATGATGACGGCTATATACGTATACGATGAAAATTCATTGGAGGAGGCGAAATATATATTGAATTGGGACAGGATGAGAGGCGTTTTTGATGGCTTATTGGTTCTGAGTGATTGAAATATATTGTTAGCTGTGTATACGTCGTTGGCTAAGACAAAAGCAAATGCAAAATGAACATTATCCAAGATATGCAGACGAATAGCTTTAGGCGTTTCGTTTAAGTAATTATACCGGTAATAAGTATCTGTATCTAAGATTTTATTATATAGGCACACTCATTTCTAGAAAATTATTTATTGAAGATAAACCATTTGTCATTCACCTTGCTTAACTCATTGCCGGACACAACGCCAAAATTTGACACGATTTGTATGTCGAATGCTCAAAATTGGACGTCTATAGACGTTCTGTCCGGGAAAGGGTTAAACTTAATACTTTGTAACGATATACTCGAAAGAGTATTTTGTTGTTGATGTTGTTGTTGTTGTTATGTTGTTATGTCTATACAGATTCAAATGTCACGACAGTACTCATCATTTGCCAATTTGGTTTATCCGTGAACCGAAGGATGGACACTTTTTTTTCCTTTTCCCGATCTTTTCAGTTTGTCCTAATTTAGTATGCAATAGTATAATAGGTACTTTTCACTGGAAAGAGATAGTTTTGACGAGTCCGATATGGCAAAAAAGAAGTTTTGATTAAACCGGATGCAAGGAAAGAGCTTTAATGCCTACCACTACGTGGAAGAAGTTCGAACTGCAAATTTCAAAGCCTCGAAAAAGGATTTTTTTTGGTAAAAACCGAGCTCACTACCGTGTAGCACAGAAAAAATACTTTCAAATGCAATTCATAACAAAATTTCGGAAAAAAAAACCTAACGAGCGTACAGAGGGCTGCACCCGCAATACGAGGTTTTTTTTTTAGATTCTTGATACATAGTGAATATATTGAATATATGTATATATTTTTGGATAGGTCTAAAAACGCGTTCCAGAATGAAAGGCCAATCTAAAATAGATTTACTACACGGAGAGAAAAAATGTAGTGAAAGGTATTAAAATTGTAATGAAAACCATTGCATTTGTAATGATTTTTGACCCTACTGCAACTGATGTGAAAGTTATTACATCTTTAATAAAAAATTTCATTGTGCTGTAATAAAATTAACAAATGGTTGGTAATAAAATCTGCCAGGAAGATAATTTGGCGATAATAGAAAAAAATACAAAAAGTTATTTTTTTTTATTTTTTCCTTTTTTTATTTTTACTTTTTTTTTATTTTTTACTTCTATTTTATCCTTAGCTTCTTTTTCCCTATTTTAATTTCACCTTTTTACAATTTGCTTCTACTGGGAATTGAACCGGGGACCTATCGTTTCGTAGTCCTACGTCCTACACCTAAGCTATCTACGATTACAAGTTATGCGAATAAATTAGTCGTTTTATTTTTTGACAGTTTCATAATTATTACGCACTCTTGGTAATTTCATGTACGAAATGATGAAAACTATAACACCATGCAATAATAATTATTACAGGCTGTGGTGAAAATTACCTCAAACGCAATAAATGTAACTATCCATACAAATATCATGCAATGATTTTTTTCATTACACTGCAATCATTTTTACAATAACTACATTGTAATAAATTTCGCTACATTTTAATAACTTTCACTACAAATTTGGTGAAATTGTATGTTGTGAATTTCATTGTACGATTTTGTAGAATTCATTGCACATTTTTCTCTCCGTGTATGTATCATGGCTACACATATTAACTGAATTTATTAGATGTAAATCTATTACCGTTTCTCCGAATCAAGAAAAAAGCCTGTTACCCACACAAAGCTTCCTTATGAGTTTTGCAAAAAAAAATGCTAAATATTTGATTCGCTATATTTCCGGTTAGAAAAAAGATAAAGTTATTGGAATTAAAATTTTCAGGCATATTCTTTATGTAATTTTCTAGGAACCCTCACCATAATTTTCAAATTTGCAGACGTAACAGCGGCTAAACACGCACAAATAGAAATTTTGCAAATTTCCTGTTATTTACTTTTGCTTAGCAAATGTCAACAGTCTTAATATTTAACGTATATTATAACTCATATACATAAGCTCATGCTAGCCAATATTCGTGCAAAGTTTCATATCGGTACCTATAACGGTTTCGAAAAACGGAGGTGAAAAAGAAAACTTAGCTTCAAACGCCCATAACTTCATTACCGTTACTCCAAACTGGAAAAAAGCAACTGATGTGAAATGTACTCTTTGATTTGAGTATCCTTGCGGCCATGACCGATACCAAAAACGTCGACTTTTTCAAATCTTTGGGACACCCTGTTATCTTTGTCGTACCAACTTCTAAGTGTTTCGTGTTAAGACTGTTACCATTCTACACATTCACCAAATTTCATGATGATCGGTTGAGGCGTTCGCGAGTTATTTAGTGAACAGACGGATGGACAGACGGACGGACAAAATCGATTTCAAAATGATTTTTTGAAAATTTTTCTAGAAAACCCTAAAAATGGAAGTAGCGAAATGTGCCGACCTCATATAATCCCGAGGTTAGTTGACTCTAACGTATATGTAATCATATTTTAAAACAATTATCAATTAAAAAAAAACTTGTTTATAGTCATTTTTTATCCTGCGGCCCTCTCAAACCTAAGGACAGTGATATTTGGCCCGGGCCAGGTTTCGAGTTTGACACCCTTAGTCTAGAGCAGGGGTGTCAAACTCGAAACCTGACCCGGGCCAAATATCACTGTCTTTAGTTTTAAGCGGGCCGCAGTTAAAAATTAATATTGAGATTTTTTCAAAATCTGATCAAAGAAAAATTCTTTTAAAATAGTATTATACATCACAATCACTAATGACCTCGGGATTATATCCTTTAGAAGTGGCATCTTTTAAAAATGTTCTTCAAACAAATTTATACAAGAAGTTAAAACGCGTTTATTTTATTGATCAGTAATTTGGGAATACATTTCCACCAAATTTTGAACAACTTATCAGAACATATCGCCGACCGGTCCAGAAACATTCAGGTACGCATTTGTGCTGATACATATTGTGCTTCTTTGACTTGCCCGCGGGCCGCACAAAACTGCGAAGTGGGCTGCATGTGGCCCGCGGGCCGCGAGTTTGACATGCATGGTCTAGAGCATTCACTCACACAACCTGCGACAATCGCTGCCCTAGGCGGGTGAAATCTAGCCGAGTTAGTAGTGTTCTGTTTTTTTTTGCAGTGACGACGGCTGGAAACCGAAGTTCATCCGTTATAAAATATATTTAACCCGAGGTATGTATTTTTTACGAATTTCAAATAATACATATTTAGTTGGGAGAGAAATTCTTATTTCATGTTTCTTTCGCATTAAACATACCTCGCGATAGTAAGAATCTATAGCTGAAGCAATCACTGATTCATTCCGCACATCTGCCTCCCGCCCGCAGCTTATCCACTACTGTTCCCTCAAAGGATATGTAAGGCTTACTATGCAGTTTCTACTCAATTTTGCCGGAAATTAAGTCGCCCCGATTAAAATTAAATTTGGAAAAACGGCATGTCCATAGTTCCCCCAAAAAATGGAGCAATATATTAAATTGGCTTATCACCATTTGAGGGAACCAATATACCCCCCCCCCTCCACCAAAAATCAGCCCAATTGATTAAAAACTAAGGGTACCTCCCACACAAAGTGACCCACTAGGAGTTTCTTCTACGCACTACTCATTTGATAAATTGCCGAGGAGTACTATGGAACAAAATTGTATTGGGCCACTTTGTACGTTAGGTACCATTAGTTTCGACCCGATTCGTCTGATTTTTGCTGGGTGATATAATGGTGGCGATAAACCAAAATTCAACATGCTGCTCCATCTTTAGGGGGTGTTATGCACATGCCGTTTTGCCAAATTCAAATTCAATTAAAAAAAACGAGACCGAGGCTAATTTCTGGCGCGGCCGAAATTTGGATGCCCTTCGCTCTCCTCGGGCTAAAAGTGTTTTCGGGCGTACCTATGACTTGTATTTAATCCCTCCCCCCAATTCTTTCCTTCCGTTTTCACTAAAGTTCCGTTGCGTTGACAAAACAATATCTGTGTGGGGTTTGGTTGTAATAAGTGGGCAAATTAAAATATTTACTCAGAAAATTTTATTGGGGGTACGATTCCATTTGTTTTGACATTTTTTATTGCTTTAATAAAGACAATTAATTCAAGGTTTGGTGAAATTGGTGTAAAAAATGTTTCTTAGAAGAACCAAAATGGGGGTTTGGGTTTGTATGGCAGCCCCATGACCCCATGGTCCGATTTGATCCATTCTTCCATATGTTTTGTGTCATCAATAGACAGTTATTTGTGTGAAATTTGGGTGAAATTGGCGAAAAAATAAAAAGTTTTTCTTAGAAAAACCTAATTTGGGGGGGTTGCGTTTATATGGCATCCCCATGACCCCATTGTCCGATTTTACCGATTCAAACATACAAACTGCCTGCAGCAAAAAGAAGTATTTGTGCAAAATTTCAGCTTCATAGCTTTTAAATTGGCCGAGTAAAACGCGTCGTAACAGATAGACAGACGGAGAAGTTTACCATCTACGAGGTTTACCGTCAGGGGAGCACCTAGCCTTTCGGCCTTTATCTCCCGGTCCTTCGGACTGTTTGGACCTTCGGCGTTTTACTGGCAAGGTCTTATTGCCAGAAGGGAATTTCTCCATCCGGCGAATGCACTCACCTTCAGGAACCCAACCCCAATTTTTGCAATTAAAAAAAAATAACCTTTTCCATGTTGCCGACCCCCTATCGATGAGGACTTTTTCCCATAATCAGAGGGCCATCCCCAACAATTCTGCAAAAATCCAGAGATACATGATTTTTGACGGTCGCTGGCCATATTCTGGTTTATTTTGTCTCGGTTATTAGGAAAGCTTAAAGCTCTATAAGCATACATATATTCACGCGTACATGGGGTTACGGTAATAAGCGAGGCAGAAAGGAAATTTCCTACACTTTTTTGCCTTCCTTCCTATGGTTTCCCAACTACGTGTAACGTTCTTAGATGTGTCGACCTATATATAGGTGTACTCACCCAAAAACTGTGTTCGATTTTACATTCAAACCAATCGTTTCCCATGACTTCACTGTAAAATGTGGCCGATTTAGCGTCCATGAAAATACCACAAGGGTTCATCGAGCGCTTATACGCATTCATCCATTGAATTGTCATCAGCGGCCTATGTCAATGTATGAACATTCCTAGATGGGTTGAGCGATGCCGTAGGTTTTCGATTACGCTAACGATTTTTCAGAAGTGGTATTGCTCCATGTTTCCCGGAATGGGAAAAAATTTTCAGTTTTGCGCGGTCAAGGTGGACGCAGAAAGGATATGCGTACTTCAAATGTGCAAATGCACGTTTTATACTCGAAACGGATACAAGTCCCACTGGGAATTCATCCATTTAAAACTTTCTCCTTCGGAGTGTTGCGACATCGACGACTGTATGTAGACGAACACTCAATCCGCGACAATAGCCAACGCATCATAACCGATATCTCTGTTAATATGCGAATAATCATTATGAGTCATATATCATTCGTCCCCAATCGATATGATTGCACGGTTTCCTGCTCCAACGCATGAACCTCATCGAGCACACTCTATAATCTGACTGTGAGCCCAACTCTGTTCGCGTTCTCTGATTGATTTATAGCAACGGGGACAGCGGTAAAGGCTTTTTGACATATCCAAAACGTCCAGGATGCGTTCATTCCCAATCACATTATGTTCACATACCAACGACTATAGGTATCTGACCGTAATGTTCAAGGGTAGTGTGCCCGGTCATTTTTGATAAGCCCCAATGACTAGGCAGCGTATAATTTGCTAGCGCCTAGACATTTTCCTATCAAACGAATATTTCACAAATACGCAACGACATCACTTTTTGGGGTGATATATGGCGCCCGTATTATATATCCTTCATACTTCAACCGCATGGCTTCGTCGCTTCACACGTTCGTCAGCCGCCAGAAAGCAAGCAAGCGAGTTTTGCGTAAAAGTGTATGGAGCAACCAACTCAGGGCTATGGCGCACGTAGGAATTTCAGAATGATGGTTTTGTAGCCGTAAGGGATGATGCAAATAATCACACTATATGACGGCGAGTGGTGGCATATTTTCATATGATGTGGTGGTGATTGTGAGAAAATGAACATCTGATTGCATTAAAATGTACTAAAATATAATAGTACGTGGTGCGAGAGTGATGATGGTGAGTGAAGCCGGTCGTGGAGCAAGCAGCATGCAATAATGACTTGCCCTTAAGAGCATTTTCATGTTCAAGGTTAAGTAATGGTAGAACGACTGAAGGTGGATTGACGACGTTGTGGCGGATTCTTAAGACTTTATCCATCAATGTGGCCATGAAATTGGTAGAGAAAAGTGTTTAATCTGTGGGATTCATGTGGTTGGTAGGTATATTGATTAAGAAATCGGAGTAATTAGTGAAATTAGGATACAAAATGATCATGCAAGAAACTGAAAGGTTTTGGGTTTTCTACATGGTTTTAAGTTTCTTTCCGTCAGTAAGATATTTAAACCGATAATTCCGTACATGCGCCACCGATTTCCATAATCATCACCTTGGTAATAAGTCTGTCAGTTAAATAAAAAAAAAACACCCAGTTCAACGTTCTTTGAATAGCCATGAAACTATTGACACGATCATTAATTAGCCCCGTATTACGAATTTGGTCAAATCAACTCAATCACAAATCAATCGTCAACATCTTAGCTACTTCCATCGAATTGTCTTATCATTTTATGGCTACCGCTAATTAATATGGATTCATCAATGGCTTTTTATTGTCCACGAATGGTTTTATTCGATATACCAAACTACTCATAATCGCATCACCATACTACAACCATACCAATCACCACTATCATTGATCTCCATCATGATCGAGCCATCGTCGTCTTAATGAATGTCATATTTTAAGTTGTAGATATACATCTCGTTGTTGTCAAGATCGTTTTATAGAAGAAATAACCATCACCAATAAGAAAGTAATATTGTTGTGAAAAACAAAAGCCTCTTATTGACAAAAACTTATATGGTTGATATCCAATTTTACACAAGCTTATAATGTGATTGACTTGTTAAATATACACAAGCTAAATTGCCACTTCGTCAGTAAGCCTTGAAGGCTTGAAATCTCCGGAATAGGGCAATCTCAGTTCCACTATAAATTAGATGCGCGATACTGCCACCAGTATGTGGTCGATTTTCTTTAATATGTGTACAATAAGATATTCATGAATAAATGGGTGACAATTGCGATTGGATGATTTATTGTTTGTCAGCCTTATTCATGATAAAGTGAAATCATTTGATCGGGCCACAATTCTTGATTATTGTGATGATTGGCTGTGGAGACTTTATGGGACCAGCAACAATCAGCGATTGTTGTTGTATTACCATGGCAGTAATACATACTCGTAATTGTCTTTTGTTTGCAAGATTCTCCCTATATTTTAAATGAGAAACTTGATGGCGATGTCTTAAAATTAGATGACTTTGTGCAGTCAGTAAATTCTAGATTTTTCAAATTTATTTTCAATTTATTTATGAATAATTTACAATTATGCTACTTTTAAATACCAAATTCTTTTTATAATCTTCTATTCTTGTTTACAATACACATTCACAACGGCAAGGGGTATTGAAAAAAATATTTCCTTCTCCCGACATAGTCACTCCTTAGATATTTTTTTTCTAAATTATAGCCTTAGAGAAAGCATAGTAACCCATGCCATGCGTTAGTCCAGAGTGGCCATCAGAAAATAAAAATGGCACCGTTTTCACACTATTGCAGTTCATAGTATGCGTGAAAATTTTATTCAAACGTCAATTTTTTGTTTTCAATTGCGAATATAAAATCCGCGTAATATTTATTACTCTCTTAAAATGCCAACGTGATATTTAACCCTTCTGTTGGCGTATAGATCCAGACAGACCATTGGTTCTATATCTTGATGAAAAAAATCGTTCAATAATATTTTCCACCCCTTTCCATATAAATTTCAAAGGAACCGACGGCCACAAATGCGATCAAACTTTCGGCGAAATGTAGACTATGTCTAAAGAATCGAAAAAACGGCGCATCATCGTAAGACATAGTATGTAAACTGTTTCAAGATCCAAAATTAGACCTCTTCAAAAATTAAGATTGAATTCACAGAAAATTCAACTACACCTTAGGCATAATAGCCCGTAGGCGACGACAGAAGGGTTAATAATTGCCTCGACAATATTTTGACGTTTGAATTATTTCGTGGAGTGTAGTGTAATAAATTTGGAGTCAAACACATATGGGTTGTGTGATCACATAGCCATTCTGGACTAACGCATGGCATGGGTTACTATGCTTTTTCTAAGATTATAGCATGCGGCCTACACGAATATGATGACTATTATTATCCTCCTTGCACTTCAACAAGACGACAGAATTTCAAATTTTTGACATGATGGATTTATAGTGTAAGATTTATTGGCCAGTTGGCATGACAGTATCTCACTTGGTGCATCATTGCATTCTGTATTTTTTGTTGGCTTGGCGTATATTAGTATTCCGGCGAGCATTCATCGTCCCCGCATAGCATTCAGAATCATCATCAATGTCACTACTCAACAAATCAGCAACAACACATATTTGTTCGTTAAATACAAGCGTTCAACTAAATTGAAACTGAAACATCGCGTCTAAAACTGAAGTAGCTTTTGGTGTACTGTGCACATACAGAAAGATTTTTCTTTAACGAGCAATTGCATCCAACGATTAGAAGATGCAGATACGAGTAATATACGATGAGTTCGAGGTCTTTTCAGGAGCTGCTTCTTTAATTGATTATGACATCTGCTCGTAGATAATTAGAGATTAATTGTTCTGTTTATTTGATGGCACTCTGTATTCAAAGTTGCTTTCATAACGTGATGAATTGAATTAAAATAGCACCCAAGACACAGATATTGTTTCTATTAATAGACTTATCTCTAGATGATGCTACGTTTTATTGTTACATCACAGATTTTAGGACGAGCTCAAAGATATCATGTAAATTAGTAATAATATTATACGTATTAGCATAAACACCTGATTATATGATATTCATATAAAAAATGAGTTTTCGGTGAACCACTTAATTAGTTTACACTAAATTGGCATATTTCCATAAGTATCTTTGATTTTATCAAAAGAATACCTACAAATTTCCATATAGTTTTTGAGCCGAATTGGCAGTTATATCCCAATCATTTTTTGACCAAATTAGACAAATATCGCTCCAAATTGTTCAACGTTCCTATTTAAGAAAAAATATATATTTATGAAAGGGAGATGTCTCATGTTATTTCCGTCATAAAAGTGTCTACCACAAAATCGATGCAAGACTCCACCAACCTTCAAAAAGTATAGTCGTGGGTCCGAAATTTAATGTGGACGGATTCATTGCTGTTTATCTTATTACGTCAAGATAAATTTGGGACTTACAAGGAATATTATCAACATCAATAATTATGCTACCATTCTTTTCTTTTAATTTAAATTCAATTGAAACAAAGTTAATGATGCAAACTGAAAGAAAGGAGAGGAACATTGCTCTCATCGATATCTTGCGATACAGATATTATATCACCATCAACAGATAAACAAATTTATATGAATTTATTGTGAAAACAAATTGATCACTTTCAATTTATCTTAAGATTACTTAGCTTTTGCTGATGAAGACAAAACTTTTTAAAAATTATAACTGACTAAACATATCAACAACAGCCAGTGGCGATTCTACCTATACATAGTTAGGAGCTTTAGGGGTTCAAACGCCCTTCGAAATAAATTAGTGTTTCCATTTTTATAAATTTCATCTTTTTACCTGTTAATAAAATACATCAGAACTGGTGAAAGGCGTTTTGTCAATTTTGATTAGGGGTTTTATAGTCGCGCCAAAAATATTTCTGCTTTCGTCGAGGGGATTTGGATTGTTGTCATCATTTTTTTTCACTCGTTTTGACGACTTGTTATCCACCAGTACCACCAGATTTTGTTATTAAACAAAGAAAATATGTATCTTAGTAATTGAGTTGCGGCCGATTATTCGTACATCTTATCTAGTATCTAGTGGTTAGCCTTATCGTATATAGACACCATTTTCTGAATTCGTTTTTTTTGGGTTGGGTACGATATGCCGCCCATCATATTCCCGTTTTTTAAAATCCCGACATTCAATATCCCGCCATTTCAAAATCCCGCCAATTAAAAATCCCGCTCAATAAGAACCCTGCATAATCAAAATCCCGCCAATCCAAAATCCCGCCATTTCAATAACCCGCTTATTCAAAAGGTAAGTATTCTTTCAAAAATCGCGAGCGCGATTAGTGATTAGTGTTATTAGTGAAAATACCTATGTATTTTTCCGAAATGACACGAAGTTTGGAGGATGCAGATGCCAAAAATAGCAGATTGGTTTGGAATTAATTATATCCATGGGAAAAATACCAAGTCTGAAAAGCCAGGAAAACCAAGGTTCCCGCCTAAGTTCTGGAGTATTGCTGACGCAGTTGCAGCAAATTTTCCAAGAACTCAAAATAATGTTGAGACTTGGCACAGACGATTAAACTTTCATCAGCAGTTACTTTCAACTAAAGAGGACTATGAACAAACGGATTTTTTGAGAAACTTGGATCATAAACTAATGTAAATAATTCATAAGTCGAACGCATATCTATATTTTTTTGTTAAAAATAAAAAAAAATTGGCGGTATTTTGACGGGATTTTTTTATTATTTAATAGCGCGATATTGAAATGGCGGAATTTTGAGGTGGCGGGATTTTGAGGTCGCAGTATTTTGAAATGGCGGGATTTTGGAATGGCGGGATTTTGATATGGCGGGATTTTGTAATGTCGGGATAACGTAAAGCGAGGTTTTTTGGAAAAAGCGGGATTATGAACGGGCGGGATTTTGTTTTTCGGGATTATGTAGGTATCCCGTTTTTTTTTCACTTTGCATAGCTTCGCCATATTTTGCTTGGTTGGTTATCGTATGAAATTGCTTCATGATTTTTTTTCAGTGATGGCATAACCAAGCAAAATATAACGTAACTATGCAAAGCAAACAAACATTCAATCCAATATAATGTACAAGCTTTCAGAGAATAATGGTGTGCGCCTTGTCTATACGATAAGACTATAACCACTAGAAAAAACGTACGAGTAATCGGCCCTTATTCAATTAAGATTTAAAGTAAAATACAAAATATGGGGTATTTTTAAGCCCGATAGAGCTCGTAATTGTAAAAATAACATTATTTGGAGCATATGGCCACTGCGACTGTCCTTGACGAAGTGCATTCTGGACGTCCAATTTTGGGCCATTTTTTCGATCACGCTGGCCGTATGTCGCGAATAGCACGAACAATATTGGCCTCCAAGTCCAAGGCGTCAATTGTTGCTGGTTTATCAGCATAAACCAGTGATTTCACGTAACCCCACAGGAAATAATCAGGAGGTGTTAAATCGCACAACCTTGGACCCTCCAAATTTGTCCATTTCTCGAAGTCAACTTATAGCCAAATTTTGATTTCAATAAGTGGGTGGTTTCGGGCGGGTTGGATACGATATCCCCAGTCACAAAATCTCCAAACCAAAATCCCCAAATCAAAATCCCCATAATCAAAATCCCCGAAATCAAAATCCCCGAAATCAAAATCACCGAAATCAAAATCCCCGAAATCAAAATACCAAAATCCCCAAACGAAATTCCCCATTCCCCATTTGAGGTGTGATCTAAGAACGCGCGCGCGTTCTAAGATCACACCTCAAATGGGGAATGGAGACTTTCTTTAGGCTATTGTAGATGGTAAATGATAGATGTTAAATGGCAGATGATAAATGGTAGATGGTAAATGGTAGGTGGTTAATGGTAAACGGATGGTAGCTTGTAAATGGTTGATGACAGATGGTAAATGGTAGATTGTGAATTGCAAACGGTGGGTGGTAACTAGCAAATAGTAGATGGTAAATGGTAGATAATAAATGGTAGGTGCTTTAGACTATTGTAATTGAATAGTCCTACTATGCAATAAAAAAAATCACCGTCGTGGATTGATATAATATGCTAATCAACGGCAAACTTTTTGAAATAACACAGAACAATAGAACGATATTTGCAATGGACTCGAAAATTTTGTTTGTGCTAATCAAAAAATATGTTAGTATCGATTTACGTCCCTCCTAGTGCCATTTACCATCAACAATTTACAGTCTTTCATCCATCAACTATTTACCATCTACCAGCCATCTACCATTTTTTACTACCATCTACCATTTACCATCATATTTCGGGTGTTTGGGGATTTTATGATTGGGGATGTTGTATATGGGTATTATGATTATGGGGATTTTGTATATGGGTATTATGATTACGGGGATTTTTAATATGGGGATTTTGATTTTGGGGATTTTTCTACGTTTGGGGATTTTGTGATTGGGGATTTCGTATGGTTCCCGTTTCGGGCGCCGTACGGCACGTAGCACCATCCTGTTGAAACCACATCTCTGGATCAATGTCATCTATACTTTTAAACAAAAATAATTGTTAATTGATAACGATCTCCATTGATCGTAACGCGAGGTCCGGCCTTATTTTTGAACAAATAAGGTCCGATGATGCCACCAGCGTGTAAAAACCGAGCATTTATTTGGGTGTAATGGAGTCTGTAGAGTGTCGTTTGGATTGGTCTCACCTCACTCTCACGCCAGAAGTGAGCCTCATCGCTGAACATAATTTGGCGATAACACAACGATTCAGTTTTGCAACTGCTCTAGAGCCCGATCGGCGTAGCGTTGTTCAAGCGTGAGTCTATTCATGATGATGTTGCCAGAGTATACTGAGACAAATAAAAAACATTTTTGATTTAAATTTATTTCTTATTTTTACAAGTTCTATCGGGCTTAAAAAGAACACCCTTTAATTGTACCCATATCAGCAAAAGTACCTCCAACACTAAAAATAACCATACTGGCTAATTTCATATAGTCATCTCTCAATGGAAAGCACAACATTGGAATTGATGCTATAGAAAAACTAAACTGCTCACTGAGTTTTATCCACTTGTATCACTTAGCTTTATCCCGAATGCTAAATTTGAATGCGACTTCAATTGTTTTCGATGTTCACAAACAATCATCCAGATTGCACCTACACACAAAAAATAATTACATTATGAAACTATAATATATATAATTTTTCAAAGATATTATATCGGAGGAATGTACCCATAAAAGGTATTTATGTTTTCAAACCTAATCTTTAATCGCGTTTTATCGAAAAGCCCTCCCGAAATATGTTTCTGCGTACGCCACTGACAAGAGCTGTACTCTCTTTTATTATTACAACAAAAAATGGATGCTTACCCTAGCTTGGACACGGGAGTACCTACATAGAAAAATATTTCGTTAGGGACTTTCCCAAAAATGTTGACATACTTGTAGACACAGTAATTTTTACATGACCACGCGTGGTGGTACAAGGCGACAAAGACGTGGTCATTTTTAAAGGAGTAATATGCCCTTTTTCTTTTTGCAAAAATAGACGAATTTATTCGATATATTTTGGCTTTGGCTTGTATATTGCAAAGAAACAATAATTGGCAGAGTAAAGTTGCCTTCCTACATCTCTATTTCCTTTAAAAACGAAATATCTCGATTTACATAATGAAGAAAAAACGCTTACTTTGAAATTCGCCCCTTGCGGTCCAACGGTCCATAGCGATCCAGAAACCAGAATTACTCGCCAAAAATGATTGAATTTTAATATATATAGATTTTTGGCTAATGGTAGAAACACTTGTCGAGATTGAGGAAAATCTTGGCTACAAATTCGTGCAAGTTTTGTTTTAAAGACTATACCTATATCTGTACCCATATCTATACAGTTATTTGAAAAGCTGGATTGAATTGACATTTCCTCATATATCATTATCTAATATTCTAATGCCTTCTTTTTAAAGAAGTATATCAGGGGAAGGAAATAGAAAAATCATGAGGTTGATCTGCTCTTCTTCGAAATGCCAGAAAAGAACCCGTTGGAAGGGCAGCTCAACTGTTTTCTATCTTGTAATACCGAAAAGCTATCTACTCCACAGGATTTAAAAGATCAGTTTTAACCTCTTTCCAGAGCCGGTTTACCCATATGCTATGCTGGACAACTGCCCGGGGCGTCATATATTGAGGGGCGGCTAATTTTCTAACAATTACGTTGGTTTTAAATTCTGAGCGAGATGCATTTCTAAAACTTAATGAGCAACTGAGATAATAAAATTTAATATCTTCCCTTCAATTTACTCTAGCTAAGTGTATTCATCTCAATCCAGGGTGCCTAATTGCACCCTAACCTCAAATTATGATGTGAATCGGCCTTCAAAATTTGGAACGAGCTAGAAATATTCGCTGTGAATGGCATACTGGTGGCGGGTAGTTCGGTTAGGCTAGGAGTAGAAAGCATCCAATTTAAACCAGGGCATATAGTTCCGTGTCTATTTTTATATAGAAAGCCTAGAGGAGCTTTTGAGTGTATAACTTCTGAATCTACATTAAATGTTGGATTTTTTTTTAATACAAAAATATGTACTTGGCTACGAGCTCTCAATTTAACGACTACTTGCCTCTTACCTAATACCTCCAGATTGGAAGGAAATATGTGGTCATGTCGATACTTGGGAAAATCAAGTCACCTCCAACGAAATATCTCATCTAACCACACACTGTTTTGATGTCCCTATTGATCCCTTGAAAAAATTAAAAATCATTCTGACTTACATTATTTAGGATCCAGTCAGGGAAGAGCACTAGTTTAACAGAGGCTGTAACAGCTTTTATAACGGGATGTGCTGTTATTGCTTATATTAGAATTATCGAATAATTGGGAACCCTAGTAAGTACTCGTGAAAGTGAAGAATTGTTTTTTTTTTTCGTTTTCTATTACTCTTTAATTTAAATTCGCTGGGAATCAACAAAGACGCAGCCAAGATTTGGTTTCAGAAGGGGTCCAACATTCGATATTATCATATTTTTTAGGCAACATGTTTCCATTGTGTGAAAAGGTTTAAAAAAAAATCTAAATTATTACACTTAAATTTTCGAATTTGTAATTTTTTGTTCAGAAACAAACTGCGGATATTCAAATCCCAAACAAATATTTTCTTTCTAAACGCCGAATGGCTATTTCCAAACCTGTGCGTCTTTCGTCTTCCCTGTCGCCTTCAAGTTTCGTTTCGACTTTCAATTATTGAACTTTTACTTGCCATTATTTGTATCAAGTGAACAGAAGAGATGAATGCCTCATTCTGTCTGTTATCGCAACGTGAGTGGGTTGTAATTTTCCATCCATTCCTCTGCGATTTTGACATATTCATCACTCTCAAGATTGAATTCCTCTTTTCAATAGCGCAGACATGTCAAGTTTCAATTGTCAAAAGGTCACCACTCACCACTCATCGAGACAGCATGATCGTTGCGACTATAATTTTATTCTACACATGCCACACGACCGTTGCCTGTGAAGCTCAACGACTATCGTATGGAGAAACATAACTCCATATAATATGCAAGCAGTACTCAGTTCCAGTCGTCAGGCGACGATCACTCTGTGATCATCGTACGAGTCGTGTCTTAAAACACAAATCTTTAGAAAACATGATGTACTAAGAGTACACCGTTTTGATTTTTCAAGTCGTCATTGGAATTTCAATGCTTTTCTGTAGGTTTCCATGCCCCCTGGACCTCTTCCTTGACTGAAATTTCATATCACAGAGGGTCGCCAGCATATTGCTTTCCCTGTGCATACTACCTACTTCCAAGATTAACCAGTGGCGGAAGGCGGCTACTGCCCATACAGGCTAAAGCTGACTTTTTTCATTCAATAATTTAAGGATTTGGTGGAAATATGGAAATTAACCTACTTACTCTTATACCAAATTCAAGTTGTCCGGTTACTGAGAACTCTTATTCAGTACCTATCAGCTGGTTAGTCCCTAATATTCAGAAAGATTTTCCATTGTATTGAAAAAACTATGCTAATTTCAATTTTGAACAATTGAAGTTTATCTTTTAGTGGTTATTTTTCTAGTAGTTCAAATTGGAAGGAAAAATCTCGTGTCGTTCCATACCTATGCAAAACGCCTCTCACTGCTGTCATTCAGATTGAGTTTTTAAACAATAGCGAAATAGCGTGAATCACAAACGATGATGGTTTTGTTCGTATGTCTGCTCGACTATATAAAAGTACTAGCCCCGGTGGCTGACGGGCGAAGGAACCTATCCATTTTATCTAACACAACGGGGTCTATTCAGAAATGCACTTGATACATGTATCGTGCATTTTTCATTTGTATTTGACACTTTTGTGCATGATACCATCATCGATATACACACACCAGTAGCTTCTGATCCCTCTTGCCACATTGTCTGTCCATTGGATTTTATAACGGTGGGCGTTCAATGGACTTGCGAACTCTTATGAAAAGCGATCAGAACTTCTGTCCGGTGCTGCTTTTGCTGAAGCTATATTATGTACCTGGCTTTTCTCCATATCGGTATCAAATATAGGTATGGATATATGCATGCGAGATGTGTGTTGGACTCGCCACAATCCACACTCCTTGAACCTTGAATGCTTGAATCCATACAGCAACAATTGATAAAGTCCATCATTTGGTCATACACTTACCTACAATTGACGCGATGGTTACTTTTTGTATACACCGAGATTCCATTATTAGCGGACAGTTCCATTCAAATAAACGCGAAGAAAAATCACTGCCTATTGGGATATATTGGGCAATAAAAGGGTGACATGACTATGAAATTTTAATTGGAATGTGTATATCTTAGCTTGTAATTTTTTCATTGATTTTAATGCAGAATCATTTAAATTTGTGATTATGTATTTTCAATAACATTTAAAAATGGAAAATAAAATAAATGTTAATTTTTCTCGATCATCCGCTAATGCTATGCCAAACCCCTATAATCTCTTAACCATGCCTCTTTTCTTCTTCTTCCTTGCCTCGTTCTTTATACCGCTCCATGGTTTCGCGTTGCTCGACCTGCGGTGTAGGCACATCGCCCGTTTTGGCGGTAATATCTCAGCATATTTCTACAGGCAGCTCTATCTTGGATCGTGTCATCGCCGCGCCGGGACCAATGCGTTTATGTTGCTTTCTCATTTGACACATCCAGGTATTTTTCGGTCTGCCTCTGGCCTTGGGTCCATCAAGTGGAACTTCCATTGATATTGATTTTAACCATGCCTTTTTATTTGGATTAATTGGGTCATACATGGACGTAGCCAGGGGAAGAGGGTCCATAAAATATCATCGAAATTTCAATGTTGATAACATCAATGATGAACATGAAATTCGAAATAAATAAAATTTAGCCTAAGTATTCGGTTCTCGTTCTCTGTGGCCGTGATCGTTCGGTCGCCACTCTGTGAAATAGACACTCATAGAGAAACGAGTTTCCAAACTCTGCACGACTCGTCGCAAGTTTATTTTCCAGAAGAAGATTATAAGAAATATTCTTATCGTAGAATTATTATTCTATTCTATAAACTTACAATGCGACTAGGAAGTGGTATGGCTGACAACCGTATCCGTATCACACTCTGAATTCAGTTGTCTTTGTAACGTTGTATCTTATTAGAAATTACGTTAAAAATGATACCGTGTGTCTATTACTCGACATTTTATGCTACTGAACTAGTGATGTGCGGTTCAGGGTATTTTAGGAACCGGTTCCTTCGGTTCTCAGTGGAACCGGGTATTGAAACCGGTTCCGGTTCCAAAATGTTCAAACTGAAAAAGTGCAAATTTTGTTCATTTTCATGTACATGTTGTAAATGTACTTCTGAGGTTCTTTTGATTTCTTTTTAAACTTTGAAAGTAGGTCCCAAAAAGGACAAAAAAGGATATTCTTTAATCCTTGAGCGGAGGCCGGCATGCGGGGAAATGGGAAATTACGGCTTTGAAAAGATACTGATACGGAAAACACATTTTCATTTGAGCCCAATTTTCTCGTTTGAGGGTCCTTGAAACAAGTAACAAAGGCCGGATATGGAATGTACTCGACGTCCTCTTTGATATGACACCCCGCATGCCCACGTTCGATCAAGGTGTGTATTTAGTATCCTTTTTTGTCCTTTTTCATAGCTTTCCGATGAACTTTTTTTTAGCAAATTTAATCGTAGAATGTTCAGTTATTATAGATTCTGAAAAGTGAGAAAAGTAGTGACAACTTGAATTACTCTCGTTTTTATGGCTTTGGAAAGCTATACGGAAAACAAGATAATTTTCCATTTAAGCTCGATTTATTCCGTTGAAGGTCCTTGAAACAGGAAACAAACACCGGATGTGTAATGTACTCGGCGTTCCCTTTGATATGATACCCCACATGCCGACCTCGGCTCAATGATTAAAGAGTATCCTTTTTTGTCCTTTTTAGGACCTTTCCGATGAGTTTTAGATTCCTGGGAGCCCACTGATTCAAAAACAACAAAAATTAGCCTTACTCTATTTTTTTCTATTTGCCTTGCTAATATGACTGGACTATTATCTTTTAAATTCAGCCTTCAGCATTGGTAATTCATATAAACAAATCACAGTGGCGTAACGTTTCCCAATTTTCTTGTGTTCGAGATCGAAATGTGGGCCCATCAAGCTCGATTTTTTTTCACCAGAAAAAAATTTAGAGAACATAACCCACATTTAAAGCAGTCTATCTTTCTTCTTCTTCCTTGCTTCGTTCTTTATACCGCTCCATGGTTTCGCGTTGCTCTAACGGCAGTGTAGGCACATCGCCCATTTTGGCGGTAATATCTCAGCATATTTCTACAGGCAGCTGGATCATGTCATCGCCGAGACCACAGTCTATATTATAAGCAAAAGCAACGAACAACATTTTCCAAAAAAAAAGTATTGTTTTTTTTTCATTTTTGAGACAAAATTGAATTTAGAATAATTAAATAGGATAATCTATTTATCACAAAATCCAAGAGTCGCGGCGAAAGACAACCTGTAGGAGTGACCTTCTACCTCGTAAGAGTCGTTGATCCTAGACTAAAACTGATTAGTACTATAGATCTGTGGATCATATTCATAACCATGGAAAACTAAATCGACTGAAATAAAATTCTTGGTAGAGATGCTCCAAAGGCAAATAATTTCGTATCTTGACTCACTAGTTTGTCGACAGACATCTGTTTCTTGTTTTCTTGAGTCCCATTTAAAAATGGAAAGGTTTTCTCGCTTAAACCTTTTTGAATGTTCTTAGTAACTGTGGTTAGCTATTCCGATCAATAGGTCATCCTATATCCTTTCCTATATCCAAATATCGATCTGTCGTTTTTGTCAGGTAGCCACACATATTACTTTACTAGATGAAACACGTTATTTAAATTTCAGATCATATATAGGTTTCCACAACCCAACCGTCTGGGTGGTACTAAATCGTTAGTGGAAAAGTATTCTGCCGACGAAACACTATATTACTGACAAATCCAAAAGGTAATCTAAGGACATCTTACGTCCCTGAGGTTTTGATCCCACTATTGTGCCTCAATATCGGTAATCTCACGGAATACTACTGAGTGAAATGAACCGAGACGAGAAACCACGGTATGTCAAGAAGCAGACTCTAACTCAACCAATCTTGTTGATAAATCCTACACAATTGCTCACTTCAGACTCTTAGCTGAAAATTTTATCTGTTTCCTGAGGCTCTTAAGGACTAGTTGAGGTTACGATACAATAATACAGTTACTTCCTTCGTGTGCTTTGTTTGGCTTACTAAAAACGTTTGGTGCTGATTTTTCAAAGGCCATCAAACACAACTTTAAAAAAAAAACTGTGTACCTAACTATTTTGTTGCGAAAGCAAAAAACACCGTATAAAGAGCAATTTTATTATCATGAAATCTAATATTAAGTAACGCTTTTATTCCAGCAATTTATAGAGTTGCAGTCCTTTGTCAGTAACGCCCTCGAGCTAATAACCATTAATTTACTAGCGTTTTAGTCTTTTTTTACTGGAAATAAGTTTCAGCTTTCCTGTAGTTTTCCGTCTGGGAAGTGCTACCCAAAATACCGACCTCCCTAGACCGGGCGCTTATTATTGGCCCCATTTTACACAAGAACCGCCTGAAGTTGAACCTTTGCATGTCTTTTGAAAGAACAGTTACCCAAGGATCTATCAAACAAAATTTTGTTATGATTTCGGGGCCCCTTTGGCTTGGGGGCCCGTGTTCCACTGCACACATGGAACACCGTACGTTACGCCACTGACAAATCATAAAAAACACCCGTTCTTTACCCATCAAATTTCTAAACATGCGCTTATAATATACACAAACAAAGAAAATCCTAACAACATAACGCATTTACTGCGCACACACAAAAAATCTGCCGTTTAACAATGTTTGCACTTACCAACAAGTACAAAGCAATGTTCAATATTACTTTACAACAATATGCCCCCAGAATCTACCAATTCACAGTATATCAGAATCGGATGTCGGTTTAATCTCTAGCGCCAATTCCAGTCCGCTTCACATATCCATATCAGACCCGCGAGTCCGGTTCCGCAAGAACCGAAAATCGGGTCCATCAGAACCGAATAACCGACCCGGGTCCGGTTCCACGGTTCCGTGCAACACTATACTGAGCCCTAAACTATTTGAAAATTATGACAATATCAGGAATTTCTTAAAGTATTATTTGTCCAAATAGCTAAAAGACGATTCATAGTGTCGGAAGGAACTGATCACCAAAATGGTCGATTGATAGAGTCCATCATTTACCCTTTCTGGCATATAGGTGAAAACACGGAAACGATTGCCCTAACCTGCTCCCTCTGCGCTTGATCACCTTACAGGCTCGGGGACATCTTGTATGTTTTTATTTCTTAGCTATTCCTAACGAAACCCTGAAGCATCACATCTTTCGATGTGCTCTCAGCCCTATTTTGTAATGTATTTAAAATGTTTTTTTCTTGCAAGAGAAATGTTTAACATGCATTTTCACATTTTAATTTTTCGAATTCCTTGTATACAAACGACACCTCGCCCGTTACGTATCTTTCGAGATACACCCGCTCAAAAAAAAAATTTAAATCGATTTTTAATCAATTTTGCTTATTTGATTTTTTATGAAAACCTGATGTTAAAATTTCTTTAAAGTTTGAACGGGTGTATCTCGGAAGATACGAGCAACTTCGTAACGGGCGAGGTGTCGTTTTATTGTAATTGTTATGTAGTTTCAGATAGTGAAATCATATCTCGGATGAAAAGTTTGGTGGTGTAGCAAATTTTGATTTAGTTCGGCAAGTCGGGCATTTTTACAAAACATGGTAATGGTTAAAAATAGAGGGGTATCGTTGTTCATTAATTTTCCCCAAATGATCCACACTACCTACCAATAAAATATCCTCCACCATGAATGGGACACCCTGTATAATATAAAACCTATGCATTTTTTTATAGATATGTACCTTATTTTGTTTTAATCGATTCTTACAACAATCTTTCCTATAAACCATAATGTCCGACTCAAACCATCTATACCCTAAATCGATGTCACTTAAAACATGTTTTTCCCCAAAGATACATATTTTCACCGTTCCTAACTCATATGATATCCTCACGATATGGTCCACTTCAGACACGTATTGAGATGATGTCAATTACACGACATCCCATTTGTTCCGTGAATGCAATTGAACAAGGTTTTTTTTTACAGTTGTTGGCCGGATCTATGTGACTTCTGAAATTATATTTTCCATCTACATTCTGAAGAGAGTTAGTTATCCACCTGATATCTTTCAAAATAGAAACGGAAGAAGTCATAAATAGAAGGAATCCGGAACGACTATACGACGAAGGATAATAATAGTCGTTGTCGTTCGATCTAAGTACGAGTATAGTATGTATGTATGTCGGTTGTATGTCCGATGCATCGACTATTTGAAATGGAATGCTCTTTCAATTTCTGAATTTCAACTTCTGTACTTATCTTTTTCCAACTCTAGTCCTGATCCTATATAACTTTATGCTTTCGATAGATATTATGTCCTGACCTGTCGTATATTTTTCTGAAATGACAAAAATAGCTAGTTTCGGTTGAGTGCGGTATGTCGAGAGGAGAAAGAGAAACGTTCGGCACCAGAAGCATCCTTAACTTCTTCAAAACTGTCGTCTGCTATTTTATATTCTGTGGCTCTTTATTATGACGGTCAGAAGGCAATGAGAGTTTTCCGATGTAGAGGGCTTATGACTAAAGGGTTAATAATCAATTTTCTATTTAAAAGATATACATCTGTTGTCCTTTTGTGATATGCGGAGCGGATTTTGATTTTTCTTGTCCGTTAGTAATTGGATGGTTCTTCATTCTTTTAATTTAAGCAGATGTACAACAATTTAAATACAGTTCATGAGCGAAATATCTAAATCTCCTCTCAAAAAAATACCAGGGTCAAAGTGTTTCTCATTTTAAAATTGCTTTAATTTATTCGAAATATAAACAGAAGTTTTGAATTTTAATTTCAAAAGAATGGCCATGTGATCACTTAAATTCTTCTACCATACCCATATTCGACGTCCTGGATAACCACAACTTTCAAAATCCATGCCCATATGTTGCTTTGCAAAACAATAATTCTTAACCGAGACAGGATAACAAGTTCACTATGTGCTCCATCAGTCAAAATACACGCGTTAGGAATGTCGCGAATAACTCTGAAAAGTCGTGGCTAGTTTTGTGTCGGCATTCGTCCAATCATTGTCCACTCAAATTCATATGTTCCTGTGGTATAGTCTCGCGTATATCCATTTTCACCGAAAGCAATGTCCTACTGCAAATGGGAGTGATGAATATGTAGAACTGTGTCCGTGATGTCAAACTGCTTGCTCGTATATATTGGCTTCAGTGAAGACCTTGTTTGCCGTTTCGTATACAGCTGCAATCCTTGAAGGGGCCACCATTCAAAACTGGTGCCGTTTCGCAGTCATGTCTATAGTCGGGGTTCAGCGAAATGAAGTTCGCCAACGAGCAAGAATATATTTGTAGGTTTACGTATGCTAGTCTAAGAGTCAGTCCATATAAGCTAACAATGAACATCTCTCATTGTGAGTGAGTCATAAATATTTCACAATTATCATGTGTCATATAAATTTTGGGTATATTCCAACTTTTTCTGGTGACAATTCCTTTCGCAGGACTCCACTATGTAGCCGTCCGTTTGGAATGGGTATACGACGATCATCAAAACGGAACACCCAATGTATGCCATAAGGTACAAAAACATTCGTGAAATAAGGGAAAATTTGTTTGACGCTAATGGAACTCGGGGCGTTTTGGGTAATTATTGAAAAAGGTATATGATTTCAGAATGAAAGTTTTATAAATACAGTTCTTGGTTACCAACGGCAAAACCACAATGAATGATCATTTTACAGTGAATCACAACGGTGAATTGCGCTTTATAAATTTTTTCTATTCTGTCTCTCTATACCCTATGTGATTGTAGAAAATTTTAATTCCATATCATACTCATATATACAATTCATCACATTCTCCCCTATCTAGACATATGCAAAACTAATTCATGGCTATTTTGTCACATCAAGCTACTATATCTAACGACACAAATAATCCGACCGCGTCACTTTTCCTAGTTAGTCCTCACGAGTCCTTCTTGCGTTATGATGGTCATGTCTCTCGTGTCCACTAACCCAAAATTTATGATCATTCACTTCAGTGTCCGAATTGGGATGGACATTTATTCACAATATGCATGATTGCTACGTACTCAACTCATATGTATGTATGTATCTATGTATAGGATTAGAAACGTTCATGTCCTACATGTCCTTTCGTATGCGGATGGATTCGGAATCATCTCGTCCCTGCATCAAACTTATTTTCGCTTGTGGTTCAACCGTGACAACAACATTCAGCAGCTAACATGAGTTGAACAAAAGAAGACTAGCCCGAAGGAATATGCTGTGGGAAAAAAAATCGCAGAGAATGATTAGGATGTATGCCCGGTTTTAGGCGCAAGATATATGAGTAAAGTGGCAATTGGAATGAAATTTTTCGCGATAGATTTGAAAAGTTGTGTAGTCGTTCTAAATACGACGTGGGGTTTGCTTGATTGATGACTATGGATTTTACGAGAGTTGTTTGTTGAGCGTTAAGTTCTGGGGTTCAGTACTGTTGAATAGATACAGATGAGGAAAACGTTGGTAGTCAAATATTTTCCAAAGAAGTTTTCTAAAAAAAAAATGCGAACCGGCTGATATAATGTTTAAAAAATATGTATATTTCGGTAGTCCGATGAGTGCCCATCTCAAGAAGGTGATTTAGGGTGAGGAGAGTGGGTTGCTTTTAAGTTTTTGTTAATTATTTCGAAAATCGTAAAAGTTACAGCAAAATCGTCCGAGCATGTAGAGAAAACTACCTTGCAATTTCACCCTAGGACAGTGGTTCCCAATCTTTTTCAGCTGATCCTGGCACCCCCCGAGAAAATATTGGCCAAAAACCAAAAATGGCCATGGGCAAGGAATGCTTTTAATTTTGTACATAAGTCGCAATTTAAATAATTGTTTGAACTTGAACATTTGATTGTTAGTGCAGCCCATATTTTGGAACTACTGGAATTTTTAGAAAGCATTACAGTAGAACCCCGATTATCCGAGGACCGATTAACCGAGATCTCGATTAACCGAGGTTAAATTAAGATCGGATATCTTTCAATTAACCGATGCTTTAACCTTGGTTGATTTTGAATTAACCGAGTTAAAAGCGTAAAAGTTAAAATATAATGCACGCATGAATATTATTTTGATGAGAAAACTTAAATATGAACGCATATGTACCTATATACGGAAAATGTAACAAAAATTGCAACGGGTTTATATGCACACCTTCCTTTCGCAAGTGGCCGCACAAGCACCTCGGGGTCGGCTACACTAAAAAAAGTAATTTGCTAAAAAAAAAAACAAAAAAACAGCCAAGGAATAATTTTTCCTGATTAAAGATGTATGTACCTTCTTGTTACAATAAAAGTCTTTGCTTAAAATAATGCTTTTCAGTATACAAATGGGGAAATGATCGCCATATATTTATGGAGACTTTCTATTGTACAAGGTGAGAATGAGAACATACAAGAACTTTTAAAAAATATTAACTTTAAAAATGTGGTTTATTGTTGTGCTGAAGGTTGGAAAGCCATAGTCTAGTGTTCAACCTTTGAAAAATAGTGGAATAAAATCCTCGAAAAATAAAATGAAGACGTAGAAGGAGCTCCTATTGACGTGTATTAGATTGCGAATCAAATACCCGGTTTAAAGAAATTGTCGAACATTGGGTCTTAAACAGTGACGAAGAAAATATTGTCGGGGATGACGAAATTTTAGAAAAGATTGTCGGGGAAAATTCAATGACAGCGATCAAGAGGTCATGCAGTGGCAACCATTGTTATTGCATTATTTTGCAGTTGCAATACGCCTCTCCGGGGCGGACCACACCCGTTTGCTACAACAAACGGCCAAGAGTTGCCAAAACGCCTCCCTGGCAAGAGCCTCGAAGGTCTCGATGCAGGAAGGTTGTGTATGTCTGTGTATATGTATGGACTCGTTACATATGTTTTTTCGTCTTATTGGGAGCATCACATCTCGGCGCGGCTGCTCTCAATTCTCCTTTTACGCGCCGGCATTGAAACAAATCCAGGCCCTATCTTGGTATGGATGTGTAGTGTCTGCAACCGACGTATCGGTTCTAATGCCAGGTCACTTCAGTGTAGTTGCTGTTCGGAGTGGGTGCATTTTAGATGCTCCGGTTTGAGAAGGATGGGTCATTACATAGAAGGTACATTTGTTGCTCCAGGCTGTAGGAATACTGGGCAGCCTCGGGTAATACCAGGCCCCTCCCCTCCACCAACGCCTCCTACTCCCCCCAATAATGTTGCCTTGAACGTAAGACACAGCTTAACTCCCGCCCCTCCGCCAGCAATTTTTACACCGGTGTCCATATTGCAGTTCAACTGTAATGGCATCCTAGGGAAATTTCCTGAAATCACAAGCTTCTTGAGAAAGTACAGAATCCTGATTGCAGCCATCCAAGAGACGAAACTCCACGCGAATTCACCATTCAACGCTGAAGGTGAATATATCATCATACGCAAGGACAGAGAAGGCGCCACGAATGATTCTCACCCTGGAGGTGGACTTGCCTTCCTAATACACAGGTCCGTACATTACCGTGTATTAGATGTAGTTTCAGATGGTACGGCGGAATTGCAAGCCATCTCAGTTTCATCAGGGAGCACCAATATCGAAATTTTTAACATCTACATACCACCACATTCTAGTTGTACAAACTACCATTTCGATATTGGTCCTCTTCTTAATGGAGAGTACAGGATCATTCTTGGTGACTTCAATGCCCATCATGAACTCTGGCATTCCGCGCTTCACAACGATGCCAGGGGTCAAGCTATCGCCGAATCTCTGGACGCATCAGGTTTCTGTACCCTCAATGAAAACTCTCCAACCCGTGATGCAAACAATTGTATTAGCTCACCAGACATTACAATTGTCAGCGCTAGCCTAATTAGTGAGACCTCCTGGGAAACACTTACTGGTCTTCCCTCTGATCACCTCCCAATCATAGTCAGAATTGACAAACCAGCTGACCTGACCAAGTCAGAGAAGCGAACTTTTGTCAATCACAAAAAAGCTGATTGGGAAGGTTTCAAAGCATTCACGTCATCGAAGTTCTTCGCGCTTCCCCCTCCCACCAATATACATAAGGCCGAACAGAACATTAGGAGCGTCATTGCCAAAGCTGCGGCACGGTTCATCCCTGCAGGGCGCATTCCAAAGGTTCGTCCAAACTTCCCAACAAGTGCCGCAAGGTTAGCTGATGAACGTGACAACATTAGGTGCGCTAACCCTGGTGACCCCAGAATTCGGGAGCTCAATATCCAAATACAGCGACAAGGTAAAGACTACAAGAAGGCTAAATGGAACGAGCACCTCAATGACTGTAACCTTAATGAAGGTGCCAGTAAGTTATGGTCCTCTGTCCGTGCCCTTTCGAACCCCACAAAAGATAAGGGCAATATAGCCATAACCTTCGGCAAAAAAGAAACTAGCAATCCTCTTCAGTGTGCGAGCCAGTTCAATAAACAATTTATTGAACATTCCAAGTCAGATGGCCTCAAGCGCAAAATTAGAAGACGGATTCGCAGCCGAATTGTTGACTCCGTACCAATTTATACTCCGGACCAGGTTAAAACAGTCATTGAGAATGCAAAAAATTCTAAGGCCCTTGGACCAGATGGCATTTCAATGGCCATGCTCAAACATCTTGGTCTTCCTGCCATTGAGTATCTCACGGCAGTATTTAACTTGTCAATGTCTACGCTCGCCATCCCCGACATCTGGAAACAAGGTCGTATAGTCCCATGCCTTAAACCAGGGAAAAGTGCCAAACTAGGAACATCCTACAGACCGATTACGATCCTGTCACCTGTAGCAAAGACGCTGGAACCCCTCATCCACCCCACACTCGTTTCACATGCAAAGCTAGATCCCCATCAGCACGGATTCAGACGCATGCATAGTACAACCACCGCTCTGGACGCGATCACTACACGTGTAAGAGACGGACTAAACCACAGTACACCTTGCCATAGAACCATCATGGTGGCGATTGACCTATCAAATGCGTTTGATAAGGTTAATCACTCCATGCTTCTGGCAAACCTCCTCAATATGCATGTTCCGACTCAAGAGATAAGTTGGATTGCCAACTATCTAGCTGGTAGGCAATCCTTCACTGAGTTTCGAGGCAGTCGTTCCAAACTTAGAAAGATCAAATTAGGTGTTCCTCAAAACCAGTTCCTGCTGTTGCAAATTCAAAAATTCTCGGGCTTCACTTTGAGAAAATGATGACTTCAGCTCATCACGCGGAAGCGGTATGTGAAAAGATGCGCAGTAGGAACAAAATTCTTAAAGCACTGGCTGGTAGCACCTGGGGCAAAGATAAAGAGACAATGCTAGCCACTTACAAAGCGGTGGGTCGAGCAGCGGCTGATTTTGCGGCGCCAGTTTGGTCGCAAGGTCTCTGCAACACAAGCTGGAACAAAATCCAAGTCTGCCAAAATGCTGCTCTACGCACAGCTACAGGATGCCTTCTGATGTCTGCCCAGGACCACCTACATCAGGAGACACATTTGATGCCAATACGTGACCACAGTCGACTACTTACAAAACAATATTTAGTAGGTTGTTATCGAGAGGATCATCCTAATCGTAACCTCATGGACAAAATTCCCCCTCCACGCAACATCAAACGTGGCCCTCGTGACCTTGAGAGAGAAGTCCAGGGTTACAAAAGGGATCCTTTCGATGAAGATTCATACCGGGCTGCCATTGCAATGATTCACACTGAGGAAGTGAGTAGGTCTATTGCGAGTTTAGGTGCGAACAGAGTCCTCTCAGCGCTCCCACCACCTATTTCGCCTGAGGAGATTAGGCTCCCGAGAGCCACTAGAGTGACTTTAGCCCAACTTCGGTCAGGCTTCTGCTCACGCCTTAATTCGTATCTATCTCGGATAGACCCAAATATACTAAACGTATGCCCTAACTGCGCTGGCACGCCACACGATGTAGCTCATTTGTTTCAATGCCCAGCTGCACCCACAAATCTCACCCCCCTCTCACTATGGGAAAACCCCATTGCAGCTGCCACGTTTTTGTCCCTGGAGATTGCGGACGAAAACGTTGACGAACTATAAAACGAGTCCATCTAGATACACAGCGGTTCACACCTGTCTGTACCGCTAAAAGAAGAAGAAGAGGTCATGCACGAACCAGGATTTGAAGCTCTAGAGACTGCTCTGAAATATGTTGAGGAACAGCCTTCAGAAACTTCTTCAGATATTCTAACTATAAAAAAATGGCGCAATTACGTAGCCCAGATGCGAGCAAATACCCCAAAACAACAATTATTAACAAAATACCAGCTTTATATCTATACATGTACGCTATATGTATATGTACATTTATTTCCCATCAGATGTGTAAATTATTTCTTTATTTCGATTATCCGAGGAAACCGATTATCCGAGGGGGGTCCAACCCCGTCCACCTCGGATAATCGAGGTTCTACTGTATTTAACTTCCATGATTTCCACATCCTGAATTTCGTCGTCAGTTCGGCCTAGGGCCTAGGGCTTTTGTGGTGTTATTTAATAGCGGGATACAAACTGCTAACAAATCCTCGCGTAGATTAAAATTATTCCAGTCAGAAAGTTATGGATTTGTGCATGAGCCTTCCTTTCGAAGTCGTTCACAAGACTCCGAAAGTCCCCGTCTGTACGAGTGCCGCCAGTGCAGCGGTGCTCCAGAGAGTCGAAGACCCGTAAAACAGTTTTTTTTATAAATCTCAATAATGGTAATATGAAAAGTTGTTTATGGCAAATTTGTAGCCCTTGTGCGTTTCTCAATAAAATGTCAAAAGTTTATTTTGATTCGAGCACTCCTAACGGTGCCAAATGGTATTTTCAACAAGGTTTGCTAGTGCTGGTGTGGCTAAAAAATGTTGTATGGTGAAGTCGTATCAAACCTTAGAAAAACGGGAATTTTTGGGTTTCTTGTATGAATATCTCTGTAAGAGGGGAGTATGCTGTAAAGTCATTTGTAAAAAAAATTTAGCTTCTGTATCTACAAACAAAATGCTAAATGCCGATTGGTGGGCACCTAAGGAAGCTATGAGGAGCCAAACATCTATATTTACTGATCTTGGAAAATACTCTATAGCGGTAATGTTTACTAAAATTGTTATATGAAGAAATTGTAGTTTGTACAACGCCTAATATTGTAGTTAGTACGTGATAAATCTAGTATAGGTACATCAGATTGCAAAATGTGGTGGAGAAAATTTTTGTTTCGTTTCTTATGTCTTTTGGGGTGCTGAACACGATTCCGGAGCTTCCCATCAAAATTTTTTTGCGGAACAGGGTCAAAATCGCCCAAACCCCCTAAATTTCCGCTGTTTTTTTCGGTTTTAGTCCCCTAACTCTGAAACTATTCATTTCTCCGAAAAACTCTCTATATGTTAAAGAGAACATGATTGCGCGTTACATGTTAACAATCCGACAGCAATATTAACAATCCGGTAGGCAGTATATAACAATTGTATTTATCTTGTTCTTTATATATTTTGGGGTGCTCAGCCCGAGTGCGTAGCTACCTACCAGCATTTCGTTGCGAAACAGGGTCAATATCGCAAAAGACGCCAAAAAAATGATTATGAATTGTAGCGATTCCGCTTAACGCATTTTAAAGATTAATGTCGCGTTGGACCCGGAATCATGTTGTCTCTAACAGACAGGTTTTCGCAGAAATGTACAGTTTCGGAGTTATAAACCAAAAAATGATAAAACTCCGAAAATTTTAAGGGATTTTTTGCGGTTGTGGCTTTGTTCCGCAACAAAATTTTGGTGGGAAGCACCGGATTCACACTCAGCACCCCAAAAAACATAAAAAACAAAAAAAAATTTTTTTCTACCATATTTTGAAATCTGAAATCACCTAGTGACTGCACTATAAATTAATATCAAAATTTTAGAACAATACGTACAGTCCTAAGGGCGCTAAGCGGGTTCAAACCATACAATAAACCCATTTTTTTCTGAATTATGTGAATATCCTTATAACGGTATCGTATGCGGGAAAGTGGTCCGCAATAAATGCGTTTCTTCCATAGATCCAAAAAATGCCGAAGCACACGATCTGTAATGGTAGCCATATACTCGTAGTGTCCGGAAACTACCGCATAAACGCACCGGTAAATTATGTTATTTCCAGCAAAAAAAAATGTGTACGGGTCATACTCCAATAGCACAATAGGCCCATTAGCTTCAGTGCTGCGAAACCCCTCGGGTTCACGCCCTTTTCAATCTACCCCAATTCTTAACCAGCTGCAGCAGCAGGTGTTTGCAGATTTTGGGAAAATTAATTTTCTTACACGACCTTAACCTTAAAATCTCCAAAACTAAAAAACTAAAAATTGAAACACTAAAATCGAATAGGTAAGTGGTTTTCGTTTTACAGAACTTGAATCTCAAATTTTTGTGATTTTACCCAAAAACAAATTTGTTTCCTTCTCCTACTTCTGCCAAGGTTAGGTGCTTGTACGATTCTTTTAAAAATTGGCGCATAGT
Source organism: Microchrysa polita (assembly GCA_949715475.1). Classification (NCBI taxonomy): domain Eukaryota; kingdom Metazoa; phylum Arthropoda; class Insecta; order Diptera; family Stratiomyidae; genus Microchrysa; species Microchrysa polita. Next base: position 85,258,630 of record OX454418.1, on the reverse strand, counting down.
CTTACGATCATATCTTACTTCATATTTTAGTAGCCAGAGTTACAATTTTTTTTTTTTGCACCAGAGCTACCGTTATACAAAATTTTCACGAAACCTTTTTAAAAAATACCGTTTGAACAATTGGCACCATTAGAAGTGCGCGAATCAATATCGACTTTTTGCAGTTTAAAAAGAAACCATAAGTGCTATAAATTTCCCATACACCACTTTTTAGTACATATTACCTTTATCGAGATATTCAGAAAAACCTGTTATTGACCCTCTGTAGCACCGCTAGCAGCACTCGTATAGAATTTTAGAGTCTTGTTCAGGACCTCGAAAAAAAGCTCATGAAAAAGTTAAATGCTGAATTCCCTGGGGTATATAGATATACATAAATATTCTAAGAGGTGGTTCAGACTATCGACAAGATTTGCTAAATCCTAGATTTAGTTGACAGTTGTACCATATTGTACTGTAATTTGAATAATGCAAGTACATTCTACGATGCATTCTGAATTTAATGACGTACGATTTAATTTGATAGGCGGGTTTCGACTCGATTAATTTAGTGGTTTTAGTAAATCCTGTCTATAGTGTGAATCCCATCTAAGAGCTAATGTAAAGGACTTTCAAGGATCCACTTCCTTGGCATGATCATGATATGATGAAAAAAAAAACAGCTGTCGATTCGTCGATGCCGATCATCAACCCTACTGATAATATCTATTTATATTATCAGAAGGGTTGATTTAGAGATCACCAGATTTAAAGTAATTTAGTCAGAAATTTGTGATAAAAATCACTTTGTTGTAATTTCGTATAAGTTCTCATAACATATCACATTGAATCAAATGCTTTGGACACTACTTTGACCAAACAATCAAATTCATAAATTGCGCGTACTGGTTTGCGTAGTGGCTAGCCCGCAAGCCCTCAAATGACAGGGTCGTGAGCTCAAATCCTGTATAGGAGAGTACATTTTGTGATGTGTTCAGTTTTATCTCAGAGTATTAAAGCAAAAATACAGTACAGACTAAAATAATTTGACAAAATTTAGATATTTTTTTGGCAATTTTTCCGACTTAAAAAAAAATTAAGGACGAAATATTTGTGAACCTTAGAAAAAATAAAATGTACACATACTTACACATTCCCTATGCGATCTATCGTCAGATAAGCGATCATTTTTTATCGTCAGACGGATTTTAAAGTGTATAGGTGGTATTACACTATCAAATAAAGTTTGTCCAGTGGGTCACACAAAATTTGTCCAACTTTTGCAATGACTAAAAGTGTTTTTCGAGACATATTACACTATTGAACAAACAAATGACCAATTAGTTTGGCCAACGACGTAGTCAGTCGGGTTTTGGTCATTAGTTTGACCAAGGCAAATTTGCCTATCACACTGGTATGACCGTTTTAAAAAAAATGACCAAAGCTAAGTTATCTACTATTTAAAAATAAGTCGGGTTTTCCTCCCTGACGCTATAACTCCAGAACGCACGAACCGATTTGGATGATTCTTTTTTTGTTTTATCCGTCTTACGTTGGAGAAGGTTTATGGACCAAAATTTTTTTGAAAATCTCGAAGGAAGTGGTGGTAAATATCGAAATTTCATTTTGTATGAGAGTCACCTGTTGCAATCAAGTTTTCATCGACAACATTTAAATTTAATGGGAATATTTTAGTTGTCATTGGATCAAATACAGTGTTAATTGTAGTCAAGGTGACTATGTTTTTACGTACACACATCCTTGATGTTGGTCACAGCAATTTCACAATAGACTTCGTACTACTTGGGGAACCCGTCGATATCTCCGCAATCCTTTGGCGGAACGACACGATTAAGATGTCGCCGGATTCGCAACAAAATTGCCTAAAGGGTCATGGGGTTTTTTTTTCTAATAACCGTCAGCCCGGATGTTGGCATAGCAAGGTTACAATTAATTACAATTAAGATACATTAACAACCGTTAACCTGGATGTATGATGGTTTCTGGGATAGTATGAGCATTGTAGGTGGCGTGCGCACATTTTAGTGCACGAAAAACTGAGCAAATGAGTGTGCTGACATATTTAATAGAAATTTATTAAATTAATGATTTTCGAGATAACTGGCTAATATAGTTGAAGGGCAAGTGCAGTCTCATCAATCAGTCAGGGGGTTGAGTACATATGTTGTTGTTGTATTACCTTGACCGCTTAACCCCCCGACGGAAATCTATAGCGTTGTTTCCATTATACACTTTGGTTTCATCATCGAGAGGTCGATCCCAATAAATTATAGTTAGCAGGTTGATTGGCATTCAAATTAGTGTCAAGTTGTGAGTGAAGCCAATAATGCGAGCGAAGCGAGCACTAGAAAAGCTAGTATTCAATATGAAAAAAACGTTTTAATTTTGCTTGAAGGCGTAATCTTGTAAGCTTGTTATTTAAAAGGACTCGTATTACTTCATCAATCATCAATGTGGCACCTCGACCACGGGTTTTAGCCGCCTTTGTTACAAGACGAAAAGTGGCCGCCGGGAGAATAAAAAAAAAAGTTTGGCTTCGGGAATGCTAGAAACAGATTAGAGAAGCCACCTATTTTCACAAATTTTCTGTGTGTTTCATGCAGGGGCGAACGTAAGAAAACATTTCGAAAGAGGCTTAGGAATAAGGTTGACGGAGCTCATATTTTATAACTGCTCTGTTCATTCACATCACTGAACTTACACTAAAGAGCACTTGAAAATTATCTTGAGAGTTATATGGATCATCCGATCCTTAAATCTTCAAACAATTTTCTCCGCTTTCTCGTTTGTAGCTTGAAAAATATGGTTCTCTTTTATTTCTAAAAAACAAATACTTGTTTTCGATCAATGAAGCGAACGTTTTACTAAACTTACATACTAACAACTAATATAGGTCAAGGTCAAAATCTCGTGTTTCGTGTTCCGAGATCCTCGATACTAGAATAAGTATTCCTTTTTGTTTTAGTATAATTAGTATTGGAGATTTTCTTCGCCGCTCTATACGGTAGTAAAGTATGCGTTAAAAACGCTGCAAAGATTCATAGTAGTTGGACGACCCTTGGAGCTTCTAATCATTAATCAGGTTCTTTCTCTCCTCCCATCTAAAATTACCGAAAGACAAAATTCAAAATTTACTGCCGATCTTAGTCTCAAGCGAGGGGAAAATTTAAGAAACACCGGAGAGTAGTTTCAGTTGTCCTATTTCTAACCTGACAAACCCTACATCAATCAATCAATCTTTGTCTAGTGGTTCATAATAAACTTCGGAAATTAATTCCGTGATAATTTTTGTAAAGAAGAAGCACCTCTGAAACAGCAGAAACATCTTGATAGCATCCACGTAATGTTGTATCCCTTGCTCTTGCTCACTGTCAGTTAGATTGCTACAGATTACTTGAATGCCGGGCTCGAAATTTTGACGTTGTTCCTTTGAAGGTGCGGTGCGAGTTTTATATTAACCCGATTTCTCATCCAAACATCATCACCAAATTTCGGAGGGGCTTGGAACCCCCAAACCCATATACACATATGTTGGATTGCTACTAGTTTCAAGTCATAGTTTTATTGTGAGTCTGTTCGGCCATTAAGAAAAGCTACCATTCTAAGCGGAATAATTGGAGCATGGGAACGGTTTATCGTGACATTAAGAGGGCCAAAGACAACGATATCCGTTTTCAATTTATTGCGATTATCTGGTACCTAAAGGTTAAACCAAATTTGCAAATAAATGAATATTTTTCATTCTTCTTTAAATTGTTCCACATTTGTAGTGGGAAATATGTACTTTCTTTCCTCTGGAAAAAATATTAACTGATTTATAAAAAAAAGTCGAGAAACTGATTGAAGCGACACGTGCGTCTACCAAAATTTTTTGATAAAGATGAGATCGCCAAACTAGAGTTTTGCACTGCTATTACCGAGAGTTTAATTTTACTATCAAAAACTATCCCACAGTTTGCAAAAAAGCATAAAATTATCGTTATTTTTTATATTGACCATTAAATGCACCGAATCGGATCATTTCGTTTGACCACCATGGGCCACACAATAAATTGGTAATTTTTGAATGACCGAATGACCAAAAACGACAAAATAAATTTGACCCAAGATGTGTTTTGTTATTACACTAAGGTCATATGTTTGACCAGAAATGAATGACCACGATGGTCATTCATTCTTGGTCAAACACATTTTTGGTCATTTATTTTGCTATTACACTAGTGGGACAAACTTTTTGCGTCATTGGTCAAATTTTATTTGATAGTGTAATACCTCCTTATGTGACTATCGCATGAATGGACGATAAATTGCAATCTACCTTGTGATTGATCGTCGAATGAAATGTTTCCTTTTTATTCAAAAGAAAATATGTATTGCTGTACTTTTAACGTCGAAAAAAAAATGATTATATGGAAGCAATAAATGTAGATATTATATTTCATTGCATTCAATCGTTAGATAAATTTAATGATGGATCGCATGGTGAATGGCAACTCTCCAACTCCATCCAATTTCCATGATCAACAGCACGCTCAAGTTAAATATATACGCTCGAGTATGTACTTAGTACGCTCTAGTATAAATGATTATTCGCTTAATATCATAGGGAGATCAAAAGTCCTTCACATGCGTCGCTTATTCGAAAATGATCATAAACTGAATCCGGACACAGTGGGCTTCGAAGGCTAGCAAACAAACCAAACCACCAACCATAATTGCATAAACAGTTCCTGGGAAAAGGTTTGGAATGCAGTGTGGCTGCAGGTTCCTACAGATCTGCCTTATTTTCTCAAAAATATTTATCGTGAATCGGTGGACAAAAAAAAATAGTTTGAAGTTACTCAGACACAGACATACAACCAAATTGTAAAATTGTCAATTTATCTAACATTGCATTACACTCAACTGCATCCAAGAAATTTTCCTCGTCCATACATCCATTATCAATTATCACACCAAATGGACCCCCCTTTAGCATGTACACCGAACTTCATCCAATCAGTTCAACTTCTACAATATATTTTTTTTTTTTGTTCCTAACTCCCAACAGAATTTCTGCACTCGTGCAATAGCGACAATGATGGTATCCAGCTGCTGAATTTCTATACATATTCCTGACTATAAGGAGAGTTTTCATATCGATCGCGACTTGAGCCATAATTTTCACCGAGCCACTTCCTTCAAACTCATAAATAACTCCAAGATTCTCATCTTCTTAACAACAAAAAGAACATTAAATATACACCCGTGATAGGAGAAGTTCGGAGGAAGGTGGGGAAGAATGAAATGATGGCGATGTAAGAGTCCTTGTGTCCCCGGTCTACGGACGTCGAAGGAGCTGACAGGATTGCGGGGCGGCTGAAATACGGTAAAGTACAGATGGGCCGAAAAAAGGTTTTGTGCGACATAGAATTAGAGTTGAAGAGTTCGTCGTGCCGGTGGTATGATGGGTGCGGGCGCTGTACGACTTATGGGAGGCGAAGATAAAGGGTGTTAAAATGTACACAAGTTGAAATAAAATAAAAGTATAGAGACAACGTCAAAGATGGACGACTGAGAACGGAATGGAAGTATGTACAATCATATTTTTGGCGGGACTGGTGTTGCCAAATATACGTAATTTTTTTTTTTTCAAACGAAATAAGCACGATTTTAAATCCATGCAGTGAGAACGAACTTTTGATTAAAAAATGCATTTACACGACAAGTGTATGCCTAAAAACAAAAATACCGTCCGACTGCTGATTTGCACCCACCCCTGACGAAAAATATAAGACTGACATTTTCTGTCCCGGGCCACGACCTTACGCGATTCCCTTTTGTAGGTGTAGACATCAATAATGCCGGGATGAAGGCAAAAAGGATGCTCTACGATGAAGCGCTTGATGATAGCATCATCTATTTGCAGGAATGGCGCATGCATAGTTGATACGGCAGAGACCACCCTTGGAACCGGGTTAAAATTTATATATTTCAGTTTCACGCAAAAATGATTAATGAGCCGTTCGTCCGTTCCTCATCTCCCGTGTCACCTCCCCTTGTGCAAATTTTCCCAAAACAAAATTCTCGCATCAGCATTGGTATACGCGGCAAAACGAAGGCATCTTCTTCCTTCATTTTCTTGTCTCATCGTTTATGTTGGCGTTGCCGTTTCAAGCCAAGGTCCTTGTCTATTTCAACGACACAACGCCAACGCTAACGACAAGAATGATGCCAAACGAAAAAGGATACCACCACGTTTGCTACATTCTCAACGTTACATTTCGTCTCAGCATAGCAATAGCAGCAGCATAAGTAGCAACAAAAAGGACACTATACGATTTCGGATGGCACACAATGGTGGCGAGGTGGGAATGGTTAACTTCGAAGGAGACATTGGGTAAGCTATATGGAAAGCGTATGATGTGGCACATCAGTGCAGTGTTCTTATTGTGAAGGGACACCCATAGGAGATATTGGCGGGTAAAAAGTATACACGCCAATGGTGAAGGCAGGGGAGTGATTGTAATCGTTCCAACACCAATGGCAGTAGCAAAACGTCTCTAACAATGAGAGATTGATGAGATTGGGCAGAAAGTTGTAACGTGAAGGACGCTCAGAATGGTGCTTCAGATATCCATCCAGAATGGCTCTGACTATGCTTACAATGTGTATACATTAGCTGTATAGGTATGTATGGTAGATGTATAAGCATATCCTTTGTACTGTATCTAGAGAGCATCCCTTGTGGCCATCGTGTTACATTTTCTCGGAGATAAGCCAAAACTCGTTCGTCCATCCGTCGCGTCGACTAGATTATATACACAAACACAGACGAAAAGGTGACGGAGGGAAATCAAGTATGAGCCCCGGAAAATATATATCAGTCAAAAAGTTTTTCAATATAATTAGGGACGTTTGTTTAATGTCTTTCTGTTGTTTTTTGTTCAGTGGGGTGGAAGGTGGCAATTAAAAAACGACAGAGGGTTCAATGACGTTGTGTAGGTGTTTGGAAGAGTCAATAGCGCAGTGTTATCAGATACTCTTGCTTTTTTGTATAGGCATTTCTTTGTTATTTGAATGAGTTTTGGAAAGGGTTGAAGTAAGGGTATTAAACAATATGAAAGGCCATTTTGAAATGCCATTTCCATAAGATTAATGACTATGATTTCTGTTTTTGAAAAATAATTAATTTTCTTCATAATATTAAAGTCTTCTGTAGTATGATTTTGCCTGAATCATTTAGACCTGAATTAAGGTTCTTTTTCCATTTTAGCTGATAGTGCATGCATAGTGTGGTGTGGATAGTTGGGTAATACTGTGAGCACTCGACAAAAATCAAGACATTTTATATTTTACTTAATTAAATATTTAATTTAAAATGATTTTCGTTTCTTTCTTTGAAAATCCTATTTGTGTATGCCATAATGTTCAAATCAAGATAGCATCAACGACGTCATATTAAATCTAGGTACTGGGCGGCACACGGGAACTTGACTATTCTTGAAACGTCGTAAAAATTTGAAAATTAATGGTACAAAACTTCTTTTGCCAATAAAACACTTAGGATAATATTGCAAAATCAAATGGTGTTCGTTTTCATCACTAAAATTTAAAGTCGTTATTTGGTCTGTATGCCCTACATAAGATGGATTGGCAAATAGAAAAAATTTATATCGATTTCTTCGGTGGAGCCTCTTTTCATTTTTTAGCCCCGGGCCTCCGAAATTTTATGTGCGCCTATTACTTACCAACTACAGTGGACTTAACTCAGCTAGGTTCTCCACCCAGGGATATGCGGACGACTTGGTAATCACGGTTAAAGGAAAATTCGAGGAGGTCCTACCAGATGTTTTACAAAACGGCCTGCAAATAGTACAGGAATGGTGCACTGTTAATAGGCTACGTGTCAATCCGACAAAAGCCGTAGTGATGCCATTTAGTAGGAAGGGGACACAAAGAGCATTGCAGTGTCCCTCAATGTATAATTCACAGTTAACCATGCCAGAAACTGTCAAGTATCTGGGGGTGGTCACTCTAGACAAGAAGTTACTCTGGAAAGAGCACCTCAGGGTGGTAACAGAGAAAGCAACTAAGGCCTTATGGATCTGCAGAAGCTATGCGGGTAAAGCATGGGGTATCAAATCAGATATAATTCTGTGTATCTATAAGACAATTGTTAGACCAATTGTGGGGTAGTATGGTGGAGATTCAGCCTACATACAGTAGGCTGAATCTGGACAAGGTTCAGAGGCTGGCCTGTCTCTAACCCGACCTCTCACCACTACACAGACACATTGAGGCAGGGACAAGATTGGCCGTTATCAGGCTTAAGGCATGTGATACGGCATGCCCAGGCCCACTGAACCCGGTGCAGTTAGGTTGGATAAGTAATGACAACCTACTTAGTATGCCATCAGACTATCTGGTTGAAACTTTACGCTTTGACACTACATTTGACTCAGTGGCCTTGGCGAGAGAGGATTGGACTGACAGGCTCGGAGCACTCCACCCCGGTACCATCATATTTTACACGGACGGATCAAAGACAGATACAGGTTCTGGCGCAGGAATTAGTGGCCCAGATTAGTCTTTCTATTTCAATGGGATTTCGACCGACTGTGTTTCAGGCAGAAGTACAGGCAATCAAGCTGTGCACAAGGAAACGCATTGAAAGCGGCTCCGTTTGAACGGGCATTTAAAGACCATGCGTATTGTTACCGACGCGAGCTGTCACTTTTGCGAGGCTGACGTCGAAACGGCTGCGCACATTCTTTGTGAATGTGAGAGGCTAGCAATGCGCCGTTTGGAATGCATCGGCTATATGTTCTCTTTAGAGGAGAATATCGCCTCCTTGAAGATGGGCCAGCTTAATCGGTTTATCGAAAGAAATCGGTTAGATAAGTTCATTTAACCCAGTGGTTCTTAACCTTTTGCACATGAGGGACCACTTGATCAAACTCGTTAGTTGTTGCGGACCACCAAATTGCAATTGTGATAAGAACGATTCAAATCATGAAATCTTGTACCGAACTACCTTTGGAACACAACTTATTGCTGTCTTGTCAGTAGAGGTTTTCGATTAGGAAATTGTGGAAATAACGCCAAACGGATATTGCTGCTTGTAAGACCATCATCTAGAAAAAGTTGACTGACAGAGATCGTCTTGCAAAGGATTCTGGGTGTGATTTTGCTAAGTCTGAACGAGTTTCAAAACCCTCATTAATTTGCGTAAAGGGTGTTGCCCAATACAGTAAAACTTCGTTATAACGCTCCCGGATAAAACGCTTTCCCGGCTATAACACTATTTTTTCTCGGTCCCGGTCCCATTAGCATTTATTACAGGGAATTTCGATTCGTTATAACGTTACTATTTCCCGGTTATAACGCTCTTTTCCCAGTCTCATTTTCTTAAAAAGATTTATATTGACAAATTCATTGAGCACGTAGTATAGACTACTTTACATTGTAATAATCACAAAAAAACATGATGCAAAAGTTGTTCCGTTAATTCACATCAATCATAAGGGAAAACCATAACAACAATTGAAAGTATAATTGAAGATCTCGTAATTGCTTCAGCATCCGTCGACCGACACCGAAGAGAACTGTCTGTTGCAAGTCTAAAACAAAAACAAATATCTGTTTTTTAAACCAGTAATCAATTGATTGCCAATTTCTTACTATTTCATTCCATGCACCAATCGAATAATAAATTTTGTCACCTAAAAGGCGTCTAATGAACTATATTTCTTGGACTTCCCGGCTATAGCGTTTTCCCGGTTATAGCGCTTTTTTGGCTTAGACCCCAGAAGGGCGTTATAACGAAGTTTTACTGTATTTCGGTTTGTTTCATACAGAGATGGCTCATATAATATTGAAATCCAGTTTTGTTTATCAGATTATAAAGCCCTTCTTTACAGTTCTTACTGGAAGAACAACAATTTTTACATAAGCTCCTATAAATATGGCATTGCTGGTCATGTTGTACCAATAGAAACCTGTCGGAACCCTATTTAGAAGTACCACAGAAGATCAATAATAGCTTAATTATCTTAATTCAGCAATGTAAATTACCATTATGGTCTGGCCGGAAAAGAATATTCATGACCTTAAATACCTGAACTGTTTACCTACAATTATGACAACCCTCAAGTCTATAAAGACACGTAGCTACTCCACATAAAGTGAACATTCATATCAAGCTCTCGGCCGTCCTGGATTATTGCACATCGCAATCATTTTGCGTTCGTCACCTAAAAATGAAGCATTTAAAACAAATTTTGACGATATTCATTTCATCGTAACGGTCAAAATCACAATGAAAACAGTCTATCCTGCTCAGTCAAAACGGACTCCCATCCGCTTTCAACCTTCAAGTTTCTATTAGAAAGTTAAGATTGAGCTGCGTGAAATTCGAGAATTGTCGTATCGGATTATGAGGGAACCACATAAAAGGCTTCGCGGACCACCTAGGGTCGCCTCAGGGACCACCAGAGGTCCGCGGACCACCGGTTAAGAACCGTTGATTTAACCCATAGCTTGGGCAATGGCACAATAGACCAACGGTCGCAGTGCCCAGGGCTACCTAACAGCTACATCCCACACTAAATCTAAATCTAACTACCGTTGAACCTGGCTAATCGGACCCCCTACGAATTAGAGGGTAGGGCGGATCGGTCCAACAGTCGGATTATCCGGAGGCTTTAAACAATGCCTTTTTCAATTATATTCTTCCATGTGTCGACCACTAGTAAAACAACATCAGATTCTGGTTTTTTTTTTCGTTAAAAATTGTCACTCGAAATTTTTATTAAGTCGATTTCTTGTGGTGGTTCGTGAATTTCTCATTACATTAGAGCCCCGATATTTCGGATTGATTGGGACCGGACCCTATCCGGATTATCGAAATGTCCGAATTTTCGAAAAGTACTAATTTTTACCTTGGTGGAGAGTATTTATACTCAAATCATAAAAAAGATAACCATTCTAACGATAATTAATAATTTCGTATTCGAAATTTGCCTTATCTTAAGTTCATATATGTAGAAGTAAGCTTGAACAAACTTTTTGAAATTGTCGAATTTTATGAAAATTTAAACAAAATTTGGCACAAACCCTAATCCGGATTATCGAACTTCCGGATTTTCGCGGTCCGGACTATCGGGGTCCTCCTGTATAAAGATGACTGCGATTGGGTCGGATTACACGGAGAGTCGGTCTGGCGGGTGTGGGATTAGCGAGGTTCTACTGTACAGGTTTACTTTTTAACAAGTGGGAAGAAAGGAGTTTTGCTCACGTCAAACAAGTAATTTATATGTGTACACCGCCGACAGAGCGACGCGACGCTATGGAGCGCTATAAATAACGCAAGCAAGGAAGAAGAAGATGCAAGGAATAAAATCAATAGAAAAGAGGAAGATATGTAAGCTAGTAACCGAACATTACCAATTTAAATTCTATATTATGCAAAAACTAAGGACTCTACTGTAATTTCGCAGAAATAGGAACACGAGATGTCATTTTTCTGTGATCTTTATTAGTGGCTAAGATGGGCAAAGTGTGATCCTTGGCAATTACAAATATGTAATTTGGTCGAGCTTAGCAGCTCTAATTCAATTTATGGTATTTTTGGAACTTACGACCCATGTCACGGACTATGATCTCACTCACATATTAAACGAGTACCCATTTATGGGGATAAATAACACTACACTCTAAAAAGTGAATTTAAATTTCCGCTGAAAATGCGGTAATTTTACACTTTTTCCCGCTTATAATCACATACAGAGTGCATTTTTCAACAATTTATGTGTAAAATAAGAAAATTACACCAAAATCGGTGTGAAATGTATTTTTACGCTACACTTCTGTATAATTCAGATTTTCTTGTGCATTTTTACAACGTTTATTGTGTTTAATTCGGATTTGTGGTGTATTTTTACAACGGGCAGTTGAAGTTTTACTCATTTTTTGTAGCGTGCTCTCCAGTTGTCATACTTCAATCGGCTGTACTTAGCACAGTGTAACACATTTTCCGAAAATTCTCTGCATTTAGAACTCATGTGTACACGCTCTGTGGCTCACTTGTTTGAGTCGCACTCTACGATGCTAGTAATCTAGAGGTCCCAAGATATAATCTCGTCGTGGTCCAAAATTTCCGTACATGTGCGGATAGGAAATATTTAGTGCTTGCAACATTACACACCGAAACCGAAATGATATGCAATGTGACGTTGACTCGAAATTGCCTATAAACGGCTCAGTTACGGTACTGAGAAGAAGAACAAGTGTACAGATCGCACAAAAAGACCATATTGCAGCCTCCCATGTAAACGAAAAACTGATCTCTCTCTCTGAACTGAAATCTTTACAACGAAAAAAGAGTGAAACCGCATTACATTCCTATTATTACGGAGTGTTTTTACACATAGCACGGTGTAAATTTGCTAATATATTGGAGTACTTTTTTAAACATTTTTTTATGTAAAATTACAGTTGATTTGCAAATTTAGATTGCAGAGTAATTTCACTATTATAATAGAAGGAAACAAAGTTTCCTTCTATTATAAGAGTAAAAATTTCATAGAGTGTACTGAGCGTGTTGTTGGTCTCAACACCTCAACAAAAAAGCTGTTAAGAATTGGAAGTTGGATGTCACTAACACATCTGCGGCCTTGGTCCAATGTTGGACTGTCGCGCCTGCTATTTATTTATATTTTAACAGCTCTAGGATGTCCACGCCCGCTGCACACCTTGGTTCTTTTTTGAAATTCCTCTCTAAATATTTTTCTACGCACGCTCCTGTACAGTGATAGAACTTGGGGTCCTTCCATTCTTAACTGCTAAACGAAACTGATTTTAGATATTATGAGAAATAGAAGTGGTAACACGCGAGCAGTTAAAAAATTATAAATTCTTAACCCTGCAGACAGGGTTTTGATTTTTTTAATAAATTTTCTCATCCTACCAATTAAAAACTATTCTAGATAGAAATATACAATATGTTTATAAGGATTATACATACAACCACATATCTTTTTAGAGGACCGTATACCAACACATCAGCTTGACGGACCAGTGGTGAAAATAAAGATGGAAATATAATTTGTTCTGTGTTAACAAAAAACAAAGTTAAATTTGAAACTTTGTACAAACTATTGGATAAATCATTTATTTCCAATTTTAACGCTGTTAGGAAATAATTTTGGCATTATTTTTTTTGTGACGGGCGACACACATATTAGGTTGTACCACCCAAGTAACAATTTCATCCCTATAATATTTCATAGAATATTTCCTTCTAACGATAATAGGGGCACTTTACAGGGTATAAACTCTGAATAATAGTCCAATAATGGCGTTTGGCGCCGTTTTTTGATCTAATTGCACCTTATTGTAGCACTGAACTAAGCTTTGAAAAAGACATACATCATGTGTTATGTCATCATTTTCTGTCATTTTCTCGTGAAAAAAGAAAAAAAAATAATTCCCCCAGCCAGCGTCGAACCAGCAACTGTCGTACACCAGTCCGACCCCGTAACCACTCGGCCAACCTCACATATAGTTAACATTGCTCGTAAACACTACAAGTGCTAAACACTTCTTTATCGACTCTTCTCCATTGCACCTTCTTCTTTATATGTCAATCAGTTGAAGTTGAATAAATCCACACATTCATCAATAAAATGCAGACATTTTCTGCGCTGAGATTATCTTAATTGATTCATAAGTTAACAAGGAGTGAGGAAATGTTGGTTTCATGCAATATTTCAATGAATTCAATTCAAGAAACGTGGTATTGCAGAGCACTCCATAAGTGTCAATTCTTAAAAAAATCACAAAGTCCATCCGTCTATAAAAATACGCAGAACAATTTATTGGATGACCATACGAATGTCACACTATAAAAATGACACTGACTGTACTATAGAAGAATATATGCATGTGTGTGAGTTAACTTAGAGAGACTATTGCATGTGTGTGCTGTATCATCCAATAAACACAAGAGAGGAGTATTTAAAGGAGCGTATTTTTTAGGTTAACGTTTAGAGACAGTTTTATCGAAGTTTTATACCACTATCTTTAAATTTATTCCATAATGATGATAGAAGCTTTCCGGAAAATACTTTAAGGATGTTTTATCGGATCAAAATATTACTTTAAGCTATGTCACACTATAAATTTCTTGGTACTATATGATTGCTACAGTGTAAAGGCCTTCTTTAAAGCAAACGAATTGTTGCTTGGGCAGTCGGTAGTTAAAGATTTAAGAATCCGCTGAGTATTTTTGTCTACAACTCTCGTGCTAGAAATCACATGAGAAATAAGCACGTGCGTTTATACGGAAGTTTCCCCAGTTTTGCATTTGGAATTTTTAGGTATCGTCAACTCAATGCAGCTGCGAATGGTAACTCCCGAAAAAAACAAAATGCGCATCCGATTTTTTCCCAATAAATCGCAATCTCCGACTATCTCTTTTAATAGTTTATCGCCCGTAACCACTTTTGTCGCTCCATAAAAATCAAATAACATTAAATCGATATCGCAACGTGATTGGACATTGAATCTCTCCGTTGCCACCATCAACTCTACCAATCCAGAATCACTTCATTGCCATGTAATCCATCATCATGAAAGCAGGGAAAAAAGTAGCATTGAATTTTCAACGTTATCAACAACATGATTCGTCCAATCTTCTGCATGGTCGTCGCGCCGTTTGCCGCGTTGTCCCGGACGTCATCATTATCGTTGCCCGTCGACGGGGAGTATAATATCCTTGAATCAAGTTGCGCGAAATGGTCTCTTCATTCCTCGGCTATATGCGACCCTGCTCTTGAATGTTATACGCATATATCAAGCGAGTAAACCAAACCCATAAAATGCCAGCAAAACATCCGTCCCTTTGGAGCGCGGGTAATGTTCCAACCCTCCACCGCCAAGCCATCGGAATGATTGATTGCTCATCATTTTTCATCCTTAATGAAAATGCACCCTGCTGGCTGGCATCAGAGTCGACGCTGCTGATTGCAACTACAGAGCACAATGACAGTAGTATAGTCGGATGTAGGTGTGTACTGTGTACGAGTATGTATAATATAAAGAGTGGTCATATCACTATGGTTTCAAGCTATGCTCTGTGCTTTTTATATTGTACATAATTAAAGATTTAAGATTCGTGGACATTTGTTTTCAGCAGATATGACGACATGATCAATTGAAGAGTGTTTCACTATCAAACACTCATGGCGGGGCAGAGTTGTATTTTTTTTTTATCACTAGAACAAACATCAAAACAAAATTTCTAACCACTTCATTTGAATCGTATCGATGGATGCATCTCGTCTCGTACGCTGTCTCGTCTTCGACTAACTTGTCGTTTCAAATCATTTAACAATTCAGCCATAGCAATTTCTCGATTAGATGTATCTACTGCAGCAATCAACTGCAGTTGTATACATACATATTTCGCATTGAATGCAAAGAGTAGTTCAATCAAAACGCCCCTACTATACCTGTCGCTGACATACTCAAAGTATTGGCGAGAATTGGATTCAAATTGACTCAAAATTTCTACGTGTTTGAACACCCCAGTCGAACGACTGTTCATTCATCCTTTCACCGGCCATCAGAGAAAATTGAGAGATTTTTCCGCGGGCGCTGGCTGTTTCCATTTGATACCTCGTCGTTTCTCTGAAACATTTATACCCGCTACATACCTGTAGATGGGAATTGCCGACAAAATCTGGTAATGATTTTGATTGGAGAAAAACGAGAATCAGTCTTTTGAGTGTGCGGATCCGCCGATTAAAAAGAGGGTGGAAATCTGATCAAACGCGAAAATTTGAAGTTTAATTTTGACGCAGTCATCTTCTTTACGTGCCAATTAATGTTGAACCCTTTTGAAGTGAAGCGGTGTGATGTAGGTGGAGTTGGCTTTAACTTGCTGTTCTATTCAAATAAAAAGTTTAAGCTAAGAATAAGCTTTTATAATTTGAGGGCACAGGGCACAATACCTAATGAAGTTATTCCGTCTCTCAATCTATCTATGTATTTTATACATTATGTACAATACTTACACAGTTTTTCTTTTTAAAATTTATATATAAATTAATTTATTTTCCCGACTTAAAAAGCGCAATTTCTTCATCATTGTGCTTGATCATTTCAGAAACACAATTGTTTATTACATCCCCGAATGCGAATATGAAGGGTCGAAGGTGGATTTATCGAAACAAAGGCATCTTTTACTCTTTGATGTGACCCGAATTGAGCGTCCCTATTTTATTTTTCGAGTATTGTCGCCTTAAGCAATCGTAACATTTACATACCATTCCGCTGTACATTTACCCGTCGTTTGACTTTTTTTTATTCTATGGGAAACTTCCATTTAAAATTATATTTTCAGCGAAATCAAATACAAAAAGCTTTGCTTTTTGATTGTATAACGTCTGTATGAGACATTCGCTTGCCAAAGGCGTCCTTTCCGATAATCAATTTTAATATTTTGTTTTCAAAACGAGATTTTGCCGTGACATATTTCTGTAATAATTGCGTTGGTCATTATACAATTGTCACAAATACATACATATATGGGTAAATTAATTGCGTGGAATTTTGTTTTGATCAAAGTAATTTCCAGGGAAATTATGACATTTTGAAATGTGAGCTTTATATAGCTAAAAGGAGTCTACATTTCCAGATAAAACCCATGATTTGAATTTTGTTAGGTATGTTTAGAATGTGCTGGATTATTGGCTTTCATAATTAGAAAAAAAAACATAGGGATAGATAGGTTTATTAATGAATGCTCAAAATGGGGTGTAGAGAAGAAGTTATTACTATTTTGAGTTCAGGGTTTTAATAAGAGTGGTATAAACATACTAAAAGTAGCTGAGTCTGGAAGGTGAGCTAACGAGGAGAGGGGGTGTAATTTTCAGGACTTTCGGTTTTATCGCGGAAACGGTGAATCCTAGCAAAAAAAAATTGCGTAAGCAAGAACTAAAGCTCACTATATTTACTATAACTTTGTTTTTGCAAATGTATGTCGAATTCCTAACTGGTCTCTCTATAAAGCTAGTCGTCTTCTTTCACCGAATTGACAGCTTGCGTCTTGTCCGATTTGTATTGTACGAAGATGATATCTCAGGCAAGAGTTGTCTGTAAGAACTCGGACTTTACTTCTGCTTAGTACTCAGTTGAAGTAGCTCAGCCGATCTTCCATGGAAAGTACACTGCTATAAATATATTAGATGGGCTAAGCCCAAGCAAGTTCTCCAAATACTCAGTTGTGGGTCGCTTGCAACAATTTGCGAGGAGGACACTTCGAACAGTACTTCTAATTTTAAGTTCGTATTATAAGATTGCTTTTTCTTTTTCTTCGTTTTTTTTTTATGAAAAAAAATCGTGTTTACTAAATAAAAAAAAAATTTTGTCAGATAGCCACACAATTATTTTACTAGACGAAATTCCTTAATTTAATTTGTCAGATCGATTTATCTCCGGTGTCGGTTGTATTATGACTAAGGCCGTGTTTTTTTTATATCGGGGGCAGGTTTGCTAGCCCAGACGCGCAAAAAAAAACTATCGAGGGTAGCATGCAGGTTAAATTTCAAATTGTCACGTAGGCATTGCCATTAATTTCAAAACATTGCTCAAAAATATTAAAGCCCCGTTTTCACTTTACAAACGTAAAAGTTAACATGTAATTTTTTTAATGAAAACATATTTTTATGTAGGAATCATAACTTTTTTAGAATAAGAATTCGACGAACAACATTTTTCACATGAATTTACAAACAAAAACTATATTTCTGCACACACTTGTGTGTTGCATGTAAACTATACCTTAGAGCTTTTCATTACAAAATTTAATTTTTGCTAATCATTGGAAAACGTACTAGAAAATAATTGGGATTGCATACATTTTGGCGAGTTTTGGAAAGCTCATTAAATCTGGATAGCAATATAATTTGTAACCTGAATAAAGTCACAGGTTAGCGTTTGTATGAAAATTACCCCGGATAGTGTAGGTTAGCTAATTAAAAAACACGGCCTAAGTCGTTAGTGGAAATATATTCTACCGATACTGCATTACTGAAATAATCCTAAAGGTTATATAAGGACAGTATATGACCTTGGCACCTTAGGGTTAAAGACATACCAATCTCAGCAGGACACACCCCATAGTATCTAACTATTGGTAGCCTCACGGGTAACTACTGCAAGAGATAAAATAAGTTTCACTATCAAAAAAGACGCCTCCACTGAAATTAAACCAGGCTATGCCAAGTAGACTCAGAGTAACCCAACCTTATTAGTGAATTGTCGGCAATTGCTCAGTTTAGGCCCCAGCGTCTACCTTAATGTTACGATACAATAAAACAGTGATTTCCTTCGGGTGCATTGTATGATTTACTAAAAATTAAATGCCGAATATAGGAATTTTATATAAATTCGATTCAACTATGTATTTTTTACTTTATTTTAACCGCGAACGTTTGGTCCTGAATTTTATTGCCTTTAAATACATTTTTAAAGGAACGGTGCAGTAGGGTTTTGGGCCTGGGGTTTCACACGTTTTCATTGTGTAAATTTGAATGGAAATTTAAATGATTTGGGACTCCTTACATACAAAAACACGAAAGTACGCCCAAATTACAAAATTCCACTTGGAAAATGGCTGTATGTCTGTAGGTGATAACGGTATTTCCTTCGATTAAATTCACTTGGTGAAAAAATTTTCAGTAGTCTGTTTGTTCTCTTAATGACACAAGGTCTGAAACCCGAAGTGTCGTTAGATTTTTTTATTAAAAACTGTACAAATTTGAAAGTCATTAGGACAGTTCCAGAGGAAATAAAACATCAAATAACGGTACAAAAGGATAGTTTTAATGTGGAAAATCTATAGCTAATAATGAGTAGGATGTTCTACTCATTAAGTGATTTGAACTCCAAAAGTCACTCTGGTATAGAATTGTATAGGTTTTAACGGTAATTTAGGTTAATTTCGTCCCAAGCTCCCCTAATCACTTGCAGAAGCTCTTCAGTGTTGTTGTCGTCTAACGGTATAGATCTTCTTTGTAATCCATATCCAAACATTTTGATCGTATTTAGATCTGGGGAGAAACAAAATATTTTTCTAAGCCTGGGCGTTCTAAATACCCCTCAATTCAACAAACTCAGTTGTTCCACACCAATATATTCGACCCTACACCACGAAACTTTTTACTCTTGAGTGTTCCTTCGATAAAATAATTCCTTCTTACTCAAATCGTAGAAATAATACCTGAATCCATCTGGACCGATGAGAATGGTTTTTTTTTTCTTCAATGAAAAAAAGTACGCTTCCACTCATTTGTCCAATCCATACAATTTGATCTTTGGAGTTGAATAACTTGTAAAGGAACTATTAAGCTAATAGGAATGAGCGGTATTCAGAGCGTCCAGGCCTATGAAATTATTCTTCCTAATGTAAGGCTTAAGATTACCGCCATTTTCCATGATACTCCTATAAGATTTCAACAAGATATTGACCCCATTCTGAAAGCAAGGCTGATACAAAATTGGTTTCAAGACCAATCCATCGACGTTATGAAATCACCACCATACTCACTAGAACTAAATACTATCAAAAATGTTTGGAGATGGATGACAAGGAAGATCTATACCGTTAGATGATAGTTTAAGAACACTGAAGTGCTTCTGCAAGCAATTAGAGGAGCGTGGAACGAAATTAAAATCCTCAACAGTGAGTTATTCTATGCTTTTTCTGTGAATATATTTAGTTATCTCGTTTCATTACTAAATATATGTAACAAACTCTTTTTTGTAAGTTTCCAATGTTCCCACCTAATAGTGTGTCAGTTTTTAGCAATTATAGGAGAAGAAGTGTGAAAATACGAACCAAAATTACTTTCTAAAAATTGCGTAAGTCAAAAGCGGAGAAAGATTATTTAAAATCGTTAAATATTACCCGGAATTTTAGAGAACAAAGGTAAAAGGGTTGTTTATGCGATTGTTTGTTAATTTGTTAAAAAATTTAAAATTTGGAGGTGTTAGTTGACAAAAAACTGACGGGTTTAAGGTATATTTCATTGCTCAAGTATTTTGATAAACAATAGGGGTACTGCAATAACTTGATAAGTGTATTAAGTTGGTTTTTAGGTTAAAAGCAGTTATAGACTTAGTAATTAATGAATTGTATGCTTGAAACCCCCAACATATTGAATGGCTGCAATAGAGTCCATCTTGCAATTATGGGGCTGTTCCAATACTTAAGAAAATGATCTAATCTAAATACTGTACTTAAATCAAAATTAATAAAAATGCATTTAACGTATAGTGATCGTTTGTTGCTCCACAAACTACTACTACTTTGTCGACAGGGACTTTTTGACCAGCCTTATGGACGGTTGAGAGGCAACTATCACCTTTGTCCGTTGTGACCCTCAATTCCTAATCCTCAGATCCTAATTCATCCGAATATAGTTTTTAGTATGTTATGCATTAAAGCTTTGGTCTGCAAACAGTTAAACGTGTGAATCAGTTTCTAAGATTTGATAAATTAGTACAATCCAATGCATAAAATTAGCGCGATCTTCTAAAGGCTTCCCGTACTACATATATAGTCCAAGCTGTCGCGTTGCTCGTGTTGGCGCGTCCCCCATTTTGGCGAAAATTACTCGACTCCACTGTCCATGTAGCTAGGGGGTTGTGTCATCGCAGAGGCATACGAGTTAATTTTGCCTTTTCATCACACATATTTAAGCCACAGTGCTTCCGACTTGCTTTTGATTTTGGCCCTGAAATTTAGGTATCCATTGGCTTCGCCATTTTTTGAAGACTCCAGGGTGGATTTCAATATGGGTTTATCAATTCTTTGAAGGTATTCTGGCAAACGGACTAGAATATAGTAAAATATTTCGAATAGAAAGGTATCCAGTACCTTAACAGGCACTTATATTATGCAAGTGTATGCGATGTTGGCGTTGAAGAAAAGTTTGTTATTTGCAGGAAAAAAAAGAAACAAATTAGAAACAGTTGTTTAACGGAAATGAAATATGTATTTGTAATTTTCAAATCCAGAATTGCTTCAATAATTACTAAGCCACAATTGAAATACCAGCTGGGATTAAAATACATAAATAAGCTTATTTTATTCTATTATTTTTTAAGAGTGCCCTATATAATATTTACCTCAGGTTGACAGCTGCCATTGTCTATGCGCTCTAATACACTAACAAATATAAAAAACGAATATAACACTAAAAATCTCAATCAAAACACTATAAAATTAAATCTTTTTTTTTTTTTGTTCGAGCAAATGCATTTTTTTTACATGGTAAACCCGTATACCTGCCTCCAGGCGGGTATTCTCACTTCTCATTTCTAAAGTAATCATCGACAAAATTCATGAAATTGATTTAAGAATATCATTTACCAGAACATACTTATACTAAATACAAAATTCTTGTATAAATATTTCTTGCCGTTAAGAGTTGCGGGTTTGAGGGTTAACTTAAATTACCGTTAAAACCTATACAATTCTATCCCAGATTGACTTTTTGAGCTCAAATTACTTAAAGGTGTTCTACTCATTACTAGCTAGATTTTCCAGATTAAAATTATTCGTTTGTCCCGTTATTTGATGTTTTATTTCATCTGGAAATATCCTAATGACTTTCACGTTTGTATACAGTTTTCAAGAATTCTCGTAAGAAAATCCTAACTGGACTCCGTGTTTGAGACGTTGTGTTATTGTGCCAAGTAGGCTACTGAAAATATTAGAGAGTTTTAGCAAGTCGTTTGGAATAAAACGACATAATTTGACATTCCATATAAAAATTCGCTTGCTTACCGTATACGAAACAAAATATCTTAATTTTGCTTGTCCTAAGTAGGCATAGGTGTAAAAAACGACAAATTATTTCGCCAATTTCGACTGTTTCCAGAACATCAAATATACGGAAATACACCCATGCCTACTTGGGATATGTAAAATTAAGATATTTTGTTTCGTATACGGAAAGCAAGCGATATTTTATATTGAATGTCAAATTATGTCGTTTTATTTCAGACGATAAGCTAAAACTCTCTATTGTCACCAAAAGTTTGAAAAAATACAGTTATCACTTTCCGACATACATCCATTTTTCAAGTGGAAATATCCTATTGATTGGGAGTGTACATATGTATAAGGAGATTGTCATCTTGATACCCAAAATTATATTACGTCATATATGTAATTATATTCGCATTTCTCCAAACTCAGTATCAAATAATCAGCGTTTCTGAATATTACTACTGTTCAGCTACTATGCCATTCGAAATTTAATAGCTCCGATTTATCAAAAACCATGCATAGAATCCATCTTTGTTATATTATTGAAATCCATACTTGTATCTGAAAAGTTCATACAAACAGCCTGTATTTTTTTCATCAACCAGATAAAACGAAAAAACAACATTTATTATGCATACCTTCCAATCAACCATCTCGTCCGACATAATCATTAACCCATTAATGCCTGATGTTACATATATGTAACAGTAAGACATCCTTCGTTTCAAACGGCTGCTAAAGGAATAGGATATCAATTCGGCAATAAAAAGTATTTTATTCTGTACTGGACACTATTAGCAATGCGTAGAAATGAATTTAGCTCAATTTGGTTTACTATTGTGGAAGTTATAGAGGTTTTTTTCTGATGGTTTTTTCGAAGTTGAGAAAAATCGTCACGATGGCAAAAGTAGTAGAGGAATTTTATTTTTATATTTAATTGTATGGAAAAAATTGGGGAAAAATTAATGGTATGTTATTACATAGTCTTTTTGAAACCATACAAAAAATAAATGAAATAAACAATGTCCGTAGTTTACGTTTTATAAGTACTTATATAACACTGTTACATATATGTAACATCCGTCCTGATATGGGGAAAATGCACTCCTCGTATACGAGGTATACGAGTATGTACTTTTTTAGTGTTTTTATTTTTATTTTACGGATTTTTTACACTCTTGACGCGATAGTCTGGATTAATTATAAAAAAAGAAGTTCGGATTCCCAAAAAATCCGGATTAACGAAAATTACGGATTTTAAAAAGACATTTTTATCTAGGAAATCAGCATAAATAGTCTTCATAAATGTTAAAATTTAAAAGAAAAAATTGCTATTATTTAGGTTTTTCCTTAAAATTGGTCATGTCACACGATTTTCTAGACCCTTTTGTCTTCTTGACTTGCAAATTGAGCGGCCATATTTGCCATAACATACCAAAAATATTGATACAATAGATGTCCTAATGTGGATTAAAATGATAGCCGGATTCAAGGGTATCTGGAGCCTGGAGTCAAGGCTTTTTTTCATGAGGCCAAGGATTAGTTATTCTATTTAATTCTGCTAATATAATATTTAAAAGGATATATTTTGAGCTACGAAAGAAGAAATGGTTTCTAATGTAGACTAAATTATAGAAAAGGAGGAATTATAGGCTCTATATTTAGTCCTCTTCAGACAAATTAGGCGGATTGACAAATTGACAAAAAAAAAATTAAACAACAATTTTATAATTTACGGGCAAATCTTCCATAATCCTCAAAATCTGTATTGGTAGCTACTGTAGTTCTATAAACTTTTTTCCCATTCACAAACTGTAAAATCTATTATTGGGTGTTCAAGAAACTTCTCAATAAAACAAAAACAACTCCACATACAAAAACACATATATAATAAAATAAAATAATACAATATTTGACATAATATTTTTGTAAGGCTGTTCATTTTTCGCACACATTTGTAATAATTCTACGTTATTGTTGCCTTATCTACACTCCAAATTTTATGTAAAATATCGGCTTTCATATATTTTACGCTTTATTAATAAAAAATTTACTTAAATGTTTTCTTTTAAAACAAAAATCAAAAATATTCTTTGAATACATTTTCCCCGTATCATGCCTGATGTTACATATATGTAACACCCTCGAGTACCTCGAGTGCCTGATGTTACATATATGTAACAGTGCCGGGAGCCTGAACCCGGCATCCGAGGAAAAAATTTTTTTCTACAAAATGTGTTTTTAGCCATTTCTAGCCGACGTGGAAAATTTCAGGTCAATCGGTAAGATTTTAGGGTCTCGTCGTTAATGGGTTAACCAATCCCCTTTCAGTCAATTAAATTCTTGTTTCTTTTTTTATGCTTAAATTCAAAATTAATTCCCTCTTTAATAAATAACTGTCATCTGTGTTTGAAAGAAATAATACCAATATATCACGGAATATTAAATAATAAAATAAAAACTCTTTTAAAGACAATAATAAAAAAACCTGAGCTGAGATGAAATCAAACAAATCGGAAACATCCAAGCAATGTATACGAATGTAGGAATACAGAATGGACATTGTGATTTCTGAAAAGGCCACTCATCAAACTTATGGATTTGGGTATATACATACAATTCTGATGATGAACTCTCCCATATAGAGTGATATATGCAAATGGCGATGCCTCGAGCCGAAGGAAAAAATAATAAATAGAAAAGTCATCAAATAAAACCACTGGAGCAATCATCTTCAAGGTAAGACAATATTTAATCTTTTCAGAAAAAGATTGGATTCTGATAGATGAACGAACAGAACGACACAGATCAATATGCAAATTAATTTTTGTGATTTAGTTTCGTTCAGAAAAATGTATGAGAGTTACGTATTGGTTTTAAGGGTGAGGTGTGGAATTCAATTTACAACTTATATTTGTAAATGTGCAAAGGTGTTAGCTTTCCGTTGTGATGTTAAGGATCTTTCAGAACTTTCAACTTATATCTTTGTAAAAGTGTTTAGTAGACCAGCCTAGACTAGGAATCTATTATCGACCAATTGAATTTAACAACAATTTAAAGCGCCTTTTTCATTTTGCCTCTAGGCTTCAACGTGATTAATGATGGATGAAATTCGTGGTATTCTGAGTACCGTATAGCCCCATGTGGCGCCATGGTGCGTTAACTCAGTCGTTTATAGGCAATTTCGAGTCAACGTAACATTGCATATCATTTCGGAGTGTATATAATGTTGCAAGCATTATATATTTCCTATCCGCACACGTACGGAAATTTTGGACCTCGCCGAGATTCGATCTCCGGACCTCTATAGATTACTACCATCGTAGAGTGCGACTCAACCAAGTGAGTCACAGAACGGGTTCATTTGATTAAGTATGACCTTATTCAAGAAATGCACGAGTACTTATACACGCTTAGCGAAAAAAATCAAAACCACCCCATTAAACAAAATTACCATTTTCTCCGACAAAATTCTGATTTCACCTTCAAAAAGATGCCGCAAATATCGATCACATTAATATATCACAATATTGAAGACGCATATCTTGAAAATCAGATATTTGTTACCCATCGACAAAATCACAGTGGTCTCCGCCATTTGACCGTTTATCGGTCTTAATGAATATGCAAAGGATTATTAACACTATTGTCATCATGTCAGATTGTGCTCGATTTATGGTAGTGGCTGCTAACATAAAACATCGACCGACCAAACAACCCAATAGAGACGATGCCAATATACATATAGGCAGACGCAGTCCCCCAAAAGCCAAATATGTTAGCACATTATTTTAAATAAAAATTGAAAAACACGATTAAGACTCATATAAAAACTTGACGCTGATATTAATGAGACCAATTAACAACACAAACCAATATCTTTCCATCTTTTTTAAAGTGTAGAAGATGGACAACATCATGGATCAGGGAAAAAAAATCGACCACAGAAATAAGATACCAGCATCTGGTCTACCGAAAACGACATTTGCTCCAACAGTGATATCCCATCAACAACTCGTCGTCGCAATCATTTATTAATACCCAAAACCCACTGTAGTCGTTGACAACGGATGGACGAGTATGGTTTCATCCTATTCCGTAAAATTGGAAATAACAAAAACAATGACAGTGAACGTTAATTTTGAAAAGATCGTAAATATATTCATCTTAACACTATAGAAAAAAAGTCCCTGACTCTGACTAATTAGACATAAAATTCAAACAAATCATTGAAGTAAAATGACGCCTTTTGGCTGTTTATTAAAATTTTTCTGGACATTGGAAATTGATATAGGTTTTTTTTTTTGGCGGAGGCTGGTTCTGAACAAAACATGTGGAGATATTAATAATCAGAAGCAGCATAATGATGCCCGTTATGAATCGAATGAAATTAATATCACGATGCAGTTTGTCGTCCCGACTGGAGCCAGACAAGAGTGTAGTAGACCCATTAGTTGCGTATTTTAGGCAAAAAAGCCAACTTTAGTAACTTTTTAATATCTTAAGTGAAGTTAAAATTTAGGTAGGTATAGAATTGTAATGCATGAAATAGCAAAAGAAACCTGTTTGCGATATCTTATTTCTGCTAATTTATTAATAATTGGCTGAATTCAAATTGTAAGAAAACGACCGGACGGGTAAACTTGCACGACAAGAACCATCGTATGATCATTTCACACTATCCGATCAAAACACGGACCGGCGAACAATAATCACACAGCAAGTATGTATAAATGTTGCCATGCACGCTCCAAAGTTAGTGTACAATGAAGTGACGAGTCGACAAGATTAAAATGCAAGTAAAACACGCGCTAATTGTCTTTGCAGAACGCCTGAATTATTGGTAGATGCAATCGTCTTATCGATCGTACGATTCCTACGAAAGAAAAACAATCGTGTCACGATTTTTTTCTTTCGTAAGACTCGTTCTTACAATTTGAAATGAACAATGCTTGTCTGCTGGCCACTACAAAAGCTCTCTTGTCTTGCAAGTTTACCCGTCCGGTTTCGTCTTATAGTCTGAAATCAGCCATTAGTTATTTTGTGTATACATAATTATTGTTTTTTTTTAATTTTATATGTTTGTGCCAACAGTTAGTAATTAGAGCTCAAAAAGTTAATCTGGGATAGAATTGTATAGGTTTTAACGGTAAATTAAATTAATTTCACCCTAAACTCTTCGAAACGTTCGCAGAAGAGCTTCGGTGTTCTTAAACTATTGTCTAACGGTATAGAACTTCTATGTCATTCATCCCCACACTTTTTTGATGGTATTTAGATCTAGGAAATATGGAGATCTTTCCCAAACCTTGATTAGTTGGTATTGAAACCAATCTTTTATCAGTCTTGCTCCATGATTGACGCCATTATCTTGTTAAAATCTCAAAGAAGTTGAATGGAAAATGTCGGTAATTTGAAGAACTATATTACACAGAATATTCTTGTAAGCCTGGACGTTGTGAATACCGCTAATTTCCACAAGCTCAATAATTCCACACAGAGACATTCAACCCCATACTTCGACATTTCTTACTCTGAGTGATGCGTCTACCAAATTAATTTCTTCTTGCTCCAATCGTGGAAATAATATCTAAATCCATCTGAACCGACGAGATTTAATCTTTTCCGTCAGTAAAAATAACGCGTTTGTCCAATCCATACAGTTTCTCCATTGAGGTTGAATATCTTGGTATGGAACTACTGAGCTTTCTTAAATTAGGGGTACTCAAGAGTACCCGCAGGCTTTTGAAGATATTCTTCCTAATGTATTGCCTAAAACTAATTATGAAGCAAGGCTGATAAAAGATTGATTTCAAGACCAACTATTCAAGGTTATGGAAAGACCTACATACTTCCTAGATCTAAATATCATCAAAAAAGTGTAGGAATGAATGACGGGGAAGATCTACACCGTTAGACGATAGTTTAAGAACACTGAAGCTCTTTGGCGTATGTTTAGGCTTCATGCACACGACGCGAAAACGGCTCGCAAGCTCGACACATCGAAATGCATTGGCTCTTATGGGAAGCTCACGACAGCGAGAGCCGTGTCGCTGTCAAATCACAACTAGCGAGACGTGTTTTCACATATCGTGCACCACAATCCGCAAATTCACGGCTCGCGAGCCGTGTTTTGACTGTGCACGGCTCTCGCTTGCTGTCGCTCGTCATGAGCTTCCCATAAGAGCCAATGCATTTCGATGTGTCGAGCTTAGAGGAGCTCGGGACGAAATCAACTTAATTTACGTTTAAAACCTATACAATTCTATCCCAGATTAAGTTTTTGAGCTCAAATTATTTAAAAAAAGTTCTCTTATTACCAGCTTAATTTTTCAAAGTAAAATTATCCCTTCGTACCGTTAATTCATGTTTTATTTCCACTGGAACTATCCTATTGACTTCACCATTTGTACTGTTTTTAAAAATTCTCGTAAGAAAATCCTAACGGGACTCCAGATTTGAGACATTTTGCTATTCAAAGAATAGGCAGGCTACTGTTAATATTTTCACCAAGTTTGAAGAAAATACCGTTATCACTTCCCGATATACAGCCATTTTTCAAGTGAAACTATCCTATTGATTGGAAGTGTAAGCAAAAGCTACAAGCTTCCCGCTTCGTAGGGCCTGAGCACGAATATATTGTTAGCAGTGGCGCAACTAGAATCTTGTCCTGGAGGGGGCTAAAGTCGTCCATAACACCAGACATTTGAGTTCGCCTCCAGAAGGTTGAGTGATGGTGCTATTTTCCAGTAATTACGCTATACGGTGGGGTTTGAAGCTATCATTGCATTCACGCTTATTTTCTATAAAACTGAAATGGAACGTTTCACGAGTAAGTTCCAGGGGCAGCTGGGTATTGTGAAACAAATGTCGCACCGTAATTAGAAAATAAATTGTGCTCAGTTCAATTTTTTACTTATTTTACTCAACAATTTGCTTCGAAATATTTTTACGAAATGTTGTGCAGAAATTTGTTTTACCGATGGCAACTTTTTAATTTAACATTCATCTACAATTTCAATTGCAATGAGAAATTCACAAGTTTAGTCGAAATGTTTCACACATGTTTCAGCTGTAAAATATTTAGAGTTCGGTAAAAATTATATTATCGAAGCAGGCGGATTTTTGCGGAGTATTTATCTATGTATGTAAATACTGTATATGTATTCCGAAAGACATTTTTTTTTTGCAAAAACCATAGCCATCCGCCGTTGTCTTCTTCTTTTGCGCAAAAACTCAAAAATTCTGGTAAGAATATTTCCTCTTGTACAGACCATTGAAGCTGATGAATAACCTATGCTCCAATTCATATTTTTATCAATTCGCACCGAAATAGATTGCTTCATATTTCGGTTTGCAGTTTTTTCTTTCCCTATTTCTGGGTCTGGGAGGGGCTTTAGCCCCCTTAGCCCCTCCCGTGGTTGCGCCACTGATTGTTAGCATTGGTTTGTATGGTTTCGATAAATACTCAAGAAACAATTTGATCTTTATCTGTAGCGAAATGACAAAAAAAAAACAAGATTTAGGCGCTGTTGTCTCTTTTCGGGGCTATTCGCGAACGATATCAATGGCGCATTCGGTACAACCACGTTGTATCAATTGTACGATGAGCTGGAAGTATCGAAAATTTAAGATACAACGTTTTTAATGGGCGATGCATATATACAAGGAATAGACGATAATCGCATGCCAAAGAACGTGATGAACGCACAAAGAATTGACGGAGCGCGGTTGCGTGGACGATCGAGAGCTCGTTGGCAGAACTCTGTAGGTGGAGACGCTTCCGAAACTGCAGGACAAGGTCACGCGACAATTGGAGGTCAACGATTCAGGCGGCCAAAGCCCGGCGTGGGGCTATTGTGCCACATTGATAATGATGTGTCTTTAAAGAATGGGTACAGCAAGGTACAGAAAAAAATAAAACAAAGAAGGTTATTAGGTCTAAGTGTTTAGCTTTCCATGGTCTTATGTCTCGCTGAGGATAAGAACACGCTTCGGTGTTTTGGAAAATATTGAATCATATCTTCGTGGCATCATCTGCCCCAGGCTCCAGCCTACTGGTAAATCCACCACTGAGGATAGTTTCATAAATAAACTCTCCACTCGGCCTATACCTTTGATATTCAAGAGGCGTTCGACCAGTGGGATTTACCCCTTTGCCGCTAGTACGCTATTCACATATTGCTTCTCCTACTGAAAGCCTACTTTTTGTCGATAGTGCGGAATATTTGGGAAGAATTATACTTCATCCACCTCCAATTATTTTCAATTTACACTTTGTACTGAAGTACGTGTGATCTTCCAGCTTTCCGCTTCAATATTTATCACAGAGTGTGAAGCTTATGCAATAATTTTCTGTTTGGAGACTCGGATTAAAGCGGTGAATCCAAAACAACGAAAGGCTCAAATATTGAAGCCGCGTTTATGGTTTGCTTCTAGACCACCATGTTGATTAAAAAATCACTTTATGTTTGATTGAAATTGATGCCTTAGCTCGTGTTTCTTATATAAACCGCACTAGCCAACTAGTCATTTTTGGTCACAATGGTCCTTGTTAGAACACTTGCGGATTGTGGTTTCCCTAGTAATGGCAATAATGTTTCTTGATGATGGCGAAAAAACACATATTTTTCACAGTATCAACTGAAACAAGGACTGACTTGTTTAAAGGAATGTCTTATAATAAGAAATGAAAACAACTTCATTTGTCTTATATTATGTGTTGTATTCTACATTTGATGTATTTTCGTGGTTGCTGCATCATACAATTCTCGAATATAACGTCGATGCTCCCAGTAGGCCAGATACTCTGTGTTTCTCCCTGTAAATTTCAAAAATAATTCCGAAAGAATTGCGAGATCTCTGCAAAAGTTTGCGTGTTCATAAGCGCACACATTGAGTGTATTTATGTACGTCCACTCCGCTAAGTACATAACGCTGAGAAAACTGTAGCGATTACATTACTCTCCACCAGAGGGCACTCAATGTTTGTGATACGTAGCGCAATAGGTCGTATGAATAAAAAAATGCTTTGCCTAATGCTTTGCTAAGAGGGAGGGGTTTTAGGAACGAGGTTCACGTTGGCACGGATAAATTGATTGAGGCTGTCACTCCTAATCTGAAATTAGTGGCAAAATTATGAGCCCTAATACAATTTTGACATTTCCAGTTTCAGCCTCCCTACCTCTGAGTGAATACACGTATATAATATTTCTTCGCTAGTCAAAGCTGGGTCATAGTTTTCTACTGTAGATTTTTTTGTAGTGCCTTCCACTAGGCCTTCTCAACCTTCAGAAGAACAGCAACATATCACCCGAGTACTGAGTCCCTCGCTCATTGTCGATAAAATTTTTTCATAAATGACTTCGATGACGGGTTTGAAATATCTTCATTTTCCGTCTTCATATAGAGAAGTACTCATTTAGCATCTCAGTGAAATCATAGTCACATGATGAATTCTAAAACTATAATAAACTGAATTTCTCTACAGTGGATTTCGAAACCACTGCCCTGTGCTTTGAAGGCGATTACTCTAGTAACTATTCCAACCAACATACTGTCTTAAAAAATAACATTAATACGAATTTCGGAAGGGGTTTGTTTGAACCCCCAAAACCCCTACGTAGGATCGCCACTGGTGTCGTGTATAGGTTGGGGAAAATTGGCAGAGTCAATAGGAATGGCATAGCTCCAAAATTTCAGTTCATTTTCATTTTTTCGGTTCTAAATATGAGAGTCACATCCAAGATGCAGATATATAAATTTAAGAAAAAATTAAAAGTTAATCAAAAAAGTGCCTTCTCCTTCCTTAACACATTCAGCTGAATTGATACTGATATGCCATGCTTAAAACTCCTCTGAAATTCGATGGTCTTAATCAGTGGCGCAACCAGGATCTTATCCTGGAGGGGGCTAAGGCCATCCATATTATCGAACATTGAGCTGCTTTCGTAAATTGGGTGATTAATTTTGTATGAATTTTTCTGCAAAAGGACATTTTGAATAACAATTTGCGAGTCTGGTGGATTTTTGTTAAAAAATTCATACAAATTTTACACTTTTTTTTACCCAATTTTCCTAATTTGAGGCTTACGCATGATCAAAGACATATTTGTACAAATTTTTCCAATAAAGAAGAATTTATGAAAAATTGCTGATGTGAGGTTTGCTTTATACACACTATTTTCACTGCCATTTGCCATTTTTTTCTTTCCGAATTTATGAGTCTGGGAGGGGCTTTAGCCCCCTTAGCCCCTCCCGTGGTCGCGCCACTGGTCTTAATTACAAGATAAGGAAGTATTTTTTTTTTTTATAAAAGTTAATCAATGCTTATTTTTGGATTTCTAACATCAAATTTTGAAATTTCTGATATGTCGAACTGACAAAAAGCCGAAGCACCGAATGTTGTTTAAAGGTTGGGCATAGCAAGGCATGAAGAAAACAGGAAGGATATTTATGTTTCGAATTCAAGCTTTAATAGGCTTCAATATTTACCCTCAGTGCTTGACGCTCTGCGGATAAATATTGAAGGCCATTTAAGCTTGAATTCGAAACCAAAACCCTTCCTGTTATTATCATGCCTTGCTATGCCCAACCTGACAATGGCGACAAATGTTTCATGTTTATATCTCACTGATGGTGAAAATACTCTTTGACTGCTCCCAAATCGCATAATGACAGTCTTCCACGAGTGTGAATAACTTAAAAAATATTTTCCCCGAATTTGCCGCCTAGGCTAAAGCCTACTCAGCCCACTGGTAAATCCGCCACTGCGTTCGACTATTAAAATTATCTAGTCCTTAGGATCTATGAGGTTCTTCGCAGTTCGCAGGTAAATCCAAATCACTTTCTTCTAATAAGTATTTAATTTCAGCTGAAGACCCATAAAGCCACAGGAATCAGCCTTAAGCCGTACTATGCACTGGTTATACGCTTATCTTGGAAAGCTTTCAAGCTGCAAAATCAATATGCACGTTGAAAATACGGCCATTGGCTGAATTCAAATTGTAAGAAAACGACCGGACGGGTAAACTTGGACGACAAGAACCATCGTATGATCATTTCACACTATCCGATCAAAACACGGACCGGCGAACAATAATCACACAGCAAGTATGTATAAATCTTGCCATGCACGCTCCAAAGTTAGTGTACAATGAAGTGACGAGTCGACAAGATTAAAATGCAAGTAAAACACGCGCTAATTTTCTTTGCAGAACGCCTGAACTATTGGTAGATGCAATCGTCTTATCGATCGTACGAAAGATCTTACGAAAGAAAAACAATCGTGTCACGATTTTTTTCTTTTGTAAGACGCGTTCTTACAATGTGAAATGCACAATGCTTGTCTACTGGCCACTACAAAAGCTCTCTTGTCTTGCAAGTTTACCCGTCTTACAATCTGAATTCAGCCATTGGCTGATTTCAGATTGTAAGACGGAACCGGACGGGTAAACTTGCAAGACAAGAGAGCTTTTGTAGTGGCCAGTAGACAAGCATTGTGCATTTCACATTGTAAGAACGCGTCTTACGAAAGAAAAAAATCGTGACACGATTGTTTTTCTTTCGTAGGAATCGTACGATCGATAAGACGATTGCATCTACCAATAGTTCAGGCGTTCTGCAAAGACAATTAGCGCGTGTTTTACTTGCATTTTAATCTTGTCGACTCGTCACTTCATTGTACACTAACTTTGGAGCGTGCATGGCAACATTTATACATACTTGCTGTGTGATTATTGTTCGCCGGTCCGTGTTTTGATCGGATAGTGTGAAATGATCATACGATGGTTCTTGTCGTGCAATTTTACCCGTCCGGTCGTTTTCTTACAATTTGAATTCAGCCATTTATTGTACGGACTCAGAAAAGTTCATATCGACAAGACGGTATTGCTACCACTTTCCGGTTAATTGTTCGGATCCTTCTGCTTGTGAGCGATAAAGAATCTAGAATAAACTCAGCAAACACAACTTTCATACAAATTAATTAAATTAAATTTTAAAAACATATCTCCAATGATGCGGAACGTGTTAATATATTATTTTCTCTTCAAGTCTAATACATTGTCCTTTCATTACATACATTCAGATTCAGATCGAGGCCCGTGAATGCTGTCATGTAACTTCTTCGTCACCTTATTTTTGTGTCCATTTAAAATACCATAAAGTGGACTTAAACCAATTTACGATCTTGAATTGTACAATCAACAAGTTCAGCATGATTCAAGAAAAATGTGACATAAAAAAATGCCAAGAAGAGTTAAAGGGTCTCTTCCGACTCAAATGCACAGCATCAACAATAAAAACAAAACTACACACAGACAATTCAAATCAACTAAAAACAACGACAACAATACCAACTCCTGCTCAACGACAATATAATAATATCGGATTGAGGTGGAGGGATATGGAGGAGATAGATGGATAATCGCATTCAACGCCGAGGCTAAACTATAGAAAGGCTACTTCATACATGCACGGCCGGTGTGTGGATATCATTGTCGGTATATCGGGATTGGGTACTGCACCGTTTCCTTGCTTTCGATTCGTTTCCTTACTCAGGAATTCCCTACAAGACGAATGACAGGCAAGCTCACCGGAGAATCCTTTATGTTGTTATTGCCCAGGCGGTGGTGTCACATTGGTATCCAACTCTTGCAACGAAGTTTCAGATATTGAGCTAACAGGGGCAACATAACATCACTATGTACATATATCTGTTAACGAATCCAACCAGTATAGAAAATAAAATGAACATACATATTTTTTTTGGCGGGGCGATGGATTGTTACAGTACAGGCTATGATCGGAAAAAAATCGATAATGGTCCTTGACGCCCTCACCTTCTACACGCGGGCTGTATTTCGAAAGAAAATCCAATTGTCATACCTTTCACGGCACAATAACATCCGTCGAGTCACGTCGCACTTTCAAAAAAGTTTAACAGCCACATCCATTCAACCAGTATTGCTTTTTTTAAGGTGAAAAGAAAGTATGCCTCGTGTTTCTTCGTTCCTGTCCTATCCTCTTGTATGTTATGTTCAGCGCAGTTTCATGTTGAGTGACAGTTGAATGGGTCTAAAATGAAGGCCATGAATATGCTTCGAGCATTATCGAGAAAAAAGTAAGACAACGTGGACCTCAGCGTTAGTGTCTTCTTAGCAATGACGTTGAAACGAGAAACATGAAAACCCGGAGAGTGCCATACTTATCGACGGTATACAACAAATCCACCATAGAGGCACACAAATATAAAACAAAAAACTGTATGGCAGACAAGCTCAGGATATAAGATGAAACAAAAGCAACAAAAAGTATGCCATTCCAATCTACTTCAGGTACATGCCGAAGGTGGTGTGCTGCGCACTAACATTTAAATATTATGGTCGTCCTTCTGTCTCTATACAACAGTGGCAGGCTGCTTGAAAATGGGCTAATTCTTCGTTCAATCCTTCCGTTCAGAAGTTTGCTTTTTGCAGTATATAGTTATACTCATTTAGGACTGCAGGAGCAGATCATGTTGGCGATCTATACCGGAGACACGAAAAGAAAAGAATGCGACAACAAAGATATTGGGGGAGGCGAAGAACAATCATGACAGCTTTAGATAAGAGCAGCGACCTATGAAAATTGATGATGACAAAATAAGAATAACAAGAAGTAACAATGCAGATAACTTGACATGAAAGAATAAATAGAAAGATATGCGCGAATGTATCCTTTTCTTTGTGATTTGATTTAAAGCTGAGAGACACGCTATACGGTTTATGCCTTGGGGGGATATTGAATATTGGTGCTGCATGCAATGAAATAGGAAAAACTTTTTTTGCACAAAATTAGTTGAGCAATTACCATTAAAAATTAAGACTCATCGAAGATCTCCCCCTTGGTTTCAATGTACATGGACTGTCAAGAGTTGCAATACAAATGTAAATTCTGGACTTTTGTGAATCGAATAGACAAACATTTTAAGCTGGAAACGAAATAAGATTTATGTCCTTCAAAGAGAGTTTTAGTGCCAAGAAGCGTTTTCCAAAAAAAAAACCTGATTGCAACCTCTGACGACATGTTCAATCCACCATACATTGAAAACCCAAGACTCCCAATCTCTCACCACCAGAATACATATATGCATTTCATTACATCCACACGCAAGATGTCCATACGTAATTGCACGACTTGCCTGAAACAATGGTCCCAATGGTCAACGATAACCATCTTTCAAGCCGTATCCGTCATTCAATATAATAAAGGTCACTTTTTTGAATTGTAGTTCAATCACATCTGCATACATTTAGGACGTAAAACAATCAAGTAAACTAAAAATGCATTCCAACCATATTGCAAAATGCTGTTTTGCTGACTTTATTCGATCGCGGAGCCCCTGTACCATTTACATTTTTCTGGACGGTGATCTTTTGAATTATTGTGTACAGGGCTATCTGCAGGTATGTTGCGGATATTGAGATTGGCTTTATGAAAGAAGTATACAGTGTCGGGTCCATAAAACTTATTCGTAGGCGTACACCAAAAAATCAAACGCCAGATACAGAATGATCAATTAAGGTGGCTCGACGGAAGATCGTGCGATTGGAAATGCTCGATTGCGATTGTCCAACCATCACATGGAACATCCTACAAAATGTTTCACTGTATGCTGTGTGCAACCTTGTAGTAAAATGTGCAATGAATAAATAATCAAATGCGAGCACAGCACTCTTTTTCTGGTGCTTTGTTGTATACATATCATTATCTATGTTGGTCGGACGATGGGGATCGATAACGATCAATCGATCCAAAGAAGAGTTTTGTGCCTGGCACAAATTAATACGTTCGCGATACGCTAAGGTTCAAACCCACCCTCTATCTCAATCGATCAATATATGCACGATCGAGCTTGAGATGCCATTAAAATGTACACACACCATTGAGTTAAATGTAATATACAAACGAAAGTGTTAAGGTGCGTTCACGCCGAGCCGGCGAAAATTTCGGAAATTTTTGTAAGCCTGTTTGCGTTTAAACGGTGATAAATCTGCGATTGTTGCATGAAATGTTCAAATGGCGAGAGTGACACATTTTTTACTGCGACGAAATTGCATATAGGCTATTTCTTCGGCTCCAAATCATAGCCAGAATTCCTTCCGACCTATCTAACCTTTTTTTAACATTCGCTTTCATAGTATCTATCCGGGTACACGGAGAGAAAAAATGTAGTGAAAGGTATTAAAATTGTAATGAAAACCATTGCATTTGTAATGATTTTTGACCCTATTGCAACTGATGTGAAAGTTATTACATCTTTAATGAAAAATTTCATTGTGCTGTAATAAAATTAACAATTGGTTGGTAATAAAATCTTCCAGGAAGATAATTTGGCGATAATAGAAAAAAAAAAGTTATTTTTTTTAATTTTTTCCTTTTTTATTTTTACTTTTTTTTTATTTTTTACTTCTATTTTATCTTTAACTTCTTTTTCCCTATTTTAATCCTTTTTAGAATTTGCTTCTACTGCGAATTGAACCGGGGACCTATCGTTTCGTAGTCCTACGTCCTACACCTAAGCTATCTACGATTACAAGTTATGCGAATAAATTAGTCGTTTTATTTTTTGACAGTTTCATAATTATTACGCACTCTTGGTAATTTCATGTACGAAATGATGAAAACACCATGCAATAATAATTATTACAGGCTGTGGTGAAAATTACCTCAAACGCAATAAATGTAACTATCCATACAAATATCATGCAATGATTTTTTTCATTACACTGCAATCATTTTTACAATAGGCCACAATAACTACATTGTAATCAATTTCACTACATTTTAATAACTTTCACTACAAATTTAGTGAAATTGTATGTTGTGAATTTCATTGTACGATTTTGTAGAATTCATTGCACATTTTTCTCTCCGTGTAAATTTATTTCAATTGTTATTCGTTGATAAATCGGCTTGTTTTCATCAAAAAATAAAGTGGATCCGAGTTAGTTATTAATTTGCATAGTTAATTAAATTAGTATAAAAATGAGACTGCGTATAATTTCGGGCGAAGCCGAAATTTGGATACCCTTCGCTCCCCTCGGGCTAAAAGTTTTTTTCGGGCGTACCTACCACTTGTATTTAATACCCTCCCCGCCATTCTTTTCCTCATGTTTTCACAAAAGTTCCGATGCGTCGACAAAACAATATTTGTGTGGGGTTTGGTTGGAATAAGTGAGCAAATAAAAATATTTACTCAGAAAATTTTATTGAGGGATGCGGGAGCATGGCCCCATAGTATGGTTCCATTTGTTTTTAGCTTTTTAGTTGCTTTGATAGACACATTAATTCAAGGTTTTGTGAAATTGGTGTAAAATTTTTTTCTTAGAAGAACCTAAATGTGTGAAAATTGTGTGAAATTTGGTTGAAATTAGTATACAAATAAAAAAGTTTTTCTTAGAAGAACCTAATTTGGGGAGTTGGGTTTGTATGGCAGCCCCATGACCCCATTGTCCGATTTTACCGATTCAAACATCTAAACTGCCTGCAGCAAAAAGAAGCATTTTTTTTAAATTTCCGCTTCCTACACCTAGCAAAAAACGTGTATTAAAACCAATGAAGTTTTTACTTTACTTCTAGTAAACAGAAAATTTCTTTAAACGTATGAAGTTTGAATATAATTAAAAATGCCATTGGGTCAAATAAACTTTCATAGAATTTATGATTTCAGTAGTAATAGAATTATAACCTGCCCACATACAACTAATGCAATAAATTACATAGAATGAAGTAAATCAAATTCTAGGAGCTATGATAATTTTGCATAGCCTCTATGTATAAACATTTTAACCCTTCAGTGGGCGCGCGGGCTACAATTGTAGCCCACACTTTTTTAAATGGCAACCATTTTCAGGATATGAACCGAATTCATTCGAACTGCTCAGTAGCTGTTAAAATGATGCTTCTCAATCAAATAAGAATGTTTTTAATGTTTTTTTACCCTAGAAACTAATATTCTTTTGCGATCAAAGTCCACTGGGCTACAAGTGTAGCCCGCGCGCCCATGTTACTTTTTTGGTACTCATAGATATCCATTAAAATAAAAATATTAGAGAGTTTTAGCAAGTCGTATGGAATAAAACGACATAATTTGACATTCCATATAAAAATTCGCTTGCTTACCGTATACGAAACGAAATATCTTGATTTTGCATGTCCCAAGTAGGCATGGGTGTATTTCCGTATATTTGATTCTCTGGAAACAGTCGAAATTATCGAAATAATTTGTCGTTTTTTACACCTATGCCTACTTAGGATATGCAAAATTAAAATATTTTGTTTCGTATACGGTAAGCAAGCGAATTTTTATATGGAATGTTAAATTATGTCGTTTTATTCCATACGACTTGCTAAAACTCTCTATTATTATAAAACATTGTAGAAAAAAGCAACAGTAAAATGTTTGACATAAAAAAAACGGTTTCAAGGTAAATGAATAAAAAATAGATTACTATTTTCACGAAAAACCTGGAGTCGAAGTCAAAATTTCTTACAGCGTGCATCTGTTACATGTTGCTAACATAACTTAGTTTCTGGATGAAATTTTTATCAATTGTAGCGTAAATATTGTGAGAACAGTTAATCTGAATATTGTAAGTAGAAATTCAATCAGTTTGACTTAAAATATATTTAGCTTTCTAGCAAGAAACTGTACTCCCAGTGTAAAAAAGTGTGAATTTTGGGTACCCAAAAATAGGCTAAGTTTGAAATTCCACAAACTGGGCATTTTTAACTGCATTCTCTCGCTCAATGTCCTATTTCGAATATTTTTTATTGAATTCTGCGAATATAAACTTTTTTTGTACTTTTCATTTTAAAAAGTAACTATTTTGTCCACCTAAGTAAGTTAGTATGAAAAAACACTAAAAATAAGACTAATTGGCACTTTGCCCTCTTTTATTATATATATTTTAATGGAAAATTAAGAATTTTATATTTTTTATCCTGTACAACAATCACCGCAGGCGCAGACCGCAGACCGAGCAGGGAAAAAAAATTAAAATTGAACCATATTTTTTATACTATTTTTTATTTGGGCTACAATTGTAGCCCGCGCGCCTAACCACGTGACGAATAGGGGCGCGCCTAACGAAGGGTTAAGTTTGTATCGCACCGCGTATCAAGTAGTTACGATTTTAGAAACGTTGACAACATTCCACTTCTGGTCTCATGGCAATGTGCACGGACTGGCAGACCGGGTTCGAATCCAAGTTTCAGCATAAGGTTTTTTATGAATAAAAAAATTTAAGAATTTGAAATAAAATTAAATCACAATAAAAAATAAAAAAATAAAAAAAAATAGAAAAATAAATAAAAAATAAATAAGAAAAAATATTCTTTTCATTTTTTTTAAAATAAAATTCAATGAAATTTTTACATAGAATCGATGAGCAATCTCATTGTTATAATCGAATTTTCACTTGATATTTTCAATGATATTTCTATCATTGTCCCAAAAAGGCTATTTCATCGGCTCCAAATCATAGCCAAAATTTCATACGTCCTATGGAATTTTTCTTTAATAAAAGTAATTTTTTTTCTGGGTGTAGCCTTTAAATTGGCCGAGTAAAACG
This sequence comes from Microchrysa polita, assembly GCA_949715475.1. Classification (NCBI taxonomy): domain Eukaryota; kingdom Metazoa; phylum Arthropoda; class Insecta; order Diptera; family Stratiomyidae; genus Microchrysa; species Microchrysa polita. The sequence continues at coordinate 85,218,190 of OX454418.1, read as the reverse complement.
CATCGCAACAGACGGACAGACAGACAGACGGACATACGGACATCGCCCAATCGACTCCCCAAGTCATGCTGATCATATGTATACTTTTTATATGGTCGGAGACAATTCCTTCAATGCATTACAAACTTCATGACAAAGTTGATATACCCTGTCACTCTATGAGCGAAGGCTATAAAAAGCTACTATTTTAGGATGTTTTCATATTTTATTTTGAGTTTTGTCGATTTCGATTCAAACGTAGCAACGTAGGAATATTATTTTCCTATGATTCAGGTAATTTTTGCATGCGTATTTCGTATATCCTTAAATCGGTATCCAAAGTTAAATTTTTAGAGCGATTTTTCACATTGCCTGGATATTTCTAGCAAATAGGCCCGTTGCGCCCGGTAAATCAGAATTTTGAGTTACTATTTTTTTCCGCATGGGTACAGAAAACATATTTGTCCGATTTTCCCCAATCTGGGGAGTGTGGTTTGCAGTTAAGTGGGGGAGGGGGTTACCGCTATGCTCTCCGTAAAACAGGCATTATTGCTCTTCTTAAAAACGCTTTTCCAAATTATTACACAGTACTAAACACACCCGACCGTTATTGAACATTTTCAAAAATGAAAAAAAAAGTAATTTTGAAAAAGGACATTGGAGCGCTTATTTTGAAAGTGGCGTAAGTCCAACTGTTCATGAATCGAGATATTTAAAGGTTTGCGTTTCAATCAATTTAAAAATCTGGGTAGCTTCGTTTGATTTAATTAAATCGTATTTATATTCTTCGGATTTTAAATTTATTATCCATGCTTAACATTTTGCATAACCATAAAAAAATAACGGATTTTTCATTCGGTAAACTTGGGATAATCGACAATTTGATAAAAATAGCTTATTTTTTTCGCTATAATGGATCAGTTTCAGCTTCAAACAGCCGAATATTTTACAAATCATTAATTTCACATTTTTTGATAATCATGAAGTGTAAAAAAATGTTCAGTAGTCCAGTCGAATTAGCACATTAAAAACAAAAAATACACTTCGTTTATATTTTGTTGTCTTGAAATAGGCTAAAGCTAAAGCTAAAACTTATTTTACTAGAAAAAATATTGATGGAGGAAAGGTCAATGGCAAAAAAAGACAAAAACTTAGACTAAACTGAGGATAGACATGTAGGGTATCCTATTAAAAGAGATGTCAAGGATATTCCAGTTCTCCAGTTTTTATTTGTTTTAAGCCCTCAGGAAGATGTTAATCGCGTATACTTTCAATTGCAATTCAGTAGGTATACGGTGTGTGTTACGCTACTTGACATCAAACTCCGCTACGAAAAAATATTTTTCAAAATCATTAAATATAAATATATATTATAATCAAATATTTAATTTTATTTTATTTTATACTTTTCACATTGACACTTCTAGCAGTGTGTAATTTAATAGTCTCTTTACTTTCGGTGAAAACTTTTAACCCAACTGGGCATCTTCAGGTATATTTAAGCTGCTAAGTACCAACAAGAAAAAAAAATATTGTTTCTTTTTCTTTCTGTGTTTCTTTTCGCTCTTTTTTTATTCTATATAACAATAACCTAGGTCATAAAGATGAAGAAAAAAAATCTTATAACTAGCAACTTAAATAGAACTGAAGATAGAAGTTGGGCGAAAGGCTCTGACTGAAAATAAAGAGACTACAAAATTATAAACTGCTAGTGTCAATACAAAATAAAAAAGATAATCGTTACTAGTGGAAAGACTAACAATAAAAAAATATTTTTACTATTATATTCAATCAAAGGAAGGTTTCAATTGGAGAAATTACGAAGACGAACGAAAATTGAAAGTGTCTAGACAGGCCCATTAACCTGCTGTGCGGTCTGATATTTCTCAAGTTTTATATTGACAAAAATTAATAACCGTTTTGATTTTAACAAAAATGCGACCTTCTTTGTTGAACCGAGAAATCAAACTCATTTTAAAGTTTAAATAACTAAAAAAACATTGCTCAAAATTTTAAAATGTTGTCTATATTCCACAACGGTATCAAATTTACTTCAGTATTACAATTTTTAGTGGGAATATCTTTTTTTTTCGAAAATAGTTCCAACACTCAAAATGTAACTACAGGTCGCTAGAAGTCCGTTAAGTTCACACTTGGTCAAGTGACTTCTTTTCTCATTCAAACTCGAACTTTAAAAATTTTATAGTAGTTACATATTTGGCAAAAGAATTAGTTTGAAAACTCGGTTCCACAAAGATAAGCTGACATTTATCACAAAACCAAAATAGTTTTATTGTAAAAACAATTTTTTTTTTTAATATCATGATTTACAGTTAGATTGCATTAAAAATATCAGCAAGTTAAGCATTTCTTTTGATCGCATGTAACTCTAAAAATACGTAAAAGATTAAATCTGTTCTCAGAGCAGGAACCCTGTATAGCGTCTGAAATTCATATTCGGATTGCACTTCAGGGAAACAAAAGAAAGAAACATCATGGCGATTGTTAAAAAAACCAAGCCGAATTGCTGTAAAGTCGGATAGTCTGATATCATTTTCTTAGGCATTTGAGGACTTAACGGCCCAATATGCTTCGAATTTCTTCAACGCATCATTATCAAATATTAGCCAAATTGTGATTTTCAATAGCCGAAAAAATGGACGAAATCGGAGCGGGCAGAAATAATTTTTTTATTAAGGACATATTTCTCGTATAATGCTTCCGAACAATTAATTCACTCAACTCATAATTTCAGTCGTTTTAATTGAAAGTTTGAAGGGTTAATCACTATATTTCAAGACATTTTCTTTCATATTTCCATTTTCTTCTGATACATATTAAATTTAAAAAAAATCAAACTTAATTTTACTGAAAAATATAGTTAAATTTTTACAAGCACATTAAAATCAATTTACAAAAGATACATTTCTAAAATATTTTCTGATCAGAAGATAATTTATTGTTCCCCTAAGCATGTTCATTTTGAAAGTGGAGTAAGTCACACGGATGGACTTACGCCAGTGACTATGAAAACAACAGTACATTTTTGAAATATTTGTTTGATTTTTTTGTCATAGAAAGAAACCGCCAAAGACATGATAATGCCATCATTAACTCAATTTCCATAAAAAGTGGACTTATGTCACTTTCAAAATAGGCGGCTCTATGTAAATGGCAGGTTGGGGTATACCAAACCCCAGAGCATCCTTTAAGCTACTAAACTTTTTGACTAAATCACAAATGCAAACAAAAGCATTCTTAAGAGAACGTATTTGACACATACTTAAATTATGTAGGTATGAATGAAAATACTTTCTATACAAAAAAATTAGATTTAAATTTCTCTGGGGTATGTCAGGATGTTACGGATATAAAAAAAAATTCTACCCAAATATTTTCTAAATAACTGTGCAAAATCAGTTTTTGATTATTTCTAAAATTAAATCTGTAAACTTTTTACGTAAAAAAAAATATATTTAAGTGTGAGGATTGCAGTTGTTTTAGGGATGGGTAACCCAATCTGGACACTTTATATGCTTAGGATTTTTTAGCAAAATTACAATGATTTTTGTTGTTTTGGTTTCTGAATTTTGATTTGGCATAGAATGATTGGTCGATATGACCTACAGGGTGTCCCGAACCGGTTCGCCATAAAACTATGGTAGATTCTAGAATTTGTTACTGGAAAAATGTAGTTGCAAAATTTAATTTTACCATAGGTGTATGACGAAACGGTTGTCGCGCACCGTGTATGTGTAAATTGCAGAAGCGTCGTGATACATATTACAGAGGAAAAGTGGGTGATTAATAATTAGAAATCTTCTTGTTTTCTGGACGAAAATCTATTTTACCGACTATTTTATTGAAGTGGAAACTGTGTTAAAATAACATAAATACTTGTCGACAAAAAAAGCGGAAATTTGTCTGAATGGGGCCGAATCGGAAATACAGTTTCCGAAATCTCAAGTGAAATTGATGTCAATAAACTGGGCATTCGAAGTCGATTCCCATTACATTCACTTTACACGGAAATTGAATTGGTCTGATCTCACCAGTACCTACTGAATGAAACGGCCTATTTGGGGGCTGAAGCGGGGAAATGTACTTCAGATCCATTCAATATGAGTCAATATTTTTTGATTGACCCCACTTTCATGTGGCGGTCATTGTGATTTTGGTTTGGGCCATCCCAAACTGTAAACGGTAAAATTTGAGGGTTTTAGTGGGAGAACCGCAAGGACAGGAGGGGAGAGTGGCTTATGACTCCAGATTTTTTTATTGGGAGCCGAGACTTTTCGTAATAATTAAGTATTATGGAAAATTATGGCTGATCAAAAACAGTCTGTTTTTTCGGCAAAGGGAAAAAGTTGTTCAAAAAGGTTGTTCATTGATTTAAACATCCATCCATCCCAGTGGCGTATTTAGAAAATTCTCAAAGGGGGGGGGGGCACATACTACGGGGCTAATTTGTTACATCAAGTTTTGGTGTGGGGATACCCGAGAGCAGCTACATAGGAAAATATTGGCAAGACTGAGGGATCGTTGATCCTTGATTTAAGGCGAAACTCAAGGAGACCTTAAGTTTTCAATAGACTTGAAATATAATATTTAAAGGTAGGTGGGTAGCTACCTTGACTTCAAGTAAGGTTGACTATAGAAAATTTCAAGGTCTCCTTGAGTTTCTCCTTAAATCAAGGATGCATTGACTTATGAATATAAGTGATTTCTATGAAAAAGTATGGAAAATGACATTTATTTTAATTTCGGCATCCTTGACTCAAGGTCTCCTTGAGTTAAGGAATGTTTATAAATACGGGCCTGAGAGTCCTTTGCATTTCAGGTTTATTACACCAAAAGTTTAGTTTTCCTGACAGATCTTAGAATAACACTCATTAATTGCTTTTGGCTTTTCCTGAACCAAAATACGGAGGCCTTAAAAAAGTTTGCGTAGTGTAGTTCGAAGGAGCCTGAAGCCGAAAAGGAATTTTACGAATATGTATTTAATTTGCTATGGAATGGTCATTGCATTAGACCAAAGAGACTGTTTCCATATGACAAAACGGATTCCAAACGGAACACTTTTCTTTGGAAGAGAAATTTCATACATCGTCAGAAATTCTGCCAAATTTTGGCCAAATTCCGCCAAAAATTGGTTCTGATTACTTTTGAAAGAAACACAGATGAAAAGCTGATACAACAAATTTTGGCTGACATTGTGGTCTTGAATTGCATGGCAAGTTTAGGCGAATTTGAATGCAAAATTAGGATTTACTGAAAAAGAGGCCTTTGTATGTTTTGTCAAAAATCTAGTAACAGATTCCCTAAAATCGTAACAAGTGCCGAATAATATTTTACAAGTACAATCGAGAATACTACACGGTTGTAAATTTTGGTTTAAACCGGGAGTAAATTTTATAAATAAAATAGTATAACTCCTATCTATTCCAAAACTTGAATCAAATTTGACCCTTTTCAACTTATAATGTTAGTTTATTCAAAAATTATATTAATTATAACCGCTACAGAATAAAACTATCCAAATACCCTTTTAATATTATAGATTTTACACCGTTCGGGATAGAATAAATTGCATTGAATGTTGTTATAACATAAAAGGTAGAATCAATCCTACTATGTTATCAAATCTACACTATCAACGGAAGAAACCCATTCAACATAGAAATCTATTGACTTGTAGTCTGTCTGGTTCAGTGAACAGCGCGCTTGCCTACAAATCACAGAATTGTGGATTCGAAGCCGACTGCACTCGTATTACAATTTTTATTTTTTCGAGCGGTTTGTATAAATTTGCTTATCAATTTTATACTATTGAAGAGTAAAATTTTTATCAAGAATACTTATACTTTTAATATAGTTCAATTATACTTTTGATAAAGTTTTTATATGGAAATGTATGAATATATTTTTTTATAAAAATTACACCAAAATTTTCAGCCGTGTAGGAACTAGAAATGAGAAGGAATGGCTACGATGATGATTACTTCGTGAAAATTTAAGCATTGAAGAAAGTACCCCTGGCAAGGCACAACAGACACCGAACCGTAGGAATTCGAAAATGTATGCTAAAAATGCTTTCCCACCAAAACACTTCAATTTTTAGCATTTTAACAGAAAGAGAAGCATCTGGTTTAAAGACCTTTACAGCAGCCCAACACGAATCTACGGCCAAATTAAAATACACAAGCCCGATCGAAAAATCAGACCGATTGTTTCAAATATTTTTCAATTCAGCGGATTCCAAGACATCTACATATACTGCAACAACATCTCCTCAACTTATATCAACATAAGATGGGGTCACTTCACACATGACAATAGCAGTCCTTGTTTCCGAACAGATTCATGTCGAGGTTGGGCAACGTTTCATGACTCGTTGCCTCGACATAATCATAGCTTGTATTTATTCTCCGAGAGTTCTTGTTCTTGTAACCACGCGTCTATGAAAATAAACTCAACCCGTTCGAAAAACGGAAAGGGTTCATCAACGAGGAGATCTGGCGAATTGAGAAGATGATGTGATGATGATTTACAAAGTTTAGTAATAGAAACGCTCAAAATAAAAAGGGAACATTTGGTACTGCAATTTTTAGTATGGTGTGAAAAAAGTTTGATGTGCTCACAGGGAGGGCACGTGCCCCGTGTGCCCCCCCCCCCCTGTAAATACGCCACTGATCCATCCGACACTATCGATACTTCACATAAAAAATAATCGAAGCTATTAATAATACACCGGTAGCGATAAGTTAAAATAATTTACTCGAATATTTCAATAGAATGCGTTTCCATGAGAAAATATGATATACAGTGAAACCTGTCTAAAAGACCACCCGTATTAAGCGACCACCTTTCAGAACGACCGATTTTTTCGGGAACGGAATTGGTTTCCATACAGCTCCATACATTTGTTCCCCGTATTAAGCGACCACCTGTTTATAGGACCAGCGACCACTATATCACTCATCGTTCCATACCAATTTTACCCTTCTTAAGCGACCACCTCTATTAGCGACCGTGAAAAATGCGATGTGCCCGTATAAAGCGACCATAGGCGAGTACATATGCGCTTATCTAAATTCACGGCAAACAATATTTTATTGGAATCGATCACTTTAATTATGGGAAAACCTTACTCTTCACAATGTTATAAATGATTTTAAATTCGCGATTCTACTTTACGTTAGCTCATCGATGAGAATACTTCAAAAAAAAATTAGAGAGCTTTTACACTTATAAATAGCTTAATACTAAACCTGCCTAAGTGGCGACTTCTACTCACGATTTTCGTCTTCGTTGACATTATCATAGATCAGGGCCTATCTTCATCAATCACCCGGGATTCCCGCTACACATCTTCGTCGTGCTGCAGCTTGCTTGTCGTGGACAACTTCTGTAATTGGCTTCTGTAATTGGCTTCGTACAATAAACACCGGAGAGAATTCTGCTCGTCTTAACTCCAGTCGTCTTAGCCAATTTCTTATTCTGGACAGCAACCGATCTTTCGCTTTTCGTCGAATATCTCGTTCAGCCTCTCTCTCGCTCGGTTTTTCCCTCGGAAGAATCGTATAATTGGAAAAGTATTAGAACAAAGAGCCTTGATACTTCTATCGGAAAATGTCGGGAACCCACCTTATAATTGGAAAAGTTTTTTTTTCAAGTTTTCTTAATTAATTTAGCAAGTCACGGTATTAATTCATATAAAATCAAGCCTCAGAGAAAATCTATTTTCAAGTTTAAAGTCGATCTTTTAAAAAAAAATTCAGTTTTCGTCCGGCTTCGGCGATTTGTTTACGTATGCAAGCGTTTCAAAATGGTCCAGTTTAAACGGTGGAGAGCTCTTGCATTCACGAAGTGCAGGTATAAACAGAAGATTTTAGCAATTTACTCTATGTTAAGGGTGTCCCACTCAAAACCTGGTCCGGGCCAAATATCTCTGTCTTTAGGTTTGAGCGGGCCGCGGTATAAAAAATGCCTATATAGAAAATTTTTCACAGAGCATAATTTCACACAATTTAATCACTGAAAAATTCCTTTAAAATATGTTTATACGTCAGTTAGTAATCTCGGGATTATATCCTTTACAAATGCCATCTTTTGAAAATGTTCTTCAAACAAATTTAGAAACTTTACACAAAAAGCTGTGCCCCAAAAGTTAAGGTTAAGACACCACAAGAAGTTAACACGCGAAAGTCGAGTTCATCATGCAAATCTTAAAAAGCTAAAGGGCATCCGGTTAGGGGCTAAAATTGATATGCTTACGAAATTGCACTTCCATGTGATTTCCTCGCCAAATACAAGACTCGAGTCTGTAAAGCTTGATCTTCTTTTCAAATAAATCTGACTCCACAATGCAACCGTGGCAGACACTTATAATTATAAGGTTCGGCAAAGCCAACAACTTCTGAACAGAATTTCGACACAAATCAATTTCACGAAAGAGTCTGCTCAAAAAAGGTCGCCTTCAACAAATGTACCTCAAATAGCCATCAGAAATTTGTTGATAGAATATAAAGTAAAATTGTTAAAATAAATAGTTTAAGCTTGCGTAAGCCACCAACTTAGTGAATTTCTGAGACTTAACACCTCAAATTTTTTATTTTTACGCTGACACACATTGTGTTTTTTCGGCCGCGGGCCGCACAGACCTCGAATTTGACATGCCTGCTCTATGTGGTTCGGACTTCGGAGCCTAAATCTACCACTAATAAATTTATACAGAACACCTCCTGTCAAGACAACATATTTTCAATTCTGTATGGAAATGATGGGCGCAGATTTCATGAGAAGATAATAGTCTTGAAATCTCTCATCTGAGGAAAGGTGTTGCACTTTGCCTCCAAATTAATGAATTTAGTCTCTTAGTTAATTCCCCGTATTAAGCGACCTCCTCTTATAGCGACCACTTTTTTCGGGAACCAACGGTGGTCTCTTTAGACAGGTTTCACTGTACAAGTTAATTGAAAAATTTTTATTTTCACGAAATCGAAGGTTAATTAAAGACATTCCTTTAGTGCAGTAAAATTGAACCAAAAGTACGCAAATACGTCTGTGTACTGCGTGTACTCGTTGAACATGATGAAAACTACATGCAACAAGAAGCATTCAATCGACAAGTATCTTTCCCAGTGGCGTAACGTACGGTGTTCCATGTGTTCGATGGAACACGGGGCCTCATGCCAGAGAAATAAGAACTTTTTTTAATGACACCTTATGGTGGCTTGTTCTGGAACTTGTATAGATAAATAATAATTAAGGGTTACTTCATAGTATTTTTTTTTTGCTCTGGTCGTTTGGAGTAGTTTTCAAACACACGAAAAAAAATATGTTTTATTAAAAAATAAAACAAATCAAATCAATAACATGTTTTTTTTTAATTTTGAAGAATTTGATTTAAAATTTCAACAATTAAAAGAAATAAGTTTAATTTTGATTTTATCGTTTTTTAACAAAAAAAAAACTTTATTAGCTTCTAGACAAATAATTTTGTCCTTTTAATTTAATCTTTCTTTGTCGTTGATTAAATTGTTTAACTAATCAAATAAAATACAATGTCATACTCGTAATCAGCATGTTCTTTCTCTTTTTTTTTAATAAAACCCCACTCTTTCCGGCATTGCAATAATTAGAGAGTTTATAAAAGACAAACAGATTGTGAACAGAAACATTATGTGCATTTCATCTGATCAAACGGAACGTTTCATTGTCACGTTCCTGATTCTCATAGTCTTTAAGGACATCAAATGGTTAAAAGGTGTCGATAAGAAGTACGCCTCCTGCTATGCGCCACAAGCCCGTGCTAATTCTGCAACGAAATACATTACTTCATATTTCATTTCGCAATTGTTCCTTCCTGATTTCTGGGTTACTGGTCTTAGCCCATCCCGTGGTTGCGCCACTGCCTTTTATAAATGACTTTAGCTCATAATCAATTCTTGATACGTATGACCTATGCCAACGTCTTACTACTTTCCACTATCACTTTAATTAATGCCAATACCTGTTCTACTCAAAAGTAAGATACTTAAATCTATAAGAGTAGTTCAGTAAGCTTCCATTATCGCCGAAGACGGCTGAAATGTATCAGTTGCAGAGTCTGATTCTTATTTTGTTGTTAACGTAGTATCTGTGAACAACAAAATAAGAACAAATCACATCGTTAGTCCTTCATATTTCCACCCAAAAAAAAAATTGAATGATGTAATTATTCATAGGACGAGTTCCACAGATATGAGGGAATCAATGCAATATGTTTGTATGTCTTTCAAACGATCGAAGACATTTTTATTTATTTGTGTTCCTTTTGAATTCAAAACGATTATGGATTTTCGATTCGTTATGGCATCTTAACTCAATCTCTTGTGTTATTTGAAAATTCCTTTAAGAACCCATATTCTGAAGGAAGACAGACGCGGGATGATGCGATGATACCGCGTGCTATTTATACACGTTCGGGGTTCCACAAATTATTGTTTTGGTCCAGTCGGAGAAGAGTCATTTTCGAGGTTATCAACTATTTATTCGAATCCAATCAGACAGACACATGATATATTGTTCACGACATATTTGCCGTGGTGTAGGTATAGTATGGGTTCTTAAAAAAAATCTGAAATCTTCTTGAAAGTTACCATTCCTTTGAGCGTTGTTGTTATTTTATGTTTGATCCCGGAGTTACAAGATGGAAGGTTCTCTCTTGCTGCGGATTCCATGGGCTATTTTTCTGCCAATTGTGTCAGTTTTAAATCATGGCGAGACACCCTACTGGTTATGTGAATGAGTGGCATATGAAAAACCATGTCGATATTTTCGATGGGATATGAGAGTATGATTGTATGTATAGGTATGTATACACGGGGCATATTATGTTATTCAAAGAGAATGGAATTATGACAGGCTAAAGTCAGTAAATCTTAAAAGATGGCTTCAATTGATAATAACATGGATTGTTCAGAAATATTTTTCATTTTGTGTTTTTTTTTTTAAGTGCTGATTTGAGTTACGTACTACCTATGAGATGGCCAGAGTCTTGCAAATTCAGAGATTTTTTTGTTACGACGAATGAGGCCATATTCAAATGTTATTGCAATTAATGTTTAACGTTTCGAGTTTTTTTTACAAGAACATATGTACGTACGTATGTATATTAATTATGTTATTATCGGGTTTCTCCTTAGCGAAGTGACAACTTCAAACTCTTAGTGTGAACGCACCGTCAAACCGATTACCGAACTGTCAATGCAAAAATATTAAGTAAAGTCAACATTTTTATCACGGTGAAGTACCGAACGAACAACACTTAAATTTTTTTTTTAAATTTACTGACGAAATTCCGAGTCATTGGTCAAAACTTTAAGAGCATTAACGCCAACCTAATTCTCGTCCCGGTAATTTATATGTAGTCTAGTGACAAATTTGAGTCAAAATAAGTGCTGCTTGATGTTGCCGTCATAGTTAGGGCTCCATTACACAGTCATATTTCTATTATAATATCTATTATGAAATAGAAATATTATCATATATGACCGTGTAATGGCATTTCATAATAGATATTATCATATATGTACTATAAATAGAACCTATCATCATATCTAAACGTCAAAATAAAAATTCGTAACAATTCCGGGTTCTTCGCGTCTGGCGACCCAGGGACGTGCCCAAAGAGGCTTTTTCTACCTGTTCTTCTTTCTTAGAATCAACTAGAGAGTAATAAGCGACCCGAAAAACGCACAATTCGCCATTATTTGATTCATTTCCGCGACTAAAGGAATAGGCCAATCAAAGAAGACATTATAGAGAACATCGAAGGGGGTGACGATTTTTTTCTTCGGTATTTTGTTAGGAGTAGTTAGGAGGTACTAATTTTACTCGAAGCTGAGTTGTGCGCTAACGCGGGGAGGGGGGGGGGGGGGAGTTAAAGGTGCAATTTTTTGTGTTTTGAGCTATATCTCGAAGACGGTGAGTCGCAGAGAAAAAAGTTGTGAGTAAGCATTAAAGCTTTGTAAATCTCCTATTTATTTGTCCGTACTTGCTAACGGTTCTTCCAATATTGTTTATTAAAAGTCGAAAATTTTTTCAATTTTCTCTATTTACAAGGATAAAGACAAACGTTGTGATAAAGCGGGAGGGGAGGTGGGGGGTGTGACTGTTTTTATTTCATGGATCCATAATGGATGGTTCGGAGTAAAACATACATAAACATACATAAACAATATCGGAAGAACCGTTAGGAGTTTTGCATATGTATGGGCAAATAAATAAGACATTTAGAAAGCTTTAATGATTACTCACAACTTTTTCTCTACGACTCACCGTTTTCGAGATATAGCCCAAAACACAAAAAATAGCACTAAATTGCACATTTAAACCCCCCTCCCCGCGTTAGCGCACCCCTCAGCTCCGAGTAAAATTAGTAGCCTTGCCTCCTGACAACTCCTAACAAAACACTGAAGAAAAAAATCGTCCTCCTTCGATGTTCTCTACACCCGCTTTTTATGCGTTCATTGCTTGGCCTAGAAAACAAATTTTGTATTTGACACTTGAATAAACAATAGATATTATGATATAAATATGATGTAGTGTAATATGTAAAAATTTGATTTTCCATGATAGATATGATCATATCTATTATAATAGATATTATAATATAAATATGACTGTGTAATGGAGCCCTTAGACGTCGTTTTCCCCGAAGTGCGAAGAATATTGCTACTGGTAGAGGAATCTGTCAAAAATGAGCCAAATCAGTCAATTTCAGATCGTTCTCAAGAATTGGGCTTCTCCTAAACCACATTATCGTGAATTTTGCGTAAGGTTCTAGGCTAAGGTGACCAGACTCCCGAAGATCTAATGCTGTACACAATTACCGAATTCGGTTTTATATAATTTTGCATTATAGCGAAAATCAGTATTATGGTATATCTAGTCATACAATAGGATTCTAATTGGGTGGCGTTACGACACAAGTTAGTCCTGCTTGCTTGAGCAATATTGCATCATGCTATCGGGTATGTATAGTTATGTATAGGATTTTTCTTGAATAAAATCACAACCATCTCGTTCACTCATCCGCCTGACCATCTTTCGTTATTATATTACTCCACAGGGGCAGCCACAATGGCTTTACATCCTGTTTCCTCGCTTTGCAGAACATTATTGTATGGATACAAACCACTCATTCAGACCTTTTTACCGCATTCATCTCCTGTGCGCGAACGATTTATAACATTTGCGCTCGGTATTGCAGATAACCGTTCTTTTTTAAGTTCACTCCACAACCTTCCAGGATCAAAATTTCAAGGCGTAAGTGTACTTCTAATCTTTAGGCGATTCTATAAACTTCCGAGTTCTTCCTGAGTTGCGTTGTCGCCTGACGGAATTAAGATCCCGCGTATCATTCAGGAGTCTAACTTCGATATGAAGTAATATACCTACATTAAGGTGGGGATTATGAAAATCTACGTCTGATCTCTAGAGCTTTGTTCGACGTACAATAATTGCTTCGCTGTGCCAAACCTATTATTACTCGGGAATCTCAGTTAAACAAGTAGAATTATAACAATTTCAAAACCTTAAAGCGACAGCCCATTTTTCGATCTCATCAGCAGACATCAAACGACTAAAAGATTTTTTTAATTGGTAGAAAAGCATAGAGACAATATTATGGTCACTATTCCTTAATTTACTTATTTAAAACCGCTTAATTTAATGGACTTCTCTGTGCTGAAAAAATATAATTCTGAGCACTGACCACCTCACTCTTCTGAAAAGCTATCTACGCCACTGGTTCTTCTTAAGAAGCAAGTGAAGCATAAATGTATTTTTTAACACAAAAAACTATAGCAAAGAAGAGTACTCGAAATAAGATTATACACATAAAATAGAAGATTGATTTTATAAATTTCAGATTTCTGTAAGGACAGTCATATGATCTGGCATCCGAGAATTCTTAAGCTGGTGGTGGCTTTCCAGGCACAGTTTCAATGTAGCTCCTTCAGAGTGGAGTCTGAGGAGAACCTCCAAAGCAGTGGAAGGCTGCGTATCCTGGTTGCAATATTTCTGATGGAGAGTATGCATCCCTCCATGTTTACATTAGCGATGCTGTACCGTAACACCATTTCAACGGAATCGAAGGACATATTGTGAACAAAAAATATGTAATCTGAAAAACCGTGCAGAGTAGTCCTTTCTTGAGTATGTATGCATTTTCATATAGAGGTTGATAGGGGAATGCGATGGAATATGGTGGCTGATTTTTCAATCGTTTTGTGATAAGAAAAATAAATTAGCCTTGAAATATTCACTAAATATGGACAAAACAGAGCAGCGCAAGTCTGCCAAATTTAAAAACTTTGCTCAAGAATTACTAGTTATGAACTAAATATTTTCGATTAGAAAACACAAAAGTGTGTTTTGGGCAACTGTAACTTCCGAACGGGGTAGGTAAGACCCTGAAAGTTGGAGTCAAGTCAAATAGCCCTATAAGGGCGTCAATTTTCACAAGTTTTCAAAATTTCAAAATTGTTTGCTCAAAAATTTCGGGTTATGGACTATTTTTGATGAAAAAACCCATAAATTCTGATTTGGGCAGCCGTAATTTCCGAACGCGGTTAGGTAGAACAGTGTCATTTGAAGAAAATCCGAACGCCAAGTAGCCATATAATGTGGCAGATTTCAGAAATATCGAAAAGGGGTCCTGAGTTATCAAGAATGAACGATTGCCTAACATGAAAGTGCAAATATCTCGCTTAATATTGATCATACTTCATATAGGGTCAGGCGTCAAATTTTACACCTTAAAAGCAGACAAGACTGATCGCAGGCTTTACCGAGGAGTGTAGTAAATTAGGTTTCCTTGTGTGGCATGAGCAATGCTGTACATTTTGCTGTACATTTCCCAATGCTGTACGGCAGGTTAAAATGCTGTACTGTACAGCAAAATGCTGTACGTATGGTCAGCTTACATCTAGGCCTACACGCCTACACCCTTACAAGATCAAACTGACTCTACAACTAAATCCACTTAATCATAATGGAACGACGTGCGTTCACGGATTGGGCTCTGCACATAATGGAAGCAAATGAACACTTTCATCGCAAAATCATATTCAGCAACGTTTATCACACAAACTTTTAATTTGTTTGGGCTGCCAGTTAAATTGTTTACGTGATCCGAACAGTGCTAAATAGGTTTAGGTTTGTCACCTTGGTTTTTAATGTATTTTCATTGAAAACGAGCAAAAGGAGATGTTTTCGTTGAGTCGATTTGTAAAGAAATTTAATAAATTTGGGGCTGTTTCCTAGAAAATCATGAAAGTAAGCCCAAATTACATATTTCCGTTCACTCTGAACATATTATTATTTTGAATTCTTCAAAAAACATGATATAAACGAGAAAAAACAACCTGAAAACAAAACTTGCTAAAAACATGAAAGATGACCTATCTTCTCTAAGATGGCTCTCGCCTCTGGGGATCGATTAAGCATACTAAACTAGAAGAAAGCTCGACATCAAATGACCTCTAATGTAAAAGCCTTTCAAATTTTCTGTTATTTTTGGAAATAAATTAAACAATAAAAAATAAACGATTTACTACAATAATTTAGAGCTACTATTAGGTATACTATCGTAAATCGTCTTTTTATTAAGTTACGGTGTTTTTCATCACATAAATTTAACATTATTTCAACCATCACTCAAAAAAAAAATCACATCAGCTTTCAGATTGACGTCTTTCATTAGTAACTGGTTCGCCAACGGCGACGGTTTGAATATGTATGCAGCATCATGTAGTCTGCTTAACATAATTCAACATCTGGCTTTTCCGTAAATGTATAATCAAACAAAAAATATACACATCTTGCCTTTTCAGGTGATCGATCTCGACAAGCCAATTAGCTAACCACCTTTTGTTTCTATCTATTTAATTAAATATTCAAGATATTCTAGCACATTACTAAAGCATCAATATTTTCAAAATATTCCCATATAGTTTCGATTCCACGTTTAGAGTATTCAAGAAAATGATCAATGCTTCGCTTAGCCAGGGCAGCCGTTTCTTTTCAAAACACCTTCTTCCATCACAAAACTACTAGGTATATGATCAAAAGTCTCCTTAAGAATTTTATGGAACTTTTTCTTATTAATTGATCCCATAAAATGTTACGGCTTGTCCAATTTTTGTTGATGAAAATGAAACTAACATTCGTTTAATATGGATATACGATTGCTAACAAAAGAGCCGGAAAACAGAGAGAAGAAGAGACAAAAAAAAATGAAACGACGCCATTCATTCTATCCTCCAGGAATAAATTTACAAAAGATATTGTTAATTTATGCAAAAAGTGTCATCTAATTTGAGCGTTTATACGAAGGGGACTGATTGTGGTTTGGTTGGGCTTTGATGACGGCGCGGCCTATTAGGTACGGATGCATCATTTTGATGTTCCACGTAATCTCATGCTGTCAACAAAATGCTGATATATTGAAGCAAGGCGGGTTTTGATTAGAAGGAGTCCATGCGGGAGAGAGATGAGGTGAGTTGGCAGTCCTTTGTTCCAAAGTGTATATTGGGTAGAAAGTGAGTGATTTATGGTTATGCTGTGGGGGGTTTTAGAGGATACATCTTTGCTCTTGGGTCTGATAATAATCACTGAAACGACATTCTTGATTGTCCTTCAGAAAATTAGATTTGAATTGAGCGCTCGTCATTGTATAGCGATACTAATTTCATTCTAGTACGACTGTAATAGAGAAATGTCACAATCTGATGATGAAACGCCTGAACTTGTCTAAATAAAATATCGAAACGAATAATCGTCCAGGTGACGAACGCCTGAAATTCTGAGTTTAGAGCAGCCATATTCACAGTGGCTACCATAGCTATTACTCGAAAACATGTTCTCCCACAATGGGTGGGCAATGTTGGAAGTATTTGTTTGGATAGTAAAATTTCTTTCAGCAAAATCGCAAAATAACAATTTCGTAATGGTAGTTTGAACTAAAAAATCGGCAAATTTGACAAAAGTTGGTTCAAAGTTTTGTCTTTCCAACTGACATATACTTGGATTTCACAATTTGTAAATAACATACATTGTTAGATCAAAAATAGTACCTACCTCTATGTTTTTGGAACCAATTCAAAGAATTTATTATATGCAGTATCTAAATCTTACTCCAAATATTTTAGAACTTTTCTTTGGAAAACACTTAAAAAGGAAAGGACTATCAAGGAATCACAAATCGTAAAAAATTATTACGATAGTACGAATAGGCTTTGACATTCTCTATGAAAAATTAACTTGTCTACCGTACGCAAAACAGTATACCACAATTTTGATTGTCCCAAGTAGGCATAGTAAGTGTATTTCCGTGAATTTAAAGTGTAAAAGTAGGTACTAACATCGTCAGTTCACGTGAAATCCATGCAAATACTGTCAAAATTTTGATGATCGTGAAATCGAATTCGCTTGGTGGTACTCACTTCACATGAAAGTCTCCACACCGGTTTTTGATATTTCGCCAGCGAAAATAATGCAGTTGCACTTTATTTCACAGTGAAAAGATGTCATCGACAATCAACCAGAACGCGAATGAACATTTATCTTAAATTGAGTGAATAAAAACCAAGTCTCCACGGCACGTTTTCACGGGAGACATATATGCAAGTTTTTCGCTCGGTGAACTCAGTACAGTACATACCTTAAACAGTCGAAATTCTGGGGTCATGATTTTTTATTCGCCATGATTATCCGTCTATGCCTGCTTGGACATTCGACATTGTGGTATATGTACTGTTTTGCGTACGGAGATAGGCGAATTTTTTATAGAGAATGTCAAAGCCTATTCGTACTATCGTAATATTTTCTACGACATGCTAAAACTCAATTCTTAGTCAGTTTCACGATTTAAAGGAACAACTGCCGAATTTTCAAAATTATTAGTCAGATTTATTGTTCACCTAATTTGAAATGATTGTGCATTTTTTTTGCGTGTTTGTACAATTTATGTACTTAAAAAAATCCACCTTCATACATCATACTGATAATTGAGTAACCCAACTAAAAATTTGTAAGCGTTAAAGAAGCTCTTGTATAGTAACACTAAGTTCTACTTATCGTGTGACATCGCTTAAAGGAGTATTTTGATCCGAATAATAGTCCTTAAAACATTTTCTGGAAAATATTTAGCATCCTTATGGTATCAAGGCACTCACACGCACGCTCAAATATGTAGAAATTTCATAACGCTTTGATAACACTTTTTCTAAACAAGAAGCTAAAAAAATACTTCAAAAATACTTTGTTATTGTGTTTATCGGATGACGTAACATACACATACACAAATGAACATACACATGCAAAATTCTCCAATGCAATACCACATAATAGGTAGTGTGAATTTCACTTTAATAGTATAACATTAAATTGTCATCTGATAAATTGTTTAACGTAGCTTTATAGGAGGATGGACTTTGATTTGATTGGAAGAGTTGAAAGTGTTGAAGTGCTCTGGAATACTAAAATGGAAACCAACTTCAATGGAATTGTCGTAAATCCCGCATGAAACCCACATAAACTCACTCATCGTCAATTCCTTAAGCCACTAAGAAAATATATACACAAAACTGCATTTTAATGGCAAATGTGTGAATTTTAACACTGTTAAACATTCTCACTGCAAACAAATGATTGTCAGTTTTCTATCGTCACCATTGGTAAACCAACTCCAAAAATACTTTTTGCAGAATAGATTCTATTAATAGTTGTTTTTGTTACACATTTCTATAGAAGCAACTGATAACTATTTATAGTGCTTAGGAGCCATGCTGACTATATCTCCGATTGATCGAGTGGCTAAGGCGCAGGATGCGCGATGGGAGGGTTCGATGCTAGCTGCGAGCAGTTTTTTTTTCATAAGTCATTCTATACCTAAGCCTCCTATAGTTGACACTAGTATTTATTCGTTTCAAATTGGTTATCGGAGCAAACGCAAGAAAATTATTTATTTATTTTTTTATTTTATTTATTTAAAATATAATTAGTCCTCAATACAATAATCATAACATAGCATACGTTAGAAAAAAAGCAATTTACCGGGAACTATATATAATAGAAAAAAACTGAACTCACAGCTACGTACAACAAAAATAATTTAAAAAAAAAAGAGAAATAATATATAAATGCATTCTGAATTTTTGAAAATTAGTTTCGAATGCATTAATTAAAGAAAGAAAGAATAAAGGAAAAACAAAAGAAAAAAAAAGGAAAACCAAAAAATAAATAAGAAGTTAAAAAGTTAAAAAAGGGCTGAAGAGGAGGCAAAAAAATAAAAATAAAGTAAAACTATAAGAGAAAGCAAAAAAACGACTAGAATTAAGAAAGACGTGGAAAGAGACAGCAAATAATGCAAGCGTTAGGCGAGTAAAGAATAGCGAAGATTGTTATACGATTGAAATACGTAATACCTATTTTCGAAACCTAATTATTCAAATTGTAAAGATATTAACATGATCGTAGTTCAAGAGCCACGACTTAACTTGCAACAGAAATCTGGTTAAATTCCGAATACTTCTAATAGTAGAAGGAAGCTTATTGAATACCCTTGGTGCTGAGCAAGTATAAAATTTAAAAAAGCAAATTTTACAATGCCGCGGAACATTAACTAGATTTAAACCATTCAAACGTAGATTATATAAATTAGAATTACGAATGCATAAGTAACCACTACGAATGAAGAATATCTTTGAAATTTTATAATAATACAAGTGGATCAGTGGAAGTATATTCAGGTTCTTGAACAGAGGAAAGCTGCTGTGATGTTTACTTTTGTTGCATACTATACGAATGGCATGCTTCTGACCAACCAATAAGGGATTTAACCTTGTTTTGTAAATGCTACCCCAGCAAGATAATCCATATTCCAATTTGAAATTTTGATTTTGAAAAACATGATCTTCGTTTTATCACTTATGACCAGTTTATGAGCCAGCCGTAAACCAAAGCCTAAGAATTTCCAGATTGTGATCGTGAATCACTTCTGAAGGCACAGGCTAAGTCATCGGCAAAAGCAATAGGTTTGCTTTTAATTTTCTGTTTTAGGAGCGAATTGACAAAACTAAGAAAAAAGAGAGGACCCAGAACAGAGCCCTGTGGTACCCCTATATTTATTATCCTAGACTTACTGTAAACACCTCTAATTTTGACTCTTTGATATCTACCTCCTAAGTATGACGAAAGCCAATCAAACATGAAACCTCTGAAACCAGCTTTGTATATATATTTGATCAAGTAAAATCCTATGTTCCACAGTATCGAATGCTTTCTTTATATCAACAAACAAGGCACCCAGAAATTCAACTGCATTCACCCCATCGTAAATATTGCTACAAAAAGACAGTAGTTCTCCTTCAGTAGGCTTACCTTCACGAAACCCAAATTGACTGTTGCTAAACAATTTGTCTGGTTCAAAAATAAAACCATACGACTTTTTATAGCCTTTTCAAACACTTTGGAGAATGGAGACAGTATCGAAATTGGACGATAATTGTTTGCATCCGTAGTATCTCCTTTTTTTAGCAATGGAATAACTTCAGCCAATTTAAGTTTATTAGGAAAAGTACCTCTCATTACACTAAAATTGAAGATGTACGCAGGAATGTCTAATATGTTTAGGGCTATATTTTTAATAACAAAATTGAAGAGACCATGTTCCACTGCGGAGTATGAGTTCTTAAGAGACATTATGATATTATATAGCTCCAAATTATGATATAAGATACATAATAGGTGTCTGTCATTTTTTTTATATGGAGTTTCGTTACCCAAACCTGCACGGGATAACCAAAAAAACATACTTAATGTATTCATTTTCTGAGCCTCAATTTAGTGCTGTAATAAGGTTCTAATGTATTAAAAACGGTGCCAAATGCTATTATTTGACTATTATTCAGTTTTTATATCCTGAAAAGTGTCCCTATTACTATTGGAAGTATGAAGTATTATAGGGCTAAAATGGTTAGTTGGGGGATCTACGCCAGGGGTGTCAAGCTCAAAAATGAAATGGGCGAAATAACACTGTCTTTGAGTTTTAGTTAATTTTAAGAATAGTCGAAAATTCGTGTTTCGAATCGTTATTACAATTTCGAAACTTTTTATCAAAATTTTGTTGATGAAAATGTCGAAATTGCAAAGGAAAATGTTCAATTCAATGGATAATATAAATTCGAGAATTTATAAAATTTTTAAAACAGTTGAAATGGAATATTAATGAGATTCGACGGATTTTCTATTTTTTCTCGTGGACATTTTTTGGTGTATTTGGAGCTAGCAAACACAAATCCGTGCTTTTCACCAAAAGTTCTTTGCAAAACAAGTCAAAATCGCAAAAAAAAACTCAAAAAATTTACCAATATCGCTTCATATATTTTGAATTTTTATTTCACGTTCGACAAAGAATCAAGTAGGTACTCTCTTCCTGGAGTTCTGTATTACTGGACAAAATGGAAAAAAGAGCGAAAATTTTGTTTTGCTAGTTGACGAAATTATGGTAAAAAGGTCCGGTTCCCCAAAAAAAAAATATTGAATAAAAATCATCACCACTTTTTGCAATATCGAATACTATTTTTGCAACATTATTCAGTTTTCTGTAGTTTGAACGAAAAACGAGACCGAGGCTAATTTCGGTCGCGTCCGAAATTTGGATACCCTTCGCTCCCCTCGGTCTAAAAGTTTTTTCGGGCGTACCTATGACTAGTGTTCAGTCCTCCCCGCTTCCATGCTTTTGATTTTTCTCATAAGTGCCGTGGCGAAGATTTATTGGTTTCTTATAAGAACCAAAAAGAGGGGAAGGGGGTTGTAGGACAGCCCTATGGCCTTCCCATCAATTTTTACGTATGTTTGTGGCATCAATTAAAACACATTTGGTTCAGATTGGTGGACAAATAAAAATGGTTTTCTTCGAAGAACCTAATTTGGGGGTTGGGTTTATATGCCAGCCCCATGACCCCATGGTCCGATATAATTCATTTTTGCATATGTTTTGTACCATCACTAAAAATACATTTACATGAGGTTTAGTTGAAATTTGTGTCCAAATAAAAAAGTATTTTTTAGAAGAACCTAATTTTGGGGGTCAAGTTTGTATGGCAGCCCCACGACCCCATAGTCCGATTTGACGTTTGTTATGTGGCAGCAATAGACATATAATTTTTTGAGGTTTGATTGATATTGGTGTGCAAATATATAATATACCCTTAGAGAAATTTGATTTGGGGGGCTAGGTTTGTATGGTAGCCCCATGACCACATGGTCCGACTCCATCTATTTATACATATGTTTTGTGTCATCAATAGAAACACATTTATGTGAAGTTTGGTTGAAATTGGTGTATAAATAAAAAAAAATTCTTAGAACTTAACTTGGGGAGCTAGGTTTCTATGACAGCCCCATGACCCCATGGTCAGATTTGGTCCATTTTTACATATGTATTGTGGTATTACTAGAAACATATTTGTGCGAAATTTGATTGAAATCGATTAGAAAATAAAAAAGTTTTTCTCAGAAGAACATAATTTGGGGGACTAGGTGTGTATGGCAGCCCCACGACCCCATTGTCCGATTTGGTCGATTTTTATATATATTGTGTGTTAACAATTAAAACACATTTGTGTGAAATTTGATTGAAATTGGTGCATAAATAAAAAAGTTTTTCTAAGTTTTGGGGGGTAGCTTTGTATGGCAGCCCCATGACCCCCTTGTCGGATTTTAGCGATTCAAACATACAAACTGCCTGCAACAAAAAGAAGCATGTGCGCAAAATTTCAGCTCCATAGCTTTAAAACTGGCCGAGCAAAACGCGTCGCAACAGACAGACAGACGGACAGACGGACAGACGGACATCGTCCAATCGACTCAGCTCGTCACGCTGATCATATATATACATATTTTATATGGTCGGAGATGCTTCCTTCAATGCGTTACAAACTTCATGACAAAGTTAATATACCCTTTACGCTTTAAGCGAAGGGTATAAAAAACTCTCCCATCATTGTACGATGTACGTATTAGTAGATATGTACTATGCAAAAAAAATACATAAATGCTTACCCTTTACGAATAACCATTCCGCCGCCTGGTCACAAAGTGTGTGAACAATATGTTCCTGGTTAAGTGCAATAACAAACGATTTGTGTCGTTTCTCGTGTCCGTAAATTTGTCATATACCATACGTACCTTGCACGCAAAACACCTGCCCAAGGAAACCGAAACTGAACTTGTCGCGTATCTGTGAAATAATCAGTTTCATAACTGCCATTTGAACAAATGCAATAACTAATAGTGTTTAGAGGTTGAAGGAGGCAAGGAAAAGGTAGGTATGTACATACATACTCGTATATCTCGATACAGCAAAGGCGCCGTCACTTCAAACTCATATCGCAGCCAGATCAATAAACCTAACATGGTACTTCATACGATTCAGGCAGAGCTACAAATACGCAACACTATAAATGTAGCTGGGCATATAGAGTACAGCTGGAATCAAGTGGGTGAGACCATTATGCTACTGCGATACTATAGTTTCGCAGCGCAGTAAGCTAGGCACATAAATCGGTCACATTAGCAAGAACTACTAGCTTAGAGCTGTAAACAACTTATTCACCCACACTCCGCAGCGCTACCATTTTCATGCGTATTGTAAAAAAATCATTCTAACCATAGAATTTCTGACGTTCATAATGAGAAAAACAAAAACATTACATAACGTCAGTATCGTTACCATTATGTCACCTTGCCAACATAGTTTTCTCATGTCAATTGAATGAAACTCTTAACAGATATGGCAAACGTTTTGACATATAATGGCATAATTGGCAGCCTATGGAGACAGACATCAAAATGCATGCTGTAAAACGCACAAACTATCTGCGGACGTATACTACGTTTACGGACACTATTAGTATCTGAATCTATCTGTCCATTTGAAAAGAATAGAATTACGACCACGAAATGCGCCGTATGCATATTCATATGCATACATACATGCATACATGTTTTCTACTAAAAGGCTGTTTGGTCAAATAAATTGTATGACATGTGCGTTTAATTTGCATGATAAATGAGCTTTTAGCTGACTTTGGCCGGTGGACAAACATCTACTAAAACAAGTTGTTTCCATTTGAGTAGTTCTTTTTTGTTATATCCAGTGTAATATTCGTAAAAAAGGCAAAAAGGATGAAAAATTCAATCCTTGATTGCACTTAGTCGTCAGTGTACAAATGAGGTATGTATATGCATGTATGTTACATAGTAGTTGAGCTGCAGGCTGTAAAGTCTCCACTGAAGAAACTTGGAGTCTAGTGAATACAGATCGCACACGGTACAAGCAGACAGATAAATACATACGTGTACTGTGTGCACATATTGGTGTGACTTACCAGAGGTTGTGCAGAAATCGTGACTGACTGCTGAGGGACTCTATATAAAGAATCATACTCATACTCATCATAAGTACAACTAATAGAGTTGAACGACCCAAAGTATTAATATCCATCGTTATGAAATTGACGCAGCAATTTACTTGTGGGGTGCGTGAAACTACAGTATAACCTCGATAATTGCAACTAATTAATGCACAGAGTAGTTGCAATTTCCGAAATTTTGCAATTGTTTTGTTTTGTACAGAAAAACAACAACATAAATAGCCCTTTTGGAGGAGTCCTTGTTGGGTTAGGTATTTACGTACTTGAACCAAAAAAAAATCAATGAACAAGAAATTCCCTTTATAAACCACAGGAAGATTTTAATTGTTTTTAAATGCCCTAGGCTTCTTGGCCTTTCCGATCACCAGTAGCTTCACTTTATGCGTCCCGGTCGCAATCGTACATGCCAGGAAAGTTATTCTCTCCTTGCTAACTTTTCGCGCGGGTGCAGAAGATTCACGAAAATGGAAAAGAGTCTTATCTGGGAATAACTTGCATAACAAGCCAGATTCATACGCATTGTGGATCTATTCTGGCTTTAATTGCATCTCATTAATTTTCGAGTGGAATTTCTCACTGAACGGTTCGACTGCTGAAACATTGGACAGTTTTTCTCCACAAATCTTAAACAGCCGAATTCCATGCCGTTTTTTAAAATTAAATAACCAACAATTGCTTGCATTAAGTCCGGTGGAAGGTTTCTAAATTTTGCTGTGGAGATGTTTGGCTTTTTCTTTTAACAATAATTCAGCTAACATCGGTATTTTTTTTAAACTTTGCTGCATCAACCCCTTGTACCTATAACGCAGTCTCCATTTTTAGGAATTCGGTTTGGCGCGTGGTTTTGCTCTTATCAGAGACAACCTCCCCTGTCGCCACATATTACAGCCTCGCTTTTCCTAATTCAACTAATTGTCGATTTATCCACCTCATATTTCGAAAACAACGTTGCCAATGATGGCCCCTTTCCAGTTCCTTTGCAATTTCCGCTTTGTTTCAGCAAAAGGAACTTGTGAGTTTTAGCAGACACTTTTTGTTAAAAACAACACCGTTAGGAAGCCAAATTAAAAATAATAGGTGCCGCTAGGCAAACTCGTTTCTTTCAGTTAATAATAAAAACCGTTTTCTATTTCCGGCTAAAGACCATAATCCTCTTAAAATTAAAGAATTACTCTAAAATCGCAACTCTCTCTCTAGTTCCTGTCAACCCCTTGTGGGGCATAGGGCATTAACCACGCCTACTCTCCACCTCGTTCTGTTTTGCGCCAACGGCGCTAGCTGCGACCATGTAAGATTTAGCGTTTTCGCTTCGCTAGTTACCGATCTTCTCCATGTGTTCCTTGGCCGCCCAACACGGCGTCTTGCTCCGGAGTCCTGTGGATTCCAGTTTAGAGCCTTTTTTGCGACGTTTTGGGCCCTCTTCGGAAGGTGTGACCTATCCATTGCCACTTAAGTCTTTTGATCGAAGTGCCTATCCTTTCCTGGCCAGTTATAGTAAGGAGATCCTCGTTCGAAATGATCTCCGGCCAACGAATATTTAGGATGCGCCGTAGACACTGATTAACAAAAGTTTGCAACTTATCAGTGATCTCTTTAGTTTAGTTCCAGGTTGAACAGCCATATAGCAGAATGGATTTCACATTAGAATTGAAGACACGTATTTTGGTGCGTCTGGAAATATTGTTGTTTAGCCAGAAAGGAGTCAAATTGAAGAAAGCCGCCCTAGCCTTGTTTACCCGTGATTTTACATCAGCATCCGCTCCACCATCTGCTGTAACTACACTTCCGAGATAGCAAAATTCATCAACTTTTTCGACTGCCTGTCCTGAAATACAAATTTCGCTTTGCCCACCTGGATATGTGCTCAAGAACTTAGTCTTGGCAGCATTGATTTTCAGCCCCGCAATACGACTCGCGTAATTTAGAGCTTCTGTCATTTGAGCGACATCATCCGTGTTTGTTGATAGAAGGCAAATGTCGTCAGCGTAGTCAAGATGTTGAAGGTGATCGAACAATTTCCATCTGATACCTTTGTTACGATGTAATTGGAGTGCGGAGCCGAGTACATCACTAATGGCAACAAGGAAGAGAATAGGTGACAAAATGCAGCCTTGCCTCACTCCACTGTGCACCTCAAAAGGATCTGAAAGCTTGCCCTTATGCAGGACGTGACATTGGGCTCCATTGTAGGATTCCTTGATGATGGAGATTATCTTATCTGGGATATTTCGTCTCCGTAAGGCATTCCAGATGTAGAGACGATCAACGCTATCGAAGGCTTTCTCAAAATCGATGAACATGAGATGTAATGGGGATCTCCGTTCCGCGGATTGCTCGATGATAATACGGAGGGTGTTAATGTGGTCGCTACAGGAAAACCCTTCGCGAAAGCCAGCTTGTTCATCATTCAATATGTCCTTGATTCGTCCTAAAACAATCTTAGCCATTAGCTTGGAAACAGCAGGAAGTAGGCAGATTCCACGCCAATTATTGCAATTCGTCAGGTCACCTTTCTTCGGAATCTTAATAATTACGCCCTTTTTCCACTCACTGGGAAGAGTTTCGGTTTCCCAACACTCTTGGATTAAGGGAAGGAGAATATCCGCTGAAGCGATAATATCCGCTTTCAAGAATTCAGACGGAATTCCATCAATCCCAGGGGCTTTACCGGTGTCCATTGATTTAATAGCGTATATTAATTCCTTTTTGGATGGTGGACCAGAACTAATGCCGTCTATTTGAGGGACGTCTTCTGCTGGCAATGAAGATGCACTTGCAGGCCCGAAGGTGTTATTAAGGACCTCTAAAAAGTGTTCTCTCCATCTTTGCAGCTGTTGTTCTTCGGTAACGAGCAGAACACCTTCCTTATCTTTCACAGTATGTTCCGTTAGTAAAGATCTGCCAGTTAATGGCTTGATAAGCTTGAAGAGTGTTCCACTGTCACCGCGGATAGCCGCATCCTCTGCCTCCTTCGTTGATATTATTGCGCTTATCACGCCTAACACTCCTTTGAACGCCTTTTTTGAGCGAACGGTATTCAGCTCTGTATCGTTCCTTAGCTGAATCGTCAGCAGCTGAGTTGATCTGCTCTTTAACTCTCTTGCGTGCTGAGATAAGAGACCAAGTGGAGTCGCTAATAAATGGTCTCCTACCGCGATCCAATCGTCCTAAAATTTCTTCCCCACACGAAATAAATGAGTCCTTAGCGACTTTCCATCTATCGTCAATTGTCGGATTCTCATTTAGTGGTGGTGCATTAGCTTTTTCGCGCAAAGCGGTGGAGAACGCACGCTTGGTTGATGGAAGTTTGAGCTGCTGCACATTATATCTAGGGCAAATATTTGCACGGTTAGGACGCTGGATTGCTGCCGTTCGTAAGCGCATTTTTGCGATGACAAGATGGTGGTCACTGCCAATATCAGCACCACGTTACGCCCTAACGTCTAAGACACAGTTTCTCCACGTTTTGGAAACAACAATATGGTCAATCTGGTTCTCAGTTCTGCCATTCGGAGAGGTCCAGGTTGATAAGTGGCAATCTTTGTGTTTAAACAGAGTTCCACCAATGACGAGCTGACGAGAGTTACAAAACTCTATAAACATCTCGCCATTCTGGTTTCTGTCGCCTAACCCATGATTTCCCATAAGGTGTTCCAATCCTGGGTTATCTGACCCGACTTTAGCGTTGAGATCCCCCATTATGATTTTAATGTCACCTCTGGGAGCCCTATCAAAGGTGTCGCCAAGTCTTTGGTAGAAAACGTCTTTGTCAGCTTGATCAGCTGGTTCGGTCGGTGCGTAACACTGAATTATCGTGATATTTCGTACTCTGGATTTGAATCGGGCGGTGCTAATACGGTCGGAAACTGGTTTCCAATCGATAAGGGATCGACGTGCATCCCTAGTCCAGAGGATTCCGACTCCTGCCTGCCGAGGAGCATTTTGGTCATCATTTCCAGAGTACAATAAAACAGTATTAGAGCTTGGTGATAGAGTCGCTCCTGATCCGAGCGATCTTGTTTCGGTCAGTCCTAATATAGCGATGTTATACGCGGTCATTTCCCGTTCGACTTCAGTAAGCCATGTTGTTACACTCGCCCCACATCGTTCGAACGTTCCAAAACCCAATCGTGGTCCATTGTTTATAGCCAAAAGTCGTTGCCGGTGAGTCAGTCCGAGGTATCCGAGGCTCGATTAATGTTTCGAGTGTAAAGAAAGTTTCAAATCGCAACAGTCGTTGAAAATTTAGAGTGTACATTGGGAAATATTTTCTTTGCAAATATATCGGCTCTAAAATTGCAATTAGCGTTAGCGTATTTAGAGGCTTCAATGAGAATAACTTTATAGTTGCAAATATTGAGTATTGCAATTATCGAAGGCTGTAATTATAGGGGTTACACTGTATATAAAATGAAGAGGGGGTTGCGACTTAACTTATAAAGCCATTTAGATTGTGATTGGGAAAATGCATGATTTTATTTTCCTAATGTCGATTGAAAATTAACTACATATGTAATTATAATCATTTAGAGAGTCAATATTATTGACTTACTTTTTTTTATAAATGTTATCACCAGTTACTATCAACATTTTTCCAATTGTTATCTTTAAATAATCAAATTCCAATATACAAGTAGGAACATAATATGTAAAAACCTATCCGACGTGAAAAACTGCACATCAGTTGCAATCATTCACTTCAGGATTCAACCAAACCGTCCAATGTTGCAATGTATTTATATATAAAATCAGTGTGATGCAGTACAGATTCAATAAAGACAAAAAAACGTAACAATTAACTGAATAAATTAAACCTGAATGTAAATTGAGCATGTAGTCGAACCTATACGAAAAAGTGACGAACGTGGCATAAAATGTTTCACTCACTGCTAGATATAATTTTGTTAATCTGGCTCTATATTACCGATGCAATGCATTTTGCAACAGGGTAAAAGCAATGGTGGGTCAGTGTATTTTACGATGAACCATTAAAAACAATTTTCCCCAATTTTTACCAGCCTATATAGTTATTTAGCCATTATTTACCAGCCTATAGTTATTCAACCGTCGATGGAGCTCGCGATAAAAAAAAACTAAAAAAAAAGGATGAACACCATGGATATCTTTTTTTTTTTCTCTCATAAAAGTTGTTCTATTTGAGAATTTAAGAGCTGCAGGAAGTGTAGCCATAACCAAATAATTATCAAGTTTAAGTTGAGTACATAGATGCTCTGCTCCTAGAGTGAAAAATCAGCAATTACTCCATCGAAAAATATTGACTTGAATGAAAAAAATCATTGAATTTGAGATAATTGTGCAATACCGATCCAGTACAAAAATGACCTCTACAGCATGAGGAATCGCCATCGTTTTATGTGAAAAAAAAATCAGCAACTGACAACACAAAATTGTTAATCAATCATATGACAGATTTTACGAAAATTACATGGAAATATTGTCCAATCAGAAAAATTGGATTGAATCGTCACATACACAATTAAATCCATCTGACTATCAAAAGGATTACAATCTATCGCCAGGTGAATGGCGACTCTAAAATCACACTCAAAATTAAACCAATGACATTATTTTCGCGCACGGTGACTGTAAAGTGCAAATTGAATGATACCCAGAAAAAAATCATATAAAATCCCAAAAAAAAATAATCATTACTGTGTATTACTAAATCAAACCTAGGATTACTCACTTTACCCCGCGATGTGCACTCAGTTTGGCTCTCCCATACCAATAAAATTTACAATAACTTTCTATACAAATTTCACAGGAATTATCCTTAATAAATTTATCCAGAAATAAAAAAAAATGGTGGTTTAATAGAAAAATACTGCAACACTTGCGGTTCCCATTCCAACACATCCCTGATAGAATTTCATGCTCGGCCATAACTTTTAAGCACTTTTTAAGTTCTTTACCATCGCAAACTGAATGACCCAAATGACACTCTATAGACATGGACTAGCGGCTGATGCAGCGCGGCTGTGTTTTCAATTCCACGCTACCAAACAAAAAAAAAGAACACTCTCGGCATACAATGGACTGACTGCTCCTTTTTGGATCCATGCAACCTATAAAATTTCACGTACTAGCACACGTCACTCCAACGTCCATGTAAGCCGCGCGACGAGTTGTTAAATCCGCCTCGGTCCATGATGGTCGCGAATGGTCCACTCTCTGGTTAACAGAATATCTGACGTTGATTTCTTCATTGTATTTTGAGAAGGATTTATGAGGTCTCGCGTATAGTAATTTGAAACGAGGCGCGTGCCCATCTCATCCTGCAACGCAACAATTATAGTGTACGCCAAAGGTCCCCGTCACAACAAGACGTAAAATAAGATGGATGAATGGTGAAAAAAAGTGGAGCTAAGTGGGTACAATTTGGAGTTCTTAAACGTTGACCGCAGGCTATTTACTAAACATACAGTTTAATGACAGAGGTTCAATGATTTTGTTGGCATGATGACAGCATTATGCATACGTATACGTGCATTACTGAACGATTCAAGTTCGTGTATAGTGTGACGTAAAAGGACATAAATGCGAATCCATAAATTTACTGGCCCAAAGCTCTTTTGCAAACTCTCGGCAGAGACCACACATAAACATTTGGCCAATTACTGTACGTATACTCTGGTACTCTATGGGAAGAGCCATGAAGTCCGTATAGGCCATCGAACGGTTGACCACTGAAAATCCTGTACATTTGGAGAAAAGAACATGATCTCTTGCGAATGTTTATGTGTTTCGATATCGCCCCGTGTTTTGTTCAATCGAAAATACGCACTTCATGTTCACCCACTATAAATAGTGGTACGGCAGTGGTTCGTTGACGATGGAAGTTGGCTATCAGGCGATATGTGCGCGTGTGAAAGTAACTATCCCTTTGAATTTATGAACGTTTTGGAGACGTAAATTTAATGGAAACAGAGGATATTGTGCTATTGGGTTACGCGTTTTAGCCAACTAGAAACATACATACTATCGATCGCTATGACCACACACGAAATTTGTATAGCTATATTTTGGAATTGCAAATTAAGCTTAGAGACTATGCAGAGAGCATCACTTTCGTTGTGACAATTGAAAAGGAGCTCCGGCATAAGTCCAAGTAACTAAAAGTTACTCACTGATTTGAAGTGCATAATTAAACCTATATGTTGGGTTTAATTGATACTACAGCTTAATATGCAGTCAGTGGCGAGCCTACGTAGGGGTTTTGGGGGGTTCAAACCCCCTCCGGAATTTTCAGATGTATTAATGTTATTTTTTTAGACAAAAGGTTGATTTGAATAGTGGCTAGGGTAATCGCCTTCGAAGCACAGGGCAGTGGTTTCGAAACCCACTGAAGACAGATTCAGTTTATGACGGTTTTAGAATTCATCATGTGACAGACTATGATTTCACTGAGATGCTAAATGAGTACTTCTTTATATGAAAACGGAAAGTGAAGATATTCTAAACTATGAAGAAATTTTATCGACAATGAGCGAGGGACTCAGCACTCGGAAAGTTGCCGGTAATATGTTGCTGTTCTTCTGAAGGTTGAGATGGCCTAGTGCTAGGAAGGCACTACAAAAAAATCTACAGTAGAAAACTACGACCCGTGTATAGTTTCACTCAGAGGTAGGGCAGCTAAAACTGGAAATGGCAAAATTGTTTTAAGTTTCATAATTTTGCCACTGACCTCAGATTAAGGCTGACAGATTCAGTTAATTTATCTGGACTGGACTGGACTCCCTGCCAACGTAAACCTCGTTCCTAAAACCCCTCCCGAAATAGTTTTCTGCGTACGTAACATCATAGGAAATCCCAAATTGTATGGTGGCCTCAACACAATAATTAGATATTTTTTTTAAATAAATTGAAGGCACCTATGGTCTCAATCTACAATTTTAGATTGTAGTCTTGAAGACTTAAATCATGGGTGTCCAACCTTTTGGCTTCTCGGGGCCACATTCGCTAAAGTCGAGTGGTTCCGGGCTGCAAGCGCCCGCGGCACTGACGCCGCCCCGGGATTTTAACAGCTTTTGGTCGCTGTAAGAAAAAGTAATTCTGAAAGAATTTATATCGTGGAATCGACAGCCGTACACCCAGCAAAAAACGTGTATTAAAACCAATGAAGTTTTTACTTTACTTCTAGTAAACAGAAAATTTCTTTAAACGTATAAAGTTTGAATATAATTAATTAAAAATGCCGTTGGATCAAATACACTTTCATAGAATTTAAAATTTCAGTAGTAATAGAATTAAAGCATGTCGACATACAACTAATGCAACAAATTACTTAGAATCTAGTAAATCAACTTCATGGGAACTATGATTTTTTTGCATACACCGAGAAAAATAACGTCCCTTAAAATTAACTCGATATCCTTTTGAAATCGAGTTACATTCCTATTAAATATAACCCTTTCCTTTTAAATATATATCGCTTCAATTCAAATTCATTCTTTTTAAATTAATGGGAAATCCTTTAAATCCAAATTTTCAATAGGAAATCATTTTAAATTAATGGGAAATCCTTTAAATCCAAATTTTCAATAGGAAACCTTTTTAAATTAATGGGAAATCCTTTAAATCCAAATTTTCAATAGGATTTTTTTTTGTTTACACTCGCAGTTGGTCGGCAGTGTGGTAGAGCGATGTCACAATGTATGGTGTAAATTATAAACGTCGTCCCGTATAGTCTGTGTGGTGTAGTAGGTAGGCGCGTTAGTCTTCAAATCATAGGATCGCGGGATCGAATCCCACTGTAGGCAGGTAATTTATTATGCATTTTAGGTGAATGAAATGTCGCCAACACCTATAGCGAGGTCAGTTATACAAAACTCATTTATGAGTAATTTTCACAGGGAAAGAACACCCTGTGAAAATTACTCCTTTTGGTGTAATTTAAAGTATTCTTTTGAGTTCATGCATTTAAAACAAAGAGTCCATCCTTTTAAATTAAAAGGAAATCTTTTCGATTTATGGTTGTGGCCTGATTAAATTGACACTGTATCACTTTAATTTAAAGTGATTATAGATAGACTTTCAAAAGGAATACCTTATTAGTTCGAAGGGAAACCTGTTTGAATTAAAAAGTCTATGAAATAAAGGGATTATACAATGATTCAAAGGGAAACAAATATGAAGCAAAATCATATTTGAATCATATGCGTATTTTTTGAATTTACAGGATTTTTTTTCTCAGTGTAGCCTCTATGTATAAACATTTTAGTTTTGTATTGCACCGCGTATCAAGTAGTTACGATTTTAGAAACGTTGACAACATTCCACATCTAGTCTCATGGCAATGTGAACGGACTGGCACGCAGGCGGACGGGGTTCGAATCCAATTTTCGGCATAAGGTTTTTTATGAATAAAAAAATATAAAAATTTGAAATAAAAATAAATAGAAAAAAAATAAAAATAAAAAAAAATAAAAAAAAGAATTTAAAAAAAATAAAAAAAAAAATAAAAAATATTCTTTTCTATTTTTTTTTAAATAAAATCCAATGAAATTTTTACATAGAATCGATGAACAATCTCATTGTTATAATCGAGTTTTCACTTCATATTTTTAATGATATTTCTATCATTGTCCCAAAAAGGCTATTTCATCGGCTCCAAATCATAGCCGAAATTACATAGGTTCTATGTAATTTTTCTTTAATAAAAGTAATTTTTTTTCTGGGTGTAGGCACATTTTTATAAATGTATAATCTCAGTTGAATTCGAGCCAACGCTGCAGTAATTCAAAGGATGGTATCTTTATCCACTGAGTTACCGAAGGCCAAGATAGTACCTATGTGCTAGAAACATATTCCGCTATGTTTGTTTGGATTTCCCAAAAATAAAAGCTTAGTACAGAATTAAAAAAAAAAACATATGGCACACGGGAACCTGGCGGATTTTAATCTGAGATTCCAATTTTTTCCACTAAAACAGTCAACACATTTTAAAAAACACCGCTCTGCTAAATTTTGTGCCAAAGAATGGTGCTCATTTTCATTATCAAAATTTTCGATAGTAATTTTCGATAATTTCCTTTTACACTGCTCTGCACAGCTTATAAATAAACTTCAATTAGTCGGATCTCTTTCCGGACTGATTTTTGAATTGAGTGCAACTCTTGTGGTTTATTTTCATGAATAATGCGTCATCTCGAGAGTTCTTAAAGAATAAAGTCAAATTAGGGGAAACTAGAAACTAGTTACTGTGGCTCCATCTTGTTCGAAATTTGTCCTCTCAATTCTAGAATATGAATCAATGAATGAATTTATTCGCGAAGAGATTAGGCGATTTGAATTTGAATTGCTGCGAAAGTTTGATGAAAGTTATCGGAAGCCACTCCAAAATATTAGCGATTGAAATTTCGCCTTTGGACATTAAATTTCCCACAAGGGAGTATTTTTTAAATTCCTTATTCCCGGAAATCAAATCAAATGCAATCTCTTGCATAAAATCTAATGATAATTATGTGCAATAATTTCATCCTTCATTTGAAAATTAGGTTGCCCTTTCCAAGAATTAGGGGTCATGAAAGCAGGTCCAATCGATATGCTTAACCCTGGTGAAAACTATATCCTTTTTATAAGGTAGAACTATTTTATAGGGAAGAACCTAATTGGCAAAAAACTGAGTGAATTGTCCCACTTTGCTTTTTGGAAGTGGGCGGGCCAAATCGGCCATTTACATATATAGTTCACGTCAAGTACGAGCTCTGTTTTTTATGTCTCCGAAAGGATAATTATACCCTATACCCATAAGATGGCATAGGGTATATATTGTTTTTGTTACGCCGATATTATGTAACACCTCAAAGGAGACACCGGAGGTATGGCAAAGTAAATATATAAATGATCAGGGTCGGTCACTGATTTGATTGAGCCATGTCTGTCCATCTGTCTGTGTGTATGTCTGTTCGCACGATAACTCCCGAAATAATGAAGCTAGTGGGGTGAAATTTGGTCAGATGTTTCTTTTGATAAAATCTTGGACGGTATTAAAAATGGGCCAAATCGGACCCGTCTTTTCGAATATGTTCAGAAAATAGTTTCCATCTATCAAGGATTTCCTTCTGTTGCTATGGGACGTAAAAGTTGTTCATTTCAATTTAGTGCTCTTGCCGGGCCGCATGTGGCCCAAGCGCCGCGGGTTGGATAGCCCTGACTTAAATTCAAAAACTAATAGAAGCAAAACATCGCTAAGTATAGACGGTCTAAAAAAGTGCAAATCGTAGTCGAACTGGATAGTAATGAGTAAAATGCATTTATCGTTAAAAGCTAACAAAGGTGATCTTCCATTGTCAGTTCTTAAAACATGATTTTAGAATCTTAAGCTCATTTTATAAAAATATTTTTGAGACCATCAATTTAAACTAACAGAAAATCATAATTTTTGTTGTAGATTTGAATTACCTGCATACGACTACCCTCTTAAAAATTCCAGAATCATTGTGTTAAACAAAAATTGTGGCATTACGGCTCCACCTCGACTAAAATATTTTTTGTCTCGGCTCCCGGTCCAGTTCAACATTGTTTAAGATTTCTCACAAATGCTTGAGTTGGCTGAATCGTGTATAATAAAAGCGGAATAATTCGGGTTAATCTTCTAATTCCCGTAAATAAAGACACATTACCTTAATCAGAGAAAACTTTCAGAGCTGATAGCGACCTCGAATGCCTAACAATTGTCAGTGGCGTCCCTTATCAATTTTCTAATTAAAAAAGGTCATGAAAGGTTAATTGACTACGCAACCGATTTATCATACAGAAATTTGAATTGGAGAAATATTACGCTTAATTTCAGGGATTGCAATTCTAGGGTGTTCCTTACGACAAATTTAGAATTAAATTCGAATTCCAAAAAGACCCAGTTTTTGATTAGAATGTCAAATATGAGCTTATGTGATACAAATTTAAAATTTACAGGAATCATTTCAAATAATCACAATGAAAAACTTCTTTCTTCATTAAAAGTGCAATCGCAACTAGAAAATTTAAAGGGCAACTGCAAATTAAAAGCTGAAAAGCATAATTTTCGGTGAACAATTTTACAAAATATATCTATGATCTTTGTTCAGCTTTCAATTTGAAACATCTCGGACTTTTTCAATACAAATCCTCGTTTTTCCTTTTTTATTCGAGTATATTATGCAATTACTTACAACTGTATAAAGAAGAGAAAATACTACTTCTTGGATTATATCATTTCTGAAAGTGACATTTCAAATTATGTTGTACCTAATTCTTTTATCAAAGGCTAAGAAACCGTTTGTATTTCTTCCCAGACATCATTTGCCTGTAAGAACAGATACAGATGTGTACTAAAATGAAGGAGGATAGCTTCTCTCAATTTGATAAAGAGTGCAGTTCGCAAGAAAACGCATTACATATTCTGAAAAAACACACTTGGATATTGGATTGTTTGAAATGGAATCATTTTTAATTCGCTTGCGGCTATGCTTTTATGTTTTCCCGTAATGGGGAAAAAGCAGTCATGCCATTTCATATTACATTTCATTAAATTTCCATCTTATTATAAAAATTATTTATTTTGTCCTTTTCACGGATTATACTCTTTTTCTTTTTTTATATCAAACTAAACTGATGTTGGGTTTTCGCTATATTTATGTATGTACAATGCTAACACTTTTTTTTTTACGATCATCTTGAATCATGGCCCAAAATTTTTAAATATCTAGAGTGAGAAAAACTAAATCCAAAAACAGATTAATAAAAACGGTAATAATCCATTTATTCTGAGGTTGGGCCGTTTTAATGGCTGTATGACACGAGACTAACTATAGTGAGCTTGGAATTGCATTAAAAACCTAAAATTTGCTAAAATGTGAAATGTGCTAGTACGAAAAGAAGTTTTATCTATATTTTAAAATTATATGGTTTACGACCGATTCCCATACCTATACCTATACACAAAAAAATCCATAGAAATCGGTATAGCCGTTTCGAAGGAGCTTGGAAACAAACATTTTTGATGGAGATTTTTCAATATTTCGTAAGACTCACTAATAATTTATTTCTGAATTGAATGTATCGCTGTAAGTCGACTAAAGTCCAAATTTTTTTTTTAATATTTTTTTTCATTATTGTGTCTAGCTAGAGGTTACATA
Organism: Microchrysa polita; assembly: GCA_949715475.1. Classification (NCBI taxonomy): domain Eukaryota; kingdom Metazoa; phylum Arthropoda; class Insecta; order Diptera; family Stratiomyidae; genus Microchrysa; species Microchrysa polita. The sequence goes on along the minus strand of OX454418.1, from coordinate 85,180,581 downwards.
ACGTCTTAATGAAACCTAATTCGGAGGTTTGCCTTTCGCTTTTAGAAAATTAAGGCATTGTGGAAGTTCCACTTGATGGACCCAAGGCCAGAGGCAGACCGAAGAACACCTGGATGTGTCAAATGAAAAAGCAACAACAACGCATTGGTCTCGGCGATGACACGATCCAAGATAGAGCTGCCTGTAGAAATATGCTGAGAAATTATCGCCAAAACGGGCGATGTGCCTACACCGCAGGTCGAGCAACGCGGAACCATGGAGCGGTATAAAGAACGAGGCAAGGAAGAAGAAAAAGGCATTGTGTTTGTGAGAATTCCACTCATAAAATTTGGCATTTCGGGCGACCCCCCCGGTTTGCCCCCCCTAGAGCGGGCGCTGATAATGCCCGAAAAGAACAACAATATACCTCTCTAGCTACCTATATGTACAAACATAAAAAAAATCCAGACGTCCTATTTATAAATTAATCCATCCGCACTTTAGTTAACATTTCTACATTATTTATTGCTTTTGTTTATATTAAAATTAATCATTCATTGATCCGATTTATAACCGAACTTTAATGACTGTCTGAGAGATTGCAAAAAGTCTAGCAATTTCCTGAATTGCAGCCCTCCCACTAAGATTTACCCCCAATGATATTACCACAAGAGTATGTTTCTAAATACATAAATCCAATAAATCTTGCTATTTAATTGAAAAATGTTCATTCGAATCATGAGAGATACATAGATATCATTACGCCATTCAGCATTTTTTCCCTGGGAATTGAAAATGATGTGATTTGAATAATACTATGTATACATATAACGATTGAATAATCGAATAAAATGCCACTACTGAATCATGCTTTTATGTTTTTTTAGATAAAAAGTGAACTATATCCCTACAATTTGAATATGTACATTCAACAAAAAATCAGGGGACATATTTAAACCCTAAATAGAAAATTATTATAATATTAACTCATTCCTATACTATTTGTCTGGATAAGATAAATACATTATGTACTCATTTATACGTTATACTCATATACATACCAACTTCAAGCCAATCAAATATGGAATAATCTAAGTCATTTTTCAAAAGATTCAACATTTTCATTGATTCCACTAATAAATTTTCTTTTCTTTCACGATACTTTCAAAAATAAATGTTTATTTTTGATTCTTAAGAGTTATGGGCTCTTAAGTGATGTCTTGAATGGGAAGATGATGCGGTTAGCTGGAGATGTTTGCCTGTGCATTTTATGTGGGGGTCTGGAAATTAATACATATGAACAAATTTGAAAATTAATATCGGCACTTGGAAGCGAAAACGAATAAGCTGGGACATAATGTCGGTAAAAAATGTGATGATGAATGTGCATATTCATAACTTTTATAAAAACAAAAAGTATTTTAATACTAAAAAATGTCACATTCGTTGTTTTGCTAAAAATAACGGAATTCGTTAATATGAAAAGAACAAATTTTAAGTTGAAAATAGGCATGAAGTAGTATTCACTAATTATGACCGTAAACATTTTGACAATGGTAGTGTTTCCTCTTCCTGAGAAATTAATATTCGGTAATTGTGCTTTGATCTAACTAAAGTTCCAACGCCATAAAAACGCCTGTGGCACTTTCATCTTTTTGGCATTTAAGAGACAGAATTGGTTTTACAACGGTTTTAAGCTTTTCCTGGACACCAGGAGCCACAAATGGTAAAAATGGGAAGATTAATCCTCAATTTATATAGTCGGGTAAAAATCGAAAAGTGGCACATTAATCGTTTTGGTATTGCCTCGAGGATGAACTCCAAAACGAGTGAAATAACTAAGCACAATTAGAAAACCATAAGAAATATACATTTTAATTATTCACACAGGACATTCAATTCGATCACGATCAGTTATGTTTAGTTCGGAGTACAGAGTATGGATTTGTTTAAGTTTTATCTATTGAATTTTGCTTAAATGTATGTAAATGTAAAAAATCATATCTAAATTTTATTAAAATATTTCTTTTAGTAATAAAATATCCCTTTAATTGTTGACGTCGAGCTTTCGGACACCTTGTATACATATCTCGTCTAAACTTGCCTTTCGATATCTGCACTCGATTATGGTACACCCTTATGTATAATCGTATCCCGTTCTAAATTGAATCTTTAAATTTCCAGTGTGTCAATAGACGGTCCATAGACGATCAATTTCGACTACAAATCTGTTTCACAAATTAAATATCGAGTAACTTCTGATTCTTGCCGATCCATAAAAACCCTTCTGAATATGAAATGATACCTTTCCAAGATTTCTTTTCAAGATTGTTCTCTTTATGCTTTTCAATTCAAAGAATGTATCCAATCGATATTCGAGATTAATATGATTACGAGAGCGCCACTTAGTATCTTCTATGGCTGGTTCATTATGTTTTCGAGATATTATGTAGGTACAACGCCAGACTATATCATCGATTTATATAGCCATAAATTTTAAAGTATTTATTTGGGATAGTACTGATAAGAAGGAGCATATTTTCGTATGACTACGTGTGAGATATTGATTGGCGACGTAAACTTAAATAAATTTCAGAAATACATTCTGCATAAAACTTATTATCTAGATATAAATAAATACTTGTCGATAGAATTGTTACACTTGAGCTATTGAAATTTTACAACGTTAAGTACAATCTAGTTTACACTGAATGGTGAACGGTTGAAGTCATCTTTGAATTTTTCCATATCTGATACGTGATTATAGATAATCCGTACAAAATAAACTCTTGCCGTCAGGCCATGGACAATCAATTTTTCTCTTTCAAAAGCCTAAGAATCCATTATGATGCGATTCTCTATGTGGCGAAGATAGCTTTTCGAGGAGGGGGGGGGGGGGGGTCATTTTGCAAGATTACTTATACTTTTCCGGTTATCATTTCAGAATAACAATTTCTGTATTTATTACAGTTTTGGTGCAAAATAGAAAAAAACTGAATCCTGAAAATATTGCATCGATAATTTTGGCTCGTTAACTATGGTGTGTAAATCCACAGTATAGTATCCCTCGACTTAGGACGCTTCGACTTAGGACATTTCGACTTACAACGCGTGAACAATTTAGACCACGACTCGAGTTACAACAGTTTTTGTTTCGACTTACAACGCGATTTGAAAAAAAAAAAGATTCGTATAAAAACACACGTGAGAGTATTAATACAGAATTTTCTCTTCTGTTTTTACTCAGTTTCTTTCCTGGTGCATACAGATTCTAATTTATTTGTTGAGTTGATATTTGAAGAAGGAATTTTTGTTTTGGTAAAGGCAATTATGTAGTTGATTCGTTGAGGACCTTTCAAAGAATTAACTTTCAACGCTAGTGTAAATGATTAGGCCAGCAAGTCTATCAAAAAATTCTGCCGCGGCCTCAAACAGTTCCTGATCAATTATTAAAACTTAAGAATTAAACTTTTTTGAAATACAATGGACAATGGAGCATACATTTAATGCCGGCCGCACACTGTCCAGGGTTTGCCAAACCGTGCGGTCCAAAAGATCAAAGTTGCGGAAAACACACGATTGGAAGAGACAGAGAAGTATGTTGTCTACAACGTTGATCTTTTCTACCGCGCGGTTTGGCAAACCCCGGACAGTGTGGTTGTAGTCTAAAGTCAACAATATCCTATATAACAATCAAAAGATATTAGCTAGGCAAAATATAACCTCGTAAGCATGTATAAAGTGCTTCAGTCTTCCGAATGTTACCTAAAATTTAATTGATACCGAAAATAGAAGAAATCAGCATTGTACCACGCAACACGCACACAATAGAGCATTTTAGCAAGTCATAAAAACCGTGGCGGTACGATTTGGCAGTGTACGTTCTTAAATTGGTAGTGATAAAATTATGAATTGTTATTGAATCTAATTTTTCTGCCTTAAATTAAGCCGAACACACCATTCACGCTATCCTAAAATACGACAGCAAAGAAATATTTCAATTTTTATTTAACCTTTTTAGCGTTTGCACAACTTGCTAAAAGTCTAGTTGATGTGTAGTAACCTCTTTTACTTATTAGACTACCTTCCCTTGAATTATACATATTTATAAAAAAATATAATTTGTGCACAGAGCTTCCCAACTTATGGAAAGAATGTGGAACCGTTTCTTTAAATGTAAGAAATCTAATACCATCTGCAAATTTTCGACAATGTCTATATATGTTTCTATAGACTATAGAAATTTGAATCATTTTTCATCTCGAATAGTATGAAGTTATATTTCGCTCATTCGTATCACCTTTAGATTTAACTTAATTTTTGTACTGATCTTCTGCAATAGAGTCGTCACTTTGGAATCGACCTCTATTTGGTATACGGTATAATTTATTTTGAACTCCTTTTGTATTTTCGAGATTGATAAGTGACTGTAAGCTGCCTCATTTTGCCGAATTTTGAGTTGTGACCATGTTCTTGCCTACGTGGAATATGGTTATTCGACTTACAACGTTTTCTACTCAGGACGCATTTTCCTGGAACCAATTAGCGTCCTAAGTCGAGGTATGCCTGTATTCCAATTTTCGTACAAAATTTCGCTACTGTGATAGGACATATGAGTATCAGCGCTTTATATTGGGTTAGATCAATGGTTTCCAAACTTTTCGGAGTCACGGAACACCTAGCATCGCCGCTTTTCTGGCCGGACCACATCAAAACAGAGATTGCCCAGTATATGTGGATAAAGTACAGCTTTTGTGTTTTTAAATCGAAATTTTAATTTTTTTTTCAAGCAGCACTTCTAGATTACTTCAGTAGGGCTTGCCTGTGCGAAACTCCAGATCCAATGTGAAAAGTAGATGAACGTAAAGTCCTGTGCTGTTTTTATTTTATTGATACGCTTTTATTATACAATTTAAATTTGAGGAAGTGCTAAATTTTCTATTGCAGTTCTGGAAATGGCTTCACGTTCCTATGAAACACTGTTAAATAATTCCAGCTTTGTTTTACGTACCTAAAGTAATAATAGTGTGTGATCCAAGGGGGATTTGATCCCCTTGAACCCTCCTTTATCTACGCCATTGATGTACTATATTTATCATTTTGTAATGATGGTGGTGATGTTCCAACGACGCCCATATACCGACGCTTTTTTTATGTGCATATTGAAATATAGATATGCATAGGGATTTTGGCGCGATTAATTTACTGAAACTGCTAGCGATTAGTAGTAATGTGGTTTTAAATACATAATGCCAAACACTGAACCTAGATCACAAATATGGTGGTGGTATTTATTATTCATGATCATAACTGCTTTTTTTAGAAACTTTGAGATCCCTGTTCCCTGAACATTCGGCACTCCAGTTACATATTCATCCTGAATAACTATCATAAACTGTATCCGCTCACACTCGAACCAACTCTGTGTTCCAAAGGCCACAACCAGACTAAACAAATTTTAGTAATTTCAAAATTCATGCACGTATATTACAATATGTGATTTGAAACACTTTCCACTGAGTGTATGAATACTTCCAGAAAATGTTTTTATTTCTCTCCATTCAAATGAAAAATGGCCACGAATTAGATTTACATGTCATCGATTCGAGTTTATTTTTTCGAAATTGAAGAAAATTTATTAGGAGATTTCTCATGCCGATCAATAAATGGATAGTTCATTGATATTTTTCATAACATAAATCACCCAATAAGAATAGTCAGAATAAACTACATAATTCAGAAGATGCGTGAACAGATATAATGTACACATAAGTATACATAAAGAATGAAATGTTATGTATGTATATGAAATGTACAGCAAGCATGTGTGCTTGAAAGTGGAAATTAATGGGCAGTAAATTTTGAATGTTGAACATTTCAAGAAAATTGAAGTTCTGGCCAATGTTAATAATGCGTCAAGGATTGAAAATACATATCTACATAAATGATCAATATGACTGATTTTGAAATTAATGGAAAAAGGACGGAGGGTTTTTTTTTGGTTCAAGACTGACTACTATCGACTAGAGTAAATTCATTATTTTAAGCTTCCGCTTCGTAGCGTGCTCATGATGAATATGCAAGTACCAGAACAAGCCAGAAAATTTATCCAAAGAACCACGTTGCAGTAAGACCAAGAGAATCATGCTCCGTACGTCGTCCGACGTCCGTACCTATAATTTTTGGCTAGGCTTATTCCTAACACATGTATACCGGCTTAAAACTGGTGTTTAATCAATACCAAAACCAATATTTGGAAGGATCGTTTTTTCAACCATGGGCACCGTCCCGGTTTTTTTCCAAGAGAGTTTTTTTCATTTTTTTTTCAGCGCCTGTCCAGTGCCGGTCCTTTTTTCAGAATTTTTAAGCACTTGCTCAATACCGGGTATTTTTTTTTCGTTTTTTTAAGACCCTGTTTAGTATCTGTTCAACACCGAATAAACTGAGCTTCAGGATCTTTAATACCGTATTTGAGCATGGTTGCACCATCCCGAAATAGCAGAATTTTTCGGGCTGTTAAACGCAACATTGAGAATAAAATTAGCACTTTACGAAACGGTTTTTTCCTTCTCTTCCAGATTTACCTGGTAATATGAAGGGTTATATGTGAATCTCTGTTTCGCAATTTCTCACAAGTTAAATGTGCACGGATAGAAGAAATTTAACACATTCAGAAAGATGGGCTGCAGAACCACTTTTAAGGAGTGCCTGATCTTGGTAGGTATGTTTGATCGTTGGTAAAGGTTTGATCGCTCAGTGATCCTAGTTAAGGTTTGTGTTCGTAGAGACGACTCATGGGATGATCGCTCAGCGACCGCACATAAAGTATCGGTTCTTAGCATTTTATGCGTATAAAATATACGCATAAAATACCGATATGTTCCTTTAGGCCATAGTTGATACAAGGAATGTCACCACATTAAAAAAATATGTAAATAGGGCTCGGAATTGGATGTTAACACTTTCCGGGCACAACGTCTATAGACGTCCAATTTTGAGCATTTGACCATACAAATCGTGTCAAATTTTGGCGTTGTGTCCGGCAATGAGTTAAACTACGATCGCTGAGCGATCATCCCATGAGTCGTCTCTACGAACACAAACCTTTAGACAAGCTATTCTGAACATTATATGCAGATATTTTCTATAAAGACAAAACGGGCGATGTGCCTACACCGCAGGTCGAGCAACGCGGAACCATGGAGCGGTATAAAGAACGAGGCAAGGAAGAAGATTTTCTATAAAGACACATGACATTCTGTTCTATAGGAATGTAATACCACATTCAAAAATATGCAAATATAACTCAGAATTAGTTGCCGAACAACAATCGCTGAACGATGGCAAGCACACAAACATTAACACTAAGGTAATTTTAGATCTCTGTTTCGGAATTTGGCGCCAAAACTAAAAAACAAGTTTTTGGGTGTCTGTTTCAGAATTATGCCCCGGTAAATGATTTTCTCGGTAAATACTCGTCGAATCGGGTTGGGTACGATATCCCGCCCCTCATATTCCTGGTTTTTCAAAATCCAGATATTCATTATCCCGCCATTTCAATATCCCGCTAGTTGAAAATGCCGCTTAATTGAAATCCCGTCTAATCGAAATCCCGCCAACTAAATATCCCGCCATTTCAATAACCCGCTAATTCAAAATACCGCTTTTCAATATCCCGCTTTTTAATAAATCACGAGCGCGACTTTTGAAAGAAAGACGGGATATTAAAAAGCGCGACCATATTTACCGTTAAAATAATGGGCTCCTCGCATCGGAATACTTAATTCTTGGAGGCACACGTACCAGGTGAATTTAATTACAAAAATAGGTGGTCTGGTCTTTCTGTAGTCGAGACTTAAGTATCCCCTATTTGACCGTCTTGTTCTGTAAATAAATTATCATCTTGGTCGAAGAAATAAGCAAATATTCCGACGGATTTATGCCAAGAGAAAGTATCGCATTAACTCCGGGAAATCACATAACATACTATTGATTTTTGTAAACTATGAAAATGATTTTTGGCGGCATTTTGACGGGATTTTCCGCTATCCACCAGCTGGATTTTAAAACGGTAGGGTTTTTAGTGGACGGGATTTTATAATGGCGAGATTTTTAAGTGGCGGAATTTAGTTATGTGTTATGTTAAATGGGATTTTTTTTAAAAGCGGGATTATGAACAGGCGGGATTTTGTTTTTCGGGACGAATCGTCCGGCGCGGCAATAAAACTAAAATAATATTGCTGATCTCAAATTTGAGGTAAAAAAACACAACAACAAAATGTGGGTTTGCCCGCCCCAGAATGATAACCCCATTATTTAGTGACATACTCGTCGAATCGGCGCTGACTCGAAATTAGAACACTTAGACAAGAGAAAAAATTGGAGTCACCCGCCTCAGAATGAATTGGAGTTCTGATCTGTTTTTAACCTCAAATCCAGAATCAGCGATCCAAAATTGCCGGTCTATTTGACGAGTATTTCTCGAGAAAACATCATTTTGTAGGGCAGGGTAGGAAGATATTCTAAATCATCTGAATTACTTTAGAGTTACTACGCCTATTGGATGGGTATGCATTTCATAGAGGTACTTTTCGGAATGTATGAATGAAATCTTTAAACAGATGAAAAACTAATCGTAGCCTAAATAAAAAGTAGGGGGCTTCGACCCCTGCTCGCTACGCTCGCCAACCCCCGGGGCCGAGTCTAATTTCGGGCGCGTCCGAAATTTGGATACCCTTCGCTCTCCTTGGGCTAAAAGCTTTTTCGGGCGTACCTATGACTTGTATTTAATACCCCTCCTCATTCTTTTTCTTCCGTCTTGACAAAAGTTTTGGGCTTGGTTGAAATAAGTGGGCAAATAAAAATATTTATTCGGAAAATTTTATTGGGGTTGCGGGAGCATTACCCCACAGTACCGATTCCACTCATTATTGTATTATCAATAGAAACACATTTGTGTGAAATTTTGTTGAAATTGGTGTACAAATAAAAAAGTTTTTCTTAGAAGAACCTAATTTGGGTAGTTGGGTTTGTATGGCAGCCCCATGACCCCATTGTCCGATTTTACCGATTCAAACAAACAAACTGCCTGCAGCAAAAAGAAGCATTTGTGCAAAATTTCAGCTTCATAGCTTTTAAACTGGCCGAGTAAAATGCGTCGCAACAGACGGACAGACAGATGCTGCTGGACATCGCCCAATCGACTCCCCAAGTCATGATGATCATATACACTGCCTGTCATAACTGTAGCCGCATCATGAAACAGGCTGATCTTTGGAAGTTTAAAGGGAGCACAGCTATTTCGCATACTATAACCATAAGAGATACTAAAAAGACATACAATTTCACAGAAAGTTTCCTTTTATTTCAAACCGTTATTTCTCTATAAGGGGAAAACTAAATCTCCGGTCCGTCATAACTATAGCCGCACTTGGAGCTATTATGGCAACAGCTGATTAAAAAGCGAAAATGTATGAAATTAATAACTTGAAAGATCCTTTTCAAATAAAATAGACACTGATGGATTATTTTGTATATTTTCCACGAAATCTTTTTAACAGTTTTTCGAGTTTTTTGCTTATTGACCTCTTAGTATCGATAACCGCTGCTTTTACATAGATAACGCTTCGAAATCGTATTTTTTTTATATAAATTCTACGTAATAATGTTTCTTAGCGGTTTTCTGTCTAATTCGGATCAATGGGAGGCCCATTCTCTAGCATTTGTAACATTGGAACCAACTTTAACTACTACGACAGGTGAGTGTTAATGCAATCTCTGGCTACAAAATCCGTTATGCGTCGTGTCTTATGTATAAAATGGAAGCAGTTTATCGCCAGGGCAATCTTAAGATTTTTTTCTTGTGCTGGTAGTGACGAAATCAACTGTTCCATAGGTAGACTATCCTGGCCAATACTTTTAATGAGCACTTGCCGGATTTCCATAGATCTCAATACAAATTTTGGACACAGTTCCTTAATAGTATTTAGCAGGGTTGTTTTTGTATGCAAAAGTTAATGTATCCACCTCTAATAAAGCAAAAACTTCTCCGGAATATCTGGACCATAAATTAGGTGTGTTTTTTTGGTTATCCCGTGTAGGTTTGGGTAACGAAACTCCATATAAAAAGAATTCCAGCTGATCCACCATTTTTTTATATGAAGTTTCGTTACCCAAACCTACACGGGATAATCAAAAAAACACACCTAGTGTTTCCGTTTTAATACAGGAAACATGACACACAACGGATTTTGTAGCAAAAAAATTGCATCATCTCTCATCATAGCACTTTAAGAAGCTTCCAATGTTAGAAATGTTATGGAGTTGCCCCCTCATTGATCCAAATTAGGCAGGAAATCTTTCAGAAACATTATTAGGTAAATTCATAAAAAAGAATGTAATTTCATAGAATACAGATATTCTAGAGAGAGAAGCGGTTATCAATACTGAGAGGTCAATAAGCAAAAAACTCTAAAAATTGTTAAAATTATTTCATGAAAAATAAAGAAAATAATCCCTCAGAATCATTTTTTTTTGAAAATGATTCTTCCCGTTAAAAGTTTCCTCAATTTCTGCTTTTTAAGCAGTTTTTTGCAATACTAACTTCAAGTGCGGCTATAGTTATGACGGACCGAAAACATAGTTCTTCCTTTATAGAAGAATAACGGTTTCAAATAAAAGGAAAATTATTATGAAATAATTTGCCTTTTTAATATTCCTTAAGTTTCTAGTATGTGGAATAACTGTGCTCTATTTCAATTTCCCAGGATCAGTCTGTTTTATGCTGCGGCTACAGTTATGACAGGCAGTGTATGTATACTTTTCATATGGTCGGAGATGCTTCCTTCAATGCGTTACAAACTTCATGACAAAGTTAATATACCCTTTCACTCTATGAGTGAAGGGTATAAAAAACCAACTGGAAAATCGTCTTAAAATGGAGCACAAAAGAACCTGACATTCAGTTAATTCGGTGTTGAACAGGTACTAAGAAAACCAAAAAAAAAAACAATCATGAACAGGTGCTAACAAAAACCTGAAAAAATGGTACTGAACAGGTGCTGAAAAAAACGATCATGGTGGTGAAAAAAAAACTCAGAGTGCCGCTGTACTTGTACCGGGTGTTGAAGAAAACCGGAAACCGGTACTGAAATTTACCCGGTCAGCTGTAGTCACCTCACAGGAAAGAAGAAATAAATTGGTGAACTATACAGACAATCATGTCAGGAAAAATAACAAAAAAACGGGCACGCGTGGATCGGTAGTCTTCTTCCAAGTTTCACTTACTTTCTCATGGTGTATCATACCCAGGGCCGGATTTTCCACATAGACGACTTGGGCAAATTCAAATTTTGAGAGGCGGCTGATTTCTGGAAATAAATTATGCGCCGTCTCCCGCTTGTTTGGTTGTTGTTTATGATCACGCTTAAATTCCTCACGCTTGAACATATTTTACATATCGCACATCCAAAAGAAGAACGACGCAACTGCAAATTTGTTGATTCGGCAGAAATTGCATTTTAAAATTTTTTTCACGTGTTTTTTACAATTCCAAGAGTATTTTTGTGGTGTTTTGTATTATAGGTAGCTGAAAATATTGCTGAATTTATTGACATTCAATTTTAGAATGGTATATTTTAAACAAAATTATCGTGCGTTCATAATGATGATTAGTGAGAAGATGTTTCAGTCGCGTAATAGTTGATTTAATATTAATCGTGACATGAATCGTGCTAATCAGCCAGGATAAAGAATACAAAAGAGAATTCATTTGTTTTTTCTTTTATTTTGTTATAATTTATTATGAAAAAATAAACATTTATTCAAAAAGATTACGGAAAAATGGTTCGTAATACGAGTAATACCATGGTTTAAGATTGAAATTTAATAAACTTATTAAGTCATTTTGTTGTGCTCTGAAATGGAAATTGTTGATGCATAGATTTGTTTCAAGGGAACAGTATCAACTGAGCGGTCGTATAAGCGGGTACCCTTCAATATAGGGAGGGGTGGCAAAGGGATGAAAATTCAGTTTTTTGCAAATATGTATCTGGAAAACTATAAGTCTAGCCGAAAAATGTCATGAAAACGAAATGAACTACACAAAATTACCTTTGTAAGTATATGTAACACTTTAGACATTTGCTTGGAAAATTATATCCTAGACCCAAAAGTATTATAGTGAATTTGCATTTTCTGAGTTTTACATTTCACGCTGTAACTCTTGACAGAATAGACTTAGGGTCATAAGATCTTCTCCATGTATTGCTAAGAAAATTTTTCATTTGTACCAAAAATTGAAGTCATCCGACCATTGGCACCCCCCTGACTCCTCCTAACATGTTTAAAAAAGGTATGCCTGAAGCTTCTTTTCAAATTGAGACAGGCAGATCGAATTTGGTAGGGTGCCTAACCTAAGGCCCCTCCACCAAAAAATATTACCGAAACTAAAGGTGCCCCCCATACAAAGTGAACCAAAATTCTAACAAATTTCAATTCTATCAAAAATCTAAAATAGAAAAAACAATTTATCTCTTAGAACATCACTATACCAGTTAGTTTTCTGAATGTATGTTCAAAAGTTTGTACCAAAGCGTACGCTACGTACGAAATGTAAAACTCAAAAAATGTAAATCCACTATAATACTTTTGGGTCTAGGGTATAATTTTCTGAGAAAATGGCTAGAGTGTTATATATCATTACAAAGGTAATTTTGTGTAGTTTGTTTCGTTCTCGGGACATACTCATAGTTTTCCAGATATTTAAAAAAAAAGACTGAATTTTAACCCCTTTGCCCCCCCCCCCTCCTTCTTCCTCCTTAACCCATTGCCCAAATCAGTGTAACTTTTTACTGCGTAGATTAGGCAGTGGATTCAGCAATTTGGCATCAAACATTTTTTAAAAGTTTGGGTTTTTTACCCTGATGAATACTATAACCTTCATTTTGGGTGTGCCCTCTAATGAGAAATTTGTGCTCGATAGAACTTAAATCAAATTTTCTCACAGCATACAAATACATGCTTAACATAAATCTGCCAAGAAATAATAAATAAAGCATAGTCAACAGACACAGACAAACATCAATTGAATATTTTAACCTGTTCTTTGTTTGCCACGACAATTATCTAAGTAAAAAAATCAGATTATCGCCAGGATGTTTTGCCGAAACTTCCTAATCTCATTAACCCCTCTGTTTCCCATCATGCCAAATGTAGCATATATTTTTCTCTCGTTAATTCTGCAATTTGATATTCTTAGTTAAACATTTATGTCTTATTGTTACGCCAATTAAAAACTGAAACTAAATCATTTTGCAATTATTTTTGCATTAACTTCCTCTTCAATGTGGTTTCGAATATTAACATCAAGACAAAAGACACAAACATCTAACTTGCCAATCTCAAACATTGATTTGAATTCTATCAAATATATTTTTTACCAAGAAGCATAACCAAAATGAGAGAGTGTTCACAGGCTATTTCAAAAATCAGAGCTCATACTGGACCAGTATATTTTGATAATAAGAAAATAATACGAATAATTAATTTTCAAATATGATTTGGCTCCATATACGTTTATGTATTTTCAATTCACTATTGAAAAATCCACTTTTTGTTAAATTGTTACATGAAAATCATTTAACTTTAAAAGTGGGTTAGTCTAGATTAGACTGAATTCGTTCTTTTTTAAATATTTCTCCATTGGTCTCCATGTTTTAACTAACTTTAAAACAACGTTGCAAATTTATAAACGATCTTCCCTATGAATCATTATGATTTTTCAAAATGTTCAACGTTATGATTTTATAATTTTTAAGTTAAATTTTAGGCCAGTCAAAATCGACATTAACCTCGGAATAAATGGAATACTACCGTTCTTGCTCTTATCTGTTTTAGAGTATTACTGGCTACATAAATCCAGATTTGCAACCCTGGGGACCCTGTGCTAATTTTTTGCCGAGCGAAAAAGAACCATTTTTTGCTCTTTTTTACATTTCCAACAATATTAAAAAAAATATCTTGGAAAAAACGATGATCGGCATTTTGAAAGTAGACAAAATTTCCAATCCAATGGTATGCTAACCACTCTTGTAAGTCAAATATTGACGGAGATATAGGTTTTCAAAAATAGGGTATTTTCCACAAAAAAGGCGAATTCTAAGCTTATGTTGTTTGCCGAAACGACATTTACTTGAAATTCGCAATTTTTGGTAAAAAATATCCTATTTTTAAAAACCTGTAATACCGTCAATATTTGACCTATCAAATTTGTTAGGATATCATTGGATTGGAAATTCTGTCTACTTTCAAAATGCCAAACACAGTTTTTATCCAAGACAATTATTTTAAAAAATATTGTTGAAAATTTAAAAAAAGAGCAAAAAAATGGCTCTTTTTCGCTTGCTAAAAAATTAGCCCAGGGTTGCAAATCTGGATTTATATAGCAAGTAATACTCTAAAACAGATAAGCGAAAGAACGGTAGTATTCCATTTATTCCGAGGCTAGGCCTTGTTTTTGTAAAGTTTTACTGGCGTATTTCACACTTGAAATTTTCTGAGTGAATGAGTGTTGCGACTTTAATTTTTTTTTTAATTAAAACTTACAGTGAAATTAAAGATTTAATCAAAAAAAGGCGAAGTTAGTCCCACTGGAATCGGTAACCGAGCTTGCATAAATTCTGGGAAATTATGTTTCACATAAAACGTTAAACAGACTTGCTTCAATACACAAATTGTACAGATATTAAAATTATTATAAGGAAATGCAAAACGCCACAAAAAAAGGCATTACCGCATTCAATAAAATAATTTAATTAATTAATAATTAATACGAAAAATTATCTAGTAGTATGAATCGTAAAATTAATAAGGAATCCCTTAAGGTTTCCGTTAAGTATAAGTGGGGTGTGGGGACTATGAATTCCGCCCTCAAAACTGAATTGATTTATTATTTTTATTCTTATTAGAAAGAATAATTCGTTGTTATTGACACCAACAACACGCACTTTCACCCGGTGATGCTTTGACAAGCAGTTGCAGTTGCGTCGTTATTGATCTGAGTGAATGCTTCCAAACGAGCGAATGGAATAACGACCTAACTGAATTTTAACAGTTTTTTTTACTGAATTTTAAAATCAAAATTATTTTTATTGAAAATATAGCCAATTTCAAACTTAGTGGTATATTTAACTCAAAAACGATAATTTTTGCACTTACGTCATTATTCTTCTGGATGTGCGATATTATGAACTCTAAAATGTATCTACTCCAGAAATGTCGAATTTCATCCTGAATGAACTGCATGCATACACATTAACATTAATTTGGTGAAGTAGTTCAGTCACAACACCTTCCTAAGGGTTTGTGTTCCTAGGGACGGCCTGTGCGATGATGGTTCAGCGATCCGACCAGCAACCAATTCTGAGCCATACTTGATTTTTTTTTTAATGTGGCTGTATTCCTGTATCGAGTATCTAATAAGTTAATTAGACGTAAGAAACGCAAACATTTTGACGAGCAGTTACAGCAAATAAACCAAAGATTAGCCAGTAAGAACATTAGACAGGCGTACAAACTTATTAATAATGTTAAGAACGGATATCAACCCAGGACAAGCCTATGTAAGGACAAGGATGGTAACATCATCAGCGACATCGAAAGCGTCAACAAACGATGGGCCTCGCATTTTGAAGAGCTCCTCAATGCACCATCAACATCCCCCGCGGAGCCAGCTCTTGAGCAGTTAGCCGAACCAGGCCCTCCCGTTCTACCCCCAACAGTAGAGGAGGTGAGTCTTGCCATACAGTCGCTTCAAAATAATAAAGCGCCCGGCGCTGACGAGATCCCAGCAGAACTGCTGAAGCATGGTGGAACGTGCCTGACCAACGCAATACATGTGCTACTGCTGAAAATATGGAACGACGAGGAAATCCCCGAAGATTGGCGCAAAAGCATAATCTGCCCAATCCACAAAAAGGGTGACAAGCTGAAGTGTGAGAATTACAGGGGCATATCATTAGTTTGTACGGCCTATAAGATATTATCTAAAATTCTTGAAAAGAGAATTAATCCGTACGCAGAACGAATCATTGGCGAGTATCAAGGCGGCTTCAGACCTGGTCGATCAACGACCGATCAGCTTTTCACAGTGAAGCTACTACTCCAAAAGTGCTGGGAATATAACATCGACGTATACCAAATCTTTGTCGACTTCAAGCAGGCATACGACAGTATCGATCGAAGTGTACTGTACAACATTATGCTGAATTTTGGTATACCGGCAAAGTTAGTGCGACTCACAAGGATGACGATGACTAATACCGTCTCGCAGGTCAGAGTGCAGAATCGACTCACTGACCTATTTGAAGCTCGTACTGGACTCAAGCAGGGCGACGGGCTGGCGCCGACGCTCTTCAACCTTGCTTTGGAGTATGTAATTCGAGCCATGAATATGGACAGCAGCGGAACGCTACTCATCAAGTCGACTCAATTAGTAGCGTACGCCGACGATATCAACATCATATCTCGAAGGTTGGGTGATGCAGAAAGCCTTCTGCATAACCTCAATAACGCCGCAAAGGAAGTTGGACTACATATCAACGAAAGCAAAACAAAGGCCATGATGCAATCGAAAACAAGGACGCCAGCAAATTCAAGCATCACAGTGGGGGACCTTAATATCGAGTATGTAGACAACTTCAACTATCTGGGTTGTAACTTATCAAAGGACGCCAACGAAACCGACGAAATTAAGCGACGGATACAACTAGCCAATAAGACATATTTCTCGGTCCTCCCTATAATTAATTCGAAACTTGCGCACAGGAACACGAAGCTCCGCGTGTACAAAACGATCATCCGACCCGTGCTATGTTATGGCTGCGAAACATGGACCCTCACCCAAGCCTCCGAAATTTTGCTAGACCGATTCGAACGAAAGGTCCTTCGGCGAATTTTCGGGGCCGTTCGCGAGCGAGACCAATGGCGTAACCGGTACAACCATGAGTTGTATCAATTGTACGATGAGCTGGAAGTATCGAAAATCGTGAAGCTTCAACGTTTGCAATGGGCGGGGCATGTACAACGGATGGACGATAATCGCATGCCAAAGAAAGTGATGAACGCACAACGAATTGACGGAGCGAGGTTGCGTGGACGACCGAGAGCTCGCTGGGAGAACTCCGTAGGTGAAGACGCCCAACAGCTGCTGGGCTTCCGAAACTGGAGGACGAGGTCACGTAACCGCGACAATTGGAGGTCAACGATTCAGGCGGCCAAGGCCCGACGTCGGGCTATCGTGCCACATTGATGATGATGATGTATTCCTGTTTTGACTGTCTATCATTTATAGGAACATGTCTGTGTAGAAAATATGCGTACGCACGCATACAGTGCTCAGAACAGGTTGTCTAACAACAATCGCTGAGCGATCATCACATGAGTCGTCTCTACGAACACAAACCTCAAAGCTGCGGTTAGGAAATCGAACATACTCGTTTTAGATTACTTGAATGCTTGAAATTGCATTTATTTTAAATATCAAGAACATGGCAATTTAAAATCTATCCTAAAGGATATGGCCCAACTAAGCTTTACCTGTATTAAAGTGGTCGTTTTTCCTTTGGATCTCTATTTTCAACAGCAGCACACACCTAAAAGCCTTATATAACACATGAAGAACTTTTGGACGTTGTCAATCATCTAACACAAATTTATAGTCCTCTATCCCACCTGTGTTTTGTTCCATTGCGTGAAACTACACGGGGTACAAAATCGCGAGAACGAAACAGGTTTTTATATGAAAATTGAATTTTTCCTGGCCTTGCTCCTCACGAATCTCTTCTAAAAAAAACGGTTTTCATCTTGTTCTTGTTCCGCGTGTAGACAGGCCCAATGAGATGAGCATGCAGATCAAAAACATTTCCCTCCTTCTTCTCCCTGAATCGTCAATTATGAATCTCTGTAGTCAGCTACCATCCGAAATCCCATTACGAGAAAGCTTCTCAATGCACATGTTTGTAATCCTTATAGTCGCGGTCTTGAACTACATACATACAAACATCGAACATCCGCCAAATAAGCGCACGCACGTCCGTCGTATAGCAAGTAGGTACTTTGCAATTCGAATGTAGCGATGATCGCGATTTTAACATGTTAGAGGAGAGGTTGCGAAACGACAGGAGGGCGGGATCAAATCCCGACTAAATTGAATCTTTAAAATGTTGTGTATCGACAAGGACCGACACGTGAGACTATATTGAGCACTCTTCAGCGAACGCGTCACTCTCGCGATTTCGCGGATGATGGCAACTTGCAAAAACACAAACTACCAAAACGGATGCGTGTATATTACTGGAACGAATTGTCATTCGACGAGAGCGGGAATGGCTATCATGCCAATGCCAACCAGCCAGTGAAGCGTCGTCGTACAAAATCGTTGACAAACTAAAATTTTCACCAAAACAACATAACAGAACAGTGCATCGCGAGCGCCGGCCATGCACACGTTATACATGATACAAACAGCGCCTCCACATTAAACCATTCCTCCATACAATATCCCATTTAGTCCTTTGCTCGAACAACAATTTTGTTTTGGTGCAAGATGCACCACTGAAGACAGATGCAGATGCATACTATCTCTGCTGTTCTGTTCAAATTGAAAGTGTATCCGTTGCATATCAAACCTGTCCTCGGCGTTTTATTCAGTTTGCCATAGTGTGGAAAGCAAGGTAGCTTATTAAACTGAATGCTTGGTGACAAAAATATGCAGCGTCTAGTGTTCCTGCTTCAGCTTCCGCTCGTGCAGAAGCATGCGGCCAAATCAAGTAAGGTGACAAGCTGTGAAAGATATATGCTTCCTCCGTTTCACGAGAGACCAGAGCACAAGCACATTTACGAATCCTTCCGTCGTTGCTTAGTAACACACAGTGAAAAGTACGCGAATGGTGAATATGTATGTATAGATAAGTTGGAGCCCCTACAGTAGCATTCGTATTCACTCATTATTATTACGAAGAGATCTTAAGAGAACGATTCTTCGCGAACAAATCTTAGCAAAAAGGGATGCTGCTCTTCATGGATCAGAAAACGCGTTTGTGTTGCCTAAAATATTTGTTAGCTTCTCCTTGCATTTGTGGGGAAAAGACACAAAATTCGGTGTTGTTGTGATGCATAACGCATTCATCGGTACGGAAAGACGAAATACACTCTAATTCGATAAGAATGCAAGTATGAGACGAATTTTGTCACCCTTTCATCCACACATTTGAAATCTTTCGTCTTCGTATTTTAAAGTAATATGCAGGGTGATTTGAAATTACTTTAACCAAATTGAGGATGATGTCTATCTAATGTAATGAGGGATGATGAAATGACAAAATTACGTTTGTTAAATGTTTAATTGAGATATGAATTTCTTCTTTCCATTTCTGTGGTAGTCTGGCTGGTCTAGCGGTTAGTGCGCACGATTGGGCGATGTCCGTCTGTCTGGCTGTCTGTCTGTCTGTCCGTCTGTCCGTCTGTTGCATCAGCGCGTTTTTCTCGGCTACTATAAAAGCTACGGAGCTGAAATTTTGCACACGTGCTTCTTATTGTTGCAGGCTGTTTGTATGTTTGAATCACCGAAATTGGACCACTGGGTCATGGGGCTGCCATAAAAACCTAGCCCCCCAATTTAAGTTTTTCTAGGAAAAACTTTTTTATTTGTGCACCAATTTCAACCAAATTTCACACAAATGTGTTTCTTTTGATGACACAAAACATATCTAAGAATCGATCAAATCGGATTGCGGAAACTGCCGCATATACGCACCGGATTGTGATTCTTCATGTGATTTCCAGCAAAAAAGTTGTCATGAACATACCCCCTTAGCTTAACCCTTTAGCTGCCACAGACATTTGAAGATTTAAAAAAAATAATTTTCTTGTACGACTAAAACTTCAATATCTCAAAAGCTAGACCAGCCAGAATAGCAAAATAAGATGATTATTACAGCCAACAAATTTGCCTAGAAAATAAAACTAACGGCACTAAAAGCGGATTAAAGGTTTGGTTTTTACAGAGCTTCAAAGTCAAATTTTTGTGATTTGACCCAAAAACAATCAATTTTTTCATCTCAATTTTCTACAACTTCTGCCATGGAGAGGTGCTTGTACGATTCTTTTAAAAATTGGCGCATAGTCTTACGATCATATCTTCATACATCATTTTATTTTAGCTCCATTATTTCCAATAGTGCCGGTAGTTTTATTTTTTAGGTAAATTTGTTGGCTGTAATAATCATCTTATTTTGCTATGCTAGCTAGTCTAGCTTTTGAGATATTGAAGTTTTAGTCGTACAAGAAAATGATTTTTTCAAAAATCTTCAAATACCTGTGGCAGCTAAAGGGTTAAGCTAAGGGGGTATGTTCTGTACAACTTTTTTTCTGGAAATGGAAACATGAGGAATCACAATCCGGTGCGTTTATGCGGCAGTTTCCGGACACCCTGTATAGCAAAGTCATTCGGTGCCTAAAAAGTGCGAAGTTTTGCTGTTATCTGATTCGTTGGGCAGTTCAATTTTCCGCAATTTTTTCTAAATAAAAAATGTCATATTTAAATGTAAAGGTCCATCTAGACTGATCTCCAAATGGATGCACGTACCACCAACTGGCAGTTGTCATTGCATCCAAACTGATCGCCATTTAGGTGTGCGTCCAATTTTGATATTCAATATGGCAACTCAACCAACCGCTTGTCAAATTTAAAGTGACAATTTTGCAAATTTGTTCATTCTTTTGTTTGAAATTGAATAATTCTTGAATGGCCGTGTAATAATTCAAACGCGAAGAGTCAGATTTTGATAATTAAATTAAAAAAATCACCAAAACGAAATTTTGGTTATGGAGACAGAAATCCATTTGGTTGACAGCGATCAGTCTGGATGGACCTTAAGAATTGAAAATTTCTAATGTTATCACCGCCGTCTATATATTAAGGCCACAATGTAGAAAAATCGCCTACTAAATTTGCACTGTTTTATTGTTCCTTTTAATTACGTCATATGCTTGTTGTTGTTGTTTGTTCGTGTAAATCCAAAATTTAGTACGCAAACTATGACATGATGGAGCAGCTGAGTTACGGCCTTGATGTATCTAGATGGCGTTGATATTATTTACACGATAGAAACCGCCCAAAATCAAATCGCTTCTTACTAACTATGGTTGCTAATTCTTCGAATAATTTAACCCGATCGTTGCGCCGGCGCGCGGCGTCGTGACTCGTTTAGTACGGAAGCAAGTAGAAATCACAATGTAGTCCTCCAAAAACTGTAATTTTGGTCATTGTTAAGTGCGAAACAGAACACTTCCGTTACGTTACGTTCCGAAGAGCTTCAGTACACTTTTACAGATATTTGCCACGGAACGGTCTGGAAACATTCTCGCCATTCATTCGGGACGGGACGTAACATAGCGGGAGGTAACGTAAGCTCTGGTTCGCCCTTTAGTTTCGTATGTTCTATGTACCTATTACACTTTCCGAAAGACCGTTTGGACGAAACATTAAAGGCGCTTAACACATTGTTTTTCGAATGACGAAAATGCGTCATTATTACACAAATTTAGCATCATTAGCACGAATTCCTAATTACGCATTTAGACCATCAATTGCTCAAAAATGACAGGAGACGCCATTTGTTGAAGAACAAGAATTAATTATAATATTAAATTTGTATTACAAATCCGTTTAGCGGTATAACTACAATTGATAATCGAAATTTGCCAATTTTAGCGTAGTTCCATGACATAGGTAATGTTCAGATTGAGCAGATTTACATTTTTGGTCGATAAAGTTGCATTTTTCTTATTTTTATGTATTTTGGGGTGCTGAGCATAAGAGTCCGTGGCTTCCCACCAAAATTTCGTTGCGAAACAGGGTCAATTTCGCAAAAGTCAACAAAATTACGATCAATTGTAGCCATACCGCTTAATACTTTGAAGATTTGTCGTTTTTCGCTTTCGACGCGCCATCATGTTTTCTCTAAAATATTCATGTAGTTTAAGAGAGTTATAAGCCAAAAAACATAATCAACAAAAAAATGTCTCCGCACTACATTTTGCAATCTCGAAGCACATGACTAGACTACAATGTTTTACTCATTTTAGGGAGAATTTAAACAAAATATGAACCATTTGCGGAACAAAGATACCGTCCAATCTTATTTAAGGTATATGTACTTAAAAAAAATTCTAGATTTTGTCCATTAATTTTAAAGTACATATTTATTTATCAATAAATTAAAAAATCAATTACATATTTCGCTGGCAATTATCAAATGGTGGTATGCCTTAAATACCAAAATTGAAATTTGGATAAAAAAATGTATCTTCCATTTGTTAAGGTATATTAAAACACATACATATGAAATTAACAACCTAAGTGCCATTTAAAAAAATAATTTGCCTTAAACTTTGATTGACATCGAGGGAGGAGCAAACGAGATACCATCAACTCAAGCAAACACACATGTAGAAAAATGCCACTGCAGCTAACCTACCACCTGCTTACCTTCCCACGGCTCATTAAATCAAACAACTCTACCATTCTCCACCTCACAGCAAAAAGCCACCAAAAGATACACAATACGGCCGCCGCGACTAGCCACAGCCATCTCTATAATATGCAATAATGTGCGTTCTCAAGCTAACTCACCTCACCGTCTCAGGTGTATGATATTCCTTTTCATCTATCTATACACGATGATATGCGATGCGATGCGACGCGACGCAATGAAAGCAGCAGCAACAGCAACATTCCCTCAGTCATAAGTCTCGTGCAAGCAGTCATGATGAACTACTTGCATGCGAGAATGAACGATACATACTCTCCCCATTTCTCCTACTATCCAAATTCCTTGCATGCGACTCCGCTCTCACGGTGAGAATCGCGCGCATTATCTGCGACAAACAGCTGTTCTGAACTGTCAAAATACGAGCGTGAAATACGAAAAGAGTGAAATGTTTGGTGGAAATGTTTATCTGAAAGCGGTGAAAAGTACGGTCGCTAGATTAAGTGTAATGTTAAATTGTGTGCTTGGACAATAATAGCAGATAGACAAAAATTAGAAGACACGTTTTACGAGTGGTTAACGTATAAAGGTGAGTGAATTGAATGAGTGCGTATTTCGTAGCGTTTAGCTGAATGATGTTGATATTCATTGCAATGCATGTCAACAATAAATTCGAATACACTGTGGAGTTTTTTTGTAGTAATATGATGAGATAATGTTATCTAGATAAGGAAATTGTAAATCTATGAAATTAAGACTTGGAATTGATAATAATAGATACATAATACTAACCTCAATAAAAGCGCGCACTGCCCGGACGCGGACAGTAAAAGAAGTAAAGGGTGCTCTGATAACACAGTGCTAGCGAAAGTGCCAATGAATGCACGCATTTTCAGTTAATGGCGTTACGAAGCTTTGAATCCAATATACGTATAAAGTACAGCATTCAGTAAAAACACGGGGGGAGTTGCAATTTTTCAGTTCCATTTATTTTGTAGGAAAACAACAACAAAAAATAACACTATTAATCCAAGTAACCTAATTTTAAAGCAAAATACAGGGTGTCCGGAAGCTGCCGCATAAACGCACCAGATTGTGATTCCTCATGTGATATCCAGCAAAAAAGTTGTATGGAACATACCCCCAATTCTTAACCCTTTAGCTGCCACGGGCACTTGAAAATTACAAAAAAAAAAAAATTTTCTTGTACGACTTAAACCTCAATATCTCCAAAACTAGAAAGACTAGCAAAAATAGCGAAATACGATGATTACTACAGTTAACAAATTTACCTAAAAAAATCTAACTACACGAAAATCGGATAAGAGGTTCCTTTCACATTGCAAGAAAAGCCTCTTAAGCATTTCATCAATGCATCTTGTAACCAGGGCCGTATTTCCCATATTGGCAACTGCCCGGGGCGGCAGATTCTGAGGGGCGGCAATTTTCGAAAGTATCCCTTTGTTTTAAACTCTGTGAAAGTAGCATTTTGGAAACTCTTAGAGCAGTTGACATAATTAGACGAAAACTTTAATTTCATCTTTCCAATTTACTCAAGTTATATATATTCCAGGGCGTCCCATCGAACACTTAACTCAAATTGAATAAAGTCTACAAAAAATTCTAGTCATATACAAAAGTTGGCACTTAATTGTCATGCAAAATTCTTTTAGCATTCATTCCGTGTATCATACTGGTGGCGCGTAGTTCAATGAGTCAAGAAGTAGAAAGTATTGTTATAATTTACTCGTCTTTTCTAGACGTTCCAGTGGGTTCGATAGATTTTCGCGTACACGACAATGAATAACACTCGCTTTACTGTAACACTATTTATTACAACCACACGGATATACACGGTTTACAATTTCTACTAATTACTTCACTAATTATATTGACTCGACATTATTTATTCACGGCTAAAACTAGACTGACTGACTGGCTCTAGTCGACGCCCTTATATACCCATTTTCGATGTTCTGGAAACTTCGGCCAATAAGTTGTCTCGCTAGGGATACTAGCGCCATCTGGTGCCAATTTGGGTTGACATATCCTAGACACATTACAGTATTTTCGCAAAGCATTGGCGTCAACTTAAACAAGGGAAGGGGATCTAGCAAGTACTTCAGTGTCCATTTTAATAGGAAGCCTTGGGGAGTTTTTGGGTGCAATAATCAGGGATCCGGAGCAGCCCAATTTTATCACTCTGCTACCACTCGAACAAATTTGCCATATGTCTCCCTTCTGACAGTATCCTTTTGTACGATATGAAAAAAGATTATGGCTAACGAAATTTAGCGCAAACGTTTGAATAATGTAGAAATCTTACATGTAATTAAAAGTGGAATAAATCAGGCTCAAATGTCCATTCAATAGTTTTTATTTGAAATATTTCGGAGATGGCCGAGTTTTTTCAAAAACAAGTCGATCCACTCCGCTTCGGCGAGAAAAAAAACGCTCCTCGCTCCGGGAGTTAGTTTCGCTTCGACCTTCTCCGCTTCTCCCTGTAACAATCAAGGAATTCCTGAACCTATTTTAAATAACTCTAGGCCGCCCACACATTATGCGTGTGTGGCTCAGTGTCCCTAGTTAGTAAAAGCAAGCACACATTTTCGAGCTTTCTATTACTAATTTATTGTCTTACTGGTATGTAGCCAGAATTTGGTTTCAGGTGGACACCTCCACACTTGGGATATTAGAAATGATGCATTCGCTATAACATTTTCAGTAATATGTTTCTGTCGTGTGAACAGGTTAAGAAAAAAACACAATTTGTAAGTTTAAATTTTCGAAATGTAATTTTCCTTCAGAAACAAAAAAAAGGGGAAGATACATAAAAAAAATCATTCCACATGACACTAATGGAAAATTTTAGTTTTCGAGGTTAGGTTATTCGTTTATAACTTCTAAAACTGCCAAAAATGAGAAAAAATTCCGAAAATGGAAAGGTATTTAGGAAACATTCTGAACACATTCTGAAGAAAATTTACATTCGATGTAATGGATGCTGAATTTCAATGCCTTTTTAAACAATTTCGGGAAGGGTTCGAACCCCATGGACCTTCACCTGGCCCCATTCCTCGGAAGCACCATATTGTCAGGCAAACAAAATACCATCGGTCACTCGCGTAAAAATATGAAATTTTCTTCTCACATACCACAGAACAGCTAACGTTTTTCCTAGCATGTGTATAACACTACTTTCAAATTTAACCAGTGGCGGAGGGCGGCTATTTGGCTACTGCCCAGGGGCGCCATAGAGGCTAAATCCGGCCCTGCTTTGAACTTTATGAAACAATCAACAGGAAATTTGGAGGAATGCATAGAATGGTTAGTGTTTCCCACAAATATTTTTGAAGTTTGTAGGACCAAGTTAACAGGGTGTCCCTGAATAGCTGCAAAAGTATACTTGTTCAATACTCATAGGAAAGCTTGCATGGGTTTCTTATGTCAGGGGACACAATTGAATCATTTCATGTAAGTTGCTTTTCCTTGATTAAAAAACAGTAACAGTAGATTTACAGCTAATAATTCAGTTCATATGTAAAGGCATCCTTACGTTTGGCTGAGTTTCTTTTTGCTCAAAGGCCATCAGAAATCTTAAATCGAAAAATGCCTGTAGATTTGCCTTGGAGTACTTTTATATAGAAATTGGGTATATTTACGCGCGTTTATTTAGACCACTGTTTCCCAACAAGTGGTCCGCGGACCAAATGTGGTCCGTGAGAGATCCGTAAGTGGTCCGCGAGATACTATACGGGGATTACTTCTGAAAAAGGAGTTGTAATCGTGATTAATTAAAATAACACTTTTGTGACACTTTTGTCTGTACTGTTTTTACTTCTTATTGACACAGTGGCAGCACAGTGTCCAAATTTTTCCACTGTACCTCAATCCTTCGTTAAAAAAGTTAAAAATAATCCGGTAAAACCGCATCCAATGAATTATTATCGGACGCCTTTAATTTTCGAAGATAGGTATTGTGTTTGTCCTGTTCTGAAGAACCTAAAGAATTACTGATGTTACTGCCTGTGCCTGTACATACTTTAATTTAGGTAGTTACTACGACAAACTCTTACATTTGTCGAAGGTATAAGAGTGCACATAAAAAATGAACAAAAGTCGGTACTAAGTTACTCGATGAAATGTTACATTGCAGGTTTTAAGTTTTTCTAAAGGCAGCCCAACTTAGCGCGGTGTTCGACGTACCGCACAAAAGAAAAACAGAGGAATCGAATTTTATCGTCATTTGCGTGGTTCAGTGAATTCAACCCGCTGACGGTTCGTTGATCTTTTGAGCTTGGTTCGACTGAACTGTGGCGCGTGGTTCGGCCGAACTTTTTGTGAATGTTTCGACAAAGCCTATATGCTTCAAATTATTTCAATACGATGCGGTCACAGAGGAGGAATGTGGTATTTTCTTCTGATGTTTCCAACCATTTTTGCCATAAGGTGTCAACTTTGTTGTAGTAAAAAAATTATAAAAAGTATAAAACCCTGCGAAAAAAATCGCGAAATTCCCTTCATCAAAAAATATGGTGGTCCGTAGAGATTCATGTTCACGCAAAGTGGTCCGCAGTCATTTGCGAGTTAGGAACCACTAATTTAGACCAATCCAAAAATAGATTTACAGGAAGCATTTCATTAATGCTGTGCACAGTTCTATTGCTTATAAAATATATGTACAAAAAATATTCACTATGCATCAACATTCTAACAAACCCTTGTACACTGAAAAAATTATCTTTTCTATTATCCACGAATCGCATTCGTTGACTTATTTTCATTGCCATAACGTAATTATTCGTTATGATAAGGTAGACGTTCATAAAGAAACCTTCAGCACGTGTAGTCTGGTTGGTGTAGTAGGTAGGGTGCAGGTCTTCAAATCATAGGGTCCCGGGATCGAATCCCACTGTAGTCAGGTAATTTATGGTGCTTTTCAAAGCGTATTCAGGCAAATGAAACGTCCCTTACACTTGTAGAGCTCTAGGTCCAATGCTGTGTGCGTCATTTTTTTTGTATTAAAAAAAATAACGAAAAATAATATTTGCTTTGAAGAATCATTTCTTCAAATGGAGAATCGTGTTCCTCAACTGTACGAAATTTCCGATTTAATATCAACGAAAGACTTTACACGAAATAATTAATGTTTTCGTTATGTAACGAAACTAGTTTCATTGAAGTGACGAACAAGAACATTGGAGGTTTTTTAATGAAGTTTTTCGTTGATTTGAAGATGGTTTTCATAGCATTTAGGGCAACTTTTGGTTCAGTGTATTGCGGGCGCAGCCCTCTGTACGCCGGTATTTTTAAATGTAAGAAATCGAATACTCTCTGCAAATTTTCTACAATGTTTATATAAATATGAATCATTTTTTCATAAATTAAGTATCGTCGAATAGTATGAAGTTATACTATTTTGCTCATTCGTATCACCTTTAGATTTAACTAACGTTTGTACTGACCTTCTGCAATAGGGTCGTCACTTTGAAATGGACCTCGATTTGCCATACGGCAATTTGTTTTAAACTCCTTTTATATTTTCGAGATTGATAAGTGACTGTATGCTGCCTGATTTTTTGGCACTACCTGGTGCTTATTATTTTTATTTTTGAGCTCGAACTAAACTGCTAATCGCACAGTTTTGCATCCATATTTTAAGCCATGGGGATGAGAATTTGAATTTTTCCTTGAAATGTAAAACGATCACCTCGCCAAATAATAAAAAGTTTACCAGTGTTTTCTAAATTAAATTGTTAGATAGGAAAAGAGAATTCTGCCTAAATATCTCAACAAAAATTGGCCCGACGTCTTCGCTAGTTCACAATAAGAGAGCCCATGAAGGGATATGAAAAATATTACGCAAATCAGTTAATGTTGATGTGTACATGCATATTTATTTTGAATGCTCCTTTTTCTTATAAAACTGTATCATTAACTAAAAAGTGCCGAGAATTAATTATTTAATTTAATAATATTTTTATTTAAGATTATTTTAATTTCAGAATAAGGTGGGATAAAAAATTAAAAGATTTTTAATAGTTCACAAATTCCTATTACAAAATAAAAGTACCTACAGTAAAAGCTCCCGTGGACGGACACTGGCGTTTCTAGCATTTTTGTCCGGCCACGGGATATGTCCGCTTGCGGAAGAGGGTCAAAAATGCCACTTCTCAGTATGAATTAACACAATAACTTAAGGAACATTGAAATAATAAAAGTGTAGTTTTCGTCGAGCCAGAACAAAATTTATTTGGAGCCGAGCATGAGTTGCACCCCTTGGCTTTTAAAGCTTTTCAATCGGACTCGCACTGCTGTAACTTCCGAACGGAGAGAGCTAGGACTCTAAAATTTGCAGGTAAATATTCGCCCGAATGTACTTTATAAAGGACATCATCCCAACTTAAATAAAAAAAAAATTCGGGGACCCTTATGGATTTTTTTTTTGTCTTCGGTGGCATTTTTAACGACTACGACTTCCGAATGGAGATAGCTAGGACTCTGAAATTTTTAGCTAATTTTTTTTTTGCCGAATTTTGTTTATGAAAGCTCCCGTGCTCTGCCCCAGAAGCAATTCTTTCGGTATATGCAAAACTACCCTCCCAGATCAATCTCAGCACGGTAATTGGTATGTAATATGTGATAGGACTTCAATATCAACGAGGAGCGACCCGAACCTAGTCTAATTATATTTGTGTAATCTCCAGACGGTGCAATAATGATTGGCAGATTCCTATTTCCCTGTTTCACACACACATGATTTTTTCCTAGTGGACAATTGAGAATTTATCCACAAATATGAAAGAAAATTCAAATTCCGGTTAAAACCTACCTACATGACACATCCATTTTATTGAAAAGTTGCGCACGATGCGTGAATTATTATTTGAGCTACCTTGCCACCTCGTTCGTCAGATTTCACTCAGTTTAAGTAATTTTGTGGGTAAATGCAAGATCAAATGATTAATAAAACTATACCACATTTCAACTTTCAATAGATGGAATCATGTTTCAAAAAGCATCCGTCCAACGCAAACATTTCGCAGCCGTCCTGTTTTTTTTTACTATTCCTAAGTAAAAGCGTGACGAAATATTTTTTGGGTCAATAAAATCGCACATTGAGTGCGTGTAAATAGCTCTGAAAGCAAACCAATAACGGAAGAACGACAACAGGACCGCAGGATATCATTCAACATTACGTCCAATTTTTTGTTTCTCGTCGCAATAGAAAATCCATTTTCTCTTTTTTCACTTCTACAATGGACATATTCCTGTCTAGGGCTTATAGTAAAAGGACAACACAACACATTATGAAAGTGGACGACCTCGTTGCCATATTACATCATACACGTATCCGAGCAGACAAACATACACACGCAACGCATAAAACCCAAGGGAAAAACGTGCGCAATGTGAAAGTTTTAAGTGAATTTATCGTGACATTTTTTAGATTTATGTCTTTTTGGCCCTTGACAAAATCAACTATTGCTGAGCCCGACATGCATTCGTCTGCAAAGAGATGAGATGCGAAGATGATGAAGAACAACGAACATTTGATTTGTTCACACTGTTTTGACATAATTTATGGCCGACAAATGCGTAAGCGGATGAAGGAACAAATCAATGCGTAAAGCCTGTGACTGCCTTGCCTACATACAATTCGAATACAGTAGGTATGTTTGGTTTCTAGACCAGCATTTTGCTCGTATAGCTAAGGCGACATATAAGTGATGTGATGTCGGTTTGATTTGAATTTAAACATGAGATATAAGATTTTGAAGAAAACAAAACAGCCCGGCGACCGACACAAAAACATCAACCAGGAAGCAGAGCAGATCTGCAGGAATGAATTAAATTTTTCTTTGATACTGTGTATCCACATATTGAAATTGGTGAAATGAAAAACAACGAGAAGTGTGTTATCGTATTCAGACAGAGAGAGAGAGTTTTAAAAGAAACGTACTGGTATCAACTGAAAAGCATATGTTAGTGTCACATTTTTTGTTCATGCTTATTTATGAGTGTCTTTGAAGAAGGATATGAATAAATTTTCAAAGTAGTCTAGGGAATACTAATATTTGTGAGGTTTCGTAAAGATGACTGGTTGAAGGGTAGGTAGGGTTGAAGTGAATTTGTATGGATTTTATTATGACAGAACTAGAATACTGCTGGCATGATATAGTCTGGAGATATTCATAGTCTCAACAGTGTAAAAATTGTCGAATCGCAACCAAATCTTGCTGGCAATTCAAGTGATCAAATTTAAGATCAAAATCATAGTTCAATCAACTTTTTCTCTAAATCTCCTCTAAACAGGATAGGAATTTATTCTTTGGCATAGTACCTAAAATGAGGTAAATAATGGTCCGTTTCAGTAAAATAAATAAATTTTTAATTCATCGTGACTAAAACACCGTTCGAGTTTTTTAAGATTATGCGAGTATTGATTGTAATCGCCAACAAGAATCACATCGGAGTGAACAAACATGCAGTAACCTTATATGAATCAAATTATATCATTTTCAAAACAAATTCACCTTATTCTCGACACAAATTAAATATAACATCAATAGTACAGTAATCGGGTATATTTTACTTAAAAAAAATACGTAATGGCTGAAATTTGGTGAAGATGTTAAGCAACGTGCCCTAAGTCTAAATCTGAGTTTTCGTATTTGTGGGAGTGGGGGAAGTTACAGTAAGTTGCCTACTTATAGGGGAATTTTGCGTTTTTCCTTAATATCACTCTTACTGGTATTCCTACAGTAAAGTGATGTATAAAAGTTTTGTTTCTAATCAAATTGTCTATTCAACGGTACCTAAGCCAATATCGTAAACCAAATAGTTCCGTTATAATGACCGGTTAAAGCGCAAAATAGCACTAATAAATGAGAATATTTGGCTTAAGTAAAACACGTAATTGGTGAAATTTGTTGGAGATGTTAAGCAACATGCCCTAAGTCTAAATCTGAGCTTTCGTATTTTTGGGAGTGAGGGAAGTTATAGTAATTTGCCTACTTATGGGAGAATTTTGCGTTTTTCCTTAATATCATTCTTATTGATATTCCTCCAATATCTTAGGCTAAACAGTTCCGTTATAATGGCCGGTTAAAGGGCAAAATAGCACTATTAATGAGAATATTTGGCTTAAGTAAAACACGTAATGAATGAAATTTGGTGGAGATGGTTCGTATTTATGGGAGGGGTTTGTTATAGTAAATTGCCTACTTAAAATTAAATTTGCGTTTTTGCTTAATATCATTCTTATTGTTTACCCTACAGTAAAATGGTAGAGGTTTTCTTTCCAATCAAATAATCTATTTACCGGTACCTTAACAGTATTAGCAGTATTTTCTATACGAATAGTGCATAGGGTTTTGTAGTTAGTTATGCAACTCAAAACACATACATATTAAAATATCGTAACTATATAAACTATCATAATTTCCAATTAAAATAAAATTTCAAACCAGAGGCGAAAATGGTCAGAAAATTATGACATGCATTTTATTGCTCGAGTAACTTTAGGGTGCGATTAATTAGAAAGTTCTTACTATAGCGAGGTAGTTGGGTCAACATTTGAAAGATACTTTTGTGGGCCTAGGTATGCAGTTAGTTTACAAAAAAATCTCCTACATTTCTGGTATTAAAAAAATGCAAAACCCGTTCTTATTGGTCTACTTGACGTATGACATTGATTTAAATACCGTTTGGTAGATTATTTGATAAGAAATGACAACTCTATCTACCATTTTACTGTAGGGTCAACAATAAGAATGATAAGTAGGCAATTTACTATAACTACCTCCCTGATATATACGCAACTTCAGATATAGATTTATAACGCATCCCTTAACGACTCCACCGAATTTCAGTCATTACATGTTTTATTTAAGCAAAATATTCCCATTATTGGTACTATGTATTTTCACTTTTAAATGGTAACTATAACGGTACTACTTGACCGATGAAATTCATGTGGGAACCATAAGATAGATAATTTGATTAAAAACAAAACTTCTATGCATCACTTTACTGTAGGGTCAACAGTAAGGATGATATTAACGAAAAATGCAAAATTCGCCTAGAAGTAGGCAATATACTCCAACTTCCCCCACCCCCACGGATACGAAAACTGAGTTTTAGATAAAAGACATGTCCCCTAACATCTCCAGCAAATTTCAGCCATTACGTATTTTTTTAAGTAAACGGCCGTTTTGTGTCTTTAAATGCTGTACTACAAAGGAAATAAACGATTCCGCAAATAAAATTCACGCTTTAACAAATCAATTTAACGATTTCGCAAATGGATTAAACCGTTTCACAGGTCAAAATAATCATTCAGCAAATCACTTCTCATTGTCAAATCGTTAATTGGAGTTGCTAAAACTGTTTGACTCTAAAACGGTAATTTTAGGGTTTGGCTACGATATCCCGCCCATCATATTCCCTTTTTTCAAAATTCTGACATTCAATACCCCGCCATTTCAATTCCCGCCAGTTTAAAATCCCGTCTAATCAACATCCTGCCAATTCAATATCGCGCCATTTCAATAACCCGCTAATTCAAAATACCGTTTTTCAATTTCCATTTTCAAAAATCGCGCGCGCGATTTATGAGAGAATACTTCCCTTCTATGACGGGATATTAAAAAGTGTCACCACATTTAGCGTTAAAATAATCGGTCTCCTCGAATGGGGATACTTAATTCTCGGAGACTCACGAACCAGGTGACTTAATTAGAAAAATAGCTGGTCTGGTCTTTCGCTAGTCGAAACTTAAGTATTCCCTGTATGGCAGTCTTGTTCTGTAGAGGCTAGATTGTCATCTTTATCGCTGAAATAAGCAAATGTTTCGGCGGATTTATGCTAAGAGAAAGTATCGCATTAACTACTGGGAATCACATTACACAATTATTAATTTTTGTTTAGCAAAAGAAACAATTTTTTGGAGGGATTATTTCACTATCCACTAGCGGGATTCTAAAACGACTGGGTTTTTAATGGGCGGGATTTTAATATAATATCGGGATAGTGTTAAACGGGATTTTTTGTAAAAAGCGTGACCATAAACCGGACGGGATTGTGTTTTCCGGGATTATGTAGGTATCCCTTAATTTTATTTGAGAAATGTTAATTTTATTTGATGCATAGTTAATTTTTGTCCAGAAAAAGGTGAATTTGTCTTGAAAATGGTATAAATAATTCAAATCACATTTGACAATTTAAATAGACATTCATGATAAACCGGCGAGTTGCTTTTGTATATTTTTGTATACGTCGAGTTCTGCTTTCTACTCCTTTTAAATGATATCGAACGGCAAGACAATAGGAACATCAATTATGTTATCAAGATAAAGTAGCATCTAGCCCGCCAAAGAAAAATACGAGAGATGAGCAAATGTAAGATTACCGGAAGAAATAAGTTCGAATTTTCACATCTCTATAGCTCTGAGTCCGTGAAACCTAAAGAAACTTGAAATTTGTGGCCAATAGTGATGTCAATCTTTTCTTTCCTTTCTGTTGAGGGATATATGATTATCTGGCTTCAAAACTTCAGCAACTCCCTTTTCGGAATTTGTTGCCATTTTCCAACTGCACAACGACAATATGTTCTAACCAAATGTGTTTCATATTTGTTTAATATTATTTATCGGCCATTAACAGCATTGCTCGTTTATTGATGTAATTAATGGATATTTTAGGATAAAATGTCACTGCGTCGAGTATCTCACATGCTGCGTTTACAAGGGAGGCACAAGCAAGGATGCTGAAGTCTGATGGAACAACATTTTCCATTTGCAGCAAGTTTTCAAGTTATATGCAATGTGCATATTTGTATACATATACATCATCCTACCCCATTCAATTAAGGGTCATGTGAACTATCAGGAAGCAAAATTGATCATACTAATCTTTAGGATCAAGTTCGTTATAAGACTTAAGGCTCCATAGCCATAAAGACCTTGTATTTAACTGGGCTGGTGAGACGTTCAATCCTAATCGGGGCAGCTTCAGGAATCGAATTTTTAAACATCTCATTTTTATCGTTTGAAATTATTTTCTACCTACATATGGGTCCTTAATAAGCTCCTACCTATTAAATTTTCCACTAACCTGCCAAGCAGAATCCCGTTTTGCACCATTCGCACGTTCACATTTATTTGCGAACACTAGAGTCGAATGAACGAGGAGTGAAACGCAATCCCGGCTGCGAATATGAACTAAGGTACCGTCATCGTACAGGTCTATCGTATACGGCCAGGATATGGAAGAGGTGATGTTTGTGTTGCTTTCAGTTCGCAGTTTCACTATACACACACTTTACCATCTCTGTTCAGTTCGTACGTTTGACATAAATTTTCTTTATTATAATTGCCCCGAAATTTATTATGAATTTACTTGCGAGTCGCGCCAATGAACCACCCCCAGGGTTAGGCGATGTTTGTCTCATCTGTTTAGCGCTAGCTGCTACATATAGACGACACTCACTCCTTCGTGGTGACATTTTCAACGGCGACATACGTAACCTATAGCGTCGTTATGAATTCAACCGGAGCTAAAGGCTCGATACACAATGTTGTATAATGATGATGACGGGCTAAAAAAGGGATCATATTATTATGAGCGGTATGAGAGGGTACTGTTTGCAAATTATTACCCGCACGTTGCGTTGTGGGAACACATATCATTTCTTCTCCATTTGAATATTATTAATTTGTCCCAAAAGTAGAGATGCTAGTTGAAGGAGCCTTGTTAAGGGATGTGTGTATTTAGCTTAAAACTCAGAAGTGTAAAGCCTTTGGCGGAGGGTATGATATGAAGAAATATGGCGGATGTATAAACAGCATCTTAGGGACATAACGCAAATGTACTAAACATATATTTCTTACGTAAAGATCTCCAGAGACCATCATGCGTGTGAGCTAGCGATAACAAGCAGGAGCCTATAGTCATATTAGTCGAAACCGAACCCATACAACTCCTCAAGCCAATCGATCGAATGTGAATTTTCCCAGCCAACATTCACCAAAATGTCACTATTCTCGTTGTCCATACATTATAATTCCGCCATTAAAACATTCTACTATAACAAACCCTCGGACTTATTCATCTTCCCATCTCTTCACATTCAGCCATTAATATGATAAACTAGGCCATATCTTTGAATCCCTTATATATGATTATTTTCTATCTCAAATGCCTGGATGGGTGTGCGTTGCAGGTTATTCGAATATGATGCCTGTATGACGACAACTCCTCAAATATCTTGACAACGAAGGACGAAGCTGATGAGAATTGTTAAGCGTATAATGTGCGCGTGTTTGCATGTGTGCGTGTGTCTAAGGCCCACCATGTCAAGCAAACACAACGACCCTGTTCTTCGTCAATGTATGCCGCACATAATGCGTAAATCTAATGATTTATTTCAAGTCCCAGCTATTCATTACGCTTCATAATGAGTGATTTATGCTTGAAGAGAAAATGCCAGCCAAAGTCGTAAGTTGTTTAATATAATACAAAGTTACAATCCCCTGTTTTTTTCTGTGTGTCGGATTTAATGCCTAATGTTTGTGCAGATAGCAACATTTGATAGGATTGGTCTATGCGCGTAGTATTGCCTTGAACTTCGTATTGTTTAATATGGCGAGTCCTGAGCTATGGGTGTGTATATTTCGGGGTGATCCGATGATGAATGACATGAATTATGAATTCAAATCGCTTGAATGGAGGTCTTGTATGTATATTTGAAATAGTTATGTGGTGACACATTGGCACGTCGTTGTTAAATGCAGGGTGCGACATTAAATAAGGTTTAACTATCATATTAAAACTGAAGGAATTATGCGTTCTACTGAAATTGATAACAACCCAAATTTTCGATGCAAAGTTTCAAAAATATTCTCAATGTCTTTACATCCAGGAATAAATGACATAAGCGATTTTCTATATTTTCGCTATATGTAGCTTGATCTCGCGTTTTTTTACAGTGAAAGTTTATACATTTAAAAAATACCGTTAGTACATTATTTTATCATTTCAAATAAACAAAAATATTTTGTTGTTTTGAACGCCCAACGTTAAGAACGTTCTATGTAGAAGGCCAGGAAAGGCATGAAATTTTACGATCCAAGAACATTTGCAGGTTAATGAAAGTGGTGACTATGGTGTCAAAGAGGACGTGAATTATATTCCATTTTCATTTTTAGTAATGCCGTAAATCGTTTTCCGGCATTAATAATAGAAGGCTCTGCAAATTACGGGATAAGTGCGTTGAAAGAAAGGTCGGCTTTGTCGTTTTTCTGCAATGTTATTTCGAAAAATTGCGCTTTCTATATTACTTGTATATAAGTAGATGTTAACCCTTTCGACCCCGCTCCTAAACCAGTGACCGGAATTTTAATATAGGAACTTACAGCTGGAGAAAATATTTTCCAAGATTACATTCTGCCACGTCCATCTGGTGACCGGGAATTCGGGCAATTGAGGCCGTACTGTGAAACTAAGGGAAAAGATTTACTGTTATGCTTTAAGTCAGAAAATATTTATTTTTAGTGGAATTCGCAGTTAATTATGTATGATACATACAAAAAAAAAAACAGTTTTTATAGCACTAGAATCGTGTTTCTTAAATATGTTTGTATATACAGGAGTTTCAGTCATTCGGTGGTATCCATGGCTTTATTAGAGCATACTCAACGGTATGGCATTTTTCATTCTACTCTTTCAAGGTTGGTGTTTCGGCAGAATTTTTACAGCGTTTGAACGGAGGGAGTCACCTGAATGTGATAATGTTGCGAATTCCTTGTGGGAATCGGCTAAGGAGACAGACAATAAGCGACAATCGCTTCGAAATCCAAACGGCCAAAGGTACGTGTTTGTAGAGACGACTCTTGTTATGATCGCTCAGCGATAGTATTTTTGTATCCAATTACGAGTTATATTTTTATATTTATACCCTATACCCATAAGATGGGTATATTGTTTTTGTTATGACGATTTATATAACACCTCAAAGAAGCCAACGGAGGTATGGCAATGATCAGGGTCGGTACCTGATTCGAATGGCGAAGACATGTCCGTCTGTCTGTCTGTCCGTCCGTGTGCCTGTCAGTTCGCACGATAACTCCCGAAATAATGAAGCTAGCGTTTTGGAATTTTTGTCAGATGATTGTTTTGTAAAAGCTTGGACGGTATTGAAAATGGGCCAAATCGGACCAAGGGTTCTCCTACCTCCCATACAAATTACCCCTCCATGATATTTTAATTCGGCCATAACTTTTGACACAATATCGGTATCGAATTGAAATTTCGATCAATGCCTAATAGGCACAAATACTTTAAGTTGATGGAAAGTGGGGTAGGTCCGGCCACCCCTGACCCGACTTCCCCTACAAAGTTATATTCAGCCATATCTTTTGGTAGAATGTCGCAAAGAACTTCAAATTAGTATCAAATGGTAGCTGTTGGATGAATTGATAAGATGTTAAAGATGTGCCAGGTCCGACCCATCTATACCCTCCCTCTCCTACAAAAAAAAATGAAAATGAAACTTTTGGGTTTTGCATGTCTTCTAGGTATGTATAGGGTATACACTCATCGTGCTATTCGCACGATTAGAACTCGGTCTCGTTTTTTAATGGTGTTACTTTCCTTGTGTCGGCTATGTCGTAAAGAAACATGTCTGTATAGAAAATATGCGCGTAGTGCTCAGAACCGGTAGTTTAACTGCGATCGCTGGGCGATCCTCACATGAGTCGTCTCTATGAACACGTACCTTTAGTAAGGCATAAAATCAGTCGTATCAATCAAACTACTTACTACAAACTGCCGTCCGAGTCACTTATTTCGTGTTAAAAATTAATTTTGGCTCTAGATTATTTTCATTCATCAAAAGAATCGCTCCAATCAAAATAGAGAAAATTTATTATGCTCAACAGATTCGCTGTCTGCTGGCCCTTTTTTGTCGATGTTTCCACCCCATCTGCCTTCCGAAAATCTTTTGTTTTCCCATTGTTTCATGAGTCATATAGGACTCATATACGCGAAAAACGCTGTGTACACATGTGACTCATCCGCCGTGAACTTGTTAATTCACGGAATTTAATTTAACTTTTTAAGAATTTCTATACAGTTGTACTGGAAGATATGGAGAACATAACCTTGCCTCGGTTGCCCAAAGTTGCTTATAAGCATAACTTCACTAATTAGAAAATTACAGCTTCGTTACAAAAAAAAATTTAATAAAATTTCAAAATGTTAATATTCTTCCACTTGTGGAAATCTTGACTTATCGTTCCATTCTATACACCAACTCCGGTGCATGTCTGTCTGTAGTATCTTTGGCATGGCAACTTAACAGCTCTATGGGAACTACGCGGAACGTCTGCGGGAGAAATATCGAGTTATTCAATTTCGGAAATGTCACATTGGAATCTTTGCATTGAGACCTCTAAGCGCCTATATTCATTTAAGGTTTCTGCATTTGTTTGAAGAACACTTTCTAAAGATGGAATTTTCATGGGACAAAATCCGAAAAAGTTACTGAATCATATTTACGTGGGCAGTTCAATAAGTACCCGTGTTTGAAGACACAGGATGGTACTGAGGGAAGTTGGTGTTATCATTGTGTGCTGCCATCTATTAAACGACGCTAAAACAAATTCCAGACTAATTTATTGGTTATTTTTGATTTGACAGCCATTCGAGTAACGCGTGTTTCCATAAGATGGAAAGAGAGCAGTATGGTTCGGTAATTCGATTTCTGTTTTTGGATCAGAAAAAATGCGAGGAGATAAAAGCGAAGTTGGATGCTATTTATGGGGACACATCGCCGTCTATGACCACCGTTAGATATTGGTTCAACGGTGAATCTGCTCCAAAGAAGGCCAAAACGGTTCCATCGGCCAGAAATCATGTCATGGCGGTCATGGCGACGATTTTTTGGGATGCGAAGGGCGTCATCCTTATGGATTTTTTAGAAAAAGGAAGAACGATCACTGGACAGTGAGTTATTGGAACGCTTTGACAAAAAATTGAAGGAGACCCGATCGCATTTGGCGAAAAAGAAAGTGCTGTTCTACCACGATAACGCACCAGCGCATTCATTCGAAGTCGTCGCCGCCAAACTGCATGAATTGCGTAATGATTTGCTGCCACATCCTCCGTATTCACCCGGTCTGGCTCCCTGCGACTTCTTTATGTTCCCTATCATGAAGAAATGGCTCGCGGGAAAAAAAATTAGCTCAAACGAGGAAGTCATCGCCGTATTTTGGCGAATTCGACAAATCCTATTTTTTTGGAGGGGTTAAAAAAATAGCAGGAACGTTGGGAAAAGTGTATCTTACTAAAAGAGGACTATGTTGAAAAATAAAAATTAGAAAAAAAAATGTGTTTTCATTTTCAACACTTATTGAACCACCCTGTGATATTCTGTGAGTAAATTTCAAAAATACATAATTTTCTATACGCGTTTTCATTCAGTCACAAGGTCAGCAACTTAACCTACTGATCTATTGGCGCTTAGAGGTCTCAATGCAAAGATTCCAATGTTACATTTCCGGAATTGAATAACTCGATATTTCTCCCGCAGGGGCTCTTCTCCTCCTACAAAGTTCCGCGTAGTTCCCATAGAGCTGGTAAGTTGCCATGCCAAAAATACTATACAGAGATGCACCGGAGTTGGTGTATAGAATGGAACGATATGTCAAGATTTCCACAAATAGTTAATACTCGCACTCACGAAACCAGAATTAATACAATAATTGTGAATTCGAGAGGGAACAAATATCTAACTACCATCACAACTCCCAAAGCAATGTGAGCATTCAACATCGGTACAGACCGGCACGGTCGAGAGTTATGGTGGTAAACGCCTTCACGGCAAATCAAATCTCCATAGAATTCTCCAGCTAAAATTCAAGTGGTCGTCTTGTGCAACAGACACAAGATCTGATGATTGTGTCTATCTGTACGAAACCACAAAACTTTGGGAAAAAATACCATAAATATTGAGGCTATTGAGGGAAAAAAGTTTCGTTTTAAATATTTTTTTTTCATAACAAAAAAAAATCACAGTTTTCCCATATACTTGACCTCACCTTGAAGAAAGTATCCTAACTTAGCCTAAGCAAGCAAACTGCCAGATATTTTGAAGTTGTCCTCTTCTACAGACTTAAACTAATCTGATCTATTCCAATTTTAATAAAAAAAAAACATTTATGTTTTTGCAATCGTTGCCAATAATGAAAGTTGCTTATAAGCAACATTGGGGTCGAAAGGGATAATAATGATATATAGGGGGGAGTAAAATAAAATTATAATGAATTGAAAAAAAATTCAATTAAATAATGACCAGTTAACATACTTTTTTCGTGAAAGAAAGAAACGCATTGTCTTAAAACTAAACTATCCCCTTAAGTAAGGTTTAGGTTAAGTTTCAACCACTGAATTGAATTTAAATAATGTTTTTCGTTCATATCCGATTCAACAATTTAAGTTTTTTGGGAGACTGTCAAACAAATATCCCAAATCATATCGACTTTCTATTACATTTATAGTTTACCGAATAGTTCGTAAGATTAACTCGAATCGTTAACTTTTTTTAAAAAATTATCTGCAAAGTAGGTCGAACATTGAATTGTGAAAGTGTAGTGTTGCAAACCTTTGGAGTTTCAATATTTTCGACACGCATACTATCTCCCGCTTTCTGATCCTGATCAAATCTGCACCCTTTGTCAAACTTCACATGCATGAAGTCAAAACAAACCTCCAAATAAAAAAAACTTCTTTTATTGAAAATTTAAAACGGTTTTGTTGTCCAACTGAGGATAACAAGTCATTTAATTATCTGAAGTTGTTCTTCCTCGTTTTTCCAGTTTAATAGACGGCTTTTTTTTTTTCATTTAAAAAATAAATAAAATAAAAAGAACAAAATCGGAGAGCAAAAATGATAAAACCCACATTTTATATGAATCCAAATAACTATGGCTGCGCAAAATTTTAAACGCTTTTTCTTCATTTGAAACATATTTCTCTGCTTGAATCATAATTTTTTCAAATTGGAATTTGAGAAACGACGTTTTCAATATAGATTTAAAGAAACAAAATTGACTTTTTTGTGCACACTTGCATGCAACATGGGAACTTTGAAGAAAAATTTCGTTATAGCTAGTCATTGGAAAAATAACTGGAATTGATTGAGATTGCATACACTTAGGCGAAATTTTTAAAAATATGAACAGCTGATTAAAACTAAATGGATTTGCTATTCAGTTTTGAAATGCTAACTTGAATGTGGTTTCCGGCTAGCATTTGGAAATTGTATGAAGGTTGGCTGTTGAAAAAACACGGCCTATGTTGACAAACTGACATTGCTTAATGGAATGATTCTTAAAATTTGAAATTAACATGTTGAGTAATAATACACAACAAAGTCATTAAACTGTTACATCAAAACACGGCAGTTCTATACCTTTCAAAT
The DNA here is from genome assembly GCA_949715475.1 of Microchrysa polita. Classification (NCBI taxonomy): domain Eukaryota; kingdom Metazoa; phylum Arthropoda; class Insecta; order Diptera; family Stratiomyidae; genus Microchrysa; species Microchrysa polita. Next base: position 85,138,569 of record OX454418.1, on the reverse strand, counting down.
TTTAAAAAATAAAACCGCATTAAGATCCACAAGACATTGACCCAAGGATTAAGGTTGCTTACCGCAACTTGTGTTTTCATGCATTTATTCTTATTTATTAAAAAAATATAATTGAGAAAGCCGCATAATCCTCAAAAAAAAAATATAAATAAATATATGTATGTATTGCAAAGAACATCGACATTTTTCGTTAAAATATGCTGTCACACTTGGTCCCATAAACCTGCTGGTTAAATGACATACAATTATGACGAGTTCCTTAGCCTCACTTCCATCTTCTTAAGAGAACATCAGTGTCAATGAATTCTGCCATACTGTAGTGTAGGGTGTAACCTCATTTTCCACCCCGGGGCAATACACTGAACATGGATATTCAATGTCATATATTAAAGATATAAAACCGCGCATCGATTCAATATGATACATACAATCGAAGAAACAAACTCTTGGGACTCTGCGCCAATGACAGCGATAAATTACGAAATGAATGAAAAAAGAAGTGTGTAGAATGCCGCCACCATCACGTAAATTATTATGGAATGATGGAGAAAAGATTGAAACTCAGCAAGACTATCTGAAGTCTATATCTAAAGTATCCATACGCTGTTAGTGTAGTTATAGCTGCCCGGTAAACCGCCAATATGGCAGTCCAGACATCACCATCATCAATATCATATCGCGGTAACCAAAGCAACAGATTGAGCCTGGATGGAAGTTCTTTTGGTCACATCGAGCGGTGTCGTCGTGGTCATCATGATCGTCATCCTCATCATCATCGTTGCCGTGGTTGTTTTGTTCCGTGCGCGCAAAAGATATGATGCGACGATGAGAGGAAATTTCAAGCCACGCTGGGGAGCTGCCTCATTCAAAGAGACGCTTAAAAAGATGAAGAACTCTGGTTAAAGTAATTTTTTCCCATCCACATGTCCATTACCATTTAATTATACGATCGCTGTGACACTGAGTTATTTCCGAAGATGCGACGAGGAAAGCTGATTTCGAAATGCTGCTGCTGCTGAGCTGTCCGCATAAGTATAGTTTTTTGGGTTTTTCTTATTTTAACTTTGAACGCGATGGACGTTTTGAAGTGGCTCGTTTTTTATTGAGTTTTAATTTATTTCTTTTCTTTTTTTCCTGTGATGTCCGTCCGAATGGCCGGTAACCTGCTGAAGGCTTTTTATATGTATACGAGCTGCACGATTGGCCACTTCGAAGTTTTATTTATGACGAACCAGTAGGGTGCTGGACCTATGAAAATATCGAACAGTAACAAATGACCACAGCACTTTGTCAAGGGATTAGGTGGCGGACATATTGTGTTGATTAAAGAAGATTGTATAAAGCATTAATTGTGAGCTCTGTATATATTTAGCAAGCTGTTGGTTTAAAAAAAAAAAACATTTAAACGGTAATTATATTGATGGGGACATTCCTTTCCTAAATATTTTTTTAATGTATTATTGAAGTTTATTTGAAAATCTACTACTGCTCAAATTTTACAAACTACAGGAAAAATATCTCCGTAACGTATGATGTACATCTTTTTTGGGTAAAAGAAAGTTATTGTTATATGACCGAAATCCCGGGTCGAAAAGTATAACATTGTAGCACCTTTGCACTATATGCTAAGACTAAGTCTTCTTGGTGGCGTGGTCCGACATGCCTAGATAGCATTGAATAATTGTTTACACAAGTGGCTGATACTGTTTAAGTGCTTGGCCAGTACCAATGTGTTTTGTTTAGGTTCTAATAAAAATGCATTGGTACGCAATAATTTTATTGCCTGACGGATACGCAATATTTTAATGGTCTGATTGCGTATCGATATTGAGTAAGATTTAATGATGACTAAGTGAAGAGCCCTTTTGTAAACAATTGACCAAAATCAACTAGGCATGGGTGATTTAAAAAAGTAAAAAGGCAGACTAGACTTGGTCGGACAACGGGCGCGTCACCAAGTTGACGCTCTTATAGCTTAGCATCAAAATTGATCCTAATAATTCAGGTGTGGGGTTTAATCCCAAATCCCGTGTGTTGTGTTACCATTTCCCATGATAGAAAAATATATCGCGAAAGTTAGTTGTAATTGTGATGTGCACCGATTGAAATTCCATGAAGGAAGGATTGTGAAGAAAGTTGTGTCTTTCATAGGAAGTGGATTGAAGCGGATAGGAAATTTCAGAATGGCATTTTCACTTTGGTATGACATGGTCCAAAGGATGAGTGAGTGACCTACAAGGAAAAAAGACGGCTGATCTGTTGTAAGTATGCACGCAACAAAATTTAAGTGGAGAAATGCATGGTGAGTAAAATTGCATACATTCTTTGTGGTTTGATCCGAATCCATTAGAATAATGGAACAACTGTGATATTGATATTGATGATCAAGTAAACTGAGGATTCCCATATTTGCGGGTTTGTGGTCCTCCAAATGTTGTTTGATGTCCAAGAATTTTAAAATGTTGTTTTGATGTGTGCATTCTTAAAGGTGCTGTTGATACGGTGGTGTCGCCGGAATGATTTTGAGTGTGAGGCCAGAAGGAAAATAAAATAACAATGAGGGAGGTGTCTCGCACTTGTGTATGCACTTTTATTTTTTAGATTTTAAAATACATATAAATGAGTGTTGGGAGTAAGCAGATGAGCAAAGTTCTCAAAGTAGTGGTTCAATTACCTATTGATTATTGTTGTTATTTGATTTTGAACGTTAAGGGTTCAGTCATACAGAAAAATCATGATAACGAGGATTACTATGATGAATTCGAAATTGAGGTGACACATATGTTTTCGTCGTTGAAGTTCTTCATTTACTTTTGGCGTTTGTGTAAGAGGTGAAAGTGCAATATTTTCAAGAAAATGTCGATAAATTTAAAAACACATTTGTCTTCAAGAATTTAAAAAGACAGGAGTGAAGGTTGATGACAAATTAAAATTTTCTGTAAAACGTCGTCTTCTTTCATATCAGAGGGTGTCTCCGGACATTATTGAGTGAATGCTGTTTCAAATGCGTAATTTGGCAAATGTGCTAATGATGGTTATAATTTATGTAATGATGAAGCATTTTCGTCATTCGAGAATCGGTGTGTCAAGCCCATTATTTTTGCAGTAAGAGTAATGTGCTTGTTGGTCCACTCGGCGTATTTGTTTCTTAATTTTTTTAGCAGTGTCTGCGCGGTTTAGCGGTAATGATTTGATTCAGATGCTGCTGAAGTAGATTTTATTATGATTTTTGAACGGCTATTCATTGCAGGCCTGAAAATCGAGCAGCAAATTCATGCTGTATTTGTCGTAAATATTAGAGTAAACCCTTGCGCGATCTGATCGTGAAGTTTGACGACGGAGTTGATTTTGAAATATCGAAAAGGGTGTGGTTGAAAGTGTTACTGTATTTGTTGTTGATAGTGGTTCAAATCTATTTTTAAGCTTTACTTACAGAATTCTTAAAATTTGCCTGTTGAATATTTATGTTTTCAAAGATATTGCAGTGATAACAGATGAGATGTTTCAGTTGATTTGTTTGAAATCATTGATTGCATAACGCCCGACGCATTTCACCTTTGCTGTATTAATTGTGATTATCGGCATAATTGTTGCTGCTGTAGTTGGCATGGTTTTTGTTGCTATTGTTGCAAATTGTGTTTTAAAGTTAAATATTTCCTGACAAGAAAATGTTGGTGCAAAAAAAAAAAACTTGTCAGTTTTGGCATTCAATACTTGGTTGTTAAATCGCAGTTGCAGTTAACTGCTTGTTGTCGATCTGATCGGGAGACTTGGAATTCGCTGTAGCAACAGATTGCAGTGAATATTACTGAGAAGGAAAGTATGTATTCTGATGCTTATGGTCATGTTAAACATCGATCGACAAGTTTGGACAGTGCTGAAAAGGCTCATACTATATGTTGTGGATGCCTTAATATTTGTAGGAGTAGAGGACTCCATTATGGTTGTTAAAATGTTGAAACTGTTAAAAAAAATCAAACAGAAGGAGAAGGTAGACTACTTTAAGTTGTCTACAGGTCGTGAAAGCGTTTCTGCTCTGCCGTTGTTTTGCGAGATCTAGGAGGATTTCTTGACGCAAAATGTCCGACTTTCTTATTTTCTATGCGCATTATGACATAGTTCATTTTCATGACACCAATCGAGTAATTTTTGAAGTAGTTCATTAACATAAACAAATTAAATCATTGATGTGAGAATCAATGGTACGTGTTGGTTGGTACCAAACCGTTTGATTCTTTTGAGTTCAAAATGCTGTGCAAGGTTTCCTCAGTATTATGATATGGCATGAAGATTGTTTATTCACGTTTCATAAATGAATTTCTTGTTGACTTCTTACAATAATAATGAATTGATGTGAATTCGATAGTATAAACTTCAACAAAGTGAAGTGCTGAAGTCATAATTATGCGATTTATAAAAATAATTATTGTTAAATATATCAATTTTGGTGAAAGAAGTTTTATGGTTGTTGGCTTAATATGACGTGAAGCATCTTTCGGATTACCAAGCTGAGTAATTGCGAAAAGGAAGAGTTGGATAGCTTCTTGGAAATAGAAAATTTTCTGATTCAAGATTTTTGGACTTAATACAAGTCGGAGATGATACACTTATTGTGTGCTTTAGAATTTCCATATATATAAAGGAAGGTATTGAACGTTGAAACCTGAGTATAGTGAATATTTATTCATGCAAAGTGGTATGGATAAACGTTAGTGTGCTGCAAGCATGTTCTTAAAAACACAGAATTGGAAAAGGCTTGATGTGGTGCTGAGGGCACATTTCTTTTCAAATTGGAGAAACATTACAGATAGGTCTACATGCTTGATAAGGATTGCAGTTAGAGATGCTGTATATCGCGGTGAAGAGAATGGTATAGTTTAAGCATAGCTTAAATAAGGGTAATGAGTACCTGTTTGAATTAAAAAAAAATGTGCAATGGATGAGCAGAAATTTTGAAAAAAAAGGTTGATTATCAAGTTGACATTCACTAATTAAGAAGAGCTGTAATTAGCAGTTGAAGTCCGGGAGCAGGTTTGGCTCGTAACTGGACGAGGTGAGCGGCAGGCTCGTGATTGAAGTGTAATGTGATGATCCGGGAGCACGATTGGCTCGTAACTGGACGAGGTGAGCGGCAGGCTCGTGATTGGAGAGTGTAATGAGATGGTCCGGGAGCACGATTGGCTCGTAACTGGAAGAGGTGAGCGGAAGGCTCATGATTGGAGTGTAAAGAGATAGTCCAGGAGCAGGAAAGGCTCGGAACTGGACGTGTTGGGCGCTATGCTCAAAAGTGTTGACTGGATGGTCCAGGAGCAGGTGAAGCTCGGAACTGGACGCGTTGAGCGTTATGCTCGGAATTGTTGGATTGTGGTCCAGGAGCAGGAGAGGCTCGGAACTGGACATGTTGAGCGTTGCGCTCGAAATGGGTTGTGGTCCAGGAGTTGGCGAGACTCGGAGCTGGACGTGTTGAGCGTTATGCTCGGAATTGTTGCATAGTGGTCCAGGAGTTGGCGAGACTCGGAGCTGGACGTGTTGAGCGTTATGCTCGGAATTGTTGAATAGTGGTCCAGGAGTTGGCGAGACTCGGAACTGGACGTGTTGAGCGTTAGGCTCGGAATCGTTGACTACTTAGTCCAGGAGCAGGTGTGGCTCGGAACTGGACATGTTGTTGGATCCAGGAGCAGGTGAGGCTCGGAACTGAATATTAAGCGAAACGCTCAGAATTTTTGATTAGTTGTGTCCAGGAGATGTTAGGTACGAGACCGAACGATTCGTTTCTCAGAAGGGAGTAGTTTGTAACTAAGTTTGTTTGTTGGATGAAGCGATGATTGCGCTGTGAATTGATGGTTGATGTTCAAGGGCAAATGTTGCACATAACTCGATAAGAAATGATATGCAAGCAATTGTATGATTTGAATTGATTTTAGGCTGCCAACTGAATGAAGTTGATATACAGGAAGCAGATGAGTCTCGCTACTGTATATGGTATTCAGTGTTGTCTGTGTCATTCACTGAGGACAGTGAAAGCGTAGGTTGGCCGAATGTTATATGACCGAAATCCCGGGTCGAAAAGTATAACATTGTAGCACCTTTGCACTATATGCTAAGACTAAGTCTTCTTGGTGGCGTGGTCCGACATGCCTAGATAGCATTGAATAATTGTTTACACAAGTGGCTGATACTGTTTAAGTGCTTGGCCAGTACCAATGTGTTTTGTTTAGGTTCTAATAAAAATGCATTGGTACGCAATAATTTTATTGCCTGACGGATACGCAATATTTTAATGGTCTGATTGCGTATCGATATTGAGTAAGATTTAATGATGACTAAGTGAAGAGCCCTTTTGTAAACAATTGACCAAAATCAACTAGGCATGGGTGATTTAAAAAAGTAAAAAGGCAGACTAGACTTGGTCGGACAACGGGCGCGTCACCAAGTTGACGCTCTTATAGCTTAGCATCAAAATTGATCCTAATATTATATCCATTTTTATTAAATTAAAAAGAAAATTCTTGATCTTTAAGTGTTTGAGTAATGTTATTTCATATATGTATTAAAAACCAGGGGGAGAGAAAGTAAAATTTGTATAGAAAGTTAGGTTATCCTGTTTTTTTTTCTGAACTAAAAAAACAGCTAACAAATTGAGAACCCGAAAAAAGAATATTTCGAATAAGCCAAAAATAATTTGCGATGCAACCATAAATATTTTTTTTATTTCAGATGGAATTTTTTAAAAGTAGAAACCTATTTTTTCATTTATATGTATATACCTATTATCAAAAACACATTTTTTATTAAGTAAATATTTTTACATATATATTTTTTGATTAACTTAATCAATATGCTTAGGTTAGCAAAAAATATCTAGTCAGCGCCGTATATCTGACCATAAGCACCCCTAACTTCGTTGCCGTTGCTTAAAATCAGAAACAAATTACGAGTATAAAAAACCCTTCATTAGCCTAATATGAGTACCTACCCACACACTCTTCTTCTATATAAAAAAAAAATACCGGCGTACAGAGGGCTGCGCCCGCAATACGAGGGTTTTTTAGATTTTGGATTCAAGCATAGTGAATAATTTTGCACATATATTTTATAGGTAATAAATAATAATTATGCACAATATTAATGAACTGCTTCTTGTAAATCTATTTTTGGATTGGTCTTAATAAACGCGTAACACTTTTAATTAGACCAATCCAAAAACAGATTTACTTGTATCATGGCTACTTATCTGAATTTATTAGTTGTAACTCCGTTACAACCGTTGTCGTGCTCTGTGGCCGTGATCGTTCGGTCGCCACTCTGTGAAATAGACACTCATAGAGAAACGATTTTCCAAACTCGGCACGACTCGTCGCAAGTTTATTATTCAGAAGAAGATGATAAGAAATATTCTCATCGTAGAATAAGAAACTAACAATGCGACTAGGAAGTGGTAAGGCTGACAACCGTATCACACTCCGAATTTAGTTGTCTTTGTAACGTTGATGACTACACACGGTAGTCATCAACGCACCATGCTCCACTAGGAGTTACGGTAATGAAGAGAGAACTCCGTTACCATTACTCCAAACTGGAAAAAGTAACTGATGTGAAATGTAACTACCGAGTTCCTTGATTTAAGTACCCATACGTCCATGTCTGATAAAAACTAAAAAAGTCGACTTTTTCAAATCTCCAGGACACCCTGTTAGCTTTGTCCTACCAACGTCTAAGTATTTCGTGCTAAGAATAGTTACGATTCTACACATTCCTACCAAATTTCATTACGATCGGTTAAGCCGTTCGCGAGTTATTTAGTGAACAAATTTTTAAATCTCGGGGACACCCTGTTATCTTTGCACTACCATCTTCTAAGTATTTCGTTCCAAAGACTGTTACTATTCTACATACTCCTAGAAAAATACATGACGATCGGTTAAGCCGTTCGCGAGTGATTTAGTGAAGAAATTTTCAAATTTCCGGGACACCCTGTTATCTTTGTCCAACCAACCATTAAGTATTTCGTGACAAAGACTGTTCCATTCTATACATTTCTATCAAATTTCATGACGAGCGGTTAAGCCGTTCGCGAGTTATTTAGTGGACAAATTTTGAAATGTCCGGGACACCCTGTTAATTTTGCCCTATCAACTTTTAAGTATTTGGTGCCAAAGACTGTTACTATTCTACACACTCCTACCAAAATACATGACGATCGGTTAAGCCGTTCGCGAGTTATTTAGTGAACAGACGGACTGACATAATCAATTTCATAAGGGTTTTTTGAAAAATCGAAAAAACCCTAAAAATGTATGTAATGGAGTGACCATACGATTTTGTTCGCCTCTACGCTCACTACTAACTTTAAAGCTATTCGTGCCAAAGACTACTATCAATCTACGCGTTTTTACCAACGTCAATCGGTGGCGCCGTTCACTAAATAGGCGAACAGACAGGCGACAGATCTCACCTGACAGTTCAACACAATATTGCTACGTAATTCAGTGGAAAAGAATGACAAGGAATAAGGTGATACTCCATTAATTTTCTGACCAAATTAGGATGTTATCACCTTTTGATCTTGGAAATTAAGGACAATGAACCAAAGGTGATGGGTTTAGGTTAGATGATACCTTAAGACATGTAAAACCCCATTTATTCAATAAAAACCGTCAAAAACCGCATCTTCAGTTACTTTTGTTTAATAAAATTATTTAGCTGACTAAACTTTCAATATGGCTACAAAGAAAACTCATCATTAAACACATGACTTTCGTTATTTTGCGCACATTTAAATTCATTTTCTTTACAGCTATTCATAGCACATCAATTTCTTTTGCTCAAAACACATCCTACCGTACCGTTGACACTTCACCTAATTTTTTTTCCTTTTTCCTGGCAACACTTTAATAGATTCTCTCCCATAAATCTCAGTTTTATTGATCATCAATGCAAAACATTGTAAAGTGTAAGCATTATCCCCATTATTATGTCGGAAAACATTTCGACCGATATTTAAAGTGCCATAAAATTATTTATTGTATGTGTCAGACTATGTGTTGGGGAAAGGAACACTCTGATGCGAGTCCAGAAGTTCTTCTTCGCAACACCATCACGGAGACCACCTCCAAGGATGTTTAACGAGCCCGTCGTAAATGGGTCGTAATGGAGGCGTTTTGAATTAGTGTTTTGTGTGACACGCTCTTTGCTCTTTCGGCCCGCGTTGATAAAGGAAAATTTCACACGAGCATACGCGAAAATTACTTAGAGAAGGCATAGTACGCATGTTGTTTGTGTCACATGTTTCAGGCGGGTGTATTGTTGTCATCATCCTATAACATTGTCCTCGTCATATTTTAGGATCATACATCTGGATATGGATTGTGCAGATTTATAGTACGGAAGAGCTTTATTTCTTCATTCCGCGAGATAAATTCAAGCTATTAAAGCAATTGTTATGACGGTGATGACGCTGAAACGGGCATTAAAAAAAGTAGCTCAGTGAACAGGAAAACTGTAAAATGCGAATACGAATTATTGAAATAATTTTTCTTCGTTATATGAAATGTATTCAAAAAATGTGATTGACATTTGGAACACGTGACTCGAATTATGCATATTTTGAACAACCAGATTTGTGATTGCACTACAAATAGACAAAGAGGGATTGCCAATCGCCCATCCATCGGTAGTTCATCCAATCTCAATCAATCATTATGTTAGAACTTAAAGACCATACTGGCAAACTCTGAACAAATTATCGTATGGCATTGCAACGATTGTTCATCATACCAAAAAAAAAAGGAAATAGAGCGGCAAAATTATGTGCTTCTTAATGCTTATTAGGAAAAAAACTAGTGACCGATAGAGAGGGTCGGGAAGGTGACTCCATAGGGGACACCCTTCCTCAAAATTAAAGAAACAGCTTGATTTGGTTCGTCACCGATCGCATTATATCTATACTATCCACCTAAAATCTGAACAAAACTATAAGGGCTGCTCCCTTACAAAGTGATTGCGAATGGTCATAATGAAATTATTTTTTATATCCAAATATTCAATTTCATATTTTTTGTGGGGGAGGGAGGGGTAGATGGGTCGGACCTGACACATCTTAATTGCCTTGTCAAGGCATCCAACGGCTACCATTTGATACTAATTTGAAGTTTTTCGTGACATTCTATCAAAAGATTTGGCTGTATATAACTTTGTAGGGGAAGTAGGGGTAGGGGTACTCGGACCTACTCCACTTTCCATCAACTCACAGTATATGTCAGAATCATATATTGATCAAAGTTTCAAGTCGATAGCGATATTCTAGCGAAAGTTATGGCCGAATTAAAATATCAAGGAGGGGTAGTTTGTATGGGAGGTAGGGGAACCCGTGGTCCGATTTGGCCCATTTTCAATACCGTCCAAGATTTTAGCAAAACAAACATTCGACAAAAATTTCAAACCGCTAGCTTAATTATTTCGGGAGTTATCGTGCTAACAGACAGACACACGGACAGACAGACAGACATGGCTTATTAGATTCAGGGACCGACCCTGATCATGTATATATATACTTTGCCATACCTCCGGTGGCTCCTTTGAGGTGTTACATAATATCGGCGTAACAAAAACAATATACCCTATACCATCTTATGGGTATAGGGTATAAAATAAAAAACGAGACCCAGTTCTAATCATGCGAATAGCATGATGAGTGTACACCTACACCCTATATATCTGTGTACAGACCTAAAAGACATGCAAACTATTAAATATTCAATTTCAAGTTTTTCGTAGGGGAGGAAGGGGTAGATGAGTCGGATTTGGTATGCTTTTAATATTTTATAAGGACATAAGCTATCATTCGATAGAATTTTGAAGTTTTCGCGACATTTGATCAAAAGATATGGCTAAATATAGCTTTGTAGGGGAGGTAGAGGTAGTAAGACCTACTTCAGTTTCCATCAACTCAAAGTATGTATATGTCAAATCAATCAAATTTTCAGGTTGCTAGCGATCGATATCGATGTCGCAAATTATGGCAGAATTACACTATCATGGAGGGGTCATTTGTATGGGATGTAGGGAAACCGTCCAATCTTTTATCAAAACCGGCATCTGTACAAAATTTGAAAACGCTAGCTTCATTATTTCGGGAGTTATCGTCCGAACTGACAGACACAGGGACGGACAGACAGTCGGACATGGCTTATTCGAATCAGGGAGCGATCCTGGTCATTTACATTATATACTTTCCCATACATCTGGTGGCACATCAAAAGAGTGTTACATAATATTAGCGTAACAAAAACAATATACCCGATACCATCTTTTAGGTTCGTATAGGGTATAAATATGGATGTTTTTTTTTTGAAAAAAATCAGTCAGTATCCAAATAGTAGTCATACAGAGAAAAACGATCCCGGCAATACAACCATTAAAATCCAATATATGAGTCCAGTCATATTAGGATTTCAAATAGAAAACGAGTCCGAGGCTAGTTTCGGGCGCGGCCGAACTTTGAATAACCCTTCGCTCCCCTCGGGCTAAATTTTTTTTCGGGCGTACCTATGAATTGTGTTCAGTCCTCCCCGCTTCCATGCTTTTCCTTGAATTTTGACATAAGTGCCGGGGCGAAGATTTATTGGGGGAAGCGGGGGACGTGGGTTTCTTAGAAGAACCAAAACGAGGGGGGGGGGTTGTTCGGCAGCCCTATGAACGCATGGCCTTTCCATCAATTTTTACGTATGTTTGAGGCATCAATTATAAGATTTTTTTGAAATTGGTGGACAAATAAAAAAGTTTTTCTTCGAAGAACCTAATTTCGGGGTTGGGTTTATATGCCAGCCCCATGACCTCATGGTCCGATTTAATTCATTTTTGCATATGTCTTGTAACATCAATAAAAATACATTTCCATGAGGTTTGGTTAAAATTTGGGTCCAAATAAAAAAGTATTTTTTATATGAACTTAATTTTAGGGTTTAAGTTTGTATGGCAGCCCCACGACCCCATAGTCCGATTTCAATCATTTTGACGTTTGTTATGTGGCATCAATAGAAATATAATTTTATGAGGTTTGATTGAAATTGGTGTGCAAATAAAAATGTTTTTTTCTTAGAAAAATTTGATTTGGGGGGCTAGATTTGTATGGTGGCCCGATGACCACATGGTCCGACTCCATCTATTCATACATATGTTTTGTGTCATCAATAGAAACACATTTGTGTGAAGTTTGGTTGAAATTCTTAGAAGAACTTAATTTGGGGAGTTAGGTTTGTATGACAGCCCCATGACCCCATGGTCCGATTTAGTCCATTTTGACATGTATATGTTTTGCGGAGGCTACCTGAGAAATATTGGGTGTCGTTCCGTGGAAAAGCGTCACGAAAAACTGTAACGAAAACGTTTAACGCTTAAAATCGACCTTCCCGTAGTTCGATCTTCACCAAATTTGGTATACATTATCCTTTGATCGCTCTGACTCTGAATCGATAATCACGATTTCCATAAGTTGCGGGAATAGCGGTAAATTCGCCATTGAAGCGAACTAAAATTCATCCTTCAATTGGTTCTCCTGGCTCTCCCCGTGGACCGATGTCGACGAAAATCGGATGGAAGTTAAGTGGTGCGAGCCTTAATATTTTGGTGCCAGGACATGTTATGAGGAAGATGTCCTTGGACACAAAATGTCCTTTTTTCTGTGGGAATGCTTTATTGACGCTATGTATGAGGATATGGATATCAAAATACAGAATCCGTTGCGACGAGTCTTGTAAAATCACGACAAGTTGGTTTTTAGTTTTGTTAAAGGAAATTACCACCAAAAAGGACATTTTTCTAGCATAGGAAACAGAGTATGGGCATTATGGGTGTCGTTCGAAAGGTGATATTTGAGGCACTGTATGTGAACGGTTTCAAATTTTTTTTTTAAAGAAAAAAAAAAAATCTGATGTCCCAGGGGGGTTTGAACCATGGTCCAAACCGTCGTCAATACCTTCCAAAAAGTTAACAACGACCACCAAACCGCCTTGACCACACTGCGCCTTATCAGTACGAATAACTTTAGTGATCATCATCATCTGGTCATATAGTCATCACACAGTGCAGTATAGTTACGTGGAGACGTGCAACGGATGGCTGATGCAAATGCCTGGTACAATTGCATATGGCGAGCAGGTATAAATTGATAGTACATATATGCGTGCACTTTCGAATTTGTCACATGTAAAACGCGCGCGTAAAAAAAAGGCCTCCTCCTGTGGCTCGATTTGGTGTCGGCACTTGTTATGAGAAAGATGTCCTTGGACAAAAAAGGTTCCTTTTTCTTTAGGAATGCATTATAGTCGATATGCATATCAAAATACAGTATTCTGAGAGTTGAGCCCTTTAAAATCTCCACAAGCTCATTTTGGGTTTTCAAAGGATATTATGTACATATGTACCACCAAAAAGGACACTTCTCTAAGGAAACTGAGAATGGGCATTATGGTTGTCGTTCGAAAGTTGAAATTTCGGGTACTGTATGTAATCGGTTTGAAAGGATTTTTGGGCTCCTGGAGTGTTAAGATAACGGCTGATGCAATATGGATTATTTCATAAGCCATAACGTAGACATATACATGATCTAAAATTTTTCCCCTAAGGGAAAACTTTTTACATATCCTTTGTGGTATCACTAGAAACACATTTGTGCGAAATTTGATTGAAATCGATGAGAAAACAAAAAAGGTTTTTTTTTTAAGAACCTAATTCGGGGGACTAGGTTTGTATGGCACCCCCACGACCCCATTGTCAGATTTGGTTGATTTTTACATAATGTTGTGTGTCAGCAATGAAAACACATTTGTGCGAAATTTTATTGAAATTGGTGCATAAATAAAAAAGTTTTTCTAAGAAGAACCTAATTTCGGGGGGTATGTTTGTATGGCAGCCCCAGGAGCCCCTTGTCGGATTTTAGCGATTCAAACATACAAACTGGCCGAGCAAAACGCGTCGCAACAGACGGACAGACTGACATCGTCCAATCGACTCAGCTCGTCACGCTGATCATATACATATATACATATTTTATATGGTCGGAGATTCCTCCTTCCATGCGTTACAAACTTCATGACAAAGTTAATATACCCTTTTCGCTTAATAAGCGAAGGGTATAAAAATAGAGTAATAGGCTAATATTTGTTGTTTTTTAATCTATGGGCTCCCATTCTGCAAAAAAAAATGTTGATCGGAAGGTCTTAAAAAGGACACAAAAGGATACTCTTTAATCCTTGACCGGAGGTCGGCATGCGGGGTAACATATGAAAGGGGAATAAATCGAGCTTAAATGGAAAAGTATCTTGTTTTTCGTGTATCTTTCCAAAGCCATAAAGACAATAATAATTCAAGTTTTCACTTATTTTCTCACTTTTCAGAATCTATAATAGCTGAAGATTCTACGATTAAATTTACTAAAAAAAAGTTGATCAGAAAACCCTCAAAAAGGACATAAAAGGACACTAATTACACAGCTTGATCGAACGTGGGTATGCGGCGCGTGTCATATCAAAGAGGACGTCGAGTACATTCCATATTGGTGTTTGTTACTTTTTTCAAGGACCATCGAAGGAGAAAATCGGGCTCAAATAAAAGATTTTCGTGTTTCCTGTATCAGTATCAGTATCTCTCTAGTAATTTTCGATTTAAGCCTGAATTATTCCATGAAAAAGGAAACCCGGATATGCAATGCACTCGATATGACACCCCATATGCCCATTTGATATGACACCCCATATGCCCACGTTCGACCAAGGTTTATAATTAGTGTCCCTTTTCAGAGCTTTCCGATCAGTTGTTTTCTTAGCAAATTTAATCGTAGAAACTTCTGATATTATAGATTCTTAAAAGTGAGAAAAGTAGTGACAACTTGAATTATTTTCGTAACTATGGCCTTGGAAAGATACACGGACATCGGAAAACAAGATAATTTTCCATTTAAGCTCGATTTATTCCGTTGAGGGTCCTTGAAACACGAAACAAACACCGGATATGTAATGTACTCGACGTCCCCTTTGATATGATGTGCCGTATGGCGACCTCCACTCCTTTTTTGTCCTTTTGGAACCTTTCCGATCAATTTTTTTTTAGCAAAATGAGTTTTAGATTCCTGGGAGCCCACAGATTTTTTGTCCTTTTTGGGACCTTTCCGATCAAAATGTTTTTTTAGCAAAATGAGTTTTAGATTCCTGGGAGCCTACTGATTGAAAAACATCAAAAATTAGCTTTACTCTATTTTTTTCTATTTGGAGGCCTGAATCGGGATATTTTGACTGGACTAAAAAGAATAAAACCAATCAGAGAGTTTTCACAGTTTTATGGTATAGTTTTAATGATGGTGTTTACGACATAGCAGACGCATAATTTAATATATAAATATAGTCAGTATATTATAGGTTATACGGCAGCGCTTACGGCTATTAGCACTAAATAAAGTTGACAACATCATAAAATCATAGTACGACAATCAGGATCTAAGTAAGCTAGACCGCAACATTATCAACAAGCTGAATCCTTAGAGTCAGGTTAATTTATTATTATTAGTATTTGAACGCCATTATATTTTTCAAATCATAGTATTATGGATGAGTGTTTTTAGTCTCATCACAACTAATGGCCATTTTTACTATGCACCATTTGCAAATCACATTAACGTTCGCATAAAATGTTAACCCTTTCGTTTGTCCTAATCTACTATTCATAGACCTACAAACACTCCAGCAGAATAAACAAAAGGTCAGAAAAAAAGTGGGAAATGGTAGAACAAAGAAGAAACACATTTGAGCACAAACCATCATCTGACTGACAACAGTCTCGCCACCCCCACATAGTACCATCCTTTGATTGAATTTACATACAAAGTAGACATACAGCAGATGAAACACAACTCGCACGTGGGTGGATGCGAGAAGAATAGAAATTGTAAGGACGAAAAACTGAAGTCCGCATGGAAAGAAAAACAGGAACTGTACTCAGTCGCCTAATACATATAAAGATAGACCGTATGCGAGAGAGAGGGATCCATCTTTTTTTTTCGGAGCAAAGTACGAGTGCATTACATGTTTTTTTTTGTATAGAACCAATTTCAACTTAAGTCCTTGCTCGCCCCATTCGGTTTGACAAGCAAGCAACCTCTACCCAATGACTATACAGGCAAGTGACGAAGTGGCGTCCTCAATGTCCTGCATATACCTACATATTCTCACCCTCAATATTCTTTGCGCTCAATTTGTGTTTGCCACTGTACTGCAAACCAGGCAAATCACACGAAGTTTGACTGGATGAAATCGAAACGCCTGTCTGTCACTCACTCAGCTTCAGCACGGAGAGTATACGGAAAACCCCCAAGACAAGGATTGGAATACAGGGATGGAAGGAAACAATACGTTTTGGGTTCTTATTACAGGCTATGGCAGTATAGGTATACATAAAGAGAAGCAAATACACTGGTAGACTAGTTTTACAAAATGGGTATATGTTTCTGAAATTGTCTAAATCGGTGTGTTGTATTTGAATTTAAAAAGCATTATTTAATTTTAAATATAAAAACTAAGGGCGGAATTCATATTCCTCACTTAAGGAAGAAGGATTCCCTTAAGGAATAAGTATAAGGGAATGCTTAATGGCGCAAAACGTCACTTATAAAGGCATTACCTTATTTAATAAAATCATTTAATTTAGTAGTCTAATTAAAGTAACTGACAAATAAAATATAAAAATTTATCGAGTAGCCGCAAAATTAAAATTAGTTTTTAAAATACGAGCGACTATGAATCGCAAAATTATTATGGTTTCCCTTAAGGAATCCCTTAAGTATAAGTGAGGTCTATGAATTCCGCCCTAATACTTACATGTTAATTCATGCTTCAATTCCTAATCCTGCAATGATCAGAGACATACATAGAGCATATTTGTTCTTCTTGAATTTAAACGAACTGAATTTCCAGCTCCACTAAAAAAAATTAAACAAAAAAATGCTACCAACTACATTCCCTAGGCTGTTAAATCGCGAAAAGAAAGTCGAATGAAAATGGACCTTCAGGATGACAATACAAGCATTCGTATCAAAGTCAGTTAAACGGTGGGGGAGAAGATGAGCAAAAAACGCGTCACTCTCTTACTGTCAAGGGAGTGATTCGCAAGAAAAGCACAGTGTAAAAGGCGGACGAATTCTGACAACTTCGACGCCTGGATGGATAGCCGAAAGAATGAGTGGAGTTTTCAACAAGAGATGATGGCACAAGATCCTTCTGAGTGTTGCTCAAGTTTGGGTGGGGTGGTCCTGAAAAGATTAACTGTTTATACAGAGTTTAGTTCTCTGCGTTCTTCTATGAATACAGACAGGCTATGTATACGATGCAGACCTTACGGACTTTGAGGTGTTTGTTTATATAATTGCACAGTAGGAGAGAAAGAGCGGACTTTTGAAATGTGAAGAAGTAACCGGTGGGTGGTGTGTATAATGCATGTTGGAAACGAAACGGAGTACATATATGTACATGTATATTTGACGGATAGGAAAGTCGAAATAAAAGTGACAGAATTTCTTTTTCTCCTGAATAGAAGAAGTCCTAGTCGAGTGAAGAATGAGAATTTTGATACCGGGACCAGCCATTGAGGAGTACCATACGGAGTGACCTGAGGCTTTGCGATGCATTTTCGCTTTGCGCCGTTCAGTGTCGACTGCAAGGTGCGTAATGGGCATCGTCTCCGAGTTCATCGGGCGCATCACATGCCACAATCGTCGGCGGTATCGATTAAGCATTAAAGTATGAAGCTTTTAAGAAAGTAAAGGAGGGTTGAAGGAAGCGATTTCATGACGCCTGTTTAAATTCACCGTTTCGTCTCCCTTTACAAGTATCACCGCTTTGAGAACGTTGATTTATTACTCCAGAGATACAGCACTGAGAAGTAAGATGAATTCCTTCCTACGTTTGGATGAGGCCTCCCTTATGGTGGTGATTGCCATCTGTATCGACTCAAGGTTTTTGAGGGTGGAAGTTCCTGTGCATAATTCTTTGAAGTACTTTTCGATATTTCCTCAGGCAAAATCAACTCAGTTGCTAGGAGAGTAACGTCAAAAGATTGGGTTATGTATCATTCTTCACACCTATAGAGACAGTTTTTATAGCTGCCGTGCGTCATAGTGCAGCTGTGGTTGATTGGGGATGAGATTTTTGTATGTCTGCACATGTATTAGCAGGGAATATGTCTTTTGGGTTAATGATTTCTTCCGTATATGCATTTGGCGAAAACTTAAAAATTTGAGAATATTTGTATTTACAACATTCTTTCATAAAAATAAATACAGTAGAGCCCCGATTTTCCGGATTGATTGGATTCTCAAATAATCCGTATTTTCGAAATTCTATCATTTACAGCAACCATTTTAAAGTTAATTAATAATTTAATAATATCGCATTCGAAAATTGTCTTTCCTTAAGTTTATGGAACAGACACGAACAGACTTTGAAAAATTTTCAAATTAAAATAAATTGGCGCAAATTAGAAATTAAATCAAATTTTGCAGCAAATTTCTAATGTGGATTATTGAAATCCCGGACCTTCAAGGTCTGACATATCGGTGTCTCACTGTGTACCCCGCAGGGGGGTCTGTGTCCGTGTGACACTCAGCTTGGAAGGCTGTTTGTAGTCGGACAGAGATCTTTGGTGAGTTGTGACACCACGGACCTAACAGCGCAAGGGGGCCCCTGGTACAGTTGATACGCTATGGCGAGGATCTGTACAAAGACCATTCGGGCGCTAACGGTCCCGTGCTCCTGAGTTATGCACGGGTGGCTCTTGGCGTGCCTACCTCCCCCCATAGATTGCGGGAGGGAAGCACTAAAGGCCTAGCACGATTTTGATGTCCTCTGGTGGGGGGGTGCATCATACGGAAGTCGTGTGAGCTTCTGAGGTGACGGCTCCGCATGACCCGAGTCCAGAAGGGGCTTGCTAGGGAGAACGGCCTTGGTGGAAAATGCCTACGCGCCTATATCTAGCTAGTTTGTGGATTGATGACCACACTGCCTGAGTCGCATTGCTGACTAGTAAACTGAAGGGGCCGCCTGGATGTGAAAAGCAGCGCTACGTTGCCTGCACAGGCGCGTAGTCACAGGTTCAACGAGCCTGGGGTGTGCATGCCCGAATTCGACGTAAGGCTTAACCAATAGGGGGCCGAAGGAGGATCACACCTGCTATGGAGAAGTCCATAGCGAATAGTGTACTACGGGGATGGGTGTGCCCAGGGGACCATGGTCCTTGCCCATCAAGGTGTTGGACTCGTAGTGGCTGGAGGTTGTTACCCAAGTCATCCAGCTAGTGATGCAATCCCGGGGTTGGATTCCGGATGGTGTGTGCATGCGCCTGATGGAGAAATCTCCGTCTGACAACAACACCTTGTCAGTAAAAAGCCGAAGGTCCAAACATTTTAGCGGGACCGGGAGATAAAGGCCGAAAGGCTAGGTGCTCCCCTGACGGTGTACCTGTAGATGGTTAGCTTGTCTCACTGTGTATGACTTGTTGATTACTACAGCCAGGTTTAGAGAGTATTTTTTAAAGTTATATGTAGTGTAGTAAGCACGTGAAATTGGATTGCAAAATGGAGTAGAGAAGTTTTTTGTTTGTTTTTTTAATATTTTTTGGGGTGCTGAGCACGAATCCGGAGCCTCCCACAAAAATTTCGTTACAGAACAGGGTCAAAATCGCGAAAAACCCCAAAATTTTTCGCGGTGTTTAGGTTTTTTTCTCTATTCATTTCTGCGAAAAATTCTCCATAAATATGTGATAGAACACACGATTGCGCGTCCAAATTCATAACTTATAATTTAAATTTGCCATTTTGATCATAGATCCATATTATGAAATCAATTTTGAGATCGAACCGTTTTTCATTTTTGGTTGCAAAACTTGCATTTTTCTTGTTCTTTATGTATTTTGGGTCAAAGTCGCAAAATCCATCAAAAAATGACTATCAATTGTAGCGATACCGCTTAACGCACTTTAAAGATTATTGTCACGTTGGGCCCGCAATCATGTTTTCTCTAACATGTTCATGGACAGGTTTTCACAGGTACATTCTACGATGCATTTTGAATTGAATGACATACGATTTAGTCTAGTAGGCGGGTTTCGACTCGATTAATTTAGTGGTTTTAGTAAATCCTGTCCATATACTTCCAAAAATGTTCTTTCATATTTTAACAGTTTTTTCATTGCAAATTTTAAAATGATATTAGATTGTGTCTCGCGCACATTTTTATTGACCTATTGAAATGATATTCGTTCAATGCCAAATTCACCAATCAATCATCAACGTTCGATTAACCTTTTGGTAAAGATTGATTATTTCCTTTCCGTTGCGATACGGATATAAATAATTATCTTAAATTTTCATAAATCTAAAAGAATGTCAAAGCTACACATATCCGATCATCATCATTTTTGTCTGAGAGTGGCTTTAATTTTTGCGTCTACATATTTGCATAAAATAATCTACACATGCAAATGATGAGGCCGCAAAGAGTTTGTTAATTTCCGTTTGATAAAAAAAATATGCACCTGTCAGTCCACCTTTAAATCGTAAATATTTCAAGTATGGGTAATTAATGTGACAATTTGCGGTTGTCAATAGTTTTGGCATTTCTTGTGATAAATTTTATATTTCATGGTTATACTGATAAAAATAATTGCTTGGAAGTGTAATATGAAAACATGCACATAAATCAGATTGTGTACTGGTATGGTGTTGAAGCTTTCAAAACTGTTATCCATAGTAAAAAGCCGAGGAGTTTGGAAGATTTATTTGATATAAACAGCGCCACTACGCTTCAATCGTCCACCCTTAAAATGATAAAAGGCGTATGACCTAGTGCAGGGCTGTCAAACTCAAAACATGGCCGCGGGCCAAATACAACTGTCTTCAGACTTAAGCGGGTCGCATGATAAAAATCTCATAAACCACAATATATTATTTCGAATTTTAATCAAAGAATATTTCTATTAAAATATAACAATCAGGGTAGCTAAAGACCTCGCCATTATATCCTTTGTAGTCCTACTGGCGACCATTCCCGATGGCAGCTCGCTTCCACACGGGGTTTTCAAGCCTCTTCGGGCGGACCACACCCGTTTCACCCCAACGAAACGGCCAAGAGTTGCCAAAAGACCCCTCCAAAAAAGTAAGTAAATATAATGGACTGAAGTTACTATCTTTACGAAATTCCACATCCTGATGATTTTCTCACCAAATACAAGTTTTCGGAATCATTAAAATTTGGCTTTATTTTCAAATAAATCTCAATCCGAGATGTTCTTGGTCCATTACCTAAAAGACGTGAACACGAAATTTAATGCAACCGTGACAGATAAATAAGCCAAGGCAAAGTCAACCACTTTTTCGGGAATTCCGGGATACAACAATTTGGCAAAGAAAGTTAATATTTCCCTTTTCAAAAAGTAGAGTTTTTAGACTTAGGTTTAAGATTTCAATTTTTTTTATTTTTACGCATTTGTGCTAATATCTATTCAGTTTCTTGGACCTGGCTGCGGGCCGCACAAAACTGCGAGGAGGGCCGCATGCGCGCGGGTCGCCAGTTTGACATATCTGAGTGTATAACTCAGAAAATTTTTCAATGGGAAATCTCATTAAAGTACCATTGAACCATATATTGTTTTTGACAGATGAATATTTGTTTGTTCCAATAGGTGCACCGTTTTAAAACAAACCGATCGTCTAGCTGTTCTACAAAAGAATATTTTCTGTTTAATTGATAGACGCAATTCTATTAAAAAAAACGTTTTGCGCGTATTTTGACCGAAATATATTTTTTATAAGGATCCCCATAACACTTCCTTTCACACTTTGTAAATTCAAATTTTTTTAAGAAACATGACTGTTTGCCGTGGCGAGTATTGAACATCGGATTCGCTAGTATTGTAAAGAATTTAGGCAAACAATTGTACTGTCACGGCTATAGAGCTTCGTATTGGCTGTCGCGCCAAAGACTTCTTTGTGCTTGCGTTTCAACTAAGGGGCCTATAATTCCATTAATGTAATGGGACGCTATGTAAAATAATATACAGTCCAACCTCAATATATCGAATGCCAAGACACCAAGACCGGTTTAAAATATCGAAAATCGAGTAATCGTAAACAATGAACTCAATTTTATACAGGGTATCCGGCAACAGCCGCATAAACGCACCGGATTGTGATTCCCCAAGTGATTTCCAGCAAAAAAGTTATACTGCACATGCCTCCAATTCTTAACCCTTTAGCTGCCACAGGCATTTGAATGTTTTTGAAAAAATAATTTTCATGTACGACTTAAACCTCAATATCTCCAAAGATAGACAAGCTAAAATAGTGAAATAAGATTATTATTATAGCCAAAAAAATTACCCATAAAACATAGGATAAGAGGTTGTGTTTTTACAGAGTTTCAAATTCAAATTTTTGTGATTTGATCCAAAAACAATCAATTTTTCCTTTTGAATTTTCTCCAACTTCTATACCAAGGTGAGGTGCTTGTAAGATTCTTTTAGAAATTGGCGCATAGTCTTAGATCATATCTTTCTTACATCATTGTATTCTAGCTGCATTATTTCTAACAGTTTTATTGCCTTAAGTGCAGAAAACTAAGTTTAATTCTGGCTCGATTTTGACATTATTTGAATAAATTTTACCACATTGCAGAACTTTAGGGGCAGCTTGAATTGAATTGAGTTCGAGCTAAAATTAACCCTAGTTGTCTACACTTAACGTATCAAAACTGTTAACCCTCAAACCCGCAACTCTTAATGGCAAGAAATATTTATATAATAATTTTGTATTTAGTATAAGTATGTTCTGCTAAATGATATTCTGAAAGCAAATTTATGATTTTTGTCGATGATTAGTTTAGAAATGGAAAATAAGAATACCCGCCTGGAGGCGGGTATACGGGTTTACCATGTAAAAAATTCCATTTGCTCGAACAAAAAGAGATTTAATTTTAGTGTGTTTTAATTTAAATTTTTGGTGTTATATTCGATTTTTATATTTGTTAGAGTATTAGAACTCATAGACAATGTCAGCTGTCAACCTGAGGTGAATATTAGATAGGGTATCCTTCATAAATAATGGAATAAAATAAACTTACTTATTATTTCAATTCCAGCTGGTAATTCAATTGCGGTCTAGTAATTGCTGAAGCAATTCTGGATTTTGAACATAACAAATGCATAGTTAATTTCCGCCAAACAACAGTCTTTTGGTTTGTTTTTTTTTTTTTATGCAAATAACAAACTTTCCTTCGACCAGACCATCCAACACATTAGCATAAATAAACGCCTGTTAACGTACTGGATATCTTTCTATTCGCAACATTTTATCATATCCTAGTCCGTTTGCTAGAATACCTTCAAAGAATTGATAATATCATATTCAAATCCGTCTTGGAGTCTCCAAAAATGGCGAAGCCAATGGATACCTAAATTTCAGGGCCCAAAGCAAAAGTAAGTCGAAAGCACTGAGGATTAAATATGTGAGATGAAAAGGCAAAACTAGCTCGTATGTCTCGGCGATGACACAACCCACAAGCTACATGCACAGTAAAGCCGAGTAATTTTCGCCAAAATAGGGGACGCGCCAACACGAGCAACACGACAGCTTGGACTGTATAATACGGAAAGTCTTCAGAAGAATGCGCTAATTTTATGCATTGGATTGTACTAAAAAATCATAGAAACTTATTCCCATGTTTAATTGTTTGCAGAGCAAAGCTTTAATGCGTAAAATTCTATAAAATAGATCCGGATGAATTAGAATCTGGTTGAAGGTCATTACTCTCAAGCGTCGAGGGTCAAAAAGACCCTGTCGGAAAAGGAGAGGTTTGGGGAAAACAAACGATTCACTATATGTTAAATGCATTTTTATTAATTTTGATTTAAGTACAGTATTTAGATTAGACCATTTTCTTACGTATTGGAACAACTAGCAAACAGCCCCATAATTCCAAGGGGGACTCTATTGCAGCCATTGAATATTTTGGGGGTTTCAAGTATTAGTATACATTATTTACTAAGTCTAAAACTGTTTTTAACCTAAAAGCCAACTTAATGCCATCATCAAGTTATTGCAGTACCCCTATTGTTTATCAAAACACTTGAGCATTTTATATGGAATATATTCAATGAAAAATTGCTTAAACCCGTATACCCGCCTGGAGGCGGGTATTGGTTTTTTTGTCAACTAACACCTCCAAATTTTAAATTTTCCAAAAATTAATAAATAATCGCATAAACAACCTTTTTACCCACGCTCTCTAAAATTCCGGGTAATATTTATCGATTTTGAATACTCTTTTTTCACTTTTGACTTACGCAATTTTTAGAAAGTAATTTTGATCGTGATTTTCACACTTCTTCTCCTATGATTGCTAAAAACTGACACACTATTAGCTGGGTACAATGAAAACTTACAAAAATGAGTTTGTTATTTAGTAATGTAACGAGATAACTAAATATATTTACAGAAAATGCATAGAATAACTCACTGATGAGGATTTTGTGATACCCGCCTCAGGGCGGGCTTACGGGTTAGAGGGTTAAAGGTAATGGAGCTAGAATAAAATGTCATTAAAAAGACTATGTGCCAATTTTTAAAAGAATCGTACAAGCACCTTACCTTGGCAGAAGTTGGAGAAAATTCAGATGGAAAAATAGATTGTTTTTGGGTCAAATCACAAAAATTTGACTTTGAAGCTCTGTAAAAACTCAACCTCTTATCCGCAGTTTGCAGTTTGTTTTATTTTATAGGTATAGGTTGGATATAATAATCATTTTATTTCGCTGTTTCAGCTAGTCTATCTTTGGAGATATTGAGGTTTAAGTCGTACAAGAAAATGATTTTTTCAAAAATCTTCAAATGCCTGTGGCAGCTAAAGGGTTAAGAATTGGGGGTATGTTCAGTACAACTTTTTTGCTGGAAATTACTTGGAGAATCACAATCCAGTGCGTTTATGCGGCAGTTTCCGGACACCCTGTATATGTTTACATTTGTTGTTTCTTTCAATGTCCCTTTAGTATTTTCTCTTTATTTTGTATTTTATATTTATTTAAACGAGCATTTAACTACTCTGATCTATTTTTTCCACTGTACATAATTTCTCGTTGCTATCTAAAAATAGGAACCATAAATTCATTCGCTTTGGGAATTGCGTATACCTTAACTTAAAATTCGCTGGTAATTGAGACCCTGATCTAACTTGTTGTTAGGGGATTTGTTCGGCTTATCAAAGTCACAAACTGCATTCCGGCCAACAATTTTTTGGAAAATTCGGCTAATCAAAGTCACAATTATTAAAAATCAGCATGTTGTTAGGTTACTTGACGAAATTCCTGGTTGATGATCGAAGTCAGAACACGTTTTGGGACTGACAAATTGCTTCGAAATATCGACAAATTCGGCTAACCGAAATTCCAGTTATGCTCAAATTTATATGGAAATTCCAAGGGACGGAAGAAATATTTAGGCACTTCGAAAATTCGCGGAATAGAGGTTCGTATTATCGAGGTTCGACTGGAAATTGTTAATTTTCAATGAAAATCTAAAGCTTTTACAAATTATTTACAAAAAAAATGGATACGGATTTTTCTGAGTGTACCGATTCCATCCGTTCCTACGTGTGTTTTAAGGCTTCACAAGGAACTCATTTGGATAAAGTTTAGTTGATGTTAGTCTGTAAAAATAATTCATAGAGGAATCTTATTTTTAAACAGCCCTGTGAACTGGTCTGATTCCTTTTTATTTCAATATTATATACATATGTATGTACACACATACATATGACTGCATTACAATGTACGTATTGACACAATGTATAAAATTTCAGTCCGATAGCTTCCAAACTAGAAAACTACAGGTTGCGCCATGTTTTATGTCGGTATGTTAACATTGAATAACTTTGACATTTACCAACCGATTGACTTTGATTGCCGCCAGTAGGCTATTCTCAAATTGCAGCCCCTACTAAAACCCTACTTTTTGTCGATAGTGAATATTCGGATAGAATTATGCTTTATTCACCTCCAATTACTTTCAGTTTACACTTTGTATTTAAATACGTGTCATCTTCGAGCTTTCCGCCTCGTGGGTCCTGAACAGTCGTTAGGATTTATCACAGTGTAAAGCTTATGCAAAAATTTAGGCTTGAGAATCGGCTTGGAAAGCGGTGAATCCCAAACTGTGGGAGGCTCAAATATAGATGTCGTTTATGAATTATGGTTTCCTTCTAGACCACCATTTTGAATAAAAATTCTTTCGAAATCACCCGGAGGTAATCCGTTGTTGCCATACATCGGCCAAACATTTTATATCCTTTGTAAAAAGCTGTACCCAAATCTGCTCGATGAGCACCGCTAAGAATATTTTAGGCAGAAAAAATCACTTGATATGGCTGATTGAAATTGATGCCTAAGCTCACGCTTCTTATTAAAACCGCACCAACAAGCGATAGTCTTTTTGGATACAATGATCCTTGGTAGAACACTTGCGGATCGTAGTTGCTACAGTAATGGCAATTATGTTTCTCGAGGAGGAGCCAAGATGATGGCCGAACTGACAACGAAAAAACACATGTTTTTGGTTTATGGACAAGATTATCTCAGGGGTGCCTGGCTCAGAAGACCTGACAAGGGAGTTTGAACTGAAAAAAATTTGGAGCGGCTGATTTAGAGGAATATCTTATAAAAAAAAATTAAAACAACTTGATTTGTCTTATATTATGTGCGGTGGCGAATGTGTGTCTTGTATTGGTTGAGGAAAATTGGCAGAGTCGATGGTAAAATTTGTTTAAAAAAAAACACCATCAATAGGAATATCATAACTTTAAAATTTAGGTTCAGTGTCAAATTTCCGGCTTTAAATGTGAAAGTCACAACCAAGATACCCATTTACAGCAATTTAAAAAAATTTCTAAAAATGTTAACTGACTCCTGCCCTAAGAGATTAAGCTGAATTGATTGATGCTGACGCCCTTTTCATGTTTAAAACTCCTCTGAAACTCGATCGTCTTAATTACAAGATGATGAGGAGAATAATTTTTCGGATGAAAGCTAATGAGTGCTTATCAGAATAACTTTTTTTAGTGTTTTCCATTTCTGGATTTATATCATAATTTTTTGCAATTTCTGATATGTCGAAGTGACAAAAAGCCAAAGCAGCTAATGTTGTTTAAAGGTTGGGCATAGCAAGGCAGGTGAAAAAAACAGGAAGGATCTTGGTTTCGAATTTAAGCTTAAATGGCCTTCAATATTTACCCTCAGTGTTAGACGCTCTTAGACAATGGCGACAAATGCCTTTTCATGTTTACATCTCACTGCCTGTTCTCTTTGCCTGTTTCCAAACCATATAATGATGATAAGTGCTACATCCTACAATCTTCCACGGCAGTGTGAACAACCTAAAAAATATTTTCCCGGAATTTGCCGCCCCCTGAAATCTGCCGCCCTAGGCTTAAGCCTACTCAGCCTACTGGTAAATCCGCCACTGCGTCAATTCAGTGCAATTTTATTTTAACCATGAATCGCTTCACACCGAAACAATGCGCCGAATTAGTGACGCTTTACATTGAAAATAGTCGTTCAGTTTATTATTATTTATTCAGCTCATTATGTCTGCCCGCAAATGCGTAAAAAGGTCTTGATGGTTACTGGTTTAAACAAGACGACGCCCCATGTAACACTGCAATTCAAACTATGGAATTTCTGCAACGAAAATTCCCTCGACGTCTGATGTCAAAAAGAGGTAACAGATCTCCAGATTTGACTCCCCCCGACTCCTTTTTGTGGGGTCAATTGAAAAGGAAAGTATGCGCCAGCAATTCTCGGACCATTGACGAGCTCAAGGCAAACATTCGTACCGAAATCAACGCTATACTGCCCGAGATGCTCGAAAAAGTGATGGAAAACGTAGCAAAAATAACTAATTTTGCTGTGGCCAATGTAGTATTCAAAAAATAGTCAAAATAAATTGTAAAGGGCCAAATTAAATAACAATGCCATAAATATAGAAATTGGTGTTTTTTTTTGTTTCTAAGTTATTCAATTTTCATATTCTAACGTAAAAGATGGCGCACCCTGTAGTTAGCATGGATACAGACAGATGGATATCGGAGATGCTTCATGACAAAGTTAAAATGCCTTTTCACATAATGTGAAGGATATAAAAAAAGTCCTGCTGGTCAGAAGTCCGCGAAATATGTAAATATTCTCTTAGGTGGAAGTGTTGTTTTAATAAACCTTTCATTATAAGTAACCAAAGAGTTCCCTGTCTTCGCTGGCACCGTAATTTGCGATTGCAAATCCGTATGGTAAACAGGGTATGGTATAGACACCACTTCCATGGTCGATCCCACCTATAGTTCTGAATCAACAAAATGCGCTGTTAATGTTCTTCTGAGTTTGAGCCAAGTGATAAGTCATCATGTGGTCGAGCTTCTTATCTTAATTTACGTTCTTGTTGCCGGCAGCTTGTTGTGTCCGACTTGGTTTGGATCGTAGAGCGATCAATGAAAAAAAATAATTATATATGCATACTTACTATACATACCATACGTGTCCAAGGTGGAAATATCGGTGGAACAGTTGCCCAGTTGGTTAAATATGTTTAAGGCAGTGTTATGCACGTTGTATTGGACTTTTTCGCTTCGATCCTGATCCGCCTGTCGGTCCACGTCGATTATGTTGTGTTAAAATGTTTGTGTGTGAGGCTTTTGGCGAGTTCGCAGGTTTTCATTTCTACCAAGCTATTAATTACTGCCGATATGAAATTTATTGAGCCTAAGCTG
Organism: Microchrysa polita; assembly: GCA_949715475.1. Classification (NCBI taxonomy): domain Eukaryota; kingdom Metazoa; phylum Arthropoda; class Insecta; order Diptera; family Stratiomyidae; genus Microchrysa; species Microchrysa polita. Next base: position 85,109,722 of record OX454418.1, on the reverse strand, counting down.
ACGTTATTGAAGATATACGGTCTTGCCTCTCCAGCTATTGATCGAATGATGAGATCGTGAGTTGCTTTATGATAATATTATCCAACATTGATTTTCTCTTTTACAAGAATATATGGATACCATTGTAATAATCGAAACACGTTTAAATAAGGGGAGCCAATCACAAGATACCTTCATTATATCCATTGGTAATTGGTGCATGATTTCAATGATCTTTGAAGATTTCCATGATCTTTGAAGATTTCAATGATTGTTGAAGATTTCAATGATCTTTGAAGATTTCAATAAAACAAAATCGACATTCCACTTAAGCTAACTTTGGCAACACACACAAATGTTCATCGTACAACTCACAACCTTGTGTATTTCCTTTCGTATAACATCATTATCATCTATCGGGCACATTTCCCTCACAATATTGCCGCCAGTCTAACAATATGATAATTACTAGGCTATCCATAAGCAATTAATCTCAGTCTGTTTATCAACGCATTAAAAGGATATGCCGAAAGCAGCGATCTTTTCATTATCTGCATCATATCAAGTGTTCAGACCTCTCAAGAGCTTGATATACATGTTCTTGTGCCTTTCTCAATTCCCAACACGTCAGTCAAAAGAAAAGAAAAAAAATACCCTCAAACCATATCATGGGTGTCCTACTTTAACATCATAGAGCCATTAAAAGAACATCCAAGGGCCATGTTTTTCTTTCTTTTTTTTTGTGTTTTTCCTTCGTTTCACCTCTCTCTGCCGTCTTCTTCACTGTTTTTTGGCTGTTGGCTTCTTTATGTCAATTTAATTGTCAGTCAGAAGTGGTCGACGGCCATCATGAAGTCTGTAGTTCGTTAGGACGGCATATACACAGAAAACGACGGCCGAGAGGACGAACGATTGTGGCAAAAACCAAAAGAAATTACAATAGCACTGTACAACAACAACAAATAATGTCTTTTCGAAATTCCTAATCCTGCTGATATATACACAATGTCCAATACAAATATAGTAGTAGTAGTGACTCGTTTTACTATTCGTCTCGCCACTATACTTTTCGTCCAACTGAATCTTATACCAGAGAAACCACTTTGAGCGATGTCAAATGTTCGTCCCTCGTTCGTCAGGACTAAATGGATTTCGTCGCTACAGCTACGATCCGTGAAATGGCTTCATTCGTATTTGTAAGTGCGGCACAGACATCCTGTCTGAAATTTCCACCATGTTGACGATGGTGTGGTAGCTATGCCAGGGAAAAGGGAGAGACGACAGAAGGGTGGTTCTGAATTTCATATATAGAGCAGCATCCTTCAGCCGTCACTCAAAACGCCGAGTTGAAGAAGGATGGAACGTGACATCCCTTTCATATGATTCGTCGCGCGTTGGAAAAAGAAATGACACGAGCATCGTTTCTCCCTTTCTCAGTATGTTCTGAGCTCAAGGATGCTTATATTGCAGGCATCTTCACTCTGGCACCGTTCGAGAATTTTGCAGGAGCGTATATCTGAATATACGGAATGTAGTACATATTTGCAGTAGCGTATACGAGCTGAAATCTTCAACAACATAGTCCTTTGTCCTTGTGCGCATTTCATATCACTCTCTGATGCTGTTGACTTTTGATAGTATTGGTTCGATAGCAGCTTGTAGTGGTGCAATGGCAGCGGCAGGCAACGGCAATGCTTGCCTTTCATGCCACTCTTATGTATGTGCCAGGACATTGCTGTCGTCGTCATGCCATGTGAAATGGTGAAATGCAAGCGCGTTCTGTTCACTGCTTAAAAATAATTTTTTGACAGATTTATGGCTATCGGCCTGTCTTAACTTTGAATTATGTCTCAGAATAGACGAAATATTCTTTGCCATTCTTCTCTCGGTGGTTCCTTTTGTTCTGGATCGTTGTGACGTGCTCGTTCCCCTTACAGTGAGGATGAGTTTTCCGGTTTCTGGATATAGTCAACGAAACTTGTATAAATTCATAGGGGTCTGTTTTTTTTTACAGAGGAGTAGATTTAGAGCGGACATAAGTTTTTCGTTTGGGGTGGTGAGGCTGTGCAGAATTTGTAATTGATTTTTTTTAGTTTTTATTTTATAATTACGGTGGTTGTTGTTACTGTTTTCATGGATGGACGTTACATGCGTTAGTCAAATGAATTGTACATGCATATCATGTGAATTTTCTAATATAACTATAGAACCGGTGGATCCTGCTATAAGAAAGAAGGTTTCGAAGTAGGAAGGATGTAAAAAAAATTTTACTTTAGTATACGCTGAAGCACCAATTAAATGAATTACTTCCTAAATAAGGTGTGAATATATATTTATGGCTGTCTAAATTACGTTAGTAAATTAGAAACAAAACAATTGAAACTCCGACAATATGTCGCTTTCCGATTAAGTACAACAGACCATCCGTCTTCACTGATTGAACAATAATTCATGGAAAACTCAAGTTCTATACTACTTCCATGCACAACGACGAAATGAATTAAGAAAATTAAATAAAGACAAAATACTAACAATAACCAAAACCAGGAGACTGGATGTCGTTTTCTCCGTAAGCATGAGCATGGCTGACAACATAAGCGCAATCCGAACAGTAATACAAACAAATGTTGGTAATCCAGGAAGATTTTCTTTTTTTTTTTTTTGAATTTACTTACTGCTCTGTATTTCAGTATCTCGTACTAAAGTTCTTTGCTGACACATCTATATCGGTAGAAAGGAAAATGAAATGAATAAATGAAAGAAAATGGGCACTGGCTGTTTGTCGACAACGTCATTTATTACGTTGAACAGATTCGCTACAAAGTCCTTATGCCAAAAAAATAGAGCAATTGTTTTTAGTCTTTTTTCGGGGATGAGAAATATGATCAGGAATAGTAATAGCTTCACAAAGAAGCGATGAGACTAACTATTAAAGTTGTAGTATACAAGAGTTAAAAGAAGCAGTGAGTGAAGATATATCGATATTCTCTTTAATATAAAATTGAGCTCCTTTTGCATATTTCTCGATCCCTAGATTTTAATTGAATTTATTCATAAAACTAAAAATAAATGGATATATGTACTTAAAACTTCGACACATGTGTTTTTCTGTTGCAGGCTGTTTGTATGTTTGAATCATAAACATGGCTGCCACGAAATCAAGTTAAAACAAGACCGACGCTAATTTCGGGCGTGGCCGAAATTTGAATGCCCGTTACATTTGAATGATACTTAAGCTTCTGTGTTAATAATTTCTACCGCAGCCCTATGCCGCAACTATAAATCGAAGACGGCTTCTTTTAATTTAGAGCGATGCACACTTTGGTTTAAAGGGATATCATTTTATGGATGAACTCAAAAGAATACTTTAAATTACACCAAAAGGAGTAATTCTCGATATTTTTGGGATAAAAAATTCACAATTTTCACAGGGAAAGAACATGTAACTCATAATTGAATTTTGTATAACTAGCATTGACCTCGCTATAGGTGTTGGCGACATTTAATTTACCTCTTTACGCTCTAAAAAGCATAATAAATCGCCTACCTACAGGGGGATTCGATCCCGGGACCCTATGATTTGAAGACGAAAGCACTACCTACTAGACCAACGGTTTTTAGCCGGTGGTCCCTGAGGCGACCATAGGTGGTCCGCGAAGCCTTTGATGTGGTTCCCTCATAATCCGATACGACAATTCTCGAATTTCACGCAGGTCAATCTTAACTTTCTAATAGAAACTTGAAGGTTGAAAGCGGATGGGAGTCCGTTTTGACTGAGCAGGACAGACTGTTTTCATTGAGATTTTGACCGTTACGATGAAATTTGTTTTAAATGCTTCTTTTTTAGGTGACGAACGCAAAATGATTGCGATGTGCAATCATCGAGGACGGCCGAGAACTTGATATGAATGTTCACTTGATGTTGAGTAGCTACGTGTCTTTATAGACTTGAGCGTTGTCATAATTGTAGTTAAACAGTTCAGGTATTTAAGGTCTTTTCCGGCCAGACCATAATGGTAATTTACATTGCTGAATTAAGATAATTAAGCTATTATTGATCTTCGGTGGTACTTCTAAATAGGGTTCCTACAGGTTTCTGTTGGTACAACATGAACCAGAAATGCCATATTTATAGAAGCTTATGTAAAAATTGTTGTTCTTCCAGTAAGAACTGTAAGGAAGGGCTTTATAATATGTTAAACAAAACTGGATTTAAATATTATGAGCCATCTCTGAATGAAACAAACTGAAATATTGCGCAACACCCTTTACGCAAATAATTGAGGGTTTTGAAATTCGTTCAGACTTAGCAAAATCACACCCAGAGTTCTTTGCAAGACGATCTCTGTCAGTCAACTTTTTCTGGATGATGGTCTTAAAAGCAGCAATATCCGTTTGGCGTTATTTCCACATTTTTCTAATCGAAAACCTCTACTGACAAGACACCAAAAGGTTGTGTTCCAAAAGTAGTTCGGTACAAGATTTCATGATTTGAATCGTTCTTATCACAATTGAAATTTGGTGGTCCATGACAACTAACGAGTTTGATCAAGTGGTCCCTCATGTGCAAAAGGTTGAGAACCACTGTACTAGACCAACCAGAATATAAGTGATTTCATCAAAATTTATCATCTAGCATTTTCTATGTAAACAAAGCGATTTCGCGTTAGAACATACATTGAACGCCTTTTTTTAAAAAGAATTTCCATTAAAAATTTGAATGTAAAGGATTTTCCATTATTTTAAAAAAGAATGAATTTGAATTAAAGCGAAACAGATTTAAAAGGAAATGATTGTATTTAATGGGAATTCAATTCTAGTGTAGTAACTAGGTGATTTCGGATTGCAGTGTGGTGGAGAAAAAATTTGTTTTTGTTTCTTATGTTTTTTGGGGTGCTGAGCTCGAATCCGGAGCTTCCCACCAAAACTTCGTTGCGGAACAGGGTCAAAACCGCGAAATAACCCAAAATTTTCGGAGTTTTCCCGTTCTTTTGTTTAAAACTCCGAAAGTATACATTTCTCCGAAAACCTGTCCATGAAAATATTAGAGAAAACATAGTTGTTGGTCTAACGCGCCATTAATCATTAAAATGTGTTAAGCGGTATTGCTACAATTGATGGTCAATTTTTTGGGTTTTTTTGCAATTTTGACCCTGTTTTGCAACGACACTTTGGTGGGAAATTACGGATTCAGGTTCTGCACCCCAAAATACATAGTGTATAAGAAAAATGCAACTGCTGCGACCAAAAATGAAGAACCGTTCAATCTCAAAATTTTATTCATAATATGGAACTACATATGTGAAAAATGCAAATTTAAATTCTCAATTGTAATAATACCGCTCAACGGATCTATAATATTTATGTCTCTTTAAACGCGCAATTATGTGCTATTTAACATAATCATGGAGAGTTTTTCGCAGAAATAAATATTTTCAGAGTTAGGGGCCAAATAACGGAAAAACAGCAAACAATTTAGGGTTTTTCGCGATTTTGACCCTGTTCTGCAACGAAATGTTGGTGGGAAGCTTCTGATTCGTGCATAGCACTCCAAAAAACATAAGAAACAAAAAAAATGTGTCTCCACCACATTTTGCAATCTGATGTACTAGGTTTATCACCTGGATACTACACTATTCGGTTTCAATGCGATATCGACTGAATTTTAAGGGACGTTATTTTTCTGGGTGTAATAGAGTATTTTGTTACTGTTGCAGCGCCAAAAGAAAATTTGAGAAATATTATGATTTTTAGTTCCAGTGGGTAGAAAATGCCAACATATGGTCTGCGTTTTTTCGATTATTCTTTAATTACAAATACATAATTGTAAAAACGCGACTGATTTTTTAAAAATATTCTCCCGTAACGGACACTAAATGCGCTATGGTTTGGGACACCGAAATGATCAGGGTCGGCCCCTGATTCGAATAAGCCATGTCTGTTCGCACAATAATTCCCGAAATAATGAAGCTAACGTTTTTTTTTTTTTAATTTTGGTTAAATGTTTGTTTTGATAAAACCTTGGACTATATATGTATTGAAAATGGACCACATCAGACCAGAAGTTCCCCTTCTTCCCCATACAAATGACCCCTCCTTGATACTTTGATTCGGCCATGACTTTCGAAAGAATATCGATAACGACATGAAATTTTGTTCAATCCCGAATTGTCACATATTCTCTAAGTTGATGGAAAGTGGAGTAGGTGAGACTACCACTATCATCATTTTACTAAAAGTTCTCGAGAAACTTCAAATTTGTGTCAAATGGTTTAGCTGACGGACGTCCTTATAAAATATTAAAGGTGTGCCAGATCCAGATCTGACCCATCTACCCCTTCCTCCCCTACAAAAAAAAAACTTGAAATTGAATATTTTGTGTTTTCCGTCCTTTCTAGGTCTGTATATGGGTAGAGGATAGGGTATACACACATCGTGCTATTCCCACACGATTAGAACTCGGTCTCGTTTTTAATATCCAATCAACTTTTATACTCTACCGCGTATATCTACATATTTGGATTAACTTTTCAACTGTGAATTGTGCCTATTTCAATACAGTACCTACACGTAGAGCGTCGATTCATCTGAGCTAATGTCGACAGGAGTGGTTCGGATAACCAAAGAGTTTTCATAAGAAAAAAATTAAGGTTAATTTATTCGAAAAACTGCAAATGTGAAAAACAACTAAAACTCAAAGAAAATGTGAAATTCACTGGGATTTAGTGATGCTGATGATTGTTGTTTCACGTTCACACATATTTAGTAGTCTGCAAAGTTTATGTCTACCATAAGCAACTAACAAAAAAGTCAAAAACAATTTTTGAAATAGTGAAACAATACCGCGAAATTTAATCAATTGTGATCACTTCTTTTGAGGATTTATTGAACTCCATACGTGGACCGCATTTGTATAAAAAAATATGAAATTACACGAATCGTGAAATAAAAGTGTTTTGTTACTTATTATTATTTACAATAAACCCATTAACTAATCAACAAAACATTTCTACGAACTTTCGTAAAGTATACATTAGATACAATAAAAATAACAATCAGTCTAGACTAGACCAACCACTCTACTTATTATGATCTATTGATGATAAACCACAAAAGATTTTGATCGAAAACAACCTGAAAATCGTGCTAAAATTTACATTTGAAATAATGATCAACGGATTGGAAAGGACAAAGTGTATTTAGATGATTCAATCGATAAGTCAACTAAGACAATGTTATTCTTTCACATTAGCTTCAATGTGGGTGAGTCTAAAATTTTCCCATGTATATTTTATACGTACGAAATATTATCCATTTCACCCTTTTAAAGACACTTATTCAGATACAAACGACAAAATCATAAATCTGCCAAACTTTAATTAACACTCTATTATTCACCATATACGATTTCAGTTTGGGAAAAAATATTCGCATCAATTCATCTAATTCTACTGAAATTCGTTGAAACATTCATATCACGTTTTTCTGGCATTGTGTTAGATACTGAAACAAAAAGAAGTCTAAAACCCATCCAATTTTCGAGATATGCTAATGGAATTTCCATTCATACTTTCGGTGACTCCAGCTTCCACAGTAGTAACATATGCATTTCATCCAGGTTGATGATTTCTATTTTTCATATAAAATTTTTCAATAAGTTAACGATGAAGTCCACAATGAACAATTAAGCCAAATGTTAACCGACAAATATATTTATCTTAATATTTAAATCTAACCGAATCAAAAAAAAAGATTTTGCATTTTTTAATCACACATCTGCGCTTTGTATTTATTTTGACGACAGTAAACTTTTTTGTGCTTGATGTGCATCAATTTTAATTTGAGTGTTGCAAAGTAAAACTGGTTAAAGAGGAAACAAGAAGAAATTATTTAACAAGGCGCATATGGCATTCTCTACTAAAGAAATAAGTCTGAGGTACTCTTTTTGTAGTAGTATGCTTGGTATAGTACTTATGCAATCACCTTCAAAGCACAGGATCGTGGGTTCGAGTCCCACCGTGAACTGATGTTTTTCGATGTTAGACGTGTACTCGCTTATGGGGACAAATAAGTCTACAGAGTGTGCTTTATCTCAACACAAAAGCAGTTAAGATCTAAGAAATCGGATTCCACTAACACATCTACAGGCATAATACAATGTTGGACTGTCACTCCAGTTTCTATTTATTTTTTACTCTTTCTGATGTTTAAAAAAATTGCAAAAAAGAAATTCAATTTGGAATTTGTCAAAAACAGTATTTATTTCTGTAATAGTTTGCAGTATAGCACTCCAGTGTGGACAAACATCAAATTCTGTGAATCTATATTAAAACGGCTCTTCGTCCGAAGAATTTTCTCGTACAATTTGAGCGCGCAATACTGCACGAAAGCGTATTTATCTACCGAATTTCAATGACGTAGACAATATTTTGTACGATTTGCTAAAATTCTCCACAGTCTGAGTATTAAGTATTCAAAATATTGAATGCTCCAACAAAATTTGCTAATATGATCGACCTATTTTAGTTTTTGCAAATTTTTATGCAAAAGGATATTTTGTACAAAAATTTGTAAATTGATACCAAAATGCATATAAATTTTAGCGGTAATTTTTGTGCAAAATTTTGAAAACTCACTTTTGTGTAAATTTTCGTAAAAAAATATTCTACAAGTTTTGTTTAACATGAAGATTGTTTTAGAGTCTTTACATAGTGCTTTTTCAATTTTTAAAAAGGAAAAAGAAACGAATCATTTTAAATATTAATATGATTTCTTACATAATATAGGTATTTCTATGATTTCAGTAATTAAACGCTTGGACCATGATCGAGGAAGACATTGACGACACTCATCTGTGCATTAAATGCAACACAACAATTGTTGGTCTTGACAACTACGTCCAACATCGAAAAACCAACTGCTCCAAAAAACCTTCGACAGATCCGCATCCTCCCGAAACTGGCCCAATCGATCAATTCCGTAATTTTGACTTTACAGAATCGACAACTTTTCATAAAAGTGAAGAAGTTGAAAAGGCCAATAAATCGTTAACAGACACCTACGATATTCCTTACGATCTCGGAGCTGATGTATTCTTCTCATCATTGGAGTTGCAGAGTAGTTCACGAAAGCCCGTCAGCAACCCGTCTACAGTTTCGACTGGCGGCAAACATGGTACAGGCGGCAAAGTGCTAACTAGGAAAGCCACTGCTGCGCTGATGTCACAGAATGAAGAATGGATAAGTTCCGGTCATAGTACCGATAGTTTAATGAAAGTCGTTCGTGACATAAGCGGCACAAAAAAATGTGATAGCGAAAGGTACATCATAACATTTCCACATGATTCTCCAGATCCTAGTGAAGAGGAAGATGACGACGATGATGACTATGAAGCTGGTGGTCCACCCTCGACGCATACGGGCGGCAAATGGAAACCGGGGAATACACTTTCACCTAATATTCTCAGGGGCTCGCCAGCATGGGATGAACCGGAACGATCGCAATGGGATGCTGCCGACGACGACAAGACTTCAAAAGCTCAAGAAAATGATGACTTTGATCATGATTTTATTCCACCACCGGGACATACAAAGGGAAAGTGGGTACCAGGAACGAAAATTGTTAAACTCGATTATAAGGAAGAAGTAGAAGTTGAGAAAATTTTTTCCGATCAATATTGGTGCAATACATGTAACCGAAAACTTGCTACGAAATTACTGTATGAACGTCATGTGAAATCGAGCCTTCATTTGAAACGATCTCAGCCAGAACAAGAGCTCGAGCAAGCCAGAACGTCAATTCCTAAATTTTCTGAACGTATCAAAATGCGGTCAGTGTACCTAAACAATGAAGTCTACCTAACTGACAACCAGGCATTACAGGACGAGACAACTGAAACTGGTGACAATGTTAAAAAGAAATGCAGAAATCGTCGTAAATATTTTATAAAATGTGACACTTGCAAAAAGCGCTTACGTAAAGATGTCCTAGGCAAACATTTAATTTCCCACTATCACTATCGGCAAATGTCCCGGGATCCTACAAAATCGTTTGAAGTTATACTAAAACACATGGACAAAATCGTTCTGCAGGCACCTTATCAATGTCGGCCATGCCGATTCTATGCCAATACACACGACGACTTTATGAATCACTGGAACTCCAGGGAACACGCAGACATCGTTGAGGGACCGGGCAGATTCTGCTGCAATTTTTGTAAATTTGAATGTGAAGACAATAATCAAATGAGACGTCACCTTCTTGGACAAGACCACAATGAAGTCATATTGGCCGTAAATAGATCGTATCCCATCGTCATTGGGAAAAGGATTCAAATTGAATGTCCTAAATGCAAGCAAACATTTCGCTTTAATATTGAGTTAAGGAAACATGCCATGCATTGCACACGTGAACCAGTTGGCACAGCATCTGACGACTATCAATCTAAATTTTTCTGTCCGGTTTGTAAAGAGTCCTGCAAATCGCAACTCGCTTTACAGAAACATCAGCGGAAGTTGCACAAGAGTTCAACATTTTTCTGCTCAATTTGTAAAATAGAATTCAATGAAGCATCGGAAGCGAAAAAACATAGATCTACAGCATTACATCGAGTCACAGTGGCTACATTGAAAAATTCCAAGGATCTGTCGAGGAAGTGTCACGATTGTGGTGAAGTATTACAAAATCTACTCGATCTCAAAAGTCACAAACAAACAATGCATCCCGACTCTAAGCATTTATGTGCGTATTGTGGGGAGACATTTGTGTTAGCACAAGAATTAAGTCGACATAATCGTGGTAAACAGTGCCAATCATCGACTTCGGTATCTACTCTAAAACTGAAAACCGAATTTCCGACGTCAGTTGACGAGGACGAAGCGGTGAAAAAATTAAAAGAATTCACTTGCGATAAATGTGACTATAAGTATGAAATTTTATTTATATATATTTTGTGAATATTTCGTAATTCTAGTACTGGTTTTCTAACAGGTCGCCCCTGAAAGCAGATCTTCTCTTCCACAAGATCATTCATGACTACCCACAGGCAAATATTAACACTCAACTACCGTGCTCAGAGTGTGGTAAAAATTTTCGGAAATACTCTCTTCGTTATCATTTAAGACAGCATACAGAGGAAAAAGTGTTCGAGTGTAAAGTGTGTTCTATGAAATTTTCAAGAAAATATAATTTAAAAGCTCACGAAGATAATGTTCATAAAACTAAGAATAAGGAGGAGAAGGAAAGCAAAACTCTGTGTCAGTGCGATGTGTGCGGAAAGTGCCTAAGTAACAAGTAAGTAAACCAATAATTTTACATTAGTAAATGTAGGTACATAACACCACTTCTAAATATCCCTACCTAATTTTTAGCCAAAAACATAAGATTTTAATTCTGAAGCAAGAAACAAGTGTTATGAAGGATGTTGCTATAATCGAAAGGAAGCTTTTCATCACAAACACTTCTTGTACTCGCTCCACTTGCAATAAAACCCCGTTACAAAAGTCCCCAATTTGAAAATAAAAAAAATAAAATGTCACGAATGCGGGGCTCTTTATAAAAACCTATTTTTGCGACAGAGTTTCTTTGCCAACCACATGCCAGCATGGTGGGATTTTTTGATAAGGACGTACTTATTTGAGGTTTATGTATGTTTGATTCACAAAAAAAAAATCTTTTTGGAATAACTTAGGCAAAAGTACCTTAAATAAGCCTTGAGTCAAGGGGACCTTAGAAATGTTCTTTGACATGAGAATTTGAGTTAATAAACCTAATTTGACTTAAAGAAATGAAAGGGTTAAGAAGATTAAGATGCATTTATAAAACTGCACCTAAGTCTGGCATGAAATAGGATTTTGGAGTTAGTATTCTATGGCAGCGACGCATGATCTCATTGTCCAATTTCGGCCGTTTCTACATAATGTTTTGTGACTTCCATGTAGATACACCTTTACGAATGAGTTGGGTACGATTGCTCCGCAATGGCCAATGTTTACCTTAGAACAACCTCATAAAATCTAAAATCTGTTAGATAATTCAAAACCTTTTCCCTCTCCTGATTTATATGTGAGTAATGTGTTAATGAAGTTCCTACAAATAGGAGTGGGTTTTAACCTATAACCCTTACTCGCTTTTTTAGATTCTTGTATATTTTTTATTGTGCTCTACGCGTACGAGTCTCGGGGAAACTCCGGCTGTCATTGTCCATGTGATAAAAGCTCACAAGACCAAGTGACCTTACAGCGGACTGGGACTACAAACATGTATTGGATTTGAATCAAATTGATCCAGTAGTAGTATCTAATAGAAGGTATTAGAAACTAGAACCGATAGGAACCATTTGTCCAAAAGTCAAAAATGTTCACGGATGCATCTAATTTTGTTCGGTACAAAATTGATAAAGACGTTCCATTTAAATTATGTGCATATACATGGATGCCAGAAATTCAGTCAGCTTCAAGAACTTAGCTTAGTAAAAGGTTGCTCTTAAACAGTGGCGTAACGTACGGTGTTCAATGTGTTCAACGGAACATGGCCCCCAAAAACGAAAACATGAAGATTGTTTTTTATATACATTTTTATAAGTCTATCAAAAAGAAAATACGCAAGTCAGCTGCAGAATCTGTTATAGTGACAATACACCAACAAATGATAAAAAAGATAAATGTTGATCTATTGATCGAAATGGCTAACCACGGTTACACGGATCGATCAATATGGATTAAGTCAGCAAGACATTTTTTAGCTAAGACTCAAGAAATCAAAAAGCAAATGCCTGCCGATTTACTAGTTAAAAAAAATAACAGGCGCGACAATCCAACATTGGACTGCGGCCGCAGGATGTGTTCATCCTATTTCCAAGAACCTATCTGATGTGACATCCTATTTCCAAGAACCTATCTGCTTTTTGTTGAGGTAATGAGATCAGCATCACGCTCAGCAGTGTTATTCATCCCCATAAATGAGTACTCGTTTATCATCTGAGTGAGATTATAGTCCGTCACAAGCTCGTGAGTTCGGAAAACACCATGGATGATGGTGAGATTCGAACTCATGACCCTGTGCACCGAAGGTGCGCGCACTAACCGCTAGACCAGCCAGACTACTTTACTAGTTAGTGCAGATAATACATCGGCCGTTTTCCTACGTAAAGTATCTTTGGAGTGCACGAATTTGATTTCAGTGGACTAAGTTGGACTTAGTTTGCCTTTGGACAACACATGCTGGTGGTCGTTAACTTGGCCAGAATCGTCCAAAATCTTCATGTGAGCTAGTTGATTTGATCCTCACATATAGGACAATTACTTTTAGCCTAGAACCGTTACGAGAGAAGTATGTAGGGGCACTCCTCAATGGGGTCTCTTTCTGCCTTATGGATTTTGTGATAAATATGTAGATGATTTCAAGTTCTCCTGTAATTATTCAAATTTTATTTTGTCTCAAAAACATGAAACATGTTGCTAAAACAAAAAATTTTCGTTGCTTTTGTTAATTTTTTGGACTGCTGCGAATGGGAGTTATGCTCTGTCATTTTTCCTGATGAAAAAAATCGTGCGCCACTGCTCTTAAGCATCAACAGGAAAGAAACAATACATAAACAAGTCTAAGTATGTATTATAATAAAAAAAAACTTGGGTTTCAGAATTTGAAAATTTCAAGAACTTTTTAGTACTCGAACTTATAAAAAGGATAGCATCGAAATTAGCCCTACGAAAAAAATTGCGCTTGTTTGTGAAGAGCTTCATATTAAGGTGCACTTGAACGGCTTTTGAGAAGCAGTATTCGAAGTTCTTTGAGTGCACCCGGATCGTTTGTCAGAAGCTACATTAGAAGCAGAAGGACACCAATTTAAAGTACAGTCAAACCTCTCTAACTTGAATTATGACTTGCCAAGACAAAATATTCGAGTAAGGGAAAGTTCGACTAATAAAATTAAACTGTGAGGCCATAAAATATGATTTTTGTGGGACAATTTTTTTTTATCAAAACGAATTTTTAACTTTACGCCAAATGATTTTTGATTAATATGAAGTAAATATTTAGAGTAAAGTGCACATGAAGATGGACCCCAACTAACAAGCAGTCCTGGCTTGAGCAATTCCGGCAAACAGTTTATGATTTTGTTATTAAATTGCAACGATAACTGCCATCACAGATTTACAGACAAATATTTCCTCATCCAGAATTTATCCTAAGAGTCAGGGGCGAATTTAGGGGATAAAACACCCCCCGAAATTTTAAAATCAAATTTATAGGTAGACATGAATAAAATTCACACTATATATCTTTATTGATAAAAATAATATAATAAAAATAAAATAAAAATAATGATGATTTTCAAACTCAGTTCTTATAAAAAATATGATATTACATTAAATTAGTAAATTTAGGCCCGTATTTATAAACACACCTTAGGGAACCCTAGGGGAAACCTTTTATCAAGGCGACCTTAGTCAAGGAAAAACTTAAGGAGCTCTTAAGTCAAGCAATTAAGGCCCGTATTTATAAACATACCTTAACTCAAGGAGACCTTGAGTCAAGGATGCTGAAATTAGAAAACTTAAATGTCATTTCCCATACTTTTTGCGTCCTTGATTTAAGGAGAAACTTAAGGAGACCTTGAAATTTTCTATAGTCAACCTCACTTGAAGTCAAAGAAATATTATACCTACCTTGAAATATTATATTTCAAGTCTATTCAAAACTTAAGGTCTCCTTGAGTTTCGCCTTAAATCAAGGATGCATTGACTCCTGAATATAAATGATTTCTATGAAAAAGTATGGGAAATGACATTTAATTTTTGAATTTAGGCATCCTTGACTTAAGGTCTCCTTGAGTTAAGGTATGTACATAAATACGGGCCGAAATGTTACTTTTTTATCCAAATAATTTATTTTTACAACTATTTTAGTGCAAACATGAATTATTTGGGGAAAATTTATTAGTGCTCTCTTCGCGGAAGATAAATTAATTGAAAAAAGTTGTCGATATACTCAAAATGCACCCTTTACTTAAATAAGCACCTTTACTTACTCGAATTTATGAACATTCCTTGAAATCGAGTGATGTTCGCTGTCAAGGAATCCTTAAAATCGCCACAGTCACTCTCACTTGAACTCAAGGTAGCCTGTTACCTACCTTGAGTTCTGAATATTTCATTTAACTTCACTACACTGTTTCTTCTGATTAAATTTGAAAAAATACAACTTTTATGTGAATTTATTAAGTTTCTTGCAAGAGTTTGACATAAAAATTGTCAAATTAGTGAACATTTTTAAATGACACGGAATCAGAATCCGTGACTTAAGGTTTCTTTGAGCTAAGGTCGCCTTGAGTTCAAGTCATTAGTATTAAGTTAAGGGCGCCTTAAGGCAAGGGTTCATTGAGATACATTTTTGAGTTTACGCATAAACATTTTCAATTTTATTATCTTCTGTTGGATGAGCACTAATATGTTTTTTACCAAACTATGCAATTTTAAACAAATAAACTTGTAAAAATGAGTTTTTTGCAGATCAAGTATGTACTGAAAATGACATTTCATTCGTTTGGCTTAAGGTTTCGTTGACTTAAGATTACCTTGAGTTAAGGGCTCCATGACACAGTCATATTTATAGTCATATTTCTAGTCATATAATTAAGCCTACTCGATTCATTCAGTTAATTTTTTACACGTACACTAAACGAAATCAAGTAGGCTTAAGGATATGATAATATCTATTATAATATATATTACGAATATATGACTGTGTAATAGCGCCCTAAGGCTTCCTTAAGGTTTGTTCATAAATACTAATTCATTTGTTATAAATGAAGTAATTAATTGATTGGAGTCTGATGCGTTAGATCCCTAGGGATCAGACTGAAATCAATTAACATGATCGCAGACGTGGTTAATAAGTGTGAGATAAACACATATAATTTTGAAGTAATTCAAGTCCTCCCGCAACAAAGTTTCGTAACGATCGGTTACCAAAACTAGTTTTTTCCTAAAGGTAGCATTAAAAAACACCAATTTATTATTCTGATGAAAATCGTTTTTCAGTTTTAAAGCCGTTTTTTTTTTTTGTGAAATTTAGAATATACATATCTTATGGGTGCATTTGAAAATGATTATCTTAAGCTTAAGGTCTAAGAACATTTAAAACGTTGGGTTTCATGAGCCACAAATACAAATCACCCGAAATAAATTCCTAGGTTCGCCCCTGCTAAGAGTTATCCCCACCACTTCTGGAATCATCCGAACTAGCGTTATCAACCTTTAATACTTTTTCTTGAATTTATTCAAACAATAACGTGAACTCGAACTTGTTTAGATTTAGGGGAAGTAAAATTATTGAAATAGCATGGGAGAAGTATTAAATATTGTTTGAATTAAAGAGAAAAATTCGACTTAAGATTGGATTTTATACCCGAAACTGATGGGAACGCAAGTGAATCCCTGAGTTTGTTCGAGTTAAGGAATAATTCTACTTAATGAAGTTTCCACTTAGAGAGGTTTGACTGTATAAACTATCGCTAGAAAACAAAAAGTTCACATTCCGAAGACCACAACTTTATGAAAAAAAAAATAAGCATGGAGTTCTTTTTAATCAATTCGAAGACAATACAAGACCGAAATCATTGCTGAATGTGTTGCAAAAAAGTAAGAACTTGTTTCCTAGGGTACACAATGTTGAAATTCATATGAAACCGAAGCACTTCCGAAGCGATGTTGTGCTTATATTTAAGCGCTTCAAAATCACTTTTCGAGCGCTGTGATTCCCGGTGGGAGGTTATGTATATTACCTTAATTCCAGGAATATGTAATAAAGTGAATGTAATAATGATGAAGGAAGAAAGGCAGAATATTAAAAAAAATACCGGCGTACATAGGGCTGCGCCCACAATACGAGGGTTTTTTAGATTTTGGATACATACATAGTGAATAATTTTGCACGTATATTTTATAGGTAATAAATAAGAATTATGCACAATATTAATGAAATGCTGCTTGTTCCATTAATGAAACACTTTTAATTAGACCAATCCAAAAATAGCTTTACTATGTTTCATGGCTACACATATTAACTGAATTTATTAGCTGTAACTCCGTTACCATTACTCCAAACTAGAAAAAGCAACTGATATGAAATGTACCCATCGAGTTTTGAGTATCCATACGTCCATGTCCGTTAAAAACTAAAAAAGTCGACTGTTTCAAATCTCCGAGACACCGTTAGCTTTGTCTTACCAACGTCTAAGTATTTCGTGCTGAAGACTGTTACGATTCTACACATTCCTACTAAATTTCATTACGATCGGTTAAGCCGTTCGCGAGTAATTTAGTAAACAAATTTTTAAATCTCCGGGACACCCTGTTATCTTTCCTTATCAGCTTCTTAGTATTTCGTGGCAAAGACTGATACTATTCTACATATTCCCACCAAAATACAGGACGATCAGTTAAGCCGTTCGCGAGTTATTCAGTGAAAAAAATTTCAAAAGCAAGGGAAACCCTGTTATCTTTGCCATACCAACTTTTAAGTATTTCGTGCCAAAAACTGTCACGATTCTACACATTCCTACTAGATTTCAGGACGATCGGTTAAGCCTTTCGCGAGTTATTCAGTGAACAAAACTTCAAATGTCCGGGACACCCTGTTATTTTTGCCCTACCAACTTTTAAGTATTTCGTGCCAAAGACTGTTACCATTCTACACATTGCCAGTGGCGCCGGAACGAATTTTTTATTGGGGGGGCAAGATATTTTTTTTCTCAAATTCACATTAAATTAAGCGGTTACCATATACCGGACCTCTATCCAGGACCGGCGCTACTATGTGTGCAGAATGTGCATTTGTGCCTCATTAAGTGAGGCAAACAAACAATTTCAATTTTGGATTAATCTTAATTATCACATTTTTTAAATCAAAATTTTGTAATTTTTAATGTTCTTTAATCGGAAGTTTTGAAAACTGTGCGCTTTTATATTTGAAATTAACATTTTCAAAAATTTCGAAAAAATCGATTTGAAAAAAATGAGATAAAAATTTGCACTTTTTGTGGAATTTTTGGACGATTTTAATTTTTAAATTATGATATAGTTAGCACTTCCACTATAATAACCTCTACATTAGGTCGCAAACCCAAATTTTCGAAAGTTTCGGTTTAAAAACACAAAAATTCGAAATTATTGAATAATCGGATTTAATAATTTAAAAATGCGACACTACAAAATGAGCAAATTTTAATTTTTATGTTTTGAAATGGAAAGTTTGGGTTTTGAAACCTTATTTAGAGAATATTCAATCGCAAATTTCTTTACAAAGCTGAGGGTCTTGCCACAAGCCAACCCCCAGTGAAAATGAGCCCCCCCCCCTCCCTCACCTCAGTATAAGCTCTTCATTAGATATATTGCGCTGATAGTGTAGTTAGCACATGATAAACCTAGTAGATTGCAAAATGTTGGGGAAAATTGTTTCTTGTTTCCTATGTTTTTTTTTTGGGTACTTAGCACACAAATTTCGTGGCGAAACAGGGTCAAAATCGTATAAAAAAACACCAAAAAATGACTAACAATTGTACAGATACCGCTTAACGCATTTTAAAGAATAAAGAGTAATGGTGCTTTGGACCCGCAATTATGTTTTTTCTAACATGTTCACGGGCAGTTTAACGGAGAAATTTACACTTTCGGAGCTTTAAGCCAAAAAAAAATCAAACATTTTTGGGTTTTTTTTGCGGTTTCGATCCTGATTTACAACGAAATTTTGGTGGCAAGCTCCGGATTCAAGCTCTGCACTCCAATAAAACATAAGAAACAACAAAAAGATTCTCCACCAAACTTTGCAATCTGAAATCACCAAATGACTACACTATTAATAATTTTGGGAAATACTCATTTCTAGACTAGGACCGCTCAGGAAAGTGGAAAGTCCCCTTTTTCTTAAACGACGACAATCTAAAAATGAATATCTCTCGAATTCAATAGAGAAATTATGTATGTTGCTCACTTTGACTGTAACTACGGATATAACTAAAATTGAAGAAACGGCTTTCAACACACAGAGCACAGGGCGCCATAATACATAGGACCGTCGCTGCCTCTAGCAGCGGTTCCCTCGGGAAACGAATTCTTTCTTTTAAGAATTTTTCCGGAATCTAAATTCCCTGTGAACATGGAGAAGGATTAGATGTGTCAGACGTTTTTGTGTCATTGTTGAATGTAGCCATGTTAAAGACGTCGTAAAGCACTGAACGACCTTTCTGATGATGCTGCTAATGCTGAAACCGTCAGAAGTAATGTTACTAGCCGTATTAACTTGCTGTACTCGATATGCTTCGAAAGTGCTCAGCAATTTCGGCGCAACATGTAGGTGAAGCTCCCGGCATACTCTTCAAAAGAGTTAACTGTGAGCGAAGATCAACAATATCGAAATCGAGCATAGCAGTCCAATCTTACTGTGAGATTCTCTACCATCGGCACGGTTTTCTGACAAGCAGAATGAAAACCTTCCTCGTTTTCGTTGATCAACGGTCAATAGTTTTGCTATCGTTGGCCTTGTCGTTAATTCGAGGTACTCTTGTAAAGGAAGAAGAAATGAAAATGGAGTGATCATGTACATACTCGTAGTATACATGCACTACATGCACGTATGCAACTTTCTGCGAACCAGATATTTCATCATGGAAAAAAATATCCACTACTAGAATAATAAACTGAATATGTACATTGTTATGTATAAAAATATAAAATAAATTATTCTTCATTTTTAATATAGGGCAATATATGTAGTACTAATTGCCCCTTTAGCCAAAATATTGAGGGGGCAGTTGCCCCCGCTGCCCCCCCCCCCTGTTCCGGCGCCATTGACACATTCCTACCAAATTTCATGACGTTTAAGCCGTTCGCGAGTGCGAGAGTGAACAGACGGACGGACAAAATCGATTGCATAAGGGTTTTTTGAAAAATCTAAAGAACCCTAAAAAGCATTTATTCATTAGGAAGAATCAAAAAGCAAAAAAAAAGAATCAATTCCTATTGGCCAATTGCAATTATCGTTCAATAACATACATACAAGCATTGCAAACACACATCCTCAACCAATCCATTTTAAATAGTTCAACTTTTGCAGACAAGCTCAACGTAACTCAATACCTGCAATGTACATTATTTCCTGATTTGGAAGCACTTTTACGTGAGCCTTATAGGAAATCTTATTTCAACAACTCCACTTAAAAACTACTGCATCCAAATCCCACCGAACGGAACATGTCGCGATCTTGGCCAGTGTCAAGGTGATATTACGTTTGATAGAAAGGTACAACTTCTAGTATTTATTTCCATTTTGTTAAAACAAATATCTTCGCACTTTAGTTACGGTAGATTAAGTTCAGTTGTGAAAACATACAACATACGCATAGTCGTATACAGATGCAAATTTAAAAACAGTAGGTATAGGGTTAGTTAATAGAGTGCTTTGTGGCTATTTTATGTAAGTTAATCGGATCTTTTTGGATTCTTCCTTGGTTTAATAATAATTTGGTCTGCAGAATTCATCAATATCCTTTCTGTAAAACAGCAACAGTATTCAGCTTTTTAATGTTGTAACAAGCTAAGGTCATGTTCATTTTCCAGAAACGGAAGAAAGTGAATAAATCGTGTCACCCACTATGTCAGTATAGAGCTTCGTGTCCCTTTCTTATACCCGTTAAAAACATGTATCTCTCAGTACCGTATAGCCCCTTGTGGGGTCATGGTGCTTTAACTCAGCCGTTTCTAGGCAATTTCGAGTCAATATTACATTGCATAAGCATATCATTTCGGAGTGTAGGTATGTATATATAATGTTGCAAGCACTACATATATATTTCCTATCCGCACATGTGCGGAAATTTCGGACCACGTCGAAATTCGATCTCCTGACCTCTAGATTACTAACATCGTAGAGTGCGTGAGTGAGGGAGCCACAGAGCGTGATAAAAATGTATATCAATGATATGAAAAACTCCTTACTAATCGGATGCTTTAACTTTAACAATATATAAATACATTTGGAGTACACATTTAATTTTTCTAAGTTAAGCTAAAATAAACTGCCCTTGATGAAGAACCCTATACAACCTTCCGATTTCCCCTGGTAGTATTATGCCTATAGTATGTATGCTGTGTTGTGCACCTAGCAGCATCGCATCATAGGTGACTTCCACAAGCTTAGTTCAGTAACCAGTTCACAACAAACCAATCTTGGATTTCCAGAAGTAACCATGTCACTATGAACAATGTATACACACACAAGTGACTATACCAGTATAATAGTAAGACTATGTCGTTTTCCTTAGGGAGTCAGGAGAAATTACCAGTAAACAGAGAATATGTTGTATGGTCGCATTGGTTGACAAACGTATGGTAAATGAAAAACGTTTTAGCATACGCACAAACATTTATAGTTGTTGCCACTAAACAAATCACAACATTATTGAATTCCTGTTTTGTCACAAAAGGTTACCTATAACAACTTATCGGATCGCCACTGTACGAGTACATGACATATTGTGCTTTAAATGGACATGCTCGATTTCTATATGAACTGTGCGTATGCGAATGTTTTATCAATTTTATTAGGTTTTTGCCGATTAAAACTTCAATTTATAAGTTGTCACTACCTCGGTACTGTGTCCTGTCCGTCTTGCCGGTCCAGTTTGCCTATTGTGTACAATTTAAAAAAAAAACATAAAAAAGTCTTGAAACTAAGAATCAACTATTCATCTTTTTAAGAAAAAAACTATAAGGGTGGAATTTATAGTCCTTCTTTAAAGGCAATGCCACTATTCATAGTCACTCAATAAGGTAATGTTTCCTTACGAATTCCCTTATTAATCAAGCTACAACCTCATAAGAATTCATACATTCGTTGACATATCATTATCCAAACACTTTGAATAGTTTTTAAAAATTTGGAAGTACTTGTATTTTTTTTATAATGTAGGTACATATTTGGAAAATTTAGAAAATTATTTTTGAAATTTAATTACAGAATATTAATTTTAAAATATAACTATATATTTGAGTCACTAACGATATCGAGTTTATATCCTTTCAAAATTCCATCTTTTGAAAATGTTCTTCAATCTAATTTAAAAACTTTAAAAAGTATTTGTGAATTCATTTCTGCCAAATTTTGAACAGTTGGTCAAAACATTGTAGCACTGGCCAAAACAACATTGGGAGCCAAAATTGTTAGGCTGACTTAAATTAACTTATTCGTGGCTGAAAATGTGACGGTTGTGAAACAAACGAATGGACCCATGTAAGGCTTAACACGTACACTTATGCACACAACTCCCCCCCTTCACGTCTATGAATCAAAAATGTATGTGTATATATTCGAATGGACTTTGACGTCGCTTTCCTTCCAAAAGTAAAAGTTTATTTTTTGAATATAATACTTGATGAAATGGTACAGAAAATGTTTACGTAATATTTAAACTAGAATTTGAAAAATGTTTATATCCGACATCCTTTTCAATGTTATAATACAAGAAATCCCATTCTATGTTCTCTGGAAATATTTTTCGGTCTATTACTAATATTTTTCAGAATCATTACTCAAAGTGATAATGAATGACATTGACAATGCTTTCATTTGGCATCTTAAGAGGCTTTCAGAAACTTTGATTTTATTACTACAGTATTCCCTTTCGGATGGACAATGGATGTGTATGTCATCATCTTAAAAATGTTCATGAACAGATGTCCCTCATATAATATGCATTGACCAAAAACGAAGAAAATCGCGTCATCATCATTTCATTTCTGGTAAATGCATTATTATCTTTTCGATGAACATCCATCAATAATTTTTTTGGGTCAGTTTAACATTTCAGCTTCATTCGATAAAAGCCCATTTGAAGGTGTTACTTTTCGCTAAAGATACATTTTAACAAAAGTAGTGCAGGAATAGATCTGGAGAATTTATCTACTTTTCTGGTAAATTCATATAATGTTTGGTGTCCTGCTGTAGGTAATACTACTTGTAAATGCCGATGAGTTAAAATGGTGTGGATATTGAATGCATAATGCTAGTCATTCTTTGATTCTTTGAAAACGCGGAAGCTTCATATATTTATATTTTTAAGTAGAATGGGATAGGGTATTATAGACATGCCGTTTTGCCAAACTCAAATGGGGGAATAATGAGAGTCCTTGATTGGAGCGACTCAATTTTCGGAAAAAATAATCTTCAAGTTAATATGAATACTCACACGAAAGTTTCATGACTTTCTTGCATTTGTTTCTTTATATTTCTACAAGGTGGAGCAAAGGAAACGCATGTTTTTCACTATTGAATGACTGGAAAATGGTTCGATTGAATTATTAAAAACAAGCATTAAGTAATAGATTGTTTAACACAGTTTTGAAATATACATACTTTAATCATATACAAATCATACATATATGCCCAAAGCTCACTCAAAATCGGTACCACTTCGTTTTGGCCAAATTGCCTAATGTAGGTCTAATGTCACGAAAACAGCCAAACAGGGACACGTATACAGGAAATTGCTCTTTTGCTACACAGTTTAAGTTGAAGAGTTCTGCCGTTCTCACTCGGTCTACATTTTCTAGAGTTCGTACTGAACGGGGAAGACCAGGTGGTTTCTTTTTCATCACAGATCCAGTACTTCTAAACGCTGCAACCCATCGGCGGAGTACTGTATTTCGATCAGACATTGCACCTCGACGTCCATCTCTAAAATTTTGACGGAAAAGACGTTGCACTGTGACTACGGAATCATTGTTTCTAAAGTACTGCTCGACAACGAACACACGATGCTCTACGCTAGCAACTGAAACTGCGTTGTACGGGCAGTCTGCCAACATTCATTCAAGGTCAATACCCCCTCTCGTCGCCGCATACTAGCAGTAAAAAAACATGCGTTTCCTCTGCTCCACCATGTATTATCATATGCATATTATTGAGCCTACCCGATTTATTCGCTCTGAATTTTTATAAGTATGCCGAATGAAATTGAGGAGGCTTAACAATATGATAATATGTGTTATAATACATATACAGTAGAAACTCGATAACTCGAAGGTGAAGAGAATTGAATTTTATTTCGAGTTATAGAGATTTCGATGTAAAATCTAAATAAAGGAAAATTCGATACATAGAGTCCACTCTTTTATAAGCATTTTTGTAATGAAATAATTTTCGGAAATTATTGTGTTTCCACTGTATTGTATATAATCGTGGAATAAAAGCGCCTAATTTTTCAACAAAATCTCTAATGTATTATATATGAATGCAAAGAAACTTTTATGTAGTTTTTTTTCGTTCTAAGATTATTTTTCTGTGTCATTTACCGTTTTTAAAATAATCGCAAAAAAACGCCATGTTGGTGGTCCTATCGGTCAGGACTTTTTTTTCCATAATGAGGGGACTGTCCCTAACAATCATATGCATTGCCATATTTTGGTTTTGGTTTATTTCTCTTCAGTTATAGTTTCGATTTGGTCGACTTTTCTTTACCCTTATTACTTTCTTTTGGACTGATAGTTTATAACGAGACCCTCATAGTATTCTCATAATATTCTCATTTAATCTATTTCATTATTAATTTTGTGATTATGATAAATATGTATACAGAGTGTCCCGGTCCCCGAAAGAGAACGTCAAGATTAAAGCGGGTGACACAGTGGAAAAAAAGTATACATTAGTAACAGTTATATGCAATATGCAAAAGAAGTTCGGAAAATGCAAACCTTGCTCTGATTTTCAATCAACTCAAACTTCAAATCTTAATACTTTGTCGCTAATTTGTTAGATTTCCTTTTTCCCATTTTTCCACAGAGAAATGCTGTATTATTCAAGTGAATGTTTTGTAAAAAATTTCAATAATTTTAAAAGCTGTCGCATTTCGTCTAGAGCAGTGGTTGTTAAGAGTTTATTCAATTACAGTGGAACGCGTAACTCCTGGTGGAGCAGGGTGCGTTGAAGACTACCGTGTGTAATCGTACTAAACGCATCTTATACGGTCAATAAATGGCAAATTCATACACAAAAAAAAACAACGTTCAACGACCAAATTTCTCAATGAAAACAATTAAAGCCTTTTCCCCGTATCTAACTTTAAAATTTTAAAAGGCAAACTTTGACCTCAGTAAAATCGAGAATCTTCGTTTTGAATTATGCGAGGGCCACATCAAAGGCTGAGAGACCACCAGTTAAGAACCGTTTGTCTAGAGCGTGAATTTGTTTTGGAAAAATTATGTTCTTGCTCTTTATTTTTAAGGTTTTTTAGATTTTTTTTCCAAAAACTCTTATGAAATCGATTTTGTCCGTCCGTCCGTCTGTCCGTCTGTTCACTAAATAACTCGCGGACGGCTAAACCGATTGTCATGAAATTTGGTAGGAATATGTAGAATGGTCACAGGCTTACAGGCTTTAACACAAATACCTTAGAAGTTGGTAGGAAGAAGATAACAGGGTGTCCCGAACGTTTGAAAAAAAGTCGACTTTTTTAGTTTTTATCGGAGATTGACATATGGATATTTAAAGCAAAGATCTAAACGAGTACATCTCATATCAGCTAAAATTTTCCAGTTTCGAGTAACGGTAAAAAGTTATTGGCGCTTAAAGTTAAACTTCCTTTTCAACCTCCGTTTTTCTAAACCGTTATAGGAAACGATATGAAACTTTGCACAAAGATTGGGCATCTTTCCTGATTTCAGACAAAGGCTGAAAAGCTTGTAACATTTATTTTTTATACCGGTGTCGTCTTCGCCTTGGCGTACCAGGTGAAAATACAATTTTTTGGAAGACCATATTGTCAAAAGCCTGCCTTTGTACTAAACGAGTCTCCGGGTTGACTGGAGATATCTGTGATATCTATTTTTACCGATATATATGTGTACACACCATTATAATAAATCATCTGTGATCATAATTTTTTTACATTCTCTTGACACTAGGCTTTTTTGTTTATATTAGTTTTACTGTCATTTGGAAGTTTTTACAACGTACACGGTCCTTTTTGTTTTTAATTGTGTTATTTATTAATTATTTATGAGGTACAAACTTATCCTTATATTGATTTGTTATATATGTAATACTGCTCTGGCAACACCATTGACCATTGTCATCAACTGTCAGTCTAGAGTCAGTCAGAGTAGCGTGGCTAAAAGAGATACAATAAAGTTACTTATATTATTAGTAATTCGTGTCTCAATTTACACTATTGTTATAAGTACATAACAAGTGGCGCAGTCGTGTTGCAGATCGAACCATTCGTTCTGTAAAAGTTGGTGCGAGTTAGACGACGGAAAATTTAATTTGCACATAACCTCAAGATGACCGGGGGTGCGGCGAATTCTCCGACAGACGAGCGCCCAGGAACTAGCGCAGCGACCATTAAAACGGCGGCAACGGCGGCAACGACGACAAATCGTTCAATCCAATTGGGATGTATGGAACCATTCGACATCGATGCACCAGAAGAATGGAGTGACTATGTGGAACGGTTCGAGTTTTTTCTAGAATCTAACGGCATCACATCACCCGTTCAAAAGCGCGCGACTCTAATCACGGTGGGCGGTCATAAATTGTATAAGACAATTTCCAGCCTGACCGCCCCCGTACAGGTAACTAAATCAAGTTACGACGAAATAAAAAAGTTACTGACAAATTTTTTCGTCCCGAGGAAATCAGTGTGGGCTGCACGGTTCAATTTTTTCAAAAGGAACCAGCTACCGGCCGAGGCAGCAAATCAGTTTATGGCCGAATTGCAAAAATTGGCGAACGATTGTCAGTTCCACAGTCTCCTGGATTCTATGCTGATTACGCAATTTATTTGTGGGTTACGGGACGAGGCTGTTCAACGGCGGCTATTACAAGAAAAGGAGTCCGAGCTGACGAAACAATTAGCGATTGACACAGCTGTAGCGGCAGAAAGTGCGAAGACGGAGCAACGACACATGAAGGAAGATGCTGTTAACAAGATAAACAACAACTACAAGCACTCAACAAATCAACATCGTTCGTGTCATCGTTGTGGGGGCAAGTCATGCTGGAGAGTGCAAATTCAAAGACGCTACCTGTAATGCCTGCGGTAAAAAAGGTCACTTACAAAGAGTGTGTTTGTCCACGCGGAATAAAGCAACACAACAGAAGCAAAAATTTCGGAATCGTTCAAGGCAAGTAAAAACTATCAATCGCGTTACATCGGATGTGGATGAATCGTCTTGCCCACAGTTCGCGACAATATCGTTTGGCGGATATGAGATTCGTTTTGAGGTTGATAGTGGTTCACCGTTTACGATAATTTCGAAGAATACTTACGATCAATTCTTCTCAAACGTTGTGCTTTCCAGAAAACCAACGAACATTACAGATGTTCAAGGTGGTCGCATTGTTGTCGTTGGAGAAGCGAGTGTGTCAGTTAAATATAATGGAAAGTACGTGAACAAACTGCCATTACTAGTTGTTAGCTGTAATGCAGCTTCAATACTCGGAAGAAATTGGTTCCAAAAATTGGGAATTCGTATTGAAGGTGTTCATTTTATAGCCGAAAATAAAGACACTGTCAGAGACGTCGTGGAAGAGTTCGGTGAAATATTTAATTCGGAATTGGGAAGGTATTCCGGGCCACCTGTAAAATTAGAACTGACTGCCGGCTCGAAGCCCATCGCTTTTAAGCCTAGATCCGTGGCAATGGCGCTACGTGAACCGATTGAAAAGGAATTGGCAAGGCTTGTGGAACAAGATATTTTGCGTCGCGTCGAATATTCCGAATGGGCGACTCCAATTGTTGCTGTTAAAAAACCGAACGGTTCACTGCGAATTTGCGGCGACTATAAGTCAACACTAAACCCACAGTTAAGGAAACACACCCACAAAGTACCATCGATTAACGAGCTGCTAGGTCAGATTGGTGACGGTAAGATATTTGCGAAGCTGGACATGTCGCAAGCATATCAGCAGTTAACAGTGGATGAAGATTCGGCTAAAATGCAGGCGATCACCACGCACAAAGGAACTTATGTTGTTAATCGCCTTCAATTTGGAATTGCATCTGCACCGGGAGTATTTCAATCACTGATGGAGAGTATCCTAGGAGGACTGCAAGGAGTTCTTCCTTATTTTGACGATATTATCGTGATAGCTCAAAACGAAAAAGACCTGGCGTGTAGGCTACGATCCGTTTTCAATATCTTCAAAACTAATGGGCTGCGACTGAAGAAAGAAAAATGTATTTTCAAATCAACGAGTGTACCATTCTTGGGATTCCAAATCTCACCCGACGGTATTCGACCTATGGAAGGAAAGGTAGATGCTATTAAGAAGGCGCCCCTGCCTACGAACAAGAAGGAATTGCAAGCATTCCTCGGATTGATTGGGTTCTACCAACCATTTATGAAGTGTAAAGCGGACATTGCCGAACCCTTACACCGTCTTCTGGATAAGACGGCTGAATGGAAGTGGACGGCAAATCACTCAGAGGCCGTACAACGCCTGAAGAATGCATTATCGTCCGAACAAGTATTGGCTCATTACAGTCTAAGCCGACCAGTTGGAATAGTGGCCGATGCTTCACCAGTCGGTGTCGGGGCGGTAATTTTTCACACAATGGACGATGGATCAGAAAAGCCGATCGCATATTATTCGAGAACATTAACTGCCACAGAGCGGCGGTATGCACAAATTGATCGAGAAGCGGTAGCAGTGGTGTCAGCTGTAAAAAAGTTTCATAATTTCTTGTATGGACGCTCATTCAAGGTGATGACAGATCACAAGCCATTATTGGGAATTTTGGGACAAAAAGCGTGTCCGGAAGTCATTTCATCGACTATGTTAAGACGGAGGATTTTCTTGAGCGCCTACGACTATGAGTTACAATATCGTCCTGGTAATAAAATGACGAATGCCGATTATTTTTCTCGTGCACCCATCACTGGAGAAACAGTAAAATACATCGATCATAAGGATGTAACGACATTCACATCGAAGGAATTAGCTAAATTGACGCTGCAAGATGACGAATTGAAGCAGGTGTTGGAGTTCGCACGGAATGGATGGCCCGAAACATCGAGGAAAGTTAAAAAAGAACTACTTCCGTTTTTCACGAAAAGAAACGAGATTTCCATTGAAGGAAATTGTCTCTTGTGGGGAACACGTTTGATTATTCCAAAGAAGGTCCGAAAGTCTATACTGGAAACGTTACATATGACACACCCTGGCGTCGTTAAAATGAAGACTTTAGCCCGACAGCACGTTTATTGGCCAGCTATCGACCGAGAAATTGTTGAGTTAGTGGGACGCTGTCAGGCTTGCCAGGAGACAAGACCAATCCCGCCGAGATGGACACATCCTTGGGAACTAGCTCCGAAACCCTGGTCACGAATTCACATTGACCATGCGGGTCCTTTCAACGGTAAACTATACCTAATCGTGATGGATACATATTCACGATGGACTGACGCGTCAATCGTATCCTCTACGGCATCGGGACCAACTATCGCTCGCTTGAGAGAACTTTTCGCTACACATGGACTACCAGATTCCATAGTATCGGACAACGGGCGAGGATTCACTTCGAAAGAATTTAGCGATTTCTGTAAACGAAACGCTATGCACCACTATCGCATCGCGCCGTACATGCCATCATCCAACGGGGTTGCAGAGAGAGCGGTACAAACAGTCAAAAATTTCCTAAAAACGCTTAGACCAAATGACAATATCAAAGAGGAACTAAACTGTTTTCTGCTAGTTTCACGAACGACAGCTCTTCCTGAAGGGAAATCGCCATCTGAATTGTTAATGGGCCGTCGAGTGGAAACTTACTTCGACAAATTGCGACCACGTAAGGAACGGTCGCTGAAGAAAGGAAAATTCAACGTGATGGATCCAGTCTGGGCACGAGTATTCGCTAAAGGCAAAACATCGTGGGTTAAAGCTCAGATAGTGCAACAGACAGGTTTTCGTGTCTACTCAGTGGAGCTCGATAACGGCGAGGTACACAAGCGCCACGAACTCCAATTAAGAAGACGAGTCGAGGAGTCGGACTTGGTTGATTTGCAACGAAGGAGGCTGTCATCAAAACCTGATGAAACAGCTGAATCAGATACCGAATCTATCTACGATGATGCAAATGACGAAATCGTTTTAGTCGAGGACTCACCCGAGAAACCAACTGTAGTTCAACATCCACGACCAGTACGAGTAAGGAAACAAACTTCATTTTATAAACCATCGTAAAAATTAAATCAAATGAATTATGTTTGAACTTGAATTAATTTGAATTATGTAAAATTAATCCGAGGGAAGGATTGTTATATATGTAATACTGCTCTGGCAGCACCATTGACCATTGTCATCAACTGTCAGTCTAGAGTCAGTCAGAGTAGCGTGGCTAAAAGAGATACAATAAAGTTACTTATATTATTAGTAATTCGTGTCTCAATTTACACTATTGTTATAAGTACATAACATGATTTAAATATGTTTTTTAATTAGTCATGTTTTTCATATATAGTAAGACCCTGCTGATAGGCAGCCGCCCGAAATATATTGGCCATTTTATGTAAAACAGTGACTTTACTTATTTTTTCGTGGATCAAAAAAGGAGGCAACACAACACATCAAGTTAAATTCAATTCCGATCCCGGCAACACAAAAACGTTTGGATAATTGATTGATTCACTTCAATTATTCAACATCAATTAGGGGTATGTTCTATACAACTTTTTTGCTGGAAATCACATGAGGAATCACAATCCGGTGCGTTTATGCGATAGTTTCCGGACACCCTGTATAGTCGCCGAGTTGATTTGCATTTTTTTTTTTCGCTAACATAATCACTCGTGCAAAAATATAAATGGATGAAAATGTAATCGTTCGAAAAAGCATAAATTTAGCTTCAAGTCTATTGAGATATGATATATTTCCTATGAAATGAGTGCCCTTTTTTATATTATAATTTTCAAAATCATTAAAATTGAAATCATTGATAGCATATCTAATCTAAGTACGATACAATATTCCTCAAATAATATCATTTAGCTGCAGTAATTTAAGTTTGAGTCTCTTCCTTACGAATTCATATCGTTTAACAAGCAAACGAACGTTTGTACATATGTTTGTATGCTATACATTATATGGAACACATCGTTGTCCAGGTTCACCAAAGTGCAAAATATCTTTGGTCACATAAAACTTGCCGCTGCCACTCGTTATTGCTTCCGATATTGGAGGACAGCCTGCTGCTCCAGTATGGCTACGCTAAAGAGCTACTATTCCAAAATGATATTCCTCGTCCTTTCACAGTACAAATCCTTTTGTGGCTTGTGACTTGAAGTAGACATATACATACACCGAAAAGGTGATTCTTCTCGACAATTTTAAACGGATAGTGGTGCAAAAATAGAGGGTCATTTTCAAGGTACTCGGTATCTCGAAGATATATGGTAATGTCGTCCCCAAAACTACTACATAACATACATTCATTTTTCCGACAGTATTTCCTCGTCCTGTAACATATCTGCTTTGTCGTTTTGTCGACATGACGGGATAGCGTAAAGTTGTCGATTCGTTTTGAGATCTGAAAACTGAAACATATTAATTTTAGGGTGAATTTTTCGGTCAGCATAATAATAATTCAGATAAAATCAGTTTTGGTAAAATTAGTTGCTAAGTAAATAAAACTAATTTGTCACAACCAGTCAATTAATCTATAATTACATAAGTATACACGGTCAATTATCATGTTTCTCTAATAAATACAAAACAAATGGATTCCTCCTACGCCTATTTCTCACATATTACCCACAAATAATTTTCATATGTCATGCTTCCCTTTCTTGTGATCTTTTCATTTCACAATTTTCATGTGTCCGAAATAAGCTGTTGTATTAAGATAATAGTCGTTGTCCTAGTTCCATCCTCAGGGCTGGCACAACAAAAAATAAAAAGAAAGTACCATTTGAATATATGTATCTGGATAGCCGTTAAGTGACACTATTTGCATATTATTCACGAAAAAAATTGTTCCATCCTTGAGGCTACAAACTCATTACTTGACGGTTTCTCCTCCTAAAAAAAATACACCAGACAAGCATGATGTCGTTGTTGGCCTCGTTGATTGTGGAGCAATTATGCAAAAGTTGGAATCAGTTGTTTATGAGAAGACACATGTTTAGGACGTTAAGAAAAAAATACAAGAAAAAAGTCGCCCATTGCATATGTGCTTCAGGATATCGTATATACAGTGAGAAGTGTTTCGGGTAATTAGGAAGCATTGTCACTAATGGGAGACTTATTTTGGTGAGATGTTGGAAAAAAACTAATGTACGAAAAGAATATTTGAAGAGCCTGAGGCATTTTTATGTTGGTCCGAAATAAATGCTTAAAATTAGTCGAGTTTACTCATTTCACACACTTCCTTGTCAACCGTATAGTCCAGTGCAAATGCAATTTTGCGAGCGGAACATAGTGTAGTCTGGTTAGTGTAGTGGTTAGCGCGCACACCTTCGGTGCACAGGGTCGTCGATTCGAGTCTCACCGAGAGCTAATTCAGTGTATGGTGTTTTTCGAACTCACGACCCATGTGACGGACTATGATCTCATTCAGATGTTAAACGAGTACCCATTTATGGAGATAAATAACACTGCTGAGCGTGCTGTTGATCTCAACAGCTCAATGAATGTCGCGCCAGTTATTTATGTATTTATCATAGTTCCAATTTTTTAGTGTGTTTCATAGGATGCTCTCTTAATGCTCCCTGTTCGCATGCAGCTACGTCGAAATTGGTGTTTTTTTTTTCGATTTATAAACCATACGTTTTTTGGAAGTATTTTACGATAAATATGCCCATGGCAAAATTAAAGAGGACAACATTTCCAACAATGTTTCTTTATCTAATCAAGTTACTGAGATGGGTTTAAATTGTTAGTGAATATATATACTTTTTTCTTCTTTATATTTACATTTGTACGTCAGATTTTGGTATAAATTATTGAGCACACATTAAGGTGACTTTAATTGATTGTTGTAATGACGTTCGAAATCGATTTTTTGTTCGATTTTAGATAGCTTTCTGCAGGGCCGACCTTAGCACTCTGGTGGCCCTGGGCCAAAGGGATGATGGTGGCTCCCACTCCCTTACTAATACACAAACAATACGCATCTTATCTTGATTGGCTGAATGTTTTCCCCATACGTTAGATCAGTATTTTCTGCGACTGACGAGTGCTTAATAAAAACTCTTTAGCGCTTTACGCAAATAATTGTGAGATGGTGTCACTGGCATTTAGCTGTTTTTAATCACCTCAGAGCCTGCGGAATTTTAATCTTCTCTCATGATCATATTTCTAGCATTCAGTCATCGCAGGCAAATTTGTTATTAAATGGAAATGTTTCCAACAATTTCTTTTAATTGGAAACAAAACTGGCATTTTGCAAATTTTTGTCAGCTGTGTAACGGGTTTTCATTTGCCAAACATTCAAAATATCATCCATTTGGTTTTTATGAGTTTCATAACTGTGCGTAATTATTGGCATTCACCGGAGTGCTTAGTTGGCAGCCTAAACCTTAGAATTTTAATACTATAACTTTTTGTGGAATTTTTTTATTTATTCCTTAAATTTTTCAATCAAAAGTAATTTCTACATTACTCATTTCCTATATTTGAGAAGTTGTAGCTGAACTGTTCTACGAAACCCTGTTAGGGAAGCACTGCGTTAGACCATAATTTTATACACGCGGTGCATCGTGTTTCTACAAATAATACTTCCGCCGGTTTTCTGTATGCAGAAAACTCCAATCCTCATTATGTTATGCATGATAAACACGAATTCAAACTTCTTTTAACCTAAAGGTGCCACGTCTTATAAAGAAAAAGTATGACATTTCCTGTCACTAATCACGATTTTAAGATTTTTGTATGGCAGCAATGCTCAGCTTTCGACGTGGTCTGCTAAGAGAGCAAAAATTCAAGGATCCGAATACCGTAATTCGAAAATTTTGATCTAGGTTTATTTTCCGTCTTTCTTCCATTATTAATATATTAACTTTAGATCTAACTTCACAACTAATTTAGTTCGAGCACATATCTTTCGCATGGAGGCCCCTATTGCGTGATCCACTTTCAGAGTGGTGGCCCCTTGAAAGTAAAGGTTCCGTGAGATTGGTGGCCCATTGAATGTGGTGGCCCTGGGCGACGGCCCAGTTCGACCACCCCTTGGGCTGGCCCTGGCTTTCTCAAGTGAACAAATTTGAAATTTGATAGAGTTTCCGACTTTAATTTCTATGGAAGGTACCCTTAGTTTTGATCCGATGGAAGTAGTAATTTTTTATGAGGATAACTATGCACTCATCCAACTTTTATCTGCCTCGAGTGATTTGAAAAGAAGCTACAGGCACTCCTTTCTTATGAAAATGTTAAGAGATGTGAGAGTTGTTCTTGGTCGTAGGCAGGGTATAAATCAAATCATCGACTCTCTAGGTGAATTCTATGAAAAGATAAAGTGTGAAAAGAAAATTTCGAAAAAATGCAAATAGGACATAATATTTTTGGCGTATGATTTTCTGGGAAAAAAGCTAGGGTGTTATATGTCTTAACAGTTTTAAAGGAACATAATTCAACCATATGAAAAAAAAGCATCTACCGAAAATGTTCCGATCGCGATACATAATTTACCTTAATGTTACTGGGCTAGTCAGCAAAGTAAAATATTGACGAGTATTTGTGACTTTTGGTTGGTTGGTAAAAGTGGTGGCTAAAGGCGAGACATGCCAAGAGCCCAATTAGCACGAAACGCGCCGTTTTGAGACCACATAACTTCCATTAAGCTACTTAAAGGATGGAGGTTACAGGAAATATAATTTTGAGTGTGGACACGCATCTAGAGCCATTTGTAGAGATTTAGGAAGTGAAGCGGCCAAAAAGCGCACACCCCAACGTTTGGTAACGGGATCTGGCGAGACCTGTGCATTCGCATAGAAAGTTTTATTTGCATTATCGCAACTGCAACAGTGCGAGTTGTGGCGAATACGCAGCCTGGCTGTATGGTCCCCTATTGGCCAATATCCAGTAATTACCGCTGTGAGTCTATCAATATCTTTACGCGATCTACTCAGAATCTCAGACGTTCTTTTCCGCTCATAGGATGGCCATAGCTTCGTTGATATTACACAAGTTAAGGTTTCGCCAATTACGATTAGCACTCGCCAGATAATGAGAGCAGATTTTTCCTCTGCCATCGGAATGTTCACGTGCTCTAAATGAGAGCTGTCACGAGTTGCCCCCAGTTTGGCAAACTCATCTGCAACCTCATTTCCCTGTATGTTCCTGTGTCTCCGCACCCAATGTAGGGCACTGTGTGCCTTCCTCGATAAGGTTGTTCAGTGTTTCTCTACAGGTTTTTACAAGCTTGGAGGATATTCCTATACGGATTTCAGTGCCATGATAGCAGCCTGACTATCTGAACAGATGGCTATGTTTTGGTTGTCTTGTATGTTCCCGAGCCCGTGACACGCTTTAATGATTGCAAACAATTCAGCCTGATCATGCCCGGGAGCCGGTCATAGATATTGAGTGTGTCACAGAAGACATGCACTCACAACACATCTGTGAAAAGGGAGAGATCGTATTCCACTATTAACTCACTTCCCATTGGATCCTGGTAGGAAATCTGACATCGAAGTTATTCCCGAAACTTAGTATAGTCACGGCATAGTCCGTTGTAGCTTCGATCGTATCTTGTGGCAGTTGGTTGAGAATATGTGTGGCCATATGGCTTGGCAATCCAGCGACCCGACTCTTTGAGCCTGATTGCACTATATGCCGCCAGTTCTTTGATAAAAAGGTTGATCGCAGAAGATGTAGGATTACTTTCAACGCATCCCTCGGGCATGTTCGCATGCCCCCCTGTAATGCCAAACATTTCGATCTTTGCACCCTGCCTAATTTCGTTAAATTGTAAGCTCTACTGAGGGCTGGCCACCAGACCAGTGCCCCATATGTTAAGATGAGGCGTACAATTGCGGTGTAGAGCCATAGTATCACATTTGGCTTCAAGATTGTCTTGCAGGCGTAGAAAGCTACGCAGGCTTTCTTTACACGCTCTTCTATGTTTAACTTCCAGCTAAACCGACTCCCAGATACTTTGAGCTGGGTGATAATGTGAGTTGTGACTTTTAGTTGCGTGAAAGTGTTCTCTAATGTAACATAAATATTTATTTTAATAGCATTTATTGATATAAATTTATAAATACAAAACGAACTCTGACTAAAAATGTTCAAAACAGTTCCTTTAATTCCATTGAATTTCAATAAATAGTCATAACCATTAATCGAAACAATTCCATTTTGCAATAGTAACGTTTTAGTGCTTCCCCATAAAAACAGATGACTTAGCTGAACAAATAAACTGTTTTACGAAAACTTTTCTGAAATGAAGTCAAAAACGAAATACTCGTCCCAATCGTCCGATGCATTTCTGCACAATGGCATACCAAAAGGATATCATGCTATGGCTCATGGTCGTCGTATAATATTGTGTAGTTGCTGCCGACGTTGTCGTCGTCGCAGCGAAAAATTAAATCAATGTTGCGTTTCTCCAGAGTAAAACTTTTGGCCATTGCATTCCAACCAACAGCTCTTCTAGACATCTCGAACTCCAACCAATTTTAGAGCTGGACAATAATCGTAACTCTAATCCTGGACTATATGATGGAGCCATGCAATCATCATGCTCCGCGCGTTGCTGATGCTTGTCCTTCTATCCATTTCATGCAAATGTCATTTTTTGACTTTAGACTATTTTCCGTATTTCATCTGGTTGGTTCGCTGGCATCAATGCTGATGGTGGTGGGTCGCGGTATTATGTTTGGGGGATACATATAGTCCTGGACGATGCCGAGACGACGACGAGTCGACATTATGATATCAAGGCTATATTGCGACCAAGTCTCGTGGCTGTCGTATTTCTTCGGGTTATGTGTTCTGGTCATAAGCTTCGAAAGAAATTCCGATTTGTGAGACGATGGAAATTACTTGGCTTGCTGTGTGAGACCATGAGATAGACGTATCAGTTTCTGCAACGATAAGGAGGTTCCTCCACTCTGTTGGGTAACAATAATTTCGGAATTCATTCATGATGTTTGTTGGCGTATTTTACATCAATTTCTTGATTGTTTTGTACATATTTGCTTTATAAAATTGAAATTAGGTTGAACAAAAATTCCTTTTTAATCACCCAAATGTAAAATCTATTACGATTTGCTATAATATATTAGGTGTGTTTTTTTGGTTATCCCGTGCAGGTTTGGGTAACGAAACTCCATATAAAAAAAATGCCAGCTGATCCACCTGTCATTTTTTTTATATGAAGTTTCGTTACCCAAACCTACACGGGATAACCAAAAAAACACACCTATTGTCGGTAATATACAAGAATTCCGAATCTCCCAATTTACCGATTTTGATATTAATTTGATTTTTACACTTTATAAAAACTAAATGTATTGTAAGTATGTAACGATTACAGAACACGAAAATCGACAATTTTTACTAAAATGTAGGCATAAATGAAAGTTTCAATTTTCAGAGAAAATTTCTCATAATAAAAAGGCGATTCGCGTTTGTAACTTATCGGCGATGTAATATTGCTTCCATAATAATAAAATTATTTAATAATAGGATAATTACAGGCTTTACGTATTGCAACAATTCTTAAAAATATTCCTTGAAGTGTTCATAAAAATATTCCTTGAAGTTCTTCTCTGTAATTTTTGTGTACATTAACTCTATTTCCCTTGCATTTCACATACATTACAAAGAACATTTTTCCATTTTCGACTACGCGAATGAACTTCCTAGTGCAGATCGATTTCCATCGAAACGAAGGATTCACACAGCATAGTCCATGACCATACTATGGTGGTATGGTGTAGCGCATTTCTTCACTCTTGCCAGCTATATATAGAGAATAATAGCATACTGTACAAACGGTATAAACATACAACCCGTTCGAAACGTTGAAGAACCAAAAAGGAATTTCTCTCATATTCTGGAGAAAAATTGTTTTGGGTAACATTAAAATAAATTTTTATTGTCCCATGGGGTGATTGGAAGCAATGCCCGATAGAAGTGGACAGGGTGCAGTTTTGCCTCTAACGCTATAGAACATTTGCCAGTCCTAAGAGGCGAAAGAAGTGTGTTGATGATATCCTTTTTGCTGTGAAGTTGATGCTAGTGTTGTTCGTGTTATTTGTGTTACCACTGCATTCTCAAAGTGATGGTTGGCCATTCAGAAGCATTGATGCAAACGCGAATGGCATTCGATGAGGAGAATGGCGGGCAAGCTGGGTCTCTTTTTTGGAGTTCAGTTCGAGTATTTCGAAACACATTTTAGATGCTAGTCAACGTCAATCACTGAAAGAAAACGAACAGTAAAAAAGTTAGTAGTTGACAAATTATTTTGAAACAATTTCTGCAATATTCGATTTTAAAAGCATTAACTAAAGCCAAAATTTTATACAAAATAGAAAAAATAGCTTTTGTCACAATATTGTAGACAACAGACACATTGAAAAGCCGACACTTCTTATTTTAGGAAACGAGACCAACAAGAGCTTTTCAAGCTAATTGACTTCTTCGCCTGATAAGGGAAGACCTTAACAAGGTTTCCTTGTACTTATGGAAAGTCAAACAAGAACAACATATTTACCCCTATCTCACCTGAAATTCGTAAAACCTTTTGTATGCATACGAATGTTCCGGTATCCCGAACCGACACTCCTTCAGTAGTCGTTCGTCCTTTTTATGGTCGGTCGTTTTGTATGAACGAGCATTGCAACGCTATACTTAGACGTATAAGTGGCGGCATAGAGGGATGGATGATGGGCAATGTGCAATAATGATCCTGACGATTTCATATGGGATGGGTGCAAAAAGGGTTGCATTTTATCGAGCTAGCTCACTCGCTAGCTATAGCACCGCGCCAGTACACATAGGAGAAGGACTGTGAGTGTGGCTTGACTAGAAAACTGAGATGTTTGTGTTGCATTAAATCGTGTGCACCAGTTTGTTTATTGCGATCGTTAATGCGAATTGCTTTTAATGTGGCAATCAGCTTTTACGATAAATTTTCAACAAGTTTTGCTTAGGGTTTCCTGTCGTTTTTCTATTGGTTTTTGTATAAATTCCCTCCTCCCAGTATAACGTCCTATTCCAAGTGAAATTCTGCGTCGATTTTTCGCTTTTCTCGATAGAGATAACACTTATAGAGAACTGCATAGTATGTATAACAGTTTCGATGGAACGATATGTTATATAACAGAAGTTGTTTTAAGGTTTATGATTTCTTGCATAAAGAAATATCCAGTCGAATATTTTTGAAAGGAAATTTTTCTTTGCAGGGTTAAGATAGAATAGTTAACTTTGGAATTAATTGCGGATAATTTAATGAAAAAGAAATAAGATGCGACTATTTCAATTAAATCGTTTTACTAAAAAAAGTTAAACTCATTTTGGAAATCTTGACTTACTCCATTCGATACACCAAATGAGGTCCATGTTTGTAGTATTAA
Source organism: Microchrysa polita (assembly GCA_949715475.1). Classification (NCBI taxonomy): domain Eukaryota; kingdom Metazoa; phylum Arthropoda; class Insecta; order Diptera; family Stratiomyidae; genus Microchrysa; species Microchrysa polita. The sequence continues at coordinate 85,070,168 of OX454418.1, read as the reverse complement.
TGGCATGGCAACTTACCAGCTCTATTTGAACTATACTCGGAACTTTGTCTGTAGGAGGAAAAAGCCCCAACGGGAGAAATATCGGCTTATTCAATTTCGGAAATGTTATATTGGAGTATTTGCATTGAGACCTCTAAACGTCTATAGCTCAGTAGGTATTGTGCTGACCTTATGAGATGAAGGTTCGAGTCCCAATTTCTTCTCTTCAAAAAGTAATTTGTGTTTCAGATAACTCAGATTCGATGAAATCAATCGTGTATTTATAACAGTCTTCTTAAGAGTGTTTGAGTAATAAGTATACCTATCTTAAAAAAGTTAAGTATAAAAAAGAAATAAGACATAAACTTTTATGAGGCTTCCCTTATAAATGTCATAAGAGTAACCACCTTGTTAAAGTTAAGGGTTAAACTCTCAAAAAAAGTCTCAAGGAGATCCCTGGCGACAAAATATGATCTTGTAACAAGAATATGACTATATAAGTGAAATCAATCTCATAATAAATATGACATAAGAGTTTAAGCTCTAGTAACAAGATTTAATTGAGCTGCATTATGAGAGTGACTGAGAGCCTTATTAGAGACTTTTCAAGATAGCTTGTTGTAGTTCACAAAAGCTAATACTAGTGCTTACATCATCACGAAAAACTTAACCGAAAGCAAAAAAATACTTAAAACCAGTATTTAGACTTATTTTTTTTGGGGACTGTGGTAGATTTGCCTTGAGAATCGTCGTAGAAAATGACAGATTTATGGGAACTACGCGGAACTTTGTCTGTTTGGAGGAGAAGAGCCCCAGCGGGAGAAATATCGAGTTATTCAATTTCGGAAATGTCACATTGGAATTTTTGCATCAGGACCTCTAAGCGTCTATAGCTCAGTAGGTAGAGTTGCTGACCTTGTGACTGAAGGTCGGAGGTTCGAATCCCGATTGGGACGAAACTTTTTTCCCTCATTTTCCTCAATTTTTTGTATTTTTTCCCAAAGTTTTGTGGTTTCGTACAGATAGACACACTCATCAGGTCTTGTGTCTGTTGTCTATCTGTGCACAAGACGACCACTTGAATTTTAGCGGGAGAATTATGGAGATTTTTGATTTGCCGTGAAGGCTACTACCATGACGCTCGACCGTGCAGGTCTGTACCGGTGTTGAATGCTCACATTGCTTTGGGAGTTGTGATGGTAGTTAGATATTTTTTGCCTCTCGAATTTACAATTTCTGTATTAATTCTGGTTCCCAATTTCGTGGGTGCGAGTTTTAACTAATTGAAAATCTTGACTTATCGTTCCATTCTATGCACCAACTGCGGTGCATGTCTGTAGTATTTATGGCATGGCAACTTACCAGCTCTATGGGAACTACGCGGAACTTTGTCTGTTTGGAGGAGAAGAGCCCCAGCGGGAGAAATATCGAGTTATTCAATTTCGGAAATGTCACATTGGAATTTTTGCATCAGGACCTCTAAGCGTCTATAGCTCAGTAGGTAGAGTTGCTGACCTTGTGACTGAAGGTCGGAGGTTCGAATCCCGATTGGGACGAAACTTTTTTCCCTCATTTTCCTCAATTTTTGGTATTTTTTCCCAAAGTTTTGTGGTTTCGTACAGATAGACACACTCATCAGGTCTTGTGTCTGTTGTCTATCTGTGCACAAGACGACCACTTGAATTTTAGCGGGAGAATTATGGAGATTTTTGATTTGCCGTGAAGGCTACCACCATGACGCTCGACCGTGCAGGTCTGTACCGGTGTTGACTCGCACCCACGAAATTGGGAACCAGAATTAATACAGAAATTGTAAATTCGAGAGGGAAAAAATATCTAACTACCATCACAACTCCCAAAGCAATGTGAGCATTCAACACCGGTACAGACCTGCACGGTCGAGCGTCATGGTGGTAGCCTTCACGGCAAATCAAAAATCTCCATAATTCTCCCGCTAAAATTCAAGTGGTCGTCTTGTGCACAGATAGACAACAGACACAAGACCTGATGAGTGTGTCTATCTGTACGAAACCACAAAACTTTGGGAAAAAATACCAAAAATTGAGGAAAATGAGGGAAAAAAGTTTCGTCCCAATCGGGATTCGAACCTCCGACCTTCAGTCACAAGGTCAGCAACTCTACCTACTGAGCTATAGACGCCTAGAGGTCCTGATGCAAAAATTCCAATGTGACATTTCCGAAATTGAATAACTCGATATTTCTCCCGCTGGGGCTCTTCTCCTCCAAACAGACAAAGTTCCGCGTAGTTCCCATAGAGCTGGTAAGTTGCCATGCCATAAATACTACAGACATGCACCGCAGTTGGTGTATAGAATGGAACGATAAGTCAAGATTTTCAATTAGTTAAAACTCGCACCCACGAAATTGGGAACCAGAATTAATACAGAAATTGATCACCGACAACGCTAAAAAATTGTCAAGAAGATATATATTTTTCAATTATATTATTATATTATATTATTATTATTTTATTGAGTTCAGTGCTACTCAACCTTAAGAAAATGTTTAGCTGACAAGTTTATGCTTATTTTGTAATTAAAAATATCTCAGAATAATGGGCAACAGTGGCGCAACCACGGGAGGGTCTAAGGCGGCTTAAGCCCCTCCCAGGCTCAGATTTGAGGAAAGGGAAAATTTAAAAATGAAATATGAAGCAATGAATTTCGTTGCAGATTTTATAAAAATATGACTCGTTTCGTAAGCCGAATAGCCGGCCTGCTTCGTTGATCTGTTCAAGTTTCTGACATCCTTATACCAGAATCCGAAAGCGAACGCATAAGTATAATGTGATTTTGGCAAAAAAAAACGCCAGCTTCGATAATAATTTTTACCGAGCTATTTAATTTTTTTGAAGATGTGTTGAATTGAAGTCTTAAATTTTGTAAAAATATGCTACGCCAAATTGTTGTTCAAATCTTTCCTAAAAAAAATTAACTGAGCATAAACAATATCGGTTTTTTTTTATCGTAACATCTCCAGCCACCATCGTAGCAATTCAAATCCGAGAAACTAATTGGCTCTTTGTGAGATACAGTCCTGTCAGTGATCTCACTGTCTATTTCATCTGGGAAGAACTTTATCTTCCCTGGAAATAATAGAACAATATTAGCCCAACTTCTGTCCGATTTTAGTTTGTATGCCTAAGTTATATTTTTCTTGTGTTGTATCGAGCACAAAATTCACTATCTTTTTATTTATCATACTCGTAAGACGTTGAGAGATGGTGTCACTCTCTCTGCGTCACCAAAATAGAAGACGATGAAAACTGCAAAGGAAAGTCTTAGCCGAAATTTTAGAAACCAATCTGGTCTAACGGCTATTTACGGAGCGACGATCACAGAATTACTTGTGGCGCATAGTGAGTACTCCCTGTACACTTTGGCATTTATGAGGTCCACCAAGTCCGTGAGAATCAGGAACACGAAAAAGTGTAATTACATACTGGTTGCGCCGCTGATAGGCAGAAAATATTCTGCCTGACTCATATTTCAATAATATCACAAAGAACCAAAAATTAGGAATCAAATTCAGAAGATGAAGCCGATTTTAATTTTGAATTGGAAAACTTGTCACTATCGACCCTAGCTCGCCAGTAGAGTATAGGCAGCTCCTGATAAGTTGATTGCAGTCTATGGTTTGTCTCATTAGTTTGTAAAAAAATTGACTTTTTACAGACAAATGTACCTAGTAGAAAATTGTCCGAATAGCTCTGGAAAAATGTTGTGATGATGTGAATAACTTCTTCGATATAGGAAATTTTTTCACTGACTCCCAATGTTTGAAAAATTTGAAAATTTCAAATTGTGTTAGATTTGGGTGTATTCGAATTTTTAGTTGTAAATTGTCAAATTTTTTGGAAAAAGTTGTAGATCTACCAAAAAAGTCGTATATTCGAAACACTGCTTGAAACTAAGTTACAATTTCAAGGTTTTTTTTTCGATATTTTTGCTTCATACATATCTACGTTTTGCGAACACTCAAAAAAAAAAATCGTTATAAAATCAAAAAAAAATAGCTATGATTCAAAAATTTTCAAATTTGATTTTGCTCTATATACATTTATATTTAATTCAAAAATGTTTCATTTTGAATCAATTGTGGAAATATTAAGCTGATTCTTGTACTTTTAAAATTGCTGCATGTCAAATCAAAAGGGAATATCACCTAATTTTAAAAGTGATTTCACTTAAATTTTAAAACGTTAGATTGACATCAAAATGATGTAGAATCGACCAATGCGGACTACGAAGAATTTAAAAAACGATGACTGTGGCTGCTATAGAATCGATGACCAAGAAGATAATTTGGCGATAATAATAAAAAAAAATGAAAAATTGTTTTTTTTTTCTTTTGTCTATTTTTTTATATATTTTATACTTAATTTTGTTTGCCTTATTTTAACATTGCCTTTTTACACTTTGCTTCTACTGGGAATCGAAGGTTTAACATCTCCATTTAAAAAAATTGTTATGTCACTGGCCATGCATCCGGGAATAATGTCCTTATTGTACAAAACTAATGCAACATACCACGAAAGTGCCCCCAATGTATGCATCTCTATGAAAACTTTAACCATTCTGTTCAAAGTTCAATCGTTGTCTGTCAGACAACGATATATCCATATCCTTTATTGCCTTTATAAACAAACGAAACAAACAACAACCATAAGAGCAGCAAAACTTCAAAATTTTCGATCATAATTTGAATTTTAGAATCTCATCATCGTTGTGTCATGCATTTATAATGGACCGCCATTTCCCGTGCCTGGCTTTTGTTTTCGTCGCCCAATGTGCTTGCACTATGAAATACACCATCGCGTACACGTACGTATCGTACGAAGTCGTAGGTCCCAAGAGCTCTACACACCGTCAGGATTTGAAAACTATATTCTCAAGCTTCTCGTCTATATGCTGATGATGTGTCCTTGTTGTTTTGAAGTCTCAAAAACATGAGACGAAGATGAAAGGAACGACGACAAAAACGCGCATTGTGGATTAGTTTAGTAATCGTACATTAAACCCGCTATCCAGGAAAGCTCAACTAAACTCACGTTCAATCCTTATGAGCGCACTAGTTTCTCTATACAGGAGTTGGTATGGGATATGGCTTCGGAAAATGAACTTCTGCACTTTTCGACTCGCATAAATATTTATGGCACTTCTAAGTTAACCATGAAAGCATTAGATATTGTGTCGTAGCATATCCTAAAGGTATGTTATCATGTCGTCTGCGTTGAGCATCATTTACTTGTGCTTCGACCTGTTTGTAAAAACTATAGTCATAGGGGGGTTTCAACTTGGTAAGTGTACGAAACCGATCATATGTATGTGTGATTAGGAAATTCAAATCGATTTCGTAGTCGTCCATTTCCTAAAAAATCATGAAAATCAGGTTACTTATGCTAGTCCTTACATCGCGGAACTGCATATATTATCTATAAAGTTCGCGTCACTTTGCTATAAAACCTCTGTCTTCCAGCTCTCGTTCACGGAAAGGACGAACAGATGGGATGGCAACAGCCAACGGCGACAAATAAACGAAAATCATCCGGTGCCCAATACTCCCCGTGTGAATACAAGAAGGCAAAACTTGTAATTAGCTTCTTCTGCTATAAACGGCTGCTTCTGCAACTACTACTGTCACCTATGTCCGCGCGTATATCTCTGTAATGCTGGATGTACGATGTACTTAAAATAACACCTCAGATACTACCATGCTTTTGCAAAGAAGAACATGGCAGAATGCTCTTGTTGAGGTTGATGTTGTCGGCGAAGAGACGACGATAAGTCTAACGAGGCCAATTTATATCAGTTCCTTGTCTTTTTGTCGTCTCGTACGTGTAGTTACAATGAGCCAGCCATATAGCCGCATATCCTCTCTAATGCAATGCAACCATGAAATATACACACCCCTAACTAACTGTTGTGTCGCGCGGCTAATGTAAATAGGTGTTACGAGAGTTCAGGTTTCGGCAATGCGATTAACAATGAAATAATATTCTATGCAGTTGTATTCATTATCGTGTGACATGAAAAATGCTAACCATTTTCATTGGTGATAAGGTAAACAATTGGATGGTGTCTGCAAAAAAAGATGTGGATTAGTAGCACAGAAATGGGCTCTGAAATATGCAGAATGGGATGACAAATTTTCTTTGCAAATAAATTAATATTCATTGCTCTAATAAGCCGACATCCAGTAAATTACAAACTTTAAAACTAGTCAGTTCCAAAGGACCATTCAATGTAAAAATTGATGCTTTGTCCTAAGCATCTCTTTAAAATCAGTTATCATCATCATCAATCGTTTGGGTCGATTTCCAAAAAAAATATAGAGATGGATAAGGGAGCCGATGTAGAGCGTATTGTGTCACACATTTTGCTTATAGAGTCCCAGCTGTTTGCATTCAAAAGTTACAGCCGTTCAAAAATGTGACCCAAAAACATTAAAAAGCAAAGGACCCAAGGACAAAAAGAAATCGCAAAAAGGACCTTCAGTGCGAACATAGTCGATTTAAAAAAAAAAAAAAAAAGCAATTAGCAATTTGATAAAGGTGGATAAGGGGGCCATAGAGCGTATTGTGGCGCAAATTTTGCTGAAAATTGCTGAAAGTCCTATAGCTGTCTAAAGTCTGCGTTCAGAGTTTACAGCCGTTTAAAAATACGATCCAAGCATAAGCAAATTGCAAGCGCCAACGGAATAAAATTTCCAATAATGCGGGATACTTTGGGTGTTTTCTGGGACAATTTCGAGAGGATTTCCAATGCGAGGCAGACTTGTAAAAAAGGGGAGGAGGTTTTCCCGCTGAATCTGGTGTGGTTGGTCGCTTTAGTTTAGATAGTGATTACTGATTAGCTTGAGAACGTTCCAGTGGCGATCGTACGTAGGGGTTTTGGGGGTTCAAACCCTCTCCGAAATTTTAGGTTGATGTTTAGATAAGAAATTGAGTTAATACAAAACACACACGTCAGTCTTGACAGACGAAGAGTTAGGTCATTTAGAACGCGGCATTCAAGGAATCTGAAGCAATCGAACTGACAGTGAGGATAAACAAGGGATTTAGTATTAATGGATGATAGCATTTCTACGATTCCAAAGGTGTTGTTTCAAAAAAAATATTTGATAATCAAGCTGATCATTTTATTATGACCCAAGTGTGATCACGGGAGAAAGATTAAGTGTATGTGTTCGTTCCTCACAAGTAGGGCAACTGAAACTACTCCCTGGTGTCTGACTTTGAATTAATTTTGAATTAAGTCTTTCGATAATTTTTATATATTGAGAGAGAGATTAGTGACTTTAAGGCCCATCTAGATTAGGCGGCAAATGGCTGCGCGTCCAAAAATTGGCATCACAAACAGCCATTTGGCTGCTACTTAGCATCTACACTATAGCACAGACAGACACTGGAGACAAAAAATGACGTACCCAAAATTTCATTTTGGTGATTTTTTTAAATTTAGTTATCAAAATCGAACTCTGCGCGTTTGAATTATTACACGGCCATTCAAGAATTATTCAATTTCACACAAAAAAATGAACAAAAGTTGGAAAATTGTCACTTTGAATTTGACAAGCGGTTAGTTGAGTTGCCAAATTCAATATCAAAACTGGACGCACACCCAAATGGCGATCGGTTTGGATGGAATGACAACAGCAATTTGGTTGCAAGTGACGCTATTTGGCGACTAAACTAGATGGTCCGGGTATCGGCAAAGTACTCTGGACCGCTTTTAATGTTTTCAATACAACCGTAAAAAAACGGTGATGATGGTTAGTAATCGAAAATTACAGAAAAGTTCAACAATAAAAATTAAATTTAAAGGAAATCAAATTTCAAGAATCGGAACACGTGACACTTTTGGTTCTTCTTGCAAATATGCAAATTTTTAAAATGTTCGCTCAGACCGTTAAAGAAATCAAGACAGATTTTCTTTCAGAAATGAAAATGGACAATATTTTTCCACCGGAGACATTTTTTTTTTAATTCAAAGATTGAATGATCCCTATATTTATCACAATGTCGTTTAGTGTAAACTCAGTTATTTAAATGCACTGAGTAGTTATACAATATGAGCACCATCAACCTCATGCCTATAACCCCTCCCGAAATATTTTTCTGCGTACGCCCCTGGAACGTACAAATGGAAAATATCATCAACATTTGGTGTTTTTTGTCAAACACACGCAGCTCTGGGCGCTTGAATAAGGAAGACATATCCTTTTTCCACATTCTATTTTTGTTAGCCAAATGAGTTAGGATGAAAAATGAATTACATAATTAGATTTGCATGTGCTAGAAGCACTACCGTTCTGTCATTTTGCAGCAATTTAGAAGAAAATAGAGTATGTACGCGATTATAATGCAGATCATGGTTGATCCATCTAATTTAGTTTTTGACATTTTTATGTCTTGACTCTGGCACATAAATCGAAAATCGTCACGAAAATTGCAACGAAAAAGCGTTACGTTTTTGGCATTACAGGTAGTACCCTGTGAATTTTGGGTGCCATTCAAGGTTTCAACGGAAGTTGGGCTAGGTGCTACCCTGTGAGTGTTGGGTGCCATTCAAGGTTCAACAGAGGTTGGGCTTGGGTTCAATTTACGTTCAACTTGAGTTCAACTTGGGTTCAACTTGGGTTCAACTTGAATTCAACTCGAATTCAACTCGAATTCAACTCAAATTCAACTTTCAACTTAGGTTCAACTCACGTTCAACTTTCGTTCAACTTTTGTTGAACGACCCAAAAAGTGTTACTTTCAACTTAGGTTCAACTCACGTTCAACTTTTGTCGAACGACCCAAAAAGTGTAACTTTCAACTTAGGTTCAACTAACGTTCAACTTTCGTTCAACTTTTGATGAACGACCCAAAAAGTGTAACTTTCAACTTAGGTTCAACTCACGTTCAACTTTCGTTCAACTTTTGTTGAATGACCCAAAAAGTGTTACTTTCAACTTAGGTTCAACTCACGTTCAACTTTCGTTCAACTTTTGTTGAACGACCCAAAAAGTGTTACTTTCAACTTAGGTTCAACTCACGTTCAACTTTCGTTCAACTTTTGTTGAACGACCCAAAAAGTGTTACTTTCAACTTAGGTTCAACTCACGTTCAACTTTCGTTCAACTTTTGTGAACGACCCAAAAAGTGTTACTTTCAACTTAGGTTCAACTCACGTTCAACTTTCGTTCAAGTTTTGTTGAATGACCCAAAAAGTGTTACTTTCAACTTAGGTTCAACTCACGTTCAACTTTCGTTCAACTTTTGTCGAACGACCCAAAAAGTGTAACTTTCAACTTAGGTTCAACTCACGTTCAACTTTTGATGATCGACCCAAAAAGTGTAACTTTCAACTTAGGTTCAACTCACGTTCAACTTTCGTTCAACTTTTGTTGAATGACCCAAAAAGTGTTACTTTCAACTTAGGTTCAACTCACGTTCAACTTTCGTTCAACTTTTGTTGAACGACCCAAAAAGTGTTACTTTCAACTTAGGTTCAACTCACGTTCAACTTTTGATGAACGACTCAAAAAGTGTTACTTTCAACTTAGGTTCAACTCACGTTCAACTTTCGTTTAACTTTTGTTGAACGACCCAAAAAGTGTAACTTTCAGCTTAGGTTCAACTCACGTTCAACTTTCGTTCAACTTTTGTTCAACTTTTGTTGAACGACCCAAAAAGTGTAACTTTCAACTTAGGTTCAACTCACGTTCAACTTTCGTTCAACTTTTGTTGAATGACCCAAAAAGTGTAACTTTCAACTTAGGTTCAACTCACGTTCAACTTTTTTCAACTTTGGTTGAACGACCCAAAAAGTAACTTTCAGCTTAGGTTCAACTCACGTTCAACTTTCGTTCAACTTTTGTTCAACTTTTGTTGAACGACCCAAAAAGTGTAACTTTCAACTTAGGTTCAACTCATTTTCAACTTTCGTTAAACTTTTGTTGAACGACCCAAAAAGAGTCAAATTCGAAAAGCAAATCGTCACCAAATAATGTATAAATGATTTCGCGGTTGCATCAGTAATGTACATTAGCATTTGTTGAAAACATGAAAATGTCCCACTGAGTTGCGGACTTGTACGCAAGCTGAACCAACATTCTTTTTTATACCCTTCGCTCAAAGAGTGAAAGGGTATATTAACTTTGTCATGAAGTTTGTAACGCATTGAAGAAAGCATCTCCGACCATATAAAAAGTATACATATATGATCAGCGTGACGAGATGAGTCGATTGGACGATGTCCGTCTGTCTGTCTGTCTGTCTGTCCGTCTGTTGCAGCGCGTTTTTCTCGGCCACCATGATAGCTACGTAGATGAAATTTTGCGCACGTCCTTATTATTGTTGCAGGCTGCTTGCATGTTTGAATCACCGAAATTGGATCTCTGGGTCATGGGGCTGCCATACAAACGTATTTAAGTTCTTCTAGGAAAAACTTTTTTATTTGTGCACCGATTTCAACCAAATTTCACACAAATGTGTTTCTCTAGATATCACAAAACATATCTATGAATGGATCAAATCGGATAATGGGATCATGGGGCTGCCATACAAACCTAACCCCCAAATTAGGTTCTTCTAAGAAAAACTTTTTCATTTGTGCACCAATTTCAACCAAGTTCCACACAAATGTGTTTCTCTTGATGAAACAAAACATATCTAAGAATAGATCTAATCGGATAATGGGGTCATGGGGCTGCCATACAAACCTAACCCCCCAAATTAGGTTCTTCTAAGAAAAACTTTTTTATTAGTGTACCAATTTCAACTAAATTTACACACAAACGTGTTTCTCTTGATGACACAAAACATATCTAAGAATTGATCAAGTCTGACCATGGGGTCATGGGGTAGCCATACAAACCCGATCCCCATTTTGGTTCTTCTAAGAAACATTTTTTGCGCCAATTTCACAAAATCTTGAATTAATGTGTCATTACCAAAGCAACAAAAAAGTTCAAAACGAATGGAATCGTACTGTGGGGTCATGCTCCCGCAACCCAATAAAATTTTAAGTGTTTTTATTTGCGCACTTCTTAGAGAAAGCATGCGTTAGTCCAGAGTGGGCATCAGAAAATAAAAATGGCACCGTTTTCGCACTATTGCAGTTCATAGTATGTGTGAAAATTTTATTCAAATGTCAATTTTTTGTTTACAATTGAGAACATAAAATCCACGTAATATTTATTACTCTCTCAAAATGCCAACGTGACAATTAACCCTTCGGTTGGCACATAAACCTAGACAGACCATTGGTTCTATATCTTGATGAAAAATATCATTCAACAATATTTTCCAGCCCTTACCATATATATTTCAATGGAACTGACGGCCACAAATGCGATCAAACGTTCGGCGAAATATAAACTATGTCTAAAGAATCGAAAAAACGGCGTATCATCGTAAGACATAGTATGTAAACTATTTCTAGAACCAAAATTAGACCTCCTCAAAAAATAAGATTGATTTCACAGAAGATTCAGCTACACCGAAGGCATAATAGCTCGTAGGCGGCGACAGAAGGGTTAATAATTGCATCGACAATATTTTGACGTTTGAATTATTTCGTGGAGTGTAGTTCAATAAATTTGGAGTCAAACACATATGGGTTGTGTGATCACATAGCCACTCTGGACTAACGCATGGCATGGGTTGCTATGCTTTCTCTAAGGCCCACTTATTTCAACCAAGCCCAAAACTTTTGTCAAGACGGAAGAAACAGAATGAGGAGGGGGGTTAAAAACAAGTCATAGGTACGCCCGAAAAGAACTTTTAGCCCAAGGAGTGCGAAGGGTATCCAAATTTCGGCCGAGCCCGAAATTAGCCTCGCCCTCGGAGGCTGGCGAGCGAAGCGAGCAGGGGGCGAAGCCCCCTAGTTTTTTATTGCAATGTATGGATTTCCATAGGAATGGGAACTGGCAAACACTTTAGGAGACCATAATGAAAACTTGCGCATTAATCGTCTACAAGAAAAAAATATTTCCATTACATGCTAATTAAATCAACCACATACTGGATTTTATTCATACAACATTTTTCTATGGTGTTTCGTATCATCGTCGGCACTTTGAAAATGTTATCTTGAACCTAAAATCCTCAACGAATACAAATCACAACTGTCCATACAACACACACTGCACTAACTTCTTCAAATTACAATATAAATTTAAAACTCGCACATTGATAATCAAATTATCCGACTATTGAAGTGTTGGAAACTTTATACAATTGAGCATGCAAAATTGCACCTTTCTTGGCATTAAGATTGCGTTCCCATAAATCTTTAGCATACATACACATTTCGTTTTTAGTATTGTACAACGATCCTATAAATTTCCAGAGTTGGAAATTCTTGGTTTGGGTTTAAACGGCGACGACGATTGATCAAAGGTCACAACTTGTTCGGAAGCGACAAAAGATGACACCCTCTTTTTGGTATTCGTACGGCATATATGCAAACGAAATGAAAGATTTGAAAATCGACAAATGTAGGAATTGGAATGCGATTTCAATTTAGGTAGTATCGAAAGAAGGTTGTAGGAGCTATTGATACAAAAATCAATAATAGTTCAACATTGAACCTAGGCTACAGCTGTGTTAGTGGCATCCAATTTCCAAAATAGCTGCTGTTTTTTTTTTTTTTGGTGTTGAGATTGACAGCACGCTCTGTGAAGTTATATCCCGAAGACTAGGATTATTCAAGTAATTACTTATTAAACTGATAAAGTTAAGATTTTCAGTTCGATGAATTTATCTAAATCTTTTCCTTGATGGACCTATAAATAAGTCACAGAATTAATATAAATCAATAAATCCTTGTTTCCGATGTAACATCCCTGCAGTTAGCTCTAATCCTTACACCCTAAGCACTAGTAGCAATCAACGCCTATGCTAGCTGCGTCGCGTCTAACCATATTGGGAAAGACGTTTCTAGAAGTTTTGCAGTCATGTGAACATTGAAATTGCATACCAACCACAAATACCTAAGAATCTTCTGACCAGTGTATGTATTCTTATTCTCATCTTAACGAGTAGCAACCCATCGTTACACTATCGACAGGGCAAACAGGGCAAGGCTAGGCTATTCTAGTCGAGGATGGGACCTCGACACCTTTTACTTATACATTACCATGTTTCATCGTCCAGTATGGAACGTTCACAAGCAATTCACACATGATTACAGCCCTGTGGTGTCAATAGGGTAGGCGCGAATTTATTGTTTCAGTTTCTTCTTGCACGCTACATATTCTTCGACACTTTATTTCAACCTACGTGCTGTAAGTGTATAGAGAAGTTTCCATTAAAATATCCCGTGCACGTTCCATGTGTCCAGTCAAATTTAATTGTTATCAATTAAGTATGCTAATTAATCTGGAAAGTCAATGCAATAAGCGTTGGTACAGAAGCAGGGAAGTATGTTGTTTGAAAGGGATGACAATCAGTATATGCATACGTATATGGTTTTCTCGTTTTATTACCTTTTGTTATGTGTAATTGATGTTTTTTTTTTATCCCAGAAAATCTTGAGCTGTTTTTTTTTTTGTTGATATTTTACTTTAGTTTTGCAAATTTAAAGGATGATTTAAATATAGATAAACATGATTTTCGCTGTTTTCATTTAAACTGTCATTTAAACGTTGATTCACTAAAACTTTGGCTTTTTTTCAGATATCGTCTAAGACAACATATTGAAACCATACATGAAGAAGTAGACAAAAAGTTTGAATGTAACATCGACCAATGCATTTATGCAGCGAGAAGTGCAAGCGATCTGAAAATACATTTGATCACACACACTAATGAAAGAATATTCCAATGTGAAAGTGAAGGATGCCATTATAAAGGAAAATCGCTATCACTTCTGAAAAGGTAATAAAAAATAAAAAAAAAACGAGACCGAGTTCTAATCGTGCGAACAGCACGATGAGTGAATATCCTTCCCCAATGTCAATGTAAAGACTTAGAAAGCATGCAAAAAAATAAATTTAACCATTTTTAATATTTTCTAAGAACATACATACCTATAATTTGACCGAAACATGAAATTTTTTCACAACATTAGATTTATATCGATAATGTACTCGTAGCTTAGTTAAAACTCAAAACGACTCCACTCTCATAAACATTAGCATTTATCGAAATGTCAGATTTGCTAGCGATTCTATCGAAAATTATGGCCAAATTGAAGTATGTATTAAGGAGGTGTCTATGGTTAGTGCGCTTACCTTCAGAGAACAGGGTCCACACTCACGACCGATGTAACGTACTATGATCTCAGATCTCACCCAGATGTAAGATGATTATACCCATCGACAAATAACTCTGCTGAGCGTGATCTTGAACTCAACACCTCTACAAAAAAGCATTTAAGATCTTGGAAATTTTATGTCACTAAACACATCTGCGGTCTTGGTCCAGTTTTAAATTGCCGCGTTATTTTCTAAGGAGTTGTTATTTGTATGGAATGTAGGATATCCATTCCCGCAGCAAACAATTTCTATCGTCCGCTATACGAACTAAATTCGCCTGCTAGAAAACATTTCTCGAATTTCATATCGAATTCGGATTATATCCGTCACTTCCTTCGGGAAGGATTAGTGACCGATATTAATTTACCAGGAAGATAATTTGGCAATACTAGACTACATAGAAAAGTGAAAATTTTGTTTCTACTAGGAACAGCGCCCGCTCTAGCACTTACGTCGCCCCGGGCAAGACGACAATTTGCCGCTCCTTCGGTGTACTATAGCAGGCATATTCATAGTAGATAGTATGTAGACTCTTAGCGCAATTCACCAGAGTTTGTTTCTTTGGAATTTCAAAATTAAAGCTTACACGGTTTTAAATTTTTACAGCTTTCAGAGTAGGCAATTGGTTGCCAACTTTCAGAGTTGTAAATTTACAGTACGAAATTTAGGTTAAATAAAGCATTTAAAATTACGTCAATATATTTAAATCATTTCCAACAAAAATTTAATTTTAAATTCTTAGAGGGAAACAAGTCCCATATCCATGTGTAAAATTAAATTTTTTATTTAAAATTCCCATAAAGAATTTAATTAACTTCCAAGATAAATTTAATTTTATTTATTTATTTTATTTTCTATACCAGGAATACTATTCCTCTTCTCAGTATACCGTATAGCCCCATGTGGGGCCATGTGTGGCGGTTTAATAATAAATCATTATTGAGCATATTTAAATTCAAGTTAAATCTATTTTAATGATAATTTGTTCTAATACTTAAAATAATCTATTACTATATTTGAACGAAACTTCCGATTTAAAATCAATTCTACCAACTGTCTTAATTGAATATTAGCTAGTTCCGACACGACCTATACACGCTCTCACTCTCCACCCAGCAGTTCGACGAGTTAGTCACTTGAAGCATAGTCGCTAATAGTACGTGCATTAAACAATCGAATTAAAATAAATAAAATTAAAACATATTAAAATAATTGTAATATAGAATAGAATACCTAGTGATTTAATAAATACTTAAAACTAGTTAAAAGTGTTCTAATTCATAATTACATACAATAACATTGATACCTACAATGGTGACCCCGACGAACGTTCAAAATGGACGTAGAACATAATATGCACACCGAAAAAACAAATAGTTAATCTAACAAGCCTATTATCGGAATACATGTGAGAATCTGTGCGCTAAGTCAGCCGTTTATAGTCAATTTCGAGTCAACGTTACATTGCATATCATTTCGGAGTGTATATAATGTTGCAAGCACTATATATTTCCTATCCGTACATGTGCGGAAATTTTGGACCACGCCGAGATTTGATCTCCGGACCTCTAGATTACTAGCATCGTAGAGTGTCCCTCAGCCAAGTGAGTCACATAGCGTGGCAGAATACTATCGACAAGATTTACGAAATGTGAAAATGAAATAATGAAAAATTTAAAAATTTTTTTTAGATTTTTTTTGTAGTAATTTCTACTACACTTTGTGTGGAAAATTCAATTAACTTTTTACTGTGTAGTATTGGATTCCATGAGCAAAATTTTTTTCACCGTCGACAAAAAAATATAGATATATAGGCACGGGAATTTGGCGGTTTTTAAACCGTAAGAAATCGAAAATTAATCCGAAAAATGTTTTCCACTAAACACTCAACACATTTAAGAAAATATGTTGAGTGATAAAAAGATAAACTTCAAATAGTCGTCGAACGAAAAACATGCATTTAGTCGCCCCCGCGAAAAAATGTTCCGTGGAAACTTGTCTTCAACTTCAATTAATTTAAAATGAATGTGCACTCACTGGCCTGACTGATTGTCGCGATGACATTTCCCGTGAAGTAAAATGCGTTTGCCTTGTTTTAGCTGGCGAAACATCAAATACCAGTGTGAAATTGAAGAGGATCACTGCATCTCTGGCAGTGTGTAGGTACTGTGGCTCCTCTTCATTTGCCCTAACTCCTTGAGGACATTCGACGACAACTGAATTCGTAGTGTGATACGGTTGTCGCATTTTAGTTCTTCTGAATACATAATAAACGTACGACGGGCCATGCCGAGCTACGAAAACTAGTTTCTCTATACTCTATGAATCTTTTGAGTTTTTTGAGTATTTTCTCCCGAAATTCAATATTTATTTAGTAGGGTATATATATCACATATAAATGCAATAATAATTATGTGTTATAACTTCGTCTCCTATTTGTAAATTTACTTTGACCCTTTAGCAAGAATTAGCGATCATGCAATCACAGGTTCAATCAAAATAAGAGGTAATAAATTTTAAATTTGGGGATGAAACTAGCACATAATGCTGCAATTCGTTTCTTTTAAAAAATAACTTAATTAGCACATAACTAAGCGAAATGCACCACGAATAGCTTTTCAGCGGTAGGGTGGGTGCTAGCATCACATACGTAAAATATAGGCAAATTTTACTTACTTACTTTACTATCAATTGTGGACTCTTCAAAGCCTGGCAAGAACTTGGCATCGGGAAACTGCAATTTTCAAAAAAATCAATATTATACAGTCAATAAATACAAAAAAATCTTCAACCTATTTTTTAATAAAGTAATTGATGGTACTTCTTTACCTTAAAAACACTATTCCCCTGTTTCTAAAAAAATCGTGCACAACGGTTGTAAAATGACTTTTGTGGGTATCAATTTGTTTCACGCCTTGCGGCATTTTATTTTTATACCCTTCGCTCGTAGAGTCAACGAAGGGTATATTAACTTTGTCATGTAACGCATTGAAAGAAGCATCTCCGACCATATAATAAGTATACATATACAGGGTTATTGGTTAAGTCGACCTATTCCCTGCAACACGTTATAATAGGGTCAAAATGCGACAAAATGAGGCCATAAATGTTAGGCCGATTTCTAACGGTCACTGAGATATTTGAATTTTTAGGTTTTT
This sequence comes from Microchrysa polita, assembly GCA_949715475.1. NCBI lineage: Eukaryota > Metazoa > Arthropoda > Insecta > Diptera > Stratiomyidae > Microchrysa > Microchrysa polita. The sequence continues at coordinate 85,052,760 of OX454418.1, read as the reverse complement.
TTTAAATAACCTTGAATTTTACCATTTAAAGTAAGTAGGTATTAAGAAAAACTAATGGTAATGGATTAAAACTTATTTTTTGGAATTTAATCAACACTATAGCAGACATTTCTTCATCATTTAAAATTTCAAAAACCCATCATAATTCGAAATTTTTAATTTTTAATAAAAAAAAATTATCTTAAATTTTTTTAAAGTGGATTTTTAATGTAGTATTACTAAAAAAAATTATAGGACACGGACTCTGCAGACCACTGGAAAAACATCCTCGTGTTGTCAGCTTTCCAAAAAGGTGTCAATGTCAATATAAATATTTGAAATAATTGAAACAGCTAGCTGCAACTTGTTCGGGGACCATAATTTCGTTTGATAAGAAACGACAAATCCATAACACAATAAAACATGTCTGTCAAGTTAGCACTACCACTTTAAAATTTCGACAAACGCTATAGTGCATTAAGTGTCGCGATTTTGTCGTAATTCAATGGAAAAAGAAAAAAAATTGTCGCGCCCCTCCTTCCCCTTAAAAACTACCATTAAGTGCATTTGAGCCTCAGTTAAACAAATTCGAGTTCCTAGAATCTCCCCAATGCTAAAGGTGTCCAGTAAGATATCACAGGGGCTGCTTAAGAGATTTCCACCCTGAAAAAATTTGTCACGCCCCTCCTTCCCTTAGAAACTACTCCCGTCAAGATAGCACTACCACACCGGTAGCGGCCAATTCAAGCATTTCCGTAAAACAAAAAGTATCAAATTAATTGTCGCAGGAACCGAAAGGCATATTGCACGCTTCAAAAAAGTTGTCGCGCCCCTTCTACCCCTTAAAAACTACCCCTAATTGCATTTCAGCCTCAGTTCGCCAAAGAATCCAAGAATCGCCCAAATACTAAAAGTGTCCAATATACTCTCACTACGGCTACTTAAAAGATTTCCACCCTGAAAAAATTTGTCGCGCCACTCCTTCCCTTAAAAACTACCACATGAAGTGGTTTAGAAGTGGCTGCTACCGGGGTGGTAGGGCTAACTTGGCGGAGGTAGTTTTTAAGGGAAAGAGGGGCGCGACAAATTTTTTCAGGGTGGAAATCTCTTAAGCAGCGCCTTGATATCTTACCGGACACCTTTAGCATTGGGGAGATTCTTGGAACTCGAATTTGGTTAACTGAGGCTCAAATGCACTTAAGGGTAGTTTTTAAGAAGAAGGAGGGGCGCGACAATTTTTTTTTTCTTTTTCCATTGAATTACGACAAAATCGCGACACTTAATGCACTATAGCGTTTGTCGAAATTTTAAAGTAGTAGTGCTAACTTGACAGACATGTTTTTATTGTGTTATGGATTTGTCGTTTCTTATCAAACGAAATTATGGTCCCCGAACAAGTTGCAGCTAGCTGTTTCAATTATTTCAAATATTTATATTGACATTGACACCTTTTTGGAAAGCTGACAACACGTGGATGTTTTTCCAGTGGTCTGCAGAGTCCGTGTCATATAATTTTTTTTAGTAATACTACATTCAAAATCCACTTTAAAAAAATTTAAGATAATTTTTTTTTATTAAAAATTAAAAATTTCGAATTGTGATGGGTTTTTGAAATTTTAAATGATTAAGAAATGTCTGCTATAGTGTTGACTAAAATCCAAAAATAAGTTTTAACCCATTACCTTAGTAGTTTTTTTTAATACTTACATTAAATGGTAAAATTCAAGGTTATTTAAAAAAAACCTAAAAATTCAAATATCTCAGTGACCGTTGAAAATCGGCCGAACATTTATGGCCTCATTTTGTTGCATTTTTACCCTATTATAACGTGTTGCAGGGAATAGGTCGACTTAACCAATAACCCTGTATGATCAGCATAACATGGCGAGTCGATTGGGCGATGTCCGTCTGTCTGTCTGTCCGTCTGTTTGCTACACGTTTTAGCCGGCCAATTTAAAAGCTATGAAGCTGAAATTTTCCACAAATGTTTCTTTTTGCTGCAGGTAGTTTGTATGTTTGAATCGGTAAAATCGGATCATGGGGTCATGGGGCTGCCATACAAACCTAACCCCCCAAATAAGGTTCTTCTGAGAAAAACTTTTTTGTTTGTGCACCGAATACACACAAATGTATGTATTTCTATTGATGACACACAACATATGTGAGAATGGATCAAATCGGACCGTGGCGTCATGGGGCTGTCATACAAACCCAACCCCCCATATTAGGTTCTCCTTTGAAAAACTTTTCTTTTCTTTTGTGCACCAATTTCAACCAAATTTCACACAAATGTATTTCTATTCATGACACAAAACATATGTAAGAATGGATCAAATCGGACCATGGGGTCATGGGGTTGCCATACGAACCCAACCCCCCATTTTGGTTCTTCTAAGAAACAATTTTTCCACCAATTTCTCAAAACCTTGAATTACTGTGTCTTAATCAAAGCAACAAAAAAGGTCAAAACAAATGGGACCGATGAGGCGGAACTATGGGGCCATGCTCCCGCATCCCCCAATAAAATTTTCTGAGTAAATATTTTTATTTGCCCACTTTATTCCAACCAAACCCCAGACAAATATTGTTTTGTCGACGCAACGGAACTTTTGTGAAGACGAAAGGAAAAGAATGGGGGGGGTAGGTACGCCCGATAAACACTTTTAGCCCGGAGAAGAGCGAAGGGTATCCAAATTTCGGCCGCGCCCGAAATTAGCCTCAGTCTCGTTTTCTAGTTTATGCTTTACTTTCCACTAAATCGAAATTGATATTGAAATATTCCTTTCGGCTTTTTATATTTATTTATTTCGAGTACTTACCAAAAAGCCACCCCTAAATTTTGGCGCCCGGGCGACCGCGCGGCTTAATTTTAATTCTAATGAATTTATTTCGTATTGTTGGGGTATGTTATGGTCTTAGAGAAAGCATAGTAACCCATGCCATGCGTTAGTCCAGAGTGGCCATCAGAAAATAAAAATGGCACCGTTTTCACACTATTGCAGTTCATAGTATGCGTGAAAATTTTATTCAAACGTCAATTTTTTGTTTACAACGTGATATTTAACCCTTCTGTTGGCGTATAGATCCAGACAGACCATTGGTACAATATCTTGATGAAAAATATCGTTCAATAATATTTTCCACCCCTTTCTATATAAATTTCAAAGGAACCGAAGGCCACAAATGCGATCAAACGTTCGGCGAAATGTAAACTATGTCTAAAGAAACGAAAAAACGGCGCATCATCGTAAGGCATAATATGTAAACTGTTTCAAGATCCAAAATTAGACCTCTTCAAAAATTAAGATTGATTTCACAGAAAATTGAGCTACACCTTAGGCATAATAGCTCGTAGGCGACGACAGAAGGGTTAATAATTGCATCGACAATATTTTGACGTTTGAACTATTTCGTGGAGTGTAGTGTAATAAATTTGGAGTCAAACACATATGGGTTGTGTGATCACATAGCCATTCTGGAATAACGCATGGCATGGGTTACTATGCTTTTTCTAAGGTTATTATTATTATTATTATTATATTATTATATTATTGCCATAAAAAGAATTTACAATTGAATAACAATTAAGAATTAAAAAAAGGATATTCATTAATTATATACACATGTACATGGCTATCTCACTAAAAGCTAAGCTTGTACTGTGAGATATATCAACGTTTTTTATAGATTTACATAAAATTCATTACGCGTTATTATTTATTTTATAGTGAATATGTTTATTTAAACCGTTTTAAATTATGGTGTACAGGTATCGGTTTTTATTTATGAATCAAACCGTAACGTAATGAGTATGATATCAAGCCAATTACGAAATGTAATCTGTATAGGAGCAGGAGCCTTCACCTATAATAAAACAGTTGTGCAATAGATTTTTGGTTTTAGTGAAGCTGCCGTTTTTAAATAGTAAAACCTTAAGCAAATTTGCGTTATTTTGAAATCGGTAGAGTCCCAGAACTATATAGGTTTGCTAGGAAAAATATTTGGAGGAAAAGTTCAAAGTTCAAAAAAGCAAACCTGGGTAGAGTGTGAGGTGACCAACTTAGCTCCTTCCCGTGCGAAACCACCTCTCAGTATTATTTTGCAGGAGTGGCTTCTTTATTGATTTTTTAGCCAACCTTTCTTTGCAGACGTCGGTCTTGCTTCTGCTTCATATGAACCCACTTACTGCATCCCAATTATTTTGAGAGCCCCACATTGAGTCCATCCAATTGTCAGGGCCTAATGTTTTTCGCACACTCTCCAACAGCTGAACTGGCCCCGCTTCTTCTTCCATTCCCTCGAAACTCGGATACTCTGGAGAGCAATTTCCAGCTTCACCCAATGCAAGTTTTTCCGATATCAAAAACGGCCTGTAAGGAGTTACCCATTGATTACTTACACATTTATGATTTGTTGATGCTGTTCTCCATTATTTAGTTTTTATGATACGATTACGATGATTTTATAGTTGTTATTGTTAACTTTTGGTAGCATCATCAATACGAGGTTCGGATGCAAACAAATTATATTTCTGGCGCAGAAAAACATTTCGCAGCTTGATGAACACGATATTCGCGCCCATAATATCCGAGCCCTCCCATTAACCATGGTGTTTCTCAATCAGGGAGGTGATTTCCTGAAAACCATAATTGTCCTTTTTCAGCGATTTACGCTGGATATACTTAAAAGAAATAGATCGTGGAAAAACATCGATTCTTACAAAAGGCTACGTACTCTGATTTTTTGATATGTTGTACCCCCCACCCCTTCGGCGTAAACCAAGTATTTAACCTTCTTCTCCTTGGCCTTTTTTGTCAGCAAGCAAGACAACATATGCATAGAATTACGCGACAAATGTGAAATTTAAGTTGTTTTTTTTTTATCGAAATTCATTTTGAGGTCTAGTCTAAGCAAATAGACATCGTCCCCGCATTTAAATTATTGCATTGCATTATTTTCCAAGAATATCATCTCCTCAGTACCACAACTTTGCACTGTAAAATTTGTAAAAATGTCATGCGTCTGGTCGTTTAGTTGAGTCGCTAATTGTTGGATAAGTGATATTCCCGAAACTGGAACATTGATCATTTAACCGGCGCAAAAAGTCGGATATACCATCGATTTCCCACATCAAAATTACAAGAAGAAATATTCGGCTGGAAACCAATACCACATCCACGTGACTCAACAATTCTCGCGGCCTCAGAAAACCATGCTTTCGGGTTTCTTCTGCCGCACACACACACAGCGAATCCTTAGATTCGAATCCAAAAAAAAACATCATATGAAATTTTGTTATGGATTTGAATCCATGGATTCGCCGTGTGTGTGCGCCCTTGAAAATAATTTGGTTGATAAATTCGTTCGAATCCTGCTTAGAAGGCAGGAAATACGATCTGCTTGAACATTTTTAAAGCACAGAGCCAGCTTTCATAAAAGAGAGCTCTTGCTACAACGTTTTCAGAGGGTTGTTGAAGGGAACGGATAGTATTTGATTGATTAAATAATTCTTGGAAAGTCAACCGATTACATCTAAATAATTTTTTAATATGTATATAGAGAATTTTAGCATATCGTTTGGAATAAAATGACATAATTTGACATTCCATATAAAAATTCTTTTGCTTACCGTATACGAAACAAAATATCTTAATTTTGCATGTCCCAAGTAGGCATGGGTGTATTTCCGTATATTTGATGCTCTGGAAACAGTCGAAATTAGCGAAATAATTTCTCGTGACTTACACCTATGCCTACTTAGGACATGCAAAATTAAGATATTTTGTTTCGTATACGGTAAGCAAGCGAATTTTTATATGGAATGTCAAATTATGTCGTTTTATACCAAACGATATGCTAAAACTCTCTAATATGTTCCAAACAACCTTAGAAGAAGAATTAAAGTAATTTAATTAACAATTTTTCAACCAAACTATCTTATTTAATTATGGAAATAATTTTCAACCCTTTTAAGCCTTGTAAACGCGGAACGCGCTAGTACTAATTACCTCAAAATACGTACTTAAATCAATTTGCATGATCAGTTGGCTTATCCGCACAACGAAGCCCGTGTTTTTTTCTTCCGTTTTAAATGGTTCGAAAATATTGTCAAATCGTGACTTTGGCCATGAATTGATATAACAGTTGCGGATAGAAGGTCTTCTTGCGCATCTTGGATAAACTCTAGCGAAAAAAGAGATATTAAAAGTAACGCTGCAGGTAGGAGTTGAAATGGATGACTTCGATACCAATGCCGACAACGGCGTTGATCTTTAAATGGCTACCATTTTTAGTTCAGTAACAAACAAGCATATTACTAGAATCAGTAACTTTAATATGTACATAATGCAGATATGGTCAGGAGGCAATAGATGCACGTGCAGATGCGAATGCTATGCACAATATCAGCATTACACGGTGATCTGATGCACTGGTTAGACTTGCTTTGCTTTGTATACGACTAGAGATATATCGATAGTTTGATCCTAGAGTACGAAACGAATATTTTCTAGGAGACAAGTAATCATTGGCGAAGTTACCTCGGCCGAGAGATAAGTACGCTTATTGATCATTGTTGCAGCTAGACTGCATTGTAGCACAGCGTTCCATCAGTAACCAAAAAAATTCACCTGATCTCTGTATTCACCATACTTTCATGTATCACCCAGCACGTATATTGTCCACCGTTTCAATATGGAGGCAACCTTTTCTTTTTGGGGCGGACAGATTTCAGTATTCTTGTGAAGAGACTGTTGTCTCCGCCTAGATGTATTGTTGCAAGATAAATGACTTGAAAGGAAATATGGAGCAAATGATGGAGAAGACAAAGGAGCCTTCTTTCAAATGTGTGCGCATTGGTAGTCCGTTTCCTTCAGGCTGATACGACTGGATAGGCTGCACTCAAGTTTTTTGCGGTTTTTTTTTTGCCCAACTCACTGGGATTACAAGTGTGTAAAGATCGACTCCAACAAGTGGAGTTTAGTATAGTTGGGTATATATGTATCTGCGCGCGCGAATGTAATTCTTCGATTCAATGACGATAAATGATTGTTGGCAGGAAAAATGGTAAAATCGTGACCAACGGCAGTTTGTTTAATGTTTCAGAGCGAAGAATTGAATTTGAAGTATATGCATGCGCACATGAACGTAGTAAGTAGCTCGTATATGCCTGATGCTGGAGCAATATTTTAAGGACTGAAAGAATGTACACTTATGCATATTTGGAAGGTATATGCTCTATAGAATTTTGTGTAGTTACAGTAGGCCCCCCTAGGTATTGAATTTATTAGTGAAAGCGTATGTTTTTTGTATGTATCATAGGCTATGTAGACCTTGGTAGGTACATAGGTTTCAAACATTGGAACAGTATTTTGACATTAATTCGATTCGATAACTAAGAAAGATTAATTTATGAGAGTGACAAGTTTCTAAAAATATAGGTACATATGTATAGTTGCTTGCTATGACTAACTATAGTGGCACTCAGTCTGGTTACAACAAGTGACATTGTTTCTCAGTGAAGTACTACCTAACATTTCTTTTTTTTTTACAAAATCCTTCATATCCATATTGCCTACAACTGCGCTTAAGGGTTCAGCCCCGACTAACATAATAAGCAAATATGTAGATAAATAACTGGCGCGACAGTCTAGATTAGATTAGATTACATGAGGGCATCGGCATATTTGCCATAAGCACTGCGACCGGTGGTCTATTGTGCCATTGCCCACTCTACAGGTTAGATAAATTTATCTAACCGACATCTGTCGATAAATCGATTAATTTGTCCCATGCTAAGGGAGGCGATGTCCTCTGTGAGAGGGAAAGTTATGCCGAAGCATTCCTCCCGTCGCATCGCCAGTCTTTCACACTCGCAAAGTATGTGAGTGGATGTTTCGTCATCCGCCTCGCAGAAGCGGCAGGTTCGCGTCTGCGACTAAGCGCATGGTTCTTAAGTGCCCGTTCAGACGGAAGTGGCCTGTAAGGAGGCCAGTTATGATTCTGACCCTGTTCCTGCTGAGCTTAACTAACTCCAGAGTGCGTTTCTTAGAGTAGGTTGCTATAAAAAGCTTCGACTGTCTTAGTCCTGGAAGGGCTTCCCAGCATACGGTGGCTGTCGTCTTTTCCCACTCAGTGATTTCGTTTCTACATAGACACAGTGGAATGCCGCAGAAGGGTTCCGGACCGCAGAAGGGGCTAGCAGAGGCTACCCTAGCGAGTTCGTCCGCGAGCTCATTCCCTTCTATTCCAGAGTGTCCGGGAACCCATAGGAGTGTAAGATCATTGCGAGATCCTACCGATTGAAGTATTTTCTGACATAGCCCCACTAGTTTTGAAGTAAAGGTATGTTTTGTAAGAGCTTTGATTGCCGCCTGACTGTCAGTGAAGATCGCTATCTTCCTGTTGACATATCCTTTGTTCTGACATTCTCTGGCACAAATTTCTATTGCATGTACTTCCGCCTGGAACACAGACGCTAATTTCCCCATAGGTATTGAGTAGCTTACACCTGGACCACTGATGCCCGCTCCAGAGCCTGTCTCAGTTTTAGATCCATCTGTGTAAAAGCTGATAGTGTTGGGGTGGAGGGACCTGAACATATCCGTCCAACTTTCCCTCGCCCAGATTGCTGATTTAAAGGACGCGTTGAAGCGTAATGTCTTGACTAGGTAGTCCGAGGGTAGGCAGAGGGTATTGCTACCTTGTAACCATCCCATTTGATCATGGCTAAAAGTGACTGTCGTGCTGGAGGCCCTGAGCCTACCAACAGCCAGCCTCGCCGAAGCCTCAATATGAATGTGTAGCGGAGTTAGGTCTAGAAGAACCTCCAGGGCAGCGGTGGGGCATGAAACAATAGCTCCAGTGATAATTAGACAGGCAAGCCTCTGGACCTTACCTAGATCCGACTTACCAGTGCTAGTTGAAGCCCTTTTCCACCACACCACCGCCCCATACTCCAATATAGGTCTAACAACTGTCTTGTAAATCCACAGAATTGAATGTGGTTTAATTCCCCAGGTCTTACCTACATAACCTCTGCAGGTCCATAGTGCCTTGATCGCCTTTTCCGTGACCGATTTCAGGTGGTCATCCCACAGTAATTTGCTATCAAGGGTGACTCCCAGATATTTGACTTGGTTTGCCATTTTAATTTGGGAGTTGTACATAGTAGGACAGCTCAGGGTTCTTGTTGTCCTGCTCCTACTGAAAGGAACCACAGTGGTCTTGGACGGGTTGACCCGTAGACCACTCTCCGTGCACCAATCTTGAACTATACGCAGGGCGGTGTGGAGCACATGGGGCAGGACTTCCTCAAATTTGCCCTTAACCATGATGACCAGATCGTCTGCGTATCCTTGGGTGGAGAACCTCTCTAAGGTTAGTTTCCACAACAGTCCATCAACGACTAAGCACCAAAGAAGGGGGGACAGTACTTGTGGGCAGCCACGAGTGGCTAAGGCGGAGAGGGTGGACCCTCCGATGCTGGTATAAATGTTCCTCGATGAAAGCATGCGTTGCACCCAGTTAATCATTGTCACATCTGCCCCTTTTAGACTTAGCGCCGTACCAATGGACTCGAAGGACGTATTGTCAAAGGCCCCTTCTATGTCCAGGAATGCACAAAGTGCCATCTCCTTCTTTGATATGGCCACTTCGATTTCGTCCACTAAGGTGTGAAGTGCAGATTCCGTCGATCTGCCTGGTTGGTAGGCGAATTGTCTAGGGTGCAGCGGACTTGTCTCAAGAAGCGTGCTCCTTATGCGTGCGTCCAATATCTTCTCCATTGCTTTCATGAGGAACGAGGTTAGACTGATTGGTCGATACGATTTCGGATCGTCTGTCGACCTTTTTCCCACTTTGGGAATGAAGACCACCCTCACTGATCTCCAAGCTGTTGGGATATAACCCAACGCGTAACTACTTCTATATATATTGACTAGGAATGGGATCAACTCTTCTTGCGCTTTCTGCAATAGCGCTGGAAAGATGCCATCCATGCTAGGCGATTTGAAGGGATCAAAGGTCCCAATCGCCCATCTAACTTTGTCATAGGTAAATATAGCCCGTGCTGCCCTCCAATCGGACTGGTTGGACCTATTGGAGGTACTACAGTTTGGGAAAGCGGTTTGGTTTAATTTGCATCCTGGGAAATGAGTTTCCAGGAGCAGTGTACCTGTGTCACTCGAGTTTACAGTGATTGTGCCATTCGGCCTCTTGAGTGTGCTGATTGCATTAGCCCCATTTTTCGCCAGCACCTTGTGCAGCCTAGCCGCTTTTGTGGTGCTGTTTACATTGTCGCTGAAGGTCATCCAGCTGCGCCGTTTCGCTTCTCTAATCGTCTTATTATATTCTGTCAGGGTGGAACGATACACGTCCCAGTCTCCGTTGCGCTTGGCCCGATTAAATAATTTCCTCACGTTTTTCCGGAGGCGAGCAAGATCATTGTTCCACCACGATACACACTTCTTGTCTTTAATTATCCTTATAGGGCAATTTTCCTCATAGGAAGATACAATTGCCTTGGTAGTATCGTCGACTAGCCTTTCTAAGCTCAGCCACCCAGGGGCCTTCCTGTCTATGTGCTGCAGATGCTCCCTGAGTGTCTCAGAATATCCGCGACAGTCTAACATTGGACTAAGGCCGCAGAGATGTCTTAGTGACATCCGATTTTTTTTTGCTGAGGTGTTGAGATCAATAACACGCCTCATAGCAGTATTATTTATCCTCATAAATGCGTACTCGTTTAAAATCTGAGTGAGATCATAGTCCGTCACATGGGTCGTGAGTTCTAAAAACACCATAAACTGAATTCGTTCACGGTGAGTCTCGAACCCATGTGAGCGTGCACCGAAGGTGAGCGCACTAGCCCCCACACCAGCCAGTTTATAGTGCAGTAAGATCTTGGAAATTGGATGTCACTAACAAAAATAAATATACCTACTCATAATTTCAAAGTGCAAAATCGGCATTGAAGTCTGCAATTTGGAAGTTTTTTTTTCGTTTTGGAAGAAGACGAAAGTTTCTCGTTTTGAACAAGCAACTGCAACTTTAAACGAGACCGAGTTCTAATCGTGCGAATAGCACGATGAGTTTATACCCCAAGCAGCAATTTGTTTGCTTTAAAGAAGCACTTCACACTGTAGCAATCATATAGTACCGCGGAATCAATTTATCGTGTGACCTTGCTTAATGAAATATTTTAATCCGATAAAACATCCTTAAAGCATTTTCTGGAAGTTTCTATCATCATTATGGAATAAATTTAAAGATGGTGGTATAAGACTTCGATAAAACTGTCTGTTAACGTTAACCTAAAAAGATACTCCTTTAAATACTTCACTTTTGTGTTTATTGGATGATACAGCATACACATGCAATAGTCTTTGTCCCAGCAAAAAATCTGATCAGGTTTGTCAGGTTTAAGGAATAGGTAAGGGAAACGATTTCAGCTTTGGCCTTATAATAATTCTTACGAAAGCTTTATTGCTATACTTTCTATCATGGATAATTTGCGTTCGCTTTGTTTAATATTAAACTATAAGCAGGGATTTGGAGCGGAGCGGAGCGGAGCGATGGAGCGGAGCGGAGCGACCTTAAATTTCGGAGCGAAAGAGCGGAGCGTGGAGCGAGTTTTTGCAGGCTGGAGCGGAGCGAATTTTGCTTTGAAGATCGCTCCGCTCCGCTCCGCTCCGATGTAAAAAATCAAAAAATTCCGAGAAAAAAAAGGATTTTTTTCGACGAAATTTTTCATTTTATGGAACGAATTGATGATTTTGGGCTATTTAAAGGCGAAGAATTCGCTGAGAGACTTGCAAAATTTCGTATTATTGTGAAATTCATTGTGATAAAAGAGGTTTTGCGTTTAGTCATAATCATCACTCTTCATTATTAAGAAATTCAAGATCATCCAGGACAGAAAAGTCCTGTCCTGTACTCGATAAATGAAACGCCCTTTTTAATTTAAATTAGTTATTAGGTGCGTTTTATTGGATGGAGTACAGCGCAGCTTCCATAACCATTTGAGAGATCTCGTTCTATACGGGATGTCCGGAAACTATCGCATAAAAGCACCCAAATATGATTCCTCGTGATATTTCCAGCAAAAAGGAGTAGGTATAAACAAATTATTAACTCTTCAGCTTTCACAGACATTTAAAGATTTTTCAAATAAATAAACCGCATAAAAATTGGATAAGCAGTTCAGTTTTTACAGTTTTACACAGCTTCAAAGACAAAATTTTGTGATCTTACTGCATATACATTTTTTTCCCACGGAGGTGTTAGTGGTAGCATTTTTGGAAAATCTTTAAATGCTAAGGAGTTAAGGATTCAGCACCTATTTTCCTGGAAATGACATTAATAATCAGTCTTGACTCGGTAATCCGGATCTCCTTTAATCCGGATATCACGCTAATCCGGACGACTAAATATTTCCACTATGTCTTCTATAGTCCGGATTTCAGCAGCAATGTTGACTCTAAAATCCGGATATTTGAGATTTTCAGTGTGAAATGGTAGATTTGGTCTCGTACTTTTTTACGGGACTGTTTAGCAATTGACATGATGCTGGCTAATTTCTAACAAATAAAACATTTATCGACTTTTGTTCCGCCTTTTTATTTGTTTGGATTGTGTTTCCTAGAAAAAAGTGATTGCGCTAATCCGGATGTTCCAATGATCCGGATTACCCCTTGCAATAATTGATCCGGATAACGAAATTGGTGCTATCCTGTTCTGTACTTGATCGAATAAAACGCACCTGTTAAGTCATATTCTATAATACGTGAGTAGATATACGTTAAATTGAATAATTCGCGGAAAATAATAAATATTTACTAAGAACAATGAAGTTTTGTTGTATTTTTGTAATGGAGCGGAGCGTGGAGCGGAGCGGAGCGAAAAAATTTTAGTCGGAGCGGAGCGCTGGAGCGGAGCGGTTTCAAATTGGTCGGAGCGGGAGCGGAGCGGAGCGAAAAAATGTGTCGCTCCAAATCCCTGACTATAAGGCACAATTCAGACTTACTTTATAGTTTATTGCCAGCTTTACTTCCAGACAGGTATAAATAGTAATTATAATAATGGTTACGTAAGGCTCTTTATAATTTAGTTCAAAGTTTAATTCATACCAGAAATAAGACAAAACTACATTTCAGTAATTTAAAGTTTTTGTAAGGCTTTATATAAGGTATCTAAAATGTTTTTTTCTGAAAACCTTTCCATTCCCTTATTAAAAATATCTAAAGTTCTTAAGTAACTCTTATTTTAAGTTTCTTTCCAAATTGAAGTTAAGTATCATTTTGCGAGGAGATTGCCATGGCAGACTCTGTGGCTCACTTGGATGAGTCACACTCGACGATGCTAGTAATCTAGAGGTGCGGAGATCGAATCTCGGCGTGGTCAAACATTTCCGGGCATGTGATGCTGTGTCAATACGTTACTTTTACCTTATAATAAAACTATTTAAGCCTTTAAAAGAGATTTAACAATAGCCTTTAATAAGTTATACGAATGCCTGAAAAAAACGATTATAATACCTTTTCATATCCTTATGTAAATGGTTTGATAATGTTTAGAGAATGCTAAAAAATTGTGATTTCTCTGAACTATTATGGCATTATTCTTCTTCTGTGTACCACCTTGTGGGACAGTGCATATCCGCACATGCCCGAAAATGTTTGACCACACCGAGATTCGATCTCCGCACCTCTAGATTACTAGCATCGTATAATGCGACTTAACCAAGTGAGCTACAGAGCCGGTCATGACAATCTCCTCGCAAAATGATACTTATGGCCTGTGCTTCGGTAAGGTATCTGACAGGTGCCTTTGCAACGCGTAATTCCTTACCGAAGCTTTCCCTTACTTCAAAGGTATACAGCGTATGGATACAAACCTTAAATAAGCCTTCCATTTTTTGCTGGAAGTTAACTCACACACATGCATATATTCTTCTATAGCACAGTCGCGGTTTCATTTTTATAGTGTGACATCCGTATGGTCATCCAATAAATTGTTCACCGTAGTTTTATAGAAGGATGGACTTTGTGATGTTTTAATGAATTGACACTTATGAAGTGCTCTGAAATACATAATTTCTTAATTAAAATTCCTTGAAATCTTGCATGAAACCCATACATACACTCACTCATTGTTATGTTCGGAACCAATTAAGGTGACCTCTGCGCAGAAATTGACTTTATTTTATTGATAAATGTATAGATTTAGGGTGCATTGCAGAAGATTCGGTAAAGAATAGTCAAGCATTTCTATAGAATCAACTAACCCTTTGTAGTGTTTACGAAAAATGCTGCGATATATGAGGTTGGCTGGGTGGTAGCGTGTAGGACGGGCAATCAACGATGCTAACTGCGGAAATTTTGTTTTTCTTTTTTTTTTGCAAATTCGTTCAATGACAGAAAATGATGATATGAAGCAAATGACGTACGCCTTTTTTTAAGCATAATTTAGTGCTACAATAAGATTCTATTGGATTAAAAAACGGCGTCAAATGCCATTATTGGACTATTATTCAGTGGTTATACCATAAAGTAAGTAATTGGAATAGAGATGGAACTCCATATAAAATTAAATTCTACTGAAAAACATTTCACCTTTGAGTGTGTGCTGTAAGTAACGTGTACATACAGGAAGATATCTTTCCTGTTTGTACACTGGCTACTAACACACTCAAAGGTAAAATGTTTTTCAGTAGATTTTAATTTTATATGGAGTTCCATCTCTATTCCAATTACTTACTTTATGGTTATATCCTGTAAAGTGCCCCTATTATTGTTAGAAGAGAATATGTTACGAAGTATTATAGGGATGAAATTTTTACTTGGGACCCTATCAGTGGCGTAGATAAGGGGGGGGGGGGGGTTAAGGGGATCACCCCCCCTCGGTTACACTTTTTTTATTACTTTAGGTATGTAAAACAATGCAAAAGTAAACTTTTTGCTGGAATTATTCAACGTGTGTAATGCTTCATAAAAACGTGAAACCATTGTCAGAACTGCAATAGCAAATCTAGCTAGCACTTCCTCAAATTTAAATTGAGAAGCGTATCGATAGAATAGAAAGCTATATATAGCACATGGCTTTACGTTCGGCTACTTTTTCACATTCGATCTGGAGTTTCGCACAGGCAAAAGCGCTACTGCACTAATCTAAAAAATTTAAAATTTGACGATAGGTTTTTATCGTATATAGCAGGACAAAGCAAGTCTTGACTTTCTCTAGTTGTTCGCAACTTTATTGAATTTAATACGAAAAACTAACTCTCAAACCTATAACCAGGATTATTTTTTTTTTAATAAATCTTCTGTAAAAAAAAATTTTGAAATATCTAAAATTGAAAGATATATAGTCTTAATGCAGGCAGTAATTCGAAAACAAATTAACAAACAAACGGAGTTTCGCGGTACCCTAGTGTTCTGTGAAGATCTCTCAGGGGCTTCGCAAAGATTTCCAAAAATTTAATAATTCAAACAATCCAAACCAAATTTTTTTTTGTAAGTTTTAACATTCCGAAGCTTAAAGGCCTGTATTTATAAACATACCTTAACTCAGGGAACCCTTTAGTCAAGGATTCCGAAATTAAAAAAATTAAATGTCATTTCCGGTAGTTTTTCATTGAAATAATTTCTATTTACGAGTCGATGCATCCTTGATTTAAGGCGAAACTCAAAGAGACCTTAAGTTTTCAATAAAATTGAAATATAATAACTCAAGGTAGGTAACTAGCTACCTTGACTTCAAGTGAGGTTGACTATAGAAAATTTCAAGGCTTCCTTGAAATTGCCTTAAATCGAGGATGCATTGACTCGTAAATACAAATTATTTCAATGAAAAACTACTGGAAATGACATTTAATTTTTTTAATTTCGGCATCCTTGACTAAAGGTCTCCTTGAGTTAAGGTATGTTTATAAATACGAGCCTTAGTCTGCTACACTGTACTGGAAATCAACTTAACTGTAAAATATTTGACCAGCATCAGAGACTCGACCGATTTTCTTTTACAAAGGAAGTAGTGTGTACCAGAAAATAAAGCATGTCCACAGTCTTTGTGACGAGGTTTTTCGGATTTAAATTAAGGAGCAAATAAATTAAATTTGTCTCAGTCCAACCTTTTCTACAATTGTTTTAAACGAATGTTTAACAGTCCGAATTTTAAGTTTTACTCACATTTTTGGTCTCCTTTTCAAACAATTGGATGATAGCTAGGGCCTCACAATTTATAGCAAATATATATTGTTTTACACTAACTCCTAGTGAATCATGGTGCGTTGACGACTACTGTGTGAAATCAACAACGATTCTAAGACAACTGAATTCGAAGTGTGATACGGTTGTCAGCCATTCCACTAGTCGAGGTTTTTGCTCGGATACTCCAATCAGAGTTGCAAAAATTTGTACGAAAATTGGAGTACTGCGGATTCACTCACCGTAGTAAAAAAAAAACAAAATCATCGATGCAATGTTTTCAGGACTCATTGCTTAGCTAAAAAAAACTGCTAATTTGAAGTGTAATAAATCCACAAATTGTTATTCTGAAATGGAACATTTGATTACCGTAAAAGTACAAGAAATCTTGCAAAATGATCCCCCTCCTCTCCGAAAAGCTATCTACGCCACTGGACCCTATATACAAACCTATATCCATGTATAAACCTAGAGGGCACGCAAAACCCAACATATTCAATTTCATGTTTCTTGTAGGTGACGAAGAGGCAGATGGTGTAAAAAAAGGACTAGGCCACTCGAAGATGCCCAGGGGACGGAGAGAATGCCTTTACAACGGTGCAGATTAGGCAACGAAGATAGGGCTCCTCAACGAGCAAGCTGCGGCATGCGCTTGCTGGAGCTCAGAGTGGTAGGTTTTGGGCTGGGTTTGCGCTGCCCATTGCCCCCTGTCCTCTACATTAAGAAGGAATCTCGCATGCTTAAGGTATAGGATTATAAACAAAGGGGTTTAAAATTGGGAAAACTCTTATAATGAAGACTGGTGGCTGCGTGAGCAGAGTGGCGAGGTTTTCTACCCGCTTCGCTATATGGTTTTATAACCGACGAGGTCAACACGGTCTTCCCGTGGTGTACAGAAGGCGCACTTTGCCCACCTCGGCGAAACGGGGCCCATTCGTGGCCCCCCCCCCCCCCCGGCGACCGTAAAAGAATTTGCAGCGCCACCCATGCATTTTATGAAGGGGAAAGAGGCACACACCTCCGTCAACCCATCTTTAACCCGGAATGGGACTCGGGGAAACTGACCAGTTCTACTCAGCACCTAGCATTATTAATAACCCCTACGTGCAAATTAATGTGGCTGAATTGATGTGGCGAATGTCCGCTTGGGGCTTTCAATTTTTTTTTACAGAGCAATTAAGGAACGCCACAAAACAAATAAAACACAAAAAAACATAATAACATGCACTTATCTTTGACTTTGTCTTTTTTATTTGTTCTGGGAATCTCCTTTTTTGGATTTTTGCACTCTCCACCTTTTTTTTTACTTGTCATTCACATGTTCCAAAAGCCAAGCAAACCCTCCCCCCCCCCCCCCTTGACAGATTTCACAACCGACCGCCATAACCAATCTCCAATTGTCCATGGCCGCCAAAAAAAAATTGTCAAATTTGCCCATATTTATGATATGGCAATGCCACTTCATTATGGGCAATCTGTGGAAACAGCTGTTGCCTTTAAGAATAATCATGGCCGGATTTCTCATATGGGTAACCTGGGCAGCTGCCCGGGGCGGCAGATTTTTAGGGGCGGCAATTTTTGAAAGTATCCCTTGGTTTTAAATTCTGCGAAAAAGCATTTTGGAAACTCGAAACGAAGTTGACATAATTAGACACACATTTTAATTCCATCCTTCTAATTTATTAATGTTAGGTATATTCCAGGGCGCCCAATAAACTCAACTGAAACTCAACTGGTCGCGCGTAGTTCAGTGAGGATAGAAGTAGAAAGTATTTTCGTAACGCATTGAATTTATCTTAAACAAGGGAAGGGATCTAGCATATACTTCAGTGTCCATTTTAATAGGAAGGCTTGAGTAGCTTTTGTGTGCAATAATCAGGGATCTGGAGCGGCTCAACTTTATCACTCCGCAACCGTTCGAAGACATTATCTGACAGTATCCTTTTGTACGATATAAATAATCGAAATTTAGCGCAAATGTTGTTTAAATTGTACAAATCTTCCATGTAATTAAAAATGGAATAAATCAGGCTAAAATGTCAATTCAATACTTTTAATTTGAAAAACCTAGAAGAAATTGCTACAAAAAAATGGCTCCACTTTCTCATGCAAAAACTGTTCCTCGCTTTGCTCATTTCCTCCGGGAGTTTGATTCGCGTCGACCTTCTCCGCTCCGGATCTGTGTAACAGCCAAAGAATTCCTGAACCTACCTCTTGGACATGTATCAATACATGATTTCCCCACTATACGACTCGTCAAATGGAGGGTATCTGCCGTCATCGTCTTGACCATTGCTCGTAAACTTGTATAAATAATTTAATTTTTTGGAATAGTACATTGCCAAAAACTCGCTTTCGTACTAAACGAGATTGGGACAGATTGATCTAAGAATTGGTAACCCTAGGCAGCCCATACATGGAGAATCCATGGATTCTGTGTGGGTAGACCCAGTGTCCCTATAGTTAGTAAAAGCTAGCACATATTTTCGATTTTTCTATCTTTACTCTATTTTCTTTCTATTTAAAATTAGCCGCGATTCAACTGGGATGTAGTCATAAATTGGTTTCAGGGGGTGTCCAATTCGGGATATTAGAAATAGTGCGTTAGCTATAAAATGTTCTGTAACACGTTTCTGTCGTGTGTATAGGTTTAAAAAAAATTCACAATTTGTACGTTTAAATTTTCAAAAACTCCCCTGCCAAAAAATCATACTACATAACATGACGCTAATAAACAATTTTAGTTGTTGAGGTTAGGTTATTCGTTCATGACTTCTAAAACGTTCAAAAATGAACAAAAATCTCCGAAAGTGGAAAGGTATTTAGAAAATCTTCTGAACACATTCTAAAGAAAGTCGATGTAATGAATATGCATCATTTCAGTTTTAATGTTGTCGTCATTGGAATTTCAATGCTTTTTTAAACAAAGTCGTGAGGGGTCCAAACTCCATGAACCTTCCCATGGACCTTCACCTTGCCCCATCACTCGGAAGCACCATATTGTCAAGCAAACAAAATTACATCGGTCACTCGCGCAAAATACTAAACGTTCTTCTCACATACCACACCACAGCGAACGTTTTGCCTAGCATGTGTATGCGACTACTACTACTTTCAAATTTAACCAGTGGCGGAGGGCGGCTATTTAGCTACTGCCCAGGGGCGCCATAGACGCTAAATGCGGCCCTGAGAATAATTCACACGCATAAATGTAGATCTTTGAATTTGAACGGGATTTTTACAAATATCAATGATTTGAAATTAATCTGATCAAAGACATTTGTAGAAACCAAGACAATTCAAGAATTGACACGTATGTATGTGTCTGAATTAATCCATTACAATGGGTCAAAATATATGACTAAATATAACTTAGTAGGAGAGGTAGGGGTAGGGGTAGTCGGACCTAGTCCATTTTCTATCGACCCAAAGTATATGCCATAATTAGGCGTTGATCAAAATTTCCGGCCGATAGCGATGTTCTGTCGAAAGTTATGGCCGAATTAAAATATCAAGGAGGGGTAATTTGTATGGGATGTAAGGGAACCCTTGGTCCGATTTGGCCCATTTCAGTACCGTCCAAGATTTTATCTTGGATTTTATCATTAGCGGGATGACTTATACGAAATGTAGTTTGTTTGACCGCGCGTGGATATTCTTTAGTTGGATTTCGGCAGGGTGAATTGTAATTTGAGTTAATATCATTATCACATCTGATTACGTTTTCCAAAATTTTACGATTTGGATTAAGCCAAGAATACAAAAAAATTATGGTAAATGTGATTTTGTACTGAAAACCATTGTAAAGTGTTGGGACAAATACCAATGTCAATACGACATAAAAGATTCAACAATGCAATATAAATATGTATTGTGTACAATCTACAAATTCCGAAAACAAATATAAACAGCAAAGCATCCACAAAATCGATCTTGAACCCTCATTAAATGATGTTCGTCCATCTCTAATTAAACGTTGCGGGAGTATTTTTTGTTGTGCTACACAACTTTTGCTGCGACAATCACTAATTGAAGATCTTGTACATTCATTTTAAATTGTGACCGAAAGCAACCACATCTCGACTACTCCACAACAATATATCGAGATCAAGAAACGCATATTTTTATTAAAACAAAAGGTAACTCTTCACGAGTATGCAGCGTGTATGGTGGTTGGTTGGTTGGGCGAGAAGATGGACGAATCGTCTTGGCACATTAGCAAAACCGGGTGGAAAAAAGGCCAAGCGAGCAACCTGAATTACGATGATGACGGCAGGGACGACAACCGCGCGACGACGATCCCGTACAAGAACAACAATATTGAAATGCCCTCTGCTTGAAATACAGTGAACGACTTCAAGAGCAATATTTACTGTCGGATACCATCAACGGCTAAACAGGCATTAAATTCTTGGCTCCGATAAGTCACGATTCGAATTTAGATTCAACGGGGAGCTCTCGTTTGAGGATTTCTTTACAGTGAGGGATAAGGAGCCTAGCCATGTTTACCGCGCTTGTCTTTTCATATCAAAGGCATTTCGATTTTGCAGCCGCTTTTGGAATTCTTCAGGCGATTGGTGCAGGTGATCTCTTTACGTACTTGTTTTGCAATTTATTTAATTTTTTCGCATGTACCAATAATGTAGCAAGTTCGGTTAGGTAGGGTGGCATTGAGGTTTTTCTTCAAGGATTTGAAATTCATATAAAATTATTGAGCTATAACGGGCTCCTATAAGGATAGACAAAGGTCCTATTACACCAACAAATTTTTAAAATAGTTGCTGTTTTTTTTTTGGCTGCACCAATGAAAAAATAATAGACAAAATTTTGATAGCAAAACTTCACTTTATTGGTTAAAATGCAAGTGAATAAAGTCGTTGGGCCCTCTTGTCAACTAGCCAAAAGAACTAAAAGTTTTCTCATTTCTGAACCAATGTATTTTACATTCGATATTACCTTTGTGAAATCACTTTTATTTGAATATATAAATATTTAATTACATTTTTTTCGATCATCAACGACGACTTCTCTTTAGACTTCTTTTTGCGAAACGTCTGATTCTAAAGGCATAATGCTCTACTTGACATTCATGTTTTATTTGTAAACCATATCAACACGCTGTAGGAGTAGGTATACTGCATAAATGCTTCAGGTCAGGCAGGATTTTGAACGTGATCTTTTATGGTTTGCGCATCTTGAAATGTTTCCGAAAGATACATTGATATGGGGAGTTCACGATCCATGCGCGGTAGTGCTGGTGGTATGTATGCATGTTTTATTTGCTTTTTCGATTATGCCGATATGGTTTATGGTTAACGCGACATCTCAAGGGTATCAAGTGCAATCATCGCCTCTGAACGAGTCCTTAATTAGGAGGAATTTCATGATATATGTTCAGGTCTCTTTGATATGGAGCGACAAATATTTTTGTTTCGGAATAGGTATCGAATTGTGATTGAAAATAAAATAAGCAATATGTAAAAATGTTCAGTTAAAATAGGGAAATACCCAAAACAAAACTTTCCTGTTGTTATGAAATATAGACCATCTCTGGGTCTGGAGTCTCAAATGACAATTATTTTAATAGCTTATATTCCTTCGAAATAAAATGAATATGTTTTCAAATTCAATTATCAATTTTCCAACTCAAATTAACACTATTCCAAATAGAAATTTCCGGTTGAATAGACACTGGGACAAGGTCCGTTTATTCGTTAATTTTTAAACTACCTACTTTTGTTTGAAATATAGGAATCCTTAAACATCAAACTTTAAGCATACTTTAATCGAAATCGCAATGAATTTTGAAAGCATGCACTAAAAAATGTAAATAGCTGCAAACTTTTATTACGAAAAAAATCTACTAATTTTGATAATTTCCTTCCAGACATTCAAAAATGCATCAACCCCCGAGCAAAGTTTACAATTGCCCTCAGTGTAATTTTCAAGCAAAAATTTCGGGTCACTTGAAACGGCATTTACGAATTCACACCGGCGAAAAACCCTACAAATGTCCATATTGCACTTTCCAGTGTAACACATCGGTATGTATTGAGATGAAATTTAATTTAGTTACAATAAATCAAATTAATGTGTTGATCTTGTTCTTTGTTTTCAGGAAAATTTAAGAAAACATGTGCTAACCACGACCCTTCACATTGGCCGCTACCTTTACGAATGCCAACATTGCGGACCAACTGATTTTTTCAAAACAAATTTTCACAAAGACTATCGCAGGCATTTAATTACTGCACATCGAGAAAAATTTTGAAAAAAGGGAAATTGGCGAATAGTATGCTATAAATAAATGAATAGTAGATAAGTACAAACTTGAAGCACATTTACGTAGTTTGATTATTCATAGCTTTGGTCCACCGAACATAAAAGAAGAAAATGCGCTATTATGACAACATTTCACCATCATTATCCCATTTGCCAAATTACCAATTTGAATCATCATTTTCCCCAAAAGCAACCGATATTCCTTGTGACAAAATTACACAAGTAATTTTGAATTTAATTTGTTATCAGTTGGCTACCCTTACACATTCATAGACAACATTTATTTTTTTTTATTGGCTTTGGAATCATTGAACGAAATTAGAGAAGATGTCCACACATGCGCGCTTTCGTCTTCCCTATCGTCTTCAAGCTCCGTTTCCACTTTCAACATTGAACTTGTCATTGACTGCGTCACAAGGGATCAGAAGAGATGCATGCCTCATTGGGTGCGGTTCTGAAAGGCACCGGTCGAATGTTCCCACAACATGCGTTGTCCATTCTAATCCTATAACTGCGGTTTTGCGGATCAGCAACTAATTTCGGTGTTTTCCGTATGTCAACCTATGTGGAATATGTAAACGAAAAGTTCCGGAGAATATTTCTTATTCGTAAAATCGCAGTTAGAGGATCAGAATGGACAACATGTTGTCGGAACATATGCGACCGGTGCGTTTCGGAACCGTAACCATTCTCTCGACCCACATCTCTTTATTATTTATCGTTCGGTATGTGTCGCGGTTTTGATCAGAATGGGTAAATGATAAGTTCTTTCGTTAATAGTATGAATAGATGGTGAGTTGTTGACATATTCAACATTTGCAATCTGGAATGCCTTTCTTCAATAGAATGAATGCATTCCTTCAATAGCGCAGACATCTCAAGTTTCAACTGTCAAAATGACGAAGACGAACGAAAATTGAAAGTGTCTGGACAGGCTCAATGATCACTCACAACTATTTTCACAAACGTCAAAAATAAATGGCAAATTCTAAAGATCGATCCACACTTTTCAGTCATCAATGTACTGAAAAGTGTGGTTCGGCCCTAAAGCTTTCTACAGACTTCAGACGATTTTCCAAAATCTTGAGATTATACAGGGTGCAGCAGAATCGCATGTTTTTGAACTGGTAGTACGCGGCGACGAAAGGGGATATTGTCCTTGAATGAATTTTGGCAGACTGCCCATACAACGCAGTTTCAGTCGCTGTGGAGCGTTGGAGCGTAGAGCATCGTGTGTTTATTGTCAAGCAGTACTACGATTCCGTAATCACAGTGCAACATTTTTTTGCGTAAAAATTTTAGAGTTGGACGTCGAGTTGCAGACAGTGGCGTGTGGTCCATAGATGCGGTGGATGCGCCGCATCCCTGTAAATTTTATCCCTGTAACAATTAAAAACATTTTTCCTCTTTCTATAATTTTTCAGCTTTAGAATTTAGCATAATTATATATTAAAACATATCCAAATTTTAAAGTAACAATTAGCTTAAACAAATTTAATTCAATTTGAAAAATATTACTCTCAGTTTCGACATGATTCATTGTTCTCGCCTTTCAATTTGTAATCAATCATCTTTAATGGTTCTCAGCTCTCAATAGCAATAGAAAGATCCCATGGATGCGTTGATAATTTTTCGACCATAGCGATTCCGATTCGCACTCACAGAATGTTCAAAGTCATATGATACACTTTAGATAGCTGAGACACACTGGATTCATTTTGTTCTCACCAGAGCTTGCGCTTCCCTTGAGTGATATGTTTTGGGGTGATGTTTCTCACCTCATCAGAGTCACTTGGGCCCAGTTTCTCGTAGAAATTTAACAACCGCGATAGCTAACTATCTTGTCAAGATTGCTTTAAGTCGACATCTCGCTTACACAATGTCTTGACATTTAAAGTTTCGCTATTCAGTACCCATGGGCTGGTTAAGTCTTATCGTTTAGACGAGACACGCACCTGGTTTTTGGAAAAGTTTTAAAACTTGTCCGCTCGTGTGGCAATACCAGATCAAAGCTAATTGTCTTCGAAATCTCACCCCGACGTCACAATAACGTATTCATTTCTCATTGTTTGTGTTGCCGGAATCGGTTGGCGGAGGTAAATATACTAAATTAATGCATTTGTTTAATTCCTATTCGTATTTACTTTAGTTTGGAATAAAATTGCATATCGGACATCACGAAGTATTCCATCGAATGCCTTTTTTAAATCGATGAATACAAAGTGCAATACCTTTCGTGCTGCTCTATACTTTTCCATCGCAATACGAATGCACTGAATCGCATCAACAGTTTGTGTCGCATATGGCTTGTGATCACGCCGGTGATACATAATCAAGAATTGCTCGATCAATCGCTTTATGTCGCCAGCATGGTTTCTATATCCTTACCCCAGGAACTGCTGGCTGGCTAGTGCCAGTTAGAACGTTATTTCGACTGCGGATTTTGTTAATAACAACGTCGACGTGTCGATTCGACTTCATCATGGTGTCTAAGTGAACCCCAAGGATTTTAGGATGTGTGACAGTAGGAATAACGTCTCCTGCAGTGAAAGACGCTATTCTGTTGAACTCCTCTGAGCACTCCCTCTTATGTGTGGGATGAGGTGCCTTAGTGAAATGAAATGAAAGCATAGTTTGATCGTATGGGCGACGTATCTATCTATCACATTTTCTGGTCTCTAATCTAAGATGACACTAACGAAAAAAAACATTAAACCTATTTTTCTCCCATTTCTTCAGAACAATTCCAATGTAAAATCTTATGTTGCTCCTCACGCACAGTATAACTTCGACCTTTTGTTAAATTTAAGGTTTACACTTCGATTCACTCACTCAGCACAAGAATAACGACAAACGACGAATAATGTTTTACGTTTGTTTCATATAAGCTCTGTTACATTGGACCAGCGCTTACTTATCGTTTCCGAATTATGAACGCGTTTCCATATGCTATAAGTATTGCCAGCCTAGAATTACACAAATGAAAGAGAGCTTTACATTTTATTTGACG
This sequence comes from Microchrysa polita, assembly GCA_949715475.1. Taxonomy (NCBI): domain Eukaryota; kingdom Metazoa; phylum Arthropoda; class Insecta; order Diptera; family Stratiomyidae; genus Microchrysa; species Microchrysa polita. The sequence goes on along the minus strand of OX454418.1, from coordinate 85,027,284 downwards.
AATTAAGCAATTATATTAATGTGCGTTTTGCATACTTTTAGGATAAAATTAACGAGACTTTGAGGAAACTCACATTATAAATTATACATGCTTTAACGATTTGATAACTTAACAACGCTTTAAAGAATTGATAGCTTAAAGTGGTTGATAAATATCTACGAGAAACCGGCCCTTGAATTGATTAGTGCTATCGTTATATGGTTTGTGCAATGGGTTATGGTGAATATACGTGTTTTGTAAGAATTTTGTTTAATCGGATTCACACTTCCAACAGGGGAACTACTTTCTGGATTTGATTAACGATAACGATTAAACCATATATATTGTACTGCAATTTAAATAATGCAAGTACATTCTACGATGTATTTTTAATTCAGTGACATACGATTAGATCTAGTTTCCAAGGTTTTGACTGGATTAATTTTAATCAAATCCACGATTTGTTTGTATGTATAGTCTGTCTGGCTATAACAGTACATATTTGAGATGAGTATACATTTTTTTTATGAAATTGTTTCATACACAGGGTTGTATGGGAATATATTTTGCGGTTTTATGTATAATGTTTTTGAATAGAACATTTTTTGAAAATATCTAAGGCTCCATGCCTCCATGACACAGTCATATTTCTATTCAAATTTCTAGTCATATCATCAAGCCCACTCGATTCATTCGGTTTAAATTTTTACACGGGCACTAAAATTAATCGAGTAGGCTTTAGGATATGATAATATCTATTATCATATACACTCGGCTTCACAAAAATCGGGCCACTCGCCACTTTCGAACTCGAATTCTATTTTCTCAAAAAGTATGAAACTTACGACTATGAAAGTTATATTTACAGAAAGTGCATTTAATGGCAATTCAGATGACTATGATTTTTATCTGAAGTACCGTTAACTCACATTACAAACGATTTGCCTGTTTTGATTAGAGTTCGCGCTTACCGTGTGATCCGGTTTCATTGAAGTTCAGTGTATATGACCAATATAGAGCCCTAAATCTAAATACATATTATGGCATAGTATTAAGCCGAACGAAGCAATATTTTTGTCACCCATTTAGAATGGATTTTGCTTCTTTCGTCCGCTATTATACTGCTTTAGTTCTATTTCAAGGAAAACAGTATTTCAATTGATTGTTGCTAGTCCGAAGCGGAAATGTAGACCGAGTGAGAACGGCAGTTGTTGCTAGTCCGAAGTGATGAGCTAGACGACAGGCTGTAGCGCTGGGTATGTCACGTCGTTCGCTTCATCGCATCTTACATGATGATCTTAAGTTTCACCCGTACAAGATAATGATCGTCCAGCAGTTTAGTGAAGGGGATTTTGTGCAGCGCGGAGAGTTTTCTCGCGTAATGGACGCAATTTTTACGGAATTTGTATCCAGCAACAAGGACAGGCAACAAGGGTGGTCTGGCTGGTCGAGCGGTTAGTGCGCGCACCTTCGGTGCACAGGCTCATGAGTTCGAATCTCACCGTGTTCCATTGTGTTTTTCGAACTCACGAGCTTGTGACAGACTATGATCTCACTCAGATGTTAAACGAGTACCCATTTATGGGGATAAATAACACTGCTGAGCGTGATGCTGATCTCATTACCTCATCAAAAAGCAGATAAGATCTTGGAAATAGGATGTCACTAACACATCCTGCGGCCTTAGTCCAATGTTGGATTGTCGCGCCTGTTATTTATTTTAACAAGGACGTCATCTCCAAAACATTATTTTTCGAAATTAATTAAAGTGTGTATGTATGTATATTTCAGAACTGCATTAAAAAATTTATTACTTAATGCTTGTTTTTATTAATTTTATCGAACCATTCATTAAATAGTGCAAAACAAGCCTACAAAATCTAGGCTAAAATCATCAAGATTTTGCATACATTTTCATAGATTTTGTACCGAGATTATAACCAAAATCTCGACCAAAATCTCTACAAAATCGTGGTGAGCTCTGCCTTTGACAAAAATTTCAATACTACAGTCAATGCCTTCTAACCCATTTTCCTATCTGTCCACGATTTTGTACAGATAAGTGTGATTTTTTCACTTTTTGACGAACATAAATCATTGACATCTATAAGATATATTCTACTTCTTGTTGTAACAAATTAATATAAATAGCAATTTCAGTTGAGCATTAAATTGTCGGTGTTGCACGTTGGATGCATGGTGAATTTTAGGTTTTTGAAAAATTATCACACTAACCCAGTGGCTCCCAATCGAAATAATCCACAAAAATATACCTATACAATTGTTGCCATTTTGCAACGCTCTGCAACAACCGGTTACCAACCCCTGGTGTATTTTAAAAGAAGTTCGCAAGAAAACCATAATTCATTAATGGCAAGCAAACCAAAATTTATTAATGGCATCAATATTAGAGTTGTACCCGCGCCGCATGCATTTTCATTGAGAAAATCGCAGCCGACAAAAATTTCATTTTCATTCCACCCGAGGTCTATCCAGACCTTTAGATGGAGAATGACCGCCACAACCACAGCATGAAAAGTGACCACCGGTTTATGTCTAAAAATCAGCAACTGAAAACACATGATTGTCACGACAGATTGTCCGAAATATTGCATGGCAATATGTTCCAGACGTCCAATAAAAAAATTGAATTCGATGGTCACATCACCTTCCAATTTATCTCGCAAGCAAAAATCTCTTCAATCGATCGGAGGATCTGTGGCCCCCATTACGCTGATGGATCGGTTTCCTAACGATATCATATGTACAACTACAGTCACAATTGTTAATTTTGTAGAGGAGTGTCCTATTCACACACAGGAAGTAGTCATATTCCAGACACATTGCATGGTGTGCGTCTATTCTACACAATAATTCACCACACAGTAATTTCCCGGATAAGTTTTTTATTCAAGACAAACACCAGAAGTTTGTTAACGTCTTGCTGGAATCACATTAAAAGCAGAAAACGAATCCTTTAGTGGTGGAATTGATTGATTAGTATGTAATTAGTTTCATCTTTTGCCTTGATGCAGCAACAAAAACAGCTGCGATAATGCAGAACAATGCATTTTAAACGGGTGACGTCAGTTTCGCAACATACTATTGCTGTTCAACAGCAAAATGACGTTACCCATTTAAAATTCATTGTGCTGCTTTCGTCCGCAGGTAAGCTGCATTTGTTCTACTTGAAGCATCATGCTGAAAAACACATTAGACGCGGTGAATGCTGACGAAGAATTCAGTACGATGCAGTTTACGTGAGTGGTGTAATGTTGACAACATATCACATTTGCTACCAGCATGACGTCACCCAACGCCACCTAGAAATACCATAGCCGCAACTCAGCTGCAAGTTTCCCTACTAAATTTTGAACGGACATGGGCAAACAACAAGCATATGACGTTATTAAAAGGAACAGCAAAACAGTGTAAATTTATTCGGGAATTTGACGTTTAAGTGGCTACATTGCGGCCTTAATATATAGACGGCGTTGCGTCAACCCGTAAAATCAAAGCCACCTTCACTAGAAGCCGGGAAGCAGCAATACATGCACACAAAACGAGCCTATGAACATGTCGTATATACGTTGCACGATGCACTAACACAAGTACAGCGCATGTAAAAAAACCGTGTCTGCTCTGATAAAAATCGCGAAAACACGTGGAAAATTCACTTTTTGTCGGGATTTTGTTCTTTCACTGCATTCTAGAGACTTTAATTCACGACACATTGCACTTTTCGCGACGAAAATCGACCGGGAACCAATACTTTTCGTGTAAAGTCTGCCGCGACCCAACCCGATTTGCCTTTACCGCAATGTAAATTTTCGATCTGAACAGGCCTATGATTTGGCGTTTAAGTATATGAACGTGTTCTGCTACCGGGCTTGTATAAAGATGGCTTTGCGTAAAATGCATTGGACTGCATTATCGTTGATGCTGCTGATGTTGCTGCATCATATTTATTCCAAGAATTATCTTCGAACAAAACGTCTAAACTGGCATCACGAACCCTCATTTGGCTGCTACTTAGCATCTACACTTGCTACCAAATGGAGACATAAAATGACATAGCCGAAATTTCATTTTAGAGTGTTTTTTTTTTTTTAATTTATTATTAATCGGTCTCTGCGCGTTTGAATTATTATACGGCAATTCAAGAATTATTCAATTTCACACAAAAGAAGGTCCCTCTAGATTAGGCGCCAAATGGCTGCGCGTCCAAAAACTGGCATCGCGTGCAGCCATTTGGCTGCTACTTAGCATCCACACTCCAAATGGAGACGGAAAATGACATAACCAAAATTTCATTTTGGTGATTTTTTTAAATTCAATTATCAAAATCGGACACTGCGCGTTTGTATTATTACACGTTTTGATGGAATGACCAAAGCCATTTGGCTGCACGTGTCGCCATTTGGCGACTAATCTAGATGGACCTTAAGAGATTAGAAGACGGGGCTTCCCAGCAGTTTTGTATTATTTGAGAGTGGTGAGCACACAATAAGCAGACCGTATGTCTCACATATGAGCGAGCATCGGAAGGTTAAAATGAATTGGGCCGCTGCTGCTGTCTATTCTATTTGAAGCATAACAGCTCGAAATATTTTGAAAAAATCACTCCGCAACATTAGCATCTCAAATGTCCAACCGCCATTTGCAGTTTCGCCGCGTCGCTTTTTTCATATAGCCATCCCTCTTTCTCTATGCCTCGCGCTCTATCAACACTTGACTTCGTTCTTGTTCGCGTGGATGTGGATTTGCTGTTGGTAGTTGGTGCATTCGCCGCATTTTCATTTGTCGTTTCCCAAGTAGCAGCGTACGCGGGTGACATTTTCCAATTGCTGACGGCCGATGCCGAGTGAAATTTTATTCGACTAGTTAGTTGAATAGCTAGTACAATATTCGTTAAAAAAATCTTTCACCGGCTTGGCTTGGTTGTGTTCATAGCGAGGGACGTGCGAAAAATTATTTGGTAAAACGAAAACCCATTCCAAAGAAACGCCAATATGTCGTCGGAGCAAGTTCCCGGAGGTTTCAAAAAGAACGATCTGGTTTGGTAAGTATCACACTTAGTATCTCGTCTTATGGCTTGAGAAATTCTTTGTTTTGGAAAGAAGAGAAACGGCAATGTTGCGGGCGTTTTCCTGAAAATAAATTTTAATAACCACGAAAACATAACCTTTTCTTGTAACCAAGTTGGCGACAATGGCCGGCCATAAATTTCCCGCCTGTTTTAGCTCCGATATGGGGCGACGAAAATTTGTTGTGATAAATTTGGATCTTTAGTAGCGATTTTCTCGTCTTTTCCGCCGCATAAATATCAAATGATGATTTTTGTTATGTTTCAGGGCAAAAATGAAGGGATTCTCGCCATGGCCCGGCAAAATTTCCGATCCTCCAGCCGAATTGCGGAAGACGCCTAAGAAAAATGCTGCACTACAATGCATCTACTTTTTTGGCACCAAGAACTAGTAAGTATTAAAATATTCGTTGTTTAGAATTTAAAATTGTAAGAATTCCTGGAAAATCCAATGGGAATTCAGGCACCATATTGAAATGGCATTTATCTGTTTCTGTTGGCATTTGTTGGTGTTATCAAACAATGGCGGTCGAGATCCATGTTGGCGCGACGTTTGAATTGGGTTGGTTTGTCGCCAGCGAAGGTGGAATCGGTTGATTGGCTTATGCTTGGTAAAAGGCCATACGCGCTCTTATTCTTTTTCGTGTTGTCTAATTAAGGAATGAAGAAAAAATTGCAGATAGCTTATAGACAGTCCATTTCCACGCAATTTAACAAATGTCATTTGCAAAGAAGACGGTGGACTGATGCAAGAAATAACTCCATTTCTGTCATTGACATTTTCTCTTTAGGAGTTGAAGCTAATCGTCTGAATTCGGAAAGGAAAATAATAGTTCTAAAAATGTGTTGCTTATTGTTATAAAAAATGTATTTTGTGCAATTGTCTATTTATTACATGCTTCGTATCGTCAGATGGCTCCGCTCCGCGTTGCATCGGATTTGAATACAACGTTGCCTAACTTCCAGTGGAGCATATCGATCTAAAAACTCCCGCGCCGTCGTATCGTACTCGGTTCTGGGCTATGGGATTCAAATAAGACAAACTCTTTTGCTACCGTACGTTGTAGCGATTCAAGAGATTTATTCTCTCGAATCGAGGGGGGCTTGGCAGCTATTGGCTGTTGTAAAGGGCTTAATTAAGGTCGAGAGCGAAATTATTGCGCATTTTTATAGACCACACATACATTCATGGTCATAGTGAGATCCGGCAACGCAGAGATAGTGTGTCATATATATCTACCACTGAGCCATCGAATGGCCTGCTACCGAGCGTCGGTTGTCCCTCTCAGCCGGCTTGAGTTAGAGACGGGATTCTATTTTATTGCATAAAAAGCAACACAGCATCGTTCTTACGTAGAATATGGATGACTATGCTCGATGCCAAATTTTGATGATAGCATTTCATTAATGTTGGTCTGAAACTTTCGAATCTGCAATTGGATGGATGGAGACGACGCTATGATGGGTTGGGCTGGTTACGCCCAATACTGCAGGCGGTTGGCTTATTGTATTTCCCATTTAAGCGAAAAAGTTTCTGGTTATTAGCTCTGTCCCTTGTAAAAGGCTTAGAAGAAAGTTAACCAGGTTTACTTTGCGTGCACTCATTCTGGTAGTTTGAGCCCCAAAGAAATTGTGTCTCCAGCTTATAAGAGCGGGGCATTCGAAAATAACGTGCGAGGCTGATTCTTCATCTTCGTTTCCGAGGCGGCATAATGAATCTTGTGTGTAAATCCCTATTGTATGCAGATGTCTCCGTAAGGTACAAAGTCCGGTTATAAGGCCTTTCATTGCCCTGAGGTTCGTTTTGCTGAGACTGAGGACTTCGATGGCATGGCAACGGTTCTGACAGTGAATTTACTGATTCCGATTGCAGATTGGGCCTGTAAATGGTAGTTCGGCACCCTCTCTTGCAAGGGCATACGCTTTCTCGTTGCCTTCGATCCCTTTATGTCCTTTCACCCATTTCAGAGTTACGTTGTTTCGAGTAGCTAGGTTTTTGAGGTTTTGTTGGCATTCCCAAACCAATTTTGAGGTTGTTTTGGGACTTGCAATGACCTGTACGCTGCAAGTCGTGCCTCTTCTGGGATTGTGACGTCCAGTCGTGGTAGGTCTAGTAGTTTCTCTAGAGTTAAAGTTGGTGCACTGCGCATCGCGCCGGTTATGCTTGCGCAGGCCTGTCTCTATACTGATTCCAACTTCGCTGCAGCTGTTTTTGCTTGATTTTAGTCCACCAGACTATCGAGCCATAGGTCAGACGGGGTTTGACCACGGCTTTGTAAATCCAGTCTATCATTCGTGGTTTTAACCCCCCCCCCCCCCCCCATCGTTATCCCTATTGGTTTTTTAGTTGGGTCTGTTTGCCTTTTGTAATTGTACAACTGCTTGTTCCACGTGAGTTTGTTAACAAGGGTGACTCCCAGATATTTTACCTCCGTGGTAAACTGGAATTGTTGGTTGAATAAGGTTGGAGCATTGAGCCCTTCCAAGTTGTGTTTGCGACTGAAGGCTATTAGGGCACGATTTCAGTATCTGTGGCGCCAAATTTTGATGATGCCGTTTCAATAATATTGGCCTGAAACGACAGAATCTGCAGTCCTTTTTCTCGAAATCGTAACGGTTCTCCAGATAATTAATGTCAAAGTTTGACATTTATATGGGGTAGTTCAGTTTTTAACGGGAAATTGGGGGTATTCATACTACATATTGATGTGAATCAATAGCATTGCATCGAAAATAACATTTTAAATTTCATTTGCCTCCCAGACTAGCAAATTTTACAATTTTTGCTCGCAAATATATTTCGACTTTTCATATTATTAACATTTTTGCCAAATTGGTAAAACTTACTATTCTAGTGGGACCGATTAAAATTAAAACGTCAATTTGGTCGCGTCGAACACTTTCCCCAATGTGTAAAGCGGAAATACCCCCTTTTTCTTATCAAATTACTTAACTATCTTCACAGAAAAGTCAAACTTTGACATTGAATATCTGGAGAACCGTTACGATTTCGCAAAAAAGGATTGCAGATTCGGTCGTTTCAGGCCAATATTAATGAAATGGCATCATCAAAATTTGGCGCCACAGATACTGAAATCTCCCCGCTATTAGTGTTGTATTGGCGGGATTGGCCGGTAGGGCTACACTCCTGCACCAATCCACCACTTTAGTAAGAGCTTGTTGCATGAGTTCAGAAAAGAACCTCTGGGAATTTTCCCCTTATCAGGGTGCTGATGTCATTGGTATATTCTTGGGTATAGAAGCCAGTGTTATTTAGCTGGACCAGTAGGCTGTCGACTACAAGGTTCCCCCTGTGGGCATCCTTTGAAGCTGTATACATGGTTTCACCGACTAAATTTGCATGTACGTAGTAGAATCAAAAATTGTTGAGAAAAACACACTTCCAGTTATCCGATTGAATTCATTTAAGTTTTTTTTTTTCAATGTAACTCCCTTTTACTTCAATACAACGATGAGATCGTTTAATAAGATCCTGCATCCCTTTCAAAAAGTAGTCCGCGGGTTTGTCTTGAAAATGGTCCAAAACAGCATCTTTCAGTTCCTTCTAAGTCTCAAATTTTCGTCCTCGGAGGTCCTTTTTTAATTTTGGGAACAGGAAGTAGTCACTTGGGGCCAGGTCTGGGCTGTAGCCGCATTTGACCACAGCAGCCTTGGCCACCGCGGCGGTGTGAACTGGTGCATTGTCGTGAAGAAGCAGCACACCTTTCGCCAGTTTTCCATACCATTTCTCCACTATGTTGGCCCTCAATTGGGGCAAAAGATCTGCATAATATTTCCCTGTTACTGATGTGCCCTCTTCCTTAAAGTCAATCATTATAATTCCCTTGGAATCCCAGAAGTGGTGGCCATAATCTTTTTCCGGCTCTGCTGCACCTTTGCCTTCTTGGGGCGCTCCTCATAAGGCCTCCTCCATTCCATGGACTCCCTTTTGGTCGTGGGATCATAGTAAAGGACCATGGTTTCGTCTCCTGTCACAATTCTGTTGATAATTGCATCCGAGTCGGCGCGACACAGCTCCAAGCTCATTTGATCTGCTGAGAGGAGTTTCGGGATCCATCTTGCCGAGATCTTCCTCATCCCCAAATGGTCGGTAATAATTCTTTCGACGGTGGTTTTTGATAGACTTGTCCTTTCTGCAATCTCTGATAATTTTAGCCGCCGATCACTCAATACAACTTCCTCGACTAACTAATTGAAAATCTTGACTTATCGTTCCATTCTATACACCAACTGCGGTGCATGTCTGTAGTATTTATGGCATGGCAACTTACCAGCTCTATGGGAACTACGCGGAACTTTGTCTGTTTGGAGGAGAAGAGCCCCAGCGGGAGAAATATCGAGTTATTCAATTTCGGAAATGTCACATTGGAATTTTTGCATCAGGACCTCTAAGCGTCTATAGCTCAGTAGGTAGAGTTGCTGACCTTGTGACTGAAGGTCGGAGGTTCGAATCCCGATTGGGACGAAACTTTTTTCCCTCATTTTCCTCAATTTTTGGTATTTTTCCCAAAGTTTTGTGGTTTTGTACAGATAGACACACTCATCAGGTCTTGTGTCTGTTGTCTATCTGTGCACAAGACGACCACTTGAATTTTAGCGGCTCTTCTCCTCCAAACAGACAAAGTTCCGCGTAGTTCCCATAGAGCTGGTAAGTTGCCATGCCATAAATACTACAGACATGCACCGCAGTTGGTGTATAGAATGGAACGATAAGTCAAGATTTTCAATTAGTTAAAACTCGCACCCACGAAATTGGGAACCAGAATTAATACAGAAATTGTTCCTCGACTAATTGGACGTTTTCTTCGGTGGTCTCAGTTATTGGGCGTCCGGTGCGGGGTTCATCAAAAACATTTGTCCTTCCTCGCTTGAATTCCAAAATCCACCGGTAAATAGTCGCCTGGGATGGTGAAAAGTTGCCGTACATGGATATGAGTTCATCTCGAATCTGGGACGCCGTGTATCCTTTCAAAAAAAGGAATTCAATGACCGCGCGGTACTTGATCTGCTCCATTTCAAATACGAAATCGGAATGCGACACAAATAATTACCTAGCCCTCTATGACTCGGGGCGCCGTGTACAAGAGATTCAAAAGAAGTGTTGTCGAAGGTCCCCTCTATATCCTGGAAGGCCGCGAGCTCTATTTCTTTGCTTTCTTGAGACGACACCAACTATTTACGGTAGCGATTGCGAAAATTTTTAAATGTAATAAATTAATCAGGTCAACTAGGATGGTAAATTTTTAGTATTATGCATGCCAAAATTGATTAGGCTCATTAAAAATGAAAAGTAACTCGTTGGATTGCAATTGAGTCGTCATGAAAGTCGAGGCCGGATTATCCCAATTTCTAATTAAGTACTGACCTACCTTATAGAAATCTTCAAACTTTGACATTGAATATCTGGAGGTCTGAGTCTATATTGTACCCTAAGATTAAGAAAATATACCAGGATAGAACACTACCGTACAAATGGACTATCGAAAAGGGGACAATTTTCGGTGTTCTCCTTGTCTTTCTATCCTACCATATGTATTAAGTCTGGCTGTCATCTCAGTATATTGGTTGAATGAATGAATGAGATAGCAAATGGCCCCACATTTTTGGTCTATGACTCTGTCCTTCTATTTTCTTAGTCTGTGATTGTACCGCTGTTTTTTTTTTCTCACATAATGTGACACTATTGTCTATACCTAAATGTGTTTACATCTTAAATTAATTGGCACAGTGGCAGCACATTCTCCAAATGTTGCCACAGTACTCAACAAAGAAGCATCAGAATCAATATAATTTGAAGACAAGACATGTTAGTAGTAATCAACCAACTCAATTATTCGGTCAAAAATGGTAAAATAAATCCGGTAAAACCGCATCCAATGGATTACTATTTGACAAAGTTAGACGCCTTTAACTCTTAAAGTCAGGTGTGTTTCTACTGTTCTGCAGAACAGTTTCGTTTTTACGAAATAGATGCAAATTTCGGCGAAATCTGCTCAATTTTGCGAATTGATGCGAAATGTTCTAATTTGTACTTTTTCCACACAAAAGGTAAATATTCTCAACAAAAAACTTGATTATAAAAGATAATTTTTAATTTCAAATAGATTTTTTGTCAATAGATTCCCATTAATAAGAATAGAGAAATTTCTAAATGTAAGGTGTTCATAGAATGACGAAACACGATACCTTGCCAAACACCGAGCAAGCTGTTTAGTTGAAGGTTGGTTGCAATGGAATTTTTGTAGATATGTAGGTCTTTTTTCGTGTTTAGATTAGCTCCAAAATTTTAAAGAATTATATGTACATGCAAAAGCGAAACAATACGATCGTGCCTCTGCCTCTAGAAGTTTTTCTTTTTACCGTAACTCCGTGAGGAGCGTTGTCGACTTTGTTGTATCTCGTATGTATTGTCAAAAGCATTTCTCGACAACTGAACTCGTAGTATGACTCAGTTATCAACCACACTACTTCCTAGTCAATTTAAATTTTTACTCATTATTTTTAAAAATACGAATAAAATGTAATCATTATTTTTTAGCATTCATTTCACTGTAAATCTCTGGAATTTCTAGTTAAATAAAGTTTAACGGCAGCAATATGTACGAAAATTATGTTTTTATGCCAATTTCAACGAAATTTCTAATTTTCAAAGTTAATTTATGCGACATTCCTGTTTTTTTTTTTATTTGCGAATTTCCGTACCTCTAACCATACGTTTTCCACTTTGTTGCCGTTAAAAAATTAATATTGTGAGGAACACATCAAAAGCTACGCGCATCACCTAACGCAGCCTCAGATTCGCGGACGACCTGTTATGAACCGTTTTGCTAAAAGAATTAACTCGGTTTATAGAGAATACTGTGCGTATCGCACTAATTGGCATGAACCTGCTTATGTTGTAGCTGGAATGTTGCCAATGCAGTTATTTGTGAGCGATACTAATAGGCTACCCCCAACAAGGGAAAAATGGATGGTACAAAGCGGTGATGAAGAATGCGAGGCACATAGTTTTCAACTGGCCAAGGTTTGCAGCAGCAACCGACTCGAGTTGGATGTGGGCAATATCATAAGTCCGGACAACTCTAATGATAAAGATAAAGATTCCCCTCATGACTTTCTAAACTAAAACATCAAAATGCCTTGTGGAATGACGGTGATCGGAACTACTCCGGTAGTGATCATGCCTTACGATTGGGAAGTCCATGGAACGAAGTATCGGTAGTGTGCACTCCATAGAAGCATAAAAGCACTGCCTACTCTCGGAGAAAAAAATTAAATTAATTTTTTCAATCTAATTTCAAGTGTATCCGTTAGTTTTTACGTGCACTGTATAGGTTACAACCAGTTGTACTTGCACACTTAACTAAATGATCGTCTCACAAAGTTGCCAGACGACTTTGTACTTTCTTCACATCAAAAAGGTGTCTACGAATACTAACCAGTTCTATACAGGGTGTCCGGAAACTACCGAATAAACGCACCGGATTATGATTCCTCAGTTGATTTCCAGGAAAAAAGTTGTACGGAACTTACCCCCTTAGCTTAACCCTTTAGCAGCCACAGGCATTTGAAAAAATCATTTTCTTGCATGAGCTAAAGCTCAATATCTCTAAAGATAGACCAGTTAAAAAATAGTGAAACAAGATGATTATTATAGCCAACAAATTTACCTAAAAAATAAAACTAACCGCACTAAAATCGGATAATAGGTTTGGTTTTTACAGAGCATCAAAGTCAAATTTATGTGATTTTACCCGAAAACAATTTATTTTTCCATCTCAATTTTCTCCAACTTCTACCAAGGTGAGGTGCTTGTACAATTCTTTTAAAAATTGGCGCATAGTCTAACGATCATATCTTTCTTACGTCATTTTATTCTAGCTCTATTATTTCTAACAGTTTTTATTCATTAAGTGTAGAAAACTAGGGTTAATTTTAGCTCGAATTCAATGCAATTCAATTCACACCGCCCCTAAAGATCTGCAATTGGTAAAATCTACTCAAATTATGTCGAAATCGAGCTGAAATTAACCCTAGTTTTCTGCACTTAAGGTATTAAAACTGTTAGAAATAATGGAGCTAGAATAAAATGATGTAAGAAAGATATGATCATTAGACTATGCGCCAATTTTTAAAAGAATCGTACAAGCAAGTCCCTCTCCTTGGTAGAAGTTGGAGAAAATTGAGATGCAAAAATAAATTGTTTTCGGGTAAAATCACTTAAATCCGACTTTGAAGCTCTGTAAAAACCAAACCTCTTATCTGATTTTAGTGCGGTTAGTTTTATTTTTTAGGTAAATTTGTTAGCTCTAATAATCATCTTGTTTCACTATTCTAGCTGGTCTAGCTTTGGAGATATTGAGCTTTAGGTTGTGCAAGAAAATGATTTTTTCAAAAATCTTCAAATGCCTGTGGCAGCTAAAGGGTTAAGCTAAGGGGGTATGTTCCGTACAACTTTTTTACCGGAAATCAATCGAGGAATCATAATCCGGTGCGTTTATGCGGCAGTTTCCGGACACCCTGTATAGAGAGTAATTGATTGCTGCCTGAATTGGGAAAAGTAAGCATGCCTTTCGCTCGGCTCATTTTTTCATAGCAATCACGCGGCGAAATTCTTTTCTATTCAGCTATGCCTTGATTTTCGTAGAGTGGAAATCTTGCCTTGCAGAAAATATTCAAAGGCTAAACAAGCTACAACCAATGAGAGCATCGTTGTACAACCATAAAGTAAGTAATTGGAATAGAGATGGAACTCTATATAACATTAAAATCTACTGAAAAACATTTTACCTTTGAGTGTGTGCTGTAAGTAACGGTGTATATACACGAAGATGTCTTCCTGTATGTACACGTTACTTGCAGCACACACTCAAAGGTAAAATGTTTTTCAGTTGATTTTTATGTTATATGGAGTTCCATCTCTATTCCAATTATTAATTATTTAAAAGTTATTACATATATAAATAGGAAAGGGACTTTTTGCCCACCCTGTACTAATATGATACCTGATAAGTACCAAGCACAAAGGTACATATTTGAATGAAATCCAAAAAGTCTTGAATCGATTTAGTGTTATTTCTCCATATTTTTTTCTGGGACTAACATTAGGAGCACTTGCCAGTATTTCCCTGGTAGCCTGGGAACTATATGTATACAACATTGTATGAAACTGTTTTTTTAACCTATTTTCATTTTTTTCAAGTGCATGGATTGAAGAGCAAAATATAAAACCCTATCTGCAGTACAAGGAGGACCTGATTAAAACAAGCAAAACGGGTAATTTTCGGGAAGCCGTTGATCAAATAGAGGAGTATATAAAAGATCCGGAGGTCAGTCAAAATCACTCTTTTCTTTAGTAAAACATTACTACATGTAGGCTCTTATTCTCGAATAAATAGAAGTATGAGGCGGAGAATTTCCCTCCACCTGAAAATTCGGAGTCACTAGAGGCACAATTCGACCGACTGCGTGACGGTGCGGAAGAAGAAGAACCAGAAGAAGCTGAGACGCCTGCGAAAAAAGCACCATCACCAAAACGGGTATGTCCCTCTTATGCATGAATTAAATCACGTTTATTAAATATTTCTCATTTCTCTGGAAAGGCTTCTTCAAGCATTAAAAAGAAGTCGAACGAGCGCCGTGGAACATCATCACTACCGTCGAAACGGAAACGACAGTCGTCCTCTATTTCATCACCGGTCCCTGCACGCAAAAGAATGCTATCTACGGACAACGCGATACCTGGCTCATCGCGGGCTGCAAGTGCACAAATCGTTACATCGCTCCTGAACAGAAAAGTAGCATCGGCTCCAAACCCCGATGAAATCGATATGGATGCTAAAGTGGACTCGATTGTCAATCGAGAAATAAATGCATCCAATTTGACATTCGGCTTCCTGGGGCTAGGAATTATGGGACAAGCCATTGTGAAAAATCTGCTTATGACCGGCCATAAGGTTGTGGTTTGGAACCGGACGGCCGAAAAGGTATATTCATGTTATCCATACTGAAATCATAACATACATTGTTTTCTTTCATTAACAGTGCCGCCCCTTCATCGAGCACGGGGCGAAGTTTGGACGCACGCCATCGGACGTTATCGAACAAGCGGATATCACATTCTCTTGCGTTGCCGACCCTCAATCTTCAAAAGATGTAAGTCTAGTAGATAACCATTTATTTGAGTATCAATCTTTAGGATTTTGTTTGTTTTCAACTTAGATTGTTTTCGGAAATTGCGGAATACTTCAGGCATCCTTCCTTCCGACTGTGAATCAAGAGAAAGAAAGTAGCAAAGGATATATTGAGATGTCGAACATTGATCCGGAGACTTCAAAGGACATTTCGGAAGCTATTAATGGTAAAGGTATGCGTTATTTAGAATGTCAGCTACAAGGTTCTAAGCCACAAGCAGACGAAGGACAGCTGATTTTGTTAGCTGCTGGAGATCGTTTACTCTTTGATGAGTGTTATACATGCTTTAAGACAATAGCAAAAAGCTCCTTCTTCATGGGTCGTAAGTATATTCTTCAAAAAACACGTGGTATACAAGCTAATGAAACTGATGTTTTTTTCGCATGTTCAGAAGACATTGGAAACGCATGTAAAGTAAATCTTATTATACAGGGTATGATTGGTGTGAGTCTTGTTGGTTTGGCTGAAGGAATGTCGTTAGGTATGTATAATGAAATAACATTATTTCGTGGATAAATATGTAACTAGAGGATTGTATATCTTTCTAGCCGAGCGAAGCGGCGTCAAACTAAAGGATGTCTACGACATCCTCAAATTGACCACATATGCATCGCCTTTCATATTGAAAAAGGCCCAAGGTAATTGTCATAAGAACGCAAAAATTATTATTTAGAATCATGATTATTATTATTATCATTTTCTCTCATAACTTTACAGAAATGTTGGGTAACGAGTACAAGCCGGAGCTTCCTTTGGCTCATATCCAAAAGGACCTTAAATTAGTTTTAAATATGTCGGAGTGTTTCGATCACGCTATGCCTGCGACTGCAGCATGTAGTGAGGTGTTGAAGCATGCAAAACATTTGGGCTACAGACAGCACGATGCCAGTGCCGTTTTCGTAAGGGCTAAGCTATAACAATAAACACGCATAAATTTTATTTCCGAAAAAAATAATTTTCTCTTAATTTCAATTAGTTATGGAAAAAAAGATAGTTTACATTTTTATTTGTATGTTTATTACAAAGTTTTAAATTTTATTGGAACGTAGTAAAAAGATATATTTTAAATGAAGGTCCTTGTCTATTCGTACACATAGTGTCTTTGTTTATAAATATATTCACAGTCCCTTGGGAACATTCAATGTTTCTAGGATACATACTTGCATATATATGTACCTACGAGTAACAAGGTATCTTCTTTGTCTCTACATAACTACAAATTAATACGTATTTGTTTAATTTCATTTTAACGGATTCCTTTTTGAAGTCAACTGGCATGTCAATTTCCTCATTTTTTTCTTTTATTTGCAATATTGTAATTGTTAGATTTACATAATCTAAAGAATAGATTTTATACACTCAAAGGCAAATAAAACAACAACAAGGACAATTGGACCCTCAAAGTGTAAAATTTGCATTTTATTTTGTCTAAATAGTAGTTCGTTCGTTCGCAGGAGAATGTTTATCTAATGATTGTTAAAATTGTCTACATCTTTTTAATTTTATTTCTAAAGACAACCAAATAATTACGTAATAAAAACTCACGCAACCTTTTCAAAATAGGTGAGGGTACGAAACAAAACAGTTGCATATGCTCCGCAAACATGTTTGCCGTTCTGATCCCCTTACTGCCATTTTTCGAATCAGAAATAATCTCCGGTGCTTTTCGTTAGTCTCTCTTTGTGAAACATGTAAACGAAAAGAACCGGAGATTATTTCTGATTCGCAAAATGGCAGTTAGGGAATCAGAATCACGGCAAACATGTTTGCGAAATAGTATACGCAACTGTTTGTTTCGTAACCTCATCTAATAATACTGATAGCCATTTTCGTTTTTTTTTTACGAGTAGGAATGTCTAAAAAATTTAATGAACACCGTAAAACGCTAGCGCGGAGACTAAATGTGTTTGACGAATATGTATGTGGAAACAATAAAGAATGTGAAGAATATATTACTGTTTATGTAAACCCTCATTTTTTATTGTTGCAATGTAACGGATTATGCAGTCAAAATATGTAGATAGTCGTAAGAAAATTAAAAATTGGGACTGACATTAATAAAGTATAATTGGTGGTACGTAACAACCATTGACCGTGTTTTACTGAAAAGTATAGCGGTAAATACTAGGAATGAAAATGGCAATGCGGATAGAAGATATAGTTATATTCTAGTATGGTTCAAGATGGATTGGCACATTTTAGTCCAAAATTATGATTTTCAGCAAACTAAGCATCTTTCCTAACCGGCGGGTCACGACCCCCCAGGGAATCGCAAATGATCTCTCTCCAACCGATCTAACACTCCTGTCATACAACGATAAATTTAAGGTGGAACAATGGAGAGTATCAGAGCTGAGATCTTTCTCGGACCATAACTGGATACTCTTTAACATTAATGTCTCCAGGGAGATGCCGCAACCTTACAGAAATCCTAAGGCGACAAACTGGAAGAAGTTCAGGCAGATCTGTAGATCTAAACTCTCAACTGCGACAAACCCCTCGATCAGCTCCGTGGAGGAGCTGGACAAGGAGGTTAAGTCATTGGAAAAATCTATGGAAGTAGCGTTTAAGGGTTCGTGTCCAGTGAAAAGGAGTAAGAAAGTTCTTCCTCCATGGTGGAACATGGACCTTTCTAAGTTACGGCAGCTAACTCGGGATATATTCAACATTTGCAACAAACATAAGTTCTGGCAGCCATACAAGGACTGCCTGAAAATTTACAAAAAAGCTATTAGAACCGCAAAGGTTCAAGCTTGGGACGATCTGCGGCAATCACTGGACAACGTCAAAGGCTCAGCTAGAATCAGCAAGATTTTGTCCAAGGCAAGGTCGTGTCCATCCTTGATAAAAAGAGAGGATGGCACTTGGGCGGAATCAACTGGTGAATCTCTTGAGCTCCTGTTGAATACGCATTTCCCTGGGTGCAGGAGCACTTGCACGCAGAGCCCACGATTGCATAATGGAGATGAACAGCAGAGTGACTTCGTTTTCTCCATGATTACTGAGGAGAAGATTACCTGATTATGCTTCAGAAAACGCAGGATCTGGTAGTTCCACGGCTGTTGATACTTTTCAGAATCCTTCTGCTACTCAACCACGTCCCCCAGTCGTGGCGACGGGTTCGAGTCGTTTTCATACCGAAGGTAGGCAAACGAGGACATGAGACCGCGAAGGATTTCAGGCCGATTAGTTTATCCTCCTTCGTACTCAAAACTTTAGAGCGCTTAATAGACTTACACATCCGACAAAGTCTGGAGAACTCAGCACTTTCTAAGTCCCAGCACGCATACGTGAAGGGAAAGTCCACAGAAACGGCTCTTCACGAAGTGGTCCGTATCATCGAACACAGCCTTGAGTACAAACAATACACGTTATCCGCTTTCTTAGACATAGAGGTTGCATTCAATAATGTTCGCATTGAATCTATTCATGAGACCCTCTCAGACTTAGGAGTTGCGCCACGGCTTGGGTCGTGGATAGTAACACTACTAACGACCAGAGTAATCCATGGGGACTTAGGAAGCAGTCATCTGACTAAATTCGTGTGCAGAGGAACACCTCAGGGCGGTGTCATCTCTCCACTACTGTGGCTAGTAGTTATTAACAAAATCCTAGACAGACTTGACAGGGAGATGATTAAGGTGGTCGCATATGCGGATGATGTAGCGATTATAGTACCAGGAATGTGTCTTTCCGTGATTAGTCAGATCATGGAAAGAGCCCTTGGTTTGGTCAGTAAATGGGCTACAAGCTATGGCCTGGGCGTAAACCCGGGGAAAACAAAACTGATGCTGTTTACTACAAAAACAAAAATACCTCCTTTCTCACTCCCAAAACTAAATGGACACCAACTGCAACTATCGCCCAGCTCGAAGTATTTGGGCGTTATTCTGGACTCAAAGCTCAACTAGAACATATGGGTCACTCGTCTGGTGGCCAGCGCTCAGTAAAGGCTACAATGTAACAAAACTCGGTAGAGTGCAGAGATCGGCTTGCCTTAGCATCAAAGGGGGCATGCGAACATGCCCGAGGGATGCACTGAATGTCATCCCGCATCTCCTACCCATCGATCTGTTTATCAACCAACTGGCAGCATGTAGTGCAGTCAGACTCAAAGCGTTAAGCTGCTGGAGTGCTAGGCCATACGGCCACAGCAATATTCTAAACCAACTACCACAAGACGTACGCAACGCTGTAACGGATCTCAAAGTGCCCAAACTAAGCTTTGGGAAGAACTTTGATGTCAGATTCCCAACTAGAGGTGAATGGAAAGAGAGTGAGGTGGTCAAGGATTTTGACATCACACTCTTCACCGATGGGTCTAAAATGGAGTGTGGCGTGGGTGCTGGAATCTTCTGCAGATCACTAAGTATCTCTGAATATTACCGTCTTCCTGATCATGCCAGCATTTTTCAAGCAGAAATGCTTGCAATCATGAAGGCCTGTCAGGCTCTCAGGGACATACAAAACAACCAGATTATCGCTATCTGCTCAGATAGTCAGGCGGCTATCATGGCTTTACAATCGGTGAAGACGACCTCCAGGGTTGTTGAAGTATGTGAGGAAGCATTAACCAGCCTTGGCACGCGACAAAGAATCACCCTACTCTGGGTACCCGGACACAGGAACATAGAGGGTAACGAGATGGCTGACGAACTAGCCAAATTGGGTGCCACTCTTGATAGCTCTCATGCGGAGCGTGTTTGCGTCCCTATGGCGGCTGTTAAGAGTAAGATATCCACCCACTATATTAGGGCTGCTAAGTCCAACTGGCGAAATCTGAGGACTTGCGTTATATCAAGGAAGATGTGGCCCTCCTACGACTGGAAAAGAACGTCTGAGATTCTGACTAAACCACGTACAGATATTGCCAAGCTTACTGCCGTTATCACGGGGCACTGGCCAATAGGGCTACATGCTGCCAGGCTGGGCATCCCCTACAACGCGCATTGCCGCAGCTGCGGTAATGTAAATGAGAGGGAAACCCTGATTCTCTTTCTGTGTGAATGCCCGGGACTTGCCAGAACCCGGTATAGGACGCTCGGTATGGCTTTTCTGGGAGGCTTGGAGGATGCAGCTAATGTGAAATTAGGGGAGCTGCTGTACTTCCTAAACAACACTGGCTGGTTCAAGACACCTCCCCACTCATAAATTCATTACCTACCTACCTAACCTTCATCATATACACTAGTTAAACTTCATGGAGTTGTGGTTTCAAAACGGCGTTTTATGCGCTAATTGGGCTTTGGCTAGCCTCTGCCTAGGCCGCCACTTTTACCAACCAACCAACCGATAACTCAAACATGACAATTTAGGTAGAATATGCCTCGTCGGTCCTGTAACGAATTTCTAGATCAATATGTTAAATATGGTTAAATGGATTTACGAGACGACCAATGTTTTGCATTTGACGGAATCAGATGGCTAGATGTATCGCAATAGAACAATAGAAGCAACACATCTAACGAAGTCTTCGACCCATGTTAACAGTGAATTCTGGAGATGGCGGGATTCACTTGATTTTATTTTCGCCTTTTCGTAGCCTACAGAGTGAATCATGGTGGTCACACCTAACGGATCAGAGTGGATCTTAGAAATACAGGGTGGGCAAAAAGTCCCTTTCCTATTTATGTATGTCATAAATTTTATATAAAGTGATTAAAACCAAAAACTAATCGCAAAATTAGATTTAATTTATGTATTTTATTTTTTATTAGGTGTGGAAAATTATATCCGATAAGTGTGCACCATTAGAATTCACACAAGCTTGAGCTCTTTTCACGACATTTTGCATAACGTTTTGGAGTGTGACCGGTGTGATCTGCGCAATTTCCGCTCGAATGTTTATACCCTATACCCAAAAGATGGTTCACTTAAAGGTTCATGTAGATTAGTCGCCAAATGGCTGCGTGTCCAAAAACTGGCATCACGAACAGCTAGTGTAGATGCTAAGTAGCAGCAACGCCATCTAGATACATCAAGGCCGTAACTCAGCCGTTCCATGCTGTCATAGTTTGCCTACTAAGTTTTGGATTTACACGAACAAACAACAACAACAAGCATATGACGTCATTAAAAGTAACAACAAAACAGTGCAAACAGTAGGCGAAAGATTTCTACATTGCGGCCTTAATATAGAGACGGCGGTGGTAGCAGCCAAATGGAGACAGAAAATGACATAACCAAAATTTCATTTTGATCTTTTTTTTTAAATTTAACTATCAAAATCGGACTCTGCGCATTTGAAAGTTTACACGGCCATTCAAGAATTATTCAATTTCACACAAAAGAATTCTTCGTTATCGAACAAAAGTTGCAAAATTGTCAGTTTAAATTTGATAAGCGGTTGATGACCGCTATTTGTTTGGCCGTCCAGTCTTAATATTCATTGTGACAACTCAATAGGGACGTTTTATTGTGTTTATCCCGTGCAGGTTTGGGTAGAACTTCATATAAAAAAAAATGACACTTATAGTTGAAATAGATTACACGCGTCAGCAGCAGCATCGGCAGAATTTCATAGCTGACAAATATGCTGAATGCCAAGTCTTCTGCCCAACATTTTTGTCAGCAATCTAAAATGCATTGGGCTTGACGTTTCGCGATGCCGATGCTTCTGCTGACGCGTCTAATCTATTTCAAGCATTACCCAGGTAAAGTTAACCCGTGCAACTACCCTACACGGGATAGAGCTCAAATGTAGATGGCGGACGCATAGGTGAAATATGAGGGAATTTGTTTTGTTCAAACCAAATGCGAGAGTTTTTCTAATCACGAGAAAGATTTTGCAAAGAAATAATCATCTTTTGTGATAAAATCCACCACATCTAAAAAATAAGCCGACGAAAGCGAGTCAAAGATGCACAAAAACTGTCAAATGTCTGCTGTTTGGTCTTAACCGGGATGTTACCCGCGATCGTTTTTTTCGAGTCAGACTTAAACGCGATACGAAAAAAACGTCGCTAATATATGCCAGCTGACGCTTTGACAACCGCTTGTCGAATTCAAAGTGACAATTTTGCAACTTTCTTTGTTTTTCGAATTTCATTCTCATTTTCGCTCGAGGTCTATCCAGTCCTTAAGACTAACAGAAATAATGGAGCTAGAATAAAATGATGTAAGGAAGATAATGATTGTGGACTATGCGCAAATTTTTAAAAGAATCGTACAAACAAGTTTCCGTACACCCCATCATGTAGCAGTATAACAGCTTTTAACTGGGTGACGTAATTTTGCTTTTGCTGTTGAACAGCGAAGTTTGTTAAAAAAATACTCAACGCCAAAAACTAAAAAAATTACCTTATTTAAATTAAAATATTTTGAAATTATCACTCCTCAGCATTTGAAATAGAAAGCACTAACCGCCATTTGTATTTTCGCCGCGTCGCTTTTTTCGAGCTTTTTTAATATAACCATCTCTTTTACACCACGCTTCGCGCTCTGTCATGACATGACATCGTTGTTGGTCGCGTGGATTTGCTGTTTTCTTCGTCAACAAAAGTCAAAAGCTGCCGAACCGCGGGCGGAGGTGGTTGTGCGTTGTTCTTGTGCATGCTGTGCTGTGTGTAAATTTTGAGTGGCTGTTTCGGGTCTTCGGAGCTCTAATTTAATATTTTCTAGAGCTAGAATTGTCGCAATTTTCTCCTCGCCGTCGGAGTGTCTGTGTCTGTTGACAAGTACCGTGCGTTTCGAATTGTCTTTGCATTATATTACCAATGACAAGTTATAAATATTGCGTGATCCGTAACCCGTGGAGGTTACCAGTTAATGCTTTTTGTTTAGTTTTTTATTGCGGCGCAAGAAACGTATCGTGATTTTCGATTACAGAGAATGCCGGTGAGGAAACACCTTGGGGGCAAGACAGTGAAAAAGTGTATTTACTAAGATCGATGCAAAGTGGGCTTGCCTGTGAAAAGTTGTCCTCTGTGTAAAGTAAATTGGAGTAAAGGGTTGACTAGGTGTCCTACATTTGCCAGACGGAGCCAAAGTTAACGTCTGGCCTGTCAACGACCGGAGCACATTTCAACGGTGCGCCACCTGCCTGCTTGATATCCGGAACATGACCAAACTGTTGTCCTGCAAACGTGTCGGCACTCGTTACATAATGCGGAACTATTTGGGAGCACGAAACACTTGGTCGGTGGGCCTCCTAATTGGCATTGTCATCTTTATATTTTGGATATGGACAGGTAATTCGGTGATTGGCGGCGTGTCCAAGTCGAACGATGACGGAGCTGGAGCCTCACGTAAGTAGGGTTGCCACGAAAATATGCAAATGTCCAAAAACATCCTTAGAAATTCATATTCATTCATTGTGTGTGCGTATGTGAGTGCCTTGGCTGGAATGCTGATGATAAGCAAACGAATTCATTCTACACATATCGTGCCCTATGTGTCGTCTTCATTAGTGTCCTGTGGGATAATCATCGGGATGCACCCTCTTTTACATTCGTGTTCGTCCTTTATTAGTATAATTTAGACGCTCGCCCTTTCTATGTGTAACAACAAAAGTGGCAACCCTACATTGTATTTTTATTTTGATTGTGCATTTTTTGTAATGTAAGGATTTTTGTGTATTAATTAATTAATTCAATTGCAACGTAATCGTCCTGCAATTTAACATTCAAAGCGTTATGTCATACGAAGGTGAAAAAATCGGTTTAATCTTAAATAGTAATCATCGAAAGTCTAGACACGCAACAGTCTAGCACGAAATATTATTGTCATTTAAAGAGATGGATAGACATCGAGAGTGAAATTCATTCCGCTGCAATTTTCTCAATGAAAATGTATACTAACTGTCGTGGAATATGTCGCAAACGCTGGGGAAATACATAAGCTACAAACCGAGAACGGTTCAAAAATTCTTCTCGGTCATTTGATGTATTATTTTTCAATTCCCCGGTCATTAGATATTCTCCAGGATGAAATGACCGTGTCCTTTTATTCAATTAATTTATGATAAATGTGCACCCGCGGCCTGATTGATTGTCGTTAAACACCTTTTCCCTGTGAAATAAATTCCCAGCTGCATTGTTTGAAGTCAGTTCAGTACCACTGATCGAATTCGATCTCACTTCTTCGTCTTTATGGCAAGATAGCCCGACGTCGGGCCTTGGCCGCCTGGATTGAAGACCTCCACCAGATGCTAGGCTTTCGGAGCTGGAGGACAAGGTCGCGTGACCGCGATAAGGTCACGCGACCTTGTCCTCCAGCTCCGAAAGCCTAGCATCTGGTGGGCGTCCTCACATACAGAATGCTCCCATCGGGCTCTCGGTCATCCACGCAATCTGGCACCGTCCACTCGTTGCGCATTCATCACCTTTTTCATTCTTTGTACATCCATTGCAGTCGCTGCAATTTCACGATTTTCGACACATGTAGCTCATCACATCATACAGCTGATACAACTCATGGTTGTACCGGATGCGCCATTCACCTTCGTTCACGAACGGCCCCGAAGATTCTTCGGAGAACCTTTCGCCCGAATGTGTCCAACAGGTGTTTTGGGTTAGGGTCCATGCTTCGCAGCCATAGCATAGCACAGGTCGGATGATGGCTTTATACACGTGGAGCTTTGTGTTCGATTTCATAATTGGGAGGACCGAAAAATAATATTAGCTAGTTGTATCTTGTATCCGTCGATCTCACGATCCACAACATTTTGACAGTATTTCACGTGAAATAACGATGTTACTTGAATGACGGGTAGATGTTTGCAGCCTGTTTGTTTTGGTGGTGTATGTCTAATTCTAATCTGTTGTTAACTATATTCAGTCATTCATGTGAAATCACTATCTCAAATTACACGGTGCTACGCACGTGCAACCCAGCAGATGCCACGATGCACATTCTGCATGAACGATTTAACGATAAGGTTATTTCTCGCAGAGGTGAGGTGACCCTGCTAGACTTTTTCCTGTGGGGTTTCCTGAAATCGCAGGTGTATACCGATAAGCTCAAATTCAGCAGGATCTATGCTACAAGCCGCGGCAGACATTTGAATGATGTTATATTCCATACATAATGGCATATATGGGTCTTTCAAATAAAATAAAAAAATTGTTGATACAGGGTGCTCCAGAGAAACTTACTTATTTGAAAGGCCACTAAAAACAAAAGTACTTAGTTATTGTTTTAATTCTTTTTTATCTGAGAATACAATATCCCAAGTTTTTTTCATACAGTCTTGAAAATGACATTGGTTAAATGGCGACCCCCATTGTGCATACACTGATTATGTCGATTTTTGAAGTTCGTCTCCACTCTTTGCAGCACATCAATCGGTATGATGGCAATGGCTCCGCGAATGTTGTTTTTGTGGACAGCTATGGTCCGGGGTCGTTCGACATAAATTTTCAAATAACTCCATTAAAAAATCGCATGGGGCAAAATCTGGAAAGCGTGCCGGCCATTGGAGATCGCCTCCGCTAGAGATGAGGCGTTCGGGGAAATGTCGCAACAAATTTATTGAGCCTCGTGCTGGGGCGCCATCTTGCTGAAACCACACGTCCCTAACGTAAATTTCTTCTAGGCTTGGAAGAAAAAATAATAATAATAATATTTATTTATTGCAAAAAAATAAAAAATAATTCATTTTACAGTATGGTACATAATATAGATTCAAAATTCCATTATATATTTTTTTTTTTTGCAACTCACATAAGCCAGAAGGGCTTGTGGGTGAGCGCTGAAGAAGACAGATATAACGCGCTAGTTAATAACATTCAAGTACATACTGCTAACATATATTATTATAATTTCAAATAGTTTACACTACAATATAGGTTAATTCATTGTATAAATTAGGATTGTCTGAAACATACTTTCTTAGTAACTGTTTATAATTTCGTGAAGTTAGTTGCAAGTGAATATTTAAAGGCAATAAATTAAATGCTTTTGGGCCTAACGAGCTGGCATGGTTTTGCATTACAAATTTCTTACACTTAATTAATTTCAATAAATAGCTACGTTGATTGTTGCGAGTCGAATAGTTCGTGCAGAGACAAGGAAATTTTCGATAATTTAGAAACATGAATTTGTATAGAGTGAAAAGGTAAATTTGTCTTAAATTCATGACGTTGAAATTTAAGTAAGCATTAGTGGTAGACGAATATTTCGATTTATGTAGACATATTTTGACTATTGTATTTTGAATATTATTAAGCGGAGAAAGCTTGGAGCTGTATGTGGAGCCCCACACAAGGATTCCATATTGTATTATTGATTGAAAAACTGCAAAATACACATTTTTCAGAGTTTTTAAGTTAACAATATCACGTAAAATATAAAACATATGCATCGTTTTGCGAACCTTACTACAGATGTAATTAATATGATTATCCCATTTCATAAGATTATCAAATATGATACCTAGATATTTAATATTAGTTGTAGATTCGATTTTTATATTGTTTAAAGAGATCAGGTTATCGACTTCCACAGCGTTTGTTTTTCCAAATTTAATATATTTTGTTTTTTTGTAGGTTTAATGACAATTTGTGTGTGATAAGCCAGTTGTTAACTAATAAAATACTTTCATTCGCCACTCTTACAGTTTCATTCCAAGTCGAACTCTTAAATAACAAGACTGTGTCGTCCGCAAATGAAACTAAGTGCCCATTCATAATGGACGTTATATTACAAAGATCATTAATGTAAATCAAGAAGAGAATAGGACCGAGTACTGTCCCCTGTGGTACACCACACCTTACAGTTTCGGGAGAGCTAATTGTATCATCGATTTTAACCATCTGTGTCCTATTAGACAAGTACGATTTAAAGAATGAAAAACAAGTTCCATTTATTCCTAAATTTTCGAGTTTTTCCAGAAGCAAAGTGTGATTTACGGTGTCGAATGCTTTCCTTAAATCCAGGAAAATGGCAATAGATTTATCGTTTTTTTCCATTGCAGTTGAAATATATTTGGTAACATCGTACAACGCATCAGAAGTACTCAAGCCACTTCTGAAACCATACTGATTCGGTGCAATGATGTTATTATTATTAATTTACCAGTCTTGTTTTGATACATTTCTCAAATAATTTGGACAAATTTGACAAAAGGGAGATGGGACGATAGATGGATTGGCTACATCACCATTTTTATAAAGTGGAACAATTATTGCATGCTTTAGTTTAGAAGGAAAAATGCCTTGTCTTAAGCAACAATTGAATGAATGCACGAGTGGTATTGTAATGTGGTCCATTATTAATTTTAGGAACCTACCACTGTACCCGTCTACACCTGCGGACTTCTTAGAGTCAATATTTTTTATATGTTGATGTAATTCTAGGACAGTGATAGGAGAAAGATAAAAATTTGTTAAAGCTGTCCTAAGTCTAGATGAAGGAGCCCGATTTCCATTACTTCTATTTTTAATTTGATTGTCTATATCCAATGATAAATTCTGACCTACAGTTGTGAAATATTTATTCATGACATCTGCTATTTCTTTTTTGTCGGATACTAAGACACCGTTTTCGTTTGATATATTTTTAATACTGAAGGAAGATTTTCGATTTTTTCGCGAAGTAACTTCGTTTATAGTATTCCACAGTTTTTTGCTGTCACCTATGACACTATTAACTTTATTTGAATAATAATGATTTTTCGCTAACCGGATGACGCTTGTTAGTTTGTTTCTGTATTTTTTATAGTGCGACAGCAAACTTTTATTATTAGGATATTTTTTTACCATTTGTGCTAGCCTATCTCTTTTCCTTATGGAGACAACAATGCCAGTTGACGACCATGATTTTATTGCTTTGCAGTTAGATTTCATGGTTGTATCTGGTACAGCTTTGGAAGAATTTTCAATTAAATTATCTAGAATATTTGTAAATAAATCTATACATTTCTCTCCATCAAAAGTTTTCATTAGACTATCCCATTTTACTTTCCTGATATTTTGTGTAACTTTAGCATAATCGATTATTTTCTTGAGCTTTTTGGGATTAGAAACGGATTCTGTTTGAATATTAGTACAGTCGCCTCTCGTTAATTCGAACCTCGGTAATACGAATTTTTCGATAATCCGAACTAGTTAACCTGTCCCTTCGATCAATCGAAAAAAAGGGCCAAGTTTGTATGAAGTTGTATACACTCGATAAAGCGAAATGATTTCGTTCAACTGAGTGATCG
The DNA here is from genome assembly GCA_949715475.1 of Microchrysa polita. NCBI lineage: Eukaryota > Metazoa > Arthropoda > Insecta > Diptera > Stratiomyidae > Microchrysa > Microchrysa polita. The sequence goes on along the minus strand of OX454418.1, from coordinate 84,998,860 downwards.
CTAGCATTTTATAATTCGAAATTTGCATTTAGAAACTCTTTATAATTCGAATTTTTCCTGAAATGTTTCTGTTGCTGTCTTTTACGGCTAATTGTGAAAAGATTGCACATTTTCTTCAGTTTATTGTTAACTTTCAAGTGAAAATGATTTCGAAAAAGTACACTTGCATATCCGTAGATGTGAAAAGACAAGTTATCGCGGCAGTGAAAAATAGTGATAAAAAAAGATATGGCAACGAATTTTATGATTTCAGCATCTACTACTATTTTAAAACAAAAAATAAAAAGAAGTTTGAACCACATTACATTAAAAAAACGCAAAAGAATGCGATAAGGTATCCTATTTTCTCATTAAATTTAGTGTATCTCCAGTCGATCACAAAATAAGGACAAGAATTGTTTCGATATTTTTTTCATAAATTAACTTTAGTTTGACTATTTAATCCCTTGATACGTTTAGGATCTACCTAGTGCTGAAAAATAGTTTTCGCTTTGTGTTGGAACAATATTTAATTACAGGTGAAAGCACACTGTTGAAGGAAAGCCTTGAAAATGGTTGAGGCAGTGTCGCGAAAAAAAATTTCCGGTTGGAGGAGCTTTGCTGAATTGTAAAATAAATTATTTTATTTACATAGTCCCCTTTTTCGATAATTCGAACACTCAATAATTCGAAATTTTTTCGTTGTCCCTTGGGCTTCGAATTATCAAGAGTCGACTGTATTTTCAAATACAAATTTCGCTAGAGTGCTAAAATGATCTGTGACACTTGTTTCAAAAATAGCTGGATGAAACTGGATATCTTCTTTTGTTCTCCAAAAAATATGATCAATACATGTTGACTTAAATACTCCGGCCCTAGTTTTACCTTGTAAATGCTCTATGAAACCGTAACACATTAGCGTATCTAAATATTCATTGCTTGTTGGTGTATTGCGCAAAATGTCAATATTTAGATCACCTATAATAAGATGGTTTTTCTTATTATGTTTCATTTGTAAGAAATTATCTAAAGAAGAAATGAAACTGTAAGCGTTTAGGTTTGGCGATCTATAAATTCCCGAAATTCCCGAAATTATTTTCAGAAATTTCTAAATCTACGATATTCGCATCAGTAATTTCACTAGAGAGCCATTTTACGTTGTATTTTTCTTTAACGTAGATTATCACACAGCAGCAACAAGTGAGCGACTGTAAGAAAAGAAGCTCTCGATGGCGAAGGCCCGCTGCTCTTTAGACCAGAGCATGATGGCAACTGACTAGAATGGGAAACAAACTTGGGCTTCCCCCTCCAGATGCGCCTCATCCCACCTCTCTACCCACCCAACTCACCGCTCGGGAGATTTTTCAAATAGATAAGTTTCTGTGGCGCACCCTATACCTCACCTAGTGCTTGTTTTATTCCATTTCAACATCTACCCGCCCTTATTGGAAAACCCTATACCTACTAAGCTAATTTAAGTCAGTGCGCATACAATACAGCGTTGCCAGGCGTATGCAAATTTTAAATTCCAAAAATCTGATGTATTCAATCAACGTCATCTGGATATACAAGCCGGATTATCAGCTGATTAAATTGAACCTGTGAATGGATTAGAACCTTAAGTACCACGTATTACAACAATAGCAACAACAACAGGTACTTGGGTTCTAAGCCATTGACAGATGGTTTCTGCAGCTCGGTCTGCCTATCTAGATGGCTGTGATTCAATCCACAACCTAATAGCTTTAGAAACTGGAGTCAAAATTTTTATTATTAGATATATGGGAATGGTAAATCTCAATTTAACAGGACAATTTTTGTTGATTTCCACAAAAACCGCTGTAGCATGCTAACGTCAAACATTTTATCACTTCTATTGATGGCATTTTTGCTCAAGCAAACAGTTCGATCGTAGCTTTTTCAGTACTGCCATTCCTATGCGCTGAATGATGTAACCTTGGCAAACTCATTGCGAAACTGCAAATCTACATTTTCAATGAGATACATCGCACTTTCAGAATCCCGCGAAACATTGAACGAAAACGCGAAATACGTTTCGTATGTACATAGGTCCCTTGAAAACGTTTGCTCATAAGCTGTAACTTTGCCTCTAAAACAAGCCAGGATAATATAATCTACCGTAGAAATTCGACAAGCATATTTTCTTTGGACCAGATTTGTATAGAAAGTTTATCCTGTCCTATTATGATCCAAAGATATGTAGCCATTATATAAAAAATATTGCCTAGAAACTAAAATGTACATTGTACATGTTACTACAACTTTTTGGTGATTTTGAGATTATGAACTCATCATAAACTTGAGTGCAATAATAATTTATTTGGTCATAAATTGTCAACTTGACGCTTAATTTTCAATTCATAAGTTTTTATGAACTTCACGCGAATATTGAATTGATAAATGGGGTAAAAATATTAAATAAATATGTACCTAAAGCAAAACCAACTTTTCTGCATTTTCTGAATTAAGCTACTCGTATGTGAGTCATGTGATATGCACAAAAAGCAGTAGCTTTAAAAAACGTGAAATCATTCGCTTGCGTAGTTTAGCTTGTCAGACATATTGACAGATTCTGTTATCACAGAGAAACGTATGGTCACGAACGACTGAATTGAAATCTCGTTATCAGTTATTGATAATAATTGGCAATAATGTCCATTATGCCGCGTCCTTCAATGTGAACTGATATTAATTTTTGATTGTGGTTTAGTTTCTTTTTATGTTATCCATAATTTTTGATAGAAACAAACTTTCACGCAAATATCGTGACAAATATTGTTTCGGTTTTCAGATTTTTAAGCGATAACTACAATTGTTTTAATCAATATTGTTCATACGTATCTACCTTTGAATAAATTTTGAGACAATGGAGATCGGGAATTCCGTGTACGAAGCGTAGTTTTTCCCCATGATTAGACAATGGCTGCGTTCAGAAAATTTCAAAGAGGGCGAACCGCGTTGCAATGATCTATGGCTGCATTTAGAGAACGAAATTCACTTGAAATGCTACAAGAATTACCCGCCACCGACCTCTTTCTCCGCTGAAAAACCCCTAATGCTAAATGAGAATCGAATTGGAAGAGAGCTTTCCGGCTACATTTCGTTCGATGAATGCAGCCTATGGCTCTCCTGCCACATTGATGATGATGATACCTTATGCTGGAAACGAGGATCGAAAGTAAAAATATCGTACTAATAGATCAAGAGACGAGGGAAACTTGCTCCCGTCAAAGAAAAATACTAGAAGCGGGGAGCAAGTGTAAGATTACCAGATACCAGTGGGGAGCTATGTATCGAAATATTGTCGTCACAGTTTCATAATATGAGGCAGCTGGTATTTGTTGTCAGGGTGCAATCATTAAAACTTTGCCGCTCCCGCCAAAGTTTATTGAAGATAGTCTTGTACATTCAGGCTTATCCAATATATCTTCACTAAATCTGAAGCAATATATGAGTAGCGGATTGTAGTATTATACATAGTACATAATATCAATTTTTTCGCAGGCGCAAATTAATAAGGAAACCCCAAATTGCTGTACCTGTGCTGTGATCTTTACCATTGGCTCTGATTTCAGAATTCAGAATAAAATAAATTACTATTGCATATTACTAGTATGTGTGTATATGAACGGTATATGTTTTTCAAGAGTACATACTTATCAAGTCTCTTCAATGGAGACAACAAGTGTGATTGCCATCGAGGAGAGATTTTATAATGACAATAATTAATTGTTTGCCCACTTCAGATAACATGTACAATGCTCTGTAAATATTGGTTATCAATCAACATTGTTTGCAGGTACATACTATGAATAACATGGTATAAAGAACAAAGCGTCTACAAAAAAATAAAGTATGTACATTGAGAATCTTTCCCTCTGAAACACAAAAACATTTAGATTTTCCATGCAAATCCAGTGTTGGCAACGGGGATCACGTATTTTTCTTAAGTATTTGCGTAAAAATATGTATGCAAATCTAATTCTAAATCATGAGACAAACATCGGATAAAAAATCTAGTTAATTAATTTCATTGTTCTCCCAAATCCCAAATAAACGATTTTTTATTAATCGCCAACTTGGTAAACCTTATTGAGAAAAATGAAACCCCTAAAAAACACGCGCTCAATTCAGATATCACAAACAATGATAAATATTATTATCGGAAATTCACCTGCTTACGTAGACAAATTTAGTGCGGTGTATGAGTAAATTTAAAGAGCATATCTCAATTTTAGTGCGGTGATATACATACGTATACTCAGTATAATATTACAACAGTCGAAAAATATCAAATTAGGCCTCTTATCACAATAAAATTGTTATTGATTGTCTCATCAAACGTCGAGAATTTGATGATAAGGCGATTACGAGTTGTTTTTTCGTCATATTGAGACGAATTATTTGTTGTAGTTCGCAATCGACCAAACGTTCGTGATGTTTGATAGGACTGTCGATAAAATTTAGATAAGGTTTCTACACTATATTGGGACGTACATATTTAGTGGCTGCAATGAAATTGATTCCATTTGCATGGTCTACAATGATTGACAATATGTACATATTTTCTTTTGTTGCTTTCTTACGCTGTGATGAACAAATTGATGAAACGATTACAAGCAATCCCGATGTACACTCCGCGACACTTGAATAGGCCACCGTAAAAAAAAACATTCGAATCCATATATCGTCCACATAAATGCAAACAATCTACTTTTTTATTTTTTTTTAATGAAAGTTTATTAAAGTCTAAACAATACAAATAAAAAGTATTTCCAATATCTTTAACAGAGAATTTTTCATAATTTTTTATATTAATAACATCATAAAAAGTGTCTCATAAAATGCGACACTTGAATAGGACACTCTTTAAAAACAATATCTTCAGATATAAAAAAACAAACGAACATATTTTTTTTGCACATTTTAGCCAAGTTCAACTAAATTAAATGGTTTTCAATAATGGGTTGACCCCCCCCTTGTTTAAAATTACTTCATAAACTCTATTGGGAAGAGAGTCATAAAGTTTTTTCACATATTCGAGCGAAATAGTCGACCATGCCCTTTTAATAGCTTGAATTAGTTCTTTTTCATCGGAATATTGACTTCCTGAGGAGTACACGCTTCGAGCTAGCCATCCCCAAACATTCTCTATAATGTTGAGGTCTGGCGAATACGGTGGCCAATCTAAAAGGCTGACATTCTGGCTACCAATCCACGACTTGACAACCCTGGCAGTGTGAATCGTCCACTTCAGAGGTCCAAAAATGTTGCTGAAAACCGGAAAAGCCTTTTGGAGCACGCCTTTATATCACTCTGCGTTCATGGTCGACGCTAAGAAATGGAGCTCATAAGTTCCATAATAGGAAATGGCTCCCCACACCATTACACCCCCTGCCCGGCTGTGAAGACGATCCAATTGTTGCTCATCCTTCCTCAAATCGTGGAAATAATAACTGAACCCATCTGGGCCTTCCAAATTAAATTTTTTTTTCGTCGGAAAAAACGACGAGTCTCCAGTCGCGTTTCCACGTCATGTGCTCGCGACAAAATAGCAAGCGCATTTGTTTCCGCTCAGGTGTTAGCTTCGGTTTTTTTCAATTTAAGTTTCCTTATGTGAGGAGCTTTTGAAATCACTCGTTGAACAGTTCTAATGCTCGCCCTTTCATATTTTTCCCATAATTCAAATCATCTGCAAGGAAGTTTCTTATGACATGTCGGCTTCTTCCGATTTTCAATCCGATTTGATTAATATTTAGTCCACAATCCCAATAGGCTTTTATGGATGCCTTTTCCGCTTCAGACAAACACTTTCCACGGCCCATTATAGTCTTATTGTAAGCAATATATTTCGCTAGATACTTACTAGATATTTTTTCCGACCACTTGCTCCGCGCACTCACAGAAAGAAACTGAAATAATAACTGATGTCCTATTCAAGTGTCGCAAAAAAAGCGAATGTTTTATGACCAAAAACAAAACAAAGTAATAAAACAAAAGAACGGTATACTTCTAGTATACGATGTTGCTTTCAAATAAAGGGTGTATAGAGATGTAGAAAAGGAAAAAAAATCACACACTAGACAATTGAATGTTTCGAGTAATGCGCAGTTATAATTGGGATTAAAGGGTGGCCTATTTAAGTGTCGCGGAGTGTATGTATCCCTAAACAGTTTATCGCCTATTTCATAGCGATTTTGAAAGTTAAACCCAATAGAAATCACCCTTAAAATATTTGATACACGCATTCTTCGCTAAAATATGTCCGAAAGTTACTTCTGGCAAAACTAAAACCGCAACCTCAAATTTAGGTTCTTATATGAACAAGAAAATAACTATTGAAAAGTGAAGGGTACCCAATTTATTCTTTACCCTTTTTACGTTTATGTTTCTTCTTTTTTTTTAATCCCATTCTTGAACAATAAAGTTGAAAAGATATATGTATGTAATAAACTTTCTATATTTTCACTTGTTAAAAAACATCGACCTATGGAAATAAAATGCAATCGACTTTGAAGAATGCATGCCATACATTGCAGTTACCCATGTACATATATTTATGCATAATCGAATAAATCGGCAGATTCTTTGTTTAAACTACATACATACAACGTACCTTACGTCCGCAAACATGCATTAATTCAAAAATTGGATTTCCGTCAATTATATATGAATCATTCCGATCCATCTGCATAGTATAGTTTATGGCCATGCAATAATTGAAGTTGTACACGGAAATGGTATGGTACACGTGCATTTTAAATTACATACGTGATTAATTACCTACACTCAGAAAAAAAGAACAGCAAAATTAAACGTATGAAGTTTGAATATGATCTATTAAAACTGTCATTGGATCAAACACTTTCATACATGTTTATATAGAATTTATGTTATCAGGGGTATTCTATTTGTTTTAGAAGTAAATCAAATTCGTTGAAACTCTGAACTATGATTATACAGCATAGTTTCTATGTAATGTATAAATATTTACATACTAAGCAAGATGACAAATATGCAAGTCATTTATTTTAATAAAAAATATTTTCAACACAAAGAATATTGCGTTATATAATTTTATTAAATCTATTAAATTATTAAATTCCATTGTCATACATAATTAAAAATTCACTTCATAGTTTCAATGATATATTTATCATTGTCCCAAAAGAGCTATTTCCATAGCTTCAAATCATAACCAGAATTTCTGACGGCATATGTGATTTTTCATTAATAAATTATATTTTTTCTTAGTGTACATATATGTATATTGGTGGGGAAGCATTCAAGGCCTTTTTTGCTGAAAATCAAGTATATTGGAATGCGATGCATTTCTTTATCACTTATTCGTTTTTTGTTTAGTTTTTAATTTTGATTTTTTTGTGCTTAAAAAAAAAAGATTTACATACTTGCTTGAGTTAGTTTTCAAATACAGTAAAGCACGGATAAGTGCACATCGATAATGCACCATTTTTTCGTGCACTTAAGCGTGTTGGGCACTTATAAGTGCTCCATACAAACTATCTAATTTACGTAGCATAAATGGAAACTAGTGGTATCAACTGATATTATAATATAAGGGGTGGACGAAGTGGTCAGTCTCTCAGGGCCACCACACCATGGGACCTTTTATTTTCTGGGTGCCACCAAACAGAAAGTGCTTTACTCTCTAGGGGCCTTCACTCAACAAGATTGAAAAATTCAAGTAATGCTTATGCGCAAATATTTTCAAAAATTGCTGTTTAAAGGGCAATCGATTGCCCACAATCGATCTGCCGCCCGTACAGCACATACATTAGGCAATTTATCGGCAATCTGAAATATATAGTCTCACGGTCCACAATACACAACACAAAATAGCAAAAATTATACCATTCTTGGCGATGGAAGATGGACATCCATTGCTACTTTGATGGAGAATGACCGTCACAACCACAGCATGAAGAACGACCACAGGTTTATGTCGAAAAATCAGCAACTGAGAACACGATTGTAATACGACGCAACACATGATTGGCAATACGTTCCACATGTCAAATAAAAAAATTGAACCGATGGTCCCATACACCTTCCGATTTATCTCGCAATCAAAAAATCTGGCTGATCGATCGGAGGGTCTGTGGCGCCTCTTAAAATTCTAAAGCTTAGACTGCCGACTACAAGCACTCCGGTATGTGTACTAATAATGAGCATAAACTTCTTAAAGAATAAAAGCCGCAGAAATGGAGTTAGAATTTCGTAAAGAAATCGCTCAAGCCGCATCCATCTGACAGATAGTATTTCAAATGTTTGACGGATTTTCTTTACAGCTTTGACGTATGTGCCAAACACATAAAACGGATCAGGAAAGTGTGTATGACCAAATTTTTAGGATTTATTTTGAAGCGCAAATAGCCCGACAATTGAATTTTTCTTTCAACAAAAGCTCGACAATGTAATCAACAATTGCTGTGATTTAACTAATGATGATGACAAGAGATTAAACATTTTACATGGTAAACAAATACGTAGAAAGAAAGAGCTAACTGACAGTGGCAGCAATTCCATTTTTTTTCTTAAACGTAAAAGGGGTTTTATAAAACATTTACAACTCACCAGTCGCGGAATTTTAAAGCATTGCTATTTTGGCCTATACGTCCAAAGCACGTCTTCTTCATTTTTCTATTTGTTCGCCAAGCTCAATTTGACAAAGTAAAAAATATACGCTTTCACTCTATGAGCGAAGGGTATAAGGAGCCGGTAAAAATGTTTAAGAAAACTGCTCTGTGAAGGGGATAATTTTCATTTGCCATTCCCAGCTCTCGTGCTTGCAATTTCACCTTATTAGAACATATATAACGGCAATTAACTATCAAAATTCTATCAGAAAAAACATTGGCAAATCGAAGACTTCCGCGACATCAAAAAGATTGCGAATCACTGATATAACGTGAGCCAAAAACATTCAGGCCAACAAGGTCCAGATTGTCAATATTGACAATCAAAAATTGAAAAAAAAAATGTAAGCCAACATTTTGGTTGGAAATTGGTAGGTGTCACCATCATCGATTTGGCCCAGGGCCACCAAAACGATAAGGCCGGCAGTTTTCAATTAAATTTAACAGAGCCACGTACAAGCGACTTTGTAAAGCTTTCGAACTTTGGCAACAAATATTAACAAATGGTCACTATCCATCTTTTATCAAACTAACAGCTGATTGCAACAATCTCGTTGAACCGGCTTTGAAGGATACATCGAGGGAATAACATCGAAAATATATGTTTTGAATCGAGCTTTTTGTGGGTTTTTGGGACGTCAAATTGTGTGTAGCCTAAATTATTTTTTTTGTACATTTTCAATAACAATTTATGGATGTCAAAATTATCACTTGCTTTCAGAAATGCGAAAACAACATCCAAAATAATTTTGTTCGCAAAAAAAAAAGAAAAACAAAAATTTTCTAACAAACTAACGAATATCTTAGTGTCCTGCGATCTAAAGGAGGAGACTGACTGAGACTGCTAACATGAACGCTGGAATGACAAAGAGACTGTCACTTTTTCGCTAAACATTTTTTATCAAGACAATGTTTGATCTTAGCGTTAAGCTGCTCCCAAAAAGAGCAATTTTTAACTCTCAGATTTTCCTACTTAAAGACAAAAATTATCCAGTAGACCTGATTTCCCTTTCTTCTACATTTTCATAAATTGAATCAATAAATATTAGATATCTCGGGCTAGGATCGAATAAATTCGTAGTCTTGTTCGAAACGTCTGCACTAATAAAATTTTTAAAAGCACATGTGTACTTATCCGTCATGAATCGTGTCCAAATGTTTCTAACACTACAAAAAAATTGCGTGCACTTAAGCGTGTTGTGCACTTATCCGTTTTGCAGTTATCCGTTTTGAAATGTATTGAAAATCGCATTGAATGGATGGTGCATGAAAATTGTGTGCACTTATCCGAGTTTTGCACTTAAGCGTGTTACACTTAACCGTGTTTTACTGTAACACATTTCATCCATGTCTTAACCAGTTATTTAATCGACAATGGAGAATGCTATTATAGAGAACATGAACAACCTCTTATCATCAATCATCATAAGTTGTCGTCAGTATTTGATCAAACAAGTCTATTAAAGATAAGGCCATATTGCACATTCTGCAGAAAGGATAATGCTTTTGTGCTTCATTTCAATTGATTGGTTGTTCAATTGATTAGAAATGAATGAACCTTCTGGTATAATAATAATAGGACACAGCACAGAAAACAAAACAATATTGTGTGACATCATATCGCAACAATCGAACAAAAATGAATTAGGTGGAGTCTGTATAGTTATGTATGTGAAACCACTATTTATGGAAACTTTGATAATGAATTCAATTTTCTGTTGATACATGCCGTTCTCCATGCTTCATTCCAAGCACATACATATAAAGCTTCGTTTTCCGGACTCCCATATTTAATTGAATGAATGTCAGTACAGCACTTCGGACAAAGTGGGCAATCTTGATTTCAATTCGTGACTACTAGTGATTACGCTAATTATTTTATCTGGGCTATGACACACCGTGCTAAACACGATGTACTGTACACAATTGTTTTGAATTAAAAATGTACTCTGACTTTATTAAAGCAATGACAGTTTTGTGCTATTATGTTTTTTTTGTATGTACATTATGCAATATTTATACATATGTGTCTTTAAATGTCCAGATTTGCATAAAGAAAAAGATACAGACTATATGCTTGTCCAGGAACCAAAACAACACTTTACATTCACATACATATGAGCCATAAAAAGGAAAAAAAAAACTTTACGACATATCAAACGACCAATAAGTGTAGTAGATAATTACCTCATATGCCAGCCAATTTTTTAATACATGTATACAACAGCCAATTACGTGATTTGAAATTGTAAAATGTGGTGAAGAAATTTTTTTTGTTTCTCATGTTTTTTGGAGTGCTGAGCTGGAATCCGGAGCTTCCCAACCGAATTTCGTTGAGGAACAGGACCAAAACCGCAAAATATCCAACATTTTCGGAGATTCTTCGATTGTTTGGCTTACAACTTCGAAACTGTACATTGATGATTTATTTGGGCGAAAACCTGTAGATGAATATGTTGAAGAAAACATGATTACGAGTCCAACTCGATATTAATCTTCAAAATGCGTTCAGCGGTATCGCTACAGTTGATAGTCATTTTTTTGACGTTTTTTTTGTTTCACAACGGGAAAGCTTAGAATTTGTGCTCAACACCACAAAAAAAAAAACATAAGAAACGATTTCTTTTCTCCACCACACTGAACAAAATCATTTGCTAAAAACAAGAAAAAATACATCAAAAAACAGCCAAGAAATAACTTTTCCTGATTTAAGATATATTTTCTTGTTCCAAGAAAAGTTTTTCTGATTTAAGATGTATTTTCTTGTTCCAAGAAAAGTTGTTGCTTAAAATAATGCTTATTTATTTATTTTCAGCCAAGACTTTTCTTCATGAAAAAGGAAAGACATCTTAAATCAGGAAAAATTCTTCCTTGGCTGTTTTTTATTGTATTTTTTTCTTGTTTTTAACAAATGTTTTTTTCAGTGCACATTTTGCAATTTTATGTACATACTAGGTTTATCAGCTGCTTACTACAGTAATACACCATGAACGTATAATGACACAGTAAACTGTGAATAATGAATTTACATTTGTTATTACTGTTTTTTACTTGTATGAAATGCACATGTGTTACACACTTACAACCAGGCCCGTCGAGAGAAATTCCGGGTCCGGGACTGGAATTTCGTTACCTAAATGAATTATAAAAGTTATTTCCGCGTATAATAATTTCAGTTTTTTGGCAACTCCTTGCAATTATTAATACGTTAAAATAAAATAACGTTTTAACTTCAGTGCAAGTTTATTCCTAATAAATATTGTTACATATCAAGCAAGTCTTGTATCTGGAGTTCCATTTCTGTCACAAAGATTAAAACTTAGTGTCAATAATCAAACAAAGTATTAAAGATTAATTTTTCCTCGCCTTCTGCGCAGCAAAATTCACTGATTGCTATTGTAAAAAAGTTTGATACGAACGATTTCATCTTCCAATTCATGTGAAACATGGGATTCGTGCTCTTTGACAAAGATAGAAGCAGCATTTTTAATCTCAAATTTCTCCATCGTTTTAAATCGCAATAAAAAAGAGTATTCGGCTTGCTAATTTCACAACGCATTAAAACGATTAGTAGTTCCTGCAATAACCGAATCAGTAATAACCAAAAATGTGTCCCTTTTAAAATAAAGGTCTCGATGAGGCTTCTCCATATTTTCTTCATAATAAAATAACCTTTTTTCGACGTTGGTTTAATATCCAACCCAGCGGCAACAGTTTTACATTCATATACAATATGATCCCATTGGCTATGTCCACGCATGCGCGCTTCCCTCTCGCCTTCAAGCTCCGTCTCCACTTTAAAAATTGAACTTGTAATTGATTGCGTCAAGGGATCAAAAGAGATGAATGTCTCATTCTATTTACATATGTTCATTATTTATCGTTAGATATGTATCGCGGCTTTGGTTAGGACGGGTAAAGGATAAATTCTTTTGTTAATAGTATGAATAGATGGTGAGTTGTTGACATATTCAACATATGCAATCGCGTTCAAGAATGAATGCCTTTCTTCAATAGCGCAGATATCTCAATAGTCAGAATGACGGAGACGAACGATAATTGAAAGTGTCTAGACAGGCCCATTGATCTCTGATCAGTTGTAAATCAGTAAGCTTTCTAGCTATTTATAACTTCAAAGTCAATTGTAACACTCTTGGCCTGAAGAAAAGGGCTTCGCTCATTAAGCATATTTAATAACTTCGACCAAATTGAAGCTATATGAAAACACATTCAAATTTTCCTATATGTTCATATACATATTGTAAAAGGCCGTTGACATCACTTTGAGTTTCAGCGGGCAATGTGACTTCAGCTAGGCTAGGCTAGTGCTCTCTTTAATCCGTCCACATGTTTCGAGAAGGCTTTTAATGCGTTATAGCGTCTTGTGTCTAAAAGTCTGTGTAGAGAACTCGGTATATTATCTCTCAAAATTTTTGCGTTGGGGTCTTCTGAACTACTCTGAAAAACTGTATTCCGGCTGGACAACGTTCTACGGAGTCTCTCTTCATTACCGTAACTCCTAGTGGAGCATGGTGCATTGATGACTACCGTTTGTAGTCATTAACGTTACAAAGACAACTGAATTCGGAGTGTGATACGGTTGTCAGCCATACCACTTCCTAGTCGCATTGTTAGTTTATCATTCTACGATAAGAATATTTCTTATCATCTTCTTCTGAATAATAAACTTGCGACGAGTCGTGCCGAGTTTGGAAACTCGTTTCTCTATGAGTGTATATTTCACAGAGTGGCGACCGAACAATCACGGCCACAGAGCACGGAGTCTACCCCATATAAATTGAGAGTGTAAGCTGCGCAAGGCAAATATCATTAGGATTTTATTGGAGTATGTGGCCTTGAACCCCGATGTATCGGCGCTTCATATTATTTCCGTTGTCGTATCGTATCCTTGTGCCTGACAGTCCAGGGAAATACAGTAAAACTTCGTTATAACGCTCTTCTGGGGTAAAAAAAGCGCTATAACCGGGAAAACGTTATAGCAGGGAGGTCCAAGAAATATACTTCATATTTCATATATAGGAAATGATTATCAATTGATTACTGGTTTAAGAAAACAGATATTTGTTATTGTTTTATAGACGGGCAACAGACTTCAGTAATACTGAGGTTTTCAATTTATTGAAAGATCCTTCCTCTATGTCCATGCTATAGGCAAAAATTGCTCGAATCTTCTTTATTGCAACTTAGACTGCAAATGTTTTTGGCGCTCTTTCTTGTTCTCTTCGGTGTCGACGGATGCTGATGCACTTACGAGATCAATTATACTTTCAATTGTTGTTATGTATTTCTCTTTTCTAGGAAATTTGACCTTGATGTGAATTAACGGAACAACTTGTGCATCATGGTTTTGTTTGTGATTATTGCAATGTAAAGAGAGACTACGTCCCAGCCAGCATCGGCGTCATATACCGTGAACATCGCCACAAATAAGCATTATTTCATGAATCACGAATCGGCATTATGCATCGATAGGACGCATTGAAAGTAAGATACATGATGGTCAGCTGAAGGAATGTCGACGGATCATGCATATAGGAATTATAATGGTTTTCTCTTCAGGTGTGATTTTTGTTGCTGGGGTGATTAAAATCACGAATAAAACATGACCATTCGTATAGTCTGGCTGGAGTTGTGGTTAGGGCGCGCACCTTCGGTGCATAGGGTTATGAGTTCGAGACTCACCGTCGCACGTGTTTTTTTTTTTTTTAATTATTCATTGATGCATTGAATATATATGATACTTAATTATTATATAATGTTTACTAATAACGATTTTATAATGTTTATCCGTAATAAGGCGCAAATGCGTATACGAGTATGCATGAAATAGGGGGCATCGTCATATACTGCTTGTATGGAAACGTGACGAATGAATAAGTATGTGCTTACGCGTGGTGCATGAAATAAAGATTACAAATGTGTTAAATGCTGGCTGGGGTGCTAAATGAATTGGTCAATATAAATTGTTTTAAGAAAATGAGACTGGGAAAAGAGCGTTATAACCGGAAAATAGTAACGTTATAACGAATCGAAATTCCCTGTAAGAAATTGTACGAAATTTTGTTGATAATCCACCGGTGCTGCGGTTGTGTTGTAATGTTGTTAATTGTGGCTCGGGATGCCTGCTGCCGTTGCCACTGTCGTGTTGAGAAATTTTAGCACCTTCGGCTCGACGAGTGAATGATTTTTCCTTTGGAGCACGATGTAGTGCAGATAGACTTAACTCGCTGACGGTTTGACTTAAAGTGCTTTATTTCTTTCACATATACATAAAACTAAGTGCATAATACATACATATATACAAAATTTCAGTTCAAAGTATTAAAATAGATTTCCAGTAAAAATTAAGAAAATATAATTAAAGTAATTTCACTAATAGATGGCGTTGATAATAAAATAATAATAATACAATCATCATCAATGTGGCACGATAGCCCGACGTCGGGCCTTGGCCGCCTGAATCGTTGACCTCCAATTGTCGCGGTTACGTGACCTCGTTCTCCAGTTTCGGAAGCCCAGCAGCTGTTGGGCGTCTTCACCTACGGAGTTCTCCCAGCGAGCTCTCGGTCGTCCACGCAACCTCGCTCCGTCAATTCGTTGTGCGTTCATCACTTTCTTTGGCATGCGATTATCGTCCATCCGTTGTACATGCCCCGCCCATTGCAAACATTGAAGCTTCACGATTTTCGATACTTCCAGCTCATCGTACAATTGATACAACTCTTGGTTGTACCGGATACGCCATTGGTCTCGCTCGCGAACGGCCCCGAAAATTCGCCGAAGGACCTTTCGTTCGAATCGGTCTAGCAAAATTTCGGAGGCTTGGGTGAGGGTCCATGTTTCGCAGCCATAACATAGCACGGGTCGGATGATCGTTTTGTACACGCGGAGCTTCGTGTTCCTGTGCGCAAGTTTCGAATTAATTATAGGGAGGACCGAGAAATATGTCTTATTGGCTAGTTGTATCCGTCGCTTAATTTCGTCGGTTTCGTTGGCGTCCTTTGATAAGTTACAACCCAGATAGTTGATGTTGTCTACATACTCGATATTAAGGTCCCCCACTGTGATGCTTGAATTTGCTGGCGTCCTTGTTTTCGATTGCATCATGGCCTTTGTTTTGCTTTCGTTGATATGTAGTCCAACTTCCTTTGCGGCGTTATTGAGGTTATGCAGAAGGCTTTCTGCATCACCCAACCTTCGAGACATGATGTTGATATCGTCGGCGTACGCTACTAATTGAGTCGACTTGATGAGTAGCGTTCCGCTGCTGTCCATATTCATGGCTCGAATTACATACTCCAAAGCAAGGTTGAAGAGCGTCGGCGCCAGCCCGTCGCCCTGCTTGAGTCCAGTACGAGTTTCAAATAGGTCAGTGAGTCGATTCTGCACTCTGACCTGCGAGACGGTATTAGTCATCGTCATCCTTGTGAGTCGCACTAACTTTGCCGGTATACCAAAATTCAGCATAATGTTGTACAGTACACTTCGATCGATACTGTCGTATGCCTGCTTGAAGTCGACAAAGATTTGGTATACGTCGATGTTATATTCCCAGCACTTTTGGAGTAGTAGCTTCACTGTGAAAAGCTGATCGGTCGTTGATCGACCAGGTCTGAAGCCGCCTTGATACTCGCCAATGATTCGTTCTGTGTACGGATTAATTCTCTTTTCAAGAATTTTAGATAATATCTTATAGGCCGTACAAACTAATGATATGCCCCTGTAATTCTCACACTTCAGCTTGTCACCCTTTTTGTGGATTGGGCAGATTATGCTTTTGCGCCAATCTTCGGGGATTTCCTCGTCGTTCCATATTTTCAGCAGTAGCACATGTATTGCGTTGGTCAGGCACGTTCCACCATGCTTCAGCAGTTCTGCTGGGATCTCGTCAGCGCCGGGCGCTTTATTATTTTGAAGCGACTGTATGGCAAGACTCACCTCCTCTACTGTTGGGGGTAGAACGGGAGGGCCTGGTTCGGCTAACTGCTCAAGAGCTGGCTCCGCGGGGGATGTTGATGGTGCATTGAGGAGCTCTTCAAAATGCGAGGCCCATCGTTTGTTGACGCTTTCGATGTCGCTGATGATGTTACCATCCTTGTCCTTACATAGGCTTGTCCTGGGTTGATATCCGTTCTTAACATTATTTATAAGTTTGTACGCCTGTCTAATGTTCTTACTGGCTAATCTTTGGTTTATTTGCTGTAACTGCTCGTCAAAATGTTTGCGTTTCTTACGTCTAATTAACTATAAAAAATGCAAATTCTTGAACAGAAATGCTAATGGGACTGGGACCGAGAAAAAAGAGCGTTACAGCCGGGAAAGCGTTATATCCGAGAGCGTTATAACGAAGTTTTACTGTATTATGTTTTCCTAAAGTTGCAAAAATAATAATTTATCCATTGCCGCACCAGTTATGTACATCTTTTGCAATCCACAAAAGCAAGAAATCCTTCTTGAATACCGAATAACCTTCTCTTTAGGTCAAAATGAAGATATCGCAGAATGAAGGTGTTTTGCTCGATGTGGCTTGCATCGGGCACAGCATCGACGATGATGGCATAGTATTTCGCACACCTTCGTTCATTTAGAACACCGAATTTACATGGTGAGCACAAATCTCATTAAACGTGTTCTAGATTTCAGCCGAAACTTGAAACAATATAACAGATTTCAATCACATTCAATAACGTTCCTCCCGCTATACATCAAACGTTTGTGTTTAAGTTAATTTTATTGATATTATTGCCCATCAAATTTCTTTTTGAAGCTGAGATAATTTATCGATCTGAAACGATTAAAATTTAAATTTGATTGGATAAGTGAGAAAATAGTAATGATATAATTTCAGAAAAAGGTACCCCATCAAACAATCTATACCATTATTGCTCGAATATGATTGAATATTCAAAATCAATTTCCATACTTAATTGTATTTATGAATGTAATACTTTTCAAACCAACCACATGAAATCACATGGGGAATCGTTTTGCGGTGCGTTTATGCGGTAGTTTCCGGACAAGATGTTCGGTTGCCTATTTTATATATTCGTCTCGTGACGTGAAATTTGTGAGTATGGCATTAAATTCGCAGACGATAGATAGTATGTTGCGATATGATTATGTGTAGTCTCCTGGCCATTGTACAGGGTGGGCAAAAAGTCCAGTTCCTGTTTATATATGTAATAACCTTTAAAAAAAAGTGATTGAAACGAAATAAAATAATCGCAAAATTAGATTTAATTTATGTAGTTTATTTACATAGGGTGTGGAATATTATATCCGATTAGTGTGCACCATTAGAATTCAGGCAAGCTTGGGCTCTTTTCACGACATTTTGCATAACGTTTTGGATTGTGATCGGTGTGATTACATATATAAATAGGAAAGGGACATTTTGCCCACCCTGTAGTATGTATTTTAATTTAGCTGCGTTCGATTCATCTCATATCCTGAATTCGAATGCATTAAGTGCCATCTCAAATCCAATCGCAATCGCAGTGTCTTTTCTAGGTGGGTGGAAAACTAGAACTAAACTAAATGCTTCCTAAGTTTTTCTTGATAAAATATGGCCTTAACACTCCCCACAAAGAATTTCTGACATACACTGAGCTTCAATGAAACCGGGCCACACGGTAAGCGCGAACTCTAATCAAAACAGGCATTGTGTTTGTTGCGTGAGTTAACGTTACTTCAGATAAAAATCATAGTCATTTGAATAGCCATTAAATGCACTTTCTGTAGATATAACTTTCATAGTTGTAAGTTTCATACTTTTAGAGAAAATTGAATTTGAGTTCGAAAGTGGCGAGTGGCGCGATTTTTGTGAAGCCGAGTGTAGAATATCTCATCATTTGATCACATGTGATAAAACCTAAGAGAACTTAACAAAATCGTAAAAAAATCTAATAATTCGCAAATGTATCTATCTCAGATTTTTATAACATTTGAGTAGTCTGGGACTACCAAATGAGATAGTTTACCTTGAAAAGAACATTAAAAATGGTTGTGAACATTATTCTAAATAATTCTCACAACTATAACTGGTTAGGAATATTTTTTTATAATATTGACAAAGAAGAGAGTCTACAATAACTCTCGCTTTTAGATAAATTTGGAGTCCACGAGCCGGACAACTTGATCTTGTGAATGAGTGTAATTTTTTTTTACTTTTTTTTATGAAAATTTGTAGGCAGATTTTAACACGATAATTTTAAACTAGATATACAGTGAGTGATAGTCAAAGTGAGCTCTTTTTTTTTAAATATGTACATACAAATTTCCTTAAATAATTTTGGGAGGTAGCCATTTTTAGACTAACACAGAAAGAAAAGACTTTTCTGAACGGTTACAGACTCAAAATTAGTCAAGGAAATGTATGGTGGGGGTGGCTAACTTTGCGACTCACTGTATATTTAGAGTGATAAAACTGGATGTACCTAATATAATTAAATAAATAAACCAATATGACCATGAATTCAAAGAAGCGAAACCTATTCACCGACTACGTGATACAGTGAATATCTTATGTTAACGAAGTTATGAACTGATTTTGTGTATTCAATACATTACACATTCCTTCTAAGAAATATGTATCATTAACATTTGCCATAAATATCTTTTAATAATAGAATCTTTATTTGAGTCACCTCGAACGCATTCTTTATATATACTATATATAAACACAAAAGCTTTTTGTATGTTATCTTTGACTGTGACTGAATAAGAAATAAAAATAATGAACTTACGCCACTTACGCATCACAATAGCACATCAGCATCACTGGAGACTAGACGATATTATTTGTTAAATCTAATAATATTTGGTATGTTAATCATGTGTATGATAGCTAGCAGTTAGTTCAAATAAAAATAGTAAATACAATTTTTAATTCATTTTTTGAAATATACAGGGTGTCCCATCTATGGTGGAGGATATTTTAGTGGTAGGTAGTGTGGCTCATTTGGGGAAAATTAATGAACAACGGGACCCCTCTATTTTTTAACGTTACAATGTAATATTATTTTTTGTACAAATGCCCGACTTGCCGAACTAAATCAAAATTTGCCACACCACCAAACATTTCATCCGAGATATGACTACACTTTCTGAAACTACATAAAATTTCCAATAAAATGACACCTTGCCCGTTACGAAGCTGCTCGTATCTTCCGAGATACACCCGTTCAAATCTTAAAAAAAATTCAAAATGGGTTTTCATAAAAAAAATCAAATGATAAAAATTTATAAAAGAAACGTTTTTTAAATTTCTTTTCGAACGGAGGTATCTCTGAAGATACGAGCAATTTCGTAACGGGCGAGGTGTACTTTTATTGGAAATTTGTATATTTAGTATCAGAAAGTGAAGTCCATATCTCGGACCAAACGTTTGGTGGTGTGACAAATTTTGATTTAGTTCGGAAAGTCGGGCATTTTTACAAAAAATGCTATTACATTGTGACGGTTAAAAATAGAGGGGTCTCGTTGTACATTAATTTTCCCAAAATGAGCCACACTAAATACTATTAAAATATCCTCCACTAGGAATGGGACACCCTGTATATAGATAATGGTTAATTAAACTGTTACCGATTCATTCCTTTTGGAGTCGTTTCCAGTTTGGGGGTGTGCGTGCACAAGCCTAAGACCACAATTATCTGTATTAAGACGTAAACTTACGTTTTATTATCATGCTTGGTAAAAATGGAGATTTAACCAGTTAGTAAAACAAAACATACTCGTAATCGAAAATCCATTCAATTTAATAAAATGCGTACATGCACATTTTATTTTAATAAATCAATAGAATTACCATTTTTCAAATCGAATGAAATTAATGAAAAAATAGTTCACCTGTTTAGTCTATTAACACACCTACCTGTATAGCAAGCATTTATTTTCCCATAGCAAACATAAAGAGCGTTTTTTTTCCTCATCGCGGTTAACTCTGACTAAAAAAAAAACAATATCGCGGGTAACTTTCTGGTTAAGACCTTGGTCAAACAGCTGGCAGCTAACAGTTGTTTTGCATCTTTGTCCCACTCTCGTCGGCTTAGTTTTTAGATTTGGTGGATTTTATCACAAAAGACGATTATTTACATGCAAAATCTAAAACACATTCACATTTTCTTTGAATTGTTATTTTTTAGGTATACGCTAACTTGAAAAAAAAAACTTCCGTATTTTTTCCCTATGCATTAGCCATCTACATTTCATTCCCCTAAACCAGTGATTTCCAAACTGTGGGGCGCACCCTCTGGGGAAGCTTGACGGTTTGGGAAGGGGGCGTGATTACAACTTATATATCGCTGTATCATTGAATTTATTTTTATACTCTGGCCAAAAGAGCGCTGTTTCCATTTTAGGCCGAAATCACTTAATATTGCGACGTCTAGGCTCGTGCTGAAATATTTTTTTTTTATTTCTCTTTATTTATTAAAATACCTTCAGTAGATTGTGGTAGCTTGAGTAATAGCTTTTTCTTCTTTACTTATCGACGAATCTCTGAGCAAAAAAAAAAACATTTTCAGTTTACATCCAAATCCACACCATAAATTAGTCTGGTTGCTATTATGGCATCGGAAATCATGTTGCGTACTTTTTGAAAATGTCCAAAAATTCCAAAATTTGGGCTTCACTAACAAACAATTGTGCTTTTTCCATGGAGGATTGAGATTTGATTGAACAATTTTCTGGGTTATGAGTATTTAGGTTATCATTAACATGGCAAATCTGTGCATTGTCATAATTTATACTAGAAAAATATGAATCTAGACTTCTGTCCAAGATTAGTGTGCGATTGCTGAAATTTATGGCGAAGCATGTCGTCGTATTTGACAGCTTCCAGAATTTACAAACGAAATAAAGCAATTAACCGAAGAAAGCAAATATTAGTAAAGTGCCCAACCTAGCACGCAGTGAACTATATTCTAATGGCCGAAATTCAAAATTGTCCACAGCCATTTTCGGTTTTTGTCCAAAATTTTCCCTGGTGGCGCCAGTCTCAGCAAACTTCACGAAGGGGGGGGGGGGGGGGGCTTTCTGGAAAAAAAAAATTGGGAATCACTGCCCTAAACTGTATCCTGTGTAGTATAGTGGCACGGGTGAAAATTATTTGGGTGTTATTTTTTTCTATGGAGTTCGTTACCCAAAATTACACGGGATGAGCAATAAAACGAAACTATAATAATTTTTGTTGGTTGTATAAACATTGACTAAGGCACAATAGAATAATGTTATGTCCATATAGAAACATACATAATTGTATTTCGTGTGGCGTTACGGGCGTTACATACAAATATGTACATATGTAATACAAACTATGCATTGTGAAACATGCTGTTATTTGACTCCTTTCGGTAATGTCAAAGGAATAAGACGGGATACAATGGTAAAGTCACTGCTTCCGAATTTAGACATAAAGAAAAATTGATCGCACTATATGCGAGGCGGCTAGGCACGCTATTGTGTCATGAAATATGTTGCATTGGATGGATGGGTTCGTACAATCGATTGGGAATACATGTTTTATTTTGTTCTTTTCATCATTCACATAAAAAAATTGAAATGAGAAAGGAATCTGAGATGCTTATCGGGCGATCCTGCAGGCCATCTGATATCGCACAAGCCGAGAGATTACGTGACCGAGATATGGTTCCTTGACAATTTCCATATTTTGGCTTCCGCGCTCTTGCTGAGTATAGAGCTCCATTAATATTCCTTTGCAAAAATTATAAAATGTTCCTATATCTTTCACCCTGTTTGTACATAAATGTTAGCTATTACCCATCTTTATTTTCACCGTTTCATTCTCCTTTTACACGAACGTCCATGTAAGTTCTAATGTATACTCGTACTATGCGTTCTCTATTATTATCATCATATGCCTAACACAATTTAGCACTTGAAAGGTGTTGTGGTATTAATATTTTTTTCCCTATGTCACGGAATTTTTGTATCGATTTCGTAATGACAGACATAGGAGGTCCTGCTTGATCAAATTCTATCTGTGTATGACGTAGGTAACTTTTCGTTTTGACTAGTAAGATTAACATGTTCGTCGCACGTATATCCAACGGAATATAAAAAATCATGGCTTTTTACGGCGTTACGTCATATTAATTTGAACGATTTGTGATTTTCTTCAAGTTCCGTATTAGGGCGCGTACGTAAACAATGCTATTGGCTTAATAGTTTCACGCTATCCCTCTCTAATCTTTTGTCCAGCTTAATGACTGGAATTATAAAAAGACTTTCGTAATGACAGTGAGGGTTGACATAATTCTTAGGTTTATTGAAATGAATTTATACCCATTTAATTTTCTCTACTCAATACTCAGATGTTCTTTACCTGACTCCTGTTTGAATCGATGGCTCCTTTATTGTCAACAAGTTTGCGAAGAGATTCAGACGACAAGTAGTTTTTTTTGTAGGAGCATTTAGTATATTCAACCAATACCTTAATACCGTAAGCGCGGGATTAGCATCAATAAAAATAAAAAATTCAAATAAATTTACCTTTAAAATGTTGTGCAATATTATCGTCGTCTTTCTGTGGCGTTTCAACAATTTTGCGGGTATAATACTTTCACTACACTATTCTTGGCACCATTTGTACTTGTTCTGTTAATATGTATAGCACATAGAAGAACACATATCACGCTACTATTCAGAGCAAAAAAAAGGAACTCATAGTGAAGATGCCAAGGCAATGCAGAGAGCCTATTATCTGAAGAGGGCCGAAGAGTATGGCTCCACAAGCCGTACTTCAGGATAAAATACGTACATGACGGTGACTGAATAAATGAAAGGGAAATGCGAATATCTACCATAAGGTACATAATAAATGAAAGACGGTGCAGTAGAACTTTTTTTTAGTTATGTACATAATATCACTACAGTGTGTACACATTGGCTATATGCCATGTCCTAAATTTTGCAGATAGTTCTAGTGATAATTTTTGCCTTTTGTTCTGCATCAATTAACGGAAACAATTTTTTTTTAGATTAAATGCTACTTTGTTTGTGGGAGGTGTTATTCACCTTACAAAAATTAGTGATACTTTTAGCTAATTTTATTCATTTAAAGTGGTGCTTCAAGCGTTTCGTATACTGTGTTGAACATTGTTGTATTTGCTGTATGTACATACATAATACAATTAATTTTCTTAACTGAAATATGTTTTCTAAATTTCAGCACAATTAGTTGATAAAACTAATTATGTATTGTTCTTTTTTTTAATGTGTAATATGGTTACTTCATTTGTAAATTTCTATTATCTTACTCAAAACAAAATTTTGAAAATACTAATTACCTTTTAAT
The DNA here is from genome assembly GCA_949715475.1 of Microchrysa polita. Taxonomy (NCBI): domain Eukaryota; kingdom Metazoa; phylum Arthropoda; class Insecta; order Diptera; family Stratiomyidae; genus Microchrysa; species Microchrysa polita. The sequence goes on along the minus strand of OX454418.1, from coordinate 84,974,863 downwards.
TTGTTTTACTAAACAGTGAAATCGTGTGTATACATACGTGATTGTATCAACTGATTTATTGGATTTAGTACTTTCACTCAAATGTACACTTTCGTTATATGCATGTTTACAATTTTTCATGTTGAGCAATTAAACTGAACATGTGAGTTACACCGGATCAATACTTTACCTTTCTGACATTAAACTTCCAGCTCCAATTTCACTTACAATTGAACGATTATGGAAAGCGCTCTATTAGTATAGTGACTTTAGCTCTAGACCCAAACATCCAAAACAAGAGCTGACTTTTGATGCCAAATTGTTCTGTAGCCTGATGGCATTACGCAGTAAAAAGTTAGACTTTTTTGCGCGTCACATTTGGGGGGGACGGGGTGTTAAAGGGGTGAAATTATGATAATGAGGACGATTTAAACTACTCAAAATTTCCTTTCTAATGATATATTATATCATATACCTTCTCTTGGCAGATTATATACTAGACCTTAAAACATTTGGTGTAATTTCGATTTTTTGATAGTTACATTTGGCGCTCTAGCTCCTGAAGTAATTTAATCGGAGCCATGGTAATTGGGATAACTATTCCCAACAATATATAGCTGTCCCACACGGAGACTCAAGCTATCCCGACAAAGCATTCCCCTATATCCCCTATTAACATTAAAAAAAAGACATGCCTGTAACCATTCGCCGAATCACAGCAGGCGGGAAAAAATTTTGTAAACGTTAAGACTAAGTCCCATTAGACCCTCCACCAAATATTACTTCGATCGGATTAAAACAAAGGGTACCTCCCATACAAATTATTCAAATTCAATGCCACTAGTTTATTACGAAATAAGGGAACAAGACAACCAAAATTAAAGTTTTGCTCGTAGGCAATTTTCGGGTCATTTTGTATGGAAGGTACCCTTTGTTTTAATCAGATCGAAGTAATATTTGGTGGAGGGTCTAATGGGGCTTAGCTTAGCTTACACCGAATGTTTTTAGGTCTAGTATATAATCTGCCAAGAGAAGGTATATGATATAATATATCATTAGAAAGGAAATTTTGTGTAGTTTAAATCGTCCTCAGAACATTTTGATGTAAATATTACAGTCAAGAAGATATTGGCGAAAAATCATAATTTCACCCCTTTGCCACCCCCTCCCCCCCAAATGTGACGCGCAAAAAAGTCGTAACTTTTTACTGCGTAATGCGGTTAGGCCATAGAACAATTTGGCATCAAAAGTCAGCTCTTTTTTGGATGTTTGGGTTTCATCATATTTTCATCTAAAATCACTATACTATATTCGTATATGTAATCCGTTTGGTTGGAATTTGGGTTACTTATATAGGGTTTTCCAATTAGAGCAGGTAGATGTTTGTAGCATGTTTGTTTTGGTGGAGTCGCACAGTGGGGTGAAACACCCGAATTAACAATTATTAAAATAAGTGAATCTTAATGTATTTGGCGATTCTAAATCGAATGGAATAGGTTTTACGCAGATAGGATCAGCCGTTTTGAAGTTATTTTGATTTTAAGGGGGAGTGGGGATCATTTTTCAGTTTTTCTTAATTATTTCAAAAAATGTTAAAGTTGCAGCTAAATGGGTCAAAGACACATGAAACTACACAATATTACTTTTGCGACGACATATATGTAATACAATTGACTTATTTTGATAAATTATACCCTAGACCAAAAGATAAAATGGGATATTAACATTTTTGGACATTTACATTTTTTACTTTAACTCCGAAAGAAATGCTAGTGGAGCAAGGTTAATTTAGGGAAATATTCTTAATAAAATTAAGACTTTTGCCAAAAATTGAGTTGCTCCAACTAAGGACACGCCTGATATGCATATAAGAACTTTTCAAGCCGACGCGTCTATAGCTCCTCCCCGGGGGAAGTGAGGGGGTAAATTATGGCTAAACGTCAAGACAGAGCCTCTTTATACTCTCTACCGAAAACTAGTTCAATAGGATGAAAACTACGGCCAGTGGCGTATTTAGAAAATTCTCAAAGGGGGGGCACAGAGTACGGGACTAACTTGGTACATAAAGTTTTGGTGTGGGTAGCATCTACATAGGAAAAACATTGGTGAGATTGAGGGATCGCTGAAGTGTGTGCACCTAAGTCTACCAGATAGCATTTGCACCGTGCTATGGTTAATAAACTTACTGAAGGGAGGAAATCAAGCAGATCTATACATGGTACGTTGTTGATCATGAGTACCTAGACATGCATGATTTGAAGCCTGCATAACAAAGTTTGATTAATATAGAAATTATGGTGTTCAGGGCTGTGTTCTATGAAATACTGAGAATCCTTTGCATTTCAGGTTAATACACCAAAAGTTTAGTTTTCCTGACAACATTATTTTTATTATTTATTAAGAGCAAACATAATACAGTTATGTAGATCTTAGAATAACACTAGCACTAACTGGCTGACTGAACTTCGGCTTTTCCTGAAAACAAATTACGGAGGGACAAACAAAAGTTTGCGTAGTGTAGTTAGACGGAGCCTGAAGCCGAAAAGGAAATTTTACAAATACTTAATTGGCTGTGAAATTAATGCAATGACCATAGACCGTTTCCATATGACATAACGGACTGCAGGCGGAACACTTTTCTTTGGAGGAGAAATTTCATATATCGTCCAAAATTCTGCCATTTTCGGCCAAAAAGTGGTTCTGCTTAGTTTTAAGAGAGAAACAGAAGAAAAACTGATACAACAAATCTTTACTGATATTGTGGTCTTGAGTTCCATGGCAAGTTTAGGCGAGTTTGAATGCAAAATTAGGATTTACTGAAAAATAAGCCTTTGTATGTTTTGTCAAAAATCTAGTAACAGATTTTTACAAGTACAATCCAGAATCCTAGGAACTATCCCTGGCATAGAGCCGGGAAGTGATCAATCGATTAATTAAAATTAAGCAACAAAAGTAAGCAGAATGGTATGATTATTTGTTATGTATTTCCATTTTTACATATTCCATATACACTAGCTTACAATCTGTAGTATCTGCAATACCGTTTAAAACGGGTCCTCGATGGTAAGCTGAAGCAACATGTTTTAACAAATAAATTGCGAAATAGAAATAAGAAAGAATCACTACGCTGATGTTTACTTCGTGAAAATTGACGCACAGGCAGGCACAGGGCACCACAGGCACCTTTGTTTTAACCGTAGGAATTCGAAAATGTATGCTAAAAATGTTTTCTCTCCAAAACACTTTTTAAGCATTTTAACAGAAAGAGAAGCATCTGGTTTAAAGACTTTTAAGTAGTTCCAACGTGAGCCCGACCGAAAAATCAGACCGATTGCTTCAAATATTTATCAATTCAGCGGCATACAAGACATCGAGTCCGCAAAACAAAAACGTTGGTTGATTCTCCTCAACCTCAATTCAATAGGTAGTCCTTGTTTCCGAACAGATTCATGTCGAGATTGGACAACTTTTCATGACCACATTGCCCCGACATAACCATAGCTGCTACTTATTATCTGAGAGTTCATGTTCTTGAAACCACGCCTCTATGAAAATAAGCTCAACTCGTTGGAAAAACTGAAAGGGTCCATCAGCAAGGACACCTGGCAAATTGAGAAGATCATTTGATATTAATGTTTCGAAGAAGGATTCCAAAGTTTAGTAATAGAAATGCTCAACATAAAAAGGGAACGTTTGGTACTTCAGTTTTTAGTATATGAAAACAGTTTCATCTGCTCACAGGGGGGGGCACGTGCCCCCTGTGCCCCCCCCCCTGTAAATACGCCACTGACTACGGCTATCTTCGGTTCAAAGCGGACCCAACATATTTTACAGTAGATATTCAAAAATCGTGTCTAAAACAGCGAACATGACATAACAAAATCGGCTATAAAAGTAGCCTGGGGTTCTACGGGTCTATGATTCTTACATATGTATGTAGTAGTAATCTTTGGACTTTCTGGAATAATGTAGCATAAACATACCCTTGGGGGCAGGTGGAGGTAGTTGTTAAAACTAAATGTGAAAAATCCAGTTAGGGTCAATGTGACCTTCAATGATTAAAATCAAATTTAATTTTATTCCAAATCTTTTTTTTTACTTTTTTTATGCTTACATTTTAATAACCTAAAAATTGAAAATAAAAGCATAAAACAAAGTTTTATGCGAATTTATAGTTAGGGTTTTCCTTGAAACTTGATTATGGAAAAATGTGCTTAAACTGCAAAATCAATTCTCTACACTTTGAAAGCCGCAGATTTCTTACTGTGACAGATATCGGTTGAAAATTTTTTTGTAGAAAGAAATTTCAATACGTTTACTATGCGATAAATCATTCACAAAAGCTCTCCAATAGTATTAATTTTTTGAATTTTCCCTCTACCGCCCCACTGTGCGTCGGTCTAATCTGTTGTTTACTATTCGGTCATTCATACCAAATCACCATGTCAAGTTACACGGCGCTACGTGCCACACAGCAGATGCCACGATGCACATTGCATTATTAACGATTTGAGGGTAAGGTTATTTCTCGCAGAAGTGACATGAATTGGCCACCAAGATCGTGCCTACAAAATTAATTTTTTTTTTTTCTAAGAAGAAGTTTTTTTACTTGTGGATCAATCTTGGCCATGTTGGGGTGTAGGATCCTTGATAGTTTGGGGTTGGTTTCAGATTCCAATATGGAAGGGCACGTGTTGTAGGTAGTAGGTCATATAATTTTCATATAGATCCGATTTTCAAAAGTAAGATTTTTCTTTGTGAATCCTAACCAAAACTTATATAACTACATTCTTATTGAAAACACAAAACATATTTTGGAATCGAGCATTGAATCATGAGGCTACCATAGAAACCCTACAAGCTACAATACAAATAGGTTCTTTCTAAAAAAAAAAATCGTTTCTTCGTGGACCCATCTTATCCAACACTCACATAAGTGTGTCTTGTTTAGTCCACAAAAAAATATGAATGGATGAAATCGAAATATAGAGGTAATGGGTTGCAATAGAAACACCACCACCAAAGAAATAATTATGTATTTTAAAATTCCCTTGCTTTATGGACCGCATAAATAAATTAAACCTCACATAAATATTTATGTTAAGAATAGCCGGATATACGCGAATGGAAGCAATGGGAACACTTTTTCTTTTGAATTTGAGATTTTCTGCAAGAGCTTTAATGAGTAATGGAGAAAACCATTATTACACAAATTTTCTCGTTCACGTATCACCCCGCGAGTCCAAGTTCATATAATTTATTTGATTGTCCATGCATTCTGGAGGACATTAACACTTTTTTAGATATACCAGCTTTTTTCATATTTGTGCAGATTCTAAAAAAAATATTCAATTTATTTTTTTTTTAAGGGAGGCGGGGTAGATGGGCTGAATCTCGCACATCTTTAATATCTTATAACGGCATCCAGCAGCTATCATTTGCGATAAATTTCAAGTTTTTCGGGACATTCTATCAAAAGATATGGCGGAATATTGCTTAGTAGAGGATGTAGGGGTAGGGGAAGTTAGACGTTCTCCACTTTCCACTAACTTCAAGCATATGTTACAATTAGGCATTGATGAAAATTTAGGGCCCCTATCGGCATTATGTCGAAAAATATGGCCGAATTACAATATCACGGAGGGGTCATTTGTATGGGAAGTAGGGGAACCCTTGGTCCGATTTGACCCATTTTCAATACCATCCAAGCTTTTATCAAAGCAATCATCAGACCGAAATTTCAAAACGCTAGCTCCATTATTTTGGGAGTTATCGTGTGAACTGACAGACACACGGACGGACACACAGCCAGACAGACGGACATGGCTTATTCAAATCAGGGACCGACCCTGATCATCTATTCTAATATATAAAATTCTCCTCAAAAAATTTGTTCCCAAACTCGTCCGAAACGGCTGGACCGATTTTTATGAAATTTTGTATATATCCCGGCTAGGTATGGTCGTAGACTATATTTCATGTCTCAAAGTGACCCCCTCTTCTTTTTATCGTTAATTTAGTATTGTGTACAGTAAGTGATTAAGCCTACTCGATTCATTCGCTTTAAATTTTTATACGTGTACTAAATGAAATCGAACCGGCTTAACGGTATGATAGAAATATGATGATATGACGTAGTGTATAAAGCCATAATTATATATATTAAAAGACAACCATCAACCTGGATGTATGATGGTTTCTGGGTTAGTATGAACAGTGTAGGTGGCGTGCGCACATTTTAGTGCACTTGGCGAAAACTGAGTAAATGAGTGTGCTGACATATATAATAGAAATTTATTAGTTAATGATTTTCGAGATAACTCCCGCTAATATAGTTGAAGGGCTAGTCCAGTCTCATCAATCAGTCAGGGGGTTGATTATGTAGTTGTTATATTGCCTTGATCGCTTAACCTACCGACGGATATCTATTGCGTTGTTTCCATTAACACTTTGGTTTCACCATCGATAGGTCGATCCCAATAAATAATAGTTAGCAGGTTGATTGGCATTCAAATTAGTGTTGTAGTTGTGAGTGAAGCCAATAACGCGAGCGAAGTGAGCACTAGATAAGCTAGATAAGATAACTCGTTTTAGCTAGTTTATATATATAATTTGCCATACCTCCGGTGGCTCCTTTGAGGTGTTACATAAATCGTCGTAACAAAAACAATATACCCTATACCATCTTATGGGTATAGAGTATAAAAAGGATTTTGAAAAAATAATGAGAACGAGCAATTAAAGTTGTTGATCGTTTTTTGATAGAATGCAAATGAAAAGTCGTTGGTACAAGTTCAGGAATTTGCAAGTTATAGGACATAGCGAACAATATCGATTCCTCTTAAAAGGTGCAATCTGCATTGTTAAGCTTTTTATTAATTGCTTATTACATAACCATGTCATCATATTATACATTTATACCTAACATTTGCATTGCATAATGTAAAAATGATTAAATCAAACAAATTATAATTCTTTAATTCTTCTGCTAATTTCTAGATAATGATGCCCATACTCTAAGCGAGGCGCAACGTATAAACGATACAATGTTCATATGCAGTGAAAGCTTTGATGATACACGCACATATATACAAAACCGTCCAAAAGATGATTATCATGATCTTCCTATAATTTATTTTGTCACACCAACATATCCTCGACGTGAACAAATACCGGAACTTATAAGGCTTGGCCAAACATTAATGCATGTGCCGCAAATCCATTGGATTGTGGCCGATGATTATGATGGCTGTAATAATTTTCTAGACGTAAATAGATTCGGTAAGTGCATTGTTTTCTCTAGCCTAAATTGATTGTTGGATGTCATTCATGATAAATGGACGAAAAATTGACATAATTTCCTATGATGGAACACATTACCAAAATGCTATCCTTTGTCACGCATCGAACGTATTTTTGATAGTTTAATAGGATTTCGATTAATCTTTGTGTTTTATTGTGTGTCTATTTTAGGAATACCATACACTCATATCGCTAGTCCTATGCCTGATGCATATCGCTCTATATCGCCAAGTCCTCGAGGAGTGGCCAATCGCAGGGCGGCACTTAGTTGGTTACGACAGAACAATAAGAAAGCAGGAGTCCTTTATTTCGGCGATGATGATAATACATTTGATTTGAGGCTTTTTAACGAGATTCGTGACACAAAGAGAGTTTCAATGTTTCCCGTGGGCCTTATTGGATTGTATGCCGTGAGCTCGCCCGTTGTTAAGAATGTAAGTTCTGATTTATGTGCATGTAGTGCAGTATGGTTAGATGGGGTAGGTGATATAAGGCCTCTACAAATTAGTTTTTAATATTTAATCACCAATCATTTACTTACGCGTACAAATAGATTTTTATTGATTTGATTCGAAATGGAAACAATATTCTATAGTAAACATTTGTTTATTGCATTCACTAGTTCTGCATTTTCTTCTAATTTTTATTTGATTTAAGACGATAATAATATTTATGAAAGTAATATCTGTATCATTCCATTTTAGGGCAAAGTCATTGCATTTTTCGATTCATGGCCGGCTAAAAGAAAATGGCCCGTGGACATGGCAGGCTTTGCCGTTAGCTTAGAATACTTTTGGCAACATCCGAATGCAACAATGCCTTATCGTGCCGGCTACGAGGAGGATGCATTTTTGCGTAGTATTGCACTGAAAATGGATCAAATTGAGCCAAAAGCGAACAATTGTACAGAACTTCTAGTCTGGCATACACAAACACAGAAGACAAAAGCACCAATGGTTCGTATAGATTCACAATATTTAGAATCGGAAAAATCAAATTTGGGTGCACTATTTCGAGAATTGGAATCGATGGGAGTAAGCCATCAGTCGGATTCTGCAGGTAAGAATATTGTACCTAAATGTCGTATATTACTATTCGACTTTAACATTATATTGGAATTACTCTGTTAATCGTTTTATTTCTTCTTAATTTCAGGAATCAAAGCACAAATTAGTCGAGACGGTAAATCAAAGCCATTCACATTTTTCTTTCGGTGAGATCTCTTGTAATCGTATCGGAAATATGCTTGATGCTTTTTAAAAAAGTCCATATACAATTATGATAATTGTAAGTTATTATTATTATCGAAAGATCCATCTCGAAAAGACAAAATAGTTTAGTGGTGCATACATACGAGTATAGTAATAAGGTGATTAGTATTACGGAGTAAAACACAAAACTACAATATACTCTCTCATGACAAATAATTTCAATTGAAAGGGATGAAATCCCATGCACTATTTAGCACTCACTAAAAGGTAAAAATAGTAATTATCCCTAGATGATAGGCTCAAAGTTTCATTGCTTCGAAAATTACAATTAGTCATTTAGGAATAGTTGAAACAAAAACATAACGGAGATGTACATGTCATAGCCATAATTTCTGGTCTTGTTAAACGCTTTTCAATACGCTATTCCGAAAATTGATTACCGAACAACAAATCTTCTTTAGGAAGATAAATAGAGAAACAAATCAGCATACATTTTTTATATAATGTATTATATTTTTATGCATAGCATGTCCTTGTAGTTAAATTAGAATGCATCTGAGCCTGTTTTTAAGTAAACGATCAAATTCAAAAATAGTTTGCCTGGTATCAATTTATTTTCTAATATTAATTGTTAAACCTAACATAATAAAAGGATCTGATACAGTGTTCTTTAGATCATATCTGTTTTGGAATATAATACCCTTACGAAATGGACACTATGATGTTGGCTGAATTTTCCCTAACTTTGTTTTCGAGTTCGACCTGAACATATGATTATATTTCTTCGTGCTTGAAGCATGAGCCTTAACAGTTTTCCCCGGTGTGTTGTACGAAATATTGTTCAGCTTATTATCCATCCATTGTCCATATTGTAATTTTTTATGAACGGCGTGCTTTTCAATAATCGAGCTAAACAATTTATACGTGTTTAGGTGTGCCTGTTTCAAAATTCGGAAAGGAATTGTAACTTAAACTATGTGTTATTTACAATCAGTCATTTTGCTATTGCGATATTACACAGAGTCGCAAAATATTTATAAAAACATTATTTGTTTAGCTACGTTATATTGTTTCTATTAAAGCTTTCAATTAATTGTAATACTGTGATATTTAGGAATAGTATGTAATTGTATGTGAAAATTTGAAATTCTTACATCATTGGGTGATGATATATAATGCCATCGACAAAAATGAACAATATCACAACATTTATATTGAAAAGACAAAATGAAACGTAATTAATTATAAATTACAAATTGGTAATATGTATTAGATTATGTAGCGATAATTTCGAATTGTATTTATTCGCGCTATGCTTTGAACTGGATTGAAAGTTAGGTTGTAATGTTAAGTTATGAACTTATAGCTTTAATAGTATATAAGTACGATAATATTGTAAGGAGCATTGTGAATGAATGAAACAAATAATGAAAGAATCGCCAGAGAAAATTGCTTGTTTTTAATCGGTTTTAGTTGTAAGTAATGCATAAATCGCTCTGTGGCTCACTTGGTTGAATCGCACTCTACGATGCTAGTAATGTAGAGGTCCGGAGATCGAATCTCGGCGTGGTCCAATTCCGTACATGTGCGGATAGGAAATACATATATAGTGCTTGCAACATTATATACTCTCCGAAATGATATGCAATGTAACGTTGACTCGAAATTTCATATAAACGGCAGAATAACGCACCATGGCCCCACATGGGGCTATACGGTACTGAGAAGAGAATGCATAAATCAATATAATTGGGATGCAGTTTATTTGCACTACCCGAAAAAAATTTAAGAAAAAACTGCAGTCATTTAAAGGGCAAATATTTCACTCTAACCTATTTTCGACTATCACTTATAGCAGGGTTTTGCGTTTGCCAAATCTTATCGACCTATCCAGATGTAGAGCCCTCATTTTTCTTCTTAATAAATCTTTAAATACTTGGAAATTTTCCTGTATGTTTTATATTTTTCAAGCTACTCTTCCGGACAAATTTCTCCAGATACAGAACCTTAAACTCTAATGTCTACCATGCAAACATAGAAGCTACGATTGAAAGAATAAAAATATCGAAATTTTTGGACCTTCGATTCATCTTTGGAATAAAACTCCTAGGTACGGTTTCTCGTATGTCTTATCTAGTGGTTGGATTTATCGTATAGACAAGACTCACACTATTTTCTGAAAGCTTTTACAATATATTGAATTGAATTTTTGTTTATTTAGTATAGTTGTTCCAAATTATACTTGATTACATCATCATCTGAAATTGAAAAACAAATCATTGCGCAATTTCATACAATGGCGTAATTACATAATCAAAATATGGGTTAACTGTGCAAAAACAAAAATTCAATATAATGCTAAAGCTTTTAGCTTTCAGAAAATAGTGTGAGTGTGTCTATACGATAACACTAATCACTAGATTAGATGTACGAGAAAACGGCCCCTAATAATATGGAAAAATAGCAAACTCACAAAAAAAAACTTGGCGATGGGTATGATCTAGCTGGAACATTGGTTTCCAGCCTTTTTCTCGCCGCGACTTCTTAACTCTCAAAGAATCAACAAATGGGTAGCTTGCGACCCATACGTCGATGTAACATGGACTGGATTAATTTGGCCGAGCCCTCACCTGTTATTTCGTTTTTTTTTTTCGAGGATGGCGCTTTCAAGCATTCCTTTTCAAAATATGATGTGCCGACGGTACCTGCGCTCCGCAAATTTCTTCAAATGCTCGGTGGGAATGAGCTCTCAGGATTGGGAAAGCGTACGCGACTTGGTTTTGTGTTTTAAAGCGATCAAAGCCTCGCAATTAAAGACGTGTGCTCGCGAAGCCCCCTCTCTTAAACGCCTTGCCTTCTTTTGGTTTTCAGAATGCTAAACGTATTGATCCATTGTTGACTCTGTGAAAATAAATTCGCCTACTCCCACCACCAACATTTACCCCCTCACCATCATAACCATCTTTGCAATGTTAAGCCGGCCCCACACCGACCGGAGTGTGGCAAACACCCCACAAAAGATTAATACGAAAAATCGTGCAGCAGTGTGCTTGAGCGACTCCAAGGTATCATTCTTGGACCGATCTTTTGTGCGGTGTGTCCCACACTCCGGTCGGTGTGGGGTCACTATTTTGTGTTTACAAGTGAAAATTTTCCAAAGTGGGTTTTGAAAAAGTCGATGTAGAGCGTATTTAGAGCTACATTTTGGTGAAACAACCAGGTTCCTAGCTATCACCGTTTCCGAGATACAGCCGCCTAAAGGTGACCAACATTTTTAGGCCAAATTTGACTGCCGTAGGGTCACTATTTACGGAGATATGGGCAATTTTGTGTTTTCAAGTGAAAATTTTCGAAAGTCGCTTTTGAAAAAGTCGATGTAGAGCGTATTTAGAGCTACATTTTGGTGAAACAACCAGGGTCCTAGCTATCACAGTTTCGGAGATACAGCCGCCTAAAGGTGACCAACATTTTTAGGCCAAATTTGACTGCCGTAGGGTCACTATTTACGGAGATATGGGCAATTTTGTGTTTTCAAGTGAAAATGTTCGAAAGTGGGTTTTGAAAAAGTCGATGTAGAGCGTATTTAGAGCTACATTTTGGTGAAACAACCAGGGTCCTAGCTATCACCGTTTCCGAGATACAGCCGCCTAAAGGTGACCAACATTTTAAGGCCAAATTTGACTGCCGTAGGGTCACTATTTACGGAGATATGGGCAATTTTGTGTTTTCAAGTGAAAATTTTCGAAAGTGGGTTTTGAAAAAGTCGATGTAGAGCGTATTTAGAGCTACATTTTGGTGAAACAACCAGGGTCCTAGCTATCACCGTTTCCGAGATACAGCCGCCTAAAGGTGACCAACATTTTAAGGCCAAATTTGACTGCCGTAGGGTCACTATTTACGGAGATATGGGCAATTTTGTGTTTTCAAGTGAAAATTTTCGAAAGTGGGTTTTGAAAAAGTCGATGTAGAGCGTATTTAGAGCTACATTTTGGTGAAACAACCAGGGTCCTAGCTATCACCGTTTCCGAGATACAGCCGCCTAAAGGTGACCAACATTTTAAGGCCAAATTTGACTGCCGTAGGGTCACTATTTACGGAGATATGGGCAATTTTGTGTTTTCAAGTGAAAATTTTCGAAAGTGGGTTTTGAAAAAGTCGATGTAGAGCGTATTTAGAGCTACATTTTGGAGAAACAACCAGGGTCCTAGCTATCACCGTTTCCGAGATACAGCCGCCTAAAGGTGACCAACATTTTAAGGCCAAATTTGACTGCCGTAGGGTCACTATTTACGGAGATATGGGCAATTTTGTGTTTCCAAGTGAAAATGTTCGAAAGTGGGTTTTGAAATGTATGTAGAGCGTATTTAGAGCTACATTTTGGTGAAACAACCAGGGTCCTAGCTATCACAGTTTCGGAGACACAGCCGCCTAAAGGTGACCAACATTTTTAGGCCCAATTTGACTGCCGTAGGGTCACTATTTACGGAGATATGGGCAATTTGGTGTTTACAAGTGAAAATTTTCGAAAGTGGGTTTTGAAAAAGTCGATGTAGAGCGTATTTAGAGCTACATTTTGGTGAAACAACCAGGGTCCTAGCTATCACCGTTTCCGAGATACAGCCGCCTACAGGTGACCAACATTTTTAGGCCAAATTTGACTGCCGTAGGGTCACTATTTACGGAGATATGGGCAATTTTGTGTTTTCAAGTGAAAATGTTCGAAAGTGGGTTTTGAAAAAGTCGATGTAGAGCGTATTTAGAGCTACATTTTGGTGAAACAACCAGGGTCCTAGCTATCACCGTTTCCGAGATACAGCCGCCTAAAGGTGACCAACATTTTAAGGCCAAATTTGACTGCCGTAGGGTCACTATTTACGGAGATATGGGCAATTTTGTGTTTTCAAGTGAAAATTTTCGAAAGTGGGTTTTGAAAAAGTCGATGTAGAGCGTATTTAGAGCTACATTTTGGTGAAACAACCAGGGTCCTAGCTATCACCGTTTCCGAGATACAGCCGCCTAAAGGTGACCAACATTTTAAGGCCAAATTTGACTGCCGTAGGGTCACTATTTACGGAGATATGGGCAATTTTGTGTTTCCAAGTGAAAATGTTCGAAAGTGGGTTTTGAAATGTATGTAGAGCGTATTTAGAGCTACATTTTGGTGAAACAACCAGGCTCCTAGCTATCACCGTTTCCGAGATACAGCCGCCTAAAGGTGACCAACATTTTTAGGCCAAATTTGACTGCCGTAGGGTCACTATTTACGGAGATATGGGCAATTTTGTGTTTTCAAGTGAAAATGTTCGAAAGTGGGTTTTGAAAAAGTCGATGTAGAGCGTATTTAGAGCTACATTTTGGTGAAACAACCAGGGTCCTAGCTATCACCGTTTCCGAGATACAGCCGCCTAAAGGTGACCAACATTTTAAGGCCAAATTTGACTGCCGTAGGGTCACTATTTACGGAGATATGGGCAATTTTGTGTTTCCAAGTGAAAATGTTCGAAAGTGGGTTTTGAAAAAGTCGATGTAGAGCGTATTTAGAGCTACATTTTGGTGAAACAACCAGGGTCCTAGCTATCACCGTTTCCGAGATACAGCCGCCTAAAGGTGACCAACATTTTTAGGCCAAATTTGACTGCCGTATACCCCTATTTACGGAGATATGGGCAATTTTGTGTTTCCAAGTGAAAATGTTCGAAAGTGGGTTTTGAAAAAGTCGATGTAGAGCGTATTTAGAGCTACATTTTGGTGAAACAACCAGGGTCCTAGCTATCACCGTTTCCGAGATACAGCCGCCTAAAGGTGACCAACATTTTTAGGCCAAATTTGACTGCCGGTCAAATGTAGGGTCACTAATTACGGAGATATGGGCAATTTTGTGAGTGAAAATGTTCGAAAGTGGGTTTTGAAAAAGTCGATGTAGAGCGTATTTAGAGCTACATTTTGGTGAAACAACCAGGGTCCTAGCTATCACCGTTTCCGAGATACAGCCGCCTAAAGGTGACCAACATTTTTAGGCCAAATTTGACTGCCGTATACCCCTATTTACGGAGATATGGGCAATTTTGTGTTTTCAAGTAAAAATTTTCGAAAGTGGGTTTTGAAAAAGTCGATGTAGAGCGTATTTAGAGCTACATTTTGGTGAAACAACCAGGGTCCTAGCTATCACCGTTTCCGAGATACAGCCGCCTAAAGGTGACCAACATTTTAAGGCCAAATTTGACTGCCGTAGGGTCACTATTTACGGAGATATGGGCAATTTTGTGTTTCCAAGTGAAAATGTTCGAAAGTGGGTTTTGAAAAAGTCGATGTAGAGCGTATTTAGAGCTACATTTTGGTGAAACAACCAGGGTCCTAGCTATCACCGTTTCCGAGATACAGCCGCCTAAAGGTGACCAACATTTTAAGGCCAAATTTGACTGCCGTAGGGTCACTATTTACGGAGATATGGGCAATTTTGTGTTTTCAAGTGAAAATGTTCGAAAGTGGGTTTTGAAAAAGTCGATGTAGAGCGTATTTAGAGCTACATTTTGGTGAAACAACCAGGGTCCTAGCTATCACCGTTTCCGAGATACAGCCGCCTAAAGGTGACCAACATTTTTAGGCCAAATTTGACTGCCGTAGGGTCACTATTTACGGAGATATGGGCAATTTTGTGTTTTCAAGTGAAAATTTTCGAAAGTGGGTTTTGAAAAAGTCGATGTAGAGCGTATTTAGAGCTACATTTTGGTGAAACAACCAGGGTCCTAGCTATCACCGTTTCCGAGATACAGCCGCCTAAAGGTGACCAACATTTTTAGGCCAAATTTGACTGCCGTAGGGTCACTATTTACGGAGATATGGGCAATTTTGTGTTTTCAAGTGAAAATTTTCGAAAGTGGGTTTTGAAAAAGTCGATGTAGAGCGTATTTAGAGCAACATTTTGGTGAAACAACCAGGGTCCTAGCTATCACCGTTTCCGAGATACAGCCGCCTAAAGGTGACCAACATTTTTAGGCCAAATTTGACTGCCGTAGGGTCACTATTTACGGAGATATGGGCAATTTTGTGTTTTCAAGTGAAATTTTTCGAAAGTGGGTTTTGAAAAAGTCGATGTAGAGCGTATTTAGAGCTACATTTTGGTGAAACAAGCAGGGTCCTAGCTATCACCGTTTCCGAGATACAGCCGCCTAAAGGTGACCAACATTTTTAGGCCAAATTTGACTGCCGTAGGGTCACTATTTACGGAGATATGGGCAATTTTGTGTTTTCAAGTGAAAATTTTCGAAAGTGGGTTTTGAAAAAGTCGATGTAGAGCGTATTTAGAGCAACATTTTGGTAAAACAACCAGGGTCCTAGCTATCACCGTTTCCGAGATACAGCCGCCTAAAGGTGACCAACACTTTTAGGCCAAATTTGACTGCCGTAGGGTCACTATTTACGGAGATATGGGCAATTTTGTGTTTTCAAGTGAAAATTTTCGAAAGTGGGTTTTGAAAAAGTCGATGTAGAGCGGATTTAGAGCTAAATTTTGGTGAAACAACCAGGGTGCTAGCTATCACCGTTTCCGAGATACAGCCGCCTAAAGGTGACCAACATTTTTAGGCCAAATTTGACTGCCGTAGGGTCACTATTTACGGAGATATGGGCAATTTTGTGTTTTCAAGTGAAAATTTTCGAAAGTGGGTTTTGAAAAAGTCGATGTAGAGCGTATTTAGAGCTACATTTTGCTGAAACAACCAGGGTCCTAGCTACCACCGTTTCCGAGATACAGCCGCCTAAAGGTGGCCAACATTTATAGGCCAAATTTGACTGCCGGTCAAATGTAGGGTCACTAATTACGGAGATATGGGCAATTTTGTGAGTAAAAATGTTCGAAAGTGGGTTTTGAAAAAGTCGATGTAGAGCGTATTTAGAGCTACATTTTGGTGAAACAACCAGGGTCCTTTCGAAAATTTTCACTTGAAAACACAAAATTGCCCATATCTCCGTAAATAGTGACCCTACGGCAGTCAAATTTGGCCTAAAAGTGTTGGTCACCTTTAGGCGGCTGTATCTCGGAAACGGTGATAGCTAGGACCCTGGTTGTTTCACCAAAATGTAGCTCTAAATACGCTCTACATCGACTTTTTCAAAACCCACTTTCGAAAATTTTCACTTGAAAACACAAAATTGCCCATATCACCGTAAATAGTGACCCTACGGCAGTCAAATTTGGCCTAAAAATGTTGGTCACCTTTAGGCGGCTGTATCTCGGAAACGGTGATAGCTAGGACCCTGGTTGTTTCACCAAAATGTAGCTCTAAATACGCTCTACATCGACTTTTTCAAAACCCACTTTCGAAAATTTTCACTTGAAAACACAAAATTGCCCATATCTCCGTAAATAGTGACCCTACGGCAGTCAAATTTGGCCTAAAAATGTTGGTCACCTTTAGGCGGCTATATCTCGGAAACGGTGATAGCTAGCACCCTGGTTGTTCCTATCGCGGCCGGGTCTATGTCCCGGAACCACCCATGCAATTATGCGTGGCCAAGAGCCGCAAACCCCCCTCGACACATTCGGGGAAACAAGAAAGTTGCACACAACATCTTTTTTATACTAATGGAGCAACCCGAGCCGGCCCAGTTGCTCCAAATTCTACTACTACGTGCCGGCATCGAAATTAATCCTGGTCCTTGGACATGCTGCGTATGTGGTAAGAGGATCTACTCCAACGTTCAAACCTCAGTGCGTTGCTCGTGCTGCAGAGAATGGTGCCACTTTAAGAATTGTTCTGGGCTAAACAATTCAGACCTACGTTCAACAACCACAATTAACACCTTTCTAGCACCAAACTGCAGAATCTGTGGACAGCAGTCATCATCGACTTCCCAACATCACAACAACCAGGGCCAACAACCATCACCAGTCACCCCCACAGTTTCTACCCAACACAATGCACCACGACATACCCTAACACCAGCACCACCACAGCCAGTTGTGAACTACTCTACCACCAAGATTGTCCAAATAAACTGCAATGGTCTTCAACACAAAGTCATCGAGCTCACTGACTTCATGGACAGACATCACATCAAAGTCGCTGCGGTTCAGGAAACTAAGCTAAAAGATGACTCAACGCTTAACTCATACGGAGGCTTCAACATCATCCGAAAAGATCGACCCACCGGCGCAGGTGGAGGCTTAGCTTTCCTGATCCATAACACGTTGCCTTACTCAGAAATTGACATCACCGCCGCCGATAACACCACCGAACTCCAAGCGATTTCCATCAAAGCGGGAAATGTTGATATAGATATTCTAAATATCTATATACCACCAGCCTCAAGTTGTCCCACTGGTTTTCAGGCCAACATTTCTCCACTACTCACTGGACAATACCGCTTAATACTTGGTGATTTCAATGCACATCACGATCTATGGCATTCGAATCTCGACAACGACACCAGAGGCAACCTCATCGCTAGCCAAATAGATGACTCCGATTTCTGTCCCATGAACGATGACTCACCAACGCGCGTTACGGGATCATGCAGGAGCTCCCCTGATATATCTATTGCCAGTCCCGGGCTCATCAACAACACCACATGGGAGCCTTTCATCACCTTCTCGTCAGACCACCTACCAATAGTCCTCACGATCGACAAACCGTCCCAATTCGCGTACACTGAGAAGAAAACGTACACAAATTTCAGCAAAGCAGACTGGATCGGCTTTCAAGCCTATACCAACGAAATGTTTTCTGCCTTACAAATTCCCACCGACGTACGTACCGCTGAAAAAAATCTGAGACGGATTATCGTAGATGCTGCTAACAGACACATTCCTTCCGGCCGCATACCAATCATGAGACCACATTTTCCATCAAGTGCCGTAGAACTGGCAAAAATGAGGGATGAATTCAGAACAATAGACCCCAGTGATCCTCGTATCAGCGACCTAAATAATGTGATAACCCAGCAAGTAAATGACCACAGAAGACAACAATGGAACAAGCATTTAAAATCCTGCCACATAAAATCCGGTGTAAGCAACCTTTGGAAAACGGTACGTGCGTTATCTGACCCCACAAAACCCAAAGGTAAGGTAGCCATTAAGTTCGGTGATAAGTCCTATAATAACGACGACAAATGCGCACACAAATTTAATCAGCAATTCGTCGAACATCCTGATAAAGATAGGCTCAAGCGCACTATCACAAGAGCTTTCCGCAATAGTACCACCGATCAACACCTTCAAGTTACCTCAAACCAAGTAAGACTTGCAATCAAAAATGCCAACAATTCCAAAGCGTTCGGCCCTGACGGCATTGCTATGATCATGCTGAAACATCTAGATTCACCGGCCATTGATTATATCACTGCCACGATGAATCTATCGTTAAAATCATTCATCATTCCTGAGTTATGGAAGAAAGGCCGCATAAACCCAATACCCAAACCAGGTAAAGACCACACTCTAGCTGAATCATACCGTCCGATAACGCTCCTGTCTCCTGTGGCCAAAATACTGGAAGCACTTGTATTGCCGAAACTTTTAGAGCACATACAGCTTGCAAATCATCAACATGGTTTTCGTAAAATGCATAGCACCACCACCGCTCTCGATACGATCACGTCCAACATATTTAATGGACTCAACCAACCGAAACCATGCAAGCGTACCGTCCTGGTTGCTCTCGATCTGTCAAAAGCATTTGACACTGTCAACCACACCCTATTGCTAACAGATCTCCGCAATACAACACCACCGTACATCCATAAATGGATCGCTAACTACCTTGCCGGTCGTCAATCCTGCACAGAGTTTAGAAACGGGAAGTCTAAACTCAGGAAAATCAAGCAAGGCGTTCCCCAGGGTGGAGTCTTATCCCCCACTCTTTTCAACCTATACATGGCAGGATTACCCACACCACCAACGGGATTACAAATCATCTCATACGCAGACGACTGCACCATCATGGCAACTGGTAATGACATTCCCGAAATGTGCGATCTAATCAACGAATACCTGCAGGTTCTTAACGCTTTCTTCGCCAGTAAAAATCTGAAGCTATCTGCGCCCAAGTCCTCCGCCACATTATTCACAAGCTTCAACCAAGAATACAACACACAACTGCCCATCTACGTTGACACCCACATCATCCCAACAACCAGGACTCCCAAAATCCTTGGTGTCACGCTTGACAACTCCGGCAAATTCAACACCCACGCTGAAAATATATGTTCCAAACTCAGGAGCAGGAATAAAATATTAAAAGCACTTGCCGGAAGTACATGGGGCACAGACAAAGAAACCCTCTTGGCTACGTATAAAGCGATTGGTCGCCCCCTGGTCAATTACGCAGCACCAACGTGGACAAATGGTCTCTGCAAGACAAACTGGAGCCACATTCAAACCTGCCAAAACACAGCACTACGCACCATCACCGGCTGTGTTAAGATGTCTTCACAAGATCATCTACACCAGGAGACAAAATTAATGACTTTAAGGAGCCATAATGAACTTCTCACTAAGCAATATTTAGTCGGATGTTATCGAACAAACCACCCGAATAACCCACTCATGGACAAAACACCACCGCCACGTCGTATCAGACGTTCAATCAGGGACAAAGAGCGTGAAGTCCAGCGATACAAAAAAGTTCCTTTCGATGACTCCGACTACAAGGCGGCCATTGCAGACTTACACACATCTGAAGTTCATAAAGCTACTCAAAGTCTCACGAACAACCGTGTACTTGGCATCAAACCTCCTGCCATATCTCCAGACGAAGAATCACTACCAAGAGCAACTCGTACCACCCTAGCTCAACTTCGATCCGGCTGGTGCCCGCGACTAAACTCCTATTTGTCACGAATAAACAATGAAGTCGCCAACACCTGCCCAGCCTGCGGAACCAGTCCACATGACGTGGACCATATTTTCGATTGTTCAGCTGCTCCCACGCACCTCACACCACTTGCGTTATGGACACAACCCATCGAAGCAGCTTTTTTCCTAAATCTCGACCTCGAGGATGGAATGCCCACCATCTTCGAATGATAAATGTGCAACTTTACTGAATGTTTCCTCATTTGTGCCGCTACTACAACAACAACAACCCTGGTTGTTTCACCAAAATGTAGTTCTAAATACGCTCTACATCGACTTTTTCAAAACCTAGCTACTGACCAACAGTTTTAGGCCAAATTTGACTGCCATAGGGTCACTATTTACGGAGATATGGGCAATTTTGTGTTTTCAAGTGAAAATTTTCGAAAGTGGGTTTTGAAAAAGTCGATGTAGAGCGTATTTAGAGCTACATTTTGGTGAAACAACCAGGGTCATTTTAAGGCCAAATTTGACTGCCGTAGGGTCACTATTTACGGAGATATGGGCAATTTTGTGTTTTCAAGTGAAAATTTTCGAAAGTGGGTTTTGAAAAAGTCGATGTAGAGCGTATTTAGAGCTACATTTTGGTGAAACAACCAGGGTCCTAGCTATCACCGTTTCCGAGATACAGCCGCCTAAAGGTGACCAACATTTTTAGGCCAAATTTGACTGCCGTAGGGTCACTATTTACGGAGATATGGGCAATTTTGTGTTTTCAAGTGAAAATTTTCGAAAGTGGGTTTTGAAAAAGTCGATGTAGAGCGTATTTAGAGCTACATTTTGGTGAAACAACCAGGGTGCTAGCTATCACCGTTTCCGAGATACAGCCGCCTAAAGGTGACCAACATTTTTAGGCCAAATTTGACGGCCGTAGGGTCACTATTTACGGTGATATGGGCAATTTTGTGTTTTCAAGTGAAAATTTTCGAAAGTGGGTTTTGAAAAAGTCGATGTAGAGCGTATTTAGAGCTACATTTTGGTGAAACAACCAGGGTCATTTTAAGGCCAAATTTGACTGCCGTAGGGTCACTATTTACGGAGATATGGGCAATTTTGTGTTTTCAAGTGAAAATTTTCGAAAGTGGGTTTTGAAAAAGTCGATGTAGAGCGTATTTAGAGCTACATTTTGGTGAAACAACCAGGGTCCTAGCTATCACCGTTTCCGAGATACAGCCGCCTAAAGGTGACCAACATTTTTAGGCCAAATTTGACTGCCGTAGGGTCACTATTTACGGAGATATGGGCAATTTTGTGTTTTCAAGTGAAAATTTTCGAAAGTGGGTTTTGAAAAAGTCGATGTAGAGCGTATTTAGAGCTACATTTTGGTGAAACAACCAGGGTGCTAGCTATCACCGTTTCCGAGATACAGCCGCCTAAAGGTGACCAACATTTTTAGGCCAAATTTGACGGCCGTAGGGTCACTATTTACGGTGATATGGGCAATTTTGTGTTTTCAAGTGAAAATTTTCGAAAGTGGGTTTTGAAAAAGTCGATGTAGAGCGTATTTAGAGCTACATTTTGGTGAAACAACCAGGGTCCTAGCTATCACCGTTTCCGAGATACAGCCGCCTAAAGGTGACCAACATTTTTAGGCCAAATTTGACTGCCATAGGGTCACTATTGACGGAGATATGGGAAATTTTGTGTTTTCAAGTGAAAATTTTCGAAAGTGGGTTTTGAAAAGGTCGATGTAGAGCGTATTTAGAGCTACATTTTGGTGAAACAACCAGGGTCCTAGCTATCACCGTTTCCGAGATACAGCCGCCTAAAGGTGACCAACACTTTTAGGCCAAATTTGACTGCCGTAGGGTCACTATTTACGGAGATATGGGCAATTTTGTGTTTTCAAGTGAAAATTTTCGAAAGTGGGTTTTGAAAAAGTCGATGTAGAGCGTATTTAGAGCTACATTTTGGTGAAACAACCAGGGTGCTAGCTATCACCGTTTCCGAGATACAGCCGCCTAAAGGTGACCAACATTTTAAGGCCAAATTTGACTGCCGTAGGGTCACTATTTACGGAGATATGGGCAATTTTGTGTTTCCAAGTGAAAATGTTCGAAAGCGGGTTTTGAAAAAGTCGATGTAGAGCGTATTTAGAGCTACATTTTGCTGAAACAACCAGGGTCCTAGCTATCACCGTTTCCGAGATACAGCCGCCTAAAGGTGACCAACATTTTTAGGCCAAATTTGACTGCCGTAGGGTCACTATTTACGGAGATATGGGCAATTTTGTGTTTTCAAGTGAAAATTTTCGAAAGTGGGTTTTGAAAAAGTCGATGTAGAGCGTATTTAGAGCTACATTTTGGTGAAACAACCAGGGTCCTAGCTATCACCGTTTCCGAGATACAGCCGCCTAAAGGTGACCAACATTTTTAGGCCAAATTTGACTGCCGTAGGGTCACTATTTACGGAGATATGGGCAATTTTGTGTTTTCAAGTGAAAATTTTCGAAAGTGGGTTTTGAAAAAGTCGATGTAGAGCGTATTTAGAGCTACATTTTGGTGAAACAACCAGGGTGCTAGCTATCACCGTTTCCGAGATACAGCCGCCTAAAGGTGACCAACATTTTTAGGCCAAATTTGACTGCCGTAGGGTCACTATTTACGGAGATATGGGCAATTTTGTGTTTTCATGTGAAAATTTTCGAAAGTGGGTTTTGAAAAAGTCGATGTAGAGCGTATTTAGAGCTACATTTTGGTGAAACAACCAGGGTGCTAGCTATCACCGTGTCCGAGATACAGCCGCCTAAAGGTGACCAACATTTTTAGGCCAAATTTGACTGCCGTAGGGTCACTATTTACGGAGATATGGGCAATTTTGTGTTTTCAAGTGAAAATTTTCGAAAGTGGGTTTTGAAAAAGTCGATGTAGAGCGTATTTAGAGCTACATTTTGGTGAAACAACCAGGGTCATTTTAAGGCCAAATTTGACTGCCGTAGGGTCACTATTTACGGAGATATGGGCAATTTTGTGTTTTCAAGTGAAAATTTTCGAAAGTGGGTTTTGAAAAAGTCGATGTAGAGCGTATTTAGAGCTACATTTTGGTGAAACAACCAGGGTCCTAGCTGTCACCGTTTCCGAGATACAGCCGCCTAAAGGTGACCAACATTTTGAGGCCAAATTTGACTGCCGTAGGGTCACTATTTACGGAGATATGGGCAATTTTGTGTTTTCAAGTGAAAATTTTCGAAAGTGGGTTTTGAAAAAGTCGATGTAGAGCGTATTTAGAGCTACATTTTGGTGAAACAACCAGGGTGCTAGCTATCACCGTTTCCGAGATACAGCCGCCTAAAGGTGACCAACATTTTTAGGCCAAATTTGACTGCCGTATACCCCTATTTACGGAGATATGGGCAATTTTGTGTTTTCAAGTAAAAATTTTCGAAAGTGGCTTTTGAAAAAGTCGATGTAGAGCGTATTTAGAGCTTCATTTTAGTGAAACAACCAGGGTCCTAGCTATCACCGTTTCCGAGATACAGCCGCCTAAAGGTGACCAACATTTTGAGGCCAAATTTGACTGCCGTAGGGTCACTATTTACGGAGATATGGGCAATTTTGTGTTTTCAAGTGAAAGTTTTCGAAAGTGGGTTTTGAAAAAGTCGATGTAGAGCGTATTTAGAGCTACATTTTGGTGAAACAACCAGGGTGCTAGCTATCACCGTTTCCGAGATACAACCGCCTAAAGGTGACCAACATTTTTAGGCCAAATTTGACTGCCGTAGGGTCACTATTTACGGAGATATGGGCAATTTTGTGTTTTCAAGTGAAAATTTTCGAAAGTGGGTTTTGAAAAAGTCGATGTAGAGCGTATTTAGAGCTACATTTTGGTGAAACAACCAGGGTCCTAGCTATCACCGTTTCCGAGATACAGCCGCCTAAAGGTGACCAACATTTTTAGGCCAAATTTGACTGCCGTAGGGTCACTATTTACGGAGATATGGGCAATTTTGTGTTTTCAAGTGAAAATTGTCGAAAGTGGGTTTTGAAAAAGTCGATGTAGAGCGTATTTAGAGCTACATTTTGGTGAAACAACCAGGGTCCTAGCTATCACCGTTTCCGAGATACAGCCGCCTAAAGGTGACCAACATTTTTAGGCCAAATTTGACTGCCGTAGGGTCACTATTTACGGTGATATGGGCAATTTTGTGTTTTCAAGTGAAAATGTTCGAAAGTGGGTTTTGAAAAAGTCGATGTAGAGCGTATTTAGAGCTACATTTTGCTGAAACAACCAGGGTCCTAGCTACCACCGTTTCCGAGATACAGCCGCCTAAAGGTGACCAACATTTATAGGCCAAATTTGACTGTCGTAGGGTCACTACTAAGGCAATTTTGTGTTTTCAAGTAAAAATTTTCGAAAGTGGGTTTTGAAAAAGTCGATGTAGAGCGTATTTAGAGCTACATTTTGGTGAAACAACCAGTGTCCTAGCTATCACCGTTTCCGAGATACAGCCGCCTAAAGGTGACCAACATTTTTAGGTCAAATTTGACTGCCGTAGGGTCACTACTAGGGCAATTTTGTGTTTTCAAGTAAAAATTTTCGAAAGTGGGTTTTGAAAAAGTCGATGTAGAGCGTATTTAGAGCTACATTTTGGTGAAACAACCAGGGTCCTAGCTATCACCGTTTCCGAGATACAGCCGCCTAAAGGTGACCAACATTTTTAGGCCAAATTTGACTGCCGTAGGGTCACTATTTACGGAGATATGGGCAATTTTGTGTTTTCAAGTGAAAATTTTCGAAAGTGGGTTTTGAAAAAGTCGATGTAGAGCGTATTTAGAGCTACATTTTGGTGAAACATCCAGGGTCCTAGCTATCACCGTTTCCTAAATACAGCCGCCTAAAGGTGGCCAACATTTATAGGCCAAATTTGACTGTCGTAGGGTCACTACTAGGGCAATTTTGTGTTTTCAAGTAAAAATTTTCGAAAGTGGGGTTTGAAAAAGTCGATGTAGAGCGTATTTAGAGCTACATTTTGGTGAAACAACCAGTGTCCTAGCTATCACCGTTTCCGAGATACAGCCGCCTAAAGGTGACCAACATTTTTAGGTCAAATTTGACTGTCGTAGGGTCACTACTAGGACAATTTTGTGTTTTCAAGTAAAAGTTTTCGAAAGTGGGTTTTGAAAAAGTCGATGTAGAGCGTATTTAGAGCTACATTTTGGTGAAACAACCAGGGTCCTAGCTATCACCGTTTCCGAGATACAGCCGCCTAAAGGTGACCAACATTTTTAGGCCAAATTTGACTGCCGTAGGGACACTATTTACGGAGATATGGGCAATTTTGTGTTTTCAAGTGAAAATTTTCGAAAGTGGGTTTTGAAAAAGTCGATGTAGAGCGTATTTAGAGCTACATTTTGGTGAAACAACCAGGGTCCTAGCTATCACCGTTTCCTTAATACAGCCGCCTAAAGGTGGCCAACATTTATAGGCCAAATTTGACTGTCGTAGGGTCACTACTAGGGCAATTTTGTGTTTTCAAGTAAAAATTTTCGAAAGTGGGTTTTGAAAAAGTCGATGTAGAGCGTATTTAGAGCTACATTTTGGTGAAACAACCAGTGTCCTAGCTATCACCGTTTCCGAGATACAGCCGCCTAAAGGTGACCAACATTTTTAGGTCAAATTTGACTGTCGTAGGGTCACTACTAGGGCAATTTTGTGTTTTCAAGTAAAAGTTTTCGAAAGTGGGTTTTGAAAAAGTCGATGTAGAGCGTATTTAGAGCTACATTTTGGTGAAACAACCAGGGTCCTAGCTATCACCGTTTCCGAGATACAGCCGCCTAAAGGTGACCAACATTTTAAGGCCATATTTGACTGCCGTAGGGTCACTATTTACGGAGATATGGGCAATTTGGTGTTTTCTAGTGAAAATTTTCCAAAGTGGGTTTTGAAAAAGTCGATGTAGAGCGTATTTAGAGCTACATTTTGGTGAAACAACCAGGGTCCTAGCTATTACCGTTTCCGAGATACAGCCGCCTAAAGGTGACCGACATTTTTAGGCCAAATTTGACTGCCGTAGGGTCACTATTTACGGAGATATGGGCAATTTTGTGATTTCAAGTGAAACTTTTCGAAAGTGGGTTTTGAAAAAAATGATGTAGAGCGTATTTAGAGCTACATTTTGGTGAAACAACCAGGGTCCTAGCTATCACCGTTTCCGAGATACAGCCGCCTAAAGGTGGCCAAGATTTTAAGGCCATATTTGACTGCCGTAGGGTCACTATTTACGGAGATATGGGCAATTTTGTGTTTTCAAGTGAAACTTTTCGAAAGTGGGTTTTGAAAAAGTCGATGTAGAGCGTATTTAGAGCTACATTTTGGTGAAACAACCAGGGTCCTAGCTATCACCGTTTCCGAGATACAGCCGCCTAAAGGTGACCAACATTTTTAGGCCAAATTTGACTGCCGTAGGGTCACTATTTACGGAGATATGGGCAATTTTGTGTTTTCAAGTGAAAATTTTCGAAAGTGGGTTTTGAAAAAGTCGATGTAGAGCGTATTTAGAGCTACATTTTGGTGAAACAACCAGGGTCCTAGCTATCACCGTTTCCGAGATACAGCCGCCTAAAGGTGACCAACATTTTGAGGCCAAATTTGACTGCCGTAGGGTCACTATTTACGGAGATATGGGCAATTTTGTGTTTTCAAGTGAAAATTTTCGAAAGTGGGTTTTGAAAAAGTCGATGTAGAGCGTATTTAGAGCTACATTTTGGTGAAACAACCAGGGTGCTAGCTATCACCGTTTCCGAGATACAGCCGCCTAAAGGTGACCAACATTTTTAGGCCAAATTTGACTGCCGTAGGGTCACTATTTACGGAGATATGGGCAATTTTGTGTTTCCAAGTGAAAATGTTCGAAAGCGGGTTTTGAAAAAGTCGATGTAGAGCGTATTTAGAGCTACATTTTGGTGAAACAACCAGGGTCCTAGCTATCACCGTTTCCGAGATACAGCCGCCTAAAGGTGACCAACATTTTTAGGCCAAATTTGACTGCCGTAGGGTCACTATTTACGGAGATATGGGCAATTTTGTGTTTTCAAGTGAAAATTTTCGAAAGTGGGTTTTGAAAAAGTCGATGTAGAGCGTATTTAGAGCTACATTTTGGTGAAACAACCAGGGTCCTAGCTATCACCGTTTCCGAGATACAGCCGCCTAAAGGTGACCAACATTTTGAGGCCAAATTTGACTGCCGTAGGGTCACTATTTACGGAGATATGGGCAATTTTGTGTTTTCAAGTGAAAATTTTCGAAAGTGGGTTTTGAAAAAGTCGATGTAGAGCGTATTTAGAGCTACATTTTGGTGAAACAACCAGGGTCCTAGCTATCACCGTTTCCGAGATACAGCCGCCTAAAGGTGACCAACATTTTTAGGCCAAATTTGACTGCCGTAGGGTCACTATTTACGGAGATATGGGCAATTTTGTGTTTCCAAGTGAAAATGTTCGAAAGCGGGTTTTGAAAAAGTCGATGTAGAGCGTATTTAGAGCTACATTTTGGTGAAACAACCAGGGTCCTAGCTATCACCGTTTCCGAGATACAGCCGCCTAAAGGTGACCAACATTTTTAGGCCAAATTTGACTGCCGTAGGGTCACTATTTACGGAGATATGGGCAATTTTGTGTTTTCAAGTGAAAATTTTCGAAAGTGGGTTTTGAAAAAGTCGATGTAGAGCGTATTTAGAGCTACATTTTGGTGAAACAACCAGGGTCCTAGCTATCACCGTTTCCGAGATACAGCCGCCTAAAGGTGACCAACATTTTGAGGCCAAATTTGACTGCCGTAGGGTCACTATTTACGGAGATATGGGCAATTTTGTGTTTTCAAGTGAAAATTTTCGAAAGTGGGTTTTGAAAAAGTCGATGTAGAGCGTATTTAGAGCTACATTTTGGTGAAACAACCAGGGTGCTAGCTATCACCGTTTCCGAGATACAGCCGCCTAAAGGTGACCAACATTTTTAGGCCAAATTTGACTGCCGTAGGGTCACTATTTACGGAGATATGGGCAATTTTGTGTTTCCAAGTGAAAATGTTCGAAAGCGGGTTTTGAAAAAGTCGATGTAGAGCGTATTTAGAGCTACATTTTGGTGAAACAACCAGGGTCCTAGCTATCACCGTTTCCGAGATACAGCCGCCTAAAGGTGACCAACATTTTTAGGCCAAATTTGACTGCCGTAGGGTCACTATTTACGGAGATATGGGCAATTTTGTGTTTTCAAGTGAAAATTTTCGAAAGTGGGTTTTGAAAAAGTCGATGTAGAGCGTATTTAGAGCTACATTTTGGTGAAACAACCAGGGTGCTAGCTATCACCGTTTCCGAGATACAGCCGCCTAAAGGTGACCAACATTTTTAGGCCAAATTTGACTGCCGTAGGGTCACTATTTACGGAGATATGGGCAATTTTGTGTTTCCAAGTGAAAATGTTCGAAAGCGGGTTTTGAAAAAGTCGATGTAGAGCGTATTTAGAGCTACATTTTGGTGAAACAACCAGGGTCCTAGCTATCACCGTTTCCGAGATACAGCCGCCTAAAGGTGACCAACATTTTTAGGCCAAATTTGACTGCCGTAGGGTCACTATTTACGGAGATATGGGCAATTTTGTGTTTTCAAGTGAAAATTTTCGAAAGTGGGTTTTGAAAAAGTCGATGTAGAGCGTATTTAGAGCTACATTTTGGTGAAACAACCAGGGTCCTAGCTATCACCGTTTCCGAGATACAGCCGCCTAAAGGTGACCAACATTTTTAGGCCAAATTTGACTGCCGTAGGGTCACTATTTACGGAGATATGGGCAATTTTGTGTTTTCAAGTGAAAATTTTCGAAAGTGGATTTTGAAAAAGTCGATGTAGAGCGTATTTAGAGCTACATTTTGGTGAAACAACCAGGGTGCTAGCTATCACCGTTTCCGAGATACAGCCGCCTAAAGGTGACCAACATTTTTAGGCCAAATTTGACTGCCGTAGGGTCACTATTTACGGAGATATGGGCAATTTTGTGTTTTCATGTGAAAATTTTCGAAAGTGGGTTTTGAAAAAGTCGATGTAGAGCGTATTTAGAGCTACATTTTGGTGAAACAACCAGGGTGCTAGCTATCACCGTTTCCGAGATACAGCCGCCTAAAGGTGACCAACATTTTTAGGCCAAATTTGACTGCCGTAGGGTCACTATTTACGGAGATATGGGCAATTTTGTGTTTTCAAGTGAAAATTTTCGAAAGTGAGTTTTGAAAAAGTCGATGTAGAGCGTATTTAGAGCTACATTTTTGTGAAACAACCAGGGTCCTAGCTATCACCGTTTCCGAGATACAGCCGCCTAAAGGTGACCAACATTTTTAGGCCAAATTTGACTGCCGTATACCCCTATTTACGGAGATATGGGCAATTTTGTGTTTTCAAGTGAAAATTTTCGAAAGTGGGTTTTGAAAAAGTCGATGTAGAGCGTATTTAGAGCTACATTTTGGTAAAACAACCAGGGTCATTTTAAGGCCAAATTTGACTGCCGTAGGGTCACTATTTACGGAGATATGGGCAATTTTGTGTTTTCAAGTGAAAATTTTCGAAAGTGGGTTTTGAAAAAGTCGATGTAGAGCGTATTTAGAGCTACATTTTGGTGAAACAACCAGGGTCATTTTAAGGCCAAATTTGACTGCCGTAGGGTCACTATTTACGGAGATATGGGCAATTTTGTGTTTTCAAGTGAAAATTTTCGAAAGTGAGTTTTGAAAAAGTCGATGTAGAGCGTATTTAGAGCTACATTTTTGTGAAACAACCAGGGTCCTAGCTATCACCGTTTCCGAGATACAGCCGCCTAAAGGTGACCAACATTTTTAGGCCAAATTTGACTGCCGTATACCCCTATTTACGGAGATATGGGCAATTTTGTGTTTTCAAGTGAAAATTTTCGAAAGTGGGTTTTGAAAAAGTCGATGTAGAGCGTATTTAGAGCTACATTTTGGTAAAACAACCAGGGTCATTTTAAGGCCAAATTTGACTGCCGTAGGGTCACTATTTACGGAGATATGGGCAATTTTGTGTTTTCAAGTGAAAATTTTCGAAAGTGGGTTTTGAAAAAGTCGATGTAGAGCGTATTTAGAGCTACATTTTTGTGAAACAACCAGGGTCCTAGCTATCACCGTTTCCGAGATACAGCCGCCTAAAGGTGACCAACATTTTTAGGCCAAATTTGACTGCCGTGTACCCCTATTTACGGAGATATGGGCAATTTTGTGTTTTCAAGTAAAAATTTTCGAAAGTGGGTTTTGAAAAAGTCGATGTAGAGCGTATTTAGAGCTACATTTTGGTGAAACAACCAGGGTAATTTTAAGGCCAAATTTGACTGCCGTAGGGTCACTATTTACGGAGATATGGGCAATTTTGTGTTTTCAAGTGAAAATTTTCGAAAGTGGGTTTTGAAAAAGTCGATGTAGAGCGTATTTAGAGCTACATTTTGGTGAAACAACCAGGGTCCTAGCTATCACCGTTTCCGAGATACAGCCGTCTAAAGGTGACCAACCTTTTTAGGCCAAATTTGACTGCCGTAGGGTCACTAATTACGGAGATATGGGCAATTTTGTGTTTTCAAGTGAAAATTTTCGAAAGTGGGTTTTGAAAAAGTCGATGTAGAGCGTATTTAGAGCTACATTTTGGTGAAACAACCAGGGTCCTAGCTATCACCGTTTCCGAGATACAGCCGCCTAAAGGTGACCAACATTTTTAGGCCAAATTTGACTGCCGTAGGGTCACTATTTACGGAGATATGGGCAATTTTGTGTTTTCAAGTGAAAATTTTCGAAAGTGCGTTTTGAAAAAGTCGATGTAGAGCGTATTTAGAGCTGCCGTAGGGTCACTATTTACGGAGATATGGGCAATTTTGTGTTTTCAAGTGAAAATTTTCGAAAGTGCGTTTTGAAAAAGTCGATGTAGAGCGTATTTAGAGCTGCCGTAGGGTCACTATTTACGGAGATATGGGCAATTTTGTGTTTTCAAGTGAAAATTTTCGAAAGTGGGTTTTGAAAAAGTCGATGTAGAGCGTATTTAGAGCTACATTTTGGTGAAACAACCAGGGTAATTTTAAGGCCAAATTTGACTGCCGTAGGGTCACTATTTACGGAGATATGGGCAATTTTGTGTTTTCAAGTGAAAATTTTCGAAAGTGGGTTTTGAAAAAGTCGATGTAGAGCGTATTTAGAGCTACATTTTGGTGAAACAACCAGGGTGCTAGCTATCACCGTTTCCGAGATACAGCCGCCTAAAGGTGACCAACATTTTTAGGCCAAATTTGACTGCCGTATACCCCTATTTATGGAGATATGCGCAATTTTGTGTTTTCAAGTGAAAATTTTCGAAAGTGGGTTTTGAAAAAGTCGATGTAGAGCGTATTTAGAGCTACATTTTGGTGAAACAACCAGGGTCCTAGCTATCACCGTTTCCGAGATACAGCCGCCTAAAGGTGACCAACATTTTTAGGCCAAATTTGACTGCCGTAGGGTCACTATTTACGGAGATATGGGCAATTTTGTGTTTTCAAGTGAAAATTTTCGAAAGTGCGTTTTGAAAAAGTCGATGTAGAGCGTATTTAGAGCTGCCGTAGGGTCACTATTTACGGAGATATGGGCAATTTTGTGTTTTCAAGTAAAAATTTTCGAAAGTGGGTTTTGAAAAAGTCGATGTGGAGCGTATTTAGAGCTACATTTTGGTGAAACAACCAGGGTCCTAGCTATCACCGTTTCCGAGATACAGCCGCCTAAAGGTGACCAACATTTTGAGGCCAAATTTGACTGCCGTAGGGTCACTATTTACGGAGATATGGGCAATTTTGTGTTTTCAAGTGAAAGTTTTCGAAAGTGGGTTTTGAAAAAGTCGATGTAGAGCGTATTTAGAGCTACATTTTGGTGAAACAACCAGGGTCCTAGCTATCACCGTTTCCGAGATACAGCCGCCTAAAGGTGACCAACATTTTGAGGCCAAATTTGACTGCCGTAGGGTCACTATTTACGGAGATATGGGCAATTTTGTGTTTTCAAGTGAAAATTTTCGAAAGTGGGTTTTGAAAAAGTCGATGTAGAGCGTATTTAGAGCTACATTTTGGTGAAACAACCAGGGTGCTAGCTATCACCGTTTCCGAGATACAGCCGCCTAAAGGTGACCAACATTTTTAGGCCAAATTTGACTGCCGTAGGGTCACTATTTACGGAGATATGGGCAATTTTGTGTTTCCAAGTGAAAATGTTCGAAAGCGGGTTTTGAAAAAGTCGATGTAGAGCGTATTTAGAGCTACATTTTGGTGAAACAACCAGGGTCCTAGCTATCACCGTTTCCGAGATACAGCCGCCTAAAGGTGACCAACATTTTTAGGCCAAATTTGACTGCCGTAGGGTCACTATTTACGGAGATATGGGCAATTTTGTGTTTTCAAGTGAAAATTTTCGAAAGTGGGTTTTGAAAAAGTCGATGTAGAGCGTATTTAGAGCTACATTTTGGTGAAACAACCAGGGTCCTAGCTATCACCGTTTCCGAGATACAGCCGCCTAAAGGTGACCAACATTTTGAGGCCAAATTTGACTGCCGTAGGGTCACTATTTACGGAGATATGGGCAATTTTGTGTTTTCAAGTGAAAATTTTCGAAAGTGGGTTTTGAAAAAGTCGATGTAGAGCGTATTTAGAGCTACATTTTGGTGAAACAACCAGGGTGCTAGCTATCACCGTTTCCGAGA
This sequence comes from Microchrysa polita, assembly GCA_949715475.1. Classification (NCBI taxonomy): domain Eukaryota; kingdom Metazoa; phylum Arthropoda; class Insecta; order Diptera; family Stratiomyidae; genus Microchrysa; species Microchrysa polita. The sequence goes on along the minus strand of OX454418.1, from coordinate 84,941,811 downwards.
TACAGCCGCCTAAAGGTGACCAACATTTTTAGGCCAAATTTGACTGCCGTAGGGTCACTATTTACGGAGATATGGGCAATTTTGTGTTTCCAAGTGAAAATGTTCGAAAGCGGGTTTTGAAAAAGTCGATGTAGAGCGTATTTAGAGCTACATTTTGGTGAAACAACCAGGGTCCTAGCTATCACCGTTTCCGAGATACAGCCGCCTAAAGGTGACCAACATTTTTAGGCCAAATTTGACTGCCGTAGGGTCACTATTTACGGAGATATGGGCAATTTTGTGTTTTCAAGTGAAAATTTTCGAAAGTGGGTTTTGAAAAAGTCGATGTAGAGCGTATTTAGAGCTACATTTTGGTGAAACAACCAGGGTGCTAGCTATCACCGTTTCCGAGATACAGCCGCCTAAAGGTGACCAACATTTTTAGGCCAAATTTGACTGCCGTAGGGTCACTATTTACGGAGATATGGGCAATTTTGTGTTTCCAAGTGAAAATGTTCGAAAGCGGGTTTTGAAAAAGTCGATGTAGAGCGTATTTAGAGCTACATTTTGGTGAAACAACCAGGGTCCTAGCTATCACCGTTTCCGAGATACAGCCGCCTAAAGGTGACCAACATTTTTAGGCCAAATTTGACTGCCGTAGGGTCACTATTTACGGAGATATGGGCAATTTTGTGTTTTCAAGTGAACATTTTCGAAAGTGGGTTTTGAAAAAGTCGATGTAGAGCGTATTTAGAGCTACATTTTGGTGAAACAACCAGGGTCCTAGCTATCACCGTTTCCGAGATACAGCCGCCTAAAGGTGACCAACATTTTTAGGCCAAATTTGACTGCCGTAGGGTCACTATTTACGGAGATATGGGCAATTTTGTGTTTTCAAGTGAAAATTTTCGAAAGTGGATTTTGAAAAAGTCGATGTGGAGCGTATTTAGAGCTACATTTTGGTGAAACAACCAGGGTGCTAGCTATCACCGTTTCCGAGATACAGCCGCCTAAAGGTGACCAACATTTTTAGGCCAAATTTGACTGCCGTAGGGTCACTATTTACGGAGATATGGGCAATTTTGTGTTTTCATGTGAAAATTTTCGAAAGTGGGTTTTGAAAAAGTCGATGTAGAGCGTATTTAGAGCTAAAGTGGATTTTGAAAAAGTCGATGTGGAGCGTATTTAGAGCTACATTTTGGTGAAACAACCAGGGTGCTAGCTATCACCGTTTCCGAGATACAGCCGCCTAAAGGTGACCAACATTTTTAGGCCAAATTTGACTGCCGTAGGGTCACTATTTACGGAGATATGGGCAATTTTGTGTTTTCATGTGAAAATTTTCGAAAGTGGGTTTTGAAAAAGTCGATGTAGAGCGTATTTAGAGCTACATTTTGGTGAAACAACCAGGGTGCTAGCTATCACCGTTTCCGAGATACAGCCGCCTAAAGGTGACCAACATTTTTAGGCCAAATTTGACTGCCGTAGGGTCACTATTTACGGAGATATGGGCAATTTTGTGTTTTCAAGTGAAAATTTTCGAAAGTGGGTTTTGAAAAAGTCGATGTAGAGCGTATTTAGAGCTACATTTTGGTGAAACAACCAGGGTCATTTTAAGGCCAAATTTGACTGCCGTAGGGTCACTATTTACGGAGATATGGGCAATTTTGTGTTTTCAAGTGAAAATTTTCGAAAGTGGGTTTTGAAAAAGTCGATGTAGAGCGTATTTAGAGCAACATTTTAGTGAAACAACCAGGGTCCTAGCTATCACCGTTTTCGAGATACAGCCGCGTAAAGGTGACCAACATTTTTAGGCCAAATTTGACTGCCGTAGGGTCACTATTTACGGAGATATGGGCAATTTTGTGTTTTCATGTGAAAATTTTCGAAAGTGGGTTTTGAAAAAGTCGATGTAGAGCGTATTTAGAGCTACATTTTGGTGAAACAACCAGGGTGCTAGCTATCACCGTTTCCGAGATACAGCCGCCTAAAGGTGACCAACATTTTTAGGCCAAATTTGACTGCCGTAGGGTCACTATTTACGGAGATATGGGCAATTTTGTGTTTTCAAGTGAAAATTTTCGAAAGTGGATTTTGAAAAAGTCGATGTGGAGCGTATTTAGAGCTACATTTTGGTGAAACAACCAGGGTGCTAGCTATCACCGTTTCCGAGATACAGCCGCCTAAAGGTGACCAACATTTTTAGGCCAAATTTGACTGCCGTAGGGTCACTATTTACGGAGATATGGGCAATTTTGTGTTTTCATGTGAAAATTTTCGAAAGTGGGTTTTGAAAAAGTCGATGTAGAGCGTATTTAGAGCTAAAGTGGATTTTGAAAAAGTCGATGTGGAGCGTATTTAGAGCTACATTTTGGTGAAACAACCAGGGTGCTAGCTATCACCGTTTCCGAGATACAGCCGCCTAAAGGTGACCAACATTTTTAGGCCAAATTTGACTGCCGTAGGGTCACTATTTACGGAGATATGGGCAATTTTGTGTTTTCATGTGAAAATTTTCGAAAGTGGGTTTTGAAAAAGTCGATGTAGAGCGTATTTAGAGCTACATTTTGGTGAAACAACCAGGGTGCTAGCTATCACCGTTTCCGAGATACAGCCGCCTAAAGGTGACCAACATTTTTAGGCCAAATTTGACTGCCGTAGGGTCACTATTTACGGAGATATGGGCAATTTTGTGTTTTCAAGTGAAAATTTTCGAAAGTGGGTTTTGAAAAAGTCGATGTAGAGCGTATTTAGAGCTACATTTTGGTGAAACAACCAGGGTCATTTTAAGGCCAAATTTGACTGCCGTAGGGTCACTATTTACGGAGATATGGGCAATTTTGTGTTTTCAAGTGAAAATTTTCGAAAGTGGGTTTTGAAAAAGTCGATGTAGAGCGTATTTAGAGCAACATTTTAGTGAAACAACCAGGGTCCTAGCTATCACCGTTTTCGAGATACAGCCGCCTAAAGGTGACCAACATTTTTAGGCCAAATTTGACTGCCGTAGGGTCACTAATTACGGAGATATGGGCAATTTTGTGTTTTCAAGTGAAAATTTTCGAAAGTGGGTTTTGAAAAAGTCGATGTAGAGCGTATTTAGAGCTACATTTTGGTGAAACAACCAGGGTCCTAGCTATCACGTTTCCGAGATACAGCCGCCTAAAGGTGACCAACATTTTTAGGCCAAATTTGACTGCCGTAGGGTCACTAATTACGGAGATATGGGCAATTTTGTGTTTTCAAGTGAAAATGTTCGAAAGTGGGTTTTGAAAAAGTCGATGTAGAGCGTATTTAGAGCTACATTTTAGTGAAACAACCAGGGTGCTAGCTATCACCGTTTCCGAGATACAGCCGCCTAAAGGTGACCAACATTTTTAGGCCAAATTTGACTGCCGTATACCCCTATTTACGGAGATATGGGCAATTTTGTGTTTTCAAGTGAAAATTTTCGAAAGTGCGTTTTGAAAAAGTCGATGTAGAGCGTATTTAGAGCTGCCGTAGGGTCACTATTTACGGAGATATGGGCAATTTTGTGTTTTCAAGTGAAAATTTTCGAAAGTGGGTTTTGAAAAAGTCGATGTAGAGCGTATTTATTTGGTGAAACAACCAGGGTAATTTTAAGGCCAAATTTGACTGCCGTAGGGTCACTATTTACGGAGATATGGGCAATTTTGTGTTTTCAAGTGAAAATTTTCGAAAGTGGGTTTTGAAAAAGTCGATGTAGAGCGTATTTAGAGCTACATTTTGGTGAAACAACCAGGGTCATTTTAAGGCCAAATTTGACTGCCGTAGGGTCACTATTTACGGAGATATGTGCAATTTTGTGTTTTCAAGTGAAAATTTTCGAAAGTGGGTTTTGAAAAAGTCGATGTAGAGCGTATTTAGAGCTACATTTTTGTGAAACAACCAGGGTCCTACCTATCACCGTTTCCGAGATACAGCCGCCTAAAGGTGACCAACATTTTTAGGCCAAATTTGACTGCCGTAGGGTCACTAATTACGGAGATATGGGCAATTTTGTGTTTTCAAGTGAAAATTTTCGAAAGTGGGTTTTGAAAAAGTCGATGTAGAGCGTATTTAGAGCTACATTTTGGTGAAACAACCAGGGTCATTTTAAGGCCAAATTTGACTGCCGTAGGGTCACTATTTACGGAGATATGGGCAATTTTGTGTTTTCAAGTGAAAATGTTCGAAAGTGGGTTTTGAAAAAGTCGATGTAGAGCGTATTTAGAGCTACATTTTAGTGAAACAACCAGGGTGCTAGCTATCACCGTTTCCGAGATACAGCCGCCTAAAGGTGACCAACATTTTTAGGCCAAATTTGACTGCCGTATACCCCTATTTACGGAGATATGGGCAATTTTGTGTTTTCAAGTGAAAATTTTCGAAAGTGCGTTTTGAAAAAGTCGATGTAGAGCGTATTTAGAGCTGCCGTAGGGTCACTATTTACGGAGATATGGGCAATTTTGTGTTTTCAAGTGAAAATTTTCGAAAGTGGGTTTTGAAAAAGTCTATGTAGAGCGTATTTATTTGGTGAAACAACCAGGGTAATTTTAAGGCCAAATTTGACTGCCGTAGGGTCACTATTTACGGAGATATGGGCAATTTTGTGTTTTCAAGTGAAAATTTTCGAAAGTGGGTTTTGAAAAAGTCGATGTAGAGCGTATTTAGAGCTACATTTTGGTGAAACAACCAGGGTGCTAGCTATCACCGTTTCCGAGATACAGCCGCCTAAAGGTGACCAACATTTTTAGGCCAAATTTGACTGCCGTATACCCCTATTTACGGAGATATGGGCAATTTTGTGTTTTCAAGTGAAAATTTTCGAAAGTGCGTTTTGAAAAAGTCGATGTAGAGCGTATTTAGAGCTGCCGTAGGGTCACTATTTACGGAGATATGGGCAATTTTGTGTTTTCAAGTAAAAATTTTCGAAAGTGGGTTTTGAAAAAGTCGATGTGGAGCGTATTTAGAGCTACATTTTAGTGAAACAACCAGGGTCCTAGCTATCACCGTTTCCGAGATACAGCCGCCTAAAGGTGACCAACATTTTGAGGCCAAATTTGACTGCCGTAGGGTCACTATTTACGGAGATATGGGCAATTTTGTGTTTTCAAGTGAAAGTTTTCGAAAGTGGGTTTTGAAAAAGTCGATGTAGAGCGTATTTAGAGCCACATTTTGGTGAAACAACCAGGGTCCTAGCTATCACCGTTTCCGAGATACAGCCGCCTAAAGGTGACCAACATTTTGAGGCCAAATTTGACTGCCGTAGGGTCACTATTTACGGAGATATGGGCAATTTTGTGTTTTCAAGTGAAAATTTTCGAAAGTGGGTTTTGAAAAAGTCGATGTAGAGCGTATTTAGAGCTACATTTTGGTGAAACAACCAGGGTCCTAGCTATCACCGTTTCCGAGATACAGCCGCCTAAAGGTGACCAACATTTTTAGGCCAAATTTGACTGCCGTAGGGTCACTATTTACGGAGATATGGGCAATTTTGTGTTTTCAAGTGAAAATTTTCGAAAGTGGGTTTTGAAAAAGTCGATGTAGAGCGTATTTAGAGCTACATTTTGGTGAAACAACCAGGGTCCTAGCTATCACCGTTTCCGAGATACAGCCGCCTAAAGGTGACCAACATTTTCAGGCCAAATTTGACTGCCGTAGGGTCACTATTAACGGAGATATGGGCAATTTTGTGTTTTCAAGTGAAAATTTTCGAAAGTGGGTTTTGAAAAAGTCGATGTAGAGCGTATTTATTTGGTGAAACAACCAGGGTAATTTTAAGGCCAAATTTGACTGCCGTAGGGTCACTATTTACGGAGATATGGGCAATTTTGTGTTTTCAAGTAAAAATTTTCGAAAGTGGGTTTTGAAAAAGTCGATGTGGAGCGTATTTAGAGCTACATTTTAGTGAAACAACCAGGGTCCTAGCTATCACCGTTTCCGAGATACAGCCGCCTAAAGGTGACCAACATTTTGAGGCCAAATTTGACTGCCGTAGGGTCACTATTTACGGAGATATGGGCAATTTTGTGTTTTCAAGTGAAAGTTTTCGAAAGTGGGTTTTGAAAAAGTCGATGTAGAGCGTATTTAGAGCTACATTTTGGTGAAACAACCAGGGTCCTAGCTATCACCGTTTCCGAGATACAGCCGCCTAAAGGTGACCAACATTTTGAGGCCAAATTTGACTGCCGTAGGGTCACTATTTACGGAGATATGGGCAATTTTGTGTTTTCAAGTGAAAATTTTCGAAAGTGGGTTTTGAAAAAGTCGATGTAGAGCGTATTTAGAGCTACATTTTGGTGAAACAACCAGGGTCCTAGCTATCACCGTTTCCGAGATACAGCCGCCTAAAGGTGACCAACATTTTTAGGCCAAATTTGACTGCCGTAGGGTCACTATTTACGGAGATATGGGCAATTTTGTGTTTTCAAGTGAAAATTTTCGAAAGTGGGTTTTGAAAAAGTCGATGTAGAGCGTATTTAGAGCTACATTTTGGTGAAACAACCAGGGTCCTAGCTATCACCGTTTCCGAGATACAGCCGCCTAAAGGTGACCAACATTTTCAGGCCAAATTTGACTGCCGTAGGGTCACTATTAACGGAGATATGGGCAATTTTGTGTTTTCAAGTGAAAATTTTCGAAAGTGGGTTTTGAAAAAGTCGATGTAGAGCGTATTTATTTGGTGAAACAACCAGGGTAATTTTAAGGCCAAATTTGACTGCCGTAGGGTCACTATTTACGGAGATATGGGCAATTTTGTGTTTTCAAGTAAAAATTTTCGAAAGTGGGTTTTGAAAAAGTCGATGTGGAGCGTATTTAGAGCTACATTTTAGTGAAACAACCAGGGTCCTAGCTATCACCGTTTCCGAGATACAGCCGCCTAAAGGTGACCAACATTTTGAGGCCAAATTTGACTGCCGTAGGGTCACTATTTACGGAGATATGGGCAATTTTGTGTTTTCAAGTGAAAGTTTTCGAAAGTGGGTTTTGAAAAAGTCGATGTAGAGCGTATTTAGAGCTACATTTTGGTGAAACAACCAGGGTCCTAGCTATCACCGTTTCCGAGATACAGCCGCCTAAAGGTGACCAACATTTTGAGGCCAAATTTGACTGCCGTAGGGTCACTATTTACGGAGATATGGGCAATTTTGTGTTTTCAAGTGAAAATTTTCGAAAGTGGGTTTTGAAAAAGTCGATGTAGAGCGTATTTAGAGCTACATTTTGGTGAAACAACCAGGGTCCTAGCTATCACCGTTTCCGAGATACAGCCGCCTAAAGGTGACCAACATTTTTAGGCCAAATTTGACTGCCGTAGGGTCACTATTTACGGAGATATGGGCAATTTTGTGTTTTCAAGTGAAAATTTTCGAAAGTGGGTTTTGAAAAAGTCGATGTAGAGCGTATTTAGAGCTACATTTTGGTGAAACAACCAGGGTCCTAGCTATCACCGTTTCCGAGATACAGCCGCCTAAAGGTGACCAACATTTTCAGGCCAAATTTGACTGCCGTAGGGTCACTATTAACGGAGATATGGGCAATTTTGTGTTTTCAAGTGAAAATTTTCGAAAGTGGGTTTTGAAAAAGTCGATGTAGAGCGTATTTATTTGGTGAAACAACCAGGGTAATTTTAAGGCCAAATTTGACTGCCGTAGGGTCACTATTTACGGAGATATGGGCAATTTTGTGTTTTCAAGTAAAAATTTTCGAAAGTGGGTTTTGAAAAAGTCGATGTGGAGCGTATTTAGAGCTACATTTTAGTGAAACAACCAGGGTCCTAGCTATCACCGTTTCCGAGATACAGCCGCCTAAAGGTGACCAACATTTTGAGGCCAAATTTGACTGCCGTAGGGTCACTATTTACGGAGATATGGGCAATTTTGTGTTTTCAAGTGAAAATTTTCGAAAGTGGGTTTTGAAAAAGTCGATGTAGAGCGTATTTAGAGCTACATTTTGGTGAAACAACCAGGGTCCTAGCTATCACCGTTTCCGAGATACAGCCGCCTAAAGGTGACCAACATTTTTAGGCCAAATTTGACTGCCGTAGGGTCACTATTTACGGAGATATGGGCAATTTTGTGTTTTCAAGTGAAAATTTTCGAAAGTGGGTTTTGAAAAAGTCGATGTAGAGCGTATTTAGAGCTACATTTTGGTGAAACAACCAGGGTCCTAGCTATCACCGTTTCCGAGATACAGCCGCCTAAAGGTGACCAACATTTTCAGGCCAAATTTGACTGCCGTAGGGTCACTATTTACGGAGATATGGGCAATTTTGTGTTTTCAAGTGAAAATTTTCGAAAGTGGGTTTTGAAAAAGTCGATGTAGAGCGTATTTAGAGCTACATTTTGGTGAAACAACCAGGGTCCTAGCTACCACCGTTTCCGAGATACAGCCGCCTAAAGGTGGCCAACATTTATAGGCCAAATTTGACTGTCGTAGGGTCACTACTAGGGCAATTTTGTGTTTTCAAGTAAAAATTTTCGAAAGTGGGTTTTGAAAAGTCGATGTAGAGCGTATTTAGAGCTACATTTTGGTGAAACAACCAGGGTCCTAGCTATCACCGTTTCCGAGATACAGCCGCCTAAAGGTGACCAACATTTTTAGGCCAAATTTGACTGCCGTAGGGTCACTATTTACGGAGATATGGGCAATTTTGTGTTTTCAAGTGAAAATTTTCGAAAGTGGGTTTTGAAAAAGTCGATGTAGAGCGTATTTAGAGCTACATTTTGGTGAAACAACCAGGGTCCTAGCTACCACCGTTTCCGAGATACAGCCGCCTAAAGGTGGCCAACATTTATAGGCCAAATTTGACTGTCGTAGGGTCACTACTAGGGCAATTTTGTGTTTTCAAGTAAAAATTTTCGAAAGTGGGTTTTGAAAAGTCGATGTAGAGCGTATTTAGAGCTACATTTTGGTGAAACAACCAGGGTCCTAGCTATCACCGTTTCCGAGATACAGCCGCCTAAAGGTGACCAACATTTTTAGGCCAAATTTGACTGCCGTAGGGTCACTATTTACGGAGATATGGGCAATTTTGTGTTTTCAAGTGAAAATTTTCGAAAGTGGGTTTTGAAAAAGTCGATGTAGAGCGTATTTAGAGCTACATTTTGGTGAAACAACCAGGGTCCTAGCTACCACCGTTTCCGAGATACAGCCGCCTAAAGGTGGCCAACATTTATAGGCCAAATTTGACTGTCGTAGGGTCACTACTAGGGCAATTTTGTGTTTTCAAGTGAAAATTTTCGAAAGTGGGTTTTGAAAAAGTCGATGTAGAGCGTATTTAGAGCTACATTTTGGTGAAACAACCAGGGTCCTAGCTATCACCGTTTCCGAGATACAGCCGCCTAAAGGTGACCAACATTTTTAGGCCAAATTTGACTGCCGTAGGGTCACTATTTACGGAGATATGGGCAATTTTGTGTTTTCAAGTGAAAATTTTCGAAAGTGGGTTTTGAAAAAGTCGATGTAGAGCGTATTTAGAGCTACATTTTGGTGAAACAACCAGGGTCCTAGCTATCACCGTTTCCGAGATACAGCCGCCTAAAGGTGACCAACATTTTGAGGCCAAATTTGACTGCCGTAGGGTCACTATTTACGGAGATATGGGCAATTTTGTGTTTTCAAGTGAAAATTTTCGAAAGTGGGTTTTGAAAAAGTCGATGTAGAGCGTATTTAGAGCTACATTTTGGTGAAACAACCAGGGTCCTAGCTACCACCGTTTCCGAGATACAGCCGCCTAAAGGTGGCCAACATTTATAGGCCAAATTTGACTGTCGTAGGGTCACTACTAGGGCAATTTTGTGTTTTCAAGTAAAAATTTTCGAAAGTGGGTTTTGAAAAGTCGATGTAGAGCGTATTTAGAGCTACATTTTGGTGAAACAACCAGGGTCCTAGCTATCACCGTTTCCGAGATACAGCCGCCTAAAGGTGACCAACATTTTTAGGCCAAATTTGACTGCCGTAGGGTCACTATTTACGGAGATATGGGCAATTTTGTGTTTTCAAGTGAAAATTTTCGAAAGTGGGTTTTGAAAAAGTCGATGTAGAGCGTATTTAGAGCTACATTTTGGTGAAACAACCAGGGTCCTAGCTATCACCGTTTCCGAGATGCAGCCGCCTAAAGGTGGCCAACATTTTCAGGCCAAATTTGACTGCCGTAGGGTCACTATTTACGGAGATATGGGCAATTTTGTGTTTTCAAGTGAAAATTTTCGAAAGTGGGTTTTGAAAAAGTCGATGTAGAGCGTATTTTGAGCTACATTTTGGTGAAACAACCAGGGTCCTAGCTATCACCGTTTCCGAGATACAGCCGCCTAAAGGTGGCCAACATTTATAGGCCAAATTTGACTGTCGTAGGGTCACTACTAGGGCAATTTTGTGTTTTCAAGTAAAAATTTTCGAAAGTGGGTTTTGAAAAAGTCGATGTAGAGCGTATTTAGGGCTACATTTTGGTGAAACAACCAGTGTTCTAGCTATCACCGTTTCCGAGATACAGCCGCCTAAAGGTGACCAACATTTTTAGGTCAAATTTGACTGCCGTAGGGTCACTACTAGGGCAATTTTGTGTTTTCAAGTAAAAATTTTCGAAAGTGGGTTTTGAAAAAGTCGATGTAGAGCGTATTTAGAGCTACATTTTGGTGAAACAACCAGGGTCCTAGCTATCACCGTTTCCGAGATACAGCCGCCTAAAGGTGACCAACATTTTTAGTCCAAATTTGACTGCCGTAGGGTCACTATTTACGGAGATATGGGCAATTTTGTGTTTTCAAGTGAAAGTGGGTTTTGAAAAAGTCGATGTAGAGCGTATTTAGAGCTACATTTTGGTGAAACAACCAGGGTCCTAGCTATCACCGTTTCCGAGATACAGCCGCCTAAAGGTGACCAACATTTTTAGGCCAAATTTGACTGCCGTAGGGTCACTATTTACGGAGATATGGGCAATTTTGTGTTTTCAAGTGAAAGTGGGTTTTGAAAAAGTCGATGTAGAGCGTATTTAGAGCTACATTTTGGTGAAACAACCAGGGTCCTAGCTATCACCGTTTCCGAGATACAGCCGCCTAAAGGTGACCAACATTTTTAGGCCAAATTTGACTGCCGTAGGGTCACTATTTACGGAGATATGGGCAATTTTGTGTTTTCAAGTGAAAGTGGGTTTTGAAAAAGTCGATGTAGAGCGTATTTAGAGCTACATTATGGTGAAACAACCAGGGTCCTAGCTATCACCGTTTCCGAGATACAGCCGCCTAAAGGTGACCAACATTTTAAGGCCATATTTGACTGCCGTAGGGTCACTGTTTACGGAGATATGGGCAATTTTGTGTTTTCAAGTGAAAGTGGGTTTTGAAAAAGTCGATGTAGAGCGTATTTAGAGCTACATTTTGGTGAAACAACCAGGGTCCTAGCTATCACCGTTTCCGAGATACAGCCGCCTAAAGGTGACCAACATTTTTAGGCCAAATTTGACTGCCGTAGGGTCACTATTTACGGAGATATGGGCAATTTTGTGTTTTCAAGTGAAAGTGGGTTTTGAAAAAGTCGATGTAGAGCGTATTTAGAGCTACATTATGGTGAAACAACCAGGGTCCTAGCTATCACCGTTTCCGAGATACAGCCGCCTAAAGGTGACCAACATTTTTAGGCCAAATTTGACTGCCGTAGGGTCACTATTTACGGAGATATGGGCAATTTTGTGTTTTCAAGTGAAAATTTTCGAAAGTGGGTTTTGAAAAAGTCGATGTAGAGCGTATTTAGAGCTACATTTTGGTGAAACAACCAGGGTCTTAGCTATCACCGTTTCCGAGATACAGCCGCCTAAAGGTGACCAACATTTTTAGGCCAAATTTGACTGCCGTAGGGTCACTATTTACGGAGATATGGGCAATTTTGTGTTTTCAAGTGAAACTTTTTGAAAGTGGGTTTTGAAAAAGTCGATGTAGAGCGTATTTAGAGCTACATTTTGGTGAAACAACCAGGGTCCTAGCTATCACCGTTTCCGAGACACAGCCGCCTAAAGGTGACCAACATTTTTAGGCCAAATTTGACTGCCGTAGGGTCACTATTTACGGAGATATGGGCAATTTTGTGTTTTCAAGTGAAACTTTTTGAAAGTGGGTTTTGAAAAAGTCGATGTAGAGCGTATTTAGAGCTACATTTTGGTGGAACAACCAGGGTCCTAGCTATCACCGTTTCCGAGATACAGCCGCTTAAAGGTGACCAACATTTTTAGGCCAAATTTGACTGCCGTAGGGTCACTATTTACGGAGATATGGGCAATTTTGTGTTTTCAAGTGAAAATTTTCGAAAGTGGGTTTTGAAAAAGTCGATGTAGAGCGTATTTATAGCTACATTTTGGTGAAACAACCAGGGTCCTAGCTATCACCGTTTCCGAGATACAGCCGCCTAAAGGTGACCAACATTTTTAGGCCAAATTTGACTGCCGTAGGGTCACTATTTACGGAGATATGGGCAATTTTGTGTTTTCAAGTGAAAAATTTCGAAAGTGGGTTTTGAAAAAGTCGATGTAGAACGTATTTAGAGCTGCATTTTGGTGAAACAACCAGGGTCCTAGCTATCACCGTTTTCGAGATACGGCCGCCTAAAGGTGACCAACATTTTAAGGCCAAATTTGACTGCCGTAGGGTTACTATTTTCGGAGATATGGGCAATTTTGTGTTTTCAAGTGAAAATTTTCGAAAGTGGGTTTTGAAGAAGTCGATGTAGAGTGTATTTAGAGCTACATTTTGGTGAAACAACCAGGGTCCTAGCTATCACCGTTTCCGAGATACAGCCGCCTAAAGGTGACCAACATTTTTAGGCCAAATTTTACTGCCGTAGGGTCACTATTTACGGAGATATGGGCAATTTTGTGTTTTCAAGTGAAAATTTTCGAAGCTGGGTTTTGAAAAAGTCGATGTAGAGCGTATTTAGAGCTACATTTTGGTGAAACAACCAGGGTCCTAGCTATCACCGTTTCCAAGATACAGCCGCCTAAAGATGACCAACAGTGTTAGGCCAAATTTGACTGCCCTGGGATCAATATTTACGGAGATATGGGCAATTTTGTGTTTTCAAGTGAAAATTTTCGAAAGTGGGTTTTGAAAAAGTCGATGTAGAGCGTATTTAGAGCTACATTTTGGTGAAACAACCAGGGTCCTAGCTATCACCGTTTCCGAGATACAGCCGCCTAAAGGTGACCAACATTTTCAGGCCAAATTTGACTGCCGTAGGGTCACTATTTACGGAGATATGGGCAATTTTGTGTTTTCAAGTGAAAATTTTCGAAGCTGGGTTTTGAAAAAGTCGATGTAGAGCGTATTTAGAGCTACATTTTGGTGAAACAACCAGGGTCCTAGCTATCAACGTTTCCGAGATACAGCCGCCTAAAGGTGACCAACATTTTCAGGCCAAATTTGAAAAAGTCGATGTAGAGCGTTAGAGCTACATTTTGGTGAGACAACCAGGGTCCTAGCTATCGCCGTTTCCGAGATACAGCTGCCTAAAGGTGACCAACATTTTCAGGCCAAATTTGACTGCCGTAGGGTCACTATTTACGGAGATATGGGCAATATTGTGCTTTCAAGTGAAAATTTTCGAAACTGGGTTTTGAAAAAGTCGATGTAGAGCGTATTTAGAGCTACATTTTGGTGAAACAACCAGGGTCCTAGCTATCAACGTTTCCGAGATACAGCCGCCTAAAGGTGACCAACATTTTCAGGCCAAATTTGAAAAAGTCGATGTAGAGCGTTAGAGCTACATTTTGGTGAGACAACCAGGGTCCTAGCTATCGCCGTTTCCGAGATACAGCTGCCTAAAGGTGACCAACATTTTCAGGCCAAATTTGACTGCCGTAGGGTCACTATTTACGGAGATATGGGCAATATTGTGCTTTCAAGTGAAAATTTTCGAAACTGGGTTTTGAAAAAGTCGATGTAGAGCGTATTTAGAGCTACATTTTGGTGAAACAACCAGGGTCCTAGCTATCAACGTTTCCGAGATACAGCCGCCTAAAGGTGACCAACATTTTCAGGCCAAATTTGAAAAAGTCGATGTAGAGCGTTAGAGCTACATTTTGGTGAGACAACCAGGGTCCTAGCTATCGCCGTTTCCGAGATACAGCCGCCTAAAGGTGACCAACATTTTCAGGCCAAATTTGACTGCCGTAGGGTCACTTTTTACGGAGATATGGGCAATTTTGTGTTTTCAAGTGAAAATTTTCGAAACTGGGTTTTGAAAAAGGCGATGTAGAGCGTATTTAGAGCTACATTTTGGTGAAACAACCAGGGTCCTAGCTATCACCGTTTCCAATATACAGCCGCCTAAAGGTGACCAACATTTTTAGGCCAAATTTGATTGCCCTGGGATCAATATTTACCGAGATATGGGCAATTTTGTGTTTTCAAGTGAAAATTTTCGAAACTGGGTTTTGAAAAAGTCGATGTAGAGCGTATTTAGAGCTACATTTTGGTGAAACAACCAGGGTCCTAGCTATCACCGTTTCCAAGATACAGCCGCCTAAAGATGACCAACAGTGTTAGGCCAAATTTGACTGCCCTGGGATCAATATTTACCGAGATATGGGCAATTTTGTGTTTTCAAGTGAAAATTTTCGAAACTGGGTTTTGAAAAAGTCGATGTAGAGCGTATTTAGAGCTACATTTTGGTGAAACAACCAGGGTCCTAGCCAAATTTGACTGCCGTAGGGTCACTATTTACGGAGATATGGGCAATATTGTGCTTTCAAGTGAAAATTTTCGAAACTGGGTTTTGAAAAAGTCGATGTAGAGCGTATTTAGAGCTACATTTTGGTGAAACAACCAGGGTCCTAGCTATCACCGTTTCCGAAATACAGCCGCCTAAAGATGACCAACAGTGTTAGGCCAAATTTGACTGCCCTGGGATCAATATTTACCGAGATATGGGCAATTTTGTGTTTTCAAGTGAAAATTTTCGAAACTGGGTTTTGAAAAAGTCGATGTAGAGCGTATTTAGAGCTACATTTTGGTGAAACAACCAGGGTCCTAGCTATCACCGTTTCCAAGATACAGCCGCCTAAAGATGACCAACAGTGTTAGGCCAAATTTGACTGCCCTGGGATCAATATTTACCAAGATATGGGCAATTTTGTGTTTTCAAGTGAAAATTTTCGAAACTGGGTTTTGAAAAAGTCGATGTAGAGCGTATTTAGAGCTACATTTTGGTGAAACAACCAGGGTCCTAGCTATCACCGTTTCCGAGATACAGCCGCCTAAAGGTGACCAACATTTTCAGGCCAAATTTGAAAAAGTCGTTGTAGAGCGTTAGAGCTACATTTTGGTGAGACAACCAGGGTCCTAGCTATCGCCGTTTCCGAGATACAGCCGCCTAAAGGTGACCGACATTTTCAGGCCAAATTTGACTGCCGTAGGGTCACTTTTTACGGAGATATGGGCAATATTGTGCTTTCAAGTGAAAATTTTCGAAAGTGGGTTTTGAAAAAGTCGATGTAGAGCGTATTTAGAGCTACATTTTGGTGAAACAACCAGGGTCCTAGCTATCACCGTTTCCGAGATACAGCCGCCTAAAGGTGACCAACATTTTTAGGCCAAATTTGACTGCCCTGGGATCAATATTTACCGAGATATGGGCAAATTTGTGTTTTCAAGTGAAAATTTTCGAAAGTGGGTTTTGAAAAAGTCGATGTAGAGCGTATTTAGAGCTACATTTTGGTGAAACAACCAGGGTCCTAGCAATTTTGTGTTTTCAAGTGAAAATTTCCGAAAGTGGGTTTTGAAAAGGTCGATGTAGAGTGTATTTAGAGCTACATTTTGGTGAAACAACCAGGGTCCTAGCTATCACCGTTTCCGAGATACAGCCGCCTAAAAGTGACCAACATTTTTAGGCCAAATTTGACTGCCCTGGGATCTATATTTACCGAGTTATGGGCAATTTTGTGTTTTCAAGTGAAAATTTTCGAAACTGGGTTTTGAAAAAGTCGATGTAGAGCGTATTTAGAGCTACATTTTGGTGAAACAACCAGGGTCCTAGCTATCACCGTTTCCGAGATACAGCCGCCTAAAGGTGACCAACATTTTTAGGCCAAATTTGACTGCCCTGGGGTCGATATTTACCGAGATATGTATTTAGAGCTACATTTTGGTGAAACAACCAGGGTCCTAGCTATCACCGTTTCCCAGATACAGCCGCCTAAAGGTGACCAACATTTTTAGGCCAAATTTGACTGCCCTGGGATCAATATTTACCGAGATATGGGCAATTTTGTGTTTTCAAGTGAAAATTTTCGAAACTGGGTTTTGAAAAAGGCGATGTAGAGCGTATTTAGAGCTACATTTTGGTGAAACAACCAGGGTCCTAGCTATCACCGTTTCCGAGATACAGCCGCCTAAAGGTGACCAACATTTTCAGGCCAAATTTGACTGCCGTAGGGTCACTATTTACGGAGATATGGGCAATTTTGTGTTTTCAAGTGAAAATTTTCGAAAGTGGGTTTTGAAAAGGTCGATGTAGAGCGTATTTAGAGCTACATTTTGGTGAAACAACCAGGGTCCTAGCTATCACCGTTTCTGAGATACAGCCGTAGAGCGTATTTAGAGCTACATTTTGGTGAAACAACCAGGGTCCTAGCTATCACCGTTTCCGAGATACAGCCGCCTAAAGGTGACCAACATTTTTAGGCCAAATTTGACTGCCCTGGGATCAATATTTACCGAGATATGGGCAAATTTGTGTTTTCAAGTGAAAATTTTCGAAACCGGGTTTTGAAAAAGGCGATGTAGAGCGTATTTAGAGCTACATTTTGGTGAAACAACCAGGGTCCTAGCTATCACCGTTTCCGAGATACAGCCGCCTAAAGTTGACCAACATTTTTAGGCCAAATTTGACTGCCCTGGGATCAATATTTACCGAGATATGGGCAATTTTGTGTTTTCAAGTGAAAATTTTCGAAACTGGGGTTTGAAAAGTCGATGTAGAGCGTATTTAGAGCTACATTTTGGTGAAACAACCAGGGTCCTAGCTATCACCGTTTCCGAGATACAGCCGCCTAAAGGTGACCAACATTTTTAGGCCAAATTTGACTGCCCTGGGATCAATATTTACCGAGATATGGGCAAATTTGTGTTTTCAAGTGAAAATTTTCGAAACTGGGTTTAGAAAAAGTCGATGTAGAGCGTATTTAGAGCTACATTTTGGTGAAACAACCAGGGTCCTAGCTATCACCGTTTCCGAGATACAGCCGCCTAAAGGTGACCAACATTTTTAGGCCAAATTTGACTGCCCTGGGATCAATATTTACCGAGATATGGGCAAATTTGTGTTTTCAAGTGAAAATTTTCGAAACTGGGTTTTTAAAAAGGCGATGTAGAGCGTATTTAGAGCTACATTTTGGTGAAACAACCAGGGTCCTAGCTATCACCGTTTCCGAGATACAGCCGCCTAAAGTTGACCAACATTTTTAGGCCAAATTTGACTGCCCTGGGATCAACATTTACCGAGATATGGGCAGTTTTGTGTTTTCAAGTGAAAATTTTCGAAACTGGGTTTTGAAAAAGTCGATGTAGAGCGTATATAAGGCTACATTTTGGTGAAACAACCAGGGTCCTAGCTATCACCGTTTCCGAGATACAGCCGCCTAAAGGTGACCAACATTTTTAGGCCAAATTTGACTGCCCTGGGGTCGATATTTACCGAGATATGGGCAATTTTGTGTTTTCAAGTGAAAATTTTCGAAACTGAGTTTTGAAAAAGTCGATGTAGAGCGTATTTAGAGCTACATTTTGGTCAAACAACCAGGGTCCTAGCTATCACCGTTTCTGAGATACAGCCGCAGAGCGTATTTAGAGCTACATTTTGGTGAAACAACCAGGGTCCTAGCTATCACCGTTTCCGAGATACAGCCGCCTAAAGGTGACCAACATTTTTAGGCCAAATTTGATTGCCCTGGGATCAATATTTACCGAGATATGGGCAATTTTGTGTTTTCAAGTGAAAATTTTCGAAACTGGGGTTTGAAAAGTCGATGTAGAGCGTATTTAGAGCTACATTTTGGTGAAACAACCAGGGTCCTAGCTATCACCGTTTCCGAGATACAGCCGCCTAAAGGTGACCAACATTTTTAGGCCAAATTTGACTGCCCTGGGATCAATATTTACCGAGATATGGGCAATTTTGTGTTTTCAAGTGAAAATTTTCGAAACTGGGTTTTGAAAAAGGCGATGTAGAGCGTATTTAGAGCTACATTTTGGTGAAACAACCAGGGTCCTAGCTATCA
The DNA here is from genome assembly GCA_949715475.1 of Microchrysa polita. Taxonomy (NCBI): domain Eukaryota; kingdom Metazoa; phylum Arthropoda; class Insecta; order Diptera; family Stratiomyidae; genus Microchrysa; species Microchrysa polita. The sequence goes on along the minus strand of OX454418.1, from coordinate 84,923,570 downwards.
CCGTTTCCGAGATACAGCCGCCTAAAGGTGACCAACATTTTTAGGCCAAATTTGACTGCCCTGGGATCAATATTTACCGAGATATGGGCAAATTTGTGTTTTCAAGTGAAAATTTTCGAAACTGGGTTTTTAAAAAGGCGATGTAGAGCGTATTTAGAGCTACATTTTGGTGAAACAACCAGGGTCCTAGCTATCACCGTTTCCGAGATACAGCCGCCTAAAGTTGACCAACATTTTTAGGCCAAATTTGACTGCCCTGGGATCAATATTTACCGAGATATGGGCAGTTTTGTGTTTTCAAGTGAAAATTTTCGAAACTGGGTTTTGAAAAAGTCGATGTAGAGCGTATATAGAGCTACATTTTGGTGAAACAACCAGGGTCCTAGCTATCACCGTTTCCGAGATACAGCCGCCTAAAGGTGACCAACATTTTTAGGCCAAATTTGACTGCCCTGGGGTCAATATTTACCGAGATATGGGCAATTTTGTGTTTTCAAGTGAAAATTTTCGAAACTGAGTTTTGAAAAAGTCGATGTAGAGCGTATTTAGAGCTACATTTTGGTGAAACAACCAGGGTCCTAGCTATCACCGTTTCCGAGATACAGCCGCCTAAAGGTGACCAACATTTTTAGGCCAAATTTGACTGCCCTGGGATCAATATTTACCGAGATATGGGCAGTTTTGTGTTTTCAAGTGAAAATTTTCGAAACTGGGTTTAGAAAAAGTCGATGTAGAGCGTATTTAGAGCTACATTTTGGTGAAACAACCAGGGTCCTAGCTATCACCGTTTCCGAGATACAGCCGCCTAAAGGTGACCAACATGTTTAGGCCAAATTTGACTGCCCTGGGATCAATATTTACCGAGATATGGGCAAATTTGTGTTTTCAAGTGAAAATTTTCGAAACTGGGTTTTGAAAAAGGCGATGTAGAGCGTATTTAGAGCTACATTTTGGTGAAACAACCAGGGTCCTAGCTATCACCGTTTCCGAGATACAGCCGCCTAAAGTTGACCAACATTTTTAGGCCAAATTTGACTGCCCTGGGATCAATATTTACCGAGATATGGGCAATTTTGTGTTTTCAAGTGAAAATTTTCGAAACTGGGGTTTGAAAAGTCGATGTAGAGCGTATTTAGAGCTACATTTTGGTGAAACAACCAGGGTCCTAGCTATCACCGTTTCCGAGATACAGCCGCCTAAAGCTGACCAACAGAGCTACATTTTGGTGAAACAACCAGGGTCCTAGCTATCACCGTTTCCGAGATACAGCCGCCTAAAGTTGACCAACATTTTTAGGCCAAATTTGACTGCCCTGGGGTCGATATTTACCGAGATATGGGCAATTTTGTGTTTTCAAGTGAAAATTTTCGAAACTGAGTTTTGAAAAAGTCGATGTAGAGCGTATTTAGAGCTACATTTTGGTCAAACAACCAGGGTCCTAGCTATCACCGTTTCTGAGATACAGCCGCAGAGCGTATTTAGAGCTACATTTTGGTGAAACAACCAGCGTCCTAGCTATCACCGTTTCCGAGATACAGCCGCCTAAAGTTGACCAACATTTTTAGGCCAAATTTGACTGCCCTGGGATCAATATTTACCGAGATATGGGCAATTTTGTGTTTTCAAGTGAAAATTTTCGAAAGTGGGTTTTGAAAAAGTCGATGTAGAGCGTATTTAGAGCTACATTTTGGTGAAACAACCAGGGTCCTAGCTATCACCGTTTCCGAGATACAGCCGCCTAAAGGTGACCAACATTTTTAGGCCAAATTTGACTGCCCTGGGATCAATATTTACCGAGATATGGGCAAATTTGTGTTTTCACGTGAAAATTTTCGAAACTGGGTTTTGAAAAAGTCGATGTAGAGCGTATTTAGAGCTACATTTTGGTGAAACAACCAGGGTCCTAGCTATCACCGTTTCCGAGATACAGCCGCCTAAAGGTGACCAACATTTTTAGGCCAAATTTGACTGCCCTGGGATCAATATTTACCGAGATATGGGCAAATTTGTGTTTTCAAGTGAAAATTTTCGAAACTGGGTTTTGAAAAAGGCGATGTAGAGCGTATTTAGAGCTACATTTTGGTGAAACAACCAGGGTCCTAGCTATCACCGTTTCCGAGATACAGCCGCCTAAAGGTGACCAACATGTTTAGGCCAAATTTGACTGCCCTGGGATCAATATTTACCGAGATATGGGCAAATTTGTGTTTTCAAGTGAAAATTTTCGAAACTGGGTTTTGAAAAAGGCGATGTAGAGCGTATTTAGAGCTACATTTTGGTGAAACAACCAGGGTCCTAGCTATCACCGTTTCCGAGATACAGCCGCCTAAAGTTGACCAACATTTTTAGGCCAAATTTGACTGCCCTGGGATCAATATTTACCGAGATATGGGCAATTTTGTGTTTTCAAGTGAAAATTTTCGAAACTGGGGTTTGAAAAGTCGATGTAGAGCGTATTTAGAGCTACATTTTGGTGAAACAACCAGGGTCCTAGCTATCACCGTTTCCGAGATACAGCCGCCTAAAGTTGACCAACATTTTTAGGCCAAATTTGACTGCCCTGGGATCAATATTTACCGAGATATGGGCAATTTTGTGTTTTCAAGTGAAAATTTTCGAAAGTGGGTTTTGAAAAAGTCGATGTAGAGCGTATTTAGAGCTACATTTTGGTGAAACAACCAGGGTCCTAGCTATCACCGTTTCCGAGATACAGCCGCCTAAAGGTGACCAACATTTTTAGGCCAAATTTGACTGCCCTGGGATCAATATTTACCGAGATATGGGCAAATTTGTGTTTTCAAGTGAAAATTTTCGAAACTGGGTTTTGAAAAAGGCGATGTAGAGCGTATTTAGAGCTACGTTTTGGTGAAACAACCAGGGTCCTAGCTATCACCGTTTCCGAGATACAGCCGCCTAAAGTTGACCAACATTTTTAGGCCAAATTTGACTGCCCTGGGATCAATATTTACCGAGATATGGGCAATTTTGTGTTTTCAAGTGAAAATTTTCGAAACTGGGTTTTGAAAAAGTCGATGTAGAGCGTATTTAGAGCTACATTTTGGTGAAACAACCAGGGTCCTAGCTATCACCGTTTCCGAGATACAGCCGCCTAAAGGTGACCAACATTTTTAGGCCAAATTTGACTGCCCTGGGATCAATATTTACCGAGATATGGGCAATTTTGTGTTTTCAAGTGAAAATTTTCGAAACTGGGGTTTGAAAAGTCGATGTAGAGCGTATTTAGAGCTACATTTTGGTGAAACAACCAGGGTCCTAGCTATCACCGTTTCCGAGATACAGCCGCCTAAAGGTGACCAACATTTTTAGGTCAAATTTGACTGCCCTGGGATCAATATTTACCGAGATATGGGCAATTTTGTGTTTTCAAGTGAACATTTTCGAAACTGGGTTTTGAAAAAGTCGATGTAGAGCGTATTTAGAGCTACATTTTGGTGAGACAACCAGGGTCCTAGCTATCGCCGTTTCCGAGATACAGCCGCCTAAAGGTGACCAACATTTTCAGGCCAAATTTGACTGCCGTAGGGTCACTATTTACGGAGATATGGGCAATTTTGTGTTTTCAAGTGAAAATTTTCGAAAGTGGGTTTTGAAAAAGTCGATGTAGAGCGTATTTAGAGCTACATTTTGGTGAAACAACCAGGGTCCTAGCTATCACCGTTTCCGAGATACAGCCGCCTAAAGGTGACCAACATTTTTAGGCCAAATTTGACTGCCCTGGGATCAATATTTACCGAGATATGGGCAAATTTGTGTTTTCAAGTGAAAATTTTCGAAACTGGGTTTTGAAAAAGGCGATGTAGAGCGTATTTAGAGCTACATTTTGGTGAAACAACCAGGGTCCTAGCTATCACCGTTTCCGAGATACAGCCGCCTAAAGTTGACCAACATTTTTAGGCCAAATTTGACTGCCCCGGGGATCAATATTTACCGAGATATGGGCAATTTTGTGTTTTCAAGTGAAAATTTTCGAAACTGGGTTTTGAAAAAGTCGATGTAGAGCGTATTTAGAGCTACATTTTGGTGAAACAACCAGGGTCCTAGCTATCACCGTTTCCGAGATACAGCCGCCTAAAGGTGACCAACATTTTTAGGTCAAATTTGACTGCCCTGGGATCAATATTTACCGAGATATGGGCAATTTTGTGTTTTCAAGTGAACATTTTCGAAACTGGGTTTTGAAAAAGTCGATGTAGAGCGTATTTAGAGCTACATTTTGGTGAGACAACCAGGGTCCTAGCTATCGCCGTTTCCGAGATACAGCCGCCTAAAGGTGACCAACATTTTCAGGCCAAATTTGACTGCCCTGGGATCAATATTTACCGAGATATGGGCAATTTTGTGTTTTCAAGTGAAAATTTTCGAAACTGGGTTTTGAAAAAGTCGATGTAGAGCGTATTTAGAGCTACATTTTGGTGAGACAACCAGGGTCCTAGCTATCGCCGTTTCCGAGATACATACTGCCGTAGGGTCACTATTTACGGAGATATGGGCAATTTTGTGTTTTCAAGTGAAAATTTTCGAAACTGGGTTTTGAAAAAGTCGATGTAGAGCGTATTTAGAGCTACATTTTGGTGAAACAACCAGGGTCCTAGCTATCACCGTTTCCGAGATACAGCCGCCTAAAGGTTACCAACATTTTTAGGCCAAATTTGACTGCCCTGGGATCAATATTTACCGAGATATGGGCAAATTTGTGTTTTCAAGTGAAAATTTTCGAAACTGGGTTTTGAAAAAGGCGATGTAGAGCGTATTTAGAGCTACATTTTGGTGAAACAACCAGGGTCCTAGCTATCACCGTTTCCGAGATACAGCGGCCTAAAGGTGACAAACAGTTTCAGGCCAAATTTGACTGCCGTAGGGTCTTTATTTACGGAGATATGGGCAATTTTGTGTTTTCAAGTGAAAATTTTCGGAAGTGGGTTTTGAAAAAGTCGATGTAGAGCGTATTTAGAGCTACATTTTGGTGAGACAACCAGGGTCCTAGCTATCGCCGTTTCCGAGATACAGCCGCCTAAAGGTGACCAACATTTTCAGGCCAAATTTGACTGCCCTGGGATCAATATTTACCGAGATATGGGCAATTTTGTGTTTTCAAGTGAAAATTTTCGAAACTGGGGTTTGAAAAGTCGATGTAGAGCGTATTTAGAGCTACATTTTGGTGAAACAACCAGGGTCCTAGCTATCACCGTTTCCGAGATACAGCCGCCTAAAGGTGACCAACATTTTTAGGTCAAATTTGACTGCCCTGGGATCAATATTTACCGAGATATGGGCAATTTTGTGTTTTCAAGTGAAAATTTTCGAAACTGGGTTTTGAAAAAGTCGATGTAGAGCGTATTTAGAGCTACATTTTGGTGAAACAACCAGGGTCCTAGCTATCACCGTTTCCGAGATACAGCCGCCTAAAGGTGACCAACATTTTTAGGCCAAATTTGACTGTCGTAGGGTCACTATTTACGGAGATATGGGCAATTTTGTGTTTTCAAGTGAAAATTTTCGAAACTGGGGTTTGAAAAGTCGATGTAGAGCGTATTTAGAGCTACATTTTGGTGAAACAACCAGGGTCCTAGCTATCACCGTTTCCGAGATACAGCCGCCTAAAGGTGACCAACATTTTTAGGTCAAATTTGACTGCCCTGGGATCAATATTTACCGAGATATGGGCAATTTTGTGTTTTCAAGTGAAAATTTTCGAAACTGGGTTTTGAAAAAGTCGATGTAGAGCGTATTTAGAGCTACATTTTGGTGAGACAACCAGGGTCCTAGCTATCGCCGTTTCCGAGATACAGCCGCCTAAAGGTGACCAACATTTTCAGGCCAAATTTGACTGCCCTGGGATCAATATTTACCGAGATATGGGCAATTTTGTGTTTTCAAGTGAAAATTTTCGAAACTGGGTTTTGAAAAAGTCGATGTAGAGCGTATTTAGAGCTACATTTTGGTGAAACAACCAGGGTCCTAGCTATCACCGTTTCCGAGATACAGCCGCCTAAAGGTGACCAACATTTTTAGGCCAAATTTGACTGCCCTGGGATCAATATTTACCGAGATATGGGCAATTTTGTGTTTTCAAGTGAAAATTTTCGAAACTGGGGTTTGAAAAGTCGATGTAGAGCGTATTTAGAGCTACATTTTGGTGAAACAACCAGGGTCCTAGCTATCACCGTTTCCGAGATACAGCCGCCTAAAGGTGACCAACATTTTTAGGTCAAATTTGACTGCCCTGGGATCAATATTTACCGAGATATGGGCAATTTTGTGTTTTCAAGTGAAAATTTTCGAAACTGGGTTTTGAAAAAGTCGATGTAGAGCGTATTTAGAGCTACATTTTGGTGAAACAACCAGGGTCCTAGCTATCACCGTTTCCGAGATACAGCCGCCTAAAGGTGACCAACATTTTTAGGCCAAATTTGACTGTCGTAGGGTCACTATTTACGGAGATATGGGCAATTTTGTGTTTTCAAGTGAAAATTTTCGAAACTGGGGTTTGAAAAGTCGATGTAGAGCGTATTTAGAGCTACATTTTGGTGAAACAACCAGGGTCCTAGCTATCACCGTTTCCGAGATACAGCCGCCTAAAGGTGACCAACATTTTCAGGCCAAATTTGACTGCCCTGGGATCAATATTTACCGAGATATGGGCAATTTTGTGTTTTCAAGTGAAAATTTTCGAAACTGGGTTTTGAAAAAGTCGATGTAGAGCGTATTTAGAGCTACATTTTTGGGAGACAACCAGGGTCCTAGCTATCGCCGTGTCCGAGATACAGCCGCCTAAAGGTGACCAACATTTTCAGGCCAAATTTGACTGCCCTGGGATCAATATTTACCGAGATATGGGCAATTTTGTATTTTCAAGTGAACATTTTCGAAACTGGGTTTTGAAAAAGTCGATGTAGAGCGTATTTAGAGCTACATTTTGGTGAAACAACCAGGGTCCTAGCTATCACCGTTTCCGAGATACAGCCGCCTAAAGGTGACCAACATTTTTAGGCCAAATTTGACTGCCGTAGGGTCACTATTTACGGAGATATGGGCAATTTTGTGTTTTCAAGTGAAAATTTTCGGAAGTGGGTTTTGAAAAAGTCGATGTAGAGCGTATTTAGAGCTACATTTTGGTGAAACAACCAGGGTCCTAGCTATCACCGTTTCCGAGATACAGCGGCCTAAAGGTGACAAACAGTTTCAGGCCAAATTTGACTGCCGTAGGGTCACTATTTACGGAGATATGGGCAATTTTGTGTTTTCAAGTGAAAATTTTCGGAAGTGGGTTTTGAAAAAGTCGATGTAGAGCGTATTTAGAGCTACATTTTGGTGAAACAACCAGGGTCCTAGCTATCACCGTTTCCGAGATACAGCGGCCTAAAGGTGACCAACATTTTTAGGCCAAATTTGACTGCCCTGGGATCAATATTTACCGAGATATGGGCAATTTTGTGTTTTCAAGTGAAAATTTTTGAAAGTGGGTTTTGAAAAAGTCGATGTAGAGCGTATTTAGAGCTACATTTTGGTGAAATAACCAGGGTCCTAGCTATCACCGTTTCCGAGATACAGCCGCGTAAAGGTGACCAACATTTTTAGGCCAAATTTGACTGCTCTAGGGTCACTATTTACGGATATATGGGCAATTTTGTGTTTTCAAGTGAAAATTTTCGAAAGTGGGTTTTGAAAAAGTCGATGTAGAGCGTATTTAGAGCAACATTTTGGTGAAACAACCAGGGTCCTAGCTATCGCCGCCGTTTCCGAGATACAGCCGCCTAAAGGTGACCAACATTTTTAGGCCAAATTTGACTGCCGTAGGGTCACTATTTACGGAGATATGGGCAATTTTGTGTTTTCAAGTGAAAATTTTCGAAAGTGGGTTTTGAAAAAGTCGATGTAGAGCGTATTTAGAGCTACATTTTGGTGAAACAACCAGGGTCCTAGCTATCGCCGCCGTTTCCGAGATACAGATTCTGAAAACAAACTCGACTTCTTCCATTTTGAATACCTTTTTAAATTTTTAAATTAGACATTAGACGCTTCGGAACGGAATGTATGTAATAATTGTCACGGCACGGAAAGGAAGGGCACGTAAAGTAAACCGTTTGCCCTTTATTCTACTGGATTAAAATTCGTTTTGATACGAACATTATGTCACATTTGTGGAGTTATATGGGAAACCTACCTGCATAACTCCAAAAATGATGCATTATTTAAAAGAAAATTATTGTTAAATACAATATTCGTATTTAATGGTTTCGCGTTAAATTCTATTACCCGAAATCTCCCTTACTCGAACATTAATTTTGTCTGGGGTAGTCGTTATTCGAGTAAGAGCGTTTTGACTGGTATGTATACGTTTTAAAGGTATTGAGGTTCTATGTGTCCGAGAGACATTTTTTTTAAAGAATTTTGGAAATGGCTCGTATATATTTTTGGTGAAAAGGACACGAGGAATCACTTTACGTGGCGTTTGGACGATAACTTCCGGATTCATACAAAGAAGATAAATGAAACTAATCATTTTTAATGAAGTATTTAATTTTATCTATTTAAATTGAATATCACTTAAATATCATCACATAAATGCTGTTTTAGTAACAATCTTAGCGAACATATCTGACGGGCTAAGAGAATACATATTCATATATAAATCAAGCAACATCGAATGAATCAATTTATTTACTTATACAAGCTTGCAATAAGTTTCTGTAACAGTGTTGAAGTTGAATTAGTTTTTCCTGAAACATTTCAAAATATATTTAGTTAGATATATATATTTTATGAAAGTAATCAAATCAAAACTGGGTTTACGAATGTAATATGTGATGAGGATGATTTGATATTGTAACTAATGCCCTGCAAGGCGATGATTTGTAATATAGATGCTGACATGGCACATCGATCTTCCTTGTTGTCTCCGTGGCGAAAGGTTTAGATAGCCATTACAAATATAATGAACCTTGAAATCTTCGCTGATGAAAATGTTTAACTATACATGCATATTGGAACATCATGCTTACCAAAATAAATGTAAATTCAGAAAAGAAAAAAACATTTTGTAGCATTGTAACTTTTTCTATTGACATTTATTTTTCGTGAATCAAAACAAAATGCATGTCTACACGAAATATGTATGACAATAATGAAACGAAATCATACACAGTATGTTGTCGTTCATTACATAAAAAAAAAAACACTTATAACATTGTCCAACTAATACGCACTAATGTAAGGTTGTACATATTTCCTTAAGTGTACCACATAACAAACAGCTAGTACCCTCGGATGTAGTAGTTTAAAAAAATATGAAATACAAAATCGTTTTCCTTGAATTTGTGAAGATTTTTTTACTTTCTCATATCTATTGTATATTGGACAATTCACGTTTTAACTATAGCTGTCTCTATGTAAATGTTTAGGCATTATAAATATAAAGTATCAAAAATTGTCGGATTTTTTTTTTTCAATTTTCCTCTATCCAAAATCGGTTGTGTTAGTCTACGATTTTATTTTCTCATCCTAATCTAATAGTATTTTTCACTTTTGTAAAATACAGTCATATTTCGTCAAAAAATAGTGCTTAGTGATCACCTAGCTAGTCCATGAGCTGAATAAGATAAGCCAAATTGAATTTATTGATGGGATTCATTATATCAAAATCTTTTTTGAAGCTTTAACACGTTGCCGATATACGGACGTGTGAATAAGCATTCATCTGTGTGCGCGTTTGACAAAAATATAATTTAAGAGGCAGTTTTTAAATTGTTTAACATACTTTTGATATGGCATTTATTTTAGTCGGTATCAGCAAGGAGAAAGGATTAATCAACGAAGATTGCGCCATTTTTTTAGAATTTACAATATTACGATAATATTCGAACAAAACCAACATCTTGGTGAAAAATTACAATTAAATTTTAGATCACATTGGTAGCAACTTTTTCATTAAAAAAAAAATATTATAGGCGGTGTTTGGTGGCGGTGTGTGCATGGCTTCATTGACGAGTTTTGCACTGTTCAATAGTGTATCTACATATCAACGGTTTTCTGCACTCTATACGTTATGCCCTGTCATTCGTTACTTTTTCCTAGAGGTCTGCTAATTCTTTGGCTTCGGCATCCATCTGGCTGGTACTGAGTTTTAGAGAAAAAAAAATCAATGTAAATTAAATTTGAAAAAAAAAATAAAAATAAATGAATAAAATCATTAAAGCACAAAATTGGGTTGTGTATGCTGCTTGCTTGGCATGGGAATAGATCGTAAAATATATTTCACACCGCCAGGTGGCACCTCCCATTTTTAATCATTAATATAGTATAAATAAAATACGTCTACAAAGTGTTGTGGCTGACAATTTCATAACACAAGTTTAGTTGTATAAACGTTGACGCCTGTACAAGGTGCTTCTCAACGCACCATGCTCCTCAAGGTATCCTCAAGAGTTATGGTAATGGAAATAATACAAGATAAAAAATGTACAATATATCTTATTTTAAAGCCCTCTCTTCTATCATAAATGAAATTATTTAAATCCGCGGTCTGGTCACATTGCACTATAAGTTAAGAAAACACCTTATGCTGGATGGTTTGTCCTGATTGCAATATTGCATTTTGTGAACTTATCTAACTTTAATCTTTTCGACAGCATTTATCCATTTTAGTGTACTGACAAAACGCAATAACGAAGATTCCCTAATTTTGTGCTTTTATAATAAATTAAAAAAATATATTTCCAAACAGTGATGGTTATGAAAATAATAATACCTTCTTTTCCGCTGCTTCATAATAATCACGAATATGATAGCGTTCACTGCGAACAAGCCGACGATGAGTATTGTTGGGACGACGATGTCTTTTAAAATGGATGATATAAAAAAACAATATAATGAATAGAAATCAGATGAAAAAAGAAATAATATATATAATTTTGTACGATTCTGCGAACAGAATAAAAGTAAAAATTAATATTGTATTACCCAATACAGTATCTGCTTCTGCATAGCCCATTTTTGCACCGGTTACGGTTATGCTTTTATGTAAATCGGAGTTTAAGCCAGAAACAATTCCACTGTCAGATACTGCGTCTTCTTCTGTAAAAATGTTTATGATTCTTTAACAAAAATTTTTTTAACAAAATGTTATGGAAACAAAAAAAAATACTGATGATCACACACGCAGACAGTATACGGAAGGCCACAACAAAACAATAAAAAAAAAACAAATAAATATGAATTTGCATAAAAGATTCGAAACACATCAAACGTTTTGATTTTTAGATGATTCGTACAATCACAGGCAATTGACGCTGGAGCTATTATTTATAACCGTGCAATCTCTTGCTTTCGACGGAACGAGTATAACAGAATGTGTTATCAAACTCTAACAATACCTACACCGATCCCGATGATAATACGGGTTCAACGTATGCAGCTTGACTAAAAGATTATATACACTCGGCAAAGTATTAGTCGCGGTTTGTACACAAGCAATCTTTTCACTCCTATAATAATCCAGTGTGGGACTACTTTGCTTGAGAGAGTGTTCCATTTTGTGGTGGCCCAGTTGTTTTTTAACACGTTGGCTGCGGCACATGCCCCCGGGGGCATGTGATAGTTATTATTTGTGTGCGGCTGAAAAATTTGCTTTTCATTCTCCAGGTGCTAAAGCTATAAAATCTCTAATTTTCATCCGATTTTAGCGAGACAAAGAGCATTTTACTTAGTTCGCCCTATATTATAATATTATAATAGAAACATAATACATGCCCCCGGGGGCATGTGCCGCACAGGAGTAATAAATTATTACTCATATGCGGCACATGCCCCCGGAGGCATGTATTTCTTGTTAATGGGGTGCCAGAAAAAACACCGTTAGAATTAATTTTTGGTTCCATCGTGTTCATTTAGTAGTCTATTGCTGAATTGAAGTGCGAAAATACATTTTTTAGTGTTAACATGTCGGAACGCTCTCGTCGCATGGTCAATTGGTCAAAGCAAAGGTGAAAAATAACGAAAAATTGCAATTTATTATTATAATTATTTGGAATCGGCTCCTGGCTGAACTGAAGACAGGTTTGTACCTAAGGAAGTATTTTATCTAGTTTTTGATCGATTAAAATTAAATTCCGGGATATGAGAGCTCATTTACTGTTGCAGTAGCCACATGCCCCCGGGGGCATGTGCCGCACATGAATAATAACGACTTACATGCCCCCGGGGGCATGTGCCGCACAGAAAAGAAGATACCGAAAATGGCTGCCGCAGCCAACGTGTTAAACAAAAAAATATAATTTAATTTGCTTTTTATTTCTTTCTTTCTTCTTTCTTTCTTTTATTTGAATGTTAAACAACCCTTTACCCCAAAGCTATACTACCTCCAGTTGAGCCCTTGTCATTTTCAATCAACTTTATTATTTTCTTGGCTGGAATTTACTTACATACATATATGTATTTTGGAATTCAATTTTCAAAACTTCAACCCGGTCTCCAGGTGTCAATTGGTCCATTAATGTTGCATATAGAAACGTATATAAAACAGCTGATGTTCAAGCAATTTCAATTCAACATCGGATACCACAAAATGAAACACCCTATTGTTTGTAGTTGCTCCCCGGATGCGTATTGTGTGTACATTTTCTCACAATTACAGCAATCTCATATAAAGCGTTCAGACGTATGGACCTTATCTCAAATTATATTATGGGGATGACTGACGTTCTAGTAAATATGAAATTAACTGATAATTAGATTAATTGCTTTATATCGTAAAACCATTCGTTACATACCACATGAACCCGTATGATAACCGCTATCGTCTTGTTATGTGTAGACTGTAGTTTAAAATGCATGTATTCTTATACAGTAAAACCTGTGTATGTTGACCACCCCCGGTTCCCGCTTAAGATGGTTAACATAACCAGGTGGCCAACTTATGAAGGGGTACAAACAAATACGATTAAAATATCAGCTGGTGTTGAATATATTGATGAGAAATCTTAACATCTCTTGAAAAGCTTGAGCTTGATTTTTAGGGTGTATAGCGAATCATGCAAAATTTTTCGTTTGGTTTCTTTCTTTGGACTTATATCACGTACAGTTTACGGTAGTACATAATGCACTTGCAAAACAACAACTAACTCGACTACTGGGCAACTGAGTAGGTACATAAGCTTAATGCGATGCATTAGCTCACCCAAAGTTATGCAATAAACTTAACAAAAAGCATTTTGCCCTATTGAAGGTCAGCTTTAATCTCAACAAAACGCACCTATCGATTTTGAAAAGTCAATTTAATTAAAAAAAAAATACCTAGAACCGCACATATATGGCGAATCCATGGATTTAACATAGATTTAGTTGGATCAATATCCGAATCCACCCGTGGGTTAATTTGACTGAATTCTTTGACTGAAATCCATTTTAATACAATTAAAGCCATTTATTGCCGTGTAAGTGTGGCCTTATACATTTCCAAAAAAAAAGTGCATTAATAACTGTCGACCATACTTTTCCAATCTCCGAAATCTCTTTATTCGTTTTCGGTAAATTTTTGTTCACCCTATTTTGTTTTAACCTCATTCGAACAACAAAATCGCAATTCAGAACATCTCAAATAACAGGAAATAACCACAACAACCGAATTCTAGTTTTTATCTGTGAATTTTACTTCAAGCGTTCTGCAATTGGGCGGTCAGGTTGCAGGCGGCCACCTGCCTTACTTGTAACCTGTGAAAGTGAAATTCTATGGGAGCCGTAATGATCCACCCAAAATCGGTCAAGTTAGACGGTTGGCCAACTTATAAAGGTGGTCAAGTTTACAGGTTTTACTGTACAAATTTGTGTATTAGTACTAGTACATTATGTTTGAACAAGTCAATGCAGCGAATGTACGATGCATGCATGAGATTTTAGGCATTCTTTTCCATAAAGAAAACGCAAACCTTGAGTTAGTATGCACACAAGTCATGTGTGTGTGTTGTGTCTGTTGATGTTAAGATTCATCTTTTTCATTTCGTCTTCTTTTCAATTCCAAAAAGGAGTACTTTCTTTGCGCTCTTACAGTTACGATTGAAAACTGGTTATGGAGAAACAAGTTTAGCATTCGACATATGCATTCGAAAAATATAGATTTAATCTTCGTCTGATATTGAAGGATTTGATTTAGGTGAAAATGATGTAAACTTATACTAAATCAAGTACATTACTATACTTAACTTTAAAAGCGGAGATTCGCTAAATCGCAAGATCGGATTTTCAATGCACTATTGGGGAACTTATTGAGCTTCCTATCCAAACATATTTTATACGACTACGATATTACCACCCCCACTTTCAAAACTCGAAGTCGGACATATCCCATAATTATGTGCTAACTCCGGACATGTTTGAAAAATTGTGCTTATCTCCTTTTTCCCAGATTAAGGATTCTAACTGGGGATGGTGACAGCACTCCCACCCAGGCGCGCACAGAGGATTTACGGGGCCCGGGGCATATGAATAAAAGTGGCCCCTTTGAGAAAAAGAACATTTGTCCTTGGAAACTCTATAAATGTTGTTCCTACTACAGGATGCCAGGATGCTGGTACCTGAGAGAGGGGCATTAGGGTAGATAGATAGGGCGCTCGTCTTTGAATCATAGTTTCGCGGGATCGAATATTTTAAGTACGATGTTCTTAATTTTAGTAGAAGAACTGTAACGTCAAAATCGTGTTTCAAAATACTTGGTTTAAGATCGATCCACACTTTTTAGTCATCGGTCGCAGTCACAGTAATTTCTTATACGAATTGACAGATTGTCAGTCAATCAATTTCTACTTTGTATGGAAAATGACTGTGACTGATGACTGAAAAGAGTGGATCGACCTTCAAGAGTGTTTTTGATTGATTTCACTCTACTTTTTTCTCAGTGTAGGGGGCCCACTCAAGAAGTTGGCGGGAGGGCCCAGAGTGGAGTTGTTCCGTCACTGCTGATGGCATTGCGAAAATCGAAATTCTTGTCTCTTCATAAACGTTACTAAGACCGAGTGTGCACTGATCCATAGGAGAACAAAAGTCTAAAACCAAACCAGTAGAAAACGTTGAGAAATTTTGCTAGTTCGAGAGCACAGTTACAGATAAGACTACAATGAGTTAACAACAATCAGAGAGAGACTTGAATAAATATAAATTTATGGAAACTAAATAAGAAATAGTCATTTAAAGGGCTTCCATCCCTTTCAGTTTCTTGGTTAACACTTTCTCTATAAAACACATATAGTTCGAGGACACTCAGATTTTAAGAGAATACCGATTAATTAGATAAATTTCGGTAGAATGTGCTGTTGATCTCAACACCTAAAATATATCAAGATCAGTGCCAATTTTAGATTTAGCAATTTTAATTGAAAAAGTAGGTGAAGGGAAATCCTATAGGGTCCTAGAAATGCTTTGAATAATGCAAAACAAGATAAATAGAGATTTAAATAAAATTTATCTGACATCAATTCGTGTAATAATTTTGTAGACGTATGCGCACTACGAGACCACTGTCCCTGCGGGGCCCTCTCCAACGCGGGGCCCGGGGCAAATTGCCCCTTTTGCCCCACCCTCTGTGCGTGCCTGGTCCCACCCAAACGAATCCAATTGAAGCGTATCGCATAATTAAGTGGTAATTGTGAGGTAATTTCGTCATCCTTTAAACAATTTTCTGTTCCTCCCTTCTACCCTAAGCAAGGCTCAATTCGTGGTGCAGGCTATACACTATAGAATATATCACCGATATTCAGTAAATTTGATCGTATCGAAATGAAACAAATTGTAGAATTATGTGCTTCTTATGTGCTCCTGGAATCCCTTACGACGAATTTCATGCTCCTCTCCTTTCCGCAGAATCAAGGATTCAAAATGTGGATGCCAGCGGCACACCCTGGTAATATACCGATATTCAGTATCGAAATTGTTTAAACAGCATAATTATGTGCTAAGTCACTGTTTCCTAACAGGTGGTCCGCGGAGACTCTGGAGAGTTCTTACAAAAAAATTTATATTTTCTTGTGACTAATTAAAATCTCATGCTAAATACGCGCTCTCATTATCAGGTAACAGATTATCTAGACTTTGCCACTAAGTCTGTGTTATGGAAGGGTTGCTTAGGTTTGTTGCTTATAGCCCAATTATTCAAAATTATTAACTAAATTCCAACCCGATTGCAAAAATTCAAAGATTTTTTGGCGTTAAACATTGTCACAATGAGTATCCAGCCGCAATGCACTGAAATTTTATATTTTAACGAAATTATACAAGTCAACGCCATTGCAATCCCATATAAATTTTAACTTTCGCAATAATGAATTATGATGCCGCTAGTATACAGTTATGCAATATGAACGTTGCTGATTAATTAATTTAAATCATCTATTAATTTTAAATTTCTCGTTCATTGCACCCATTTTTCCTACGCTCCCACTACAAAGTTGTAGCATTGAGCTGTGCATAAATTTGTTTATAATTAATTTTTCAGCTTGTGAATACAATATCTCGACAAAATAAATCGAGCCCCCAATTCTTCCTATTATTGTCCGCCGAGATCCATTTTAAGGCTAAGTGGTCCGCAGACGTTTCTGAGTTGGGAACCACTGTGCTAAAAGAATCCCCTTTAAATACATTACTCTTCTTTCAACTCCAGAAAAGTATAATTGCGATTTCTATTGACGATGAACCAAAATATGTAGTCTAAGAGCCAAAGTACGAGTTATTCGTAAGTACAAAGGGAAGGAACTTTGGAATATGTATTACGGGAAAGTACTTGATAAGAGATGCACGAAAATGTGGGGTTAAAGATTGAAAGACGAGTTTTAAGGGGTAAACAATTTCCTTATTGCCCATGTTTTGCACGATCACTATACTTGATCCACTGATGTCGAAAAACAAAATGGCAGAAAATTTTAGTGGGTCTAAAAGGGTAGCAATCGAGCCCAAATTCTTGAAAAATTGGAGTATGTTACAACTATTTTCACACTGCTCATGATTTGCCTGATCGTTGATTAGGCAACGCACCTCCTAAGTTACAAAAAAATACAAATGAGGCAAAATAGCCGCGCCTGAAAATTGCCTGGTATCGGGAAAAATGATATTTGAGCGTTCAAATTAATTTTCAACTTATTTTATCGGAGAGATGATAAGTTTTCGAAAGATACTTCTGTTCACTTCTGCCAGATATGTTACCGACCTAAGCTCAACCACATTGTCGCTGGAAACTAGAGGCACAAAATTTCGAAATTGCCTGATATAGGCACACACAAATAGGCACACTATTTTGCAGTGTTAGCCAGAGGGATTTCTGTTTTGGATAAGGGCGTTTTTTTTTTCAATTTTCTCATTAGACGCAATACAGTTTCATCGAAATGTGTCGGCGGAATTGAGAAGAAGTCGCCAACTTCAAAGGGGAGTCAAGGATTAGTGGTCAAGAGGTTGACCGATGAGAAGTATCGTACAGTAATTTGAGGATTTAGGGATTTGTCGAGAAAGAAGTTTCGAAACATTCAGAGGTAACAATGGATGGGGTAAAAACGGAATGCTTGAAATACATTTGACGCGTCAGCATCGGCATCAGCAGAAACATTTCAATTTAGAACACACGCATTTGTCTTCAGCAGCAGCAGAAGCAGAAAAATGCTTCTGCATCTGCTCTGTCCAATCTATTTCAACCTGAACAGTTGCGTATGTTCCGCAAACATGTTTGCCATTCTGATCCCCTAACTGCCATTTTGCGGATCAGAAATAATCTCTGGTTCTTTTCCTTTGTCTGCCTTTGATGAATATGTTAACGAAAACAACCGGAGATTATTTCAGATCTGCAAAATGGCAGTTAGGGGATCAGAATGGCAAACATGTTTACGGATCATACGCAACAGGTTCGTTTCGTAACCCCACCAAATTACGGATGAGAAAAAGCAATCATTTTGAATCGTCCAGAAAAAATACAGAAATCGAAACTTATCGATAAAGGTAGCAAACGATTTAATCGATAAATATCTATTCGTTTCCTATTAGTAAGCCCAGGAAGGATCGGGGACAGCAGCATGTTGAGCATCACGTATGAGTTTCATGGTACTTTCAAAGACTTTAATTTGCGTTAATTAATCAACCAAAATTATAGCCGTAATAAAGGAGTCTACTACTCTAAAGTAGCGTCTCCACTGACAGTGTTGCCAGGTTGGCTACGTGATTTTCCCCTAAATTCAACTTGATTTCCCCCTAAAATGATGGGTTTCCCCCTAAATTGAAAAAAGGACACACGGTAAATCCGAATCCATTTTTTGGGATTTTCGTTCTGTCAAAATCAAGAAAATGTATGTAGGATAGCTCATCCTCTTACTGCTCCTAAAATAGTTTCAGAGAAAAAGGAGTCACTCAAATTTCTAAACGAACACATTATTACTAATTTTCTATTCACATTATTTATTAGCAATCTAAAAAAAACGCGTACCAGTCCCATGATGTAAATGTCTACTATATCTCCCACCGATATCGGATCGAGGATACGAGGATCGAGGTACAGGACAAGTAAACAATTTTATTTGTTGCAAATTTTAAATGTTAAAGCGACTGTTGCTGTCACCAATTTTGATGAATTTGCTGATTTATGTTAGGAAACAAACCCCCGAATTCTTCCCAAGGTTCTTCAGGTTTCCCCTAAAATTTCCCCTAACATTTTTATCACCATAAAATTCCCCCTAAGGGGTTGAAAATACCCTAAATTTAGCGGATTTCCCCCTAAACTGGTAACACTGCCACTGGGATGCTTTTAATTTCAATTTACTTCATTGATATGTATGTATTGTTTTTTTTGTCGGGTACAGTGTGTAGTTCGGTTTTTAATTTTGCCAAAATAGAAACGTACCAAGGGTTATCGTATACTCTTATTTCGTGTACATATGTACTACATACTTTACTTGTTGATAGGTATACGAACGCTTATGTCAAAGCGATAGCTGTTATCTTTCTAATCTCTTTAATTTATTGCCGTTTTAATTGTTAATTTGAGACATTATCACTGCAGATTCATTAGCGCTGGCTAGTGTTACTGTATCTCATGGAAAACTGTATGTATGTGTTGTAATTGCAGAAAGATTAAAAAGTATAAATATGTACACCGTAGTGCGAATGTCAAAAACTCGATGCGTATTTTATTAAACACAAGTTCCATCTGAAATGGTCGTAAGGAAAAAAAGATAGTATTAGAAACACTCATAGATAATTTTCCCATGCTCAGATTAGACTAAATTCAGTATGATCTGATAGAAGACGCCAAACATAGGCTCAATCACGTATCCTTTTTACCATAGGGTGTATATAACGTCCTAGTCTAGTTCGCGTATTAACTTATTCTTCTTTTTATTCGAATTGGTTTTGGAATGTGCAGATGTTTACAAATGGTTTATCTGACTTTTTGATTATTTGGACATTATAATTGGAATTTGTTAATCTCGCGTTTTTTCTAAGTCTGTAGCGAAACGAAAACGATATCACCCCAATAACAAGACAACTTTGCTCTTACTGGATAAATTTCAGAGACAGTCGCATGTCTAGGCATAAAAAATTGGCAAGCACCCCGCCATCTGTTGCGAGTGGGACTAAATTTAGTTTCGATTAGTTAGTGCAGCCCGTATATGCCGTCCAAGAATAATTTAATTTTGCCTAAAACTTTTTATCTTTGCTCCGGTATACAGGGTGTCCGGAAACTGCCGCATAAACGCACCGGATTGTGGTTCCTCAGTTGATTTACAGCAAAAAAGTTGTACTGAACATACCCCCTCAGCTTAACCCTTTAGCTGCCACAGGCATTTGAAGATTTTTGAAAAAATCATTTTCGTGCGCGACTTAAACCCTAAAATCTCCAAAGTTAAGTCAGCTAGAATAGTGAAATAAAATGATTATTACCATTAACATATTCACCAATTAAATAAAACTAACCGCACTAATATCGGATAAGAGGTTTGGGTTTTACAGAGCTTCAAAGTCAAATTTGCGTGATTTGACCCAAAAACAATCTTTTTTTCCATCTCAATTTACTCCAACTTCTGCCAAGGTGAGGTGCTTGTACGATTCTTTTAAAAATTGGCGCATAGAGCATATCTTTCATACATCATTTTAGTCTAGCTCCATTACTTCTAACAGTTTTTATACGTTAAGTGTAGAAAACTAGGGTTAATTTTAGCTCGAATTCAAAACAATTCAATTCACACTGCCCCTAAAGATCTGCAGTTGGTAAAATCTATTCAAAGTACAGTAGAGCGTCGATTATCCGAACTAATGTCGACAAGGGTGGTTCGGATAAACGAAAGTTCGGTTAATCGAACTTCCATAGAAAAATTAGAAAATAGCCCAAATGTAGAACTAAGCGAAAAACTGAAAACAAGCAAAACGACTAGAACTGAACCAAAATAAAAATTCCGAGGTAATTGAGCGAGACAGACGAGAGGTTGCTTCCTCCACATTCTTGATTTTTCAATTCTTTCGATGTCTTTCACATGAAAAGAAGCTGAGTGTCCGGTTTGGTTAATCGAATGTTCGGATAATCGACGTTCGGATAATCGACGCTCTACTGTATGTCGAAATCGAGCCAAAATTAAGCCTAGTTTTCTGCACTTAAGGTACTAAAACTGTTAGAAATAATGGAAATAGAATAAAATGATGTAAGAAAGATATGATTGTAAGACTATGCGCCAATTTTTAAAAGAATCGTACAAGCACCTCACCTTGGCAGAAGTTGGAGAAAATTAAGGTGGAAAAAAATATTGTTTTTGGGTTAAATCACACAAATTTGATTTTGAAGCTCTCTAAAAACCAAACCTCTTATCCAATTTTAGTGCGGTTAGTTTTATTTTATAGGTAAATTTGTTGGCTGTAATAATCATTTTATTTCACTATTCTAGCTGGTCTAGCTTTGGAGATATTAGGCTTTAAGTCGTGCAAGAAAATGATTTTTTCAAAAATCTTTAAATGCCTGTCGCAGTTAAAGGGTTAAGCTGAGGGGGTATGATCCGTACAACTTTTCTGCTGGAAATCAACTCAGGAATCATAATCCGGTGCGTTTATGCGGCAGTTTCCGGACACCCTGTATACATATGTACACGGTCACTAATACTAATACATATCCGTCCTATGGTTCATGTTGTGTACATTTTAAAAATTATTGTTATTTAATATTTTAGCATAAATACTGTCTACTACAGTGTTGATGAGAGCAAAGTCTTCGATAATAAAATAAATTGATTTCGGTTTGAATTATAGACGCTCTACTGTACTGAAGTAAATAATTCAAATGCATTTACAGATAGCTTATCGTCAGCTTATGATACCGGCCACTAGTCATAAAATATTCATTGACATAAACAGCACAACATATAATCAATCTCCTATACAACATTTTTTCTTTATTGTCAAGTCAAGCAAATAGAATGCCATCTGCAAAACGTGTTTGTTCTTCATTTTCAACTCATGCGTGTTGAACAGAATTTAAAGAAAGAAAGAGCATCAAAAGGCCAAAGTAAATAAGAAAGAACACGCGAAGCGAATGAGTCATACTACCGCATGGCCTTATCAAATGCAAGTAAATATGCAGATAATGATACAAATTTACATTGCAAGTACATCATAATTGTGTTCATATTTGTAGTACATATGTACTTAAAATCTTTTCAAAAGATTTTAAATTCACGGTTAAAACTATACCCACAAAATCACTATGCGCCACTACTCGTACTAGGCAAATAAAGAAAATATGCATGCATAGCTTATAAATACATTCACTACTCAAGTTTAACGAATTTTTTCACTAAACCGCAACAATTAAAAAATACCAGAACGAAAAGCACAACACGAAAATGAACGAAAGGACACTAGTCAAACGCACAGCTGCTTACCGACACAATCGGGTAACGTATCGTTCCACGAGTGTTGATGGTCTGTACAAAATAGTTGGCGCGTACTCTGCAACGAATCGGGAAACACGAACGACGATTCACACGCAAATGTGACGGTCGAGTCTTTACGTTCGACGAAGAGCCCGTGCATTGGAGGCGGCGGTGTCAAGCACCCTAGCGCTATAATTAGAGAAAATCATATTGAGCAATCGTATCGTTCATTGTTGTTGTTCAAAATGCACGGGAAAAGAAAAATGAATATCGAAGCACAAGAAAAAGGCCACAGACCGGTCTGTGGCAGCCCTGCCACAAATCATGTGGCAGTCCACACATTTTGTTGCAACTCTAATAGTAAAAAGTGGCAGTACTTGGAAAGGAGCGAGAAAGAGATAGTGGCTGCATGGCTGCATTCAGCGAACGCAATTCATTGGAAAAATACTGGAAACGCTACAAGAATTTACCCGCCACCGAACCCACGCTTAATGCAGCCAGGCTGCATTCAGGGAACGAAAAATGTAACAGGAAATGTTTACTCGAATTGGATTCTCATTGCATATATAGATTATTCAAGAGAGAAAGGGTTCGGTGGCGGGTAAATTTTTGTAGTGTTTCCAGTGAATTCGTCCGCTGAATGCAGCCAATTTAACACTATGAAGACGCTCTACATATTATTAGCACACTTGGCCTGAAAATGAATCTTATTTGAATTGCGAAACGTCGTCTTCGTATATTAATAAACACACTTGAAAAAGCTGGACTAGTGAATATCATTTCAAATAAAGAAACTGTTATAAAGCTTTTGACCAAGCTTTTTAAGTAGTTGGTTTCTTAACCCTATAATGCGAGTTGAAATAATTAATTTCGATTGCCAGGGGCATGAAAGTTCAAACAATTTTACTTATTTCAATTTCAATTAATCGATTGAAATTAAAATGAAATGGGATGTGTTTATTCATTATACATTTTTATTATACGTTTTCGCGGATCTTATTAATTATTTTCGGGTGGGTAATCAGATTTTTTTTACCTTAAGTCTGGTTTAAACCACAACCAGTATTTCCCTAAAGTTTGGGGAGGAAAGGATTCTGGATTTTGTAATCAACCGTTACAGACATTTGCGCAATTATGATTAAATTTTCTCAATATGTACGTGTATGTTATAACAGGGTTGGTGCTCCTACTATTGAACGTTTACTAAATTTTTTTATTAGAGACATATCCAAAGCATATTGAAAATCATTAGGCCAATCAACGAACACATTATAGAGAACATCGAAGGGGGTGACGATTTTTTACGTCGGTGTTTTGTTAGGAGTAGTTAGGAGATAAAGCTACTAATTTTACTCGGAGCTGAAAGGTGAGGTAAGGGTGGGGGAGGGTTAAAGGTGTCATTTTGTGCAATTTTTTGGGGATTTTCTCGAAAACGATGAGTCCTAGAGAAAAAACTTGAAAGTATGAATTAAAGCTAGCTAAACATCCTACATATTTATCCAGACATACATATATACATATGCAAAATTCCTAACGGTTCTTCCGATATAGTTTAATAAAAGTTGAAAATAGTTTTTTTTTGCATTCTATTGGCCCTGGTGTCTCCACCAAAAGTTTTTCAAAAAACGTTTGCAGGACAAAGTTGGAAATTATTAAATTTCCTTCAGTTTGATATACTGTTGGCGTGTCTCCTATCATTAAAGAGTCTCGACATAGTAATATTCTATATACATCAAAATGAAGACAGACATTGTGGAAAATCGGGAGGGGTGACGGTTTTTAGGGTTTTTTAGATTTTTCAAAAAACCCTTATGAAATCGATTTTGTCCGTCCGTCTGTCCGTCCGTCTGTTCACTAAATAACTCGCGAACGGCTTAACCGATCGTCATGAAATTTGGTAGGAATGTGTAGAATGGTAACAGTCTTTGGCACGAAATACTTAAAAGTTGGTAGGATAAAAATAACAGGGTGTCCCGGACATTTGAAAATTTGTTCACTAAATAACTCGCGAGCGGATTAACCGATCGTCATGAAATTTGGTAGGAATATGTAGAATGGTAACAGTCTTTGGCACGAAATATGTACTTAAAAGTTGGTAGTATAAAAATAACAGGGTGTCCCGGACATTTGAAAATTTGTTCACTAAATAACTCGCGAGCGGCTTAACGGATCGTCATGAAATTTGGTAGGAATGTGTAGAATGGTAACAGTCTTTGGCACGAAATACTTAAAAGTTGGTAGGATAAAAATAACAGGGTGTCCCGGACATTTGAAAATTTGTTCAATAAATAACTCGCGAGCGGCTTAACGGATCGTCATGAAATTTGGTAGGAATGTGTAGAATGGTAACAGTCTTTGGCATGAAATACTTAAAAATTGGTATGGCCAAGATAAAAAGGTGTCCCGGACATTTACAAATTTGTTCACTGACCGATCGTTATGAAATTTGGTGGGAATGTGTAGAATCGTAACAGTCTTTAGCAAGAAATACTTAGACGTTGGTAGGACAAAGCAAACAGGGTGTCCCGGAGATTTGAAAAAGTCGACTTTTTTAGTTTTTATCAAATCAAAGAACTCGATGGGTACATTTCATATCAGTCGCTTTTTTCCAGTTTGGAGTCATGGTAACGGCGTTACAGCTAATAAATCCAGTTAATATGTGGAGCCATGATACATAGTAAATCTATTTTTGGATTGGTCTAACTAAAAAGCGTTAGCCTTTCATTCTGGAACGCGTTTATTTAGACCAATCCAAAAATAGATTTACGAGAAGCATTTCATTAACATTTTGCATAATTCTTATTTATTACCTATAAAATATATATGTGCAAAATTATTCACTATGTATGTATCCAAAATCTAAAAAACCCTCGTATTGCGGGCGCAGCCCTCTGTACGCCGGTATTTTTTATTTCATGGATTTATAAGGGTTGGTTAGGAGGAAAACATACTAAAAGCACGCTGCCACGAGATGTGAACTAACGTGGGAAGGCGGGGAAAAAGAATTCGCTTCAGTGATGATTTTCAGACTCAAGATCTAATAAAAAATAAGACATTGAAAATTAAGTAGAAGTGTAATTAGTTTTTTAGTTTTGATAGACAAGATATAGTTGCGAATTACTTTTTAAATTAATTAATTAAAGCGAAATAAAGTAAAATAGAAAAGAAGATTAGATACATTCAGTGATTACTTTTTGTTCAGGGTAATTTTACATATTATAATTCGCGAGTTTCAAAAACCACAAAAATTTAAAAATTTCTCATAGTGCCCTTAAAAAAATGGGTCAAACATGACTTCATTTTGAATATATTATATTCCTGGGTTCGCCCTGGGTGAGTCTTACGGAAATTATTTGTATAACAGTATTAAAGCCCATTTAATTTCCTATAAACTTGTTCTAACTTACATGTGTCGAATTCCTAACGGTTTCCCCGATATAGTTTATTGAAATCCGAAAATTGTCAAAACAAAAGTCGTTTTTTCCCATTTGTTTGGTTCTGGTATCTCCCGCGATCGTTTTCCAGAAAACTGTTGCACAACAAATTTGTACAGTGTTGAATTTGTTTTCATTTGATATATTTCCTGTTCCCTGGTGTTTGAACAGTCGAAAGTTCAAGAGCTTAAACCAAGCTTCCGAATTTAATTTTTCCCATTTATAAGTATAAAGACCAACATTGTGGAAAATTGGGAGGGGGTGACGGTTTTTTATTTCATGGATTTATAAGAAGTGGTTAGGAGCAAAACATACTAAAAGCATGCGGTCGTGGGGGGGGGGGGGGGGGGGTGAGTTAACGTTGGGAGAGCGGGTTGAAACATCGCATTCTTGTGCTTATCAGCTCTATCCCCGCTATGTCTCCGAAACCGCGAACTCTACAAATAAAAAATGTCTGAGCAAGAATGAAAGATTACACTTTTCTTATGAAGATCATCTTACATGCATAGGTCGAATTCCTAGCAGTTATCCAGATATAGCTAATTCAAAAATCAGAAATTTCACATGTAAAACATCAACACAGCGTACATGCATACCCAAGCATAGCCAATCTACGTATACCAATTATGTTGTGTGGATGTTTTCTATGTTAAATTTCTGATTTATAAATTAGCTATATCTAGAAATAAAACATCCCCCAATTTCCCACAATGTCTGTCTTTATAGAATATAGAATATTACTTGGTTGAGACCCTTTAACTTTTGAATGATAGGAGACAACCCAAGAAGGAGTATATCAAATTAAAGCAAATTTAATACTTACTATAGATTTGCCATACAAAAGTTTTTTTGAAAAACAGTTGGAAGAGACACAAGAGTCAATAGAATGCAAACAAAATATTTTCGATTTTATTAAACAATATGGGAAGAACTGTTAGGAGTTTTGCGTATGAACGTATATGAACAAATAAATAGGATATTTAGAAAGCTTTAATTCGTTCTTACAGCTTTTTTCGCTTCGACTCGCCGTTTGCGAGATATAACCCAAAACACCAAAATTACACAAAATTACACCTTTAACCCCCCTCCGTGCGTTAGCTCACCTCTCAGCACCAAGTAAAATTAGTAGCTTTAGCGATGTTCTCTACACCCGCATTTTATGCATTCATTGATTGGCCTACATGTCAATTATGTATTATTTCATGCACATAAAAGTGCAATAAATTCATTAAATTCCATTGCTTAGTGACATAGGTATGTGTTAAAATGTGCAAAACACTGAACAAAATCTTTTACTTACCTGAATAGTGTATCAGAACCCCACGTTTAGGATATGCGAATTTAGTTGCTGCTTTCACTATAATCTGAAATTATAGGTTAATATATAGGAAATCTAAGAATATCAACTTAAAACTTTCACTTAGCATACCTCGACTTGATTCGAGCTACTAAGTACTTCAATGGGCGAAACGGGTTCTTCACAGCTTTTGAACAGTATCTTTTTCGAAACTAAGTCCGTGATTTGTAGATAATCGCGACATTTTTTCTCATCTAAAATGTGTATTCATTTTAACAATTAAAATGAGAAGACTTCTTTAATGTCGAACTGTAAAAAATTTAACTTACTTCGTAGGGATACATCTAAAATCGTCAAACGAATCTTTTGTGCCACCGGTGCCAATATTTTCCATTTGCACTCACAGTCACCAATATAAAATTTCGGATATCCGGGCGTCATAGTGAATCCTTGTTGCTTCGGTGCTCCGTAATAAGTTCTTTGAATACTACTGTATTGACGCCGAACAGTTGCTCCATACAATGCTCTCTCTAAACTTTCATCCATTTCATCATCCTCTTCGATAGTGCTTCTATCAGACTTGTTATCCACATCCTCATAGTTTCTGTCGCTCCATTCAGTGTTAACAGTTGTATATTGTCTCCTAGCAGCATCCTCCGTTGGCATACTAGCTGTAGGCGGTGCTATTTCAATATCCTGTTCGTTCGTCGTTTCAATTTCCTCTTGATGTTTTGGCCTAGTCGTGACAATGTAAGGTCGCCCAGCATCGTTGAAATCACCTAAAACGGAACATATGCTTTAAAGAGACCCATTCAAATTTCTTCAAAACAAGTTCACAAAAAATCTACTTTCTGCAAATGTTACAAAGGAAGCACCAGCAGTTGTAACAGCAGCAGTCATTTCATCCATTGTAGGAGATGGCCGATTTGATGCTGATATAGTTGTTGCCATTATACTGGCTGGTGGCAATGTTGATGGAAAAAGTGGTGGCAGTATTGACGACGACGTTAATGTCGATATTGAGGAAGAGGGTAGTATTGTTGAAGTGGCAGTAGATGCCGGAATGGCTGGAGGAAGGGAGTTTGTTGTTTCAGCGGAAGACTTATTGGCGGAACTACTATCGTGTATCCTTGGTTTAAGATTCGGTACATAGTACTGTTCACCTTCCCGTATAAGAATTGTGATGTTTTCAAACTTACTAAGATCACTTTCACTATTTTCGAAATTACTTGAATACCCTGTGGTAGTCAGGGTAATGGTGGGCAGTATCGATCCTTTTCCAGGCGTCGGTGACGGTGGATCTGATCCCAAAGTCAACGCTGTCGGTTCGAGATCATTGGGGAACAGATCGTTTTTCTTTTCATCATCAGTTCGAAAATAAATTTCATCGCCTATTTCTTCGATATCGTTAAAATCTTTCAAGTTACTTGGCAGTATTTTCAGAACTTTGAAATCCTAGATCGTAAAAAAAGATGTTAGAAATCTTGGATAATATTCATATGTCTATTATAACATTTACCTGTGAATAGATTCCCTTATCTTTCTTTCTAGCTTTTTGAACCTTTTCCGATTTTCGTCTTTTTGGCAATTCTTCTTCTACGACACTTGGTTCGTTTTCAATATTGTCTATGGTTTTCAGTATTTTGACGGAATGTAAAACTTGATCACGAGTTTGAACACGTGCTTCTGCCACAGGCTCGCCCTTTTCCGAGTTTTGTACTTGACGACGTTTCGGTGAATTGTCATAACCAATTGTAAGGTGTTCATTGCAATAATGATTTGCATGATAATCTGAAATATTGCAAAATAGAGTATTATGAAATTAATGAGCTCAATGACACTTGCTTATAGAATAAACTGTACTAATTAAATTAAATTAACTCGTAATAATGTTGACATCATTATATTCAAGGGATGCAAGTATTTTTCACACTTTCGACTCCCACGATGCAGAAATTATCCAGGCAAATCTCATTAGTACAAAATGAACGTCAACAATCAACGTTTGCTTTAGGCAAATATTATCACTCTTATTTTGCACCATTAGCAGAACAGTTTTGATGATTCAACTGCCACCCGTGCTAAACCATGTCCTTCCTTCCTAGGACATGGTTTAGCACAAAGAGCATTTCATTAGACTAAAATGTGTATCTGAAAGTACTTTTGATGATAAATGATTTTCGAGTCTTTAGTCGGCAGGGATTTTGGTATATGTACTCACGTATTCATACATATTCCGTAAAATACTCAAAGGACTTTTTCATTCCACACGATGAATGCAACACGTGTCGGACGAACGTGCCGAATTAAATGGCAAGGAGATTACTTTATTGTGTTGTTAAAAGTACTGGGAATTGGCTATAGAAGGAATTTGTAGACGAACTCAATTTCATTTAATGAAATCGGTAAGATTTAATAAATAAGTTGATGACCGATTTATATGTATAAATTGTCACCACATAATTATGGTAATTTCTAATTTATTCTTGCTATATTTATTTATCTGCTGAGAAAATTAGTTATATGATAGATCCATCCAGACCAGGGACGTACCGAGCAAACATTTGTTAGGGGGGTGAAAAGTAAAATTTGCCGATTACACCAAATTCACCAATTATATATGATATATTTTTTTAGCGTTCATGTAAACCAGTGGCGTAGAGCTTTTCGGAGAAGGGGGAGATCATTTTGCAAGATCGTGAATACTTTTTCGGTTATAAAATTTGGAATTTCAGAACGAAACTTTCTGTATCTAATTCATTTCAAAATAGCAACACTAATGTGCAAATTTTGATGCAAAAAAGAAAAGAATTTTTCAAAAAAAAAATCCTGCAAATATTGAATGCTCCGCAAAAACTGTGAAACTACATCGATCATTTTGGACTCTTTATTACGGTGAGAAATTCACAGCATTCCAGTTTTTGTACACAATGTTTGCTAATGTCAGGGAACAATTGGAGCTTCATATTGGGTTAATTCATACGCATAAAAATTTTGATTGGCGTTCAAGCTACTGTCGACATATCTTTCAACTTTGGAAATTTCCACAATTTTGTTTTTATATGAAATCTAGCTTAAAAAATTACCTCGATTAGTCTTGTAGTAGTTGTTCGTAAAAAACTTAATAATACCCATTTATCTAATTTTGAATTTTAAGAAAAGAATGATAACAAACTCAAACAATTAATAATGTGAATGAACCAGAATCGCAATGGGGGCCCTGTGCTGTAGTATTTTTATCGACATGCTTTTTAAATTGAAATTTGAGTACATTTTACATTGCAGTTGTGAAAATGGATTCACTTAGTTTTATAAATTATTACACACGTTAAATAATTTCGGAAAAAAATTCGTAATTGCTTTGTTTTACGTAAAGAGAAAATGAAAAACCTTGGACCAAAAGAGCGGGCAGGGGGATTAATCCCCTTGATCCCCCATTATCTACGCCACTGATGTAAACATGGAAAAATAGAAAGACAGAAACACGAGGGATTGTTGAAATATTCAACCAGTTAAGTTGTGACCCACCATAACCATCGCTCCACAATTCCTTACCACATGTCAAAATAAGCTGAATAATCTTGTAAGCTTTTGATCCTTAGTTTGAAAGCCTCTCTCGCCATCTCCTAAAATTTTTGGCACTCGGAGCAATTACGAGAAAAATATTTTAATTTCAGCATGAAGGCATTCCTATCGGCCGAAATTTTAAATATGTCTTGAAATGGTTGGAGCATTTTGGCTATTTTTTTTCCAATTCTTCTGTGGACTTTGAGTTAAAAACGTCAAGAAGGATTTTGGACTTTTTTCGGTAAAATGTTGCAAATTCGGCTGTAGTTTGAGATGATTCGTCCATTTTTTTCGGAGCATGACGAGTTCGGTGTTCGGTCTAATTTTCTTACGAAAATCATGGAGCTTTGCACTAACGTATTGATTTCGCTGTCGTTTCGCTTGTGTACTGCGAATGAGTTTCACGGCGTCAATAATGTTAATTTTCAGTTAAATTTTTCAATTTAAACATTAGTTTTATGTTTTTATGCCGAGTATGTACATTCAATTACATTCTTTTGTAAATTTATTAATTAAATTAAATTATGTAATTAATGAAAATCGCAATCATACATATTCCCATTGAGTTCAAATTTGCCGACTGAAGATGAGAATTGAAAATGTTAGGGGGTGAGACACCCCCCATACCCCCCTTAGCTACGTCCCTGATCCAGACTGATTGCCAAATGGTTGCGCGTCCAAAAACTAGCATCACGAACAGCCATTGGGTTGCTATACTTAGCACACAAATGGAGACAGAAAATTACTTAACCAAAATTTCATTTTTGTGATTTTTTTAAATTTAATTATCAAATTCGGACTCTGCACGTTTGAATTATCACACGGCCATTCAAGAATTATTCAATTTCACACAAAAGAACGAACAAAAGTTGCAAAATTGTCAGTTTGAATTTGACAAGCGGTTGGTTGCACATGCCAACCATTTGGCGATCAGTATGAAATCGATTTTGTCCATGCGTCTGTCCGCGCGTCTGTTCACTAAAAGCTCGCGAACAGTTCAACCGATCATCATGAAATTTGGTAGCACGAATACCTTAAAAGTTGGTAGGGCAAAGATAACAGAGTGTCCTGAAGAGTTGGAAAAAGTCGACTTTTTTTAGTCTTTATCGGAGATGGACGTACTCAAATCAAAGGACTTGACGAGTACATTTTATATCAGGTACATACTTTTTTTTCCAGTTTCGAATAACAGTAAATTTGCGAAATTTCTATTAGTGCGTGTATAGCCCCTATTAGGTCTGAAAATATGAAAATTTTCATTCGAATAATTTTATCCAAACCGAAAATATAGCCAATCAAATATTTAGTAAGGGCTTTTCACAATACCCGGACAATGTCTTAAGCATTTGTTCACTGTATATCTTGTGACTGCATCAAACAATGAACATGAAATGGAATGCATGGAATGGTAATAGTATTTATCAGAAATACGTTTTGATTCTGTTTGAAGTTTGTAGGACCAAGTTAACAGGGTGTCCCTGAATAGCTGTACAAGTCTACTTTTTCAAAAATCATAGGAAAGGTTTGTGTGGGTACTCATATCAACGGGCTCAACGAAGTCATTTCGTAAAAGTTCCTTTTAATTGATTCGGAAAAACGGTAACAAATTCACAGCTAATAAAATCAGTTTATAGCATTTCCAGGTCAAGTAAATAACTTTCCCAGTCAAATAGATAAATATCCGAAACAAATAGGTGAATTTCCGAATAAAAGGAAATAGGTTTACGGATCTAAAAAATAGATTTCCGGAGCGAAAAATAAGTTTCCGAATCAACAAAACACGTTTTCAGATCAAATAGATAAATATCCGAACCAAAAAAATGAATTTCTAAATGAAAAAAATTAATACCCAAATCATAAAAATAAATTTCCAAATCAAATAAATAAATGTCTAAAGCAGGAAAATAAATGTACAATTCAAATATAAAAATGTCCAAAACAAAAAAATTAATTTACAAATCAAAAAAATGATTTTTCCATCAAAAAACTTATTTTACAAATTAAATAAACAACAAACACAAATATAGTATTTTAAAATAGTAAACAATGGGGTTTTATAATAATTTTGTTCGGCTTTGGAATGAAGTTTTGTAAATTCCAAATTCTTATGAAAACTAAGGTTTTTATTACACACACTTGGAATAGGACGATAGAAATTATTTTCTTGGACGTTATTTGCCATCTTTAAGCTACCCTAACTTCCCCAAAACTCAAGTCACACCAGCACAACATTCTAGAATTTCTATATCGCATTAGAATCGAAGCTAGAATTAGAATGATGGAGGTTCGGGAACATAATGGAATCTGTACATTGATAGTATCTTCGGGTCAGTGAGACCCAGTGTCGGTACTTAAAGGTTAAAATTATTAAGTCTCCATTAAATTTGAATTCGAACCCAAAATTAGAAGTGTTGAATTTGTTTACAAGAAAACGTTGAGCTTTAAAAAAAAATATTTTTACCGCAATAGGCAGATAGCAGTTCGACATCTGGAGCAAATAATCGCGGGAAAAAATGCAGGAGAAGCAGAACAGGGACCAAGAAAATCTTGGCCGCGCAATAGCCGATATATCCGCATTATTCGGGATTGGCCTTGGCGAATATGAAAGAACGTTCTTGTTACTTATCGCAGCAATTTTGCCACCAATTATCCCAAGGACTGAATAGGTAGTATAACCCTAATAATGAATGCTCGAAATGTAAATTGAAAATGTATTATTCGATGAAAATAATATTTTTGCTTGATTAGTGAGCTCTTCGCGAAGTATACAATCCGTACTCTTTAAGCAGATGTATATATAGTTCTTTTGGAACTCATTCGGTCTATTTTAATATAAGCTTTATTGTTTATTGCAATTTACGCTATGTCATTGACACAGCTTTTAGTAACGGAGACCCCGATTCAGCCAGGATGCTGTTGAATTATAGCTCAGATCTTAAACTACTACCCATTTATGGAGATTAATAACACTACTGAGCGTGATGCTGATCTCATTACCTCATCAAAATCAGATAAGATCTTGGAAATAGGATGTCACTAACACATCCTGCGGTTTTAGTCCAATGCTGGATTGTCGCGCCTGCTATATTTTATTTATTTATTTTTTCAATGCTCAACGAAATTCATATAATAGCAAGTATATTAAAGTACTATCTTTTTAAATCGCTTCCTTCATACGAAGCATTGTTTATTTCATTTGTGAAATATGTTTTTTGGTGGAAAAAATAATTTTTTTGATTTGTGAATTTATTTTTCTGGTTTGGAAAATTTTTTATTTGAATTGTACATTTATTTTTCTGATTTGGAAATTTATTTTTTTTATTTGGAAATTTATTTTTATGATTTGTTTATTAATTTTTTTCATTTAGGAATACATTTGACTCGGAAAGTTATTTACTTGAGCTGAAAATGCTATATACGAATTGTAGTGTTCTTATAATTTAATTAAATTTTTCTTATTGACTTGATTTAGAAATTTATTTATTTGATTTGGAAATATATTTATTTTATTTTTTGGCAGGTAAATATATTTATTCGATTTGGAAATTTATTTAATTGAT
Source organism: Microchrysa polita (assembly GCA_949715475.1). Taxonomy (NCBI): domain Eukaryota; kingdom Metazoa; phylum Arthropoda; class Insecta; order Diptera; family Stratiomyidae; genus Microchrysa; species Microchrysa polita. The sequence goes on along the minus strand of OX454418.1, from coordinate 84,889,813 downwards.
TTGTAAATTTATTTTTATGATTTGGAATTTTTTTTATTTGAATTGTACATTTATTTTTCTGAATTGGATATTTATTTTTTTGATTTGTAAATTTATTTTTCTGTTTTGGTTTTTTGTGTTTTTTTTTCATTTAGAAATTGATTTATTTGGTTCGGAAATTTATTTATTTCAACCGGAAACGGGTTTTGTTGATTCGGAAATTTATTTTTTTGATCCGGAAATTTATTTTGTTGATTCGGAAACGTATTTCATTGATTCGGAAATTTATCTATTTGTTTCGGAGAGTTATTTACTTGACCTGGAAATGCTATATATGTGAACCCATCCTTACGTTTGCCTGCGTTTCTTTTTGTTGAGAACTATAAATAATATATATATAATTAATATAAATTAAACCAACAAATAATGTATCAAAATAGTTTAAAGTAGAAGCTTTCAGATGGTATATTATTTATTGCAATAAAAAATGTCTTACAACTGAACAAAATGTGGGAACCTTACCTACATAACAGCTAAGGTTTCTAGCGACCAAAAATAGCAAATTTGGATCATTTTGTCAGGAAACTTTTTGAATTTATTATTGATATACGGTAGATGTCGTTCCTATACAGAATAGATCCTAAAATATAATATGGTACCGGTCCGCCGATACTGGAAGCGTAAGCTTCCTATAATGCGAAGGTGCTTATATACGCTTTGACTTACCAGTCGAAGCAACGAGTAAAAAAAACAAAGTCCCAACGGGATTGAAAGTTCCATGGATAAATGAAGGCCGAGACACATCAGGTATCAAAACTCTAAAGTTACCGTTAATTTACAAAATTGTACTGTTGCCAACCCAAAAACTAAAACTCATATCTGCTAACCATAGCATTTGCACAAACTTCCAACTATCTCTTTAAACCTTAACATGTCAACAACGCACTTGCGTATTCTTTAATCTTCTTATGAACTTTTCTCCCTCCGATAAATTCCAAATCGGATTTCATTATTTTCTCAATACCCTTTCAATTGCACAATAAAAAAATATCCGCCCTCAATACAATTTGGACAAACCCTCATCGGATTATCAATAAAAACCAACCCTCTGTAGATAGTAAAAAATATACCTACGTAAAACTACCAAAAATCAATTGACACTTATGTTAAGGTTCTGCATTCGGTGCAAGGAAAACATGTTGAGTCAATTGCGTATTGTGACCCCTCGCAAAACGCAAGAACATGCAATGTGTCAAGGTTCGTTTCGTATGCGTGCATTACGATTACGAACAAACTCGTAATATTCCCGACTGGACTATTAGCCGTATCCCATTTCGCACATTTGTTCGAATTTAAATTGTTCTCAGCTGGGTGTTTTTCATACATCCATTTAGCAACAAAACAATTAGCACTTGGGGTACACGCAATTTCGTTTTAATCACGTGAGAGAAATACAAAATAGATTGTGGGTCAAGAACAGACTTATGTCGCGGTTTCATTATATGTAATAAAATTAAGGACACAGAAGGTGGACGGTAAAAAGAATTTCCTTGTTTATTATGTAGATAGATAGATAGATAGATAATTTGTTTTATTTGTAAGCATGTAAGATATTTCCAATACAATGATAAAATTCTTTGATAAAATAATTCATGAATAAAAGGTAATATAAAAAAAAATAATAAAAACAATACAGGGCTTGGCATTAGGTGCCGTCTGCCTGATTAGGTTGACATTTCCATTTTAAAAAAATAATTACTTTAGTTTACATTCAAAATTTCAAGTAATATGTATGTGTGTTAAATTTCTGTGTTTTTCACAATAAACTATCGAACTAATTGCAAAAAAGAAAAAACAAAAAAAAAAAAAATAATACAATATTACAATTACAATTACATTTTATTATATAAAGATTTATTATTTCGTTTTTTATTATTGTAGAGAATTAATATCGCCTTGTGTTGAAATGTCGATTCCATGATTCCATGATTCCAAAGGTCTTTCCATATGATTTATCACATTTCCCGAAGATTTGTTGCTGCGGCAATGAGAGTTCAGGGCGATAAAGTTCACACAGATCCAGATTCTGCAGGTTTATCTACCCTGAATCTCATTGCCCTAATACGCTTAGAAGCTTTCATGTATTATTTGTTTCCTGTAGTTTAAAGCCGTAGAACAAAATTTGTATAAGCCGTCCCAGTCTTGACCATTCAAAAGAGCATTGATCTGCACTACGGTTAATTAATTAATTAGCAGCGCTTTAAGGAAAAGTAACTTTGAACCAAGCAAACTCTTCTTATGAAAAAGGCAAGAGAATCTAAACAAAAACGAGGCTAATTTCGGGCGCGTCCGAAATTTGGATACCCTTCGCTCCCCTCGGTCTAAAAGTTTTTTCGGGCGTACCTATGACTAGTGTTCAGTCCTCCCCGCTTCCATGCTTTTGAATTTTCTCATAAGTGCCGTGGCGAAGATTTATTGGGCGAAGCAGGACGTGGGTTTCTTATAAGAACCAAAAAGAGGAGGTTGTAGGGCAGCCCTATGGCCTTGCCATCAATTTTTACGTATGTTTGTGGCATCAATTAAAACCTATTTGGTTCAGATTGGTGGACAAGTCAAAAAGGTTTTCTTCGAAGAACCTAATTTGGGGGTTGGGTTTATATGCCAGCCCCATGACCCCATGGTCCGATATAATTCATTTTTGCATATGTTTTGTACCATCACTAAAAATACATTTCCATGAGGTTTAGTTGAAATTTGTGTCCAGATAAAAAAGTATTTTTTAGAAGAACCTAATTTTGGGGGTCAAGGTTGTATGGCAGCCCCACGACCCCATAGTCCGATTTCACGTTTGTTATGTGGCATCAATAGAAATATAAGTTTCTGAGGTTTGATTGAAATCGTTGTGCAAATAAAAACGTTTTTCTTAGAAAAAATTGATTTGGGGGGCTAGGTTTGTATGGTAGCCCCATGACCACATGGTCCGACTCCATCTATTTATACATATGTTTTGTGTCATCAATAGAAACACATTTATGTGAAGTTTGGTTGAAATTGGTGAATAAATAAAAAAAAATTTTAGAAGAACTTAATTTGGGGAGCTAGGTTTCTATGACAGCCCCATGACCCCATGGTCCGATTTGGTCCATTTTTACATATGTTTTGTGGTATTACTAGAAACACATTTGTGCGAAATTTAATTGACATCGATGAGAAAATTAAAAAGTTTTTCTTAGAAGAACATAATTTGGGGGACTCGGTGTGTATGGCAGCCCCACGACCCCATTGTCCGATTTGGTCGATTTTTACATATATTGTGTGTTACCAATTAAAACACATTTGTGTGAAATTTGATTGAAATTGGTCTATAAATAAAAAAGTTTTTCTAAGAAGAACCTATATTTGGGGGGTAGGTTTGTATGGCAGCCCCACGACCCCCTTGTTGGATTTTAGCGATTCAAACATACAAACTGCCTGCAACAAAAAGAAGCATGTGTGCAAAATTTCAGCTCCATAGCTTTTAAACTGGCCGAGGAAAACGCGTCGCAACAGACAGACAGACAGACAGACGGACAGACGGACAGACGGACAGACGGACAGACGGACATCGTCCAATCGACTCAGCTCGTCACGCTGATCATATATATACATATTTTATATGGTCGGAGATGCTTCCTTCAATGCGTTACAAACTTCATGACAAAGTTAATATACCCTTTACGCTTATTAAGCGAAGGGTATAATAAAAAAGAAACTTGCATCCAACCAACATTGAACACATAACCCGATTCTTTGCAGTCAAACGCGCTACCCACTGAACCATAGACACTTCTGACTAATCTACTACAACGCTCCAACATAAGCTAAAGCTAAAATGAAGCTTTTTCCACGAGCTTTGCATGGAAAACGTCAAAAAAATCTATTATCAAGCATTTGTTTGCTTGAATTGAGAATAATGGTTTAGGCTTGAATCTACTTCCTATTTCTCAAAAGAAGGTCTTGAAAATAGGATCGATTCAAGAAGGAATTTTCACATTGTGAGAAATTTTGTGTAAAATCGGGAATTTCGCAAATGAGAAAAGAGTTTCTTAATTTTAGATAGCCGAATTTTTTCAGTGTAATGTCAATCAATCAGTCAATCAGTTTCAACCATTATCGTATGCAAATAAAAATTTAATGATTCAATTTAATGCAACCTGATCGACTTGGTCACTTTATTACACTCATAAATATCCGTTTCCTGTAAATGTCATCACTTCCCATTTTAGAACTTGTACATAGGGCAACTTTATTGGATACTAAAACTCATATTCATTATCCTCGCCATGCCTTGTTTCTGGCTAGAGGATCCTACATTCTTAATCTGTTTACTTACTGTGCTTTCACTATCAGACCTGGAAATCTTGACTTGTATAATAGGTGCCTGCAGCTGAAGGCTACGGTGAGCTAGGTCAGTTATAAAGCGATATTACAGTCGGATTTTATACTATATTTAGGGAAGCAGACTTCTGAATATCGATTTTCGAATTAACGAGGACTTCGCTGTTTTTTTACTGTATTTTCGCTGTTAGTATGTGTACGGGCATGGCACTGATATAAAACAGCAAAGAATCACAAATCCATATACATATGTAGATAGATTACTGTGAAGATATGAATCGCGAATGTCGTGTCAATAGTCAATTAGATTGAAAGATAGGACTTCAACATTCTAACGATGAATGACTTAATCGGATAAATTTGAACGTTCAGATTAGTTGAATGTGACATTTTATAGTGTAGAGATGTTCAATACAAAGCTTATACATATTTCTAAGGGATTATTACTATTGTTGAGAATATTATGGTTGTTGTGTACTAAGCTTTATGAGGCGTCCGTCACGTCGCAGAGTGGTACTGATTTGTGTGACAAACTACATCCAGCTTAGTTCTCTCAGCAATCGAAATTCCAGCTAGATTTACGATTAGATCGATCTTTTGCAGTCCCAGAATCGGCAAAGGCATTTTTTAACGAAGTAGAAAAAACGCGCTTAACATTTTTTTTTTTCAAGAGCATAATGTCTTGCTTATTTAATCATGAAATACCAGGAAACAGAACGTACTTAATGCCCCATTTAAAGAGAGTTCGCAAGTTATCACCTTTCTTCAAAGCCAATCAATCTGTAATACTAAATTTTTGAAACAAATGCTTTAAAGCAAAAAATAAATTTTCTATATTTTTATTGTGGTAAAGTTATAATTTTTTGTCGTTTTTGTTTTTTTAATGCCGTTTAGCTGTACATATTTATTTTTCATTTGAAAAATAAATGTGTTCCCTCCTTTAGTTCACCGTACTTAAACTTGCATTATCCACTCTGCAATTTCACCCTACATTTCATTCACAATTCAGGTCGACTTTATTCCTGGACTATATTGTCCACTTCCTCGACTATATGCATCCATACAATTCGTTTTGGTTAGTTGTGGTTCATTGCACATTTATCAGGACAATAAATTCAAAAGGATATACTATAAATCGTTGAATAACAGCACAAGTCACTCTGTTTTCATTTGATCGTATACGTAAAAATGACTTTGAACCATGCGTACGACTACATTATTCTATCCGGAAATAAATTGAATGAAATTACTGAAGCGAATACGGGCCAACAGGATAACAACTGTCTTGTTAGTTATCCCGGAAAATATGTAGCGGATTTAAATGAAATTTGTCGCGCTTATATGATGGTCGTTGAAATTATCCGAATGATTAAGGATATGTCATTAAATTATTGTTTGGGTATATACATACATATTTCGTAAATTCTATGCGGTGTTACAGGCGCGTGGCAGACATTTTCGCGGTTGTCAACGCCAGGACAATAATACATATGGGAAATATAGTGAAAAGAATTGTATTCTCATAGAAGTTTTACTTTATAAACATACGCATCTATATCTGGTATACTGATTTTAGTTGAAAAAATGATGAAACCCAAACATCCAAAAAAGATCTGACTTTTGATGCCAAATTGTTCTATGGCCTGACCGCATTACACAGTAAAATGTTACACTTTAACTAATTGTTGAAATCTCGACTTATCGTTCCATTCTATACACCAACTGCGGTTCATGTCTTTAAAACAACTTTAAAATTGTGAGTGTGAACTTAGCCAGTCATTTGTACGATGATGGTGTGGATCTTGCATAAATTGTTCGCGGGACACGGGTTGCCCGTACAGCTGAGCTGAGTAGATGGCGTTGGTTGAGTGAAGATGACGTCACAACTAATCTCTTTTTCCTTAGTAATTCCTGTATCCTTCCGTTTCCAGGATGAACAAACGCCCTACAAAATGAACAAACGTCTGGCTTTCGATTGATACCAAACCTATACCTTTCCGACCCATATTTAAAAATGACTCGTTAAGTTCACACTCACAATTTTAAAGTTGCTATAATTAAATAATTAGAGAAGCACAAACGATATTAATTGGTTAACAATCAAGAACAAACGTAGCCGCTGTAGAACAAACGGTTCACCGAGCAAAAGGACCTAATTTCAAAAACATGACTGGCTAACTTCACACAGCCACGATAAGTCAAGATTTCAACTATTAAATTAGTTAATAATCGCACCCAAAGAAATTTGGGAATCAGAATTAAAACAATAATTGTTACACATTTTTGAGCGTCACATTTGGTGGGGAGGGGGTGGCAAAGTAGTGAAATTATGATTTTTTGCCAATATCTTGTTAACTGTATTATTTACAGTAAAATGTTCTGGGGACGATTTTAACTATACGCCAAATTTCTTTTCCAATGATATCTTATACCGTATGCCTTTTCTTGGCAGATTATATACTAGACCTAAAGATATCCGGTGTAATTTCGATTTTTTGATAGTTACATTTGGCACTCTAGCTCCTGAAGTAATTCAATTGGAGCCATGGTAATTGAGCTAACTATTCCTATTAACATATAGGTGGTTCACACGGAGATTCAGGCTGCTCCGGCAAAGCATACCTATATTTCCCCTATTTACATTTTTCAGAAAATCATGCCTGTAATTTATCGCCGAAACACAGCAGGCGGGAAAAAATTTGGTAAACGTTAAGACTAAGCATCATTAGACCCTCCACCAAATATTACTTGGATCGGTTAAAACTAAGGGTACCTCCCATTTTCTTCTCCTCAGAAGCAATCTACAATCGAACAAATTTTTTCATCTGTTCGAACGTCACTATAACAATTAATTATAGGCCCGTTCTCTCAAAACTTTTATCGAATGGTTAGTCTTATCGCATAGAGAAGACATACACAGTTCTCAGAAAGCTTTTCCATTATATTGAATGGAATTTTTGTTTAATTCGCATAGTTATGTTATCATTTGCTCATTTACGCTGTTGTATGAAACTGCGCAATGCTTTTTTCAATCTACGGTGATGGCGTAATCCAGCAAAATATGGCGTAACAATGCAAAATAAACAAAAATTCCATTCAATACCATGGAAAAGCTTTCTGAATATTGTGTGAGTCTTCTCTATGCGATAAGACTAACCAGCCGATAGGTTATGAATAAGAGTTCACAGTAACCGGGCCATAGTCTTCTAAATGAATGTTCAAAAGCTCGTGCCAAGGTGTGCACTGCATGTGTCGGAAAATCGGGATGAAAAGTCGCTACGATGATATTTGAAAATAGCCCTAAAGCTGGAACTATAGTGACCTTCAAGCCAGATTTTTCGAGACTTTAAGGGCACAACTTGGTACGAACTTGTAAATATATGTACATTCAGAAGACTATTAATAATTGTATAGTGTAGCGTTCGAAGAAAGAAATATTTTTTTTCTATTTTAGACAGCTTCTGAAGAGAAGAAAATGTGCAATTTGGCAGATTTCTGGATCACTTTGTATGGGAGGTACCCTTGGTTTTGATGTCCTCTAAGTAATTTTTGGCCGAGAGTGTAAGGGGGCTTGCTCTGGGCAATCAACCAAATTTTATTAGCCTGGCGTAATTTAGAGAAAAGTTTCAGGCATGCTTTCTTGTACAATGTTAACAGGAGCGTGGGAGGTGTTATACGCCGGAGCAAGCTCCTTTTTGCTATAAATCAAACACATTTAATTGGCAGCAGCAGTATCAATTTTTATCACTCGATTAAAAAATACAGTGCCAAATGTATATGTATATAAAAAAAAAAAATTCCACATAATACTTTTTGGTCTAGGGTATAATTTTCCAAAAAAAATTCTAGAGTGTTATACATCATTACATTACAAAGGAAATTAAATATAGTTTACTTCGTCCTACTTTGCGATAGGACTACTAGTTTTTCATATATTTTCTAAAAACTAAAATTTCTCCTCTTCGTCACCTCCTCACCCCTTAATGTGACGCTCAAATTAGTGTATTAGTGCGTATAGAGGGGAGGGTATGCAACAATTTGGCATCAAAACTTTCCTCTTATTTTGGATGCTTGGGTCTAGAGCCAGCTAAAATCACTATACTAAACACTAAAAAATCAGGCGGTGTGAATCAAAATTTATACAAATGGGGTTATTTTTTTTATATATATGGGGTTAACACACACTTTTTAACTCTGCCACAAGTATAAAATTTTTCTTTTATCCATTAGGATAAAACACTCAAAATAAAATTCATTTGGATAAATAATAAATTTTATCCGAAATTTTATCAGTTTTTGTTTATATGGTGTTAAAATTTACTTAAAATGGAGTTAACTCCGCACAATATGACAGGTAATATATGGGGCAAATTACGAACGTTGTCCCGTATAGTCTGTGTGGTGTAGTAGGTAGGGCGTTAGTCTTCAAATCATAGAGTCTCGGGATCGAATCCCACTGTATGCAGGTAATTTATTATGCATTTTTAGAGCGTAAAGAGGTAAATGAAATGTCGCCAACACCTATAGAGAGGTAAATGCTAGTTATACAAAACTCATTTATGAGTTAAATGTTCTGTGAAAATTGAGTTTTATTTTTATCCTAAAAATATCGAGAATTACTCCTTTTGGTGTAATTGGAAGTACTCTTTTGTGTTCATCCATTTGGATAAAACCATATTTTATCCAAACGGAGGGACCTTATTCGACAATTTTCGGAGTTAAATTCACACCGGATTTTTTTCTGTGTAATTTTCGAATTTTCGCAATACAAAACTATTGTGCTTCTGATTTTTTTTAGAAATTTATTAAAACATTTTCAATTTATATTTTGATTAGATGATTAATTAATTTCTAGTCTGGTTGCTTTGCAAATATGGTCTGAACTTTTGTTTCCATTTACATTATAGCTCAAAAAGTAAACTGCGTATAACACACCCTTAAAAATTACGGGACTACGAAATTTTTTTCGCTTTCCATTTTTAAGGACCGCTGACTCTTGAGAACTTTTTTCATTTTTTTTTCAATTTGCCTGCTGTTTGCATATAATTACTGAATAGATTTACATATGTCCAGTTGACCGTATCACACGTGTCTTTAATAGTACACTGACAGCCGTTGATATTTGCTCATTATATTCCATGAACATTATTATGCAAGTCAAACTATCGAAAGCAATACACTGTGACAATTCGTTTAAGTAAATTAATTCACTTAACAATTCATTAGAAGGACCGCCTGATACATTAACGCATATGGAGAAAAACTACTAAACGCCTGCACAAGATTAATGGCACCGAGTTGTAGTAGGTATATGTATCACCAACTCTTTTCAGATCTATTTTTGAAAGATCTAAGATACAACCTAACCTGATGACCTTATTTACACATAAATTTCCGACCATGTCTAGCACGTTCGGAAGTATCACTTTTCATAAGAGGGGATCATCATCATCATTGATACCCGTGTGTGCCGCAGCGCACTCTGTTTTCATTGCATATCCTCTCCCACGTACAAAAACACTCTTCACCATATGTATCGAAAAATGTACAATCGTATTTTTTTTTTAAATGACATCCGATGAGCACGAGTGCATTTGCGGAAGATAGTAAGTACGTTTGAGAGTACTTCAGGATAAAATTCATATACAGATTCGATGACACTCAACAATCTGTTAATTTATGCATACACCAACAATAATTGTGTAATTGTAATAAAAAACAGCGGGGGTACCTATGCTTGCACACACTTTTGATTTGTCGAGTGCGGCATCTGCCAGGAAATGCATGACAGATGTCCAGGATCTTGGTCCTTAGGCTTAATTATGACCTATTGTAATGGACAGTAAATCAAACAATAACTTCATTAAAATTCAAATTATGGTTGCCTAAGAATTTGATTGACGGGTTGAGCATCGCGATTGAATAACTATTTAAGTGTATAACACCCAAGTATAACATTTTATTTTTAAATAAAGAGGCTCGCCTCTCTGCATATTTCTGAACTTGACCCAATTTAATAAAATGTTAATGCAACTATGATTTTGGCTTCCCAATATAGTTTGTGGGATGAGAAGCACCTAATAAATTTTGAACTGACAAAGCCACATCAAGGCCAATCATAATAATTGATGGTAGATTTATGAGAATTTGGCACCATTCCATATCCAAGCAAGATGCATGTTTGGATCGTTGAGTAGGTTCAATTTAATATCTTTTTTTTTATCAAAGCGTATATCAATTCGAGATGGAACTACGAGTGCACTATTTATTAATATTTTTGGAATATCCTCAAATTAATCTATGTTTAAAGCAAGAGGTCTAAAAGCAAATTTATATAAATATTAGTTTTAATTTTTCCTATTAAAAATGTTATCCATACATCAACATATTCGTAACTGAGTTCTTACAAGAAAAATGAATCAATATAACCAATTCTATTACACCCTAGCGTGTAAGATATAGATTTATTTCAGGCAAGTTGACATAAAATTTGGGTCTCGTACAAGAGTAGATCGACACCCTCCTAAAACATCAATACATCGAAGGACTCATTGATAAATAGGTAATCGAGACTGACAATTTTGAATTATGCAGATGAGTAACTTCGTCGTAATGAAGAACTTACGCGCGTTTCGCATATACTTGGGATACATATGTACTTGTGTTAAAACAGAGGGTGTGTAATTTCCAATTAAATACACATTTTCAGCTATTGATCCCGATCCTATTTATAGCAAATGAGATAAATCCATAAATTTTGTGTTAACTACAAACATTCTCACATACTTATACCGCTACATATGTTCATTATGTATGTAATGTAATTTAGTAGCATAAAATCTGATAAGCATACTGAAAATGAGCCAGATGTGTTGATGAATCTGGACGGATATCTATCTATCTGTAGTAATGAGATATTTTTTTTGCATTTTCTAAATTTATTTAAGATTTATCCCAAAACATTGGTGAATACCAAATGGTCGGAAATTCCTATGTCCATCATTCACAGTTTACAAAAATATACATACGAGTACATTGATATTGTAATTAACTCAGCAACTTACCATCCATACAAACATATTTGATGTGGACTAAACCACTATCCCATAATACGGCTAATGGATCATCGGCCGCAAATAAAAAACTGCAATGATTTTTGCCCGAACATCTGTAATGAATCAGAACACAAAAAATAATTAAAATATGCATCAGATTTGTAGTTTAATAGAATTAAATATGTAAGATATACCAAAAGTTTGCATACATTCTGTGACCACATTATAGGTCAAGGGTCAGGAAGAGAGGGCTACTCCCACTCCGTCAATCATTTCGTCATCTTTTCGATGTGGTTAGCCCCTGTGGTGTGGGGAGAGAATAAACCTCAGTGTTCCTGGCTTGTCGTATAAGGCGACTAAAAGGATAGGATGAGTATGCCAGCAACTTGCACATCTGAAATTTAATTATGCTAACGAAACGTCTACTAGGCCTCGGCCCTCGGATTAGGACTGACTTACCGGTGAGGACTTTTGGCTATCGCACCATGACAAAGATTCGATTCTGGAACGTGTGTACTCTCTTGGACAATGTTTCAGAGGACCCACAAAATGCAAATAGAGAGTGAGTTTAGACGATACAAACTCAAGATCTTGGGGCTGAGCAAAATTAGATGCTGGAATAATGGGGAATATTTTTCTTCTACTCGTGGCACGGTGTTATTGTATTCCGGAAAAGCTTCTGGCAGTGCTCGGGAATCAGGCGTTGGGCTCCTATTGACCAGAGCAGCTCATAGCAGTCTGATTAGTTGGGAACCAGTTTCTGATAAAATTATGACCGCCAGGTTCCGTACTAAAATGAGAAACATTACAATAATTCAATGTTACGCTCCAACTGACTGATAGCACCATCCAGTGTAAAACACCTAAGGGTGTCATTGTAGTGTGATGGGATATTTGAATGCTAAGGTTGGTGCCGCGACAACGATGGACTTGAGGCACTGAGACACGGTCTGGGTAACCGGAAGGATAACGGTGAGAGGTTTGTAGAGTTCTGCAACTTCCACCGCCTCGTCATTGGTGGAACTATGTTTAAGCATAAGAATTGCCATAAGGTCACCTGGACGTCTGTTGATCGGTACCGAACCGAGAATCAAATCGACCATTTTGCCATTTCTAGCAGATTTCGAAGTTGCCTTCTGGATGTTCTTAATAAGAGAGATGCAATCTCGGCAAAATTCTTCGTCCCGGCACCATAAGTACGATACCACCAAATTAAAATATCCAGCTGTAACCCAACAATTGAACGATCACCTTGCGCAGAAAACAGGTGTGATTATTAGTCGACCGGTTGATGACTTAAATGCTCATTAGGATGCCATAAAAATGCGTAACTGGAGAGCGCTGAAACTGTCCTTGGCCCAAATCCGGCCTCCCGGCCAAAGAACAGCAACAGACAAGAATCGTCACAACATTGAGCTCCTGTACTGTTCGAAAGCTCGGGAAGTCCAACGTAGTGTACGCCGTGACAAAAGAGCGTGTACCAACTCTTCTTCTTGCTACGGCAGATGAAGCTGCACGAAATTATGATTTAAATACCGTTTACGGTGTCATTAGGGAGTGTAAAGGTGGTCGAAGGCTACTTATCCATACCGATGATCACTTGAGGCGATGGAAAGAGCACTTAACTGCAGTTTTAAATCGTGTAACTGAGGGCGAGGACCCTCCTCACATTGATAATTTAGCTTCCCGTCAAAACGTAGGTATACGATAAACTTCTCCAACGAAACAAGAAATTGAGGACGCATCAATTATTGCACTAAAACGTGGCAAGGCTGCTGGGCTCGACGGCATTCCAGCCGAACTTTACCAAGCAACACCAGGTTTAACAGCGGAGTTGTTGCACCCTTTAATAGGTAAAGCGTGGGATATAGAATATTTTCCCACTGAATGGAAGGATGGTTGGATTGTCAAACTTCCAAAAAAGGGCAGTCTTACAGAATGCAATAATTGGAGGGGTATTTGTGTGCTAGTAGTCTGGCTGGTCTAGCGGTAAATGCGCGCACCTTCAGTGCACAGGGTCATGAGTTCGAATCTCACCGTGTTCCATGGTGTTTTTCGAACTCACGAGCTTGTGACGGACTATGATCTCACTCAGATGTTTAACGAGTACCCATTTGTGGGGATAAATAACACTGCTGAGCGTGATGTTGATCTCTTTACCTCAACAAAAAGCAGATAAGATCTTAGAAATAGGATGTCACTAACACATCCTGCGGCCTTAGTCCAATGTTGGATTGTCGCGCCTGTTATTTTTTTTTATTTGTGTGCTTCCCGCTGTTGCTAAAATAATAGCTAGGATAATCTTGGAAAGAATTAAGCTCCACTTAGAAAGTAAAATTGATGAAGAGCAGGCTGGGTTTCGATCTGGTTTTTCTTGCGTGGACCACATCAACACCTTACGGATTGTAATTGAGCAATGCGTCGCATATAGATCTCCGTTGCACATGCTCTTTGTTGATTTTGAGAAGGCTTTCGACAGTGTGAACCGAGAATGTATCTGGGTGGCCTTGCACAAGATGGATGTCCCGTGGCCTTCAGTGGACTCTGAAATCCCACCTACAACATTTGGACTATGCTGGCAACATTTGCTTACTCTCGCATAAGATCATGGATCTGTTCGAAATGGCTCTGGATCTCGAGAGAGAGGCAAAGATTGTTGGGCAAAGGAATCATACCAGCAAGACCAAAATCCTTAGTTTGACTAGGGGAATCATACTCTCCCCATAAGTATCTATGGACAACTTGTATAACAGGTAAACGAATTTGTCTATTTAGGTAGCATTGTTGGTGTGATGATGGCTCCGATCAAAACGTCGCTCGACGCATTAACCATACCAAGTGTTCCTTCGGCTTGTTGTCCAAACTCTGGCAAAGAAGTTATCTCAGTGTTAACACCAAACAGGGGATCTTTCGCTCCCTGATACTTTCAGTGCTCTTATACGGGAGAAGCACTCGAAAATTTTCCGCTGCCGTTACCAAGAAGCTGCAAAATTTCGTCAACACTTGTCTTCGTCGAATCTTGAGAATTTTTTGGCCCGAAAGAATTTTGAATGAAGACCTTCATCGGGGCACGGGTCACATACCTATCGACGAATTGATTCGCAGGGGAAAGTGGCAGTGCGGATAACTACATTGCTGGCCGCGCTATGCGATGGAACCCCTTATCACAACGAGGTCGACAAAGGGGTCACCCTAGAATCACGTGGCGCAGATCTGTGGATAAGGAATGTGCGCCTTTGAGAAAGAACTGGGGTCAAATACGATACATGGCCAGAAACCGTACGTGATGGCGAGTAGGCGTAGTAGACGCGCTATGTCCCAAAAGGTGTTAAGGCAACTTAGTAGTAGTTGTAATCCAAAAATCCTACATGGTGATCCGTTCATTTCTGTGATCAAGCAAATTCACTTACCGAAATTCAGGTAAGATATCAATATTTGTATTTTTTCATTAGTCCTTCCTCCATTGAATACTCTGGTGTTGTCTGTTGTTTCGTTGACCTCCGATTGTCGCGGTCACCCGACCTTGTCCTCGCTTTTCGGAACGAGACATGATGTTGATATCGTTGGCATACGTTTCAACTTGATGAGTAGTGTTCCATTGTTGTCCATATTCATCGCTCCAATTAGGTACCTCAAGTAGAGCGTCGGCGATAAGTTGTACAGTACACTTCGATCGATACTGTCGATGCCTGCTTGAAGTCGACAAAGATTTAGTATACGTCGATGTTGTATTCCCAGCACTTTTGGATCAATAGCTTCACTTTAAAAAGCTGATCGGTCGTTGAGCGATCAGTTCTGAAGACTGAAGATTTGTATGGGCATCTATTGCAATTGTTTGACATTTGAAACAATTCGAATGAAACAAATTTTGATCAAACACGTGCCTATAGATTTTGTGTGCACATAGTCACTTTCGGCTAAGCTACGAGTAGTTTTGGAAATGGGAGTGTTTAGCATCACAGACTTAATTGGCTCAGCCATTCACAGATACTTATTCAAATTATTTTTTCATAGACCAGAACAAATCGTTGGATATCGACAGTGTAAAAAACATATTCTCTCTAAAAGCTGATAATACTCTGCCAACGATACTCAAGTTTGTCTGTAGGGTTAAAACCTCCATAGCCATCCTAAATAATTGTTCCTTCTGTTTATGACTTTTATGAATATACACTAGACTAGGGAACGATGTTTATTGCACTCACTCCTTGCTCCGTCTGAAAAACTTCAGTCACATATTAATGGAGTGACGACTATTTCACGACGAGTAATTATCCTTGGAGCTTGAATAATGTTCTGAATAACATTGCTATGTATTATGCATACATGTAGTGCTACGGGCAAAGCTTAACCGCGTCAGTTTAAATGCTCTTTACAAACCACTTAACATCTGAATATTCTGTAATTACTCAGCATTCTTTTATGATGTTTGTAGCCAGCACAGTATTATACAGTGAACCCCCGACATTCGCGAGGGATGCGTTCCACGAAATCGTCGCGAATGTTGAATTCGCGAATTTCGGGGTTCAGTGTTCATGGATAGTGTTACGAATATTCATAAAATCGAGGAAATGTGATATGTATACGTTGGGGAACCTGAGAGTTCAATCATGGAAACAAAAAATCATCCTTTTCTTGTCGCTGAAATACTTAAGGCCAATGAGGATTTTTAAAAACTCCCTTGTAAGAAACTGCACGTGAATAGTGGTGATAGTTTTTAACACTAAAATGTTGGAGTCGTTTTCGATTCCTTGCACTCTTTGCAGTAGATCAACTTCAATCCGCTTTTTTCACGGATTCCTTCAGTTGTTTCAAAAGTCCAACAACTTCCGATTATCATTTTCAGCTCTGTGGCTTTTTTGGCTCCCAAACATAAAGTTTTAGGTCGGGAAAAGCGGTTTACGTTAAATTTTGAAGTGCTTCCTACTTCCCGTGTGGATAGGATAGAAAAAACATGCGTGCCGCGGCGCTAAGTTTCATTGCATTGATTACAACAAACACGAAAAGTTCCAATTTTTTAAATTTTCGCTTTCGAAGAAGAACGAAATCGCGAATATGCATCGCGAATGTTAAAAGAATATCGCAAAATATAAATCGCGAATAAGCGAATTCGCGAATGTTGGGACCGCGAATACCGGGGGTTCACTGTATAACATTTGTTGAACGTAAGAAAGCATAAAAACAATTAATGAAGGAATTTTGCTTTCTGCAGCAAAATAAATTTATATAAGGTATTTCATAGTAGAACCTTATCCCTAACATAGTAACTTTACCAAAATATTAATAACGTTTTAGCGTATGCGTATACGTTCAACTCCAAACTACTAATGAATCCTATTGTCATGGGCGTAGCCAGGATTTCGGTCAGGGGGGGGGGGGGGCAAGCCCGTACATGCTTCCTTAAAATAGGAGCCCAATGGAGCTCTTAAGCTGTTTTTCCTTTTCCAAATAGGAGCCCAAGCGCTCAGTTATTCCACTGAGAGCCCTCTTTAGCTGCTCAACTCAGCTGCTCCTCTACACTTCTACAATAACATCGGGAGTCCTAGCTAACCCTCCCCAGAACGGAATCCCACAGTAAAGTTTAAACCGAAGTTGGGCAGGATTCCATTCTGATGGTAGTTTTTTGCTCATTCGACTTAAGTTGCCGGTACGCCGTGGAGCTTGCATGATGAAGTTTTGACAATTAAGTACTCTCGCACAAAATCAACGATCTGATCGTTATAGCTCTGGATCTCGAGAAGGAGTCAAATGCAGTCGACTAGAAGAAAAAATTAAACAAGACCAAAGTGCTAAATTTGAGTCCAGCTTACGTACGTTGTCCTCGACGCGGCCGCACGACAGCGACTCGCTCATTCCATAAAAACTCGTTTCTCTCTCATTTTAGAAACGAGTTTTCATATGGAATGAGCGAGTCGCTGTCGTGCGGCCGGGTCGAGGACAACGTACCTTTAGTCTGAAAGGGAATTTAACTCCCCCATAAATATTAATTCATCTATTTAGACAATATCGTTGCCGCGGATGGCGGTATCAAGAGCATTCCACAGTCAAGTTCTTGTCCAAAATTTTGCAAACCAAATTGTAAAAACCAAAGCTGTTGAAAGGGAGCAGTACTTGGAGAGCGTACCTAAATTACTGGTCGATGCAAACAGGCCGACCAAATTTTACGCTAGTTCTCTGAATGCATAGAGTTCGACTGAAAAACTGTGGTCAAATTAGGAGGCATTGCGAGAAACCGTATACGTTATGGGACGTAAGTGCAGTCGATTCTCTATTCTCCACAAGTGGTTTACATCCCTTATACACCTGCAACTTGGTTGCCAACCTAAGTTGGTAACACGCAAAAAAACGGAAAATAAGTGATTTGTAGGCATGGTGCAGGTTGCAGTACCAGGTTGTAAGAACGTGAATGGCGTGGTTGCCGGAATGTTGCAAGTGTGTAGTTAGGTACCTGCAACCTAGGTTGGCAACGAAGTTGCAGATGTAGAAGGCCTGTAAGGCACAAGAAAGTCGTCCACTGCACTTTTAAAGCTAACAAAATTTTCTTTAGTTTGAGTGCAACGCCAGCTTTGTAGGTACAAAGGATCCCAAGATACAGCATTTCGAACTTTTTTACAAAAAAAAACTATGTTTAAAGTGCTGTACGAGTATTTTGAGATCCTTTGCACCTACAAAGCTGGACTCAAATTAAAGTAGGTTTTATTAGCTTTGAGAATCAAGCAGACGACTTTTGGAAATCACAAACCAAAATATGAAAAACCTTCGAAAATTTTTAGGTTTTTTGATGGTCACGGGGTTAGGATAGGTTTTCGAAGTTGCATACTTGGTGGTACACTTCTGGTATCTACCCTAACAGTATTCCAAAAAAACAGAGCCGAGCTATTTTTTTGCGACCTAAAATCATAAATTGACTGACCTATAAGGAAATCCTTATAAATTTTACAGTTCATAGTCGCTCGTATTTGAAAAATAAATTTAGGGCGGAATTCATAGTCGTTACTTAAGGAATAAGGATTCCCTTAAGGAATAAGTATAAAGGAATGCAAAATGTCACTTATAAAGGCATTACCGCATTCAATAAAATAATTTAATTCAGGAGCCTAATTATAGTAATTGACAAATAAATTATAAAAAAATATCTAGTAGTATCAAAATTAAATTTTATTTTTTAAGTATTGTTGACTTTGAATCGCAGAATTAATAAGGATTCGCTTAAGGATTCCCTTAAGTATAAGTGGGGACTATGAATTCCGCCCTTAAATTTTGCAGCTACTAGATACTTCTTTATATTTTATTTGTCAGTTACTTTAATTAGGCTTCCGAATTAAATTATTTTATTGAATGAGGTAATGCATTTGAAAGTGACGTTTTGTCATTATTCCTTAAGGGAATCCGTATTCCTTAAGTGAGGACTATGAATTCCTCCCTTAATGTTCATGTTTTAGGGCTTTCAAGACTTGTTCACGTTTCAGAGTAATAGCTCACATAAAATTGTTCACCTTCAGTCTACTGTATAGACATGAAAAGAGCTATCCATAGCGCTCAGGATTGCTGTAAATCTGGACGAAATAGAATAGAATTAGGTATGTCCATATGTATCTATGTAGATGACTATGTAAGGAAGAAGAATGGCTTGTAATAAATTGATATGGAAATGTTTGTGTGGTTTTCGGAACATGGAAACTGCAAACGAAAATGCGAAAAAGTGAATCTGAAAAAAATTATCCCTGAAATATTTTTTTTTCTTTCAGTATTATTAATATTCAATTCAATAAAAAAAGTTTCACCGGCCAGGGAGGGGCGGTCGCCCCCCCCCCCCTGCCCCCCCCCCTGGCTACGCCCATGCCTATTGTATAATAGTTGGATCCTTCATATGGCCAAGTATTCTAAATCTTTTTACTAAAACACGAACCTGTCATCTGTGGTTATCATCACAGCGCTCCCCATGATTACATTTCTTCCATTTCCCCACAGTAAAATAATCAAATATATTGCAGATTATCTACGCGTCACGTTTAGTTCATAATCCCCTCTGAATCAGGAACTACAGTTTGGCCAGCGTGAAAAGGAAGAAAATCGATAACATATGTTAGATATGCCGGCAAACAATTTCCTCAATGGGCTCCTCCCAAGAAAACGAACTTTTACATGAACTTGATATGAGATTCATAACTCCCTTACTGTTAGTTCTTCTTCGAGATTTCCTGCTTTTTTTGCAGAAGATTCACCTACAGATCAGACCAGCAACATCAAATACATTCTCACCCAATATTATGAATTGAAAAGGAATGGAATCATGGCATACAACTATATAACGAATGTTAAGGGTGACCCTTACTGAAAATGCAACCCTGGCCTTCTATGTGCCGCATCAGTTGCTTCCCGAAAAATAAAATCAATATCGGAAGCTGGGAGCGCTTTCTTGCAAGATTTCCAAACAACTTTAATGTATAAGAAGAAAATTTTCTTGCACTGCTTGCAGAAAACAAGAAAACTTTAAACGAAGCTTAGGGGAGGAAATCCTTTTTTTGTGCGTTGCTTGTAAGGGATGTTTGCTATGAAATGCTACACCTTTGAAAGTATCAAACAACATGTTGGGGGAAGAATAAATGTATGGTGAATGTATCCATAGAGTGTCAGGTTGCCGAAGCGTTGTTCAGCTTTTCAACGTGTATACAGAAATATTTTCAGATTTAAATGGAAGTTTGATAGCAACGCCAACCGTAATTTTCTTGAAAAAAAAAAAGGCATGAAATAAAGGCGACTGGATTCTCCCCCGCAAGGTGAATGAAAATAAGAAGAAGCCTTTTCTGCATGGAACTGTTGAGTTGAGAATTCTGAATATCATTTCGAAAACACGAGTCTTATCTCTATACGAAAATACTTTGTTGTCAGTCTGTACGTGCACTCTTGTAATTTTTTTCGTATCATCCTCCCTTGTCAAATGTCGTCTGCATACCTAAACTTCTCTCCCTTATTTGCTTTTCACTCGAATATACTCTCTGCTCGGCTTAATCCAAGATATGCGGCATGTTTTATGCTTATCCTTCAAATCATCACTCTAAAAGATAGTCGACCACTCTTCAGATTTGTATTGTGTTGTCCTGACAAATTGCTCTTCGGAAACGCCGCTTGCTCGGTGAAATGTGAATATAGTGATAAGAAGAAATTGTCCATGCATGTGGGCTAAGTATTTCTCCGAGTTCCAGAATGGTTCGATTTTTAACTCGAACGACTATAATAGCTTTTTCATTTGAAAAAGTATAAAGAGAGAACGTGAAAGTCATGTGCGCAAAGGATCCGTATGGTGTATTCATATAAAGAACTTGAGATAGTAGGGCAAACTTAAGCATGTAACGTAATACCTACTTGCCCTAGTATCTCGGAAAGAATAAAGGGGATATTTTTGTGATAGTCTGGAGGAAGATTATGTATTACGGAAACCATGACTTCAGACATAAGAGTATAAAAAATATATACAGAAAAAGCTATTTACATTCAACAACAATTTTTAGAATGAAAAAACGTGCATATTTTCTATTCAAGCAGTTTTTACTTAAGAGTGAATTTTTTCCGACATTTTTGCAATTCGTAATGAATAATCAGCGACTTTAAGTTAAAATGATTTTTAGCAGTAGCTGATATGTCATATAGCAACACTGATTGTATCGCATTTATATATATAAATTAAATTTTTCTCACATAATTTGACACTATTCTCTGCACCTAATTGTTTTTACTTCTTAAGTTAATTGGCACAGTGACAGTGTCCAAATTTTGCCACAGTACTCAACAAAGAAACATTGGAATCAGTTAATTTAATATCATTTGAAGACAAACCGTGTTAGATGTAATCAATCACCTCAATCCTTCGTTAAGAAAGTTAATCCGGTAAAACCGCATACAATGAATTATTATCTGACAAAGTTAGGCGCCTGTTGTGCCTCTCCTGTTCTGAAGAACCCAAATATATGCCGATGTTACTGACTTTACCTAAACTTTAATTATGGTAGTTACTACGGTACACCCATATACAGTCGAGAACGGATAAGTGCAATCGTCTCCGGCAGCAAGAAAAATTGCACTTATCCGTTTCCGGACAGATTCACAAAAAAAATCATAATTTCAGATTGAAGGATATTAAGCGTGCAAAAAGTGTATTAAATCGTGTGTTAGGCTGAGTAGTTCTTAATCATTTAGTAAATTGCTCTCTTCAAACATTTTCAATATCTAAATTGCTCCCAGCGTCCCTGTTTTAAATAATTGCATTAGTTTCCCCATACTATGAGTGGTAAATTTATCGACGCGATGAATATAATCCAGTATAAATACTGGAGAGGCCACATAATTGAAAAAAACGACAACTGTAACAGGGGAACCCATATTGGACATAATTTTCAATGTTTTAGGAGTGTGAAAGAAGAAAAGATAAATAAAAAAATGGTTTCGTTGCAAGAAGAACAATGTTAAAATTAGGCATCGAAGATACTGGCAGAGCTAAACAACATGATTTTATTAATCATGTTGTTTAGCTCTGCCAGTATCTTCGATGCCTAATTATAACATTGTTCTTCTTGCAACGACACCATTTTTTTATTTATCTTTTCTTCTTACAAAGAAGGTTAACCAACAACAAAAAAGGACATACGCCTGTGTATCGAAAGGCAAGGATAGTGAAGATACAATATGTGATTGCATATCATACAGATATATTCAATTCACCCTTCACCCGATAAATTCAATTCACCCTTGCAGATTAAAACCTTTCGATAGAAATAAATCAGAAAGCTTTGAAATAGACCTCCCAGAGTCCTCAAATGTTGATCATGGCATTTTATTAATGTTAGCCTGAAACAATCAAATCTGCTATCACTTTTAGTGAGATCATTGTAGTTATTCAGATATTCAGTGTCAAATTTTGACTTTTTCACGAGGATGGTTCAGTCATTTAATGGGAAAAGAAAGATATTTCAATTTTTATGATTAAGTAAAAAAAATAATGCATTAAAATTACGTTTTAATTTTTAATTACCCCCACGAGAATAGAAAATTTTACAAATTATCCGAGATGATTTGCCAAAAATAATTAAGTTAAATAGCCAATAAATCAGAATGTAATTTTCATTAGAATGCAATTGATTCAATGTCAAAATCGAGGCGGAAAAGCCGCGATTTTCAATTAAGTCAATGAATTGCCATCATCAATGATAATCGAAATTGGGTGCCGCATGGTTAGGTTAGGTTAGGTTCAGGGGCCGCCAGGTCTACACCCAGAGCACTTAGACCAAAATTTGCTCCATTGTGGTACCACCGAGAGAATCGTGCCTCTACTAACCGCTTCTGACAGGGAACCAGCCCGTACTATTGGGCTCACATCACGAAGGTCATCGGTATCATAAAAATACCTTGCACCAACGCTTCCGTTTCTCGGACAGGGCTGGACAGTGACAAAGTACGTCTTCATTACAACTTCTGCAAAAGTCGCTGCGAGGAATTCGGAGTCTTCTTCCGTGCTCTCCAATAGGGCAATGCCCCGTTATTACCTATGGGTAATAACGAATATGTAGTCTGGCTGGTCTAGCGGTTAGTGCGCGCACCTTCGGTGCACAGGGTCATGAGTTCGAATCTCACCGTGGATCATGGTGTTTTTCGAACTCACGAGCTTGTGACGGACTATGATCTCACTCAGATGTTAAACGAGTACCCATTTATGGGGATAAATAACACTGCTGAGCGTGATGCTGATCTCATTACCTCAACAAAAAGCAGATAAGATCTTGGAAATAGGATGTCACTAACACATCCTGCGGCCTTAGTCCAATGCTGGATTGTCGCGCCTGTTATTTATTTTTAATAACGAATATGCTGGGTGCCGCATACTGAAATCTGAAGAATTCAAAACAAAAGTAACTGTATGATCTTTGAAAATATTTCATTTCTAATTGGCATATGCAAATAATGATTTACAACGATTTCTTCCATTTTCTTGTTACTCGTTCGAATTTAGTTATTTTAGGGGTTTCTTTGTGTCAATAAATTTACCACTCATAGTATGTATCATGTTTTATCCAGCCGAAAGGCATTTGTGTGTTTCGACTTTAAATTGCTTGTTAAAATTACAGTGGTCCACACGTTTATACTCATAAGTGCAAGGCACCTTCAGAAAAAAATCGCATCAATTTTTGTGAGAAAAAAACCACAATCGTATTCTTAAGCGCAAAACGAATGCACGACATCGAAACTCGTAACTTGCACTTATCCGTTGCAGTTTACGTGTGCGTATGCATTACCTTTCATACATTTTCTTTGCACTTAAGCGAAATTTGCACTTATGCGTTTTGCACTTATCAACACAATTTTATATGAAAACCATGTGAAAAATCATGGGGCTTTTAAAAAGTTTGCAGAAATGCGTTTTTTGCACTTAAGCGTTTTGCAGTTATGCGTTCCCGACAAATGCCTGTGGCAGCTAAAGGGTTAAGCTAAGAGGGTATGTTCCGTACAACTTTTTTGCTGGAAATCACATGAGGAAGCACATACATCCTGTCGAGTCGAATGGACAAAAGTTGGAACTAATTTACTTGATAATGTGTTACATTGATGAGATAAAGCGACGGATACAACTAGCTAATAAGTGTTATTTTTCGGTCCTCTCAATAATGAAATCGAAGCTTGTGCGCAGAAACATGAAGCTGCACGTGTATAAAACTATCATCTGACCTGTGGTATGCTAGGGCTGCGAAGCATGGACCCTAACCCAACTGTATGATGTGCTACATGTGGCGAAAATTGTGAAATTGAAGCGACTGCAATGGGCGGGACATGTACAAAGGATGAACCACGATCGCATGCCCAAAACGGTGACGAACGCACAACGAATGAACGGAGCCAGATTGCGTGGACGACCGAGAGCTCGATGTAAGCAATCAGTATGTGAGGACGCTCACCAGATGCTGGTCTGCCGGAACTGGAGGACAAAGTCGCGTGACCGCGACAATTAGAGGTCATCAATCCAGGCGGCCAAGGCCCGACGTCGTCGGGCTATCGTGCCATAAAGAAGAAGAATGTGTTACATTCTAGGTTTTAGGTTTTTTTAAAGCCGGCCCAACTTAGCGCAGTGTGATATTTCCAACAATTGTTGCCGTTAAAAAAAAATAATAAAAAAACTAAAACCTTATAAAATAAAAATCGCGCTAAATTTCCTTCATGGTCCGTAGTGATTCATTTTCGAGCAAAGTTGCGAGTTGGGAACCAGTGGCCTAGAGCCTAGACAGTGGTCCTTGTAGATAGCATATATTTCGGCATTTAAAGATTTTATGAAAAAAACGGAATTTGTATAATAAAGCCAAATTGATTAGCACTGTACGTTTGCATTCAGATAATGAAAACTTGCAACATTTTTCGCGAAACCTATTCGTCCCGAATAGAGTATAGTGAATGGTGAATGTCATTTAGGGTCCGATTACTCGTAAATCTTATTTAGTGCCCGTCGGTTGGTTAGTCTTATCGTATAGGCAAGACGCACACCATTTTTCTAAAGATTATATATTGTATTGAATTATATATTTTGCTTGGCTACGCCATTGTATAAAATTGCGCAATGATTTTACGAGTAATTGGCCCTTAGAATTAGATTAGATATTCAACTATCTATATGAGAACGATAAGGATTAGAAATCGACGAATTAGGCAAATATCATGGACAACAACAACTACATATTTGAATCTTCTGCTATTTCTCCCTTCTTTTTGTGGGGCGACTTAACCATTAAATTTGTTTCGTGATTCATGAATACTTCACTACTCAATTTTTTGTTTTTTTTTTGGCAACGAGTATTTTTACATTTTTTTTTCACAATGTGTTCTAATAATATTATTTCACGACAAAAATACGCACATGCCGAAATTGTTACCAAAATGCAAATGATATATTGATACAATGATAAACTGTCACAAAACAACAGTCAGTACAGGTAATAAGAAATTCACATTACGAATTTCAAACACATCATGTTATTTAATAAGGCAGTTCCCGGTAGCTACATAATTCAATTTAATTAATGAATATGTTTTCCTATTTGTAGATAAAGAAAATCTATTGTTTATTGGCGCTTCTAAATTAATTTATTACACAGTATGTATATGTATTTTTGTTCTAATCAAACTTGCATTAAGATGAGTACGTATACATACGTCGAAAAGTTGGTAACTATTAGCTACTAATAGATACTTCATCTAAATTCGGATAGTTTTATAAAACGAGCGGCATTTCCTGTCTTGCTTGGACTCGAACTTCCGTGATGAAGGGCGCATAGGGTTTATAAACTCTACTGTAATTAGATACTAACTATTCAATTAGGCGCCTATCAATTAAAGTACTTAACTGCCGACTCGGATCAATTGAATCAATAATATTGTTTGCATTTGGAATGATAAAGTTTTAAAGTAGCGGTTCTAACTTATACGGGAAAGAAACCGTTTCGCCCTATATATTTTATGTGCCCAATAATATACATACGTAATGAATAATGAGTAATTGTATTATCTTTTACGGATAGTTAAACATAATGGTGAATATTTTTTTTTTTTTGAATTAGAAAAAAATAAGATGTCGTGGCATGTACTGGGAGTAGCTACATTTTTGTATATTACTGGTAATGACCTTCATTTGCACCAATAATAACATTATCTAGTTCTGAAATAAACTACTAACTAAAACGCAATTCAAAATGAAATTATCCATATGTCGCGGATCTAAGTGCCTGTATTGAGGCGACCCGCACATCTTGCGGTTTTGGGATATAGTGTTATCATAAAAAAAGATACAATGGTTTTCTGGTTCATCGATTTTTCGACTAATAGGCAATTAAATTTTGAAAAAAAAAAGTAATTGGTTCGTATAATAATATGTCTAATATATTTTGAACATTCAGTTAATCATGCGTGCTCTAATATCTGCTGGAAAACTACGGCCCTTTAAACATAAATTTTATTCAACCCATGTATAAATTTGGGATAATATTTTTAAATTATCTTATGAAAGCATGCTTTCTAGATTTCAGCATGTGTTCAATATTGATCCAGCATTCGTGTTATTTATCAAAACGATACGTAGTTTTGATAAAAAATATCGGGAAACATTATTTCGAAAAAGGGCCAATTTTTGGGAAAACACATCAAGGAACGATTTAAATATGCATATATACCTAAATTAATTATTAGGTTTTAAATATGTAAAGCAAAAGCCTGAATCCAAGTTTTAAGATCCTTTCAAGAATACATGCTATGTATACATCCACGAAATCTCTATCAGAAAATCATCTGCCTTTCATTATACTTTAATGATCATACGCATTAACACGTATCCCAAAAACATTTGTATATGAAAAGTCAGTCAGATGTTTCAGTCGGTCTTTGACTTTTCAAATTACCCTCCGTCACATCAGGACTGTTAAGCCCAATAAATTATTTACAACAGAAAAATATACCATGAAATTCGTTCACGTAAAGCATTTCCCCCATTGAGTGTAGTTTCTCTTTCGGTTTCCTCAAATAGGATGTTTCTCTTTTCCATTAAATTACTCGAGCGTACTTATCACCTATTTCCATCGAAAATAGGTATAATCACGCATCTTTGAAAAATGCGCTATGTGTGGTTTGAAACGTCGAATGAATAATTAGAAGGGACGTGTTCGATGCATATACATACATACATTTTCATATTCAACTCTAATCCTCAAATCCAGGATAAGTTAAGACTCGGAATCCCTGCGTTAAATTGGTTGAATACAATTGAATGTATGTACACTATTATCTGATTGTGGATGGCTGTTTCTTTAATGTCTAATGCAGGAGTGCTTAAAATCTTGCTTAGGCCAAATATCACTGTCATTAGTTTCGAGTGGGCCGCAGGATGATCATTTCGAATTTATGCATGGAAACTTTATTTTAAGCAATTTATTAGGATATGTTCTTTCCACCTATTAAAAAAGTAGAATCGGTTACTGTTTGTTAACTACCCGCGCCAAATTATGGGTAGATGATAAAAGTATTTTCGCATTAGTCATCCAGGAACCTGCAGAAACCAAACCCTTGGAAGCCAAAACTACCAAAACAGACACATAAAAGAACTTCGCACATAAAGGTAACTTAAAAAAGCTAAACATTTTTTTGGCTGACAAGTTGATGATGGGACTCAGGCTTTTTACCCAATTTAATTTCTTTAATATTTGCCATGAAAAAAAGGCGTTAAAGGAGTTAACTTTCTTTCTAAAGTGCAATTAATTCAGTTTTTTCTCTCCTGAAAAAAAGGAAATTTGCAGAAAACGATTATTTTTAATATACTTACAACTCCGTAAATGATTATAATGCTGTGTAAAGCCAAAATTTATTTCTACAACAATTTATAGGATGTAAGATTTTTTTTTATCTTAACGACATTGCGCATTCTACATGGTCTCTATCTAAAATGATAAAACTATGAATGTGTAATTTACTAGATCTTTATCATATTATATTAAGATATTTTCGACGAGTTCATATACAGGGTGTCCGAATCAATTCCGAAATAGATAATAGCCCGTATGGTTTCCGTTAAGGGCTGAATTAAGATCGAGAGTGAAATTTTTCCCGCTTTTTCCCGGTTTTATCAATAAAAATACATAGGTACTTACTGTCGTGGAATATGTCACAAACGGTGGGGAATTCCATAAGCTACAATATGAGACTGGTTTCAGAATTCTCTTAGGCTATTTTATGTATTATTTTTCGATTCCCCGGTCATTTGACATTTCACGATGAAATAACTGGGGAATCGGAAAAAAATACATAAAATGGCCGAGAAAAATTATGGAACTGTTTTCTATTTATTATCTTTTTGAACTGCAAACGCCAACTACACTGCAGCCCAAACTAAACAATAAATGTTTAAGTTTTGGGTGAGATCAACCTAATTGTATCGTCTTAGTTCAAAATAATTGAACTGTAAAAAAAACTTACCCCAGAGAATGTTACGGCAAGTAATTTTAAAAATTTCCGTATTTCTTCTACTACTCATAACGGTATCAGATTTGGTTCATTGCTCGTATTTTTATACCCGTCACCATGTGAAAGGGTATATTAACTTTGTCATGAAGTTTGCAACGCACACAAGGAAGCACTTCCGACTATATAAAGTATATATATTATTGATCAGTGTGACGAGAGAAATCGATTGAGCGATGTCCATCTGTCCGTCTGTTGCAACGCCTCAAAACATATCTAGTAACGGATGAAATCGAAACACTACGTCATAGGGCTGTCATACAAGCAAACCCCAGGAAATTAGGTTCTTCTAAGAAAAACTTTTTTCTTTATAAACCAAACTTCACCGAAATGTGTTACACTTAAAGCCTCAAAACATATCTAGGAACGGATGGAATCGGAACAATACGTCATAGGGCTGTAATATAGACTTACCAGACGTCCTCGTTTTCCAGGACATGTCCTGGTTTTGACCTTTCTGTTCTGGGGTCCTGTTTTTCTCCCGAAAATAAGCGAAATGTCCTGGTTTTGAACGAACCTAATTCATTCTTTCCACAAGTTTTATTTTAAAGTAGAAAGATGCGTCAATGAAAAAAAAAATAACTTATTACTTTAGTTTAAATGTATGTAATTTCAATTACTGTATAGGAATTGTCCTGTCTAAATAATTTATTAATAACTTTTGCGTATTCGTTGATGTATTATTGTACCAGAGCAAGACACGGTGGTTAAGTTAAGTTTAATGTCAGTACTGCATCGTATTTTAGAGATGTTCCCTGCTTTAAGGGTTTACTTTGAATCGCAAGAAAAACCGCCAGCAATTCTCGGGGAGATTTTCACTCAAGACTTTGCAGAATGCTACCATTTATTTGTGCATTTGTATGTCACGATAATGTTAAAAAGTCAGAGTCCTTCGAAATTGTGTAATGAGACTAAGAGCCGAGAATGCGACGAATTTAGAGGCATAATGGTTATAGAGAAACTTAAGAGAACGTGCTTAAATGGACCAGCTCTCTTGCAGAATTCCGGGTATTTTAAACTTCTTAACTAATTTAAATATTTTTTTATTATGCCAGACCGCAGATATAGTTTTCTTTTTAATTTATATACTTTACCGGAAACGCTAGCGAGTCAAATTGTTGGCTAGTTGCCGAATTTGCCGAAAATCTATATAGTTCAACAACAGATACTAAAGTTATTGCATGGTTTTTCTATATCCTTTAATTTGATTAGGTAATATTTTTCTTTCTGTTAGGGGAACTATATGATAAAGGTAAATTGGCGCGAAGGAAGGAAAAAAATTTAAAATACTATTTAATTTCAAATTTTCAAGTGACTGGATTTTGAACGTGGTGTGCCATTCATTTTCATTTTGAAGAATTCGTTAAGTTTCTGCCAGAAAAAGGATCCATTTTTACAGAAACGAAGCTTTTTGACCCTTCTGATTAATACATGAACCGTCAATTTTTATTAAAGGAAGAAGCTGACATTGTCTTTGTAATAAGAAATGTCAATTCTTCTTGGCCAATAACCTAGATATTGAGGTCTTCTCTCTGAAAATAGGAGAATATTTTTTACTCGATCAGTGCGAATTGGGAAAGGGTCTTTCCTTAATAAAAAGCCAATGGAGTGACGAGCACAATTGACTAGGCGTGAAAACAGTTCGCCATCTCATGAGTGTCTGCTAAAACTAGACACTCAGATATCATAGAGTAAGAGTATGGATGTAACCGCCGACACACATCTCCCCCCCCCCCCCCCCTCCCCTTTAGAGTTTTCAGCGTCCTGGATTTCGACCCAATCTGTCTGATAACCCTACTGTAATACAAACCAACCCCGAAATATTAGGTGCTTTTAAGAACGTTTTTTTTTTCTTTTTGAATGTTAACAAAAATTCATACAGATAGAATCGGAACACGTCATAGGGCTGCCGTAGAAATTGTTCACAAAAGGCGCTCAAGTTTCATTCAAATGTGACGGGTATTCAAATTAGCCTCGGTCTCGTTTTGTGAGAGTTTGTTTAAAAACCTGATGCCAGGGTATTTTTTAGCAATAATTTAAGTTTGAATAAAGTTTATTAACATTTTGAGTTACAGAGCAAAAAAAAATCTAAAATGTTAGGATTTGCAGTTAGAATGCATAAAAAATGACAAAAGGTGAACTATTTTTTGTAATTTTTTTTACGAATGTTTACGCATACATTACACGCTATCACCCGACTTGACATGGAGTGACAGGACACCCTGTATAATATAGCGTAACAAATATTTGAATAATTTACATTGGAGCCAGCAGTAGCTCATAATAACAATTTGAAAGTGTTCTGCAGAAAAATTAACGACCGAAACGAATGTTCAGTTTACTACCCTCTCACAAATGTCTCCAGTAGACTCGGCTCTAAAATGACCGAAAACTTGTTTTTAATATTACATCGAGTTCTGAATAGTGGTCAATGTATTCTTCTTGTACAATGTACATATATATCCACTCATTCAATTCAAGAAAAATACAAATATGTTTTGGAAACAACCGGAAAAAAGAATAATGCAGAAAATCCGTTACTCCAAGATCTCCATCATATATCATGAATACGACTAACGCAGTCCTAAAGTGCGTTTTGAAATCATATGGTTTTGTCATACGCTCTTCCAAGAGCAATTTCCCCGATATCCATAAAAGGACACGCAAGAACGAGTATAGGATCATCTGCAATCTATACATTATTCATGAATCATGAGAATGACAATGTGTATTTCTTCCTATCAACTTTATCATCGAATTTTATAATATAGGAATTAAAGGCGGCAATAAAAGAACATCGATTGGTAGACTTGTATGTTAGAGCGTTATAAGATGCATTGTGTCAGGGAGAGTTGGGTAATGTTTCATAATTTTTTTTAAACTTAACTAATAAAAAACGAATGAGCTTCCGAAATTAAAAAAAAAATAAAACTTTTGATCGTATAATAAACAAGTGGCAATTTAAATTAAATTTACATCACATAATATAGTTATGGTTAATACCATTTATATGTGGATGGATAAGGACAAGGCGTATAAGGATCCTCCGTAGCACATAATACATCTTTTGAAAGGTTTTTGCAAATAAAGAACACAGAGCTAAAGTTATAAACGAAGTATACAAGTTTTGATATTAGAACCTGCTTCCCTTGTCATCCCCATTCCTATTCTATACACAAATACATTCTTCATTATGTATTATATAGAACATAGAAAATGTATATGAATGTCCCTTTTGTAAGTGGATCCCGATTAGAACGAATATAGAGCTTGGATAGTATTGCTAACGTACAGATAGAAACGTATAGAGTGAATGAAAACTTCATCGGGAAAAAACTCGAATACGAGTAGAAGGCAAAGCCTTCACCCAAAGGAATATTATCAAGCTAAATGCGGCTATTCCGGTATAACTAGATACCATACGGAAAAGGAAACAGCAGAAGGAGACCATACTATTGCTTAGGGTCATAGCCACACAATTCCACTACTGCACTGTCGCGATAACAAATATTTAGGTTGGACGATTGCTATTGGCTATTATTTTGTTAGAGGTGATTTACCTCGAATGAGGACACGCGGACTTTCAAACTACACTATTACTCGTACCTTCAGGTTGACGGGATACTTTATGGTTTCCTCGCTGATTGTTTCAGATTTATTGTTTGCTATGCAGTATCAAGTTTCCACATTGTATTTTTGAGTGATGAATATAGAAATAGGTTGGAGGGAATAGTTAAGGTTTCCACTGATTATTTATTATTGAAGAATGCATACGTAGGCATATTTTTTCAAAGAAATGACCCCATAACTTCGACGAAGGATTTGTAGATATAATTATGATATGATGACATCCAATATCTTGCGGGGCTTAGTACCCAAGCCATTATAACTAATAAAATTGTAAATTCCAAGGATATAAGGCAATCAAAAAAGTTATATTTCGTGAAAATATACGGTACATTCTTTCCACAACATACAAACAAACAAAAAACACAGCAAAACTTTCGATACACAAAATTTTGTACCGAACATAACAAGATAAAAAGTTTAAATTGAATGTTCTTTGCTCCAAAGAACAGGAAAACAAAATTATAAATTGTGGGGAAACTTTTTTCTGTTGTTTAACGATAAGCAAATTGAGAACAACGGCAACTAATGTAAAATTTTATAACAATTACCACACCACCATGATCTGAGTAATTGCAGAATTGCATACTTTCAGGAGTTTTTAAGTTTGTACCTTATACCGTCATAGAAACGATCGTTTGGTATTAGCGGCTAATCAAACTACACACATACGGCACGGATTTACGGATGCATAGATAACATTCTTGACCATTGTTTTTCAACTTGTGGTCCGCGGATCGAAGGTGGTCCATTGAAGATTCTGACGACTACTTTTGAAAGCAAACTACTTCTCATTATTTTCGAATTCGGGAAAATGTTTAATCCTCTTCTTTGTAATTTTGACCCGTAGCATTTCACATTCAGGCTATGTGATCCGCAACATTTGCGAGTTGGGAATCACTACTTTAGACAGATTGATTAATTAAAATTAAAAAAAAATCAAAGTGTTTGAATTTGTTGTGTCCCTTAAGGGTACCCTTAAGTATAGGACTATGAATTTCGCCCTTAATGTTTTATTTTTTGATTGCCAGAGAGAAATAGTTATTTAATTTTCCGACTGTAGTTTATGCAATTCCTAAGCGTTTGCGACATATTCCACTACAGTAACTATGAATTTCCATGACGAAATGGCATCGGAAAAAAATTTCATTTGCGCACAAAGTCCACTCAGACCGTAAGTAAAAATATTGTTGCGTTTTTTGCTCATCCCGTGTAGTTTTGGGTAATGAGCTCCATATAAAAAAATACACGTATCCGGCTTATTTTCACGCGTGCCATTACCCTGAACGGGATAGAGTTTAGGGGAATGAAATGTAGATGTCTAATTCATAGAGGAAAATGCGGGAATTTTGTTTTTGATTGCTGGCGTACCTTTCGTACCGTATAACAATTTAAAACAAATTTGCGAATGTATGTTATGGTGGTTTCAGGTTTTACAAATAGATAAACGTCTTTTGTGATAAAATCAAAGCCATCTTAATACAAGCCCGGAAGCAGAACACGGTCATATACTTAAACGTCAAATCATAGGCTTAAGCAGATGGAATATTTACATTGCGTTGCGGTAAAGGCAAATCGGGTTGGGTCGCGGCAAACTTTACACGAAAAACATTGGTTCCCGGTCGATTTTCGTCGCGAAAAGTACAATGTGTCGTGAATTAAAGTGTCTAAAATGCAGCGAAAGAAAAAAAAATCCCGACAAAAACTGAATTTTTCACGTGTTTACGCGATTTTTATCAGAGCAGACACGGTTTTTTACATGCGCTGTGCTTGCGTTAGGGCATCGTGCAACGACATGTTCATAGGCTTGATTTGTGTGCATGTATTGTTGCTTCCCGGAAAATTTGGTACCTTAGCGCCTGTGGTTGTTGATATTGCTATTGTTGTAAATGCGGTTCCTTAGCCACATGACAGCTAATTTTATCAGCTGATAATCTGGCCTGTCTATCAAGATGGCGGTGAATCCACTAAATCTAAAAAATAAGGCGACGAGAGCGAGACAAAGATACAAAGCAACTGTCAGGTGTCAGCTGTTTGAGCGAACAGTGGTCTTACCCGCGAAAAGTTACCCGATATCGTTTTTTTTTTCAAAGAATTACTATCTAAATGGAATAGCAATATAGCTGTCATCCCATATAAACTGCGTGGTCCGATTTGAAAATGCGGTGGTTCCTATCTGTCAAGTGTTATTGTGAAGTTTCTACGAAGTAAGGGGGAGAAATATTGTTGCTAGAGGAACTCTGGGAAGCGTATCTATAAAATGTAGTAGTCATATCGCAGTTTCAGTGCGACACAATAGTAAAAAAGACGAATGGTCCCTACCTGTCAGATCCAGTCTCATATGAAAAATTGAACCATTAGTCAACTCAACGGGCCTTTCCAACGCCGTCTAGATATTAAGGCCGCAATGTAGAATCTTAGACGTCAACATCAGCTTATAATTTTAGGTTATGTTCGCCAATGTTGCACTGTTTTGTTTTTGCTTTTTATTACGTCACCACTTGTTTTTGTTGTTTGTTCGTGTAAATAAAAAATTTAAGAGCTAAACTATGACGGCATTGTCCAGCTGAGTTGCGGCTATGATATATCTAGATGGCGTTGGCCTTTCATTTGGTTTTTTAGTCAAAGCCAACCGCGATGAGCAAAAAAGAACTATAGGCAACGCCATCTAGATATATCATAGCCGCAACTCAGCTGTACAATGACGTCATGGATCCGTATTGAATTGTTCGTCGAACACGGGCAAACAACAACAATGTCATAAGAGGCAACAACAATGCAATGCAATTTCAACTGCGGATTTGACGTTTACGAGTCTACATTGCGGCCTTAATATATAGACGGCGGTGGTATCGTGTAAGCAACGCCATCTTGAAATATCATAGCCGCAACTCAGCTGTGCAATGACGTCATAGTTTAGCTCTTAAATTTTGGATTTACACGAACAAACAACAACAACAAACATTTGACGTCATTAAAAACAAGAGCAATGCAATGCGATTTCGACTCTTAATTTGACGTTTAAGAGTCTACATTGCGGCCTTAATATCTAGACGGCGTTGGTGTAAGAGCGTATATACTAAAACTTCAAAATCTACAAGCCCAAGCTTTTTATTCAGAGATGTAATGAATACAAAAAATCCCTGTTGCCCTTAGAACGTTTCAGATAGTAAAAAAATCAGACTTCCAACTAAACATTTCTTCAACATCGAACAGCTGAATTTTCATCACCATATCAAATACGTATTGCATTCAAATTCAAAACACATAAAAAATCAGATGACATGATTTTCAGAACTAAAGACTATGTTAATAACATTCCGCAGATAACAGCTTCTGTTTGAAGTTCAATTCATGAAATTCTAATCAGATTTCGAAATTGATTCACAGCTCATACCATAATAAGAATCTAATACTGAATTAAGGGTATTCTATTGCGTAGTATATATGGACTAGATAATGCTGTTGCCTCACATTATTATTATTTCTGAATTTCTGAGTAATTAGCACGTATATTGTGCACTCCATGCACGTACGTAATTATGCGATGCAGCTACTTGAAATCCAACGTGTGTGCACATATATTCCAGGAGTGTTTTGATATGACGCTCCCTAATTATAAATGATTCATATTTTAATTTAAGCTCATCCAAGGACTAATGTGACATACATTTGTGGGGAGGTGTATCGGTTACGTTATATCCCGTCATTTGGGGAATATAAATTACTTAAAACAAAAAGGGACTGCACGGATTTTGCCTCCATGCTTCCTCCATTTAGGAAAATATGAAACTAAATAATTTGTGGTCAAACCCAAATGTAATACATATGTATGTGGCGCATGAGCTAGACATCCCCTTGTTTTCAAAATAATCCTTAGGGTATCATAATATTTTGTCCGGATTAAAACATAATGAAACTTACCTCTTGTTCAGGTTTTTCCGTATATTCTGCCGCGTATCGTTTTGTTTCTTTAGCGACTCGTCCATTTGCAACCTACTCAAGGTGCTAATCTTTCGTCTCTGATCTTCACAAAACACGCGATTCTCATAATATTTTCGATATCGTTCTTCACTACTACCCGCCCGATCTTGCATTTCAACATCATCGAATGACACATTACGCGATCCAATCATAACACGTTCCGCCCGCGATTCCGTAGCCATATCATTTAATTCCGACTCCGTTTCGGATAGGGATACAAGATGTCGACGATAGCGTCTTAAATGTTCGCCAAACTCTTGAAAATTATCACCAGGCGAGATTTGACGCAAATACTTGACTATAAGTCGTTCTAGGGAAGCTCTTAGAGAGGCGCGTTTCTCTTTAATGCCAACAAGGTAGTTGGCCTTAGGAATGGATTCTGTGTTTAGGTTATCATCGTTGACCAATTCGGCATTTGGATTAAGGTCCGTTTCACGCAATGTTTCGAGGAATTTTCGACCTGCTTCAGTTTCAGCCGATTGGAAGCTGGCCAGGGTTGACCTGTGACGACCGCGCATCAACCTGTAAGGAAAGTATTTAATGTTATCATTTATGTATTTAATTGTTACGCTTTTTATTTTTAATGTTGAAAAAAAAATACTCGAAGCCCGAGAAATAGGGCTCGGCAAGGCGTTTTTTTGACGTCTACAAAAAACCCAAATTCCTGCAAATAACTGCTAATTCATCCGGGGCCTAGATTCAATGTTGGACGGTCGCCCAAGTAATTTTATTTTATATTCTCTCTACACGTATACAGGGTGTCCGGAAACTGCCGCATAAACGCAACGGATTGTGATTCCTCATGTGATTTCCAGCAAAAAAGTCGTACTGTACATACCCCCAATGCTTAACCCTTTGGCTGCCACAGGCATTTGAAGATTTTTGAAAATTTTCTTGCACGACTAAAACCTCAATATCTCCAAAGCTAGACTGGCTAGAATAGCGAAATAAGTTTATTATTACAGCCAACAAATTTACCTAAAAAAACACTAAAATCGGATAAGAGGTTTGGCTTTTACATAGCTTCAAAGTCCAATTTTTGTGATTTGACCCAAAAACAATTTTTTTTCCATCTCAATTTTCTCCAACTTCTGTCAAGGTGAGGTGCTTGTAGGATTCTTTTAAAAATTGGCGCATAGATCATATCTTTCCTACATAATTTTATTGTAACTCCATTATTTCTAACAGTTTTAATACGTTAAGTGTAGAAATCTAGGGTTAATTTTAGCTCGATTTTCATTCAATTGAATTCAAATTGCAAAGTTCTGCAATTTGGTAAAATTTATTCATATTAACTCAAAATCGAGCCAAATTAACCCCACTTTTCTGCACTTAAGGCATTGAAAAAGATATGATGTTAAGCCAATTTTTTAAAGAATCGTACGAGCACCTCACCTTGGTAGAAGTTGGAGAAAATTAAGATAGAAAAAAAGATTGGTTTTGGGTAAAATCACGAAAATTTTAGTTTGAAGCTATGTAAAAACCAAACCTCTTATCCGATTTTAGTGCGGTTAGGTTTATTTTTTAAATAAATTTGTTGACTGTAATAATCATCTTATTTCGTTATTCTATCTAGTCTAGCTTTTGAGATATTGAGGTTTTAGTTGCACAAGGAAATGATTTTTTCAAAAATTTTCAAACACCTTTTGCAGCTTAAGGGTTAAGAATTGGGGTATGCTCCGTACAACTTTTTTGCTGGAAATCCCATGGGGAATCACAATCCAGTGCGTTTATGCGGCAGTTTCAAGACACCCTGTATATATAATTTTTAACATGCCACAATGTTAGTCGGATTTCAAAAACTTACCTTTTTAAATCGCCTTTTATGCATTCGTCTTGCGTGCAGTTTGGCGTAAAAGTCGCCTCCAAAATGGCTATTTTCGAATCCAAATGGCCACATGTCAACCGGATTTCCGAGTCATAACAGCCCCATTCTTCTACATATTCTGAAACGAAAAAAGAAAATCCACCATTAGAGTAGAATCCAAATATTGACGACTCTCATTTTTAAAGGGATTAGGGAATCGTATATTCTGCAAAAAAAACTATGCTATAACCATGCATGTCCTCCTACATACACGTAGACTATATACATGATAAATGGAAATTATAAAAGAATGTGTGCAATTTCCAAGTGATAAATCACAAAACGTTAGACAGGGGTCCCGATAAACAAGTGAGCTCGACAATTTACTTGCCACATTCAAATCGGCCGTGGCGAATTGTTAACACCCGACGAGGGTTTAATACGCAGGAAGGACCACATAAAAACAAAGTTAAGCAACAACACCAACAACAACAATAGCCGGAGCATCAGTAAATATTTCGCCAACCTTTTACGCTCCTGCATTCATTCACTCGCACTATACTACCCTTACTTACTCGACGAATGACATTGAAATGTTGTCACTTACAATAAATCCTGTTTTGTTTTGAAAACCATACCCAGTGCCAGCAGAGTTTGAGTTTGAGAGCGTAGTCGAGGGTAGACATGTTTTTGGATATCTTAATAGGCAGTAGGGGACTCGCTTCGACGACTGCGTTCGAGGGCGTAGCAAATTTGTAAGGAGAGTTAGAAAATTGTTCCAAGTAAATAGAATTGAATCATTAGCCGATACTTCGTATGCAAAAATATCGCAGACATTTAGGACTCAGTGGGGTGCAGATATCTCCTTTAATGCTTAGCTTATGGTGAAAGGATTCACGAGTGAAATAGTAAAGGAGTATTTTTGCAAGGCTTCGAAATAGTAAAGCATTTAAATCATGACAGCCAATTGGTTTATTTAGAAGTCGGGTTGTTTATAAGTTTGTTGAGTTTTCTTAGAATAAATGTTTTTTTGTATGCATGGTTAATTGTTGGGATTTTTTTAATTTTCTGAGGCAGGAAAAGCAATATGTCCTATACATGTCTAAGGTTTCTTATATATGTGTGTATGTACTACACAGTTTTGATTGTGTTCAATGATTTGCGAGGAGGAAAAATTACATCTAAATATTGAGTTGTTCATCTGGACCTGGTAGTTTTTCTCTAACTTTAAATAAAAGGCATAAAAAGGAATTACTGGATGGTGAAACTTTTCAAAATAAAAAAAAATTGTCTGACATTTACCATTTGAAGATAATTTTATTATACCATGCTCGATCGATCGATAAAAAGTGACAATCATTTTTGAAATGAATAAAATGAAATTTTTTTATTTCAGAAAGGATTGTCGCGTTAAAATAAATGTCAAACCCGGTCGGAGCACGTCTATAGCCCCCTAAAATCAGTTCTCACCTAGCTCAACAATATAGCTAGGATTTATAAAATAATGTTAGAATATGTTCCTTGGCTTAATATGGACAAACAAATGAAAAATAAAGGAAGCATATCCGATCATATAAAATAATTTATCAGTATTTTGTTCGTCTATCTGTTGCGACACCTTTTGGGGCTATATCGATCTAAGATCTCTTTATTTCTGTTTCTGAAATTGGACCGTGGAGCTGCCATCGAAACCCAACCCCAAATTAGGTTCTTCTAGGTTCTACGCTGACTGGGTCATTTGTTCCATTGCCCCGGTGCGCCCACTGATCTTATTCCTATCTCACTGCGGGAAAGCCTATCGCAACAGCTATGTTTTGGTCCCTTGACCCCTCGTACAAAAACGATGACGAACCATAATTCGAGTCCACACCGATGCACAGATGCGCACCGCTATAGAAGAAGAAGAAGAATGTTCTTCTAAAAACAACTTTTTGGATTTTTTCACCAATTCCAACCAAACTTTAAATGAATGTATCTCTGAGGTTGCACACACAGTTAGAATCCGAATTAATTTTTTGGATTTTCGTTCTGTCAAATCCATACATTTGATCCAAAAAAAATGGCTTCGGATTATAAGTGTGTTCGCGGCTTAACGAAACCATAAGAAATATGTAATCCTTTTTCACTTCAAATTCAAATAAAGCAGAAACGGAGAAAGCTCTTAATGAGGTTTTGTCATTTATATTTGGTCATGTTTTTTGACAAGTGACCGTCAGTACTTTCGCGAATAAGCCTTTATTCAAAGGTCACTATTTCGCACATTTTCCTTACAAATCAGGCTGTTTCTTCACGAAAACGCATCAATTTTGGTTTTAAGATAACCTGATTTTTTTTTGCTTTTACTGTGTTAACATTTTATCTTACATTTACCCAATAAAGTGTAAATTGGGTAAAATCAGACGAACGAGTTGGAAAGGTAGCTCGAATAATTCACGCATCGTGGACATCATTTCAATAAAATGGATATGACATGTTTCATGTGATGTATCTCAATTTAAACCGTTTTGTTAGAAACATAATGTTTAAAATAACAAAGGTTTTCAATTAGTAATCGAAAAAGGTAAAACTATGTTTGCACCGCTCAAGGTTAAATACAATGTTGTAGCTATCATTACTTTGAAGAACATACGAATCAAATCACGCCAACGCCCCATAAGGTGCACTGACCTTAAACTTACAGCTGTTATTGGCTTTCAAAAATTATTTGAGGATAATCCAAGATCATTGAAGCACTTTAAAGATCAAGATTCGGCAGTTTCATGTCATATCACATGTTCATTTCACGCAAAAAATGCCCTGTACGTGTTTCTTTTTTTTTTGCATTTTAAAATATTTGCGA
The DNA here is from genome assembly GCA_949715475.1 of Microchrysa polita. NCBI lineage: Eukaryota > Metazoa > Arthropoda > Insecta > Diptera > Stratiomyidae > Microchrysa > Microchrysa polita. Next base: position 84,849,105 of record OX454418.1, on the reverse strand, counting down.
ATTTTTTATGACGAGAAAATTTTATGGAGTATGCTCCTGGATCCCGTATCCCGTGTGACAACAGTGAGTTTCAGTTATCAGCTATTTAAGTAAAATACCACACCGATCTTTTGAGACTTCCAATGAAATTACGAATAGTAAAGGAGTGAATTGTAAAACTCATACATACATATTTTCGAGGCACAGTCACAAGATCTAAGGAAAAATAGTCCAAGCACAATACATTTCTTGGATTAAAGCTAAGGTAACAAATTGAATTAAGCAATATATGTAGATACCAAAAGTTAGTACATATAGGTACCACCACCTCGAACCTGTGGTACATGCCGGTGTAAGGAACTAAGGATGTCCCAGAATTTTCAATTTCAACAGCTTTTGATTTGTATATCGTGATGTGACAATGCCAGAGCAGATTTTGCGGTGAAATGATTTCATTTCACTGCAAAATCATTTCACTACAAAATCTGCTCCGGCATTGTCACATCACGATATACAAAGCAAAAGCTGTTGAAACTGTTATTTGTGATTGTCCGATTAACAATCGGGTGGGGTGATTATGACCTCCAATCCCAATTAACCAAAATTTAGCACTCTGCTCCAATTTCGGGGGGAGTTATGGACATGCCGTTTTGACAAATTCAAATGGGGGAATAATGGGGGTCCTTGACCGGAGCAACTCAATGTTTACCCTAAAATTATCTTGAACTTACATGAAATTTTACGGCTGAACTAGCATTTTTTCAAAAGTTATGGAGATTTTAAAAAAGGTCTAAAATGAAAATGTTCTAATTTATTTTCTAGTCTAACGCCGAATAATTCAATTAAATTCTTATGTGTTATATATCATTGCAAAGATAATTTTATGTAGTTTTTTTTCGTCCTCAGACTATTTTTCTGTATCTCTGACCGTTTCTGAAATCGCAAAAAAACGAAAAAATGTCCCCCTTTCTCCCCTTTTTTTAAGGTTGCGGACCCCCAATCGGTTGGGACTTTTAATGCCATAATCTGGGGTCCATCCCCAACCATAATCCAAAAAAATTTCCGATGTAGGATTTTTGCCGACCAAATATGCCATTTTTCTAATTGTTTAATAACCTTTGCTTTAATCCAAGAAATGTATTTTGTATTTATTTGATTTTTCCGGGTGTTGCAATTACAGACGTTGCAATTTTGACAGGTTTTCCAAGTGGACTAAACATTAGTTAGTTTTTTTTCTAAGATTTTATCGTATTTTGTTAGTAGAAATATTACGATCCTTGCCAGCTCTTTCAATAAAACACGAAAACTCTTTTCTTTCAAATATTTCATAAACAGGTTACGATCCATAAAAATGTTACCTAAATTTAATCATAAATGACATGCAAATCCGCATTACTGCATAAAGACATAGCTCGCTATTAAGACCTTTAGTTTTTAGCATAGTACGCCGAATGTTGAGTTTGAAATTGACTTTATGTCATAGTTAGCACTGTTGCATCCCGAAAACGCCACAGATTCACATAGTTATGCGCATACAAGGAGTAGGTTGCTGATGTGCCTAGCAACAGTTAGAATACGAGAAAACGAGCCAAAAAAAAAAAATATTTATAGAGTTGTCACCAGGACTCTTTGACTTTGATAATATATGTATGTACATACATATGTATGTATGTACATAACTCATGTCAAGTCAGATCAAATTAAATATAATAATAAGGGTAGATGCCTACCCAAATACATGAAAACACAATTTAAAAAACTTACCTATTAAATTAGGTGATCCTAGACAATAATGTGTTGATATGATAAATCCTAAACTATAAATTGTAGCGATTACTACAAATATGGCATTCATTGTATTTGAACACATTTCTATTGAGGATGCGTTATAATTTTCTTTAAAGCGATTTTCTACGCATGGATATATTTTACTAGGTAATAAATATATATTTCTATAATTCTTATTATATTTAAATAAATAAATAATTTTATTACAAGGACTTGAATAGGACAAAGGGACTTTCTTAGCTTTGGTGAACGAACAGGCCACTTTACTTTTAACTTCCAATAATGCACTTTACTTCACATGAAATTGTGTTACACAATCATAGCAGTTGCACAATGCTGACTGAACTACATTTTCCGAAAAATTTAATGTAGGACAATTGCTGGATGAGAAGCTCCCATCTGGGAGTCCTTTTCGGGTCGATTTTTATTACCGCCACACTCAAACATCACATTTCTCCGGTTATCGTACGAGGCGGCCACTAATTCGAGTAACATTGTCGAGCACGAACAACATTCTTAACAAGGACACACACTTATACGGTTAGTCCTTGAACCTTGTACATTGGCAAAAGAAAGGGAAGCATTCCATCAATATCATTGGGTAATTTGATTTTCAACAATTTTAAGATGCAAAAAAAATACACTTGGGCAGGTTGATATTTTATTTTCTTTAAAGTGTAATTTAATGTTAAACACTATTTAGGGACGCACACAATTCACTAAAAAATTACCCACACACACATTTTCTCAACTGAATTGATTTGCAAACCGGAACATCCGCCTAACACCGCATGTGTAACTTCAACGACGTGCGTACTCGAACTAAAATAAAAAGCAATCTTTAAATGCAGCACTGTAGATGAACTCCGAATCCGAACACCCGCGCACCCAAATCCAACGCAACACTTGAGTTCAAAACAGTCGGTTAACAGTGTGTATACGGCAACAGCAGAACATGTGATGATTCTGCGTGCGCATTGCTAGGGGAACCCCCATTGGCCCGATATGGGAATGGGAATTGTGCCAGGATTATCCGGTGCTGATAGCAACAGACTTCCAGTCGGCTACCGGTTCCGGTAGTCGGTATAACAGCCGGAAAAATGCATGGAATTTAGTTTGGCATATCCTATTAATTGCTATTTCATAATATTTTCTCCAAGGAAGGAAGGACCATTTTAACATGGATAGTGTCGTTTCTCCTCCCACGGAGATTTTCCTTCCAAGAGTTTTGACCTACTGAACTAAAGTAGGTTATCCATAAATTAATAATAAATTGATGTATGCACTGTACATTTATGTGTATATTTTCATGTCATATATGTACCTACTGGAAAGTTGGACTGGTTTGATTGAAAGAGCAACACTGCAACATTCGCTTTCAATCTCCACCTGTAGATATCAAAAGAAGCTTGGAAGGATTTGTTTGGGTCACACAGGATAGTCATGTGACTGACATTTTGTTTGCAAAATCCCAGTGTTTGTGACTGATGACTGCAATGTATTAATAGACTGTAATGGTGAATACATACATTTCAGTCATCAGCCACCACAGTCACAGTCATTTTCCATACAAATTCGAAAAGTGGCAGTCATACAGTGAATCAATTTTTTTTTTTAATCTCGGTGACTGAGTCTATTTTAATACGGCAAATCGTCCATCCAGTTTTTACTTTGACTATCACCTTTAGGATTTTGTTCGATGCGATTCAATTCACGTGTGACCGTTGTCTCTGCTTTCTCTGTTTTTATTGTGCCGCGAAGGATATTTTTTTCTGAAGCCTTATTTTAAGTGAATGCAGACATTGGGTGAGGTTACGAGACACAACAGTTGGGTATGCTCCGCAAACATGTTTGCCGCTCTGATCCCCTAACTGCCATTTTTGCAGATCAAAAATAATCTCCGGTGGTTTTCGTTAGTCTGTCTTTGTTGAACATGTAAACGAAAAGAGCCGTGGGTTATTTCTGATCCACAAAATAGCAGTTATAGAATCAGAACGGCAAACATATTTGCGGAATATACGAATGTTTTGTCTTGTAACCTCACCCATTGGATGCATTCAGCGGAAAAGTGCAACTCCAATTAGATTCTCATTCCGCATATAGGCTACATCGGCTACATATTAAGCTGAGGAAGGGATCGGTGGCGGGTAATTCTTGTAGCAATTATAAAATTAGGAAAAATTTATTTTTTATTTTATTAGAATCAACGGTTGTCGTGCTCTGTGGCCGTGATCGTTCGGTCCCCACTCTGTGAAATAGACACTCATAGAGAAACGAGTTTCCAAACACGGCACGACTCGTCGCAAGTTTATTATTCAGAAGAAGATGATAAGAAATATTCTTATCGTAGAATAATAAACTATAACAATGCGACTAGGAAGTGGTATGGCTGACAACCGTATCATAGTTGAAATAGATTGGATGCGTCAGCATCAGCATCGGCAGAGGCATCGGCATCAGCAGAAGCATCGGCAGAGGCATTTTTCTGCTTCTGCCGCTGCTGTCATTGTAGGTCATCAAAGGCAAATGCGTGTGTTCTAAATTGAAATTTTTCTGCTGATGCCGATGCCTCTGCCGATGCTGATGCTGACGCATCCAATCTATTTCAACTATCACACTCCGAATTCAGTTGTCTTTGTAACGTTGATGACTACACACGGTAGTCATCAACGCACCATGCTCCACTAGGAGTTACGGTAATCGAGAGAGAGAGAGAATCAACGGTTATTAACCCATTACAAGTAACAAACAACAAACAAAACTTTAAATATAATAAATCAAATGGATACCGTTATAGAATTTAAACCAAATACGCAAACATTCATTTAATTATCTGCGGCTCAGACGATGTTAGCAGAGATCTAAAATCAAATCTCGACGTGATAAAATTTCGGTTACACGCTAGAAAAATAATAGCAGTTCGGATTTTCAAGACAAACTCTTTTCTCTCAACACAAATTAACTATTAATGATTTTGCAAATGATATTAACGCCATAACAAGTCAAATTAACGATATGGCAATGACAAGTGATTTGCTGAATTATTAATTTTTCCATGCTGGTTTGTAATAATGGTTGGCACAGGGGGATTACTGGAGGTTACAGCCTTCGTGAGAAATGAACAATAGCAGCTAAGGACTAATAGATTTTACCAGTAGCAAACATTTTATTAGTAGTTCTACTTACTTCCCAATTCGACGTGTTCATGGCAGTCCTTAAGCCTTAAGGTATACCGAACAATACGTCGTAGGTAAGCCAAGTCAACCTCAACCACATCCTCTTCCGCATCGGGCGTGTTGGAAATTCGATCCTATCGGTGTAAAATTTGTTCGGTGCTTCCATCGAGATTTAACCCTTCCAAAATCTTTAACAATACCACGGCGATTGCGTACACTGCTTCTGCTACCCTTGAAGAAAAACGATCGCCATGCTAAAACAAACAAGGTCGCCTTTGTTGTTATTAGGTGTGTTTTTTTGGTTATCCCGTGCAGGTTTGGGTAACGAAACTCCATATAAAAAAATGCCAGCTGACCCACCTGCCATTTTTTTTATATGAAGTTTCGTTACCCAAACCTACACGGGATAACCAAAAAACATACCTATTATAATAGGCACGTTTTATTGTGTTTATCCCGTGCAGGTTTGGGTAGAACTTCATATAAAAAAAATGACACTTACCCAGGTAAAGTTCACGCGTGCAACTACCCTACACGGGATAGAGCCCAAATGTAGATGGCGGAAGCATAGGGGAAATATGAGGGAAATTGTTTTTTCAAACCAAATGTGAGAGTTTTTCTAATCACGAGAAAAGAAACTTCATATAAAAAATGACAGGTGGATCAGATGGCATTTTTTTTATAAGGAGTTTCGTTACCCAAACCCTCACGGGATAACCAAAAAAACACACCTGTTGTTGCAGGTCTTGGTAGAACTGAAAGGCAAAATGGCAAAGTGGAATACTTTTTCGACGAACATCAAATAGGGTCACAAACGTAAGCAGTTGCAGTAAATTAACCAAAGACTATACACACTGCTGTGTCCTGTGGCCGTGATTGTTCGGTCGCCACTCTATGATATAGAGATTCATATAGAAACGAGTTTTCGAGACTCAGCATGGTCCGTCGCGCGTTTATTATTCAAAGGAAAATACGAAATGTTCTTATCGTGGAATACTAAACAAAAATGCGTCAATAGTTACTGACAACCGTATCACACGATATGAAATCAGTTGTCATTGAAACGTTGACGACCACTACTAACAATTTTATCCCTATATTTACATGTGTGTGTTAAGGTCCATCTAGATTAGTCGCCAAATGGCGTCACGTGCAGCCAAATGGCTGTTGCCATTCCATCCAAACTAGTCGCCATTTGGCTGTGCGTCCAGTTTTGATATTCAACATGGCAACTCAACCAACCGCTTTGACAACCGCTTTGACAACCGCTTGTCAAATTCAAAGTGACAATTTTGCAACTTTTGTTCGGCCTTTTGTGTGAAATTGAATAATTCTTTAATGGCCGTGTAATAATTCAAACGCGTAGAGTCCGATTTTGATAATTAAATTTAAAAAAATCACCAAAATGAAATTTTGGTTATGTCATTTTCTGTTTCCATTTGGCTATAGTGTGGATGCTAAGTAGCAGCCAAATGGCTGTACGCGATGCCAGTTTTTGGACGCGCAGCCATTTTGCGACTAATCTAGATGGAACTTTATGTCATCCAATAAACATTATACAGGGTGTCTGGAAACTGCCGCAAAACGCACCGGACTGTGATTCCTCATATTATTTCCAGCAAAAAAGTATAGTACTGAACATACCCACAATTTTTAACCCTTTAGCTGCCAAATGACAGGTGAATCAGCTGGCACTTTTTTATATGGAGTTTCGTTACCCAAACCTACACGGGATAACCAAAAAAAAAACACACCTATTATTGCAGCAAACAAATTTACCTAGGAAAAAACTAACCGCACTAAAATCGGATAAGGGGTTTAATTTTTACAATGCTTCGAGGTTAAATTTGTGTGATTTTACCCAAAAACAATATATTTTTTCATCTCAATTTTCTCCAACTTCTGCCAAGATGAGGTGCTTGCACGATTCTTTTAAAAATTGGCGCATATTCTTCCATTCCAATTACATCTTCCTTACATCATTTTATTCTAGCTCCATTATCTCTAACAGTTTTGATACGTTAAGTGTAGAAAACTAGGGTTAATTTTAGCTCGAATTCAGTTCAATTCAATTCAAACTGCTATTAAAGTTTTGCAATATGGTAAAATGTATTCATATCATGTCAAAATCGAGCCAAAACTTAAATTCATGCTGATTTGAGCTATTTATAGTGCTAATATTCAATGATTATTGGATAATCGTGAATTGTTCCTATAAGGATGTTGAACAGCAGCAGCAAATATGTCAGCCATTTAAAATTGGTGGTGCTTTCTTCGGCAGCATTCAACGCGTCCAATCTATTTCTAGCATAATGGTTGTAACTCAGATCCGTGTGGAAAGATGATCGGTTAAAATGCCACTGATTTATCGAAGAAATTCGCAATGGCGTCACCATTTTGTGACCATTACGTTTTTTAGTAGTAGAGAGCTGACTTTTAAGTGGCTACATTGCGGCCTTGATATCTAGACGTCGCTGCGCTGAGATTATCTTAATTGATTCATAAGTTAAGAATGAGTGAGGAAATGTTGGTTTCATGCAATATTTCAATAAATTCAATTCATGAAACGTGGTGTTCCAGAGCACTTCATAAATGTCGATTCTTTAAAAAATCACAAAGTTCATCTTTCTATAAAACTACGCTGAACAATTTATTGGATGATCACACGAATGTCACACTATAAAAATGAAATCGACAGTGCTATAGAAGATTATATGCATGTGTGTGTGTTGATTTCAGTCATGTGTGTTCATGTCATTCAATAAAGACTTCAAAGAAGTATTTAATGGAGCATGTTTTTAGGTTAACGTTTAGAGAAGTCTTATTGGATGTAGTCGTGAATTGATTATATAAGAACATTTTAAGCTTTCCGAAAAGCGTTTTAAGGAGTTTTTATCGTGTCAAAATACTTCTATAAGCGATGCCACACGATAAACTGATTTTGTGTTACTATATGATTGTTACAGGATGAAGTGCTTCTTTAAAGCATACGAATTGTTACTTGGGAAGCTCCTTAAAAGCTTACATAAAAGAGCAACTTTTGTGAATTATTCAGATTTAGCTGTTCAAAGAACCGTTATTATAGGTGTGTTTTTTTGGTTATCCCGTGTAGGTTTGGGTAACTAAACTCCATATAAAAAAATGACAGCTGACGCACCTGTCATTTTTTTTATATGAAGTTTCGTTACCCAAACCTGCACGGGATAACCAAAAAAACACACCTTATATTAGCGTTTGCATTATCTATCTCAAATAAATTTTGTAATTTTACGCAGTTTGAATTACTATATCTTCGAAATAACAGTGATTTTTTCAACGGGAGAACAGTCAAATTACATCAAATGTATATATTTTTAGGAACTTAAGCCAAAAACTAAATTGCACAAAGCAAGATGGACTAAATTTGGGTTCTGTTTGGTAACTCTAGCTTTCCTAAGATTTCATAAATAATGGTGGAGTTTTGTAACGGTAAATGAGAGAACCATATGTTCTTATCATATTTTTCTCTAATTGAGCCATACTATCTATTAACATCATTTGTAACACCCAAAAGGAAAAACGGTAAATTATCTATACTATGGGACTGGTCAAAGTTTCCTTAAAACCGCTATATCTCCTTTCGGACAGGACATATTTGAAAATGGAGTCCACCATTCGATTCAGCGCAAACGCATTCAACTTAAAGTCATTTACGTGGTATAACAGAACTTCTTCGCAAATATGCGATGTCCGAAAAATCATTGATTTCGCCCCACTGTGCGGCGTCGCAAATTGTCGTTTCTACGGTCTTCTTCCTTTTAGGTTTTTACTCAATGAGAAAGTACTACCAACCACTTCCAATGGACAAAAAGCTTTCAAGCTTCCATGCATAGACAACCAACTGTTGAAGTCAAGGAGAACGAAGAAGAAGAAGTTTGGTTGTGGAGTGGATTGTGAATTGTGTTTTGTAATATTTTGATTCGCGTCGCGAGAGTTCGCGGTTGTGGTCGTTCTCGCTGCATGAGTTAAGTGCCAGTTATTTTAGCATGTGCACATATAATTCCAAGTTCCTAGCGTCTAAACCAAATTCTATTTTTGTAACTTATTGTGACGATTGGTCTCTAGAAATATGAATTCAAGGTTAATCTTATTATTGGTGATAGCATAGGAGAAATTAGAAAGTGAACGCATTCTTTTTGGAATTTTGCAGCAAGCTATATCTGCTGGCGATAAGCTTGGTGGTTCTACATTCTCATGCTGGCGCCAGTTGGCTCTCATTTCTCGATAATATATGGCCTAAAAGAATAGGTGAGTTGTGACTGAGCTCATAAGTAGTCTTTTAAATGCATCCGTAATCTCATTGTAGCCCAGCTGTATGATGGCGACATCCACACCTTGCCTAAAGTACCGTTCGAAATTGGAGAGCAAGATGAAAAGTTTATCGCCGAAGCTTCCAAATTATTGGGTAACAGATTCTCAGACCTCGACTTCTGCCAGCAAAAGGTACAGTATATTGAGTTTGAGAATGTTTGAGACCTGCGACAACTTAACCACATCGTTGCATTTTAACAGGTGATTCTGAAACTCCGCACCTCCTGCACTTCACTGGACGACGAACAGCTCAGTAAATTAACCGTTCTGCTTATGAATTGCCAACTTCATGCAGAAGGCTTAGCTGGCGTTGAGTGTTCGGATGAAATGAGTCTTTCGCAATGTACGTCTTCCATGGACACCGGTTTGCAGCAACTCTACCAGAACTTTCAGAACCGAGCCAAAACAATTTGTCTGGTCATTCGTCAGGATTTATTTCGCGGACTAGCTGAGATCACAGTTAACAATTTGATCTCTTCTGCTCATGAAAACATCGATCTAATGGCGGAATTGAAAAAGATGCAGAAGGACCTTCAAATAGCGAGTGTCAGCACCGTTGCCGAAATGAAGGATAATAGTTTGCAATTTTTAGAGCAGCAACAAGAAATTGTGAAGCTTGCTGAAAATCAACGTTTACATGCTGATCAAAATCTCCAAAGTAGCATACGTCAACGTAATGTACTGAAGAATGGTCACACGGAGATAAGTGCAATGGTTAGCGATCTAAAAGAACAAATTCGTAAGGACAATTACGTGAAACATGGTTTCTTATATGACGAATCGTTTCTTTGAATTTCAGGGAGTAGTCTGTCTAGCTTCCAGGATCAAAGTGAAGAAGCGAATGCTGTATACAAATCACTCCTGGCTGACATTGAGGCTCTGCACGGTGCAACGGAGAATATTGTATTGCGTTTGGACGAGGCAAGTCGGTTGATTGTCGATCAAAGTAGGCTTACTAAGGATGAGTTCAAAGAAACAGTTGCCCAGCTGGAAGAAATTAACGCTATTGTTTCAAGTGTTGCAGGTGTTGTAAAAGATTTTCAGGGAGAATATAAGGAAAAAATGCAATGGGTGCGGCAACATTTAGGCGGATCGGAAGGTGTGTTTAATGATTTTCGATTCCGATTATCTTCTCTGTTATATACTTTACGTTTTCTTTTTAATTTCATAGAAAACGTTATTCGTCAAGTCAGCGCAGTAATAATTCATATAGCCTATCTATTTGTGGGAATGTTATGCTTGATTTTCATCGATGCCGATATGATAAACCGAATTGCTTTTTTGATTATTGTAACACTCAATTTAGTGGCAGTTTTATACAAATTTATACACTTAGACGTTGCACTTTTAACTCAAACCATCGCTGTGGTTATATGTGGTAAGTTCTTCAAACTATTTGCACTGACTGAACACTATTATAGTTTCATTTCTTCATTCACATTTTTCGCCATCCTAGCAAAATACGTCTTCAACTTTTTACGAAAGATCGAGATCATCAAATTCTTTCAAATTAGTCAAGAAAATCCTAATCAAAACGCTTCAACCGCTGATGTTGATCTTACGGTCCGTGGTCCATCGACTACTATTAGAACAAGACGTAGTGTAACCCCGCTAAGCCGACATAATGCATCAGTGAAATTCGATACAAACAACAATGATCATAACAATGAAAGTTCAATTCGCCGCCAAACGATTCACTCCGTTACCGAGTCGCACATGAGCCACGTAGCGGATAATGTCTCGGACAGAAGTCGAAGGTACAATCGTTAAAAGTTATTATTATCCCTTCTACCTACTACTTACTTCTATTATTAAAACAGTTCAACGCCATTTTCACAACATTCTACAAGTAGCAGTACCCGTTGTCGGGCCATGACAGCACGTGGTACCCGTTGCCAACTACCAGCTATCCTGACATATTGCCGAATCCATGACAGACCATCGTACGAAGGATGATATTTTTGATTGTTGTTTTTTTAGAATTATGTGAACAGGGACAAAGATTAAATGTTATTGTTAGTTTCTTATTTATTTTGTTAATATTGTGAAAGGTGTATGCCTGCATTTTTACCATTGGAGCTGTTTTTGTTTTATTTGTTTAGATATGTAAGTACGATTGATATATATTATGTTGTTAACAATTAAAAAGAATATTTTTACGAATTTTATGCAGTAGTTTACAAATATGTATTTGTATGTTCATATCGTATATTCTGATTTGGTGGATACAAGACCGCATCTGGTGATGAGATATTTCGTAAAAAAATATTTGTGCGTTTTAAAGATGGAAAAAGTTGAAAATCGTAGTTATTGATATTTTCGTGTGAAAAAAAATTTTCACTGTCTACAGTCTTCTTAAAAACTTCACAAGAACCGTTTTTTCGGCACATCAATCATATTAATGTTAAGGTGTTTCCATTAAGCGACAAGTTGACCAAGTTGTTAAGCATCCCAACAAGTTGGCACACGTTTGAAGTGCCATAAGATGAAATAATTCCCAATTCCCATTGAGTGCAGTGTGGTGGTCGAAAAAGATCTTTTTTCGTCTGCTTACCTTATTAAATAAATGGATATTCAAATACAGGATTGGCTGCAGAGTTCCCTCTATTCGTAGTGATGAAAAGGTACATTTTAAGCACATAGTTTTTCCGTCAACTGCAAATGTCTTGAGAATAAAACTGCCTTTAGGACCGTTGATTTTTTTAATTTACCGTTAATTGAAAATTATCTGCCAAGTGACGCAAAATTAGGGACGAATTTGATGCTTTTTTCAACGGTCGCGGCTTTGATAAGGGGATCGAACTTTTTTTTTAATTCGTATCTATCTCGCATAGACCCAAATATACAAAACGTATGCCCAAATTGCGCTGGCACGCCACACGATGTAGCCCATTTGTTTCAATGCCCAGCTGATCCCACTAATCTCACCCCCCTCTCACTATGGGAAGACCCCATTGCAGCTGCCACGTTTTTGTCCCTGGAGATTGCGGACGAAAACGACGACGAACTATAAAACGAGTCCATATAGATACACAGCGGTTCACACCTTTCTGTACCGCTAAAAGAAGAAGAAGAACTTTTTCGACCTCCTCAGTACCGTCGATCATAATTCACACTACATATACTGCATGGCATTATTATAGTAACATTGAAACTGTTGTGCGGTACTCTTTGTACCATGTTTTGCTTCAACCCAGCCAGCATCGGCGTCATGTACCGTGAGCATAGCCACAAATAAGCTTTACTTCATGAATCACGAATCGCCATTATGTCTCTATTGGACGCATTGAAAGCAAGATACATGATATGGTCAGCTGAAGGAATGTCGACGGATCATGCATATAGGAAATATAATGGTTTTCTGCACAAGTGTGATTTTTGTTGCTGGGGTGATTAGAATCACGAACAGTGTTGCCAATTTAGCCGTTTTCCGGCCAAATTTAGCCGGAAACCGTGCTGTTTAGCCGGAAGAAATTTCTAATTCCGGCCGGCCGGAATTGATTTTCTTCGGTCGTTTCTCCGGCTAAAATTATTTTATGATTTTTTTTTTTACTTTGAAACTAGAATAAATTTTTCAATATTCACAAACAAAATAATTAATCGCCGTGAAACTATTTCAATATACACTTATTATCGTGTAATAGGGTAAGTACCTACTGTGGCCACGTAGAGGAAAACTTGCATTTATGTCTCCTGGGAAAAATTTACCGCGGAGACTTGCCTTTCTTCAATAAATTTAGGGTTTCATGTAAACTGACGATATTAGTACCTAGTCTAAGCATGTATTTTACTAACCACCAATATGCTGAATAATTTGCAAAATGGAAGACAGTTTCTTAGATAAAATTCTTTGCTGAGCAATTCTTGAAGCATGGGGGTACCTGAACATTTTTCAAAGTGTCAATTCTTTACCACAGATACGGTATCTGTGGTGCCAGATTAAGCGCTTTTAGCGCTATTCATAGATATTGATAATATCGCCAGAACTTTGTAGTGTTTAACACTAACGTTGTGCACTAATCCGACAGCTTGCCCAGTAAACTACAAAAATTAGATTTAAGTGAGTATATATTTGGGGGGCAACTTTTCCCCTTCTTCAGCACTTAGCTTTTGTGCTGAAGAAGGGAGTAAGTTGCCCCCGAAATATATACACACTTAAATTTAATTTTTGTAGTTTACTGGGCAAGCTACTTACACAACGTCCGACGATTCATAGAAACTACACATTTTCGTAGATGCATTACATTTTGTTGTTGGGTTTGTGGCCACAAATTTATCAAAAATCTACACCATTTCCCGGCCAAGCTCATAATTTTGGAACATCAATTTCGTATCTTTGGAGCATCAAATTCGTAATTGCGAAACATAAAAAATGGAACGCTATCCGTTGTAAAATTGTAGAACAAGAATGTTTACAAAAATATTAAATTTCTTACCAATCTTTACATATTTCTATTCAAATTCTTTAAGAAAAGTGTGTCCTCAAATTATTAACAGAATATTCATCAAAATATCGCAATTGTGAGGGACATTTTCACCATTTACACCAACGATTCTTAACCGGTGGTCCGCGGACCACTAGTGGTCCCTGAGGCGACCCTAGGTGGTCCGCGAAGCCTTTGCTGTTGTTCCCTCAAAATCCGATACGACAACTCTCGAATTTCACGCAGCTCAATCTTAACTTTCTAATAGAAACTTAAATATTGGAGCGTTTTGACTGAGCAGGACAGACTGTTTTCATTGAGAAATTGACCGTTGTGCACTGTGTAAGATATTAAGTGTAGATTATTACGATGAAATTAAATACCGTCAAAATTTGTTTTATGCTTATTTTTTAGGTGACGAACGCAAGATGATTGCGATGTGCAAGAAAACGAGGACGGCCGAGAGCTTGATAGGAATCTTCACTTTATGTGCAGTAGCTACGTGTCTTTATAGACTTGAGGGTTGTTATAATTGTAGGTAAACAGTTCAGGTGTTTAAGGCGATGAATATTTTGAAAACCTATTATTTTCTGGCCAGACCATAATGGTAATTTACATTGCTGAATTAAGATAATTAAGCTATTATTGATCTTCGGTGGCACTTCTAAATACATAGGTTTATGTTGGTACAAAATTAGCCAGCAATGGCATATTTATAGGAGTTAATATAAAAATGTTTGTTGTTCCAGTAAGAACTGTAAGGAAGAGCTTTATAATCTGATAAACAAAACTGGGTTTAAAAATTATGAGCCATCTCTGGATGAAACAAACCGAAACATTGGGCAACACTCTTTACGAAAATTAAGGAGGGTTTTGAAATTCGTTCAGATTTAGCAAAATCGCACCCAGAGTCCTTTACAAAATTATCTCCATCAGTCGACTTTTTCCGGATGATGTTCTTAAAAGAAACAATATCCGTTTGGCATTATTTCCACATTTTTCTAATCGAAAACGTCAACTGACAAGACAACAATAAGTTGTGTTCCAAAGGTAAATTGAATGAATTCTATAAGTTTCCCTATTGATATTACCAAGGTGCAGTACGGTCACCGCAAGAAGTGGTCTTTGGTATAAGATTTCATGATTTGAATCGTTCTTATCACAATAAATTGCAATTTGGTGGTCCGAAACAACTAACGATTTTGATCAAGTGGTCCCTCATGTGCAAAAGGTTAAGAACCACTGATTTACACAAACGTCAAAAGTAAATGACGAATTCTAATGACGAAAGCATACATATGTGTCACTCCAATTTCGATGATGAACATCATGATGGATTATCGTCATGATGATTTTGATATGTGTCTTGGGCCTAAAATATTTAATTTTTAATCAAAGTATAAGATGTCAGGTGCGATGATGGTAAGATATCCACACATAAATACGGTTGCCCTTGCCCATAGTTACGCATTGGACGTTCCTTCTACGAATTTTATGTTCTACAATTTCGAACTTGGACTTGACCGAGAAATTGTATCTGTATACAACAATTTTGACTAGTTGAGCCATCTAACTCCGAACAAAGTAAATTTTGACTGTAACGCCAGCGATTGGAGCATAATATGTAATAAAACCAAGAAATCTGTCTGCATAGTTTACGGGTAGTACTCCAGAAAAGAAATAAAATTATTAAAATCAGTTGTTTACTATATTTTTTCGTAATGTGACTGTTTTGTATGATTTAGCCGGTTTTTTGGCCGTTTTTCTGGCTGAAATTTATTTAGCCGGAATTTCGGCCGTTTTTGAAAAAAATATAGCCGGTTTTCCGGCTAAATTTAGCCATTTTCTAAATTTCCAGTTGGCAACACTGATCACGAATAAGACATGATCATTCATATAGTATGGCTGGAGTAGTGGTTAGGGCGCGCACCTTCAGTGCATATGGTTATGAGTTCGAGACTCACCGTCGCACATGTTTTTTTTAATTATTCATTGATGCATTGAATATATATGATACTTAACTATTAAATAATGTTTACGAAGAACGATTTTACAATGTTTATCAGTAATATATAGGGGGACATCGTCATATACTGCTTGTATGAAAACGTGATGAATGAGTAAGGTATATGTGTTTACGCGTGGTGCATGAAATAAAGATTACAAATGTGTTAAATGCTAGCTATCTTTCCTCCTTCGATACGGACCGGTTTGAATAAAGGTAGTCAAACGAAATTTTGTAGGAAAGGATTGCGAGCCGTGTTTTGATAGCATCACGGCTCTCGACCGTCGTGTGATTCCCGTAGAAGCCAATGCATTTCGATGTCTCAAAAAAAGCAAGTTTCCAATGATAAGGGGAGGTACACATGTGTTAATTTATTACACACGCAAATTTGCCGTTATTCACTGTTTTTTTTTTTGCAAACAAGAGAGGTGCGGTTGGGTTTTTAGAACTGTCGAATGGAACCATGCTTAAAACACTGGTAGACCGAGCCGCAACCTGACCGAAGTGTTTGGCCAACCAGTTTGAAGGTGCTAATTTTTGCGGTGCGATTAGGGTTTCAGAACTGTCGAATCGAACCGTTTCTATTCGAATCAGGTTGCGGTTGGGGCACCAGTATTTTTAACATCAGGGGCGGTCCCCTATCGTATAAAAAGGTTCGAATCGACAGTTATGATACCACATCGACTCTTCAAAATTGGTACTAATTAGCCGAACTCTTCGTTCAGGTTGCGGTTCGGCCGTCCAGTGTAGCATCAGGGAGCGGTCCTCTATCAGATAGAAAAGGTTTGATCTAACAGTTTTGAAATCTCAATGGCTGATTGATACCGTCGCGACTTCGACTATTAATATGCTTGTTATTTAACGTATGTTTGCTTGCTCTGAATATTTCTGGAAACGAAATTCACTACACCGGCCTCAAGCGCTGTTACCGTTACTTTAAACAGAAAATAAAATGAATGATATTAAGGTACTAAATTATTAAAATTAAAAGCTTGCCTTTTTAACCCCTTCGGTTACACCTTGCAAATTTGGCCCTGTTTAAAAAAAAATATACATATTGTGGCTAAAGTTAATTTAATTTGCTCGCTATCTCGAGACATCGAAATGCATTGGCTTAAATGGAAAGCTCACGACGGTCGAGCGAGAGCCGTCAAAACACGGCGAGACGTGTTTTCACATCTCGTGCACGACGAGTCGCAAATTCACGGATTGCGAGCCGTGTTTTGATAGCATCACGGCTCTCGACCGTCGTGTGATTCCCGTAGAAGCCAATGCATTTCGATGTCTCGAGCTTGCGAGCCGTACGGCTCGTCGTTTGTAAGAAGCCTTAAAAGTTCGTAATACAATATTAAAATGGGTTTCCGGCGAATACACGAAACACCGTACGTTACGCCACTGGTCCTAAGAAACGTAAATGGGGAGGCATATTATCGTGTGGACTTTTGTATTTTGACAAATGCATTTGACAATCGGCGTTGCTTTTGATTGGCTAAGTGGCTATTTTTTGGAGTCATAGTCAAAATAGTCATAGGAGAAAATTTGTAGGTATTTCTTGAATAAAACTTTTTTTAACTCACTAGTTGACAACCATGGTTTCATCCTCTCTACAGTTTTAACTTCCACATGTCACTTTGTGACTGTTGATTTGTTTTATATATTTCAACATGCTTAAGATTACATTGCCATGACCAGGAGAAAAGTTTAAACTAGGAGAACTGAAGCCTACATCCGATATCTGGAACGAGATGAAAACAAACAAATAAAACAACTATTGATTAATTCAAGTTCAACAATAAATTTTAATCCATTTTCATTTCACTCTTCCTCTCCACAGTACATCTCGCAAATCTCTACTGCCAATTTTAATAAATCTAATATGGATTGCATACAGGAGATTGTGTGTTTTTAAATTTGAACCATCAAATTATATATATTTTTATTGGTTCTTACATTTCATTCATGTTTTAGCCTGTCTTCATTAAATATTTAATCAATATTATATATATATTTCACTACAAATCATTGTCGCCGACAATTACACTCTCCGCCTTATTTCAAATTTACTTTAGATTTATACAATCGTAAATGTTTTTTATCCAGTTTATGCAAAAATTATACATGTTATACACTCTTTCGAATTATATTTAAATAATAAAACATATTTTTGTAGTTTTTTCACCACAGACTTTTAAATGTAAAAATGAATTGCATTCGCGCTTCATTTCTATACACTGCTCTTCATCATCATCTTCATCATAATTACAGTACAAACAAAACAATTCTCACAGCTTGACTAAATTTAAAGAGTCGTTTCCTATTTGATTACATATCCTTTTTAAATTTTTACCTATTGAATAATTGTAACTATGTTTATGTTTGTTTTCACAGGAGTATAGTGTGTGTGGAAACTAATGAAAGAGAAAAAACGGGTAAAGACCAACGTATTACAGATATATATTATGTATTTTGTTGTTGCATTTCGATTCATCGGTTTTCCATAATAGTGAAATTTGCATACATAGAAGTACATTTATGCATTTTGTATTCAACTATAGTTAAAACCGCTGAACAAGTGCTTTTTCATAATTTTTTGTTTTATCTTTTTCCTTTGATTTATGCATTTGTCTAGGGTGTGTTTGTCGGTGTTTATGAAACAATTTGATTTGTTGCCATCAGTCACATTCAACGGACTCGCGTCTATTAAACATTTAATTTAAAACGTGTTTTTGTTTTTGGAATTGTATTTAATTGATTTGTTTTTTTTTTTTTTGAATCACTAGCTTCTATATAAAAACTCAACATGTAACATTTTTTACGGTTTCTGTGTCTGTTTTTTAATAATTTAGGTTTTAATAATTTGCTTTAATAAAAAAAAATAAAAAATAATCAAATTTTAAATATTACAACAAACAGGATAGCCATGGTAATGGAACTATCCGGACCACCAACTCATTTTTTATTTCTGCAAAAATAAAAATAAAATGTATTCATGAACAATATAGAAAAACTGTAGAATATTTTCAAACCTTCAATTAAATATCTACTTAAAGAGTTGTACATATAGTTTATTTTAGAAATAAAACTGACCTACCGCATTACTTTATCCAGAAGCGTATTAATTCGCGTTTCCGAAAATCCAGGAACCAACTTATGTATGATTTCCTTAACAAATAAATCGCTAACACCCGGACAACTTCGTTCGGCAATCTCGAATGCTGACTTTAAATCGACCATATCTAATGAATTTGTATTTCTACTAGCGTAGTGATAGTAGTTTCTTTGAAGCTGAAATAAAAAAAAACACGTTAGTCGATCTTGAGTGCCAGGTGAAATTCTCAGTCAAGTCTTACCTCTGACAAAAGTGGAAAAATAAAATTATTGAGGCACGGACTATTGGATTGAACCAATCGACTACCATTCTTTGTATTGGGCGGTGAAGATTGATTCGTGATTAGAGCTGTAATACTGCTTCCACTATGCTGTGATGTAACGCAACCGTTATTTCCATTATTTCCGTTATGGCTGTTGTTTATGGTTGGTGACGATGGCGACGATGATGCCGCTATCGCCGATGATGTTGACGATGACGACATTGTATTCGTTAGACTATCTCGGCTACGTCTTAACGAGGACGATTGTCGATCATCGGAGACTTCACCGCCTCTATGATCTAGCTGTGTAATCTAAAATAGAGGAAATTCAATTAATTAATGACTACATAGACGAGACAGAGTTTAAATCACGACATACATCTTTGGATGATCTTTTCTCTTGATCGCGATGTTCCTTTTCAAGTCCCCGCTGTATTTGCCTATCTACTATTTCTTTGTCAATCTCTCGATCTTTCTCCTTGTCACGTAGGATTTGTTCTTTCCTACTTGCATTGTCCATTGAGTGTCCCGATGTGGGTGACATATCCTGCTGATGTTGCTTGCTGGCGGCAGGCTGCGATGACGCTTGTGGCGGACTTGATTGTTGCAATTGTGTTGTACTTGTTGATGTCGGTGACGTGGACATTTTATAGTGATTCAAATTTGTATCACGACCGGACTGTTGACCACTTGTCGGAGACGAGGCTAATGTCGTTTGACCACTCGATGATATCACATTGGAACCGTTATGATGCAGTTTATTCGGTGATCCAAACGTTTCATGATCAAGAACACTAGCCGCTGTTGGTTTGTTACTCGTGAAATTATTAAAGTGCATACCCTTAACAGTCATTATCCAAGGCTCATCGAGATCGCTGTCGGGCTTTGATTCCTCACTGAAATAGACGAAAGTTAAGAAAATTGTTTCAAGATCCAATTTCAATTGATTGAACTTACGAATCTGAGTTTTCGGATTCTGTCTCGCTCTCTTCGCCCTTCTGCGATTTCCATTTCTTATATCTGTCAATTAAGTCGATTAGATACGAGTTCTTCTTAGCCTTTTTAATGAACGGAAATTTAAGTAACTCTTTTGCAGTCGGTCTCTAAAAAAATTAAATTTACTTAAGTTTATTTGTAACAATACATAAATATAAAAAAAACATACGTTCTCTGGATCTTTATTTAGGCACGCTTCAACGAAATCTTTAAAAGGCTTTGTATAGTTTCCCGTCAATTGTGGTGGATTGTTTTTCGGTATCAGAAATAGTACACGCATCGGATGCAATTCGGAATTTGGTGGTTCACCTTTTGCTAATTCAATTGCTGTTATACCTAACGACCATATATCCGCCTTTGAGTCATACATTGATTGTTTTATGACTTCGGGTGCCATCCAAAACGGCGTACCGACAAAAGTATTTCGTTTCGATGTGGTATTTGTTAGTTGACCGGCAACACCAAAATCTGCTAATTTCACATCGCCCATTTCGCTGAGTAAAACATTTGCCGCCTTAATATCTCGATGTAGTTTTCGTTCCGAATGCAAATAGTCGAGGCCTTTAAGAACTTCACGCAATATAATGGCAATGTGCATTTCTTCAAAGGAGCCAGCTTTCATTAAGTCTAGAGCGGATCCACCGCCAAGATATTCCATAATAATCCATAGTTTGGTGCCCTGGAAAGAAAAGAGAATAGGATGTTATGAGAACGGCAAAATATTTTTTTAATGTTTTTTTTTATATCCTTATCTACACCTAAAAAAGCAGCAACAATAACGCATTGGTCTCGGCGATGACACGATCCAAGATAGAGCTGCCTGTAGAAATAGGCTGAGACAATTCCGACAGAACGGGCGATGTGGCTACACCGCAGTCCGTGCGACGCGACGCCATGGAGCGGTATAAAGGACGAGGCAAGGAAGATGCGTTTTTTTCACGATTAGTCTGTCTAATTTCCTTAAATCACCGAACTTCCTCAATATTTTATGTTTGGCTTATCCACTTCGGCTTCGTTTTTTATTTTTATTTTTCTACACTATTTCTTTTGTTAGTATAGTTCGTAGTTTTCCTTGGATTTTACTTCCGACCAACATGCTCTTACGAACATGAGCTGGAAAAACTAATTCACGAAAATGAACGTATTCAAATTTAACAATCAATCAAAATTGGGCTTAGACCCTAATAGTCATGTTATTGGAGATCTTCTACCCTGCCCCAATAATTCTAAAATAACTGGGTTACAATTTCCATAGTACTACGTACGTGTTTCAATGTCATATTTTATACTCTATTTTTTGCCAGGTGTAATGTAAAAGAATGTCACCACAGACTTAATTCCGTAGAGAGCATACACAGGATGATCGCAACCTCTTTATGAATTGCAAATTTAAGTGAAAACCTCGCAAGGGTGTGATTTTTTCCATTCGTTTGTTCACTCCCATATACTATCCGGTCATTCTATTAAAACGCTTAAATATAACCATACTTGCTCCAGTCATACTCATGTAAATTTATTATAATTGTCCAAAATGATATACAATTACTCCGTTAGTACATGTACACAATAATTCCTCAAAGTATGACAGAATATCTGCATGCTTGTAATATACGTGCATAGAAGGCTCGGTTGAAAAAAAAAAAAACGGTTTTATCATTATTTTCTGCGGAGGAATATGACGGACATAAAAGGCATTAGGTATACTTCCATATTTCAGAGACATTCTTTTCGGCATTTTTTTTTTTCGACGGGTGGAAAATATTTCATTATATGAAACGAGGTTGAAGAATTTTGATAACAAAGTTCTCATACAACGACGTGAATTCACAAAAAAAAAAAAAAAATAATGTTGGGAATATTTATTTGATGAGATTATAGAGATTTTTCGACAATAGAAAGTAGAGCAAATGTGTAGGAGGGTATATTATTGCCTACATTTTAGCAGGTATATTTTTTTAAATATCTGCCCTTAGCTGAAAATGTATGACTTTAATGACGCTGCGAAGGCGAACGCTTATATAGGGTTTTCCAATTAGAACGGGTAGATGTTTGCAGCTTGTAGCGGCCTGTTTGTTTTTTTGGCGTCGGTCTAGTCTATTCTGTTGTTCACTATCACCATGTCAAGTTACACGGCGCTAAGTGCTACACAGCAGATGCCACGATGCACATTCTGCAATGACATGAACGATTTGACGGTAAGGTTATTTCTCGTAGAGGTGATAGTGCGATTTAACCACGCTAGACTTTTTCCTGTGGTTATGAAGTCGCAGATCTATACCAATAAGCCGCTCAAATTCAGCAGGATCTATGCGACAGAGTCATTGAAAATTGGACCACTCGGATTCGTGTTACCGTGACAAGCCGCAACGGACATTTGAATCCCAATCGGTTGGGACTTTTTATGCCATCATCTGGGGACCATCCCCAACCAGAATCAAAAAAAATTCCGATGTAGGATTTTTGTCGTTCGATGGCCATATTTTGGTCCAATTTTCTTAGACTAAATATTGTCTAAATAAATAAAATTGTATTTATGGGGGAGTTGAATTTCCACTCAGACTAGGCACTTTGGTTTTGTTTATTTTTTTCTTTAACCCGACTGCATTATACTCCTTCTTGAGATCCAGCGCTATAACGAAATGAAATTTCGTTCTGGGGAGTGTTAGCTAGGACTCCCGATGTTATTGTAAAAGCGTAGAGGAGCAGCTAAAGAGATGGATAGAGGAGCATCTGAAGCGCTTGGGCTCCTATTTTAAGGAAGCATATGTCCCTAAATGTCTCCAGCCGACTGTAGGATAATGTTTCTTTCTATGGTATGTTTCAGCAGGAGATGCGATCCTGTAGAACCAAGCAAAGCCAGAATTTAAAACGGACATTGATCTCGCAAGTGGCATATGCAGTCAGCCAAAAATAGCACTGAATATAGACGAGCTGCGGTCTGAAAAGCAGAATCGGAGGCCAGTTGAATGTAATCAGAATCACCAGTAAAAGTCTAAACACGTTCAGGGGCCTTTTTTTTCGTTAAATGGTGCAGAAAATCATTCTCGACTGTCCTTTCCTAAATTTAGCTCTATAATAAAAACAAAACAGATGCGACAGTCCAACATTGGACTAAGGCCGCAGATGTGTTAGTGACATGCAATTCCCAAGATCCTCACTGCTTTTTTGTTGAGGTGTTGAGATCAACAGCACGCTCAGCAATGTTATTTATCCCCATAAATGGGTACTCGTTTAACATCTGAGTGAGATCATAGTTTGTACAAGGGGCGTGAGTTCGAAAAATACCATAAACTTAATTCGTTCACGGAAAGTCTCGAACTCATGACGCTGTGCACCGAAGGTGCGCGCACTAACCGTTACACCAGCCAGATTACTCTAAATTTTGCCTAACAATACGATTTCAACTCCTAAGAAAATGTTGATGTTGAAAAAATTTCGAGCTTGGAGCACATTTTCGAAAACATATTCGTTAAGCTGCATATCCCTAGCAACGTATTTGTGGGCAAATTGCAAAAATTTTCTAAGACTGTTCGCGATAATTTCAAGTCTCCTCTGAGCTACTTAGCCATCAAATTCTTGCTTCCTTGAACTCTTTTGAACAGTTTCAGTGTGTACATCGATATCTGATTGAGTTTTCACAATTTGGGTCAATTTAGAAGGGCGGAGATTAGGGCTACTCTCAGAAAAGAGAGTATAAAAGGCAGGAAACGAAAAACTACGTAAGATATGAACGAATTCGGTTGCGGAATGAGACGTGAAGTGAAAGGTAGGGATAAAGTTGCCAAACTGGATTTTGTATCGAGGTTTGACACATTGTTTTCCAAAATGTAAAGATTATCATTGAACCAGACCGGTTTTAAACGAGCTTTTGACATATTTTTTTCTAAAATGTACATACTTATTTACGATTATGGATCGTGCGAGTGTTGCGACGCAGTGTGTTTGCAGTTGCGCATGTATAGGAATTCTATCGCCAAGCTACCATGCGATTATATGGGTATTTCTTCTTCATACTTATACTCAAAGGGGATACTCTCATTCAGTGGCGTAACGTACGGTGTTCCATGTGTTCGGTCGCACACGAGCCCCCAACCCACAGGGGCCCCCTAACGTAGTGAAGAGGAGTGGACAATTTTGGACTGTGATTAAAAAAAAATACTAGATTTCTTATTCATAGACACATTGAAGCCTAATTTAAAACAAATTAACAAGTTAAGAGTGATCTTAAATGAAACATTTATTTTACTTCGAACCAGTTTGATATGAGAACTTCAAGGAACATCTTATTGTTTCGCTGAAGAACTACATTTTCGTTACCAGGTCATCCGCCTTAGGGAACATTACGCTATCAGCTCTCGATACGGGAATTTCTTCTTCTTTTTGTCGACACTAGCTACAATCAGCAGCAGTCGCCATATAGCGGAAAATATTTGTAACACTTCTTATGAGAACGGATAGCGGAATAAGCCTATTTCTTTTTTAAAGAATGGCGAGGACTTAAATTTAATTTTATAATTTTGAGGAAAACGCTTGGCTGCCTATTGACTGTTCTACAAAATATTCGTTTTATTTTCACAGGTATGGTATTGAGTTAAATGCAAATATTAATTTAATTTTTGGTTTTGTCATATGTGGCGTGGTGCCTTGCCCTGTATGCTCCTATTCTCACTAAATATTGATACAATACATTTCTAAGTAATTATTCAAAATGAATCAAAATTAAGATAATTTCAGAAAACGGTTTTGTAATCTGAATAAAATGAACAAAAGAATTGCCTTCACCCAATAACAGCTCTGATACTAAAGGTAAAATCCAATTAACAGAAAAAATTCAACGGTTTCATAAAGCGATTTAAAACAAAATCCCTGACTAAATCTATAAGAAAGCTTGGTAAAATGTGGTTAATTTTGCCTATGTTGCAAGAAAAAACAGTTTTAGTCCTGCATCAAATATTCGGAATGTACATTTAAACGGATTCTACTCTACTGTCAAGTTGTGTAAAAAGTTAGGACGATAAAGTGAACATGATTCGAGATTTCATAATAAACCTAAATTTGTGAAGAGTGTAAATCGCGTTTTTACACACACCCTAATAACCGCCTACAAACAAATCCTGGATTTGAATTGGAAAACAAATAATTTCAACCCGCTTACTCGATTGAATCGTAGGGTTTTAGTATATACTGTCATCATCATCATCAATGTGGCACGATAGCCCGACGTCGGGCCTTGGCCGCCTGAATCGTTGACCTCCAATTGTCGTGGTTACGTGACCTTGTCCTCCAGTATCGGAAGCCCAGCAGCTGGTGGGCGTCTTCACCTACGGAGTTCTCCCAGCGAGCTCTCGGTCGTCAACGTATATACTGTCGGTAGTGTGAATCCTCGCATGTCAGTTGGTGTAACCAAAAGGGACCATCAAAAGTACCTACATCCGAGGTAGCTTGTCTATAGAACAACCAATAACCGAAAAGCTGGAATACCGACAAATGGATTGGAATTGCCATGTTGAAAGGCGTCCGCCTGATAACCCCACAAAGAAAGCGATACCCAAGGCTAGAGGCAGGCCGAAGAACACCTAGATGTGTGAAAAGAAAAAGCAACAACAACGCATTGGTCTCGACGATGACACGATCCAAGATAGAGCTGCTTGTGGAAATATGCTGAGACTACATAGCAGGTCGACCGTCGCGACGCCATGGAGCGGTATAAAGAACCAGGCAAGGAAAAAGAAGAAGTCTAAGTCCCTTTAAATATAGTTCTGGAGTTACAAGTAACTTCAATATTTTTCCAAATTTACAACAGCGTGTACTAATGAGCAAAAATAGTGGTTTCAACAATTTTGTTTAATTATAAATTACACTTTGTGGGGGCCCCCATTTCGATCTCGCACACAATAAATTTTAGAAACGTTACGCCACTGCTCTCATTATAGGGGACTGAAAAAACTTCATCCCGGGCTCAGATAGACACCGTATGGCTTTCTTTGGATAGTTTACAATAATTGCTTTTCTAGAAAAACGGTTAGTTATTTGCTGGATTGTTGCACTGATTTTGGAAAACAAAGGACCAACCATATTAACCCTTAACTACATTCGTGGGGGACTAGGGTCCCCAAGGTGAAAATTTATATACTTATCTCAAATGTTTTAAATTTGATGCGGTTCGACTTTCGCGTATTTGTAGCACTACGTTAGAGCTTGCAAACAGAGAAAAAGCGCAGGATTGCAACTTATAGGTTAGAAGCTGTAAGCTCTTGGGGGACTTAGGTCCCCCACGAATGTACTTACGTAAGTAAAATTTTTTTGAACTTCCGATATATTCGCAATTTTTTTCTTGTATTTTGCAGTTTTGATTAGAATTTGACATTATAGTAAATAGAAAATATATTTTACTATTCCAATGGAAGTGAAATCACGACGACTTTTGCAAAATCTTTCAATTGGATCGACTAGGGCGGGAGGTCGCACCAAGTATGGCTTCGGATCATCAGAATCAAACGCAATCTCTATTTTTCGATCTTTTGAGTCCAGAACAGTTTCTTATATTTTAAGAATTGCAGATAACGAGGAAGAACAATAGGTGGTGGCTGTTATGGCAGAACGACTGTACCAATTTCTAAGGAAAAATTCATGACAAACTGGCCCTTTTTTTCCGCTTGTGATTTTCAAGTCTGTTAACTATGCTTAAAATTATAGTTATATTTTTCATTCCTTATTATGTGAACAACGTAAAAAGCCGACTAGCTTCTTTGTGGAATAACATTTGAATTTTGATTCGACGTTTGAAGTATGCACTGAAAGTGTACCATGCGAAATTGCCACTTTCTATAATTGAAGCTTCAAACTTTACATGCAGCTTTCAAATCTTTCAAAAATGATATTTTTGCATTTAATATTCTAATCAGAGTGGACGAAAACGGATTGATTTCGCCGTACGTTTTCAGAAATCACCGAAAAGTGTTCACAGTGCACTGTTTGTAATTTCATATGACAACTGACAATAATATTTTGCCTATAAATCGTTCTAAGTTTAAAAATGTGCTGGTGCAGTCATCGATAGTCATTTACAACATATTTCGTCACTTCAAACTGACCGTCCATTCCCTTATCATGGAGAAATTAAGAACATTGGCAAACACACGAAACTGAACAATTTTTTCGGGTGTCAGTTAAAATATTGGAGTGAGCCGAAATGTGCTGAATAGGGGAATTTAGGTTTGAGACCTGGGTGCTTATACCTTTTCATTTGAAAAAAATCAAGGCTTCATAGAAAACACGCAAAATAGCGTATTTTCAATATGTCAATTTGTATGGGAATTGAAATGTTTTCGGGCTGTTTTCATACGAAAACATGAAAATAGCCCCAAATTACATGATTTCGTTCACTATGAACGTATTATTATACACGTCTATGATTTGTTTTAGTTTAGGAGTCGGCATCATTTCCAAAATTAAATGTATTAAAAATCACATTTGGTAATGGGGGACCTGGGTCCCCCACGAGTATATATGTGTAGGCCAAAAATAGCGAGTGTAGCTGAGGGTTAACGATATTCCCTCTTGGTGATGTGTGACTACCAATTACCCAATTTTAGGAATTTTCTCTTTGCATCTCCACTAATCAATTGATTTTAATTAATTTAGTAATTAATTCAATAATAATATTTATCAAAGAGGATACTTTCCTGGACGTTTAGAAGAAAATTAGTATATCCCAAAACTTGTTAACATACATACATATTTTAAACGATAGACTCATTCGAATAAGTGGCTTACTTTGACTTCGACTCACTGTAAAAAACTATCAAAATCAAGATTCCATAAGTGTTACATCATTTGGTGATAGCTTTTTAAGTATACCACCCGAAACAGGTTACCCGCAATGTTGGATGCAAGTTATATCCATGTGTGTATCCAATGCAAAAAACTACTTCTATAGATGCAAAGATATTCGCTGTGTACCTATATTTATGGATCTATTCTATACACAACACATGGCCTGAATATGCCCACCAAATATTTGCAGGATAGCCTACTATGAGCAAAACTATAGTCATTAATGTACATATTCCAATACAGCCATTAAATTAGTAAGAGAAACGGCGAAAAAAAGAAGACGCGGAATCTTTGACACTGTTTATGTTTTGAACGCCACCATCAGATTAGGAACATTTTTTATTCAATCGTTGAAAAATAACACAATTCACATGTTAGCGACATAGGTATTTTGTTTCTGCTGGAAAATACGCGCTGACATATTTACCCAAGTCAGCAAATGATAAATCTGCAAAAAAAAACTCCTAATCAGCCCATCTCAAACATGAAACAAACTTTCTGAGTTTTTCGCTTAAAAGTCAATACGTATTTTGTAGGTGAACAGCGGCTATAAACTTGTTTATATGTGACGAGTTGTATAAACTGGAGAAATGCAGGTTTTTGTGTTTTCTAAAGGTCGTTCGTTGTGTTTTTGCGTATGTTGTGAAGACATAATAACATAAAATCAATTAATATGCATACAAAATTCTGGGTCAGCGAAAGAAATATAATATTCGATGAATTTATATTTAAATATCCACTGGGGCATTGGTGGCATTGAGTGAGACGGACAAATGGTAAGGTGTATCACTATTAACTGCTCTGACATGATTTCATTGTCATACATACATATTTACGAAATTCTTAGTCAAGTTTATGTAAAATTGTGCAGGGTGTAAAATGCAATGTGCTCTGTCTGTCCCTCTTATTATACCCTACACCTATAGGGTATATTGTTTTTATTTCGCCAATATTATGTAACACCTCAAAGCAGCCACCGGAGGTACGGAGCCATATATGTAAATGCTCAGGATCTGTCCCTGATTCGAATAAGCCATATCCGTCTGTCGATCTGACCGTGAAAACTCCCGAAACAATGAAGCTAGCGTTTTAAAATTTGGGTCAGATGTTTGCTTCGATAAAACCCAGGAAGGTATTGAAAATTGCTTAAATCGGAACAAGGGTTCCCCCTACCTCCCATCAATACAAATGACCCCTCCATGATAGTTTAATTCGGCAATAATTTCAGCTAGCGACCTGAAATTTTGATTAATGCTTTGATTATGACATGCAATATTCAACAAGAAAAAATTGTCAATTTTGCCTATTTTTTGTCATTTTTACAACCTTTTTTCGTTGATTGTATAATAGAACTATTCCTGATGGTACCTTCCTGAGCATGCTAAGTTTAAATGTACAGGCATGAGAAGAGATGCAAACCACTCGCACTAGCAGTCAAAAGCACTAGATAGACTACACCCGAGGCGATGTATTAACAAAATTAAGCTTTAACTCTATAAAAAAGAGAATCTAAAAGTTGTTTTTCAAATTCACCGAAGAATCATTATTGTCTCTCTTCTAAGCTTAACGTCCTTTTCACGCCTCTCATAACAATAAAATCTATGGCTTGCGTTTTCAAAAGATAAATCCATTTACAAATACAACTTTTCTTCCTTGAATTCATATTATGTATGGTCCTTTTTACTATGTTCATATTTATAGAACTTGCCATGAATTAAGAATAAATACAATACTCAGGAAAAATGTACGTCTATGTGCGTCAAATCCAACGCTTTCATTTTGTCAGATTCTTCTTCAATGAAAACTGATGTACGACTAAATCTATATATTTATGGGGATCAGTCGATATAACTGACAATCTTGTCACACCCTCGTTGCTGCAAATAAAATGTGGCTGGAAATTCAAAAGAAAAATTCAGTCTAGTGGAAGATATTGAGTATTCATCGTGTAAGCCTGCACATTATCCTTCGTTTTTTGGTATATGATACAATGAAAGCTCTATTTCTATGATATTGGTCCCATTAGTGTAGTTTTTATATTATTATAAGCTATATCCTTTAACAGATGAGTAAACTTTAACCATACAATATTGGCGTGGAGATGAGCATAAGAAGAGAGTAGTATGGTCATATCGTATATCATTCATTAGAAATTGAAAAATTCTTTTTAAATTAACTTGTACAATATAAATAAATGTACAGGATTGCCCAAATAAGACCCACCAATGTTGAACACGAACAACTTTTTTATTATAAATATTTTTACTTTTCTCTTTTTCTGCTTATAATTCAGTTTTTGGAAATTTATGGGAGATCTATACTCCTAGAGAAATCATTGGTATGGAAAAAAGAAAAATTATGGGGGGGGGGCAATTCAATCACAAGAAAAACAAATTACTGTACTGGAAAATTTTGTGTAAAGTCTATATTGTATGTATTTTGCTTTACAAAAATTATAAAATCCAAAATATGTGATATAGAAATTTAGAATGAATCGGGCATTTTTTGCTTCGGTTTTTTAAATTTCGGCAACGTGTTTTTCATTTCATTAAATTACTAGAGTTTCCTTTTATGGTGAATAAACTTAGGTATAAAGTTTATTCATCATAAAAGGAAGGAAATTATATTTGTTAATAACTAATGTGAAAGGTTGGTTGGTTGCCTTCCATACCGTACAGTTACAAAGGGTTGTGTAAATTTTTCATTAAGCACAAGTCTATTCAAATTTACGAGCAAGTTATATGCAACCCCTCTCAGAAAAAATGTCAGCATACGCCTTTGCGTTTTTATTTAGTATATGTGAATTGTGATAGTGAACAAAATTGCGCCATTATTTTTTTGTTGATGCCCACTCTGGACTAACTCATAGAGTGTGTTAGAATGGTTTCTCTAAGTATATACACTACACTTCTTGTCAAAAATATATTGAAACAATAAGTAAATAAATTAGATAAAGCCCCATATGGAAAAAACCTAACAACAAACAAATCTATTAAAAGCCAATATTTTCCAGATTTCTAGAACATAAGTTCTATTCATAAATAAGAAAAAAACTAAAATCCTAAAACGCTCTTTTCACGCCTCCCTAAACAATAAAATCTCTATAGATACCGTTTTCGAAAGATAAATCGATCTATATATCTTCCTTTTTGTGGATTCGTGTCGTCTTCAGTCCGATATACAGTCCTTTATATGTAGCACGTTCTTATTTATATAAACTTGCCATGAATAACGTGCATATAACAGTAGAAGGGAATGTTCTTCTATGCGTATAAAAAGTCCATCACATCCTATAGCGTTTGGCCGGAATTTGCCATGATAAAAATACACCTATCCCTCGATTTACACGGAAGGTTGGTTCCTGAGAAAACCGTGCAAATCGAGATTCTCTATTTTATATGGGAAATCCGTGTAAATCGAAAACATGGAGTAATACGTGAACACCTTGCTTTATTTTGAGAAATGAAGGCAAATATAACAAAAGTAAACATAAATCATTCACAAGAAAATATTTTGTTCATAAATTGCCAGTATAGTAATTCAGTTTTAAAGCCGTGAACCGCTGTGCATGTCTGTGGATATGCTCTAAGTTTCGTCTTTGTTCTCGCCTATTGTTTCAAGCGACAAGAACGTAGCAGCTGCTAGAGTGAGGTTAGTGGGTGCAGCGGGGCATCTGAACAGGTGGTCCACATCGCGAGGCGCACCACCGCAGCTCGGACAAATGTTCTGGATGTCCGGGTCTATTCAAGAATTGAGGCGCGAACAAAAACTCGACCTAAGCTGCGCTAGTGTCGCTCTTTTGGCTCTCGGGAGCCTAGTCTCCTCAGGTGATACTGCTGTTGGGGGCGCTAGGACTCTATTCGTTCCTTATCTCCCTATTGATCGATTCACAACGGTTGTGTGACTATCTGCGATGGCCGCATGGTATGTTGTGTCATAAAATATATCGGGAGGTACCCGTTTGTATCTATGGACATTTCTCCCGAAATCTCTTACTCCACTCCTGACATGTCGTGGAGGGGGAGTGTTGCCCAAGAGATGATGGTTTGGGTGATCTTCTCGATAGCAACCGAGCTATTGTAGAGACAGGAGAAGATTATTATCACGCACTGGTAACATGCTGGTTTCCTGATGAAGATGATCCTAGGACCATGGGCGTAGCCAGGATTTCGATCAGGAAGGCCCGAAATTTTTTCAACAGCATGATTTTCTTTGGAGTTGAAATTGTCGGTCGCGAAAATATTGTTAGGCAAATTTAAGAGCCACATTTTAAGAAAGGACAGTCGAGAATGATTTTCGACACCACTTTACGAAAAATGGCCCTGCACGTGTTTAGACTTTTACTGGTGATTATGATTACATTCAACTGGCCTCCAATTTCAGCTTTTTAGAACGTAGTTCGTCTATATTCAGTGCTATTTCTGTCTTCGGGCTGCATATTCCACTTGCGATTTAAAGGAAATAGACAAAGATATCAGTTTGTGTCTGTCACTGTTTTTCTTGTGACCAAAATTTATAATTTTTTTTTTTTTTTATAGAAATACGGTTTAAGGTTTTGATAGGATTTCCTCCAAATTTAACAAAATATTGACTGTGGTTAAATTTAGCTACAAAATGAATCTTGATCAAAGAACTTGAAAGACACGGAAATATGAGACTCGTTCTTTACAAGGTTCTTAACTAGGCAAAGCTGTATACCATTTGTAATTAAATCCCTTTCAGATGCAATGAAGTTAAATTCCACTTGGCGGAGAGACCTTCATGTGACGGTTTAAATTGTGTTCTGCATCCCAGAAGTCATGAAATGAAACGCATGACTATATGACTATATTCTCGCAAAACCTCTCTAAGGGAAAGATTTCTATTTCTGATCTAATTATGTTATCGATTCATGATGCCCACACGTACGTATCCCAGTTACAACTATCAAGAACCAGAAAACTACAAATATTTTAGTTTTCTAGACTACAGTTTCAGCCGCATTTGCGTAGTGCCTGGAATCAAACTCGCATTTTTACGCCTTCAAGCATTGTAAAATTCAGCCTATTTTTGTATTACAACGGTAAGAACTTTTTACCAAAATCATCAGCCAGAGGGAGGTGACAACCGCTCATCCCTGCCCCCTCTGGCTACGACCATGCCTAGGACGACGTCAGGTGGGAACCTGTAGCGATACGCAGAGCAGCGTTCTGGCATGCCTCGATCTTATTCCGATTTGTGTCACAAACAGTTTGTAACTAATTTGATCACAATTTTTTTTATTAAAGCTTGGTAGCTCCGTCTTTTCTTCACCAGTGTCATTAGCAACAGCATTGCGATTGCTGTTGTATGCTAATGGTTGAAATACATTTCCCGCGTCAGCTTCGGCAGAGGCATCGGCATCAGCAGAAAAATTTCAATTTAGAACACACGCATTTGCCTTTGATGACCCACATTGACAGCAGCGGCAGAAGCATTTTTTCTGCTTCTGCTTCAATATGGGTCATCAAAGGGAAATGCGTGTGTTCTAAATTGAAATTTTTCTGCTGATGCCGATGCCTCAGCCGATGCTGACGCATCCAATCTATTTCAACTATAAGTATGGCGATTAAATCTTCTTCATCTGTCATGATTTCGGCAATATCTGATTGTCTTATGTCCCCAAAACCTTCTCCTATCCTATGGGCCAACTTTGTTATTTCAAAAACTTCTTGCATTGGCACATTCTCAACTACATCAGGTCATCGACTTTCCAGCAGGCATTCAATGTTGACTTCTTCATCTTATTTAATGTCACATGTTTTATGCAATCTAAGATTGCAAATTTTTTTGCATGCGTCAATTATGTCAAGAGAAGAATCATTTTCCATTTTCTCCAAAATTTACTTAAACGTTTGCTTTATGTAAAGAGCTTTGAATGAATGAATGAATTTTGCCTTGGTCCAAAGGCTGAACTAGGGACGTTGTGTTTTTGGGCAAAAACACAACTTCAACGTTGTCGTACTGAATGTGAGTTGAATGTCCGGGCGCATTGTCAATCAACAGCAGAGCTTTAATTGGCAGGCCTTTCTTGTTTAAATACCGTTTGACGTCAGGTATGAATATGTTGTTGAAACACTCAGTAAAGAGCGTTGCAGTCACCCATGCCTTTTTGTTAGCCCTCCAATAAACATGGAGATGATTTATTTTTAACCCCTTAAATAAAGGGGATGCTTTAGATTTGTTGATCATTAAGGGCTTCATTAAATAGTCTCCCGAAGCGTGGCTGCCAAACAACACTGTGAATCGACTTTTCATTTAGAAAAACCGTGCAAAAGTGAATTTTGCACCGGCAATATCGTTTAAATCGAGAAAATGGGTTCTATTAAAAACCCGTGTAAAACTGAAATCGTGCAAAAAAAGTGCCGTGTAAATCGAGGGATAGGTGTAACATGTACGACTATCTATCTATATTATACATTTATGTACCATGTCTATAATACCACCAAAATCATTTTACACTGCCGTTCACACGAATAAAATGTATAGCTGAAAATCAAAAGCAGAAGTCAGTCTAGTGGAAGATATTGAGTATTCATCGTATAAGCCGATATTATCCTTTTTTGTTGGTAAATTGAAAGCTCTACTCCTAATTTTGTTGCCGTTAGTGGAGTTTTAGGTATAAGCTAGATGTCCCTTAGCCTTAACAAATAGACCGACTTTAAATACAATTGATGATGGAGACGTCACTGACGATAATTTAAGCATAGGTCAGGCGAAAGTGACATGCTATTAAATTTAGAATGGGCGAGAAAATCCCTAGCCATGTGTCTGATTTACTAGAGCAGCGGATCTCGTTAATGAATTAAGATAGACCAATGTGTAAGGAAAATCACCATAATACGAGTATAACGATTTTATTTTGCATTCATTTCGAATTTTATCCACAACGAACAAAAAACTAGTTCCTATGGTAATTGGTTATATAAGAGGTTGATTTATGCTATTTATCTGCATTTAAGCTAAGGATTGATTATTCTAGGACTCTTTCATTCTCCCAAAATGTGCACCGCAACATATTCTACATCGGCCTATTGATACCCTGAAAACATCTTTTTTGATCCTCTGAAAATAATTCTTTTCGGACTCTTGATTGATTGTATAGGTTTAATATGGCGATTAAGACCTGATTGGCACCCCTATGGATTAATTGACATTTTGTTTCAAACTCTGCGGTTAATCAAACCCGAAAAATCAGAAAAATCAGTTCATCACAAAAGGACCAAAATCGTGAAAAACCCCTAAATTTTCGCTGTTTTTCTTTTGAAACTATTGATTTCAGCGAAAAACTCTCCATAAATATGTTAGAGAGCACATGATTGCGCGTCCAAAGAGACATTATGTAATATTAAAAATCCATTAGGCGGTATTAATTCAATTGATAATTTAAGTTTGCCATTTTTAGCATAGTTCCATATTATGAATTAAATTTTAAGATTGAATGGTTTGTTATTTTTGGTCGCAAAAGTTGAATTTTTATTGTTCTTTATTTATTTTGGGGTGCTGACACCGAATCCGAAGCCACGAAGCTTCCAACGAAACAGGGTCAAAATCGCAAAAAAAAACCCAAAAATTACTATCAATTGTAGCGATACCTCTTAAC
This sequence comes from Microchrysa polita, assembly GCA_949715475.1. Lineage (NCBI taxonomy): Eukaryota > Metazoa > Arthropoda > Insecta > Diptera > Stratiomyidae > Microchrysa > Microchrysa polita. The sequence goes on along the minus strand of OX454418.1, from coordinate 84,813,559 downwards.
GCATTTTGAAGATTAATATCGCATTGGACCCGCAATGATGTTTTCTCTAACATGTTCATGGGTAGGTTTTCGGAGAAATGTATAGCTTCTTCTTCTTGTAGCGGTGCAGAAAGGTGTGTAACCTCTGTGCATGGGCACGATTTATGGTTCGTCAATGTTTGTGTCCGTGAGGTCTAAGGACAAAAACATAGCTGCTGCGATAGGGTTTTCCCACAGTGATATAGGGGTAAGATCAGTGGGCGCAGCGGGGCATTGAAACAAATGGCCCACATCATGAGGAGTACCATTGCAGTTTGGACAGATGTTTTGGATGTCCGGGTTTATGCGAGAAAGGTACGAATTAAGGCGTGAACAAAAGCCCGACCGAAGTTCAGCTAGTGTTACTCTGGTGGCTCTCGGGAGCCTAATCTCCTCAGGCGAAATTTGTGGTGGGCGCTCTGAGAGGACTCTATTCGCACCTAAACTCGCGATAGACCGATTCACTTCTTCAGTGTGGATCGCTGCAATGGCAGCTCGGTATGTAACTTCATCGTAAGGGTCCCGTTTGTATCCCTGAACCTCTCTCTCAAGGTCTCGTAAACCACGCCTGACATGTCGTGGTGGAGGAATTCGGTCCATGAGATGATTATTGGGATGATCCTCACGGTAGCAACCAACAAGATACTGTTTTGAGAGTAGGAGATTGTGATCACGTATTGGCATCAATTTTGTCTCCTGATGTAAGTGATCCTGGGCAGACATCAGAAGGCAACCTGTCGCGATGCGTAGAGCGGCGTTTTGGCAGACCTGAACTTTGGACCAGTTTGTGTCACATAGACTATGTGTCCAAACTGGGGCTGCATAATCAGCGGCCGCTCGACCCACCGCTTTATAAGTAGCTAGCATGGTTTCTTTATCTTTGCCCCAGGTACTACCAGCTAGAGCTTTTAGGATGTTGTTCCTACTGCGCATTTTTTCACATACTGAAGCTGCATGATTCGCAGACGTCATCATGTTCTCTAGGTGAAGCCCGAGAATTTTAGGGTTTTTAACAGTAGGAACAGAATTGTTGCCAATACGTATATCCATCTCCCATCTGATGTCCTCCCACCAAGTGGTTAGAAAAGTCGCAGAAGATTTGGACGCAGAGATGGTGAGGTTTCGGCTTTGGAAAAATGCCTGTAATCGTCCTAGATAGCGATTAATTCGGAGGCGCATTTCATCCTTATCATTCCCTGTGGCGAGTACGGTGCAATCGTCAGCATAGGAAATCACCTCGATTCCTTCAGGTGGTGTGGGAAGGCCGGACATGTAGATGTTGAACAGAGTGGGGGAGAGTACCCCTCCCTGTGGAACACCTAATTTGATTTTCCTAAGCTTAGAACGTTTGCCTCGAAACTCGGTGAAGGAGTGCCGACCAGCTAGATAATTGGCAATCCAACGGTTCTCTTGTACAGGAAGATGCATATTCAACAGGTTTGCTAGGAGCATTGAATGATTGACCTTATCGAATGCACTTGATAGGTCTATTGCCACCAGAATAGTTCTGTGACAACGACTGCGTTGATTTAGCCCATCACGAATGCGTGTAGTGATCGCATCGAGGGCAGTGGTGGTACTATGCATCTTCCTGAAGCCATGCTGGTGAGGTTCTAGCTTCGCATGTGCAACAAGAGTGGGGTGAATAAGGGCCTCCAGCGTCTTTGCGACAGGAGAAAGTATCGTAATGGGGCGGTAGGATTCCCCGAGATTTGCGCTCTTCCCTGGCTTGAGACAGGGAACAATTCGACCTGTTTTCCAGATTTCAGGGATGGCAAGCGTGGACATCGACAAGTTAAAGGCGGCCGTGAGATACTCAATGGCTGGAAGGTCGAGATGTTTCAACATGGTCATCGAAATGCCATCTGGTCCGAGGGCCTTGGAGTTTTCAGCATTCTCGATGACTTTTTTAACCTGGTCCGCTGTAAAAGATGGTATGGTGTCAACAATCCGGCTGCGAATCCGTCTTCTAATTTTGCGCTTGAGGCCGTCAGACTTGGGATGTTCAATAAATTGTTTATTGAACAGGCTAGCACACTGAAGAGGATCGCAGGTTTTAGTGTTGCCAAATTCAATGGCGTTGTTGCCCTTTTCTTTCCGAGGATTAGAAAGGGCGCGGACGGTAGACCATAATTTGCTGACACCTTCATTGAGGTTACATTCATCGAGGTGCTGATTCCATTTCGCCCTCCTATAGTCTTTAACTTGTCGGTCAATTTCGGAGTTGAGCTCCTGAATTCTGGGATCTTCAGGGTGAGCGCTTCTGATCTGATCACGTTCATCGGCTAATCTGGCGGCACTAGTGGGAAAGTTAGGCCGAACTTTCGGGATACGTCCTGCCGGAATAAAACGTGCCGCGGCTGTGGTAATGACGTTCCTAATATTTTTCTCGGCCTCATGAATGGTGATAGGTGATGTTAGCTCGATGAACTTCGCCGACGAGTAAGCTTTGAAACCATCCCAATCGGCTTTCTTGTGATTGACAAACGTTCGCTTCTCTGACTTAGTCATGTTCGCTGGTTTGTCAATCTTTATAATGATTGGGAGGTGATCTGATTTAAGGGTGGTACGTACTTCCCATCGGGAAGCAGCAATTAGGCTGGCACTGACAATAGTTATGTCAGGAGAACTGCTGCAAGTGCCCACGACTCTAGTCGGCGAGTCTTCATTAAGTGAACAGAATTCTGAGGCGTCAAGTGATTCGGCGATAGTTATACCCCTGGCATTGTTGTTGAGGTCCGAATGCCAGAGCTCATGGTGCGCATTAAAGTCGCCAAGGATGACCCTGTGCTCTCCGGAAAGGAGAGGACCAATATCGAAACGATAGCCAGAAGGGCAACTGGAGTGAGGTGGTACATATATATTAAAAATTTCGATATTAGTACTCCCTGATGGAACTGAGATGGCTTGAATTTCCGCCGTACCGTCAGCAACTACATCTAGTACACAGTAATGTACGGACTTGTGTATTAGGAAGGCAAGTCCACCTCCAGGGTGAGAATCATCCGTGGCGGCCGGTCGATCTTTCCGCAGTATAACATATTCGCTATGGACGCTTAGAGACGAGTTTGCGTGAAGCAACGTCTCTTGGATGGCGGCGATGAGAATTCTGTTGGAACTCAAGAAGTGTGTGATCTCAGCGATTTTTCTGTGAATGCCATTACAGTTAAACTGTAATATAGATAGTGCAGTGAAAACTGCTGGAGGAGGAGGGCCAAGCGTAAGACTGGGTCTGGCATTCCTTATCATATTGTTTGGCGGTGTAGGGGGCAGTGGTGGGGAAGGTGGGCTGGGAGCAGCCCTGGGTTGCCCGGAATTTATACAACCTGGCGCAACATATGCTAAGGAGTGTTGACCTTGTCTTCGTAACCCTGAACACCTAAAGTGAACCCATTCCCTGCAGCAATTACACTGCACTGATCTGGCATTCGAACCGATACGTTGGTTGCAGACACTACAAATCCATACCTCTGGGCCTGGATTTGTTTCAACACCGGCGCGAATTAGTAAAATTGAGAGCAGCCGCGCCGAGATGTAATGCTCCCAATATGACGAAAAAACACATATATCGTACCCACACATATACACAGACAAACACAACCTTCCTGCATCGAACCTTCAGGGCTCCTGCCGGGGCTCTTGCCAGGAAGGCATATTGGCAGCTTTTGGCCGTTTTGCAAAACAAAACGGGTGTGGTCCGCCCCGTAGAGGCAGTTGCCGTAAGACCACAAATGTATAGCTTCGAAATTATAAGCAAAAAAACGGAAAAACTCCGAAAATTTTCGGTTTTTTTTGCAGTTGGCCGTGCTCCGCAACGAAATTTTGGTGGGAAGCACCAGATTCAAGCTAAGCACCCCAAAAAACATAAGAAACAAAAAAAAAATTCTCCACCACATTTTGCATTCTAAAATCACCTATAGTGACTACAATAATCCTTGATCCTTGATTCGCACATGTGTTGTGTACTGCCAACTGTCATTAACGGTTTTAACATTAGTCATGCATTATTATATGAAAAACAGAATCACAATGGAACCCGGTACATTTGACTGCTTACGCATAATTCCTTTTACTAATATTCCTTATACGACAATAAAGTAAATATTTGAAGGTCACAAAAATGATAGAACTATTGATTCAATTTCCAAGGTTAGACGTTAGTGCATAAATAATAAATAGAAGGTAGCACGTGAATTTTGTTGGAAACTTTTCTGATGTCATACATTAATTCTGAGCATATTGCAACTAATGATTTTCCAAACAACCTTTCGTCGTAAGACCATTCCTGAATATCTAATAGGATCTTTACAATCGCATTAGAATAAAAAAAAACTAGAATTCAACATACCAAATTAAAATTACTATCTAACTTACTTTTAAAATAGAACGAAATGACAGATTTCTCTACAATCGACTTTCCTCCACCCATAAAGCATAACAGAAAAGCTTCAACTTTTTTTTTCTAATCCATATTGAAAAAGCAGAATTCCCTTTTAGGTTCTTTTATAAAAATAAATGAGAAAAAAAGAGGAACGACTATGCGACCATAGTCACTGCCAGTCGCACTTTCTCCTATACCTAACTAAAATACATATAAAAGAAGGATGCATAGTCAGGAAAATTGAAAAAAAACCTAAATGTCGGTCAAACTGAAAACGTATGAATACTATCTGCGCTAGGATAATACAAACTCGCTCTGCGCTTCACTATGAAAAGGCTTATGGAGTAAATACAAATACCTATCCATCTATCTACGTAATATCTAGTCGGGTTTTGTGGTTGACTTACTTTTAAATAGGATCCAAAGTATTTTGTGACATAGGATGAATCGCACTGTGACAGTACCATAATTTCCTGTTGGATATCTTCAATTTCATCTTCAGCTTCTTCTAAATCGATTATTTTGATAGCCACAACCTGAAATGAGATGAGAGCAAAAAAATGTTAATGGTGATGAATTTTCGTGACGTTTGGATTGAGAATTTGATTTGATGGTAGGGGCGGCGCGGTGCGATGTAATTTTATTTAACTAAGAAATTGAAAAAATACGAAAATGTGCTGATGCGGACGCTCGCAATGTGGGGGAAATGCTATTTATGTATGTAAAGTATATTGGTACAGAAGTTTAACTTAATTTCATGGTCGGATCGGAACGTTCCCGATTGCTTAGGATTTTGTGAAGAAAAAAAACCCCTCATGAAATTGGTCCTTATGCTGTGCAGGAAGCATCCACTAAAACATAGCATAAAAATGATTGAAATTGTATTTTTAAGGGATATGTACACATAGGGTGACCACTAAAAATAAAAAACAAAGTTTTGTTGCAATAAAAATAAAAAAATAAAAAAAGAGTATTATCCTGGTTTTTAAGGCGCTGTCACAGTAAATTTTAGAACTTCTCCGATTACTCCCTTTGCAGTGGCGTAGATAGGGGGTGCCAAGGGGATTTACCCCACTCCCTTCTGTGTCAGACATCTTGCACAGTTAGGGAAAATCACTTTCTTTTTTCTTTATAATTGCTAATTGTAATACAAAAGTGAGCAGAAAATTTTAAATTTTTTTTTTATTCAGATTTTTCTTATCGAGGGCAGTACCGCCATAAAGTAAGTAATGGAATAGAGATGGAACTCCATATAAAATTAAAATCTACTGAAAAACATTTTACCTTTGAGTGTGTGCGTGTACATACAGGAAGATATCTTCCTGCATGTACACGTTACTTACAGCACACACTCAAAGGTAAAATGCTTTTCAGCAGATTTTAATTTTATATGGAGTTTAATATTATATGGAGTTCCATCTCTATTCCAATTACTTACTTTATGGTACCGCTTCTCTGTCACACTAAATTTTCTTACTTTATTGTAAAAGGTACAAAACTCATTCTTTGCCGAGATCAAGTCATTTTATCATTATTATAGTGAGGGTCGAGAGGGCTATACCATATAAGGTTTGACACCAACTGCCTAACATGCCAAAGGTGATTATGATAATAATCAGGGGGTGTATGTTGGCAGAGGGAGTAGGCAAACTTATTTTTACAAAGTCAACAATGGATCAATACGTTAATCTACACGGAGAGAAGAAATTTAGGGAAAGGTATTAAAACTGTAATAAAAACCATTGCATTTGTAATGATTTTTGACCCTACTGCAACTGATGTAAAAGTGATTACATCTGTAATGAAAAATTCATTAAAATCATCAAATCATTGCGCTGTAATAAAATTAACAATTGGTTTGTGAAATTTTGATAATAAAATTTGCTAGGAACACAATTCGGCGATAATAGAAAAAATACAAACAGTGATTTTTTTATTTTTTCCTTTTTCTGTTTTTGTCTTTTTTATTTTTTACTTCTATTTTATCCTAAACTTCTTTTCCCCTATTTTAACTTAACCTTTTTACAATTTGCTTCTACTGGGAATTGAGCCGGGGACCTATCGTTACGTAGTCCTACGTCCTACACCTAAGCTATCTAAGGTTATAAGTTATACGAATTTATTTTTTGACAGTTTCATAATTATTACGCGCTCTTGTTAATTTCATGTACGAAACAATGAAAACTATTACACCATGCAATAATAATTATTACAGGTTGTGGTGAAAATTACCGCAAACGCAATAAATAAAAATAAATAATATCCATACAAATATCATGCAATAATTTTTGTCATTACACTGCAATCATTTTTACAATAGGCCAACACCAGTAAAAACAACTACATTGTAATCAATTTCACTACATTTTAATAACTTTCACTAAAAATTAAGTGAAATTGTATGTTGTGAATTTCATTGTATGATTTTGTTGAATTCATTGCACATTTTTCTCTCCGTGTAGACATTCCGAACCCCAAAAGGTTGCAGGATGTTTAGCAGAGGGGGCTTCGCGAGATTTCCTGCTTCCCTACAAATACTGATCCCTGGCATATGCCTTTAATTGGGACGCTTTTATCGTTTTATAACACAAAGCATAAGTCGCGTACGTAATCCCATTCCCGTAAGCTTAATCCCACCGAGCATTTGAAGAAATTGGCGGAGCGCAGGTACCGCTAGCACAACATAACTTACAAAGGAATGCTTGAAAGCGCCATCCCCGAGAAAAAGGGGCAAAATAACAGGTCAGGGCTAGGCCAATTTAATTCAGTCCATGTTAAATCGAAGTATGGAGCTCGTCCACCGGAATGGTTACTCCTCAAGCTATATAGTGCACTCTACCTATAATATTTTGTGAAAGAAATTTGACTATAAATACGAATGGGAAGTAAAAAAATAAGGTTCCCAACGCTGTACACTCGCCGCGCGAGATGCTAGGTGAAATCCGGCAACACCGCCATGATTGTTGGCCCCCCACTCTATTCCCACTACCGGGAGCGATCTCTGCGGCGCAGCCATCCGCGATGGAGCCCGCTATCGCCGTCACCGCCAGGTGTGAAATCCCAGATCGGAGAGTAACGCTTCGGGAGCTGGCTGCCCAGGTTCCTGAGGTTTGTGAAAAAAACCATAGACAACATTTTGAGCGAAAAACTTTGTTATCACAAGGTGTGTGCGCGGTGGGTCCCGCACATGCTTTCAGGAACCCACAAAGCCAATCGCGTAAAGTGTGCCGAAGGGTTTCTTCGAGAATGCGCCGAGAATACCGAAGAATTGTTGTACTCCATTATTACGGAGGATGAAACGAGGTGTCACTCCGGAAAGAAAAGAACAGTCGAAACAATGGCGCCATCCTGGATCGGCGGCGAAATTATTCGAAGCGGGTTTTCAGAAGTGAATAACTTGTCAGGAAAAATGCGTAGAAAAATCTGGCGAATATGTGGAATTTTTTTTTAAAGTACAAGCTTTCCGATGGTATACTTATTTATTCCAATAAAAAAATGCCATTCACCTGAAAAAAATGTGAGAACCTTATTTTTTACTTGCCCCTCGTAATATGGTGCTGTGCGGCGACTTTTTCTAATTCGTTTTTGATAAGTTTTTTTTTGTTTTTGTTCTAGAAAATTTTGTTTCTGAACAAATACAAATAAAATAATGTTTAGAAACATTATTTTTTTACACATAACAAATTTCAATTTTTATTTCCCAGAGGTTTCGTAATATGCAATTTTTTCACATTGTGTACGGAGACGTTTTCTGGCAAGTGTGTGTATTGTATGGATGGGCCTTTCAATTCTAAATTAAGACAATTTTTTCTAATTGCATACATAGTCGTTTTGTTTATCGTAAAACTTACCTGTTGTGTTCTGTTATCGATGCCTTTAAAAACTTCACCAAACGATCCTTTTCCTATTCGTTCTTGCTTCGTGAAAATCAGCTCCGGATCCACTTTCTGTAAATACGAAAAGAAAACACAAGAAAACGATTAGATTTCAAATCTATACTGGGCCATTTTCAATTCAACAAAGCTGCTTACAATCTTATATAATACAGTACAAAAAGTAATAAATTATTCATTTCTTTTTTCGCAGAGCTAAAGATTTCCCTTGTTAGTCTCTACTAAACGAAAAGAAATTCAGTTGACATAAGGGGACGACAAAACGGACAGACAGGTCCACCGAATTTTAGAACCACTAAAATGAGGAAAAAAGTAATCCGCCCGTAGTATTGTATGGTTTTGAAATATACTTATATATTCAGTGAATTTTACAGAAAGTGAAAGCACACTTCTTTTCGATTGAATTATGTCCTTTTTTTCAATTGAATATGTAAGCTTGGCCAGGATGATGAAGATTTAGATCGAAGAGAATTCAGAAAATGATGAAAAAAAGTTTTAAACATTTCTCTAGACAATTTTAAATTAGTAAATGCCGCAATGTAGAATATATCCGTATTTCTTCGGGATCTGATTGCTATCGATTGAAAGTATAGTATAAGTAAAGTAGGCTTCATTGGAAAACCTGCCATTGAATGTCATGAATGAATATGTGCTCCATGCACGGTACATATTTTCAAAAGACTCATTCTCATTAGAGTAGGTACATAATCATGTTCTAATTTGAGATTCTTCTATTTGACATTGTTCCATAGTTATTTCATCTGCTTATATTTGCGCAATAATAACATTTCCAGCATCTTAGCATAGTTTCATATAAATATTTTTTTTTTTAATTTGCAATTACTTATGCCGTATAACAATGGGAAATTTCCGGAATTGTTTGTATTTTTTTCTCAAAGTGACATACAAATGTAATGAAGCAAAACGTTTAGTTGACCTTCTGTTATGCATATAATGGACAGAAAAGCACAGACAAGAAACGGGCCAATTATTATCTTTAAAAGTGGCTTTTTGCTACTTAAAATCTGATTTGTTTTAGAAAGATGTTCTGTCTTGCAAATATTGACATAGTAGGCTCAGCAGAGTGCAATTGAAAATTTACAAGTGAGTATTTCGATAAACTTTACAGAAAAAGCAAATAAAAAAGAAACACAATCCGTATAATACTTATATCTTCTCTAGACAAACTTTGTCGAAAGTTGGTGATATTCTTAAATTTAAACGAATGGTACTGTATGTACATATAATTAAATGCATATTTAATTCAACAATTGTGGAAACAAAAAGGACATTAGCTATGTACACACAACGCACCAGTTCGTCTTTCCTACCGTCTTCAATTTCCGTTTCCTCTTTCAGCATTGAACTTGTTATTGATTGCGTTAGTGAAGAGAAGAATGCCTCGTTCTGTCTACATTTTTTCATCATTCGGCGTTAGATATTTGTCGCGAATTGTGTCGGCACGCGTAAATTATAGGTTCTTTCGTTAATATGTATTATGAATGGTGTGTTTTATATAAGTAGGAGTATACTCGTCAACTCTAGTGTTCATTTTTCAATTTTAAAATTAATTATTAAAACATTTGACCACTTAACAATGTTCTAGGAAATTAGAACACACTTTTCTTAGGTTGCAAACACATAAACACCGATAATTTCTTCTTCGAAATCCTCCCACGTTTAGCAAAATTAATTTTTTTTCGAAAGGTAAGATGATAGCAAACCCGACTTGAGTGGGTTCAATTTTTCATCCGTTCCTCTTCGATGTTGACATATTCAACATTGCCAAAATTGAATTCTTCTTTTCAATATTCAATAACGCAGACATCTCAAATTTCAATTTTCAAATTGACGAGGACGAACGAAAAAGGAAATAATGTGGACAGGCCTATTGAATGATGCCCTTAACACTTTTTATCATTTACATATGCAATGTATTTGATAGCAAAACATATACGATACTATTAACAATACCAGCCAGTTGTGAAAAATCGCGTTACGGAAGTTCTTGTTCAATCTTTGCAGCCAGTTGGCATACAAGTATGTATATACAATATACATATGTATGTACTAATAGCCAAAGCTCTCGCTCCAAAACGAGCCTATAATCAACTGATATTTATGACTGTTGTGTACAGTTTTTCTTTTTTTTTTAAGTTAAGCCACTTTAATACAGTACAGTCGCGATAATTTCAACCTGCGATATTTTCAACCTTTGACAATTTCAACTAAATAAATTTTACATTATACACTCTGTAATTTCAATTCACTTTTGAATAGACTCTTTGGTAGTATCAACTTTGCCAGAAATGATCATTTTATACACATACCGTTATTAAATTTGGCTTAAACAGTTATTCAGTCTGGCTGTAAGTGTGCTTCGTGTGTGTTCTTGTCAGTAATGATTTACCCTTGCAGACTCTCCAATTGCGAACGCTATCAGAGAGAAATAGAACTGAGTCAATGAATGTCATGCTAAAGGTTTGTGTTCGTAGAGACGACTCATGGGATCATCGCTCAGCGATCGTAGTTATCAATCCAATTTCGAGCCGTATTTAAAAAAATTTTTGAATGGTTCTACTTTCCTAGTATCGACTATAGACTAAAGGAACACATCTGCATAGAAAATATACTCATATAGTGCTCAAAACCGGTGGTTTAACTTCGATCGCTGAGCGATGATCCCATGAGTCGTCTCTACGAACACAAACCTTTACACGTATAACACCAGAAGAAACTTATATCCGTAGTAACACTGACATTGTTACTAGATAGGAATGTTGTTAGCTTGGATAGTTCCTCAGAGGTAAGGATTGTGAAACAACAAAACGAAAACATCATTGAAACAAGAGAAATGAAAGTCGATGATGATATTCGATGCCTTGGTGTTGTCGTAAATTGGGCAGTTCAAAACATAATTCCAATTGACAAAATTGAAACACTTTTTGGACTACGGAACATGACAAAGGTGATCGCAACGTGTTTTCAAGCAACCCAAAATCAGCGATTTTTTTCAATTATGGATTGATTTAATGTTTGTAAACATGTTTACATATATTATATACCTTAATTGAGTTAATTAAATACGTTAACAACGAATTTATGCGTGTTCCGATAATTTCACCATACCGATTGTTTCAATCACCCTGGTTCGCATTAGTTGAAATTATCGCGATTGTACTGTACCTATTGTTTTTCTAGTAAATGTGCACCTTCTGTCCAAGTGTTGTTGAAATTAAAAAAAGCAAACATTGCTGAATCATAATATGTACTGTACATATTATATCATTTGCACTCACTTTACCTGTTGTACAGTACAGCTGTCGTTAACTAGAACGAAAAGTTAACTTATAACTTGTAGATATGTTTTACATTACTGCAAAAAGGTGGTATTGTTATATATTGTGCTAAAACAGTAGAAACATGTTCATATCAGCAAAACAGCCTAGCCTAGAGCTAGAGACTGACATGACTAGACATATCAGCATTACATATGCGGTAGCGCATTTTTGCCTATAGTGTGTTTCTTGCAAAGAGCTTGCGCGTCTAAAGAAATTTTGCTAGTCGCCCTCTGGACATTCACAACATTCCACCAAGACGATCTACAAGCTGGTATATGTACGCATAATGCTTGATACGTGTGTAATAAATTTACTTAATCACTCGCTTATCCGTTGCTGATATACGATATGTGTGATGTGAATCAAAGTCAGTATAGTATAGATGTAGGTAGATTGCAACAGACACGTCAACCATCAAAACTCATTCGCCTCTCTTTGACTCTGTCAAGTACGGCAAGTATAAAACCATAACCATGGTAGATAGGTGATAGAGATACTATATGTTAGAAGCAGACACGTTTTATATGTGAAAAACAACCTGCAATGCTATGCGGACGGGATTCTCTTTACAGATGAATTTTTGCATATTTGCAACGAGTGACGGTTTACCCCATCAACATCAACGAATCCCTCGTTCTAGAAATCGCATTTGATTATAATGTATGTATGTAAGATATATCTTTTCAAATTCACCAGTTAAGTTGATCTTTGCATTTGTGATGAATTGATGATGAAGATGATTACGATGATGACCTTTAAACCATTTATGCACCGGTTCACTTTCAAACTAGATGCGGAAGCGAAATCCTACAAAAGAATGTTGATGCACAAGCAGTGTTGCCAACTGAAAATTTAGAAAACGGCTAAATTTAGCCGGAAAACCGGCTATATATTTTTCAAAAACGGCTAAAAATCTGGCTAAATAAATTACAGGCAGAAAAACGGCCAAAAAACCGGCTAAATCATACAAAACAGACACATTACGAAATAATATAGTAAAATACTGATTTTAATAATTTTATTACTTTTCTGGAGTACTACCCGTAAACTATGCTAGAGGCAGATTTCTAAATTGTATTACATATATGCTACAATCGCTGGCATTACAGTCATTTATATTTTGATTAAAATTTAACCATTTTAGGCCCAAGACACATATCCAAATCATCATGACGATAATCCATTTAATGATGAAAGTTCGAAATTGGGGTGACACATACGCTTTCGTCATTAGAATTCATTATTTACTTTTGACGTTTGTGTAAATGATGAAAATGTTCCTCACAATCGCGATATTTTGATGAATATTCAGTTCAATAATTTGAGGACACAGTTTCCTTAAAGAATATGAATAGAAATGTGCAAAGATTGATAACAAAATTTAATATTTTCGTAAACATCCTTGTTCTTCAATTTTACAACAGATGGGGTCCCCAGTCATTATTGAGCAAATGATGGTCTAAATGCGTAATTTGGAACTCGTGTTAATGATGATAAATTTGCGTCATTCGAAAATATGTGTGTCAAGCTTGTTATTCATTTTCGAATTTGAGCCCTCCAAATTTTATTTTATTTTCCATAGTTATGAAATTTATAACTGTGTATCACGAAAATTTACCATCATTAGGACGAATTCCAAATTACACATTTGGACCATCATTTGCTCAATAATGACAGGGGACGCCATCTGTTGCGAAATTGACGAACAAGAATTTTTGCAAAAATATTAAATTTGTTATCAATCTTTACACAATTCTATTCAAATTCTTCAAGAAAAGTGGCCGGAAAACGGCTAAATTGGCAACACTGTGCACAAGATACTTTTGCTGCGGACTAACTTTCTCTTTAATATTTCGTTGTATTAAAGTATGTATACTCGGTATGTATTAAAGTTTCAATGCGGACTTTTAGGACACACTGACAGACAAACGAAATGAAAAGTTGTAACATCAAAGCACAAGAAAGTTCGCATGTATATGCAGTCTACAAAGACAAAGGATTGCTTAAAAATGTATAATACTCTAATATTACGGTTGTGAGAAACATGTTCTTTAGAGATCCAGTGCAAATATGGCCAATGTTTGGATTTGCGCCTTATATTGCCATTTTAGACATCAATGGAAATTTCTTAAATGGTAAATTTGACTGAAGGTTTCCATTGGTAAAAGAGAAATACAGCACTCTACAAGACTCGCCGGTACCTATTGCATACATAAGGCCTGTTTCTCCTACATCATATCTATAGTGGTTAGTCTTATCGAATAGGCAAGACGCACACTATTTCCTGAAAGCCTTTACATTATTTTGAATTTATTTTTTGTTTATTTAGCCATATATGCTTTATATCTACGACACATATCCAAATCATTATGACGATAATCCGTCATGATGATGAAAGTTCGAAATTGAGGTGACACATATGTTTTCGTCATTATAATTCGTCATTTACTTTTGACGTTTGGGTAAATGTCGAAAATGTCCCTAAAAAAGCGATATTTTGATGAATATTCTGTTCAATAATTTAAAAACACACTTTTCTAGAAGAATTTGAATAGAAATGTGTAAAGATTGATAACAAATTTAATATTTTGGCAAAAATTCTTGTTCTTCAATATTGCAACAGATGGCGTCCCCTGTCATTATTGACCAAATGATGGTCAAAATGTGTAATTTGGAATTCGTGCTAATGATGGTAAATTTTCGTGATAATGACGTATTTGCGTCATTCGAAGATATGTGTGTCAAGCTTGTTATTTTGTTTGGTTACGCCATCATCTGGCGTCACCAAACAAAATATGGCAGAAATATGCAAAATAAACCAAAATTCAATTCAATATAATGTAAAAGCTTAAAGAAAATAGTGTGCGTCTTGTCTATACGATAAGACTCACCAGCCGACAGGTACCAGATAAGGGGTATGAGAGTCATAAAAATATAAATATTTTTTAATCTCCATAGGCTCTCGCAAACCACTTGTTGAGAAACAGTGATCTATAGATTATTCATGTATACAGTGTGTAACTGTTCTATAATGTTCTCCATGTAAAATTATCAATTATTCAATCAGCTACATCTGAAGAACGGATAGAAATTAATGAACTTTTAAGCTTTCATATTTTTTCCTAGCATTTACCGTTTCCGACATTCAGCCCAAAAACATCCAAGGAGCTTTTTGGAATTCGTCGCAAGGATACCACTGAATCCTAGCCCGAAAGAATATACAGAAGGGAAATTGGGAATACATACATACATACATATATTATTTTAACTTTTCCATCAACTTAATTGTTTCACTAATTTCCAAATAAAATGACATTTTAATGACAATACTTCTTCTTCAATACCTTTCAATATTGTGCATGCCTACACAACCCAGCAAAAAATTGAAGGCTTATTTAAGGTTTGTATCCATACGCTGTATACCTTTGAAGTAAGGGAAACCTTCGGTAAGGAATTACGCGTTGCAAAGGCATTAACCTGTCAGATACCTTACCGAAGCACAGGCCATGTCATTAGCGATAAGGTTTAAGCTCAGATACGTAACTTTTACCTTATAATAAAACTATTTAAGCCTTTAAAAAAGATTTAGCAGTAGCTTTAAATAAGTTATACGGATGCCTGAAAAAAAAGATTATAATACCTTTTCATATCCTTATGTAAATGGTTTGATAATGTTTAGAGAATTATAAAAAATTGTGATTTTTCTGAACTATTATGGCATTATTCTTCTTCTGTGTACCCCCCCTTGTGGGACATAGTGCATATCCGCACATGCCCGGAAATGTTTGACCACGCCGAGATTCGATCTCCGCACCTCTAGATTACTAGCATCGTGACTCAACCAACTGAGCCACAGAGCCTGTCATAGCAATCTCCTCGCAAAATTATACTTAATTTCAATTTGGAAAGAAACTTAAAATAAGACTTACTTAAGAACTAAATATATTTTTAATAAGGGAATGGAAAGGTTTTCAGAAAAAAACATTTTAGATACCTTATACAAAGGCTTACAAAAACTTTAAATTACTGAAATGTAATTTTGTCTTATTTCTGGTATGAATTAAAGTTTGAACTAAATTATAAAGAGCCTTACGTAACCATTATTATAATTACTATTTATACCTGTCTGGAAGTAAAGCTGGCAATAAACTAAAGTAAGTCTGAATTGTGCCTTAGTTTAATATTAAACAAAGCGAACGCGAATTATCCATGACGGAAAGAAGCAATAAAGCTTTCGTAAGAATTATTATAAGGCCAAAGCTGAAATCGTTTCCCTTACCTATTCCTTAAACCTGACAAACCTGATCAGATTTTTTGCTGGGAAACTATATTTTGTGCGTGCAACATACATTTACACCCATACATACTGTCCGTAACTCCGATTGTTTTCATTAATCTGCTACGGTGGTTTTGGCTTTAGGGCCAGGAGAGGCAGATAAAAAAAAACGAATTTTAATTACAATTCACTGTGTTAGATCGATTGCGTTAAGCTTCTTTTCAGTCATGCCACCCAACAACCATATGTGGAGCAAAATGAAAATAGAACTGAATATGGTCGGGAAAAGGCACACTCACCATTTGCTATGGATACTACGTTTATTGTGGTAGCACCCATTTTTCGCTATAGTATGGGATACCATACAACAAACGGGTGCTATTGTTAGGCATCGGCCTGGCAGTATAGAGGAGTCTAGTTTTAATGAAAAATGGACTGTTAATAAGAATTTCATTTTATAGATAGGTGCATACGAGTACTACTGAACGATATTGAGACCGACTATAAGTATGAAAGAACTGCTGCTATTCACACAATAGAGTGAAATTTATGCTTCTTAATATGAGGCTAAACTATTGTTTACGTATCCGATAAACATGAAAAGACAGTTAGCCGATGCTCATAACTCTTGTGGAAGCATTTTAAATTATTTTCCTCGCTTATCCTTGAAAAGACATTGAAGTAGTTTAGGAATCACGAGGAGGCCAATGGCACAGGGCATTAATTTGAACTTATTTGCAGTCCTTTCAAATGTTTTGTAGTGTTCTTCATCAATTTGAGGGTACAAAAAATATTTCTTTGTTTCTATACAAACGTAATGCTTGTTTGTTTGAACTGTTTGTGGAATGGAAAATTTCCTGGGAAATATTTTGATACCCATATTGTTTACGTAAGACCATTGTAGGGGAAAAAAGAATAGCCCCAATCGACTACTATGGTCATTAATTTAAACAATCCTCTCTCATAATAATTAGAACTTATCGAACAATTTAGTACCGCTGTATTGATCATAATTGACATCTTTCGACTTTAATCTGTTATTCGCGGTAAATAAAATCTAAAAAAAAATTTCTAAAGGACAACGAAAATGTGTTTTATCCCTAGCCCTATCCCACTATATTAGTGACTGTTTTAATACAGTATATAGACTCGATAGCTCGAATCTCAACAACTCCAATACAACAATATGAATGGAATCGATTGAATGTATACATAACACGAATACAAATTCAGGCGTATCAATAGGCATAAACCTCATAGTTATTCAAAGAAAATGGTTTGGAGGCCTCTATAACTCGAAGCACAATGCCAATTCAACATAAATCACCTCCACATCTCGAAGTTAAATGTTTTAGATCCCATGCTACTCGAAGAATATTACAGTTTAACATTAAATGCATTGAAACTTCTATAACACGAAAAAGAATTTGAACTTACAAACGAAAAAAAAAGTCTTTTGGTTTAAATTCTCCACTACTTGAAGTTTACAGTTTGAATTTCCCAACAAAATGCAAGCATTCGATAAGTCCAAGCTTTATTTTTAACTCGAAGAAATTTTTCGATTTCTTGAGATTCGAGTTGTCGAGGTCCGACTGCAGTTTTATTTGAAACTAAAGAAAAAAAAACTCATTTTAAAAACCCTCAATAATTTAAAAAATCGACCCACGAATATTTGGCAAGTTCCTCTTAAAAAGGATTTTAAAAACGTAATAAACGTCGAAAATTCATATAACAAAAATTTGTTTGCCACTAGAATACTCAGGACAGTTGTTTAGATGATACACTTAAAAAAAAAACATTTGACAAAATGATGTCCGTTGTCACTAAACTTTTAGAGTGGTTTTCGGTAATTTTCATCAACTCCAATTTACACCATATCTCTGCGGATGGATTAAGTTGTTTCAACGTATGTGTGGTTTATTTTCATAAGTGCATAATTTAAGAAACCCAAAGAAAATAGTAAAATCTGGTTAAGTCGAGGGACCGACGAAGAATCTTGATATGACCCTGCTGAGATGCTATTTGCGGAGGACTGGTATTGAGGCTGTCGCAGTGTGTACTGGAGGGTCTTTGCTACGAAACCACCTTGTTCGAAGTTTTTTTCAGTCAATGCAATATGGTTTTACGAGGAGGAACTTTCCGATGAATATTGAAGGGACAACGAAACTCTCACTGTAATCAAGGTTATTACGCTTTAACGCATGATATGCATACAAACGGTGTCTAATGGTCCACTATGGTTTATTTTACAAACTAAAACGCTTTTAAACAAGGAATGGAAAGCTAACCGCGCTGCTATCCTTCCTGGATGGTCTTCGTCGGTACCGAAAGGAAATTGAAGTGGACCTGCTGGGAAGATTTTTAGAGCAACTTCCGAAAACGACACCAAAAGTGTAGCAATGAAAATGGGCAACATTCCTTTGCATATATTTTCGAAAGGGGTGTCGACTAAATTCCACAAGTGTTTTATAGGCAAAAAATTGTGTAGCATTAATTTTCGATTTTTTACAACGTTTTAAAAATCGTTAGGTCACCCTGTATCAACCATATCTTTATACATTTATTACCGATGGAATTTCACTGATAACAATTTTTTGCTGCTGTTGGATTTATTGATTAATTATTATTATTATTCATTCCATCCGATTACGTTCAACCGGATTTGTGAATGTTAAATGTCATGCCAACATGCCTACACAAACTAGTGCGCATCTGACAAAAATGCAGCAGCAATCTTCACGACTGCAAACATTCAAAAAGAGCCCACCTTTCCAATTCACAGTATAGTATGTATGTAGGTACATATTTTAATAATGCACATCTGGCATACAGCCAAATAATGCAATTGGAACTAGGTCATGTGCATTTGGTTTTACAAAATGCTTGTACGAATCTATATGCGATACTCAGTACAGTTTGATTTCAATATCTTTTCCTGTGAATCTTTACTTTTGTATAGTGGTCTTTTCCGCTTAACCTTATTGAATGAATTTGAATAAATGCTAGTTTATGTAATTTGTGTCATATCATTAAAATGTGTAACTAAAGTACTCCTAGATACTCTGAACATGCATACTTCAATACTGTCAAGCATGACTAGGTTTTGAAGTAGTCAATAGAAAAATAAAACTGCTTTAGGTTGTAATGAGATGTTAATATATTTACTCAGAAATTATCTTACTTATCATAAAAAATATCGTAATTAGCAAATAGTATAAAATGAACGGCACATACCATTCCATTGACATCATTGCAAAAAAACACTTACACAATTTCTAATCCATATCATCTATTACTGATAACAAAAAAACGATCAACTTGCACGATACACATTTGATAAATATTTTTATAGATAATGTTTTCCTTTGTAATAAGAGTGATTAATTTTAAATTACAAAATAGCGTATGAGCGGAGATACTATACGGAAAATATGTGTAGTAAAAAAGTAACATCTTCTTTTATCTTGTAGTTTTCCTCGTATCGGTGGTTGAATGTATCACACACACACACATAAATCTCCTCAGAGTATAATTGCAAACTCAAGGACGGATGGAACATTCTCTACCAGAGCATTTCAATTCAGTAAAAGACAATAACTTAATTGAATGACTTCTGATTTGAACAATGAAGAAATGTTATTTCCACTTTAACTTTGAACTTTTATAAAATATAGCTCACACCATCGTTCGGATTGAAAGACCAACTTTATTGATGGCGTGTGGATGGCACATATGTCTTGCTTGTGCAATATCTAGAAATGTTATTTATTGATTTCTGAAACCCTTAAAAAGTTCAAAAATAATTACAGACAACATAATGGAAGTTTTTGAGTGGTATTCAAGTAACTGCAGATATAGAAATACGCATGAGTAATTTTAAATTTCTGTTAATCCTTAAAACGAAGTCCCTCGATTAGGGAAAACTTTCTTGAATTGATAACTTCATGAATATTGAATATTTTATTATTTATTGTTTTGTGTGTATATGTGTATGTATATGTATTTGTATTATCAATATTTTTATTCTTACTATTATATCTTGTGTTATATCTCTCTCGATTACCGTAACTCATAGTGGAGCTTGGTGCGTTGATGACTACCGTGTGTAGTCCATCAACGTTACAAAGACATCTAAATTCGGAGTGTGATACGGTTGTCAGCCACACCACTTCCTAGTCGCATTGTTAGTTTATTATTCTACGATAAGAATATTTCTTATCATCTTTTTCTTTATAATAAACTTGCGACGAGACGTGCCGAGTTTGGAAACTCGTTTCTCTATGAGTGTCTATTTCACAGAGTGGCGACCGAACCGATCACGGCCACAGAGCACGACATATAGTCTATATATAATCCCGTTTCACCTGATGTGGAGCGTAGGACGACAACTTCATTTGTCCGTGCTTCGACTGCGAAAATTAACTTAGACACATACGATTTCTTATAGATTTAAATTGGATGGAAATTACAACTTATTATCGTTCTTGAAATTAGTGATTCTCAATCGGTGAGGTGCCAACTATCAAAAAAAACAGAGTATGGACCATAACAAACGAGTTATAACTCAATTAAAAGAAGGCTTGCCTCATTGAATTACCGCTGCAAGAGAGAACAGTCATTATTACAAGGAACATGCTTTGTTTGAATTGTATTTAAGATTTTTTTTTTAATTCCAATAACAAAAAATAGACTAGGAATGCGAAAAGCCTCTTACCTAAATCTTTTTGCTGGAGGCAGCTGAACTTGTTTTAGTAAAGCCCAAATAATTCAATCAAACTCAGTAAGTTTTTCGCTAAAATTTAGAGTAATCTCCTTTATTTCATAGACGTTAAAAAATTGCGGGCGACGGACCCCAGAATAAGAAAGGAGCTCAAATCGGAGCCTCGTACTTTCTGATAAGTGTTGTTTCATGCAGATTATAAAGCGAAATTAAATTCGTTCAATACCGATTAGCCTGTCGCTGTCAGCCAGTCTTTTCAAATATTTTTCAAAGGATTTTACGAGGATTTAAACCTTTGCACTTGTCTACTTTTTTTTTTTAATTGTACACTAATTAATTATTATCTGAAGACAATTTCCTGGAAAACATGAACTTTAGTGAACTAAATCCTATAATACACATAATAAAATTAGTGGATTACCAAAATTATTCTTTTCTTATTGTATAAGAAAGTCTGGTTGGTATAGCGATTAGTGCGCGCACCTTCGGTACACATACACAGGGTCGTGGGTTCGAGATCGAATTCGGTTTATGATGTTTTTCGAACTCCCGACCCATGTGACGAACTATGATCTCCTCAGATGTTAAACGAGTACCCATTTATGGGGATAAATAACACTGCTGAGCGTGCTGTTGATCTCAACACCTCAACAAAAAGGCAGTTAAGATCTTGGAAATTGGATGTCACTAACACAACTGTCGCTCCTGTTATTTTATTATTTTATAAGAAAGATAAACCTACCCTGTAGTTTTTGTTAACCTCTACGACCAAAGGTTGCTAACTGCACCGCTTCACCACCTCATCCTGTTTGCATAACCAATCAGTTTCATCTGCGATTGCCTATAAAATTTGGCCATGATTAACTGCTTCTTTTGTTTCATGGTAAGTCTACCATAATTCGCCAGGATTCAAAAGGAATTATGGTCGTGGTATATGACCTCCGATCAGGGTGTTATGTAAAAACTGATTCATTTATGTTTGTAGTTCGGTCGTTCTCTTCTCTCTAGGTAGATCATCGTCAATGTTAAACAGCCATACAGGATAGATATCATAATGCTTTGAAAGATGCTGGGCTTTGATTTTTTTTCAGGGGGTGCTAGACTGTTCACAACTCGCAAATGAGACATGGACTGAACAAGTTTGGGAGCCACAGACACATACGCTGTATTTTGTTGACATTTTCTATGATTATTTTGCATAAATGTCGCTAAATTTTGCTTATGTTTTTTCGAAATTTTACCTTACCCTTTACCATGATTTTAAGAATTGTGGTGGATAGCTTAGGATCAGGATGAATTGTGATTTTGTAAGCTGTCTTATAAAATAAATTCAATTTCTGATTATGCCTTTTTTACCACCCAACTGAATGAACTTTTATTGAACCCTCGTACATAACGTCCGACGTCAAAATTAAAAACGATAACGTCTCACTAACATACCACTGTTGCATACTACCCATTGCATTTAAATGAACACAAGTTATTTTCTATCGAATCATGCTTAACAGCTTTATATGTTTTCAAGGTGAACTATTTTTGATACTCGTACAATACAATTAAAATTGTGCTAGTATCTTAAAGAAACCAGTTCAACCATTTACAAATCGCATTTTTAGAGTTGTTAACCTTTGGCGGTGTAGTTTTATTATTTTTTAATGTTTCATACCATAACCATGACTTCCTTGTGCGGCATAATATTATGTATACATACATACATTGACTTTGCAGTATTCAACATGGCATGTCGTATACAATGGACACTTTGGTCTCACAGTTCTTTGACTTTCACTTTTTAATAGTTTGACGAGATAAATGTATCGTACGGTAACAATGTAATAAATTTGTAGTATGAGACATTTTTATAGAATACAATAGCACGATTTGTATTGTCTATCTTTGGGGTGTAATAGATATGACCGTGATAAAGACACTAACCAACCAATCGGTATTTTCTTATTTAATGTGAAAAATACAAGAGAGAAATTTTTCATTGGTAGGTACTTTAGGTGAGGAACAGATTCCCAGCTCCAATGTCCTAGTGCTAATACTTCACTAGTTGATTGCTAAAGCCGACGAAAACTATTTATTATTGATCACCAGCTTACAAATAGACGTATTATTTAATACAACTCTATAAACACTGAGCATAGGTCATCCACGATCCACCCCAATGAACGCTATACTTAGAGTGTTTCGTTATGTATAGAGAAACACCCTTACCTTCGTCTGATAGGTTAAAACAACGTATGTATGTACTACACCCAATAAATTGTATGTATGTATGTATGTACTCGCACTATTGTTCAATATCAGTACCGCTTGTATTAAGCTCAGCTGTTTTTTTTTGTGAAAACCTAATTAGAGCATGTATCTTTTCTGTAACGATCAGAAGTGTGGAAATGCCAAATGTCTGTAATTATTTGATTTTAAATTGCAACCAGTGCATAGTGGCAACTACCAATTCAATTCTACCTTGGATTGTTACATACATTACATACATTCATTAGTCGAAATAATTAAAATACAAGATGAATGTCATGTTTAGTTCCCATGATAAAAAAGACGAACAAGAAGTCTTTTTGTTTGGATTTGCATTAGAAGCAGAGTACCTTGAAGATACTTGTAGGTTCACATATTTATAATTATCGCCTTTGAAGAGTGTGTATTTAACTATTTATTTATTTAACTATGTAAATTATGCTTTCAGGTAAAATATGCGTGATTTAAGAACGATAGCCATTAACAATCGTTTCTAAGCCCGATCTTGGCCTGAAACCGAAAAAAAAACTCTGCGGTATCAAATACTAGTTCGAATATTTGATTTTAAATTTAAGTATTCCTGACAGCATGAACTACTAGTCTTTTACTGACGTATAACGTCTGTCAATCGAGAGATCATAGACCGGTCTGCACGTAGTTCTAAACGAAAAGAACGGATCTTTGTCTGATATGTGCATACATAATGTCTATCAGATCCTTTGACCGCATAAAGACATGTCTATGTATACATGTATGCATATAATCTCACAAAACCAACTATGTTGTAAAAGGTTTTCGCCAAGGAAAAACTCGTCAGCCGCAAAAAGGATTAATATAAATACAATCCTGCCAAAATACTTGACTCAACGATACGCATATTATTATACGCAAAAGTGATTGAATTAGTTAATAGCTTCCATCAAACCAGCGCGGTGCGGTAGCGGTACGCGTCAGAAATAATTTGCTCCACCAAAACAGCGCAGGAGCGGTACGCTGTTCACTCAACATACACCACACGAATTGGCAAATTCGGCGTGGTCTACCGCGGCGAAAACTATTTCTGACGCGTACCGCTAACGCACCGCGCTGGTTTGATGGAAGCTATTAACTGATTCAATCACCTTTGAATATGCGTATCATTGAGACAAGTATTTTGGCAGGATTGTATTTATGTCAATCCTTTTTGCGGCTGACGACTTTTTCTTTGGCGGAAACCTTTTACAGCATAGGCCGTGTTTTTTAAAAAGCTAACCTACACTATACGGGGTATAATTTTCATACAAACGCTAACCTGTGACTTTATTCAGGTTAGAAATTATATTGCTATCCAGTTTTAATGAGCTTTCCAAAACTCGCCTAAATGTATGCAATCCCAATTGTTTTCTAGTACGTTTTCCAATGACTAGCTAAAATTAAATTTTAAAATGAAAAGCTCTAAGAAGGTATAGTTTACATGCAACACACAAGTGTGTGCAAAAAAAAATAGTTTTCGTTTTGTAAATTCATGTTAAAGATGTTGTTTGTCGAATTCTTATTCTAACAAAATTATGATTCGTACGTAAAATATGTTTTCATTAAAAAAAATTACATTTGAACTTTTGCGTTTGTAAAGTGAACACGGGGGCTTTAATATTTATGAGCAATGTTTTGAAATTAATGGCAATGCCTACGTGACAATTTAAAATTTAACCTGGATGCTACCCTCGATAGTTTTTTTTTTTTGCGCGTCTGGGTCAGCAAATCTGCACCCGATGTGAAAAAAACACGGCCATAGTTGTTTTTGTGAGATATCATATATTTTTTTGCAGTTTCCGATTTACAAAATCGACTTAACATATCAATAAATGATGAAGACCATATTCATTGCCCTATTATCACGAATTTTTTTGAGAACAATAATTATAATAATCATAAGCCCCTTACTAACCTTTGTCTCTTTGGTAACCTTAGTGACCTTTGTCCCCTTGGTAATCTTGGTCGTCTTGGTAACCTTAGTTACCATAGTACACTTGACAACTTATGGTGATCTTGGCAATCCTTAGTAACCTTGGTAGCCCTGATGGCCTCGGTAGCCCCTGTAACCTCGCTAACCTTGGTATCTTTATACATCACATTAAACTTAATGATAACCATAACTATGACATTAACCTTGGTCTAAACCTAAACCTCAAAATCAACCTCAACCCAAACACTATCCTTACAGTTAACCCTAATAATAGCGTTAACTGAGACCTAACAATAACTTTAACCCTATCCGTTACCCTAAACTTGATGTTGACTTTAACCTTAGCGCTAGCTTGAGTCCAAACCTTTACTCCATCTCAATCCCGAACCCTATAACATTCATCCTAATCTTAAATCTAATTTTTAATGTAACCATTAAGCCTCACTGTGTAATCAATATTTGATTCAAATTACATCCATATTTCCTAAGTTCCACAATGGCCCTATCAGCACCAAACGGATAAGACACGATTCCCGTTACTGCAGACCCAAGACTGTCCTCATATCCAGGTTCCATCATTCTCCCTTTTAAAATACCCCTATCTACTAAGTACTTTTGGCTTTTTAATCTTCATCGTCGTTGTGTCGTTGCCTTACGTGACGCTCGTTAGTTACGTTATAAAATGTAGATCAGACTCATAGAGAAAAACACATAAACATGTGAAAAATCCTTTTATCCTCTATCAAAGGTCCCGAAAACCTGTTGAGTCCTGACTAAACGACTTACCAAGCATTGCTTTGACAATAATAAAGTGGTTTCATGACCAGGAATCTGAGACAGCTATAGGTATCAGGACCAGTCACTATATAACTAAGAGTGCCTTTTTTGCCTTCCACAACAGGATCAAACCGAGTGGAATTACAAGAATAAACCTACATGCCAAATTTTGTTAAAATTAACTCATTAGAATTCCTTGAAAAATGGATTTCCAACCGTCTTCATCATGTAACTCTGGTTTGAACACAACAGAATGCACCGTTAGTCGCCACAACCGATTTGGTGTCCCAGCGCCATATTTAACTTCCACCAAACCACCGCAGAATGGTAGCGTTACGAGTCAGAATGTATGAAATAGTTCCCGCCGCAGTACACTACGGAGAACTTGTTAATTCATGTAGTGTGTGGGTGTTGTGTGTACCGCGTACCGCTACCACCCTGATTTGGTGGAAGCTTTAGGATCATCGGGATGAACGAAACAGTACGTATGCATCGCACTATAAAAACAACAGGAACTTTGACCCCTTAACCCCGCTCTTGCAGACGATATAAAACTGAAAATTTTGGAGCACATACATATACAAAGTATTGTTCTAAATAGTCCTGCCAAATCACAAAACTATGCGATTCTTTTCTAGGCATTTTTCTGGCCTATCCCCGACTTTTACGAAATGCTTCCTTTAAAACATATAAAAAGACTTAAGCGACAGACTATATGCATTTTTTTCACATTTTCGCTGTATCTTTTTTCTACTTCACGGATCGGAGCAAATGATAGCCTATGCCTTGAGGACAGACTCTATCAATGGGAAAAGAGAGCGAATCCCGAGATGCTCTCTACGAGGTTGTAGCCCTGTCAATAAACAACAAGAACAACGAGAACAAGATTTTAGAAAAAAAATAGATTTTCAAACTCTTATATCTCCCGTGTTTTTCATAGTATCTTCTTGAAATTTTCTACACTTCGTAAGACGCGCGACAACGTCTATTGAATTTGACCACTCAGGACCAACCAGGGTCCGAGCTACAGAGGTCCGAAAATCCGTACTTGTTCCGTCGTGTAAACATAGTCTTAGTAGCTTCTCACTTTTGATTTGTTCAAATTTCTTCGTTTTCTTTGGCGGGCGGGACGCTCCCGTGTCCCTAGATAAAATAAGCGAATATGATCAACAACTTTAAAAAAATGAGTTGCATATGTAAATGCAGGCGCGCACAGAGGATTTACGGGGCCCGGGGCATATAAATAAAAGTGGCCCCTTTGAGAAAAAGAACATTTGTCCTTGGAAACTCTACTACTCTACTACAGGATGCCAGGATGCTGGTACCTGAGAGAGCGGCACTAGGGTAGATAGATAGGGCGCTCGTCTTCGAATCATAGGTTCGCGGGATCGAATCTCATTGTAGGCACAGGTAATTTTCTATGCTTAAACATCACTAACACCTATAGAGGTCAATGCTGCGCTGCGTGAGCATTTTTATCCAAAAAAAAAAAACAAACAATTGATGAAATCATTAATTTAATGAACGTTACAACAAGAACGCTATTCTCAATGTAACGTCAAAATCATGTTTCAAAATACTTGGTTTAAGATCGATCCACACTTTTTAGTCATCAGTCGCAGTCACAGTAATTTCTCATACAAATTGACAGATTGTCAGTCAATCAATTAACTTGTATGGAAAGTGACTGTGACTGATGACTGAAAAGTGTGGATCGACCTTCAAGAGTGTTTTCGATTGATTTCACTTTACTTTTTTTCTCAGTGTAGGGGGGCCACTCAAGAAGTTGGCGGGAGGGCCCAGAGTGAAGTTGTTCCGTCACTGCTGATGGCATTGCAAAAATCGAAATTCTTGTCTCTTCATAAAAGTTACTAAGACCGAGTGTGCACTGATCCATAGGAGAATAAAAGTCTAAAACCAAACCAGTAGAAAACGTTGAGAAATTTTGCTAGTTCGAGAGCATAGTTACAGATAAGACTACAATGAGTTAACAACAATCAAAGAGAGACTTGAATAAATATAAGTTTATGGAAACTAAATAAGAAATAGTCATTTAAAGGGATCCATCGTTTTCAGTTTCTTAGTTAACACTTTCTCTATAAAACACACATAGTTCGAGGACACTCAGATTTTAAGAGAATACCGATTAATTAGATAAATTTCGGCAGAAGTGTGCTGTTGATCTCAACACCTAAAATATATCAAGATCAGTGCCAATTTTAGATTTCGCAATTTTAATTGAAAAAAGTAGGTGAAGGGAAATCCTATAAGGTCCTAGAAATGCTTTGAATAACGCAAAACAAGATAAATAGAGATTTAAATAAAATTTATCTGACATCAATTCGTGTAATAATTTTTTAGACGTATGCGCACTACGAGACCACTGTCCCTGCGGGGCCGTCTCCAACGTGGGGCCCGGGGCAAATTGCCCCTTTTGCCCCACCCTCTGTGCGCGCCTGTGTAAATGCAATTCATTTTGCCGATTATGGCTTAACAGTTATAATCAAAAATTTATCTATCATTCATTAATAAAAATACACTAAGATCGCGATTTGAGTGAGGGAAATTGGGTTCACAGACAAAACTTCAAAACAAAAACTAAAAATATTAATTGGTCACATTATTTTGTCAGCACAGCAACTAGATTTGATACGCATGTCAAAGTGGAAAAACAGAACTATCCAAAATATGCCCAGGGGGCATTGTGTTCCCTGTCATGGTTTCATCAAACTGCGAACAACGTGCGAATAGAAAGTACACACTCGCATACAATGTTAGTACACTTTTATCAAATTGATTGATCTTTTTATACTATAACTATACGAAGAAAAGAAAGTTATTAATGATTCACGAAACTACTCAACTACTTATCGGTCATTGGGCTATTAGACAGAATTATGATTGGCGAAAAATTCGATGTTTTTATTAATTGGTTAAATTGATGTTAAAGGTCTATACACAATTATAGCGAAAAATCAACTCCTTCGGGCGTCTTATAGAAATTATGTAGACAAGATTTTTGTTGTTATATCTAATTTAATTAGATATTACATGATTTGAAAGCAAAATGCGAGTAATGAATTTTTTCGATAAACATTTTCAATTAATTTGAACAGACAATAATCCTATTTACGTTCATAAGAACGTGCACACATATAGTTTCACCTTGGACTATATGTATTTGCTTTCATAATTTCGACAAGTCAAACAACAGTTAATTTTGTTTTCATTAAATTATAAACAATTTCACGTTTTTCCTATGAAAGAATAACATTTCTTCGTGTTCTCTCTGTGCTTTCATAGCGTATGTAGAGCCTATATTCTACTAAAGTGGATTAAACAGTGGCGTAATTTAAAAATTCAATATTTGTTGACGATGTCGATAGAATTTTTTCGATTAAAAATTTCGATTTGCCTTACGGCGCGCGGTATGTACACACATTCTGTGTACACCAGATAGAAGATTAAAGAGAAATGTATGCAGATAAAATACCAGTAGTGTCGAAAAATCAATAAAACATGCGCTGGAATACAAGTAATGAAGGTAAATTTAATTGTGAAAATTTAATATAGTGATGGACCGTTTCAGTCACCCTACAATTTTAAATTTATCTGTATATTTATTTTGAATCTAGTAGATAGATTTGAGTTGGCTATATATAAGTATGCATATATATGTATTTTTTTAGTTCTGCAGTCTACACAGATACAATGGAACCAGAGAGGAAATACATGGTAAAATTCCGTTCATAATTGCAATAGATAAAACCGTGGATTCGAACTTCATACTGAGACAATGGATATTTGAGTTCCCTTCATAAAAATGCTCCTAGACCAGCCGTTTCTACTATTGTGAATTGATAATTGTCCCTTGGCAACCCATTGTTAGAACGGCCAAGATCTGCAAAGCGCGTTCCATTCAAAAAAAAAATAATAAAAAAAAGCATAAACTTGTACATTAATGTTAAAAAAACATAACATTTGCTCCCCAGCGTAAAGACGATGAAAGTGAAAAAATATTCTTTTTTGAATTCAGTATACATATTGGTGTCTAATTGGCCTAATTAATTAGCGCAATAGCCTTCAAAACACAGAGTCGTGGGTTCGAATCCCACAGTAAGAGGATTCAATTTTTAACGCTTTCGAATTCGCAACCCATATGGCAATGGCGGACTATGATCTCACTCAAATATCAAATGTTATGAGGATGAATAACTCGGTAGGGCGTATTGTTGATCTCAACGCCACTATAAAAACCCATCAAGATCATGTAAATGTGATGTGTCGTTAATAAATCTACGGCTTCAATGTTGGAATGTCGCGCCAGTTGTTTATTTTCATTTTATTTGAGTTAGGTATTCCATCGGGTTGCTATAGATTTTCAATAAAATTAATTTTGATATAAAAATACTGTTGGGGATGCAGCTTTTACTATTTTTGACAAATCAACAAATTATCAATTGGGTGTTTCTTCTTTTGCTTCGACATGTATTAAAATGAGAAAAAATACTAATATCTGAATGTTTATCTACTACATATATAATTTTCATTAAATAAAAATATGTCTATATACCTACATAATTGTATTTAATCTCGCCAGTCTAGATATCAATGACTGAAAACACTACATGACGTCAAGATTGGGTGTGTTGTCAATATTATTTTCTTCAACAAATTTTTTTTAAAGATAAATATGTAGTCATGGCGATGATGGCAGTGGGTGATGTAATGCAATGAGAAATACCATCCATTCCTATATACAACAACGTGCAAAGATTTATCGATTAACTACCTCATCTTTCTTACAATAGTTGTATATCACGAACTATACATACATATGTATGTATGTAAAGTCAGGCATTTTCATCATCTACCCCAAATGTATCTCGGAATTTTGGGTACCACCGACACGTTTTTATATGCATAGATCAACTTTGTGTACACATGGAAGTGTTTAGATCCCAGAAACGGATTCTTGTGTCATAAATTTATATATGTACGTAACTACACTTATATCAATAGATATACATAACTGTATAACTGAAGATTCAACATTATAGGAGATGGTGATAATATTGATGATGCTAAAGATTAAAAAATTATGCAGTCTTTGGTGTGGGCGGAATTGTCAAATTTTGACTAAGCAAGTTCATAGGACTCTTGTCTTTCATGTTTTGCAATAAGTATACTTAGTTCCTTAGCTATTATATTGTACTTAACATAAAACAATCAACTACTATACATACACATATGGACAAAAATATAAGTACATCCCTCATGTACCTTTTTATGCGAAATTTGCATACCCTTTTTAAAATTGAATTAATCCAAATAGATAGCCATTACAACAATTAGGATACAACAATGCCAAAGGAACCGAAAAACTAAATGGTATCCCCCTATTATCTTAGTCCCTCCCGATATTAGCTTTGAAGTGGGTTTTTAGCTTGGTCAAAATAATAAGTACACTATCGGTTTTTTTAATTTTTTGACAACAAGTTGCTATTTTCCGTGAGGATTTGTTTTTTTATTCATTGGTGTATGCAAGAAGCGTTAAATTAAAAACAAAAAAAAATACTTAAGGGGCGAAAAACGCATGGTAGATACGAAAAAAGAAGTTTAAGTTCGAAACTTTGCAATAGTGGAAAATTATTCTCTCAATAACGAAATAAACCAGTTAAACATTGTATTTACTGCATAGTTCATTAAAAAGTGAATAAAAGCAGTTTCTAATGCGGTTAAGTCCATGTAAGGGCCTTAAGGACAACTGTCGGTCTCATTATCACTATGGCGAGAAATGTTATCTTGACATGACTGATGATTTTTGCGGAAATATTGAAAATATAGAATCCCTTCAAAAAGTTAATCGAAGAATACAAGAAGTAAAGCAGTTTTGACAAAATGTTTAGAACTTTCCATGGCGACGTTAAAAAGTGTTGACGGTTCAAGAAAATTTGGGAGGAATAGTTCTTCTTGTTCCAGACCGAACAATGGAAACTCACAAAATATTCTGTTTTATTTATGAGATCGCAATAAATTTGATCGGGAACTAATCTTATCGTAATATTCTTCATTCAGGAAAAAGTAATATGATATACGCTACATCAACTGGCATGGTCTATGGTTTAATTTTCATAGTTTGGTTTCGTTCAAATAGACCTAATAACCGTTACTTTGAGGCCAATTTCCATATAAGAAATGTTAGTAAGAGTCCTAGAATATTTCACTGATGAACCCATACACTTTAAATGGGGATTTCAGCAGGATATTAACCCTAACCATACCTCACAAACTGGTCAAAGATCCGCTTCAACCAAATCGGGTGGCTTTCCACGTTGTTATACTAGAGTTAAATTAAATCCGGAATGTTTAGAGAGAGTTGAATCAATGAACCAGAAACACAGTTTTCACAAAACGGACCAATTACGGAATTTCTTGGAAGTAACTGGATATATGGATGTATGGGAACATGCCATAAGAATTATCGCCAGAGGGCCAACAAAAACCTTTTTTCTTTCAAAATAATGGACCATTTACTTTTAAATAATAAAATAAATTAAATTCTTGTCGAATCAGAACTTAATATTTTAATTAAAACAAGTTTTAATCAAATTAACTGACACACAGAGAGAAAAAATTCTAAGTAAAATTAATAAGAATGCCTTATTGAGACATTTTACTATGAATTCTGATTAAATACGGCAAACAATATGCTTTTTCCATAGAGAAATCTTATTGAATCGAAAAGAAAAATCTTATTATTATTTTTAACAGATTTTCGTATTATTTCCATATGATTTTTCATATTAATCCTAGCATTTGATATGACTTCCACATTATTTAGCAATTTCGATGAGAACATCTTATACATTTTCTCATAAAAATTTGCTTCTATTTAAAATCAATAAGAACAACTTTTTATATCAAAAAGAATACCCTTTTAATGTCATCTCATAAACAGTAATAATGACACGTGTTATTTGTGAATTGTTTCGCGAGTGTTTCAGTTCCCTATAAAGTGCATATGTATCAAAAGAGGAAGATCCATTTGAGTTTCTCCTTTCAGCAATCGAAGGTGAGCTTACTTTTTCGTGATATTTCTGCTCTTAAGATCCAGAATGGTTTCGATAGAGCTCATATCTTGTTTCCGCCACAGTGATCCTAACTGCATTTCAAAACGTAAGTTTGCAGCATTTTATTACCTATGTATATGAAAATTGTTAAGGATTTTAATGTTTTTCAGATTTTATAATACTTTTGCCAATGGAAGGAAAACCGACGATATTTTTTTTGAGCGCCTGTCATCAAACTACCGACGGCTGTGGAAGGAGTTCTGATTCCTTAAACCCGGATTATCGTCGTTGAACGTCAGATTTCAAGCGTTATCTGCAAGGTATTCATTGCTCTTTTCTTAGAAAAAAATCGAAAGTTTGTGTTAAGAATTTAAGTCAAAACTTGCCCAGTAGGCAAGACTATTTCAAGATATTTCGTTAATTATTTTGTCTAATAATTTCTTTCATTTGTTATGTTTCATAAATATACCTAGATATTAGCTTAAATAATTACATAAATGATTATCAATAAAACATATTTTTTGCAGAACAAAGACTTTTTGTTTAATAGTACATACCATTTTCGTCAGTCAAATTTATAACTTCGGAACATCAAACTTATAATTATCAGAATGACAAATTTGATGGCCCAAAGTTGTAATTATGACTGGAAAATGGTATACTCAATTGCAGAATATTTGATATGAAATCTTATTAAGGGAAACAGTATTCTTATTGTTTTAAATAGCTCGTCTTATTAAATCAATGAGACGTTCAGCTAATTTCTACCAGTTTTACCGATTGTTTCAATAAGAATTCCCTTATTATAATAATAAGATTCCTATTACTTTTATAAGGATTTCTTATAATTTGTCAGACAAGAATTTAATAAGATTTTCTCTATGATTTCAATAAGATAGTCTTCTTGGATGAAAACCATAGAGATATCTTATTGTTTTTCTTCTATTTTATGTGGTCGATTTTTCTCTGTGCATGTACTTATTATTTTGTCCTGCCTATTTTAGTCAGTTCGTACATTTTCAAGTTAAATGAAAGCTGTTATTTATTATAATATGCTAATTTACATATTATTTGATTCCTCACCAATTAAGTAATTAAATCTTTCCATATGATTTTATTTCCTCAAATTACTACTTTGCTACAGGGTGATAAGAAAAATTCGTATGGGTGTACTTATTTTTTTGGCCATATGTGTACATATTCCGTCTACACAACCGTAATTACAATGTACAAGCACATTGAAACATATGCAAATGAGAATCAACGCTTAAGTTATATGACAACGGAAACAGATTCCAAATATGTTTTGAATTCATTTTCTTTTTTGGAACAGTCAACGAAACCGTTTAAATTAAATAAAGACTAATGATTGGATCGTCAGTTTTATTATAGCATTGTCGACTATTATTTTTATTTGTTCTCTGGTTAAATTTCGGGTTAATATACTGTCTAAAAATTAAATTACTTTTACTGATGGAACAGAAGATCATTTGACAAAGATCGATGAACTATACAGGGATTCCATCAATCTTACATATAAATTTTAATTTATAGGCAGTGGAAAGAACCTATTTTATTATAACCGTACGTTAGTCAGCCTAATTTTTTTTTCGAAAATCGAGGAGTTTGATAGGCAATCCAGTAGTATTGGTTGTTTTGTTTTTGGTTAATAAAATGAAGTCTGAACTAATTGTAAACGAAATTGTATCTGCGGATTTTCCGATCGCAGAAAAGTCATACTTAGTCAAATCCCAAAGAAAACTTCTTTACGAAACTTACAGAATTGCGAAAACCGCAGTATATGTACTGGTTCTGTTCGATAATCTTAGTTTACAGCTTCTGATTTCTCTGTCGGACTTGACAGTCATACAATAGTTTCCTTGTACAAACATGAACCACCTGTCAATGAACCGAAGCGTATTTGTCCGTTGGTTACATTCATAACTAGACAGAAGAATGAAATTTGAAATTTGCGAATTTAAACCACCCGATTGCTCAATGAGTAATAAGAATCACACAAGTTGAAATCAGTCAGAAATAGTGGAACAAAAAGAGGGTGTGAATTGCAGAGGCGCAAAAAACACGATTCCTAGTCATTTTAATAGGTAAGCCGAAAGTAATTGATGCTAGATTTAATTGAAAATTTTACCAAGCTTCTAGCAAGTTTGACAACTGGGTAGGATGTCAGATAAATGCGATTATTAATTGATAAGTCTCAGACTCTTAAGTTAAGATTCGAAAATGCGATTCGTTTCTTGGTTTGCTGAATTGATCATTGATATCCTTTCACCAATGTAGCCCGAGTAGACAGAGGATTGGACATACATGCCCTAGAACTTGGAAAAAACGGATTTGCATCATTTGTAAACTAAGTTAAACCATAATCAATAATTTTCTTCAATAAAACTTAACGAGTTGAAAATATGGCAAATTCTTATGCGAGTTCTTAGCAATTTATAAAGAGGGGGAAAGCGAATCTGAACGGAGGACGCCCTTATCTATGTATTTATAGGAATCAATAACTCGAAAGGCAGAATTGTTGGGCAGAAAACCTCTACAAAAGGCTGCCAAGGCTCAAGAAAATGTGATACTACTAGCACGTCTCAAGGCTTATAGACCCAACGCCAGTAATGTACTTATTTTTAATATTATGGAATAATAAATATTTATTTTTAATACCGATACCTGGCCGGAAATTTTTCAAATGATGTCCATACATCGCGACGCCCGGGAATGTCAAAAAGATACAGGAAAGTAATAAGAAGAATTCATTAAAGAATAAGCTCGGATGAATCCTTTATAAAAAAAGTGAAAATAGGATTTAGTGTAGTTACTACGTGATAAACCTAGTACATCAGATTGCAAAATGTGGTGGAGACAAATTTTTTTTTGTTTCTTATGTTTTTTGGGGTGCTGAGCACGAATCCGGAGCTTCCCACCAAAATTTCGTTGCGGAACAGGGTCAAAATCGTGAAAAACCCTAAATTTTTTGCTGTTTTCCGTTATTCGCTCCCTAATTCTGCAACTATTTATTTCTGCGAAAAACTCTCCATGAATATTTTAGAGAACACATAATTCCGCGTCCAAAGAGACATAAATATTAAAAATCTGTTGAGCGGTATTACTACAGTGGATAATTTAAATTTGCCATTTTTAACATAGTTCCATTTTATGAAAAAAATTTTGAGATTGAACGGTTTTTCATTCTTGGTCGTAAAAGTTGCATTTATCTTGTACATTGTGTATTTTGGAGTGCAGAACCTGAATCTGTAAGTTCCCACCAAAATTTCGTTACAAAACAGGGTCAAAATTGCAAAAAACGCCAAAAAAATGACTATCAATTGTAGCAATACCGCTTAACACATTTTAATGATTAATGGCGCGTTGGACCCGCCGTTATGTTTTCTCTAATATCTTCATGGACAGGTTTTCGGAGAAATGTACACTTTCGGAGTTATAAACAAAAAAACGGGAAAACTCCGAAAATTTTGGGTTTTTTCGCGGTTTTGATCCTGTTCCGCAACGAAATTTTGGTGGGAAGCTCCGGATTCGAGCTCAGCACCCCAAAAAACATAAGAAACAAAAAAAAAATTTTCTCCACCACACTTTGCAATCTGAAATCACCTCGGAACTACACTAATTATAGATATCGTACCATAGTACAAATAGGCAATAGAAAGATATACGTTTTCAAAGATTATTGTTATGATACACATTCATTCTTTATAATTATGTAATTTTATTTAAAAAACAACATACCAATTCACTAGGACTTTGCCGTAAATTCATTCCACCACTCGATCGTCTCATCGGACCATTGTTATTTCCATTGCGAAAGCCTAGAACACCACCCTTAACATTGGGCGGTAAATATCCATTGTATCCGTAGTTCGGTGTATCATACATTGAAGCAGGGCGTGGTCTTAATCCTTTTGGACCATCGCCTGCCGAAGGATACCGATGATTGACATATCCATGTTCTTGTGGTATATTTGGAAATGAGGGTGAATGTGACAGATTTCTGGTCGAAGCTGATATATTATCGTATTTTTGCCATCGCATATTACTCGCTGCATGTCCAGGATGAGGTAGCGAATACGAACTCCTTTGACCAGGCATACTAAACTTATTGGTACTACTCGGCGGAGGCGGATATTGTTGATAAACATTTGTATGAATCGTCGCGGCGGCGGGTGACGAGTTATTTGAGTTGTGATCTCTCCACAATTTCATCTTGAAGCGCGGGTGTGTTACGATACCGAATTCAAAATCTTAACTTTTTACAACATTTATGGCACTTGAAAGAGAGGTTTTTTCGTTTTCTTTTTCAATTTCACGGATCAATATTTTATTAGGTATTTTCACACACTCACTTTTCATTCACGTTTTGCAATTTCACTTAAAATTACCAGCGCGATACAACACATATAGCCGCTTACATTTTTCTACCAAACTTAGTATGAATTTTCAATAATTACACATTGAAATGACCGCGATCAAATTTATCATTACTCGAATACACAGCCGAATCACTGAATGGAAGAGAATGGATACCTGGGATAGAAGATACACATATCACCTGAAGATCGTGTTGTGTTCATTTTACGGGGGTATC
Organism: Microchrysa polita; assembly: GCA_949715475.1. Lineage (NCBI taxonomy): Eukaryota > Metazoa > Arthropoda > Insecta > Diptera > Stratiomyidae > Microchrysa > Microchrysa polita. Next base: position 84,776,261 of record OX454418.1, on the reverse strand, counting down.
ATAGGAAAAATCACTAAAAAAAATAACATGCATGCATTCTTCTCATTTTCTATTTTTCTTTCCTTGATATGGAATTGAAAACGGGTAAAGAAAAACAATAACAACAACCAGTCGAAACTCCAATAACAACGTAAGCGAGAAACTCGTATTACTCGACAATCTCAACAGCTCCAGCGCGGTTTAAGTTTCACAATGGACTGAGACCTCAAACGAAAACGAAGGAAAATGAATCTGAGACTATGGAGTATGGTTATTGTGACTCATTTCACATATAATACACACACCAGGTAAGGTAGTCGTGAATAAAAAATAGATATGTATATAAAATAAAATTCGTATAAAAAATCACAGGTATAGTTTAAAAAGATAGATTAAGAGGCGACGACAATAGCGCGACGACGATGATGGCGGCGGTGAACATGATAGTTGCCTGATCGTATGCTAGAATAACATTATATGGATAAATATGGCGCTCGATTTCAATATTTACACTTAAACAATTTTGAGTACACATAGCGGAAAAAAAATCGACGAGCCAAGACGGCTTGAAGATACTGGTATCCGATGACATATTAATTCGACACCTTCGCAAAAATAAACTAAATTGCATTTTTAATCGATCTGTAACTACTTCGAAAAAGGTTTACCTCGAATTGTTGAGGTTAAACGACCTAGACCTTGTCTGAAACACCCAGCAACTGATGGGCGTCCTTCCCTACAGATTTCTCGAATCGAGCTCTCGGTCGTCCACGCAATCTGGCGCTCCCCACTTTCTTGGACATGTCAATGTTGTTAAATAATTATGTAATTATAATTAGTAAAAGTCAATGAGCCGTTTTAACTAATTCTGTTGTTAATTAAACATTGAAAGGATTCTCCATACTCTCAGATGCAAAATACCTTTTGCTTATAATTTTTCGCTAGCTTTTCAGCGTCTATCCCAAAAGTTTTATCATTAACTGTATTTACACAAGCATAAAACTTATACTATATCTGCATACTAACTGTTGACTGTTAATATGTTTTGAAATACCATCAGCACATAAATGTGTAGGAGGTATAGCCCCTATGGTGCCCATACAGTTTGTGCGTTGTTTTAGGCAAGATCTTGAAAGGTGTGTCTCCCTTTTTAAATATAAGCAATCAGAATATTATACCGTATGACAAAGATATTTCGAAATATGTACATAGAAAAAGTGAACGTGCCAACATCGAAAAGTTAGTCCCAACCAAACGTTTTACTCGTATAATTACTTACACTAGTAAGTTTATTATTAGTATTATTATGGTTGAATGCATTCCTATTCTTTGTGTAATCGCCGAGTACCATAATGTCACGCGTTTGTAATGAATTAACCTGAAGGTTAAGACGTACAAATCTGCCATTAGAAATATGTTTCATTCCAACTGTATAATTGATTATAAGAAATGTTCTTCTCTTAGTCATTAAGGTTAAACACATACATATCAGTAATCAAATACATATAGAATATTTATAGAATGTGTCTTTAAACTCTGTTTATAGTAAATGATTTGAACAAAACAAATTACCAGAAGAAGTGGTTTGAAAAAAAGGAACAACTAAAAATGATATTTATTAAATTCTTTATACTGACATATGCGACATTATGAATGCACTATTTGAAATTCTTAACACGTCAAATATTGATGTCTTGAACGTGCAGATGGTATAAAATAAACAAATAAAAATTTATCCGTACATATACCTTAATACTGCAATGTTGAGTCATCTTGAGGTTATCTTATTGAAAATGCGCGGGTTATCAAAAACAATTTGTCTGGCGGATATGCAAATAACAATTGTCCTTGATATGGGCCATACAAAAATCGTATGTATAATGCCACGCCACAGTTAGTTTTGGTAATTAACTAGGATGCATATTATAAAAGTACATTAAGTAAAGTAAGCCTCTTGAGTCAACGCGACCTTAAAATGCCTTTTGAATTGGTAATTCGTATTTATAAACCGCATTTGGTGTGAAGAATAGGCCTAAGGAGACCGTTAATCGGGGAATGATTTCAGAGGTAAGTTTTTTTTTATATGGGTGTAAGTCTGGTATGAAATCCCCTTAAACCAAGGAAGGTTTCAAGGAATGTTTATAGTAGCTTCGTTAGTGTAGTCGCTAGTGCGCTCACCTCGATGCACAGGGTCGTGGGTTCGAGTCACACCGTGAGCGAATTCAGTTTATGGTGGATAAATAACTCTGCTGGGTGTGCGGTACGATCTGAACACCTCTACAAAAAAAGCAATTAAGATCTTGGAAATTGGATGCCACTAACACATCTTAAATTTCAAAATTTAATCGAAAAGATAAATACATATTTTTCTTTTATTTCAACATTTTGAATAAATTTGAAATTAGAATTTTGAAATCAACTGACGCTACTGCATTATACATATAACAAAAAGTTGATATCGTCTGCGTGAGAATGAATTGGAACGGACGAGTTTCATATGGGAGCATCAAGCTTCGCTTCAGCCGAATCACCCTTATTCCGTCGCACAGTGGGGCAGTAGAGAAAAAATTCAAATAATTTATACTATTGGAGAGCTTTTGTGATTGATTTATCGCATAGTAAACATTTTGAAGTTTCTTTCTACAAAAAATTACGGACCGATATCTGTCACAGTAAGAAATCAGCAGCTCTCAAAGTGTAGAGAATTGATTTTGCAATTTAAATTACATTTTTCCGTAATCAAGTTTCAATGAAAACCCTGACTATAAATTCGGATAAAACTTCGTTTTAAGATTTTATTTTCAATTTTTAGGTTATAATAAAAAGGTTAGCAATACAAAAAGTAAAAAAAAAATGGAAAAAAAATTCAATTTAATTTTAATGATTGAAGGTCAAATTGGCCCTAACTGGATTTTTCACATTGAGTTTTAACAACTACCTCCACGAGCATCCAAGGGTCTGTTTATGCTACATTATTTCAGAAAGTCTCAGGATTACTAATAAGTAAGAATCATAACCCCAGGCTACTTTTATAATCGATTTTGTTATGTCATGTTCGCTGTTTTAGACACGATTTTTGAATATCTACTGTAAAATATGTTGGGTCCCTTTAAACCGGAGATAGCCGTAGTTTTCATCCTATTAAACTAGTTTTTGGTGGAGAGTATAAAGGGACTCTGTTTTGACGTTCAGCTAAAATTTAGCCCCTCCCTTCCCCTCGGGGAGGAGCTATGGACGAGTCGGCTTGAAAAGTTCTAAGGGGAATCAGGCGTGTCCTTGGTCGGAGTAACTCATTTTTTGGCAAAAGTCAACTTCATTTTATTAAAAATATTTCCCTAAATTAACCTGGCTCAACTAGCGTTTCTTTCGGAGGTAAAGTAAAAAAAGTAAATGTCAAAAAATTATAATATCCTATTTTATTTTTTTTGTCTAGGGTATAATTTATCAAAATAAGTCAATTGTATTACATATACATATGTCGTTGCAAAGGTAATTTTGTGTAGTTCCATGTGTCCTCGAACCATTTTGCTGTGACTTTTACAGTTTTTGAAAAACTGAAAAATGATCCCCTCTCCCCCCTTCTCTCTCGATTACCGTAACTGCTAGTGGAGCATGGTGCGTTGATGACTACCGTGTGTAGTCATCAACGTTACAAAGACAACTGAATTCGGAGTGTGATACGGTTGTCAGCCATGCCACTTCCTAGTCGCATTGTCAGTTTATTATTCACGATAAGAATATTTCTTATCATATCTTCTGAATAATAAACTTGCGACGAGTCGTGCCGAGTTTGGAAACTCATTTCTCTATGAGTGTCTATTTCACAGAGTGGCGACCGAACGATCACGGCCTCCCCCCTTAAAATCGAATAAAATTCGCATATACTGTGATTTTCTAACGCAAAATACAGGATGGGCAAAAAATACCTTTGCTATTTATATATGAAATAACTTCGCAAAATTAGATTTAATTTATGCATTTTATTAACATTAGGTGTGGAAAATTATATCCGATAAGTGTGCACCATTAGAATTCATACAAGTTTGGGCTCTTTTCACGACATTTTGCATAACGTTTTGGAGTGTGACCGGTGTGATCTGCGGAATTTCCGCTCGAATGTTCTCTTTTAACTCCGGTAAAGTCTGTGGTTTGTTGACGTAGAGCTTCTCTTTGAGGTAGCCCCATAGAAACTCGAGAAGTGTGAAATAGAATAAAGTCTGAAGCCGTCAGATCATTTTTACCATTTTTCGAGATGACACGATTTGGAAAGTTATGTTGCAACAAGTTCATTGTCTCATCACTGAAAATAATCGTTTGCTTAAAACAAGAAAAAATGCAATAAAAAAACAGCCAAGGAATAATTTTTCCTGATTTAAGATGTATTTTCTTGTTCTAAGAACAATTTTTCTGATTTAAGATGTATTTTCATGTTCCAAGAAAAGTTTTTGCTTAAAATAATGCTCATTTATGCTTATTTAGTGATATACCGTTGAAAAGCCAACATGTTGAAGCAACTTTTATCAACTTTGCAGAGTTGTACGTATAAAGCACCGTTATGAAATTACTGTTTGAATTTTCGATGAAAAATCTATTTTAAAATTTCTATTAAGTTTGAGTAACTGTATCTTGAAAGTGGCGATAATTTTGGCAACAGAAAATACTTCAGTTTTTGTGAAATTTTATGTAGTTCCTGAAACTGAAATCAAATCTTGGATTAAGTCATCACGAGGGCTGCAAATTATGATTTTGCATGACAAGTCACGATTTTCGTTGACTTTCACAAAAAGAGCGATAACAATGTAACGGTAAAAAAAAATCCGATTGTATTGGTAATTTTCTTGCTGAAACAAATTGTGCTATCAACCCTTACAGTATTGACCACCTAATGCGGGACACCCTGTATATTAGTGTAGTGATTTTAGCTGAAAAAATGATGAAACCCAAACATCCAAGAAAAGAGCTGACTTTTGATGCCAAATTGTTCTATGGGCTGACCCCATTACGCAGTAAAAAGTTGCACTTTTTTGCGCGTTACATTTGGGCGGGAGGGGGTGGCAAAGAAGTGAAATTATGATTTTTTGACAATATCTTGTTAACAGTAATATTTACAGCAAAATATTTTGAGAGCGATTTACACTACGCAAAAATCCCTTTCCAATAATACATATATTATACCGTATATACCTTTTTTTGGCAGATTATATACTGGACCTAAAAATATCCGATGTAATTTCGATTTGTTGATAGTTACATTTGGCGCTCTAGCTCCTGAAGTAACTGAATTGTAGCCATGGTAATTGGGATAACTATTCCTATCAACATATAGCTGGTTCACACGTAGACTAAAGGTACGTTGTCCTCAACGCGACTGCATCGACTCTAGCGACAGCGACTCGCTCATTTGATATAAAAACTCGTTTTTAGAACGAGAGAAAAATGAGTTTTTATATGAAATGAGCGAGTCGCTGTCGCTAGAGCCGATGCAGTCGTGTCGAGCACAACGTACCTTTAGGCTGTAACTTATCGCCGAATCACAGCGGGCGGGAAAAAATTTGGTAAACGTTAAGCCTAAGCCCCATTAGACCCTCCACCAAATATTACTTGGATCAGATTAAGGGTAACTCCCATACAAAGTGAAGCCGAAATCTTCCAAATTGCACATTTTCTTCTCTTCAGATGCCATCTACAATAGAAAAAAAATTATCTGTTCGAACGCCACTATAACAATTAATTATAGTCTTCTAAATGTATGTTCAAAAGCTCGTAACCAAGGTTTGCACGACAAGTGTCGGAAAACCGGGTTAAAATTTAACAGTACAAGTCGTGATTTTCGTTGAGTTTTTTCGAAAAACACGACAAAGGTATAGTTTAATTGATGGTGCTGAAATTCCTCAAGGGCAGGGAATGCCTGCACAATTTAGGAATAACCAGATTAACTCCAAAATGGATGGCGTATTCCCCGCAACTGGGAAAATAGGACGGCTGCATGCTAAGCATCTCGTACGTTGCGAGATGGCGATGGCGGCTGTCCACCCACACTATTGTCGATTGTTTCAGATTAACTCACTGAAAAAAAGGCTCTTCATAATATTAATGAATTTCATTCGTTAAAAAATATTCATTGTATGTATGCAGAAATCATTGATATTTCATTGAGATTTTCGGCATGGCTATGAAGGGTTTCTTATATTTAATGAAAGAGATTCATTAGTTTCAACTTTCCATATTTCTGGTGAAATATCCATATAATTCGTAAAACAATGTAGTTTTACATGAATTCAATGAAATAAATTCAGATTTAATTCATTGAAATATATTTGCTAAAACCCTCTCATATCTATGAAAATACATTGGACTTATGATATTTTCATTATGTACATATTTTTATTTTTTTTTTATTTTCTCTTCTGAAGTTTCCACCAAAGCGCAATAATTTATCCATATTAATGCATTTTTTATAACATTAATGAACGCTATTCATAACTCTGACTAATACTTTATGTGTGTCTAGAAACCTTCATCACGTATAGTCTGGTTGGTGTAGTAGGTAGGGTGTAGGTCTTGAAATCATAGGGTCCCGGGATCGAATCCCATTGTGGCTAGGTAGGTTCAATTTATGATGCGTTATGCTTTATGATGCGTTTATAGGCAAACGAAATGTGTGCAAAACTTGTACCGGCCTAAATTCAATGCTGAACTCCAGAAGCTTTTTTTTTATTTAAAAATAAATGAAAAAAAAATGAAATTTGTCATTAAATCAATGAAATTTTTCATTACATATTAATGTAATGTAAAATCAATGAACTGAATTCATAGTAACCATGAAAGTATTCTTTGGCTGAAAATGAATGAAAAATTCATTGCATACACGAAGTATTGCATTACTATTATGTAAACATTTGGTTCAGTGCTCATATACCTCGGATATAATCAGGAGTACCATTTCCTCCTTAGGTGAATGTTGTCAAAGATGAATACTGACTTTTGTTTTTGTTGCATTTGAAATAAACAAGAACTCATTGCTGAAACGAAATGCCTTATTTCAGGAAACTTATTCGAGTTTTTTTTTAAACGAGAATAAACTTGATGTTTTAGGTACACATCAGTATTTTTGAGTGAGTTCTTAATGTTTAGGACTTAGTTAAATATCCCAATATTGAGAATTTAACAACTGCTTTCTTCTTATCATGCCAATCTGAACGTCGACTGGGCCCCACAGCCCAGTCACTTGCGTTTTGAAAAGACTGATTGAAAAGCTAAAAATTAAATAGATACATATACCCATCATAATGACATAAATTTAAATATAAAATACACGGGGGGATTTCAATTCACCTTACTCAAAGCTCTTTCACAAACATTTTCAAAAAATACTAAATACCTGCAATCTTTTCGTTCTATTCAGTATCTACATCTGTTTTAAAGGCTGCAATAATTCTTGTTTTTATACATAAATATGTACGCTATAATCGTAGATATACCTATATTGTTTAAACCGAGTGTAAATAACATTCTTTTGCACATTATCACCTCATCACCACATCTTCTGATAAATCATATCAACAAGTTGTTTACCTCACAACACGCTGAAACGACGACAAACATCAAAATATACCTGCAAATACGATATAAAAATCAACAAAAAAACACATAAGAGGAAAACATTACGGGACGGGGCCAACGCCATCATAATATGTGAGAGTGTTGATAAATTTTGAAATATTTTGTGCAAATATTCACTTCTTGACTCAAGTAAATCTTTGCAGAAGAAAAATGTATCGTATAGGTAGGGTACATACGTACATGTGTACATAAAATATGTACGTATATACACAAAATGCTTCTTAAGCCCGACGCGACTTACGGAGAAGCAACATGTAGAAGTTTTTGTGTACCCTTAGTATTTCGCATTCTTTTTATGAAAAAAAATATACATACGACTATTCTGTCCCGTATGTTCAGATATGTATATGAATTTAGATTAAAAATATTCATCAACAGTCAGCACTAATACTGATAACTTTGATAGCTGTCTTGTTAGGGTGATAGGTTTTAAGTAAAGGTTAAGACTAAAAAGTGGGACACGAGCAAGGACGCACCCAACTTTAGCATCACCTCGTCCATTCAGACAATAATTACTCTGCATGCTCTCATTGTAAAAAAATTGAAAATACACTCGGAAGTAAAAAAAAACAAAGGTCTTGACCCCAATGAACGGATTTGAACGCCTTCCCCCCGAGGTCAACCACGTGCTCCCGCTTCAGCCCCACAAATTGGCTGCTTTCAGTACTGGGTGGCCCCAAACTGAAAATACAGTTTCCGTAACATTTGGTGAAATTGGTGTCAATCGAAAGTTCTCCACTCCCAATCAATGGATCTGAAGTCCTTTTCACACATATTCACCTCCGTTCTCCAGATGCAGCCCCCAAAATGGCCGTTTTCAGTATACTGGATGAAGCCAGCCCGAAATTACATTTTCCGGGGGGAGGGGTGGGGAATGTTAGACCAGAACAAAGTGGGTGAATCCATGGAAAAGGATAACAGATCCGTTTATTGGCGGTCATGACATTTCGTTATAATCGGGTAAAAGTAAAGAGTAAAAGTGTCCGTGTTTTTGTTCCTGGGTGTATCTTACCAACATAACACAAGTCGTACGGCTTTCGATTCCGATCGTAACACCGATATAACAGTTTTGAGCTGTGATAAATCAGTGCTATGGTACCAACAATAAGTGCAGATTTTTTTCAAACAATCATAAGCCGGTTTATTTTTAGTGTCGGGTTTTCAGGTTTCAAAGTGTAGTTTTTTTAGATCGGGTTTTCTTCTTCTCCTTCCTTGCCTCGTTCTTTATACCGCTCCATGGTTTCGCGTTCCTCGACCTGCGGTGTAGGCACATCGCCCGTCTTGGCGGTAATATCTCAGCAACAACTTTCGGTTTCTTAATCCAACACAAAGTGGAATTTTGTACTGTTTTTTTTTTCTGTGGATGTATGGGTACTAAAAATAAAAACCGAACAAACACCGTTTTTTATCCGATTTTTATAAACCGGTAGGTACTCAAAACCCATGCAGATTGTAATCAATAGTTTGATAATAAATAATAATTCGTAAAACCTTGCAAGCAATTGTGGGTGGTATACACTGTTCATACATAATGTATTTGCAAATTGCGTTGTACGGAAAAATTTGTGTTGATTCAGTACTAAAATATTGGTTATCTGATGGCCACTTGTAAATAACATAAGTGAGTGTATACGTCTACTACGTTTATGCATAAGAGTCGAGAGTAATAGAGCAAAAGTTACAACACCTAAATCATTGCGTCGCCTTAAAATCACAAAGACGACCTTGCTTATCGCGTGTGCTTTTATAGCATTCTTACGATAAGAAAGAAACAGATAATGATCAGAGGGTGTTAAAATGTATTTTTAATGATTTTCAAAACCACAGCTATTCGTGGGTTTTTGCCGAGCAAAAAATTATTACTAGTGTGTCGATTGTCTTGAATGTGAGAAAATATAAAGAATCATCACACTTAAAATCAACAAGTACTAACTAGCAAGGTATTTTTTGTTGGTATACTAAATGCTAGAGCAACGATTTTTTGATTTTCTAGGTTTCTGTGATTTTAGTGGGCTATTGGCACTGAGCTTAAAGAATTACTTTTAACTTGACATTTTATTGTAGATATGTTATGGAAATTGCCCTAAATAATAATAGGTTGATAAATAGTTTTGGGCCTTCCACATACGCTTCCAAAGTTTAGGCAACTTATATGAATCGAAAAAAAAATCTCTTAGTCCGTGGACGCGTAGCGGAAAATCGAATATTTCCGTGGAAGTTGATGGAATGGAGACGTAAGTAGTGCCTCGTGCTAGGGAGGTAATAATGTTGGATATTTCAGACAAATTCTGATCAAGATCTGTGAAGAAAAAAATCATCCAGTGATGGAATTCATCACTATACATTTAGGGTCCTTGCCTGCTAAAAGAGTCTATTATTTGCTAAAGTCGGCGGAATGAAAACTATTTTTGTTAATCTTCGACATAAATTAAAAACACAAAAGAATTTGGATTTGCATGGGACTCTTCCGTCACAGAGAAATTTTCATGTTCAAATTTGACGCCCACCTCACTAAATTTAAAGTCCTTAATTTACGATAACGTTCAGGTTTCATTCATATTTTGCAGTACTACTTGCTAATCTCAAAATTATGTAGGTAAAATAATAATTATTTCCGTCAAACTTGAAATTCTTTTAATACGAACAAGAAAAAAAAATCTTGAATAAATTATGGTAAGTTTCCTGTTGCATGATTATCATAATGTAATGCCATCATACCATTAGCTGTTTCAAGCATCGACTGCCATAACTTGTCGCCATGCATTTCATAGTACCGTCGTCTACCGTTCTACTACAGAACACTTTCTCGAGATTGCAAAATATCTTAAAATTGCCTCCTTAATCAAGTTTTTCAGGCGAGCTAGGGTACTTGAGTGTTTACAAGCTTTACCAATTCTTTTTTTTTTTCTCATACTACTGCTACTACACGTCGGTTGAGTAAGAAGAATGTCCTTCTTCGTGCTTTTAAGTATAGGATAATGGAGAAAAATTAAGGATTTATAAAAGATTTAAGTGAAGAATGCTAGTGGGGAGCGTTTTCGCTATTAGAAGAGGTGATATAATTTTTTATTAACAATTGAAGTTCGTAAACTTTTATCCAGATAAGAAGATTGGGGTGACATTAAGGCAAATATTGAGAATTTAGCTGTTGGAAGAGATGTTAGTATACACATTTATGTTTGTATTTTACTGACGGCTCGCCATGTATTAAGGTTATATTAAGAAGTGTTCCCATAATTTTTCATACTGCTGTTTCACGAACTTTAGCAAGTATGTACTGTTTCAAAGTTGATTAAAAAAAGCTAAGTAAAAAGAAAAAAATGCTCAAAACTTCAAAGTCAAAGATTTTCTACACCAAACAAATAAAAATTGAGCTTCTCGACAATTCGTTTGTTAGAGCAATCCAAAACCGTCGATAAACGATATCGAGGTCTAATCGTGCGAAAAGCACGATAAATAAGGACATATATACAGACCTAGAAGGCACGCAGGACCCAAAACATGTATTCAATTTCTACTACTCCAAGTTTTTTATAGGGGAGGTGGAGGTAGATGGGTCGGATCTGGCACACTTTTCATGTTTTATAAAGATATCCATCAGCTACCGTTTGACACAAACTTGAAATTTTTTCGCAACATTTTATCAAAAGATTTGGCTGAAAATAGTTTTGTATATGGGAGGTAGGGGTAGTCAGATCTACCTCACTTTCCATCAACTGCAAGGATATGTCACAATTGTTAAAAATTTCAGGTTACGGTAATGAAGAGAGAGAGCGATATTTTGAAGAAACTTATGGCCGAATTAAAATATCTCTCTCTCGATTATTGTAACTCCTAGTGGAGCGTGGTGCGTTGATGACTACCGTGTGTAGTCATCAACGTTACAAAGACAATTGAATTGGGAGTGTGATACGGTTGTCAGCCATACCACTTCCTAGTCGCATGGTTAGTTTATTATTCTACGATAAGAAAATTTCTTATCATCTCTTCTGATTAATAAAATTGCGACGAGTCGTGCCGAGTTTGGAAACTCGTTTCTCTATGAGTGTCTATTTCACAGAGTGGAGACCGAACAATCACGGCCACAGAACACGACGGATTAAAATATCAAGGAGGGGTAATTGGCATGGGAGATAGGGGAACCCGTGGTCCGATTTGGCCCATTTTCAGTACCATCCAATATTTTATCAAAACAAACATCTGGCCAAAATTTCAAACCGCTAGCTTCATTATTTCGGGAGCTATCGTGCGAACAGACAGACACACCGACAGACATATGGCTTATTCGAATTAGGGACCGACGCTGATCATTAATATACAGGGTGCCCCATTCATGGTGGAGGATATTTTAATGGTAGGTAGTGTGGCTCATTTGGGGATAATATGTACAACCCCTCTGACCCCTCTCTTTTTATACCCTTCGCTTATTAAGCGTAAAGGGTATATTAACTTTGTCATGAAGTTTGTAACGCATTGAAGGAAGCATCTCCGACCATATAAAATATGTATATATATGATCAGCGTGACGAGCTGAGTCGATTGGACGATGTCCGTCTGTCCGTCTGTCTGTCTGTCTGTCTGTTGCGACGCGTTTTGCTCGGCCAGTTTAAAAGCTATGGAGCTGAAATTTTGCACACATGCTTCTTTTTGTTGCAGGCAGTTTGTATGTTTGAATCGCTAAAATCCGCCAAGGGGGTCGTGGGGCTGTCATACAAACCTACCCCCCAAATTTAGGTTCTTCTTAGAAAAACTTTTTTATTTATGCACCAATTTCAATCAAATTTCACACAAATGTATTTTAATTGGTAACACACAATATATGTAAAAATCGACCAAATCGGACAATGGGGTCGTGGGGTTGCCATACACACCTAGTCTCCAAATTATGTTCTTTTAAGAAAAACTTTTTTATTTTCTTATCGATTTCAATCGAATTTCACACAAATGTGTTTCTAGTAACACCACAAAACATATGTCAAAATGGACCAAATCGGACCATGGGGTCATGGGGCTGTCATAGAAACCTAGCTCCCCAAATTAAGTTCTTCTAAGAATTTTTTTTATTTATACACCAATTTCAACCAAACTTCACACAAATGTGTTTCTATTGATGACACAAAACATATGTATAAATAAATGGAGTCGGACCATGTGGTCATGGGGCTACCATACAAGCCTAGCCCCCCAAATAAAAATTTTCTAAGAAAAACATTTTTATTTGCACCCCAATTCCAATCAAACCTCAGAAAATTATATTTCTATTCATGCCACCACAACAAACGTGAAACCGGGCTATGGGGTCGTGGTGCTGGCATATAAACCCAACCCCCAAATTAGGTTCTTCGAAGAAAACCTTTTTGATTTGTCCACCAATCTGAACCAAATGTGTTTTAATTGATGCCACAAACTACGTAAAAATTGATGGGAAGGCCATAGGGCTGCCCTACAACCCCCTTCCCCCTCTTTTTGGTTCTTATAAGAAACCCACGTCCCGCTTCGCCCAATAAATCTTCGCCACGGCACTTATGAGAAAATTCAAAAGCATGGAAGCGGGGAGGACTGAACACTAGTCATAGGTGCGCCCGAAAAAAACTTTTAGACCGAGGGGAGCGAAGGGTATCCAAATTTCGGCCGCGCCCGAAATTAGCTTCGGTCTCGTTAACCGTTACAATGCAATAGCATTTTTTATAAAAATGCCTGACTTGCCGAGCTAAATAAAAATTTGCCACATCACCAGACATTTCATCGGAGATATGACTTCACTTTCTGAAACTACATAAAATTTCCAATAAAACGACACCTCGTCCGTTAGAAGTCACTCGTATCTTCCGAGATGCACCCCTTCAAAAAGAAATTTAAAAATCGTTTTTTCATCAATTTTTATCATTTAATTTTTTGATGAAAACCCGATTTAACATTTTTTTTTAAAGTTGGCTTATTGAGTATCCAGCCGCAATGCACTTAAATACACACTATGTATAGGTATTTAAAATGTTGTATTTGAATGAATTTACACCACTCAACGCATTGCAATCCCATTTAAAATTATCTTTCGTTATAATGTAGATTATTATGCTGCCAGTATACCAGTTATCAAACAGAAGTGTTGCTTATTAGTTAAGCATCTATTAATTTTCAAATTTCGTTTGCAGCATATGCATAAATTTCTTTACAAATAATTTTTCATATAAAATTTGTATTTACGCATATGAGAAATGTCATAAACACTACAAAATCATAGTCACCATAGAAAATATTTTGGTCCTGTGGACGGAGTCGCATATAAAGTGTATTATGCGATTATTTGCAGTTCCTTTTTTATTTCCTTATTCATTGACATGGATACGCTACGACGCCCTTTGTGCGAATCACAGTTCAGTTACTTTAAAATGAAACGTAACTCCACGAACTATGCATGGAAAACCAAGTTAGTAACTTAATATATAATAAATGTTGACTCTACATTTGACAAAATCATAACTGATATACAGTAGAGTCTCGATAATCCGAGCTTTTGGAGGGATCACTTTTTCGATAAAAAATTAATATTTTTATGTATTCTACGCTATTTAAATTGTTGACTGTTTATATAAAATATCTGCATAAAATAATTAATTAAATCAAATTACATATCAAAGGTCCCAAAAAGCTATCTACACTCCATTATATTTACGTCGCTATGAAGCAATATTTTTCCAATGCATGCGCCAGCTTTTATAATGTTCCAATAATCCAAGTTTTTCGATAATCCGAGGAGGTGCCGCCGGTCCCAACCAACTCGGATTTTCGAGGCTACTGTATGTTGGAAAATTGTCAAAAGGAACAGTCTTTGAAAAAAATATTACCAATCCACAAAAGTATTTTGCATGTCTGAATCAAATTTCATATATTTTTCATATGCATGTGCAAAATATGTATAGGCTCCAAGCATAAAGTTTCGCCTTGCCTATCATAAATATAGTAATCGTATAGACAAAGGCAGAATTGCTGACGTAACCATACTTATCGTCCTGCCTTTCCTTGAAGTAATCCAATATACTCCATATTGAGAGCGTCAGGGAACGGCCTATATGGAATGGCATAACACTCAACACACTCCAAAGACACCAACATTTAATAATCTTGTGTGATAAGACTATTCATAAGAAATGAAGGACATTAATCAAGGAAATATCTTACCGAGTGGCTTGAAGATATTCGCATGCCTTAATTAGTTTTCCATTAGGGATAGGCTTTTGCGGTGGTTTAGTTGGGAAACCGCAATATATTTGTGAGTTTAATGTATTAATATGTGTGTGTTAGAACCATTATCAAGACAGAAAGATATTTAAATGAATTTATATTCCATTCTAAACCTGTTCTACTTTTAAATTAGAAAGTATCGTCACGTCTTCAGGTTGAAGTTGCAACTTTAAAACATGAAATTTGCATAAAGCTTAGTTTTCGATCTGCTTCTTGTCACAAAGACGTCAATTGAATTATGATAGGCGAATATACAAATTCATATGTATGTATGTAATATCTATCTTGTGTTATATTTTAACAAATAAAGGAAATAATAATTTAACGGCTTTATCGTTTCATGAAGACTTACGTAGTTCAAGTGGCTTTTGAGGACAACAATAAAAATGATGGACACGCTACGGTCTACGCTATAGTATGAATGGTATGTACTATTCTCCTTTAAACGCCATGTCATTTTCACCATGACCATGGAAAGCGGGACGTCATTTGATGGTAAGTTAAATATTTAATGGAAGAAATGGCGCTCGTAAATATTTTCAAAGTCCTTCCTCCTATCCTCTATATATATACAAATTGAGGATAATGACCAACCGTTATGTGTATGAAATTCCCTAAATAGATATGAAATTAAAGCACATGGTTTTAAATGAAAGCAAGTCAATGTAATGGCATTTTTTGGAGCTTAATAGCACCTGATTCACATTTCCATAATCCTGTAAGTGGGCTCTAGGATTAACTACCAAACCAGCATACTTGGAGGCTTTTATGCTTTATGGTAAAAGGTATAAACACTTCAGCTCTAGCGACAAAAGGAAAAGCATATGAAAATCGTAGAGGCTTTTATTCGCGGCAAAAAAAAAACTCAAAACTCGTTTTTCCGCCAATGATGTTGGGCTGGCGAAACTCCGAAATAGAGTGCTGAACTTTGCTTTATGCACTCGTTGTCGTGCCGTTTGATTTATATTTTTGAACACATTCACAAGGCACACTGAGCTGTAGATTAAAAGGAGATAACCTAACGAGAAAATGCATCACTGGGATAATATACACCATTTTTTGGAATCGCGAAATAATTTAACTCATATGGGGTAACTAATAAAGTTCAAATATATTATAGTGTAGTTACTACGTGTAAACCTAGTACATCAGATTGCAAAATGTGGTGGAGACAATTTTTTTTTGTTTCTTATGTTTTTTGGGCTGCTGAGCACGAATCCGGAGCTTCCCACCAACATTTCGTTGCGGAACAGGGTCAAAATCGGGAAAAACCCTAACATTTTTGCTGTTTTTTCGTTATTTGGCCCCTAACTCTGAAACTATTTATTTCTGCGAAAAACTCTCCATAAAGATTTTAGAGAGCACATAATTGCGCGTCCAAAGAGATATCAATATTATAAATCCTTAGAGCGGTATTACTACAATGTAAAATTTAAATTTGCCATTTTTAACATAGTTCCATTTTATGAATAAAATTTTGAGATTGAACGGTTTTTCATTTTTGGTCGCAAAAGTTGCATTTTTCTTGTACATTATGAATTTTGGAGTGCAGAACCTGAATTCGTAACTTCCCATCAAAATTTCGTTGCAAAACTGGGTCAAAATTGCAAAAAACGCCAAAAAAATGACTATCAATTGTAGCAATACCGCTTAACACATTTTAATGATTAATAGCGCGTTGGACCCGCAATTATGTTTTCTCTAATATTTTCACGGACAGGTTTTTGGAGAAATGTACAATTTCGGAGTAACAAACAAAAAAACGGGAAAACTCCTAAAATTTTGGGTTTTTCCGCGGTTTTGACCCTTTTCCGCAACGAAATTTTGGTGGGAAGCTCCGGATTCGAGCTCAGCACCCCAAAAAACATAAGAAACCAAAAAGAAATTTTCTCCACCAAACTTTGCAATCTGAAATCACCTAGGAACTACACTATTATGCACGTATAAATGTACACTATGGCACTGATGTAACAAAACTAAACAAACTTTTGCCGTGCTATTGTAAATTATCGTAACCGTCGAACTTTTAAAAGTATACAAATTGCAAAAAGCAAGAAATGCGGTTTTAGACACAAAATTAAATTCATTTCCATCATGCGATTTGGAAAATTTGCATCCACGACACGGTTATTTTTATACCCTTCGCTTATTAAGCGTAAAGGGTATATTAACTTTGTCATGAAGTTTGTAACGCATTGAAGGAAGCATCTCCGACCATATAAAATATGTATATATATGATCAGCGTGACGAGCTGAGTCGATTGGACGATGTCCGTCTGTCCGTCTGTCTGTCTGTCTGTCTGTTGCGACGCGTTTTGCTCGGCCAGTTTTAAAGCTATGGAGCTGGAATTTTGCACAGATGCTTCTTTTTGTTGCAGGCAGTTTGTATGTTTGAATCGCTACAATCCGACAAGGGGGTCGTGGGGCTGCCATACAAACCTACCCCCTAAATTTAGGTTCTTCTTAGAAAAACTTTTTTATTTATGCACTAATTTCAATCAAATTTCACAAAAATGTGTTTTAATTGGGAACACACAATATATGTAAAAATCGACCAAATCGGACAATGGGGTCGTGGGGCTGCCATACACACCTAGTCCCCCAAATTATGTTCTTCTTAGAAAAACTTTTTTATTTTTTCATCGATTTCAATCAAATTTTGCACAAATGTGTTTCTAGTAATACCACAGAACATATGTAAAAAAGGACCAAATCGGATCATGGGGTCATGGGGCTGTCCTAGCTCCTAAAATGAAGTTCTTCTAAGAATTTTTTTTTATTTATACACCAATTTCAACCAAACTTCACACAAATGTGTTTCTATTGATGACACAAAACATATGTACAAATAGATGGAGTCGAACCATGTGGTCATGGGGCTACCATACAAACCTAGCCCTCTAAATCAAAACATTATATTTCTATTGATGCCACATAACAAACGTGAAATCGGACTATGGGGTCGTGGGGCTGCCATACAAACTTGACCCCCAAAATTAGGTTCTTCTAAAAAATACTTTTTTATTTGGACACAAATTTCAACTAAACCTCATGGAAATGTATTTTTAGTGATAGTACAAGACACATGCAAAAATGAATTATAT
Source organism: Microchrysa polita (assembly GCA_949715475.1). Taxonomy (NCBI): domain Eukaryota; kingdom Metazoa; phylum Arthropoda; class Insecta; order Diptera; family Stratiomyidae; genus Microchrysa; species Microchrysa polita. The sequence goes on along the minus strand of OX454418.1, from coordinate 84,758,313 downwards.
CGGACCATGGGGTCATGGGGCTGGCATATAAACCCAACCCCCAAATTAGGTTCTTCGAAGAAAACCTTTTTGATTTGTCCACCAATCTGAACCAAATATGTTTTAATTTATGCCACAAACATACGTAAAAATTGATGGGAAGGCCATAGAGCTGCTCTACAACCTCCTTCCCCCTCTTTTTGGTTCTTATAAGAAACCAAGTCCCGCTTCGCCCAATAAATCTTCGCCACGGCACTTATGAGAAAATTCAAAAGCATGGAAGCGGGGAGGACTGAACACTAGTCATAGGTAAGCCCGAAAAAACTTTTAGACCGAGGGGAGCGAAGGGTATCCAAATTTCGGCCGCGCCCGAAATTAGCCTCGGTCTCGTTGTAGTTCAATTGCACATTTTTCTACACAATGCATCGACTGTGGACAAAGCATTGTAAGGTGTTGTATATTATTTTGTTATAATAAAAATTCTATATTTCCGTCTTCTTCTATGCTATATACAGTGACACGCAAAACTGTTCACGAAATTAAAGATTTTTGCTTTTTTTGCCGCTGTGGAATTAGGAGAAAGAAACCAATGAAACTTTTAACATAAATAAATATTTTATTTTATTCCGAGCAAACAAATCAAAGAAACATAAAAATTAAATTATAATATTTAATAAAAAAATGGATTTGTTTATTTACTTTTGTGAACACTTTTGCGGGTCGCAGGCAATTTCGATTTTGATACATCGTATAACCGCCTGTGGCCTTAATAATGGCCTCAATACGCTTGGGCATGCTTTGGATAAGGTTATCCAACAGTCGAGCATAAATTTTCTCCCATTTACATTGAGCTTTTTTCCAAAGCTCGTCCACAGTTTTCGAAATATCCTTATTTGCGAGCAGGCGTTTTTTTTGTTTAACAGACCACAAATTTTCAATAGGATTTAGGTCGAGTGACTGAGCGTGCCATTTTATTGTCCTAATATTATTATTTTCCAGCCATTCTTTTGTTAAGATTTCTGGGAGAGGTTCAAAAGAAGTCGCCCGAAATAGCTATCCCCTTAATCCGAGCGGTATTTTCGTCGGATAATTGTTAATGGTGCCGTTGAAAATTCTGCGGAAGGGAATCTAGAGCTACGGAGCACACGGGTGACCCGTATTTCAGATGACAAAGACCGTAGGTGTCTTAAAATCGGAGGGTTAAAAGCGAAAGCAAAGGCTTAGAAGCCATTCTTACGAGAGCACCATAAGAAAGCCCGCTTGACCTTTGCTAACGAGCACCGAAATTGGACTATTGCTCATTGGAAGTCTGCAATATGGTAGGATGAGAATAAAATGAATCGACTAAGCTGTGTTAGGAGGACTTGGACAGATTCCAAACACAGCAGAATTTCGAATTTGTCTATTTTTAATTAAAGTGCAGTTGATTTTCAATACTTGATAGACTTTTTAGTAATATGTATGTACATATCAAATCAAAGCACGATTGAACAATTGATTGAATTTTTTCTTGCAAAGGCAAAGATCAATTTCAAAGTCGAAGATTGGGAAGCATTTTTGTTTAAAATTGGAAAACATCAATGGACTTCAGTCAATTGCTCAAATAGCATCATTGTACATACTATGTTACATACATAGTAGTTTGATAGAATTTAATCTAGCTCTGAATGCAAGGACTATGATATATAAAGGTCAGTTTTGTCATTGAATGAATGAATTCTTGTCCTTGTTTGATTCAAAATGTGGCCCTTTCATTATATTTTGTGAACATTCAGTCTATGCTATACCATGAAACAGGGGGTGAACGCAGGAAAATTACTATAGAGATCCGTTCATTGTGGGGTCAAGACCTTTCGTTATATAATAGGATAAAAGTAAACAAGTCCGTTTTTTTGGCACCGAGATAAAAGTGTGCCTCTTTTGCCGTGATAGAACTTCAAATTGAAATAAAGCACGGAGAAACGTCCTTAATGCACACAAAATCATCATTAATCATTACGCAATTTTAGATCCATCATAATAAGTGTACCATGCGAAATGTCCCAGCCTGTAGGCTGTAGTTACTATAAACTGTTATGCATAAATGCACACTATATTCGTACTGAAAAAAAAACCTTGTCTGTACATAAAAAACAGCACTTCATCTATCCCATAGAAAAATCTTGATAGCCTCCATAACATTTATCTTCTTATTCCGCGCTTTTCCACGACTCTTTGAATTGAGCGTATATTACCGTATCTTCTACTGCAGAACAACAATTAGACCGTTGAAGATTTATTCATCATACATCAGCTGGAATAGTACAAGCTCATATAGCAGAAGCAGAAGCGGTAACAAGTGTTATGAAGAATTGCTGCAGGGAAGAAAACTTCTTCTACATAATGTGTTATGCGCCGTCTTTCATTCATTGAAATTTATCTTAAGAGAGGCGCGACAGCAGCGAAAAAAAGGTTGAACTGTAACAATTTGAGATGTGAACGTGTATATGTATGCCTACATACTATACCTACTCTTGTTGCCATCTCCGCGCCACTTTCTTAAAGCATTATGCCGCATCTTTCAACAGACCGTTAGGCAATTTGAATACAATATCCGTACAGAAAATAAATTCTAACAAGAAACGCCATCAAATGTGACTATACATAATAGTATCTAGCACGTTGGTACTCAACCTGCATCTGACTAAACTAACTCATGGAAGTAAACCGTTTCATCATAATCTTCAGCAAAATGCTTTCAGCATGTACATATTTTCTTTATGTTTCAAGTTTCTTTTAAATCGTCAGCCTTACTACTTATAAAACCTGTGACATTTCGTGGGAGGAAACGGAAGGGTGATGATGAGAACCTGATATAAAAGTGTCTATACATTTTATGAGTGAATAGAGGACAGGGAAAACACTATCAACCGGAAAGAAAACCAGGTGAATTCCATTGTATGCACGTCAACATTCGTCAGTTTTGAAATGTCTTAAATGACGACAATAGTAGCTCTTGAAGTCGCATATAATGTAAAGCAAGCTTAAAGAAAATGCCGAATCAAGCAAGTTTGGTGTCCATTGATTGTGTGTGTAGCATTATATGAAATGAGGACACAATCTATAGATGGCCTACTGTAATACGAGCCGCGCAATAAATTTTAACACTATACGAGTACAAAGGTATCAATAGCACTAGCACAACACAAAAAACAGCTTCGTTCGTAGTGTTACTTTTTAAAGGTACACCATCAGCGAATTTCGATTTCTTCGTGGCTCACTTTTCAGACCAATTCGAAATTGGGTAAGTAAGTTCAATCGTAGACATTGACAACTTTTGGTTTCGGAACAAAAATACGTCGATAAAAATACCGAAAAAAAAAAGATAAACACTATCTGGTGACACAGAGTAGTACAGTAGACACAATTTTCTGGAGCAGGTATATTAGACCGAGGCGACATGTAAGTCGAGAGGGCACATTAAAACCGCGAGTTATCGCCACGAAGTTTAAAAAACAACTGTGGATCTACTGTTAAGCTCTTGGATTCTTCTCTCTTTCTGCATTCTTCCGAATGTTGAATGTATGTATATTCAACATGGAAGATTCCATAATATATGAAGCACAACAATAAAGTCAATGTGGGGAATAGCTTAAATACATTCCTGAGCGCGAATGAGAATCAAACCGAAACTCACCTGGTTAAATCTCACTCGATTAGTATTTAAAGCACACACAACAGCGTTACTGTTATCCGCTTTTTTACAATATTCTTCGTGGCTCTTCATATTTTGGCTTTCTAGTGGAACGACTGGGAAGCTACACATAAGCGCGTTGAGACAAGGCGGTTATGCAGAAATTAATGATGTTAAAAGTGCAAAAGGTTTGATTCATTAATGGAGGCATGAGGTAAAGTTCTATACCGTAAAAGTAATGACAGTTTGAAAGTTTTTATACATTAATGTTATTAGTTAAAATTATTCTAGGAAACTAAAGCAATTGCAATCTTATGATTTATTGGCATTTGCACCTGCTTCACTGGCTTCCATATGCACAGAAGCTGTTTCAGTCAATGTATCCCAATTCAGGCCTCCAAATAGAAAAAAATAGAGTAAGGCTAATTTTGTTTTCGATTCAGTAGGGTGCCAGAAATCAAAAACTCATTTTGCTAAGAAAATTTTGATCGGAAAGGTCTTACAGGACAAAAAAGGACACTAATTAATCCTTGATTAGAGGTGGGCATGCGGAGTGTCATATCAAAGGGAACGCCGAGTACATTCCATATCCGGCATTTGTTACTTATTTCAAGGACCCTCAAAGGAGAAAATCGCAATCCAGTAACAAATTTTCCTGTTTTCCGCAACTAATCATCTGTATCTTTCTAAAGCCATAACTACGCGAATAATTCAAGTTGAATCTATAATAGCTGAAGATTCTACCGTTAAATTTGCTAAGAAAAAATTGGATCCGAAAGCTTTGAAAAAGGACATAACAGGACACTGATTAATCCATGATCGAAACGTGGATTAATTAATGTCCTTTTGTGTTATTTTTCAGTGCTTTCCGATCAAAAATTTTCTTAGCAAAATTAGTGGTAGAATCCTCAGTTATTACAGATTCTAAATTGGTTGGCATTGGTTGAAATATTCGCGTAGTTATGGCTTTGGAAAGATACAGATGATGAGTTACGGGAAACAGGATTTTTTTTTTTTAATTTGAGCGCGATTTTCTCCTTTGAGTTTCCTTGAAACAAGTAACAAACGCTGGATATGAAATGTACTCGACGTACTCTATGATATGACACCCCGCATGCCCACGTTCGATCAATGATTAATTATGGTCCTTTTATGTCTTTTTTCAAAGCTTTCCAAACAATTTTTTTCTTAGCAAATTTAAATGTAGAATCTTTACAGCTATTATAGATTCCAAAAAATAAAAAGGGAGTAACAACTTGAATTATTCGCATAGTTATGGCTTTGGAAAGATACAGATGATATGTAAGTTGCGGGAAACACGAACATTTTACATTCAAACGCGATTTATTCCGTTGAGGGTCCTTGAAACGGGAAACAAACACCGGATATGTAATGAGCTCGACTTCATCTTTACATGATACCCTGCACGCGGACCTGCGGTCAAGGATTAAATAGTGTCCTTTTTTGGGACCTTTTCGATAAATTTTTTTTTTAGCAAAATGAGTTTTAGACTCCTGGGACCCCACTATTTCAAAAACAAAAAAAAATATAGCCTTACTCTATTTTTTTCAATTTGAAATGCTAATATGACTGGAATAGCTGTCGTCGTCTGTCTCTGTGGACGTGATCATTCGGTCGCCACTCTGTGATATAGAGATTCATAGAGAAACGAGTTTCCAAACTCGGCACGACTCGTTGCAAGTTTAGTATTCAGAAGAAGATGCTAAGAAATATTCTTATCGTAGAATAATCAACTAACAATGCGACTAGGAAGTGGTATCATGAGTGACAACCGTATCACACTCCGAATTTAGTTGTCTTTGTAACGTTGACGACTACACACGGTAGTCGTCAGCGCACCATGCTCCACTAGGAGTTAGGGTAATAAAGAGAGAGAGAGAGAATATTAGCTTTGTCATGAAGTTTGTAACGCATTGAAGAAAGCATGTCCGAACTCCGACAATATAAAAAGTATACATATATGATCAGATCAGCATGACTTAGTGAGTCGATTGGGCGATGTCCATCTGTCTGTCTGTCCGTCTGTTGCAGTGCGTTATTCTCGGCCGCTATTAAAGCTACAGAGCTAAAATTTTGAACACATGCTTATTTATGTTTCTGTTTGTATGTTTGAATCGCCCAAATTGGATTACAGGGTCATTGGGCTGCCATACAAACCTAGCCCCCAAATTTAAGATATTGTAAGGAATTTTTTTTGTTTATGAACCAATCTTAACCAAACTTCATACAAATGGATCCCTATTGATGTCACATAAAATATGTAAAAATAGATGGAATCGAATGATGGGGTCATGGGGCTGCCATACAAACCCAACCCAAATTAGGTTCTTCTAAGAAAAACTTTTTTATTTGGGCACCAATTTCAACCAAACCTCATGAAAATGTATTTCTATTGATGTCACAAAACATATGTAAAAATGAATGAAATCGGACCATGGGGTCATGAGGCTGCCATACAAACCCAATCCCCCAAATTTCGTTCTTCAAAGAAAAACTTTTTTATTTTTCAACAAATTTCAACCAAACCTCATACAAATGTGTTTCTATTGATGCCACAAAACACACATAAAAATGGATGGAAAGGAGCCATTTGGTGGGGCTGTCATACAAACCCTCCTCCCCCATTTTGGTTCTTCTGAGAAACATTTTTTGCTACACCAATTTCACCAAACCATTTATTAATGTGTCTTTATCAAAAAAAAAAAAACATGTAAACAAATGGAATTGTACTGTGGGACCATGTCCCCCGCTTCTCCCCAATAAAGTTTTCTGAGAGATTTTTTTTATTTGCCCAATTATTGCAAGGAAGCCTCACTCAAATATTGTTTTATCGGTGCCACGAAACTTATGTGAAAACGGAAGGAAAAGAATGGAGGAGAGAGGATTAAATACAAGTCATAGGTACGCCCGAAAAAACTTTTAGCCCGAGGAGAGTGAAGTGTATCTAAATTTCGCCCGCGCCCGAAATTAGCCTCGGCCTCCTCAGTTCAACATGACGCATTCATAGAAAAAATATTTTGCGCAAAGGCCCTAAAGAGGAAAAAAGAGGATCCGAACCTTATCCTAATTGGGATAGTAATAGGATAATACCAAAGGCTAGGAAAATTCTAGATTTGATTTTTCTCCTTTATTTTAAGGCAATTACGACTGTAAATCGCTTATCCTATTTTCCGTTTCAATGCTTTACCTTTTTACAAAACTTTGTCCGTTCTTGGTATTTTAGCCAGAATCACTAATCTAATTTTGGGTCGCTGATTCCAAATATGGGGAAAAATGCATATTTCCATTCCAGTTTTCTCGGAGAAATAATAATTTTCAAACTTTCATTCATGATTTCATTCTTTTAAATGTCCATTGAAAGCAGATTTCAACAACAAACATTAGATTATAATATCATTCTGTCATTTGGACGTGTCTAAATATGGTCTGGATCGATAACTTGTATTTATTACTTATGTTTCTTTTCCATAACTATAAACTGAGCTTAAATGTTTTCCCAAATAATTATGTCCAGCCAGAGACATGTAAAAATCGTCGTACCGATTTCTCTAGAAGCGCTATACGGTACTGAGAAGAGAAGGTTTACACTCTTCTCAGTACAGTATAGCCCCATGTGGGGCCATAGTGCGTTAACTCAGCCGTTTATAGGCAATTTCGAGTCAACGTTACATTGCATACCATTTCGGAGTGTATATCATGTTGCAAGCACTATAATATTTCCTATCCTCGCATGTACGGTAATATTGGACCACGCCGAGATTCGATCTCCGGACTCAACAAAAAGTGAGCCACAGAGCGTGGCTTATAAACCACTTATTAGTAATTACTTAGATTGCTTCTAGAGAAGTGCTTACCTTTGTTCTGTTATACCATTAACATAATGGAAATTTAGTTGAAAATAGCCTTTATAGTTATATGATGGTTTTAAAGGATTTTCTCATTCAATATAACCCTTTTATCATAGCTGCAATTGTGTACCTTTATATTGGATCATTAAAATTATTTAGATACTCATACTCTGCTCATACACAAACATAACATAGACCGTAATCAATTTAGCGTGGATAATGAACAAAGGATATTCAAATATCCAAATATTGAGCTTTTAGCGTAACTCCAATATCAGCATAGTCCCTTTAGTAAATTTTTCACACAATCCAAAATTAATTTCGTTTTCATGTTTAACCCCACTAAATTTCGTTACGTCTACATCCTGTACAATATCCTTATACCGTTTCGTCCGATGTGTAATGCATTCAGCATTCCATCCGCCTCCTACTTGATTCGTGCAATGAAAATTCCTTTTCACTTCAATTGCGGAAATGGCAGTTGAGCATGCAAACCGCTTCTGGATAAATGCTTCCATTGAGTTCATCAAATTGAAGCACGAAAAAAAAACTCTTGACTAAAATATAATTCTTTTCTTTATTTTACAAACTCCTCATCTCTTAGACTGTCTAGGTTCGTATACAATAAATTGTAGCACAAAAGGTCTTTTCGCAAGAGTGACAGGAGGGTCTGTGTCAAGACTTTCGTAGTCTTATAACGGTGTTACGAAGAAAAAAAAATCCTCTTCGATGAGGCTTCTATGCTGTTAACAGTTCAAGCTACTGCCAATTTAATTCCAACGATAAACGAATTTAGCAAAAGAAGTGGGAGGATGATATCGTGGAATGTGTCTTAACGCGAGCGTAAAACGTGATCGGGGACGCTAAAGTCCTAACATATTTAGATATGTAACGTACACGAGAGTCGAATGAAACTTCTCAAGCAAGTAAGTGTGTGTAGCAAAGGATATGTACTAAGATTATTCACATGCTGCCCCCATGGTATGCCATTTCTACAGCCGTGTCAGGAACACTTGTTACAGGAAAGAATGATAAAGCGCTTTTCAAAGTAATTGAACTAAATAAATGTACTGCATAGGAATGGGGCGGAATGTTATTGATAGCACATCCGTTCAATTGATCGTTGTAAAAGCTTTTATTTCGTTAAAATCCAACAATTTATCTGGTGTGAATTGAATTCAGTACAAGATAGTCTTCAACTGCAAATGTCTATCCAAGATCGTAACATATCTTTTCACCTAGATGTTGAGGCTTTCGTGGTTTGTGGCATTTTCTGTTTTTATTTCTTCTGTCTATCCGTTTTTCTACCATTAAAAGCATACATCTTGAATGCTAACCGCAAATTGCAAATTCATCCTTTGCTTGTGGGCATTCATTTTAATTAGTACCCCTACTTCGCATTTTAAACGATACAGTGGAAAAGAATACAATAATAATAATTTTATTAGATCCCAACTCGCATCCTTTTTCAAGCCTTTGACAAAAACTTCCCTTGCCAATAATAAAGCTGTGCAATACACAATACATAAATAAAAGCAATTATTCTTATACCAAGTTTAAGTAAACTTTTGTAGACCATAAGTAGACTATGGTACGGCCGTGATTTTGTAAAACGACAAAAAAGGCAAAGTGGCCATATTTCAAGTTGACTGCATATTATGTCAAGGCAAAATATACTAAATAATTCCTCCGTATTTATACGAAATGTATGTATACGTATGGATTTTGTGTCCTTTGTGGCGGAAGAGAAGCATCAGACCATCAGAGAGCAAAGCGGCTTCTAGTATTTAATTTTCTTTGCAATGTGTTGCACGCGTTTCAAGCAATGAAAATATAATGTCCCCGTGAGTCTTCTCAGTTTTCGCTTTGATGTGAAAATTTTGTGGTCAAGGCGGTAGTAGTGTCTTTGTAAACGACAAAGTTTTAATTAGTAAACGCATTTAAGGCTTTCTTAAGATAGTAACAAGAAAATACATTTGAGAAAAAAGCAAGAACATTTTCTTTTCTTATCCGCTCATTACTTTGTATAACTACATAATATGAGGCAAATAGAAGAGTTCATAAAATTCAAATTCGTTTCGTTACCTATACGTTATGTTGAGTTATCACATTAATATACTCGTACATACCTGAAATATGAGATAAAAAAGAATTAGTTATAATTTTAATTTAGTAGGTATATCAGCAGGTAGATTAATATTTAATATCACGAGAAACTTTTTAGTCCAATAAAGATGTCATTTTAAATATAAACGAGAGGCTAATTTCGGGCGCGGCCGAAATTTGGTCACCCTTGACTTTCTTTCGGGCTAATAGTTTCTGGTGCGTTCATATGACTTGTGTTCCGGTTTCATTCATTCCAATTCTATTTTAACTTGCTTTTCGAGTGCGGTTTCAACAGGTTTCGACAGGTACATTTGCGCAATATGTACACTGAACCAAATATTTCTTCATATGAACGAATTTTTTCTTCGTAAACTTTGAATAAAATTTTTATTTGATTTGAATAATAATTTGTTACATTGAAAAAGACCGGGTAGATTTTTGGAAAAAATTTGCATATTATTCAATATGAAAATTTGGTTTTTCGTTTTATCAAATTAACTAAATTTTCATCAGTTTTATTACTATTCGCTTACAAATTTTAATCAATTTGAAGAAATCGCACTTTGTAAAAGTTTTTCTTCGTATAGAAGAAATTATTCAAACTGACGATTTGTTTGCGCTAAATTATTGAAAGCAATTGTAAGATTGACAAAAGTTCGTCAAAATAACAAATTCACAATTTGTCAGATTCGTCAAAAGGATAAAACTTAATCAAATGGAAGAATAGCATCATTCTCATATTTTATATATATTATATTTTATCACAGTGAATAATTTAGTCATATTGATAAAATCAATTCTTCAATTCTTCTCTTTTACGAAAATTATTCACACTGATGAATTTATAGTAACGCATTTTCTGTTTATTTTCGATTTTCTGAGTAATTTTTGCCTTTAAATTTTAATAGAAATCTCAATTCCAAAAAGAAATTTTTTCATACAATTTGTCAGAAAGAAAAAAAATAAAAAGTGTCCTGGCCGAGTCTCAATAAGGCGTCCGCCATGCAGTGTGTATCAAGTAGTGCTTGTCTTGAGAACATTGGAAGTATATTTCCTTTCTGGCGCAATGGCAGTGGGAGTGGACTGGCACGCAACCGGACCGAGTTCGAATCCTGATTCTAACACAATGGGTAATATGGTTATTTGTATATAAAAAAGTGTTTAATAAATATTGTGAGAGTCTTGAAGACATATAATAATAAATTAAATTAGTTTCAATACGAATAAGACAAGACGCAATGTTAATTTTTATATTTAAAAAAAAAATGAAAATTTCTTCATATTGACAAATTATTCATCAATTTACAATAATTTCGTAATTATTCAATATGACTATGGTATTCTTCAATCCAAATAACAGCTTCATTGACCGTATTTTGATGAAATATTCTTCATATTAAATGTAAATTCGTCGAATTTACGAATTTTTTGGTTCAGTGTAGTTGGAATTGGAATACAAAAAAAAAAACAAATTTCTTAGAAGAACCAAATTAGGGTTGGGTTTGAATGGCAGCCCCATGACCTAATGCTCCGATTCCATCCATTTTTATATATGTTTTGTGCCATCAACAGAAATACAGCGAAATTCGGCTTAAATATGTTCAAAAATATAAAAAAAGAGCCCAATTTGAGGGAATGGGTTTTTTTTATGGGGGCAGCCGTCCAATTTTGATGATTCGAACAGCCTGCAACAGAGAGAAGCATGTGTGCAAAATTTATACATATACTTTTTATATAATCTGAGACGCTTGCTTTAATTCGTTACAAACTTCATGACAAAATTAATATACCCTTTTCGCTTCGAAAGCTAAGGGTATAAAAATTAACCTAGGGCTGATTTTTGTTGTTTTTGAATCTGTAGGGTTCCAGCCAGAAGTCTAAAACTCATTTTACTAAAAAAAAAATATTGGATCAAAAGGTCCAGAAAAGGACAAACAACGGAAAAAAATTATCCTTGGCCGATAGTAGGCATGATGGGTATAATAGCTATATTCTATTTATATGTTCATGGCAATGAGAACACTACTACCCAAAAACAACTATTTCTAGATTTTTTAGAATTTTTAGACATAGAAGATCTTATAACGTTTTGCTATAAGAAAATTATGCGCAAATGTCCTAAAAAGGACGAACACTTTCTCTTGACAAATATAGGCATCAGATCAAAAGAAACCGAGTAAAATCGTGTTACCACTTTTTGTTTGTGGAAATTTACAATTTTCCTATTAAATCAAATTACACCAGTCTCCTAATCAATTAAAGAGTTGACTTCGTGATTTAATCCAAAATTTGAAAATACAGTAGAGATTCGATTATCCGAACTAATGTCGACAGGGATAGTTTGGGTAACCGAAAGTTCGTTTAATCGACAAAGTACCGTTATGAAATTATTGTACGAAATTTCAATTTTAAAGTTGAAATATTTGTACACTTGAAAGCAACCTTGATATTGAAACAGCGAAAAAGTTATAGTTTATGTGAAAAACAGTATACATGTATGTCTGTTTCGACGCAACATAATCAACGACAGCTTTTCGGAGAAATATCCAGTTTCCGAGTTATATTTCAAAACAGTAAAATTTTTGGGATTTTTCGCGATTTTGAACCTGTTCCGCAACGAAATTTTGGGAAACCAGCATCCCACAAAACTTAAGAAACAACAAAAATATCTCCACCATATTTGCAATCTCATATCACCTAATGACTGGACGGACTATAAATGAAACTTACCATAGAAAATATTTATTTTCTTTTTTTGCAGTACATTAATACATTCACATTTATTCGTCCAACCGCCAAATGTGTACACCAGAAATATTCGAAAAGATACCGACTCAAGAAAAAATATATGTATTCCACATAGCAAACATCCAGTTGCATACTTTTCGAATGTGTTTAGAATTAATTAGATGTGAAACGTGTCTATTTTCGCAAAATAAGAAACGACAAATCCACAAAAGACAAGAGGGCCTGTACAAGAAAGTCGGAATTCATTAGATGATATTTGGGTTAGATACCAAGCCTTAACGTTCACAAAAAAAAACGAGTCAGAAAGGAAGAAAAACTGACAAAAATTAGCATAGGCATTTGTATTTTGTATTTAATAAAGTTTTATTGCAGAATATAATATATATAATATGTTCATTTTGTGAAATTACTTTGCAGCCCTCCTCCAAAGTTACAACTTGTGTGGGGAGGGTGTTATGTTAATGTTATTCATAAATTGACAGTTATAATTTAATTACATAATAAAAAAAAAATTTAAATTGAAAAATAAAAGTAAAATTTGGAAAAACGTAATTCAGAATTGTGCTTAATTGATATGAAGTAAAGTATATGTATGTTTCTAAAAGCAATCGAATATACAATAAAATTCATTTAAATTTAAATCTAGAAGCCAAAATTTCACTTTTCTTTTGAATAGTAAGAAGTTGTCACAGACCGATCTTATTTCCGCGGGTAATTTGTTAAAAGCATAGGGACCAATATAATTCAAATATCTTTGTGTTAAAGCTTTACGATATTGTGGAACGAGTACTCTTGTTTGATTATACCTAGTGTTAACATTGTGAAATATGAAATTTAGACGTTTATATTTAACAAAGTAAAGTGTTATTGATTTAATATAAAGACACCTTATTGGACAAAGTCGTGTTCTTGAAAACAATTCGCGAGTAGGGAATAATTGTGGTAGTGTAAAAGCGACTTTAATAATTGTTTTCTGTGTGGACTTTAAGTTTTTTATGTGGCTATCATATGCACCACCCCACACTGTAATGCCGTATAGAATTAATGATTGTACCAGTGCAAAATAAACTTGTTTTATTTGTTCTAAAGTTAGGTATTGTCTAATAGATTTGAATACATGTATCATTTGCCGGATTTTTTTATTTAGGTTTTTAATATGAGCATGCCACTTCAAAAATGAATCCATTGTTACTCCTAAGTATTTTACAGATTTACTACATTCAATGAGTGAACAATTACATTCAGTGAAAGGGTTTGTGTTGTGTTCACAATTCATTGCATGAATTTTGATATGCTCTATATCTGGCTGCCCTGTGCTGTTTGCTGAAAATGCTATGGCTTTGGTTTTTTTAACATTTAACTTCAGAGAGTTATTAGTTAGCCATTCACTTACATTTTTTAAAGCTTTTTCAGCGTATTTGAATGAATTTCCCCACTCATTAGAAGTAGTTAGAACAACAGTATCGTCAGCAAATGCAATGATTTTTCCATTTTCTATATTCATTTTACATAATTCATTCACGTAAATCAAATATAGTAGTGGGGATAGAACCGTGCCTTGTGGTAGTCCATAAGGTTTGTTTTCAGTCCAATCACTATACTCGTTTCCTATTTTAACGCATTGGCTGCGGTTTCTGATGTAGCATTTTAGCAAGTTCAATGCTGAGCCGCATATACCTACTGCCTCTAGTTTCTTAATTAAAACTTCATGAGAAATCGTGTCAAAAGCCTTTGCCAAATCCATAAAAATTGCAAGTGGTTTCTTATCAACTTCAATTTCTGTGTGCAAAAAATTACATATATCGATTATTGCATTTTCAGTACTAATATTGCTTCTGAATCCGTATTGTTGTTGGGATAATATGTTATTTTCATTTAAGAATTTATTTAAACGTACTTTCAAACATTTTTCAAAAAGTTTGGAAAATAAAGGCAATAGTGAAATTGGTCTAAAATTTTGCGGATCTGATTTATCGCCACCCTTGAATATTGGGACTATGATAGCTCTTTTAAAACTGTTCGGATAGTATCCTTCTTTGATGCATTGGTTAAATATTTTTGAAAGGGGAAATTTAAGCTGATCTTTGCATTTTTTCAATAAATCTGAATTAATATTATCATAGCCTGGAGCGGATTTCTTTAATTCGCAAATTTTTGATGTGATTTCGTCTTCAGTGATTTTGGTAATGTGAAAACAAGAGTTAATATTTACAATCTTTTCATTTTGTAAAACTGTTTGTTGGTGGCCCAAATTAATAGATTTTGCAACAATCTCTCCTACTTGTACGAAATGTTTATTTAATATATTTGCTGCTTTCTTATTAATCTGCTCTTTACTCAAGTTAGTTTTATTTTTGACTAAATTAGTGTGTACTACATTATTGGTTTTACCTCTCCCCGATATTTCATTTACTACGTTCCACATTTTTTTAATATTATTCGTACCTTCGTTTATATATTTTTGGTAGTAATTATATTTAGCCATTTTTATTAAACTATTTAACTTATTACGGTATTTTTTATAATATTGTTTAAGGTTATCATTGAAGGGTTGGCGCTCTGTTTTATGTTTAAGTTTGTCTCTAACTCGTATTGAGCGGATTAGACCATTTGACATCCATTCTTTTAAAGGTTTATATTTATTTTTTGGCTCTATTGAGTGCTGGCAGGTTTGCATAAGATTATGCAGCTCATTATTAAATTTAGAAATCATTGTATTTGCTGTATCAGATGAGTTAAGAATGCGATCCCAGTTTATTAAATCTAGTTTCTGTTTTAAAAGATTATGATCAATTCGTATAAAATTTGATTGAATTGGTTTGGAGTTTTTCTTTACATTTGTGTTTATAGCTAAAATTGTAGAATCATGATCTGTTATAGAGTTTTTAAAAATAATAGGTGTACAATATTCAAGTTGAAGTGGGTTTTTATGTCTCATAAATATATGATCTATGCAACTTTCGCAAAACGGTGTAGAACGCGTTGGTTTATTTATTAAAGATACATAACCTTGACTCGCGAAATTGTTTAAGTACTCATTTGCTATATAGGAATTCTCTAAAATATTTATGTTTATATCTCCTAACACCAGATCGGCTAAGGTGTGAGGGTTATCAGATAAAAAGTGTGTCATTTGACTAATGAAATTATGTGCATCTAGAGAAGGCGAACGATATAAGCCTGTGATGGAAATAGAAGACTGCTCATTACTATTTATTGTTATTCTTAATCCAGTTACTACTTCTGAAACTAGCTCAGTACAAGAATGATCGATTGATTTGTTTATATAGAATATAACTCCATCGTTCTTGTTTTTATTCCGATTCGTAAAATGCATCTCGTAATTGTTGATTTGAAAACTATTAGCTACCTGTTCAAAACATTCCTCGTAACTTCCATGATGGGTTTCAGATAGAACGATTATATCGAAGTTTACACCTAATTCATGGATTAGAAGTAATAGTTCATCAAAATGTTTCCTAATACAGTGCGTACTCGATAATCCGGACTATTGAAAACTAGGGTCGATCCGGACTACAGAGGAATTCGGACTAGTGGAAGCCTTTAATTTGCTCTAAATTTCGAGGAAATGGACGAATTGAATCAAATTGTTCGAAGAATCTGTTTTCTATTTTCAAAGAATTTCACTCTGTTATTCTAGATTTTGTTTTTTCCAAGAACAAAGATAACTGTTGTTTTTATTTCCGACGATAATATCACTGTTATTATGAGAAAAAAGTCAGATTCGGATTAGAGAAGCTCTTGAAATTCGGACTACAGAGTGTACAATGTAATCTTTGAGGTGATCCGGATTACTGGAAATTCGAGGTTTCGAGGCTTCGGATTAACGAGTACGCACTGTACTCCGAATATTCAAATGGAGAATTTTAAAGTTGTTAAAATTTTGGCTTAGAGACGTCTTAACATTTACAGAATTAGTTAAAACCATTGTGTTTACATCTTGTAAATCTAATGTTGGAAAAAAAGTTGACATTATTTTAAATAAAAATTTTAAATGAATTACTATTTAAAAATATTTATATAAATTCAGCTCAGCTGACTTGTACTCAAATCTACTTCGGAATATATGGTATGTACTTTTGACGTCTCCGATTTTCTAATTAGTATGTTGTCGTTGCTCATCCAGACGAATTTGTAGGTGTGTTCTTTCGCGAATTGTTTAGTTTTGTACAGAAGCCTCTTGTAGTACGCTGTCAAGTGTCGGTTTACATAAATTTTTTCGTTCGGAAAACTGGTATGAATTTTGTTTGCAACTAAATCACTTTTCTTCTGTTTTGATTTTTCAATCCATACATCGCTTTCAGACTTGCAGTCAAACGTAACCACAATTGGTCTCGGTTTATTAGTTTGTTTTAGTTGTTTACGTCGGATATTTGATGGCCGTGATTTATTGTCAACGCCTATTACATTTGCTAAAGTATTTAATACAGTGCTTAAGTTTTCATTTTTGGTTTCCTGAATTCCGGTTATTTCAATTTCGTTGCTCAGTGTTTGCTGTTCCGATTTCATTACTTGTGATGTAATATTCATAAGTTGTTTTTTGAGCGCATTGTTTTGTTGTGACAGCTCATTACATGTTTTTGACAAGTTTTCAATCTTTGCATTTTGTTGTACAATTTGTGATTGAAACTCGTCAATTTTACCACAACAGAAATCGAGTGAGCTACGATAATCATCAAGTTGGTTTTGGAATAGTGATTTTATGTCCTCCAGTTGTTTTTGGACGTTGCATTCAAGTGCCTTAATACTTTTCAGCACCTCACTATTATTTGGCTCGTATGATAAAGTGTCCTCCTCTGCCTGACATTCCTTGCATAACCAAGATTTTTTTTGCATGGTGCTGAGCTTATGAAAATTCGGTTCAGTAAACTCAGCGCAATAAAAGTGGAATGTTTTATTGCATTTGACGCACTCAATGGCTGTTTCTATTTCTAGAATAGCCTCCGAGCACCTTGCACAGTTTTGGCTCATAATGATGGTGTTATTGTGTTTTGTGCCGCTGGTGTTAAGTTCAGTGTTAAGTGCTACTCACGGGTTGTTCGTCGTCGTTACTTCGCTGGGGTCGTGATTGGCCGTTATCGTCGAATTCCTTCCTTTGTTCGTTGGGGCTGATTTTCATCGACTATTATTTCCCTCCAGACGACTTTTTTTCGGTAATTTCAACTCGTTGATAATCCCGCAACCAAGAACTGATGAATTGATGCCTTTAGAATCAATTTATTTGAAAAATGATGGTGTTTTTGGCTTTTAATTTTGCACTAGATTGCTACTTGTGTATCTATGACAACTGTCAACTGTCACTGTTGATGGGATGTCAAAATGATATGATGGGAGATCCTTCCAAGTAGTTAGTTTGCAAAGACTGCTAAAAAAGAAACAGTTGAATAATTTCTAGTAAGAATAATTGCGCACAACATGGATGGAATTTAGTCCAATCGAAATATACCAATAATAATATAAGAATAATTATACTAAGTCTAATTATTGTTGTTTTATGGGATTTATAGAAAACCAGGAGTCTAAAAAAATATTTAGCCAAAAAACTGGAAACAGGTTTATCCTTAACAGGAGATAAACAAAACACATATGGTACATCAAATCAATCGAGTAGATTCCATTTCTTATTGCAGATACTCATGCATAAATGTGCACTTCTGTAGTCAACTCATAAATTTATCGTTTTTCTTTATTACAAATCTATGCCAAATTTCTAATAAAAAGTAAGTTTAGGGCTGCACTCAAAACATAACGATGAATACGTGAGTGATATAGAGATAGTGTCGAATTGAAACAATTTTGCTGAAAATTTAGGTTCAATCGAAACAATTCTGCTTTAATAAAAATATGATCTGCTATTGAGTTTTTTCGTGAATATTATTCGACACGATGTGGTCTTATTTGCCATTTTTGAAACCTTTCCGCTAAACATTTTTCTTAGGAAATGAATCGTTGACTCCCGGAGATTTTAAAACAACTCCAATTAGCCTTAACGTATTTTTCCAATCAAAATGCTAAATTGATTGGACTAATTGTTTGTTAGATGAAATCGTTGGATATCATCTGAAGGGGTGTGATAATTGAGGCTACTATTTTTCCGTTATGAGCCCGCAGGTAGCCGGTATGAATGTTTTGTTGTTGCTGTGATGTTTGCAAAAATTTTATTTTAGTCCACTCAGAGAGACACTCACAATAATGATTTAACCATAAATGGTGGATGCTGGTAATTGCATGATCCAGAGGTAGAGCTTTATTCCTCCCAATTATTTCTTTGAACAAGTTTTAAAATGTGTAATTCCCAAAGCGTTGATTGTTGCTCGTTACGCTTAAAAAATAAAAATAACGAGACCGAGGCTAATTTCGGGCGCAGCCGAAATTTAGATACCCTTCACTCTCCTTTGGCTAAAAGTTTTTTTTCGGGCGTACCTATGACTTGTGTTTAATCTTCCCCCTTCCCGTCTATTCTTTTCATTCCATTTTCACATACGTCACATAACCTCCGTGGCGTCGATAAAACAATATTTCAGTGAGGTTTGCTTCAAATAATTCTCTTAGCAAACTTTATTGGGGGGGCTTAAGCGGGGGTATGGTCCCAAAGTACAATTCCATTTGTTTTGACATTTTTTATTGTTTCGATAAAGACACATTTATAAAAGATTTGGTGAAATTGGTGTAGCAAAAACGTTTCTTAGAAAAACCAAAGGGGGGGGGGGGGGGGGGGTTGTACGTCATCCCCAAGACCCCATGACTCCTTTCCATCCATTTTTACATATGCTTTGTGGCAATAGATCATATTTCTATGAGGTTTGGTTGAAATTGGTGTACAATTAAAACAGTTTTGGTTTGAACAACCAAATTTGAGGGGTTGGGTTTGTCAGCCCCATGATCCTATTTCAGTCATTTTTGCATATCTTTTGTGATATCAATAGAAATACATTTTCATGAGGTTTGGTGTAAATTGGTACCCAAATAAAAAAGTTTTTCTTGGAAGAACCTAATTTGGGGGGTTGGCTTTGTATGGCAGCCCCATGGCCCCATCCATCGATTCCATCCATATTTACATATTGTTTGTGACACCAATAGAGATCCATTTATATGAAGTTTGGTTAAGATTGGTTCATAAACAAAACAGTTTTCCTTAGAAGAACTAGGGGGCTAGGTTTGTATGGCAGCCCCATGACCCAAGGATCCTATTTCGGTGATTGAAGCATACAAACAGCCTGCAACATAAATAAGCATGTGTGCAAAATTTCAGCTCCGTAGCTTTTCATTAAAAACATATTTGTATGCTTTAAACCTATTTTTTTTTTGAAATTAAGAATTTTGGAAGCGACCTTTTCAATATTGATATACAAACCAAAATTAACTTTTTTTGTGCACACATGCATGCAGCTTGGTAACTATGCTTAACAGAGAAATTGCATTTTAACTTGTCATTGGAAAATAACTGGAAATCATTAAGATTGTATACAATTAGGAGAAATTTCTAAAAAATTGTAGAGCTCATTAAAACTGAATGGATTGCTATTCGACTTTGAAATGCTAACCTTCGGGTTAGCATTTGTATGAAAATTACTCCGCATAGTGTAGGTTAGCTGTTGAAAAAACACGGCCATAATTACATAGTTTACTCATATCCTTACAGGTTCGCTCAAAACGCCTAGAGCAAACGAATATTTGAAATAGCAGTTGTTTTCAAAACAACAATATTATGCTTCCGTTATTAATCACGTAATAAGAAAGATAACTTCGCTAAAGCAAAACAATAACATTATGAACGTTGTTTTTTGAACAGGAGAGATTGATATCATCATCACATAAATATTTCCGACGTAAGAACTCTAAATTAAATTCAGTATATCCTGAAAGTTACTTGAAATGTTCAGGCCTAAATAGTCAAGGGTTTCAACCAAAAACAATACAAATTGTGGTGACAAATTAACCTAATTAATTTCATTGGAATCTTAAGAAGTAATGGTAGTCAATGAAATCAGTCAAGTCAAATAAATCATTTTGTACATCTCAAGAAGTGATATTATATGTTTTCGTTTTCCAACTATGTATATAGCAGAAAGTAATTGACAACTTGTGTCAGTACCTTCCGCAGTAATTAAAAAGAAAATACCTAGTTGAAATGTTTCCCATGCAAATAGGCCCTTAGGGTTACGTATGTAAAACATATACAAAATTACTTTACCCAGTTGCCGTTTTCATGTTGATTTACGGTTGCATTATCATCCTTTTTCTTAGGACTTGGGGTGTTGTTGTTATTACTCCGGAATCCCATACGGCGACTTAGCATAGAACGATGCTGTGGCACTGTCGCGGCCACAACAGTAACAGGATAACTTCCGCCACTGCTTGTCTTATTGCCACAACTGTTATTGTTGAGACTGTTTCCATTATTTTTGTTATTGCTATTGATGTGATTAATGGTTGGAGTGCTATCATGATGTTTGTTGCTTTTCTGTGCCTTTCCCGATCCGGGAGAGGCGCATTTTGCACTTAAGCATGACGACGACGATGACGTTGATAGTGGGATATCCTTATTGAGGCCATCCGACGACGATGAGACTCTGATGTCACGTTCATGTACTCCAACAATTGAAGGCGCCGACGGACTACTAGGCAAAATGGTAGCACTGGCCGACAACGGGGCTTTCTGGAACACCATGGCAAAGCCGCTTGCCGTTGGCGTTCCATCAGCCCCGTGTACGGTTCTCCAACGGCGAAATATCGTAATACCGATTGCGAACTTGATTGATGATCCTCGGTAGTATGTATGTGAAGGGTAATTGGCTTAAGGAGCTAGCACGATATGATTTCAGATATGCTATAGTTCAAAGCGGCCCACTGACAACACTCCACTTCAAATGCTTTCAAACACTTCATCCTGCTGAATAATACACTATATTGCATTCAATACTCCAGACAGTCGGCACACAAACATGTGCTTCGATAAAACCTTTTGTATCCGTAATCGCTTATTGTTCTAGGACACTTATATCACACAAAAACGGTATGAAACTAACACAATTTCTTTTGAAACCAGATTTTGATTTGTAGGATCTTTAATATTATCCCTCTCTAGTATAAACAAAAATTGATTTTAAACCGTGACCGTCTGGTGAATCCAAACCAAGTTCACCCAACAAACCCTCGATTCAGAGAGCCTTCGAACTGAAACCTTCACGTTACCAAATGTCTAAGCCAACTGAATTCTATGTATGCTTCACCCTTCAATATTTGGGGGTAGTGAACGCATAACATTCGTTTCAAATAAGGGGAATTCTGGAACTGGGGCGCATGTATCACTCTGTCTTCATAAGAGAGCAAAGAGAAATACTCACGACTTCTTCAAGAAAATAATAGAAATAGCTGTTTACTCTCGTCAAGGTTACTAAAGCGATTCCGCATTTCAAAAGAGAAAAGTATATTGATTGAAAATATGCAGAGAGAGTAGTTAGGGCATAAAAAATTTATGGTTATAGTGAAAAATCGAAATAAATTTTTCAATGTCAAATCAAGGCACATATTGCAATGCGAAACTATACGACGATGATATAGGAAAACTTTCGCAATACTATGCGGATTTTGAATTGGACCGATATAAGCGCACTATCTCATGGATGAGTAATATTCTAGTTTCAATAAATGTATGTATTATATTTTTATACCCTTCGCTCATAGAGTGAAAGGGTATATTAACTTTGCTTTTTTATATTTACAATGAATAATGGAAAGCCGTTTTTTCGTAAGAATTAATTAGTTATTAATTAACAAGTGAATTTTATATGCGTCATTGAAAGGAGGCTCAAATTTGTAGGAATTCAAGCAAATATTGAAATTATTTCATCGTTGTCAAAATCATATAAAAATGATGATTATACTCTCTGTCATGAAGAGGCTTTTAAAAAAAACGAATACCTGTGATTTTTTTTCGGAAAAAAGCAGGACAAATGCATCAAATGCCGTCGTTTGGCAGGTTATTCAAAAAAAGAAAACAGGACGGAAAGAAAGACAACCAGAATTACAAATAGAAGCTTGACACTCTAATAAATGCGTCTTTTATCTTATCATATCAATACCTGTAGGATTTTGTGATAACTGAGAGAAGCTTTTTTTAGTGTTATGTCCTCAGAGAACGATTTGATTTTATGTAGGAAGCTAACTAATGGCGATGGAGTTTTCAAAATGGCCATTTTGCTTTTATTGTTTGATTCAATCTATCTCCGGCTCGCAGTAGTTTAATTACTAATTCGCATAAATTATAACTATCATAAACTAAAAGTATCGCCTTTTTGCGCTTAACCAAATTCCTCAAAGGGATAGGCGATAGCCACTTTAATTTTTTGGTATTGTTTTAAATGAAAATGTCTGAAAATGTCAATATCAGCCATCTACCTGGACTATTCCATTTTCTTGTCAAACACTGACAGTTTAAAACAAATACCTAATCGGAATTGCTTATTGGCTCTGCTCTGATTATGGTATTCATACAATATCTTTTTTGTAATTATCAAATGACATAATTGTTGGCAGGAAAAACGGTACTTCTCCCATCAGACTGAATAAAAAAACAGTGTATGAATCGATTCAATAAAATAATAGCTAAGTCGATAAGTTTAGCTTAAAAAATTGTCTAAAAACATCTGTTTTTAACTTTAGCCCGGAATTCATAATCCTCACTTATCCTTAAGGGAATTAGACTCTTAGCAGAGTTAATTTAACCCCGACATTCTTCATTTCAGTAGAAACACTGTAACGTAAAAATCATGTTTAAAAAGTTGAAAGCATGTTTCAGATTGTCGGTATTTTGATTTTATTCCAGTGTAGAAACTACATTTCAACATTTCTAACTTCAACGCCTAGCACTGTAATTGTGTAAATGGATGCTTATCTGTGTAGGATATAAAGGGTGTTTTTTTAAGAATGATAGAACCTCAAATTGGAAAAAAGACACACAAAATATTACATTTGAATCAAATTTTTTTTTTATTTATTTCAGTATACTCTCACAAATTATAATGTTTAGACACACGCCTGAAGAACGCTTCCAAATTATCAAAATTTACTTCGAAAATCAGTCGTCGCTTCGCGCAACTTATAAACGACTTTTTATGGTATAATCGTCCATCTGAGCAAGCCATCCGTCGAATTTTGAAAAGATTTCGTACCACGTACACTCTAAACTAAATGATGCAATAACACCAACACGTCAAAGAAACCATCAAAAAAATCAACCTTCATTGAAATCAAAATTTGGTGATAAGTTGATTTCAAGAAATGGTCCTGTCAATTGGCCTAATGTCGAGCGATTTAACACCTCTCGATTATTTTCTGTGGGGTTACGTTAAATAACAGGTTTATTCTGATAATTGACACCTTGGAGGCCAAAATTGTTCGCGTTATTGGTGATATACGGCCAGAAGTACTCAAAAAGTGGTCCAGAATTGGATGTCAAGAATGCGCTTCGTTAAGAACAGCCGCGGTGGCCATATGCCTGAAATCGTTTTTAAATGTTAAATGTATGACATTTATCATTCCAACAAAAAAAAAATTGAATAAAAGTTAATATTTTGTGTCCTTTTTTTCAATTTGAAGTTCTATCATTCTTAAAAAAAACACCCTCTATATATAGGAATTAATTCTTGCAACTTTTGACAGACTTGAGTCTTAAAAACACCTGCTTCCACTGCCACGTGGAGGGATTTTTATAAAATTTTATACGATAGTTGTAAGAGAGAATCATAGTTTGCCATTTCAGATCAACGGCGGGAATAACATTTAATTATTTTCACGTTAATTAATGTTGGATTATTGTTAGATTAATTTAATGAAGTGGCGGATTGTAAGATATGTATTAATATTATTTTGCAGCTGATCAATCTTTCGTGGGCGGACAGCTTTTCAACTTGTTGTTTTCATGGGATTATTATTTTACTATCTTAATTTTGTGAAAATATGGAGAATTAACTTGCATTATTATATTCCCAAAAAATTATTGAAGAAATACTCTTGGGAATTTTATATATGACTATACTTAGTATACGCTCTGCCGTGTTCCAATTTATTTTAATGACTTCAATTTAATACCTCCTTTTTGGATGAACAAGACAACGTTTCACTTCATTTTAATATCAGAAAGCGATGTCCTCTACGTTTAACGTATTACATCAATCGAGCAGAGCACAAGACAGGGACGAAATTTCTTGGAAAAACCAATACTTATTGTTGTGTATATATGTATATACATATAATGTATATAGTAAGCTAAATGCTTTAGCTTAACACACACAAAATGACATAATGGACATTTGACAGATGCCCAATATAATAAAGGAATAGGCTCTGTAAGTCACATCATCAAATTGAGCGGAAGATAGACAATATTGACATGCAAGACAATCTAAAACACATAGTGTCTGAAATGGAAATGTATTCTTACATCAAATACATAATAATGTAATGACATACTGCCCCATGCATACATGTATCAAGTCCTTGACTTGCGGTTTTAGTGTACGTGAAGTGCATTTATATACATATTAGCACATCAATTTCTGATAATTACAGTAAAGTTTCTAACCTCAAAAACCACTGATCCTGATAAGTCATGTAACGCATTGGGGATGCCAGTGGCGGATCTACCCTTTTGTCGCCAGTAGGCTATTCACATATTGCCGCCCCTATTTTTTGTCGATAATGAACATTCGGGACGAGTTATGCTTTATTTTCCTCCAATCATTTTCAATTTACACTTTGTACTTAAATATGTGTGATCTTCCAGCTTTCCGCTTCTTAGGTCCTGAGCATTCTTCAATTTTTATCACAGAGTGTAAAGCTTATGCAACAATTTTCTGCTTGGAAAATCGGTTTAAAGCGGCGAATTCGAAATAATTCCAAACTGTGGCAGGCTCAAATATTTTTGCCACCATTTTGAATCGAATTTTTTTCGAGGATTTAGAAGTATTCCATTGTTGAAATACATCGGCCAAGTATTTTATTTTGTTTGATAAAAAAAAGCACCTGGAAGCGCAATGTGGCCAAATCTGTTTGTTGAACACCACTAAGAATATTTTAGGCCGGACACAAATTCAAAAGTCACTTGATATGGCTGATTGAAAGTGATGCCGTAAGCCCGCACTTTTTATGTAAACCGCATCTGGCTGGATACATCTTTTAATACAATGATCTTAGATAGAAAACTTGGGGATTGTGGTTGCTTCATTGCAATTATGTTTCTCGAGGTATTACTGAAGCTACGGTGATGGCGGAACTCACGATGAAAACATTTTGGGTTTTTGGCCAACATTTTCTCGGCGAGCGCCAGCCTCAGAAAACTTCACAGGGGAGTATGAACTAAAGCAAGTTTTAGCGACTGGTTTAAATTAATATCTTTTATATATAAAAAAATTGAAAACAAGGTCATTTGTCTCATATTTTGTGGCGAATGTGTGTCCCGTTTTGGTTGGGGAAAATTAGCAGGGTCGATAGTAAAATTTGTTTGTGCAAAACCACAATCAATGGGAATGGCATAACTCCAAAATTTTAATTCAGTTTTCCGGTTTTAAATATGAAAGTCACAACCAAGAAACAGATATGTAAATTAAGGAGATATTTAAAAATGTATTCTCCTTCCCTAAAGGTCGACTAAGGGTCGGCATACATTATCCAATCGATTAAACAATCAAAGCTCATTTCTGTGAAGAAAGCTCATTTTTTAGGTTCCACTACCGAACTCGCTAGAGACAATGAGCTTTCTCCACAGAAAATGTTCTTTCTCCACAGAAAATGTGCTTTCTCCACAGAAAATGTGCTTTCTCCACAGAAATGAGCTTTAATTGGTCATTCGATTGGATAATGTATGCCAACTCTAAGAAAATCAGCTGTCTATGAAACTCGATCGCCTTAATTACAAGAAATGGGGATATGAAATTTAATCAATGCATATCAAATTAGCTTTGTTATGTGTTTTCCTTTTTTGGATTTCTAACATCAATCTTTGTAATTTATGATATGTCGAACTGACAAAAAGCCGAAGCAGCAAATGTCTTTTAAAGGTTGGGCATATAGCAAGGCATGAAATAAAAACAGGATGGATCTTGGTTTCAAAATTAAGCTTAAATGGACTCAGTGTTTGACGGTCTTTGACAATAGCGACAAATGCCTTTTCATGTTTATATCAGACTGAGGGTTAAAATACGCTTCGCCTGTTCCTAAAGCGTATAATGATGATAAGGGCTACATCCTACAGTCTTCTACGGAAGTGTGAACAAACTAAAAAATATTATCCCGAAATTTGCCGCCCCCTGAAATCTGCCGCCCTAGGCTGAAGCCTACTCAGCCTACTGGTAAATCCACCACTGGGGGATGCAACAATTTCGATTGTAGTACATAAACTTTATTATCACACCAAGTAGCTTTGCATATGGCTTTAAGTCGATTATTATGTGGCCTAGATAATGCCTCCTGGTACTAACAGATAAAATTGATTTTCAAACAAGCAGAAACAGATACAAAACAAAACACATAGGCTGAATTTAACCATCTGATGAACGTTTTGCACTGTATGAATATAGTGCATACAATGTGTTCTTTCATTCTACATTCACAATATTGTGTAGTAAACTTTTCGTTCGCGGTAAACATGTCGAAAGAAAAAGAATTAGGTAAACTAACATGCCCACTGCGCGTGAGTTCATTTGACTGGAACTCGAAAAAATACATTTCATTTAATGCACTATTAAACACAAGCATTGTCGTCACATTCGTAAAAATAGGCACATGCAAGTTCATGTGAGTGACAGATAACTATAAACTCGAATAAGCATTGTTGCTTTTTAAGTTACGAATAATTTCGCCAGAAAGAATGGTTTATTATGTTGGTTGGTAATTTGGTAAACTTATGAGGGTCAAACAATTGGTTGGGTGGTGTGAGTGGAGTTATGAAAGTGAAAAGCACGTTTATTCGCACATTTCCTCACCAATCAAAAGGCAGGAAATGGTTTAAAGGTTTCAAATGTTATCAGAGCTAGTTACGATAAGCTACATCGACGCCCTCGCTTCGCTCGCCAACCCCGGGGCCGAGGTTAATTTCGGGCGCGGCCGAAATTTGGATACCCTTCGCTTGGGCTAAAAGTTTTTTCGGGCGTACCTATGACTTGTATTTAATCCCCCTCCTCATTTTTTTTCTTCTGTCTTGACAAAAGTTTTGGGCTTGGTTGAAATAAGTGGCCAAATAAAAATATTTACTCGGAAAATTTTATTGGGGTTGCCGGAGCATGACCCCTCAGTACGATTCCATTCGTTTTGAACTTTTTAGTTGCTTTGATAAAGACACATTAATTCAAGGTTTTGTGAAATTGGTGTAAAAAATGTTTCTTAGAAGAACCAATATGGGGGGTCTGGTTTGTATGGCAGCCCCATGACCCCATGGTCCGATTTGATTCAATCTTACATATGTTTTGCGTCATCAATAGAAATACATTTGTGTGAAATTTGGTTGAAATTGGTGCACAAATAAAAAAGTTTTTCTTAGAAAAACCTAATTTGGGGGGTTGGATTTGTATGGCAGCCCCATGACCCCATGGTCCGATTTTATCCATTCTTACATATGTTTTGTGTCAACAATAGAAATACATTTGTGTGAAATTTGGTTGAAATTGGTGCACAAATAAAAAAGTTTTTCTTATAAGAACCTAATTTGGGGGGTTAAGTTTGTATGGCAGCCCCATGACCCCATGGTCCGATTTGATCCATTCTTGCATATATTTTGTGTTATCTATAGAAACACATTTGTGTGAAATTTGGTTGAAATGGGTACACAAATAAAAAAGTTTTTCTTAGAAGAACTCAAATTGGGGAGCTAGGTTTGTATGGCAGCCCCATGACCCAGTGATCCAATTTGGGTGAATCAAACATACAAACATACAATAAGAAGCACGTGTGCAAAATTTCAGCTTGCTAGCTTCCGAGTAAAACGCGTCGCAACAGACAGACAGACGCACATGCTCCAATCGACTCCCCAAGTCATGCTGATCATATATGTATACTTTATATATGGTCGGAGATGCCTCCTTTAATGCGTTACAAACTTCATGACAAAGTTAATATACCCTTTCACTCTATGAGCGAAGGGTTTAATAATACTGCACTATTTCGACCGAGACCCACAATTAACTCATGTTTTGTCTGATGTACAGTTTCATATGAACAAGATAACGGCAGCTTTCATCACTCTGACTCCTTTCTGGCAAAATGACAACACTTCCCCGCGAACCAAATTCTGAATTTTCAAAGCAATTGTAACCAAAGAGATAAGCTGCAAAATTTGGTAAAACAGTACCAGAGAAAACTACAAATCCGCCGGAGATTATTTCGAATGAATGTCTCCCTACTGGATTGGGTAGACACTCACAGAAGGCCATAAAATATTGCTAAACAGCTCCTAGATTGGAGCCCAAAAGAAGGCAATGCAAGACGACTTGTCTCCGCACTTGTGTCTTTGCTACGCCCGGCGCGGCGCCGGAAATCCAAACTACATCTTTAACCCGTTGCGTCACAGGCTTTAAAAATCACTTGTGATCACAGGTACGTCTGACAGACTTATATGAGGGAATTTTATTCAAGGTTTTGGTTTAACAAATGATTAACCATCGTATTTCCATTATTTTAGCAAAGTAAAAAGAAGAAGAAAAACTTTGCTAAAATATAAAAAAAATCAGTTTTTAATTTTTAAATAATAAAAATAATATTATGCGTTTTCGGCTATTTTTTTAAAAATATTCAGTAGAAAAAGAACGATTGATACGTATATAAATATTTCAAAAATTGTTTCTAAAATTTTTAATACTACAATAAATTCTTATGCGCGCTTTTTCGGATTTTATAAAAAAAAATCATTAATACATCGCTTCTAAATCTACATTTTAGTTCAATAAGTTTGAAATACAAAAACACTTTAGCATCTGTTTAAAAAAATAGGTATTTACGCGATAATAATTACATATATCACAAAAAGTCACCATTTGAATTCCTGTTTGTTGTTGTTGTCATTTTATACAGTTACAACAGCAATTTCCAGGAAATCATTTTCCGAAAATCGCATTCATTAGTACATTTTAATATTTGTTACTTACAATAAGTAACCTAAATCAACCAAAAATGCAACTCCGGTAAAGAAGAATCTTAGACGAAAGAAAAAAAAAGTTGTGCGGATCACAGGCTACGTCTGATAGACGTATATGGTTTGCGAAACACAGTTACTCACGCCAGGGGGTGATCGAAAAATATTCTTTACCCCATTATCAGTAACAAATTGGTGAACGAATAGAAGAAAACCAGACAATCGGGGTGGATAAGGCTTTTCCACTGGACGTACCTGTGACGCAACGGGTTAAGATTTGGATCCACGGATCGCGACTTTTTTGCTTATGGATGCTATCAACAACCAGTAGGATAATTTATTCACCAAAATCTACAAATTCGAAATACATATTAAGATGAAAATTAATAGTATGCATTGCATGCATATTTTATAGTGAAAGGTGGATAGGATAGGCCCTGAATGAAAAATGAAGGTATGTTTCTGTAAAGGGGGACGTCACCTTACCCGAAGATCATAGACAACGACGTGTGTTCGCTGAATGAGCTCCTGGCCAGTGGGTAATTAGCTCTATTTTTTCATCGAAATATCTCAACTTTAGCGATAGTGCCCATTATGCATTCCGAAAAAAATCTCATTTCGCTAAATAAGAGAGGAGTTCATTTCTTTGGGCCAAGAACAGAATAACTTCTTTCCATAAATATTTGACAGGAAAATTATCTACGCCACTGCTCAAAAGTACGTCAGTTATCTTGCTGAAGTGATTGTAGTTATAATTTTCCTTTTAAGGGGTAGCTATTTCGACAATCGTGACTTTTCAGTTGCACAAGCCCATAGAGAGACAATTTTTCATATTAAGTTCAATATGCAATAACAAGCAATATCCTACCTCTGAACATTGGTCGATAGTATCATCATCATTACACTGTGAAATATTATTTCGTGACCAATGCAATCCACTGGAATTAGCAGGATAGCCTGCAGCGCTATTTCCAAAGTCATTCCTCTCCCGTGACCATGTCGTCGACGAGTTGTGGCCAAATTGGTTGTTCGAAGCAAAAACAGCTTTACGATTATTTTTCTGTTGCTGCTGTTGTTCTTTTTGCTGCTGTTGATGTTCTTTTTGCTGCTGTTGATGTTCTTTTTGCTGCTGTTGATGGTAATGTCGATAGTAGGACATTTGATGGCTCATATTCTGTTGTTGGGTTAAGCCACCAACACCCAAAGGTTGTACGGTTTCCATTTTGTGCGATGAAAATACCATTTCCAAAATACACTTCAAGTAACACACAAAAAGCACAAATTTATTTGAAATTTTTATTCACAAATTGTAATCTATCCAGATCAAACACACGTTTTGCACTTATTCAAACCGACGACACGAAAACATTTGAAATTCAATCAACATAAACTAATTTGCTGATTTTCAAAAGTGGGCTCGCATGGTTCATCATCGAGTGCACGAAAGAAGTACGTATCTGGTAAAAAAAAAAAACGCTGGAGACGTTTAACTTGGTTCACATTTCAAATATCAAATGTTTCGTGATCGTTGTAAACCTACTGACATTTCCCATTTGCATTGATTAAGACTTTTGCATTCAAGGTTGCCAGACTATCGAATTTACGACCTCTTCAACCGCCACCAATCGCTTCATCTTTTCGCTGTGCTGATGAAATGATTTTATTGATAGGATTGCGATGGATAGGTCTTTACATCTCCATTATTTAATGGCACTAAATTTTTTCACAACATCGATTACTGATCACTTGAGAAACACCACACTTAATGATTTGAACTATTGGATAACATTAATAAAAGAGCCACAATACAATACAGATTCTTTCTGCATACCACCGTGTTTGAGTGAGAAAAAAAATAATCGGAAACGCGGAAACCGTGACAAATTCCAACAATTTCTCCTGTCATTTGGAGCGATCGACCGTTTGCGGAAACATTTTAATTTTTACTGATCTCGAACGCGACAAATTCGCTACTCTTGATGTAACCACCGTCCATTGAAATCATGTTGCTTGCTATTGAGGGTTCGATAGCTATAGAGTACTCCAATTGGTCGTCTATGGCAGGCATACAGGTGTATGGATTCCGGTTTTATTTTCGAATTACGTGCTTTGATGTCAGCTCAATAAACAAATAAAACCAAGCAAGCTCAAAACTAACCAAACTAGCTAACCGAAACATTGAGCCGAACCACATTTAAAACAAAAATAATGAGAGCCTCTACACACAAAGGTAAGAGAATATAAGATCACTTAACGGTAGTTGCATACTGAAACGTCCAACGCAGTACGCGGTGTATCTTTTCGCAGTATGTATCTGTCTGCCAATATGGCTAGTTTTGGTTAGTGATGTGTCTATAGACTCTATATAGGCGGGCGCAAACTCAGACGTATACGAATCGACTATATTTTTCCTATTGAAGATCGTACTTTAATGGATATGACACAGCAGGTACAAACTGTGTGTACACACAGGTGAAATGTGTTGGTCTGCACATCTAGCACCCGATGATCCGCAATTATCCCAATATGAAACAAGTACGTTTAAGTGCATTCGACAAAATATACAGCTGAATGGGTTTAATGGGGTCCATTTGGATATTCTGTTGAAATTGTTTTGCAAAAAATACATTAGAACTGGAAATTCATGCAGTAAATTTCTTATAATTATAGTATGTACTAACTTTGATTCGATAGCAAATCTACGATAGCATATTAGGAATCCATCGTTAAGTTAGGATTGAAGTCATGTTCTACGAGAATATGAAGCAGATTCTCAAGGCTCAAATGCCAATCATTCCTAGTTCTAAGGAACGATATTCTACTTTTGTGTTTCTTTACTTTCAGAAGCTCAGTGTTCATTATAAAATAAATAACAGGCGCGACAATCCAACATTGGACTAAGGCCGCAGGATGTGTTAGTGACATCCTATTTCCAAGATCTTATCTGCTTTTTGTTGAAGTAATGAGATCAGCATCACGCTCAGCAGTGTTATTTATCCCCATAAATGGGTACTCATTTAACATCTGAGTGAGATCATAGTCCGTCACAAGCTCGTGAGTTCGAAAAACACCATGGAACACGGTGAGAATCGAACTCATGACCCTGTGCATCGAAGGTGCGCGCACTAACCGCTAGACCAGCCAGACTAGTGTCCATTAACAATCTGCCCAAATGTATCGTCACTTATCCCTGTCTATTGCCTTCAGACACCAAATCTCAATCATGTATAAAAATACCGGACAGAGGGCGGCGCCCGCAATACGAGGGTTTTTTTTAGAATGTTGATGCATAGTGAATATGTTTTGTACATATATTTTATAAGCAATAGATAAGAATTGTGCACAGCACTAATGGAATGCTTCATGTAAATCTATTTTTGGATTGGTCTAAATCAGTGGCTCCCAACTCAGAAACGTCTACGGACCACTTAGTCTGAAAATGGATCTCGGCGGACCACCATTCAATCATAATAAAACTAATTAAGGTCTCATTTTTTTTGTCGAGGTATTGTATTCAAAAGCTCACGCTCTATATCTTCCATCACAAATTGCCTTTATTGTTTTTGATTGTCATTTCCTACTTAAAACTAAAGTGGTAAATCACTGATCATGTAAAAATCCTTCGCATAACATTTACATACTTTACCTTGGTGCTATAGTCTGAGGAAAATGATTTTTTTTTTTAAATTTGGTTCGGCTTTCATCTTTTCGAAGGTGCAAACGATTGTCATTGGGCTTGAATTTTTATATTAACACCATCTCGTAGGAAGCATGTACATATATGTATGCCAGGGGAGAAAAACTGTTTTGTTCGCGTCGACAGTTGTCTCACCAGCTGAGATTTTTCTCGCATCTGGAAGAGCTACCTTCGATTAAAAATTATTCAGTAAACGGTATAGCTCGGTCTTTAGACTCGGATTGGTGACAATGTTTAGCGCGAAAAACCTTTCTGGATTTTTGCAATCGAGTTCGAATTTTGATAATTAGTTAGAATAATTTCGGAATTGAACACCTAAGCAATACATCGCTTTCCCATAATCACAGACCAAGTAGCAAAGTATTTACTGGATAATCTGTAACATGATAATGAGAGCGCCTGACTTTTTTATAAGAAGTGTCCCGAGTCTCCCCCGCGGACCACCTACGGGTCCCTCACGGACCACCCCCGGTCCGCGGACCACCTGTTGGGAAACAGTGGTCTAAATAAACGCGTTCCAGAATGAAAGGCAAGCGCCTTTCATTCTGTTCCACCTTTAATTAGACCAATCCAAAAATAGATTTACTATTTACCCAGTTTGTATAAAAGTAGGTACTCCAACGCAAATCTACGGGCATTTTTCGATTTAAGTTTTCTGATGGCCTTTGAGCAAAAAGAAACTCAGGCAAACGTAAGGCCGGCTTGGCTTTATATATGAACTGAATTATTGGCTGTAAAACTACTGTTACTCTTTTTTTAATCAAGGAAAAGCAACTTATATGAAATGATTCCATTGTGTCCCCTGACATAAGAGCCCATGCAAGCTTTCCTATGAGTATTGCACAAGTATACTTTTGCAGCTATTCAGGGACACCCTGTTAACTTGGTCCTACAAACTTCAAAAATATGTGTGGCAAAAACTATTACCATTCTATGCATATCCACCAAATTTAATGTTCATTGTTTCATCAAGTTAAAAGATATGCATTGAAGAAATGCTTAAGAGGCTTCCCTTGCATTGTGAAAGGCCCTTACTAAATACTAACTTGGCTATATTTCCGGTTTGGATACAGATATTCGAATGAAAATTCGTATACATATTCCCAATGTAATTTTCTAAAAATCCCTAGCAAAATTTTCATATTTGGAAACCTAAGAGGGGCTACACACAATCAAATTCAAATTTTACCAATTTACTGTTATTTACTTTTCCTTAGCAAAAGTCAACAGTCTTAATATTTAACGTATATAAAGCCATACTGACCAATTTTTGTGCAAAGTTTCATATCGATCCCTATAACGGTTTAGAAAAACGGAGGTCGAAAAGGAAGTTTAACTTTGAACGCCAATAACTTTTTTACCGTTACTCGAAACTGGAAAATTTTAACTGATGTGAGATGTACTCGATTAGTTCTTTGATTTAAATACCCATATGTCAATCTCCGATAAAAACTAAAAAAGTTGTCTTTTTTCAAACGTTCGGGACACCCTGTTATCTTCTTTCTACCAACTTCTAATGTATATGTGCCAAAGACTGTAACCATTCTACACATTCTTACCAAATTTCATGACAATCGGTTGAGCCGTTCGCGAGTTATTTAGTGAAGAGACGGACGGACAGACGGACGGACAGACAAAATCGATTTCATAAGGGTTTTTTGAAAAAAAAAATTTCTAAAAAACCCTAAAAAGGGAACATATTGCAAAATGCTTTTTTTATCAAGTAGTGTAGTTCTGGTGGTTTTTGGTAACGAACTTCATATACAAAAATGACACTGACCCAGCTATTTTTCACGTGTGCTTCTATCCTGCACGGGATAGAGTCAATAGAGTTTAGGAGAATGAAATGTTGATAGGTATAGTCTAGTCATCACGTGATTTGAGATTGCAAAATGTGGTGGAGAATTTTTTTTTTGTTTCTTATGTTTTTTGGGGTGCTGAGATCGAGTCCGGAGGTTCCAACACAGATTTATTTGTGGAACAGGTTCGAAAACTAAAAAAAAACTTTCGGAGTTTTTCAGTTTCCTTTTTTTGGCTTGTTACTCCGAAACTGCATTTTTGAGAAAAACTATCTATGAATATGTTAGAGAAAACATGATTGCGGGTCTAACGAGACATTAATCTTCAAAGGGCCAATTTTTCGTACATCTTATCGGCAGGTTAGTCTTATCGCAAAGAGAAGACACAAACAATATTCAGAAAGCTTTTCCATTGTATTGAATGGAATTTTTGTTTATTTTGCATAGTTCGGACATATTTTGCTTGGTTATGCCATCATTTTAGATTAAAACAATCATTGCGCGGTTTCATACAGCAGCGTAAATAAGCAAAAGATAACATAACTATGCAAAATAAACAAGAATTGCATTCAATACAATGGAAAAGCTTTCTGAATATTGTGTGTGTCTTCTCTATGCTATAAGACTAACCAGCCGACAGGTACGTACTGAATAAGAGCTATCAGAAATCCGGCCAAAATGTTTTAAGCGGCATCGCTACAATTGATAGTCATTTTTTTAGGTTTTTTGCGATTTTCGCAACGACATTTTGGTAGGAAGGTACGGACAAAATACATAAAAAACAAGAAAAATCCAACCACAACTACATTTTGCAATCTCATGTACTGGGTTTATCACGTGATTAGTACACTAGTTATGCATATGGAAAAAATGAAGTTATGTTTTTTTATGTTGTCGTACCTGTGAAGAAAAAAAAACAATTCAAAAGAAATGTGCGGATGTTTCTATATCCTAGATTTTGCAATTCAGTAATCGTCTTTTGTGATGAAATCTGCCGAATCTAAAAAAAATATGCTGACGAGAGTGAGACAAAGATGCATAACAAAGGGCAACTGTCATCTGTCTGAGCAGCTGGTCTCAACCGGAAAGTTATCCGCGATCGTTCTTTGAGTCACAATCATCAAAAACGTGCACTTAGCTGCCATTGTGTCATAATTGAATAATATTTTTATTTTTATTCTGATAAGCTGCAGGTCTCGTTTGGATAAGGGTTCAGGGTTACGCTACAGAAGTTGGTATTATTTCTGTTATTGTAGCCTGTCGCTTTTTATGTCATTTATGATAACCGCTCAATTGATTCCAGCCAATAATAAATAGAATCGTTTGAAATAAAAAGAATAATGATTATGGTGAATAATTCAGTACATTGTTAATTTGCTTGTTTTTAGTATGTTTAATAAATTTAACTCAAAAAACAAAAACAAACAATTTCCTTTTGGACAATAAAATATACCCAAAAAAGGGAAATAACAACGCAGTCTAATTTTCACTATCTATCGTGTGTCACCTCACCGTGGATCATGGTGTTTTTCGAACTCACGAGATTGTGACGGACTATGATCTCACTCAGATGTTAAACGAGTACCCATTTATGGTGATAAATAACACTGCTGAGCGTGATGCTGATCTCATTACCTCAACAAAAAAGCAAATAAGATCTTGGAAATAGGATGTCACTAACACATCCTGCGGCCTTAGTCCAATGTTGGATTGTCGCGCCTGTTATTTATTTATCGTGTGTCACAAATTCCATTTTGTGTAATGCAGATGATTCCCCACAGGCCAATGTGTCACCGCTGAACGCACGTTGAAAATGAGTTAAAATTAAACCATTACATAAATCTTAAAAATATACCGTTTCATTTTTTTTTTAATAATTGTGTGGTGTTCAGCGGTGACATATTGCCTGTGAGTGTGAAGTATTGAGATAAGTGTGTTCACCGGTGACACATGGAACGCAAGGTGTTAAAATATGTTATGCTGGGACAAATTTTCCAAAATGTTCATCTTATCATTCTTTATGACGAAGTTAATAGGGACCTTAACCAACGACGCAGACGCTTAGGTCACCACTCTATGATGCTTGTAATCAAGAAACCAGAGATCATTTTTCGGCGCGGTTAATTTTACGAACGGCTGCTTTACGAGTTCCGCGTTAAGGCAAGCCCGCCTTAAGCTTTAAT
Source organism: Microchrysa polita (assembly GCA_949715475.1). Lineage (NCBI taxonomy): Eukaryota > Metazoa > Arthropoda > Insecta > Diptera > Stratiomyidae > Microchrysa > Microchrysa polita. Next base: position 84,721,113 of record OX454418.1, on the reverse strand, counting down.
AAATTATATTTCTGCATAAATTTCTCGTCACTCTAACTAAATATCCCACCTTAGCTTATTTGCAAAACGTCCGGTGTATTAAGGTTTACCCAACAGGTTGACTGGTTGTATGTGTATAATAAAACGTCCGCCCCACTAACACTCTCCAATGGTGGTTCCCGTTCAATGAATACGTTGATTTCTTCTGTTTTTCAGATAAATTCTATTTCTTGTTTTTCCGCACACCTATAGAGTGCTGTTTAGGTAGAAAAGCGCAAAGCAGGAAGAGCCATCATATATTTGCCCGTGTGTTGTAAAAGATCCAATGTAATATAAGGGGCCTTAGAGGTTTACCGATTTAATATGGTAACAGAAACCTGTGGAGTGTACTATCATTATTACCATATACACAATCTGGTATACTTGTCGAGGAAAACCACAGGCAATATCATTGCGAGTAGATAGTATGGTTGGTGTACACAATGATGATCAAATGTGCACGTCATTCGAGTGATATGTGTTATCCAGATTCCAATGGAAAGCTCATTGGGATAGATTGTACTCGTTTGGCCGAGAAAAAGGATCATATTACCAAGTTATATTGCTCGGTTGAAGGGTAAGCAAAAAATACACGTAGATGTAAAAATGTACCTGTCGATGGTAAATTGAATGACGTGCGAATGGTATCATGTTATTAATCGAGATTGGGATGTAGCGAATGTGAGCAAATAGGAATTTTATTACGAGTAAGGTTAGATGGATATTTTTGTGTTTGTGCATACATTTCAGTTTCGTTTCGAACTGAAATAGTCGGTAAAATGGAATGTACAACATTAGAAATTCAGATGTTACAGCTGGGTCGGAGCAGATATGTTTTGTCTTCCTTTCAAAACGTTCAAGCACTTAAATCTGCGTTTCCTTCATACATCCTCTCGTGATAGCTCGTTACACTTAATTAGGCGAAAATGATTCGTTCCTGATTTCATTCTGCTTTCATACGTGTTTGTAGTACATTTTGCACTAGAAAAACTGATTGATTCGTCACTTGCATGAGGATGAGGACGAACTGAACAAGTTTTCCGAAATATGCCATCGGAGTGACCTGCGTATCTCAAAACAGTTCCTCACCTCAATCAACTTACGAGAGGAATAATTAAATAATTGTTCGTGCTATTTACAAATTGGCTGAATGCCTAAGGTATCAAATACGTATTAAATTGTTCCAAAGTTAACAAAAAAAAATGTAGTTTCAACGAGAGAGTTTACTGCGAGATGTAATATCGACTTTAGATGTAAAAGCATTCACTGATTAACCCTGATTTCAAGAAGTACGACGGTCTTGTTTTGGATTTTTTACTGGAGGTCTTAAACATCTCTCCAGATGAAGAGTATTTTCCACCTCCAGCGTATGCAGCTATTATCTAATACGAAAATAAATAAGTTTTCAAATATGGTTAGGTTAGGCTATGATGCAGTTTTATTAAGTCCTCGCGGCAGTACTTATAACTTTTTACATCTGTCAGTGTCGAACCTACAATGATAAATAGCAAGGAAACCCATTTCTTCTCTGGCAATAACGATTTAGATGAGAAAACCGATGAAGATGAATCTCTATAATATTCATTAATTACTCTAGCGTTTATTTGGCCCCAATTAACTTATGCGTATCTAGTTCCACACATTATCCTTTCCGAGAAAATGTGCCATAAAGTTGGCATTTTTTTTTAGCAAAGTATGGTTATATTTTGCGCGTATTGACACGATAATAATAATAGGGAACTTCGAAACTCCCGTCGGGAATACACTATTTATTTATTTATTTTTGACGGTTCACACCGCTCAAAGTTGTTTTCTGTTCAGTAGCTGTTCGGAAATTAGAACACGTAAAAATAAGAATCGCTTAGAAATTATAATAAGCGAATTAGGTACACTGGCCGCTCTAAAATTCGAATAAACTGTTTTAATTTTCAAGCGTAAGGAGTTTTTTCTAGACAATTTTTATGTTTTATTTATTTTTAACAATGAAATGTGTTTCGTTACATTCTTTCTACATAAGGTAAATAATATTCTTGGAAATTTATCTATCAGAAAACGTCACTTTTAGGAAGCCAATCTATTATTGAAATCATCACAGGACTCCGTTTCTCAGTCTGTATTGCAGTCCAGTTTAAATAGGCAGGCATCAGAGCTTTATCAGGATGGAATGAATAAATAATTGCGAATTTGTATAAAACCTTACGGCACCTACTTTTACAATAATTCACGGAACACTTTTTCGCGTCTATTTGAAAACGATTGGAAATTAGAACGTCTCAGTAATTAGAATTGGCCAAATCCTTTTCTCTCATTTTCGAGCGTCTACTACTATCAAAACTTTATGAGTAAGCCAGCTACTATCTAAAATTTAATGATCCACTCTAATCACTTTTTCGGCATACAGCAAAAACCGAGCCGAAACAGCTAGTCTGTCGGCTACTGTTTATTGGTCTTCGACACGAACACTTTGCATAGTAGTCGGAAAATGTATACCTAGCTAGAATGAAGGTGTCAAGTAAAAATAGCTTCACATTTATCTAGATAGCACTTAAAGAAGTGACAGTTTTTCCCCATAAAAATTACTGCCAGTATAATTTGTTTTCGGGATTTGTGTTATCCAATTTTTATCAAATATTTTTCCGTAGGAAATCTGAGTACATATCTATATGTCTATGATATTGCAAGAAGAAGTGAGAAAATATTTTAGTTCATAGCTCACGCATTGTTATATTATTGTGAAATGAATTTGAATGTAAGTATACAAAATACTGTTACAATAATGCATGTTTAAAACCTGTGATAAACTACCATATCGAAAAATATTCAAACTTTTAATAAAATAAGAGACTGCGGACAGTCTAAAGTCGGCCCCATACCGACCGGAGTGTGGCAAACACCGCACAAAAGATTGATACGAAAAATCGTGCAGCAGTAGTGCAGCAATGTGGTTGGGCGACTCCAAGGTATAATTCTTGGAACCGGTCTTTTGTGCGGTGTGTGCCACCTGCCACACTCCGGTCGGTGTGGGGCCGGCTTAACATTGAACCTAGGCCGCAGATGTGTTGACGACATCTTATCTATATGATGTTGACGGCTTTTTGTGAAGGTGTAGAGATTATACCACATTGAGGTATCCGTCAACAGCAGTTTTCGAGCCATCGATCTTGTGCTTTAAAGGCATACAACTGGTAAACTATTTTTAATTTTATTTCCTGCTACCCTTAACTACAACACTTAGTTTTTATATTCAACATTGGCTTGCAGCAAACAAGTAACAACAACGCATTGGTCTCGGCGATGACACGATCCAAGATAGAGCTGCCTGTAGAAATAGGCTGAGACATTAACATTACCACTAGAATGGGCGATGTGCCTACACCGCAGGCCGAGCGACGCGACGCCATGGAGCAATATAAAGGCACGTGTTCGTAGATACGACTCATGTGATGATCGCTCAGCGAGTTAAATCGCCGGTTCTGAGCACTATATCCGTATATTTTCTATTGAGACATTTTCTTTTAGGTCATACGATACAAGTAAAGTAGCACCATTAAAAAGTATGCAAATATGACTCGAAAGTGGATGCAGAACTACGATCGCTGAGCGATCATCACATGAATCGTATCTTAAAGAACGTGCCTTAAAGCAGTGTTTCCCAAACGGGGTTCCGCGAAAAAATGATGTTCTGTAAACACAAACAAATTCTGAAATTATTGTTTTCGCATTAACTGTATTTGGCAGTTTCAAGGAATTTGTGTATACATAAAAACATGATAGACATAATAGTACATCGACACACTATAGAAAAACCGTTGTCCATATTTTACTTGCTCGATCTGTTTCATGGCATACCTTGAAGATGAAAGTTGGCGCTACATTTTGGCATATTTGGCAGACATTTTTGATTTTTTCTCGTCAGTCAATTCAAGGTAAGGACGAAAATATTTTGACGTATACTGATAAAATAAGTGCCATGAAAGGCAAACTATTACTTTGGAAGAGGCATGTTGCAGAGGTAAACCTGGAAATGTTTCCATCCCTCAATACCGCAAGTGATAAAATCAAAAATCTAATAGTCGAGCATTTCGAAACCTAAAACGGTTGAAATATATTTCCCTTGTTAAACACACAGCCGTTTTATGGGATAAGAAATCTCTTTGTGGCATCCTATATTTTAAATTTCACCTTGCTGGAAGAAGAAGAATTAACATCACTTTCCTCGGATCGAAGGATCAGGATGAAAATTTGCAGAATGTTCGCCTGAAGAATTTTTGATATCCGTCAAGGAAAAATACCCTGTTTTGTCAAGAAAAGAAGCTGTAAATATCCTGCTATTGTTTTCAACTTCATATTTATGTGAAATCGGATTTGAAAGCCTCCAGGAACTTGAAGGAGTATATGCGAGTGGCTCTGTCATATATTCGGCCTAATATCACTGAAATATGTAAAAATCACCAGGCAAATGTTTCTCATTAAATTGCTCCATTTTTTTAATAACAGCATCCTTGAACTAAATATTGATACTTTTTTCAAACAACACATTTTTTCCTTGTATGGGTACGATGAACGTTTTGTCTTGTCTATCAATGCTCCTCTTGTCTTAACGACCTATTTTTGGGGTTCCGCGAACGAATTCGACGATTTCAGGGGTTCCGCGTCTTCAAAAAGTTTGGGAACCACTGCCTTAAAGAACGAGGCAAGGAAGAAGAACATTGGCTGTGTTTTTTCAACTTAAAGGGTCAGGTTTGCTGAAACAGGCTCGCAAAAAAATCATCGAAGGTAGAGTTCAGATTAAATTTAAAACTGTCACATAGGCATCAATTTATTTGAAAATATTGTTATTTTATACCATTTTTTTATACCTTTTTCTCAACACAAATTAAATATACATCAAACAAAATAAAAGATTTCGCTAATCAAATGAACGCTTTAACAAGTCACATTTTTCTGAGAAAAAACAATCCAAACAAATAAAAAAGCGGAAAAAAGTCCATAAATGTTCTTTTTCTTAGAAGCATCATGTCATTTGTTCAACAGTTCCGTAAAAAAGTACGAGACCAAATCCACCATTTCACCCTGAAAATCTAAAAGATCCGGATTATAGAGTCAAAATTGCTGCCGATATCCGGACTATAGAATACATAGTGGAAATATTTAGTGGTCCGGATTAGCGTGATATCCGGATTAAAGGAGATCCGGATTACCGAGTCAAGACTGTAAACTGTTCTACAAGTCAAAATAATCATTTAGCAAATCACTTCTTATTGTAAAATCGTTAATTTGACTTGCCAAAATTTAAAAAAAAAAATAATTTTAGCTAGTTATAGTATAGTGACTTTAGCTCTAGACCCAAACATCCAAAAAAAGAACTGACTTTTGACGCCAAATTGTTCTATGGCCCTACCGCATTACGAAGTAAAAAGTTAGACTTTTTTTGCGCGTCACATTTGGGGGGAGGGGGTGACAAAGGGGTGAAATTATGATTTTTCGCCTATATTTTGTTAACTGTAATATTTACAGCAAAATGTTCTGAGGACGATTTAAACTACACAAAATTTCCTTTCTAATGATATATTATATCATATACCTTCTCTTGGCAGATTATATACTAGACCTTAAAACAATTGGTGTAATATAGATTTTTTGATAGTTCATTTGGCGCTCTAGCTCCTGAAGTGATCAAATTGGAGCCATGGTAATTGGGATAACTATTCCTAACAATATATAGCTGTCCCACACGGAGACTCAGGCTGCCCCCACAAAGCATTCCCCTATACTCCCTATTAACATTTAAAAAAAAAACATGCCTGTAACTTTTCGCCGAATCACAGCAGGCGGGAAAAATTTTGGTAAACGTTAAGGCTGAGTCCCATTAGACCCTCCACCAAATATTACTTCGATCGGATTAAAACAAAGGGTACCTCCCATACAAATTATTCAAATTCAATGCCACTAGTTTATTAAGAAATAAGGGAACAAGTCAACCAAAATTAAAGTTTTGCTCGTAGGCAATTTTCCGGTCATTTTGTATGGGAGGTACCCTTTGTTTTAATCCGATCGAAGTAATATTTGGTGGAGGGTCTAATGGGACCTAGCCTTAACATTTACCAAAATTTTTCCCGCCTGCTGTGATTCGGCGAAAAGTTACAGGCATGTCTTTTTTTTAAATGTTAATAGGGAGTATAGGGGAATGCTTTGTCGGGGCAGCCTGGGTCTCCGTGTGGGACAGCTATATATTGTTAGGAATATTTAATCAATTACCATGGCTCTAATTAAATTACTTCAGGAGCTAGAGCGCCAAATGTAACTATCAAAAAATCTAAAATACACCAAATGTTTTAAGGTCTAGTATATAATCTGCCAATAGAAGGTATATGATATAATATATCATTAGAAAGGAAATTTTGTGTAGTTTAAATCGTCCTCAGGACATTTTGCTGTAAATATTACAGTTAACAAGATATTGGCGAAAAATCATAATTTCACCCCTTTGCCACCCCCTCCCCCCCAAATGTGACGCGCAAAAAAGTCTAACTTTTTACTGCGTAATGCGGTCAGGCCATAGAACAATTTGGCATCAAAAGTCAGCTCTTTTTTTGGATGTTTGGGTTTCATCATTTTTTTTTTTATTATTGGAAAAACTGTGATTGGGATTACATTAATTAAGCGAAATATCGAAAACCTCCTTAAAACTGAATGGATTGCTATTCGCGTTTGAATTGCTAACCTGAATGTGGATTCGGGTTAACATTTGTATGAAAATCCACTCGTAGCTATTGTGTAGGTTAGCTGTTGAAAAAAAACACGGCCATTCCAACATGTCATTCATCATACAGCGGAAGTGGCGTCAATAAAATCATGATGAATGTAACAGAAATATTGCACGATGGAAATTTAGGAATTTAATTTTTAGTCTCTTAAAATTTATTAAAAACCAATTATGAAATACAATATTGGAACTGATTCGAATTTCATATACATACAAATTTCATACGAATGTATATGTACATATATCAAAAAACATATAATCAATTTCAATTATCGAAGAAAAAGTATAAATTCGCAATTAAATGGATATCTTTAATTAGCTATTCACACTTTCCAGGCAAGTATTTATTTACCTTTTTTTTCGTCTAAAAATATAAATGAAATGTGCACTGAATGAATATGTACGCACATTCGCACATACATTTTTTTATCTGTATTTTAAACTTATCGAATTCTTTCTTTCTGCACTCGTTATCTTCTTCTAAACGAAGAAACCTTCAATTAACGCCTGCCTTCATTTCGTACATTGGCACTAGACAAGTTATTGACCAAAGAGATTTAATGTGTGGTTATTAGTTAGGTGCTATTCTTGCTATTGAAAGGTTGAGACTTTTATCTTATCTGCAGTCGAAAAAAAAACAGTCAAAAATAACTAAGTGATTTCACCCACACCATATAATCGTAACATATGGAATTCTATATGCGTATGTAGGCATATCAGTCGTAACGTGTAGATTGTTCATAGGGCTTAAATGCCGAACGAATGTCTATACATAAACATACATCAAAAAAGATGTAAGTATTTCGCAATGCGGAAGGCTTTTCCATTTAGCGGGATTCATTCATGTGATTTTTTAATCACTGCCAAAAAAATGTCCATAATGTCTACAATTTGATGAATCTTAATGGATGTTTTTTAAATTAATTTCCATTCCCATAGTGAAATGCAATCTACAATAATGAAGATGTGGACTTCCTTAGTAAATTAGAAAAAACAATTTTAGAATAAGTTTAAGGACAAATTGTTGCAAATATAACACTATTTGGAAAGTTTGTTTGAAATCAACTCTTCCCTGTTCTTAGGACTGAAAAAAAGGATATTTGAAAAAAAAACAAATAATTTAATTTATATGGGATTGGATTTTAGTTTAGTATGCATATGAAACATTTTCATTTATCCCCAAACCGAAAAACGTGCCAAGGTTTTCCGATTTTCCATAAACCCATTTGAAATCATAATATAATTTTCATTATACCACGGATGGATGATGCGTACTTATTATTCATAAAGTTTCAGATCAGTCAACACGGAACCGACTCGTTTGTACATCATTATCATGAGCAACATCACGATACCGAGTAGCGTGAACTGCACTGCGGCAAAGTCATTTAACTCAGAATAATTGCAATTTTTCACTTTACTACGAGTATTATCTCTCGTATCATCCTTATCATCCTTCGTACGTAAGTAAGTATGAAATTGTCAGAAACTACAAAGGATCTGACTATAGGATAACGCTTGTAGTGGGAATTTTAGTTATATAAATGAAATAGTATGACGGAGTTAACTTTACATAAATTATGTTGATAATAAAATTGTAAAAGAAAAGAAAGGGAAGAAAAAGAGTAACTTTCTTCTTCGAACATGAATAATGTAAAAGTAATAGAGAATTGAATAGCCTGACAATTTAAAATTGACTTATATTATGGTGAAAATGTTTCGCGCGTTAATTTGAACCGCTAGTCGACGTTCTGGTACTAAAAAGTACAATCGTATTCCGAAATTGCTTATAAAACTTTGAACGTTTCAAAGGTCTTCTAATACAGAATTTTTGAATTTTGCCTCAATGACAAAATCAACTTTTACTTATGCATATTTTGTAATAGCAAATAAAATAGAAAACTAGGCGTAAGTCGTAAGTAGGCGAATTTAGTCTGGAGCAAAATCCAGAACGAAGCTGAGCCAAGGTGGTACGTGTGGCTCTCGGTAGTTGTTGTTCGTCGGCTGAGATGTCGGGTGGTCGAGCGCGAAGGACGCAAGAAGGGGTTGGATACTTTGTATCATCATTCATTCACCGTTTTTTCTTTTGTGGAGCAGTTCTGGCCGGCCCAGCTGCTCCTCATTCTGCTAATACGTGCCGGCATCGAGACGAATCCTGGTCCATGGATGTGCTCGGTTTGCGCCAACAGAATTTGGTTCAATGTCCAATCATCAGTTCAGTGCACATGCTGCGGACAATGGGTCCACCTCAAGAACTGCTCGGGTTTCACCAACACCAATCAATGGTCAACATCTTACAGAGCGATCCGGTGTGGAAACAGAAGGCAAAGCTCATCCAATCACCAGCTGCCTAACCAAGGTTCCCAACCATCATCACCTTCCACCCCTGCAAATGCTGTGAGGCCCGCTCCACCCAATTTGACCCCAGCTCCACGTATCGTCGATGCAAATTACACCAGCACGAGGATAGTCCAACTAAACTGTAATGGACTCCAGCACAAAATCGCTGAACTAACAGCACTCATGGACAGACACCACATCCAAACAGCGGCAGTACAGGAAACCAAACTCAACTCTAGTCACTCACTCAGGTCATATGGGAACTACAACGTCATCAGACAAGACCGTGATAGGAACGCAGGAGGAGGTTTGGCTTTCCTCATCCACAATAATTTGCCATACAGCGTCGTTGATGTCACTTCCGCCGATGACACCTTGGAGCAGCAAGCGATAATCGTCAAATCAGGAAATATTGACTTTGAAATCTACAACATATATATACCACCTCCACCTGTCTCCAGCTGTCCCACAGGTTACAAAGTCAATATCAGCAATCTATTAAACGGACAATATCGCCTCCTACTTGGTGATTTCAACGCCCACCACGATTTATGGCATTCCAACCTTCAAAACGACACCAGAGGTAACATCATCGCCGACCAACTGGATGATTCGGATTTCTGCCCTTTAAATGACGAAAAACCGACCCGTATCACTGGATCCTGCACAAGTTCACCTGACATTTCCATCGCCAGCCCTGGACTTATTAATGACATCTCATGGGAACCAATCCTCACAACACACCAATCACCTGCCAATTATTCTGACTCTGGATATGCCGTCGAAATTCATCCATCCCGATAAGAAGACGTACACCAACTTCAACAAAGCTGACTGGGACAGCTTTAAAAGGTTCACCAACGAGACTTTTGCTGGTCTCACCGCCCCAAGTGATGTACGTATGGCTGAAAAAACAAATTAGACGAATTATTCTCATTGCAGCTAAGAGATACATTCCAGCAGGCCGCATTCCCAGCCTAAAACCCAACTTCCCAACATCTGCGGCTAAATTGGCAAAAACTAGGGATCAACTCAGAAGTGCAGACCCAAGTGACCCACGGATAAACGACCTTAATGACATCATAATCAAACAGGTCAACGACCACAGGAGAGGCATATGGCAATCACATCTCAGAAAACTACTCTCACTTCGATGCTCGGGGTTATGCGGAATCACAACAACTCCGAGGTTGTATACGCACACTTACAGCGATTTTCTCCTTAGGCTTTACGCACTTATCTCCCGGTTCTTCGAGAGTCTTGGACCTTCGGCGTTTTATTCAGTGAATGCACTCACCTTCAGAAACCCAACCCCGGGGCTGCAACACCAGCTCGTTGTCTTGCTTAACAACCTACAGCCACCTCGAGTCCAGCTCCTTCATGGGCAGTGACCATGGTCCCCAATGCATACCCATCCCCGAGGTACGCTATTCGCTAAAGACTTCTCTATAGCAGGTGCGATCTTCTTTGGGCTCCCTATTGGTTAAGCCTCACGTAGAACATTCAGACTTGCATGTCCCAAGTTCGTTGGACCTGTGCGCTGCTTTTCAGATCCAGGTGACCCTTCAGCTTACTAGTCAGCAATGCGAATCGGGCCGTGTGGTAATCAATCCACACTAGTTAGATACAGGCACGTAAGCATTTTCGACCAAGGCCATTCTCCCTAACTAGTTCCTTCGAGGCTCGGGTTATGCGAAGCCGCCATGGTGTATTAACCATACAACCGGCCTCCCTTCGCTGCTCGGGTGCGTGCCGCAACTCATGAAAATTTGATCTCCCACAGCCGCGCTGTATCACAAGGACCCCGACCCTCTCCCCCACTCCGGGGACGACACGGAGACACAGAGTCAAAAGACATAATACATACTGGGTCACGAAACCCGATGCGCAACCTATATGTGCGGAATTAATTTGCGACTGAAAAAAAGCAGCCACATGGGAGATCATAACAAAAAATCTCTCTAAACCATTGACAAACATTTATTTACGGAATCCATTGGCATTTAATAAATCCAAACGCCAGGTGACATAATTATGTTAAATTTTAAGCTGATAGACTGTGTCTAGGTTTTTCGCGTTCAAATAGTAAATTTAGCATTTGAGACAGATATACGCGAGATTGGAGTCTTTGGAACTCTACCTTATGACGTGTTCCATGCATCACACATGCCATTGATGCTATTAATTTTGTTTACTTGTGGTATTGTGAGGTGATTTACTTTTCTTAATAAACTTATGTATATTCCAACTATTTTCAAGGTAACGTTTATTGCAAAGGGTTTCTTTGAACCGCAGATTTATTGCTATTTTCTCCGGTGAATCACCATCATTCGGTTGGCCTCCAACAGAGAACAACAAAGAGCATTCATATATTTACCCCAATTGAAGAGCTTAAAAGGACTCCCGAGAAGTGTGAAGGACACCGAATGACATGTCCTGCGCGCCAAGTTCTGCCCCACTCTTCGTTCGAAACTTTTTTTTTCGAGACTTCAGGCCTGACATCACATCAAGCTCTGACAATACAACAGACTTACCTCAGTCCACTCCATCGTCGCAGGAGAGTGATATTGCCGGTCGAACTATTTATAGGAGCGAGTGCTCGGCTATGTTGCGCCTGCTGTTGCTTCGGGTTTCTGTGTCACGCTTCCGGGTGCAACCAGAATTGTCAAGAGACGTCTTCGTCGTTGTCCCAGTTCACCGCAGCACCCCGCAATTGTAAACAAACAATCAGACGCACTTTTCGTACGGGAAGAACAATATTGTTTGGGTCCACGATAATCAACGAGCTGCCAAAGAGCGATTCACTGATGATGACACTAGAAATTTGGTCCACTTTCCACGACAAAACAATTTACCAACAAACACACCAGTAGGAACAAATAAACCAAAAAATTACGTAACGCGGCCGCTGATAACAGCTATCAATCAAATTGTGCAACTATTAAAACTAATTCACCGGTCAAGATTATAATATTAAATACGTTGCGCGTTTCGTGCTTTTTTCACTTCTAGGATAAACTTAAATTTTTCATTCGACCGATTGACAACCACACGTTCTGTTTTGGTGTTTTTTCGGACACGGGAGAGCAGAGCAGATCTGACGTTCGCGATCAAATGTCAAACGGTCAAATCGTGTATATGTGTTCACGTTCACATATACTATTATACAACCGCCAGCAGGCTGCCCTATTCGAGCAAGAAAAAGGGCCACGGAGCACTGGGGAGCTCTTTTTGGAGGTGTCAAGTGCGCATTAGTGTACGAGCGGCTTGTCGTCCAATCCCCAATATTATTTAATGGAAATTGATTGAGGAATTCGCCGATATTTTGCCTAATCTGATTGATGTTCACCGGGCTGAAAGCGGCATGGTCCCCACGGTCTACTTAATCAATCCAATAATTGCACCTTAGCCGACTTGATTGAGCCTCAAATGCAGTGCTGTCATGCTATCTTTCGTGCGCGAATTTTACACTTTTTCAAATACGACTACAACTCGGGCGGGTTCTCGGAAACTACTACGAGTTTGAACTATGCACACGACAGGACACTAGCGTTGTAGATTATGATTTACGAAATTGGCAAGATAATGCAACAAAGCCAGCGGAAATCCCGAACATTGGTCCACTCGAGTGGGAGCCACTGTTTTTGTTTTTGATGTGACAGCTTGGCGAAAAACGAGTGGCAAGACACGACTCACACGACATCAATTGCGCGTACACCTGGATGCGAGAAAGGGACGACTATATCGTTTGAAGCTAAAAATGAAAGATGGGGGCCATTTTGGAATGGAAATGTCAAAAGAAACAAGATGAAATGGAACCAGATTTCTTTATGCGGACATATAATGCGACCCCGTTAGGCACATTGGCGTCGCATATTCAAGTTAAATTTTATTTAAAGCCAATTATATCTGATATCTGAGAAGCAGCGAGAGAAACTGATTGCCCATGATTGCCTTTGTAAACCAGTCAAAATGGTGTACAAATGTACGGAAAAATTGTTTTTTTATATGTTCTCAACCTTTTGGTGCCTAACATTTTTACTTTTGGAGACGCAAATCGATCGGGAACCAATATTTATCGTGTAAAGTTTGTCGCGACACAGCACCGTCCGATTTCCTTTCAACCCAATGTAAATTTGGAATCTTCTCAAGCCCATGATTGCCTGTCAAAGTGTATGAGAATTTTTAATTCTAATTTTGAACTAGAGGGTCTCTGGTTTTATTGGTTCAGAAAGGACAGAACGTACAAATAGATACAAATTTAAAAGAAGTTCTTCTATAGCGACGTTTTTTTCGTATCGCGGGTAAATCTGACTCGAAAGAAACGATCGTGGGTAACATCCCTGTTAAGACCAAACAGTTAACATTTGACAGTTTTTGCGCATCTTTGACTCACCTTTGTCTGACCCACCTGTAATTTTTTTATATAAAGTTTCGTTACCCAAACGTCGGGATAACCAAAAAAACATAAGGTATGTTTTTTTTGGTAATCACGTGTAAGGTTTGGGTAACGAAACTCCATATAAAAAAATGCCAGCTGATCCACCTGTCATTTTTTTGAAGTTTCGTTACCCAAACCTACACGGGATGTAGTAAAAAACGAACCTGCCAAGTAACAATTTCATCCCTATAATACTTCATAGAATATTTTCTTTTAACGATAATAGGGGCACTTTACATGGTATAAACACTGAATAATAGTGCAATAATGGCATTTGGCGCCGTTTTTTGATCCAATTGCACCTTATTGTAGCACTGAACTACGCTTTGAAAAAGACATACATCATATCATGCCTCAAGGCTTGAATCGGATTGGTACTCATACAAAAGGCATCTCAGCTCTTTCAAAAAAGAGTTAAGAGGAGCTAAGCGTAAAGCCTGGAGAAGTTTTTGCGAAAACATTGAAGGGTCTTCCGAAACATCTAGATTCAGGAAAGTCTTGGCGTTTAATCCATCTAGTCCAAGCTTTCTTCAAAAAGAAGACGGCTCTTGGACGTCATCAGGCATTGAAACCATCGAATGTCTGTTTGACACACATTTCCCTGGCAGTTCAACGGCTGCTTTACCTGATCTACAGACAGTTCGCATAGAGCCATGCGACACGGAATCCATATTCAGTCATGAGAAGGTTATTTGGGCCATAAACAGTTTTGAGCCCTTTAAATCACCTGGGCCAGATGGCATTATTCCTGCGGACCTGCAACAATGCGCAGACATCACTTATCCGTGGATAGAGCGCATACTTACAGCGTGCCTAAAGTTGGTACATATTCCACACAGCTGGAGAGAGGTGAGAGTTACTTTTATTCCTAAAACAGGTAGAAGCTCGCATGCGAGTCCTAAGGACCTCCGGCCCATTAGCCTTTCATCGACTAAGCATATTGGAAAGGGAGATCGGTTGATACAGCTCTACATTCGCTGGTCAGTTATATTGAAGCATCTCTTCATAATAAGGAATATACTATGGTGGCGTTCCTTGACATTGAGGGAGCCTTCAACAATATTAGACCCAGAGCAATAACAGATGCTCTCATGAGCCTACAGGTCGAAGGTTCAATTTGTACCCTTGTTAATAGGCTACTCACTTCTAGGCGTATTCATAGTAGGTTGGGTTCGTCTTCTGCTAGTAGATATGTTTGCAGGGGCACTCCACAGGGAGGTATTCTGTCTCCTCTACTTTGGAACGTAGCGATTAATCAATTGCTCTTGAATTTGGAAAGAATCGGATGTAAAGTCATCGCTTATGCTGATGATATTGCTATCGCCGTTAGAGGCAAGTTTCCTGACACACTTAGCGGACTTTTTGAGAACGCCCTTGCTATCCTAACAGACTGGGCAAGTCTCAGCGGGGTTGGGATTAATCCAGCAAAAACGGAGTTAGTCCTGTTCACAAGAAGGCGTGTGATCCCCACTTTTAACCTCCCTAAGCTAGGAGGCATTCAACTTGGTTTCTCCGACAAGGCCAAATTTCTTGGCCTTATCTTGGACAAGAAATTAAA
This sequence comes from Microchrysa polita, assembly GCA_949715475.1. Classification (NCBI taxonomy): domain Eukaryota; kingdom Metazoa; phylum Arthropoda; class Insecta; order Diptera; family Stratiomyidae; genus Microchrysa; species Microchrysa polita. The sequence goes on along the minus strand of OX454418.1, from coordinate 84,705,990 downwards.
ATGAAAACCTAACATCGAGGAAAGGGTGAACAAAGCTACTGTGGCACTGTATTCGTGCAGGAAAGCCATCGGGAAAACCTGGAGCCTTCAACCAAAAGTTGTATATTGGATGTATACAGCTATTGTGCGGCCTACTCTGCTTTATGGCGTTAGTGTGTGGTGGACCGCACTTAGCACAACTGCCTATCATAATTCACTTGTTAAAGTGCAAAGGTTGGCTTCTCGTCTGATTACAGGAGCTCTTCGTACAACACCTTCATTCGGACTAGACATGATTTTGGGACTGCTGCCATTGGACATATACGCCCAACGGTCAGCAGCTTACACGGCCTTACGCCTTCGTGAAAACTATCTGTGGCGAGCGCTGGATTATGGTCACTCAACGATACTTGGTAATTTCAGCCTGCCACTGGCTACTGATTACACTGTTCCCAAATACTTTTTTGGTAGGAACTATTCTACCTTAATCCCGCCTAGGGAAAGCTGGAGCAACGAAACTACCCAGTCCATCAGGTCCTTTTCCATCTACACTGATGGTTCCAAGACAGACGCTGGAGTCGGCATTGGAATTTACTCGGAGGAACTCGACATCAGATTGTCTTTTTGCCTCCCTAATTTTGGTAGCGTCCTCCAAGCAGAAATCACTGCAATCTCGGAAGCGCTTTTATGGCTAGGTAGGCACGTTGTCACTGGTAAGGATGTCACTATATACCTACACTGATAGTCAGGCTGCAATTCGATCACTTGAATCAGCATTTACAACATCTAAAACTATGGAAGAGTGCCGCTATGCACTCAGAGAAATGGGTCGTTTCTTCAACATTACACTATGCTGGATACCGGGACATAATGGCTTTGCTGGTAATTGCTGCGGAGACGATTTGGCTCGGAATGCGGTAGCAAGTATTGTTGAAGGCGACCACGAGAAGATTAAAACACCTATTGCCGTCTGTGCATCGATAATTGAAGCCGCTTCTGAACGTAGGACCATACAGATACAGATGATCTTCGAGATGTGAGCCCTACTTTGCTTAACAAATACATTGTTAGCACTGGCTGGTTTTAAACGGAACGTAGGAACTACGGTGGTATCACAATGGACCAATTTTTGGTCTAAGTACGCATGGCGCTAGTCAGGCGGCCCCTTTACCTAACCTAACCTATCATGTCTTATGTCATCATTTTCTGTCATTTTGTCGCGTTTGCAAAAAAAAAAAGAAAAAAAAATAATTCCCGCATCCAGCGTCGAACCATCGACTGCCGTATGCCAGTCCGACGCCCTAACCACTCGGCCAACCTCACATACAGTCGACATTGCTCGTAAACATTACAAGTGGTCAACACTTCTTTATCGACCCTTCTCCTATGCACCTTCTTCTTTATATGTCAATCAATTGAAGTTGAATAAATCCACACATCATTCATTAATAAAATGCAGACATTTTCTGCGCTGAGATTATCTTAATTGATTCATAAGTTAACAAGGACTGATGAAATGTTGGTTTCATGCAACATTTCAATGAATTCAATTCAAGAAACGTTGTATTCCAGAGCACTTCATAAGTGTCAATTCTTAAAAAATCACAAAGTCCATCCTTCTATAAAACTACGGTGAACAATTATTTATTGGATGACCATACGAATTTCACACTATAAAAATGACACCGACTGTGCTATAGGAGAATATGTGCATGTGTGTGTATTATTCTCAGCATCCCTTTGGTTCGATAAACATCTTGGCCATTTAACTTCTCTCTGCATAAAATTTCCCTTTTCAACTTAAGGATTCCCCGGAAAGGATTGAAAATAATTCCTTTAGCATTGCGGGGAACGCCTTTATCCTGAAAATGTATACCAATGTAGTACATGTACCTTTCTGGACGAAAAAAGGACATTTCGTCCTAATTGACTTAAGCAACAGTATTTGGGATATATCATACTTAGAGGTACGGAAATTTCGCAAACAAAGAACAAGGATTTCGCATAAACTAATTTTGAATATTAAAAAGTTCGCAGAAATTCGCATAAAAACATAATTTTGTACATGCTGCTGTTAAAATTTATTTAACTAGAAATTCTAGAGAAACATAATGAAACGAATATTTAAAAATCACGATCACATTTCATTCAGAAATTTTTAATAATACTAAGCTAAAAAACCGACTGGGAAGTAGTGTGGCTGACAACTGAATTATACTACGAGTTCAGTTGTCGAGAAATGTTTTTGACAATACATACAACAAAGTCGACAACGCCCCTTAAGAAGTTACGGTAAAAGGAAGTTTCTCCTTTCGGCTGAGGCTGAACTCGCTAGTACTATTTCGCTTTTTTATGTACAGTTCATTTGAATTTTGGGGCTCGTCGAACCACGAGAAAATAAAGTTCATTAATCCAACCTCCGACTAAACACCATGCTCGGTGTTTGGCAAGCCATGGTGCTCGTCAACTTTTCCATTTTTTGAAATTTCTCTATTCTTATTAATGGAAATCTTTGACAAAAAATTAATCTGAGATTAAAAACTTTCATAATTGATTCTTTTTTTTGCGAAACATTAACTTTTCGTAGAAGAAGTACAAATTCGAACATTTCGCATCAAATCGCAAAAATAAGCAAATTTTGCCGAAATTCGCATCTATTTCGAAAAAAACGAAATTTCTTTATTTGTTACGGCCAAAGATAAATACTATTTTGACATTCCTAATAATTAAATATCTCATTGGGACTGTAGTTGCAGTTGAATATTGACATTAAAGTTGATTAAAACAAGAATCTACTGTTATCCTGTTACTTCAGAAGGCGGAAAACCACATACATTCTCCTAAACATCCCCTTTCGCACGATACCCATAATCTGCTGCTGTAGAAAAATGTTCTTTTTGGTGGTATGTGTTATCCTTTCAACAATTCAAAATAATTTTATAAACATTCTGGAGAAGTTTTCCCAACGAATCCTGTATTTTGATATCCATTTCCGTTAGTGCAAATAGACACTAACATATATACAAATCGCCCCACCACTGAACTACCATCCAGGTTACATTCAAACCCAAAGCACTGGCTACAGTTCCAATTAATGGTGGAAATAGAATGGATGCAGCAACAGCGGCAGCGGTCCAATGCATTTTAAATATTGACGTCATGTTGGCTGCAAATAGCTTTTAAAATAAACGCGATAGTCTAACATTGGACTAAGGCCGCAGATGTGTTAGTGACATTCAATTCCCAAGATCTTAACTGCTTTTTTCCATAAACGGATACTTCCTTTAACATCTGAGTGAGATCATAGTCCGTCACATGGATAGTGGGTTCGAAAACACCATAAACTGAATTCGTTCACGGTGAGTCTCGAACCCATGACCCTGTGCACCGAAGGTGCGCGCACTTACGCTGGTCTCCAGATTTCAAGCATCCTATGGATGCACAAATACAGGGTGCCCCAGAGAAAGTTACTTATTTGAAAGGTAAATAAAAACAAAAGTACCTCAGTTATTGTTTTAATTCTTTTTTTATTTGAGAATACAATATGCCAAGTTTTTTTCATAGTTTTCAAAATGACATAGACCCACATTGTGCATACACTGATTAAGTCGAAGTTAAGTTCGAAGTTCGTCTCCACTCTTTGCATATCAATCGGAATGTTGGCAATGGCGTTGCGAGTGCTGTTCTTGAGGTGAGCTATGGTTTGTGGTCGATCGACATAAACCAGAGATTTCAAATAACCCCATAAAAAATCCCATCGAGCCAGCTGCATGTTTTGCGATCCGAACGCCGATGAGACCGCAGAATTTACTGCCTTACTCTTTCGACATTTTCCGGAGTGCTGGTGGTCCGTTGATGTCTATTTACCGAAAAGAGTCTGTGAGGAGGAATTTCAAAGCGAGTGAGGAAGGCACGTTGCTAAGTAACAAGTGAGCGACTGTTAGAAAAGAAGCTCTCGAAGTCGAAGGCACGCTGCTCTCTAGACCAGAGCATAATGGCAAGTGACTAGAATGGGAAAAAAACTGGGGGACTTTCTTCTCCAGATGCGCCCCCTGTACATAATGTCTGGTAAAAAGAGTTGGGTGCCTTGCTGAATATTATAAATATCGGCATGCAGTCATTCTGGAAAGTTGCTCCATCTTACATACATCTTTGTGATATTCACCAATTACACTAACGTAAAACAGAGGCCAGAGGCACACCGAAGAACACCTGGATGTGTCAAAGGAAAAAGCAACAACAACGCATTAGTTTCGGCGATGGCACGATCCAAGATAGAGCTCCCTGTAGAAATATGCTAAGCCATTACCGCCTAAACGGGCAATGTGCCTACACCGCAGGTTGAGCGACGCGAAGCCATGGAGCGGTATAAAGAACGAGGCAAGGAAGAAGAAGAAGAATAGAACAGAATTTTTGTAACCAGATTGAACCTGAAACATGAAGATTTTTCAAACAAACAAAAACATAATAATTTGAATACTCATCATGCTATATTTATTGCGTTCTATTTATAATCAATTAATATATTACGAGTGAAAGTGCAATATTATTCTTTATTGACGGCTAATTTATATGTACTTGATAGAAAATAACTTAATTACTATGAACTATAAATCGAAAAGATGTTCCCCTCTTATATTTTAATCTCATTCAAACAGATTTGCGTCAGACGGCATTTCTGGTGTCCCTAGCTCAACGTTTCCATAATAATTCTTAACAGAAGAGCGGGAAATATTTAATAGAGCTGTCGAAACAGTATTTCCAATGAAATGAACGTAATTACTAACATTTCAAAATCCTAAAGAGAACAGATCCTTCAATCGAAATATTCTAGTTAAAATAATCTAAAATTGTATTAAAAGTGCAACGTAAGCAACGTGCAGTGTAAGTGATCTGAAGAAGACCAATATTACAAAAAGAAAAAGAACATAAATGAAGAAGAAGAACTGGGTTGAGCAATCAGGTTCATTTCATCTAATATTGTTTCATCATGTTGCTCCCCACAAGCTCAAGCACGACACGCATGATTCTGCCGTCAATTTTACCTATGGCGCAACTTGAAAACTTAGAATTCTCACATAATCGGGATCTTGACAGATCGTGTGAATGACATTACATATTTACAAAACCTATCAGTGATCATCAGTTGAAATACTATTAAAAAACATTCTTAATTACGCAATAGAATGAGGCTACAATAAATAAGCGATTTGATTCAAAACGCTCTAGGTTAAATGATTTTAGGAAGGTGTTCGATGTTGATCGCCCGTCAACAATTCACGATACGCCCGGCTTCAAAGAGAAGGAGAGTTTCGGTCGCGAATTATTTTTCCCTAAAATCATTTTTTGCTCTTCTTTTACGCGTTTTTCTTGTTCCTTACGCATTCTTTGACGTTCCTCGTCCATTTGTCGTTGCTCTTCGATGATGGCCAAACGTTCCTCGGCCTGTAATACAGTCGAAAGTGAAAATTTCGAAAAAAAAAACAAGATAAAATCTGCTTACCAATTTCTTTTGTGCTTCTTCAATTTTTCTATTGTTTTCAGCCAAAATCAATTCTAGTTCTTCGCGTTTTTTCCTCTCCTCTTCCTACAAAATTTCATAGAGAGAATTAGTTGAAGGCAAATTAATGGGATAGCATTTAATATTTACGTAGAATTATATGTTTAGTTTCTTATACGCCTTTCACGTCATTTCATTCATACACAAATGTAAATAAAATGTTCCTGTTTTCAATTAATCGGCTTAGGAAGAGGGTGAAAGTTCAACGCCATCCAAATGCATTACGAGTGGTTGCTACGGTATGAATGAAATCAACCAATTGCTTTCACCGTCTTCCCATTATTTTCGTCCAATCAAACAAATAGAAAAAGGTAAAAACAAACCAAAACGTCACAGTTGTCCGTATATAATCAACATTAACATTAATGCTTTTTTTTTATAAAAAAATAAATGAATAATAAGAATAATACCTGATGCCGCTCTCACAATTATTTCTAAATTGTTAAAAAAATCTTTTGTTCTACATTGATTTGGGCAAGGATCCGTATACTCTTGGGCCTTAAATGGTTCACAATAGTTTGCATTTTATTCGCTTTTCTTAGTGAATGGGTTGTTGTGATTAAGGACTAGAAACATTTTTAGTTTAAGGGACGTGTGGAAAAGAGTCTTTCTTTTGTATTTGTATGTTTTCCGTTTAGTCGCTAATTTTTGTTGGTTGTTTGTCACCTACAGCTCGATTTATGGCAGCGATATCCAGACGCCATATTAAGAGATGGCTACACTAATTTCTGGGTATATAATTTAACCGCACGGAATTTGATAGAAAAATCTCTGAAAAATAGCACTTACCCGAATATGATTATATAATATGCATCCGCTATTGCAAGAGTTAATTTTTGACACAGCGGGAAAACAAGGACACGTGGTGGTGTAGATTCTAATTTCCGAGTCAATTCAGAAATTTGCACTGTCCGAGAAAATGTTCTCAGTATGCGATGGAGAAGGCATTTTAGCCTGATTCTCCCTTGATTGCTCGTGCATTTATGAAAATAGACAACTCAATTGAAAACGTGAGCTTGTTTTAATGAGACTGCACAGAAATAACCACAAACGTGCGTCGTTAAGGTAAAAAGAAAGGAGAATCAAAAAACACTGTCCTTACAATGACCAATGCAACATATTGTAGGTATTTCCTTTTGTAATATCTCTATTTTTTTGTTCTTTCGGCTCATCTTCGTCAAACTAATTTTTCATGCTATTGTACACCTGCCGGTTTTAAAGTTGCAGCTCTTCCGTTTCTATTCCGTGTGTCTGCCTCCATACGACTCCGCGAACGGTCCTGTGGTGAACTCCTTGTTTTTTTGCTGTTTCCGATTTCACGGAAATGGAAATAAAACAAAAAGTCGGGGGGACAGGAACGGTACGGTCCATTGTCCCCCCAAAACACAAATCAAATCGATTGTATTCACAAATCACAAAGCATAGAAGGCAACGTATCTCAGCTTCTTTGCTTCGCTTCTCCAAACTCTTTCGTTTTCTTTATTACTCGTACTTTGTCAATTAGTTGTGTACTGTCGTATAGAACTGCTAAAAGCTGAAATTCTTTGCAGAAAGCCAAAACAAAACTGGTCTGGCAATATCACATAAAAAAATGTCATTTGACGTAATACAGAATATGTATAAATGTATATATGTATGTACTAGAGTAGGCGAAATATATATATAATATAACACAAAATATCGAGACCAGTTTGTTATCTTCAAAGGTTTCTTTTTTTAAATCGTTTTTTCGTTAGAAATAAGAGGAGTGAGTAGGTAGTTTAGAGTGTGGGATGGGATAGTGGGATATGGAATGTACACATGACATGGAATACGGGAGTCACGTCGAACGTTCTTCACAGAACCTACCTCACGTTTCTGCTCTTCTTCGCGAATTTGTTCGCGTCGCTTTTCCAATTCGAGCATCATTTCGCGTTCCATTTGCTTTTTCGCGGCTTCGACGCGTCGATTCACTTCCAAGTCGATTTCTTCCTTTCGCTTTTCTAGCTCTTCTTCGACACGTCGCTTGACTAAAAGCTCGATGCGTTTAGCGGCTTCTTCTTCGATGATCTGAAATTGAAATAAAAACAACAATCGGGTGATTCATGATGAAATGATAGCAACGTAAAATACACTAAGTGATGTGTAACTGTGGATGATGAAGGGTACACTTGCCCGTTAACATGATTATTACATAAAGAGATGTTGTAGTAGCGGTGCAACGAGGCGTGAACCGCTGCGCATGTGTTAAAACACTAAACACTTGTTTAGTGGTTGTTCTAGCGTACTGTCCAAAGCGACAAGAGCATAGCCGCTGCAATTAGGTTGTCCCATAATGTCGTCGGAATGGGAATAATGGGTTCACCGGGGCATCGAATCACGTGCCCCACATTATAAGGCGCATCACCACCGCTCAAATATGACCGAGCTTTCCGGGATAGATAGGAGTTGAGGCGCGAGCACTATCCTAATGCAAGTTGTTCTAGTTTCGTTCTGGTGGCTCTCGAAAGCCTAAAATCCAAAAGCCAAATATATGGTAGAGCAGGAATGTCAAATTCGCAGTTCTGCGCGACCCGCGGCAATGTCGAAGCAGCACAATGTGTATAAACACAAAATTGGTGAAATTTGCAACGAAAATAAATTCAGGCGTTGAAAATTACTAAAACTCGTCAGTGGATTTTTCAAGCCTTAACTATGTATTTTAGGAATTTTCTCCCAATACTACAAACGATTTGCTTCTTATCTTTTTTTTACAGGAAAATACTAAGCCTCTTCATGAAACTGTTATGTCCCGGATTGCAGTTAATAAAAATTGGTTGGCTTCACCGAGCATGGATTGATTTTTATACCCTTCGCTCATAGAGTGAAAGGGTATATTAACTTTGTCATGAAGTTTGTAACGCATTAAAGGAAGCATCTCCGACCATATAAAAAGTATACATATATGATCAGCGTGACTTGGGGAGTCGATTGGAGCATGTCCGTCTGTTGCGACGCGTTTTACTCGGCGGGTATTGAAGCTAGCAAGCTGAAATTTCGCACACGTGCTTCTTATTGTTGCAGGCTGTTTGTATGTTTGATTCACCCAAATTGGATCACTGGGCCATGGGGCTGCCATACAAACCTAGCTCCCCAATTTGAGTTCTTATAAGAAAAACTTTTTTATTTGTGTACCAATTTCAACCAAATTTCACACAAATGTGTTTCTATAGATAACACAAAATATATGCAAGAATGGATTAAATCGGACCATGGGGTCATGGGGCTGCCATACAAACTTAACCCCCCAAATTAGGTTCGTCTAAGAAAAACTTTTTTATTTGTGCACCAATTTCAACCAAATTTCACACAAATGTATTTCTATTGTTGACACAAAACATATGTAAGAATGGATAAAATCGGACCATGGGGTCATGGGGCTGCCATACAAATCCAACCCTCGAAATTAGGTTCTTCTAAAAAAAACTTTTATATTTGTGCACCAATTTCAACCAAATTTCACACAAATGTATTTCTATTGATGACACAAAACATATGTAAGAGTGAATCAAATCGGACCATGGGGTCATGGGGCTGCCATACAAATCCAACCCCCCATTTTGTTTCTTCTAAGAAACATTTCACAAAACCTTGAATTAATGTGTCTTTATCAAAGCAACTAAAAAGTTCAAAACGAATCGTAGTGTGGGGTCATGCTCCGGCAACCCCAATAAAATTGTCCGAGTAAATATTTTTATTTGCCCATTTATGTCAACCAAGCCCAAAACTTTTGCCAAGACGGAAGGAAAAGAATGAGCAGGGCGATTAAATACAAGTCATAGGTACGCCCGAAAAAACTTTTGGCCCAATCGAAGGGTATCCAAATTTCGGCCGCGCCCGAAATTAGCCTCGGCCCCGGGGGTTGGCGAGCGAAGCGAGCCCCCTGGTTTTTTTTGGGGAAAATGGTAAACCTTTAAAAACTTCGGAGATCTTGAAGTGACTAGATCACCTGGATCTGAAATTTCAACATAACAATTATAGCCCAAGTGCCTGACTTTTAGTCCTATACTTATCAAGCTGGATTGGTAGATGAGTTTGTTTAAAGCCATATCACAAACAACTTTTTGACTCTTTTAGCCACCTTTCTGTCGAAATAAATTTACATTATAATTTGCGAAATATTAATAAAATAAATAAAATAATTTAATCGGACTATTTTGCCTCTCAATGTAGTTTGGGCGACCTGGATGACCGGTGCGACAATTACTTTTATTATCTGTCCAAAATTTGGCGCAAATTGTGAAAATGACAAATAGTGGTCACTTGAAGATCAATCTTATTTTCATATTTTCACTTCTTGTCTTAATTTTTAGGGTTTTTTAGATTTTACAAAAAACCCTTATGAAATCGATTTTGTCCGTCCGTCTGTCCGTCCGTCTGTTCACTAAATAACTCGCGAACGGCTTAACCGATCGTCATGAAATTTGGTAGGAGTGTGTAGAATGGTAACAGTCTTTGGCACGAAATACTTAAAAGTTGGTAGGACAAAAATAACAGGGTGTCCCGGACATTTGAAAATTAGTTAACTAAATAACTCGCGAACGGCTTAACGGATCGTCATGAAATTTGGTAGGAATGTGTAGAATGGTAACAGTCTTTGGCATGGAATACTTAAAAATTGGTGTGGCCAAGATAAAAGGGTGTCCCGGACATTTACAAATTTGTTCACTAACCGATCGTTATGAAATTTGGTAGGAATGTGTAGAATCGTAACAGTCTTTAGCACGAAATACTTAGACGTTGGTAGGACAAAGCAAACAGGGTGTCCCGGAGATTTGAAAAAGTCGACTTTTTTAGTTTTTATCAAATCAAAGAACTCGATGGGTACATTTCATATCTGTCGCTTTTTCCAGTTTGGAGTCATGGTAACGGCGTTACAGCTAATAAATCCAGTTAATATGTGGAGCCATGATATATAGTAAATCTATTTTTGGATTGGTCTAACTAAAAAGTGTTTATTTAGACCAATCCAAAAATAGATTTACGGGAAGCATTTCATTAACATTGTGCATAATTCTTATTTATTACCTATAAAATATATGTGCAAAATTATTCACTATGTATGTATCCAAAATCTAAAAAACCCTCGTATTGCGGGCGCAGCCCTCTGTACGCCGGTATTTTTTAATGTTCTTGAAGTAAATTTTCGAAATATGAAGTTCTCGCTATAGTGATCCAGACTTACTGCCATATTTCAAAAGTAATATTCTGTAATCCGATTGTGTAATAAGATTATATAAAAGTCTTTGAAATTTCCGTCCTGAGTTTGACACCCCTGTGGTAGCGCCTCTGAAAGGACTCTTACTACCTCGACTTCTTATTACTACTAAGATGTCTTTATCGCTTGGAGGTATAGCGCGTCACGTACTACTACTAAACTCCTTATTGGACGATTCATAACTATTGTGTAAATATCTGCGGTAGCGGCGTGATATACCTTCCGCAACTGTTTTGATAGGTCGAGTGTCACTGCGGCTCGAATCTAGAGCTATTCTGGTGCTATGCATTTTCGAGCCTCTTCGCAAGTGGTGATAAATTTCAGATTCGATCACAGACCTCCGCGCTCTTTTTCAGAATTCATGGATGAAAAGCGTTAAAAGTGAGAATTAGATGGCGAGGAGATTGACCATGACCATTGTCGCGTGAATGCGAATATTTCTTTAAGCGTCTCTCACACCAGCGCGTCAGCGAATTATCCGCGGCGTCAAAATTGTAATACAGTTCGTTTTTTGAAGATGTTCACACCAAGCGAATATTCGCCATTTTTTGAGCATTTTCCCGCTGAGAATATTCGCTGCTTAATGTCATTTTTATATTTTTTATGAATATTTAGGATTGGAATGGTATTGACGGGTAGAGCATTTAAGTTTCGAATGCAAATGAACTGTTGTATAGTTATCGTCGGATGGGTGAAAAAGGAACACTTGTGCGGAAACATGCAATCCAGTACAACTCGTTTGTGCCACACCGGAAAAAGAACGATTGTACCAATGGATGGAGAAAACAGGAGAAGCTTGTGGAGTATGCATGGAACGTAGAGAGAGAATCGGGTAATACAAAATATATTCCCCTAATTTTGACCTCAAAATGGAATCAGCGACCCAAAATTACCGTAGTGGTTCTGCCGCACCAATTCGAAAATCGGGGTACCATTGCAATTGCATAGTTGTTGTTTGAATGATTTCGAGTTAAGCTTCTGTGTTCTAGAATCGGGCCGACGGCACCGTCTTGGATAGATAGTTAGATAAAGATCTGATTTGGTCAGTTCGTCAGGTATATAGATATTCATGGGGGCGGGGACGTGGTCAGAGAAGAGAGATTGCCTCCCAGCGCGTTTTACTTATCAGCTATCACTACCTAACTACCACTACCAATAGTTATGTCAGCGGACGACCCTAAGTCGCCCTATAAGGCTTACATCTTTCCTTATGAAAGCTATGGAAAAGCTACTGGACGCTCATATTAGGGGCACACTTTTAAAGACGCGGCCGCTGCACCCAAAGCAATCGACGAAATGGCACTATGTGCATTCTTGACATAGAAGGCGCCTTTGATAGCACGTCTTTCGAATCTATCGGGACAACATTAAGAGCCAAAGGAGCAGACAATACCAATACCTGGGTGCAGCGTATGCTTTCGTCAGAATCATCTTTACCGACCCACTCGTGGCTGCCCCAAGGAGGGGTACTATCCCCCTCCTGTGGTATTTGGTAGTTGACGGATTGATGTGGAGACTTAACTCAACTAGGTTCTCCACACATGCGGATGATTACCACGTGATTACCACGGTTAAAGGCAAATTCGAAGAGGTCTTACCGGATGTTTTGCAAAGTGCTCTGGATTTGATTTACACTTCTTTACATTAGTTATGTTACATGTATTAATTTGATGTATAAATGAATTGGCATGAAAATAAATTTATTATTATTATTATTATTATATAGTACAGGAATGGTGTACAGCAAACGGACTACGTGGTAATCCAACAAAGGCGACCGTGATGCCACGTTCCTACTGCGACCGGGTCTACGTCCCGGAACGACCCATGCCCCAGGCATGGCCAAGAGTCGCAAAGATCCCCTTCGACGCAAGAAGGGGTCGGATACTTTGTATCATCATTCATTCACCGTTTTTAGGGTTTTTTAGAAAATATTTTTTCAAAAAACCCTTATGAAATCGATTTTGTCCGTCCGTCCGTCTGTCCGTCTGTTCACTAAATAACTCGCGAACGGCTCAACCGATTGTCATGAAATTTGGTAGGAATGTGTAGAATGGTTACAGTCTTTGGCACATATACCTTAGAAGTTGGTAGGAAGAAGACAACAGGGTGTCCCGAACGTTTGAAAAAAGTCGACTTTTTTAGTTTTTATCGGAGATTGATGTATGGGTATTTAAATCAAAGATCTAAACGAGTACACCTCATATCAGTTAAAATATTCCAGTTTCAAGTAACGGTAAAAAAGTTATTGGCTTTTAAAGTTAAACTTCCTTTTCGAGCTCCGTTTTGCTAAACCGTTATAGGGATCGATATGAAACTTTGCACAAAGATTGGTCGGTAGGGCCTTATATACGTTAAATATTAAGACTGTTGACTTTTGCAAAGGAAAAGTAAATAACAGTAAATTTGTAAAATTTCAATTTGCTCGTGTGTAGCCCCTCTTAAGTTTCCAAATGGAAAATGCTGCTAAGGGTTTTTAGAAAATTACATATAGAATATGTCTACGAATTTTCATTCGAACAGCTGTATCCAAACCGGAAATATAGCCAAATAAGTATTTAGTAAGGGCCTTTCACAATGCAAGCCTCTTAAGCATTTCTTCAATGTATATCTTTTAACTTGATGAAACAATGAACATGAAATTTGGTGGAAATGCATAGAATGGTAATAGTGTTTGCCACAAAAATTTTTGAAGTTAGTAGAACCAAGTTAACAGGGTGTCCCTGAATAGCTGCAAAAGTATACTTGTTCAATACTCATAGGAAAGCTTGCGTTGGCTGTTATGACAGGGAACACAATGGAATCATTTTATATAAGGTTGCTTTTCCTTGATTAAAAAACAGTAACAGCAGATTTACAGCTAATAATTCAGTTCATATATAAAGCCTAGCCATCCTTACGTTTGCCTGAGTTTCTTTTTGGTCAAAGGCCATCAGAAATCTTAAATCGTTGCCTTTAGATTTGCCTTGGAGTACTTTTATACAAACTGGGTAAATAGTAAATCTATTTTTGGATTGGTCTAATTAAAGGTGGAACAGAATGAAAGGCGCTAGCCTTTCATTCTGGAACGCGTTTATTTAGACCAATCCAAAAATAGATTTACAGGAAGCATTTCATTAATGTTGTGCACAATACTTATTTATTGCTTATAAAATATATGTACAAAAAATATTCACTATGCATTAAAATTCTAAAAAACCCTCGTATTGCGGGCGCAGCCCTCTGTACGCCGGTATTTTTTCTTATGTGGAGCAGTTCTGGCCGACCCAGCTGCTCCTCATTCTGCTAATACGTGCCGGCATTGAGACGAATCCTGGTCCATGGATGTGCTCGGTTTGCGCCAACAGAATTTGGTCCAATGTCCAATCGTCAGTTCAGTGCACATACTGCGGACAATGGGTCCACCTCAAGAACTGCTCGGGACTCACAAACACCAATCAATGGTCAACATCTTACAGAGCGATCAGGTGTGAAAACAGAAGCAAAACTCATCCAATCACCAGCCGCCTGACCAAGGTTCCCAACCATCATCACCTTCCACCCCTGCAAATGCTGTGAGGCCCGCTCCACCCAATTTGACCCCAGCTCCACGTATCGTCGATGCAAATTACACCAGCACGAGGATAGTCCAACTAAACTGTAATGGACTCTAGCACAAAATCGCTGAACTAACAGCACTCATGGACAGACACCACATCCAAATAGCGGCAGTACAGGAAACCAAACTCAACTCTAGTCACTCACTCAGGTCATATGGGAACTACAATGTCATCAGACAAGACCGAGATAGGAACGCAGGAGGAGGTTTGGCTTTCCTCATCCACAATAATTTGCCATACAGCGTAGTTGATGTCACTTCCGCCGATGACACCTTGGAGCAGCAAGCGATAATCGTCAAATCAGGAAATATTGACTTTGAAATCTACAACATATATATTCCACCTGTCTCCAGCTGTCCCACAGGTTACAAAGTCAATATCAGCCCTCTATTAAACGGACAATATCGCCTCCTACTTGGTGATTTCAACGCCCACCACGATTTATGGCATTCCAACTTCCAAAACGACACCAGAGGTAACATCATCGCCGACCAACTGGATGATTCGGATTTCTGCCCTTTAAATGACGATAAACCGACCCGTATCACTGGATCCTGCCCAAGTTCACCTGACATTTCCATCGCCAGCCCTGGACTTATTAATGACATCTCATGGGAACCAATCCTCACAACATCATCTGATCACCTGCCAATTATTCTGACTCTGGATATGCCGTCGAAATTCATCCATCCCGATAAGAAGACGTACACCAACTTCAACAAAGCTGACTGGGACAGCTTTAAAAGGTTCACCAACGAGGCTTTTGCTAGTCTCACCGTCCCAAGTGATGTACGTATGGCTGAAAAACAAATTAGACGAATTATTCTCACTGCAGCTAAGAGATACATTCAAGCAGGCCGCATTCCCAGCCTAAAACCCAACTTCCCAACATCTGCGGCTAAATTGGCAAAAACTAGGGATCAACTCAGAAGTGCAGACCCAAGTGACCCACGGATAAATGACCTTAATGACATCATAGTCAAACAGGTCAACGACCACAGGAGAGGCATATGGCAATCACATCTCAGAAAACTAAATTCAAACACTGGTGTGAGCAAACTCTGGAGCACGGTTAGAAACCTATCCAACCCCACTAAAAGTCAAGGGAGGGTTTCTATCAAGTTTGGTAACTCAACCGTGAGCGACGATAATAAATGCGCAAACCTATTCAACAAACAATTCGTCGAACACCCAACTAAGGATAAACTCAAGCGCAAAATCACACGAGACATCCGAAACACTAAAGTTGATGAACATCTCCAAATCACCTCTACAGAAGTTGCAATGGCCATAAAGAATGCCAAAAATTCAAAAGACTTGGTCCAGACGGTATAGCAATGATCATGCTCAAACACCTCGACACACCGGCCATAGAGTATATCACTGCCACGATGAACCTTTCGAACATTCATCATACAAAATTGATGCCAATACGTGATCACAATCTCCTACTCTCTAAACAGTATCTTGTTGGTTGCTACCGTGAGGATCATCCCAATAATCATCTCATGGACCGAATTCCTCCACCACGACATGTCAGGCGTGGTTTACGAGACCTTGAGAGAGAGGTTCAGGGATACAAACGGGACCCTTACGATGAAGTTACATACCGAGCCGCCATTGCAGCGATCCACACTGAAGAAGTGAATCGGTCTATCGCGAGTTTAGGTGCGAATAGAGTCCTCTCAGAGCGCCCACCACCAATTTCGCCTGAGGAGATTAGGCTCCCGAGAGCCACCAGAGTAACACTAGCTCAACTTCGGTCGGGCTTTTGTTCACGCCTTAATTCGTACCTTTCTCGCATAAACCTGGACATCCAAAACATCTGTCCAAACTGCAATGGCACTCCTCATGATGTGGGCCATTTTTTCAATGCCCCGCTGCGCCCACTGATCTTACCCCTATATCACTGTGGGAAAACCCTATCGCAGCAGCTATGTTTTTGTCCTTAGACCTCACGGACACAAACATTGACGAACCATAAATCGTACCCACATAGATGCACAGAGGTTACACACCTTTCTGCACCGCTACAAGAAGAAGAACATTCATCATACCAGAAATTTGGAAGAGAGGCCGTATCATACCGTTACCCAAACCTGGTAAACAACACTCCTTAGGAGAATCCTACCGACCAATCACGCTTTTATCCCCTGTGGCGAAAATATTGGAATCGCTGATACACAAGACTCTTGCGACGCGCATACAACTCGCTAATCACCAACACGGCTTCCGAAAAATGCACAGCACCACCACTGCACTAGACCGAATCATGTCTAAGGTCTTCAATGGGATCAACCAACCCCCGCCGTTTAAGCGTACCATTCTTGTGGCCTTAGATCTGTCGAAAGCGTTTGATACGGTGAACCACTCGCTCCTACTGACGGATCTCCGCAATTCATCCACACCGCCGCATATATTCAAATGGATCGCAAACTACCTTGCTGGACGTCAATCCAGCACCAAGTTTAGAAATGGGAAATCTAAACTAAGAAGGATAAAACAAGGCGTACCACAAGGCGGGGTACTTTGCCCCACCTTGTTCAACCTATACATGTCAGGGCTTCCCACCCCACCCGAAGGAATAGACATTGTATCATATGCTGACGACTGCACCATAATGACATCTGGCAACGACATTCCCGACATGTGCGATCTCATCAACGGTTACTTGGAAGAGCTCAACCTTTTCTTCAACAACAAGAACCTAATGCTATCAGCGCCCAAATCTTCGGCCACCCTCTTTACCACATACAACAAAGAATTCAACCAACGGCTTAACATCAGAGTAAATGACACTGAAATTCCCACTATCCGTCACCCCAAAATTCTTGGCGTCACAATTGATAATCACGGCCTATTCAACACCCATGCCGACAACATTAGTGACAAAATGAAGGGCAGAAACAAGATCTTGAAGTCCCTTGCTGGCAGCAAATGGGGCACTGATAAGGAGACTTTACTCACCACCTACAAAGCCGTCAGATGCATCATATGATGCGGTCACATGGTGCAAGTAGCTACTCTGCAGTAGCTGTCTAGGCCAACTCGCACGATAGCTCGCACTGTGTAATCAAGGCATTAGTCTAATGAAACTGAGCAGACACAGGGTTAGGATTATATGCGGGCTCCTCACGGGGCACTGCCGTCTAAACGGCCATTTAAAGCGCATGTGTATTGTTACGACGCCAGCTGCCGCTTTTGCGAGGCTGACGAGAAAACTGCTTCTCACATTCTCTGAGAGTTTGAGAGGCAAGCTAGGCGCCGCTTGGAATGATGCGGTATCGTGTTCTCCTTGGAAGAAGATATCGCCAATCAGAACTGCATCTATATGCAGGACCTGTATATTAAAATGCAAGCTGCCTGCCGGTTCTATCTCTTCTTAAAAATACATAACCGCCGCGGACCTCGTTTGTAGCCTGCTAAATAAAAACTATCACCGAATCTATGCAGCTTTCCTAAATAAGTTGATGTTCCCAACCATCGAAATTATATTGCGCTGGGCGCCTCCCCATTAGTCCAATTATTCAGTCCACCCGCGTAATAAGCAGACAGGAAAAAATTATGATAAGGACATGGAAGTCCTTGAAATAAATATGTATTTTAAAAACACAATTTAATATAAAAATACATACAACATGTATGAATTATGAACTACATACTCATGATACTCCTGCCATGCCAGACGCTTTCATTTGTCATATAATTCATGAGTATGATTGAAGTGATACGTGAAGTATATTCTTCATATGACACAATACCTTTTGTTCTGCCTCCTTCTGTCTTCTTTGGCGTTCCATCTCAGCCAGGCGTTCGACCTCATCCAGTTTTTTGCTTCGTCCTTTCTTTCTGTGACGACGTTCATTTACACTAGACGCGCTACTGCTGGTTGACGACACCGAGTCTGATCTCCGCCTACAAAAAAAATAAAAAGGATAAATGTTATATGAATTTACAAGAACATGCTACATTCGGCCAAAACAATCCAAAGTCCTGTCGTTTTCGGCTTTATTACCAACAAGAAAGCGTACACTGCAGTGAATTCACTGACAAAAAAAAACCAGCAAAAAAGCAAAAACGCTCCTGACAGATTTTTGGCACGACAAAGGCGCGCCCCATATTCCTCAAAACACATACCTAGACTTGGTGCTACGATCGCGACTTCGGTCGCGGTCGCGATGTTTACTATGCGAATGTGATCGACTTTGCGAACGATCGTGCGATTTACTTTTTCGCTTATGCTTGCTTTTATGATGATGATGTCGTTTCACCGGGCTTCGACTACGTGATCTCGATTTGCCCATTTTTCACACTACACACTCGTTTTTGTCACTATAGAATTTTGCCCGCGTTTTTCAAAGATTTTTGCAATGCTACACGTTTTTATCCCGAATTTTAATTAGTTCACGCATTAAGAAATTCGTTGCTAAACAGTTTGAGTCTATATTTGGAAGTGGAAACGCATAAATTGAACTTGTTTTCACAGAAAATTCAGCCCCGGTGCAAAAGAAAAATAACCACGTCTCGGAATGAGAATGGCTGGCGCTGTCAAAAGTGCGATAATACGCCCGAAACTGCCCGAAATTCGAAAATGAATTTTTAGAACACATTATGTGGTTTTGGCATCGGATTGGAACAGGTTTTGGTATAAAATAACGAAAAGGCCTGTTTGCAGGTTGTTTTCTTTACTGTGGGTAGGTGGGAGAATGGGCGATAGATGTCGCTGTGAAATTTCAAATTGAAATAAACGGTTGCAGTCTGGGATAGAAATAGAGCTAAAATGCAAATTGGTTTGTGTCTATGAAAGAAGTTGTCCATCTATCGGAAGATAGTGGAAATAAAAGTGATAATCGTTTTTTTATTTAAATTTTTGTTGTGTACATTTGTATCGATATGAATTTTTGAGTGAAAATGAAGAATAATAATTTGTGTGCTGTTATTTTCAAGTCTGGAGTAATTTACAAAAAAAAAGTTTGAATGATGAATATTTTGCAAGAATTATCAGGCGGGTTCGATGGTTGGATTGCCCACCATTTTTTTAACTTCATAATCGTAGCCCTGAATTAATCTGTTACAGAAAGAGGTAGTATGTAATTAAAATCAACAGCAACAATTAAGGTTGTCGATCCCAAACATATTGATAGAAAAGGTGTTAAAAGTGTAAAGCCAAATTTTAAGATAGGACAATTGAGAATGACCCCTGTTACCTTTAATGTGTTTTGCTTTGGGTTTTAAAATCAGCTCAAACCGACTGGAACTAAGGATACCTCCCATACAAAGGAGTTGCTCCACGATGCGCTATTCATTTTATAAATTGACGGGTACTCGTACTGTGGAATAAAGTTGTGTTGTTCTAGATTTAGAGTCAGGGGAATTTCTAGGAAATATAGCAGTCAGCTAGTTTTAGCAAAATTACATACATATCTAATTTCCATCTATTCCATTTGACTGCCAATATAAATCTAACTTAGTCATTTCTAACCGCTAACCGGAATCATAACCAACATTCATCCAAGTGTGTTCCTGGATTAGCCTCAACGCATCCAGGAACAGATGGAATCGGAACACGTCATAGGGCTGCGGTAGAAATTGTTAGCGCAAAAGAAGCATAAGTTTCATTCAAATGTGACGGGTATTTAAAATTCCGCCGCGCCCGAAATTAGCCTTGGTCTCGTTTTATATTTTATTTGCCATTTTCAATACCTATGATGCCCAATAAGTAAACCGTTTTATGAAATGACGCAACGCTCTATTATGTGTCTATGAGTACTAAGCTCGATTAAGAGCTTGAAAAAATTCTAAAAAAGGAGCGATCTATTGCGGTCGCAGTAAAGTGAGAGCCCTGATTGACATACTCGGACAGAGCCGCATGATTCATGAGATAGTGAAGCAGTTCGCGAGCTGTGGGTAGCGGTTTTGATACAACGAAAGGAGTCAATAGCAAGAAGCCTATGATCAAAAGTTACATAACCAGAAATAGGGAATTGACTGTAACTCCCCTCTTCGAAAATGAACACTCAGTCTTAAGGAGGTATTACACTTTTAAATAAAATTTGATCAATGACGCAAAAAGTTTGTCCCACTAGTGTAATAGCAAAATAAATGACCAAAAATGTGTTTGACTAAAAATGAATGACCATCGTGGTTTGGTCAATTGGTATACATGTTGGGAGGAATGCCTAAGAGGGCAGTGGTATGATAAGGCGGTGTGATAAGGAACTTTCTTATACGGGAAGGAGAGATGGGCGAATTAGCATACGTATTTAGCTTTGTTTAATTGTTTTTATATGAAACTATCTAATTCCTGCGAAATTTGTCGTTATTTTCCTAGATGAGTAGAGTTAAGTTTCAAGAACCTGCAGATTGGTAGGTTTCAAACAGAACTTTACCCTCTTTTAGGCACTGCTCCGATAATTGTTTGTCATCTGTAACAAGCCCTTCTCCCTGGAGAATTGAAGAAAAGCATGGCAATACAGTGCGATGAGCAGTGAGCCGTTCTTGAATTTCAACTATTGCTAAAGACAGAAATGGCAAATACACTGATCGTCTGTAAAAATCTTCAGCGTTATCAGCTGGGACGTTGTTTCTGTGCGTCTGACCGGTCATTCGTGGCATGCAATTTCTAAGCCATATGTGGCGCAGAGAGATTGAACTTTATTGAAAATTTGGCTGAAGCTTGTGATCGCATTGGCTCGCATTCTCTGCAAGGTTGTTACGGCACCTTCTGCAATCAGCAGGGACTTGCTGAGATCAATAGTTTTCGATTGCAGCTCCGAGTTATAGGCGAAAATAGAAACGGTACACCGGAACGCAACGAGAAAAGGGAGAGAAGAATTATATTCGGAGTTGGCATCGGCAGCAGTTTCCGAATTATCCCATTCCCTTATCACCGACAGAGAGGTCAAGGTGGGGGGCGAACTGGTCCCAGAAACGCGTAATTGACGTGTGCATTTCAATAAATTTTATGGTATTATATGGCCCAACTAACAAACTCTTGAGAGTTTAGCTCTTGTGAAATGAAATAAGCTCTCATAAGACTCTAGTAAGGCTCTCACCACTCTTATAATGTAGTTCTAGTAGCAAGATTCAAATAAACTCTTTAAGTACATTTATTATAAGATTATTACTCTTGGAGAGTCGTATTCTTGTTACAAGTTCATATTTTGTTGCTATGGACTCTCATAAAGACTTTTTAGTCAGAGTTTAAGTCTTCAGGACTTAAACTCTTATAAAAATGTTATTATAAGAGGTTTATTCTTATCACTCTTATAACGAGAGCTTTATAAATGTTTTAGTCTTTAATTAATTAATCTTATTATAATACCTTTATAAGAAAGGTATACTTAAACACTTGTAAGAAGAGTGTTGTGAGTGCACGATTGATTTCTTTGAAGCTAAGTAATCTGTCACTTTATAATCACACAAGAATTTTAACTTAGCGTAACCGCACCGGATTATATAAAGCGACTCTGTTCGACGAAGGGAATAAACGGAATAAAATAGTCGACTCAACGAGCGTAACAAAATTCACTGGAAAAACACTAAAAATGCTATAAGAACTACCTGCCACCAAATCCTTTTCTCTGCTGGATTTAGTAATTATAATTTTTGTTAGTTTTGTTAAACATGGAAAAAAACACTACTCTTCGACGCGACTGCTACCGCACAGAAATAATAGATAAACGTCAAATTATTTACGCTCATACCGAAACTTATGCTCTCTTATGAAGAATAGAATCCTTATTGTGAGACTTTAAGTTGCAAAGGGAGAGCTTAACTTTATTAAATAGAGCTTCATTCTCATAGTGAGACTTTAGTTATTATAAAAAGAGCCATCCTCTTGAAATAAGAGTTTTAGACTTTTATGAAGAATTTAGTTATAATAAAAAGAGTCGCCCTCTTGTTATCAGAGTTCTGGCTTTGTATGGAGATTTAATGAATAGCTGCCATTTTTTTCAGATAAAACTGCATTAGGGGAAATTAAATTTGAATTTATGAGTGATTATGTGTCATTGCATATGCCAAATTCAAAGGATTGTGATTTTTTAAACTGACGAATGTTATTCACTTAAGTTTTACACAAAATATCATCATTAGATAATAATTATATTTTCACAAAATCTTATAAAAAAATTGAAAATAGATTATTTTCAGAGGGCTTTGTAATTTTTCGAAGCAAAATGGTTATATTCAACGATAAAATTTTAATCGCATTAAAATGTTGACTCGTATTTGTGGGAAAGCATCGTTTTCGACAAGTTAATATTTCCTTCATTCAAAAATGTTTTTTAAGTTGTTGTCAAAATAATAACACACGACAATAGAAGTTCTCGTAAGATCGTATATTTACATTGGACAAACAAAGACAGCCTATGTTGGTAAATCACATTCACTCTTTCTTGCTCCACTTATAATGAGAGTTTCCGGCTCATAACAAGAGTGTATAAGACTTTAATGAGACTCTTACAAGAGTAAAAACTTACTCTGATAAGAAGCCTTAAAATCTTCTTATAAGACATGTGTAATTCTTATAAAGAGAGTTAAGTTTTAGCTATAAGATCAATTTAACTCTTGTAACGTGGTTCATTTAATACTTATAAGACTCTTATAAGAATCTTATAGTACTCTTGAAGAGTTAAATTTCAAGAGTTGATGTCTTGATGTTGGCTCTTATAAGAGTCTTGTAGACTGTTATAAGCGCAAAATTGTTAGCTGGGGGGATAAGTCGTCGAACTCGAGATTCGCCATCAGTAGCTTTTTGAAGGTTTTTTTTCGTTTCGGGGTCTTCAAGAAGACTTGAATAGAATTAACAATTGCTAAGCAATGGCTGATTTCCCTGATGTCACATGCACTGGATTCAGCTAAATTAACACTACGAGACTCACAATGTAAGTAAATATAGAGCTATAGGGCTTCTACAAGTTGCTTGTCGAATGACTGTGCGCCCCTGAATTTCCCTTTCATATTACTCTCACCATCATTACCTTGCCCGCACATATTTCGAGTTTCTATATCTTCATCACTGAGACCCTTAACAATTGCAGCACCAAGGCCTTTCCCATACATATCCCTAACATCAATAAACACTAAAAATTCTTCATCCAAAGTATTTTCAAAAACATATGTAACACATAAGGTAAGCTGCTCAACACCACTTCTGTCGGTTGTCTCATCAGCAAGGACTGTAAAGGCTCCTGCCTTGTTAACCTTATCAACTATTTTAGCAGTAATTACAGAGAAACACTCACTAATTATAACATTCTGAACTTTTGGACTAGTACCTATACATAGTATTCTTTCAGCTGGTTTTCCAGCAGAGTGTCGCCAGATTTGCAAGCTGAGCGGAGAAGTGCCCTAAAATTCCCGACTCTTTGTTTCGGTGCATTATATCGTTCCTCTTCTCTTAGTACAGCGCCGGAACCCTGATGACCACGAAGAGATAACCCACGCTCTCCACAGGATATTTTAGTAGTGATTTTAGTTGAAAAAATTATGAAACCCAAATATCAAAAAAAAAAAACGACTATAATTAATTGTTATAGTGCCGATCGAACAGATAAATATTGTTTTTCTATTTTAGATGGGTTCTAAAGAGAAGAAAATGTGCAATTTGTCAGATTTTTCATTTTGCCTTTTTTCTTATAATGTTGACATTTTTTCCCACGTGCAAGGGGGGGGGGTGTTTGGGTGTTAACCCCCCCCCCCCCTTGCACGTGGGAAAAAATGTCAAGGGGGGGGGTTAACACCCAAACACCCCCCCCCCCCCCCCTAGTTACGCCACTGGTAGCATCCAGGTTAAATTTCAAATTGTCACGTAGACATTGCCATTAATTTCAAAACATTGCTCAAAAATATTAAAGCCCCGTTTTCACTTTACAAACGCAAAAGTTAACATGTAATTTTTTTTAATGAAAACATATTTTTATGTAGGAATCATAATTTTGTTAGAATAAGAATTTGACGAACAACATTTTTAACATGAATTTACAAGCAAAAACTATATTTTTTGCACACACTCGTGTGTTGCATGTAAACTATACTTTAGAGCTTTTCATTTCAAAATTAAATTTTTGCTAGTCATTGGAAAACGTACTAGAAAATAATTGGGATTGCATACATTTAGGCGAGTTTTGGAAAGCTCATTAAATTTGGATAGCAATATAATTTCTAACCTGAACAAAGTCACAGGTTAGCGTTTGTATGAAAATTACCCCGGATAGTGTAGGTTAGCTAATTAAAAAACACGGCCATTGATTTATTTGTAAATTCGGTTTTACCTTTAGGTAACTGTTAGATATTGTATCTTTACTACCAGATATTCGCAATAAATCGAGAACGGTGATATGAAACTAGCGTTGTCATTGGCACCTTAATGTCACGTTAAACCGGTTCCCGTGCTCCAATTATTTTGTTGAGGATGGTAGCTTTTTTTAATGGTCGAACGGACTCACAATAAAATTATGACTTGAAACTAGACGCGATCCAATATATGTGTATATGGGATTGGGGATTCCAAACCCCTCCGAAATTTAGTTATGACGTTTGGATGAGAAATCGGGTTAATATAAAACTCGAACCGCACCTTCAAAAGAACAACGTCCAAATTTCAAGCCCGGCGTACAAGTAATCTGTAGCAAAATAACTGACAGTAAGCAAGAGCAAGGTATGCAACATTACATGGATGATATCCAGATATTTTTGCTGTTCCAGGTGCTTCTTCTCTCACAAAAATCATCACGGAATTAATTTTCGAATTTTATTATGAACCACTGGACAAAGATTGATTGTAGGGTCTCTCAGGTTAGAAATAGGACAACTGAAACTACTCTTCGGTGTTTCTAAAAAAAATTTCCTAGCTTGAGACGCAGTTAATTTTTAATGTTGTCTTTCGGTAATTTTAGGTGGGTGGAGAGAAAAAACCTGATTAGTGACTAGAAGCTCCAAGGGTTGGCATTGCAACGATTGTTCATCATACAAAAAAAAAGGAAATAGAGCTGCAAAATTATGTGCTTCTGAACGGTGGCAGTATCGCTAGGAATAGCCTCCTTAATGCTTATTAGGAAAAAAACTAGTGACCGATGGAGAGGGTCGGGAAGGTGACTCCATAATGGACACCCCTCCTCAAAATTAAAGAGACAGCTTAATTTGGTTCGTCACCGATGGCATTATATCTATACTATCTACCTAAAATCTGAACAAAACTATAAGGGCTGCTCCCTTACAAAGTGATTGCGAATGGTCATAATGAAATTATTTTTTATATCCAAATATTTATAACGAGACCGAGTTCTAATCGTGCGAATAGCACGATGAGTGATGAGTGTATACCCTATACCCATGTACATACCTAGAAGGCACGCAAAACCCAAAATATTCAATTTCATATTTTTTGTGGGGGAGGGAGGGGCAGATGGGTCGGACCTGACACATCTTTATTACCTTGTCAAGGCATCCAACGGCTACCATTTGATACTAATTTGTTTTTCGTGACATTCTGTCAAAAGATATGGCTGAATATAACTTTGTAGGGGAAGTGGGGGTAGGGGGACTCGGACCTACTCCACTTTCCATCAACTCACAGTATATGTCAGATATGTCAGATTGATCAAAATTTCAAGTCAATAGCGATATTCTAGCGAAAGTTATGGCCGAATTAAAATATCAAGGAGGGGTAGTTTGTATGGGAGGTAGGGTAACCCGTGGTCCGATTTGGCCCATTTTCAATACCGTCTAAGATTTTAGCAAAACAAACATTCGACCAAAATTTCAAACCGCTAGCTTCATTATTTCGGGAGTTATCGTGCTAACAGACAGACACACGGACAGACAGACAGACAGACAGGCATGGCTTATTAGATTCAGGGACCGACCCTGATCATTTTTATATACTTTGCCATACCTCCGGTGGCTCCTTTGAGGTGTTACATAATATCGGCGTAACAAAAACAATATACCCTATACCATCTTATGGGTATAGGGTATAAATATGAGCACCCTCAACCTTAAGACCCCTTTTGAAATATTTTCTTGCGACCGCCCCGCATGAAACACACAGAAAATTTGTGAAAAGAGCTGCTTCTCTAATCTGTTTCTCACATTCACGAAGCCAAACTTTTCATTTTATTCTCCCGGCGGCCACTGTCTTCTAAAAAAGGCGGCCAAAGCCGCAAAAGTCATTGCAAAAGTTGGACAAATTTTGTGTGACCCACTGGACAAACTTTATTTGATAGTGTAAAACTATTGAAGTCCATGGGAATAAAACGCCTGGTTTGTTGATAATAGTTTAGTACAGATAGCTCAAAACCCAAACACCCAAAAAAAGAAGGAATTTCTGATGCCAAATTGTTGAATACACTGCTTAATATACGCAGTAAAAAGTTACACTAATTTGCGCCATGGGTTAAGGGGGAGGGGGTGGCAAAGGGGTGAAATTTTTTTGCGAATATCTGGAAAACTATGAGTCCGAGCTTGAAATGCCCTGAGGACGAAACAAACTACATAAAATTACCTTTGTAATGATATTGTATAACTCTAGAAATTTTTGCAGAAAATTATACCTTAGACCCAAAAGTATTATGGTGAATTTACATTTTTTCAATTATACATTTGGCACTGTAACTCATGATAGAATAGACTTACCGTCATAAGATCTTGTCCATATATTGAAAACAAAATTTATTTGATTTCTACCAAAAATTGGAGTGCTCCGACCATTGACGCCCCCCTCACTCCTCCTAACATTTTTCAAAAAGGCATGCCTGAAGCTTCTTTTTAAATTGAGCGAGGCAGATCAAATTTGGTAGGGTGCCTAGTCTAAGCTCCATTATGCTCCCCTCCCCACCAACAATTATTAGCATCCGATTAAAACTTAGGGTACCCCCCATACAAAGTGAACCAAAATTTTAACAAATTTCACATTTTTTCACTTCTAAATTCTATGTAAAATAGAAAAACAAAATTTATCTCTTAGAACGTCATTATAACAGTTAATTGTAGTCTTGTGAATGTATGTTCAAAAGGTTGTTCCAAGGCGTATGCTAAAAGTATCAAAAAATTGGGTTTGAAGGTCAGGGATACCAGTTCTAAGACTATTTGCGAATATATTTCGAGTAACGTGTACTAGCAACTTTCAAACCCGGTTTCTCGTCTTTGTAAAGCACTCTTTGGTACAAACTTTTGGATATACATTCAGAAGACTACAGTTAACTGTTATAATGACGTTCTAACAGATAAATTGTTTTTTTCTATTTTAGATAGAATTTAGAAGTGAAATTTGTTAGAAATTTGGGTCACTTATGGGGGATACCCTTAGTTTTGATCGGATGGTAATAATTTTTGGTGGAGAGCATAATGGAGCTTAGACTAGGCACCCTACTAAATTTGATCAGCCTGACTCAATTTAAAAAGAATCTACAGGCATGCCTTTTTGAAATATGTTAGGAGGAGTGAGGGGGGCGTCAATGGTGGGAGCATTCCAGTTTTTAGTAGAAATTAAATAAATTTTGTTAGCAATATATGGACAAGATCTTATGACCGAAGGTCTATTCTATCAAGAGTTACAGTACGAAATGTAAAACTCGAAAAATGTAAATTCACTATAATACTTTTGAGTCTAGGGTATAATTTTCTGAGAAAATGTCTAAAGTGTTACAAATCATTACAAAGGTAATTTTATGTAGTTTGTTTTGTCCTCAGCACATTTTAAGGTCAGACTCATAGTTTTCAAGATATTTGCAATAAACTGAATTTTAACCCCTTTGCCACCCCCTCCCGCCTTAACCCATGGCGTAAATTAGTGTAACTTTTTACTGCGTATATTAGGCAGTGTATTCAACAATTTGGCATCAACATTTTCTTTTTTTTTTTTGATGTTTAGGTTTGGGGCTATTTTGAACCAATTGTACTGGACTATAACTAAAACGCGAGTGATTTATTGATATGATAATATAATATGATATACATAGTATACAAAAAGAGAATGATAAAGATAGTGCGCTCATTATTTCAACAAATACCATCTTTATTCTCTATGTCCAATATAGTTTTGTCTGAAACTTGCTCTGTATAATGCCGGCCCCACACTGTCCGAATTTGCCAAACCGCGCGGTAAAAAAAAATCAACGTTGTAGACAACATATGCCTGGCGAAGACAGAGGCGACAGAATTCAACAGACGTTATTTGTTTGTTGAATTCACCCATCGTCTAAGAAAAACTTCTTTATTTGTGTACCAATTTCAACCAAACCTCATACCAATGTGTTTCTATTGATGCCATACAAAACATATGTAAAAATGGATGTAAAGGAGCCATGGGGTTATGTGGCTGCCGTACAAACCCAATCTTCTATTTTCGTTCTTCTAGGAAACATTTTTTTCACCAATTTCTCAAAACTTTGTATTAATATGTCTATATGGAAAAAAAAAATTTAAAAAAAAATGGAATCGTACTATGGGACCATGCCCCCCGCCTCTCCCCAATAAAGTTTTTAAGACAATTTTTTTATTTGCCCACATATTTCAACAGCTTGACAAACCTCACACAAATATTGTTGCATCGACGCCACGGAACTTATGTGAAAACGGAAGCAAAAGAAGGGAGAGGGGGGTAGGTAACGTCCGAAACGGGCGTCCGTCTCGTTAATATAAAAATAATCCAGATGTGAAACTTGAATTGAAATTGATTTACATTGACAGCTTTGCTACAAAACACGGATTACTCAGCCTAACACGATTCTCTCGATTCTCTCCATTTGTAATTTAAATTTCCATTTTTCACCCGTAATTAGAATTCCAAATTCACATCATCCAAAAATACAAAACATAGCTGTCACATAACTTTGTCAAGCTTCTTAATATATCATACTTTTCATAAAATCTTGCTGAATTGAATACATTATGAAAAAAAACTGTGTTTCAAAACAAGCAGTTTCGCTTCGCGTAGAAATGCCAAAAGGTACACAGTAAATAGCCAAAATATCTGGAATATAAGAAGATAATAACATTTTTTCTTAAAAAAAAAACACTTAAATTAGACATTTAAGCTCACTAATTTAAACACACATAAAAAGTGGCAAAATTAAAGCAATAAGAAAAAAGCCCTTTTCGTCGAATTCAATTAATTCATAGTAATATCTCATAAAAATCCAATTATCATATGAAAACCAATAAAAATATAATGGCAAGAATAGAAATAAAATAAAGGAAATGATTTAAGAAAAACAAGCAATTCACAAAAGTAATGAACTACAATACGGAATTCGCCAACCAGTTGATTTACACCAGCACTGTACCCAAAACCCAGATGGATGCTGTAACAAAATCCATAAAAATCAACCAGCCGCCAATACCCAGGCAACTCATAAATTTTACGATGTTGTTTCATCAATATTATATAGATATAGTAGATCCATACTTATACATACATATGTAGTTTAAAGCAAAATTATAATCAATTTTCGAGATATCAAAGTTAACAAGCGCCAAAACAAAACAAAGAAAAAACATAAAACTTCTTTGACTACTTTTCCTATAAATTGAAAATGTTTAAAGATTTCACAAATTCAAAAAATTTTATGACGTGTTAAATATTTTTGATATTCTAACACATATAGCACGTTCAACCTTTCCATTTATGTTAATGTGGATAAAAACAGTCACAAGATAGCTGAGATAGATCCGCGCTGAAGATCGCGTGAAAGCCTTCGTGTGCAAGTTTCGATCTTTTTTAATGTTTTCTCGGTGGGGTTTTTGTTTGAAACGAGACGTTATTCTAATTGATTCAATGATGTTTTTTTTTTGTTTTTCCGTTGTTCACCATGTAAGCATTTGTTTTGGATGATGATCGGTTTGATGATCGGTTGATATTTGATATTTTGATTGGAAAATCGTGTTTTGGAAGTGATTAGAAATGCATGCATAGTTTGAAGAAATCTTTTTTCAGATGATTTAAATTTATTAATTTTAGCAAAACACAGTTATATACATAGAAACGTTGGGTATATGAAGGCCAATGCTTGAAACAATCGTGGGTGATTTTGTGTTGATGGTGCGTTAGCAGCAGTGTTGTCAATTTAGCCGTTTTCCGGCCAAATTTAGCCGGAAACCCGGCTGTTTAGCCGGAAGAAATTTCTAATTCCGACCGGCCGGATTTTTAGCCGGAATTGTTTTTCTTCGGCCGTTTTTCCGGTTAAAATTACTTTATGATTTTTTTTTTTACTTTGAAAGTAGAATCAATTTGTTAATATGTATTCACAAACAAAATAATTAATCGCCGTCAAATTTTTTCTACATACACTTACTGTAGTGTTTTAGGGTAAGTACCTGCTATGTTCACCTAGAGGAAAACTTGCATTTATATCTCCTGGGAAAAATTTTCCGCAGAGACTTGCCTTTTTTCAATAAATTTAGGGTAATGGGTTTCACGTAAACTGACGAAATTATAGTACCTATTCTAAGCATGTAATTTACTAACCACCAATATGCTGAATAATTTGCAAAATGGAAGACAGTAGATAAAATTCATTGCTGAGCAATTCTTGGAGCATGACCGTACCTGAACATTTTTCCATTTTTCAAAGTGTCAATTCTTTACCTCAGATAACGTAAGCATGCCAGAATAAGTACAAGGGAGAAAAACTTTTAGCGCGATTCATAGATATTGGTAATATCGCAAGAACTTTGTAGTGTGTATATATTTTGGGGGCAACTTACCCACTTCTTCAGCACAAAAGCTAAGTGCTGAAGAAGGAGGTAAGTTGTCCCCGAAATATATACTCACCTAAATTTAATTGTGGTAGTTTACTGGGCAAGCTACTTGCACAACGTCTGACGATTCATAGAAACTACACATTTTCGTAGATGCATTACATTTTGTTGTTGGGTTTGTAGCAACAAATTACCATTTCTCGGTCAAGCTCATAATTTTGGAACATCAATTTCGTATCTTTGGGGCATAAAATTCGTTATTGCGGAACATCAGCAATGGAACAATGGAACGTCAATTTCGTAAGTATGGGAAATAAAATAAAATTTGGAGGGCTAAAATTCCAAAATGAATAACAAGCTTGACACATATATTTTCGAATGACGTAAATTTATCATCATTAACACGAGTTCCAAATTACGCATTTGGACCATCATTTGCTCAATATTGACTGGGGACGCCGCGCCATCTGCTGTAAAATTGAAGAACAAGAATGTTTACGGAAATATTAAATTTGTTATCAATCTTTACCCGTAAGGGGGAAGATAAAGGTTGAAAGGCTTCGGCTAATTCCTATATCTTCTTCAGTTGTGGCATAACTGCGGACCCTTAGCTATGCAGGAGGAGTTTCATAGGAAAAGGACTTCGGCCAATTCCTATGTCTCTCTACGGGGCGTTACTTTCCCGCATTATCCGAGTAACCGCTGCGCCTGAGTGCTGCATTAACACCTGCAGCGTCTCAAGTTACTTAACGTGATAGGTGACAGAAAACATTTAAGTCAACCACTAAAGCAGCATCTTCGAGGCATGCCCATGATGGCCTTTACTCAACGATTAAACCCTATCATGGTTTAGCGATGTGCCGACAACTCATCCTAAGAAAAACTTCAAGTCAAGAAACCTGAAACACAAGCCTCGGATTGGACGGATACAAAACAACGACGACCCCGCAAACGAACAACTGATTACTCTTTCAGATCCTGGAATGTACGTATCCTGAATAGACCGGGGGCCTTAAGGGCCCTCCTGGATCAGGTAGAACAATACAAGCTGAGCATAGTTGCAATCCAGGAAACTAAATGGCTCAAAAGCGAGATTAACGACCTCAATTCTCACTTTTTTTTTACGAGTGGTAAAGAGGAGGGCAACAAGGAGTTTGGAGTAGCTTTCATCGTGAATAAGCAGCTCAAGGACCACGTTATCGGCTTCAAACCCATCAACGAGCGGCTATGTGCGATCCGCATTAAGACCCGTTTCGCTAATCTCTGGCTCATTAATGCGCATGCCCCTACAGAAGTAAAAGAAGACGCGATTAAGGACGAGTTCTACAACGACCTAGAAACACTCTTCGACTCACTTCCATCAAACGACGTCAAGCTGCTGCTAGGAGACTTTAACGCCAAAGTCGGAAATGAAAGCTGGCATAGGGGAACTACTGGAGGTCATAGCCTCCACGACGAAAACAACAACAACGGTCAGCGACTTATCGACTTCGCGAGCGGCAGAAACCTGGTAATAAGCTCTACATGCTTCCCGCATCGACGAATCCACAAGCAGACCTGGAAGTCTCCAGATGAATACACCGTGAACCAGATCGACCACGTACTGATCAGCAAGAGATGGGCTTCTAATGTCCTAGATGTTCGATCCTATCGAGGAGCCAACTGCGACACCGATCACTATTTGGTGAAGACGACCTACAGGTGCAGAATCTCTTCGGTGCACCTAACGAGAATCAACCCTGCCAAGATCTTCGAGGTTGACAATTTGATTGATGATGCCACGGCGGTTGCGTATACAACAGCACTAGAGGAAAAACTGTCGCCCATGCTTGATGACATCAACAATTTAGGCATCCATGAGTTCTGGGAGGAGCTCAAAGACAGCATCAAGGGGGTCGCAGAAGAGGTCGTGGGCTATAAAGGCCGGCGCAGACGAGCAGACTGGTTCGACGAAGAATGCAGGGCCTCGATTGAGGCGAAAAATGAAGCCTATCGCCAATACACACAACGCGCATCCCGAGCCAAGAAAGAAAAATATAACGAGCTTCGGCGAGTATCTAATAAGTTAATTAGACTAAGAAATGCAAACATTTTGACGAGCAGTTACAGCAAATAAACCAAAGATTAGCCAGTAAGAACATTAGACAGGCGTACAAACTTATAGATAATGTTAAGAACGGATATCAACCCAGGACAAGCCTATGTAAGGACAAGGATGGTAACATCATCAGCGACATCGAAAGCGTCAACAAACGATGGGCCTCGCATTTTGAAGAGCTTCTCAATGCACCATCAACATCCCCCGCGGAGCCAGCTCTTGAGCAGTTAGCCGAACCAGGCCCTCCCGTTCTACCCCCAACAGTAGAAGAGGTGAGTCTTGCCATACAGTCGCTTCAAAATAATAAAGCGCCCGGCGCTGACGAGATCCCAGCAGAACTACTGAAGCATGGTGGAACGTGCCTGACCAACGCTATACATGTGCTACTGCTGAAAATATGGAACGACGAGGAAATCCCCGAAGATTGGCGCAAAAGCATAATCTGCCCAATCCACAAAAAGGGTGACAAGCTGAAGTGTGAGAATTACAGGGTCATATCATTAGTTTGTACGGCCTATAAGATATTATCTAAAATTCTTGAAAAGAGAATTAATCCGTACGCAGAACGAATCATTGGCGAGTACCAAGGCGGCTTCAGACCTGGTCGCTCAACGACCGATCAGCTTTTCACAGTGAAGCTACTACTCCAAAAGTGCTGGGAATATAACATCGACGTATACCAAATCTTTGTCGACTTCAAGCAGGCATACGACAGTATCGATCGAAGTGTACTGTACAACATTATGCTGAATTTTGGTATACCGGCAAAGTTAGTGCGACTCACAAGGATGACGATGACTAATACCGTCTCGCAGGTCAGAGTGCAGAATCGACTCACTGACCTATTTGAAACTCGTACTGGACTCAAGCAGGGCGACGGGCTGGCGCCGACGCTCTTCAACCTTGCTTTGGAGTATGTAATTCGAGCCATGAATATGGACAGCAGCGGAACGCTACTCATCAAGTCGACTCAATTAGTAGCGGACGCCGACGATATCAACATCATGTCTCGAAGGTTGGGTGATGCAGAAAGCCTTCTGCATAACCTCAATAACGCCGCAAAGGAAGTTGGACTACATATCAACGAAAGCAAAACAAAGGCCATGATGCAATCGAAAACAAGGACGCCAGCAAATTCAAGCATCACAGTGGGGGACCTTAATATCGAGTATGTAGACAACTTCAACTATCTGGGTTGTAACCAGTGTTGCCAATTTAGCCGTTTTCCGGCCAAATTTAGCCGGAAACCGTGCTGTTTAGCCGGAAGAAATTTCTAATTCCGGCCAGCCGGATTTTTAGCCGGAATTGATTTTCTTCGGCCGTTTTTCCGGCTAAAATTATTTTATGATTTTTTTTACTTTGAAACTAGAATCAATTTTTCAATATTCACAAACAAAATAATTAATCACCGTGAAATTATTTCTACATACACTTCTTATTATCGTGTATTAGGGACCTACTATGTCCACATAGAGGAAAACTTGCATTTAATGTCTCCTGGGACAAATCTTCTGCGGATACTTGCCTTTTTTCATTATTAGTACCTAGTCTAAGCATGTAATTTACTAACCACCAATATGCAGAATAATTTGCAAAATGGAAGACAGTTTCTTGGATAACATTCTTTACTGAGCAATTCTTGGACCATGGAGGTACCTGAAAATTTTTCCATTTTTCACAGTGTCAATTCTTTACCACTGATAATGTAATCATGCCAGATTAAGTACAAGGGTGAAAACCTTTTAGCGCGATTCATAGATTGATTGTGGTTACTATTATGGAAAAATTAAAAGACAGTTTTTTTAAGATATTGATAATATCGTCAAAACTTTGTAGTGTTCAACACTAACGTTGTGCAAGTAGCTTGCTCAGTATCAGTAAACTACAAAAATTAAACTTAACTGTGTATATATTTCGGGGGCAAGAAGGGGGTTTCTTCAGCACAAAAGCTAAGTGCTGAAGAAGGAGGTAAGTTGGCCGCGAAATATATACTCACTTAAATCTAATTATTGTAGTTTACTGGTCAAGCTACTTGCACAACGTCTGACGATTCATAGAAACTACACATTTTCGTAGAGGCATAATATTTTGTTGTGGGGTTTGTAGCAACAAATTTATCAAAAATCTATATACCATTTTCCGGCCAAGCTCATAATTTTGGATCATCAATTTCGTATCTTTGGAGCATCAAATTCGTAATTGCGGATTATCAACAATGGAACATCAATTTCGTAACTATGGAAAATAAAATTTGGAGGGCTCAAACTCGAAAATGAAGAACAAGCTTGACACACATATTTTCGAATGACGCAAATTTATCATCATTAGCATTTGGTCAATAATGACTTTACACATTTCTATTCAAATTCTTTAAGAAAAGTGTGTCCTCAAATAATTGATCTGAATATTCATCAAAATATCTCAATTGTGAGGGACATTTTCACCATTTACACAAACGTCAAAAATAAATGACGAATTCTAATGACGAAAGCATATATGTATCACCCCAATTTCGAGCTTTCATCGATTTGGATATGTGTCTTGGGCCTAAAATGATTAAATTTTAAACAAAATATAAAATTATTCAGGTGCCATGATGGTAAGATATCCATACATAAATGCGGTTGCCCTTGCCCATAGTTACGCATTGGACGTTCCTTTTTACGAATTGTATGTTCCACAATTTCGAACCTAATGTGGTTATGGACTTTACCGATTGTAACTGTATACAACAATTTTGACTAGTTGAGCTATCTTACTCCGAACAAAAGTAGATTTTGACTGTAATGCCAGCGATTGGAGCGTGTAAAAAAACTAAGAAATCTGCATATAGCATAGTTTACGGGTAGTACTCCAGAAAAGAAAAATGAATAATTATTAAAATCCGTGTTTTATACTATATTTTTTTCGTAATGTTACTGTTTTGTATGATTAGCCGATTTTTTGGCCGTTTTTCTGACTGAAATTTATTTAGCCGGAATTTTAGCCGTTTTTGGAAAAAATATAGCCGGTTTTCCGGCTAAATTTAGCCGTTTTCTGAATTTCCAGTTGGCAACACTGGTTGTAACTTATCAAAGGACGCCGACGAAACCGACCAAATTAAGCGACGGATACAACTAGCCAATAAGACATATTTCTCGGTCCTCCCTATAATTAATTCGAAACTTGCGCACAGGAACACGAAGCTCCGCGTGTACAAAACGATCATCCGACCCGTGCTATGTTATGGCTGCGAAACATGGACCCTCATCCAAGCCTCCGAAATTTTGCTAGACCGATTCGAACGAAAGGTCCTTCGGCGAATTTTCGGGGCCGTTCGCGAGCGAGACCAATGGCGTATCCGGTACAACCATGAGTTGTATCAATTGTACGATGAGCTGGAAGTATCGAAAATCGTGAAGCTTCAACGTTTGCAATGGGCGGGGCATGTACAACGGATGGACGATAATCGCATGCCAAAGAAAGTGATGAACGCACAACGAATTGACGGAGTGAGGTTGCGTGGACGACCGAGAGCTCGCTGGGAGAACTCCGTAGGTGAAGTCGCCCACCAGCTGCTGGGCTTCCGAAACTGGAGGACGAGGTCACGTAACCGCGACAATTGGAGGTCAACGATTCAGGCGGCCAAGGCCCGACGTCGGGCTATCGTGCCACATTGATGATGATCAATCTTTACCCATTTCTATTCCAATTGTTTAAGAAAAGTGTGTCCTCAAATTATTGAACTGAATATTCACCAAAATATCGCACTTGTGAGGGGCATTTACACAAACGTCAAAAGTAAATGACGAAAGCACATGTGTCACCCCAATTTCGAACTTTCATCATCATGGTGGATTATCTTCATCCATCCATATCCAAATCGGATATGTGTCTTGGGCCTGAAATGGTTAAATTTTAATCAATATATAAATGACTGTAATGCCAGCGATTTAGCATATATGTAATAAAATTAAGAAATCTGCCTAAAGCATAGTTTACGGGTAGTACTCCAGAAAAGAAATAAAATTATTAAAATCAGTTTTTTACTATATTTTTTTCGTAATGTGACTGTTTTGTATAATATAGCCGGTTTATTTGGCCGTTTTTCTGGCTGAAATCTATTTAGCCGGATTTTTAGCCATTTTTGATAAAAATATAGCCAGTTTTCCGGCTAAATTTAGCCGTTTTCTAAATGTCCAGTTGGCAACACTGTAAGCAGTATAAATGTAAAAAGCTATGAAAATGAAAATGCATCCCTATGTATATGTATGCATTTCTCTAGTTATCGAAAATGAACGATTGCCAAACATAAAACCGCTTAATAACGATCGTACAAATTTTGAAGCGAATTTTCTAGTTATGGACAATTTTCGATTGAAACCCGAATTTAAACAGGATTCCAAAAGAATTATCTGCTAAATCGGGCGATATCTAATGTATGTAGGGTAAAACTGGGATAGTTGCCCCACTTTTTGTCTTGGGTCGATATTTGGGAACATAAAGCATTATTTCCCGGTTTTCGTGTATATGCGCTCCCCCACATCTGTTAGTAACTTTTTTAAAAATAAATATTTTTGGGAGCAGTTAAGGCTCTGTAGTTATTGCCTTGAAAAGACACCTCTACTTTCGGGGATAGTTGCCCACCAGAAATCCGGAGATCAGGGATTTTCCCTAAATGCCTATCGGATGCTGATTGGTTAAAAAATTTACTAGTTTGCCTTTTTATAAAAAAAAAACTTTTAAACGGTTAAAAAATTATGAAAGGGTCACTCATTTCCCAAAGGAATTTCCATGAAAAAAACCTATTGAGGGGACTAAGCGACGAAGTCTGAGGACATTTTGACTTTGAGTGATTGTGGTTCTCATTAAAATCGAAAAAAAAAACTTTTTAATATTTTAAATTACTTTTAGCAATAATTTTACTGTAAAACTCGGCCGGATAGATTTAACTCCGGTCTGAATTTTGAAAAATATTCTGCCGATGAATTACTGCATGAGTGTGTAATACGTCCTTAACGGTCTATAGGAGATGTTAGTTTGTCAGAATACACCTCCTAGATGGGTCAGTACTGAGTGAGATAATTGAGATTCACCTCTTTTTCGAAAAATCCCTCTACTGAGAGGGAACCAGGCTATATGTCAACCTTATTGGTGAATGTTGGACGATTGCTCAGTTGAGACTCCAGTTTGTTAAAAATCCACCTGGCTGGCTGAGGGTCTTTGGGATTAATTAAGACTATGACACAATAACAACAGAACACAGTGGCTTTTTTGGCAGCTTCATACGTACTTGCTTTACTAAAAGGAATGCCGAATATGGAAGAAAAACCTAAATGATTTACCCATAAACGTTTTTAGCCTAAACTAAACCATCTCAAAAACGTCTATCAGCCACCCAATGTTGGCGTAGGTACCTGTAAAGTGCTAATGCCTACTCAATACTTTAATTTTATATTATTTATACAAAGATTCGTAGTCTGGCTGGTCGAGCGGTTAGTGCGCGCACCTTCGGTGCACAGGGTCATGAGTTCGAATCTCACCGTGTTCCATGGTGTTTTTCGAACTCACGAGCTTGTGACGGACTATGATCTCACTCAGATGTTAAACGAGTACCCATTTATGGGGATAAATAACACTGCTGAGCGTGATGCTGATCATTACCTTATCAAAAAGCAGATAAGATCTTGGAAATAGGATGTCACTAACACATCCTGCGGCCTTAGTCCAATGTTGGATTGTCGCGCCT
This sequence comes from Microchrysa polita, assembly GCA_949715475.1. Lineage (NCBI taxonomy): Eukaryota > Metazoa > Arthropoda > Insecta > Diptera > Stratiomyidae > Microchrysa > Microchrysa polita. The sequence continues at coordinate 84,667,086 of OX454418.1, read as the reverse complement.
GTTATTTATTTTTTTTATACAAAGATTCGAATCATCTATTTTGTATTTTATTTCAAATGTAAACGTTTCGGACTAATTACGATCTTTGACATGACATTATGATTGCCATTAATCACAACTTTTAAAGCAAATGGTACACTTAGCAATTTTGAAACGAAACCACTAGGTAAATACTGGTCTAGGCCAATACTAAATTTTTGGAAAGAGTTCGGAAGTAAATGACGATTTTAGTAGTGTTTCCCTTACTAAACACGTCTCGGTGCCTTTTAGAAGGACACTGGTTTGTTATCATAATTTGCTGGTGTTTTAATTTTTTCAAAGAACTTGTTTTCATCTTTCAGATTTCTTGTAGTTTCCTTTCTATGAAGTACTACCCAATATGCCGCCCCTAAAATTTGGCGCCCTGGACGACCGCCCGGCTTGCCCCCCGCTAGAGCGGGCGCTGGATCTCATGAAATGCAAGGAAGAGGAAATTGAACTATAAAATCTTTATGAATTAAGAGTGAGAGTCTACTTCTTAATGTCCTTTATGCAAACAACCGTTTGAGTCTTGGGATTTAAAAATTTACCAAATTTTATCTCCCTGATGGTCTGAATATCATAATCGACTTATAGATAAACAACACCAGAAAAATTTGATTGCATAATTTATTACGTATGCAAATCCCTATATTTCTCACGTTGCTCGGGTTTTCCATTAGTACTTATGTTGAAACCTTAGTCTTCTAAACATATCAGCTCATGCTGACATACTACAAAATCAACTTTCCCAATAAATCCATTAATATTTCTTAGAAGTTGACAAGAAATTGGATCTGTTTTCATGTTGATCTATCAAATCCTAAAATCTTCTCGAATTTTTCACCTGATTATCGATAATTTACTACTGGTTGTCCATTTTAATTAATTTCGTTTTTTTAATCTCAATTCAACCTTGCTATCGAAAAGCGAAGATCTTAACACTGACGGAAGTTACAACCAATCGATCGAACTCACGTACGTATCACAACAAAATCGAGTATCGATCACAACAAAATCATCAATTTTAGATTTTAATGATCGAAATCGAAAAAAAAAACAAAATTTGATAGCGCAGTTAAGATTCATTACATACACGGGAGAGCACAAATTGACTTCTTGGGGAGGCGCAGTTTTTGCGGCACTCATCACATGGAACTACATAGATTGAAAATTTTCATCTGAAAATCTCCCGAAGATCATGTCACTCGATATTTAAGATGACAGTAGGATAATTAAAAGCTTAATTTCGATTAATTTTAAGTGCCCATAAAAGGTGATTTTATGTTGGCTATTAGTTGAATGTCACCAGACATTTATAACTATAAAATGTTCACGGGGTTTCTGCAAAGCTTAAAAGACAGTGTTTTCTTGATGTTGATTTACTTCTGATGCCAATTAGTCTGGTACAATGCTCATTAAATTAATCTACGTTCGTAATGCTCATGTGTATAATGCCATGTTCCACTTAACGTGTCCCATATGTGTTAACGTGTTCCATATGTTGGGAACACTATATGAGTTTTTAGAAAACACACAACTGAAAATTTAATTACTTTACACATAAATTAAAACTTTTACTGACTTTACTACATAAATTAAAATATAATTAATCCTACGAAATAAATTGTCATAATGCATGTATAAATACATACTACACAAACCGATACCCAATTATACTCAAATTTGATCATTCTCTTCTAATACACATTCAAAATTAAAACTGATTTTAAATTTTACAACATTTATGACGTGCCCAATTTTTCAATTTATGTATCCGCCAAATCAAACGATAACCGCTCATCACGCAATTTTTGATATTTCCAGAGGTCTTTCCTTCTGTGTTTCTTGTAACCAATCTCTGTCGGATATAAAACGTTTTCGGGATAAATTTATTATTATTATGTGCCCAAAAATTGATTCGGCTTCTGCGTTTTTTGTGGTTGTGCGTGCGGTTAAATTAAATGATTTATAAATTAGACATAATGACGAAATGTAGCAGAAAACACCATATGCGAGTATGTGTATACCTTACCTTTCGCGCACTGTATATTCTCAATAAATCAATCTAAAATTTGGAATTTGAAGATTTTTCGACAGTGAGAATATGAAAATACATGTGTACAATTGATTAAAAGTGGATTGCTTTGCTCAAGATAGGTACACTCAAAATGCACTCCGAAAATAAAGGGACACTTTTTTTCTTCCATAATTTCCATAATACCTTATTATTAGGAAAGATCTTGATCCGCAATGAACAATGAACATGGCTGTAGCAGGACAGCGGGGGAAAAGCGTGGAAAAGCACTTCATATTCGCTAATTGGTGATCAAGATCATTCGTTATAATAACGTTATTATGGAAAATAATGGATGAAAATAAGTGATCGTTTTTTTGTCTGTGAGTGTATGTACATGGATACTTTAACCCTTTAACACTCTGTCTAAAGTGTATGTGCTGTTTGGTATATGTACAGTATACATTATTAGGGGCATTTACTAGTGTTTTCATTAATATGATGTATGTAATTAATTTCATAAACATGACTATGAAATCGATCAGTCCGCGACTTAAAAATGAAGGTCCTTTGGTAGTTGTATATACTTTTTACGAAATATGTTGCAATCTAACAACGCAATAATCTTGTAAAACGAAATTCCCATGCTTAGCCTTATTTTCAACATAGTTATACAGGCAACAAACTCTTAATGACTGTAATATTGTCAGGACATTGATTTACCATGTTGCCGACATCAAATTATTTTGTGGTCAATATAGGGATATCATAAATTGATTTCAAATCAAGGTCTTGCCTTGTGTGGTTTTCATTTCCTTTTAGGATACGCTTAGCGGTAAGGCAACATCATGAGGAATACGATTAGATCATTAAAATGGTTCATCACATTATTTAGTTCTTAAGTTTAGTTAATCAGGAATAGACGCATGTTATGCTCCGAGCAAACGTTTAGCATCCTTGCAATGAGTGTGCGATGGTTGAGATTCAATTTGGGCGTGCTTATACAACTGCAAGTACATCGGACTTATAGTTCTATTACACGCGCATTTTTATACTCATATTGATAATATCCCCATACACATTCGTTAATTTTTTTTAAGAAAAATATCTCTGCACACTTCTTAACAAAATTTAATTCAAATTTCATAAGGGTAATTCTTGGTCCTGCAGAAGTTTCAGTTCATCCACTGCCAACAAGCGGGAGCGAGGTAGGTATCGACAACATTTTCATTTGATACGCTAATTTGGAAAGTAGCCGTTAAGGACGTAGACCGTCGTAAAGGCTTGTGTTTGTAGATGAGTCGTCTCTACAATCGAAGTTAAACCATCACTTCTGAGCACTATATGCGTACATTTTATATACAGACATGTTCCTTTAGGGCACTATTTCGCAACCGGTGGTCCGTGAGAGGCTCGGAGGTGGTCCGCAGAAGAATTTAGTGACTATGTACTTAGAAAAGTGTAATATGTAATTATTCGTGATTAAATCAAAATTAAACGATTTTTACAGAACAATTAGAGAGTTTTAGCATATCGTCGGAAATAGTACGACATAATTTGACATTCCATATAAAAATTCTATTCCTTACCACACGAAACGGTATATCATAATTTTACATGTCCTAAGTAGGCGTGGATGCATAGTCACGACAAATGATTTCGCCACTTTCGACTATTTTAAGAACATCAAATATACGGAAATATACACCCATGCCTACTTGGGACATACATACAAAATTATGATATACTGTTTCGTATACGATAAGCAAGCGAGTTTTTACATGGAATGTAAAATTATATCGAACTATTTCCAACGACATGCTAAAACTCTCTATTATTTTCGGTAATTACGTATTTGCTTCTAGACAAGCAAAGTTTTGGAAATAGACCTATTACAGGAGTTGCAAACATATGTAGCTGGTCCGCTTTGCAACAACGACTTCCGATTTTTTACTTATATGTAATTAACCGAAAATTTTTGGCTATCAAAAGTTGTTCGAATTGTTCAATTAATGAACCCAAAAATTACAAAATTTCGATAATTTGATAGAAAGTAAGTTAAAATGTATTTATCTATTGGGGTCCTGATTTCTAAAGGTTAAAGGTCCTTTTTTCACGAAGCTTAATACGATAAATTTTAAAATCATAGCAGGTTAGAATTGGAAAACTCTGTCCTTTCGTATATTGTTCGGCTTTGGGTGAATGCAGCCAATGAGTGCATTCAGCGAAGCAGGGCCGGCCTTAGCATTCTGGTGGCCCCGGGCCAAATAAATAATGGTAACCCGTACCAATATCCAAGCAAAATTTTAGCTTACATTTTTTTCTAATTGATTGTAAATTTTTTGTTGTTGTTGTGTTGATGTAGCACGACACCCCAATGTCTGACCTTGTTGGCCTGAATGTTTTTTGCACACGTTAGATCAGATCAGTGATTCACAATCTTTTTGATGTCGCAGAAGTCTTAGTATTGCCAAAGTTTTTTTTTCAAAATAGGCATTTGATAGTTAATCACAGTTATATATATATTTCAGTAAGGCGAAAATGCAAGCTCAAGAACCGGGAATGGCAAATGAAAATTATCCCCTTACTTATAAAATTTTTACAAAGATAGACCACAAAGAAGGGTTCATAAACATTTTTACTGGCTCCAATAAAAAAAATTAAGACAACTTTAGTGGCCAAAACATAAATGCTTTAAAACTCTGCGACTGGTGAGTGTTTGAATGTTTAATAAAACCCCTTTTACGTTTAAAGCAAAAACTGGGAGTCGCTACCACTGACAGTTAGTTCTCTCTAAGAAATACGTATTTATTTACTCGTAAAAATTTTAATCTTTTCTCATCATCATAAATTAAATCTCAGGCAAATTTTGATTATTTTGTTGAGCTTTCGTTGATAGAAAAATTTATTTCTCGGACTATTTGCGCTTCTAAATAAACCGCAAAAATGTGTTCATAAACACTTTTCTGATCTGCTTTTGTCTTTGGCACAGTTCCTTTTTCATCATCTCGAAGTTGAAAATCGTAAAAAAAATCGGTCAAGTCGCTGCATCACTCCTTTCCCCTCGCCAAACATTTGAAACACCATCCTTCAGATGGATGGTATTTCGAATGTTTGACGGAGGAAAGGCAGTGATACAGCGACTCGACCAATTTTTTTTACGATTTTCAACTCCGTTTCTGTGGTTTTCATATCGTTCGGTGTGTTAAGCTCATTATCGGTAGACATATCGGTTCCACGGCAATTTTCATTTTTATACCCTTCGCTTATTAAGCGTAAAGGGTATATTAACTTTGTCATGAAGTTTGTAACGCATTGAAGGAAGCATCTCCGACCATATAAAATATGTATATATATGATCAGCATGACGAGCTGAGTCGATTGGACGATGTCCGTCTGTCCGTCTGTCTGTCTGTTGCGACGCGTTTTGCTCGGCCGGTTTAAAAGCTATGGAGCTGAAATTTTGCACACATGCTTCTTTTTGTTGCAGGCAGTTTGTATGTTTGAATCGCTAAAATCCGACAAGGGGGTCGTGGGGCTGCCATACAAACCTACCCCCCAAATTTAGGTTCTTCTTAGAAAAACTTTTTTATTTATGCACCAATTTCAATCAAATTCCACACAAATGTGTTTTAATTGGTAGCACACAATATATGTAAAAATCGACCAAATTGGACAATGGGGTCGTGGGGCTGCCATACACACCTAGTCCCCCAAATTATATTCTTCTAAGAAAAACTTTTTTATTTTCTCATCGATTTCAATCAAATTTCGCACAAATGTGTTTCTAGTAATACCACAAAACATATGTAAAAATGGACCACATCGGACCATGGGGTCGTGGGGCTGTCATAGAAACCTAGCTCCCCAAATTAAGTTCTTCCAAGAATTTTTTTTTATTTATACACCAAACTTCACACAAATGTGTTTCTATTGATGACACAAAACATATGTATAAATAGATGGAGTCGGACCATATGTTCATGGGGCTACCATACAAACCTAGCCCCCCAAACCAAATTTTTCTAAGAAAAACGTTTTTATTTGCACACCAATTTCAATCAAACCTCAGAAAATTATATTTCTATTGATGCCACATAACAAACGTGAAATCAAACTATGGGGTCGTAGGGCTGCCATACAGACTTGACCCCCAAAATTAGGTTCTTCTAAAAAATACTTTTTTATTTGGACACAAATTTCAACTAAACCTCATGGAAATGTATTTTTAGTGATGTTACAAAACATATGCAAAAATGAATTATATCGGACCATGGGGTCATGGGGGTGGCATATAAACCCAACCCCCAAATTAGGTTCTTCGAAGAAAACCTTTTTGATTTGTCCACTAATCTGAACCAAATGTGTTTTAATTGATGCCACAAACATACGTAAAAATTGATGGGCTGCCCTACAACCCCCTTCCCCCTCTTTTTGGTTCTTATAAGAAACCCACGTCCCGCTTCGCCCAATAAATCTTCGCCACGGCACTTATGAGAAAATTCAAAAGCATGGAAGCGGGGAGGACTGAACACTAGTTATAGGTACGCCCGAAAAAACTTTTAGACCGAGGGGAGCGAAGGGTATCCAAATTTCGGCCGCGCCCGAAATTAGCCTCGGTCTCGTTTTTTATTGAATAGACTTAGGTTTATCCTGAAGATTTAAAAGCTATGAAGCTGAAATTTTGCACAAAGGCTACTTTTTGCTGCATGCACTTTGTATGTTTGAATCGGTAAAATCGGACCACGGGGTCATGGGGCTGCCATACAAACCAAACCCCCAAATTAAGTTTTTGTAAGAAAAACTTTTTTATTTGTGCACCGATTTCAACCAAATTCCACGCAAATGTATTTCTATTGATGACACACAATATATGTGAGAATGGATCAAATCGGACCATGGTGTCATGGGGCTGCCATACAAACCCAACCCCCAAATTAGGTTCTTCTGTGAGAAATTTTTTTTTGTTCGTGCACAGAATTCAACCAAATTCCCCACAAATGTATTTCTATTGATGACACACAACATATGTGAGAATGGATTAAATCGGACCAAACCCTACGCCCAAAATTAGGTTCTTCTGAGAAAAACTTTTTTATTTGTGCACGAATTTCAAACAAATCTCACACAAATGTATTTCCATTGATGACACAAAACATATGTAAGAATGGATCGAATCGGACCATGGGGTAATGGCGCTGCCATACAAACCCAACCCCCCATTTTTATTCTTCTAAGAAACATTTTTTCCACCAATTTCACAAAACCTTGAATTAATGTGTCTTAATCAAAGCAACAAAAAAGGTAAAAAAAATGGGATCGAGCTATGAGGCCATGCTCCCGCATCCCCCAATAAAATTTTGCGAGTAAATATTTTTATTTGCCCACTTATTCCAACCAAACCCCACACAAATATGGTTTTGTCGACGCAACGGAACTTTTGAAGGGGGGGGGGGGTGTGTGTTAAATACAAGTCGTAGGTACGCCCGAAAAAACTTTTAGCCCCGAGGAGAGCGAAGGGTATCCAAATTTCGGTCGCGCCCGAAATTAGCCTCCGTCTCGTTTATTTGTCCGAGTGGTGCCGTACGGTGATCATGCAGTCTCGGTCCCTCTCTATGACCAGTTACATCAGTTTAAAAATCACGACATGGTGTAAATTTTTACGATTACCATTTGATTGTATAATTGCAAAAAAGTATATTCTTTTTCGTCCTCATATGGACAATAATCCGTTCCAGATTTAATATTGAATTTTGAAGTACCCTATATGTAATATTTGACAAAATATGTTAATATATATTTACATATATCGTCGCGTCGTGCTCACTTTATATGTAATTTTATGAAAGATCGTCGATGTTTCAATAAAAATAAACCTTTTCATTCACTCTGTGTCTGATTCACTTAATGTCTTTATCTTTATACATATGTAGAATTTTTCTGTTTGCAATTTCGTCCCACACAATAATATGTCATTTGAGATACTCCCATTGACAATTATCTTGCAATAATGTACTTTCATCACATTTTTTACGATACGTTTTATTATTTGAAAGTTTAAATAAATTCTTTCCAAGGCGGTTGTCTGTACCGCATTGAGTGTATAGAAGTGATCGTTTTATCTTTACTAGTAGCATTCTGAAAATTTATTTACGATCTTTAGTAACACCATCGAATTGTATAAGTATCTTTTCTTTCGTTCTTTTTAAAATGATCAATAAATGTCAATTTTGAAGCTACTGATATTTGATTGCTCGCGAGTGTATGAATGAAAAGAAAGCGTGTTTATATGGTGTAAACGATATGTGCAAGATTTTTGTGCGAGTCTAAAGAATATGTTTGAGTATGACATATACTACTACTATTTATTTATCACGATGCAAATAGTAATATATGTAGTTTTGCAAATATGTACGAGTATATTTATAATCAAAATAGATAGTCATTATCACAATTCACTTACATCAATGTCAACGAACCCGAAAAACAAAGTCTTGCCCTATTTTCTCAGTCCTTGGCACTGTGACCAATTTAGCCGTTTTCCAGCTAAATTTAGCCTACTGGCCGGCCGGATTTTTAGCCGGAATTGGTTTTCTTCTGTCGTTTTTTTTTACTTAGACCACTTTTAAATCTAATTTGCTTTGAAAATAGAATAAAATGCGAACCTCAACTTTAAATATTTACAACCAAAATAATTCATCATGGTGAACATCTGAACACTTATTGACGTGTATAAGCGTTCTTAAAAGTGTAAGCGGGACGGTGAAATGTATATGTAGTTAGAAATATAGGTTGATTCACTGAATTCTGAATTCAAGCATAAATTGTTTTTACTCTCTGGGCTCCCTCAGAGTAGCATGTAACTAAGTATGTACTATCAATGATCAGGGTGAGGGCATCCGGGTCTTTTTATAAAAACAATTTGTTTATTGTTTTTAAACCATATTCTGCTTTGCCAATTTATTTTTGATAATGATCATATTGATAACATTGAAGCTAAATTGATAGAAGAGATTATTATTGAAAAATTTCAAATAAAAAATAAGTAAAGCTGATCGAAAATTTCGATTAAATGTAATCTTGGCAGCAATGGTAACGATCGCAGCACAATTGCCGCTAAAACAACAACAACATTGCAGCATAATAATAAGACTATAGATAGGTCTGAACTAACTTCTGCGTAAGCCGTAGTTGACGGGTAGTACTCCAATATAATAATAATTTATAATAAGTATTTCGTAATATCATTGTTTTGTATGTTTTTGGCCGTTTTTCTAGCAGAAAGCTATTTAACCGGTTTTCCGGCTAAATTTAGCCGTTTTTTTTTTTAATTTTCAGTTGGCAATATGCGATATGCATACATTTTTAAAACGATAATTAGCTTGGTAAAAATACAACAGTGTGATTTTCTGTATAGGAGTTTCATTTATTTTTGTTGTACATAAAACTTAGGGTTAAATTTAAAGCAAACTAAAAATGCTCGACGGGCGCAAAACGCAAAGTGGGTCTGAAGAAAGGCGTCCAGGTCCCAAATTTTAAAATTACATACTACAATGTACCTACGTATTGCATTAAGTTCATAATTCAGAAAAATTTAAGAAAATCATTCTGATGTACGACAAAATTCATATGAGGGACTCAATGATAACTGGCGATCACATTATCACTATGGCGAAACCTAACCGTATTGCAAATATCGTCTCTCTTCGAAAACTTACGAGTAGTGGAAGACAAGAAGTAAGTATGTAGTAATTTTGCAATTTTGGTGAATAGCTGGGGAGTTTCATTTGCGACCGTAAAAAATAATGACGGTGGGACTACATTTTAGAATAAATTGTTTTGGGGAAAAAATCGTAATAAATTTTATTGGAAACGACTTTTATCAAAATATTCATCCGAAAGAAAAATCAAATTAATGGAGGCAAACAAAACATGGTCCAACAAAAGTCCATATAAAAAGAGTTTTCTTGAAAATGTTACGGTAACACTAGGTCGATGCTATCAAAATATCTCCAATAAGCCGGCAAAAAGGGATTTTTTCTGAAAAGAGCTGGACGAAATAATAAGCGCACTTCAAATAATTTAATTAAAATTGATTTTAATTCAAATTGTACAATCTGATTCGACACGAATATGGTGTTTTTTTACTACACAATATTCTTTTCAAATTAGACCATACAATTTGACTTAAAATCATTTTTATTTAATAAATTGAAGAAGTCTTTTTCAGTCGGTTCATATCAAGCTTTTATTATTTCATCGGCCTTTCACGTGAAATCCATCCAAATACAGTACAGTAGATTCTCGCTAACTTCGAAAAAATGAACTATCCAATAGCATGGTTTTCTCCATTGTTAATTCTAAAATTTGAACAGTTTGCCAATTTTTGCCTCTAAAATTTGAACTTTTTGGCAAATTTGCAACGCTATCCAAAATCACAGGCACAGATGAAGCCAGTAATGAAGGTTTAGTAATGAATAATGAAATTTGGATAAATATAGCTTTCATAAACGACATTTGCCATATACGTAACTGTATACAACAACAAGTTGTGAGTGAAAACCTAGTAAGTAACATGAAATGCTCGTAAATTTGAATTGAATCTGCTACTAATTGTTCGTGCTATCGCGAGTCTACTGTAGTGTTAACATTTTGATGATCGTAAAATCGCATTTGTGGTACCTGGTATTCTTCTTCTTCTTCCTTGCCTCGTTCTTTAGAGCACCGGCACACTACAAACTTTTAATCGGCCGATAGTTTGATCGTTCTTCTAATTAGCACGAGACCAAGTGAGATCAAGTGTGCGCACTTCCATATGGTCTCGTGCTGATTAGAAGAACGATCAAACTATTGGCCGATTAAAAGTTTGTAGTGTGCCGGCGCTCTTATACCGCTCCATGGTTTCACGTTGCTCGACCTGCGGTGTAGGCACATGGCGTTTTAGCGGTAATATCTCAGCATATTTCTACAGGCAGCTCTATCTTGGATCGTGTCATCGCCGAGACCAATGCGTTGTTGTTTCTGACACACACTACCTGGTACCTGGTATTCACTTTGCGCGAAAGTCTCCACACCGGTTTTTTGACATTCCGCTAGCGAAAACAATGCATTTGGTGTCATCGATCAGGCCTGCAAGTGCACATTTATCATGGATTGAATAACCGCTCTGTGGCTCACTTGGTTGAGTCGCACTCTATGCTAGTAATCTAGAGGTTCGGAGATCGAATCTCGGCGTGGTTCAAAAATTTCCGTACATGTGCGGATAGGAAATATATAGTGCCTTGTACTCCAATCACGAAATAATAGGGGTTAGCGTGCAAAAATTGGGGACTCCTCAAATTTTTGATATGTTATAAAGACAGGTGGGGTAAGTTAAAATCCAAGTTTGCGTCACTTTCCCCCCTGTTCTCCGCCGCTATCTTCAAAAAACCATTTAAAATCGGCCCTTTCATCAGTTTTTGGCCTGTAACTTCTTTACAGTCCATTTGAGCACAAAATCTGCCAAGACAATTTTTTAGAGGACAACATTTCCTACAAATTTAATCTAAGATGTTGTACTCTACAATCAAAATTAACAGAGTTATAGCGCCACGAAAATTGAGAAAATATCAAAAATCATGCCAATTTCAAATTCACAAAAACGCATTGTATACCAATAACTCATAGCCTCCTCTGTATTTTAGTATAGAGTTCTCGAAGTATGTTTTGAAATTTGTTAGTAATGATTTTAGGAATTTTTAGCATATTCTTTGCGCTATAACTCTGCCAATTTTGATTGTAGAGTAAGACTTGCCAGATGAAATTTATAGGAAATTCTGTGCTCTACACATTTCGTGCTCAAATGGACTGGGAAGGAGTTATAGACCGCAAACTGATAAAAGAGCCGATTTTGGATGGTTTTTTCAGGATAGCGGCGGGAGCACAGTGACGCAAACTTGGATTTTAACTTACCCCACCTGTCTTTATAACATATCAAAAATTTGAGAAGTCCCCAATTTTTGCAAGGTAAAATCTCCCCGTTGATTGGAGTATTGTAACATTATTTATTATACACTCCGAAATGATTTGCAATGTAACGTTGACTCGAAATTGCCTATAAACGGCTGAGTTAACGCACCATGGCTCCACATGGGGCTATACGGTACTGAGAAGAAGAAGATTGAATAACAGGCAAGTAAGTCTCTACAGTATTGTTTTTTCACTGGAGACATAAATGCTATCGAAAATTCAAACACCGGTGTGGAGACTGTGTGAAGTGAGAACCACTAACCGAATTCGATTTTAAACCGTATTTGCATGGATTTCACTTGAAATAACGGTGTTACTTACTCTAAGTACATAACAAGGTATAGTTACTTACTGCACTGGCATTAAAGAGGAAAAGCTTTACTTGAATAACTTCAAAATATTAAAGATACCACTTTTTTATCTAGTAGTCACATCTTTTCTAATATACATAAAAATCATACAAATCACTATATGTATAGGTATTCATAACTATGTACATAACAGTCTAAATTTAACTCACATCCGAGTTCTGACATTTTGCATATGACTTTGTTAACGATATGCCTCACTTAATATTCAGAACATGACTCCATAAATATTAGAAGATTTTTACAAGTCAAATTAACTTTCAATATGGCGGCAGAAATGTATAATTTGTTATTTTTTTCTATTTCTGAAGCGGTAATAACATATGAGACGAATGTGTATTTCTATATTTCCCTACAGTATTGTATACTACAGACAGACCGCGTGCAATTGCTGACGTTAAAAATGGCTGGATAAACATGACGTACGTATGTATACGCTATAGGAAGCAGTGAATACCTATACGTATTCTCGGATCTTTATGACGAAAAAATTACTCACACATCTATCATGTTTCTTTTTCCGTAATAAAATATGTCGAATAAATAACCTCATTTGATAAATTAATGGGCTTCAATCCACAAAGATACTATAGGACATTAATAAATTAGAATCCATCCACAATATGATGACCGAATCGACGAAGGATATTAATTGCTTCCAATTAACTTCTAGTGATTCGAATTCTTGCATGGACATTATAATTAATTCACTATAACAACAACAAACAGCAATACGCATCATTCTCTTCTTCTTTCAAATATAAATCAGTTAAAAGACGCTCTAGTCTAGAGCTTAACAAAAAAAAAAAAAAGACTGGCAGGGAAAAGCCTTGAATGTGCTAATGTGTTAATTACACCCGATAGATATTATTCCATAAAACACCTTCAGATATTATATTAAGATGTTGACCATATTTGAAACTATATTTTTTTTCGGTAATGCGCGACGATGTCTTGGATGTTGTTTTTAAATGATATCGATAAATCAAGGTAGGACATTTGACACGTTTTTCTATGAGAATTTAAATATTTTTGAGATATATTTTCCCAGTTTCATTTTTTTTTTGTTGGGAGTTAATGAAGATCTCATTCGTTGACGCGGATACTCTATACTCATATACAAAAGAGGTGTATCTGTAGGTTGATTAATCTTATTCGGGAGAAAACCACAGTTGTATGGCAAACGCGTCGTTGACTTCTAGGGTGACAAATGTGCTTTTTCGGGTAGATAACGTTCAACATAGCTTATTTATCAAGAACTTGTTTTCTTTTTTATCGAGTTTGGTCATTAATTGATGTCGGTTTTTTTTTTTCAAAATATAGACGTAAGGATAGACTGGTTAGCTTTTGGGAAAACATCAATGCAACATAAAGTATTGAGGTGAAATTTACGATATATTTAGGCGCTTTTGCTGGTATGTATACCACATTTTGAATAGAAAGGCAAACCTGTATCATACATTTAGGAAAGCTTGGACTTATCAAAACTTTTTATACGTTCACGTATCGATTTGAAAATGTTCATGGACTTTGATAAATTCGAATAACCCAATAGGATTAAAGTTGGTACATAGGGTAACCTGGCCAACAGTAGATCGTTTTTTGCTTGTTGCCCTGTTGCTGACAGTAGCGGCACATTAGGTATAAGATTATCAGAAAGAGACTTTTCAAATAACAGCTTTTTTGAAAGGCAAAAATAGGCTTTGAAAATAACTTTCAGAATGATTCAATGTGTACCATGGGGTGTACACATACACAGTGGATCACCTTGTGGTGCACAGTGAATCAACGTGAAATACATAGTAAATGTGGAATGTTTTATGGTATTATTAAAAATTAAAAATGCTCATAATATTTACGTTATTCTTGTTGTATATAATAAAAATAACACTGAAAACAAAATACAAAAAAAAATAAAATTAGTACGTAAAATTTTAATAAAAAAATATCATGATAATCATAATCATAAAGAAAATCGCTTTTTAATTTATATAAACTTGACATATCTAAAATATTCTTTTAAAAAAATAAGATTATATGGATAATTTCTGACAAATATTGATGATGAAAAATGTATATTGAATTTTCCATGATCCACTGTGTACCAGATTGCTTTGATTCACTGTTGACCATAGCACAAACAAACAAAATCACATCGAAAACTTTTGAACTCCATTTATGAGCATCAAAATACATGGCGCGTAATAATCCTCTATTGTAACTCTTATCGATGGCAAGACCCTAGAAACAGTTCTTAAAACTGTTTTCAAGATTCATTAAAAATACTCAACCGAAAAAAAATTACTTTCTAATTTCAAAAACATGAAAACCCCATCACAAGATCTCTCGATGGAAAAAATCGTACTGTTAATATGTTTGTTCAAAGGTAAGTTAAAACGTAAATTTTTCTCCTCTGCAACATTTGCCTTGCACGATTTTCAAGCATATGAGATCAAATGATTCACTGTGTACACTGATCCACTGTCGACCAGTTTACCCTACATATGTATTTTGCTCCAGACTAATTACGTCAAAAATAAGTACGAGTATCTTGGAAGATTTGTTACATCTTTCTATGAAATTACATTTAATTAGCCGTATGCATGCTGCCTTCAACGTGTATCTTATCAACTCCAAATCAAATAATGTTTGTAGAGTTTTCAGGTTCCTCCCCAATATAGAAAGAATTAAGCATTATTATTGGTCGTGTGGCCGGGTCCTTTAATGGTTTGCGGTTAATATACCCCCAAAGTCACATTGTATTATGTTTTCACCGTTATCATAGGCATTATAATCACAATAATCGCTGTTCCTGGCAGTAATAGAACTAGTGGAAGGATAAAGTCTACCGTGCACGTTTTCTATATTATCTACACCCCAAAAAGTTGGATGACGGATGTCAGTAATACGTTAGTTGCATATGATCCGATGGTGTCAATTTACCTGTAAAACATTCAAAATAATTACCTCGTAATTTAGAAGATGGTGTGTTTGTCAGTCAGTACAACGTTGTGTTTGAAAAGGGTTGAAAAATAATAAATTCGTTGTAACTGAGATGCATTTCGTGCAAAGCAAGCCAAAGGCATATTTAAACTTATTAGAAATTATTACATTTCAGAGTCTTGTTTACATAAATTTTTGTGACTCCATAATGTAGACGCTTTATTTCGAAATAAAAAAAATGACTGCAGAAAGTGGATAAAAAATACAACTAATTTAAACGCAATTTCACTTGCATCTAGAGACCGCCAATTAGATTGAAATCATTACGTATGAACTAATTAACAAAATCCCATTCCTTTTAGAAAAACGCTGAATCAGTGCCTATGTATTTATAAAAAAATTGGTAGACACATCGCCACATGATATCCTAAGAAAGCATTTTTTTCTACGTGTTAGGTGCATTTCAGCCTAACATATAATAACAATAACTCGTATTCAAAAAAAACTCCTTGCAAAAAAAAAAAACATTTTTATGTGACTAAACTGCAACTAATTTGGGCGAATCGCTGTGTCATGGCGAGATACCACAGGGTGCAAAACCATAATTTTACTCTGTTTCCCATGCTGGTCCACTACATGGTTCCCATTTGCAACAGGACAAGAGATTTTTTATATTGCATTTTTGGGTGAAGTGATACCTGTGTGCGAAACTAAGTGTGGGTGTGTGGCTACAAAGCCATCCTGTTCGGTTGAGAAACGAGGTAGACGATATGGCACTAGTAATATTTTTTTTGCACGAAATGTCATGGAATTGATTGAACACTGGCCAGAAAATATTTGTACACCTGCATCCATTAAATAGCCAGGTAAATTGATATACATAGGTACAGCGTTGTTTCATTTTAAATTTGTCTAAAATTTAAATTCAATTTTTTATTTATTTTGTATGTGCTGCATGTCTTTATGATTCGATTAAAATTTAATATCAATGTTAATCGTATAATGCAGATGTTTGAAGAATTTTTAGAGGGTGAAAAGAAAAATGTAGGTAGGTACTCTATTGTTTTTGACGTAAAAAAAAACGGTAAAAACCACTTATCCCGAAAGAAGTATGATCCAATTAACTGCATTGAAATGTATAACTTTACTGGTTCTGTCAATTTCTTTTGGTCGTTCTAATATGTATGCGATAATTCATTGCCAATATTTGTGAATATATCGTTAGTCTTACGATTTGATTTGCTATAAATAATTTTTGTGTAGGACGCCGTACATTTTTTATGCTTGGGAAACCACTTCGAAAAACTGCAGATCACAGAAGTGGATAATTGACACAGTTCATTAAAACCCAATAACAAAACAAAACTAACAAATAGAAACTCCCTATTGAGAAATCTTATCCCAGTTTAGATAGATAGATAAAGTAAATTTAAAATTATATGCATGATGATTTGACCAAAAACAAATTATTTTTCCATCTCCATTTTGTCCAACTTCTTCCAACGAGAGCGAAACCATTGACCGTTGATCAACGAAAACGAGATAGTTTGCATTCTCCTTATCAGAAAATCGTGCCGATGGTAGAGAATCTCACAGTAAGATTGGGTTGATATGCTAATGATTTCAATATTGTTTAACTTCGCTCACAGTTAATTCTTTTGAAGAATATGCCGGGAACTCCACCTGGATGTTGCTCCGAAATTGCTGATCACTTTCCTAGTATATCGAGCACAGCGAGGCAATACGGCTAGTAACATTACTGCTGACGGTTCCAGTATCAGCATCATCATCAGGAAGGTCGTTTAGTGCTTTGCGACACGTCTTAAAACATCTGACACATATATTGCTCCTCCATGTTCACAGGGAGCGAACAGGGATTTTAAATCTGTCAAAAATCATGAAAGAACTCGTTTCCCGAGGACACCGGAAAACAACCTTTGGAAAAATCGTGTGACCTTTAATTTTATAAAATTATACAAAATAGAAAATATGTTTATAATCTTCAACGCTTTGGAATTACAATGGGATCGAAATAGGTAGAAACGAAGCTTAAAGGTTATTCTCATCTTGATTGCTGTTGTTCTCTAATATGTTTCGGTATCGTTTCACCGGATATTAAAGAGGTAGAGGTCCAGTATATGGTGACCGCCTAATTTAATATGAATTTGAGAAAAAAATCTTGCCCCCTCAGTAAAAAATTCGTTCCGGCGCCACTGGATGATTAAATAAAAAATACCGGCGTACAGAGGGCTGCGCCCGCAATACGAGGGTTTTTTTTTAGAATTTCAATGCATAGTGAATATTTTTTGTACATATATTTTATAAGCAATAAATAAGAATTGTGCACAACATTAATGAAATGCTTCCTGTAAATCTATTTTTGGATTGGTCTAAATAAACGCGTTCCAGAATTAAAGGCGCTAGTCACCACCTTTAATTAGACCAATCCAAAAATAGATTTACTATTTACCCAGTTTGTATAAAAGAACTCCAAGGCAAATACAAGCATTTTTCGATTTAAGATTTCTGATGGCCTTTGAGCAAAAAGAAACTCAGGCAAATGTAAGGATGGCTTGGCTTTATATATGAACTCAATTATTAGCTGTAAATCTACTGTTACTGTTTTTGTAATCAAGGAAAAGCAGCTTATATGAAATGATTCCATTGTTTCCCCTGACATAAGAGCCCACGCCCACGCGGTTTCCTATTTGTATTGAACAAGTATACTTTTGCAGCTATTCAGGGACACCCTGTTAACTTGGTCCTACAAACTTCAAAAATATTTGTGGCAAACACTATTACCATTCTATGCATTTCCACCAAATTACATGCTCATTGTTTCATCAAGTTAAAAGATATGCATTGAATAAATGCTTAAGAGGCTTCCCTTGCATTGTGAAAGGCCCTTACTAAATACTTACTTGGCTATATTTCCGGTTTGGATACAGCTATTCCAATGAAAAATCGTAGACATATTTTTTTTTAGCAGAATTTTTATATTTGGAAACCTACATACGAACAAATTGAAATTTTACAAATTTACTGTTATTTACTTTTCCTTAGCAAAAGTCAACAGTCTTAATATTTAGCGTATATGTATAAGGCTATACTGACCAATCTTTGTGCAAAGTTTCATATCGATCCATATAACGGTTTAGAAAAACGGAGGTTGAAAAAGAAGTTTAACTTTAAACGCCAATAAGTTTTTTACCGTTACTCGAAACTGGAAAATTTTAACTGATATGAGATGTACTCGTTTAGATCTTTGATTTAAATACCCGATTGACGTATATCTCCGATAAAAACTAAAAATGTCGACTTTTTTCAAATGTTCGGGACACCCTGTTATCTTCTTCCTACTAACTTCTAAAGTATTTGTGCCAAAGACTGTAACCATTCTACATATTCCTATCAAATTTCATGACAATCGGTTGAGCCGTTCGCGAGTTATTTAGTGAACAGATGGACAGACGGACAGACGGTCGGACGGACGGACGGACAAAATTGATTTCATAAGGGTTTTTTGAAAAAAAAATTCTAAAAAACCCTAAAAACTGTACAAGTACCTGACCTTGGCAGAAGTTGGAGAAAATTGAAATGGAAAAATAATTTTTTTTTGGGTCAAATCACAAAAATTTGATTTTGAAGCTCTGTAAAAATCAAACTACTTATCTGATTTTAGTACGGGTATTTTTATTTTGTAGGTAAGTTTGTTGGCTGCGGTAATTAATTATCTTACGAGTGTTTCACTATTCTAGAGAATCTAGTTTTGGAAATATGGTATTTTTAGTTACACGATTAAAGGGTTAAAATTTGGGGGTATGTCCTGTACACCGTTTTTGCTGGAAATCACATGAGAAATCATTTTCCTGTGCGTTTATTTGGGAGTTTCCGGACACCATGTATTGAGTTCTCTAATTACTAATTTATTATAAAAAAAAACATTTTGGACATATTTCTGTAAATTTTTTTGCAGCGCAATTAAAAATTAACTGGAAGCTTTCAGAGACTAATGCTGAGTCTGTAATAGTTGCTAATCAAAGATCAAAATATATAAAATAAAATTGATGAAAAAAGCATAAAAAATAATTTAAACTCGAGAAATCAAGATAAACAAATCGGTTCCGATTCTGATTTTAAACGAACTAATTACCTTGACATGTGTAAGGGCCCATTTACATACATGGATGTATATAGGGCAAGGTTCAAAGGCTCAATTTGGTGCTCTTGCTAGTTTAGACATAGGGAAAAAAATTTGATGCAAAGTCATAAAAGGCGTGAAATTTCAATATCATCGAATAACTTCAAGCCACCAATATAATCCTCTGCTGCTCTGGAAAAGGTACTGCAATCTCCAGCCGATAGCGCAGCGGGATATCGCGACTACTGCTCCTCTAAATATTATCGTTGGCTGCAAGCTAGATATACATTTCTGCCTGTCAGATACCAAAGTGAGTACGATATGTTTGCCGGATGGAAAAAAGACAACAGAAACCAATTTTCATGTGTAATGTTAGCAACCCATCATCAAACATTATATGCCCGCGCATAGTAGTATGAAGATATGTCCGTAAAACATAACATGGTTGGCCATAATAAGGCAATCTACTGCATTTCAACCAAGGCAATGCTATAGTCGCGAGAATTTGTCAATGACCGAATATATAACCTCCAGTTCTTACAAAATATATTACCGTTGCTGACCAGGCGATTTTTTATGATGTAGCGTGTCGTAGCGTCGCGCAAACTTGGAAGCCTGATATTTGTCACTTCCAATTTGTATCGAACCGATTCCTTCGCGTGATATTATAAATGTTCCCTTGTGTCCCTTGAACCCACTGTTGATATTTTGTGAACGACGAATGCGAATAAGGTATGGCGGCATAACTAATCAAACCGCGGGTGGTAAGCCATCAGTTAGATAAAAAGTCAGTTACGATGCTTATGATTTTATGCGGTAGTCATGGTTTTCTTATTCCTTACTATACAATTGATAAGTTATAGGCCAATTCATTAGAGTCCCTGAATAAATATTATTTATGAAGTTATTCAAAATTAATTAAAAAAACATCTGAGCTCTCATATAAACAATCAGAAATATGTAGGTACATGTCCTAATTGCCAGATTTTCAAAATCACAGTGTGTAAATGGCATCGCCTGCCATGACGCGAATCAATCTCACGTCTCTAGATTTTATTAGCATCCTAGAGTGCGTCTAAGACCCAGAGTCAATATACAATGCTCCCATTCGTTTCTTTCTCCTCTTAATATGAGCGGATAATCCAAATTTGTCAGGAGTTATCCCTATATACATCGGTTATTCAGGGAAAAGATTTGGCTAAAAAGTTAGGAATTCTATTCTTTAGGCAGAAACAGATTTAAATAAGAAAATTTTTTTCGCAGTTCGACTAAAGGTCACTGAAAGACGTGTTATTATAAATAGAACGGATTTCGTACGAAATTCAAATCAGCAGTAACAATCAAAATATGTATCACATTTTTCGACAGGTTAAAATCGACGAAATCCAAATCATCCATTCATATGTTTTATTGGTATTAAAGCTCATCAACTATTCACTGGGAGCCATAAGATTTATTTTATATTTTTCACTGGCCCGATTCACAAAGTTAGAGTATGTATTTGGACATAAACACGACATCTGGGAGCATAACAAAACCTATTGATTCTATTGTAGACCATTGAGTAAATAAAATTATAATAAGAGCGTTCGTTTGCTCATCGCAGTTAACTCTAACTGAAGAAAATGTTCGCGGGTAACTTTCCGGTTAAGACCAGCTGACACCGCACAGTTGTTTTGCATCTTTGTCTCATTCTCGTCGGGTTATTTTTTAGATTTGGTGGAATTATTCACAAAAAAGACGATTATTTATTTGCAAAATCTAAGAACACCATAAGCAACATACGCACTAGGCCTGTTCGGTACCGAGATTTCAGTACCGGGTTTCGGTTTTTTTCAATACCCGGTACCACAAGCGGTTTCCCTGACTCAGGTTTTTTTTTCAGTACCGACGGTTTTTTTAACCATAAGCCGGTTTTTTTGAGTACCGGGTTAAAAACCGACTCAGGTTTTTTTCAGTACCGACGGTTTTTTTTTTTAACCATAAGCCGGTTTTTTGAGTACCGGGTTAAAAACTGGTACCAAAAAACCGGCTCATGGTTGAAATGAATCGTTCTTTTTAACTCGGTACCAAAAAACCGACTCGTCGGTCGGTTTTTTTTAACTCGGTACCAAAAAAACCGGGATATCGGTACTTTAGAATATCGGGTCCGGTACCAAGTGAACACCGGTTTTGTACCGGGATCCCGGTTTTTGGAACAGGCCTAATACGCACATTTGTTTTGAATTGTTATTTTTCACAAGTACACCAACATAGAAAAACAAAATTTTCTTGCTTTTTCCATATGCATCAGCCATCGTACATTTCATTTTCCTAATCTGTATCCCGTGTAGTGTAGTGGCACGGGTGAAAGTTATTTGGGTAAATGCCATTTTTTATATGAAATGGAAGCTTTAAAAAAAATTCTAAGTCTGTAATAGTGGGATATCCTTACTCAAAACTACACGCGATGAGCAAAATAACGCAATTGATATACATATAAATATTGGATACAATAATTGTAGGATAGAAGATACATTTCAACTAACGACATTACTAATTGGAGGGAACCATTAATCTTCCAGAGCTTTGTCAATTAGTGTTTACCATAAATAATTATTTTTTATGCGTTGAGCTAGTTTTCAGATGGCCCAAAACGATTTTTTTCCCACTTATTCGATTTGAAGCAGCCTATGAACAACTTAATCTTTGGGTTGCTCTAAATCTAAATGTAGGAAAAAATCTAACTTGTCCAGTCCAGTCACATCAATATATTCCTCCTCCGAAATTCTAGTTTCTGTGTTGTTTTATATGGTTTGTGTTCCATTCTCTAAAAATGATATCCCGTGAATTTCTCACACAACATTGCATTCACCCTGTCGTCCTCCCATATGTGTTTACCATTACCGTTTATAACTATCTTTTGTAAATGTTCGAGCCGACATCAGAGTGTTAACCTGTTGTTCCATGTCCATGTCCATTTCGAATCAAGTCTAATAAACTACTTCAGATTATCGTATTACTGTATAGGAACACTTGCTGTTAAATCAATATTTATGTATCGGATGCATATTTTGGTTGTAGATAACATGTTTCGGTTTTGAAAAATTTATTTTTAATAGTGTTTTTATTTAAATTTTATTATTATCGTAACGCTTCTTTTGTCGGTCGTTTTCTTTCCAGTCCTATTTCTATCGGGACATGAAATTAATATTATTATAATGAATCAGAGGGTTATGAATGAAGCATAGGACACGTTTCGTGAGTCTAAATTGAGAGTGTTATGTGTACTATGCTCAGTTAAGATTATCTGAAATCAATATAAAATCTAAATTAAGTGCATTTACGATATGAATGGAAGAGTACTGCAGTAGCGATGCAATAAAACGTGTAACGCGCATTGTGTAGAAAACGCCTACACGCGAATACGCAAACTCCAATGCAGACATTCAAATTGCGAGTAATGAATGCAATATTGGCTTCATACTGGCTTTATAAAGTGCTTTCTTAAAGAAACATTTACGTTTGCTAGGGGATTTATGTTCGTTTTAAATGCAACTAGACTAAACGTATAGTATACAGTCAGAACTCGACTTTCAGGAAGATCTGTGGCCCTGATCTTAATGTATGTATGTAAAATACCTAGAGAAGTAAACATTTTATATATAGAACATTTTTGTCTGTCTCGTATGTTGTCCGTACATGGGTAAAATATTTACCATAAATTTCTTCTTCTTCTTCCTTGCCTCGTTCTTTATACCGCTCCATGGCTTCGCGTTGCTCGACCCGCGGTGTAGGCACATCGCCCGTTTTGGCGATAATATCTCAGCATATTTCTACAGGCAGCTCTATCTTGGATCGTGTCATCGCCGAGACCAATGCGATGTTGTTGCTTTTTCATTTGACACATCCAGGTGTTCTTCGGTCTGCCTCTGGCCTTGGGTCCATCAAGGGGAACTTCCATTGATATCGCTTTCTTTGCGGGGTTCTCAGGCGTTCGCCGTTGAACATGGCAATACCAATCCATTTGTCGGTCTTCGAGCTTTTTGGTTATTGGTTGGTCTATGGACAAGCTGCCTCGGATGTATAGCTACTCTTGATGTGGTCCCTTTTCGTTACACCAGCTGACATGCGTAACATTTTCATTTCAGTCGCTGTCATTTGTTTCGCGTAACCTTCATACATGGTCCAGCATTCTGATCCATACATGAGTGCGGGACGTACAACCGTTTTGTACAACTTGCCGCATGTAGCTCCGTTGTTCACGCCAGTGCCGGATTAAGCAAGCGCGGGGCCCGTGGCAAATGTTGAGCGCGGGGCCTATGGAACTTCGATTAACCAAACTACTAAAGGGGTTCTAAAATTAATATTTCGGTTTTATTAGTAATTTCTCAAGAGGTTTAGGAAAGCGGCTAGCAGCTAGCAAATATCAACACTTCAGCCTATGGCAATATACGACGAATGTGCAATAAAAGAATTGCTATTATGTATGATATTTAGAGGTACAGTGTTTGGCAAGCTATTGTGCTCGTGATTCTGTGAACTCTCGGCATTCTGCATTTACAATTTAGAAATGTATTCTTATTAATGGGAAGCTTTAAAAAAAATCAATCTAAAATGAAGAAGACTATTACCTTACATAAATTGATTTTATTTTGGGTGAAAAATAAACATTTTTGCGTAAAAACTACAAGTTAATACATTTGGCATCTATTCGCAAAACCGACCAATTTACGCCGAAATTCGCATCTATTTCGTAAAATCGAAACTTCCGAACTTCTAATGACAATGTGTTAGGAACACACATATTGTGAAGGAGAACTGAGACAGATACAGGACGCACAGTGATTCACATTCTTGCGGGACAAAAATCAAACGAGTGAGAATGCGATTACTGATGATTTTGATGGGCAATAAATTTGCATGTATCAATAGAATATAGAAAAAAACAATTATATCCCTCATGCACAGTGGCCCTTTCAACTTATTATGAAAAATGGGGGCAAAACTATCTGTTTTGAAAATGATTCAAAATTGTTTCGCAAAAATGTTTTTATTGACGTTTGTAAGTTTTCCAAGATTTTTTTTATTTTAATTAGTAAAACCGACAGACAAATGTAGACAAATTATATTTATTCGTCGAAGAAGAATTTATTTTTGGACGACCTCTGAAAAATTAAAAATTCGACATTTATCGAAAAGTGATAAACTATGTGCGATTGAATTGTCCCTTGTCAGGTTTACCCAGGTTCATAAAAGGTAACAACCAAACGTCTAGCTAAAAAAGGCCAATAATAAAAATACTAACGGCCAAATTAACATCTACTACATTTATTCGGTTTTACTAATTAAAATAAAAATCTTGGAAATCCCACGCACTTAAATGTAAAGCAATTTTGAATCATTTTTGAAATAGGTAATTTGGCCCGAAATTTTCATAACGTTTAAAACTGTACGCCACTGTGAATTATAGATATAATTGTAATTTCTGAAATTGATGGATGTGTGCAAATACATTTCCCAACATGAACTTCAAAAATCGTATGTCCCGCTAGAATCTGAAACACTCTGGACGTAGGTTTACGGGAATGCCCTTATGAATTAGAAAGAAATATTTGTGTATTTTTATGCAATATTAATCTTGCTCTAATTTTGGAATACCCTGGCTTAAATTGTTCAACGATAACGTGTTATAACAATTTAGAAAGAACTGGCTTTTAAAATTTCGTTGGCATCTTGGCTGTTATAATTTTTTTTTGAGAAAAACGCGGGGCCCCTCAAAGCGCGGGGCCCGTGGCATTTGCCACCTTCTGCCACGTGGTTAATCCGGCACTGTGTTCACCATCGAGCCAAGGTACTTGAACTTGGTACAAGACTTAAGCTGCTCTCCTTTGACGTACATTTCTGGTATCGGTCCATCTGGGTCTGAGAATGGGCAGCATAAGAACTCAGTCTTTGTTATACTTACCCTCAGTCCATGCTCCTCCAGAATGTCACACCATTTTGTAAGTGCAGCTTGCAAGGTAACGATGTTTGGGCTACTGAGGACTATATCATCGGCAAAAAGAAGAGATATTTCTAGGCCGTCGGATATACGTGTTAATAAGTAGCACATGATGATGTTGAAGAGCAACGGACTCAATACACTGCCCTGGTGTAATCCGACATTCACCGGAAATTCTTCTGATTCACCGGCTGTGCATCTAACCTTAGTCATAGCTCCATCATACATGTCTCGTATCATCGTGACGTATGCGTCAGGGACATTAAGTGCTCTCAAGGCCAACCATATCAGATCACGAGGTACTCTATCTAATGCCTTTTCCAAATCGATGAATACAAAGTGCAAGTCCTTTCGTGCTGCTCTATACTTTTCCATCGCAATACGAATGCACTGAATCGCATCGACTGTAGATCGACCTTTAACAAAGCCGCATTGATTGTCATTCAACCGCACAATCTTTCTCAATCGGTTGCAGACAACTCGCTCGTAGATCTTCAGTGTATGAGGTGTTAACTTTATAGCCCTATAGTTGTTGAGTTTGCGTGAGTCTCCCTTGTTCTTATAGAAAGGAAGAAGAAAACTTTCCCTGAAAGCATCAGGCATCGGTTGCCCACCTTTGATTTTGTTGAAGAGAACTGTGAGCCAACTAAGCCCGAAATTTTCCATTTTCAACCAAAATTCCGCGGGTATTTTGTCCGGTCCGACTGCCTTTCCGCGTTTCATCTGATGCATTGCCTCCATCACCTCTTCCTCTGAGATATCTTCAATATTTGTGGTATTCGGCTCAACATCTCGAAAAGCTGCTCGAGGAAATTCTTCATTTAGAAATTCGTCAAGATACTCTCGCATCCTGCTACAAATCGTCAATCAGCAACATTCCTTGCGAGTCCTCCACGTACTTTGGCGCCTGTATTTCCCGAGCGTTCCTTCGCCTTCGCCTTTGGGCTGCGACCCTATATATCCTGGCGTCGTGCTTAGGTCTCTCGCGCAAAGACGGTCCTTCGGTCGCAGTCTGAGTTTCTAATTCTTGGTAGAATTTCTCAGCTGCCTTCGCCTTTGCTTGAGCTACCAAACGCTTTACGTTTTTCC
Source organism: Microchrysa polita (assembly GCA_949715475.1). Lineage (NCBI taxonomy): Eukaryota > Metazoa > Arthropoda > Insecta > Diptera > Stratiomyidae > Microchrysa > Microchrysa polita. The sequence goes on along the minus strand of OX454418.1, from coordinate 84,640,519 downwards.
GGCATTGCATATAATTTTCGCGAAGTTGAACCCGTTCGGTTTCACTGCTTGACTCACATTTCGTCCATGCCTTAAATGCGTTCGATTTGGCTTGCACTGCTTCCTTAGTTTCGGTGTTCCACCACCATGTTTTTTCTTCGTGTGGAGTGGACCTTTCGAAACTCCAAGTGCCTTTTCCGCCTCACCTACTGACATGTCAGCGAAACTATTCCACATTTGTGTTGGACTGCGCTCGGTGCAGTTTGTGTTGTTTTGAAACCACTTCGTCATTTTATCAATGAATGGAGTTACTACAGGTTCAAAGCTGTCGTTTGTGAGATTGTGCCACTTGATTTTTTCGACAGGCTTGGGAGTTCTTCTATTTCTTGCTCCTCCTACTTTCAAAATAAATTCTGACAGGAGCAAACGATGTTGGCTAACTACTGATTCACCCAAGATCACCTTGCAGTCTTTTACCCACCATAAATTTGATTCGCTAAAATTAATTGTACGACTTTCAATTAATTTTATGGGATTTGTCTAATTACCCACTAGAATAGAACACAAAACACATCACGAAAAAAAAGCAGTAGGTGCAACGATAAAATTGCAATGTTTGCTTAGTTATTGAAGTGAATTCAAAATAAGAGCTTTTTTTCAAAAACGTTTAAAAAAAAACATCGTGTTGATCAATAAAATTAAATACAAATAATATAAAAAATACTCATTTTTAAGAAAGTACATAAAGCATTTTTTTTATGTTGGCAAAATGTAGTAGGCTCTGTAACGAAGGGCGTTGGACATCAGAAGATGCCCAGGAGACGGAGCCAATGCCTCTATAACCGTGAGGGTTAGGCAATGACGATAGGGCTCTCCAACTAGCGAGCAGCGGCATGTGCTTGCTGTAGCTCAGTATCGGAGTTACGGGTGGGGTTTGCGCCACTCGTTGCCCCTGTCCTTTTACAAGAAACGGGATATCGCAAGCCTGCGGGATTACAACACGAGGGTTAAAATTGGGGTAATTATCGCGAATAGTAACCGGCGAGCAAAGGTGCCATCTTATTGCGCGGATGGCGACGGGTCCCGGCAAAAACTATACCCACTAATTTATAAATTTTACCCGTCCTGAAGCGCCCTTGGTCGAACAAAGAAATATAGGGCTCCTCCCTTTGCACAAAACCGGGGGTGAGGATCAGCACTTCAACCCATTATTCACCCCTGGAATGGGGGCGGGGGGCAAAGCGGTGCGGCCGGCATTATAGCGTATTAATTAAAAATCTGCATGTAATCTTGATATCACAACACAACACAATCACCGAACGCCATTGGTCCTTCACTTCCGGAAAGGACCCAAAAACAGCAAAAAAAAAAAAACAAAAACTCCTCTTCCTTTAGTCCATAGACGATCAAAAAATATTTCAATACCGCTCGAAATTGGATGCACAACTTCGGTCGCCGAGCGATCATCACATAAATTGTCTCTACGAACACGTACCTTTAGGAGTGCCCTTCTACCTCGTAAGAGTAGCTGATCCTAGACTAAAACTGATTACTATAGATATGTGGATCACATCCATAACCAAGGAAAACTAAATCGACTCTAATAAAATTCATGGTAGAGATGCTCCAAAGGCAAATAATTTACGTATCATTACTCGCTAGTTTGTCGACAGATATCTGTTACTTGATTTCTTGAGTCTGAGTTAAAAAAAGTAAAGGTTTTCTCACTTAAACCATTTTGAATGTTCTTAGTAACTGTGGTTAGCCATTCCGATCAATAGGTCATCCATCCTATATCCTTTTTCCAACATTGTGAACATATTTTTCTTAGCTGAGCAATCAATCGATATTTTAATACTCTCCAATAACTGGATTATGGGCAGCACCCGCTCTAGCACTTACGCCGCCCCGGGCAAAACTGCCGCATCTAAGATTTTTTTTTGAAAATGTTCATGGGATGTGTCGACTTCTGACACATTTTGAGTTATTTGAATCCCACCTAGAAATAAGTTTTCCATTCCTAAGATTCCATACGAAAACAGAAGAGATACCGGAAAAGAAGAGTCGTTCCTATCCAACTCAACCTTTATGTTCATTGAGTGCTGAATGTAGCCTTTTTTAGGGTTTTTTTAGAATTTTTTTTCAAGAAACCCTTATGAAATCGATTTTGTCCGTTCGTCTGATCACTAAATAACTCGCGAACGGCTTAACCGATTGTCACGAAATTTGGTAGGAAAGTGTAGAATGGTTACCGCCTTTGGCACATATACCTAAGAAGTTGGTAGGAAGAAGATAACAGGGTGTCCCGAACGTTTGAAAAAAGTCGACGTTTTTAGTTTTTATCGGAGATTGACATATGGGTATTTAAATCAGAGATCTAAACGAGAACATCTCATATCAGCTAAAATTTCCCAGTTTCGAGTAACGGTAAAAAAGTGATTGGCGTTTCAAGTTAAACTTCCTTTTCGACCTCCTTTTTTTCTAAACCGTTATAGGGATCGATATGAAGCTTTGCACAAAGATTGGTCAGTATGGTCTTATAAACGTTAAATATTAAGACTGTTGACTTTTGCTAAGGAAAAGTAAATAACAGTAAATTTGTAAAATTTCAATTTGTTTGTGTGTAGCCCCTCTTAGGTTTCCAAATATGAAAATTCTGCTAAGGGTTTTAAAAAAATTACATAGGGAATATGTCTACGAATTTTCATTCGAATAACTATATCCAAACCGGAAATATAGCCAAAAAAGTATTAAGTAAGGGCCTTTCACAATGCAAAGGAAACCTCTTAAGTATTTCTTCAATGCACATCTTTTGACTTGATGAAATAATGAACATGAAAATTTGGTGGAAATGCATAGAATGGTAATAGTGTTTGCCACAAATATTTTTTAAGTTTGTAGCACCAAGTTAATAGGGTGTCCCTGAATAGCTGCAAAAGTATACTTGTTCAATACTCATAGGAAAGCTTGCGTGGACTCTTATGTCAGGGGACACAATGGAATCATTTCATATAAGTTGCTTTTCCTTGATTAAAAAAACAGTAACAGTAGGTTTACAGCTAATAATTCATTTCGTATATAAAGCCAAGCCATCCTTACGTTTGCCTGAGTTTCTTTTTGCTCAAAGGCCATCAGAAATCTTAAATCGAAAAATGCCTGTAGATTTGCCATGGAGTACTTTTATACAAACTGGGTAAATAGTAAATCTATTTTTGTATTGGTCTAATTAAAGGTTGAACAGAATGAAAGGCGCTAGCCTGTCATTCTGGAACGCGTTTATTTAGACCAATCCAAAAATAGATTTACAGGAAGCATTTCATTAATGTTGTGCACAATTCTTATTTATTGCTTATAAAATATTTGTACAAAAATATTCACTATGCATTGAAATTCTAAAAAACCCTCGTATTGCGGGCGCAGCCCTCTGTACGCCGGTATTTTTATCATTATGAACTTGAGAACGTCAATCTAGACTGCAATTTCCCGAGGAAGACGTACTGGTGATGTAGTGGTCGTTAAGAAATGCGCCTAAAAAGATTTAACGGAAACACTATATTACTGACAAATCCAAAAGGTAATCTAAGGACAGCTTACGTCCCTAAGGTTTCAGTAATGCCAAGTTGATCCCCCTATAGTGACTCAATATCGGTAATCTCACGGAATACTACTGAGTGAAATGAACTGAGACGAGAAACCAGGGTATGTCGTGTGCTTTGTTTGCTTTACTAAAAACGTTTGGTGCTGTTTTTTGGTTTTGGTAAATTTTTCGGCCATTAAACACAACTTTAAAAAAAAACGAGACCGAGGCTAATTTCGGGCGCGGCCGAAATTTGAATACTCTTCACTCTCCTCGGGCTAAAAGTTTTTTGGGGCAAACCTATGACTTGTATTTAATCCTTCCCCATTCTTTTCCTTCTGTTTTCGCAAAATATTTGATATTGACAAATTCTGTGGCGTCGATGAAACAATATTTGTGTGAGGTTTGGTTGGAATAAGTGGTAAAATAAAAAAAAATATATCAGAAAACTTTATTGGGGAGATGCCAGAGCATGGCCCCATAGTACGATTCCATTTGTTTTACTTTTTTTTTGTTTTGATAAAGACGCATTGAGGTTTTTTTAAATTGGTGTAAAAAAAATGTTTCTTAGAAGATCCAAAATGGGGAGGTTGGGCTTGTATGGTAGCCCCATGACTCCATAGTCCGATTATTTATGGCATCAATTGAAGTGCACTTTTACGAGTTTTGGTTGAAAGTGGTGCACAAATAAAAAAGTTGTTCGTAGAAGAACTCAATTTAGGGGGTTGGCTTTGTATGATAGCCCCATGACCCCATCGTCCGATTCCATTCATTTTTACACATGTTTTGTGGCATCAAATGAAATGCACATTTATGAGGTTTGATTGAAATTGGTGGACAAATAAAAGTTTTTCTTAGAAAAACTCAATTTGGGGGCTGGGTTTGTATGACAGCCCCATGACCCCACAGTCTGATTCCATTTATTCTTACATATATTTTGTGGCATCAATAGAAACACATTTGTGTGAAATTTGGTTCAAATTGGTGCACAAATGAAAAAGTTTTTCTTAGAAGAACCTAATTTGGGGGGTTAGGTTTGTATGGCAGCCCCATGACCCCATGGTCCGATTTGATCCATTCTTACATATATTTTGTGTTATCAATAGAAACACATTTGTGTGAAATTTCGTTGAAATTAGTAAACACATGAAAAAGTTTTTCTTAGAAAAACCAAATTGGGGGGGTTAGGTTTGTATGGCAGCCCCATGACCCCACGGTCTGATTTTAGCGATTCAAACATACAAACTGCCTGCAATAAAAAGAAACATGTGTGCAAAATTTCAGCTCCATAGCTTTTAAACTGGCCGAGTAAAACGCGTAGCAACAGACGGACAGACGGACAGACGGACAGACAGACAGACGGACATCGCCCAATCGACTCAGCTCGTCATGCTGATCATATATATACATATTTTATATGGTCGGAGATGCTTCCTTCAATGCGTTACAAACTTCATGACAAAGTTAATATACCCTTTACTCTACGAGTGAAGGGTATAAAAAAACTGCGCACCTGATAATTTTGTTGCGACAGCAAAAACACCGATTAAAGAGCAATTTTATTATCATGAATCTAAAATTAAGTAACGGTTTTATTCCTGCAATTTATAGAGTTGCAGTCCTTTGTCAGTAACGCCTTCGAGCTAATTACCATTAATTTACTAGTGTTTTAGGTTTTTTTACCGGAAATAAGTTTCAGCTTTCATGTAGTTTTCCGTATATGAAGTACTACCCAAAATACTGCCCCTCCCTAGAGGGGGCGCTGATTATTGGCCCAATTTTACGCAAGAACCTTCAAAGATGCCTGAAGTTGAACCTTTATTAATTTTCAATATTATTATGAGCCAAAACCTTTATAATTTATGGATTGTTCTAATGACTGTTGAGTTAAGTAGCGCCTCTCCGGTGCAAACAGAGTATAATACTTAGAGATCCAAGCTTCACCATACCCAAAATTCTATAGCTCACTTACGCATTTTTCTTACATATGTATAAGTAAAAATGCATGTCTTTGAAAGAACAGTTACCCGAGGATATATCAAACAAAATTTCGTTATGATTTCGGATTTGGGGGCCCCTTTGGCTTGGGGGCCCGTGTTCCACTGCACACATGGAACACCGTACGTTACGCCACTGCATATATGTGTCGAAACCGGTTCGTTACAGCTCGAACAAAAACGCAGTGGTGCAGCAGATAAGCGAATTCTGTAAAATCAGTATAGGTATATACTGCGATTGCAGTAAAACGAGAACCCCGATAACAGCTTGCACTTTATAAGCAAACAATGTAATTAAATGAAAACTTGATCAGTTTTAGTCTGGTAGGTGTAGTCCTTCGAGGCACAAGTTCAAAACTCGATGTAGTCGCATTCAGTGATGGTTGACCCTACAAAATGCAGGCATTTTTTTTTAACAAATCTGCGTCTTTGGGGGTCCAATGTTAAACTGTCACGCCAATAACCGTTAGCCAAACATAATTTTAAAGAATCAATCAATTCATTATTCATTTGAGGATGAACGTGCAGAATTTGTGGGATAAAAGTGTGCATTGTTTCTAAACTCTGCAAAGTAATTTTTCGAAAAGTAATCGAGCTGATAATTCACGCACTCTTAATCGACAGCAACATATTATCAGCTTGCACTCTGCAAATATAAACTCAATACATAAATCAAATTCTGGTTAATTTACTTCTGGACAAAAATTAATATCATCCCTTGACCTATTCATCATTCCGTTCAAATTAATTTTATCTGACGGCACACGAGTATACGCTCATGGACCGCGTCACTATCATCAATTTATCGGCGGGCTACCAGTGCGAATGACGGATAAAAGCGCCCGGACAAAATTCAATACAGGACACTGTCTATACTTTTGCTGCCAATTTATGCCTGTATTTGTCGTTATAAATTTCATGTTTATACTCAAACACATATGCGCACATACATATACGATGGCATGTCCTTTTCCGAAAAACAAATTTTAGCACAGTCTATACCATTCAATTTATCGAGAACCATATGTCCCTGTATGTGGATATAAATTCAACGAAAAGAGCCAAAATATTTGTCACTGTGATGTGTTGTCCTTCAGGGATGCATAGCCGAAACCAAATAAACAATATAATGGACACACTTTTAGGTCATTCGATAGCATATTTCATTTTGTGAATTTTCAATGGGTCCAACATGCGGGGATAGTCAACATATCGTACAACGTACACCAGCTGCATACACATATCCTGGAATCAAATGTATAAGGTACGAGTAAAAGCGAATATAATGGATAGCTGCGGAGAGGGAGTCACGTCAAAATCGTTGATGCAATTTTGGTTTAATTGACAATAAAGTGGATGTGCCTGAATGTTGGGATTTGTTGTTATAATTTATATTCAACTTCTCAATAATGATTAGCGAAAATGTTGACCTCTGAACCTCTGACCTACGTGACTTTGTGGTTTTTGATTATTCTTTATGTATGTAGTTTATAATACGAAAATGAACAGGCAATCATCATTAAGTTGTTTGAATCAGAACAGATTATATTTCAGCTAATGTTATCAATTTCTACAAAAAATATTATTTTAATTCTTTTTAACAAAAACGAGACGAGACTAGCACAAAATCAACCGATCCTAGTCTAAATGAAAATGGAAATATACTGCCACATACGAGTACAATAAAATTTAGAATTTATTTCTTGCATCTTTTAGATCAAAGATAACCACTATAAGTTGAATACGACCGGGAGCCAAAGATGATGGCCGTGAGTTAAGAGATGCGATCGCAGGATGCCTAGGGAATACTGAAGCAAAAGAATGGACCAATGCACATTTGTAAATGATGTTGAAATCGTTGTGAGGTCTACTTGTTACTCAGAATTTCTGATACCCGAGTGTGTTCTTGGTTCTTGTACGTGTCGTTGCGGCTGGTTATATTTCTCTCTTTTCCATAAAATTGACACGAATTAATATTAGCAAGTAATAACGCCGCCACCATGTAAAGTACATCCAGAGGATGCCAGCAAGCAGTCCGGAACATTTATTTCGTGTGATGAAATCGATGAATATTGGGTTACGCGGGACGGTATTCATTTCGTCAATTTGTTAGCGAATGTCTGCAAATTATTCATTGTACTTATAAAAACGGTTAGCAGAGGTCAATGGTTAAAATTTGATATCGAATGGAAGAAACTGTCTAGAAGTCTCTCATTTGATGAGAAGAATAAAAAAATAAGTAGACTCTAAACTCTACGGCAAAATACATATAATCTCATCCAATTAGGAATCAAGCTCTCTAGTTGCCGTGACCTTTTTCGTTTATCGTGTGTTGCTGGGCTATGTCGTTGTAATTAGATCAATTTTAATTGCACTATACGACTGTACTCTTTTACATGATTCCTTGCCAAGAAGGTACCGTAATGATAACGAAAAGTTAATTGCAATTAAAAAGATTTTATCCTATACACATTTAGATTTGCATCTTCATCATTTTCCAGCCATCTATTTCCTTTTAGCAAATGGTTGACATTACAGCTAAATATTGATTCTACTTGATTGCAACTGAAATCAGACAAAAGTCAGGAAAGATTTAAATGATGTTGCTCACTTTGAAAGGTAAATAAATCACATCACTCACAAGTCCTTTTCCCTAACAATTTATCCGTTTTTAATTTCGTCGTGTTAAACGATGGAGTGATTTCTTGCTGCTAATAGGAACATCATTTACCGATTGAAGTGCAGTCTATGATGAGCATATAGGGGAGTGCAAGGATATGAAGAGATTTTCATGAAATAGTAACAACTGAACAGAATCTCGAATGAAATCAGGTGTTGGCAGGCCGCAGAAGCTACCTTTAAATATACTTCAAAGAAAAACTTTTTTCTTTATTAATTAATTTTAATCCCAGCTCTTTCAATTATGTAACGGTATTCGATTCGAACAATTTTTATTACTCAAATTTAATCTTTCTGTTACTTTTTATTCGTTGCATAATCAGTTGTATATTAGATTAAAAAATAAATAAATGAAAAACAATTCCTAAAGAATCTACCTAAATTTGGGGATGTTGTTTCTGTGGCAGACATACTTATAATTTCAATTCCATCCATTCCTTATTAGAAATACTTGTGGGGGATATTTCGTGGAAATTATTTGATATTCCAGTTTGCTTTTTGTGTAGAGTATACATATGTACATTGCCCATTAATTATTGTGTTTCTACAAATATTATGGCACATTTTCTCAGAACTCACTAAAACGACTATTAATTTTCAACTTTCTGCGATTTGCTAAATGAAAATAAAGTGAAACGAGAAATCTTTTGTTCTAAGTGTTGGCCGGGGAGTATAGAGGCAAAAACGAGGACAATATCTTACTCCAACTGACGGTACTCATTTGCTGAAAACACCCCCCTTAAAAAAGCAAGCATGAAAGCATGTGAAAACTTTAGATAAATTCACACGATAGGTTGGAGTGCAATTGACGCATCATTTGAAGGAAATGAAAGTAACGAAAATTGGAAGAGACTTGGCTAAGAGTTGATTAAATGTGAAATGTGAAAGCCTTTTCCTGTACGAAGCATTGAATGGAAGCTATACGGGGACACAGAATGCATCTTTCAGCTGAATAGAATGTGTAAAGAAAAAAAAAATTAGTGAGAAATAAAGTGTACACTCTAAAAAGTGAATTTAAATTTCCGCTGAAAATGCGGTAATTTTACACTTTTTCCCGCTTATAATCACATACAGAGTGCATTTTTCAACAATTTCTGTGTAAAATAAAAAAAATACACCAAAATCGGTGTGAAATGTATTTTTACGCTACACTTCTGTATAATTCAGATTTTCTGGTGCATTTTTACAACGTTTACGTGTATAATTCGGATTTGTGGTGTATTTTTACAACGTGCAGTTGAAGTTTTACTCATTTTTTGTTGCGTGCTCTCCAGTTGTCATACTTCAATCGGCTGGAATTAGCACAGTGTACCACATTTTTCCAAAAATTCTCTGCATTAAGAACTCATGTGTACACGCTCTGTGGCTCACTTGCTTGAATCGCACTCTACGATGCTAGTAATCTAGAGGTCCCGAGATCGAATCTCGGCGTGGTCCAAAATTTCCGTACATGTGCGGATAGGAAATATTTAGTGCTTGCAACATTGCACTCCGAAATGATATGCAATGTAACGTTGACTCGAAATTGCCTATAAACGGCTGCGTTAAGGTACTGAGAAGAAGAACAAGTGTACAGATCGCAAAAAAAAAGAACAATTTGCAACCTCCCATGTATACGAAAAATTTATCAGCAAAACTCGACCGATACTTGTTTATATTTTATATATCCTTAAATAGTTTTATTGATAACTATATTATTTGTAAAGGTTCTCCACTTAAATCTTTACAACGAAAAAAGAGTGAAACCGCATTATGTTCCTATTATTACGGAGTGTTTTTACACATAGCACGGTGTAAATTTGCTAATATATTGGAGTACGTTTTTACACATTTTTTATGTAAAATTACACTTGATTTGCAAATTTAGATTGCAGAGTAATTTCACTATTATAATAGAAGGAAACAAAGTTTCCTTCTATTATAAGAGTAAAAATTTAATAGAGTGTACTTAATGACGTGGTAAATTACAATTCACGGCAACGAATAGACGTTTGGTGTACACCTGATATTGGCATGTTTTAAGTGATTGAAGTATAAAGGATATGAAACGTCGACACCGGAAACCTGAATGAATGGCCAGCTGTTAACAGATTTTATAACGTAAATTGTTAAATGTTAAAATGAACACGAAAAGCTTCAAACAAATACTAATTGGACTGCTTTCTATAGTTTACCGCGATACACGTCCAAATTGTGGGCAAGATTAAGGAAAAACTCTTACACCATCCCAATTTTAAATACGCAAAAATTCTCGAAATTTAATATTTTCTCGCTTGCCTCAGAGTTAATTACTTTCCTATCATTCTGATTTGCTTAGAATTATTGATATCAATTCAGCTTATCTGGCTGAAAGAGGTATTTCGGAGTATGATAATATATCTATGTATGTATATCGTAAAAAATTGTAAACGAAATCAAAAGTTACCAAATTAACATAAAATTTACGATCTGAAAACAATACGATATAAACTGTATATCATAAACGACATCTGCTTATTCATATATCAAGCCAGACAAAAAACGTATCAAAAATACATTAATTTTTAGTAAAAAATAAATAAATCTTTCACTGCTGCCATATTGCATATATCGCAACATTTTGTCCTGAAAAAATAGATTGACGTGTTATTTAATGAAAAGTATTCAGATAATGCGGTAGAAATGTTTGGTGTTAAATAAGACAACGCAACGCATTATATAGAAAAAGAAAACGAAAATTGAAAATGACATCAACAGATATTGATGTACAGAAAAGTATCAATATCAATATTAACATTTAACCTGTTTTTAGTGTAAATTAAAGCTATACATATTATCGGTTTAGCATTGAAAATCGATCCGTCCATTCGAAATGATTAATCATGTATTGTCTTTGTTTGCAGAAAAAAACTAAAATGGTGTCAACCGGTCAAAATTTCCTTAAATCACCTCGCTTCGATGGATGTAAATATTAAATTTATATAAGATGTTTATAAGTACATTATATATGTATATGTATGTTGCTATTTGAATATCGAAAAGATATGTTGGGAAGAGAACAAGAGAACAAGGATAATGTCTGTCAGCAGATACGTAGGTTCACTATTCCCTCAGTTTTATTTTGAGAAGCTTACAGAACAACATAAATTAATTGGAATTCGATTAGACTCCACTATACTTAAAAAAAAGACGTAATATAGCCTTTTAAACCATGCATCCAAATGACGGAGTGACACAAGCGCCTCAGAGCCGTTGTTAAATAAATGGAACCATTCCGTATCACGGTATATATAAACCCAGCACATTTTTCATAAAAAACCGTATAGTCCAGTAAAATTGGTTCAAAATAGCCCCAAACCTAAACATCCAAAAAGAAAATAAATTTTTGATGCCAAATTGTTGAATACACTGCCTCATATGCGCAGTAAAAAGTTACACTAATTTGCGCCATGGGTTAAGGGGGGAGGGGGTGGCAAAGGGGTGAAAATTCAGTTTCTTGCAAATATCTGGAAAACTATGAGTCCAACCTTAAAATGAGCTGAGGACAAAACAAACAACATAAAATTACCTTTGTAATGATATGTAACACTCTAGACATTTTCTCAGAAAATTATACCCTAGACCCAAAAGTATTATAGTGAATTTGGCCTTTTCGAGTTTTACATTTCGCACTGTAACTCTTGATAGAATAGACCTACTGTCATAACATCTTGTCCATATATTGATAACAAAATTTATTTGATTCGTACCAAAAATTGGAGTGCTCCGACCATTGACGCCCCCCTCACTCCTCTTAACATTTTTCAAAAAGGCATGCCTGTAGCTTCTTTTTAAACTGAGCCAGGCAGATCAAATTTGGTGGGGTGCCTAGTCTAAGCTCCATTATGCTCCCCACCAAAAATTATTACCATCCGATCAAAACTAAGGGTACCCCCCATACAAAGTGAACGAAAATTCTAACAAATTTCACATTTTTTCATTTCTAAATTCTATCTAAAACGGAAAAATAAAATTTATCTCTTAGAACGACATTATAACAGTTAATTGTAGTCCTCTGAATGTATGTTCAACATTTTGCATCAAAGCGTACACTACAAGTATCAACAAATTGTGTTTGAAAGTCATTGGTACTAGTTCAAAGGCTAGATCCGAATAAATCGAGTAACGTGTACTAGCAACCTTCAAACCACATTTTTCGTACTTGTAAGGCACGCTCTGGTACAAACTTTTGAATATACATTTACAAGACTACAATTAACTGTTATAATGACGTTCTAAGAAATAAATCGTATTTTTCCATTTTAGATAGAATTTAGAAGTGAAAAAATGTGATTTTTTTTAGAATTTTGGTTTACTTTGTATGGGGAGTACCCTTAGTTTTGATCGGATGGTAACAATTTTCGGTGAGGAGCATAATGGGGCTTAGACTAGGCACCTCACCAAATTTTATCTGCCTGGCTCAATTTGAAAAGAAGCTACAGGCATGCCTTTTTGAAAAATGTTAGGAGGAGTGAGGGAGGCGTCAATGGTCGGAGCACCTCAATTTTTGGTATAAACCAAATAAATTTTGTTTGTAATAGAATGAACAAGATTTCGTCACCCTAGGTTCTTTCTATCAAGAGTTACAGTCCGAAATGTAAAACTCAAAAAATGTAAATTCTCTATAATACTTTTGGGTCTAGGGTATAATTTTCCGAAAAAACGTCTAGAGTGTTATATATCATTACAAAGGCAATTTTGTGTAGTTTGTTTCGTCCTCAGAAGATTTTAAGGTCAGATTCATAGTTTTCCAGTTATTTGTAAAAAAGTAAATTTTCACCCCTTTGGGACCCCCTCCCCCCTTAACCCATGGCGCAAATTGGTGTAACTTTTTATTGCGTATATTGGGCAGTGTATTCAACAATTTGGCATTAAAAATTTATTTTTCTTTTGAATGTTTGGGTTTTGAGCTATCTGTACTAGACTAGTATTACATATCATCGCCAATTTGCCAGAACCGCGAATCTACATTTTTATAGTTTGGAGAAAAACCATCTGAAGTTTCAATTTGCTCTGAAAAATCTCAATGTTAATCTAGCCCAACACTTTTTATGAAATATTCGTATAGAAAGTATCTATTTTCGTGGGTAGATAATCTGATTCATGCGAACACTAATAACAAAGGCTACAGTGGACTTTCGCGGTTCCGGCATCTTGTTCCTTATGTATGGAGAAGGACAGTCGAGAATGATTTTTGACACCATTTAACGAAAAATGGCCCCTGCACTTGTTTAGAATTTTACTGGTGATACTGATTAAATTCAATTAGCCTCCAGTTTCAGCTTTTTGGACCTTTGCTTGTATATATCCAGTGCTATTTTGTCTCTCGGACTGCACATTCTAATTGCGATTTAAAAGAAATAAGCCAAGAGGTCAGTTTGTATCATCTGTCACTGTTTTTTTTTCTGGGCAAAGTTTATACATCTTTTTTTTTTATAGAAATACGGTTTACAGTTTTGATAAGAATTCCTCCAAATTTAACAAATTATTATCAGTGGCTAAATTTCATTGATGGTATGATACAGCTACAAAGTGAATTTTGATAAAATCACTTGAAAGACACGGAAATATGAGACTCGTTCTTTACAAGATCCCTAACTAGGCAACTGTATAACATTTGCCACTAAAATCCCTTTCAGATGGAATGAAGTTAAATTCGACTTCCTTGCTGGAGAGACGGTTAAAATTGCGTTATGCAGCTCGGAAATGAAACGCATGAAAATATAGGATTCTCGCAAAAAAGAAAAAAGAATTTCCCAAAGGGAAAGATTTTCATTTCTGATCTAATTATGTTATCGATTCATGATGCTCACACGTAGGTATCCCAGTTCCGGATATCAAGGGCCAGGAAAATACAAATATTTTAGTTTTCCAGATTACAGTCTCAGTAGCAGTGCATAGTGCCTGGAATCAACCCAGCTTTTTTACGCCTTCAAGCATTGTAAAGTGCAGCGGTTTTCTTTACTACACTGAAAAAAAAATGGTTTAGACTTTTTATCTTAAGTGAAGCAGTTGACTTCAATTTAGATAGTTTTACCAAAGAAATAGCTGATTTCTCTAATCTTCGTAGCTGAAAATACTATTAAATTCGTTCATTTAACCACGCAAGATTAGAAGAAAAAGTTTAGTCAATTCTTCCACAAAAGTTGTTGATTGTACTATTCAAATATAAAATTTAACTACAAACAATCGTTCTTTTTTCTTCAACACAATTTAGCTATCCAACATTTAACAATTTATAGATAATGATTAGCTATCTTTACAAATGAATTAATTGAATTTGCAAATATAGTAGATGTTTCAATTCAACTAATGACGAATAGAAAAATTATCCATATCTTCGTAACTGTTTCAACTATGTACATAGAATCATAAGTTGAAAATCAACGCGAACTTTAGATGAATTCGACTATTTCTTTAGATAACCATTCTATTTTTTTTTCTCTGTGTACATCGGTAAGGATTTTTTACCAAAATTAACCACCAGCAGAGAAGCTACGCCCATGACCCTTTAGCTACCACATGCGTTTGAAAATTTAAAAAAATTGCATTTTCTTAGACTCCAACAACGTCAATATCTCTGAAACTAGACTAGCTATACTGAAAGAAAATTATTATCGTAGCCAATTATTTTTCCTAAGATGCAAAACTATCTTTACGGCGGTTCAGTTTCTGGCGAGCTTCAAAAACATTTTTTTTGTGATTTCACGCTAAAGCAAACTATTTTTCTATCTCTATTTTCTCAAACTGATGCCAAGATGAGGTATTTGTACGATCCTTTTAAATGTTGGCGCATTGTCTAACGATCATATCTTTTTCATCTAATTTTAGGCTCGATTATTTCTGGAGTACAGAGAATCAAGAAAACTATGGATTTTTGGTCTGATTAATTGCGAGTAAAGCTGCGAATTAGAATTATCCGAGAAACTACGAACCTTGTGCCTTATTTTACTAGTCTCCCAAGTGTCTATTTTTTTTATAAAGGTTTTGTTTTAGTTATAAAATTTAAAAACAAAAAACTCCGAGAAGTTTTCCCTTAGGGGAAAAGTCTTAGATCATGTACATGTCTATGTTATTGCTTACAAAATAATACACATTGCATCAGCCGTTATCTCGTCACTCCAGAAGCCCAAAAATCCTTTTAAACCGATTACATACAGTACCCCAAATATCACCTTTCGAACGACACCCATAATGTCCATACTCTGTTTCTTATGCTAGAAAAATGTCCTTTGTGGTGGTAATATTCTTTAACAAAACTCAAAATCAACTTGTCGTGATTTTACAAGACTCTTCGCAACGGATTCTGTATTTTGATATCCATATCCTTATACATAGCGTCTATAATGCATTCCCACAGAAAAAAGGACATTTTGTGTCTAAGGACATCTTCCTCATAAGAAGTGCTGGCACCAAAATATTGAGGATCGCACCACTTAACTTCCATCCGAGTTTCGTCGACATCGGTTAACCGGGAGAGCTAGGAGAACCAATTGAGGGATTAATTTTCTTTCGCTTCAATGGCGAATTTACCGCTATTCCCGCAACTTATCGAAATCGTGATTTTCGATTCTGAGTCAGAGCAATCAAAGGATAATCAGTGAAAGCTCCCGTAGGCGGACACTGACGGTTCCATTAATTTTCTCCGGCTACGGGAGATGTCCGCTTGCGGGAGAGGCTGAGTATAGCGAACACCAAAATTATTTAAATTTATTTTTACCTTTCAGACCCCTTTAAATTCAACATAATTAAAAATTGAATATCGTTGTCGGAAATTATTGATATTTTTCAAGATTTTTTACAATTATTCTCAAAATTTCCTCTGCACAAGCGGACGGACAACAGGAGAGACTAAAACTTCAAACTTAAAACCCTTTGTTTGTCTACAAATTCAGAAAAGTACTTCAGCAAGTTGTTTTGTAGCCATTTCTACCATTAAATCTCTCAAAATGTCGTTGATGAGTAGTCCTAGAATTTACTTTTTATCCGTTTACGGGAGAGTCGACCTAAAAAATGTACTAGATATTAGTGTCCGCGTCCGGCCAGGGGAGCGTCCGGCTACGGGAACGTATTTTGTTCGAAAATTGTATTGAAAAGCTTGGGACCGAGAAATTTGTCCGGCTACGGGAGGTGTCCGCTTACGGGAGCTGTCCGCGAACGGAGCTTTCACTGTATATCAAATTTGGTGAAGATCGAACTACGGGAAGGTCGATTTTAAGCGTTAAACGTTTTCGTTACAGTTTTTCGTGACGCTTTTTCACGGAACGACACCCAGTATTTCTCAGGTAGCCTCCGCAAAGACATATACATGTCAAAAATCGATTAAGAAACGAAAAAGTTGTAACTATAGTTCAAATCATTATCTACGTGGGGCAAGATATACTTGTGATTTGATTTGTGCGTTGTCTGTTCGTTTGTATGGCTATGAGTATCGGTGGACATTTTTGGAGATGCGCGAAAACGTGTTTTTATTTTTTTCAATTAAATGGTTTCAGTTTTTGTTGAAGGTTAAAAGTCATATTTAGGGTTACGGAAATTTCAAAAATAAAAAACAGCAATTTCGCATAAAACTAATTTTGAATATTAAGAATTTCGCTAAAACTTTCAAAAAAACATAATTTTGTACATTACACTGCTGTTTTTTTTCGCTTTTACTCTCAAAATGCAGCAGATTCACCAAAACTCAGAACTGAAAAAACATCGATTATAATAAACAAGAATCGACTAGGATTTAGTGTGGCTGACAACTGTATCATACTCGAAATTCAGTTGTCGAAGAATCGTTTTGACATGCATATACGAGTCAACAACGCCTCTTAAGGATTAACACTTCTAAGGCATAGGCACGAAAATATTTTTACGTTTTTTATGTATAGTTAATTTAAATATCGGGGCTCACCGAACAATGACAAAAACTCATCCTAGAAAAATCGAATTGCAGGGAACAATAATCGAACCTCTGACTAAACAACTTGGACAGCTAGTAATCGTGCTCGTGGCTCTGCTAACTTCCTGCGTTTACATTATGTCTCTACTCTCAATAACGGGAAACTTGGAAAAAAAAAACTATCTGAGATGAAAAATTATCTTCCATATTGATTTTTTTTTTTGAGAAAAATTAACTATTCCTGAGAATACATATACAGATTGGGACATTTCGCATCTATTCGCAAAAATGAGCATTTTTCGCCGAAATTCGCATCTATTTCGTAAAAACGAAATTTCCGTACCTCTAGCTCATATTATCTCAGAATCGCTGGTTCGGTAGTTTCGCGGTTCTGGATTGTTAGTGACGATTATCATGCTATCCCATTTTGAATAGGCTGTAAATGTGGGGAATCTGTCCACGGTGACGATTAATATCAAGTTACCCTATAAATGAAGCGTACTACAAAAAAAAAAGACAGTTACAAACTACATTATGGTGTTGACTAAGAAATAAGGTTAGCTTTTACATTAGTCAATTTCTGCGACATTTGTTCAATTCAAACTTTTTCAAGAATCTGCATGACGGCACTTATCAAACAAGTGCCGCATCTAAACCATTTTTCACAATAATCAATCGATGTACATTTGCTTCAGCGATTGGACGTTGGTTGGTAACCTTCAAGACAGTTGATCTTGCGTAGAACCAATTACGAACTTAATTAGTGAAATCCATTAATTATTATCGGACCTTCGAGTCCCTAATTCTTTGCCGCGGTGAGGATAATTAATCATTTTGAGTTGTTTCGGCATCACGGTGTGCGCGCAATGCGATAATCCGTTAGACGCTTTTCGAGTTGAGGCACCACAAAGTCTCCGATGTGAAGGTTTTCATTTATCGACAAATGGAAATTATATCTTTGCTAAGGTCTTCAGACTCCGAACTGGCTAGAGTGTATGCGATGCACTATACATTCTCTCAAGGTTTGCAGACACGATGGCTACGTCAAAAAAAATGCACATATGGACATATGGAAGGTGACGAAGACCTCATCATCATGCTGAGCAAGACTAACCGCGTGTTGTTTTGAAAAGATACATGAGCATTGGTTATAAGCTCAGACCACCTCCTGAGCAAGGATCTTAGTTCCAGGGGTTTAAGGAAAATATCTTAACGATTATTACCTCTAGGAATTTTACAGGTACGATTTTATAGACGATATCCGTGTTCAGGCCGGAGAAAAGAACAAATAGTCTCGAGAAGATTAACGTGAACAGATGGCCCTTCCGCTCTGTACACTTGCAAAGATGCTATCGCCTTTTGTTGGTTTTAATTAACAAATTGTATGTATGGTAGGTTGTGCTGTGAGCTATTTCTGTTTTTATTTTGAGCCGATTTAAGGTGGACTATTTTCGTACTTTAGGAGCTCAATGAAACACTAGCTTAATTTGATGAATAATGAGAACATTTCTTTACAAAACAATTCTTTGAAGATCTGAAGATCTAACCTACTATGATACTTCTTCAAAAAGCCGATATTCCACTTGAATGTTCAGTAGGGACTTAATTTTTTTTTATCAAAGAAAACTGAAAAGACGAGGCTTAAAACTGGATTATTTAACAGCATCCTTTTCGTGGACCTCAATCTTAAATTCTTTGTTAAATTTTATCACAAATATTCATGAAAAATTAGCAGTACCTAGTACGAATTATCAAGCCTATTGTTTCGGTAATTGGACAGTAAGAAAAACCAATGGCCATCATTGACACCTTTCTTTCCGGTTTTCTCCTATGACCCCTTGCCTTTCGGTCCACTCTAAGTTATTATTAACTAACAAAAACGTTGATGAATAATTTAAAACTGACTCTTATTTATCATTTTGCTATGTAATACCAAATAGGAAGAAGGCGACCGCATCACTATAAATTGTATGATATGACGCTATCGCGGTCTGCGGTCCATATGTAGGTTGTGCATGAAACGAATCCGTTTCCATTTATAGGGACGAAATCTCACAAGGATCAAATTTCGTTGCAACCGTCAATTATGCTGAAGGATGACGCGTTTGTGAGCGAGCTCAATTGATTTTGAACAATAGAGACCGAGTGTGTGCACTGTGTATGGCATATACGCAAAACGGAAATAAATGCCAATCTTGGTGGAATGATGTGTCTCGCAGTTGGTTGTATATTAAGAAGAAGCCTGCATCCTGATCGAATGTAATTTTACCGAAATAGGTGGAATTAAAATTTCTATGTGTAATTGTGAATTTGGCATTACTATGGGTATATGTATTTAAGAATTATGATGAAGATGATTATTTGTTAAACAATATTTTATGTTATCACTTTAATTTCTAATCTTAATAATAGAAGTGCACATTTTAAAATTTAAATGCATTTATTTACGTATAACATTTTTGCAAAAGGTGAATTCCGAAATACGAGTAGCTGGTGCATATTGGAAATGCTTTCACAATCGCTAAAACTCACTATAATCCATTTCTATGTAGTTTACCACGATGGAGGTCTTGGCTTTCGTTTCGATTATTGCAAGTCCAATTATCACGGAAACGGCTAATCCTATCCATAGTCAAAGTTAGTTCAAGTGAAGTACATTAAGTGAAGATAAGCTTAGACATAATTTAAGAAGATTTTGAGCTTGCATTCAAAAGTTTTGCCTTATGTCGCTAATGACAGTTTGATTACACCGTAGATGGGCAAATGGAAATAATTTTTGTTATAAAGTCTGATTAAACTAGGAATAAGGTCGAATTGTGAATTTCTAAACAGTTATTTACAATGATGTGATAAATATTTCATATGTATGAATATTTACTGTGTGTATAATTTTGAATAAACTATTGGCTCGTAGCACGCTATCGGGTGGTGCAAAATTAATCACTCTATATGAAGGTGTTACAATCAGAGCCCGCTCTAGCACTTACGCCGCCCCGGGCAAGAGGACAAATTGCCGCCCCTTAGGTACTATTCAAGGCAAATTAAACGTAGATTGTGTGAGGAATTCAAAGATGGTGCTGTAAAGCTTCTGTAATACTTGCTCTTAATATGAAGCTAAAAAATATACGTACTCCATTAATACTTTTTTATTGTTTTTATTGGATGGCTTAAGACACAGGGGTAATCCTGTTAGCAAATATGTAATCAATCACTCACAAATTAACACACACATGCAATATTCTCCTATAGCAGATAATCGGTAGTGTTGTTTTATCCTAATAGTATGACATTAAATTCAGTGCCGGATTAAGCCAGCGCGGGGCCCGTGGCAAATAACAAGTGCGGGGCCCCTTGAAATGCATTAAATTAATGTTTGAAACCTGGAGCCTGGATTAACCCAACTAATAATTGTTGTAACTCATCCGAATTTTCTAAAATCCTATCTATCTTTACTAGAAAGAGAAGATTAATAGAAGTTTATTGAAAGTAACTATTGAAAAAGATTAGACGCGTTGAATGCTACTGAAGAAAGCAGCACAATGCATTTTAAATGGATGACGTCAATATAGCTTTTGCTCCCACCTATTTAAAATGCATTGGGTTACTGCTGCGGTTGCTATTTCCATTCTATTTCTATCAAAAGACAATTTAAATTTATTCAGCTCAACAAATACATTATAACTTAGCTCCAATTTAAGTCGAGACGAAGCTTGGAAAATGAAGAAGAATTTGTACCATTTCACTATGCACTTAGCTCCAGTTAAAGTCGAGACGAACCTTGGAAAATGAAGAACGCTTTGTATCGTTTCACTATGGACTGAGCTCAATAGTGGTTGCCACACTTACCAACTGTATCCTTGCAAAATGTTATTTCGCTTAATCACGTTTTTTCCTTTTATTTCCACATGTCCACCATTGGGACATCGAGCTGGTGATGCAGCCCCGAGGTTGGGTTCCTGAAGGTGAGTGCATTCACCGGATGGAGAAATCCCCATCTGACAATAAGACCTTGTCAGTAAAACGCCGAAGGTCCAAACCACCCGAAGGACCACCATTGGGTACTGTTGCTACGCAAATGGCAGAGTTCGTGGTCGTGCAACGGCACGTCAGAGCACACGACCGGACCGAACCATTTGTCTTTTAATTATTTAATTATTTCCCATACCGAACACAGCCCACTGTCACGAATGTATTATTAGTCAAGAAGGCCGTGTACCTCTGACGTCGCGTTAACAAACGGCCGAGTACATTACCGGCCCCAGGGTAGAGGTAGTATTTTTAATGCAATTTTATTCGCCTTCGCTAAATCTATAAACGCATAATTTTGACGAAAACCCATAGTCCTTCGCCTTCCATTACCTTACTTATTGGGTTATGACTCCATTTTCGCTTGCAACAAAACACACAAACGATCGCTCTTCTAGAGTACCCTATCTTTCGAATGAATTTTTGACGTTCGTCCAAATCGTCGAACACTTTTGAATTAGATGATAGAGGATTTTCTTTTTGTGTGCTCGAAAAACGAAAGTCCTTACTTTCGAAAAGAAGCTATTCGTTTTCGAGTTACATGATACCTCTTTGGCTATTTCGAAAGCAATTCCTTTCGAATTGTATTACATGATCGGCCCCAGTTCATTTCCCAAGTCCGGATATGGACTTACGTTAATTCCGCCTCTTTATCTTCTGCCGATGAAATATTCAACTCCCGAAGTATACCAAATACACTATTTAGTTGATGATAAGCTTCCATGCGTCTAGTTACTGCAGAAAGTATATTATCAATTGCGACAATAAAGACATTGACTTCAAAGGTTTAGGCAGGTCCTTGACTGTCAACAATTTCATCGGGGATTGAGGAGCCACTGAAATGGTCATAATTTGTGTTCCGCTTTCGGTTTCGATCGATTGGTATTCCTCACAACCCATTAAATCTATGGCTTTTGATTCTATATATTTGTATGCGAATAGCATTGCTTGTACGTAGCAATGTATAATGACTTATACAGAGCTTATCCCGTATTAAGGTCTTGATCAGTCGACTGTAATGAAGCGTTAGTCGCTTGTAAGCGTTCTGTCATTCCATTCTACCATCAACGAAAGTAACGGAAATTTATGCTTTTTTCCAAAATTCTGCAGCTTATTTATTTTTTGAGGCAAGCGCGGGGCCCCCCTAAGCGCGGGGCCTGTGGCATTTGCCACCTTCTGCCACGTGGTTAATCCGGCACTGATTAAATTGTCATCCGATAAATTGTTTATCGTATTTTTGTAGGAGTAAGGGCTTCGTAATTTTTGGAAGAGTTGAGAGTGATAGAGTACTTTGAAATACCAAAATAGAAACCAACTATCTTCAATTGAATGGTTTGAAGTCTTGAATTATTGTCAGTTTCTGAAGCCGCTAAAAAAATCTCTACACATAAACTGAGAACATTTTATTGATAAATATGTGGATTGAAACAAACTGTAAACTGTAAAATCTTCTCACTGCAAACGAATGATTGTCAGTTTTTCTATTGCCACTATTGGTAAAACCACATGAGAGAGATTAATTGCAAAACAGATTTTATGGAAATGTGTTAAATATTTCTATAGAAGCAACTCCAACTGACGAGCAATGCTCAGATTAGTCGAGTGGTTAAGACATAGGACGGGTGATACGGTGGGCATAGGTTCAATGTTAGCTGCGCGCTACTTTTTTTATCAGATATCAGTGTCATTCTATAAGCTTCCTATAGATGGTATTAATACTTAATCTCTTCACATTGGTTATCGGAGGTAATGCACGAGGCACGAAAGTAATGATGATATAAGATATAAAATACAAGGTTCTATTGGTTTAGAGAAAACGGCGGCAAATGTCACTTTTCTGTTTTCATATCATGAAATCTGCTTCTAATACTATTGGAAGAGGATATTTTACGAAGTAATATAGAATTATAATTGTTAGTTGGGTAGACTCATTTTTTGAAAGACAACAATTCAAATTGATGGTGACAGTAGGACTCGAACCAACGCCCTAATAATTCAGAAAATATAATCTTAATTCACTGAAAAGGCCCAGAAAGTATACACTAGAAAACTGTTCCGCTTTCGTCCAGACTCCTAAGCGAAATTCGCCACAGTTCAGCAAGGCTTGATATAGAGTTTATTTGGAGTTCCAAAAATTGAGATTAGTATTGAATTCCCCGAGCGACATTTTTTTCACCACCGTCAAAAAATAGGCAGAGGGCACACCGAAACCTGGAGGCTTTAACAGCGACGTAAGAAATTGAAAATTAATGCAAAATTATTTTGTTCACTAAAAGATTCAACAGATTTTGTAAAAGACTGCTTGGGAAAATTTTGGAAATTTGCAATGCTGCTCGTTTTCATTACTAATCTTTTGGAGTAGTGTTATCAAAAACTAATCTTTATACACTGCGCAGCAGATAAACTTCAATTAGTCGGATCTCTTCGCAAACTGATTTCCTCAGTGGTTTTTCATAAATGCGTCATCTTGATAATTTTTATACAGAATTGGGTAGCTAGCTAGTTAAATCGGGAGAACCTAGCTATATCTCGATATT
Organism: Microchrysa polita; assembly: GCA_949715475.1. NCBI lineage: Eukaryota > Metazoa > Arthropoda > Insecta > Diptera > Stratiomyidae > Microchrysa > Microchrysa polita. The sequence continues at coordinate 84,616,819 of OX454418.1, read as the reverse complement.
AACCCGTCTAAAAAAATATTAGGGAAGATTCCATTCCTCAACTTGCTGAAATCTAAACCCCAAATTGGTCATCTCAGTGCTAGATGGATCAATGCTATTGGAATCAACTGACCCGCGAAAAGATCAAGCAAATTAAAGTCAAGTTGCTGCAAAAGGTGTTTGGAAATTATCTAAAATGACTGAAAAAGTGATGAAAATGTTGTTTCGGGCATACAATTTCTCACAGTAGAGGTTGATTTTAACGCTTTTATGTGGTGAGTGTTATGCGATGTGGCTTCTTATTTCTCATTTCATATGCTGTCCCACTTTGCTTTTCGGAAGTAATTTTGGCAATATTTCCTGATCCTTTTATGATTCCGAATGCAGTACTCCGTATCAATTGTGGGTCATTAAAACCTTGCAAAGACTTTTTTTCTTTAAAACACAACTTTCCTTTTTATGTATTTTATCTTTAGTTTTTATGGTTTTAATTCCACTAAATCGAAGTTGATATTAATATTTTCTTTTCGGCCTTTTCCACTTTTTTCTTATACGAGTACCTACTAACCAAAAAGCCGCCCCCAAAATTTGGCGCCCCGGGCGACCGCCCGGCTCGCCCCCCCTTAGAGCGGACGCTGGTTATAATTTTTACAATTGGGTTCCTTCGCGCGTCATATTTGATATTTGGGAATCACACGGCTGCAGAATATAAACAGACAAGCAATATAGCGTGGAAGCGACAATGAATATTGTGAAGGAATCGATTCCTGATCACAATCTCCCGTTTTGACGATCGAGCGACGCCAGACTTAACCATCACAGACTCTTTCATTGGGCTACTTGAATTCGCGGGCTTATGCCAAGGCCAACAAACCCCAGATCCTGAGGAAAATATATGACAGGAATGCGAACAGTTATCACCGAAATATTGCGAAAAGCCATGGAAATGCCATAAAGATGGAACAATCGTGTATCAACACTGGCGGCCAGTCACTTAACTTGAACTTGACTTGCCGTTGAACTCGGTTCTTTTTGATATTTTATATTGGGCAGTTTATAATCATTTTATATAATTTTAGAATTAATTTTTCAAAAGTATTAACGGTAAAAAATTTAAATTGAGGTTTAAAAATGTTTTGCTGGAATACAATGCTATTTTACGATTTTTTTGCTCCTGAGCGTTGCAATACTATGTTTTTTTGCTCAGCAGCCCTGAGCGTTCTTATTATAGAATTTCTATTACTTACCTATATGTTATTTCAGAGACGAACATGCTTCTCCAAAAAAGAAAGGCAGTCAAAAAATATATATTTGTTTAATTCCCATATTCTCCAGTTGAGCAAATTCAATCTAACTTTCAATTTGAACAAGATTGTTTTAACTTACAATGTACATATCTATCTTTTAAATTTTTTTAAAAATATTGAGATAATATCAATTTAAAGCCATTCTGGGAAAGGACTTCTGAAAAAAAATATAAAACTAGTGATAAAGAAAATATTTCAATGTCACCATCACTCTAAAATTCGATTTGAAATTTATTCACCCCTCATTTTGGCCGATAAACTATCGTCGTCATCACGCGTTTTATCGTCGCGAACGTACGCAAGCCTTCCGATTGGGATCAAGGATTATGTCAGACCGTAAAAAATCATTTCCAAAATGTGCTTTTCCAACCCCTTTTTATCGGGCTCGCCGCTATTAATCGTGTAGGAGGTTCGTAGGTACTTTCAATTACACCACACATTCTTACACCAATAAGGAAGTGGGTGGTGAAGTGGGTGATAATCGTTTATATAGTTTTTGCTCGTATCGAGAGAATCGAATTTCATAGAAGACGAATTTTAAGAATTTTAAGATTCACTTTTTGCGTTCCTAAAATTGAGGGTAGGAAGTGAGGCGTCCGCGGCCAACCTATCAGATATGCCATTGAAATTGAATAGTGAGCTGAACGTGATGACGACGACGTTCGAACAGTCGACGGCATATGCACTTGGATGAGTAGCACTCAGAGGGTGTTACACCCAGTGTTGCCAATTTAGCCGTTTTCCGGCTAAATTTAGCCGGAAACCGTGCTGTTTAGCCGGAAGAAATGTCTAATTCCGGCCGGCCGGATTTTTAGCCGGAACTGATTTTCTTCGACCGTTTTTCCGGCTAAAATTATTTTGTGATTTTTTTTTTTAACTAGAATCAATTTTTTAATATTCACAGACAAAATAATAATAATAATTAATCGCCGTGAAATTATTTCTATATACCCTTAATTTCGTGTATTAGGGTAAGTACCTAACAAGTTCACCTAGAGAAAAACTTGCATTTATGTCTCCAGGGTAAAAATTGCCGCGGAGATTTGCCTTTTTTCAATAAATTTAGGGTAATGGGTTTAACGTAAACTAACGATATTAGTATACCTAGTCTTAGCATGTAATTCACTATGCTGAATAATTTGCAAAATGGAAGACAGATTCTTAGATAGAATTCTTTACTGTGCAATTCTTTGAGCATGGGGGTACCTGAACATATTTTCATTTTTCAAAGTGTCATCATCATGCCAGATTAAGTACAAGGGTGAAAACCTTTTAGCGCGATTCATAGATATTGATAATATCGCCGGAACTTTGCAGTGTTCAAATTGTGCAAGTAGCTTGCCCAGTAAACTACAAAAGTTAAATTTAAGTGTGTATATATTTCTTCAGCACAAAAGCTAAGTGCTGAAGAAGGAGGTAAGTTGCCCCCGAAATATATACTCACTTGAATCTAATTTGTAGTTTACTGGTCAAGCTACTTGCACAACGTCTGACGATTCATAGAAACTACCCAGCCAGCATCGGCGTCATGTATGGCTATGTTCACCACAAATAAGCTTTACTTCTTGAATCACGAATCGGCATTATGTATCGATAGGACGCATTGAAAGTCAGATACATGATTGCCAGCTGAAGGAATGTCGACGGATCATGCATATAGGAAATATAATGGTTTTCTCCTTAAGTGTGATTTTTTGTTGTTGGGGTGATTAGAATCACGAATAAAACATGATCATATATCGTATATATCGTATAGTCTGGCTGGAGTAGTGGTTAGGGCGCGCACCTTCGGTGCATAGGGTTATGAGCTCGAGACTCTCCATCGCACGTGTTTTTTTTAATTATTCATTGATGCATTGAATATATATATGATACTTACTTAGCTATTACATAATGTTGACGAATAATGATTTTATAATATTTATCCGTAATAAGGCGCAAATGCGTATATATATGAAATAGGGGGACTTCGTCATATACTGCTTGTATGAAAACGTGATGAATGAATAAAGTATATGTGCTTACGCGTGTTGCATGAAATAATGATTACAAATGTGTTTAATACTGGCTGGGTACATTTTGTTGTGGGGTTTGTAGCAACAAATTTATCAAAAATCTATACCATTTTCCGGCCAAGCTCATAATTTTGGAACATCAATTTCGTAACTATGGAAAATAAAATAAAATTTGGAGGGCTCAAATTCGAAAATAAATAACAAGTTTCACACATATTTTCGAATGACGCAAATTTATCATCATTAGCACGAGTTCCAAATTACGCATTTGGACTATCATTTGGTCAATAATAACTTTACACATTTCTATTCAAATTCTTTAAGAAAAGTGTGTCCCCAAATTATAGAACTGAATATTCATCAAAATATCGCAATTGTGAGGGACATTTCGATTCTAATGACGAAAGCATCACCCAAATTTCGAGCTTTCATCATCATGATGGATCGTCATGATGATTTGGATACAATCTTGGGCCTAAAATGGTTACATTTTCAGCAAAACATAAAATTATTCAGGTGCGATGATGGTAAGATATCCATACATAAATGCGGTTGCCCTTGCTCATAGTTACGCATTGTACGTTCCTTTTACGAATTGTATGTTCCACAATTTCGAACCTAATCTGGTTATGGACTTTACCGAGAAATTGAACCTGTATACAACAATTTTGACCAGTTGAGCTATCTAATTTCGAACAAAAGTACATTTTGACTGTAATGCCAGCGATTGGAGCATGTAATAAAACTAAGAAATCTGCCTAAAGCATAGTTTACGGGTAGTACTCCAGAAAAGAAAGAAAATTATCAAAATCAGTGTTTTACTATATATATTTTTCGTCATGTGACTGTTTTGTATGATTTAGCCGATTTTTTGGCCGTTTTTCTGGCTGAAATTTATTTAGCCGGATTTTTAGCCGTTTTTGAAAAAAATATAGCCGGTTTTCCGGCTAAATTTAGCCGTTTTCTGAATTTCCAGTTGGCAACACTGGTTACACCCCTTTCGTTGAAATTTCACATGGGTAATGCATTTGTTGAGATGGTGATTTATGATCACCTAAAACGGATGGGGGAGCTATGTGATGAATAAATTTGATTTTCTCTGGTTGTTTCTTGTCGAAATGTCAAACGTGTACTCGCAAGAAATCCTATCCATGTTTTGAAGAGAACCATCGGAAATAGCTGTCTTCAAATTCGACATGGTTATATTGATTGACATGACGACGTGGCATAACGAAATTTTTTCATTCATTCATTAGATTTCATTTTGTCTGGTTGACCTTAATCAAATTCCGGAGGTTTCGTTGCTTCAGAACTACATACATATGTATATGCCCTCTTGCGAATTAAGATGACTTATTGAAAATCATAGTTAACTTTCTTTAGCGTTTAAGGCATTTTTAAATGTTTCGAGATCAATTTCATGTATCTTCTATATAAAGGTAATAAATACTTTCCGCATTTTCTTTTTCGGCTAGTCTGTTATCCATCCCGAAGTAAGCATTAGCTCCATTCGTTACAACCCGGAAGACAATCAAACGCAATGATTCTAAATTACCACTCATCAACATCATCAAATCTTTTGCCAATATAATCTAATCAATAAGAACATTCATCGCCTTGACAACAGCTGCTGTTAATCTTTTTTTTAGTGTATTTAAGTACCAGGTCGCGGCCAACCTGATGTTCGTTTTCTGCGGTTTCAGTTAATCCCGTGGGTTCGTACTCCTTAGAAGACCATGCGATGATAGGAAGCGACCGTATAGTTATATCGATTATGAAAAATTATTCTGCAAGTGAAGATTACCTTTACGTTCAAATAAGTTTGATGAGTTTTCAAGCGAGAGCATTTCATTTTCAGAACCACAGCCACTGTCTTGCCGGTAGCTGATCCGGTGGTTTCGATGTTGTTGATTTGACTTTCATATAACTACATATGTATGTATCTTTCAAAAGTAGCGTCTAATGAACAGCAACCAACTTCGCTATCTTTTCATATAATTGACGACTTTTTTGGCCTCAAACACATACTTTGCGGTGTTGCAGAATTTAAGTACCTTTACCAGTAGAGCAGACGTCTCACCCCGTATACGTACTTCGTTTCTTATACTTTCACATGCTAGCGGATACGTATATGGATACTTACCTATCCGTAGATATTGCAGAAAATATGTCGGTACTTGATCAAAGGGATTATGATGGGGTTTTCTCTGTGGATTTGTGGTTAATACAACGCAAATCTTCTTTGCGTTCATTATTTGGCCGTGAAAAAAAAAGCTCCAAGCTGAAGATTGAAACGATTCCTAATTTCGGTTTTGAAATCTGGTCATGAGAATGTGATACTTCTGGAATAATATATTGAAAATCAAAATATCGCCAAATGTCTTCATTTGGAGGGTCACTATACCCTTAATGCAACAATCTCTTTTTTTGAAGAGGTTTTGCATTCAATTCATTTTTTGCTTACTAAATGGATTTATGTATATTTACCCTAACCTGCAGACCTATTTTTTTTTACAGTGAAACAAACTCGCAGCTTAAGGTCGGTTTAAACTTTACAATTTTTAATTCATCAGAAGAGATATACAGTGCTGGAAAAACAAAGTTGCTCAAGCCCTTTTTTAGCCATAAAAGACAGTTAATGATAAAAGTAGGTAGGTATTTTTTGTTATTTGATATATTCTGTCAGTTGAAACAATATTAAGACGAATTTTTGCTAAAAAATAATTATATTTGTGATTCCGAGAGAGAAATTAGATTAAGTGGAAATAGGGATTTTTTTTACCTATAAAAAGATCGTTTCGTAATAATAAAGTAAATTTTCTTTTGGTGTGTTTTTATATTTTTATTGATTCTTAAGACATAATAGTTTAACATTAATATTTTTTTTGGACCACTTCTGGCGTCGAAAACTGCCCCCCCCCACCTCCGATTCATCTACTCCAATAAGTTTTTCCAGGTTTTTTTTCTGAGAATCGCTTGCCAAGTGACTATTATTAACCTTTTCAAGGTCTGAATGGAGTCCGGGCGCTTCTTGGCCACTTCAAGTCTTATGCTGGACCCGTTTTTTCGATAAGATTCAAGTCGGGGCTTCACGGGGCCAATCTAAAACGGCAACATTCCTTTCTTCAAAGTACCTCTTGACCTTAAAATATAAAAAAAAAAATTAAAAAAAAAAATGTTGTAATATTTTATGATATGGTTATTAAAGTTTTGACTTTTTTGTATTTAATACTTACTTCTTTATCAGTGTGACATGGCGCATTATCCTGCTGGAACACAAATCATCCGGTATCACCAAATAGCTTTTACACGCAAGGTTCCAGCTCGCCTTATAGGACGTTTAGGTACACCGAAGCTGTTACTTTTGAATGAATAAAGCATATTCGGTCCCTCTTGTCTCCCGAAAAACAGCCCCACATTATAACTCCTTCTAACTTAACAGTTAGCGCCTCCATGTATTCATCACTAAGCCTTTCCCGAGAATCCCGCTGAACTAGAATTCTCCCGTCGTCTAAATAAAGCTTAAATTTGGACTCGTCTGAAAAAAAACGGCTCCATCCCATATCACCTGAGTCCATTGAATGTGCTTGTCAGCCCGCCGTAAACGTTTTCGTTTGACTTTCAATTGAAATTCTGGTTTATGCAAAGGTTGAAGCGCAAGTAATCTAGCTTTTACGAGCCTATTACTTACCAGCCTCGCCGAAATTCGACTCCTAGTTGCTCAAACTAGATTATTCCTAATGTCCGTCGATGTCTTAAATCGATTTCGACAGCTTAGTAAAATGATGAAGCGATTTTCCAAAGGCGCAGTTTTCTTAGGTTTTCCGGAGCCTTTTTCGGTTTAGAGGTGCCCCCCTCCCCCCAATTTTTTAAAATGCCATGCCGCAATGCATTGAGGAATATCCATCCTTTGACCTATTTAACGAGTGATTAGATTTTCTTTCGCCAAAACCAAAATATTACTCTATAGTTCTACATTAACGTGTCTCATTTTTCCATTAAATTCAGCCTCTTTGTAAAAACCCCCTAAGGAGGATGGTCAAAACGGTCGTTTGATGAACAGCAATGAAACGTATGTCAAATGAAAGCTTGGGACGAGTAGATTAACGTTTGCTCTAGCGATATTTAGCTAAACAGTGGGAGATCGGAGATATGGGCTATTTAAGTTTTGAAAAAAAATGAAAAATCTTACTGCACTAAAATCACATTCATTGAAAAAATATGTAACTCAGAGACTTGAAGTTAATTTTCTAATATACTTAACAGTTTTCACTATCATTGATGGGAAAAATGATTAAAAAATGTTAAGTCGTTTTGAAATTATACACGTTCAAAGTCAAAAGTTTCGAATTTTTAATGTTGCTTTTGTTACTTTTATCTAATTCTTTCTATATTGCGAAATCATTACATAAAATATATTTTATAAAATGAAATCTTTGTTTTGTAGTGAACCAATCCTCTTTACATATATTTAGTCTATTTCCAAAAGTTGAGAAGTTAATTTGGCTTAAACGACGTAAAGTCTCGCAAAAAAAATACACAATTTTACCAAAATATATCATAACGTTGAACGTGTATGTCGTATAAATCGCACTATCAATGGAAACGGATGAGTAAAAAGTTAAAGGATTCTCGATCGTGGATTTAGGGATAGTTTTGGTATTTTAGAAGCATATGGTTATGAAGCTAATGTACCTCTTACAAAGGAAAGGGGAGAAAGCCAATTAACCACGGAACAGGCGAATAGATCAAGACTTATAATCATATGCCGATGGGTAGTAGAAGTTATGAACGGAAAGATGAAGCAATCTTATATGCTGTTTCGTCAAACCAACTTTAATAGATCTCTTCCCCACATGTTTGACGACTTTAAAATAGGAGCTAGTCTCTTAAACGCCTTTTACAAGGATCATCGTTTGGCTCCTGAAATAATTAATATAATATCGAAGTAATTTCGTGGGTATGGAAGCAAACCTCTCATTTTTAGAATACTTTCTTCGATTAACAGAGGATTGTTTGATTTTGCACGCTTTAGGCACATATCATATAAAGTTAGCTAGGTCGTATGTTGCAGAGCATTTGCGGGAGGGGATTTACTATGTTGAAATGTGTAGGCATGATACACTTGAAGGTTTAAGCGAATGCAACATTACGTAGACTAATGTATGGTTTTACGGGTTCGACTACATTCGCGGCATGTGAGAGAACGAATTTATTATGTCTATATTTTAATTGACAGAGAACAGCATGGTATACATTCCATTATAGAGCATTACTGCAACTGTCTTACTGGCAGGCGAACAGTGGGAAGCTGCGCCCATATTCTGCCAGTTTTATGGTATGTAGGATTATTCAGATTTGAAGAATTGAATCCTCCAGAGCAGCATTTACTAGATGTAATAATGTAATAATGACCAAATTAGCCTTTTGTTACCTAATTTTAATGTTTTTTTTTGTTTAAGTGCAATAAACAATGTATGTTTTTCCCATATGTGTGACTAATTTGACGAGGGGATGAGAAAAAAATGCGTTTGGGTTTTTATATACTCACATAACAACCCATAACATTAATGAATGCATTTTAAGGAATGGACTTTCGAATGGAGGGGGTCTTAATATTTGTGTTGGCGAGCTCCCACGAAAAGGACATAGCGAGAACGCAATAAGAAGGCAATTTCCAAAAAATCAGCTCAATTGGAGCTTTTTTCGCAGATTTAGAAACAAAAAATGAATATAGGGGAAAACGGTTTTTGTATCAAAAGTACCCTTTGTTTTAAAGGAATCGTCCTGATTCTTTTACAGTAGCATAGTACTATAGTAGCGAATAATTTGACCAATTAAGACAATTCAACTGCTATCCGGACGAAAGTTATACCAAAAAAATTAAAAAAATTGTAGGGGAGGTAAAGGAAATATTGGTCGCATTGTATTCATACTTTACAAAAAGTAAGATCCTCTAGTAAAAACCACTTGTACAAAATTTCAAGTCTCTAGCTTCATTCTCTCAAAAGTTATAGATCGGCAAAATTGCCCCAAAGGACGAACAAAAGTCGTCGTTTCTCATGAACCCCAGTGTTTACGGGCCTAAAATTTATATATAAGTTACCCTCTAATATAGCCCTTTAATTTGACACCAGATTCATTGCTGTTCACTCAACGACCAACTTTCATACAAAAGTGCCCATCCTCCTTTCACCAAGTGAATCAACCTCATTCATAAAATTCAAACTATTAATAGACCGTTTATATGTCCTTTGTTTTTATCTGCCTCACTGAAAGTTATAATTCCAATAACTTTTAAGAATATTAGGAAAAATTGCCATTAAAAGGCTTGAGCAAATTTTTTCTTCCAGCACTGTATGTTTCAATTAATTATTATTGATGATGATGGGATTAACAACGAATTTTATATGGTTTAACTCGTGCTCGGAACATTTTGTTGTATGTACCTTTCACGATTTTTGAAATTGTTACGAGTTATTGAAATAGATATTCATATTTTTTTTACATAAATACTAAAAATCAGCCGGTATTTTGTCCGATTTAATCAGATTTAATTAGCCTCTACTAACCCATTAGAAACAAATGTAATTTTAGTTAGTCATACGAAAAATAACTGAAATTGTCTACATTTATTTTCGAACCCGACTTAACGCGGGATGGCCTCGAGTAACTTTGTTCGCAATAAAATTTATTATACGATAACAATCAAATACAATTAGCACGGCAGTTTTTTTTAAGTTGTATTTATATATTGAATTAATAATTTATTAGTTAGCTAATGGTGAAAAATAAAAGCTCCTCATTTCCTTGTCGGCTCCTGTTAGGGAATCCCTGCGATGTAACTATGGGGACATAAGCATCTAAATAATTATGCAAATCAATTGTTCATAACATTACCTGTAAAAGACTTGCTTCTCGTCAAACAAACACATTAATAAAATTTCCCACACCTGCCATTTTCAACATTAACCTAATACTGTCTCAAAATCGTCAAAATTTAGGTTAATAGTATCTATACCTTATGTGTTAGTAACTAAATTCATATTAATGTTGTTTCTTAAGTAGATAATAGCTGATTTTTTTTACGCTAATATCCTATTATAAATCTAACCCCATCGAATTTATTACGTCGATTGAGCTATTCCCTGAAAATTGAAATTTCTTCTGAGTATATTCAGAGGATTTATTTTTTCCTTATAACATCATATATCAACATCATTGCCACTCACCACATCTAGTATTAGGCTATATGCGGAATCCTATTACAAATTTGATACAGGATTCAAGACTGTTTCTGATCGAGACGAATAAGTATTTCGCACATACATATCATTTCAATGTTTTGCTGTATATTCTGCACAGGGTAGGCCATTTAAAGTGAACCAATGTAAACCATGCACAATTATTCTATTTATATTCTACACTTGCAACCCGTGTAATTTAAAGTTTTCCGCATTCGATATGGTGAGTCATCGTGTGAATTCCTTTTTTTTCTGTGGCTGATTGGCGAAGTGAAATGGGATAAGCTATTAGCGTTTGATCATAATTTTGATCTAAAATGTTGCTAAAATTGAGTCATGTAGAACAACATAAGAGAATATGTAAAATACGTTGGCAGTGTCGTTTTAACTAAGGCTATAATTGAAATAGCCACCTTGTAAAGACTATTTCTCTAATATCCCTACCTCTTTCCTTAATTTTGAATCCATTTTTACAGTTTGCACTACTAAAATCAAATATTTCCAAATGACAAAAAAAAAAATACCATTCGCGTTTTTACACATTCATCTCTTTTATCGTTAGAAAACGTGTTAAAAACCAACTCTCTTCTAAAAACCACCACTATATCAATACAAATCTATTTGTAATTCCATATTTTATAGCCCCTTAATTTCAGAAATAATATTAACGTGATGCATGGTTCTCATTGGTTCCTTAAAAATGGCCCACCCTGTATATATGTATGTGGGTAATTCGTATCAGGAGCGAATTACAGGTGAATAAAAGAAAGCCTAATCTTCCTTTTCATATACGAGATATTATAGTATCCTAAGCCTAAAGACAGATAATGTGTATAAATGGAAAGAAAAAGTACATGGATGACTCAAAAGGATATCATTCGGTCTTTGTGAATGAATATAAAAGATAACATTCGCTCGTTATACAGATAAAAATTCAATCTTTGAACTTATGCACGGTTGCTGATTTATGTATGTGTATAACCCTTTTTGTTCATCTGAAACTATGGTATTTATGTATGTCCACATTTATGTACATTATACATATATATTTGACAATATCTTTCAAAACACCTAGATGGAACTTATTTTTGCAAATACTATTGACCTTTATTAATTAAAATGAGTCATATACATATTTTTGTAACCGCAGGCAAAAAAAAAACCGCCAAACGATAGCTATCGCCAAATTATTTGATATAGTCTTTGGGGCGGCTTGTTTTGATATAAATGTGCTTTAATCCTAATCCCTAAACATACGTGTATCGTAATATTGCGGCACATCTCATAGAGATCAGGTAGCACTTCTTGCATCGTAAGTAGCCAAAATAATTAAATTAATAGAAATAGACTTGATTACATTCACATGAGCACCATTGAACGGCCAGCTACAACTTCTTAATTACACTTGCTCTCGTTGCCGTCGTGATATCCAACGAGAGGGACACTTGCGGTTTCAAGTTCTTCTGATGCGAGTATAGTGGGTCGGTCTATCCTCCAATTAAAATCTAGCTGAAATAACCCGTTACGTATCTACGGCAGCCATAAGAAAGGTGTTTTGAATCTTGATTCGTTCGTAGAAGTATCTGCATACATACGTGCGTGTGTAGATGCACAATACGCAATACTTACACTGGTCGGCATATTTATTTTGACTTTTCATTCCCTCCAGCCCCGACACTGGTTTTGTTTAACTAAAGGCAATAACGGTAAATTCCTTTTATCAAAATTAAAGCACATATCGACAGCAATAAATATGCTTAATATTTTTCCTGTCCTCTTTCGGACTCTCATGCTATAGAAAAGAGAAAAGATGGAGGCGTAATTCTGGTGTGCCATAAAGATTTTGACAACATTTAACTCTTTGATTGCACCCATTTTTTCGCAAGAACTGATGCACAAAACATATTGTTACTAATTTTTGAGTTCCCCATATTTATTTTCAAATAAAAAATATCACCAGTGGCTCGAAACATAAACAAAATTCAGAATTTCGAAGATTGGTTTGAGCATCGATTGGTGCAAGCCTTAGTCCTGGTTTACACATTGAATAAGCTACTATTGAATTTTATTTTATACAGTAAACTGTTTATTACCAAACAAAAAAATGTTTCAAAACAAAATAAAAACAAATCTTGGCGCTCTCTGAAAAAAGCGAGTGACGAATGAGCCACGATGAAGAACTCTAAGAAAGAAGTGAAATTTAAACCAAATTGTGCCGCAAAAAAACAAACGAATATAACCTCCGACGATTCAATGACGACCCAAAGAAGCTTTCGCCATGGAAACAGTGATTTGAACTTAAGCAGCCTAGGCCATTGTAAGCAATATATCCCTGCATCATGAGAGAGCCTCCACTGTGGTATTCATTTTGATAACCAGGTATCCGTTTTTCCACATAAACTGGGCATTTTCTTTAAATATTGTTTTTTTTTTGGAAAAAAAATGTAATAAAGTAACGAATATTAGCCGAAAAAGCTTTTTCCGAAAGTTGCAGTAGCTTGAAATTTTTCCTTAGTAACAGAGGTTTGCTTTTGGTATGGTTTTTAAATCTTTCTTTGGTTTCACTTTTTCTGCGTATGCATGCAATTTGCGATCTAGGCCGAAGGTGGTCAGTATTATCTCTGCCTCCGATGGCACATTCTTCATATCCATAATATCCTTTGGTTCCATTAGGACATTTTCCATAAATATTTGGCAGATTTTTCGGTAATTATTCGATATACACTTCCCATTCCTGTGATGCATGGAATAGTTTTCTATTTCTTTTCTCTTATTCAATTTTGGTGTTTAATAATGAACTGTCTACCTTATGAAATTAAATTCAATTGCAGCGTTTCCAACCTTTAAACTAGGGTTGAAGTTTGCCTCTACGGAGGCATATTTCGAATTTCTGATTTTTTTTCCAATGTTTCAAGCCACTGGACACACATTTTCTGCTTGCAATTCAAAATATAAACACAAATCATTAACAACATTATGTTTTATCCATTTTTTTCCAGAGAAATTGGTGTACCATCAAAGATTTAAATATGTATTGTCAAAATACTTATGTCGCACCAAAATTTCGCACCAATCTGTTATCTTCTTCATAGCAAGAGAGTGCGAAAATGGTCAGGAAAAATATTGAGCATATTTATTGCTGTTGATATGTACTTTAATTTCCTTATAAGAAATTTACCGTTATTCGCTCTAGTTAAACAAAATCAGTATCTTGGCTCGAGAGTACCAGATGTCAAAATACATATGCCGGCTAGTGTATGTACATATATTATAACGAGTGAACCCATCATATAATCTGCAATGTCTTACTATCTTGTAGGGAGTGTATATGAAATGTACCCGCGATTACTATTAACACCCGGCAAGGTAGCAAAAGATAAATGTATAGGTGTACCGTGTACCTATATCAAACATATAAAATCATAGTCGTGGCTCGGTAAATATCTGTGGATATTAACTACAAGCTGCAGCAGCCATTGGATAAACATTCTACTGACTATGAAAAATAATATTCATGTTACGGATCAAGTATAGAGAGAACTTCCAGGTGTAAATAATTGAGTCAAAATTTACCTCAAGCTGAGCCATGAAGAACTAACCAGCAAAATCAACGGACCGATAATAAGTATCTAATATCGGAATATGTGGTATGACTAATATCTTTTTGCTGCTGATTATAAGTCTGTAATAAGAATTATAGATATCTGTTTCCTCATCATTACAACATGCTGTGCTTAAGAGTATTTTGCGGTATTTAAGAAGTGATGCATTTTTTGGATACCTATTTTACAGCATGCACACCTATGTGACTCGAGTTAATAAGTTAATGAAGATATGTAAAGTTCCGAGAAAGTCAGTTGCATTTTCTTGTTTTGGTGAAATATTCCGACAATGCCCGAAGATCAATTAATATCTAAACTTAGGGATTCTATTGGGGAGCTGAAAATCAAACTTTGATGATTTCGCATCATGATTTTTCTCTCCAATACAATACATGGGGGCTAAGCTATGGAAATTTTATGCACTATGCTCGAATAGTTCTTCCCTAGTCGCTAATGTAGGAAAATGAATTCGAGCATCATCCATTTGCTTTGCTTGTAGCTACGAGTATATTAAAGTATGTTAATGGAGATATACATTTATGTATCGATACATATGCATGCATGACTTCATAAGTGAATACAAGGGTACGAGATGGACTTCCCGTTTCCGTTTTCCGGTTGCCAGTCCAGCAGTCATTCGATACAAGTTTATCATTAGTGAAAAAATCTATAAATGTCTTCTTTTTTCCATCAATAAGTTCTCATGTACATATGTGGTATTTACTATGCGTCTTCTATTTATCGTCAAGCCGTGAGAACTTGCAGATACATTTACTTCTAGTCTAATGTAGTAAATACTTTGTAGACATGTACATACATACATATGTATAAAGCGAAAGATTTTTTCATGGAACGTTTTTCTTTAATAAGGAGAATTTGTGGAACTTATTTAAAGTTATCGGTTCATTTGTATAAATCTATATATACAGGGTTCCTGGTTAAAGTAGGTACCAACATCGTCAGTTCACGTGAAATTCATGCAAATACTGTCAAAATTATGGTGATCGTGAAATCGAATTCGCTTGGTGGTACTCACTTCACATGAAAGTCTCCACACGAGTTTTTGACATTTCGCCAGCGAAAATAATGCAGTTGCACTTTATTTCACAATGACAAGATGTCATCGACAATCAATAAGAACGCGAGTGAACATTTATCTTACATTGAGTGAATAAAAAGCAAGTCTCCACGGCACTGTTTTCACGGGAGACATATATGCAAGTTTTTCGCTCGGTGAACTCTGTTCGGTACATACCTTTACCGATAACTCAACATATTCTCTGAAACATACTATGGTGGAAATATTGGGTCGATTTTCAGTGGTTACTGAGATGCATATTTGGAATTTTGTGTTTATTTTTTAATAAAATCGCGGAATTTGACATTTGAAACAAAACCGGCCAAAAACTACATAATTGCTCTTTGGGCCAACACTATTATAATTCGTATTCATTCAAAATTTAAAAAGTCTTCAAAAATAACCATTTAAATAAAAAAATAAATTTATTTATGAAAGTTAATATTTTGCGTAATATTACTCAAATAAAGGATTACGGGAGAAACATCTCTGTAGTGTAGGCTTTCTAAAAAGCTACAAATAGTGAAAATCGAGATTAACCTCGGAATAAATGGAATACTACCGTTCTTGCGCTTATCTGTTTTAAAGTATTACTGGCTATATAAATTCAGATTTGTAACCCTGGGGACCCTGTGCTAATTTTTTGGCGAGCGAAAAAGAGCCATTTTTTTGCTCTGTCTGTCTGGCTGGTCTAGCGGTTAGTGCGTGCACCTTCAGTGCACAGGGTCAGGTTCGAATCTCACCGTGGTCCATGGTGTTTTTCGAACTCACGAGCTTGTGACGGACTATGGTCTCACTCAGAAGTTAAACGAGTACCCATTTATGGGGATAAATAACACTGCTGAGCGTGATGCTGATCTCATTACCTCAACAAAAAAGCAGATAAGATCTTAGAAATAGGGTGTCACTAATACATCCTGCGGCCTTAGTCCAATGTTGGATTGTCGCGCCTGTTATTTTTAATACTCTAAAACAGATAAGCGAAAGAACGGTAGTATTCCATTTATTCCTAGGTTAGGCCTTTTTTTTGTAAAGTTTTACTGGGGTATATAAGTCATTAAAATAATTAAAACAGATTACTGTAACTTATGAAAGGAGCTTTATTTGATTTGTACAAAGACTAAATAAATGCCTTTCCTTTAATGGGAGAATTCACATTGTAAGACAAAACCGGACGGGTAAACTTGCAAGACAAGAACCATCGTTCTTACAATCTGAATTGCACAATGCTTGTCTGCTGGCCACTACAAAAGCTCTCGCCGGGTGTTTGTTTGTGCTAATAAACGGACGGCGAGAACTTTTGTAGTGGCCAGCAGACAAGCATTGTGCAATTCAGATTGTAAGAACGATGGTTCTTGTCTTGCAAGTTTACCCGTCCGGTTTTGTCTTACAATGTGAATTCTCCCAATAATTTACAGATCTGTATCGGTTTTCATGACTTTTTTTAAGGGTGCAATGCGGAGATAATTCTGTGGTAGTTTGTTTGATTTAAACAATACTAGATTAAAAAAAAAATAATTAAAAAATGAATTAAATTAATTTTGTATTATTTATTTATTAAAAGAAAATATTTTTGAAATTTCGAATGACTGAAAAATGGTTGCCGTAGTATCAAGATAAAAGAATTATTATATCAATAAATAACTAATCAATTATTATTGTTATATTATTGCCGAAATCAGTGACCCCTAAAGGGTGGTGAAGCAGTTGTTTGTGTATTTTGTGCATTTTCAATGTCTGTTAGACGCACATGTGTATTTTGTGCATTTTCAATGTCTGTTAGACGCACAAAAATGCTGTTAGACGCACACAAATGCACAAATTATCTCGATTTAGGGGTCATTGATACACATATTCAAAACTTTATATTTTTTCTTAGAAATACACAGATTTTTAAAATTCAATTAATAATAAATAATAATTAATTTGATTTTTATTGATAATTTTTTTTTTATTTAGGTGACACTATGGTAGATATTTTTCAGTCATTCACGATTTCAAAATTATTTTAATTTAATAAATAAAAAATTAATTTGATTCACTTTATTATTTTTTAATCAAACTAAATGTCAGTCTACGTATGGCCCACTCAAAATTCTTTGCAAAAAAATAAATTAAATTTTTTTTTTAATTTTAAATAAATATTTCCGTAACCTTTTTTTAATTTTGAATGAATACGAAATATATGTCATAGTGCTGGATAGAAGAGAAAAATAAGTTTCAATAAATTCCCCACTAGGATTTTGCTTCACAATGCCAAAATTCGCGAAATTCTTCAAAACTTATACGGCAAAAATCATACATCTCTGGATTTTTGCAAGATAGTTGGGGATGGCCCCACGGGAAATTAAGTCCTGACCGATTGGTAGTTCGCAAACTTGAAAAAAGGGGAAACGGGTATTTTTGAGTTTTAGCGATTATTTCTGAAACGGCAAAAGATACAGAAATATACTCTGGAAAATCCCTGTGCAATGATATATGTATAATAATAATACCATAGACTTTTTTATGGAAAAATTAGGGGCTATACTAAAAAATAACCCACCAGTAGTTGGTTCTACGCACTACTCATTTTATACATCGACTTGTACTGTAGAACAAAGTTACGTTGGGTGACTTTGTATGGGAGGTACCTTTAGTTGTGATCCGATTGAGCTTATTTTTGGTGGGTGTTATAATAGTGCCCTGATGTTTTAACAAGAAGGAACCACCAAATCAATAGTGAAGAACTAATTTATTATTATTTTATACTTTTATAGAGCAAATATATAAACAAATTACAAATTACCAAAAAAAAAAACACCTTAAACTTTATGCAAAAATAGTTGAAGTGCTAAAATGTTTGCCGCCCACACGACAGCAGAAACGGACTGGATGTCGGGAAATTTCGTTTCGGTTGTCGAGTGTATCTTTATGTAGGTACAGCGTGCAGCTGAACATTTTTATTTGATTTTTCGGCAACAAATTAAAGCGATTATAACAGGCCCCACAATAGATGAAGGATTATCTTACCAGGTGAAAACATTAATTGGTAGTCGCGAAAATTATAAAATATCAAAAATTAAAGTCAATGCTAATGTGACAATGCATATGATGTATTGCGGTTTATTTTTCATTTTATTAGATTTGATTATAAGCAGCTAAAAGACCTTTATTCAGATTTTAGTTTTTATGATCAAATTTGAATAATACCTGTAATATAGACCCATTACCATTCAGGATTTTATGGAAAGCATTTATTTATTTTTTAATAAACAAAAACTTGTTTAACTCAAATGGTCGAGATGCGTATTTAGTAAGTGCACAAAAGTGTTTTCGGTGATATTCAAGATCCTTTTGGTACAAGAACCATTATTATGTGAATAATTGAACCTTATGGCAATGCAGTGAAATATAAAAATTTTCAGTGTCACCTAGAGTGACCTGTACAAGAGCTTATGGATTTTTTCCTTGGTGAACGTCAGTTTTTCAGTTTCGGTGGATTTAGTTTTATTTTGAAAGTGAAAATTACACGTGAGAAAAGTTACAGAGCTATTTTTCTATGGGGTATGAACTTACCATCAGTTCAAAGTTTAACCCCCATCCAGCGGCAGATTTTTACAACGCTTGTACCTTAGTACATTTTGTATGAAAATCTTCACAGTTTGAATGAAATTAAACCGTAAAACCATTATGCAAATTCGTAAATGTTTTTTGCCGAATTGGATGTTTTCAGAATCCGCATCCGCTTATGCGGATTTAATTTTTGGAGTGGGTAAATTTTCAAACTAGGCAAAATTTTAGGGATAAAATTAAAAAAGGGGGCACATTGGAAACTTAATTAAAAGAGTCTAAAATTAATTTACAAGTAGAAAGTAGAAAACGGTTCAAATTAAGTCATCAATGATTTTAGAAGAGCTTGGTGTGTTTGATTTTCAAACCGTGAAGCCTTAAGTTGAAATTGACCCTCTGCCCCCCAAAAAATATTCCACTTCTAACGAAAAGGACATCAATAATTACCACATTCTCGTTATTTTCCAATAATATATAATCGAGTGAATTTTCTTTGGACTGATACTATAGCATCTGACGAGCAGGAAGTGGATGGATTCCAAGCTATGGTAGCATACTCCAGGATGCTACGGACGAGCGAAATAAACAGGTTCACAGATGTAGAAACAGAAGTAAAGTCATGGCTTGATCGCAATACAAAACCAGAGAGTTTAGAAGCTTTTTTAACAGTGGACGAAGCATGCTCAGAAAAGTTGAGTTTTGTGTCAAAGGTGACACCAAGATCTTTGATAGTTGAAACGGAATCCGTTGGATGACCATTTAAGAGATAGGTGAAGGAAGTGGGAAAGAATTTAAGGGAATATTGCATCACAAAGCATTTGGATACATTAAGAGGTAAGTCGTTGGACACACACCAACTGTATAACAGGTCAATGTCGGATTGGAGCAAGATGCAGTCATTGATGTTAGATATGGTTCTGAATAATTTACAATCGTCAGCATAAAGCATAGATTCACAATTAAGGCGATCAGGAAGATCGTTGACGAAAAAGACGAATAGAAGAGGTCCCAATATGGACCCCTGAGGAACCCCAGATGATGGACAAAAACTAGGTGAAAGAATGTTGTTAAAGATGACATAAGAGGTTCTTTCAGAAAGGTATGAAGAAAGCCAGGTTATGAGTGAAAGCGGAAAGTTCAATCTGACAAGTTTCTCGATTAATATTCTGTGGTTAACAGTATCAAAAGCTTTTGAGAAATCTGTATATAACACATGTACGTCTTGATGTTTGTTGAACGCTTTGGCAATGAAGTCCACTAACTCAACCAAATTGGAGGTGGTAGATTTGCTTTTACAGAAACCATGTTGGTTAGCACAAATATTAGAACCGAAGTTCAGACTAATGTAGTTATGAACTATTCTCTCCAGCAATTTAGAAATAGAGGACAAAAGGCAGATAGGGCGGTAATTGGAGGCAATATTTAGATCACCCTTCTTCGGAATAGGGACAACATAAGACGATTTCCATAATGATGGAAATTTACCTTGCCGGATACTTTTATTGAATAGAATTGAAAGAGGAGTGGCAATGGCGTTAGAGGTTCTTTTTAAAAAATTATTGGGAATGCCATCTGGGCAAACACAGGAGCTTACTTTGGCAGAGCGTATAAGCAGTGCAACATACGAAGGTAAAATAAGTGGCACTGAAACATCACTGTTAGGAGGGATGGAGGAATAATTAAAAGACGGCTGTCTAAAGGTACTAGAAAAATATTTTGCAAAAAGATCGCAAATTTCCTCGGGTGTATGTGCGGATGAGTTATTGTACCTTAAAGAGGATGGACATGAAGAAGAAGAACGTAAGTTACGAATGTAGGACCAAAAGAGCTTACTTTCGTTGTTCCGTATACTACTTTCGATAGTGCTTAGGTAAGCTGTCTTGGCCGCAGAAATCAAACTCTTAGTTTCTGATCGAAGCTTTTTAAAAACTAACAGGTCAAAAGGATGTTTAAAGCGCTTATAGCGTCGATGGGCTCGTTGTTTTCTATGAATCAAACGATGAATATGTGGGGTAAACCACACTGGACCTTGGCGATAATAATATCAAATAATGTTGTGTAGAATTTGCTTACCGCAGTATCGCAATCACAATCAGCCAGAAGAAAATTCCTATTAATGAAAGACAATTTAGCGTTAATGGCCTCATAGTTGGCCTTTCTGAAGTTAAGACGGGCATTTTTCGAGTGTTGAGGAAATGAAGGAGAAGAGGAAATAATCTCGTGCATAAGGGCAGGATGATAAGCGTCCTCAAGAACAAGTGGAGTAGAAGGAGATGATGTTGACATGAGAGGCGGGAGTAGATTACAAAACGTAAGATCCAGAATCCGATCCATATGATTCCGAGTTACATTAAATTGAAGCAGGTTACAAAACTCCATAAACGCTGACAATAATATATACCACCCAAACTTGCAATTTTGCAAGATTGGTTGCCGATGCTCCTGCTCTCTTTGAGCGAAAAATTCATAAGGAAATGGAGTGGACGTCCCAAATTTCACAAATAATAAATAATACGTGATGGAATATAAATTATAGAAATTTGTGATGAAGAAAATCAAGCGCTAAAATCCAAAATTTCAGCATTTGCTACAAACCTAATTACCACTGGGTGTCATGGAAAAGGAGGTGTGATACATTTTGTATTGATTGCCCCAAGCCTCCAAAACATAAAAAAAAAGTTTGCTATGTAGGTAAAAGGGTTTAGATTGATGTCAAATAACCCACAATCGCTGTTTGTTTTGGCTTGGTCTTTATAAATGGGTTCTATACAAAATCCACAAAGTCAAAATCCACAAGTCAAAATCCAAAAGTCATAATCCATAAAGACAAAATCCATAAAGACAAAATCCATAAAGTCGAAATCCACAAAGTCAAAATCCATCAAGACAAAATCCATAAATTTTTGTATGAATCCTTTTCCGTGTCTTCAGGTAAAGCGCATATGCTCCGGGATTTGGTAATTTTCTAGTTAACGTAATAACGTACATAAATATTCTCAATATTCAATTGTGATAAGCAAACTGATGTAAATTTGAATTTATGGATTTCGTCTTTTTGGATTTTGACTTTGTGAATTATGACTTTATGGATTTTGTCTTTGTGAATTTTGTCTTTGTGGATTTTGACTTTGTGGATTTTTCAATTTTTTTGGATTTTGCCTTTTTGGATTTTGTATTTTTGGATTTTGTATAGAACCCATTATTGATGCTATCGTAAGTCTCTTTAAGCTTTAGCATTCACCAAAAACATTTTATCTGCGTCTTTTGTAAATTTTCTTTCCTACAAAATTTTTTAGCTTGGGGATGGGTGATCATGATCACACTTTCCTGAAATTTGGAATAAATATTCTTAACTAAAATCGACCCATAGGAAAAAAGTTACGCTATTTTAAAAACGAAAAAGGTACATTTGTTCCTATGCCGCTGAATGAGTGTTAAACCTACATAATTCTCCACATTTTAGTGCGAAGAATATACAAAAATAAAACAATTAATTTAATTATTTATATTTTGATAGTCTTGATAGTCTTTGTCTGTATCAATAGTATTCATGCGATACGCATATGGCAGCCCAAATGGAAATCATTTTTATTGTTTTTCTACGCTACGAAAGTTTGTCAAGGAAAAAACGAAAGAACTCGACGCATCCAGTAAGTCAGTAACCCACTAGCGTGTACCATATGTTTCTTATTGAAACGATCGAAAGAAAAAGATGCGCTCTCTACAACAATCACCTTGTTGTCAAACATGTACAGTATGTCGCATAAAGTCCATTAACAATCCGTATAAGATTAGTTTTATTATATGTACACATAGACAGTAGAAGCAATATTGAACAGCTGCCGGGAATGATTTATATTTAGATTTCCTTGACATGATCTCACCGCGATATCTCAACATTGACGAAATATCATCTCTGCATGTTGCAAGGGTGTGCAACTTGGCGTAAAGATCAAAATCAATTAACATCTCAAATTTAAGTGGATATATCAACCGCAGCATTAATAACAAAAACCTTCATATGCTATTGTCCTTTTCGATAAGGGAAACTGAACAAACGAACGACTACTGGATTAATTCCGTCGTCGTCGTTTGAAATTGAGCTGAGCAAATTTGTAAACAAATGAAAATAAACATCAGTAAAGATCACAATCAAATTAAAGGTTAAGCACTGGAAAAAATCTTGTTTGTTTTTTTTTATGTATGTATTATGTAACCAGACTGCATGTATATTTGATTAGATCTTGTATGTGAATTCGGATGAAAGTAGGTTAGAAATCTTCTCCATCATTTAAATTTCGACGTTTTCCGTGCAAATGAGGCTAATAAATAAAATTTTTTGTAATACATATGCCCTGTAATTACTAATATTATTTGATTAAATATTTATTCTGACCTGAACCTTAAGAATACCTATAAAAATGTGTAATTTGTTTGGTACTTTAGGTTTTTCTAAAATTATTTTTAATATATTTTTAGGGAATTTTTGAATATTGTGAAAAATATATTTTGTTGCATACATACTACATATTTGAGATACATGTGCATAAAAATGAGCACTGTGATCCTATTAGACATCAAATTTACGACTGGTGTTCTCAGTAATTACAATGTGTGCATCTTTTTTATTTTTACTAAGGACACATCCTATATTCTGTGCAAACACACAAGATATGACCAAACCGATACCTCCGAAGAGTTGCAAGTCCAATCGTAAAGTTGGCATCGCGCTTGTGCCCTCCATATGGCAGACCACGTTCCACGATTCGATACGATCCATAAACAACCGTATCCAACTGTGATTTATTTGGTTCTTGCGTGTTTTAAAGGTGGTGTCGATAGTTTAAATTTCATGTTTGTGCCTCCTGATTTTCACATTATAGTGCCGTCTGGCAGTCACTTGTCGGACAAAGATATTCCCAATGTGAAATGGTGCAAATTTTATTATGTAAAACGCGAGAGAAGAAAAACTTCCAATAAAATATTAATTTTATGCTTTGTCATGTTCAATCGCATTTATTGATTCACTAGATATACAAAAATGTTAACTATGTAGTTTTTAGTAAAAAATTGTATTTAAAAAATATTAAGACAAGAAGAGCGAAAAAAGGAAAAAATTAAAGTTATAATAGTATTTAAATCTGACTACATAAGCTTGTGGTATACGGATCTTGATCGACTGATTCTGATTTCTGTAAGATAACCCAACTTAGCTGATTTGACACAGTGCTAATTCAATTATAATGTCATCATCATTTAGTTGTTCAATTAACGTTTGATCTCATCTCATGAAAATAGGTAAAATATCCAATAATAGTAATTAATCGCAGTATGCATCCAGAAACACCAAAACCAGCCAGATTTTACCATAAAACCTATATTTCGTGAGCGCTTGCTTGCCTGCATATCAATATGATCTTAATAGGTCCTAGAGTGCAACGACAAATGATCTCTTCGGCTTTACTGTAATCTCTAGAAATTCCAAGGAAACGATCATCGTCGCTTACTGTAAACTTCTTATCGGAAGAATCCGTGTCGTTGCAGTCGCATAGAGAATTTATTACACTCAACATCGTACGCGCGCACACACGACACACCTGGCTTAAGATTATGGCACCTAGTCTGGAGCCAAAAGCAGAAGATATGTTTACGGGCACATACTGAGCACGACAACATGTTATATTCCTTCCGCTCGTTCGGAAACGATATTATCTCAGCGTTTAGTGAATGATCACGTTCCAGCCGAAGTGAAAATGTTAATTTGCGTTAATTAGTCGATTTAGTTTTTATTAGAATATTTGTGAGAAATTATTAATAAAAATCAGATCTTTATTGGTTGTCACATCCGGCAACAGTCACAGAATTATTATGTAAAACGTTCCCAATTTTAGTTAACAGATCTACAGACATTTTAGAAAATCCCTATTTTTTTATGGAAGCGCTAATGCACTATCCATATACATAGCTTGTGCCGAGGACGAATATTTTCCGTCTAATAATGAATAATGTTCCCGTCGAGTAGGTTAGATGAATTGTCATAAATAATATTCAGTGTTTTTTTTCGCTGGGGTCAAAATGGTTTTGTCTTTACAAAATTCATATTTATAAACTTTCAAATTTGGATTCGCCGCATCTTTGTGTAAATATTATTTATCTTTCTTGATTATAAAATGCTGTTAATGGTGATTTGCTACCAATATGTATAAAGGTGTTTCAGATTTCCGATTTATGATTGCGTAAGAATATAATGTAAATATTATTTACAAAACAGCATTCGCACATTGCACTAAATTTCAGCAGGATCGAACAAACTTCAACTGAAAAAAGCCATAGATAAGTTTCTTTAGGTTACGTTACGCTACTATACCATTGACACTATCCATTAGAAGGTCTAGACGATGTTATCTCTTTAACGATTTTTTCCCTGATCGAATTCGAATTTTGATCTTCAGTTGACTGTAAAATGATTTTGCTAGTACCGTTTCGTATAATATTAAACGAATCTCAGTAAATTTCATTTTGTTTTATCTACAGTTTTACGTCGACTTTTTAAACAAAAAATGAGCTTTTAGACCTTACGGAAAAGCTGGTTTCACACTGCACATATCACATTTTACACACAAACGTAATTTAGCCACAAGCTCAATCAGATATTCAATGTGTCTTATAAGATGTAGATAATACTCGTTTGATAATTGACATAAAAATAAATTTTAGTGTTATTTACCGAAATTTGATCGCTGATCACTCTTGGAGGAAAAACTGGTACACATGCCAAGAAAGTTATATTTTTCATGATTTATGTGTGAAAAAGAAATCTGTGAAATGAACGTTTTATTCGAAATGCCGATGGGAAAAGTTAAATTAGATGTGGACAAATTAGCACCTTAATTAGGAGTCTAATAAAGATAAAAAAGAAAAATCTCCGACAGATGGCATTTAATTTGAATGATTCATACATAATAAATCTTCTTAAATTCCTTCTTATTATCTTAACTGCCTCACGTGTAACAGGAATTTTATGAGTATGACAAATATTTTCGAGCTTTTGAGTTAGAATGAATATGCGGACTTTTTTTTTAAATATAAAAATAGATTAGTTGAAGTTTAAGTCCAGTGGACAAAATTGTGGGACTATATCGAAAAAGTTATCCAGGTATAATGTACTATAGGAAGATGATGTGATAACGTCATTAATTTGACCTTGGGTCGTTGAGTAAGGTTACATAAGCTAAACCGTTTTTAAATTTGACACCTAGAATAGAAATGTAGTCGTTTGGTTCTATTTTGTTCAGTGAAAAACAAAAGAGTTCGATGCACCGAGTAAGCCAGCAACCCATTAACGAATGATTATTCTTATTCAAAGCAGATTATTTTTTTTTAATTTGTAAATAATATTTTCACAAAACACAAAGCTCGGGGACAATAAATAAGACACTTAGAACATTGTTAACATTATGGTACAAAAAGATCAATACTGAGATGGAAACTAATTAAGTTGGGTTTTAGAAGAGAGTTGGTCTTTGCTCTATTTCCTTCAATAAAACAGGTACCTAAATGTGTAGATGCAGAGAGAGGAGAATTTTGACAATTTTACTATAACATTTCCTTAAATTTATGTTTCAAGAATTTGGCACAATTTTGCTGATTGTTTCTGTTCCACATTCTGCAAACTGTTCGATTGAAGACGTTCCTCATTCGACATGATGAGATGTCGTATAAATCCTTATATTTCTTTGAAAAATACCTTAAGCCGAATGGGGTAAGCAACTCGCTGTTCACGTTAAATGGTGTCAAAATTGAGTTCTGTACGAAAAAATGCAAATAAAATTTGAGCAGAAAATTATGAGTCCTATCAAGGACCCCCAGTATCCCCAATTAAAATTTTGTACAACGGCAGGCCCAACTCTCTCCAAAGTGACATCCTACTGATAAATGTTGTTTACATTCATTCAAGGTAGGTTGTTTCAAAACAAACATAGTTAGACCTAGGCCGCAGATGTGTTCGTGACATCTACTTTCCAAGATGTTAACTGTTTTTTTTCTAGAGATGTTGAGATTAACTGGGGGAGTTATGGGCATGGCGTTTTGTCAAATTTAAAAGTAAGGATAATGAGGTCTCTTGAGCGACGCGATTTTCGGCAAAGATAATCTCAAACTTAATACAAACGAGAAGATTTCTAATCATGCAAATAATACGATGAGTTTATACCCTAAACTGTACACCGTACCTTGGAAAAACACAAAATATGCAATTTCAAGTTTTTGTGGAGGAAGTAGGGGATCGATGGGACCTATTGCCAATGTTTTGTAAGAGCATGTCACTGCTACCACTTGGTCCAAATTTGAGCTTTTGGCAGCGTTCTGTTGAAAAACATGACTGGCCACAGCTTTGTAGGGGGGGTAGGCGACCCTTTTTTACTCCACACTTCGATTTTTGGCGTTTTACACATTTTTCTTAGTGTAGATGGACATTAACTCTTGCTCATGCCTTGGTCGTCGGTTCTTGACACGAGACATCACATGGAGAGTGATGTCTCGTGTCAAGAAGTGAGGGCCTCATAAAAGATGCACAAAACTCGCAGAGTTAGTTTAAACCTGTGAATAGAACAGGTATAATTTACGTGAATGCCGATAGGTGCTGTCTATATCAGTATGTTTGGTGTACCTCGTGTCATACATTTTTTCTTCAACTTTCCGGAGAGTTCTTGAAGTAGTTGAGAGTTGTTGAACTGAGCTGTGCACATTTTAGCTATTTTTTTTAAGCTCATTGTGAAATTCCCATATTGGAGTTATCAATTGACAAAGTGACATAAAGTGAAAATGTGCATTTGGAACATATAAAGGGTGATTTTTTAAGAACTTTCGGATTTGATTAAAAAAAAAACACATAAAATTCAGAAAAATATATGAAAATCTTTATTTGAATCGATAGAAAGACCTATATAATTTAATATTTAAAAATGATTTCATGTAAATGTTGACCCGGTTGTGCCTCCAATAGTTCCTACGCTGGGTCCAATATTGGCATACTCTCTCCAACATATCGGCCGGTATCTCACGAATAAATTCTTCAATATTGACTTTCAGTGCGTCAACCGTTGCGGGCTTGTCGCTATAGACATGAGCCTTAACATAACTGGTCAAGCTACCTCCCCAGCAAGATTAAGGTAGCTTCTGATGAGTTCAATCTGCTGTGTGGACGAAACCAGGTTTGGATATTGCCTAAAAGGTGAATATTTTTGATAGGTTCAATGTTGTACTAACATAGTTAGTCAATATTGAGCCTTTTAATTTTCAAAAAAATTTAATATACTTAGTATAGCGTTTTACGTGACAAATATTACGATTAAATGAGCCTTAACATAGCCCCCCAAAAAGTAGTCTAAAGGCGTTAATTCGCACGATCTATGCGGCCAAATGACCGGCCCCAAACGTGAAATAAACTGTGCACGGAACTCGCCTCTCAATTGGGCCATAGTTTCGCGTGCTGTGTGGCACCGTCTTGTTGAAAACACATGTCAGTCACGTCCAGCTCTTCCATTTTGGGCAAAAAAGAAGTTTGTAATCATCACACGGTAGTAATGTTCCGGCCTTCATCGTCTTTGAAAAAGTACGGTCCAATGATGCCACCGACCCATAATTCACACCAAACAGTGACTTTTTGGGAATGCATTGGCAGTTCTTGCAATGCTTCTGTCTGATTTTCACTCCTAAAATGGCAATTTTGCTTGTTGACGTATCCTTTCAACCAGAAATGAGCTTCGTCGCTGATGCACTTTCTTAGCCGAGCATGAATTTTGATAATAAAATTCAATAATCTGCAAGCTTTTTTCGTTTGTAAGTCGATTCATGGTTAAATTATATACCACACTGAACATGTTTGACAGTAACACAAGGCACGAAACCCGCGTGAGCTGCCAAAAGCAGTGTTGCCAAAAAGAAAGTTCCTAAAAAATCACCCTTTATACAATTTCAATTATTTATCATTGTAACTTAGTTGTAGAGTAATTTACATAATTCCTAAACAGAAAATTTGTTTCAGGGGCTTTTTATTTCTCCTGCTTTATA
The DNA here is from genome assembly GCA_949715475.1 of Microchrysa polita. Lineage (NCBI taxonomy): Eukaryota > Metazoa > Arthropoda > Insecta > Diptera > Stratiomyidae > Microchrysa > Microchrysa polita. Next base: position 84,587,971 of record OX454418.1, on the reverse strand, counting down.
TAAATGTTTAGTATAAGGGGGGGGGGCTCTTTACAACTCAACTACAACTTTACAACTTATTCACGTAAAGCTTATAACAGGGTAACACTTCAACGCAAAAAAATCCAAACCGAAAATAATTATATTTCTCATCGTAATGTTCCACTTATCTTTCCGTCTCATTACATTTTACCGCCACGATAAACACAAGTAGCCGGAGTGATTTGTAAATGAGACATGTGTAACAATCTTAACGACGACAATATTTATGGAAACCTAGATATTTTCTTCAAGTACTCTAAAACACGTGCTAACATATCACGCTTGCTTACACCCTCATCCCATAAGAAAAACAAACAGCCAAGCTAAACCAAGGGAATTCCCTCTTTTTGAAATGAGCCGTTGTTTGTTTAATTCAGTACAAGAAATATATCGGCGGTAGGCCAATATTATACACTGGTAAACATACTTGAGTGCATACTTTTCGGCGTCCGATTACACCCTCACTCATGGCAGTGAAAAAAAAGATGCGTGCCCATTTCGGTCGGGCATTTCATATCTACATTCAATACGGGAGAAATTAGTTCAAATGAATTTGTTGAGAAAACAAATAAGCTCCAGAGACTCACAGTTTTTAGGGTTTTTTAGAAAATTTTTTTTTCAAAAAACCCTTATGAAATCGATTTTGTCCGTCCGTCCGTCTGTCCGTCTGTTCACTAAATATCTCGTGAGCGGCTCAACCGATTGTCATGAAATTTCGTAGGAATGTGTAGAATAGTTACAGTCTATGGCACAAATACCTTAGAAGTTGGTAGGAAGAAGATAACAGGGTGTCCCGAAAAAAGTCGACTTTTTTAGTTTTTATCGGAGATTGACGTATGGGTATTTAAATCAAAGATCTAAACGAGTACATCTCATATCAGTTAAAATTTTCCAGTTTCGAGTAACGGCAAAAAAGTTATTGGCGTTTAAAGTTACACTTCCTTTTCGAGCTCCGTTTTTCTAAACCGTTATAGGGATCGATAGGAAACTTTGCACAACGATTTGTCAGTATGGTCTTATATACGTTAAATATTAAGACTGTTGACTTTTGCATAGGAAAAGTAAATAACAGTAAATTTGTAAAATTTCAATTTGCTCGTGTGTAGCCCCTCTTAGGTTTCCAAATATGAAAATTCTGCTAAGGGTTTTTAGAAAATTACATAGGGAATATGTCTGCGAATTTTCATTCGAATAACTGTATCCAAACCGGAAATATAGCCAAGTAAGTATTAAGTAAGGGGCTTTCACAATGCAAGGGAAGACTCTTAAGCATTTCTTTAATGCATATCTTTTAACTTGATGAAAAAATGAACATGAAATTTGGTGGAAATGTATAGAATGGTAATAGTCTTTGCCACAAATATTTTTGAAGTTTGTAGGACCAAGTTAACAGGGTGTCCCTGAATAGCTGCAAAGCTATACTTGTTCAATACTCATAGGAAGCTTGCGTGGGCTCTTTTGTCAGGGGACACAATAGAATCATTTCATATAAGTTGCTTTTCCTTGATTGAAAACAGGGCCTGATTTAGCCTCTATGGCGCCCCTGGGCAATAACGAATTTGCCGCCCTCCGCCAGATAAGCTTGAGGATAGCAGTTGTCAGCTCAAAAAGGAAATGTAGGCAAAACGTTAGCGGGCGTATGTGAAAAATTGAAAATTTAATATTTTTTACCAGTAAGCTTATTTTGTTTGCTTTAAAATTTTTTATGTTGCTTCCCAGGGGAGGAATCCAGGTGTTCCGTGCACCTCCCAAAAACGTTTTAGGAATGATTGAAAACTCCAATGATAACACAGAAAACTGTACAATTCTTATTACATTCGGTTTTGCACCTTTTGAGAAATACGTTCTTTGGATCGCTTTGGAAATAATTTGCGAATTACCCCAACAAATGAAATTTCCTATATTAGCATAATATTTAACCAGAAAACGTCCTACCGAAAAAATCCAAAATTAAGAAAGCTTACGGTAAACTTTGAACACACCTTGACCTAATTTGTGTTCGGTGATAAAGATAACGAAAACGAATTGGGAGAGCATTAACTGATGCTATTCACCAAAAATCATTCGGTGCCTAAAGAGTTCTAGATTTTCCTGATTTCAACTATTTTAAATAATTTTTTTAATTTTAAGTGGAATTTCCCGTTTTTCTCTGAAAAAAATTGCAAATCCGAAAATTTAAGCGTTAAAATTCTTAAAAATGTAGTTAAACCCGATAGAAACTCAAAAATTTGATAGCCAATGCCGCATTTCTAATATTGAGACTTGGACCTCTCCCGAAACCAAATCCTTGCTTCCCAGCGAATTTGATGTGGGGACAAATTTAAGAAGTAATTGAACACACGAAAATGTGTGGTTAGATGAGTTAATTGCTTGGGGGCGTTTTGAACTTTCCAAAGGATCGCTATCACCAAAATTATTTTTCGTTTTTTTTTTCTTCAATTTTAGAGGCTTGAAAACAGGAGATGGCAGCCAAGTTCTAGCGTACTTATATCATTTAATGTGTCTTCAGGCATAATGTTTAAAGTAAAGCCAAAGATGATTTATACTCCTACTCTAAATATACTCCTGAACTAAAGGCCGCCACCCCATTCAGAGTGAATGAGTGTATGCTTCAAGCAAAACTTTTGAGTAGTCATAAGTTTTGGAGGCAAATTATTTTCTGCAATTATGTTTGAATTGTCAAAATCTATTTTGCCCATAATTTTAGACAAATGAAAAAATTTAAGAATTCGCCGCCCCGGACAGTAGCCCAGGTTGCCCATATGGGAAATGCGGCCCTGACCGAAAAAACAGTAATAGTAGATTCACAGCTAATAATTCAGTTCATATATAAAGCCAAACCATCCTTACGTTTGCCTGAGTTCCTTTTTGATCAAAGGCCATCCGAAATCTTAAATCGAAACATGCCTGTAGATTTGCCCTGGAGTCCTTTTATATAAACTGGGTAAATAGTAAATCTATTTTTGGATTGGTCTAATTAAAGGTGGAACAGAATGAAAGGCGCTAGCTGGAACGCGTTTATTTAAACCAATCCAAAAATAGATTTACAGGAAGCATTTTATTAGTGTTGTGCACAATTCTTATTTATTGCTTATAAAATATATGTACAAAAAATATTCACTATGCATTAAAATTCTAAAAAATCCTCGTATTGCGGGCGCAGCCCTCTGTACGCCGGTATTTTTGTATATTAAATTATAATATAAACAATGAATTAAAATGAGTACTGAAATACTTACAATGTGGTTTTCAATGTGTGTAAGTATCCAAAATATTTAGGTTTACTAAAACCAGTCAAGGACTTAATTTTGAAAATGAAAATATGTATGTACACCCCGGCAACTTCTCATTTAAACTCTCTACTTGCAATGAAGAAAGTCAAGAAAATTACTCTCTGGTCGGTGGTGGTTTCTAATTGAGCCATTTTTAAAATCATATTCGTTAACCATACATATCAAAATAATTGTTGTCAAACGTCAAAGAATTAACTTGAGCAATATAAATTCATTTCTTTACTCAAAGCACGTGCTTAAGTTGAAACTAAACGATCCGTGAAAAATTATTTAGTCTAGTTACAAATTTTCCTATCTTAATATGTATCTTCCTAATACGTTAGTCACATTAGATTTAATCACGAATCTCATATTATGCTGCAATTATGGTCAATCAAAATGTCAGTCAAACATTGCTCAAACATACTTTCAACATTTCGTGAGTTTACCGGTGCATTAAGATAGCAGATTCTGAAATTTATATAAGTTAAACGTACTATACACATCTACTTACTCGTTGAAATGAAAAATAAAGTCCCGAAAGATTGAACGAAGAAAATTGCTAGTAAGGTCAATAAGTGCCCGAGAATGTAATCTCCGATATATTACTGTATTGTCTGCCACCTGATTAAATTTCCCATATTATACGCATTTTTATTTCATTCCGGTATTTCGCTGTTTTTATATTTAAATTATATTGACAAAAAATACATAATACAAAAACCGACTATAAACACCTGTCATGACACAAAACTGTAGCGACAGTATCACAAATGTACATAACCAGGCAGACACCTGATTTTCTTTTGTTGGTCGACTTCTTTGCATTATCGTCATTTCGTTTTAGCAATCAACTTCTTCACAGTTCCCCGGGCGAGACACTATCATAGCTAAAACTCATAAAATCACTCAATAATTAACATAAATAATTGGAGAATTTGTCAGCATTCGTTCGCATCTATTTTGGGGGCACATTTAGATTACCAAAAAGTCAACCCGGTCGCGAACAAACTCTCATACAGATATGCTTGTATCTATAGTTGAAAAATTAAAGCCATATCAAGTCATCCCATAAAAATAATGGAACTAAGCTTATAAAATCTTTAATAATTTTCATCTAAATGATACTGTTTAGACACTTTTCCATGTTTTCTGAATCAATAATATGATCACTAAGCATTCAGCTTATTTTTTGGAAATAGACCGCGAATAAAAATGCCACCATGCTTCTTCATAGGAGAAAAAACATTTTTTTATGTGACTCTTGATGACGGGCCACACCGATATTTTTCGGATTTTATAGATTTTTACGATCCTAAAAATTACAGTGCTTAAATTGACATTTGCATAAATTAAAGAAACATACACGTTGTTGACGGTTTATCTAACATTTTTTTTTCCTTCTGTCATTTCGTTAAAACGCAAATCAAATCAACAAGTCATCAAAAAGAGCATCGGCACCAGAATAATCTTCAGTTCATCACCCACCGACTGAAATGTCAAATCCATATTTATAGATCGTTGAAATTTTCAAAGTGTTTTTAGATTCGAGTAGGATCCAAAGCACTCTAACCAAGTTGGCACCTTATTAAATGGAGCTGGAAAATGCGTGTATTTTTTTTTAGTTTTAGTCTAGTCAATCTGCTTCTTATCCGGGTTGACTGATATGTTCACATAAATTACCATTGGGTCTGTGTGGTATATAAAATACTTGTGTAGGTAATTTAGCTTTTACCGCCTTAACATTTTAATTTATGCATACGCTAAAAATATTCTTATGCATTGGGAAAGATAATAATCTACCACGAACTTTGTCGGATATTGTTATTCTCGAGATGAGCAGGAACATATCAGAGAGGGTCTAGATTTGCAGGCGAAATTGATTTGATCAGATCAGTTCGATAGCTAAAGTATCACCTGCATTTAGTTGAGTAACATGAATCGGCTGGGTCAATCACGGTTGTGCGATGTTACCTTTGAGCTCTCTGTCCAATTCATGTTTTTGGTTAAGGCTATAGCTGAGGCGCCAAGCATTTCCCTGATTATGTCCGATACTAAAAGCGTAGTGCTACAAGATTTTCTTTAAAATTCTGTTTAGCGAATTTGGAATTCGTTGATGCAATTCGTAGTGTTGATGTTTCAGATATAAGGGAAAATCTACCCTAGGCGTTATGTGAAGAAAAACTACGCAAGGTATTAAATAATATACATTTTCAAACCATCTTCAGAATTCCACGATCTGTGAAATTTTGTAAGAGATCTCAAAATAAAAATTTTCTTCTCTCCTTGAAGAATACGTTCGAATGCAATGACTATTCAAAAAAAAAAACTTAAAACGAAGCGACACCCGAAAACATCATAATTCAGACACCTTCTAAGTATGACTGTGGAATGTTTCATAAAGATCTGCCGCCTCGTACTTGTATATGTATCTGAAGGAAAAAAAGAAATTTAGTGTAATCACTTGTACAAACAAAAGCAAAATTCTTGTCAGAGTATTTGAAATTGTGACCGTACCCGTTTTGTGTGATTAATCAAACAGAAGGTCGCGATAGATATAGAAAATCTGTCTGTAATTTAGGATGATATGAGTAAGAGCTCAAAGCGAGGCCGATATGTACCTCTATTCAAGAGGATCAATAGATGTGTACTCGTATATACAACATAGGTCCGGTACAGCACTGACTGACTGACAGACATAAGTAGGTATGGGCAAACGATGGTGATCGTAGCCGCCTGATAATCATCTCAAGATCTTGCTATTAGATCAAGTATCTTGTAATTGCGCGAAATCATGGTTGTAATGGAAGCTTGAGAACCGGGCCTAATAAAAATTCTTCTAATAGCACTTAAGTGTATGGAGTACAACATTGACATTTGGGTAATTTGTATAACAATTTAAGGAGTTTGTTGTTTTTCCAATCCCAGTAATTGGGTGACCTTACTTTTAGATTCTGAAAGAATGTTCGGTAAAACGTTGAGGTAGATTTTCGGGATGACATTGTAGATGGATATTGAAATAACGTGCTCGTCAATTACCGTGTACTGATCTATAAGCTGAAATGTGCAGGTATCATAGCTAGCACCTCCCATATCAAATAACCCGATCATTATGTCAAAACTCAACACCATGAATTGGCATAAATGTCAGATTGAAAATATATCTTTGACATGCGCTTCTTATTGGAAATTATAACGTGCCGTCGATGGTAGGACCAGGTCGTTGTGTCGTCGTCGATCGGTGGAACAGCTGCCTATATAGCATATCCATCAGAATACATATTTTTCGAACATTTTGGCGTTTGGCTTGAGGTCTCTTCGACTGACTGTTAAAATATGACTACGTCGATCATCGTCTATAAGTGATGCCAAATTCGAATGAAAAATAACATAAGTATCAAAGATACCGACATTAAGTTTCAAGTCATTGATTCAGATTTGAAGTTTAGTCGAAGGAATTTTTGAAAAAGTGTGCTGCGTTGGTTTGGAATAATTTTGATTTTTTTCTTAAAATGTGAAACATATTTATTTCAGGGAAAGTGATGGACAAGCTATTTCGTGTGTCCTAAAAATGAAATCGTTTCGAATTTCGGTACGAATACGGCCTCTAATGGGGCAATAATTTACATTTACTACCGTGGAAGACTGAATTCGGAATACATTACCTTGTTCTTGAAAATCAGACATAGCACATGTTAAATTTTGAAAGATACGAGCTTGTAATTTTACTGGAGGCTAGTTAAATAACTATAAAGGAAATATTTCCGGATACAATGAAGAAGTCTCAGTTTTGTAATAGCAATAATTACTATGGAGTAGGGATCTCAAAAACTGGACTACACTGAAAACCGTCACTTTCAGAAAAAAACTGAAACGGAAGCTGGACGAAGGAGTCACAATGGGCAAAACAAAACTCTGGAAGGGACTGAACACATTGCCTCTTTTAAACCAGGTCCCAGGACAGCTAAATAGATTTCGACTGAAGTTACATTAATTAAAAAACGAGACCGAGGCTAATTTCGGGAGCGGCCGATATTTGAATACCAGTCACATTTGAATGAAACGTAAGCTTCTTTTATGTTATTAATAATTTCTACCACAACCCTATGACGTGTTCCAGTTCCATTTGTTCCTGGATGCGTTGAGGCTAAGCCAGGAACCCACTTGGATGAAGTTTGGTTAAGATCGGATTAAAAAGAAAAAAGTTTTTCTTAGAAGAACTTATTTTCCAGTGGTTGGTTTATATGGCAGCTCTATGACGTAATGTTCCGACTCCATCCGTTCCGAGATATGTTTTGAGGCTTTACTAAAACACACTTGTGTTAAGATTGGTGCGTAAAGAAAAAAGTTTGTCTTAGAAGAATCTAATTGCCAAGGGTTGCTTTCTATGGCAGCCCCATGACGCCATGGTCCGATTCCATTCGTTCCGACATATATACAGCGTACACTAAAAAGAAACTCGCACACAAAATTTCAGCCCGATAGCTACAAAACTGAGGGATTAGTTTGCATTGCAACAGACGGAAAGACAGACGGACATGGCTCAATCGCTTTCTCTCGTCATACTGATCAATAAATGTATATAGTCGAAAGAGCTTCCTTCTGTGCGTTGCAAGCTTCATGACAAAGTTAATATACCCTTTCACATAGTGACGGGTATAAAAACGAATTTAACCAGTAGAATGGGTAGTGGCACTGTAGTAGTACTAGTGTACCACCAACATTATAGTGTACCCGAAACGTAGCCCATTCTAAATTTTATTTGGAAGGACTAAGCATTTTTTTGTTTGGTTTGGATAAATATTTTGTTAAAATTTTTACATACTCAAGTGCCGAATGAATCTTGACTTAAATCAAAATTAATGGAATTGACACTTGACACTCGTTTCTATTCGACCATAAGCGATTCACTATCGGCGAGTCACAGCTAAGCGAGCCTGTGTCTTTATTCAGTTTTCAATTAACGAATTGATATACTTGCAGTGAATTAATTCGGAAGGCATAGAAATATGACACTCGGTGCCTAACAGGCAAGGCTGTATACCCTTTGTTGCCAAATTTATACCTGTCAAATAAAATGATATTAAATACCATTAACTTCCAAGAAATCCTATATTCTTACGATTAAGAATTGCGTTCTGCAAAACGGTGATAAATGTTCTATTTAATGCCAGAACTATGAAACAGAAAATATGGAACCTTCGCGGAAAGAAAACCTTAGGTTCTCTTTCAAGGGGAAGATTGCAGGATCGGATAATGATATGTCGATTAATGAATAATGACACTCACACGCAGGTATCCCAGTGCCGAATATCAAAGGCCAGAAAACTACGGATACGCAGCAAATTTTGTGTCGTTCCAGGAGCCCAACTCGTATTTGTTCGAATAATACTTTTCTAAGTTTTTTTTTCTGTGAGCATCGGCCAGGACGGGGTGGCAGCAGCGCTCCTCCCTTGCCTCCTCTGGCTACGCCAATGCTATCATGGAAATGATACGTATAGTTTATTTTAAATCCTGGCCGGTCGAGTGAACTCCACAATTTAGAGTATATTCACACTGCTGTTGGGATTTACTAAAACCACTAAATTAATCGAGTCAAAACCCGCCTACTAGATTAAATCGTATGTCATAAAATTCAAAATGCATCGTAGAATATACTTCCATTATTCAAATTGCAGTACGATATAATACAACTGTTAACATGAAATCACAGCAAATAAACTCTTTTTCTTTTCATTGAAATTACAGTTTTGTTGTTAAATTTGGTTACTAAACAGCACCATAATGTCAATCCATATACATACTTATACTTTGAATCAAAAAAGAGTTAAAGCCTCAAAGTGCTTTGCTGATCAATGGAGCCTAAAGCCAGTAGTTAGGCTATTATTAAAGGAGAGTAGGATTTAATTGCATATAATGTAGTAGATTAGAATTTCAGTATAATGAGGAGATTTTTCCACTTTTTCCGTGTAATTGTTTGAAGTAGAGTTTGACTTCAACAACTATTAAACAGTCGAGCAACTAGCACGGTGTGAAAGAGGACTAGGGCGTTCAATGGAATGAAAAGTTGATCATATCAATTTCAATCAACTTAAATTTGCTGTTCAAGATAGCATGACCCTAAAAAAAAAATCGGAGGTGGTTTGAACCCCCAAAACCCCTACGTATGATCGCCACTGTTAGAATTTTCAATGAAAATTATATTTTCGATTTCGAAAGGTCAAAAACGCTATGGTGGGATAACAGTAATAAAAGATCCGACCAGGGAATTATTGAAGATTGAAGAGCGTTCAGAGCTCACGAAGCGGAAAGCTCACATTTTAATGTGCGAATAAGGATAAATTCAAAATTATTGGCATTATACCTATCCGCATACATAATTGTAAATAAAATTAATTTTTTTTGTGGATTTCATTATTTAATTTACACCAACGATTCATGCTATTATTCCTTGCCAAGTACATACCATGATTTGCTATCTTAGATATAAAACATTTATGCAGATAATCTTCGTCATTAGACGATTTACCCAAATTTTTCTCTGACTCACACTATCAATGATCTATTTCACGGAAAAAAATAAAAACGATATGCTCGAAAACACAATGGCTTCAAAAGTTCACAATTACAAGTAAAATGATCGTTATGGTTTCCTAATCAGACATTTCAAGTGATGAAGAAGAAAAAGGGAACAACAACTAAATAAAGATGTAATCAAAATGATGGCAATGGCGGCAAAATCAATACAGATCATCATTTCCATGTTCCATATACATATCAAGTACTTTTGAATACGGCAAATAGACTCTTGTATCCAGGTCTCTTTTCACAGGTTTATTTTTCCTCCGATACTTCTTGCGTTTGTTGTTGTTATGTATTTTTTTTACATTTATCCTATCCAATCTGAAAATTCTCCGATATTGAAACGTAATCAAGGCAAACTAGACACTTGAAGAGCTTTTTGATCATAAGCCGCATGCACGATCGGTAGATGAAAAATGTACAAGTATGTACTTGCACCTATAATATCTCACGTATTTTACAAACACCTTCATTTTCGCTGCCCAAAGATTTTACGATTTTACGCTCGGATTCCGCCTTTTGGCGCACAGTAAAGAGTACAGATCTATACGAAGCAGGTTCAGCATCACTGCGTACACACGTTCAATTTTTGATATAGCAATATTATTATGATGACCGTCATTTTTTGGTGTTTACGATAGGTTGCACCTTTAACGGGAGGCTGGAGTCAAGCTTTTCGATCAACCTTCTTAGAAAGATAAGATCTTCTTAATAAAACCATTACTAATTAAACGTGATCGATTACGAGTTTGTATTTGATCAACGACCTTATTTAATCGGGCAATCAGTGAGTTTTGGGCTTTTGCTCGGTTCTGAGTAAATGCGCTTAGAGTGATTGAGAATACGGTTACCGCGCGGAAAGTAGGCGTCGTAAATATCAACACCAGTAGTTGTAGCATGATATAGGTTGAATTATTTTTCGGCCGCTACATGGAACAAAACGGATTTGGTGTACATAGGTTAACCGAGACCAGCTTTCGCATCGTCTATGCAGTGTTTTGTAATTAAGTCTGGAAGTCCTGACAGTGTTCAATCAAGACTAGCGGTAAAATTCTTCATTACCAATTTGCGCTTAATTTATATCCTCCTAGCGAAAGAACGTTATAGACAGGTGACTGTAATATTATGATTCAGTGCTGGGCGGATGTATGGTAGAACACGGCATACGATTCTAATTGAACCTCATTATTTGACCAAGAAGAAAACTCACTCTAATAAATTCTACTACTCACCTGAGTGACCCTTTAGATTGTGCAAGCAAAAATAAAAACGTACGTTTACCACCTGCAATCATTTTCTACGAATTATACGGTGTGACCAATAATTATAATTTTTTCACTTCATATCTTTTATATTGCATACCGCTGGAAAGTTATATGTGAAAATTGCCATATCATTGAATGTAATAACCTCAGAACACAGTGACTGGGATATATTGGGTTGGGAATATGATGTGTAACGTTGACGTGACGAGAGTAATGTTTCTATGTACTGTGAAGGGATAACATAGTCCAATAGCAGGACATTTTATTATTTTACTCAGAATAATGTATTTTGTTAACATTGTTTTCTATTATGAATTTAAAAAACATGCAAATTATTATTATTTAATGTATTTAATTTTAGTGAGCGAACTCAGCGCTGGATCAAGCAGTATCCTTTTATACGAATTTTCAATATTCAACGCTTCAAAAGTGGAACGATACGGATCCAGATTATAATTGCCAGTGGCGATCCTAGGGAGGGGTTTTGGGGGTTCAAACCCCTTCCGAAATAAATTGATGCTACCTACAATGATGAATATTTTAATAAAATAAGAGTATCAGTACTACTTGAAATAAGGGTGATTTGACACATTGAGGACACATCCCAGCCAGCGTCATATATCGTCATATTAGTCATAAATAAACTTCACTTCATGCACCACAAGTCGACGTGCTGTATCTATAGGACGCATTGAAAGTGAAACACATGATGACCAGCTGAGGGAAATGCAATTAATCAGTATGTGAGCTTGAAAATGGGAAAAACAATGGTTTTTTTTTCCTCAAAAATGATGCGTACACTTGTCACATTACGTATTTATGTATGATGTTGGCGTGAGTGTGCCAAGACAAGAGCGTAACGTGCTGTGTCAAGTTTAATTTTTCATTTCTCACGAATAATACATCATTCATTTATTTCGCGAAGTAATGAATATTTTGTACGAGCGATGCATTAAACATATATGTTACACAACTATTACATAATCTTGTTGAGTAATGATCTTGTAATCATTATCGGTAATAAGGCGAAAATACACGCCTTTTGATTGAGATGATATATGGGGACATCGTCATCGTTTTTTTGAAAGCGTAATAAATTAAAAAGGTATTTCGGAGGACGTGTGGTGCATGAATCAGGTCACGCATGTGTTTTTTGTTGGCTGAGATGGCCTTACGTAGGGGTTGAGGGGTTTAGGAGGCTTTGTTAATGTAGATTGAAACGCAGGTTGTTTCATTTGCAAAATTACCTAAAACTGGTTCGGGCAGTTACCGTCATCGCGCGGGATTTTTACCGTTTTGGTTACTTGCCATACAACGAGAGCTAACCAGATCGTGTGATTAAAAAAAAAAGACATCAGCGACTGACTTACTTTTTTTTCTAGAAGGTATTTGGTGGTTCTTATCGCTGAAGTAATCTAATCGACAACAGGCACGATCTTAATTATAATTCGACCTGTGCAGTGTATAGCGCTTGCAACATTATATACACTCCGAAATGATAAGCAATGTAACGTTGACTCGAAATTGCCCATAAACGGCTGAGTTAACGCACTATGGCCCCACATGGGGCTATAGGGTACTGAGAAGAAGAATTTGAGTAGTATAAACGAAATTGAGTAAATCATTATGATGAGATTCACAAATTAAGGAATATAAAGACGAAAATGGTATAAAAAAAATAAGTAATAGTATACATGTAGGCCAGTCAAAATCGACATTAACCTCGGAATAAATGGAATACTACCGTTCTTTCGCTTATCTCTTTTAGAGTATTACTGGCTATATGAATCCAGATTTGCAACCCTGGGGACCCTGTGCGAATTTTTGGCGAGCGAAAAAGAGCAATTTTTTTGCTCATTTTCAACAATATTTTTTAAAATAATTGTCTTGGATAAATACTGTGTTTAGCACAGTGTTCTGAAAGTAGGCAGAATTTTCAATCCAATGATATCCTAACCAGGTTGTAGGTCAAATAATGACGGAGATACAGGTTTTCAAAAATATAGTATTTTCCACAAAAAAGGCGAATTCTAAGCTTATGTTGTTTGCCGAAACGACATTTACTTGAAATTCGCAATTTTTTAGTAAAAAATACCCTGTTTTCAAAAACCTGTAATTCGGTCAATATTTGACCTATAAAATTCGTTAGGATATCATTGGATTGGAAATTCTTTCTACTTTCAAAATGCCAAAAACAGTTTTTATCCAAGACAATTATTTTAAAAAATATTGTTGAAAATGTGAAAAAGAGCAAAAAATGGCTCTTTTTTCGCTCGCCAAAAAATTCGCACAGGGTCCCCAGGGTTGCAAATCTGGATTTATATAGCCAGTAATACTCTAAAACAGATAAGCGAGAGAACGGTAGTATTCCATTTATTCTGAGGTTAGGCCTTTTTTTTGTAAAGTTTTACTGGCGTAATGAGCTAATTGCTAAATATAAATTTGTAACAGATTTGATTATCCTCCAGCGAATTTGGTGTATGGAGTACTTCACGGTAACTGGTAACTTCTTCGTTATAAATAGAGCCCGGATTCCTGTGCGATTGCACGTTAATGCACGAAATTGCATTTTTTCAGTATATATTGCTCGAATTGCACGTTTTAGGGTTTTTGAATGAAAACGCACATTTCCATTTTGGAGCCTCTCTTATGACTTTTTTTTCCATAAATATGGAAATGTGCAAAATTTTTCGATAGACAGAGAAGAGAATAAAAGCAATGAGAAAGAAACAAGTTGAAAAAAACCTAAACAATATCCATCGTTATATGGAAATTTCGTCAAACGCCAGTTGATTTTCATACAATTTTGTAGCTGTTGTTTGTGGAGTGCATGTCAATTAACTCATTGCCGGACACAACGCCAAAATTTGACACGATTTGAATGTCAAATGCTCAAAATTGGACGTCTATAGACGTTCTGTCCGGGAAAGGGTTAACTGGTGGTTTACTAAACTTAAATATACAAATAGGAACATCTGCCCTAATTCATTCACGAATTAGATAAGGCCAAGGACTGTGCGATGGACTCTAAACTAATAAGCCTAATTGAAACAAGCTAATCTAGAGAGCATATGGGCAGAAGCTAACGTTAGGTTAAAATACTGAAAGTTGTATTTAAGTAAAAATTATTTAATTTTTTAGAGCTAGTCCTCTTAAAGTATACTTTTCCTTCATCGACTGTTCCAAATTCTGTCCTCCTAAAAACTTATACAACAGATTTTTTTAATATTACATACACGCAAAATGCACATTTGGGAACTTATATTGCGCGATTTTGCACGTTTCGTTTTCGATTTTTACTGCACGTTTTTCAATTTTTTACTGCACGAAAATCCGGGCTCTAGTTATAAAGTAACCAATAATTACATAAACACAATTCTATGGTAAACTTCCGGTTTAATTTCTCACTATTAGCTAAACGTATAGTTACCTCATCACATCAGATATGTACATACTTGCATTAATATCCTTTCCTCTCTATATAGTGCCTACATATAAAAGTTTGCGTGTCACGTTGACTCTATCCGGCTGTCCCCCATAGGCATGAAAGTGAAAACCGATCACTGACATACATGCATTAATGTAATTTATCGTGTGTCACGTGACACACAATTGACTCGATTAAAGTCATTTGTCATCACGTGACACCTTTTACGCATTCATTTTTCTTCTATACAGACTTTTTGGTTCAATGATAAAACACCTTACCACTGCCACCACCACCCATCATTATACCATAAGTAAAGAAAAGAAAATTTTCACCTATTGGATTCACATCTACGAAAGCAAGTTGTGCTTGAAAAAAATTAGAATGGGTTGAAAGTCCTTCAAAATAATGTCTATACACATATCCTGTATGTATGCATATGCAAAAGTGAATAAAATAGCAGGATGATTTGTATATAAGAATGTACATACATATATACATAAGAACGTTCATATTATGTAAGTATGTTCGTTCGTACTTATATGAGTACAGTAAAAAATGCAATTTCTTTTTTTTCGGGTCTGAAGAATGAGTTCAAGTCTCAAGAGCGGAAAGTGAATATGGTTCTTCCTGATGCTGACATTGTGAAAAGCACATTTACGTATCCGGATCAGTGACAGGCAAGGTTACAACACATTTTTTTTTTAATAATTGACAAGATGGGGATATCCACCTATTCTATGCACACCAAGATTTTGGAGAGTCTAAGCCCCACAAGAATATTTTCTGCATGTTGAGTTTATGATTTTTTCACCTTTTTATATTTTTCCTGTTTTTTACGTTTTACAAATTAAATTTCTTGATTTATTTAGCTTTAGTTGAGACTATATGACAGATCACAGCAGACTGTTTTTGAAATGTGTGACGTGTGATGTTAGCTTCTAATTCGCATTTTATCCCTAATTTGTTTTTTGTTATAAATCGAGAAACATATTTCTACCCTGAAGCAAAATGTAATTATAGAACAAATGGCCATAGGTAGCTAATAATTCTTCAAGATCGATTCTAATCCTCCTACAGTGAGATGACGCCTTTCACATTTTTTTGATAAATCAATAAAATGTGATGATTATGAGTAGTATTTAATAAATTTTGGATAACGTACACATATTCGGATTTATTATGGTTTTGACCAAAAACTAATTTGAATATCACAGCAGGTGTCTTCGCACACAATCAGGAAGAAATGTACATATATTGAATGTGAAAATTAGCGATGCTAAAATGACCACCCACAGTTTGGAAGAAAACAAGTAGGTACAGCATAGCTTAGAACAAAATTTCCTTAATTAAAATGACATGACATAATATTTTACGATTCCAAAATAGCGGAAATTTTAATATTGTAAATAATAGCTTCTAAATGGGTTAAACTTTTGCCTTCTCAACAGTGACTGCTCTATTTAAAAATATGTAAGTGATGTATCGTTGATTTCCTTTTCCGAATCTGTGAAAAT
This sequence comes from Microchrysa polita, assembly GCA_949715475.1. Lineage (NCBI taxonomy): Eukaryota > Metazoa > Arthropoda > Insecta > Diptera > Stratiomyidae > Microchrysa > Microchrysa polita. The sequence continues at coordinate 84,571,887 of OX454418.1, read as the reverse complement.
ATCTTGCATACCAGTCATATTTCAAAAAATGCGACAATTTATTAAATGCTATATTTTCAATAATGATATAATATAATGTACTATTCACAATGCTAACAATGGTATATTCCCCATTTCTAATCCTATCCCTTCTAGAGAATATTAATCCTATAAATCCATGAAAATCTTTTTCCTCCTTCGTTAATCGGTCCTTCTCGCTGCCCAATTGACTCTTGAATGCGCTTCCTCTGGTTGATCCTACGATATTGACGTTGAATTTCCTCATGAATGTTCTTATTTTGTACAATAATACAATTTAGTATGGAGATGGAACAACAAGTCTCACTACCATTTTTGAACGTACGAATCATCAACAATAGAGGTAAGATCGAATTCTAAGTCCATAGGAAACCGAGAGCAACCCAAAGGACGATCATGGCGACATCAACACACCCTACATCGCAAAAGCTTGCGGCATACAATTCTATGATTCACAGGCTATGTACTTACCCGCTACTTAAAAACGGCTTCGAGAAAGAAAAAGAATATATCCTTGACACGGCGACGAACAACGGATACAACTTCGAAATAATCAAGAAGCTCATGGTGCACAAACAGCAGCAAATATAGAGGGGCGAACGCACTACATTATACGAACAAACGAAAGACGAAATGAGATGGATCAGCATACCGATGGCCAACAACTTCTACAAAATAAGGACATTCATGAGGAAATTCAAGATCAATATCGTAGGATCAACCAGAGGAAGCACACTCAAGAGTCAATTAGGCAGCGAGATGGACCGTCTAACGAAGGAGAAAAAAAGCGGTAACGTGCGGCGACTGTGGGAAACAATACATTGGTCAGACGAAGCGGCTTAATACAACGCGATTCCAGGAGCACCTAAGGGAAGCAACAAGTGACCAAAGAAGAGTTACCAGCACAATCAGATCATCCATAGCTAAGCACATCATTGAAAAGAAACATGCAATAATGAGCGACAACTTGGAACTGATACCGACATATCAAGAGGCCCGATACCTTGGATGCTTGGGAGAGCCCCGAAATATTGAGACGAAATCCGGACATTGCTCAACACAGACGAAGGAAATTGCCCAGCCAAATTAATTACTCAAATTAATTAATCAGCAACGTTCCTGTTGCATAACTGTATACTTACAGCATCAAAATTGACACTATTGCGAAAAGTACATTTAAATGGGATTGCGAAGCGTTTGGTGGTATAAATTCGTTTAAATAACAAAATTTTAAATAGTGTGTATTCCAGTGCATTGCGGTTGAATACCAAACCAATGAAAATCCAAAAAGTATTAAACCATACCAGCCCCAAACACTAAATTTCCTACGCCACTGCTAGCTACAAAAAAAATCAAATCGTCCCCTTTATTTTCAGATATTACATTTCCTTTTTTTTTCTTCATTGGTAGATCCTTTACTTTTAACCTGTCATGTTTTTGCCATGTTCAACATAAACATAGTTAAGAATCCTATCCCGCTCGCACCCGCACACAATTCAATATCATATTTATGCAATAATCATCTATAATGATTACTTTTGGCATAAAAATAATAAATTTAAACAAATTTCACATTTAATATGCCCATTCCATCAAAACAATAAATATATGGCACGAGTAGATGAAATGAATGAAAGAAAAAAAATCATTTCGTATAGGATACACATCGGGTGCCAAAATACAGGTTGAAAATAAGAAAAAAATGTGTAAAACCCAAATCCAGAATATTTTAGCATAAAATTAACATTAGCTGTAAATGAAATGATTGGACGTACATTCTTGTACATTTTTAATCTATCCAGCAAATGCCCACTTCCCATAACCGATTGATTTTGAATACTAATTTGAATATTTTTGAATGCAAGATGGAATCAGTTCACATATATAAAAATATTGTCAAGATTCAGATCCTCTAAATGGATCTTGTTTTGAGATTGACTTTAAGGTGAGGCATTGAGGAATTGGTGCGGAATAAAAACATGTCATGCGGCATTTGTTATTAGATATACATACATATATGAGTGAGAATTTTTTTTTAAAGGAAAAATAGTAATTTGTTTGCATCTTCTACATCACTTGAAACTTAATTCAAGTTATTATCACAGTATACTCGCGCTAACTTGAACATCGAACAATTGAATTGTCTAATAAAATGAACAGCTAATTTTAGACATTGCCAGTTCTAAAACTTGAACAGTTTCCCAATCCAACAATTTGCACGATCCAGTGGCGGAACAACTTCACTCTAGGCACTCCCGCGAACTTCTTGAGTTGGCCCCCCGCTTAACTGAGAAAAAAGCAGATTGAAATCAATCGAAAACACCCTTAAAGGTCGATCTACATTTTTCACTGACTGATGACTAAAAAGTGTGAATCGACCTTGAACCATGAATTTGACGTTACAGTGTTTCTACTAAAATTAAGAACGTCGTACTTAAAATAGCTTTGCTAGGAGCTACTTTGACTCTTTGCATTCGTAGATCGATACTAGCGACACTTACCTTACTCAAATGTATGAATTTGACAGAACGAAGAATAAAAAAAACGGTTTCGGACTTGTTGTATGGGTGGCCTAAGTTTATAACTTGCTAGACAATTGAAAAAAATCGACACGTTATTAATTCAACTCTATTCCTTGTTTCATCTTTAAATTTAAGTGGGCGCTAATTTAAATCCTTCAATTTTAAGAACGTTTGTACTTAATATTAAAGTCAATACAGCAAATTTGGCAATACTCCTTTCAAAGCACATGTGGCCTGTGAACTACAGACCAGTCTTCATCGACATATACAAGGGCGTACTAACTAGTTTGACCTAAGTTTAGTACCACTGTCAAACTATTTTGTTCGTGTTTAACAGTTCATAACTAAGTGGATTGGAACTTAGTTCGAAAGTTTAGAAATGGTACTATCACCAAAAATGTTTTAAGATAGTTTATTTGCAGAGGGACCTAAGGAATCTTTTTGCCCATATGGTTCTTGGCAAGGAAACGAGTGGGTCAGATTACAAACCGCGGCTACAGTTTCAGCAAATAGCGCAACAAATTTTTTCTTTGTGAAAATTCAGGATCCGGATTGTCTCATGAACTTTAAAAAATTTTAGGAGAATATTAAATTTGTTTATCTAAGGACCTGGTGAAACATTTAACATTTGTTTTGACTTCGAAAAGTGTATATCTTTTCTTGTCTATAAAAAATATCTACGTCGGAGTGTTGCTATTATTATGGCTCGATAAATCTTTCATGTGCCTTTGGGCCCCTAAATCTCGTGGCCCTCCCGCCACGCGGGCCCTGCGGGCCCTTATGCGCCGCCCCTGGCACGATCATCAAAAATCTAGCCACAATTTATAGGTTAGTTTTGATTTGACAGCCATTCGAGTAACGCGTGTTTCGTAATTTCCGATAAGATGGAAAGAGAGCAGTATCGTTCGGTAATTCGATTTAGTTTTTGGATCAGAAAAAATGAGAGGAGATAAAAGCCAAGTTCGATGCTATTTATGGGGACACTTCGCCGTCTATGACCACCGTTAGATATTGGTTCAACGGTGAATCTGCTCCAAAGAACGCCAAAACGGTTCCATTGGCCGGAAAGGTCATGGCGACAATTTTTTTGGGATGCGAAGGGCGTCATCCTTATGGATTTTTTGGAAAAAGGAAGAACGATTACTGGACAGTGAGTTATTGGACCGCTTCTACAAAAAATTGAAGGAGACATGATCGCATTTGCCGAAAAAGAAAGTGCTGTTTCACCACGATAACGCGCATTCATCCAGAGTCGTCGCCGCCAAACTGCATGAATTGCGTTATGAATTGCTGCCGTGTCCTCCGTATTCACCCGATCTGGCTCCCTGCGAAAATTTAGCTCAAACGAGGAAGTCATCGCCGAGACAGGCGGTTTTTGGCGAATTCGACAAATCCTATTTTTTGGAGGGGTTAAAAAAATGGCAGGAACGTTGGGAAAAGTGTATCTTACTAAAAGGGGACTATGTTGAAAAATAAAAATAAAAGGTCGAAAAAAAATTGTGTTTTCATTTCCAACACGGGCACTTGTTGAACCGCCCTCGTATAAACGTAATAACTAATCACAATCTATCCATGAAAAATTTGAGGCCACCTTAAATCTAAATACATTTTTGTATTATAATAATGGCGTGAAAAATTATCAAATCAACTAAAACATAGGATGAAAAAATAAAAAAATAAAAGGCAATTGTGTAAATTTATGATATCGTCTGAATAAAATCAATATAAATTATAATTTTGGACTATAGTTAATTGCCAAATGATCACCTGTTTACTCGTTTAAATTGGTCGATCACGCCTATACATGGTGCGCGCTGGCGATGTTAACGTACCATATTCCAATATTCAAATATAGTGTGTTGGTGTGAAGAAATCCATTTATTATCGGGAAAAGAAATTAAGCTGTACACGGCAATATTCTTATAGAGATGTCGTACTGTTAGGAACAAATTTGAAAGTGTTATTTATGCATTTTTACGAAAAGGCAAATTTTTTAGATTTTTTGCTGTTGTTGAATGTTTGGTATATGACCGGAAGGTCGGAAAGCCTGCAAAGTGTGAATTTTTAGGAGGAGTAAGTTTTTTTTCACTAATTTATGAATTATACAATTTTTAAATGTTTTAGTAGTAGGTATACTAGACGATATTTATTAATGGATATCTGGAGGGTATCCGAAACAATAGAGATTTAACATGATCGGTTTATCGATGCGTTATGTTCTATAAAGCCTAAAAATATTAGTGTTTCGAACACAAACATCATAGCTTACAAAATTATCTCATTGAATAATTTGTTTTCCATTTGACCACAACAAAGATAATAATGTTACTAAGCTTTTGAAAATTGGCTGGAATAACAAAGAAAAAGGTCGTTATACGAGTACATGTAAAAGTTTAAATGAATTAATGTCATTCAACTTTGTTCCTTATAATATTTACAATTTTTACAATACATAACATCATCAATATTTTTACTATTTATATTTACTAGAAGTAAATATTTAAGCTTTATTTTGCGTTAATGCAATATGCAATTGGGTAAATACGTTGCGAAAGCATATTTGCTAAATAAACTAAAAAATATATAGTCATCAGATGTTTTGCACCATACTCTGAATGTGTCTGTATGTCTATATGTCGTGAAATTCCTTGACATTAATAAATTTATTAATTTATAACTATCCGATGTCTGTTTCGGTTTTCTCTGGTGAGTTCTAGATGGCTATATTTATACGGCTGATAAAGAGAGAGAAAGTTGATGCAACTGTGTTGATTAAAGAATTGTTTTGATAATTGCATTATTTATTCGCGCCAACTACATAGATATAAATATGTACATACTTTTAGAGGCTACCATCAGGGCCGGCCCTAGGGGTGGGCGAACTGGGCGGTCGCCCAGGGCCACCACTTTCAAGGGGCCACCACGCCATGGAACCTTTACTTTTCAGGAGACCACCACTCGGAAAGTGTTTCACTCTCCAGGGGCCTTCACGCAACAAGATAATCAAAATATATAATAATAACAGGCGCGACAATCCAGCATTGGACTAAGGCCGCAGGATGTGTTAGTGACATCCTATTTCCAAGATCTTATCTGCTTTTTTTTTGTTGAGGTAATGAGATCAGCATCACGCTCAGCAGTGTTATTTATCCCCATAAATGGGTACTCGTTTAACATCTGAGTGAGATCAGATCGAAAAACACCATGGAACACGGTGAGATTCGAACTCATGAGCCTGTGCACCGAAGGTGGGCGCACTAACCGCTAGACCAGCCAGACTACATCAATCAAAATATACCTGATGCAAAATCAATGGGATAGCTGGGTGATATTGTCAAATCAAAATGAGGTTGAGAGTACACTTGATGTTTCACAGCTTATCGGAAATTATTAAATGTCCGAACTCCAAAGGCTTCAAGATAAACCTAATTTTATTCTATAAAAGAAAATTACAATTTGTTTCGATTGAAAAATTCAAGTAATGCATATGAGCAAATATTTTCAAAAATTGTTGCAATCACTCCGTTATCTCTACCAATAGTCAGCATAACACACCCAAAGATATAAGAACCACAGAGACGGAGTTGAAAGTTGTAAAAAAATCGGTCCAGTCGCTGTATGACTGATGGTATGACGGATGGTATTTCAAATATTTGGCGAGGGAAAATCAGTGATACAGCGCCTCCACCGATTTTTTTACGATTTTAACAGGGAAAAGCAGTGATGCAGCGACTCGAGCTATTTTTTTTTTACAACTTTCAACTGCGAGATGAAAAAAAGGAACTGCGCCAAAGACATAATACATTTTTGGGAAAGTCCGAGAATTAAATTTTTCTTTCAACGATAGCTCGACAATTTAGTTAAAATTTGCCAGTGATTTAACTTATGATGATGAGAAAAGATTCAAAATTTTTAAGGGTAAACAAAATACGTATTTCTTAGAAAAACCTAACTGACAGTGGTAGCAACTCCCAATTTTTGCTAAACGTAAAAGTCACCAGTCGCAGAATTTTAAAGCATTGCTATTTTTGCTTTGCAGTTTCCCCTTACTGAAATATATACCTACATATAACGGCGATTTACTACCAAATGCCTATTTTGAAAAATATTGAATGCTAAGACTTACGCGACATCAAACATATTGTGAATCACTGATCTAACGTGTGCTAAAAACATTCAGGCCAACAAGGTCAGACATTGGAGTGTCGTGCCACATCAACACTGAATAAAACAAAACCAAAAAAAATTGTCAATCAAAAATTAAAGAAAAAAAATGAAGCTAAATTTTTTTTTGGGTATTGGTAGGGGTCACCATCATCGATTTGGCCCAAGGCCACCAGAATGCTAAGGCCGGCCCTGGCTACCATTATAGGCTGAAAGTGGCATAAATGTATTTTAACATGTTTAAACTAAACCATAGGGACCTTAAGAAGCTGTATATTTTTCACTACATAAAAAATATTCCATTATTCTTGAATTCAACAAATAATACTACAATTACTGACAATTACTACCTCGAAAGATTTATCCATTATTGAAACCAAATAGGAAGCTGACGATATTTTCCTGCTTCCCGGTTCTATTATCCAGTAACAGGGGTCAACAGAAGCATCTTACATGTTAATTCCCAACGCGATTTATATGCGGATAGTAATTAATTTCAATTACAATGCGTGACGTACTTTATGGAGCAATGCTTTTAAACGGAGGAACAAAATGTACGAAGGTACCCTCCGTATACATACTCATTCTGTCGAACATGGACCTTACTTGTTAAAACCACCGTTTGGTTCTTCGCATGTCTAGGGTGCCAGAACCGCATATTGAAGCCAGTACATACACTGTGTATAGCTTACTCAGTGCCGACATCGCATTAATGACTCAGAAATGGGCCTAACCGGAACCGGACGTATTATCTGCGCTAACTACGTACGGAACTGAAAATTTTGTTACTGGCTTCGGTGGCTGCTCCCAGCTCTGCAGAGTACCCCACGTGTCGTCGATTCATGCTTTTTGTATAATACAGACCATCAAATATTTCGCATTATGAAAGAGAAAACGACCTAATGTTCCAAGCAGTAGACATGTCTCGTTTTCGCGACAACATCGCGTCAGTATAATCGTGTTGGAACAATATTGTCCATAGATACACCAGAAACTGAATGCAGATGGAGCATATCTGCATATATGGGCACTTACCGTGGTAGGTATATGTCACAGTTCCGTGGTTAATGGTTGAGTAGCGGAATGTTTAATTAGTGAATATGCGACATGATGATAGAACGATGGAAGTATTGGTTGTGGTGCAATTGAGTTTTTTCTGACCGCATCGTAAGCAAAAACATCAGGGGAACAATTTCTGGGTATTGACCCTTGAGGTGAACAAACCATAACAATGAATAGCGGCTTTTTTGTTACGAAAAATATAAATTTAAATCAGAATATGGATACCGGGGTAAATTCATTCAATTTATCAGCTGATGAGCGCTTAGTCGAAATATTGGGTTACTTTCATTAAAACTCGTGAGTAGTGCATTTTTGGTCCCTCAGATGACGGCTGTTCTGTCCAGGCCTACATCATTCTAGAAAATCTTGTAAAATACATATGACATGATTGACACTCGGCATGTTCAAATCAAACATGTCCGGCATTTTTTATTCTGCTATATTAATTTCCAACACTGACCAATAAATTTATTTTGTTAGGCTATTATCAATATTTAACTTCCCCACACTTGATGGTGATCATTTTCGTCCTTTTCTTGTTTATCTACGACGACCCGAATTTGTGGCGTCTCGATTTCACGTTTGCTCGAAAAGAAAGGACCTATCGTTTGACATGGATTGTTTGTGTTAGGTAACACCTTTTTCATTGTATAATTTGACGAATAAATATACGAGAATGTGCAGGTGAGAAAAGTATTGATGTCAGAGATTTTCGCTTGTCCTTAACAATTGAGTCTTCGGTTCTATTGTATCCCCCAATATTTATTCAGTTAAGGTAATTTCTGTTCATATAATGTGAACGTTAAGTAGTTCCAGGAATAGATTTGGATTTTTGGCGTAAATACACAATAATTTCATACGTAGGAATTCATGAATTCTGACAAAAAACTCAAGATGAAAATCCTTTTAAAGAACATTTTATCCCTAATTAGATCATTGCTAAACACGATAAGCCTACGTGAAGCATATTGGTGGAGCACTATTGGTATTTTAAGCCGAAAATCAATACTCCACGACAAATTTCTTTGATTGTCCTTTTTTTATTCTCGACTTTTCCCTTTGCACTTTAATAGGTGAGTGCTTTCCACTTCGCGGGTCCTGAGCATTCTTCAATCAATATGTGATAGATACAATAAGTTTCTTGGTTGGAGTGTCAGTTTAATAGTGTCCCGCTTTTAATGCACAATTGGGCAATACTGATAAGATCGATGCAGCGCCCGCTATAAGGGGAGGGGGGGGGGGGGGGGGTTCCAGCCGGGCGGTCGCTCGGGGCGGCAAATTTTAGTGGCATATTTTCTTTTTCATTGAAATTATAGATGGTATTTCAATTGATTATTCTTTAAGTTTTTAAATTTTTTTTGTAAACATCTTTTTTTTTTTAATTCAACGGCTATTGTGACATTTCCATATGTTCCCCTGAGAGCTCAGCTCTCTCACAATGCTCACAACTCTGACGGTAGTCTGCGATGACTACAGCTACGACTACGAGTGAAGTAATGCACTCCTGCTATAGTACAGAAGGGGCCGCAAATTCTGCACTTGCCCGGGGCGGCGTAAGCGCTAGAGAGTGCGCTGAATCGATGGTATAATTTGTTTGAGCAAAAACTCCATTAATAAAATTGGTATACGTAATTACACAATTTCAAATCCGGTTTAGAAACTACTTGCATAAACCGTTTTTTCAGTTTCAAATACTTTTCTATCAACGTCACTGCTAAGATACAGTTTTTATGTCTTAAATTTCAGATTTGTTTTCTAATTGAATATTTTAAAAACAAATTTTATAACGGTACTTTTGACTAATGAATCTGCAAATTTGCTTTAGTGTGATTGATTTCCAACGCAATGTTATTACTTTTGACATTGGTAGATTGAACAATTTTGGGAGAACAATCTTTTAAATTAAATTAACTTACTGCAAACTTTAACTTCAGTATAAAATTGTAACTATATCAGCATTTATCTAAGAAAAAAAAAACTATTATTCTTTTTTGAAACCACGATTGAGTTAAAGAATTTAAAATTTCTCATTTAGGCGTAGAATGAAAAATTGAAATCTGCAGATCAACTGAATGATCGCAGTTAAACCACTGGTTCTGAGTACTGTATGCGTATAGTTTCTATACCGATATGTTCTTTTAGTCATAGTCCATATAAGGAAGGGAGCCACATTCAAAAAATATATAAACATATTTTCTATTAAAAGTTATCAATTTATGAGATTTATTTTCTTAGCTGTTTAAACATTGATATGCCGCATGATCATTTTATGTGTCAGTTCCATAAAACCGGGATCTACAGTGCAAGATTAAGCTATTAGTGTTTTTTATTAAAAAAAGTGCCATACAAAGAGACAATAAAAAAACTCCTGGCTTCGAATTTAAGCCTGCAAGCCTTTTCGCTGATTCGTCTTCAATAATGAATCGTTCCTAGTGTTTGAAGCTCCGAGATAACGGTAACAAACTGTTGTTTATTTATGTGTCTCACTGAGGTTCAAATAATACATTTCACACACTGCTGCCAAAACGTATCTCATGAGAAGGATAAAGTGCTATATCTAAACTTGTATTCGGAATTCGGTTCTTCAGTCTTCACGGTATTCAATGTGTATGTTATGTGCTTAACTTAAAAAATTATTTGCCCCAAACATACGCCACTGACTTTAAATATAACCAAATGCGCTAAAGAACGTATGCATATAGCAGCCATTAATGAAGAAGATCAATTTATTCATAATTGGACATTTTTCAATTCACCCCTCTTACCATAGCTTGCACTTGTGTTAAAATATTGACCGATTGCTAAAAATTTATAACTTCCTAATTTCCAGTGGAGCATACAGCAGCTGGTGTCCAAATGATGAATATGTTTTAAATGGGCGTATGCAATATTGACGATAAGGGCAATCCTTGAAGGTGCTACCTGCTTCCATCACCTCGTTATACTTTTAGTATTCTTGCAATAAGTTGCATTTTTATGGGTATATAATATTAAGGGTTTGTAGCGCGTACGTATGCATTTTATGCTTCCACAAAGTAGCGATTTTCACTCATTTATGAACGTCAACATTATTTATGGCTAATTTACTGTGTTGCATGGTTCCGAGCAGTTAGTCTACAGAAGCCCTCTTTGGCCACAACTAGTACATGTAGATATGCCGCTGAAGTCCTAAAAGAAATCAAAATGGATAGCTACTTCATTGGTATATTTCGTTTGCAGCGTAAAAGGTATAGTCAGTGGAGTAATATAAGATGAAACTTGTGAATGTTAAAGATTCTTCCATTCTCGTGGAAATCAAGAAGATTCCACACAAATGTGTCTCACATTCATTTTTTTATAAGTCTACGGTTGGGTTCCGAGGAGGTGTGTTACGTACCATATCCATTTGGCTTGTTTATTCGATATCGTCGTTAAGTAACACGTCCTCGGTCCACCGCATGGTTATTGTAATTGATACTGATTTACGGGAGATATGGATTGTGAGTTTGAAATTGATACAAAATCTTCGTGGTAGCGTCACCAATGCTGCGTATATTATGTTTTCATATCCTTTTGCTTAGCAAATTGAAAGATACTAATTGCAGTATGTTGTGGGATCGATTAGTTTCAGTTGTTTGTAGCATTGCCATTGCAAGGATCAGAAACACATCCATACCCAGTAGTTGGTTATATGTTTTCTGTTAACAATTTCGTTTTGCTTAAAAATAAACTGAGACTTAAATTTTAATTCCGAATTTTTTTAAATCTATCCTAAGTGCAATATACAGTTCATTTAGGAAAACGATCACCAGAGATTTTCCTTGTAAAATTTCTGGGAGTCATATGATTTTAATTTACTTCATAGCACTTTTTTGAATCTAAAATATAGATATACCAGGGATTGTCAATATTTTTCATACGCTGCGTAATCCGTGTAAACTATAGGAAAAAACAACGGTACAATTTTAACTTTGCATGTGAATCAGTGGCGGTACAATTTTAACTAGGGGCCCTTAAAAAATAAAATCACACTATTTCGTGGACTGACTTACAGATTTTTCTGCAGGCTGCTTCATTCTTATGGTCTTATATCATATTTGGCGTCAGTTTTGTGATTTAGCTTGAATACCAAATTTCAGACCCACTGTGAGCATACTCGTATTGTCCCATCCAACTCTTGATCAGTTGTGAGGATTAATTCCACAAAATCTCTATGAATGAATTACATGATTCGGATCAAATCAAAACAGGTTTAAATAGTCCGCCCACTAAATTTACGACACTTCCAGAATCATCAATAGACCGAATACAATCCATTTAACGGTTTCAAAGTACGACATTTATTATCCCATTGGCTTTTCGTATGCATTCAACCATAACGCCAATTCGAATCGAACGTATCGAGCCGTAAAAGGATTTGACTTGTCGTCCATGTCGACAAGGGATCGACGTCGGTCGTCGTGCATTTCATACTCGACACTCGTCAACACCGTAACATGTTCATGGTGCGCAGAACGACGGGAGTCCACTATATACGAATATGAATCCTTGCAATTGGATGGTTGTCCTTGCTATAAATATTGTTTTTTTCTGCGCTACCTTCTCGGGAATGTATCTTACGCAGTCGTAGTTGGCAGACAGAAAGGAATCTATCATAGTTATTGGTGTTGCCATGCCCGCGAAGTTTTATTAAAGTAGAATCGAGTTTATGAGAATGGACCAAGGAATGTTACGACTGATTGTGCGAAATTTGTGCATTTCATGATAAGCCACTGCAATTGCATCTGACATCATTATAAGAGATACGACCGACTGAACAGGTGTTTATGATCGGCTACAGAATCTACGGTGAAATCAGATTCACTAACAAATAACTATGTGGCATCATAAGCAAATAATCAACGAGCCCTAGCAGCAACAGCTTCGTAAAATCTGTAGTTTGAGTTGAACAGCAACGACGATCATACTTTTTGCTTTGTGAATGAACTAATTATTGTGCCAATAAGACTATTAATCAATAATTTTTTATAGTATACATATGTACTTTATAATTTGGATATGCCGAATAATGGACAAATTCGCTTAGTTTTTATTATTTTATTTTCATGACGGCAACTCTTATACACATGCCGCAACAACCCCTGCTGTTACCAGGATTCGAAGTCCCATCGAGATTTTTTCAGGCACACCGAAAAAAAAACTACACAGAGAACTCCGGTGAACATGCCACTACACCGGGTTGGGACACCTGGCTAATGCTTGTGTGTAGGGGATTCGTGTTGTTACGTTCACCTCACATTGTATTCTTACGCTCATGCGTTTCTACGTACTGTCAAAAAAGGACGACACAACAACAACAACGGCAAAATAAGTATCAAGGGTGGTCGATCGGGAGGGAACGTGGGCAGGAATGGATTGAATTTCGCAGCTGCTACAACTGCGCACCGTCGTATATTCATGCGATGAGACGACGACGAACTACTTAAAATTCGCGGAATTACTGCACTTCGTAAATTCAATCCAAAGGTTTATTCCTCAAGGAGATTGGGTCGAGTAATAAAACCATGTCGTAGAAGTTATAAAATATCGTAACACGTGGAAATTGCGCAGTCTCATAAGGACTCGGATCAGTCCTTGTATAGCTATCAAGGCTATTAAAAAGGTATAAACTTACCGAAAATATTAGTGTTTATACTTTGATTGAAGTGCATGACGACATCGTATCGAATCCGCTATGCTGTCACGCTTAACTCACCGTTTGCAATGTTCATATATCGCTTGTATAGGTTATGGAAATTTGGAGCGGATCTGACACGTAATTCATACAGCTGCCTGCGTTTATTTCGATGGTATAAAACGTCCTTGCTCTTGAGAATGTTGTTTTGGATAGAGTAGATGGTTACATATTTTTCAAGTGTTGTATGGGATCATATCCCTTTATGTGACGAGGATTTGAGTTACGTCACTTTGAATGATAGGATCCTGGCAAAAAAACGCTCATAAATGACGGAAATTCCGTCGTGACATTATACATATAATGATTACATAATTTTAGATGTCAATGTCCTTCATATTGTAAATAATAACATGTGCGATGCGATTAATTGTAGTAATAAAAGTGATAAATTATGAGCCAATTCCAGAATTAAGTTTTATCCTTCGATGCGGTCCGAATATCTGATCGCAAGCTTCGCGGTTAATTTTGTAATTTTCGTATAATATTTCCAATATCCAAATATTCACCAATATTGTATATGTTATGCCGTGTGACCTATTCGTCTTTCTTGATCCACTGGTTTCATCAAGATCACAAATTGATTTCTATGGTCTAATACCATAATTTATATTAGACAAATTGCCCATATATTAATATCTTTACTATTATTATACGTCAGCAATAACATTAGTTTATCTATTAAGAGACCAGCACAATGATTTTCCACCCGGTGAAACTCATCCATAAAAAGTAGTTTGAGATTTGATTTAAATAAAAATATCACTCACATATTTACACTCAAACCCACTTTAAAATATGCTTGATACCGATATGGATGAATGCTTCAACTTAACATAATAATCATTTAGTTTTAAAATCTTACTTGTACTATCTCGTTATCATAATCTTTTTAAGTTCCTGTACACTACAAAAAATTCTTCATAAATCAATGGCTAAAAGGTCTTGTTTTTCGGAATACTTTAGAGAGGATATTATTTATTTACAAACGGTTTTTTCCCCGTGTTTGAAAGTGCTTTTGATGTCATGCCAATATGGGTGTTGCAAGCTGATTGAAAACCCTGAAAAATGTTAAAATTTGTAAATTATCCAGTTAAACTTTCATCATTAAGCTGTTGACATTGAGAATATCTTTTAATTTTTAATTAATTCTTTCGCGCGTTTTTCAAGTTCCGACTTACCAACATACAAGTAACTCAGGTTTCAAAAGCACAGAATATGTTGACAGCGCGAGTAGAAGAGAGGAGAAAATGCTTAAAATGTTAAGATAATGTGGTATGGTGTTAATCACATATAAATAATCCTATAAAAAACCGATTGAACATGAACAAGAATCAGCACAAATTATTATGTTTTAGATGATGCCACGCTTTTAAGTCTATCTACACATTTGTTCACAAACCAACTTCGTTAATATAATGCAAATAAATAAATCACACATCTTGATATCAATGTGTGTGCATGATCGCATATGCATATATTTTAAATATTAATTTTTCGGTTAAAGATAAGGTAGATGAAAAAATAAAACTAAAACAGGATTTTCTTGGTGTAAAATCTTTATGCATATCTAATGATGGCATTCGCTGATTTATGATCAATTGAAGCTGAAAATAACCCGCTTAGTCAGTTTAGAAAATTTTTACCGAAAATCGTGGGAACAGCAAGATGCAAAAATCAAAAACTAAGCTATTTTGCAATTTAAAAACGGCTGCTTGAAAAAAAAAACAATATACGACCAAAACGATCTTGTTGTATATGAGGTGTTGCATATCGGTTTTACGGCAAAAATCATCTGTGGGTGTAACAACAATTTAAGGTGATAAATGATGGTTGTAAAGTGTTGAATCTGGCAACTGTTTATTTCGTCTTTGAATGATACTGAAAGAAATATTGGGTAGCCAGTTGGAAAAAATGATTTAAACTAGTTTATTATATTCAGAGCGCCACTTTATCTGTTACAGAATTGATTGCAATTTTAAACTATCTTATATAATAGTCTTCACTGAGGCAGATGAACTTGGTAAAACTGGTACTGCTACAGTCAGAACTAATGTGGAATCTGTTTCAGCGACCTACATACATACGAACTTTCTCCTCAAAAAGTGGGAAAGTATTAACATTTTTCTTTCAGATCCTTAAATTTTACGATTTTATGATGAGATGTAGTTATTTAGAACATTATTTCCATAATACGTCATCATTGTTAAACTTGAGGAACGCATGTGGAATTGGTCTTCATAATGTGTTTTACACTGTTCCACCTAGAGTTGTATTCAAGGTATCAATTGAGAAAACCCAATGCCAACACATTATGGGTACTAATGCTTCAATTCAAATTGTAGGATATTTATTCGAGTACATACACTGCTTGTCATCAGGTTAGCACACCACTTCGCATGAGTAGTTTCGACGGAATTCCACCCAAACTAAGGGAGTTCAAATTTCAAAATTATTACAGTTAATAGCTTATTCAATTCGTAGTTAATTAAATATAATTTTTTTTTCGAAAAAGAACGCACAAAATAGCAGTTTTAAATTTGTCATCAGGTTAGCACATGTTACTTTTTCCATTTTTATTTGGCTTTTGAGCCTATTTCCAAATTTATAACATTTGAAAATTAATTTAATAAGTGTTGAACCTCGCTTATATAGAATTACCTAATCAGGGGTGTCAAACTCGAAACCTGGCCCGGGCCAAATAAGACTCTCGTCAGGTTTAGGTGGGCCGCAGGACGAAAATTTAAAAAACTTTTATATAATCGTATTACGAAAGTTGATTACAGAATATTACTTTTAAAATGTGACAGAAAGTCTGGATAACTTTAGCGCAGTGGTGATCCAGTTCGAGCCCCCCTTGCGAGATTTGCTGATCCTGCCCCTCCCCCCCCATGCCATGGGCAAGGAATGCTTTATTTTTGGACATAAGTTTCATCCAGCAATCCATTGCCGCAATTTAAATTGTTTGAACATTTGTTTGTGTGCAGCCTATATTTTGGAACTACTGAATTTTAGGAAGTATTATTTAAATTTCATGATTTTCGCATCCTGAATTTCGTCATGAGCAAAATTGATATTGATATTACTGGAGCGATCAAAATCCGTAAATTTTATTTAAAAAAAAACATTTAAAGACTATATCAGCCGTATCAAGAGATTTTTTATTTTTTTCTCGACCTAATATTCTCAGCGGTGTTCATCAAATGGATTTTATAGCAGCGAATTAATCGACGAAAATACAATTTTTGCCATTTTGCAAAGCTTTGCAACAACCGAGAAAACAATAATTAATTATGACAAGCAAGCCCTAATTTATAAATGGTATCAATATTAGAGCAGTGCCCGCGCCCCCTTCCCTAGCCGCCACGCCTCCCTAGGGGGGCGCGCCCCCGTTTGGGAATCACTGTTAGCGGCTTCGGGATTATCCGTGAGAACTTCCTCCTTTAGAAAATGTACTTCAAGAACATTAAACAATTAAGACAAGAAGCGAAAACGTGAAAATATGATTGAGCTTCAAGTAACCACTTTTTGTGAATAACATGATTTGGGACATATGATAAAAAAAATTTAGCACCAGTCATCCAGGTCACCCACAATAACCAAATAGTCAGATTAAATTAAATTAAGCAGAATGGTGGCTTAAAGAGACAATAAGTTGTTTGTGATATGGTACAAACTCATGGACCAATACAGCTTGATAAGTATAGGTCCAAAAATCAGGCATTTGGGCTGTGATTATTATGTTGTAATTTCACATCCAGGCGATATAGTTAACAATTCCAAGATTTCTGTGATTTTTAAAGCTTTGCCATTTTTCCAAATAGATCTCAATTTATGTTCGGTAAAGCCAACCAATTTTTTATTAACTGCATTTCGGGACAGAGCAGTTTCATGAAGAGACTTAGTATTGTCCTGTACGAAAAAGATGAGCTGTCTTATAAAATCAAATAACCGACATCAAATTGTTGGTAGTATTTGGAGAAAAAAATCCTAAAATAATCTTGCATAAGCCATTGACGAGTTTTAGTAATTTTTGTAGACTTGAGTTCAACGGCTTAATTTGTTCACCTTACCAATTTCAACATTTTTGTATTGATACACATTGTGCTGCTTCGACATGGCCGCAGGCCGCACAGAACTGCATGTGGCCCGCGGGCCGCGAGTTTGACACGTCTGACCCAATAGATACTCTTGGGGAATGACTCTTATACAATTTTTATATCCTTCGCTCATAACGTGAAAAGGTATATGTATTATTGGAAGCATCTCCGAACCTATAAAAAGTATACATACATATATGATCAGTATGACTTGGGGAGTCAATTGGGCGATGTCCGTCTGTCTGTCTGTTGCGACGCGTTTTACTCGGCCAATTTAAAAGCTATGAAGCTGAAATTTTGCACAGATGCTTCTTTTTGCTGCAGGCAGTTTGTATGTTTGAATCGGTGAAATCGGACAATGGGGTAATGGGGCTGCCAAACAAACCGAACTCTTAGCTTCTTCTAAGAAAAAGTTTGTTATTTGTACACAAATTTCACACAAATGTATTTTTATTGATGACACAAAACATATGGGATCATGGGGCTGTCATACAAACCCAACCCCCCATTTCGGTTCTTCTAAGAAACATTTTTTACACCAATTTCACAAAACCTTGAATTAATATGTCTAAGAAACTAAAAAGGTCAAAACAAATGGAATCGTACTATGGGGCCATGCTCCCGCATCCCCCAATCAAATTTTCTGAGTAAATATTTGTATTTGCCCACTTATTCCAACCAAACCTCACACAAATATTGTTTTGTCGACGCAACGGAACTTTTGTGAAGACAGAATGGGGGGGGGGGGTAAATGCAAGTCGTAGGTTCGCCCGAAAAAACTTTTAGCCCGAGGGGAGCGAAGGGTATCTAAATTTTGGCCGCGCCCGATATTAGCCTCGGTCTCGTCTTATATGATTTAGGGAAATACCTTACCAGGGGTCCGTGAATGCTTTCGATAAGTTCGGCTTCATTGTAAAATTGTTTTACAGACTCATAGCGTTTACAAACTAAACATCCCCAAAGCTTTTGTTTTATATTGCTGTCGGGAAGTACACGTACGACGTACACAAATCGTATACTCATTTTGAAGCTCTCTATCCTTAATTTAACCATATCCGGACAGTGTGGAGTGGAGGGATATCGTGTTTAAAATGCAATGAAACGTTACCCAATAAAATTTGAAAATAGAGGAAAGAACTTTGAAGTAGGTTTTTGTAAGTGTTTCCGTTTATATTTCGTGTTAAAAACTGTAATCCGAGGTACCATATAGTATTAGATGGCTCTCGAGACGACGACACCCTCCATCCGACAATGAAGGCGATCCTAATGGTGCCCTTCCTAGTGAAGATCGTGGAAGTAACCGAGTTAGTCTCCTAAAGTGAACTTCATCTTGATCTTGTTTTTGTCTTGTCCGACATCATCGCCCCATTACCATTACCCGTACATAATTTAGGTGCGTTTTCCTTCGGGCAACGTTAAGGTAGTGTTTTTTCTTTAGTTTGAGTTTCTTTAAATTTTAATCACTGTTTGAACAATAGATAAGCTCACCTTAATGTCGAAATTAACTCTAATCTTTGCGACCGTGAGCTCGATGCTTCTACACTCAGAAAAATGGGCCCAGTAAACTTAAAAGTTTTTGTGCCATTATTTTAATTGGACGGCAAATTACCAGATTTCTTCATAAAAGTAAACAGCTGCAATGATTATTACAACTGGATTGAACGGAGCTCGACAAATTTATAAATATTTTTTCTAAATTTATCGTACAGATATGTTGTTTCATCTGCCCATTTGAGGTTTTGGTCAATGTAAACTCCAAGATATTTATTTTTGATTTATTTTAAATCTGGGGACAGGAGTCTGGTCATTCTACTATGATTGTACATGGTGATTTGTTCTTCTGCCTCTATCCAACTGGTTCCATGGAACACTGCTAACGTGTCATCTGCAAACGCATACAAAGAACAGCACGGAAGTGTTATTTTAAGCAGTAGTATATTAAAAAGAGTATCGGTCCCAAAACCGTACCTTGGGGTACCCCTATGCATATATTTGAATTTCAGCTGATACAATCATCTATGCGTACCGACTGGGTTCTATCCTGAAGATAGCTCTTAAATAAATTTAAAGCCACTCCTCTTATACCTATACGTTCCATTTTTTCCAGTAATTTACAGTGATTAACTGTATCAAATGCTTTCTGGAAGTCCAAAAATATCCCTAGGTATTTGTTTCCATTATCCAACTGTGAAATTATAGCTTTTGTTACATTAAAGAAAGCGTCATCCGCACTCACCAGCTTTCTGAAACCAAATTGGTTATCAGACAATATCCTTTTAGTATCTAAATATTTTACTAGTCTGTTTTTTATTGATTTTTCTAGGATTTTCTAGCTTGATAATAAAGATATAGGACGGTAGTTTTGAAGATGGCTTTATGAGATATTTTGTATGGAATAAAATGTGTCCCATAAATCCAATTGGACATATGATTATATTTTAATCAGTTTGTCCCATTAAATTAACAAGATCTGATATCATTAACTAAGGATGGATTCCATTAAAACAAATACAAATCTAATAAAATCAACTATAACTCAAGAAAATGCATCCCGTAAAGTTAATAATTTCTGTCTTATAAATTTAACAGAACGGCAAAAGACAAGACTTCTTCCGAAAAAAGACTAGCTGCGTCGCTTTATATAACGCCCTATTGCAGCAATGGGATATGCCTTTTAAATTGAATTTCAAGCATATAGATGTATTTTGCAAGATATTCAAATTCAACATCATGATCCGTAGCCCAGATCGTTCCGTTGCCTCCCCGTAACTTCGTAAGTTTTAAAGAGCAAAACCGATGTTCGATACTCGGCGTGTTCAAATAAAATACACAATGACGTAGTGTGGATGGTATAATAATGGGACTTAAAAAATAGTTCGATCTGATCACGAGTGCATCGATTTTCTTTTATTATATATAGGATTGATTGACTTGACTGTCAAGCCTGCAAATTGTTAATGGCTTCAGCCTTCCGTTTGTGGGCAGGCTTCATAAAGATCCACCATGCTGAGATAAGTCTCTATAAAAAAAACACTCCTCCGTGATATTAGCTCATGGGTTATGCTGCAGAAAAAAGGTGATTGATCTCAATCTTACTAAAAACAATAGCCGGCATTTTTCTACGAAAATCTAAATTTAACTATGGTAAAAGAAAAGGCTGCCATTGCATTAGTAATGGGGAATGAATGATTTTTAACGCATTTAATAAAATCTTAGGCGAGTTACACATTTTTCAATATTTTTATGCTTTAGGCAGGGACGTAGTCAGGATTTTGTTTCGGGAGGGGTCCAACGGAATTTTCAGCCGCGCGACAAACTTATTGTTGAAAAAGTGGATACACTAAATATTAGATTGGTATGTTATGAAACGTTGAGAATAGCTGGAACCGCGCAACCTGATTTTTTAGTGTAATTATAACCATCATGAGTGAAAAGGATGTACCAGTGCTTCTTACAGAACGCATCATTATTTGTTTTTTAGTCAAAGCAAATATAAAATCCGCGGAAACTTATCAAAAAGTACTAGAGAAGTTGCAGAATGAGTGCCTCTCTAAAACCCATGTGTATGAATGTTTTGAAAAGGCCGAAAAGTTGAGGGAAAGTTGCCACATGCGCGCCACCTAGTGTCACCGATGAAAAGGTAAGCGCCGCCACCGTTGAAAAACTCATTGTGGAAGACCGACGAAGTAGTGTACGCTACATAACTGGGCAGTTGGGCATAAACGTAAGTAGTATTGGGAAAATATTCATGAGCGGCTAGACTACCGAAAATCTAAGGCAGATGAGTGCTAAAACTTCTGAATATTAAGTATAAATTCAGGCGCTCGGAAGTTTGTACACATCTTCTACAACATTGAAGGAATTGAGAAAGTTCCATTGAAAGTTTCAAAAGCCGCGAGATTTTTACGAAAAAGATATCCAAATGCTTGCCGGGAGGTGGCGAAAATGCATACAGTGGTGTAGGGGAGACTAATTAGAAAAACTAATTTTTACCATTTGTATCTTTAAAATTGTTTTGCTTCGTTAAAACTTGAGCGTTTGGTCATAAAAAAGTCTTACCTACATAACTATTACTTGCGCAGACTATCAAAGCAGGCGTATATATTCCGTTTTCCAATAAAAGTAACAAATGCAAACTCTCACTTCATTCTTTATCTACGGGCTTCATGTACCTTTATATCTCCGCGATTAGCTTAGGCGAGAGCCGAGAGCTAAGTTTCCGTTTAGTCCAACAATCGCAATGCGCAAAATATTTGGGAGCTTATCCTTCACTCGACCCCAAGGGCCGATAATCGCACGTAATTATTTTTGTTTTTATAAAAAAAAACACAAGTCATCACGTACCTTCACGATTGATATTAGTCAAAATTTTCAAAGAAATTGTTTCCTTGAAAAAAAGCTCTCTATTTTTGTAGCAATGCTCAGAACCTGCGCAGCGGAAAGTTTAAAGTTCCAAGCTCGCATGAAAACACGCCCATACGTCCAATAAATAAAATCAGAATGAATAATAATTTTCGACGACAGACATTTTTTGCATAGATTCCGCGCAATTTATTTTGAAGGGTTGTGTTCAGAGAAGTGTGTATTGATATTCGGATTTATCTAGTTTTGAAAAGAAAACCTCCCTTAAACCAATTTTCCATATGGGATATTTTTTATGATGTTCAGTCCCACAGAATCTAGAGAAAAATATGTTACCATATTTTGATATTTTATACTGTAATCACTAAAAATTCCGTTGTAATTGAAAACATTTCGGGAGGGGTCCGGACCCCATGGACCCCTCCCCTGGCTACGTGCCTGGCTTTAGGGGTCGACGCCTAGATAAAACAAGAATCCGAATTGACTTATCTCATCTTTACGATTCTAATTTGTAGAGACCGGATTATATGCAACTTAAAAAGGCTGAAATAAGCATGCAAATATGCATAAAAACCTTTGAAATATGCAACTAAAATGACACAATATGCAACATAAAATGAAAGAAAAAAATTATTATTCAGTCTTTATTAGCACTCTAGAGCACGGAAAATACATTTTAGTTGGTTCCAGCCAAAGATTGGTTGTTTTTATAATAATTATTTATTTATTTTTGTCCAAAAATATCAATTATTGGAGAAACTTTTTCATCTTAGATTTTTTTACAGATGTTTTCGTTAATAAGAATAGAGAAATTGTTAAATGCTGAGAGTTCACGAACACGATGGCTTGCCGAACCCCGAGCAAGCACTTTAGTTAGAGGTTTGATGAATGAACTTTGTTTTCTGCAACGATTTTTTCTCGTGGTTCGGCGGGCCCTAAAATTGAAATGAACTTTACACAAAAAAAAGATAAAAGCGTAACAATATTAGCGGCATATGCCTCAGCAGTTTCTCGTTTTACCATTACCGTAACTCATTGAGGAGTGGTCTTCTCGACTAGTATCTATGTGTGTGTTGGTTGAATTTGGAGTATATGATGCAGTTGGCAGACACACTTAATACTGAATAATAAACACGCGACGTTTTTTTTGCAATGCGAGTTTTGAACTGTCGTTTAACTGTGAATCTACAGAATTTCTAGAATTACAGAAAATTAAAATAACAGCAAGAAAATTGACAAAACTAGGTTATGCGAAATTCCTGTTTTTTATTTGCGAAATTTCCGTACCTCTAACGATTTATATATTGTTCCAAATGCTCCGTAGTAAGATTTTGTCTCCTGTCATTTAAAGTTGTTTTATAATTTGAGAAGGAACTTTCAACATCAGCCGATGTCACTGGACAATATTTAAATTTAGGCGCCATATTAGCAGATATTTTCACAGGTAAAGTCAATTTTACGTATTTCTTCGTATTCAGGGTTGTTATTAAGGATTTTGTCAAACTTTTCCTTGAATTTTTCTGGGAATATAGCCGGTAAATCAGCGTTCAATCTTTGTACACTTTTCATTACTTGGATGGAGTCCTTTAACTAGGAGATGCTACATTCTCAAGGTTGGCATATAATTGAGTACTCGCAGTTGATGGTGCTGCTTTCTTTTTCTCTATTTTCAAATGTGCAAATGGAGAATTATAGGTACATAAAAAATATGAATCATCAATGCATTATCAATATAATATACAAAAACCCAGTAAAATGGGCAATATGTGCAAATGCATATGCAGTTATGCATTTGCATATAATCCGGTCTCTACTAATTTGTAAAGTAAGTAACATAATGTATATTTAAAAATCCAAGTTTTAGTAATAGCCTATACGATGATGAAAAATAATTATAAATTATTGACCATTTTTTTTAAAACAATTACAATATTTCAGACCGAACCAAACCAATTTTAAATTAAAAATTAAATCATTCGGCCAACAGGCTCAACAGCGTTTGATTGGATGCCTCATTAATCTTTTTTTAGGTTGTACCTACACGTACTGAAACTATCCTATCATCACTTCCATTAACTTGTTTCTATCTAGCCGGTTCGCATTAATTCTTCAGTACAGTAGATAGATTTGTGTTAACTACTTTTTTGATGCGCGTAATATCGGAAGATTGATCTCTTCATTATACGCGAAGAGGAAATTTACCTTTCGTACCTATTGTTTCAACCATCACTACATTGTAAATAACAATGTTGTTTTCAGGGATAATTTGTCATCACACCCACACGAATTAACATGTAGCGGATAGAAGGCATGTAATCAAAAAAAAAATCAATACAAAAAATGTATCCATCTAACCTGGTTGATCTTTGAGCTTCAATTCGTCAGAAAAAAACCAATTTGTCTAAAAAAAAAGCATACCTTTTCCGTACCGTTTTCTGTTAATGATTGAGAAATAAATTCAATGTGTGATGAGTGTTGGAGTTTTTTGGGTCAAATTTGATATTTTGTACTATGTGTTATTTGGGTGTACCTATAGTTTGGACTGTAAAGCGTAGAGTGGAAGTTGGAAGTAAGTAATATAGGTACTATGGTGTGGTGTTTTCAACCATATAGTCACAAGATATCCAGAAGTTAAGCACCTATTCAATTCTTTATTTCCAAACTATCTTGCTTAAGTCTCCAAAATATGTAGTCCTGAACAAGCAATGAATAAGTGACAGTTTTACGGTGGCATTAGATTCGACCTGTTTTCTAATACAATTAAAAAAAAAATGTATTTCGTACTACCAAAGATTTAAAGTTTTCAATTAATTCAAATGAACATTTCCAAAATATTCAATTATGAATCTTTTTGCATCATGTATTTCTTCCGAATATATACATTGTATGAATGTATGTATGTATATAGATTTTTTAAATAAATATGTATGTCTTATCATCAAACGGATTTCACGAAAACAAACTGGTTTCCAGCAAAATCATCCGCAGGAATGTAAATGCATACATATGAGGTTTTTAAACAAATGAGTAAGTGTTAAGATGTCAGATGAAACAAGGTCCATATCGCGACCGCTATTAATTTTCCAACAATTAAGTGGTCAAGCGAGAATACCTCAGATAAGCGTAATTTGTCTTAACACTTTGCCTGAAGTGAAGTTCAGTGTAGCTGCTATGTGCATTTTCGGATAAATTTCTTATCAGTTAAAATTGATCATTAACGTCCCAGGTCGCAGACACGTGACGTTTATATTAACGGAACACTTACGAGTACAACATATTTTATATAAATTCTTAGGTAATTTGTAAAACTCACTGTTATTAAGCTCACAAGAAAAAGTTTGATGTTGACTTTATTACATATGTCGTTGCGTAAGAGCAATTGCCTGGCTGACACCTTACCGCAATACGGATCATGTCATTGGCTATATACGAGGTTTAAGTTAGTGATAACCTGATAACTAACTATCACTAGCTACTGAGGTGTTAAAAAGGTAAATCTGTACTGTAAACCAAAGTAAGATGTAATTTTTCGTTAGCTTAAGAAAAAACAATGTGAAGGAAGATTATGTTTGAATTGAAATGGAAACCTAATAAGGCTTTCATGACACTTACATAGGTTATAAGATAAGACCTTCAACTGTCTCCCTTATCTATTCCATTAACCCGATAAACTAGACCGAATCTACAACCTAGAATTTTGGCAGTTTTTGTAAATTATTTTCGCCAAATCTTACCGTTTCCAGAATTTTCATTTTGCAAAATTGATGATATCATTGTCATTTCACATTTCATGAATTTTACCTATCCAGCAAATCCTGAAATGAATTTAGTTGTTCCGAATATAGCCAAGTTACAATACGATACGTATTCTCCTTACGAAAATTAGTATACATATAGGTACGTACATAAATGCTTGTGGTTTTTAGCGTTAAACCTTTTTTTCTAGATCGATTGAAAATCACTCTAAAGATCACACGTCGATTATATGCGGTTTTTTCGATATTATTTTATAGGCTACTACTGCCTTTAGCGGTCTCTTAGCCTTAACAACTTTGATCACGCTTACATATCCAACATTTTGCTCATCATCACTTGGCACATGTACGACTTACCACAAAAAATTATCGGGCCAGCCATATAGGTTGTAAACGGCACCCAGTTCGATCATCTCAAAATAATACCTAAAAAAATGTATCTAAGAGTATACTTAAGGTAAGGCCGATTGGATGCATACAGTATGTATATGAAACATAGGTGAAACCATACGTATGTGTACTATGAAGTTATGTGAGGCAATATAATAACCTGTGTTCAGGTTTGCTGTTTATGTGAAAATGTGACAAGTTAAAACTGCTTTGTAGGATCAAATTCCATCCGAATGTAGCAGCAACATCAGCAGGAAACCTAACTGGCCATGAATGACACCAGAAAATCGTCAAGTCAGAACGAACACATGCAACCGTGCGTAAAGTGATCTGAGAATATGCACAAGGCAAAACAAAAATTAAATACAAATTGTAATGAAGAAATGGATTTGACTAAGTGTTGTGATGTGATGAATATGAGATGAGACGAACTACCGTTTAACTGAAAGCTTGATATCTAGTAGGTGCTTTATGATGAGGATGACGTGATAATTGTATAATCATCGACGATGATGATGTTGATGATCGTACATACATGCTGATCGTGTCACACACCAACCAAGCACCTAACTTAAAACATTATATCAATTTTCGGAAACATATTTTATACATACTAAAAAAGTATAATTCGACCCAAGATGGCAACATTAGATGATTTGATTTTTCCATCACTACCAGGTTTTTCTCACTTTGGGCCAATTGTTTCAATACCCGGCTGACCTTATTCGAAAAACTATGCTTCGACTCCGAAACGGCCTATAACGACAACACTCCTTAAACAAAACCATATAATGGACACGACGTTGTCACTCTTTCCGTATTAACAACAAAGGAAGAAGATAAAAATTACCAACGAAAATTCAAGTCGAAATTATAGAAACGAATTCGCTCAATTTCTTCGCAGTGACGATTATGGAATTGCTTGTCGCGCATAGTGAGAGGCGTACTTCCTCTCTGTCCTAATAATTTTGTTTTAGCATTTACTATGTTCTCGAAGTCCGTTGAAAGTAAGATCATGACAAAGTCTAACTACTTCTTATCGTCTATATCTATAGAAAATCCTACTTGATCAAATGCTATGTTTCTGTTTTAAAACATGCCACCCAATCGCAATGCTGGAAGAGTTATTGAAAATGGATTTTCATGAAAACAGAAATAACGTCACGGATCACTATAAACTACGAGAAAAATGTCATCTAAAATAAGCTTGAAACACCACTGCATAGAGAAATTACTGGAAAATTTCACCATCACCCAGCTTACGGAGGCAAATTCAAATGTTCAATAATATTAACGCCTTAGCCCCCTCCAGAAAATCAGGAGGCCTTTTTGGGAAGGCTGTTAGAAGGTTTATTTCATTCTAAAGGTACGTTGTCCTCGACACGACTGCATCGGCTCTAGCGACAGCGACTTGCTCATTTTATATAAAACTCGCCTTTAAGGTACGTTGTCCTCGACACGACTGCATCGGCTCTAGCGACAGCGATTCGCTCATTTCATATAAAAACTCATTCTTCTCTCATTCTAAAAACGAGTTTTTATATGAAATGAGCGAGTCGCTGTCGCTAGAGCCGATGCAGTCGTGTCGAGGACAACGTACCTTAAGGAAGCAAATATGGAAAAAATGTAGAAACCAATTACATATCATTCCCGACTAGATATTTGGGATCAAATTATAAATAAGTAATTTCAAGAAGTCTTTCTCGATTATTCCCGCAATATTCCTTCTCAGAATACATTTTTTTCGCGGACATGGAAATGCAAAATAGTAAAAAAGATTGATTCCTTCCAATTTTCGACGGTTTCCATTCCTACGTAGAGCGAGAAGTAACAACGAATAATTACCAGTTTAGGTATTCTGCGGTGCTTCTCTCAATGCGAGTGTAAAGCCTTAATTAATGAGCAAAATTATCATAGGTGAGGTGGAGCAAAGAGTTTATAACGACTAAGTTAAAATTCTATATAGTCTAGAGCACTGTTTCCCAACAGGTGGTCCGCGGACCGAAGGTGGTCCGTGAGAGTCCCGAATGGGCCGCGAGGTACTATGGGGACTACTTCTAAAAAAGGAGTTTTTATCGTGATTAATTGAAATAACAGGCATGAGCTTTGAAAAATTTTATAGTATAAATAAAGAACTGAATACTTTCGCTACTAGGTATGTGGTTGATCTGAAAATGCGATGTGTAGACCTTAAGATAAGCTGCAAAAAGCTCGGTGGTCTCAGTCTACATTGTACCGGTGATTTTCGGGAAGCAGTGGATTTTTCCTCGGATAATGTGACACTATTGTGTGTACCTAATTGTTTTTACTTCTTAAGTTAATTGGCCCATTGGCAGCACAGTGTCCAAATTTTGCCACAGTATCATTTGAAGACAAACCAGTTTAGAATAATCAACCACTTCAATCCTCCTTAATCCGGTAAAACCGCATCCAATGAATTATTATCGGACAAAGTTAGACGCCTTTAACTCAGAAAGTTAGGTGTCTCTGTCCTGTTCTGAAGAGCCTAAAGAGCTGCCGATGTTACTGCCTGTGCCTTTACTTTAATTTTGGTAGATACTACGGTAAACCCATATTCATTTTGTCGAAGGAATAAGAGTGCTCATATAGAATGGACAAAAGTCGGTATACTAAGTTACTCGATGAAATGTTACATTGCAGGTTTTCAGTTTTGCTAAAGACGGCCCAATGTTCGCCTTACCTACCACACAAAAGAAAAACAGACGAATCGAATTTTATCGTTATTTGGGGGGTTTAGTGAATTCAACCCGCTAACGGTTCGTTGATCTTTTGAGTGTGGTTCGACTGAACTGTTGCGCGTGGTTCGGACGAACTTTTTTGTGTATATTTCGACAAAGCAAATGTAGAGTCTGCTTAAAATTATTTCAATACGAGGCGGTTACAGAGGAGGGATATGGTGTTTTCTTCTGATGTTTCGAGCCATTTTTGTCATAAGGTGTCGTAAAAAGCCAATAAAAAAGTCTAAAACCTTGTGAAAAAATCGCGAAATTCCCTTTATTAAAAAATAAGGTGGTCCGTAGTGACTCATGTTCAAGCAAAGTGGTCCGCAGTCATTTGCGAGTTGGGAACCACTGGTCTAGAGTAACGAAAGAAGTGGTAGTTGTTTGAAGTTACCTCTAAAACTGCATCGATAAAACTGAGTGTTGTGTTGTTTGTTTGGTAGGTAGGTACCCTTAGTTTTTATCTGAATTGAGCTGATTTTAGATTTAAATGGGGGGATAATGGGGGTCCTTGACCGGAGCGACTCAAAGTTTACCTTAAATACTTATACAATATTTTACGGTTGAACTAGCATTCTTTTAAAAGTTATGGAGCTTTTAAAAAAGGTATAAAATGAAAATATTCTGGGATATATGTACATATTTATTTATTCGACCACGGGATTCTTAATATACGCGGAGCGAGCGGAACCCACGCAAAGAATTTATATCAAAAATTGACTTTATTTCGCTTTGGGAGTTGACAGTATTTCGTTTTCAAAAACGAATTATTGTCAATTGGCATTATTTCGCATTTGGGTAGATTTAAGTTATGTTAACCACCAAATTAACATACACTCTAAAAACCACAAATACGAAATTGTATCAAAATCAAATCAACAATAATTTCTATAAAGTGTATCACTTTGTTTAGTTTCACTGTTTTTTCACATGTGTTTTCTTTCTCAATACAGTCTTGACTCGATAATCCGGATCAATTATTGCAAGGGGTTATCCGGACCATCGGAACATCCGGATTACGGCAATCACTTTTTTCTGAGGAAAAACAGTCCAAATAAATAAAAAAGAGGGAAAAAAGCCGATAAATGTATAATTTCTTTGAAATTAGTCAGGATCATGTCATTTGCCAAGCCCCGTCCCGTAAAAAAAATACGAGACAAAATCTCCATTTCAAACATTTAGTGATCCGGATTAGCGTGATATCCGGATTAAAGGAGATCCGGAATACCGAGTCAAGATTGTACTTTCATTCTCTTCTCTTTTTATCGAGCATTTCTGGACATTGCATAATTTCTGGGAAAAATTGTAATGAAACAGGCTTAAAAATGCAAATCTTAGTTTTAATGCAAAAACCTTAAAACGTGCAATTTCGTGCTATATACCCTGAAAAGTGCAATTTCGTGCATTAACGTGCAATTGCACGAGAATCCGGGCTTTTAACATAAGTCTGTATACGTTAGCATTAGTCCGTTCGCAGACATTTTGCGTACACGGTCGGAAATTTAGTTTCTTTATTAAACCTTTTTTGATTGTATATAGTTCCAATACAAAAAAGTTTAATTTTTAAACTTTTCGATTGTTTGCACCTAAATAAAACTGAATTGTTTAAATACAAAACTTTGCATTATATTTGATTGTAATACATTCCGTTTAGGTTTTAATAAAATAAAAGTTTAAATCCAAAACTAAAATATTTAAATCCAAAACTAGAATCGGGTGAAATATTAAAACTGGAGAGGTTTACTTTAAAAAAGAATTTAGTTTAAAATGTTTTTTTAAGTGTTTTTTTTATCTTATTACATTTTTTTGTGGGGCATGAGTGCGTTCACTCAACCGTTTATGGGCTATTTGAAGTATATAATGTTCAGACACTTGGATCAGGCCGCACATGTATGGAAATTTGGATCACGCCGAGATTCGATCTCCGGACCCCTAGATTACTAGCATGTGCGACTCAACCGAGTGCGCCACAGAGGGCTTATACCTCATGATTATTTATTATTCCATGAACAATTGGCCATATGGCAAGTACTTAAAACTGTTTTTGGTTTAAAGTTAAAATTTTAGTCCAAAAGATTAAATTTTAAACTCATGGTTTGGATTTTAAACTCTGAGTTTACAACTTTTAAACTTTTAGTCTCAATTTTAAACTTTTAGTTTACACTTTAATATAAGTCTGGTTTTATTGGAAAATTTTAATCATTAAGATCCAATTGGTTTACTTTCTAATACTTTTAGCCTTAAAAATTTATAAAACTTTTGGATTTCTTAAGAAATAAACCGAATTTTACTAAAATTAATAAAACAATTGAATTGCTTAGATTTGAAACAAAATTTGCTTAAAATATGGAGTAAACTTTTTTGGTTTACTGTAAAAGTTTTAAAAATAAACTAAATTTCCGACCGTGTACGTTTATAACTTAAAAATGAGAGAAATCGTGGGCAATAGGCACTAATTGAGTAATAGGTCTACTAACAAATCATTCAAATATAAGATTCGTTGATGTCGTTTCGTCTTTCTCGCTCCAAGGTAATTAGTTTATTGATCAATTGAGCGTACATGTGCACGCAAATAGTAAGCAGCACATCGTTGGGGTTGTTGTTCATTTGTACGGTTCATGCACTTTGCACTTCCTTCCTTTCCGTCGAGCAAAGCATCAACAAACCAACCAGACTATGAGTCTGATTTGATGGCAAAGTGAAAGCATAAGTTGCTCAATAATTTTCATATTCATCTTGACATGGTAATGGTATAGGTACACACATTTATATATTACATAATGCATAAAGTCAGAGACATGAGAGTTATAGCATAGTATAGCATGTTGAATAAGGAATCTTTCTGTAGGACTCCACCACCTTACAACAAGCAATCTGAGAACTTTCACGTTGTTTCCGTGCAACTACAGATCCGTGGCAAAAAGTTTGCAAGAAGTTTGCATCTTTGCCGCCTTTATAGAATGCAAAATTCCATCTATTCTTAAATCTGTTTTTTTAATGTTGCTCCGAGAGCAACTCGTGATATAAAATTAAATTCAAATAAAACGATAACGCTTATGATTACCATTCATTACTTTCATGCAATTAAATATTAATTTTAAAATAAAATTTTCACCCTTGTGTAAAGTGAAAAAATTGCACAATTGGGATTGGTGGTTGTTACTTAGCTTATATAGGCTCCCCTTGGAATCACGTTAGGTGGAATAAGAATCAAACGATTGTTTGATACAGTAAACGAAATTTATGGCTTGAAACGCGTCAAAACCACAAAAATTGCTACTAAAGTAGTTAACACATTAGGGAAAAATGTAACTACCGTGAAATGCGAGGGGATCCCGGTTTTTTTTCGCGGCTAGAAGCGACGACCAAACACATAGCATACAGTGTGAATTTCTTAACTTATTCTTATAAACGCGAGAGAATCACATCAATGCACGGAAGCACGAACAAATTTATTAAATGCTCAGTCATGTACAAACCATTAAAAAATTATGATTTAGCACTAAAAACGCAATGATTGAAATAATTTTACGACTTGCGATTGAGATTAATGTTTTAATATGGGGTATCTGACTTTGAAGTTAATCTTAGAATAGGTAATTTATTTGAAATATAACAGAGGCTTCCGATCAGATTGACTGACCTAGTTGGATAAGATATAATATTGGGTGATTTGTCAGGAGGTTTTTTCACTAACTTATCATACAAATTATTCGAAAGAAGAGTGTCCGACATTCACCTATTGAGGATAATTTTATTCAAATGTTGGCAGCGATTAATC
This sequence comes from Microchrysa polita, assembly GCA_949715475.1. NCBI lineage: Eukaryota > Metazoa > Arthropoda > Insecta > Diptera > Stratiomyidae > Microchrysa > Microchrysa polita. The sequence continues at coordinate 84,539,279 of OX454418.1, read as the reverse complement.
CGTAGCTGGTACGTTCTACGAGGGGCAAATTTTTGAAAAACTTTGGAGAACACTATATGATCAATCAATATGGCTTTAGATTTTAGAGGTAGTCTACGCTACAGTATTGATAATTAGGGAGGCATTTCGTCAATCAGCGATTTTTAAAATTTTAGAAAATTGTCACTTATTTTTAAGTTGCGACTACTACTAGAAAGCACGCCATAACTCCCCATCGGTTGGGAAACGCGTTGCTGCAGTATGGATCAATAGCATACTTTTTTTTGTGTGTTTTTACAAAATTGGACTAGGGGCTACGAATCGAAATTTATGTAGTTTCCCATTCAGACCACAAAAATGTGTCTAAATTCGCAAATCTTTGTTATGCTATTATAGCGCCCATATAGCACCGTGAAGGTGCAAAATGTCTCTTGAATGTTAAAAAAAATCAGGTAGTAGCTTGTGCTATTGTCTACAACAAAATAAAAACAAGTTAACGCGACAGAATTCTGAATCTTATCTCACTTGGTTGAGTTCACCATCTTCATTAAATCGTTGAATTGGCGGGGAAAATCAATTTTAATATTGAAAATTTAAATAAATTCTTCAGTAGATGAAATTTAATACGAGCAACAGATAATATTAGCATATCACAAATACCTAATTGACTCGAACACGGCGTGAACGCTGAAAAAGATGTAGAATTAAATGTCACCAGCCATATAGGATGTGTGCGTCTATCCACTTTTTTTGGGAAATGAAAATTAATATTATTTTAATGAGGTATCGAAGCTAAAACATTAATTTTGTAAATGATATTCAGCCATCGACGAGTGCCAAATATTTTCATTCGGGTGATAAGCATCTACAGATGGATTGAGAATTAGTATGCAGATGTTGATGAAACGTTAGTGGATATCAAATGACTAATATAATGAAAATGTAGGTGACAAGAAATAATGATAATATAACCGTAAAATAATGGCGAGTCCAATGTATTTACTGTGTATAATATGAAGCTGAATTTAAGCATTATGCAAGGTGTTACATCATTCCACGATTGCATCCTCCCTATTGGTAAAGAAATTCTAAGAAGACCCTATACAGCTCCTAGATAATGACAGCTATGATTTAGCACTGTTTATAGTACCAAATCACCAGGGTCAGATTTCCCATATGGGCAACCCGGGCAACTGCCCCGGGCGGCATATAATGAAATGTTCATACCTTCCATTGGGTTTGTCTAAACGCGAACAAGAACAAAAAATCGGTTTTTATATGAAAAATGTATTTTTTCTTGCCTTGCTCCGGGCGAATCTCTTCTAAAAAAACGGTTCTTGTTCTCGTTCAATTGTAGACAGGCCCATTGATTTGAAGTTCTGCGAAACACTTCTTCTGAGATCTACAGTTGCCTTGCCATTCAAAATATTTATTTCAATTAAATGAAACTCTGCTCTGCTAAGCTTTGGTCAGTGGCAAACTCAGACGAGACCGAGTTCTAATCGTGCGAATAGCACGATGAGTGTATACCCTATACCCATGTACAGACCTAGAAGGCACGCAAAACCCAAAATATTCAATTTCATATTCCATTGCCAATGCCGACTTATTCGAGTGTAATTGCATCGAATCAACAACAATATTCAACCGGCGGCGGTGATAACTTGTTTACTGTCGATCAACTACTGGAAATGTCCAATGAACTGGTAATAAGTCTGACTAAGTGTAAGTCAAGGCTAGAACAATATAGTGTTATACTAACCTTAGCTCTTAAATTTGTTAGTGGATAGAATTAACATTTTACTTTGGAACGCACAGAGTGTGCAAAGAAAAGCTATTGAATTATTCGACTTCGCGAATGAAATGAATAGTGAAATTATTGCTTTAACTGAAACCTGGTTGAAGAAAAACGTTAAATTCAACCATCCAAATTATTCAATCTATAGGCTTGATAGACTAGGTTGTAGAGGCGGAGGTGTAGCCTTCTGCATTAAGAAAAATATCAAATATTACGTTCTTCCTGAACTCAAAACAAAAGTTATTGAATCTATTGCTATAAAATTAGAAGAGCACAACATTACCCTCGTTAATTGCTATTTCCCGGGAAGAAAAGTCGATTGCGCAACACTTAAAATGTTCGAAGAAGACTTGAAATATCTCATGACACTTGGCGAAAATATTGTTTTTTGTGGTGACTTTAACGCCAAACACAGACTTTGGAACTGTTTTAGTGCAAACAAAACTGGGAAAGCCCTCTACGAATTCATATTTAAACGTGGCATACTTGTTCATACCCCTACTGAACCAACATTTATCAATGCTCACGGTCACGACTCTACTCTTGACATTATTTTAAGTAAATGTCCAAACCATATTCCACAGCCGACCACTTATAAAAATTTATCATCGCCTCACTTGCCAGTTATATTCCAAATTGAATTGAGTCAAAATAATAACTCTATTCCAGTCGATGTAAGTCAAACACGCATAAACTGGAAAAAATTTAAAAATCACCTGAATGAACGTATTAACCTAAGATCGCAAAATGTACCTTCAATCGAAAACAACAGCCAAGTAGATTCTCTTCTCAACGGATTTTACCAAAATATAAATTCAGCCCTAGACTCAGCGAAATTCAATATAAGCAGAATTGATCGATCAAACCATTGTATTGACAACGAAACCAAAGAACTAATTCGAGTTCGCAATCTACTTAGACGTAGATGGCAGCAACATAGGAATCCAGCAAGCAAGACCGCGGTAAATCAACTTTCCAAAATAATTCAAGACCGAATGTTTCTCAACCGAAATCATAATTGGAGCAACATGCTTAGAAATATTCCGAAGGGTTCCAAAAAGATATGGAAACTGAACAAAGTTTTCCGTAAAAGTAAACTGATGCCACCATTATGGGCGGTTGACAAATATTTGGTTTTTGGTAACAAGGAAAAAGCTGAAATGATTGCAGAAGTCTTCAAAGAATCTCATACATCCTCTTTACAACTTGGCAACCCAATCCATCATCAAATTGTGATTCAAAAAATAAATGGACTTTCAAGCACGCCAAGCGATTTTAACCCTAGTTATTTATCATCTCCAGCTGAATTAAAAAAAATAATCAAATCCATAAAAACCAAAAAATCGCCGGGACCTGATAACATCTCTAACCTGGTTTTAAAAAATCTGCCGAATAAAGCAATAGTTCAGCTAAACTTTATTGTAAACGCTTGCATGGTGACATCGCACTTTCCTTCATGTTGGAAACATGCGAAAGTGATTCCCATCCCTAAATCTGGTAAAGACAATCGTTGGCCTGATAGCTACAGACCAATTAGTCTTTTGTCTTCTTTGAGCAAAGTGCTAGAAAAAGTTATACTATCACGACTTGTGGAAGTAACCGAAAGACTCAAGATAATTCCAGATTTCCAGTTTGGGTTCAGGAAAAACCTTTCCACCTCCTACCAAGCATACCGACTATACAAATACGTAAAGCATTCCTTTGAAACAAAAGAATCAGTAGGTCTGGTGACGCTCGATATACAAAAGGCGTTTGATTCAGTATGGCATAATGGCCTTCTATTTAAAATGATTAGATCTGGCATTCCCATCTATCTGATCAAGCTAATCCAGTCGTTTCTCTGCGAACGAACTTTCTCGGTCCAAGTTGGTCGTTCTCAATCTTCCACTAAACCAGTACCGGCGGGGGTTCCGCAAGGTTCATGTCTCAGCCCGGTATTGTTTAATATTTTTACGGCTGATCTGCCAGTAGGCAGCGACTGTCAAATCGCATGCTTTGCAGATGACGTCGGCATACTCTGTAAGGGAGTTGATCCCACCGACATTAGTTCTAAGCTGGAGAATCAACTAGAGAAACTCTATCAATTTTACTTTAGATGGAAGATTAAACTGAATCGAAATAAAACAAAAGCTATATTCTTTACTAAGAAAAGGAAAATATCAAATAGACCAAATACTCCTCTGAACTTTCTAGGTGACTTCATCGCTTGGAAAAAACACATCACCTATTTAGGATTAGAATTTGATACAAAGTTAACCGGCCACCAACACATTGAAATTATATCTGAGAAAATGTGGAAATCGTTTTGTTCATTATATCCTCTGTTAAATAGAAAGTCCAAATTATCCGCTTACAATAAGTTGCTTATTTACAAAATGATAATCCAACCGATCGGAGCATATGGTTCACCTGTATGGGAAAATTACGCTAAAACAACCAAAAATCATTTGCAAGTCACCCAGAATACAATATTAAAACACATTATGGACAAACCCTTTTTCTATTCAACAGAAAGACTTCATAGAGAAACCAAAGTTAAAAGAATAACTGATATAGCAAAAACAAGAGCTTCTAAATTTATAGCAACTTTTTCGAATATAGATAATAGCATTATAATGGCGTTAAGGAACATGTAGTTATACTCTGTAATCTATAGTCGCTAGACATAACTTTTAGGTTAAGATTTTATGTACAATTATTGCTTTTTTTTTGCACGTTAAGGTTTTTTATATAAAAATTTTTCCTTAAATAATTATACACCACTTTAAGCTTGTTACCACTAATTGTTATGCAAATTAATCATTAAACTATGGAGTTGAGGCTAGAAGCCGGTATACTCCGCCAGAGATGCGACACACAAAATGCATCTATCCACTATACAGCTGGTGCATAGTGGGATATCACTTGTGTGTGCAAACTCCAGCATAAATGCGGCACACAAAGTGTATTTCGAGTCGGGTTTCGAAATGATATTACATGGCGCGCTACAATTCTCGTCAGATGCCTCTACGTATGTAGCGCGCCATGTAATACCATGAGAGGCATTACCGGACTCAAACAGGCAAAGGTGTTCGATCCTCTTATATAGGACTAGAAATACACCCTGGTGTCGAATCATTTTTGAGTGGGGCTAGGCAATGGCTAGCCACCGATTCGACACGGCCACTGTTTCTAACTATGTGTCAGAGAACAGGATCAACAAAAAACAACAAAAACAAATTGTTGTTGGACGGTGGATGTAACATGCCCAAAAAATGATTTGAGAATCCACCGTCCAGTTTGTTCATAGTGGAACATCACGTGTGTATACTCCGCCAGAGATATACACACGTGATGTTCCACTATGAACAAACTGGACGGTGGATTCTCAAATCATTTTTTGGGCATGTTACATCCACCGTCCAACAACAATTTGTTTTTGTTGTTTTTTGTTCTAGAAGCCGGTATCTAGATTACACAAAATTGTACAACATTATAATCCTAATATGCTTAATAAATGAATTTGAAATTTTTTTCAATTTCATATTTTTTGTGGGGGAAGGAGGGGTAGATGGGTCGGCCCTGACATATCTTTATTACCTTGTCAAGGCATCCAACGGCAACCATTTGATACTAATTTGAAGTTTTTCGTGACATTCTATCAAAAGATATGGCTGAATATAACTTTGTAGGGGAAGTAGGGGTAGGGGTAGTCGGACCTACTCCACTTTCCATCAACTTAAAGTATATGTCAGAATGAGCCATTGATGAAAATTTCAAGTCGATAGCAATATTCTACCGAAAGTTATGGCCGAATTAAAATATCAAGGAGGGGTAGTTTGTATGGGAGGTAGGGGAACCCGTGGTCCGATTTCTCTCATTTTCAATACCGTCCAAGATTCTAGCAAAACAAACATTCGACCAAAATTTCAAACCGCTAGCTTTATTATTTCGGGAGTTATCGTGCTAACAGACAGACACACGGACAGACAGACAGACAGACAGACAGGCAGACAGACATGGCTTATTCGATTCAGGGACCGACCCTGATCATTTATATATATACTTTGCCATACCTCCGGTGGCTCCTTTGAGGTGTTACATAATATCGGCGTAACAAAAACAATATACCCTATACCATCTTATGGGTATAGGGTATAATAATTGACGCCAGAAGGCTTTCAAATTTAGCTGTCCTACAGACTCTACAAGTTTAAGCTTCCTTATAAGTGCAATCGGGCGATTTGTGGATTACTTCTTGATTCTAGAATAATTCAATTCCTGAATCAAAAATCGGGGTAAAGGCATCTAACTGTTAAAATAACTGCAATTTTCATTCAAGTTCTGCTACTTCAAAACGGTTAAAAAGGTGAATTTTTTGGTTAAACGTAAGTTCCATGCTCACCGAGCGAAAAACTTACACTTATGTGTCCCGTGAAAAAAGTGCGGTGAAGACTTGCCTTTTATTCAATTATTTTAAGACAAATGTGCACTCGCGGACTGATTGATTGCCGATGACACCTTTTCCCTGTGACATAAAGTAAAACTAACTACATTGATTTCGCTGGCGAAACATCTAATACCGGTGGGGAGACTTTCCTGTGAAGTGTGTTCCACCAAGTGAATTCGATTTCACGACCAAAAATTTCAAAATTTTGACAGCATTTGTATGGATTTCACGTGAAATGCCGATGTTAGTACCTACTCTAATACAGGAAAAAACTCTCCGATAGGAGTAAGTCGATATTGATGTCTTCCATAAAATGAGCGGGACCATGCCACCTGAGAATGAATGTTGGATTCGCATGTACTGTTATTTTGATTTTCCATCAGATACCTATGCATTTTTATTACTCGATTGTTTGGTCTACATCCATCGTTTGTGGACTGATTCAATGTTCAAGATGTGGGACTAGTGTCTGAAATGAAATCTTAAAAAAAAACCAGTGAGATTCTACAACGAAATAGATATAGCTCCCAAAGGGCTTAAAATTTGTACTCTAATATTAAACACTAAACACGAAGATTTCTGTAAATTATACCTAATTTTATACTCATGTAACTGTGAATTTGGGAAGGGGCGTCAAGGAAAAATAAGTTAACAGTGAATTCAGGAAATCACCGACACTGATTGGTTTTGGTAATTCTTTCTTTTTGATGCTAGTAGCTATATGCAAGCTCAAGTTCCTTTATTTGCATCTGCAAAGAAGTCAAGGTCACAGTAGAGATTCTTGTGTTCCAGCAGAAAAGTGATGGAAAGACTAACCTCTGTAAGAGGCGCCACAGACCTTCCGATCGATCGTCCAGATTTTTTGATTGACAGATAAATCGGAAGGTGTATGGTTGCATCGGATTCAATTTTTCTATTTGACATGTGGAACGTATTGCCAATGCAATTTTCCATACAAGCTGTCCAGACTACTAAATGGTATAATTCTCGCTATTTTGTGTTGTGTCTTGTGCACCGTGAGACTATCTATTTCAGATTGCCCGATAAATTGCCTAATGTATCTGCTGTACGGGCGGCGCAGATCGGTTGTGACCAATCGATTGCCCAATCCATCGGCCGAGAAATCGTCAGGTTTGTGGCGCTCTTAAGCCATAATTAAACAAGAAACACTTGTTCCTGCTTCAATTATATTTTATAATTATAATACGAGCTGCAACAACGGTGAACAGAAAAATTTTTACTCTGTAAGCCAGTTCCGAAATTAAGTGCCGCTCGAGTATATCGGGTCGGCGAACGAGGTTGTTGATCTTAGTCGGTAAAACATCTTGAATAAGCAAAGATAAATATATTTCAAAAATTACCCTATCTCCGACAAAAGGAAATTGCATTTGAACATTTGGATTGAAATTTTTCCCCGGTATTATCACATTTAGAAACGTAATGGAACATATATAAATTTTTAGGGTAGAGTTGCAAGATAAAAAAAAAATAGGGATAGCGAAAGATCCATTCGTTGATTTTTTTTTAAATTTGGATACAATCGTGACGCCAAAAAAGATGGAAACTAATAGACTGCACAGTAATTAGATGGTCTCATCACACGTTAGCATTGATCTGTCATTAGTGGAAACCCCTTCATAGAAACACTCCCCCAAAAATATGTAATTGTCATACAAACTTGAATTCAGGAATCAGACGTTTTTACAGACCGGAGCACACGTATTTACCAAAATGTTTTGGTGATACTGCATTCCATAGAAATTTTTAACGTCACATATGTATATATACATTCTCGTAAAACTTTCAATGTAAAACGACCGTTGTGCTTCCAGACCTAGTAACGGAGAGTAAATCCGGCCCTGCAAATCACATGAAAAGATCCAAGTAAAAAACCATCAGGTCGATGTATCTTTTTTGAAAGGATAGTTACTACCTAGGAGTAGGAGTATAGCGATTCCGTTTTCATGAAAATAATAAAGTGTTATTTCTGCCAACATTTTTAAGTCATTTATAGTGTCTATAGCAGTCTGGCACGCTCTGTGGCTCACTTAGTTGAGTCGCACTCTACGATGCTAGTAATCTAGAGGTCCGGAGATAGAATCTCGGCGTGGTGCAGGAAATATATAGTGCTTGCAACATTATATACACTCCGAAATATGCAATGTAACGTTGACTCGAAGTAGCGTATAAACGGCTGAGTGAACGCACCATGCCCCACAAGGTACAGAGCATAGCAGTCTGGTTAGTGTATGGTTAATGCACTCACCTTTGAAGCGAAAAATCGAGCGTTCGAAACTGACTTTCAACAGGTATGTTTGATTTGGTTTTCGAAATAGGGGCCCACGTCCTGACTTTGACTCCAATCAAATCAGATATGACCCCTTTTTATAAAAGAGACAAAAAGGCATAAAAATTGGACTATTACATCATATTTTAGCACTTTGGAAGCAGTTAAGATATGGAACAATTGGAAACTAAATCCTCCCATGCTTTAAGTTGCTGAGAGTCTGTAACTTTTCCTTGTGCATAAAAAATCTGCCAAAGTCTATTCACGTTGAATGTTTCTGTTTATTCAAGAGCATTATACAAATACACAAAACCAAATCCAGTATTCAATTTCAATTAAAAACTTACAATCTCAAATGTGACATTCAAGACACTGCGCAAACAAACGTTAAAATTGTGCTACAAATAGCCTTAAGGAACTTTCCCATCCCGAATCCTATCTTCGGATGATGAAAAAACAAACAAGACAATACACTTAATGCTTGTTAAATTACGGATGTAAGAGGAAATTGTAAACAATAGAAGTTAAAAGGGAGTTTTCATCCCTTTAACCTTGCTTCGATGCTATTGTAAAATTTATATAGGCGGGCGCCTATTTTTAAAAGTCTTCAGTTTTTTGGATACATACTCGTAGTTAGCTCATTTGGCTATTCCATATTGGAAATATGTATCTCCAAGTATGCAATCAATTTATTGGAAAATTGACGAAAGTTGAAAATATAAAATTTTCTTACAATGACACTGCCTCGAGCACACTTTCCTCAATCGTAACATTTCCGAAGCACTTAAAGGTACACAAACTATAAGAGCCCGATTTCAATTGTCAACAGAGAGTCTTGATGTAACATTTTTCTGTAATCCGATACAACTGGGAATTGCAATATGAACAGTACGACACCCATGTACGGTATAGTTATTCACAACACACATTATAGACCCGGGGGCGATTTGGCGGTTTATCCGTACAACACAGTCAGTTGAAGAAAGGTTTCGGAAACTGTGGTTTTCATTCCGCACATTATAAAAGTATCTCGTACATCGGATGAGAATCAATTTCGTTATACGCTTATTACCCCTTGCAGAATGCATAAGGATTGTTTTAAGAACCCCTTTCGAATTTCGATCTAGTTACACTTATTTACGAGTATACACACTGGTTTTAGGTGATTTTGGACGCTAATCAAAATCTTACCCGTCTGTTTTCAATTCCATTTATCATGTGACAATGTTATTGGATATAGTTGAGATACAGAAGAATTAGTGAAGCGTTACCGTGATTCCGTTATCTCCCCAGGGTTGATTGAGTCGATGTCTGAAGGGAAGAGGTTGGATGTAGAGTATTTTCAATTTTTCACTAAGATCTTCCCCTTGGCAATAAAATCTATGAAAAGATGCTAAAAGAATACTTTTTCGGGAAACAAAAATCAAATCTCAATTAAAAAAGGATTCGGTACAATGAAATATTGTTGCAAAGTCGACAGGCGTGTGACAATTGGTGTTTTCGGAAATTGGTTTTGCGTTTTCGATATAATGCGACATCAAGTAGGTACAAGAACAACTTGATTCTGATTTATTGTTTTAGAGCTATTTTTTGTTCACATGACTACATAAAGAATACGCACCCTGTAGCCAAATAACTATTAAAGTAAATAAAAATATTTTGTTACTCAATTGGAGAAGAATTACCATTAAAAAAAATTCACAGCTTTCATTTTCCTTGAAAAAGTATACGAGACGACTAAAAAAGTTTGGACAAAATAATAAGTACATTTCAACTAATTTTATTTAAACTATGTAGTTTTAATCCAAACTTTATGATCCTATTCGATACAAATTTGATTATTATTTATTATTTTTCATTATATTGTTCATTATTTTCCGGAAAAAGATCCGCTCTTGTTGGGAAGTCAACAGATGCCATGGTCCAAGTTATACCAAGTCTTAGAGAAAGCATGCGTTAGTCCAGAGTGGGCATCAGAAAATAAAAATGGCACCGTTTTCGCACTATTGCAGTTCATAGTATGTGTGAAAATTTTATTCAAATGTCAATTTTTTGTTTACAATTGAGAATATAAAATCCGCGTAATATTTATTACTCTCTCAAAATGCCAACGTGATAATTAACCCTTCGGTTGGCACATAAACCTAGACTGACCATTGGTTCTATATCTTGATGAAAAATATCGTTCAACAATATTTTCCAGCCCTTACCATATATATTTCAATGGAACTGACGGCCACAAATGCGATCAAACGTTCGGCGAAATATAAACTATGTCTAAATAAACGAAAAAACGGCGTATCATCGTAAGACATAGTATGTAAACTGTTTCTAGAACCAAAATTAGACCTCCTCAAAAAATAAGATTGATTTCACAGAAGATTCAGCTACACCGAAGGCATAACAGCTCGTAGGCGGCGACAGAAGGGTTAATAATTGCATCGACAATATTTGACGTTTGAATTATTTCGTGGAGTGTAGTTCAATAAATTTGGAGTCAAACACATATGGGTTGTGTGATCACATAGCCACTCTGGACTAACGCATGGCATGGGTTTCCATGCTTTCTCTAAGTACCAAGTTACCAAGTTACTTTAAGAAAGCGTTTATAATTTTCCGTATTTTGACATGTCCTTTTTCCAATTCTTTAATTTAATTCTACCCAAAAATTGTTGAATGAATTCAAGTTCTTTAAATTACTTCACCAAACATGAAATTACACTCCATTTTGATGAAGCTAATCCTTGATCACCTTATGAGTTTGGGATGGAGTTATTATCCTGCTGAAATGCCATTTAACTACAACTTGTATACATTTTATAGCATAATGCGATATGGTTCATAGCTAACATTTCTTATACTGGAAATGTCTCACAGAAACTGTTCTTAGACCTATTTGAATGACACCAAACTTAAAAAAAAAGCATAGACCATTATGGTATTTTTGCTTCCATCGAAAATTATCCTTTGAAATACGAGTTTCAAAATATATCAAATAAAATAAAAATTATTTTTCTCTCAGACGATGAATATTTCAATATAGGAGTCCTTTACATTCAAATTTATTACGATCTTATCTCTAAAACAAAATGTTAAACCTGTTTTCATTGATTGGTCTGGACCAAGAAGGACTAACCGCTAACCCTCTCAGTATTTGGTCGCACCGTCAAAATTTTTTTTTATCGAAAAGAAACTTCGAAGTTATTTGGAAAAATTACTTTTGTAAAGATGTGGTATTTCCAATACTTCACGCTATAAGCACCGATAATGACAAGGAGACTTTTTTTCGCCATAGTAATATTGTGATTTTTCTTAGTTTTTAATGAATTATATGGAAACAAAATGCATTGGTCAGCGGATTTATTTATATATTTGGGCGAGTAGTTCGGATCGCCCTTTCGAATTTTCGGACCCCAAACGCCTTTTTTCATGCCAAGTATCCGTTTTACGGCCTTTATTATTTTTTTTTGGTTTTAATTTAACGTTAGGCGCCCACAAAAAAAATCAAAAACAAATCCTTATGAACAATCAGAACTCGTTGTGAAAAAAGTAAAAAAATATGGTGTACTTTTTATTTTGGCAAACCCAATCTGTTGATATTTGAAGCGTACGTACGTTAAGGAGACTACAACTAACTATTATAATGATGTTCTAAGAGATATTTTTGTTTCTATTTTAGATAGAATTTAGAAGTGAAAAAATATGAAATTTGTTAGATTTTTGGTTTACTTTTTTGTAAGGGGCTACCCTTAGTTTTGATCGGATGACAATAATTTTTTGTGGGGAGCATAATGCTTCTCAGACTAGGCACCCCACCAAATTTGATAAGCCTGGCTCAATTTAAAAAGAAGCTACAGGCATGCCTTTTTGAACAATTAGGAGGAGTAAGGGGGTGTCAATGGTCCGAGCACTTCATTTTTTGTACAAATCAAATTAATTTTGCTAGCGATATATGGGCAAAATCTTATGACTCTATCAAGAGTGACATTGCGAAATGTTAAACTCAAAAAATGTAAATTCACTATAATACTTTTGGATCTAGGGTATAATTTTCTGAGCAAATGTCTAGAGTATTATACATCTTTGCAAGGGAATTTTTGTGTAGTTTGTTTCGCCCTCAGATTATTACTTTTTATCTTTTTTATGGAAACTTGGTTGTGATAATGATTTTGTTTCGCTATTCTTTGAATATATTGGATATTGATTAGAACATATCCGATGGTTGCCCTGAATGTAATGACTCCGTTAAATTTGGCAAACCCCGGACAGTCTAGGGCTGGCATAACACAAGTAATTATTGAATATGATCAAATTTGGAGACATACCCCCTCTGATGCTCAACATGTGTTATTAAATGAGAGAAGGTGCGTGTTAGATTTCAGAAAAGGAACGGGGTTGATGGTTTTAAAACGGCACTTATGCGCTTATTGGGCCTCTGGCAAGTCTTGCCTCATCCACCACTTTTACCAACCAAGCTTCCGCATAAGATTGATTGTAGTAGTATTGTGGATTGGTAGTATGATCTAGTAGCATGCGTATTTAAACTGGAAAAAAATCTTTAATATTACTCCATTGATTGTGTGTGAATTTTAAAAATATTACATGTGCCAAATATTAGAATGGAGTTTTCATGTGCCTAAATACAAACGTACTTCTTTATGACTATATACACTGAACCAAATGTTTACATAATAGTCATGCAATTTTTTGTGTATGCAATAAATTTTTCATCAATTTTCAGATTACTTTCATTAATACTATGCATTCAGTTTCATTGACTTTACATTTTCTTAATATGTAATGAAAAATTTAATTGAATTAATGAAAAATATTCACTTTATCTAAGATGGTTTCAAATTATTTTCATTGATATGATGCTGATTTAAAGAAATGTCACTGATCATTTTTCGCGTTAAGCTTTTTATACCCTTCGCTCATAGAGTGAAATGGTATATTAACTTTGTCATGAAGTTTGTAACGCATTCAAGAAAGCATCCCCGACCATAAAAAAAGTATACATATATGATCATCATGACTTGGGGAGTCGATTGGGCGATGTCCGTCTGTCCGTCTGTCGTCTGTCCGTCTGTTGCGACGCGTTTTACTCGGCCAATCTGAAAGCTGAAATTTTGCACAAATGCTTCTTTTTGCTGCAGGCTGTTTGTTTGTATGTTTGAATCGGTAAAATCGGACAATGGGGTCATGGGGCTGCCATACAAACCTAACCCCCCAAATTAGGTTCTTCTAGGAAAAACTTTTTAATTTGTGCACCAATTTCAACCAAATTTCACACAAATGTATTTCTTTTGATGATACAAAACATATGTAAGAATGGATCAAATCGGACCATGGGGTCATGGGGTTGCCATACAAACCTAACCCCCCAAATTAGGTTCTTCCAGGAAAAACTTTTTTATTTGTGCACCAATTTCAACCAAATTTCACACAAATGTATTTCTTTTGATGACACAAAACATATGTAAGAATGGATTATATCGGACCATGGGGTCATGGGGCTACCATATAAACACAACCCCCAAATTAGGTTCTTCTAAGAAAAACTTTTTTATTTGTGTACCAATTTAAACCAAATTTCACACAAATGTATTTCTATTGATGACACAAAACATATGTAAGAATCGATCAATTCGGATCGTGGAGTCATGGGGCTGCCATAAAAAACCCATTTATGGGGATAAATAACACTGCTGAGCGTGATGCTGATCTAATTACCTCAACAAAAAGCAGATAAGATCTTGGAAATAGGATGTCACTAACACATCCTACGGCCTTAGTCCAACGCTGGATTGTCGCGCCTGTTATTTATTTATTTTTATTAAATCTAATGAATTCATTTCATCAAATTCATGAGGAAATACATTATTTCACGAATTCTATGAATATTTTACCGAAAATGTGGAAACTTATGTCCAATGAATCTTCTTTCATTAAATAAAAGAAACCCTTCATTGCCATACCGAAAATATCAATGAAAGCATGCTAATATCAATTTGTACATACATACACTGAATATTTGTTAATGGATGGCATTGATTAATATTATGAAGAACATTTTTTTCAGTGTATGTATATGTAAAGTCACTATCGCTAATATAGCAATCTGAGCCAAGCAATACTTAGGGCCATTTTTTCGTACATTTTATAGGCTGGTTAGTCTTATTGCCTAGAGAAGACACACACAATATTTAGAAAGCTTTTCCATTTTATTGAATGAAATTTTTGTTTATTTTGCATAGTTCTGCCATATTTTGCTTGGTTACACCATCATCTTAGATTAAAAAAATCATTGCACGGTTTCATGCAACAGCGTAAATAAGCAAAAGATAACATAACTATGCAAAATAAACAAAAATGTCATTCAGTACAATGGAAAAGCTTTCCAAATATTGTGTGTGTCTTCGCTAGGCAATAAGACTAACCAGCCTATAAAATGTACGAAAAAATGGCCCATAATGTAACAAAATGGCAATATAATGTATGTGTGTAGGTAATGCTCGTCGTTCGTCGATATAGAAGTATCGTAGTTCAACTTTCTAGAAGGACACTTCAAACATGAAATGCATTCTTAAGTAGTTCCCGACTGTAAAATAAACCTAATAGGTAGGGCGATGCTATTTAGATATGCAATTTTGCATAGTAAAATTTCCATAAGAGCTCACATGAGTTCACAGTTAAACTTAAAATACATATGTATAAAATCATCCAGAAACGACTTTATTAATTTCGTAAGATAATCATTTGAATATTTCTTGAGACTTTTTCTTTTAATTGTATCTCGCACGGTGCATAAAATAATGCAATCTATATGTTTACATAAGAATCCTCAGTTAACAGAATACTCTACGAAAATTAGAGGAATGGGATAAACAATCTATACATATAGACATCGGGTAGTTGTGAAATTCTTTCCCAATTTTTTTTGGAGCTGTATACATATTAAACCCGGATCTTAAAGCGATTACTGGTACGCGTCTTGTTTTACCCTTAAAGGCTGAAATCGGCACCTGCCGAATGGATCACAAAAAATCATGACGTGAGAGATAAAGTCTCTTTTTTTCGGCATCTTCTAAAACAATTTAAACTATTTATTTTATTAGTTAAAACTATAATCGAACTTGGTTTTTCTATTCATTTATGACCCCTAACCAAATTAAAACATTTTATTCCTCACATTAATTTTACATGTGATCGTACATTCAGATATCACTCAAAATCTGCCGGCAATTATTTTTATCAACGTCATGCACGATAAGTTTCCGATTTTCATTAATTTATTACGTCCCGATCTCAATCTGTATATCACGGAACTATTGCCCACTTCCCTTATTTCCGCCTTTTCGAATTCCCACATAATTAAGATTTGAACCCGTCAACCGTAGTCAGTCAGTGCGGTATGCAATATCCTTTTTTCTTCGGTCAAGATATGATCGCAAATCCACCTTCACCCTTATTTCAAAAAATGATAATTATAATTGTTGGTGGGAAAAAACAAAACCGCGGGTGGATATGAAGCGATGGGGCAAGAAATCAAAAATAATCTGAAAGGATTGCGTGACCGCAAATCGACAACCAAGTCGGAATGTCACCCATTACGTTGAAGTCAATGCATGCATAGTCACTTCGTATGTGGCCACCTTGATTTAACAATTCACCCCCCGAAAAAGTTACCGAAACGAAACTTTAATTGTACAAATAACGAATGGCTTGAATGTAGTAGTGTTTACTTTACGACCCTTCTTATTATGTTCAATACGTTGGGAAATTGAGCGAAGGGAACTGGACATTCTGTATGGGGTTTTCAGGTGGAGGGCGTAAATGCCAAATTCCCACGGTGTGCTGTATTGGAGAGCATTACAGTTAACTACTAACATTATTCATAAGGTGTAATGGACTGTATGCGATGCGATAATCGATTTTATAGGTCAACTTCCGACTTTTTATTGAATATTAATATAGTATTATTAACGATTGTAATAACAAAATTATTATTATTAAGCGCTTATTACTACTTGTTATTTCAAAATAGCTCTTCATTGTTTCGAACTATAAAGATCAATATTGGTAGGTACTGTTCAGAATTTTATTGAATTTCTTTATTTGCATTGTTAAACACAGAACTAGACAAAACGACGCTTCTTAAGCGGAAAACGATAATCTTAGAATAATTCAGGCGTCTTAACGTCTACCCTAATACCACAAAGAAATATATACCGAACTTCTTATCTATACAGACCCTCCAGAAAATCTTGAACACTCGCTTAATACCTATTCTACATGTGAATCAGGTGTTCATAAAACATTTGAAAAAAAAATCTCCCTTGTTTTTATCTTTATCCTCTTCTTTTCACCCACGATCCCACGTGGACCAGTTTTCGATCTTCTTTGACAGGATAATTGATCGAGTTGAGTGATATGGGCTCAAAGTACTATATGCGACTACCACTGTACACTGTGTAATGACTAAATAAAAAAAAAAGATTTACACAGCATCTTTTTCTTGCCTGGACCGAAATTCACAAACGATTGATGAACAGGAGATTAAATTTCCCGTTTTTTCTCGCATTCGGATCATCTGAACCCATACGAGAAAAAAAACGTATCCTTGCAAAAAACAAGAGTGCAGTTGATTTTTTTATTTTCGTTTACCTTACCCTCCGTGTATGTGTGCAAAGACATTTTTGGTCATTTGCAAATATTTGAATGGAAAGGTACAATACTAATGTGAGTAGCATCATGAGCCGTAAGAGGCCGCATGAATTCCAGGAAGTTGTAAGAATCCTACGGAGAGATTTATTATCCTCGGTAGAATATTTCTAGGGAAACGCTGGCATATTTGGCGTACGTTTACAAGAGAAGGTAGAAGAGAGGGATGTGTGACAATATAATGTTGCTACAGAGATTTGTACAAGGATTTGCTATGAAGGATCATAATTTGCGATATAGGTTAAACGGTTTTATGACGAGTATAAGGCGCAATTTCCTAGCATTTAACAGCGGTGGGGTGACGCGAATATGGAATGCAGGAATATTTATGCTCTTTGCGTTTACTTAATTGGTGGATGTAATATACTACACATATGTAAATAATAATATCTCGACAACGTCTTGACAATCTATATTAGCAACAATATCAACAAAAACAGGGTGAGTAACGTAGTAGGTTGGAGGAATACTTCTAAGCCAAGGTTAAATTATGGATTTATTTTAATACCAAAATGAAGTATGTAAATAATTACTGGAGGTTAGCTCTAGCACTTACGGCGCCCGAATTTCCGCTCCTGTTTTGAAAAAGTTAATAGTAAGCGTCGAATTCGTTTCTTCAGGCAGGATTTTTTACACTTTAATAATATGTTCAGAGTGCAAAAAATTTAAAAATTTGGTGTAATTTTTATAAAAAAGTATATTCATACATTCCCATATAAAAACTTTATCAAAACGATACTCACGGACAGAGTCAAATGTATAATTATACATGAACCATATCAAAAAAATAAGTATTCTTGATGAAAATTTTACTCTTCAATAGTATAAAATTGGTAAGGAAATTTATACAAACCGTCCGAAAAAAATAAAAATTTTTAATTCGAGTGGAGTGGGCTTCTAATCCACAATCCTGTGATTTGAACGCAAGCGTGCTGCTCACTGAACCAGATATACTACAAACCAATAGATTTCTATTTTGAATGGATTTCTTGCGTTGATAGTGTGGATTTGATAACCGGGATTTCCCCGTTTACACCAAAATTGCCAACCGTGTACAAATAGACCCTATTTCGCGTGTTTTCTATGAAACCTTGATTTTTTTTTAATAAAACGCGTAAGAACCTAGGTCCCTCCCCCAGGGTGACATGACCTCGGTATTTATTTCTTACTTGGAGACCAAATTTATGCTCGTTCCTTTCAGAATAAAAGCGACGTCCGGGTGTAATTATTCGAATTATATCTTGAATTTTGATGTCACATCCTGAAATACTGCATATATGACCTAATCTTTCAAATCTGAAATTTTTCCCTTAGGGGGACCCAACGTTTTTTTTCGCGAGGATCGCAGAAATATAGAGCATTGTAGATCTGAAAAGAGAGAATTGTAACCGAGTTTAACCTAATCTCTAGTAAAGGTAAAACACGTGCTGGTATCATTTATCGTCATTCTCAATTTTTACTTTCTTAAAATTTTGGCTTTAAAATTGTTAATTTTAACTAACTATGTACTGAAAACTATAATTTTAAATAGTTTTGGGATCGGCAATTTGAACTTACGACAAACCCTAATTGTTGTTGTAGATTTTATTATTATTAGGGAGCCTAAAAAAATCGTTGCTAATATCATGAAATTGAATTTAGGGCTTGATGCTGGAGTCGGTAAGAACTGCACAGGAAAAATTTAACACAAGTTACATACGCGAATTGTCGGTCTGTTCTTTTTGTCAGATAGCCTGACAACTATTATTCGAGTTCTATACAAAATCCAAAAAGACAAAATCCAGAAAAAATGAAAAATCCACAAAGTCAAATTCCACAAAGACAAAATTCAGAAAGACAAAATCCATAAAGTCATAATTCACAAAGTCAAAATCCAAATAGACGAAATCCATAAATTCAAAGTCCACTCAGTCAGAATACATAAAATTCATATTCACAGTAGAAGCAAGAATTTACATCAGTTTGCTTATCACAATTGACTATTGAGAATATTTATGTACGTTATTACGTTAACTAGACAATTACCAAATCCCGGAACATATGCGCTTTAGCTGAAGACACGGAAAAGGATTGATCCGTAGCATATACGATTTAGCCGATGACACAGAGAGGAATGCACCCGGACCATAAGCGCTTCAGGTAAAGACAGCTAAAGCGCATATGCTCCGGGTGCATCCTTCTCCGTGTCTTTAGGTAGAGCGCATATGCTCCGGGGTTTGGTAATTGTCTTAGTTAAGCGACTTTTCTGAAAATCAATCTAAAACTTTATTTTTTTCTTAAAAGGTTCCTTGGATAAATTCAGTGTTTTTTTTTATAGCCAAAAAGTTTCAATATTGAGTTCCCCCCTGTTCTGCATGGAATGACTACATATTTTGTATCGTTTGTTTTTTGTTTGGCTAAATTGGTGGTATTTAAGTATAAAACTAATATTCCAAGTGTCCGGACCAGATTTTTTACTGGTCATTGATCACCACCACTCGCTCTCGCTTCTGGTTTTTCACTTAGAAAGAAACGCTATGAACTTTCTCAAGCTCCGCCACCGGAAATTAACGTTCTGGAACATTTCATGAATCGGAGCCCAAGAAATAAGCATACAAACATTTATGGATTTTGTCTTCATGGACTTTGACTTTGTGGATTTTGACTTTTAGGCCAGTCAATAAACCGAAAAATAAGGCGTTAGGTCGCAAAAAATTGCTCGGCTCTGGTTTCTTGGGATATTGTTAGGATAGATACATGAAGTGTACCACCAAGTTTGCAACTTCGAAAAACCTGTGCTAACCCCGTGACCCTCAAAAAACCTCAAAATTTTCGGACTTTTTTCATATTTTTGTTTGTAATTTCTTGAAGGTGCTTCCTACATGTAAGTTGGCCACTGCACTGTTAAAACTAAGAAAATCTTCTTTAATTTGAGTGTAACTTCAGCTTTGTAGGCGCAAAGGATCCCAAGATACAGCACTTTAAACATTGTTTTTTGAAATTGTAATTTAAGTCATGTTCCGAGCTGAATATCGGCTTAAATGCGCATTTTACGGAGAAAGTCATGTGGCATGAAGTTATAAACCAGTTCCTTAGCTGTATATATGTCGAAACGAACGGAATCAGACCATGGGGTCATAGGGTTGCCACTGAAAATTAGGTTCTTCTAAGAAAAACTTTTTTGTTTATGTACCAATATTAACCAAACTTCACCCAAGTATGTTCCTGGTTAAGCCTCAAAAAATATCTAGGAACGGATAAAATCGGAACACTACGTTATAGGGCTGTCATACAAACCAACCTCTTGAAATTAGGTTCTTATAAGAAAAACTTTTTTCTTTATGAACCAATCTTAACCACCCTTCCCCCAAATGTGTTTTTTAGTAAAGCTTCAAAACATATTAAGAAACGGATGAAATCGGAGCACTAGGTCATAGGGCTGTCATACAAACCAACCCCTGATAGTCAGGTTCTTTTAAGAAAACCTTTTTTCTTTATGAACCAATCTTAACCAAACCTCACCCAAATGTGTTCCTAGTAAAGCCTCAAAACATATCTAGGAATGGATGGAATCGGAACATTACGTCATAGGGCTGTGATACAAACCTCCTAAAATACAATTTCGGACTTTTTTACAAAAAAAACACATTTTTTAGAGTGCTGTATCTTGGGATCCTTTGCATCTTTAAAGCTTTTTTACAAAAAAAACACATTTTTTAAAGTGCTGTATCTTGGGATCCTTTGCATCTTTAAAGCTGAAGTTACACTCAAATTAAAGGAGATTTTCTTAGCTTTAAAAGTGCACTGGACGACTTACTTGTAGGAAGCACCTTTTAGAAATTACAAACAAAAATATGAAAAAAGTCCGAAAATTTTGAGGTTTTTTGAGGGTTACGGGGTTGGCACAGGTTTTTCGAAGTTGCAAACTTGGTGGTACACTTCTGGTATCTATCCTAACAATATCCCAAAACAACAGAGCCGAGCAATTTTTTGCGACCTAAAATCGTTAAATGACTGGCCTATTTATGGATTTTGTCTTT
The DNA here is from genome assembly GCA_949715475.1 of Microchrysa polita. NCBI lineage: Eukaryota > Metazoa > Arthropoda > Insecta > Diptera > Stratiomyidae > Microchrysa > Microchrysa polita. Next base: position 84,518,043 of record OX454418.1, on the reverse strand, counting down.
ATGGATTTTGTCTTTATGGATTATGACTTTTGGATTTTGACTTATGGATTTTGACTTTGTGGATTTCGTATAGAATCCCGTACACTCTAGAAAAATTTTACTCTTATAATAGGAAACTTTGTTTCCTTCGATTATAATAGTGGAATTTACTCTGCAATCTAAATTTGCAAATCAAGTGTAATTTTGCATAAAAAATGTTTAAAATAGTACTCCAATATATTAGCAAATCTACACCACGCTATGTGTAAAACACTCCGTAAAGATTTAAGTGGCGAACCTTTTCAAATAATATAGTTATCAATAACACTGTTTAAGGATATACATATAATATATAAACAAGTATCAGTAAAGTTTTGCTGATCAGTTTTTCGTATACATGGGAGGTTGCATTATGGTCTTTCTTGTGCGATCTGTACACTTCTTCTTCTTCTCAGTACCGTATAGCCTACTGTGAGGCCATGGTGCGTTAACTCAGCCGTTTATAGGCAATTTCGAGTCAACGTTACATTGCATATCATTTCGGAGTGTATATAATGTTGCAAGCACTATATATTTCCTATCCGCACATGTACGGAAATTTTGGACCACGCCGAGATTCGATCTCGAGACTTCTAGATTACTAGCATCGTAGAGTGCGGCTCAACCAAGTGAGCCACAGAGCGTGTACACATAAGTTCTAAATGCAGAGAATTTTCGGAAAAATGTGTTACACTGTGCTAAGTACAGCCGATTGAAGTATGATAACTGGAGAGAACGCTACAAAAAATGAGTGAAGGTACATTTTCCTCGACACGACTGCACGACAGCGACTCGCTCATTCCATATAAAAACTCGTTTTTAAAATGAGAGAGAAACGAGTTTTTATATGGAATGAGCGAGTCGCTGTCGTACGGCCGCGTCGAGGACAACGTACCTTCAAACTTCAACTGCACGTTGTAAAAATACACCACAAATCCGAATTTAACACATAAACGTTGTGAAAATGCACCAGAAAATTTGAATTATACACAAGTGTAGCGTAAAAATACATTTCACACCGATTTTGGTGTAATTATCTTATTTTACACAGAAATTGTTGAAAAATGCACTCTGTATGTGATTATAACCGGGAAAAAGTGTAAAATTACCGCATTTTCAGCGGAAATTTGAATTCACTTTTTAGAGTGTAGGCATCTATAATATTTCGGGTTTAATATTAGAAAATGACACAACCCACTGATAACCTATATAGACAGAAACGATATTTGCGCAAGTTTGAAATAAAACAACCCACTGAGTCTGAAACGTTGATGCCCGTTTTGCCGTTGCATCAGTCATGAAATTTGTAAAGTTTCAGTCCTTTGGCAGTAGCTTTTTAAAAGTTTTGTTTGTTATCTTTAATTTGCTAGTATTTTTTTTAGTTTTATTTCTATGAAGTGCTGGTAAAAATGCCGCCCTAAAAATCGGGCGAACCGGGCGGCCGGCCGGATTGCCCCTCCCTATAGAGCGAGCGCTGCATGGAACTCCTCATTGCTAAATATCTCTTCTTTGTCTATCCTGCTAAGGATGTAAACTTTTATGAACCGCCATTGCTATAGTTTTTCATCATTTGATCAGTAGCAGACCAAGTCGATAACAGTGTTCAGGTAAAAAGGATAAATTTAATGATATGGAAGCTGAGTAGGAACCGCTCACTTAGCTCAGAATTGCCGAAGTGTGGGTTCAAATCCCACTATGACCATGTCTTCAAAAAATGTCCAATGGCACCTGGTTCCATAGGATAAAAGATCCAATTTAGTACTGCCATGATTTAGCAGCTTAGCCTCCAAAATAATACAAACAAACAAAATGGAAATCCTTCATCGATGTAAATCAGAAAAATGTAGTGATATTAGAACTGAATGAGTTTTGCTAATCTATACGTCAGTAATTGCAACAACCTTGTCAATGATCGACATTGAAAGTTTTCTGTTTCTCAACGAAGAAAATCTTGTTATTGTGAAATCCTATCACATTACTCAGGCTCTTTCAAGCTCACAAAGAGGGCACGTATTCAAAATGTTAGGGGCGACTGATATAAGCTAACAACACATGTACATAAAAGCCCCATGACTACTGTATTGTTGGCTCGAATTATTGAATTTGTAATTTGTATGACAAAACTAGCGCCTAAGGCCCTATTCGCAGGCAACAGTCACTTTTTCTAGACAAATTATTGCTACCTATATTGGAAAAATCTCAAAAACGATAAATCTTAATTTGTAAATTTGTTTGGGAGGTCATAACTCAACCTTTCTTCGACATAATTACATGACGTGAAATTTGTTGTTTACCCACATTTCGTGACATATGTGTGACATGTTATATGTGATTTCAGTTGCCACCCACCAATTGCTATTAGATTTTTCCCGCAATGCCCTTCGACCGCTACGCTAATGGAATAATTGACAACTTTTCAAGGGGGTGGACTAATGGCTAGCGTCGCCGTTCGTTCGGCTGGTAGTAACACGAACCTGAGAAAAACACAAGTTACAAACTGGGGGAGTGTCAGTCAGTCAACACTCTACAATGTACTCTATTAGTACGTAGGCCTCAACCAGGCTTTGGTGCCGGCGCTATACGTTATGCTCCCTTGGTGCCTTTTGCGGCTATCTAATCCTAATTTGTGTTTATTATGTTAAGAGTACTTTGGTGGCTCAAGTTGCATTTAATTGGTTACCAAGTGGTATTGGCAGCAACTTGTTATTATGTTGTCATGATGCTGGTACACAATTGAAGGAGTTATCCGCAATTTTATTTAGAATGATGTGCCGAGATTTTTTCATGTCTTCCCACTCCTGGTCTCCTATAATAGTGCATTTGCTCTGCACACATCAATAACTCAAGTGAGGAGGATTTTTAAGTGTATTTCACGAAGTGCATCGAGGCTTGCTAGGAAAAAAAAAGTTTGCGTTCTATCTTGTTGTTTTTGCTCTCGAAATTCATGCAAAATTATTCACTGTCTGTGGTTCGTCTTATGGTCGAGTGGTGCGAAGGATGATTTGGCACTTTTATTCGATAGGACGATGCACGTTCGTTATGAGTCAACCAGCTTTTGAGTGAGGCACTTTAAATTTTAAATTTTCTGTTGCACTTTGGATATGTTTGACCGAGCTGAGTTTTTATTTTTTATTTTTCCATGTATGTATGGAATCAGTTTAAGAGTTTTTTTTTTGCGACGGTATAATTAAGGATGCCATAAATTGAGTGGTTATTTAAGGAATTACTGCAGTATCCTTACAATACACGCATTGAAATATAATTAGTTCGATGCCTAAGACCAGATGAGCATCATTGACTTGGCTGGGTTGTTTTTGCAATTTTGTATAGGTGTGTACATAATTGATTTTTGGAGGTAAATGTTCGTTACAAATCTTTTTTTGTGTAAAAGTCAAGCCATCCAAAATCAGAATAAATGTAACTGATGGCTTTGTGTCTACTTACTGCACTCGTTCAAAGTATGCAAAATTCATGTGCAATTTGCATTTCTTTCCGGCATTGTGCATATACATATATCAGGTCAATCAACAAATGAAATCGAATTGTATAGCCTTTAATCCTTGAATGAAAATTGTCTGTTATAAGAGTCACATGACGACGATAATCACTTATCATTGGAGGACTCCTGGATGCCACATGGTATGACAATTATGCATGATATCGTCCTAATGCATTTTCAGTCGTCGTCATACCTTTTTCAATGCCCTTCGTAATACAAATTCGTGATCTCATTTTTTGCCTCATTCATATTGCAAATAACCTGCCACTGTTGATTCTATATATGGGCATATGTATCTGGATGGATAGAGCAGACAATCAATGGGCTGGTACGTACGGATATGGATGCGATATGCGTTAGCTACTGCCTTGGCTCTTGAAATTATATGAACAGCTTCTTCACTAACACCAGTCGAAAAGCACTTCTTAATATTAATCTTAATTTATGAGTTTTTAAACATCGCATAAACATACATATTTTGAATCGGTGACACATTAATAGGATGATTTTACCCATTGTTGGCTTGTATGTAGTGTATCGCCTGGCAGAAGGTGCGTTAAAAGTGTTAGGGCAAGGAGTGCACTCTTTGTAGAGCAATCAAATTTCTGAATGAGTGTGTGCATATGATGATTGGAAACGAAACCTTTACAGACGTTTCGCTTTCGTTGATTTTTAGAAGATGAGTATGTGTGTATTATGCTGATTGTATGAGCAAATGAGCATGTAAAAATCGGTAGTGCAAAAAATATTGTTGAACACAACCAGTGGGGTAAATCAAAAGGATCAATTGCCGTTCTCCCATCCCTATGGGTAAACGGAAGAAATCGTTGCGAAATTCCACATAATCCTATATGAGCCGTTTTATTTGAAAGTGGTACAAGTCCATTTTTTGACGAAAATGAGTTAATGCCATTTTTAAATATATCCTAATATGCACTAACTATGACTAAAATATCATACCAATCTATGTGGAATAACACGCCGAAATAATGAGTGCAAGTTTTCTGAAAAGTCGAATTGCTCATATGTTTTATTTGAAAATGGTACAAGTCCACTTTCGATAATTACACTAGAAAACGATCGCTATTTGTTTTTTTTATGATTTGAACTTTAATTTACCATTGTATTGTATTGTCATTTTGAAAGGAATATTTTTAAGTTTAGCTAACATTTGATATTAATTAGTTTTGGTGATCGCTCCCTAATTTAGGGTTCAAATTTTATTTATGGGGTTCTTTTCTTTGTCCGGTACGTCTCCTGGATAGGGAAAAATGTTATATATATTTTCTTTGCCAAGAATGTCGTAGAGCGCTTTTCTCTTTGCAGCAACAGCATAAATTATACCGAGAAATGAGGGATATACCTCGAAATTAGAAAGTTTGTCAGTTAATTAATTAACTGACAAACTATCAACTTGAATGGAAATTTACTGACAAACTATCAATTTGAATGGAAAATGACTGTGGCTGTGACTGATGACTGAAAAATGTGGACCGACCTTTAACCATTAATTTCTAAGGCATTGTTTTTTGACAGTCTAGGACATGTTGCATTTAACGTAGGAGCTTAGACACTTAAAAACCAAAAATAATTTTCTTGGAATTCAGATCTATGTGTGTTGCAACAGGATTGAAAATATGTAGTGTCCATTAAAAAAAAAAGGGTATGCCCCAACTTTTTTTAACTTCGATACAACATAACGATAAAGCTATACCAATTGTAGTGATTCCAATGAATTTTATGCGTTTATCTAGGAAGTATCTTCTCTTAAACACTTTTCTTGAGAATGACTCCAGTTTTGGGTCTTTCTTCTAAAATGTATATATATACATTTCCACATACCCAAATATCCGACAGTTTAGGATAAAATATAGGTATTAGGTGTGTTTTTTTGGTTATCCCGTGTAGGTTTGGGTAACGAAACTCCATAAAAAAAAATGCCAGCTGATCCACCTGCCATTTTTTATATGAAGTTTCGTAACCCAAACCTACACGGGATAACCAAAAAAAAAACACATCTATTATGTAATTTCAGAATACTTCACTTTTGAGTTTTAATTTCTTTCTCTGTTAAAAAAAAAAAAAAACAAAAGAATGAAAGGAATTTTCTCGGGAAGAATATGTTTCTCAATACCGAAAATTACTTTCATTCTTTTATTATTTACATAAAAACGAAAGGAATGGTAATTCAAAAGTGTAGTTTTCTGAAATTACCTAATGTCTTATCCAATTGTGATGGGAAATGAGGAATAAATTTTTGTAATTAGCTTATTCCTACGTTACAATAAGAGATAAATCTTGCTGTAACGTTAACTGACAGCCACATAACGGTATATATAAATTATTTCAATCGGATATAAACAAATATGTGATGGGTTCCAAAAAACTTGAATTAAATATCAAAACAGAGTATAGTGCCTTAACGCTAAACCAACTGTAAAGTGGGTTCGGGTTTAGGCATGATATTTTTCTGAATACTAGTAGGGGAACGTTATTTAGGCCTGTTCGGTACCGAGATTTCAGTACCGGGTTTCGTTTTTTTTCAATACCCGGTACCAAAAGCTGTTTCCCTGACTCAGGTTTTTTTCAGTACCGACGGTTTTTCTAAGCATAAGCCGGTTTTTTGAGTACCGGGTTAAAAACCGACTCAGGTTTTTTTTTCAGTGCCGACGGTTTTTTTAACCATAATAGTCCTGACACACTAGCGCATAAACTCGTTTCATAAACCGCAAAAAAATATCGAGCTTTGTAAACCACGAAAGCATGACACACTACACAATTGCGGGTTATGAACGTCATGAAATATTCTAAATGAGCTTTTGAAAATTGACTTTTCAAAACAAGTTTATGTCAAAAAAAGTAAATTGAGTATTTACTTGTTTATTTGTACTTGTGAATCGCGGGCTTGCGGGGTTTAAATCTAAAGAAACTACAGCCTAGTCACTGCTGATCCAATTATAATTGCTACAGATCTATAATAGGAAGTAGTATATTGACGATACAAAAGCGGAAGCAAATCAAAGCACTGATGAGCTCAACGATAGACGAATAGACGAACTAATGAATCAAAATACATAATAATAATAGTGATAATATTCATCCTTTAATCATCATGAATAAAGACATAACAAATCTATTAAAAAGATACATCACATATATACATAGCCGTGGTAATGGCTGGTAATGAAAAGCCAATAAAAATGATAAACAATTTCGTAAATATTAGAAAGAACTGTGTTTACTGCACCAGTGACATGCACCACAGTCAAATAAACATTCCTCACCCAGAGAATATTCCATACACATCAACATTACATTATATACAATGTATGTATGTAAGTATCGGCACATAAAACATTCAAAGAATAGCCAAAGACTTGATTCTTACACTACAGCCTCGATAGTGCAGTCATATTAGCATTTCAAATAGAAAAAAATAGAGTAAGGCTAATTTTTGTTGTTTGTAAATCAGTTGGCTCCCAGGAATCTACAACTGATTTTGCTAAAAAAAATGTTGATCGGAAAGGTCCCAAAAAGGATAAAAAAGGATACTCTTTAATCCTTGACCGAAGGTCGGCATGCGGGATATCATATCAAAGGGGACGTCAAGTACATTACATATCCGGTGTTTGTTTCCTGTTTGAAGGACCCTCAATGGAAAAATCGAGCTTAAATGGGAAATTTTCGATTTTCCCGTGTATCTTTCTAAAGCCATAGCTACGAGAATAATTCAAGTTAACACTACTTTTATCACTTTCCAGAATCTATAATAGCTGAAGATTCCACCAATAAATTTGCTAAGAAAAAAGTTGATCGGAAAGCTCTGAAAAAGGACATAAAAGGACACTAATTGCACACCTTAGTCGAACGTGGGCATGTGGGGTGCCATATCAAAGAGGATGTCAAGTACATTCCATATCCGGCATTTGTTAATTGTTTCAAGGACCCTCAAAGGAGAAAATTGGGCTAAACTTAAAAATTTGTGTGTTTCCCGTATCTGTATCTTTCTAAAGCGGTAATTTTCCATTTAAGCTCGACTTATTCCATTTAGTGTCATTGAGATAGGAAACAAGCACCGGATATGCAATGCACTCGACGTCCTCTTTGATATGACACCCCATATGCCCACGTTCGATCTAGGTGTAAAATTAGTATCCTTTTATGTCCTTTTTCAGAGCTTTCCGATTAACTTTTTTCTTAGCAAATTTAATAGTAGAATCTCCAGCTATTAAAGATTCGGAAAAGTGATAAAAGTAGGGACAACTTGAATTATTCTCGTAGTTATGGCTTTGGAAAGATACACGGGAAACTCGAAAATTTTTCATTTAAGGTCGATTTATTCCTTTGAGGGTCCTTGAAACAGGAAACAAATACCGGATATGTAATGTACTCGACGTACCCTTTGATATGATACCCCGCATGCGGACCTCCGGTCAAGAATTAAAGAGTATCCTTTTTTGTCCTTTTTGGGACCTTTCCGATCAATTTTTTTTTAGCAAAATCAGTTGTAGATTCCTGGGAGCCCACTGATTCAAAAACAACAAAAATTAGCCTTACTCTATTTTTTTCTATTTGGAGGCCTGAATTGGGATATTTTGACTGCACTACGAATGAATTAAGCATTCGTCCATGACTACAGCACAGGTGATTCCCCTGTCTCCTTTTTAATGGGAATCGTGTACGGTGTCTAATTGGAATCCTTCCAATTCACTTTACCCCAATACCACAATAGATAATAATAATAATAATATGCGTATGCATATTCCCATGACGTCTTCAAGTCACCTAGCAGAGAGAATAATCCTGTGATTCGCCGGCTTGCTGAAGTGTCCAGGGTTTTTTTCGCAAGTTGCACGTAGTGCGATACTACGAACCGCATACAATTGCCGGTGCTAATGACAGCGTCGTAACTCAACGTGACAAACACTAAACATATGATTATTGACATTTTTAACAAAAGTAATTGGCAACTATGATAAATAAAGAGCTTTTCGGTGGTTACAATGCAGTTTACGAATCGAAAGCTCCTTCCAATAGCGGGTTACAACGTGGTTATGAGAGCTTTCATAAACTCCAAACGGCTCATAACCTCGTTATAAACCGCATATAAACTCGTTCTGGACTCATAAACTGCATTCGTTCGTAAACTCGTTTAGGTGTGTCAGGACTATAAGCCGTTTTTTTGAGTACCAGGTTAAAAACCGGTAACAAAAAAACCTGAAAAAAACCGGCTCATGGTTGAAATGAATCGTTCTTTTTAACTCGGTACCAAAAAACCGACTCGTCGGTCGGTTTTTTTTTAACTCGGTACCAAAAAAACGGGATATCGGTACTTTAGAATATCGGGTCCGGTACCAAGTGAACACCGGTTTTGTACCGGGATCCCGGTTTTTGGAACAAGCCTAGATATTATTCTTCGTCGCAGCAATCCCTTTTTGTAAGTTCATCTTAATTAGTACAGAGTTTTAGTAAGCCATACAAGCGCTAAATGCAAATCGAAATACATATTTGCTTGACGGCGTATCCATGGACGATTTAAGGCAAAAGAAATCGATCTAATAATAAATCATAACGTAAGGTACGGAAATTTCGCAGGTAAAAAATAAAAATTTCGCATCGACTAATTTTAAACATTAAAAATTTCGCTAAAATTCGCATGTAAACGTATTTTTTTACGTTACAGTGTTGTTTTAGTTTCTTTTACTAAAAAAAGTCTGCATATTCGCAGTGGAGGGAGTGTTCAAAACTACAAAAAAATATCGATTATAATAAGCAAAGAATCAACTAGGGAGTAGTATGAGTGACAACAAAACAACACTTCTCAAGGATTTGCAATAAAAAAACGCAGTTATTTTTGCGTTTTTTTTACTTTTTTTTTTATTTAAACTTCGAGGCTCACCGAGCAACGATAAAATTTTTGCTACAAAAATCGCATTGCAGAAAACAATGTTCATTCATCAAACCTCCGACTAAACACCTTGCTCGATGTTTGTTATGAAATCGTGCTCGTGGTTCTGCGAACTTCCTGCATTTAGGAATATCTCTATTCTCAATACAGTAAAACACGGTTATAACGCTATTGAAGGGACCAGCCGAAATACGCGTTATATACGTGAAAGCGCTATAAAAATATTTAGACTGAAACATATGCTTCGCCGCTAGTTTTGCTTAAAAACTTTAATAATAATTCCTTGGTCAAGGGGTTCCAGGTGACTAGTGCAATTCGGTGGCAGAAATATCACTTTGACGTTGCTCAAATAATAATCGACGTTAGGAGGATGAGCAGGGCAGTGATCAATGTAAAGAGCTATGTGTCGATTTTGTCTTGCCATTTTCCGGTCTAACTTTCCCAGCCATTCTACGAATAAGCTACTTGTCATCCACGCCCGGTTTTGATTTTTGTATTCACAGGGAAAATACTGAATACCCTTAAAGCAGTGAGGCTTTTGCGACTTCCCGATCACAAGGGGTTCCAATTTGTCACTTCCATCTGCATTTGTGCATAGGAGAACAATCAACCTCTCCTTGCTACGCTTACCACCATGACAATTATCCTCCTTAAAAACCAAAAACTTGTCTTGCAAGAGATTGAAAAAAAGTCCGAGCTCATCCGAGTTCTCGAGGATGATAATCTTTCATAATGTTTGGAAGGACACTTTCTGTCCAAGAGTCACAACAACATCTTCGTTGACATCTACAGTTTCACCACTGTATATCCCGTGACGTTTTTTAAATCTCTCGATTCATCCTGTATTCGCCGCAAAATTGTTTACCTCTAAAGTCTCCCCAATTTCGCAAGCCTTTTCCATCAAAATTGGACCATTGACCGGCAAATTAGACGCCTGAATTGGGCGAAACTATTCTAATAGGACCTTTTCCAGCTCTTCGTATTTAGCCGGGCTAATTTTTTAAAATTTGTTCGTAAGGCGTTATAAAAGTGTAAATGAATGTCTGGGGACTGACAGTTTGGTGCGATATAACCGTGATAGCGTCATAAGACTTGCACTATAACCGTGAAATATTTGCACTTAATGCATGGCTTAATAATGGGGACTAAGCAAAATAGCGCTACAACCGTGAAATCGTTATATGCGTGAGCGTTATAACCGTGTTATACTGTAATCAATCTCAGATGACAAATATCTTCCAGAATTGAATTATTTTGGAGAAAAATTAACTTTTCACGAAAAAGAACAGATCATTTTGTTCTATTCTCAAAAATGATCAATTTTCGCCGAAATTCGCATCTATTTCTAAATCGAAATTTCCGTGCCTCTAATCATAACATAATCACTATACCTATTTCGAGACGTACAAGGTCAATTCCTACACCACGACCGCTTGCAAAAACACTCTAAATACTATTTTTACGTAAATTAGTTACGTTATTGCCATTTTTGCAGCCAAAAAGATGAAAATTGAAAACTTCCTAAAAATGTTTTATTTCGGTCTAGGGTCTTATTTTGCATGGGTGTTATACACCATTATAAAGGAAATTATATGTGCTTTAATTCACCCTTACATGATTTTGCTATAACTTTTATCGTTTGCAAAATAATTCAAGAAATGCAAAATAGGCCTGTTACCCCTTCTCCCCTATACTCCCTGGCAAACTATTTTCGCAAACAAATTTATATAGATAAAGTTCAAAGTGTTTCCTCATGTTTGAAACACAATTTCATTAATAAGTTTCTACTATGACTTTATATTTGATCAAAACGCAAACCCTTCAATATCTCAAAACATTACTAAATGGACTTGTACCACTTGCTCTATGTACTTACTTTAAAACAAATTCGGAAAACATATTGGACTATTGGACTTTCAATGAAACGGTTTCGATGATTGCGGGACAGGGCGGAATGGTGCGGCGCGATGCGGTGCGGCACGAAATTTTTTTTTCAACGTAGTGGTAAAATCCTTCGCAGAACGAAATGAAAGGGTACAAAAGCGAGGGCAATAAGGTGTTTTGAAATTTAAAACAATTTCCGAAAACATATTGGACTTTCAATGATACTTTTCCGAAGATTTCGGGACAGGGCGGAACGGCGCAATGCGGCACGGTGCGGCACGAATTTTTTGTTTTAACGTAGTGATCAATCCTTAGAAGAACGAAATGAAAGGGAACAAAAGCGAAGACAATAAGGTGTTATGAAATTTAAAACAATTTCGGAAAACATATTGAACTTTCAATGATACTTTTTCGAACAATTCGATACAGGGCTGAACGGCGCGGAGCGATGCGGCACGAAATTTTTTTTCTATACGTAGTGTTCAAATCCTTTGCCGAACGAAATGAAAGGGAACAAATGCGAAGGCAAAAAGATGTTTTGAAATTTAAAACAACATATTGGACTTTCAATGATAGTTTTTCGATGATTTCGGGACATGGCTGAACGGCGCGGAGCGATGCGGCACGGTGCAGCACGAATTGTTTTTTTGAACGTAGAGGTCAAATCGTTCGCAGAACGAAATGAAAGGGAACAAAAGCGAAGGCAATAAGGTGTTTTGCAATTTAAAACAATTTCCGAAAACATATTGGACTTTATAAATGATACGGTTTCGATGATTTCGGGACACGGCGGAACGGCGCGGCGCGATGCAGCACGATTTTTTTCCAACGTAGTGGTCGAATCTTTCGCAGAACGAAATGAAAGGGAACAAAAGCCAAGGCGACAAGGTCTTTTGGAATTTAAAACAATTTCGGAAAATATATTGGACTTTCAATGATACGATTTCGATGATTTGCGGCACGGTGCGGCACGAATTTTTTTTTCAACGTAGTGGTCACATCTTTGGCAGAACGAAATGAAAGGGAACAAAAGCGAAGCTAATAAGGTGTTTTTAAATTTAAAACAATTTCGGAAAACATATTTAATTTTCAATGATACGGTTTCGATGATTTCGAAAACGGTGCGGCACGAAATTGCAAAATATGCAGTGGAGTACCACCTACACCCAGTTGTACCGTACCCAAAAAAGAGTTGGGAAACCGGTGGATTTGGACTGTATTGTAGGTATCGCTGGATCGGTGAAATAAGTATTAATGGATGAGTGAAAGTACACGACCAAACGCAAATATATATAGGTATACAGTAGATATCGTTTATAACGACATTGGCTATAACGACGCATCGGCTATAACGACGGAAGTTCCAGGTCCCTAGTTTTAAGAGGCTCGTTCGGTACAATTTTTGATGGATATAGCGACCATCGCTATAACGACTGATCGGTTATAACGACTGAATTTTTCCGACTCGAGAGGCAAAATGATCGGATATAACAACGAACGCTCGTCACATGTCATTTTTTTTTATGCGAAGTGATTGCTTTTTCGGCATGCAAAGATCAAGTTTGAGTTGAAAATTAAATTCAGTGTGAAAATTCACTCATCCGTATGTAAAGAAAAGTTCCAAAATTCTTGTTTTTGGAAGGCCGGAATGACATCGCATCGCAAACACTACTGAACGTTGTTAAAACGTCGTAAGAAATCGAAAATTCATGTTACGAAATGTCGTTTGCAATAAAACAATAAACACAGTAGAGGATTTGAGACAAATCCCCTCGTGAAAAACAGCACGCCAAAAATCGTGCCCGTATTCATTACATCGTTTTCGGAATCTGCCCTAAAACTTTATTTAGCGGATCCACATCAATTCGCTTCCAACGATCGTTCAAGATAGGGGAGCAGTTATTATTCTACACAATAAGCGCCTCGAAATTAGTTTTCTGCGAATTGCTTTGCGACAGGGACATATCGAAATACAAGATTCGACTTTCCAGTCGGCTTCCAGATTTACTAGCTCTTATAAGCCCTTGAAATCAAGAATTTATTAAAAGAAACCATTTTGGAAAAATAAAGGAGTCAACCGAAGAAATTAAGTTTATCTGCTGTGAAAAGTAGAGTGAAGTTGCCGTAAATTACTCCAAAAGTTTAATGATGAAAAAGTGCAAAATTCTTTGGCATTCTTAAAAAAAAAACATTCTGAAAGAATTTCTTTAATTTTTACAACATTTTAAGAACCGTCTGGTTCCCGTGTGCAACCCTGTAGAGACTACAACAAATACAGGTCCTGCTTCAGGTTTTATTGACGAAAAAATAAAATTCTAATTGAAAATTTGTTGATTTGTTTAACCCGGGAACACTAATGTGAGTCATTTTGACGCATATTCCACATATTTCCATTTTTCGTAGAAAGGGCGGTAGGCCCATTGGGTTCCGCTACCCATGTATTCTTTAAGAAATATGTTTTCTAATGAATGTCCGAGTAAGCAAACGTTTCCGATTTTATGGTAAGCAGCTATTTGTGTTTTTCTGTGACGGCGTTAGTACTAAACGAACGTTTCTTGTGAGTCAAAATGACTCACGTTAGTAACAACCATCTACCTTCTTTAGTTAACATATTTGGTTTCTTGGTTGTTTCTACAGTTTATTCGGATATAATGCACAAACTCTTTATAGCTTGTATAAAATAAGTATTCCGAAGAATTCTGGCACAAGTTTTCATACTTTTCCACTTTAAATACAACAATTGCCATAGTGAGTCAAAATGACTCATGGTTAGTAACAAGCACCTGGAATTAAGGTTAGTGTTCCCGGGTTAAAAGATTAACGATGATGTAAGGAAAGGACATTGCCAAGATGCCCATGGGGCGGAGCCAATACTTCTATAACCGGGCAGGTTAGGCAAAGACGATCGGGCTCCTTAAAGAGCGAGCAGCGGCATGCGCTTGCCTGAAATAGACGATACATACAAGGGGGTTAAAATGGGGAAACTAACGCGAATTGTAGGCAGCACTGGTGCCATCTTTTGGATGCTCTGTAACCGGATGGCGTCGGATCTCGCCCGTACTAAACCCACACAATTGCAAAATTAAACCCGTCCTGAGACGCCCGGGGCCAATCAAAGAAATGTAGTGCGCCTCCCTTTTCGATCAAAATTCTCCCCTGGAGTGGGGGGGGGGGTAGTTTATATCGGGAGACTATTCATTTAAGGCCATATTTTTTACACTCAATTGTAGGGCACAAATTACAAATTGGAGACGGGCAAATATCACGAAATATGAACATGCATATGCCAGACAAAACTTATCACAAAAAACTTAGCTGTGCGTCCTTGCTGCCGACTCAGGGAGTGTTTTTCCTCCCTTCAGGGCTCAAATATAATATTATTTTTTCGTCCGCCAACACCCAAAATCCCGCGTTTCACCGTCGTGACATCTCGCACCCAACTCCCCGAAGTTGGTGGCTTGATCAGTCGGCCCAGCTGTTCCGAGCGATTCCGACACATAGATATCTGCTTTTGAATTTGGCGGGATTTTTACAAATATTAATCATTTGAAATAATTCAAATTATTGATATTTTCATTCATTTCATTTCATTTTGCTGTAATTCCTTCATTTTCCTGTACCTATTTCTTATTTCCGAGAAATAATTTAAACAAAATTCAGAAGCAATTCCATTCATTTTTGTGTCACACAAGGACGTATACCCTTGTCGTATACCACCGTAAGTTCGTGGCCTAAAACGGGTTTTTACTTTACATTGCAATGACCGCTTATTACGACGACGGGACGCTATAAAAAATATGATCGTATATAACGACAGTGGCCGTTATAAACGATATGAGCGGATATAACGACCATCGGCTATAACGACGTAAAATAGTCGGTCCCTTCGATGTCGTTATAAACGATATCTACTGTATACTTTTTCTGCTCCCGTGTCGATTGCACATAATAGAGGCCGTATTAAAAAAAAGTTTTTCATACTTACACTACGCAAAAAGGTTAGAGCCAGAGATTAGTAAAACTTTGGAGTAGCCCGCCCCAGAATGGTTCTCGGGAAATACTCATTCACTCGGCGAAACACTAAAATAATTTTGGGTCGCTGATTCGGAATTGGAGGCCAATTTCGAAAACAATTCGCCCCAGAATGATACCTCCGTTTTATAGGGATATCGTGGTGAATCGATGCGGCAGAAAAGCTAAGGTAATTTTGGGTCGTTGACTGCCCACCCAAGAATGATTCCTCGGTATGATTTCCTGAGAAAATCGGGTTTCGAATCTGATTTTGGTCTCAAATTTGGAATCAGTGGCATATTTTTTTAAGAACAGATGGAAAACGAACCGTGGCTCAAATAAACACCGGCATATAAATATTAAAAAATAAATTGATAAAAAAACTGCGGGTGTCGGAAAAAACATGCGATCTGAGTATTGAAGAGGCCTACACCCTATACAGTCTTATGGGTATAGGGTATACATATTTTGGTTGCCGCCCCAGAATGGTACCCCCTTTATGTTCCATGCATACTCCGCAAGTTTTACCTGTTTCCTCAATCCATCGATACCAACAATTAATTCTTAATCGAATGTCACAACGTTTTATCCGGTTTGGCGCAAACGAATTGTACTTACCGAATTGCATGCTTCCACAAATGTTACTTCTTTCAGTCATCCATCGATACCTACCTACACAACAGGTACCTAAACATTTCATTTCAAATCTAAATCTTTTTCGGGTCAGCAAATATCGAGTTGTAATACAACTTGTTGGATTGGAATAAAATAACATTAGGCAGTGAATATTCTGAAACGCTCCAAAACTGGCGAATATTCGCGCTGGAGTGAACATCTTTATACAACGCAGTGTTTTACAATTTTCACGGCGTTGAAAGTTCGGTGCGGCTAATTGCTAATTGCTGCCGCGCCGGCCGGTGTAAGGGACGATTTAAAATCATAATCGCCCCCTACTACATCTTACTAAGCTCTTACCCGACAATACATTTTCTACATCACCTCGTTCAAGCTCTCGAGATTTCAAATGAATACGCACTACACTAATGCCGGGTTTCTGATAGCTCTTATTCAGCACCTGTCGGCTGGTTAGTCTAATCGCATAGAGAAGACACACACAATAATCAGAAAGCTTTTCCATTGTATTAAATGGCATTTTTGTTTATTTTGCATAGTTATGTTATCTTTTGCTTATTTACGCTGTTATATGAAACCGCACAATGATTTTTTTAACCAAGCAAAATATGGCAGAACTATGCAAAATAAACAAAAATTCCATTCAATGCAATGGAAAAGCCTTCTGAATATTGTGTGTCTCTTCTCTATGCGATAAGACTAACCAGCCGATAAGATTTACGAAAAATTGGACATAAGGCTCGTTCGCAAGCAGAACATATCAGTTTTAGATAATGATGAGCTTCAAGTGTCGAAAATGGTGAAATTGCAGCGACTACGGGACTTGTACAAAGGCTGAACGACGTTCCCATGCCGACGAAGGTGATGAACGCGCAACGAGCGGATTGGGAAAATTGCGTGGACGACCGAGAGATCGATGGGAGCAAGCAATAGGTGAGAAAGTTCACCAGTTGCTAGGCTTCTGAAAATTCCGAAAGAAGGGGAATGAGGGTATTGAAATTTAGATAACACTTTTTACTCTAATGCTTGAAATAGATACGAACAGCAGGAACAACGGTAATGCAGTCCAATGCATTGACGGCATGTTGAAAGCTAATGGCTTTTGAAAATGGCAGCTGCCAACATGATGTCATCCATTTAAAATTAAAATTTGTTTTGAATCAGCAATATATTTTAAATTGAAAATTTGAATAATCTCCTCATTACACAACTCTCTCATAAAAGCATATCAAGAGTGCCGTTGCCGTAATTTGTTCCTTTAAACGTTTTCACATTATGCATTGAAAATGACTAAACATCCTAATGTAACATGAACACTCGCCATTTAGACATTGTTTGGATTCGTAATGCAGCGAAATGCTAAGATGAGTATCAGCACAGAATCACTTTAGCGCCAAGTCACGACTTCCATTTGAAGCGATCGTGAAAAGTAAGTAATGCACGGTCTGGTGACCTTCTAAATCCGCGGTTTTACACATTATGCAGGAATCAAATCATCTATTTAAAAGTCACATATAGTAGAAAGCATTAGGTTGCTAAAGATTACAGAGGTTCTTGGTCTCATTTATACTTTCCAGTGGTGCTATATTTTACGAATGTTTGTACCAAATCGCTATTAAAATGCATTTGCATATAATATTAAATTTTTCAGTAAAAAACAACAGTTCAAAACCTCTCATTCATTTTATCAATTTTCTTCAGGTCAGGTGATCGAAGTGTATTCAAGTTAAATAGATAATTCCAGATGCAGATTGTACACGAGTACATTCGTCAATTACTAATTCAAAAATTGACCAATTTTGATGCATTACCTTATATTGTTTGCAAACGTAGCGTGTAGCAAATATTAAATAAACATTCAAACTGAAAAATCGTGAAAATAAATGCCAAATTTTCTTCGGAAACCCAATGGTCACGACACTTGCTTTTAATCCTTTTTATCTTTTCTTTCGCTATAAATGATACAACCGGTAAACAATTTCCAGTATATTTTGCTTACAGTATCTCTCGTTCATGCATATTTTATTTTATTTAGGTTCCAAAAAACTGCTCAATTTTCGTGATATGAAGTTCCGGCAAAGGGTGCGTACTTGAGATTAAAATGGTACGTCTAAAAGCTGTTTATATTTTGATCGATTCATCGACATGCAATCGAAAATGGATGGTGCATCAGTGTATTCACACTTAGGGAATAAGATGATATCAGATAATCGCACTACATTATACACTTGAGTCCTAAACAAATGTTGCAGCTACATAATTATTCTCGTGCATCCTGTTCGAGGGGTCATTATGAAAATTATTCGAATTAAGATGTCAAAATTCATCACTGCTTAAATTTGCATATCAAAAACTCCAAAAAGCTATCTGTCTATTCGGTAAATGCTATTTATTTTCTTAATGTGAAAGGCCACATGTTGTCGATTGTCGAGGCCAATTTTTATTCGATCCATCGTCATCTATCTTTGTATGTTCTATGGAAAGCATTATAGAAGAGTAGGAATCCAGTTTTTAGATCATCTTCAGCAATTAATCGTTCTGGCAGAACTAACATACAATATAGATAAAAGATGTGGAAATTTGTTGAACCATGTATCATTGTCACATTTAGTATAGTGGTATAACGGCAGACCAAACATGTTAATGTCTTAATTTTCGACTAGGCAACACCCATGGCACCATGTATCAATTTGAATCAATTTTTAAAGTGATTTTCAAATTCTGGCTGTCATAAATCAGCCTGAAAGAGATATACGAGTATGTAAGTAACATCGCACATTCGTATGTTCGTTGAGATATCGGAAGGTAGTTATATGGATTTTGGAGAATATAGTGCGTATTCCAACTACGGTCGATGTTTTTGAAACCAGACGCTAACAGCTTAATTTTCCATTTGAACTATGCGGGATTTCAGTGAAATTTTAATCATCACAATTGATTAGAAAGTATTCCTAACTTAGCTTATTGAATCGGGTTAGTCCACTAAAATATACCTACACATTTGTAGGTAAATTGGAACACAGTTTAAAAATAATTGGATTTAAAATCTATTGATAAAGTTAACCCGGTTATGGGTCATCTTTTCTATATATAAACATACACTTTATGACAAAATTACAACAGACACTTGTTTTTCTGCAATTATTTTTCACAATGCCCCATTATAAAGAAACGTCTCGACCCTTAACGAAAAGATCTGAAGTCCTTTGCCGTAGGATCACATTGAATTAAAAATTAAACCAAAGTATAAATACTGGCTACTTTGCAATTTGTCATTTCATTTCTGCACCACAATGTTGGACATATTTTTATAGCTACTTATCCTGTCTAATGCTAATAACAATTAAGCAGCAGACATTTTTTTCAAATCGTATCCGAGAGAGCATTCTATTAGTAGAAATACATACAAATACATACTTTCTAAAACATTGTGGTAGGGTGTGAATGCAGAAGTAAGCAGATGCAAATGCTTTACTACCCTTTAGGGGTCGTTGAAATCCATTTTTTTTTTCTTAGAAATTACTCGCGGATTTTGACAATAAAAATAAGAATAGATAATAATTACTTAGTTATTGATTGATAAGTTAATGGTTTTATCAAGCAGACAGCCATTCAAGATTTCAAAAGTATTTTTATTTGTTAAGTTAATAATTGAAAGTTAATTTAAATCATAATAATAATTAATTTTATTTTATTTAAAAATTTACTACAAATAAATTACCAGAAAATTATCGTTGCACTTTTGCACTGCTCTGTGGACGTGATCGTTCGGGGTCTGTGATATAGAGACTCATAGAGAAAGTAGTTTCTAAACTCGGCATGACCCGCCGCAAGTTTATTATTCAGAAGATGCTAAGAAATATTCTTATCATAGAATAAAACTAAAAATGCGGCTAGGAAGTGGTATGGTTGACAACCGTCTCACACTCCGAATTCAGTAGTCTTTGAATCGTTGACGATTACGGTAGTCGTCAACGCACCATGCTCCACAAGGAGTTATTGTAAATCAAGATATTGCACTCTTAAAAAAGTCATAAAAACGATAAAGTAGTAGAAGGGGAGTCGTTTATTTAGTTTTTTTTCGATAATCAAATAATAAATAATAAATAAATCCGCGATTTTCTTAAGAAAACACAAAAATTCAAATATCTTAGTAACCATGGAAAATAAGTTGAGCATTGCAATTCGACCCTAGTCGAATAATAAATAATGTGTTTCAAGGAATACGTTGGATTACCGGTAACTTTGTATACAGACCATGTATATCTGCAACAATATTCAAATATGTGTATAGTTAGTATAAAGGTTCAATTTATTGGGCTTCTTTACTTTTCTTAAAAAAAATCTGGCTTTCGGAGACATCTGATTATTCGTCAAAATGCGAGGGTGCCGAGCCGAGCAATCGGTCAGAGCCAAAAAAAATTCGCCCAATTTTTCGTTCCGCGCTTCTACGTTACTATAGACTGGTAGTATTCGAGAATTGTCAAGTTCACGAAAAAAGTGTTTTCGGGCATTCCAAGGGGAAGGTATTGAAGCGTTTTTAAAGGATCAACAAAAAATTTAAAAGGCTTTGTGTCGGCTCAAATTTTTAATATTCTGGAGGTGAGGAGTTGTTAGGTTGCTCGTTAAGGGAAAGGAAATCCCAGAAAAAAGATTGTAAGTACAGCCGTAATACAAACGTGAGGCAAACAATTTCGTCGCTTGGAATTTTCTAGATTTTGTAGAAAAACACTTAAAAGATCGGATCGGATTCATCTACACATCAAACAAAAAAGCCCTTCATCCCATGTTATACAGGGTGTCCGGAAAGTACTGCATAAACCCAGGAGCAAATATTTCCTCATGTTTTCTGGTAAGATTTATGCAAATTATGCCAAAATCGAGCAAAAAATAAAAATAATAATTTTTAAAATAATCTTACAAGCCCCTTACTTTGGCAGAAGTTGGAGAGATAGAAAATCAATTTGCTTTTGGGTCAAACTACAAAAAGTAGGTAAAATAATTAGTTTATCAAAAATCTTAAAATGCCTTTAGCAGCTTAAGGGTTAGAATTGGGATTGCTTTCCGTACACCTTTTTTTGGAAACAACATGGGAAATCATTTCCTGGTGCGTTTGTTCGGTAGTTTTCGGACACCATGTATATAACATTTATTATCAAAAAAACACATTCTTTCATGCATCTGTTATATATTATCTTATAGTAGGGATAGGATTTTTATATATTTTTTAACATATTTTTTTATCCTCGTACTCCATTGTAAACATGTTGTCTTCATGCACATTTAACTAAAAACGGAAGTTGAAATCTTTACCACATCCACAGAAACTTTTCCACTTTTTCCCAATAGAGGCACTTGTTGGGAAGGTAAAAAAAACTGGACTTTGTATTTTTGTTAACGTTGTTGCAACTTGCCACTGCGCATCTCATTTGTGGTTTGAATTTTCACAAGATACGTAAGTTCGTAACGTATCTTGTGAAAATTTAAAATTCAAAATAACGAATTATGTATAATCAGAATTTTGAATCTTGGGTCTAGTGTGACGTCATAGCACGATAGCCGACTGTCAAATTCGTATAAGATGAAATAACGGTCCCGCGCAATGCGTGATCTAGTAGTCTATTGTTCTTGTAGAGCAAGGATGAATATAGGGACGACGTCTAAAAAAACTGTGATGTGTTTTTCAACTAATCCGATCAATTTCAAAACATCTAGATAGCAAGTATACGGGCGTTCATTAAGCTTTTATTTTGGTAATTCAAAAAATCACAGTGAATGGTTCGCTTTAACTAAGGTTAACCCCAGACAATTTTTAGGGTTTTTGATCAAAGACTGAGATATGGACGAAAACAAAAAATTAATAAACAAAAAAATCTACTGAATGATTAACTGTTTTAAGTTTATTACTTATATATGTATGTCAAAATAAAACTTAAAATTTAAATGTCCTTATTCAAAGAAATAAATGAAGAAGAAAAAACAGGAAACGAAATACTGAAAATAAACGGCACCATTTGCTTTTGCGAACAATGAGCAGTGGCGCAGGGAATTTAATGTTAGGGCTGGTATGATTCAATACTTGTTGGCTTTTTCGTTGGTTTGAGTATCCAACCGCAAAAATAATACACTACACACTAAATACACACTATTTAAAATTGTGTATTTGTGTTATTTATATCACCCTAAAAAGCTGAATTAAGATCGAGAGTGAAAGTTTTCGCCCAGGGATTTTATCAATAAAAATGGATACATACTTACTGTCGTGGAATATGTCACAAACGGTGGGGAATTCCATAAGCTACAATCCGAGACCGGTTCCATAATTCTCCTCAGCCATTTTATGTATTATTTTTCGCTATACATTCTCTAAGATATCATCCAATGCATGGCAATCCCATTACATATTAATCTTTCGCAATAGTGTCGATTATTACGCGGCTAATATATGTACAGTTATTCCGCAGGAATGTTGCTAATTAGTTAATTTAAAGCACCTATAAATTTTGCATTTGCGTATTCATTGTCCCTATTTCCCTACACCGGTTTTTCATATAAATAAGTATTTGACGTGTATGAGAAATGTCATCAAATATTCTGGTACAATCGCCAAAATCGCATATACATACAGTGTATTATGTTTTTGTGGTTTCTCTTTATATTTCCTTATTAATTGAATAAAAAATTAAGGAACATTACGCTATCAGCTCTCGCAAGAAGAATTTTCTTGTTCTTCTTATCGACACTGGCGACACTTGTCTTACCGACCTCCATACAGTGGACACATAGCGGCAAATATTGGAAACACAAAAGTTCTCCCTATGAGAACGGATAGCAGAACAAGCCAGGAATATTAAGTTTTTAAAAACACATGGAAGAGACACAACCATTTCTTTTCACCAAAACCATCGTTACTCAGAACCGGGAACTAGAATTGCATTTATGGTTAGTCAGCCCCCCGTGACATACAATTTCGCATGAGTGCGAAGAGTGCGGTTGAGAAGAGTACATTGTTTATGTATTAGCGGACCCCCGAGTTCCAATGCTTTGCATTAGCGAGAATATAGCGGCAATTGTTTGCTATGGCTATGATTTTGCAAGAGAAGGTATATTGGATTTTTCTAGTTCTGGCTCGACGTTTTAGATGGTTTTGCTTTTCACCTAACTCTGTAAGCGAATTCAATAACAAGCCACGTTTAATCAGTTTTAAACAATTTGTATTTTACTGTTCTTACGTACCTATCCCATAGTTTTTATTTATAATGATTTGAGCGTATTTTCTTTAGAACTATTTTGAATTGTTTAAAATATCTTTTTTTTTTAATTGATAGAATTTGACCATGTTTTATATTTTACTTTACTATTTGTCTATATGTACATTCTTACATCTTTTATTGTTTCTTATCAACTACAATCGAACTTACGATCTACATTATGCTGTATTTGTTTTTACAGGTATGTACACATTTTTTGTGTTGTATTTTTTTTTGTGTTTGTGTTTTTTTTAGATTCTAACAGAAAGTAAACACAGGATAAATTGGTTAAGCTGGACCTATTGAATAATACCAGCATTTTGATTTTATTTTCTTATTTTTACAGAGTGTATCTGCAATGATGCCATACAAGCTCAACTCTTGATGTGATCAGACAAATGTTGCGATAACATACGAATTCACCAAAATAATGATTTGAAAATTATGTATAGATAACAATTATTCAAGGTATGACTTACAAGATAAACTATATGGTTTGCACTTCACTTTCGATTAAATGTACATATTTGTACATATATTTACACGCAGCATTCATACAGACGAGTCTTCATTGTTTGTAGCAGATATAAATGCATTTATTTCTTATTAAATATATTTATTATTTCTCTTTTGCTCTTATAAATACAATAAAATCTTTTTTCTCTATATTTTATGCATAACGTCGTTTAATTTCTCTTCTGATGTCAATATTATTCACAATCCTTTTTTTTATCAAAATAGCTACATAGTTTCAAATGGAGAATTATTTTTGAGCACTGGCTTAGTTTGTCACCTCTATATTTTAATTTACATAATGCGTTTTATTAATAAAAAAAGCTATACTCAATGCTTAACGCAAGCACTAAGCATATCATTGTTTTAGGCATACGACCTAATGTACTTAAATATAATATATGTGGTATTAATATTTATTTTATTTTCATATTGACTTGCATTTTACACTATAAAATTAATGCTAATTTTAAAGTTAATTAATTTTTTACTGGTATTGTTCCAGATATTTTTGTGTGATAGATATCTCAACTGCATAAAACATTTTTGTTCCAAACGTTGATTCTGTAATCCATTCCAAATTTTCTTACGACACGACACGATATGTTCTCCGGTTAGGAATAATTAAAACTATTAAATTGATAACAAAATCACAAGCACATAAATAAAAAAAAATTAAAAAAAATTATAAGAGTCAGCAATTGATTACTAATTAAACGTTTCACGGTTAAAATTCTAAATATTCTAAAATAACTTGGTTTTATAGTTTGAGATAACGACTAATAACTAGTTTGCAATTGGCTATAAAATGATACCTCTTGAAAGTGATGGATACAGGCGACTGATTTTATTATCTCACATATTTTAATTTTCGACATAATGATTGGCCATGTGCTGCTGATTTTCACTGAAACATTCAGGTGGACATTAATGACGAGCAATGGTTTGTAGTACGAGTATAAGTAGTTTTCTAACCGAAAGCCGCCTGAAAAAAAGAAAAGGAAATCTTAAGTCGATTTAGAAATTATTAGGATAGGAGTTACTTAGAATGTGTAAAAAAAATACTTTTGATGTGTAAACCTTGTGAATGCTTGTTTCTCGGGTTTAAGTTTGAGCCGTGTGATCTATAAGGACGTTTCAGGTAGCTGATTATGTGTATACAGTATACTGAATGAATATGTACTGTATTGCGAGCAAAAATACTGAATCAAAACGTTGCACTTATATTTGTATAAATATTTTGAAAAGTATGCTATGTTTCCTTTAATATTGTATGTCATGTCATAGCCTGATGTCTCGACTGTATTTTGGTAGAGATTTTCTCAACATTTACTGAGCACTTGTGAAGAGAATAAGACCAGAGACAAAAAAGTACAATAAACTGGGAGTCTGTGAGGATAGGTAAATTACCCCTGTAATTGAAACTGCAATAGATTTTTAATAGTCAATTGCATTTAGGAAATTTACTTACATAAATTAACAGAAATGACAGCCATCGATGAATACCACAACTCACCAAGGGGCACCAGTTTGAGCCCTATTTTACCAAGCCGCTTAGTCAGTAAGTTA
Source organism: Microchrysa polita (assembly GCA_949715475.1). Classification (NCBI taxonomy): domain Eukaryota; kingdom Metazoa; phylum Arthropoda; class Insecta; order Diptera; family Stratiomyidae; genus Microchrysa; species Microchrysa polita. The sequence goes on along the minus strand of OX454418.1, from coordinate 84,492,758 downwards.
TCACTCGCTAGTATTAAATGGCTTAGCCTGGATATACAGGTGATTCGGAGGGATGCACAGCTTCAATTCAAGACCAATTGCGCTATCGGTCTACGTATGACATATGACCGTTTAATCAGTTAAAAGTGGGTTTAAAATCGGTTCCTTACTGTTTTTTTTTTGCGCAGCAGAACATGACTCCCAATTACAAGGTAGCCGTCGGTGAGTGTACATTTAATAGACGATCCCCAAAAGCCCCAAAATTAATGGGGCTAAATATTGCCTACTGATGAGCGCCAAAAGCGCCAAAATTAACGGAGCTCAATATTGTCTACCACTCTCACCTTTTATGCAGTGATTCACAATACCTAGTTTATAAGCAGGTGAGCCATTGGAGTATATGTAGTTAATTCGCAACAATTGTAGCATGATGGGTCCATTTTTGGATAATGTATTCTGGCACTCTCTTGGAGGAGAACCCCAAATGTCATTGTTTGTCCTGCCTGACACCGAGTAGGGGATATTACGGCTTATTGTTATTTTTTTTTTTTTTGATATTTTGAATGCTCTTGTCGTTCCCTGTGCAGCATTAATAGGTCTGAGGATGACTTTAGTGTTTTACAATGCTCGTTAATATTCACAATCTCACTCAGCGGTCCCTTTTCGAAGGAAGGATCCCCGGAATTGACTTGCTTATACTGAGTCCAAATATGAATCCGATTGAGAATGTTCGTCTGAGACAAAAATCCAATGCCTTAATCTTTTCATAAATTCAGATGGGTTAAATTAGAAAAATGGCAAGGCAGTCCTTAAAATACCACCCTAAACGTAATCAAAACCACTTTTGATCGAAATTAAACTACTAATAATTCTAAAGTATAGGCAGTAAATACGCAAGTAGTATACACTTAACTTTAACTTTTCTTCAGGTAGTTTTGTTTAATTTTCCAAAAACCTCAATCATACACTGTTTCCAGATATCCCATTCTCTTCATAATTGCTCAGTAAATTTTGACGAAATCGGTACAAAAATAATGGCCAGATATCTTCCTTTGATATGACATGCAATTTAAAAGTAAAATATGCGCAATTTTTAAAATAAAAAAATAACAGGCGCGACAATCCAACATTGGACTAAGGCCGCAGGATGTGTTAGTGACATCCTATTTCCAAGATCTTATCTGCTTTTTGTTGAGGTAATGAGATGAGCATCACGCTCAGCAGTGTTATTTACCCCCATAAATGGGTACTCGTTTAACATCTGAGTGAGATCATAGTCCGTCACAAGCTCGTGAGTTCGAAAAACACCATGAACCACGGTGAGATTCGAACTCATGACCCTGTGCACCGAAGGTGTGCGCACTAACCGCTAGACCAGCCAGACTACAACTACATTTTTAAAATACACTTACTAATATATGCACCTTTATGAGTCATTTCTCAAGGGTTTTTATATTTCCTTTTAAAGTATAAAATACATTTCAGGCACTTATTTCCAAAAATCGCTTCTTGCATTTGGGAAAATTTCAAGTTTAGTTTTGGTTTTTGGCAAATAATAATTAAAGTCTGACTTTGCTTTTTCCCTAAAATTTTTACATATGTACGTAATAAACTTCTTACTGTTTGTAGAATATATTGAAGGACAAAACGATTTTGAACATTTTTTCTTGGCTTTACAATCAAACTTGGCACTTGGACATTGATATTTTTTTTAGAAAATCCTAGAAGCGAGTTTTGAAACTGTGCCAGATTTACAATGTGTTTACTAAAAATCAAAAGAGTAAATATGCGATTACTGAGGATTTTGATGGGCAATACATTTGCACATATCAATAGAATATAGAAATAACAAATATATCTCTCATGCACAGTGGCGTACCTTTTAAAGCATTATGAAAAATGGGGGCAAAGTTATATGTTTTGAAAATTATTCAAAATTGTTTCACAAAAATGGTTTTTATTGACGTGTGCATGTTGGGTTGGATACGATATACCCAGTCACAAAATCCCCAAACCAAAATCCCCAAATCAAAATCCCCATAATCAAAATCCCCGAAATTAAAATCCCCGAAATCAAAATCCCCGAAATCAAAATCCCCGAAATCAAAATACCCTAAACCAAAATCCCCAAACGAAATTCCCCATTCCCCATTTGAGGTGTGATCTAAGAACGCGCGCGCGTTCTAAGATCACACCTCAAATGGGGAATGGAGATTTTCTTTAGGCTATTGTAGATGGTAAATGATAGATGTTAAATGGCAGATGATAAATGGTAGATGGTAATGGTAGACGGATGGTAGCTTGTAAATGGTTGATGGCAGATGGTAAATGGTAGATTGTATATTTCAAATGGTGGATGGTAAATAGCAAATAGTAGATGGTAAATGGTAGATGCTAGATGGTAGGTGCTTTAGACTATTCTAATTGTAATAGTCCTACTATGCAATAAAAAAATCACCGTCGTGGACTGATATACAGTGAAACCTCCCTAAGTTGACCACTCTGTAACATGAACACCTCTTTAAATTGACCATCTTTTTCCGCCCTTGTACATTCAACATTACGCTAAACGAGTTTCTGTAAGTTGACCACTCTTTCTATCTTGACCAAAAATTGTCCGCCCTTGGGTGGTCAACTTGTATATGCTAATCAACGGAAAACTCTTTGAAGTAACACAGAACAAAATCAGATAATGTGCAGGCGATTAAATATGCGATCGGTTCCAACAATAAGCCCACCAAGTTTTCCGCGAATATTCGTTCGGATGAGGACATGCCTCGACGATGTTAAAGAAAACCTAATATGTTTAGGACGATATATGCAAACGTTTATTCAATATAATGTACTCGAACATTTTGTTTGTGCTAATAAAAAAAAAGTTAGAATCGATTTACGACCCTCCTAGTGCAATTTACCATCTACCATTTAACACCTTCCATCTACCATCAACCATCAACAATTTACAATCTTTCATCGACCATTCACCATCTACCATTTTTTACTACCATCCATCTACCATTTACCAGCTTATTTCGGGTGCTTTGGGATTTTATGATTGGGGATTTTGTATATGGGTATTATGATTATAGGGATTTTGTAAATGGGTATTATGATTATGGGGATTTTGAATATGGGGATTTTGATTTTGGGGATTTTTCTACGTTTGGGGATTTTGTGATTGGGGATTTCGTATGGTTCCTGTGTATGTTTGCTAAATTTTTTTTATTTTAATTAGTATAACCGAATGTCTGCAGGAAAATTAGACTTTTTTGATGAATGACCAAAATACACATATCGTGGAACAAAAACTTATACTTATTCGACAAAGAAGATTTCCCTTTTCGGATGACCTTTGAAAATTTAAAAATTTGTAATTCTGAATAATGATAAAATAAGTCATTTTATAAGTGTTGCCTAATAATATAGCTTTCGATAGTATTGTACCTTTTCAGGTTAGCTCAGGTTCATAAAAGGTTACAACCAAAGATCTAGCTAAAAAAACGGCCCATAATAAAGATGCTCACAGCGCATACCAGAAGGCCAAATCTACGTTAACTCCTTCTACATTTATTCAGTTTTATTAATTAAAATACAAATTTTTGGAAAACATGCACACTTAGGTAAATGAAAAAAAAAAACATTTTTGTGGCACAATTTTGAATCATTTCTTAAACATGTATTATTGGCCCCACTTTTCATAACGTATAAAGCGGTACGCTGTGAATGAGAGATATAATTGTAATTTATAAATTCTACGGATGTGTGCATAAATACATTTCCCAACATCAACTTGAAAATCGTTTGTCCGGCTAGAATGTGTAACTGAAACACTGTGGACGCAGGTTTTGGAAAATGCCATCATGAATTAGAAAGAAACATTTCTGTATTTTAATGCAATATAATCCGGCACTGCTCTGATGTCAAAATATATGAAATTATTGTCGTTGCTATCTAAGCGCGTAAGTCCAGAGAGTTCCCTATTGCCTTAAGGTATTGACGACCAGTGTTGCCAATTTAGCCGGAAACCGTGCTGTTTAGCCGGAAGAAATTTATAATTCCGGCCGGCCGGATTTTTAGCCGGAATTGATTTTCTTCGGCCGTTTTCCGGCTAAAATTATTTTATGATTTTTCTTTACTTTGACACTAGAATCAATTTTTCAATATTCACAAACAAAATAATAAATCGCCGTGAAATTATTTCTACACACTTATTATCGTGTATTAGGGTAAGTACCTACTATGTTCACCTAGAGGCAAACTTGCATTTATGTTTCCTGGGAAAAATTTATCGTGGAGACTGGCCTTTTTTTTAATAAATTTAGAGTAATGGGTTTCACGTAAACTTACGATATTAGTACCTAGTCTAAGCAAGTAATTTACTAACCACGAATATGCGGAATAATTTGCAAAGTGTTTCTTAGATAAAATTCTTTGTTGAGCAATTCTCGGAGCATGGGGGTACCTGAACATTTTTGATTATTGATAATATCGCCGGAACTTTGTAGTGTTCAACACTAACATTGTGCAAGTAGCTTGCCCAGTAAATTACAAAAAATAAATTTAAGTGTGTATATTCCAGAGCAACTTACCCCCTTCTTTAGCACAAAAGCTAAGCGCTGAAGAAGGGGTTAAGTTGAAGTTGATGTCCATTTTCTTGCAGTTGGTTCAATGAAACGCAGTTGGGGTTTTCCTTTTACTGCAAATCTTTATTTCTTTATTTAAGTTAGGGCAAGCACTGAAGAAGGCAGTACGTGGCTGCCGAAACAATTGTATGCTAGAAGCAAATAAAGACTTGCAGTAAAAGGAAAACCCCAACTGAGGGGTTAAGTTGCCCCCGAATTATATACTCACTTAAATCTAATTTTTGTAGTTTACGACTGACGATTCATAGAAACTACACATTTTCGTATATGCATTACATTTAGTTGTTAGGTTTGTAGCAACAAATTTATCAAAGATCTATACCATTTCCCGGTCAAGCTCATAATTTTGGAACATCAATTTTGTAACTATGGAAAATAAAATAAAATTTGGAGGGCTCAAATTCGAAAATGAATAACAAGCTTGACATACATATTTTCGAATGACGCACATTTATCATCATTAGCACAACTTCCAAATTACACATTTGGACCATCATTTGCTCAATAATGACTGGGGACGCCATCCGTTGTAAAATTGAAGAACAAGAATTTTTACAAAAATATTAAATTTGTTATCAATCTTTACACATATCTATTCAAATTCTTTAAGAAAAGTGTGTCCTCTAATTATCGAACTGAATATTCATCAAAATATCGCAATTGTGAGGGACATTTTCACCATTTACACAAACGTCAAAAGTAAATGACGTATTCTAATGACGAAAGCATGTGTGTCACTCCAATTTCGAACTTTCATCATCATGATCGATTTATCGTCATGATGATTTGCATATGTGTCTTGGGCCTAAGATGGTTAAATTTCAATCAAAATATAAGATTGTTCAGGTGCGATGATGGTAGGATATCCATACATAAATCTGGTTGCCCAGGGCCGGATTTCCCATATGGGCAACCTGGGCTACTGCCCGGGGCGGCAGAATTTGAGGGGCGGCAAATTCTTAAATTTTTTCATTAGTTTGAAATTATGGAAAAGATGGATTTTGAAAACTCAAACATAATTGTAGAAAATATTTTGCTTTTTTAATTTATTCTATAGTTAGATGTATCGTCCTAATCCAAAGCACTTAATCGCAACCTCAACTCAATGTGATTTCGCCTTCAAAAATTGGGACTACGCAAAATTTTGCTTGAAGCACACACTCATTCACTCTAAATGGCGTGGCCTTTAGTTCAGTTAGAGGAGTATAAATCATCTTTGGCTTCACCTTAAACATTATGCCTGAAGACTATAGAAGATATAAATACGCGAGTATTTGGCTCCCAGCTCCTGTTTCCAAGCCTCTAAAATTGCCCCAGACTTAAAGAAAAAAAAACCAACAATATTTTAAACTTTACGTTTAAGAACTCTTACGCTTAAATATTCGAATTTGCAATTTTTTGTTCAGAGAAAAACGGGAAATTCCACCGAAAATAAAAAATAATTTAAAATAGTTGAAATCAGGAAAATCAAGAACTTTTTAGGCACCGAAAGACTTTTCCTTAATAACATCACTAAGTGTTTTCCCAATTCGTTTTTGTTATCTTTATCACCAAAAACAAATTGGGTTAAGGTGTGTTCAAAATTTACCGCAAGCTTTCTTAAGTTTGGGTTTTTTTTCGGTAGGACGTTCTCTATGGTAAAATATGTTTGTTGGGGTTATTCGCAAATTATTTTCAAAACGATCGACAAAGAAAAAAATTTAGAAAACATGAACGCATTTCCAAAGAAAGTGAAAAGCCGAATGTAATAAGAATTGTACAGTTTTCTATGTTATCCAGGGGCGTAACGTACGGTGTGTTCAGTGGAACATGGCCCCCAAGTCACAGGGGCCCCCAAGGCCGAAAATATAAAGAATATTCTTTTTTTAGATCCTTAGATAACTGTTCTTTTCGAAATATATTTATTTTGATTAGTTTGCAAGACACAAACCAGCTGCAGAATCTAACATACAGACAAGACATTTCAAAGAGTAGCGTAAAGTTTTTGACAATCTTTGTGTTCAAACTTAAATCGGGATTCCTTTCTTTGTGCAGTCACATTTTCGATTTCCATAGTTGAAATCCCACTGTCACCATGAATGTTTGTGTTTTCTTGATATAGAAACCCTTCCTGCGACATCCTGATCAAATTGACGAATTCCTAAATTAAATTTACGAGCTTCCATGTTCAATTGACGAATTTAAAAGTTGTGTTAACGAATTTCAATTACAAATTGATAAATTTCCAGATTATTGACGAATTTTCATTTTAAATTGTTATACTTCAACATCATGTTGACGAATTTCCATGCCAACTTTACGAATTGTCAAATCATTTTGACGAATTTCCATGTCCACTTTTCAAATTGTCAAATCACATTGACGAACTTCCAGATAAAATTGACGGATTCACATTTCAAATTAGTCTTAGTTTCTCAAGATATTTGTCAATATGGGATGGTCAACTTGTATCGGAAATTCCTTCACAATATTTTGAAATCCATTAATTTAACATAGAACATCGTCACTAGGACACAAAAACTGGTCAATTTATAATAGAAATTCGTCTATATCATTTTTGAGTTTCCCAAATCGTCATGGAAATTCGTATATTTGGAGCATGTTTGTGTTAATACTTTAATTAATTTAACTGAAAGCATAAATATTAAATATACCTTTAGGCAAAAATCGGCGAAAATAGTTCGGCACTTTTGTTCCAGCGGCTTTGTGATCACACTAATGAGCATTTGAAGCAATTCGATATCTAAATTTCAGCTTTTCTGGGTTTTGGTCAGGAAAATATTGATGAGATATAAAAGTTTGACTTGTAAAAAGGAGTGTTCACCTTAAAGGCCCTTGCTTCAAATGGAGCCTTTGTGATCCAGTTCGATGAGTTCTTGAATACTGAAATATGTTCACAATGTTGTGGATCTACTTGTCGAAAAATCGTTCTTTAAGTTTTTTTTATCCAGGAGTCATAAAATCTGTCCAGATATCGGAACAGTCGTTTCTCCTACTGGACATATTTTTCTTTGGAGGAACTCTACCATTAATCGATGAAATTCGCCATGGATACGCCAACTTAGCCAGGGTTGTCAGAGCAGTATGCCAGATGGCTTGATCCTCAGATTTAGGGTAAAAAGTTCTAGACTAGACAAGGCGCACGTCTTGAGGTGGTGTTGTTTAGTAGCTTCTACTCAGGTTAGTGATAAATATTCAAATAGGACATGTAGATCTTTATAAGTTCTCCAGTTTATTTATTCAAATTTAATTTTTCGTCTCAAATTATAAAATGTTGGAACATTGCTTTAACAGAAGATTGCTTTTTCTCATCTGTGGACTGCTGTAAATGTGATTTCTGTCAATATTTTCTGCGGCTGCGTCGTATGTGGGGGGCCCAACTCCAATTTCGAACACAAGAAATTCAGAAAACTTTACGCCACTGATGTTATCATTGTAGTTTCAATCATTCCTGAATCAATTTTGGGAGGTGCACGGAACACCTGGATTCCTCCCTTGGGAAGGAACATAAAAAAATTTTAAGCAATCAAAATACGCTTAGTAGTAGTAAAAAATATGAAATTTTCAATTTTTCACATACGCCCGCTAGCGCTTTGCCTACATTTCCTTTGTGAGGTGACAACTGCCACCTTTAATTTTCAATGTTACATAACTTATATAAATAATCACATTATTACTTTAAAATTTATGAAAAATTGAAACATTTTATATTCTAAAACTATAAAGAATTAGGAATAGCTAATAAGCTTATCTAGTGGCGGAGGGCGGCAAATTCGTTACTGCCCAGGGGCGCCATAGATGCTAAATCCGGCCCTGTGGTTGCCCTACCCATAGTTACGCTTTGGACGTTTCTTTTACGAATTTTTTGTTCCACAATTTCGAACCTAATGTGATTATGGACTTGACAAGAGGAATTGTACCTAATGTATACAATAATTTTGACTAGTTGAGCTATCTCCGAACAAAGTAAATTTTGACTGTAATGCCAGCGATTGGATTTACTATATTTTTTGGTAATGTGACGGTTTTGTATGATCTAGCAGGTTTTTTGGCCGTTTTTCTGGCTAAAATTTATTTAGCCGAATTTTTAGCCGTTTTCGAAAAAAATATAGCCGGTGTTTCGGCTAAATTTAGCCGTTTTCTAAATTTCCAGTTGGCAACACTGTGACGAAGACAACAAAATGCAACTAAAAATGCATTCATCTAATATTCATAGGTACAATCGCTTATATCAGTTAACACTAGTCCATTCACCAGATACATAAATGCATAGATACTCCATATGTAAATCATCTTTCTCTTCAATTTATCACTATACGATATGTTGAAAACTGTTAAATTAGATTGAAATCGATCAACAAATTATTGAATACATTATTGAATAATTGATTCGCAGATGCTTTGAAGTTGCTTCATCTTCATATACAACTTAATTTGATATCTGAAGAAGAAGAAAATCAAGTTGTACGGATAGCCAACTAATATTCGAGTAAGAAAAGCGTGAAAGAAATTTGTTCCGATAAATTCATGTCTAACCGATGGCGCAAAAACATATTTTTTAATAGGATTTGGATGCTTTCGTATTCACGATTTATTTTCTTACTCGTATATAGAAAATATTCAGGTGTATTATTGACATAAATCTGAGCATATGCAGTTCACCCCATTTTTTAGCCTAAAGATACAAGTTAATTAATTGGTTGAAATCGAAACTGAGATACTCTATATATGAATTTTCATTATTATACTCGATATAGACAAACGACACAAAGCGAATGTTACTTTCAGATTTTTTTATGGAAATTTTGGTTTGCATCTAATCTATCTTTGACTAATTAACGACAGCTGTTTGTTTTGAGTAATAATAATAATAATAGTAAGAAAACTGTTAGATAAATTGGACATAAATATGATATCTTTAAATATATTGTGGGCTTTAGAAATATATAGCCGTAAGGTATCAAATTATGATATTTGTTGGTGTGATTGACGTTAAAACAGTTTTTGATCCATTTGTGTTTATACGGGTAGCTGGTTAGGCAAACATTGTTTTAGCTAATTCCTGAACTGTATGTAAATTTTAACAAAATCAGCAACACGTGCCCCATTTATTTATGCCTAAGGCCTCCATTACATGACTTTATATTATAATATGTATGTCATATGCCTAAGCCTACTCGATTCATCACAATATGACTGTGTACTCCAGTACAGTAGCCCTAAAAGCTAAGACTATCTAGCGGGAGCGGTGCCACAAACCAATTTAAAAACTGATTGCGGTTAAATGATCATGCAAGGGTTATTCGCACTTATCATCATCTATGTGGCATAATAGCCCGACGTCGGGCTTTGCCCGCACTTTTATAGTTTAGATAGAGAGTGTCACAGCATAGTGTACATAGTTTGCACATTTTCTATAGTAGCCATTTTGTATTATTTTACTTATATGAAAAAGAACACTATCTTACAAGTACCAGGATCCCCAACAAACAATTTTAGCCCTATAAGAATCAGGGCCTCCTCTTGTTCAAAGCCAAGAACTAGAAAACTCTCATAGACTTTGACAGACAATCATAGGCTTGAGAAATTTCCAAATTTACATTGCGTTAAAGGGAAATCGGACGGTGTCGCGACAAACTTTCTCTCTTCATTACCGTAACTCCTATAGTGGAGTATGATGCGTTGATGACTACCGTGTGTAGCAAAGCCATCTATATTTCAAAGCCCGGAACCAGAACCCGCTCATATACTTTTGCGGCAGATCATAGGCTTGATTAGTTGGAAAATTTAAATTGCGGTAAAGGCAAATCGGGTTGGGTCGCGGCAAACTTTACACCAAAAGTATTGGTTCCCGGTCGATTTTCGTCGCGAAAAGTGCAATGTGTCGTGAATTAAAGTGTCTATAATGCAGTGAAAGAAAAAAATCCCGATAAAAAGTGAGTTTTCCACGTGTTTTCGCGATTTTTATCAGAGCAGACACGGTGTTTTTACATGCGCTGTGCTTGTGTTAGTGCATCGTGCAACGTAGGTATATACGACATATTCATAGGCTCATGTGTGCATGTATTGCTGCTTCCCGGCTTTCTAAATTAAGGTGGCTTTGGTGTGTAGTCATCAACGTTACAAAGACAACTGAATTCGGAGTGTGATACGGTTGTCAGCCATACCACTTCCTAGTCGCATTGTTAGTTTTATTATTTCACGATAAGAATATTTCTTATCATCTTCTTCTGAATAATAAATTTGCGACGAATCGTGCCGAGTTTGGAAACTCGTTTCACTATGATTGTCTTTTTAACAGAGTGGCGACCGAACTATCACGGCCACATAGCGCGACAAACTTTACACAATACAATATTGGTTCCCGGTCGATTTGCGTCGCCAAAAGTTAATATGTTAAGCACCAGAAGGTTGTGAGAACAGTGAAATAAAAAAGCGAGAAACATTTAGTTTTAGTGGATTTTAGCGTGGTTGAAACCCGGACGGCAAAATTTTCCGGTACATTTGTACATCATTTTGACGTGTTTACAAAAGCAATCATGGGCTGATTTCCCCAGTTTCTCTCGCTGTTCCCCGGCTTTTTAATATAGGTAGCTTTGATAATAATGCATAGAATATTCTCTTTTAATAGTAAGCACTTTTCAGGATATAAAAGCTTAAAATAGTCCAATAATGGCATTTGGCGGCGTTTTTTAGTCCAATAGAACCATCACTGAAAAAATTGGGCTATCTAAAATTAAGAAACTCTTTTCTCATTTGCAAAATTCCCGAATTTAGACAAAATTTCTCAAAATGTGAAAATTTCTTCTTGAATCGATCCTATTTTCAAGACCTTCTTTTGAGAAATAGGAAGTAGATTCAAGCCTAAACCATTATTCTCAATTCAAGCAAACAAATGCTTGATAGTAGATTTTTTTGACATTTTCCATGTAAAGCTCGTGGAAGAGCTTTATTTTAGCTTTAGCTTATATTGGACCGTTGTAGTAGATTAGTCAGAAGTGTCTCTGGTTCAGTGGGTAGCGCGTTTCACTGGGAAGAATGGGGTTATGGGTTCGATGTTGGGTGGATGCAAGTTTTTTTTTATTTTTGTTCAGATTCTCTTGTCTTTTTCATAAGAAAAGTTTGCTTGATTCAAGGTTACTTTTCCTTAAAGCGCTGCTATTGGCATTTCACTTGGATCAGTGTGACTAATTCTCAAATGAAGAGAAATATTTCTTGGCTGTTTTTTGTTGTCTTTTTTTCTTGATTTGAGCCGTATTTTCTTTACTTTAGCAGGCGATTTGGTTCAGTGATATTTCAACACTAAATTGTGCTTTGGTAAATGCATAGATCATGGCAACGAATGAATGCTGAGCACCCAAGAAAGTGATTATTGCAAAAAAGTGCACATAGCAAGAAAAAGTAGACGACTGACCATCATTTTCATGAGTTTGCTCCGATAACTAACTTGAAAATAATAAGGAGTGTTGCCAACTATAGGAGTCGTATAGGGTGATACTGATATCTTTTGAATAAAAAAAATAGCTCCAGCTAGCATCGAACTCATGACTATCGTATTGCCCGTCCGATGCATCAACCAATCAGCCAATCTGAAATATATTCAGCATTGCTCGTAGACACTGCAAAAGGAGGATTCTACTACCACTACTATTAAATACTACTAAGCACGGAATTCGTAGTCCTCACTTATACTTAAGGAAACCCTTAAGGGAATCCTTATTAATATTGCAATTCATAGTCGTTAATATTTTAAAAATAATTTTCATTTTTTCCGCTTCTATATACATTTTTATATTTGATTCGTCAGTTACTTTAGTTAGGCTGCTGAATTGAATTGTTTTAGTAAATGAGGTAATATCTTTGGCGCTAATAAGCATATCCTTATACTTACTCCTTAAGCAAGGGAACCCCTTTTCCTTAAGTAGGAACTATGAATTCCGCCCTTAAGCACATCCAATAAAGGCACGGTTCATGTTTAGAAAACGTTTTATGAAAGTCTTACAGCACCATCTTTAAATTTTAATTTATTTGAGCTCTTTATAGTGTTAATATTCACTGATTTATTGAAAAACCGTCCATTGATTGATTGATTGATAAAAGAATGTTACAAGTTTTCCAGAAAATGTTTAAAGGGTTATTTATCGAATCAAAATACTCCCTTAAGCGATGTTACACGTTAAAAACTGAGTTTAGTGTTACTGTACGATTGCTCGGCAGGAATGTCAAACTCAAACCCTGGTCCGGGCCAAATAATACTCTTTTCGGGTCTGGTTGAGCCGCAGGAAGAAAATTTCAAAAACTTGTACAGTCTTATTACAAAAGTTGATTACATAATATTACTTTTAACATCTGCCAGTAATTTTGGATTACTAGCGGGTTTGGGATTAATTGTGAGAACTTCCATCATTCAAAAAATGTACTTCAACTGAATGTTCTTGAAAAATTTGACAAGAATCGAAAGCGCAAAAATTCGATTAAATTAATTTGAGCCAAATTTTAGATAGATGATAGAAAAATTGTCACACCGGTCATCCAGGTCGCCCAAAACAACATCGGGAGCCAAAATTGTCAGATTAAATTAACTTCGATAGAAAGGTGGCTAAGATAAACAAAAGGTCGTTTGTGATGTTATTATAAATAAGCCCATGTACAAACACAGCTTGATAAGTATAGAGCTAAAAGTCAGGCGCATGGGCTGTTATGTTGAAATATCACATCCAGGATTATCGGAGTTTTTAAAGCTTTGCCATTTGAATCTTGATTCATATTCGATTAGGCCAAGGCCAACCAATTTTCTGTTGATTAGCCGCCTTTTAAAACCAAATAACCATTAGCAAATTGCTTGGAGTATTTAGAGAAAAATTCCGAAGATACATAGTTTAAGCTAGATAAGCCACTGACTTTCTAAAGGGTTTTAATAATATTTTGAAACTTGAGTTCAACGGCTGAATTGTACCCTTACCATTTTCACGATTTTAGTTTTGATACCTATTGTGCTGTTTCGACGTGCCTGCTATCGGGTATCTTTAACGCATTAAAAGTTGGGTGAAGCTCGGCTTTTATAAATATTAAAGGTACGTTGTCCTCGGCCGCACGACAGCGACTCGCTCATTCCATATAAAAACTCGTTTTTGGAACATTACGCTATCAGCTCTCGTAAGAAGGATTTTCTTGTTCTTCTTATCGTTACTAGCGACACTTATCTTACCGTCCGCCATATAGCGGACACATATCGGAAAATATCGGAAACACAAAAGTTCTCCCTATGAGAACGGATAGCAGAACAAGCCTCGTTTTTCTCTCATTTTAAAAACGAGTTTTTATATGGAATGAGCGAGTCGCTGTCGTGCAGTCGTGTCGAGGAAAATGTAAGCTTTTTTGTCTCTTGTTCCTATTCTCTTCGATGGAGTTAAATATCCCACCATCTATGTAAATGATTCTGTATATGTTTGATAAATGAAACCCAAAAACCACACTACTCTTCATTTTGAAGAATTGCATTAAAATGTATTGATAGACCAAATTTAGCAACCACAAAAACACTATCCATAATTTCGAATAAAAACATTATCTTTTTCGCTACTTCATCAGTGACAATTAAATTATCTCTTCTAAATCCGCTAATCTACCCTTCTACCTGCGCCGCGTTCTTAGCAAAATCCTCTTTAACATGACATTTGCATCCGACCCAGCATTTTATCACACCTGTAAATATCACCCTAGTTTAATAGATCCCTCAATATAACTTGCCGTAATCTGACTCGCCGTCATAAAACGTTTTTTCTAGGAGAACCAACTACTGCAATCTTCACCATAATCTTTGGTGTTGTTGTTACCCCTTCGACAACTTGTTCTACAATATTTTAAAATCAGGTAAATGTGTATTTGGTGGATTTATTGACAATGTTATTATAATGATGATTCTGTACTTAACTCTAAACGCGGGACATAGTCTTCCAAGAAGGTAATAGCGATAATGTCAAGAGAGGTTCTAGTTCTTTTAAGAATTTAGTCAGAGATTGGAATGAGGGTGCGGTAAATGACTGTATAGTTGACAAGGTTGATACTATATTAATGGACGTTTGAAATTAGCGACCTAATAGGGATAAACAGGTTCACATAAAACACTAAATGATGAAAACTGCGGAGGCAATGTTGTCTTGCGCAATCGATTAACTTAGAAATGTGAAGTGAAATAATGCGATGCGACTCTTCGTTCCTAATACATAGTTACATTATGAGGATTTCATAATTTGATAAAAACACATAAAACACAGGCAGGGACGGAATCAGGGCCCGTTTGGTGGGAGGCCCACGAGATTAAGGGTATTTTGATAAGGTTGGCTCTATATAAGGAATAATTACAAACCCTTCAAGCTCATAGTTTTCCCGAAGTTCGTAGGTACTACATTGTCTCTACTATCCCGATTTGTTAGGCGACCAAGAATGTACTGTGAATGGCTGATAACCATGAATCTGGGAAGTATGTACATAGTAGATATTGATTCTGTAGTCAATCTGTCGTGCTCTGTGGCCGTGATCGTTCGGTCGCCACTCTGTGAAATAGACACTCATAGAGAAACGTGTTTCCAAACTCGTCACGACTCGTCGCAAGTTTATTATTCAACAAACAACAACAAATACCTATATGTATGCAGCAGTAAAATGCAGGTTTTTTCTTTAAATATTCTATGTACATGTTACTCGATTATTTTTGAAAAACTCAGGGAAAAGTACCTACTTTCTCTTGGTCCCATGCCCATCCAGTACTGAAAACGGCCTATTCGAGAGACTGTAGCAAGAGAACGTGGGTGACTATGGGGGGTCTTGACCCGACCCCCCATAGTCACCCTGTCTGTCGATTTAAACCAATTTAAAAAATAAAGATTTATCGACCCTTAAATATAAAATAATTAAGAACAAAACAAAAATTGGGAACATTTGGGTTCCCTTGTCATAGGCTGAATTTTCGTTGTCTTCTTATCGACACGAGCGGCGCTTACTATACCATTTGGGCATCGTTCGGTCGCCACTCTGTGAAATAGACACTCATAGAGACACTCGAGATTCCAAACTCGGCACGACTCGTCGCAAGTTTATTATTCAGAAGAAGATGATAAGAAATATTCTTCTTCTTCTTATCATCTTCTTATAATACTTCTTCTTCTTCTTATAATACTTAGGACATGCAAAATTAAGATATTTTGTTTCGTAGACGGTAAGCAAGCGAATTTTGATATGGAACGTCAAATTATGTCGTTTTACTTCAAACAATATGCTAAAACTCTCTATTGTTTGCATCGAATACAGTAATTTTCATAGAATTCCCAATTTGTGAATATTATGTTAACAGCAAAGTCCCGTTTTTTTAATTGTTTGACTTATTGGAAAGGTAACTTTTAGATTTTAGTAAAGTAAGTTTAAATGTACTCGCTGAGGATGACGGTTTTTTTGTCGAAATGCATCCGAACACATAAAAAGTTTATTGTAAATAATTAAAGTTTATAATAAACATTTTTAAAAGCAAAATCAATAAGGTGGCTTTTAAATTTAAAAACATTCTATTCAATCTTGGATTTTCCGGTTTAAATCAATTTTGTCGTTTTTTTACTATGTACATTAAAAATTGTTAAAATCATTCCCAAAAATCTTTTTTTTTTCCAACAGTTACTTGCCATTCTTTTGCCATACATTGTCGCTTCATTGTCCATTGAAAAGTTCTCGGATACAAGGTAACCATTATAATATTCTCGCAAAATCAAAAAGGCAAGTCATCAGAAGAGAGAGAGAGAGAGTAAGCTCAACCAAATGTTTATGTCGGCCTTTAAGGTTAGGGGCGCATCACCATCGTTTTACCCAGGGCCACCAGAATGCTAAGGACGGCCCACGCTAACCTGTTTCTATGCATATCGAGCCCGATTGATTCAATATGGCGGAATTAAAATATTTTAAAGTCTAGTTTGGCTGCCTTCCCAGCAAACAATTTCTATCGTCCGCGATACGAGTTCAATTCGCCTGATAGAAAACATTTCTCGAATTTCATATCGTCTTCGGATTAAAGGCGTCACTCCCTTCGTGAAGGAATAGTGACCGATATTAATTCGCCAGGATGATAATTTGGCGATAATAGACTAATACATAGAAAAAGTGAAAAAAATTTTTTTTTTTATTTTTCCCTTTTTTCTAATTTTTTTCTTCTATTTTATCCTTAACTTTTTTTTACCTTATTTTAACTTTACCTTTTTACACTTTGCTTCTACTGGGAATCGAACCGGGCACCTATCGTTTCGTAGTCCTACGTCCTACACCTGAGCTATCTAAGATAACAAATTATGGGAATAAATTAGTCGTTTTATTTTTTGACAATTTCATCATTCTCTCGTTGTGAGGGATTACTATTTTATCATCCTTGCAAAAATAAGACGATATTTCGTCCTGACATATTGATGACAATAAAATGATTTTTCGTCGGGGAGACAAGTCTACGATAAATTTTTCACTTGAATAATATCGCTTTCGAATCATTTTTGTGATTTTTCGAAAAAATCGATAAAATTGTTTGCTGGGTTAATGTAAACAATAGTTTTTAAACTTTTAATTTATATTGCATAATAAAAACAATCAAATAAAAAAAATATTAAAACCTATATTCTCAACTGCTTGATTTATGTAACTATCTATGTGAAAGTCATATGCATGATTAATTGCTAAGGACTTTGACCACTTTTTGTGTTATAATTAAATATTTATTTAATATACATGTGCACATAATGTTACGTCAATGAAGCTCAGATGACTACTTCTGAATAGAAGTTTTTATCAAACTATCAAAAGGAAAGCAAGTATGGACCAATCTTAACTAGATACTACAGGAGACTAATTTCTGACCCTATTCTTTACATTTTTGTGTTTTCAATTAAGTCCATATTTTGTGCACGACTCCCAAAAGATGAAAGATTTGCGAAATCTCCACTAATATGGCGCTAAGCTTGTTTTACACTATTCATATTGAAATCAACCTAAGCACATATGAGAATCCAATATTCCCTGTACATTCATCTGCTTCTCCATAATGTCGGCATTTCGGACTTTTTTTCATATTATGCGCCACCTGAATACAACAGATACCTAATTACCGTGGGATTCTCAAACAAATTTCTCAACACTCCGGTGACACAAAAGTGTAGAAATTGTCGCGACAGCCACGGCTATACTATACAACAATAAATTTTAACTATGTTATAAATTCTGTCTGATCTAGTTTTAATCTGTTTTTTTTTTACGTCGCAACAATAGTATCTAATACATTGCATGCTTAAAAAAGTTCAATCGATTTTTATCTAAATTGAAACAAAAGATTCAAATCTCGTTGATGGCATGAAACAAATCATTAGCATTTCAATTATTTCTCTGTATTTATATTAGGTATAATAGATAATAGCATTTTAATCTATATTAAGTTACTAGATGGAATAAATTATAATTTTTTAAGCGTGTATTATTGTATGCTTTAGAACCATTGTCTAGACGGCGCGCAGATAGTGCCTAAAAAACTAGCATAGAGGCAAACATTTTTGGAGATGTGCGATATCGTCACCCAAAATTGGAAGGTGACTAAACCTTTTGTCTTATGGTGTCGATTATTATTTTGAATATTGTATAGCAATTTTCAAGTTGAACCGGTACAGGTGAAGGTGGTTTGTATTTATTGTCGATTAACAGACACGTTAGCGCAAAAAAGATAATCTGCAATCAATAGTATCTATCTTGCTGTATAACAAGTTGGGTTTCTATATCTATATTCGAAACGCTTCTTTGTTTTACTTGTTTTGTATGTAAAAGAAATATTAATTTTAGTATGTCATAGAATTTTTTATCGTATCATTTTTATCATCTGTTTTGTGTGCTTAAAGGGGTTCAAGATATTTGTATGCAAATATGTTTATTTTAATGAATAAATCATTTTTTTTCTACCGATATTTTAGACATGTGAGAATTTTTGAAATTGCCAAAAGTCAGTAAAAACAAGTAGATAATGTGTTTAATAATTTTTTGAAATACTTCAAAACTGTTCCCATCCGCAAAATATAAACGAAAGTGAGGATTTGTTGAAAAATCTGTAATTTATTATGCTCAAACAAGTCGTGAGCCATAAGACAAGTTATGTAAACAACGATATTCACATATGAATGTATCATATATCCACAGCTACCTTTATGGTGGTTTTAAATCATTTAACGGTTAGTATATTGAATAGATTTGATTGGATTCGCATATGTCTAGTGTTGGTATTAGTGATTTTATGCTGTTTTAATGATAAATTTAAGACAATGGTTACGATGACATCAAAATAGAATGCAAATGGATGAGGAAAAGTTTAGCGGAATTGTGACAAACGTTTGGTTCGGGGCTAAATTCCACTGTGTTGTTTTGATAGAAAGAAGAGCGGATATAGCAACAGACGTATGTATGCAACAACAAATACCTACATATATGTATGCAGCAGTAAAATGCAGGTTTTTTCTTTAAATATTCTATGTACCTGTTACTCGATTATTTTTGAAAAACTCAGGGAAAAATACCTACTTTCTCTTGGTCCTATCCAGTACTGAAAACGGCCTATTCGAGAGATTGTAGCAAGAGAACGCGGGTGACTATGGGGGGTCTCGACCCGACCCCCCATAGTCACCCTGTCTGTTGATTTAAACCAATTTAAAAAATAAAGATTTATCGACCCTTTAATATGAAATAATTAAGAACAAAACAAAAATTGGGAACATTTGGGTTCCGTTGTCATAGGGTGAATTTTCGTTGTCTTCTTATCGACACGAGCGGCACTTCCACTTACTATACCATTTGGGCATCTCCCATATAGCAGAAAATATCTGAAATGCAAAAATTCTCCCTATGAGATCGTCTCTTTTAAAATAACCCACAAAGTGGACGAAGGTGCATGTAATGTAGCATACTGGCAACAGGAGCTTAGGCTTTTAGGGTAGTCTCAGCGCCCACTCTAGATACTACTCTTATTGAGTATGTTGATCGATAATTGTGAACATGTGGAAAAGTTCTTGGGATATTTGAAAAAGATCTCGTGCATCTTGTACACTGGATCACTTCCTGTGATCTACCGTCCTTAGTGTTAAAAAATGGATTTTTAAGTAATAACCTAATATCATATACCTTAAACGGCTACTTAATGCTGGAAAGTTAGAGTGGGCATTGTGCAGGGCGATAGGCAATGGCCAGTCACTTTCCTTTTTTGGGCACCATCTGCCGCTAAATATGGCAAAATAATGGACCTGGAATGGCCGCATATTGTCAATGGTAGTTGATAATGAGCCGCACGTATAACAATTTCATGCTGATTATACTGCCAGCGCCCAAGTTCAAAAGTATCCAAATTTGAACGGGACTGTCGAAATAAATGACTGACGAAATAAATATTCACATTTCAAAGCTGTAACCCAGGTCTTAGTATATGCTAACTCTTGATTTTTGTCAATAGTCGGAGCACATCAATTTCCAATCGTATGATCCTAGGTCTATCTTTTTTTTTATGTTTGGATTTTAAGCTATCTGTACTATACTATATTAGCAAATTTTTCCTTTAGAATGTCAAAGCCTATTCGTATACTATTTTGTACGACATGTTAAAACTCTCTATTATCGTAAGACTATGCGCCAACTTTGAGAAAAACCGCCCAAGCACATTCCTTTCGTAGAAGTTGCGAGAAAATTGAGATGAAAAAATAGGTTTTAGTCTCAAATAACGAAAATTTGACTTTGAATCTTGTACAAACTAAACCGTTTAATGGATTTTAAAACAGTTAAAATTTGTTAGCTTTGACGAACCTTTAATTTAAGTATTCTAGCTACTGAGAGATATGTTAGTGGTCTAAGGAAATACATTTTTAGAAAACTCATTGAATGCCCGCCACCGGTAAAGGGTTAAGATTTCGGGATATGCTATTTGATACACCTTTTTCGCTGGAAATCATCAGGGAAATAATTTTCCAGTCCGTTTACGTGACAGTTTTTCATATAAATTTTATAGCTTTTGCTTAAGGGTTGCATTTAAAGGACTGTATCTCGGGACCTATTAACCCCACGGAACTAATCTTAGCCTTTCTCCATAGAGATCTAATTTCAAAAACGATAATTTTTCTAGATATTATCGGAAAATCGAAAAACAAACGGAAAATAAGGAGGTTTTTGAAGGGTCTTCTCAGTTAGCTCAAGGTTTTCTGGAAATTTACCGGTCGATCGACAGTTTGCTCTTACTACATTTCTATTTGAATAATTGTACATATAATTACAGTTAAAAAAATATGGAATTAAGAAGAAGAATTGAAAGTTGAACCAAAAACTTTTTAATGCAACTAAATACGAAATCTCCGGAATGAATCAATGCGCGGACCCTAACGCATCTTTACTTCCAAATTTGCTATCGGTAATAATATTTAAAAGAAAAAAAAAACGATTGCTGGAAAACTGCCTTGCTTCTCCTGTTAGCAGGAGTTGTTCTGGCCAGAAATGAAACTGAGGAATACCATTGATTCGAGGTGCTGCAACAAAATTCTTAGTAAAAATTTATCAAAATTTTAATGCATACGTAAGCGACGAAGTTCCTACACCAGAAAGAGAGTGACAGTTTTTATTTATTTTTATACCTACATATGCATTTTTTTATACCCTTCGCTTACTAAGCGAAAAGGGTATATTAACTTTGTCATGAAGTTTGTAACGCATTGAAGGAAGCATCTCCGACCATACAAAATATGTATATATATGATCAGCGTGACGAGCTGAGTTGATTGGACGATGTCCGTCTGTCCGTCTGTCCGTCTGTCTGTCTGTCTGTTGCGACGCGTTTTGCTCGGCCAGTTTAAAAGCTATGGAGCTGAAATTTTGCACAAAGGCTTCTTTTTGTTGCAGGCAGTTTGTATGTTTGAATCGGTAAAATCCGACAAGGGGGTCGTGGGGCTGCCATACAAACCTACTCCCCAAAATTAGGTTCTTCTTAGAAAAACTTTTTTATTTATGCACCAATTTCAATCAAATTCCATACAAATGTGTTTTCATAGCTGACACACAACATATGTAAAAATCGACCAAATCGCACAATGGGGTCGTGGGGCTGCCATACAAACCTAGTCCCCCAAATTAGGCTCTTCTAAGAAAAACTTTTTTATTTTCTCATCGATTGCAATCAAATTTCGTGCAAATGTGTTTCTAGTGATAGCACGAAACATATGTAAAAATGGACCAAATCGGACAATGGGGTCATGGAGCTGTCATACAAACCTAGCTCCCCAAATTAAGTTCTAAGAAATTTTTTTTTATTTATACACCAATTTCAACCAAACTTCACACAAATGTGTTTCCATTGATGACACAAAACATATGTATGAATAGATGGAGTCGGACCATGTGGTCATGGGGCTACCATACAAACCTATTCCCCCAAATCAAATTTTACTAAGAAAAACCTTTTTATTTGCATACAAATTTGAACCGAACCTCATGGAAATGTATTTTGATTGATGTTACAAAAGATATGCAAGAAAGAAATTAATCGGACCATTGGGGTCATGGGGCTGGCATATAAACCCAACCCCTAAATTAGGTTCTTTGTCCACCAATTTCAACCAAATCTCATAGACATATGTTTTAATTGATGCGACAAATATACGTAAAAATTCAAGGAAAGGCCATGCGTTCATAGGGTTGCCGTACAACCCCCCCCCCCCCCCCCCGACACACACACTTCGTTTTTGGTTTTTCTAAGAAACCCACGTCCACCGCTTCCACCAATAAATCTTCACCCAGCATACTTATGTGAAAATTCAAGGAAAAGCATGGAAGCGGGGAGAATTGAACACAAGTCATAGGAACGCCAGAAAAAACTTTTAGCCCGGGGGGAGCGAAGGGTATCCAAATTTCGGCCGCGCCCGAAATTAGCCTCGGTCTCGTTTTAGTGTAAAAGGGGTTTCAGAATTCAGACCATCGACAAGGTTTACTAAGTCCTAAATTTAGTTAACAGTGGTACCAGGGGCGGCGCATAAGGGCCCGCAGGGCCCGCGTGGCGGGGGGGCCCACGGGATTTAGGGGCCCAAATGCCAAATGGAATATTTCTGGAACCATAAAAACAGCACGACTATACGAATAAAAATATTCCGGCCTAGATATTTTTTGTAGACAAGTCGAAGTCAGAACAAATGCTCAATTTGCTGTTCCTCTTTCCCCATAGGTCCCTTAGATCTCCCTCGTCGCTCAAAGCATTTCATATTGTTCTAACATTTTTGAAAGTTCAACAGGCAATCTATATCCTCAGATTTTAGCCAAAAAAATCTTCTGTGTGAAAAAAGTTTCTCTATATTTTATTAATCATTCATAATGAAGGAAAACTTTAACCTTCTTTCATAATTCACTTGAACAAAAGCTCAAAACCAGTGCATTTTCCATAAATACATGTACAAAATGAAAACGCATGTTTTTGTGAAAAGATAAGTTAAACTTTCAAAATTGTTCTGCTTAATTTACTCTACATTTTTTTAAAAATAAGATGTCGGCTTTCGGCTCTATGAACATCTGATAAATCTCCATCACAGAATAAATTTGATCCTGGTATGCCTGTGGTATTTGCTGTAACTGTAGCTGCGGTTTGTAATCCGAGCCACCCAATTCCTTCCAAGTACCATATGGCAAAAACGATCCTTTAGGTCCCTCTGCAAATAGACTATCTTAAAATATTTTTGAAGATATAACGTTCTCTATTAACACTAGAAGGGTCAGAGCCGTCAATTTGACGGTTTTGTGATTTAAATCATCTATATCTTCTAAACTACGATGTTTTCAGCTTTCATGTTTATTGACTTTTCCTAAAATATGTATTTGATCATATATTTGAATAGAAATAAAAATAAAAAATTTTAGTTTGTGAGATATTTCTTGTTATACCTATTAGGGTCAGAACCGTCAAATTGACGGTTAAGGCTTATCAGCCCAAAAAATCCATAAATCCGTCGTTAAAAATGTTTGATTGTAGTTAGAGCGCTCGTAAGAGAACATAATCGTTAATACAGGTTTCCTACTTGAAGTTTTTGTGATATTGTGCGCTTTTGCAGCGCTTGAGTTCACTAGCCTAGGCTACGGTCTTAGTCATTTTCATGGTCCTTGGCGTGCTTGTTTGCCCAGTTATGATCTGTTGTAATGCAATAAAGAGTACGTTGCGTCAGTACTGATACATTTTCCAAAATTAATGCAAGCCAGGGATAAAGAGTAATGTCGAGATAGAACAGGAGTTTCTTGAAGCGTTCAAGACAACGATCTCACGGGCACCAGAAAAATTTATGGCGCTTATGCTGAAATAACTGGTAGCCAGTGAGTAACTAAAGTAAAGTAAAATACTAAGGTACTCTAAAATACATTTAGAACTCCATGTCCAGAAATCCACTGCAAAGAAATAAGACTACTACATATGAAAGTAGTGCCACGATCAGCCCTGCTATATGTAATATAATCCACTTAGTTCTGACTTTTTGCTGGGCATCCTAGACGCTTTTGGAAAGTATCACATCCTTCCATGGTATGTGTAGAGTTTCAATACTAAATCCATGACGCTTGCAATCTCTTTTTGGTGATGAGACAGCTATATGACCATTGACCACAAATTGAACCTTTGTCAGTCCTACCGAACGAGTGGAATTCATATATTTAGTTGACATCCTGCCGAGCAACCCTTGCCAGGTTTGCAAAGCGATCCTAATTTAGCTGTCCGAAATTGTCTCCCTCTTCATGATCGAATCACAGTTCCGTACAATCAAAACGGTTCGTACTTGAGGCGTTGACTGCGATTACTTTACAATCATCGGGTATGTCGCTAGGAGTAACACTGGCTCTTACCTTTCATACTTCAACCTACACAGTGGTCTGAAAAGTAGATGTCACATATTCAAATATAAATAGTTTTACCAAAAACAGGTTTCGGTCTGAGATGTACTCGGGGTAAACGCTCTTAGCTACGGGGCGGTTTGCTTTTATTACTAAAGACCTACACCCTGTATAACTGGATAGAGCTAAAGCAACAAGCGAAAAGGATCGCCGGAGGATATCAGTGTAAATATGCATTTCAGGACGACTGGAAAAGAATTCAACTATTACTTTTTTATCATCTGTAAAAGGCTGTTTGAGAAGAATGTGCTATTAGTCATACTTAAAAAAAATAATATTTCTACAAATTTCGCTAAAAAAATATTCAGAAATACGTTAATTTCTAATTAAAAGTAAGATAACGTCTTATGTATTTATTTGTATAAGCATTTTATATTTATATAAGTACCATTTCAGCTGTAAACACCTTGCCGTCAAATTGACGGCTATGACCCTTTTAGGTATATAAAATTCCTGACCCTTCTAGTGTTAATATTTTTGAAGATATAACGTTCTCTATTGGATCTTTAGACCGGACTTAATTCCTGTCCACTTTGAACATCAAATGCAAACACGAACAAAATAGTTCGCGAGTGGTTAAAAAATTAGTTCAAACTAATTAGTACGGCCTGTATATGTCTTTGAAGACTAAAATATTTGATCTTGCTAGCGGTATATACGCGGTCATTAGGGCTCTGGTACGGAGGCCACATTTGGTTTGAATGGAGTCTTGTTAAGGGTTTCAGGCTGTGTTACGGCGTCTAACATCTGGAATAAGACCTACTAGTATCGTGGAGAAATTACCGAACTGGGTGGGCCCACGAACGTGATGTGAGAGTTTATGCTAAACTTGTAGGAAACTGAGGTTTTCAACGAAATAGAGGACATACAATTTTTTGTTACTTAATACAGCACAGCATAGTTGTCGTATGTAACAGAGGCTTTTCTAAAATATATTTTATACACTGAGAGAAAATACACGTTCTGTAATCAAGAATGTTTGTTCTTAACGTTTACATTTAACACTAGAAAATCTTAAAACAACTCTGTTTCGCTTTAATTGAGTACAAAACTGTTATATTCTTATTTAATGAATAGATTTTATTGGTTTAAGTACGCCCAGAGTTAAAACAGAGCAGATTGCTGTGTTGAATTCAATAATTAAGAAAAAAACGTTGTTGATTTCGTCTTCAAATCGTAGGCCCCCGCGTTCGAATCCCACTGTAGACGGGTAATGTTTTATGCTTTTCGGAGCGTAATGAGGTTAATTTAATGTTTTGCAGCACTAATAGTGCCAATGCTAATGCTGGGCTGCGTGAACCTTTTCATAAAAAAAAAAAACGATTGATGAAATCAATAATTTAGTGAACTTACAACAAGAACGCCATTCTCAATATAAGAAGGCAAAGAGTAAAAACAAACCCTTAGCAAAATTATTTCTTAATTTTAGTAGAAACACTGTAACGTCAAAAAGATCTGATTTAAGCGTGTTTTCGATTGATGCACTCTGCTTTTCTCTCAGTGTAGGGGGGCCCAATCAAGAAGTCGGCGGGAGGGCCCCGAGTGAAGTTGTTCCGCCACTGAGTGGTACCATACCTATTGTACTGCAATTTGAATAATTGAAGTAGATTCTACGATGTATTATGAATTTAATGGCATACGATTTAATCTAGTTGGCGGGGTTTGACTCGATTACTTTAGTGGTTTTATTAAATGCTGTCAGTGGTGTGAATCCCCTCTGACTGGAAAAAAGTTGCGACATGCTTAGACCAAAGGGGCAAGTCGCGTTAGAAGATGTTAGAAAATGACACTATCACATAAACTGAAATCGGGGATCTATCATAGGCGTTGAAATTTGGACAGATTTCTTATGATAAACTTTTGTGTCCTCCATTACACAGTCATATTTCTATTATCATATCCTTAAGCCTACTCGATTCATTCGGTTTACATTTTCACATATGCACTTAACGAAATCAAGTAGTGTTAAGCATATGATAATATCTTTTGTAATATATATGACTGTGTAATGGAGCCCTTACGAATCCATTCATAATATCAATTTTTTTTTTACAAAGAACGGTTTGTTTCTGAAATCGTAAATAATAATTTGATGGCTTATATGTCGGTGCGGGACTAATATTCACCTGGGTTTCAAATGGTATAAATTGTCAATTCAAAAAGATATGTTCGAATTAAGAATTTAATTGGTTTTGTGTCTTGCTGACTGATAAATTAACTTAACAAACCATCTACAGTACTCAGTGATGAGTGAATTTAGTGAATCAAGAATAAGCCATTATGATTCTGCACTACTGCATAAAGAAGATAAACCCAAAAATATGTATACAAAAATAAAGATGACTTTTAGAATTAAGCTATCAATTTAAATTCACATTCCACTATACATTTTCCCAGTTCCGAATTTTGCATATAAACTTTCCCACAGTCATAAATAACATTTGTCCACAAGAATTGCCGAAAATTTGACAATTTACTATCATAGAAGAATCTAAATCCCTGCTCTGTTCAAATCAGCACATACTAAAAGATCACTATGAAAAACAGCTGCTTGCAAAAAATGCACTAAAATACATAAATTAAAATTCATCACTTTGTCAATTTAAAGAGACGTCTTCAATCGGCCCAACAACATCGTCATTGTACGGTCGAGTTATGAGCATGAAGTATTAAAATCTTCTGAAATGTTGCTCAATAAAATCAAAGGTGAGGGGAGTTTTGTTTTGTATCTCCATGCAATATTTGTTTCCATCATGTCTAATATCTAGCATGATAAATGAGATTCAAACTTAATACATGCATCACTGATGGTATCACGAAATTTGAAATTTTGTTTTACGTGTTCTTATTCCAGTAACGCCTCCGCAAAATAATGTTAAAAGGCTTGCCGAAAAAGTCATGAATGATATATGATATGGTTATGGATTGTATAATAAATATGGGTGGACTGTTTAGTGTGTATTAGTTTTCATAATAAAATATAACGCCATTGGCACTGTGTAATAGCACATGCAATTCTCTAGTATGTTATGCATTTCCATCTTGAAAAGAAAGCTTCCTCCCTTTATTTCATGTAGCAGTTTTATAAGAATGAATCCCGCGTAAGAGTGTCTCTGTAAATAGCGTTTTTCAGGGAGTTTTTTTTTAATTTAAAATCAATTCCTTTATTTAGTCATAATATTGATTTTATTGTGTGTAGAACATCGACAGTAGTCTATATTAAGGTACGTTGTCCTCGACACGACTGCATCGGCTCTAGCGACAGCGACTCGCTCATTTCATATAAAAACTCGTTTTTAGAATGAGAGAAAAATGAGTTTTTATATGAAATGAGCGAGTCGCTGTCGCTAGAGCCGATGCAGTCGTGTCGAGGACAACGTACCTTTAGAAAGAATATATTATCAGCGGTTGCCAAAATGAAAATTTTAGTTTGCGAAGTTTTATTGTGTTCTGCCAACTGGTCATTGCAAAGTCCGGCGCCTGCTCTAGCATTTACGGTGCCCCGGAAAAGACGACAAATTGCCGCCCCTTCGGTACTGTACCAAACAGATTGATAGTATAGATATCCAGACAATCTAGAGCAGTGGTTCCCAATCTTTTCAGTTCGTGCCCTCCCTGCGAAGTCTGCTGATCCTGGCACCCCCCAAGAAAATAGCTGTGCAAAAATTGCCGTTGGACAGGAATGCTTTTAATGTTATATGTAAGTTTCAGGATCTATGTTCGCATTTTAAATTGTTGAACATTTTTTTGTTAGTGCAACCCATATTTTAAACTACTGGAATTTTTTTAGAAGTATTTAAATTTCGTGATCTCCGCATGCTGAATTTTGTCGTGAGTTCGGCCGTCACCATATGGCTTCAGTGATACCAAAAAACCAAAATCCGCAAGATTTTTACTAAAGATTCATTCTATCCATACAAAAACTTGCGGTTCTTTTCAGAATTGCGAGCTTTGTCAATTTGAATCAGCCATATCATCAGCTGTGGTCATCTAACGGATTTAGTAGCAGTGATTTTTTTAATGGAGGAAAATAAAATTGTCGGCAATTTGCAGCAACTGATTACCCCTGTTGAGTTTCGAAAGAAATTCGAGTCAGAATGGTTGGTATTGAAGGAAACCATGATTCACAAACGGCATCAACATTAGAGTTATGCTCGCGCCCCTCTTCCCTAATCGTCGCGTCTCATTAAGAGGTGGGCCCCTGAGTTTGGGAATAACTGATCTAGATGTATAGAATTGTTGTTGTAGAATCGATTCAAAGGGGTTTTTGCTCTTGAATCAAGTGCTTGTACTCATAGTCGTTGCTGCAAAACAATTTACATATAGTGAATCCAGCTGACCTAAGAGCAAAAACATTCTGCTCGCTTTCATTACTGACCTCCTGCAGTTGTTTTCCGTAAATTCCTTAAAAACTTCAATTAGCCTGGTCGCTTCAGGCTTTTCAATGTGCATGGCTTATTTTCATAAATGCATCTGGAGAATTTTTAAAGAGATTTAGTTAAATCGGGGGAACCTACACTCTATGAAGTTTTTACTCTTATAATAGAAGGAAACTTTGTTCCTTTCTATTATAATAGTGAAATTACTCTGCAATCTAAATTTGCAAATCAAGTGTAATTTTACATAAAAAAATGTTTAAAAAAGTACTCCAATATATTCGCAAATTTACACCTCGCTATGTGTAAAAACACTCCGTAATAATAGGAATATAAAACGATTTCCACCTGGAATTCGTAATATTACATATTTTTCACTCTTTTTTTTCGTTGTAAAGATTTAACTGGCGAACCTTCTCACAGGCGCGCACAGAGGGTGGGGAAAAAGGACAGTGGTCTCGTAGTGTGCATACGTCTGCAAAATTATTACGCGAATTGATGTCAGATAAATTTTATTTAAATCTCTATTTATCTTGTTTTGCGTTATTCAACGCATTTCTAGGACCTTATAGGATTTCCCTTCACCTACTTTTTTCAATTCAAATTGCTAAATCTAAAATTGGCACGGATCTTGATATATTTTAGGTGTTGAGATCAACAGCACACTCTGCCGAAATTTATCTAATTAATCGGTATTAATCTAAATCTGAGTGTCCTCGAACTATGTGTGTTTTATAAAGAAAGTGTTAACTAAGAAACTGAAAACGATGGATCCTCTTTAAATTACTATTTCTTATTTAGTTTCCATAAACTTATATTTATTCAAGTCTCTCTCTGATTGTTGTTAACTCATTGTAGTCTTATCTGTAACTATGCTCTCGAACTAGCAAAATTTCTCAACGTTTTCTACTGGTTTGGTTTTATACTTTTGTTCTCCTATGGATCAGTGCACACTCGGTCTTAGTAACGTTTATGAAGAAATAAGAATTTCGAATTTTGCAATGCCATCAGCAGTGACAGAACAACACTCTGCGCCCTCCCGCCAACTTCTAGAGTGGGCCCCCTACACTGAGAAAAAAAGTAAAGTGAAATCAATCGAAAACACTCTTGAAGGTCGATCCACACTTTTCAGTCATCAGTCAAAGTCACTTTTCATACAAGTTAATTGATTGACTGACAATCTGTATGAGAAATTACTGTGACTGCGACTGATGACTAAAAATTGTGGATCGATCTTAAACCAAGTATTTTGAAGTTTTTCTACTAAAATTAAGAACATCGTACTTAATAAGAGCTAGTTTGACTCTTTGCATTCTTACATTGAGAATAGCGTTCTTGTTGTAACGTTTATTAAATTAATGATTTCATCAATTGTTTTTTTTTTTTTATAAAAATGCTCACGCAGCGCATCATTGACCTCTATATGTGTTAGTGATGTTTAAGCATAGCAAATTACCTACGCCTACAATGAGATTCGATCCCGCGAACCTATGATTCGAAGACGAGCGCCATATCTATCTACCTTAATGCCGCTCTCTCAGGTACCAGCATCCTATGGCATCCTGTAGTAGGAACAACATTTATAGAGTTTCCAGAGTTCTTTTTCTCAAAGGGGCCACTTTTATTTATATGCCCCGGGCCCCGTAAATCCTCTGTGCGCGCCTGCTTTTCAAATAATACAGTTATCAATAAAACTATATTTAACGCCATATAAAATATAAACAAGTATCAGTCGAGTTTTCCTGATCAGAATTTCCTCTACACGGGAGGTTGTAATATGGTATTTTTTGTGCAATCTGAACACATGAGTTCTAAATGCACAGAATTTTTGGAAAAATGTGTTACACTGTGCTAAGTACAGCCGACTGAAGTATGATAACTGGAGACGCTACAAAAAATGAGTAAAACTTCAACTGCACGTTGTAAAAATACACTACTAAAAATTAGAATTAAACACATAAACGTTGTAAAAATGCACCAGAAAATCTGAGTTATACACAAGTGTAGCGTAAAAATACATTTCACACCGATTTTTGTGTGATTTTCTTATTTTACACAGAAATTGTTGAAAAATGCACTCTTCATGTGAATAAGCGGGAAAAAGTGTAAAATTGCCGCATTTTCAGCGGAAAATTAAATTCACTTTTTAGAGTGTAGCCAAATTCCGATATTAGCTTGTCCGAACACAAATTAGGAAGTTCTGGCAATTTGTTCTGATGTGGTTCGATTGCTAAAATCCAAATCACCTTCTTCGCAGTTTGCCCTCCAATCAGGGACGCACCGAGCAAACATTTGTGAAAAGTAAAATTTGCCGACTACATTTGAAAATCCACCAAATTAGAGGTACGGAAATTTCGTTTTATCGAAATAAATGCGAATTTCGACGAAAATAGCTCTTTTGAGGCGGCCCCAGACCGACCTGAGTGCGGCAAACACCGCACAAAAGATTGATACGAAAAATCGTGCAACTGCAGTGCAGCAGTGTGGTTGGGCGACTCCAAGGTATCATTCTTGGAACCGGTCTTTTGTGCGGTGTGTGCCACACTCCGGTCGGTCTGGGGCCGCCTTTATGCGAATAAATGCGAAATATTATAATTTGAACTTTTTCCACAAAAAAAGTTTATTATCTCCAATGTCAATGATTGGAGATAATTTTTCATCTGTTTTTTTTCAGACGTTTTCCGTTAATAAGACTAGAGAAATTGTTAAATGCAGAGAGTTCGCTGATTGACGCGAGCACGATGGCTTGCCATACACCGAGCACTTTAGTTGGAGGTTTGATGAATGAACTTTGTTTTCTGCAATGCGATTTTTTTCAGAAAGAGTTTTTCTCGTTGTTTCTCGGTTTGAAATGAACTTTACAAAAAAAAATATAAAAGCGTAACGATATTTGCGAAATATGCCTCAGCAGTTTCTCGTTCTACTGTTACCGTAAGTCCTTGAGGAGTGGTCTTGTCGACTAGTATCTATGTGTGTTGTCTGAATTCGGATGCAGTTGGCAGACACACTTCATATACTGAATAATAAACACGCGACGTTTTTTTTATGCTACGCGAGTTTTGAACAGTCATTTAATTGTGAATCTACAGAATTTCTAGAGTTTAGAAAATTAAAATAACAACAAGAAAATTTACAAAACTAGGTTTTTATGCGAATTTCAGGAAAATTTCCAATATCCCAACTTAGTTTATGAGCAATTCATGTTTTTTATTCGCCAAATGTCCGTACGTCTAATTATAATATATTTTTTGAGCGTTCATGTAAACATCGAAAAATACAAAGATAGTAACACGAAGAATTGTGTGAATATAAAGAAATGTGATTCAACCATAGTTGAGTTGTGACAATCCGTAACCTAATTTTGGACCATCGCTCCACAATTCGATGTTATTATTCGATGTTTGCAGAAAACATTATAGCATCAAATTGTCTAAACGTTCTTCCCCCATTAACGTTCGAAAATAATTGATTATTAATCTTAATTTACTAAATGATCGTTCGCTCGAAGCTAATGTTGCTGGACGTGTCAAAATAAGCTGAATAATTTTGTAAGCTTTCTTAGTTTGAAAGTCTCTCTCGCTATCTCCCCAGAATTTTGACACTCGTAGTAATTATCAAGAAGAATTTGAATTACAGCATGAAGGCTTTCAGAGATCTCCTTTGAAATACAAAAATAAGTTTCGATCACCGGAGTTACAATTTTGCCCATCGGCCGGAATTTGAAATATGTCTTGAAATGGTTGGAGTTTGGCTATTTTTTCCAATTCTTCTGTGGAGTTTGAGATAAAAACGTCAAGGATTTTGAACCCTTTTCGGTAAAATGTTGCAAAGTCTACTTCGGCTGTAGTTTGAGATGATTCGTCAAATTTTTCGGAGCACGACGATTTAGGTGTTGTTTTTTGTAGTCCGATTCAGGGTCAACAATACCTAATTTTCTTGCGAAAATCATGAAGCTTTGCACTAACGCATTGATTTCGCTGCCGCTTTAAATGTATTTACAAGACTTTATTGTACCTACCTACTGCGAATGAGTTTCATGGAGTCAATAATGTTAAGGTCCTGGGGTTCTAAATTTTCAGTAAAATTTTTCAATTTAAACGTTTGTTTTATGTTTTTATGCCGAATAGCTCTGTTAATTTAATAAGTATGTACATACATACATTCAATTACATACTTTTAATATTGCAACTTTCAAATGTTTATATCCTTAAACTCGACAGGTTATTCTTTTGTAAATTTATTAATGCCGAAAATCGCAATCCTATTCCCACTGAGGTCAAATTTGCCGACAGCAGATGAAAATTGAAAATGTTAGGGGGGTGAGACACCCCCCATACCCCCCCCCCCCCCTTACGTACGTCCCTGCCTCCAATACTAGATGAATCAATGCAATCGGAACCAACTTAAGTATAATCTATTCAAGCGAACGTTTGGCGAATTGAAGTTGAATTATGCTGCGAAATGTCGATGGAAATTAAATTATCGAAAAAAAATTGCCAAAAAATTATTGATAATGTTTTTGTGGGTGCCAATTCTGACAGAGGAGTCTGTTTTAAACGCCTACGAACACGTGTAGACACAATCCATGTGATGATCGCTGAGCGATCGTAATTTTGCATCCAGCCTTATTTGCATATTTTTTGAATGGTGCTACTTTCCTAGTATCGACTCTGAACTAAAGGAACATGTCTGTATAGAAAATATACTCATAGTGCTCAAAACCGGGAGTTTAACATCGATCGCTGAGCGATCATCACATGAGTCGTCTCTACGAACACAAACCTTTAATGTACTCAGCGTTTATTCGACTCCCTATTTCTCATTTCATATGAATTTCGTCGGGAGTTCAGTATTTATTTAGTGGCTTTGCTCTACTGTTACTCAACAGACTAAACAAAAACTTTAGATCTCATCTTTGGGAAATCAAATCGCATATAAATGAAACAATAAAATTGCGTCCGATTTCGTCCTCTGAAAATTAGGCAAAAAGTAAGTTTCATTCAAGGCCCTTAATTCTGGTGAAGAAGATGAAAGTCTCTACTTTCGATCCATACCAATAGTGAAAAGGCTTTTTCCATTCTTTAAAACTTTTCGAGTCCCCCGAAATGTGAGTCTTTAATGCAACCGATAATAAATCAGAGGAACAACCAGTCAGCTTTTAAATTTTTTTTATAATCCATTTTATTTTAATTTGCTTATAGTTATAGACCACGAACTCAGTAAATGAAGCTATCCTTCAATAGTAACCATTGGAGCTATGTTTTCATTGTCTGAAGTACGGATATCTGCAATTTTTTATATATTCACGGATAACGAAGCGGAAATATTTTTGTTCATCAGAATAAGTTAAAGATAAATTGAGTGCAAATTATGCATTGATTCCCATATTGCCTGTATATTTTGAAGTCAAGTCTAAAAACCGCATTACAACTACATATACTGAACCCATTCCACAATCCACAGTCTAAAGTTTCAGCGGATTTCCAAAATTGATAAATCTTCATAAACTTAACTTCCCAATTCGAAGAGGATATCTATCATGTCCAGTTCATAAATAATTTCATAAAATTGATTCTTCTTCCCATTCTGCTAATTCTAAACAATAAGCCTGGTAATTACCTTGGATCTTCATTTTTAGCTGACAGCAGAAAACGTGTACTCTCCAAGCCGAAAAGTGTTAAAATTAGCATTTTCATCGCACTATATGTTTAGGTTTTAACGAATCACTGAATCTTGCACTCAAGCGATTTATTAAGAGATTTACACTTGCCGCCGGTTATGAAACAATTCACAAAACGGAAAATTGGGGAAAGTGTGTATGTCTAAGTTTTGAAAATTAGAACAGGTCTTTTATTAGAGTTTTTTGAGGAAAATTCTACGGTGTCGTTTTTATCTGTTTTTCTTTAGCGAGGAACTTTTCTGAAATATCTCTGAAACGAATTTTGTGCTTGTTTTTTCCGGGAGGGATAAAAGACGTTTGATTTAAAATTATCACATAATTTTTTATTGGACATAAATCTATATATGTATAGCTTAAAAGGAGATAATTACTTATATTCATTGGGAAAATTCGTTAAGTTAAAGATACATTATATTTAAAGATTTTTTTGTAACATTATTTTTCTTTTTCATTTTTTTTTTGTGTTTGTTTTAAATAGTTGAGATATCCATTAGACCAGCTGTATCATGGATTCCGGGACCGATCAAATGAGAGTATCCTCCGGCAGCTGATGCATGATGGTGATGATGTTGAAGGGAGGCTGCATGTCGTCCAGCATAACTGCTCAAAATTGAGGAGACATGCCCGTTAGTGCTGCCAATGTTGCCGCTGCCGCTGACACCACCATGGGCGTAGCCAGGGGGGGGCAGGGGGGGGCGACCGCCCCTCCCTGACCGGTGAAACTTTTTTTATTGAATTGAATATTAATAAAACTGAAAGAAAAAAAAAATATTTCAGGGATAATTTTTTTCAGATTCACTTTTTCGCGTTTTCGTTTGCAGTTTCCATGTTCCGAAAACCACACAAACATTTCCATATCAATTTATTACAAGCCGTTCGTCTTCCTTACATAGTCATCTACATAGATACATATGGACATACCTAATTCTATTCTATTTCGTCCAGATTTACAGCAATCATGAGCGCTATGGATAGCTCTTTTCATCTCTATACAGTAGACTCGGGTAAACGTGTACTTCGCCAAACGTGAAGGTGAACAATTTTATGTGAGCTACTACTCTGAAAGGTGGACAAGTCTTGAAGGCCCTAAAACATGAACATTAAGGGAGGAATTCATAGTCCTCACTTAAGGAATACGGATTCCCTTAAGGAATAATTATAAAGGAATGCTTATTGGGACAAAACGTCACTTTTAAATGCTTTACCTCATTCAATAAAATAATTTAATTCGGAAGCCTAATTAAAGTAACTGACAAATGAAATATAAAGAAGTATCTAGTAGCTGCAAAATTTAAATTTATTTTTCAAATACGAGCGACTATGAACTGTAAAATTTATAAGGATTCCCTTATAGGTCAGTCAATTTATGATTTTAGGTCGCAAAAAATAGCTCGGCTCTGTTTTTTATTGGGATACTGTTAGGGTAGATACCAGAAGTATACCACCAAGTTTGCAACTTCGAAAACCTATCCTAACCCCGTGACCCTCAAAAAACCTAAAA
The DNA here is from genome assembly GCA_949715475.1 of Microchrysa polita. Lineage (NCBI taxonomy): Eukaryota > Metazoa > Arthropoda > Insecta > Diptera > Stratiomyidae > Microchrysa > Microchrysa polita. Next base: position 84,456,623 of record OX454418.1, on the reverse strand, counting down.
ATTTTCGAAGGTTTTTCATATTTTGGTTTGTGATTTCCAAAAGTCGTCTGCTTGATTCTCAAAGCTAATAAAACCTTCTTTAATTTGAGTCCAGCTTTGTAGGTGCAAAGGATCTCAAAATACTCGTACAGCACTTTAAACATTGTTTTTTTTTTTGTAAAAAAAGTTCGAAATGCTGTATCTTGGGATCCTTTGTACCTACAAAGCTGGCGTTGCACTCAAACTAAAGAAAATTTTGTTAGCTTACAAGTGCAGTGGACGACTTTCTTGTGCCTTACAGGTCTTCTACATCTGCAACTTCGTTGCCAACCTAGGTTGCAGGTACCTAACTACACACTTGCAACATTCCGGCAACCACGCCATTCACGTTCTTGCAACCTGGTACTGCAACCTGCACCATGCCTACAAATCACTTATTTTCCGGTTTTTTTTTGCGTGTTACCAACTTAGGTTGGCAACCAAGTTGCAGGTGTATAAGGGCTGTAAACCACTTGTGGAAAATAGAGAATCGACTGCACTTACGTCCCATAACGTATACAGTTTCTCGCAATGCCTCCTAATTTGACCACAGTTTTTCAGTCGAACTCTATGCATTCAGAGAACTAGCGTGAAATTTTGTCGGCATGTTTGCATCGACCAGTAATTTAGGTACGCTCTCCAAGTACTGCTCCCTTTCAACAGCTTTGGTTTTTACAATTTGGTTTGCAAAATTTTGGACAAGAACTTGACTGTGGAATGCTCTTGATACCGCCATCCGCGGCAACGATATTGTCTAAATAGATGAATTAATATTTATGGGGGAGTTAAATTCCCTTTCAGACTAAAGGTACGTTGTCCTCGACGCGGCCGCACGACAGCGACTCGCTCATTCCATATGAAAACTCGTTTTTAAAATGAGAGAGAAACGAGTTTTTATGGAATGAGCGAGTCGCTGTCGTGCGGCCACGTCGAGGACAACGTACGTAAGCTGGACTCAAATTTAGCACTTTGGTCTTGTTTAATTTTTTCTTTAAGTCGACTGCATTTGACTCCTTCTCGAGATCCAGAGCTATAACGATCAGATCGTTGATTTTGTGCGAGAGTACTTAATTGTCAAAACTTCATCATGCAAGCTCCACGGCGTCCTGGCAACTTAAGTCGAATAAGCAAAAAACTACCATCAGAATGGAATCCTGCCCAACTTCGGTTTAAACTTTACTGTGGGATTCTGTTCTGGGGAGGGTTAGCTAGGACTCCCAATGTCATTGTAGAAGTGTAGAGGAGCAGCTGAGTTGAGCAGCTAAAGAGGGCTCTCAGTGGAATAACTGAGCGCTTGGGCTCCTATTTGGAAAAGGAAAAACAGCTTAAGAGCTCCATTGGGCTCCTATTTTAAGGAAGTGGAAAAGCATGTACCCCTAAATGTCTCCACCCGACTGTCGGATAATGTTTTTTTTCTATGGATGCTGTGGATGTGAGATAAGATGCTTCTCGGTATGTTTCAGCAGGAGATGCGATCCTGTAGAACCAAGCAAAGCCAGATTTCAAAACGGACATTGATGTCGCAAGTGGAATATGCTGCCCAAAAGCAAAAAATAGCACTGAATATAAACGAGTTACGTTTTAAAAAGCAGAAACGGAGGCCATTTGAATGTAATCAGAATAACCAGTCTAAACACTTTCAGGGGCAATTTTTCTTTAAATGGTCTTGAAAATCATTCTCGACTGTCCTTTCCTAAAAAAAAAAAAAAAAAAAAAAACAATCATGAATGGGTACTCGTTTAACATCTTGAGTTAGTTCATAGTTCGTCACAAGGGGCGTGAGTTCGAAAAACAAATTAACTGAATTCGTTCACGGTGAGTCTCGAACCCGTGTGCAAAGAAGGTGCGGCCACTAACCATTACACCAGCTAAAATACTCTAAATTTTGCCTTACAATATTTTCGCGACCAACGATTTCAAATCCTAAGAAAATCTTCATATTGAAAAAATTTCGGGCTTGCCCCCCCCTGACCGAAATCCTGGCTACGCCCATGGACACCACCACCGCCGCTACTTGTTATCGAATGTCCACCATTCGATATTGTCGAGGAATGATGTGATGAGGATGACGTGGCAGAGGATGATGAGGTCTGTTGTGGTGATTGCTGTTGATGATGGTGATGATGTGAAGTTTGATGGTTCAGAATATGTGATGGAGTTGGCGTGGGTGATGTTGGTGGCGGCGGTGGTTGCGGTGCTGCTGATGGACCGAATTGAGCCATTTCTCACATATGAGCAAGTGGTGCCATCGTTCGCATTGACTGTTGTTGATGCTGCTGTTGCAAATCAGGCGAAACGCTGTTCTGGTAGTGCATTAAACTGCGCTGATGTTCGGCCGCCGCTGCGGCTGCTACTGCCGACGCTTGCATACCGTCCGGTATATGATACATATTGATAAGGTGATTCAGATCGGAGGCGGATGATTGCTGCGAACTGGCATATTCGCGTTTCATTATCAGATTGTTGTTTGTTGTGGAGTTTTGAGTGGAATGCATTGGACCCGGCGACACAGGCTCTGATTTAATACTGGAATCGCTTGGACTATGACTTTGGCAGGATAATTGTGAGCTTGGTTGGGCTAGACCATATGGCGACCCGGGCTGTTGTTGCAGGCTACTGTACGGTGAACCCGGTTGCTGTAAGCTTCCGTAGGGCGAGGTTTGTCCACCCGAAACGGTGCCATACATTCCGTATCCCGTTGCTGCCGCGGCGTTCATGTAGGAATTAAGAGATCCTGTGTTGTGCATTTGACCCATATCGTATCGATGATAGTTGCCCATGTAAGCACTGTGTTGATTTTGGTAGGCTGCTGCCGTGGGATCGTGCATCATATATCCATTAGGCATGTAGCCGTTGGGCGCCATTTGATACATATCGCGATTCACAGCCGCCGCTTGTTGCACCGCCGACATTGAGCTTGAATTACGCATTCCATTTGGATCTGATGATTGTAAGATCGATCCAACTCCAAGTGGGTACTTCTCCTTGTTCTTTGTCAGGGTCTTTGTTTTGCGACGTGGCCGATATTTGTAGTCGGGGTGCTCCTTCATGTGAACGGCTCGCAGTCTTTTTGCTTCGTCAATGAAAGGTCGCTTTTCCGCTTCACTGAGGTCCTTCCATTGAGCACCCAGCCGCTTTGAGATCTCGGAATTGTGCATTTTTGGATTATCAGATGCCATTTTCCGTCGCTGACCCCTCGACCATACCATGAATGCATTCATGGGACGCTTCACTCGTTCGATATTCTGATTCTTGCTACTCGTATTATTGTTATTGTTGTTTGTATTCGCGCCTGTTATACCCGGGTGCTGGTGATGGTGGGGGTGTGTTTGGCCAGCCGTCGGTGACGTCATGTTGTGTGCGCCACCCGATAATGCACTATTTGTCTGAGTTTGGGGTGTTTGTTGATGGGTCGGACTGAGGCCGCTCGAGTTGTGCAGCGGTGACGAACTATGGGCACTAACATGTTGTTGCTGTTGCTGCATACTATTGCTATTATTTCCTAGATTTGTTTGTCCGGCATTGTTGCCACCGGTGGACCCACTGATATGTGATGCCATCGACGGAGCATGGTGATGATGATGGTGATGAGACGATAATTGCGATTGTGCTAATTGTGATTGTCCTAAATTCATCATACCCAACGGCCCCAGAGCACTGTACGGTGATGTGCTATGGCCGTGCAGGGCAGAAGCATGATGCGGGGGCATTGTGGCGTGCAGGATACCCCCCTTCATATCAGCTTCCATCGTTAACATATCGTCCGAAGCGCAATCCCTGTACGCGAACAGTTTGGTGATTTTTATTGAAATCTTTGTCAACGGTAAGATCCAATGTTAGCTTTTATAATCCCAGTGATTACGTGGGCGGATGCGGCGTCAGATAATTAACACGGCGCGGATATACACGTTACACTCGTAGGTCCGTATTCATTATAGATTTTCCTTAGCAGGTGACTTCGAATTGTTTATCACACACGCACAACAGAGAAGACATATTCCATAAAAAAAAAACAGTCAAATCACAGAGGTGTCAATACACTATGGGTCATACTATACTTTTCACACACATGTATCTTGTTTATTTAAATGAATTTCTCATTATGATGTCACACATGACAAATTTGAACAATTGGTTCTCGCGATTCAATAGATGGATATATCAAAAAGAATCTGCTTGAATTTTGTTTACACTTTTTCAATTTTGATAAGGGGATTTCTTCAACAATTGTTTGCACACTTTAACCCTACAGAAATCCGCACAATTCAAATTGTTAATTAATGCAACGCGTTCGGAGTGTGTATATCACTTTTAATTGACGCAAATTTTCCGCAAGGACACCGTTTTCCGAATATAGTACATTTGCAACGAACCACAAAAGGTAGTTTAAAACACAATAGCTAACGCACGAAGGATCAACACAATTTTTTAAAGGGTGTCAGAAGTATAGTCAACCGGAGACACTGTTCGAAAAACACTTCCCAATTCGTATCGGGGCCGACAAAAGAACTTAATGTTTTGGTTACACTTTTTGAAAAGGACACAACTTGTAACTTTTATTTATTCATCGAAAGATGCGTTCACGTGTCGTTATTGGTACGAAATAGAATGAATATTTTTTTCGAATCGACTGCGACGAAAAAACAGAATTCTGTCCAGAGGTCTTATTCAAATTGAAAGAACAAGCCGTCCACGAAAAACAGAGGCACACAGAGCAGCGAAAATACCTCCACACAGCGCTGAATTGAGCACCTTTCTGTTTCCAGTAAACGTTTGTGAAACCTGTTCGAGGTGCCTACCAAAAAATCTCACAACGACCAACATCTCACCATTCATACATCTCAATGCCTCAATATAACTCTTGTATCATGGTATGGTCGATACGTGTATATCTCGCATGCAAAAGCCAGTAAACATATACATGCTCAAACGAGACCCATACGAAATGCAATAAAAGCAAATTGAGAGAGAGACACATCCTCGACGACAACCGAAAAATCAGTTGCGTATACAACAACAAAACGCGGTAAGAAAGCAGCCCAACCAGTAACCCAGGCTCAAACAGAGCACACACACACATGCACAGAATATGGTATTGGCATCTACTCGGGTTCCTAATCGGTACGTGACTTTGAGGCCAAGTAAAACCCCCTCCCAGACATTAAGGTAGGGAGAAAACCATACCCATTCGTCAGATATTGCCCTCTCCGTGGACCGTCATCACACACGCCTATAGCATAAGCATGGTTGGTGGTAGTGTGGATTGGTGAGGTATGGGCGAAATTAATGGGGAGGGTTTTTTCCATAACTGGTTACTTGGACAGAAAGCCAGTGTGGATGGTGTTTAGTGCGCAAGGCTGCAACTGTACACAGTGGTGGTGGTAGCGAACAACCAATTAGCAATAAGTATTGTTGGGCAAAGAGCGCCGTTTCCACCAGGGGGTGGAGCCACTCGACACATTGATCCAAGTTCGATATGTTTACAGTAATGTGTAGAGGTGACTGCTTTCCTCCCCGAGGAGTACGCGAAACGCTACCCTTCTGTTTGTTACTTACTACCTATGGCTAGTAAGAACGTGCTATGCCGAGTTGCCAGATTGTCTGGCCTGGCTGTAGATATATATCATGTGCTTTCGTTGTTACCCACCCGCACGATTTTGGGAACTCTATAGTGCCGTTTTATCGAATTTATGAATATACGTAGGTATAGGACATCGTACTACATTAAGGTATAGTCAGTCGCTTTCTCATTGAAGATTACCCCAAATTACATAATATTTTGTTTTGATATGTATACCTATGTAAATGTTATTACTTTTCCTCAAATCGATTTACAATTACTATTGTTATTCTATTATTTCTGAATGTTTTTATCGATTTTTATGTTAACTAGTGTGACAATTTGGTTTACCATGGTAGATATTGATTTTTGTTTTTATTCGCCTCTTTTTTATCGGAAAAAGTTTCCCGTTTGATTAATTTTCTGCTTTTGTAACTGATAGAAGTAGGTACATAGTTGAAAAATATAAGCGATTTTTTCTTTCAATGGTACGCAACGCAGTGTAAATTGAATCAACACTTAAAGCTGTTTTCACACTGGCACTGGATTTCAATTGCTCGTAATACCAACTGGCAGTTGTCATCGCATCTACACTGACTACCATTTGGTTGATCGTCCAGTTTTAAAATCCAATATGGCAAATGAATTAATTGTCAGCTGACACTTTGACCGATTAACGAATTCAAAGTGACGATTTTGCAATCTTTGTTCATTCTTTGTTTGAAATTATGTAGTTCTAGAATGGCCTAATGCCGGCTCCACACTGTCCGGGGCTTGCCAAACCGTGCGATACAAAGGATCAAAGTTGTGGACAACACACGCTTGGAAGAGACAGAGGCGATGGGGTTATTTGTTTGTTGAATTCCCCTATCGCCTCTGTCTATGCGTCTACAGCGTTGATCCTCTCCTCTGTACCGCGCGGATTGGCAAACCTCGGACAGTGTGGTTGCGGCCTAGAAATAATTTAATCGCGCATAGTCAGATGTTGCTAATTAAATTAAAAAAAAAAGAAACTCCAAAATTATTTGATTTGATTATGTCATTTTCAGGCTCCATTTGGTAGCTAGGGTAAATGCTAAATATGCATAGCTGCCAGATGGTAGTTCGCGATGCCAGCTTTTGATCAGCAGCCAATTGGAGTCAGTCTGGATACAGCTTAAAGGTGTCATTTAATGCCAATACGAAAAGTATACAATAGAATACGAAAAGGATATAAATGGGTGGATAAAATACACCATCCATGACCCTGGAAGGAAGTGATCTGATAATTGTTAATGAGTGTACTAATACATATTTTAAAATTTTAAACGGAGTTCTTCTACTAATTGTATAAACACTTTTTTTGTGTAAATATGTACTATTTTTTTAATTTTAGAAGAGAGACAGCGCTCACCGAATTTCGTTTACTGCATACACATGTCTCATGAAAGTTGGGTCGTGAATAAAAATGTTGAAGAGTATGATTCGAACCGGCCGGGCCGGCCCAGACATGACAACAATGATGGTGATGATGACGATGATGATTTTCAACCGTACTTCTTTATTTTCTTTATTCTTTTTAACATGCATACTCGTACCTACATACGGGTATTGTTGTTTGGATACGTTGCAATATATATACATACATGGTTAATAGTGCAATCCATGACGACCGACATGGGAGTGTAACAATAACAATAGACATTTTTGGTAAGGTGAAACATTCAGCAGTGATGCATGAGCACTTGTTGGACATTACTGGTTTCATAGTGAATTGAGATGGTTTTTCGTTGTGTAATATTCACTGACCGATAAATTCAAGTGAATAAGTTCTTGTGTCATTAAACGATATCGCTCATTATGCTATGGATATTTCTTAATGCGATAATTTGTGTACCAATTTATTGAACAAATATACAACAGTTAACTATGGAGCTATTGGGCTCCGAAGTAAATGTTTTAAAAAGATAAGTGTGGTTTTGCAACTACTAGCACATGATTAAATTTAGCAATTAATAGCAAAAAAAAAGCATGTTTCGTGTTTACTTTTTGAAGTTATTTTGTTTGTTTCAATTTGAGCAGTAGTGACCGAGAATGTTGATACTCTATGGTTTTGGTAAAACGTTACTATACAGAGACATAAATTAAAAGACATAGACCGTGTATATATCGGAGGAAAGATCAAAATTTTTAAACAAAATTAAATTATTTTTGCACAGAACTGCACTAACTAATCGAAACTAAATTTAGTCCCACTCGCATAACAGATGGTGAGGTGCTTGCCAATACATTATGCCTACAAGCGACTGTCTCTGAAATTTATCCAGGAAGTGCGAAGTCGTCTGTTTATTGGGGTAATATCGTTTTCGATTTTCGCTTCGCTACAAAGTTTATATGAAATTCCTGGTTAGAAAAAACGCGAGATTAACCAATTTCATTATAATATTCTCCAAATAAATCAAAATGTCAGATAAACCATTTGTATAAACATATGCACATTCCACAACCAATTCGAATAAAAAGAAGAAGAAGAAGTTAATACTCAAACTAGACTAGGACGGTATGGAAAAGGTACACTGAAAAAAAAATCATTTGCTAAAAACATGAAAAAATACAATAAAAACATAATTTTTCCTGATTTAAGATGTATCTTCTTGTTCCAAGAAAAGTTTTTCTGATTTAAGATGTCTTTTCTTGTTCCAAGAAAAGTTTTTGCTTAAAGTAATGCTTATTTATTTATTTTAAGCAAAGACATTTCTTGGAACAAGAAAATACCTCTTAAATCAGGAAAAATTCTTCCTTGGCTGTTTTTTATTGTATTTTTGCTTGTTTTTAGCAAATAATTTTTTTCAGTGTATGTACTATCTCCAAAAGTGTTTTAAGATAGTTTAAATTAAGAGCCGGTATATAAGTGCTCATATACAGGGTGTTCCTCGTACATATCTGTAATTGAAGAAAAAGCGTAAAACGCACACCTTGCAGCCATTTTAAATCCACTGTAACTGCAAACCTTAATAATTCTCAAATTTTATTTTTGGACTGTAATAGCAACAAAATGCTCTATTACCTGCACCCCAAGCCGAAAAATTAGCTGTAATGTTTTGAGAAAAATGTAATTTGCTTCTTGCTACCAATGTGAATTGGTACCTATATCTGAGCGTTTGCTTATCGAGCGAGGAGGATTCTCTAACATCACTTCACATCACTTCATTTGGATTTGATCGTTTCGTCCCACGATAATTCCTTGCAGTATTAACCTTCGCTTTTATAGTATCTACCCGGCAGGGACGTAGCCAGGAATTTGTTTCGGGAGGGATCCAAATTTCGATTTCAGAAATTTAATTTTAAATCAATTTTTTTGTGTTGCTAGTGAAAAACTGTTTTACTGTGTTTTTGATGATACAGATAAAATACATCACTAAAAAAATTTGTTGATATTCATGCCTTTTTATTCAATGTACCGATTGATTTCATCCGCTCCAATTACATAGGGGATTTAAGTAGTTTCTGAATATCTAAAAAAAATTAAAACAAAAAAGTGGATCAACGTATATGATCCCTGAGGAATGCCTGATGTTGGTGGAAATTGATTTGAATTAGGTAAAGTTATGGTTACAATCACGGAACGGTATTGTCTGGTTATTCTGTTAATGAAGTGAAAGTTTTTTAGTTTAACTAAAGTAAAAGGTTAGATTTAAATTTATGAATCGGTTTGGTAAAGTTGGACCAATTTTCAAGAGACTTTAAGGTGTAATTTTAATATAAGATTTGTAGTAGTTAACCTCTGAAAAACCAAAATTATTAGTGATCGAACTAGAGGTGTAATGGATGTAACCCTGCTCATCTTCCAGGTCAAATAATTGACGAGGTAATGCTAGTTCGTGGATAATTTTCAGTCTTAGCTTTGTCACCATTTTTAAGTATTGGCACGAGGCAAGACATAGGTTAAATTCCAGTGTTGAGAATAGAGTGATTGGTTAACAATATAATAAGCAATGAAAGTGGATACCTTATTTTTTTTCTGCGCAAATTTCTCTAAACAAATCTGAGAAAAATCACCTGGACTGGTATCATTAAAGATGTCAAATCAATTTATATATATTTTTTAGAATCTTGGTGTTTTTGAAATTAATCAGAGGGGAAAAACTTGGAGACTTGAGAACTAAACAAATTGGAGGAACATTATATCAACAAAAAATTAACATACATAACGTTTTCATTTCATAGTTGGTTAGAAAGAACAGCGGTCGATCAAACACCTTGAGTGATAAAATATGAAGCTGTTCTTGAAAACCAATACTTACAGCAAAATCGGATCCAGTGCAGGTTTCCTCGGTTTTGCCCTCCGGGAATTGTAGAAATTTAACGAAATTTGTCACTGACAAAGGAACAACAACAACAAGATATGCTAAATATCTAAAATAAATTAGCTGTGAGAGAACTGGGAGAAGAGATTACTTTCCAAAATGGGGTAATTTATTGATAGAGCCAATTAGGACAAGAAAATCTAACTGCGCGGTGACTCAAATAAACTCATTCCTAATTTCTAACACACGTTGACTTCTTTGCAGCTATCGTGATTCATAGCCAATATCTCTTAGAAAACGCATTTTCAGCTAACCGAACGTTTTGACACGTTAATTATAACAGTTTTTATGTTATCATCACTGAAATTTCAAAGCCCATTGAAAACATTTCGGGAGGGGTCCGGACCCCATGGAGCGATAAACGTGCATATATGTCTCCCGCGAAAACGGTGCCGTGGAGACTTGCTTTTTATTCACTCAATGTAAGATAAATGTTCACTCGCGTTCTGATTGATTGTCGATGACATCTTTTCATTGTGAAATAAAGTGCAACTGCATTATTTTCGCTGGCGAAATGTCAAAAATCGGTGTGGAGACTTTCATGTGAAGAGAGTACCACCAAGCGAATTCGATTTCACGATCATCAAAATTTTGACAGTATTTGCATGGATTTCACGTGAACTGACGATGTTATTACCTACTCTAACAACGAAAGATGAAAAAATGTGGACAAAGTGAGGAATTCATCTCTTCTGTTCACTTGATGCTATCAATGGGCCTGTCAAAACACTTTCAATTATCGTTCGTTTTCATCATTTTGACAATTGAAACTTGAGATTTCTGCGCTATTGAAAAAAAGGCATTCATTCTTAAACGCGATTGCAAATGTTGAGTATGTCAACAATTCACCATCTATTCATACTATTAACGAAAGAATTTATCATTTAACCGTCCTGACCAAAACCGCGACACATATCTAACAAGAAATAATTAACAGATGTGAATAGAATGAGGCATTCATCTCTTCTAATCCTTTGACGCAATCAACAAGTTCAATGTTGAAAGTGGAAACGGACCTTGAAGACGAAAGCGCGCATGTGTGGACATAGCCATAGACAAGTTAAATGTTGAAAAAGGAAACGGAACTTGAAGACAATAGTGAATACGGAAGACGCACAGGCGTGGACATAGTCAAATCAATGCTATTGAAACTAAAGGAGAGATCAGGAGAAATGAAGTTGAATTGAACTTTTTTGTCCTGAGTGTTTATGCTATTCCTTATTTCTCTATATGCTATATGTAATTTCGTCCTTTATTTAACTATTTGGTTGCCGTTTCGTTTAATAGGATTTATGGATAAGCAGGTCTAAATAGAATCCTTTCAAGAAAAGCAACTAACTTTTTAATTGGAGGACTAATTTACCACATCATTCTGCAATGAAAAAAAAACTATTTTTTTTAGGAAGAACATAATTATTTTATAATTTAGCGAATTGTGCCATTTTGCTTTTTGAAACCGGAATAGGTGCTAGCATCATAGGCAGAACATTTTTCTAAGCACCTCGTATCAATTGTGGGCTTTTCAAAGCCTCACAATGACATTGCATTTTTGCATCATATTGATGCAGTTCATAAATAAAAAAAAAACGCTCAACAAGTTTTTTTAATTACTTAAAAAACCTTATTTTGCCGACTCTTAGAAAAATTGGGTATAACGATTGTAAAATGCTTGGTTGCCAGTTTGTTACCTACCTTGCGACCGCCCGGCTTGCCCCCCCCCCAGAGCGGGCACTGATTGTAGACTCGCCGTGGTGCATATTACAGAGGGAATCATGTTTGCATAAAAATTGTAAACCTTCTGGTTTTTCGGATCAAAATCGTAACTATTGCCTAAAATCTATTTCGCCGACTTGACTTTTGTATTGAAGTGGAAAATATTTTATAATAAATTGGTGAATTTTCAAATGTAGTCGGCAAATCTTACTTTTCAGATTAGATTCACTCTAATAAAGATTAGAAACAAAAAAAAATTAAAAATAAAAGTGCTTTTCGACTTACTGGCTCATTTCCAGATTTATTGGAAATCCCATACAAAATGATGATCCTGGAAATTGATCCAGAGTATGACTGGCATCATCTGCCAAACTAATCCCCCAGATGTCTCCGCGAACAATTTCCCTGAAATTTCCCGTATGTAATTTTGCTTTTAAGTATTTTTGGTTTGTAAACTTTATTCAGAGTTAATCATTTTAATATTTCTTGAGACTTTTCCTTTTAATTGTATCTCACACGGTGCATAATTACAAATGCAAATTATAATTCAGAATATCGTGTTAGGGACTGATGACACGATAGTCAGCTGTTACCGAATTGGGAAATTTTGATCCGATTTCATTCGACTTGGACAGAATCATTGTCCGTTTCAGTCGAAAGCCACTAAAATGACGTACGGGAAATTTCAGGGAAATTGTTCGCGGAGCCATCTGGGATTTTCAGTAAATATGGAAATAATCCAGTAATTCGAAAGGCACTATAAATAAAGAAGTGTGGTTGTGAACATGTGTGAAATTTTTCGGTTCTCTCTGGCCAACTTTGGATTAAATTTTGACTGAAAATACATTAACTTGCATTGATTCCCAAGCACATTTTGAATTGGTTTAATACAGATTCAAAGGGTAAAAAATGTTTAGCCAGCAGTGTCTGCTGTGATCGTTCGGTCGCAACAGTGGCGGATTAACCAGTAGGCTGAGTAGGCTGGAGCCTAGGGCGGCAGATTTTACGGGGGCGGCAAATAAAAAATTTCAACGCCATGCCATATAGCACTTAATCTTCTCGTGAAGTGTCTTTGTACCTCAGCGAGACACATAAGTGAGGACTATTTGTCACCGTTATCTCAGAGCTTCAAACAACGAAACGATTTATTATTATTGACGAAAAGCGAAAAAGCCTCTTATAATTTGCTTGCAGGCTAAAATTCGCAAAAAAGCTCTTTTGTAGGGTTTTTTAGAATTTTTTTTTTTCGAAAAACCCTTATGAAATTGATTTGGTCTGTCCGTCTGTCCGTCCGCCAGTTCACTTAAAATTTGGTAGGAATGTGTAGAATGGTAATAGTCTTCGGCACGAATACCTTAGAAGTTGGTAGGGCAAAGATAACAGGGTGTTCCGAAGAGGTGACTTTTTATTTCTTATCGGAGATGGACGTATGGATAGTAATCAAATCAAAGGACTCGACGAGTACATTTTATATCAGTTACCTTTTTGCAGTTTGAAGTTAAGCTTACGATATCACCTCGGTTTTTCTAAATAGTTATGGTATGCGTACCGATATGCACAAAGTTAGTATGAGCTGATATACGTTAAATGCTAAGTTTGTTTACATTTGCTAAGAAAAAGTAAATAACAGTAAATTTGAGAAATTTCAACAAAACCACCGTAACTTAGAGGCCGGAGCTAGAATTTGTTTATGCGCTATTTGGACTCTCGAACAATGGACAATGAACATTAAATATAAAACTGTATTTTAGAAGTGTCGTTCATAGAAAAGTAATTAAAATTGAAACTCAAAATCATCAGCAAAAATGGGTCAAAATGAAAGAGATGAAATGTTGAACTCACGTCTAAAAATTCGCAAAAACTTGCAAAATAGGTGGCCAATAATATGTTCAGAGTGCACGAAAATATGTGATTTGGGCCAACATTCAAAAATTGATTTTTTTCCAATGAAAATGTGTAAAAACTCAGGTCCCAAACTTGATTACCCTATTCAGCACATTTCGGCTCACTCCGATATTTTAACTGACACCCGAAAAAAATTGTTCAGTTTGGTGTGTCACTTTTCTTAATTTTCACAAAATTTTATTTGGACGGTCAGTTTGAAGTTACCAAATGAGTTGCAAATGACTATATTTTTCAGCTATGAAATTCTGCCGATGCTGCTGCTGATGCGCGTAATCTATTTCAAGCATTTTGCTTATTTAAAACCACCTTTCTGTCCGAAGTTTTCTTATGTTTTGTGCCTAACAATTTTCACTGCCAAGGTTGTTAGGGGCGACCTGGATAACCAGATGAATATTTTTATCAGCTGTTTAAAATTTGACGGAAATTAATTCGAAAAAAAGTTGTTACTAAGGGATCAAACAAATTTTGGCCTTTTAATTTGTTGTTTAAATTTTTTTAATTCGATTAAAGTACTTTGTGGAAAAATTTCATTTTTCAAGGATCCCGAGGTCGTTAGTGACTCAGATTTATAGCCATATTTTAAAAGAAATATTTGTGTAATCTAATTTGTAAAATACTCGTAAATTTTTGTAGACGTTTCCGTATTTTTGATCCTGCGCCCCGCTCAAACTGGAAGACAGTGATATTTTTTGGCCCAGACCAGGTTTTGAGCTTGACACATCTCTCGTAGAGCTTGGTAGGGGCGGCAAAATGTCAACAGCCTACTAGCGGCAAATGTGTAAATCCGCCACTGGGTCGCAACTCTGTTATATAGAGATTCACAGAGAAACGAGTTTTCGATTCTCCGCATGGCCCGTCGCACGTTTATTGTTCGGAAGAAGATATAAGAAAAATTCGACTAGGAAGCTCTATGCCTGACAACCGCATCACACTTGGAATTCAGTTGTCGTCTACATTGACGACTACACATGATAGTCGTCGTATGTATTTTGTAGTTTGTGTGTTTAAGGAAGGATGTTGATTTTGATATTGATAAATTAACTAGCAATAATTAACAATGATATTTTCTGGCGGTATATTGTCATGTAGGGATAATGTAAAGCGGAATTTTGGTTAGAAGCGATGTTCTAATGGTTTTTATAATTTTAGTGTTTATGTATAGATATACACGGGGAAACTTAGTGCATACATTGTTGCCGTCAGCTGAAAAAAAACTCTCTTTTAAAAATTAGACGAAGGCGACACATACCTTTAAGAAGCCTAAGCTCAAGGCGACCTTAAGTCGAGTAATCCTTAAGTCGAGGAATGAAATGTTTTTTTTTCAGTATTTGTTTAGCAAAAAAAAAATTATAGGTATTTACGTATTTGTTCAAATATGAATAGTTAGGGAAAAAATATTAGAACTCCCTCAAGCGGAGATAAATAAACTTAAAATGTTTATCCATATATTCAAAAATATATCTAAATGCACTCTTCACTTAAGGCGCCCTTAACTCAATACATACGTCCTTAAGTCGGGTAATGTCATGTTGATTCAGTATTATTTAAAAAAAAATTCACAAATTTGACAACTTTGATGTCAAACTAGTTTCTACTAACATCATACATTGACACACATGTTTTATTTTATAATAGGCCGGTCTGCATAACCAAAAAATAGCCAAACATCGAAAAAAAATACAACATTGCTGGATTTCGAATATTACCATTGGGATAGATAAGGACAGTTTAAAACAAAAATGGTAGCCTCGAAAACCTTGTGCTAACTGAGAGGGTTCTCAAATATATTGTAATACCAGTTCTGTACCTAGGGTTAGCAGGTTCCAAATACAACTTCAAAATACACCTTTTCGCAAAACATTTTTGTTTTACGAAAAACAATCAGAATTTAACGCGCACTAAACAAAAAAAAACAAATGTTTACAAGACTATCCCGGATTCTTAATTCCTTAGATGCATTTCCTGGGACTACTAAAACCAGAATAAGCCTTAAACTACACTAACTAAAAATTTAAAATTAAAAGTTTGTCTAAACCAACAAATTTTCCTAACAACTAAGATTAACCGTACTCAAATCGAAATAACGGGTCAGTTTCAACAAACCTTCAAAGTACTGGTTTTTGTTGTTTCTCTCTTATTTCCTTAAAAGAATAAAAGGGTAATTTACGACTGCGATTAATTTGTATGTATAAAGTTGTAAAAATGGGTGAATTTCCATTTAGCCATTATGAAAATATGTAGCTGTTCAAGCATCTCTATATCCAAAACACCTGTAGTTTTCAGCGGCGGCTATCCTACACTGAGAAAAATGATTTAGACTTTTTATCTAAAGTGAAGTAGTTAATTTAAATTAAGAGAGTTCTAAGTACCATTTTTCAGTGAATTCATCCATTAAAGTTGTTGCGGGTATTTTTCGAATATAAAATTTAAATGTAAACACAATCGTTGATATTTCCGTGAAGTAATAAATTTTTTTTTCAAAACAATTCAATTATGTAGCATTGGTCAATTTATACACAATAATTACACTGAAAAAATCATTTGCTAAAAACTAGAAAAAAAAATACAATAAAAAACATCAAAAGAATAATTTTTCCTGATTTAAGATGTATTTTCTTGTTTCAAGAAAAGTCTTTGCTTAAAATAAATAAATAAGCATTATTTTAAACAAAAAAATTTCTTGGAACAAGAAAATACATCTCAAATTAGGAAAAATTATTTTTTGGCTGTTTTTGTTGTATTTTTTATTGTTTTCAGCAAATGATTTTTTCAGTGTAGCTATCTTTACAAATTAATTGATTGCCTTATTGTTAATTAAGTAGATGTTTGAACTAACACGGAATAGAAAAATTACCCATATCTTGGTAGCTGTTTCAACAACATAGAATATAATGCTGAAAATCGAAGACGAGCTTTAGACGATGTCAACTACTTTTTAGATGATTGGTCTACTTTTTTGCTATCTCTGTGTATGTTCAATTCAAATTCTCCAAATCCAAAAATCCAAATATTTCAATATCCACTGAAAAATCGTGGTAGAACATTGCTTTTATTTTATTGCTACATTATGTAACATTTAAAAAAACTGCAGATAAAAAAACAAATACACTGAAAAAAATCATTTGCTGAAACCAAGAAAAAATACAATAAAAAACAGCCAAGGAATAATTTTTCCTGATTTAAGATGTATTTTCTTGTTCCAAGAAAAGTTTTTTTTTAAATAAATAGGCATTATTTAAAGCAAAATTTTTTCTTGGAACAACAAAATACATCTTAAATCAGGAAACATTCTTCCTTGACTGTTTTTTATTGTATTTTTTCTTATTTTTAGCAAATGATTTTTTCAGTGTAGATATAATGATAAAATAAGTAAAATTATGGGACAATTTCTATGGGTATGGCATAATGCAAATGCAACACTCTCGGCAAAGTTATATTAAAATCAAACATACCTACAAATGATACCATCTAGTCGACATATTCTAATTCAAATTATACAATTTAAACGGATTAATTCACATTGTTTAAACAATGGCTAAACGCATCAATTATATTTTAACCCACCAGACAACTGTTAAGTTTCGTTGTAGCCCGTAAATTTTAGCTTAATTACTACTCAATGATAGGCGATAATGATTGAATTTTGTACCATTTTGGCCGTCCAATTTATTAATGTTCATTTAACATAAAGCAGCTTAATCTTACAAATTTGCCAAAAACAAACATCAACTTAATTTTAAATCAGCGATATGCAGTTGATCGGCCATTAGGGTTTTATTGTTCACGCATAAAAATGCCGAAAAAGTCGGAATAATGGCAATAACTTATAAACATCTCCGCGATTTGTCTTGTTTCTGATTGTTCACTATATGATGTATAAAAACTTAAAACAAATGCCTTAAAGTCGTTAGTGGAATCGACACTATTGTATGGATATTTTAAATAATATAGCCTAAAGTGCCTCTAAAATATGACCATAAGTTCGAGTCATTTAAAAAGTGTGTAAAGATAACATTTTAATTTGAAAATATACGATGATTTGTAGCTATATCCATGCAGTTAGGAATTTGTTCATTGTGTTCAGTTGCTTTTAAGTATGAAAATCGAATAATTTTGATTATGCAAATCGGTCCGCCCAGAGATACGGACATGACATACGTACGCTTATTAAGCAGAAATGATTATTATGGCTAGAAAATGCTCAAACTGCAGCTGTAAACATTTTTTTTTAATATGTACAGTGGTGATAACGTGTAATAAATATTACTGATAATAAATTAGAATAAAAATTGCTTAAACGATATTTTGTGAAAGCCTTCGTATCGCCTTAATCCGTAGCGTTGATGGCAGGTCTTTCAAAAAGAAAGGTTAAAATATCTTGTCACTTAATAAAAATGAGACGGTTCGTATCTCATTTAATTTTTAGAGATGCATTTAAAAGCATACATAAATATATACGGTTCATCTTTAAAATATTTTCCGAAATGCTTTGCACATTTTTTAGTATCGAGGGTTTTGTAATGAACTGAAAGCTTATAGGGTCTACCAGAACTTTAACTTTTTAATTGCACCGAATTTACTAATCAGATCAATTTCGTTTTATCGTAAAAATGTGTGACAGCTGACAGTGATCAGACTTAAACGAAACAATTAAATGGCTCTTTAAATTATTAAATTAATCTGATAAGATCTCAAAACCGTAGTCTGTCGCGGGAAAAATCACACACGCATGCAAATTTCTATATGTTTTAAATCACATAAACTAATCAGTTTATCATTTCATAAATTATTATGCAAAATAGAATTATTGATGAGATCCCCACAATTTGCTGACCACCGATTTTCCATATCTTTATCAAGATACACATAATTTTGCGGCTATTGGGAAAACCCAATAAGGGTATGCCTGAACAAGTTTTTGCATTTCAAGTTTTCAGCTCTGCATAATACATAATAAATAAAGACGATCAGAATTCCAAGCTCAAAATTAAGAAGAAAAAAACGTAAGCAGCTAAAAGAAGATGTCTAACAGCGAGGCAAGAAAATGTGGAAAAAAATGAAAAGATATATGTACGTAAGACACTAGTTAGGCTATAGAATAGGATTTATTTGGGTATCAAAAAATCGATCTGCGGTAAAACTAAGGCGATTTCCATAGTTGCAAAGTGCGAAAACTATTTGTTGGGCTTTTTTCTTATACTCTCGGGCAAGTGGAGTATTACAAAAATAGTGACGATGACTGGATGAAATCTAAATACATCATATGAAATGCGAGCATGAACGGCTTAACATGCCGACGAAGAGAATCTGGAGCCAAGGTTGTTTATCATGACTTAGTTTCCATATGTATTTCCAACCACGTGCAGTCGGTTCACATCAGATGTGAATAAATAAGAGGTATTTTGATAGATTTTGTACGAGTATGCACAAGATAATAGTAGGTATAGGCTTCCATCAGCAACTTAGCCCTATCAGCAGTATTTTAGATTAGATGTAAAGGGTGGGCAAAAGTATATTACGAATAAGAAAAGCTTAAAACTTTTTGTTTGTGAGATTTTCTTTTTATTTTTTTGATATAAAATATATTCAAGCATTTAATCATATATAACTTACCGAACTGTTTTCTAGTTCTTTGCATAAAATGGTATTCATATAAATATTATTTCACCCCCGCTATTACTCAAATGCACCTGAGATCAGTTCAGAGCATCTTTTCGTTCCCAGGTTGTAAAATCATTGTGTTCCCACGAAATTGCACACACAATGATCAACGCACTTTGATAAATCTTTTAAATTCTGAATGGGACTATCCATATACATACTATTCTCAAGTAGGAAATTAACCATAATTCATACATACTGAAAAATTAGACCAAGAACAAATCACCGTAAAGAAATCTACAATCATCATCGGGACGAAACAACCCTCTTCAAAAGATCTCATTTCATATAGGTACCTTCGTGCGGTGTACTTGTCGTGCGTTACAGGAAATCGCTTCTAGGGTTACGACGAAACGGGCGCAATCGGAGCATAGTAATCAAGATTTTCTCGAAATCTTTTAGTAGATCCTTCTTCAAGTAACTCACAGGCTGAATTTCAGCTGAACGGGATGCAACAACAAAGCAGTCAATCATTAATAATTCATACACACAAAAGATGTTCAGGTAAAGTGGGTTGGACCGCATAATCATCGTCATAGTCCTCCGTCATCATCATTGATGATGATCGTCGTATAGTCGTCGTCAAAAGATGTTGCAGCAAGATCCGTTCATGGTCCAAAGAAACTTAAATATTATGCTATAATTACAGATACGATGCGACATACATTTACTCGGTAGTAGGAGGGTTTTGTATGTACATTCAAAATAAATTACGAATTGCAGCGGAAGATATGGAAGGTATCCATGGAAATTGAGAAACAAACTATATTTAACGTAAGAATAAGCTTTACTTTGAACTTTGTGGAAATTGAAAAAATATGAAACTTAGTGATACACTAAGCACCTAAACTGTTGATAAATTTAATAGTAAGCTAATCGATCATTAATGCAGTTACATTGTAAAGTGCGCGGAAACGATCTTTCAAGAAATCGGATTATTCTTTTTCTGCGAATCCTTCACGTTATTCTATCCGATGTCAGGGATATTTCATTCGATGCAATAAAACAAAATGTCTTGTATTTCGCATAAACTATCAAATTACATCGGAACGAACAGCGGCCAATATCTGAATGTGAAATATAAGAAGGAAATGGTTTGCAATGCTGCGAAACACTGGATAGATATGGCATATGGTTCCATTACGCCTGTTATTGAGGCGGGGCAAAAACTCATACGAAATGATATTTTTAGCTTTTATTTTAACGAATGTATCAGTGAGAGGTAAGAAAATATTGTGAAGCATTTTTGACAAAAACGTAATTTACAATGCCTATGACGTTAGCAAAATTTTGCAGAAATACGACATTTTTTGAATGCTATTTTTTATTTAATAATTTTTACAGGTATCTAAATTTTGTAAAAAAATTCGTTAAAAGAGATCGTCGGACATCCGAAGATGCCCAGGGGATGGAGCCAACAGCACAACAAGAGGGTTAAAACGGGGAGAAAACCGTAAGAATATAGCCGACTCGCACAGGTGCCAATTTATTAAGGCTCCGTAGACCCGGATGGCGTCGGGTCTCGGCCTAGCCTAGCTAAGCCCACTGAAATGTATAAAAATTTAAGCGTCCTGAGGTGCCCGCGGCCGAACAAAAATTATGTGGAGCGCCTCCCTTTAAAATCAAAAAATCCCCTGGAATGGGGGGTATACCGCTTTTACGACGTTCCGACCATCAATATGGTGCAATCGAGCCGCGGAGGAATGCGGATATTATTAATTTGGTTGACACTCACTTGCATCACTACCGACAAAATAAGGTGAAGAATGGCCGATAAGAAACGGAACTCTTAAAGTTTTGATTACTAGACAATAATAAACATAACAGAGACTATCACGGAACACACGACACAACACAAAAAAAAAATCCTATCTTTTCAATAAAAAAAATTAGGAGGAGGCTTAAGCCGGCCCCAGACCGACCGGAGTGTGGCAAACACCGCACAAAAGATTGATACGAAAAATCGTGCAGCAGCAGTGCAGCAGCAGTGTGGTTGGGCGACTTCAAGGTATCATTCTTGGAACCGGTCTTTTGTGCGGTGTGTGTCACACTCCGGTCAGTGTGGGCCGGCTTTAGATTCCCGGCCGCTTCAGTGGGATCTCTCCTTTCGTCCTCTGGTGTAGTTGCTTTTCTCCCAGGTTGTTTTTTGTCAAACCTCCCATACTCAAGAATGAGAACCAAAAAAAACCTGCTCCTGGTGACAGCCGTCCTCTTGACCGCCGTGACATCTTCGAAAAACCGTCCAGTTGACCGACTCGCATTTCACTGTGACGTTGGCCGCTTGCCATTTCTGGACCAGCTGATTATCATCTTTACAATTCCGACCCACAGATGTCTACTATAAATTTATTTATTTTTTTTTTTATTTGATCTCGATGCAGACAACTGCAGGTCGAAAACGATTCGTTACAACCCGTCTAAAATATGTATTTAGACATTAGCTTCGTTTTTTTGCTCGCGGGCAAACTTTATCTAATTATCGTGTGGTTACTTTTGGTCGGGTTGAATTCATCACTTACAAGGTTAACCTGTTTATTTACGGGAAGTCTCTGTTCACCGAGCGAAAGGCTTGTATTTATGTTTCCAGTGAAAAATATGCCGTGGAGACTTGCCTGGCGATGTTATATTTCCCGGCGAAATAAATTGCAACTGCATTGTTTTCGCTAGCAAAATGTCAAAACCAGTGTGGAAACCTTAATTCAAAGTGAGTACTACAAATACAAAGGGAATTGACGATCTTTAAAATTTTGACAGTAATTGCCATTGCATGAACTGACGAATTTAGTACCAATACCCTTAATTGTTAAATTTACAAATGACAAAGCCCACGATGCTTTCGACGAAAACTTAAAATTCTAATCCTTTAACTGACGCAAGGGCTCCTTAAGTTCTTAACTTGAAACTTCTATCTTTTGTAGGGTATATGACTAAAAACAAATACATCCGGGTTATGTCCTGTGAAATCCCAATGATTTATGCGGTAGTTTCCGGACACACTGTAGGGTTACTATTAAATACCCACAATCGCCATTTGGTTGGAAGTCCTTTATTTTGGCATATTATTGGAAGTTAGGAATGTACTGGTTTCGTTTGGGCATTTCATATTTTTTCTTTGCCAAATTTTTGTAAATTAAGAAATGAGCTATGTTGAACGTTTATGGCACAAAGTTCCATTTTCAATACACATGCGTGTACAGTGGCGCAACCACGGGAGGGGCTAAGGGGGCTAAAGCCCCTCCCAGACCCAGAAATAGGGAAAGGAAAAATTGCAAAGTGAGATTTGAAACAAAAAATATGAAACGTGGGCTGTGAAGGTTGCAACACCCATACCATACTTTTTGCAAATTAGAAGACACACTGGTCTGAAGTAATATTTGCAAAAAGGGAAAAATGTCTTCAAAATCAATGATTAAGGAAAAAAAAATTCGCCAGCTTCGAAAATATTAATATTGAGCCCTTACAGCTGAAACATATTGTGGGGCATAGCGACTAAAAATTAAAATTGTTCATTGCAATTTAAGAAGAAAAAGAAGAAGGCATCGATAAAAGATATTTCCCTATGGCACTTCGTAGAAATATTTAAATTTAAATTGTTGAACCTACAAATATTTTTTAGTAATAAAAATTGAACTGGATTCAATTGTTGCATCCTTTGATCTTATGTAGTCAGTCGCTATTGTATCAATTCTCATTCGAAATCAATTTTTTCTTTGCAAGATACAGTCCTCTAAGGGCTCCCACTGTTTATTTAGTTTTTTTTTTGAGCTCAAATTCCTATTTTTCTTTCAAGAATCCGCTGCAAGCCTTGACCTTACTAGGTCATTGCGAAATTACGCTATATTTCGACAGCTAAATACCACGGGTGATAACGCCAACGATTAGACAAATCCGCATAATAAATCGCCGTGCGGTGTCACAATTTCTGCACCGGTAAAATTAATCAATAACATGGCAAAGTGTCAATGCCTTAACATGTGACGCTACAAAAAGTTTTAGATAAAAAAAATAGCACCAAATAGTACCCCAACTTACGGCAGCAACATCAAATATCTAGTGATATGGATGAAATTAGCCCCCTCCAGGACCAAATCCTGGTTGCGCCACTGTGCGTGTATAATCCACGTTCAGCTGGTAACTTTTTTCAGGGTAGCAGCGCAGGTCCTAGTATTTTCCTGCCCTGAGTGAAACAAAAAAATAATAGTTCAACAGATATAACACAATTTTAAAGAAAGAAACAGTTTTTCCTGCTGCAAATAGTTTTTTATTTTAGCATATTTACATTTCGGAAGCAACTCGCTTCCTTCTTCAGTGCCTATGGAAGCATAGGTGTTAGAGAAGCTGCAAACAACGGTGAAAAGAATATTATCAACAGATACAGGAAAATTGATATAACACTACAATTTATCAATCGTTTGAAGTAGGTTCCTAGAGAATAGCAACAAATAACAACAAATTGCAATGCATTTTTAGATTATCCTGTCCTGTCTGAAAAAAAAACGGAGCACTCACTCGCAATTTTAGCACTTTTTGCTAGAAATTAAAAGAAAACGGATCTTCCTGTTTTTTTTGTACATATCTCATTGGGCTAGTGATCCGTTATGAATTTAAAGGGCAGTATTTGTAATCTTGAGTGCCTTCAATTCTTGTGTAACTAAAACTCAGAAAATCAAAGGGTAGATGTTGAGTCGGCTATATGCTCAAACAGGTAGACGCATAGATTAAGATTATTTTTCTGTGTCATACTCCTAGTATCATAAAAATGCGAAAATAGTGGCCTCAGAAATGTCCTTGCCCTTGATAGTATTCGGTTACCGAATTTTATTAATTTATTAAGCTGTTGAGTGCTGTTTTCGCTTGAAATTATAAGTAATGGACAACAAGACCAAAAGTACTTCTTTATGAAAGTGCTATCAAGCAGGGGCGAACCCAGGAATTTATTTCGGGGACAGATTTGTGCATGCAAGAGACTCATGAAATCATACGTTTATTTTCAGACCTTAACCTTAGGATAATCGATTTTACATATTCTAAATTTCACAAAAATTTAATTTAAAGTTGATTTTTATCAATTAATTTTTTTTTAAATACTCCTATAGGAGATAACTGGTTTTGGTAACCGATTGTTACGAAATTTGTTATACGGAATTACCTTATTTTGCATTTGTTGCAAATTAATTTAGTTTTTTTTACATCCATTTAGGTTCTGCAAAATTAAAACACGTTTTACCCACTTTTCAACGGTCACTATGAGAAATTTGTGAATTTTTGTGGTTTTTGAACCTCGCGAATTATAATATGTAAAATGACCCTAAACAGAAACTACTCACTGAATGTATCTAATCTTCTTTTCTATTTTACTTTATTTCGCATTAATTAAAACTTTAAAAAATAATTCGCAACTATATCTTGTCACGCTCTATGGCTCACTTGGTTGAGTCGCACTTTAAGATGCTGGTAATCTAGAGGTCCGGAGATCGAATCTCGGCGTGGCGTAGGAAATATATAGTGCTTGCAACATTATATACACACCAAAATGATATGCAATGTAACGTTGACTCGAAATTGCCTATAAGCGGTTGAGTTAACGCACCATGGCCCCACATGGGGCTATACGGTACTGAGAAGAAGGGATATCTTGTCTATCAAAACTTATAAAATTAATTAATTAATAATTTTTTTTATTACACTTAAATAAACCTAGTACATGAGAATGCAAAATGGAAAGTAATTTTTTTTATTTCTTATTTTTGGGGTGCTGATTACGCATTCCCACCAAAATTTCGTTGCGGAACAAGATCAAAATCGCGAGAAACCCCAAAATGTTCGGTGTTTTTCCTAACTCTGAAACGATTCACTTCTGCGAAAAACTCTTCAGGAATATGTTAGAGAAAACATGATTACGCGTCCAAAGAGACATATATTATAAATCCGTTGAGCGATATTACTACAATTAATAATTTAAATTTACCTTTTTTAACATGTTCCATATTATGAATTCAATTTTCAAATTAAACTGTTTTTAATTTTTGGTCACAAAAGTTGCATTTTTCTTGTTCTTTATGTATTTTGGGGTACTAAGCCTGAATCTATAGCTTCCCACCAAAATTTCGCTCCGAAACAGGGTCAAAATCGCAAAAAAATGTCTATCAATCGTAGCGATAACGCACTTTAAAGGAGAAATGTACACTTTTGAAGTTATAAGGCAAAAAAACCGAAATTTTCGGGTTTCTTACGGTTATGGCCCTGTTTTGCAACGCAATTTTGGTGGGAAGCTCCGAATTCAAGCTCAGCACCCCAAAAAACATAAAAAACAAGAAAAAATAATCCACCACATTTTGCAATCTGAAATCACCTAGTGACTACACTATAGATCTTGAGTCTGAAAATCATCACTTATTTCTTATGTAAATATAGTTATTTACATAAGAAATAATATGAAAATAAGAAATAGTTATGTTGTGTAAATTATACTTTAAAAAAATCGGTTTCATAATTTCGGGGGGAGTTTTATCCCCCTAATCCCCCCTTGGGTTCGCCCCTGCCTACAAGTCATTTGCTAAAAGAATAGGTTTCAATGAAAGATTAAAAAAATATCGAGTGGTGACCCTCCAGAACATGGTGCCCTTGGGCGACCGCCCAGCTCGCCCGCCGCTATAGGGCCATCCCTGCAAGGTAGTTCTTCGAGTACGAGTACATCTTTAAATAGTTTGTGATGATGATTCTTGGTATCATAGATACGCCGATAAAGATTTTTTTTTTTCAATTTACATTTGACGTTCCTAGCGATTGTAATAAAATTCCCTACTCAGATAAAACTCTCAAACGAAAAATAAATGTAAATTATTTGGAAATACTCAGCTCCGAAAAAAAAAGAGTTCACGAATGTAAGGTATTAAAATTCAATCAGTAGTAAATGTGTATTCATTACCGAAATTTCACTCCAGAAAACAAACTTCATCATTATAAATTAACACTTCATCGTTCATCAAGATACGCCAGCTGGTAATTTTCTCCTGGCAAAGCATAATATTTTTCGGCTTGCTACTTCTTCTTTCTGATAGCTTTGTATATTTTAGGTGCATGATTGCATTTTCTGCCACGACTGTTCCGCACAGGCTCTGTCTTAATTGGTTTTTAATTTATTTTCCCCCAACAATCATGGACCACACCGCTCACCGGGTTGCCGTCAAGTCTACGGGGAATATTTTCTAAGAAAAAAAAACTCGCGAGACTGCATGGCGCGGACTTGACGAGTCTTCGAAAAAATAAAAGACCGTAAAAAATGAAACGAGAGGCTCGCGGTGTGTCCTTAAGGCCATTAATCAAACCCCTAATGGTTAAAGGTTGGTTACCTATGGCGATTTTCTCAATCGAAAGATTTTCCCTCAAGATACTTCTTTTTTGTTTTGTTTACCATTCCTCCTATGTGTAGATGTGTTATCCTTATGCATGTCCTTTCTGTATACGTTAGACGAAATGACGCTATTTTTGTATTTTGACAGCCGACTACATTACTTGATATCAAAACGAAATTTTTCACATGGGAAGAAAGAAATTGAACAAAGGACACATTTTGGACGACCCCGCGAAAGTACTTGTTTCGTTTTTCTCTCTATTGTATGAGTAATGTCCTCTGGTAGTCAGATGTGATGCAAAGAAAAAGAAAACAACGGTTAAGGGTTGTCTTGTCGTCATTTATGGACGGCGGGTCGCGAAAGACGTGGACATTTTTTGTTTGACGAATGCACTCGCGATATGATTGCTTGATTTTGTTCGCGCTTTCAGGTTGGACAAGTAATTCAGGTTTATCAATTTATGGTATCGAGTTAGAAATGGACAAAGTACGAATATGTAGTATCATCATCGCATCAGGTTAGACGCATTTCTTGTTTACTGAACGATAAAATATGACCTTATTAATGGCTTTGTATCGCAAGGATGCGTGTCAAATTTGAGTGCAGGGAATTGCAATGAATGATTGTTAAGCGGTGTTTGCAAGGTGGGAAATTGCTATGGATTAATCATCTTTCATTTCGGTGGTTAAATGAAAGAAAAGGGTTAAGGGTATCAAAAGATGAACAGTGAAACAAGTTAGAAGGAATCCTTAAAGGCATAAAAGTAACTTTAAAAGGTTTTATTTCATTAAATTCAACAATTCACTTGAGGAGCGTAATCATTTTTGAACATGAAAAATGAGTAGATAATTGCAAATTAATTGTTTACTTGAAGCATGGTTGCTAAATTTATAGCATCTCCGCATTTTTGTTAAATTATTGTTTTGGCGTTTCGATTTAATTTTTCATTATCCGATTTTTTAAAGTAAGAGTTTTCCTATTTTTCTTCAATTCTTTGTATTTAAAAACATTAAATCATCATTATAATCCACCGAGTAATGAAAAAAATTAAACAAACTCCATGAAGTATTTACAGAATAAAGATAATGTTACTATAAGAATAAGGAAACTTCCCGTTCTCGAGCCGCTTGCTCTATTTCAAATAAAATATTAGCAGTATACAGGGTGTCCGCAGACACTACTTTGTCAGTGCCACATGATTTCTCATTCGATTTCCAGTAAGAACGATGTGCGAGAATCTATGAATTTTTAACACTTTACTTTCATTTCAATATTGGAAAAAAAATCTCCTCGGACTATTAAATTCCCAAAATTTTTCAAAACTACACAAGCTATAAGACTGAAATAAAAATCTTCTCATAGCTATACGATATAGTTTCAGGCATTATGTTGCCACGCTGTTTAAAACATAATACAGAGTGGCCCACGTAAAAGTATACGATTTGAACATAACTTTTTTGTTTATCAATATTTTTTTTATTTTTATTTTTGGGAAAATAAACTAGAGATTTTGGAAATTGGTGGGCATATGGTACCAAGTAGGTCAGTTTTGTAAAAAGAGTGATTTCTAACGTTTGAAGGAAAATCGTCATTTTTGCGAGGTTCCCGATCTAACTTAACCGTAACTTTTTTATTTGACGATATCTTTTCCCAAATTTTGGGAAAATAAACTAGATTTATTTATTTATTCATTTAAGGCTGTTCAATAGATCCCTTAGGCACCAATTATAGAACAACGTTAATTAGATCTGACCAAAAACTACAAAGTTGTAAAAGTTACCCCGCCAAAGAAAAATTCATCTGCCGCAAAAAGAATACATATCACTCCAATCCGCTGCTCATATCTAATTTTGTTTGCTGGATGTACTTTTGTTTTAGGTGTAAATGCTGGAGAAGTTTAAATGTACAGGACTACTTCTTAAAGTAATTTGGCGGGAGCTTTAACATTTTATTCAGTGCCACTTTGACGGCTCCCTCCAAATTACTTTAAGAAGTAGTCCTGTACATTTAAACTTCTCCAGCATTTACACCTAAAACAAAAGTACATCCAGCAAACAAAATTAGATATGAGCAGCGGATTGGAGTGATATGTATTCTTTTTGCGGCAGATGAATTTTTTCTTGGCGGGGTAACTTTTACAACTTTGTTGTTTTTGGTCAGATATCATATATTTTTGCATACTTAAATAGCCAACTAATATTTTTGTTTTGGGAAAAGTTTCTATAGGTTTTTGTTCAGCATATTCCATAAATTTAATATCATAAGTTATATTCACAGGGTCTTCTTTAAAATAAATAGATACTGCAAACGCAATTGCAAATACGCCACAAATGGCTGTTGCTGAGCTTTTTTAAAAATAATTTTGGGATGAAATGGGTATAGTTTATTAATATGTATTTTGTGCAAAATAGATTTGTGTTATCTTTGTATTATGGCTCTGCTAACATTCTGTTAGTAATCTGTTAATTTTTTGTTAACTCTGTTAATGTTCTATTAACGTTCTCTTAACACTCTATTATCTTTTCGTTAATGCTCTGTTAACGTTATGTTAATGTTCTCTTAATTCTCTTTAATCATTCGGCTAACGCTCTGTAAACGGTCTGTTACCTTTCTTTTATTACTCGATTTACGTTCTGTTAACGTTCTGTTAAGGCTCTGTTAATTTTCTGTTAACACTCTGTTAACGATCTGCTAACGCTCTGTTGTTGCCTTGCCAACGCTTTGTTAACGTTCTGTTACTGATCTGTCTTAATGCCCCCCTGACCCAGTGTCCCAATGTCACATTGTCCCAATGTCACAGTGTCCCAATGTCCCAATGTTCTAATATCCCAGTGTCCCAATGTCCTAATATTATAATGTGCCAATGTCCCAATGTTCTAATATCCCAGTGTCCCAAATGTCCTAATATCCTAATGTGCCAATGTCCCAATATCATGATGTCCCAGTGTCCCAATTTAGGTCCTATTGTCCCAATGTGCAAATATCGCAGTGCCCCAATGGTTTAATGTCCGAATGTCCCACTACCCTAGTGTCCCAGTATCGGAATATCCCAATGTCCCAGTCTCCCACCTAATGTCCTAATATCCCAATGTCTAACTGTCCTAATGTCCCAAGGTCCTAATGCCCCAATTTCCTAATATCCCAGTACCCCAATGTCCCAAATGTCCCAGTATCCTAATGTGATAATATCCCAATGGCCCAATGTCCTAATGTACCAGTGGTCAGTGTCCCAATGTATACCAAGTGTCCCAAGGTCCCAATAGCCTAATGTCCTAATATCCCAGTGCTCCAATGTCCCTGTATCTCAGTGCCCTAATGTCCCAGTATCCCAATGTTCCAATATCCCAATGTGCCAATATCCCAATGTTACAATGTCCCAATGTTCTAATATCCCGATGTCCCAGTGCCCCAATGTTCCCACGTCCCAGTTTCCCCAGTGTACCTAATGTCCCAATGTCCTAATATCCCAATGTCCTAATGACCCAAGACCCTAATGTTCACATGTTCTTATATCCCAGTGCCCCTATGTGCGAATATCCCGGTGTCCCAATGTCACAACATTCCGATGTCCCAGTGGTCCAATGCCTCTATGTACCAGTGTCCCAATGTCCGATTGTCCCAAGGTCATAATGTCCCAATGTTCCAATATCCCAGTGTCCTAATGTCCCAATATCCCAATGTCCCAATGTCCCATTGTCCCAATATCCTGATGTTCCAATGCCCCAATATCCCGATGTCCCAATGCCCCAATATGCCGATGTCCCCACGTCCCTGTTTCCCCATTGTGCCTAATGCCCCAATGTCCTAATGCCCCAATGTCCTAATGTCCCAAGACCCTAATGTCCCAATTTCCTAATATCCCACTACCCCAAGATCCTAGTCTCCCGGTGTCCCAATATCCAAATGTCCCAATGCCGCAGTGTGTTTTAAAAAATGGTCAATGCGATGAGCCGATAGACGCAATTGTTGGAAATCTTTTGTTAACTTTACCTTTTAATTTACCGTTATTCCATCCACTTATCTAAATGGAAGACATTGATTCTTTAGAAGGACCACCAGCGGATCATTCGTTCCAAATTTCATAAAAATCCCATCACGAAGAGAGACAGTAGAAGCAAGTCTTTCTGCAACTGTAGACTTCATTCTGAAATTGGGTTACTCGCTTAAGTCTGTGAGGGTGAAAATTTCACCGTTTATTGCATATATCTTACCCGTTATTGTGCCGATCGAAGATTTTATTTGGAAAGGCACTAGAACAGGATATGTGGAATATTTTGGTAAAAAAATTTTTTTGGGGGCTGTTGCCTGGAAGGCTGTAGCCTGGTCAAACAAAAAAGCAAGTTGTCTCCGGTAATCATAGACTTGTTCGCTTTCGTTTTTCTTTTTCCTTTGGCGGGCGAGACGCTCTCGCGTCTCTTGATATTAACAGCACGAGAAAGTAACATTAAACATTTTCACATTTAAATTCATTCAAAAACACAACTGTCCATTCATTAACTAATATATTCAGGTTGAAGGGAAATTAGCACAATTGGGAAGACATTAGCACAGATAATTGCATCAGCGGGGCTTACAGCAATCACATCACAGGAGATAATCGGACGGTTTTTTCTTTTATATGCGAATGACGACGCACTGACAGTTAATGGGGAGTGATATCGAGAACACTTAGGTCTGCTCTTTCATCAGAACAGGCCAAACATGTGGTTTCAGCAAGACGGAGCACCTTGCCATAAGGCTCAAGCCTCAATGGACATTTTATCTGAACTGTTCGGGACAAGAATTATTTCAAGTAGAGCATCAATAAATTGGCCTGCTCGATCTCCAGATTTAACACCTGCCAGATACATTGCAAAAATTAATGGAGCATACCCTGGAAAGGGCTCGGCTTTGCGAAGCAAGTAATGGACGTCACCTCAAAGAAATAATCTTCCGAACATAGCTTAAACTTTTAAATTTTCCTGTAATATAATTTATCCTTCAGATATCTTGAGTTTTGTGTACGTTCCTTTTACCCATTGAAATAATTTTTGATAAACAAAAGAATGACTTTTTTTTTTATACCTCAAAATGAAGAATATCGCATAAAATTACACAATCGTTGCATAATGCGAAAAATCTCCCAAAACTCTAGTACCTATATATCCACAAAATTAAAAAAAAAATTACAAACAAAAAAGTTATGCTATGTTCAAATCGGATACTTTTACGTGGGCCACTCTGTATGTATAATACGAGTATTATTATATTGTTAGGGCAAAAATTAAAGTTTAAAATATTTTTTACTCGCCAGAATGGACAATTTAGTTGTCAGACAAACAAATCTGGCAGTTTGTTGCGCAAATAAAATCTGGCAACAAACATTGAGTTGAGTCGAGGTACATGAAAACAAATGCATGTTTCCCATAGGCTGGCGATTATATTCTTAATTCAGCTCATCGCCAAACCAACTAAGATTTAAGATTCTCTTTTCCCGTCAACACGTTATGACCAAAATCAATCTTCAGCTTAAGCCTCCCCGGATGCTCGCAATTCACATAGACCCTATAAAATTCATTACATACTTTTATGTATGTATTTAATCCACTCACCATATAATCTGATCGAAAGATACGCGGCCAATATACTTAATATTCCTGACCATCGAGACGTAATTTTGATTGATGATCTATAAAAATATAAATTCCATCTAATGGATAAGTTTCATGCAATGAAACGAATCTGTAGGCATTAGCACATTAGCGGCTGGGTGGTTTGTTTCTTTTGAATTCATCATCATCATCAACAGCACACCAAAACGAAAGTAGCAGCACTTTGCAGTGGCAAAACCAGGGTCTCATTTTCCGCTTCATTTCGTGGTCTTGGTATTTTTGACCATCCGTGAAGAAAAATCGTCTACTAACACGAACAGGGTGGAAAAGTATACATTTGAAATGCAACGCTTAAGTCATTATATTCGAAATCTTCAAAATGTCAAAAGGACGACACCATGAAAAGGACAAGATGAAAAAGAAAATTCGAAGGTGGCTGAATGATAGTTATTAATTTTACAAAGGAGTAAGAGTTTCATATGAGAATCATTAATCAGAGGTGGAATGCTGTCTGGTGGGATTTTTAAAAGAATTTCTTTCGACTGTTTTTGTAAAGTCAACTATTGAATCCCTTGTATTCGAGTACATGATTTTTAAAACTATGTTTTAAAATTAGGATTTCAATTGCATATTTTTTATCATTTGTTTTACTTTCTTTTTTATTTTTGTTTTGCATAAATAAATTTACTGACTTAATGTACGATAAGAACCTCTGCTTATTCATGTACTATAAGTCAGGCATAAATAGAATTCACTGAATACAGCGAGCACTGAGAAGCATCCTGCTTCTTCTGTCATCATTGATTTTGATTTAATTTCTTTTACAAATGTGATCATGCTACAATATTTTTAATGATCAAACACCGGTAATACGTATCATCATGCGAATGAAGCACTTGAAAATTGCTCGAAAGATTAGTCTACAACAAATATTAAAAAATGGAATCATCGATTTCTGTTTATCTATACTTCAACTTCTCGGTAGTGTCCATATGAGATACCTGCCCAAATTTATGCATTCATTGTTTCCGAGGATACACCCAAACATAAAATTTTCTCGGCCAAGGTAGACATCCCGGCGTTTCCTTTAAAAGAATTGTCCATAAACTATACGGCCTATATTTGACTTAGTACCGCAAACAGTGCCGTCGAGGACATAAATTAAATGCCTATCCACCTCTCGAGATGGTGTTGTGTGCGGTCATAAATTGTTATGTTTTACGAGCCTAAGGGATAGCGATTTTTCTCAATATAGGGTGTTTCACCGAAATCCCCGACAATAAGATGCCAACGCGTCGAACCAGTTTTTCAAGATCGCGTGAAAAATTGACATTCGACATACGCATGTGGCCTGAAAATTTGCTCGGTTCGTGGCGATGGGCGATGTTGTCTCCCCCTTTTCGAAATTTACTTAATTTAATTCAGTATGGTATTAATGGTACTCATAACACCTTGAAAGATGGACTATCGAAATATCTTAGTAACTCATATTAATAGTTATTTTTTCGGGTTGATGTTTTTTTTCGGTGTCGTTGCTAGCGGCCATAAATCAAAATTTTCGAAACGATCGGTATGTGAATCCCTTCAGACAGCAAGGGGCAGTTTGTTGTCATAAAAATTCTTGGAAATTCTTACACTTCAACAGGACATTATGTTGAGGTCTTGAAAATTTCCTTCATATTGAAATCAACTCAACTACAATATCTGCTGGAATATCTGAGGAAACGAAGAACAGGCAAGGTCAAAAAGTTATATATCTTTTTTATTGATGTAGAACTGATCATAGCGCGGACAGTAAAGTTTTATAACCTCATATAAATATATTTCAAAATTAGTAAGCACCAGTTGAGTAATTCGTTAGGATTTGTACAGACGCAGACGTTTATCGTAAAATTATGATTTGTGTTTGATTCTAACCGTTTCGTTTTGATCCGTAGCGGAAATATGCGACATACCTATATGTATGTAGAGTGAAAATTTAGTTTTGGTGGAATATGATGGATTTTTATATTTTCAAATTTATGAAAATAAAAGACAAGGCTTAAGATAAAACATGACAACGAGAAAATAGTAGTTAAGACTGACTTCTAAGCTATATTGAGATGAAGAAATAATTTCAAATTACTAATTTTTGCAGATTTAGTAAATTTAATAGAATCCTTTGGTTATAAGAAAAATGTAATGTTATCTCGAAGAAAGGCAAAAAAAAACAGTTTTCGGAAAAAATGCTAATGACACTATTTTTCACTATTCAATCAGAATATGAACCTTGTTTCCCCCCATTATCCATCCTTTTACCTTTTACCTTTTAAGGTAGTATAACGGGTAAATTATATCAAGGACACTCTATAATAGAGAGTTTTAGCAAGTAGTGAAAACCCTTGTGGTGTACGACAGTGGCAGTCTGTAAATATAGTTAGTGATAAAGTTATCAACTCGAATGCTTATACCAATATTATTTTCGCGGGAAAATTAAGCTGAACACCACAAAAACACAAGCCACATTCTTCACAAAAAAAGGAAACGAACTAACCTGCCATGCTCCCCACTGAATTTTCTAGGCGATCATACTGCATGGA
Source organism: Microchrysa polita (assembly GCA_949715475.1). Classification (NCBI taxonomy): domain Eukaryota; kingdom Metazoa; phylum Arthropoda; class Insecta; order Diptera; family Stratiomyidae; genus Microchrysa; species Microchrysa polita. The sequence continues at coordinate 84,421,895 of OX454418.1, read as the reverse complement.
GCAAAGAAATTACCTGGGCTAAGGTCTCGACAAAAAACTAACAGGGCAATCACATTTGGAAATAACTTCCCAAAAAAAGCTAAAATCATTTTGCGCCTTATACCCCATTCTAAATAAAAAATCCAAGCTGTCCACAGATAACAAGCTCTTAATTTATAAAATGGTTATCCAACCCATTGCTGCGTACGGCTCACCAATATGGGGTCTCTATTCCAAAACTAGGAAAAATAAAATACAAATTACACAAAATCAAATTCTAAAACATCTAACGAACAAACCGTTTTTCTACTCAACCGTAAAGTTGCACCAAGAAACTAAAATTTTAGCTTTGGATAGATTGGCTAGTAAAAACATTTTGAAATTTGGGGCTAACTGCCAAAACATTGACAACAGTATCATAAGAAGCCTCACCAATGATATTTAGCTTTAGTTACTCCAGATGTAGTTTCTATTTTTAACAAAATAAAACCCTTTTCTTTCTTTCTCTTTTTTTTTGTTTTTGTTTCTACATGAGGTTTGTTTTTTAAACATTTTTTCCTCGGCGAGCTTCACCAGTATACAATTAAATTACCAATTTACAATTAATAATATTATACTTTAGAGTTAAGGCTTCAGCCGGTATCTATGTTAAGCTATATGTTAGTCATAAGATTATATTGAATAAAGATTGAATTGAATTGAAAGTTATGAATTGTTATTGCACCAAACACTATTCTTGATATTATAGATACGCCGGCGAAGATTTTTTTCAATTTACTTTTGACGTTTCTAGCGATTGTAATAAAATTCCCTACTCAGATAAAACCACGGAATAGACAGCTAAACGGAAACACAAAAAAAAACATTCCACTTAAATGCGTTCCCTTCCTGTCAACACTTGTCAGCTGTTACACGTTCTGCAAATTCTCAAGAACATATTTGTAGCGTCGCGCCTTTGTTTTGTTTTTTGTGATAACAACTTGTAAAGTAATTCCTATATAATTTCAGTGTTTTTCAAGTGAAATCCAGTTACTGAGTGTAAGTTTGTGAAGTGAATTTCGCGCCTACATTTCAAAGTTCCTTTTATATCAAATATGTACATACATGGCCATTAGTGTCATTACAAAAACTGGACCATTTGAGTTGGATTCGGGCCTATCCTTTAGTTGTTTAATCAATGGATAAAACTATCAAACGAAAAATAAATGTAAATTATTATGAAATACTCAGCTCCAAATAAGAGAGATACACACCACAAAAGACTAACATAATCTAATGCCATACCAGCATTCAGGATAATCGAGAAAAATTGGTTTTCTACAACCCAGAAGTTTATTAATGTTAGTTTTGCTAAACCCTTTTCAACTGAATTTTAAATTTTTAGGGATAATCTAAAAAAATAAGGAAAACCATAGAAATGGGTTTTGAAAGTTTTTAATGACATTTCCTATTTTTGGAGATTTGTCTTATTAGGTATTAAACGAACAATGATCATGAGCAATGCTGTGAGCAATAGGTATATATTTTTTATCAAATCGTGTTATTGCTTTTTGGGTAAATTATTTTACGAGTACATTACATACACACTCTTTTGTCGCAATGTTGAAAGCTGGATTCCGTGCTAGCTAATGTACCATGATATCAAACTTTTTATGTCCTCATTGCCGGGCGAAAGCGTAATTTAGCCATTGCCAGGATGTACAGATTTGTCGCCCATAGGTTATTCATATTTTGCCGCATCTACTTTCGTCTACAAGTATACTTCAGAACTAAGACATTTAATTTTTTTTAGCACACCTTCAATGCAAGTTGTGGATGAAATTTGCGAAATACTACTAATACTTTGTGTCGAAAAGGCGGATTTCCTTTATTTATTTCGAATAATTTTCAACATAATAACATGCAATTCTTTTGGCGACATATAAATTCTCGTAAAATTGTTAAAAATTGATAGTGGATTGCCTGGCATCATGCATCTGATTTGAACTGTCCTGAACCATCAGGAACGGTTAATTTGTTTGCAGACAACTTTTCGAAAGTTTATAGTATTGAAAACTGTCACTATGACCCGGTCAAGGCGAATAACTCTCTTAATTTATCTGGCTTATCAATAAATAATGAGTCTCTTTAAAAAAATAGTCTGGCTGGTCTAGCGGTTGTTGCGCGCACCTTCGGTGCACAGGCTCATGAGTTCAAATCTCACCGTGGCTCATGGTGTTTTTCGAACTAACGAGCTTGTGACGGACTATGATCTCACTCAGATGTTAAACGAGTACCCATTTATGGGGATAAATAACACTGCTGAGCGTGATGCTGATCTCATTACCTCAACAAAAAGCAGATCAGATCTAGGAAATAGGATGTCACTAACACATCCTGCGGCCTTAGTCCAATGCTGGATTGTCGCGCCCGTTATTTATTTTTATTTTATTTATTTAAAAAAAATAATGGACTTAGATGTTTCGAATAGTGCAGGACCCGATGGGATACCTCCAATGTTTCTAAAACTGTGTGGTTTAAATTTGTTACAACCACTTCTTCATCTATTCAATAACTCATTAGATTCTGGACACTTTCCATCGCAGTGGAAGGTAAGCTATGTTTTGCCAATTTATAAGTCAGGAGATAAAGCTGATGTCAGAAACTATACATGCATGCCTAAAATATTCGAGGGCCTGGTCACTGACATTTCAACTCCGCTAGTGCGACCTCTGATTATACATATCTAATCAGCACGGATTTTGCTCAGGAAAGTCTGCAGCTACTAATTTGGTTATTTATGTGGAATACATTACTAAATCGTTCATAGATCATTCGCAAGTGCACTCAGTGTATACTGATTTGACTAAAGCATTTGATAAAATTAACTTTAATCTTCTTGTACAAAAACTTAGATGCTTTGGGTCGCTTATTGATTAGATAGAAATCGGTCGGCAATAGTGAATATTGACGGTGTTTTTTCGAAGCAATTTACGCCCATTTCAGGAGTTCCTCAGGGCTCTTATTTGGGTCCTCTTTTGTTTTTATTGTTTATGAATGATATTAACAAGGTCTATGAGGATGTGGAAATTTTGCTTTTTGCGGACGACTGTAAAATATTCAAAAGAATTAGCAATCATAATGATATTTTAACACTTCAGGAAAATTTAGATAAATTTGTTCGTTATTGCTCATTGAATAATTTGGAACTCAATCTCTCAAAATGTAAATATGTACACTGAAAAAAAGGTATCCTGAAACAATGAAATTGTTCATTAAAGTAATGAATATTTACACCTATATTCCACCGAAGACGGCTTTCATCAGCCTTATGAATTTGTTGTTATCAAAACAACGAACAAAAAGTTAATTAAAATTATGAACTAATTCATAAAAGTAGCACCTTGTTCATTGATATAATTACTGAGTTCATTAATTAAAACAAAAAAAACTGACGCAGGCCGGCATCCAGGTTCATAAGTGTTGACGACATTCATTCTACATTTTACCTCTGCTCTGAAAAGCCATAAAAATTACCTACCTACCTACAGTGGGAATCGATCCCGGGATTTGAAGACAGACGCCCTACCTACTACACCAAGCAGACTATACTTGATGAAGGTTTATAAAATACACTTAAAGCGATAGTGACATCGTTCATCGTAGTTCATACTACTGTGAACGATGTCATGTAATTAATGAACAATAACATCAAATTTTGTTTTATTTACTTACATCGCGGCTAATATATGGGTTCATAGCCGGAATGTGCAATGCATAAGATTCTACTGGAAGTTCATTGTGTTCATTATCGCTTTACATTAAGTTGAAATTTTGTTTTCGTTACACTAACGACCGGTGTTTCGTAAAATAGATGAACTCTGTATTATCTTAAGGAAGAGAAGGTTTATTTACTATGAACTAATTCATCATGGTAATGAAAAAAGTCTATGCTCCTAGTTCATTAATATTATGATGATTTTTTTTTCAGTGTACGTATATTGTTTTTCATATAGAAGCAAAACTAATTATATCAGTTTATTTATTCGTTCAATAATGCTCCTCTTTCGCAAGTGAACCTGATTAAAGATCTTGGCATATTGCTTGATACTAACGTAAACTTCACTGACCATATAAATGATATCTGTGAACAGGCCCGGAAAATGATGGGATTCATAATAAGAAATACATCAGACTTTAAAAACGTTCATGCTCTTAAAACATGATATACATCTCTTAAGAGTAAATTGGAGTATTTGTCTGTTTTGTGGAATCCGTGTTATATTACGCATGCTAATAAAATTGAAAGCATCCAACACAAGTCTCTGAGATACATGGCCTTTAAGTTGCACATATCGTGTGATAATCTTAATTATTTCAATACGCAACACCAACTGAAACTAAACATACTTGAGGTGATGATGCAATGTTTAATTATAATATATTTAATGGTCACATTAATGCACCAGAAATACTCAATAAAATATCCTTTTGAGTTCTTAATAGATTAACAATACATCATGAACTTTTTAGTCTGCTAACATATTGGAGTAACTAAAGGGTTTTCCAATAGGGACGCTTGATCTTTGAAATGAAAAAAAAAAATACATGTAGGAGAGATATTTGCGAATTTTTTTTTTTATTTGAAAGGTCCATCGACCCCATTACATATGGAATATGACATCATTCAAATGACCGCCACGGCTTCGGTTGGTGGCGCGCACACGAAAGGTCCAATTTTCGATGACTCTGGCGTACAAATCGGGCTGTATACCGGTCGATGATAACCAACTTCTTTTGGCCTGAAATCGAGAATATGGATCTGCACAACATGTGGTTTCAACAGGACGGCGCTACGTGCCACACAGCACACGCTACGATGGATGTTCTGCACGAGCAATTTACGGGCATGGTCATCTCGCGCGGAGGCGACGTGAACTGGCCACCGAGATCGTGCGATTTGACCCCGCTGGACTTTTTCTTGTGGGGTTTTCTTAAGTCGCAGGTCTATGCCAACAAACCGCAAACCACCGATGCCCTCAAAGTTAACATACGCCACGCCATCGATCAAATACAGCCCGATTTGTGCGCCAGAGTCATCGAAAATTGGACCTTTCGTGTGCGCGCCACCAACCGAAGCCGTGGCGGTCATTTGAATGATGTCATATTCCATATGTAATGGGGTCGATGGACCTTTCAAATAAAAAAAAAAAATCGCAAATATCTCTCCTACATGTATTTTTTTTTTCATTTCAAAGATCAAGCGTCCCTATTGGAAAACCCTTTACATTATCAATTCGCCGATTGAAAGATTAAAACGCATTAGCAATCTAGTTTTAAATAAATCATTTAGATATAATTAATATTTAGGACAAGCGTAGCTCTTTCGTTTATGACTTGTTTGAGTGAAGTTCTAGTCACTGGATTTATAAATTCGTAAATATTATTCATTATTTATTTTTATTTGAAGTTGAAAATTTTCATTTCCTATATTTTGCTTTTAATTAATTTTATTTTTTTTTGTATATGTACATCTTGGTGAAAATTATATATCATATTAGCTATGTAAGTAAGACAGCATTGGATTTTTTACATTTGTTATTTAAAGGACAATAGTCCGTTTATAATTTAAATAAATAAATAAATATACATTTTGTACATAAATACGTGTGAGTGAACGTCGAGCTTTTCTCTTGGTGGGTTCTGAATGTTCTTCAATCTTCATCATAGAACTACTCGGAAATGCGATGCAATAATGCGTTGGTCGGGGCATAGGTTTGTAGCAGTGGATTTTTCTTTCAACTTTCCACTTTAGTAATATTAACTGTTTTTTACTATCAAAGTTTATTTAAAAAAAGGACATCTCAATATTCTTACATTTTTTTAAATTATTAATAAATTACATATTGCAATCCATTAGATACTAAAAAAAATCCCTTCCTCCGGGCATCCTGTTCTCATTTTCAACTGTCTTCAATATTTAAAATTTATTTAAATTCACAGACGCCTAAGCAAAAAAATTTGGACAAGGGTACGCTTTAGGGAGTCTAAGATTTGATTATGTGTAGCCGTGATCGGTCGCCACTCTGAGATCAGATATTCATAGAGAAACGAGTGCCGAAACTCGGCATGGCCCATCGCACGTTTATTATTCAGAAGAAGATAAGAAATATTTTTATAAAAGAAACTAAAAATGCAGCTTCAAATTCAGTTTTCATTGAAACGTTGACGACTACACACGGTAATTGTCATGCTCGTTAAGGGCAAAACAAGAGTGATTTCATCAACAATTATATCTACATCTATATTATATCAATTATATATACATATATTGGAATTGCAGTTTCAATAGTGCAAGTACGTTCTAGGATGCATTTTGAATTTAGTAACTTACGATTCTATGTAGTATCCAGAATTTTGAGTGGATTAGTTTCATTCAACTTCAGGATTTTGCAGTCTGTATCGGGTATAAGAAGGTGGTTTGCCATTATACGAGACCAGACTATTTTTTGTACCTTACGATTCAATATAAAAATAAGGATTTATTGCATTTTTTATAAAATTTAAATGCTGTGGATTTTCGGAAGACCCTTTATAAACATTATAAATGTAATCGAAAGAAAAAGTAGACTTTATTTCGATATAATTTCGTTTGATAAAAATTAATTTCGGAAATTTGCATCCATTACAGCATCCAATCATCGACAATTCCAAAAATCATTACAATTTCAACAACGTTTCCTGTCTCACCTGGATGCTTCCTCTTATGCCTCAACATTTCATGGCAAACTTGTCATATTCCTGTGCAACAATCATTCTGAGTTTTATCACATCCAGTAGGATGTTGCCAGTGCACCCATGACTTCCTTTATTATCCTATGAAGAAATTCAAAACTGAAAACTTTTGATATTTCGCATTGTACCGTATTGCTTGACTTGAAATAAGCAGTTACGTATACACAAAACATCATCACAGAACTCTGAACAATCTCGAAATTTTGTATTTGTCCCTAAATGGAGAGCAAATATGAATTTAGATTTTGACTTTTCGTCCGTAAAAGTAATGTGAGTGAGGGTTGGCCGGCTGTGCGTCGTAGAAATGAGTGAGCGTATACCAAAACGGAAACAGAAGTCCTTCGGATGTCCAGTTCATAAATTCCGGTTGGGAATCCTCGTCATCACATTGGAACTACTTTTCTCTGGTATACAACACACATGTTCGAAACGGAAAAGAAATCATTTTATGATAGATGCTATGACGTGTACCAACTCTACGAGAGTGAGAGAAAATAAGAAAAATATTTCTTGATGGCATGTCACTGCCAGTAAAAATGTAACGTCATCGATGTCACTTTTTTTCCTTGACAGACATTTGTCCGTTTTGCGTAGAGGCTGTTAGTACGATGATGGTAGGCGTATCCAAGCGGAAAGAAAGTGAAATCAAAAAGGGGAAGTGCTATAGGAAAATGGTAGAAGTTTATCTCGTTTTCCGTTTATGATTTCTGCTCCGGTTCATTTTACTTATTTGGAATACCTCAAACTTGACAGATAGCATGGTTAGGGAGTTCTTAGCTTCTGTCAAGCAATGCTTTATTTTAAGATTTGTAACTCGATCCATTTTCACTCTTTTTTTATTATAGGTACAATTATTCTGGTCGACCCCGATTTTAGTTTTACAATTTGTTTTACACTTAATTGCCCTATATATTACAAATAGTAGCAATAGTGAACATTATTTTTGTTACTTCGACATTATTTTATAGAAACCACCATCTTGAAGTTAATGAATAAGTAAAGAAGTGTCGAATATTTTTAAAACATTTTTTTTTGTAAAAAGCTACGGAGGGGAATCCCGTAAACTTAACTTCCTATAACCTAACCTAACCTAACCTATAGCTCCGTTACCGTTTTTTAATACCCGAAAGCAGAAAAAATAACTGATATGTAATTATCAAGCCCTTTGATTTCAATACCGATACGAGATAAAAAAATAAAAAAAAAAAAGTATTTCACCCCTTCGGGACACCCTGTTATCTTTGCTCTACCAACTTCTAAGGTAGGTATTCGTGCCAAAGACTGTTAGCGTTCTACATATTCATACCAAGTTTGATGTTGATCGGTTCAGCCGTTCGCGAGTTATTTAGTAAACATACGAACAGACGGACAAACAGACAGACAGATGAACGGTTACAAATCAATTTTATAAAGTTTTTCTGTAATTCTCAAAAAACATAAAAACAACCCTCTGTATGTTATTGAATTTGTAAAGTAGTGTAGTATATTTTTGAAACCTTTTTTTTTCGTAAAAAAAAGTAAACCCCTAAAAAAACCCGATCCATCTGCATAACCAACAAAAAGATAAAGTACTTAATATCTGTATTGGTCATGTAATTTAACGTTCCGACAAAGGTTGGTAATGGTGCAACATTACCGGAATCAGTGTCCATTTTTATGGATTTACTGCTGACTTCATGCCGCAACCCAAAAGAGATTCATTTTCCAAGGGATATCATACTTTTTTTTTACTATGCAGGCACTCGCCATTTCCGAATAAAAGCAATTTATATCCGAAAAAGGAAAGTATGTATGAACACAGTATATCTGACCACTGTCGCCGCCATATTACAAGGGTGAGAGAGTCGTTGTCAGAGTGCAAATCTTCTCTTTTTTTATACGACCCACGACGAAAACAGTACCTATTCGGGCAATGCATCATCGGCGGCGCGGTAGATATTCGTACTTACATGAACAAAAGATCGGAATAGAGGATACTATATCCCCCGAAAACATGTTCTCCATATATTTATTGTCGGTAATAATGTGGACATTTCATTCTAGAAACGGAAAGGGAAATTCTCAGAAAAGATAAATCCCAATTTCGATGTTTGGACTTTTGAAGGTACAGATAATTCATGGTACGGACGACATGAAGTGTCCTCCCGGAAAGTAATAACAGAACGGAAAGAGTTTTATTGGGATTTTATTTTATTGGTCGCTATAAATAACTGTTACACGATCAGAACAGATTTCGTGTGAGGTAGCTTTAATTGGTAGAATAGTATTTGTGAAATTGTTTTGTTTATTGTATGCCAAAATTTAATTTGTAGCCATGAATTTTAAGAGACGTTGACATAAGCTTTTTTTTAATTAAAAAAGAAAAATTAAAACCTTTAATTAATTACAACAATTTTTTTTCAATTCCTCTCCCGACATTTCCCGATACATTAAGACATTTATAACATTTAGAAGAGTATGAAATTAAAAAACATCAATCATTATGAATCCCTTACTTCTACGTTTGAAATAAAATTAAAAAAAACTTATTTGTTAAATAGATTTTAGTGTAGCAAAGAAGAACCGACCCAGGGGCGGCGTATAAGGGGGGAGATTTAGGTGCCCAAAAGCGACATTAATGATTTCTCGAACCACCAAAACAGCACGACTACGAAAAACAATATTCCGACATAGATATTTTTTTTAGACAAGAAGAGATATACCTACACTTTTCGATGTCAAAACGAATGCTATATTGTTTGTTCCTCTTTCACCAAAGGTCCTTATATAAGCCTCTACGCTCAAAACATTTCATTTCATTTTATTTTTGAAAATTCATCAGACAATCCAGATCCTCAGATTTTCATAAAAAAAAAATTTCTATGGTTGAAAAAAGTTTGTTTATAATTTTATATTCATTTATAGAGTGCAGGAAAACGTTGGACTTCTTTCACAATTATCTTGAAAATGGCTCGAAATCGGTGCATTTTCCATAAATAAATGTAGGTTTACAATGAAAAAGCATAATTTTGCGTTGTTGTGTTAATACAATAATTGTAAATTCAAGAGGGAACAAATATCTAAAGCAGTGGTTCCCAACTAAGAAACGTATGCGGACCACTTAGCCTGAAAATTCATCTCGACGGACCACCATTCAATAATAATGAAACAAATTAAGGTCTCGATTTTTGCCGAGGTATTTTATTCAAAAGCTCACGCTCTATTTTCTTCGCATAAACCGATTGTCATTCCCACTAGGAAAAAGAGTGTGAAGTAAGCCCTTCCAAAGGTCTTCTTAGAATGAAACAATTCATTCTTTTTACCTACCTTTATATCTACCATTTTCCATAGCCATGTCCGCGGAAAGAAGTAATTCCAAGAAGGAATCTTTTGGAAGTACTATGTAATGATTCCATAATGACTTCTAGGAAGGTTTTATTTCCAGTACTTCAGAATGAAATAAAAAGGCCTTCATGGAAGGCGTTTTTTGCTGTACTTTAGAATGAATCAGTAAGGTCTTCTAGGAAGGTTTCTTTTGCAGTACTTCAGAATGAATCAGTAAGAACTTCTAAGAAGGATTCTTTTTCAGTACTTCGGAAGGAAATAGTAAGGATTTCTTGAAAGGCCTTATTGGTAGTACTTTAGAATGAAAATGGGAATGACTTTTAGAAAGATGTTTTCACTAAAAATAAGCGCGTTTTTTGTGCAATCGGTGTGGATTAGTTTCGGGTAACAACATAGTGTACCTTATAAGAAGTTAAACTATTTATTTAAGATCTATTTTATATTTATTTTTTATTTATATTTCTATATTTTATGTTGGAAATACCACCTACCCGCACTCAATGTCCAAAAATGTATTCATCATCAATGTGGCACGATAGCCCGACGTCGGGCTTTGGCCGCTTGAATCGTTGACCTCCAATTGTCGCGGTTACGTGACCTTGTTCTCCAGTTTCGGAAGCCCAGCAGCTGGTGGGAGTCTTCACCTACGGAGTTTTCCCAGCGTATTAAAATGATGCAATTTAAGTTGATACTAAAGTCTTCACTTTTGAATTGAGATCGCCGTTCAGAACGGAAAGAATTTCATTTATTGATAGTAACAAACTTATCGCATTGGTCTCGGCGATGACACGATCCAAAAGAGTAAGTCCCTTGTAAAAATAGGCTTAGACATTACCGCCAGAACGGGCGACGGTCCTACACCGCAGGTCGAGCTACGCGGCGCAGTGGTATAGAGGGCAAGGAGGAAGAAGAGCAAACATTTCTTACGAAAGAGATAGCACAGCATCTCACGAGTTCTAAGAACTCTCCAATCGGGCGTCGGGCGTATAGCGCCCTATGATGATGAAAAAAAAACTTAGTAATTTATGTAGAATTTTTTATATCAAATTTATTATATCACACTCTTAACATTTAAAAAAAGAAAAAAAAAATACAATTTCGTTATTTTTAAGTAAATAAACTAATATGCACTTTATAAACTTCAAACTATGTATAATCGAAATTTTCTGCTACGAACTGAATCAATCCACCACTCACAACAAAAACTATGCACGAACTGCGCAGAAAAATGATTTCCAGCAATATACGAAATTGTACGTCGCAAAGTTAGCGGTAAAACAAACGGCATATTCCTTCGAATTCGCTCCCAAACACCTACCCGGAAATTATTTTATATTGTCTTCTGAACAGGGCCGTGGAGAGCAAATCCGGGCCCGGGGGGACAATGATTCCGGGCCCACCTCTTCCATACGATAAAAAATTATGAATCGAAGAAATTTTTTTTTGACATATCGGTCCTCAAACAAATTTTACAATTATCTCTATAATCCAGCCTCCATTTAATCCGGAACACCTCATAATCCAGCGTCCACACTGAATCGGCTCAGTCCCAGTAATCTAATATAGTCCGGCATCCGGCATCAGTACGATAGATATTTGAAGAATGTTTTAAAGCGGCCTTCTGCGCATTCAGGTGCATTTTGATATTTAAGTTCTGAGGTAAAATGATGGGTTTTCAGAAAAATATGAATTATAGAAAAATAGTTATAATAAAAAATAACCATACAGGATAAACCACTTTCCAAAAAACTGACAGCAACTGAATTCATTCGTGATGCATTTTTACATACTAAACTCACAAAAAACGAGGTTGACTGGATAGTTTAACAGTTTGTGTGTGTGTGTGTTTTTAGGGTTTTTTAGAATTTTTTCAAAAAACCCTTATGAAATCGATTTTGTCCGTCCGTCCGTCTGTTCACTAAATAACTTGCGAACGGCTCAACCGATTGTCATGAAATTCGGTATGAATGTGTTGAATGGTTACAGTCTTTGGCACAAATACCTTAGAAGTTGGTAGGAAGAAGATAACAGGGTGTCCCGAACGTTTGAAAAAAGTCGACTTTTTTAGCTTTTATCGGAGATTAACGTATGGGTATTTAAATCAAAGATCTAGACGAGTACATCTCATATCATTTAAAATTTTCCAGTTTCGAGTAACGGTAAAAAAGTTATTGGCGTTTAAAGTTAAACTTCCTATTCGAGCTCCGTTTGTCTAAACCGTTATAGGGATCGATATGAAACTTTGAACAAAGATTGGCCAGTATGGCCTTATAATCGTTAAATATTAAGACTTTTGACTTTTGCTATTAGATAAAAATAGATTTACAGGAAGCATTTCATTAATGTTGTGCACAATTCTTATCTATTGCTTATAAAATATATGTACAAAAAATATTCACTATGCATCAAAATTCTATAAAACCCTCGTATTGCGGGCGCAGCCCTCTGTACGCCGGTATTTTTTTCATATCCGTCACTATATGAAAGGGTATATTAACTTTGTCATGAAGTTTGCAACGCACAGAAGGAGGCACTTCCTACTATATAAAGTATATATGTATATTATTGATCAGTGTGACGAGATTTTTTTAGTGTACGCTGTGTATAACGAATGAAATCGGGCCATGGGTGAAAATAAGGTTCTTCTAAGAAAAACTTTTTTTTTATGAACCAATCTAAACCAAACTTCACCCAAATATGTTCCTAGTAATAGTAAAGTTAAGTTTCATTTCAATTTCCGCTGCGCCCGAAATTAGCCTCGGTCCCGTTTCAAGTATATTTTGAAGACGATTCGAGAGTTGAGTGGCGAATTTTAAGGAAATACAGAAGCCAAAATCATTCTAGAATATGGTTTCTTCGTTTTACGTGCATTTTTGGGTAACGAATCTTTATAAAAAGCTACTGCTTAAAGGGTTAACTTTCTAGTATGAAGTTTCGGCATGTTCTGCTATCCGCTTTAATAGGGGGAACTTTTGTGTTTCCGATATTTTCCGCTATATGTCCGCTATATGGCGGACGGTAAGATAAGTGTCGCTAGTGTCGATAACAAGAACAAGAAAATTCTTCTTGCAAAGCTGATAGCGTAATGTTCCGAAGTTTCTTTACTAAAATCTGCCCGTGATGAAAATAAGTTTATTGTTTAATGGTCGTGCCCCTTACACAAGATACGCATAAAGCGAAACTGGTAGCCTGGTAATCTTCTAGCATTTAGTTCTCCCAAGAAAAAATATTGAAAAATTATTGATTCCCTTGTCCCAACAAAATTATTTAGAAAATGTCTATTCTATTGGTGAAGTAAGATTCCAACCTATATTCGAACTTTGATATGAAGAAAGTCTTGAAATTTTCGACAGTCATTCTCGATAAGATAGGATCATTCATATTTTTTAATTCGATTTGAAGACTATACGGGTGAAATTGGCTCAAGTGTTCATTTTACAGATGAATAATAAAGGCTGTACTACACGCAAAATAGAAAGTGTATAATGCAATAAACTGGGCAAATTTACTAATTTTTTTTTCTGGTTGAAGTTTTTTCGAAGGAAACAGCTGTGATATATTCTGTACCTCAACCGTTACAAAGCTTTTAGAAAAAACAAGGTGGGTACAGTTCTAACAAATGCTGGGGGAGCTCAAATCTGTAATTTATTAGCACACTCGCAGTGGCCCAGAATGTTGGTCTTCACTCTATAAAATTGACTTTCGAAATGCGCACCGCTACGAATTTATAAAGGATTTTTATTTCTTCCTATTTTACCTATTTCAAAAAACCTTAAATTTTTTGTTACCGAGTTGGCGAGTACTGGTAGATAGATAGATTTAAATTAAGATTCGACAATTTAAGTGATCAACATCTGTGTGCTGGTACCTTGAAAACAATTTCGTAAGCAGCAGCAGTATGTACACAAAATAAAAATCGCTCGGAAAAGTCCTCCTTGAAAAAAAATGACGCTGTACTCCTATTTTTACTTTAAACACAAATATTTCGAAAAACTGTACGCTACTGGATGAAAAAGTCGAAATTTCTTAATTGAAATTTAGTAACGAAACTATCATGTTGATTGAATATGCTGATTCGGGCCCTAGTTCTCAAAATTCAAAAATAGATTAGGGGCCACAAGCCTAGTGCACAGTATGTTATGAATTGTTGTTAAAACGCTAAAAGCAGTACATATGTATAAGGGTTCTTAGTTAAAGACCTCAAAATAGCAATTTGTATGTAAACAAAAACACTAAAGCACAACTTTTGTGTCAAAATCCGGGCCCCCTATGAAATCCCGGGCCCGGGGGGAATCGTACCGTTCCTCCCCCCCTCTCCACAGGCCTGCTTCTGAACTCATTCTAAATGCCTCCATATTTACTTCCTCGGAATGACTATTACCTTCTACACACCTTCTAAATACCTTCCCGAGAAGGATTTCATTTCATTTTTGAAGTCATTCTAAATACTTCCATATTTGCTCCCTTGGAATGAAAAAGACCTTCAAAACATCTTCTTCGAGAAGGACTTCTAATTTTTCCTAGTGGGTGGGGGTTAAAGATTTATACTAACACCATTTTGTAGAAAGCATGATTTAAGATTTGCCAGGTTTAGAGAAGGGAGAAAAACTGTGCATGCAGGCTCACGCCAAACACTTCAATGCACACCATTGCACTTTCCTACTCACTAAAACTTCAAAATTTATTAAATAAATTTAATAAATTATATGCTTTAGCGGTAATGTATAGGTATACAACTTGAGCGCCATCCATTTTAAGGGCTAGTTGAAACTGAGATTTTTCTAGCACAGGAAGCGCTAACTTCGAATTAAAGTTATTCAGTAAAGGGTATAGCTCGGTCTTTAGACTGTGATTCGTGACAATGTATAGCGCAGAAAATCTTTTGAATTTTTGCAACCAAGTTTGAATTTTAATAAATAGAATAATTTCAGAATTGAGCTATAGAAACGATCCTAAGCAGCCCATCGCCTACCAATAATCACAGACCTAGTAGCAAAGTATTTACTGGATAATCTGTTACATGAAAATGAGAGCGCGTGTTTGACATGAGACTTTAATTAGTCACAAGAAAATATAACTTTTATTTAAGAAGTAACCAGAGTCTCTCCGCGGACCACCTACGGGTGTCTCACGGACCACCCCCGGTCCGCGGACCACCTGTTGGGAAACAGTGATCTGAAGGTACATAGAGACGACTCGTGTGACAATTGCTTAGCGATCGTAATTTAGCATCCAATTCAGAGCCATATTTGCATATTATTTGAATGGTGCTACTTTCCTTGTGTGGACTGTGACCTAAAGGAACATGTCCTTATAAAAAATAAAAGCATATAGTGCTTGGAATTGGTGGTTTAACTGCTGTCGCTTAGCGATAATCACATGAGTCGTCTCTACGAACACAAACCTTTACTACCATCACAACTCCCAGATCTGCACGGTCGAGCGTCATGGTGGTAAACGCCTGCAGGGCAAATCAAATCTCCATAGAACCCTCCCGCTAAAATTCAAGTGGTCGTCTTGTGCACAGATAGACAACAGACACAACACCTAATGAGTGTGTCTACCTGTACGAAACCACAAAACTTTGGGAAAAAAATCTAAAAATTGAGGGAAAAAAGTTTCGTCCCAATCGGGATTCGAACCTCCGACCTTTAGTCACAAGGTCAGCAACTTAACCTACTAAGCTACGCTTAGAGGTCTCAATGCAAAGATTCCAATGTAACATTTCCGAAATTGAATAACTCGATATTTCTCCCGCAGGGGGCTCTTCTCCTCCCACAGACAAAGCTCCGCGTAGTTCCCATAGAGCTGGTAAGTTGCCATGCCTAAAATACTACAGACATGCACCGCAGTTGGTGTATAGAATGGAACGAAGTCATGATTTCCACAATTAGTTAATACTCGCACCCACGATATTTGGGAACCACAATTAATACAATAATTGTGTTGTTATTTTTGTGAAATGATAAGTTAAACTTTCGAAATTTATCTGCTTAATTTACTCTAAATTTATCTAAAATAAAAAGTCGGCTTTCGGCTCTATGAACACCTAAATTCTAGTTCACTTTGCTTTGAACTGTCAAACACGAACAAAATAGTTTGCGAGTGGTAAAAAACTAATTAGTACGGCCTGTATATGTAATTGCAGACTAAAATATTTTATCTTCTTCTCAGTACCGTATAGCCCCATGTGGGGCCATGGTGCGTTAACTCCGCCGTTTATAGACAATTTTGAGTCATATATAATGTTGCAAGCACTATACATATATTTCCTATCCGCACATTTACGGAAATTTTGGACCACGCCGAGATTCGATCTCCGGACCTCTAGATTACTAGCATCGTAGAGTGCAACTCAACCAAGTGAGCCACAGAGTGTAATATATTTTATTTTTCTAGCGGTATATACACGATCCGTGTAGTCTGGCTGGTCTAGCGGTTAGTGCGCGCAACTTCGGTGCACAGGGTCATGAGTTCGAATCTCACCGTGTTTCATGGTGTTTTTCGAACTCACGAGCTTGATGAGCATGCTGATATCATTACCTCAACAAAAAGCAGATAAGATCTTGGAAATAGGATGTCACTAACACATCCTGCGGCCTTAGTCCAATGTTGGATTGTCGCGCCTGATATTTATTTATATACACGCTCATTAGGGCTGTGGTGCTGATGTTTGAAATTTGGTTTGAATGGAGTCTTGTTAGGGGTTTCAGGCTGTGCTACGGCGTCTAATATCTGGAATCAGACCCACTAGTATCGTGGAGAAATTATCGAACTAGCTGGGTGTACGAACGGGTTGTGGTAAAGTTTATACAAAAATTGTACGATACTGAGGTCTTCAACGAAATAGAGGACATGTCCATTTTGTGGTACCTAATTCAGCATAACATAGCATAGTTAGCAATTTTATGTTAGTGAATAGTAACAGACACTTTTCTCAAATCGCAGGAAAGCTACCACTTATGCACTGAGAACAAATACAGGTTCTGAGTTCTGTTATCAAGAATGTTAGTTCTTTAATAGTATGTAGAACGTTCACATTTAACACTTTTCGCTTTAATTTGAGTATTTTTATTTAAACATAAAATGTTATTGCTTTAAGGACACCCAGAGTTAAGACGAAGTAAATTGCTGTATTGAATTTAATTATTAAGAACAAACATTCTTAAAATTGAAGGATTTCGTCTTCAAATCAAATGACCCCGGGGTCGAATCCCACTGTAGGCAGGTAATTTTGTATGCTTTTCAGAGCGTAATGAGGTAAATTTAGTGTTACTATTATCTATAGAGGGCTGTGTGGGATTTTTCATGAAAAAAAAATGATGAAATCAATAATTTAATAAACGTTACAACAAAAACGCCATTCTCAATAAAAGAAGTCAAAAATTCAAAACAACTCTTAAGGTTTGTGTTCGTAGAGACGACTCATGGGATCATCGCTCAGCGATCGAAATTAAACCACCGGTTTTGAGCACTATATGGGTATATTTTCTATACAGACATGTTCCTGTAGTCCATAGTCGATACTAGGAAAGTAGAACCATTAAAAGAATATTTAAACACGGCTCGAAATTGGATGCAAAACTACAATCGCTGAGCGATCATCACATGAATTGTCTCTACGAACACGGGCCTTTAGCAAAGTAATTTTTAGTACGACGCGACGTTCTTAATTTTAGTAGAAACACTGTAACGTCAGAATCATGTTTGAAAGAGTTACTGTAAGCGTGTTTTTGATTGCATTCTGCTTTTCTCTCAGTGTTGGGGGCCCACTCAAGAATAAAGCGGGAGGGCCCCGAGTGAAGCGGTTCCGCCACTGGACCGACCTAAGAACTTTTCATACACTGTAAAAACAAGGTTGAATTTTACATCGAAAACTCGTTGAATTTTACACCTTTTTTCTCGCAAAATTACAGTAAACGTTTAGTTTTCAACAAAATTTGTAATATTACACAGATTTTATAATATTACTCTATTTTGATGTAATTTTGCACCACATTTGGTGTGAAGATGTATCATTACTTTATTTTTGTGTAACTTTACATTTTCAGTGTATATTTACCAATTTGAAGGTCTAATGTTACGATTTTGGTGTACAAAATTGCACCTACATTTTGAGCATTATTGCATTTTCCTGTATCTCACAAGTGGCTTGTTCTGTGTGCAGTTAGTCTGTTCCGTCCGAAGTGCGTTCGTGTGAGCATCATATTATTGTTGTTGTTGTAGCGCTTTTTTGCTCTTCAACCGAAGAGAGTGTGGCATCTCTTGGCCGTTGGAATAACGGGTAGCTCCAGGACAATTTACATCAAAGAACCAGCTGCCACAAATATTATTAATTAATTACATAAACCCAATGTAAATTTACATATTTGCCGGTGTAAATTTACATTTTTACCGTTTGCAGATTTACACCAATTTTGTAGTAAATATTTACACCGTAAAGTGTAAAATTACTCGCGTTCATATCGTGGTGTAAATTTACTACTATAATAGAAGGAAAAAAAGTTTCCTCCTATTATTGGAGTAAATTTTTTTCCAGTGTATATTAGAGTAAAGTCTCGACAGTATTTTGACGAACTTCTAAATGAAGAATTTCCTCGGGCAGCTTTTCAAGATGTTGAGCCAAATACCACAAATATTGAAGATATCTCAGAGGAAGAGGTGATGGAGGCAATGCATCAGATGAAACGCGGAAAGGCAGTCGGCCCGGACAAAATCCCCGCGGAATTTTGGTTGAAAATGGAAAATGTCGGGCTTAGTTGGCTCACAATTCTCTTCAACAAAATCAAAGGTGGGCAACCGATGCCTGATGCTTTCAGGGAAAGTTTTCTTCTTCCTTTCTATAAGAACAAGGGAGACTCACGCAAACTCAACAACTATAGGGCTATAAAGTTAACACCTCATACACTGAAGATCTACGAGCGAGTTGTCTGCAACCGATTGAGAAAGATTGTGCGGTTGAATGACAATCAATGCGGCTTTGTTGAAGGTGGATCTACAGTCGATGCGATTCAGTGCATTCGTATTGCGATGGAAAAGTATAGAGCAGCACGAAGGGACTTGTATTTTGTGTTCATCGATTTGGAGAAGGCATTCGATAGAGTACCTCGTGATCTGATATGGTTGGCCTTGAGAGCACTTAATGTCCCCGAGGCATACGTCAGGATGATACGAGACATGTATGATGGAGCTACGACTAAGGTTAGATGCACAGCCGGTGAATCAGAAGAATTTCCGGTGAATGTCGGAGTACACCAGGGCAGTGTATTGAGTCCGTTGCTCTTCAACATCATCATGTGCTACTTATTAACACGTGTCTCCGACGGCCTAGAAATATCTCTTCTTTTTGCTGATGATATAGTCCTCAGTAGCCCAAACATCGTTGCCTTGCAAGCTGCGCTTACAAAATGGTGTGACATTCTGGAGGAGCATGGACTGAGGGTAAGTATAACAAAGACTGAGTTCTTATGCTGCCAATTCTCAGACCCAAATGCACCGATACCAGAAATGTACGTCAAAGGAGAGCAGCTTAAGTCTTGTACCAAGTTCAAGTACCTTGGCTCGATGGTAAACAGCGGAGCTACATGCGATGATGACATCAAACATCGCACAAAGGTTGGGTGGATGAGGTGGCGAGAAAACTCTGGAGTTTTCTGCGATAAGAAAATGCCACTGAAGCTAAAGGGCAAGTTGTACAAAACGGTTGTACGTCCCGCACTCATGTATGGATCAGAATGCTGGACCATGTATGAAGGTTACGCGAAAGAAATGACAGCGACTGAAATGAAAATGTTACGCATGTCAGTTGGTGTAACCAAAAGGGACCACATCAAGAGTAGCTACATCCGAGGCAGCTTGTCCATAGACCAACCAATCACCGAAAAGCTCGAAGACCGACGAATGGATTGGTATTGCCATGTTCAAAGGCGTCCGCCTGAGAACCCCGCAAAGAGAGCGATATCAATAGAAGTTCCACTTGATGGACCCAAGGCCAGAGGCAGACCAAAGAACACCTGGATGTGTCAAATGAAAAAGCAACAACAACGCATTGGTCTCGGCGATGACTCGATCCAAGATAGAGCTGCCTGTAGAAATATGCTGAGAAATTATCGCCAAAACGGGCGATGTGCCTACACCGCAGGTCGAGCAACGCGGTACCATGGAGCGGTATAAAGAACGAGGCAAGGAAGAAGAAGAGTAAAGTCTCGACAATCTGAGTTGGATGGACCAGCACTCTATCGGATTATAGAAAAAAACCGGATTATTGGCAGCGTATGTAAAAACTATTGCATGTTGCATGTACTCGTATAGTGAAAATATGCATATGTCTCGTTTTAGGACCTAAGATATTTTAATTGAATTAATCATTTCATGTAGATAGTTTATGAACACAGCCGACAATTTAAAAATTGTAAAAAAAATGTTTTTTGTCGAAAAATCGATACCGCCAGGAGCTTGGATTATCGCAAACTTGATTATTGGAGCTCAGATTAACAAGACTCTACTGTACATAGACCCATACAAATCTTTGTGGCAATTCATTCAAGGTAAGTAAAAATTTTCATGGCAAATGAAACGAACGAAATGGCTGAACGTTATAGCTAGGATGCCATATCCTTAACTGGCACTATTGTACCTCGGTCAACCTTATGAGTAGTAGAGGTGCTCTTTACACCCACTTGTACCCTGCTCAGACAAGCAATTATCAGGCAGATCCTAACGATGTACGTATAGTAATAGTGAAGTACATATATTTAGATTTAGACAAGCAATCATCAGACAGACCCTAAGGATTAAGGATGTATGTATAGTAACGATTTGGTACGTATATATAAGCTGAGACTGCAGTAAAATCTTTCCCGAAATCTTTTTCCAATGAGTTTTGTGTTACAAATATTACATTTGTGAATAAAATTGAAATATATGCGGTTCAAATATAACTCGGAATTCCGTCATAAAAATTTTATTATTCTGATTTTCTGAATGAAGAAAACGGTTTTAGTTTTTGTTAGTTTAATAATAGATTAAAAAAATAAAAAAGTTTTAGAAGATACTCGTTTTGGAGGTGAGGTTTGTATGGCAGCCCCATGCCATGCCTATCACATTGTTTTATATAGGTTTTGGGGATTTTGCAGAAACATACTGGTGTGAGATTTGTTATAGAAACCCATCGAAAAAAAAAAATCGGAGTTCCCCATGACCCCAATGTGCCGAGCTCTGTCTTTTTTTACATAATAATGTTTAGAAACACATTTGTGTGAGGTTTGGCTCAGATTTATCCAAAAACGAGACAGAGGCTAATTTCGGGTGGGGCCGAAATCTGAATACTCGTCACATTTGTGTTATTAATTTCCTCAGAAGCCCTAGGACGTATTCTGTTTCCATCTGGTTCTGGATGTGTTGATGCTTAAACTAGGAGCAAGCTTGGATGAAGATTTGTTAAGATCGGTTCATAGGTATAGAAGGACCTAAGTTTGGATTTTGAGTTGGTTTCTATGGCGCCCCATGACGCCATGGTCCGATTCCATTCGTTGTGACATGTATACAGCGTACACTAAAAAGAAACTTGTATAAAAAATTTCAGCCCGATAGGTTGGGTGTGCGTGTGTTTGCATTGAAACAAATGTCCCTTTTTTAAGTTTTTCGTTAAAAAAAAAACATGCATAATTTTTAAAGTTTTGTTAAGATTTTTTTATATATAGAATTTGCCAATTGAATTAAAGCATAAGGTATATAGAGTTTCAAACGAATGGGTTAAAAATGAAATAAGTCCACTTTGCTGTATTCAGTCCTTACCGTTTTTCAGACGTATTAAAGTAGTACAGCTCATTCAAATTTGACATAAGCATGAAGTCTTTTCATTCTGTAAAGTTGCGCTATTTTGCACATGAGCATGTGATGAAGTTAGATTTAGACGTCCCAGTAACTTAAAGCATGTCCCAACAATTTCACCAGTTTTACCAGGGCAAATATGTTGAATTCCCTCTATACATACAACGTACCTTATATAATCAAGTTCTCTTAGATGCGCGCGGGAAACATTATTACGGCTGAGAAAAAAACATAACAAATGCCTTGCAAAATGCAGAAGGACCTCGATGAAAACAAAAGTCCTCTTAATTAAATCCACCGAGAATTGTTCTGATTGCACTCAAGGGGATGATCTTCTGACGTTTTGTTCCACCTCCTTCTGTTATTTTTTCTAGTTCACGAGCTGTTGAGCACAGACACAAGGGGGACAACGACGTCGATGCGAGGACATGTGTGGAAATATACGTAGTGATATGTGCATATATACATATTCGTACAATCAGTCATTCCACACATTTGCAGTCTATATGTGATAAATTCCTGGCCGTTTTGGTATATCTGCTATATTTTGTCAATTTCTGTTCATAGGACTCATAGCAGTATCCAGGACATTCCAGAATTCATATATGGACATTGAATTCTGTCGGCTTTTCATATATGGAATCAGGTGAAAGCCATTTATTATTATTGGAGTGGAACTGTATGGTTCTTTGAACGATTTGATCCTGTAGCTATAAAGTCGTGCCTAGTTATGAAAAATCGCGAGAATATGGTCCTTTAATTAAGCGCTTCATTGGCTCAAAACGAATGAACTGCGTTAATGGATAAATTTATATCAGAGTTAAAGCGAATGAAGTGAATTGAAGTCGTTCTCATGAGAAATGTTGGTACAGTAAAAACATAATACTTATGTCCATTACACTAATTTAATTTTATTAAAAAAAAATGATTTATCCAACATCACAGCGGGAAAATCTGAGGTAAAAACTAAAGTTTCCAATACCAAAACCAGAGTCTACTCACCCTTCAAGCGTCCGGACCATCTATACGCAACTCCTGCGTCAAATCACGTCCTCCTTAATTTGCGCAAATTACCCCTAAACTACTTTGGGTTGCGTTCAATCAACAAATGCATTTCATTTCCAAATGTTGAGAGGAATATAGCTGGCAGTTGGTTGAACGACACTAATGGCAAGGCAGCCGTAGGAGACTTGCAAATAAATTAATAATGTGATTTTGAATCACGAATGAATATCACAAGAGGGTGGTTGTGTTGACAGCGCACAGTATACGCACGTTAGAGAGGCAGTTGTGATTGTAATTCGAGTACGAAGCGTATGATTAAAGGCGAGATGAATTGCATCATCGAGTAATGTTTAAACCGCGCCCAATGAATTCCAATCAATGGGGTGGAAAAGAAGGTTTTCTTATAGTATAAGCTTGAATATGGTGGTGGCTGCGAGGTTGATTATATTCGTACATATATCGTCACTTTTGGTGTAAGGGTGTATGGTTTCGAGCGTAATTTGATTTTGATTTCCGGCATAATCCTATCATTTATTTAACCTTTTATTGTTCATGCCTTATGATTTCGATGCAATTGAGGTGAATGAGGTCAGACTTAAAGGTCGGGGCGGCATATATTTGATTAATTGAGTCGAAACAAATTAAGGAATACATATTCGTACCGAAAGGAATGAAATATTTTATGGTGCTGGAGATTTTAGATCTTAGTTCTTGTTAATATGTTCACTGTGGCCACGTATTTATATTTACTTAAATTAACGGTAGTGTTAGCCAATACGTAAAACCGCATACGCAGCTACCAGTGGCGATCTTACGTTGGGCATTAGGGATTGAAAAACCTTCCAAAATTTCTGAGAGCACAATGACTCTTAGAAAATTAAAAATTTTAGTTAAAAAAATAATAATTTTGAATTTGAATTTGAAGAAAAACGGTGTTATTTTAGTGCTCTAGGATTTAAGTAAGAATAATCGAGACAATATACCACTACTTTAAATTATCACAAATGTTTGTCTATTCCTTATTAGTTAAAAAAAAAAAAAAAAAAACAATTTAAAAAGCATTTCAATGAGAAATTATGGCGCTTTTGGGGGCAAAAAAAAAAAATTAATGACTTGTAATTAATTTTAATTTAATTAGTATTAGATTGTGGGGGCGAGCCCGAAGGGGGTTCGTAGCCCGAATAAGGTTGGGACACATACTGCTTAACCCAGGATAGCAAAGAAATCAGGAAAGCCAAGAGGGAGTCCTGCAGCAGTGGCGTTGCGTCTTTGGAAGCAAGGTAACCAATGCTTCCCTTCTTATTTCATAATAAAAAAGCAAGAAAGCGTGACATTCTTTTTTGAATTTTTTTCTTGCACACACGTTTTTTATATAATACATATAAAATCAAACGCAACCCTGCGCACCATATAAAACTGCTTTAGCATGCGCCCTCTACGTCAAACCCAATACACCGACCCACCTGTTTCATGAAAAAAATCCACAGCGAGATTGTTCGCAATCGCTAGCCATGGCGAGACAGAAGCAGAGCGAAATAATGCCTGTATGAAAGATGAGAGCTTGTGGAGCAAATTTACCCGGGATAAGGTGAAAGAGGAAAGTTAGTGCGAGAATGAATTCGACCTTGGAGGTGGATTTTAAATTGCTTATTATAACAATTTCCGACTGATGTGTACAGTTCGTACCAAAACTAAGTTATCTTATACATACTAATTTTTCGATTTCGGTTGGAGACAATTTGTATAGCGAAGCGATGTCGTGTTTTTTTTTTAATTTCAAGTTTAGTTTAACCAATTTGATGCTTGTAGGTATGTGTTTATGTAATTTCTGGTACGTGGAAAGGTATTTTTTTAGGAAAACCCATGTGTCAGCATGCGTTCTAATAACTTTTCGATAAAACGTCTTAATGTATTTCACATTTTCGGAATTCATAGTATGTACTCATGTATGCAGATACCTGAATAACGAATAATGTAATAGAAAAAACTATAGACAAAACTTGCGTCTTCTTAACACTTCAGAATATTTTTGTTTAGTTTGCAGTCATTTTTCTTTATAAATTAAGATTTCATTCTCATGTCTGGATGGATAGGTACCTAAACATTAATGAAGAGTCATACTTTTAAGGCTGCTTCCCTCTACTCCAAACTCACGCCACGCCACTGTCCTGGAGGAAGTTCTGCGAAGAGATCGAAAATCTGCATGAAGGAGCGAGACCCCAGAAGATTCTAGCCAAGGATCCAACAAACCCCATCGGGACACTTAAACGCTCCGATGGAAACCAAACAAAAACAAAAAAAAAAGAAACCCTGGAAATCCTTCTAGGGTCTCACTTTCTTGGATCCATCATAACAACGACCGAAGAAAAATTCCAAAATCGATGGAGACTAGTTGAAGGGATCAGACACAGAGAGCGTATGCTGGGAATCAACTGGCAAACCAGCTGCACCGAAGTCCTAAGCCTAAAAAAAGAACCGAACCCCTCACGGCAGTGACAGGTCTCATAATCGGTCACTGTACCCTGCGAAAACATCTGCATACAATCGGGATCTACACACTATCACTATGCCGCCTCTGTAACGAAGACGAGGAATCAGCCTTGCACGTAATTTTCGAATGCCCCACTCTTATGAGCTGGAGACAAGCCGTTGTTGGGGCTCAAACCATTGGAATTACCGCACCTGGTTAACTTTCTTCTAAGCCTTTTACGAAGGATAGAGCAAACAACCTGAAACTCTTTCGCTTTAATGGGATATACAATAAGCCAAAAGGCTGCAGTATTGGGCGTAACCAGCCCACCCTATCATAGTGCCTAATCCATTCAGCCATCCATTCATGCTGCTAAGGATATAGCTTTGCGGAAAGGTTTTTTAGTAAACAATTAAAATAAAACAAACTTATGGGATAAATTTGATAATTTTAGTACATTTTAAATTTTACTTCGAAAACATGTTCGTTAAAATGCATATACCCCTAGCAATGTATTTGTGGTCAACCTGTAAACCTTTTCTGGGACTTTTCGCGATAATATCAAGTTTCTTCTGAGCTACTCACACATTAAATCCTTGCATCCATGAACTCCTTCAAAGAGTTTCACTCTATACATCCACATTCAATTTTGTTTTGAACATTTGGGTAAATCTAGAAGCACTGAGATGAGGGACCCTTTCAATATATGTAGGTCATTTCTTTGCTGAAAAAACGGCGAATGATGTACTGAGTTCTTTCACAGCATTTTTAAAATCAATGTTCCCCTTTGGTGGTGCTTCACTGATAAAAACCCAATCTTCGGACATTTCTCTTCAGCGTAGATAGCTTTTCGGAGAGGAGGGGGATCATTCTGCAAGATTACTTTTACTTTTGCGGTTATCAAATATTGAATTTCATAATAACAATTTCTGTATTTATTACACTTCAAATTAGCAGTTTTTTTTAGCTTAACACTGAGTCCTGAAAATATTGCATCGATAATTTTTTTTTTTTTTTACTACGGTGAGTGAATCCGCAGTATTTCAATTTTCGTATAAAGTTTTGCTACTGTGATTGGAGTATCAGAACTTTGTATTGGGATAGACTAGTGGTTCCAAAACTTTTCGGAGTCACGGAACACCACCATCGCCGCTTTTCTGGCCGGAACACCTCAAAACAGGAACAAAAATAAGTCATATAACTATATCTCCAGAAAAGCGAAATTGTGAAGACAGGAGCTCGTTGGAAATACCCAGTATATGTAGATAAAGTACAGCTTTTGAGTTTTTAAATCAAAATTTTCCGATAACTCAGAAATTCGTGAGTAGATATTTCTAAATTTTTCAAACTTGTAGGACGTCATCGCGCTCTGTGGCCGTGATTGTTTGCTCGCCACTCTGTGATATAGAGATTCATAGAGAAACGAGTTTCCAAACTCGACCTGACCCGCCGCAAGTTTATTATTTAAAGATGATAAGAAATATGCTTATCGTAAAATAATAAACTGACAATGCTAAGTTGATTTCCGATACAGTGTGGTAGACCCCGTATTTATAAACATACCTTAACTCAAGGAGACCTTTAGTCAAGGATGTCGAAATTCAAAAAATTAAATGTCATTTCCAGTAGTTTTTCATTGAAATCATTTATATTAACGAGTCAATGCATCCTCGATTTAAGGGGATTTCAAGGAAGCCTTCAAATTTTTCTATAGTCAACCTCACTTGAAGTCAAGGTAGCTAGTTACCTACCTTGAGTTATTTCATTATATTCCAATTCTATGGAAAACTTAAGGTCTCCTTGAGTTTCGCCTTAAATCAAGGATGCATCGACTCGTAAATATAAATTATTCCAATGAAAAACTACTGGAAATGACATTTAATTTTTTGAATTTCGAAATCCTTGACTAAAGGTCTCCGAGGTCTCTGAGTTAAAATATGTTTATAAATACGGACCTTCGGAATTTTAAAACTTACAAAATTTTTTTCCTTTGGATGGTTTGCATTTTTAAATTTATGGATATCTTTGCGAAACCCCTGAGAGATCTTCACAGAACTTTAGGGTACCGCGAAACTCCGTTTGTTTGTTTGTTTTCGAGTTACTTCCTGAATAAGGAGGTTTTCACACTTACGCCAGATTACGTAATCTGCGCAAGTTAATCTGGGAAATCAAGGTGTGGTGAATTTAGTGTTCATACTATCTTTACTTAATCTAGTCATTTTGATTTATATTCTTTGTCATATGTCAAACGTCATTTATATTATAATTTTTAAAATCGCGCAAATATTTTTATTTTAACCAAAAGTTTCTTTTAATAATATTAAATAAATAAAAGTACATATTGATGTTTGAATATGACCATTTTATTTCGAAAACATTTTCATGCCAAAAGAGATTATATGAAGCGCGTGAAGGTGAAGTTAATATTATGGTGATGATCGAAATAGGACATAGTGCATACGGGGCATTCCAAAAATGCAATATCATAATATCTTTCTATGCGATCAAATGGAAAAAATCGAATACCGTAAAAAAAAATAGAAAATGTGACGCCTGTGATGTGTGTTTGTGGTGTTCCGTAGGCTTATTGAAAGAACCCATTATATCAATTTTAGCTGTTTTCTTTTTACTTTTGGAGTATAACTTTCCGAGATGCAATCTGCATTTCGCATAGATAAGCTGGGTAGGAAGATGTCCTCGCAAAATATCGAAAATAACTTGGAAGCATCTTGCGCCATGTGTTAAGTTAATTCGTTCTGTCTTTCACATTGCTTCACATATCGCAATTTTCTCTCACTCATTATCATCATTTATCGCTCCGAGTACAATCAGATTTCGATACTGGCTTGCCGGATTTACGTCCGACCGTCTTATTCTTGATAACGTCTAAACGAATGACATAATTGTCAATTAAAAGATCATTTCAGACATCAATAGTCACATTTTTGTCATTAAATAAGACACGTTTGGCATTAAAAGTGTCATTTCTGACAATAAAAATGTTTTAAAATTCACCTCAACAGCATGGTGAATAAAATAAAGTTGTACTGTGTACTTGATTTGATGTAGTCAGATTACGTAATCTGTAGTTAAATTAGGCCCCAGATTACGTAATTTGTCGCAGATTACGTAATCAGGCGTAAGTGTGAAAACCTCCTAAGACTATATGTACTCGTATATCTTTCAATTTTGTAATTAAAAAAAAATAATCCTGGTTATAGCTTTGAGAGTTAGTTCTTCGGATTAAATTCAATAAAATTGCGAACAACTAGAGAAAGTCAAGACTTGCTTTGCGCTGCTATATACGATAAAACATTTCGTCAAATTTTAACTTAAAAAAAAGAAAAACAATGTTGTTAAACTCGAACAATTAAAGATGCCAGCAGCACTTCTAGATTACTGCAGTAGCACTTGCCTGTGCGAGACTCCAGATCCAATGTGAAAAAGTAGATGAACGTAAAGCTGTAGTTTCCTATTCTATCGATACGCTTCTCAATGGAAATTTGAGGAAGTGCTAGCTAAATTTGTTATTGCAGTTCTGAAAATGGTTTCAAGTTTTTATGAAACACTACACACGTTGAATAATGCCAGCAAAAAGTTTACTTTTGCATTCTTTTACATACCTAAAGTAATAATAAAAAAAGTGTAACCGAAGGGGGGGATTGATCCCCTTAATCCCCCCTTATCTACGCCACTGTTTCTCTTGGCACATCTTCACTAATTAATCGATTTTAATTAATTTAGTTCACAATTAAATAGGATTTATTAACTGCATACAAAACGAGACCGAGGCTAATTTCAGGTGCGGCCGAAATTGGGATACGCTTCACTTTCTTTCGGGCTTATACTTTCTCGGGAGTCTCTATGTTATGTTTTCCGGTTGCATTCGTTCCAATACATACATAATTCTTCTAACTTGCTTTTTGAGTGCAGTTTCTATTGCAGCTCCATTAACCCCCTCCTTTCCTTCCATTTTTACATAAGTTCCGTAACGTCGATAAAATATATGTATACCTATTTGTGTGAGTTTTGGTTGGAATAGGTGAACAATTAAACATTTTTTTCTTAGAACACCATGTTGGGGGTTCGTATGGTAGCCCCACGACCCCATAGTGGTATTCCATTTGTCTTAACATTTTTTTTTGTGGTTTCGATATAAAGCGTTTATTTAAAATTTGGTTGCAATTGATACAACAAAAAATTCGTTCTTAGAAAAAACAAATTGCGGGGTTGGGTTTGTATGGCTGCCCCATGACCTCATGGTCCAATTCCATCCATTTTTACATACATATGTTATATTATGTGGCATCAATAGAATATATACATTTGAATCGACGTATTTTGATGAATCGATAAACTTATAACTTGTTCACAGTGACCGAAAACAGATAATTTTCATGTTTTCGAATGAAAATAGACCCAAAAACATTTTAATTTCCATACAAAATGACACATTAAAAATACGCTATTTTGCGTGTTTTCTATGAAACCTTGATTTTTTTAAATGAAAACATGTAAGCACCCAGGACTCAAACCTAAACTCCATATTCAGCACATTTCGGCTCACGCCGATATTTTAACTGACTCCCGACCAAATTGTTCAGTTTCGTGTGTTGGTTAATGTTCCTAATTTCTCCATGATAAGAGAATGGTCAGTTTGAAGTGACGAAATATGCTGCAAATTACTATCGATGACTACACACATTTTTATATGTACTTAGAACGATTTATAGGAAAAATAATATTGTCGGTTGTCAAATGAAATTACAAATAATTCACTATGAACACTTTTAGGTGATTTCTGAAAACGTACGCCGAAATCAATCCGTTTTCGCCCACTCTGGGTATAATATTAGGACAATTAAAATCATTTCATAACAAATCACAAATGCCACTAAATTTGTATGTCACTTGAATGGTACCTCTGCACAATTTCCAGTAAAATGAGAGGAAACAACCACATAAGTAGGTACCTAAACCAATTTTAATAGAAAATTTTACGAAAAGAAGGGCGAATAATAAAATCCGAAAAAGGGAGTTGGCATTATTCTATAAATTTCAAAAGAATTGACTTTTTAACAAATTTCGCATGAATATATGTACAAACATACAACAGGTACACCTCGGCTGTAGTATACGTATTTATCCCATGTTGAGGCAGACCAAGTTTGAAATGAATTCCTCTATGAATGGGACCGGAGTTTTTTTTATGTGCTTAATAGAACAATTATTTATTATGTGAAAATCAATTTGTATTCTACCGAAATGAAAGGAGTCCCGAGTACACATTGGTGATGCCAATGGCCTTGACTTTTTTGTTGATAAAGGTTTTGTTGAATTCAAACTCGTATTATATGAATGACATTATTGTATTATTATACATTGTTGGATGTCTAGCGTACACTAAATATGTTTTTCATTATTGGTGGTGGTGTATTGGCTTATAATACTTATGGTAATGAACGCAAATGCTGTTTTTATTATGGGATTGCTGTTTTATTAGAGAAACGGGTCATAAGTTTGAATGAAAGTAAAAGTTCTATTCTTGGATGATTTTCAATTATCAGCTCAAAATGTTTGATGAATGAAAGCGAATCTCAGCCTGTCTCTGCTAAAAGAAGCGAGTACACTGAAAAAAATAATTTGCTAAAAACAAGAAAAAAATACAAACAAAAAACAAAAGTCAACACAACGTTATTACGCAATGTGAAGAGTATAACAGGTGGAAATTTTCATAGAAAAGGAAAAATAACACAATCGGGCGCAATACATCTGACGGATTATTTCACCCCCTCCCGCCGCTCGGACATATGGTAGATAGAAACTGAAAACGGCTTTGGCTAGTTGATCGATAAAGATTAAGCTACTGTGAGTTTCAGATCTCTCCCTTTTCATATCGCTGATTGGCGCAACAAAAACTGGTCACTTAATCTGTCAGATGCATTGCGCCCGCCCGAAGGTTAAAAAAAACCGTTATAAAAGCTGTTTTGTCTGATTTTTGGGAAGAGTAAATCTTTCTTTTTTTTGCAGAGCTGTTCAAACATTCAACTTATACAATTGTCCTACATGGCACTTATCAGCTAAAATATGAACAAAGTAAGCATCAATATTTACACATACATGCAGCGCCCGCTCTAGCGCTTACGCCGCCCGGGCAAGTGGTCCATTTGGCGCCCTTCTGTATTATGCCAGGAAAATAATATTTTGTAGGACACCAAAAATTAATGCAAAAACATTTTTTCCCCTAAAAACACATTTTCGAAAACGCTGCTCTGGAAAATGTTGTATACCAAAGAATTGTCCTCGATTTCATTGCTTGCATTTCGGAGTAGTTTTTGATAACTTTCTTAATCAAATCAGGGCATATAATACACTGTAAAAACAAGGTTGAATTTTACATCGAAAATTCGTTGAATTTTACACCTTTTTTTCTCGCAAAATTACAGTAAACGTTTATTTTTCAACCAAATTTCTAATAAACCCACAAAATAGTGTAATATTACACAGATTTTTTTATATTTCTCTATTTTGGTGTAATTTTACACCACATTTGGTGTGAAGATGTGCCATTACTTTATTTTTGTGTAATTTTCATGTAATATTGCGACTTTGGTGTGAAAATTACACCTACATTTGTGTAAGTATTGTGCTACAATACTTTTGTGAATTATTGCATTTTCCTGTATCTCTCAAGTGGCTTGTTCTGTGTGCAGTTAGTCTGTTCTGTCCGAAGTGCGTTCGTGTGAGCATCATATTATTCTGTTGTTATAGCGTTTTTTTGCCGTTGAACCGAATGGGGTGTGGCAGCTCTTGGCCGTTGGAATAACGGCTAGCTCCAGGACGATTTAAATCGAAGAACCGGCTGCCGTAAATATTATTAATTAATTACATAAACCCCCATGTAAATTTACATATTCGCCGGTGTAAATTTACATTTGTTCCAGTGCAAATTTGCTTATTTCTGATTTAAATTTACATAATTCTAAGGGTAAGTTTACTTATTTATGTAAGTAATTTTGTAGTAAATATTTACATCGTTAAGTGTAAAATTACTCTAGTTCATATCAAAGTGTAAATTTACTACTATAATAGAAGGAAAAAAAGTTTCCCCCTATTATTGGAGTAACATTTTTTAGAGTGTATAGCATCCCTTCACTGTAGATTGAGTTAGGGATCATGAAAGTAGACCCATTTTCTGGCAGCTGTAACATCTAAATAGAGGCATGAATTACATATCCTAGTGAAACGATTTATTAATAATTTTCTGTCGGAAAGCGTGTGTGTTTATGGGAAGAAACCAAAAATTCAAAAATGACTAATCATGTTACTTGAATCGAATCGTTTCGATACCGCAGTAAAATAGAATGAAAAGTATCGATGCCAGAATTCTTTGTAATCGAAACAGAAGTATCGACTTGTTACTTGTATCGGAATGTCGCTAGAGTGCTTCTCGTGCATTGATTTCCACTTCAATTACGGAAATAACAATTCCAGTTTCAAGAATCACATAATGTAATTGATGCAAATTTGATGCGGATGGCGCGGATGTGTCGTTTTCGCAAGATTTTCTGTAAATGCAACTTCTGAGTACTTTGCGTTACCCGATTGATTGTAAAGTGGACATTGATCTTTCCTTTAATATAGCTGTCGATTCGATTCGTGGCATACAAGCACTACATTATTAGTTTTATTATATGTTTCGTTTTCGACGCAACCGCAAATAATGAATTAAAACACAACTTTCAAAAGATAACTAATGAAACAGTTGATGAAAAAAAAAACTTTTTTAACGCGTTTTTTAGTTAGGATGTGCTTCTTTTCCTACAAAAACATATTCCACCTTCTCTAAAAAATTTATTTCGCCCCTTTTTATATCATTTGTATATTACATATATACACTAAATCCATTTTGATATTGAGTTTTCCTTCTCGGCTTTTATCAGTTTTTTTTATCCGAGTACCAACAGAAAAGCCGTCCTAAAAACTGGAAGAAAAGGAGGAACCGAAAATCGATTTACGAAAATTCAACCATCTACTAAACATATTTAAATGAACTCATTAGTGCTTTTTAGGGTTTTTTAGAAAATATTTTTTCAAAAAACCCTTATGAAATCGATTTTGTCCGTCCGTCCGTCTGTCCGTCTGTCCGTCTGTCCGTCTGTCCGTCTGTCCGTCTGTCCGTCTGACCGTCTGTCCGTCTGTCCGTCTGTTCACTAAATAACTCGTGAACGGCTCAACCAATTGCCATGAAATTTGGTAGGAATGTGTAGAATGGTTACAGTCTTTGGCACAAATACCTTAGAAGTTGGTAGGAAGAAGATAACAGGGTGTCCCGAACGTTTGCAAAAAGTCGACTTTTTTAGTTTTTATCAGAGATTGACGTATGGCTATTTAAATCAAAGATCTAAACGAGTACATCTCATATCAGTTAAAACTTTCCAGTTTGGAGTAACGGTAAAAAAGTTATTGGCGTTTAAAGTTAAACTTCGACTTCGACCTCCGTTTTTCTAAACCGTTATAGGGATCGCTATGAAACTTTGTTAAAAGATTGGTCAGTATGGCCTTATATACGTTAAATATTAAGACTGTTGACTTTTGCTAAGGAAAAGTAAATAACAGTAAATTTGTAAAATTTCAATTTGTTCGTGTGTAGCCCCTCTTAGGTCTCCAAATAGGAAAATTCTTCTAAGAGATTTTAGAAAATTACATAGGGAATATGTCTATGAATTTTCATTCGAATAACTGTATCCAAACCGGAAATATAGCCAAGTAAGTATTTACGAAGAGCATTTCTTCAATGTACATACATATATCTTTTAACTTGATTGAACAATGAACATGCAATTTGGTGGAAATGCATAGAATGGTAAAAATGTTTGCCACAAATATTTTTGAAGTTTGTAGGATCAAGTTAACCGGGTGTCCCTGAATAGCTGCAAAAGTATACTTGTTCAATACTAATAGGAAAGCTTGGGTGGTGTTCCCTAACATGGAATCATTTCATATACACACGGTTTTAAATTTTTACAGCTTTCAGAGTAGGCAATTGGATGCCAACTTTCAGAGTTGTAAATTTACAGCACGAAATTTAACATAAATAAAGCATTTAAGATTACATCAATATATTTAACCCATTTCCATCAAAGATTTAATTTTAAATTCTTAGAGGGAAACAAGTCCCATATTCATGTGTAAAATTAATTTTTTTATTTAAAATGAACTTAACGTTAACTCAGCCGTTTATAGGCAATTTCGAGCCAACGTTACAATGCATATAATTTCGGAGTGTATATAATGTTGCAAGCACTATATATTTCCTATTCTCACATGTACGAAAATTTTGGACCACGCCGAGATTCGATCTACGGACCTCTAGATTACTAGCATCGTAGAGTGGCGACTCTACCAAGTGAGCCACAGAGCGTGCCAGAATACTGTCGACAAGACTTACGAAATGTAAAAATGAAATGATGAAAAATTACATTCATTTGATTTAATTTTACATTAAATGATGAAAAATCACATTCACTTGATTTAATTTTACATTTTTTGTTTGTAAAATTACAGTAGCAATGTGATTTCACAATATTTTATTTAAAATTTAATAGTTGTCATTTATTTTAACCTTTTGCTAAAGAAATGTGTAAGATTAAATTTCAAATTTTTTTTTAGCTTTTTTTTGTAGTAATTTTTACTACACTTTGTGTGGGAAATTCAATAAACTTTTTACTGTGCATAAGTTGCTTTTCCTTGATTTAAAAAACCGTAACAGTAGATTTACAGCTAATAATTCAGTTCATATATAAAGCCAAGTCATCCTTACGTTTGCCTGAGTTCCTTTTTGCTCAAAGGCCATCAGAAATCTTAAATCGAAAAATACCTGTAGATTTGCCTTGGAGTACTTTCATACAAATTGGGCAAATAGTATATCTATTTTTGGATTGGTCTAATTAAAGGTGGAACAGAATGAAAGGCGCTAGCCTTTCATTCTGGAACGCGTTTATTTAGACCAATCCAAAAATAGATTTACAGGAAGCATTCCATTAATGCTGTGCACAATTCTTATCTATTGCTTATAAAATATATGTACAAAAAATATTCAATATGCATCAAGATTCTAAAAAACCCTCGTATTGCGGGCGCAGCCCTCTGTACGCCGGTATTTTTTTAATGTTAAATGTCTCCTCTCCTGGAGTTTTTTAATTTGTTTATACGATTAATAATTGCATTGTAGCATTTTTACTATGACGAATGCTCAGTGGCGTATTTAGAAAATTCTCAAAGGGGGGGCACAGAGTACGGGGCTAATTTGTTACATAAAGTTTTGGTGTGGGGATACCCGAGAGCAGCTACATAGGAAAAACATTGGCAAGATCGTGATTTAAGGCGAAACTCAAGGAGCCCTTAAGTTTTCAATAGACTTGAAATATAAATAATATTTCAAGGTAGCTACCTTGACTTCAAGTGAGGTTGACTATAGAAAATTGCAAGGTCTCCTTGAGTTTCTCCACCAACACCAACACCAACAATTTAGTTTTCCTGACAGATCTTACAATAACACTCATTAACTGCTTTTGGCTTTTCCTGCACCAAAATACGGAGGGTCTTAAAAAAGTTTGCGTATAGTGTAGTTCGAAGGAGCCTGAAGCCGAAAAGGAATTTTACGAATATGTACTTAATTGGCTATGGAATTAATGCAATGACCACAAAGACTGTTTCCATATGGCAAAACGCATTCCACACACTAAAAAAATTTGGTATAAATTTTATAAATGTTCTTATCTATATAGGTCCATAGGAAAATTTGTATTAAATTTATAAGTTTCAATTTTATAATTTATATTTATTCTATAAACGATAAAATTAATAGGAGTTATAGTGTAAATCCAACAATACCAATGGTTTATTTTTTATAGGAAATCTTTTAGAAGTGTTTTATATGAATTTGGTATAAAAATTATAAAGAATCGATAGATCCTGGTTATAGGACAGATTATACAAATTATAAGAGAACAGGTATAAATCGAAGAATACTAACTATTTTACCCCATAATTCTCAGCCTATCATGTCATAGTCAGTACAAGTATGAAACCTAGTTGATTTTTCACTTGATTGCAAAATAAAAAATAAAAAAAAAAATCGCGAGCGCGCAGAGCGCGAACGCCGGCTTGGTGAGCGTAGCGAGCAGGGGGCGAAGCCCCCTAGTAACTCATAAATCTTATATCTCATTGACCTCTTCTATATTTTATTAACCTCTTTACGCTCTAAATTGCATAATAAATTACCTACCTACAGTGGGATTCGATCCCGAGATCCTATGATTTGGAGACCAACGCCCTACCTACTAGACCAACCAGACTCTATGAGTGATGAAGTTTGTAATTTATACCATACATTGAACGAAAGCACGCACAAAATTTTATCGTAGAAAAGAATAAAATAAATATGAACTTAGTATAGATGAGCCTTTCTAAACCATTTTGTATAAAATTTATCTGAGTTTTGGTATAAAACGCAACGAAAAGAAAAGTTCATAAGAACTTTGATAAAATTTATACCATTTTTGGTATACACTGACTTTATACTTTCAACGTTATATAAATGTATTCTAAAATTGGCATATATAACTTTATATTAAAAATGGTATAAATAATTTTATCTTTTATCCCAAAATTTGTTACCGTGAGACGGAACACTTTTCTTTGGAAGAGAAATTTTATACATCGTCCGAAATTCTGCCAAATTTCGACCAAATTCTGCCAAAAAGTGGTTCTGCTTACTTTTGAAAGAAACACAGATGAAAAGCTGATACAACAAATTTTGGCTGACATTGTGGTCTTGAATTCCATGGCAAGTTTAAGGGAATTTGAATGCAAAATTAGGATTTACTGAAAAAGAGGCCTTTGTATGTTTTGTCAAAAATCTAGTAACAGATTCCGTAAAGAATAAAGGAACTATTCGTGGCATAGAGCCGGGAAGTAATCAATCGATTAATTAAAATGAAGCAACAAAAGTAAGCAGCAAGGTATGATTGTTTGTTATTTCCATATGTACTCGTACTACACTAGCTTTAAATCTATAGTATCTGCAATACCTTTTAAAACGAGTCCTAGATGGTAAGCTGAAGCAACATGCTTTAACAAATCAATTGCAAAATAGAAATGAAAAGGAATGGCTACGATGATGTTTACTTAGTGAAAATTGAAGCATTGAAGAAAGTACCCCAGGCAGGGCACCACACACGGTAACAAATTTTGGGATAAAAGATAAAATTATTCATACCATTTTTAATATAAAGTTATATATGCCAATTTTAGAATAAATTTTTATAACGTTGAAAGTATAAAGTCAGTGTATTCCAAAAATGGTATAAATTTTATCAAAGTTCTTATGAACTTTTCTTTTCGTTGCGTTTTATACCAAAACTCAGATAAATTTTATACAAAATGGTTTAGAAAGGCTCATCTATACTAAGTTCATATTTATTTTATTCTTTTCTACGATAAAATTTTGTGCGTGCTTTCGTTCAATGTATGGTATAAATTACAAACTTCATCACTCATAGAGTCTGGTTGGTCTAGTAGGTAGGGCGTTGGTCTCCAAATCATAGGATCTCGGGATCGAATCCCACTGTAGGTAGGTAATTTATTATGCAATTTAGAGCGTAAAGCGGTTAATAAAATATAGAAGAGGTCAATGAGATATAAGATTTATGAGTTACTAGGGGGCTTCGCCCCCTGCTCGTTACGTTCATCAGCCCGGCGTTCGCGCTCTGCGCGCTCGCGAATTTTTTTTTTTATTTTGCAATCAAGTGAAAAATCAACTAGGTTTCATACTTATACTGACTATGACATGATAGGCTGAGAATCATGGGGTAAAATAGTTAGTATTCTTCGATTTATACCTGCTCTCTTACAATTTGTATAATCTGTCCTATAACCAGGATCTATCGATTCTTTATAATTTTTATACCAAATTCATATAAAACACTTCTAAATGATTTCCTATAAAAAATGAACCATTGGTATTGTTGGATTTACACTATAACTCCTATTAATTTTATCGTTTATAGAATAAATATAATTTATAAGATTGAAACTTATAAATTTAATACAAATTTTCCTATGGACCTATATAGATAAGAAAATTTATAAAATGTATACCAAATTTTTTTAGTGTGCAGACACCGAACCGTAGGAATTCGAAAATTTATGCTAAAAATGCTTTCCCATCAAAACACTTCAATTTTTAGCATTAACAGAAAGGGGAGCATCTGGTTTAAAGACGTTTACAGCAGCCCAACACCAATTTACGGTCAAATTAAAATACACAAGCCCGATCGAAAAATCAGACCGATTGTTTCAAATATTTATCAATTCAGCGGCTTCCAAGACATCGATACCGCAACAACATCTCCTCAACTTATATCAACATAAGATGGGGTCACTTCACACATGACGAGACTTTCAATAGTAGTCCTTGTTTCCGAACAGATTCATGTCGAGATTGGGC
Source organism: Microchrysa polita (assembly GCA_949715475.1). Taxonomy (NCBI): domain Eukaryota; kingdom Metazoa; phylum Arthropoda; class Insecta; order Diptera; family Stratiomyidae; genus Microchrysa; species Microchrysa polita. The sequence goes on along the minus strand of OX454418.1, from coordinate 84,382,998 downwards.
AACGTTTCATGACCACCTCGTTGCCTCGACATAATCATAGCTTGTACTTATTCTCTGAGAGTTCTTGTTCTTGAAACCACGCGTCTATGAAAATAAACTTAACCCGTTCGAAAAACAGAAAGAGTTCATCAACGAGGAGATTTGGCGAATTGAGAAGATGATGTAATGATAATGTTTCGAAAAAGATTTACAAAGTTTAGTAATAGAAACGCTCGAAATAAAAAGGGAACATTTGGTACTGCAATTTTTAGTAAGGTGTGAAAATAGTTTGATGTCCTCACAGGGGGGGTACGTGCCCCCTGTGCCCCCCTGTAAATACGCCACTGCGAATGCTACTATTTTAATAACTAAATATTCCAAATTGTCAATTCAATTCTAATTCACTTTTATCCTATTCCCACAGACCTCAGTGTGTCCCTTATTTCAAAAGACCTAGCATTCTTGAATCTTGTTCTTTCGGAAAATGGCAACATTAAATTGTCGTCGAGATCATCTGATGTCAAGGTTTTCTAAACGAGACCGAGGCTAATTTCGGGTGCGTATTATATTCAATATTTACACTTTATCCTTTACATTCGGTTTGTAACTGTTACACTACCTAATTTATCTTAACCTATATAGTTGTATGAGCTAGTTCTCGATCTCGAACTTTTAAGAAAACTGTTCACTACTTCATTGTACTTAATTTTAAAATTGACTGGTGGAATAAAGAATTTGAATTTCGGGCGCAAAACTTAAGCTTCTTTTGTGTTAATAATGTCTACATCAGCCCTATAACGTGTTCCGATTCCATCTGTTCCTGGATGCGTTGAGCCTGCGCTAAGCCAGGAACACACTTTGATTAATTTTTATTTTATTGTATTTTTGGCAAATTTTGTATGAAAGTTCGACAAGAACTGCTTTATGTACTCGTACATTGTCGTCGACAAATGAGTTGCTTCACTCGTATTACGCTAAAGTCCCTACGGACAGCTCCGGAATTAGTTCTTTCAGAGCTATAAGCCTGCATAGCATGTGTACATTTTTATACTACATATACGATGATTTCAATATTTATGCCATGGAATTTTCCGAGAATTAACCTGAAGCAAGCACAAAGCACCTAGAGTACCTATTCTGAATCGCCAAGTACCTTTTCAATGACTTCGTTGCAAAAAGAACTAATTAATAGTTAAACACGCGTGTTAGACGCTTGACGCGTGCTATTCATACGAAGGACCCCCAATGTTTTGACACTGACTCGTTTTCGATGTATTCGAAAGGTGGTCGTGATAAGTTGAAAAGTTTTCTGTATACATGAAAGAGTCTTTGTGACGGTAACTTTTCATTATACGATTTTGGTTATGTCATTTTCGTTCACCTTAACATTCAGATATGAATTATGACACGTTATAGTGGCAAAAGAGCTTTTTATTTTGTTTTCTTTTATAAGAAAATCAAATTGTGTAGTTTGCTGTCGTATATATTCAACACAGCCCAAGTATGGCTGATTTTGCATGATGAAATTACTAAAAATATTAGAGAGAGTTTTATCAGGACGCATGGACTATTGTCCGTATTTGATATACGATATACGATAGATGAACTCGCAATCACGACACGACTCGACAATCTCGACTGTTTAACGTATGTACTTCAAATACACTTACGACTTCTTATATGGGAAACTCAAAATTCTCGTATACTGTTTCGTGTACTTACAAGCGAACCAAAATTCCAAATTTCAAAGACGTAGACGATAGCCTGTACGATTTGCCAAAACTATCTATTCTCAATAAATAGTAGTACTTTTACGTTATAATCAGTACTTCTCGAAAAGCATTAAAAAAAAAACAAAAAACGCACAATTCAATACTAGACAACCTCATCATTTTCATCCCCTCGATTTAATTTGACTGGCAGTCTTAATCTCAGCGTGATATGTTTGGATTATAAAAAATCAAATACGAAAACCACATTTCTCTGGCAGACACGGTGGGTTGTGTCACGACATTATTTCATCCCCCATTTCGAAATAGACGATAATTTAATTCGTCCCGAGCATATTGATGCAATCATCTAATCCGGGTGCATCGCATTCGTCCGTTTGGCCGTTGCGAAGGACATCATAGCGGGGCGCAATTTGATCGCACGGGCGATATACGATATACATACGTATTGCAGTGATTGAATTAACTTTTAAAAGATATCATGATCTGTACAAGTGTCTTGTCATGATGTTGCATGTTTAAATCTTCGCTGAAGATTCACCCTCCACGGCATTATGATGTTGTCGCGCGTGTTTGAATGGGGAAAAATCAGCGTAAGTTGCCTAGACATGAGTTGAGGGTGCATAGCATTTGATTTTGATCATAGAAAATAGACTGGGAGGCGATGAGTGATAAGTTGACAGTTGAGGTCTATCCCTGCACTACACATTGACTTAAAATATTGACAACCTTATGCACGTTGAACCTGATATCAGATTTAGCATAAGTTAGCTTTGGTTCGGTGAAAAAAAATCATTGAAAATATGGGTGCTCGCTGTTGTCAACTATGAAAACATATTCATTAGAAATTAAACGCACTGGAAAATAATTCCTCATATGTGATTTCCAGCGAAAAAGATGTACTCCAGATTGTTAACCTTTCAGCAGCCACACGCCTAAAAATCATTTCCTAGGCTGCTGAAATTTCAATATTTCTAAAACAACAAAAGCTAGAACACTGAAGTATAGAATGTTCATGGTTGCCAACAAATTTACCTAAAAAAAACCTCACCCAAATCGGGTAAGCGGTTTAGAGCGTAATTCATAGTCCTCACTTAAGGAATAAGGATTGTCTTAGGGAATTATTATAAAGGAATACTTATTGGCGCTAAACGTCACTTATAGAGGCGTTTCCTCATTTAATAAAATAATTTAGTTGAGGAGCCTCATTACAGTAAAAGTAACTGACAAATAAAATATCTATAGTAGCAACAAAATTAATTTTTTTTTAAATACATATAAACGACTATGGGTTTCAACATTAATATGGATTCACTTAAGGGTCTCTTGAGTATAAGTGAGAAGTACGAGTTCCGGCCCTTATACTTTTATACGTAGATACTGCCGAAAATAATAGAGCTGACTCTTACTCGTATAAAATTATAAGGATCTCTAATTTTCGGTCGAGCCCGAAATTAGCCTCGGTATCATTGGGATCTGATTAAGTTTTAGAGGCGAATCATTTAATTTAAACAAAAGGATATAAAAATTATATTAAATTTTAATGTAATTACAGTGGATTCGTGTTAACTACGCCTAACGTGAACACCCGCTTATGTCAACAATTTTATGTTCACCCAGATTACAATTAAACGTGAACAAGTTCTGAAAACCCTAAAACATGAACACTTAAATATCTGGAAAGTAACAAATTTATTATCTTTTTAATGTATGTCTAGGTGAAATTTAAAGTATGAAAAAGTGTTTCATTGCTACTATCGGTTGCCTTAACCCCTTGCATCTACTGCACTTATGCGTCATAACGGACGGTTTCTTGCAATGTGTCCTAATTGACCACCGTTTTTTCATAAAGTCGAACACCATTCATCTAAAGATATGCATAAATTATTATAGGGTAAGTCCTTTTTCGGCCTCTTTGGGAAAAAGAGCTCCATCGCACAACGCGACTAGCATAGTTGGTACGTAAGGTATGATCAATCAACTGCCACTTTCGCTTGAGATTCAATTCGCCGATAGGTATTAGATATCTTCTTTGAGCATTATATCGTTTTATAAAATTCGATAAATACAGCGGCAACTTTCCAAGTGGTGATCCCATACAACAGCTCACAAAAATAGGGAGCGGAACTTGCCAAGTTTGGTTCTTACACTAAGTTAACCCTTTCCCGGACAGAACGTCTATAGACGTCCAATTTTGAGCATTTGACATACAAATCGTGTCAAATTTTGGCGTTGTGTCCGGCAATGAGATAACTATACTTTGCCAGATATTGGACAACACACCGGAAGCACAATTGCTTGATGCGACCAGCGATGCCATGGGACACCCCTCTTGTGGAAAGTCGGCCTGATACAATCTTGGTTCACGTTGCCGAAAACATTTTCAAATTCAGGCTTTTCTATGAGTGATGCAGCTATTCGTCTGTAAGATCTGGTACTGCTTGGTATGTTTCGACAGGAGACGCGATACTGTCGAACCATACCAATCAGTAAACGACCTTGCAACCGAAATTGCATCGACCCCAGACAACTTTAATTGGGGAGTTAATCGTATACGTGCGTTTTATTGGACACCATATGACAAGAGTTTTGCATGCTGTCATACAGTGTAACACAACAGCGAACTGTTCTTTCCAACGCCTCAACTGGTATTCGCCTTGTATAAGCACCCTTCCATCATTATCTTTCACCGAAATTAATAGTAGCTATGACACCCTTTACGTTCCTAGATGACACTAGGTGTGTTTTTTTGGTTATCCCGTGTAGGTTTGGGTACCGAAACTTTATATAAAAAAATGACAGGTGGATCAGCTGGTATTTCTTTTATATGGAGTTTCGTTACCCAAACCTGCACGGGATAACCAAAAAAACACACCTACTGTGGACTTAAAAGTAACTGGAATTGGGCTGACGCGAGGTAACCGTTAGGGACACGTTTCCTGAGTTGGACCGCGAAGTGAAAATCGGTTTTTCTGTTAGGGGAAATATGCGAATGTGGTCTTCATGTTTTAATAGTGGTGAAATGTCAAAAAAACCGACCCCATTCAGAATGTCGAGAAATGACGTTGCCAACAAAATCAATGCTTTCTTTCGTAAAAAGCGTAACTGAACCATTGATTTTCGTTCGATGTCTGAAATATCATGGAGCTTAAAGGAATTTATCCGAAGATTTTCACATGAGAAAAGTTGCAGCCGAATTTCACAGGTAAGTAGGTAAAAGGAGTGTCGGCTGTAGGGGTGTTTTAAACTTCAAAATAAGCTCAAAGAGGATGCTGCATTTTTTTTCAATGTTATTAATCGCTATGACTATGTATACATGTATAGCCATTCGTTGCGGTGTTATGTTGTCCCCAAAAAAGTATCACGTGTAAACCGATGCACTAACGATATGCTTATTAACTCAGGAAACGTGTCTCCCACAGATACGTATTTGAACAATGGGTTCCCCAACGAAGCGAATTCCCTTTATTTTTTAATCCTACAAGGTGTTTAAATTATTGTTTCGTTCAGCTTCCTTCAAGCAATATTGGAGCTCAATGTTGCGCCAATTCGCATCTGATGACAAAGCTAGACGCAGTTTTTTTTTGTTCCATTCGACAACTCGCTGCCATGTTGCGTCCAACGTCTAGGACTTCGGCTAAGCCAATTTCCCAATTTGGTAAGAAACATAAAAAAAAATATTTTGTGAACAACTGCATAACATGAATCCCCTTTAAGGTGAACAGTCGCGGTTATAATTAGTTCACGTTTTCGCGAGTCTACTGTAAATCGAATCGGCATACAATATAATTCGTATCTTTTTTTACAACCATATGTGATAAAATTATAAGCACATGCTTCCAGCCGATGAACGAAATCATGTGAATATTTTCAGGATCGTAAACATTAGACTACTGGATTAAATTTTATTAAGTAATATTAGTGTAGATTGTTAATGTATACATATTCCTCCACCATAAATTTCAATATTCCCCAAATTATTTAATTCAGTTATAGTGACACAGGTTTTAACCGTTCCGTACAGTTTGCTAAAGCTCCATATGTTCTTGCATTTTTCTTAATCTAAAAATACGCTTTAATCAATCACTAAAGGATAACATCGACCTTATATGTATCACACTCAAACCTACTCATAGGCTATCTCTTCTGCAACGAGGGCAAATGCATCTTCAATGGCGGGTTTGGAGTCGTGGTCTACCTCAACAGAATTGAGAATGCACTTTTACCAGCCGCTCGCCATTGTATAATTTACGAGGAGCTAATTCACATTTTTTTCAATATCGCTTCGAACAATACCCATCCATAAAGTACTTCCGTTCATTGCATCAACTTAAGATTGAAGCAAAGTATGTGCATCTACACACCACTTCAATTTATTATTATATTCGAATTCATGATTCTCCAAGAAGGAAAAGTGCCATCTTTTAAGTATCATCTAACAACCAATGGTTGAGAAGAGAGAATGATATAAGAATATGCATACCTCCATCAATTTCATGATTTCGAGACATCATCATCAACATCATTGCCGGTATCGAGACAAGTGAAGTGAGTATAGCCTCATCAGTGTACCACTTTAACGGAAACCTTAAAGAACTTTGCAATGAAGGACCTTGTCATCATATACATGAATATGCCCGACGTACTTAATAGATGTACATTTTCGTCTTCGGTGAGGATGATATTTACTCACTATGTACACGAATATCTCATGACTCCATGATAACAACGTCCGAGTAGAATCATTCAATCGAGATCAATTGACGCCAATTAGGCTTTTCTTATAGTTGGATGATATATGTACATAGTTGAGCGCACTTGATGATGGTCACAACCATCCCCATCAAAGTTGCTATAGGCTACAACCGCGAAATGGCTAATCTTCTTATCCGCGCCCATACATGTTTGCAAGTGGGATATGGATCCCATAATCTGATTTTCTCGCGACAATTGAAAGCATGGTCATCTTCCGTTCTTCAAAATGACGAACAGAGCACTTTAAGCAATGTCGGGTCAGAGTTGCCGATTTATTAAGGTTCTTCAAGGGAAGAATTTTTCATAATTCACGAAAAAATAATTCAAACGTTATGAATCTGTAATTTTAAGTTCGGTTGGTAATTTGCTGTCCGTTTTTGAGTTAGCCTACAATGTATAGTATACATTGTGCTGTTACAATTGTAAATCTGTATATTAACTACATGACTAACTAGAATAACCACTTTAAAAGATTCTTTTTGGTGCCTTTACGGCCGACATTGATTTCTGATTTCCTCGGCTCGATACTATTTTCAAGTTTATGAAAGAAAGTCTTACAATGGCCACCCAGATTCGATTATCCTCAATAAAATGTTAAATCATTTCATCTGAAATTAACGTTGGTCCATCCCAAAGCTTCACATTGGGCAAGTCTGGTCGTCCGCCCGCGACTATGGCCGTTACTTTTTAATTAAATTTATAATCACTCTTTGGTTCCATAACTATAGCGCTATTGGCACTTTGACGAGGACACCATCATAGTCATACTCATACACTTCACAATACCATCCATTCGCGGATGCATCGACCGAAAGTGTTTGCTTGGCCAAAAGCTTTGCATGAAATCGAAAATGTCCTCTGAACTTTAGCTCGGCATTTTGCTGACACCAACCATTTTCGAGATATAGATATGTACTGTACATAGATGGATGAATGGGGATGTACGGCCATTTTTGGTTGGGTCATATGGACGTAAATGGCTTCAAAAGGGATAAACTTACCCGCCGTGGATGGCAGATAAATAGAAATTGTTCGTCGCCTGTGTCTCTACGTTTGAGTTGTTTGTATCCAAAATTGGATTGGTGGCACTTAATCCGTTTATCGAAGTTCGTACACGAATGGACTTGAAATTTGGCTTGGAATATGGTTGGTCTATTCTAGTCCGCATAAGATTGGTTTATTTTAAAGGTTTGATAGGTACAACAAGTTTTTTGTCACAATTTGAATTTAAACTCACATTACGTCATGCTATATACTTATGATCGCTAATATTCCCAAGAGTAAAAGACATGATTTAGAACTTTAGATTTTTAATAGATAACGGTAAGTAGCAAGACTACACTCACACGTCACATACAATTTATTAGCCACTCTATTAGTAAGCAATTGTCTTCTTAGCACTATAAATTTACGAACAATACATTTCTAATTGCCTAGAAATAATTCGAAATACATCAAATTGCATAGATATAGGCGATATGTCCGAATTTAACCGCCAATCAAGTGACCTTATTCATGAAATAAATGTGTTTCTAACCGTTTTGAATTAGATTAGTAGGTGACACGTGATACACTATCAATCCAACCCTGATTTCGATCTGTACTACCAAGTCTGTGTAGCTAGACAGGACGGCTAACTATTGTAAGATGGTTTGTTCCAATGTAAACTGTTTTGGATTTTTTTTTAAATGCTAAGACTAACAATTCTTTTTAGAATGTCTCTGCATTTCACAATGTGTTGTTGTGTAACCAGTCCGGTAACATCCTTTGGTAAATGCGGCCGTCAGCTATATCTAGAGGTCTAATTAGGGGCGTACGCAGAAAATATTTCCGATTCGGGACGGTTTTTTTAAGCTCGCCATACACTTTCCAATCGATTGCACACAACCGATCTGACGACCGTACAGCACATACACTATTCAATTTTTCGTACAATATAAAATGTCTCACAATCCACACGACACAACACAACATGTCGAAAGTTATATATTTTGTAGTGATGGAAAATGGACATCCATTGCTACATTCGATGGAGAATGACCGCGACAACCACAACACCGGTTTATGTGAAAAAACTGAAAACACATGGTTGTCAAACAAAGATATGATAGATTGTATAGATACGCACCTTCCAATTTATCTGACGATCAAAAAGATTGTACAGTCAATGGAACAGTCTATGACAAGCTTTAGAGAGAGATTTTCCTGGAAGTATAGTAGTGCAGTCACTAGGTGATTTCAGATTGCAAAATGTGGTGGAGAGATATTTTTTTGTTTCTTATGTTTTTTGGGGTGCTGAGCTATAGAATCCGGAGCTTCCCACCAAAATTTCGTTGTGGAACAGGGCCAAAACCGCAAAAAAAAACTCAAAATTTTCTAAGTTTCCCTTTTTTTTTAGGCTTATAACTCCGAAACTGTACAGTTCTGCGAAAACCTGTCCATGAACAAGTTAGAGAAAACATGATTGCAGGTCCAACGCGACGTTAATCGTTAAAATGCGATAAGCGGTATCGCTACAAATGACACATGATTTTTTGGGGTTTTTGCGATTTTGACCCTGTTTCTCAACAAATTTTTAGTGGAAAGCTAGAGGTTCGGACTCAGCACCCCAAAATACATACATAAAGAACAAGAATAATGCAACTTTTGCGGCTAAAAATGAAAAACCGTTTAAATCTCAAAATTTAATTCATACCTAATATGGAACAATGCTAAAAATGGAAAATTTAAATTATCAATTGTAGTAATACCGCTTAACAGATTTTTAATATTTATATCTCTTTGGACGCGCAATCATTTGCTTTCTAGCATACTCCTGGAGAGTTTTTGCCGAATGAACAGTTTGAGAGTTAGGGGACAAAAAACGGAAAAACAGCGAAAATTTGGAGGTTTTTCGCGATTCTGACCCTGTTCCGCAACGAAATTTTAGTGGGAAGCTCCGGATTCGTGATCAGCACCCCGAAAAACATAAGAAACAAAAAAAAAATTCTCCACAATATTTTGCAATCTGATGCATGTATGTACTAGGTTTATCACGTACTAACTACACTGTAGCCTGCGCATATAAGTATGTATCTACATCTGCAATGATAAATCGATTGGCGACCTGGCAACTTTCTGAATTTTGGAGACCACATAAATACTCATTGCACAGAACACTATTTACGTAAGAAGAACTGAAGTGAAATTTTGAATAAAGGCTTCCAAAATTAAATTTTGTAAAACCTCCTTTTTTATTTATTGTTAAATTTGAAAGAACACAGTTTTGATGTAGCCTTAAAGGAAAATGCACTCAGTACTTACGTTTGGTAGCAACGATTCGTGTACCCAAGAAAATATAAAGCAATAGGATAGGTTTAGACAATGCCCACTAATAAGGGTCAAGTACTTATACCAAAGTCCGCTAGGTACTTGGTTAAAGCAGTAACAGAGAGCAACGAGGTCATAAATAGATTAAAAATGTCAATTCGAATCAACTGATAAAAGTTTATTCCGGACTCTTATAATAAATTAGCACACATTCATCTATCAAATATTTTGGGTGTAATCTACAAAGGCAAAGATATTACATCCACATATCTTGATCCTTTATTCCCTACTTTTCTGAGATTTATAAATGAAATTTCTGATAAATTTTGCATAATTTATTTAGAAGGAACTTTTATGTTCCACAGAGTTGCCTTATTTAAACTAAACATAAATTCTTAGACGCACCTGATCTGTAACCGCTCATATTCTTAATAATGTTCCTTTCCGATATATCAGGTGTTAATTATAGTTCATTCTTCCTCACAGAATCGTGCATTGTAATGAGTCCGAACGCAAGTACCGAAATGGACGGCATCTTGTCATAAAGTAATTTATCATTTTTGCGCATGCCATCAAAACTTCTTAATTCATCAAGTTATATTTAATATGAATGTTAGTGGCCTGAAGACGCTAATGATTTTTCAACTTCTTCAACTCGACCAATTGCGCGGTTTCTGATGACGAAGAAGACGTCGTTGAGCATTAATTTTTAGTTTTTTATTAATCTTTGACTGAATAACAAAGCATTCTTTCTTTTTCGAGCGGTCGATGGCGACTATAGCTTAAGTTGACTGTAAGGAGAAAGATTGAAGAGAATAACCTATTGTATACCTAGTGTCCATTATAATGTTCACTTCAATCGAAGTGCCGCCAAATAATATTGTATATTGAATGCCCCAGCTTCTTCATCAAAACTGAAATGTGCCTCTGCTTTTGCGAAGTTCATATGACAAAGTCATCAACTTATGACCACTATGTCTATCTATCTTAGAAGATTATAGCTTCAACGTGATTGTATAAAAATTATTCAATCTATTGAAAATACCTCGCACTTAGTCCTGGAGTAAAATTATGATCAAAATATACAATAATTAAATGTTATTACATATGGATTCAGTATAGGTAAATATTTTCATATTATTTTTTGATAAATGAATCAAATAAGTTTCTTGAGATAGAAGAGTGAAAGGAGAAAGTTCATACTCGTATGTAGTAATAAGATTTATCTTTGAAGAAGTCATGATTGAATGCTTCTGTTATTGGAAGCGATTCATTAAAAAATTCTCAATTTTCTCTTAAAACCTTGAAGTACACCTATTTTACTCAACGTTTAACTTTATTAAAGATTCATAAAAATGTTTCGCTATTCCCTGTGTGATTTTCGTCCGAATCCTATTCAAACACCTTCCTTTGCAAATCTGCGATCCAAAAGCATCAGCAACTTTTCCTATTGAAGAAACGAAGTCACGCAGTTGAATGATAGTATCAATGACATAACTACATACGACCGACTAATTTATATATCTTTAAGACTCAATTTTCGTGGCCCACGATTTAATCAGAAAATTGGTCCCCAATTGTCCACTAGATCCAATTACCAATTGAGTACCCACAATTATGTGAACATACGTATGGCAATTTGCACGATTCTTTTCCATAGTACAGCTTCAATCCGATTTATGTAACCTCTTTTAGCCGTAAATCTGAGTAGATCCTCCTATATCAGCGATCAATATAAGGAGAATAGGTATAGGATATTTAGTTCTTGTTTTTCATCCCTTCAATATATATACGTTGGGAATCTTACAGAAATGCTAAGATGCTGAGCGAGTGATAAGATACTGGGAATTTATTAGAAAAGTCATCGCTGTCGTCGGCATTATAGTCTCCCCTTCTCCATTACCGATTCTACTTATATGTGTTATATACGAAGATTCAGTCTTATTGCTTGTAGAGACGATAAAGGATTTGCTTCATCTTCATTGCCCACACCATCTTTTTCGGGAATCGCCATATATCTTTGAGATACGATGAGATACTAACTAGAGCGTACTTAACGTATGTTCCAGTCCTAGTATCCAGCTTATAACATTGCTGGAGTCCATTCAATTGAATGCATGGAGGAGGAGTGAGTGATATCGAATGGACAACAATCGTAATTGCGAGAAGGAATCGTTTGGACCGTTATTAAGAAAATGCACTATCAGCGCAGTGTCGGCGAATTGAATTTATCCATTCTGTAGACAGAAAAAAAAGAATTATGTACTTGAATATAGATATTTTTAGGTATTCCTTTCGATTGAGTGCCAAGTAAATTGCTAGACTGAAGATTGCTGTGTTGTAAAGAGTATTTTGTTTATCCAACAATTATACCAGCGTAACTATACTACAGTGAAAAGTTGCCGCTTCATAGTTTGAAAATATTAACGGACGGATGTTTCTAATTCTTCGGAAACATTGACTATTATAAGAGTTAAGCAAAAAAATTCCTAAATCGACGAAGTTATTATCACCACTGCGAATTTTTTTTCAGAGCGATTTGAAGAATCTGAAGAAACAACCAAAATATAAGCAATATACTGCACTCAACTGATCAAGAGCTGCATTTGGCCTATGATCCTATCTCCATTTATATGGTACGATTGGATGTTATAAAGGTTGAAGAACGAGAAGGTGGTTTCATCGATTCGGATTTTTTTCTGTTTTATTTTAAAAGTCACTAGAAGAATTCAAAGGAAGTTCTTTGGAAGCATTTCGCGAAGACTCGTTTTGTAATTTATTTATGAAAACGTCCAGTCTTTTAATTGTGCATTTTTTCCAATTCAAAGTTAACATCTACATAGATCCTTTTTCATTTGGTTTTCATTTTATAGTTTCTTGTGGTATTATGAAAACAAGAGTCAGACACCAGATATTCCGCAAGATTTCTGGCTGATTTTTAAGAATCTACTTAAAATCAAAATTCTATATACATGATGTCAAGAGGAAATAATCATTAACGGTAACGGTAAAAATTCTTGGAAAATAGTTCCAACTTGATGCCCCAAACCTGTGACAGTTCTGTTTATGATGCCCTGAATTCAGCCCGCTTTTTGATATAAAAAAAATGGGTTGGATACGATTTCCCGCCTATTATTTTCCTGTTTTTCAAAATCACCGGTCTCCTGGTTTTTCGATAGTCGAGACTTAAATTAACCTGTATGACAGTCTTGTGCAGAAGTTGGTCAATTATCATTATGGGGTTGGATACGATATGCCGCCCCTCATATTCCCATTTTTTTCAAAATCTCGACATTCATTATCCCGCCATTTCAATATCCCGCCAGTTTAAAATTCCGCTAAATTCAAATCCCGTCTAATCGAAAACCCGCCAACTCAATATCCCGGTATTTCAATAACCCACTAATTCAAATACCGCTTTTCAATATCCCGCTTTTTAATATCGCGTCATAGAAGGTAATTATTCCTTCAAAAATCGCGCGCCCGATCCACCATATTTACCGTTAAAATAATGGGTACCGTCGAATGGGAATATTCAATTTTCGGAGACGCGCGGACCAGGTGAATTTATTTGAAAGAGGTCTCTCAGTAGTCGAGACCTAAGCATCCCCTGTCTTGTCTTGTTCTCTAGGGGCTAAATTATCATCTTGATTAAAAAAATTAGCAAATATTTCGACAAATTTGTGCTAAGAGAAAGTATCGCATTAACTACTGGGAATCACATAACATAACTATTGATTTTTTAAAACAATGAAAACAATTTTTTGCGGTATTTGACCGGATTATTTCACTATCCACTAGAGGGATTTTAAAACGGCAGGTTTTTTAGTGGGTGGAATTTTGTAATGGTGGAATTTTTAAGTGGCGGGATTTAATTATACCAGGATAATGTTATACGGGTTTTTTTTTTGTAAAAAGCGGGATTATGTACAGGCGTGATTTTGTTTTTCGGGATTATGTAGGTATCCCATCATTTTAATCTAACAAATAAACAAATATTCCGAAGGATTTATGCTAAGAGAACTTAGCACATAACATAACCATTATTTTTTGTAAAACAATGAAAATAATTTTTAGCGGTATTTTGACGGGATTATTTCATTATCAATTGGCGGGATGTTAAAACAGCGGGCTTCTTAGATGGCGGGATTTTGAGGTGGCAGGATTTTGTAATGGCGGGATTTTTAAGTGGCGGGATATAGTAATGTGGAATAATGTTAAGCGGGATTTTTTGTTAAAAGCGGGATTATGAACGAGCAGGATTTTGTTTTTGAGGATTACGTATGTATCCCTAAAAAATATTTTCAAAATGAAAGTAACTTGAAAATAATTGTTAACGGTGTTTTATGATAACGAAAACATTATTTTTACGATTCTGGAGAAAAAGGGTGTTTTTGAAACTTCCACGGTCCTAAAAAAAAATAGTCGAATTTACAATCATATGGTTATTGGTAATTCGACGTATCTTTCCAACACGTTAAATAATATAACGTTAAATAATAATAATAAATAAATGCAACGAAACGAAGACATAAATGCAATACCAATGTTTAGCTCTGTGGCTCACTTGTATGATGCTAGTAATCTAGAGGTCCGGAAATCGAATCTCGGCGTGGTCAAAAATGTCCGTACATGTGCGGATAGGAAATATTATAGTGCTTGCAGCATTATATACACTCCGAAATGATATGCAATGTAAGGTTGACTCGAAATTGCCTATAAACTGCTGAGTTAACGCACCATGGCCCCACATGGGGCTATACGGTATTGAGAAGAAGAACGTTTAGCGGTTTAGATTTTGATTTCTAATCAAGTGTAATTTGATTTTCCACCAAATATTACTTCGATCTGATTAAAACAAAGGGTACCTCCCATAGCCCAAACCTTAGAAACTCTAAGGTTTTTTATATCATTGGAAAGGTAATTTCATGTAGTTTTTGTTTGTCCTTCTTTTTCTGTATCTCTTGCCGTTTTTTACCCCCTTTCCCCCCTTTTTTAAGGTTGCGGATCCCTAATCGGTTGGAACTTTTTATGCCATAATCTGGAGACCATCCCAGTTTTTGTTAGAAGAGCTAAATTTATGGGGAATTTATACAACTCGTAATTTGTACAATTTATAATTTATGCAGCCCATGTTCCGATTCATCCATTCTTACAAGTGTTTTGTATTATCAATAGAAACACATTTGGTTGAAATTGTGGTGAACAAATAAAGAAGTTTTTCCTAGAAAATCCTTATTTGGGAGTTTGGGTTTGTACGGCTGCCTCATGACCCCATCCACCGATTTGAGCGATTTGAACACACAAACTGCCTGCAATAAAAAGAAGTTAGTGTACAGAATTACAGCTTCATAGCTTTTAAATTGGCCGAGTAAAACGCGTGTGTTAGTGATATCCAATTTCCAAGATTTTAACATCTTTTTGAAATCAACGCTCAGCAGAGTTAAAAGTCCAACACATGATTCTTGAGTTGGAAAAACAC
Source organism: Microchrysa polita (assembly GCA_949715475.1). NCBI lineage: Eukaryota > Metazoa > Arthropoda > Insecta > Diptera > Stratiomyidae > Microchrysa > Microchrysa polita. Next base: position 84,367,743 of record OX454418.1, on the reverse strand, counting down.
CATAAACTGAATTCGCTGACGATGAGATTAGATCCCATGTCCCTGTGCTCCGAAGATGATCCCACTTACCACTACACCAAAAAGAGTACAATCAACCAAATATAAACTCAGGCGCGCACAGAGGATTTACGGGGCCCGGGGCATATAAATAAAAGTGGCCCCTTTGAGAAAAAGAACATTTGTCGTTGGAAACTCTATAAATGTTGTTCCTTCTACAGGATGCCAGGATGCTGGTACCTGAGAGAGCGGCATTAGGGTAGATAGATAGGGCGCTCGTCTTCGAATCATAGGTTCGCGGGATCGAATCTCATTGTAGGCGCAGGTAATTTTCTATGCTTAAACATCACTAACACCTATAGAGGTCAATGCTGCACTGCGTGAGCATTTTTATCAAAAAAAAAAAAAAAAAAACAATTTATGAAATCATTAATTTAATAAACGTTACAACAAGAACGCTATTTTCAATGTAAGAATGCAAAGAGTCAAAGCAAAGTTATTTTAAGTATGTACGATGTTCTTAATTTTAGTAGAAAAACTGTAAGGGCAAAATCATGTTTCAAAATACTTGGTTTAAGATCGATCCACACTTTTTAGTCATCAGTCGCAGTCACAGTAATTTCTCATACAAATTGACAGATTGTCAGTCAATCAATTAACTTGTATGGAAAGTGATTGTGACTGATGACTGAAAAGTGTGGATCGACCTTCAAGAGTGTTTTCGATTGATTTCACTCTACTTTTTTTCTCACTGTAGGGGGGGCTACTCAAGAAGTTGGCGGGAGGGCCCAGAGTGAAGTTGTTCCGTCACTGCTGATGGCATTGCAAAAATCCAAATTCTTGTCTCTTCATAAACGTTACTGTCTGCACTGATCCATAGGAGAACAAAAGTCTAAGACCAAACCAGTAGAAAACGTTGAGAAATTTTGCTAGTTCGCGAGCATAGTTACAGATAAGACTACAATGAGTTAACAACAATCAGAGAGAGACTTGAATAAATATAAGTTTATGGAAACTAAATAAGAAATAGTCATTTAAAGGGGAACCATCGTTTTCAGTTTCTTGGTTAACACTTTCTTTAGAAAACACACATAGTTCGAGGACACTCAGATTTTAAGAGAATGCCGATTAATTAGATAAATTTCGGCAGAGTGTGCTGTTGATCTTAACACCTAAAATATATCAAGATCAGTGCCAATTTTAGATTTAGCAATTTTAATTGAAAAAAGTAGGTGAAGGGAAATCCTATAAGGTCCTAGAAATGCTTTGAATAACGCAAAACAACGCAGACGTACGCGCACTACGAGATCACTGTCCCTGCGGGGCCCGGGGCAAATTGCCCCTTTTGCCCCCCCCCCCCCTCTGTGCGCGCCTGATAAACTCAAATATAAAATGGTCAAAGATCACCTGAAGCTAATTTAGATGAATTCGTAACACCGTTCAAGATTTAGATTTTATTTCATTTTCCCGTAAAAAATGGCACCGATTTTTCTTCATTAAATTTCAAATGCTAGTCAAATACTGATGACATGTTTTCATCATTATTATAACCAGCCACGTTATATTGTCAGGATAAAAAATATCGCCATGTGTACAAAACAATAAAACACCCTGTTAAGCGTTTAATCCCCTTGTCTACTGGGTATAGGGATACTGCTTTCATTTTTCAGGAGATTTAAACTCGGCTGTACGACCTGCTGCATGGAATCCAGGCAACCTTATGAATGAGTTTCAATCTCAGCGGTAAGTATGGGGCGGGTTAAAATAAACGGATGCAATGGTTGAAAAGTGTTGGCTCACAATCCTCTTCACATCATACTTTTGTGGTATCTTATCGCGCGCGCTTGCATACAAGTGTCATCAAGAAGCATTGGTACGTCATCAAGGACGGACCAGGATCAGAGAACTTCATGTACCCCCAATCTAAGAAGAATTATGCAATCAAAGTGAGATTAGTAATTTTTGCCTGCACACAATTTCGATTTTGGGATTTCGTCAACGATGAAGGGTCGTAAGATTTCAATTAAGCGAAATGCTTGCTACAGACGAAAGGAAGGATGTTTAGTGCAGTAAATCTCTGGGGGAGAACACTGATTATTTCGGCAGCAAATCTCTTGGAGAATTTTTTAAAATTCAAGAAAGGCATTTCAAACTTCATCATTCCTTCGTATGTGCAATCTATAGGTACTACTTGTATCTAGTAAATGAATTCTTATCGGTAGATACACATCGTCCTTATTAACCATAAATATTGGCCAATCGTGTAGGCCGATTCACTAAAAGGAAGATATTTGGGCAATGAATGACATGGAGTGCCACTATAGAGCACTCGGATTAGAGATGGAAGGGTCTATTGTATAAGAGTCAGCCAACTCATATAGACCATACTTGCCCGCAAGCTTTCATAAGCAAAGGACCCTGCTTCCAATTTCAATTCATTTCTACTTTAATCTAACCTTCTTCCCGTCAAAATGGACTCAATTCGAGCTAGGCATCCTTGTGCCGTGTCCTGCATATAGCATATGTACGGAATGTGTGTTAATGTATATATAAAATAGTGTAGTCGTTGTGCCAACGAAGAGAAGTAGATTAAAGCCTCCTGCGGTGAACTTAATAAAAGGATCCGAGATGGATTTTCGGTAGAGCCAGTAATACCATAGTACACTACTCAACTATGAGTTTAATTCAGCTCTCTAGCTATATGGGTGAAATGTACGTGGCAATATATGCATCCGTACTGGAGTATTGTATATTCACGATAATATTATACATGTACATATATATATAATATGTACGAGTATATCCTCAAAATCAGAGCGAAACAGAACAGATTATGTCGACAGAAGACCCTATATAGCTGTTTGCTTGTATTATCCTGCCACTAGCGTTCTGTTTTAAGTCGAGCGCAAAAACCATGAGTTCAGGGAGTCTATTAGAATCCACTCAGGCCTCAAAAATCCCCGGGTTTGTGAGATTGCATACGGTTACTTATATTTCACTTCTGTTGCTTTACGGAGATTCCTAATGAGTTTTGAGAACGTATAACGTAGTCCTGCTGATGCTTTGTATAGCTATCACCGATACATTTTGCAAATGAAGTTTCATTTTGGGGTTTTTAGTTCTACGATACTATCTTTGAAACATAGAGGAGAGTGTAATACAAAGGGCAAGGGGAGTACGGCAACATACTGAAATCTTGTCAAAAATAAATTTCCGGCTTTGTGTGATAATGTATAGTATACTCGTATAAGCTAATTAGGCAAGTTATCGAAAAGAATTAATAAAAAAAATTCAACAACAATAATAACAACAAGAATTCCCAAGATATAACAACGAAAATTGGTATGGTGAAGACTTCTTGGCGAAGCATGGTCGTCAAAATTGAGTAGCCTATGTACTAGAAACTATATTTTCTTTCAATCGCATACACACATTTTACGTAGGTACATAATATTTATGAGAACATGAAGCATCTTCGTCTTTTTGTACAAGATTGTTAAATAAATAGTAGATATATCTTATCGTATCCAAGACTAGTTTATAGAACCTCCATATATGCATATATTCCATATTAAAAAAAGTCTACTATAATAAAAAGCATAGGAGAAAATTCGTTTCGAAAACCATAACTATCAAAAAGTGCAAAAACTTATAACGAGAAAACTTTTTGCTGCTCCTTTGCCAAGCAAACTATACATGAATCAAGCTATGTGTAGGAAAAACTGAAAATATTATCAACGCACGGTTGGTGTCATCTAATTATGAATTCATTTTAACTTGAAACTTTTTAAAAGAAAATGAAACTAAAGTTGAAAATGTTGGGTAAAGAAAAAGAACATGGCTGTGAAAAACGTCAAGTTTGTTATAGTAACTATGTACATTGGAAATGATCGTATCTGGGATTTAAAGATGGAAGAAATCTGGAAGAAACGAATACTTATTCCGATATACAGGAGTACATATAGATACATATTTTACACCTAAGGAGAATAGCGGCGTAATAAATGGCGCTGGGAAAAGTCAGATAGTTTGAAAACTTTACATTAATCCAGAAGTTTAATTGTGGAAAAGTGATAACCACTTCAAGAAAAGAGTTACTTTCTTTTCAATGCATTGAAAACTTGAAAAACCTTGAGATTAAAGAATTAATAGCAGCGGTTTCTTTAATACAGTAAAACACGGTTAAGTGCAACACGCTTAAGTGCAAAACTCGGATAAGTGCACACCATTTTCATGCACCATCCATTCAATGCGATTTTCAATACATTACAAAACGGATAAGTGCAACACGGATAAGTGCACATCACGCTTAAGTGCACGCATTAGGGCTAACAACATTTGGACACGATTCATGTCGGATAAGTGCACATGTGCATTTGAAAAATTTATTTGTGCAGACGTTTCGAACACGACTATTTTTGTACGAATTTATTTGATCCTAGCCCGAGATATCTAATATTTATTGACTCACTTTTAGAAAATATAGCAGAAGGGGAAATCAGGTCTACAGGATAATTTTTGCCTTTAGGAAAATCTGAGAGTTAAAAATTGCTCTTTTTGGGAGCAGCTTAAGGATAAGATCAAACATTGTCTTGATAAAAAAAATGTTTGGCAAAAGTGGCAGTCTCTTTGTCAATCCAGCGTTCATGTTAGCCTCAGTCGGTCTCCTTCTTTAGATCACAGGACACCACTAAGATAGCCGTTAAAAAAAATAACAGGCGCGACAATCCAACATTGGACTAAGGCCGCAGGACGTGTTAGTGACATCCTATTTCCAAGATCTTATCTGCTTTTTGTTGAGGAAATGAGATTAGCATCACGCTCAGCAGTGTCATTTATCCCCATAAAGGGGTACTCGTTTAACATCTGAGTGAGATCATAGTCCGTCACAAGCTCGTGAGTTCGAAAAACATCATGATCCACGGTGAGATTCGAACTCATGACCTTGTGCACCGTAGGTGCGCGCACTAACCGCTAGACCAGCCAGACTACAAGATAGTCGTTAGGTTGTTAGAAAATTTTGGTTTTTCTTTGTTTTTTGCGAACAAAAATTTTTTGGATGTTGTTTTCCCATTTCTGCAAGCAAGTGATAATTTTGACATCCATAAATTGTTATTGAAAATGTACAAAAAAATATTTTAGGCTACACACAATTTGACGTCCCAAAGCCACAAAAAGCTCGATTCGCAACATCTATGTTCGATGTTCTTCCCTCGATGTATCCCTCAAAGCCAGCGCCTTTGACGGGATTGTTGCAATCAGCTGTTAGTTTGGTAATGGTGACCCCTGTATTGATCACATTTCAAAAAGATGGGTAGTGCCCATTTGTTAATATTTGTTGCCAAATTTCGAAAGCCTTACAAAGTCGCTTGTACATGGCTCTGTAAAATTTAATTGTTGAAGCCAGGGCCGGCCTTAGCATTTTGGTGGACCTGGGCCAAGTCGATGATATGACCCCTACCAATTTCCAACCAAAATTTTGGACTTTTTCTTTCAATTTTTGATTGTCAATATTTTTTTTATTGTGTTGATGTAGCACGATCCCAACGTCTGACCTTGTTGGCCTGAATGTTTTTTGCGTACGTTATATCAGTGATTGTGATTCGCAATCTTTTTGATGTCGCGGAAGTCTTCGCTTTACCAATGTTTTTTTTTTTAAATAGAATTTTGATAGTAAATCACCGTTATATATATTCTAGTAAGGCCTAACTGCAAGCACGAGAGCTGGGAACGGCAAATGAAAATTATCCCCTTCCTTAGAAACATTTTACAAAGATAAGCCACAAAGCAGTTTTCTTAAACATTTTTACTTGATCCTTATACGCTTCGCTCATAGAGTGAAAGGGTATATTTTTTATTTTGTCAAATTGAGTTTGGCGAACAAATAAAAAAATGAAGACGTGCTTTAGACGTATAGGCCAATATAGCAATGCCTTAAATTCTGCGACTGGTGAGTAGTAAATCTTTCAAAAAACCCCTTTTACATTTAAGGAAAAAAATTGGAATCGCTGCCACTGTCAGCTAGCTCTTTCTTTCCATGTATTTATTTACCCTGTATAATTTTGTTAATCTTTTGACGAGCTTTCGTTGAAAAAAAAATGTAATTATCAGACTATTTGCGCTTCAAAATAAGTCCAAAAAACATTTTCCTGATCTGTTTTATGTGTTTGACACATAAGAAAAAGCTGTAAAAAATCGGTCAAGGTATATCAATGCTTTTCCCTCGCCAAACATTTGACATACCATCCGTCAGATGGATGCGGCTTAACCGATTTTACGAAATTCCAACTCCATTTCTGCGGCTTTCATTCTTTAAGAATTTTATGCTCATTACCGGTAGACATATCGGAGGATTGTAATAGGCAGCCTTAGCTTTAGCATTTTAAAACAGCAATTTTTGAAAATATTCGCGCATAAGCACTACTTGAATTTTTCAATCGAAACAAATTTCTATATTATCGGAACCAGGTAATTCCGCACGGTATTTTTTTTATAGAATAGACTTAGGTTCATCCTGAAGTTTTTGGAGTTCGAACATTTAAAAATTTCCGAAAAGATATGAAACATCCAGCTGTTTGCTGCCTCATTTTTATTTGACGACATCGCCCCCGCGATTCAATTGATTTTGCATCAGTTATGCTTTGATTATCTTGTTGCGTGAAAGCCCCTAGAGAGTGGAGCACTTTCTGAGGGGTCGCCCCCCGAAAATAAAAGGTTCCATGGTGTGGTGTCCCTGGGAGACCACCCAGTTCGTCCACCCCTAGGGCCGGCCCTGACTATAGCGTTACAAAGTATAGCCACACAATATCAGTTGTTACCAATAGTTTCCATTTAGGCTACGTAAATTAGATAGTTTATATGGAGCACTGATAAGTGCACAACACGCTTAAGTGCACAAAAAAATTGTGCATTATCGATGTGCACTTATCCGTGTTTTACTGTACTACATCTCTCCTCTATTCCATATTCTTTCTACCCAGTTTCACCTTAGTATGTCAACAATTTCTTTACAAATAAAGTTTGATTCCTTGTAATTCGGCCACTACAAAACATGACCAACTGCTATTAGGATTTAGTCACTCTCAAATTAATTTCCCCGGAAAAATCTATTCAAATTAAGTCGCATTAGGGAAAAGCTGTGTACACAGACTTTAATAGATTATGAGATTTATGTGGACAATGAAAAGCCTTTTCCTTTCCGAACATATGTGTACTATCTGCAACCTTCATCTACATTTGACTCAGCAATGCTTAATTAATTTCCTTCTGACAATTTTTTGCCTCTCTCGCACATTGATTATGTACGTCTTTTGATAGGAAATCAAACGGCAAAAGGTCGAACCTTTTAGCGTAATTCCAATCCCACTATCCAATAAATGGTGTGACTCAATTTTCCGGACACGTAACACATACTGCGTGATCAATTATTCTTCCATCCGTTAATTCTTCGGGCTCCAATCCAATCCTAATCACTGCATGACTTCGGGTCGCTGCCAATACCATAGCTTTTTTCGTGTACTCGTGTACATATTGGCTTGTCTACCTCTATACACCTTATTTGATTTCGTATGGAGCGTCAAGGTCTTATACCATCCAGAAGCACTTGCGGACACCAAAAGTGTAAGTCCATAAGGTGGAGGACTTTTTTTCGGGGGAATACTCATTTTTCCAGCACACTTCATCATACATCCAATATATGCGAGTACATTCCATCATACACAATTTCGACAATTGTACAATGGTCGACGCGGCAGACGGACAAATAGAGTTGGAAGTAATTACCTGCAACCTGTGTGTGTGGTGTGCTGATTGACAGATTTCACGCCCATAACCAATTTGCACTTTGGCCTTTATGGCTATGGTTCTTTGTACAGAGCTGAATTTTTATTAGCCCACACGTTGACTATCGGTTGGACATCATTTATGATGATGATGACGACGATTAAATCATTTATTACTAATTAATAGTCAAATATGTCAGATTTTGATGCATGGAATTTTGGTCTTCGTAATAGAAAATTCAACATTAGATTTACCTATCCATATTTGCAAACGTTGGAAGGCTCATTTCACAATATACCTGTATTAAATTGTTATTTATTTATTTGCAAATTTGCAAATCTCCAAAATATTGCACGTTAGGCTCGATTTATTGGTCGAGTACAGGACAGATCAGAACAACTTCTAAACAAATTTGACAGTTACTGTTCTTTATAGAACAACTCCTGTCAAATTTGTATATGGAAGAGGTGCTGCTCTGTCCTGTTCTGACCCAATAAAAAGGACCTATTATTAGGTGTATAACTAAGTTCGGTCCGCTTTCAAAAGATGCTCTTCTAGGGTATAGGCGCCCGTAAGGGGGAAGATAAAGGTTGAAAGGCTCCGGGTAATTCCTATATCTTCTTCAATTGTGGCATAACTGCGGACGCTTAGTTATGCAGGAGGAGTTTCATAGGGTGAACGGCTTCGGCCAATTCCTATATGTCTCTCTACGGGGCGTTACTTTCCCGCATTATCCGAGTAACCGCTGCGCCAAAGTGGTGTATTAACATCTGCAGCGTCTAAGGTTGCTTAACGTGATAGGTGACAGAAAACATTTCATTTAACCACCAAAGCAGCATCTTCGAGGCATGCCCATGATGGCCTTTACTCAACGATTAAACCCTATCATGGTTTAGCGATGTGCCGAAAACTCATCCTAAGAAAAATTTCAAGTCAAGAAACCTGAAACAAAAGCCTCGGATTGGACGGATACAAAACAACGACGACCCCGCAAACGAGCAACTGGTTACTCTAAACTAAACTAAATGGCTATTTTTACAAGTGGTAAGGAAGAGGGCAACAAGGAGTTTGGAGTAGCTTTCATCGTGAGTAAGCAGCTCAAGGACCACGTCATCGGCTTAAAACCCATCAACGAGCGGCTATGTGCGATCCGCATCAAGACCTGTTTCGCTAATCTCTGGCTTATTAATGCGCATGCCCCTACAAAAGTAAAAGAAAACGTGATTAAGGACGAGTTCTACAACGACCTAGAAACTCTCTTCGACTCACTTCCATCGAACGACGTCAAGCTGCTGCTAGGAGACTTTAACGCCAAAGTGGGAAACGAAAGTTGGCATAGGGGAACTACTGGAGGTCAAAGCCTCTTATCGATTTCGCGAGCGGCAGAGACCTGGTCATAAGCTCTACATGTTTCCCTCATCGAAGAATCCATAAGCAGGCCTGGAAGTCTCCAGATGAATATACCGTGAATCAGATCGACCACGTACTGATCAGCAAGAGATGGGCTTCTAATGTCTGAGATGTTCGATGTGAAGACGACCTACAGGTGGTGCATAATCTCTTCGGTGCACCTAACGAGAATCAACCCTGCCAAGATCTTCGAAGTTGACAATTTGATTGATGATGCCACGGCGCGGCTGCGTATACTACAGCACTTGAGGAAAAACTGTCGCACATGCTTGATAACATCAATAATTTAAATTGAATCCGTAATGTTTAGGGAGAGTTCAATCAACAAATTAGAAACAAAGTTTTTCACAAAACGGACCAATTACGGTATTTCCTGAAAGTAACTGGATATATGGTATGTGTTGGAAAATGCCGTAAGAATTATCTCCGGAGGAACAACGAAAACATTTTTTTTTTCAAAATAATGGACAATTTAGTTTTAAATAATAAAAGAACAAAACATTTTAATTAAAACCAGCTTTAATCAAATTAACTGCGAAATGTACTTATTATTTTATCCAGCTTTTTTTAGTCGGTTCGTACTTTTTTAAGGTAAAAGAAAGCTGTTATTCATTTAAATTGGCTTATTTACATATTATTTGATTCCTCACCAATTAAATATTTAAATATCAACATATGATTTAATTTACTCAAATAATTACTTATGGCTATAGGCATGTGCGTAGCCAGTATTTCGGTCAGGGGGGGGGGGCAAGCCCGAAATTTTTTCAACATCAAGATTTTCTTAGGAGTTGAAATCGTTGGTCGCGAAAATATTGTTAGGCAGAATTTAGAGTATTTTACCTTTTGTAATGGTTAATGCGCGCACCTTCTTTGCACAGGGTCATGGGTTCGAGACTCACCGTGAACGAATTCAGTTTATGATGTTTTTCGAACGCACGCCCCTTGTCACGAACTATGATCTCAATCAGATGTTGCTGAGTGTGCTGTTGATCTCACCACCTTAACAAAAAAGCAGTTAAGATCTTGGAAATTGGATGTCACTTACACATTTGCGGTCTTAGTCCAATGTTGGACTGTCGCGCCTGTTTTTTTTTTATTTTAGAGCTGAATTTTAGCAAAGTACAGTCGAGAATGATTTTCAACACCATTTAAAGAAAAATAACATCTGAACGTGTTTAGAACTTTACTGGTGATTCTGATTACATTCAACTGGCCTACGTTCCTGCTTTTTAGACCGTAGATCGTTTATATTCAGTGCTACTTTTGGCTTTTGGACGGCATTATCCACTTGCGAGATCAATGTCCGTTTTAAATTCTGGCTTTGCTTGGTTCTACAGGATCGCATCTCCTGCCGAAACATACCGAGAAGCCTCTTATCTCACATCCACAGTATCCATAGAAAGAAACATTATCCGACAGTCGGCAGGAGACATTTAGTGATACATGCTTTTCCTCTTTCTTAAAATACGAGTCCTAGGTAACCCTCCCCAGAACGAAATCCTAGTCCAGTAAAGTTTAAACCGAAGTTGGGCAGCATTGCATCCTATTATCGATTGTAGTTTTTTGCTCATTCGACTTAAGTTGCCGGGACGCCGTATGATGAAGTTTTGACATTTAAGTACTCTCGCACAAAATCAACGATCTGAGCATTACAGCTCTGGATCTCGAAAAGGAGTCAAATGCAGTCAAGATAAATAAAAAATTATACAAGACCAAAGTGCTTAGTCTGAGTGAAAATTCAACTCCCCCCATAAATATTAATTTATCTATTTAGACAGTATCAAGAGCATTCCACAGCCAAGTTGTTGTGCAAAATTTTGCAAACCAGATTGTAAAAACCAAAGCTGTTGAAAGGGAGCAGTACTTGGAAAGCTGTAATTTCAGAAAAGCAGCAAACAATTGTCAAGACTTAAGATCTTAGCTAAGCTAGCGAATTAAATCGCAATCGAAACTGACGTACCTACATTACTGGTCGATGCAAACAGGCCGCCAGATCTCCGAATGAATAGTGTTCGACTGAAAAACTGTGGTCAAATTAGGAGACATTGCGAGAAACCGTATACGTTATGGGACGTAAGTGCAGTCGATACTCTATTTTCCACAAGTGGTTAAGGCACCCTATAGTAGAATAATGAACTTTTTTTCAGACTTTGAATTGCAACTTATTTTGAATAGCAAAAAAAAATAAGTATTTTTCCAGACATTTAGGGCGGAATTCATAGTCCTTACTTATACTTAAAGAATCCCTTAAGAGAATCCTTATAAATTTTACAATTACTAGATACTTTTTATATTTTGTTTGTCAGTTACTTTAATTAGGCTTCCGAAATAAATTATTTTAATGAATGAGGTAATGCATTTCTAAGTGACCTTTTGACCCAATAAACATTCCTTAAGTGAGGACTATGGATTCCGCCCTTAAAGCTCATGTTTTAGGGCTTTCAAGACTTGTTCACGTTTCAGAGTAGTCTGGGCTCACATAAAATAATTGTTCACCTCACGTTTGGCGCAGTTCACGTTTACGCGAGTCTACTGTATAGACATTAGAAAGGGCCATCCGTAGCCCTCAGGATTGCTGTAAATCTAGACGAAATAGAATAGAATTAGGCATGTCCATATGTATCTATGTAGATTTTTATGTAAGGTAGAAGAACTGCTTGTAATAAATTGATATGGAAATGTTACTGTGTGGTTTTTAGTTTTTAGAACATGTAAACTGCAAACAAAAATGCGAAAAAATGAATCGGAATAAAATTATCAATGATAGCATTTTTTCTTTCAGTATTATTAATATTCAATTTAATAAAAAAAAATTTCGCCGGACGGGGGGGGGGCGCCCTTCCGTGCCCCCCTGGCTATTGCATTTCTGCACATGAGGAATTTAAAAACAAAAATTCACAAAAGTTTGAGTCTGAGGGTTTTTTTTTAAGCAAAACAACATTCAAATAAAAAAAAATTAAAAAAATGAAGGACATTTTTTTTGTACAAAATGTCGGTATTATGAGGTCATTGAAAAATAGGAATGTTCTCAAAAAACGTTCTGGTGTTCGATAAATTTATCCCGGACTCTTAATATTTTGCGTGTTTTTTTATCCAAAATTCTTTTTACAAATTTGTGTGCTTAGGGACTTCTTTTACTTTTTTTATTGAACAACAAATGTGAAAAATGATTATATTTTCCCAAAATCCAGAAAAAAATCTGGTCACAGATTCCTTTTCTCTCTTCATGTTATCCACGGGTATTCCTATTAGAATATTTTTCATTTAAAATAATTTTAGAAATTTAAATTTAATTTTCAAAATTTTAAATTAATTCAAAATGGCTTCAAGAAGGTTGGCTAAATTGGCTAATATAATTGGCTAAGTTGGCTTAATTAAAAATACGTTTAAATACATTCACCGACTAGTTTCTATGTAGTGTTATTTCAAATGTTAAAATTTTCGATTTTGTTAAAATAAAAAATAATAATAAAAAACACATATTTCTGTAAATACTGAATGAAAATCTAAGTAAACAGGTATTCATTTTGACCCTATTTTAAAAATCTCGCAAATACGAATTACCAATGACCCTGCATACTACAATAAGCAGCGGAAAATGGAAAAATGTTAGCATCTATCGGAATAATATGAATCTTTGAGCCACTAAGGGTGCAAAAACTCATTCGGTTATTAAAAATATCACGCGCGCGATTCTTTTTCAATATCCTGCTTCTTAACCGGTAATAGAATATATGTAAGTATTCTTTCAAAAATCGTTCGCGTGATTTATAAAAGACCACTTACCCTTTATGACAGGAAAAAATATTCCTTGGCTGTTTTTTATTGTATTTTTTCTTGTTTTAAGCAAATTATTTTTTCAGTGCACATTTACCGTTAAAATAATGGGTCTCCTCGCATGGGGATACTTAATTCTCGGAGACCCACGAGCCACGAACCAGGTGACTTAATTTTGGAAAATAGCTGGTCCGGTCTTTCGGTAGTCGAGACTTACATAAGTATCCCCTGTATGGCAGTCGTGTTGTTCTGTAGGGGCTAAATTAATTTGGCATCTTTATCGAAGAAATAAACAAATATTCGGACGGAATTATGCTAATTGCCAGTACAGACTACTCAGACTACTAACAAATCCTGGGGTAGAAAAAAATTAATCCAGTCAAAACCATGGATACTAGATCGAATCGTATGTCACTGAACTCAAAATACATAGTTCATAATAATGTACTTGAATTATTCAAATTGCAGTACGTACAATATGGTACAACTGCTAATCAAATATAAGATTTAATAGATCCTGCCGGAAGTGTGAATCCCCTCTAAGAGAAAATATCGCATTAACTGCTTTGAATCACATTACATAAATATTGATTTTTTTTTTTGTTAGCTGTGAAAATAATTTTACGCGGGATTTTTTTACTATCCACTAGCGGGATTCTAAAACGGCGGGGTTTTACTGGGAGGAATTTCGATGTGGCGGGATTTTGTAACGGCAGGATTTTAGAATGGCGGGATTTTAACGTGACGGGATTTAGTAATGTCGGGATAATGTTAAACGTGTGTATCTGCTTTACTTTTAATATAATTGGCTCACTATGTCTGGAAATAATGATTTATGGTGATCAAATCATCCTATTGAATACATATTATGTGGGCTTTAAGATTCAACCTATTCAAAGGACCATCAGAAAATTCATTTTAACATAAAACCAATCAATTAATTTAACAATAATACACAAAATTAGTATTAAATCCACAAGATGTTGAATCGTATTATCACAATAACATCCGCTACTTGTTTATCACGGATAAGAGGACAATTATAATTGATTACTCCATGCACAAACACTATATGTCCATCGTATAACATGTTGCATTCAAATATACATACATTATGCATAAAATGCACGGGAACACAAAGTGTCGAGAGTAGTGTTTATATGATTTCCTATTGCCTTTAATGTTCCCTGTCTATGGTTCCGGATTACGCCGCCACCTCCTGTCACCTAATGTTCGTATAGTGCAAATGTATCTATGATATTGTGTATTGAATGTGTACTTATATATGTACATGCATTTATATAAAAGTATACTGTGTGTGTTTTGTGGCCAATAGATGGAAAACGGACCTTGTACACCATGTCACACAAATTATGTTAATTTGAATAGTTTATGCGAAAATTTATGCTCATGAATGTGTCACATATGATTATTAGCCCATTAATTATAACCCCTAGTCCCATTGAATACTATATGACTGAATATGTAGGATCAAATTTAAGTATATACCTATCTATGTTCACAGTTCACATTCATATATGGGTGCCAACTGTATAATAATGCCCTTGTGCAATAGTCATAAATATTTCCATTTGTGATGTTCAGAATTATCTAGTGATTAGATATGCCAGATTATCCTGTGAATGTTTTGGATAATACTCGAAACTTTAAGTTTGAAAGAGGATACTTTAATATTTGTTACTAAATAAAGTGGTGACGGTTTCTATAATGATGGTTTCCAAATCTTGAATCGTCATGCGGAGCCCTAGAAAACCTGAGAGTACAATGAAGAATAAAGATAGAACTCTTACAAAAGTAACTAAACATTTTTTTCTAGTAAAAAGACTTCAATTATGAAAATTGGAAATAAACATTCCGTAATTGTTTATAAGGCATTCGTATACTTGTTTAAAAGGCACTTACCAACAAACCTTACTTTTCTAACACTGACACTGATGCGCTTTTGAGTGCATCAGTGATGTCAATGCCAGAAAAGTAAGGTTTATTGGCAAGGATATTAGTTCCAGTTAACCCCCCAACCCCTGCTTCAGGTTGGAAGCATCTTAATCTTCTCTAATGTTCTCAAACTTGGCGACAAAGCAATTTTCGCATTATGAACGATTCTATAGATTCTTCTTTAAGGTCGTTGAACAAGTTAAAGGGGTAAACCGTTTAGCCCTGCCTCGTAGCAACTTTCGGAGAATATATTATAATTGTCTTATTGCATTACAAATACAGCCGTCTCTTTAAATTTGATTCAGAATAATTATTATAACAATATGTTAATAGATGCTGAATGGAGGTCATAACTCTGTCCGCACTGATTTAATTTAAGATCCTTTTGACAGAATCTTTGTAAAATAAAAAATAGTTGTGAAAAATTGTGAACACAATATTGGCTTCACCCATTTCCAACAGTTTACGATGCGAAAGTTAAAATCCGAAAAGGAAAAATTACAAATCAACATGGTCAAAACCGTTCGGTCAAACCAATGAGTACGTACGTACTATAGAGAGCTCACTCCATATAAGCAATGTTCCACAACAAAAAAATTGCAAGAGCATGACGACAATATTATAAGTACATATATGAGTGGGGTATGTTGTCATACTATCCAGTTTGACCAACCGGCTAGTATGACCCCCGAAATATTCATCATTTCAGGCGATTTGCATTGTCAGGTTCAGGTGGTTTCGTCCGTTAGCACGCCGACTTATCAGGAGCTGGTGAATATTTCGGGGGTCATTCTAGCCGGTTGATCAAACTGCACTGAACAGAAAAAATAGTACCATTGACTATTTTCCATATTAACTTAACTATTTTACCCCATGATTCTCAGCCTATCGTGTCATAGTCAGTACAACTATGAAACCTGGTTGATTTGTCACTTGATTGCAAAAATAAAAATAACGCTGGGTTGGTGAGCGTAGCGAGTATCTCATAAATCATATAACTAATTGACCTCTTCTATATTTCATTAACTTCTTTACGCTCTAAATTGCATAATAAATTACCTACCTACAGTGGGATTCGATCCCGAGACCCTATGATTTGGAGACCAACCAGACTCTATGGGTGATGAAGTTTGTAATTTATACCATAAATTGTGAGACATCGCTTAAAAGAAATAGCAAAGCTAATATTTAACTATGCCATAGTTGTTTTCACTTGTGGAAGATATGACATGTAAACGATCATCTAATTGATTGAAAGAGCTGTTTCTTAGTACAAATACACCATATTCATGGTAAATTTGAAATAGCAATATTAACTTGGTTGCATAGTTAATGTTACAATAAGTTTTCTCTGAGTGTGGCTAGTATGACAACATACCCCACTCTTATTCTCAGAAAGAAAATGCTATAAATAGTGAATAAAATTAATATTATAAGTAGGCAATCGAGTATGGAAAAGAGCAAAAGAAAATCTCCGATTTCCAAAGAATATGTTTCCATTTGTATGTTTTTCCGAAAAAAAAGTTTGCATGATATTACCTAGAGAGTTTTAGCATATCGTTTGTCGTGAATTTACATCTATGCCTACTTAGGACATGCAAAATTAAGACATATTGTTTCGTATACGGTAAGCAAGCGAATTTTTATATGGAATGTCAAATTATGTCGTTTTATTTCAAACGATATGCTAAAACCCTCTATTATCCCTCCGATGAATATGTATGCGTGAATTTTATTCTCTCTGAAAAATAAACAAACATGACAGCCGACCGGTCACGAAGTGGACTCTGGATTTCACTCACTAATTTATAACATAGAATGTGTAAATATACACTTGGGGAATCTTAAAAATACACTCTGTGACACCCGCCAACAAACAAGTGTGAAATTAACCGCGCTTTTCACTATACAGGGTGTCCCACGACTCATGGTACATACGATAATAGGTGATAGTACACCTCATTTGGGTACAATTAATGTTCTACATGACCCCTCTATCTTTAACCGTTATAAAGTTATAGCATTTTTTGTTAATAGTGTCAGAAACTATTTGCAACATTCCCAAATATTTGATCCAAGGTTTGGCTTTACTTTCTGAAACTGCACAAAATTCTACATAAAATAACTGTTTTGCCAATTAAATAATTTAAAACCCTACCCAGATACAACCATTCAAATTAAAGAAATTCAAAAATGATATTTCTTGAAAATTCAAACTGTAAAATCGTAATGGTACTTTGAGCTGACAAATGTGCAAAGTTTACAAAAGTTGCCTCATAATGTTAGCTTTTGCAATTGCAATCTTACGTGTGAAAGAGAAAAAAACGTGGTTCCAAGAGAAAACCAAAGTTGCCTTATAATGTTAGCTTCTGCAATTGCAATTGCAATCTTACGTGTGAAAGAGAAAAAAACGTGGTTCCAAGAGAAAACCAAAGTAAAAGTTTCTACAATTTTTGTACGAGTTTTATTTAGTAAACAATAATTTTTTTAATAAAAAACGAAAAAACACGAGACCGAGGTTAATTTCGGACGCGGCCGAAATTTGGATACCCTTCACTCTTCTCGGGCTAATATTTTTTCCGGCGTACCTATGACTTGTATTTAATCCCTCCCACCATTCTTTCACTTCCGTTTTCACATAAGTTCCGTTACCTCGATAAAACATATTTGTGTGAGGTTTGGTTGAAATAACTGCACAAACAGAAAGAAAAAACTTTTTTTGGTGGGAGGGGGACGGCCGAATAGTACGAATATATTTGTTTTTACAATGTGTCTATCGAAAGTACAAAAAATGTGTAAAAACAAAATACTCCTACTATGGGGGCATCTCCCCTCCCACCAAAAAGAGTTTTTTTGTTATGTTATTTAATTGGCAAAACAGTTATTTTTTGTAGAATTTTGTGCAGTTTCAGAAAGTAAAGTCAAACCTCGGATCAAATATTTGGGAGTGTGGCAAATAGTGATTTTGCTCGGCAAGTCGAGGTTTTTTGACACTATTAACAAAAAATGCTATAACTTTATAACGGTTAAAGATAGAGGGGTCATGTCGAACATTAATTGTACTCAAATGAGCTGTACTATCACCCATTATCGTATGTACCATGAGTCGTGGGACACCCTGTATATTGTTCAATTCACACTCGCGAAATTTGTAAACAATTCGTCGGCTCCGCTGGTGTCGGTTGAATGAAAATTCAACAAAATTTACAGCCGACCGTTCACGAAGTGTACTCTAAACTACACATGGACTTTATGACATAAAATGACAAAAATCGCAGAATATTTCAAATGCATTTGCCTATAGGTACACTCTAAAAAATTTTACTCCAATAATAGGAGGAAACTTTTTTTCCTTCTATTATAGTAGTAAATTTACACCACTATATGAACGAGAGTAATTTTACGCTTTACGGTGTAAATATTTACTACAAAATTGGTGTAAATTTGCACACATAAATAAGTAAACTTACTCTTAGACTTAAGTAAATTTAAATCAGAAATAAGCAAATTTGCACGAAAAAAATGTAAATTTACACCGGCAAATATGTAAATTTACATCCGGGTTTATAATAATATTTACGGCAGCCCGTTCTTCGGTGTAAATCGTCCTGGAGCTACCCGTTATTGCAACGGCCAAGAGCTGCCACACCCCCTTCGGTTCAAGAGCAAAAAAGCGGTACAACACAACAATAATATGATGCTCACACGAACGCACTTCGGATGGAACAGACTAACTGCACACAGAACAAGTCACTTGTGAGATACAGGAAAATGCAATAATGCACAAAAGTCAGTTTTACACAAATTTAGGTGTATTTTTTACACGAAAATTGGTAAATATACACTGAAAATGTGAAGTTACTCATGAATAAAGTAATGACACATCTTCACACCAAATGTGGTGTAAAATTACACTGAGATAGAGTAATATTGAAAAATCTGTGTAATATTACACTATTTTGTGGGTATACTAGAAATTTTGTTGAAAAATAAACGTTTACTGTAATTTTGCGAGAAAAAAGGTGTAAAATTCAACGAGTTTTCGATGTAAAATTCAACCTTGTTTTTACAGTGACATCTGGGGAAAAATAGATTCGAAGTAAATAGTACATATTTCCCACTTTAGATCTTGTAGTTTTTACTTGAAAAAATTGACAGGAAATGATTCGGAAAAGATCGTGTACTCAACATTCTATAGAGAGAAATACGTTTCGTTAAGTTCTCAAATTTCATTCATCTCGGTTTTACATACGTGTTGATATATTTGTATCCCAGTCTGACAATTTCGTGTCCTATAGTATAGGCTATAGTATACGTGTGAACAAATTTAACACATAGGTATTCTCTGGATTGGGACCTACATATTTTGAATGGAGTGATATTTCTATAAGTTCATGTTCAGTGGTCAAACTCACCAACTTTGTTCAGTGCCGGATTAACCACGTGGCAGAAGGTGGCAAATGCCACAGGCCCCGCGCTTAGGCGGGCCCCGCGCTGGCCTCAAAAAATAAATAAGCTGCAGAATGTTGGAAAAAAACATAAATTTCCGTTACTTTCGTTGAAAATTTATATTCATTTTTATTTTCCTTCAACCTATCGGTGGGGTATTTTCACGAAGGTCATACAAGATACTGGTTCGAAAATAACAATCTTGAAAAGATTATCCGATACTATAGATGATCTGCACGACCTGATACGACGAAGGCCCTTTTAGGTGGTTTTCCCATTATCAAACGAGTTTTGGGTGACTTATCCAATAACTAAGATCAAAAGCTGTGTGTTGTAATCAAGCTTACGGACTAGCTTCCAAAATGAACAGTCAAGAAACAGAAATATTGATGGTAGAATGGAATGACTTTTTCGAACGGTTACGAGCGACTAACGCTTCATTTCAGTCGACTGATCCAGACCTTAATACGGGATAGGCTCTGTATAAGTCATTATACATTGCTACGTACAAGCAATGCGGTTCGCATACAAAGATATAGAATCAAAAGCCATAGATCTAATGGGTTGTGAGGAATGCCAATCGATCGAAACCGAAAGCGGAACACAAATTATGACCATTTCAGTGGCTCCTCAATCCCCGATGAAATTGTTGACAGTCAACGACCTGCCTAAACCTTTGAAGTCAATGTCTTTATTGTCACAATTGATAATATACTTTCTGCACTAACTAGACACATGGAAGCTTATCATCAACTAAGTAGTGTATTTGGTATACTTCGGGAGTTGATGATTTCATCGGCAGAAGATATCTTAGAAAGAGGCGGAATTAACGTAAGTTCATATCCGGACCTGGGAAATGAACTGGGGCTGATCATGTAATTCAATTCGAAAGGAATTGCTTTCGAAATATAGCCAAAGAGGTATCATGTAACTCGAAAACGAATAGCTTCTTTTCGAAAGTAAGAGGACTTTCGTTTTTTCGAGCACACGAAACGAAAATCCTCTATCATGTAATTCGAAAGTGTTCGACGATTTGGACGAACGGCAAAAATTCATTCGAAAGATAGGGAACTCTAGAGGAGCGATCGTTTATGTGTTTTGTTGCAAGCGAAGATGGAGTCATAAGCCAAAAAATATAGTAATGGAAGGCGAAGGACTATGGGTTTTCGTCAGAACTATGCGTTTATAGATTTAGTGAAGGCGAATAAAATTGCATTAAAAATGCTACCTCCTTTACCATAGGGGCGGTAATGTACTCGGCCGTTGGTTAACGTGACTTCAGAGGTACACGGCCTCCTTGACTAATAATACATTCTTGACAGTGGGAAATAATTACTATGACACTATTCCCATAAATCAAAAGCCGCTGTAAAGACAAATTGTTCGGTCCGGTCGTGTGCTCTTACGTGCCGTTGCATGACCACGGCCATTTGCGTAGCAACAGTACCCAATGGTTGACATAGATACCATCTACGGGGTATACCGCCAGGGGAGCACCTAGCCGTTACGGCCTTATCTCCCGGTCCTTCGGGCGGTTTGGACCTTCGGCGTTTTACTGACAAGGTCTTATTGCCAGATGGGGATTTCTCCATCCGGTGAATGCACTCATCTTCAGGAACCCAACCCCGGGGCTGTATTACCAGCTCGATGTCCCAATGGTGGACATGTGGAAATAAAAGGAAAAAAAACGTGATTAAGCGAAAAAACGTTTTGCAAGGATACAGTTGGTAAGTGTGGCAACCACTTAACGCTATTGAGCTCAGTCCATAGTGAAACGATACAAAGCCTTCTTCATTTTCCAAGGTTCGTCTCGACTTTAACTGGAGCTAAGTGCATAGTGAAATGGTACAAATTTTTCTTCATTTTCCAAGCTGCGTCTCGATTTAAAGTGGAGCTAAGTTATAATGCATTTGTTGAGTTGAATAAATTTAAATTATCTTATGATAGAAATAGAATGAAAATAGCGACCGCAGCAGCGGCCCAATGCATTTGAAATAGGTGGGAGCAAAAGCTATATTGACGTCATCCATTTAAATGCATTGTGCTGCTTTCTTCAGTAGCATTCAACGCGTCTAAGCTTTTTCAATAGTTACTTTCAATAAACTTCTATTAATCTTCTCTTTCTAGTAAAGATAGATAGGATTTTAGAAAATTCGGATGAGTTACGACAATTATTGGTTAGGTTAATCCAGGCTCCAGGTTTCAAACATTAATGCATTTCAAGGGGCCCCGCACTTATCATTTGCCACGGGCCCCGCGCTGGCTTAATCCGGCACTGACTTTGTTCGTAATTAGGGAACTAGGGCGCAAATAACCATGATAAAGAAAATGTTTGATTTCTCTCCAGACCTTTGTTGACGCTTGTCCCTTTGGGAGGAAATATAACACTATGTCTCTATTAAAGGTTCTAAATAGGCGAAAGAAGCGTGTCTGCGTGTCCCAGGCCTTCATATTAATTTTGTTAGAAACTCCATTTTGTTAGAAATATCTCCCAAATATTCTGGCTTAGCTTAGCTCTCTTTTGCGTAACATGAATGTCTTGAAGTGTTAATCTAATTAAACATAACTTACACAACAGTGACATGGATCTACGTAACTAAATTCAATTTATAATTACTTGCTTTATTGATGATTTAAGCTGGCACTATATTTATATCTTGAGAATAAATACGCCTTTCTACCCCTTCCTCCACCACAAGAAAAAAAAATTATTTCCATCCCTTAAATCTCTTTACATTTGCTCTAAAAAAAGCAAATACACGTATAGCAACCTTCCATTTCATGATAAGGAATCATCTACTTTTTTTCCTCTTTTAAATGTTCAAGGCACACCGAGTGACAGTCAAACTTGGCAAGCAAAGCTATCGGCCTAAATGGGATGTTTTTTTGTGAATAAGGAAAATGGAAATTGAGGAACGCGCAATCACGAGATCAGGAAGTAATAAAAAAATATTTTTCCTGTTTTCACTGTGTTGCTAACGAGCTATAAGGATACCGCGATCTATACGAAAAAAAAAGTATATGGGGACCCAAATCATTAGATTTCACTCTCGTCGTGCTTTCACCATAGCGTCGCGTACGTAAACGAAACGAAAGCCCATCACGACCTTGCTGCTTCTTTTCTTATAATAAATACGAACGCATTTTCATCTTTTTTACTCTCATTTATTAGGGGAAGATAAGTAGCGTAGTATAGTGCCTAGAAGACTTGCCGTCTTTGTGTAATATTGTTGATTTTTTTTTTTTGCGAAAATTTTACAAGTTCAAGAAACATTACATTATTTTTTAATGGCACCGAAATTGTTGAATTAGAACGTGGTGGAAGCTCGACATGTAGATGCTAGACGTTTTCAGGATGATTAACGACAATCGATTACATTATACATCCTTAAAGGGTGCTTTTTATGAGTTTTCTCAATAGACTGTATTGATTGAGCAGAAAATTGAAAATAATTTTATGAATTGTTCCCGATGAATGGCATTGAGGTACCATAGCGTGAAATATTATAACAAAATTATACGGTATTTATTTGATTGTGGATTTTTATTAAGTGAGTAATGTATTCCAGGCAATTAGTTATAAGTACCTACTTGAGAACAATACATATGAAAGTCCTTACAATTTCCAATCGTGGAATCCTGACTTTGTAATAGTGAATCCTGACGCAAACTCCATAAATTCTACCCGACTTTTTTTTTACATTATCTTTCATCTTCTTCTATAAGACCATTGAAAATTAGTACAACACTCTGAAATGATAAAACAACAAGTGCGCGTTCTTTGATTAAGATAGAACGCATCGATTTAAAAAGCTACCATTCGCAACCTGATTTTTACGACAGCGTGTCTTTCGAGTGACGCAACCATAGTTGTCGACAAACCAGGAAAAAATTGTTTCGTGTTATCTACCCTAAATTATCTTAAAATGTCCGTATACTACTGCCCTCCACGTTTTTACTTTTCGCCATTTCTCAAGCATGAAGGTTAAAGAAGAGAGAAGACAGTCTTCCGCCATATTTACTTATGGTCATGTGGGAGCTGAAAGTAATTTAAAGACTTGAATTCAGAAAATGTTTTCATTAGAGTTCATAAGTATAGAAGCAACATAAAAAAATAAAACTGTTGTATCTACATTATAAATGTTGCATTCTTATTGTGAATCCCTGTCTATGTTCACAAATTACAGTTATGTACTAACTTAAAGTTGAAGTCGGACACAAAGACGTTTGGATTATTCAATTTGGTTTTACAGCGATATTTTCTTTGAATGCATTTAATGCGTTCCAAACTACATGAATGAAATTGCAACCGAGCGATTGCAACAGCACTAAAGTCACCTCTTCTCATTGCATGCTCTTGAGTAGCCAATAATTAGGTATTTCAAGAGCAACATAAAATCTCAACGATTGCCGGAAGCTCTGCGGATTCCTCAACAGGATTTAAAATGCACAGGAATATTTCTGCATCGCAACAAAAATAATTCCACGGAAATAACAGAAAAAAAATGAAGAACTCTGAGCACGGATTTGGTTTCGCAGTTTTAACAATTTTTTTTACGTCCTTAAAATACATCCTCTTGGAATTTTGCATCGTAAAAAGGATATTTCACGAATATATTCAAGTTTATTGCAGAATATAACATGCATTTTTGCATCGTCGTTTGACGGTCGAGGGGGCGAACGTAACTAGCTACCGCTCTTGCAGAAGCTTCTGCTGTCGCCCTTATCTCATTTTATGCATTAAAAAAGATATCTGCTATCCATTCGTCCATTTTTTTTTGCTGTTTCTTATTCTATCAACAGGGATACTGACTTTTGTGTATTCGAGTACCTACACCGGTCGTTGTAGCTAAAGCTGTTGTTGTTAGCTTTACTGCTTCGTTGCAGTGCGCTGATCCTTTTTGCTGAAGAGGATAAAAAAGAAAGTAGATAGCCGTGAATGGCTGAATGAAATGTGCAAGTTTTTGCATGGGCCATTAGCTGATGAGTGCGCCCAATGTATTTTATATTATATGTATTGTGCATAATATGTACGTATATACAATACGTTAGAAGGAGAATGTTTAGCATGGTGTTTTTTTCGTATACGTTATAAGCTTTATTTGTCTGTTACAGACATCTTTCGACAGAAAATTGCAGAGATACTGCAAAGAACCATTAAGATAGCAATAATCAGCTTAACTGCAAGGAAACATATTTTGTACGAGTATAATATAGTGAAAACATCTAATCCAATATGCATTCATTACAAAACGCTTATTAAAATGCAACAGAATGTTACAGCGATATTCTAATCTGTTTTTTTTTTTTGTCAAGAAAATTCCAATAACACTACACAAATAACATTCAGTAATGTCCGTATATTTCTATGCTAACTAATCTCTCAGTTCTGAAACTAATTAAGGTTGAAGTTTGAATGATGTATCGGAAAGAATAGGATGAAGAGGCTGCAATCGAAACCCCTATTTAACCTTCCGTTAGTCGCAATAAAAAATGTAACACGAATAGACGCAATGCATCTATTAGATGCCAACTTTGTCATCCTGCTGTAAGGTAATGAATATCTTCATAAGGTTTTTTTTCTTCATTATCTGAATATTTGAAGCCTTGTCATACCAATAGTCAATAGCCAAAGATGAAAATTGGGTCTGTTAATAATATTTTTTTTGTTAAGAAAAAGTCTTTAAAAAATGAGATTTTTTGGAATTGTCTTACATAATTGCAGTTTTACAGCTTTCTGAGCATAACTAAATTTTAAAATAGGCATCAATGGTAAAACAAAGGTGTAATAGTGTAACTCTAAAAGTATTGCACTTGTAGTAAATATTTTTTTTTATCGTATACTGATGCGCCTATATCAATTACACGTTCAAATCAGTTACACGAGTGCTCGCAATGCACCTAATAGATGCTCGAGCCTCCTACGTAAAGCCAAAGGACCCCACAATTTTCACTTTTAGACTAAAATGCTTCCGTACTCGGTATACGAAGCTACTATGAGTTAGAAAGTGGAATTCGCAATAGAAAAGAAATTAAGGTAAAAAAAAACAATAGGTGGCATCTGTCACATGAATTGCGTCTAACGGAAAGTTAAAAATTGGATTCTTCTAAGATCACAGTAAAATAAAACGAAAAATGCTTTATCATCCATTTTCAAGGCTCACTGCAACTGCGATAGATCTAATTTCTTTTAAATCAAATATGATTTTAGTAAAATATATGTATATAACAACAGCTATTAATTTAATAAAAATATACGGAAAGCATTTTCCAATCAAATATATTTCTGAACAATTTTATTTATTTATTGTATATTAAACCAAAAATTATTTGTATTTTTAATTTTTAATATTTTATTGCGATCGATTAAAAAAAGGCAGGTATCATTTATTTGATTTTTTTACATAAAATTAAAAATCAGACAAATACTTTTGAGATCAATTTTGACCGTCCGTCTGTCCGTCTGTTCGCTGAATAACACGCGAACGGTTGAACGGATCGTCATGACATTTGGTAGGAATTTGCCAGCCGGCATTTAACACATTTTTAATCTTTATTTCATGCACCACGCGTAAGTATATATACCTTATTCATTCATCACGTTTTCAAACAAGCAGTATATGACGATGTCCGCCTTATTATTATATATTATATTACGGATAAACATTATAAAATCGTTATTCGTAAACATTGTGTAATAGTTAAGTATCATATAATATTCAATGCATCAATGAATAATTAAAAAAAAACACGTGCGACGGTGAATCTCGAACTCAAAACCCTATGCACCGAAGTTGCGCGCCCTAATCACTACTCCAGCCAGACTATACGAGTGATCATGTTTTATTCGTGATTCTCATCACCCCAGCAACAAAAATCACACTTGAGGAGAAAACCATTATAATTCCTATATGCATTATCCGTCGAAATTCCTTCAGCTGACCATCATGTATCTTTACTTTCAATGCGTCCTATAGATACATAATGGCGATTCGTGATTCATGAAGTAAAGCTTATTTGTGGCTATATTCACGGTACATGACGTCGATGCTGGCTGGGGTGTAACAGTCTTTAGCATAAATACCTTAGAAGTTGGTAGGGCAAAGATAACAGGGTGTCCCGAATAGTTGAAAAAGAACTTTTTTAGTTTTGATCGGAGATGGACGTGATGACATATAAAATGTTCTATCAGTTACTTTTTTCCAGGTTCGAGTAACGGAGTTATGGGCGTTTGAAGTTAAGCTTACGTTATTACCTTGGTTTTTCTAAACCGTTATAGGTACCGATATGATAGCTGACAAAGATTGGTTAGTATGAGCTTATATACGTTAAATACTAAGACTGTTAACATTTGCTAAGAAAAAGTAAATAACAGTTAATGCAGCGTCTTAAGCATTTGTTCACTGCATATATCTTGCGACTGGATCACACAATGAACATGAAATTCGATGGCAATGCATAGTATGGTAATAGTTTTTGGCACAAATACTTTTGAAGTTTGTAGGACCAAGTTAGCAGGGTGCCCCTAAATAGCTGCAAAAGTCTACTTGTTCAATACTCATATAGGAAAGGTTTGTGTGGGTACTTATATCAACGGGCTCAACAAAGTCATTTCATATAATTTCCTTTTTCTTAAAGCTCTAGAAAAACCCTCGTATTGCGGGCGCAGCCCTCTCTACACACGTTATTTTTTCTGTGTTGTCCAATTCTCCAACATTTTCCAAATAAGCGCTTAGATACGAGCATGACTAGGGTGTGTCAGTGTGAATCTATCTTTATGTCATTCCGCAGTCATCTCATGCTTAGTAAAATTACCAAAACAATCGTTCCTCACAGCCCGGAACTAGAATTTGTTTATGCGCTAGTCGGACTCTCGTGACATACAATTTTGCATGGTACTTATTGTTACACCATGCTCTGCAAACCAGATCCTGAATATATTAAGGTCCCAATTAATATCGGAAGTTAAGTGTAGCAAAATCTTAGAACCGTAAGTACAGCCTACATCATCAGCAAAAGCAGTTAACTCTCCGTTAAAATTTTGGTGAAATAAAGAATTTATATTTCGGTACCCCACTTTGCTGCTACATAGTGAGAAACTATAAAGTATTCTTTTTAAGTGGCGAAACCGTAGCCGTATAATTTCTTTGTAACTTGGAAGGATGGGCTACGTAGTAAATTTGGACCTATAAAGTTGCTACCGTCAATACAAAGTCATATTGAGATCTTTAAAGTACCATTTAGAGCTGTCAAATACCTATCGCCATATTTTCCAAAGTTTTACAAAATCATATAATAAATCAGAAAAGCAACAGCCTTTTTTTTCACACGAAACAATTTAGAACATCTTTTTTAAGTAAATATTATGTTTGAACATTTAGAGTAATAAAATTAGAAAAGGGGAGAAAGCTCTGACTTTAGTTTTGTTATATTTGGTCAATTCGTTTAAGATATCATTAGAAAAAAGAGAGCACACTTTTTTTCGAGGTAGAATATCCACTTCCACAGTGAAATTTTGACTTGGCACGAAGTTTTCTTTTTGGAAAAGAGTTGGCAAACAAGCAAATATGTAATAACTCCACTCAATCCTTTCGATGATTGTATGAACATGCTAAAAGACACACCTTTTAGCAAATGTTTAAGTACCTTACTTGTTCATATAAATTTATTGGGCATGTTCGAACACATACCATATATCCAGTAATTTCCAGGAAATTCCGTAATTGGTCTACTCTGTGGCAAACTTTTTTTTAATATGTTGAATCAACCCTCCTTAAAAACTCCCGAATCAATTTAACTCTAGTAAAAACGTGAAAAGCCACTCAATTTGGTTAAGCGGATCCTTGACCAGATTGTGGGGTGCGGTTAGGGTTAATATCCAGCTGAAGTCCCCATTAAAAGGGTATGAGTTCATCTGCATAATACTCTAGAGCTCTTAAAAAATATTTATTTAACGGAAATTGTCTCATAGTAACGGTTATTAGGTGTATTTGGACGAAACCAAACTATATGAAAAAAAACATAGACTACGTTTTTTCGCCTCCTTGGGAAACAGCGAATTAATTCAGCATAATCATATTTCCCTCTTGAATGAAGAATATTACGATAAGAGACGTTTCCAATTAAATTTATTACGATCTCAAAAATAAAATAGAATTCTGTGAGTTTTCATTGTTTGGTTTGGAATAAGAAGAACTATCCCTCCAAAATTTTCTTGTGCCATCAATACTTTTTGACGTCGCAATGGAAAGTTCTAAACTTTTTGCCAAAACTATACTTTACTTCTTGTATTCTTCGATTAGCTTTTCTGGGAGATTACAATTTTTGAATATTTGTCGTGAAGATCACCAATTATTCCAACGGAACATAGTGATAATAAGATCGACAGTTTATCCTTGAGGTCCTTATATGGACTTAACCGCACTTGAGACCGATTTTATTAAGTTTTATTCCGTTATTGAGCGAGTACCTATTCTGCCATTTCAAAGTTTGGTACTTAAACGTTTTTCTTCGTACCCATCATGCGTTTTTTGCCCCTTAAGTGTTTTTGTTTGTTTTTAGTTTAACGCTGGTAGCATACACTAATCAATAAAAAAAAAACAAATACTTACGGAAAGTTCCAAGTTGTTGTCAAAAAATTTAAAAAATACCGGCGTACAGAGGGCTGCGCCCGCAATACGAGGGTTTTTTAGAATTTTAATAGTATAGTGATTTTAGCTGAAAAAATGATGAAACCCAAACATCCAAAAAAAGAGCTGACTTTTGATGCCAAATTGTTCTATGGCCTGACCGCATTACGCAGTAAAAAGTTAGACTTTTTTGCGCGTCACATTTGGCGGGGAGGGGGTGGCAATGGGGTGAAATTCTGATTTTTCGCCAATATCTTGTTAACTGTAATATTTACAGCAAAATGTTCTGAGGACGATTTAAACTACACAAAATTTCCTTTCTAATGATATGTGGGTGGTTTCGAGTAAAACACCGCACATCATTTTAAAACTTTATTTTCATAGAATCCAATATCTTATTATGTACTTTACATCACAGGTTACACTGTATTTTTCCGTATTTTAAACTCACTAGGCTCGCGTAGACTGGGGGCCGGATGGTTTCTACCACGTCGCGCGGTGATGGTTACTAACTCTCTTTTTCTTGTCGTCGGTACATGTGTCGGCCTAGCCGGCCGGTGTTGCCGCCACATCAGCCCCCCCTGAGACGGCGACTGTAGAGCGTCGTCGATGAGTAATCGGAGTACCGACGATGGTGGTGGTATTGCCGCCGGCCTAGTTAGCTGTCGGCATAGCTTGCTGCTGGTGTTGGAGATGCCGTTGATGTAGTTTGCTGTCGGTATAGCTTGCTGACGGTGTGTTGGAGATGCCGCTGATTTGTTTTACTGGCGGTGTGTTTGGCTTGCCGCTGGTCTCGATGCTGAGGCCCCCTTGTGGAAGTTGCAAGGGGGCTTGCATTTTTGTGCGTCTGCACCGTGCTTAAAATGCCACCAGCAGTTTTCGAATACCCGCTTGGGGGCGCCTGGTTGCTGCTGGTTGCGCGGGTCCGTTTGCATGGTCCTTAGCTGTTGTCGGAGCTCGCGCACCTCGTCCTCTAGTTCATCTATCCGTTGTTGAGCTTCTGTGTTGAAGATCCTCATGATCTCGGCTTTCGTGGTTGCTGGTTGCCACTGATGTGGTGGTTCAAATTCCTGTAGCGGCGGGGGCTGCTTTTCTGCTTCGGCTGCTACGTGGTCGGCAATGTCCCCCAGTGTCTGTACGTCGACCCGGGTGAATTTACTAGCTGCTACCCTCACGTGTTTTGGCAGCTTGTTGAGCCATGTCTCGCGTATCCATTCATGGTCCTCGGTAAGTGGTGCGGCAATGGCTTGAATTTGCCGGAGGATTGCCGACGGCGTTTTATTTTCGCCACTCACCTCGTCCACTTTCTCCATTAATGCCTGGCGTGCTGCTTGTTGGCACGCTGAAACGGTTTGCGCCTTGAGTGCCGCGTATTGAGCGCCTGGCTTTGGCGGTTTTCCTTGCAATGTCTTAATCTTTGCTGCGACCTGGGTTGGCAGGTGTCCGATGACCGTTGCGTACTTCATTCGGTCTGAAATTACTCCGGCGGCCTCAAACGTCATTTCTGCCTGCCAAAACCAAACCTCGGCGTGGTCGTGGTTGAATGGTGGCAACTTCATAGCTCGGGTGCGTGGCTCGTTAGGGACGATAGTGGTGTTGGGGCTGCCCTCTTCGCTGTCTGAGGAGGGCACTTCATCTGCTGGCACTGCGTTTGCCATTTTTGGTTTGCGCGCGGTGCACTCGCGAATTTTTGTTTTAATGTTTTTCTCGTCTGTACTCTTCACTTTTTTTCCACGCACTCCTTCTTTTTACGAATCTACGCACTGTTTACTTGTCCTTTTTTCACGCCACTTTTATGTCTTTTTATTTCTCACGCACCCGTTTTTCTTTGTGTATATGCACTGTCTTCTCGTTTGTTTTTTCGCGCACCACTTCTTTTCTGTTTGTTTATCACGCACTCGTTTTTCTTTATGTATCTGTCCTATTATTTTTGTATGTACTTATACGCACTGTTGTCGTCGGCTGCTTTGCTACGATTGTTTCTCGCTTGGTTACGCGGCGGTGTGATATGCACCGGGCGTGCGCATGTTATTGTTGCTTGCATGCGTCTCGCGAGCGTTTTTGGCTTGTGCCGGCTTGTTCGTGTGTGCTATGCTTGCAGACGTTCCGGGCACCGCACTCTTCTCCCTGTCCTTGTTGTCGTATGGTGTTTTGGCGTTTCGGTCTGCTTGTGTTTGCGTGAAATATCTGGACTGGTGTCTGGTGGCTGGTTGGCTTGTGCGTACTCTTCTTCCATGTGGGCTGCTTTGAGTCGGTCGATAGTGATGTGCTTCTCTTTTCCGTTGATTGACACTTTGTATGTTTTCGGGTATCGTTTGATTACTTCGAATGGGCCGTCGTAAGGTTGCTGCAATGGGGCCTGTACAGTGTCGTTTCGAATGAACACATACTTGCATGTTGACAATTCCTTTTGGATGTATGGCCTTTCGGTTATGTGGTGAGATGTTGGCCTTGGTCGCATTTTCGTCATCGCATCGCGTAATTCGCGGCAGAATTCGGTTTCGTTGCAGCTTGGTTTCGGCTCTGTGAAGAATTCTGCCGGCAGGCGCAAACTTTTCCCGTAGACAAGGTCGGCTGGTGTTGCTTTGACGTCTTCTTTGAATGTTGACCTTAGTCCCAACATAACTAGTGGGAGTTCCTTTGACCAATTTGGGTTTTGCTTACATTTCAGTGATGCTTTCAGGACACGGTGAAAACGTTCGATGATTCCATTTGCCTGTGGGTGGTAAGCCGTCGTTCTCAGGTGCTGTATTCCCAGTTGTTGGTTCATTTGTCTGAAGAGTTCGCTTTCGAATTGTCGACCTTGGTCGGTCGAAATTTTTGATGGTACGCCGAAACGGGATATCCAGTTGTTGATGATGGCTGTTGATACCGTTTCGGCAGATATGTCTCTCGTTGGAATGGCTTCGGGCCAGCGAGTGAACCGATCTATGATCGTTACCAGATATCGATATTCGTTAGACGGTGGCAGTGGCCCCACGATATCTATGTTTAGGTGGTCAAAACGAGAATCTGTTGGCGCGTATTGTGCCAATGGCGCTTTGTTGTGTCGGTGAACCTTGGATTTCTGGCATGCGATGCATTGTTTCGACCATTGGGTGATGTCGTGTCTCATGCCTGGCCAGATGAATTTTTCGCCGATGAGTTTATTCGTGGCCCGTGTACCGGGGTGTGACAGGTTGTGCATGACTTGAAAGATGAGTCTTCGATGTGTTTTTGTGATGAATGGCCTTGCTTTGTTGCCGATGACCTGACAATATAGCGTTTTTGTGGAGTTGGGAATCGGTAGTTTTGTGAGTGTGATGCTGTGCTTAGACTTCCCTTCGATGATCTCCTTGATTTCACCGTCCGATTCCTGTTCCCTGGCTATTTCGTTGTAGTCGATAGATTGTTGTTGGATTCCCTCGATGCGCGACAAGAAATCTGGGACGACGTTGTCCTTTCCTTCTACGTGACGAATGTCAGTCGTAAATTGGCTGATGTAGTGTAGTTGTCTAAGATGTTGGGGCGTTGCTTTTTCGGCTTTCTGTGTGAATGCATGTATCAGCGGTTTATGATCCGTGTAAACCGTGCACATTCGCCCCTCGATGTCGTGTGCGAAATGTCTTACGCTCTGGTAGATCGCTAGTAGCTCTCGCGAGTATGCGCTCCAATTTTTCTGCGCGTTGTTTAGCTTTTTCGAGTAGAACCCGAGCGGTTGTAGCGTGTCGTTTGCCGTTTGGTGTAGCACGCCGCCTACGCTTGTGTTTGATGCGTCGACTGATAGCACCAAGTGAGCGTTTTCCCGTGGATGAGCGAGTAGTGCCGCGTCTGAGAGCTGTTTTTTGAACGTTTCAAATGCTTTTTTTCCTTCTTCTGTCCATTGAATCTCTCGCTTGTCGTTTTTAATGTTTCCGGGAATCAGCTGCTGCAATACGTCTTGGGTTTCTGCTGCTCCTCGGATGAAACGTCGGTAGAAATTTATCATGGCGATGAACCGTCGTAAGTCCTTGGCGATTTTTGGCTGCTTGAAGGACATTATGGCCTCTACCTTGTCTGGCAGTGGTGAAATTCCGTCGGGTGAGACGATGTGTCCGAGGAATTTCACTGACTTTTGACCGAACTTGCACTTGTCCAAGTTGATTGTCATTCCGTGTTGTTTGAGCCGGCTGAATACGGTACGCAGGTGTTTTTCATGCTCTTCTTCGTTGCAGGATGCAATGCAGATATCATCGAGGTAAGGCACAACGAAATCGAGTCCGCGCAGCACGCTGTCGATGTGCCGTTGAAATGTTTGTCCGGCGTTGCACAGTCCGAACGTCATGTACACGAATTCGAACAACCCGAACGGTGTGATGATTGCCGTTTTCGGAATGTCGCTCGGGTTGACTGGGATTTGGTGGTAGGCTTTCTCCAAATCGATCGTCGAGAAAATCTTCTTCCCGGCGAGTACGTTATGGAACGTTTGGGTGTTCGGTATCGGGTATCTATCTTTTCGTGTCACCGCATTTAGAGCACGGTAGTCGCCACAGGGGCGCCACGTTTTCCCGTCGTTTTTCGGGGCCATATGCAAAGGTGATGCCCACTGGCTTTTCGACGGGCGGCAAATTCCTTTCTTCATCAGGTATTCGAACTCTTCTTTGGCTATCTTCAGTTTCTCCGGTGACAGTCGTCTGGCTTTAGCGAAAACTGGCGGTCCGTTTGTGATGATGTGGTGAAATGTACCAGCTGCCGGGATGACTCTGTTGTCCGGCGTTGATAAAATTTCCTGGTACTCCCCTAGTAGCTGGTTGTACTGGTCGCTCTTGTCTCCGATGACTTTGATAGATGGCTTGTTAGAGATCCTTGTTTCGCTTGCTCGTCGGGTTTGAGTTGTTGTGTCGAGTAGTAGTTTGTTTGCTACATCGACAACTAGCTTGTAGTGGCTCAGGAAATCGGCGCCAATGATGGGAGTTTCCACGTCTGCTATGCTGAATGTCCACTCAAAATTGCGGCTTAGCCCGAGGTTGACTTCCATGGACTTTCTGCCGTAGGTTTGAATCGGTGAGCCGTTTGCAGCGTAGAGTTTCGCTGTGGTAGGCTTTAGTTTTGCTAGTTCGATTTTGATGGGTGGTATGACAGAAATGTCTGCCCCCGTGTCTATCAGGAATGTTTTTGCTATTGCTGGGTCTCGTATGAAAAGTCGGAGAGCTTTGTACGGGACGAGCCAATTCCCTCCGATGTTGGCCCGCCGTGTTAGTTTTCCGGACGTAAGCTGGGTTGCCGTGCCGTGTGGAAATTGCACGGTTGCTTACATTTTTTCGCCTGTGCTCCGAATTTGAAATGCCACCAACACGTATCGAATTTTTGTCGTGGTGTTGCGGCCGTTTTTTCTCGCTGGAATCGTGGTGGTGTGCTGCTCCTCCGGACACTGAGTCTGTCTCTGTCACTCGGACGAGCGCGAATGATGCCATTTTGAAGTTGGTCTAGTATTTGCCGGACTTGTGTACGCATTGTTCGCACTTCCGCGTGTAATGATGCGGTGGTGGCCGGTTGTTCGAGCGTATGTGTGTGTGGTTTGATCGCGCTGACCACTTTTCCGAACAGTTGTTCCCATATGCGGTCGGCCATTTTTGCTTTCTCGCTCAGAGTTGAACTTTCTCCCGACACCAGCACTATTCGCACCTGCTCTGGTAAGTTTTGCTGCCAGAGTACTTCCAATAGATCCTCGGTAATCGGTGTGCGAGTGGCCTCTGCTCGCATCTGCGCTAAGAGCTGAGATGGCTTTTGATCGCCCAACTGTACTCCGCTCAGAAGTTTTGATATCTTGGTGTTCGTGCTATCAGCGAACTCTTCCGTGACGCGTTTTTTCAAGGTGGAGTACATTTCTCCGGCGGCCGGCGGGTTTGATTGCAAATCCACGAGCTTGCACATTACTTTTGTTGGGAGTTGGCCGATAACTGTGTTGTATTTTCTTTTGTCGGCCGTGATGCTATCTGCCTCGAACGCGGCCTCCACCTGCCAGAACCAAACTTCCGTATGCTCTGGTGTAAATTGTGGTAGTCTAATTTTTCCTAGTGCACTAACACTGTCCGTTTCACTGGCCGGTAATGTTAATCTCGACACGACGTCTTTTAGGACCGCGGATGATATCGGCTGTTTCGGGGTTTCTTCACCGTCCGCCATATTGGTGCACTGTTTTTTATTTCACTATCACCAACGTATTGTTCCGCGAAAATTTCGTTTTCGGTAAAATTGTCCCGTTGTTCGGGTGGATTGTCCGAATGATTTTTCGCGGAATGAATTTCTTTCCCGGAGAGTATTATGCCGAAATGCGCACGGTTTACAAATTATATGTCACTATATCTGGTGATAGTTTATTATGTCACTATTTATGGTGATGGTTAATTGTGTTCGCCGCTTGCTGTCCTTCGGGAAACCGCGGACACTGGGTGGCGAATGCGTAACTGTTTATTTACCGCGTGCGCGTTCGTTTTAGCAAGTCTACTTCGAGACTTTTTCGATCGGGGTCACCAGTTGTGGGTGGTTTCGAGTAAAACACCGCACATCATTTTAAAACTTTATTTTCATAGAATCCAATATCTTATTATGTACTTTACATCACAGGTTACACTGTATTTTTCCGTATTTTAAACTCACTAGGCTCGCGTAGACTGGGGGCCGGATGGTTTCTACCACGTCGCGCGGTGATGGTTACTAACTCTCTTTTTCTTGTCGTCGGTACATGTGTCGGCCTAGCCGGCCGGTGTTGCCGCCACAGATATATTATATCATATACCTTCTCTTGGCAGATTATATACTAGACCTTAAAACATTTGGTGTAATTTAGATTTTTTGATAGTTACATTTGGCGCTCTAGCTCCTGAAGTAATTTAATTGGAGCCATGGTAATTGGGATAACTATTCCTAACAATATATAGCTGTCCCACACGGAGACTCAGGCTGTCCCGACAAAGCATTCCCCTATACTCCCTATTAACATTTAAAAAAAAGACATGCCTGTAACTTTTCGCCGAATCACGGCAGGCGGGAAAAATTTTGGTAAACGTTAAGGCTAAGTCCTATTAGACCCTCCACCAAATATTACTTCGATCGGATTAAAACAAAGGGTACCTCCCATACAAAATGACCGGAAAATTGCCTACGAGCAGAACTTTAATTTTGGTTGACTTGTTCCCTTATTTCTTAATAAACTAGTGGCATTGAATTTGAATAATTTGTATGGGAGGTACCCTTTGTTTTAATCCGATCGAAGTAATATTTGGTAGAGGGTCTAATGGGACTTAGCCTTAACGTTTACCAAAATTTTTCCCGCCTGCTGTGATTCGGCGAAAAGTTACAGGCATGTCTTTTTTTTTAAATGTTAATAGGGAGTATAGGGGAATGCTTTGTCGGGGCAGCCTGAGTCTCCGTGTGAAACAGCTATATATTGTTAGGAATAGTTATCCCAATTACCATGGCTCCAATTTAATTACTTCAGGAGCTAGAGCGCCAAATGTAACTATCAAAAAATCTAAATTACACTAAATGTTTTAAGGTCTAGTATATAATCTGCCAAGAGAAGGTATATGATATAATATATCATTAGAAAGGAAATTTTGTGTAGTTTAAATCGTCCTCAGAACATTTTGCTGTAAATATTACAGTTAACAAGATATTGGCGAAAAATCATAATTTCACCCCTTTGCCACCCCCTCCCCGCCAAATGTGACGCGCAAAAAAGTCTAACTTTTTACTGCGTAATGCGGTCAGGCCATAGAACAATGTGGCATCAAAAGTCAGCTCTTTTTTTGGATGTTTGGGTCTAGAGCTAAAGTCACTATACTATAATGCATAGTGAATATTTTTTGTACATATATTTTATAAGCAATAAATAAGTATTGTGCACAACATTAATGAAATGCTTCCTGTAAATCTATTTTTGGATTGGTCTAAATAAACGCGTTCCAGAATGAAAGGCTAGCGCCTTTCATTCTGTTCCACCTTTAATTAGACCAATCCAAAAATAGATTTACTATTTACCCAGTTTGTATTGTATAAAAGTACTCCAAGGCAAATCTAAAGGCATTTTTCGATTTAAGATTTCTGATGGCCTTTGACCAAAAAGAAACTCAGGCAAACGTAAGGATGGCTTGGCTTTATATATGAACTGAATTATTAGCTGTAAATTTACTGTTACTGTTTTTTAATCAAGGAAAAGCAACCTTATATAAAATGATTCCATTGTGTTCCCTGTCATAAGAGCCAACGCAACTTCAAAACTTTTTGTGGCAAACACTATTACCATTCTATGCATTTCCACCAAATTTCATGTTCATTGTTTCATCAAGTTAAAAGATATACATTGAAGAAATGCTTAAGAGGCTTGCATTCTGAAATGCCCTTACTAAATACTTATTTGGCTATATTTCCGGTTTGGATACAGTTATTCGAATGAAAATTCGTAGACATATTCTGTATGTAATTTTCTAAAAACCCTTAGCAGAATTTTCATATTTGGAAACCTAAGAGGGTCTACACACGAACAAATTGAAATTTTACAAATTTACTGTTATTTACTTTTCCTTTGCAAAAGTCAACAGTCTTAATATTTAACGTATATAAGGCCCTACCAACCAATCTTTGTGCAAAGTTTCATATCGATCCCTATAACGGTTTAGAAAAACGGAGCTCGAAAAGGAAGTTTAACTTTAAACGCCAATAACTTTTTTACCGTTACTCGAAACTGGAAAATTTTAACTGATATGAGGTGTACTCGTTTAGATCTTTGATTTAAATACCCATACGCCAATCTCCGATAAAAACTAAAAAAGTCGACTTTTTTCAAACGTTCGGGACACCCTGTTGTCTTCTTCCTACCAACTTCTAAGGTATATGTGCCAAAGACTGTAACCATTCTACACATTCCTACCAAATTTCATGACAATCGGTTGAGCCGTTCGCGAGTTATTTAGTGAACAGACGGACAGACGGACAGACGGACAGACGGACGGACGGACGGACGGATGGACGGACGGACGGACGGACGGACGGACGGACGGACAAAATCGATTTCATAAGGGTTTTTTGAAAAAAATTTTCTAAAAAACCCTAAAAACTAATGGTGTACGTATTATTTTGACCAGGCTGAATATTCACTTCAAAGTTAATATCGGGAGGCGCTGAGATAATAGCGGGATGTCATTTAGTTTTTCGGGCCCGTTGACATTGTTGTAACCTAATTGTTATAATGGGTCTCTATTTCGCATATTACAACTTTAAAAAGGCAATGAAAATTGGACCTAAAAAGATACATGAGGGGTGTACTTATTTTTTGGCCATATGTGTATTTCCTATCCGCACATGTACGGAAATTCTGGACCACGCCGAGATTCGATCTCCAGACCTCTAGAATACTAGCATCGTAGAGTGCGACTCAACCAAGTGAGCCACAGAGCGGGTATAATAATTAATAATATTAGGCAATTTTCTGTTGAACTCTTCAAAATCACCCGCGTTAAGATCTGCTGATTCCTCAGAAATTGAATAATGAGCTTTCAAATAGGTTAGCTACATTCTAGGAGGTACACCTTTTAACCCATTTTGAACCGGTGTTCGCACCTGCGAACAGTAACTTATGTCATAATTCAATGGTATTTTTTTTATAAAATAAATTGTAAATATTCTTAAAAAAGTGTTCAGTAATCATGGTTGGTTTGTTACTTTTGTGAAAAACATAAAAAATGAGCGATGTGAGTTTTAAAATGTTGATAAAAATGCGGTACAGTAGAACCTTAATTTTGCGAACCTTTTGGAAACCGTTTTCTATCTAGTTTAATGAGTTTAATTTGAAAATGTAATGATAAGGATTAATTGTTAAGATGTCCTACTTTGTAATGAATGACATAATTCCAAAATATTTTGTATCGTATGCTATGTAGATAGATAAAAACATTACTGTTCGCAAGTGCGAACACTGGCCTATATGCAGCATAAGATTTATATAGGTAGCTTATCTTTCTCTTTTGGATTAATTTATTTATGGAGCACAACTACATTGCTTATTCTAGCGCATTATTGGATTTTTCTTTTTGGGGAACTTTGGCATGTATCAGGAATAATTATCACTATTCCCTCCGTCGCGTATATGAGTCAGATGTGCCTCATGAACCAAAAAAAAACAAGGGATTTTCGGAGCGCGGACGTAATAATAATGGTGACGAAAAAACTGTGAACATGTATTTATTTATGCAGTCAATAGAAGATTACAGGGGTCAGGAACCGTCAGCAAATCAAAGCGCTATACGTAACGGCTTAGTGTAAACGTAGCAGTTCATAAAATCTGTGTAAGGATCTACCTCCACTCAGCAAAGGAGCGATAAAATCGTCACTTTTTTTTATCAAGTCATGTATTACTATTATTCATTTAAATGACGCCCGCTGAAGAGATGTGACAAGCCAATAAAATAAGTTACAGAAAGACGCTTTACTAAGAATTAAGATGTCAAGTCATATAGGATGGTTGTGGCATGCCAAATTGGCAAATTCCGCCGGGAATCTAACCTCCAGGTTAAGATTCCATATATCCAAAAATAATTATATTATATATATATATATCTTAGTGATACTGATTCCTGGCTAGCTTGTACTTCGAAACCCGCACGACCTTAGTAATATTGCTAAATAGTCCCTATCTGAAGTGGACTGACAAGGGTGGGAAAAACAAAGATACCGGCGGGCGTAATAATCCGTCTGTTTGATCAGACATATGTGTGGCATGCGCTTCGAAACACGGGTGACCCAGAGGTACAGGGGATGATGGTATATTTTGGGTTGCACTCGAGGAAGCTGGAAGTAATAAGGCAAAATAAAAGCCATGTCGGAGGCCTGAAAGAGAGGTTTTTAAAGGAAAATGTAGTCCGTGCCAGTTAACAGTTGTCCCAATTTCAACCGATCACACCTTTATTATCTGGAAAAAAAGAAATCGTCATGTCCCACGTAGTGTCACACCCATCAACTTATGAGACACATGTGGCTCATGGACGTGAACAGAAGGAAAGCTTTGTGACGCAACTGTCTCATAGAGAAAAAAACTACTTAAAATAATTGAGATCAACACAATCTACAGCTTTGATATTACATTCTACTTACACATACACGTCTTCTCCATATAAAAAAATTATGCTGCATATCGACCAGTGTTCGCGCTTGCAAACAGTCCTTTCCAGGACTCACACGCTAGGTAGACGAAAACGGACAACGGATTTGGATTCAGCGGGGCCCAATTACTATAAGAAACTATGTTCTTCTTAAATATCATGCTTTTGAATTTTCTTGGTCGTTAATGGGTCAAATAAAATTATTTTCAATAAGTAAATGTCAGCCACTGTTCTTTCGGACAATAATTAAACCTTCACCATCCAGATCTTAACAAAGATTCCTTTAATTGAAGTTTAAAAAAAAAAGTCATTTACCCAATGAAATTTTAAGCACTCCGTCATATGTCGAAAACGGAAAAGACCCATTAACATCAAGCAAGTATAAAACATCGTAAGGACGACTTAAATCAATTGGATTTCTGAATGGTGTTTGGTACTTGGACTTTAAAAGCGTCCTCGTAACCCCTGATAAGAAATTCAAGACTAGGACATTAGTAAGAAAAGCATAAAGTTTTAAGTACTTTAGCCAACTTATATTTCAATTGAATTGGATCTGAAATGTATCGTACTCATACGAGCATTCCAAGTCTGCACACACAGTATGAATAGGCATTTCACATATCCGTTTATTCTGTATCTTGTAGTAGTCGTCTGATGCAAGTCTTCATATACATAGTTGAGTATTTGTATCTATGATGCAAGTGCATATTTCTATCATTTGTATATGTTGCACATGGATAACGTATACACATGTGTATGAAGCGTGTGTGTTGCGAATACAACCGTTTCACGACTTGTTCAATTCGCTAATACTATTGCTATTGTTGGCTAAAGGATACTTTCAAGTACTTGTCAACAATCAAGTTGGAGAGTTGCATTTGTTGGTTTATACTTTGAGGAGAGTGGCGAATGAAAGTGAATGAGAGTGTGTGATGACAACAACAGTATGACAAGAATGTTTACATTTGGCTTCATGCTTGTTTTATCCTTTAGTTGTTTTGATATGGTGAAATAAACGCCAGATAGTGTTGGTTAGTGTTCTATCCCAATAGGAAAAAGAGCGCTTCAGAAGGGCAAAATGAGCGCTTCTCGGGAAGCAGAGAAGCGCTTCCCATCCCCATTCCTCGTCATGTACTTTTTAACATTGCATGTCCGCAGAGCAAGCAGTTCCTTAAGATGCGCTCCAGAAGCGCTTCTAAAGAAGTGAGTGGTAAGCATTTCTGGAGCAGTGTACTATAAGCGCTCCAAAAGAATTTCACATTTCATTCATTTAAGTGAATGAAGTGCGCTTTTGGAGGATTGAATGCGAAAATCGAACAACATTGTATAAAAAAGTAACTTCATATAAGTGAAATTTTCAAATTTACTAGAAAAATATGTTCATCCGTTTCATTTTTCAAATTAAGAGTACGCTGCAAAAATCACGACTTGAACACTTTAAATTCAACAAGACGAATGACGAACACTTTTCACGTTATGAAATTATCTAGAATAACGGTATATATTCGACGTGTGCTGCAATCGTCGCAAATAGTCGATGCTTTTCTATTACGATCTTATAGTGCTTCTTCACTATTCGTAAATATGCTTCTGTGGAAGCGCTTCTTTTGAAGCACATTTGGAAATGGTGTGGAAGCGCTTCTAGGTCGCTTCTATCGGAAGCGCTTCTATTTTTCCTATTGGGATACGTCACTCACATATATGTACAAGGTAAAGCAGTTTTGTGATGCAAGTATGAGCAGAAAGCACACTTGAATTCTTTAATTATGGTTTCAATTAGCACTTTACTTTATGATTATTTTATTGATATATTTTTTACCGAACGTGAAAAAAAAGCTGCAATTTTTAATTATGATGACCATCTGTATTCACAATCGACCCTAAATACACAAAAAATATTAAAAAGGCAATTTAAAAGCAATCTAACAAGAATCCATTTTGTTTACTTCATAATCATTGGATGGATGACGTCGCGCCAGGACCATACATCTTATCCTGTAGTCCAACGCCTTAATTTGTCTACTCCAAGTGTCCGGTAAACTGTGATGGCTTCCACTCGCCAAAAGTATGTACAATACAGCAGCATGTTTTGCTTCAATATATGTATAGCTAGAATCCTGCCTTCATAACAGGACGAATGTAATGCAGAATGCAGGATACCCTATGTCTGATAACATGATGGACTCAACATGATCATGGGGTGGTGTTACTATGGTACCATCATTATATCATACATATTCTTTCCTATCTGACTGTGTATATTTTTGAAATTCCTCTCATACTGACCATCAGCTCCGGAAAGACTATACTCATGGATATTCGACTAAAAGCTTTTCACAGACAGAGTTTTATGCTGCTATTTATGAGTAACAAGCGGGAGCTGAATGGAATATGCAACTGATGGTGCTGTTGTCTGATATGTTGGGTAAATCATCTAGTCTAGAGGCAAAACTGTGTTGCCTTGCAGATGAAAGTCGTGTAACCTAAGTCATTTCATAGAATTACCATGATATTCGGCAAGGGAATCGATTCAAAAATTAAAATAGAGTCTAGTCAGCCGAATTTGATGCAACACAGAATAATCTTTAATTAGAGGCTCATTCAAGGTAGGTATTCATTACACTCAGAAAAATAAACATTCGTAAAATTTAAAATAAAAATTATAAAATGAAAACGACGATTTTGAAAAATCATTTTAAAATAAACATGAGTTACGTTAAATGTAAAATGGTCACTATTAATTCATAAGAATATGAATTTTAATTCACTTTAACTTTGAGAGGTTACACTTTCATAAACTTTGTTATTTTAACAAAAATGGTAAACATATTAAAAAGTATATCAGGCAGAAAGAACTTGGCTTTGTTTCTCAATGCAGTCTAATTCATTTCATATTGACGAATTTTTAAAGTCAAATATGATATGAAGTTACGAACGCACAACGAATTGACGGAGCGAGGTTGCGTGGACGACCGAGAGCTCGCTAGGAGAACTCCGTAGGTGAAGACGCCCACCAGCTGCTAGGCTTCCGAAACTGGAGGACAAGGTCACGTAACCGCGACAATTGGAGGTCAACGATTCAGGCGGCCAAGGCCCGACGTCGGGCTATCGTGCCACATTGATGATGATGATGATGATGAAATATGATTTTCATTTTGATTTGACATGTAGCAATTTAAAGAAAAGTTGATTCTCTTTATCTCTTCACTGTTCTTGTTTATGGCGTCAAATCAATTTTGAAAGTGATTGATTCATATCATTTTTTTAATTTACAACGACTGATGTTTTTCTGAGTATATTATTTTCATTGACGTTGAAGGGTCCACATTAGCCAAGTATCTATCAAAGGTCACATTAATTAACGATAATTAATGTGACCTTATATTAAGGATTTGCAGAGTCTTAAAGGTAAGACACATTTTTTATTCGTATAATGTCATACCTAGTGCCTACTCCGCAGACCGAGCAACGCTATGGAGCGAGAAGCAGTACAAATAACGAGGCATGGAAGAAGAATGACGTACCTTTATAGGCTAGTCATTACGTGATTTTAGATTGCGTTGGTGATTTTTTTTTTGTTTCTTATGTTTTTAGGGGGGCTGATCACGAATCTGGATCTTCCCACCATAATTTCGTTGCGGAACAAGGTCAAAATCGCGAAAAACCCCAAAATGTTAGGAGGTTTGTCGTTGTTAGGCTTATAACTCATAGGGCCAGTTTCTCGTACATCTTATCTAATGGTTAGTCTTATCGTATACACAAGACGCACACAATTTTCAGAAAGCTTTTACATTATATTGAATTGATTTTTTTTTGTATTTTGCATGGTTATGCCATATTTTGCTTGGTTACACCATTGTATGAAATTGCTCAATGATTTTTTTCAATTTCACATGCCGGCGTTACGAATCATTAGATAAAATGTATGAGAAACTGGCCCTAAAACAATTAATTTCTGCGGAAAGGTGTTTATGAATATGTTAGAGAAAACAAAAGTTCGTTTCGACCGCGTCATTTGACGTTTATTCGGTTTCGACCCTGTTTCGCATCGAAATTTTGGTGGGCAGCTACGGATTCGTGCTCAGCACCTAAAAAACATAAGAAACAAAAAAAACTTTCTCCACCATATTTTGCAATCTTAAGTGCATACTTCGTTTTTGACCTGCTACTATTTGCTTGCTTACTTGCTTGCTTGCTTGCTTGCTTGCTTACTTGCTTGCTTACTTGCTTGCTTACTTGCTTGCTTACTTGCTTGCTTACTTGCTTGCTTACTTGCTTGCTTACTTGCTTGCTTACTTGCTTGCTTACTTGCTTACTTGCTTGCTTACTTGCTTGCTTACTTGCTTGCTTACTTGCTTGCTTACTTGCTTGCTTACTTGCTTGCTTACTTGCTTGCTTACTTGCTTGCTTACTTGCTTGCTTACTTGCTTGCTTGCTTACTTGCTTGCTTACTTGCTTGC
Source organism: Microchrysa polita (assembly GCA_949715475.1). Classification (NCBI taxonomy): domain Eukaryota; kingdom Metazoa; phylum Arthropoda; class Insecta; order Diptera; family Stratiomyidae; genus Microchrysa; species Microchrysa polita. The sequence continues at coordinate 84,323,163 of OX454418.1, read as the reverse complement.
TTACTTGCTTGCTTACTTGCTTGCTTACTTGCTTGCTTACTTGCTTGCTTACTTGCTTGCTTACTTGCTTGCTTACTTGCTTGCTTACTTGCTTGCTTACTTGCTTGCTTACATGCTTACTTGCTTGCTTACTTGCTTGCTTACTTGCTTGCTTACTTGCTTGCTTACTTGCTTGCTTACTTGCTTGCTTACTTGCTTGCTTACTTGCTTGCTTACTTGCTTGCTTACTTGCTTGCTTACTTGCTTGCTTACTTGCTTGCTTATTTGCTTGCTTACTTGCTTGCTTGCTTACTTGCTTACTTGCTTACTTGCTTACTTGCTTACTTGCTTACTTGCTTACTTGCTTACTTGCTTACTTGCTTACTTGCTTACTTGCTTACTTGCTTACTTGCTTATTTGCTTACTTGCTTACATGCTTACTTCCTTACTTGCTTACTTGCTTGGTTGCTAAGACTTAAACCTCATTAAAAGATTAATCGGTTCCAGCAGTTTAAGTAATTCGCTTCGCCATTCGAGAAGATCCTAACCGATCCTAATCTTAACCCTTTTTTAATTTATTTGATCCCTTAGCAGACAGATCCAAGTGGATACTAGTTTGTGCAGCTGAATCGATCGATAAATGTCAGGTGTATTTTACCTTGTACGTTGGTTTAAAGCAATCAAATTCGCAGGTACATTTAATATGACCATCCAGAGGAAAGGAGTCCGGGAATATACCTAATGTACATTTCCCTGTTCAGCTTCAGTCATTTTTACGCTGAGTAAGCATTAGGGCTCTCTTCCACTGCAAGCGTAAACTTGAGCGGCGCGGCGCTCCAGCGGCAAAGCTTTCACAAAATGTGCGAAAAAAAGCTTTTACTAGTAAAAGGTATAAGCACACACAATATTCAGAAAGCTTTTCCATTGTATTGAATGGAATTTTTGTTTATTTTGCATAGTTACGCCATATTTTGCTTGGTTACGCCATTAAAATTCGGAAAAGCTTTAAACGCGGGAGCGCCGCGCCGCTCGAAGCAGGTAATGGACGGCAGGCGTTAACCGAGAAAGAGCGTTCAAATCGTTTGGGTGGAAGAAAGCGTGGTATCATAGAGGCATTCAACTATTATGGAAATAATTTATTAAATCAATAGTAGAAGTAGTAGTATTACTCCTTTATTAAAATCTTTGGAGAAATTATTGCTTTAGTGGGACAGACAATGGTTTAACCACTTTTAATGGGAGTTTCCATCATTTTCATCAAAATGTATGGGTATACAAATGTCCATAAGATGCGTTGAATATTTGCCTTTAAAAATGTCTGTGAACGTAAAGTTTTACTATTATATGTAAAAGTTTATGTTTACAGAAATTTTTAAAGGCAAATATTGCCATCCAGAAAGATTAAAGAAGATCTGCTTTCACGAAAACATTTAAAAGAATCCAAAATTGTAAAATAAATTATAAAGTTTCTAACTGAAAAATAACTTCCCGACGCCCATTATCGCAAAAAGAAAAAAAAGAAGAAGAGGAAAGCAAGATTTCCTCAATCTCATTGTCATTTGTTTCTATGCCTAATAATAATGGCCGCGTCGCGTTGTCGTCTTCGTCGCGTTATCCCTTCAAAAACAAAGTAATAGGCACTGTGCGCGCTCCAAGACACCAACTCCAGACACATTTTCGTTTCCATAAATCAAAACTTTTGCCTAATTACTTAATCCTCGCCGTGCCCGGGTGCACGTTGAAAGCTTGCCAAGACAATGGATTCTAAGACAGGAGGTGGTCCCCACCAATTGCGTTTCGTGCTAAATGATATAGCCTTAGCATAAGATTTATCGTCTTCAACACTTGCCGACCTTATACACATTTTAGTATTCCTTGAATATCTCCTTAAGATGTTTTACGTACATACGAATATACTGTTGTAGGTATCCAGATTTTCAATTCATATACAATGAGACCAGGATAGGATACCGGAAGGCATTTGTAAAATTGTGCTGTTGTAATTGCGGTACGGGATCTTGAAAGTTGCGGAAGTTGGTGTTAAGATTTAGTTTCTCTTATGCAAAGTTTTATTTATTAGGGATAAGCAGTGTTTGTTTTATTGCGAATAAGGATTTTACAATTTTCTTTAAAATATTATGGGATAATGTGTATTTTTTGCGTTAATGAAAAAAAAAACTAAAATAAGTTCATAATGTAAATGCATTTTCAGCATAATAAAGGATTGCTTTAAGATTTCGCCATTAAATGGATCAGTGAGGATAAAAACATCTAAAGGTAAGAAAATTACGGATTCGTATCACTTTGTGAGTGTGGTCATGATTTTAGCTGAGAAAAGCAAGGCCATATACCGAAATTTTTGTCTGGGCTTTGTTTTAGCACCCGTTCTCAAATTCACACACCAAAGGCGTAAGTACTCTTTCATATGATGGGGGCATAAATTGGGTATGGCAATTTCATAATAATTATGTGTGTTAAAATATGTATTACCGAGACAATAGGGTGAAATAAGGGGTTTTATGAAAATTTAATTAAATACTCATCCCAATAATTGTTATCGATACCAATTTGTCAGCCCCCATAGTAAAAAAAATGCTATGCCCATGCAAATGATTAAAATGGTAAAAATATTGGCTATTCGGTTGTCAAGATGACAGATAATTGTTCAAACTTGTTCGTTGTTTCAGGAGGGTAGGTGGAGAGGGAAAAATACACCTTCTAGTCACTAAGTACGCTCATGTACGTTGGATGTGCCGTTCCTCGTGCCTTTCGATCTTAGACGCAACGTGTGATTTGATGAGATACTGTATCGAAAAAAAGCTAAAAATATTCAAATCCGAAGTAAATCCTTTTTTATATTAGATCTTCAAATAAACAAAACAGGGCTGTTTTATCTAAGAATATTTCGGTCCAAATGCTTCCACAATTTTGCTGACATGTGAGCTTTTTAGTCGGAATATGAGCTATTACGCCTTATATAGCTCACTTGTCAGCAAAAATTGTGGAAGCATTTTACAAAAAATTTGCTAAATTTTTCGGAAGCAGCCTTGAATTTCTTCTTTTAATGTACAAAAACGAAACAAGACGGAGGCTCATTTCGGGCGCTGTTGAAGTTTTTAATACCCTTCAGATTTGAACGAAACTAATGCTTCTTTTGGATTAATAATCTCTACCGCAGCCCCATGACCTAGTGTTCAAAAGTCACCTGTTCCAAAATATTGATTTGACACTTTACTGAAAACACACTTGGGTAAATGAAAAAATATTTATTTATCTTTAGAACAGTGGGTACGCAACTCGCAGATGACTGCGGACCACTTTATACTTGAACATGAATCGGAGAAGATAATAAGTGACCACTTTTTGTCAATCACAGTATATTTTTCAAGAAAGGCATGACGAACCCGCGACATTCTCTATTTGCTATATTAATATCTCAATGTCATATTCAAAATGAAATTGCCGTTAAATTCCTATAGCTATCGATTCGCTATTCGTTTATCTGAGGTTATTACGCCTGAAGTTGCCGCGAAGAACCCTTTACTTTTGTAATCTCCTGCATCCTTTCATGTTGGTTCTGGAGAACAAGCTTATGCCACTATAATATTTTAATCTATCGTACCATGAAGGGTAAGTCTAGATTTCTAGGCGATCCATAATTTATTTTTGCATCAAAAAAAAAACATTTTCCAGAGAGTAACCCAATTTCGTCGTCTTCCGTGACACAACGGATTATAACGATGTTTGAAATTTCCAAATGAAAATATTTCAACCGCACTAAACTATCAATCATCTTTTGATGTTGATGGGTTATGTAAAATCGCTTGGCACCGCTCCTCATACCCGAGAGCTCAGCAAGCAGCCAAAGGCTTATCACACATTTTCGCCAAACCACCCTAAAAAACGTACACCCTTACTCCACATAATCTCTATCCTAAACCTGCATTAGACAGAAATTCAGAATATGTATACGCAACCAAACTTAGTGAGGAGATTTGTAAAGGGGTAGTTTGGTGGTAAGAGCGCTCGGTTTCAGTTGTATATTTCATGTCTTCAGCAGAATAATCATAATCATCAACATCATCGTCGTCTTCGCCCATCCCCATCATCGTCGTCGCCGTTGTCGTCATCCTAATATTCAGAGTCATCCTTCCTAATGTTGATGTATGTACCGTCCAGGGAAATTATATTGCCGAGTATTTGTTGTGATGTCATCCAGAAGAGAATTAGAGGGATTTTCTGGTGTTATGAATTTATATACAGTCCGGTCTTTCGTTGTATGGAGTAAGACTCATCCTTGTTTATTCAGATGGAGATATTTATCCTTTTCATTTTATGCACTGTCCGCTCTGAATTCAGATAGTATTTCATGTCATGACAACGAATACCTACTTCGTCAACCTTGAAGTTCTTCAAATTCATTTTTATGCAAAAATTCATCGTTTATTAAATGTTTATAAATTATAAAGAAAATAGTGGCGATATAGTTAGCAGATCAAAAAAATTCAAGACATAAAAATGCCTTAAATTTGATTGATGCTTCTGGTATCGTTCCATCTACTTAATTATCACCCATAAACCGCACGCGTTAAAACATTCGCAACCCTCACCACAATAAGTAACCACTGCCGCCTCATTGAAACCCATCAAGCGACCGATCCTCTTTTTTTGCTCCATTTTTCTTTTTCATTTTAGAATAATTATAAGGGACTATCACCCGAGGTCCTTAATGGCAGTGCAATGAGGTGATGTCTTGAAGAGATGACGGGCGTTCGTTGCCTCTTCGTGCCACGTGCACAAGAAAATATTCATTGAAAAGATTTCGACCACATCATCATCATCATCAACAACGTCCTCATCATCATCGCACCACCGCACCATCCCCATAAACATCACCCACGTCAGTCATGTTGTAACTCCCAGTCATTTCAAACTCTCCTCGCTTTAAAACTTAAAGAGTCCACATTACAACAAATATTCAGTTTATCGTAATGTTGGTTGAATTTTGCATGGAAGGACGGGAAACCTCCAATATTCTACCATACAACCGCGAACAACCCCAACAAGACTATACAACCGGCATACATAGTTAGCTGACCGGAATCTGGGGGAGGTGGTGGATTTTCAATTAATTGATGCCATATCTTTGAGTTGACAGATTCAATGTCATTAATAATTACGCCCATATCTCAATTCCGAGCGTCTGAAGCAATAGTAAGATAAGAATTTCCAATGCTGGGGTGATTTCTTAGAGCAGTATTAAAGTAAAAAATTATAGGTTGGAGTTTTAGCAAAACAAAATTTAATTAATTAGATTAGTCTAATACCTCGGAATTTTGATTTGTGAAATTACAGTTTCGTTGCAATTACAAGTAGTGACACATTCATATAATTCTTATCGTATCTCATGTTGTCAGTAAAATATCATCTACGCACTGAAATTTGCGAACAATTTTATTTAATTGCCCAGGAACCTCCAGGAACTATTGGAAAAGCATCAAATTGCATAGCGAATTATGTACATCACCAAAATAGTAACCTGTTTCGTCGAACGCCATGAATCTAGATTGGGTCGTAACACAGTGATTCTGACGTATCGCAATCATCAATTCTATTTCTTGTCCCCTATGAAAAACTTCGTTTTCAAATATCAGCCCTTAAACATATTTTCGAACACTCTCCTTATTGCTGCAGTGTGCACCAGAGAAACTTGCTTAAAAGTCTATAAAAACAAAAGTACTTCAGATATGGTTTTAATTCTTTTTTGATCTGAGAATTTTTTTTCAAACAGTCTTGAACATGACATCGGTTAAATTGCGACCGCCATTGTGCTGATACATACACTGATTAAGCCGATTTTTGAATTTCGTCTCCACTCTTTGCAGCATATCAATCGATATGTTGGCAATGGCGTCGCGAATTATGTTTTTGAGGTGAGCCATGGTCTGTGGTCGGTCGGTACAAGCCAGGGATTTCAAATAACCCCCCCCCCCATGTCCTGCCCTTTTGGCCATGGGAGATCGCCTCTGAGAGAGATAAGCCGGTCGGGGAAATGTTGTCGCAACAAATTCATTGAGCCTCGTGCTGGGTGTGCTGTGGCTCCATCTTTCTGAAACCACACGTCTCTAACGTTCATTTCTCCGAGGCTTGGAAGGAAAAAATCCTCGATCATGTTCCAACTTAGCGACCGTTAGAAAAAAAGTTCTCGAGGCCCGCTGCTCTCTAGACCAGAGCATGATAAAAACTGACTAGAATGGGAAACAAACTTGAGGACTTCGTCCCCCAGATGCGGCACCACCCAGCCAACTCACCGCTCGGGGTTTTTTTTTCAAATAAGTAAGTTTCTCTGACGCACCCTGTACGTCCATTTTGATTTGATTTTGCATACGATACGAATGCCAACAATACGAGTGTGTATGCATTTTTTTACTAAAATGTTAAGCAATTTAATGAAAAGAAAGGTTAACCGGAAAACCGATACTTTGATCCCGGTTAAAACCGGACGGTCTAACCGGCTTTGCAACAAACCGAAAACAACCGAAAACCGCATCATGGGTAGGTTTTTGACATCCCTAGTCATAATCATCACTCTTCAATATTAAGAAATTCAGGATCATTCATGACCGAAAAGTCCTGTCCTGTACTCGATGAATGAAATTTAAATTAGTTATTAGGTGCGTTTTGTTGAGTACACAATTTTTCCTAAGAATAAAAAATAAGGCCAAAAATTTTTCCTAAGAATAAACCCAATAAAAATCAGATAAGCAGTTTAAGCTGTGTAAAAAACCTCAAAGACAAAATTTTGTGATCTTAAATAAATAAATAATATAATAATACATTTTTTCCAACGGCGTTTTGGTGGTAGCATTTTTGTAAAATCTTTAATGCTTTTGGTAGCTAAGGAGTTAAGAATTCGGGATATTCCCGGTACACCTATTTTGCTGGAAGTGACATTAATAATCATATTTCGGTGCGCTTATTCGATAGATTAGTTTCCGGACACCCTGTCTAGAACAACTCAATTTTAGATTCAAATTTGTACGAAATTGGTGATATTCTGTTCTGTACTTGATCGAATAAAACGCACCTATTAAGTCATATTCTATAATACGTGAGTAGATATAAGCTGAATTGATGGATTCGCGCAAATAATAAATGCTTACTAACAATTAAATTTTGTTGTAGTTTTTTGATGGAGCGGAGCGGTTTCGAATTGGTCGGAGCGGGAGCGGAGCGGAGCGAAAAAAAGTGTCGCTCCAAATCCCTGGTTTAGATCAGCTACCATACCATCCACTCCCTTTAGCGCTTTCAAACGTTACACCCAAATTTCATGAAATATTTGCGTGTAACCACAGAAACCGCCCAAAACCACATCTAAATCCAACCCTTTCGTATAGCAACAGGATTAAACACTCCTTCAGATGAATTTCAAAACAGTAATAGCAACCAAACCATCCTCTTTATCTTTTCATCCAGCACAATAATCAAAATAATTATAAATTTTAGCAAACGAAAGTGATTTATGCAATTTAATAAATATGCGCTGATCTTAATCGTTATAATTATCCTATACGAAATTTTACAATATGATTACGTACAGTATGTATACGTATAAAATAGATGGCGGTAATATTGGATACCAGATCCTGGTCATGACCGCGGTAAAGCAAATTACATTTTCAAGAGACGTATAATCGGTCCGATGAAATTGGACGCGGTTATAGGGATGTTTGGGTGTTATTCGCAATATGCAAAAACAAAATTTATATACCATGGTCACGTGGAGTGTCCTGCCGTTTTGGAGCGCATGAGTCGGTATTATGGTAGCTTATTAGGCAACGAGTAAAACCCTACACATAAACAAATATGATTATATATATTTCAAAATAAAGCCTTCTTCGATGCAATCGAGCTATAGCCGAAACAGATTGCATCGGGGGTCTCAATGTAGGCAGGACGAAGATTAGATGGACGACATTATTATGTGAGATGATTCTGATTCGGTTCGCCACAGAAGATGGGAAGCAATACAAGCCAGGAAGAATTTTCCTTGAATCGAATAACGCTTTTTTTTTCCTTCATCCGTTTCACGTCTTTTGAAGTATAGACGTGTATGGGGCAAAATGTCATCAAGCGAAGCCTTGCCAATCTTGATTGGTTTTTAGGAGCTTCTCTCTTTTTCATTTCCATCATCCCCTTTACAAGCGGGCAACATCAAAGACACGATTTTTTTTCCATGGACCGGCGAGTTAAGCGCATACATTCAATATAGTAGGGATACACGTATGCGGCTGTTTTCAGGCCTGAACGATTCGCTACAGTCTTTCGTTGAGCAATATGAACGTCTCTATAGACGAGTTAATCGTTTTTTATGATCCTTCTTTTAATCTTCTTATAGTCCAGGATTTAAGAAAATTAAGAATTTTCAGAATAAATTTCTTGTCATATTTGGGATTATGTTTTCAGTATGCATTCAATTTCTTTTAACGCAGGGATACTGGGAAGCTTGTGCAAATTAAATGAAGATGGTAATATTTTTCGGTTTTGATGCAAGCTACTATTATGTTACAAAAAGGATTATAAATGATAAATTTAATATCCTAACTATGAACAACATTGGTATAACGGTGAAGTTTATACAAAATTTCGTATGAAAGGTTTGTAAATCATATACAGGGACGTAGCCAGGAGAGGGGTCCATGGTATCAGGACCCCGCCCGAAATGTTCTCAAAAGTAATCGAAATTTTCGTGATGATAATATGAAATTTTAAACAATGCACCTCATTTCATTTCAGCTATAGAGTTTCTAGACATCAATACCCAGTCGCTTAAATGGCAATCAGTTTCCCTTTAAAGTCGTAATAGCTTAAATCAATACTAACTGATCCAGTACTTTCGGTTTATTAGTTGAGTTGCTTTGTGTAGAAAATGAATACTCATCCAGAAAAGAGTTCACTTTATCATTTATAGGAAATATTTGCAAATTTTCCTTAGTGGTTCAAATGTTCCACTACAAAGATCCTGAGTCTTGCTACGGATTCATATTGCGGCACGTACTTTAGCCACAGATTGCTGCATGGTTCCTGAGCGTTGCGTTAGTGGGTTATTAAATATTGGCGTTGGCATATATGATGTTTGACACAGTGGTTTTCGAATGACGAGAATACGTCATTATTACACAAATTAACCATCATTGGCATGAATTCCAAATTACGCATTTGGACCATCATTTGCTCACAATCAACAGGAGACGCCTTCTGTTGTAAAATTGAAGAACAAGAATTTTTCCAAAAAATTTTTATCAGTCTTTACACAGATCTTTTCAAATTCTTTGAGAAAAGTTTGCCCTCAAATTATTGAACAGAATATTCATCAAAATATCGCTATTGTGAGGGACATTTTCACCATTTAGGTACACACACGTCAAGAGTAAATGACGAATTAAAATGACGGAAATATATGTGGCACTCCAATTTCAACCTTTCCTTTCATCATCTTGATGGATTTTCTTCATAATGACTTTGCTATCTCTATATGCCATTATGGTCCAACCGACGAGCTGTGCCCTTGAAGAAGTCACGTGTGTGGGTCGGATCCAAGCAAAAAATAATAATCCAAATAGCCGAATAATGCAACCACAATCGTTGATTCACTTTATTATTGGAGGGCACTTTTTTAATTCTGCAAATGCAGACGCAAAAGGCAGCTAAAATGACATACAAGTTTTCATTCAGCGATCTTAACAAAACCTGAAAAAAATATACTTTTGTATTGTCTAACTCTAAATATAACAAGATAATGGACCTGGAATGGCCGCGGATTTGGAAATGACTGTCGCCTGTATACGCTCCAACATAGGGCAACTCATCGAAAGTTTAAGGGTGACAATCTTTTCCAACTAAATTTATAAAAAATATAAACCGAAAATTTTGTACCCAGAAAATATTTGGACCCCTTCCGAAACAAAATCCTGGCTAGGTCCCTGTCATATAAACATATAAAAAAACATAAAAAATTATTCTCTTTATCAGTCGTCTGCAATGAACTCATAGACATAGACCATAGAGTTTCTGTGGCGCCAATCGAAATGTCGAGTATAAATTTGTAGTGAAATATGGGCCGCAACATGCTTGCAACTTTCAGCAAAATATGGAGCAAAACATGCTCTTCATCACTTCTTTATTTTTTGAAGAAAATTTAACCCTTTTGCGCTTGGTCCCCATCTAGGATTTTTTTTCATGGGTCGGATGAAAAACTGACTCCTCCGTTTGCGATTTTTTTGTCGTAGGTTGTCGTAGGTTGTGAAACTATAAATCGACCATCAAATGTTAAATGAAAAATATTTGGGTGTTTCGGAATCAATTCTTAGTGCTTAAAACTAAAGGACATAATTAAATTTAAATCAAAAGTTCCGCGATATTATAGTTGCGTTAGATAAAATTGTAAAAAAGTGAAACTTGGAACAATAAAAAGTGCGAGTTTCGAGTGGGATTCGAACTCACGATCCTATTCGAAGATAGAGGAAAAACTTCCTCAAACGACGGCCAATAAAGTAAAGAATACACTCAAAATAACGGTAAATTTATTATGAAAATCTAATTAGAAGAACCGGCTATTAGTATTTCTTTTCTTCTTACTTTTTTTAAATATATGAATAAAATTTACTCCTTTATTTTAACCCATTTTTCTTCAAATTCTTCAGTTTCTGATAAATTCTACAATAGTTGGAACAAATATGCAGCGATTCTATTCGTCCCGTGAAAAGTGCCTATAATATTAAATGTGCGCTGCTCTATGTGCTATATTTTAAAAAATTAATTTAGGTTTTAGTTAGTTTTTGTTGTAGTTTGTAGTTTTTTCAATCGTTCATATTCTCAAAAGTTTTCGAATTACATGATAGGGGACTTTTCGTTTTTTCGTATGGTCGAATTCGAAAGTCAATTCGTTTTCGAGTTACATGATAACAAGTTAGCGATTTCCAAAGTGATTCCTAATGAATCGAATTACTTGATAGATTTCGTGTCTCGACGCGATAGATTCAAAGAAATGTAATTATAAAAAATCATTGGAAAACTCACATACTAATTCAAGTACACTCAGAGAAAAACCAACATTTAAAATCAAATACGAACTACTTTGAAATAAGATTACTATGCAAAAAGAGTTGTTTTTAAAAAATAAATACGAAATAGCTTTGATTCAAATTCTTTCATTTTGATTCATTATATTTTCACATTGATTTTACTTTTGACATTTGTATTTTCACTGAAAAAATCATTTGCTAAAAGCAAGAAAAAATACAATAAAAAACAGCCCAGGAAGATTTTCTCCTGATTTATGATGTATTTTCTTGTTCCAAGAAAAGTCTTTGCTTAAAAGCATTATTTTAAGCGGAAACTTTTCTTGGAACAAGAAAATACATCTTAAGTCAGAAAAAATTTTCTTGGAACAAGAAAATACATCTTAAATCAGGAAAAATTATTCCTTGGCTGTTTTGTATTGTATTTTTTCTTGTTTTTAGCAAATGATTTTTTTTTTCAGTGAAAGAACCATTATTTGTTCTGCAAAATGTCCAAATTATTTTGTTTCAAAATGTGTCATATTTGATTTTATAATAGAGAGTTTTAGCTTATCGTTTGAAATAACGCGACATAATTTGACATTCCATGCAAAAATTCGCTTGCTTACCGTATACGAAACAATTATCTTAATTTTGCATGTCCCAAGTAGGCATGGGTGTATTTCCGTGTATTTGATGTTCTGTAAACAGTCAAAAGTGTCGTGTCGCGATTTTGATTTGTAGTGTCGTGTCTGTTTAAAAGTTTTGTTTACGGTACGCACGCGAGTTTTTCCATTGTGATTTCGAATAATGTTTACGGTATTTTGAACGTTAGTGTAAAACTCTCTAATGACTTTGCAATCAAAGGAACACAGTTTAATTTCAAAGTAGAAAACAGTAGAACTTAAATTGTTTCGCAATTAAAACAAAAGTTACGATAACACTTGAGTTCAATTCGTGTCGCGTTTAGTCCGCTTTTTTTCAATGTGCTATTTATGGATTTTGCTCCAAATGTATGGTAATTCCTTTTTCTGTATTTCGGACGAAACGCCAACTGTCATTTATTTCTGGTAATCACTCGCAGTCGGTCGGCAACAAGTGGTAAAACGATGTCACAATGTACGGTGTAAATTCCAAACTTCATCACATAGTCTGGTTGGTGTAGTAGGTAGTGCGTTCGTCTACAAATCAAAGGGTCCCACGATCGAGTCCCACTGTAGGTAGGTAATTTATTATGCATTTTAGAGCGAAAAGAGATGAATGAAATGTCGTCAACACATATGGAAGAAGTCAATGCTAGTTATACAAACTCATTTATGAGTTAAATGTTGTTTCCCTGTGAAAATTGTGTTTTTTTTATCCCAAAATTATCGATAATTTGATGCAATTTAAATTAAATGAAAGTGAAGTTTAAACTTAATCGCCGCCATTTTGAAACAAATCGATATTTTTCGAATCAAAATTGTAGGTATACGTTTTTATTAGTAAACGTGTTTGAAACAAAATGGAAAAAAAATTGAAATCTATCCTTTTTGAAACAAATGCTTCTATTTATTGACGAAATAAAGTGAAACGTATTTGAATCAATAAAAAACGTCAATGGCGCCAAATCATATATGAAAATGCAACGTTTTTTCTCTCGGTGTAGGTACTTGCTTCCTATTTTACTTATGTTCGCTTTTACGAGTAATACATACTATTTTTATGTTATAAAATATTCGATTTCTAAATGAAATGGTATCACCGTGAACGAATTCAGTTTATGGTGTTTTTCGAACTCACCCATATGTCGGACTATGATCTCACTCAGATATGGTAAACGAGTACTCATTTATGTGGATAAATAACACTGGCGAGCGTGCCGTTGATCCCAACACCCCAACAAAAAAAAAACAGTTACGATCTTGGAAATTGGATGTCACTAACACATCTGCGGCCTTAGTCCAATGTTGGACTGTCGCGCCTGTTATTTATTAAGTGAAATGTTACATTCACTTTGTCATGAAGTTAGTAGCGCGTTGAAGGGGAGTCGATTGGGGAATGTCCGTTCGCTTGTTGCAACGCGTTCTACTCAGCCAGTGGCGCAACCACGGGAGGGGCTAAGGGGGCTAAAGCCCCTCCCAAAAATTGTAAAATGAAATATGAAGCATTTCCTTTGCAAATTTTATACAAACATATGAAAAACTATTATTAATAATATTTTTCTTTAAAATATACTAAAAATTAAAAAATTTGGAGCATAGGTTCCTCGCCAATGTCGATGGTCTGTGCAGGTTGCAATATAGGCCAGTCAATTACCGATTTTAGGTCGCAAAAAAATGCTCGGGTCTGGTTTTTTGGGATATTGTTAGGATAGATACCAGAAGTGTACCACTAAGTTTGCAACTTCGAAAAACCTGTGCTAACCCCGTGACCCTCAAAAAACCTCAAAATTTTCGGACTTTTTTCATATTTTTGTTTGTAGTTTCTAAAAGGTGCTTCCTACAAGTAAGTCGTCCACGGCACTTTTAAAGCTAAGAAAATCTTATTTAATTTGAATGTAACTCCAGCTTTGTAAGTGCAAAGGATCCCAAGATACAGCACTTTAAAAAATGTGATTTTTTTGTAAAAAAAAGTCCGAAATTGTATTTTAGGAGGTTTGTATGACAGCCCTATGACGTAATGTTCTGATTCCATCCATTCCTAGATATGTTTTGAGGCTTTACTAGGAACACATTTGTGTGAGGTTTGGTTAAGATTGGGTCATAAAAAAAAAAGTTTTTCTTAGAAAAACCTGATTATCAGGGGTTGGTTTGTATGACAGCCCTATGACCTAGTGTTCCGATTTCATCCGTTTCTAGATATGTTTTGAAGCTTTACCAAAAAACACATTTGGGGGAAGGGTGGTTAAGATTGGTCCATAAAGAAAAAAGTTTCTCTTAGAAGAACCTAATTTCCAGAGGTTGGTTTGTATGACAGCCCTATAACGTAGTGTTCCGATTTCATCCGTTCCTAGATATTTTTTTAGGCTTAACCAGCAACATACTTTCGTGAAGTTTGGTTAATATTGGTACATCAAGCAAAAAGTTTTTCGTAGAAGAACCTAATTTTCAGGGACAGCCCTATGACCCCATGGTCTGATTCCATTCGTTCCGACATATATACAGCTAAGGAACTGGTTTATAACTTCATGTCACATGACTTTCTCCGTAAAATGCGCATTTAAGCCGATATTCAGCTCGGAACATACTGAAATTACAATTTCGAACTTTTTTTCAAAAAACAATGTTTAAAGTGCTGTATCTTGGGATCCTTTGCGCCTACAAAGCTGGGGTTACACTCAAATTAAAGAAGATTTTCTAAGCTTTAACAGTGCAGTGGACAACTTACTTGTAGGAAGCACCTTTTAGAAATTACAAACAAAAATATGAAAAAAGTCCGAAAATTTTGAGGTTTTTTGAGGGTCATGGGGTTAGCACAGGTTTTTCGAAGTTGCAAACTTGGTGGTACACTTCTGGTATCTATCCTAACAATATCCCAAAAAACCAGAGCCGATCAATTTTTTGCGACCTAACGCCTTATTTTTCGGTTTATTGACTGGCCTAATATTCTTACCAGAATTTTAGACACATCGTTGTGCTAAAAAGAGAAAACACACTGGTCTGAAGTAACATTTGTAAAAGAAAAAAAATCTTCAAAATGAATGCTAACAAAAAATTGAACTCGATTCAATTATTGCATCCTTCAATCTTATATCGCCAGTCGCCATCGTATCAATTCAAACCCGAAATCAATTGGTTCTTTGCAAAGTAGAGTCCTCTAAGAGTTTCCATTGCTATTTTGCCTGGGAAGGTTCTTTGCAGTCATTAGCCCAACTTCGGTCCAGTATTGGTTTGTCACTAAATTTTTATTTTTTGTTGCACATTTTACTAATTTTGCTCTGATTGTGGTTAATGAATCCGTAACTTGGCAAAGTGTTATTATTGGCATTTGACGCTGGCATTTGGCATTTGACGCTGCGAAACATTTTATATCGAAAACAACCTCAATGCAACGGCACTACTGCATAATGCTATATGAAAAAAAAACACCGTCCCCTAACTTGCGGCAGCAACATCAATATATGTGGATGAACTTAGCCCCCTCCAGGACAAAATCCTGGTTGCGCCGCGCCACTGTACTCAGCCAGTTTTAAAGCCATCGAGCTGAAATTTGAATCCATGAAATCGGACCATGGAAACATTTTTAATATACAGTACATACTTATTTAGTATTTATAATTTTGAGTGGATGAAAGATCGGGTAAATAAAAGATAGGACAACAGGAACGGTCATTCTGCCTGCATCAATTTGAAGAGCTACACTTTCCTCATATGTCAATAAGAATCAGGAAGATATGGCAAATATCGAAAATTTAATTTCCTGCTTTTGACAATATTCGTAACATCAGATACCGAATTTATATGTGTTTAAAACCACAACCCTCATCGATTTTCTATCAGTTTCGGTCAATCAATTTTTTCTTCGCCATCATATTCATGGTCGAACGAGACGAACAATGCAAACATGGAAAATCTGTTCAGCTGACATAAACACGTGCTATATGGTGTCATCGTCAAGTAAACGTTCAACATTTCAACCAAAGACACCATGCACCATGATGGTATGATGGTTTGCTGTTGCGCCAACTCCAAATCATTTCGAGCACGAAAACAAACACAACAACAATAACGGCAGAATAACCATAGGCCAAAAATGTCAAAATCAGTTCCCCAACTTTTGCATTTTTTTACGCATAGTGTTATATGGGGAAAAATCGAAATAAATAATAAAAAAAGCGATAAAAAATTATTTCCAGTTCATAAAAATGCCGGCGTGCAAAAATCAATTCGTCGCTATGATAGATGATCTGCTGCAATCCCGTTGTGATATTCAACGTCCACGCAACCAATAAATATGAGGGTGAATGCATGCATTTTTTTGTATCGGCGCAAAGGACATACGTGATGATCTATTGACTTTACTGTGCGGTTATGCGAAAAAAATTTCAGAGTTGCGTGAAAAAATGGTCAATATATTAAATTCCAGCTTATATTAGGATATGTATTTTAATGAGTATAGTAGAGCATCGATTATTCGAATATTCGATTAACCGAACAGGGGACCAAACTTTTTTCTGGAATGATGATTTTAGAATTTTGAAATTGCAGATTTCGTAATCTGTCCCAATAATTTCAACATTTTCAAGTGTCTGAAAGATGCAATATGTCCACATCAGCATCTTTCAATTACATACTTCGAATTTTCTTTTTCGTGGAATACTTGTGGTTTCGCATATTTTCAGCTTGTCGCTTAAATGAGGTTTTTTTGGGCATTCGTCTCGATTAACGGAACTTTCGGTTATCCGAATCTTCCCTGTTGACATTAGTTCGGATAATCGACGTTTTACTGTATATGCCTGTTTTCACTAAAACGTGAATTGAGGAGGACTGTCGGTGATGAGATAATTTTTAGCTAGCGAATTTAATTTTTTTCATAATATTGATTATGTGTTGGCTGATTCGTATCAATACAACTATAAACATCTCACGGATATTAAAATGAAATATTGTCGTAACGGTAGCTGATAATACACAATACTTTGTAGAGTGTTATAAAATTATTGTATAGGGTATAACCGTGTACGCAATACGCAGTCGTAAATTCACAGCCAATAAATCACCAACCCAGCTATATGCGTTCTGGGAGAGAAGATTTTTGGATGCGTCCCAACTATCCATCGTAAAAACAACAAACCATAATTCATATTTTTAGCCGAAACAACTTCATTCCACCGAGAAATCATAACAATACCATTTTTCGAGGATTTCCCTATCGGTCCAAATGAACTTCCAGCAAATATAGAATACTCCGGTAGATATATACATATGAAAATAGGGTTTCGAATCAGCTTTATTTTCTCCGACATACAGTACAGGACATGAAAGGGGTGGACCTTGCGTAAATGGAAACCGATCGTCCTATAATGCATCTCTTTTGTTCCGGAAGTTGGACAAGTAATGCATGCGACAATGTCTCTAAGAAAAATTTATGTAAATGCTCATATAACGAACCATAGAGTTCCGTATTTGAATTCGGAAGACGAATGGCCTTTTTATAACTGGAACTATGGTCGTGTTTTTGAGGGAAACCTCTAAAACAAAACCGAAAGAATAGATATAATTTATTGAATTACGCGGAAAACCATAAGAAAGAATATGCGTGAAATATGTGCAAAGTAAACATATGATTATGATGCATTACGGTACGACATGTCGCTGCAGTTAAGGGTTGGGTTTACAAATAGCAACAGATAAAAATATTACGCTATGGGATATGCCAAAGCCATCTTAATACAAGCCCGGAAGCAGAACACGGTCATATCCTTAAACGTCAAATCATAGGCTTGAGCAGATGGAAAATTTACATTGCGGTAAAGGCAAATCGGGTTGGGTCGCGGCAAATTTTACACGAAAAGTATTGGTTCCCGGTCGATTTTCGTCGCAAAAAGTTCAATGTGTGGAGAATTGAAGTATCTAAAATGCAGTGAAAGAAAAAAATCCCGACAAAAAGTGAATTTTCCACGTGTTTTCGCGATTTATATCAGAGAAGACACGGTTTTTTTACATGCGCCGTGCTTGTGTTAGTGCGTCGTGCAACGTATATACGACATGTTCATAGGCTTGATTTGTGTGCATGTATTGCTGCTTCCCCGCGTTCTAATTAAGGTGGCTTTGGGCTATGCTAATAAATAATTTACATTCCACGTCTTTTTGAACAATACATGAATGGTATAGACATATGGAACGTATGATGCATGCAAACACATAATATATACAATTTTCAACACAAATTCACATTTTTCTCAACTCAAATTAACTATTACATCAATCATCTTTGTCAAATCGTTAATTTGACTAGTTAATTTCATTTGCGAAAGCGTTGATTTGACTTTTTAAAGCGTTATTGGTGAAATTGTTAATTTCATTTGATGAATAGTTCATTTGTGTCAAGAAAAGCGTGAATTTGTCTTGAGAATGGCATACAAAATAAAAAACCTACAACCATTATTTTTTCAAATAGTTGTCTATTTAAAACAGAAAATTTAGATTTTGAAAATTCCAAATTTTCATTTTGATTCAATTTCTCATAATTCTTCTTCTCCATGTCATTATTTTCAATCTTAAAAGGCAATTAAAATCATACCATACGCTCAAATCATCGTCCAGGTGAACTTAGCTATCTACACAAAGGTGTTAACAGCTGTCTCTCCCTAACTCGCGACACTAAGGATCCGTAAAAAATCAAGACACTCTTTAATGTGTATCCTGTATTCAACAGCTCCTTAGCAACAATTATTATTGTTACGCACAAACGAAGATAAGGTCATAATTTATTTATTTCGATAATTTATAGCACATGCATCATCCATATAGCGTGTAGCATTTTTATGAATTGTTCGTCTAACATCCCGAGAAAACCAAGACACCACATGAACACATAAATAATAAAATTGTTTATGGCAAGCGACGAATAAACGACACAGAGTCTATACGAAGATGAAGAAA
The DNA here is from genome assembly GCA_949715475.1 of Microchrysa polita. NCBI lineage: Eukaryota > Metazoa > Arthropoda > Insecta > Diptera > Stratiomyidae > Microchrysa > Microchrysa polita. Next base: position 84,304,538 of record OX454418.1, on the reverse strand, counting down.
AAGGTGTTGACTATAAAAGAGCAAGGACAATACGCAAAGGGATATTTTTGGTGTGCGTCTATAGTAGTTAATGTACTACATAAAAGATGGTCCAAGACAAGAGAAGGTGGGGAAGAGCCTGAAATTCGTTTCTTTCACAACAGATTATTTTTTTCTCATTAAATCAGCGAACTATAATAATTTTTAAAAGATTTATATCCTTGATCTATAAGTCGTTTTCGTTTCCAGGAGTATTGTACAAATAGGGTACAGCCGTGATGAAATATCGAGCTTAGGTTTTATCAGAAAGAAAAACAGAAATGCTAAAAACCAATGATTGGGTTAAGTCCTTAGCGATTTCATGTCAGTGGTAAATGGTTAGTTTGGTTAAAGTCTGATTTCCCATCGGGGTGGACATATATCTATGCATGTATCGTTTCGCTGTTTAGGGAAACTCGGGGTTAGTACACCACAAAGGTAAAAATACCTACCCATTTGTATTTAAATCGGATGGCAGTTATCAAAACAATATTAATCGTAACAGATATTGGATACCAATAGCATTTCTAGCTAAAGAAATTTTTTGATTTCATTTACAGTTTCGAAATGAAAAATAATTCTTAAACGAGACCGAGTTCTAATCGGGCGAATAGCACGATGAGTGTATACTCTATACCCATGTACAGACCTAGAACGCACGCAAAACCCCAAATATTCAATTTCATATTTTTTATAGGGGAGGGAGGGGTAGATGGGTCGAACCTGGCAGATCATTATTATCTTATTAAGGCATCCAACGGCTACCAGTTGATACTAATTTGAAGTTTTTCGCGACATTCTATCAAAAGATATGGCTGAATATAACTTTGTAGGGGAGGTAGGGGTAGTCGGACCTACTCCACTTTCCATCAACTCAAAGTATATGTCAGAATGAGACATTGATAAAAATTTCAAGTCGATAGCGATATTCTACCGAAAGTTATGGCCGGATTAAAATATCAAGGAGCGGTATTTTGTAAGGGAGGTAGGGGAACCCGTGGTCCGATTTGGCTCATTTTCAATACCGTCGAAGATTTTAGCAAAACAAACATTTAAAATTTAAAACCACTAGCTCCATTACTTCGGGAGTTATCGTGCTAACAGACAGACACACGGACAGACAGACATGGCTTATTCGATTCAGGGACCGACCCTGATCATTTATATATATATACTTTGCCATACCTCCGGTGGCTCCTTTGAGGTGTTACACAATATCGGCGTATCAAAAACAATATACCCTATACCATCTTATGGGTATATGTTATAAATAGAGGCATTCTATCTCGCTTCCACAGAATTTCCATCAATTAGTTGTAGTGTGGGTGTGTTACAGCTGTGATCGTGTGATGCCTATGACACCAATAGACAAAAGCGCTGCAAAAAATAATTTTTACGGAATCATCATTTTTTTAGATATTATATTTTGGTTTTCGATCGGTGCTTATGTTTAACATTGTAACATTGCACACTAATTTCATTTGGTTCGAAATTTAAGACTCTGTGTCAGGACATCTTTACATACAATGATCCGAATGACTGTCGATGTGGCAATTGAATCACTTGTTCTGAAAATCGCAAATGCAATAAAGTATTCGATCCACACTTTTCAGTCAGCGCAGTCACAGTCATTTTTGTCAGACAATTAACTGATAATCTGTCAACTTGTATGGAAAATTATTGCCTGATGACTGAAAAGTGTGGTTCGATCTAAAGGGATGGATAGACGTCGAGAGTGAAATTTATTCCGCTGCGATTTGTGCAATGCAAATGTGTACTTAATGTTGTCGAATATGTCACAAACGCTGGGGAATTTTCGGATAGTAGCTTATGGAATTCCCCGGCGTTTGCGACATATTCCACGACAGTAAGTATACACTTTCATTGAGAAAATCGCAGCGGAATAAAATTCACTTTCGAGGTCTATCCATTCCTTTAAGGCCGAAATTTTGAACAGATTTGGCGTTTATGTTTCGAATTATAGCCGTTACTCTGTAAAATGAATTCATTTTAGTCCGCCTGATAAATTCCTGATTGGATTTCTTCAAATGTCCCATTTTGGTTTATTTCCATAAATTTGTAATATCTTCTTCCTTCCCCACACTACCCTATTCACATGACTCGTACGCAAGATTTTCGTGTGCCGAATCAAATTGTATTGGCTGCGTCAGTGGCGTAGATAAAGGGAGGATCAAGGGGATCAATCCCCCCTTCGATCACACATTTTTTATTATTACTTTAGGTACGTAAAACCAAGCAAAAGTAAAATTTTTGCTGGAATTATTCAACGTGTGTACTGTTTTATAAAAACGTGAAACCATTTTCAGAACTGCAATAGAAAATGTAGCACTTCCGCAAATTTCAATTGTATAATATGAGCGTATCGATAGAATAGAAACACTACAGCACAGGGCTTTATGCTCATCTACTTTTTCACTTTGGATCTGGAGTTTCGCAAAGGAAAGCCCTACTGAAGTAATCTAGTGTCCTGCTAGAAAAATTAAATTTAAGCACTGATTGAAAATTTGTTGCCAGAAAATCTTAATGTTCGGTTCAAAAATTTAAAAATAATGTGGAACACAGAAGTGCACTTTCCAATGGGAAAATATACAGTACATAAGATTATAGAGATTTATTCAGGAGAGTGGAAGCTAATGCGAAAGAAGAGAAAGCGCTGCAAAACTGCTTTCAATTTTTGAGCATGCATTATTGTTTGAACTTATTAACATTTTTTATTTTTATTTTTAAGTTAAAATTTGACGAAAGGTTTTATCGTATATAGCAGGACAAAGCAAGTCTTGATGTCTCTAGTTGTTTGCAATTTTATTGAATTTAGAAGAAAAACTCTCAAAGCTATGACCAGGACTATTTGTTTTTCACTAAATCTTCCACAAAAAAAAATTGTGCGGAAACTGTACGATTCTTTTAAAAATTGGCGCACAGTCATGCAATCATATCTTTCCTACATCATGTTATTCTAGCTCCAAAATATCTCTAAGAATGTTGTAAGTTAACTGTAGAAAAATAAGGTTCATTTTAGCTCGAATTCAATTCAATTCAAACTGCTCCTAAAGTTCTGCAATTTGGTAAAATTTATTCAAATTATGTCAAAATCTATACAAAATTAACCTTAGTTTTCTGCACGTAAGGCATTAAAACTGTTAGAACTAATGGAGCTAGAAAAAAATGATGCAAAGAAGATATGATCGTAAGACTATGCGCCAATTTAAAAAAAAATTGTACAAGCACCTCACCTTGGCAGAGGTTGGAGTAAATTGAGATGGAAAAATTATTTGTTTTTGGGTCAAATCACAAAAATTTAATTTCGAAGCACTGTAAAAACCAAACCGTTTATCCAATTTTAGTGTGGTTAGTTTTATTATTTAGCAATATTTGTTTGCTGAAATAATCATCTTATTTCTCTATTCAAGCTAGTCTAGCTTTGCAGATACTGAGGTTTAAGTCGCGCAAGAAAATGATTTTTTCAAACATCTTCAAATGCCTGTGGTAGCTAAAAGGGTATGTTCGGTACAATTTTTTTTGCATGAGGAATCATATTGCGGTGCGTTTATGCGGTAGTTCCGGGACACCATGTATAGTCTTATGCAGGCAGTAATTCAAAAACAAAGTAACAAACAAAAAACGTAGTTTTCCGGTAAAATGTTTGTAAGTTTTAAAATTCCGAAGCTCAAATAAAAGCATTGAAAATCTAAACAGACAACAGTGTGGAAGACACTGTACCGGAAATCAACATAACTGTAAAATATTTGACCAGCATCAGAGATTCGATCGATTTTCTTCTACAACTTTCTACTGTATGAAATGGAAAAGGAAGTAGTGTGTACCAGAAAATAAAGCTGTCCACAGTGTTTGTGACGAGGTTTTTGGTTTTTGTGTTAATCAAAACTTTTCTACGATTTTTTAAACGAATGTTTAACAGTCCCAATTTTCTACTCACATTTTTGGTATCCTTTTCAAACAATTGGCTGATAGCTAGGGCCTCAAAATTTGTAACAAATATATATAGCTGCTGCGGTGTCTTACAAGTTTGAAAATTTTAGAAATATCTACTCAAGAATTTCTGAGTTATCGGAAAATTTCGATGGTTGGTGTTGCGTGACTCCCAAAAGTTTGGGAACAACTGATCTAACCCATTATAAAGCTCTGATACTCCAATCAGAGTAGCGAAAATTTGTAAGAAACTCGGAATACTGTGGATTCACTAACCGTAGTAAAAAAAAAACCAAAATTATTTATGTAATATTTTCAGGACTCAGTTTGTTTCCGTATGGCAAAATTACTATCTATTTTGCACCCAAATTTGGTAAAAAACAGCTAATTTGAAGTGTGATAAATACAGAAATTGTTATTCTGAAATTCAACATTTGATAACCGTAAAAGTATAAGTAATCTAGGAAAATTATGATCCCTACCTCTCCGAAAAGCTATCTACGCCACTGGACTGCGTAAAATTGAAGGCAGTCCGCAAAAGCCTCTAAGAGCATTAAAAACAGATCAATGTATTTTCGAATTTAAATTATTTTTTGAAAAAAAAGGTGCCGTCTCTCTCCACTCTATGTAATAGTTTCCATACATAAACGAGCCTAGGATGGTATCTGCGTAAAATATAAACTCCATCACTTTTAATTTTTACACAAATTTGCATAGAAAAATAAAGTTGCGAAATCTTCACAATTAGGTAAGCGGTTCTCAAAGTGCGCAATTTCCGAATGTTAAATTGGGTTTGGGTATCCGAAATTTAAATCAGTGAAAAAGTGTCAAATCAGTGGCGGAACAACTTGACTTGTTTCCTTCCCACCAACTTTTGGAGTAGGCCACCCTGATCTAAGTCATGGACAGGGCCACTATCTCCTCGGAGCCTTCAGTTTTGTACAATTTTTATTAGGTATCAACCACTACATCACCTACATCACGTTCGGTGCCCAGACAAGTCTGGTCACTACTCCAAATAAATTCTCGGAGTAGTAATATTCCATACCATGGCATGTGGTTAGTAAGCATAAGATTAGAAAAAATATGTTATGTTAGAAAATAATGATACATGGCTAGAAAATTGGGCCAATCCAACAGACAAGAACAACCGGTAATTGACCTGATCAAAACTTCATTTCGGAAGTTTTCATAAATTTAATTATCAAACTCGGAAATTATGTTTGTATTAATGTTAGCTCATTCTATAATATTACAGTTTCACAAAAAAAACTTGCAAAATTGTCACTATGTATTCGATAAATGCTACACCGTTGTACACCGCTGTACAATTAACAACTTAATGTGACAATACTGCATAAATAAATTGGATATCTAAATTTGGCAGCGAGGTCGATTGCTGCTATTGTGAAAGCGACTATACTTCTTCCAATTGGCATCGCGAGCTACCAATTACCCCGTGTGAATTCCACAGACAGCTGAGACTGTACAGTTTGACGGGTTTGGATATTTAAACCAGTGAATGTTATAATTTCATTTTAATTTAATTTAGATAAAAAATAACTTTACCCAGATGTTGGAACAGTTTTTAATTTGTCTAAGCTCATTTCATAGCCTAAATGATCGATGCCCTCGACTTAGTATTATATGGTGAAATAGGCTGGTCAGTTGATTTGAAAAGTTTTTTCTAGATTTTTTCTTCGAGACAACGGTTTATCGAAAATCCTCCAAACTTATTAAATAATTTAACGCTATTTCCGTAATTTTTTAGGTGAAACTATTTGCAGCGAATTGTTTAAAGTATTTTCAATAGTTTTAGAACCAAAATGAAAGAGAATGACAATCAATTAGGCATTTAATAAATTTTTTGATAAATATAAACACTTAAAAGACGCAAACATTATAAAAATTAAAAAAACCTACGACGGAAAATTAGTATCTTTTCTTTGAAGTTTCGCTTTTTATAGTTTGAAAAATCATTCCCACCGCTTTCGGGCCTATAAATCTGGTAGGCCGCCCACCCCCCCTGTGTCACATGTGCCAATGTCAATGGACTCTAAAACTCCATCGGGAATACACAAAACAAACCAAAGGGTTTTACCCTTCTGTTGATCGAATTGATTTAATATTTTTGACATGCTTCAAAACTTAAAATTAATAATAATTCCTTTAGTCAACGATTCAAAGACAACTGAATACGGTACGGTTGTCAGCCATACCACTTCCTAGCCGCATTGTTAGTTTATTATTCTCAATTATTCTACGATAAGAATATTTCTTCTATAATCTTCAAAATAATAAACTTGCGGCGATTCCGAGTTTGGAAACTCGTTTCTCTATGAATCTCTACATGAAAGAGTGGCGACCGACTGTACCCTACGACAATTATGGCAAAAATTGCTGACATTAACATTATTAGCACTTTTACAATGCCTTCGTATATCCGAATGTGGTCAACGAAGTGTATAATCAAAGCTACTTTCTATGTTGAACAATATACATAAGTAGCGCGGATTTCCCTCTTCAGCTGAAAAATTAGCTACAGGGAAATTCTCATTAAACCCTCCACAGTGTAACAGTCACTCAAAATCATCAAATCTACTCATCTTCCAGTAGTCTTTGTTCTGCACAAAAAAAAATGCAACTCCTCGTAGATTACCAATAATTTCCGTCTCTTTGATTTCAGGGTATTCTGGCTGAAACGAAATGACTTCTTTAGTCATCACAAAGGATTTGACAAATAAGCCTCGACTATGCGCTTTAACAGCTTTTCACATAGCAAAACAATCGCAAACAACGCTGCTTGGTATACATATAGCTACCAGCACATTTCCTTTGGGACAATCTCGCATAAATGACGGCACGACGCTTCAGTGCCAATGTTACCAGATTTATATACACGTTCATGATGATTACTGAACGCCAAACTCGGAACAAAACACAGTCACTATGAGCAATGTTGTCCGCTGTCGAACGCAGAATACAAACAAAGTTGACAGTGTAGATTCAACGCTTTTCACTTTTTATTTTCGTTTGAAGTTTTGTTTTTCACATCACAAAACCTCGCCTGGCTTAGTCGATGTCATCCCATCGTTGACGCCTTCCTGCATCGTTTAGTAGACCTAGCTGAAATCTATCTTGCACCCTTGACTACTCATGTCGGGCTCTAACATCCTGCGGGGACATACGAATACACTCACTCCTCTTGCAAGTGCATCGTGTCGTAAAGATTAATCACTTTGACTAGACACACTGTGGAGTATATGACGACAAAGTGAAAAAAGCGTTGAATTACAGGTACAAAGGTGAGGAGAGAGCACTTTACATCCATGGTTCAGAAACTCTTCCATATCGTTTGTTCCTTTATTTCAGACTCTCTTCAAAGACAAAACGAATGGCCACAAACAAACAGATATGGGGGCAGAGGAGCTGCAATATATTATAGAGACGCGCAGGATATTCTGTTCTGATGCCGACACGGACTTGAGGAAAAGTGATAGTATGAAAAAAGATGCCCAAGTATCCGTGCAAGTGTATGTATACGGGCTGACAATATGAACCTTTATCTGTTGATCATTATCAAACGATTTACCTAGTTTCCGAGTCATTAAATGCAAACATTGTGTAATATTATATTTGGCCAAGTTACTTAGCTATTCACTTTGCTCAAGATGCCCGGCTGATTGAAAGTCCGACGTTTGCATTCACTACAGTCTCTCGAAGTTAATTGACTCGGTCTTTCAAAACGAGTCCTTGAGAGAAAATATGTTTCATGCTACTACCTGAGGACAAGTCGGGCTATATACCTATACATTCCTTGGATTGCGGGTCTAATCATAATGACTTATTTGACCGAAAGGTAAATTTACCTATCTAGAAGATGTCAGTGCAGCGGACATATGGGCAAAATAGTCGTCTAAAAATGTAGAAGATTTTATTGTTGTTAAAAATTGGGTTCAAACGTTTTTTCGCCCCCCCCCCCCTTATATAGCAGAACTAAACTATCATTCAGAAATGGTATCTGTGCTGTTTTTGGCAGCAGTGTCTTACTTTTTTTACTCTAACCTGCCGTCCTGCCAAGATGCCACATATTCAGTTTTTATCCTGCATTGTCCAGTTTTTGGATTTCGAATCGGTATTTTATCAAATAACGAGCAAATTTTGGGAAAACTACGCCTAAACATTCATACGAGTCTAACAAGAGCGATAGGTGACAGGGGAAAGTCAGCCGAGTTTCTTTGGTATTTTCTAATGCTTGAAAAAAAAAACAAAACAAAAGCAGTAAAACAGCGGAAGAAAGGAGCACAATGCATTTTAATTGGGTGAGATCATTACAGAGTAAGTCTCGGCGCCATGTTTTTTTCTGGTTTTCCAGTTTTTTAGATAGCGTTGTCCTGCCATTCTATAACAATATTTGAAACATTAGTCCTGATTTTTAGTTAATATACGACCGTTAAAAATAATTTAAATCGATCTCAATATTGAGATAATTTGAAAAGTGTTTATTGAAGACAACACCAACATCCATTGTCATATTGGATTTGTACAATTCAGAGAGTTCCATCATTTTATGGGGTTCAGCGTGGGGAACGTTAGCTGCAACATGTCAAATGCATGGAACATTTAAAGACTAAAGCAGATCCTGAGACTGAAACGCTGATACATGAAATTTACGTATTGTGGAAATTGGTTACCAAATAAAACATTTAGTAACAGGTATCTGGGAAAGTCTTTCTTTCAGTTTTCATGTTTATTTGCTGATTTAGGGCAGATAACTCGTACATCTTATCTAGTGCCCGTCGTCTGGTTAGTCTTATCATATAGACAAGACGCACACCATCTACCGAAAGCTTGTATTGTACATTCTATTGAATTGATTGATTGTTTACTTTGCATAGTTACGCCATATGCGTTATGATTCTACTGTATCTATAAATTAGAAAAAATCATAACACAATTTCATACGATGGCGTAACCAACCAAATTAATGCATAACTGTACATAGTCAACTAACATTCAATTCAATACAATCTGCAAGCTTTCGAAAAATGGTGTGCGTCTTGTCTATACGACAAGACTAACCAGCCGAGATTAGTACATAAGATGTACAAGCTATCGGCTCTTAGTTTTGTTCAGTGGCGGATTTACCAGTAGGCTGAGTAGGCTGGAGCCTAGGGCGGCAGATTTTACAGGGGCGGCAAATTTGGAGCAAATAACAAATTTCAACGCCATGGTATATACCACTTATTCTTCTCGTGAAGTGTGTTTGTACCTCAGTGAGACGCATAAGTGAAGAACTATTTGTTACCGTTATCCCATAGCTTTAAACAACGAAAAGATTTATTATTAAAGACGAAAACCGAAAAGGCCTCTTATAATTTGCTTGCAGGCTCAAATTCACAACAAAGCTCTTTTGTAGGGGTTTTTAGAATTTTTTTTCGAAAAACCCTTATGAAATCGATTTGGTCCGTCCGTCTGTCTGTCCGCCAGTTCACTTAGAATTTGGTAGGAATGTGTAGAATGGTAACAGTCATCGGCACGAATACCTTAGAAATTGATAGGGCACCGTTCCGAAGAGGTAACTTTTTTATTTCTTATCGGAGATGGGCGTATGGATAATCAAATCAAAGGACTCGCACTCATCGAGTCCTTTGATTGGATTTATATCATATCTGTTACTTTTTTTCCAGTTTAAAGTAACGGTAACGAAGTTTTGGGCGTTTGAAGTTAGCTTAACTAACTAAATTACGATATCACCTCGGTTTTTCTGAACAGTTATGGGGGTACCGATATGAAACTTTACAGAAAGTTAATATGAGCTGATACACGTTAAATATTAAGTCTGCTTACATTTGGTAAGAAAAAGTAAACAACAGTTAATTTGTGAAATTTCAATTTGTGCGTGTGTAGCCTTTAGGTCTGAAAATATGAAAATTTTGATGAGGGTTCTTATGAAATGGCATGAGGAATATGTCTGCAAATTTTCATTCGAATGACTTTATCCAAACCGGAAAAATAGCAAATCTAATATTTGGTAAGGCCGTTTCACAATAGGACATCGCCTTAAGCATTAGTTCCCTGCATTATCTTGTGACTGGATCAAACAATGAACATGAAATTTAAAACTGTAAACTTAAAAGTGACGTTGATAGAAAAGTATTTGAAATTGTAGTTTCAAATCCTGATTTGAAGTTTTGTCATTGCAGTTGGAGTTGTTCTTGTCAATATGTTTGTAAAATTTGTATGGAAGGTGAGCTGTTCTGTCCTCTACTCGACTCAATAAAAAAAAATCAAAATCATCAGCAAAAATGCGTCAAAATGAAAGAAATATGGAATGTTGAACTGAAGTCTAAAAATTTACAAAAGCTTGTAAAATAGGTGGCTAATAATATGTTCAGAGTGCACGAAAACACGTGATTTGGGCCAACATTCAAAAATAGATTTTTTCAATGAAAATGTGTAAAAACCCAGGTCCCAAACTTGATTTCCCTATTCAGCACATTTCGGCTCAATCCGATATTTTAACTGACACCCGAAAAAAATTGTTCAGTTTGGTGTGTTGCCACTTTTCCTAATTTTCCCAAAATCTTATTTGGATGGTCAGTTTAAAGTTACCAGCGCATTTTTTTTTAACTTAGAACGATTTATAGGCAAAATAATAATGTTGGTTTTCATATGAAATCACGAATAGTGCACTGTGAACAATTTTCGGTGATTTCTGAAAACGAACGGCGAAATCAATTGGTTTTCAACCACTGTGAACATATTATTATGCAAGATTAAAATAAATATTTTACAAACATATAATTTGTATATTTGTTTAGGGCAGCCATTTTGGGCAAGCAAAATATTTATATCCTTGGTGAAGTGGTTTTGTCCCGAGATTCGGTTCAGAAAATTGGTATTGGCTCTGCCGAAACCGATAGTCATTTGCTACGTTTGCAACATAATTCGTTCGCAACCTTTCAGATTATGGGACAAGAGGATCCTGAACAAATATTTATTTTAAGAAATTCCCCGATTCTTTGGTGAGAAAATAGTAAATTTCGTATAAATTGCAATTTCATCCCAAGTACCCGATTTTTTGCCAAGTTTTACTGGTGCATGCGTTTGTTTCACACCACATCACAAACTAATTTTTGCTTATTTAAAACCACATTTCTATCCGAAGTTTACTTATGTTTTCTGCCTAACTATTTTTACTACCAAGGTTGTTTGGGGTGACCTTGGATAACCGGATTAATATTCTGATCAGCTGTTTAAAATTTGACGGAAATTAACTCGAAAAGAAGTTGTTACTGACGGATCAAACAAATTTTGGCTTTTAATTTCTTGTTTTTTAATTCGATTGATGTACTTTGTCGAAAAATTTCATTTTTCAAGGATGCCGAGGTCGTTAGTGACTCAGATTTATAGCCATATTTTAAAAGAAATATTTGTGTAATCAAATTTGTAAAATACTCGTACATTTTTGTAGATGTTTCCGTATTATTGATCCTGCGCCCCGCTCAAACTGAAAGATGGTGATATTTTTTGGCCAGGGCTTGACACCCTCCTCGTAGAGCTTGGTAGGGCGGCAAAATGTCAACAGCCTACTAGCGGCAATTGTGTAAATCCGCCACTGGTTTTGTTTACTTGTTTTGCCGGAAACTCAGTTACGGGAAAAATTATTGGTTAGGCCAAGAATGTTATAGTTTCGATCAGAGCTTATGAAACTTAAAGCTTGAAGTACATAGCAAACGTTGTCGGATTTCAACTTACTAAGTGTATGTCATACAATGCTACAGTAACAGTATCTGCTTTTTCACGATAAAGTCAGGAAAATCTCTCTTTTCAATTATTTAGAAAGCTTTGCAATTACTGCACAGTTTTGAAGTCAAATAAAATAATATAAATGACTCATCCTAGTTCCTTCAAGTACTTTTTGGTAAGTTCAAGCATTGTGTGGTTTTTGCACACTATGGAAAAACGTCATGTCACCTCTACAGACAAGACACAACAACTCAAATCTTATTTGAAAACTAAAAATTCGTGAACGAAAAATGTGAATTTCGACTCAAAACTGTCGAGGGTATTGGCAATAGAATGGGCTCAGAAGTTGGACCACAATATTGTTCAGGGTGCCTAAAAAATTTGACACAACGACAAGTACCTCACCATATTTGCTATTCAGCTGCTATTGAAATCATTCTGCAGCAAGGTGAAGCTGCAGAGTAATGATCTTCCAATAGCAACTGAATAGCAAATATGTGACGTGAATTGGTAGTCACGCGTGATCTGTAAAATTATTAAAGTTAAATTATGAAAAGACCTCCGAATGAATCACAATACAATTACTTCCATAACTTTTCAATCTAACTGATAAGATCGATTGATGATCCCTAGGTAGTCTAGTCAGTCTATGTTTTTAGGGAGGTTTGCTTTAGCTTTTGCCAGATTAGGCTGTGAGTATTTTCGGAACTAAAAGGTTCAACGCCATTCATGATGTGTCAGTTTTCTTTATTGGAAACAAAATTAATTACATTCAAAATTAAAATGCAAACCAAAGATAAAATTCCAAGTTGGAAATATTTTGCTCTTTCGTCAATTAGTGTCCAAATACCTACGAAAAAAAGGACATAACTAAAATCAGAAATGCAAATCCGTCTTTGCCGTATCTAACCTCATCCGACATCTATCCAATGTTGTTACTGATGATTACCATCAGTCAGTATAAACGCACTTGGAAAAACTTCATTAAAATTTAGGGGGATCTGATGAAGTTGGAGTTTGTCTATATGAACATGTAACCATGATTACATAATCTGCTTCCTACTAAGTACGTTTTGAGTGTATGCTCTTCATAGACGTTACATATTTATCAAACGGATAGGCTATGTTACAAGTCTGTCAAGGATTTCAATTGGCTGTGCTGTGCGGCTAGAACTCTCAAAGACAACATTATGTTATACTTGAGTTTTGACAAAAAGAAGGAGTGAAGCAGCCTGCGCGGTACCTATCATATAAAATATTCTAAGTACCTTCAAGATGATACTCTTGTGTTGATTAGGTTGCAAGTTATAATATTTTGTTTGTTTTAATATTCTATGTGCATCAAGGCAAAGTTAGGTTACTTTGTTAAATAATTCCCGAGTAGTTAGCGAAAACGGGAACAACTAATATGTGGATTACAAAAGGACTTTGACGGTTAATTACAAAGTGAGACAGCTATAGTTATCGATATTGACATTCATTCGAAAGCTAATGGAAATTAATTATACACAAGAGTATCGATATGGTATCTGGGCAATACCTAGTTGATATACATTAGAGCGTCGCTTTTCCGAATACCGATTTTCCTTTAGCTTCATTAGTTCGGATAATCCACACTCTACTACACTTCTTCATATATACGTACTCGTATTCTTTTAAATTTAATTTTCAAAAAAATATTTCGTTTTCATCCTATCAGGGCATCATATCATACTTTAGTCAGCCAGACATATAAAAGTTGTGAAAATACTCAGCAAACTAAATAATTCGTAACGGACTCGTAATCGATTCATTTTTACGAATTGCGAATCGTTTTTGAATTCATAAATGATTCGTTTCTGATTCATCGAGCTGACTAAAATTCCACTCGGTTACGAATCGTGAATTAAGAATCGAAAACGAATTGTTTTTCCAGATTATTTACGAATAATTTTGTGAATTGCTCACGAACGATTTTTGAATATATATTTCGCCTTGGTTTTCTGAGCTGGAAATATATATACATAACAAAATATTTGTTTATACTATTTAAATACTATTACTGAGTAAAAACCAATTGACTCGCAAATCATTCGGAATACAACGAATCGAAAAAGAATTGTGTTCAAATACAGTCGAGAACGCATAACTGCAAAAAATGCATTTCTACAAAGTTTTTGAAAGCCTCATGATTTTTTACATTTTCATACAAAATTGTCTCGATAAGTGCAAGACGAATAAGTGCAAATTTCGCTTAAGCGCAACGGAAATGTATGAAATGTAGAGCATGCGCACACGTAAACTATGCAACGGATGAGTGCAAGTTACGATTTTCGTGTCGTGCATTCGTTTTGCACGTAAGAATACTTCTTTTCTCACGAATATTGAATTTTCTTACATCTGAAGGGGCATCCTAAATTGTGGACATGGTGAGAAAAATTGCGATGTACGGACTACTGTAAATTTTACAAGTGAATTAAAATCGAATCGCGGAAATACTGGTGCCTATCGGGTTGGTAAAATAGAATACATACTATGAGTGGCTCGCTTATTGACATAATGGCATATTTGTTCCATTACCTATAAATAAACTCTAACGAGAGACATAAAAAAAAAAACAGGAAAGAGTGGTAAAATATTATTTACACAAGCCTGCCCATATGTACCAAAGAGCAAAGAGTACAGTAATCATTAGAAGAGCGCGACCTTCTTGGAAAAGTGCTTGTCAATTTTGGTTGAAATTCGTCAAGCGTCGCAGGTCGTCTACGAGCGTGTCAAAGAGGTTCATCTAAAGGGCGGGGACTCAAAGGCGCCGAAACAGGGGGACAGTAGCGGGGGCACCTTCAATATTTTGGCTAAAGAGGCAATTAGTACTACATATATTGCACTATATTAAAAATTAAGAATAATTTATATTATATTTTTATACATATACAATGTACTCGTACATATTCAATTTATTATTCTTATGCAGACATGTCAAACATGCATGCGGCGCATCACATAGTCTTGTGCAGCCCGTGAACAGGCTGAAGAGACACATTGTATCGGCACAAAAGCGCTAAAATTAAATATTGGTTTTGAACTAAAGTCTAAGAAATTTACTATAACTCGTGAAGAAGCCGGTGGCGTGAATTTAAAATCTTCTTCTCTATTTTAATTCTACAAACAATTTGCTGACGGTGAATTGGTGCAGCTTATTCAGCTTTACCATAGGAAACATTTGTTTCACCACATAACAATAAATGTTTGTCTGTTTTTAGCCACCTTAATATCCGAAATTTGTTTATGCGTTAGCGATCAATTTAGGCTCTCAAGGGTGTTTTGGCCTACAGATATTTACTGTGCTATAGTGTTTTGATCAGTTGTCCGAAATAAATTCTCAAAGAGTGGTTACTGATTAATTTACAAAATCTTGTTGTTTTAACATTTTCTAAATATTATTATATATTTTCCATTTTCCTTGTCAGAAAACCGTGCCGATGGTAGAGAATCTCACAGTAAGATTGAACTGCTATGCTCGATTTCGATTTTGATGAATATGCTGAAGCTACATGTTGCGCCAAAATAGCTGATCACAAATAAATCGAGCACAGCATCATCAAAAACGTCGTTCAGTGCTTTACGACGTCTTTAAAACATGGCTACATACAACAATGACACAAAAACGTCTGACACATCTAATCCTTCTCCACACGGTAACAAATTTTGGGATAAAAGATGAAATTATTTATACCATTTTTAATATAAAGTTATATATGCCAATTTTAGAATACATTTTTATAACGTTGAAAGTATAAAGTCAGTGTATACCAAAAATGGTATAAATTTTATCAAAGTTCTTATGAACTTTTCTTTTCGTTGCGTTTTATACCAAAACTCAGATAAATTTTTTACAAAATGGTTTAGAAAGGCTCATCTATACTAAGTTCATATTTATTTTATTCGTTTCTAGGATAAAATTTTGTGCGAATTGCGTTGAAGATGCCATGCACACATAATAAACCCATACTGTCCTTTGTTCTAGTTGATTCAAGTGCACGCATAGCGGTTTTTGATTATGCTGTTGCTAAGCCACGTTTGTTTTTAGCGCGTGCTTTCGTTCAATGTATGGTATAAATTACAAACTTCATCACTCATAGAGTCTGGTTGGTTTAGTAGGTAGGGCGTTGGTCTCCAAATCATAGGGTCTCGGGATCGAATCCCACTGTAGGTAGGTAATTTATTATTCAATTTAGAGCGTAGAGAGGTTAATAAAATATAGAAGACGTCAATGAGTTATATGATTTATGAGTTACTAGGGGGCTTCGCCCCCTGCTCGCTACGCTCACCGATCCAGCGTTCGCGCTCTGCGCGCTCGCGAAATTTTTTTTTTATTTTTTATTTTGCAATTAAGTGAAAAATCAAAAAGGTTTCATAGTTGTACTGACTATGACATGATAGGCTGAGAATCATGGGGTAAAATAGTTAGATGCCTCTCAGCTATTTCTATATGATTGCCTATGAAAGTTATACCAGTCGTATTCTTCGATTTATACCTGTTCTCTTATAATTTGTATAATCTGTCCTATAACCAGGATCTATCGACTCTTTATAATTTTTATACCAAATTCTTATAAAACACTTCTAAATGATTTCCTATAAAAAATAAACTATTGGTATTGTTGGATTTACACTATAACTCCTATTAATTTTATCGTTTATAGAATAAATATAATTTATAAGATTGAAACTTATAAATTTATTACAAATTTTCCTATGGACCTATATAGATAAGAAAATTTATAAAATTTATACCAAAATTTTTTAGTGTGCATGTTCACTGGGATCGAACAGGGAATTTAGATCCCTCAAAAATCATGAAAAATTTATTATTCCCGGGGAAACCGGAAAACAACCTTTGGGAAAGTCGTTTGATCCTTAAATTTATAAAACATTATAAAATAAAGAATATGTTTATAATATTCAACACTTCGGAATTACAATGAGATCAACTTGGGTAATAAAAAGAAACTTAAAGTTTAGTGTCACATTGAAGACTATTCTACGTGTTTTCTGATCGCTGTTGTTCTCTAATATTTACAGGATATTAAAGTGCTAGCTCTAGAGGTCCGATATATGGAGACCGCTTAATTTAATATGAATTTGAAAAAAAAAATCTTGCCCCCCATAAAAAAATCGTTCCGGCGCCACTGGTGGACTTTTTCAAATACGGCAACATGCACGCGGCCATTCGAGCATTCCATAAAGCTCTGAACGCTCATACTATAAGTATCGACAAATTAGGTCAAAAGGTGAGTACCACGTCAAAGGCTTTTTTTTCGAATAGGTACATACACTGCGTTTCACTTGAATAGCACACTTTATACATTAAATTTAATTTCTTAATATCTTTTAAAAAAAATGAAGACAACAGATATTTTGTATTTTTTATTTGTCATTTGATTAATTAGCTTTAATTTGAAATAAAAAAAATTAGAATTTTTGCAACATGTAATCTTAGAGAAAAAAAAATGTAAAACACCAATGAAAAAACACATAAATTCAGTTTCACTTGAATAGCACACTTTTTTTAAAACTTATTTTAATTAACTCTTTATGCAGTGAGGATAACTTATTATTGTTCAGAATACAAGTTGAGATCAATTTGAGTTAAAATCAGCAATTTTAGTACATAATGGGTTGAGCCTCCCCCATTTGAAATAACCTCCTAGATCCTATTAGGCAAAGAATCGTACAAAATTTGGATGTAAAGGTACGTTGTGCTCGACACCACTGCATTGGCTCTAGCGACAGCGACTCGCTCATTTCATATAAAACTCGTTTTTAGAACGAGAGAAAAATGAGTTTTTATATGAAATGAGCGAGTCGCTATCGCTGGAGCCGATGCAGTCGTGTCGAGCACAACGTACCTTAAGCAAGGTATATTGTAGCCCATAATTGCTGAATGTCTTCAATTAGTCCAGTCTTTGTTGAAAACTGTTTACCGGACTCATAAACTTTTCTGACCAGCCTTCCCCAAACATTTTCTATTATGTTTAGATCCGGCGAGTAGGGTTGCCAGTTCAAAAGAGTAACATTTTTGGATGTGTATTGGTGCATTCTCGTGTTGGAAAGTTCACGGCCATGGTCCAAAGAGTCTTTCGAATGTCGCAAAAGCCTTTTCTAAAACACCTTGATACGACTTAGCATTCATAGTGCCATAGTGGTGTCTAAGAATTGGAGCTCACAAGTGCCGTAGTAGGATATGGCTCCCCAAACAATAACGCCGCCAACTCGCCTGTGCAAACGATCCAACTGGTGAGTCTCCTTCCTTAAATCATAAAAATAACAGTTATATCCGTCGGGCCCTTCCAAATTAAATTTCTTCTCATCAGAAAAAACAACGCGATACCACTCTTTGGTCCATGACATGTTGGTACGACAAAAAGTCAACCGAGCTTGTTTACGAGCGGGGTTAAGTGGTGTTTTTTTTTAATTTTAGACGCTTAAGGTGTTTAGCTTTTGAATTAGCACGCCATACAGTTGTTTAACTCGCACTGTGACCAACTTTTAACCGAATTTTGTCCACAGAATCATGTGAATTCGATGCTTCACGCAAAATAGATCGCTTATCTGCATTAGAGAGTACACTGCTTACTCGACCTTTCATATTTTTTTCATAATTTTTACAATTTTTAATAAAATTGTTAATGACGTTTCGGCTTTTTCCAGTATAGATATTTTAGTCACTGAAAGGTCACAATCCCTTTAGTTTTTTATTTTAACTTGTTCTTCGCTTGTTAAGGCTTTACCACGACCCAAAATTTTTTAAAATCAATGAATCGTATTTAAAATACTCAAAACGACTATAGATTGTGATATTGCGACCACTCCGTATGTGAAGCTTAAACCTAACTATGCTATTCTAGTGAAACAAAAAATCTGCTCTCTTTTGAAGCAATTGGTGAAAAAAAGGTAACAGTAAATTTCAAGAGCACAATTTTTCTTTCGGGGAGCCCACACAAAGAAGACAAAAAAACTATTAGCAAAGTCATAAGAATATTGATATATATGTAAATTACAATGAAAAAACGGAATGTGCTATTCAAGTTAAACGCAGTGTATATCAACGCGTACTAGCGACTTTCTAGTCCGTTTTATTTCGCTTCAGTACGATGTTCGAACACACATTTAAAATATTACGATAAACTGCTATAATGATTTTCTAAGAGATAAACATTTTCTTTATAGTTTAGAAAGAATTTGGAAATTAAAAAAGCAGAAATTTGGTTGATTTCGGGCTCACTTTGTATAAGGAGTACCCTCAGTTTTGATCGGATGATTTTCAGCAGAGAGCAAAATGGTGCTTATAGACTAGACACTGAATCAAAGGGAGGGGGTAGTCTTGATGGGAGCACTTCAATTTGAGTATAAATCAAATAAATTGTTTTAGCAATATAAGACAATATTTTTTTCAATCTGTATTCTAATAAAAGTTACATTGCGAAATTTTAATCTCAGAAAATATAAATTCAAATACGTTTGGGTGTAGGGTAAAACTTTCTAAGAAAATGTCCAGGATGTAATAAACAATTACAAAGGAAATTTTATGTAGTTTGTTTCATCCTTAGGACAAGGTCAGACTCATAATTTTCAGGATATTTGCAAAAAAAAAATGAATTTTCACCCCTTAGCCACCTCTCTCTCTATAACCTAAAGCGCAAATTAGTATAACTTTTTACTGTGTATAGTGGGCAGTATATTACCTACACAATTTGGCATCTACACTTTCAAAATAAACATTCTTTTTTATGTTTGGGCTTGGCCTCTTTTTAGACTAATTGTACTATACTAATAATTTAATTAAGTTTCGGAACCAAATCAATATTTTGCATTAAAAAAATGCCTGATTAGAAAAATAGTTCTCAAGCCCATACCATCACAACGAATAAGTCAAAGTTAAATTCCTTCTACGTGTTAACTTGTCTTCGATTTCATCTTCATCAGCATCTTCTCTCCATCAACCCATTGGACATAATTACATTTTAATAAAAATTGATTGCTCTAATGATGACGCGAGTGCGATTTGTTGCTTCTCTTAACTCGATTGCGGCACTATTTAGATCTTGACTTGGTGATAGACCGTATATGTTGTGATGATTCGATACATACACAGTCTTATGAGGTGGATTCAGAGTATAACACCTTTTACCATCTCTAACCTCTTTACAACCTCATGGTAGGATTGATGATAGAAGCACGTACTAACTTTAAATGAACGTTCAACATTTTCATATACAAAACATAACACATTCTAGCTGGATGTTGGTTGCCGCGTCATGTCGGTTACTTGGAACTCATAACGCTATATACGATGTTATTAATGACATAATCTCGCCTTCGCTGTCAATGGAGCTGTCAGACAGGTGATATTTCATTAATTTAATTTTTCTCTGATGTGATTACTATAGCATCAACGCAATATAGTGGAGAATGTGTGTGAGTGAGTATTGTAGAAGAAGCTGCTGCTCCAAGTCAACCTTTGCCATCATCTCCCGTTTTGCGTTACATTTAAATATCATAGCCAAAATATTTTAAGGTAAGGCGGTGTGATGATTCTACATGCAGTAGATTTATGTTTGTCCTAAAAATAACAAGATAATTTTTAAATGTCTCTTCGAAACCAAACCCTAACATAATGCTAAAACATTTCCCTTAGCCCAAAAATTAACGTGCTTCCACTACAGATACATTTCATGTTGATTTCGCGATAAATTAACAGAATATTTAGGTTTAAAATAAAATTATATGTGGATCATTTGGACCTTTTAATTCGTATATAGTTCCTATATTTGGACTGACGCGTCACAATTGCCCCAACCGACCGTACATCAATCCTTGTCCGCTTCACACCTTGAATATTGCTGCCTCACACATTTCCCATTATAATACACCCATGGACGCTATCTCTTCCGCGGTTTTCTTGATGGCTTTCATTTCATCATTTGACTGATTGAGTTCTTTCTTCCAGGCCATTCGCTCAGTAATTTTGATTTTTTTTCTTTGACGGGTCGACTGGAAGGCAACCGTATTTTTTTTCTGGGATCCATGCATGCTCAATCGTAATTTATGGTAGACTTCTCCACCCGCTGATGTTGGATAGCTGCTGAAACTCCTCCGGTGTTGCTCATTAACATTCATCGTATTCTATTAATTAGAGGTATCCATGGAGTGCATATAATAAAGTTATGAAGGTCATAGCCGAAAGTGTGTTCATTTGTATACGAGCAATGCAGTATGTTAGAAAAATTAGTATGGAGAAATAAAATGAATGATGATGACTTTAGGATGGGTTAACGTTACTAATACAGTAAAACTTCCCTGAACAAACATGTATCGCGTTTTTGTGAAATTTACACTATACTTCTCTCCATATTCCTAATATAATATTATATTTTAGATTTTCAATCACCTTCTTTGGTGGAAATCCGTCTCTAGAATGTTATTTCTAAGATGTAAGTATTGTTTTGCCTCGAAAGCTTTGGAAATTGGTTGATTTTTTCATCCAATATCAAATTAAGTTATTTCCAAGATTCCTAGCATCGACATTTCGGATAATGAACATCGCTCAAACTTATCTGTGCAATGTCACATACAGGGGGCCCAGAAGAACAGACACATTTTAACAAATATGCATTGCCAATAAAGCGCCCTACAAATTTCTGAAAACTACTCTGTGAAAAATATTGTCCAATCTTATTAGTGAAATATTAGAGTGGTTGGCTAAATCTCCACTTTTCTCAAATTGACCAATTTCTGACTTATTCTTTTACAGTAGAGCCCGATATTTCGAATTGGTTGGAGCCGAATCCTACCCGCACTATCGAATTGTCCGATCTTCGAAATGCACTAAATGTATTTCTAGTGAACGAAGTATTTATGCTAAAATCATTCCCATTTTAACATTAGTTAATAATTTGGTTTTCAAAATATGCGTTCCCTTAAGTTTATAGTGCAGTACGCTAGATAGTATAGTGATTTTAGTTGAAAAAATGATGAAACCCAAACATCCAAAAAAAAGAGCTGACTTTTCATGCCAAATTGTTCTATGATCTGACCGCATTACGCAGTAAAAAGTTACACTCTTTTGCGCGTCGCATTTTGGGGGGAGGGGGTGGCAAAGGGTGAAATGATGATCGCAAATATTTTGTTAACTGTAATATCTACAGCAAAATGTTCTAAGAACAATTTAAACTAGACAACATTGCCTTTCTAATGATATCTAATACCCTATACCTTCTCTTGGCAGATTATATACTAGACCTAAAAACATCCGATGTAATTCCGATTTTTTTTATAGTTACATTTGTCCCTCTAGCTCCTGAAGTAATTTAATTGGAGCAATGGTAATTGGGATAACTATTCCTATCAATATATAGCTGGCCCACACGGAGACTCAGGCTGCTCCGACAAAGCATACTCATATTTATCAAAAAGACATGCCTGTAACTTATCTCCAAACCACAGCAGGCTGGAAAAAATTTTGCAAACGTTAATGCTAAGTCCCATTAGCCCTGTGGCGCGGGTCAAGAATAGTGCCTCCGTCTTTCCCGACGTGTCGTAAGAGGCGACTAAAGGGACAGGAGAGAATAAAACTCTCCTGAGTTTCGAACATATCTCTACAATTGTGCGCGCAGCGACTCTGTTGTGTGCGCTCAAGGGTTCAGATATGTACGAAACTTAACAAAAAATTGACCCCTGTGGACTTTGGGGTAAGAATTATGCCACAGCGTTCCCGGCTTGTCGTAAAAGGCGACTTGAGGGATAGGGTACGTAGGCTTGTAACCTGCGTACTTGAAACTTTCTTTACACTCGAAACATTAATCGAGCCTCGGATACCTCGGACTGACTCACCGGCAACGACTTTTGGCTATAAACAACGGACCACGATTGGGTTTTGGAACGTTCGAACGATGTGGGGCGAGTGTAACAACATGAGGCTTACTGAAGTCGAACGGGAAATGACCGCGTATAACATCGCTATATTAGGACTGAGCGAAACAAGATGGCTCGGATCAGGAGCGACTCTATCACCAAGCTCTAATACTGTTTTATTGTACTCTGGAAATGATGACCAAAATGCTCCTCGGCAGGCAGGAGTCGGAATCCTCTTGACTAGGGATGCACGTCGATCCCTGATCGATTGGAAACCAGTTTCCGACCGTATTATCACCGCCCGATTCAAATCCAGAGTACGAAATATCACGATAATTCAGTGTTACGCACCGACCGAACCAGCTGATCAAGCTGACAAAGACGTTTTCTACCAAAGACTTGGCGACACCTTTGATAGGGCTCCCAGAGGTGACATTAAAATCATAATGGGGGATCTCAACGCTAAAGTCGGGTCAGATAACCAAGGATTGGAACACCTTATGGGAAATCATGGGTTAGGTGACAGAAATCAGAATGGCGAGATGTTTATAGAGTTTTGTAACTCTCGTCAGCTCGTCATTGGTGGAACTCTGTTTAAACACAAAGATTGCCACTTATCAACCTGGACCTCTCCGAATGGCAGAACTGAGAACCAGATTGACCATATTGCTGTTTCCAAAACGTGGAGAAACTGTGTCTTAGACGTTAGGGCGAAACGTGGTGCTGATATTGGCAGTGACCACCATCTTGTCATCGCAAAAATGCGCTTACGAACGGCAGCAATCCAGCGTCCTAACCGTGCAAATATTTGCCCTAGATATAATGTGCAGAAGCTCAAACTTCCATCAACCAAGCGTGCGTTCTCCACCGCTTTGCGCGAAAAAGCTAATGCACCACCACTAAATGAGAATCCGACAATTGACGATAGATGGAAAGTCGCTAAGGACTCATTTATTTCGTGTGGCGAAGAAATTTTAGGACGATTGGATCGCGGTAGGAGACCATTTATTAGCGACTCCACTTGGTCTCTTATCTCAGCACGCAAGAGAGTTAAAGAGCAGATCAACTCAGCTGCTGACGATTCAGCTAAGGAACGATACAGAGCTGAATACCGTTCGCTCCAAAAAGGCGTTCAAAGGAGTGTTAGGCGTGATAAGCGCAATAATATCAACGCGCTTGCGAAGGAGGCAGAGGATGCGGCTATCCGCGGTGACAGTGGAACACTCTTCAAGCTTATCAAGCCATTAACTGGCAGATCTTTACTAACGGAACATCCTGTGAAAGATAAGGAAGGTGTTCTGCTCGTTACCGAAGAACAACAGCTGCAAAGATGGAGAGAACACTTTTTAGAGGTCCTTAATAACACCTTCGGGCCTGCAAGTGCATCTTCATTGCCAGCAGAAGACGTCCCTCGAATAGACGGCATTAGTTCTGGTCCACCATCCAAAAAGGAACTAATAGACGCTATTAAATCAATGGACGCCGGCAAAGCCCCTGGGATTGATGGAATTCCGTCTGAATTCTTGAAAGCGGATATTATCGCTTCAGCGGATATTATCGCTTCAGCGGATATTCTCCTTCCCTTAATCCAAGAGTGTTGGGAAACCGAAACTCTTCCCAGTGAGTGGAAAAAGGGCGTAATTATTAAGATTCCGAAGAAAGGTGACCTGAAGAATTGCAATAATTGGCGTGGGATCTGCCTACTTCCTGCTGTTTCCAAGCTGATGGCTAAGATTGTTTTAGGACGAATCAAGGACAAAATCGATGACACATTGAATGATGAACAAGCTGGCTTTCGCGAAGGGTTTTCCTGTAGCGACCACATTAACACCCTCCGTATTATCATCGAGCAATCCGCGGAATGGAGATCCCCATTACATCTCATGTTCATCGATTTTGAGAAAGCCTTTGATAGCGTTGATCGTCACTACATCTGGAATGCCTTACAGAGACGAAATATCCCAGATAAGATAATCTCCATCATCAAGGAATCCTACAATGGAGCCCAATGTCACGTCCTACATAAGGGCAAGCTTTCAGATCCTTTTGAGGTGCACAGTGGAGTGAGGCAAGGCTGCATTTTGTCACCTATTCTCTTCCTTGTTGCCATTAGTGATGTACTCGGCTCCACACTCCAATTACATCGTAACAAAGGTATCAGATGGAAATTGTTCGATCACCTTCAACATCTTGACTATGCTGACGACATTTGCCTTCTATCAACAAACACGGATGATGTCGCTCAAATGACAGAAGCTCTAAATTGCGCGAGTCGTAATGCGGGGCTGAAAATCAATGCTGCCAAGACTAAGTTCTTGAGCACATATCCAGGTGGGCAAAGCGAAATTTGTATTTCAGGACAGGCAGTCGAAAAAGTTGATGAATTTTGCTATCTCGGAAGTGTAGTTACAGCAGATGGTGGAGCGGATGCTGATGTAAAATCACGGGTAAACAAGGCTAGGGCAGCTTTCTTCAATTTGACTCCTTTCTGGCTAAACAACAATATTTCCAGATGCACCAAAATACGTGTCTTTAATTCTAATGTGAAATCCATTCTGCTATATGGCTGTTCAACCTGGAAGGTGACTAAAGAGATCACTGATAAGTTGCAAACTTTTGTTAATCAGTGTCTACGGCGCATCCTAAATATTCGTTGGCCGGAGATCATTTCAAACGAGGATCTCCTTACTATAACTGGCCAGGAAAGGATAGGCACTTCGATCAAAAGACTTAAGTGGCAATGGATAGGTCACACCTTCCGAAGAGGGCCCAAAAACGTCGCAAAAAAGGCTCTAAACTGGAATCCACAGGACTCCGGAGCAAGACGCCGTGTTGGGCGGCCAAGGAACACATGGAGAAGATCGGTAACTAGCGAAGCGAAAACGCTAAATCTTACATGGTCACAGCTAGCGCCGTTGGTGCAAAACAGAACGAGGTGGAGAGTAGGCGTGGTTAATGCCCTATGCCCCACAAGGGGTTGACAGGAACTAGAGAGAGAATGCTAAGTCCCATTAGACCCTCCACCAAATATTACTTCGATCGGATTAAAACAAAGGCTACCTCCCATACAAATTATTCAAATTCAATGCCACTAGTTTATTAAGAAATAAGGGAACAAGTCAACCAAAATTAATGTTTTGCTCGCAGGCAATTTTCGGGTCATTTTGTATGGAACCCTTTGTTTTAATCAGATCGAAGTAATATTTGGTGGAAGGTCTAACGGGACTTAGCCTTAAAATTTTCCAAATTAACTTGCGAACAATGGTAGTTAGGACCTTGAATTGTGGGCTTTAGGAGTTAAAATTTCCGAAAGATCAGCCAAGGGGTTTCCGAGTTATGTAGTTTTTGCTGCAGCAGACAAAGGCATAAACGCAAAAACAGGCGAACCAGACAACCTTCAGGACTTTCTCTACCAAATTTTAAAAGGCAGGAACGCTAAAGGATCGGCACGGACTAAAGTTAAGGTGAATTTTTTTTCAAGTTGATTAAAATGTAAAAATAATTAAAAACAGCATACCACGTTCGAATCCAAAAACAATTCTTTTAAAGTTGACGTCCAATATAATTTATCTGAAAATAAGAAAACATTTTTTGAGACAATTGCCTAATTATTTTTAATAATAGAACCATCATATTAGATTATTACTACAAAGCGGGGTTGGAGTTTTAGGAAAAAAATCGCCTTACATGTATGAAAAAGGTGTTGCTTTAGATATTGCAGGGAATATACAGAATTATCCGAAAAAGCGACCCCATTTTATATTCTTCTATACAAGAACAACTGCAAGGACGCAAAATGATATTATATGATATGGTTCAGATTCACATTCTAGTGGAAAAAAAGTAAAAAGTTTTTCAAAATTTTTAAGTAAAATTTTTTAGGATTTTTTTTTTCTAAAAACCCTTATAAATTGTCCGTCCGTCCGTCCGACTGTTTACTAAATAACTCGCGAACGGCTCAACTACTTATCGTAGACGACTTTACAGCATACTCCCCTATTACAGAGATATTCACGAAAAACCCAAAAAGCCCCCGTGGGTGTACTAGGCCAGTCAATAAACCCAAAAATAAGGCGTTAGGTCGCAAAAAATTGCTCGGCTCTGGTTTTTTGGGATATTGTTAGGATAGATACCAGAAGTGCACCACCAAGTTTGCAACTTCGAAAAACCTGTGCTAACCCCATGACCCTCAAAAAACCTCAAAATTTTCGGACTTTTTTCATATTTTTGTTTGTAATTTCTAAAAGGTGCTTCCTACAAGTAAGTTGTCCACTGCACTGTTAAAGCTAAGAAAATCTTCTTTAATTTGAGTGTAACCCCAGCTTTGTAGGCGCAAAGGATCCCAAGATACAGCACTTTAAACATTGTTTTTTGAAAAAAGCTCGAAATTGTAATTTCAGTCATGTTCCGAGCTGAATATCGGCTTAAATGCGCATTTTACAGAGAAAGTCATGTGAAATGAAGTTATAAACCGGTTCCTTAGCTGTATATATGTCGGAACGAATGGAATCAGACCATGGGGTCATAGGGCTGCCCGTGAAAATTAGGTTCTTCTAAGAAAAACTTTTTTCTTTATGTACCAATATTAACCAAACTTCACCCAAGTATGTTGCTGGTTAAGCCTAAAAAAATATCTAGGAACGGATGAAATCCGAACACTACGTTATAGGGCTGTCATACAAACCAACCTCTGGAAATTAGGTTCTTCTAAGAAAAACTTTTTTCTTTATGGACCAATCTTAACCACCCTTCCCCCAAATGTGTTTTTTAGTAAAGCTTCAAAACATATCTAAAAACGGATGAAATCGGAACACTAGGTCATAGGGCTGTCATACAAACCAACCCCTGATAATCAGGTTCTTCTAAGAAAAACTTTTTTCTTTATGAACCAATCTTAACCAAACCTCACCCAAATATGTTCCTAGTAAAGCCTCAAAACATATCTAGGAATGGATGGAATCGGAACATTACGTCATAGGGCTGTCATACAAACCTCCTAAAATACAATTTCGGACTTTTTTTTACAAAAAAAACACATTTTTTAAAGTGCTGTATCTTGGGATCCTTTGCACCTACAAAGCTGGAGTTACAGTCAAATTAAAGAAGATTTTCTTAGCCTTAAAAGTGCAGTGTACGACTTGCTTGTAGGAAGCCCCTTTTAGAAATTACAAACAAAAATATGAAAAAAGTCCGAAAATTTTGAGGTTTTTTGAGAGTCACGGGGTTAGCACAGGTTTTTCGAAGTTGCAAACTTAGTGGTACACTTCTGGTATCTATCCTAACAATATCCCAAAAAACCAGACCCGAGCAATTTTTTGCGACCTAAAATCGGTAGTTGACTGGCCTATACGTAATAATAGGAAAATTCGCCACTTTCTTCAAAACAGTATGTGCTACGAATTCGATATACACATTTTTTTTCGCCAGAGTTACCGTTATAGAGAGTTACCGTTATAGAGTGCAGCAAGGCTGCGTATACCCCACAACTCGCACTGTCGCAGCTGCGATAATACAAATGAAAGAGAAACTCTTTTTCATTTCCTATGTGAATGCCCAGGTCTCGCCAGATCTCGTTACCGTGCGCTGGGTTGTCCGTTTTTTGGCAGCCTAGAGGAGGCGTCGGAGGCAAAAATCGGCGAGCTGCTTCACTTCCTTAACCTCTCTAAATGGCTCTAAAGCCCTGTTTACATGAGTGGAGTGGAATTTTTCCAATGCCAAACGAAAAATTGTAGGAATTTGAAGTTTGACAGTGGAAAACAGTCCTGATCTACTCTACCGTTTACTCGACTCATGTAAAGGACGCTTTGGTGCATCTACGCCCAAATTTATACTTCCTGTAACCCTCATCCTATAAGCAGTTAACGGATGTCTGTGGTCTCAAAACGGCGCTTATCGTGCTAATTGGGCTCTGGGCAAGTCTCGCCTATGGCCACCACTTTTACCAACCAACCAACCTACCGTTATAGAGATTTTCCTGAAACCTAGGTGAAAATACCCCTGACCGTTAGGAGTGTTTGAATCAAATTCCAACTTTGACATTTTCTTCTTATATAGCACAGGAGCTATAAATTTGCCATATATATTACACATTACAAATACACATAACATGTTACCGTTATCGAAATATTCAGTTGTTTCGCCGCTAGCGGCACTCGCACAAAGGGTATTTGTGGAATCTTGAAGAAGATTCATGCAAAAATCCAGCTTTCTCTTAATTTTTCCGAAGTGATGTGCTATATTTCCTGGGGTAAGTACCGATAAATTCAGATACAGTGGACCCTCGGTTAACGAACACAATCCGTTCCCGTGCCTCGTTCGTTATGCGAAACGTTCGTTAAGCGAAACCTTTGTTACCGAAGTGCAAATAATATACATACATATGCATCTCACACTGAAAATAAACAAATACATGGATATGTACATAATAACTATCTTCATTGAAATTTTTTATTAATGAACGTTTTGTTAATACATGTACATAATTCAATATTTTTCACGTATTCCGGATCGGGAAGGAGGTAAATCTAAAGTGAAAAAGAAAGAAAAAATCGATAAGAAAATTCGTTTGTCAGCTACAGCTTTGCATGCATACCTAGTTCTGCTTTGGAAAGAAAAAACTGTCCAGAGTTGTTTGCTTTTGACGACGCTTCAAAATCTGATCAAAATGAGATATCGCATTGTCATTAAACAAGTCGGTTGCCCGTTTAGCCACAGCCTGATTTGGATGGTATTTTGGGATGAATGACGAGACAGACTCCCATGCAATTAGCATCTCTTTAATCGCACTCGAGGGTTGCTCCTCTTCGGCAGTTCCTTCGTCAAATGATGAATCTTCTTCTACGAGTATAGTAGATTGTAGCTGTGTGAGCTCTTTAGCCGTTAGTTCCTCACTGTGGTCTGCTAGAAGTTCATCGATGTCCTGATTATTGAGATCCAAACCCATTTGGTTTCCCAAAGAAATAATTTCATCGGTGATTGAATATAACACTTCCATCTCACATTCGGTGAAACGTTCGGGCCAAAGCTTCTTCCAGGAAGATTCAAGAGTTCTTTTAGTAACACCGTTCCATGCCTTCTCAATAAGTTTAAGGCACGCGACAATGTGGAAGTGATTCTTCCAAAACTCACTCGAAGCAATGATTGAAAAGTTCTTTAGTGTATAATTTTTTGAAGTTCGCGATTACTTGCTGGTCGATTGGCTGAAGTAACGGTGTAGTATTCGGCGGCAAAAACTTTACTTTTATGAAGTCAAACTCTTCTTTCAATTCAGCTTCCAACTTCGGAGGATATGAAGGAGCGTTGTCCATAATCAACATGGCACGAAACGGCAAGTTCATATCTAACAAATACTTTTTGACGGAGTGTCCGAAAACTTCGTTTATCCAATCAGTCAATAAGTCACGGGTAACCCAAGCTTTACTGTTAGATCTCCACATAAAATTTAATTTATTTTTTTCTATATTATGCTTTTTGAAGGCACGTGGATTCTCGGAATGATAAACGAGCAGAGGTTTAATTTTCAGGTCTCCACTAGCATTAGCACAGAGAAGAAGAGTTAGACGCTCTTTTATTGGCTTATGGCCGGGCATTGCTTTCTCATCTGCTGTTATAAAGGTCCTTTTGGGCATCTTTTTCCAAAACAGACCCGTTTCGTCACAATTGAAAACCTGCTGGGGGAGGTAATTTCCATCGTCAATGACTTTCTTAAACTCACTAACGAATTCTTCTGCCGCTTTTGCATCTGAGCTTGCTGCTTCTCCATGCCTAATGACGCTGTGGATACCTGTCCTCTTTTTAAATTTTTCAAACCACCCTTTGCTGGCTTTAAATTCTTCCGTTGTGGTTGATGGTCCTGGTGTATTATGGAAGCAATATCAGGGAAGATCTTTTTCGCCTTTTCGCATATAATATTTTGCGAAATTGAATCACCTTGCATTTGCTTTTCATTTATCCATACTAGAAGCAATCTTTCTACATCATTCAGAATTGGCGATCTTTGGGAAGATATTCTAGAAACTCTCTTTGAAGTATTAGCTTGTTCAAACTTTTCTTTGCTTTTCAAGATGGTAGAAATCGTTGATTTAGAGCAGGGGTGTCAAACTCAAAACCTTGCTGGGGCCAAATATCCCTGTCTTCAGATTTGTGCGGGCCGCAAAATAGATTTCGAGAAGGCCTATAGAAAATTATTTTCGGAATTTCATCATAGAAGACAACAAAAATTAAAACATGAACATTTGGCTGATCGAACGGTAACCACTGTTAAATGTAAATGAACTTCCTCAAAATTTTGAACAATTAATCAAAACATTGTAGCACCGGTCACATTGACAACATCCAGGTTGCCCAAAATAACGTTTGGAACCAAAATTGTTAGACTGGCATAAAATAACTTCGTGGCTAAAAATAGACGAAAATTTGTTTGTGATGTGGTCTAAAACAAAGGTATACATAAGAAAAGCCTAATAAGCTAAAAATTAAGAAATCGGGCGCTCATGTTTGCGAAATCTCCATTCATGTGATTTCCTCACCGAATACAGAATTCCGGAGCCTTTAAAAGGTTGATATATTTTTTAATAAATCTCAATATTAAAATTTGAAACACAACCGTGACAGATAACTATCAGGCTCGACAAGGCCAACATCTTTTTTCTGAATCGAACTTCGGGACAAAACAATGGCAGGAAGGTGCTATTTTCCTGCACAAAAAGGGCCGCCGTACACAAATGTAACTCAAATAACCGCCAGCAAATTGTTGGCAGTACATAGAGGGAGATTTTTGGAATACATAATTCAAGCTGCCAAAGCCTCCGACTTCTTAATGATTTTTAGTAATTTTCTTGAACCAATGGGCTAATGCAGATTGAGTTCCTCTGACCTAGCCGCGGGCCGCACGAAACTACGAGGCGGGCCGCATGCGACCCGCGGGCCGAGAGTTCGACATGCCTGATTTAGAGAGATTAAATGATCGCCCCAAATCTGCTACAGAAGCACCTTTCTTATGTTTTTCGATTATTTTAAGTTTGGTTTCAATATTAATAGTTTCTCCTTCCTTCTCCGATTTTTTTCTAGAAGGCATTTTAATCACCAAACGCAGGAATATACTTTGAGCAAACATTGCACAAAATTGCAATTCGTACTATGTACGCACTTATGTATGTATAGCCCAGACAAAATAATCTTTGCAACTATGAATGCGTATTATGAATTGTTGAGCCAGAAGCGTTGCACCTTGAACGCAATCGATAAACAACACTTAATTGAAAGCATATGTGCCTGTACCCTGTCTGCAGTGAGTCAATGAAACGAGAATTATACGGTCAGATAATTTGGGTTTTCCCCGTTTTCGGATGGTCGTTATGAGAAACTTCGATTTCGAACATGTTTAAAATTTGGTTTTTCCCCGTTTCGTTCGTTATGCGAAAGTTCGTTCGTTAACCGAAACATTTTTCCCTAAAAATTTTCGTTCGTTATACGAATTGTTCGTTATCCGAGGGGTTCGTTAACCGAGGGTCCACTGTATTCAACTTTATTTATTGAAATAACATTTTGGTTAGAAAACATATCAATGAAAACCACATTTTTGCAACACAATTTTTGATCATTTTTCAAATACATAGATGCTATACCACTGTACATGAGGCGTATATTTGTCATTTGAATGTACGTATGTATTTCGACAAAAAACAATAATTACAAAAATTTCCTATTTGCCATTTTAATGTTATCGCATGAGAATGTAAATCTTAACTAGGGATGTAACGGATGTGGTTAAGCGGATGAGGATGCGGATGCGGATCAATGAAAACGTAAATTTGCAGATGCGGATGTGAATGCGGATGCGGATGTCATAAAATTTGCAAATGCGGATGCGGATGCGGATTAGTTATAAAAAATATATGAAGTGAATTTTACTAATACCGCAAATCAGATTCAGATTTCAGGAATTCGACATGTTAGAAGTAAAAGTACAAGGAAGGCCCAGCTTAACAAATGTGCTATCCTTTTGAGTGCTGGTCAAAATCATTAGCTTCATTAAAATGCAGTGTCATAGTGGAAAGCCTTTCTTTTCCATTAATTTTTTTCATTTTGGACCTTTTTTAAATAAGCCCCATAACTTTTGAAAGAATGCAATTTCAGCCGTAAAATTGTGTATAACTATTCACAATAAGTTCAAGATCATTTTAAGGTAAACATTGAGTCGCTCTGGTCATGGACACTCATTATACCCCCCATTTGTATTTTTCAAAACGGTATGTCCATAACTCCCCCCAAAATTGGAGCAGAGTGCTAAATTTGGTTTGTTGCGATTGGTGGTCATAGTCACCCCACCCACCAAAAATCAGCTCATTCGGATAAAAACTGAGGGTATCTCCCATACAAGGTGACCCATCAGCAGTTTGTTATACGTACTACTCATTTTATAATCTGTAGACAAAGTTGTCTTGGGTCACTAATAATTTGATGTAGTTTTTTTCGTCCTCAGACCATTTTTCTGTATCTATTGCCTTTTCTGAAATAATCGCAAAAAAAACGAAAAAATGCCCCCCTTTCACCCCTTTTTTTAAGGTTACGGACCCCCAATCGTTTGGGACTTTTAATGCCATAATCTGGGGACCATCCCCAACCATAATCAAAAAAAATTCCGATGTAGGATTTTTGCCGTTCGATGGCCATATTTTGGCCCAATTTTCTTAGACTAATATCTACATGCATTAGATTTGGTTTCTTGCAATCGCTATTAGTTCTCTATTCTATGAGTAGTTTAGAATGTAGATGATCAGATGGGAAATTTGTTTTTTATTGATATCCGCATCATATCCGCATACAAAACTGCGGATTGCGGATGCGGATGAGGATGTCAACATGAGGATGCAGATGCGGATGCGGATGTAGAATTTGATGCGGATTATCCGCAGTTGCGGTGCGGATGCGGATATCCGCAACATCCCTAATCTTAACTGATTGTTTGCATACCAGGATCGTGAATCTTTTCGTTATGTATCGAATGATTTCAAAGTGTATGTATTTTAACATAGAGTTATGTATTTTTATAATAAATATATTTCGTTTATGTCAATATATCAAAAGGCCACACTTCACTTTCGTGACTCTGGCTTTCATTTTGTAGAAATTGTTTGATAGCATGTCAGCATCGCGAATCTTTACGATTTTTTTTACAGACAGGATCGCGAATCTCCACGATTTTTTTACAGACAAAAGATTGATGATGTTATGTATTTTCAAATCTATATTGTCAGGAATATAAAAATTCTGCAGGAAACGATTTTGGGGCTTGCCGTAAAAAGCTTTTTATTGTTTCGAAAGACATATCTGTTGATGACATGCAAGCACATTTTAAATAAATTGCAATGCATTCAAGTTTGCCTCTTCAAAAACATAATAAACAAACTATATAAAAAAGAATGGGGCGAATGCATTTCAAATTATATTCTTATACCTCAACCCAGTTTGGTTTGCATATCTCTAACATTTTCACACGCGCATCGTCCATTCTCATCATTTCTTAAAACATTAAACAACCCTCACTCGGCACATCCAAAGTGGTCATAGTGTTTCGGTATTTGCCTAGAAATCCGCGGATTCCCTATCACAATTTTTAATCCCTTTTATGCACCCCTTCTTTTTATTTCAAACGCGACTTACATAAATATCCCAGTGATTGTAGAACAAAGACACCAATGCGCGAATAAAAATAATTTGTGAGTCCGCGAGTGGATTTTTATTGCGGCCAGTATCATCTTTGAAAATCAACAAAAAAGGCGATTTTCTTCTTTTCCTTTGCTATACTTCTCATCTTATAAGGTACGGTCGCGACGGAATCGACATTCCAAAACGCAACCCTCTTTTGCATATCATTTACCTTTACATTGAACGCAGATGAGGGCACTGCAGCAAGCGCACATCGCGCAAAGATACTAAGCAGCATTAAAAAAACCCGCGAATACCGCGGACACTGGCGATTGCTACCATTGATAGTAGTCAGGTCCTTCGGGAAATCTTCTTTTAATCGAAGGGGATGACCGCGAAATATCTCGTTGTTATCCAGTCTTTTCATCCCATTATTTCAACGTTCGTGGACTCGTGAACTCGTTTCATCTTGTTATGTTTTTTTTTCCCAACTGCTATGTCCATAGATAAATATACCCGAACTTACTTGTTGTCCTGTTGATTTACATACTCGAGTTCCCGGCAAGTTTGGACAAGTATGCAAACGTTTTTTGTCCTTTTTTCAACTTAAAGGAAACCTGATTTGTTGAAAATTTTCTTTGCGATCTGATTAGCGATGAGAAACAAAACGCGTTAAGGAATGTAAATGAGGTCGCGAGAATAATAACGGACCGTTGTTTAATGGGTGGGAAAGTTACATCCCCGTGTTGCATAATATGGATGCATCGCGGTCCAGAGTTCTAAGATTAAAAATCAACAAAAAGCGCAGACACTTTCTCAATACACGGTGGTAGTCGTTGCATTGTTCTGGTCATTGATACAATATGCATTTTGTTGGTCGACAACAGAGAACCAGTTGTTGGCGCAACCTTTGGCATTATAAATTAATACATTTTTCGAAAGTTAGTTGAATAAACTAAGTCGGAGATATTCCCGAAAATAGCCAAAAAGGACGAAAGGGCAAATACAATGAATAGAAAGAAAAATGAATAACAACGAGCATAACATGGAGTTTTTGTTGATATCCTTTTTGCTTTTTTGTAAAATGCAATCAACTAATTGATGTACATGAGAGGCGAAATTGAATGGGAGGTACACGAGAGTATACAGTGAACAGAAGTAGTACATCATATTGCACATGTGTTCACATTTTTCTCACTTCTATACAATTTTGAAGTAGTGAAACTAGGACTTTACAATCGTGGGTAAAATTTTTTAATCGACGTGAAAGTAATCTTAGCATTGTTATAGAAATGATGCACACGTTCGCGACGCTCTAGCGCCACCAAAATACAGTGTAGGGAATTATAGCGCTTCCATGAGTTTAGATTAGTTATAGTACTAGTGGAATAATATATTTAATTATGTAATATTATAAAATAGAAAACGATCCATACAAATGCCAATAAGTATGGATATATAAACCGCAACACAAAAAAAAACGGAGTGAGCAAAAAAGTTAAACAATTTTAGATCACAGCACTCATAATCTAGACCAGTGGTTCCCAACTCTCAAGCCCCCAAAGTATTTCGCGAACCACTTACGGGTATCTCACGGACCACCTTCGGTTCGCAAACCACCTGTTAGAAAACAGTGATCTAGACCAATTGAGGCAGACCGTTAACCCTTTTTTCTGCGGCCTAAGTTCAATGTTGGACTGTCGCGCCAATTATTAATTTATTATATCTGGCTTATTATTTGAAAAATACTAAATTAACGACAAAAAAAGGGGACGGGCACTTAGGGGTAAATATAGGTACTATACGATATATGTATTCTTATACCTAGCAGAAACACACGGCAAAGTTCATAAAAATCGGTCGAGCCGTTTCGGAGAAGTTTGGCAACAAACATTTTGATGCAAGATTTTCATATTATATAGATATTTATTTAATCCTTTTTTTCTTAACCCAAATGTATGGACAATCAAATCAGACTTAGTACGACCTTTAAGTGCGATGAACAAAATTATAAAAATGTTCTTACAGGTGTGAAATTAATGCTTTACACTGTCATGTCATCATATTAGCGTAAGAGCCTATACAGTGATAATATCTGCGTCAGAGTCGTTGAAAACGTAGAACATTGCTAAATACCATCCTGATGTGACTATGACGTCAAACCGTCATCAACAATAGATCTCAACTACAACAATTGACGATATGCCGGTACAGTGCAAAATGGAAAAAAAAATATCACGAATCCTGAAAACTAGAGTGACGAAAAGTGCAAAGAGGAACAGGTTGCAGCCACCGCGCCCGTTCTTTATCGTCGGCTATGGAACATGAATAATTTTCATCATGTCGTTGTCCTGAATCTCGGGATTTGATGGATTCTTGGAAACACGCGCTCATATGTGACATTCTTTGCATTGTCAATGCCCATCGCTAATGTGCAAGATGTATTTTTGTATTCTTCCTCCTTCAAGAACACTTTATTAATTCCATGCACGTGCTAAGCTGAATGGTAGTCGAATAGCCTCCATTTCGTCCTGAAAAAAAATCACCTTCAATTGGTATCCGAGACTATACAAGCATGCATGATATGCATTTAATGTACTTCTTCGTATATTTACATATACGTTTGGCCGTACATACATACATTCGTGCAAAACTTCGTGTTCTTCGAAAGGTGCTTTTGTTGAAAATCTCTGAACCCGTCGTCATACACATACCGTCATATACTCAATGTCTCATCTGAGAACGGTTTTTGTATTAGTGCAACACAACGTTCATTTTTCATTAAGTTAAAATGTCGTTCTTGAGCGAATTCGCGTGATTTTGTTTCCAGTACATCCATTATGTCAGCCAACACCATTATATTCTTGGTTAATGGTATGTTTTTATATAAGTACACCCTCGAGAAACTGTCCCGTACAAGAGAGTTGACAATGCTGGTGCAACTTGGGAATGGAAGTTATGTATGTATTAGCTTTTATCCTAATAGTAAATTCGAGAGAATCCTTGTACATGTACATATGCAATATTAATCTGATATTGAAAGTCCTAAGTGGCAGAAATTCTGTTACATACCAGCGCATATGTAATGAACCATTTTTTGCATCTCATGTTTATCTCATATCGCTATAACACAGAGAATACGGAAAATTAGAATAAGTAGAATAATATGTACTTACATAGTACCTACGTAATATTACCTCTAGAAGACCTTATATTCACCCTCGTTAATGCCCAAGGATGTATAAAGTCCTCGCGGATTTCTATTTTCTGCTCCCGATATGCACATGCATGGAAGAGCAGGAAATCGATCATTCGTCATCATCGGCACCATAGGCGGCTGTAAACACTCCCCAATTGTTAGATACTTTGCAACCGTGCCGGGCGAAAGGTTTCGCGCACGTATAGCTATAATAACAAAGCAGTCGAGTTTCTACACCCGCGTATGATTTGAAAAAAAATGGCTAATTTGAATGCATATCAGACGAGTGTTTATAAAATGCGAGTGTCGAAAGCGTGAAAAGTATTCCACAGGGCGAAGCATAAAATAGCTAATTACAGGAATGGAGTTGCTTCAAGACCTTGTTTTCTGCAATGATACGAGATACATATGCAGGATGATCCGAATTGGCTGGGCAATATATAAAGGGATTATAGGTGAATTTGTTCGAACAAAAATACCATTAATACCCCCAGAATCAAATTGTATCATCGTCAGGGCCGGATTTAGCATCTATGGCGCCCCTGAGCAGTAGCCAATTTGCCGCCCTCCTGCGCCACTAGATAAGCTTGAAGGTGGCAGTTGTCACCTCTCAAAGGAAATGTAGGCAAAGCGCTAGCGGGCGTATGTGAAAAATTGAAAATTTCATATTTTTTCTACTACTAAGCGTATTTTTAATGCTTGAAAAATTTTTATGTTGCTTCCCAAGGGAGGAATCCAGGTGTTCCGTGCACCTCCCAAAATTTTTAGGAATGATTGAAACTACAATGATAACATCAGTGATCAGTGGCGTAAAGTTTTCTGAATTTCTTGTGTTCGAAATTGCGCATTCACAGCAGTCCACAAATGAGAAAAAGGAATCTTCTGTTAAAGCAACATGTTCCAACATTTTATAATTTGAGACAACAAATTAAATTTGAATAAATAAACTGGAGAACTTGTAAAGATCTACATGTCCTATTTGAATATTTATCATTAACCTAAGTAGAAGCTACTTGAAAACACCACCTCAAGTCGTGCGCCTTGTCTAGTCTAGAACTTTTTACCCTAAATCTGAGGATCAAGCCATTTGGCATACTGCTCTGACAACCCTGGCTAAGTTGGCGTATCCATGGCGAATTTCATCGACTCATGGTAGAATTCCTCCAAAGAAAAATGTGTCCAGTAGGAGAAACGACTGTTCCGTTATCTGGACAGAAGGGTTTGCATATATTTCTTGATGTTATGCATATATTTCTTGATGTTATGACTCCTGGATAAAAAAAACTTAAAGAACGATCTTTCGACAAGTAGATCCACAACATTGTGAACATATCCCAGTATTCAAGAACTCAACGAACTGGATCACAATGGCTCAATTTGAAGCAAGGGCCTTTAAGGTAAACACTCCTTTTTACAAGTCAAACCTTTATATCTTATCAATATTTTCCTGACCAAAACGCAGAAAAGCTTATATTTAGATAAATGCCCAAGCTTGTCGGACACTTTCTTCATAGTTTTATTGCAAAATTATGCCAGTGCCAGGTGTCGCATGTGTTCATTGGAGCACAGGTCCCCAAAGGCCGAAATCCATATTTGTTTCGAATTGCTTCAAATGCTCATTACTGTCAAGATCACAAAGCCGCAGGAACAAAAGTGTCGAACTATTTTCGCCGATTTTTGCCTTAAGGTAAATTTAATATTTATGCTTTCAGTTAAAAGTATTAACGCAAACATGCTCCAAATAGACGAATTTCCATGAGGAATTGGCAAACTCAAAAATGATGTTGACGAATTTCTATTATAAATTGACCAGTTTTCGTGTCCTAGTGACGATGTTCTATGTTAAATTGATGAATTTCAAAATATTGTGAAGGAATTTCCGGTACAAGTTGACCATCCCATATTGACAAATATCTTGAGAAATCAAGACTAATTTGAAATGTGAATCCGTCAATTTTATCTGGAAGTTGGTCAATATGATTTGACAATTTGAAAAGTTGACATGGAAATTCTTTAAAATGATTTGACAATTTGTAAAGTTGACATGGAAATTCGTCAACGTGATGTTGAAGTATAACAATTTAAAATGAAAATTCGTCAATTTAATCTGGAAATTTATCAATTGTAATTGAAATTCGTTAACACAACTTTTAAATTCGTCAATTGAACATGGAAGCTCGTAAATTTGATTTAGGAATTCGTCAATTTAATCAGGATGTCGCAAGAGGGGTTTCTTTATCAAGACAACACAAGCATTCATGGTGACAGTGGGATTTCAACTAAGAAAATCGAAAATGTGACTGCACAAAAAAAGGAATCCCGATTTAATTTTGAACACAAAGATTTTCAAAAACGTTACGCTACTCTTCGGAATGCCTTGTCTGTATATGTTAGAATCTGCAGCTGGTTTATGTCTTGCAAACTAATCAAAATAAATATATTAAAAAGAACAGTTATCCAAGGATCTAAAAAAGGATATTCTTTATATTTTCGGCCTTGAGGCCCCTGTGGCTTGGGGGCCCATGTTTCACTGAACACATGGAACCCCGTACGTTGCGCCCCTGGATAAGATAGAAAACTGTACAATTCTTATTACATTCGGCTTTTCACTTTCTTTAGAAATGCGTTCATGTTTTCTAATTTTTTTCTTTGTCGATCGTTTTGAAAATAATTTGCGAATTACCCCAACAAATAAAATTTCCTATATATGTATATTAGCAACATATTTAACCATAGAAAACGTCATACCGGAAAAACCCAAAATTAAGAAAGCTTACGGTAAATTTTGAACACACCTTGACCTAATTTGCTTTCGGTGATAAAGATAACGAAAACGAATTGGGAAAGCACTTACTGATGTTATTAAGGAAAAATCATTCGGTGCCTAAAAAGTTCTAGATTTTCCTGATTTCAACTATTTTAAATTATTCTCTATTTTCGGTGGAATTTCCCGTTTTTCTCTGAACAAAAAATTGCAAATTCGAAAATTTAAGCGTAAGAGTTCTTAAACGTTTAGTTAAACCTATTCCCCCGATAGAAACTCAAAAATTTGATAGCCAATGCCGCATTTCTACCATCGAGACTTGGACCTCTCCCGAAAGCAAATCCTTCCTTCCCAGCGAATTTTATGTGTGGACAAATTTAAGAAGTAATTGAACAGACGAAAATGTGTGATTAGATGAGTTACTTGCTTGAATAAATTAAAAAAGCAACATGTTTTCTACAATTATGTTTGAGTTTTCAAAATCCATCTTTCCCATAATTTTAAAACAATGAAAAAATTTAAGAATTTGCCGCCCCTCAAATTCTGCCGCCCTGGGCAGTAGCCCAGGTTGCCCATATGGGAAATCCGGCCCTGATCATCGTAAGTAAAAAAAAAATTTTAATCTTTTTCCTGAATTCTGAATAAATGAGAAATAGGAATCTTGTAATCAACTGATCAAGGACCACAAGGATCAAAGGAATACAAGTTGATTCCGCACATTCATTCATTAATGATCTCTATCATAAATCTTTTATTGAATTTTCAATGAAAAAATAATTGTAAAATGCCTTTAAATTTTGGATATCTGTATCTTGACAGAAACATAAATAAATATTTTAACCCGCGAAGAAGTGAGTTTATATAAAAGTATTATAGTTTCAGAAATAGTCCAGTACAATTGGTTCAAAATAGCCCCAAACCTAAACATAAAAAAAAAGAAATTTTTAATGCCAAATTGTTGAATACACTCCCTACATTAATTAATTTGCGCCATGGGTTAAGGGGCGAGGGGGTGGCAAAGAGGTGAACATTCAGTTTCTTGCAAATATCTGGAAAACTATGAGTCTGACCTTAAAATGTGCTGAGGACGAAACTACATAAAATTACCTTTGTAATGATATGTAACACTCTAGGAATTTTCCCAGAAAATTATACCCTAGACCCAAAAGTATTATAGTGAATTTACATTTTTTGAGTTTTACATTTCGCACTGTAACTCTTGATAGAATAGACATTCGGTCATAAGATCTTGTCCATATATTGCTAACAAAATTTATTTAATTTCTACGACAAATTGGAATGCTCCCACCATTGACGCCCCCCTCACTCCTCCTAACATTTTTCAAAAAGGCATGCCTGTAGCTTCTTTTTAAATTGAGCCAGGCAGATAAAATTTGGTGGGCTGCCTATTCTAAGCTCCATTATGCTCCCCACCAAAAATTATTACCATCCAATCAAAACTAAGGGTACCCCCATACAAAGTGACCCAAATTTCTAACAAATTTCACAGTTTTTCACTTCTAAATTCTATCTAAAATAGAAAAAAAAAATCTGTTAGAAAGTCCTTATAACAGTTAACTGTAGTCTTCTTCTTGTACCAGAGCGTGCCTTACAAGTACGAAAAATCGGGTTTAAAGGTTGCTAGTACACGTTACTCGAAATATTCGCAAATAGCCTTAAAACTGGTATCACTGACCTTCAAACCCAATTTTTTGATACTTGTAGCGTACGCCTTCGTACAAACTTTTGAATATACATTCACAAGACTACAATTAACTGTTATAATGACGTTCTAAGAGATAATTTTTTTTTCTATTTTACATTCAATTCAATTCAATTAGAAGTGAAAAAATGTAGAATTTGTTAGAAATTTGGGTCACTTTGTAGGGGGGTATCCTTAGTTTTGATCGGATGGTAATAAGTTTTGATGGGGAGCATAATGGAGCTTAGAATAGGCAGCCCACCAAATTTTATCTGCCTGGCTCAATTTAAAAAGAAGCTACAGGCATGACTTTTTGAAAAATGTTAGGAGGAGTGAGGGGGGCGTCAATGGTGGGAACATTTCAATTTTTGGTAGAAATTAAACAAATTTTGTTAGCAATATATGGACAAGATCTTATGACGGTAGGTCTATTCTATCAAGAGTTACAGTACGAAATGTAAAAATCAAAAAATGTAAATTCCCTATAATACTTTTGGGTCTAAGGTATAATTTTCTGCAAAAATTTCGGCGCCATTTAATTTTAAATGTTTCGTCCAGAGACTTAGAAATGTCGGAGGAAGGTCGTTCGCAACGTTCTGTGGCCCTGCAATCAGGGTATCCGCGAAGAGCCATTTAAAATCTTTGGAACCGTTACCAGGAGACAGGAAGTGTCTCCCGTCGTCATGGTTCAGGCCG
Source organism: Microchrysa polita (assembly GCA_949715475.1). NCBI lineage: Eukaryota > Metazoa > Arthropoda > Insecta > Diptera > Stratiomyidae > Microchrysa > Microchrysa polita. Next base: position 84,261,911 of record OX454418.1, on the reverse strand, counting down.
AGTTCGAATAACCTCCCCCACAGAAGACTGATATGTGAGACTTTGTGCGCGACGGGATCGTACCATTAGTGCTCGTGGACTACAAAGTAGGCTATTAAGGACGACTGGGACCATTGTTAGCCCTCAAACAATCAGAAATCGTTTGCACGAAGACCAACAGCGGTCAAGGAGACGTGTTACTAGAACACAACTGACCAGGACGCATGAAACGAATCGTTTAAGATTTGCTCGTCGACATATCAAATAGGACATGCAACAATGGCGCAAGGTGCTCTTCTCGGATGAGTGCAAAGTAAAAACGACGCATAAGAGTCTGGCGGAGAACCGGAGAAGCATTTTTGGATCCTTGCATTAATCAAATTGAGAGGCAAGGCGGTCCCAGTGTGACGGTATGGGCCGGAATTAGCTTGCAAGGCAAAACTTACCTTGTTGTCTTAAATAACGGGACAATTACGTCCGAAAGTTATATTGAAAGGATTGTTAGGCCACATATCATTCGTTTTTCACAACAGGCGTTGGATTATTTTATCCTCATGCGGGATAATGCACGACCACATACTGCCCGGGAGACAATGTCTGTTTTCGAAGAGGTCAATATTGTGGTCATGGGGTGGCCTGCCAACGGTCCGGAAATAAATCCGTTAGAACATCTTTGGGATCAATTAAAACGCCGGATGCGGACAGCTGAAGAGGATATACACCATCAGCAACAGCTGATTCAATTGCTAAAAATGTGTTGGGACGAGATATCAAAAGAAAGCGTCTATCGGCTTATTGAAAGCGTTCCGTCTAGGCTTCGAGACTGGATATCAAAAAGTGGAGGCCATACTCGATACTAAAAAAGCAATGAATCAATTTTTTTTACAGATTAGACAGATTACAGATTAGATTAAGTGTTAATGTTACGGTTACAAGACCGCAAAAAGTAAGCAATCCGAAAAAAATGCTAAAAAAGTGTAATTTTTGGTCAAAATTCAATAAAATTCATTATATTTAATGAAAAACATATTGTTTTATTAAATTAGACCAACAAAACTATGATTTTTATTTTCAACAGAAAAATAATCAGAAAATTATTAGTGGCACTTATTTTGTTTTGAGCAGTATATATACCATACACTCCACCATTGATACACTTATTGGAACCATTCCTGGGGCGTTTTTTTGAAATTATAGTCAGTTGCTTTGTCCAATTTTGACTCAATCGACAAATTTCCCTTTCATTATGTTTTAGAAAAATATAGAGAATTTTTCATAATGATTAACTTGACTTCCGCAGGGTATAAGAGATCGAATGTCAGGTATAGTACAGTAATCGGGTATATTTTACTTAAAAAAAATACGTAATGGCTGAAATTTGGTGGAGATGTTAAGCAACGTGCCCTAAGTCTAAATCTGAGTTTTCGTATTTGTGGGAGTGGGGGAAGTTATAGTAATTTGCCTACTTATAGGGGAATTTTGCGTTTTTCCTTAATATCATTCTTACTAGTGTTCCTACAGTAAAGTGATGTGTATAGGTTTTGTTTATAATCGAATTTTCTATTCAACGGTACCTAAGTTAGTACCGTAGGCCAAATAGTTCCGTTATAATGATCGGTTAAAGGGCGAAATAGCACTAATAATGAGAATATTTGGCTTAAGTAAAACTTTTTGACGCTACTTCGTATTATACCCATATAACGATTTAAATTTTTCGCAAATGCTACCATTCTACAATTTTACCATTTCTGTCATATTTTCTCATTACATCAATCCACACATGCTTCCTACATAATACCCGAGATTCCGAAAAATCGCGCATGCAATCATGTGTATCAACATTTCATATTTGTAATGAATCCCTCCGGAATGAATGACAAACGCCAGTAGCTTGTACAGGAGCCCCACTTTGGACGGCTGTCAGCTCCAACAACAACAACAACAAAAAAAGTCCAATGATATGGCATTGATATAAGGCGACCGACGACGTCATTACAGCATACCTCGAAATCGGAGAAGCTTCGTTTCCTTCACTATCTCCTCCAGTTCCGTCTCATTACACACATGCAATATCCTTCACGCGTCGCCCTGACATTTAATCACTTCACTGAGTTGACATAGTTGATGATGATGGGTGGTACGTATGATACGGACAATATATGAGTGATGTGGCGATGATGTTGAAGACGATGAAAATGATGATTACAATGATGGAAACGATGACTATACACAGCTGGTTGTATGTATAATGTTGATGACCATCACACTAATGGCAACCGCACCGACGAAGATATCGCATAGACATTTTCCTTCATGGCTCGCTACACATATGTATATCAAGGAAGGGTTGTTCAACGACACCATCATACTTGTAATTTATGATTTATTGATTGAACATGTATTCCTTGATTTCAGTCTGATCTCCAGAAATGTGATGAAAATCCAGGCTTGCTCACCATCCATTTTTTTAAAGAAGAGTCCGTATGGGAATCAATCAGATATTTGCACTGATAGTTACAGAGTACTATACTAGGACTGACGACGATGATACTTTTTCAATCAGTGTAAATCCCCGAAAAATCCTTTTTTATCGTCCGCACTCCCTTCTGTTAACGGCATTTTTTTTTTATTCTTTTTGCCTCGTCCTGTTGGTTAGAAATGACACCATAAGGTTGTGTCTCAGTTCCAATCTATATGTAGACTGCAATCCCCCTCATTATTATGGGCTCTTATAGCGGAGAGTAATCTACTCTTCAGAACAGACGGGCGGCACCATGGTGAAATGAATCTTGAATGTGAGCCCCATTGTCAGCAATCAGAGAAGCTTAACTCTACGTAATCCTGCGGTTTATTTCCAAAGTATCTGAGCGAATGAGTCCTCTTATTGCAATCGGCTACTAAACGCTACCGAATCGAATTCATGCAAACACCATCAAAGGGGAATGGATGTGTGATATTCGTATATTGAAATATGCATATGTGGCCGTGTACCTACAAATACGGTACGGACGGAATCCACTTTTTGCAAGTTCTATTTGCAAAGATTTTAGCCTAGAGGACGATACGATATCAAGGGTGGGTATAGTATGAACACACGAAAAGTTGGTAATATTTTAAGTGGGCTTTTCGAGAACAAAACAGAGTTTGTCTTTCAGTCTATACGGATTTGGCGTAATTGGTGACCACATCATTTTGGAGGAATAATCGCAAAGTACAAAATATTGAAAATTAGAGAATTAAAAAAATGATAGGTGCAATCAGTGGCGTGCACTCCGTTTATGCCAATAAGCAGGGCATACCCTCATTAAAAAAAATCTTCATACAATTTCATGGAATTAATTACTGATTGCACTGTTGATTTAAGCTAAAACGCTTTTAGCGTGAGCTAGATGAATATATCGATTTTTCAGAGCATATTGAAACTTCAGATCGTTTTTTCTCAAAACTATGAAAATGTACAATTATTTGTGTATTAGGTCTGTTCCCAAATCGTGAGTGCAAATTTCAACTAATTGTGGAAATCGTGACTTATCGTTCCATTTTATACACCAACCAGGGTGACTTGCCATAATACTCTACAGACATGCACCGCAGTTTGTGTATAAAATGGAACGATAAAACAATGTTTTCACAATTATGTAGTATGAAATGTATGAAAATGTAGATTCGCGGTTCTGGCAAATTGGTGTCGATATATCATCACATTACACACTATAGCTCTTAATAGAATCCACCTGGAGTCGAAGGACTTTGTGCCAATATTTTTAATAACTTTTTTTTTTTATTTACACTGAAAAATTTGCGTGCGAAAATGAATTAAATGACATCAATAGCTTTTAATCACCGATGAAGCAAAACGTAGTTTTACTCTCCTGTAATCTCCTTGAGAATTGCGGTAACATGGACGTAGTACATGGACCCACCTTGGGCGTACTTTTAAGTCCAAGCCCCAGTGTGGGTGTTTTTTCAATAACCCCCAAGAGTTTTATATGCGCGTTCCACATAGCCTTTCGAATCTGATTTTTTCCCTTTGTGAAAAAAAAACTACAAAAGAACTAAATGTAAATAACCTATCAAGAGACGCGAGAGCGTATCGCCCGCCAAAGGAAAAAAACGAAAGCGAACAAGTCTATGATTACCGGAGACAACTTGCATTTTTTGTTTGACGCAGGGCTACAGCCTTCCGGGCAACATCCCCCAACAAAATTTTTTTACCAAAATATTCCACATATCCTATTCTAGTGCCTTTCCAAAAAAAATCTTCGATCGGCGCAATAAGGGGTAAGATATATGCAATAAACGGTGAAATTTTTACCATCACAGACTTAAACGAGTAACCCAATTTCAGAGTGGAGCCTACAGTTGCAGAAAGACTTGCTTCTACTGTCTCTCCCCGTGAAGGGATTTTTATGAAATTTGGAATGAATGATCCTCTGGTGGTCCCTCTAAAGAATCAATGTCTTCTATTTAGATAAGTTGATGGAATAACGGTAAAATAATAGGTAAAGTTAACAAAATATTTCCAACAATTGCGTCTTTCGGTTCATCGCATTGACAATTTTTTTGAACACACTGCGACAATGGGACATTGGGATATTGGGACATTGGGATTTTGGGACACTGGGAGATTGGGGCACAATATTGGGACATTATTATGACCTTGGGACAATTAGAAATTGGGACATTTGGAAGCTGGTACATAGGAACATTGGGCCACTGAGACATCGGGATATTGTGACATTGGGACATCATGATATTGGGACATTGGGGCACTGGGATATTAGGACATTGGGACATTATCACCTTGGGATAATAGGACAACCGGACATTGGGACACAGGCACATAGGGACATTGGGCTACAGAGACATCGGGATATTGGGACACCGTGATATTGAAACATTGGGGCACTGCGATATTAGGGCATTGGAACATTGGGATATTGGGACATTGGAACATTGAGAAATTGGGACATTTGCATACTGGGACATAAGGTACGTAGTAGAATCCAAAATTGTTGATAAAAATACACTTACAGTTATCCGATTGAATTCATTTTACCGCTATTCGATAGAACAACTCTTCGGTCATAACAGGACTAAACATGAGTTCAATTGTGCAATCAAGGGCCCGGCTAGGTAATTATTTGTGTCGCATTCTGATTTCGTTTTTGAAATGGAGCAGATCAGGTACCGCGCGGTCATTGATTTCCTTTTTTTGAAAGGATTCACGGCGTCCCAGATTCGAAATGAGCTCATATCCGTGTACGGCAACTCTTCACCATCCCAGGCGACTATTTACCGGTGGATTTTGGAATTCAAGCGAGGAAGGACGAATGTTTTTGATGAACCCCGCACCGGACGCCCAATAACTGAGACCACCGAAGAAAACGTCCAATTAGTCGAGGAAGTTGTATTGAGTGATCGGCGGCTAAAGTTATCAGAGATTGCAGAAAGGACAAGTCTATCAAAAACCACCGTCGAAAGAATTGTTACCGACCATTTGGGGATGAGGAAGATCTCGGCAAGATGGATCCCGAAACTCCTCTCAGCAGATCAAATGAAGCAGCGGATGATTCGAAAGACTTTTTGGAGCTGTCGCGCCGACTCGGATGCAATTATCAACAGAATTGTGACAGGAGACGAAACCATGGTCCTTTACTATGATCCCACGACCGAAAGGGAATCCATGGAATGGAGGAGGCCTTATGAGGAGCGCCCCAAGAAGGCGAAGGTGAAGCAGAGCCGGAAAAAGATTATGGCCACCATCTTCTGGGATTCCAAGGGAATTATAATGATTGACTTCAAGGAAGAGGGCACATCAGTAACAGGGAAATATTATGCAGATCTTTTGACCCAATGGAGGGCCAACATCGTGGCGAAACGGTATGGAAAACTGGCGAAAGGGGTGCTGCTTCTTCACGACAATGCACCAGTTCACACCGCCGCGGTGGCCAAGGCTGCTGTGGTCAAATGCGGCTTTTTAGAAATTGAACACCCCCCGTACAGCCCAGACCTGGCCCCAAGTGACTACTTCCTGTTCCCAAAATTAAAAAGGGACCTCCGAGGACGAAAATTTGAGACTGAGAAGGAACTGAAAGATGCTGTTTTGGACCATTTTCAAGACAAACCCGCGGACTACTTTTTGAAAGGGATGCAGGATCTTATTAAACGATCTCATCGTTGTATTGAAGTAAAGGGGAGTTACATTGAAAAATAAAACTTAAATGAGATCAATCGCATAACTGGAAGTGTGTTTTTCTCAACAATTTTGGATTCTACTACGTACACTGGGGAAATTGGGACATGGGGACATTGGGACGGTGGTACACTCGGATATTTGGCTATTGGGACATTGGGACACTTGGTATACTGCGACATTGGAACACTGACCACTGGTACATTGGGATATTGGGACATCGGGATATTGGGATATTGGGATAATGGGACATCTGTACATTGGGACACTGGTACATTAGGACATTGGGCCATTGGGATATTATCACATTAGAATACTGGGACATTTGGGAGATTGGGAACTGGGATATTAGGAAATTGGAACATTAGGACCTTGGGACAGTAGGACAATTGGACATTGGGATATTAGAACATTAGGTGGGAGACTGGGATATTGCGATACTGGGACATTGGGACACTAGGGTAGTGGGTCATTCTGACATTAGGCCATTGGGACACTGTGATATTTGCACATTGGGACATAAGGACATTAGGAAATTGGAACACTGGGACATCAGGATCCGAAAACAAAAATATTAGGTGGCTATTTAAGTATGCAAAAATATATGATATCTGACCAAAAACAACAAAGTTGTAAAAGCTACCCCGCCAGAGAAAAATTAATCTGCCGCAAAAAGAATACATATCACTCCAATCCGCCGCTCATATGTAATTTTGTTTAAGGTGTAAATGCTGGATGTAATTTTGTTTTAGTTGTAAATGCTGGAGAAGTTTAAATGTACAGGACTAATTCTTAAAGTAATTTGGTGGGAGCATTAAAGTTTTACTCAGTGCCACTTTGACGGCTCCCACCAAATAACTTTAGGAAGTAGTCCTGTACATGTAAACTTCTCCAGCATTTACACCTAAAACAAAAATACATCCAGCATTTACACCTTAAACAAAATTTCATATGAGCGGCGGATTGGAGTGATATGTATCCTTTTTGCGGCAGATGGATTTTTCTTTGGCGGGGTAACTTTTACAACTTTGTTGTTTTTGGTCATACTGTTTAAAAAAACAAAAGTCGTAACCGAGTTCAATGTTAATCAGTAAGGAGTACTATATACCGTTAAAAATGATTACGACCACACTCGATTGTCCTTAAAATTTGGCTTTTTGGGATCAACAAAGGATTTCTTGGCTACGGTCATGAAGCCCATGTGCGCTTACATTTACATTTCCAAAAGGCTCTTTAAAATAACGACATAATTTCACTTTTAATCCTAGATCAGCAAACGCGTCTCCCATTTATCCGATAGCTTTAAGGTATCACGTGCCCAAATTGTCCTGGTATCATGTAAGGGTGGTCCATATGCATATACGCAGTCAGAACAGAGATTCATTTGTGTTGTCTCCACCACCAATATGGACAAAGGGGCTTTTAATCATCATCAATATGGTACGATAGCTCGACGTCGGGCGTTGGCCGCCTGAATCGTTGACCTCTAAGGCATCATCGACACGACGCGACCTCGCAACCTCGAAACATCGAAAAGCATTGGCTCTTATGGGAAGCTCTCGACGAGCGAGAGCCGTGCTGCTGTCAAAACATTACTCGCGAGACATGTTTGCACCAGTTTTCACATTTCGTGCACAACAAGCCGCAAATTCACGGCTCGTGAGCGGTCGCCAGCCGTGTTTTGACAGCAGCACGGCTCTCGCTCGTCGAGAGCTTCCCATATAAGCCAATGCATTTTGATGTGTGGAGCTTGCGAGCCGTTTTCGCATCGTGTGCATGAAGCCTAATTGTTGCGGTTACGTGACATGGTCCTCCAGTTTCGGAAGCCCAGCAGCCCCAGTGGGCGCCTTCACCTACGGAGTTCTCCCAGCGAGCTCTCTGTCGTCCACGCAACCTCGCTCCGTCAATTCGTTTATAATGCAATATCTAAGCCTAGATGCTAAGTTGTCTCTTTTTCAAACATAATGTCCAGAAGAAGAAACATTTCTTCAAATCTCTTCTAAAAATCTGAATTTCTAAAATATTACCCTAATACTTCAGCAATTATAGCAGATCATACAACATTTCCCTCGCAATATAATAAGGAAACATCGCCCGTAAGCAGTGAAAATCCATTGGGAACAATCATACCAACTTGGCCTTTGTGACGTATAAAATTAAATTTCATATCAATAAAACGTAATGACGCATTTGTTTGTATTATATTGTATTACTTACGGTGAGTTTTATTTACTTTTCATATATGATTACTTGCAAGTTTGCGGTCGTCTCCAAAACATTCATAGTGCTGAAAACATGGAAATGAAAAATATGATTATAGACACCCTCGACTTCGACTTCAGCCCACCCTCTGCTGCACAAATATGTAACAAAACTGTTCAGTGTGTACGGAATGCCGGGGGTGAAACTCGCTCAACACTCTACATATATACATACGGAAGATTGAGATTCCTCAACCTGTTAGTTTTCGTCAGAGTTTTTGCGGTTTGGTGAGGACGTCACCCTTCATTATTGCCATCATGTAATACCGCACAGAGTTCATGCCCTGGGGTAGCGATAGCTTCTGATTCCTTGACATGTAAAGGTGGCCAACCAGAAAATTTAATAAAACCATTATTACGTGTAACGTACTGGAATTTTGGTTTGAATTTGGTAATCATCAAGTCAGGCAAGTGAAAACGGATTTTGTGAGGAATGCTCGATGGCAATTCGATACAGCAAACTCTATTTTTTTTTTCAAACAAATATAATAGAAAATATCAATATTAAAATAAATAAGCAACTGCCTCTTTCAGCATTTCAAGACATTTTATATTTTTAGGTTTATAACCAGGTCTTAATTCCAAAGTGAGCTTTATTGACGAAAGCCGCTTTCTGATGTACCTGATGTACTTAGTTCAGCAAGTGAAGCGATTTTTTTGTGCTGAATGAATTTTGTTGAACCCCATCAAACAGTTTCAATTATTTTATTTTTAGCTAATTTACCCGTTTTTGACAGAACCAAAAAAAATATAGGTACACACATTCTTACGTATATCTAACCATTTTCAGCGTCTCCACTCCACTGTGCCAACGACATGCAGCAGTGTTCCTTCAGCGCAAAGCTTTGATTAATTTTTCAAGAATTCAATTTTCTTTCGTCCACATTCTTTCATTACAAACGAAAATTTGTTGACAGGACCACGAACGAACGAGCGTGAAATGGGGCGGAAAAGCAAAGATTTGACGTGGTAACCGCCTTATGCCTTCCTCCGCAACTTGATACTGTATTTCTTGAACGACACGGAAAATTCAATTCACCTACGAGATTTAAAACGAAATTTCAGCTAAAATGTTGTTGTCCTCATAAAATATTGCAAACGGACGAAAATGTGGGAGCAGACGCAAACTTGAGAATTGGATAAACAAAATAAATTAAAAAGAAACATAACTTTATAAATTTATTATGATTTGTTGACATGCGTGTCAAATGTTTGGCATATGTATTGTGTTTGAACAATAGAAAAATCCAGAAGGGTGAATACAGGGAATAGGAAAAGCCAACATAGTGTACTTAACATTCGACTACGTTGATATGTTAAATACATGAGAATGAGTTCTTATTTAATGTTTGAATAATCTATTAAAAATTTTAATCATTTCTATTGATTAATTTATTAATATAAAACGCGACCGAGTCTAATTTCGGGCGCGGCCGAAATTTGGATACCCTTCAATCTCCTCAGGCTAAAAGTTTTTTTCGGGCGTACCTATGATTTGTGTTTACCCCCCGCCATTCCTTCCCCTCCGTTTTCACATAAGTTCCGTGGCGTCGATTAAACAATATTTATGTGAGGTTTGGTTGGAATAAGTGGCCAAATAAAAAACATTGTATTAGAAACCTTTATTGAGGGAAAGGGGAGCATGGCATGGTCCCGTAGTACAATTCCATGTATTGTTTATTTCGATAAGGACATATCAATATTTGTGAAATTGGTGTAAAAAAATGTTTCTTAGAAGAACCAAGATGGGGGGGTTGGTTTTGTCCGGCAGCCCCATGCCTAAGAAGGTTTTCACACATATGGTCAGTTTATGTAATCTGTACAAATTACTTGGTTTGAGCTGTCAAATTCCATACAGCTTTGAGCTCACCACACCGTAAATTGTGCAATCTGGCCAGATTAATTACAAGTGTGAAAAAGTTCCAAGTTTGCGTTTAACACGTATGAGTTTTGTCTTTCTGAGAGGTATCTCTGTCTGGAACTGACTTTAGTCCCGCAAAACTTTGCAATTCCTAATATAATATAAAAAGACATCAAGTTCCACTATCTAAATTTCACTTGCACCAAAGTCCAGGATAAATAAATCCTAAAATATTGTGATGATAAGTGCCTTCTACCCTCAAATTCACCCGTTTTCTCCCCTTGAAATAATAACAAGGTCCAATCCCTCGACAAACCTAAACACGTATAGTATCCACTAAAAAATCAAATTAGATGCAAAGTATCTTTATTTTAGAGCTTGTACGTAGCAATTTAAAAATAAAATATGCCCTTGGGGCATTTTATGCTGTGCTGATCACCAAAAGTGTCACCATTCAGTTGTCGTCATCATCGTCCTCCAGGACATTCCTGAAATGGCGACAGACGTCATTAGCCGAAGGTCGCTTTTGAGATTTGATAATGTTTTTCGTGATTTCACGACAGCGATTTTATTTGCCCAAGGGATGCTGCTACTCCCATTCGGCACTGATTGCGTTGATAAAAATCTCATTTCGTCGACAGTCATCGTAACCCTCTGAAAAGTTTGGTGCGTCGCGCGGGTTAGTTTTACTTTTACCCCATCGTATAAAATGTGTATACATATGCTTTACAACCGCTGGACCACATTTCTTTGACAAGGGACTGACGATGAATTAACATATCGTCTTAATCGAGATTTAATGGCGCGATAATTGTAATGCAATATTTGATTAAGAGACCCGGAACAAGATGTCCTCTCACCTTGGCTGCACCAGTTTTCTTGGATTGTTTATTTTTTTGGTCGGCGTACCCTTTTGTTCTGTGATCTTGTTTAGTTTTTCTGTTCCGTTAAGAAAGGTGTCAAGGTGTCATATTCTGTCTGTAGTACCTTCATATTGTTTGCTACCCTTTCGAGAATCTTTAATTTGAAACCATCAGTAGTACAATTTATTGTTTGTTTGACAATGGAATTTTGACACCATGTAACTTCAACTTTGGTTTACCGCTTTAGTAACAATTCACATTTTCTCACAGATCAATTCAACTATTCTTGTGGTATTATAAATGGAAATATGTAGTTTGAATTATAAATGAAAGATATGTATGTGACACCCATTCATCTTTCATTTTTTTTTTCAAATTAACCTACTTTTCCATTAAAAAAAATATTTTCCCCATAATTTCATAATAGACAAATTTATTCAAACGTGATTTGCCTGTAGATATTTAATATGCATTTCTTTAGTAGTGATTTGATAAAAAAATCATAGAGACGATAAAGTGATGCCCACACCGGCGCGTCAGCGAATATTCGCGGCGAATTTTTCCGCGGCGTCAAAATTGTAACACACTGCGTTATATGGAGATGCCCACACCAACGCGAATATTCGCCAGTTTTGCAGTATTTTTTCCGGTTCGAAAATTTGCTACCTAATGTCATTTTATTCAAATAATTTATTTGACAGGTGCAGTGTAGTACAACTTGATGTTGGTGTACCCGAAAAAGGTGTAGATTTGGAATGAGTTGTTTAGGTATTGACCGAGCATTTAAGTTTTGAATGTTTTATGATATCCGTGGATGAGTAAAAGAAGTTACATTTTTGGAAACATGAATTCCAAGGAAGGAAGGTTTTTACTCGTTGTTTGTTACACAAATAAATTGCCCTATTGTGGCAAGTCCGGCGACACCCCGATCGTATCGCTCGGCCGAAGAATTGCAGATATATCGACGATTTTCCAAATTGCATAGTACGAAGTTGATCGTGAAATTGCTGTGACCGACTATAGGTTGACAACTAACAAAAGCATACATTTTGTGCGTTATTGTACTTATCTCGGTTATCCCCTTGTGAGCTCCGCAGGAAAGATGCTCCGACGCCACCTTAAAAAATTTTGTTGCGAGTCCAGCGAAACCTTGATTCAAGGATTCCACTGGACTCAAGGATTCCACTGGACTCAAGGATTCCAGACATATCGACGGATTATCGAAGTAGTACGAAGCTGATTGTGAAATTGCCGTGAGCAACATTCAGGTTGATGGTTATCTCTGACCACCCTGTGCACTGACCGGAAAAAAAGAGGATCCGATGACCCTTTCGGCAATTTTATGCTGAGTCTAGCGCCACCTCGGTCGTTCTGCCACACCAAAGGGTTGCAATGTTTCCTACCAGATCTTATCTGGTAGGAAACATTGTTCGAGAAAAACTTAGGGGATTCACACTATGGACAGGATTTACTAAAACCACTAAATTAATAGAGTAGAAACCCGCTCACTAGATTAAATCGTATGTCATTAAATTCAAAATGCATCGTTGAATGTACTTGCATTATTCAAATTGCAGTACAATATGGTACAGCTCTCAACTAAATATAGTACATATTTAGTAAATCTTGTCGATAGTCTTAATCGCCCCTTAGAGGCGATTCACATTATGGACAGGATTTACTAAAACCACTAAATTAATCTAGTATATTCCCAGCAAACAATTTCTATCGTCCGCGATACGAATTCAATTCGCCTGATAGAAAACATTTCTCGAATTTCATATCGTTTTCGGATTAAAGGCGTCACTCCCTTCGTGAAGGAATAGTGACCGATATTAATTCACCAGGATGATAATTTGGCGATAATCGACTAATACATAGAAAAAGTGAAAAAATTTAATTTTTTTTTATTTTTCCCTTTTCTATAATTTGTTTCTTCTATTTTATCCTTAACTTTTTTTTGCCATATTTTAACTTTACCTTTTTACACTTTGCTTCTACTGGGAATCGAACCGGGCACCTATCGTTTCGTAGTCCTACGTCCTACACCTGAGCTATCTAAGATTACAAATTATGGGAATAAATTAGTCGTTTTATTTTTTGACAATTTCATCATTCTCTCGTTGTGAGGGATTACTATTTTATCATCCTTGCAATAATAAGACGATATTTCGTTAATAGGAGTCGCATTCCTTACATACTGATGACAATAAAATGATTTTTCGTCGGGGAGACAAGTCTACGATAAATTTTTCATTTGAATAATATCGCTTTCGAATCATTTTTGTAATTTTTCGAAAAAATCGATAAAATTGTTTGCTGGGTTAAATCGTGTGTCATTAAATTCAAAATGCATCGTAGAATGTACTTGAATTATTTAAATTGCAGTACAATATGGTACAATTTTCAACTAAATCTAGGATTTGTAAATCCTGTCAATAGTCTGAATCGCCCCTTAGGGAAAGAAGGCAATCAAGTCTTTCTGGGTAAGGAAAATAAGAAAGTTTAAATTTGATAAATAAATGGTTTAGTAAATCTTCGTTAAATCCGCTCGTCAGTGGACACAGCAGCATTCGGCATATTCCAAAACGCTAGGAACAAGTGAAACAAATAATCTTAGAGCGCAGACTTTAGAACGAAACTGACTAGTACAGCGAAGAGCAGAGCCCGCAAGTTTCGATCCCCTTTTTACTATACTTTCATAATGATCATTGGATCGAATTTTAGGATCAAACGTTACTCCTAAGTCTGTGATTGTTTGAACATTTTTCAAAGGAAGAGTGTTGACTGAATAGGAAAAGGATTTTGGGTAAAGCTTCAGTAGCAGCGGCCCAATGCATTTTAAATGAATGGCGGCAAAAGCTACAAAATAACTTTTGCTGCCAACATTACATCACCTATTTAAAATGTACTGTGCTGCTTTAAGGTGCTGTTTCAGCATTACCGAACACTTTAATACGTTAAGAAATATATCATTGCTGCTACACCAAAACGACAATAAATCCAGATCGGCCTGCAACGACAGACAATCTTCTTCTGTTGCTCATATCTTCCGAGATATACTCGTTGTCGTTCAAAAAGAAATTTAAAATCGGTTTTTCATCAATTTTTATCATTTGATTTTTTGATGAAAACCCGATTTTAAAATTTCTTTAAAGTTTGAACGGGTGTGTCTCGGAAGATGCGAGCCACTTCGTAACGGACGAGGTGTCGTTTTATTGGAAATTTTATGTAGTTTCAGAAAGTGGAGTCATATCTTGCAGAAAACTAGGGTTAATTTTGGATCGATATAATTTGAATAAATTTTACCAAATTGCATGTCTTTTTAGGAGCAGTTTGAATTGAATGGAATAGAAATCGAGCTAAAATTAACCCTAGTTTTCTGCACTTAAGGCATTAAAATAAAACTGTTAGAAATAACGAAGCTAGAATAAAATGATGTAAGAAAAAAATGATCGTTAGACTATGCGCCAATTTTCAAAAGAATCGCACGATCACCTCACCTTGGTTGGGGAAAATTGTGATGGAAAAACAGATTGTTTTTGGGTAAAATCACAAAAATTTGACTTTGAAGTTCTGTAAAAACCATACCTCTTATCCAATTTTAGTGCCGTTAGTTTTATAATCATACTTTGCTATTCTAGCTAGTCTTGCTTTTGAGATATTGAAGTTTTAGTCGTACAAGAAAATAATTTTTTCAAATATCTTCAAATGCCTCTGGCAGCTAAAGGGTTAAGCTGAGGGGGTATGTTTGTTAAACTTTTTTGCTGGAAATCACATGAGGAATCTCAATCCGGTGCGTTTATGCGACAGTTTCCGGACACCCTGTCTATGAGAATTTCTACCCCAATTCTTGACTTTTCGTCACACATTTCTGAAATAACTTCGCAAAATCAGGTCTGACTTATTTTCAAATTAAATTTGCAAAGTGTTTTTATGCCATGAAATTACTCAAGTGCCGAAATTGCAAATTTTTAGGGATGGGTAATTTCATCTTGACACTTTGAATGTTTATGATTTTTTTGCCACAATTTCATTTTTTTTTTGCTGTTTTATTTCCTAATTGATTGGCTTGCAATGGCAGGGTATTGGTTGATAAATTACTCGTCGTGGTGCATATAACAGAAGGAAACGTGTGCACAAAAATGGCAGCAAAAGAAGTGTCTGTTTTTTGGCGTGAAAGAAAATGTTCTTAAAATGAATGTTTCAATTTGTAATTTTGGAAATTGGATTTTTTCATCGGCTCCATGGCATACGGAATTTCAGATAAAGATATTGCATAGCTGCTGGAACTTGACCTATAAATCTGAACTTTATTTAGCTGACGTAACTACCAAATATATCCTTACAATAAGAAAATGCCGAACTAAATATGAAAATCAATAAATATCAACTAAAAACTCGTACCATTGCTAATAATTAAATAAAAATTAACTCACAAGGAATATGTATCAATAAATTTGCAAAAAAAAAGTTTTGCACATCCCTACATTTCATTTTCATTTCTTTATTTCCTAATTCAATTAATTTTTAACAATGTGATTTATATAATGATCTATTTATAAGCGATACTTCACATGAAAAATATTAATACACCTGTATCGATAAATTTTAATTATTTGCTCTAATATTTCAACAGATTGGTTTTGGAAAACCAACAAATTGTGTGAAATGTTGTTATCTACCCGGGAAGATACTATAAATCCGCCTAGAACAAAATCTTCATGAAAGCAAAGGTTAAATAGGGTTTTTTGTACTATCAATTCTTTAAGTTTTATTTTTTGTAGGGAGACAGGAAATCATCTCAAACACTCCTGAAAAAAATACTAAGCTTTTTTGCTATCAAATGTCTCAATTTTTCTGGCCTATTATTCGCAAATAAAAGCATAAATTTAATAAGGTAAATGAATTTCATCAACCATGTAAAAATTGTACGACGCTTTTCCGCTTCCAACCTATTGAGGCTTGGAATTAAGTAATGTAGCAAAAATATCAACAACGTTGGTAGTTTCAGAATGTCAAAAAGCCCCACAGCTCTTTTTTCTTTTCATTTGAGTGTATTTCCCTGAGAAGTATTTCAACCTACTTAAAGCGACCCAATGTTCAACTGATGTGAAAAATAAAAATCCTGCTCAGGCTCATCTTAAATAAAAAAGGAGAAAAGGAGTATTTAATCACAGCCAAAGTTTCCAACTTTTATTAAATACAAAATACCTCCTCTATTACTCGTAAAAAAAAAGTTCCTGATAAATACAACATCTAATTCGATGCCATACAGAAATATTTTGGTCAAATATGTGTGAAGCCAGATCGGACCATTTTTATACAAAAGGACATTGCATAGCCATTCAATTCATATGTATATACAAAGGTTTCGCAATTTTGCAAACAATTCAGCAATAATACTTCAGAGAACGCGATGACCAAAGCACTTGTCCATTTAGCTATGTATATACCGTTTAGTCATCGTTGCGGCTTTCAATACGTATACCGTCCGCCAGGAAGACTATACGAAATGGCATGTGACTTTTCTTCGAGCGCAATGGTCGATGAACAAGTAATATTGCTTCCTTTTCAATTATTATTACCCTCCTTCGGACGTCGTTATTGCTATCTCTTAAGGGTAAGGTCAAATTTATTGATGGTTTCCTATGACTTCCGGACTTCTGCCAATGACCGTATAGTTGGTTCAAGTCGGTCGTATAGCTTTTCCAGTGCTCGATATTGTTGACTCACTCCTTCCGATACGCTGTCCGGGCGAAAGCTTGCCATTATTATTGCACGAGGTCATTTCTCTCGTGACCCTACGATCATGCCAATTTACAAGTTAATTGTCGTCCGGTTCATGGTTCCATGTTTTTATGCGAGAATTATTTATGAAGTTGGACTTCGATTATATACGTTCAACATAACAATAATATAATCAAAAAGAATAAAAGAAAAATCCATAGGGTGGAATATATTATCTGCGCTCTGTAACCGGATTGAGGCTTTCTAATATTATGATGAGTAGTATTCGGTCAAGGAATACACTCAACCGTTATCGCAATAAATTTACGATTGTAATATAGCGTCGCCCCGCGATTGAAGGCAATAATATAAAATTTATGAAATGTTTTTTTCTGAGCATCATTAAGCAGCAAATCGGCATACATAGGATAGTCTTGTGTTTAAAATCTGATATTTCCTAAAGTTTATGTGTTTTTGATAATCAGAAAAGTTTTCGTAGTATGGAGGCTTTGAGGCTCCAATTTCATGCCCGAATTATCTTTATTTCAATCATGTCATTAAAAATGTGCTAAAATGAAAGCTACAGTGATACTTATCAAAATGATTGGCTCCTGCTTAGAAATTTATGCTAATATCAGGTAGCAAACGAGATGCTATTTGTAGTTGTGAATGTGTATATGTATGCAAAACGAAATAAAGTAGCTATAACATAACACAAACTATTATTATTATTTCGAATGAAGTCCATAAAGTTATTCGGTTTATTTTTTTGGGGAAGGAAAATTGAATGCAGAAAAATGAAATGGGACATTTCCATATTCTCTCTCTCTTACCGTAACTCCTAGTGGAGCATGGTGCGTTGATGACTACCGTGAAAAAAACAGGAAAACTTTTGCAAGCATCATGAACATGTTTATCGCACCTTAAATATTATCAAAGGACCGAGAGTCGACGAAATTTTGTTTAAAAATTCGAACGAAATCGTTGATCATATAATGCATGTGCAGAATTTTGGTAAAAGAGGTTTGCTGGTTTTAATAAATTTGTTCTACGTCAGTAATCTAAAATTTTCGACAGAGTGATGTTTTTAGTTTGCAACCTTTTTTCAGATAGTGAAGTTTATTGTGATTTAGAAAATTAGGTAAATTTGGCTGATAATGTAATATAAAAGTAATATTATCAATAGAGCAGTTGTCCTTTTTCCGCTAGCCATTATTGGTGGTCGCTCCTTTTTTATTGAAACGAGATTTAAGTAATAACCATCATTACAATACTAGTTAAAGTAAGTATTATTGTAATTTTAAATTTAATCAAATATCACCTAAGGGCGTCAATATTGACACAACTCAACATTTTCCATTTCTAAGTTGAAATAACTATGATATACATAAACATGTTATCCAATAAAGGTGATTACATATACATAAAATCGGAAACAATTTTAAAAATGTGCAAGTAAAATCCATTCAGTTGAATGTTCGTAATTTGCCTCATATGTACATACCTTACACCGGATCTTGACCGGAAATGTAAAATTTAAATTTTCTCGCATGAAACTTTAGGTAAACTATGTAGGTATGTCGAAACAAAATCCCCAACTTAAATTTAGTGTGCAGTTTTTTTTCGAATGAAATTCGCGAACATTTTTTTTTAATTAATTTCTTAAAAAATTAAATTTGATTCGAAAAGGCTACATAATTCCTTTAAAAAAATTTTGATTGGAAAAGGTCATGAATTTCATTCGACAAGTTATGAATTGTATTCGACAAAGTATAAATTCTATTCGATAATTATGTACAAATTTGATGGGATAAATTTACGAATTTTACTGGAAAAAAGGCATCTAATGCAATTCTAAAAATAAAATATTATGTTGTGTCACTATTCCTGGTTGATACAGATATCGTAAAAGTAAAAAAATAATACTTGCCCATATTTTTTATAGAACATCCAACATTTTGGAGCAATGGATGGAGCTAATAAATCAAAGAAACCATTTGGATCGCAATACCGGAAGCGCAAAGCGGAAAATGAGAAAGAAGTCGCTAAACTTAAAAACTCACTTATGGGGTTTTTAAGAAAAGATAATCAACCGGAAATACTTGAATGCAGTACTTTGACTACCCCACCAGCCACTGAAAAAACAATCGTCAAGCAAAGAGGAAACAGTGACTTCGGTGATAGAAGCGTTACAATCTGTTCACAATGAGGAAACAGCGTCTATTGATTATGGAGATCCTGGTACTTGGCCTGTTTCGATAAATGAAAATATGCGCCAAATTATTATCTCACGCGGTCCTCGCCAAAATATAGATAGTCGATTCCCCAAAGACAACATCAACCGCAGGTTTACTACAGTTCACTTTAAGAGACAAATGCCCAATGGAGAAGAAGTATCCAGACAATGGTTGGTTTATTCCCCATCAAATAATTCAGTTGTATGTTTTTGCTGCAAGTTATTCAGCAATAAACGAGAAACATCTCTTAGTCGTGAAGGATGTAATGATTGGAAAAATCTAAGTAAAATCCTCTTCACATGAACGCAATGCAAACCATATTGATAACTATCAAATGTGGCGAGAACTTGAGCTACGTCTGCGGGAAAATAAAACGATTGACTCTGCCCTCCAAAACAAAGTAAACCAGGAAGAAGGCTATTGGAAACAAATCTTACATCGTTTAATAGCTTTGGTAAAAACGCTTGGTGAACAAAATTTGGCTTTTCGGGGTTCAACCGTTAAATTATTTGACCCTAATAACGGCAACTTCTTAAAATTCATTGAATATCTTGCATTATTCGATCCTGTGATGAATGAACATTTGCGAAAAATTAAAGATTGCAAATTGCTTGTCCATTACCTTGGCAAAGATATTCAAAATGAATTAATACAGCTGCTATCTCGAGCCATTAGAGAAAAAATTGTAAACAATGCTAAATTAGCGAAATATTATTCAATTATCCTTGATTGTACCCCCGATGTCAGCCACATAGAGCAAATGACTATTATAGTCAGGTTTGTCGATATAATTAGTCTGGAAATGCAACAACCCAAAGTAGTCATAAGAGAGCATTTCCTTGGGTTTGTTCCACTGGTGGAAACAACTGGTGCTTTTATATCGAAAACAATCATCGATTAACTTGAAGAAATGGGATTACAGATTGTTAACTTACGAGGTCAGGGATACGACAACGGGAGTAACATGAAAGGACAAATAAATGGTGTTCAACGGAAAATACTGGATATAAACCCACGAGCCTTTTTTGTTCCTTGCAGCGCCCATTCTTTAAACTTAGTTGTCAATGATGCTGCAAGTTGTTGTCTAGAAGCTATAAATTTCTTTAATATGGTTCAACAAATTTACAATTTTTTCGCTGGTTCGACAAAACGTTGGCAAATTCATGAAAAACATATAACAGAGTTAACTGTAAAGCCTCTAAGTGAAACACGTTGGGAGAGTCGCATTGATGCAATGAAGCCTTTGCGATTTCAAATATCCAAAATATACGATGCACTTATTGAGATTTTCGAAGACCCAAACCTTTCAGCTTACAGTGGGAATAAGACACGCGTTGAAGCGAAGGGCATTGCAGATGGAATAAGTTCATTTAAATTCTTAGTATCACTTGTAACGTGGTACAATATCCTTTTCGAAATTAACGTCACTGGCAAATTATTACAAAGTAAGAATGCCGACATATTTTCGTGTACGCAACAGCTCAAAAATACTAAAGATTTTCTATTAGACTGTAGATCTGATGAAAGCTACGAACAAAAATTGGCAGATGCTAAAGTTCTTGCGACAGAGCTCGAAGTGGAAACGGATTTTCCAAGTGTACCTGTTAGGCAGCGAAAAATTAAAAGACAATTTGGGTTCGAGGCAGAAGATAACCCAGTTACAGACCCGAAAACCAAACATAAAGTAACGTTTTATTTTCCGGTTTTAGATAAAGCTATAAATGCAATCCAGGACCGTTTTTCGCAGATGGAAGAATATTGTATATTATTTGAATTCCTTTATGACATTTACAATTTAAAATTTAAAAATGAAAATCAAATTCGGTTACAGTGTCAAAATTTTGAAAAGGCCTTAAAGCATAACGTTAACAAAGATATCGATGGAGATGATCTATTTTCAGAACTATTATGTATATCGCGAAGACTTCCTAAAACAATGAACCCATGCGAAGCTCTTCAGTTTATTGCACAACATAATCTGCAGAGTATTGTTCCTAATATTTACATTTCTTTAAGAATTTTGCTGACTTTACCTGTAACTGTTGCAAGTGGAGAGCGCAGTTTTTCTAAATTAAAATTAATTAAGACGTACTTGCGCTCAACTATGTCGGAGGAAAGATTAGTTGGGTTAGCGACAATATCTATTGAGCATGAAATATCTCGAGACATCGAGTTATCTGAATTAGTTTCAAAATTTGCTGAATGTAAAGCACGTAAAGTGTCGTTTTAAAAACCAAATTAGGCAACAAAAGACTAAAATTTTAAATGAAAAGGCTTTAATTTTATTATAAGGGTACGAAAAAACATGTTACTTTATAGCGTTTAATTATTCTTTTGAATCAGAACTGTTTAATTTTTTGATATTTTATTTTTATTTTTTTTTTGCGTTATATTTTTTTATTTGTGTATATAATTTTGTTAAGTTCGTGTAATAAAAAATATGAATTCGCCCCCTATTAAGGTTTCCAAATAAACCACTAACCCAACACATGTCTCAGAATCTTTCGACAGTAATATGTATGATAAGGCGATGTGCGAACGAAGCGTGTAAGATTTAGGCATATGACTCGTCGGTAGTATTACTTAGATCCTGTAGCTCGCCCTACGCTGCGCTCAGTCCTCTCTCTGTCTGCCTCGCATCAGAGAATTTGACAACATTTTTGCGACATAGACTTCGGAACTGCAACAAGTATGGCTGAGGATTCGCTTGAAAACCGAGTTCCGCAAGTATATGTACAACATTGTGCCTTCGGGAGTCCAGTCACCTTAGTATGGTAGGATCTGAGAGAAAGCATAGTAACCCATGCCATGCGTTAGTCCAGAGCGGCTGTGTGCACACTCAATCCATATGTGTTTGACCCCTAATTTATTTCACTACACTCAGTGAATAAATTCAAATGTCAAAAAAATGGTGATGCAATTATTAACCCTTCTGTCGCCGCCTACGACCTATTAATTTAATTTTATTTTTTGAAGAGGTCTAATTTTGGTTCTAGAAACAGTTTACATGCTATGTCTTACAATGATACGCCGTTTTTTTCGTTTCTTTAGACATAGTTTATATTTCGCCGAACGCTTGATCGGATTTGTGGCCGTCAGTCCCTTTGAAATATATAGAAAGAAGTGGAAAATAATGTTGAACTATATATTTCATCAAGATAAGTACCAATGGTCTGTCTAGATCTATACGCCAACAAAAGGGTTAATTATCACGTCGGCATTTTGGGTGAGCAATAAATATTACGCGGATATTGTATTCTCAATTGTAAAGAAAAATTTGACACTTGAATACAATTTTTGTTTAGATGTGTGAACTGCGATAGTGTGAAAACGGTGCCATTTTTATTTTCTAGGATATACAACATGTGTGTATTTTAATGTGATCCGATTTTAATAAAATAATTCCTACGTCGAGCGTCAATTATCCGAACATTCGATCAACCGAACCGGGCACTCTGCTTCGTTTCTTGTGAAACACATAGAATAAAATGAAAAATCAAGGATCTGAAGGAAGCAACCTCTCATCTGCATCGTTCAATTACCTCGATTTTTTTATTTTTATTTAGTTTAAGTGGTTTTTTACGTTTTCACATTCGGGCTAAATTTTCTAATTTTTCTATGAAAACTCGATTAACCGAACTTTCGTTTATCCGGACAACCCCTGTCGACATTAGCTCGGATAATCGACGCTCTACTGTATTTCAAAAAAACTATCTCCTTATATTTTTCAGGTATTTAAAACCCGTGTAGCTGAAAATGCAGCTAAGGTACCCAAAAGCGTTGTCGTACCAGCGATAGAAGAAAATTCGTTTGGTATTCATATTCACTGAAATACTAATACCCTATCACTCTACCTCGCGTCAAGCTATCATCCTGGTATTGTGTACATCGACAGCAAAGTTTCCCGGTAGCAGATTCCTTGATGGTTTCCGAATGAAAATCTTTTTGCCTCATTAGCGACCGAATTGAAGGCTACGGTTTTTTTTATCGTTTGCCCCATTCAGGATGTTCTTTACTTTTTTGAAGGATTTTCCACTGAAGTCGGGTTTTTTACTCTCTGCATTTAATATACGTAAATGTATGTGTTCATATCTGCATAAATTCTTCTCAATCGTATCACGGACTTTTTTTAAGCTCTTCGAAGAAACTGTAGTAGACAAGGATTATGATGGTTGAAGAACGACACAACAATAATAGCAAAAACAGTATACCGTCACCAAAGCGACCGACCTCGTCTTCATCATCATCATCATCCTAAACATGGTTGTCGTCATCATCGTCAGTACATATCAACACAGACGTCATGACTTACTCCTACACTTTTTCTTCCGTCTCGTTGTTCGAAAAGTATACGCTACTTCCGAGTGGTTGTTTTTTTTTTATCCGCCCAGACCAAGTTCAACCTCGTGATCCGAAATGAAGCCAGCAATATGGTGATGTTTTCTGGTGAATGCACTTAAAAGAACTGTGGAAGGACGAATTGCAACAACTCTTGATGCCGTTAAGATGTTTGCATGAGTCTAGTGCTTGTGGCTAAAATAGCTAAATCTTATATTGCATTGCAATAGCTAAGGGTTGCATAACTCAGTGTTTCGGCTATGTGTGTTTGAAGGGGATTGGGGGAAAATCAAATGATAATAACAATCTAGAAAAATAAGGACATTCGGCTGAGTTATTCTGTGTCGAGTGTAGTACAATTAAATTATAAGGATTAGAATGCAAATTTATAATATCTTAAAAAATAATAGAACCGCTCTTTAACACAAAAATTTATCCACTTAATCTACAATGCATCTTCAGTTATAGCATTAAAATTACTGCACCGCTATTTATTTGGAGAAATTAATTCACCTCGTCATCCGCATGTTGACAAAATTACAGGAAGAAGTTCACGGTAGAAATGACATGTTAGGTTTCAAGTTACTTCATAAGGTGACCGTACAAGAAATGATATACAAACGTTTAACAGGAAATGTGAAAAGTTGTTCACACATATCATCAGCAACAAATTAAATGGTGCAAACATGTCCTTTTGTGCAAAACTATCACGGGTAGTGTCCATTGTTCTAGACTAGATTCTATCTAGACTTTGGAAAATACAAACGGAATTGTGGCCTGTAAACTTTTCAATGAATGGAGTTGTCAAAGAAGTAAAGGGCATGTGAATAATAGGTGTAACATCATGGACGAGGTATGACGACAATAATTCAAACATTTTTAAAGCTGTCATCGTAAACACAAGTGAAAGATTTTGAAACAGTGAATTTCTAGCGAAAATTTATGCAAACTTCTTTCTTCTTGAAATTGTTTTTATGAATCAATACTATAAAAGGTATAATTATGTCATAGAGGTGCATAAAAGCCCAGTGCATTTAAAAAAAAAATTAATTTTCATTCCTTCGGTCAGGTTTATTTTCAGTACATATTAGTTTCCAGCCACGCAAAATCACAATTCAATTACCATGTTATTATTCCGATTGAGCATTCATAAACACATTTATTAATCAGATTAGAATGATTTATAGTATAATTTTCGTATGGAAATCGTAATGAATGGGCACCTGATGTGAAAAAGATTTTTGTTCGTTTTCGCATCTTTTGGAATCAAATACAAATACGTATCAAGTATCAAAACTTAACATTTTTGCATTGGTATGATTTAATTACAACAACAAGAATTACTGGAAAATTTATTTTTTTTTCAAATTTATGAAAATTCTAAATAAAAAATATTTCAAAATATGTAGTGCATGAATATATGGAATTGAGCATTTTCTTTTGGCAGCATGTTCTACATAGGTTTTTAATAAAGGGTTCAGCTTGCATTGATTTACATATCTATTTTATTCCACCTTTGTAAACAAAATATAGGGACATTAAATATCGTAGTCGTGTATGAAAAAATTACGACATTTTTTAAGACATTTTTAAAAAATCGCAGGATAATTACGACATTTTTCAGGGAGGCCCACTGAACAAGTTGGCGGGGCGGTGCTGCACGGTTAAAAATTCTGGTGTATTTTTTATATACCAACTGATGGTATAAAGCTCATGTATACATTTTTTAGGATGAATTGTATACAAAAGCGATGTATAAATTATGTTTATATGAATTTTTATTAAATTTATCCGAGGTTTGTATTAAAATATTGAATTCGAGATGTTTGTATAAAAATTATACGAAGCTGTTACAAAATTAATCCAAAAATACTAATGAAAATTATGCAGCATTTATATGAATCTTTTATTAGAACGTGTTATTGATTTTATACTATAAATTACAACTTGCATACCAATCGAGAATTTGTTTAATAATATTGAACTGATAGAAAAAAGTTATACCAAAGTGAGGTAAACTTTATCCTATATTGTACATTTCTAAAAAAAAATCATTGCATTCGCATTTGGAAAGGTGGACTTCGTGCGTCGCTGTGGCGCACCTGGTTGAGAGTGCATGCTAGTAATCTAGAGGTGCGGAGATCGAATCTCGGTCAAAAATTTCTGTACGTGCGGATAGGAAATATACGAGTATAGTGCCTGCAACAGTATGTCCCAGAAGGGGTTTTCTGCAGGCATACATTAATCTTCAGATGTAAATGAATGTCGTTTTTTTTTAAATTTTGAATAAAAATTGTATAGTTTTTATCATATATCTAGATAAATACTATTTACACCTTATTCGGATTATTTTTATATTTTTAGCTTATAAAAATATTTTATGCGCGATTAGCATGAACTGTATAGCTTCAACTGATAACTTCGATTAATAAAGAAGCTTGGTATAATTTTTATACAGAAAGTCTGTGGAACTATATGTATACCAAAATTTATAAAGTTTATAAAATTTTTTTAACCGTGTGGGTCAAGTTGTTCGCCACTAGTGTGAGACCACCTGCCTGCCTTCGATTTACGGGTCACTAGCGTATAAAATACGGGTTTCATATTTTTTATGGGGCAAAAAAAAAACTATGTTATGCCAATATGTCATTTTTTTGTAATAATGTTTCATATTTGATGATAAAGCTTCTAATAACTCTTCATTTTGCAATATAAAGTTTTAAAAAACTTTAAATGTCATTTTAAAATTGCATTTTATTTGAGGCTCAGTCTTTACAGTGTGAATATGGGACGAAATTGATTAGCTTTTCTTGTGCCAAAACTACCCAAAACCCTTATCGATTTCGTCGATAGTTGACCAGCTCGCATAGCTCGAGTACATTTTACGTCGAAAATAGCCAAAAATTCGTTCGGGCTGAACAAGGCTTTTTGGCTGTCTTTAACGAAAAGAAAAAGGGTTTTTTGGTACTTAGGCACTAGAAAACCTGATCCGTTTCTTCACCTGCGTGAGATGAACTGAACAAGGGTTCCTAAATACGCTGCCAGGATAGAGAAGACCAGTTTTAAAATTCGAATCATATTTTGGTGCTATTATTGACAGCTTTAAATATTTTTGTCCGTGTATCAGGGCTTATCAATTCATCGGCATCTCTTCATCTCCTGAACATATTTATTAATTCCGCGCGAAATTACACAAAATTCCTCATTAAATACATCCAAGATGACTGTAGTTATGTTTAGACATCCGATCAGGCCTGTTTTAAAAACCGGGATCCCGGTACAAAACCGGTGTTCACTTGGTACCGGACCCGATATTCGAAAGTACCGATATCCCGGTTTTTTGGTACCGAATTAAAAAAAAACCGACCGACGAGTCGGTTTTTTGGTACCGAGTTAAAAAGATCGATTCATTTCAACCATGAGCCGGTTTTTCAGGTTTTTTGGTACCGGTTTTTAACTCGGTACTCAAAAAACCGGCTTATGGTTAAAAAAAACCGTCGGTACTGAAAAAAAAAACCTGAGTCGGTTTTTAACCCGGTACTCAAAAAAACCGGCTTATGGTTAAAAAAAAAACCGTCGGTACTGAAAAAAAAACCTGAGTCAGGGAAACCACTTGTGGTACCGGGTATTGGGAAAAACCGAAACCCGGTAATGAAATCTCGGTACCGAACAGGCCTACATCCGACTATTCTCTCCAGTTGCTCAAATTTCAGTTTGTGCTGCAAATTTAAGGGTTGCAGATGATACAGGTAAGTGTGTTCGGCAAAATCGAATCCTGATTCCAAATACTGCAACGCATTCATGCATGTTAACAGTGTTTAGCTTGATTACGTCCTTTTCGCGTCCCGGTAATATTTGGTTGACTTTAATACAATAAAAAAAATTCTTTTATCATCCATTGTTTGCCCCGTATTTTATTTTTTGCATTACGGGTTTTCGAACTTTCGGTGCCCGAAAAACGGGGTAACCCGTAAAATACGGGGCATCTGGCCACCCTAAGTGTGAGCATCACTTTATACCTAATTAAAAAAAAATGCAAACGCATTTTCCAGAAAAATCGAAAACAAAGTAAAGTAGTTGGTGGTTATTAGGATCGTTATTTGCTGCTAAAAAGAATTAAAATAAGATACGAAAATTAAATGTGATTCTCATATCCTTTTGAGTGTATATCAATGTAATGTAATTTCAAGTAAATCTCCGGTTTAACGGAGAGTATTTGGTATTGGGTAGCGAGAAAAATTTTCTAAAACATGTTGAAAGAAGACAAAATAGGTTAACCGACAAAACAACACTAAGCTTCTTCCTAATACCGTTATCTGTTCGTCGGTGCGATAAATTGGTGCAGTATTTAATGGTTACTTAAAAAAAACGGGCAACACCGGTTTTTATCGGGTACTAAAAAACGATTTGGAAACACTGCTTGTCGCTTTGAAGAAAACTAAAAATCAATGACAATATAATCAGATGCCGTCTAGAACCGTGGAACGATCCATCTCTACTAACATCAAAAGCCTCGACGTTTATTCAACAAATTGTATTTTAAAAGGCGGCCGACTTTAAAAATATAATTTGTTAAATAAATGTCGAGATTTTTAAAATCGAGATTTACTTTTCACTAATCGAGATTGTGATGCAGCCGATATATTTCAAGTCGGCAATTTTTAGTCGAGATTCAACTAGTCGACGTATAGTACCCAACCTTTTACAGAGTTTTTTTGTGCGTCCATTTAAATGCACAGTTGAAAAATGTGCATCACTTGATCAACGTTTAAGCTAGTGCCATATGCAATTACCTATACCTACAGGGTGTCCGAAAACTGCCGCATAAACACACCGGATTTTGATTCCTCATGTGATTTCCAGCAAAAAAGCTGTACCGAACATACCCCCAATTCTTAATCCTTTAGCTGCCACAGGCATTTGAAGTTTAAAACAAAAAAAAAACATTTTCTTGCACGCCTCTGAAGCTCTGTAAAAACCAAACCTCTTATCTGATTTTAGTGCGGTTAGTTTTATTATTTAGGTAAATTTGTGACCATATTATTTCGCTATCATAACTAGTCTAGCTCTGGACATATTGAGGTTTAAGTCGTACAAGAAATGTTTTTTTCAAAAATCTTCAAATGCCTGTGGCAGCTAAAGGGTTAAGAATTGGGGGTACACCTCGAAAATAACGTGCATAGATTTCCAGGTTTCAAATCTGTTCTAATTGTAATTAGGTGAAATAGTGTATGTGATTTTTATACAAGGGAAGTATCTATCAAACATATTTCTGTTCAACATATCTTAAAAACATTTTAAAATATTTGTTGTACAAATATTTTCTAGTGGAAGAATGAACAGGATACAATCGGTGTATCCATCGCAACAATCCACATCCGAACTGAATATCCCAACTGAGTTAGTTCTTGCGAAATAAAGTCCTGCCAGAGCTCTCTCTTGAGACGATATGTTTCCCCGGAGTGGAATGACATCCCAAATTCGGTACAGATTTAGTTGGTGCCTAAAATTATAATTTCCTGGTATGGTACCGGGCATTCACAAACTGTGCTCCAATTGTGTGGGCGTAAATGATTAGTGACATGCTGATTACGAATGCTTAACACTCGCGTTTTCACGACGCTACGAAAAAGTTTACATCGAAAATAAGCAAGGTTACAATGGGAGCTTAAACCATCGTATAGCACGTATTCGAAAAAATATTACCATATAACCCAAGTTGCAAAGGCATACTCAAATGTCGAGTAATGTGGATGGCCTTAGCCCCCTCCAGGACAAATTCCTGGTTGCGCCACTGGTATAGTTATTACGCGATTTGAGATTGCAACATATGGTGTAGAATTTTTTTTTATAGTTTCTTATGTTTTCTGGGGCGTTGAGCTCGAACCCGGAGCTTGCCACCAAAATTTCTTTATGAAACAGGGTCAAAACCGCAAAAAAAAATATTCGGAGATTTTCCGTTTTTTGGTTTATAACTCCGAAATTGTACATTTTCTGAACCTGTCCATGAACATGTTAGAGAAAACATGATTGCGGGTCCAACGCGGCATTGATCTTTAAAATGCGTTAAGCGGTACCGCTACAATTGATATTAATTTTTTGACGTTTTTTTTGCGATTTTGTTCATTTCTCGCAACGAAATTTTGGTATGAAGCTACAGATTCGGGTTCAGCTACCCAATACACATAAAGAACATTTTTCTTTATCAACTTTTGCGACCGAAAAGGAAAAACCGTTCAATCTCAAAATTTATTTCATAATATGGAACTATGTCACGACCAGTGGCGTATTTACAGGGGGGGGCACAGGGGGCACGTGCCCCCCCTGTGAGCACATCAAACTTTTTTCACACCATACTAAAAATTGCAGTACCTACCAAATGTTCCCTTTTTATTTTGAGCGTTTCTTCTTCTTCTTCCTTGCCTTGTTCTTTATACCGCTCCATGGCTTCGCGTTGCTCGACCCGCGGTGTAGGCACATCGCCCGTTTTGGCGATAATATCCCAGCATATTTCTACAGGTAGCTCTATCTTGGATCGTGTCATCATTGGTTGGTCTATGGACAAGCTGCCTCGGATGTAGCTGTATTTTGAGCGTTTCTATTACTAAACTTTGTAACTCTTTTTCGAAACAGATCTCCTCGTTGATGAACCCTTTCCGTTTTTCGAACGGGTTAAGTTCATTTTCATAGACGCGTGGTTTCAAGAACAAGAACTCTCAGAAAATAAGTACAAGCTATGATTATATCGAGCAATGAGGTGGTCATGAAACGTTGCCCAATCTCGACATGAATCTGTTCGGAAACAAGGACTGCTATTGAAAGTCTCGTCATTTGTGAAGTGACCCCACTATACTTATGTTGATATAAGTTGAAGAGATGTTGTTGCGGTATCGATGTCTTGGAAGCCGCTGAATTGATAAATATTTGAAACAATCGGTCTGATTTTTCGATCGGGCTTGTGTATTTTAATTTGGCCGTAAATTCGTGTTGGGCTTCTGTAAAGGTTTTTAAATCAGATGCTTCTCTTTCCGTTAAAATGCTAAAAATTGAAGTGTTTTGGTGGGAAAGCATTTTTAGCATACATTTTCGAATTCCTACGGTTCGGTGTCTGTGCTGTGTTGCCCTGGCTGGGGTACTTTCTTCAATGCTTCAATTTTCACGAATTAAAAAACCTCATCGAAGCCATTCCTACTCATTTCTATTTTGTTGTAGCTTCAGCTTACCATCTAGGACTCGTTTTAAAAGGTATTGCAGATACTATAGATTTGAAGCTAGTGTAGTACATATAGAAATAACAAACAATCACACCTTCCTGCTTACTTTTGTTGCTTCATTTTAATAAATCGATTGATCACTTCCTGGCTCTATGCCACGGATAGTTCCTACACGGCTGAA
The DNA here is from genome assembly GCA_949715475.1 of Microchrysa polita. NCBI lineage: Eukaryota > Metazoa > Arthropoda > Insecta > Diptera > Stratiomyidae > Microchrysa > Microchrysa polita. The sequence goes on along the minus strand of OX454418.1, from coordinate 84,231,051 downwards.
AATTTTGGTGTAATTTTTATAAAAAAATATATTCATACATTTCCATGTAAAAACTTTATCAAAAGTATAATTGAATATTAAAAGTATAAGTATTCTTGATAAAAATTTTACTCTTCCATAGTATAAAATTGATGAGCAAATTTATACAAACCGCTGCAAAAAAAAATTGTAATACGAGTGCTTCGAATCCACAATTCTGTGATTTGTAGGCAAGCGCGCTGTTCACTGAACCAGACAGACTACAAATCAATAGATTTCTAGGTTGAATGGGTTTCTTGCGCTGATAGTGTAGATTTTATAACATAGTAGGATTCATTCTACCCTTTTATGTTATAACAACATTCAATGCAATTTATTCTATCCCGAACGGTGTAAAAAGTATAATATTAAAAGGGTATTTGGATAGTTTTATTCTGTAGCGGTTATAATTAATACAATTTTTAAATAAACTAAACTTATAAGTTGAAAAGGGTCAAATTTGATTCAAGTTTTGGAATAGATAGGAGTTATACTATTTTATTTACCAAATTTAATCCCGGTTAACACCAAAATTTACAACCGTGTAGTATTCTGGATTTTACTTGTAAAATATTATTCGGCACTTGTTACGATTTGATGGAATCTGGCCTCTTTTTCAGTAAATCCTAATTTTGCGTTCAAATTCGCTTAAACTTGCCATGGAATTCAAGACCACAATGTCAGCCAAAATTTGTTGTATCAGCTTTTCATCTGTGTTTTCATCTGTGTTTCTTTCAAAAGTAAGCAGAACCACTTTTTGGCGGAATTTGGCAGAATTTCGGACGATGTATGAAATTTCTCTTCCAAAGAAAAGTGTTCCGTCTGGAATCCGTTCCATAGCCAATTAAGTACATATTCGTAAAATTCCTTTGCGGCTTCAAGCTCCTTCGAACAACACTACGCAAACTTTTTTAAGGTCCTCCGTATTTTGGTTCAGGAAAAGCCAAAAGCAGTTAATGAGTGTTATTCTAAGATCTGTAAGGAAAACTTAACTTTTGGTGTAATAAACCTGAAATGCAAAGGACTCTTAGGCCGGTATTTATAAACATACCTTAACTCAAGGAGACCTTAAGTCAAGGATGCCGAAATCAAAATAAATATCATTTTCCATACTTTTTCATAGAAATCACTTATATTCACGAGTCAATGCATCCTTGATTTAAGGAGAAACTCAAGGAGACCTTGAAATTTTTGTATAGTCAACCTCACTTGAAGTCAAGGTAGCTACCCACCTATCTTGAAATATTATATTTCAAGTCTATTGAAAGCTTAAGGTCTTCTTGAGTTTCGCCTTAAATCAAGGATCAACGATCCCTCAGTCTTGCCAATGTTTTTCCTACGTAGCTGCTCTCGGGTATCCCCACACCAAAACTTTATGTAACAAATTAGCCCCGTACTCTGTGCCCCCCCCCTTTGAGAATTTTCTAAATACGCCACTGGTCACGACTCGTCGCAAGTTTATTATTCAGAAGAAGATGATAAGAAATATTCATCAAGAAATGGTCATCAACGCACCATGCTCCACTAGGAGTTACGGTAATCGAGAGAGATGGAACTATGTTCAAAATGGCAAACTTAAATTACCAATTGTAGCAATACCGCTCAACGGATTTATAATAATGAATTTATGTCTCTTTGGGCGCGCAATTATTTGCTCTCTAAGTCTGAAACTATTAATTTTTGCAGCAGTGAATAGTTTCACACTTAGGAATCAAAAAACGGAAAAACTCCTAGGGTTTCTTCGCAATTTTGACCCTGTTACCGCAACGAAATTTTGATGGCAAGTTCCGGATTTGTGCTCAGCACCCAAAATTGCACGTGATTACTAAACTAATACTTATGTAAGTACTTTATAGAAACAAATTTAATTTTAGCTAGTCATTGGGAAAAATAACGGGCAGTGTTTAGGATTGCAAACAACATTTTTAGAAAAGCTCACTGCAACTGAATGGAATGATATTCGAGTTTTAATAAGTAATCTGGAGACCAATTTTTTTTCAACTTCATAGTTGTAGCCAGGAATTTTCTTAAGGGTCGAGGGTATGTATGACAACAATTAAGATTTTCCGTCAGTTCCCAAAAAAAAAACATTATTAGAAAAGGTAATTCAGAACACCGATTTTCACCTTTTAACGATAAATGGTATCTGCATTTGTTCAACCTTTTACTCCTTAAATCATGACCTTTTCCGCTCTAACTAGCGCGACAGTCGAACATTGAACCTAGGTGGCAGATGTGGTACTGATATCTAATTTCTAAGACTGCTCTGCTGTTTTTTGTTGCTCATGGATACTCGTTTAACATTCAAATGAGGTCATATCCCGTCACATGGATCGTGAATTCCACGACCGTGAGCTTCGAAGACCAGGGCACTAACACTAACCATACAATACCAATCAGGACTACCGTTAGCGTATTAAGTTATCTACTACATATTTTGAGAAAAACGCAGACTTAAAGCTTACTTAAGACAGAAGTTGCCTTCCTGGTTATATTCTGGGCTTATAGTTATTCTCCTCTCAGTGAAAACTAAAGATCAAGCAATATTGATCCCTCAACATTTATATGTGTGTACCTAAGTGTAATAAATTGATAACTCATATCATTCAGTTAGAAATATACAGTAGAGCGTCGATTATCCGAACTAATGTCGACAAGGGGTGGTTCGGATAACCGAAAGTTCGGTTAATCGGGTTTTCATAGAAACACTGGAGGATTGCCTAAAAGTTAATATAAGTGACAGCCTGGAAATGTGCGAAACGAATAGCACTGAGCCAAAATATGAAATTCGAAGGAATTAAGTGGTGTTGATGAGAATTTGCTTACTTTAGGCACTCGATTTTTTCATTTGATTCGAAGCATTTCATATGAAAATAGCTAAACCCCCGGTTCGGTTAATCGAATGTTCGGATAATCGACGTTCGGATAATCGACGCTCTACTGTATTTGAGTCTGATTCTATTTATTTTTCCGTGTCGCTTGCAATCCTTCTCTTGATGTTTTGGGTAAACATATTTGACTTCTTCACGAAGAATGTTGGGTGATAAACTAAATTTTATCTGTCATGATTTCCAAAATAAGTTCGCTTAAAGAACAGAGTATTCCGACAGCACTAAAAAATCTAGCAATGCGAGAAATAAATAGAGGTATACTACCAACATGATGGGCTTCCTATAAGAACAAAATCAACAACTGTTTGTCTTTAGGATATATGTACTATATTTCGCATAAGAAAAATCGATTTTCTGAACATTCTGTGATATTGACCGGAATATGGAATTTATGCCCATATTTACCTATACATTCTCCATATTTATACATACATACGCAAGTACATAATGTATACCCTAGGAATTTCGTCTTGACATCTGAAAGTTTGTTGAATCTTCCATGTCCTTGGAGATTCAAAGTTTGAAATCAACATACACATAGTATATGCTGCGAGCAAAAAGCAAGAAGGCAAATCGGAAAATTCATTCAACTCACACCTCCTCGACTATGAGCAATAAGCACGCTCCCAAATTGCAAGTTATACGATAGCATTTTCTCGGCACAATTCTCATTTGATTCTTCATGCTTCAAGCTAATATCCTGATGACTCTTAAGATTTCATTGTTGGTTCACGACAGCTAGGGTAATAGGTTGCCAAATTCCAACAAATTAATTGCAAAGGGACGACATTTTCGATGTGTAGTGACGACGAAAAAAGAAGCAACCACGAGAAAGAAGAAAATGGCGACCTGTTCCTTGCGCATTGCCTTAGCATAGCATATCTGTATCTATAGATTGGTGTTTGCTATTTATATGAGAAAGTATCTATATCTTGAAACCCAAGAAACACCCACCACCCCCACTCAATCAAGTAGTGGCCCGGCTCGACTTCCGATAAATTGAAGATTTTCGGCAACGACCCGAGCTTGTCTCTCGTCATGATCCACACACCAAAAAGGATGACCGGAGAGGAATATTAAATCGAAAAAGTATCAAAAAACAATGCGGTCGAATGGAGACATTGCATAAATTCCCCTTCAGCATATCTACCAAATACTGAAGTGCGCAAAAGCTTCCCCATCTCATAATTCAATGAATGCATATACCTACGTACGACCTACGTTATACGAATAATTGTGCAGGAGAAAACTCAAGCGCAGAAGTGGGCACTAGATGGTTTGACAACCACCACTTGGAAGCAACGTCGAAAATGCTAGTCATACGGGGTAGCAATCTGTGCGTATTTCGGTGGAATGTCCTCGGATAATTATAGATGTATATACATATATATAAATATATTTTATGGAAACGACAAGAAAAATGAAATGATCGAAAGCAATGAAAAGCGCGAGCGCAAACCAACTTTCCCTTCGCCTGCCTTTTGTACGTCGTAATTTTCTTGAGTTTTCGACAGAAGCAAAAACTACTTGCGTACACTTGGTTACTTCCTATATTTTTTTTAGAGATGTACGCTTGTCGAGTATAGAATATGCGTTCAAGGAATTCTGCTCCACAGGAGGGTTAAAGTACTTTTGAGGTTTTTTTTCTCTCTTGAGTGTCCTATGTAGAGGGTTAGTTTCGTCGTCCTTTTTTATATCTATACATGTATGGATATGTATAGCCTTTATAGCTTATACGTACTTTACACTCGCACAAGTGCTCTTGTGGTTGTGGTGAAGAATTTTGTAGTTCCCGTGCTTAAGGATTGAAATGCGATAGGAGTACATACATGCTATAGTTGGGAGGCCGAAGCAGGATTTTTTTTCAAATCTCGATAGGGTGAAGAAAACAAATAAATCGTGAAATGAAAGTAAAATATCGTAAAAAGCACTATAAACTATGAAAATGTACGTATGATTTAGGAGGTCGATTGGCCAGGTGTTTAAGTGTGTCGATTTATTATTTAATTTTGAAATTAACGGACCTTAGTGCTTCGGAATACAATTTCTACATAAACTGCTGTAAAATTGACTTACACGAAAATAACAATAAAAATAACTAATAAAAAATAAAGGGCGTAACACTAATAACATTTATATACAAAGAATAGATGTCAAGTAAAATAAAAGAAAATTTCGATTAAAAAACAAAAGAAACCCAAAATTTTAAAAATTTAAGCTTAAGAAATTTTCAAAAATTTAGATTAGAAAACAAATAAATGAGATCAAAATCAAATCGAGATTTTCGAAAACTTGAGGTTTGATACCCGATGTAGAGTCTATTCCGCGCTTACAAAATGGTGTGACATTCTGGAGGAGCATGGACTGAGGGTAAGTATAACAAAGACTGAGTTCTTATGCTGCCAATTCTCTGACCCAAATGCACCGATACCAGAAATGTGCGTCAAAGGAGAGCAGCTTAAGTCTTGTACCAAGTTCAAGTACCTTGGCTCGATGGTGAACAGCGGAGCTACATGCGATGATGACATCAAACATCGCACAAAGGTTGGGTGGATGAGGTGGCGAGAAAACTCTGGAGTTTTCTGCGATAAGAAAATGCCAAAGGGCAAGTTGTACAAAACGGTTGTACGTCCCGCACTCATGTATGGATCAGAATGCTGGACCATGTATGAAGGTTACGCGAAAGAAATGACAGCGACTGAAATGAAAATGTTACGCATGTCAGTTGGTGTAACCAAAAGGGACCACATCAAGAGTAGCTACATCCGAGGCAGCTTGTCCATAGACCAACCAATCACCGAAAAGCTCGAAGACCGACGAATGGATTGGTATTGCCATGTTCAAAGGCGTCCGCCTGAGAACCCCGCAAAGAGAGCGATATCAATGGAAGTTCTACTTGATGGACCCAAGGCCAGAGGCAGACCAAAAAACACCTGGATGTGTCAAATGAAAAAGCAACAACAACGCATTGGTCTCGGCGATGACACGATCCAAGATAGAGCTGCCTGTAGAAATATGCTGAGAAATTATCGCCAAAACGGGCGATGTGCCTACACCGCAGGTCGAGCAACGCGGAACCATGGAGCGGTATAAAGAACGAGGCAAGGAAGAAGAAGTAGAGTCTATTCCGGTGCCCATTTCTCTACAAAGTTGAGAGTCCTATCTATCACCGTTTGGGAGTTAGAATCTCTCAAACACCCCACAAAAACTGCAATTTTTACCCTTATGTCTTTTTACAAAGCTAACGGGCTAACGTACACTATAGGGGGGAATTTTATACAATCCCGAAGCTGCATTCCGGTTAGCAATTCAATCCCGAATACATTTCTATTCAGTTTTGTTGGGTTTTTCGAAATTCCGCCTAAATGCATGCAATCCTAATCACTTCCAGTTATTTTTCCAATGAGTAGCTAAAATGTAATTTGTTTCTTAAGTATATAGCATCCATGTTTTATGCAAATGTGCACATAAAAATTTGTTTTTGTTTATAAATCCATATTAAAACTGTCGCTTTGCAAATTTGAAATTTTAAATATTATGGTTTAAACATAAAAATATGTTTTTAATGAAAAAAACCGCGTTTCTAAAGTACAAACTGGGCTTTAATACGAGTATAAGAAATGTTTGTTCAATAATTTGCAATGTTCGAATTTGAAATTTAGCCTGGACGCTAGCCTCGATGATTTCTTTGACGAACATTGGTCAGCAAACCTGCCCCCGAAGCCCCACAGCCTTTGTTTATTTGAGCCATAGTTAAACGCAGGAACAGTTGAAGAAAATTATTTAAAAAAATCTCATTTATCATTCAGTTTTCTCAAAGGTACCCAAGGTCGAGCTGGCAACCCTTTTGCGGAAACCCCAGTATTGTTAAAACATATTTTTTTTAAACTAAATAGCGGCTGATTCACAACCAAAAAGGAGAACATCATTGATCAGTGGGCGATAAGATTCCAAAACCCAAATGTTGTCTCTAGAGCAGGGGTGTCCAACATATTTTTTACGCGGTCCACATTGTTGGTTTGCAAGGCGATGGCGGGCTAAACATATATATGAGAATCATTTGTTCATAATTTTTTTCATTATTTCTAACGACAGGAAGAAGCATTTCTGAGAATACAAAAATTCACAGCTACTTAAATAACATAATATTCATATTCAAATATTGTTATTTACGAGGAGGAACCGCGAACTGCTTTGTCGCCATGATGCTAACTAAGTGTTTTTCGCGAGATTTGGGTTACAGTTTCGGTCAGGATGGACGAAAAGTTGCTAGGCGTATTTTTTTTGTGCGGGGAGTGTTGTATCGAATGGAACAGATTTAGCAAGGAAGGAAGGACTTCGTTTTCGAATAAGAATTTTGGTGTAACCACGAGAGTTCGCTTTTTGTAACAGCTACGATCTGTAGGCCCCTCACAATATGGGAGGCGCTGATTAGTTTTCCGACCAGGAGGGTTCCAAGCCGAGTTATTTTTTTAATAGAGGGCCAAACACAATCTGGTCCCTCGGACCTATCCGTATAATTACACCTGTTTCGCACTAATATGTTCACGTCATTTGAATGAATGAATTGGTGGGTCAATTTTGGAAGAAATATCTATTTTATGTTAGAATTTTCAGGGTAGTTTACCAGAAGGAGTCTTTTGTTTGTTGAAATGATTTCAAAAGCAAATTATTTCTATTAATTCCTTTTCAATTTGTAATTGTTACTTTTTTATTCTAAATATCCTTATCTATTTCCTTATTATTATACCCTTCGCTGGTAGAGTGAAATAACAAACATATAATTGATCAGTATGAGTCGATTATGTGATGTCCGTCTGTCTTCTGCGACGCGTTTTGCTCGGCAGTCATTAAAGCTAGCAAGCTGAAATTTTGCACTCGTTCTTATTATTGTTGCAGGCTGTTTGTTTATTTGAATCACCCAAATTGGATCAAAATGCCATACAAACCAAGCCCCCCAAATTGAGTTCTCCTAAAAAAACTTTATTATTTGTGCACCAATTACAAGCAACTCTCACATAAATGCAATTATATTGATGACACAAAACACATGAAAAAATGAATGGAATTGGACCATCGGGTCATTGGGCTGCCATAAGAAACCAACCCCAAATTAAGTTCTTCTAAGAAAAACTTGTTTCTTTATGAACAAATCTTGGCCAAACTGCGTATATATGAGTCCCTGTTGATGCCACAAAACATATGTAAAAATTATTGGAATCGGACCATGGTGTCATGGGGCTGAACTACAAACCCAACTCCCCACTTTAATTCTTCTAAGAAACATTTTTTACACCATAATTTCACAAAACCTTATATTAATATGTCTTTAACGAAACGAAAAAATGCGAAAACAAATGGAATCGTACTATGCGACCATGCCCCTCCGCTTCCTCCCAATAAAGTTTTCTATGACATTTTTTTATTTGCCTACTTATTCCAACCAAACCTCACAAAAAAATGTTCATCCAGGCCACGGAACTTTTGTGAAAACATAAGAAGAAAATGGGGGTGGGGGAGGATTAAGCACAAGTCAAAGATAAAACTTAAAAACTTTTAGTCCGAGGAGAGTGAAGGGTATCTAAATTTCGCCCGCGCCCGAAATCAGCCTCGATCTCGTTTTTTGTTTTATTAGACTCAATTTTTTATGTCGCATAGGATTTTAATTATAAATCTGATGATCTCGCAAATTTCTCGCAATAAAATATGTTGACAAATGAGCGACATGTTTTCGACTTTGCTAAAGAGCCTGGAGAACATTAAGTCAGCTAAGAAATTCAAACAAAGTAAAAATTAAGATAATTTACAAATTAATCAATTTACTCTACACAAGTATAGTACCCGATCGAATACCTGCACTGCAACGTCATCAATAAATTCCGTTTTCATTAAAAGCAATGATTAAACAATTTGCACCACCCTCTCCCAATCACGTTCTCGACTAATAGCATACCGATGAATGTGTAAAGAAGCATCGTTGCGGATATTCCCGCTCCATGGAATTAGCTAATCTGAAATTCAGCCAACACACATTTTCTACTATAGATTGATTTTGTTGGAAATCTCAAAGGCTGTGGGCTTTCAGACAATTCCCGGAGATATTCAGAACAATCCGTTCGTACGTGAGTACATGTAACCAAGAACCATATATTCATCCACTGCTGCAGTCAACCTCTCTTTTGAAGTTCGCAAAAGGACTACATATATTTCAGAAGGCAACGGTTGCTTCAGAATGAAGACGATGATGTGAATTAAAAATACTATTTAGGATTCATATAGCAAACAAAATACCTTCACCATTTGAATCAACCCCAAAAGAGCCCCGGGCAATGTTTGTCATCATATACATATTGTATGTAGTTCCTTCGTGTATGGATCCAATTCGCAATCTTGGTGCCATTCGCCTTATCGTATGATGTAACTCATATGTAAGGTTATATGAATTTGTATAAAGCTGTTGGGCTATTTGTATGGGTATAGAGGACCTTTTCTGTAATACTGTTTTCGAATTCGAATCGAGGCAAATGGACGAGGCAAAACTGGGGGCAAGAAATTTAATTCGAGTGCATGAAGTAGAACGAGAAAACGTTTTATTTAAAGGACACATTATTCTATCCACGTATCCAATCGAAGTGAGTACATCATCATCTAGACGAGATTGGCTCATACATTTAGAAGCTGTTTAGACACACATGCCGTTTGAACATAGGGAAGATGATGGCATCAAGGTCCATAATTCACGGGTCTAAATATTCATAAAACTGAGAACATGATTTTTAATTAGTTGCCCTACTATTTCATTTTACAAAAGTATACTGCATTTATGACATAAAGGATAAACGTCTCCTATTGGTTTTAGTAATTTTTGTTAAATTAGCAAATTAAAAATGTTCATTTTTTCTATTCTTCTACGCCTAACAGCTTAGCAAAAACTGGTTTTTGGGTTTGTCAAATCTCCTAGGTCCTGTATAATTTCTAGTGAGGCAAGGCTTAAGGGCAATATCGTATCCAATAATAATCGTTTGACGGTATATGCAAAAGATGTGATGACATAAATCTGGATCTCACCCCGCAGGGTTTTATTGCGAAAAACATTAAACCTTTCATGACATTTTTAGCCTGTTCTTTAAACATAAAATTTTTCAATTTTGTTTTACGATTTTTTTCTTATTAGATAACATTTTTCTCCATATTCTACGCATTCAAGCAAACTCCAATCCTGTTATTCATTCAAACATATTTCACGTAAATTTTAATTTGATTTTACGTAAAACGTATATGACATATGCTTATTGCCTGGCATTTTAAAATCCCAGTCATATTAGCCTCTGTCGCGTACTGTTCCAGAAAATTAAATTGTTTCCAACGAACTACTTCGGAGGAAATCCATTAGGCAAGAAACGTGCATAAGACTTCCTCCAACGCCAATAGCATGAATAACAGATTTATACGAATTATGTAAAAGTCCTGACTGGCACTAATCCAATTTGACAGCAATTGCATGTCACAACATATCCAATCCACTTGGAGATATTTAAATTCACTTAAAGTCTTTTGATACGCACATACAAACATATACGTGCATATACTATATGGATGGGTCCCAGAAGTGATGAGGGTACACTCTGAGAAGGATACTGATGTACTCGTCTACTGTAGAAATACTCCCACAGAAGAAGTTGACGAAAAAAAAAACGGAAAAGTCCTTGGGAGTCTTCCGACAGTGAGATTATCGGACACGTGCCGGCCGCGTGGATTTCATCTGCCGTAGGATTGTTAATCGAATCCGCCCCGGCAATGTTGACAAGATGACGTCTAGGTTATGGTAACCCTTCGAGGTTCCACACTATATTGACAGCTCGAAGCGATAATTATAATTGAGCCGTTCGCTCCAGTGCTTCTGAATACGAACGGCGATGACTGGATTTCATGCAGCTTCTTGTGTGTTCTTGGTTTGCATGCAACACCATTCGAGCTAACGACTCACCCTCTCAATGACAATGTTGTGTCCGTTTTATCAAATCAATTTTGCACAGTACGAGCTAAATATGGACTTTCGAGTCGATGAGACTTGAAGTAACCACTGCGCATCAAGCATTACCTATATAAGGCTGCACAAGGATATCCCATCGCAAGTTCAACTAAGAATTACCCATGAGCGTGTGTATGACGGTTGCACCAGGACGGTCGTATGCTCTATGAGCTGATGATGGCATTGATAGACTCCTAATTTACTCACTGGGTGGTGAATTGGTTCGCGTTTGGCTGCGCTGTTAATTTATGCCAAAATCAGTTTTGGTTTTTGCACTCAATTATCAGATTCGATTGCTTACACGTGACCTTGCCCGGCGAGCATATGTGCATTTGTAGAGATAGTGCATCTTGTACGGGACTGAAATTGTTGTAGTTTTAAAGAAGGGTGTGTCTATTGGGGCCTTGTTCATAAGGGTGGGAATAATATTGAAACTTATGAATGTAATAAAGAAGCTCAACCGCATATTAGTAGCCATGATGGAATATATCCGCAACTGCGTGCTTACTCCTTTAAAAATAGACTTGCGGAGCATTAAGTGATTTTCAATAAAAAAAAATTTCGAAGGCCCTTACACTGTCGGCATGTGTATCCTTCCCAATCAAGGTCCTTACACTCATTTTCAACATATAGTGACCAAAATTCACGATTATATCCTACTCCACAACGTCAAGATAAAATTTAAGATATTTCCGGATTGAAGTTTTACGAGCATACACCATGGTCTCCAGAAAAAAAAACATATTTTTCATAGTTCATAGAGATGTGATAAATGTCATCGAAGTGTATAGTCAACGCGACGCTCAAAAAAGGACATAATACGCAAATGGCCTTTTCATGATGCCAATAAATATAGTAGGATAGCATAATATTCCGTTGTAAAGATGACATGCGACTCGATAAGGTGCAAAATATGCGATTTTTCACGAAAACATACATCCGTCCTTTTTCGTTGACACAAAATCCTGATGCTCATGACGGGTGCGTAGGGTGAGTAGAAATATTATGATATGTGATCACACACTAATAGAGTAATGTAGTGAAAGGACACAGATGGATAGGTGTAAAGGATACATTTTTGCGATAAAACTGACGTTTCAATGTGAAAAGGAAAATGGCAACAAACGGAAGAAATTTAAAAGGGGATACATACACGCATTTACGCCTCACATCATCTGTCATACTAAATGATGCTTCGACTTTTAATGTTTCGTGAATATCAGAAATATCGATTTATTTTGCATCATGAATTTCATGTATTTCACTTATGGTCGACGTGAAACGGTGTATCATCATGTAAGTTTTCGTTTATTTTTCGGTACACTATAAATCTCTCAAAGTTTTAATCCATTAAAAAAATCTATATGGAATGTCGAGCCAATTAAATACCCCGCGAAACCTAACAGGTTGGTAATCCTTAAAAGGACACTGCTTATTATAAAAGTGAACCTCTCTTAGTGTTTGAGTTCAATTTTTTGGGGGAACATTTTTCAATTTATTTATCCTTTATGGCGGCGCTAGTTTAATTTTGAGTTCATATAAATCTAAAATACTCGTCAAAATCATAGAAGATAGTCTTTGATCCTTATAGACCGCAACTCGAAACTGAAATAAGCCGAAAACCAAGTTTTTAAAAAACGCACAATTTCCACCTATTTCAGCAAATTTAGGCTCAAAATTCATTGCATTTATGTAAAATTTACTAACAATTTAGTAAAATTTTACTATTTTTTTCTCTCCGTGTATATGTTTTATTATATCGAGTTAGTATACTTTTTAAGCTGTACTACCCATTCGATTTCAATAATTTCTTCGTTGTTTAACCCATTTCTTCCCAGCGTTGCGTATACGCAACACGAAGTTTGACCTCTGTAAACATCACCAAATTTAAGTTGAAATGGGAAAGGGATCATGTAATTTTTAATGGGCATTTCTTGGCTCTATTTCTGCATATTTGATATAGTGAATCATCGATTGGGTCCTTGAGGATATAAGAAAAAGGAATAACATGTTTTAGGACATTTTTTGTAACAATTTTAAAAATATTTAAATATCTTAAAATCAATATCTAAATACACTTTCTGTACGGCAAACAATTGCTAATTATTTGGTTTAACTTGGTTTTGGAAAAAGGTTGGTCCTTGCTGCAGGAGCATGTGTTAAAAATAGGTGATGCGTTTACGCAACGTTGGGAGTTTCCCGGTAAAGTAACACTGGGGCAAACGCATTAAGAACAAAACATTTTCTTGCTATGTAACGCAGGTTTCGCATCTGCAATATTTTAAAATGAGTTCTAAATACCTCACTATCAACGAGACACATGCGACTCATGGTATATCCAGTACTCTTTTGTGAGTAACATGTGTCTCATTGAAGAAAAGAAAACAATAAAAGAAGTTGCGGGGCAATGACAGCTAGATACTTGTCAGTTGGTATACAGCCATTTTCCAAATACATATTTCATGATGGTGTCGAGATATCCAAAAATGTTTCAAGGATTTCTACAGCGGGTAAAGGGAGCCTTTGTAGTGAATGTACGTACCCTGAAAAGTCTATGAAACTATTGGTACAGTCTTCACTCGACGGTATGGTCTGAAGTCAACAAGTATGGGATCAGAAACCTTTCCATTTAAGAGCAGTTTTGTTAGAACAGAGCTACTAAGTAAATCTTTGCTAAACTTTTCTGTAGTAAATTTTTCTCTTGCACTGGACGCAAGAACATATTTATTTCTAGTCGAGTTACTATTTTGCTTTTGTCACAAGGAATTGTGAAACAATCCAGAATCGCTAAAAGGTTGTAAGACAGACCTCCCGGTGATAATTGTGCCTATCAGTGTACATGTTGAGCAGTTCTATATATTTTGGCTATTGACTCAAGCACCTAAATTGTAATATACCTGTTCAAATCTGAAATAGAAAAACCAAAAACAAGCGACATCCGGGACAAACCGACCTCCATTATAATACAAATGGCCAGTTACTCGTACATTTTATCTAACAGTTAGTATTTCCGTATAGAGGAGATTCAAACAATTTTCAGAAAGCTTTACATTATATTGAAATTAATTTTTGTTTATTTTGCATAGGTCTGCCATGTGTTCCTTGGATATGCCATTGTATGAAATTGTGCAATGATTTTTAAATTTCAGATGTAACCAAGGAAAATATGGCTGAACTGTCCTCACGAGCTTGTGACGGACTAGGATCTCACTCAGATGTTAAACGTGTACCCATTTATGGGGATAAATAACACTGCTGAGCGTGATGCTGGTCTCATTACCTCAACAAAAAAGCAGATCTGGAAATAGGATGTCACCAACACATCCTGCGGCCTTGAACTAGATAAGTTGTACGAAAAACCTGCCAAAAATTTGCAAAAAATTACATCTATACCGCTGTAGTGAGTGTTTCAGGATTTTATCACTAAATTGGTTATTCGCCATTTAAACCAACAATTTTTTGCAACATAGAAGCTTAACATTTTAATTTTCGTTTACATTTTTTTTACCAAGAAACTCATAACGTTGCGTCAACGCAACATCACGTTGTGAGCCACTGGTAACACTTACTGAAATTTTTAATTTTTTTTTTTTCCTAATTGTATTGTAATTGATTGGAATTTACCAAAAAACTTCATAGTTTTAGCTTATTTCTATCCTTGGGAAGAAATGGGTTAAATACTTAGCCATCTAACTATTTACTTATACATATTAAGATTTCGTTTATTTGCTATGCGCAGTCGATTAAAATTTAGTTTTTTTTTTCAACGTAAGAATATTTAAGAAAAAATTACAAAAAAAAAATTAAAAAAGCTTAACATATCTATCTTAACTTTACCATATTGTTTAACTAGTGATCCTATTAAACTATTATTATTGTAGTAAGCACGTGATAAACCTAGTACATGAACTTGCAAAATGTGGTGGAGCAACGTTCTTTTATTTTTCATTCTTATGTCTTTTGGGATATTGAACCCGAATCCCGAGCTTCCCACCAAAATTTCGCAGAAAAACTGGGCCAAAATAGCGAATAAACTTACAATTTTCGCTGTTTTTATCCGTTTTTGGGCCCCTCACCCTGAAACCATTCATTTCTGCCAAAAACTCCATGAATATGTTAGAGAGCACATGATTGCGCGTCCAAAGACTCATAAATATGATAAATCCATTAAGCGGTAATACTAGTTGATAATATGCTGGGCGGAATTCAGTAGCTTGCCACCAACATTTCATTGCCAAACAGGGTCAAAATCGCGGAAAACGTCAAAAAATACAATCAGTTGTAGCGATACCGCTTAACCCATTTTGAAGATTAATATCGCGTTGGACGCGCAATCATGTTTCCTTTAACATGTTCATGGACAGGTTTTCGCAGATATGTACAGCTTTGGAGTTATGCAAAAAAAGCAAGCAGAAAAACTCCGAAATTTTTGGGGATTTAAACCCTTCCCTCAACGAAATTTTGGCGGGAAGTTCCGGATTCGAGCTGAGCACCACAGAAAACATAAGAAACAACAAAATTCTCAACCACATTTTGCAATCTGAAATCATGTAATGACTACACTACGAGTATATTGTGATTGAAGCAATTTGCCAAAAATGTAGGTGAAGATTTGTTTATTAGAGAGTTTTAGCATATCGGTTGAAATAAAACGACATAATTTGACATTCCATATAAAAATTTCGCTTGCTTACAAGGTTTAAAATCACGACAAATTATTTCGCCAATTTCGACTGTTTCCAGAGCATCAAATATACGGGAATAAATCATGCCTACTTGGGACATGCAAAATTAAGATACATAGGTACATATATTGTTTCGTATACGAATGGAATTTTTATATGGAATGTCAAATTATTTCTTTTTAATTCAAACGATATGCTAAAACTCTCTATTATTGTATTGATTGTTATTATTTTCGTTTCATTTTGTAACGTAATAGTGGAATAATAGAAGGATTTATTTGTTATAGATTTCAGAACTCAGTTTTGTGTGGTTTGTATAGCTTCTTTCTTGCAGTTTTTGTATAAAGAGCCAATACGGGAGATCCATATACCGCAATAGGTTGGATTGCCATTTAATAGATTAAAAGCTTGTTGTCTGCAGATAAGTTAGCATTTTTTTTAATGGGTACAGGAAACAGAATATTTTATCATTTTTTCGAACATCTTTTCGATATGAAACATACCAGTAAGCTTATTATCAATTATGAAAAAAGTGAAATATGTTAATTCTTTCTTCCATTTGATAGGATTACTCAAAAAGTTTAGAAGAGAAGATGGCGAATACTTTTATTTTTTTTTAGTAAATAATATGGCTTGAGTTTTGGATGTGCTTAGCTTGCTAATAAAATTGGTAGAGTAATTCCAGATATCTTTAAAGGTAGAATATAGATATATACAATGGGTCATCACTAGTATACATCGTCGGCGAAACAGGCTTTATTAATTTGAACTGCGAATGTTCTGTCTGGCAAGAATGACTTAATTAGTTTAAAAGAATTAAGGAATACCAAATTTAATTAATATTCAATCTGTCTATAGCATGATTGAGACGAGTTAATATTATCCTTTCAATTAATTTGCTCGTTGCAGGTCGAAGACTGATTGGCCAGTAATTATCGGCAAATATAGCGTCTTTGCCATAGTTTAATGAATAATTTCTCTTGGAAATGATATGATATGTAATTCATTGGTTTTGTCAGTCACTATTCTGTTATTGACGAAGTCTGCTAGATGCATAGACATGGTAAAGCATTATAAAAGGTTTCGGTTATAAGTTCCGCTTTATCTATATTATCAAAAAGTTTTGACGGAATTGAAGAAGGCTCATAGCTCATCAGCATCAATAGTGTGACATGTTCTGACCTAGCAAAAACTAAGCTTAATATTTCTGCGTGATTTTTGCAGGATAACGGTCGTATATATAATTATCTCTGTTAGTGACATAATATAAAAAATATTGAGTTGGGTCACTACTCTTGGTGACAGGCGATATTCTAAATTTGAGGAAATAATTGCGAATAATTCGTACTACGGTCTACAGATCTTAGACTAAGCTAGAATAAAGAAAATACCACAAATATCAAGAAAAAGAGACAACAAAAAACACCCAAAGAATATTTCACCTAGATTAGATTAGATTAGATTTATTGAGGGCACAGGCAACAAGAGTTGCCCTAGGCACTGCGACCGGTGGTCTATTGTACCATTGCCCCTACTATGGATTAGATGAACTCATCTAACCGACTGCCTTCGATAAATCGATTCAGCTGGGCCATATTGATAGTGGCGATATCCTCTTCCAAGGGAAAAGCGATACCGAAACACTCCAATCGGCGCCTTGCTAGCCTCTCACATTCACACAGGATGTGAGAAGCAGTTTCGTCGTCAGCCTCACAGAAGCGACAGCTGGCGTCGGTAACAATACGCAAGCGCTTTAAATGACCGTTTAAACGGCAATGCCCCGTAAGGAGCCCGCATATGATCCTAACCCTGTTTCTGCTCAATTTCATCAGACCAAGGGTACGATTGGGTGAGTAGTAAGCGACAAAGAGTTTTTACTGCCTAAGCCCTGGAAGAGCTTCCCAGTGTGTGGTGGCTTTGGCTTTTCCCACTCACTAATCACATTTCTGCAGACACAGAGTGGTAACCCACAGTAAGGTTCTGGACCAAAGAAGGGAGTGGTGGATGCTCTTCTTGCGAGCTCGTCGGCCTTCTCATTGCCGTAAAACCCCGAGTGCCCAGGTACCCAGAAAAGGGTGAGATTGTTGAGATTGCCCACCTGTTGGAGGATGTCCTGACAAACCCACACGAGCTTAGATGTGACAGTACAGCTCGTCAGCGCTTTTATTGCTGCTTGGCTGTCAGTGAATATTGCCATTTTCCTGTTGGTGTAGCCCTTGTCAAGGCATAATCTTGCACACACTTCGATTGCGTGCACTTCCGCCTGAAACACGGTTGGATGTATTCCCATAGGAATAAAGATATTTGTGTTTGGGCCAGTAATTCCAGCTCCAGATCCTGTATCGGTCTTGGAGCCGTCCGTGTAAAATTTAATGGTGCTAGGGTGGAGTGATCTGAATCTGTCAGTCCAGTCCACCCTTTCCCATATCTCTGCACTATAAGAAGGGTCAAAACGGAGAGTTTTGACCAGATGGTCTGATGGCATATCCAGTAATCTGCTGTTACTTAACCATCCTTGTTGAACTGAGTTCAGTGGAGACGCCGTATCACATGCTACGAGCCTAATGACAGCTAACCTTGCCACTGCCTCGATGTGTATGTGGAGAGGTGGCAAGCTTAGCAGGACCTCCAGGGCGGCAGTAGGGCTCGAAAAGAAGGTCCCAAGGACAGCAAGACAGGCCAGCCTCTGAACTTTCTCGAGACACCGTCTTCCGTCTATGGTGGTTGCTCTTCTCCACCACACGACCGCCCCATATTCCACAATAGGTCTAACAATTGTCTTGTAGATCCACAGAACTATGTAAGGCTTAATACCCCATGCCTTCCCCGCATAGCTTCTGCTGATCCACAAGGCTTTAACTGCTTTCTCTGCTACCAGACTAAGATGTTTTTTCCATAGCAGTTTCTTGTCAAGTGTGACCCCCAAGTACTTGACAGTTTCCGGCATTGTTAGCCGTGCATTATACATGGAGGGACACTCCAGTGTTTGGAGATTCCCTTTCTTACTGAATGGTATCACGGCGGCCTTTGTTGGATTGACGCGCAGCCCGTTTGCTGTGCACCAATCCTGGACTATATGCAGAGCACTCTGCAGGACATCCGGTAGGACCTCCTCGAATTTGCCTTTAACCGTGATAACCAGGTCATCCGCATACCCCTGTGTGGAGAACCTAGCTGAGCTAAGTATCCACATCAATCCATCAACTACCAGACACCACAGGAGGGGGGATAGTACCCCTCCTTGGGGGCAGCCACGAGTGGCTAAAGCAGAAAAGGTAGTATTGCCTATACTGGTAAAAATAATTCTTGACGAAAGCATACGCTGCACCCAGGTAATGATCGTATTGTCGGCTCCTTTGGCTCCTAATTTGGGACGTGGTCTCGTTGATCAAAGTCAAATGCCGATTACAATATTTCAAGGAAAACTAGTTTTGAATCAAGTAAATTATTCTTATTCAAAAACCAAAATACATATGTACATAATGGTACAAAAAAAAACAATGAATCCATCAAAAATCTAACCCATGACCTTATCCTTCCTACGGATACGGAATGTCAAATTCGAGGCCCGCGGGCAGGTCCAATCCACACAATGTATATCAACCAACATAAATGCATACATAGTGAAAAATTGGAGTTATGAACTCAAGTCTAAAAAATTTAATCAAACTCGTAAAGAAATCGGTGGCCTATATAAGCTCTAAAACCTACTACAAAAAATGTTACAGACGGCTGTTTAAGGTACATTTGTTTAAGGCTCCCTTTTTTTGTGCAGGAAAATATTAAACTCCATCGTGCAATTGTTTTAGACCGAAATTTGTTTCAAAAGAGTTGTTGCAAAATAATATTTCGCATTTGCATCTTTCTGCTTATGGCACTTGGATTGAGTTCTGAAAAGAAGGTAAACCTTTAACCTTCATAGGACCGACCGGGGTGCAGCTGCACCCCAGACACACTTTTTTAAAGATAGCTTCGAAAATATTATTTTCAATTTTTTTTCCTTTGGAATATGCTTCCAAAATATCTTTACAATTCTGTTACAAAAAACATAAAAAGTATTTATGTAACCTAACGGTAGTTGTAGACCATTTTATTGCTTGGTGTGCGACTGCACCCCACTTGGTCTTTAACGTCAGGTATATTTTCCGCATACACTAAAGACCGACCGGAGTGCAGATACACC
This sequence comes from Microchrysa polita, assembly GCA_949715475.1. Classification (NCBI taxonomy): domain Eukaryota; kingdom Metazoa; phylum Arthropoda; class Insecta; order Diptera; family Stratiomyidae; genus Microchrysa; species Microchrysa polita. The sequence continues at coordinate 84,211,242 of OX454418.1, read as the reverse complement.
CCAACCGGTTGTTGTGTATGCATACTACTAGAGATTTCTGTTGGTCTGTCGTCTTTTGGTGGAGAGGCTCAGTCAGTCAATTGTAAGTGCATTGATAGGTCGTTACAATGAGTGCAAGACCAAAAAAATTATCGGACGATGAAATATTGCAAATTCTTGAAGCGAATGACTTCGAATGCTACTTAGATGATTACATTATTGATATTAGTGGCATAAACTCATTCAAAGTTTGGATGACAAAAAATCCGTATTGGCAGAAAAATCGCTTGGACAACCGGAGACTTTGTTGGAGTTAGGCCAAGAGTTGATAAGAGGCAATATCATTAGGAGATACAACAGTGACACATCCATTCAAGCTACAATAAAACAGCATATGGTAACAGTTCTACCCGAACTGGGTAAACCCAATCAGCTTCAGAGCTCCGCGATTGCAACTCAACGAAGATGCTTCTTATGCAGCAGAGGAAAGGACAGAAAATCCAAGAAATGTTGTATTCGTTGCAATCAACACGTTTGTGCAGAGCACACAAAAGAAAATACAATTTGTAACAATTGTTTCGAATAAAATATATCAAAAACATATTCAGTTATTTTCTTCTTCTACTTGGTTTAATGTACATATAATACATTTTTGAGCAGTTTTATATGAAAAAACGTTGGGGTGCATTTGAACCCTACTTGGTCCTTAACGTAATTTTTTGAGGTCGGTCCTATGAAGGTTAAAGACTCCGGAGCAGTGGCGTAACGTACGGTGTTCCATGTGTTCGGTGAAACACGCGCCCCCAACCATCAGGGGCTCCTAGCGTAGTTACGCAGAGTAGCAAATTGGAATATAGAAGCTATTGAACAATTTAGAAGTGCTCTTCTTTGCATGAAGCAGCTTTAAGCGAGATTTTGAAAGGCTATTTTAGTGCTGGGGTGACGTGGGAGCTCCCGGCAAGTTGAAGTCTTCCCAACGCGGTTCACAATAAGGAATTAGCATAACTTGCAATCATCCAATAAGCTAAACAAAAATCACACTGGCCGATCGGTAAATGAACCGATGACAAAACTTTGAAAATTCATTCAGATGCTAGGGGTAGGACTTACTTATTTTTTTCTTTTAAAAACTATAATTGGGTAGTTTTACAGCTACTGGTGGTAGACTAAGCTTACATTCCTATCCAGTGGAGGATCAAAAGAATCCAGCTTAGGTCGAACATCTTGCCCCTGTGATCGTGACACAATGGGTATTAATTTAATTTCAGTCCTGAATTACAATTACAAAAAAAAAACTATTCCTCAAATTTTTGATGGTGAAATGGTTGGTAGCTCTTGTATGATGCGAAAGCAATGCGAGTAGCAAAATTTGTACTGCGTAATTCACATGATCATGAAAATTTATCATCATTAATGAGGGGTGTAAAAGCGATATTTAATATTGAATTTTGAGGGAAATAAATATGAGTTCAGGAACCCCACACAAATTTTAATGTACAACAATTCAGCTATAAATTTTTGCATAATAGAGTTAAATTAAATGAATTGAACTACAGTCAAACTTCGTTATAACGCTCCCGGATATAACGCTCTTTTTTCTTGGTCCCGGTCCCATTAGCATTTATTACAGGTAAGTTCGATTCGTTATAACGTTACTATTTCCCGGTTATAACGCTCTTTTCCTAGTCTCATTTTCTTAAAACAAATATATTGACAAATTCATTGAGCACGTAGTCTATCTTTATATTGTAATAATCACAAACAAACCATGATGCACAAGTTGTTCCGTTAATTCACATCAAGGTCAAATTTCCTGGAAAAGGGAAACACATAACAACAATTGAAAGTATGATTGAAGATCTCGTAATTGCATCAGCATCCGGCGACACCGAAGAGAACAAGAAAGGGGCGTCATGCATGCCAAAAACATTTGCTGTCTTAGTTGTAAATAATAAAGAAGATTCGAGCAATTTTTGCATATAGCATGGAGATAGAGGAAGGATCTTTCAATAAATTGAAAACCTCAGTATTACTAAAGTCTGTTGCCCATCTAAAACAACTGTTTTTTTTTTTAACCAGTAATCAATTGATTGCCATTTCCTTACTATTTCATTCCATGTATCAATCGAATAATAAATTTTGTCACCTAAAAGGTGTATGCGTCTATGAAGTATATTTCTTGGACTTCCCGGCTATAGCGTTTTCCCAGTTATAGCGCTTTTTTGGCTTAGACACCAGAAGAGCGTTATAACGAAGTTTTACTGTATGTAGACTGAGGCCGCACCAAATTCTCTTCACACTTTGTACTTTTTTGTATTTGCACAAAAACTAGTCAGTACATATAAGTGTATTCAGGTTGTTCACGATCCTCTATACTCCTTTAAATTGCATTTTCTTTGTTAAGAAAAAATCTAGTCACTCTCTGAATAGCTATCAACGACACTGCAATAAAAATAATAGCAATGGCGATGGCGGACAAAAGAGACGGTCGTTTCAAAAATGTTTGCTAATAGTATAGTATTTAATTGTGTAGGGCCCCAATTTCGTTTTCGAACACAAAATATTTTTGAAACGTTCGCCACTGTTCCGGAGATCCGTTTTTTTTTTGTGGAATCCCCTGGTTTTAAAATTTCGTAAACATGACAACTTTAGTCGAAGTACCCTATTCTTTTTGCCTTCAAGGGTTATTAAGAATTACAAATCACATTCACAAACAACTTTTTTCATTTCTAGCACCCTGTCTGCCAGAAGTTAATTTATGCTTTCAGTCTAACAATTTCGGTTCACGAGATTATTTTGGGAGAAAGGTTCTGTTCATTTGTCCAATATTTAACGGAGATTGTTTTATATTATATTAAATATTAGTTACTGATTCATCTACTCAATTTTAGCTTTTTCACTTCTTGTCTTAAGTTTCTTATTTTGTTGTTGTTAGTGATTACTGATTAGTATTTCTTGTTATGTTTTAAAAGAGATATTCTGTAATCAAATATTAGAAAATAATTTTCGGCGTTTCGAGATGTTTATACTGCGGCCCTCTCAAACCGAACGTAGTTGGATTTGGCCCCGACCAGGTTTTTTTGAGTTTAACACCCCTGCATTACACTAACTACACTGCACTACAATATTCCATTTATATAGACTGAACATATTTTATTTCTTTTTAACAAAAAAATTGCATCCAGTCATTACCGAACTCACTGTCTACAACACCAGCGACATTATTGACGACATCACGACAATGTTCCGATAAATAGTCTACACATGTTTTTCATTGGAATGTCGAAAAAAATAAATTATGAAGCATCTTTTGCTTGAATTCAGAATAGTGGTTTCCGCTTGGATCTATTTACTCTTCCTCAAAATAAAGTCATGCCGATACGATCATTCCACGAAGAAATGTTCATATTAACTTTGTAAATAAGAAATCAGTTTCTTAATTTCAGTTAGCACAATTATGCCCATTAATTTACTCGAAATGTACTTTTAAATAATTTCAAGTTAACTATGCCCACGGTTCAAGCATCACATTGATATATCATTAGCCACAACAAAAGGGGGCAACTAAATCCTACTTTTGTAGTTTCGATAAGTTTTTTGGAACTCTATTCTTTTTCTCTCTGCAAGAGATCTAATTTCAACGATATTTCTTTAGCACATGAAATAAGTTTGCGTCTGCACTTATACGAGTAATAGCCATGCTCAACAATTTCCAGCATATTCATACTTGAATATTATATCATACATAGTGGAGGAATCAAGTTCGTAGTACATACGATTCCTGGAGCACATGGTGTTATACACCATATATGAGTGATGAACATGATGATGGTAAAAAGCCTGGAAGGCCTGCGTCATTACGTGCTACCAAACATATGTCAATTTCACACCCTTACCCTATGCCCACAGGAACCATTGGCAAGATTGTTAAAACAGTCGACGTCGACGATGAGCTTGAAAAGTGAGCGACGATTTTTGAGTCCGTAGTAACATAATGTTACAGTCCTTTATGTTTCCTCTTTTTTTTTATGAAGTCTATATGCCCCGGACAAAATAAACAAGTCATGGTTCTTACTGATAACAACAATCCCCACCATACTTTTGAATGATATAGTTAAACTCCGTGTTATGAGAGCATTTTCCTAAACCCCCCGTGTCGTTGTCTCCAATGAAGTGGATACTATACTCCGTCTTTTAATTGAAGTTTGTTTCGGTCCATTCCATCTTCAGTTGTTTTTTTTTTATTCTGTTTTATTCCTTTTTTTTGTTTCGTCACTCGAAAACTAGGAAAGGATACTTTCTTGACATCTTTTCTCTTTTTTATTATTTTTTTTAGAGGATTACAATCTCACTATGATGAGTTTTTCAAACTCTCGCCTATCGTCTCGCTTCCATCCACGAAACGATGGCTGATGTCCTTCATAAAATGTTATTTGTTCCATTTAAGCAATGTCCTGTTTTGCATTTTATACTCATATTGCCTCTATCATATAAAACGAGTCCTTAAGTGGAAAGCCACGCTGATTTCTTGTTTTTTCGGTCGTTACTGAAAAAGATTTCATCGCGAGTTTGACATAAAAAAAAGGTCTATATGTAAATAGATATTCAAATTGAAGGGAGGAAATGATATCCCGGTTAGATTAATATTAAGAAAAATATTTTACTTGATGAAATAGCTCACTCTTTTTTGTAAACAATGATTAGACGTTTGAACAGAGACATTTTGATTTGAGAATAGCGTCACTAATGGTATCGGCAGACGGTTGGTATTACATCAAAAGCAGCAGGATTTCATTTCATGAATTTGCGCTTTGAACGCGGTTTTTCTCTTCAATCAAGTGACACCCACCGTTTAGAGTTAACGGTGAATATTTGGTATTAATTTAAAGAAATAGATACTTTTTACTAAAAATTTACTTAACTAATGGGCTACCTTCCAACATTTTCATTCTTCAGTGATTTTCTATTCAATTAGCTTAAGTACAAATTCGTAGTGCAGAAAAATATTCTCCTTTTGAAGTTAATCTTGCAGACGAGCTCCTCTTCTGAATAAAGAAGCAGCGAACTGACCACCAACTGTTGAAGGAATCACCTGAGCCCACATAAAATGTTTTATAAGAGAATATAGAAAACATGAAAAAACACGAAGCGTTCAAGGGTTTGCATTTCTTAATCGCAAATAAATAGAAAGAAAGGTAAGAACCGCGAAATTTTTTACCTTGTGTTTTTCCTTTCAGCAAATGCAGCACATTTTGACCAAATGATATTTTTTTCAATAATCGAGTTAGTATTGTGGAAAATGGAAGATTCTTTTTCTGCACCTGTCGAATTGCTAAAGTGCTTGGGGTTCAAGTAAACGAATGTAAGTGGGTTTTATACGAAAACTTCCGTTTTTTTAAATATTTATTCAATTATGGCTATTATGGTGTTTTCTTTATCGAGATATTTTTAAATTGTAAACACCCATTGCAGTACCTATAGCAATTACACTTGGGAGCAAAAAAAAAATTTACCCACCCCAAATGCTTCCGTTCTAAACACGATTACTCAAAAAATAATAAACAGTCTGCTTTTGTTTTTAGCTCTGTAAAGTCAATAAAAAAAACATTATTTATTATTAAACTGTGTTTACATTTTGTTTTATGACCATACTTATAACTTAACTTAGTAACTTAACTTAAGAGGAGATACACACTACTGACAGGATTTACTAAAACCACTAAATTAATCGAGTCGAAACCTGCCTACTAGATTAAATCGTATGTCATGAAATTCAAAATGCATCGTAGAATGTACATGCATTATTCAAATTGCAGTACAATATGGTACAACTGTCAACTAAATCTAGGATTTAGTAAATCTTGTCGATAGTCTGAATCCCCTTTTAAGTTTTTACGCCATTAACTTTGTATGGGGTCTAAAGTGGACATTGTGGTTGTTTTTGAGGGTGTAGAGGGGCGTGGACAATTTTATAAGAATACAGATATGTTAGGTAACCTCTGGAGCATGCAAATGCATATACGATCTGTTTCACTGCGATGCCTAAAACTTGGGTTTTAAGGCTTCATACGCTCTTTGGGGTTTGAAAAACACTTAGGGGTTGTTTTTAAGGAAAGGAGGAGCGCGGCAAATTTGTTGCTTTTGCCATTGAATCACGGCAAATTCGCGACATTTAATGCACTATGGTAATCATCGAAATTTAAAAGTGGTACACCCAGAGAAAAACATCCCATAACCTGTTAATGGGACTCCTATTCACTTTTCGCCTCGGCTATTTTAAACAAGTTAATAGTTTTATCCTATTAGTTTAATGAGATTATAAACCATTGAATTTCTAATAGGACGTACATTTTAGACTAATGGGATTATCTAATAAGATTGATTCAGATTTACAGTTAGTTGCCAATATTTTAAAACGTATGCTTATGCATTATGAATAGATGTACGGATATTTCACAAAAAAAATAAAATTTCGCATAAAAAATTTCTGAATATTGGAAATTTTGCAAAAATTCAATTCAAATGCAAAAATCAATCTGAGATGGAAAAATTTTTTCTCTTTACTGATTTTTTGAAAGAAAATTAACTTTTTCGTGGAAAAAGTACAAATGGGTGGATTTCGCATTTATTTTTTAAAACAGCAATTTTCGCAGAATTCGCTATTTTGTAAATTTGAAATAGATGCGAATTCGGGACTTAATTATGATTTTCATTTTCATAGTCCCGTGTATTTATATACAATTTTATATGTACAGTGATGGAAAAGAATATTGTTCACCTAAATTTTATTTCAAAAGACCGCGTATACTATTTTAAAATGGCGTAAGATTTTGTTTAACTGGTTTATTAGTTCAATTCACACATGTAGTGATTTTTTTTATTTTATTGATTTAATAATGGTCCATTTTTGAACACTGGATTCCAACTTGTTTTTACTAACGTTCAACCTTTTCCTATTTAAACCCATTTCTTCACTGAAATGAATAATCAACATCTCTCCTGTCGTGTTATTGAGGTAACTGTATTTTCAAAGGGACATCCTATAAAATTTATATGAAATAACTATTGTCCTAATAAGAAAAAATTATTGTTTTAATAGGGTGCCCCATTATCCATATTATAGGATAAACTATAATTTCAATGGGAAAATCATATTAATTTAATGGGATGCCCTTTTATTGAGGCAATAGGATAACATGATTGCATTAATAGGATATCGTTTAACATTAATAGTATAATATCACTTTGATTTAATAGTTCGATCTAATTATTTTAATGATGTTCCATCCCATTGAATTAATGGTATCCTATTAACCCAATAATGGGACTTTCCCATTGACTAAATCCAATGGGATAAAATGGCTAATTCCTATTGGTTTAATGGGATTTTTTTTCTCAGTGTAGTTCTAACAGACATAAATCATGTTTTAAAGTACAGCGTTTGGGGTGGGTCGATTACTTTGCTCCCAAGTGTAGATAGATTATGTTTTTTTTTTCAAATATTATTATCTCTTCGCTATCATTTGCGTGTCTGCACGTCTATTCAAGGGAGCATCTAGTGAACGAATAATATTGATATGTATAAAAATGTCAGTAATAAAGCGTTTCAGGGGAGTGCTTCAGCTACCAGCGAAACTACTAATAGGTTCTAGGACTATACTACTAAAATTGGTTACGTGCCAGCACCGAAATTGCGATTAGAAGCGTTCTGATGCAGGGCCGGATTTAACATGTATGTCGCCCCTGGGCAGTAGGCAAATGGCCGCCCTCTGCCAGTAGTTTAGCTTGGAAATTGTAGCATTTCATTTTTTTCCAGTAACCCATGTCGTAGTTTTGCTGGTCGTGCACTCGTCATTGTTGCTTCTCATCCAATTAAATGTGGGGAAAACTGAATGGACGTGTTACTTTTCTAGACATCTGACGGGTTTAAAAATGTAAAAAGTGAAGCTTTTTTTGCGGGATGAAATATATTATAAATCAAGCAAAAACTATTCAGGTGCGTCAATGCAGCTAATGATCTACATTGTTTATTGAGAGTGAAAAGGCGAAGACGGTACATTCCGTTAAAAAAAAACTACTTACTACTGAAATCTATTAAAATAGAAGCATGACTGGATCCTATCAAATGGTTCACTCAAAACGATTTTTCTTTCCACGAGATCAACAACAATCAAATAAAAAAATGTGTGATTCAATGAGTTGCTTCGTTGGAGGATAAAATTGAATATAGAGAGTCATCTACGGGACCATACCGCCAGGAGAGTGCCTAAGCAATTACGCTCTTTCCACCTGGTCTATCGGACTGTTTTAACATTCGGCATTTTATTGACAGGATCTAATTGTCAAATCGGGATTTCTTCGTGCGGTGCATATACTCACCTTCTGAAACCCAACCCCCAGACGCAACTCCAGTTTGGGTAACAACCTCCAGCCACCTCTAGATAGGAAGGTACCACAGTCCCCTGGGCAAACCCATCGCCGATGTACACTATTTGCTAAATACTTCCCAATAGCACGTGTGACCGATATTCCTTCGGCCCCCTTAAAGGTTAACCCTTACGCTGAATTTAGACGTGCATACCTCAGGTTCGTTTGACCATCAGCTTAAAGCGATTTGTGCTGCTTTTCACATCCGGATGAGGGTCCTTCAGCATACTACTCAGCAATGCGACTCGGGCCGAGTCGTCATCAATCCACAAAATACGAAGGGCTTCCCTTGCTGCTCGGTTCCGTTGTATCACAGCACAGCTCATTAAAAATCCATGTACCATGCCAGACAGATATCCCTTGTCACATGAACACAGAACCCGTTGTCGGATGTAAAATTGAACAGTGACATCTCTGTCCTTGTTCAAAGTAAAGCCGCAATGCTATCTAGGTCACTTTCACTTCTAGTCTAACCAAATTACCCCTTTCGGAATGAATGCTTCCAGCAGAATGAAGGATAGAATTTAATGAAGGATAAAAATTTAAAGGTGAAGTATCATAAATCATAACATTTGGCGACCTGGATTAAGGCGTCATTCAACTAGAACAGTGGTTCATAACCTTTTGCACATAAGGGACCATTTGATAAAATTCGTTAGTTGTCGCGGACCACCAAATTTAAAATGTGTAAGGAGCCATTAAAATCATGAAGTTTTGTTTCAAATACCATGTCTTGCGGTGATCGTGATCGCACATCTCGGTAATATCAATAGGGAAACTAATGGAACTAATTCAGTTTAAGAGTATTCTGCTATACTTTTTACTTGACCATGCAAAATATGGCATAACTATATGCAAAGTTAACAAAAATTCAATATACTGTAAATGCTTTCAGAAAATAGCGTCTTGTCTATACAATAAGACTAACCACTAGATAAGATGTCGAGAAATCGGCTCCAGAGATAGCTCATAATTTTTAAGCCTGAATTTTATTTGATCACATGGTAAAGCTCTTCGTTACAGTTCTTACTGGAAGAAAAATGATTTTACAGATAAATTCGTAAAAATATAGAATAAGGATTGCATGTCCGCGGTGAACAAAAAGACACATGTCGAAAAGCTTCCAGCAGTGCCACTGAAGATCAATAATAGTTCATCTATCTTATTTCAGCAATGTAAATTACCATAATAGGCTCTGGCCACAAAAGAATGCAAACTGCATAAGCATTCCTATCAAGCTCTCGGTCGCATCTGATATTTATTTATTTTAAAACTATAAAGCTTTTACCACTGTGCTTACGGAGTGCTACAGCCTAGAAAACTCCGATGTTTTGCACAAGCCGGATGATGTTTTTTTTACATCCAGAGTTCCGTGGAAATTGCATTACTGAGGGGATTAACATGCCAAAAAAAATGTATGAGGGTATTTCATCAATCGTCCGAAATCCTTATACCATCAATAGAGCACATATCCCTACAAAAAATATATTCTTCAAAACCTATATTCGTAAAAAATTTCAATAAAAACAGTCTGGAACGATTTTTATAATGGTTAAATGGATTTAACGACAACCATGTTTTCTGAGTAGCGGGATGCCATGAGGTCTAAAAAAAACTTGCTCTGCCAAAAACTAACTCCGCTCTGCTACTAACCTTGGGAGTTTTTTTTTTGAGAAAAGAAAGGTTGAGTTGCGTAACATCGGAGTTTCTCCTTAACGCATTATGTGAGAGCCACGAAGGCTTCGCGGACCACCTAGGGTCGCCTCAGGGACCACCAGTGGTCCGCGGACCACCGGTTAAGAATCGTTGAACTAGAATAACATAGAAAGCAATTAACATTTTTCCTAATTATGTCAACTGCTCCTTGAGTCAAAGTCCATCTTTCATATAGTGTAAAACGAAAAGAAAGCTTCAAAAATTTGCCGCCCTTCAAAATCTGCCGCCCCGAGCAGCTTGGGCAGCCCATATGGGAAATCCGGCTCTGCTGATACGGCAACGAAATAGTTTCTTGTATACTTTCAATATTTTGATTGATTGATTGGAACCCTATCCGGATTATCGAATTATTCGGATTTTCAGAAAGCATCTATAGAGACTTCGAAAGACGGTAGTTTGTTAAAAAATCAACTGTTTTTAAAGAAAAAATAATTTCATAGCCAGAAATAGCTGGTATTGCAAATCTAAAGCCAGCCCCACACCGACCGGAGTGTGGCAAACCCCCTGCAAAAGATTGATACGAAAGTCGTGCAGCAGCAGTGCACCAGTGTGGTTGAGCAAATCCAAGGTATAATTCTTGGACCGGTCTTTTGCGTGGTGTTTGCCACACTCCGATCGGTGTGGGGCCGGCTAAAGTCGAACTACGATAGAAAAACCTTAAACATAAAATTTTCAGATTTTTCAAAATCAAAGAAAATTAGTTCTTTGAGCCGAATCCGAATTATCGAATTTCCGGCGTCCGGATTATCGGGATAAATTCCTTAAAATGGTATACACATATAGCTCTGATGGTTAATAATAATCGAGCGGAGCCACATCATTAAAACTACAGACAGATCCATCATTTAAATTCTACTAAAGCGAGAAAACTGACGACTCTTTACGTTGATCATGTAAATATTATTAATTACACGAAACGTGATTGGCATTAATTCTTTAGGAATTCACTTTACCGCGTTCCATTATACGGCCGTAATGAAATTATACGACCGCATCATCACACACCATCACACCGCTTGGTAAACCGTTTATTTACCTGTCGTCCGAAGCTATTGATATTGTTAAGAAAAGTAAATCACCCACCTGTGTATAGTGTAGTGCCCCGAACAGCCTAACCGAAGGCGGTGAAGTGGCGACAAGCGTTTAATGTAAAAATAAAGATAAAAACATTAACAGAAAACCAAATCCAACCAATTGGAATTTCTCAGAGCTAACGAAAAAAAAAACGTGTAGCGACACAACTATACTATGCGACTACATTGGCTGCATTCAACGAACAATTATTGGAATAAGCAACTCCTACATCCCCCTAGTTCCCTAACCAGTCCATTTGCGAAGTAGCAGTAATTACACCTGCATAGCCATAGATTGGAGTGCTAATTTTTGTGTGTGGAGTGCTAAATTTACACAGCTGATCAATCAACTGCATTGACGCACGTGAAGAGTTTTTGTTTGAGAAAAGAAAGCTTTTTCTGTTTTCGTTTCCGGTATCAAGAAAAAGCTGAAAAATACCTTCATCCCGCAGAACAATTTAGGATTTAGTATATGTATTTTTCGACATGTCAGCTTTTCAGAAAAGTAGCAATTCGATTCAGCGAACACAACACACAATTTCATGTAGTAGGGCATAAGTAGCGTGTTCCAAAATTTGTTCGTTGAATGCAACCATTATGGTTCATGTACCCGACCATACAAAGTGAGCGATTTGTCAAATTCGTCATGCCTAAGAGACTTATTAATCAACAACACCCAGGCTCGACCAAGATCTCAAAAAAACGACCATATCATTCATTGACGAATTGACCGTAATGTGATTGTTGTAATATAGAAAATGACGAAGATGATTGCAACCACGATGACAAGACAAGGTATGACTTTTGATTTTTGTCTTGTACCTTTCTGAGTCCATTTGAAAAATAATACGCGAGATTCTTGTGTGTGAAAAAGATTAACGATCCGGTCATAATGCACGGTCTTAGTACAATTTCAAAAAAGGAGTAACGTTTGAGTAATGATCGGTTGCGGGCAGGAAGTGACGAGTAAACAATATGTACATACCTCCGCCCCCCGGAATGGCGATTATTTAATTTACCTAAATATAAATGGCAACTGTGAGAAATATTCTCTCCCAAAAAGTAAATATCTAAACTTCAATAACAAAACGACACATTCCTTATCTTTCTCTTTGTTTGTCGAAATTCTCTCTCCTGAAAACTAATGTCAGCAAACTAAAGACCCCTTACATATGTTATAGCCGAAGAAAAATAATTCAAACGAAACCGAGGCTAATTTCGGGCGCGGCCCAAATTTGGACACCCACTTTCTTTCGGGCTAAGGCCGCGCGCAGACTAAAGGCGTATTGGAGCGTAGCGTAGCGTAAAACCTGTCGCCAATACAAGCATTGTATTGGGCGCATTGGAGCGTAGCGTAGCGTAAAACCTGTCGCCAATACAAGCGTTGTATTAAGCATACATACCTCCGCCCCCCGGGCCCCGGAATGTCGATTATTTAATTTAAGAAAAAAATATAAAAAATACATATAGCGTCCAATAAATATAAATGGCAACTGTGAGAAATATTCTCTCCCTAAAAAGTAAATATCTCTCTAAACTTCAATAACAAAACGACACATTCCCGATCTTTCACTTTGTTTGTCGGAACTCTTTCTCCTGAAAACTAATGTCAGCAAACTAAAGGCCCCTTATGTTAGCCGAAGAAAAATAATCCAAACGAAACCGAGGCTAATTTCGGGCGCGGCTCAAATTTGGGTACTCACTTTCATTCGGGCGTTGTATTGGGCGACAGGTTTTACGCTACGCTACGCTCCAATACGCCTCTAGTCTGCGCGGGGCCTATGACTTGTATTCCGATTCCGTCCATTCTTACCCAATTCTTGTACATATTATGCTTTGTGGGTGGGGTTTCTGTGACAGCTCTATGCCCCCCCCCCCATTTTATTTCATTCGTTTTTCCATAGTTTCCGTGATTTGTAGGTATAGAACAATATTTATTTATTTATTTATTTCATATATACGGACATAGTCCTTTTACAAAACAATACAGTTACGGTTTGCATTACAAGCCTGCGTTTTCACTAAAATTAAGCAATTAAAATTCATCATATTTAATATTAAAAAAAGAAACAAAATATCTTATATCTATTAGATTGCAAATTTAAAAAAAAGGAAAAGAAAATTAGTTACAAATCATTCACAAGTTTATAATTTCAAATTTGATGGCTTCATCATTTGTATTAAAGAAATCAATTCGATGGCATAATTGATTACCGATTTTTTGTATTCTTTCCAATGGAGAATTTTGACAATATGTGATGTGGTTCTAAATTTTTTCAAGGAGAAAAGATCTTTACATCTCGTAGAACGGGATGGTACTCTAAATGAAATTTCCTGCAACAGATTTGGCGAATCAAGACTACCGTTGAGGATGTTGAATAAAAATATGGCGTCAAAACATTTTCTTCTGGTTTCAAGCGAGGGGATGTTTAATATATTTGCAATCTCTGAATACCGCATGTTATCATCGTTGAACCCCAATTTGTAGCCAACAAACCGAAGAAGTATGTTCTGCACTTTTTCAATCGTATCTTTATGTGTACCATAAAATGGACTCCAGAGAACTGAACAATAATCTAATTTACTTCTGACTAGAGAGGAGTATAACATTTTCAATGCATTTACGTTTAAAAAATCGCGCGTATTTCTTATAATAAAACCTAGACTTTTAAACGCTTCACATTTTACTGTATTTATATGATCTACAAAAGTTAAAGACGAATTGAACCATATACCAAGATCCTTGACTGTCTCAGTTTGTTTAAGTGCGGCTCCATCAATGGAATAGTTAAAACTAAACGTGGTCTTGGTTCGATTAAAAATAATGAATTGGCATTTCTTTATATTGAGAAAATTCAATCTGGAAAATTTTTACACATACTGCACTCTGAACAGTTTGGATCTAACCAAACTGTTCAGAGTGCAGTATGTGTAAAAATTTTCCAGATTGAATTGAGGTAGGTACTGCGATATCCTCAAAGGAATCCACAGATTTACAAATTTTGCAGTCATCTGCAAAAAGAAGATACTCCACGTTATCGAAAATCGAAGTAATATCATTAATGAAGATAAGGAATAATAACGGGCCTAAGTGGGATCCCTGAGGTACACCTGATGTTGGATAGAACTCTCTTGATTTCTGACCACCAACTTTTACTATTAAGGAACGGCCGCGAAGGTATTGACACAACCATCTGAAAATAGGTCCATTAAACCCAATTATTTTCAGTTTACGTTCTAGTAAATCATGGTTGATTCTATCGAATGCTTTACTGAAGTCAGTGTAAATGGCATGTACCTGTTTCGAGCGAGCAAAGGATTTAATAATGTAATCATAGTATTCGATCAGGTTGGTGGATGTAGATCTGCCTTTACAAAAGCCATGCTGACGTGGAGTAATTAGAGGTCTTAATAATGGAGTTATATAGTCGGTTAGCAAACTTTCAAGAATTTTGGGTATTACTGAAAGTATGCATATTGGCCGGTAATTTTTAACATCCGATTTGCGCCCAGATTTGAAAACTGGTACAACATAACTAGATTTCCACATAGATGGAAAACAACCAACTTTAAACGATTTGTTGAAAACTAGAGCTAAAGGTGAAGCTAAATTTTCAGCACAATTTTTAAGAAAAATTGGTGGTAACCCATCAGGACCAGCACTCTTATTGGAATCAATAGATTTAAGTTTATTATTGACAGATTCAACGGTAACCAAGAAATTGCATATATTTAGATTAAGTGGAGATTCTTGAGGCATATAATTATTTGCAGAAAGGTCGTAGACTTCAGAGAAGAAGGAAGCGAACATGTTGGCGATAGATTGTTTGTCGGAACTGTAGTTTTCATTTAAGTGCATTTCCGAAGGTATTGAATTGTCAGCTTTGAAAGAATTTATGTGATTCCAAAAATGTTTGCAATCTAACGGTATAAGAGCTTCAATTTTCAGTAGATAATTTTTGTGATCTAATTTAAGCTGTCTTTTACATTCTGATCGTAGTGCAGTAAAGATGTGTGTTGGGAGAGATGCACAGGTTGGGTCTGCATGGCAGCTCTATGACCACAAAGTAAAATTCTATTTGTTTTTGCATGTTTTTGGGGCTTCGATGTAAGGTTCGATTACAATTGGTGATCGAATAAAAAAGTTTTCTTCGAAGAAGCTAATTTGGACGGATTGGTTTGTATGTGCCAGCCCCATGACCCCATGGTCCGATTCCATACATTGTTATATTTATTTTGAAATTCCACTAGAAATACATTTGTGTAAGCTCTGGTTGAAATTCGTAAACAAATAATAAGGTTTTCTTTAGAAAAACTTGGGGTTTTTTGAGTCCCATGGCCCCGTCGCCCGATTTTGGTGAATATGCAAACAACCTGCAACAGAAGTAAGCATTTGTACAATTTCAGCTAAATAGCTTTTATAACGGCTGAGGAAAACTCGCTGCAATGGACAGATTTTTTATTAAGTCTGAGATGCTTCCTTCAATGCGTTACAAACTTCCTAACAAAGTTAATATACCCTTTTCGCTTAGAAAGCGGTGGGTATAAATATGGCCATCGAGCGGCCAAAATAAAACATCCCTGCATTTTGCAGGATGGGTGGGGATGGCCCCATTATTATCGGAGTCCTGGTCGATTGGGGAGAGGTATCTTTTGATTTTTTATCGTTTATTTCCAAAACGGCAAAACATACAGAAAAATAGCCTGCGAATTAAAAAACAAACACAACATAAAATTTCCTTTGCAATGATATATATATGTATAATGCCATAAACATTTTTTGGGAAGTCGAAGATAATTCTTTCCGAAAATTGAGTCGCTTCGCTCTGATAAAACACCTACATTACCTCTGGTCTCTGGTGTGTGTTTGTATTGAACGTACCCATTTGTATAAAAACGTTTGTCCGAGCATCACGGCAGACCTAAAACAAATGTTGTACAAAGTTTTCTTTTTCCTAGTCGCTAAAACTGAATATTTAAAGTATTGAACGGTTTTCCTCATACCCGTGATTTTTTTTTTTGGTACAAACATTTGTTCAAAATAATGCTAATGCTTTGGATATGTGGGATGCGAGCAATTAAAGTCCTTACAACATTTCTAGAATCTGTGATTTCCTTCAGCATTTATTTTAATATTGTACATACTCGTATGTATACGTATTTCCCACGCACTCGCACTGATCACCATTAAATGTACATTATATACTCGCTAGGAAAACTGCTCTCCCTTAATTCATGATACCATATTAACAACGAAACGGAGCCAATTTTATTTTGGCAAGTATCAAATCACGTGCATCAGCTCCATTATCAATACACCGTCTTCTTTAGAACATTACGGACGCCCTAAAATAATTAAAGGATTCAACTCCATAAACGTATTACATCGACAACGCAATGTTTCCCCCATTGGCGGCATAAGAAAATGTACTGTACAAGTGTCTGTATGGATGGTATTATGTGTTGCTACTTAGGGTGGACACATACGGTGAAGAATTTCACCAGGCGGAAAACCAAATTAATTAAGGATATTAGTAATAGATTAGTCCGTTTTGATAAGGGAGATGGAATTCTTTAGTGAACTAAGAAAACGAAAGGAAATCAACTAAATTAAAATAAGTGTATAATAATCAATGGTTATACTTTCTACTAGTCTCGCTATTTTAGGCTGGTCTAGCAGTTAGTACGCGGTCTAGCTGGTCTAGCGGTTAGGGCGCACCTTCGGTGCACAGGGTCATTAGTTAGAATCTCACCGTGGGTCATGGTGTTTTTCGATCTCACGAGCTTGTTACGGACTATGATCTCACTCAGATGTTAAACGAGTACCCATTTATGGGTATAAATAACACTGCTGAGCGTGATGCTGATCTCATTACCTCAACAAAAAGCAGATAAGATCTTGGAAATAGGATGTCACTAACACATCCTGCGGCCTTAGTCCAATGCTGGACTATGTTATTTTTTAATATTTTCTACGCTATAACTACCTTTTCCTTTACTTTAAATTTAATTAATAGTTTAGGCTCTGACAAAGCGAAAAGCTCCCCATCGCAGTTACCAGTATAGGCCTAGTGCGACAGATTTTTAGGGGGCGTAAAATTTTGG
Source organism: Microchrysa polita (assembly GCA_949715475.1). NCBI lineage: Eukaryota > Metazoa > Arthropoda > Insecta > Diptera > Stratiomyidae > Microchrysa > Microchrysa polita. The sequence continues at coordinate 84,193,942 of OX454418.1, read as the reverse complement.
ACAGATTTTGAAGTTAACACATTTCTAATGCCGTAGAAGACTTAATTCAAAGACTTTACCAGATGTAGCACATGTGGGCCAAGTTATTTCTTAGAAGCGCCACAAACCCTCCGATCGATTGGCGAGATTTTTTGATTGCAAGATAAATCGGAAGGTGTATGTGACCATCGGATTCAATTTTTTGATTTGACGTGTGGAACGTATTGCCATGCGATTTTCCGTACAAGCTGTCATGACAATCATAAGAGTTGCTGATTTTTTTACATAAACCTGTGGTCGTTCTTCATGCTGTTATTGTGGCGCTCATTCTCCATCAAAAGTAGCAATTGATGTCCATCTTCCATCGCCAAAGATGGCATAATTTTTGCTATTTTGTGTTGTGTCTTGTGGACCGTGAGACTGTTAATTTCAAATTGCCCGATAAGTTGCCTATAGTGTGTGTGCTGTACGGGCGGCAGATCGATTGTGGGCCATCGATTGACCAATAGGTAGGTGGCGCCATTTAGACACGGTGTGCAAACAGGTGAAATTTTTTTGTCTTCGGTTACACACACATAAACCTGAAGAAGTGTTTGTCATCATTATTCCAGAGCTTGAAACGCTGGAAATAAATACTATTGACAGTTGAATGACAATATACTTTACTTACAACAGTTCAACTCGATGCCCGAGAGAAGGCTATTTCTTTTAGGTATGTGATAAATTTCAATCTGTCATTTATTCATAATTTAAAAAATGTAAGAATATTGAGATGTCTTTTTTTTAATTATTTTTAAAAGTTAAGAAAATGTAATTTTACTAAAGTCGAAGATTGAAACTTTTAATTTTCTTGAAGATAATTCTCCAATTTCTTGAGCCAAAAAAGATTGGTTTGCATGAAATTTCACATAGTTTCAGAAATTGAAATTTTATATCCCAACAGGTCATAATCCTAAACCCGGCCTCACACAAACCGGAGTGTGGCACACACCGCACAAAAGATCTGTCCAAGGATGATACTTTGGAGTCGCCCAACGACACTGCTGCACTGCTGCTGCACGATTTTTCGTATCAATCTTTTGTGCGGTGTTTGCCGTACTCCGGTCGTTGTGGGGCCGGCTTAAGGTGAATAGGGCGCCGAGAAATTATTTTTTTTTCCCAACCGGTCATGATTTTCGCTCGATGATTTAAAAAAAAAACGCAAATGCACGATATTGGTATTTTTTTTACTAATTTGAAGTTTGCTAGTTATGGCGATTAGCTCAAACAAATAGTAATTCGGGACCCCATTTTATAGAAGAATGATTCCTTAGATAAAGAAAATCAATACGTTTATTTTTAATTCTTTTGAATTATCGCGTACAAGACACCCCTACAAACCTATACCCCGACCAGTGCATGATTGCATCGCATTTAGGAATAGCTATGTGATGAAGATCGAAGAGCGTTTAGGACCCACGAAGCGAAAGATCCAAGGTCGCACGTATTACGTATTCATGTACGTAGGGTAAAATTATTCGAAATAAATAAAGGAAATTCGTCTTTTCGACACAAAGTATTAATATAGATCGAAGAGCGTTTAGGACCCACGAAGCGAAAGATCCAAGGTCGCACCTATTCATGTACGTAGGGTAAAATTATTCGAAATAAATAAAAGAAATTCGTCTTTTCGACACAAAGTATTAATAATGTGTTGCGCAAAATTTATCCACAACTTGATTTGAAGGTAAGCTTAAAAACATTAAAATCTGTTAGTTTTGGAGTACGTACTTTCAGCAATATACTTGTAAAGCAGTGGTTCCCAACTCAAAAAAAGTGTGGACCACTTAGTTTGAAAATGGATTTTAACGGACATACGATATTTTGAATCCGAAGGTCCATTCCACAAACTCCTGACGCAACCGATTGTCATTGGGCTTGAATTTTTATACTAACACATTTTGTAGGAAGCCTACTTTAAAATTTTCATGTTTGCCATGTGAGAAAAACTGTTCCGTTCGGTCAACACTTGCCTCACCAGCTGAGATTTCGCACTACTGGTATGGAAGAGCTAACTTCGATTACAAGTTATCAAGTAAACGGAACAGCTCGTTCTTACACTCGGGTTTGTGACAATGCTTAGCGCGAAAAACCTTTTGAATTTTCGCAACCGAGTTCGAATTTTGATATTTAGTTTGAATAATTTTGGAATTGAACACCTAAGGAACTCATCGCCTTCTTATAATCACAGACCTAGTATAGTAAAGTAATTAAATTACTGGTTCATCCGTTACATATGACAATGAGAGCGCCAGTTTGGCATATGACTTTAATAAGTCATAAGAAAATGTAACTTTTTGTAAGAAGTGTGCCGAGTCCCACCTATGGGTTTCTCACGGACCACTCCCGGTCCGCGGACCACCCAGTGCCGGATTAAGCAAGCGCGGGGCCCGTGGCAAATGCTGAGCGCGGGGCCTGTGGAACTTCGATTAACCTTATTAGTTTGTTAGTTCTAAAATTAATATTTCGGTGTTATTAGTCATTACTCAAGGGGTTTAGGAAAACGGCTAGCTGCTAGCAAATATCGGAATTACAGCCATTATGCGACGAATGTGCAATAAAAGAAATGCTATTATGATATTTAAAAGTACGGTGTTTGGTAAACCATTGTGCTCGTGATTCTGTGGACTCTCAGCACTCTGCATTTAGAATTTACAAATTTATTCCGATTAATGGGAAACCCTTTAAAAAATCAATCTAAAATGAAGAAGATTATTATCTTCCACGCACAGTGGTTCAGATTCACATTCTAGCGGGACAAAAATCAAAAGAGTTAGTATTCGATTACCGATATCAATAGAATATAGAATAACAATTATATCCCTCATGCACAGTGGCGTACCTCTCAAAGCATTATGAAAAATAGGGGCAAAAATAATCTGTTTTGAAAATTGTTTCACAAAAATGTTTTTCATTGACTAGTGTAAGTTTGCCAAGATTTAATTTAATTTTAATTAGTAAAACAGTAAATTTTTGTAGACAAATTATATTTATTTGACAAAGAAGAATTTATTTTAGAAGTCCCTTTTTGGACGACCTCTGAAAATTTACAAATTCGACATTTTCCGAAAAGCGATAAAATATGGGAAAATATTTCATTTTAAAAGTGTTGCTTATTAATATAGCTTTCGGTTGAACTGTCCCTTTTCAGGGTTACTCAGGTTCATAAAAGGTTACAACCAAACATCTAGCTAAAAAAGGCTCAAAATAAATATACTAACGTAGCGCATACCAGAAGGGCAAATTTACGTTAACACCTACATTTATTCGGTTTCACTAATTTAAATAAAAGATCTTGGAAATCTTACACGCTTAAATGAAAAACAAAATTTTTGTGAAACAATTTTGAATCATTTTTTAAGCAGGTAATTTTGCCCCCACTTTTCATAACGTTTAAAGCGGTACGCCACTGTGGTTGAGAGATATACTTGTAATTTCCAAGTTCTATGGATGTGTGCAAATACCCCAACACAAACTTCAAAAATCTTATGTCCCCTCTAAAATGTGAATCTGAAACACTGCCGACGTAAACTTACGGGAATGCCATCATGAATTATACAGAAAGAAATATTTCTGTATTTTCATTTTAACCTTGCTATAATTTTGGTACACCCTGACGTAAATTGTTCTACAATAACGTGTTATATCGATTGTAGAATTTCGTTGGCATAATTTTTGTTTGAGAAAAACGCGGGGCACCTAAAAGCGCGAGGCCCGTGGCATTTGCCACCTTCTGCCACGTGGTTAATCCGGCACTGGGACCACCTGTTGGGAAACAGTGTTGTAGAGGTTAGTAGAGGCGGCAAAATGTGAACACCCTACGGGTGGCAAATGTTTAAAAATTAAACTGATAAACATATCATGGGAACCTTTATTCTATGCGACCTTAGTCAATATAATATTTAAGAATGAAATGCCATTTCCAGTAGCATTTTTAATCAAATAATTTATTTCTACAAGTTTTTTAGACGAAACGAGTATTATAGGTAGCCTGGTACCTTGAGCTCTCATAATTTCACTTCACTTCACTACAATGTTTTTTCTTAATAAATTTGGGAAATTTTATAACTTTTATGTGAATTTACTATGTTTGTTGAAAGAGTCTGACTTTAAATTTGTCAAATTAGTGAAAATTTTTGAATAATAATGAACCAACATGGCATTCTTTGACTTAAGGACTCCCTCGAGCAAAGGTTGCCTTAAGTTAAAGTCGTCTGTATTAAGTTTAGAGCGCCTTGAGTCAAGGGTGTATTAACCTTCAAGCGGGCGCGCAGTTTTTGTGACATTACCGGGCGCGCGGCGGTAATTTACCGCCTTCGTCTTTTCCCTCTATTTGCGCTCAACCGTACAACTTCAATTTTCATTATGGTAAATTGAAAGAAGAGCATGTCCCAAATAAGTTATCATCATAAAAAGTATTATCTGGTGAACAATAAAACAAGTTCAGCAGTTTTAGCGAAGCATGTCACTTCAGTGATATTACACAGAGCACACACATTTTGAGCACAATTATATACCAAAATATACAATCCCCGAACGTTTGATGACCGCTGGAAAGGCATGGAAGCTAAAATTTACCCAACATTTTATTGTATCGTAAATATGTATATATAACAGTATGACTTAAGAATACATACTCCTCCCACCTCGATCCGGACAACGGAGGAAAAGCTATGCGTGTTTATATGATCAGGGCGGTAAATTACCGCCCGCGCGCTTGAAGGTTAAGATAAATTTTTGAGTATACGGATAAATATTTTAATTTTATTTGAATATTGAATGAGCACTAATATATGTTTCCCGAATTATTCAAAACTTGAATAAAAATACTTTTAAAATAAATTATTTGGCTGAACAGGTACTGAAATGAAATTTCATTCCTAATAAAAAGGGGCCAACAAATAAATTTTGCTACTATTAGATAATTTTTTATAGTTTATTTTTCAGTCACTATAACCTTTCTCTCTCTCTCTCTGGTTCCTTTTAACCCCTAGTGGGGCATAGGGCATTGACTACACCTCTTTTCCACCTCTGCCTATTAGCAGCCATCGCCTTTAGCTGGTCCCATGATTTGCCTATAGATTTTCCCTCTGCCTCAACAGATCTTCTCCATGTATTTTTTGGATCGTCCCACACGACTGCTAGCATTGGTTCCCCGAGGATTCCAATCTAGAGCCTGTTTTGCAATGTTTTTTGGCTCTTTTCGAAATGTGTTACCTATCCACTATAGTCACTATAATAGGCCTTTTGAATTAAATTATTTTATTTAATGTGGCAATGCCCTATTAAGTAACGTTATGCATTTCCTTATACTCAGGCCCGTATTTAAGAACGTTTCTTAAGGAAGGCTTAACTCAAGACGACCTTAGCTCAGGGATACCTTAAGTTAAGAAATTCCACGTTGAATTTGTCACACTAGTGTAAACTAATATCATAGATATTTAGAAAAGATGTATTTTAGAAAATTTAATACGGAGAAACGGCTTAGTGAAGTGGTGAAGTGAAATTATCAGAAGACAAGGTAAGTAACTAACTTGAGTGACAGTGACTGTGGAGTTTTCAAGGATTCTTTGACATCGAATTTCACTTGACATTAATGAATGTTCATACGTTCAAGTAAGTAAAGGAACTCACTTAAGGTTGCTTCAAGGGTGTATTTTAAGCAGTGGCGTAACGTTTCCCAAATTTCCTGTGTTCGAAATCGAAATGGGGGCCCCTAACATTCCATTTATCATTTATTTCATCAGGAAAAATTGCAACAGATAACACATTGAAACAGTAAAAAAATTAGCAAGTAACGAAAATTTTCGGCTTTAGCAACATGTTTTTAAACAAAATTAGAATTTGAAAAATTACAGGAGAACTTGTGAGATCATGTATTTAAATACACGAGGCGTACTGAAACCACCACCAGATCCTATACTAAAAGCGATTGGCCTAGATATGAGGATCACATCAACTAGCTGAAGAGTTTTGACGATTCTGATTAAGTTAAACGACTACTAGCATGTCCTGTCCAAATACAAATTAAAACCACTGAAATCAAATTTGTGCCAGAAATTCTCCATAGATGCTTTACCTAGGGAATACGGCTAATCTAGTATCTACACTCACTAGTAAATCGGCAGGGATCTATTTTTTGATCTCTCGAGTCGCTGTTAAAAAACTTTCTGACTTAAGCCTTATTGAACGATCTTAGTAACCGTGTTAGGCATTTCGGTCAATAGATCAACAGTTATCTTTTTGTGAACATATTTTTCATGAAGATGTAGCAATGACTTCAAGATTCAAATACTCCAACAAGGGGATCGGGATAGGGAAGCTCAATTTCACGCAAGAACCTTGAGGAGAGGCACTCCTTCTAGCAAATTGAACGTTTATTTCTTTTCAATATTAATGAGCAAAAACCCAGAAGAAATAGATATTGAGACAAATCCATATTCAACAAGCTTGTCGACTTCCTAGGGGGAATTTTAGGGAGATATATTTTAAGGGGGTAATTAAGGGAGGAACATAGATTTGTTTAGTGGAATTTTGGGGTTTGTTTCCTAACAAACCATCAAATTCCATCAAAATGGGTGTCTGCGATAGTCACAAAGTTTGTTCGTCCAGTGAGATTTTTTTTGTGGAGGACGAAAAATAAGACACAGTGCCCTTTTTAGAAGGTATCACTATACGGGTAACCTGATAAGCTAAGTTAAGTGGCCACTTCTTGTTTGTCAGCTTTATTACAATCGAGAGTGCTTGGCAGCTCTTATGGTCGTCGTAAAAAGAAGGGGTAGCTCCGGGACGATTTTATAGTTGACCCGGCTGCCACAAGAGTATTTTTTTTTAAAGACAACACAAACATTCATAGTCACAGCGGGACTCGAACCCACGTTCCACCAACTTAGAGATAGAGTGTCATCTCTCAATGAGCCACCGAATGTCCCGAATAGCTGAGTCATTCACCATTATCCTTAGGCTTCACCCCCTCGTCCACATATCACATTTGGTGTCCATCGTGAGGCTTTTTGGTAATTTTCTGTCCTTATACCAATTTGGTCTTCCCCCCAAATTGGTCATCATTTTAGAGGAAAATCCAGTTTCTTTTAGAAGTCGAGGCCTGGCAACACTGCTAGAATCTATGAAATAATATTTTTTTATGTTTTCGGATTTGGGGGCCCCTTTTGCTTGGGGGCCCGTGTTCATCAATATGGCACGATAGCCCGACGTCGGGCTTTGGCTTTTTTTTTTTTTTAATATAAAAGTTACTGAAAATGACATTTAATTCCTTGACTTAAGTATTTCCTTTGATAAGGTCGCCTTGAGTAAGGGATTCCGTAAAGTACATTTATAAATACGGGCCTTAGTCCTTAACCTTCAAGCGGGCGCGCGGGCGGTAATTTACCGCCCTGATCGTATAAACACGCATAGCTTTTCTCCCGGTGGCCAGATCGAGGTGGGAGAAGTATGTATTTTTAAGTCATACTGTTATACATACGATACAATAAAATGTTGGGAAAATTTTACCTTCCATACCTTTCCAGCGGTCATCAAACGTTCGGGGATGGTATATTTTGGTATATACCTATTTGTGTTCAAAATGTGTGTGCTCTGTGTAATATCCCTGAAGTGACGTGCTTCGCTAAGACTGCAGAACTTGTTTTATTGTTCACCAGATAATAGTTTTTATGGTGATAACTTATTTGGGCATGCTATTCTTTCAATTTACCATAATTATGAGAATGGAAGTTGTTCGGTTGAGCGCAAATGGAGGGGAAAAGGCGAGGGCGGTAAATTACCGCCGCGCGCCCGGTTATGTCACAAAATGATGCGCGCCCGCTTGAAGGTTAAGGGAATCCTTATTCCTTATGAATTTCGCCCTAAGTTCTTTTCTAGACATATCTAGTATAATAATATATATAGAAGCACTTGTCGCCATAATCTTAACTTATTGATAGCTCGAAAATTCAAAAATGGATACACTCCCAGTCACTTGAATAGGGACTAACTTTTCGAGAGTTGTTTCTCTCAAAATATCCTTTTCCTTGCAGCAGAGAGCATAACTCAGTATTTGTTAACAAAGGCTATTATGTTGCTCATAGTTTGCGAGAAAAAAAAGAAACATATAATAACAACAGTTATGTTTCATCAACATTATGCTGATGCACTAATAAATTCTATGTTCAAAATTGGATAACTTGAATAGGGACAGTTGCGATTCGGTCGTTATTTCGAAAGTGCTAGTATCGTATCCTAACTGTTTTTGTTTTAATCCACTCAGATTGTGTTTTGTCTTTGAATTTCGTTAGTTTCGGTAATCATGGGTAGAGGAAAAAGCATTAAATACTGCGCAAATGGCTCAAATCGATGTTTTGAGAAATGAACAACACAGATTACGCGAAATTTCAAAGATAATGAAAAAAGTAAATCGGTTGTGTTTAACTATTTAAAAAATAAAAGTGGATATGGACGAAACATAAAAGGGCGTACGCGAGGTGCCCAAACCGCCAAAGAGAAAAGGGCCATTCTGCGAGCTGCCTCTAATTTTCACTGTCACTATCACTATCATCAAGTTATCCAATTTTGAACATAGAATTTATTAGTGCATCAGCATAATGTTGATGAAACATAACTGTTGTTATTAAATGTTTAATTTTTCTCGCAAACAACGAGCAACATAATAGCCTTTGTAAACAAATACTGAGTTATCCTCTCCGCTGCAAGGAAAAGGATATTTTGAGATAAACAACTCTCGAAAAGCTTGTCCCTATTCAAGTGACTGGGAGTGTATAGTATATACCAAAAATTTTGAACATTTTTAGTATCCACATTTGCTAAAAATTTCAATCCGTTCAGAAGTTACAAACTTTTGTGCGTTTCAATCATTGTTATACCCTTCGCTCATAGAGTGAAAGGGTATATTAACTTTGTCATGAAGTTTGTAACGCATTGAAGGAAGCATCTCCGACCATAAAAAAAGTATATGATCAGCATGATTTGAGGAGTCGATTGGGCGATTTCCGTCTGTCCGTCTGTCTGTCTGTTGCGACGCGTTTTACTCGGCCAATTTAAAAGCTATGAAGCTGAAATTTTGAACAAATGCTTCTTTTTTTGTATGTTTGTATCGGTAAAATCGGACAATGGGGTCATGGCCCGCCATACAAACCCAACTCAACAAATTTGGTTCTTCTAAGAAAAACTATTTTATTTGTGTAAAAATTTCAACCGAATTTCACACAAATTTGTTTCCATTGAACACACAAAACATATGTAAGAATGGATCATATCGGATTATGAGGTCATATAGGGCTGCCATACAAACCTAGCCCCCCAAATTAGGTTTTTCTAAGAAAAACTTTTTTATTTGTGCACTCATTTCAACCAAATTTCACTGCAATGTATTTCTATTGATGACATTACACATGTAAGAATGTATCAAATCGGACTATGGGGTCATGGGCCTGCCATACAAATGCAACCCCCATTTTGGTTCTTCTAAGAGACATTTTTCACACCAATTTCACTAAACCTTGAATTAATGTGTCTTTATCAAAGCAAGTAAAAAGTTAAAAAAAATGGAATCGTTCTAAGGGGCCATGCTCGCGCATCCCCCAATAAAATTTTTTAGCAAGTATTAAATATTTTTATTTGCCCACTTATTTCAACCAAACCCCACACAAATATTGTTTTGTCGACGCCACGGAACTTTGCGAATGGGGGGGGGGTCGTAGGTATGCCCGAGAAAACTTTTTGCCCGATGGGAGCGAAGGGTATCCAAATTTCAGCTGCGCCCGAAATTAGCCTCGGTCTCGTTTTTTATATAAATCTTACAAATTCAATATTCGATGTTTCTAAGTTTGACCATATACGAGTAATAATGCGGCAGTAATTATTTGTTCGAAAATTGATTCTTGTGAATGTCACCTGCAAAAAAATGCAACGCTTACCTCAAATCCAGATTTTTATATTCATTGCACCTGCGAAAATGTACCCGCATCTGAATTCTTAATTATCTATAAATTGAATCCTTGATTCGGTATTCATGCAAACAATTTTGAAAACCCAACCACTTCAGTTTTCGAAAAACAAAAGCTATACTCTTTCCATTCGTACATTGACTCTATCAAAATAGAAAATAAAAAAAAGTGATAAGTGGAAATATCTCACTCTGAGTTCATCTCTTTATAAGCACCATAGGGATTAGGTTGTGTAATCAAACATCCATACGCGAGACTGGTGAAATGTGCAAGGCTTACTTCAAAACCACTCATGAGAGAGTATTTCCCGGAAAGTAAGGAGTAAAGGTTATACGGGTCCATCATTTGCTATATAGCTGATCCTGAACTATGTATACTAGAAAGTTCATATTATGTATACATGCACGTATAATAGTTGAAATAGATTGGATGCGTCAGCATCGGCATCGGCAACAGAAGCATTTTTGCTGCTTCTGCTGTCAATGTGGGTCATCAAAGGCAAATGCGTGTGTTCTAAATTGAAATATTTCTGCTGATGCCGATGCCGAAGCTGACGCGTCAAATGTATTTCAAGCATAATGCACGTACGTATGACAATCATAAAAAAGATTGCCATTAGCTATACCGATCAGATATGCATCATTGCTTGATGGTTGAATGATACATCAGTACGATTGCTATTTATTTGCACAAACTCTCTGTGAGCATCCTTGTGTCGATTCCATATACACATCGGATTGAGTGCATTTGACGCATTCCCATTGAAACTTATAATGCAGGCTTGGCTTCTGCCATATATATATGTGATGATGTTTTGTTGTTCACCAATAATATTTTGATATACTCGTACAAATGTTCTCGTTGCCCGTGCCAATAGCTATGTCCTATGTGACGCTGATGTGTCAATAAATGTTGCAATTCACGTTTCAGCGAGTATTTTGTCTTTTCTCGTGTTTTGTCTATGTTCAATGTTTCGCGTGATTTAACATTGATTCAGTAAAGGTACCAGTTGCAGCTTACAGGCATATAAGAGAAATTTATCAGGTACGGATGAAATGATATACGCATGAAGACAATGCTAAAAAATAATATTTAGTTTCATTTTTTAATACATACTTGCACTTACTTAAGGGAGATAACATCGCTATGATTATTGTTAAGAAGCCGGGCTAGAATTCTTGGCGCTCAAAAGCATATTGCAGCATTTTAAAGACACTGCCTTCTCTTATAAATACTCAAAAATATTTCTGCATCTAGTATCTTGACCCGGCTCTTCAATTACAAAGAATGTGAATAATTTTTTTTTTAAGCCCGAATCTTCTGTGTTTTATTACCATAGCACTACACATGCAATAAATGAAGTACCATCGACTGATCAAAGTTTCGTTATCCATATTCTGCCAACGTGATGAATAGTAACTTTTGCTTTATCAACTCGGCTCAACAACCAACTATTCATTGAAAATTGTACAATCCAACCATATCGACAGGATTCAATCCGTTCAAAAATTACCAATAGTACGATGTCATTCATTTAACAAGTGTCCCCTTCATCAAACTAATTACAACCAAGCAGGTTTCGCTCGCTGTTAATCCATCCGATGGTATGGGTGTGTCATATTGCAAAAAAGATTTCTCAACATTGGTGCGGTAACCAATTTTGCTGGAAAGCGAAGGATAAATTAAGTTTTCGCCCACTTAAGTTTTTAATTGATTCTGAAGTCACACCTGGTGCGAAAAGGAGCTTAATTGTAGCATTAGAAGCACTCATTATAGGGTTGATGATGTTGGCTCTTCGTAGTGGCTTAATGCGAAGGCTGCTGATGCTAAATGAGAGCGAGTGGCTATGCACCTATGGCACCCTGAAATTAATGTTATATAAGACGAGGAAGGATAAGTGTAGAGATGTTATGTTGAGAGTACCAAACGAAACATATTCGCGCCTATAAGAAAGAGGACACTCTTGCTCACGGTGTTGATGATGAGTATGATGAGGATGATGACGTTGCTGGTGATGATGATGGTTTGCGTATAGCTAGAACTGCACTCTCTGCACTCACTTCAGCTAGGAGTGTGTTAAGTATATAAAAGCAACTAATTGGGTCCTTAAAGAAGATGCTGAGTACTAGAATTTCCTCGAAATCTACTCGCTGCAATGCACAATATAACAACACAAAAAAAATCTGAATTATATCCAAATAACATAGAAAAAACTGTAGTCGGTCTATCCGGCAATCTGTTGTCATTCAGAGTTCTTACACTCGTCCTTGCACACTCAGTATATATCGTCCGAGGGGAAAGCACTATTGTATGTCGTTTGTTTTCATCCGTTGCACTTACACAATTATGACGAGTAACGAAGCCGAGAACGTAAAGTGTGTTGTATAATTAAGAAGCAATTCTTGTAATTTAGCGCATTTTTTTTTTCTTAATTTTCTTTCGTTTTTTTTTTTTATTCAGAAACCCAGAGTACTATATTTAGCGTGGAAGCTAAAGAATTGTATAGCTATTTATTTAGCCAACAGAAGCGTTAAAAACGCGAATACAACACATCATACAGATTTGGTTAAGGATATTACGAATACGAAGAAGGAGAGCTTGATGCTTAAGAAATTCCAAAGTGTATGAGTTAAGGTGAGATGTGTGTTGTGCAGAGTGCACATATGACTGTGATATTCAAGCGTAAGAAAAAATGTCAATAATAACATAATGAAGCTGTGAAATTTATTATGAAAATGACCCTTCTGAACCACTTTATTTTGTACTAATGTCGAGAGAGTAAATACAGTTGGATTGTTACAACTTTTAATGAGAATTATTATTCAGAAAATGCATGCCGCAAAACGGGACACTGTGTAATATAATTTTGGAAAAATTAGTAAAATAAGGAACATCTTGATGGCGATTTGCAACGAATGCATATCCGTACTAATTTTCGTGTAAATAGGTTTTTAGTGTCAAACAATTCTGATATATTAACAGTCCAGTGATGTAATCTCAACTAAACGGCTTTAGTCAACTTAACTGCTTTGTACAACATTCTTATTAACAGCGATAAATGTGCGGTAGACGAAAAGCTCAACGAACAATAAGGGCTTCCTTAGGCAGATAGCAAAATCAACGCCATCGAGATACATCAAGGCCGTAACTCAGCTGTACCGATTGTCTACTAAATTGTGGATTTACACGAACAAACAACAACAACAAGCATATGATGTAATTAAAAGAAACAACAAAACAGTGCAAATATTAGGCGAAATATTTCTACATTGCCGCCTTAATATAGAGACGGCTCGGCGGTGGCAAAATCATTATGACGAAAATCCATCATGATGATGAAAGTCCGAAATCGGGGTGACACATATGTTTTCGTCATTGGAATTCGTCATTTACTTTTGACGTTTGTAAATGGTAAAAATGTCTCTCACACTAGCGATATTTTGATGAAATTTCTGTTCAATAATTTGAAGACACACTTCTCTTAGAAAATTTGAATAAGATACTATATATATTATATTAATTCTTGTTCTTCAATTTTACAACAGATGGCGTCTCCTGGCATTATTGCGCAAATTATGGTCTAAACGCGTAGTTAGGAATTCGTGCTAATGATGCTAAATTTGTGTAATAACGCATTTTCGTCATTCGAAAATCAATATGTGAAGCACATAATACTACCAACGCTCGCGGTAGTGTTTTTTTTTTCTTCTCAGTAGCAAAAACAGTCCGGTCCATAAACATATAAATTAAGCACAAGACATTTCGGTCAAATTTCATTTTTGGCCTAGTAACTTTAAGTCAAATTTACATATTGCGATCAGTAGTAAGTAGCGGTAGTTCAAATTACAGTAGAGCGTCGATTATCCGAACGTCGATTATCCGAACATTCGATTAACCGAACCAGGCCATCAGCTTTTTTCATATGACGACATCGAATTAAATGAAAAATCAAGGGTTTGAAGGAAGCAGTCTCTCATCTGCATCGCTTAATTACCTCGACTTTTTTATTTTTGTTCAGTTCTAGTCTTTTAAATGTTTTCAGTTTGTCGCTTAACCTTAATCTTACCCTTGTATGAAAAATCACACAAACGCAATTTATTTTCGATTTTTCTCAATGACTTTTCCAACCGATACCTATAACTCGTCTTGACTTTTCCTAAAACTTCAAATTAAAAAGAAAAACATGAGTTTCAAAAAAAATTTCTTTTTTATTTTTAGATATTTAAAAATATCGGCGTACAGAGGGCTGCGCCCGCAATACGAGGGTTTTTTAGAATTTTGATGCATAGTGGATATTTTTTGTGCATATTTATAAGCAATAGATAAGAATTGTGCACAACATTAATGAAATGCTTCCTGTAAATCTATTTTTGGATTGGTCTAATTAAAGGTGGAACAGAATGAAAGGCGCTAGCCTTTCATTCTGGAACGCGATTTAGATTTACTATTTACCCAGTTTGTATAAAAGTACTCCAAGGCATATATACAGGCATTTTTCGATTTAAGATTTCTGATGGCCTTTGAGAAAAAAGAAGCTCAGGCAAACGAAAGGATGGCTTGGCATTATATATGAATTGAATTATTAGCTGTAAATCTACTGTTACTGTTTTTAAATCAAGGAAAACCAACTTATATGAAATGATTCCATTGTGTCCCCTGACATTAGAGCCCACGCAAGCTTTCCTATGAGTATTGAACAAGTATACTTTTGCAGCTTTTCCGGGCCACCCTGTTAACTTGGTCCTACAAACTTCAAAAATATTTGTTGCAAACACTATTACCATTCTATGCATTTCCACAAAATTTCATGTACATTGTTTCATCAAGTTAAAAGATATGCATTGAAGAAATGCTTAAGAGGCTTCCCTTGTATTGTGAAAGGCCCTTACTAAATACTGACTTGGCTATATTTCCAGTTTGGATATAGTTATTCGAATGAAAATTCGTAAACATATTCCCTGTGTAATTTTCTAAAAACCCTTAGCAAAATTCTCATATTTGGAAACCTAACAGGGGCTACACACGAACAAATTTACTGTTATTTACTTTTCCTTAGCAAAAGTCAACAGTCTTAATATTTAACGTATATAAGGCCATACTGACCAATCTTTGTGCAAAGTTTCATATCGATCCCTATAACGGTTTAGAAAAACGGAGCTCGAAAAGGAAGTTTAACTTTAAACGCCAATAACTTTTTTACCGTTACTCGAAACTGGAAAATTTTAACTGATATGAGATGTACTCGTCTAGATCTTTCATTTAAATACCCATACGTTAATCTCCGATAAAAAATAAAAAAGTCGACTTTTTTCAAACGTTCGGGACACCCTGTTATCTTCTTTCTACCAACTTCTAAGGTATTTGTGCCAAAGACTGTAACCATTCTACACATTCCTACCGAATTTCATGACAATCGGTTGAGCCGTTCGCGAGTTATTTAGTGAACAGACGGACGGACGGACGGACGGACAGACGGACGGACAAAATCGATTTCATAAGGGTTTTTTGAAAAAATTCTAAAAAACCCTAAAAACTTACGTTAAGTACCTTCATGTGTGAAAATTCACACATATGGGTGTTTTATATGGATGAATTTTGTTTTTACCGTAGTAATATTTCTAAATCTACTTTTTTGCAGAACGCATGAATCCATATTGTTTGGAGTAAATTATTTATGTGAAAAATGTGATTAATGATGAAATTCTGGTTTAGGACACACCATAATTGAAAATCTTTTCAAACATGCAGACTCAGGTCCTAGTGGTCCCGTCATATTAGCATTTCAAATACGAAAAAAACAGAGTAAGGCTAAATTTTGTTGTTTTTGAATCAATCGGCTCCCAAAAATTTTCGTCATTTTCGTTAAAAAAAAATTTTGAGCGGAAAGGTCCCAAAAAGGACAAAAAGGATACTCTTTAATCCTTGAACGGAGGTCGTCATGCGGGGTATCACATCAAAGGAGATGTCGAGTACATTATATATCCGGTGTTAGTTTCCTGTTTCAAGGACCCTCAAGGTAATAAATCGAGCTTAAATGTAAATGAGTCAACTGTAGTAGTACGTAACTACGGCTTATCATGTCATTGATAAACCGACCCTTAATGTCAAATGTCAACAATATACTCTTCTCATAACCGAAATAGTGGACAATTCAACATAAAGCACATTTCTAACTTTAAGAAATTCGCCCAAATTACACTAAAGTTGCATATGTGTGAAAATCCACACATGAGGGTACTTAACGTAAGTTTTTTTCAGGGTAAGATGAAGGTTAATTTCATATTTGGGCTATTTTCTAATTTTTCTATGGAAGCTCGATAAACCGAACTTTCGTTTATCCGAACCACCCTTGTCAACATTAGTTCGGATAATCGACGCTCTACTGTATTTGATATATGATAGGATGGTGCTCTTCTGCTAAATCGAAGATTTCGACCTTGAGGGCGCTCTCCGTGCGGTGCGCAGCTATAGTAAAACAAATGGCTTGAATTTGGCATAGAACATAATTTGCGGCAAGCATATGGAAAACTATGTCCAAAGGATGAAATAAGCTACACAGAATTTCCTTTGTATAAATATTTTACACCGTTGACTTTTTCCTAGAATATTATACCCCAGACACAGAAATGTTATAGGCAATTTGCATTTGTTTTCAAATTTACATTTCCCATTGTAACTCGTGATAGAATGCACAGTCACTTGTGTAGCCATTGCATGATTTGAGATTGCATAATGTGGTGGAGAGCATTTTTTTATTTCTTATGTGTTTTGGGGTGCTGAGCTGGAACTTCCCACCAAAATTTCGTTGCGGAATAGGGCCAAGAACGCAAAAAATAATATAATATAATATAAAATAAAAAAATAAATAACAGGCGCGACAATCCAACATTGGATTAAGGCCGCAGGATGTGTTAGTGACATCCTATTTCCAAGATCTTATCTGCTTTTTGATGAGGTAATGAGATCAGCATCACGCTCAGCAGTGTTATTTATCCCCATAAATGGGTACTCGTTTAACATCTGAGTGAGATCATAGTCCGTCACAAGCTCGTGAGTTCGAAAAACACAATGGAACACGGTGAGATTCGAACTCATGACCCTGTGCACCGAAGGTGCGCGTACTAACCGCTAGACCAGCCAGACTACTATATAATATAAATAATAATAATATATAATAATATAACTCCGAAACTGTACATTTCTTCGAAAAGCTGTCCATGAACATGTTAGAGAAAACATTATTGCGTGTCCAACGCGACATAAATTTTTAAAATATGTACGTTAAAATGTATCGATACAATTGAAAGTCATTTTTTAATGAAAGAAAGAAAAAAAACAAAAAAAATGCTCCACCAGAATTTGCAACCTCATGAATATAATAGGATTATCACGTGCTTACTACACTACACAATATTTTGCAGGTTTTGCTTTAATTAAATGTATATTGTATATAGAAAATAAATCTCCTCCGGGCAAAGATAACCCCTCACTACTGTTAACATTTTTCAAAAATTACTCTGTCTAGGCAGCTAAGACTTAGTCTTAACCATAATATACTCCCCAAAAAAAATTCCCTTCCATAGAAATCGGAACCGAAAACTGTATCAAATTCCACATTTTCTCCTTCAGAAAACTATTTTAAATACAAAAAAAAGTATAGTCTTCTTCAGTGTGACAATAAGGAAGCTTTTCTTGACGAATAAAAGCAATCGTCAAATAATTGAATTATTCGGTATTGTGTGTTGTCTAAAAGAAACTGATCTCATTTACTCATATCTCGGTAGCTTTTTAGGATAGAGAAAATTCATTAAAGCAACTACTGTTGATTCTATTGTTGTTTTCCTCTTAATTTTTTCCTGAACATATGTATATATGCAAAAGCATAAACATATTTATGGAAAAACTGACAATTTCTACGTTTTTTTTTTCGATACAGCTGGAGGCGTACAAGGTCTTCAAGGTCTAAAACTTAGATTTCATATTAAAAGATCATCCTATAAAATATATTTAAAAAACTGGAACTACCGCAATTGTTCCAAACGCGAAATTGCATTTGCGCTGGGACTGGGACATTTACTGCTATCGTAACTGAAATTTTAAACCAATGATATCATTGCAGTGGCGCAACCAGAATCTTGTCCTGGAGGGGGCTAAGGCCATTTATATTACTTATTGAGTCATGGTGCTATTTTCCACTAATGGAATAGCTGTACGGCGGTGTTCTAAGCTCTCATTGCAACCACGCTTTTCTATTAAAGCGAAACGTTGGGGCATTGTTACACAAGTAAGATCAAGAGATGCAACTGGATATTGTGAAACAAATGTCGCACGCAATTAGAGAATAATTTCTGTATGCCCGAACTACACAAAAAAAAAAGGAATTTAGACACAAACAGAATCCGGACCGAAGTTGAACTAACGTAAATATATATGCCTCCAGAGAATTTAATTTAGTGCGCTGACAGGAATCTGTCTTGCAAAAAAATAATTGATATTGGAGGCGAATTGCTGCGATGGCGGCTGAACGGCTGGCGGCAAAACATCGAAGGATATAACGATAGCCAAATAATTTTTTTCCTAGAAAATATTTGCACAACAACTTGGCTTAAAACACTTTTATGAAATATTGTACAGAAATATGTTGTATCGATGGCTCCTTCCTTTTATATAAATCATGTAATCCCTGCCACCAGAATTAATTAAACATTCTTCCACAATTTTAATTGTAATGAAAAATTTAAATTTTTGTCTCACACATGTAAAACATTTAGCTTCTGGTAAGGATACTTCATCTTGCACATGCCATCGAAGCTGGTGAATAGTTTATGGTAAAAGAAAAATTCACGTTCTCACAAAATCTGCAACGAAATGCATTGCTTTATGCTTTATTCTGCAATTTTTCCTTTCTCAATTTCTGGGTCTGGGAGGAGCTTTAGCCCCCTTAGCCCCTCCCGTGGTTGCGCCACTGTATCATTGGTATGCAAACAAAAATAGTAACCATTTATTCTAAATGCGTAGCTAGGAAAAAAATAATTGAAAAAATAAAACAAAACAAAACCATTCTGAAACTTACAAGTGTAGATACTAACATTATTGCACAGTTTTAAGCAATTTTTAGGAAATTCTTTGCATCACCCACTTGTTATTTATCCGTGTCCAGTGTACAAAAAAGAAATAAATTTATTAGATAACAACATTCCTTTTCAAAAAGCCAAGATATTGATTTCAGTATACCCTACTCCACTCAACTTGCGTTGAACCAGCTTTAAAAAAAAAACTTAAAAGTAAACAATCTGTATACATACACCATTTCTAAACGCCACCCTTCAATATCTCAATTCAACGAAAATGATGAGCATGAATTGCCGTCATGTCAGAAGTATAACAAAAATATTATGTGTCCTTAATGGATTACAATTTGACAAAAATATAAAAGAAAATATTTGTCAAAATGACGTGAATTTTTCTTCGTCAATAATTCTATCTCAGTTTGTCGAAAAAAAAACATATTGAAGATTTCGCCATATATTTTCCAGACATAGAATCTTCGTGATATCATATCTTATCCATTCGCTCTAATAAAAATATTAAGCTGTTCACGATTTGGATGCTCCATCCGCATGTATACGAAAAATCATATCTCCTGAAATGTCTGTTGTATTCTTATAGACGTTCCTCCAATCCATTCTTTGGAAACGAAATAGTAAAGTCAACCTACATAGACCTATAGACGAACTCGCGGAATATGTTGGTTTTATTTGTGTTTGTATAAATACGGAAAAGGATAAGGGAGGAAATTTAGTCATTTTAAAGGAGTCAGAAATATGAGATGTATTTTAAAGATGAAAGAACCACTCTGCGTGCTGTTTTTCAGAAAATCAAATTTCCATTGACTGAGTGTACAATTTAAAAGAAAAACGTGGTGAACGATTTGCACTTCCTTAAATTCTCAGAAATTATGCTTAGAAAGAAATTGAAGTTACCTTCGTGTATGGCTTAATTTTCCTCCATGGAAACGCTGTTAAGGATATCAAGTTTGTATTGATTAAAAAAAAATAGACCATACTACTAGACCCATGGAAAATTGATATTAACTGTTCAAATAATTCAGCTTAACACTTTCAAAAGCGACATTTTGTGGTGTTTCTATGGAGGGTCGCGCTAATGTACTCAGGTATTTTTTTTAGGCAAATTTGTTGTTGGTTTTTTTTCAATTGTATCATGTCAAATGACGGAAAACTTTCACAAAGAAAAAATTTTTTCTGCACTGCGGAAAACGAGTCCAGCGCTCTCAATACGACGTTTTTTTTTTTTTGAATTGTTAAACCTTTGTAATATTCTTGTATATTATCCTTTCTGGAAGTTAAATTAAAAAAAAAAACAACGAAATAAAAAAATAGATGTTGCCAGTAAATCTACATTGTAGGATTGATGTAACTAAAAGCATTATAAACATAGATTTACTATATTTGCTGTTTCAGTAGATTCTAAACGGCAAGTCAATTTGGAAATTTTTTATTTATAATTTCTACAGAGCTCCAAGCAAGAGAAATTAGAATTGCAATCGTAAGGATATATTTACAAACAACTTCGTTACCTTATACCGAATTAACAAAAAATACCTGATAGGAAATCTCTTCGATGAGCACTCTGATATGAGAACCTGCAAACTTCTCTGTCATGAATAATAGAAAAGTCGTCATTTGCACCTATTCCGGGACACCCTGTTGACTTGGCCTTACCAAATAGTATTGAAATTTTATGCATTTCTACTAAATTGAGCCGATCACGAGAAATTCCGTGAACAATGGAATAGACGCTAGGTGCCCTTACCGAGTTTAAGATTCTTTATATTTCCTGTTTGGATAAAGCTATTTGAATGAAAATTTGCAGACATTGGCAGACTATTTTAAAGGACTAAAATCTGTTAACTGAATAAATAAATATCATTTCCAATGAATCCTCATAAAAAAATTTCAGATTTGCAAACCTAAGTGGGGCTACACACGCACAAACTGAAATTTGAGAAATTTACTGTTATTTACTTTTTCTTAGCAAAGTCAACAAATGCTTAGTATTTAATGCTTTTACATATATAAATACCATTTCTCTTCAGTCTCATAACTATAGAACATCAATTTCGTAGGCTTGGAAAATGAAATTCGTAAATTTTAACACATTAATTTCGTAATTTTGAAACATCAATTCGAACCTATGGAAAATTGAATTTAAATCTTACCGTTATCATAACTGAAAGTTTTTATGTTTTCAATTAAATTTAAACAGTTTTTTGCTCAAATATGCATTTGCTTTAATTCAGTTGCACATTTGAGCGTCCAAAATTTAGTTCCGCAAGGTACAAATTTGATGTTCATTAGGAAGTCTGCCTGGTCTACCGGTTAGTGCGCGCACCTTCGGTGCACAGGGTCATGAGTTCGAATCTCACCGTGGATCATGGTGTTTTTCGAACTCACGGACTATGATCTCACTCAGATGTTAAACGAGTACCCATTTATGGGGATAAATAACACTGCTGAGCGTGATGCTGATCTCATTACCTCAACAAAAAGCAGATAAGATCTTGGAAATAGGATGTCACTAACACATCCTACGGCCTTAGTCCAATGCTGGATTGTTGCGCCTGTTATTTATTTATTTACTATTACGAATTTGATGTTCTAAACATTCGACATTCATGTTTCAAAGATACGAATTTGATATTTCACAATAACAAATTTAATGTTCCATAATTACGAACTTGATGTTTCAAAATTATGAATTTGACCGATAAATGGTATATGCAACCTCTGTGCACAGTTTCATATCCGCACCTATAGCGGTTTAGTAAAACGAAGGGTTACAATAAACTTAATTTGAACGATCCATAGCTTCGTTAACGTTACTCAAAACTGGAAAAGGGTATAACTGATATGAAATTTACTCGTCGTTTTCTTTTATTTGAGTACCTACACACCCATCTTCAATAAAAAAAATAAAAAAATAATAAATAAAAGAGTCGACTTTTTTAAACCCTTCGGGGAAACCCTGTTATCTTTTTCCTAACTTCTACGATATTCGTGCCAAAGAATTCTACACTCTTACCAAATTTCATGTCAATCGGTTGAGTCGTTCGCGAGTTATTTAGTGAACAGACAGACGGACGGACAAAATCGACCTTATAAGGGCTTTTTGGAAAATTTTCTCTGAAAATCCTGAAACAGGATTAAAATTATTTTATATAAAAAAATTTTCAAAATAATAACATTAACTTAGGCCTCCATTATGCAGTCATATTTCTATTATCATATCAATAAGCCTATACTCGATTCATTCGGTTTAAATTGAAACGTCTAAATCATATGTGAATCACGTCTAGATCAACAACCGCTCAGCTCTTTACTGTGAAGCTGTTACTTCGAAAGTGATGGGAGCACAACATCGACGTGTACCAGAGTGGAAAATAGACTTACTGATCTATTCGAAACTCGCACGAAAGCACCAAGCAGAGCGATGTGCTGGCATCGACTCTGTTTAAACTAGCTTTGGAGTATGTAATACGAGCCATGAATATGGACAGCAACAGAACGCTACTCATCAAGTCGACACAATAAGTAGCGTACGCCGAAGACATCAACATCATCTCTCGAAGCGATGCAGAAAGCATTCTACATATGTACATAATCTGAATACCTCCGCAAAAGAAGTAGGACTACATATAAACGAAACTAAAACAAAGTCTATGATGCAAACAAAAACAAGGACGCCAGTAGATTCAAGCATCAGTGGGGGACCTCAATATCGGGTAGACAACTTCAACTACCTGGGTTGTAACTTATCAAATTGCGCCAACGAAACCGACGAAATTAAATTAAGGATAAAATCCTTCGCTTAAGCCGTATTTCTCGGTCCTCCCAATTATTAACTCTAAGCATGCGTACAAGAACACGAAGCTCCGCGTGTATAAAACGGTCATACCACTCTGCTATGGCTGCAAAAGATTGACAGTTACCCAAGCCTCCGAAACTCCGAAACAAGCAAAAAATACACCAAAAAACAGCCAAGGAATATTTTTTCCTGATTTAAGATGTATTTACTTGTTCCAAGAAAGTCTTCGCTTAAAATATATAAGTAAGCATTATTTTAAGCAAAAATATGTATTTTTTTCTTGTTTATAGCAATGATTTTTTTCAGTGTAGTACCTTAATTAATTGCATCCTTAATCCAGAGCTCGTGATTGCAATTTTAACAGTCGAACATTAATTTTTGTGTGCACTGCCACTCAGCATATTACCCGCAAAAGGCTGAACACCAAACCACACCGGTAGAGAAGGAGCTCAGGAGAAGAAGAGATTCTTAATCTCTTCGATACTAACCCAAATTGAGCACGCACGCCCCATATTGCAAACGCTAAAATAGAGGATGTGGAAGATTACTATCGCATAGGTCTGTTCATTCCAGTTTTGGACACATTTATAACGGCTTTAGAAGATAAATTTGAGCTTATTGCACATTGTTTGAAGGATTTTCGTGCCTTATTCAACCAATGGAAGTTAACCAGGAGTCCAACATAATAAGTTCGTTGGCCGTGAGTTGTAGTTGTTAGTGCTATACATATACATATATTAAGAGAACTAATATTGAACATATTTACAAATATGCATAAAAAAAATATGTGCCCACCTTGATGTTTTCCTAAATACGCCATTGATGGACAATAATCGCATGCCAAAGAAGGTGATGAGCACAACGAGTCGACGGAGCAAGGTTGCGTGGACAAGCGAGAGCTTGCTGGGAGCACTCAGTAGGCGAGGACTTTCACCAGCTGTTGGACTTCCGAAACTGGAGGACTAGGTCACGTAACTGCGACAATTGGAGATCAACGATTCAGGCAGCCAAAGGCCGACGTCGGCCTATCGTGCCACATTGGGTGAGGTTATAAAACACAACGTTCGCATACCGTGCCGCGTTTTCCGAGCCGTTCCCTATTTTGTTCTGCAAACGCATAGATCCGGATCAGACTTGTTGTTCCCATCGCCATCTCTGGGAAAGTGACAAATGTGACAATCAAATCAAAGCTGATACATTTGGTTCGAAAATTACAATTTCCAGTTTCAAACGAGATGCAGATAAATTTTATTTTGAGTATAAATTGTTTAATAAATAAATGAGGGCGAAAATGCACGGTTCAACAGCACATTGTAGATTTCTTTCAATGAATCAAGGTACTCCGCAAGTTGGCGCTTAGGGGATCTGTTGATAAAGAGAAAATTTCAGATCCGTAACGTAACGGCCGGTTGATTTTAAATTAAAGGGAACGTTGCGCGAACCGTTAGGGGAACGGTGTGTTTTATAACCTCACCCATTGATGATGATGATGTATTGAAAAAAATAAAAATGGCGAGAGATAATGAAATCATCTCATCATCAGACAAAATACATGTGTGAATTGCTCAATATTTCGTTAAAGTGCCGTATAACTTATACATAAATTCCTAATTACGTATTACGTAGGTATTATAAAAATCGGTAGCAATAACTCTTTCCTCGCCCAAGCTTTTTACCGTCCATATCGTTTCAAATCAATTTTTTATTGCACGGCCATCTTTTACGACTAGCCGTCCGGCAGCCTGATTATAAATTACAATATTTTGCAATGTACTTACGAGGACTTATGTATTATGTTAAATCATCATTATACGATGTATGTTTTACGGCTTTATGGCCGGCTGACCCTCTTGAAAGGGATCTCATACTGAACAAGGGTCGCCGACCACCCAAACAGCACATCCAGTAGCCGAACATTTGCAGTATGGGTTGTAATTAACCTCTTATCCACTTCACAATTTCAATTTTACTTGTTTCTCGCTATTGGTATAGCCTCTCAATACTTAATCTACAGTCGAAACGGATTATACAGTAGTCAAACAATTATATTCGATTATGGTCATTACATAATTATGTTGAGTTGGAAAATTGTGAAGTGGATCCTTTTTTCCTGTCCTTTCTTATACCTACGTGGAATTTTTCATTGTTCAATTCGTGCGTGCCTATTTCAAATCCTTTTTTATACATTTCTCTACATCGTCACGGCTGGAAGGTCCGCTTTCATTTCGATGTCGATGTAATTTAAAGTATAGACTCCTCGAAAGGACATTACTGGATATATATGGTATATGAGTAGAGGAAAGTGTCCATCAATCGATTTTCAGTATAGCGATGCAGGTATAATATCCAGTAGCCAATTTCCATCATACGCTTCCTGCCCAAAGTATACCAGGTTGGTGTTTTGGACCCGCGTTACGGAGAAAGGTTGTTCGAAGCTCTTATCTCGGTTCGGGTCGACATTTCTCTTAAGATGAAATTATTGAATTAATAATGGTCCAGAGATTTTGTGATTTAGGCTGTGTGTCAGTTCACGTTTTCGGAAACGTATCGTGTTCCATATAGTAGAGTATTTCGTCTGGACATAAGATTTTTTTTTCTATTAATGCTATGAAATGTAAGGTAGAAATAGTGATTTTCAGACAGGATATTGACTAGAATGTACGTAATAAGAAACTTAAATCGTATTGTTGGCGCCATGTGATTTGGCGAATGAAATAAAATTTGTACATAGATATTTTAAATTGATATGAGAAACGTAGTACAAACAAAAAACAGGACTGTCGTCCGCTATATACCCATCCTTTAGCTTGAATTCACTAAAATAAATATCAGAAAGTCCGTATTAACCAAAACCTAAGTATTTTGAATTCTAAAAGCTTTCAACTGAGCCTAGTGTAAACGAATCGTGTTCATAATGCAATACTTAACTTCCAAGTAAAACTATTTCTTACATTCAACACCCTGAAGGCCATCATTTCAACGTCTCCTTTTTCATTCCCCTAGTTATCATTTTGCGCGCATTAATCCTCCGCAATCGCTATTAAACGTATGGTTTTCATTCATAAATCATTTCTGATTCTGAGCCCAGAAAAGCCAAATTCACCACTCCACGAATAAATCACTTATCAGATTAACGAATCCAAAAATTAAATTGGACATAAAACATATTCGGCATCTTAACAAAATCAAATATAAATCTATTCCACCCTATTTTTAACTCATCGTAGACACTACATTTGTTTTGTACCCTTGCAGATATACATATGTATGTAGTTCTCAGAATTCCGGAAAGAGTACGAATCCCCCGATTTGCGAAACAAATACAACAAACCGTAAAACATATTCTGCATCATTCAAAGGATTTATAATATAATTCTTCCACTACAAAGAATTCGAGCCGTATAGGATTGATAGAGTAGTAGTTATGTAGCAAATTGACTCGGCCATCCATATACATATACCGAGAAGAAACACTTGAAACACCTGAGGGTATTTGACTCTATATCCCTCCGTAACACCGCTTAGGTAGACAAATGCGGGAGCACTCAGCAAAATCTGAACATAAGTTGTCATAGTTACCAAATGCCCTCTGGCAATGAACGATAATTTACAAAAAAAAAAAGTTTTGAATATTTTATTAGCAATCTGACGGTCTACGCCTTGTTTTTGGTTGATTCGGTTGATCAAATTCAATTATAGTGTTGGGGGCGCGCATCCCTTGCTTGTTGTTTTTGAGCTCTCAACTCAGACACCATGAACGTATTAAGCTAACCAACCGCAGCGAACGTTAAATTCACTCAGCTTTACACCCTCGATAACATGATTTTTCCGCAGAACCATATTGTAACATGAACGGATACGGATGAATCCCTCCTGTGTGTGTTTTCCTGCGCATTTGCTATTCGCCTTTCGCCTATCAGTTTTGCACGTTTCGCGTATAGGTATGGAGGATTTGTAACAGATTTAGCAAAACCATCTTGGGTTGCTGTGGAATTAAATCCGCAGGTTATGTCATGATAGTTCGCATAAGAAAGGACATTTTACAATTTGAAATAACTATTTTACAAATCACGGTCGCCTACACGTGAGGTAACGGAAACTATAATATTTGGCTAAGTATAGTGGTCTCTCTTACCAATATCCGAGTTCTAGCTTCTATAAAAACTACAGAAGAGTTTAAACAAAATTTGAATTTAAACAATTTTCCAAACATATGAATTCTTTCAGCAAATAAAATTTAAACATTCAACATCTCGCACTTCTTTTCACTGGGCGTCTATGTCTTTTGAACCCTCTTTATACGTATTCAGTCATCCGCAAATGAGGATAGAGTAACACACAGTTTCACAATATGCTACTTTCCAAAAAGGATGAGTGAGTTCTCTTGCGCTCTCGTAACTTGATTGTATGTTTAACTGAGGGTTCTGTAAGCATGTTAAGGATGTGTATCCATCTTTTTGATGCCAAGTATTTACTTCAGCAATTCTCTACTCTGAAACCTAACTTTACGTTTTGGGGTTCTTTAGTCGGTCGGTTGGTTGGTTGGTTTTGTTAGTTGCTTATGGTGCGGGGCTTCCTTGTGTGCAATAGACGCCCCGACATATATAGGGGTTACATTAGGCAAGATTTTGGTTTGCTTTCAAGTGTCGAAAAGCCGAATCTGTATGTTATATTATGCAGTTGGACGCAAAGTTAATGGATATGTACAGGAGGGTGTTAGTTCTATCGTTAAAGAGGTCGCAAAATAGAAAAAAAAATATAATTATGGCTTCGCTATTTTTTGGAGGAAGCCAGAGTTGATTATAGTATATTATGATGATTTGATTTTAATTGCAATTATGGTTAATATATAGCCGTTCAAAACGAGATCCAAATTTTCACTGAAAATGTTTAACTTTCTTCGTGCTAACTTAAGCGGAAATTGAGTTTGAAGATAGAAAAGCCAATTGCCAATTTAGTACTTGTCGCAAGTCTACTGTACTTTTAAAAAGTGAATGAATGTTTGCATATCATTCGCACATACTACACCTTCCATTTATATGCAAATATACCAGTATTTTATTTCCTCTAACCGCTCAAATCGGTTAAACCAACCAACTTTAAATAGCCGTGAAAATTCTAGTGCAATGTTACGTGCAAACCTTAAATCCCTAATATGAACCGGGATTCTTCACGTACCATCATACAAAAAAGTGGAAAGCAGTGCATGGATCATACAAATTCACTGAAGGATTTCCAGTATACATATTATTGCCACGTTCGTCTGGATCTAGTGCTTATAAATCCATATGCAGACCACATTCGCCACATGATATATCGTCCGAATCCTTTTTTATCTTTTTGTCCAACATGAATATTATATGGTAAGTATATATATATTCGCTCGTTTTGTTGTTGTTATATTCAGATTTTACTTTTTCTGGTCGGAGAAAGTGCTTCGACATTATACAGTGTCTGACTGAATGCATATCTAAACTTTTTCTATATATGTGCTCGAAAGGATTCCGTTACGAACAGGATAAATATTTAAATCCTTTCCATTCTCACTAGCTCACATCAACTTAGCTCGTCCTTGCGCTCGAGTAAAAGGATTCCAGCATTTTTTTTCTCAGGATGGGCAAGCATATGAACGATAAAATGATAACAAATTCGTATAGGGATACCCGCAAATTTATATTGTTCGTCGTACTGTAAATGGGTGTTTTGTTTTTTGTTCCGAGGCACAGGAAGAATTTATTGTAAACTGCCTGAAGTGTCCATGTTTAATGATTTAATTTTGTCATACTCGCGAAATGTAGTAAAAGTCAGAATAAAAAACAAAATAAAAATTTAATTAAATATTAGAGTGGATTTTACATATTTATTTGGATCAAGATTACATCAACAATAGGAAAATTAAAAAGAATATGGTCAAACTGTAATGCTTTTGTAAGTCTACAAACAAAAGGGTTCAAATTAAAAGGCTGAAATTAAATGGATTCAATTGAATTCTACAGAAAATATGTAAAACTACTGTCTTTGTCAGAATTCAATCTTTCCCCAATTATGAGTAAATGGTGGGATACCTACATAATCCCGAAAAACAGAATCCCGCCCGTTCATAGTCCCGTTTTTTCCAAAAAATCCCGCTTTACTAACGTAATGTAGGGATAACTCCCGTCTCCCGACATTACAAAATCCCGCCATTTCAGAATCCCGCCAATTCAAAATCCTGCCATTCCAAAATCTCGCCAATTTTTTTATTGTTAGCACTTAGTATCAATTATTTACATTAGTTTATGCGCCAAGTTTCTCAAAAAATCCGTTTTTTCATAGTCCTCTTTAGTTGAAAATAGCTGCAGGCTACGTCTAAAGACCTTAGTTTGTTTTTAGATGCGACCTTCGGATCGGGACTGCTCCCCTCGGTTTTTCTCTCTCTCTTTATTACCGTAACTCCTAGTGGAGCATGGTGCGTTGATGACTACCGTGTGTAGTCACCAACGTTACAAAGACAATTGAATTCGGAGTGTGATACGGTTGTCAGCCATACCACTTCCTAGTCGCATTGTTAGTTTATTATTCTACGATAAGAATATTTCTTGTCATCTTCTTCTGAATAATAAACTTGCGACGAGTCGTGCCGAGTTTGGAAACTCGTTTCTCTATGAGTGTCTATTTCACAGAGTGGCGACCGAACGATCACGGCCACGGTTTTTAGCTAGGAGCAATTCTTTACCTAGTAATTCCACCAGCCGGTACAGACCGATATGGCTTTTCCTCGTGATGAAGTTTAATCGTCTGTGCCAAGCTTCAACATTATTTGGTATTTTTTCCATAGATATAATTAATTCCAAACCAATCTGCTATTTTTTAGCATCTCCATCCTCCAAACTTCGTGTCAATTCGGAAAAATACATCGGTATTTTCAGTAATATTGAAACTGAATATCACTGCCTTACTGATAAGAGAATACTAAAGCTTTCACTTTCCAATCTGTACAGCAGTATCAGTATTTTAACGGCAAATGTGATGTAGTAAGAAGGTAAGTATTCTTTTCTGCCCCGCTTTTCAATATATCGTCACAAAAGGTATGTATTCTTTCATAAATCGCGCGCGTTTTTTGAAAGAATACTTACCTGTTGTGACGGCCTATTGAAATAAGCGGGTTATTGAAATGGTAGGATTTTGGAATGGCGCGATTTTGATTAGACGGGATTCTAATTGAGTGGGATTTTTAATTGGCGGGATTTTGAAATGGCGGGATATTGAATGTCGGGATTTTAAAAAACGGGAATATGATGGGCGGGATATCGTACCCAACCCGTAAATTGTGGTGACTTGTATATTTGTTCTCGGAGGCGTGTCGGCAGTTTTTCTTCGGAACTAATAATTTTGAAAGTGATTTGATTCAAGTGAGTACATAGTATGTTTTTGTTGATAATCGAATGGATATGGTAGCTATGAATGGGATGCCCAGTAGTTGGATCAAGACCGGAGTATCGAATCGCTTCGCCATGAAAAATGCGAGTTCCTCGATCCTGGCAACCAAGGACATCCAGACTGTCCCGCCATTCATATGTTTATTAACATTTTCATGGTTTACCATTTTGTTAGTCCCTTAATCATAATTCAATTCCTTATAACTCCAGTGACATTATAACTATTTTTTCGTTCAGAACCATAATTTTATAAGCAATTGGGCGAAATATACGGTATTATTTTATTTAGCACCTAACAGAACCCACCTTAAAAAAAATTTTAAATCTCTAATTAAAATTTACATTAATTTCTGTAAAACTTATTTTAAAAAAAAAACACGAGACCGAGTTCAAATCGTGCGAATAGCCCCATTTTGGGGGGTAAGAAGGGGTAGATTGGTCGGATCCGGCACACCTTTCATATTTAATAAAGACATCCATCAGCTGAGACTACCCTGAATCTTTTCGCATTATTTTATCAAAAGATATGGCTGAATATAGTTTTGTAGGGGAGGTGGGGGTAGTCAGACTTACTAAACTATCCATCAACTTTAAGGATATGTCACAATTAGGCGCTTGCGATATTCTGTAGAAAGTTATGGTCGAATTAAAATATCAAGGAGGGGTAATAGGTATGGGAGGAAGGGGAAGCCTTGGTGCAATATTTGGTCCATTTTCAATACCGTCTAAGATTTTATCAAAATAAACATCTGACCAAAATTTCAAACCGCTAGCTTCATTATTTCGGGAGTTTGTTTGTTTTCAAAATTTAATTGCAGGATATTTCTGTTAAAATATGAGTATAAATCTGAGTCACTAACGACCTCGGGATTAGATCCTTTAGAAATGCGTCTTTTGAAATTGTTCTTCAAACAAATTAAGAAAGTTTGGACAAGAAGTTAAACCGCTAAAATTTGGTCAGCAACCGCTATTTGTGAATTAGTTTCCGCCAAATTTTGGTGAGCTGACCACAACATTTTAGCACTGATCATGTGGTAGCTAAAATAAACTTGGTCACCAAAATTGTTAGGCTGACATAAATTAAGATCAGACAGAGAAGTGACTAAAAATAGACAAAATTTGCTTGTGATGTGGTGAGAAACAAATGCATGCACCAGTTAAGTTTACTAATACTCCAATCAACGGGGAGATTTTACCTTGCAAAAATTAGGGACCTCTCAAATTTTTGATATGTTATAAAGACAGGTGGGGTAAGTTAAAATCCAAGTTTGCGTCACTTTCCCCCCTGTGCTCCCGCCGCTATCTTGAAAAAAACGATCTAAAATCGGCTCTTTTATCAGTTTGCGGTTTATAACTCCTTCCCAGTCCATTTGAGCACGAAATGTGCCGAGACAATGTAGAGCACAGAATTTCCTATAAATTTCATCTGACAAGTTTTACTCTACAATCAAAATTGGCAGAGTTATAGCGCAAAGAATATGCTAAAAATTCCAAAAATCATTACTAACAAATTTCAAAACATACTTCGAGAACTCTATACTAAAATGCAGAGGAGGTTTTGAGTTATTGGTATACAATGCGTTTTTGTGAATTTGAAATTGGCATGATTGTTGATATTTTCTCCATTTTCTTGGCGCTATAACTCTGTTAATTTTGCTTGTAGAGTACAACATCTTGGATTAAATTTGTAGGAAATTTTGTCCTCTACAAAATTGTCTTGTCAGATTTTGTGCTCAAATGGACTGTAAAGAAATTACAGGCCAAAAACTGATGAAAGGGCCGATTTTAGATGTTTTTTTGAAGATAGCGGCGGGAGCACAGGGGAGAAAGTGACGCAAACTTGGACTTTAACTTATCTCACCTGTCTTTATAACATATCAAAAAATTTTTGCACGCTAACCCCTATTAATTCGTCTCTATTGATTGGAGTATAAGCTAAAACGCAAAAAATATGGGCAATGGGCTGAAATTGGTATGCTAAGTAAAGTTCACATTCGTTCCAAATGCCGGTTTTCTGGATCTGTTAAGTCTTTTTTTTTCAAATTTAAGCTTCTTTTCAAAAAAAATTCAATCCAAGGTGTTCTTGTTCCATAAGCTGAAAAGTGCAAATGCGAATTATGCTGGAAACATATTAGACGCGACAAATGTGTTTAAAGAATTATATTGCAACCATGCCAGATAACTATCAGGCATAGTCAAAAATATCTTTCTGAATCGAATTCCGACGCAAAACAATTTCAGGAAGGGGTTTTACATTTTCCTGTACAAAAAGGCTGCCTTAAGTAAAAATGTACTTCAAATAAATGTCAGCAAATTGTTTCTAGAACAGAGAAGAAGTTTTCAAAAAAAATAATTTAAGCTGGCATGACACCGACAGCGGCTGTGTGAAGTTAGCCAGTCATGTTTTTGAAATTAGGTCCTTTTGCTCGGTGAACCGTTTGTTCTACAGCGGCTACGTTTGTTCTTGATTGTTAACCAATTAATATCGTTTGTGCTTCTCTAATTATTTAATTATAGCAACTTTAAAATTGTGAGTGTGAAGTTAGCCAGTCATTTTTAAATATGGGTCGGAAAGGTATAGGTTTGGTATCAATCGAAAGCCAGACGTTTGTTCATTTTGTAGGGCGTTTGTTCATCCTGGAAACGGAAGGATACAGGAATTATTAAGGAAAAAGAGATTAGTTGTGACGTCATCTTCACTCAACCAACGCCATCTACTCAGCTCAGCTGTACGGGCAACCCGTGTCCCGCGAACAATTTATGCAAGATCCACACCATCATCGTACAGCTGAGCTGAGTAGATGGCGTTGGTTGAGTGAAGATGACGTCACAACTAATCTCTTTTTCCTTAATAATTCCTGTATCCTTCCGTTTCCAGGATGAACAAACGCCCTACAAAATGAACAAACGTCTGGCTTTCGATTGATACCAAACCTATACCTTTCCGACCCATATTTAAAAATGACTGGCTAACTTCACACTCACAATTTTAAAGTTGATATAATTAAATAATTAGAGAAGCACAATCGATATTAATTGGTTAACAATCAAGAACAAACGTAGCCGCTGTAGAACAAACGGTTCACCGAGCAAAAGGACCTAATTTTAAAAACATGACTGGCTAACTTCACATAGCCACCGACAGCGTCATCACGTTATCAGTCCATGGTAAATAATCAGATGACACGGAAGGTGTGGATTTTCACTTAGCCGCGGCATCATCCACAAATGGCGCTACTATCGCGAGAGCTCAAAGCGTAAATAGCCAAAATCTAAAAAATCCGGATTATAGAGTCAAAACTCCTGTTGAAATCCGGACTATAGAATACATGGTGGAAATATTTAGTCGTCCGGATTAACGTTATTTCCGGACTATCGGGTCAAGACTGTATTCATTTTGGGAGATACTCATTTTTATACCCTTCGCTCATAGAGTGAAAGGGTATATTAACTTTGTCATGAAGTTTGTAACGCATTAAAGGAAGCATCTCCGACCATGAAAAAAGTATACATATATGATCAGCATGACTTGGGGAGTCGATTGGAGCATGTCCGTCTGTCTGTCTGTCTGTCTGTCTGTCTGTTGCGACGCGTTCTACTCGGCGGGTATTAAAGCTAGCAAGCTGAAATTTTGCACACGTGCTTCTTATTGTTGCAGGCTGTTTGTGTATTTGATTCACCCAAATTGGATCACTGGGTCATGGGGCTGCCATACAAACCTAGCTCCCCAATTTGAGTTCTTCTAAGAAAAACTTTTTTATTTGTGTACCAATTTCAAATAAATTTCACACAAATGTGTTTCTATAGATAACACAAAACATATGTAAGAATAGATGAAATCGGACCATGGGGCTGCCATACAAATCCAACCCCCCAAATTAGGTTTTTCTAAGAAAAACTTTTTTATTTGTGCACCAATTTCAACCAAATTTCAAACAAATGTATTTCTATTGATGACACAAAACATATGTAAGATTAAATCAAATCGGAGCATGGGGTCATGGAGCTGCCATACAAACCAAACATTTTTCTACACCAACTTCACAAAACCTTGAATACCTTGAATTAATGTGTCTTTATCAAAGCAACTAAAAAGTTTAAATCGAATGGAATCGTACTGTGGGGTCATACTCCGGCATGGCAACCCCAATAAAATTTTCCGAGTAAATATTTTTATTTGCCCACTTATTTCAACCAAGCCCAAAACTTTTGTCAAGACGGAAGAAAAAGAATGAGGAGGGGGATTAAATACAAGTCCTAGGTACGCTCGAAAAAACTTTTAGCCCAAGCGAAGGGTATCCAAATTTCGGCCGCGCCCGAAATTAGCCTCGGCCCCGGGGGTTGGCGAGCAGGGGGCGAAGCCCCCTAGTTATAATGTAACCAACCGGTGACAGTTTCATAATGACTATCTCCCAAAATTAGGTTATATGTATGTTAAATGAACCACAAATTCCAACCGTGACGCTTGATGACAAATATTAATCAAAGTTTACGTAATTTATGGCCTTCAAGAAATTTCAGAATGGATACCTTGTGCTAGTATTATATTAGATATTGGGCCAAAGCCAGCCAGATACTCTCATCTAAAACCATCTTCAGGTTTAAACCCAGCGGTTCATCATTTTGAACTGTTTCATCAATCGAAATAACAGTATAACGAAGTAAGCAGAAATGATTCATTTAAAAGTTGAACCCAACTCTACCCATATAAATACTATGCAGATTCATCTATTCAAAATGTATCGCAATTTATTTCATTACTTCTTTACTAATCCCAATCAGGCTATCTCCCGAAATCCCCACTCTATGCTAAATGCCGTTCCAAAAACGTTACCTTTATTTCGAAAATTACAATTTCTAATCGGCATTAACAATCATAAAGTCTCTTTTCTCTTCCAGGCAAAATTGACTGACACCAAAAAAGGGGTTTCCTTATACGACACCATTATTTTACATTAACTCCTTAGGGAATCAGTCAACAAGAGCGTTAACGTCAAAGTATTCCCCGAAGCTTTACTTCCTCTGCTCGGCTGCTTCCTATCATTTCACTTGACGCCTTGCCATGCCTATTGGGAAAACAACTAGGTGTACATACATATAACGTACTGGTGGAAAAATATATGTATATGTTCGTTATAAACTGTTGGCACGTTACGAAATCAACCTTTTGAATAATTCCATTCGCGCGAATAAAATCAACAGAAAACATATTTGATAGAAAGTTTAACGAAGTTAAGTCATAAATATTCCACCCCAAATGCTTCATCCCTTGAATTCGATGTGTCTGTTGAGTGGCATTCGCGCAGATATACATACATACATACAATATATAATACTTGTATATTTTGCGATTGCGAATATACAAGAATATTCGTATATGCGAATGTGATGCCAGTGGAGAGATATGGGTATTATTTCGACTTTAATTATTGTTTACTAAAATAAATTAAATATCCGTAAATTTTTTTGAGACTTTTGCAACAGGTTAGCAGATTGAAAAGGTTGCAGGTATTATCGTAAGGAACAAAATCATCATCGTCATGACATGCCTCAGTTTGAGATACTCCAAGACAGTGATACAAGGAGACCCACAATTTTTTCTGTTATTTTGAAATACAACGTACGTTTGAATTTCTGGATCGTGAATGCTCGGTTTATTAGTATACCTTAATCCTGCCTAATACGCGCATAGATTATAAAGGACTTGTTTTTAAATTGGACGGATACTAATATGGTAAAAGATCGAGTCCCTTTTGATGGCGCGATATAAAATTGCACGATAGTAATAAAAATAAAAATAAAAAAAAACAAAATCTAATAAATCCATTTAATTGTATAAAATGATATTCCTCCGAAGGTCATCGTAGGGCAAAGTATGCTAAATGCAAATATTTTTTAGATGTGCTGTGTAGATATAATTGAAATATAAACTCGATTTACATAAATGTTAAAAGAAATAATTAAAGCTACATTTGATATTGCATATTTTTTCATATTTCGTTCATAAATGCATATTTTTTATGTATATTATTGCATGTTATTTTTTGCATATTTTTATGAATTTTCCATTTAATGGACGACCCATAATTATTCTATGTAAAGTTAACAGAGAAAGCCAAAAGAATTAAATGAAAATTATGAAAATTTTATGAATGATTATTTTGACCGTAAAAAACAACACCTTTTAAAATTTATAAAAAAATTGGTCGCTTTTTGTATGCAATGTTACGTCGTCGGTCTATTATTCAGATTCAGATAACGATTGTTTCCCGTTGAAATTAATTTTATTGAATAGATTATACTTTCAAGAACCATGCATATATGTACAATAGTTCTTCAGTTCAATATGAAAAATCGGTTTAATAAAACTAACGAGAAAAGAACTAAATGAGCAGAAACTTCGCAATCGAATAACTGGGACACAGGAATTAGGAATCGTTTTTGAATATGGACCAATCTTAACCAAGCTTGTGAAACTGGACGATCTAGGACCCCACCATCAAAAAGAGTTGTTTCGAGCAATTCCTTTATTGACCAATAAAATTCTAAAACATAATGTGACAAAAAAACGGGATCGCCATCGAACCGCAATAGAAAAAAAATGTGTAAGAATTTCGCACAGACCAGTTTTAACCAAACCTCAATATATATGTAAGACAGAAGGTTGTTGGGGGATGGCTATATGTACATATGTACATATATGTAGATTTTTCTTGAAAGAAATTAATATTTATAATAGCTTGGCTTTTTAATTTAATGTCATGTTTTACTATTTCAGGGGCATATTCTTCATATTTTAGGCGCTTAAAATTATGTTTTTCAGGACATATTTTGGTTGCCCTTCATCAGTAATTGGAGTTTACTTATCTTACAACGTTATTTGCAAAATAAACTTGAGTGAAGAGAATATATTGTGTTTTAGTAGAGAGATTTACACTCACGTTCGAAATACTGTTAACGTAATTCGAAATTACAAAGGAAAAACTCGGGCGCTTACCGTAAACAAAACTTTTCCGAGAATTTTAAACAGATAATCACGAGAAGTCAAAATCACGACACGACGCTTACCGTAAACAAAACTTTTCCGAGAATTTGAAACAGATAATCACGAGAAGTCAAAATCACGACACGACAATTTTTACTATTTACAGAACATGAAATATACGGAAATACACCCATGCCTACTTGGGACATGCAAAATTATGATATACATAAATGTATGTATACTGTTTCGTATATGGTAAGGAAGCGAATTTTTATATGGAATGTCAAATTATGTCGTTCTATTTGGAACGACATGCTAAAACTCTCTAGTATTTGGAGTATTTTCTATCTGTTGGACTTGAATCTTTAATTATAATGATATAGGACAAAATACAAAATGCATTAAAAAAGCGAGACCGAGGCTAATTTCGGGCGCGGCCGAAATTTGGATACCCTTCGCTCTCTTCGGGCTAAAAGTTTTTTCGGGCGTACCTACGACTTGTATTTAATTCCCCCCTCCCCCCAATTCTTTTCGTGTCGTCTTCACAAAAGTTCCGTTGCGTCGACAAAACAATATTTGTGTGGGGTTTGGTTGGAATATGTGGGCGAATAAAAATATTTACTCAGATAATTTTATTGGGGGATGCGGGAGCATAGCTCGATAGTACGATACCATTTGTTTTGTGCTTTTTTGTTGCTTTGATAAAGACGCATTAATTGAAGGTTTTGTGAAATTGGTGTAAAAAATTTTTCTTAGAAGTACCAAATTGGGTGGTTGGGTTGGTATAGCAGCCCCATGACCCAATGGTCCGATTTGATCCATTCTTACATATGTTTTGTGCCATCAATAAAAACACATTTGTGTGAAATTTAGTTGAAATTGGTGCACAAATAAAACAGT
This sequence comes from Microchrysa polita, assembly GCA_949715475.1. Taxonomy (NCBI): domain Eukaryota; kingdom Metazoa; phylum Arthropoda; class Insecta; order Diptera; family Stratiomyidae; genus Microchrysa; species Microchrysa polita. The sequence goes on along the minus strand of OX454418.1, from coordinate 84,155,774 downwards.
TTTTGTTAGAAGAACCTAAATTGGGGGTTAGGTTTGTATGGCAGCCCCATGATCCCATGGTCCGATTTGATCCATTCTTACATATGTTTTGTGTCATCAATAGAAACACATTTGTGTGAAGTTTGGTTGAAATTGGTGCACAAATAAAAAAAAAACTTAGAAGAACCTAAATTGGGGGTTAGCTTTGTATGGCAGCCCCATGACCCCATTATCCGATTTGATCCATTCTTGCATATATTTTGTGTCATCAATAGAAACACATTTTTGTGAAGGTTGGTTGAAATTAGTGCACAAATAAAAAGTTTTTCTTAGAAGAAACTAATTTGGGGGTTAGGTTTGTATGGCAGCCCCATGACCCCATTGTCCGATTTTACCGATTTAAACATACAAACTGCATGCAGCAAAAAGAAGCATTTCTGCAAAATTACAGCTTCATAGCTTTTAAATTGGAGAAGTAAAACGCGTCACAACAGACGGACAGACGGACAGGCCAACAGACTAACATCGCCCAATCGACTCCCCAAGTCATGCTGATCATATGTATACTTTTCATATGGTCGGAGATGCTCCTTCAATGCGTTACAAACTTCATGACAAAATTAATATACCCTTTCACTCTATGTGCGAAGGGTATAAAAATCAGTGGAAAAGAAATCTCTAGAAAGTTACGTAGTCACATTTATCTAAGTTACACTGTATTTGACCCAATGACAACTAAATATTCCATACATACAAAATGGAATTTACCACCACTTCCTTTGAGACTTTCAAAATTTTCTCGGTCTGTAAACTTTCTTCAGCGTAAGATAGATTAAACAAACAAACAAAAATCCGTTATGTGTCCTATCTTCTGAATAAAACGAAGCAGTTTATCGTCAGGATAATCCTAAGAGTTTTTCCTATACTGGAGGTGACGTTATCAAGTGTTCCATGGTAGCCTACCCTACTACAAATTTTCGACAGAGTTGCTCAATAGTGTTAAGCAGTGTTTTTTATATGTATTTAACAGTTGATGCACCCACCTCTAATACAATTAAAACTTCTCTGGATAAAAATGGCTCCATTACACTACGTCATATCATCATTTTTCTATCATATCCTTAAGCCGATTCGATTTCATTTAGTACACGGTTAAAAATGTTAAACGTATGAATCGAGTAGGTTTAATCACTTACTGTACAAAATACTAAATTAACGATACAAAGAAGAGGGGGGACTTTGGGGCATAAACTATAACTAACGACTGATTCCTATACCTAGCAAAGATATATACAAAATTTCATAAAAATCGGTCCAGCCGTTTCGAAAAAATCATATCCTTAAGCCGGTTCGATTTGATTTAGTACACGTATAAAAATTTAAAGCGTATGAATCGAGTAGGTTTAATCACTTACTGTACAAAATAGTAAAATAACGATAAAAAGAAGAGGAGTGCACTTCGGGGCATGAAATATAGTTTACGACCGATTACCATACCTAGAAATGATATACAGGGTTATTGGTTAAGTCGACCTATTTCCTGCAACACATTATAATAGGGTAAAAATGCAACATAATGAGGCCATAAATGTTAGGCCCCATTTCAACGGTCACTGAGATATTTGAATTTTTAGGTTTTTTTTAAATAACCTCGAATTTTACCATTTAAAGTAAGAATTAAAAAAAACTACTAAGGTAATGGGTTACAACTTATTTTTGGATTTTAGTCAACACTATAGCAGACATTTCTTAATCATTTAAAATTTCAAAAACCCATCACAATTTCGGAATTTTTAATTTTTATTAAAAAAAATTATCTTAAATTTTTTTAAAGTTGATGTTTAATATAGTATTACTAAAAAAAATTATATGACACGGACCCTGCAGACCACTGGAAAAACATACTCGTGTTGTCAGCTTTCCAAAAAGGTGTCAATGTCAATATAAATATTTGAAATAATTGAAGCAGTTAGCTGCAACTTGTTCGGGGACCATAATTTCGTTTGATAAAAAACGACAAATCCATAAAACAATAAAAACAAGTCTGTCAAGTTAGCACTACCACTTTAAAATTTCGACAAACGCTATAGTGCATTAAATGTCGCGATTTTGTCGTAATTCAATGGAAAAAGAAAAAAAAAATGTCGCGCCCCTCCTTCCCCTTAAAAACTACCCTTAAGTGCATTTGAGCCTCAGTTAACCAAATTCGAGTTCCAAGAATCTCCCCAATGCTAAAGGTGTCCAGTAAGATATACCAGGGGCTGCTTAAGAGATTTCAACCCTGAAAAAAATTGTCGCGCCCCTCCTTCCCTTAAAACCTACCCCCGTCAAGTTAGCACTACCACCCCGGTAGCGGCCAATTCAAGCATTTCCGTAAAACAAAAAGTATCCAATTAATTGTCGCAGGAACCGAAAGGCATATTGCACGCTTCAAAAAATTTGTCGCGCCCCTTTTACCCCTTAAAAACTACCCCTAATTGCATTTCAGCCTTAGTTCGCCAAACTCGAGTTCCAAGAATCGCCCCAATACTAAAAGTGTCCAGTAAACTCTCACTACGGCTGCTTAAAAGATTTCCACCCTGAAAAAAATTGTCGCGTCCCTCCTTCCCTTAAAACCTACCCCCGTCAAGTTAGCACTACAACCCCTTTCGGTTCCTGCTACAATTAATTGGATACTTTTTGTTTTACGGAAATGCTTGAAGTGGCCGCTACCGGGGGGGGGGGGGGGGGGGGTGGTAGTGCTAACTTGACGGGGGTAGTTTTTAAGGGAAGGAGGGGCGCGACAATTTTTTCAGGGTGGAAATCTCTTAAAAAGCCCCTGTGATATCTTACTGGACCCCTTTTAGCATTGGGGAGATTCTTGGAACTCGAATTTGGTTAACTGAGGGCTCAAATGCACTTAATGGTAGTTTTTAAGGGGAAGGAGGGGCGCGACAATTTTTTTTTCTTTTTCCATGGAATTACGACAAAATCGCGACATTTAATGCACTATAGCGTTTGTCGAAATTTTAAAGTGGTAGTGCTAACTTGACAGACGTGTTTTTATTGTGTTATGGATTTGTCGTTTTTTATCAAACGAAATTATGGTCTCCGAACAAGTTGCAGCTAGCTGTTTCAATTATTTTGAATATTTATATTGACATTGACACCTTTTTGGAAAGCTGACAACACGAGTATGTTTTTCCAGTGGTCAGCAGAGTCCATGTCATATAATTTTTTTTAGTAATACTATATTAAAAATCAACTTTAAAAAAATTTAAGATAATTTTTTTTTTATTAAAAATTTCAAATTGTGATGGGTTTTTGAAATTTTAAATGATTAAGAAATGTCTGCTATATTGTTGACTAAAATCCAAAAATAAGTTTTAACCCATTTCCTTAGTAGTTTTTTTAATTCTTACTTTAAATGGTAAAATTCGAGGTTATTTAAAAAAAACCTAAAAATTCAAATATCTCAGTGACCGTTGAAAATCGGCCTAACATTTATGGCCTCATTTTGTTGCATTTTTACCCTATTATAACGTGTTGAGGGAATAGGTCGACTTAACCAATAACCCTGTATACAAAATTTCATAAAAATCGGTCCAGCCGTTTCGAAAAAATCATATCCTTAAGCCGGTTCGATTTCATTTAGTACACGTATAAAAATTTAAAGCGTATGAATCGAGTTGGTTTAATCCCTTACTGTACAAAATAGTCAAATAACGATAAAAAGAAGAGGAGTGCACTTCGGGGCATGAAATATAGTTTACGACCGATTACCATACCTAGAAAGGAAATATACAAAATTTCATAAAAATCGGTCCAGCTGTTTCGAAAAGATCATATCCTTAAGCCGGTTCGATTTCATTCAGTACACGTATAAAAATTTAAAGCGAATGAATCGAGTAGGTTTAATCACTTACTGTACAAAATAGTAAAATAACAATAAAAAGAAGAGGAGGGCACTTCGGGGCATGAAATATAGTTTACGACCGATTACCATACCTAGCAAGGATATATACAAAATTTCATAAAAATCAGTCCAGCCGTTTCGAAAAGATCATATCCTTAAGCTGGTTCGATTTCATTTAGTACACGTATAAAAATTTAAAGCGTATGAATCGCGTAGGTTTAATCGCTTACTCTCACACAAAATGGAATTTCGATATTTACCACCACTTCCTTCGATATTTTTAAAAAAAATTTGGTCCATAAACCTTCTCCAATGTAAGACGGATAAAACAAAAAAAGAATCATCCAAATCGGTCCAGTGGTTTAGAAGTTTACTGGCAACAGACACAAATACACGTCCATTTTTATATACATATATAGATTTTATTTGATCCGTCTGAAAATTTAAAACGGGGTGAGTATTTGATGATCTATCTGAAATAGAAACACTATCCAAAATTAATGAAAATCCATGTTAGCACGAAAAGCGTGATTTCCGAGTTGCTTGTCTTCTTCTAAAATAAGCAGAAATACGTTTGTAATTGTCTAATGCAGCGTTTGAACGTAACAAAAAATTGACCAATTTTTCAGCTTTTCTACTATAGCGCAGACAGAATCTGCCATTAGGTTTCAAGGAAATTTGCGAAACTCTCACGAGTTATCCCACTATTTGTTACTACTTATGTTAGAATTGGGTCAGATCGTTTCGAGTAAACGCTGTTTATTTCAAAACGGTTATATAGGGAAGAGCTCCCAATATGCATTCTGAAATCGAAATTCAGAGATCATATCATACTATATGAAGAAATCATTTAGGTAGAAAGATGGTGTAAGTGGGAAAGCCACTGAAAATGTAACCTTCCACAGGGCCCCTCTACATTTTTTGTCCCGGGTCCCCGAAATACTTTGTGTGCGCCTGGATCATTAGCAGTAATGCTTATAACTGCAACTACTGAAACCACTTGAAAAAAACTGAACTTCTTGAAATGTGTTACCAAGGCTATAGCTAGATTTTTAAGTGGCACCCACATTGGGACTGCCTGATTTTTCGAAATAAATGTCGTTGTAAAGATACTCGTAAAACTGTGATTAATTGTCACTTATCTCCAATAACAAATCAGCGCTCTTAATAATGAATTCCTTGTGCATAATATATACACAAGGTGTCCCGCATTAGGTAGTCAATACTGTAAGGGTTGATAGCACAACTTGTTTCAGCAAGAAAATTACCAATACAATCGGAATTTTTTTTACCGTTACTTTGTTATCGCTCTTTTTGCGAAAGTCATCGAAAATCGTGACTTGCCATGCAAAATCATAATTTGCAGCCCTCCTGATGACCTAATCAAGGATTAGATTTCAGTTTCAGAAACTACATAAAATTTCACAAAAGCTGAAGTTTTTCCTGTAGCCAACATTATCGCCACTTTACTCAAACTTAATAGAAATTTTAAATAGATTTTTCATCGAAAATTCAAAAAGTAGTTTCATAACGGTGCTTTATACGTACAACTCTGCAAAGTTGGCAAAAGTTGCTTCAATATGTTGGCTTTCCAACGGTATATAACTTTTCATATTTACATTGCGGGATTTCGGAATTACACATATTGGATGTAAAAAAAAAACAAGGTAATTATTTTCTAATCTGATTATTCAAACTGAAATTGTATTCGTTTATTTTTTATATTTGACTATCGCAATTTTGAAAATTTTTTTAATAAAAATGAAAGTAAAGTTTTGAATATGAGAAAGAACCAATAAACTAAAAATATTAACTAATGATTAAATGGGTCTGTTTGATGAATTGGAATAATGCTGCTGGAATTGGCCTCCTCCATTTTGTATGCAGACTCGACACCTTCGGCGCATGGAAAAAACGGTCCGAAGGATTTCAGGAGGGTTTTTCTTTATGTTGTCACAAGCATCATTAAATCGCTGCAGTAGCTGTTCCCGGGAGGTAAAATTTGACATTCGCTCGGTAGTAATTCCTGAACTTGCGTAAGGTAGTACGGACGGATACCGGTTGTCCGACTGAAGAGTCCTTTGGATCGTCATCCGGGGAATATCCAGCTGAAGTACTGCTCTACGCGTGCTCAATTTTGGGTTAGTATCGAAGAGATTAAGAATCTCTTCTTCTCTTCCGACTTTAGTACGGCGAGCTTCTTTTCTACCGGTGTGGTTTGGTGTTCGAAATATCTCTCCAAGAAGCCGATACGTTTTTGGGAAGGTACGTCTGCCTGGAATTCGTCGCTGTGGCAATCGCCGACTATACTCTCGAACTGCTACAAGCCCATTTCCTCTTCAACCCCATACATAAATACCATATCGGCATACTCTCTATCGCAGAATTGGTTTTCCACCATCGCGATTTATTTAATTGGTCTAAAAATGAGGGCTATATTCGATAAATAAATTGTATTAATTACCAAAATTAAATTGTATTACTAACAAAATTATATCTGAATTTCCGAACCGCCAAAAAGTAACTAAAACAATCACGGTTGCGAAGTGAAAACATAAGAAAGAATAACAGCTTTTCGATTATAAATAGAAAATATTAAATTTTAACCGTTATAAGTACCGTTGTATTTGCCAAACAATGTACAAAATTTCAAATATCTTACAGTTCTGGTCAAAGTAATGTAGCGAGACTCTATCCCGAATTATAATTTGCTTTTGTTTGTCTTTTTTCGAGTAAAGGGAAAATTGTTAGCGATTCCACTGAAGCCATGATTCTTACCATTCAATGCGTGTTTCCCTAAAATTCTTCAATGTAAATATAAAAAGTGATATACCGTTGGAAAGCCAACATGTTGAAGCAACTTTTATCAACCTTGCAGAGTTGTACGTATAAAGCACCGTTATGGAATTACTGTTTGAATTTTCGATGAAAAATCTATTTAAAATTTCTATTAAGTTTGTAAAGTAACTGAAAAGTAACGGAAAATTTTATGTAGTTTCTGAAACTGTAATCAAATCTTCAATTAAGTCATCAGGAGAGCTGCGAATTGTGATTTTGCCTGACAAGTCACGATTTTCGATGACTTTCACAAAAAGAGCGATAACAAAGTAACGGTAAAAAAATTCCGATTGTATTGGTAATTTTCTTGCTGAAACAAGTTGTGCTATCAACCCTTACAGTATTGACCACCTAATGCGGGACACCCTGTATAAACTGCATATGCGTATATACACATAAAAAGGCACATAACATTGATATTTCTAAGATTCCTTCAACCCATTCCACGGGGCACTCACTCTTATATGGTAGTCGCATAAATGACCATTCACACAGATGAAAATTCCCAGAAAAAAACACCAGACTTTCAGTATCCTTTTCCGATAGTCACATAACTATGGTCATACCGTTATAATATTCACTTGAATACTATACCCCTTTCTTGGCACGAAACGTTGACGACGGAAAAAATACATTGTAAAAAGAAACCCATGTTGAAAGGCACATCTATTTTTCTTATTGATCCTAGAACCTAGACTCCAGACGCGCCAGCACCACTTAGTGAACGTCTCCGCAAAGTCTTGTTTTCACCAACACTGACCGCAAATATTTACATAGCATACAAAAAATTATATTAGTCTACTTAGTTTTTGCACGATAAGCGAAGGACTTATCGTGCATGCTATTTGGGCATGCTGTTATTGTGGTGAACTGAAAATATTAAATAATAACTTCAATGAAAACCTTTAAATTTTAAATTAAATTTAGGTTTGGATTCTGGACTGTTATTCTCGAAACAAGATAAGTCCATTTTTAAAGTTGGGTAAGTGTGTTGCATTTGATACTTTATGAATACGTAATAGTATTAATATGTACATACATACTATAATCTGATATGAATATTAGGCCGGAATTCATAGTCCAAACTTGAGGAATTCCCTTAGGTATAAGCAATAAGTATAAGGGAATACTCATTGGCACACGTCACTTATAAAGGCATTACCTAATATGATAAAATAATTTAATTCATGAGCCTAGTATCAGCTACATTCAAGTTTATTTACGACTGAATTTCTAAATTAATAAGGTTTCTCTTAAGGGTCTCCTTAAGTATATAAGTGAGGACTATGAATTCCGCTATTATTTTTTTGGACTAGTGTTTTCAGATTCGATTGTATTGATTTTTTAATATATCAATTTTTCGTGAAATTGTATGGGTTTCGAGCGAAATGGAACAAATAGGATTTAACATGCGTTTAATTTACATTATTCTGAAAATACTGTTTCCATAAGGATTCTAAACGACTGCTTTAAACAGAAAGTAATTACAAACCTCATAATTCGGCCAACCTATCAGGTAACCTTATATTAAACAATCCTCAATTTTTTCACTCAAATCCTAAGATGATACGGATTTCATATTGCCAATGTTTCGGTGCATTTCACATGCACACCTGGACGGATGTTGAACACAGAGGATTCCCTAGATATGTCCCTTTTGTATTGTTCGTTGCATGGATTTCAGATTAAAAGAAAAAAAAAAAGATCCTCCCGCCATGATCCTTGACACAAACGGGACGGGTGGGTGGATGAGTATGTTCACGGACCAAATGACTGATGAGATTTTTATTCTCCGACAACTCACCCAATAAAACCTACAAGCAGCATCAATCACATCAGCAGAAATATCTGATGTCGGAACCTTATAGGATTGCCGTACGAACGAACGGGACTCGGTCGGTCGTGGAATTTCGGTAAGTATATGAAGGAGGACATGCATGTTGGACCACCAGCAACCATCATAGGTATCTCAAAAAAAAATTGTGCGCGCTTCTACAAATGTCGCATCACATTTCGGTGCATATCTCCAGGTATCTTCGCTGGGACGGAAAAATATGAATGGATTTCGCGCCATAGGGTGCCACGTTAAACGATATATCACTGGAAGTAAGGTCTAAAGTGAACATAAAAAACACAAAATCTGAAATTCAACATTTTTTTTCCTTGGATGGTTAACGAAGGATGCAACCTGCGGCTTTTACCAAGACTCACGGTCACAAGGTTGTATTTTATGTAATCGTAAATTCTTAGCATTTTTTCTTATTTATGGAATACCTATATCACCTCCGTAGAACAGATCAGCCAGGTTGACTATGATGATTTGGATGTTCAAATCCATACTAGAGTTTGTGGTGTGAAGAAAAAAGGCTGCCGATTAGTGGATCTTTTAATTTAGTGTCGAAGATTCATTGCGACAAGGGCCGCTGTATTTGTTTTTTTTTTGTTGGTGTGATGATGATGATCTTTTTGGAAACTCGTAGGTGTTGTTGAACGATGACGGTGATAGATGACCATGGTCTTCTGAGAATTAGTTTTAGGCGTCGCAATGTCTATCAGTGCATAGAATTTGTGTCGCCAGATAGTGTGCATTAATGACAGTTTCCCTAAAGATGGTGATCATTATAATAGAACAATAATAGTACAATTCTTCAGAATGTTTTCTCAATACCTCTTCAATTTTGAAGGTTGTTTTTTTTTTCATTGTGGATCGTTTAGAAAATCGCGAACAAGTAACCCCAACAAAGAAAATTTGCTTTTGGTGTCATATTTAATGGGAAATATCATAGTGGAAAATGTGTTTTCCGGTTCTGTTTTCCGTAAGAAACTTTAGGTACTTAAGATCACAATGAATTGTGAAGAGGGCAAAGGACGCTTTGACTTCATCTATGGCTTTCGAATAATCTAGTAGCATTTTTACGGTTTCCGTTGCCTAGTACAATTAGCCTAAAAATTGTTAAAAAAAAATAATTTGATCTTTTTCACCACATCACACTTATTTAATGCAAACATGTTACTGAAAAATTTGATAGACCACTCCAAAAAACAAACCTGGATTCTACTGCTTTCAAAAAGTAACATCACGGTTAAAAAAAAATGGTATAAACTTTATAAATTTTGGTATACATATAGTTCCATAGACTTTCTGTATAAAAATTATACCAAGCTTCTTTATTAATCGAAGTTATCAGTTGAAGCTATACAGTTCATGCTAATCGCGTATAAAATATGTTTATAAGCTAACAATATAAAAATAATCTGAATAAGGTGTAAATAGTTTTCATCCAGATATATGATAAAAACTATACAATTTTTTTATTCAAAATTTAAAAAAAAAACGACATTCATTTACATCTGAAGGATAATGTATGCCTGCAGAAAACCCCTTCTGGGACATACTGTTGCAGGCACTATACTCGTATATTTCCTATCCGCACATACAGAAATTTTTGACCACGCCGAGATTCGATCTCCGGCACCTCTAGATTACTAGCATGCACTCTCAACCAGGTGCGCCACAGCGACGCACGAAGTCCACCTTTCCAAATGCGAATGCAATGAATTTTTTTAGAAATGTACAATATAGGATAAAGTTTACCTCACTTTGGTATAAATTTTATCTATCAGTTCAATATTATTAAACAAATTCTCGATTGGTATGCAAGTTGTAATTTATAGTATAAAATCAATAACACGTGCTGATAAAAGATTCATATAAATGCTGCATAATTTTCATTAGTATTTTTGGATTAATTTTGTAACAGCTTCGTAAAATTTTTATACAAACATCTCGAATTCAATATTTTAATACAAACCTCGGATAAATTTAATAAAAATTCATATAAACAAAATTTATACATCGCTTTTGTATACAATTCATACTAAAAAATGTATACATGAGCTTTATACCAACAGTTGGTGTCAAAAATACACCAGAATTTTTAACCGTGATAATAGAAAGTTGTGAAAAACAATACCTCGAGCGAATTTATTGAAATTACTTTCTTAGACTTACAATATACGGCAACTATGCATCAAAGCGAGTTGCATTAAAAAGTTTCGAAATTGTTCGCTGATGAAAGGGCTTCCATATTTAAAATGGGGAAAGACTAAGGTAGTAACACATTCCGTTATAGAAAAAAATTAAAAAGTATTCAGCCTTGTCTGAAATTTTTAAACTTAGGACAGAAGCTTGATTAGATCCTACCAAATATGTCAGCAAGATTTTTTTTTTTAATGGGGATATTGCTTTCCTTGAAAGCAATTGACATTCTCCGAAGGATCATTTAAGACATCTTTTACCAATTTCGGGTTATTAGGTGGAAAATTAGGATTTCGCGTCCAAGTACTAACAACATGTCCAATATTTTAATGTGGGTTCACGAGTTAGTTACTTCAAAATCCTCTTGGCCTCCTATAAAAACGGACCTTGTTTAAAGTGAATGCGTTACGATTACGAAGATGCTTTATACTCCTAGTGTAACTAAATTACCCGCCGCTGAGGTTAAGTAGTAGTAGTAGTTTTCTCGGTGGCATGAATAAAAGTATCGAAAAGTATAAATTGCTCCTGGAACGGTGTTTTTAACAGAAAATGTGGAACCAAAAGAATTGAAATGAATAAAATGATAATCGACAGCTAAATATAATATATTGAAAATCTATGGCTCACTTGGTTGCAGCGCCCGCTCTAGCGTTTACGGCGCCCCGGGCAAGAGGACAATTTGCCGCCCCTTTGGTTCTATACTAGACAGATTTATAGTAGATTAGATTGAATCGGGTGCTTTTGGCAGCTCTTGGTCGCATTGGGATAGATAAGGGGGCATAAAGGGGATTACCCTCCTCATCTGTTGCCAGACATTTTGTACGAGTATTTTTATAATAAGATATCTCAATTAGGCTCTCTACTATTTAATTAAACACATTTTGTAGAAAAAATATCAAAGCGATCCAATGATCCTTCTATAGTATTTGCCTTGTGCTATGTTACTACCTTGGCTAGAATTTGGGTAACTGCTAGCATATACTGGCCTTAAAACTTTTAATTTAAAAACTTAAAATTTTTTTGATACAAATGTTGGCCCGTGAAAAAATTGGTTAATTTGACATTATATAGCTAAGACCAACGATGTGGGATCGAGCAATTACAAAGTGTTCAACATACCTTAGTGGCATCCTGGCATATGCTCAACTAACTCTTTTAAACCAAGAATCTGTCATATAATTTCCAGGGAAATTTATGTCACATCACATTTTACAAGACAATACGATATTGGCTGCCATTGATCGTTTCTTAAACTACCTGATTGCTCCCGGAACTAAATGCGGGGACCTATTTTCATTTATCTTCGAAGGCTACGGCCTGCCGAAGCAGTCTTTCGGTGGGATGGCTTCGGGTATTTAGAAAGCACTCTGACGATTTGAAGACTTGCTTCTTCCCTCCGCAAAAAATTGTGGATACTGCAATTTTCACACAAACAAACACACTCATTCTTTCAGCATCCAATTCTAGCTCTTAAAACAAATCTGGACATTTGCGCTCGTCTCTCGGTATTCCTGAGAATCCTTTAATTCGATTTTCATCTATACTCTGAGCATTACCTCATCGCATAACTTCACATTTGTCAGTAGAAACTAGAAGCTTCTATTGGATGAAGGGAGTTGAAAAGCTTCTGTTACAAAAAAGTATATTTTCGCTCTGTGTCGGAAGACCTCAATCGACCGAAGGAATTTCACATTTCAGCGGAAATGCATACCAAGAGAATGGTGGTGACAAAAGTTTTTTTTCTCTACGATTTTACTGCATTTAATCCAAATATCGAAAAAAACGTCATTTTTAAGTCAGCACGTTTTTTTTAATTTAAATTCATTCATTTAAACTGTATTATTTGCTATTATTACTAAAATACGAATTAAAAAGAAAACATTTTTGGGAAGCGCTTTTCGCTATTTAATTGATTTTCTATCTGCCGGGAAGAATAGTTATCTACGCCACTGCTTGGTCGATGTATCAGCGAGTAGCTTCGAAAAAAATTACATTTTCACAAGAAACCCGTTTGGAGTAGTTTTCGGTAAATTTTTGATGAGTTCTCGGTAACTTTCTCACACACTGCGCAACAGAATAACTTCAATTAGCCGAATCTTTTCACGGATGGATTTGTGTATGTTTTTCATAAATAGGCCAATTGGAGAATTCTTGGAGAATAAATTCAGAGCTAGTTCAATCGAGCAACCTAGCCAAATCCCGATAAAAAAATGTCCGGAAACAAATTATGGAGAGTTGTTATTGCGGCTCTGTCACTGTGTCCTGTGGCTCCATCCATTTTGTTGAAACGGATTACCTAGCTAAAAATTTGTCCTTTGAAGGCTAGATGAATCAATGCAATTGCGAAGATATCGGGCGAATTGAAGTACAACGGCTCCCCAAGGCCGATGAAAGCTATCAAAAAAATAGTAATTAAAATGGTGCCTTTGGCCATGGAATTTCTCGTAGAAGAGTTCTTTTAATGTGCTGACTGTTTAGTGCGATTCATTATTCTTTGTGATTCAACAGAATAAACAAAAATGTTAGAACCTCATTAGTGGACAATTGTCCTACTATTCCTTTTGCAAGAGAACCGGGTGCTAGCAAAATTTAAGCAACCTTTACTAAGCATTTTAGGATTCTAAATCCACCGCCTGTATCAATCGTGGGTTCTCCAAAGTTAGGCAAGGACTTCGCGTCTTAAAACGCAATTTTAACGAATGATACATCAATTAAATAAGCTTTAACGCAAATTCTTTACCAAAAAACTTAATCCGCCGTCCCCGAAAAAAATGGCCTCAGCGGTTGTAGAATGTTTTTTTGGGTGTCAATTTTCTATGCTTTACGGTATTTTATTTTGCCTCTTTATCCTTTCATCTGTCTATGGTTTACTTTCCATTAAATTGAAATTGATATTAAATTTTTCCTTCCGGCTTTTTAGATATTTTCTTTATTCTTTATTCGACTGCTATAGCCGAAACGCCGCCTCCAAAATTTGGCGCCCCGGGCGACCGCCCGGCTTGCCCCCCTTTAGAGCGGGCGCTGCTTGGTTGAGTCGCAGTCTACGATGCTAGTAATCTAGAGGTCCGGAGATCGAATCTCGGCGTGGTCCAAAATTTCGGAACATGTGCGGATAGGAAGTATACATATAGTGCTTGCAACATTATATACACTCCGAAATGATATGCAATTTAACGTTTACTCGAAATTGCCTATATAAACGGCTGAGTTAACGCACCATGGCCCCACATGGGGCTATACGGTACTGAGAAGAGAAAATTAAAATATGACGTAAGTCTGTTTTAGGAAAAGAGTGATTCTTAGCATTAGAAGCAAAAGGCGTCATACATGCGAGGTTCCCGATCTAAATTAACCCATACTTTTTTGTTTGACATTATTTTTTTGTCAAATTTTGGGAAAATAAACTACAAAGATTTGTAGACATGTACGAGTACATGTACAGCACAGCAGGTAAGTCATTTTTACGGGAAAACCTCCTTTTCGGGTATTAAAAAATAGCAATTTTCAGAGGGCGCGTCTCGGCTTTGCCAAGTAAGTAACGGACGTCACATCAAAGAAATAATCTTTCGAACAACTTAACTTAAACTTACTTAACTTAACTTTTAAATTTTCCTGTAATATATTCAAAAATAAAAATAAAAAAATATTTTTCCATGAAATTTTGAGTTTTGTTTGCGTTGCTTTTACCTATTGAAATACAGCCAAGGTCGTCCAACTTATCGTTAAATGCAGTCGCGCATCAACAAAATTATTTAGTTTTCTTTATTTAAATTTTATGTTTATATATTATTATATTGCTTCTGAATTATTATTAGTAAATGCTTAATGAAATAAAACTGGAAAAATACACGTAATTTCTAACATTTTTTATCCCTTATACATGTATGTACTTTTTTATCCCTTGGAGAAGGCATACCCTTTAATTTCGGTACATAATACTAATTCATAGCATTAAGTATGTGTATGTGCAGCATGTAGGATCTCTTTTAGATTAGAGAATTCTTTCCAGCACAACTGCATCAAGTTGGCTGCGATGATATCGTTGTCCGAAGGTGTCGGTGCATAAACAACAACCGTTTGCACTAATTACATTTATTCAGTGGCGTTAATTTTATTTCCGCGTCTTTTACGATTGCAAAATTACCACAAAGGATAACATCGAAACACGTGCTAACGATAAGCACAGTGAAACAACAGCACTCATTTGTACATTAAATAAAACGAGTGGCGGCCGGCGTGTCGTGCAATTCTGCCCAACCTAGTCGAGCCGATGTGCAGTTGCAAAAATAAAATCATGGTAACAAACACGTATTAGGTGGTGGTTGCAGCCTTAGAATTCCGGAATCACATGGAAAAATCAAAGGATTTTTTCGTAAGAGGTCTTCTTTGACTTTGAAGTTTGGCACTATGCAGAGCAAGAATAAATAGAGTACCTACATCTACTGAAACCGCCAGTTTATCATGACACAAGGACCGCTCTAATACGGCACTTGTCTATATAGCGAAAAACAACTGCACGCCTCGGTACATCATCATAAGATAAAAAACCGACATTTCGAAAAAAATCCAGTCCTTTTGAAACTTTTGTTTGTATGGCACCAGCAGCGGTTTGGCTTTTATTCTTAGGAATTTTTTTAAAGAGTTGTTCTTCAGAAAGCGCACGTTCGTTGCTTTTTTCAATGGACCTTCATTCAGATAATTGTAAATGAATTTTATTTGCAAGACGACGCCATTATACAATAGCACAATTGTTTTTTCCTGGTTAACGTACAACGGGGATATGCAATTGCAGCAAACGGCAAGCTTGGCGGAATGACATTAGCTTGTGGTTTTATCGCACGATCTTCGTTAGGTTCTTTGGTCAAATAAGATGTTGTCAGGTGATAGCCTATTCAACTTTAGTGTAGAAGCAACGTGCCAAAAAAACAGAACGAGAAATGCAGCAGAACTGTGTTTGCTAATGAGCCTAACCTTTGACATCTAACAATTAGATGATTCAAAGGAAAAACACAAGCGCGCTGAATGCATGAAGTTTTAAAACCTTATTCACACCATTGTTTGCGGCATGTCTTTATACAAATAGTTGAATATGTGTACCATTCATATTCTAATTTAAGAAAATAAACCGCCCTTAACTAAAGGAAAAAGAATCCCTTTTAGGATTTAGTTGCAGGATAATCGTATTGACAAAATGTGTACTTGCTCTAAATGGTAACAGGTAGTTGAGTACAAAAACTGAGGCCAGGTCCATTTCTAATAAATAAAGTATAGCTTTACTTTTTTTTATGTTGAACCATATAGATAGTAATTAAATGTACCTACATACATATATCTGCAAATGTTTAATTAAATAAATATAAAAACAAATTATATTGCCTTATTACTCTGATCATTTTACTATGATAACCGAAGTAGAGAATTTGAAAAAGTACATATGTACATAGCTCCAAAAATGCAAAACGGGTAGAACTTGCTACAGTAATAGAGTTCATTTGGATGTTTCATTATTAGCTCAAACAATGACAATATTAAAAAATAATAATATCCCAAATATGTATCTAAATGTCACTTGCCTGTTTTTGCTGACCCAATGAAACAAATCTCTACACACACCTGTTCCTCGCATTAAGCCAATTTCCATTTCAATTCCTTTACCTGACAAAATATCGGTAGCTGCCGGTGGCAATTATTTCTTTAAAAAATAATCGCTCTTGAACAAATAATCCCTACACTCATCATACCCATCAATAGGCTACTGCTTCGGGTGCCGCGCGCCGTGCAAAAATATTCGGATGAAATGAAATGTTGAGAACTTGTCAAAGGATTAAGAATTGCACTGCTCTTTCACGGCTCACACATTTCACAGGCAGTCAATCAACACAGCAGCCAGTAAAAGAGGATTTTTCATAATACATATTTATATATCCATATATCCTTTCGTCAGCTTCTTTTTGCTCGCCCACGCACAACACAAATATCCCTACATAGTACGACAGTCGATTTCCTGCACTTCTCCAGAAGATGATTTCTTCGTTTAATCGTGTGATTTTAATTTTCAGTCGATGGAGATTTTGTTAGAGAGAAAAAAAAAACAGAGCGATTGCAAAAAAAGGCAAAAGACGGAGAATATAGCAGAAAGTCAGTATAGAAGAAATGAAATGAAATAAAATTGGCAGTGGAAAATAAGTGAATGGAAAATGAGAAAAAGGATTTCAGCAGCTTTTCGCCAAACAAACGAACGACCGAATGGATGATGATGATTGTTCAACGGGAATGCTGATTTGAAATTGGCCAATGAATGATCTCTCTTGCTCGCATAAGCATTATTTTCCAGTGTGCTCATTGTTATATGAGCAATGAAATATTGAAAGAAAATTAAATCCATTTGAGAGAGAATAACAGATTGACACACTCTTTGTATAAGGATATTTACTTTTAATTTGATGTCATGGATATGGATAATAACTGGATAGTTTTGAGAGTGGTTAAAAAACAATATTTTGGAATAGTAATTCAAGTATTAGTAAAGCTAAAAAATATATGTATGTATAATATACATAAATATAAAAAGTATATGTATGAGCCTTTTCAAGCCTATCAGCCTAGAAGCCCCTTTCGAGAAGCACGGAGCCACCAACAACGTGACTGTCCAGTAGGAGACATTAAGAAAGTCAATATAAAAGGCTAGATAGATTACATGACTGTTCCCAATTGCAGAAAGGTCTAGTCCAGAGCTGTCCAACCTGCAGCCCGCGAGTCGCATGCCCACTAAATCGGTAAAATCGAACCATATGGGGTCATGGGGCTGCCATACAAATCGAACCCCCCAAATTAGGTTCTTCTAAGAAAAACTTTTTTATTTGTGCACCGATTTCAACCAAATTCCACACAACTGTATTTCTATTGATTACACATAACATATGTGAGAATGGATCAAATCAGACCATGGGGTCATGGAGCTGCCATACAAACCCAACTCCCCAAATTAAGTTCTTCTAAGAAAAACTTTTTTATTTGTGTATCAATTTCAACCAAATTTCACACAAATGTGTTTCTATTCGCAACACGAAACACATGTCAGAATGGACCAAATCGGACCATGGGGTCATGGGGCTGCCATACAAACCTAACCCTCCAAATTAGGTTCTTCTAAGCAAAACTTTTTTATTTGTGCACCAATTTGAAGCAAATTTCACACAAATGTATTTCTATTGATGACACAAAACATATGTAAGAATGAATCAAGTCGGGTGGGGTCATGGGACTGCCATACAACCCCCCACCCCCATTTTGGTTCTTCTAAGAAACATTTTTACACCAATTTTACAAAACCTTGAATTAATGTGTCTTTATCAAAGCAACTAAAAAGGTCAAAACAAATGGAATCGTACTATAGGGCCATGCTCCCGCAATAAAATTTTCTGAGTAAATATTTGTATTTGCCCACTTATTCCAACCAAACCCCACACAAATATTGTTTTGCCGACGCAACGGAACTTTTGTGAAGACAGAAGGAAAAGAATGGGAGGGGGTAGTCGTAATTATGCCCAAAAAACGATTAGCCCGAAGGGAGCGAAGAGTATCCAAATTTCGGCCGCGCCCGAAATTAGCCTCGGTCTCGTTTTTTTTTATTTTATTTATGCGGCCCATAACCGCACTTGTTCTCCGCCAATGTGGTTTCGAGAAGCCAAAAGGTTGGACACCCATGGTCCAGTCCCTAGTTTATATGATTTGTGTTTTTCAATTTTACTTAACTCATTTACAGGGAACCAAAGGATTATTATCAATACCTATGTTTAAACAAAAATTAAATAAAAAATGCCAAATCTACACAATTCGACAGTTTTAGTGCCTATCCCAACGCGTTTATTATATAGTATTTCCCAATTGAAAACATCCTTATCCCAAATGAAAAAATCCTTATCTCAAATAAAAAAATCCATATCCCAAATGAAAAAATCCTTATCCCAAATGACAAAATCCGTATCCCAAATGAAAAAATCCATATCCCAAATGAAAAAATCCGTATCCCAAATGAAAAAACCCGTATCCCAAATGAAAAAATCCGTATCCCAAATGAAAAAATCCGTATCCCAAAAGAAAAAATCCTTATCCCAAATGAAAAATCCTTGTGTGCGAATTAAAATAAAATGAATTTGGAGGTGTTTTAAGTTGTTTCTCGCATCAAATTATGAGGTGTGGTTGATGTTATTGAGGATACGAATAGCATCGGCTTCGTGGGGTTGGCTAATGCAATTGCCGTGGTTGGACATTTATGAAATTTTCTACTCGTACGTAAAGTTCCTTGTGTGTGGTTGGCTCTTGATCTTCATCACATACGCATACCGATTTGTGGAGATGCGTAGAATGGTAACAGTCTTTGGCACGAAATACTCAAAAGTTAGGTTAGGGCAAAAATAACAGGGTGTCCCGGAGATTTGAAAATTTGTACTCGCGAACGGCTCAACCGTCATGAAATTTGCTAGGAAAATGTAGAATGATTTTTGGCACGAAATGCTTAGAAGTTGGTAGGGCAAAGATAACAGGGTGCCCCGAAGATTTGAAGTCGAAGTCGACTTTTTTAGTTTTTAATTAAATCAAAATTTTTATTTGTGCGTTAGTTGCCCAGGTCTGCAGATTTGAAAATTATGATGAGTCTTTTGAGAAAATTACATAAGAAGAGGCCAGAAAATTTTAATTCGAATAACTTAATAACTATATACCAGAGAATGAACATGGAATTTGGTTTAAATACATAGAATGGTAATAGTAACACCTATGAAGTTCGTAGTACCAAATTAACAGCTTCAAAAGTCTACTTTTTCAAAACGTATAAGAATGCTTTGTGTGGGAAAATATAAGTTCTTTTTTCTTGATTCGGGAAACGGGAATGGATTTACATCTAATAAATTAAGTTAATGTGTGCAGCCATGACACGCTCTGTGACTCACTTGGCTGAGTCGCACTCTACGAACCTAGTAATCTAGAGGTCCAGAGATCGAATTTCGGCGTTGTCCAAACATTTCCGTACATGTGCGCATAGGAAATATACAATAGTGCTTGCAACATTATACAGGGTGTCCGGAAACTGCCGCATAAAAGCACCGGATTGTGATTCCTCGTGTGATTTCCAGCAAAAAAGTTATATGGAACATACCCCCAATTCTAAACCCTTTAGCTGCCGCAGGCGTTTGAAGATTTTTGAAAAAATAATTTTCTGCCCGATTTAAATCTAAATATCTCCAAAACTACCTTGCTAGAATTACGATTATTACCTAAATAATAAAACTAATCACACTAAAATCTGATAAGAGGTTTGGTTTTTACATAGCTTCAAAGTCATTTTTTTGTGATTTGACCCAAAAACAATCAATTTTTCCATCTCAATTTTCTCCAACTTCTGCCAAGGTGAGCTGCTTGTACGATTCTTTTAAAAATTGGCGGATAGTCTTACGATCATATCTTTCTTTCATCATTTTATTCTAACTCCATTATTTCTAACAGTTTTGATACGTTAAACTAGTGTTAATTTTAGCGTCCATTTGTTAGAAATAATGGAGTTAGAATTATTTTTTCAAAAATCTTCAAACGCCTTTGTATGTTCCGTATAACTTTTTTGCTGGAATTTACACGAGGAATCACAATCCGGTGCGTTTATGCGGCAGTTTCCGGACACCCTGTATAATGTTGCAAGCACTATTGTATATTTCCTTTGACTCCTCATAATTTTCAAATCTGCAGACCTGGGCTACACACGCACAAAATCCAATTTTGATTTAATTAAAAACTAAAAAAGTCGACTTCGACTTCAAATCTTCGGGGCACCCTGTTATCTTTGCCCTACCAACTTCTAAGCATTTCGTGCCAAAGACTGTTACCATTCTAGACATTCCTAGCAAATTTCATGACGGTTGAGCCGTTCGCGAGTGCAAATTTTCAAATCTCCGGGACACCCTGTTATTTTTGCCCTTACCTAACTTTTGAGTATTTCGTGCCAAAGACTGTTACCATTCTACGCATCTCCACAAAATTTCATGACGATCGGTATGCGTATGTGATGAAGATCAAAAGCCAACCACACACAAGGAACTTTACGTACGAGTAGAAAATTTTATAAATGTCCAACCACGGCAATTGCATTAGCCAACCCCACGAAGCCGATGCTATTCGTATCCTCAAAACATCAACCACACCTCATAATTTGATGCGAGAAACAACTTAAAACACCTCTAAATTCATTTTATTTTAATTCGCACACAAGGATTTTTCATTTGGGATAAGGATTTTTTCTTTTGGGATATGGATTTTTTCATTTGGGATATGGATTTTTTCATTTGGGATACGGTTTTTGTCATTTGGGATAAGGATTTTTTCATTTGGGATATGGATTTTTTCATTTGGGATAAGGATTTTTTCATTTGGGATAAGGATGTTTTCAATTGGGAAATACTATATATGTAGTAGAATAACGGTCAATCCTGCGTCAAGTAGGGGATGGTTTTTAAGGTTTGTGGCGAAGGTTTATTCTTTTGAAGACTGGATATAGTTTAGTGATTTTAGCATTAGACCCAAACATCCAAAAAAATAGGAAAATTCTGATGCCAATTTATGTACACCCTCCCCTCCTATACGCACTAAAAAGTTACACTAATTTGAGCGTCACATTAAGGGGGAAGGGGTGATGAAGAGGTGAAATTTAAGTTTTTCGAAAATATCTGAAAAACGATTAGTCCTACCGCAAAATGTCCACAAGACGAAATAAACTACATTTAATTTCCTTTGCAATGATATATAATACTTTAGATAATTTCTTGGTAAATTATACCCTATGCCCAAAAGTATTGTGTGGAATTTACATTTTTTGATAATTACATTTCGCACTGTAACTTTTAATAGAGTAAAGGTAGAGTGATAAGAATTAATACTGATGTTGCTAATTAAATGTACTTAACTTATACCAAAAATGAGCTTGCTTCGGCCAAGGACACCTCCCACGCTCATAAAGGCATTCCTGTAACTTCTCTCTAAATTACGCCAGGCAAATAAAATTTGGTTAAGTGCCTAGAGGGAGCCCCTTTATATACTTTTCACCAAAAATTACATCGATCGGATGAAAACAAAGGGTACCTCCCATACAAAGTGAACCCGAAATCTGCCAAATTGCACATTTTCTCCTCTTTAGAACCCATCTAAAATAGAAAAACCATATTTATCTGTTCGATCGTCACTATAACAATTAATTATAGTCTTCTGAGTGTATATTCAAAAGTTCGTACCAAGTTTGCCCTTAAAGTCCCAGCTTTAAAGCCTTTTTCAAATATCATCGACGAATACGCACTAGCGACCTCTAAATCCGGTTTTCCGACACTTGTAAAGCACACCTTGCTACGAGCTTCTGAACATACATTTAGAAGACTTATAATTAATTGTTATTGTGACGTTCGAACAGATAAATATTTTTTCTATTGTAGATGGCTTCTGAGGAAAAGAAAATATGCTATTTGAAAGATTTCGGGTTCACTTTGTATAGGAGGTACCCTTAGTTTTAGTCCGATGCAAGTAATATTTGGTGGAAGGTCTAATGAGCTGTGCTGTGTGCTGTGATTCGGCAACAAGTTACGGGCATGTCTTTTCGAAAAATATAAATAGGGGAAACATGAGTATGCTTTGTCGGAGCAGCCCGAATCTCCGTGTCCTCACAGCTATATGTTGATAGGAATAGTTATCCCAATTACCATTGCTTCAATTGAGTTACTTCAGGAGCAAGAGCGCCAAATGTAACTATAAAAAAATCGAAATTACACTGGATATTTTTAGGTCTAGTATATAATCTGCCAAAAGAAGGTATACGGTATAATATATAATTGGAAAGGGAGTTTAAATCGTCCTCAAAACATTTTGCTGTAAATAGTACAGTTAACAAGATATTGGCAAAAAATCATAATTTCACCACTTGCCACCCCCTCCCCCCAATTGTGACTCGCAAAAACGTGCAGCTTGCGGTCAGGCCATAGAACAATTTGGCATCAAAAGTCAGCTCTTTTTTTGGATGTTTGGGTTTCATAAAATAATTTTTTCAACTAAAATCACTATACATACTAATATCACAACATACTGAGGTGAGGACTTGACGTTAAGAATGAGATATCGTCCTTTCGTGTTACCTCACCGTCACGGTCGTATCAATCTTAGCTGATAACTCACAAGACGCGATTTCTAACGTCTTATCAGAAATTTCAAAACAACAGCTACAAATGGATTTAATGAACAGCGTTTCAAAAATAACGAAGTTACAAAGTGTTGGAAATAGAAACAGGCATAAGCACATGTGATATGTTCCGTATACACTTCTCTTGGAATCAACGTATCCCTTTTGTTGGTATGTTCTACAGTTCATGTAAGAAATCGAATGTAATCTCATTCTCCCTCAGAATTCTATTGACAAATTAGTTCAATTAAAAAAATGGTGCGATTCTTGATATTGCTGAACTTTCAGGGAAATTCCAAGGTCAGCTAAAAGAGAAAAAAAAGTTCTCGAATAGAAAAATAAACTGAAATAAAGCTATCGAGCGGTGAAATAAATCGCCGTCGTGAGTCTGACGGCATTCCGACGCGATCCTCATCTAGAAGAGAAGCAACAGGTAACTGAATGACATAGATAGGATTGAAACTTTATTTGGTATAGACTCTTCTAAAATAAAATTAATTGGATTATCCTATTCGGGCCGTATGATGATCATAGCGTTTTCGATACGGCACAAGTTGAATATTCCCTCTATTTGGAAATGTTGGTAGTGGATGTAGATTATACTCTTAACGACTCCCACCGAATATAAGATGCGTTCTGGGGCATCTCATAGGCAGACTAACTTTTTTTGCACCATTCCATTCCATTAGCTTTGGATGTGCAATCTTTATAATCCATATGTCATTAAAGTTACGGTTAAAGTTTTATTTCTCATAGCAATTTTAAATGGTATTCCATGCATCCCCTGATTACAAAGTTATAATCTGGGTCATATCGTTATGAAATTTAAAATTAACAAATATCGAACGGATTAAAAAGCATCTTACAACCGTTTGATCAATTTCGGTACATGATATCGGCCGATAACAAGAGAATCTAATTTATTAAGAGTATGGGTCACGAGGTGATCCAACGATTGCTAATTTTCGATCTCTTCTTTAGAATGCCCGTTTTTTTTGTCTGTCTGCACACCTTCAGCGCTTTTTCCATTAGGCCATTTTTCATTTTTACGGTAAGAAATTAATGATTGTAATACTGTAATTGGCATTGCGCCCAGCAGTCTGCCGAATATTTCTCGAAAATTTATTAATACACATGCCCATGCTCTATACTATATCCGTATGTGCAAAAACCAAGAAGATTAAAATTGAAGATATGAACAACAAAAATTGCTTTAAGCTTCATCTTTCAATTATATATCGATGCAATGTGATTCTCCCAACTGTTGACTTTAGTTATCCACTGGACGGTATAATTAAAGATTAAATTCAAATAAAATATGATTTCTTTTATCTGGAAATTACCACCGGGTGCTTCCATTCCATATGGTTCATCGCTACTATCGTCAATCTATGAGTTACGTCTAACGGATATCTAATGTTGGCCATTAGAATCTGTGTAGATGTGCACAAAACGTACTTTTCCAATTAACCTGGCTTGGAACTGCCGCAGCGATACGTCATTAGGTCATTACACGCTACATTCCTCGCCTGCTGTTATTATCGACAGTGTCTTGTCTTGAGCTTAATTTTTTACTTTTTCCTATACGTCTTGATGAACAAACGACTGAACAACGACGACGACGAAGCGTCCAGATCAATCATCTCTCGTCAGCAATCATCCAATCACCAAGACGCAAATGACTTAATCATTTTCTCTTTGAAAACATTTATAAGAAATGACGCTAATGTCGGTAGGATAGCATCCTTATGGTGTGTTTTTTATTCATCTATTTTTTTTTCTGTTTTCTAGTATCGAATTTGTGTAGCAGAGTGTGGATATTGTGTGATTGTATGTACGTATGTACATTAAATAATTTATCCACGAAAGTTCATTCCTAACATTCACATCTCGTTATTCAAGATGTTCTCATTCTGAATGTATGGCCTAATAGAAATACGGTCTTGGGTCTTACCTGTGCACTCCTTTGACGCGAGCACTAGACTAAATTAATTGAAGTCCCATTTGTCATGTCAACGACTTAATGTAATTTTTCAAAAAGCCATCATTGTATCGTTGCTGCTTAATCTAGAAGAGAAGGAACAGATAACTGAATGACAATGGATAGGATAGAAACTTTATTTGGTAGACTGATGAGTCGCATATCAAATAAAAAGAGGAGCTCTTCGAAAATAAAATTAAAATCGGAAGTGTTATTTCCTCTATTCTAGTGGTTTTCAGTTATGACATCTTTGACTTTTGGGCAGGAGCTCTGCGCATAAAAGTAGTTCTCCTAAACTGAAAAACCAGCAATTTCTCTCATGTTCTCATCTCATCTATGAACGTTAAAAGAGATTCGTTATTTTTTTTAATAGTCATAAGACTATACGATGAATATAGACAGTCAGGCAGTGGAATACCATTATGTAATAAATACGAAGTCCAAAAATGCTAAGCGATCACCGATTCCTCTCTAGAAAATATGTACCTATATCTTTTGCCTTGCATCAAAACCAGACAGATATCTTCAATAGTCATTATCCCGCATAAGATCGCCATATCTCACGTTTATGCTTCTTTTAAATATTGTAAGACTGACATTTTCCTCTACACGTGAACTTCAACCCGAAAACCTGAATTAAAAGCTGATTCTATCTTTCCTGAATAATTACTGGCGTGGGATGCAAGATACGACAGAAAAATTGTCTTATCGTTTATTCAAACGATACCTTCTTATTTTCCGGCGTAAGATTTGTTAGAACATACAGTTGTTGCCATCTTCAAATGATCGGATGCTTGTATGCCGCGCATCTACGGTAAGTATTTGTGATCGTTAGATCATTTGAAAACAAATTGAGATAAATTTGTCAGTTGTTTGAGCACGTACATAATGTAAATGCATTGCGAGTGATATATTATTATAATATAATGACAGATGTAGATACAATACGCACATCTGTAAAAGAGCTTAACATGAAATATGCATGCCACGGCCTCGTTTTGCGTCGTAGATGCTTTCTTAAAAAATACGACGCAAAGCGGAACAACGCAAATCGAAACAAGAAGAGTATGAACATTTTGGGGATAGGTTTCCAAAACTTAAAAATTTATTTTAAAAAAAATTTTAAAAAAATTCAAACAAATAACAAATTAAGTCTTTTTGAAAAATGAATCCAACGTCTTTGGAACTGCCACACCGTTCTTTTTTAGAGATCACTATAAACTTTATCAGCCTCTTGCAGAGCTTTGGCTACGGATGAACTTCGCTCGGCGTTTTCGTCGTCATTTACGAAAATGTCAGTAACCCTATTCGACTGACTGGATCATTGATCCTGTCCAAGTCGAATGAAATCGGATCAAAATTTCCCCAATCGGTAACAGCTGACTATCGTGTCATCTGGCCCCAACGCGATATTCTAAATTATAAATTGCATTTGTAATTATGCACCGTGCGAGATACAATTAAAAGGATAAGTAGCAAGAAATATTAAAATTATTACCTCTGAATAAAGTTTACAAACCAAAAATACTGAATAACAAAGTGACATACGGGAAATTTTAGGGAAATTGTTCGCGGAGACATCTAGGGGATTAGTTTGGCAGATACCCTGGATCAACTTCCAGGATTATCATTTTGTATGGGATTTCCAATAAATCTGGAAATGATCCGGTGAGTCGAAAGGCTAGTAACTTGCTCAATGTGCTTTAGAGCCTCCGATATTCGAGGTCAGAAGCTCCACCGACGAAGTCTAGTCGGTGGAGCTTCTAGCGTCTGTTCACATTCGGGATGTGATCATGAGCAAAAGTTCTTCATTTGTTATTTCTGGATCATGGTCCAGATTTACTACATTTACCACGTCTTTCTCTTCGATTCTATCCAGATTTATTGTAGATGCCATGTTAACCATTTCAAGGCTCACGAGCTGTACGTCATTCGTAATCTCCTGACACTTCAGACATTGTGGCCAAACATGACGCCTGATCTCTGAAACTCCGAGGGCGCGAAGAGGTGTTTGTAAAGCATCGCTTCCTGTTCACTGGAAAAGTAACCGAAAAGCCTGGATGACTACAGCTATGTTCAAGGAATGGTTTGAGAACTATTGCGACGAGGAGAACATATCATTTAAGGCGTTGTTAATAATAGATAATGAGCCCAGCCACACCCCATTCATTGGAATCTGATATTTCAGATGTAGCCGGAAGCTGTCTTTCCCCTCTGTCGAAATAAATATCCCAGGCAATCTTTTCCAAAACAAACCCGTCTCATCGACGTTGAATATTTGTTTTGAATTATAACCACTGGACTCAATTAGACCCTTAAGAGTTTTTTTAATTCATCGGCTGCCACTATGTCCTCGCTTGCTAATTCTCGCTTCAGAGCAATATAACGCTCGTTGCTCGCTTCAAAATTATTATCTACCGCATCCTCAAAAAAATTGGTTGTGATTTTATGTTGTCGAATAGTGCCTAAATTTAAAACCAACCTAAGGCTTTCCCTACTTCGATAGCTTTTCCACCAGAAACGATTCTTCTCAAAGTTTCCATTTTTCTATCACTAGAAATTGTTTGCGTACACTCTAAAAAGTGAATTTAAATTTCCGCTGAAAATGCGGTAATTTTACACTTTTTCCCGCTTATAATTACATTCAGAGTGCATTTTTCAACAATTCCTGTGTAAAATAAGAAAATTACACCAAAATCGGTGTGAAATGTATTTTTACGCTACACTTGTGTATAATTCAGATTTTCTGGTGCATTTTTACAACGTTTATGTGTTTAATTCGGATTTTTTGTGTATTTTTACAACGAGCAGTTGAAGTTTTACTCATTTTTTGTAGCGTGCTCTCCAGTTGTCATACTTCAATCGGCTGTACTTAGCACAGTGTAACACATTTTTCCAAAAATTCTCTGCATTTAGAACTCATGTGTACACGCTCTGTGGCTCACTTGCTTGAGTCGCACTCTACGATGCTAGTAATCTAGAGGTCCCAAGATCGAATCTCGGCGTGGTCCAAAATTTCCGTACATGTGCGGATAGGAAATATTTAGTGCTTGCAACATTGCACTCCGAAATGATACCTATGCAATGTAACGTTGACTCGAAATTGCCTATAAACGGCTGAGTTAAGGTAAGAAGAAGAATAACAAGTGTACAGATCGCACAAAAAAATACCATATTGCAACCTCCCATGTAGACGAGAAACTGATCAGCAAAACTCGACCGATACTTGTTTATATTTTATATATCCTTAAATAGTTTTATTGATAACTATATTACATATTTGTAAAGGTTCGCCACTTAAATCTTTACAACGAAAAAAGAGTGAAACCGCATTATATTCCTATTATTACGGAGTGTTTTTACACATAGCACGGTGTGAAATTTGCTAATATATTGGAGTACTTTTTTACACATTTTTTATGTAAAATTACACTTGATTTGCAAATTTAGATTGTAGAGTAATTTCTATTATAAGAGTAAAAATTTCATAGAGTGTAGATCGTTTTACGATTTTTGCACTCATTTCAAAATTTTCCAGCTAAGAATTGACGACGCAATACGGGGTTTTTTGCGACGCAATATAAGCTTAAGGTAGAGATTGATGGACGACGCAAAGCGAAAAAAAAAACACAAAGCGGGACGACGCATAGCGAGGCCGTAGTGCAGACGTGTCAAACTCGCGGCCCGCGGGCCGCATGCGGCCCTCCTCACAGTTCTGTGCGGCCCGCGGCCATGTCGAAGTAGCACAATGTGTATCAACACAAAAAATGTGAAATTGGTAAGGTGAACAAATTCAGCCGTTGACTCAAGTCTACAAAAATTACTAAAATTCGTCAGCTGCTTATGCAAGATTATTTTAGGGATATTTCTCAAATACAAACAATTTGCTGCTGGTTATTTGGTTTTATAAGACAGCTCATCTTTTTTGTTCACGGCAATACTAAGCCTCTTCATGAAACTGTTCTGTGCAGTTGATTAAAATTGGTTGGCTTTATCGTACATGAATTGAGGTTTATTTGGAAAAATGGCAAAGCATTAAAAACTACGGAAATCTTGGAATTGGTGACAAAATCACCGGGATGTGAAACTCCAACATAATAATTACACCAGTGCTTGATTTTTCGATTTTTATTATTTTAAATTTATAGTTATTAAGCTGTATTGGGGCATAAGTTTTGTTCAAAAACTGTTTTTCTCTTTTAGCCACCTTTCTGCTGAAATTAATTTAATCTGACTACTTTGCTTCCCAATGTTATTTTGGGCGAACTGGATGACCGGTGCTACAATTTTTTTTATCATCTGTCCAAAATTTGTCGCAAATCATGTAGTCAACAAAAAGTGGTTACTTGAAGATCAATAATATTTTCACATTTTCGCTTCTTGTCTTGTGTTTTTAATGTTCTTGAAGTACATTTTCGAAAGGTGAAAGTTCTCACGGATAATCCTGGGGCCGCTATAGATATTCAGCCTTTCTGCCATATTTTAAAAGTAATATTATGTAATCGACCTTCGTAATACGATTAAATAAAAAAAATTGTAAATTTGGCTCCTGCGGCCCACCCAAACCTGAAGAGAGTCTTATTTGGCCCGGGCCAGGTTTTGAGTTTGACACCCCTGCCGTAGTGTGTATATGTATATCGAACGTATTTTAACAATAAGTACCATACGAGCAAACTTAATTACTCCCAATATTATGTACTCATGGTTCAGGCCAGACAAACAGTTGGATTGAACTGTGCTGTTATCCAATTTGTAGCAAAACGGCGAGGAAAGGACTAGAAAAACAAATATCAAGCTTCATTCCACAATGAATGCTCAAATACGCAAACATTGATCAATGAAAAATCAAACGTCATTGTTGAAGAAAAACTACCGATTGCAATCAGTGATTTTTGGTGATGACTCTCAGCTACGCCTACAATTGCATTGTTCAAAATCAAACATCACATGCTCGGAATTTTACCGATAGATACAATAATGTTTGAAGTACCGAAAAGCCAGGTGCAATTTTTAAGACACACGAATATAATTTTTCATTTTATACGTACAAGAGTATACTCTCCATTCGCTTTGTTATATCTCGACTTTTGACAGGACATTCAGTGTATGGATCGAATGAACCGAAATTCCGAAAAATGGCATACGTTGAACATAAATTACATTACATCGGAACAATCGGAAAAAAGGAGACAGATTTCGAGGTGTCCTTTTCTACAAAACGTATATGTACGTATACGGCTAAACGACACAAACAGCTTTTATATATTTTAACGATGACGAATCGGATATTTGTAATAAATAGGTGAAATTATAATGGAACGAAGGGACACATTTTATTGAATATTTTGTGTGGGTGTGCATACGAGTATATAGCTGACAAGGGACAAGGATGTTGTTCTCCTGCTGCTGCTGGTGATGACGATATTCAGGTTATCTTTTAATAAGATGACCAAGCGCAAAATCTGTTTCCTTTTCTATTCAGCTGTGGTCACGTGGATAATATTAAATTGTATAGGAATTTTTGAAAATAAATCGAGCGGAAACTTTAAATGAATGTTGTGCCATACCATAGTGAAGGTATGATGCAACAATTTAAAAGAGATATGGAAAATGCATTTGTATTTGAAGAGCGATTCGTAAATATGTTTTACTGAAAGTCATATAATAGATATTGAAATATTCAACCCACATAATCAATTATTACTGTGCTTAGTGTATGCACTCTTTAGTACATATAGTAAAACCAATAAAGAGAACAATCTAGTAATGATTATTGAACAAAAGAATATCTATTTGCGAAGACATATTTTACATTTTATGTACAAACATAGGGTGAGTTCACACCAGGGACGTAGCCAGGGGAGGGGTCCATGGGGTCCGGACCCCTCCCGAAATGTTTTCAATGGGCTTTGAAATTTCAGTGATGACAACATGAAAACTGTAATAATGTAATGCACACTTATTTAATGTTGCTATACATTTTCTTGCAGGTTTTCTGTCAGGACATCAGTACAAAATTTACCGAATTGCACATTATTTTGAAATTAAATGAGTTGCTGCGAAAATACGGTAATTATTTATTTATGCCGTAATTTTTTTCCTGTCCATGCGACCTGGGTTCCTCTCCACCCATTGCGATTTTTTTAGATACCGCATTCGCATTTTATTTTTTCATAACTAAAAAAAATAGAGGCTTTCAATTTCGAAATTGAAAGTGTGCACAGAAGCCGTACGTTTTTACAGGAAATCGAAGAAATTTGAAAATTTCGGATCTCATAAAAATATAGACAAGTAAATAATCCGTCGGTAAGAGGGATGGATCAAATTGACCCGAGCTGATTTTCATTATTTAAATTTTTCTGCTTACATGAATCATTGCCAAAACGTTCGGTAGCTGGAAATACGTTTTCTAAGAGATGTTGGGTATAACACACGTTAGAAATGATAGCTCCAAAGAAGTTAACATGAGCTAGAAATTAGAAATGGGTATATTTGAGTCACATCGCAGTTACCGTTAGATTTTTTTGTCCTAATTGGCTCCACCAATAAATGACCCCGTTTTGGAAAGTAACCTCTTTTCTTCAACTTATTTTAGATAGATATGCTAAGGTTGTTCCTTTGTCGTTGATCAATTTCCATAAATTTTAACAATCCCCGTTGAACATTCGCTGAAACTATTGGTTTTCAAGAACAGCTTCATGTTTTTCTCACTCAGGGTGTTCGATTGACCGCTGTTTCTTCTTACCAACTTATAAGTTATGAACCTCAATTTTTCGCTGATATAATTTTCTTCAAGTTTATAGTTATCAAGTCTCTATGGTTTTCTCCTCGGACTAATTGAAAAAAGACCACCCTTAATACATCAAATCCTGCAACTATCCCTAATTCCAAAAAAGTATATATGTAAATGAATCTGACATTTCTTAAAGACACCAGCCCATATTTTCTTCCGATTTATTTAAAGAAACGTGCAGAAAAAATAAGGTATCCACTTTCATTGCCTATTTAACCAGTCACACTATTCTTAACACTGGAATTTATGCTATGTCGCGCCTCGTGCCTATACATAAAAATGGCGGCAGAGTTGAAACACAAAATTATCAACGAACTAACAGCCCCTCGTCAATCCTTAAATTATTTTACCTGCAGGATGACTACAGTAACCTCCTTTATACCTCTAGTTCGACTACTAATAATATCGGCTTTTCGGAGGTCTACTACTACAAATCTTATTTGAAAGTTTCACCTTAAAGTCTTTCGAAAATTGGTCGCACTTTACCAAAGCGATTAATAAATTTTAATCTGACCTTTTACTAGTTAAACTGAAAAACTTTGACTTAGGTGGACCCTCATTAATAGAATAGACAGACGATACCGTTCCGTGATTGTGAACATGATTCTAAATCAATTTCCATCAACATCAGGCGTTCCTCAGGAATCATACGTTGATCCACTTTTGTTTTTAATTTTTTTAGATATCCAGAAACTATTTAAATCCCCTATGTAATTAGAGCGGATGAAATCTATCGGTATATGTACATCGAATAAAAAAGGATGCATTTCAACACATTTTTTTAGTGATGTATTTTTTCTGTATCATCAAAAATACAGTAAAACAGTTATTCACTAGCAATACCAAAACATTGATTTACAAGACAATTTCTGAAATCGAAATTTGGACCCCTCCCGAAACAAATTCCTGGCTACGTCCCTGGTTCACACCATGAACTGAATTGGTTCACGGTGAGACTCAAACCCACGACCCTTTGCACCAAAGTTGTGCGCACAAACACCACACCACAACACCAGCCAGACTACATTTATTTTATTTTACGGAAGATTCTACAGTTTGTTATCGGAAAAATGTCGCTTGAATTATTTTTTGCCGTTACGTAATTGCATTTTGGCAGCTCTTATAAAAAAGCATCACCTTCTGTGGAAAACTGTAATATTCAAGCATATACTCGTATTAGATTAAATTCAATAACAAATATTATTTTTTAGAAGCAAATAAAATTTCCAATAAAATTAAATCTTCGAGGTAGTCAAGTTTTTCACTCTGAACTACACGTTTGAATGTTGCAAAAGTTTACTTACTTTCCTTACTGTCAAAATCGAACCTACATTTCCTAACGAATATGTCGTTCGAAGGCTTAAGTAACGGCCCAACATTTATCAGCTTTGCCGGTTTGTCAATTTAATTTACCGCTACGAAAAAGGGTTTAATTTTGGGAATAAAATTTGATTTTATCATTTTGGCAAGATTGAAGCGGTTACAGAAAGAAGTCTGGGGCCTCCATAAACGCCCAAGGTCTTTTTGTTAAAATTTGTATGTAGTTTCAGAATATGATGATAAAGTTTTTAGTTTTAGTAAGTCATAGATAATCAAATTTTTTCAGAGAAAGTGACGGTTTCTGGGAAATCCTATTACTCCGTATAATGGTAAAAAAGGTAGAGCTAACATTTGGGTAACATTTTGCGAGTAACAAGTTGTACAAACTACTATAGGTCTATGGCGAACACTGAAGTAATTGGGGGAACTAAAAAACTTCAAAAATGCCTCTACACAGAAAAAAATACGGTGTGAATTTATCTCCAAAAAGTGTCGAATAAGGTCCCTCCGTTTGGATAAAATATTTTTTTATCCAAATGGATGAACACAAAAGAGTACTTTAAATTACACCAAAAGGAGTTACTTTCGATATTTTTGGGATAAAAAACACAATTTTTTTCAGATTTATCCATAGAGAAAGAACATAAAGCTCTTAAATGAGTTTTGTATAACAATAGCATTGACCTCTGAGGTGGCGACATTTCATTTAACTCATTAAGCTCTGAAATGCATAATAAATTACCTACTTAACAGTGGGATTCGATCCCGGGACCCTATGATTTGAAGACTAACGCCCTACCGACTACACCACACAGACTATACGTGACGAAATTTGTAATTTACACCATATATTACCTGGGACATCGTGCTACAACGTGTTGCCGACCTACTGCGAGTCCAATAGTAATCAAAATTTAAATTTTAGTTGGAAATACAGAAAAGGGAATTACCACATTTGGAGCGAAATTAACGCCATTTTATGTAAATTTTAACACCATATAAACAAAAACTGATATAATTACCGATAAAATTTATTATTTATCCAAATGAATTTCGATTTTGAGTGTTTTATCCTAATAGATAAAAGGAAAATGTTATAGCTGTGGACGGTGCTATATAATTGTAGTTAACTCCATATGTATAAACAAAATTAAACCTTTTTGGATAAATTTTGATTCACACCGGCTGATTTTTTACTGTGCAGGATCGGCACTTAAAGCCCATTCCATAGAACCATTATCCTTATTGCGAGCTCACCTGACATTATTTTAAAACTAAAACAGATTGGTACTAAAAATGTCTACATATTTACATATTTAGTAATTTAGTCACAAAATGCGTAATAAAAAAAACGGAACACACAACCAGTAAAAAGCACTATTGGGTACATTCCTTCAAAAATTCTTTTTATTTCATATATGTAAATGGATTTATTGAATTTGTACAGAAAACTATTGATATATCATACTCTGTATTTTGACAATGTTCAACTTAAGGTAGAAAATTACATTTCGTCCTTACTAATATAATTGATCGGTTCCCAATAAGTACTTCCCTAAATTTAAATTTATGCTGCAGCTTCCGAAGGACGAAATTTGCCTTGAACTTATAAAATGCGCTATTCTCTCTTTCGTTCGACACATATCTTGACTATTTAACCTCTTTATAAAAAAAAAATGTCCTTTTTGGACATAAAAAAATCCTGATAAAATTCGCCAGGAACTGTTTAAATTCTAGTATAGTTTTACGATTAAATACTTACAGAGATTTGAAAAATTATCAATTTTGAAATTTTTCCAACAGGCTGGGTTTCGGTATATACATACGTATACATACATTTTTATACCCGTCATTTGTCATGAAGTTTGCAACGCACAGGAGGAAGCACCTCCGACTATACAAAGTGTTACATATATTATTGATCAGTGTGACGTGAGAAATCAATTGAGCGATGTCCGTCTGTCTGTCTCTCTATCCGTCTGTTGCAACGCTCAACGACGCTAGTCCCTCAGTTTTGAAGCTATAGGGCTGACATTTTGTATACAAGTTTCTTTTTAGTGTACGCTGTATATATGTCGGAACGAATGGAATCGGACCATCGCGTCATGGGGCTGCCCCTGAAAATTAGGTTCTTCTAAGGAAAACTTTTTCCTTTGTGTACCAATCTTAACCAAACCTCACCCAAGTTTGTTCCTAGTAAAGCCTCAAAACATATCTAGGAACGGATGGCTGCCATACATACAACCCGTGAAAATTAAGTTCTTCTAATAGTCCTGACACACCAGGCGATAAACTGGTTCCATAAACCGATAAAAGCTCTGAACTTCCTAAACTCGATAAGCATGACACACTAGCGAAATGCAGGTTATGAATGTCAAAACTAAACTCGTTCGAGCTTTCGATATGTCAGAATTCAAGTAAAAATATTGAAATGCCAGTTTATAGACATCTTCCGATATCAATATCTTTTGTGTGTTTAATAAATTCATCGTTAATTACGAGTATCTACATATTTCGAATCATAAGTGGAGCTTACGAGATAATAACTATGGCCAGAAAATTGGAAGCAACAGTGAAATTCGAATAACAAAACATACATACATATGTACACAATGCATTGAATGTCAATCAAAGGACCAACATAATGAATAAAAAAGATTGTACAACTAACGATAAACCGAAGCTATTTTTAATATTTTGGATAAAGAAAATATGAAAAGAAGAAGATAAAGAGTGAATTTTGCTGTTTATTTGTATATTTTAATACACTTTGATGAAAAAAATAAAACAAATTTATATACGGCTTTAACCCTTAAATGCATAGCGTACCATATATGGTACATGGCTAGATTCCTGTAAAAGTCTAGCGATTTTTAAATTTTTGATTTTTTTTTTACTTTTTCCCAAAGTATACAAAACAAGCTTTCACATGAATTCAATTTTGGCTTTCCGAAGCCTCCCTTGAATTGTCTGTGGGTCGTCAAAGTGGACGAACGTTATTTTTTGTGGAATTTTAAAAGCTATTCTTAAGAGCTACAAAAATTGGCGAAATTCACCGTTATTTGGAAAAGAAAAAATACTGGTGAGTAAATTGGAATGTGTTCTTGGCATTCTTTTGAGATTTTTACCAAAAAAAGTCACTAAAGGTATTGTTTGCATCAATTTTGCAACGTACCATATATGGTACACCATGCAATGGGGCATATTCAGAAATATATATACATACATTCCGATCGTTGTTAGCTGATGAAATTATTCTCCTTTTGTCTTGGGTAGAGTAGGATATGTTCATAAATATTTAATTATCAGCTTTTTCAACATGATGGTGCGTTTTATTGGGCCCAGAACAGGTCCAAATAACCTAAATTTTCATACAAATTATAACACCGTTCCATTTTTACAGGACATTTACTGCCATTTTTTATGAAAGCTAGGTTAATCAGTTCTGTTCAGGATCCAAGGAAACGAAGCTGTCATAGTTGACTTAGAAGGATCGTTGTTGTCATTTTGTTTTCTATAGCACACCGATCAGGGCTTAGCGTTTCTGTAGCTGCTTCTTATAATCCCAGTCGTTTTAGCTGGCAAGTATACTGAAAAAAATGTTCCCAGCTTTTGTTTTGTCATTAGGACACGCCACTAAAAACCCGAGCTTCCGTATTTGATATCTTAGTAAGATACTTGGACTTTCACTAGGACTCAAGCAGCTGCGTCTTGATATCCAATTTCTTAAACCATTTGATTATGACAAGTATTGTCTTGGAAGTCCACGGTCAGGATCCTCAGAAAATGTGCTTCTGGGGTCAACCATTTCATATGGAAGACTATGTGGAGTACCACATCAGATAAATAAAAAATTACATGGATGTAATTTTTCTGGACATGTCCTGGGACCTGCACGAATTTGGGTTACAAAACAAGCAGCAAATATTTTTTTTATAACGAGACCGAGTTCTAATCGCACTAATAGCATGATGAATGCATACCCTATACCCATGTACAGACCTAGACGGCACGCAAAACCCAAAATAATAATTTCCATGTTTTTTTTGTAGGGGATGAAGGGGTATATGAGTCGGATCTGGCGCACTTTCAATATTTTATAAGGACATCCAACAACTACCACTTGACACACATTTGAAGTCTTTCACGACATTCTAGCAAAAGATATGGCTAAAATTTGGTTTGTAGAGGATGTAGGGGTAGTCAAACCTACTCCACTTTCCATCAATTTCCAGGATATGTCACAAATAGGCATCGAGACAAATTTCAATAAGGAATAGGAAACTAATAAAGCACCTACCCGAGCTCCCTTTTAAGAAACTGAATATTCGCGATTTTCTATAGAAATTACCACCTTTCCTTTAACCTTCCTATACCCGCGTCAAATTTTGTTACACGTATACCCGCGTCGGTCTCACAGACCGATGATTTTCAATCATTTTTAAATTGTGTTTTTTTCCATTACAAAAGATAAATAGAGGATAATAAATAATAAAACTAAAGTGTATAATGAAACAACAATGTCATTCAATAACTTTATTTCCATTTTAATCAGTTTTTTGCGAAAAAAAACTTCAACATTGCAACTTTTATACTTTGGAACTATAAAATCTCAACATAAACATCTTTTCCTTTTAAAAGACAAAAATATTCTTTCGTCTCGCATAAACACAGGATGTGTACTAAAATAGAATCAAAGAATGACTCAAAGAACACTAAAAAAAAATTAACATAC
Source organism: Microchrysa polita (assembly GCA_949715475.1). Classification (NCBI taxonomy): domain Eukaryota; kingdom Metazoa; phylum Arthropoda; class Insecta; order Diptera; family Stratiomyidae; genus Microchrysa; species Microchrysa polita. The sequence goes on along the minus strand of OX454418.1, from coordinate 84,117,986 downwards.
TAATTTTATACTGACACAAAAAGTCACACCTATACCCGCGTCGGTCTCACAGACAATTCCTTCCAAATGCACCAATACGCCCGTCTTGCGTAATCACAAGAGATGCACTAAAATAAAGTCAGGAACAAATCCGGCAACTAGCAAAAAACTCGACCCGCTACCTTTTCATTTAAGCTAAAAAAATTGAAAAAAGTGTTTTGTCGGTCTGACAGACCAACGCGCGGGTATAGGAAGGTTAATGAAGAGGGGTTCATTATATCGAGTTTCCACTATAATTTCGATCAAAACTCTCAATAAACATTTTCATTTCTTTTTGCACTGTTCCTATTAAAGTAAGAAGCAGATTAAATAAAATTTAAAAAATGTCTTTCATTTACAACAAATGGCCTGAATGCATGGCGTACCATATTTGGTACACAATGCAAATTCTACTATTTTCGCTTTTCTGGGAAAATGGGCTATTTCCTGGGAAAATAAAGGCTCATTCCGTCTTCAGTGACAGTTTTTTCATAAAAGGAGATCAGTTACGATAATGGGTTCTGACCCCATGCATTTAAGGGTTAATATTTTATTTAGCAGAACTTCATTTTTTAAAGATGTTTGTGTTAAGGTAGCCGCGGGAAACCAACTCGTACATCATAAATGATATAACGTTTTAGGTTCCATCTTTTCTTCGTTTTTATGTTCGCTGTCCTCCTTAAGCACGTATAAATACTTCGATATTTCGAAAGTTTCCCTCCGCTTCAAGAGTTATGTTTCTTCAAAATAAATATATATGTAGTTTCTAGAAATAAGTTAAACAAGTGGATTTAAAACAATTGTAAATTCTGAAACGGTCTTTCACTCACTGAATCCAATTTGCCAATGCCAAAAAGAATTCTGGAAATACGTATTTATGATATGGGTGTACGTAGTACATATTCTTATATATTGTAAACTACTCTAAAACTTAAGATATGACAGGCGATATTCAGAATGACAAACAAAATTGACATTTTTAACTAAATAATAGGCTAACTATGATTAAAAAAGAGCTTTTCGGTGGTTACAATGCAGGTTTATAATAAAAAGCTCAATCCATTTGCGGTTTACAACGAGGTTATGCGAGCTTTCATAAACTCCAAACGGCATATAACCTCGTTATAAACCGCTTATAAACTCATTCCCAGCTCATAAACTGCATTCGCTCGTAAACTCGTTTAGGTGTGTCAGGACTATAAGAAAAACGTTTTCTATGTTAATCCGACCCTTACCAAACTTTACCCAAATGTGTTCCTAATAAATCCTCAAAAGATATCTAAAAATAAATAACAGGCGCGACAATCCAACATTGGACTAAGGCCGCAGGATGTGTTAGTGACATCCTATTTCCAAGATCTTATCTGCTTTTTGTTGAGGTAATGAGATCAGCATCACGCTCAGCAGTGTTACTTATCCCCATAAATGGGTACTCGTTTAACATCTGAGTGAGATCATAGTCCGTCACAAGCTCGTGAGTTCGAAAAACACCATGGAACACGGTGAGATTCGAACTCATGACCCTGTGCACTGAAGGTGCGCGCACTAACCGCTAGACCAGCCAGACTACAAAAGATATCTAGGAACAGATGAAATTGGAACCCTATGTCATGGGGCTGTCATACAAACCAATACTTGCAAATTAGGTTCTTCTACGAAAAACTTTTTTCTTTATGAACCAATCTTAACCAAACTTCACCCAAATGTGTTCACAGTAAAGCCTCAAAGCATGTCTAGGAATGGATGGAATCGGAACATTACGTCATAGGGCTGTCATACAAACCAACTCCCAAATATTAGGTTCTTGTAAGAAAAACTTTATTTCTTTTTGAATCATAACCAAAATTCATCCAAGCGTATAACTGGATTGGCCTCAACGCATCCAGGAACAAATGGAAACGGAACACGTCATAGGGCTGCGGTATAAATTTTTAACGCAAAAGAAACTTAAGTTTCATTCAAACGTATGGTAAGGGTATTCAAATTTCGGCTGCGCCCGAAATTAGCCTCGGTCTCGTTTAAAGATAAGTTCAAACAAATTAACTTCCTTGAACTGGAAAATTGAAATGTAGTTCCTTGTTTGTTGATCTCCACTAAATTTGATTGTACGACTGAAAAAAAAAAAAAATAGACAGGCACACGAATTTTAATTCGGATAACTCAAATCTTGAATTGAATCTTGAAACTAACCTAATAATTGAAGGTACATAATATATAACTTTTTTAAATCTTTAAAAGGTTGATCAAAACATCTAAGTAAGAATCCAATACGTACTAAATTAATCAACTTCAAACGATTATTTTTTTCTAGTTTAACTAAAATATGTAATGGATTTTATACATGCATGTATAACGAATAACGTGCACCATGCATTCTAGGGTACCAATGCGTACATTTCGGGCTACTTAGAATTTCGTTTTTAAGCCAACCAAATGGATTCTACGAAATCTCTGTAGCGAATATGTGCACTTCAAAGCATAAGCAAAGCACTAAGTACTAAAACAAAAGACTAAGTCACTATAGGCTGTCTGAAGCATCCTTTTAACGTAAAAGTGAAAAAAGTTGGAAGTCTTTACAATAGAGGTGTCTAATGATATTGCAATGTGACAGACGGGACTTGCATTTTTTTATGCCCGACCCGCTATGCAAACGTTTTCGAACTTTACTTTACCTATGCTTTGTGATGTTGCCTTTTTTTTTGCTCCATTTTACCGTTACATTCTTTCATACCTTCATGTACTTGCATAAAAAAATGCATCTCTTGAATTGAAACTTTACAGAGGGTGTGTTCTTAACTCTTTGGCTTCCACACTCCACAGTTGTAATTTAAAGATTTTGAACAAATTCATTTTCTCACACAACCCTAAACCTTAAATTATGCCAGTTAGAATAACAAACCAAAATGATTAACACAGCATACAAATTTGCTAAAACACAGAACTAACTGCACTAAAATCGGATAAACGGTTTGATTTTTACAGAGAAGAAAGTCTATTTTTTGTGATTTAACCCTAAAAGAATTATTTTTCCGTCTCAATTTTCTTCAACCTAAAGCTAAAAATAACCCTAGTTTTCTGTATTTAAGGCATTATTAGAAATAGTGGAGCTAGAATAAAATGTTGTAGGAAAGATATTTTCTTTAGACGATGCCACAATTTTTAAAATAATTGGATAAGCAGAAGTTGGAGAAAATTGAGATGAAAAAATTAATTTGTTTTAGGGTAAATCACTTAAATTTGACTTTTAGGCTTCGTAAAAACCGAACTGCTTATTCGATTTTAGTGCTCTTAGTTCTGTTATTTAACAATTTTGGATGTGCTAGTTATTTGGTTTCGGTATTCTAACTGTCGTAATTTTGGAGATTAAGGTTTAAGTTGTACGAAAAAAATATTTTTTTAAATGAGTGTTGCAGTTAAGGGTTAAGAATTCGGGTATGACTCGTACATCTTTTTTGCTGATAATCACGGAATCATTTTCCGATGCGTTTATACTGTAGTTTTCGGACACCATGTATATGTATGGATACGATAGATATGTACCATATGCTATGGTACTGCATGGATATATAAAAGAAGAAATATCAATCAAGAAAAACCGAAACCCTCTTCCCTTCCACTGGTCCGAAATAATATTTTGGAGGGAACCTTCAGATTCGTGCTCAGTTCCGGAGCATATAGAAAAGAAGCAAATCTCCACTACATTTTATATACTCGAATCACACGATGCTTCAACAAGCTTCATGTAGTTAATTTCTTAACAACCGTTTAGATGTTAAAAGCTCATAAATTCAATATTTATTATGCCTCTCATCGAAATCGAAAAAGTCCCAATTTGTATGAAGCTTCAAATAGATTAAACGCGTCAGCATCGGCATCATAGCAGAAATATTTCAACTTAGAACACACGCATTTGCCCTTGATGACCCACATTAACAGCAGAAGCAGCAAAAATGCTTCTGCCGCTGCTGCTGCTGTCAATGTGGGTCATCAAAGGCAAATGCGTGTGTTCTAAATAGAAATTTTTCTGCTGATGCCGATGCTGACGCATCCAATCTATTTCAACCATGAAGAAAAATACTCGTTACATCCAATATTCTAATTTTCGATCATTTACCTAGCTGAAGAAAAAAGAAAAGGGGAAAGAAAGGAAAAGAAAATATATTTTTTTTTATAAAGGGCTATAAAATCAACAGGTAAATTTTGGACGTCAATACCATAACTACATTTTCTACTGGTCCCATCAGTCAAAAATGGGAAACTTTTGAATTCTCTCAAAGGGCTATCCTTTACATATAATTCTAATAACTTGTAACTTTGTCAAATGTTGTCTTCTTATTCACTAATTAGATAGTTTTCAGTGGTCTGATGAGTCTCTAATATCAAGAGTCGACTGTATGAAAATGATATGACTTTTAATGTAACAATACAATTTTTAAAGTATATTTAACTGTGGTCTTTTAGTCCATTCCCGTCATGAAAAAAATAAGCAATTCCATGAATAATATATAATAGAATTCTGGAATTAAAGCAAAACAGGAGCGTTGCCACTACTACAATATTTAAAGCTGATCTTACCCTTAATAGAAGAAAACCACATTTACAAACAAATTTACAATCAATCTGTCTTACACAAACTTAATTAAAAAACTAGAGAAACGAATGAACGTATCCATTACTGCTTTCCTCATCAAAGTGGAAAATGTATCTAGCAAAATTATTAAAATGTCCGTCCGTCAGTTAATATATGAAAACCATCGAGAGTAGAGAATATAGTATATATCTAGCAAATGGCCGCTCGTCAATCGTCAGTAACTTACCACTTCGCGTTCGCATTCCATCACCGACTAAAGATAGTAATGTATAGAAACAAGAAAACCAAAATGCGCCCAGGCCATTGCGCAACTGGGAAGGTGTGAGTACACCACAGGCAGCATAGCAAGGGAGCAACTAACTGCCACGGTAGAATTCTGGTGGAGCTCACCGTGACCCACCCCCAACGCAACAAAGATGTATGTATTTATGTATCCAGAGAGGACTGTATGTAAGTGCTAAGAGTATATCTTTATCTTCAGCCCGCTTTTACAAATGCATACACACACACACGGCCAAATGATTAGTAACTGCGCAGACAATATGAGTTCCATTTCAGTTTGCATCCACAAAAAAAAATCTCCATGGATTTCTGTCTGGGTCCAGCGGATGCTGGGGACTCAAACTCCCAAGTCCAGGGAATGAACGCAAGCGCTGATCGTCTCGTTCCCAACCAATCTTTGTGAGGCAATGGCCACTTGAATACACGCAACGCCAATACAAATGAAACGACTTGTACATATGAAAACGAGAGAACTGCTGATGCTGAGTTGAATTCAACTGAAATTGATTGAAATCAATTGCAAATGTATTATTGAATCGAGGGATTCAACTTTGTGTTCAATAAGCCTATTGAAGGTATCCATACATACTTTGATTTTACATAAAATATGTATCTAAAAGGGAGAATGTTTTTTTTTTTTTTTTGATGTAATTGTAGACAGTAGTCTGGCTGGTCTAGCGGTTAGTGCGCGCACCTTCGGTGCACAGGGTCATGAGTTCGAATCTCAACGTGGATCATGGTGTTTTTCGAACTCACGAGCTTGTGACGGACTATGATCTCACTCAGATATTAAACGAGTACCCATTTATGGGGATAAATAACACTGCTGAGCGTGATGCTGATCTCATTACCTCAACAAAAAAAAAGCAGATAAGATCTTGGAAATAGGATGTCACTAACACATCCTGCGGCCTTAGTCCAATGCTGGATTGTCGCGCCTGTTATTTTTTAATTGCTGTAGACAAAAATAACACTTACAAATTTATGAAATCTTACGAAGCAACGGTGTAAGCATATGTAAAGCAGTTTTCGACCGAATATTTAATATATGTACCAAAATCAGTGAAAATTAAATATTGAAAATATCGAACTCTCAGCTCCCATCATGTTAATATAAGTTTTAAGATCTTAACAGACTCATTGTTCATTTCTAGATTTGAAGAATAATAAAAAAGAGTTACTGCAACAACAGCGTTAATTATTATCATTATCATACTAAATCAAAGCACTTTGCAAATTGATGACATCCATTACTCCATGATGACCAAAGTTCTTCATTCCCTTTCAAACTAAAACTTCAAAAACGAAAAACATGATAAACAAAAAAAAATGTTTGTGTCATTTCCTATAGAAGTATCTCTTGAACAACTGTTGCAATCCCAACGACAATTATCCTTCAAGAGATTTCCTGTTTTTCGTGCATGTTTTCTGTCTCCTGCTTGTTTTTTAGAAGTAGCTGTAGCAATTTGTATCATTTCATTTGATCCCGTCGTAGGTTGTTACCCTCTTCACGTCAATACAAGAGTCATCCCTTGTTTGGTTGTTCGTTCGTATTGTGGTATTTTTTTATTATTGTAATATCTGCCGTTCGTATATTTCATGTCCTTAAGTACATGCATATAGATGGACGACAAAAACTTTGTAATGTCGGCCAATTCGTGACCAATTGCTATTCACTATATGGACCACGGTATGTGATTAATTTTGATCGAAGAGATACAGACATGCAATGGCGGCACGGGATAAATCTGATAAGGATATGAATTAGAGAAGAACATAACATGGTGGTGGTGGTGCTGGTGGTATAGTTAAGTTAAATTTCAGATTTGTTTGTATAAGGTATTATTGATTGTCATAGCATTCAGACATGTGCGACACTTCAGATCAATTTTGTCGACTTGATATTATATGGAGGTTCTTAAAGAATATTACATATTTCCGTTACGGGAGGATGACACAAATTGTATAATTACTTCTGACACTAAAATAAATAATCAATTTAAAGTACACAGTACAAATCGAAATAACGACTTTATATGTTTAACGAAACTAACTTTTCTTTGTTAAAAAAAAATACGTTTTTCAAACAAAAATTTTGATATTTTCCAATTCAAGAATTTGCAATGGAAATGTCTTTTAAATGTTTATAACGAAATTGTTTAAAAATTCATAGCTACCAGAAAAACATTGATTTTCTCATTCCAATAAATTCACAAAATCTGTTTAACCCTTAACATGCATGACTTGAAGACTATCAACAAAAATGTAATTTTCAATTTATCTTTACTGCCATCAAAATGACAACCATCATCTTATTTTTCATTTAATATCACGAATATATCATTCATCTTCCAATGTGCACTGTCACTTTCTCTCCATACTAAGTTGCTTCTTTTTTCCTATATTATAAGCTCGCCTAAATGGAAAATTCTCACAACATGCAGAACCTACACACATATCGCCATAGCCATATTCACGATGAATATAAGGAAAAAGAATCTCATCATCCTTTCCGCAATTCAACAAAACATCGGTCGCATTAACATCAATAAATCTCATCTGTGATAGCGATAATCAGTCATTTAGTCCTCTTAATGGTAAATTGAAGGGAGCTGGATGGTAGATGCCGAGTTTATAGTTTCGGTCTACCTATATAATGTAATGCCCCCGGGGTGGAATTCGTCACGGGCTACCTGAGTGAAAGCATATCAAAAAGGAATTAAACACTTTTCCAGCTCCAACATGTTTCCTGCGTAAACATACATGATGTATAATGCGAATACGTTTACGGTTTTGAGGACGGTCTCTATGGTCTATATGGGTGATAGGGAAGCTTTCAGCATATGTTGTAACTCCCATAATGTGATTTTCTGGTAAATATTTTTTTTTGTGTGTGAAAAGATTCTGGTGAAACAACCTGCCAAGGATAGGAAGAAATACATTAAAACGAGTCTTTCAAAAATATTTTTTAGCAAAAGCATTTTTTTGTTCAATTTTATTAAAAGCGTATTGTTTCAAAACGTAACTTCTCTATAAAGGAAATTTCCGTCTTGTCATAACTATAGCCGCACTTTAAATTATTATGGCAAAACTGATTAAAAATCGGAGATTGAGGAAATAATAACGGGAGAGATCCTTTTCGAATAAAAAAGAGCTCTTAGCATCGATAACCGCTGCTTTTACATAGGAAACTTTTCGAAATCGTGTTTTTATAAATGTTACGTAATAACGTTTCTTTGAGGTTTACTTTCTAGTTTAGATCAATGATAGCCCTCCCCCCTAACATTTGTAACTAACTACGACTGGAGAGAGATGGTGCAATCTCTTGCTTCAAAAATCTTTAAGAATTCATAAAAACAAATACAATTTCAAAGAGTTTTCTATGTAAAAAAAACCGTCATCGATATTGAGAAGTCAATAAGCAAATAAATTGGAAAACCACTATAATTATTCATTGAGAACTAAACGAATCAATCCCTCAAAGTTAATTTAATTAAAAACAGTTTTTCCAGTTATTAATTTCCTCAATTTCCGTTTTTAATCAGTTTTTGCCATACTAATTCCAAGTGCGGCTTTAGTTATGTGATGCACCAGAATTTAAGATTTACCTCTATAGAAGAATAATAGGCCAGTCATTTAACGATTTTAGGTCGCAAAAAATTGCTCGGCTCTGTTGTTTTGGGATATTGTTAGAGATAGATAAAACCTCAAAATTTTCGGACTTTCTTTCATATTTTTGTTTGTAATTTCTAAAAGGTGTTTCCTACAAGTAAGTCGTCGACTGCACTTTTAAAGCTAAGAAAATCTTCTTTAATTTGAGTGTAACCCCAGCTTCGTAGGTGCAAAGGATCCCAAGATACAGTCCTTAAAAAAATGTGTTTTTTTTTGTAAAAAAAAGTCCGAAATTGTATTTTAGGAGGTTTGTATGACAGCCCTATGACGTAATGTTCCGATTCCATCCATTCCTAGATATGTTTTGGGGCTTTGCTAGGAACACATTTGGGTGAGGTTTGGTTAAGATTGGTTCATAAAGAAAAAAGTTTTTCTTAGAAGAACCTAATTATCAGGGGTTGGTTTGCATGACAGCCCTATGACCTAGTGTTCCGATTTCATCCGTTTCTAGATATGTTTTGAAGCTTAGCTAAAAAACACATTTGGGGGAAGGGTGGTTAAGATTGGTTCATAAAGAAAAAGGTTTTTCTTAGAAGAACCTAATTTCCAGAGGTTGGTTTGTATGACAGCCCTATAACATAGTGTTCCGATTTCATCCATTCCTAGATATTTTTTGAGGCTTAACCAGGAACATACTTGGGTGCAGTTTGGTTAATATTGGTACATAAAGAAAAAAGTTTTTCTTAGAAGAACCTAATTTTCAGGGGCAGCCCTATGACCCCATGGTCTGATTCCATTCGTTCCGACATATATACAGCTAAGTAACTGGTTTATAACTTCATGTCGCATGACTTTCTCTGTAGAATGCGCATTTAAGCCGATATTCAGCTCAGAACATGACTGAAATTATAATTTCGAACTTTTTTTCAAAAAACAATGTTTAAAGTGCTGTATCTTGGGATCCTTTGCGCCTACAAAGCTGGGGTTACACTCAAATTAAAGAAGATTTTCTTAGCTTTAACAGTGCAGTGAATAACTTAGTTGTAGGAAGCACCTTTTAGAAATTACAAACAAAAATATGAAAAAAGTCCGAACATTTTGAGGTTTTTTGAGGGTCACGGGGTTAGCACAGGTTTTTCGAAGTTGCAAACTTGGTGGTACACTTTTGGTATCTATCCTAATAATATCCCAAAAAAACAGAGCCGAGCAATTTTTTGCGACCTAACGCCTTATATTTCGGTTTATTGACTGGCTATAACGATTTGAAATAAAAGGAAAATTATTATACCCTATACCCATAAGATGGTATAGTTATACCCTATACCCATAAGATGGTATAGGGTATATTGTTTTTGATACGACGATTTATGTAACACCTCAAAGGAGCCACCGGAGGTATGGCAAAGTATATATGTATATAAATGATCAGGGTCGGTCCCTGATTCGAATAAGCCATGTCCGTCTGTCTGTCTGTCTGTCTGCCTGTCTGTATGTCCGTGTGTCTGTCAGTTCACACGATAACTCCCGAAATATTGAAGCTAGCATTTTGAAATTTAGGTCAGATGATTGCTTTGATAAAAGCTTGGATGGTATTGAAAATGGGCCAAATCGGACCAAGGGTTCCCCTACGAACGACCACTCCGTGATAGTTTAATTCGCCCATATTTTTCAACAGAATATCGCTAGCGACCTGAAATTTTCATGAATGCCTAATTGTGACATATGCTTGAAGTTGGTGGAAAGTGGAGAACGTCCGACTACCCCTACCCCTACCTCCCCTACAAAGTTATATTCAGCCATATCTTTTACTAAAATGTCGCGAAAAACTTCTAATTATTATCGAACGGTAGCTGTTGGATGCCTTCATATAATATTAAATATGTGCCAGGTCCGAACCATCTACCCCTCCCTCCCCTACAAAAAAAGATGAAATTAAATTTTTGGTAGTCTATGGCTGGTCTAGCGGTTAGTGCGCTTACCTTCGGTGCACAGGCTCATGAGTTCGAATTTCACCGTGGTATGGTGTTTTTCGAACTCACGAGCTTGTGACAGACTATGATCTCACTCAGATGTTAAACGAGTACCCATTTATGGGGATAAATAACACTGCTGAGCGTGATGCTGATCTCATTACCTCATCAAAAAGCAGATAAGATCTTGGAAATAGGATGTCACTAACACATCCTGCGGCCTTAGTCCAATGTTGGATTGTCGCGCCTGTTATTTATTTATTTAAATTTTTGGGTTTTGCGTGCCTTCTAGGTCTGTACATGGGTATAGGGTCTACACTTATCGTGCTATTCGCACGATTAGAACTCGGTCTCGTTTTTTTTTTCTTTTTAATATCATGAGATGTTTATAGTATGAGGAATAACTGTGTTCTCTTTCAATTTCCAAGGATCACTCTGTTTTATGTTGCGGCTATTATTATGACAGGCAGTATATGTTTAGTATTTGACTGCGAGCTCCTGATTTTTCGACTAAAAGCCACCTAAAACACCCCAAATTGAAGTCTTTGTCATACAGTTCCTTCGGAGAGTGTAAATTTCCATCCGAAAGACAATATTGAAAAACATCAAAATCTGATATATATTTTTAATACGGTCCTGTTAGGATAAAAAAACTTCAGACAATGGCTGAAACAGCTTTCAATTTTTTTCATAACGGGCTTTAAAACTACTCCAGTGTTTCCCTATTTAAAATTGGCTGGGACGTAGTCAAGATTTATTTTGGGGAGGGGTCTATCATCGTATGCCCAAGTGTGATGTGATGAATCAAAACCAATAAATTTTTTCACAATGTAATTTTTATTTTTTTTTATAAAATCTTAATGATTTTCGGGTTTTTTAGGTTAACGAAATCCGACCCTAGGTTAATTGTACTAGACAAGGCAAACCGTAAATTATTCAAATTTATTCACTGATTTTTTTTTCACTGAATTCATGTAAAACTACATTATTTTACGAATTATATGGATATTTTACCAGAAATATGGAAAGTTGAAACCAATGATTCTCTTTCATTAAATATAAGAATAGCCATGCCGAAAATCTCAATAAAATATCAATGATTTCTGCATACATACAATGAATATTTTTTAATGAATGAAATTCATTAATATTATGAAGAGCCTTTTTTTCAGTGTACATAATGAACAAACAACCTTCAAAATTGGAAAGTATTTAAAAAGCTTTCTGAACGCATTCTGAGGAAAATTTTAAACCAAATGGGTAGGTGTGCATCATTTCAGTTTCATTAAACAATCAAATATCGGTAGAATACCGAACCCCCTAGATTTTGTATAAAAAAAATTAATGTCTATGCGACTTTTACTACTCTCAAGCTTAACAAATGGCGGAGGGCGGCAATTCGGCTACTGCCTAGAAGCGCCATAGAAGCTAAATCCGGCCCTGTTCGTACTATGTGCAACATACACTATTTACTATGCAGTTCCAAATTGAGACAGTTATCTTGACGGAAATCATATCGATCTTATCTACGAAGCCTACAATAGAGGGTACCCAACCCAGCATTGGGTGGTCAATACTGGAAGGGTCGATAGGAGAGTTTGTTTAAGTCAATGTTCCACTAAAAGAATTTACCGTTATCATTCTACCGTCTTTTTTTTTCGTGGAAGAAACCTCATTTAAACAAACATGAAAAAAAACATTCGGTAACTCAAAGAGCGACTTTGTACCACGAAGTTAAATTCTTTGTTTGTATTATTAGTGCTTGTACCAGAGACTCTAAAAGTTGTAGTTTCCCATTTAGTATAGTACAGAAAGCTTAAAACTCAAACATCCAAAATGCCAAATTGTTGAATACTCTGCCCAATAAACGCAGTAAAAAGTTACACTAATTTGCGCCGTGGGTTAAGGGAAAGGGGGTGGCAAAGGGGTGAAAATTCAGTTTTTTGCACATATCTAGAAACTATCAGTTTGACTGCAAAATGTCCTGGAGGAGGAGCAGGCCTGTAGAGAGGGTGGGAGGAACGGGGCGATGTTTTTTTTTACATACAAATTTCTATTTTGAGGTCCGTAACTAAGAACCCTTATTGTTTCCAGCATTTAACATTATACATTCTGTACTAGAATTGTAGCCCCTAGTCTATTATTGAATTTTTAGGACTAGGGGCCCGAATCGTCATATTCAATCAACAAATCAACCATTTCTTTACTAAGTTTCTAAAATCAATCTGCCCTCGCCTTTTGAAACTGCATGCATGATTTTACATATAAAAAACTACTTTATCCAGTAGCGTAACGTTTTTCAAAAAATTTGTGCTCGAAGTAAAAATAGGAGCCCTGTACAGTAACATTTTTTCTAGAAGAACTTTCCGGGCGATCATTTTGTGCACGTACTGCTGCTGATAATGAAATTTTTTTCAAGGTACCAACACTGAGATGTTGGTCACTCCAATTATTGAATCTCTATTTCAATCTACTAGTACTCGTCAACTCGATATTGGTTTTCCGTTTCCCAAAAATTAACTAATTAGGAATAATAAGATACCCTACAATTCAATACAAAAAAAGCACGGGAACCAAATCAGTAAATTTCTTCAATGAAATCCCCGAGCTCTGGAGATAATTTAATACGAATACATTATCAATATAGGATGACATACATCAGTATCAGAAAAATTTGCGGCAATTACAATTTTTTATTGTGCAGGTCTTGCAGAAAACAGTTTACGTAAACTCAGCTGACTTTCTGAAACAAAAGTCATGGCTGTTTTCCTCTCAAGATATTTTTAATTCGAAAATTTGGACGTCCAGCGATTTGTCTGATAAATTTTCAAAATTTTTAGGACAAAATTAATCTAAAACGATACCGAGGCTAATTTCGGGCGCGGCCGAAATTTGGATACCCTTCGCTCTCCTCCGGGCTAAACGTTTTATCGGGCGTACCTACGACCCCCTCCCCCATTCTTTTCCTTCCGTCTTCACAAAAGTTCCGTTGCGTCGACAAAACAATATTTGTGTGGGGTTTGGTTGGAATAAGAGGGCAAATAAAAATATTCACTCAGAAATTTTTACTGGGGGATGCGGGAGCATGGAGCATAGTACGATTCCGTTTGTTTTGATCTTTTTTGTTGTTTTGATTAAGACACATTAACTCAAGGTTTTGTGAAATTGGTGTAAGAAATGTTTCTTAGAAGAACCAAAATGGGGGGTTACGTTTGTATGACAGCCCCATGACCCCATGATCCGATTTGATCCATTCTCACAGATGTTGTGGATCATCAATATAAATACATTTTTGTGGAATTTGGTTGAAATCGGTGCACAAATAAAACAGTTTTTCTTAGAAGAACCTAATTTGGGGGGTTCGATTTGTATGGCAGCCCCATGACCCCATGGTCCGATTTTAGCGATTCAAGCATGCAAACTATCTGCAGCAAAAAGAAGCACTTGTGCAAAATTTCAGCTTCACAACTTTTAAATTGGCCGAATAAAACGCGTAGCAACAGACGGACAGACAGACAGACGGACATCGCTCAATCGACTCCCCATGTCATGCTTTTGGGCCCCTAAACCTCGAAGATTAACAGCACGCTCAGCAGTGCTATTTATCGCCATCATAGATCCGTCACATAAGTGATTTATAACGTAAAAATATTTTTATTTACAATTTGTATGTCAATACAAATTTTCCTCGATTCATAATTTTCCATCGTATGGAAAGGGTGGGCCCGAAATCATTGTCCCCCCGGGCCCGAATTTTCTATTCACGGCCCTGAGGAGGAGTGAGGGGGGTGTGAATGGTCGGAGAACTTCAATTTTTAGTACAAATCAAATAAATTTTGTTACCAATATATGGACAAGATCTTCTGATCCTAGGTCATGTTTCGTCCTTAGGATATTTTGCGGTCAGAGTCAGTTTTCCAGATATTTTCAAAAAACTGAATTTAAACCGTGTATATTCGTATATTCTGAGACAGGGAACTAAGAGACTGTCATCCGCACACTACTGTTGAGACTGTCGTTTCGAAGGCTGAATTGGTATGGTTTTCAGGTCTTTGATATCCCGGACAGGAATACCCAAAGGGCTGTCGAGAGGGGACCGAAGCGCCACGCCAAAGAATTGGAATATTTACAATAACAATTTTGAGTCTGATTTGTCATCATTTGAATTGCTTAATGCTATTTCTTCACAAAATTTTACATAATTTCCTAAAATACTTTTGTTACTTTGTGAATACATATTTTGGACTATACCTGCTAGTCACGTAAGTTACAGTGTTCAACGGAACGCTGGCCGCAAAGCAAAATGGCCCCCGAAAGCAACAAGTGTCTTCTGGGCAGAGGCGGCGTATAAGAGCCCGCAGGGCCCGCGTGGCGGGGGGCCACGAGATTTAGAAGCCCGAAAGCCACATGAAAAATTTCTCGAACCATAAAAACAGCACGACTGCGAAAAACAACACTCCGACGTAGATATTTTTTTGTAGACAATAAGAGATGTATACTTTTCGAAGTCAAAACAACAAATGCAAAATTTGTTTTTCCTCTTTCACTAGGTTCTTTAGATAAACAAATTTAATATTGTCTTAAACTCTTTCAAAGTTCATGCGACCATCCAGATACTCGAATTTTCACCAAACATATTTGCTTAGCATGGCTGCACTTTTTGCTGTAACTGTAGCCGCGGCTTGTAGTCCGACCCACCCTTTTCCTTGCCTAGTACCATGTGGGCAAAAAGATTCTTTAGGTCCCTCTGCAAAGAAACTATCTTAAAACATTTTTGGTGATAGTACCTTTTCAAAACTTTCAGACTAAATTCCAATCCACTTTGTCATCAACTGTCAAACACGGTAAAAATTGTTTGAGAGCGGTACTAAACTTAGTTAAAATTAGTTAGTACGACCTATATATGTCGTTGAAGATTAAAATAGTTTATCTTGGTTGCGGTATATACACGGTCATTAGGGCTGTGGGGCATAGGCCACATTTGGTTTGAAAGGAGTCGTGTCAAGATTGCTGTATTGAATTTAATATTAAATATAAACATTCTTAAAATTGTAGATTTAAATTTCAGCACACTTAAATTTAAACCTGAAACAATGAATATATTTGAATTAATAACATGTCGCTTTTTCAAATATCTAGCAAGTTACAAACTTGGGCCGCACATCATTTCTGGGGGACAGAGGAGAATTTATGGTCCTTATTTTAAATATTGAAAAATAGTGAATATTTAATTATTAAATGGTTTTATAAATTAACAATAACACAAATGAAAAAAAAAACGATTTAAATATACCTTTTTTATGCCTGAAAACTTAGTCAGTTTGTGCAACGAAATACATTCAACCACTCTGGTTGAATGTATTTTTTTTAAAACAACTGGGGATTTGGTAGGTTTATTCGAAAAATGTAAATTTTTCAGTAAAGCCACACTTCAATACACATTAACCATACTTTGGAACAAATCCTTCTTCCCTTGATTTAACCATGTCACCTCGTCGTCAAACCATAGTCACTTTATATCCATGCATCAATGTCATTCGACTGCCAAAAAACTTTTTTCATAACACGAAAAATTCGTCAACTTTTGATTTGAATGAAACTTTTTTGACTATGCAGCACTTTTCTCGTTATCCCCATTTTTTCCTTTCTCTCTATTCATTTTCATTGGAACGATACCATTGAAAAACTTCGATTGATTTCCTATACGGTTTGCGCGTGAGGGTGGATAGCCTATACGATAAACACACAAAAAAACGGATTTTTAGAGCGCATGTTCGCACACTAACTCGTAGAGTCCAAAAAACTCTAGACTGATTCAAAACTTTCTCGAGCACGGCTTCTCGCCTTGAACAACACATGAAAAATAGTCTAACAATAAATACCGGCAATTTTGCAAAAAGCTATGAAATCCTTTCTAATGCGTACTCTATATAGAGTCCTCTCGAGTGTATGTATGCAGACAAAGTTTCAGGACGGACAAACAAACTGCAGGATTCGGATGCAATGTGGAAAATAGGGGCGCAACAGAAAGGGCAAAAACAGAAATAGCGAAACTGGTGAATGTTTGCCACAATGGCCGTATTAAAAAGTTAACAATAGACGCGTGTACAACAATTCGCCATTGCCGCCGTGCGTCGTCGTCATCGATTTGAATATGTAACCGAATGATGATAGGACAGGACGATGATGTTTGTGGCGCTTAGTAAACACAACACCGCCAACACAAATCCATGCGAATGTTGCCTTTTTGTAAAAGTGGGTTACCAGGTGAATGTCTGACTGTTGCCTCCTTTTTCTATTCATTTGCATTTGAATGGAAAACCAGCGTCAATGGATTCGACCGAGAAAATTTTGACGGTCGTACAGTCGTCAATTTGATTGAGAAAACCGCGATGTCTGGCTGATTGTTGGTGTAGTATTTTATACTAATAGAACAGGATATTGTTGGGCAAATAAATTGGCGATTTTTTTTGAAATGGAATCAACAAGAAAAATTGTTTCATTAATGGTATAGACAAGTTGGAGTGTTGTGAGTGGATTTTTTGAAAAAAAAAAAACTGAAAAGGTAATGCGAGTTATGTTTTGAGTTTTCATTTAAACCTCGTAAGCAGTACATATAACTTCATTGAGCCACGATCTTTATGAATCAATGAACACTTTTCATAGAAAAGTCAAACTCCATCTAAGCTCGGCGTCAATGAAACCGGGCCACACGGTACGGTAAAACAGGCAAATCGTTTGTAATTTGAGTTAACGGTACTTCAGATAAAAATCATAGTCATTTGAATTGCCATCAAATGCACTTTCTGTAGATATAACTTTCATAGTTGTAAGTTTCATACTTTTTCAGAAAATTGAATTTGAGTCGAAAGTGGCGAGTGGCCCGATTTTTGTGAAGCCAAGTGTAGTTGAATTGGGTGAAAAAAGTTGGGATGATCGTATACTGAATTCTCAATTCCAACAGTGCGAAACAAGGGCTCAAATCTCGGCCAGCGTTCAAAACAAACAAATTAGCTCAAAATCATACCTCGTATTCTCTAAAATAAAGGATACATTAGATTCAGAAGCTGTAGGTCCTATAGGGCCGTTCTGTAGAAACAAATTATTGTAGAACCTAGTCATGGAGCTAAAAACGTTTCAACTTCGTGACCAATTTGGATAAAAGCATCAGCTGGGACAAGCTAACCATCTACAGGTATACCGTCAGGGGAGCACCTAGCCTTTCGGCCTTTATCTCCCGGTCCCGCTAAAATGTTTGGACCTTCGGCTTTTTACTGACAAGGTGTTGTTGTCAGACGGAGATTTCTCCATCAGGCGCATGCACACACCATCCGGAATCCAACCCCGGGATTGCATCGCTAGCTGGATGACTTGGGTAACAACCTCCAGCCACTACGAGTCCAACACCTTGATGGGCAAGGACCATGGTCCCCTGGGCACACCCATCCCCGTAGTACACTATTCGCTATAGACTTCTCTGTAGCAGGTGTGATCCTCCTTCGGCCCCCTATTGGTTAAGCCTCACGTCAGAATTCAGATGTGCACATCCCAGGCTCGTTGGACCTATGACTACGAGCCTGTGCAGACTCGTAGCGCTGCTTTTCACATCCAGGTGGCCCCATCAGTTTACTAGTCAGCAATGCGATTCGGGCAGTGTGGTCATCAATCCACAAACTAGTTATATATAGGCGCTTAGGCATTTACCACCAAGGCCGATCTCCCTAACTAACCCCTTCAGGGCTCGGGTCATGCGAAGCCGCCAACTCCGAAGCTCACACGATTTACCATACGATTCACTCCCCCACCAGAGGACACCATAATCGTGCTTGGCCTTTAGTGACTTCCCTCCCGTAAGTCATGGGAGGAGGTATGTCACGCCATGAGCCACCCGTACATAACTCAGGAGCTCGGGAACGTTACCGCCCGAATGATCTTTGTACAGATCAACGCCATGGCATATAAACTTTACCAGGGGCCCACCTGCGCTGCTAGGTCCGTGGTGTCGTAACTCACCAAAGATCTCTGTCCAACTACAAACAGCCTTCCAAGCTGAGTGTCACATGGACACAAACCCCCCTGCGGGGCATCAGCTGGGACAGGTCGAAACACTTACCCGACGGAAATAGGTCTAACAGTCAATCGAAAACCTACGAACTATACGATTTCGAAGACACTGTAATGGGTGCCACAGACCCTCCGATCGATTGAAGAGATTTTTTGATAAATGGGAAGGTGTATGTGACCATCGGACTCAGTTTTTTGATTAGACGTGTGGGACATATTGCCATGCAATTTTTCGGACAATCTGTCATGACAATTATCTGTTTTCAGTTACTGATTTTTTGACATAACCCTTTGGTCATTCTTCATGCTGTGGTTGTGGCGGTCATTCTCCATCGAAAGTAGCAAATATGTGGAAATTAAAAGCAGTGCCATATAGAAATTCCATTAATTCGACTACTATTTGAAGTGCTGAATCCTTGACTCGTTGGCAATCACGAATCGTCCTCCGTAACATCTTCGTCTACCATTTTACCTAGGTTCACTCGACAAAATTACGAGATAATGGACTTTGCGAAAGCGAATCATTTACGCGTTTGCAACTGTTTTTTACGTTCACTGCATGATTCAACCTTGTTAAGGGCCCAGTAGACTCAGCGATTTATCGGCCGATCAAAGCTCATTTCTGTGGAGAAAGCCCATTTTCTGTGGAAAAAGCTAATTTTTTCTTGCGAATTTGGTAGTGGAACCTAAAAAATGTGCTTCCTCCACAGAAATGAGCTTTGATAGGCCGATAAATCGCTGAGTCTATGGGGCCCTTTACTTGTACAGCCACGTTTTAGCTAGCGTATTAAAGATAAAAGTTTAAATGACGGTCTGTCTGTTGTTTTCCAAGATAACACATCGGAATTCTCTCTAAAGGGCACCATAAACCTGACGATTTCTCGGCCGATCGATTGGGCAATCGATTGCCAACAATCAATCTGCCGCCCGTACAGCACATACATTAGGCAATTTATCGGGCAATCTGAAATAGACAGTCTCACGGTCCACAAGACACAACACAAAATTGCGAAAATTATACCATTTTTGGCGATGGAAGATGGACGTCTATTGCTATTTTGATGGAGAATGACCGCCACAACACCAGCATGAAGAACGACCACAGGTTTATGTCAAAAAATCAGCATCTGAGAACACATGATTGAGATGACATGACAAAATTGCATTGTCAATACGTTCCACATGTCAAATCAAAAAATTGAGTCCAATTGTCCCATTCACCATCCAATTTATCTCGCAATCAAAAAATCTGGCCGATCGATCGGAGGGTCTGTGGCGTCTCTAAAGGGCGCCACAAACCTGACGATTTATCGGCCGATCAAAGCCCATTTCTGTGGAGAAAGCACATTTTCTATGGAAAAAGCTCAAATTCTCTTGCGAATTCGGTAGTGGAACCTAAAAAATGTGCTTTCTCCACAGAAATGAGCTTTGATCGGCCGATAAATCGTCAGGTTTGTGGTGCCCTTAAGAGTCGGATTCATTATCCAATCGATTGAACAAACAAAGCTCAGTTCTGTGGAGAAAGCACATTTTCTGTCGAGAAAGCTCATTTTCTGTGGAGAAAGCTCATTTTCTAAAGCGAATTCGGCATTGCAATCTATTATTCGACATAAATGACATTTGATTGTTCAATCGATTGGATAATGTATGCCGACCAGTGGCGTAGATAAGGGGGGGATCAAGGGGATCAATCCCCCCCCTTCGGTCACATATTTTTTATTATTAGGTATATGTAAAACAAAGCAAAAGTAACATTGGATCTGGAGTTTCGCACAGGTTACTGAAGTAATCTAGAAGTGCTGCTAGAAAAATTAAATGTAAGCACTGATTGAAAATTTGTTCCCGGAGAATCTTAATATTCGGTTCAACGGTTCGGTGGAACACGGAGTGCTCTTCCACTGGAGCGCAATTTTTCAATGGGGAAATATACAATACATAAGATTATAAAGAGTGGAAAGCTAATGCAAATGAAGAGAAAGCGCCTCAAAACTGTTTCCAATTTTTCAGCATCCTTTATTGATTGAGTTTATTTTTCTTTTTTTTTTTTTTAATTGAAATTTGACGAAAGGTTTTATCGTATATAGCAGGGCAAAGCAAATCTTGACTTTCTCTATTTATTCGCAATTTTTTTGGATTTAACACGAACTCTCAAAGCTATAACCAGAAATATTTTTTTAACAAAATCTTCTATAAAAAAATTGTAGAAACTTCTAAAATTGAAAGATATATAGTCTTATGCAGTAATTCGAAAACAAATTAACAAACAAACAAACGGCGTTTCGCGGTACCTTAGCGTTCCGTGAAAATCTCTCAAGAGCTTCGCGAAGATATCAAAAAATAGGAAAAATTTAGAAAAAGCTCAGGACAACAAACAATCCATACGAAAAAATGTTCGTAAGTTTTAAAATGCCCAAACTTAATCTGTTACACAGCACCAGAAATCAACTTAACTGTAAAATATTTGACCAGCAACAGAGACTCGACCGATTTTCTTTTACAACTTTCCACTATCTGAAATAGAAAATACAATGTATGCTTAAAATTTGTTTTTTTTAAATCATTTCTCATTTCTATTTTTAATTTGTTTCTTTTTGTAAGTTTTCGTAATTTAGCAGAAACTGTTTGCCGCCAGATTCGATCTTAAATAAAAGGCCTAATCCTTTACACAATCGTTGAACTCTACTTGGAGGTCCTCAACGAAACTAGGCTAATTGCCATTGACTTCATGAAACAAAGGCCCAATAAGTAATAAGAAGCTTTATGGATCAGGAAAGAAAAAGTGAAAGAACAGAAAAGCTAATTATATCTAGAGTTAACAGGTGTGTTTTGAAAATTTGTGCGAAAATTGGAATAGTGTGGATACACTTACCATACTAAAAAAGGCAAAATTATCGATGCAATATTTTCAGGACTCTTTTTTTATCGTATGGCAAAATTGCTATACCAAAATTTGCTCCAAATAAAATACAGAAATTGTTATTCTGAAACTCAGCCTTTGATAACCGTAAAAGTATGAGTAATCTTGCAAAATGATCCCCCTCCTCTCCGAAAAGCTATCTACGCCACTGATGCCGACTCGAAGGCTGGCTCGCATTAAGGTCTTCTTACAAAAAAACGCAGCACATTCACTGCCTATAGGTCGACATAGACTATGCGATTAACTGAACAATCAAAGCTCATTTTTGTAGAGAAAGCTCATTTTTTAGATTCCAATATTTGCGACATATTCCACGACGGTAACTATGCATTTTCATTGAAAAAAATCGCAGCGGAAGAAAATTTCATTTTCATTTCGCCCGAGTTTTATCCATGTGTAACGTAAACGTTCCTCTATGTTCACGTCTATGAGTCACATGTGACTCGCGAAACAGAGGGAAAAACAAAGGATTTTTGGAAGGCAGATGCGGTGGTATATTCTCGATGCTGAAAGGGTTTCTTTAGAATGCTTTTGGGGTATCGCAGTCGCACGACTCAATCCTCGATTCTATTTCGCTCCAAGATGTTTTGTGTTTCGTTTCATAAAGAAAAGTATTTTTCTTAGAAAAACCTACTTTTGGTAGTTCAGTTTCTATAATCCTTAATCGTTTTGAAGATGGGGTTTCTGTGGCAACTGCATGGTCGGATTTTGTCAATTCTTACATAATGTTGTCCGCTTTAATAGAGACACACTTAAATGAGGTTTGGTCTACATTAATCCATAAATAAGAAACTTTTTCATAGAACAGCCTATTTTTGAGGCTGAGTTTATAATGCAGCCCCATGACCTACCACATGTACCATAACTTTCTGTAGCCTAAAACCACCCAGGAATATCAAGGTTCTTACACACCAAATTTCACCTAAATCACTTAAGTTCACCCATCTAGTCAAAATACATGGTTATCTCGACACGCTAGATCATACAAGGGAAAAAGAACTCTTCGGTCAAATTCGTCGACACAAAAATTTTCGGATTCTACAAATTAAAAAGTGTCACTATTCCGAGCGGGGCTCAGTAAAAGCTTCTATTACAATGCAGGGTCCGACGCAGGTGAAATATAAACGTAACCATTATTCCGAGGACAATTACAACATCCAAGTTCAACTTCTTCGTTAGGAAAAGCAGGCAGACACAGATAATTGCGTATCCATATCTAATGACAATAACACACCAAGGGTATATGACTTGGAGATTTAGAAATCAGATTCCAACTGACCAGACTACAATCAATATTCCCGAAATCTCATCCGACGCTCTCCGACCTTCCGCCCCATGTCAGGGAAACCGAAAACGGACAGCCATGTCACCCTTCCCACGGTCATAGTCATTAATTTTGTCGTGTAATCGAGCACTGCATTAATTTGTGGTTACATCGACGGTCGATTACTTTGACATTACCGGCATACATTATGATTCTGTTAACACACTATGCCTTGTCATTCCCGTCCCTAATATGATTTTGATCTTATCAGAGCAGGGTGGTACCCACCCATGTTTAGAACGTTCGCAGAACGCCAATGGAAAAATGAAATGTGTATCCTCATGAATGCGCCGACAGGACATTGAAGTCATGGACAAGTGACGTGGTTCTCATAGCTCGCGGTCTTTTTGAACGACACTTTGATGAACATGATTTCAACTCTCAAGGAATCATAGATTGTTGTTTTAATGTCAAGGCCGACATATACAAATACAACAAAAAAAAAACTTAAAGGACTTCTCAACATAGACCGTTATACATACTTAACTCCCGTAGCCAATGCGACATTATTATCCTTTTGAGTACCAAGAACGATTTTTTTTTTTTGTTAAACTTTCCAAGTAACTTTTCAATTTTTTCAGCAACTTTTAGATCGAAATCATATTAAAGTCCTGCTCAATTAACACAAACAGTAACTTGAACATGGAAATTCTCCAACATGCCGCTATGAGGCCAGACTAAACGAAAATGGAAAATCTAACAACTTGAAATCGAATTACGGCAGCTTCATGTCATTAGCACACTCAGTCGGTAGATTCGATTTCGAAAGTTATTCTTTATTCTTTTATTCCAAAACAGGCGCGCGGAAAGAGCAATTCCGTACTCCCCAAATG
This sequence comes from Microchrysa polita, assembly GCA_949715475.1. NCBI lineage: Eukaryota > Metazoa > Arthropoda > Insecta > Diptera > Stratiomyidae > Microchrysa > Microchrysa polita. Next base: position 84,094,375 of record OX454418.1, on the reverse strand, counting down.
GAGTGCATTCACATCAGTTGCACTTGTCGCAACCTAATAATCAGAAGGACGCAATTCGACTGGGCACTGTCGACAGCAATGACATTGCCCGACGAGCTGAGTAATAAATGAATCCTCTAGGTGCCTTGGTCAATGATTTATAACAGTATATTGGCGTTCGCTATGGTACAGCATGTTGTAAGCTGCAGTATGCATCATGCAACCATTTCATTTGTTGTTAGTTTCTGCTCCCTGGAACACCTTGCCCAGTGGGTGCATGATAAACTACGCTGTACACGAACAGGCCACCACATTGCAACCGACATAGTAACGAGTCCAAGTTCCATGATGGTGCCCAACTAGGGAATGCTAAAATGCATTGCTGCTGGCATTGCAGACGACAGGAACGATGCTACTCATTCCCTCGTGTTTTATTGATTAAAGCATCAGCGTTTGGTCGCATCATTTTCAACTCCTCTATACAAATATCCGGCCAGAAGCATGGCTCATTAGTTAAATCAGAAAACTCAAAAGTAGTTTCTTCCAAACTAGAAAGGAAGTTACTTGTTCCTTGCCAATTAACCAAGCATCCTCTTTCTATTCTACAGATTTAAGCATACTTGAACATTTTCCATAAATTATTTTCTGACATAATCACTCACTACTGGCCGGACGCTTCGACCCGCACAGATTCCGTCCGAAGGCTACGGCTACTATAGAAACCCACTCATCTTTCCAAGAATGTTTTTCCTCTGCAGCAAAAAAATATTAATATTCCACTTCACCGAAAAATCATCTTAAGAAAATTTGCTGAAACCTGCTGCGCTTCTTATTCATTCAGTTGTGCCCCGGCAAACTCCATCTCAAGATACTTGTCCGTGTATACTTCCGCCCCTTACCAATTCTCGGCGTATATACGAGTATATACATACCCAAACTCCACAAACACAAGAAATAAGGACCAAACCCAATGAATCTTATTTCATCCTTGGATCCTTTTTTCCATACAGGAATTAACTAAAACTGAAAGCGTGTGTAAGCGCGTCAGGATCCCTATACGAAACTCGAGCATTGCATAAAAACAAAAACAAAAAAAAACGAATATAAAAACTGGGAACGAGACCCAAAGGATGCTATCAGGAAGGGTCGAATCTAGTATCCAACAACCATTCAGAAAGCAGCCATCTTCTCGGTTGCAAAATTGGATAGTGTATTTGGGGGAGAGAAGACTGACTGAGAGGATGGTGGAGGCTCGTCGAGAGCAACCATAAAGGTGGGCATCGAACCGAACTTGGAAAGAGAGCAGAAAAATTACATCCCAGGAAATCAATAAATAGACCACCGCCCAATTTTCTATCCCGTGGTGACCCAACCAAAAAGAGATGAAAGTGGAAATGTGAGCTTTAATATGACGCGTTGCTGAATGGGTAAGCTGCATGCGTATGTATGCGTGAGTACGGTGAGCGTTTTATACATGATCGAAAACGAGGCTTGGATACCGTTGATGAAAAGGTTGAATATTAATTAACTGGAGCGAGAGAATTTTTTCAGACTTTCTATATTTGAGTATGTTTTATTGGAAAGCCAAAAAAGTTCACTATAAGTGAGTGTAGAATAACAAACTATAAACCTAACTGTCTGTGTAGGGGAATTAAATTGAAAGTCAGTTTGGAAAGTATTAAGCGATCGGACCTTGAAATTATTATTAAATAATACGATTATGTAATTTTCCCGCTTTAAGAAAACTGATTCATCATAATGAGTGAAACTACACGGGACAGAAAAAAAGCGAGAACAAAACCGGTTTTTATATTAAAATTAATTTTTCCTTGCCTTGCTCCTCACGAATCTCTTCTAAAAAACCGGTTTTCATCTTGTTCTTGTTCCGCCCAATAATAAACGAGACCAAGGCTAATTTCGGGCGCGGCCGAAATTTGGATACTCTCCAGTCTCCTCGGGCTAATAGTTTTTTCCGGCGTACCTCTGACTTGTGTTTAATCCCCCACCCCTGCCCATTCTTTTCCTCCCGTTTTCACATAAGTTTCGTTACCTCGATAAAACATATTTGTGCGAGGTTTGGTTAGAATAACTGCACAAATAAAAAAAAATAAAAAACTTTATTGGGGAGTAGGCGGGGTCATGGCCCCATAGTACGAATTTATTTGTTTTTACATATTTTTTGTAGTTTGGATAAAGACACATAATATAGGGTTTGATTGGAATTTATGCAAAAAAGTTTCTTAGGGGAACCTGATTTGGGGGGGTTGGCGCACCCTGATCCGATTCCATTCATCTTTGCATTAATGTTTTATGCCATCAATAGAAACACTTTTACATGAAATCAGGTTGGAATTGGTGCACACATAAGAAAGTTATTCGTATAAAACCTAATTTGGGGGGTAGGGTTTGTATGGGGGCCCCATAACCCCAAGGTCTGATTCTATCGATTTTTTATAAATATTTTGTGTCCTCAATAGAAAGACATTTGTGTGAAGTTTGGTTGAAATTGGTGCACAAATAAAAAAGTTTTTCTTCGTCACTCTACCAGCGAGGGGTATAAAAATATCTGGTTAACCAGCGCAACGCCGGATGATGTGACACCGGTACATATACAGGGCTTGTCGAATTTAAGGGTGGATAGGACAATTCGTTTGACTTATAACGTTATCAATATAATTGGTAAAATATTTACCGTTTTTGAGCTATTGTGTTTTTTGAGGAATCAACCTAAATCACGAAGAATCCTGTTTAATTAAAGTTTACCGCTTGCCTGATTAATTAATGGAAAATTGGACTTCAGTTTCTGAAACTACAAAAAATTTCACATAAACTGACTTTTTCGCAGTTTTAATTTATTAACTTCGTTGCCACGGTAAATATATTCAAATTTTAGAGAAATTTCTAAAAATTTTTTTCATTTATATTTAAAACAATAATTTAAAATGGTATACTCTGAACAGTCAAATTCGCAAAGTTTACAAAATTGTTTAGCTTGTTGGCTTTCTAACGGTATATACAGGGTGTCCGAAAACTGCCGCATAAACGCCACGGATTATGATACCTCAGTTGATTTCCAGCTAAAAAGTTGTACGGAGCATACCCCCTCAGCTTAACCCTTTAGCTGCCACAGGCATTTAAAGATTTTTGAAAAAATCATTTTCTTGCGCGACTTAAAGCCTAATATCTCCAATGCTAGACCAGCTAGAATAGTGAAATAAAATGATTATTACAGCCAAAAAATTTACCTGTAAAATAAAACTAACCACACTAGAATCGGATAAGAGGTTTGGTTTTTACAGAATTTCAAAGTTAAATTTTTGTGATTTCGCCCAAAAACTAAATGTTTTTCCATCTAATCTTTCTCCAACTTCGGCCAATGGAGGTGCTCGTACGATTTTTTTAAAAATTGGCGCATAGTCTTACGATCATATCTTTTTTTACATCATTTTGATCTAGCTCTATTACTTCTAACAGTTTTTATACGTTAAGTGTAGAAAACTAGGGTTAATTTGAGCTCGAATTCAATACAATTCAATTCACACTGCCCCTAAAGATCTGCAATTGGTAAAATCTACTCAAAGTATGTCGAAATCGAGCCAAAATTAACCCTAGTTTTCTGCACTTAAGGTACTAAAACTGTTAGAAATAATGGAGCTAGAGTAAAATGATGTAAGAAAGATATGATTGTAAGACTATGCTCCAATTTTTAAAAGAATCGTACGAGCACCTCCATTGGCCGAAGTTGGAGAAAATTTAGATGGAAAAACATTAAGTTTTTGGGCGAAATCACAAAAATTTAACTTTGAAATTCTGTAAAAACCAAACCTCTTATCCGATTTTAGTGTGGTTAGTTTTATTTTACAGGTAAATTTTTTGGCTGTAATAATCATTTTATTTCACTATTCTAGCTGGTCTAGCACCTCACCTTGGCAGAAGTTGGAGAAAATTGAGATGGAAAAAAAGATTGTTTTTGGGTCAAATCACGCAAGTTTGACTTTGAAACTCTGTAAAAACCAAACCTTTTATCCGATTTTAGTGTGGTTAAATTTATGTTACAGGTAAATTTTGTTGACTGTAATAATCATTTTTTTTCAAAAATCTTTAAATGCCTGTGGCAGCTGAAGGGTTAAGCTGAGGGGGTATGTTCGTACAACATTTTTGCTGGAAATCAACTGAGGAATCATAGTCCGGTTCGTTTATGCGGCAGTTTCCGGACACCCTGTATACTTTTGATATTTAGATTTAACGATTTTGGAAAAACACAATTTTTATGCACCAGCAGTGTCGTAGATAAGGGGGGATCAAGGGGATCAACCCCCCCCCCCTTCGGTCACATTTTTTTTATTATTACTTTAGATAAGTAAACTTTTAGCTGAAATTATTCAACGTGTGTAGTGTTTCATAAAAACGTGAACTAATTTTCAGAACTGCAATAAAAAATTCAGCACTTCCTCAAATTTCAATTGTTTCAATTGTAAAATAGAAGCGTATCCAGAAGTGCTGGTAGAAAAATTATATATAAGTACTGATTGAAAACTTGTTGCCGGAAAGTTTAATATTCAGTTCAAAATTTTAAAAGTAATGTGGAACACGGAGTGCTTTCCACAGAAGCGCAATATCCATAGTACATAAGATTATAAAGATTTTTTCAGCAGAGTGGAGAACTAATGCGAAAAAGAAAACTCTGCAAAACTGCTTGCAATTTTTCAGCATTCTTTATTTTTTATCAACTTTTTTTTCCTTTTTTATAAGTTAAAATTTCTCCAAAGGTTTTGCTACACTGTACCAAAAATCAACACTGTAAAATATTTGAGCAGCATCAGAGACTCGACCGATTTTCTTTTACAACTTTCTACTTTATGAAATGGAAAAGAAAGTAGTACCAGAAAATAAAGTACATATGTCCGCAGTGTTTTTGTTTTTTGAGGTTTTTGGGATTTAAATTAAGGCGCAAATAAATTAGAGTATTAAATTTGAGTTAATCGCAATTTTTCTACGATTTTTTAACGAATGTTTAACAGTCCAAATTTTAAGTTCTTCTCACATTTTTGGTATTCTTTTTAAACAATCAGTCAATGCTAGGGCCTTTATTGAAAATAGCTGCTACGGTGTCCTACAAGTTTGAAAACTTTACAAATATCTACCCACGAATTTCTGAGTTATCGGAGAATTCCGATTTAAAAACACAAAAGCTGTACTTTATCCACATATACTGGGCATTCCCAACGAGCTCTAGTCTTCACAATTCCCTTTTCTGGAGATATATATATTCATTTTAATCCCTGTTTTGAGATGTTTCGGGAAGAAAAGCGGCCATGCTAAGTGTTCCGTGACTCCAAAAAAATTTAGTGCTACTGATCTAACCCAATATAAAGCTCTGATACTCCAGTCGCAATATCAAACATTTGTACGAAAATTGGAATACTGTGGATTCACTCACCGTAGTAAGAAAGCCAAATTATCGATTCAGTGTCACAATTTTTGCGGAAAATTCAATATTTTTAGGACGCTTTTTTCGTACGTCAAAATTGCTCTCTATTTTGCAAATAAAAAAAAATGCTGAAAAATACTGCTAATTTGAAGTGTAATAAATGCAGAAATTGTTATTCTGAAATTCAAAATTTGATAACCGTAAAAGTATAAGCAATCTTGGAAAAAGATTCCCCCTCTCAGAAAAGCTATCTACGCCACTGTCACCGCCGTCTCTATATTAAGGCCGCAATGTAGAAATCTTTCGCCTACTATTTGCACTGTTTTGTTGTTCCTTTTAATGACGTCGTATGCTTGTTGTTGTTGTTTGTTCGTGTAAATCCAAAATTTAGCAGGCAAACTATGACGGCATGGAACGGCTGAGTTACGGCCTTGATGTATCTAGATGGCGTTGCCATTGTGCTTCTTCTTCTTCTTCTTCCTTGCCTCGTTCTTTATACCGCTCCATGGTTTCGCGTTGCTCGACCTGCAGTGTAGGCACATCGCCCGTTTTGGCGATAATATCTCAGCAAATTTCACATCCAGGTGTTCTTGGGTCCATCAAGTGGAACTTCCATTGATATCGCTTTCTTTGCTGGGTTCTCAGGCGGACGCCGTTGAACATGGCAATACCAATCCATTTGTCGGTCTTCGAGCTTTTCGGTGATTGGTTGGTCTATGGACAAGCTGCCTCGGATGTAGCTACTCTTGATGTGGTCCCTTTTCGTTACACCAACTGACATGCGTAACATTTTCATTTCAGTCGCTGTCATTTGTTTCGCGTAACCTTCATACAAGGTCCAGCATTCTGATCCATACATGAGTGCGGGACGTACAACCGTTTTGTACAACTTGCCCTTTAGCTTCAGTGGCATTTTCTTATGGCAGAAAACTCCAGAGTTTTCTCGCCACGTCATCCACCCAACCTTTGTGCGATGTTTGATATCATCATCGCATGTATCTCCGTCCGTTGTTTCACCATCGAGCCAAGGTACTTGAACTTGGTACAAGACTTAAGCTGCTCTCCTTTGACGTACATTTCTGGTATCGGTGCATCTGGGTCTGACAATGGGCAGCATAAGAACTCAGTCTTTGTTATACTTACCCTCAGTCCATGCTCCTCCAGAATGTCACACCATTTTGTAAGTGCAGCTTGCAAGGCAACGATGTTTGGGCTACTGAGGACTATATCATCGGCAAAAAGAAGAGATATTTCTAGGCCGTCGGAGATACGTGTTAATAAGTAGCACATGATGATGTTGAAGAGCAACGGACTCAATACACTGCCCTGGTGTACTCCGACATTCACCGGAAATTCTTCTGATTCACCGGCTGTGCATCTAACCTTAGTCGTAGCTCCATCATACATGTCTCGTATCATCTTGACATATGCCTCAGGGACATTAAGTGCTCTCAAGGCCAACCATATCAGATCACGAGGTACTCTATCGATGAACACAAAGTACAAGTCCTTTCGTGCTGCTCTATACTTTTCCATTGCAATACGAATGCACTGAATCGCATCGACTGTAGATCGACCTTTCTCAATCGGTTGCAGACAACTCGCTCGTAGATCTTCAGTGTATGAGGTGCTGCCACTATGCATCAGAAACAAATTCAATCAACCAAGCGCGTTGCTACTAGAGCTATCCATAACCTCACTCCACTGCTTCCTAACATCTTGAAATCACCACCAACGAAGTCGGTACCTTGGAGTCCCCCAACCACACTATTAACAGTTGACTGAATACCGAACAAATAACAATATTGAATTCCCCCAGCGCCTCTGTCCCGCACAGGCGATTTTACCGATCTTTTACGTGGTTTTGCAAACCAGTGTGATAGTTCAGTAATATCGTGTCGATTTAGTACCAATCCGTGAAAAAAATATGGAAGTTTTTTTCTCACTCTTTCTTTATGTATTATGGGGCGCTAATTCCGAATATGAACTTTGCACCCTAAAAAAAGGTGCCGCAACATCAAAAAAATGAGCTAAAATACCCAGATTTCATGTTTTTTGCACATAACAAACAAACAGTGCATTTCCCGAAAAAAAATACATGCTACAAAAATAAAGTAGACATCATTCCCTACAAAATTGCTAAACGTAATTTTTTTCTCAGACCCTTAGTTTGGGAGCCAGAGCTCGTAAAAGTACATGCAATTTTTATCTTAACAAAAAAAGTATCTAAGTTTCTCTATGATGATTTGTTTCACTTTACTATTTACATCATTAACAGTTTCAGCAGGATTCTCAATATTTTGCTTGTTGCAACTCGTTTCCCCCATCCACCGGCCAACCAAACAGGTTTTTCGCTGCCTAAAGAGATATAGAACAACTACTGGGCCTGTCTACACGCGGAACAAGAACATGTTTCAAATATTCTTCTTCTTGAATTTTACAACAGATGTAAAACCATTTACGTATGTAAAAATTACCAGAACCATCTGAGGGTTAAGAATTCCAAATGATTATGCTCAAACATCTTGACTTCCCGACTATTGAGAATTCATTAAAATCTTTCATCATACCTGAGAAAAAACGCGCTAGTATTACCGACAATTGCGATACATATGAATCTCGCCAATCATCAACATGACTTTCGTAGGATGCTGTTGCTCGATGTAATTACGGTAAACTTTTTTATCGGACTTAACCAGTTGAAGCCTTGAAAGCACGCCATCCTCGTGGCTTTTGATCAGTAAAAAACATTCGACACGTTTAGCCACACGCAACTACTGACAGCTCTACGAAACTCTATTTCGCTGTAAGTTCTTAATTAGTTTACCTTGCCGGTCGTTAATTATATAATATGTACCGGGTTTTTCACCAGTAATTAAAAATTAAACGCCTAAGACATCCGGCACCCTATTCACTAACTTTAATCAAGTATAACACGCAGCTAAACATCGGAATTGGCCAAGTCGAGATACCTTCCATTGTGAAATAGACACTCATAGAGAAACGAGTTTCCAAACTCGGCACGACTCGTCGCAAGCTTATTATTCAGAAGAAGATGATAAGAAATATTCTTATCGTAGAGTAATAAACTAACAATGCGACTAGGAAGTGGTATGGCTGACAACCGTATCACACTCCGAATTCAGTTGTCTTTGTAACGTTGATGACTACTCACGGCAGTCATCAACGCACCATGCTCCACTAGGAGTTATGGTAATCGAGAGAAAAGGTAGGAGCTACACCTGGATGTGTCAAATGAAAAAGCAACAACAACGCATTGGTCTCGGCGATGACACGATCCAAGATAGAGCTGCCTGTAGAAATATGCTGAGATATTACCGCCAAAACGGGCGATGTGCCTACACCGCAGGTCGAGCAATGCGAAACCATGGAGCGGTATAAAGAACGAGGCAAGGAAGCCATAAGCCATACCATAGCCATAACCTTCGGCAAAAAAGAAACTAGCAATCCTCTTCAGTGTGCGAGCCAGTTCAATAAACAATTTATTGAACATCCCAAGTCAGATGGCCTCAAGCGCAAAATTAGAAGACGGATTCGCAGCCGAACTGTTGACTCCGTACCAATTTATACTCCGGACCAGGTTAAAACAGTCATTGAGAATGCAAAAAATTCTAAGGCCCTTGGACCTGATGGCATTTCAATGGCCATGCTCAAACATCTCGGTCTTCCTGCCATTGAGTACCTCACGGCAGTCTTTAACTTGTCAATGTCTACGCTCGTCATCCCCGACATATGGAAACAAGGTCGCATAGTCCCATGCCTTAAACCAGGGAAAAGTGCCAAAATAGGAACTTCCTACAGACCGATTACGATCCTGTCACCTGTAGCAAAGACGCTGGAAGCCCTCATCCACCCCACACTCGTTTCACATGCAAAGCTAGATCCCCATCAGCACGGATTCCGACGCATGCATAGTACAACCACCGCTCTGGACGCGATCACTACACGTGTAAGAGACGGACTAAACCACAGTACACCCTGCCATAGAACTATCATGGTGGCGATTGACCTATCAAATGCGTTTGATAAGGTTAATCACTCCATGCTTCTGGCAAATCTCCTTAATATGCATGTTCCGACTCAAGAGGTAAGATGGATTGCCAACTATCTAGCTGGTAGGCAATCCTTCACCGAGTTTCGAGGCAGTCGTTCTAAACTCAGAAAGATCAAATTAGGTGTTCCACAAGGTGGGGTTCTTTCTCCCACCTTGTTTAACATCTATATGGCCGGTCTCCCAACACCTCCGGATGGCATTGAAGTTATTTCTTATGCCGATGACTGCACTGTACTCGCCACGGGAGCGGATAGGGATGTCATGCGTGAAGATATCAATAGATATTTAGCGCGACTAGAAGCCTTTTTCCATAGCAGAGGCCTAACCATCTCAGCGTCCAAATCGTCTGCGACCTTCCTTACCACCTGGTCAGGTGATTGTAAGTGGCCGGTTGGGGTACGTATTGGCAACAAACCAGTTCCTGCTGTTGCAAATCCAAAAATTCTCGGGCTTCACTTTGAGAAAATGATGACTTCAGCTCATCACGCGGAAGCGGTATGCGAAAAGATGCGCAGCAGGAACAAAATTCTTAAAGCACTGGCTGGTAGCACCTGGGGCAAAGATAAAGAGACAATGCTAGCCACTTACAAAGCGGTGGGTCGAGCAGCGGCTGATTTTGCGGCGCCAGTTTGGTCGCAAGGTCTCTGTAAAACAAGCTGGAACAAAATCCAAGTCTGCCAAAATGCTGCTCTACGCACAGCTACAGGATGCCTTCTGATGTCTGCCCAGGACCACCTACATCAGGAGACACATTTGATGCCAATACGTGACCACAATCGACTACTTACAAAACAATATTTAGTAGGTTGTTATCGAGAGGATCATCCTAATCGTAACCTCATGGACAAAATTCCCCCCCCACGTAACATCAAACGTGGCCCTCGTGACATTGAGAGAGAAGTCCAGGGTTACAAAAGGGATCCTTTCGATGAAGATTCATACCGGGCTGCCATCGCAATGATTCACACTGAGGAAGTGAGTAGGTCTATTGCGAGTTTAGGTACGAACAGAGTCCTCTCAGCGATTCCACCACCTATTTCGCCTGAGGAGATTAGGCTCCCGAGAGCCACCAGAGTGACTTTAGCCCAACTTCGGTCAGGCTTCTGTTCACGCCTAAATTCGTATCTATCTCGCATAGACCCAAATATACTAAACGTATGCCCAAACTGCGCTGGCACGCCACACGATGTAGCCCATTTGTTTCAATGCCCAGCTGCACCCACTAATCTCACCCCCCTCTCACTATGGGAAAACCCCATTGCAGCTGCCACGTTTTTGTCCCTGGAGATTGCGGACGAAACCGATGACGAACTATAAAACGAGTCCATATAGATACACAGCGGTTCACACCTTTCTGTACCGCTAAAAGAAGAAGAAGAAGGCAAGGAAGAAGAAGAAGAAGAAAACGGTTAAAAAAGTCATCGAGAATGCTAAAAACTCCAAGGCCCTCGGACCAGATGGCATTTCGATGACCATGTTGAAACATCTCGACCTTCCAGCCATTGAGTATGTCACGGCCGCCTTTAACTTGTCGATGTCCACGCTTGCCATCCCTGAAATCTAGAAAACAGGTCGAATTGTTCCCTGTCTCAAGCCAGGGAAGAGCGCAAATCTCGGGGAATCCTACCGCCCCATTACGATACTTTCTCCTGTCGCAAAGACGCTGGAGGCCCTTATTCATCCCACTCTTGTTGCACATGCGAAGCTAGAACCTCACCAGCATGGCTTCAGGAAGATGCATAGTACCACCACTGCCCTCGATGCGATCACTACACGCATTCGTGATGGGCTAAATCAACGCAGTCGTTGTCACAGAACTATTCTGGTGGCAATATAGTGCATTCGATAAGGTCAATCATTCAATGCTCTAGGCAAACTTGTTGAATACGCATCTTCCCGCACAAGAGATCCGTTGGATTGCCTATTATCTAGCTGGTCGGCACTCCTTCACCGAGTTTCGAGGCAAACGTTCTAAGCTTAGGAAAATCAAATTAGGTGTTCCACAGGGAGGGGTACTCTCCCCCACTCTGTTGAACATCTACATGTCCGGCCTTCCCACACCACCTGAAGGAATCGAGGTGATTTCCTATGCTGACGATTGCACCGTACTCGCCACAGGGAATGATAAGGAAGAAATGCGCCTCCGAATTAATCGCTATCTAGGACGATTACAGGCATTTTTCCAAAGCCGAAACCTCACCATCTCTGCGTCCAAATCCTCTGCGACTTTTCTAACCACTTGGTGGGAGGACATCAGATGGGAGATGGATATACGTATTGGCAACAATTCTGTTCCTACTGTTAAAAACCCCAAAATTCTCGGGCTTCACCTAGAGAACATGATGACGTCTGCGAATCATGCAGCTTCAGTCTGTGAAAAAATGCGCAGTAGGAACAACATCCTAAAAGCTCTAGCTGGTAGCACCTGGGGCAAAGATAAAGAAACCATACTACGCTAGCTACTTATAAAGCGGTGGGTCGAGCGGCCGCTGATTATGCAGCCCCAGTTTGGACACATAGTCTATGTGACACAAAATTGTTGCCAATACGTGATCACAATCTCCTACTCTCAAAACAGTATCTTGTTGGTTGCTACCGTGAGGATCATCCCAATAATCATCTCATGGACCGAATTCCTCCACCACGACATGTCAGGCGTGGTCTACGAGACCTTGAGAGAGAGGTTCAGTGATACAAACGGGACCCTTACGATGAAGTTACATACCGAGCCGCCATTGCAGCGATCCACACTGAAGAAGTGAATCGGTCTATCGCGAGTTTAGGTGCGAATAGAGTCCTCTCAGAGTGCCCACCACCAATTACGCCTGAGGAGATTAGGCTCCCGAGAGCCACTAGAGTAACACTAGCTCAACTTCGGTCGGGCTTTTGTTCACGCCTTAATTCGTACCTTTCTCGCATAAACCCGGACATCCAAAACATCTGCCCAAACAGCAATGGTACTCCTCATGATGTGGGTCACTTGTTTCAATGCCCCGCTGCGCCCACTGATCTTACCCCTATATCGCTGTGGGAAAACCCTATCGCAGCGGCTATGTTTTTGTCCTTAGACCTCACGGACACAAACATTGACGAACCATAAATCGTGCCCACATAGATGCACAGAGGTTTCACACCTTTCGGCACCGCTACAAGAAGAAGAAAAGGTAGGAGCTACACAGAGAACCTCAAAAACACTGTCCGAACACTGTTGCATTCAACCAAAACCAATCAAAACTAAGCCATAAAATTCGCAGAGAACTTTACAGCGAATGCCACCATACCAGTTAAACAGTGGACCAAGTTTTAACAGCTTTCCAGAATTTCATCAGATCATATGGCCATACCCAAAAACCTTGTGCTCCCCACTATCGAATATATTATGGCGGTATTTAACTTGTCCAGTGGTGGAGTTTTTTATTACTCGCAGCATAGCAATTTCACTTTTGAAATTTACTGCAACTCCCGTTACCATCTGGACTCAGTAATTTCTAAGGAATTTATGATCCGTACTGGCAAATGTTACTGTCACAAATCCCAAAATCATTGGGTCCGATTTGGACGCCATGATGAAATCGAATGGGCAAGTAGTGGAAATCGTAATTGACAAAATGCACAGTAGAAATAACGACCTAAAGGAAATGGCAAGGCAAGAATAAACTCTGCTGGGAACTAACAACGGTCGAGCAGTTCCTGGGCTGCACTGATGTAAGCACAAGTATGACAAGAACTGAAAAAAGATCCTAACGTGTCAGAACGCTGCTTAATGAATCGCTACCAGTTGCGTCTGTCCCCTGATGTCATCCCAGGAAGATTTACACCAGAAAACCAACATTTTGCCAGTACGCGATCAAAAATTTCCTCTTTTCACTCCACGAGGACCACCCAAATCAACATATTATATACGAATCTCGGCCTCCACTACATGTCAGGCAGGCGTGGGGCCAAAGACTTAGAGGAAGAATTCCACGGATATAAGCGGAATCATTCTGATGTTTTCGGCGATCGCAGATATTCATAACACAGTTGAGCGATCAATAAGGAGCTTAGGTATGAATAATATCCTCTCAGCTCCACCACTACCCATATTACCCGAGGAGACTAGGTTCCCGAGAGCAGTGGCGCAACTACGAGAGGAGCAACTGGACCTAGAAACACCATCATATAGCGGTATTACTGGAAAATAACCTCATCAGTCATCACCCAACTTGAGGCAGGAGCTGAATGTTTGCTAATATAAATTATCTCCAGGACAATATCTTAGTTGCGTCCCTGCCCGAGAGCCACAAGAACAGTACTTGTTCAACTAAGCTCAGGTACTGCTCACGTTCCAATTCCTACCTTTCTGTAATAGTCTCCAGCATTCAAAATTCGTTGCACGAGCTGTGAAAACTGCACATCCTTGAATGCTGGTTTTTTAAGGTTTTTTAGATGAAGATTTTTCTATTCCCAACAATGATTCGGATCACGGTCAGAAAATCGGCTGGATGAAATTGAGCATTTTTTGTTCTCTCCTCTTTCTTGGGAACCATTGTGGTAAGAAAAAATCCGAAAATATTATTGGGGCATCTTCATTTGTCGCCAAAATGTTTGCTACGATCTACGAAAGACACTACTCACCGTATTCAGGCTCACATTCCATTCCTCACATTCCTTCGATGTCTACTCAATTTGACGAAGTGATTTTATTCAATACCGCTCTCAATGCCTGGGTGTTTCCTTTTTCACGATCCAGGAACAAACAGTCGGATTTGGGGTTAGTGGAGTCAATCTGCATGGCTAACACAAATTATCAGTGCCCCACATAAAACCGGCACGATTTGAAATTTGGACCTGACCCAGCTACGAATTCAAAAATACATTTATACAAAATCGCTCTGCTCGCATTAAAAAATAAGTTGTCATTAGTTGCCAACATTACGTCACACATTTAAAATGCACTGTGCCCTTATCCGATGTTCTACTGCTTCTATCCGTTGTTCTACTGCTTCTGATATATTACGAGCATAAAACCATTGTGAACCGTCACATATTTTGTAACTGCACCCAATACTCAAACCCCATTCTCAATTAGAACGTTGTACAGCTTTTCACCTCAACTAGTCAACAGGGTTGTTGACTCAACTGCAAGAATTAAAACTGTTTCCCAACTGACAATGACAAGCTGCTCTCCACAAAATCTCACAAGCTTAAGCTTTCATGCAACTCAATTCTTGATTTCGAAAATACTTCGCTTCGTAAACTCTCAGTAAAAATAATAACATTCAAGCGAGCATTGTATTGTATCGCGCCAAGCCTGCTGGGACGAGGAGGCACAGAAAAAATATTTCGATTCGTTCGTTTTGTTGCCCGTCATCTGCTTCTTCGAGGCGTCGTAGTTTTCGCGACACCGTTAAATCACGAAGAGGAATAAGTACGCCGGCATTCAATTGGATTCTAGGACCTGCTCAAGAAAAAGGTGAGTCTTTTCTGCTTGACCTCCAATCAGAACTTGCGGTGATTTCACGGGGACCGTGTGCAGACTGTACCTGTGTCGCGAGCGACGAAGAACGGCGAAAATATGCAAATAGGCGACCATTGCAACGCTACGGGAATGTAGGAATGTGATTAGAGGACGCGACAGTGTGCTAATGATTCGTTAATTGTGGTAATTACGAGTGTAAATGAAAACGGCAAGCAGACGTGGATTGTGCGAATCAAAATGTCGGGACATTAGCCAAATTAAGTGTCGCTCGCATGACACACGACCGTGTATCTCATGCAAGTGATACTTGCCGCCGAAGTTGCGTTCTCGTGCTTTTCTTTCGCCGCGTTCTCACCAATACTATTCCCAGCGAAAAACACTGGAGGAGAAGTATTTTCGTGCGACGTCAACAAGCCAAACTGCTGTCGACAAGTGGGAACGTAGCAATTTCGCACGATCTTTGTAACAAAATATTAAAGTCATGTTTTTTTGTCATACATCTTCACTACTTGTAATCAAAGAAATTGTCAAAACCCCGGGAAACAGTCAGGGACTCGCAAAGCGGCGAAAAAGCCTTGAGAACCACCATACGAAAAAATTCTCCGACTGATGAGATTTCGAATTTCGCCGGCTGCGTTCATTTCCCCATTGGATTTCGGGACGTGTCGCATGCGAGAGAGACGAAAAAATGTCCATCGGTCATCGTGCAGTCGTCTAGATCAGTCAACTAGTCGGTAAATAATAGAACTGCAAAAAATATTGTGTCGTGGTGGAAAAAAAGTAGAAAATGGTGTTATTTGCACAATAATACAGTCGAGATTGTGGTGCTCAGGTTGTGTGATAAGCGCGAAAGAACTTTTTTTCGGGAGTGCTAATACGTAAAAGGTGAGATCCCATTTTGTGCCACGGCCGCCATCGGTCGTTCCCGAAGAATTCTTCAAGTCACACATCGTCCATGAGAAATTGTGGGTTTTTCGCTGTTCTGTGTGTGTATATACATTTGGAAAGCATTTCTCCCGCAATACTTTATTGCTGAGCGGCTTTATATGGAATTTTGGTTTTTGCTGGTACGTCACTTGATTATGTTTGCGTGCACTGTGTGCCGTGGCTATGGGGCATAAAAAAAAACAATTTGCACCGCATCGATGATTTTTTAGGCTGCCCTTGCAAGCAAGATCTACTTGGGAATATGTAGCGGAATGGAGCCGTTGCACGAATCTCCGAAACGAGCAGAGCTGGCGAGACATCGATATCAACCATAGTGCGTGCGTGTGTGGTGGAGCCAGCAAAAAACCCGATTTTCGGGTCATGACCGACAATCAATAGGCCGAGTACCGTTCGCTGTTAGAATTTGATTGCAATCAGGCGTCAATCCCGAGATTTGTTTGTCCATAAACCCTTGATGCAGGTCACCTATCTCGCGTGTAGTGCCAAAGCGTCTGCAAAAAATCGATATACAAACTAATTCGAGACCAGGCCAGCTACAACAGTCCGGTCGATTTGTCCAAGTGGCTTTGGGGGTGTCTGGGCGGCGGAAATATGGGCCATCGTATATAAATGACCCCGACCAGCCCAATGAGTGAGTGGACAGGAATGATTTAGCATTTAAAAAAAAGTTGAGCGCTCACGTTTGCGTGCATTTGTGGAGGCCGCTTTGACAGATACCGTTTCCGATAAGACGGCGACTGCATTCGTTGTTGCATTTGATTGGCGCGGTGGCGCTACAGGCAAGTGAAAGTGCAACAACTATCTGCAAATGGATTGCTTTCGTATTGGCTCAATAAATCTTTGGTCGCATTCGAAAGTTCTTGTGTCAGGTCATTATGGGATTGTTAAATTTGCATCTATAAATAGACAACACTTCCAAGGCTGTCTCTTGCACTGAGCATTCCAAAATAGATAATCCATTCCCGGATGAATTGTTAGAACAGACCAACCAATTAAAGTCGCTATACACATGATTCCAATCAATAAATCAATGCATGGAAATATCGTTCAATCGGAAAAACGGGATTCGATCGTCACATACACCATACAATCCATCCATTTGAATGGTGCCATTTTATTAATATTAGCCTGAAACGATCGAATCTGCAAACCTTTTTCGCGAAAACTTAACGGTTCTCCAGATATTCAATTTCAAAGTTTGACATTTCTAGGGAGTAGTTCAGTCTAGTCGTGCTCTGTGGCCGTGATCGTTCGGTCGCTACTTTGTGAAATAGAGACTCATAGAGAAACGAGTTTCCAAACTCGCCACGACTTGTCGCAAGTTTATTATTCAGAAGAAGATGATAAAGAAATATTCTTATCGTAGAATAATAAACTAACAATGCGACTAGGCAATGATATGGCTGACAACCGTATTACACTCCGAATTCAGTTGTCTTTGTAACTTTGATGACTACACACGGTAGTTGTCAACGCACCATCCTCCACTAGGAGTTGCGGTTATCAAGAGAGAGAGAGTTCAGTCATTTCTTGCCTCAGTTTGATGTGAATCAATAGGCACGTTTTATTGTGTTTATCCCGTGCAGCTTTGGGTAGAACTTCATATAAAAAAAATGACACCCAGGTTAAGTTCACGCGGGCAACTACCCTACACGGGATACAGCTCAAATGTAGATGGCGGACGCAAAGGGGCAATTTGAGGGAATTTGTTTTTTCAAACCAAATGTGAGAGTTTTTCTCATCACGAGAAAATATTTTGCAAAGAAATAATCATCTTTAGTGATGAAATCTACCACATCTAAAAAATAAGCAGACGAAGGTGAGTCAAAGATGCGCAAAAACTGTCAAATGTCAGCTGTTTGGTCATAAGCCCCGGATAGAGTTCAGGCCAGGATAGACCTCGGGCGGAATGAGAATGAAATTGTAGACCGCTGCGATTTTCTCAATGAAAATGCATACATACATACTGTCGTGGAATATGTGGCAAATGCTAGGTAATTCCATAAACTAAAATCCGAGAATGGTTTCACAATTTGTCTCTGCCATTTTATGTGTTATTTTTCGATTCCCCGGTCATTAGATAATTTCCACGATGAACTCGTCGTGGACAGTGAATCGGTTTGACGTTTGCAAAACTCACCACGCCCGACGGAGAATATGCTACAGAGTAAGCTGACCAGACTTCAGAAGATCCAATGCTGTACACATACTTGCAGTATTCGGTTTTTATGCAAAGCCTCAGCCCCTCTTCTTCACGCCCGCCGATTAGGAGAAAGA
Organism: Microchrysa polita; assembly: GCA_949715475.1. Lineage (NCBI taxonomy): Eukaryota > Metazoa > Arthropoda > Insecta > Diptera > Stratiomyidae > Microchrysa > Microchrysa polita. The sequence goes on along the minus strand of OX454418.1, from coordinate 84,076,204 downwards.
ATAATAACCACAAAAGCAGATCAGCTGGAATTTACTAAGAAAACTTAACATTATATCAAAAATCAGCATGGTGAGATAATCTAGTGATACACTAGGGTTCTAGCGGCATTACGACACATGTTCATGTTGTACTAACTTGCGCAAACAATACTGCATCATGCTACCAGGCATGCAGTTATCTAAGATTTTTAACGAATAAAATCACAACCGCATCTCGTTCACTTATCCGCCATACCATCTTTCGGTATTACTTCACAGGGGCGGTCTCAGTGTCTCTACGTTCTGCAGAACATTATTGTATGCTACAGACAAACCACTCACTGAGGCCTATTTTGACCGCATCCATCTCCAGTGTGGGAACGATTCTTAACATTTGCACTCGGTATTGCAGACGAACCTTTAATTTTAAATTCACCCTCCACCTGCCAGGATCGACCTTTCAAGGTATATAACGTATTCTGCATACTGATAATTTCAGGCGATGCTATACCCTTCTCAGTTCTTCCTAGGATGCTTTGTCGCCTGACGGGATTAAGCTTCCGCGTATCATTCAGGAGTTTCTAGTCCAACTTCAATTAAGTAGGTATACCAACATTAAGGTGGGGATTATGCTACGTTGTTCGACGTACAATATTTACTTCACTATGCCAAACCTACTCTTTCCGAATTTCAGCTTAACAAGCAAAATTGAAACAAAGGAAATTTTTATTCGGTAAAAAATATTGAAACAATATGGTGGTGACTATACCTTAAATTCCTTATTTAGAACTCCTCAATTTAATGTTTTTCTCCTGTGCCGAAAAAAAATATACTGATCACTGATCCCTTCTGAAAAGCTATCTACACCACTCCTTGACAAAAAACTATCTGAATTTGAAGCACAAACGTATGTTTTAAGACGAAAAACTTAACAGGGAAGAGTACTCGAAATAAGATTATACACATAAAATGGTAGCTACGGAGTGGAGTCTAAAGAGAACCTCCAGGGCGGTGGAAGGGTTGTTTATCCTGGTTGCAAAATTTTTGAGAAGAGTATGCAATTCTTCATTGTTACATTAGTGATGCTACGCCGGTTCCCTAGGCTCGCCGTTTTTATGCCGGTTCATTACCGTTTCATTTTCATTCCGCTCGAACTCTATCCGGGGCTTTCGAGCGGAATGAAAATGAAACGGTAATGAACCGGCATAAAAACCGTGGTGAATTTAAAATTTTAGCTTCGAAAATTGCTACAAAGGCGTTTTACGTCCTAAATCATCTTAAAAATAACTAAAAAAAATAATTTCCCCCTTGTCCGAATGCATTTTCAACGTGAAAATGAGTCGACTCTGTGGCATATTCTCCGTCGGGCGTGGTGAGTTTTGCAAACGTCAAACCGATTCACTGTCCACGACGAGTTCATCGTGGAAATTATCTAATGACCGGGGAATCGAAAAATAATGTATAAAATGGCAGAGACAAATTGTGGAACCAAATTCGGATTGTAGCTTATGGAATTCCCCATCATATCCGACATGTTCCACGACAGTAAGCATGCATTTTCATAGAGAAAATCACAGCGGACAAAAATTTCATTTTCATTCCGCCCGATGTCTATCCAGACCTTTAACCGGGATGTTACCCGCGATGGTTTTTTTTTCGAGTCAGATTTACCCGCGATGCGAAAAAAAACGTCGCTAATAGCAGTGAACCGAAAATAACATTTTACTTCTAATTGACCTCGCTGTCTACCAAATTTTTCAATTTTTGTTCGCAAATATTTTTTGACATTTCATATTATAAACATCTTGTCCAATTGGTAAAAAATACTAGTCTAATAGCATTGATTAAACCAACACCGTAAATTTGATTGCATGAAACACTTTCCCCAATCGGTAAAGCGGAAATATCTCCATTTCCTATCAAAGTACTGAACTTGCCTCATCGGAAAGTCAAGCTTTTACATTGAATATCTAGAGAATCGTTCGATTTCGGAAAAAGAAATGCATATTCGATAATTTCAGACCAATATTAATGAAATGGCATCATACAAATTTGGCGCCACAGACATTGAAATCTCCTCGTCAAATCTATTTTTCGGATATCGTCGTGGGCTAATTCTGGCAACACAATGAACGGGGAATGAACCTGTCGCCCAACTTCCTTTGATGATATCCATCCATCGCAGGTCTATTATCTGGCACGATTTCAGTATCTGCTGTGCCAAATTTTGATGATGCCATTTCATTAATATTGGCCTGAAACGACCGAATCTGCAATCCTTTTCCGCGAAATCGTAACGGTTCTCCAGATATTCAATGTCAAAGTTTGACATGTATATGGGGTAGTTCAGTTTTTAATGGGAAATTGGGGTAACTTTTACTACATATTGATGTGAATCAATAGCAATGTACCGAAAATAACATTTTAAATTTCATTTGCCTCCCTGTCTAGCAAATTTTACAATTTTTGCTCGCAAAATTTTTTTGATTTTTCATATTATTAACATCTTAGCCAAATTGGTAAAACTTACTACAGTGCGTACTCGATAATCCGGACTAATAAAAACCGGGGTCGATCCGGACTACAGAGGAGTTCGGACTAGTGGAAGCCTTTTATTTGCTCTGAATTTCGAGGAATTTTACGATTTTAAGCAATTTTTTCGGAGAATCGATTTTCTATTTTCGAAGAATTTTACTCTGTTATTCTACTTATTGTTGTTTCCAAGAGCAAAGAAATAAATTGTTTTTACTTCGGACGATAATATTGCTGTTAATATGAGAAAAAAGTGAGATTCGGACTAGAGAGGCTCTTGAAATTCGGACTACAGAGTGTACAATGCAATCTTTGAGGTGATCCGGATTACTGGAAATTCGAGGTTTCGAGGCTTCGGACTATCGAGTACGCACTGTATTCTAATTAATTAATTAAAATGTCAATTCGATGGCATCGAACACTTTCCCCAATGTGTAAAGTAGAGATGTAACGGATGTTGTTTAAAGGATGCGGATGCAAAATAGTATAAGATTGAGGATGCGGATATTCATGGAGACATTTTTGAGGATGCGGATGAGGATAAGATCGAATATGTAAAAACAAATATGTAGGTTTCATACTTTTCATGAAGATGGAAAAAAATTAAGTTCCTCTTCGCTACACCTAAAAAAATAGGCACTTACCCCCCTCAGCCCAATTCAAAACAAAACCACTCGAAACACTAGTCACAAAACTGCGAACTGCTGTGCTGACCGACAAACTGAAGTTCAGAATACAATTTGTCTCAATGCATGTCTTTATAGTTATGTTTGAAATACATATTACGCAGCAGCAGCATCGCGAAATGCCAGCGCAATGCATTCTATTCTACATTGCTGACAAAAATGCTGGGCAGAAAGCTGCTGCTTCTGCGTGATATGTATTTCAAGCATTACAATGTAACGTGCACGTGAGACGCAAATATCCGCTAATTGTCTGCATACAAAAATGAGGATTGCGGATGAGGATGCGGATGTAAATATTGGTAAGATGAGAATGCGGATGCGGAGTTCAATTTTTATGCGAATAATCCGCGATTGCGGATGCGGACATCCTTTACATCTCTAGTGTAAAGCGGAAAATTCCCCATTTTCTTATCAAATTACGTCTTGACTCGGTAATCCGGATCTCCTTTAATCCGGATATCACGCTAATCCGGACCACTAAATGTTTCCACTTTGTATTCTATAGTCCGGATTTCGGCAGCAATTTTGACTCTATAATCCGGATATTTGAGATTTTCAAGGTCAAATAGTAGATTTTTTTACGGGACCGTTTGGCAAATGACATGATGCTGACTAATTTCAAAGAAATAATACAATTATCGGCTTTTGTTCCTGTTTTTCATTTATTAGGACTGTTTTTCCTGAGAAAAAAAGTGATTTCGCTAATCCGGATGTTCCCATGGTCCGGATTACCCCTTGCAATAATTGATCCGGATTATCGAGTCAAGACTGTACTTAACTGACTTCATAGAAAAGTCAAACTTTGACATTAAATATCTGGAGAACCGTTACGATTCGGTCGTTTCAGGCCAATATTAATGAAATGGCATCATCAAAATTTGGCGCCGCAGATACTGAAATCTCCCCCTAAAAATTCTTAAGATTCGACAAAGACAAGTGTTGGCGAGTGTTTGCAGCTGCTTGGTAACTCCAGCGGAAACTTTTCAAGTGCAGCTCCCATATGGGAACACTGAAAGTATCAGGGAGCGGAACACCCCCAGTTTGATTTTAACACTGAGCTGACTGCTTTGCCAGATTTTGGACAACATGCCGAAAGAACACTTGGCATGGTTAATGCGGCGAACGATGTCCTGGTCAGTGCCACCATCAACAGCAACAATGCTACCTAAGTAGACAAATTCTACAAGTTGTCCATTGATACTTATGGGAAGAGTGGGGTTCCCAGTCAGGCTGAGGATTTTGGTCTTTCTGGTATTGATCTTAAGCCCGACGACCTTTGACTCTTTCTCGAGATCCAAAGCCATTTTGCTCAGATCCATGATCTTATGCGAGAGTAAACAAATGTCGTCAGCATAGTCCAAATGTATATAAATAATATTTTTAAAAACAGCGGGAAGTACACAAATATCCCTCTAATTATTACATTCTGTCAGACTGCTATTTTTTTTTAAAGTTTGACAATCAAATCTTCCTTCCAATCAGCGGGAATGCCGTCGATTTCCTGTTTCGTTGAAGGAGTTGATCATATACCTATGTTTTGACGGGAAGCTAAATTATCAATATGAGGGGGGGACCTTACTACCATCAGTCACTCGATTTAAAACTGCAGCGAAATGTTTTTTGCACATACAACAGTTATAATCAGAAAAGAGTATTTTTAGAGCTGATTTATTTTTTTTTTTTTTTTTTGCTGCGTGAAAGTCACTTATATCAAGTTGGCTAAGCACTATCTCGAAAACTATTACGGAATAGTTTTGATCGGCTGCAAACCGTTAGTTCGTATTTGCTCGGCACAAGATTTGAGCTTTCCTATTTATTTAATTATAGTTAGCTGAACATTCGGACTATCAAGTTGGCTAAGCATGTTCAAAAAGATCGGATTGGTATAAATGTGGTATATCAATTGGAAGGGAATACATAATTGCTATATTAATTTTTTGAGCTAACGAAAAACGCGACAATTCATTAGTAATTAACGGTAAAACATTCGGTTCTAGTTCTCACTATGACCAACAGTTGGCCAAGCGGACGTTTTCGTAGACTCGGAATCAGAGTGTATTCCAATTCAAACTATAACACTAGCATAGCATAACTAAAGGAGCGCTTCGGAACAGGATTCAAGAGCAACCAAAAAAGCCGAAAAGCAGTAGGTGAAAAGCCACAGAAGTTAACTTTGACAAATACGGTTCAGCCTCATTGTAAGCTGACGTGGTTAAGGGCTGGACTGAGTTGGGTTTTTTTCGGTAGACAACTGGATTTTTGTAAAGGGGATTCTGTCGGCAGCTTCCAGAGTGTCATGGTTGTTTTTCGGAGTCCGTCTTCGGGTCGCGAGAGTAGAGGTTGGTTTAAGAGCCGCATTGAACCGTGAAGTTTACGGATGGAAGAACATCTTCCATGTTTATGTCCATAGACGAAATTCCATCGCGACCTAAAGCCCGCGACTTCCACCCTTTTGTGTCCGACAAGGACCATATTTAGCTCCTCGTTGTTTAATAAACTGACCTAACCTCAGATCGACACTAACCTTATTTTTGCTGGGAAAATTGGGATTGTTGCTGGACAGGAAGCTAAGTTAGAAAAGTAACATTCAAGAAAAGGTGAAAGAACCTACTATAACACTTTATTCATGCAGAAAAGTAATATAAAGCTGGATTTTCACAGATATAGTGCTTTCCATTATCTCCTTATATGTATACAGGGTGTCCGGAAACTGCCGCATAAACGCACCGGATTGTAATTCCGCATATGATTTCCAGCAAAAAAGTTGTACGGAACATACCCCCTTAGCTTAACCCTGTAGCTGCTGTAGATTTTTGAAAAAAAAATTTTCTTGCACGACTTAAAGCTCAATATCTCCAAAGCTAGGCCAGATAGAATAGTGAAACAAACAGATTATTACAGCCAACGATAATTTCTTTCTTAAATCATTTTATTCTAGCTCCATTATTTCTAACAGTTTTTATACGTTAAGTGTTGAAAACTAGGATTAATTTTAGCTCGAATTCAATACAATTCAATTCACACTGCTCCTAAAGATCTGCAATTGGTAAAATCTATTCAAAGTATGTCGAAATCGAGCTAAAATTAACCCTAGCTATTTGCACTTAGGACATTAAAACTGTTAGAAATAACAAAGCTAGAATAAAATGATGTAAGAAAAAAATGATCGTTATACTTTGCGCCAATTTTTAAAAGAATCATACCAGCACCTCACTTTGGCAGAAGTTGGAGAAAATTGAGATGGAAAAACATATTGTTTTTGGGTCAAATCACAAAAATTTGACTTTAAAGTTCTGTAAAAGCCAAACCTCTTATCCGATTTTAGTGCCGTTAGTTTTATTTTTTTTATGTAAATTTGTTGGCTGTAATAATCAACTTAGTTTGCTATTCTAGCTAGTCTAAATTTTGAGATATTGAAGTTTTAGTCGTACAAGAAAATAATTATCTCAAAAATCTTCAAATGCCTGTGGCAGGTAAAGGGTTAAGCTAAGGGGGTATGTTCCGTACAACTTTTTTTGCTGTAAATCACATGAGGAATCACAACCTGGTGCGTTTATGCGGCAGTTTCCGGACACCCTGTATAAAATTCAACTGTGCGTGGTTCCTAAACTACTAAATCGATTTGATGAAAATTGGTGTGTAGGATCCTTTATATCACAAAATGGTTTTAGGCTTCAGAAAGATATGGTTTGTGTTGTAGGTCATGGTATTGCTATAAATACATAACCTACTATAAGTAGGTTCTTCCAAGAAATTTTTTAACTATGTCCTTATTAAATACACGAAACATGTCCACGATCGGTCGAATTCCGACTATGAAATCATGGGTCTATCATAGAATTCAGCGGAGAATCAAGACACGTTTGAGCTTGATCCCAAAACCAGGATTTTCTAAAAGAAAACTTTTTTCGCATCAAGTTTTATTGTTAAAATTAAAATTTATTGTTAATTGTCTTCAATGGGTTTCGGGATAATTTAGAAAAATGCGGAGGTCAAAGGCAAAATATTTTTGCGTCATGCATTGGGTTCTGTTTTTTTCTAACTTGAGACGTATTTTGTCAGCGACTGGGCGGCACTTTTAATGTTCTCCCAAAGTTTGCCTCGTTGCTTTAAACTTTCAGGTCTCAACCATGGAGAGACATCTCCTAGCCATTGTTAAGGCAAAATCGTTTCGACACTCAAAAGTGACTGTCGAGCAATCGTGTTTATAATACATACATAATTCCATATTATTCCACATATGCTCATATGTATATCAATCAAATGTTTTCCCATTATACGCTAGAGTTTATCACTTGCTTGCTACTACAATTTTTATTGCAGCCGCTTTATCTACAACAAAAATGCATTTTTTACTTCCAAACGTTCGTAGATTTTTTTATACATATTTCTATTAATAGAATTCGTGTTGCACGTATCAACATGATTTCCACCAGTAAGACATTGCGTATTTGCTTATCGGTCATTATAATTTTGTTTGAAATTCGGACGGGCGTAATATCCAAAAATACAACTATGTACATCTACTAAATTTTAGCGATAGTTTGTCATCTAGAGCTAGACCACAAAACTGAATATGTTTTATGTACACATCTCCAAACAAAAATCAAACAATTTCCACTTTAACCACAACTTGGAATCTTATCATATCATTTACCACATTATTTTTTCCCCCTCCATATAATTTCTTATCAAAATCCAAGTGTACTACTGTGGTGTACTATTCAATCCGCATTACATTTGATTTTTCTTATTTACTTTTTCAGGTACCTCAGAACGACAAAATAAACTGTTTAACCAAAAAAAAAAGACACAAACATTTATAGAGGCCATAGCAAAAAAATAGTCGAAAAAAGAAGGAAGGAAAACTAAAACACCGATACCGATTTAATAGAAAAAGCCAAAACGATGGCCCTAAATATAGCCGTCCCATTGTCAGGTGTTGGTGGACTATCGCCGATCTCGCCAATGAACATGGAATGTTGGGAGCAAATTAAAATGCTCGTATCACCAATTGGAAGTGAATCGAGCGGCATCAGTTCGTTGGATTCAGAAGAAGCCAAGGTCAGTTATTCTTTTTGTTTTGATTAGAAAATGTGTGTTCTACTATATGCAATAATGGGGTAAATTGAAAATGTATAGTGTAATAGTTTATAGTTTTGTTTTCACTAACGTTAATATGATTTGAAAGAAACTTATTTTAGAACACATTCATTGTTCCATACATATAGTGTTAAGGTAAAACTAAATGATTGATTGTAGTCATATTATATTGAGACTTTTTTTATTGTAATGATTTGTGAATTTTAGAAAACTGTTGCAAAATCTTGTGTACTGTTAAAATAACAATCAGACAACACTCTTAGGCTTCATTCAAACGATGCGAAAACGGCTCGCAAGCTTGAGACATACAAATGCATTGGCTATACGAGGGTCACCACGTAATTTTTTTTTTTAATAAATGGGAACAAAATAAATCATTCGGTGCCAAGTCATGGCTGTAAGGCGGATGACCCGCCAATTCAATGTTTTGAACGGTTAAATAGGCGCTAGTTTGAACTGATGTGTGAGAGCTCGCATTGTCATGATGAAGAATGATTCGTCTTCTCGTGTTCGTTTTGCGATTATCCCCGAAGACTTCGGGGAAGCAAATAGTCGTGTACCACTCGAAATTGACCGTACTCCGTTCCTCAAGTGGAACAATGGCCACAGCATCCATTCGACCGAAAAAAAACAGGACACCATTTGCCTCGCAGTGCTTCGTGCACGAACAACTTTTGTTGGATTGGGCTCGTCTTGGAAGGCCCACACGGTCGACTGCTGTTTAGTTCCGGCTCATAGGCGTAGATCCATGATTCTTCACCGGTGACGATTTTATTCACGTCATTTGATGCACAGTTATAGTATTTTTTTATCATTTTTCTGCACCAATCGACATGAGCCTTATTTTTAGCTATTGTCAAATTATGCGGGATCGAACGGGAACAAACCTTTTTTTTACGGCAAGTGTTCATGCAGCATCGAATGTATGGCCGGGGGAGAAATGCCCAAGGATGCCTCTATTTCACGGTATGTCACATGCTGGTCTTGCGTAATCATTTCACGCACGGCATCCACGTTTTGCGGCACTATGGCTATTTTTGGACAACCTTCAGGAAACTCGTCCTTGAGCGAATTACGCCCACGTTTGAACTCGTTAAACCAGTTATAAATTGTCGGACGAGATGTTGCATCATCCTTAAATGCAAAATGAAGCCGATCGAATCACTGTTCTTGTGGTGGTTCAACTTTAAAATCGTAGAAAATCGTTGCACGAAAATTTTCACGCGTTAATTCCATTTTTTGCTAAATTGACTTACACAAGTAACTTACACAAGTATCACTTGTCATCAAAGTGTTCTGAGCAGGCATATGCTAGAAAAGGTCAATCTTTCTGATGGAAATAACATATTTGAAGAAAATCTACTAGAACATGCCTAATCTAAAAACTTTTTTAGTAGCCTACGTATATGGGAAGCTCACGAGGGGTGGGAGTCGTGATTATGTCAAAACACGGCTTCCGACACGTTTTTTTCACATCTCCTGCATCACGATTGGCAAATTCACGGCTCTCGCTTATCGTGTGCTTCGCATATAACTCAATGCATTTTTTATGTCTCGAGCTTGCGTCGTTTGAATGAAGCCTTATGAGTAAGTTTTGCGTTCCTTTCATAGACAGGATGAGTTTCTATTAGTGATCAAAAAATTTACCTAATGTGCGGAAATTCACTTTAAAAACAAAAAACCTCCGAACATTCCCAACAAGCATAAACTTGCATGGCATCATTTTTCCTAATATTGTGGAATTCAGTAACCATAATAATATGTACTTTTACAAAGATTTATAAAAAAAAAAAACAAATGAATAATATACAGTATAACCTCGATAATTGCAACTAATTAATGCACAGAGTAGTTGCAATCTCCGAAATTTTGCAATTTTCGGGTCGGTTTTTTGTACAAAAAAACTCCGAGAAGTTTTCCCTTAGGGGAAAAATCTTAGATCATGTATATGCCTACGTTATTGCTTACAAAATAATCCACATTGCATCAGCCGTTATCTTGTCACTCCAGAAGCCCCGAATACTTTTCAAACCGATTACATACAGTACCCCAAATATCGACTTTCAAACGACAACCATAATGGCCATTCTTAGTTTCCTTAGAGAAATGTCCTTTTCGGTGGTACATATGTACATAATATCCTTTGGAAACCCAAAATGAGCTTGTGGTGATTTTAAAGGGATCAACTCACCAAATACTGTATTTTGATATGCATATCGACTATAATGCATTTTTAAAGAAAAAGGGACCTTTTTTGTCCAAGGACATCTTTCTCATAACAAGTGCCGACACCAAAATAATAAGAATGGCACCACTTAACTTCCATCCGAGTTTCATTCAAATCGCTCCACAGGGAGAGCCAAGAGAACCAATTGAAAGATAACTTTTCATTCGCTTCAACGCTTACCGCTATTCCCGCAGCTCGTCAGTGATTGTCGATTCTTTGCAATTTTAAATATTTTGAAACCGATCACATACAGTGCCTCAAATTTCACCTCTCCAACGACACCCATGTTGCCCATACTCTGTTTCTTATGCTAGAAAAATGTCCTTTTTGGTGGTAATATCCTTTACCAAAACTCAAAATCAACTTGTGATTTTACAAGACTTGTCCCAACGGATTCTTTATTTTGATATCCATATCCTTATATATAGCGTCTATAATGCATTCCCACAGAAAAAAGAACATTTTGTGTCCAAGGACATCTTCCTCATAAAAAGTGCTGGCACCAAAATATTAAGGATCGCAGCACTTAACTTCCATCCAAGTTTCGTCGACATCGGTCCACGGGGAGAGCCAGGAGAACCAATTGAAGGATGAATTTTCGTTCGCTTCAATGGCGAATTTACCGCTATTCCCGTAACTTATCATAATCGTGACTGTCGATTCTGAGTCAGAGCGATCGAAGGATAATGTATACCAAATTTGGTGAAGATCGAACTACGGGAAGGTCGATTTAAAGCACTAAACGTTTTCGTTACAGTTTTTCGTGGCGCTTTTTCACGGAACGACACCCAGTATTTCTCAGGTAGCCTCCGCAAAGACATATACATGTCAAAAAAACAACAACAAAAAAAGGCGAAATATGCATTCATTCGAAAAGATATGTTTTTTTTAATAGTTGCCTGGTTCTGGGACTGTTTTACCACAGCCTTTTCCTTTTACTGATGTAAAGTCATGATATTCTTTAAATCTATATCCACTGTCGCCACATATGCATTTCTTTAATTTAGCCTGTTTCAACGTCAACCCTCCTTTCCAGTTCCTTTCCAATTTTCGCTTTTTGTGTCAGCGAAAGGAACTTGTGTGTTTTAGCAGACATTTTTTTTTACAAACAACACTGTCAGGAAGTCTAAAAGGGTGCCGCTAGGCAAACTCGTTTCTTTCAGTTAATAATAAAAACGGTTTTACATTTCCGGATAAAGACCATGAACATCTCAAAAGTAAAGAATGACTCTAAAATCGCAACAGTCGTTGCAAATTAAGAGTTTATAATAGGAAACATTTTCTTTGCAAATATATCGACTCTCAAATTGCAATTAGCGTTGCATATTTAGAGTCTGCAATGAGGAAGTTTTTAGTTGCAAATATCGAGTATTGCTATTATCGAAGGTTGTAATTATAGGGGTTACACAGTATTCCATTTATATTTTTTTCGAAAATTCGCGAATGTTAGAGTTTTCAGACCCGGTGTAGACCTTATTCCGCCGCATGTTTCTCTACAAAATTGAAAGTCATAGCTATCACGGTTTGAACATTAAGAGTCGCCCAAAGATCTCACAAAAAGTGCAAAATTTGCGCCCATTTGATTGTTTTCGCAATTTAAAATTTTATTTGTTTTAAATCGGAGAAATGGCATTCAATAAGGCGATAGGCGACCTGCAGTTCATCTTCCTTGTTTTGAAACCTTCTCATTCTAATTATAGCAACATAATGAATTCTTACGTATCGACTAAAATCGACTCCCACCTTTGACGATACGCTGCCATTCCAAGTATATTTTTTTGCTAGACTTAGCGTTAGACGATTTAAAAAGATAAAGTGGCTGTCGCGCGTCACCAAATTGATAGAATAATTGGTTTGTTCCAGGATACAGGGCAAAAAGCATGTTGAGGAGATTCTCACATTACCAGTTACAGCTGTTCGAAAACCACGGCTGATGATGAATATTTGGAACTACATTTATTATTTTAATTACATATCACTTACAAATACACAATTGAATTTTCGATAATATTTGCTTATCATCGTGGCCTTTTCGGCTTAATTTTGACTTTCGGGTCACTTTGATAGAGTGAGGGAACTTATACTACGAAAAAAAATTGCAACCACATAGAAATTGTAAAAACGCCTTTTTCTTCAAGGGATAATGTAATGCACATGTTACTTAGATACATGTATGTACTATAGAAAGATTTGCAATGGTTTAAGAGTTTTTTTTACTTAAAGTATGTAGTATTTCATGTCATATAATACATCACCAACACATTCGTGTATCGTCTTCTCAATTTAAACCCTTATTTCAAATCCAGCACCAATCACTGCAATCAACACCACCGGATACACCTGAAGAATTTGAAATACGCTATACTGGACGCGATATACTCGATTTGGGCTCTAACATAAATCCACACAAGTGGCATTTGCGCTATACATATTTGCCGGAAAATAACAATATGCCAATGTATTTGGCAAATCGTTCACAATATCATCGTTTGGGTCCAAACGGTCATATTCAAGATTATACTTTAGTAGCATGCGAACACTGTGATTTTCAATATCCGATAAATAGTGGAAGTAGTTATTTCTGTCGAACGTCTGTTACTGTATCGCCGACAACAACATCGACCATGACGTACACTGGACCGCAAGTGTTAAAACGACCACAACAACCGCCGCAACAGCAACAGCCTCAGCAGCAAAAATCGCATCAACCAAATCAACAACTACAATCACTAACAACGCCACTGCAACATTTGTATCATTCTAATAATAGTAATAATAATAGTTTTAGTATGTTCAACCATAATCAAATGAATAGCAATAGTTTTTTGAAAAAGACAACAGCTGCGCCACAGCAGGCAACAACGATTAGCACAGCCGCTACAAGTACCCTATCCTCTATTGCATCTTCATCATCTGTCGCTGCCGCCATGCCATCTTATGCCGCTTCCTCGCCCACTTCATCACTATCATCGGGCTACAGTAGCTCGAGCAGCAACAGTGGCTACACTAACATGAATTTTGGTGCTGGCAATGGCGGCCCCATGAAATATCCACAACAGTCACCATCCAATAATAGCAGTAACAACAATAATCCCTTCATGAATATTGGCAACATCTCAAATAATAACACAAAATCAGCTATGTCATCCAACGGCAATAACAGTAATACGTTCAATAACAATTTTTGCTCGTTTTTGAATGCATTCAGCAATACTGGCAACAACAATAACGGCTACATGAATCACACTCAAGGGAGCAATAATGCTGGCCAGCAACCTCACTACGGAACGTACAATTATTTCTAAATTCATGCAAGCAAAACTCTGAGATTGTCCCACAATAATAGAAAGTCGCGTTTCTATTTGACCCGACACTTGAGGGAGGGGACATCATAATGAAAATATTGACAAAGCTACAAATAATGAAAAGAAATTGATATATTCTTTTCGAACACTACTCACCATTTACATCGACTTAATAAAATATTGCAGTCAAATTTATTGAATTGTAGACATGTAAGATGACTCCTATGATAGGCTTAAATGCAAAAGAATAAAATCATATTTTATAGTCATAGAAGAATATAGTAAAAAAAAAATATTGACGTAAGATAATATAAATGTGTTCAGGAAACGCAAAACAGTTGTGAGGTAACTGGCGAGTATGGCTTCTATCCTTGCAAGTGTGAACAAACTACTAGCAAAAATGCATTCAAAAATGAGGTCTATTTTGTATATTTTTGCACCACCAAACCATACACACTCACACAAACCATTCTTATTGAGTTTTTGTTTATTTTTCTAATTTTCCCTTGTTTTACTTTGTATCGTATTTATGTTAGATGTTCTTCCATGCACAAGTTCTTTATTATTACATTATTATTAATGCAAATTTAAAATGTAAGAAGCTGAAACAAAAACAAACAAATCAGAATGCAATTCGTTTATATGAATCGCAAAAGCAAAACCTAGTCTTTAATATCCTCTTTTTTGTGGGATCGAAAAAAAGTATATGCCAACATCTCAAAAAAAAAAACATTTAAACAAACTGCAGTTTGATTTATAAGTATAAAAATCGTATTTTAATGTTAAATCATAGATAATTTCGTTGCTGTTTAATTATTTTCTTAACTTCTTGGGGTTTTTGCAATTTTGCATATTAGTTTTAAGAGACAATGAGAGAAGACTCCCTTTTCCCCGAGCATACGGTGCCGTTGCGTTTTCAAATGTTAAAGAGATCGCATTCGGCTTGTATGTTCTGTGCTATAAAATATACATATTATCACTCATTATCACATGTTTTGTATTCGATACAATAATATATAAGTGCAAAACAATATTTATAAATTTGTGACAAAAGAATAAATAATATTTATATAAATATATATATGTAGTCATACAAGAATTAACTAATACAAAATGTGAAATGAATAAACATTAAAATATATACCCTTGAGCAATGAAAATTCCAGTTACCGTCCTAAAATAGAAAAAAGCAAAAAAAATAAAAAAAAAACATTTTCTTTAAGAGCTTATAAATATTTAATCTAATTAATATAAACTATTTAAACGATACAGAAGAAATGAAATACATACGAGAGAGATTATTAAGGTAAATTGCTCAATTTTTGTGATGTTTAAAACGTTTTATATAGACTTTTCTATTTTTAACTAAAGTTGACACAAAATTTAACAAAAAAAAACAAAATCAATTTTCACACATCCCCTGGTCTGACGCCATATTCATTCAATAAGTAACATAAAGTATCTCACTCGAAACGAGAAAAAATATAATATTCATGTTATACATATGTATAAAGTACATTGTGCTGACATTTTTGCGTTCAGACAAAGCTATCCTCCCTTAAAATCAAACCACAAAAATATACTGGTAAAATAAAGCGAGCTGGACGAAGAAAAATTTCTTTGACGATTAATATCAATGGCCGAGGTGGGATGGTGTTGGTTCATCGTGTCAACGCAATAATTTAAGTTTGATGAAACGAGTGAAAAAAAATTGATTATGCTTTTCGTGGCTTACTTTTCATAAGCAAAAGTAACTGAACGAAATTTCCTAAAAATAACAAATCAAAAGTAATTAGTTATTTTGGGGTTCACTTACTATTTGATCGAAAAATATTACATAATAAATTTCAATATTCAATAAAAACAAATAATTTTGTAAGTGGTATCATTAAGATGAGAAGAAGCTAAAAACACTTGTGGAAAATCTCTAGTTTTCGTAATTGTAAGACAAATGAAAACACATGTTTTAGCTTTTAAGTTAACATAAAAAACAAAATAACAATACAGAAATCAAGTCGATTTTAAACAAAATATTAAAACAAACAAAAAATAATATTAGGATATTAGCTGTAATAATGATAAGAATCAAGTTGAAAAACCAATCGCTGTGTGATCGTAAATTTTAAGAAAATGTCAAAATGTGTTGTCAATGTAAATATGTAATACAATACCGATTAATAGCCTTAAGTTGATGAAACTAAAAAAGAAGAAACAAACTGGGTAGAATAGTTTTTTTTATAGAATTAAGCCAAACAAAACAAAAAATGAAAATTTAAATACGAAATGTTGTTGTTCATTACAAAAAAATGTCACATTCTCGCTGGTGAAAGCCGTTAAAATAACAGAAAGAAACATTTCAAAAATTAGATATCATCGTCATTATCAGTGCCCCTTAATACGATCTCAATAGAAAAGGCCGTTTCAAGAGTGTCAAAACTTATCTACACTGAAATCATTGCCGAAGTCAGTAAGTCCCGAAAGGAGGTGTTTTATCTTGCCCGATGAAGAGAGTTAATTACACAGGGATTTTTTGGACCCTTTGCTTTTATGAAAATGGGGTTGGAATATGTAATTTTCATAACACTTATTGACTGGTATTCAGCAGCTTCTTCGGAATGTAATTTTAGGAGAAAGAATTACAAAACTTGAAAAGAATGCTTAGTTAATATTATTTGTAATATGGAGTAATAAATTTTGAGCTTCTTCCCAAATATTTAAAAGAAAACGAAAAACTCAGCATCATACTGAAACTTTTAAGCAAACTGTGACGATTTTGGGTTAAACGACCATAATCTTAATTTCAAGTCTTAAAACTGTTAACTCAGATCGTAGCAATCAATCCTTGCAAGTACGGTGGAGTATCGGTTAACGAACACCTTGGATAGGGAACATTTCGTATAACGAACGATATTTTTTGATAGAAAATGTTTCGCTTGTCGAACGAAATTTCGTATAACGTATACATTTTAAGACAAATATGCATTCTTAATCCAGCCAAATATAGGCGGATTTTATGGTGTTCGTTCCTGGCGTGTAGTCTTGATACAAATAAATCACCCATTAGCAATAGGATTAATATTACTTATTCGGTTAATTTTGGAAAGGGCTCAGAGTTATGTACTATTTCCCCTGCATATGAATTTCAGTTAATTTTCATTTCGCATTCATATTGATTGTAGCTAAACTGCTTACATAATTATGTTTATGATGAATGCCCCAAAAATATCGTAACTCTGCTTGTTCTAGAATAGAGGAGAGGAATCCCTGCTAACCGCACCCTCATCATCAATGACATGTTTCATCCACCTCTAGTTACACATCAGACTGGCAATGAATTTCTTACGATGGTCCGAAATACATATTTCCATATATAATAAAAAAACGATTTATTTTAACGCTTTCAATCATCATGTTTACTTTACGGATATTATTCTAAAACAAAATGCACTAAATATTATAACCCATCGGTGATAAATTATCTACGAGGTGCTTTTCGATACTTCTGTCAAGAAGAATCGCACAGACATTTCAACTCTAGACAAATTTATAAAGAAAAACAAAATAATCAAATTAAGAATTTATAAAGATGAAATCGCATACACAGGCAGTTAATTAATAGAAATTCGACCATTTAAAATTCAAAATTTTGTTTTTAATTTTCCCCCAAATTTGCATTTTTTTTGTATCATCCAAACGTGCCTTTAGATTAAGTAAAAAAACAAGTGTTAATCCACAAACAAATTGCATTCAATCGTATGTCGTATGTAATTGAAAGAATCACGACATGAATGAAATGAGTCTGAACAAAAACAAAATGTGACCAAATTCTTTGAAAGATCAAAGTTTCCAAACTAACTTCATCTTTATTCAATATTTAAGAAAAGAAAGTGAGGTCAATAGATTTAATCTTAAGTATTTTCATCACAATCATCGACTTTAACGTGAATGATATGTTTGATCAATATTGCTCTGTCAATATTAAATGTCCCATCATTGAATCAACGGTTAGAACTACACGACACATACTCGTAAATCTTATGAAATCCTTATAAGCAGTATCATAACTTAATTTTGATTCGATCAAATATGGCCTCTATCAAAACTTAATTATTGTTATTTATAAGAAGAAAAAAAAAACAAATGCACGCGCCATAATTTTCGCGACTTCCAAATATTCTCTAGTTTATAGTTTTAAAACATTTGTGATTTTATGAATTTAAACATGCAAACATACATCTCTGCTATTCGATCGACTGGTGAATGTAGTAAACTTAAAAGCTAAACAAAAACACGGTACCTATCCATTCAGGAAGAACTGAATTCGAGTTTTGTCACTACACTTCCATTTTCTGTGATTATTATCTCTTTGGATTGCTTTTTTTTTATCAATTTAAATTTCTTCAATGTGTACCGTTATACGCCAGTTCAGCATTAGTAACAACATTTGTAGCTCTACTTTCATTTTGTTAAAATCGACGATTTCTGATTATAACCGAAGAAAATACATACAATGTGATATAAGACGCACTAACACGCTAAATATTATGTAATTATGTAGCCTTTCTAGAATTAAATGTTTGATATGTGATTAATTGGCTTCATCCTATAGACTGGAATATTTATGGTTTGACATGTGGACGTGTTGTGCCAATTTTGCAAAGATCTGAAAATATTTAATCTCCCAGCAACAATGTTTAAATTATAAATCTTATTTATTATGAAAATATCAAAAATATTTTTTTTTTTTGATAAAGTGATAAAAAATGACGAGAAAATGTGTCTAGACTATACATAAATCAGTCCACCCAGGTTTGAGCGAACGGTTAACATGAAATTTTAGCTCCACTTTGCGGCAAACTACTTCCCTTTTTCGATAAAAATTTCATAAATCATAATTTTCCTACGTATTCTCCTCAATAGACTAACTACTAATCAGAACAATTGAACTAAAGAAAAAGCCTTAAAACATAATAATTTGCCAATCGCGAATGCACTACTGTTTAGCTTTTCTAGTCGATTCATATAATTACACTAAGCTCGAAACACAATACCCTGATTCATCTTAACTTGCAAGATCGATTTCATTCATTGAATGTGACGAATTTTAAACAAACAAAAAATGCATGGTATCACTATCTTGACCAATTTAGTTATAAGAAATGACAATGCCTCGATTAAGGTTTATATTCACATAGTGTGTCGCCCAACGATATAGTAGTATGTATATGGTACGTAAATCTAAATTATAGTGTTGTTTTCTGAATTAAGCGAAACGAAACCACGCTGAGCCTTAAAGCTTTTTTTAAAATGTTCAATCCAAATATACGTGGCTTAAGCATATAGCACGATTACAAAAAAAAAATACTAAAATTGCAGTTAACTGCTTAGAAATAAATGCAAAACGCATGGTCGACGTACCATTTGAACATTTCATAAAATTAACTGTGACACACACAATGCATCAACTTCTTCCGATGAAAAAAAATATTTCCATCAATAGTATACTGACTTTTTGTGAATCTCTTTAATGTTATTAATATTGTACCGATTATTATTGTCTTTAAACTACAACTGCATCATTCATTTATACAATCGAGAATAATAATGAAGTTTTGTGATCTCAAAAAAGGAATGATTTAAGTAAACGTGAATTCTTTTTTGATAATTATGTAAGAAACAACAAAATTTTTAAATAATGCCAAATAAAATATGTAAGAGTGAAATTGTTTAGTAAAAATTTGCAAATATTTTCATTCAGGAAAAGATATCTTAGGTTCTGGAAAGTTTTCTTTATTATCTCTTCGAATGTGTAAAAACATTGGGAAACAAGACTTGAATAGTTGTTGTAGTAGCGACTCAGTTTTTTTTTTCTTTAAAATTTAATAGGTTGAATCTTGGTCTTCAAAAGTTCTATCCCTTTCCATTCGTCCTGCTGGTCACTAGGGAATTCATGAACAAAAATTCGGTTTGTTCTGCTATCCGTTCTCATAGGGAGAATTTTTGTGTTTCCGATATTTTCCGCTATGTGTCCACTATAATGCGGACGGTAAGATAAGTGTCGGTAGTGTCGATAAGAAGAACAAGAAAATTCTTCGTACGAGAGCCGATAGCGTAATGTTCCAAAAACTCTTATCCAGTCATGATGTTGTTGCTTAAATCATTAGTTTTATTCACGTTGAATTTTTTTGACTCTGCCGCTTAATTCACGTGTTACTTCCTTTCTTTTCGGATTTTTTTTTAGTAAAACAATAGATTTGATATTCAAGCCAATGTTACACGTGTGTAGTAAATTTGTGCAACCATGTTGGCGCGTGTATAACGTATAAGCGCGGCGAGAATCATTCTCAATGGTGAGAAATATTCAACTTGGTACGTAGGCCGGAATAATAAGTTCATCGGATTCACCAGATCATCCCTTAAGGAAGAAAAACCACACGAAATCGTTGTTTTTTCCAGTATGAAGACGATACGATTTGCATTAATCATCAACAGATCGATCATTAGGATTCACTGTCAGATCGAGGTTTCACAAATAGCGCTTTATCATGTTTACGTACAGTGCGTACTCGATTATCCGGACTACAGAGGAATTCGGACTAGTGGAAGCCTTTAATTTGCTCTAAATTTCGAGGAAATGGACGAATTTAATCAAATTGTTCGAAGAATCTGTTTTCTATTTTCGAAGAATTTCACTCTGTTATTCTAAAATTTTGTTTTTTTCCAAGAACAAAGAAAATTGTTGTCTTTATTTCGGACGATAATATCACTGTTATTATGAGAAAAAAGTCAGATTGGGATTAGAGAATCTCTTGAAATTCGGACTACAGAGTGTACAATGTATTCTTTGAGGTGATCCGGATTACTGGAAATTCGAGGTTTCCAGGCTTCGGATTATCGAGTACGCACTGTATATAGGAAAAATGAAAAATATAATCAGACTCCTTACTATTGGAAGAGTAGTTATGCAAAGGTCAAAAGTTGTGGTTGTTACTATCGTGAGGCACTTATAGGGTTTGCGAGATTAGGTTTAGATTGCAAGGGAATGAAGTACTTATCCTACTAGATTTTGCGTTTACATACACACAATACTAAAGTACTCATTCTTAGTCATTACTATATATTGTGAACAATTAATTCTTCTCTGAACTTTCTCAGGGCTCATCTCCGTTCCCTCGGTAAGGTCCTTTCATTTCGCTTCTTCATGTGAGACAAATATTTCCTTGAATGACACATGTAAAGTGTCCAATGGTATTCTGTACAAAGTTGAAAGTTCTCTTGAAACAACATGTGGCTGTATAACATCCAATCTAGGTCTAAAGAAGCTGGTAAACGTCGACTTAAAATGCTCATCGTTGGCTGTAAAGAACTGACCAAATTCGTTTTAAATGAAATATAATATGTACTGATGAGGCCGCCAGCCCAAAATCCACACCAAACAGTGACTTGCATTTGACCAGTTTGGAGACGACGTTTGTTGATATCGTCCCAGTGTCACAACTTTGCTACATCCTCATTGCTAAAAATGATATTTCGGAGAAACATTGCCCGGACAGAAAACTACGATCTTGTCATTTGCACGTGTTGATGGAACGCTATATTCGCTCATGTCCATTTGGCAAAACACATTGGCTATGTCAACACATGCGCGCTTTCGTCTTCCCTATCGTCTTCAAGCTCCGTTTCCACTTTCAACATTGAACTTGTCATTGATTGCGTTAAGGGATCAGAAGAGATGAATGCCTCATTCTATCCACGTCTGTTCATTATTTTTCGTTACAAATGTGTCGCGGCTTTGGTCGGGACGGGTAAATGATAAATCCTTTCGTTAATATTAAGCATAGATGGTGAGTTGTTGAATATTCAACATTTGCAATCGCATTCAAGAATGAATGCCTTTCTTCAATGGCACAGCCATCTCAAGTTGTCATTGATTGCGTCAAGGGATCAGAAGAGATGAATGCCTCATTCTATCCACATCTGTTAATTATTTATCGTTAGATATGTGTCGCGGCTTTTGTCAGGACGGGTAAATGATAAATCCTTTCGTTAATAGTATGCATAGATCGTGAGTTGTTGAATATTCAACATTTGCAATCGCGTTCAAGAATGAATGCCTTTCTTCAATGGCGCAGCCATCTCAATTGTCAAAATGACGAAGACGAACGGAAATTGAAAGTGTCTAGATAGGCTTATTGAATAACACACAATTCCGTCGCCATCGTTAATATGTTAGGCACGAAAAGGTTGTGAGAACAGTGAAATAAAAAACGCGAGAAATATTTATTTTTAGTGGATTTTCGCGTGTTTGAGACCCGTACATTTGTACATCATTTTGACGTGTTTACAAAGGCAAACACCCGGGCTTATTTCCCCAGTTTCTCTTGCTGCTTCCCGGCTTTGTAATATACATAGGTGGCTTTGCTATAAACCGTCAATGTTCGGAGGTTCC
Organism: Microchrysa polita; assembly: GCA_949715475.1. Taxonomy (NCBI): domain Eukaryota; kingdom Metazoa; phylum Arthropoda; class Insecta; order Diptera; family Stratiomyidae; genus Microchrysa; species Microchrysa polita. Next base: position 84,053,923 of record OX454418.1, on the reverse strand, counting down.
TTGTTGCCTATATTGGCTGGAAAAATCTCCTGCTATTTCTCTAAAAACCATGTCGCATTTAATCACCGAAAACCCACCGATGTGTTTCATAATGAGTGAATTAATTAATGACTGTCACGATGACTTCAATCTTCACGTCGGATAGGATCTTTGCAATCAAAATCTGATGTATACCTTTTTTGTTGCGATAACTGGGCGATAATCGCCTAAATTGCTTCGAGCAAATCGAACCTTTAGTTTGGTTCAAAGAATTACTATCTAAATGGAATGGCAATATAGCTGTCATCCCATATAAACTGCGTGGTCCGATTTGAAAAAGCGGTGGTCCCTATCTGTCAAGTGTTATTGTGTATCTATAAAATGTAATAGTCGTATCCAAGTTTCAGTGCGAAACAATAGTAAAAAACACGAATGGTCCCTACCTGTCAGATCTATTCTAATGAAAAATTGACCATTAGTCAACTCAACGGGCCTTTCCTTTGTTTTTTTTATTCAATGGTTTGGTAGCAACTCAAAATAATTTTTATAATAGATTTTGATATATGATAACGGCTCTGCAACAACTAATAGAAAATGTGCTGCAAATAAAAACTTAACGGTTGTTACAGAAAAACAGTAACTGACTACAAAAGTCGCCGTTTCATAGTTGTCAAACTATTAGACAATTAGATATGCAGTGCGTGTAAATTATTTGGCTAACAACCCGTGGATATTAAGCAATCAGTAAGTTTGATTGTCTGTCGTGGTGTCTTGCCGTTTTCAATCAATGGTGCAATTAAGTATTTGTATGCAAGTTTTATTGTTAAGCATACATCTTTACCAACAACCTTTGTTTTTTACTTTGTTCTTCCCTCTTGCTTCAATAATAATATTTATAATTCAGTTTAGTTTATGTATCCGAAAACAATTGTGTTGTGAAATCGATTAAGTTATCTATAATGACAAACTGGTGTACTGTATTTTTTTTTGTCTTTAGTCTGAAATGTGCACATATTTTTTGTTACCTAAGGAAGAACAATATAATTATTTATTTTACTTCGAAAAAACTTGTAGGTTTAATAGAAAGGAAATATATTTTCTATATTAAGATATATTAATTACAAATCATCCAATTTTTAACATCCAATAAGAGCTTTGCAAATAAGGACGTGTTCGTAATTTTTCCTTCTAGAAAAGCTATGATTGAAACCTATTTTATAAAAAAAAATGTTTGCAGAGAAACGTCGGAATTTGAATTTTAATAAGTATCGATTCAATCATCAACGAAATTTCGCGAAGGCCGTTTCCGTGCATTCCATGAAAATACTCAAACTGTGTAATTTGGCTCCATTTAACAAATCCAAAACAAAATCACAAAAACCTACGTATTCTATGGACACATTCTATTCTATGTACATATCTCAATCGAGACTATGATCCGAAACGAAACGTTGAAAATTCATCTTTAATATGTTTCCTCGACTAGAAAGTCCTTCAATTGAGCTAACGAATTTATTATTTGTTAATTATTGACAATATCAATTTATCGATCAATATAATTCCGTTACCAAAACGCGCATTCCAATTTGTTGTCTAATATAATGTACGTGTAATGTTTAACTTGCATTTAATTGTCCTTTAAAATTGTTTGGAATATGGCCTGCTATTCAAATTAATTTGGAATATATACTCAATTCATCTGATTTACTTCGCAAATTGTTGTCCATGTGTAACTAATTTTAACAGAACTAAATCTAAAAAATGCAAGAAACAAAATTTTTCACAGTGTTCAATCCTCAACAACCTTTTATTCAAGCTACTACACCACACCAAGGATAACAGAACTGTTTAAATGAAAAGTGCACAGAAAATAGAATATTAAACAGCGAGAGAGAAACATGCCTTTGTATTTAGCGTATTTTGGCTCATGTCTATATGCAAAGTATTGTAAGTTTAACTTTAAAATGTCCGACTGTAAAATCGGGTATGCAACATATAAATGTAGTTCTTATGTAAACCATGATAATTGTAAGCTAATATGTACACAGTTTTAAGTAAATGCACTTATCCCATTGATGTGCATATATTTCAACTCGCCATTTCGCTTTTTTTCATTCACCTGCCTCTAGTTAGGTAAGTCATATCCTATATTGTTGTAAAAAAGATTCAAATCTGATGCTGTTGTCTTTTTCAAACAATATAAATTCTTGATCAAACATTCTTTCTTAATGAAATCGTTCTATAAAAATAAAAACGAAAAATAAAATCCAAAGACTTCATGCAAGACGTATAAAATAATGCAATGTGCATATTCGCGCTGCTTGGTTCTAGTAATTTTTAAGCTAAATATTGTGAACTTAACTAAGGGTAGATCGGGTAGATAAACTCGAAACAGATACAAAACAAATCATACAGTTCGTTCTTAAGTTCAACAATATTTCAATTATCATTAAACTTTAAGAAGAAAATCCAGTAATAAACTATGTAGTCGATAAGTTTTCGAATTGAATTTCTTTTATGATAAATTGACGATACGAATTCATATAAACAATGGTATTTAACTATGTGTATGTGTAATAAACTTATTAATTGCAATTTAAATGAAAAACTTACACACATGAGATTGCCAAATGGAAAAAATTAACATATTGTGAAAATTACTACGACTATAATAGCCAATCTAATCTTATCTAGTATATAATACATATAAACAATCGGAACAAATCTTTAGATTCTAAATAATTTAGACACAAACTTTTTAAACATATAAGTCCTGCTATGTATTTTGTTACTTAAATGTGCTAAAATTTACCGTGTATAAGCTAAATGAGATTTTACCATCCATCCGAAAGCTGTGATGATAATAATCGGCTGCAAATGGATACGACACTATTAAAACTCAAGACTTGTCGATTTATCAAAAACATTTTAGACATCGCCAAACAATAATTTTACTTTAGATAATTTGTAATGCCAAATATGGTGGCTTGATACAAAAACTCAATTAATTGTTTAGCCGATGCGAAATCATTTGTTAAAATTGTATTAACGCACATTTTAATCAAAGCTCGACTTCCACTCATTCTTAAAATCAAACTGAACATTTTCGTTAAATTTGTATTAGGCCATGCAATAAACTTATGTATCATTTTGGTATTTATCTTGAGGAAATTAAAAGAAAAGTCACATGAAAAAGTAATCTTTATTCAGAATTAAATTTAGCTATACAATCCCTACTCCTCAGTATAAGTGAATATAAAATATAAAAACGGTGAAAAAAAAACACTAAAATGAAAAAATATTTATTTTTTCAATATAGTACAAAGTTGTGCCTTATTTGTTTGAATAGAAAATATTAAAATAAAAAAATTAAATATAAAAAGTGGTAATTGCAGTTGTGTTTTTACTTTGACGATAAAAACATGAAATATTTTGTGTTAGCGAGATGAAGTTTAATTTATGAATTTTTCATTACGTCTCTGTCCTGCTTTCTCAAAAATGCGTTAAAATCAATTAAAAAACAAAACCAAAATCAATCATAAAGAAAAACTTAATTCAGTTTCTTGAAAAAAAATGTTTCAGTTTGTTTTAGATATTTTTTCTATTGCCTTCTTTTAAACGCTAGACCAAACGTATAATAAACGCAAAACATAAACTTACAATAATAAATGAGCAGCCCGTGAAATGCATTCATATAACGGCTGCATAATCTGTGAATTATTAGTGAATTTGTATATGTTAGATAAAAGAAAGAACCAGTGAATAAAACGTAACATTTTTGTCCGATTAAGGCACATAATAGATAAGTTTGTAAAAGTAGGACAAAATTAAAAGCTGTATAATTAAAACAAACAAACATCCCATTAAAGAAAATACATTCTTGGTGTAAACAAAATGTTAAAGTAAATTAGAAACAACTAGAATTAAAAACACCCGATCAGATATTCTTTACAAAACAGATGCTAGGTAAATATCTATGTTAAAAAAAATGTCCAAAAATTGCAATTCACAAAGTGTATTTAAAGAAAGAACACGTCACGTAAAATCAAAGCATAAATAAATCATTATATTAATTAATTAATAACATACTTTAAATATGCATAAGAAAAATGGAAAACACTATCAATACTAACATTTACTACATTATATTATATATAGTTAATTAATACATACAACTAAAAGGAAAACATTTAATAATGATAATATGTAATATTAATGTGAAACCCAACAACAACAAAACATAATATTTGAAGAGCATAAATTTGAGACTGTTTTCTCCAATGTGATAAATTACTTTATGTAAAGGCAAAAAAAATATGAAATATTAATTTAAAAGCCGTAGTGTAAAATAAAAGTACATATTTATTGTAACAAATTGACGTGTTTCATTTCTTCTCTTTTTTAATTCTTCAGCCAATCTTACTAAAAAAAAAAGGTTTTTTTTCTTGTGGCGAAAAAACGTAAAGTTGGCTTCATATTGGAGTTTGCCGAACCACGCGCAAAACTCTTCAAATGGAAATTTCATTGTAGGTACACCGTCAAACACATGTTGTTTCACATCAATACAAACGAAGCATGCTACTTATATTCATTGCTGCACATCCATCGAACGAACCCCGAACAAGTTGTTCAATAATAATTATGTATTATAGTTGATTGGCTTTTCATCAACAAGATTTCTTGGTTCTTGAATAGGATATTTTTTGCACAACTATATAAAATTCGACTACAAAGTAAACATGTTTTAGAAAAATTACACTATTTGACTTCTACTAAATTGCCCACAGTAGCGGATCCTAATAATGAAAAGGAAGGCATGATTTTTTTCCTGACAATAGGACACTCGGTGTACGTATAAAACGGAAAACACCCGGCAGGCCAAACATGAACAATACACGTCTACCGGCACGTGAACAACAAATGATAAACAAAAAACAACAACAATGAAACTACTATTGTTTTTATTATGAATAGAATCGTTTTTTTACCTTGCTATATTCGTCAAGTCTCTCTTTCTCTCGCAATAGACGCAGCCGCTCTCCATATAAAAACTGATTGCAAAAGACCTCCAAACCAAAGTAATAATCATAAAAAAACGCGGTATAGTCGACAATAAGAGAAAGTGGAAAGATTTTCCTGAAACAACAGAAAATACGACAATGGAGAGGAACAATACAAAATTGTTTGTGGACGCTTTATGTTGGGATATGCTGTTGTAAAAATCGTTGTCATGTAAAGGAAGGAATAAGCCTTTTTTTTGTCGTCCCCATACATTGAAGAGGTGCATTGGAATGTGGGTGAACCTATGTATATATTCACTTATCCTAAAGGATAGTGCATGAATATGCGTTTATAAATTTATTTTTTTATTTTAAATTGGTTCTAATTGTTCATCATTTTTATACACAACTTCATTTGGGAAGCAACACAGTGTCAGAACACAACTTACATTTCTCTTCTTTTTTTAATTGCATTTATGAATAAAAACGAAATTGAAGTTTAATTAAAAAAATAAATTAATGATCCACATTCGTGACTTCTACTTCATGTCCTTTCATAAATTCTAAAATCAATGCCGGATGGGCTATAAAGGCCGGCGCAGACGAGCAGACTGGTTCGACGACGAATGCAGGGCCTCGATTGAGGCGAAAAATGAAGCCTATCGCCAATACACACAACGCGCATCCCGAGCCAAGAAAGAAAGATATAACGAGCTTCGGCGAGTATCTAATAAGTTAATTAGACGTAAGAAACGCAAACATTTTGACGAGCAGTTACAGCAAATAAACCAAAGATTAGCCAGTAAGAACACTAGACAGGCGTACAAACTTATAAATAATATTAAGAACGGATATCAACCCAGGACAAGCCTATGTAAGGACAAGGATGGTAACATCATCAGCGACATCGAAATCGTCAATAAACGATGGGCCTCGCATTTTGAAGAGCTCCTCAATGCATCATCAACATCCCCCGCGGAGCTAGCTCTTGAGCAGTTAGCCGAACCAGGCCCTCCCGTTCTACCCCCAACAGTAGAGGAGGTGAGTCTTGCCATACAGTCGCTCCAAAATAATAAAGCGCCCGGCGCTGACGAGATCCCAGCAGAACTGCTGAAGCATGGTGGAACGTGCCTGACCAACGCTGTACATGTGCTACTGCTGAAAATATGGAACGACGAGGTAATCCCCGAAGATTGGCGCAAAAGCATAATCTGCCCAATCCACAAAAAGGGTGACAAGCTGAAGTGTGAGAATTACAGGGGCATATCATTAGTTTGTACGGCCTATAAGATTTTATCAAAAATTCTTGAAAAGAGAATCAATCCGTACGCAGAACAAATCATTGGCGAGTATCAAGGCGGCTTCAGTCCTGGTCGTTCAACGACCGATCAGCTTTACACAGTGAAGCTACTACTCCAAAAGTGCTGGGAATACAACATCGACGTATACCAAATCTTTGTCGACTTCAAGCAGGCATACGACAGTATCGATCGAAGTGTACTGTACAACATTATGCTGAATTTTGGTATACCGGCAAAGTTAGTGCGACTCACAAGGATGACGATGACTAATACCGTCTCGCAGGTCAGAGTGCAGAATCGACTCACTGACCTATTTGAAACTCGTACTGGACTCAAGCAGGGCGACGGGCTGGCGCCGACGCTCTTCAACCTTGCTTTGGAGTATGTAATTCGAGCCATGAATATGGACAGCAGCGGAACGCTACTCATCAAGTCGACTCAATTAGTAGCGTACGCCGACGATATCAACATCATGTCTCGAAGGTTGGGTGATGCAGAAAGCCTCCTGCATAACCTCAATAACGCCGCAAAGGAAGTTGGACTACATATCAACGAAAGCAAAACAAAGGCCATGATGCAATCGAAAACAAGGACGCCAGCAAATTCAAGCATCACAGTGGGGGACCTTAATATCGAGTATGTAGACAACTTCAACTATCTGGGTTGTAACTTATCAAAGGACGCCAACGAAACCGACGAAATTAAGCGACGGATACAACTAGCCAATAAGACATATTTCTCGGTCCTCCCTATAATTAATTCGAAACTTGCGCACAGGAACACGGAGCTCCGCGTGTACAAAACGATCATCCGACCCGTGCTATGTTATGGCTGCGAAACATGGACCCTTACCCAAACCTCCGAAATTTTGCTAGACCGATTCGAGCGAAAGGTCCTTCGGAGAATTTTCGGGGCCGTTCGCGAGCGAGACCAATGGCGTATCCGATACAACCATGAGTTGTATCATTTGTACGATGAGCTGGAAGTATCGAAAATCATGAAGCTTCAACGTCTGCAATGGGCGGGGCATGTACAACGGATGGACGACAATCGCATGCCAAAGAAAGTTATGAACGCACAACGAATTGACGGAGCGAGGTTGCGGTGGACGACCGAGAGCTCGCTGGGAGAACTCCGTAGGTGAAGACGCCCACCAGCTGCTGGGCTTCCGAAACTGGAGGACAAGGTCACGTAACCGCGACAATTGGAGGTCAACGATTCAGGCGGCCAAGGCCCGACGTCGGGCTATCGTGCCACATTGATGATGATAATGCCGGTTGTCTAAAGCAGGGTTCGGCGAACACCGCGTTAAGGATTTTGGCCGTGTTGCTGCCTTAGAAGTTTAAGCGCGGTTTACATAATTCGCGTAAATGGTCGAGTAGAATACGTTACACTTTACATATAAACTAGTCTACCACCGTGCTATAGTCGCCCCAATTCGACTGTTTTCTAGTCGGTAGAGTCAAACTATACTCTACATTTACACGAGCAGAGAGGAAAGATTCGTCTTTTGACACTGGCAAAATTCTATACTCTACAATTTACTCGGCTCATGTAAACCGCTATCTATGACCTGAATATAGTTTCTACTGTGATGGACCATTCTTACTAATACGAAGTTTACATATAACGGTTGACTATCTAACAAAGCAACAAAAACATTGTTTTTGGACGGTGTATGTAGCATGCTCAAAAAATGATTTGAGTTATCCACCACTCAGTGGCGTAACGTACGTTGTTCCATGTGTTCAGCGGAACACGGGCCCCCAAGCCAGATGGGCCCCCGAATGCGAAAACATAAAAAAAATCTTTCGTTGAGTCTAACACTGTTGCCAGATAGACCTCGTGACCTTCCCCCTAAACGAAACTTGATTTTCTCCTGAAATGATGATCTACCCCCTCAATTTGGTATAAGGGCAGAAAATGACCAAAAAGCTGATATGAGAACTGTTAGTCTATTGACCGAAATGGCTAAGCACGGTTACTAAGATCGTTCAATAAGGCTTAAGTCAGAGAGTATTTTTTTAACAGAGACTCGAGAGATCAGGAAACAGATCCCTGCCGATTTACTAGTGAGTGCAGATACCTAGATTAGCCGTTTCCCCTACGTAAAGCGTCTTTGGAGAATCTCTACCACAAATCTAATTTCAGTGGATTTAGTTAGTATTTGGGCATAACATGCTAGTAGTCGTTTAACTTGGCAGAATCAGAATAGTCAAAACTCTTCAGCTAGTTGATGTGATCTTCATATCTAGGACAATCGCTTTTAGGCTAGGATCAACGACAGTTTCGAGACAGGTATGCAGGGGCACTCCTTAAGGTGGTTTGTTTACGTCTCTTGGATTTCGTGATAAATGGATGATCTCACAAGTTCTCCGCAGTAATTTTTCAAATTTTATTTTTACTAAAAAAAACCGTTGAAACATGTTGCTAAAGCCAAAAATGTTTGTTGGTCTTGTAAATTTTTTGACTGTTTCAATGTGAGTTAGGTTCTGTAATATTTCCTGATGAAAAAAAAATTTAGATTTCGAACACAAGAAAAAAATGAAAGGCGGCTTATTTGTAATTTTTAGAGTTTTTTTGAAATTTTTTTTTTTTCAAAAAACCCTTAGGAGTTTTTACATTGGTACTTAATTATTTTTATTTTTTTATGTGAAAACCTACTTATTTAATCAATTTTGTCCGTCCGTCTGTTCACTAAATAACTCGCGAACGGTTGAACCGATCATCATGAAATTTGGCAGGAATGTGTAGAATGGTAAGAGTCTTTGGCACGAATACCTTAGATTAGAAGTTGGTAGGACAAAGAATAACAGGAGTTGAAAAAAGAGAGATATCGACGAATTTCCGAAGTAGGACGAAGTTTATTGTAAACTTGCTGTTACCAACATCCAAATTGACGGTTGTTTCTGACGACTCTGTGAACTGATCGGTGAAGATGGTCAGATGACCCTTTAGGCAATTTTGTGGCGAGTTCGGCGACACCTCAATCGTGTCGCTCCGCCAAAGGATTGCGGAGATATCGACGGATTTCCGAAGTAGCACGAAGTTGATTGTGAAATCGCTGTGGCCTACATCCAGGATGTATGTACGCAAAAACGTAGTCACCTTGAATATAATTTATCGGATTTACACTGTATTTAATTTAGTGACAACTAAATATTCCCATTAAATTCAAATGTTGTCGATGAAAACTTGATTGCAAAAGGTGTTACTCATACAAAATGGAACTTCGATTTACCGCCACTTCCTTTGAGATTTTAAAATTTTCTCGGTCTTTAAACCTTCTCCAGCGTAAGATGGATTAAACAAAAAAGAATCATCCAAATCGGTCCAGCGGTTTTTGATTGAGCATATGCGTGACAAAGAAATCACGTTCTATTATTATATCTATATATGTATATAAAAGAAAGTCGTGTTAGATACACCATTTATAACTCGAGAACATCTGGACAGATTTTCATGATTTTGGATTTGTTGGATTAACATGAAACATGCAAAAATTCACACTGAGCTAAAATTCCCAATGGGGTCTTTTCGCCTATTTCTGCGTGTATTTCTTTAACATATGAGCGGATTTTAGTAAATTTCTTCCACAGGATTGGTTTCTACCCAAAGTAACAGGAGAACTATCGAGACATATGAAAAATGCGTGCACGCTTCGAATGCGTTCAATTTAGCTTGCACTGCTTCCTTAGTTTTAGCGTTCCACCACCATGTTTCTTTCTTCGTGTGGACCTTTCGAAACTCCTAGGTGCATTTTCCGCCTCACCTACTAGCATTTCAGCGAAATTATTCCACATTTGTGTTGGACTGTGCTCGGTGCAGTTGGTGTCGTTTTGAAACCACTCCGTCATTTTATCAATGAATGGATCTTCGTTTGTGAGATTGTACCACTTCATTTTTTTCGACCGGCATGGGAGTTCTTCTGTTTATTGCTCCTCCTACTTTCAAAATAAATGCTGACAGGAGCAATCGTTGTTGACTAACCACAGATTCACCCAAGATCAACTTGGAATGAATTCATCCACAAGACAGAAGTCTACGGCGCACGGGGATACACATAATGTACCTATAGATATTGGACCCAGTTCGTATAAGATATTACAAAAAAAAATTTAAATATAGATGACAACCTCTTTTACTACTAAAATATTATTATAGATAATACCGAATACAGAGGTAGGGACAAATGATAATAATGATAACTATAGTTCGCTAAAACAAAAGACAATCGACTATACATATTGTTCTCCATGGTTAAACGAATGTACTACAACACATGTCTGCGCTCGTATAGTTCGACTGACGATAATTCCTTCTATTCAGTAATTTCCCATACAACGATTATCTATGACTCTTATTTACAGAAGAAGCGAATAAGGAACACCAACACATACCATTATCATCAGTCCTTATTCCGTAGCATCACACCACAATCAGCTACTAACGCAAATATAGAGTCAGGCAAGCTAGCTTGAATATAATGTACTGTACGTCTTCCGTACGTGCATAATCTCTCATAGAAGAGAGAATCCTTTCAGTTTAGTTTAGAAGAGACATAAAGACGAACAGTGTGCCTTCAATAGCACAGAACATTGTAGAGATCTTAATGCATTCAAAGTCAAAATCCCAAGTTTTTACGAAAGATGTCCTTTGTATTACTGCTTACTGCAGGCTACTGCTATCTTATGTGCTGTATAAAGGAGAAAGGTCCGTTAGAGAATTGTTATGGGTTTTCCTTACAATAGAGTTTATGAATATGTCAGGGATTCTGTTCAAGTGAATCATCGATCAGTCATCTAAGTATTTAAACTTTTGTTCCAAAGATAATATTCTGTCTTTAGTTCAGAAAAAGGATTGTGATTGTGTGTAGTTGAGTTGAACTATCTAATCTACCAAAAAAGGTTATGATTATATTCTTCTTGACGAGAAATATTTATGAAATTATATGAATTCCGCCCATATACTGATTTAAAGGATTTAAATTCTACAATAACTGTTAATTACATTTTCTTCATTATTATTTGTATTCATGTGAATGAATGTCGGTTTTCAGGACATCATCGACTATAAAATGCATTGGTTGGGAAACAATATAACCATTATTATCTTTTATCAGGATAAATTTAATGAACTCAACAAAATAGATGAATTTGTTGTGTTGTAATTATTATTGTTGTTGAAACAATGGGCCTTTGTACAAAATGCATTCTGAACTGGAATCATAATGGTGGAATATAATATCATATAATAGAATTTTCGGACGAAAGGAAGTTAAATACTGATTTATCGGGAAAGCCGTTCAAAAGTGCTCATGGCCAATAATATGTAGATGTATAACTATAGAGTAGCATTCCACCGAAATTCAACAATAGATAATAATAAATGAACATGAGCGCTATAAAACAGAATATGCATATACATCTGTACTACGAATACCTACTCATCGTCCAGTATATTCAGAGAATCATATTTACAGGGTGGCCCACGTAAAACTATACTATTTGAACATAGCATAACTTTTTTGCTTATCAATATTTTTTTTTTATTTTGAGGAAAAATATCGCAAAGTCGAGTCCTTTCCACACGGAGAGAAATTCTCGTAGTAAATTTTACTAAAACGAGTAATAACATTTACTAAAATTTGAAAAATGAATATTCATTACAGAATCAATAAGATTTTATCGTTTTTCGATTTTTTTTTTATGTTGTGAACTTGACATGTTGGCTATTTATACAAATTTAAATACGATGTAATAAAAAAAAGTTACTACATTATATTGTTGTAGAATTTAATTGCAAATGCAATAAATTTTCAACCAAAATCTAGTTTCCTTCAAATTTAGTGAAAACTAAATGTCATAAGAATTATTAGTTTTTATTAAAAAAAATCAGTGTGGTACCTTGACGAGCCGTTCCGATATTTAAATTGGAGGAATTTCGTTCATTCATTCGTGGTAAGTAAGTAAATAATTATAATATTCACGTTTTTAGTTTTTATAAATACAAATATTATATTATTACAGGAAGAATATTTGCGATTCGGCCTTCAAAAAATATTCCGCAGATGCAGTTTGATGATACATATGTACTTCATTTGCAAATTGTTTAACAAATAGAAAAATCAATGAAAAGGTAATTTATATTAATAATAACAACAATTAATTATATTTTGAAGTGCAGTACGCACTATATAGTCAAAATCCTCGATACCTTAAATTTCCAGCAATCTTGGTCACTTCAAAGATTGCATTGCTGATTACTATACATACTAAGTTGATAAGATATAATAACGCTAAGATTTAATTTTAATTAATTGAATTTTTATTATTCGTTTTAGGAAAGAACATAATTTCAATAATGGAACGAAACTCTGAGTACACAGCAAACAGATTCCTGGAACAATTGATTTGACACAGATCAATTGACCTCACTAATGTGAATTGCAGTCAATTTCACTGTATGCATTCGGACTAATTTTATTACAGCTTACTTTTAGATTTAAGTAACAATTCTTTGCAATTAGTTGCGAGTAATATTGTAATTATGTACCTTTTTACATTGTATATTTGTGCAAAAAAAAACCTCCTTGAAAATAAATGGATATCATTAAATATAAGTTCGCGTTTTTATTTACTGTAGCCAAAACATTAAATACGCATTGCACTAAAAATTTATATTAATTAATTTAAAAATTAAATTTAATTATCTGTAATGAAATTTTTAGTATGGCTACCTTTAACTATTGTCAACGCTGAATTTTACACTGTTGTAGTAAACTTTCATAGAAAGCGAATGTTAATTTTATTACAGTGTAATAGCATTTTTCACAACACGAGTAGTTAATTCTACTACAAATGCGATGGTGTCAAAATTCATTGCATTTCTGTAAAATTTACTACCGATTTTGTAAAATTTCACTATTTTTTCTCTCCGTGCAGCGTATGCTCCATTACTTTTGGCAATGTCTCTGGCTGTATAGCCGTGAATTAATATCGGATATTTTCTTTAAGTGCCGCAATGGTTCTGTTTTTTTGCATAAACTTCTTATAAGTAACCCCATACAAAAATTGGCAGGTGTTAAATCTGGAGATCAAGCAGGCCAGTTTATTGATGCTCCACTTGAAAAAATTCTTGTTCCGAATAGTTCACATAAAATCTATTGTGGCTTGGGCGTAATGGCAAGGTGCTTCGTCTTGCTGAAACCACATGTTTGGCCTGTTCTGAGCAAAGCGTTGGTTCAATATTTCTCGATATCGCTCTCCATTAATTGTCAGCGCTTCACCACTCGCATTTTCAAAAAAAACGGTCCGATTATGTCCTGTGATCCCGCGTCAGAGAGTGCATATTTCCGAATTTAAACCTCGATAATTCAATTATCTGTGCTAATTTATCCTCGAATTTATTAGTTCGTCAATTTTCTTATTGAATGTATTGAAAACGAGGTTTTCCGTAAGAATTGGTTACCTGCTGTCTAAGGTCAACAGACTGTTTACAAATCTAGTTTATTTTCCCAAAATTTGAAAAAAAAATTGTTTGAAACAAACAAAAAAGTTAAGGCTAATTTAGATGGGGAACTTCGCAAAAAAGACACTTTCTCTGGTTTATTTTCTCAAAATTTCAAACATATTAGTAGACAAAAAAGTTATGCTATGTTCAAATCGGATACTTTTATGTGGACCACCCTGTATATGTATATGCCATACATGATTTTCCAAAAATTTAGAGAAGGCTTCCGGAATTTCTCTACATTTTTTAGCTGCTGGTTCGCTATTGTTGAGATTTATTAGTCAACCGGAAAATATTTCGCGGCGTGACTTTTGAACAATAGCATTAATGAGTCCACTATAGAATTGCTGAATGCATTTTTACTCATATTCAGTATTACGTTCTTCATTATTATTATGAAAAGAATATTTTGTTTTGGAAATAATTTGGCGTCAGTTGAGTTGTATTTTAAAATTTTTCCTTTTTTTTTGGCTCACTTATAAAACAATAGCAAAATTTGGAAGCTATAAAAATGTCAACTGTTAAAAAATAAGTGAAAGGAAGAAGTATTGTCTCGTAAGATATGATTATGTATTTTGAATTCGTAAATGTTTATTTCGGACATCACTTGCTTGTTGATAATAACTAAGCTTCAAAATTTCGTAGATCAGTCTCTACGGCGCATCCTACAAATCCGCTGACCGGAGATTATTTCGAATGATGATCTCCTTAATGTCACAGGGCTGGATTGGATAGGCAGTTCTGTCAAAAGGCAAAAGTGGCAATGGATAGCTCATACCCTCCCAAGTGGGACAAAAAATATAACTAAACAAGCCCTAGATTGGAACCCACAATAAGCGAATGCAAGACGCCGTGTTGGATGACCAAGAAACACGTGGAGAAGATCGATTGATAGCGAGGCTGCTTCATTAAACAAGAGGTGGTCAGACCTAAAGAAGACCACAGAACAAAACGAGGTGGAAAGCAGGCGTAGTTGATGCCCTATGCTCCACAAGGGGTTAATAGAAACCAGAGAAAGATTTATTTCCTTAATCGATACAAGGATAGTGTTCATTCCAAACTTATTAAAATGTTTGAGCTTTTCCTAAAAAGCATCGCGCTAATTACCATACTAAGGACATGAACTTATCGTTGGCATATGCATAGACATAGACACAATGATAAGTCAGCTATGGGTAAGCAATTTATGAGACATTTATCAAATTATCCCATATATTTTGTATATACATATTTCAACCATATCCTATTCGGAAGTTCGTCTCCTATCAACAAACCATAATGCGTTCGTTCATTTACTACAGAAAAGCAATAAACATCTGTACGTGCAAATTTGAGAACTTACTCCCCCTAAACGATTAAACGAATGTTCCTTTAAAAACGTAAATCATGCACTGTCTGTACGTAGAAGGTATTCATTGCATGAGTTATTATACGTAATTTGCAAAAATAATCTAACTGTTGTATGCGTAATACAGTCAAACCTGTTAATCGGACCACTCTATAATCGGACCACCTTCTAATTGGACCACCCTTGGTCAATTTTATTTGGTTTTTCAAACAAAATAACCGTTATAAACGGACCACCTCTTAATCGGACCATGGACCACGATCGGTGACTCCAATTAGATGGATCAGTACTAGACGTACCTCCACAATCGGACCAATCACTGGATAAATCTCCAAAATCGGACCAAAACTTCAAATTGATTCTTACTTGAGCAGTACGAGGAAATTTTTGACCAACAGACAGGCAACGTGGCAAGACATTTTGTTGACTAAAAAAAAATCTTAGAAATTTCGTTACTACATTCACTTCATTCAGTTCTGATTACAATGATGAGCTATATTATTTCCTATGACCACGGGAAATTTCGTAGACAGCATCAACCATTGGATCAGTGTTGGGTAGATGAAGTGGTGAGACAATTCTGGAGTTTCTAAGACAAGAAGATGCAAGTGAAGTTAAAGGGAGGATTGCTTGAACCATTAACCATGACTTTGATTATAGAAACGCTTGATAAAATATTGAAGAATATTCAAAATTTCGGTGGAACTGAGTGTAGGAAGAATTTATAATAAAAAAAAATCACAAAGGAGTTACGCTGTTGAGCGGTTTCAAAACATTAATTGCATAAGACATAGTTGACCTTTTTACAAGTCCAATGTTCATGAATAACGTTTAAACATGATTTCATTAACTTTTTGTACTTTTCTGGCATCCCTTAGTAATCGGACCACCTGCTAATCGGACCAAATTTGATCGGTCCCGTCAGTGGTCCGATTAGACAGGTTTGACTGTATTTGTTAGTTTATTGAAAAAATCTAGATTTTCTAAACATTTATATACAGGTCCAGAGTGTCCCAATAATGAAGTTCCAGTTAATAATATCTGATGTTGCAAATTGGCAAATATACACACATACTTATTATGATCTACGTATCTAAATTAAGATTACACAAAAAAATGTTTAATAGGTTCCAAAGTTAGGGTATTTATCTCATTTAGCTGGCACCCTCTCTATATTACCACCAGTAAAGACAATAGAAAACAATACGATTACAAAATTGTAAAATGAAAATGAAATGAATTTAACTCAAAATGTCCTTTGATCCCAACCAGAAATCTAATTGCTTCTGACCATATCCATTGTGTATGCTTTAGGTTGCAAAATTAGATACGCATTGAAATCAGAGAGTGAATTGAATTGTGTCCACATAATTGCGAGAGTATGGAAATTTTGTCTGCAGTGCGAGGTTACAAAAGAAATTAACTCACGTAATTAAGCTATGTTGATAAATTTGCAATTTTAATTCCTTTTATTCAGTCTTTCTATCAATGAAAAAATATATGTATTTTGTATTTCGCCGCAATATGCACCATGTGCCTGTAATGTATGTAATATTTATAAAGTGGGTGCGGTCATACAAAAAAGCAACCCTGTTGCGAAGGATATTTCATTCAGTTTGTCTATGTCGGGGCTGTCGACCGACGACATCAATGATGAAAATAAAGAGTGTCTACAGCGAGCTAACAGTCGCATAGTATGTACATATATACGAAATTAACGCTATTCATGATGATTTTCAAAAGACATGCTATTGCCATTGTGGCAATAATTTAACTCTTATTCATAGCAATTTCAAAAGCTTACTCCGCATTGCTAGAACCTTACATATTATATATTTGAATTAGATGTCCTGTGAAAGCAACTGAATACTTCGTACAGAAGAGAGCATTGAACGGGGTAGTTCATACATAGTAAAAAGTTTTTTATACCGTTATGTGCGAGCATTTTGTTGTTGTAGCGGTGCAGAAAGGCGTGAACCGCTGTACATGTCTGTGGATGTGATCTAAGTTGCTTCGTCGTACTCGCCTTTTTCTCGGGTTGGCCCATAACACCCTCGGAGTGAGGTTAGTGGGTGCAGCGGGGCATTGAAATAGATGGTCCTCATCATGAGGCGTACCACCGCAGATCGCACAAATGTTCTCGATGCCCGGGTCTATTCGAGATAGGTAAGAATTGTGGGGGAAAAACCAGCCTGATCTAAGCTAACACTGTGTCGCTCTTGTGGCTCTCGGGAACATAGTCTCCTCACACTCCTCAGGCGGTATGGGTGGTGGAGGCTTTGAGAGGGAGGACTCTATTCCTACTTCGTCTCCATTTTATCTGATTCACAACGGTTGTGTGAATATCTGCGATGGCCGCGTGGTACACTGTGTCATCAAAACTATCGGGAGGTACCCGCTTGTATCTCTGGACTCTCTCGAGATTTCTGAGTCCACTCCTGACATGCCATGGAGGGGAGTATTGTCCATAAGATGATGATTTGGGTAATCCTCCCGATAACGACCAACCAGATATTTATAGGAAACAGACAGATGTGCCTTGGAAGAGATCAGGTTGAAACCTGTAGAAATACGTAGTGCAGCAAACGACTTGTGACCACACTAGGGCTGCATAGTCAGGGGTTACTTGACCTATCACTTTACAAGTGACTAGCATGGTTTCGTTGTCCTTGCCCCAGGACCTTCCGGCCAGTGCCTTTAGGACGACTACGTCGTCGACATGACGTAGACTCGAATCAGAGTGTGTTTCAATTATAGCTTGAATTGGAACACACTCTGATTCGAGTCTACGAAAAGGTCCACTTGGCCATCTGGTGGCCATAGTCAGAGCTCGAACCGAATAGATAACCGTTAATAACGGCTATGTGAAGTTAGCCAGTCATGTTTTTGAAATTAGGTCCTTTTGCTCGGTGAACCGTTTGTTCTACAGCGGCTACGTTTGTTCTTGATTGTTAACCAATTAATATCGTTTGTGCTTCTCTAATAATTTAATTATAGCAACTTTAAAATTGTGAGTGTGAAGTTAGCCAGTCATTTTTAAATATGGGTCGGAAAAGTATAGGTTTGGTATCAATCGAAAGCCAGACGTTTGTTCATTTTGTAGGGCGTTTGTTCATCCTTGAAACGGAAGGATACAGGAATTATTAAGGAAAAAGAGATTAGTTGTGACGTCATTTTCACTCAACCAACGCCATCTACTCAGCTCAGCTGTACGGGCAACCCGTGTCCCGCGAACAATTTATGCAAGATCCACACCATCATCGTTCAGCTGAGCTGAGTAGATGGCGTTGGTTGAGTGAAGATGACGTCACAACTAATCTCTTTTTCCTTAATAATTCCTGTATCCTTCCGTTTCCAGGATGAACAAACGCCCTACAAAATGAACAAACGTCTGGCTTTCGATTGATACCAAACCTATACCTTTCCGACCCATATTTAAAAATGACTGGCTAACTTCACACTCACAATTTGAAAGTTGCTATAATTAAATTATTAGAGAAGCACAAACGATATTAATTGGTTAACAATCAAGAACAAACGTAGCCGCTGTAGAACAAACGGTTCACCGAGCAAAAGGACCTAATTTCAAAAAAATGACTGGCTAACTTCACACAGCCGTTAATAACAGATGAATAGTCGGCTATGTGAAGTTAGCCAGTCATGTTTTTGAAATTAGGTCCTTTTGCTCGGTGAACCGTTTGTTCTACAGCGGCTACGTTTGTTCTTGATTGTTAACCAATTAATATCGTTTGTTCTTCTCTAATTATTTAATTATAGCAACTTTAAAATTGTGAGTGTGAACTTAGCCAGTCATTTTTAAATATGGGTCGGAAAGGTATAGGTTTGGTATCAATCGAAAGCCAGACGTTTGTTCATTTTGTAGGGCGTTTGTTCATCCTGGAAACGGAAGGATACAGGAATTATTAAGGAAAAAGAGATTAGTTGTGACGTCATCTTCACTCAACCAACGCCATCTACTCAGCTTGATATAGCTACTACAACAACTATCACAAGAAAAACTATAACCACTACCACGATAACTGAGAAACCAGAAACGATCACTCAGGAAACAATCGTCACTAAAGTGGACTCGATAGAACCACAATTCTCTGATGTACAACCAGCGTTCAGGGAGACGGAGCCTAAAGACAAAGAATCACCAGTTACCTATGTAACCGAAACTGAAACGACACCCTCATATCCTTCTTGGTCTAGCATCGTTGTGAAGTCGGTTCCCGAAACTATAAAAACCACTGAAGAGACTGTCCTAACAACTACTCAAACTGTTAGTGAAGATATTCCTGCGTCAAAATTACCAGAGCCCCAACAAAAAAGAGAAAAAGAAAAGCCCAAGAAAAAACCCAAACCTGACAAGAAGATTAGCGCAACACCAGAATTCGAAATCATGGCAAAACCGTGCCTAGAACCTCAAGAATCGAAACCATCAGCTGCCGAACAAGCAACACTTTTCATTCAAAGCCAGATTGATTCAAGTCTAGAGACCTCTAAGCCTAAGGTATCCTACTCTGCAATAGTAGCAGAGCCTACAGAAAAAGCGGAACCACAAACTGTCTTACCACCAACTGAAGTTATCAGTAAGGAGATTTCTTCACCAAAAATACCAGAAACACACGAAAAACGGCAAAAAGAAAAACCAAAGAAGAAGCCCAAAGCGGAAAAGAAGGTTACACCAGAGCGTGAGATTACTCCAAGAGCTCCTGAAGTCGAAGAATCAATTACAAAGATTATTGTTTCTGAAAAACCGACCGAAATCGTAGAGTCTGTGCAGACTGATATCAAACCATCATTTTCATGGTCTAGCGTTGTAAAAGAATCAACTCCTGAAAGCACAACAATTGTCACAACCAAAACTATAACCACCAAAACAATAACTCAGAAACCAGAAACGATCACTCGCGAAACAATTATCACACAAGTGGACCCGAAAGAACCGCAATTGCCTGAAATACAACCAGCGATCAGCGAAACAGTTGATGCTTCAGAGCCTGAAGACAAGGATCCGCAAGTCGTAGAAATAACCGAAACTGAAAGGACAACATCACATCCTTCCTGGTCTAGCATTGTTGTACTTACTATAATAAAATAAATAAGAAAGCTCAAGTCTTTTTTAGTGCCGAGCAAATACGAGCTAACTATTGGCAACCGATCAAAACTATTCCGTAACGGATTCGAGGTCGTGCAGAGATAATCTGATCTTTTTAGCCAACTTGATACTCCGGAAGTTCAACTTACTAGAATTCAATAAATAGGATAGCTCACATTTTTTTAAGTGTCGAGCAAATACGAGCTAACGATTTGCATCTCTATTAATACTATTCCGTAATGGTTTTTCAGATAGTGCTTAGCCAACTTGATATAAGTTCTTCTAAGAAAAACTTTTGTCTTTATGAACCAAGCTTAACCAAACTTCATCCAAATGTGTTCCTAGTAAAGCCTCAAAACATATCTAGGAATTGATGGAATCGGTACATTACGTCATTGGGCTGTCATACAAACTAACCCCCAAAAGATAGGTTCTTGTGAGAAAAAAATGTTTTCTTTTTGAATCTTAACTAAAATGCATCCAAGTGATCCAACAGGTGGAATCGGAACACGTCATAGGGCTGCGGTAGAAATTGTTAACGGAAAAGAAGCTTAAGTTCCATTCTAATGTGACGGGTATTCAAATTTCGGCCGCTCCCGAAATTAGCCTCGGTCTTGTAAAAACTACTTAAGGGACTTGAGCAGTGATTCAGATGATCTCATCAAAACTAACCCATGAAGTGAGGGAAAATATCGATTCGATTCAAAATGAAACAGGCTTACTTCAAAGTCATTAGTTTCTAAGAGGTTTCTCGTAAAATAAACCACTGAGGACAATAGAAATTGAACATACTTCAATTGAAAAATATATAATCAAAGTACTAACCTCAATATGACATAACCAATATAAATAACTATTATATTCAAAACTCAAAAGCCCCTCAATTTAGACTAGGTCATATCCTTTCTTTAGTCTACCATCCAAGTTCAAACATTAGTACATCACTATAATATCCTCGCCTACACGTGGGTCTATACAACACAAAGCCAAACTACAAAAGAAGTACCTTACGTTCTATTATGACTGCCTTTTGTTACAATAAAACTTCCTTTTTGTTTACATTTCGTTTAAATCCTTTTTATTGTTAAAAACGCTCATATCTATTCACATATTTGTCCTTCTTGTGTATGTATTGTGTTGGAAGACAAGGCATACACTATACCGAAGTATGTATTGTTAAATACATGAAGCGACATCTGTTTACGCCTTTATGAATACAATGAATGAAAAGCCAAGCCATCCAACCAGATGAAATATACTTTTATTGTTACTCGCGAATGAATAGATGGGAAATAAACTACAAAAGTAAAGTGAGTGCACAGAAAGCTGAAAGTCGCATCAAATGAAAAGTCCTCTTCATACATATTTAGCAGAAATACTTAATAAGTACAGAGTGTAGATATGTACAAACGTAATGTATGTATGTAAAATGTAAAGGGATTCTTCAGCGAATGTGGACAAGAAAACAAACTCCCTCTTGTGTTTTTTAATTTTTGCATTGTTGCCAAAAATGCTCATATTTCAAGGGTTTTATTACATCTATTTTCGTTAAATAAAATAAATAGCTCGCGCGGCAGTCCAACACCGGACCTAGTCGACAAATAATGTGCTAGTGACTTATGTAGTGATGTTGAGATCAACAACACGCTCTGCAGAGTTATTTATTTCCATAATCGTGGTATGTACTCGTTTAACTTCTGAGTAATATTAAAGTTCGTTTACATGGGTCGTGATCGTGAATTCGAAAACCAGCATAAACTTAATCCGCTCACATTGGGTGGGGTTCCAAAACGGAACAGTTGCGTATGTTCCGCAAACATGTTTACCATTCTGATCCTCTAACTGCCATTTTGCAGATCAGGAATAATCCCCGATTCTTTTCCTTTATCTGCCTTTGTGAAATATGTTAACGAAAAGAACTGGAGATGATTTCTGATCCGCAAAATGGCAGTTAGGGGATCAGAATGGCAAACATGTTTGCGGAATAAACGCAACTGTTCCGTTTTGGAATCCCATCCAATGGGATACGAACTCACGACAATGTGCTTCGAAAGCGAGTGCACTAGCTACTACACCTATCTTTTGTTGAATTGCAATTAATGATAAAACACAATAAAAACCTTTACAGACAAATCGATGTAATCTGACAAAAAATTCGTGGACATATCACAGAACAAGTAGGTATTATGTATCAACATTCAATTTATTACGATTGTATTCAAAAGACATTCATGCTGCCCATTTTAATTTCATTGTTCCAGAATATATTCACTGAAAGAAGAGTGGGGACATTCCTTTAAAAAAATATTCTGAACTTCAAAACAACAAAAGTATGTATGTAAAAAAGACATTACAATGAACAAAAAAAAATGAATCCATTCCGAAAAGGTGGAACATAGAATAAATTCACCGGCACATGTTTGTAAACGAAAAGTTCTCGTATAGTGAAAAGATACATCAGGACAGCAGATTTGCACACAATAGACTTGTCGAACATAAAGCATCCTTTTACATTACCGATTTTATTCTTCGCTTTCAACCGAGTGAAATGAAGAATTCACCATGATATTCTCTATAGAATATTTTCATCATCTCTCCTCTTATGACACAATACAATAAATAGCGTAGTATACGAATACTATACACGTAGTATACACGCTAGAGCCGTGCAGCGACTATTCAGTCAGTGTCTATACTCCCACCAGGATGATGGGTTCGTGTATTTATATTGTTGTTGACAATTGAACCCCAAGGATAATATTTGATGACCAATTCATGAGGTAACGGACACAATAGAAAAGCCGAAGACACAACAATTGACAAGTTGGCAAGGGAGCTGAAAAATATGTTCAGAATCATCATTGTCGGTTCGTGTGCGGTAACAACAACAAAACACATCATCATCATCAGTCAGGACTACATATTACAACTCCAAAAGCAGTACTATGTCCTGCATGGCTGGATGGATGCTGGATGGACAAAGAAAACAATGCACGCTATACTTTGAGCAATTGTTTATTGGGAGATTCTTTTGCATTGTTTCGCAAGCATTGTTTGGTGTAAATGGCAATACCATGTGATACGTACATTTGAATGTGTAAAATAAATTCTAGTGATAGGCAACAAATATTGGAATTATCTTAATGATGGATGGAATAACTTACTTTACTATGTAACCGCCTTTAATCCAATAGCCTCAAATCACAATACTGGTAATCCAAATCGTTATAGATTCTTGTACATATGAATATCCGATGGCATGGTCTCCCTGGAATGATCTCGAGCACAAAGAACCACTTCTTTAACAACCCTTCATTGCAATCACGAAAGGCTCAAATCGACAACACATGGATATTCAAGAGCACACCAATTCACTGCATAATTGCACTTTCACCCACAATTTCACAACATATTTTATGGATAAACACATTCCACGTGCCTGACGCGATCCGATTACACTTAATACGGACGGAGTCATTTCGCGAATCCTGTCGATTTACAACTGATTATATTGAAACATAAAAAGCAGCATGTTATCCTGCAGAGAAACGAACAACGTTATCAGTTGGAGCTTTTTATTTCCCCTGTTCGGTTCTACGCAGAATCAGAAGAAAGCTGACGGGGAAGAATTACATTTTCAAATGTTTACGAAGACGAAGTATTGCATAGGCCAAATGTTGATTATGCATTATTGCATAAAATTAAATAATGTAAGTCCTTTAGTAAATAGTTTACCAGCAGTTGATTCAACAATATTTCCTTAATAGTTTTTCGTTAAGTCGCAAACGGAATCGACTGGACAATATGTGAATTAATGAAATACAAACATATTCGGTTTTACCTATATGGATATTTGAACCCTTAACAGATAATAATTGAGCTATTCAATTTCAGAAACACCATCATTTCAAGGATAAATGCGGCAATGACATGTTAATGTTGTTGTTGTTCAAGAGATAGAATATTTTTGGACCTGGCAAAAGACATATGGAGGAAACTGTGTGAACTCATTTACGTTAGTATCTTTAATAAACAGTAGATGAGACTCAAATTAAATTTTATTCGCAGGCGAGTTAAAGGTACGTTGTCCTCGACGCGGCCGCACGACAGCGACTCGCTCATTTCATATAAAAATTCGTTCTCTCTCATTTTAAAAACGAGTTTTTATATGGAATGAGCGAGTCGCACGACAGTCGTGTCGAGGAAAATGTACCTTAAGTCAAAACGTTTGCAACCTGCAAAACTAAATTCGCCCACAGTGGGTCGCGAAAGTCCAAAATCTAAAGAAAAATTACTGTTTATAGTTGCTTACTGTATCCCTTCTATGGCATAGTCCAGTCTGTAATACCACACGGAATCCATAGATACCGTGTGTGGTCGCCCTAAGATATTCGCTCGATACATCAAATGGAGCGATTGAGGTTGTTTTGCGCATACCGGAAATATCTGTGCTGACCGACTCTCTTTGATAAAGGTGAATAGACATAATCCTACACTAAGGTAACCGTACAGCATTTTGACCTACCGTACTGCATTCAGAAGCGTACAGTAAAATCTACAGCTTTCGATTCCACACATCGAAACATCATGCCCAACCCACTCCTGCTTCGAATTGTTTTTCTACCGCCTGAGATCATCTGTCCAATGGAAATAATCGGGCTCTGCGTCGCTTAAGATTCACCTAGTAACCGGGCAAATAAACATAATTCATCGTGGAAGATAAAATTGTCTACCAAGACTCTTGTGTTTTTCTAGTCAATTAAGTTACGTTTCGAAACACGTCTCTCGAGATTCAGCATTCCAGAGTTTCTGCATGCATAATACTTCCAAATATAATAGCTTCGATTCCTTGGTTCTCAACAGTGTAGGATAACCTAACCATATACAAATTGCAGCGACTGCAATGGGTGGGACATGTACAAAGGATGAACGACGATCGCATGCCCAAAAATGTGATGAAAGCGCAACGAATGGGCGAAGCCAGATATTGCATGGATGACCGAAAGCTCGATCGGAGCAATCAGTAGGTGAGGACCAGATGTTGGGCTCTCGGAACAAGGACGAGTGACCGCGACAATTGGAGATCAACCATACAGGCGGTCATGGTCCGACGTCGGGCTATCGTATCAAAAAAAAAAAAAAGGTAGAATACTCCAGAGTCCAGAACAAGATTTGTATGCTAAATTGGATTATACTGTCCTTTTCGGGAGCAAAAGAAACTGAGCGAGTATATCATTATTTCAATTTTAAATATATAAATAACAGGCGCGACAATCCAGCATTGTGGACTAAGGCCGCAGGATGTGTTAGTGACATCCGATTTCCAAGATTTTATCTACTTTTTGTTGAGGTCATGAGATCAGCATCACGCTCAGCAGTGTTATTTATCCCCATAAATGGGAACTCGTTTAACATCTGAGTGAGATCATAGTCCGTCACAAGCTCGTGAGTTCGAAAAACAACACGATCCACGGTGAGATTCGAACTCATGACCCTGTGCACCGAAGGTGCGCGCACTAACCGCTAGACCAGCCAGACTACCAATTAATTAATTTCAATGTGTTGACAAATAATTCAGAAAAATCTACAAACCATCATTGATGCCTTAATTCTTCAAGCCCAATCAACTCTTCTTCTTCTATCTATTTTGTATCCTATCATTCAATCAACACTATCATTATTTCACATTCAATTACAAACAATACAAACATGGCACAGGCATATTTCGCACCAGTATTGTGTAAATTATTCGTTCCCGAATTATGTTTCTCGTTGGCGCTATTGTCTGCTACCAAATGTCTTGATAGTGCCACAATACAATACTCTCCATAGGAACGCACAAAACGTGGACAACAACAGCATGAGTAAGGCATGCAAGGCAGTAAGAATAATCTTTCCATTCATTTCCATCATCGCCCCCGAACCGGGTCTATTGTACCGGTTCCTATAGCTTGCTTCCCATCGCTTTAGGTTATCAGTCAAACAAACAAAAATCCGATCTTTCATATAGTATATACTTTTGAGTCCTTGCGCGCCCACATAACTCTCATCTCCTGTCCCAGATAGTTATCTAGCCTCGTGCGCTTTGGCTCTTCATTCTCTCGCTATTCATTCGGAATTCTATGGCAATGGCTTTTCATTCAGACTTCCATAGAAAATCATCAGCACTTTTGTTTGAAAACAACAGAATCTCCATTTTTTCCTATTTTTCCTTTGAAGCTTTTGCCATTATAGTATACCGATAAACTCCCCAACACCCAACACTCCTTCGACTCGGTACGTTTTTGTATCCATAGTCAGGAACGCGAGGAATCATGCTGAAGTTAAAGTTCGCCGTCACTAATGTTCATATGCCGCTGTTGGTTACTCTGTGTGCACGTAACGTACAACGTTTGATTTCAAAGTGATGCCATCACATCGAGGTCTGACTGTGAATAGTATTCGTCCTATTTTCATAACGCCACGCAACGTTCACTATTCGTATAATATGAACACAATAAAATGTTCGTTCACCAGAAGTTCGATTTCGTTTCTACTGAAATTTCTCAGTATTCATTCGGTCTTTTGTTGGAAATATATAGGGGATAATATTGTGGAATCGTAACGAGTGGGAAGTGTGGACTTGGTTAATGTAGCATGCATGCAATTTTTGCTAGGCATTGGATGAATTTCCTTCAATCCAATAACAAAGTTAAAACATACAATTTAGGGTATTATTTAAAATTAAATAAACCCCTTAAAAGTAACTCTTTTCGCAACAATCTAATGGGTTTGGTAAGCAATTTCTTTGTTGAACTTACGTACGCACTAGAAGACAACCTCAACATACTCTCAACAAAACATTTAAATTTAGGCAAAACGTAAAAAAAAAAAATACTAACGATGATGTGCGTCCATCTATTATTCTACCAGTAACAATAAAGAGCTTTTGTCGACCCCCCTTAACCGTTTCCCGGAATACGAGTATGTCCTTTACAATTTTGTAAAAAAAGAAAAAAAAATACAATAAAAGGTGAATTCGACTCTTGAGTTAAAAGTAAGTAAAAGTCCAAAAGCAAAAGCATTGCTCATGGTGAAAATATCAAAAACCAAC
The DNA here is from genome assembly GCA_949715475.1 of Microchrysa polita. NCBI lineage: Eukaryota > Metazoa > Arthropoda > Insecta > Diptera > Stratiomyidae > Microchrysa > Microchrysa polita. Next base: position 84,026,586 of record OX454418.1, on the reverse strand, counting down.
TTTTCTCTATTCTTCATTGAAAAAAAAAAGATCCAAGCCAAAACAATAAAAATGTATGAAACAATAAAACAGAAAATGTAATATAAACCACCATCGCCACCAGAAAAGAAAGAAAAAAAATCGACAGAACAATGGCAGAACGAAACAAAGCTCAATGAATGAATGAATGAATGAGTGAATGGATGGATGGACGAACAAAAAAGGTATCCTCCATGCATAATAGACCTTTGGATACTTCTTTTTTGTGGTCGCAGAAAGGAGAACCGAAACAGATGAAACGAATGAAAGAAATGGATAAAAGGCAAAAGCAACTTTTTGGAATGAGATAACAACCACGTCGACTTGAGAGCACCGTCTTGCATCCGTTTTTCGAGTAGTTTACACTACCATGTAGTTTTAAAAGACGAAAGCATATTTCGAGTTAGGTGAAAAGAATCTCAGAAAATTTAATAACGCCTCATCGCTCGCTATGCTTACACTTCGCCTTAGTCTGTCCTTTTTGGAAGTTTATAAAGAGGCGAGGTGCGAGCGTAGCGGGTGGTGATCCGATACAAAGGGTCTTAAATCTTTTTGAGGGCTATGAAACATTTCGTTCATCAGAGACAATCTTCAAAAAATTGTAAAATTTGTATCAGCACAGTGCTACCTACGCTCCTTGCCTTTGGTTTGTTCCGGTGGAAACATTTTAAAAAGGTGAGGTACGAGCTTCTCATTTCCATTTGAGGGTCCTTTGACGACGCTTCTTGTTCATCAGAGATAATCTCAGGAAGATTGTAAAATACTGTCTCCCTTTAGAAACATATAAAAGAGTCGAGGAGCGAGCAGTGAGAATATAAGGTGGTTTGATTATTCTTGAGAGTCCTTCGATAAAGCTCTTTGTTCATCCAGGACAATATTCAGAAAATTGTAAAACTTATCGGCTCATCGTTCGCTATCCTCGCACCACGGTACAACTGCATCGCTGATCGCAATAAATATCAGTAAAATATTCCAGCTCGCCACTTTCCAACACTGTTTTAGCCCCTTACAATTTTCCGTAAAGCTAGACCCTGGGCCTTTCACATAGACTTTGCTGCTGCAGTGGGGTATCGAAGTGAAAATTAAGTTCGATCATCGAAATTTTTGACTACAGTTAAATAGGATTCCGCGCCAAATTCCGATGCGAGTCCCTATCTAATCAAAGCCACTAGGATTTTTTTAGAATTGAATAGAAAGATCTATTTTCTAAAAAACTATCACGGCAGTCAAGTTCTGTTAAAGGGTCTTGTGCACTGCTTAACCCTTTAACGACTATAGGCAAATATGTTTGCCCGGAGGTTTTTGACATTTAAAATTGTTCACGTTAAAAATATAACAAAATACTCCGAAAGAAATTCATAAATGAGAGTTGGGGCAACAACATTATTATGGGTATAATTTCCTATTTGACCCGCTTTGCCCCCCTCCCCCCAGGGGCCCCCAAAGTTAAGTAAAAAGTAGTCACAGTTCAAGGGGCGTTCATGTAACGGTAAAATCGAACAAATGGATGAGCCTCAAATAGTGCATTTGGTCAATCCCTTCTCTTTGTAAAATTGCAACGTTCCAGGTTTTTCGAAGTTCAGTGAACTCGTACAGGCCTAAAATAAGTTGGGCAAATATATTTGCCTATGGTCTGAAACGGAACAAAACGCACCATGTCTTTTTTTATTACATTTGCAACATTTAGAGTTAGAGTTGCGAAAATGAATAATGTAAGAAGGTTTTCGCACTTGCACTTAATTGTGGTGAATTTATCGAATTGGTAATGGGGTAAATTTAAAATTGTATGAATCTGAAAGGTCAAATAATTTGCGGTAAATAGCGTTCATAAATGTAAAAACCTTCTACCTCACGACAGCTGTTTTTTTTCAGCAACCAAACGAAATATAGAGACTACTGTTTTACGAATCTAGAGATTATGACAAAGAAAACGTTGTCAAATTATATTACTATTTTTGGTCTTTTCTGGAAATAATATTTGACAAATCAAGGCTAAGTCTAAAAATTGTCATTGACTTAGAAAAATCTGCTGTATCTCCAGGTCGCCTAATCTACTACTAATATAGATAGTTTCAAACAGAAGCCCAGCTTTGTTTACTCCACCAAAGCAATTCGGAGCGTCTATGTGTCTGAAACTGGCTACACAACTTTCACGTCTACACTGAAAAAAAAAAACACATTTATAACCTCGATGAGTTTGTTGTATTACATTAATGCCCATCGACAGCATAAAAAAGGGTTGAAATTTATGTTGACAGGGTCAATCAATTTTCCATTCTCCAGTCAGCTATTACATACAAAAAGGCAAGTTTGCTCTTGGATATTTTTCGAATAACGTAAGCATATACAATACTCTATCGTAACCTATAGCTATTCTACAGAAATCCGCACCGAATATCGAGCCGGTTTGCCGGAGGAACACATCTACTTTAGTAGATCACGAGTCCACCCTTTTCCAGAGATGATCAGGACTGGCCTTTTCAGGAAATAACTCTTCATAAAATGGGAAACCGAGAGATTTTGAAAGTTTGTCCTTGTGTTACTTTTATGGATGAATATGACTGCACAGATGTGCTTTGTACCCAACGTAATGTGTCCTTTTGCTCCACAATATCTCGCGATTGCTTCAATATTTACCACACCTAAAATTAATTGTTTTCAATTAGGATCTTTACTTCTAAAATGCATGAATTACACGTCACAATGCTGTTATTATGTTCAGTCGGTTTTAGGTGATAAATTCCCTTTCAATCCACAGGCAAATATATTTGCCAAGCGATATGAGGAGTAAAATGGGGGGCTAAGGGCTCAATTTGGTGACATAACTACTATTGACCTAGTGATCACGAAAATAAAACAAAAAACAAAATCGCTTCGGCCAAAAATGTATGGTCCTCAAAGGGTTAAATGCTATTTAATTAAACAAAAAAAAACAACTTGTTTGAATTTTCTCCAGCACTCACTTCACTTCTTCGAAAAAAAATTGAAAAAGTTCTGTTAAAGGGTTGGTTTTGAAAATCTGCTAGCACTGAAAGGATATCTCCAGGCATTTTAAACAGAAGGCAAGAATTTCTAATTCATATCTCTTCTATTTGTCGCGTGAAGCTCTGTGCTGTTACATATATTCCAGCAATGGATTATTAAGCACAGCAAAGTCGGTCACTAGATGTTCATTGTTTCAATTCAAAAATTTCCTCATCTCAATCATATTAATTGTTTTTACATAATACTTGTTTCTGCACTCTTCTTTAAATTTGTCAGTGCGGCATAATATGACATCGCTCTGTGCGATATGCCGTACATGGGGTTTGGAATATTATTTGCGTGCGTGTCCAGCAGTTTCATTGGAATTTCGGAATTCATATGCCTATTGCAACAACCACCTTAAATCGTGAGTTAAGACGCACGCTTTCCAATGATACGAGTTAGCCGCGCCCGGTTCCGAGTAATACACACAGAAATTAAAAAACGACCTTTGACAAGAGAACGAATCACGAATTAAAGCCAAAAACATATTTTTATTCGCTTACCCATAATACATAGAAAAAATGTAAATTTCATTCGTATTTATTAAAATTAAAGTTTCAACGAAATATTCGTACAGATTTAATCCAAATCGTAAAATCAATATACATACAGTTAGAAGGGTAAATTAGTTGGTGTTGGTTTCTTCAACAAATCCTTATCTCTTTGCAAAATTTCTTCTTTGCGCTCCTTTTGCGCTTGATCGATGATCTTATCAATTTCTTCAATAGACGGATCAGCTGGGGCGGCTGCTGGCGGTGGTTGATCATCCCAGTTTTCTTCTTCGGCACCATTATCTTCATTTGGTTTCTTCTCATATTTATCATGTGCCCACTTACCGTCAATACCATCCTTCTTATCCGCGTCCCGATCTTTTCCTTTTCTGCTATCGTCGCTACTCTTGTCGTCATCACTATACGAGCGACGTCGAAAGAATGGGGATCTACGACCGCCTCGGTAGCCACCGCCTCCGCGTCTACCTCGGCTGCCGCCACGACTACCCCTGAAGCCTCTTCCGAAGCCACGTGATCCCCGATACGATGACATTCCCCCACGTCTTCTGCGACTATCGTAAGGACTTCGCGATCCCGATCGCGACGAATATGATCGGGAGCGGCGTCGACGATCAACACTATCGTTCGACCTCGAACGACGACGTATTGGCGAGCGACTGTAACGGCGACGATACGAACGCGACGTTGAACGTCGTCTGGAGTTTGAACGACGCCGTGAGCGAGATCGTCGAAAAGATCTGGAGCGAGATCGACGTGGAGATCTGGAACGAGATCGACGTCGCGAAAGGGAACGTCTTGGAGATCTTGATCGACGTGGTGATCGCGAACGACGCCACGGACGCGGGCTCCGTGATCGACGGCGATATCGCGGCGAACGTGATCGGGACCGTGAACGACTGTAACGATCGCGAGGCGAAACAGATTTTGATTTTCTCGACGTCGTTGGCAAATCCTTGGCATCTTCAAATGCTGCCAGTCGAAATGAGCCGAATTTGTCCAGCACGACTGGTGCTTTATGTACTGCCAATTGTATTGGTGCCGGCAGGCGGGGACGCTCGACTAATGGTGGTGGCGGGGGCGGAGTGGTGGGCTTCTTAACTGGGACTAGTGGTGGGGTAGTCGGTCTCTTTACGGATGGTGGTGGTGGGGGCGGTGATTGTGGCTTCGCTAAAACCGGCTTTGTGTATGGTTTATCGACCGCAAATAAATCGACATCATTAGTTCGCTGAAAGGTATTTTGAAATTTTCCGCCGAATTTCGATGGTTGTTCAACTTTTGAGGATGATGCTTGATTTTTCCGCCTAGGGGACAAACAATCAGTCTCTTTTAAGTACTCTCTAATTTATTACTAAACTTACTTCTGCAGCAGATCAACAATTTGTTCATACTTCTGGCATTCTTCGAGGTCGTCTTGAACCGATTTACCGCCTGAAGAGGATACCGGCAAACTTTTCAAAATCCTAAAAAGAAACAAAAAACTTAAAGAGGCTTTTCCATCGCAAAGCAGTTTCAGGGCACTCACTTTAACGCCTCCTTCAATTCCATATTATCCAAATTTGCAAGTTCAGTCGATTTTGCCTTTTCTTTCCGCCGTTTTTCTTTTTTGTTTTCCTTCTTTAATTTCTTTTGTCGTTTCTTCTCCTTCTTCTTCGTTTTTTCGTCGTTTTTACGACTTTCTTTCTTATGCTTTGATGCATCCTCAATAAGTTTGCGAACACGCGATTCGTAATCTTCGTCCTCAGTCGTTATATTTAAAAAGCTTCGTACCTGCAAAACAACAGGTGTAGTACGGTGTTCGAAAATTCTCTGAAACTTAAAAAATGAAAAAAAGTTAATGCAATAAATACTTTTGAATCGTAATCGTCGTGGGGGTGTGATGATGATGAAGCTGTCACCATATGGAATGGCTGATTGTAGTTGTAGCGTGTCGCAGATGCGGAAGAATGTTGTTCTTCCATCATAGCCATTCGCTTGCTAATCGGCGACAGTGACCGTCTGCGATTATTGCCTTTCTTTGCCTTACTTCGGCTCTGTCCGTCCGACGAGTCTGAATCTACAAATAAATGAAATGAAATTTCCCCTCTTAATAGGAGTGACGGTGTGTCAAACGATAACAGCAGAAATCACAATAAAATAGTGTGAAGAACGCTCGAGCGCATATAAAATGTCTGCTATTTGAAAATCTTGTATTAACCTTGCTTGTCGTGACGACTATGACACTATCGTGTAACGATTTTTGCGTCATTGGTTGCAATCTACGAGTCACACGATCTCGGGTTCCGCTTTATTTTTACAGACTTGTGCAAATAATGGAGCTTATGTCGTTATTTGATTTACACTCTACATACTGTTTTTATATTCATTCTAATAAATCATCATTTGATATTTTATTTTCAACATCAACTGCCAGTTGAAACCTAAAAGTTTTGCACGAAATTAGGAAATGTCTTGCATAGTCAACTGAATGAGCTCTTAATTAAAGACAGAAACTTAAAACACTTGTATAATATCGAGATTGTACCAAGTGCAATGAATTTTCAACGAGTTTAAACCAACCTGATGATGAACTTGACGACTCGCTCGATGACGACGAATCTGAACTGTTCGAGTCCGAATCACTCGAATCATTGCTGGAGGACGAACTGGACGAGTCTTGTTTCTTGCGAGATTTATTTTTCTTTTTGGATATTTTTTCTTTCGCTTCTTGTTCTTTTTTAGTAACTACTCCTGCAAGAAAAAAAATCGTTTGTGATAGTTTTATTACATTTTTACCAAATTAGCCACGAATCGGAAGAGGGAGTATAATCACACATAATCCCAACAGGGAAAACGAATGTTTATTGTCGTTTTTTCTTGCTATTTACCTTGCCCGGTCTTACTGTTGAGATATTCAAGAGAACTTTTTGCATCCTCGTGATGGGGAATAATATTTAAACAATCCATATATGCTTTCCGGGCTTCCTCAATTCGATTTTCTTCTTCGTAGCTGCGCCCCAACGCAACCAGTGTCTCGCCCATGTACTTACGGGCATTGGCATGATACGGGTTCAGTTTTAGAGCCGTTTCAAAATCTTCAACGGCTTTCTTGAAAGAACCACTGTTGGCGTATAGAGCCCCGCGTGCAACCAAGCCCTCCACATTACGTGGATCAATGTTTAATGCCTTATTAAGGCATTGAAACGCTTCTGAATGGCGACCCACTTTAAAATGCTCTATGCCATCCGCCACAGAACGGAATGCCCATTTACTTGCTTGAATTTGACGCAATTCGTTTGCGTACTCTTGTTGTGGGAAACGACCCTTAAAGGCCGGCAAATTAGTGTATGTTTCATTCGGATCCAGTCCACACTCCTGAAAGAGAAGATCAACTGAGTTAGGATTCTGAAAAGATTTGGACTTTTCCAGCAGATCCTCCATTGCAACACCCTCATTGGCAACAAGCAACCTGAAATTATTTCGATTAATCAGTCGAATGTTAGGCAAATTAGTTCAAAAGTGTTACTTGTAATATTCAGGCAATTGTTCGGCAGTGATTAGTCCGAGTGGGGCCTTTGCGTCAATAGTGAGAGCGCCCTTCATTCCGAGCACTAATCGATCAGCATCAGCCGAAATTTCCAAAACTTCACAGCATACGTAGTCATTGGTGTTATACGGTTTTGGATTGCCCTTCTTGTCGTGGGCAGGAACAAGATTTTGTGTAACAACGTAAGCCTGTTTTGGCGAGAAAACAAACATGATACTGAGTTTGAAAAATTTAGGCTAAGCCCACAGTCATTACCTTTATTGTTATGTCAGCCAAATATCGAATAATAGGATCTCCAGTACATAAAACTTTAACCACTATACCGTATCCCGTTCGCGATACGACAGTTCCATAGACAATGTCTCCTGGTTGAATAACCTAAAATACAATCCATAAAAAACATTCCATTCGTCGTAACACATTTTAATACTCACCTCCAGAATATCTGCCATCGTCTTCATTTTATCAATAGATTTACTCAAATATGCTTCGTAAGGTGGCATAGTCACAGGAAACGCTTTAAAAAAAATCGTATATGAAAACTTTTGCTAAAGAACAATAAGCCGGAACTTACCGTTTGCATTCTCTTTATTATATCTTTCGCGCGGCGTAGCATCCACCAGCGAACTATCATAGAGAATAGGAGCATTGCGAGCTACGAACTGGTGTAATTTCAAACGTTTGGCGCGGTCTTGGAACGTTAAATTCTTCTGACGCGACAAATAAATGGAGAAGTCCGGATTGGTGATTCCAAGACGGATCAGATCATTATTGCCACGTTCGCCTTCCCAAATTTTTTGCAATGGCTGTCCGTGAAAGGACAATGCCTTATTTATCAGATCGACATTCATAATGGCAAACTAGCTGGTGAACATTATCGCTGAAAAACAAAACGGGTTAAGTTAGTTGACTATCGCTGAAAAAATATTTTAATTTGTATAAAAATTTTAATTATGAAGGTCCATATCATTTCTGGGCGCTTTATGGAGTTTTTAATTGCAGGTATAACGGTACACCAGAAATGCGTCAGCTTTAATAAATTTAGAACAATGACAAGTATGAGTACACGAGCACGAGACTCGCCTGCAAGGGAGTTTCTGGCGTTTTATCTGTCGGTCCCTTGTTGTTGTGGGCGGTGCAGAAAGGCGTGAACCGCTGTGCATGTTTGTGGAAGTGCTCTATGTTTCGTCGTCGTTCTCGCCTATTGTCTGAAGCGACAAGAACGTAGTAGCTGCAATAGGGTTGTCCCATAACGCCCTCGGAGTGAGGTTAGTGGGTGCTGCGGGGCATGGGAACAGGTGGTCCATCATGAGGCGCACCATCGCAGCCCGGACAAATGTTCTGAATATCCGGGTCTATTCGAGATAAGAAGTATGAATTGAGGCGCGAACAGAAACCAGACCTAAGCGGGACTAGTGTCGCACTTGTGGCTATCGGAAGCCTAGTCTCCTCAGGTGATATAGGTGGTGGGGCGCTGAGAGGGCTCTATTCATGCTTAATCTCCCTATTGATCGATTCACAACGGTTGTGTGAATATCTGCGATGGCAGCATGGTATGCTGTGCCATCAAACATATCGGGAGGTTCCCGTTTGTATCTCTGGACGTCTCTCTCGAGATCTCTGAATCCACTCCTGACATGTCGTGGAGGGGGAGTATTGTCCATGAGATGATGGTTTGGGTGATTCTCTCGATAGCAACCGACCAGATATTGTAAAGACAGGAGAAGATTATGATCACGTATTGGCAACATGCTGGTTTTTTGATGAAGATGATCCTGGGACGACATTAGGTGACAACCTGTAGCGATACGTAGAGCAGCGTTTTGGCATGTCTGGATTTTGTTCCAGTTTGTTTCACAAACGGTTTGTGACCACACCGGTGCTGCGTAGCTGGGAATTGACCTACCTATCGCTTTGTAGATGACCAACATAGTTTCCTTGTCCTTGCCCCAGGAGCTCTCGGCCAGTGCCTTTAGGACGTTGCTTCTACTGTGCATGTTGTCGACTACGTCTTCGACGTGGTTTTTCGACTTCACCATGGTGTCTAGATAGACACCAAGGATCTTGGGGTTGGTAACAGTAGAAACAACTTCGTCAGCATGCTTACCAGTACGGATCCTAAGCTCCTCCGAAAATTCCTGCGTCCAGGTGATGAGAAGTGTTGTGTTGTTCCCGTGGTGAGTACGGTGCAACCGTCCGCATAGGAAATTAGTTCGCTACCTTCTGGGGGGTTGGAAGGCTCTACAGGTAGATGTTGAAAAATGTAGGAGAGAGTACGCTACCCTGTGGAACTCCCTGAATAATTTTCCTATTCGACCCTTTTTCCAAAATTCAGGGATGATAAGCGTGGATATCAACAAGTTGAAAGCCATCGTGAGGTATTCGATAGCCGGAAGATCTAATGTTTCAACATGGCCATTGAAATGCCATCTGGTCAATGGCCTTAAGAGTTTTTAGCGTTCTTGATCGCTGCTGAAACTTGGTCCGCGGTATAGGTGGGGATGATGTCAGCCGTTCGGTTGCGTATCCTTGTTTTTATTTCGCAGTTGAGCGACTTGGTCTTGGGTTGTTCAACAAATTGTTTATTGAACAAGTTCGCACAAAGTTTAGGATCTGCGGTCGTTTTCTTGCCGAATCTGATAGCTACACTACCTTTGTCTGTGGTTGGATGGGACAGAGCGCGGACTGTAGCCCAAAGTTTGCTGACACCTCTCGAGAGGTCGCAGCTTTCAAGATGCTCATTCCATTTTTCTTTCTTGTCGATTTATTTCAGAGTTGAGCTCCTCCGTCGGTCCTTCAAACTTTTCAGAGCTTCGGCGATGTTTTTGGCACAGTCTCACTGAGCCCCATCTCTTAGGTTGACTCAAACTACATAACAGCCACCTCGAATAGACCCTAGATGGGTCACTGGGCATGTTCATTATTGAGGTGCACATTTCGCTATTGATTTGTCTATAGCAGGAGGGGAAAAGCAAATCACAGCTGCAATGCGTTCGTCGGTCTTGAAGACATCAGACCACACACTATTTGGAAATCGGCACTAACTACCTCTTCTATGCTGAAGTTATGCGAAGTCACCAGCTTTACACACTCGCTTACAACTACTTCCTCAAACAACTGAGCACTGCGAGAGGGAAGTCAGGCATGCCTGAGATAGATTCGCACGACTCAATTTACCCTAGGAACATCCGAAGTGCAGTCTGTTAATTTAGCCTTACTGCTAAAAGCAGTCGTTCGGTACGCACAGGATACTCTTAGGCGCAACTCGCAGAGTACTGAAGTCTCGATGACCCAAAGACTAGATGACTGTTTGGTCAGATCTAGTTGCCTGGCCCTTGCGTCGACGAGACTTGTATGGGAAGGGAGGGATTAAGAGCCCGCTATCTATAGACTTTATAATCAGGTGGGTATAACGGTAGGTTACATAATTGTATGGATTTTACAGCCCTGGATTAGCATCGGGGCAATCATATCTCCCAAGTATATATTGTTATGACTCTTCTTTCTTTCTGATGTTGATGGATGAGTTTTGCTGCGCTTTCTGATTGATACAGCTTTACCGCTCTGCTAGCGTGCAGTATAACATAAAAAAGTGGTTCAACAACTAATTCCTGTAGAAAGCCTGAAGTTATTGAAGTATGTGACGCGTCAAACTTCACTATTTTGTGCAGCTTCTAATCAGGGGACTATCTAGCCTAGCCATCATGCCAAATTCAGAGATAAATGATTTTGACCGACCAGACACTCCTCCGTCAAGAAGTAACGCCCAGGCATTAAATAAAGTCTCCTGCAATTATCAAGAGAGTCGCTGTGAAAAAAGTCTAAAAATCCACTGTTACAATACATAAGCACAGGCTTACTGAGGATGTTATCTTTTGCTGTGAGCGAAATGGATTCACACACACCTTTATTGGTCTAAATGGGTCGCAATAGCCGCCTTCCCCAGGTTTGGAATATATTACAGCTGTCGAGCTTACTGAAGCAATGTCGCACAGGGTTCAAAATAGAAACCTGTCTATTGCTCTTCAGTTTGTTACGAATGTTAGGTGTATAGATTCAAAGAAGGTTATTAAACAATTTTTGGGCAGACGTGCAGATTTAACCATTTCTGTATTTCCAGCAAACGAACCGATAAATTGGTGCTCCCCCTTTGAGAGAGGGCGTAAACCTTTTTCTGCATGTACAGTAAAAATCGAATAAAAAATACAAAAGTCAAGTTATATCCTCACTGAAAGATGATTGATTCTGAAGGAAATCGTAGTGATACATTGAAAAAAAATTGACACGGTGTTCGGCAAATGCCCAAAAGTAATCGATATGCGGCCTTGACATTAGATGCACACCGGCTCTTCCAGAAACTCACCCTCATAAATTGCACCAAACTTCCAAACTAGAACTTCGTTCTCCGCTAAGACGAGATCTTGTTATATCCGTCTACTTGAATTAGCTTAATCACACGCTTTACACTATCGGTTGCAAATTAAATCCGCGCCTCTTGATAAAAGAACTCGGAAATAAGAAAAGATGGCGATTTTCACAATTGACAGAAGAAGATTGTTCCGAATTGACAGCAAACAGTCGCGTCTGTCTATACTAAATCATTGGGTATGTCAATTCATTATTAAAGGTATTAAATCAAGAAAGCCTCACATTAATAAAATGTTGAATACATTTTTGTAAAAAAAAAGATATTTTCTACCAAAATTGAGGTCTGACAATTTTTTTTGCATGAAATTTTGCAAAAAAGCGATCAATGTTGCCCAGAATTTCTGTCAAACCACTGCCATCTAGATAGACAGGCCGAACTGCAGAAATTTTTTCGTCTACAAGTGGACAAGTGCGTTCGTGACCAGTGACAGTTGACATTTGTAAAGCCCACAACCTCCAGTGCTTCTGAACCCAAAAGTTTAAATATGCCGAGCGTTTATTACGAAACAAAGGTTATGGTTTGCTTTAATGTGTTTTTGATGTGCAAGTGGTAAAATAGTATACAGTCGAACTTCCCTAAACGGACACTTCTAATAACCGGACATTTCTTATAAACGGACACTTTTATTTTCCCCAATGTTTTTTCACATATTTCGCTAGGAAAACACCTTCTGATAGCCGGACACTCTCATAACCGGACGCGGACAGTACTTTCATACCCATCCTGAACAAGCGAATCTCTAATAAACGGACAGTTCCAAGAAAAAAAAGCACAAATTCTTACATTGCAGAATTGTTTTTAGGGCAAAGAGTTTTGCGATTACCAGAAAATGGATCTTACGCGTATTAGCAAGACCCAATGTACGGGAAATGTAAAATTATATATCAACGACTGCAGTTCTTTGTTATCTCTCGGCTGGCGCTCGCAACTTTTGTAGAAATTGCATAAATTCAATTCATGCTGCGGCGTTTAATCGTGCAATTCTCTATTCAATTTAAATAAGTGTCCAACAATATTTTGCGAATTGAAGAAAAATTGAAGATCACATAACAATTCAGATGAAAAATAACTGTGCTCGCTCTCGAAAAAAAAAAATCGTTGGAAAAACATGTGGAAACGACGAAACCTTCATTAAAAATAAAAGTTATTTTGAAAAAGTGGAAAGAGAGTGGGAATGAAATGACTAAAAATTATACCCTAATCCGTCGGGAATACAAATTTTTAAAGCGGTTTTTGAATGGAATTGCAGATTGTAGTGAAAGTCTATTTTATAAAATGTTACACCTCCGTGAAATATTCTCATAAGCGGACACTTCCAGTAAGCGGACAAAATCTCATTCCCCAATGGTGTCCGCTTATGGGAAGTTTCACTGTACATCAACATCGTACTTACCATATTTAGCTAAAAAATCAACGCACTGGCATGTGTATATCATAGCAAGTCACACGAAATGAGGCTGACAGCCACTGATATTTGGATTGTGGACAATTTGTGGATTGTACTGAGTGGTACTTTGGCAGTACTAAGCGCGGACCATGACCAACCATGGCACTACTAGTGTTGCACGACCACTGACAGATCAGCTGATAATCCGGCCTGTCTATCTAGATGGCAGTGGTCAAACACTAAACCGATAAAGAAATCTAGCAGAATTTTGGCGGGTGCAACAACCAAAGCAACGCCATCTAGATACATCAAGGCCGTAACTCAGCCGTTCCATGCCGTCATAGTTTGCCTGCTAAGTTTTGGATTTACACGAACAAACAACAACAACAAGCATTGGCCATGCTATTATGTGCTATAAGCAAAGCCACCTTCATACAAGCCCGGAAGCAGAGCACGGTCATATACTGAAACGACAATTCATAGGCCTGTTCAGATCGAAAATTTACATTGCGGTAAAGGCAAATCGGGTTGGGTCGCGGCAAACTTTACACGAAAAGTATTGTATCCCGGTCGATTTTCGTCGCGAAAAGTGCAATATGTCGTGAATTGAAGCGTCTATAATCCAATGAAAGAATCAAATCCCGATAAAAAGTGAATTTTCCACGTGTTTTCGCGATTTTTATCAGAGCAGACACGGTTTTTTTACATGCGCTGTGCTTGTGTTAGTACATCGTGCAACGTATATACGACACATCCCAGCAAACAATTCAATTTGCCAGTAAGTTAGAAACAATTTGCCTTGCCTAAGGGTTTATATTGCCGGCAATATTGCCAAAAGCTAGAAAGTAACTTAGTTGGCGGACTAGATTGTACAAAAAACTAAGTTACTATTGCAACTTATAATTAACTTGCTGGTTACTTGCAGAAAGCAAGCTTATGTGAAGGTTATATACTTGCCTTTCGCAAGGGCATTGCAAGTTAAATGCAATACATATTCTGCAAGTTAGTTTTGTGTTATATTTGGCAAAGTAATTTTTGAAACGCAGGCAAACATTTTTTTTTCCATTTCTGCTACTACCACTTACGTGCACTGGGATACTGAGATATGAATTTGAAATTATTTATTTTAGAAATTACCTTTTTATTTCTGGTAGGATTCGAACCCGGTCCGCCTGCGTGTCAGTCTGGTCACATTGCCATTGCGCCACAAAGGGAATGCATCCAAGGTTCTCAAAATTTGAAGTACTTGACACACTTAATGCTTGAAGAAGATAAGCATCAGGCATATTAACAGCAAATTACATTAGGCAAACCCTTGCCCATATGAATTCTGAATATTGCCAATTGCTTGCCACATACAAACGATTGGTAAAATAGATAAATACTTAGGGAACTGAGGGACGCAAGCATTGGAAGAGCGAGAGAAATACAATTTGCTGTCTGTGTATATAAATTTGCGAAATGCTTACAGAGGGGAAGCAATACGCAAGCATTAAAAAGGTGAAATATTGCTGCGGCATATTATCAACAAATTAGTTTTGGCAAACCTTGCCTTTTTATTGCTGGGGGCAAATTAGTTTTGGCAAACCCTTGCTCAATTGTTTGCTGGGATTCATAGGCTCGCTTTGTGTGCATGTATTGCTGCTTCCCGGCTTTCTAAATTAAGGTGGCTTTGGCTATAATTTTAGTGTCGACTGACGTTAATGTTGCTAGTGACATGCTGCTCAGAATTTCTGACACTAGTGAATTTGTTAAGATGAACAGGTGTTTAATTTTTGCGGAAGCGACTGTTGTTTATTTTTATACATGTGCGTGTTTGTGATTATAGTTCTGTTTTCAATCTCATATCTTCTATGACTGATAATGAGTTTTAAGCGTTAGATTTCATGAGCAGGAACCGTGATATCGTTTATTGCTATTATCACGGGCGGTAATCGCCACGCCACGCCATTGAAATCTTTCAAAAAGTGCTGCGTACCAAGACGCCAGACCGACCACTTGTTGCACGTCGTTGGCACTTGGCACCGTCTTGACTAATGCTTGCATTTTGACTGCAACCGCTTTGCTCCACGATTAATTTTACATGCACTTCAAAGGTATGTATTCGACCTTCGCCTTGATTTTGAAATAGAATTAGATCCGTCTAAATTCTCTGCAAAGCAATCACTTTTAATTGAACATATCCGCTCGCAGATCAATTGATGACGCCAGACGCATGCTCTCTTTGATTCGAGCCAACTGCTATCAACTGCTGTATTCGCCTATCGTACAGTACTGAGTGACTGCTAGTACTTACTGATCAACGAAACGACATCCAACGGTCAGGAGGATGACATCGAAAATTTTACGCGCTGTTGTTATGGGTGCTCCGGCCTCGGGCAAAGGTACCATCTCATCGCGTATTGTCGACAAGTTCGGTCTAGTTCATATCTCGGCCGGTGATATTCTGCGTCTCAATATCCGTAACGCGACTCCTCTGGGAAAGACGGCTAAAAAATATATTGAGGGTGGTCTACTTGTTCCCGATAACTTGGTGATTAAATGCATTCTTGGACAACTCGTCGAGCTCGGTCACAAATCCTGGCTACTGGACGGTTTCCCTCGAACCGTAGCGCAAGCTGAGAAACTGCAAATCCAGGACCCGGTGGATGCAGTGATTAATTTGCAAGTGCCGAAGAAGGTGATCATAGAACGTGTGCGCGGACGATGGACTCATTTACCGAGTGGACGTGTCTACAATGTTGGCTTCAACGAACCAAAAGTGCCCTTTCGAGACGATGTAACCGGTGAGCCTCTCGTCCAGCGAGACGATGACAAACCTGAAACTGTGGCCAAACGTCTGGAGCTCTATGAATCGGCAACGAAACCTGTGATTGAGTACTATCGGAACTTGAAAATTTGCTACGACTTTGCCGGTAATACGACTAATGAAATCTGGCCTAGAGTTGAAGAGTTTCTTGTGGAAAAAACCAAAGGCTTGATGGCGGAAAGGCAGTAGAAATTGAAAAATGCCTGCTGACGAAAAGACTGCACAAAACCAAGAATTTAATTAAGTGTTGGCTAAAGTAATTGGAAAAGTTAAGAAAAACCGAATGAATTTATATCTAGACTTAAGACAAAAGTTTTTTTCATAGTTTCGCAGCTTTTCAAACTATTCCTGTTTATTTGAAATTGCTATTAATAAATCTGTGTGGAGTATGTACATGATGTGCAATATGTTTCGATTTATTTGCAAGGCACCACACTATTCCCTTCACTTCCAATCTGACGACGAAATTTCCTCATTCATTTGTCGCATTTAGCTGCTAAATTAATGAGTGCTGAGAGCAGCAAGTGTTTCTGTTGTGGGCGTCCAAAGTTCAATTTTCCGCGCACGCTATCACACTCTTTATGACTATGCTGTACGCGATAATATGTATACATAACTGGAAATATTCTACAGGGTTTAATAGGCAGAGACTTTTCTGCTATTAAATTGTATTTCGAATTGCAATCAGTTGTTGATTACACGGGGGAACAGCATTTTGTTTATTTCGATTTGATATTCATTTCTAGCTAATTTTTGGCTTACAAAGCGGGGGGGTCAAGCAGCGGCTGATTTTGCGGCGCCAGTTTGGTCGCAAGGTCTTTGTAACACAGACTGGAATAAAATCCAAGTCTGCCAAAATTCTGCTCTACGCACAGCCACAGGGTGCCTTTTGATGTCTGCCCAGGATCACCTACATCAGGAGACACATTTGACGCCAATACGTGACCACAATCGACTACTTACAAAACAATATCTGGTAGGTTGTTATCGAGAGGATCATCCTAACGGTGACCTTATGGACAAAATTCCCCTCCCACGCCACATCAAACGTGGCCTTCGTGACCTTGAAAGAGAGGTCCAGGGTTACAAAAGGGATCCTTTTGCTGAAAATTCATACCGGGCTGCCATTGCTATGATTCACACTGAGAAAGTGAGTCGGTCTATTGCGAGTTTAGGTACGAACAGAGTCCTCTCAGCGCTCCCACCACCTATTCCGCCTGAGGAGATTAGGTTCCCGAGGGCCACCAGAGTGACTTCAGCCCAACTTCGGTCAGGCTACTGCTCACGCCTCAGTTCGTATCTATCTCGCATAGACCCAAATATACAAAACATATGCCCAAATTGCGCTGGCGCGCCACACGATGTGGCCCATTTGTTTCAATGCCCAGCTGCACCCACTCATCTCACCCCCCGCTCACTATGGGAAAATCCCATTGCAGCTGCCACGTTTTTGTCCCTGGAGATAACGGACGAAAACGACGACGAACTTTAAATCGAATCCATATAGATACACAGCGGTTCACACCTTTCTGTACCGCTAAAAGAAGAAGAAGAAGACGCTAATTTTTGGTCGTAGATTCCGGAAATGCGTCTTTCTCCTATACGTCCAGTTTTTGAGATACAGGGGGCTCAAATTTTGGCCCCCATACAAACCTTCCCTTCATTGAAATCAAAACAAACGAAACTCGTTGCTTTTTATTTCTTTATAAATATTGATTTTACATCTTAACAATTACCGAAGAATTCAAAACAAAAAAAATTTTCGTTTGTAGCTTTTTCTGGAGTGTTCAATTTCAGGACAGTCCCGTTGTATGCCCCAGCAATAGTCCTCCATCGCTTCCCATCTGCCTTGATATCGAGTTTCCATGATTTTTAAATCTTGATAAAATCGCTCTCTCGGCTCATCACGCACAGCTCCAAGATTTTCCGGAATTTCATCTAGATGACTGTGTAAAAAGCGGACTTTGACGCTCATGTTGCAGCCAAGCCTTTGAAAACTGTCCAATAGTGTCTTGACTACTATCACATAATTTGATGCACGTATATTGCCTAGAAAGTTGTTGACTATATTCTCAAATGCCAGCCTTTCATTTTATTCCATTGATTCAATAAATTTGTATCTCTAAGAAGCTGCCGAATTTGTGGACCTTGAAATACACCAGGGTTTATTTTCTGGTATGATAGCGCAGGAAGTGCCGACAAAATATATATTTAAAACAACTTTCTTCTGTTGGCAAGGCTTTTAAAAATTGTTTCATCATGATTTTTTGTCGATCCACAAGCAGTTCATGAATAATATTCGGATCACGAGCCTTCAGATCCGTTCTCGGGGGCCAATTCTTTTGTGTACAATGTTTATCGCGAGCTCTGCTATCCCACATACACGGGATATTTTGACAATTTATCCTGATTGCAAATTGGAGTTTTGAAGTAGGCAAGATATGCCTATTTTTGCCCTCTGACTTAGAAATGTATAACTGCCACATATATAGCAAAATGAGTCTGGGTTTTGAGACACTTTCGACGGGGGATAGAAGAGGCCTCCATTACACAAGTTAAGAGCACAATAATAGGGTAATATACTGGAACAGAGGCTTTTAAATACATTTTTTGCTTAAA
This sequence comes from Microchrysa polita, assembly GCA_949715475.1. Taxonomy (NCBI): domain Eukaryota; kingdom Metazoa; phylum Arthropoda; class Insecta; order Diptera; family Stratiomyidae; genus Microchrysa; species Microchrysa polita. Next base: position 84,008,262 of record OX454418.1, on the reverse strand, counting down.
AGAGCCTTGAAAATGGCCGAAGAATTTTACAACTTTAAAAAAAAATCCGGGTAGCCACAAATAACTTTCTTTTATTGCGTTTAATTTTATTGTATACAAGTACTAGAAGGTCCTGCACAAGGATGCTTAAAAGCTTTTAAAAAAAGTTGTTTTTAAGGGGGCCTTTTGTAATTTTCCGTAAAATTAAAAAAAACGATATCTCAAAAACCTGACGTATAGGGGAAAAACGGACTGCATTTTTGGAATCAGCGAGGCCGTTTTACTACAAATTAGATGCAATATTCAAGAAAACAGAAAAAAGAGTCAAAATTGTTCTCCCGTGTTATTTACAGAGTTTTTAGGTTGAGTCAAACGTTTTTTTTTGTGGTAACTACAGAAATATTCGATAAATTTTAGGCGCTGAATAATATAAGTAAACGCTTGTCTATGGTTGTCCTCAGGGATTCAAGGCAGGTTCATTTCATGGGCGTAGCCAGGATTTCGGTCAGGGGGGGGGGGGCAAGCCAGACATTTTTTCAACATCATGATTTTCTTAGAAGTTGAAATTGTCGGTCACAAAAATATTGTTAGGCAAATTTTAGAGTAGTGGGTGCACAGGGTCACGACCCATGTGACGGACTATGATGGGGATAAATAACATTGCTGAGCGTGCTGCTGATCTCAACCAATGAACAAAAAAGCAGTTAAGATCTTGGAAATTGGATGTCACCTACACATCTGTGACGTTGGTCATGACTGTTATTTTTTTTAAATTTGATGATTTTGGACGATTTAAAAGAGAAGAGTTCGTTGAGAGACTTGGGAAATTTCGGATTATTGTGAAATTCATTGTGATAAAAGAGGTTTTGCGTTTAGTCATAATCATCACTCTTCATTATAAAGAAATTCAAGATCATCCATGACAGAAAAGTCCTGTCCTATCCTCGATAAATAAAACGCCCTTTTTAATTTAAATTAGTGATTAGGTGTTTTATTGAATGGAGTACAGGACAGCGAAGCTTTCATAACAATTTTACAGATCTCTTTCTATACGGGATGTCCGGAAACTATTGAATAATGGTACCCAAATATGATTCCAGCAAACAACCGGATAAGCAGTTTAAGCTGTGTAAAAAAGCTTCAAAGACAAAATTTTGTCATCTCACTTCATATACATTGTTTCCGACGGAGGTTTTAGTGGTAGCATTTTTAAATGCTTTTGGTAGCTAAGGAGTCAAGAATTCGGGATACTCCCGATATACCTATTTTGCTGGAAATGACATTATTAGTCATATTTCGGTGCGCTTATGCGATAGTTTAGTTTCCGAACACCCTATCTCGAACAACTCAATTTTATGTTAAAATTTGTACGAAATTAGTGCTATCCTGTTCTGTACTTGATCGAATAAAACGCACCTATTAAGTCATATTCTATAATACGTGAGTAGATATAAGTTGAATTGATGAATTCGCGGCAAATAATAAATATTTACTCAGAACAATGAAGTTTTGTTGTATTTTTGTAATGGAGCGCAGCGGAACGAAAAATTTGTAGTCGGAGCGCTGGAGAGGAGCGGTTTCAAAAAGCGAAAAAAAGTGTCGCTCGAAATTCCTGCTTTCTACACCATTTAACTAAAAATGACCCGGCGCACGTGTTTAAATATTCACTGGTGATTCTGATTACATACATTCAAATGGCTTCCAATTTCTGTTTTAGACTGTAGTTCGTCTATATTCCGTGCTATTTTTGTCTCTCGGACTGCATATTCAATTTGCGATATCTAAATTCCATTGCTGGTATGATTTACCTACAAAATGAATCTTGATTAAATAACTTGAAAGCCAAGGAAATGTGAGATTCGTTCTTTAAAAGGTCCCTAACTAGGCAAAGCTGTATAAAATTTCTCACTAAAATCCCTTTCAGATGGAATGTTAATAAATTGTACTACCTTCCCGGAGGGAATTCTGCAGCTCAGAAGCCATGCAATGAAACGTATGAAAATATGGGATCCTCGCAAGAGTCTCCCTAAAGGGAAACATTTATGATCTACTTAAGTTATCGGTTCATGATATTCATACGTATGGATGGATATCAAGGGCCTCAAAACTACAAATATTTTAGTTTTCCACGAGTGAAACGTATGTATTGGGACGCAGCCTCTGCACCTCCGTCAGTTACAAGCATCAGGCTTAGCAGCAGACAATTTTACGAGGTGCCTGGATTCAAACTCGCAGTTTTATGCCTTCAAGCATTGTAAAGTGCAGTGATATTTTTACTTCATTGGTAATGATTTTTGTTACCATATTCATCGGCCAGGCGACCGCCCCTGCCCCCCTCTGGCTACGCCCATGGTTCATTTCTCAGGAAACTGATCATGAACGACCTATTGATGTGTTGAGGTTCTTTGTGCAAATATTCAAGTGCGTTTGCGGACGATTTCCCCTTTCTTGTGGAGGGGGGCGGTCGCCGTGAGATTGTAGAAAAGGGAACCGCACCAATAGGCAAGGCACTTATGTGGAGGTAGGGGTTTTAACCGAGAATGCTGCTTAGGGGCAAGTGTTGAGTTAGCCTCAAGTATCGGAGAAAGATCAGATAACTAGGAATAACTGTCAGCTATCATTAAGGCTTCTACCTCCTCTTTGTGAATGTGAGAGAACAGATAACGATATTGGTGGCGTAATTCTTCAATTGTATGTAGCGAAAGTGTGGCAGGAAAATCGAAGCGTGAAATTGCGTCCTCTCGAGATGGAATCAGTTCGACAAGGGTAGGATGAGGTACGAGTATGAAATCTAAGCTCAGTCCTTAACCTAAGAAGTTTAGGTTTTCCCGATGGGTCCTTGATTTGAGCTTTTACCGTTTTATGCATCTGGAGATGTGTAAGATTGGAGGCATGTGTTTGGTTCTATGTCCAGTCGTTTCGAGACGATTTTATCGTAGAACCGGCTGTTATAGGAGCATTTTAAAGACAGCGCAAACATCCATGCACAGAGTGAGATTCGAACCCACGCTCCGGCGACTGAGAGACACGAGTGTCATCTCTACCGAACGTCAACTAGTTAAGTGTTTCTGTAGCTAAAATCTTGGTATTTTGTTACCTTTACACTTGCTATAGAGGGGTGCTGATTACCGTTGTAAGAAATATTCGTTGTACTTTTGAGGGCTTTCCACCGTGACAGGCATTGACGTAAAACGTTGGAATTTTCAGGATTAGTTTTTCAACGATCAAAGACTTAACTTTTGGAAAAGCGAGCGCAAAGTATTTTCCATTTCAAATGGTGGATATCACAACTCTAAATAAATAAAAAAATGAACTGCCATTAGCTTTTATTTATTTTATTATTTTATAATTAAATGTTAAATAAATGTAAACCTACAAAAACACATCCATAAACGGAAAACTAGACTGTTTCGGATCCAATAAATCGATCAGATAACAAACGGTACCAGCTACGCCTTCATAAAGACTGAATGGCCGATCCGGTGTACGTGATTCCTTATGAAACTCGTCCTTACTAAGGAATTCCATAAACTTTATTGCTCGATACAAATACCGATCATCATTCGTCAATCGATACATTAACAAGAATGCATAGCCATTACCCGCAACACCATGACAAATTCCTGGACCTTTCCGCAACAATCCTTTACGCCATATCAAATCGACCGCTTTGCGCGTTGCTTCCAGATATTTGTCTTCTCGAAAAACCAAATAGGATTTGGCCAATAAGTAAACTGAACCGGGAGCTCCATGACACCAGTGAACTAAACGTTTTGCTCTTCCCGTTTGTAAATCCTCAAGAGCCACGGGAAAGTTTCCGTCCTTATCTTGTAACGATAAATAGAAATCAATGGACCGTCTGATATCGTCTAATTTCGTTTTGGAAATATCGCCACCCGGCTTAAACCAAGCAGAGTTTAGCATCATGTGCAATATAGCGCACAGTCCATGAGCGGCACCTAAATACTCAGTACCGTGATACTGGTACATTAACGGCAACGGTGCTTTGGTCTTCGCCGCATATTCTCTTCCGCTGTCCACCATCGAATTGCATATTTCGATAATATCATTTTCGGCCACCGGTTTCGGAGAAATGTGTTGATTGAGCCAAAAGCATCCGCTCAGATATCCAGCTCGTCCTACGAGGATTTCGTCACCTCCATATTTGGAGAAGTTTACAGGACGACATGCCTCAAAGCCGGCTTTGAAATTCTTTAAATCATCCGCCATTATGTCAGAGTTTCCAACCGTGTTGGCGATTACAGCGGAAACGGCGTATATTCCTGCATTGCCGCACAGGAAAGCGCATCGTTCGTCGGCTCGTTTCTTATAATGAAGTGCATTTGATTTGCCATGATCTATGTAGCTGTGTGCATGCTCAAGGGCAGGGTAGAGTTTCGCTGTATGCGGCGATTGAGCCAGTTTCCAAAACATGTATGCGATGCCTAAAATTATTGAAGAAATTAAAGCCCAGCAATAGTGTGGGTTGAAAAAGATTTTTTTCATATTTTACGGATCTGCATTTATAATTGTGAAAGATGTACTGGTACATAGTGTAATTCTAACAGGAGGAGACACAGGTAAACGTTTTATCAAAGTTAGCACAGTTAGCAGCAATGGTGTGAACAATTCTTATACAGGAACTTTTTTTAACTTTATATGTAGCAATGAATCCTGGCTAAACTTTGAAATGTTTAATAGTAGATTGTCCAATTAGGGGGAAATTGCTAGATCTACCTCAAAAGAGAACAGTCTCAGATATAAAGTCTTCCCCACAATCCTTAAATATGTAATAATGATGATGTTTGCAATACCAAATATGTACCTGCATTTCCCACATATAAATCACCCCGTTCATCATCATTTACTTTGGTGTGCTTTAAAATTGCATCAACATACGATTGAATCAAGCGGAGGATGTCCTCTTTGTTGAGTTGAATTCCTTGTCCATCGTAGTCAGGATACGGATTCTGAAAACATCGATCCATCTTCAATGATGCAGCTCGATTTTTGTCTTCCCTACAAATAGGAATACAATTTCGGCTCGTTAACTATGCAGCGAAAAATACTAATTTGCAGGAATATTTCCAAATACTTTACAGGAACGAAAATTTGTCTGCAACGTAGTCCCCAGCCGGTTGTTTTTGTTGGAATCGTTTTGACAGAGTTGACATTCGCATTTTTGTTGTATATTGTGACCGCGCTTATACACGCACCAACATGGTAGCGACATAAGGTTGCTAAACAATTTCCAGACTACACACATTGCACTGCAGCACTGAATGCAGTGAAATTTTAGGTAAAATACGCTTCAACTCAAAACCACCTTCACTAGAAGCCGGGAAGCAGCAATACATGCACACAAAACGAGCCTATGAACATGTCGTATATACGTTGCACGATGCACTAACACAAGCACAGCGCATGTAAAAAAACCGTGTCTGCTCTGATAAAAATCGCGAAAACATGTGGAAAATTCACTTTTTGTCGGGATTTTGTTCTTTCACTGCATTCTAGACACTTTAATTCACGACACATTCCACTTTTCGCGACGAAAATCGACCGGGAACCAATACTTTTCGTGTAAAGTTTGTCGCGACCCAACCCGATTTGCCTTTACCGCAATGTAAATTTTCGATCTGAACAGGCCTATGATTTGGCGCTTAAGTATATGAACGTGTTCTGCTTCCGGGCTTTGTATAAAGATGGTTTTGCTTCAACTACATATTATATTGTGTCCTCCCAACATCTAGGTAAACTTGTTGTTTGGTCTTAACTCTTTTTCTCATTGTCTACTTGTCCAATTCGACAAAGAAAGTTGACGTTTCTTTGACGGATGAGTCTGTAATACGCATGGAATAGACAGCTAAACGGAAAGGAAAATCCGCTGTCATCCCATACAAACTGCATGGTCCGGTTTGAAACACAACAAAAAAAAAACATTCCACTTAAATGCGTTCCCTTTCTGTCAACACTTGTCAGCTGTTACACGTTCTGCAAATTCTCAAGAACATATTTGTCGCGTCGCGCGTTTGTTTTTTGTGATAACGTAATTCTTATATCATTTCAGTGTTTTTTAAGTGAAATCCAGTTACTGAGTGTGAGTTTGTGAAGTGAATTTCGCGCCTACATTTCAATGTTCCCTTTATGTCAAATACATGGCCATTAGTGTCATTTCAAAAACTGGACCATTTGAGTTTGATTCGGGCCTATCCTTTAGTTCTTTAATCAATGGTAATACGGAACAGTTCTCATTTAACGCCGTCATTTTACACATGTTCCAAGAGCTGATAGCAATGTTCCGAATTTTCAAATCTGAGAGATTAACAAACACATCGATTTATCAAAATCTATGGTTATTATTTGTTAAATTTCGAGTAAATTACGTGAAAAAATTATAGCTGTATCCACACTTGACTCCGAATGGCAGCTCGTCACAAAACGAATCGCGAGCTACCATTTGTCAAATAACTGACAATCTATCAACCTGTATGGAAACTGATGACTGAAACATGTGGATCGGCCTTTAATAATAGTCTCAGCCTTTTGAGAAAATCGAGCGGGCCAATTGATTTTCAGGCTCGGTATCACTGGCATTTTGAACAAACATCACACAACCCAAGCAACAATTCGTTTGCTTTAAAGAAGCACTCCATACTGTAGCAATCATATAGTACCACGAAATTCATATATCGTGTGACATCGCTTAAAGTAATATTTTGATCCGATAAAACACCCTTAAAGTATTTTCCGGAAAGCTTTTATCATCATTATGGAATAAATTTAAAGGTGGTGGTATAAAACTTCGATAAAATTGTCTCTAAACGTTAACCTAAAAACGTACTCCTTTAAATATTCCACTATTGTGTTTATTGGATGATACAGCACACACATGAAATGGTCTCTTTAAGTTAACTCACACACATGCATTATTTTCTTCTATAGCATAGTCGGTGTCATTTTTATAGTGTGACATTCGTATGGTCATCCAATAAATTGTTCACCGTAGTTTTATAGAAGGATGGACTTTGTGATTTACTGAATTGACACTTATGAAGTGCTCTGGAATACCACGTTTCTTGAATTGAATTCATTGAAATATTGCTTGAAACCAACATTTCCTCACTCCTTGTTAGCTTATGAATCAATTAAGATAATCTCAGCACAGAAAATGTCTGTATTTTATTGAAGAATGTGTGAATTTAATAAACTTCAACTGATTGACATATAAAGAAGAAGGTGCATAGGAGAAGAGTCGATAAAGAAGTGTCGAGCACTTGTAGTGTTTACGAGCAATGTTATCTATATGTGAGGTTGGCCGAGTGGTTAGGGCGTCGGACTGGCGTACGACATTCGCTGGTTCGCCGCTGGCTGCGGGAATTATTTATTTTCTCTTTTTTTTTTGCAATCGCGAGAAAATGACAGAAAATGATGACATAACACATGATGTATGTCTTTCTCGAAGCGTAATTCAGTGCTACAATGAGGTTCTATTGGATCAAAAAACGGCGCCAGATGCCATTATTGGACTATTATTCAGTGTTTATACCCTGTAAAGTGCCCCTATTGTCGTTAGAAGAGAATATTTTACGAAGTATTATAGGGATGAAATTGTTACTTGGGAAACTCTCAGTGGTTAAAGAAAGAAGTCGCGGACTCGGTTGCATTCGCGTGGACTCGGCTAGAAAGGCTTCTGCAGTTTGGTCTGTCTATCCAGATGGCAGTGGTGGTTGTCAATGGGTACGGTTCCAACATGTTGTCCATTTTGATTCTCTATCTGCGATTTTACGAATAAGAAATGATCTCCGGAACTTTTCGTTTACATATTCCACATAGGCAGACATACGGAAAACACCGAAAGTTATTGCTGATCCGCAAAACCGCAGTTCTAGGATCAGAATGGACAACATGTTGTGGGAACATGAACAGTGTGTTTCAGAACCGCACCCAATGTTATCACTGCCATCTAGATAGACAGGCCAAACTGCAGAATCCGAGGTTTTACCCGAGCCCACCCGAATCCAAAGCGTATCCACGATTTAGTTCTCTAACCACTGATGGTTGCTATGCCGTTTATCACTCCCATCTAGATAGACAGACCTCACTGCAGAAACCTCTAAAGCTGCTTCTAAACTGGCTGCTAAATGAAGGCTCGTCAAAAAACTAGCATCGCGAACTCCCATTTGGCAGCTACTTAGCATCTACACTAGTTACCAATTGGAGGCTGAAAATGACATAACCAAACTTTCATTTTAGGGACTTTTTTAAATTTCATTATCAAAATCGGACTCTGCGCGCTTAAATTATTACTCGGCCTCCTGGCTGAATGTTTTTAGAAGGTTTTGTTGAGAATAAGCTCTGAAAGATTGCGACACGGCACAAAAGGCTTCTCAACTTTTGTGTGCAATAAAGGTTGAGTTTAAAGTTTTCTGCCAGATAATGGAATCGATATACACAGTGGCGGAACAACTTCACTCGTGACGCTCCCGCCAATTTCTTGAGTGGGCCCCCCTACACTGAGAGAAAAGCAGAGTGCAATCAATCGAAAACACGCTTAAACCAACTCTTGAAGTTACGGTGTTTCTACTAAAATTAGGAACGTCGTATAATAACTTTGATAAGAGTTATTTTGACTCTTTGCATTCTTATATTGAGAAAGACGTGCTTGTTGTAACTTTTATTAAATTATTGATTTCATCAATCGCATTTTTTTATTTTAAAATAAAAAAGCTTACGCAGCCCAGCATTGACCTCTATAGGTGTTGGTGACAGTTAATTTACCCCATTACGCTCCAATTAGAACATTCATTATGTTTCAATACCACTTATTTTACCTTCGTATGTTGAATTGCTTATACGCTCTGCCAAAGTTGGCTCCAGTGTCGGCCCAGATGGCATTCCCAATAATTTTTTAAAAAGAACCTCTAACGCCATTGCCACTCCTCTTTCAATCTTATTTAATACAAGCATCAGGCAAGGTAAATTTCCATCATTATGGAAATCGTCTTATGTAGTCCCTATTCCGAAGAAGGGTGATCTAAATGTTGCCTCCAATTATCGCCCTATCTGCCTTTTGTCCTCCATTTCGAAATTGCTGGAGAGAATAGTTCACAACTACATCAGTCTGAACTTCGGTTCTATTATTTGTGCTAACCAACATGGTTTTTGTAAAAGCAAATCTACCACCACCAATTTGGTTGAGTTTGTAGACTTCATTGCTAAAGCGTTCAACAAACATCAAGACGTACATGTGTTGTATACAGATTTTTCAAAAGCTTTTGATACTGTAGACCACAGAATATTATTGGAGAAACTAGTCAGATTGAACTTTCCTCATTATCTGACTACCTGGCTTTCTTCATACCTTTCCGAAAGAACCTCTTATGTCATTTTTAATAACATTCTTTCTCCTGGTTTTTGCCCTTCATCTGGGGTTCCTCAGGGATCCATATTAGGTCCTCTTCTATTCGTCTTCTTCGTGAACGATCTTCCTGAGCGCCTTAAATGCAAATCTTTGCTGTATGCTGACGATTGCAAAGTATTCAGCGCCATTTCTGACATCAATGACTGCATCTTGCTCCAATCGGATATTGATGTGTTATACAATTGGTGTGTGTCCAACGACCTACCTCTCAATATATCCAAATGCTTTGTGATGCAATATTCCCTTAAATTCTTCCCGATTTCCTTCACCTATCTCCTAAATGGACATCCAACTGACTGCGTTTCAACTATCAAAGATCTTGGTGTCACCTTTGACACAAAACTCAACTTCTCTGAGCACGTTTCGTCAACGGTTAAAAAAGCTTCAAAACTCTCTGGTTTTGTATTGCGATCAAGCCATGACTTTAAATCAGTTTCTACATCGGTGAACCTCTTCATTTCGCTCGTTCGTAGCATCCTGGAGTATGCTTCCATAGCTTGGAATCCGTATACTTCCTGCTCGTCAGATGCAATAGAGTCAGTCCAAAGAAAATTCACTCGTGGTGTCTTCTTTAAATTCAGGCTAGATTACTTACCCTATCCCGAACGACTTAGCTTTCTTTAACTTATGTCATTAAAGAAACGTCGAGCTTATCTAGATGAGTGCTTTTTGTATAAATTGTGTTGCAATCAGATCAAATCTTCCCTTACCGTTGTTATTAGAAATCATCAGAGTCACTTTACACGTAGTAGTGCAATTTTTTATCCACCAGCTGCCGAGCTCTCGATTTATCAGAATTCTCCAATGCCTCGCATGCTAAGCAACTATGACAAACTACAGCTTGGTCCTTTACCTCCTTCGCTTACAATTTTCAAAAGAAAACTTCTTCATCAAATTGAAACGATTGAGTTGTAATCTTTAATCATTAATTTCTTTCACTTTTGTATACCAGATATTGGGCGCCGTAGCGCAGCCTGAGCTCCTAGCAAGACTCCAGTCAAACCAAATGTCGCCTCAGCACCACAGCCCTAATGACCATGTATATACCGCTAGCAAAATAAAATATTTTAGTCTTCAACGACATATACAGGCCGTACTAATTAGTTTGAACTATTTTTTACCACTTGCGAACTATTTTGTTCGTGTTTGACTGGAATTTAGTCCGGTATAAACACCCTATAGAAAAGGAACTATATCTTCAAAAATGTTTTAAGATAATCTATTTGAAGAGGCACATAAAAAATCGTTTTGGCCATATGGTACTTGCATCTTGCAAGGAGGAGGGTGGGTTGAGGGTTGGATTACAAACCGCAGCTACAGTTACAGCAAATGTCACAGCCATACCAGGATCAAATTTATTCTGTGATGGAGGCTTATACGGTGTTCATAGAGCCGGAACCAGACTTTTTATTTTAGATAAATTTCGAGTAAATTAAGCAGAACAATTTTGAAAGTTTAACTGATCTTCTCACAACAAAAACAGCACAAAATGATGTGTTTTTCATTGCATACTTTTACTTATGAAAAATGTACTGAATTCGAGATATTTTCAAGTGAATTATGAAAGAAGACCAAAGTTTTAATGCACTGTGAATGATAAGAAAAATATGAAGAAACTTTTTCAACGCTAGAAATTTTTTTTTTGTGAAAATCTGAGAATCCTGATTGTTTGATGAACTTTCAAAAATGTTAGGAAAACATGGAATGTTTTATGTTTATTTAGTATTTGTCTATCTCTCTTTTTGTCTACTACAAAAATATCTACATCGGAATGTTGTTTTTCTCAGTCGTGCTGTTTTTATGGATCGAGGAATCTTTCATGTGGCTTTTGGGCGCCTAAATCTCGTGGGCCCATCCGCCACGCGGGCCCTTATGCGCCGCCCCTCGATAGACACTAGTTCTGCCACTGAGCCGAGAAAGTCAATCGAAAAATCAGAACTTAGCAAAAGCGTCGAAGTTAGCTGACAATTTTGTTGGTGATTTCAAAAAGAAACGGCTTCTCATAGAATTTATGAGCATGTCACAGACATTTTTTGTGAGTGCGAGATTTAAATAAAATTGCGATGTACAGGGTGGCCAATGTCAAAGTACACGATTTGAACCTATTTGAACATAGCATTACTTTTTTGTTTATATTCAACTTTCAAGTCTGGCATAAATAAAGTAGAGAGATCTGGAAGAAAGGTCAAGTTGTGCGAAACTGTTACACGTCCCGCACTAGTGCAGGGATCTGAATATATGAAGGTTATGCAAAAGAAATGGCAGCTGAAATGAAAATGTTACGCATGTCAGTTGGTGTAACCAAAAGATATCACATCAATACTAGCTGTATTCCAGGCAGCTTGTCCATTCAATCATCGAAAGCCTCGAAAATGGATTGGTATTGCCACGTTTACAGTGCGCCCGGCTGATAAAGCCCCGCAAAGAAGGCGATATCAATGGAAGTTTCACTTGACGAACCCAAGGCCACAGGCAGACCGATGAAAAGAAAACGTGGCCCAGAAAGAGTCAGTAGCTTTTAATGCAACAGAGAACAATCACATTCTTTGGAGTCTCTTCAATCTAAAGTAAAGTTAAAAAAACAACAGATGAGCCAACAAGCGAAGTAAAATATGCACATAATTCATAAATGTAATTTTATAATTTGTAAGGGCTCCATTACACAGTCATATTTCTATTATCATATAACATTAAGCCTACCCGATTCGTTCGGTTTAAATTTTTATACGTGCACTAAACGAAATCGAGTAGGCTTCGAGATATAATAATATCTATTATCATATACATACATATATAATTGTGTACTGGAGCCTTAATCCAGACTACATATCTTCAACCGTATATCATAAAAATTTATTAATTTTATCGGAAGAAATTCTTAAACTGTAAGGGGAGGAATCGTGTTTACCGTGTTCAACTGTGACAAATAGCCCGCCAAGTGTTTAAGACTAACTGCAAACAATCTTATATTAATTTCCTTTTTTATTCAGCATTATTCAACTTACATAGATATTAAATAAAATATAAAAGTACGATATATCTAACAACTATTACCGACAAAAACCTATTTCTAGATTTTTGCAGCATCAGTCTCTGCTATGTAGACAGTCTTAGGTTTCATTGAATTAAACAGAAATGCCCGAAACGACGAATCGGAATTTATTGCAACTTTATCGCCGTCTTCATCTGTAAAAAGAATAAAGCATAATTTTAAAGATTGGAGTATGGAGCTTACAACATACGCGGCTTTAAAATAATTTAAAAAAATCCGCATTCTGTTGATAATTAATCATTTTTAAAATAATACAGTAATCATTATTTTAATTACACATTTTTATCGCATGTCGCATTAAATTCAGATTTATGAATTTTACTTATCAGTCATTTAGTAAAAAATATCTTTTATTATCTATTGAAAGATCCAAGCTATGCTTTCTAAACTAGTTGCCAAAATACATTTTAGAGGGAAAACTGTTAATATAATTCTTCCGAAAAAGGTTATTTTTGGTTTCAACTTTGAAACATTTAGAAGAGAGTGTGTATAATTTAATCAGAGTCGATAGCGCGATAAACTTTGACTGTTGAATTTGAGTTTGTCATCAAATATGGCAATAAATTGCATTGAAATTACCGATTTTAAAGTAAAGTTCACTACTAACGGCACAATCACACTAAACAATACTACAAAATCGCCTCAAGCACAAAGTGCACTTACCTATCCAGTAGCACAAAAATTCTGGCCTCATGCTTGTGAATAATTTCAAGCTCATTCGTTCATCCTTCAATTCATCCAGAAACGTGCAGAGAAAATCCAGATAGCGGCTTGGTGAATCAACCCTTAGATATATGACACAGAAATCTTCACTTGAACTAGGATAGTGCACCTTAATATATTGATCAGCAGACATTATGAATGAACCGTTCACTATCATACTAGAAATGTATACTGAACTGAATGTTGTCACTATGGACTGGAGTGATCAAAAGCCTATATACAATCTTATCTTAATCGATTCCGGACCGTAATTATTAACTAGCGCATTAACCACTCCTACGTAGCCGAAAGCTTTGGATTTTTCGTAGAAGTGACGTATTCCACATTACGTTTTTGTAGTATTATTACTGCACTCTTTTCAATCGATGGGTAGGCTATGTGCGGTGCAATCTAGAAATTGGCAATTTTATGTTTGTTATCTACACTTGAAGGTGTACCGGTTTCGGGTTTCGTAGTGGATCATGTATGGTCCCCGGCGATTCTTATTGATATTTCAGAACTTAAGGGTAAATGAGCGATGTCTTCTTTACCAGCCATAGCAGTGCTACTCAAGTCAAATTTAGAATATCATTTCTACACACGAAAAATTAAAACAATTCAATTTCAATTATATTCATATTTCGGTTTATTCTTCATTGTGTCAATTCAATATAAATGTAATAATAATAAAATTGGCAAAAATACAGTAGTACGTTACTTAATAATTAATTTCCATAAACATAATCTGTTTATCTAATATACTTAAACTTTTTCTTCCACTACCTTAATTTTTGCCTCAATTTTATATTCAATATTATCGACTCCTTTCAAGTGACTTGTATTTGATTTCAGTTTTATCCTCACAAATATTATTGTTCGTTTTCTCTTGATTTTTATTATTCTTCGTCTATCTATGTATATTCTCAATCATGCATATTTTTCTGTCATATAAATATTGTCTAGCCTACATAAAATATTTATGTTGGCTCCATAAGCACATCTTTCTAGAAATAGTAGGGCTTGCTTGCGTTTGATTTAGTTTTAATTTAATATTCCCGTTAATGTTCGTATTTATTTATTCAGATTCTGTTGGTTATTTTATAACTAGTTAATGTGTAAATGTAAAACGTGTATAAAAATGGAATCATCGTCTACAGTTAGTTTTAGTTTGATTTTCGTTTTTAATTTTTGTTGTTTCTCTCTAGATCTATACTTTCATTTTGTTTGATTTATTTGTAGATTATAAGCCGAAATATCAAAGATGCATTTCTATTTATGGTGTTTAAGTATTAGTTATGAAAATTATATTTACAGTATGAAAAAATGTTATGTATCATATGATTTGGTTTTCATTCCCTAAGGGTTTTTGTTGCTTATCGTATTGTATGGAGTTTACTTGTTTCTCATGTTGTTATGGCAGAAAGCGAAAAAAGACGTTGAATTAAATGGGCGAGACTGTACATAAAAGTAAATATTAAGTGAAGATAAATATGCTTAAAACAATTTATCAAATTTTTTAAAGGAAAAAATAAGATAAATTAAATTCGGTTTTTAGTAATAGCCAACAAAAAGTATTGGTCAAAGAAAACAAAAATAAATCACGGATGTTTTTTTCTAACATTTTAATGTTTATTTCATGTTTTCTTTCTTACTGTCAAAAATATAATATTATATTTAAATTAAAATAAAGTGTACATCTCGCTTTACAGTTGTCGATTTAAGCATTCTTTTCGACCGACTTATTCGGCACCCGCCGAACTGTCTGGTGTTATATTTGAATCTAAACTGGCACAATCCGAATCTTGTTCTTGATTTCCTGAGTAGTTTGCTGCTTCCTGGAGTCGCATAAGCATATTGAGCTGAAATCATAAAAAGATGTAATTTAATTTAAAAATATAAAAAAAAAAACAAATTTATTGTGTGGTGTCAGGATAGATTTATCTTTTCATTAGCTCAAAAACATTACAGATTAACCCAAAGCTTTATGCAAATGTATAAACAACTACAGGACAAAACAGCACAACTTCTATACATGTAGTTCGATACGAGTTGCTCTACATAGAACAGCAACTGCCAAATGTTGGCCAAAAACTAAAAATAAGTGTGAAAAATTTGTCCTGTACAAGCTTCTTGTTAACTTTGGACATCCGCAACTTAAATTATGATCGGATCCAATTGTCAGACTTAGCTGGTTGAAACATTCAAAATACGAGGGCGGTTCAAATATGATCGAGACAAATGCTCTGACACGTTTATTTATTATAGAAAAAAAAAATAAAAAAATGTACTGTTTTTCTAGGTACTCCCCCTCACTAATTACACATTTTTTCCACCTCTCTGGAATCTTTTTGATGCCGGTATCGAAAAATTCCGTGGGCAACTCGGACAACCGTATGCGCAAAAATTCCTCTACCTCATTGTCGGTGTTTCATTTTGGACCTCCGAGGGCTTCTTTCATATGGCATATGCCATATGGCTGTCGCAGGGTAATAAATCCGGACTGTAAGGGGAATGTTCCAGTACCTCCCACCCCAATTCCTATATTGTATCGAACGTGAGAGGCGCGGTATGAGAACGCGCGTTATCCTGGGAGGAACCCATCGCGCCCTTATTTGGCGATGCTGAAGGGGTTCGTGGATGAGAGACTCTACACGACCAATACTGATGCCGAGTTCAGCCGAAATGTCTCCAACATTCATCCTACGGTCGTCCAAAATGAGTTGTTCTACGCGGCGAATGTTGTCTGGTGTGATGCTGGTTCAACATTGCCATTCCTGGAGCGACCACAATCCGCAAGTATTCGTTCTACCAAGGATCATTGTATCCGTGCAACCCCCGCAGGGGGGTCTGTGTCCGTGTGACACTCAGCTTGGAAGGCTGTTTGTAGTCGGACAGGGATCTTTGGTGACTTACGACACCACGGACCTAGTAGCGCAAGGGGGCCCCTGGTACAGTTGATACGCCATGGCGAGGATCTGTACAAAGACCATTCGGGCGTTAACGGTCCCGTGCTCCTGAGTTATGCACGGGTGGCTCTTGGCGTGCCTACCTCCCCCCATAGTTTGCGGGAGGGAAGCACTAAAGGCCTAGCACGATTTTGATGTCCCCTGGTGGGGGGGTGCATCATACGGAAGTCGTGTGAGCTTCGGAGGTGACGGCTCCGCATGACCCGAGTCAAGAAGGGGCTAGCTAGGGAGAACGGCCTTGGTGGAAAATGCCTACGCGCCTATATCTAGCTAGTTTGTGGATTGATGACCACACTGCCTGAGTCGCATTGCTGACTAGTAAACTGAAGGGGCCGCCTGGATGTGAAAAGCAGCGCTTCGTTGTCTGCACAGACGCGGAGTCACAGGTCCAACGAGCCTGGGGTGTGCATGCCCGAATTCGACGTAAGGCTTAACCAATAGGGGGCCGAAGGAGGATCACACCTGCTATGGAGAAGTCTATAGCCAATAGTGAACTACGGGGATGGGTGTGCCTAGGGGACCATGGTCCTTGCCCATCAAGGTGTTGGACTCGTAGTGGCTGGAGGTTGTTACCCAAGTCATCCAGCTAGTGATGCAACCCCGGGGTTGGGTTCCTGATGGTGTATGCATGCGCCGGACGGAGAAATCTCCATCTGACAACAACACCTTGTCAGTAAAAAGCCGAAGGTCCAAACATTTAGCGGGACCGGGAGATAAAGGCCGAAAGGCTAGGTGCTCCCCTGACGGTATACCTCGTAGATGGTTTGCTTGTATCCGTGCAAACATTAGCAGGCTAGAGTTGCTTATATTAGAAGCGAAGTTTTCTCGACCTCAATTATTCTCAGAACTGTTCATTAAACGGATTTGGTTATGTTATGTTGCAGCGACTTTTTTTTTATTGAAGAAAGTACAATTTTTGGCCGTTGTATTGCAACCACAGATTAATTGCGGTGGATTTCGAAATAATTACGAGTTGAAATGGCGGTCTTGAAGCAAACCATAATTCATAAACGGCATCAATATTTGAGTTGTGACCCTTTCTAAACCACCACGGCTCTCTAAGTATGGGAATCAGTTCTCTAGAATATCCTATAGGACGGAACCGATGTGTCTGCATCCGTCTAGGTAAGGGTAAAGAAAAAACTCTTAACGAGTCAGCCGCGGAATGCGCTTGCTTTAACTCAGAGCGGAGTTTTGCGCTGGAATTATGTTCTTCGTACAGGGGGGGGGGGGGACGAAGAACATAATTCCAGAAAAAAGGAGAAGGAGGAGAACATGACACGAGTAAAATGGAGAGAATTTCAATGTTAAGACTGTTGGCTACAAGAACAGAATGCCGAGGTTTTCCACCCGCTTCATATATACAGGGTGTCCCATTCATGGTGGAGGATAATTTAATAGTAGGTAGTGTGGCTCATTTGGGGAAAATTAATGTACAACGGGACCCTCTCTATTTTTAACCGTTACAATGTAATAGCATTTTTTGTAAATTGTGTCAAAATGCCCGACTTACCGAAATAAATTAAAAATTTGCCACACCACCAAACATTTCATCCGAGATAAGACTTGACTTTCTGAAACTACATACAATAAAACGACACCTCGCTTGTTACGAAGTTGCTCGTATCTTCCCAGATACAACCGTTCAAACTTTAAAGAAATTTTAAAATCGGTTTTTCATCAATTTTTATCATTTGAACTAACTAAATTCGTTTTGATAATTCCCGTTGTGTACAAAACACGCAGTTCGGCAATCCGTTTACGACGTCTATTCAGGTTAGCCAGGTTTTAACCATTCTATGGCACACAACTAAACCATCGAGCGACATTTGACATGTCATACGATGACCTTGTTCCAGACCTACCTCGGTCTACAAATCGCATCCCCACGCAATTTGATTACCACGGGGTGATTATTATAATTGCCGCAGAAAAATTTAAAATTAAGGATCCCCTCATTCCGTTCTCGCGACTACCAGCTCTAAGAAACAAATGGGTGTTAACCAAGTGTCGCCGCTCCTGGCTGAACCAATCTTTAATTTTTCGGGCAAAAATGACGCTTTAAAAAGGTTGCAGACGGTACATTTGACGAGTTAACTTGCTGATGATCAAAACCGGGGCCGAAACTGGCATTTTCCCTAGTTAATTACAGTTTCAATAATTACTACTCACCAATGGATCTTGATTATCACTATTTCCGGGTGCATCAGCCTCTAAGCCCACATCTTCGGCATTAATTTGTCGTAATGGTGGCACTGAATCGGGACCGTATGGCCACGGGTACGTATCACGAATGAATGTTGATGGGTCATTCCAGGCACCACCGCGACGACCGTACAACTGAACGCCTTCTCTCACCGCCTCCACCAGATACGGAGCCAAATTATAATTCCAAATATCGGTGAACCACACTTGCGATTCCTTCAAATCCAACGGACACGACAGAAATAGTCGCGGTCCAATCGTCACATCACTTGAGCTATGATTTTCAAGGAACCGATTAATATGTTGCCAAACTGTCGGCAGCCAGGCCAAGACCGAGTGTAATTCGGGTTGCTGAATATGAGTCGACAATTCGAGACAGAAGAGACGTCTTCGCAGAAATCGTCCAAGGAAGCCTTTAACTGGTTCCATATGATTGGCCGTCAGGACCTAAAATCGAGTCACGTTATTACGAGTTCAATAACATTTATTATGCCGTAAGCTTACCCATCGGAAATTATGATGCAATTGAAGATTGGTCGTGTTACAGGTCGCTTGTGACATAGTTCCGATTATGCATGGAAGTTTAGCCGCCGGTCCAGCGCTCAGTAGTGAAGAGAACACATCGCCCAAGGCCGATGCATGATGTAAGTTATCTAAAATAATCACAGACGGAAGTTCGGATGCTCCATTGGACATCGAAGCTTGTTCGGCTATATGGCCTAAATATTGTCGCAACTCCTTGGATGATTTATGGTCGACGCTAAACAAGATGCAAGAAACGAAAAACATACGTTATAGGGAAATATGTGTAAACCTGCAAAAGTTACACTTACTTGAAAGTAGCAATTGCTTCGGATAGATTTCCTCTTCCCGAACGAGCGACTAGGAATTCAGCCAGTTTCCGTGCTAAATACGATTTACCCGTGCCACTGGGCCCGCATAGTATCAACCTTCTGTGCTCCGTCAGCAAACTGATATACCTATGCACAATGCTGCGCGGGATAAGACTATCAAATGCTAAACAGCCGACACCTTGCAGGCAAATGTATAAGGCTCGAACATTTCCGACTATATAGCCGCACGGTAGCAGTTCCGGGAATCCCATTTCGGGACCTCGCTTCGCTTCTCCCAGATGATAGGATGTAATTGAATCCGTGTTAAGTCCCAGATTAGTGCCCGGATCAACCCGAGATACGTAATCCTTAAATGTTTTGCGAACAATGTAATCAAGATTTTGCCATGTTGTCTTTCCGGAAATGTACGTATACGCAATAACGAATTCATTGAGAGCGGGATCCGGGAAACGCTTTAAGTCATGCTCGTCTTCGTATTCGCGTTCGGCACGGCCAGGCTCTTCCTCGCCCCCGTTTTTACAGTAGTAGTTGTCCGACTCCAAGATCTCTTCGGAGTATTTAGGAAACGAATCGGGTTGCCCCAGATAAAGCGATATCGAAATTTTCTTTCCATCTGTATGATCACCGACTTCCTCCACGCCGGTTGTGTTTGGGATGTGTGTGGGACTGGGTACTTCAATGGCAGGTGGTGGAGGTGTCAAATCAATGTGAGAGCTGGGACTCAGTGGAGGAGGTGGCGGTTCAGGTGCTGGCGCTGGGGGAATATTTTCCTCTTCTACTTCTTCTTCTAAGCTTTTCGGAAGTTCCATCGGTGGCCGAGGTCCACCATCGGCCAGACTATAGCGTCGACATTCGCCTATCGATCCATTGGGACTCACCGCATTCCCCAAAGAAGCTTCGCTTCCGGCCAATGATCGACTGGTGACGAGTTTTTGTAGCCGATCGTTATTCTGCTTAAGAGTCATCATTTCGGCGCGCATTTTCATGACAGTATCTTTCAGCGTTTCTAGTTGTGAAGCAGAACTAAGTGCTTCTAGTCGAATGTCGGTCAGAACGAGGTCTTTTTCGCGCAATTGCTTTTTCAGATCCTCAACAACTTGAGTGCTCTGTGAATCTATAGCGTCTATGGGCTTGGCATTTTCAATTATAGGCAAAACTTTTTGTGGGCTTTTCGTAGGCGATGGAGGTGGCAAAGCTGACACATTATCGCTCGGAAGTTGAGAGGAATTTTGTCCTGACTGCTGGGAATGACCATGGTGGTGGTGATGATGCGAATGTTGCTGTTGATCCAAACCGCTTTGTGTACTGTGCATATGACGGCTAGTTTTTGAAATTTTCGCATTTCGTGAAAAGGCTTTTGTAAACGAACTTCTCAGCCAGCCTTTCTTTTTCTTCTTATCCTGAGCAGAACAGCCGGAGCTTATCGAATTCAAGGAACACATTGAGTCGGAACTGTGATGTCGTTGCATGCCAGCCGAATTGAAATTTCCCGCCGCAGCGTTGCCGGTGGCAGTTCCATTAGCCGTACCCACAGCTTGTTGATTTTTCGTATGCTGCACGTCTTTAGTGGTCGATGTTTGCGGCGGTCGAATTTGTCCACCGACCTGCTGACAGTTGGTTTGAACTCCCATACTTTGCATGTGAGCAGTCGTAAGACCAGCTTGAATCGACTGCTTGCGTAGCAACTCGATTGTTTGGCGCATATCTGTGAGTTCGCCGTCCTTCCGTTCGGCTGTAGCTGTTAGTTGTTGTAGACGTTGCGTCATGTTGGACAGACTTTGTTCGAAAGCTGCAACGACGTGTGCCTTTAATTGGAAAAAAAGTTAACCGTTAGATAGTGCAGATTGAAATTTTTGAGATAGTTGATCAAATTAGGTTTGGAAAATATGGAAATAAGAAAGTTGATGTAGACTAGTATTATACGAGTACAGTAAGTTATTTTCTTAATTTTTGTTTTTTTGCCTGCCTTTCATTACGAAGACGCTATTATGTATTTCAGAATTGCTGGAAATATAACATCGAGGTATACCAAATCACTGTCAGAGAACCTTACCGATCGCAGTAATGTGATAGATAAAAGGTCCATTTTTAAAATTCAGTATTTTATAAAAAGGCACAAATATAGTTTACAAATCGATTTAAGGCATGGCATGGACCCTAACCTAAGCCTCTGAAATTACTTTAAGACTCAATTTGCGTGGACGAGCGAGAGCTCGATGGGAGTATTCAGTAGTTGCCGAGCTTTCCAAACTGGAAGAAGAGGTGGCATGAGTTTTCATTGCGCCTTAACATTATACAACATATCCGAAACATATGGCTTGGACAAGAGTCTTTTTTTTTCAATTCAGCTCATTTATTACCCTGATTGTTGGCAATTCACATTTTGTACACATTTCCAATTTTCACCACTTCTCCTTCGTCAATATGTCATTGCAGTCAATCTACTTCGTGAATCTTTCTTTGGGCTGACTGCTCCATTAGTCTTCAACTCCATAATTCATCATTTTATTAAATTACCAACAATTAGAAACAATCAAGAAATGATGTCTTCCATAGTTTGCAGCATGGACAAGAGTGGATTCAAAGTCTTGTATACATCAAATCAAGGAAAACAAAAAAAAAACAAAAAAGAATTGCAGACACGCACAAAAACGACGACAAACCCCATGCACAGTAGCATATGTACCATGTTCGAGTTCTGACTATATACGATGGGAAGTCAATCGTCCAAACCGCAAGTCGAGGTCGATTGACTTTTTGTATGCCACCACACACAGTTTTATCACAGAGAGTCTTGGCTTATTGTTAGAGTGTTGTGAGTCTTCCATGGTTCTGATTGCTGCAACAGATCATATCACATATGTACCGGCCATATAGAAGAAAAGTCTTAATGACGATCAACGTCTTTTTGCTCGAACATGTTGACTACTAGAGGCTGTCTTATCGAGCCCATTGTAATTCAAGCTCCAACTTAGTATCCGTTGTTAAAGCCACATAAGATTCTCTGGTTTTAACATTACAGTTGCTCCACTTTGTGGTTAATGCCCTTCTTCTTCGTCGCGCAATCTGGACGACAATGGTCGTCCAAGAAATCCAGATACATACACACATACTTCATAGATTATTCACTGAATCAAATAAACACTTCGAACTGTTCGACTTATGGATATTGTATCCAATTGAAAATACACGACGAATACATAATATTATTGTTATAAAGAGGCGCTTCAGGGCATTCCTACGACTTCAAAAAGCTTGAAGTCAAAAAATGTTGCGGGCCTTTGTTATACGAGTACAAACACACGTACTCATCGTGTGTAGAAGAGACTTATGAACTCGACCAATAAACCAATAACAAGCCAAGACGACCACGACTTCCTTCATTGAATTGAAAATCCGTTCATATCACATATCATCAACATTATTGATTAGTCGCCGCTTCAATTGTGCATTTTCTTACTTGCTCGGGCTCTTCTCATGGCTATACTCGTAAGTATGGAGGATATATGGGAATGCAGAATCACGATGACTTTGGGTCGCCGGGATCGGATCTTTAAATCATGTTCTACATCCTACAATCGCATATGCCTACCTGGTGGCATATGTGTCCAGGAAAATTAATATTTAATTATTCAGGTCTCGTGTCTCGGACGATGCTATCAAATGCAATGTGTGGAGTATTTTGCAAAAGTTTCACGAAAACGATTGGCGAAGGGCATTCAGATAAAAATCAATAGGAAATGAGTAAGCAAGTTCTATTGTATAGTTGAGGATGCCTATTATTATGGTGATTTCTTCCGATTGACGAAAGAGCAAGTCAAAGACCTTGGTGTCGTAGATTCCGGTGCGACCTTCGGATAACTACCCCGCTTCCCCAAAGAGTAGGCACACCAGTCCTAGGATATGCAAGGTGCCCTCACTGGTAGCAGTTTTCTGCGAAGTCCTAACAGAAATCATATTTCTATAATACGAGTGTCGGAGATTTCCAGGAGATCCTCCTCCCCGACGACTGAGGTAGGACTCGTGTGGGCTCTGCTTTCTTCGTCGAATTGCACATCAACCGGGAGCCAAAGAACGGCAGAGGTAGTAGAAAACCGCGCATTCAGCAGTATTAAACCCCCAGCCTTAACACTTCATATAAGAGTGTTGCCTCTACATGGCATCGCTAGAGAGCGCTGATTAATGTCACAAAATCAATCCGTTGCTTCTTTTCGAAGCTCTCCACTAAAGCCTTTAGTTTCAGGCGTGGGTGTAAAACCTGATTAACAAAGTTCGAACCATATTGCTGGGAAGTGGTAATTTTAGGGATTAGTAAAAAACAAACTTAAATTTACCTCTACACGCATAGTGGGATGTAGTGGTAACCGTGCTCGTCTTAAAAGCACAGAGTCGTGGGTTGGAACCTAATTGTAGACGGCTGCTGTTTATGATGCTTTTTAGATTCAGTTCTCACGTGATGGACTAGGATGCCACATTTGAAATTTGTGAGATCGTATAGTCAGACAGAGTGTAACCATTTACGAAGATTAATTTGACTTTAAGTAGGAGTGATTGTGCATTTCAACGCTTCCTTGACATCGAAGTTTACTTGATTTCAAGGTATGTTCATAAATTCGGAGTAAGTCAGGGAGCTCACTTAAGGTTGTCAAGAGTGCAGTTTTGAAAAACAACTTTCAGTTTATTTATCTTCCGTTAGGGGAGCATTAATATTTTTCTTTAAAAAACTCATAATTGAACTAAAATACTCGTAGAAATAAATTATTTGCATTAAAAAGTTACTGAGAATGACATTTATAATCCTCAACTCTTTCCTTAACAAAGGTCGCCATGAGTTAAGGCTTTCTTAAAGAATGTTTATGATAACGGGCCTACGAAATTTTTTTTCAAGCAAAACTAAGTACATACCACGGTTTATTTGTGAATTTCTAAACCTGGAATTTAGCTTCGATGTATAGAGTTGTGTAGAGTGTAGAGTTGTTTGATTAGATAGTTCATTTTTCATTGTTTTGTATCCCAATCAAATGGGGAATTAGGTTTTCTTCGACTTTACAGTGTTTTTCGAGTTAAAGAGTTTCTTTGGATTTATCGAGTTTCCACTGTAGATTTGATCAATAGTAAATATATATCTCTAATCAAAACATCATCGACGTTTGCGAGGAGTCATCTAATAAATTTGTGACAATTTAACGCCTAACATCAATATGTATTGAAAATCCATTAGTTCCAAACGACATAAGAAGGTCAAAACTATCAACAAAAACATTGATTTTAATAGGAAAGAAATTACATATATGTACATATGTATAATACATATTAAAAAATTCGAATAAAATGTCCAATCATAAAAAAAAAAAATTAAACATAAATTTATCTTTTGGATACATTAAAGTCTATAATTTCAACGAAAACAAATTATTCTACTCGTATAGCGACCCTGTTACATTAGTACATACATATCTGATTTGTATGAACACATTTTCTGTATATGTACATATATTTGGAATCTAAATAGCCAATAAAGTATCCAACTGTCATCTGAATTCCACTCAAGTTTCATTTAAAGCATGACTGATTGAAAATGTAGCCTTCATCTCAATGCACATAGAAAGACAAATTTAACACCGTCATCAACAATAGGTCGCGTCGTAACTATTATACGGGCGGATTTCACATGAAATGAGTTGGAGGAACCTCAGTATTCCATAAGACAAATGTCATACCTGTCTTCGATTTGATTTCTTGCAGACGCATCATAAAATGCTTTTCAAACGATTTGGGCAATAAGATACGATCAGACAGACAACAAAAACTGCTCAAGTGGTTATTACTGGACACTAATATGCACTTTTCCCTGCACATTGACGAAATTTTTGAAATCATATTGGCACCATGTATGGAATATTCACAATGCATTATTAAATTCAAATAATAGTTGCGCATGCGGAGAATGCTGATCAGTTTGTATCTCAGTAAGGTTTCATGAAACCCATCTGCTTAAATATTTTGACTTTATATTTTATGTTTACGTTTAGTTAATTTAATTTAATGATATTGTACGGATACATTAGAGATTATAATATAACTTGCACGACCCTGCTTCATACTGACCTAGACCAATATTGGCCGGCTCTCCAAATACGGACGTTCAAAAATAAACACCCACACCACATTGTTTCCCAAAAAGGAATCATTGAATTTGAGTAACTCGAGTAGATGGTAAATGAACGAAAAAAGTATACATATGTATGGTCGCAGCAAATCTGTTATGTCAAATAGACGAATTACATTTTACATTATTAGATCGTAAATTAACGTCTAAGTTAATAAATTTTGCTAAAAATGGACATAGACAACGAAGCTTAGTAATGTTGCAATAAATTGCTATTTGAAATTCTTGTTGATTTATAGAATAAAGGTTTGAGATTTGATTTAAAGATTTTGTCCTTAGTTTTTACAATGAGTTGGTAATGTATTTGTTTTTACAATGAGTTGGTAATGTATTTATTGAGTGTTATAAAAAATAAACTTTCATAGTTACAAGTATTTATAACATAAGTTCACTTGTTTGATTATGTTGTAAAAAAGGAAAATTGATTTTTATACCCTATACCCATATAAGATGATGGTATACATATTATGTAACACCTAGTGGCGTAACGTACGGTGTTCAATGTGTGCAGTGGAACACGGGCCCCCAAGCCAAAGGGGCCCCCGAATCCGAAATCATAACGAAATTTCGTTTGATAGATCCTCGGGTAACAGTTCTTTCAAAAGACATGCATTTTTACTAATATGCCAGAAAAATGCGTAAGTGAGCTATAGAATATACGATAGTAGCAAAACATTCAATTTTGGGTATGATAAAGCTTGTATCTCTAAGTATTATACTCTGTTTGCACCGGATGGCTGAATTCAAATTGTAAGACAAAACCGGACGGGTAAACTTGCAAGACAAGAACCATCGTTCTTACAATCTGAATTGCACAATGCTTGTCTGCTGGCCACTACAAAAGCTCTCGCCGGGTGTTTGTTTGTGCTAATAAATGGACGGCGAGAGCTTTTGTAGTGGCCAGCAGACAAGCATTGTGCAATTCAGATTGTAAGAACGATGGTTCTTGTCTTGCAAGTTTACCCGTCCGGTTTTGTCTTACAATGTGAATTCTCCCGATAGGTGCAACTTAACTCAACAGTCATCAGAACAATCCATAAATTATAAAAGTTTTTGCTCATAATAATATTGAAAATTAAAAAAGGTTCCGCGTAAATTTGGGCCAATAATCAGCCCCCGCTCTAGGGAGGGGCGGTATTTTGGGTAGTACGTACTTCATAGACGGAAAACTACATGAATGCTGAAACTTATTTCCGGTAAAAAATACTAAAACATGAGTAAATTAATGGTAATTATCTCGAGGGCATTACTGACAAAGGACTGCAACTCTATAAATTGCAGGAATAAAACCGTTACATAATTTTAGATTCCATGATAATAAAATTGCTCTTTAATCGGTGTTTTTTGCTTGTTAGGTGCACAGTTTTTTTTAAAGTTGTGTTTAATGGCCTTCGAAAAATTTACCAAAATCAAAAATCAGCACCAAACGTTTTTAGTAAAGCAAACAAAGCACACGAAGGAAGTAACTGTGTGATTGTATCGTAACCTCAACTAGTCGTTAAGAACCTCAGAAAACAGATAAAATTTCAAGAAGCTAGAGTCTGAAGTGAGCAATTGTCCAGGATTTATCAACAAGATTGGTTGACTTAGAGTCTGCTTCTTGACATACCTTGGTTTCTCGTCTCAGTTCATTTCGCTCAGTAGTATTGCGTGATATTACCGATATTGAGCCCCTATAGGAGCATTAATGAAACCTTAGGGACGTAAGCTGTCCTTAGATTACCTTTTGGAGTTGTCAGTAATATATTGTTTCATCGTTAAATCTTTATAGGCGCATTTCTTAACGACTAATACATCACCAATACGTCTTTCTCGGGAAATTGGAGTCTAGATTGACGTTCTCAATATGTTCAGAATGTTGATAAAAGGATATAGGATTTGATCGGAATGGCTAACCACAGCTACTAAGAACATTTAAAAAGGTTTAAGTGAGAAAACCTTTACTTTTTTAACTCGGACTCAAGAAATCAAGTAGCGAGTCAAAATACGTAAATTATACCTTTGGAGCATCTCTACCATGAATTTTATTTCAGTCGATTTAGTTTTCCTTGGTTATGGATGTGATCCACATATCTATAGTAATCAGTTTTAGTCTAGGATCAGCGACTCTTACGAGGTAGAAGGGCACTCCTAAAGGTACGTGTTCGTAGAGACGACTCACGTGAGGATCGCTCAGCGATCGGAGTTTTCCATCCAATTCTGAGCCGTATTTGAATATTTTTTGAATGTTGGTACTTCCCTTGTGTCAACTATGACCCAAAGGAACATGTCTGTATAGAAAATATCAGCATATAGTGCTCAGAACCGGTGCTTTAACTGCGGTCGCTGAGCGATCGTCACATGAGTCGTCTCTACGAACACAAACCTTAAAGGTACGTTGTGCTAGACGCGGCCGCACGACTGCGACTCGCTCATTCCATATAAAAACTCGTTTTTAAAATGAGAGAGAAACGAGTTTTTATATGGAATGAGCGAGTCGCAGTCGTGCGGCCGCGTCTAGTACAACGTACCTTAAAGGTTGTCTTTCGGCGCGACTCTTGGATTTTGTGATAAATAGATGATTAAATTATTCTAAATTCAATTTTGTCTCAAAAAATGAAAAAAAGATTTTTTTTTTAGAAAATGATGTTCGTTGCTTTTGTTTATAATGTAGACTGCTTTAAATGTGGGTTATGTTCTATAAATTTTTTCTGATGAAAAAAAAAATCGAGCGTGAGGGGTCCCCATTTCGATCTCGAACACAAGAAAATTGGGAAACGTTACGCCATTGGTAATACCACAAAGGAGTCACCGGAGGTATAGCAAAGTATATACATAGATATATAAATGATCAGGGTCGGTCCCATGTCCGTCTGTTTGTCTGTCTGTCAGCTCGCACGATAACTTCGAAATAATAAAGCTAGCGTTTTGAAACGTTTTTGGTCAGATATTTGTTTTGATAAAGTCTTTGACGGTATTGAAAATGGGCCAAATCGGAACAAGGGTTCCCCTACCTCCCCCGTATAAATTAGCCCTCCTTGATATTTTAATTCGGCCATAACTTTCGACAAAATATCGCTAGCGACCTGAAATGTTGATCAATGCCTAATTGTGATATATCCTTGAAGTTGTGAACGTCTGGAGCAGATCTATCTACCCCTACCTCCCCTACACAGCTACAGTCAGCCATATCTTTTGATAAAATGTTGCGAAAATCTTCAAATTTGTGTCAAATGGAAGCTGATGGATGTCCGTCCTTCTAAGATTTGGAAGGTGTGCAAGGTTCGCCCCATTTATCCCTTCCTCTCCTACAAAAAACTTGAAATTTAATACTTTGGTGCATTCTAGTTTAGACATAATAGTTTCCTAAACTTTCGTGAACTTTTTATTCATTATGTTCTTTAAATGAAAAATCTATTTCTTATGATATTCTACAAAATTGAGCAGTCATTATTTGTGTCCGGCTACGAATTTGGCTATTAATTCCTCAGGTTTGAAGGCTAAAAATTCTTTAATTTTTATCGATAATTTTAACGAGGCAAAGAGTATTTAATTAATTAACTTTACATTATAATGCCGCATATACAAGGAGACAATTAGAAATGATAGCGGCAGCCCGTGTGGAGTCCTTGATTAATGAAGAACGTTGGTGTCAAACATTCTTCTCCTTTATTTCAAGGGAATTATCAGCCTGAAGTAGTCTGGCCGGTCTAGCGGTTAGTGCGCGCACCTTCGGTGCACAGGGTCATGAGTTCGAATCTCACCGTGGATCATGGTGTTTTTCGAACTCACGAGCTTGTGACGGACTATGATCTCACTCAGATGTTAAACGAGTACCCATTTATGGGGATAAATAATACGGCTGAGCGTGATGCTGATCTCATTACCTCAACAAAAAGCAGATAAGATCTTGGAAATAGGATGTCACTAACACATCCTGCGGCCTTAGTCCAATGCTGGATTGTCGCGCCTGTTATTTATTTATTATCAGCCTGAAGCTTTCAATATCCGTTTCTGATTTGGAACTATTTTAATTATCGAGAATCGCGCAAGATTTGGCAGATTTTAGAACGCCTTCACGAAATTCTTCCTACAGAGAAAAGTGTTTCGTTTACAAATGATCATATTACTTCTTCAGGGGTGTGGCGAACAAGGTTTTTTCTTGTTTAAATTAAAAATGTACTCGAAACCTTTCGCAAGCTCATCCACGAAATACAGGTCATCATCTCGTTACACGTTTGACAAAAGACACGTCGGAATGTTAATTGCAATACGGCGCCTATAGCTATGCAATTTAATGCATTTCCAATAGTTCCTAGGCAATCAAAAATATTGTTCACAAATGTCAGTGTTAAGACGATTTGTTACTGGCAAGGTGAATTACGATAAAAATTATATGATTGTGTCCCTACTTGTGATTGTAACGAAACTGTTCGAATCAAGACTCCGAAGTATCGTGTAACCAAGGTATTATCCCTATAGCGGTATGAAAATTTAGCATCTAGCTACTACATATTAGTCTAATTAGGAGAAAGTATAGACATTTGTAAACTCGTAGACTATGCATAATGTTGACTACCGTTTTCTTTATGTAACACTTTTGTCCGATTTGACATCCCAAAAGTATTTTTAAAAAAATTAAAAATTGCCCAAAAATGTTGAGAATTTACCATGTTTGGCTTTCTCAAAACTAATGAAAACGGCAAAATTAGAAATCATGCAAAAACAGGCCTATACATTTTGGTAAAGTTAAGAATGTTTATAGGCGTGTTTCTCTGTACTTCGGTGTAGATTATTTTAGTGCAACTACATGGAGTTACAATAACAACATGACTCATACAGATTATGTTGTTATTGTAACCCCATGTCGCTACACTAAACTAACCTACACCGAAGTACAAAAAATACGCCTTTTGTTATGGTTAGATCCTATTTACTGAATCAGACATTTTGCCTGATTGCCAATAGCATGTACATTTAAATGTACAGAATTATACACATTCAGGCACCTGATTGCTCGTCAGGTCGCATGTGCAACAACAACGAACATACAATCAGGAGCCTGAATACTTTTTCAGGCAGAATCGCCGGATAATCCAGCAATAGCATGTGCTGGCAAATGGGCAAAATTATACTAATGTTCAGGTTTCAATCAGATTTTTAGAAAATATTGCAAACGCTTCATATCAGGCACCCATATTCATAGACGCGTATCTCAGGAGCACCTGCCTGATCGTCCTACATAATTACTTCATCAGCTAGAGTCGACAGAAAAAAAGTGTACGTTTTATTTGATTTGGAGGGGGCATAGTTCTTCTACACTGTTGCCAAATCAGTCATCGGTTTGAAAAGCGCCAACTAATGAAAACAGCAAAATTACAAATCTTACAAAAACAGACCTAAAAAATTTCTGGTAAATTTTAGAATGCTTATGGTGTTATGGTTACTGAGCTGGCCTGCGAGGCATAGGTTCGGTTCGAATTCCACTGGCAGCGGTTTGAGTTTATGATGGTTCTCAAATTCAGGATCCATGTGACGAAATATGATTGCACGCAAGATATCAAATGAGTGCCCATTTATGGGAATAAATAACTCTGCAGAGAGTGCTGTTGATCTCAACACCTCTGCAAAACAAAAAACAGTAAGGATCATAAAAATTTGATGTTCCTAACAAACATAACTCGGCACCACCTAGGATCGTGCAAAAGTGCAAATTATTTATTTTTATTGGAAACATTCTTGTATTGATAGTTTGTAAAATGTTGATCTCTGGGAAGAAAAAAGTAACACATTACATTTTTCCAACGCACAGTGGTTTTAATCGGTGAAAAAACCCTTAGTATGCACTATATCATATTATTATTACCTACATATATGAAAGTGCAGCTTTCTTCGATTGCACACACTCCAATCACTATCTTCGACAATTATTTGTTCAAATACCTTTGCTCTTATAGTGGATAAAATATGTTGTATATACCTTATGTGGATAAATAATAATATTTTAAATCGTAACATATGGCGTTGTTCCCATTGACTTTCGCCAATTTATAATGGCCAATAACAAATGATCGTCAATTTCAATGAGACATAATTGATGAGCTCCACTTAAAGAAATTAAAGAACCACACATACTCGTAATTCCACATACGGTAAATGCCTACTGATTTAATAAAAATATTTATTGTTCTTTTCTCCGCCTTCTATTATTAATAAAATCTAATAAACGCCCATACATTTCAAGTAAAATATTATTTATATTGTATACAATTTGCAACAATTGAAATTATAATTGAGCCGTGGATTCTTGACATTTTTAGGGTTGACATCACTCCCACTTTGCTAGTTAAATTTGAAATGTATCTTCAATTATATCATTAAATCTGAGCATATGTGTAATGTAGCGCGTCTCTTGCACTATATGGTACGTTTTTTGTCTATAATGTTCTTCTTGTAAATACATATATGTATATGTTCAACGTGAAGCCGACTCGCCATAGCGCAAGATTAAGATCACACAGTGTGCATAAAAAAAGGAATATTAATTCCAATTTTACGTTTGTTTATACGAGTACGTTTGCATGGTGTGGACGTGGAGTATGCGAGTATGTTGTGTTGATTGTACTGAGCTTTAGAGCGAGCCTCGCGTACGTTAGAAATTAAATTTTCATTCAACGTTGTTATTGGTAAAAGCCAACAAGAATGATGACATCAACCAGCGTTTTATTGAAAACCAGTTGGAGTGGAACGAATATGTAAAATTTCAATATTGTATGTTCATGCATACATATATGTACATATGTATGTATCTTCCTCTGTTTTACTCAGTTTTTTTCTTGACGGTTTAAATAGATGTCAAACTAATAGCCGCCAAATGGCTTAAGTCATCAAACAATTTTTATTGCTCTTGCGTTTTGTTCAATGTCTGTGCTATGAACGTTAAACTGACTGGACATTGGGTGGAGATTAATAGAATGTATACGTTGTTAATCCTGCTAATGTTGACGTTATTTTGTGCGATCAAGGTTAATTGTAGGAAAAAAAATCAGAATCTTAATGATTACGGATATAGTAAGAAAGGAGAACGATAACAACGGGATTTAGATGTGTTTGTTAGCTTGTTCAATTTATATATTAACAATAGTAGAAAGGATTTATTCAACGGTAAACGCTGGTAAATAACAATATTATTTAAGACAATTAAATAGGCTAGTTGCAGACGTTCCTGGAGTATCAAACCCTAAGATTAGCCTTAAGAATCTTCTGCAAGGACGACCTACAGTGATCTAATTTTTTATGGTATTCAAATGAAATTCCCAGAACAATGCCATTCAATATCAATAAATTATTCAATAATAACTTATTTTTTGCTGGAATGAGTAAATTTAGGAATAAGAATAAGAAATAATTTCTATCTTCTTGAGTAAGTACATATTGCATATGCAATTGGAATTACATAAATACATAATACCCGATTGGCAGCCAATCAATATTAACGAAATTGCGTTGTCCGATTTCGATTTGTTTTTCACAGTAACTGATTATGTATTTATTATTATCATCAACGAGAAATGATAAGATATAAGTTCCTTATCTTGAGTTACATTCAATTTATTTTCAAAGAAAAAAAACGCTGTTTTTCAATGTTTCTTAATAATTTTTGTTGTATTACGCAGACACGACGTCTCAACACATAGTACATATAATATAATTGGAATATGTAGTTTAATTTTGGGCAGATATCGGGCATATTTAGGACAAGTGGGATTATTGAAGGTTGTGTTTACCTTACGCTTATAAGTGCATAATTCTTAAAATTGATAATGTATTGCAAAATATTTTTGACATTGACTTTATTTTTAATTTGACGAGATATGTTTTGAAATACATATATGTATGTACAAACATCGAGAATTCGTCCATGAAGGAAGATGAGCCGTAGGATGAAACATACAAATTGTTTTGAGTGCGGCTACTGATAGGTAAAGCCTTAATATGATCTCCCTCAAATAACTAGTAAACATCTATAGAAATATATAGAACAATAAAAACATTTTTTTTCGACTTAAATAATTTCAAAAGAAAAGTGGACAATTAATAGAGCCATTCTGCTGTAAGGGCTAAGTTACCTAATACTATAGGAATTTTAAAAAACATTTAATTAATTGTTTTAAATTTTCTTTTTAAATAGAAGTGTAAGCATCGACAGTAGTTGCCGAATGCTGAACAAATAACAAAATTTAATTCCCATATCGCCTCTGTCCCCTCCCACAACATTGATCTTTTGTACCGCGCGGTTTGGCAAATCCCGATCAGTGTGGCTGCGGACTGAGGTTCACTTTATTATTTGGGTCTTCTACAGAAACGGATTTTAAAAAGAATAACTTTTTGGGCAGTGGCGGATTTACACATTTGTCGCTAGTAGGCTTTTGACATTTTGCCGCCCCTACCAAGCTCTACGAGAAGGGTGTCAAGCTCAAAACCGGGCCTGGGCCAAAAAAATATCATTGTCTTTTAGTTTGAGCGGAGCGCAGGATCAAAAATACGGAAGCGTCTACAAAAATTTACGAGTACATATTTTCAAAATTTGATTACACAAATATTTCTTTTAAAATATGACTATAAATCTGAGTCACTAACGACCTCAGGATCCGTGATTTCAGATGACAACCAACATTATTATTTTGCCTATAAATCGTTCTAATTTAAAAAATCCGCTATTGCAGCTCCCGATAGTTATTTGCAACTTATTTGGTAACTCAAACTGACCGTCCAAATAAGATTTTGGGAAAATTAAGAAAAGTGGTAACACACCAAACTGAACAATTTTTTTCGGGTATCAGTTAAAATATCGGTGTGAGCAGAATGTGATTGAGACCTGGGTTTTTACACATTTTAATTGAAAAAAATTTTTTTTTGAATGTTGGCCCAAATCACAGGTTTTCGTGCACTCTGAACATGTTATTAGCAACCTATTTTACAAGTTTTTGAAAATTTTTAGACTTAAGTTCAACATTCCATTTCTTTCATTTTTTTATTGGGTCGAGTACGAGACAGAACATCTCACCTTCCATACACATTTGACAAACAAATTGACAATAACAACTCCTACTGCAATTACAAAAGTTCAAATCCGGTGTTGAAACTACACTGTAAAAACAAGGTTGAATTTTACATCGAAAATTCGTTGAATTTTACACCTTTTTTCTCGCAAAATTACAGTAAACGTTTATTTTTCAACCTAATTTCTAGTAAACCCACAAAATAGTGTAATATTACACAGATTTTTTAATATTTCTCTATTTTGGTGTAATTTTACACCACATTTGGTGTGAAGATGTGCCATTACTTTATTTTTGTGTAATTTTCATGTAATATTGCGATTTTGGTGTGAAAATTACACCTACATTTGTGTAAAACTGAGTGTGCTACAATACTTTTGTGAATTATTGCATTTTCCTGTATCTGTCAAGTGGCTTGTTCTGTGTGCAGTTAGTCTGTTCCGTCCGAAGTGCGTTCGTGTGAGCATCATACTATTGTTGTTGTTATAGCGTTTTTTGATGTTGAACAGAAGGGGGTGTGCCAGCTATTGGCCGTTGGAATGGCGACTAGCTCCAGGACGATTAGAATCGAAGAACCGGCTGCCGTAAATATTATTAATTAATTACATAAACCCAGATGTAAATTTACATTTTCGCCGGTGTAAATTTACATTTGTTCCAGTGCAAATTTGCTTATTTCTGATTTAAATTTACATAATTCTAAGAGTAAGTTTACTTATTTATGTAAGTAATTTTGTAGTAAATATTTACACCGAAAAGTGTAAAATTACTCTCGCTCATATCATGGTGTAAATTTACTACTATAATAGAAGGAAAAAAAGTTTCCTCCTATTATTGGAGTAATTTTTTTTACAGTGTACTTGAAATTTCGCATAAACCTTTTTTTTTCAATTTCAAATACTTTTCTACCAACGTCACTTTTAAAATACAATTTTAAATTGCATGTTCATTGTTTAATCCAGTAACAGGATAATGCAGGGAACAAATGCTTAAGGCGTTGCCCTGGTCCTGGTATTGTGAAACGCCCTTACCAACTATTAGATTCGCTATCTTTTATATATTTTTATATTTGCAGCCCTAAATTAAAATTTCACAGCTCATACTAACTTTGTGCAAAGTTTCATATCGGTACCCATACCATAACTGTTTAGAAAAACCGAGGTGATAACGTAAGCTTAACTTCAAAGGCCCATAACTCCATTGCCGTTACTTTAAACTGGAAAAAATATTTGATATAAAATGTGATCGTCGAGTCCTTTGATTTGATTATCCATAGGTCCATCTCCGATAAGAAATAAAAAAGTCACCTCTTCATGACACCCTGTTATCTTTGCCCTACCAACTTCTAAGGTAGTCGTGCCGAAGACTGTTACCATTCTACACATTCCTACCAAATTTTAAGTGAATTGGCGAACGGACAGACGGACGGACAAAATCGATTTTATAAGGGTTTTTTGAAAAAAAATTTTAAAAAATCCTAAAAAAGAGCTTGTTGCGCATTTCAGCCTGCAAGCAATTGGCTTTAAGAGGCCTTTTCGCTTTTCGTCTTTAATAACAAATCGTTCTAAGTGTTTGAAGCTCTGAGATAACGGTGACAAATGGTTCTTGACTTATGTGTCTGACTGAAGTGCAAAAACACTTCACGAGGAGAATAATGGCGTTGAAATTTTTTATTTCCTCCAAATTTGCCGCCCCCGTAAAATCTGCCGCCCTAGACTCCAGCCTACTCAGCCTACTGGTAAATCCGCCACTGTTTTTGGGGTTGGTATTTCTATTGCAGCCCATGACCGCCATGTTTCGATTTATCCGTTCATACATTTGTGAACTCGATAAAGAGACGTTAATGTGAGTTTTGAATAAGATGAGTCTATTAAGAAATACGTTTTTATAAAGAACCTATTTTCGTAGTAGGTTTTCAATGGCAGCCGCCATTATAACCAAATTCAGCCACATTTATGTATTTGAAATTATTCAATTAGAATTAATATGTAATAAATCACATAAATAAAACAAAATCTAAAAATGATCAATAACGAAACTTCTCAACGTTTACAAGTGTGAAGCAGTCATCTAAATCATCTGCACGCTTGACAAGTTATAAGAATATCTATTTGAATTTGCATTAATATTTTTCGATTGTCCATAACTGACCAAAACTTCTTGATTGCGTCAATCGCAACATTATCGCGTGAATATAAATAAAATGAATTGATAACAGGTTCAACATATATATGCAATATAAAGCATCGGTTCCAAACCTTTTGGTGCTGAGACCCACTAAGTTTTAAAAAATCAGCATTAGTAGGCTTGTGACCGACCTATGACTTTCTGTCTGTATCTTTTTGATTTTACAAAAATACCCTTACAATTTATCACTTCTCCGTTTTTCTTGTAAATTTGCTGATAACGCAAAAAATGCAATCTAATTGTTCAAATGCAGTTTCTACCACTTTAACTCACTAAAGCGCTGTATAGATCTCGTGCGAAAGTGAACTGATTATCCCTCCAGGCTTCTTTAAGAAATACATAAATAAAAATAAAAATGCAACAAAAAAAATTATGGAACCATTTTCAGAAGTAGTTTATGGAATTCCCACGATAGTAAATAGCTATGCATTTCAATTTAAAAAATTGGAGAGGAAAAAAACTCCGAGGTGACTGATTCGCTGGAGGTCCATCCAGGCCTTAACACTAACAGCGGGCTTACATTTCGCAAATACCTCTCAGAGGTTGGTTTGTCTATTGCTTTATTCTGCAGAGATGTAATGAAAGGACTTGGCTATCCGAAGATGCCCAGGGGACGGAGCCAATGCCTCTACAACCGTGCAGGTTAGGCAATGACGAGAGGGCTCCTCAACGAGCGAGCAGCGGCATGCGCTTGCTGTAGCTCAGTTCGGGAGATACGGGCGGGGTTTGCGCCACTCGTTGCCCCTGTCCTTTTACAAAAAAAAAGGATATCGCATGCCTATGGGTGCACTTCACGAACAAAGGGGTTAAAATGGGGAGAAAACCGGAAGAATAACCGACGCGCACAGGTGCCATCTTATTGATGCTCCGTGGACCCGGATGGCGACGGGTCCCGGCCAAACTGAACCCACTATATTTTTATATTAAAAACCCGTCCTGAGGCGG
This sequence comes from Microchrysa polita, assembly GCA_949715475.1. Lineage (NCBI taxonomy): Eukaryota > Metazoa > Arthropoda > Insecta > Diptera > Stratiomyidae > Microchrysa > Microchrysa polita. Next base: position 83,970,738 of record OX454418.1, on the reverse strand, counting down.
CCGCGGCCGAATACAAAATTGTAGGGCGCCTCCCTTCATAATCAAAATTCGCCCCTGGAATGGGGGGGGGGGTGTAATGGTGCGGAGCACTACGCGGCGTCACGTAAATTCAGGTTTGGCCTCATCTTACAACCAAAAAAAAACAACACAGACATCACAATGAAACGCTGAATACAAACAAAAAGGGGCACTTAGCTTTCATTTTGATTTCCTTTTTTTTTTACACATTTTTACAAAAAAAAAACGTCACTCGCCAAATGAAACGCGTGTCCTCCCGTTGACATTTGTCACCCAACTCCTTGAAGTTAGCCACGTATTTTTTTTTAATGGCGCTATTTTCGGACCAGCTGACCCAAAAATATTTTTAATTCCGACCCACAGATGTCTACTGACAAATTTAATTATACTATATTTATTAATTCTGATGTAGACAACTGTGAGTCAAAAACGGTCCGTTACAGGGCAGATTCCGCTGCAAGGCCTGCCGCGCAGCGGAAGCTGAGGACATAAGGCAAGCTGGTTTACGATATCAGTTTTTTTTTTTTTGTTAGTTTAGCGCGCCAGGTTTGATTTTTGGATAGTAGGAGCCATAGGCTTACATGTTTTTACTCTACGAAATATTATTCAATTAATTTTTTTTTATGTTTTTATGTTTTTTTCTTTGGTTCAGTTTGGTATAGATTGTTTTATTTATTTTTATTTTTTTTTTATTACAGAACTAGAAAAAGTAACTAATTATTTTTTTTTTTTACTTTGTAAGTGTTATTATCTGCATGTCAATAGAGTTAACTAAATTATTATATAGACTACCTAATCGAATAACAAATTAAAAACCTTATTTGACTACCAATAACTTACCTAAGCTACCAAATACAAATACTAAACCTAAAACATAATTACACATAAATCTACACCTAATATGCATGCGCAAATATAAACAAATAACAAAACAAAAGTATCTATGTATATACATATATAATAAATTAAATTGACTAAACTAAAATTAATGAATAAATAATAAAAAAAACATACAAAACAATCCTGGTACTCAAAAAAAATAGTAAGTTAAATGGTAAATATTATTAATGTTTTTGAATTGACTATGTACATGAATATAATGTAATTCATAATAAGAACTTCATGCCCTATTGAGTAACCAAATTCTCACTTCAAGCGCACAGGCAGCATCGTTTGTTGATTTTTTTCGCAAAAGTCATATGATACCGCGACTAGATAATGATGTGCTAAATATTTATTTTTTCTTATTAATATGTACGGCTAATTGTAGAGCGCTCTACTAAACTAAAAAAAATATCCTAATAGTACATATTTACATCTATGTTTGCATGATATCCATTTATCAATAACTAACTAACCGGACAAATAAATATTATTGTACATTAACTACAATAAATTACCTACCTAATTAACGAATTAAAACCCTAATAACTTAACAACAAAAAACCTAGGACAAGATACTTTAAATGAATATTAACCCTATTATCAATTCAATAATTATAATAAATTATCCTACCTATAACTAATTCATTAATTATGTACAAAAATATTACCTAAAACATAACTCATCAATATCTACTAGCAACATAAATCCATAATGTATTCCTTCGTATACAAAAGCTTATGTGCTAGCAATTTGAACACTTCAAGAAAAGTTTTGTTCATTGCTGTACCATTCAAAATCATTAATAGATTTTACTTTATAAAAATCATATGATTCTTACTATAGTACATAATGCAAATTTCAATTTCATGTTTTTTTTTTTATGTATTATGATCTCAACAGATCAACAGGCAAAGGTAATGAAACGATACAACAAAAATTGCAACAATAGCATATACCCATTCCAGGTAGGCGAACATAATATTTGAAGCGGAGCATAAACAATGATATTGATTGATAAGTCACAATGTATATAAGACAGCACCTGAGCTAGCCGGCTAATGAAAAAAAATGTTGGGACCAAGAGTGAAAGTTTTCATCATTGAAACACAGCTGTTATCAGCGAATCATGACCGGCCGATTTGCTGCACACTGCAATTGCAATTTCGTATTTCCAAGTCATGATCCCCTGGTAGCAGACTTGCATTTCAATGATGAAAATTGATGAAGAAAATGCGAAAATTTATGGAAAATTAATTGAAGGACGATCCTTCCAACAGAAAGGTACGCAGGGTTCTCCACAGGAAACGAGGTCAAGGTATTAGACCCGGTCCAAATACCTTGCAATTCACAAGTTCCCTGGGAGGCCTTACGTACGTGGCAAAAGCCACCATTAAGAGGGACAAACACAAAGGAAGGATCGCCTTTGTTTCTGAATCTAAAAGGAAAAACTAAAAGGATAGGAAGCTACAGAGGATGGGAAAAAGTAACCTGGAGGGAGATACGTATAGTACAGAGTTTATGGCATAGGACCTAATGCAGGTTACTTTAAAAGGGAACGTCACTCGGTATAAGAACTAGAGACGAATATTTAGCCCTTTACCGGACCGAGTGAGGCCCCACGTTGGGCGCCATTTTGTAATGAAAGGACTTGGCTATCCGAAGATGCCCAGGGGACGGAGCCAATGCCTCTACAACCGTGCAGGTTAGGCAATGACGAGAGGGCTCCTCAACGAGCGAGCAGCGGCATGCGCTTGCTGTAGCTCAGTTCGGGAGATACGGGCGGGGTTTGCGCCACTCGTTGCCCCTGTCCTTTTACAAAAAAAAAAGGATATCGCATGCCTATGGGTGCACTTCACGAACAAAGGGGTTAAAATGGGGAGAAAACCGGAAGAATAACCGACGCGCACAGGTGCCATCTTATTGATGCTCCGTGGACCCGGATGGCGACGGGTCCCGGCCAAACTGAACCCACTATATTTTTATATTAAAAACCCGTCCTGAGGCGGCCGCGGCCGAATACAAAATTGTAGGGCGCCTCCCTTCATAATCAAAATTCGCCCCTGGAATGGGGGGGGGGGGGTGTAATGGTGCGGAGCACTACGCGGCGTCACGTAAATTCAGGTTTGGCCTCATCTTACAACCAAAAAAAAACAACACAGACATCACAACGAAACGCTGAATACAAACAAAAAGGGGCACTTAGCTTTCATTTTGATTTCCTTTTTTTTTTACACATTTTTACAAAAAAAAAACGTCACTCGCCAAATGAAACGCGTGTCCTCCCGTTGACATTTGTCACCCAACTCCTTGAAGTTAGCCACGTATTTTTTTTTAATGGCGCTATTTTCGGACCAGCTGACCCAAAAATATTTTTAATTCCGACCCACAGATGTCTACTGACAAATTTAATTATACTATATTTATTAATTCTGATGTAGACAACTGTGAGTCAAAAACGGTCCGTTACAGAGAGTCCAGAATAAATTTTCTCAAATTCCACCCTGGTCTGTTCGGTGTGACTCTCATGATTCATTATGTAGGCCTACAGCTACGAGCTACGAAAAGACAGAATGAAATATCAAGTAAATTACGATCTCCAGAATTCACTGTTAACATGGGTCGAGGACTTCATTGGATGTGTTGTTTTGCCTTGCCGCTATTGCGATCCATCTATTTATCCGATCCCGGCAAATACAACTTTTGTGGTCCCGCATGTCGTAGTAGCCCCCGACCCGGCGTCCCCTAATCGCTCAATCAAATAAAAGCATTGAAAACCCAAACAAACAACCGTCAAAACAAACAAACTAGTATGCAAAACATTTTGCAAAACTTCGGCCGTCTCGTAAATTAATTTAACCATTTTCAACGTATTGATCTAGAAATTCGTTATAGAACCGATGGGGAATATTCTGTCTAAATTGTCATGTTTGGGTAAACGATAAGAGACATACATATATTGTGCGAGCCCCTCGAAAATTCACGGCGATCCCCAGGGGGTCGCGGCCCACCGGTTGTGAAACGATGATATAAAGTAACCGTCAGCATAAAATACAAATCGCTTAGCATTGTAAACCACGGCGAAGCCGATAGATGAGTAAATAAAAAATGAAGAAAAAGAAGAGGCAATTTGAAACGTCAAAGATTTCTTTTTGCAGAGATAGCGAAAAAGTAATTCATTTTTTTTTACTTTTCACTTTTTTAGTCGTTGTTGTTTGCTGAATATGCTAATGCTGAAGCATTTAATTCGCGGAAATATAATAATAAATAAACGTTAAATTTTCGTAGAATTCCAATGAATGAACGAATCAGAGCTCTTGGGGTCTGTCTGGCAAGCTCTCTGATATATGTGTGAATGCTCAAGAAAAATTTTCAAATATACAGCTCAATTTAAAAGTCATTGAATAAATAAAATATTCATTGAAGCATAGGTACTGTATGCGTAATAGATTAGAGTTAATTTTCAATGCAAAAAGCTTGCAAAATTTTAAATTTTCCCTTGTCAGTCTGGGTTGATTTTATATACGCATTGCATTTTCAGAAATACCTAAACGTGCAAAATATATTTTATTTAAGTTTTTTCTAAGTAAAAAGATGAGTTGCTGAAGTAACTAGAAACTACTTTATACCAACATTTATCATAAAATACCTCAAATGGTGGACAGCTTCGTCTATTGTTTCCTCCTTTCATGGTCGCCAGCTCGTACCACGGAATCAGCGGTTTGCTTCGCAATGTAGTTTGACAGCCGATTTTACAATCCAACGGATCAGCATAATCCGTCGAGTTGCATTCCCAATTCGATGTTCTTGGATTGTTCAAAAATTCATATGTTGTCAAGTTTTTCGAGTTTTTTCGTCTATCGCGAGCATGTCCTAAAGTATGATATCGTCGCTCGCCCATGGACATACTGGGGGTTGCTACGCCTGTCACTGAGGCCGAAGCTCCATTTTCGCGATTTAATCGCTGCCATGGTGGATGCGGCGGAGTGGGTCGTTCCAGATTTTCGGCACTGGAACAACGATTCGTAATATCGGATGGACAATAGTAATTTGTCGTAGGACTATAAAAATCGTAGCTCCTCTTTGGTTCATTGACACTAGCTGTTAGGGGCGAGTCAGTGCACGATGTTGTGCGGCGATAGCTTAGCGTAGCCGACCGAAGTGGCGGACGTCGCAATCTATTTTGAGGCAGATCCTGTAAGTCCAACGAATATTTTGATGGTGTCGAGAGCGGAGTGGAGAAAGGAGGTGAACCGGCTTCAAGAACTGAACTGGACGAAGAGTCCCTTATCGAACCGTATTGACTGTCGTTATTCGAGAAAGTCGACGTACTTTCACCGAGTGTTGAATCTGGCGTGCGGGAAGTTCTGCCATTTTTTAATGATTCGAATGAACCTCTTGTAATAGCTGCAACATTTTGATAATCACTGAGTACACTGGGAGCGGGTGGTCTGAAGGTCACATATTGGTTGTTCACATTGGAGTATAAGGGTGGCTCGGAATATGTTGAGCTTGAATAAATTTCAGTATTTTCACTGGGCTTATAATCATATTCACTTGTTACTGATGTGGTACGAAAGCGTTCGTAATCCTCGGCACGACTACGACTTCGATAAAGTCCTCGCGTCCGTATTGTGGCAAAACCGTCGTGGACTTGTGTTTGTTGACGAACTACAGGCATTTTTGTATGTTTTCATAGTCTTTTAAAAAAATGTGATTAGTTTCACTTAAAGGCACTTATTTTTATTCTGGTGAAAAAATAATATTTTGCTGTAGAATACTATATTCAAGACAGTTGAACATGTCGTAGGATATGAGCTTTTCGCGGTAAAAATGTTAACCAAATCAATATTACAGTAAATATTAAGGAATTTTTTAACGATATTTTTTTTTTGCAAAATCGTCGGTTATGGTAAAAAAATCACATTAGGTGGATAATCAAGATAAAAACTAATTGCACCTTTAGCCATCCACTCTCCATAGATAGAGAAGCCATTCAAAAAAGACAGCAACTTTCAGGTCTTTCTAAAAGAGATTATAATCTCTGCCTTAAGAGCATTTCATATTTATTGTCTAAAAAATGATTTTAGGATCTCAACGATATCAAATTTCGCAATAGACTCGACAACAAAAGTGCTAACAATCTCTTTCAAATTTAGACTATAATTTTGATAGGTCGGCCAATTATAATATAATTGTGTTCTTTGAAAAAATCAAGATTAGACTGTAATAATACAGATTCTCTATGAGATAAAATCTGACTTTCTTTCGCAGACATCATCATCTTTGATGATGCGATACCGTCACTATGCAAGTATGTATGTATGGACTACTATCCGACCATTAGTTAAATTTATTTTGTTTTCTTTGGTGAATATAATGACAGCCCCAAGAGCTGATTAGCAACAACAATTAATTTGCTGTTGAGAGAAAAACGAAAGAATCTTTTTTATGGTTTCTTATGTGGGTATTTCAACTAGAAATATCTGAAAAAAAAGTGTCTATGTCTATGCATATTGCTTTGAGTAGTAGCCCAAAATGTAATGAGGCGGAGCTTTATCAATTCGGCATCACAGGAGGTAGGTGCTTGCCTAATTGACAACTAGAAGATTTAAACGTTACAGACTTTAGTGTATTCATCAAACTCAGCAAGACACAGATAAACAGTTAATTAACCTTTAAGCTAACGACGTCAATTCCTACGACTAAAATAAGAACGTTCAAATTGCGAGATTTGACCTATTTAAAAAAAGGTTAGAAACGGGTTTCGATAAGATTAAATTTGTTTTGTAGCTTTTTTATATATAATACATATAGGCTGAGGAAATATTCATAGAACATGTTTAAATCATGTCAAGAATAATGTTTCCGTCTAATTGAATTTGACGTAATAGTTTGAAAATAGCAAAAAACTCACGTTGGATAGGTATACATCCGGATATTGACAATGTAAATGTGCATAAAGTATCATGTTTACTTCGAGTATGCAAATTAATTGGCTGAATAAATTGATATTCTATGCAGAGCTGAAGGAAACATTATGGAATAAGGTTGTTTTTACGGCAGTAGTACGTGTTTATAATATTAGCTCCTTTTGATAACTATAGGAAAGTTGAGTAACTGCAAGACTGTCTGAATTTATGTCTTTTTAAGTTTTGAATTTACGCTATTTTTGAAATGTTATTCAATGAAACTTCAAAGTGTGTGTTAATAGTTGAATGTTGTGTTCATGAAGCCAAGTCATAATGCGCTTCATTTTCATTTTTGTGATGAATCTTGCATCTTCAGCCTTTCAAATAATGATGTTGAAGGATATTTTATGCCGAGCAGAAGAACTAAGTGATTTCACAATATCTGAGTGATGACTTTACGGATTTAGATCTCGGCATAAAATATCCTTCAACATCATTATTTGAAAGGCTGAAGATGCAAGATTCATCACAAAAATGAAAATGAAGCGCATTATGACTTGGCTTCATGAACACAACATTCAACTATTAACCGACCATTTTTAGTCCTTCCAGAAAGCTCCAGCAAGGTATTTAGATACTCGAGAGGCTCTTAATATCATGATTGAATAAATTAACAATGAAATTGAAGTTGTGGTAAATGGAATTAGGGAAACCTTTGCCTAGGTTCAAATTCGGAGACAATAGAGACACTATGGTTTCTAATAACATAAAAAAAAAATCAAAATTATTTTTCTTGGGCGACATCTGTCTAAACCGAAAAAAAAAAATATTTTCTGTGAGTGTATAGCATCACCGATTAAACTGAAGATAAAGGAATAATTCAACAGATGCCATAAAATTAAATTTATAAGACTTATGTTTGGGAAATCTAGTTCAGTTTTCTCTATATAAATACACATAGAACAGTCTCGCCCATCAAAGAAAATAACAAGAAGCTAGCAAGTGATTACTGGAAGGAACAAGTAAGGATTTTCACAATTCCATAGCTCTGTCTCGGAGTCCGTGATACCTAGAAGCTTCTAGAACTAGCAAATTTTGTTATTATGATCCGCCAAGTCTGACCTCGATACGACCAAAAACAGTAAATATATGATATGGTAGTTTGGAAATCATATTTTTTGCTATTTTTGTACGAAACTTTCCTCATTCAACGGTTTCCTGTTTAACAGTTGTACAGACAACCAGACAGCTTCTACATTAGCAATTATTTATTATACCTAGGCTATCGAGCTCCTTGATCAGTTAAACAACGGGAACGATGCATACTTGTAATAAACGACAATTCGCTCATAGAGTGAAAGGGTATATGTATTAACTTTGTCATGAAGTTCGTAATGCATCGAAGGAAGCATCTCCGACCATATAAAATGTATACATATATGATCAGCATGACTTGGGGAGTCGATTGGGCGATGTCTGTCTGTCCGTCTGTTACGACGCGTTTTACTCGGCCAATTTAAAAGCTATGAAGCTGAAATTTTGCACAAATACTTCTTTTTGCTGCGGGCAGTTTGTATGTTTGATTCAGTAAAATCGGACAATGGGGTCATGGGGCTGCAATACAAATCCAACCCGCCAAATTAGGTTCTTCTAAGAAAAACTTTTTTATTTGTGCATCGATTTCAACCAAATTTCACACAAATGTATTCCTATTGATGACACAAAACATATGTAAGTCATGGGGCTGCCATACAAACCCAACACACCATTTTGGTTCTTCTAAGAAACATTTTTTGCACCAATTTCACAAAACCTTGAATTTATTGAGTCTTTATCAAAGTAACAAAAAAGGTCAAATGGAATCGTACTATGGGGCCATGCTTCCGCATCCCCCAATAAAATTTTCAATCGTTTAGCCCGAGGAGAGCAAGGGTATCCAAATTCGGGCCGCGCTCGAAATTAGCTTCGGTCTCGTTTTCTCTTAAGCGAGTAACTGCCGTGTTCTATGGCCGTGATCGGTCGCTACTCTGTGATATAGAGATTCATAGAGAAACCAGTTTCGATACTCGGCATGACCCGTCGCACATTCATTCTTCAGAAGCTCTGAAAACATAATTTGCTAAAAACAAGAAAAAAGTACAATAGAAAACAGCCATGGAAGAATTTTTCCTGATTTAAGATGTATTTTCATGTTCCAAGAAAAGTCTTTGCTGAAAATAACTAAATAAGCATTATTTTAAGCAAAAACTTTTCTTGGAACAAGAAAATTCATTTTAAATCAGGAAAAATTATTCTTTGGCTGTTTTTTATTGTATTTTCCCTTGTTTTTAGCAAATGATTTTTTTTCAGTGAGAACATAAGAAATTTTCTTATCATAAAATAATAAACAAAAAATGCTACTAGGAAGGGGTTATGGCTGACAACCATATCACACTCCGAATTCAGTTGTCGTTGACGACAATACGCGGTAGTCGTCAATGCACCATGCTCCTCAAGGAGTTAGGGCAAAACAAGAAGCGAGTAACTCGATTCAAGACTAATGTCTGTAGTAGAAGCACTTGTTCTCACTGCTTCCTTCAGTGTGGAATTTTTATGAAATTTGGCACGCAAGACTTAATGGTAATAGGAAGAAATCAGAGTCCGCCATCTTGATAAGTGATTGAAATAAGGGTAAATTAATGTGTAGAGTGAATCAAATGACATTGAACATCAAACATTTTAGATGAAGTTTTAAGAATTTGAAGAATTTGAAGCACCATCGACTACATAAACATAGCCCACAAAAGACAACAAAGTTGAAAAGTCTCCGCATAGATACATTTTTTTGGCAAAAGCCTTTACAAGTTTGTTGTTTTTTGGGAGAAATATGCTACAAGACAAGAGGAAAAGCAAAATGAGTCGCCAGTATTATTGAGGACATTTCGTGAAGCTAAAATTAATTTCAATTAACTATTCAAGTGCATATTTCATATTTTTTTTTTTTCAAATTAATCTATCCTTTGTAAAAATATATGCATTATGCACTTAAATAGTTTCAGCATATTTTTCTGTACCGTCTCAACTTATTTCATTAAAAACAATGACTATATGGATGACGTCAAGTCAAGTGCATTTTAATAGACCATTCATTAAGTTCTCTCCGTATTCATTGCAACTAATCTTGACTTTACTGATTACTTGTACATATAATCGTACACAATTCTCTTTATTATACTCAAGTGTGCATGTGCCTTGCATTACATAATCATGCATATGCATAAGTATCAAGACCACTTAAAATATCTCTTTATAAATACGTACTACTACTCGTACGTGGTGTACACTTTTATTATCACTGAAAGTTTCAAGAGAAATCCCATTATAATTATCATTAAGCGTATCATCACTGGCATATGACGAAAAGTGATTTTTTTACTCACAGTGTTTATTAGAAATCAGTAGGTACATATATTGAGTTCTCAATGAATGAAAATCATGTTGACTCGCAATTCTTCATCATGAATGGAAATATGTATACATATTATAAAAGTTAGCGACGATGACCCTTAACACCGCTTATAACGCTTAACTTTTCTTCTGTTATAATTTCAAGTTCCACCTTAAGGTCTGGATAGAACTCGGGCATAAATGAAAATGAAACGGTAATGAACCGGCAAAATACCGTGGTGAATTTATAATTTTAGCTTCAACTATTGCTACAAAGGCGTTTTACGTCCTAAATCATCCTAAAAATAACTAAAAAAATAATTTCTCCCTTGTCCGAATGCATTTTCAAGATGAAAATGGGTCGATTCGGTAGCATATTCACCGTCAAGCGTGGTGAGTTCCCCAAAAGTCAAACCGATTCACTGTCCACGACGAGTTCATCGTGGAAATTATCAAATGACCGGAGAATCGAAAAATAATACATAAAATGGCCGAGAAGAATTATGGAACAGGTCTCGGATCGTAGTTTATGTAATTCCGCAGCGTTTGCGAAATATTCCACGACAGTAAGTATACATTTTTATTGTGAAAATAGCCGCGTAATAAATGTCACGATGGAGGTCCAGCCTCTTAGACAATCTAAGTATTATTCCTCTACTAAATCGTGGTAAAGTGAGGTGAATTCTTTTACTTGATCGCGACAAAGGTGCATTCCTAATTAATCGTTATCAAAAATTTCGTCTAAGGCAACTTAGTATGCATAGTAGATTTTTTTTTTGTTTTTTACCCCAGAATCCCAATTACTCCTCTACTTAATTGTGGTAAAGTGAGGTGAATTCTTCTACTTAATCGGTGGTTTAAGGCATTCATTAAATAAATTGATGTATATACGTTAATTCTTTCATTTTCAATACTCGTTCAGTTGGATGCAAGTAATAAATTATTAAACATTTATGCAGACTGCTGGACGCTTGTAATAAAATCCGAGTACATATTTGGACTCATTTCACCGCTTATCTATCTCTGACATAATGTCTATTTGTTTACATGTAAGCTACTTATAGTGTCCATGGAGTTCAGATGAGATTAAAGTGTGATATGTATGTAAGACAAGGTTGCGAATGAAACGAAATATGTATTAAGTTTCTTTAATGAGTTTTTAAAAAATGACCACAATTACATTATGAGAAAAATTTTGATTGATTGTTGTACTCTCAAATGTACGCCAATTGGAGATACGATTGCCAGTTTTTTTTAATGATTCCACGAAAAACGTCAATCAAAATCTACTTAAGGCAGTTTTGTAGTATGTATGCAAATAGCGAGGTCTTTGTGTAACTATCATCGAACAAAAAGTTTGCTACTTACATCAAGCCGCCATTGAAATGAAAATAAATTGTTTTGCGTACGTATGTTATGTATTTACGCAAGTGAACTGGTAAAAACTAAACTAGGGCCTAGCCAAGTATTTTCGCTTTAACGAAAGAAAACGGAGATAGTGTTGATCTTAAAGGCTTGCTTAAACACGCTTTTTGTAACACGAAGCCTATAATGGGTATAGTTTTAATTTGTCATAATTTCAATTCCAGCTTGATTTTGACACAAGTTCCTTAACTGCTATTCGTTTGTTTTTGTAACTTATTCGTATGTAAATGCGTTACTCAACTGTAATATGGCAGAAATTCGGCGCCATGTTGGCAATGTTTTCTTCTCTCAGAATCTTTAACATGATTAACAGAATGTTTTGAAGCAGTTATGATTTCCGCGAGGGACTAGCATTGTGGGATCCTTACCAGAACAGCAAGATTGTACTCTGGCGTTACGATTCGATAATAATTTGTGTTAACAGCAGCACCTAAATACCGCGATGCGGATTTAGTGTGCGATTATAAGATCAAGAAAATATAAGGATAGAGTCATATACCGAAAAATGGGTAACCATTTGCTATCTCATTCATGATGCCAGTGGTGTGGACATTATTATTTTGGGAGTCAGTGTCATTTAGTATTAATTAGTATTTATATTTTAAATAGCTTTAATAGCACGTGACAATCATATAACCAATATATTCTTCAAAACAAAATTGCTTTTACGCATTCTTTGAACTGCACTAACGATTTCATGTTCATGATTTCATACAAATGAGCCCCTGCAATCATACTTTTACCCTACTCCTTTGTACGAGACTAAAATGCAGCACAACCAATTTACTGGGATGACAACCAGATTAGAAAACACAATATTCGGATAGAAAGAGAAGGAGAACCGAGAGAGGTTACCTTTTCGATAGTCCATTTATACGGTAGTATCCCCACATGCTCTATCCTGGTACATATTTTCTTAATCTTAGGTGCGATATCATCGGGCCTTGATTTACAAAACAAATCACGCCAGCTAATAATGGCCTCCTGTTAGTGATCAAATCGCTCTTCGCAGAGATCGTAACTGTAAAACTAAGAAATGTTCAGTTTATCATTGTCAAAATGGCGCCATAGTCCTGGCATTAGATATACCGATCCAGTACCAGTTCTGCATCATATGCATGGTGACGGCAGGATGCGATATCTATTATAAACATCTGTTTAACCTCATTGATTAACTCAACTAATAACGTACACTCTTTATGCTATGCCCTTAAGTCATGTTAATGGTATAACCGCTAACGCTAGTTTATTTTGCACCTATTTGAGCATAACATTATGGTCCAAATAAAGAACATCATCTATTTATGCATATGCATACATATGTAATGCAGCATATTCCGTAACGCTTCAGTTCATCTTTGGGATGGGAATCTAATCAAGTTTCCTTTTCCACCGCTACGTAACTTCTTTAAAGCAATTTGTACTAATGAAATGCAATGTTTCCCTTGAATTTCTCGTGGGTGCAAGCGAAGAGAAGAAGTTCAGAAAAAAAAACTACAAGACTGTTACATCTGGAAAGCCATCTATTTAAGGTCAACTCCTTCAATCTGCACAGAAAAAGAAATGCAAATATAACGGAATCAATGGAACGTTGAGAAATGTTATGAATGCACTTTTTCTTTGAACATTGTACACTTACATATATGTATGTGGATGCTTCAGAAAACATCATTGACGGTGCTTCTGCATCTGGATACTTATTTTGTTGTTGTTTCATTTGTGGTTTGAGGTACATATTGTCAACCCATTCAGCACTTTTATAATTCTTCTTCTTTTTCCATTGGCTATAAGCAAAACCACCTTCACTAGAAGCCGGGAAGCAGCAATACATGCACACAAAACGAGCCTATGAACATGTCGTATATACGTTGCACGATGCACTAACACAAGCACAGCGCATGTAAAAAAACCGTGTCTGCTCTGATAAAAATCGCGAAAACATGTGGAAAATTCACTTTTTGTCGGGATTTTGTTCTTTCACTGCATTCTAGACACTTTAATTAACGACACATTCCACTTTTCGCGACGAAAATCGACCGGGAACCAATACTTTTCGTGTAAAGTTTGTCGCGACCCAACCCGATTTGCCTTTACCGCAATGTAAATTTTCGATCTGAACAGGCCTATGATTTGGCGCTTAAGTATATGAACGTGTTCTGCTTCCGGGCTTTGTATAAAGATGGTTTTGGCTATAAGCAAAAATGATGTCAAAATCATAAAGCAGCCACATTCGAGTATACGAATGATATGTTTTTACAAATGCATTTTCCACACATCGACAGAGTTAGATATTGTATCCTTTGTACGTCATCTTCATCATGTCATAAATATTAATCAAACGATTGTCGTTCCACTGCTGAGTTTTTTTTTTGGTCTCTCATTTGTGGGGATGAATTATACTCGCGTACTAGTAGATATGCCTTCATCATTATTACAGATTCAAGCATGAAATATCTACTGCATTTGTACTTGATTACGCGAATAGCAGCGGAAAAAAAGAAAGAAAGAAAATGACGAGGTTGGAATATGATGATTGAGGTACCAGCACCAACCACCACCACTCCGAAGGCTTTAGCAACTTTAGGTATGTATGAATGCGCATATCAGCGTGTTTTTTCCTTTTTCCCCGGTAGATAATGCTATATCTACTCTACACTATATGAAAGGGTACTGAGTATCTCGCGGGCGACGATAATCGCTGTGAACTGAAATGACCGACATGATGATGTATTGCAAACCTTAGCTTGTGCTTGTGTTGTGAATACCGTTCAACTGAACCTAATGATTGACCAGGCCACACTCTTTCACATTGTACCATATAACAGTTCCGCATTACTTGAATTCTGCATTGTGTGTTCTCGTACCATGCATCTTTTTGCAATCTTTTGTTTACGTTGGTGATGTCAAAAAGTAATTTATATATGAAACGAATTCGTTTGATCAATCTAAGTCTAAGTTTAATTTGGGATCGATCAGTTATAATGAGCAGGGAATGATACGAAGCCCTCAATTAATTTCATCATAGTCACAATCCCTTAATAGAAAATCAACTAACATAAAATCCCCATAAGTACATAATTCCCAACTACCTAGTCCCCCAGGGGCGTACGCAGAAAAATATTTCGGTAGGGGTTATAGGAACAAGGTTGACGTTGGCAGGGAGTCCAATCCAGTCCAGATAAATTAACTGATCTGATTTGTCAGCCTTAATCTGAGGTTAGTGGCAAAACTATAAAACTTAAAAAATTTTGTAATTTCTAGTTTCAGCAGCCCTACCTCTGAGTGAAACTGTACACGGGTCATAGTTTTCTACTGTAGATTTTTTTCAGTGCCTCCCTGGCACTAGGCCTTCTCAACCTTCAGAAGAACAGCAACATATTACTCGCAACTTTCCAAGTACTGAGTCCCTCGCTCATTGTCAATAAACTTTCTTCATCAATTACTTCCATGACGGGTTTGGAATACATATCTTAATTTTCCGTCTTCATATAAACAAGTACTCATATAGCATCTCAGTGAAATCATAGTCCGTCACATGATGAATTCTAAAACTATCTTAAACTGAATCTGTCTAAAGTGGGTTTCGAAACCACTGCCCTGTGCTTCGAAGGCTATTACCTTAACTACTACATAGGCCGTGTTTTTTAAACAGCTAACCTACACTATACGGGGTAATTTTCATACAAACGCTAACCTGTGACTTTATTCAGGTTAGAAATTATATTGCTATCTAGTTTTAATGAGCTTTCCAAAATTCGCCTAAATGTATGCAATCCCAATTGTTTTCTAGTACGTTTTCCAATGACTAGCTAAAATTAAATTTTAAAATGAAAAGTTCTAAGGCATAGTTTACATGCAACACGCAAGTGTGTGCAAAAAAATAGTTTTTGTTTGTAAATTCATGTTAAAAATGTTGTTCGTCGAATTCTTATTCTAACAAAACTATGATTCCTACATCAAAATATGTTTTCATTAAAAATAATTACATTTGAACTTCTGCGTTTGTAAAGTGAAAACGGGGCTTTAATATGTATGAGCAATGTTTTGAAATTAATGGCAATGCCCACGTAACAATTTGAAATTTAACCTGGATGCTATCCTCGGTAGTTTTTTTTTGCGCGTCTGGGTTAGCAAACCTGCCCGCGATGTAAAAAAAAAACACGGCCAATTTCAAGCAAACCTCACACCTAGTTGCTAGTTACTACCGTAGATAGCACCTTATTCAATTAGGTACATACATATATGAAGAATACACATTTAAGTATCGGTTATTAGTGAAGGGTCACAGCCTTTTTCCTCGTTTGAATTTATTAATTTGATAAAATAGAGCGGAAAGAAGAGAGGTTGCTGTTGATGCTACTATGTATATTTATGAAAGTTGTTGGTAATATCGCAAATCGCAAATATTCGTGCTTATTTTCGGTTTAGGCGCTGTCACGATTCTATGATTGTGTAACTATAAAAAACCTCTTTCATAACATTTTTGTTTGTGAGACAGAAAAAATATAAGTCACATGCCAACACTGATCCGTGTACAATTCTGCGAAAATAAGACCAAGGAGAAAAACGTCTTTGCGCTTCTCAAGTACAAATAGATGTAGATACGTTCCATTTCCTTTTGTGTCCAGTGTCTATACAGCATAACACATAACTGAACCGATAATGGTCATTGAATCTATCTTCTAACCATCATCGAAGGCTTTCTATAAGTTCAATATTATTTTCAATAAATTGCCAACATTGAACGTGTAATCATTTTCAATTGAAATTATTAATCGGGGAAACAAAACCAGCCTGTTGGCTATTCTACAGTGTGCAATAGGCATTGTCTGTAGTTTCCAAGCCACACGCATTTTATGAAAGCTTTTACTTAAAGCGGGTATAGTTGCATCTTTTTCTAGGCCATATTTCATATCATTTTTATTGTTGTCCGTCCTACAGTTTCAAGTAGCGAGCAGCGCTATCAATTAAATATTTAAGACCATATAGACGTATCTTTTCTTGGTTCTTTTCTTCAAACTTATTTATTTTCTTAATTGAAACTTGTTTACTTTGAACATTGAAGAAAAAAATGATTCAACCGTATGGTATTCTTGTGGTTTTATAATCTTCTTAAATTTTCGCATATGTAATATGTATAAGTATGTATGTAAGTATATGTCTAGTCAAGATACTCGACAAGAATAAAGATCATATTGTGGATATTCAAAAGACTATTCAACATATGAATGATTTTAACAATTCTGAATGCAGACACATTTCGATTAAGCTTGTACATTATCTTTATCGCATTTGAATAAAGTATACCGACAAATTTAGACGAGCACTAGACTTATTAAATTCATCAAACTTGCTTTCATACAGAATCGCGCAAAGAATGAAATGACCAACAAACAAACAAGTTTGAATTAATTTGATGCTCATAAATTTCGGAAACATGAAAAATATATTCAAGTTTTTTCTATTTTAACATTTTGTATACCTACGTTCAACATTTGAAAGTGTTTTTTCTTGTCTGCAAAAAGGTTGAGTGAAGATTTCGGATATTCGTGGAAATCTAATTAACGCCTTGACGAATCTCAATAGATTTAAAAGGCGGTTTATGCTAAAATTTGCGTAGCCAATTCAAATGAGTTTGAATTTGAAAATTGTAACTGAAATTTTCGCATGAGTATTTTTAAAGAATTGCTATACACATGTTGTTGGCATATGATTTTTTTTCATTTCATTATGCGGTCCTTTATGAAAAAGAAAACGAAAATTGCGTATAAGGGATATCGATTCCCTTCACCTAAAGCCGTAACGGACCACGTAATTCTACTGGAACGACATTCCCTTTTGAGATACATACATACATAGTTCGAGGTCAAACTTGAACGAATCCTATTCTCTCGTCTGCTCAGTGCTCACCTGTGCGCACCTGTCATTCTTGACCGGTGTTCTTCATTCAAGATACGCAACATACGGGTGGCAGCAAATGGTTTGCCCCTTATTTGACTACCTTTTAGGATACTTATGCGTTTTATTTTTTTTTAATACATTACAATACAAAATTGTTCAACAAAGGATTGGTTGGACGAAATACATACATTAATGATAAACACATCTGGAAGTGGTAATTGAAGAGATGGGTTTTTCCAAATACTTAGATGTACGTATATTAAGTAAACACGTCCTAAGAAAACTTATGCGGACTTTCGATTTTTATCAGTGTTTTTGAAAGTTGCCCTGTTTGTATTTTATGTAGGTGCTGTACATTCACATAATGCAAATGATAAATTGAAGGTGTCAAATTGCTTATAATTGTACCCCTCCATACATGAAATAAGATATCATAATATGGCATTACGGTGAACAAGGTAAAATTATATTGCGTAAATTTTTATACATATACTTGTAATGTAATGCAAGGTATACGCAAAATGTTTCTAAAAATGTAAGTATACATCGAGCGTAAAAACTGCTAGCTTACAATTATGTATGTATTTAACAATATGTTTATATTGCATTATTTTGATTACGTTGGCGTCTTCTATACATATGCACGTATTTTTTTATGCTAATATGTAGTGACAGACACTTTCCAATAAATAAATGCTATTACTGCACAAATGGACAAAGTAGGCTTGTTTTTTGCATATCCTGTACAGTTTATGAAAATTAAACTTCGAAAATATTAATATGCAATAAATAATTATTAAAGGCCCTTTATTTTGGTGTTTTCTTTTACTAAAAAGTAAATAGCTCACTTTGACTTCGTCTTACTGTATAGGCTTATCAAATACATATGTATACATTTGATGATTACAACTAAACAAAATTGAGAGTAAGGTCACTAGACACTACATAATGTTTTTTATAATAAACTACTGTGTACCGCATCTTCACTGATAACTATAGTTTGGGTTTGATAAAACTGTCAGTGACAGAAATTTATGATAAGCAATGTCTAGGCATTCGATACTAATATTAATAATTAAGAAATAATCAATGAGCTCAAAATCAGTTTATAAGTCGTAGGTCGTAGCAACTATAAATGAGATGAGAGTGCAAAACATGATGCACTAAAAATGTCCATACTCCCGGCTTGACGTTGACTTATGGGACACCCTGTAAAACCAAAAATGTAGGTAAAGCTTTGAGGTTTGAAGAAGCTCTTTGAAAACATTGTCCTGTTAAGTGACTTTTTCTTCGGCCAATGTCTATTGTACAATAAAGCTTCTTTTTTAATGTTCCACTACTGACTTCGCTAGAAAAAATGAGCTTAATGTATGCCGACTCTAACGCATTCCAGCAAAACAATTTTTGTTTCAAACAAAACTAGCATATTGTGGCCCATTCTCTCGTAGATCTTATAGAATGGTTAGTCTTATCGCCCAGAGAAGACACACACAATATTCAAAAAGCTTCTCCATTATATTGAATTGATTCTTTGTTAATTTTGCATAGTTATGTTATCTTTTGCTTATTTACGCTGTTGGATGAAAGTGCGCAATGATTTTCTCAATCTAAGATGATGGCTTAAACAAGCAAAATATGGCGTAGCTATGCAAAATAAACAAAAATTCCATTCAACACAATGGAAACGCTTTCTAAATATGGTGTGTGTCTTCTCTACGCGATAAGACTAATCAGCCGACAGGTACTGAATAAGAGCTATCAGAAACCCGGCCTGTGCCAAATAGAAAAAAATATGTTTTTACTGTGAGTTTCCTTCTGGCCAATACCAACAAAATTCTATAAATTAAGGACGAACAGAAGATAGTTGTAGAAATATCCAAATATCGATCAATTTTGAGCAGGTGATAATATTTTTAGTAGTACATACACTTCATTGTACGCACGAACCATTCTCAACGGCTCATTAGCTGTTTAATTATCTGAATAAAATTATTAAACATTCAAAGTTGAGTAATGTTAGTGTAATTAATTTGTCTGCTTATATTGCAAGGAGCAAGGATAAATTACATTCGTTCCTCTTAATTTGCAGATACATAGTACATATGTGAATTGCTAAATGGCAGATCCATTTTTTACGTACTAAGAATAACATGTCAGTTTGTACGTAATTGTTGGTATCCATTAAAGACGAAAAAAAAAAATAATGATCATGAAGTCTACAGGAGAAGCTGTTAGTTTATTTTTTTATGTTGTCTATGGGTTATTCAATTTCACGCAGATGTGTTGTATTGACCCAGACAATAAATTGATTCAATTCACAATCAAAACAGAATATTCGAATTATTACACGGGGAAAAAGGGCAGCTAAAATTAAGAAACTGCTTTCTTATTTTCAAAATACATACTCAAATCGAGACGAAATTTCTCAAAACATGAAAATTTTGTCTTGAAATGATGCTAAATTACACAACTTTGTTTTGATATTCAAGCAAAAACAATATTTCTTACTTAATCAAGCATTTCTTTGATGCATAATATAATTTTTTTTACATTTTATGAGCAAAATGTTTTCTCAGTTTCAAAGAAAAATTTATGAAAACTTTTATCGGAACAGTTTAGTTTTGTCATCAGTAGGAGTAGATAGTAGAGAACGCGTTCGCCTAGAATCCATAAGGTTATCAAAGCTTCATTCAAGGTTAATTTTACTGGAAATGTTATCAGCCTTTTACTTGGATCATTTTACTTTGATCAATATTTCATAAAATAAAAGAACTATTCCTCAACTGTTTTCATTATCTTTTTTCTTGATTTAAGCCACACTTGGTACCCTGTACTGTCACATAATTTTTTTTTTTTAAATGCCGAAGTGTAAGAAAAACTAAATTATTTGTAGAAATGCATAAAACAAAATATTGGCAAAATTCAATAACTTGCTCCATTGAGAAGAGAATGAGTATGTAAGGATTTTACTCGGTTTTGACATAAACAAAATCATATTTTTTCTAAATTTAATTTTTATCAAAGAATATTAAGTTGAAAAAACACTTTGTTGTCATTCATAAATAAGTGGCCGCTTTGGTTATTTTAGACGGGCAAGAGGACAATTTTCCACCCCTTAGGTACACAAACAGTTTTTCTTTGCTCTTGAATCGAGTGATTTTGGAAGCTCTTGGTCGCTGTAAGAGCGTAGCTCTGATAAAATGTACATTGTGGAAACGACTGCCGTGGGCGCATTTTTATAAAGGCAATACAAAAATCTATGATCACAGTAGGATTCGAACCAACGCTGCAGTAATTCAGAGGATAGAATCTTTACCCACTACTATCTGGGCCTTCAGTAACTCAACTAAAGGTCCAGATGTAGTACAAAACCTAGTCCGCTATCATTCAGAATCTTAAGCGCAATTCGCCATAGTTTAGCAAGGTTTGTAAAGAGTTTGTTCGGAATTCCAAAAATTAAAGTAATGAATTAAAAAAAAATACAGATGGCACATGAGAATCTGGCGGCGTTTAACCGACGTAAGAACTCGAAAATTATTGCAAAAAAAATTTCCACTAAAGCACTGCACACGGGGAGATTTCAATTTCAGTATCTGCGGCGCCGAATTTTGATGATGCCATTTCATTAATATTGGCCTGAAACGATCGAATCTGCAATCCTTTTTCGCGAAATCTTAACGGTTCTCCAGATATTCAATGTTAAAGTTTGACTTTTCTATGAAGCCAGTTATGTACATAATTTGTTAAGAAAAGGGAGAAATTTCCGCTTCGCATGCCATCAAATTGACGTTTTAATTTTAAGCAGTTCCACTAGAATAATAAGTTTTACCAATATGGCAAAGATGTTAATAATATGAAAAGTCGAAATATATTTGCGAGCAAGAATTGTAAAATTTGCTAGACAGGGAGGCAAATGAAATTTAAAATGTTATTTTTGGTGCAATGCTATTGATTTACATCAATATGTTGTAAAAATACCCCCAATTTCCCATTTAAAATGGAACTACCCCATAGAAAAGTCAAACTTTGACATTGAATATCTGGAGAACCGTTACGATTTCGCGAAAAAGGATTGCACATTCGGTCGTTTCTGGCCAATATTAAAGTAATGGCATCATCAAAATTTGGCGCCGCAGATACTGAAACCGTGCCCTGCACACATTTTAGAAAACTAAGCTCTAGAAAATTTTGTGCCAAGGAAGGGTGCTAGATTTCATCATTAAATTTTTCGATAGTAGTTTTCGATAACTTTCTTATGCTTGAAATACATTTCCCGCGTCAGCATCAGCATCGGCAGAGGCATCAGCAGAAAAATTTTAATTTAGAACACACGCATTTGCCTTTGATGACCCACATTGACAGCAGAAGCAGAAAAAATGCTTCTGCTGCTGTCAATGTGGGTCATCAAAGGCAAATGCGTGTGTTCTAAATTGAAATTTTTCTGCTGATGCCGATGCTGACCCGGGAAATGTATTTCAACCATTACACACTGCGCAGCAGATAAACTCCAATTAGTCGGATCTCATTGCGAACTGAATGAATAAAGAGCGAGTTAATTCAGGGGATCCAAGTCCCGGTATTGGCTGCTATTCTGGCTGTGGCAGAATGTAAAGGTAATGTGGCTCCATCTTGTTCGAAATTAATCTTCTCAATTCTAGATCATGAATCAATTTATTCACGAAGAGATCAGGCGATTTGAATATGAATTGCTGTGAAAGGTGGATGGAAGTTTTAGAAAACAACTCCAAAATGTTAGTGATGGAAATCGTGCCTTTGGGCACAGAATTTGCCACAGGAGAGCCTTTTTTAAACGCCTTTTTCCTGAAAATAAAATGCAGTATATTGCATAAAATTTAATTGATAATAATTAGATGGCCCTTCCCTTGATCAAGAATTAGGGATCATGAAAGCAGGTCCAATCAACATCCTTATACCTGGTGAAAACAAGAGGGAATAAATTTGCAATTCGAGGAGAAAAAGAGCAACGAGACCGAGGCTAATTTCGGGTGCGGCCGAAATTTGGATACCCTTGAATCGTTACGATTTCGCGAAAGGGGATTGCAGATTCGGTCGTTTCAGGCCAATATTAATGAAATCGCATCACCAAAATTTGGCGCGGCAGATACTGAAATCGTGCCCTGTGGTGGTGTACGTCTTTAAATTGGTAGAGATAAAGTTATAATTTGTTAACGTATCGACTTCTTCTGTCCTAAATTAAATAAAACACGCCATTAACGGTATCCAGAACCGACTCACTGACCTATTTGAAACTCGTACTGGACTCAAGCAGGGCGACGGGCTGGCGCCGACGCTCTTCAACCTGGCTTTGGAGTATGTAATTCGAGCCTTCGAGCAGGTATTAATAGAAGGAGAGGAAACATCGCTTAAAAAGTGTGCCGAAAGCTCAAATTCATGGGAGAGAAAAATACAATAACAACACTGTTGTAGCAAAGCGATTTGACACAAGTAGAGTAACAGTACATCTCGATTCGAACAAAGTTCCATGCTTTGACAACCCACTTTTAAAGACAAAGAGAATGAAGAAGAAGAATTCAACCAAGCGCGCACGAATTTTTGACACAATTACTACTTTACTGTTAGATGCTTGCTCTCCCATGTATGAGATTCTCGGCACATTTTTGAGCTGTCACTTTGTATGGAATTCGTGACTTTCGCCCTCTCCTTCTATTAATACCTGCTCAAAGATTCGAGCCATGAATATGGACAGCAGCGGAACGCTACTCATCAAGTCGACTCAATTAGTAGCGTACGCCGACGATATCAACATAATGTCTCGAAGGTTGGGTGATGCAGAAAGCCTCCTGCATAACCTCAATAACGCCGCAAAGGAAGTTGGACTACATATCAACGAAAGCAAAACAAAGGCCATGATGCAATCGAAAACAAGGACGCCAGCAAATTCAAGCATCACAGTGGGGGACCTCAATATCGAGTATGTAGACAACTTCAACTATCTGGGTTGTAACTTATCAAAGGACGCCAACGAAACCGACGAAATTAAGCGACGGATACAACTAGCCAATAAGACATATTTCTCGGCCCTCCCTATAATTAATTCGAAACTTGCGCACAGGAACACGAAGCTCCGCGTGTACAAAACGATCATCCGACCCGTGCTATGTTATGGCTGCGAAACATGGACCCTCACCCAAGCCTCCGAAATTTTGCTAGACCGATTCGAACGAAAGGTCCTTCGGCGAATTTTCGGGGCCGTTCGCGAGCGAGACCAATGGCGTATCCGATACAACCACGAGTTGTATCAATTGTACGATGAGCTGGAAGTATCGAAAATCGTGAAGCTTCAACGTCTACAATGGGCCGGGCATGTACAACGGATGGACGACAATCGCATGCCAAAGAAAGTTATGAACGCACAACGAATTGACGGAGCGAGGTTGCGTGGACGATCGAGAGCTCGCTGGGAGAACTCCGTAGGTGAAGACGCCCACCAGCTGCTGAGCTTCCGAAACTGGAGGACAAGGTCACGTAACCGCGACAATTGGAGGTCAACGATTCAGGCGGCCAAGGCCCGACGTCGGGCTATCGTGTCACATTGATGATGATGATTAACGGTATCCAAGGATACACAGGCATGGAAATACATATGTGCATATATAAATTTATTTTTAATGTTTTAGCGTTGTACGGTTTGGTAAAACTCCTAATTACACATTTTCTATCAAGTTTTTTTTTCATTGCAAGAAAGGGGAAACAGTGCAATTTAATTGCGTAAGTGTCTACACTTACTAAGTTCATATGTAATCTTTTTTTTTAATTTTACTATCTATTTATGTTTTTTTTTAATTATTTGTTTCTTGTACAATTCCTTACAACGATAAGCTCATATCCTTAATATTAAAAATAATGTAAAAGAACATTACGTCTTCTCCAACACAACAACAACAAATCACAACTCGTCAAATCAAATATAATTTGTTAATCTGCCAAAATCCGCATAACATCCAATCGATAATCCAATAATAAACATAAAACGTGACGATTTATTGCACTAGACGTCATTTCACACATGAATATAATTTTCCACTAAAACTAATATTTACGTTCGTTCACACGAATCGAGAAAATACACACATGCTACCACTAGCCGCGCACAATTGCATATTGATGAATACAAAATAAACATTTCAGAACGATTGGAAAAGGGCCCATTCGTTTGTGGGAACAAAAAAGCGGAATAGTAGCGACCGTATGCGCGTACGAATAATAAACACACACGCGATACTAACGAAGCACAACTGAAGAATCAAACTCGCCACGACAAAACACTCAACGAGACTGCGAGTTGTTGCGATTGCGAGAGACAGTGTGCAGTCGTCGAAGCCAGACAAGTGGCGCGAATCTTTTTTTTAAATAAAATTAACTGCTCTGCCATACGATGACATGGAGAAAAAGATACGAATGCGGACGGAAAACGTTCTGGAGTCAAGAGTCAACCAACTCGATTTCTTATCACGTCCTTCCTTGCCTTGTGTGGCTCTCTTAAGAAAGCAACACTCGGTTGGGTAATGCAAAATGTATCTGGACTGGAGATACCGCGTGACCGCTTCGTCATACGTCATATCTGTTTTTTTTTTTTTATTGAGCATAAAGTGCTTCAATTTGATCTTTGTTATGGGGAAGAGCGTATAGTCAGTCTACTGCTGATGAAGTTCCACTCAAAAATGAGTGCTTTCGCTGCAGTAGGATATGTGAGTGTGTGTTATAGGTATCGATACTTTGATTGCATTGTTTGAAAGTACATAATATGTAGTTAAATTCGGCTTTTGTAGAATTGCATGTAAAATTTTTCCCCAATAAATTGACGTAATTTTTTATTTTTAATAAATTAAGGTTCAAACGGCAAAGTCTGTCCATGGTCCAATATAAATTATGATTTCCGGATAATTTAATTCTTAATTAATAAAATAAAAGTTTTCTTATTTTTTAAACTCTGGCTGGTCTAGCGGTTAGTGCGCGCACCTTCGGTGCACAGGGTCATGAGTTCGAATCTCACCGTGAATCATGGTGTTTTTCGAACTCACGAGCTTGTGACGGACTATGGTCTTACTCAGATGTTAAACGAGTACCCATTAGTGGGGATAAATAACACTGCCGAGCGTGATGCTTATCTCATTACCTCAACAAAAAGCAGATAAGATCTTGGAAATAGGATGTCACTAACACATCCTGCGGCCTTAGTCCAATGT
Organism: Microchrysa polita; assembly: GCA_949715475.1. NCBI lineage: Eukaryota > Metazoa > Arthropoda > Insecta > Diptera > Stratiomyidae > Microchrysa > Microchrysa polita. The sequence continues at coordinate 83,944,945 of OX454418.1, read as the reverse complement.
TGGATTGTCGCGCCTGTTATTTTTTTTTTTATTTTTTAAACTTATAATGTGCTAGTAGCTCTTAAAAAATTAACCAAAACCGAATAATCGATTATACTAAAATGAATGAGCTATTGATACAAATTGCTCAGAATTTCAAATACAAAACAAATACACATTACACATCCCTTTTTGCGAAGGCAACGACTACGATACAACAGCTGCTTAATTCTACTGAATAAACTGTTTTCGTTAGTCGGAAAAAGAATTAATGGAACGAGTTCACCAAATTTTAGAATCAGTAGTTTTAATTTTACGTTAAAAATATTTTAAACGAACAAAAATAGAAATAGGCTGAGATGTTACCGCCAGAACGGGCGATCTGCCTACACCGCGTTAGGTATTAAATTAAAAAAAGGCACACGAAAGAAAACACTAAAGTGTAAAAGACACCGAAAGGATTCATTATTCAAACGGTTTCTCAACTGTACCATTCAGTTTATTGCATTGTTATTGTAAACACGAAATTAATAACACTTTGGATTTTAATTGAACAGCAAGATATCGATACGTTTTGACCATCCTTGATGCACTATATAATTTAAAACGAGTAACTCAATCCCGATTCATTCATACATGTCCTGGGGTTTATTTTCGGGGTTTTCTGGAGCCATTAAAACGATAAAACATCCCCTTTCTGGCTACTTTCCAACTATTCAAATAGAAACTTGTGTTTGGGTCTTGCAGTGCTCCCGTCCGCTGTTGGCGTCGCCAATGCATATTGCATACCCACACATATGTACATACCAATGCCTGAAATCCTGAAATCACTTCCACTTGTCTTTCTTTCAAATTACATATATGAATGAATGTGCATGAATGCATTCGGTGTACATACATACATATATCGGATTTTGAATTTATACCGACTTTCTTACAACTAAGTTTTGATGGCTTCAAATAAGGAATAAAAAAGGTTTCAGGCGGAACTCGCAATACTCCTGTTTCCTGTACTTTCATACTAGGGAATCGTACGTGTTTACGATACAAAATACTGTGGAATATTCATAGTGGTACAATGCGACACAGTTATTTATGGAAGTGAATAGGTATCCTTTTTCGCTAGCGATTTAGGTTAGTTAAATACATAGATACATAATGTATGTACGTTTATTACTGGGACAGTAGGGATAACTTTTGTTGTTTTATTGGAAAAAATTGTTTTCAAAATTGTTTTTTTTAGTTTCAACTTAACTTAACCCTTCTGTCGGCACCTACTACAATAATCATATTCTATACCCAATAGGTCTGGCTGGACCTACTGAGAGAAAATTTTTTATTTTTTAGAAAAAGTAAAATTTTTATCGGTAAAATCATTCTATCCATTCTTTACTGCAATTTTTCAACAATAAAAGCATCAAAATAATTTTTGTAGATATACTGGAAACGTTTTTAAGTAGATATATTTTGAGGTGGTATTAGTACAAACGTGTTTCTCCCTTATTTTCTTCTTTTTTTGCTTCGCTATTTGCATTGTGTTTATCTAGTAGATATTTCGATCGAATTGTCTAATTCCAATATCTTTGGGGAAATATTAAGCACGTTGTTGGCAGATTTTACCTCGATATTAGTCTGCAGATTTAGGGAAATAAGTGGGAAGAAATAGGGAATTTTCAAGGCAAAAATCATTTAATTCTAAATTTTTCGTAAATTTTTTGATCAAATCTATTTAGAAAGACGTTTGCAAGTCACTCATACTTAGTCCTTACTATTACAAAGGAAATAAAACTGGGTTGAATTTCCAAGGATCAAATCTCAGTTGATTAGGTGGTGTTATAAAATGTGACGAAATTAGGCATACCCATTTTCCGAACTTCACGGCTTTTTATAGAAAAATCTCAGAAATTTTTATCGTTTGTAGTTCAAATTAAGTTTAAATGATATTATAACATCATAAATAACAGAATTTAATATTTGCACTTCTTACTTCAAGAGAAAAATGGGGGGAATAATTATAGGTCTGGCCAGACCTATTGGGTATCAAAAAGCACTATAAATTAAAAATCATCAAAAACATACTCAAAATTTCAACCGATTTTTTCAAATTTTTGCAAAATGCTTCTAAACATTTTATTCTAGGATATCATGAAATATGAAGTCGCTGCGATTTCATCTTCTATGCTTTTTACACCAAAATATAGTGCCAAAGGTCTGGCCAGACCTTCGTGCCGACAGAAGGGTTAACTAAAACTAGGGTAATTTTTAGGAAAACAAACTGAAACGGTTTGTTAGTTGGCTTTCTGAAAATTCGCCTTGGTAAAGCGAAGAAATTTTCACATTTCATGCAGCTTTTCAGCGATCCTTAGCAAGTAGCAGTGTAGCACAAAAACAGAGTAAACCAAAAAACAAAACTAGTTTTGATGATAATTTGTGCCTCAGGTTAAAAGGTGTCAAGAAAAAAAATAGTTTTCGGAAATATCTAAAAAAGGATAAGTTTATCTCCAACATATTCTAATCTGTATCCTAGCCTATAAACTACAACAAATTTCCTTTTTAATGATACATCCCCTCGACTTTTTCTTTGAACAGTAATCCCTAGACTCAAAAGTATGATGGAAAATGGTCTAAAATCGTCCATTATTTTTAGAAAGTTTGCACTTCAAACTAGTACAAAATTTCTTTCAATAATGATGGTTAATCAAGAAAATTAAAAAAAAATTATAGAAAGAAGCATTTTTGATAATAAAATTGTTATGTCAGGAGCGGCTCTAGCATGTTGGAGTCCCAGGACAAAACAGTCAGGTTGTACGCTACGCTCCAATACGCCTTTAGTCTGCGCGCGGCCTTAATCTGATCAATTATATTAGGAAATTTTGTTGAGTTGGATTTTGTTTGAGAAGGGCGCTGCGACGGGGTCCATTTTCCAAAAAATGTAGAATAGAGGATCCAGATTACTGGACATTTGAGGCTGCTGTCGAAAATTAAATGATGGTGCTATTTTCCAGTGTTTCTAGGTCCCGTTGCATTCACGCAAGGATTTCTTGTTAAACACACAAATTTTAGTGGACAATTTTGGTAAAATTTTAAAAGGAATTTTTTTTATCAAATTGTATTAAAAGATTTCATGCACTCGCAATACTGCATATTTTGAACACAATTTTGCGTAAAAGGACATTTTGAAAGAAAAAAAAATTTGGGATTTCTTTATTGAGGCTATTTTAATTTATCTTTCCCAATTTTAATGTTTGGGAGGAGCTTTATCGCTCTTAGCCCCCCTGCGGTACTGGTTGTGGAGCACATTTTAGAGTGCCAGCTGCCTGCGTTCAAAAGTTACAGCCGCTCAAAGATACAACCCAAGGACAAAACAGTGCTATCGCAAACGAGTCATTTTACCTAAAATTCGGGAAATTTTGAATGTTTGACGGGGCAGCTTCGTGAAGATTTTCAATGCGAAACAGGTTTGCAAAATGCGGGACTGTCCCGTAGGATCTCGGACGGTTGATCAATATCGAACCTGATAACCGGGATTTATATTTCGAGCTTTAAAGTATTCGTTATACTGTACATACAATACAGTAGAACCCCTCTTAACCGGCCTGGTCGGGACCCACACCCTGGCCGGTTAGGAGTTTGGCCGGTTTATCCAAGGTTCCCTTGAAAAATTTGAATTTGGTTCGACAATAATATTTCAAGATACTATACAAATTTCATAGAGTGTTATACATAAAGAAGCAAAAAGAACGCTGCTGGAACTCATTTTATTGACAACTAAATAGATCACACATGCTATTTTTGATGGCTCATCAATGTTTGTAAATTATCCATCGTCTCCGCATTCACAGTCATCCTTACTGGCGATACCAATTATTTCCCCGTCACTGAAAAAATCGTTCTCGAGTCCTTCATCACTTGTTACCCAGTCCTCCACATCCGCAAATTCCATTTGCTGCCCACCAGGTAACAACTGCAGATCGTGTAAGATAGCCTGGTTGTCATTTTCATATTTCATCGTTGTCGGAATGGTAACTCCCCTCGACTAGATTTTCTAAATTGGACCAAATTTTGTTCCATGCTCTCATTAATGTAGACGAAAGCACTTGCCAACATAAAAATTACATCTTTTATGTTAATATTTTTTATTTTTTGATTTTGATGCTGACTGTGACGGCATGGTAACAAAAAGAAAAAAAAACGTTCCGTGGGATATAGGAAAAGTCTGCTAGTCATTTTTCGGTAACAAAAAGAACAAGAAACGTTAAGTGGGATATAGGCCGGTTTATCCGAGGCCGGTTAAGAGGGGTTCTACTGTAAATCCAATAATATTTCACGCGAAATCCGAAAATGCCACTACTCTTAGCGGTGAACACTATTAAGCGGAGTGGATGACGGGAAAAAAAAATTTAAAAATTATGAAGAAATATATTGGTACGAAAATGTGCAGATTATGATTTACTTTAGATTTTTTTTATTATGAAGATAATGCCGTTAGAGGTTGGAACAACACTTTTTTTACGAAAGAAAAGCGGAATACCTGCGCATACCAATATTTTGTGTCGCCCTTATTTTACAGTTACAGGAGAGTTAAATTATAATGAAAATTGCAAAATAGGATTCATTTTGTTTAAGTTGGCCCTCTGACCTTTATGACACTTACTCTTTGAAACACTTGCAACAGAGCCGAAAATAAATTTGTTTGAATTACGGAACTGCGTGGCTTTCGACACTCGGACTAAACTGATGTACAGTGGCGTAACGTACGGTGTGTTTCGTGCGGGGCCCCAATTTATTTCTTTGATGTATCCTGTGCCTAACTGTTCTTTTATAGACATTCATTTTTATAAGTCCTTAAAAAAAAACGTGTTCGTTCACCGATTACTGCCGCTACTAACGATTAATTAAATACATCTACATCCTGTAGAGGATTTTTTCTTGCTTCTTTCCAGCTCCAGATTCTAAGATGAAGACAAAACATTCCGAAAATACAAATTTTGTGTACGGAGAAGAAGCTTGGACTTCGTAGTATTGAACAGTATATCATGGAGACACAACTCTACAATTGGCTTAATCTTGCAATAAATAAATTTTTAGAGCAATCAATAGATTTTGGACCACGCCTAGATTCGATCTCCGGACCTCTAGGTTACTAGCATCGTAGAGTGCGGCTCAACCAAGTCAGCCACAGAGCGTGAATGCGTTTAACAAGAATATTGAGAAGGTTCAACTGGCAAGGAGGCTCTTAAAGATTTTTTTCGTAAAATTGAACCCAAATTGACCCAATGATCGTTAAATCAGTCAGAAGAACTTTGTGTAACTAGGACTCATGAGATGAAGAAACAAATCCCTGCCGATATAGCCTTCAGTCCCCTGCATGACGCATTTATCTTTGGCGGAGCTCCACTATGAATTTGATTGCACTCGATTTAATTCAAGATGTGGACGTGGATACGCCAACGACTGGTGTTAGTTGAACTTGCCCATAGGGTGAAACTATATGGGCTTACTATGTGATCGTCAGATTTGGGGTGAACACTTCCACTCTAAAATCAATGACTGTTACAAGACTGCCATGTAGGGGAGTTCCTCAAGGTATGGTGTTGTTTTGCCGCTTCTCTTAAATTAAGTAATACGTAGCTAAATAGTCCATGTAGTTGTAGATGATCTTAAAAGTTTAAATTATACGGGAAATTATTGAAATTAAAATTAAAATGTAAAATTTCGGAACATGTTGCTCAAACAGACAATTTTCTGGTTACAAAATCGAAGATAAATGGTCGATATTCCAATTTCGAACACAATAAATTTGGTAAACGTTACGGTACTGCTGATGTATCTTAAGATATAAAAAATAGGACTGCAAATAAAAAACAACAAAAAAAATTTTTATATTTATTACTAATGTAAAGTGTTTTTTTACTTTTACAGAAACGAAATGGATAGTAAGAAATCATATTATATATCAATATAATATACATATATGTAATAAATAATATTTACTAGATGTAAAATTTTAAACCTTAATTTCAGAGAATGCGACAGACAACTTAAAACTTTAAACATGTAAGGATATAAGTAGTATTCTGACCAGAGCAGGACGTACATTTTTTGTTGCCCCGGGTGAACAGGAAAAGAACTCAATACATTATACAAAAGCACGACTGTGATACTCCTATCTGGCTTACAAATTTCGTTTGTTGAAAATGTATTAAATAAAAACACAAAAATAATAATTATTTAACAAAAAATGTGCAAATATGTCATATGTATGCGTCGTCAATCATCACGATAATTGATGTTATCACCAGGGCCGTGGAGAGAAAATCCGGGCCCGGGGGACAATGATTTGGGGCCAACCTCTTCCATACGATAAAAAATATGAATCGATGAAAATTTTTATTTGACATATCGGCCCTTAAACAAATTGTACAGTGGAATCTGTATAATTCGGCCTCTAATCCGGAACACCTCATAATCGGGCGTCCTCACTGAATCGGCTCAGTCTCAGTAATCCGGCAGTTTTCTACTAGTCTATAGACATTTGAAGAGTGCTTGAAAGCGGTCTTCTGTGAGATGAGATTTAAGTTCTTAGCTAAAATTATCGGTTTTTAAAAAAATACAAATTGTAGAAAAATAATAAAAAACTGATACCGGATAAGCCACTTGCCAAAAAACTAACAGAAACTGAATTCAATCGTGAAGCATTTTCACATACTAAACTCACCAAAAAATGGGGTTGAAGGGATAGTAGTAGGTATATTTTGAAGATGATTCGATAGTTGATTGGTAAATTTTAAAGAACTACAGAAGCCAAAATCATTCCAAAATAAGGTTCGTTCGTTTTACGTGCATTTTTGGGTAACGAAACTTCATAGAAAAGCGACTGCTTAAAGGGTCGACTTTCTAGTATGAAGTTTCGCTACTAAAATCAGTCCGTGATGACAAAAAAAAAACTTTATTTTTGAATGGTCGTGCCCTTTACACAAGATACGCATAAAACGATACTGGTAGCCGAGTAGTCTTCTAGCATTTAGTTCTCCCTAGAAACAAATTATTGATTCCCTTGTCCAAAAGAAATTATTTAGAAAACTTCTATTCTATTGCTGAAGTTAGATGCCAACCTATATTCGAACTTTGGTATCAAGAAAGCCTTGAACATTTTGACAGTCATTCTCGATGTGATAGGATCAGGATAGGTATGTATGTATGTAACCGCCAATTCGCTACTACGCTTATTATTTTTTTCTGGATGAAGATTTTTCTAAGCTATGGTTTAATATGTACCTGAACCCTTACAAAGGAAAACAAGTCTGATACAGTTCACAGTTCTAACAAATGCTTGGGAAGCTCAATTCTGTAATTTATTAGCACAGTCGCAGTGGCCCAGACTGTTGGTCGTTACTCTATTAAATTGTAAAATAATAATAATGTAATAATAATTAATATATCGGGGAAAGTCCTTCTAGAAAAAAAATGTCGCTGTTCAGGGTTCCTATTTCTACTTCCAATAAAAAATTTTTGAAAAATGGTACGCTACTGGATGAAGAAGTCGAAATTTCTTAATTGTTTATGTATAAAATCATGCATGCACTTTCGAAAGGCGAGGACAGATTGAATTTAGAAATTTAGTAACAAAACGATCATTTTTATTTGTTTATTGAATATGATGATTCGGGCCCCTAGTTCTAAAAATTCAATAATAGACTAGGGGCCCCAAGCCCAATGCAGAGTAAGTTATGTATTGTTGTTAAAACGCTAGAAACAATACCTATAAAGTTTCTTAGTTCGGGACCTCAAAATAGCGTGTATATGTAAGAACGCTGAAGCACAACTTTTGTGTCAAAATCCGGGCCCCTTATGAAATCCCGGGTCCGGGGGGAATCACCCCGTTCCCCCCACCCTCTCTACAGGCCTGGTTATCACTAAATTTTCCTCGATATAATTTAAATTTGCTCCAATTCCTCCTATTCAAGAATGTTTTCTTAGTACAAACAATAATGCAAATTATCTTCTAATAGGATTCAATAGAATTTAAGCCATTGCTCAAAGGGTGGTGTAATTTGCCACATATATTTATGTATATTACGTGTGTCGGTGAGTATGTATGTACCAAGATATTCTGCATGAGAATCAATATTCCATAAAGGACGAATATATAATACGTTAGCGTATGATGTAGGATTTTCCTACTGTGTACTTGCACATATCAATGGTTTGGGAATGTATTAGCGATAACCTTATGGTACATATATGCTTTTTTGTGTGCTAGCACTGTTTTCCGTAGATAAGACGCGTGCTGTATTATATTAATAATATGTATGTTATGTAAATACATATCTATATAATGTACCTAAGTATATATACATATCTAAAAAAAAGTAGCATCATTAAAATGTCCAATCTTTCGTGTGCTTTCAACACCTTTCTTTTCAACCCAATATCGTTTTTTGTTAAAATTTAAACAAAACAAAATAAAACTACGATATGCGCTTTTATATAAGATGTTGATAAGGATGCAATATTAGATTTGACTTAAAAAAGGCAAACATTGAAAAATCATCGTACAAACAACGGTCGTCGTATCACTTGCATTTTAGTTCGAATGGATCTTCATCACATCTCCATATCTTTTATGAAAAGAATATGTTTATAAAATGTTGTCTACGCTCGATGCTTGTTTTTTATTTTTTTTAAACGAGATGCTGAGATTTAGAGCACGCACCGCAGAGTATTATTTAGTCGAATAATTGTGTAAACAAATCTTTAAAGCGCATATCTTAGCGTACGTAATAAAAGCTGGAGACATTTAACAACAGATATGAAAAAAATCATGATAATAAAGTTGCTTGCTTGGAGACTTTTATTAGAATGAGATTTTTTTGGATTAGTACTTCAAGTGAGAATACTTGTGTAAGTACATACATACATACATATAACTTTTATGAGTACAGATAGATGAGAGTACTATGTACATTTCAAATAAGTTAGTATGTAGGATTTGCGATAATTTGCGATGGTTATATAAATTTTTATTTTACCACCGAGAAAAATCAGTAGGAACATGTTGGTTTTCTAACGGTACATACACATATGGGCAAAAAAATAAGTACACCCATACGAATTCTTCTTATCACCCTGTAGCTAAGTAGTTATTTGAGTAAATACAATCATATGGAAAGATTTAAATACTTAATTGGCGAGGAATCAAATAATATGTAAATTAGCATATTAGAATAAATAACAGCTTTCATTTACCTTGAAAAAGTACGACTAAAATAGGCTGGGCAAAATAATAAGTACATGTCAGTTAATTTGGTTAAAAATGGTTTTAATTAAAATATTATGTTCTGATTCGACAAGAATTTGATTTATTTTATTATTTAAAAGCAAATGGTCCATTATTTTGAAAAAAAAGTCTTTTGTTGGCCCTCTGGAGATAATTCTTATAGCATGTTCCCATACATCCATATATCCAGTTACTTCCAGAAAATTCCGTAATTGGCCCGTTCTGTAAAAACGTTGTTTCTAGTTCGTTGATGCAACTCTCCCTCAACATTCCGGATTCAATTTAACTCTAGTAACAAAGTGAAAGGCCACTCAATTTGGTTGAAGCGGATTCAGGTTAATATCCTGCTGAAATCCCCATTTAAAGTGTATGGGTTCATCAGCAAAATATTCTAGGACTCTCAACTAACATTTCTTATATGGAAATTGCCTTATTGTAACGGTTATTAGGTATATTTGAACGAAACCAAACCATGAAAATTAAACCATAGACCAGACGTGTCAAACTCGCGGCCCGCGGGCCGCATAAGGCCCACCTCGCAGTTCGGTATGGCCCGCGGCCATATCGAAGCAGCACAATGTGTATCAACACAAAAATTGTGAAATTGGTAAGGTGAACAAATTCAGCCGTTGAACTCAAGTCTACAAAAATTACTAAAACTCGTCAATGGCGTATGCAAGATTATTTTAGAAATGGTTCTCCAAATACTACAAACAATTTGCTGCTGGTTATTTGGTTTTATAAGACAGCTCATTTTTATAGGACAATACTAAGCCTCTTCATAAAACTGTTCTGTCCCGAAATGCAGTTAATAAAAAATTGGCTGGCTTTACCGAACATGAATTGAGATTTATTTGTAAGAATAGCAAGGCTTTTAAAACTGCGAAAATCTTGGAATTGCTGACTAAATCACCTGGATGTCAAATTCCAACATAATAATTATAGCCTGATTTTTAAATCTATACTTATCAATTTGTATTGGTGTATGAGTTTGTTTAAAACTATACCACAAACAACTGTTTGTCTCTTTTACCCACCTTTCTGCTGAAATTAACTTAATCTGACTGTTTTGAGTCCCAATGTTATTTTGGGCGACCTGGATGACCAGTGCAACAGTTTTTTATCATCTGTCCAAAATTTGGCGCAAATCATATAAATAACAAAAAGTGGTTACTTGAAAATCAACGATATTTTCATGTTTTCGCTTCTTGGCTTAAGTTTTTAATGTTCTTGAAGTACATATTCGAAAGGTGGAAGTTTTCACGTATAATCCCGAAGCCGTGATCCAGACTTTCTGCGTATAGTGATCCAGACTTTCTGCCAATTTTAAAAGTAATATTAAGTTATCAAGTCTCGTAATACGATAAAATAAAAGTTTTTGAAATTTTTCTCCTGCGGCCCACCCAAACCTGAAGAGAGTCTTATTTGGCCCGGGCCAGGTTTTGAGTTTGACACCCCTGCCATATACCATGTTTTTTTCGCCTCCTTGTATGTAATAGCCAGTTGATGTAGCGTAAATCATATTATTATTTTTGATGAATGAAGAATATTACGATAAGAGTAGTTTACGATCTCATAAATAAAACAGAATATTCAGTGAGTTTTTCGGTATGGAACAAGAAGAACTATCCCTCCAACATTTGTTTGTACCGTCAACACTTTTTGACGTCGCCATGGAAAGTTCTAAGCTTTTTGCCAAAACTGCTTTACTTCTTGTATTCTCTGATTAACGTTTCAAAGGGATTCTATATTTTCAATATTTGCCGCGAAAATCACCAGTCATGCCAAGGGAATTTAAAACATATTTAAAAATATAAAAACACAACAAAAAATGATGATCAAAGTACATTTAGCAAGTTAATATCATCCAGGAGGTACCTAGTTAACGGGACACCGAAGTGCCCTCTAGTGGTTAGGTACCGTTTTTAAAAGGATATGGCATGCGATTCAAAGTTATCGGTATAAGGGAGTAGAAAGCAAAATTTAGTTGATAAACTACACTTGGGATCAAAAAAATCGACCCAACCCAAATGCTTCCGTTCTAAACGAAGCAGGAATCTCAGTGATGGAGTGGCCAGCAAGAAGCCCTGACCTAAATCCCATTGAACATTTATGTGTTTTCGGATTATTAAACTGCGTTAAAACTTTTTCCCTTCCGATTTCAGTTTTTGAGTTCTTGAGTTTTAAAGCACAGCGTTTGGGGAGGGTCGATTTCTTTGCTCTCAAGTGTATTTTGACTGCTGAGAATATCATTTTATCTAATAGTAGGTTGACAAACCAAATACGCATGTTTAGACTCCTCTTAGAGTGAAACGTCCTTAAAAAGAGCTTAAGGGTTTTAGTGATTCTTCTAGTTCTAGTGCACACATGCATACACCTTTCTTCAAATTTAAAGAAGACTAAACAATTTTTAGACAACTTCTAAAACTATTCAGCTTAATTCAAAAATCTTTCAACATCCTATGCTTTCACTCTAAAATCAAGCTTAAAAGCGAAAAGTAGAAAGAAACCCCACCACAAAGTATTTTAGCTCCATTAGCGTAATTAAGAGGCAACTATTTGCTGCTGCCAGAAATCCACCATTATCCACTTTGTCATAGTACTAAAATGATATTTTGCAACAACACCACAAGCTTCTTGTTGGCATTCAGGTTTTAAAACATTTCTCACCCTTCCAGGCACAGCATATAAAAATAATCTGAATATTGTATAGTATGCGAGAAAAATGACAAGCCGTGTACTGGCACTTATCCAATTTTCTCTATGTATCCGGTGGTATAGTATTTTTCTCATTCAAGATATGGCAACAATATAACAACCCACTCAACATTCTCGACATCATATCCTATACCTATCCAAGGATATGTATTTCAATAACCATCTCATCTGACAAGAGTGGCAATGGCAATACAAGTATTTGTAGTGGTAGGACAATATAGAAAAAAAAAAGAACGAGAAAAAAAAGACCAACAAAACCATAATATCTCTGCAGATTTTCAACCGTGAACTGCAATGAATATGGGATATCCACTAGGCGACGCGACGGTCAGGGAGAATGCCAATGTTAAGCATCGGCCTTAAAGGACAAAATGATCATAACAATATCCATATACATATGTATATTTATATATGTGCATATAAACTGCTACTGAGAGAATACTAAGAATACAGAGAATAAAGTACATAATAATGGGAAAACCTATAAATCCAAGGATATGGTCATGGTGGATGTTTTGGCGACTGAATGTCTGGCATAGATCTGAGAAGATTCTATTTTCCTTCTTATGTTTTATCGATTTCTTGGGAAAACCTTGTAACGCTCACATTGATGATTACTGCGTTGTTGGAGACTAAAACTAGGCTTTAAAAATCTATTTTTTATACTGTTTCAACATAAACTCGTTAAAATTGAAGTAGCATTAGATGAGTTCTCCTAAATTTAATTTAAAACCAAACTTAATTGTTTGCCATCTATCCATCACGGTACCATGTTGATACAACAACATTCATATGCAACTTCAAAATTAATTTCAAAGAGTACTCACATTTGTTGATAGTTGACTAGACAAGCTCATAACTTGGTCCCGGGCATCAGCCAACTCACGTTTCAGCCGACGAACTTCGTTTGCCTGCCTCTCTTCCGCCGAACCATAGAGGGAACTTCCACCAGACAGCAAGGATGCAGCACTTCCATGCACTAAAAATACATTAAGGATAGTATCAATCCAGATTCGAGTATCTGTATACATGTGTACGCTATGCATGCAGATAGAAAGCGCAATTTATAGTGTAATACCTTCATCATTCTTTTTGGGATATGTTAAACGATGACATCCTGGCATCTGGCCCGGAACCCCCGAATGTGTTGGCGACAATGGTCCTGCAAATCCACGATTTGGTGGAGTCGGTGATGTGGGCTGGCTCCATGCTACCGTTCCGCCGCCATGATGATGATGTCCATTTGTTCCGGGCTGAACCGTGCCCACGGGCAAACAATAGTAGGGTTCAATTTCTATATCCTGCCCACGATTTAACATTGACGGGTACATTTTTTCCGATTTTGTTGATCTGGAAAAAGAAAAAAATGAAAGATTAGAATTGAGAATTGAATAGTGGAAAATTGCATGTGATATTTCAAATTAAATTGAAGAGGGCAGCTGCTGTTGGCAGTTAGGCAAATGAATTTCGAAATGTAAAAAAAAAAACAAATAAACATATATTTATGTAAGAGTATAAGCATGTGTGAACATTATGCATTTAAATATGAAAGACAGGTGTAATTTTGATTTTGCAAAAGAAATCTGTAAGCAACCGAGCAAATAAATTTTAATAGAACATGTCCTTTGATGCATCGTAGAGTTTGTTTGGGTATTAAAAATCTTTATAACTTGCCTCACACGTTTGCGGGCGATTTAATGCTTTAATACGCAAAGACTTTAAAAATAACGTCCCGGATGGTGAATCAGGCTTTAACCAGAATTGTTGTTGGTTTAAGTCTATTTAAGTCTCTTGGCGAGAATTATGCCTTTAGGTGCAGTCAGACACACTAAAGAGTGTTTTTTGTCAGATTCCAATGCAATATAACCTGGCAAAGTTAAGGTCGGTAAAGATTGTCGTTGATAGAAAATTTCGCTCAAAACACCCTATGGACATTTTTGGTAAGTTTACAAATAAAGTTTCTGAGCAGTCGTGCTAGTCGGTCCAACTCTTCTGTTTTCTAGCCGGTAGAGTCAGACTCTACTCTACTGCAACCATTTACACGAGTAGAAAGGAAAGATTTTTCTTTTGACTCTGGAAAAATTCCACTCTACTTTACCATTTATTCGACTCATGTAAACCACGCTTCAAGGAATAAGGAATTCCATAAGGAATAAGTATACATAGTTGAGTGAATGTTTGATGCTACTTCGAAAAGCATTACTCATTCAGTAAAATATTTTAATTCAGGAGCCTAATTGTACTAGCAAAAATATGAAAAACTAGCTGACACTACTTTAAATTTATAAGCGATTTTGACTCCCAATCAACCTCCTAACTATACCTATATATATTGGCCTCGCCCAAATTCAACAAATTCAAATAATAAAACACAGATAGTTCAATTTTCAGTGTGATTAATTTGAATGGAATCAAAATCAGTAGAGAGCGATATAATAAACAATGTTTTTCGTTTTGTTTTCTGGCGCAAAAAAAAACAACGAAGACGGTTTGCCAACACGCGAACAGGCAACATACAGCTGACCGTGCGAAAAAGAGGGAAATTCGAGATTAACCCCACATACTTCCAACGATTGGCCTTGCGATTTATTGATTGTCATCGCAAAAGCCAATCGAACGGGGAACTGAATCAGCTGGAATTGGAATGGAAGATCATTTGGAATAATCGGAATTCGTGGGATAAGTACTTCCTCTCCTTTGAATTTTCCCTTAATGATCGTCGCTTGAATCACATTGTTCATCAGTTTCTTGACGAATAACCGCGAACCGTTGCACAATTCCGGATGATTCAGATTCAGTAACATGATTATGATCGATCCCACCTTCAGCTGTAAATTATGCGGGGGATTCCTGGCACATCAAGCGAGTTCAAAAACTTCGTCGAATAGTTGGTCGCTGCATTTTCGTCGATCTCGGCGTCAACGGATTTGTACGAATGGAGTTCTCCAGTGATTTGACTTTAAAAAATGAAATTCAAGCTATCGACATCCTTATTCTTTGCAGATAGTATTGCCCGTTCACTAATCCAATCGAGATGTTCATAATTTTGTGCAATGCCGGGGAACATTTTGTGGATGAGTTCCTCCTTCGACGATGTGAACACGCAGAAATTTGACGGGAACGATATCAACCCATTCGAAACGTCAACAGGAATTTGGCCATTGCCACGCGCCAGCAGCTGTCTCTAAAATTCAGCAGCCGATGGGTAAGAAGATGGAGGTAAAAGTGTGAGAAAATGCACTGTCCTCATAATTTTGCCCTTGCTGAATTTTGCGCGTGTTTGATAGTTATTCACAGGACAGCAATTATTTATCTCGTTAGCTTCTTCACCCAAAATTTAACGCAAATCGTCTTTGATCACAATGAATTCCACAATTATTCGCAGTGGGCGAGCCAAGTCAGTTGCCATACCACCGGATCAGGCCACCGATCCTGATCAAATAAGGAAAAACTAAAAGTGACGTCTGACTTTTTAGAAGGTTCAACTGACTAAACCATGATTTTTTGGTAATATTTCAAAGTGGTTTGCGTTATGTTGTAACTTCTAAACTGAGCTTGTCGTGTGATATAAAAATTCATAGAAAAACAAATTTTCGAAGCTCGGCATGACCCGTCGAACGTTTTTTTATTCAGAAAGAGGATAAGTAAATTTCTTATCGTAGAATAACAAACAAAAATGCGACTAGTGGTATGGCTGACAACCGTATAACCTGCGAATTTAGTTGCTGTCGAAACGTTGATTCACGCCACACGGTAGTCGTCAATGCACCATGCTCCAAACAGCTTTTTCATCAGCTTTCTTGGCAGCTATATTTTGGGAGGTAACAGTGTTAGTCTTGTATCCTTGAAAGGTTATCTCGGTATCTCTAAAATAATTTGGGAACTTTTTATCAAATGGATATCACAGGCGCTCATCATAAATTTAATTCTTGTCGTAGTATTTTCTTGTCATTTAAGCACTAAGCAGATTTTATACAATACCCTTTTAAAAGAAATCATGTTACAAAATGGTGTCCGTTTTCATCACTAAACTATGCCATCTGAATTCCGTAACTGTCTTCAATATTTTAGTGGCAGAAAAAAAAATGTGTAGCGTGAATTTTCGATTTTTACGACGGTTTCAAAAATTTTCAGGTTCCCGCATGCCATCCTGTACTCTCTCTCTTCATTACCGTAACTCCTAGTGGAGCATGGTGCGTTGATGACTACCGTGTGTAGTCATCAACGTTACAAAGACAACTGAATTGGGAGTGTGATACGGCTGTCAGCCATACCACTTCCTAGTCGCATACGCATTTGTTAGTTTATTATTCTACGATAAGAATATTTCTTATCATCTTCTTCTGAATAATAAACTTGCGACGAGTCGTGCCGAGTTTCGAAACTCGTTACTCTATGAGTGTCTATTTCACAGAGTGGCGACCGAACGATCACGGCCACATCCGGTACAGCGGCGTTTTACTTTGTATTACCAAAAAACGACCTACAGCAGGCGGCGGATATTAGAATCACATCTGTTCATCGTATGGTAATTCTTTTAAGCGGTGATTATTTTAACGAATAACGATTCTAAGACTGCGGCTACTATATTTTTTTTTTCTAGAAAAATGCATTTACATTTTTTAAGTCCAATGTGAATTTGATACCCACTTTGGCTGCCATTGCATCACCGGTGAACACGGCAAGTGTCATTCTCCAGGGGCCAGTGCATCACCGGTGAACACGGCAAGTGTCATTCCCCAGGGGCCAATGCATCACCGGTGATGCATAGTTAGATTTTTAAATTTTTTGTCCTTACGGGTTTGAAAAACAAAATATTATAATAAAACTGGTAGAATACTTTCAGTAACTGTTTTTTGCATCACACTTCAATTGAAAAAAACTCGCATATTTGCCAAGTACCAAAAAAATACTTTCAAAGTGCGTAGCTCCATAAAAGCAAAAAAACATCTTTTCTTTTCTTATTTTTATTAGTAGAAAGGTAAAAATTAAGAAAAAATTATTAAAACATATTCATGGTTCTATAATAAAAAAAAAAAACAAACAAATGATGGTTCACAAGCTTAGTTCAGGTTTAATGAAAATCTTGAAAATGTTTCAGGCACATATATGGTTCACCTCCCTTGTGGCTTTCCAATTTCCAATGCAGACAAACATTACAAGGCAGAGAGCGTCCAGTTATTGTGTCTGATTTTCCTGTGTAGAGTTTTATGTTAAATGTATATCCCTGAGTATCTGTAAGTTTAAAGGATTTTATCCCGTATTTATGGGCTTTGCCAGGAAGATATTGACGAAATCCCAAGCGTCCACGAAAGGGTATCATGCTTTCGTCGATAACCAATTGTTCGGCTGCTGACCGATAAACTTTAAAATTGTAAAGCAGCTCTTCAATAATTCTGTCCACTTTATAGGTTTTTGAAGAAGTCGAACCACTATCTTCGTTGTCGGCGAAATGTAAAAATCTTAGGAGAATCTGAAACCTGTTACGGGACATAGTGTTAACAACGAATTGATTATCAAACATCTGTCATTGCTGGGTACTTGACGAGACCCATGTATGTATATCATCAGTCCTAGAAATTTCAAAAATTCAGTCCGGTCGGTGTCCTTCCACGTACTTAGGCGATTATTCCTATTCAATCGTAATTTCAAAAATCTCATCCGTCAGAAGGAGTCGGTATATTTCAAAAGGACTTTTGTTTTGAAGTGCTACTCCACTAGCTTCTCTACGTGAAATAATCACTAAACTCTCTCCGGTAGCCGACGAAATCCAATCCGACAGTTCCTCGGAATTCCTCGAACAATTAACTGCATCGTTATTCATCGGAACTTCACTATCTAAACTTTCTTCGGAAGAGTTTTCTTCAGCAGAAGGAAATCTTCACTTTCCGAAAAATAAATAAAATAAAATAATAAATAAAAATTGTAACATTTCTCTTATTCCTTGTGAATTCATTTTCACTCACGATGTATTTCATCGAAGTCTAGAAATCAACTGAACCGCAATCTGTCTAGATAATCAAGTGTTCACGGGTGATGCACTTGTGTTTATAATAATGACATATACTTTCCTAGTGCCAATGCATCACCGGTGAACACGGTCGGGAAACCACTTGAATATGGCTTTTTTACGCATATAAATATGTGTACAAAATATTTCCGGCGGGAAATAATTGGAACAGGAAAATTTTGCTTTGGCCCCTGAGGAATAAATTGTGCCGTGTTCACCGGTGATGCACTGGCCCCTGGGGAATGACCTATGCCGTGTTCACCGGTGATGCATTGGCAGCCAAAGTGTTAAAGCACAAAAGTGCTAAGTCCATTTTTTCAATTGGCATTAGCACGTTCAACACGTTGTAACGATCATGACTTACAACAAAAATCCATATTTTGCTCAGCTATACTCACCCGCCGTGCTCCGAAAGATATTTTTCAAAAGACCTGCAGTTTGAATAAAACCATACTCCGAAAAAGTAAAAACACAATTGCCTACTAGGTCCACATAAAATGTATGGAAGTTCTTTGTTGTGGAGCCTGGAACACGGGTCGGGTATTAGCAAAACTAAACAATAAGCTTGTTATAACAACCAGAAAGCCAAGATTTTACTTAATATACGCAAATTGGATTTTAACAGAGTTTATCAGTGGTTGATGCAGTGAATAGTGTGCTCGCCTTCGAAGCAAAGGTTCGTGGTTTATGTATATTCCACTGGAGGAACTTTTAAGCAACGCCTTCGACCACAACATTGTTGGATGGCCACATAGCAATCGCATTGAGGCAACTTGATTGGCCAATGGAATGACGACTTAGATCATGTGTGTCTTAAAAGTACGGTTAGTGACGAACAATGGCTGAGCAGATACATAACCCCTCTCTATCCTCAAAACTTCTGGAGTTGTAATTGTGATGAAATTGATTCTGAGTCTCCTCGCGAGCTCCGGAATAGGGACATGTCCTGTTATAACCCCCATCAAACTGCAAATGTGTTTCCTGTTCAATAACAGTTGTAGAATAGAAAGGACAACGTCTAGTCTTGACTACTGCTGGAAACAGATTAGACTAACGCTGCCGAGAAAGCAGCACAATGCATTTTAAATGGCTGACATGTTTTTCGCTGTTGTGTTTGAACAGCAGCAGCAAACAGCTAAAAATATTTGCAAAGAACTAATTATATGAAATGGGAACAAGGTTTGATACTTTATTTCCGTTTCGAATAAAAACCAACATTTTGGAAAATGCCTTCTCGAGTTTCGATAGAGCCTTTTATTTAAACTGGGTAATTCATATTCTACGACATCAAGCCCACAATGATTTCAATTTAAACCTCAAATGGTAAGTTTGCAACGAAACCTGGGAAAGGCAACGTCCTTTCTTCAATCAACCTCGACAACTTAAAAATTCAAGTTATTAATTTATCTATAGGCTGCACTCATCCATCCTACAACAAATGTGTACGTATGGTACATTTGAAACTACATAATGTGCCTCACCATTACCATTAAACTAAAAGGCATTTATCGGCAACAGAAATCTGATGAGAATTAATTTAGCCTGCAGAAAGAACGACCTCTGCTTCTCCACTTTCATTATGGCAACTCAAATGCGAACATGTATTTATTAAAAGCGGCTAAAATGGGCCGTGTCCGTCCGAATAAACATCAATAGAAGTTTGTAATATAATAGAATAGAAAGTGTACAGTAACATGTACTATGCTCTGTAAGTAGAATATACTACATACGCGGCAGAAGACAGAATAACACATTTAACATTCAGCGAGTTGAATAATGGGTAGGTCCTGCATTGAAGTGCCGTACTGGGCAATGTATAGTCATCATTGGTTGCAAAATATGCACTCGAAGTTTACAGTGAAGGGTTTTATACTCCCTGCTGTTATGCAGTTCCATACCCGGGTATGCAAACGCCCGACGTAAACAAGAGAAGGTACTACACGTATGCCCATACATTGGGTAGTCTGCACTATTTTGTGTTATTGTTGGCATGTGTATGTCGGAATAACAACCAGAGGCATTTTGCAATTATTTATACGGGTCAACGCCTCGAGGGAATCTCAGTGATTTATAAGAAGAATGGCGAATGGCATGTGAATGGGCGATGGTTAAAGTAACATCATATGGAAATGATTGGAAACAAAGTGGGCGCAAACATTCTTTACGTTTTTGAGAGTAAATATTAATCTGTCTTTCAAATTCTTTTATACAAACGATTTCGTTTTTATCATTATGGAAACATCCTTATTCTATGATTGAATAATCAAATGATGACCTAATAAATATAAATCTATTTTTTAAATAAAAGGATTTTGTCATTTTTCTCCATTTTTTAAATATGTAGTCCAAAAGATTAAAAAAGAATACATTAAGTAGTTTTTGGAAATATTATATGTATTTAAAATAGCAATGTTACATAAAAGCGAACCTAAAGCAGAAATCACATTTAGTTGTATTAGTTTCAATTACCATGCATTACTTCAGTTAATTTTCAATTAGTTAGTTAGTTAAAATATGTATTAGTGAATCAGAGTGAAACACTCCTTTTCCCCAAAAAAAGACTGCGATAAACAGCAAAACAAAACTTCATAGCAGAAATGATTATATGTAATAGATGAGATGACCGTATAGACAATAATTTAAACAAATTATCCTTCTGTCACAACAATATAACTATACCTGGGATAAGTCCTTTCTTTTAGATAACTATTGATTTCAGTGATTCCGAAATATTGAGGAATAAGACGAAATAAGAAAAATCCATTTATGAAACTAATCTCCATTACGTTCCGTTTTGCTAGTATTTTTGAATTTTTTTTTTAAAGAAATTTACCTTATACTATTGCTCCGATTTAATCGCGGACTCTGCATATAGGGTGATTCACCGCGATGCAATAATTTATGTCCACCACCGTGTCGTGACATAGCAGGCGAACCGATTTGTAAACTTTCCAAAGAATCACCTTCGGACAGTCGACTACTGGCCGTATTACTATGTTTCAACCACATGGCATATGTGTTGTATTCCGGCTTAACTTCCGCATAAGTTTGTGTATCGGACAGACTTCCATCGATTATTTTGCCTGAACCACGACTTGCAATTCTGTAATGGTACGAAAAACGGAAAGAAAACCAAAAGACGAAAAAGTTGAAATTATCTTTGTGTATCGGTTCTTCAGTTACGATAATACAAGGTGAATTAACGGCCACATGTTTATATAAATTCAAAAAGAAGAACCTCAGTATTTTAACACTTTCATTGGAGATTAAACTATATGTAGGTCATGCTGCCTAAAAATCTATTTTGTTCTAAATTCGAAAAGATTTAAACATGATATTGAAGAAGGGCAGTTTTATAATACAGACAGCAATTTTATCATTCACCATTTTAATAGATTTTTTCGTAGTAAGCTTATTATTTTTTTTATGTACATACATATTTGGTTATATGTATCTGATCTGACGACCGGTATGTTTTCTTAAAATTGCGTCTAGCTCGTTCTGCATATCAAACCGACGTAAATTACGGTTCAACAATAAATAAAAATGACATTACCGCCCTTGTAAGGGAATGGGATGTGAAATTCGGTAATTTGGCAGCCTAGTCAGGTTTTTTTTTAAATTGTATAAAAGTAAGTTCCTTATGTTATTATTAATATAGAAAAAAAAACTATAACTACAACAATATTGAAAATTTAATATAAAGGCAATCAAAAAGTTAAATTCACACATTTATTCTTACTGCAAAAATAGGGTTAGTAATTGTCTCTTTTAAATGAAATTCATGTTATCTACTACAAAGTTTTCAAAAACAATCTGATATGAATTCGTGCATTATTCTCGGAGGAAACATGCATGTCGAGAAGAAAAGTTAGTACCTACATATGTAGTTGAAGAAAGTTACAATTGGTTTGGTAGCCATAAGTTTGGAAGTACACATGAATACTTTTAATGCCACACACGGATAGTATCCTCCCGTATTCATTTTGATTTTATTATATAGAAGGTCTGTTTCTCGTACATCTTAGCTAGTAGTTAGTCTTATCGTATATACAAAACGCACACTATTTTCTGAAAAAATAGCATATTGCGTAAAATGGCAACAATCCCCTTTTTTAATCCCCGTCTTTGCGGGCATTTTTAACAGTTCTTTCAGAAGAGTTTCGACTTGTGAGAGAATTTTCCAAACATTTCCGGATGGGCATATATTCGGTATTTCATCGACTATGTATTTCTCCCAGGGAAAGGCATATATTAAGAGCAAATCAAACCAACTAATAGATTTGTCGATTCGATTTTTTGATTGAGTACAAAGCCCAGAGTAGCGAAAAGGGTTCTTGTCAATAGTCGGCCCACGCATTAGATCGCGATTGCCTCAGATGAGATCCGCACGACGACAATAATTGGCAATCTGCCTAAAATGTATATTTTAATTGTAATGATGTGTAACAAATATAATTTATACATGGACTCACTCTCCGAGCAAGGAATTATTGCATCACAGGCAAATCTATTTAGTAATGCTTCGGCCACACCTTTCCACGACGAAATTGTGTCGTAACTACCAAATTATAATATGAAGTCTACCATTATGTTATGGTAAATGTGGAATTGCATTATTACTTAAAATTTACAAACAATAGGTAATCATTTTATTACGGATACTGTAATAAACACATGAAATGAAAACAACCAACGGAGCTAGAATCTAAAAAAAAAATGTATATTGCGGGAATAATAAGTGCTACATAGTTAACGAAACCGAGTTCAAATCGTGCGAATAGCACGATGAGTGTAGACCTTATACCCATGTACCAACCTAGAAAGCACGCCTAACCCAAAATATTTAATATTATATATCTATATCATATATTTTATATATGTATCAATATTCAGGTTGTTTGTAGGGGAAGAAGGGGTAGATAGGTCGGATTTTGCACACCTTTCATATTTTAAAATGATATCCACCAGCTACCATTCGACACAAATTTGAAGTTTTTCGCGACATTTAATTAAAAGGTATGTCTGAATATAGTTTTGTAGGGGAGCTCGGGGTAGGGATAGTCAGACCTAATCCTCCTTCCATCTTCATGGATATGTCACAATGAGGCATTGATCGAAATTTCAGGTCGTTAGCAGTATTCTGTAGAAAGTTATGCCAGAATTAAAATATCAAGGAGGGTTAATTTGTATGGGAGGTAGAGGAACACTTGGTCCGATTTGGCCCAATTTCAATATCGCCCAAAAATCTAACCAAATTTCATAATTTCGGGAGTTATTGTGCGATCGGACAGACATGGCTTTTTCGAATCAGGGACCGACCCAAATCATTTACATAGGTAAGGTTAGGTAAAGGGGCCGCCTTGCTTATTGTGATACCACCGAAATTCCTACGTTCCGTTTAAAACCAGCCAGTGCTAACACTGTATTCGTGGAGCAATATAGGGCTCACATCTCGTAGGTCATCTGAATAAAAATATCTCAAACCCAGTGCACGCCTCCTTTTCTCGGATAAGGCCGGGCATTCACAAAGAACATGATGAACACTCTCTTCCTGCTCTTCATCATCATAACTTCTACAGAAGGCTTTGTGAGGAATTCGGAGGAGAGTGCTCCCCAATAGGGCAGTGCCCCGTAAAAACCCCCACTATGTTGCGTATATATTTCCTGTCTAGCGACAGTAATATGGCGGAACGGGATATGTCTAGTATAGGCTAGATCATCCTCGTCGTAGCACAATTATATCGGCAGGCCCATCTATCGTTGGTCCTACGTTCAGAAGCGGTTTCAATTATTGCCCGCAATAGGTGTTTTAATCATTTACATACTTTGGCGGTGGCTCCTTTGAGGTTTTACGTAACATCGGCGTAACAAAAACAATATACCCTATCCTAGCGCAGAAACAAATGCAGACCACTTAGCCTGAAAATAGATCTCAGCTGACCACCATTGAATAATAATGAAACGAATTAAGGTATCGCCTTTTTTTGCTGAGGTATTGTACTCAAAAGCCCACGCTCTATCTCGCATCACAAATTGCTCTTATTATTTTTTTTTTGTTATTTCCTACTTAAAAATAAAGTGGCAAACCACTGATCATATAAAAATCCTTCGCTTAACACATACACACACTATCTTGGTGCTTTAGTCTCAGGAAGATGATTTGTTGAAAAATTAGATTCAGCTTCCATCTCTTCGAAGGCACAGTCCACAAACTACCGACGCAACCGATTTTCATTGGGCTTGAATTTTTATTTGAACACCATCTTGTGGCAAGCATGATTTTACATTTGCCATGTTTGCCAGGTTGAGAGAAGGCAGAAAAGCTGTTTTGTCAGCTGAGATTTTTCTCACACAGGAATAGGTGTCTTCTGGTCTGGAAGACGTAACTTCGATTAAAAGTTATTTTGTTAACTGTATAGCTCAGTCTTTAGGTCTCCATTACACAGTTATATTTCTATTATCATATGTATGTCATATGCTTAAGCCTACTTGATTTCGTTTAGTGCATGTGGGAAAATTTGAACCGAATGAATTGAGTAGGCTTAAGGATATGACATACTTATGATAATAGAAATATGACTGTGTATTGGAGCCCTTAGACTCGGATTTATGACATTGTATAGCGCGAAAAACATTTTGAATTTTCGCAATCGAGTTCGAATTTCGATAATTAGTTTCAATAATTTTGAAATTGAGCTATAAGCAAGGAACCTAAGCAACCCATCGCCTTCCCATAATCACAGACTTAAGGTGGTATTACACTATCAAATAAAGTTTGTCCAGTGGGTCACACAAAATTTGTCCAACTTTTGCAATGACCAAAAGTGTTTTTCGAGACCTATTACACTATAGAACAAACAAATGACCAATTAGTTTGGCCAACGACGTAGTCAGTCGGGTTTTGCGTCATTTGTTTTACCAAGGCAAATTTGCCTATCACACTAGTATGACCGTTTTAAAAAAAATGTCCAAGCTAACTTAGATCCAATATGCATTTAGCGGTTATTTGGCATTGAGTGTATTCACTTACAAGTGAGCGGACTAAAATTTGGACACAAATTCTACTTATATTTTCCACCACCAGAAGGCACACGCAAGTTAGCGGCGAAGGTGGTGTGTGAATGCAATGTATGCAATGTAACACTTATGTCAAACGACATTCATTATTATGACAAAAATCACATAAATATATGTAGATGAGCATAATCTGCGTTATATTATTTCCACAATATACTTCTTCATAACTTTCAAATTTGTTTTCCCGCCATCTCTCTCTCTCTCATATGACTACTTCCAACGCCGTCTATATATTAAGGCCGCAATGTAGAATCATAGACGTCAAATTCGCAGTTGACATTGTCGTCATCATCTCAAGTAGTGACGTCATGGTGGCCATATGGCATTTAGCCAGTGGCTTGTTACTTTTTATTTATCTGTGCGGTTGTACGATGGCAGCACCGCCGTCGAAACGTTTTACGTACTTACTCGTTTTTTTCCTACAATATCCGTACTATCTATTCGCGATCACAAATAAACTGATTGGTATCCCTAAATGGGGAAATCTTTCACTCTATGACACATTCTCCATGCACTACACTTTGAGTATAAAAACTTCTGCACACTGTCAATAACCCACATAACCACTATCTTTTTAATTAATTGTTTGCCGTTCAAACAACACATTTTCTAAACGAAACTCGCGAAAAAAGTACACTCGCCCGTCTGTGTGCCACTTTGTAATGTTTAGTCTCACTGCCTTGTTCTTGCTGTTGATGACGTGCTTATGTTTGTTTCTGTTTTTTTTTTGCAGCCGTCAATAAATTGAATACGGATCCATGGCGTCATTATCCAGCTGAGTTGAGGCCTTGATGTATCTAGATGGCGTTGCTACTTCGTTGCGAAGCGTAGAAATTTTGCGCTAGGTAGAGGACACTGCGCTACGTTTCACATACACTGAGTGCCTTCTGGTGGAGAGTAATATAAGTAGAATTCGTGTCAAAATGTTGGTCCGCTCAGTTGTGCGTGAATACACTCATTGTTTCATTTCTTTGTCGAACTTTGTTTGTTTGTTAGGGCTCTAGTACACAGTCATATTTAGTAATATTTCTATTATAATATGCTTAAGCCTACTTGATTTTGCTTACTGCACGTCTAAAAATGTATACTGAATGAATCAGGCTTAGGCATATGACATACATATTATAATATAAATATGACTGTGTAATAGAGGCCTTATATAGAAAATCAGTTTAATTTCTCTTGAAGGCGTAATCTTGTCATTTAAAAGGACTCGTGTTATTTCATCAATCATTAATGTTCTCAACTCGACCTCGGGCTTTGGCCGCCTTTGTTCGAAGACGAAAAGTGGCCGCCGGGAGAATAAAAAGAAAAGTTTGGCTTCGTGAATGTTAGAAACAGATTAGAGAAGCAGCCAGCTCTTTTCACAGATTTTCTGTGTGTTTCATGCAGGGCCGTACGCAAGAAAATATTTCGAAAGGGGTCTTAGGAATAAGGTTGACGGTGCTCATATTTTATAACTGGTCTGTGCATACAAGGTGCTGAGTTTATACTAAACAGCACTGGAAAATTATCTTGAAAGTTATATGGATCATCCGATCCTTAAACCTTCAAAAAATGTTCTCGGCCTTATCGTTAGTAGCTTGAAAAATAGGTTCCTCTTTTATTTCTAAAAAAAAGTATTCGTTTTTTATCGATAAACTAAACTTACATTCTATTATGTAATAAAGGTAAAGGTAAAAATCAAGTGTTTCGTGTTCCGAGATCCTCGATATTAGAAGAAGTATTCGATTTTCTTTTAGTATAATTTGTATTGGAGATTTTTCTCAACGCTCTATACGGTAGTAAAGAAAACGTTAAAAGTGCTGCAAAGGTTCATAGTAGTTGAACGATCCTTGGAGCTTCTAGTCACCAATCAGGTTCTTTCTCTCCACCCATCTAAAATTACCGAAAATTAACTGCGCATCTTAGTCTCATCAAGCTAGGGAAAAAATTTGAGAAACACCGGGGAGTAGTTTCAGTTGTCCTATTTCTAACCTGAGAGACCCTACAATCAATCTTTGTCCAGTGGTTCATAATAAAATTCGGAAATTAATTCCGTGATAATTTTTGTGAGAGAAGAAGCACCTCTGGAACAGCAAAAACATCTTGATATCATCCATCTAATGTTGTTTGTATCCCTTGCTCTTGCTCACTGTCAGTTATTTTGCTACCGATTACTTGTATGCCGGGCTCGAAATTTGGACGTTGTTCTTTTGAAGGTGCGGTGCGAGTTTTATATTAACCCGATTTCTCATTCAAATGTCATAACCAAATTTCGGAGGGGTTTGGAACACCCAAATCCATATACACATATGTTATCGCGTCTAGTTTCAAGTCATAATTTTATTGTGAGTCCGTTCGATCATTAAAAATCTACCATCCTCAACGAAATAATTGGAGCACGGGAACGGGTTTATCGTGATATTAAGAGTGCCAATGTCAACGTTAGTTTCGTATCTCCGTTCCCGATTTATTGCGAATATCTGGCAGTAAAGATACAATATGTAACAGTTACCTAAAGGTAAAACCGAATTTACAAATAAATCAATATATACCATTCTTATTTCAATTTTTCCACATTTTTTTATGGAAAATATGTACTTTCTTTCCTCTGTGAAAAAATATTATTTCATTTATAAATCGTGGATTACTAATTCTAATTGAACTTAATATTGGCACTATGGCCAAGGTTCTAAGTTGTTGAGAAAAAAAATAACTTTTAGAACCGGAAAAAGTCGAGAAAATGACTGAAGCGACGTGTGTCTACCAACATGTTTTGATAGAGATGAGATCGAAAACTAGAGTTGTGCACTGCACTCGACTCAACTCAACATTAGTCTTCAATGTAATTCCACGGGTTAATTTAAATTTACAATTTTCCAATATCCCACAGTTTACAAAAAAGTATAAAATTGTCGTTATTTTTTATATTGATCATTAAATGCACCCAATCGAATCATTTGGTTTGACCACAATGAGCCACACAAAAAATTGCTAATTTTAGAATGACCGAATGACCAAAAACCGCAAAATAAATTTGACCAAAGATGTGTTTTGTTATTACACTAAGGTCATATGTTTGACCAGAACTGAATGACCACGATGGTCATTCATGTTTGGTCAAACACATTTTTGGTCATTTATTTTGCTATTACACTAGTCGGACAAACTTTTTGCGTCATTGATCAAATTTTATTTGATAGTGTAATACCTCCTTTAGAAGCAAAGTATTTAGTGGATAATCTGTTATATGATAATGAGAGCGCGTATTTGGCATGCTACTTTAATTAGTCACAAGAAAATATAACTTTTGGTTAGAAGTAACTATAGAGTCTCCCCGCGGACCTCTCATGGGCCCCAACCGGTCCGCAGACCACCTGTCGAGAAATAGTAGTATAAGGTTTATACCCTAATAATATTGCTAAATTTTTTAAAAAGAGCAACCAATACTTATTGTATGGTAAAAAAGCAAGAAATCCGCGTTCGCGAAAAAAATGTCGAGCTTCAACATATTGAGAATCAATTTGGGAAGCAACAGCTACCGAATAAGAGCCGATTGAAAGAACTTAATAGAAAAAATCTATTCTAGAAATGAAATCCAAATAATTGCATTAAAAGCGTACCTCGACAACGGCGTTACCAAAGAGCTAAATATTAATTCGTTCATTTTAAAACTACTGTTACAAAAATAAATTTATGTAGTTTGGTTTTATATTCTGGTTTAGATTATCGCCTAAAATATGTAACATTTATCATCCCTGGAATCTATTTTCAAATTTTAAAATATGAATACGAAAGTTGAACATTTTCCTTCTTTTCTTATTTTCAAATGTCCCTAATATGTAGTATGAAAACCGATACTGAAAAATATTCACGTATCTTTTCAAACTTATTTTAATGGACTCTTTAAATCGTTATGGCCATCTAATTAATTAGAAAATTTTGTAATCATAATTACCGATGTTGGAGAATATGCATTTCGGCTCCTTTCGGCAAACTGTGCGTTCCTGACGACAATCTTTCTCGAATCGATTGACTGAGCTGCGTTGCACCGGGTCCAGTCAAAGAAAAGCTACGATGCTGCGTATTTGGTGGCATTTCTAAAAAAAAATAAAAAATAACTGTCAAATATATTCTCGTGGATTGAATAAAAAATACTCACTATTTTGTAAATCTGAATTACACGTTTGTGTCCCTCCGGAGACTTTCATCTTCCCCGATCGCGAAACAGCTGACACATGTCCAGTTCTTCCACTTTGAAGTTGCTGTTGTTGATGATGATGCTGGCTCATAAGAAGAATATTCTGTTGATCTGTTGCTGTTATAGTACCCGTTGCCGAGCCATTTGAACGCTTTACGTAACCGAAACTTTGGGGAACTCCTTTTGTTCGTCCCGATGTTGATTGCTGTTGTTGCTGTTGCTGTTGCATCTGGTGTTGTTGCTGTTGGTGTTTGGAAGATGCTGAAACATTTACTGCACCCGACGAGGCACTACGTCGCGAATGACTCGGTGATGATTTATCCTTACGACTTGATGTCGGACTCAATGGATGACCATGCCCGTTGATAGGTGGCTCTGGCATTTTATTCCAATTGTCACGTCCATTTCGCGATGCAGATTGAGAACGACTGGGACTTCCATTCATTTCCATTTTCGACGAATCGGAGGCCGCTGTCCCGATACTGTCTAGGCTGCCACGACTGTTACGTATTCTGGAAGAAGAAAAGATGAGAATTATTGTAAATAACTCAATTGACTAAAACAAATTAAATATAGTTAAAATCGATTCGATTTAATGGGGTCGGAGCGATTGATGTTTGATCTTTTGTCTACATTATAAATGATAATTGGGTTTGCAAGTCACCCCAGTGATGTCTACTCAATTTCGAAGACATCAACTTTGCTTTCAAAAAGCGCCATAGTAAGCGCTAAAAAACGAGGCTAGTGTGATTATCCCTCGACATTCATTTCGAACTCTCCCTGGGCAAATGAAAATGTATATCACTCTTCAAACAATTGTCGTGACCTCAATTATTTGAAATCGATATAGACATCTTTATCATATTTGAAAGCGTCATACACATGTGAGTTGTATACACATATCGAATTTCTTATATAAACTCCATACACCATTCATCCATCCTTCGAATAGTAGAAATTCTAATTAGTGTAGTTCTCTGTCACGGAAAAGTGCTTTCGCCGTCGTCGTCGTCTATTCAGAAAAGTACACATGAAAAGCAAACTATAGAGAAAAAGAAATGCGAAAAAGGTGCACAAAGGACATTTTTCATACTATATGTCTATAGTATGACGAAAAGGGCTCGAAATTCTGCAAGCGTAATGTCGGCAAAAGCAATGCACAAATGGAAGGACTTAAGTGGAAGATGACCTCGACATGATTTTATTTTAGTGCTTCAGCTATACGACAAACAGTATACATACACGAACACGAATATGTTGGCAGTGAGCGTTTTCCGACGTTAAGGACCTTAATGGGGAGTAAGTGATTACTGTGTTGCGGGAATGAATGAATTTGGAAGGCGTGTAAGGTTGCTGGTCGAGCATGGAAGACGAGTGTCAAATAAAATAACAAGGAAGCTCTTAGGGAATAGGATAGGACACACTCATCCGTTCAAGGCAACATATAATTTTCGTATAAAAATGCATTGTCTTCGTTTCGATTGTCTCCGAATGCAAATGGAAGGGTTAAAAAAAAGACAATTAAGAATTGATGTCAATTTTAAAGTCAAAAATACCGCCCTCAGCAGAGTGATGTGAGTTTATTTAGCAAACAATTGGATTTAACTGGTAATCTTGAAAATGTTCCATGACGAGCAACAAGTTTAATTAATTCCACTGATTCTATGCGTTCCATAAGAAGTACTTAGTGTACGCAAACATTATGTCAAGTCATGTTAAGCGTTTCAATTAAACTTGATCAATGAAAAGGAGATCGAAATGGTTGTAATCAATAATCTTCAACTAACAGGCAAGTATCAGCTCTCGAGTGAGCCATTCCAGCAGTTGACGTACGTCAACATTTTTATATAGGTACATACGAGTATATGTATATGCATTCGCGACAACCACATGTGGAAAGTTGTCCCCATGAACTTTTCCCATTAGACATTTTAATAGTTTCAATAATGCCATTATGGTCTCATATCCACACATCGATTAAAGTATGAGTATTTAGTATACGTACGGACGCATGAAATTGAAAAAATATTTATGAAGTTCGAGACGATTATGCTTCTCGTACTTCGAAAGCGTCTTGTATATATGTAACTTAAAACCAAACAGATGTCTGAATAAGATGCGATTGTATTTCAGTCGGTCGGAATAGTCAAAACAGACAATCAGATGGTTTTTAGCTACAAATAATGTATGAACTTGGTTTTTACAACTTGAATGATCTAATGCTAATTTTAAAATATAATTATTTATCCTTAAAAGAAAAAAAATATCGGAAACTATTGAAAAGGTTTTATTCAAACTGTCAGGCATTGTTCTAAAAGAGTAACAAATGAGGAACCTTCTTTATTAAAATGTCCGGGACCAACATAGAACACTGTATAGTATTCGAGAAGGTATCAACCATCATTGTAACTTTCTTACATATTTGTTTCTTATGCATTTTTTAAAGGTAACGTTTACAAAGTAAAACAAATATGAACTACTAAAAATTTAAGCACTTTCATATGAAAAAATGATGAAAATGGGGTTTCGAAAACGGCTCAAGTTAAATACTGGTATGCCTGCTTTCATACTGTCAATAAGTTCAAACTCAAAAAACGGCAGGTTTAACGTATGTACTTTCTCCTTAAGCACTACCCGAACTTTGACGACCTCTAACTTCCTTACCGTTACAATGTCCCTTTAATATGTTTTAGATGATGAATACTGTTGACGTTTTTTTCCACTACTAACGTCAAAAGTAATAATGCCAAAGGGAAGGGCCATTCCCAACCTACAAATTCCTTTACCAAATATCCATCGGTTAAACTATTCACATGTATGTAATTCATGTGAAACATGAAGAGACGGCCAGAATGACATATGGATGGGCAAAATCAATTTTACAAGGGGTTTGAAGAAACAAATTCGGCAAAACCCTAACAACTGGAGACCAGCAAATGAAGTAAAAATGGCAATTAGAAATAGGTTTCAAAGTGCAATTTGTTTCGTGGACTTTTTTCATATTTTTCACAATTCTTTCAGCCGATTGAAACACTTTCCCTGTCGATTTGTGGGTCGCGAACCGTTTGTTGGAAAGCCCTGTTTTGACCTATACGCCGCTTTTTATCTTTTAAATAAATTGTAAACTATGAGTGCTTTCTTCAAATAATCACCTTTTACTTAATTAGCAAAACTATATTCAATTAAAACTTTTCTAGGAAGAACACAGTGTCAATTTGTAAAGATGCCGTCAACAGTTTGCAGTTTTCATTTTATAAGTGAAACGTTTCAAAATCTAAGAAGAAAACTTTCCTAATTTTGGATGAGTATAATGGAAATTGATTTCAACACAACTTTGTTCAGCAGAAGTGAACAGAATATAATGATGAATAAGAAATAAGGTATGAGTCGATAATAACTCCCGATTTCAGGTGATACCTATACAAAATACGAGAAATTATTATTGAGGTGTGTAGCAGTACATTCAGACTTCCCATAAGCGGACACCATTGGGGAATGAGATTTTGTCCGCTTATTGGAAGTGTCCGCTTATGAGAATATTTCACAAAGGGATAACATTTTATAAAATAGACTTTCTCTACAATCGGCAAATTTATTCCAAAACCACAATAAAAATTGTAGTCCCGACGGGTTCGGGTATAATTTTTAGTCATTTCATTCCCACTCTCTTTCCACTTTTTCAAAATATCTTGTATTTTTAATAAAGGTTTCGTTGTTTCCACGTGTTTTTCCAACGATTTTTTTCCGAGAGCGAGCACACTTATTTTTCATCTGAATCGTTATGTGATTTGCAATTTTTCTTCAATTTGCAAAACTTTTTTCCTCACATATTTAAATAGAATAGAGAATTGCACAATTAAACGCCGCAGCATAAATTTAATTTATGCAATTTCTACAAAAGTTGCGAGTACCAACCGAGATATAAAAAAGAACTGCAGTCGTTGATATATCATTGTACATTTCCCGTACATTGGGTCTGTAGTCTGGCTGGTCTAGCGGTTAGTGCGCGCACCTTCGGTGCACAGGGTCATGAGTTCGAATCTCACCGTGATCCATGGTGTTTTTCGAACTCACGAGCTTGTGACGGACTATGATCTCACTCAGATGTTAAACGAGTACCCATTTGTGGGGATAAATAACACTGCTGAGCGTGATGCTGATCTCATTACCTCAACAAAAAAGCAGATAAGATCTTGTAAATAGGATGTCACTAACACATTCTGCGGCCTTAGTCCAATGTTGGATTGTCGCGCCTGTTATTTTTACATTGAGTCTTGCTAACACGCGTAAGATCCATTTTCTGGTAATCACAAGACTCTTTGCCCTAAATACAATTCTGCAATGTACGAATTTGGGCCTTTTTTCCTGGAACTGTCCGTTTATTAGAGACTCGCTTGTTCAGAATGGGTATGAAAGTACTGTCCGTGTCCGGTTATGAGAGTGTCCGGCTATCAAAAGGTGTTTTCCTACCAAAATATGTGAAAAAACGTTGGGGAAAATAAAAGTGTCCGTTTATAAGAAATGTCCGGTTATTAGAAGTGTCCGTTTAGGGAAGTTCGACTGTAGTTTCATTAAGCTTAGATTGCATTAAACATTTTTTTGTTTTTTTTTTTTCCATGTGATAGAACTTGAAATTTAAACGATACCGAGTTCTAATATCTAATTATGCGAAAAGCACGATGAGTGTATACCCTATACACAGCATAAGAACTATATTGCACTCTGTGCCCTATATATACCCATGTACAGACCTAGAAGACACGTAAAGCCCAAAATATTCAGTTTCAATTTTATTGTTGTATGGGAGAAGGTGTATCTGGAAAACTTTTAAGATTTTATAAGAGCATCCAAAAGCTACCATTTAGTACAATTTTAAAGTTTTTCGCGACATTCTACCAAAAGTAGCCATATCTTATAGCTTTGTAGGGGAAGTAGGGGAAGGAGTAGTCAGATCTACTCCACTTCCCATCAACTTAAAATATATGTCATAAGTAGGCACTGACCGAAATTTCAGAGGTCGCTAAAATTCTGTCGAAAATTATGCCCAAAGTGAAAGCATATATACCTACATATGTATGTACAGTAGAGCCCCGATATTCCGGATTGCTTGGGACCGGACCCTATCCGGATTATCGAATTGTCCGAATTTTCGAAATGCACTAATTTACACCTTGATGGACTGTTTTTATACTCAAATCATAAAAAAGATAACCATTCTAACGATAAATAATAATTTTATTCGAAATTTGCCTTATCTTAAGTTTATGTAGCAGTAAGCTTGAGCAAACTTTATGAAATTGTTGAATTTTATGAAAATTTAAACAAAATTTGGCACAAACACGAATCCGGATTTTCGGGGTCCGGATTATCGGGGTCCTACTGTATATCAAAAATCGTAAAGCTTCAACGTTTGATGAAAATAATAAAGAAGGGACATTTGTATGGGATCCGATTTGGCCCATTTTCCATACCGTCCAAGGTTTTAACAAAACAAACATCTAACGAAAATTTTTTAAACTCTAGCTTAATTATTTCCGGAGTTATCGTGCAAACTGACAAAAACACGGACAGGCGGACAGACAGACAGACGGACATGGCTTATTCGAATCAGTGAACGATCGTGATCGTTTCTATATATATTGCCATACCTCTTGCGGCTCGTTTGAGGTTTTACATAATATGAAAAAAAAACAATGTACATACATACTATCTTACGAGTATAGGATATAATAAAGCACGGAAATGGTCTGATTTCATCCAATATAAGTAATTTTGTTGGGTAACTGTAAGATTAAAACCCAATTTAAACAGAATCACATCAGGATTTTAACGTTTTCGTGAAGAAACAAAAATGGCAGAGCACAATCGTTCTATGTAGTCAACACATAATCTGTAATAGGTAATTTAATTATGAAATAATTATGAAGAAAATTAGATTTTTATAAGTTTGTCATTATTTTGTATGTGCACAACCATAGGCTGAAATATATTGATTTAATACAAAAGTCAACTTTTTTATTTTAAAACAGAATATGATCTTGAGACCAAACAACATCTAACTCGAATACCTAAATCGATTTGTTTCACTCGTCTCGACATTAGGACTGTATCAAATCTGTCGAGATCAATTAAAACCTACTATGTACAAAAAATCTACAATTTCCTTATATCTCAAAATATGATTAAAAAATCCCCATTCCCCCTTATCATATTCCCAGATGCCCCTTCCTTTTAAAATTTCAATTACATATTAAAGACAATCCACTTTACAATGAACGGAAACAATTTAATTAGGATAATACGAAAAGAAAAAATCTGTTGTCCTCTCATATTTCGGCAGGCCCCATAGAAGCCATAAGGATAAGAAGAGAAGCGAATTGAGAATTATTAAAATCTTATAAAACGTTGATTGAAATACAAAATAAAAAGAGAGATGGTATCAATTGCGAAATTGGGTTGGCATAAGAAACTTGAGTGCATACGAAAATAGGTTCCAAATCTATTATCGGATTGAATTATAATAAATGTATTCTCTTTGGATTTGAATTTAATTGATATCCTTATATGAAATATGAAATTATGAATAATAGTTTTCACACAGTCAATGAGAATGAAGAATATTTCAATAATAATAATCATTTCTGGAAACCTCAATATCGATTGGCCTTCAATTCTTTTTTTTTAATGTTGAGGTACATTTACTTCTTACATCAACCAAAGGCACAAATCGTGTCCTGAATTAATATTACAATACCTCAATTACAGCTGCCCTACAAAATTTATTTGAATTTGCATAATTTATGAATTCACTTCCTATCCGCAATACATACTTTCAGGTCAGTTCGTTTGACCTATAGTGAAAATAACCAGCCTCGGGCCCATAATGTCAAACACCCGAGCTACACTAATTTTGAGTATACACAGGTTTTGAATACCATAGAACCGCCTTATACAATTAGGAAGGTGATCCTTTTTCATCAAGTTTGAGGTGAATCAATACGATGTCCCGGGAAGGGAAATGACATAGGTATGGTGTGGTTACATTAACGTGATTACGAAAGCAATTGAACACGTTTGTCAACACTTACGGGCTTTTGTTCATGCATTCGAAGAAAAAAAATTTAGGTAATGAGATTGCAATAAAATCAAGTACGTGTCCTTACTCTAAACTGTGTTTGTATAAAGGAAGTTGGAAAATGTCAACGGAAACCTAATAGGATTAATATTACATCAGTAACCGGTGGTATTTCGTAATTACTTTTTTCCATCACCATCATCTCTATAGATTTGCCCAGAATGGAATGCTCCATAGGTCGTTCTTCTTCAACTTAAATAAAAAGATACAGAAGAAGTTTAATCATTTTTAGACTTTAGATAATGCCACAAATTTTTATTTTGATTTACTATTTTTCGAGATATTGTGTACAAGCACAGAATAAATACATAGAGTGTCGATTATCCGAACGCCGATTAACCGAACCGGGCACTCAGCTTCTTTTCGTGTGATAGACATGGAAAAAATGAAAAATCAAGGGTCCGAAGGAAGCAACCTCTCATCTGCATCTTGCATCGAATTTTTTAATTTTTATATGAAAGCTCGATTAATCGAACTTTCGTTTATCCGAATCTCCCTTGTACCCTTAGTTGAGATAATCAACGCTCGACTGTATACATATGTATTGCAAAAAAAGTGTAGTCCATCAACCGGAAAACGACACACTATTTGGGAAATTAATGTCAGAGTATTTCCAAATACCAATGGAAGTGTCATGACCATTCTCCCCAATCAATAACGACAGACAAAAAGAAGAAATTGATTGACATAATTGAATTGACAGTAAACCGATAAAAATTATATCGAATCGTATATAGGTGTCAACTGCCAACGCATACGACAATGGATAATATTGTGTGCAGACGAAGTAGAAAATTTCATGTCAGATGGAACAATGCACACATATGTATAGGTAAAAAATTGAAGGTATCTTTGCGTGGAGATGAACGGATATTTTTGAAATTGATATCTAAGGTTGTACTCATACGATGCTACCTCAAGAAGGATAACATGACTACGATGCCAATTAATCTGTATTTAACATGGTTACAATAAAAGATAAAGAAATTTTGAATTAATTTTTCATTGAAATATCAAACAATAATTTGCTAACGGTAGGTACTTTAAACTATCATAGATAATTTTTAAGACAAGTTCACCTTTTTCTAAGCACAAATTAACTAATGAAATTAACAAAATGAAA
Organism: Microchrysa polita; assembly: GCA_949715475.1. Taxonomy (NCBI): domain Eukaryota; kingdom Metazoa; phylum Arthropoda; class Insecta; order Diptera; family Stratiomyidae; genus Microchrysa; species Microchrysa polita. The sequence continues at coordinate 83,907,437 of OX454418.1, read as the reverse complement.
AGAACGCTTACACAAGCCACATTAACCATTCAGCACTTGTCACTGGTCATTGGCTTGCGGAAGCGTTAATTTCTTGAATGAAATCCTTAATTTCATTAATTTGTTATTTTGTTTTGAGACATTGGTGGATTTGTCAAGAAAATGGTAGTTCAAAAATAGTCTGAATCAATTTAGACGGTATTACTGTTGAGCTATTGGCATGTCACTCGCCTAGGGGACTTTCTGCCTGCCTTCGATTTACGGGACGTATAAAAAACGGGGTTTCGATTTTTTACGGTGCTAAAATTAAAAACAAAAATTTTTTTATACTGATATGTCATTGACTTTTTGTAACAATATTTCTTATTTGATGATACAGCCTCAAATAACACTTCATTTTGCAATATCCTTCTATGTGTAAAAATGTTAAGTTCGGAAAAAGGCATTTTGAACGTGTTCTGATTGGCTACGATGATTCCCGTATGTACCCGAACATTAACCCATTATCCAGCGTACCTATACACACACACACGAACAATCAGTCAGTCAGTCAGTGGTCAGGTCAGCGCAGGGCGAACGGTGGGTTGACGAGCGTAGCGAGTAGGAGGCGAAGCCTCCTAGTAAAGTTATAAAAATCTTTACATGTCATCTTAAAATTACTTTTTATTTAATGCTCTAATACTTTGTTGGAGTTTTCTTCTTAAACTAAGGTGACCATACTCCCGAAAACCCAATGCTGTACACATACGGATTTTGATTTTCAGGCAAATCCTCAACCATACTACCCCCAAGTTATCCCACCGGGCAGAGCTCAACTTTTTCATGATACCCGCAAAGTGCCTACTTATTTAAAAGCTACGTTGCGTTTATTGCAATGGATAAACTGATACATTATTGGGCCGAGAATTCTTTAGTTGGTGGCGGCTTTCCTGGCACAGTTTCAATGTACATATCTAGAGGTTCATAGGGGAATTGGATGGAGTACAGATACAATAACTGATTTTCCATCGTTTTGTGATAAATTAAAATCGCATCTTTCGACGGCTGTAACTTCTAAACCTTGGCAGCTAGAGCCATGTAATGTTTGCCAAATGTGGGCAGTGCGGTGCTCTGCCAAATTTCAAAATTTTCCGCTGCCGAATTCCCGAGTTATGGAGAGTTCGACTAGATAGAAAGCACAAAAGTGCGATTTGGGTAGCTGTCACTTTCGAAGGCGGATAGGTAGGACCATGAAATTTGATGCAAATATGAGCATCAAGTAGCTCTGTAAGTGTACAAAATTTAAGAATGAACGGGTTTCAGAATAAAAGGACATCCGACTTACCAAAAATGAACGATTGCCAAACATAAAAGTGCGTTGCTACAATGGTGACTGGTTAAGTTCCGATATAACTTCGAAAGATACAACGCTTGTTTTCAGTTCAATTTTTTCACTAGAAAATATTTTTAAAACAATTGGCTTCAATCTTACCAATGCTGTACGGGAGGTTGAAATGCTGTACTATACAACAAAATGCTGTACGTGCGTCGGGTCAGCTTAGATTTGTCATGAAGTTTGTAACGCATTGAAGGAAGCATCTCCGACCATATAATAAGTATACATATATGATCAGCATAACATGGGGAGTCGATTGGGCGATGTCCGTCTGTCTGTCTGTCCGTCTGTTGCTACGCATTTTACTCGGCCAATTTTAAAGCTATGAAGCTGAAATTTTGCACAAATGCTTCTTTTTGCTGCAGACAGTTTGTATGTTTGAATCGGTAAAATCGGACCATGGGGTCATGGGGCTGCCATATAAACCTAACCCTCCAAATTAGGTTCTTCTACGAAAAACTTTTTTATTTGTGCACCGATTTCAACCAAATTCCTCACAAATGTATTTCTATTGATGACACACAACATATGTGAGAATGGATCAAATCGGACCATGGGATCATGGGGCTGCCATACAAACCCAACGCCCCAAATTTGGTTCTTCTGAGGAAAACTTTTTTGTTTGTGCACTGATTTCAACCAAATTCCACACAAATGTATTTCTATTGATGACACACAACATATGTGCGAATGGATCAAATCGGACCATGGGGTCATGGGGCTGCCATACAAACCCAACCCCCCAAATTTGGTTCTTCTGAGGAAAACTTTTTTGTTTGTGCACTGATTTCAACCAAATTCCACACAAATGTATTTCTATTGATGACACACAACATATGTGAGAATGGATCAAATCGGATCATAGGGTCATGGGGCTGCCATACAAACCCAACCCCCCAAATTTGCGTTCTTCTGGTTCTTTTTTGTTTGTGCACCGATTTCAACCAAATTCCACACAAATGTATTTCTATTGATGACACACAATACATGTGAGAATGGATCAAATCAAAACATGGGATCGTGGGGCTGCCATGCAAACCCAACCCCCCATTTTTGTTCTTCCAAGAAACCCTTTTTCCACCGATTTCACAAACCTTGAATTAATGTGTCTTAATCAAAGCAACAAAAAAGGTCAAAACAAATGGGATCGAACTATGTGGCCATGCTCCCGCAACCCCCAGTAACATTGTCTGAGTAAATATTTTTATTTGCCCACTTATTCCAACCAAACCCCACACAAATATTGTTTTATCCACGCAACGGAACTTTTGTGAAGACGGAAGGAAAAGAATTGGGGGGAGGGGTTAAATACAAGTCGTAGGTACGCTCGAAAAAACTTTTGGCCCGGAGAAGAGCGAAGGGTATCCAAATTTTGGCCGCGCCCGAAATTAGCCTCGGTCTCGTTTGGATTTTCAGTGCCCGAAAAACGGGGGGATAAAACTGAATATTTAGTAAATTTACCTAACCGTCTAAATGAGAATTGCAATTGTCACGCAATAGTTTTTTTAGTAGCATGATACATCATAATATTTTTCATTAAAAAAAATTATCCTATTTGGGAACTTTCTGCAAAAATGCTTAATCCAAAATCAATTTAAGATAAATGTCTTAAATTAGTTTTGGTAGGAACCAAAACACAGATTACAATGTGTAAACGAAAAAATGGTGTGTGTTTAGTTTCCTTTTTTTTTTTTGAATGAGCGAACAATTTATTCATATACAGGGTCCGGACAACCTGCATATGGAAAAATTGTTAAGGAGGAATTGCATTTCAAAAAGTTTTTCTAAAAACTCATGACTTTCTACAAACACAGTTAATCTAAGTAACTGAGTATTTCTCGGCAAGCATTGAAGATTTTTCAATTTAATTTACCGGTACGAGACATGGGGTTATTTTTAATGGGAATAAATGTTAATTTTGATATTTTAATTCAAAATTTTGATTTTAATTAAAATTCAAGCGGTCTCATCTGATAAGATACGAAGAGAATCGAAGTGTTCGATGATTATTTTCATTGAAAATTTTATTTACCTCTAGAAACTATCTATCTATCTATCTATTTACCTCTAGCATTAAGATCTGATTTCTAGATTGCAAAAATGCACTTACTCCGTAACGGTAAAATCTACAGAAATATTTTGGTGTACATTATTCCAGTGACAAACTGTTGAATCTACCACAGGACTATGACTATACAGGACACCATGTAATTATTTAATTTTATACCCTCAAACAATTGACGGTCCGCAGTGTGTATTGACTAGAACTAGACAGATACTGTATTGAAATTCAACACATCGAATACTCGTATTGAAGAATCAATATTGTATGAACTTTATTTAAAGGGAGTTTCTTCCCTAACCAAAAATTTACGATAACATAAAAACTCAATGTCCGTCTCATTCAGAATCTGTAGAAGTGAATTGGAATATATATACTTCAGGCAAACAAGGCTCGATTATTTTTATGACATTGAATCGCAATCACTTCCGCGCGTATTCGGTTCGTCATCCACGTGCGTCTATTCTTCGTCACACATAAAAACTACCACCCCAACCCCACTGCATGTCAGCCAACAAAAATAAACTGATATCTATATAGTTGTCTCCCCATCCGGCGCCTATTCTGATATAGGCAATAATTTATTCTCGATAGATGATGTGGAAATACCAAATAGCCAGGACATGCCGATCGTCCCCATTTCACTGTGTAAACACTTGTGTAAATTCGACTGAAAGACATCCTCTTCATTCATATTAGCGTCAATCGTACAGACTTTGTGGCACCTACGTATACATTTTGACTTTCTAGGCCGCAATCGATGATTGTGTCCTGCCCTCCTTGTTTTGTGTGTGTGAAACTTTCTCAAGACGTCAACCAAGTTTTAAGTGGCCTTTCCAAGTGGCTATTATCGTCAGCAGCACTACGCTAACAAGACTATGCCAAGAATGGTTTTAAGGCACTCATCGCGTCTTGTTTCTTGTTTCAAGGATCATAGTTGAGAAGAAAAACACAGACACGATTGAAGAATTACTGTAGGTGAGTTTCTTCTCTTCTCCGTCTACTTTTTGCAAAAGTTGACATCTTTTTTTATCATTTTAGACTAAAAATAAGCGAAAGCATGTTGTGTGACCGTGCGAACAACTACGTCAGCTTATGTTAATAGCATTTCAAGTTCTTTAACTCGAACCGAGCGTGAAGAAAGTAGACGTATGTAATTAGAAAGGAAATTAAAGCTAGTCACGTACAAAATGTCGAGGACAGGAGCAGCAGCACTCAATGGAAATGGTACCCTCCTAAGAAGGGGTGAGGAAAAACGCATTTGAACATTTTCAAGTATATGTGGTCTATGTCCGATTTACTGCTGATAATGTTATTAAAATGAGTAGCAGATGTTTCCTTCCTTTTATCGTTTCGGACAGTTTGAGTAGACTGTGTCCCGTTTATTAAAGGATATGATAGTTTCCGTAAATGAAACACTATACCATGTTTCAAACAGAATGGCTGGCCCACGGCTATTTTAACTTTACTCGCCGTGTCCTTATATCTGCACCATTCAGAATGAGAACGAATCCCTTTCTTGTTCATGCATCGTGAACACTATAAGTGTGAATACGTACCAAAGGCTACATGCTACATGAAATAGTTTCATTTGCATAAAGCGTATCTTCGTTAGTGGCTTCTTTCCGTCGTTTCCTGCACTGTAGGATGAATACTGGCAGTAGGTTTTCACAGTCCTCGTTGAATGCAGTTATCCTTTTGATTTACACCAGACACGCAAAATTAATGAATCCAGTCTTAGGAATCCCAAATGCTTTTCCTATGGCAGACTTTTTTCCACAGTTAAACGCTCGAAAACGAAGCTGCCGGCTTATTAGATGAGCCCAGCTGACCGTATATTGAAAAAGGGATATTTACATTCAAACGAAGGGTGGATACTCGCGTCGTGATTACTGGCTATACGCGACGAACGCACACACCTACACTTTCCGCGCACTTCGTCCCCTTTTGCCATTCGCGATCGACGAGTATGGTTTGTTTTCGTTCAAGGGTTGTTTGCAACTAAAATATATTTTTTACAGCACAAGGTTTAAAACAATGAACAAAATCACAGCCAAAGGCAAAATTTATTTTACTCCTAATGTATAAACATGTAAATTTATTGTTGCTGTCACTTTGGCTTTAATCCTATCGCTCACAGGACTCTTACACTAGCGCTTATAGCCTACAAACTAAATTCCTAGCAAAATTGTATTTTAGACAAACATTTAAAGCACTTGGGGTTGTGAGTAGCACACACAATTGCGAAGAGTCACGGCTGAAAATTATGTTTGGGATGTATTAAAAGCGTAACCGACAAGGACTTCACACTAGCACTTTGGGGGACACAATTAGATTAAGCAGGGTTAGGGTTAAACACGAAAAGCATTTGACCAGAGAAGGTAAGGTTGAAAGGCGAATGGCACTACACTTGGTCCGAAACTGTGAGTCGAAAGGATGAAGGCGACGGCGACCTAGACCCAGACGCTATAGAATGCTAGCACAAACTTTTACATTTCTTTGGTTTTTCTTTCAAAGATGTTCACGATTTTAACGATTTGCTGACCATACGAGTCACCGTATTAAATGTACAAGAGCCGTGAATAATATTTTTCCTTCACCCCATTTAGAAGGGCTGTTTTTGTGAGACCGAACCCCGACAATCGACCGACATCATGTCGAATTGGACGGTGACTTTGAAGACTTTCGAGGGTGGTTTCCGCTCTACAGACTATTCACGATTTTACCACGATTGTTGTTGTGCCTGTGTGCAAGACTTGAACACGACCAAAAGCTTTTGCCAAGTCTTTTACGCGACTGTTAATGGTATACCAAGTGGTGAATAACTGTACAGAGGCGGATATAGTCGGAATGCATCGAGTGGCAGTTTCGTTTCCTGATAGAGGGCGAGTATAATGACAAACTTTGTATATGACTCACCGTCATTGTGCTCGTGTAAAGGGGAGGAAAAGTCCATCCCCATGAGAAATATTGCTTGGACATGCGCGTTGGCTGCATGCAAGTGGTAGATTTCTTGTGTTATGGTCTTTGTCTGGGAAGCAACAAATGGTAATGATTTGACATATTTTGACACAGTCACACAGTTATGCAAGGATTCTGGTTAATTTAGGTGCTAGGAGGGTAAAATCGGTCCTGGTCTTAAGATATTGAGAGAACGCGAAGAATTAGATAGAAATTTATCTAATTTATGGTTATGGAATTACACATATGTAAATCTTTAAATCGACGCTAAAAAAAAAGCGGAAATTAAATTGAAATGTTATGTATTGCATCGACACTGTTTTGAAGATTTTGTTTCTTAAATGTTTACTTCGAGCTGCATTCGACACTCGTTAAGTTTAAGCCGATCTACGCAGTATAATGCAAATAATACACCAACGTTAACAGTCAATTCTTGATTCTTGTAGTTTACAGTATAACATCGCATCGCGACGCAATGCATTTATCATCTCCACTACGTCGTGGTAAAGTTCTGTTACAAGCACCCCTCAAGAGCTTTAAACTTTAAGCACAAGAATCAGATTCTCATTCAAAATGTAAGATCAGGAAGCTGCGAATAAAAAGGAAACATTTTCCGGCATAGTGATGCATGAAAATTCTCTCTCTAGGTATTTAACAAATTCATTGTGTTCCTACTCCCACTCACATTGAATTCGAGCAACACTTCTGTATTCCTGCCTATTCTTCCATTTGTACATGAGTATCTTATTGCTGCATTCGTTTAAGCGGAAAACTGAGAATACACACTGCCGGTAGTATCTTCCTTATCGCGCCGTCACAATTCAAGTCCGCAGGCTTTCCGCACGATGGCACTGAATACAAAGCTTTGCAGAACGACATTCAACAGGATTTCATTGTCTCCTGTTTTTTCTTTCCTGATGCTGGCTGATGCACACTGTAGTGTAGTGTGGTGTTTCGTCCCATGGGAATTCGGAAGCAAAGCGGGGGCGAGAGCAAGAGATTTGTCTGGCGATATTATATTAAAAAGGATGGGCACTGGAGGGTAGGGTAGACCATGCTGTTTCGAGACGCTGCGAATTCTCACCTGCTGTGTTTGCCTTGTAATCAATTTAGTTTAGTTAGAATGTGCAATGAGAATTGGCTTTTGGGACGTTGTTCCGGTGTTGCGATTAAAGGGATGAGTCGACACGAGCGAATATTGATTTTTTTTGTATGTTAATGGTGTTAATACTAAATCAGCGGCTAGCTTATACTCATATTTGAGTAGATGATTTTCAGATTTCGTATGAATTTGGAACATATGTATTTTTTAATATGATAGAGCAAACTTAAGCTAAAACATTAATATCATTGACATCGTACTGTCGTTGAGGTTTTTAACTTACACTTATGGACAAAAAAAAAAATAAGTACACCCCTCATGTACCTTTTTATAACCAATTTCCATAGCATTTTTTAAATCGTAATACTCAAAATAGATAGCCACTATAACAATTAGGATACAACAATGCCAACGTTCCCGGACAACTAAATTGTATCCCCGTCCCTCCCGATATTAACATCGAAGCGGGTATTCAGCTTGGTAAAAATAATGAGCAGTTACACAATGTTTTTTTTTTCAATTTTTGGACATAAACTTGGTATTTTTCTTGAGCGTAAAATTAAAAACAAACAAAAATACTTTAGGGGCGAAAAACGCATAGTATAGGTACGAAGAAAGACGTTTAAATTCTACACTTTGAAATGGCGGAAAAAGTTTTCGAATAACGGAATAATCCAGCTTAACATTGCATTTACTGCACGATTTATTAGAAACTAAATCAGTTTTAAATGCGGTTAATTACATAGAAGGACCTCAAGGATCACTATCGATTTCTATGGCGAAAGTAACTGATAATTTTCGCGGCAAATTTTGAAATATAGAAACTCTTTCAAAAGTTAATCGAAGAATACAACAAGTAAAGCATTTTTGGCGAAAAGTTTAGAACTTTCCTTGGCGACGTCAAAAAGTATTGACGCCACAATCAAATTTTGCAGTTCTTCTTGTTCCACACCAAACAATGAAAACTCACAGAATATTCGGTTTTATTGATGAAATCCTAAAAAATCGATTGAAAATGACTCTTATCGTAATAGGATTTCATTTAAGAAAAAATATTGTTATATACGCTACATCAATTATTGGAAACCATGGAACATGTTCTATGGTTTGTTAGATTCAATCGAGAACAAGAGAACAACAAATTAAAAAAAATACCACAAAGAGGACCAATTACGGAGTTTTCTGGAAGTAGTAGGATATATGGTATTTGTTACTGTACGAATTACATATCTCTAAACGGCCAACAAAAACTTTTTTTTTTTAAATAATGGACTATTTAGTGTAAAGTATTAAAAAAATCAAATCCTTGTCGAATCAGATCATAATATGCGAGTATTAATTAAAACCAGTTTTAATCAAATTTAATGAAACTAATTATTTTGTCAAGCCTTTTTTAGTCGGTTCGATGTTTTTTTATCAATTACTATCTAAATATTAACATATGATTTTATTAACTACTTGACAACAGGATGTTAAGAAAAAATCTTATGGGTGTTTTAAACATATGCGTATGTATTGCAATTAAAAAAAACAGCCGTGTTACCTAAAAAATACAAATAGATAAGTAATTCTTTGGAAGTTAAAGAAAACATTCATTGGCTACTTGCTGCCCAATTCTCAACATGCTAAAGATGCAACTAGACACACTACCACGCAAAATTTTTGTCTGATTTCAATGCAATATAATCCGTACCTAACGTACGCATGAAAACTAGATTTCTTCGTCGTATCCTGGCAATAAGAACTTTTAGAGAATAGTACTGATTAAAATCTTAAAATCAACGTTTTCTATATGTATTTGATTAACATAGCATATAAACAATAATTCAAATGTGGCTATAGCAACGAATTGCATGAAAATTAATTGGTATTCATAACGACATTCGAAATTAACAAACTATACATTCTGATTATTCCATAACAAGAATCGATATATCAAATACATAAAATAAAACTTAACCCTAAATTAAATTTTCTTTAACAACATGAAAGTTTGAAGTGTTGTTGAAGATTTAACGCTTTTTAACATCGTAAGCTTGAAAGCATCACTGTCGTATGTGGCATTTTCTTAACTTTTAAGCTGATTAGGTGTTTTATATATTTTCCTAAAGATATGCAAACACACACGCTATGTATGGATTCGTAAAATGTAAGGGCCATTATCAAAAAGTTGTGTTTATCATTATAGTTAACTTTCGCTAAGCACACACAAACATTTGTTTGTTCATATCTCATTTAGTTATGTGCGTATTAGTTCATAAAACGGCTTATGAGATGGCAAACTCAAGTACAAATCTATATCTATATTCAGGGACGTAGCCAGGGGAGGGGTCCATGGTGTCCGGACCCCTCCCGAAATGTTATCAATAATCTCCGAAATTTTACTGATTAAAATAGCAAATAATGTACTTATTCACTGGATATTATAAAAAAAATAATCCAAATGGCAGTTAAAGGTTTATTTTTCTTCAAAAAAGGGTTATTCCAAAAATTCATACAAAATTCTCAGAGCTCAACCATCCAAAATAAATTACACCGATTCTATGCGAAACCTGCGGAATTTTGTTTATCGAAAAAAATATTATTCACTCCCATTTTACTTATAAATATTTGCGAACTTCCCTCTCGTGTGGACATGTTTTCATGTGAGCGTGGAGCTTGGCGGATCCTGAGTATTGCTACAAAAATAATACATGCGATAAATTATCCTTTAAGCAGAGGTTTTGAAGCAAAAAAATTATTTGAAGATTTCGACAAATATCAATCGTGTTCAGGGAAACTATAAAGATAGGTATAACATTTACCGGATGAACGTAACTTTTCATGTTTTTCTAACATTTTTGCATTTGAAACAAAACGAGGAATTATTTTCCAAAAACTAGTTGTGCGCTTTGTTAGCTTTTAGGAGGAGAAATTAGTTTTGCATTCCATTTATTTGGTACTTAAATTCTTCATAGCGAAATATCCGAATTAAGATTCCTCGCATTTTTAAAGCGTCATTGAAGGCTGTTATTATCAGTGTTGCCAACTGAAAATTTAGAAAACGGCTAAATTTAGCCGGAAAACCGGCTTTATTTTTTTCAAAAACGGCTAAAAATCCGGCTAAATAAATTTCAGCCAGAAAAACGGCCAAAAAACCGGCTAAATCATACAAAACAATCACATTACGAACAAATATAGTAAGAAAACTGATTTTAATAATTTAAATTCTTTCTAGAGAATTACCCATATCATAGCAAGCATAGTTTTATGCAGATTTCTTCTTTCTGTTTTATTACATATGTATATGCTCCAATCGCTGGCATTACAGTTAAAATTTACTGAGTTAGATAGCTCAACTAGTCAAAGTTGTTGTATACAGGTACAATTTCTCGGTCAAGTCCATAACCACATTAGGTCATGAAATTCGTAAAAGGAGCGTCCATTGCGTAACTATGGGCAAGGGCAACCGCATTTATGCATGGATATCTTACCATCATCGCACCTGAATAATTTTATATTTTGATTAAATTGAACCATTTTATTCATTTTCGAATTTGAGCCTTCCAAATGTTATTTGATTTTCCATGGTTACGAAATTGATGTTCCATTTTTGATGTGCCGCCTCTTTTTGTACGGCAGCCCCATGACCGCATGGCTGCTTTCCATCAATTTTTACATATACGTTTTTCTTTGAAGTACCTAATTTCGGGGGTGGGTTTGTATGGCAGCCCTATGACCCCATGGTCCGATTGCATTAATTTGCATATTGCATATTTGCATATGTTTTGTGACATCAATAGAAATGTATTTTCATGAGGTTTGGTGTAATTTGTTGCCCAAATACAAAAGTTTTCCTTAGAAAAACCTAATTCGGGGGGCATACATACATTTTCATTAATGAATTGACACTTATGAAGTGCTCTGAAATACATAATTTTTTCACTAGAAATCGTTGAAATCTCGCATGAAACACACTTACTCACTCATTGTTATCTTCGGAACCAATTAAGGTGATCTCTGCGCAGAAACTGACTCTATTTTATTGATAAATGTTTAGATTTAGGGTGCATTGCAGAAGATTTGATAAAGAATTGTCAAGCATTTCTATAGAAGCAACTAACCATTTGTAGTGTTTACGAGCAATGCTGACTATATGTGAGGTTGGCTGAGTGGTAGCGTGTAGGATGGGCAATCAACAGTTACGGGTTCGATGCTAGCTGCGGAAATTTTGTTTTTCTATTTTTTTTTTTGCAAATTCGGTCAATGACAGAAAATGATGATATAAAGCAATTCCGATCCATTTTAACATATGTGTTTTTTCTAACATCCATAGGGATCCATTTTTATGAAGTTTGGTTAAGATTGGTTTATAAACAAGAAAGTTTCTCTTAGAAAAACTTAAATTGGGGGTCTCGGTTTATATGGCAGCCCCATGACTCTGTGATCCAATTTCGATGATTCAAACATACAAACAACCTGCTAGCTTGAATACCCATCGAGTAAAACGCGTCTCAACAGACAGACAGATAGACAGACGGACATCTCCCAATCGACTCCCCAAGTCATGCTGATCATATACTTTCTTCTTCCTTTAATGAGTTACAAACTTATATACCCTTTCACTCTATAAGCGAAGGGTATAAAAAATTCACAAAATAATTTTAGCCGGTAAAACGGCCAAAGAAAATTAATTCCGGCTAAAAATCCGGCCGGCCGGAATTACAAATTTCTTCCGGCTAAACAGCACGGTTTCCGGCTAAATTTGGCCGGAAAACGGCTAAATTGGCAACACTGGTTATTATCTAAACCCCACATCATATCTCGCACTAATCTCACTTGTTCCTCGTTGAAATCTTTTTTTTAATTAAAAGAATCATCATTTAGAGAATCATCAAGGAGGGAACACCATGCACTAATTTAACGATTTTCAGCCAAGAACCTTGAAAACGTTGGTGCATCAGGTTTTGGTAATAAAGCTACTTTGCGAGCAGGATGGATGGATATAATTATCCTTCATCTTCAATATGGGTTTTAGTGATTCCCCGGAACAAGTACTTCGGCCTTCTCCAATCTCCTCAAGTGATCATGGCGGAAGAGTGTCGTAAAATAAATGAGAATCTAAACCTTAAATTTAATAGAAAAAAATATTTCAGCGACTTTGGACCCCTCCCGAAACAAAATACTGGCTACGTCCCTGTCTATATTATTACGTATATAAAAGAAACTCGTGTTAGTTACACCGTTTATAACTCGAGAACGGCTGGACAGATTTTCATGATTTTGGATTTGTTGGATTAGGCTCTGGCCAGAATAGCATAATAACTATTGAAACATGCAAAAAAATCACAATGAGCTAAAATTCCCAATGGGTTCTTTTTCACCTATTTCTGCGTATATTTCTTTAAGATATGAGCGGATTTCAGTAAATTTCTTCCACAGGTTTGGTCTCTACCCAAAGTGACAGGACATCTATCGAGACATATGAAAAATTCACAATGGGGTACAATTATGAAGACAATTCTTTTTTTTATACTTCTTTCCGTCTTACTTGAGCGAATCACAGGATTTCAGTAAGCTGACCCCACCTTATGGGTCAACACAAGGCTCCGACCAGAATGGCAGTACATATAACCATTGAAATAAGCAGAAAATTCACAATGAGCAACAATTCACAATGAGTCTTTTTTTCGCATATTTTTGTTTCTATTTCTTGAACCACTTTGCGGCCGGCTTTAGCACTCTGGTGGCCTTGGGCCAAATGGATGATGGTGGCTCCTACTCCCTTACTAATACACAAATAAAAAGCATCTGATCTTGATTGACTGAATGTTTTCCCCTTACTTTAGATCAGTGGTTTCTGCGAGTGGTGAGTGATTTATAAAAACTCTTTAGCGTTTTACGCAAATATTGGGAGCTGCTGTCACGGGCAGTTAGCTGTTTTTAATCACCTAAGAGCCTGCGGAATTCGAATCTTCTCTCATGATTATGTTTCTGGCATTCATTAAAAAATCGCAGGCAATTTTTTTGTTTGGGGTTAAGCATATCTTAATGAAAATGTTTCCAACCATTTCTTCCAATTGGAAACAAAACTGAGATTTTACACATTTTCGTCAGTCTTATAACTGCTTTTCACTCGCCAAAAATCGAAATATCATCTATCTGACGATTTTTGTGAGTTTCATAACTTTGCGTAAGTTATGTTAATTATTGGCATTCACCGGAGTGCTCAGCCTAAACCATTGAATTACAGCTTTTTTTGGAATTTTTCTATGCATTCCTTGAATTATTCAATCAAAAGTAATTTTTACATTACTCATTTCCTATATTTGAGAAGCCGTCGCGAGACCCTAGTGTTCTATGAAACCCCGTTTGGGAAGCACTAAACCATTGAATTACAGCTTTTTTTGGAATTTTTCTATGCATTCCTTGAATTATTCAATCAAAAGTAATTTTTACATTACTCATTTCCTATATTTGAGAAGCCGTCGCGAGACCCTAGTGTTCTATGAAACCCCGTTTGGGAAGCACTGCGTTAGACGTTAATTTTGAGCACGCGGTGCATCGTCTTTCTATAAATAATATTTCCGCCGCTTTCTATGCAAGAAACTCCAATCCTCATTTATGGGTCTGACGTTTGGTAACGTTATTCATGATAAACACCAATTCAAACTTCTTGTGACCTAAAGGTGTTACGTCTTAAAAAAATAGTATGAGATTTCCAGTCACTAATCTCGATTTTAAGTTCTTTGTATGGCAGCAACGCTCAGCTTTCGACGTGGTCTAATAAGAGAGCACAAATTCAAGGATCCGAATATGGAATAATGGAAAATTTTGATCTAGGTTTATTTTTGTTCTTTCTTCCCTTATTATACCAATTCGTGATGTAGTGGCTTTTCATGGTATAATCTCAGGTTTATCCTGTACTTTCACGAGCTTGGATGTTGGGAAATTTTTGTCGATAAGTTCTAAAAATCAAACCTTTTTCATACCATGCTACCATCACTGGTATTTTTAACAAACAGCAAAGATATCAATGGTGACGTTGGAGAGTAGATATTGCAATTTGTTTCAAAAGAGAGAGAGAGAGAGAGAGATCTCTTATCCCTATGCATGTTATGGCAGATTTTTTAAATCACATCATCGTTATCTCACTTTATATATTAACTTTAATTTGGGTCGAGTACATATCTCTCGCGTGGAAACCCCTTTTGAGTGATCCCCTTTCTGAGTGGTGGCCCCTTAAATATAAATGGTGACCCACGGAAGAAGTCAGTAAGTGACTGTCGAAACACGTGTATGGGAAATAATAAACTATTCATTGACTTAAATGGAAAAGTCGTTTGTATTTTAATTCTTTTAATTAATACAGTCAATGTAAACTACGCGGATCCTACTTGTAATTGTAAATGGTGGCCCTGTGTATGAACCACAGAGGGACATATTTGCGAAAGAAAGCGGAGCTCTCGTTTACACTGGTGTTCAAAAAGTACCGGTGAATCCTTTAGCTTCTCTAAAGTCAGGCTTGCCATTTTTTTAAAAATTAGATTGGAAACATAAAGGTAGGGTCATACATTTAAAAGAGGTCCACAAAGGGGATTCAAAGTACTCCCTAAATTCAATTGGTATTTAAAAATTCCTGGATTTTTACTGGAAATTGGATAACATACCAACAGGAAAAATCAGAATGGCCACCTTTTTCTCGCAATTGTGCCTCTAGAGAAGCGCTTTTACTAAATAGCACCTTTTCGGCGATTCCTCTTCAATCGCAAATGTGTTTTTTGGGAAGCAGTTTCGTAGAGAAAAACTTAAAAATTTTCAAGTGCTCCGTCGCCATTCGTAATTGCGCTTTCAGCGGAGCATTCGATTATCTCTCTAAAACTTTAAACTTTTCTAAAAGTAACTTTCCAGCCAGAATGACGTGGAAGTGCTCCGTATCAGATGCTGTAGAAGCGCTGCTACTCAGGAAGATTTAAAGGTAAGCCGAAATATTGTTCATGACATGGAAAAATCGTGGCTACTCTGTTTTTTAAAATACACCCTGCACAGAGAGCGGATTCTTTTAATCTAATGCTTTTTATTCAGTTTTTCAACATAACGCAATAATATACATATTTTGATTTTAATTTTTATTTACTTATAATTTCATAGGTTGATATCAATTTTTTAGGGTGTATGTATTAAAATTTGAAATGGCAAGGGCTCCCAATCTAACAACTGGTTTGTGTCCTTTATATATTTGGCCACAGTAAATTAATTAATCGTGTGGAATTTATTGGACTGTTCGGTGTGTTGGCACGTCGCCCATTTTATCAAGTTAATTTCGTTTACAAAACGTGGAAAGTCGTGGGTTTAACACAGGGTGCAAATTGGGAGGACTTCCTGGATGACCGCCACTGGAATTTCTCTAGGGTTACAATTGACAGGACACCCATCCTACAAATTAAAATATGTACATAATTGAATTCGTTTCAAAGCGTTTGTCATTATCAGCTCTTCTACCATTACTTTTATCATGTTGGAAAAATGCATTTCTAAAGAGTTCATGAAAAGTAAATTCACATTTTCCAGTCCCTTTTCAAAAACATACTTTTCTTTTCAATATAGTTGCTCGAATTGTCCTTTTCGTATAGCGATGCACTCTTATCCGGGATGCTACTATGAATTAATTTTTTAGATCAACGTGTCGATTATATTCGAATATCTCGAGGGGACAATTTTTATAATACATATTTCATCGTACAGTTCATGGAGCTGCCAATTGCACTCGCCACCACAATTTGCCTACTGCGCTACGCGCGCCGCGATATTTCTCTGCAGGACGAAATGAAGTGTGACGAAGCAATTTAGCAATATGGGGTGGAGGCTTTCTATATGGATAATCCATTTTGAATAGGAGAAGAATTGTATGAAAGAAGGGTCCTTTGAAATGTTGGTTTATTTTTTTAGAGCGCAAATTATACAGACAGAACTGCATTCTATTTTTTCTCCCAAAAGATAATAATGTATTTTTAGTGTTAATATTATTGAGGAGTAATCACAAAGACAGAATATTGTGGATTAAATCACGTTGTGTGAACGTGATTTTGATTTAATGACTGTATCAATTATTATACACTACGAACATTGAGGGAAGTTTTGAAGTCATAAATAGTTTTTCGGGAACTTTAACACTGATTGCCAGCTACTCACTATGAAGCCACTCTTATTCAATAGAGGTATGGTCCAAGGTTTAAAATTTACCCATAATCAAAATAAAATTAGTCTCGAGTGAGGAGAAGATAGTATCGAATTGAAACAATTTCTGAAAATTAAATTTCGAACAATTCTCTTTAAAAATTGCATCCTGTCAGTGCAATTTGGCTTGATTGTGTGTATTTCAATTTCAAACTTAACTGATGGTTCTGTGCGTTTCGGGTGTGGTTATGTTGCCAGACGCGCATATTGCTTTCTCATTTTAACACATTTTAAGTTTTGCAGTGCAGCTCCAAGCATAATATGGCAAGGTTATATTAATAACTAGCTCTCTAGTCAGTATGCAGTCAGTGGACCCTGCCTCAAAACTTAGTGTTGTTAAAAAAAACTGCTAAGCCAACCCCTTCAATTACGGAATCACCGGATTGTTACATTCTCCTCAAGGTTCAATTCCGCCATTATGTCCATATGACATTTGACTAGTCAAAGGTACTTACAACTGACTAATACCCTACTTATTAATATTACTAAAACCATCGTTACTCACAGCCCGGAACTAGAATTTCCGCGTTGTTCCCATAGAGCTGGTAAGTTACCATGCCATAAATACTACAGACATGCACCGCAGTTGGTGTATAGAATGGAACGATAAGTCAAGATTTTCACAATTAGTTAAAACTCGCACCCACGAAATTGGGAACCAGAATTAATACAGTAATTGTAAATTCGAGAGGGAAAAAATATCTAACTACCATCACAAGTCCCAAAGCAATGTGAGCATTCAACACCGGTACAGACCTGCACGGTCGAGCGTCATGGTGGTAGCCTTCACGGCAAATCAAAATCTCCATAATTCTCCCACTAAAATTTAAGTGGTCGTCTTGTGCATAGATAGACAACAGACACAAGACCTGATGAGTGTGTCTATCTGTACGAAACCACAAAACTTTGGGAAAAAATACCAAAAATTGAGGGAAAAAAGTTTCGTCCCAATCGGGATTCGAACCTCCGACCTTCAGTCACAAGGTCAGCAACTCTACCTACTGAGCTATAGACGCTTGCAAAAATTCCAATGTGATGCAAAAATTCCAATGTGACATTTCCGAAATTGAATAACTCGATATTTCTCCCGCTGGGGCTCTTCTCCTCCAAACAGACAAAGTTCCGCGTAGTTCCCATAGAGCTGGTAAGTTACCATGCCATAAATACTACAGACATGCACCGCAGTTGGTGTATAGAATGGAACGATAAGTCAAGATTTTCACAATTACTCCAAGATTAGGTTTTAATGCTTGTCATTCTTTAAATCAAAAGTAACCTAGTTCAATGACTCATTAAAAAGTCTGTTTTGGTCAAAATAAACACTGTGTTTAGTTAATTAAGAAATTGTGATTTTCTGTGATCCATCAAGGGATCGAACGCACTGAAATCAAGTAAAATGTCCCTCGAAGTTCTCGCTTAAACTGCTCAACGAAAAAAATTTCGCTCAAGAGCACTCCTAACTTTCTCATCCACTTTAAATCTAGCTTCAATATGCCAACTATCCATAAATCTACAAAAAGTTTTTATTAAATCGCAGTCCAAAATTTCCCTCTACTTGTCAATAGGGAGCCCATTGTGATTGGGTGCCCGTGTCCACCCGAACACATGGAATACCGTATGTTACGCCACTGGATATTACCTTGCCATATTAATATCATTTCTAAGCAAAATTCGATTCGAACCACTTAAGGTTCTCTATTTCTAAATTTTGCAACAAATATAAAGTCGTGATTTAAACGACGGTACAGTATCTAGAGACGAGTGACAATTCAACGGGGAAGTAGATGAGAAAGAAGAGGGCAAATTTATTTACGAGTAGCTTCTGGTGCTCATTTCGAAACTGATATACTTATTTGCTTAACATCGACACGCCTTTATATAAAAGGTTGGTACGTTAAGACGACCTTCTTTAAATATATCAAAACAAATTGCATAAAGGGGAGAAAAAGCCACTACACATCTGTGACACTTTACTGAGCAGTAATTTAAATCAAGCACAAATTAAGTTTTAAAATGAATTTAACTACGACGAACGTAAGCATCGGTATTGCTTTCATCCGGTCTTCTGCATTGATGCAATCAGAATTCAATTTTTGTCCACTTAATGCAACATTTATGATTTTTTTTGATTTTGTAAAGAGCTTCCAAACAATAGGGGTTTTCAAATAAAAATTCATATTTTACTTAAATAATCTCTACTGATGCAGACATTGTTGAGACCATTTCTATTCAGAATGAGTATAACGAAAACTCTCAAAAAGTTTCCAACAAATTTACAACGAATGTATTTCTAAAAGCGTTTTCTCCTTAATAAATTTTAAATCACTCTCGCCTGGTTACGATTTGGCCTTTCTTGTTTTTACTGACCATAAAAGTCAAAAGCAAACCCGACAACTTTATTTTAATCATTCCAGGGCTACTGCCGGACTATTAAAAGCACTCATGAACTTGCTGTCGGATCCTTTTTCACTTAACTACCTGAATATATGTACACACAAATATTTTGAATGCCCCAAAGGAGAAGGTTTTCTGCATAAAATATCCCTGTTGCATACAAAGTCAATTAAAGTTTATACATAACAAAATAAATGAACCGCTGCACACACAACTTTAACGATTCGACACTGCTCCTTGAACTCCATCGCAGCACAGTTGCCTTTAGTAGGTACATAGTCGAACTAATTGAAAAGTTCGCCGAGCAACTTTATGAAATTCCTCGTCGTGTCTATATGATCCTTTTCGCTCACATCTAGTTATAAATATATGTATGCGATCTATAACGAATATCTCATAAAGACGTATCCTTAATTTACTCCGTTGCTTCGTGGGAGCTTGGCTGTACATTATTCATATGAATAATGGCGGAAATGTGATCATGAATTTAAAAGAAATTTAATAAATTTGTCATTACAAGACCTTATAGTATATACACTTGGAGACCAAGGTGGTTTGGGTTAAACACACCGACACGCTCGTTTGGCAGATAAAGTGTAGGTATACGTACGCCAGACAAAAATCCTGAAGTGCTCAAATATTTTATACATTTTTGTTCATCCCTTGGCTTGCTGGCGTGTGTGTGATACAGCTATAGACTATGTTGAATTTTGTCACGGTATCATTCACCCCCATAAGGATAATAAAATATTCTTGCAATGTTGGGAGATCATGATAAGGTATAGGAGACTAGTGATTATTCTGAAGACTGTGTGACAGGGTTTTCGGTTTACTCGTTTTCCCATCATGTAGATAAATTTAGGTTGAATGAAATCGAAAAATCTTCGGCAATATTTATCGAACGCTTCTTTCAAATGCTTTGCTTGACACACATGCATATTTGGTTTACTTTACTGTTTACGCCATAAATTATGAAAATTTACCTTTTTTACGTGTTCAAGCAACAACACCAATCATCAATGGAACAAGAAGCTTACTTGCTTTAAATTCCATATCCTGTTCCCGGTGTCGTGTAGACCTTATCGACTACCGAGAAAATACTTGTTGGGTGTGAAAGGTTAATGCGACCCAATGATGTAGAAGAAATAGAAGCATTCATTGCTAACCAACGATAGCATAAATATCATTTTCCTCTTTTCGTTCCAGCACACGCAATGGTTACAGTTATATCTTGAAGGGAATTTAAGATGAGGAAGAAACTCGCAGAATCTGTGTTGACAATGTTTGTAAGTATCATCGTAGCTTCAACCCTCTACCATATCTTGAATAAAAAGGGCGAGGTCGTATGGGTATTGTTTTGTGGTTCAATCTCTTCCAGATACGGGGAATCCTTGTCATTTTATACATATGTAAGAATGTATGCGAATGAGTGCATCTGTTTGATAGGACAGTGTGTTATCATTATATTATATTCGTACGTGCAGACTTGGTTTTTGTATAGACTTGGTAGAGTATAGCTACGATACGGTTGCCATATATAATCCGATGTTTGGTTTTTATAATATTATTGGAATCGATCCCACGAGACACGAGGGTATGCGAAACTTACATAATAAATAAATAGGGAATGTTTCTATTTTTTAAAAGGAGCTTATGCATTTAAGCCTGGGATGGCAATAAGAAGTCAATGCTTGCTTACATACTATCCATAACTGTGAATTTCATTAACATTACGATTTAAAGATGAAGAGTGGATGGAATGGTAAATTTATGTATGGAATCGTGTATCCTTTACTAGATTATAGGATGTTGTTTTATATATAGAAAAATGAAAATACTAGTACGTAGTATAGTTTTGTCCATTTTACTTATGGGTTAGGCTGCACAAAAATCACAAAATCACAGAACCTCATTTACACAGGGTATCATGCTATACTTTAGACCTATGGTAGTTTCTACAGCTTGCTAATGAAAAAAAAAAATGTTTTTCCTTCTACTAGGATTTACCGTTACGATGTATTTGCATTTTTTGCAAGTCGTTTAAAAAATTATGACTTTCTTTGAAAAACTTTGATTATCTAGCGTCTCACTTGCTAAAACCAAAAAGGTTTCATCATCTAAAAAAAATCTATACCGGGCTAAAAGTTTCTCGGGTAACCCTGTGACTTGTGTTTCGATTCCGTCCGTTCCTATACATACAATTTTTATAAACTACATGACCCCATTGTCCGATTTTATCTCTCCAATAAGAAAAAGCAATTTTTAGATGATTTTGAAAGTGGGCCTCTATGGCAGCCCCAAGGTCCGGAATCAACCGCATCATTAGCATTTTAGAAAAAAAAAACACAATAATGTTTTTCTGAAATTTCGTCCATAAATAAAACAGTTTCTCTTAGATGAACCTGTTTTTAGGAGTGGGGCTTCTATGACAGCCAATCTCGTACTTTCATTGAAAATGTTCGTTACGCCGTGAGAAGCAAGAAGAGTTACACAATCACTTATCTAATTGCTGTCATCTAACAAATTGATATTCAAGTCACCAGCAATTATCAAATTTCTACTCCTTATGTTCTACAATAAATAACTAAATTCGTCAATAAAACAAACAATACTAAATCTATGTAATCTATAAACAAAAAGAAATATACACATATGGACAAAAAAATAAGTACACCCCTCATGTACCTTTTTATGCCAAATTTTCATACCCTTTTTAAAATTGAATTACTCCAAATAGATAGTCATTACAAGAATTAGGATACAACAATGCCAACGGAATCGAAAAACTAAATTGCTACCCCCTATTTTCTTAGTCCCTCCCGATATTAACTTTGAAGTGGGTTTTCAGCTTGGTCAAAATAATAAGTACACCATCGGTTTTTTAAATCTTTTGACAACAAGTTGCTATTTTCCGTAAGGATTTGTGTTTTTTTTTATTAATTGGTGTATGCCAGAAGCGTTAAATTAAAAACAAACAAAAATACTAAAGGGGGCGAAAAACGCATGGTAGGTACGAAAAAAGAAGTTTAAGTTGAGAAACTTTGAAATAGCCGAAAAATTATTCTCTGAGTAATGAAATAAACCAGCTAAACATTGTATTTACTGTGTAATTCATTAAAAAGTAAATATAAGCAGTCTCAAATACAGTTAAGTCCATGTAAGGGCCTTAAGGACAACTGTCGGTCTCATTATCACTATGGCGACAAAAGTTCTCTTGGTGATTTTCGCGGCAAATATTTAAAATATAGAATCCCTTTGAAAAGTTAATCGAAGAATACAAGAAGTAAAGCAGTTTTGACAAAAAGTTTGGAAGTTTCCATGGCGACGTCAAAAAGTGTTTACGGTTCAAGAAAATTTGGGAGGGATAGTTTTTCTTGTTCCATACCGAACAATGAAAACTCACAGAATAGTCTGTTTTATTTATGAGATCGTAATAAATTTGATTGGAAACTACTCTTGTCGCAATATTCTTCATTCAGAAAAAAAAAATATAATATATGCTACATCTACTGACTATTTCCCATGGAGGCGAAAAAACGTGGTCTATGCTTTAATTTTCATAGTTTGGTTTCGTTCAAATATACCTAATAACTCTTACAATGAGGCAATTTCCATATAAGAAATGTTAGTTTAGAGTCCTAGAATATTTCACTGATGAACACACACAATTTAAATGGGGATTCAGCAGGATATTAACCCTAACCGTACCTCAGAAACTGGTCAAGGATCCGCTTCAACCAAGTCGGGTGGCTTTTCACGTTGTTACTAGAGTTAAATTGAATCTGGAATGTTTAGGGGGAGTTGAATCAATTAAACAGAAACACAGTTTTCATAAAACGGACCAATTACGGAATTTCCTGGAAGTAACTGGATATATGGATGTATGGGAACATACCATAAGAATTATCTCCAAAAGGCCAACAAAAACCTTTTTTTCTTTTAAAATAATGAACCATTTACTTTTAAATAATAAAATAAATTAAATTCTGGTCGAATCAGAACTTAATATTTTAATTAAAACAAGTTTTAATCAAATTAACTGACATGTACTTATTATTTTGTCCAGGCTATTTTAGTCAGTTCGTACTTTTTCAAGGTAAATGAAAGCTGTTATTTATTATAATATGCTAATTTACATATTATTTCATTCCTTACCAATTAAGTATTTAAATCTTTCCATATGAGTTTATCTGCTCAAATAACTACTTGGCTACAGGGTGATAAGAAAAATTAGTATGGGTGTACTTATTTCTTTGGCCATATGTGTATATTCACCGCGATGAAAATTAATTGATAACTGCAGAATGTCTGCGCTTACGGAATCTATACATTTTACTTCCTTAACCGTCCAGCAATTTTTAACGAAACATCCAACTCCACCAGCAACATATTCATCATTTGTATTAACATAAAAATTGAACCCAGGCAACTGCTAATCCATTACCTCAAAGCTATAGATGCAAATTTGAGACAATAATAACGTCTGGGAGGACAAGCAAATGAGTCAATATGAGTGACAAGCAATTGAAAGTTTTCTCTTAAGCTTCTAACATTCTGATGCACTATAAAGAGGTTGTTTGCGCAGTAAGTGTTATCAGAACTTAAAATATCGTAATCTGCGTATGTGTGTTCGAGGGTGGACAAGTCTTCTATAAAATCAAGTTGATTATTATTAATCATAGAATTAAATTAGAATGGCCTTAAAGGCCGTCAAGATCACTAAAAGATCTGATAGAAATTGCTTTTCCACCTTCCAACTTTCTCACAAAAATATTATTATTATGAAACCATACAAATTTATATATTTTTTGCTTGCTTACGATTTTAGACTGGTACAAGAGAGCTCTATTATAAGATGAAAGAGCATCATTGATGTAATTTCTATTGTTATTATTGCGCCGCCGCCGGATTGTTTATCGCCGCTGCTGCTGTTGCCGTCGGTCGTCAATTTAAGTTTGTTCTTCCTCTTCTGGTTCATTATTTTGCACTTAAGCGTATTGACCAAATTCGATGCATATGATGGTTTTATGGGATGTGTCAGTTTCGTTGCCTTTTTTGCTTTGGAAAATACTTTTTTTCGTATAGCACCTTTCAATATCGGATTCTGACACATCAACAGACAACGCCGAGTTGAAAAGTTGTTTGTTGTTGTTGTAGCGACTCAAGAGATTTCTTTCTCTTGAATCGAAGGGGGTTTTGGCAGCTCTTGGCAGTTTTAACAACGGGTAGCTCCAGGACGATTTACATCGAAGAACCGGCTGCCGTAGGAGCATTTTTATAGACAACACAAACATCCATGGTTACAGTGGGATTCGAACCCACGCTCTGGTAACTCAGAGATAGAGTGACATCTCTACCACTGAGCCACCGAATGCCCTTGGAAAGTTGTTTCGCCTTGTAAAGTGCATTCCAATTGTTGACATCAGATACACCAACGATTTCAACGCACTTGTTTAACAAGCTTTGCTGCTGCCAATTGCATTTATTTTCCACAGTGAAGCCAGTTTTTTCTTCAGTTCAGTGTTTTCTATCTTCAATTCGTTTATTAACACAAGAAAGCGTATATTAATTTCCTCCAAGTTGGAAAGCTTGAGGTAAATCATTTGAAGAGTACACTTGCTTTCGTCGATAAGTTGATGACTTGATGTAGATGGTCCCTCATTGCTGCCCTCCGCAATGTTTACATTCGTGGGGCTCTTCGGCCGTTGGTTTTGGTCGATGACTGATGGCTCCGTTCCCCGCATAGATCGTCGACGGAGGACCGTACACTTGTCACATCGATAGGAACTTCCACTGGATTGGATAAACGCAACATCTTGAACAGTGAGTTTCACACAAGCCAGATGAAAAAAACAAGAACAGTCACTACACAATATTTTGGCAGTACAGTTTCTTTCAATTTTCTCGGTACACAATGGGCATTTCATGATGGAAAAGATTTGAAAAAATCGGAATTAAGGTTGACATGAGCTGCGCACCCCACGACACGTCAATGACAACTGAGTGTATGTGTTAAGATGGGAAAATAGAATTCTTGAAATTGAAAAGGAGTAAACAATTGATAATTTTCTCTAATCCTTCCTGACAAGAAAAAGAAGAATACACCAGAAAATGTGATTCCATCTGTTTGTTTTTTTTTACAAAATTATTTTTAGCCTTTTGAAATCGTAAAAATTCCAAAAATTGGCTGGAGATTATTTTCTTATTTAACCTTAGACCTACCGACACGGAAACAGTTGTAACGGTAAAAAATTTCATATTTTATATATTTGATAACGATAGAAAACCTTTGCAGGTGGAGTTTATATGACAACCTGACATACATTGATATCTTATCCTCATGCGGACAAATTTCTTCAACACACGCTTTGATAATTATAACAAAATTACTTTTGGCAACCAGACCTTATTCTTGTTTTAAGTGGTTTTTGTAGTTTTTTTTACTTTGATAGATAAATATATAAAACTTTTCCACAATATCAGAGATTTTACGCACCAAATTGGTTCAGTAGTTTACGAACCATTGAATTTCTAGAAGAATGGAATGTGCAAACACTAAGGAAATGCCATAAAAAAGTGGCTCCAACATCTGGATAAACTTTTTGAATATTTAAACCAGATTTTCAAATGTTACTAGTAGGCGAGGTGCTTAATGTTACTTTTGGAACTAAAACAGCATCCACACGGGCTGCCAAATGCCGGAAAATGGTGTAATCAAAATTTTTTTTTGAAAGATTTCATATATTTAACTGTCAAAATCGGACACTGTGTGTATTAATGTTAGGTCATTCGATAATTTTACAGTTTCACATAAAAACAAGCAAAAGTTGCAAAATTGTCACGATGTATTCGATAAATGGCAACTGATATCTGAATTTGGCAGCGAGTGAGATTGTTGATAGTGTGGAAGCGATGACTGCTTCCAATTGGCATCGCGAGTATCTCGCGCCAATTGGTAGCTTGCGATGCGATGCCCGTGTGTATACCACAGACAGCTGAAACTGTCAAGTTTGACGGTTCGGATATTTAGACCAGTGAATGGTATAATTTATAGATTTTAGACCAATCAAGGTTACCCAGATGTTGGGACACTTTTTAGTTAGTCTAAACGTATTCTATAGTCTAAAAGTAGTTTGATAATACGAATACGCATAAAGTAAAATATTATATTAATAAAGAGCAAACTTTAAGATTACAACATATACTATTTGAGACAAAACATAATGAAGAAACTTTTGCCCGAGAAATAATTTAGGTATCACTTCATATTGAAGCCAAATATGTAAGTACATACATAAAATGAATGCACTCAATAAATGCTCATTTTCAAAGACAAAAGGGAAGGAAAAAATTAAGATAGCATTTCGAAAATTTTAAATAATTTTTTTTTTAAATATGTATGGAGAGCCCAATAACAATAGTGAAATATACCAATACCAACACTCACTACAGTGATTTATTCTTGCTCATATATGCAACGTTAAACATGATTTGTATCTTTTTATTTCAAAGTGCTCAATCTTTTCGTTTCTTTATCTACAAAGATACAACACTTTACATTTTGAGAAACATCGACCATAAATTCCACTTCTTTCAAACGCCATCGTGACTCATAAATGGATTTTTTAAAGAATTCTTCAGTGAGTCATTGCTACGCCACTTACGCATTATGTGTATTGGGAATAAAGTGGAATGAGGCAATACGAAATAAATTGTGATAAGAGAGCACGTCTTCATGGAAGCAGCCAGCCATTGAACCGCATTAAGTACGATAATCGAAAATGAGATACGACCTCTTATACCACTTAATCCTCTTCATATCAGAAAGCAGACAACTAATAATTTCTGGAACTTCATTTCCCGGTGTAAATCCCCTATCGTACTTTCTTATGAACACAAATTTCATCCCTTTCGGTACACTCGAAACGTCTATATTAACTCCATAAAGTCTACTTACCGTTCCTCGATTGTTGTTGGTAGCTGAGTTCTGGCTCGCATTACACTCAAAAAATGCTTGCCATGTACCGCACCACTACCCTCCGACAGATATCCATTATCAATATCGTAGAAGCGTGTATGGTGTCCAGGACGTCGTAGAGCATCGCCATCACTACAATATCCTCCTTGTCCCATATCCGTGTCACAATAATCCAGTGCATAGTGTTGTCCACGAGCACCTCGTGTGGGTAGTGTCACATGACTATTGTAGCCTCGAAGGAGTGGACGCATTGGAACAACATTCACCGGTTTTTCCTCCTCGTATATGGTGCCGACGAGCCTTGACGGAACCGTATTGAATTTTCCTCCAGCTGTAGAATTCTCATCGTTCGAATGACTGATACGACTGCTATCCTTTCGATTTGGTATCGGATTGTTCGTGGTAGCGGTGGCTGATGGTGTTCGGCCATTGTGATAGTATACGTCCGACCCGGACTCGGAACTGGGAGGCCGATAGATTACGCTGGATTCACTAGAGTTCGAATGAACGCCACCGCCACTGTGAGTTGAGCTCGAATGAAGGCTGTCACTCATCGAAATACTATTGTTCTGCAACAGTTTATTCACATGTGCCGCATTATTTTGATAGCCATCCATAAGGGAAACAGGATTAACGATATGCATTCTTTGATTCTGATTGATTTCTGATATGTTTCCGTGATGATTGGCGGATATGTCATTGCCTTTTTCCGTTTTATTTTCATGCGGTCGTTTTTCAATCGTAGAGGGTGTTTGTTTTGCGGTACCCTTGATGGCGGCCATTGGTTTTGGAATACCTGTACCTGTTGCCATCAGTGGCTTCTGAACGGGAGATGTAAGATTTGATCTCGACTCGGAGCGCTGATCCAATTTGCTGTTGGAAGCATTTTTCGAACTCTGCTTCGAACGAGACAGCGTATCCTGTTTCGCTGCAAGCGCGGCCTTAGCCGTCCGATTGGCCATTTGAGCAAGTTTGGAATCACCACCCGTTTGCTGATCGACATCTTTTCTGGACGGACTTTTGTCTTTCTTATCATGCTTAGTACTGGCTTTCACGAGCAGTGTTTCGCGTGAAGTCGCTTTTTGTGATGCACCTAAAAGTTTTGATTGTTTGCCACTTTTAATGGCTTGATCTTTATTCTTTATCGCCACACTAGTGGCAAGTGTGGTGGGTGGCTTTATATGCGACACATGTCCATCGTTAAGACTGAGACTAGAATCACTTCTTTCACTGCGGGCGGAGGAGAATCCACTACTAGAACTTGTACGTTTCGAAATTTGTGATTTAGCGGATGATGATGACGATGTTGATGTATTATTGGAAGACGAAGATTTTTCCTTATTAAAAAGTTTCAATTTATCAAGCATTGAGTGTTTCGTTGCACCGACAGCATTCCCGGTGGTATTTGCATTGGCAGTAGTTATCGATTGATGTTGAGGACTATTACTTCCTTGAGTGGTGTTGTTATACGGACTGGCGGGAATTTTACATTGCGGTTGACGAAGTCTGAAAATCGGATCATTAAAATTTGTTGATGGTAAAAGTTGATGTTTTAAGCGCACTTACCCATTATTTCCTTTTTGATTTGTCGTTGTATAATTGATATGATTTTGCGGTGGGCTGCCCGTTTGACTATTCAGATGTACTTCATTTGATTTGGCTAGTCCCGGAATAGCTGAGGAAAAAAATGAGAAACATGAGGATTTGATCGATTTCAGTAACTATAGTCTCAAGAGTGCAAT
The DNA here is from genome assembly GCA_949715475.1 of Microchrysa polita. Taxonomy (NCBI): domain Eukaryota; kingdom Metazoa; phylum Arthropoda; class Insecta; order Diptera; family Stratiomyidae; genus Microchrysa; species Microchrysa polita. The sequence continues at coordinate 83,878,628 of OX454418.1, read as the reverse complement.
AATTTAAATTGAGTACTTAATTGCAGCACTCTTAACATCCAACAAGGTTTATATTTGAATACTGCATTCGCGTAGCAAGGATTTCGTTCAAATTTTCAGCCATTACATGAATACCAAAGGTACCAATTACAAATTTCGAATAAGAAATTTTCGTATAAAAATTTTGTGAGATAAAGACAATTGAGAATTATCGTTGCCACTTTCTGACGACACTTGTACATGTTTTCCATTTTCCTCCTGACTCCCGAGTGCATCCATATCGCCTAAAATCTGTTCTTATTAGAACGTAGCTCGTTAATATACTCAGTGCTTTTTACGTCGCCTTGAAAGAAATACGAAGGGCTCAAGATATTATCTATTTTGTCCATCGTCCGACAGAGGGACCTTCATATGACGTATATCCTTTATTCGAACGGTAAAACGTTGTAAATGTTAAATTTTAGCCCAGGCGTCATGAAATGATGATACACATTAAATATCGGCTTAGAAGGTGGACGACGGAAGCTATCAATTTCTACCAGCCTAGTATCATGACGTACTTAAATAAGTACTTGGTGACGACCAAATATTTTCTCGGGTGATCCACGGAGGTTCGTTGGACAACATGATCACAAACATAGGTATGGTTCGGATCCTCACGAAAACAAACCTTAGGATTGTGGTACGGAGCGATATCAATGGAAGTTCCACTTGATGGACCCAAGGCCAGAGGCAGACCGAAGAACACCTGGATGTGTCAAATGAAAAAGCAACAACAACGCATTGGTCTCGGCGATGACACGATCCAAGATAGAGCTGCCTGTAGAAATATGCTGAGAAATTATCGCCAAAACGGGCGATGTGCCTACACCGCAGGTCGAGCAACGCGGAACCATGGAGCGGTATAAAGAACGAGGCAAGGAAGAAGAAAAGATTGTGGTACGGAAATGTGTGTGCGGTGCCTAGTCAAACCCCCATATTAACGTTTTCAAATATATAGTAATGCAGAAATTTTTATGTAGAGTATAGAGCAACAGCAAAAAAAATTACTGCGGTCACTAGCGTCCCTCTCACCTGACTACGCTAATGCGCCCACCCAATTCGAGGTTGGTTTAATGCAATTAAAAACTCTTGCTTATGTCGTACTTTGCTCTGTACGGATGTAAGGCGGGTTTGTTGCGAACTCTTTGCTGAAAATTTCAGAATTCTAGCTCTCTATTCAAAAGTTACAGCCGTTCCAAGATGCGTCCCAAAAGCATCAAAATCATCAATCATACTCAAAACCTAAGCGCGAACAAGGTCAATTTCTCGTGGAACCCAAGACCAAAAGAAACGAGACCGAGACTAATTTCGGGCGCGGCCGAAATTTGGATACCCTTCGCTCCCCTTGGGCTAAAAGTTTTTTTTGGGCGTACCTATGACTTGTGTTCAGTCCTCCCCGCTTCCATGCTTTTCCTTGAATTTTGACATAAGTGCCGGGGCGACGATTTATTGGGGGAAGCGGGGGACGTGGGATTCTTAGATTAACCAAAGGGGGGAGGGGGGTTGTACGGCAACCCAATGAACGCATGGCCTTTCCATCAATTTTTACGTATGTTTGAGGCATTAATTATAAGATTTGGTTGAAATTGGTGGACAAATAAAAAAGTTCTTCTTCGAAGAGCCTAATTTGGGGGTTGGGTTTATATGCCAGCCCCATGACCCCATGGTCCGATTTAATTCATTTTGCATTGTTTTGTAACATCAATAAAAATACATTTCCATGAGGTTTGATTGAAATTGGTGTGCAAATAAAAATGTTTTTTCTTAGAAAAAATTGATTTGGGGAGCTAGGTTTGTATGGTGGCCCCATGACCACATGGTCCGACTCCATCTAATCATACATATGTTTTGTGTCATGAATAGTCATGAATAGAATCAGATTTGTGTGAAGTTTGGTTGAAATTAGGGTATAAATAACAAAAATCTTAGAAGAACTTATAATTTGGGGAGCTAGGTTTGTATGACAGCCCCATGACCCCATGGTCCGATTTGGTACATTTTTACATATCTTTTGTGATATCACTAGAAACACATTTGTGCAAAACTTGATTGAAATCGATGTGAAAATAAAAAAGTTTTTCTTAGAAGAACCTAATTCGGGGGACTAAGTTTGTGTGGCAGCCCCACGACCCCATTGTTCGATTTGATCGATTTTTACATATGTTATGTGTCAGCAATGAAAACACATTTGTGCGAAATTTTATTGAAATTGGTGCATAAATAAAAAAGTTTTTCTAAGAAGAACCTAATTTTGGGGGGTAGGTTTGTATGGCAGCCCCACGACCCCCTTGTCGGATTTTAGCGGATGTCGGATGTTTTTTCAAACATACAAACTGCCTGCAACAAAAAGAAGCATGTGTACAAAATTTCAGCTCCATAGCTTTTAAATTGGCCGAGTAAAACGCGTAGCAACAGACGGACAGACGGACAGACGGACAGACAGACAGACGGACATCGCCCAATCGACTCCCCATGTTATGCTGATCATATATGTATACTTATTATATGGTCGGAGATGCCTCCTTCAATGCGTTACAAACTTCATGACAAAGTTAATATACCCTTTTCGCTTAATAAGCGAAGGGTATAAGAAACGCATGCGACCCAAAACTAAACCAAAATGCAAAAGACTACCAAGGGCAAAGGTCGCTGAAACGTCGTAATGCAGAGAGTAGTTTTTCTTTATCATGGCGCAAAAGGAAGTGTCCAAAAAATATCAGTCAAACCAAAATCTTTGTTAAGTCGTTTCTATCTCAGATTAAAAGCGCACAGGCTATGCTTTACGAATAATATTTTCCTTCTACCCTTCACATTATGTGAACATTATTTTATAACTTTAAAGCTAAAATTCGATTTTCAATATCAATAAATTAATAAAAAAAGATAATATTAATTCATTTCAATTTTGAATAGTTACACCCTTATTTTACCGTCAGTTATTTTTAAACCATGAAAACCATTTACGAAATATAGCAGACAGAGTGAACTCGACTTTCTTTGGATTGTAGTCTAAATTATTTTAGTTGAAACCCTTTTAAGGTTAAAATATTTTCATTATGGTTTGACATGTACCATTAAAAAAAAAAAAACAAGTTGATTGTAAGTATTTATTTATTCACTATTGAATTGAAGTAATTATCTTTGAACTGAAAAAAATGCATATGGCGTTAAATCATATTTGGAAATGATTTTTTTGATTTTACAACGATTTTTTTCTTAGTGTACGACATAATACAGAGTTGAACTTGGTGAAATATGCAACCGTATCAGAGTTTTACGTAAACTTTCAGCCTGTTCCGCGAGATTGCGCAGGACTTTGATTTGATTTTGATGCTGTAGCAAATCAACATTTTTACCATTGATAAATGTAAGAGACTTATGTATAATCAATTTTAATTAATTGAGTTATATATGTACATATGTATATAAAAATTGTAAAAGATAACTCCTCCTTTCATACCACAAGTTACGACTTATTGTGAAAGGAGTAAATAAAAATGAATTGAATTGAATTGAGTTAGCTCGCAAAACTGGCTGCCATAACAGCTATTGCCGGCTATTCAAATAGGGCCGATAAATTGTACATCTTATCTATTGCCCGTCGGCGGGTTATAGTCTTATCGTATAGACAAGACGCACACCATTTTCCGAAAGCTTGTATATATTGTATTTAATGTTTGTTTACTTTGCATAGTTACGCCATATTTTGCTTGGTAACGCCATCGTATGAAAATGCGTAATTATGTTTTCTAGTTCGTATATATGTACAGTAGAATCATGACGCCATTTCAAACTATAGCGTAACGACGAGCAAAATGTGTCGTAACTATAGAAAGTAAGCAAACATTCAAATCAATACAATACAGTAAAACTTCGTTATAACAATCGACAATAGTGTGGGTGGACAGCCGCCATCGCCATCTCGCAACGTACGAGATGCTTAGCATGCAGCCGTCCTATTTTCCCAGTTGCGGGAAACGCTCCCGGATATAACGCTCTTTTTCTCGGTCCCGGTCCCATTAGCATTTATTACAGGTAATTTTGATTCGTTATAACGTTACTATTTCCCGGTTATAACGCTTTTTTCCCAGTCTCATTTTCTTAAAACAATTTATATTGACAAATTCATTGAGCACCTAGTCTATCTTTACATTGTAATAATCACAAACAAGACCATGCTGTACAAGTTGTTCCGTTAATTCACATAAAGGTCCAATTTCCTGGGAAAGACAAAACAACAATTGACAGTATAATTGAAGATCTCGCAATTGCATCAGCATGCATCGACACCGAAGAGAACAAGAAAGAGGCGTCAAGCATGCCAAAAACATTTGCAGTCTTAGTTGCAATAAAGAAGATTCGAGCGATTTTTGCCTACACTGCACCACGGACATAGAGGAAGGATCTTTCAATAAATTGAAAACCTCAGTATTAATGAAGTCTGGTGCCAGTCTAAAACAAAAAAAAATTGTTTTCTTTTTAACCAGTATTTCCTTACTATTTCATTCCATGTATCAATCGAATAATAAATTTTGTCACCTAAAAGGTGTATGCGTCTATGAAGTATATTTCTTTGACTTCCCGGCTATAGCGTTTTCCCGGTTATAGCGCTTCTTTGGCTTAGACCCCAGAAGAGCGTTATAACGAAGTTTTACTGTATATAGGTATAAGTTTGTGGAAAATGGTGTGCGTCTTGTCTATACGATAAAACTAGATAAGATGTACGAGTTATTGTCGGCCCTTACAGCTTTTCGTTATTAAAAAACTAATCTAGTGTTGTTGTTGTTTTTTAATTCGCCCACCCTTAGGCTGTGAGTGAAACTTTCTAGCATTAAAGCACAAAAACATATCATTCTTGAATGCGTCATTCTTGGTAAATACATTATTTTCATTTTCATACATGCAAATGCATGTGAGCATAGAGAGACGCAGATGAGTTTTTTCAAAACAGAAAAAATAAAACAGCATCTCTGCACCGTCATAACTCATAAGTATGTACAGATCTGGTAGTTGTTTTCTCGTTCTTTATAAAAGCAGAAGAGGTGAGGATGGTTTGGAAGCGAAGTATTTAACTTTTCAAGACTTCCCAGAACTTGCACAGCTCATAATAAACCATAAGTGAACACAAGGGAACGGGCCATAATAATACTTCTGCTATCCTATACCTACTATAGATGCTAAGATGTGCATCACAAAAGAGTCTAACGTAGGTAGAATGGATTGATGGTTTCGGCTATACTTACAGGGCGTATGATTTGGTGTAGGTGGCAGTGGTCGTACTTTGTCTGGAGGGCATCTTCGCTGTACAAGAACGGTTGCCGGTAGTGGAATCGCTGTACCTCCATTTGCTTTCGTGTATGGTGCAGGTATTTGTCTGAAAATAGAGGAGAAGAAAACGTATAATATAGACTGGTGAAATATAACAGTACGAAGTCATTGTCATCACAATCAAACTGTTGAAAATACATAGTAGGAAATACAGATTGTGGTGGCAGCATCAGCACCAGTAGTGTGATGCTAAAGTTGCTGTGTTGAACGATAAAGCACAACAATAAAAAAAAATATTTAAAGAATCCTGCTTGTACATCACAATACGGAAGAAAAAGGCATACAACTAGCTAAAATGAAAGTTTAGTTATGGGGTTCTGTGGAATACAAGAATTTCCTTGCGGCATTATTCCGACGAGGCGAAAATCGTCATCCATTCAGGTGCAAGAATAAAATTGCACCATGTCTTCAGCTACACCAGTTGTAAGTACGATGAATAAGAAGTATTAAAGAAGGGAGCAAACAAAGTAGCATACCACTTTGAATTTATGTGAATAGTGAACGAATTCATAATTGCATAAATATTTCATCTAAATACTGATAGAATGGCTGCATTCAGCAAACGAAAAATGTAGCAGAAAAGCTCTCCTCCAATTAGATTCTCATTTCGCATGAGGGCTTTTCAACGGAGAAAGAGGTCGGTGGCTGGTAATTCTTGTAGTATTTCCAGTGTTTTTCCAGTGAATTTCGTTCGCTGAATGCAGCCAATAATGCAGATTTTGTAATTGTAGAATGTCTGCACATCGAAATGTCAATCAGCACCATCAAGAGTTCCTATAGCATCCACCCAACATAGAGCAAAAATTAAAATGTTAACCACTAAGGCGTGGTTTACATGAGTTGAGTAAATGGTAGAGTATAGTACCGACTACTCTAGTCGCGCCAACTCGACTGTTTTCTAGTCGGTAGAAAACTCTACTCTACTGCAACCATTTGTACGAGTAGAGTGGAAAGATTCTTCTTTTGACACTGGAAAAATTTACTCATGTAAACCGATTTAACCTAATGCAATACTATAACCCTATAACCGTGTACCTACATGAGAGACGAATCATTCATGATGCATAATAATATGGGATTATATAAAAACTCCTTCTGAATTGTCTGAAATGATATGGTTTCGACTCGACAGTCCGGACTTTTGCAAAGACTGATTCAGATTAGTGAAAATTCCAGATTGATACAAAACAATTTTAGTTTTCGCTAAAAATACATTTAATCAGGATGTGCTACGATTTCATACTCCAACAATTTGTGTTCAAACCGGAAGTATGTATAGGAGAGTACCACTGTTTTACATGCCGTTCAAAACAATGGTACGAGTAAAGACTATGTACATATACAGTGAAAGCTCTCATAAGCGGACAGTCACGGTCCCCGTATTTTTGTCTGCTGAAGAGAGATGTCCGGTTATTGGATAGATTGAAAAAAAATATTGCCGGATAATAAAATAAATAAACCAAATTTAATTCATTTGTATTTTTATTAATTCAGTTGCTAACATGTTAACATTTTTGCATACATATATGTATTCGTTAATTTTTGAAAAGTTAATCATGTATGTTATTTGAAAAAATCGAGGACAGTAGTCTGGCGCAATTTTGCTCCTTTTTTCCTCTATTAGACAGTTTTGGAAATGGGTTTTAACATTTTTCAAATGGTCAAATGCAATGTAATCGTTACTTGAAATTTTTTTTTATGTTTGGCGTAAAGCTGCTTCAAAACAAATTATTCCATGAGCATCCGAAGCTCATCATCTTCTCAAGCAACTTCCTCACTATTATCACATTCTTCGCCTAATTCCAATTCAACACTGCTATTATCCGTTTGCAAATTACTGCCCGTATTTATAAATGACTTAATATTTTGGTCGCAATCGGTAACTTTCTTTTGTTTGATGCCATCTTGAATGATTTTCAAAACATACACCTTTATGAAACCAAACCTAAACTTACAATTTAGAAGAAAATGCTAGGGTAGCCTTTTTTCAATCGCCAGTAGAACAATTTCTTGGGAACATCTCTAACAAGCGGACGCGGAGTTCTCATAAACGGACATTTCTGAGAATATCAACGTCCGTATGAAACAAATTTGTCTGGATATGAGAGCGTCGCGAAATGTTCCACAAACTACTGTCCGTGTCCGTTCTTTGGAGTGTCCGCTTATTAGAATGAAAGTTACACACAAAACACTGGAAAAACATATGTTCCAAAATTTTTTTCGTTTATTTGAGATGTCCGCTTATCGGAGCTGTCCGCAAAGAGAGCTTTCACTGTACATATGTATTTACAAAATTAAAAGCCTGCATTCAACATGTACGAATATGTGTATGTGATGTACAGGCAAAATGCTAACCAAATAAAGAATAAGTGTCCCTGAAAAATAAAAACACCTGTTAAACCTATACGAAATCCTTCTCTTCATACAAATCCAGCAATCGAAAAATGCATGATACACTGGTTTGGAATGATTCAATTAAAACTTTGTCGTTGCTATAATAAGTACAGTGTAGCTAGCGTTTTCTCGAGGGTATAATTTTAGATACTTTATAAGATTTACCTCCTGGAATTGAAATGCGAATGCTATACGCAAACAAAGCGGAAAATATTTACTACATGAGTCGTAAATCTTATTCAAGTAAAAAATGACGTTGAACGTACATAGACGTGCACTTTAAAATGGCACAGCTTGGTATAGTAATAAAATAAAATTGGATAACATTACGCAAGATGCTGCATGATACTTTAATGTAATTGTCATATGCATGAATGTGGGTAAAATATACATACATAATTTTAACCCTTCTGTCGGCACATAGGTCTGGCCAGACCTTTGGCACTATATTTTGGTCAAAAAAGTATAGAAGATGAAATTGCAGCGACTTCATATTTCATGATATCCTAGAATAATATGTTTAGAAGCATTTTGCAAAAATTTAAAAAAATCGGTTGAAGTTTTGAGCATTTTTTTGATGATTTTCAATTTATAGTGCTTTTTGATACCCAATAGGTCTGGCCAGACCTACAGTTTTTCCCCCCATTTTCGTCTTGAGGTAAAAAGTGAAAATATTAAATTCTCTTAAAAATCTCCTATTTATAATGTAATAAAGTCATTAAAATTCAATTTGTACGATAAACGATAAGATTTTCTGAGATTTTGCTTTAAAAAGCCGTGAAGTTCGCAAATTGGGTACGCTTAATTTTATCCCGTATTATAACATCACCTAATCAACTGAGATTTGATTCTAGGAAAATCAAAAGAGTTTTATTTCCTTTGTAATAGTATGAACTAAGTATAAGTGACTTACAATGGTGTTTATTAATAGATTTAATTGAGATATTTACGGAAAATTTAGAATTTAATGATTTTTGGGGTTGAAAATTCCCTATTTCTTTCTATCTATTTTCCCAAATCTGCAGACTAATATCGTGGTAAAATCTGCCAACAAAGTGCCAAATATTTCCCCAAAGATATTGGGAATTGGAAAATTTTATCAAACTTTCTGTGCGGATACGCAATGAAAAAAGAGAAGCAAAAATAGAAGAAAAAAAGGAGAAACATGTTTGTACTAATACCACCTCAAAATATGTCTTCTTAAAAACGCCTCTAATATATCTCCAAAAACGATTTTAATGCTTTTATTGTTTATAAATGGCCGTAAAGAATGGGTAGAATGATTATACCGATAAAAATTTCACTTTTTCTAAAAATTAAAATTTTTTTCTCAGTAGGTCCAGCCAGACCTATTGGGTATAGAATATGCATATTGTAGTAGGTGCCGACAGAAGGGTTAACTGAAAAGTGTTATGGATGGATCATTATTTTAACAATACGGGATTCTATTAGAATATTAGGTCAGGATCCTATCATCCCCAACACGAACGGACTACATATACTCGTACAGCTGGGCTCCGCAGAGATCTCAGTTCTCAGCCCACTTTTGTAGAAATTCATGTACGAGTATATTGCTATCCCGAAGTTCACTATGCTGAAGGTTGGTCGGTTTTGCTGACTGCCATTAGCCTGCGGCTGGAAATCGTTGCCCCCGTCCAACGCCGTGCGAAAAAACTAAGGTATTCCTATTCAGGAAGCACAGAAAACAGTGCTCTCTCTGCTCACAAAATCACAGTCGGAGAGTGTCTCGTAACATCTGAGTAGATCGTTAGGTATTTTTTGTGAGTTAATAGAGAGTTTTACACTGACGTAAAAACCACAAAATTTCCAAGCAAAAAAACCCGCGGGAATAGCACGTAAAACTTATACGAGAGTTTTTAAATAATTTTATGACAACTAAAAATCGCGACCCGACAATTTCGACTGTTTAGAGAACATCAACTATACATGCCTACTTGGTACATGCAAAATTATGATATACTGTTACGTAAACGGTAGGCAAGGGAATTTTTTATATGGAATGTTAAATTATGTCGTACTATTTCCAACGACATGCTAAAACTCTCTAACCTTAACCTTCCGATGCTGTCGCGTATGTGAGACATATGGTCTGCTTTTTGCGTGCTCTACACTCACAAATAATACAAACTGCTGGGGAGTCCCGTCTTCTAATCTGCTATAACGCTGAAAAGAAGCTTCCAGCCGCTTTTTGACTACCGCAGGATACTCGTGCTCCGAAGGACGTGTAAATTGTATGTCTCACATACGCGCGCTCATTCTCGTCAGTTTTTCGATTTTATCGGTTTATTACTAATACTAGGTATCCCAAAAATACAAAAAAAAATCATCACAAATTGATGGACTTGAACCTGGCGACCAAAACACAATATAATTGCAAATTATTCATTTGTTAAAGGTCCAGATAATTATGTAACTAATAATTGTTTTGAAATTTGGAACTGCTTCAAAAGCCATTCACACTCAATCTTCAAATCAATGTTTCTTTGATTGTACCAATTTCGAAGTGCCTAGCTTTTCATAAAACTTCATTGGAATAAATGCCTGAGTAATTTCTTGCCTTTTCCTGAAGAGTCCTTGATTTTATTCTAGGCAAATCACATTAAAACAAGTAGGCATATGTGAGACATACGCGCGATCATCATTGTCGCGATAGACGTGCGAGCATCGAAAGGTTAAAGGTTTGTGTTCGTAGAGACGACTCATGGGATGATCGCTCAGCGATCGCACTTAAACTATCGGTTCCTAGCATTTTATGCGTATATTTTCTATACCGATATGTTGCTTTAGGTCATAGTTGATACAAGGAATGTCGCCACATTCAAAAAATATGTAAATAGGGTTCGGAATTGGATGTTAAACTACGATCGCTTAGCGATCATCCCATGAGTCGTCTCTACGAACACAAACCTTAACACGATACGATTATCACGATGGTGATAAGGCTACTCGGAATGAAAGGAAAAAATAGTTACAGCGATTTCCAATAGAGTGATTACTTTTGGCCCACCTAGTAGATTCAGCCCCCTAATGACCATAGTATTTATTTGCCTGAGATCGAACAATATCAAACTATGAATAATAATTTATTTTAATCTCCAGATTCCATGATAGCTTCCTTTAACTAGACAATTTCCAGTGCACAGTCAATTCAATTTAATGACAAATTTAAAAATGCAATTCAAGTATCGTCCCGCGTACTTTGCATGCAACTCGTTTACATTGAAATTGGCGAATTACCGCCAACATAATTTTATCCACGAATGCCCGCATCTTGTGCACTTTCTGCTATTTACTTAGCACGTTTCACCATACGTTGAACTGGCCTTCTCCTCTCATTCAAATTGAAGCGGCCCGCGGCGATGCAATACACGACATACCGACAACAGTAGGCAGCAGAAACGACAAGTTCTATAACCAGAAACGCCAGTTTAGCAGAGCTCCTTTCGATTATCTTCACAGATTTCATCTCCTGCTCGCCAACAAGCATAATCCAACCATACATCTCTCGGTCTTCTTGCAACCAGTGCCGGATTAACCACGTGGCAGAAGGTGGCAAATGCCACGGGCCCCGCGCTTTTAGGGGCCCCGCGTTTTTCTCAAACAAAAATTATGCCAACGCAATTCTAAAAGCCAGCTCCTTCTAAATTGATATAACATATAGTAGAACAATTTACATCAGGGTGTTCCAAAATTATAGCAAGGTTAAAATGAAAATACAGAAATATTTCTTTCTGTATAATTCATGATGGCATTCCCGTAAGTTTACGTCGGCAGTGTTTCAGATTCACATTCAGGGGACATAAGATTTTTGAAGTTTGTGTTGGGGTATTTTCACACATCCATAGAACTTAGAAATTACAATTATATCTCTCATCCACAGTGGCGTACCGCTTTAAACGTTATGAAAAGTAGGGGCAAAATTACCTGCTTAAAAAATGATTCAAAATTGTTTCGCAAAAATTTTGTTTTTCATATACCTAAGTGTGTAAGATTTCCAAAATTTTTTATTTAAATTAGTGAAACCGAATAAATGTAGGTGTTAACGTAAATTTGCTCTTCTGGTATGCGCTACGTTAGTATATTTATTATGAGCCTTTTTTAGCTTAATGTTTGGTTGTGACCTTTTATGAACCTGAGTAACCCTGAAAGGGACAATTCAACCGAAAGCTATATTAATGAGCAACACTTTTAAAATGAAATATTTTCCCATATTTTATCACTTTTCGGAAAATGTCGAATTTGTAAATTTTCAGAGGTCGTCCAAAAAGGGACTTCTAAAATAAATTCTTCTTTGTCAAATAAATATAATAGGTCTACAAAAAATTACTGTTTTACTAATTAAAATAAAAAAAAAAAACTTGGCAAACTTACACAAGTCATTGAAAATCATTTCTGTGAAACAATTTTCAAAACAGATTATTTTTGCCCCTATTTTTCATAATGCTTTGAGAGGTACGCCACTGTGCATGAGGGATATCATTGTTATTCTATATTCTATTGATATCAGTAATCGCATACTCACTCTTTTGATTTTTGTCCCGCTAGAATGTGAATCTGAACCACTGTGGCGTGGAAGATAATAATCTTCTTCATTTTAGATTGATTTTTAAAGGGTTTCACATTAATCAGAATAAATTTGTAAATTGTAAATGCAGAGTGCTGAGAGTCCACCTTGAGAAATGACTAATAACACCAAAATATTAATTTTAGAACCAACAAACTAATAAGGTTAATCGAAGTTCCACAGGCCCCGCGCTCAACATTTGCCACGGGCCCCGCGCTTGCTTAATTCGGCACTGCTTGCAACACCTACTTAAAAGTCACGATGTTAATCCTTGCGCGACGGCTAACATTGAAATCTAGCAGGCTGTCTATGTATCTTCTTTGGATTTGGCTTTTGATCTTATGGCGAAAGAGATTACGTCGGAAAGATAGTGAAATGTGTGTTTGGGGGTACATCGATAATTTTCAGAAATTTTCACGCTAGCCTGGCAGTTTCGTTTTCGTATAAATCGTGTTCAGCTGATGATAAATGGTAGACCCAAAATAGGACTGATATATTGTCCGTGGCGTTTTATTTAGGATATTTGACTTGATTTGTTTAAAAATAGATTTCGTACGCGCCATGAGCGTGAGTGTTTATTATGTATGTTACATTACATTGGAGTTCGCTTTGTCGCGTGTACGGCTGGGTCACAAAGGAGCTCTATTAATTGCATTCTTAATCCTGACTCATACTTTTCACTGTATGACCTTATTGGTGCGGAAAATTTGTCGAGCTCTAATTTAATACACCAAGTACATACATAAATGTGTACATGAGTACAAAATGCACTATAGGTATGTATGTATGTACAGTGAAACCTGTCTAAAAGAACACTTTTCGTTCCTGAAAAAAGTGGTCGTTATTAGAGGATTGAAATAAGGGACGAATTTCATTAGTTTAGACTATTTAGAGGCAAAGTGCAAAACCTATCTTAAATTGAAGCCACATAGATATTCCAACCAACATAATATTTAGTAATATTTAGTACCTTGCATAGGGCAAATCTACTGTTTATACCTGCGCTTCGTGGAAAGCAACACATCTCCCTATTTAAATTGAATCGTTTTGAAAAGCTTGTATGTATATGTAAACAAATCATCGTGGCTTGACGAAATTTACAGAATTAAGCCGAATTGATTAATGCTTTGCAAAACAACCTCTTCCGGAAAAAAGAAAAAAAAACATTTGAAAATAGAGCATATGTTGCATATTTCTTAAAAAAAATAGTTTTGTCCACATATGTTAAAAATTCAATTCCGCGTTTTTATATAAAAATTATTAAAAAATTATTGGTTCTTGTCAATGGTAGTTTTAATGCGTTATCAATTCATAATTATTGGGTCATGAAAACGCAACAATCTTTATTGAAAGAATTCGAAAACGGAATCTTTTCCAAACAGGGCTAAACACGAAAACAGATCGTTTTTCCAAAGTTCAAAAGTTCCTGCTAGAAAGATGTTACTGTCACATACTAGTTACCTTACGTTTAAACCTGAAAATAGATCTGCGTGCCTGATAACAGCGAAAAATCAATTTAAGAAACTCAGATTGATGTTTGGTAAACTACAACAAAAGCAGTAGCTATATCAGGAGCGAACGACGCTAAAGCGATAAATTTTTTGGGGTTCATTTTTGGCTAGCACACCAATAAAAAAAAAGGCGAAAAAATGAATTCAATAGCAACTCCAATTTAGTGGGAAAAAAACATAGAAACTACGGTTGAAATGAAAAAACGAAATTAAATGCCGCAATGCAGGCAACAAACTGAAATCCACAAAAATGATTTTACTACCAGGCAATTTTTTCTTGAAAGAGGTCTAAATTGTGTTTTTAGGTCAAGAAGGACATCAATCACAATTTAAAAACTCGTTAGAGATTTTTTTTATCTTGCAACGGTATCATCAGTTCTCTATTGAAAGTTGCGTTTTAAAAACGCAAAGTCCTTGTGAAGTTTTGAGGAGCCCACAATTTATAAGAAGTGCCGCGAATCCTAGAATGCTTAGTACTCGTAATTTACCTAAACGCCAGTGATGCTAGCACTCGCTCCATTTCCGAGAAGCAAAAAAGGGCCGTTCGCTCAGTTATGTGCTAATTAGGCTTAAGTTTAAATAAACACATTTCAGAATAATGTGCTAATTTCGTCCTCCTAATTTTCAAATAAAGGACAAAATTATAGCTCATAATGAACGCATTTATGGGATATTTAAAAAAAATAAATAAATAACAGGCGCGACAATCCAACATTGGACTAAGGCCGCAGGATGTGTTAGTGACATCCTATTTCCAAGATCTTATCTGCTTTTTTTGTTGAGGTAATGAGATCAGCACCACGCTCAGCAGTGTTATTTATCCCCATAAATGGGTACTCGTTTAACATCTGAGTGAGATCATAGTCCGTCACAAGCTCGTGAGTTCGAAAAACAACATGGAACACGGTGAGATTCGAACTCATGACCCTGTGCACTGAAGGTGCGCGCACTAACCGCTAGACCAGCCAGACTACTATGGGATATTTCCCAATTTGAAATCCGGACGATGAATATTTTTGAATTTCATCTACTAGAGTCGAGTCGCGTAAACATTCAGTTAAACGAGACCGAGGCTAATTTCGGGCGCGGCCGAAATTTGAATACCCGTCACATTTGAATGAAACTGAAGTTCCTTTTGTGTTAAAAATTTCTACCGCAGCCCAATAACGTGTTCCGATTCCATCTGTTCCTGGATACGTTGGGGTTAATCCAGGAACACACTTGGATGTATTTTGGTTAATATTCAAAAAGAAAAAAAGTCGTTTTTACAAGAATCCAATATTCGAGGGTTGGTTTGTATGACAGCCCTATGACGTTATGTTCCGATTTCATCCATTCCTAAATATCTTTTGAAGCTTTACTAGCCTAAGGTGACCTGATTCCAGAAGGCCCAATGCAGTACAAATTAAGCTTGCAGTCAGATAAATTGTGTCATCTGGACGAAAGTAGTGACCAGAAAAGATCCCTCAACTTCTAAATGTTCTCATAGACAAAACATCATCAGCATGTGAAGTGCAAATGTATGTTTTAAGACGCAAAGTTATAACAGGCATGGGATAAGTGTAGCCAGGATCTCGTTTAAAAGGGGCAAACCCAACATTTGTTTAACACAATGAACCCGAATTTTTTTTAGGGTTAGGAAAAGGTATTTTTCAACTTTTGAATTTCAGTGTTCGAAACTGCAGCAGCATTGTTGGAATGATGATGGCCCTTTCCCTATCTCTGACTATCCGTGACCCTGAGACAAAAATCATGAAGCTGTTTATTTGAAGTGCGAAAATTACACCTCCTTGTACCTACCTATTTAAAAGTTTTGTTTTGTTTAATACAATAGCTAAATTAATAGCTCATTGCGTAGAGAATTCTTAAGCGGATGGCGACTCTCTGGGGATTTATCGCTACTTTATTGGATTTGGTCAACATATAGGGGAAATCCTTGCAGAGTCCTTTAGTTTGAAATTTCTTTTTCCTAATGAGGTTGATAGGGGAATCGGATGGAGTACAGTAATTTTCCATCGTTTTGTGAAAAATTTAAATCGCATCTTTACATGGCTGTTACTTCTGAGTATTGGTAGCTATATATGCTTGGGATTTTCACCTAATACGGGCCGTGCGGTCCTCTATACATTGCTGTTAAATTTCAAAATTTTACGCTCCAAAATTTCCGAATTAGGGACAATTTTCGATTAAATCGATTGAACTCCAGAACGCAGATAAGGACCTTGAAATTTGGAGACAATGTGAGCGGTGAGCGCCAAGTATAGTTATACAGCTACAAGTGTGAGGTAGAGCCTTGAAATTTTCACAAGTCTGCCAATTTTCAAATTTATTGGACACATTTTCGATTAGAAAAGTCGAAAGTGCGATTTGGGCAGCTGTAACTGTCGAACGCAGATAGGCGACCCTATAATATGGAGAAGTGTAAGTAAATGTAATCCCCAGGTTGTGGAGCTACCTGGCGCTTACATTTAGGTACATTAAATTTCAGAACGATTGACCAAAGAGTTTCGAAATTATCGAAAATGAATGTTTGCCACATGAAAGTGCGATTATCCTGCTAATAACACCTAACAGACTGACTACAGGCCTAACCGAGGAGGTTTTTATGAAGTCATTTAGGCTTCTTTGGTGTGGCGTTGGGAATGCTGTACATTTACTAATGCTGTACGACAGGTCAAAATGCTTTAGGTATTGTACAGCAAAATGGTGTACGTCTGGCCACACATTTGGGTGGAGTTTGGTTGATTGATTCACAAAGGAAAAAGTTGTTCATGCAAGAACCTAATTTCCAGCGGTTGGTTTGTATGTGAGCCCTATGACGTAGTGTTCCGATTTCATCTGTTCCTAGATATGTTTGGTGGCTTTACTAAAAACACATTTGCGCAAATTTTGGTTAAGATTGGTTCATTAAGAAAAAAGTTTTTCTTAGAAGAATCTAATTTCCAGTGGTTGGTTTGTATGACAGCCCTATGATGTAGTGTTCCGATTTGATCTGCTCCTAAATATTTTTTGAGGCTTTACTAGGAACACATTTGGATGAAGTTTGGTTACGGTCCGATTAAAAAGGAAAAAGTTTTTCTTAGAAGAACTTAATTTTCAATGGTTCAAACGTTTGTATGGCAGCCCTATGACGTAATGTTCCCATTCCATCCGTTTCTAGATATGTTTTGAGGCTATACTAGAAACACACTTGGGTGAAATTTGGTTAAGATTGGTGCATAAAGAAACAAGTTTTTCTTAAAAAAAAACCTAATTTTCAGGGGCAGCCCCATGACCCTATGGTCCGATTCCATTCGTTCCGACATATATACAGCGTACACTAAAAAGAAACTTGCATACAAATTTTCAGCTCGATAGCTTCAAAACTGAGGGACTAGTTTGCGTTGCAACAGACGGACAGACAGACAGACAGACGGACATGGCTCAATCGATTTCTCTCGTCACGCTGATTAATAATATATATACTTTATATAGCCGGAGGTGCTTCCTTCTGTGCGTTGCAAACTTCATGACAAAGTTAGTATACCCTTTCACATAGTGACGGGTATAAAAAGCGTTTAAAATAAAACAAAACTCTCCTGCGAAATTTCATTCCCATAAAAGCAACATTTTCATCATAAATTTTTTTTAGTAGTTTTCGATAATTTTCATCTATACCTTTCGTCCCATCTCTTCGCGGGTTGATGCCTTCAATTGCTTCCGATTGCATTGATTCATCTAGCATTGAGACGATAAATTTCGAATATTTCAGTTACAGCAAGATGAGGGATAGAGCCACAGTACAAACTGCCAGAGCCACAACAGCTCCTCCTCTCTTAATTTGCTTCTGAACATTCTAATTTCGAAATATGGCTAGGCTAATCCATGTATTGTATATTCAATTGAAATGAATTCAAGCTCTATATTCTATATGAGCGGATTTGGATTTCAATCCAATTAAATGCATGTTAAATCCATAAATTCGCCAAAGAATTCTCGAGAAGATGCATTTAGGAAAAAAACCCACGCACATTGAAACCAGTGAAGAAATCCCTCTGTCTATCGAAAACTACTCCCGAAAGTTAGCAAGTATGTATGTAGTTATTGACACAGCATTTTCCAGAGATGAATTTTTGTAAAATGTTTGTTGTATTTTTTCTGTATATTTTTTTGTGACGATGGTGAAAAATATGACACTCGAGGAATTCAATACTAAACTTTAATTTTGACGTTCCAAATAAACTCTCTACATAAATCCTTGCTAAACTGTGGTGAATTGCGCTTAAGAGTCTGATGATAGCGGTACAGGTTTCTTTTACATACAATTTGAGCTTTATTTCTCAGTGGATAGAGATTATTTTCTCTGAATTACTGGAGCGTTGGTTCAAATCCCACTTTTAGCATGGATGTTTATGACGCATTTCTAAAAAATATTCCTACGGCTGCCAGTTCCACGATGCAAATCCTTCCGGAGCTTGCTGTTACAACGAAGAGCTCGATACAAAGAGAAAAAAAATCTCTACAACAAAAACGACATAACATTCGTACTATCTACAATAAATCTGGCTGGTAGAGCACGTTAGGGACGGCAATTTGTCATCTTACTCAGGGCGGCGCTAGTGCTAGAGCGGGCGCTGTCCAGAGAGGCATAGGGTTGCGAGTTAAATGTTTTTGAAATCAACGTCAGGTTCAATGTTAAAGGAGGGGGAGGATCGTGAAGACAAATGTCAATCGCATCTAGACTGTTATTCACTGATAATAATCTCTTTCAAGGTAAAATAGAGATTGCTCACCATCTCGAATGCTATAATTCTAAAAAAGTACATAAATATTTGTCCAATCTCCAAGCGACGTAGCTCCCATCAGGATTATCCCATCCCCTTCTGCCCTTACTGCGGTTAAATTAGGTTGCACTATATACGAGCATATTTCTCTAGAAAATTATACATACTTTATTTTGCATACACATCTTTTATACTCGTAACGGAATCAGAATAATGAGCGATAAGATTTTAATTAAAATTTAATTGAAAGCCAATAATAATAACTCAGTAAAACCGGATCCGATTAATATAGTGCAGGGCGTGATAAATCGTTTTAATGTAGATTTCTAAAAATGTGACTTGGATGGAACCTAAGAGTTTGAACTTTAATCGCAATATGTACATACTACCTAAATGGAGCTGGCTACTCCATACTCGTAGAATCAGAAGACACCACCGTACTTCATAGTCAACGATGGCTCGTGGCCAACCTTTCTTTATGATGCATTACAACTATATAAAGCTATATACGTAGCAACGAAACGATTGTCCGGAACATATCATGTGCCAACATTTATATCGCGTTTCATTTCTGTTGTTTCTTGTGCAAGTGTCAAGTTCGATGCTTGACATCATGTTTTGATTACTGCAAATGGTTTTCAGCACACACATCCACACTCTCTCTTCCCGATTGTCCAAATGTGGATGATACTATGATAGTGCACGACCTCCCATATGGTACATACTTACGTCCCTTTATGTGCAGCCGCACTGCTGTTGTAATATTATTATGCAGATATGTATGATGAAGCCAGGCGTCACGCACAGTTGGTTTGTCACGGGCCAAAAAGATAATTTGATGATTTGGTGGAATGGTCATAAAGTGCAGCAAACGCTATAAGCTATTTATAATTTCCTGGAGAGTACACATATGAGATCCGGCGAAGTCTTCACACCAAATGAACGCAACTTGATTTTGATTTCATTCAATTATGTATAGCGAGTGTATATCAATAAATTTAAGTGTTTTGTTGCATATATATGCTTGGGTGAAGTATGGCACGAGTGTGTAATATTTCATATTCATGAAATAGTGACATTAAATTTAATTGATGTGCCTGGGAACTGTTATTACTAAGTGTGTAATATGATGGACATGACATTCTTAAAACCAAAAATAGATAATAAGTGCGGATACATAATACATATTTTCCCTACAATAAATAAATATTAATTTTAATTGTGCTTCTGGCGGAATTATTGTTTCCTAATCTAAAATCACCAACCATTTCCCCCATACAGAACATGGTTTTGACACCTATACCTTAAGCAGAGCGATTACTTACATATTTGGGAATTGGGTAACATTTGGGACATTAAAAATTACGATAAATGTAACTACATATTACCTCAACAAACTAGGTCCCAATTCCCCGATCGATTTTTTTGCGAGAAAAGTTTAAGCTTTTGCAGCATATTCCGTTCCTAGATTATGCGTTCTGGCACTCTCCTGGAGGAGAAACCGTAGTTGCTGTTTGTCACCCTGACACCCAGGAGGCGAGATTGCGCCTAATCGTTACTATTAAGGTATTCCGTGTGCTCTTATCGTACCCTGTGTAGCGTTAACTGGTCCAAGGTTTATTTTGGTGTAACAATGATCGTTAGCATCATCAAACCTCACTCAGCGGTCTCTGACTATGGAAAGGTACCCGTAATTAACTTGCTTACATTCAGCGCAGACATGAATCCGATTGAGGACGTTTAAAAAAAGACTTACAAAATGAGTTTGAGCTAAGTACATAATAGCCAATACTTTGGTAGTATAGTATGGAAATAAATAATTTTTTTTTTAAAAAGTTCTGTTAAATTTTCCCTCCGGATTTTTTTTGCCTTGGGGTTGATTTTTTTCACAAACGCTCAGTAAATTTTGACAAAATTGGTACCAAAATAATACTTCTTATTGATACGAGAAAAAATGGCTTGAACTGAGATTTTTTTTTTAATAGTCAAGTGGATGACACCGAAATTATTGAATTTTTGTCATGGTAACTGCAAATTTCAAAGTCGTAAAAAACTAAAATTTGTTAAAAAAAAACAAAAGTGAAAAATACAAAGACAAATCTCGTTGTTAGGAATTCCGCTGTTGTTTCTTTTGTCTATTTCAACAATTAAGCGGATTTTCGAATGACTTATCTAAAATTAGATTCTAGTAAATTTATTATTAATTTATTCTTATTAAAGTCTTTTTTATAGGTAAGGATTAAAATTTCGAGATAATATTTCTATGTGGACGGTTTCGATATCTACTAAAATGTAAACTTGTATCTGATTTCTACCGAAAATAGGCTTGCTCCGACCCTGAGGTATACTTCTCACTTCCATTAATATGTATTTAAAACAAAGCCATGCAGCTGTAACTTTTTGTTTCTAGAAACGCGGGAGCGTCTCGCCTGCCCAAGAAAAACGAAGAAACTTGAACAAATCAAAAGTGAGAATCGACTAAGACTATGTTTACACGACGGAACAAGTACGGGTTTTTAGACCTCTGTATCTCGGACCCTGGTTGGTCCTGAGTGTTGTCGCTCGCAACGTCTTACGAAGTGTAGAAATTTTCAAAAAGATACGATGAAAGACACCGCAGATATAAGAGTTTGAAAATAAATGAATTTTTTTTCGAAAATCTTGTTCTCGCTGTTCTTGTTGTTTATTGCTCATTTGCTCCGATCCGTGCAGTAGAAAAAAAGATATAGCGAAAAATGTGGAAAAAATGCATAGAGTTTCTCGCTTAAGTCTTTTTATATGTTTTAAACTAAAGGAAGCTGTTTGCAAAAGTCTGGGATAGGACGGAAAAATGAAAAGAAAATAATCGTATAGTTTGTTGTTTAGAACAATCCCTTGTATATGTGCCCCAAAGTTTTCAGTTTCAGAGCGGGGGCAAGGGGTCAAAGTTCCTCTTTTGGTTCGCCTCATATACGAGTACGTACATATTAATATAAGGATGAACATATAACATCCCTATGATCCTAAGGCTTCCAGCAAACCAGCGCGGTAGCGCTTCACACAAAACACACACCACACGAATTAACAAGTTCGCCGTGGTGTACCGCGGCGGAAACTATTTCGTATATTCTGACACGTAACGCTACCGCACTGCGCTGGTTTGGTGGAAGCTTATATATGGCGCTGGGGCACCAAACCGATTTTGACTAGACTAACGATGTTGTGTTCAAACCAGAGTTACATGATGAAGGCATTTGGAAAATCGATTTTTCAAGGAATTCTGATGAGTTAATTTTACCAAAAATTTGGCATGTAAGGTTATTCTTGTAATTGCACTCGTTTTGATCCTGTTGTGGTTGGCAAAAAAGGGCACTCTTAGTTACATAGTGACTGAAACATAGACTAACACATATAGCTATCTCTGATTCCTGGTCATGAAACCACTTTATCATTGTAAAAGCAATGCTTGGTAAAGTCGTTTAGTCAGAACTAAATAGATTTTTGGGACCTTTGATAAAGGATAAAAGGATTTTTGACATGTATATGTCTTTTCTCTGGGGGTCTGGTGTACATTTCGTAATGTTACTACGAGCGTAACGTAACGACGCAACGACGATGAAGATCAAAAAGCCAAAAGTAGTAGATAGGGGTATTTAAAAAGGGAAATGATGGAATCATGATATAAGGACAGTCTTGGATCTGCAGTAACGGGAATCGTGTCTCAATCGTTTGGTGTTGATAGGTCCAATTTGGAACATAGGAAATATGGATGTAATTTGAATCACATAATGAGTACACAGTGACGCCTAATGGTTACATTAAAAATTAGATTTTCGATTAGGATTAATGTTAGGGTTTGGGATAGAGATGGTGTAAACGTTTTGACTCAAGTTAGGGCTAAGGCTAAACTCAAAATGAAGCTTAGGGTAACGAATAGGGTTAAAATTTATTTGGCGGTGTTGTGGTGCCTCCAGGATTCCACCAAATAAACATCAAAGATTCCGGCAAAACAACACCAGGTTGAGCTTCAGCTTGATTTACAACAAGGTTTAAAATTATTGTTAGCTCAAAGCTAACGTTATTATTAGGGATAAATGTAAGGATAGGGTTTGCGTTACGGTTGAGTTTGAGGTTGAGGCTTAGGCCAAAGTTAAGGTCAAGATACCAGGATGCGAGGTTACAGGGGCTACCAAGGTTACTAAGGGCTTCCAAGATCAGCAAAGTTATCAAGTGCACTATGGTTACTAAGGTTACCAAAGAGACAAAGGTTAGCAAGGAGTTTATCATTATTACATCAGACATATAACATTTGGTTGAGTCCCTATAAGAATTACTTGGAATCAAAATTAAGTGTACCTGAATGATCCGTATAGTAATTTTTCGTGTGAATAATATTCGTTAAAGTAGTAGTCAATGAAAATTGAAGGTCGTTTTATGTCATACTCGTATTTCAATCACTTTTCACACGACACGCACAATAATGCAAATTTTGCACTCTGGGCAGTAAAAGCAGGAATTTAACAAAACTTAACTCTTTTTTGTATGTTTAGGTTTGCCATGTTTTTGGTATTATTGTATAGTACACATAAGTATATAAGTATGGTTAAAAGGTTTTGAAAATATATGTAGTTACCTGCGAACGTCCGGCGAATTCGGTAAACTCCGACTTTTTCGGCTTTTATTATGTGAAGATGACGAATTTCCCATATTGAAGTCTTAGACTATATCACAACCATTACCACTTTCACTTTTAAGTATTTAACTTATTTCATTTTCTTCTGATTATCATACGAGTTACATACATAGTAAAAATATCAAAGAAGTGCACTCTTTCTTATAAAAAAACATACATAATTATATAATATATAAAGTAGGAATTCTGTGTAACGTAACAAGCTTTTAAAGGAAGTTTGAAATTCCCCCAAGGTTTTCATTGTTATTAAATCGTTATGTATGTACGTACATTTGCTGTTACAACAATGTGTAACCAAATTACCACACCAAGTGCCAATAACTCATCCTAATGCATCCATCTTATTAATTTAATTATGTTCTACGCTTCGTCCTTTATCATACATAAACTGGTGAATGAACGGAATAGAAGAGAAACAATTGTGGCTGTTGGGGAAGTTATGTATACCCTTTGCTTATGGGCACTTGCGGAAGCTATGAAAAATTTCCTATGATTCAACTTGTTTATCCTTATGAATTGGGTCTGTTCCGATCGTTGACGTGGATTAATTCGCATTTCACATGCCGAATACACATCACATTTTGGATGTCTTATCTGTACAAATGCAAAGTTAAAGTTTTATTCTTAAGGTTGAAATTCATCAATATGTACATACATACATATTTCTAAGACTTCCCACCAATCATTCCATCTCAATGTTGTTTGCATCCTTTTTGTCGAGACAACCCTCGTTTTGTCGCTCCCAATACGGGCTACTACTATACAACTCGATATCAACTTCCTCGGTTGATATATTTTGAATTTTATTGAAAAATGAGATCATATACAAGCAACTGCCAATTGCAGTCATCCCTCCCATCTGTCTTTAAACTCAATTTGTTGTGTCCCGTGCGTGTCATGTGCTAAACGAGATGGTGATGGATGTTACAACTGAGACTTGGGTCACGTGCTGAACCAGCAAGAGTTCGAGTTTAGTCATCATATTCTAAAGGGAGCGCATGTATACCTTTGAAGTATGCGTCGATTTGAGGAAAGGTCCTGCCAACAATGTACAACTGCGCTAGTCAAGTGGCGACTAACGATGAAAATCCCCAATCTTACTTTTACATTTTTTCTCTAGTTGCGCTTAATATCGTAAGCAAAGCCGATATAGGACTAGTTGCGTTTGTCGATGTCGGTTTGATATAAAGGAGTAACACAGCTCCTTCTATCCCTTCTTTGTTTGTCATTCTGGTTTTCTATTTGCTCTGGTTGTTTTGCTACAGCATCAAGTTCTCTCCCTTAAGGTAAGTTGTGCTAGACGCGGCCGCACGACTGCGACTCGCTCATTCCATATAAAAACTCGTTTCTCTCTCATTTTAAAAACGAGTTTTTATATGGAATGAGCGAGTCGCAGTCGTGCGGCCGCGTCTAGCACAACGTACCTTTAGTCCCATTCTATTTGATTTATTAACGTACGTATAACGCTTCGATTTCGCAAGTGTATACGTGTGCATGTATGCATTATTTTCCAATAATATGAAATCAAGTGGAAATCGTATAAGAACTGATAGGGTGAAAACGGACTACTAATGGATTAGATTGCAATATACCTAATAATAATAAATCCAGTTATGCCAGGAGAAGATATAGTATTCTCAGATATAGATGAGAGGGTTGCTTTTGTAGGTGGGACATTAAATTAGGAAATTAAGTTAAAATGTTTGATCGATTTTTGTGGACCATTTGGACCATTCAAGCTGCTAATCGATTGCCTAAAAGGGATTTTTATTTTAATAGACAAAATCATCCTGTTGATGCTATTGCTTTGTAATATAGTCTAATTTAATTTTCGTGTCATATCCATACTTGATTGATATTTAATAATTCCACTTTCAGTGGAGCATCCTTTATGTACAGTCAAAGTGAGTATGAGTCTTTCTTTTATTTTAAAATATTTCTTTTACTAATTTTGGGTGAGAGCTACTAACTTTTGGATTCTTAACATAGTGGAAAGTGTCCTCTTTTATGCCTAGTATGAATTGTCATTGTACGCCCAGTTTATAGTTATAAAAGCTATGCTAAAAACTAAAAAAAAACTGCAGAATTTGATGTCAAATTGAAAGTGACAATCGTTTTAATCGATTTAACCCTTCTGTCGGCACATAGGTCTGGCCAGACCTTTGGCACTTTATTTTGGTCATAAGAGTATAGAAGATGAAATTGCAGCGACTTCATATTTCATGATATCCTAGAATAATATGTTTAGAAGCATTTTGCAAAAATTTGAAAAATTCGGTTGAAGTTTTGAGTATGTTTTTGATGATTTTCAATTTATAGTGCTTTTTGATACCCAATAGGTCTGGCCAGACCTACAGTTTTTCCCCCCATTCTTCTCTTGAGGTAAAAGGTGCAAATATGAAATCCTCTTGAAATTCTCTTATTTATGATGTAAGAATGTCATTAAAATTCAATTTGTACTATAAACGATAAAAATTTCCCAGATTTTTCTTTGAAAAGCCGTGAAGCTCGGGAGATAAGTATGCCTAATTTCATCACGTTTTATAACATCACCTAATCAACTTAGATTTCATTCAAGGAAATTCAAACCAGTTTTTTTTCCTTTGTAATAGTTAGGACTAAGTATGAGACACTTACGAACGTCTTTCTAAATAGATTTGATCGAGAAATTTACGAAAAATTTAGAATGAAATGAGTTTTGCGCTTGAAAATTCCCTATTTCTTTCCACCTACTTCCCTAAATCTGCAGACTAATATCGAGGTAAAATTTACTAACAAAGCGCGAAATATTTGCCCAAAGATATTGGTATTGAAAAACGTGAACAAACTTTCTTCTAGATATATGCCATGAAAATAGAGAAGCAAAAATATATGAAAATAAGGCAAAAACATGTTTATAATAATACCACCTCAAAATATGTCCACTTAAAAACGTTACTAGTGTATCTATAAAAATGATTTAAATACTTTTATTGTTTAAAAATGGCAGTAAGGAATTGATAGAATGATTCTACCGAAAAAAAATTCACCTTTTCTAAAAAATAAAAAAATTTTCTCAGTAGGTCCAGCCAGACCTATTCGGTATAGAATATGCATATTGTAGTAGGTGCCGACAGAAGGGTTAATGGTAAAATTGGAAGTACATAATTTCTATTTTTATATTTAATTAAATATTCCTTTATACGTGTAATAAATAAATTAATTAGTAAAGTTGTGCCAAGAGAAAAGTCTGAGAATTGGGAAGTTGGTAGTAAAACATCATTAAGGGGTTCGGCGTTTTGTTCTCAAAGCTCACATCACTCACCGTTTTTATAGATGATGCAAAGTCCAAAGAAAAGCTAAATGGAGGCTATTTGAGCCAGAGATGAGGTGCTTTTAGCCTTCTATATTGAAATCTCCGTGCTCCTTAATTGACATAAATTGTCAAATATCAATAAATTGGATATCGATGAACACACTGAAAATGTTCAAGGAAGCGAGGATTTAATGGGTGAGTATCTCAAAAGCGAGTTGAAATTATAGCGAACTGTTTCAGAAAATGTTTGCCCACAAATAAGTCGCTAGGGATATTCATCTTGATTAGGTATTCGAAGAAAAAAAAAGGAAATTCTTGCTTCCTTAAACTCTTTCGACCAGTTTAATTAATATCGAACTACATTTTGATAATTTGGATAGGTTTAGGAGCAAGGAGATGACGGATCCATCTCTGGCTCAAACATCTTCCGTATGACTTTTCTTTGAATTATTTGCAAATCTTTTCTTTTCTAGAAAAAAGGCGATAGCGATAGATGTGGTGGACTGTTACATAACACTTTTTAAAACAAAAGGACCAACGCTCTTCACGATATCCCCCCCTTAGTGGTCCTTCACTACCAAATACCCAATGAGGACTTTAGAACCAAAAATTAGTGCGTTTTCGCGAAGAATCAGCCTAATTTGTGAGTGAAATGTGAAAAATTATTGCTTCTAAATAACGGCATATTCGCGAAAGCCGTGCCGGCCACTCCCTAAAAATTATGGTCAAATATAAATGGGAAGGCCTCCTATTTCCAATGAATGCCATTTCTCCATGGTTTATTTCAATTGGAACCTCTACAACGGCACAAAAAATACCCTGTGCATACAGTGGTGGAAATTAGAATAGGTTCACCTTGAAGGGCTCCCAATAAACGCATATTTATTTCCGTTACTTAGCAAACAAACACAAGTCAAACCACCTTAAAGTAAACATTCCACAACACTGTCATAACGGTGTTTGCCATATGCCAGTTCTATTAAAATTTACTCGTCGGTTCGATCAATTCATTTGAACTTTAGCGTTTGAAGCCAACCAGTGGCCGGAAAATAGAATCATGTTCATGTGAAGTGTTGTGGTTTTTGAATCTAATAAAAATAGAAGTTTTGATAAATTTGGGATACAAACGAAAGAAGGTAATGTTAAGATTCTAATTGTAAAAATTAAGCGGCGCTTGCATTACAATTAATCACTTTTTTTGGAAATAGGAAGAAGAAAGCGTTTATCTGCAGAAGAAATTGCGAAAAATAACGCATTCAAAGAAATTCAACTGAGTAACCGGGAAATTGCGAGGAGAATCCGTCGTTCCGTAAATGTTATTAATAATTTTGTCAATTTAGGAAATAATTATGGAAACAGGTAAATATGGGCTGAATCGCAAAGTGAATGATCGGACTGTTTGGGCCACTTTACGAAAAGCGAGCTGCAATGCTATGAATTCAATCCAGACAAAGGCTAATCTAAATGTCCCATTGACAACTCGGCGTATTCGACAAATTTTGAGCATCTCGGAACACTTGCGATACTCCGAACGGTTATGTAAGCCTCCATTAATGGCGCACCATACAGCTAAACGAATGGAATTTGCCAGAGATCACATGCATTGGACAACAGAGGGGAATACAATTTTGTTCACCGATGAAAAAAAGTTTAATTTAGATGGTCCTGATGGATGTATGTATTATTGGCGCGATTTACGCAAGGAGAAGCAGATTGCAATGAGCCGTCATTCCGGTGGCGGTAGTGTGATGGTTTGGGCTGGCTTTTCCGCGACTGGTAGGACCCTAATCGCATTTTTAAATGGTCGAATAAGTTCTGAACGATACATTGATCTGCTGGAAAATGTGATGGTTGATGCAGCAGAAAATACTATTGGACCAAATTTCATTTTCCAGCAAACCAACGCGGCCATTCACACTGCCAGGGTGGTTAAGGAATGGTTTCAAAGAAAGAAAGTACCGATTTTGGATTGGCCGGCCAGAAGCCCTGACCTCAACCCAATCGAGAATCTAATCTAATCTAATCTATGATTAGTATCAGAAGGGTTTATGCAAATGGGCGTCAGTTTTCTGATGTTTTAGAATTGCAAAAGGCGATCTCATCCGAATGGCTAAAAACTGATCCAGATATCCTGCGAAATCTAGTTAAATCGATGTCTAATCGAATTCACGAATTGATTCAGAAACGGAGTGATTCAATCAGTTACTAAAAGGAAGGATTCATCTCAATGTCATTGATGAACACATGTATTTTATTTAGTGAACCTATTCTAGTTTCCACCCTAAAATTTGCTTTTTTGTAAATAATTTAATAATTAAACTATAATTGTAAGTTTAATAACGAATAACAATAAACTTATTTAACACTTGTGTTTCACACCCATCGACTTTTTTATTCATGGTTTAAATTTCCGTAGAATAAAGCTTTTTTGGGTGAACCTATTCCAATTTCTACCACTGTAGGTACATCTAATTCTAAAAGAAAAGTCAATCTACACATACATCATTCTTAGACTTCAGTCAATTTAAGAAGAATCCAGACACTGACTGACTGACTGACAAGTTCTTCAAATTGTCAACTATACAATAGATAACTCTAAATAAGAGCATGTTAGTGTCTGTTATGTCTAATTGAAATTAGAAAAAAAAACATACAAATCGATATACAGTAGAGCGTCGATTATCCGAACTAATGTCGGCAAGGGGTGGTTCGGATAACCGAAAGTTCGGTTAATCGAGTTTTCATAGAAACACTGGAGGATTGCCTAAAAGTTAATATAAGCGACAACCTGGAAATGTGCCAAACGAATAGCACTGAGCAAAAATATGAAATTCGAAGGAATTAAGTGCTGTTGGTGAGAACTTGCTTCCTTCAGGCACTTGATTTTTTCATTTGATTCGAAGCATTTCATATGAAAATAGCTAAATCCCCGGTTCGGTTAATCGACTGTTCGGATAATCGACGTTCGGATAATCGACGCTCTACTGTATTCAATTAAAATTGTGCATCCAGGAAGAAAACAAATTTAAATGGAATATTTTATACTCGTATGTACAGATTAGCAGAAATCGTTTTAGTTACGTTCATGCTCTTTTTATTCTTGTCAATAGCATAGCACCTAACATTCGTATTGGTAAATTAAAAAAAAAACAATTAAAATTGCTTTCCAGTTAGTTGGATTTGATATGTTACGTGGATATCTCTTAATCGCCACTAAAGGTGCAGACATGGGACATGATATATACGTACGTAACTCTGGCATATGTGAATGGTAGAGGCAGACAGGTTTATTTTCATCTCGTGTGTTTCAGACATGAGTTGCTGCTTTTTTTTAATAGTATTTATCGAATACTAGAGCAAGAGTAGAGTTGTCGATTTGAAATTATTGATTTATTGCAAATCAGTTAAAAAAAGTCTTTTATTATGCATTATCATGTTCATATTAGAATAAAGAACAATGAATAGGAGAACTGGTTGATTGGGTGTCCTTCATTAGATGACCTAATTTGAATAATGATTTATGCATACATTTAATGGAATTTCAGCGTATATTTTCATAAGATCTTGAAAAAATGCTTATCTTTTACATCCTATACTTTCTCTATAAAGTCTATATGTACTTTTAAAAGCAAAGTTGCAGAAGTTGCTACGTTTTTCCTACTACATACTGCTTTGGAACTCAAACGTGAATTGGGCTGATGTCTCCTTTGCTTTAAAAGTTTCCTTGCTTGATTCCTACTTATCCCACACGATTTCATTCGACTCGAAAACAACGTTACTGTTTTTTTTTCCTTCTCAACATTGACAATATCTACTTACATGAGGTAAAATACACCATATTAGAATCAGACGTGTATTTGCCCACTCATATAAAATTATTTCGAGACGTACACATATGGACACATAAATAAGTACACCTCTCATTTACCATTTTATGCCCAATTTTCATAGCCTTTTTAAAATTGTAATACTCCAAATAGATAGCCATTATAACAATTAGGATACAACAATGCCAACGGAACCGAAAAACTAAACGCCATCCCCCTATTATCTTAGTCCCTCCCGAAATAAACTTGGAAGTGGGTATTCAGCTTGGTCAAAACAATAAGTACACCATCGGTTTTTTAATTTTTTTGACAATAGCTTGGTATTTTCCGTGAGGATTTTCTTTCTTATTCATTTGTCTATGCAACAAGCGTTAAATTAAAAACAAACAAAATACTTAAGGCGCGAAAACTCATGGTAGGTACGAAGAAAGACGTTTAAGTTCCAAATTTTGAAATTGCGGAAAAAGGATTCGCTCAATAACGGATAATCCAGCTAAACACTGCATTCACTGTGTAATTTATTAAAAACTGATTAAAATCAGTTTCCGAATGCGTTAAGTCCATATAAGGACCTAAAGGATAATTGTCGATCTCATTAACACTATGGCAACAAAGTTCCCTTGGCATACTTGATGATTTCCGCGGCGAGTGTTGAAAATTTAGAATCTCTTTGAAAAGTTAATCGAAGAATACAAGAAGTAAGGCAGTTTTTGCAAAAAGTTTAGAACTTTCCATGGCGACGTCAAAAAGTATTGATGATACAACCAAATTTTGGAGCGATATTTTTTTTTTGTTCCAGACCGAACAATGAAAACTCACAGAATATTGTGTCTTATTTATGAGATCGTAATAAATTTTATTGGAAAAGACTATTATCGTAATATTCTTCATTCAAGAAATTAATAATATGATATTACGCTACATCAATTGGCTTTTTCCCATGGAGGCGAAAAGAACATGGAATATGTTTTTTTTTTCATAGTTTGGTTTCGTTCAAATAAACATAATAACCCTTACTTTTAGACAATTCCCGTATAATAAATGTTTGTTAAGAGTCCTAGAGTATTACGCTGATGAGCCCATACCGATTAAGTAGGGATTTCAGCAGGATATTAACCCTAACCATACCGCACAAAATGGTCAAGGATCCGCTTCAACCAGATCGAGTGGCTTTTCACGTTATTACTAGAGTTAAATTAAATCGGGAATGTTTGGTGAGAGTCGAATAAACAAATTAAAAAAAACACTTGTCACAAAAAGGACCAATTAGGGAGTTTCCTTGGAAGTAACTGGATATATGGTATGGGTTGGAATATGCCGTAAGAATTCCACAAAAAGGTTTGGGTTTTCAAAATAATGGGGAGTTTAGTTTTGAATAATAAAAGAAGTCAAATACTTGTCGAATCAGAATATAATATTTTAATTAAAACCAGTTTTAATCAAATTAACTGAAATGTACTTTTATTTTGTCCAGCTTTTTTAGACGATTCATACTTTTTTAAGGTAATTGAAAGCTGTTATTTATTTTAATTGTCTTATTTACATATTATTTAATTCCACACCAATTAAGTATTTAAATATTAATATATGATTTTATCTACTGAAATAACTACTTGGCTACAGGGTGATAAGAAAAAATCGTATCGGTGTACTTATTTTTTTGGCCATATGTGTATATGCGACAGCCTAAAACTGATGTCCAAGGATTTATAATGTAAGAGCCTACATGCATGGTGTATCGTTGCATAAAATAAACTTTTTGGCTTTCTTCACATGTTACTTGGATTATGTTTACTAAAAGCGTTGACCATCTGTTTGCAATCCATGCACCAGACACTTTTATAAATTTACAAGAATCCATGTTTTATTAATGCCGAACTATGCCCATTCTATAAAGGCAACATAAATTTATCATCAGCCATGGAGATCGAAGTGATAGCTTTAATTTATCGAAAGGATAGTTTGAAAGTGCATACCAGAATCTTGGATTTCCATATTTGATAGCTTTACTATCAATGAACATGAATAGTTTTTAGTAAAAATACATAAAACGAACTGGTCTGTACTGCACATATGTATTTCTGAAGGTTCACATTAAATATGCACGTAGAACGTGTTTATTAAATTCAGCTAGTATTAGCAGATGAATGATAGAAAGTCATTGCGAAGAGATTCATTGTGTATAATTTGCTTGTACATACATACATATACTCATATTTCGTGTACTGCCCGAATTATAGAGATTTGGTCTGAATGTATAAATTCAAATTTGGATCTTGAACTTTAGGGTTTTATACACTTTTATTTGTAATATGAAATGAGGAAAATCCACACTTTTTATATTAGATGAATCGATATGCACTTAATGCATAAATTTCGAAATTCGTTTAGAATAAAAAGTACATAGAGGTATGTATATATTTTGAGTTGAAAATTATTCTTAGTTTTACAGAATTTGTATACCCGTCACTATGTGAAAGGGTATACAGGGTGTCCGGAAACTGCCGCATAAATGCACCGAATTATGATTTCCAGCAAAAAAGTTGTTCGGAACATACCCCCTCAGCTTAACCCTTTAGCTGACACAGGCATTTAAAGATTTTTGGAAAAATCATTTTCCTGCACGACTTAAAGCCTAATATCTCCAAAGCTAGAGGAGCTAGAATATGGAAATAAAATGATTATTACATCCAACAAATTTGCCTATAAAATAAAACTAACCATACTAAAATCGGATAAGAGGTTTGGTTTTTACAGAGCTTCAAAGTCAAACTTGCGTGATTTGACCCAAAAACAATATTTTTTTCCATCTAAATTTTCTCCAACTTCTGCCAAGGTGAGGTGCTTGTATGATTCTTTTAAAAATTGGCGCATAGTCTTACGATCATATCTTTCTTACATCATTTTATTATAGCTCCATTATTTCTAACAGTTTTAGTACCTTAAGTGCTGAAAACTAGGGTTAATTTTGGCTCGATTTCGACATACTTTGAATAGATTTTACCAATATTGCAGACCTTTAGGGGCAGTGTGAATTGAATTGTATTTAATTCGAGCTAAAATTAACCCTAGTTTTCTACACTTAACGTATAAAAACTGTTAGAAGTAATGAAGCTAGATTAAAATGATGTAAGAAAGATATGATTGTAAGACTATGCGCCAATTTTTAAAAGAATCGTACAAGCACCTCACCTTGGCAGAAGTTGGAGAAAATTTAGATGGAAAAAATGATGGTTTTTGGGCCAAATCACGCAAATTCGACTTTGAAGCTCTGTAAAAACCAAACCTCCTGTCCGATTTTGGTGTAGTTAGTTTTATTTTATAGGTAAATTTGTTGGCTAATAATCATTTTTTTCACTATTCTAGCTGGTCTAGCTTTGGAGATATTAGGCTTTAAGCCGTTCAGGAAAATTATTTTTTCAAAATTTTTTAAATGCCTGTGGCAGCTAAAGGGTTAAGCTGAGGGGGGTATGTTCCATACAACTTTTTTGCTGGAAATCACATGAGGAATCACAATCCGGTGCGTTTATGCGGCAGTTTCCGGACACCCTGTATACATATTAACTTTGTCATGAAGTTTGCAACGCACAGAAGGAAGCACTTCCGTTTATATAAAGTATGTATATATATTGATTGATTGATCAGTGTGACGAGAGAAATCGATTGAGCGATGTCCGTCTGTCTGTCTGTCTGTCCGTCTGTTGCAATGCAAACTAGTCCCTCAGTTTTCAAGCTATCGGGCTGACATTTTGTATGCAAGTTTCTTTTTAGTGTACAATGTATATATGTCGGAATATATGAAATCCGACCATGGCGTCATGGGCCTGCCATAGAAACCAACCCCTGATGATTGAGTTCTTTAAAAAAAAAAAAACTTTTTTATTTATGTACCAATCTTAACCAAACTTTACCCAAGTGTGTTCCTAGTAAAGCCTCAGAACATGTCTACGAACGGATGGAATCGGAACATCACGTCATAGGGCTGCCATACAATCCAACCACTGAAAAATAAGTTCTTCTAAGAAAAACTTTTTTCTTTTAAATTCGACCTCAACCCTTAACCAACTGTATCCAAATGTGTTCCTAGTAAAGCCTCAAACCTGTGTATTCCCCACAACTCGCACTGTCGCAGTTGCGATAATGCATAAATGAAAGAGAAACTCTGTTTCAGTTCCAATGCGAATGCCCAGGTCTCGCCAGATCCCGTTCCAAACGTTGGGATGTGCGCTTCATTGCCGCCTAGAGGATGCGTCCGAGGCGAAAATAGGGGAGCTGCTTCACTTCCTAAATCTCTCTAAATGGCTCTAGGTGCGTCTCCACGCTCAAAATTATGTTTCCTGTAACCTCCATCCTAAGTAGAGTTCTGTGATCTCAAATCGGCACTTTTCGTGCTAATTGGGCTTTTGGCATGTCTCGCCTTTAGCCACCACTTTTACCGACAAAAGCCTAAAACCATATCTAGGAACGGATGAATTCGGAACACTACGTCATAGGGCATCATAAATTAAATACAGACCAACCCCTGAAAATTAGGTTCTTCTAAGAAA
This sequence comes from Microchrysa polita, assembly GCA_949715475.1. Classification (NCBI taxonomy): domain Eukaryota; kingdom Metazoa; phylum Arthropoda; class Insecta; order Diptera; family Stratiomyidae; genus Microchrysa; species Microchrysa polita. Next base: position 83,843,685 of record OX454418.1, on the reverse strand, counting down.
AACTGTTTTCTTTATGAATCAATTTCGACCAAACTTCATCCAAGTATGTTCATAGTAGAGCCTCAAAACATATCCAGGAACGGATGGAATCGGAATTTTACGTTTTAGGGGTGTCATACAAACCAACTCCCAAATATTAGGTTCTTGTATGAATTTTTTTCCTTTTTGGATCTAAACCAAAATTTATCCAAGGGTGTTCCTGGCTTATCCTCAGGGCATTCAGGAACATATGGAATCGGAACATGTCATAGGGCTGCGGTAGAAATTATTTACCAAAGGAAGCTTAAGCTTCATTTAAATGTGAAGAGTATTCAAATTCGGCCGCACCCGAAATTAGCCTCGGTCTCATTTAAATTAAATTTCTGAAATCATACTTTATAAATTCTACACCTCTAAAATTCCAATTATTTTTAGGGCAGATAACTCGTACATCTTATCTAGTGGTAAGTCTTATCGTATATACAAGACGCACACCATGATTTTTTTCTATTTTGTGTATAGAATCATTACGCCATTCCTTCCGATTGCGTAACCAAAATATGGCGTAGCTGGGCAAAGTAAACCAACATTCATACAATGTATGTACAACCTTTCGAAAAATGGTGTGCGTCTCGTCTATACGATATAATACTAACCAACCGAACTGACGGGCACTACATAAGATGTACGAGTTATAGGCCTAAGTCAACCAAGTAATCCTCAGTTATTGAATATCTTTCTAACTGAAAATTGAACCAGTTTACAAAAAAAAAATGGGAAAATTTCGAAAAACTGACAAACTAACTTTGTTTTTTGGAAAAATTTCGAAAAATTTAAAAACTTACTTTTTTTTTTTAATTTGGAATAACTTGGAAAAATTTCAAAATTTGTATCCTGTTTTATTTCTTATCCATGAAAACCTTTTTTTTTTTAATTTGTATCCCAACATTTTCATTGCCATAGCCATCGCCTAAAGTCATGTTATCCCGCATTCGTCTTTATTCTCAAAGAAGAACAATAGAGGATTTAACACTCATTCCTGCATTTCAATAAATATGCAAATGTGTCTTATGAAATTTTTGCATTCGAAAGTCGTAAACTTCAAATTTTTCATTTGTCTGGCAATTAAAGTTTCATTACAATAAATTAAATACGCGAGTTTTCAAACAAAGCCCAATACCAACCAGCGTAAATTTAAGAGTTTTGTCACGTTTTACGCGCAACTGATGATGATGATGAGCATATAAGGAGAGAAGGGTTTATTCATCCGAAATAAATTAATTATAGCGCTAAACGGGCCGTAATCATATCTTTGGGTCATTGAATTTGTATGAAGAAGTGAATACAGCCTATTTTTATTGATTGACACGTGCTCAAAGGATCCTGCGTTGGGTGTGAGGATTATGGAAATTGGGATGACGCATCATCGATAGACAGGTAAAAGTAATGTGGGACGGCATATAAAAGAGGGAGAATGTTTCTTAGCAGATGAATAATTTTGGGTTTGCATATTGATACATATACAAATGAACAGACATAAGTATGTGTGCGTAATTTTTGTGCGTAATTTTTATGCGTAATAATTTAGCATGGTTGTCGCATTTACTTATGGTCATCCAATTGGGAAGCAACTGCATATTTTCTATTTTGTTTGGAATGTAAAACGTAAAATGTATGCACGCACGTTTGTATTTTCAATACAATTTCTTATCTATGCAATTTTTGAAACGCTATCATATCCTTGAGTTACCACAATGGAGGAAGGATCTAATGCAAACAGATATGCACTTCAAACGTTATCGAAATAACCATAAATACAAAACTAAGGAACAATTGAATAAACCTTAACATTTTGAAAAAGACGCCCATTTTTTGTTGTAAACTTGAGCACGATCAAATATACAAATATTTGTTGTTTGCTGATACCATCTGCTCTTGATATCCACGGAAAAAAAGGTCATTATAACTGTATGAAAAACTGACGGGAAGATAACACATGCAGGCAGTCAAAATGCATACAAGCTGCAGTAAATGTTTTATTATAAAAAGAAGGACCATATGAGGGATATGTAAATATAAATATGTTTAGCATACAAATGATCCTGTTCTCGCGGTTGTCATGTAGTATTCAATTGATTTGATCGATTATTATGTATGTGTATATGTGACATATCAAATGTGATACTGATAATTTCAAGAACATTATTTTATGTATGTAATTTATTTTATTGTTGTTTATATAGCGTTGTGTTACCCAAAATCGATAATTTGTATTGATTACTGTCTTGTTAATAGCAAGGTTTATGCAAAAGTCCAGCTTTTTAAAAAAATTTCAGCAGTAAAGAATTCTGTCCACTTAATTTCTTGAATTAAAACTAAAATAGTCGTACACTCATATATTGATATGATGTTTTATCTCCGTGAAATTGAAATTAACGTCGTTTTAATTTTGTTTTTGTTTCCTTGCTTATTTACACCTTCACCACCTAGGGCAATTTAAATTAAAAATTAGCACTACAATCGGTTACAGAGAGTGGAAGGTACGCACTTCACTTATGGACCACTTCAAATATACGAGTATAAGTGCAAAAATGAACTCAATGATAATCATGGTGTAAAAATATGAAACGTACGAGGGTCGTTTCCTGAATTTATTTTTTTAAGAGAAAAATAAATTGAATTGAAGTTGAAATCAAATTAATTTTTAAATTTTCCTCGGCTATTCCGAGCATTTTTTTATCAAAATAAGTTGGATCAATTGTCATCTTTATGCGCCTAAGGGGTAATGAGAGGTAAATTGTCGGACGCATCGATCGCGTGTGGTATGAAAACGATAAAATCCACCGAGCAAGTGACAATTAAATTACATAATATCATGTAGGGGAATTGCAAACTGATTGTGGTGCTAGAAATTGGTGCATATCGTTGTACATAAATAGCTTTGCTGTGTTATATGGTTTCTGTTTATTATCAATCACCAATTATTGATAACTAAGTGAGATCAGACTTCCCAGTTGCATCTCGTTGGACAAAGTTAATACAATAACGAGACCGAGGCTAATTTCGGGCGCGGCCGAAATTTGGATTCCCTTCGCCCCCCTCGGTCTAAAAGTTTTTTCGGGCGTACCTATGACTACTGTTCAGTCCTCCCCGCTTCCATGCTTTTGAATTTTCTCATAAGTGCCGTGGCGAAGATTTATTGGGCGAAGCGGGACGTGGTTTCTTATAAGAACCAAAAAAAAAAGAGGAAGGAGGTTGTAGGGCAGCCCTATGGCCTTCCCATCAATTTTTACGTATGTTTGTGGCATCAATTAAGACCCATTTGGTTCAGATTGGTGGACAAATCAAAAAGGTTTTCTTCGAAGAACCTAATTTGGGGGTTGGGTTTATATGCCAGCCCCATGACCCCATGGTCCGATATAATTCATTTTTCCATATGTTTTGTACCATCACTAAAAATACATTTCCATGAGGCTTAGTTAAAATTTGTGTCCAAATAAAAAAGTAGTTTTTAGAAGAACCTAATTTTGGGGGTCAAGTTTGTATGGCAGCCCCACGACCCCATAGTCCGATTTCACGTTTGTTATGTGGTATCAATAGAAATATAATTTTCTGAGGTTTGATTGAAATTGGTGTGCAAATAAAAACGTTTTTCTTAGAAAAATTTGATTTGGGGGCTAGGTTTGTATGGTAGCCCCATGACCACATGGTCCGACTCCATCTATTTATACATATGTTTTGTGTCATCAATAGAAACACATTTGTGTGAAGTTTGGTTGAAATTGGTGTATAAATAAAAAAAATTCTTAGAAGAACTTAATTTGGGGAGCTAGGTTTCTATGACAGCCCCATAACACCATGGTCCGATTTGGTCCGTTTTTACATATGTTTTGTGGTATTACTAGAAACACATTTGTGCGAAATTTGATTGAAATCGATGAGAAAATTAAAAAGTTTTTCTTAGAAGAACATAATTTGGGGGAATAGGTGTGTATGGCAGCCCCACGACCCCATTGTCCGATTTGGTCGATTTTTACACGTATTGTGTGTTACCAATTAAAACACATTTGTGTGAAATTTAATTGAAATTGGTGCATAAATAAAAAAGTTTTTCTAAGAAGAACCTAAATTTGGGGGGTAGGTTTGTATGGCAGCCCCACGACCCCCTTGTCGGATTTTAGCGATTCAAACATACAAACTGCCTGCAACAAAAAGAAGCATGTGTGCAAAATTTCAGCTCCATAGCTTTTAAACTGGCCGAGCAAAACGCGTCGCAACAGACAGACGGACAGACGGACAGACGGACATCGTCCAATCGACTCAGCTCGTCACGCTGATCATATATATACATATTTTATATGGTCGGAGATGCTTCCTTCAATGCGTTACAAACTTCATGACAAAGTTAATATACCCTTTACGCTTAATAAGCGAAGGGTATAAAAAAAGGCTCTATAGGACTAATAGAAAGTGGGTCCCAATTATTTTAGACTAAACACGCTATAGTCTGCAGATGTTAATAAAAAAAGAGAGTCATGCCAAAAATCGTCTGCTTGGCACCCAACTTCAGACGGGTTCTATACAAAATCCACAAAGTCAAAATCCACAAGTCAAAATCCAAAAATCATAATCCATAAAGACAAAATCCATAAAGTCAAAATCCACAAAGTCAAAATCCATGAAGACAACATCCATAAATTTGTGTATGAAGAGAGCCATAATGCTTATTGCGTGGGCTCCGAAACGGTGATGTCAGTGCGCGTTTTGTTTTTTTTTTTTTTTAAATAATTATGAAATGGTCCAAAATGTTAATTTCCAGTGGCGGAGCTTGAGAAAGTTCAGCGTTTTTTTTTAAGTTAAAAACCAGAGGTTAGAGCGAGTGGTGATGGGGAGATTGGAATTTTCGTTTCCCGGAAGGTGATTAAGATGCTTCTACTGTATATTCGTAGCGTTTGATCAATGATCAGCAAAAAAACTGGTCCGGACACTTAGAATATTAGTTTTATACTTAAATACCACCAATTTAGCCAAAAAAAACGATTCAAAATAGGTAGTCATTCCATGCAGAACAGGGGGAGCTAAATATTGAATTTTTTTGGCTTTAAAAAACACTGAATTTTTCCAAGGAACCTTTTATGAAAAAACCTAAAGTTTTAGATTGATTTTCAGAAAAGTTGCTTAACTAGACAATTACCAAACCCCGGAGCATATGCGCTCTACCTGTAGACACGGAGAAGGATGCACCCGGAGCATATGCGCTTTAGCTGTCTTTACCTGAAGCGCTTATGGTCCGGGTGCATTCCTCTCCGTGTCATCGGCTAAATCGTGTATGCCACGGATGAATCCTTTTCCGTGTCTTCAGCTATATGCGCGTTAGCTCCGGGATTTGGTAATTGTCTAGTTAACGTAATAGCGTACATAAATATTATCAATAGTCATTTGTGATTAGCAATCTGATGTAAATTTGAATTTATGGATTTCGTCTTTTTGGATTTTGACTTTGTGAATTATGACTTTATGGATTTTGTCTTTGTGGATTTTGACTTTGTGGATTTTGACTTTGTGGGTTTTTCATTTTTTTTTGGATTTTGTCTTTTTGAATTTTGTATTTTTGGATTTTATATAGAATCCCTTCAGAGTGCCCAACAACAAACCAATATTCATTATTTGAGGATGACTTCGCCCCTGCTGCTGAAATATACATAGTTGATGGCGCTGCATATCATCTAACTCAGTGGTTCCCAACTCAGAAACGTCTGCGGACCACTTAGCCTCAAAATGGATCTCGGCGGACCAGCATTCAATCATGATAAAACAAATTAATGTCTCCATTTTTTTGTCGAGGTCTGGCATGGATATGACATTATTTGTGACCAAAACCAAAAACGACAATGTCTTGTACACTAATTTGAAAAACCTAAGAGGACTCGTTTCCAAATTTTTTTTTTCCGAACAAAATTTTACCTGCATTGTTCAGCCGAACAACTGCTGAAAATCACTAAATGAAAGGATTAAAATCGAACAGAATAACGCAGGCTTCGAGTCAACTTTGCTAAAACGACAAAACGTTCTCCCCGCTCCGGACAGCACAATCTGTCAAGAGCGCAATCCGTTTTGCCATTATACGCGCACTTTTCGGGACACACTTTTCTGGGCTTGCTAGGCAAGAAAAAGCCTTCGGGTTAACGGTTGAAACTCGTTTATAAGGGTCGTTAATTTTTTTTCACTATGCAAAACACACAAACCTGTTCCGTTCTTCACTCCGCAAGACCCTTCCATTAACAGAAAATGCCTAGTCTTTTCCTCCATGATCGACAGCACCTGACTCACTTCATAAACGCTAGTCAGCAACAATGGCCACCTCCCGCCATTCACAATAGCTTCCCATAATGAGATTTTGGTAGCTTAGTGAGTAGAGACACTCTTCCGTTGAATTGCCGGAGGTCCTACTGTGACCATAATATTTTTGTGTTGTCTTTCGAAAAATGCTCCTACGAGAGCCTGCCAATTTTTTAATTCGGGCGGGGCTGTTATGAAAATCAATAGTTTAAATTAATCAAATTATTTTGCGAATTTGAAATTTTGGAAATTTTACCCCTAAGTTCGTGGCTAAAGGGTGCCATTTCATGTTCATGTAGCAGTGAATCGTCAGAAATGTGTTTGGTTTGCGGTTCAAATTATAAAAAAAAACATAAAAGAATGTATTCTACTTAAAAAAATGTTCGCCCGCCATTGGTTTCCAAACCAATATGTGGCCCGTGTAAAAATTATTTTGGACACCCTCTGTTCTGCAAGCATGCCACGTAGGTGTATGTACATTCAATCGCATGAAAATTACTTCAGGGTGCTTTTACACGTTAACTGTCTGACCGGTTTTCACCCAAACTACCGCCACGTCTGGCATCCGAAAACCCATACATTTATGAGTCGCATGTGACTCATAGACGTGAACGAGGAGGAATGCTGTGTGGACATGTGACTCAAAGACAGTGAAGATGTTAAGACGAAATATAGAAATACTCGTGTCGTCGTCCCGTCTGTCTGTTTTGTTTGTGTCAACACTTGCCTCACTAGCTGAGATTTTTCTCGCACAGGAATAGGTGTCTTTTGTTAGTTAGGTATCCACTACATAAACGATATAGCTCCGTCTTTAGACTCAGATTTGTTACAGTGTTCACCACGAAAATCTTTTAAATTTTTGCAAGCGAGTTCCAATTTTGATAATTAAAATAATTTCGGAATTGAGCTATAGGCAACGAACCTAAGCAGTCAATCGCCTTCCCATAATCACAGACCTAGTAACAAAGTATTAACTGGATAATCTGTTACATGATAATGAGAGCGCGTGTTTAGCATGCGACTTTAATTAGTCACAACAAAATATAACTTTGTTTGTTGTAAGAAGTATCCAGAGTCTCTTCGCGGACCACCTACGAGTCTCTCACGGATCACCCCCGGTCCGCGGACCACCTATTGGGAAACAGTGATTCTAACTAAAACATCCATATTCATTCTTTCGGAAAGGGAAAATAATGTTGGAAAACCTGGACCTATTCCATCCACACCAAACCGTAAATGTCGAATGGAAGGTGAACCACAGAAGTATGTCCAACCGTAAAAGTTTAGAAGGTACAAAATAAAATCCTCTAAAAAATGTGGCTAAATATTTTAATTTCTGTCCAGGGGCGCCCCACTAAGTAAATCCAGACCTGTAAGACATCAGTTCAGACTAGCGCCTATTTCACCGGTAAAACAATTGAATTGATGGTCATATGGCCCCTTAGACCTGATTAAAAACCCAACGTTTTTTTACCCATTCATAAAGACTGTGTTGTAAACGTTTTCCTAGGTCCGAAACATCTGGGGGTGTCGCAATCAGACCAGAAAAAGTCCTTCGAATATTGGTTTGAACGCATGCTAAAGTGGATAAATGTTTATGAAGAATATTGAGAAAAAAAAAACAGTAAAACCATTTTAAATAAGAACGAAATGCGTTTTCATACTCTCAAAGAAACTTATGTAGTGACCTACGTAAGTGAAAAATGAGCTCAATGATCATCATGATTTAACACGATAAAACATATATTTGTAATGTATCAATTGCGTTGATGTTTAGCAAAAAATCAAGCTTCTTAGGTCGCACACACACAGAGAACCCATAGATTCCGAATCCAACAAAACTCCATATAAAAAACGACAGCTGGGCAAGTTTTTATACCCTATACCCATAAGATGGTATATTGTTTTTGTTACGCCGATATTATGTAACATCTCAAAGGAGCCACCGGAGGTATGGCAAAGTTATAAATGATCAGGGTCGGTCCCTGAATCGAATAAGCCATGTCTGTCTGTCTGTCTGTCCGTGTGTCTGTCTGTTAGCACGATAACTCCCGAAATAATGAAGCTAGCGGTTTGAAATTTTGGTCAAATGTTTGTTTTGCCAAAATCTTGGACGGTATTGAAAATGGGGCAAATCGGACCACGGGTTCCCCTACCTCCCATACAAACTACCCCTCCTTGATATTTTAATTCGGCCATAACTTTCGGTAGAATATCGCTATCGACTTGGAATTTTGATCAATGTCTCATTCTGACATATACTTTGAGTTGATGGAAAATGGAGTAGGTCCGACTACCCCTACCCCTACTTCCCCTACAAAGTTATATTCAGCCATATCTTTTGATAGAATGTCACGAAAAACTTCAAATTAGTATCAAATGGTAGCCATTGGATGTCTTGACAAGGTAATAAAGATGTGTCAGGTCCGAACCATCTACCCCTCCCTCCCCCACAAAAAATATGAAATTGAATATTTTGGGTTTTGCGTGCCTTCTAGGTCTGTACATGGGTATAGGGTATACACTCATCGTGCTATTCGCACGATTAGAACTCGGTCTCGTTTTATATGGAGTTTCGTTGGATTCGGAATCCATGGATTCTCTGTGTGCGTGCGACCTTATATTTCATATAAGATTTATTGGTTGGGTATAGGCCTGTTCCAAAAACCGGGATCCCGGTACAAAACCGGTGTTCACTTGGTACCGGACCCGATATTCTAAAGTACCGATATCCCGGTTTTTTGGTACCGAGTTAAAAAAAACCGACCGACGAGTCGGTTTTTTGGTACCGAGTTAAAAAGAACGATTCATTTCAACCATGAGCCGGTTTTTTTCAGGTTTTTTGGTACCGGTACTCAAAAAAACCGGCTTATGGTTAAAAAAAACCGTCGGTACTGAAAAAAACCTGAGTCGGTTTTTAACCCGGTACTAAAAAAAACCGGCTTATGGTTAGAAAAACCGTCGGTACTGAAAAAAAAACCTGAGTCAGGGAAACCGCTTGTGGTACCGGGTATTGAAAAAAACCGAAACCCGGTACTGAAATCTCGGTACCGAACAGGCCTAGTTGGGTATACTAAGCCTACAAGTGAAGCTGTTCTGGATACTATCATAATCATCAGGAGCAGACAATTCGAAACTTTTTAAGGTGGTAGATGGATACGAAATTCAATCCTGTGTATAATTTTCATTCAAATTTATATTTTTTCCTCAGTTTTATCGTACTAATGGGAAATCTCTAAATTTTCTGGGCCCTAACCAACCGTCAATTTGCTAAATCTTTTAAGTATCTTTCACCACTTCACCTAGTCCACTTCCAATAATTGTGAATGCTCCAAATACTCCACAAGTATACAGTCTCCAATTTGACCATAAATAAATTTCCATACCATTACAATATGTAATACTAAATTCATTTTATGGCAACAACAATAGGCACGATGCTGACACCTAAGCACAAAGAAGACCTCTTTAAATGTTAAAAGCTTGTTGTTACACAGACGTCGTTGTCGTCTTCGCGGTCGTTCATTGTTATTACACGCTTTACTAAGGCTCCCAAGCCGCCAACAAATTGCTTAAATAAATTATCCGAAATCATACTCGAGACGAAGAGATTTTACGGATTTTACTGTAGCTCTTCGGCTTGGGCGTTTAATTTTCTTTTACATTTTTCATAAGTGCGACCGTCCAAGTGGCATGCTGTTGTAAATCGTAAAATAAACAGAATCGCAGCATCTCCTTCCTTCACGCGACTACCGCTCTACCGGGTCTAGTATGATGATGAAAGTTATAAAAGGAGCACCAGATCCAGAACACGCCTGCTTGCATCAATATACATAAGTCTAGAAGAGGGTGGCACGGTTGGTACAGTACAGTTCGGGGTCTATGAACCCCTGTCCTTGCTATATTATATATATACTTCTTCTTGTAATTTTACACAAACGGAACAGTTGCACAAGCGTCCCGTTTGTTTTGTTACATCCACTTCACAGCTGAACACTTTTAGCTTTTCACTTGGCATGGTACGAACGCATCCTGTTAACAGGATTTGAGTTCACGTTTCCTTTTTTCAATGAGATAAATACGCATGCTAGGTCGACGTCCTTGATGAAAGATTTTGTAAAAGCAACTAGAGTGCAATACATTTTCCATGAAATACGCACTCCTGTGATTTAGATACACTTTTTTGACTCCCAAAAATTCACTTCAGGACATACACGACACTGTTCTTTATTATCGAGCACTCATATACACGTATTACGTCCTCCATGGTACGTAACAAATACGTTCCACGACGCGTGCTTGCCGGTCACAAACGACGGAACGCGACACTCTCACTTCTTCGGCCGGCAATCAACTGATACCATGGTGCAGTGTGTGGCTGATGGAAAGGCCATTGATGACGATGAACGACTTTGCCATGCGAATGCCACCCACTGGATTGCATTGTACAAGATGCAAGGCCGGCAACACCGGTGAAATTGTCCCGTGAAACGGTCGAGGGATACGTAGTGATGCGAATAGGATTATGTACATTTGTCAGAGGATGGTTGGTATGAGATAGCGTGCAACCTACGTGAGTACACCGAATGGACCATGCTATCATCTCGATTGGGGGATGAATTATTATGGTGTTGCTACCATGGATATTTTTAAAATGTGGATTTTGTACTACGCTATTCTTGTTTTAATAAAATTACTGTTTTTTTAGCGACAGAATTTCGAATCAGATTTCTGCTAATAATTATGTACTCTAAATATGGTGGTACTCAAAAATCAATTAATGACTACTCAAATCAATTAATAAAAGTTAAATTATTCCAGGGTATTCAAAACCTTCCCGCAGATAGAGAAAACACAAACAAACTCCTAGTAGAAAGCACCCTGTAGATACCATTCAATACCTACGATTCCTTTGGTACCTCTGCAAGCAAGATTTTGGCGCTTCTGAAATAGTTCTTTGCTATACAGCGTTTATATGTATACATAGTTGGTAAACTGCTTTCTGTGAATATTATGTTAATGTTGCTTTAAAAACTTGGGAGTTGTTAGGTTCGTGAAATTTTTTACATTGTATCAGGGGAGTAGCCAGGATTTTGTTTCGGGAGGGGTCCAATTATTTCAAATTTATTGTCACCATTTTGTTGGAAACGATTTTCAGTCTTAAAAATTCGTTATTGGGGTTGTTGTAGCGGTGCACATACACAACCCTCCTGCATCGAACTTTCAAGGCTCTTGTCAAGGAGGAATATTTTGGCAACTATTGGTCGTTTCTTTTGAAGAAATGGGTGTGGTCCGCCCTGAAGAGGCTTGCAACTCCCGTGTGGCAGCGAGGCTGCTATCGGCCAGTAGGAACAAAATTCGATGAGTTACTCTGTGTTTGTTGATTGATTAATTTAGCACTGTGCAAGGGCTCCTATACACAGTCATATTTGGTCATATTTCTATTATAATATGCTTAAGCCTACTTGATTTCGCTTACTGCATGTCTAAAAATTTATACTGAATGAATCGAGTAGGCTTATGACATACATATTATAATAGAAATATGACTGTGTAATGGAGGTCTAAGCGGATAGGCGACGTCACTTTCAGGTTCGTAGCCATTCCAGGTTTAGCGTTAGACCAGTGGTTCTTAACCTTTTGCAGATGAGGGACCACTTGATCAAACTCGTTAGTTGTTGCGGACCGCCAAATTGCAATTGTGATAAGAACGATTCAAATCATGAAATCTTGTAACGAAGACTACTTCTTGCGGTGACCGTACTGCACCTGGTAATATCAATAGGGAAACTAATAGAATTCATTCAATTTACCTTTGGAACAGTTGACGTTTTCTATAAGAAAAATGTGGAAATAACGCCAAACGGATATTGTTGCTTTTAAGATCATGCAGTAAAAGTCGACTGATGGAGATAATCTTGTAAAGGACTCTGGGTGTTATTTTGCTAAGTCTGAACGAATTTCAAAACCTCATTAATTTTCGTTTTCATCCATAGATGGCTCATAATTTTTGAATCCAGTTTTGTTTATCAGATTATGAAGTCCTTCCTTACAGGAAGAACAACAATTTTTACATTTTTAAATATGGCATTGCTGGTTCATGTTGTACCAACAGAAACCTGTATTTGCCACCGAAGATCAATAATAGCTTAATTATCTTAATTCACCAATGCAAATTACCATTATGGTCTGGCCGGAAAATAATAGGTTTTCAAAAAATTCATCGCCTTAGACACCTGAACAGTTTACCTACAATTATAACAACCCTCAAGTCTATAAAAAACGTAGCTACTGCACATAAAGTGAACATTCCTATCAAGCTCGTTCGTCACCTAAAAAAGAAGCATATAAAACAAATTTTGGCGGTATTTCATTTCGTAATAAGCTACACTCACATTTCTTTTTGCGACCAATACAATACATTACACTTAATATCTTACACAGTGCACAACGGTCAATTTCTCAATGAAAACAGGTTGTCCTGCTCAATCAAAACGGACTCCCATCGGCTTCCAACATTCAAGTTTCTGTTAAAAAGTTAAGATTGAGCTGCGTAAAATTCGAGAATTGTCGCATCGAATTTTGAGAGAACCACAGCAAAGGCTTCGCGGACCACCTACGGTCGCCTCAGGGACCACCAGTGGTCCGCGGACCACCGGTTAAGAACCGTTGCGTTAGACGATACAAAAATATCTTTTACTAAAGTGATCATGGTGTTAAAAGAGAGAAACAATTTTTCCAGGTTGTGTTAAGAGCCTCAAACTGAAGGTTTTCGGTAAGATCCAGTTAGCGTGTTTTCGCGAATACGGTTTATTGTCAGAATTAAAATAAAAACCATTAATAATAATAAGGTGAATTATCGATTGTGGTTGCAGGTTTTGTCCATTTGGACTATTACTTTATATGTTGTTAGCCAAAAACCTACCCATAGACGTGACTCATTTAAGGGCACAGCTCGTCGATAAGACCATAATATGCCGCCGTCATTATTTAATAGCCCTCTAAATTCGGACGGTGATGAGGCCGATCTCCTCTACACTTGTTTATTTGTAAGGAAAGAATTGAATATGAGCAGCAATAAAGGTTAGATAAAAGCACCCTCTCTAGTTCCTGTTAATCCCTTGTGGGACATAGGGCATTAACTACGCCTACTTTCCACCTCGTTCTGTTCTGTGCGATCTTCTTTAGGTCTAAAGATTGTTTGTTTAATAAAGCAGCCTCGCTATTAACCGATTTTCTCCACGTGTTTCTTGGTCTTCCAACACGGCGCGGCGTCTTGCATTGGCTCCTTGTGAGTTCCAATCTAGGGCCTGCTTTGCAATATTTGTTGGCAATATTCGTTTGCCACTTTCGCCTTTTGACAGAAGTGCCTATCCAATTCAGGACTGTGATACGAAGGAGACCAGCATAAATATATATAAATAATCTCCAGCCATAGCGGATTTGTAGGACGCGCGTAGACACTGTTTTACGAAAGTTTGTAGCTTAGTTGTTATCTCACTACTTGCTACCTTCCAAGTTGACCAGCCATACAGAAGCACAGATTTTACATTTGCATTAAAGATTCGGATTTTGGTTCGCCTGGAAATGTTTTTATTTTGCCAGAAGGGAGTCAAAGTGAAGAAGGTTGGCCCAAGCCTTGTTGATACGCGATTGCACATCAGCGTCCGCGCCGCTATCTGCTGTGACTATATGCTTCCGAGGTAGCAGAATTTGTCAACTTTATCGACTGTCTGGCCCGAAATACAAATTCCGCTTTGTACCCCTGGAGAGCTTTATCTGGTATGCCAATCCTACGAAAAGCTCTCCAGATATACTCTCGATCAACACTATCGAAGGCCTTCTCGAAATCAATGAACATTGGGTGTAATGCGGACTTCATTCGGCGGATTGTTCAATAATATTTCGGAAAGTGTTTATATGGTCGCTACATGAAAAACCCTCACGAAAGCCAGCTTAAGGTGCGATCAACATCATCCTTAATACGGTTCAAAATAATTTTAGCCATCAGCTTGGAGACAGCTGGAAGTAGGCAAATCTCACGCCAATTATTACAATCCTTAATGTTACCCTTTTTCGGAATTTTAATAATTACGCCCTTTTTCCATTCGACTGGAAGAGTTTCGGTTTCCCAACACTCTCCGATGAGGCGAAGGAGAATATCCGCTGTAGCATACGAATCCGCTTAAAATAATTCAACCGGAATTCCATCTATCCTCGGGGCCTTACCGGCGTCCATAGAATCGATAAACTGCTTTAATTCCGTCTTAGATGGTGGTCTGGAATTAATACTGGCTACTGCAGGGATGTCTTCTTCTGCCGATGAAGATGCAGTGGCAAGCCTAAAGCGGTTGTTCAGGACCTCAAAAAAGTGATTTTTTTCTCTGAAGCTGCTGTTCTTCGGTAACAAGCAATAACCCTTCTTTATTTTTCACAGGCCGGTCTCCTACCTCAATCCAATCGTCTCACAGTCGCTTCTCCAAACGAAATGAAAGAATCCTTTAGAAAATTCAATCTATCTTCAATTGTAGTATTCTCAAGAAATGTTGCTGCACTAGCTTTTTCGTGCAAAGCACATTTTTTAGTTATTGCACATTAAAACGTGGCAAGATCCGTGCGTTAGGAGATCTTTGGATCGCTGCCGTTCGTAAGCGAAATTTCGCGATTACAAGATGTTGGACGCTGACAACATCAGCCCCACGTTTCGACCTGCCGTCTAAGAAGGCAGTTTCTCATATCTTTGAAACAGCAATATGGTCATTTTGGTTTTCTGTTCTGTCATCAGTCATAAGTTGTTAGGTGACAGTGTTTATGCTTGAGCAAGGTTCCGCTAATGACTAGTTGTCTAGAGTTACAGATTTCCACGAACATTCCGCCATTGTTGTTCCTGTCGCCAAGCACGTGATTGCCCATAAGGTGTTCCAAGCCTAAGTGATCAGTGCCGACTTTTGCATTGAGATCCCCAATAATAATTTTGCTGATTAATCTGCAGGTTCATTCGGTGCGTAGCACTGAATAATTGTGATGTTTCGTACTCTGTATTTGAATCTGGCTGTGTAATACGATCGGGAATAGGATTCCAGTTGATTAGGGATTGGCGTACATTCCTAGTCAACAGGATACCGACGCCCGCTGGCTGAGGTGTATTATCGTAGCCGCTAAGCTTTTAGGCAAAATGACAATATTTCCAATTTCTTTTCTGATTAAGTTTTATTTTCTACACAAAGTGTTAGTAGTGTTCCCGTGGTCTCTTCTCTATACTCTTTTTCTGCCCTAACTCGTTGAGGGCATGATGCGTTGATAACTACCGTCAACATTTCAACGACACGTCTATATGTACTAATGAATCGAAAATAGTATTCTAAATCGATTCAATTGTTAAATTTATTGCCATTTAGGTGAATGAGTAATGATACCTAAACACACAGTCTAATGAAAAAATCTGAAAATTATCACGAACATTTTGATTATTTTTGAAAACATTTCGGGATGGATGCCGACCCCATGGACCCCCTACCCCCTCTGACTACGTCCCTGCATTGTGTGTAAGTATATTTATGTATTTCCATGGCGGGCCGCATAAAGCAGTAAAGTGGGCCCAAGCGGGCCGCATGCCGCCCGCGAGTTTGACACGTCTGTACTATCAGTATGTCTGTCAGGCCACACAGGTTTATAGAAGATACTCTAAGACTGTGGTGTACGTATCACACTATACTTTGCATGAGCTGCTGGATGCTGTATTCGCTGTAGCTGGAATGATGCCAATGGATGTCTGGTATAGAGGACAAAACTAACAGTCTATACCCCGGGCCCAACGAGGCATTAATTGGCAATTCTGTAGTTCGGAGAAGTATCGGGTGGTTGGAGTCCCTGAGAATATGTGGCAACCCAGAGAAAAATTTCGCTTCTACAGGTCGATGCACGCACACTATAATCCCCAATATATAGCGAATTGATATGGCGACAGCTAATTACAGACGTTTCTAGAAAGTATCTAACACAGACAGGTAGTTTCAGGGACCCACGGCGACGGAAGGCATTTCTTGTTTATATAGCTTAACACAGTGGCTGTTATCCAAAAATCCTTACATTTATAAGTCATTCATATGTGAAGATGAACAAGGAGGACCGATAAAACCTCAAAATGTTATTACCAGTTTTTTTTTGTTTACAAATTCTCCCATATTTTACTGAAGCTAATACTTTTTATTGATCTATTAAATTTTATTGATTAACTACCTAATTATTTAATAATCACCATATTTTGCATATTTTCAAAATACACTTTAACAACATTTAATTAATTCTTTCATATCTAAAATGTTCGTAGTATTTTCATTATCCAACACTTTGCGTGTGCCATGTGCTCCAATGGCGCATCGATTATAAATTTTCATAGCTATGCTATATGCTCTTCGTGAAATACGCAAAGCATCCATTGCCATGGCAACAGCATCGACGTAAACACAAAAACCACTGTGACAAGTTTCCCTTTCAAACAACGCACTGACTTGTTGTTCCACTGTATTCAATACATTGCCAAACTTTCGTCCTGCTTTCATTATACACACCTACAGCAGTCCCACTCTTAAATCGAAAAACATTCTCGTCGCAGCCGACAAAGCAGCCGGTTGTAATGTCAGCGTGGTAGGCAAACATTACCATGTGAAAGGAAGCCAATATGGAACTTTGCGGACACAATCTGTGAATAAGGGTGTCCCATTATTATGAAAGAGTAAATGCAAGTTTTAACAAACGCCAACCGATGCTGGAGTCCATACTCCCATTGATAAACATCGAATGGGTCTTAACGACCTGACGCTAGTCTATACGTATACCTGAGTTCTAATTAAACCTCGTGGGAATGGGAACTACAGAAATTGTAAAGCTGTTCTACGGCCTAGCCACCCCATGAAAATATTAGATTCGTGAATATAGCCGAGCATACCATACCATACCATACCGTTGCTAAGCCATCCTGTGGTTGCCTCGAGATGAACGGACACATTAACGAGTCCATTATACACCAAACATCCCCTCCATACCACTCAATGCTTTAAACATCGTTGAATTTAATGCTAAACGTTGTCCAAAGGATCAACTAATAAATCTACGGTATATGCATAGGGGATGCCGGCACACTTTCCGGTAGTCTTAACCCTTCAGTGGGCGCGCGGGCTACAATTGTAGCCCACACTTTTTTAAATGGCGATCATTTTTAGGATATAAACCGAATTCATTCGAACTGCTCAGTAGCTGTTAAAATGTTGCTTCTTAATCGAATAAGAATATTTTTGATATTTATTGAGCCTAGAAACTAATATTTTTTTGCGATCAAAGTCCACTGGGCTACAAGTGTAGCCCGTGCGCCCAATCGTGTTACTTTTTTGGTACTCATAGATATCCATTAAAATAAAAATATTATAATAGAACATTGTAGAAAATAGGAACAGTAAAATGTTTGACAAAAAAAAGGGTTTCAGGATAAATGTACAAAAATTAGATTACTAATTTAACGAAAAACCTGGAGTTGAAGTCAAAGTCATAGTCAGCGTGGATATGTTACCTGTTACTAACATTACTTAGTTTCTGGGTGAAATTTTTATCAGTTCTAGCGTAAATATTGCGAGAATAGTTAATATGAATATTGTGAGTAAAATTCAATCAGTTTGACTCACTATATATTTAGTTTTCTAGCAAGAAACTGTACTCCCAGTGTAAAAAATTGTGAGTATTGGGTACCCAAAAATGGGCTAAGTTTGGAATTCCACAAACTGGACATTTTTAACTGCATTCTCTCGCTCAGTGTTCCATTTCGAAGACTTTTTGTTGATTTCTGAGAATATAAACTTTTTTGGGGTTTTCATTTTGAAAAATAACTATTTTGTTCACCTATGTAAGTTAATGTCAAAAAAGACTAAAAATAGGACTAATCTACATTTTGCCCTCTTTTATTATATATATTTTAATAAAAAATTAAAGACTTTATATTTTTTAATCTGTACAGTAATCAAGAGACCACAGACCGAGCAAGAAAAAATAAATAAAATTGAACAATATTTTTTATATAATTTTAAATTTGGGCTACAATTGTAGCCCGCGCGCCTAACCGCGTGACAAATGGGTGCGCGCCTAACGAAGGGTTAAAAAAGGAACGTAATTAGACCAGCAAATTTGGGGGATTTACTATTCGTCAACATAGAAGAGGACTCATTCAACCAGTATTAACGCAAACACTCATGCTTCATGCCGAATGCGGATATATTTTGCAATATTTTTCATTTTCCGCATTATCGTCCTTTCGCTCCTCTATACGCACGGATTTTCATTTTGAACCCGTGAAATGCCCTTAGCGTACATCTCGTGGCATTCTTGCTGTCGGATTTATAGGCAAATACAATTCCAGACAAACAATGAACCATGATTCAGGAAGTTGGAGGGTTGTAACATTGCGCTGGCAGTAGCACTCCGTGGTAACATCGTAACTATTCACATCCTGAATGGTTGACATTAGGGTTCGCTGTACGCTACACGCAGCATATCCTACACAACATTCAAAATCGCCATCCTGGATGGTTTCGGCGTACGTACATTCAAAACATACGTCGAATCTGTGTTTAACGTACACATGCCACATGATTTACGGCATCGTTTTTGGTCGCAGGGTAAAGAGTTTCACTTTCCGTCCACCGAAATAATACAATGACTAACAGTCGGTGTCGAAAAGCACCCTTGCGAAAAATAATGTGTTTGTTTCGTATCGACCTCTCCACGGACGAATTTAGCGCGTTGATTTTTCAACACAGCCTGTTTGCAGAAGCACACTCCGAATATTAATCAGACTGTGTCGTTTTTTGCAAAAATATTTTTCAATAGAACAACCGTAAAGGACAATATTTTCCAGTTATCGTCTGCGCTCGTTCATAACTTCATATCGTACGATGGTGCTGCACAGCTAATGGACACTAAGCGCCAAATTGAAAGAAAGGGTGCAAGCAAGTATGTACAATGTACGTTTATATAGGATGGGCGGATAGGATTCTTCCCTCCTGGAAATATATATAAAAGGAAGATGAATGAGATGAGAGTATGGAGGAAGATTCGTTCCGAATACAATATGCAGGGTAGATGTGTAATCAGTTGCATCCATTTCGATATTAGCACAAAATTCACGAAGGCTTTTAACAACCTGGTCGTAATTATGTTTTGTTTTGTTGATGATGATGATGCTTTTGGGGGAATCTTGAAATTTGGTTCCGCCAGTTTGTTTTATGGATTTTGAGAAAGTAAATATTGGTGCGTATAAGAAGAAGCAGTAACTTAAAGTTTTACATGGTATAATAAGGATACCTTGGCGTCCATACAAGAAAATGCTTCTACTTATTGTCAAACGCGTCCCTAAGGGCATTGGCGGCTCAAAGTTGACGGATAGTAATTTTCTGCTTTCTTGAAATATTACAAAACCAAGGAAAGCAAATTATCAAATTAAAGTCGATTGGGAGGTTGCAGGCTCTCTCTTAACCCAATGCAATAAATGAACAAAATTATTTTTTTTCCATGTCTTACGGCTTTATTGAAAGTAAGTAAGCTCCCATCAATGATGGAACACAACTTCATTCAAGTGGCTGCGCCGGCTGGCGTCGCAGTAGCGCCTTCTGTCACACCAATTTTCCAAGACCCTGTTGATGGTTTCGGGCTTTAGCTCACTTATTGCTTGGCTGATATTGGCCTTAAGTGCTTGAATTTTTTTTAGATTGTTGGCATAACGTTAGTTAGTGTACATCGGTCCTCCACGGTTCCCCACAAAAAAAAGTCCAAAGGGGTCAAATCGCAGCTCCGAGGCAGCCAATTGACATCGCCAAGACGATTGATAACACGATTTGGGAATTTTGTGGTAAAAGATCGATTGTGGCATGGACTGTGTGGCATGTCGCGCCATTCTGCATGAAACAGAGGTCGTCCAAATCCATGTTTTCAATTTCAGTAAAAAAAAGAAGTCGGATAACATGGCTCTGTAACTGGCTCTGGTCTAGACAGCACTCACTTTGAAAATAAGTTTTATTTCCCAAGGTTGTTCAAGCGTAAAGCGACTCATCAGCGCCCGCTCTAGCGCATACGCCGCCCCGGGCAAGTGGACAATTTGCCGCTCTTCTGTATTATACCAGGAAAATAGTATTTATGTCGTTATTTTTGTAAAAGCGATTTAAGAGTAGCTCAAACACAAAAATCCTGGTTACTGTGGGACTCGAATCAATGCTTCTGTAATTCAGAGAATAGCCTCTTTATCCAGTGAGCCAGGCATATCAAACACGCGGGCCACATGCGGCCCACCTAGCAGCTTTGTACGACCCGCGGCTAGGTCGAAGAAACACAATATGTATCAGCACAAAAGCGTAAAAATGTATAGGTGTTGAACTAAAGTCTAAGATATTTACTAAAATTCGTCAAGAAGTCGGTGGCTTATTCCAGTTAAATTATGAATTTTAGAAGTCGTTCTCTCAGTTCTACAAACAATTTGCTGACGGTTATTTGAGATGTAAGGCGACCCTTGTGTTGAAAAATGTCAAACCTCTTCGACAAATTGTTTTGTCCCGAAATTCGCTTTCGAAAGAAGTCGTTGACTTTGTCTAATAGTTTTCTCGCCGATTGCATTTATTTAAATACATTTCTTAAAAAGAAGGCCAAGCTTTAAAGACCCAGTAATTCTGTATTTAGTGAGGACATCACATGGATGTGAACTATCGTAAACATAACAATTTTAGCATATTACCCGATTTTTCGCCTTTCAGCGAAATAAGCTTCAGTAGTGCATGCCTTTGTTTCAGACCACATCACAAACAAATTTTTGCCCATATTTAGCCACACTTCTGTCCAAACTTAATTTATGACAAGTCAACCTAACAATTTTGGCTCCAAAGGTTGATTTGGATTACCTCGGTGTTTCTGGATGACCGATGCTACAATGCTCTTAGCTGTACAAAATTTGGCGGAAATTCATTCACAAATACATAGTTGTTGATTGGTTAGATTATTGAGAGCGATTCAGCCAAGTTCAACAAGGCTTTGTAGAGAGTTTGGTTAGAATTAAAAAATTAAGCTCACTATTAAATTCATTAATTATTTTCTCCAAAAAAAATCATGTACAGATGCCACACAGGAAGCTGGCAGCTTACCGACGTAGGACATCGAAAATTAATGCGAAAACATTTGTTCCCCGAAAACATTCAACACATTTTCGAGAATGCTGCTCTGGATAATGTTGTGCCAAAGGATTGTTCTCGTTTTCACTAGTACTTGCATTTTGGAGTGGGTATTGATAACTTTCGTATGCCGCAACCACACTGATAAATGCGGAGAATCCTTAGAGAATAAATTCAGAACTAGTTACATTGGGAAAACCTAGCCAAATTCCGATATTAGCATCCTGGCAGAAACAAATTAGGCGGAGAAATTCGCGAAGACATCGAGCGAATTGATGCGAAAAATGGGTGGAAGTTATCGAAAACGACTCCAAAAACTAGTAATGAAAATTTTGCTCTTTGGGTATGAGTGCTTTTATATGCTGAGCGTTTATGCGATTCTTTATCTCACGGAAATCAAATTAGGACATATTCCATACCATAGCATCCCTTCACTTTAGAATGAGTTAAGGATCATGAAAGTGGACCCAATTAGAATCCTTAATTCTGGTGAATTAAATTTTCAATTGGAAAATTAGCGCATAATTAGTCAATGACTTTCTTTTTTTTTGAAGAAGAATTTAATTAGCACATTACGAACTGTTCCTGTCTCTTGGAAGTAAAATTGGGGGCGACTTTCACTAAGCACGTTCGGTTTTTAAATGCAGAACTTCGTGTAAATTGTAGACTCATCAAATCAAAGCATCTCAAGGACAAACCAAAACTTTCAAAAGAGAATTAACGAAACAGTTGGTAAATAAAAAATATTTTCAACGCATTTTTTAAAATTAGGAAGTGTTTCTTTTCCCCAAAAAAATATATTTCACTGTCTCTAAAAAAGATAAAATGACTTTTGGGAGTGTCAATTGGTTTCCTCTCTTTCGACATTTTTTTCCCCTTTTTATTTCATTTGTATAGTTTCTATGATTTCCTTTCCGCTAAATACATTTTGATATTGAATTTTTCTTTTTGGCTTTTAACTTTTTTTTTTGACCGCTTCCATTCCATTTATATTTTTTCATTTCTGTCGATCCGATCCCCTAACCACTATTTTGAGAATCAGAAAAAACTTGTTTGTAT
Organism: Microchrysa polita; assembly: GCA_949715475.1. Classification (NCBI taxonomy): domain Eukaryota; kingdom Metazoa; phylum Arthropoda; class Insecta; order Diptera; family Stratiomyidae; genus Microchrysa; species Microchrysa polita. The sequence continues at coordinate 83,821,108 of OX454418.1, read as the reverse complement.
ACATCTTACCCCATGCGAACATAAAAGCCTGAATATATCTCGCACGAAAATGAAAATTAATTTCTTTCCAATTGGAAATGCATAAGTACTATCGTTGGGGAGTCCCATAAACTAAAATCCTAATCGAATTATCAGACAATCAAAGATTAATACACCAAATGGCAGAGAAAGATTTTGGAATTATTTTCAGACTACCAGTAAGTAAGAATTTGCATTGTACGAGTAAAATCCGCAGCGGAAAATATTCCGAAATCACTTTCGGAAAAGGTCTAAAAACAATTTAACACATAACAAGCAAACGCAATGTTGCGGAATTTAACTCTTCCTACCTGAAAATTTTATTGCCTTTTCGCGTACTTCCTGAATTATTAAAATATGTATTTATAATTAATAAATTCAGTTACGTATTTGAGAACAAAAGAAAAAGTCGCGATTTGCCAGTTACCGCAACCGGAATCAGTACATTTTAAACAACCGGAAGCCCTCTATCGTCAGTTTCCCGCATTACAACACATTCATCGAATGAAAGAATCTTTCGTTCAGTTTATACTTAAACCACTTACCGGGTTGCCATCGTTTCGCTGCCAATCGGTTGAGGTTGTTGTACCAACTGTTGAACGGTCTGCTGTGCCTGTGGTGGACCGGTTTTCGCCTGATTTGGTTGATGTAATTGCTGATGATGTATTTCCGCTTTCGTTTGATGCGTTCCGCCTTTTTGTTGTTGTTTCGCTTGTTGTTTGTAGCGGCTCAGAGCTGAATTAGAAGAATAAATGAAAAAAATGTGAAAATATTTGTATATGCTATGAACAAACTTGTTTTTGATTTTCTTTTGTTTTGTCATTTGCCTGAATGCGGTCACTAGACAAAATATGCCACTACTGTGGAAAGGCAGGGCATCAAAAAAACTCATCGAAAAAAATGCGCTAAGCACATAGCACACTCAACCGCAGAGGAAACGATTTCATCCCAATTCTAAGGGCAAATTAGAATCCACATTGACCCTCAAAACAGTTACAGACTGGACTCGGTAATCCGGATCATCTTTAATCCGGATATCACGCTAATTCGAACTCTTGAATGTTACCACTACGTATTCTATAGTCCGGACTTCGACAGCGATTTTGACTCTTTAATCCGGAGCTTGGAGGTTTTCAAGGTGTAATGGCAGATTTAGTTTCGTCCTTACTTACGGGACAGTTTGGCAAATAAAAAAAAAATACATTTATCGATTTTTGTTCCCCTTTTTTATTTATTTGGGAAGAAAATGATTGCGCTAATCCGGAAGTTTCGTTGGTCCGGAGTAGCCCTTGCAATAATTGATCCGCATTATCGAGTCAAGACTATTGCAAATCTTTGCTGCAGCGAGACACTAAGGGCAAACATAAATCAAGATGCCGTAGAATGTAGCCACCTGGCTGCTGAAGTATCAATGTATACATTTACATTTCCATTTCACCAAAAATTGGCCGGTGGGTGCAGCCAACCATTGACTGAGAATGGTGTACATATATCAATATTTTCTGGATTTAAAGGGAAAAAGTCCAGTTGTTTAAGACGCAGAATTTAACGAACTTTGGCGTCAATGTGAATACAATGGTACGCACCGGTCTAGATTATTGACTGACCTTTCAATTCAGTACCTGACTACTCGATATGCGTATAACTTTGTTAGCAACAATCTAGTTGCAAATGGTTGGGTAAAATTGAACTTCTCACATTGGGAAGGACTTGTCCAAAACGAGTTACTGTCGCAGAAAAACGGACCAATGTCAGAGACAATTTACCGACTGTTGGAATGTCTCAAATGTTCGGAACTGGAGACGTCGCGTCGTTTAGTAATTTCGACAGGGATTGTGCCGGCGTTAGTGCTGGTCATGTTTTCTATTGGCAACCAACTTGGTATATCTCCTGGTAAGAAATTGAAATCCTTTTCGATATGATATGTTACGATCAACTTATAAGTGGGGAAGAAAACATGTCCTTCACGGCCGGGGAAGAGAAGGAGAACTGCGCCGGCTGCTCTGAAACCCGTGGCTATAACATTTCCAACAGATATCCGGCATTGATTCGGGCGTCATCAACTAAATAGGCACCTGTAATTTCGGACGCAAAAACACAAAAAATGGTGGTGAAAACCGCATTTTTTTAAGAAGGAATGTGTGGTGAAAGAGCTCGCCAACGAAATCGCAACAAATTGGTAGCACGGTTTGAGAAGGGATTATCTTTAGAAAGGCCAGCACAGCAACTTGCCTCTAGAAAGTGATCCGGCGATTATCGTCAATTCGCGACTGAGCAAAAAAAATCTCTCTGCTTGTTGACGAATTTCTCACGCCACAGACGTGTTGTAGCCAATGTATTCGATGGAAACTGAAAGCAACTGCCACCGAAAAATATTATTAGCATACGCGGTAATCAGCGCAGGACTTCTTGCCAACGATTTTTGACGTGCAAGAAATGCAAACCCATGTGCTGGAATCGAGATGTCAACGCCGCTGATAATATAGTTTTCGCGGCGCTCAGAATCCGTGATTATCGAGGTTTTAATTCGGAACCCGCAAGATTTCGGTATCTGTGGCGAAAAGTTTTGATGATGACATTTCATTAATATTAGACTGAAACAATCGAATCTGCAATCCGTTTTCGCGAAAACGTAACGGTTCTCCAGATACAATTTTACAATTTTTGTTCGCAAATATATATTCACATTTCATATTGTCAACATCTTTCCCAATTGGTGAAAGTTACTAGTCTACTAGCATCGATGGTTTCAGACCAATATTGATGAAATGTCATCATCATTGGCGCCACAAATATTGAAATCTCCCCTAGCTGAAAGTCCAGAGTATTAAGAATGACCCAAAATAAGTTTTCAAGATAATCAAAAACTTTTGTATGGCTACCACTTTTATATTGCTGGCATGCCAAGTCGATTATAAAAACTCAGCTCTCCGACCAGATTGCATTTATTGCATGTCACAAAACCAGGTATAGACCTGGGCCGCTTACAGGGTAATTTCCACGACCCATTTTTGGAAAAATTCATGACGAAAAAGTTTTTTCGTCCCCGAATGGTACTCCCAGATTCCATGGATCCAAACTGCTGGCTGGATAAGTCAAAATGCGATCACCAAAACTTTGGAGAGTCATGTTGTACTATTAAAATTATTCGGAATGATTCCAGCTAATATGTTTATTGTTTTCAATCTCTTAACAACGACGTTTCGCCCCTTACGGGCATCTTCAGGTCTCTTTATTAGCTTGTGGTTTTAATGGCGGGAAATTTATTTTTTTCATTTGGAGAGTCATCTCTGAATTTAGCCTTTGGCACTCTCTCTGTAAATTCGTTTAACGCAGAAGAGTAAAGTGCAATGCGTGTATAACGTATGTAACGGAATACAGGTATTAGCGACTTCAGTCACTGTTGCGAAGTTGCGGAATGCTGTCTCTAATACCACATCGTTGATGTATAACAATAAATCGGCCTCAGACATTGGCCCATATTCCTGTGATAGTATTTCGGGTCCTACAAGCTCCTCACAATGCCGAAGTTCCAATTTCTTCCCACCTTCTTCCAACAGTCGTCGTTGAGGAAGATATCTCCAAATCGTTATCACGAACCATTTCTTCCAAACAGTCTGGTTTTGTTAACGTCAAATTTAAAAATCTCGGCGTTTCAACTAACTGTTGAACATTTCCCACGAATCGCCTTAATGGCAAAGTTTACTAGTATTTTGTCGATTACGTCTTGTACGTGACGATTTACAACCATCGAAAGAAGAACTTTCAAGTCAAGAAGAAGACAGTGGAAGGAATTTACCACCTACTTACCGAAAAACAGAGCGAGCACGGCTTTTAATCGACCATGGCAGATGTCGGTGGCGGTTATTGTTTCTAGACCAGCGACCGAGTGCGCTCGTAAAACCGTTAGGCAGGAATTGACGTTATCGAACTGGAAGAAGAGAAAAAAAAAGTGAAAATTTAAAATGGAGAAAATAATGATAATCGGTTTATAAGTACGCTAAGAAATTAAATAAAATTCCATTCAGGTATATGTATAGAGTATCCGTATTTATAATTCTTAAATTATTTATTAGTTAATAAATCAATTCGATAGACTACAGATGTGTCGTGTTTTTTGCACTTTTTTCCGTAATACCTTAAATATTGTTATATTTTTCTCGTCTATTCTAGACGTTCCAGTGGGTTCGACAGATTTTCGCGTACACGATAATGAATAACACTCGCTTTACTGTAACACTATTTATTACAACCACACGGATATACACGTTTTACAATTTCTACTAATTACTTCACTAATTATTGACTCGACATTATTCACGGCTAAAACTAGACTGACTGACTGACTCTAGTCGACGCCCTTATATACCCATTTTTGATGTTCTGGAAACTTCGGCCAGTAAGTTGTCTCGCTAGTGATACTAGCGCCATCTGGTGCCCAGTAGGGAATACAATTTGGGTTGGCGTAGCGCCATCTGGTGCCAATTTGGGTTGACGTATCCTAGACACCCAACATTACCCCCTCCTTAAACCTGTTCGTCCCGAACAGAACACGCTTCGGTCTCCTCCGTATCGTCGCCTCGATAGGGTGCCAGTCGATCCACACGTATGGCTTTCATTTCCGCTCTCGGCTTCCGATGCTCGTCCTTTAACAGCTGCACAACTCGTACACCGGCTGCACCAATCCTCAACGTCACCTCGAACGTCCACCCAGTAGAATCGTTTGTCTCCCGATTCACATACAACGGGAGCAGGTTGTTTCGCACTTCGCCAACTCATTCTTCTCGTTCGCTGCACGCATCTCTTACAGGATGTTCCTGCATTTCTCGGCATACGACAGTTCCTTTGCAGATGACCATTTTCACCGCAATTCCAACACCGAATTGAATCGCCGTTGACAACCTTCTTGCAGAGTGTGCCCGCCTTCCTCAGCTGTTCACAGTTACTTCGCACGTGCCCGTGTTCACCGCATTTCCAGCATCGTCTCGAACCTCCGTTTGTAACTTTCTTGCCGAATGTGCCTGCCTTCCTCAGTTGTTCACAGGCGCTTCGCACGTGCCCCTGTTGACGGCATTTCCAGCATCGAATCGGAACTTTGTTAACAAATCGTCTCGATACATCGATTTTCCGACAAACGTAATCGTCCGTTACTTCTCGAACTCGGTTCGCTCTTTGCCAACTCGTTTTTCTCGCCTGCTGGGCACACTTCTTGCGGAATGTTTGAGCCTTTCTCGGTTGTTGACAATTCCTCCGGACATGACCCTTTTTACCGCAGTTCCAACACCGAATTGCATCTCTGTTGATAGCTTGCCTTGATGCATCCATTCGCTGACAGACACAATCCTCTACTACTTCTCGGGCTCGCACACAATTACGGGTGGCTTGCTTCGCAGCTTCAAATGTCAGGCTATATACAAGTGCGTCCCTGATATTTCGCTTGTCAGCTAGCCTTAACGCCTGTTGTAGTTCACGGTCGAGGATAGCCGAAGTGAATATATCCACTGCTGTTTCATTCCGATGTTCAGGTTCCGTGGTCGGGTATGACAAAAGAGCCAGCCGCTCAATGTCTTGAGCCAATTGCTGCAGTGTTTCTCCTGGCTTCTGTATCCGGTTTCGAAGCTGTGATCGATAAATTTGCTTCATGTGCTCATCACCGTATCGCCCATCCAACGCCTTCACAAGCTCCACATAAGATGTCTGCAGTGGAGCAGGAATCGATTGCAGGATTTCAGCAGCAGGTCCTCTTAGGGCTAGAACAAGAGCCGTGGCACGCTCACTGTCCGACCAACCATTTACCACCGCAGCAGCCTCAAATTGTGTCTTGTAGATGTTCCAAGACATTTGTCCATCAAAAGTGGGTGCAGACTTTTAATCGTCGAGTCAGATTTTATTACTGCACTTGTTCTCGATGTTTCTCGAACGATATTTGATTTCTGGAAATCTTCAACTACTACGGAACTCTGCTGGTGATGGTTGACGTTCGTTGTTTTTAAACGTTCCAGATCGTTCTTTAACTTATGAACTTCTTCGGACAGGTCACTCTGGAATTTCAGAACCTCTGTCTTGATTCTCTCGGAATTTTCTAGAGCCTTCTCGTCTATTATTTTCAAGACTTCCGTTTGTTGTTTTTCAAATTGCTGTTTAAGGCTGCTAAACGCTTCTTCCGATTTTGCTATACGTTCTTCCAGCTTTGCCATTATTGAAGTCTCCGATCCCGCAATTCGTTGGATGAGTGCCTCCTCAATCTTGGCTGACCGTTCATTCTGTTCTTTCAGTTCGGACTTTATCGATTCCTCCATCTTGGCTGATCGTTCACTTAATGCGATGAGAGCCTCCTCAGACTTCACCGACCGCTCATTCATCTTGCTCATTGCTTCCTCCGACTTGGCTGATCGTTCATTTTGTTCCTTCAGTTCGGACTTTAGCTCCGCCTTCATTGATATTAGAAACTGCATCATAGGATCCATGACTTGTTCTGCACTTGGCTCGCAGATGTCTTGCTCCTCCAGAAACTCTACCGTATCGGGATCCTGTCCTTCCTCTCTCAGTGCATCCATCAGCCGTGCAAGCAACGCGCTTTTGTTTCCTGAAGTCGACAAATTCCGTTTCGCCAGCTCACGCTTCAATTCGGCCGTTGTTAGTTGCGAGATATTACGCGGCATTTTGTTTCTCGACTTTAAACTGTCCACAGTTCAATTTTACACGAATCGAACTTTCTCGAATGTTTTCGAATTCTACACGTTACGGCACTAATTCACTTTCGAGAAGTTTCTCTGTCCACAATAGTCCGACACGAAGTTCGTAAGTTCACTTTCCAGAACTTTCCGTCACGAACTTTCCCGAAAATTCTCGTCCAGTTCTCGAATGTTCACTAACAAACGCAATTTCACGTTTACCGGATCTCTTCGCACTAGTCCGACACGATTGCGTTCACTTTCCAGAATTTTCCGTCGCGAACTTTCCCGAAAATACTCGTAGAATTCTCGAATATTCCCGAACGCACTCGACACACAGTTTCACGCAACGAATCTGTCCACGCTATTTCAACGCGACCGCGTAAGTTCACAATCCAGAACTTTCCAACGCGAACTTTCTCGAAAAATCCCGTCGAGCTCTCGAATATTCAGAATTCACTAGACACTCGCAGTTTCACGTCGTATATTCCGCGCACGAGTCACACTACACCGTACTAGAAAATCCCACTTCTGACACCAATTGTTGTATATTTCTCGTCTATTCTAGACGTTCCAGTGGGTTCGACAGATTTTCGCGTACACGATAATATATAACACTCGCTTTACTGTAACACTATTTATTACAACCACACGGATATACACGTTTTACAATTTCTACTAATTACTTCACTAATTATTGACTCGACATTATTCACGGCTAAAACTAGACTGACTGACTGACTCTAGTCGACGCCCTTATATACCCATTTTTGATGTTCTGGAAACTTCGGCCAGTAAGTTGTCTCGCTAGTGATACTAGCGCCATCTGGTGCCCAGTAGGGAATACAATTTGGGTTGGCGTAGCGCCATCTGGTGCCAATTTGGGTTGACGTATCCTAGACACCCAACAATATGTATATGCAACAGATCTTGTAAAAACCAACACGTGTTCACCAATTCAAGGCTTCTTCATCACATCATCCATCCAAAGAAAAAAATGGATCATTTTTATAAAAGTTAATAAAAATTATCCAATTTTGTGTAACTGAAAGTGATCTTTTTGGTAGAACCGATGTCATTCACGATTTTAAAATTTAAAACACTTCCCTGAAGGTACCAAAGGAATTAAATACCAAACTGAAAAAAAAATATTGTGACGTTCTTGGTATGGTATATGCAGTGGTGGAGTCGTAACTGGAAAATAATTGTTATGACAAAATCAACCATTATGGACCTTTACAAAATGGCTGATTTTGTATGGACACCTGAGCGGGAATTTCATTTCTTTGCGGTACATAGGTGGTTTTAGATATGAGTTTTGAGTTTATTTAACAGGAAACGATGCGCGTATTATATACAAACTTTTTTTTTAATTTCAAATTAAACCTTACTCAACGATTAGACACTCAAGATCAATAAAGAGGCTGAAACGTTGACAAAGTTACAGGTAAATCATTATTTCCAGAACTAAATAAATCCCTTCTTCGTTCTTCAAAACGGAAAGTTTCGTGGTTTGTCCTATTGAGAATATGGTCGCGTCAGGTATCAGGTTATTTCAACATGTTCGTCAGTTTGTCTGCTCAGGGATTGCCAGTTATTTATGGAATTTGGTATGTATGTTTCCTGCCGTATCATGTCAGTACTTTTCAAATTTTGGTTCTTATTCCTCGTGTTAAATTTAATCTTTTCCCAACGAAGCTGATGTTCACATGGTTTGGGCTGGCAAATGAAATCGCGAGTTCAATACTCCTAACTGTTCAAGAAATAAAGCTGATCATTTTTAAGAATACATATATGTACATGCAATTCTACTGCATAGTATCTACATCCATACATACACTCCCAGTCACTTGAATAGGGACAAACTTTTCGAGAGTTGTTTATCTCAATATATCCTTTTCCTTGCAGCGGAGAGGATAACTCAGTATTTGTTTACAAAAGCTATTATGTTGCTCATAGTTTGCGAGAAAAAAAATGAAACATTTAATAACAACAGTTATGTTTCATCAACATTATGCTGATGCACTAATAAATGCTATGTTCAAAATTGGGTCACTTGAATGGCTGAATTCAAATTGTAAGAAAGCGACCGGACGGGTAAACTTGGACGATAAGAACCATCGTATGGTCATTTCACACTATCCGATCAAAACACGGACCGGCGAACAATAATCACACAGCAAGTATGTATAAATGTTGCCATGCACGCTCCAAAGTTAGTGTACAATGAAGTGACGAGTCGACAAGATTAAAATGCAAGTAAAACACGCGCTAATTGTCTTTGCAGAACGCCTGAACTATTGGTAGATGCAATCGTCTTATCGATCGTACGATTCCTACGAAAGAAAACAATCGTGTCACGATTTTTTTCTTTCGTAAGACGCGTTCTTACAATGTGAAGTGCACAATGCTTGTCTACTGGCCACTACAAAAGCTCTCTTTTCTTGCAAGTTTACCCGTCCGGTTCCGTCTTACAATCTGAAATCAGCCAATAGGGACAGTTGCGATTCGGTCGTTATTTCGAAAGTGCTAGTATCGTATCCTAACTGTTTTTGTTTTAATCCACTCAGATTGTGTTTTGACTTTAATTTTTGTAAGTTTCGGTAATCATGGGTAGAGGAAAAATCATTAAATACCACGCAAATGGCTCAAATCGATGTTTTGAGAAATGAACAACACAGATTACGCGAAATTTCGAAAATAGTGAAAAAAAGTAAATCGGTTGTGTTTAACTATTTAAAAAATAAAATCGGATATGGACGAAACATAAAAGGGCGTATGCGAGGTGGCCAAACCGCTAAAGAGGAAAGGGCCATTCTGCGAGCCGCCTCTAATTTTGCACCATCAGCGGCTAGAATTGGAGCTACAGTCGGCGTTACAGCTAGTTTATCAACAGTACAACGTGTAATAAGGAATTCCTCACATAAAACGAAAGAAAATTTAAGAAAATTCAGAAAAAAACCACCGTTAGACGCAAAGAGGAAAAGCCATCCTCGCAAGAATATGTCATGGCGGCAGGGGTGGAACAGGGTAATTTTTTCGGATGAAAAGAAAGGATGGCCGAGATGGGTTCCATTTCTATTTCCACGATCTACGTAAAAACGAACGGTTTCTGTCAAGGCATCATAGCAGAGAAGGTAGTGTCATGGTTTGGGGAGCTGTCTCTGATTTTTTTCTGAGTTTTCTTTCATTTTAGGTGTGAGGAATTCCTTATTACACGTTGTACTGTTGATAAACTAGCTGTAACGCCGACTTTAGCTCCAGTTCTAGCCGCTGATAGTGCAAAATTAGAGGCGGTTCGCAGAATGGCCCTTTCCTCTTTGGCGGTTTGGGCACCTCGCGTACGCCCTTTTATGTTTCGTCCATATCCACTTTTATTTTTTAAATAGTTAAACACAACCGATTTACTTTTTTTTACTATTTTCGAAATTTCGCGTAATCTGTATTGTTCATTTCTCAAAACATCGATTTGAGCCATTTGCGCGGTATTTAATGCTTTTTCCTCTATCCATGATTACCGAAACTTTAAAATTAAAGTCAAAACACAATCTGAGTGGATTAAAAGAAAAACAGTTAGGATACGATACTAGCACTTTCGAAATAACGACCGAATCGCAACTGTCCCTATTAAAGTGACCCAATTTTGAACATAGAATTTATTAGTGCATCAGCATAATGTTGATGAAACATAACTGTTGTTATTAAATGTTTTATTTTTTTTCTCGCAAACTATGAGCAACATAATAGCCTTTGTAAACAAATACTGAGTTATCCTCTCCGCTGCAAGGAAAAGGATATATTGAGATAAACAACTCTCGAAAAGTTTGTCCCTATTCAAGTGACTGGGAGTGTACGTAAGTATTGTACATACTCATGAATTTTCCATTGTCACGTTTCACACATAAATACGTAACTGCACCATCCAATTAGCACTTCCATTCATATTTTTCTTAGAAAGTCAGCTGTTAGCAACTTTCATGCAAAACCATGCAAAAAAGAAGTCATGCTACGCTGAGCTAACCCAACAGCAAGGTCATCACTTAGTGGGGTACCACACTACACACGTTCGTCCGGACGGACAGCATTCCATGCTAAATTGTTAGACTACTTCAAAAATATTGTTTGGCCTGCGCTTGCTGATGCATCCGCACAAGACAAGTGGCCGACAGTTCTTAATCGAAGATGACCTCATATTCATATGAGCGGCGAACAAAATATGCAAATATGAGTGTACACTTGTCTATTTTGTATACTTGTGCGTGAATATGTCCGGTCTGGCGGTGAGTGCTCTTAAAGGCTGAATTCAAGTTGGCTGAATTCAAATTGTAAGAAAACGACCGGACGGGTAAACTTGCACGACAAGAACCATCGTATGACCATTTCACACTATCCGATCAAAACACGGACCGGCGAACAATAATCACACAGCAAGTATGTATAAATGTTGCCATGCACGCTCCAAAGTTAGTGTACAATGAAGTGACGAGTCGACAAGATTAAAATGCAAGTAAAACACGCGCTAATTGTATTTGCAGAACGCCTGAACTATTGGTAGATGCAATCGTCTTATCGATCGTACGATTCCTACGAAAGAAAAACAATCGTGTCACGATTTTTTTCTTTCGTAAGACTCGTTCTTACAATTTGAAATGAACAATGCTTGTCTGCTGGCCACTACAAAAGCTCTCTTGTCTTGCAAGTTTACCCGTCCGGTTTCGTCTTATAGTCTGAAATCAGCCATTGTAAGACAAAACCGGACGGGTAAACTTGCAAGACAAGAACCATCGTTCTTACAATCTGAATTGCACAATGCTTGTCTGCTGGCCACTACGAAAGCTCTCGCCGGGTGTTTGTTTGTGCTAATAAACGGACGGCGAGAGCTTTTGTAGTGGCCAGCAGACAAGCATTGTGCAATTCAGATTGTAAGAACGATGGTTCTTGTCTTACAAGTTTACCCGTCCGGTTTTGTCTTACAATGTGAATTCTCCCAAAGAAGGAAGATGCAGTCAGATTTATTATGATGTAAATTGTAGTATGAAATGGATAAATTATACAAAACCAACCAATGGTTAATTAAATAGATCAACTAATTCAAATTTATGAAAAATCACGGAATTTACTTTATGATTTGAAAGTCTAAAAACAGGAAAGCATACTGAAGTGCTAAACACAAATCCGTGAAGGTGTGAGACAAAATCATGATAATATTAAATAGTAAATACATATCAGTCAGTATGTATAATATCTAAGAAAAAGAACGAAGCCGTTGCAAATTTGTGACATACATATCGTGACTAATATGCCAGAACCGCGAATCTGCAATTTTGTAGTTTTGAGATGCTCCGAAAAACCCAAAAACTTTTATCTAGCTCAACACTTGTCTTTATTATTATTAGTAAAAAGGATCTATATTCGCGGTAGGTTATGTAAACATTATGCATAAAGGATAAACTGCACGACCTGCGGGTTTGGCATCTGTTTGGCTACATGGATATCGAAAAACAGTATGTATATGGCATCCGAAAATTACCACATAAACGCAATTTTGACCGTTTCGCATCGAAATGTTGGTGGGAAGCTGCATATTCGTGCTCAGCTTCCCAAAATACATAAAGAACAGGAAAAATTCAACTTTTGCTACCAAAATTGAAAACCGTCCAATCGCAAAATATATCTCATAATATTGAGCGGGTTACCTAAATAATCCCGAAAAGCTAAATCCCGCCCGTTTACAACCCCGCTTTTTACAAAACATCCCGTTTAACATTATCCCGACATTATTAAATCCAGCCACTTTAAAATCCCGCCGTTACAAAATCATGCCCACTAAAAACCCCGCCGTTTTAGATAGAGAAATTTTCAAACCAAAATATGTACAGCCAAAAACTATTTTCATTGATAATAAAAAAATCAATTGTTATGTAGCGGGATTCCCAGCAGTGGAGGTACGTTGTCCTCGACGCGGTCGCACGACAACGACTCGCTCATACCATGTAAAAACTCGTTTTTCTCTCATTTTAAAGGTACGTTGTGCTCAACACGACTGCATCGGCTCTAGCGACAGCGACTCGCTCATTTCATATAAAAACTCGTTTTTAGAATGAGAGAAAAATTAGTTTTTATATGAAATGAGCGGGTCGCTGTCGCTAGAGCCGATGCAGTCGTGTCGAGCACAACGTACCTTAATAACGAGTTTTTATATGGAATGAGCGAGTCGCTGTCGTGCAGTCGTGTCGAGGAAAATGTACCTTAAATGTGATACTTTCTCTTAGCATAAATCCGTCGCACGCGCGATTTATGAAAGAATACTTACCTTCTATTGTGGCATATTGAAAAGCGGTATTTTGCTGGTTATTGAAATGGCGGGATTTTAATAAGACGAGATTTCAATTGAGCGGGATTTTAAACTGGCGGCATATTGAAATAACGGGACCTTTTTCTTTTTAACCGTTTTCCCCAAACTAATTTTCTAAAAATTGTATTTATATAATTTCTAGAGAAATTTCCTAACTCCATCATTTCTGCAGAAATGAACATAAAATCATGAAGTATGTATGTAGTTTCGTGAGATTCGCGACTCTGGGTTCTGTTATGTGGACATTTTTTTGACATTAGATTTTTTTTTATTTTTTCAATAAAGGAAGCGGTTTTATTTATTATTGGCTTAACTATACATTCTTCAATGCGCATATGAAAGTTAAAAGTCACATTATCTCAAAGTTGCTAAATTTTAAAATTGTATTCACATGTACATATGTGTATTTTATTTTCTGTATTTTTGTTAACAATTTAAATAGTGACTTTTTCTTGAATTTAAGATCGAAAATCAAACTACTTATTTAAAATTACTGTACATACAGGGTGTCCAATAAGTCGACGCCAATCCGAAAGTGGATTGAAATTGCTTGCTCCAAACCCCTGGTGCAATTTTTTAACAGTACAGTTATTTGAATTTTGATTAATTAACAATTTTGATATATCGGTTCCACAAATAAGGTCAAATTTTTCTCAAAGATAAAACTGTTATTTGTTGGGTTAGGTTTTAAATAATAGAGCATTTCGTTGCCATTAAAATGCAAAAAGAAAAGAAATTTTTTGATATTTTTGAGCACCATGTGCGCAAACATCCACTCCCGGCTTGATGTTGACTTATGGGACACCCTGTATGTTAATCGTAAAAAAGAAACGACATTTGTGAAATTTTCACAATGTTCACGAAATTTTGATAATTATTAATTAAATTAGGCTTTCAAATTGGATATTTTAATCCTTCTACAGTGTTCTATCTGCCTGTGCCAGCTTAAAGAGGAGGTCTTCACTACGTACCTATAATTGTTTATTTATGCATATAATTTACCATTTACAATATCTTAAACTTGCTCATACGTATGCTCGTATGTGGTTGATTGGTTTACTAATTAGCATACGCGCTATCGTCACCTCACCCCTAACACACTTATCTCTCAGTATACGCAAATTGTTTGCTGTAAATTCCCGCGACACTACACTACCATCGGAACGTTGCATATCGCAACATTGTTGCATTTGTCGCGCAACTTGTGTCGACGACCACGAGACTTGGTGCGACCATTCGAAAACCAATTTGAACTTAACAAAACAATCAATGCGGAAGTTCAACGAAGGGACCACCATCGCAACTCGCATAACCAATCCGTTAATTAGTTAACGTGGCGTGTCCTTTTTTCATGAACATATATGTAACATTTGGGTTCGTTGTAGTACGAGTAATTATCGACTAGTGTTAATAGCTCAGTCACACAACCTCATTTCTATTTAATTATATTTACATTGACTTGTTTCAGGCACGATATCATTATTTCGCTACTTTGTGGGTATGCTCTGTGCTGCAATGTGTACGCTCTTGACACGAGCAGTTAAAATAGAGGGCAATTAAGGTAAACGTCTTAATTCGCCATAATGATAAGAATCAGTTCGCGGATATCGTATATTAGCACTGGATTCCTTTGTTAGCAGAATATAACACCTAAGTTGTAATACGTATTTTAAGAAATGTTTATTACACATGTATTATGTTTAAAAAAAATAGCATGATCAGTCAATAGTAGTCTGGCTGGTCTAGCGGTTAGTGCGCGCACCTTCGGTGCACAGGGTCATGAGTTCGAATCTCACCGTGGATCATGGTGCTTTTCGAATTCACGAGCTTGTGACGGACTATGATCTCACTCAGATGTTAAACGAGTACCCATTTATGGGGATAAATAACACTGCTGAGCGTGATGCTGATCTCATTACCTTGTCGCGAACCACTGTATATGTGAGATCCAGAGCCAACATACATTGCACACAGGCCGTCGCATTTTTCATGGCATATGCAATAGACAAATTTTTCTTTTACACTAATGTTCTATGCTATTGCATTTGCCATGATAAATACCGGTTCACGACTTGTTTGCAATGTATTTGCCGGTGGGTTGCTGATTGATTTTCGGTGCATTGAACTCGAAATTTAATCAGCTGGACGATTCGATGACGAGATGGATGTCATCGGTCGGGCGGGCCGTTTTTTTTACGGTTGACGATAGTCAGTCGGATATTGGCAGCCGTTCGCGGCAAATGGGTGGCTGCAGTTAATTTTTGGGGGGTCGGATTGGGAGTTCGGAAATAAAACAAAAGTGGGTAAACGAACAGGAATTTGTGTAAATAAAAATACAATACTTTCGATAGTGCTATAATAATTACCAAATTGCCTAAAGTGCTCGTGTTCCCTTTATTTGAAATATTGTTCTTTCCGTGCCCAATCGGACAAACGGCTTCCCAATGCCATCCATGAATTTGAAGTGTCATACGACTGCAAATATCAACCACGTGCCTTGTCCCTTTGTTAACCCAATGCGGCCCGATATTCATAATGTGTCTTGCGATTCGGCGAAGGAAACTGTGGGACTGTTATCAGCCTGAAACTTGCCTATGTGAAAATTGCAACAATGATATTGTGTCTAGATGGTTCAACTTTAGCCCTGTGCATTGTGAGGAAAACGAAATGGACGGAAGTTATTTTGTGCTGCTGTGTACGCGAAAAGAAAGAAGTGTACTCGGATATGGCGGATATTGATCGCGACCCTGCAGAGGCGGAGGACTATTTGTTTTTTTTTGCTATTTATAGTAATAGTTGGAATTGTTTTTCTTTTGGATTCATTGCTTTGCTTTAACCGATGTTTTTTTTTGTAGCCTTACTGTGGTGCGTAAACGATCGATCGTCGACGTCATCAGCAAACGTAAGTTTTTTTTATTCTTATAATTTGCGAATTTTTTTTTTTTTATTGCAAATTCGTTGTTTCTTATTACAATTGAATTGTTTGAATTTATTTGAATTAGGCGCTTCAATTTTTTTTTCTTTTTGTTTTAATCTTTTAACGTTTTCATTTTTGATTCATTTTACTCGAATCTAGATTTTGTAAAGTGATTGCTATATTTTCATTAAATAATAGTCTATGTAAAACCATTATTCTTTCTCTTCTTACTTGGTTTTATCCGTGTCCGGAAGGATGGGCACTTCCTTCCCCGCCCCCTTCCTTTTAGTTTGTCCTTTTAATATGGTGGCTTAGCAAGGACCACAGCGCTCTGGCCCAAAAACCCACGACA
This sequence comes from Microchrysa polita, assembly GCA_949715475.1. NCBI lineage: Eukaryota > Metazoa > Arthropoda > Insecta > Diptera > Stratiomyidae > Microchrysa > Microchrysa polita. The sequence goes on along the minus strand of OX454418.1, from coordinate 83,804,792 downwards.
ATCGCTGACCTCGCCGGGTCAAATGCCACCGGGTCAGTAGCGCTTTGGTTATTTTTTTCTTATTGCAGTGACGGCGGCTCGACATATAGCCGTGGTTCGCAACAACCTCAACAAAAAGCAGATAAGATCTTGGAAATAGGATGTCACTAACACATCCTGGGGCCTTAGTCCAATGCTGGATTGTCGCGCCTGTTATTTATTTATTATGTTTAAAAAAAATAGCATGATCACTCAATCGTTATTAGCCCTCCAGCGAGCACGAGGGTTTTTTGGAACCCCAAAAGGACATTTTTTTGTATATTTCGAAAAACATACATACAATATACATATGTATGTTTTTACTAGATTGAACAATAAAAACATTTTTTTCCTTCGGTTGGTGTTTCTTCGCCTCAGTATTTCGGGTAACGAACTCCATATAAAAAAAGCCAGCTGCTCAACCTTTCATTTTTTTTATATGAAGTTTCGTTACTCAAACCTACACGGGTTAACCCAAAAACGCACTTATTATTACAGTAGGGTCCCAATATTCCCAGCGCCCGCTCTAGGGGGGGGGGAGGCGTGACAAGTCGGGCGGCCGCCCGGGGCGCCAAATTTTTGGAGCGGCATTTTGACTGACAACAAATTTTCAAAGTGGGTTTTACCTAATGAATGCCATAAGCATACTGCGATCCTCATTGTATCATTTTCCTGGCCCGTGCTCATACTTGGATTAATTCTTCTAACCGACTTGGCTTGGCTTGGCTGCGTTAAGACTTAAGGACATCGCCCTCTGCCAGAGGAAATACGACGTAGAAGCGGTGAATTGCTATAGATTATTTGCTAGCTCGTCGCCTTCCATGCCTTAGTGTCATGGGCGTAGCCAGATGGGGGGCAGGGAGGGGCGCTTGCCCCCCCTGATCGATGATTATGGTAAAAAAAATTCTTACCGATGTAGTAAAAAAAATTGCTGCCCTTTACAATGCTAGAAAGCATCAAAATGCAAGTTTGATTCCAGGCACTACGCAAAATTGTCTGCTGCTGAGACTGTAGTTTGGAAATCTGAAATACTTTTTTTTTTGCGAAAATCCCATATTTGCAGAACACAATTTTAACTGTCACATAAAGGCATCTCCGGGAAAGTAGTGGAATTGAACTTCATTCAATCTGAAAGTGATTTTAGTGACAAATGGTAAACAACTTTGCCTAGTTAGGGACCTTGCAAAGAGATTTATTTGTAGCTGAATCATATCAGCAATGAAATTTAGCCACTGTTAATATTATGCTAAAAGTGAAGGAAATCTTATCAAAATCAACCGTATTTCTATAAGAAAAGATTTATAAATTTTGCTGACAGACGACAGAAACTGATCTATTGGCCTATTTCTTTTCAATCGCAAGTGGAATATGCGGTCCGAGAGACAAAAATAATAATATAAACTGAATACTGAAGAGCAACGGTCTAAAAGGCTGAAATTGGAGGCCGTTTGAATGTAATCAGAATCATACACTGATTTTCGAATGACGAAAATGTGCCATTATTACACAGATTTACCATCATAAGCACGAATTCAGGAGACGCCATCTGTTGTAAAATTGAAGAAAAAGATTTTTTGCAAAAATATTAAATTTGTTATCAATTTCAACTCCTAAGAAAATCATGATATTGAAAAAATTTCGGGCTTGTATGTATCCCTAAATCTCTCCAGCCGACTGTCGGATAATGTTTCTTTCTATGGATTCTGTGGATGTAAGACAAGAGGCTTCTCGGTATATTTCGGCAGGAGATGCGCTCCTCTGGAACCAATCAAAGCCAGAATTTAAAACGGACATTGATCTCGCAAGTGGAATATGCAAGTCCAAAAGCCAAAAATAGAGCAGAATCGGAAGCCAGTTGAATGTAATCAGAATCACCAGTAAAAGTCTAAACACGTTCAGGGGCCATTTTTCGTTAAATGGTGTAGAAAATCATTTTCGACTGTCCTTTCGTAAAATTTAGCTCTAAAATTAAAAAAAAAGGCGACATTGGACTAAGGCCGCAGATGTGTTAGTGACATCCATACCAAGATCCTAACTGCCTTTTTGTTGAGGTGTCGAGATCAACAGCACGCTCAGCAATGTTATGTATCCCCATAAATGGGTACTCGTTTAACATCTGAGTGAGATCAAAGTTCGTCGCAAGGGGCGTGAGTTAGAAAAACACCATAAACTGAATTCGTTGACGGAGAGTCTGGAACAATGACCCTGTGCACCGAAGTGCGCGCACTAACCATTACACCAGCCAGATTACTCTAAATTTTGCCTAACAATATTTTCGCGACCAACAATTTCAACTCCTAAGAAAATCTTGATGTTGAAAAAATTTCGGGCTTGCCCTCCTTGACCGAAATCCTGGCTACGCCCATGCACAGTGTACAGAAAAGATTGAGATTGCTGAGGGAACACACACGTTGAAGGTTTTCCTGGCAGACCTCAGGCTTTGGAGAAACTTTTAAAAAATTTCTATAAATTAATGATAACGAAGAATGGGCGAAATTTTTAAAAATCATCAATGAGGCTAAAAGATTCTCGGTCATAGCGCCTGTGCATTGGGTAGGGAACCGATACATTTACGCTAAGGAATTTGTTGTGGAATTTGTTTTGGACTTAAAAAACATTGAATTGGACTGGGGATTTCGGTTTCGGGGCCTTATGTGTATGCTTAAATGGAGGGCGGCCTTAAAACATGCCTGAAAAACAGTAGGTATTTTTATTTAAACCTACAAAACTCTGAAAAGCTCTGTAATTAAACTAATCGGATGGAAAATGATACTCTCTCTTCCTCTTTTTCCTCTTTTTGTATCACCTCCTGACAACGCAGTAAGTACTTCTGGATAGAATTCAAATCAAAACATTTTTTTTTATCGCGGATAAACTTCCTGTATCCTTACAACATGTCGCCACAAGCCAACAACTCTTTATAACGCAGAAATCAGGGGCGGCAATTTGTCCTTTTGCCCGGGACGGCGTTAGCGCTAGAGCGGGCGCAGGATATTCCGCGATTGATTGGGACCCTATCCGGATTATCGAATTGTCCGAATTGTCCGAATTGCACTAACTTACACCTTGGTGGATAGTATTTATACTCAAATCATCAAAAAATTAACCACTCAAACCATAATTCGATAATTTCGTATTCGAAATTCTTCTTATCTTAAGTTTATATAGCAGTAAATGTAAAATTTTATAAAATCGTCGAATTTTATGAAAATTTAAATAAAATTTGGGAACATTACGCTATCAGCTCTCGTAAGAAGAATTTTCTTGTTCTTGTTATCGATACTAGCGACACTTATCTTACCGTCCGCCATATAGCGGACACATAGCGGAAAATATCGGAAACTCAAAAGTTCCCCCCTGGCAGAACAAGCCAAAATTTGGCACAAACCTGAATCCGGATTATCGAACTTTCGGTATTTCGAGATCCAGATTATCGGGGTCTTACTGTATATAAACTTGTATGACGCAAGTTAATCTAATTTTTAGCATTTTTTGACAATTTTTAATTTAAACAGTCAAAATAAATTGGAATATTTTGATCAAAATGCAATTATTAATACTTTGCTTTCCATAACTACTTTAAGTGGAATCCACAAACGAAACATTTTTTTCAGTATACAGAACATTGTGAAAACTGGGGTAAAACGTTAAACTTGCCTTTTTCTTAAGTGGAATTTTTAACTAAACTATACATTGCGAAATTTTTTTTTCAAAATGTTTCCTAAAATTAGCTCTACGGATATCAAAATCAACGATCAGACTCTGTGAAATTTTTCCGTAGACCTGTGTAAATCTAAAAACGTGGGGTTTTGAAAGACCACCATGAATAACAAAACCGCTGTTGTCCTGAATATCCGGGCAATGAACCTCGCCGGAGGAGCTATACTCAATGTCGGTGCGGCTTGTTCTGCTATCCGTTCTCATAGGGGAAACTTTTGTGTTTCCGATATTTTCCGCTATGTGACCGCTATATGGCGGACGGTAAGATAAGTGTCGCTAGTATCGATAAGAAGAACAAGAAAATTCTTCTTACTAGAGCTGATAGCGTAATGTTCCATAGCATGTTTGTTATGATATATGGTAGCTGATTATGTTAAAGGAAGAAAAAAACCATCTTGACCGTACCGAATCGGGAAAGAGTAGTTGGTCCGGATATACCCTGGTTCTTATTTGTCCGGATAAACACGCACAGTACACGAAGTCATAATTAAGTTGCAATTACATATCGCGGTCGTATATATGTATGTATGTAGTTGACTAGGTCATGATCATCAATCAATATCGTTAACAAAAATTATGTACAACCAAACAACTTTGCCTACAATCATCAGATTGAAATCATATTGTTATCTCACCACTTCCGATTGGAAACATAATTGAGTTAATTTAGATACACGGACTCTATTAAAAAATTTTACTCGTACGTGAGGTATACGCGGTACGTGCCAGGTGCGCGCGGTTCCTAAATTGTCGCCTATTAAAATAAAATAAAAAAAAATCAATAAAAATAAAACCGTCGTCCCACATGACTTTATTTGCTTTCGATGACCAGATGTGATGAATGGTGACAAAAAAAAGCATTTAAAATTTACACGCACGTATAACGTTATTGAACTTTTGGCAGTACCTGTATGTTATGTAGGGTACTATACATAGATGTATGAGCTGAGGCAAAGAACCCATAATATGTATGTACTTACATATTTGATATCGAATGCATTGTTCGAATTCCATTTTGGCAATGCGGAAGTTTGTGAGAAAATTTATCATGAACATATGAAAAGTTCATGGACAATTTGTGCATGGAAAAAGGCAAGAAACAAAAATACGAAAGTCAATCAAGAAATATTCATTTGAGTTTGGAAATTTTAAATTTTGTTTTTTTCGTGTGTAGTGTTTTTTTCATTATCAGTATGTATAGAGATATGCATCTCTGCAAGTTTGGAAATTCACCTAGAACTTAAATATCCAATTAGCTGTCATTGTTACACGAAACCTACGTAACGTCAGATACATTTTGTAAATTTCCAATAAATTGTCTCTATACGGGGAATAGCTGGCACCAGGAAGGACATTGTTAAATTATCTGGAACATTGCTCTATCAGCTCTCGAAAGAATATTTTTCTTTGTCTACTTATCGACACGACCGACACTTTTAAATTGCTAGAGTATGACTTATTAGAAGCATTGCTGTAATTGCTTCCGAAGAAAATGTTGAAAATTATAGGTACGTACTGCCAATTGGAATTGCGGTATAATAATAATAAATGTAACTTGCTATCACAAGGCCATCATCAACACTGCCTCATTTCATGACCCACAACTTTTTGTGTCCGATATCTAAATCTGTTACTACGAAATTCAATGATTCAACAGACATGACCAATATTAAGAACTGAAATTATAATGTCTAGTATTCTTTGTATGTATACATAATATTCTTATTCAGGAAATATGATGTAGATATCTTTTGTCAAGATTCATCTGAAATCTGACACCTTTCCACTTGAATTGTTTGCTATTCAATCCGCTCACATGCTTTAGATATAATATGCCGACCGATATTATTCATAATTTTTGAAACATTCCAGACGAGTCTATGAGAAAGTTCATTGGAAAAAGTGTAGGTACACCACTCCACTACCAAACAAAGAAGCCTCCAAAAACACCAATTCTTTTCTTTGAGCGAGTAGTATGAAGCGGAATAATATATTTCAGTCTTTCTAAGTACATAGCTCTTTAAGTACTTTAGACTCAACCCGTATTTTTCTATTCATGAATAGCAATAGCTTTAAGGTGTATTATGACTTTTGACAAGCTAAGGCAGGCAAGCAAAATTTCCAGTGAACAACAACTCGATTTTGATTCTTCAGAATGATGATGATGATTTTTCGATACTCTACTTGGTGTTAATTCACAAGATATAATTCAATAAAAGCGAATTAAATGACTAATAGATGACTAAAATTACATTCAAAATAAAAATAGGATTGTCTTCCGGATTTCTTATAATGCAAATTAAATTTTGGTGTTCACTAAATAGGTAGATGATTTGTGTATATCCGTTAGAATTATTTTTCCCATGGATTATTTAATAATAATAATGGGTAATTCAATCAAATTGTCCACAATAACGAATTGCAAGAAAATGTTAATATATTAAGGGATTGACTTTTTCATGTATGTATGCTCGGTGGCCGTGATCGTTCGGTCGCCACTCTGTGATACAGAGATTAATAGAGAAACGAGTTTCCAAACTTTCAGTTGTCGTTGAAACGTCGACGACTACCCACGGTAGTCGTCAACGCACAATGCTCAACTAGGAGTTCAAATCAAGAGATTACTTACAAAACTGTAGGTATAGGACCAGGCACGTAGCCAGGGGAGGGGTCCATGGGGTCCGGACCCCTCCCGAAATGTTTTCAATTATAACGGAATTTTTAGTGATTACAGTATAAAATATCAAAATATTTAGGTGGTAACATATTTTTCTCTAAATTCTGTGAGACTGAACATCATAAAAAATATCCGACATGGAAAATTGGTTTAAGTGAGGTTTTCTTTTCAAAACTAGATAAATCCGAATATCAATACACACTTCTCTGAACACATCCCTTCAAAATAAATTGCGCGGAATCTATGCAAAGGGAGAATTCACATTGTAAGACAAAACCGGACGGGTAAACTTGCAAGACAAGAACCATCGTTCTTACAATCTGAATTGCACAATGCTTGTCTGCTGGCCACTACAAAAGCTCTCGCCGTCCGTTTATTAGCACTAACAAACACCCGGCGAGAGCTTTTGTAGTGGCCAGCAGACAAGCATTGTGCAATTCAGATTGTAAGAACGATGGTTCTTGTCTTGCAAGTTTACCCGTCCGGTTTTGTCTTACAATTTGAATTCAGCCAAAAAATGTCTGTTGTCGAAAATTATTATTCACTCTGATTTAATTTATTGGACGTATGGATGTATTTTCATGCGAGCTTGGAACTTTAAACTTTCAGCTGCGCAGGCTCTGAGCATTGCTACAAAAATAGAGAATGCGATAAAATAGTCTTTAAACAGAGCTTTTTTTTTCAAGGAAACAATTTCTTTGAAAGTTTTGACTTATATCAATCGTGAAGGTACGTGTTGACTTGTGTTTTTTTTATAAAAACAAAAATAATTACGTCCGATTATCGGCCCTTTTGGTCGAATGAAAGATAAGCTCCCAAATATTTTGCGCATGGCGATTGTTGGACTTAACGGAAACTTAGCTCCCGCTCGCCTAAGCTAATCGCGGAGATATAAAGGTACATGAAAACCGTAGATAAAGAATGAAGTGAGAGTTTGCATCTGTTACTTTTATTGAAAAACGGAATATATACGCCTGCTTTAATAGTCTGTGCAAGTAATAGTTATGTAGTTAAGCCTTTTTTTATGACCAAACGCTCAAGTTTTAACGAAGCAAAACAATGTTAAAGATACAAATGGTAAAAATTAGTTTTTCTAATTAGTCTCCCCTACACTGTATGCATTTTCGCCACCTCCTGGCAAGCTTTTGGATATCTTTTTCGTAAAAATCTTGCGGCTTTTCACGGACCCATTCTCGCACAATTTTACTTCTTCATAGCTTTTGAAACTTTTAATGGAACGCTCAATTCGTTCAATGCTGTATAAGATGTGTATACAAACTTCCGAGCGCCAGAATTTATACTTAATATTCAGAGGTTTTAGCACTCATTTGCCTGAGATTTTCGGTAGCCTAGCCGCTCATGAATATTTTCCCAATTCTACTTACGTTTATGCCCAACTCCCCAGTCATGTAGCGTGCACTACTTCGTCGGTCTTCCAAAATGAGTTTTTCAATGGTGGCGGCGCTTACGTTTTCATCGGTGGCACTAGGTGGCGCGCATGTGGCAACTTTCCCTCAAATTTTCGGCCATTTCAAAACATGGGTTTTAGAGAGGCACTCATTCTGGAACTTCTCTAGTACTTTTTGATAAGTTTCCGCGGATTTTATATTTGCTTTGACTAAAAAATAAATAATGATGCGTTCTGCAAGAGGCACTGGTACATCCTTTTCACTCATGATGGTTATAATTATTACAGTAAAAAGTCAGGTTACGCGGTTCCAGCTATTCTCAACGTTTCATAACATACCAGTCTAATATTTAGTGTATCCACTTTTTCAACAATAAATTTGTCGCGCGTCTGAAAATTCCGTTGGACCCCTCCCGAAACAAAATCCTGGCTACGTCCCTGTATAGGACCAACGCGAGATGGGCCTGCGGATATACTTGTGCTACGACGAGGATGATCTGGCCTATACTAGATATATCCCGTTCCGCCATATTACTGTCACTAGACAGGAAATATATACGCAACATAGTGGGTGTTATTACGGGGCACTGCCCTATTGGGGAGCACGCCAGGAGACTCCGAATTCCTTACAACGACTTCTGCAGAAGTTGTGATGATGAAGAGGAGGAAGAGAGTGTTCATCACTTTCTTTGTGAATGTCCGGCCTTATCCGAGAAAAGGAGACGTGCACCGAGTTCGAGGTATTTCTACGATACAGATGATCTTCGAGATGTGAGCCCTATTTTGCTTAACAAATACATTGCTAGCACTGGCTGGTTTTAAACGGAACGTAGGAACTACGGTGGTATCACAATGGACCAATTTTTGGTCTAAGTGCGTCTGGCGCTAGTCAGGAGGCCCCTTTACCTAACCTAACCTACACGGTTTGCTATTTATCAAATTGGCTGGCGTTTCAAGCCAGAATATAAAACTCGCTGTTCCTTATTGGGTTTACAAGCTTTAGATTATAGAAGAACGTTTTTAAACGCTATGTTCATTAGAGATCTGTTTTGCTCTCATATTGTTTGTGAAGATATAATAAATAACTTTGAAGTCAGAACTATTCCTCACAATTTACGGCGGAACAACCTTCTTGTTCAGCCTTATCATAGAGTAAATTATGGTCTTAACGAACCAATTACAAGGTCAATAATTCTTTATAACAGTTTGAAGGACTTAGTTAATTTTAATTGCATTAACAAATTAATTTTTAAAAGAAATTATTTTGATAAATTTCCTTATTAATTTATGTTTTGTTTTAGATTTTATTTCATCGATCTGCTAGAGTTTACACCCGATTGATTGATTAGTCACTTACGTACGCATAGTAAGTAAAGTGATGCCGAGAAGCCCTGTCCCGGGGCAGAAGCTTCTGTGAGGCAAAAAAAAAAAATATAAAAAAAATATAAAAAAAAAATATAAAAACTGATGTGCATAGAGAAGTACATCCCAAAAGTTGTTCCGCGACAATTTCCAACAATAAGAAACATGTAAAAATTACTTTTTACAGAAAAAAGCAACCATGTATAGAAAAAATACTTTCAAAAATTATTGTGAGTTTTGAAATTCTGTAGCCTAGGCTGCCTATTCTAAGCATTTCGGTGACTACTGTGATAAGGCAAACAACTGAAACTGACCCATAACTCTCGAGGGAAAAGCAAAAGCAGCGATACATCTGACAAAATTGGGAGAAATGGTGGGAAACATCAAATAAGTAGATATGAGATGATCAATATGCGGCCGGTCAAAGTGGTGCAAAGGGTAAAAAAATATTTGAAAGAGTATCAGCGACTGATTTTTTTCTGACATTCGACTTCGAAAGGGGAGAAGGAAAGAGTGGTGCCAAAGAAATAAAAAAAGCAACAACGTTTGCGATGAGGTTTTACGATTTTTTTTGGAAATGAAAGACCCCAATGAAAAAATATCATTGCGATTTTTTTTAACGAATATTCGTCAATTTACGTTTGAGTTATCTGTTGATAGTTTTTATATCCTTCTTATATAATCATATATCAAAGGCTCACCAAAAGTATTACAACTCGGGAGTATAAAATCTCGTCCATTATGCGCTGCATTCAAGACTGACCGAGCGGAATAAGAAGAAGTTATCAACCCCATAATTAGTCTCAGCCTTAAAATACAAAGGCAACCACCGCACAGTGGGACCACTCGAACAAAAATTCGGACATCGGCAAATAAACTAAATTCATATTAATTTACTAACTCTAGCTTTCCTAAAAATTTTATAATTAATGTTGCAGTTTTGTAACGGTAAATGAGAGAGCATTCATATAATATTTTTTTCTTAAATGAGCCGTACTATCTATTAATATTAGCGACGTTTTTTTCGCATCGCGGGTAAATCTGACTCGGAAAAAACGATCGCGGGTAACATCCCGGTTAAGACCAAACAGCTGACATTTGACAATTTTTGCGCATCTTTGACTCACCTTCGTCGGCTATGTGGTGAATTTTATCACAACAGATGATTATTTCTTTGCAAAATCTTTTCTCGTGATGAGAAATACTCTCACATTTGGTTTGAAAAAACAAATTCCCTCAAATTTCCCCTATGCGTCCGCCATCTACGTTTGAGCTCTATCCCGTGTAGGGTAGTTACACGCGTGAACTTTACCTGGGTAAGTGTCTACCCAAACCTGCACGGGATAAACACAATAAAACGAGCCTATTGTAATATCATTGGTAGGTTTAGGAAGGAAAAATGGTATACTATAGACCAAGTGAAAGTGTCCTTAAGACCGCTAGATCTTCTTTCGGACAGGGCATATTTGAAAATGGAGACCACCATTCGATTCAGCAGAAACAAATTCAATTTGTAGTGTGGGGGGTTGGGTAAAGATTTCAAAATTATTTTACATTGTCAAAAGCAATGTACATACATTTATATATGCACGCTGTTGTAAGACATAAACTGCGTTTTAGATTGTAAACTAGTTGATTAATGATGATACTCGTAACAGCTTGTTTATGATTTCCGACGCGGTTTACGATTTACGATAGCGACCATGGATCCCTCTTATCTGATTTCTAATTTCTTTACCCTGAACGCAGGGTATGTGTATCAAGATGATCTATTAACATCTGTAGAATTTCTCCTAAAGTACCATTTGCAATAGGTATTTTGAACAAGAAAAAAATTGAATAGGCTTCAAAAAGGCACCCACAAAAAATTGAGTAGGTCGTTATAAATTTCAAAGCTGCTTGATTTTTTTGTCGTGCTTTCGATATTTTGACGACTTTCTATTTTAACAAAATAATCGACACTGTCGCAAATTTTTGTACCAAAAGTGTCAACTTGAAAGTTTTGTACAAAATAATGCTAGTGGGGTCTATTAATCTGAATTTCATTACATTTTACATATGTATGGCCTGTTCGTCTGTTTGAGTTTAATTTCGGACCACTCTTTCGAAAATCTGTGTCACTATCTCAATTATAACGCGTAGGCGCAGAAGGTAATATCTATTCATATTCAATTTCCTGATTTGAATACTCCTAGTTGCAGTTTCTCAGTTGACTCAATCCAAAACAGTAATGTTTCCTTTTGAAAAACCCATTTAGCCAAGTAGAACTCCGAAATTGTAAACTCAAAATTCTTTGTCCATCAATTATTGCATATCGTCTAATATAACAACAAATTTGTAATTTTTGTGGCACATACAATTTTATGGACGAATTCATCACAAACCAATATTTTTATCTAAATCAAAAGGGAGAAAATGCTGCCCTTTGTATTTTGCATTTTTTGTGGAATTTTTGGGCGACTCTAACCTCCAAACTGTGATGACTAAGACTTTCAACCTGCGCTGGAATAAGCACTAAATTGGGTTTTGAGACCCATATTTTCGAAAGCTTCGCACTAACCACTACACCAGTCAGACTACTCAGCCAAATAAAAGAGCGATCTTCACCACACAGGGCGCCATAGAACCTAGGACCGGCGCTGGTTAAGAGCTCGCTCTGCGGTCAAGAAACAAAGAATAAAAACAATTACATCTAATACGTATGCATATCGTAATGAAAATGGTACGACTAGATAATAAATGTTGGCAAACGTCGGGAAACAAGGTCCACTTACTGTCAGTGGCAACAGCTCTGCGGAAAGCTTAATGAATATTTTTTTGATTTAGTAGTAAATGGCTAGAATAAATGAAAAAAATATAGGATGACGTGGCGATTTTTTATATTAGTTGTCCTGATTTAAGACTAGGTTTCCCATCCACATCATAAAAAAAGTTGAGTTTGGGATTTTTTCAAATGCAAAACTGTTAGGTCTTTAGTGAAAATTCCTACTAAACGCATTAAATACCTAAAAATGTATACTACTAGGCCTGTTCCAAAAACCGGGATCCCGGTACAAAACCGGTGTTCGCTTGGTACCGGACCCGATATTCTAAAGTACCGATATCCCGGTTTTTTTGGTACCGAGTTAAAAAAACCGACCGACGAGTCGGTTTTTTGGTACCGAGTTAAAAAGAACGATTCATTTCAACCATGAGCCGGTTTTTTCAGGTTTTTGGTACCGGTACTCAAAAAAAACCGGCCTATGGTTGAAAAAACCGTCGGTACTGAAAAAAAACCTGAGTCGGTTTTTAACCCGGTACTCAAAAAAACCGGCTTATGGTTAAAAAAACCGGCGGTACTGAAAAAAAAACCTGAGTCAGGGAAACCGCTTGTGGTACCGGGTATTGAAAAAAACCGAAACCCGGTACTGAAATCTCGGTACCGAACAGGCCTATATACTACTACTATTATAAATTGATTTTAATCCAGTTGCACTATTTTTATAATACGTTTTCATTTTGGTGGTGGTACTTCGCCACCATAACGCCAACATCATCAACTGGCGAAACCATCTAGTTAGGCAATATTACGACAAGCGAAACGGAATTGTTGTCAACAAAATCTAATTTTAGTAATACAACAAGCCTCTGGTGGCCTCATCGCGGAAAAGATGAGGCTTTCCTGTGAAAATTCATTCGATATGACTCACTTTGATGTTTTCGCGTTGCCGTGGATGCAACACCGTCGCCGGTCGCTCGCATAGTTCTTTTCGTCTTTGTCGTGCTATGCTTGCGGAGTTTCGTAAGAAATTCCCATTTTTCCCTCCCAATAGTAAAAGACTGCCTCACGCGAGATAAAAGAAAAGATTGTCATAGAGATAGGTATGTATGTACTATGCAAGATATGTATAGGGTACAGAATGTGAACCATACCTGCTGGTCCATTTGTTGGTCGACTTCTGCCCTAATCGGGAAGTGAATAAAGTGAATTATATTATTCACTTTTCTTTTGTGCTCATACAACTCGACGGAGTCCAGTTTGTCTTACTTTGCAAAGAAGTACTTAGAGCTTACAGCATACAACAAGAAAGAATAGCATACATAAGTATATCGGTTCCGTAAAAGGTCTCGGGAAAAGGGCTCCTTACAAGTTGCACATTATGATGAGTGCATGGGAGCGCGCGTCTTAGTCTTATGAGATGATGTGGACTTGTCTTTGCCATTTATGTTGCACGAGTTTTTTTCTATACTCGTGAATAATCAATTTATTGTAATGCCATAGATGGAACTCGGTATACTTTGACGGTGTAAGTATACATGAGGAGCCTGAGGTGGTACTACTTCCGAGATCATTGTGTTCGATATGTTCTTGGGAAAGTTTATTAAGTTACAAAAAAAGGAAAGAATTAATATTTTTTATTATGTATGTATTAAAGACGCTGAGGTGGCATACAATATACATACCATGGAAAATCTTTTTTTATGATTCAACTTATCTCCCGAATGGGTCAAGGTGGCTTCCACCACTTTCCTCCAGGCACTGAACTAAAGCTACACAGAAAAAAAATCTTTTTAAGGTTCATCGACTCGGTGTATACATAGTTAGAGTTCCCTGGAGTAATCATTTCATTTGGCTAATGCAGTCACATTTGAGAATTTATTTTATAAGATATTCGTACATATTCTAGTTACTCAGTTTTCAGCTTGTAACTTAACGGAATCGATGATCAATAGTTTCTAATCTAATCGATAGACACTATCACATCAAATTTGATCTTAATTTTTTTTTTTACTAGGGGGCTTTGCCCCCTGCTCGCTATGCTTACAATTTGCGATGATTTTGGGTATTTTTCAAAAGTTCAAAGGAACTATAGTGCAACCCCTATAATTACAACCTTCGATAATTGTAATACTCGATATTTGCAACTATAAATTTATTCTCATCGCAAACTCTAAATATGCAACGCTAATTGCAATTTTAGAGTCGATATATTTGCAATGAAAATGTTTCCCGTTGTAGACTCTAAATTTGCAACGACTGTTGCGATTTTAGAGTCATTCTTTAATTTTAAGATGCTCATGGTCTTTACCCGGAAATAAAAAAACCTTTTATGATTAACCAAAAAAAAAAACAATTTTGCCTAACGGGACCTTTTATTTTCAATTTGGCCTCCTCTGCATTTTTTATATACTTTATTTGCAAAAAAAAATCTGAACTTTTCTTTTCGAATAAATGCATGTTTCGCCTATTTTTGTTGTTGTTTTTCTGTACAAAAAAAAAACGACCCGAAAATTGCAAAATTTCGGAAAATGCAACTACTCTGTGCATTAATTAGTTGCAATTATCGAGGTTATACTGTATATGCTCCAGATTAATTTAATTTCCATGTTGAAAATCTTGTACGAAATTCGAAACGGTCGCTGTATTACATTTCACAATATGTTTGCATATCATAAGAATGTTTCTCCTTTGCATTATAAGCTTTAATTTCATGGTCAATAGCCTTTCTCCATGAAATGTATGTACCATTAGCATAACAACTTTGCATCGCATTCGCCTGGATGTTCTGAACCCGTGTCAAAAGATGTAAATGTATGTATATAGGTCAGAAACGTGAGAAAATCAAATATTTTCTCATTTCAATTCATCCGTTTACGAGAATATTTGCGCAAGACACTTTTCAACAGAACATGAAATCATACACATTCAGATTTTTGTCTATTTCAAGATCTTTAGCTATAATGCTTACTGGTCTTTAGGTCTCTAGATGAAAATTAGCAAGAAGATGAATAATTTTGGCTGTTGAACTACAGCTGGTAATATATTTGTTATTTCAACGTTTACGTATCGTTTCGCTTGAAATACATGTAGCACATTTGTATCAATGTGTGGTTAATATTGATTGTTTAGTTTTGTATAGAACGAAGAATCCTCCAAAAACAGTCAAACTAGAATATACACAACTATTCATTAAAAATAGTGGCAGAAAGTGGAAGAGATGTCACTCTATCTCTGAGTTGCCGGGGCGTGGGTTCGAAACCCACAGTGACCATGGTATGTACATGAGGCACTTATTTGCAAAACTCGCTTCTTGCATTTAAAAAAAAAATTAAGGTACTTTTGGTTTTAAATTAAAAATAAATTTTTTACAGCTTGTGAAATATATTGAAAGACAGAACGATTATTTTTTTTACTTTAGAATCCAACTTGAAAATTGGACTTTGATAATTTTTTTTTTGAAATGCAAGAAGTGAGTTTTGGAACTTAGTGCCAGATATAAAAAAAACGGATGTGCGCTTCATTTTCGAATTTATTTCACAAGCAATCGGAAAATACTGATTGGTTTATGTTGAATTTATAGAGTTTGTGATATTTTTTATATTAGGAAAACTATTAAAAATGAGCTCTTCGATTCATTGTAGAATAGTTTCACTGTTATGTAATACATACCTACACATCATATTTAAAAATGCTCAATCAATGATATACACACACGAATGCTAATTTAGTTTGTGTAAATTTTCGAAACCGATATGCTTCAGTGACGGTATGTTGAAATAAAAATAGTCTAGAATCGGTATGGATATATGTACAGTACATTGCTAAATACGCATTTCGATTGAAAATTATCGTAATTTTTTGTATAATAACCGATAATATTATCAGTTAAATAAATGCAATATTTATTTACAAAATATGCTATGGTTATGGCTACAGTATTTTGCAAATGTGCAAATATTGCGCGTATCGTATCGAATCATTCAACTCAAGAAGATAAACGCGTTCCCACAAAAAAGATAACATCAATCCGGAGATTGTTATTAGCCAACATGCAGTAATACTATCTAATCTACCACCCACATTCCTTGCTCTCAACAACCGCACAACTCGATCAAATTTCCTTATGATTTGATTCACCTAACAATAACTGTCAATAAAAGATTCTAGCGAGGGTTTTATGAACATAGTACAAAAGCTTTAGTAAGGGTTTACGACATACATATACGTTACATAATAAAATATGTGCATATACGCTACGAAGAAGTATACTATAGTAGAAACGTACTTGAGCTCTTTTCTATACAAGTACTATAAATGCGAGATACAAGATAAAAGTATCACACGCCAGTTGTCAATATCAAGTCAAGAATGATGTGTTGTGTGGAAGCAATGAAATTTGATATTGGGAATCGAATGTACCCTATCTACAGTAAGTAAAAAATATAAAAAAGTCACAGAAGCAAAGTGAACGGAAGCCACAGTGTAATTTTGATACTGGAGCGATCGATACAGTTGTCAGATCGGGCAGGCATGAAAGCTGCCCGATCTGACAACTGAATGAACAAATTATGTCAGGAAATGAGGCTGATTGAACAATTGCATATGACTCGAAAGAATAGATCGTGAATTGATATTTACAAATTCTACTAATTGTTTCAAATTTTACCATTATCTTCCTGTTCTATGCGAATTGATTTAGACGGAAAAGTCATTTTGAATACCGATCAGATTTAAATTTATTTGAGGTTTCACTCTAACCACTAAGCTTCGTCATCCGTGCGGATTATTTAAGGCCACTGCCACACTGATCGAGATTTACCGAGCCGCGCGGTGCAAAAGACCAAAGTTATGCAACTCACGTATGGGAGGGACAGAGACGATGGGAAATTTCAATGAAAACAGTCTTCGGTATTCGGTCAACTGCAACTGCAGTGTGGTTGGCGAATCTAAGGAACCGTTCTTAGACTGATATTCCGCGCTGGGTTCGGAATAGTCCCCACAATGTGGGGCCGGCATATTGCGTTGCAGCTCGTTTGGACTTGACAGAGCATTTTCTTAACCTCAAATTTGGAATTAGCGACCCAAAATTACCTTAGTGTTTCTGCCACGCCGATTGGACGTGTTTTCTGCCTAGAAAATCGAGGTACTATTCTGGGGCTTCGAAACATGGCCCCCACCTAAGCCTCCGACATTTTGCTGGACAGATTCGAACGAAAGGTCCTTCAGCGAATTTTCGGGGCCGTTCGCGAAAGAGATCAATGGCGTATCCGGTACAACCACGAGTTGTAACAATTGTACGATGAGCTGCAAGTATTGAAAATCGAGAAGCCTTAACGCTTGCAAAGGGCGGGGTCATTTACTAACGAATGGACGATAATCGCATGCCAAAGAAGGTGATGAACGCACAATAAATTGACGGAGCGAGGTTGTGTGGACGAGGGAGCTGGGAGAGACCGAGAGCTCGCTGAGAGAATTCTGTAGGTGAAGACGCCCACCAGCTGCTGGGCTACCGAAACTGGAGGACAAGCTCATGTAACCGTCTTGCAGCTCCAACATTTTTGTTTTGTTTTTGACCTTAAATTTGGAATCAGCGGCCCAAAATTATCTTAATGTGTCTGCCGTGCCGATTCAACGAGTATTTCCCGAGAAGACAGGGGTACCATTCTGGGGCTTGCAATCCCAACAATTTTCACCTTGTTTTTGCTTCAAATTTGGAATCACAGACCCAAAATTATTTTAGTGTTTTTGCCGCGCCGATTGGACGCGTATTTCCCTGAGAAAATCGGGGCACCTTTCAGAATGAATGAAGTCTTCAAAACGAAAAACAAAACGAATCGTTGCTTAAATAAAGAAAAAACCTTGCTAAAATGCGATACAAAAGAACCTAACACCTCAGTTCATTCGGTGTTTGATAGCTGCTAAGAAAACATGAAAAAAAACCGATACTGAACAGAAGCTAGAAACAGGTACTAAAACCCTAACAAAAGGCCGGTACTGAGCTGGTGCTAAAAAAAACCTGAAAACCCGGTGTTGAAAAAAACCGGACCGGGCCATATTTGAAAAAAAAAACAGGATATCGGTACTTTAAAATGTTATTACCGGTTTTAGACCGGTCTACCAGTGCTAGGAGCAGGCCTAAATGGAAGGATGCTAATCGAGCTTCCGTAAGAGACAGGGGCAGTGCGTGGCGGGGGCCGCGAGAATTAGGGGCCCAAAAGCTCAAGCAACACGAATAATTTTTTTAACCGTCAAAAATCTTAAAGAATAAAAACCCTACCTTGTTCTAGAAAACTGAAGGATTTTACATAACCCCTTATCCCCGAAATTTAAGAAGGGTCATACTACATATACGAAAAAACTCTAGAAATCCATTTAAAGCGAAAACTGACCAGACCAGCTCAATAAAACCATGGTTAGTTTTTGCGGCGATAGCGAACATTGTGGCGTGAAGAAGAATATCCATCGATGTGCTCATCGGTTGTGATTTAACCGTTAAATGATTATTTTGTCTTTAGTTTGAAATATCGTAAGGTATAGTTGATCTGTTTCATCCTCGTTGTGCCGGTTGCGTTGTCCCAGCCGTTGTACTCTTAGGCTTCATTCAAACGACGAGCCGTACGGCTCGCAAGCTCTAGCCATATAAATGCATTGGCTTATATGGGAAGCTCACGACGAGCGAGAGACGGCCCGCTGTCAAAACACAACTAGCGAGACGTGTTTTCACATATCGTGCACCGCAACCCGCAAATTCACGATTCGCGAGCCGTGTTTTACAGCGGCACGCATATAACCCAATGCATTTGTATGTCTCGAGCTTGCGAGCCGTTTTCGCGCCGATTGAATGAAGCCTTAGGGTTCATTCAAACGACGCGAAAACGGCTCGAAAGCTCGAGACATACAAATGCATATGGGTTATATGGAAAGCTTACGACGAGCGAGGATTTGAGGGTTGTGGTGCACGATATGTGAAAACACGTCTCGCTAGTCGTGTTTTGACAGCGGCATGGCTCTCGCTAGTCCCAGCTTCCCATATAACCCAATGCATTTGTATGGCTGGAGCTTGCGAGCCGTACGGCTCGTCGAACCCTGAGGCTTCATGCACACGACGCGAAAATGGCTCGCAAGCTCGACACATCGAAATGCATTGGCTCTTAGGAGAAGCTCTCGACGAGCGAGAGCCGTGATGCGGTCGAAACACTACTCGCGAGACGAGTTTGCACCAGTTTTCGCATTATGTGCACAACAAGCCGCAAATTCACGGCTCGTGAGTTGTCGCCAGCCGTGTTTTGACAGCAGCTCTCGCTCGTCGAGCCAGAGCCAATGCATTTCGATGTGTCGAGCTTGCGAGCCTTTTTCGCGTCGTGTGCATGCAGCCTTACAGTGCATAATTTTGTTAAATTTATGCTAGCCTTTTTTCATGGTATATGAAAAACTACCACGCAGATAATTTATTTATAATCAGACCTCCAAATTACTAGATATAATATCGTGGAGTCGTGACCGATCTGGCTGGGTTAATAGGGTATCTAATAAAAAGTTACAATTGTCCGCAAAGAATTAGATAGACGATATTCCAATTGTCAATAAATATAGTGATAGACATTTTTCCAAAATCGTCAAAGGACTACGAGTTATATCAGAGGGCCTACTCAAGCAGTTGGCGGGAGGGCCCCAAATCAAGAGAAGCACAAGTTAGAAAGGTGCTTTGATTGTACTACAGTCTTACTACAGAACCTTCCACATTGGTTTCAGACTCAATAAGCTAAAGAGTCACAGTTTGCTGATCATTGTTGTGGCCTGCTCGGAGAAAGGAGAAGTGAGATCGGTCTGAAACTCATCATCCGCTTATTGAAGTAAAAAAATACTTTCATCGATTAAAAATTACCTTTGACTTTAGCCTGGTAAGGTATAAATTCAAAAATTGAAGGATTGATTAAAAAGAATCACAAACAGATTTGTGTGATAAAATTCAAAATTTTGACAAAGAGAATAAACAGTAATTTTAACTCGACTAGTTTTACTTGAACGACAACAAAACCAAGAAATTATCATAAAAGGCACCTCTATCGCCAAAAGTCAATTGAAAATTACCATAACCGCACATTAAACAATTTCCAATATCACTTTCATCAAAAGATATTTCCGGTTCACACAATCAATTCACTTTGGTGACCTACCGCAATACCCATCTAATTGTGTCCTCCGTGTTCTTCAGATTGAAAAAGACTATCTGATTTATTATTGTTGGCTTTTATGAAGAAGAATTGAAATGAGGTTCACCCCATCCTTGAGAATTCTCAAGAACTAATCTCCTTAGAGATCTTTATGATGAACTCTTGCGACTCTACCGTTTTTCTTTTTATTCCTACGGGCGTTGTCGAGAGAATCGTATAGTATTGGATTTCCTTTTTTTCGTATATGAATGTGGAGTATTCATAACTTTTTGAACTCTCACCACGGGCGTCCATCATGGGGCACGATGACTATGAAAGACGACGCGACACAAGCTCAATTGAACTGCTTGTGTTTAATTCTTTATTTCGAGATGAAGATTTTTTTTCAATTCTTTATTCTTCTACATTCGAATACCATGGTGATGGCAATCTTTGAATGATGATGAACTGGATAAAATTTTACTTTTTATTTACTCGGTTCTTTTAATGGAGACTTAACTGAGAATTGATTTTGTATTCATAATCCATTAGCGGATGGCAAAATGTAAAAAAATAAGAATGTATGTAGTCCAGCAAAGCACAGAGCGAAGAGCATGAGATGCAAAATAATGAAGAAGAAGAAATGTAAACACATTCTTCATTGTTGCTTTTGCGTTAACAAGTGTCAGATGGATTTAAAAGAAAATATGTATTTAACCGTTTTGGATAAGAATG
The DNA here is from genome assembly GCA_949715475.1 of Microchrysa polita. Taxonomy (NCBI): domain Eukaryota; kingdom Metazoa; phylum Arthropoda; class Insecta; order Diptera; family Stratiomyidae; genus Microchrysa; species Microchrysa polita. The sequence goes on along the minus strand of OX454418.1, from coordinate 83,783,958 downwards.
GAAATGAATGAATCTTTTGCCACTCTTCCACTGTCAGGTTTTCAGAAAACTTATGGAATTTTCGATATAGGGTGCAATGACCAATATGTTATGTATTAATGAATTAAATAAAATTGTGGTGAATATGTAGTTTGGTTGGTTTTGCGGTTAGTGCGCACACCTTCGGTCCACAGGGTCGTGGGTTCGAGTTTCACCGTGAACCAATTCAGTTTATGATGTTTTTTGAACGCACGACCAATTTGACGGACTATGATTCCACTCAGATGTTATACGAGTACCCTTTTATGGGGATAAATAACACTGCAAAGCGTGCTGTTGATTTCAGCACCTCAGCAAAAAAGCAGTTAAGATCTTGGAAATCGGATGTTACTACCACATCTACGGCCTTAGTTCAGTTTTGGACTATCGCGCCTGTTATTTATCTCGTAAATATAAAAAATGAAACAACGATAGTGGAATATTCTTACTGGGGAGCTCCTAAACGCAGATCTTTTAAAGACCCATCCATATTTTATTCAATGCCATGATCCGTTACATGTAATTAACATCAAATTTACATAATACCACATTTACTTCACTTTCAATACTTAAATCGCTATTGTCTCTTATTGACTACTCGATTCAACATACGATGTGACATTGATAAGATCTGTGTCTGAACTGTTAATATAATACACAACAGAAAAGCACACACGTTTTTAATTCGCTATTTTTCTTCTTCTTTCTTTTTGTTAAGAACTTTTTATTTGATGATGTGCTATATCGGCAAGACAGCAAGTACTGCGATCTGCGACACCATCAGCCACAAGACAATCGCAATGAATGCTCAAGAATATAGAAGTTTTCGTCTGGCTAGATACTCGTGCTGCATTTATAATTAGACTTCGGATACTCATTTTGTATTCATGTCACATACAAACAGTCGAAATTTCATGACTTTTATTCCATTCATTACTAGCTTTCTAAGTGTTTATTAGATTTAGATGACGTCATAATGCAGAGAAACTGTACCGTAAAATCGTGTAATTAAATCCGAAAAACATTAGACCACCCGATATGTAATGACGTGCGTAAATATACAGTATTACACAAACGTATGTACCTACATTTCCTTTTACAGTATGTAGGTAACTATGCACCGTAGAGTGATGTCAAATCAAAAGAAACTAGCACAACAATGCACTCTACTAGTGTATCCATTTGTTTTGTTCCAAATAAACCAGAATATAATTAAATTTTCTTTTAAAAAATATTGTCTCTATGTCTTATCATATTCCCTCATAAACGTAAGATGTATTGAAACAGCGTTCCATAATATTCACGCACAGCACATCTCATTATTATCCTAGAGTTACTCGGGCATTCCAACACGAAATATCCATTTACAAATCGTTGTCATATAATACCCTTGCAAATTATGTACGTTATTTACTTAAATGCTAAAAATGTGCTTCATATTTTAAACAATCAAGAAAAGAAGCAGGAGAATACCAAACGTGGGTTTTTACTCTGAGCTTTTAAAACGCAGACTTTTACGAATAAATCACCTTCGTAAACGTTTATTGTTTCGTTGAAATGGAGGCTGAAAACACTGCCGAGATATTGTTGGATATTACAAAAGTAAATTCTGGGTCATTCATATGTATATAATTTTCCGTAAATTAAAAAAATATATTGTTGGCAGCACTATCAGTACTAAAATGTTAATGTATTTGTAATGAATTTTATTGTATGACATACTGAACTATGACAATAAACAGTCATCTAATGTACTTTGAGCAGGGCACACCTTTTCATTTGCGTAACCAACAGTAGTATCGAGAGGCGAATACAACAGTGGCGACGAGGAAAAAGACGAAGAAAAAAATTGCGATGCAGTCGGAGGAATTTTTAGCGAGTTTAAAACTTATAGTCGAGCAGCAAGCTCAACTCATCTCGTCAATGGCGGCTCGAGTGATGAAAGCCGAAGCGGACCATCAACCATCAGGGCAAGCTTCACAGGAGTTCACAATCGAATTGCTAACCAAAAACATTAAGGAGTTTCACTTCGACCCAGACACCAACCTCACATTCAATGCATGGTATCAGCACTACGCAGATTTGTTCGAAGGCGACGCAGCAAAGTTGGATGATTCAGCAAAGGTCAGATTACTCCTAAGAAAACTGGGACCGGTCGAGCATAATAGGTATGTGAATTTTATTTTACCGAAATTTCCAAAGGATTTCGAATTCACCGATACTGTGGATAAATTGAAAGCCATTTTCGGATCACCCGAGTCTCTATTCCAAAAACGGTACCGTTGTTTACAGTTGCGGAAAACGGAATCTGACTATACAGCATATGCGAGTGAAGTCAACAGGCAATGCGAAGAATTCGAGCATAACAAGTTGACTAATGACTAGGGACCGGATTATATGCAACTTAAAAAGGCTGAAATAAGTATGCAAATATGCATAATAAACCTTTGAAATATGCAACTAAAATGACAAAATATGCAATATAAAATTAAAGAGAAGACTTATTATTCAGTCTTTATTAGCAGTTTAGAGCACGGAAAACACATTTTAGTTGGTTCCAGCCAAAGATTGGTTGTTTTTATAGTAATTAACGATTTTAAATTGTTCAAACCTAAGCAACAATTCGTTAGCTTTAAAGAAGCACTTCACACTGTAGCAATCATATAGTACCACGAAATCAATATATCGTGTGACATCGCTTAAATAAATATTTTGATCCGATAAAACATTCTTAAAGCATTTTCCGGAAAGCTTCTATGATCATTATGGAATAAATTTAAAGATGGTGGTATAAGACTTCGATAAAACTGTCTCTAAACGGTAACCTAAAAAGATACTCCTTCAAATACTCCACTCCAACACATGGTTTATTTGATGATGCAGCACACACATGCAATATAGTCTCTCTAAGTTAACTCACACACATGCATATATTCTTCTATAGCACAGTCGGTTTCATTTTTATAGTGTAACATTCGTATGGTCATCCAATAAATTTTTCACCGTAGTTTTATAGAAGGATGGACTTTCTGATTTCTTAATGAATTGACACTAATGAAGTGCTCTGAAATACATAATTTCTTCAACAGAAATCCTTGAAATCTTGCATTAAACACTTCTCATTGTTATCTTCGGAACCAATTAAGGTGATCTCTGCGGAGAAATTGACTGCATTTTATTGAGAAATGTGTGGATTTAATCAACGTCACCTGATTGATATAGGGTGCATTGCAGAAGATTCGATAAAGAATTGTCAAGCATTTCTATAGAATCAACTAACCATTTGTAGTGTTTACGAGCAATGCTGACTATATGTGAGGTTGGCTGAGTGGTAGCCTGTAGGACGGGCAATCAACAGACACGGGTTCGATGCTAGCTGCGGAAATTTTGTTTTAAATTTTTTGTTTGTTGCAAATTCGTTTAATGACAGAAAATGATGATATAAAGCAAATGACGTACGCCTTTTTTGAGGCATAATTTAGTGCTACAATAAGGTACTATTGGATTAAAAAACGGCGCCAAATTTCATTATTGGGCTATTATTCAGTGGTTATACATTGTAAAACGACCCTATTATTGTTAGAAGAGAGTATTTTACGAAGTATTAGAGGAATGAAATTGTTACTTGGGAAATGCTCCGTAGTAAGAAAGAAGACAAAATGTCTCCTGTCATTTAATTGTCTTATAATTTGAGAAGTAACGTTCAACATCAGCCGATGTCACTGGACAATATTTAAATTTAGGCGCCATATTAGCAGATTTTTTGCCAGGTAAAGTTTTGCCGGTACCGTTGATATAATTGTCAATTTCACATATTTCTTCGTTTCCAGGGTTGTTATCAAGGATTTTGTGAAACTTTTTCTTGAGTTTTTCTGCGAATATAGCGGGTAGCTCAGCGTTCAATCTTTGTACACTTTTCATTAGTTGGATGGAGTCCTTAACCTAGGAGATGCTACATTCTCAAGGTTGGCATAGAATTGAGTACTCGCAGTTGATGGTAATGCTTTCTTTTTCTCTATTTTCAAATGTGCAAATCGAGAATTATATTAAAAAATATGCACCATCAATGCATTATCAATATAATATGCATAAGCCCAGTAAAATGGGCAATATATGCAAATGCATATGCAGTTATGCATTTGCATATAATCCGGTCTCTACTAATGACCAATTCAAGTGTCTTATTTTTTTTTATGGACTACAGTCACCGTCTGACGCAGATGTGAGAACACGAATCCTATCAATGCTAGACAAAGAAAAGGACGTGAACCTCGAGATAATTTTGTTGGAGTGTCATCGTATTTCGAATCTAAAACACGATCATTGGAAGCGGCAGCTGTCAAATCCACAAGATTCAAACAAGCGGGACACGCACACAGCGAAAATCGTAACAGTGCATCAATGCCTAAAATAACTAAAAGCCCATGCTGGGGATGTGGAGGCATGCATTTTTACAATGAGTGTAGATTCAAATCTCTCCAATGTGGCAAATGTCAACAGTGGGGACACAAAGAAGGTTATTGCGGCTGTTTTGCCTGCAAACGAGAAAAAAAGAAAGAACCATGCGAAAACAACAAGAACAGCAAAAATAACAGAAACAACCAAAGCAAAACAAAATACCAAAAGCAAGTCAACGTAATCTATTACGAAGTCAAAAAGACAGTTGCGCGCAAGTTTGTGAATGTCAAAATTAACGATTGTGACATAACTCTTCAAATAGACACTGCGTCCGACGTTTCTATCATTTCACAATCTACATGGCGAAAATTGAACAGTCCGAAGATACAAACTGACGCAAGTATTATCAATAATGCGCAAGGTAATAGGATTGACATCCTTGGACTGATAGATTGCACAGTGTGTCAACACGACACAAATCCAAAGTTTTTGTCGCGAGTGAGAGTGATTTGGATTTATTCGGAATCGATCTAATGGACAAGTTTTCTTTGTGAAATCAGCCTCTGAGCATGGTATGCAATCAAACTCATTCGATACCGTTTGAACAAACAATTATTTCCGAATTCTCAGATCTGTTCGATGATTCATTGGGATGTTCAACTGCCTCCAAGTTGAAGTTGACACTTAAAGAAAACGCTGCGCCAGTATTTCGAGAAAAACGACCAGTGCCATATGCAACATTAGCTACAATGGAAAAAGAACTTTTGCGACTAAAAGAAGCTGGAATCAACTCACCAGTCGAATATTCGGAATGGGCTGCTTTTATAGTGGTTGTTCGCAAATCAAACAGCAAAATCCGGATATGCCCAGATTGTTCATCGGGGCTAAATGATGCGCTTCAGCCACATCAAGGGCCAATACCAACACCTGAAGAAATTTTCTCGAAACATATTGGAAGTAAGTTTTTTACACACATCGACCTCTCGGATGCGTATTTAAACATAGTTGTTGACGAAAATTCGAGGAAATATTTAACTATTAATACCCATTTGGGTTTATTTGAATGGATCAGGATGCCCCCTGGCATTAAAACAGGACCTGGGCATTTCCAAACATGATTTTATCGGGCATCAGTCGGGCTTCAGCCTACATCGATGACTTTCTAGTATCGGGAGAAACAATCGAGGAACATAACGAGGTTCAGTGTTAGTCAGTGTTAATATTATGTTTCTGTCCATTAAGGTCCCTTTGTTTTGATAATTTAGCATTTCTATTGCAAAATTCTCAAATCAAATTATTTTTTCAGTACGTAGCCCAAGACTTGGCATGGCAGCACTCGAGTCAAAAATTTTACTAAAGTCAATTTTGAAAATCAGTATTTTGGTGCTACTGTTGTATGCAACAATTCAATTCAGGCTATCAGATACAATTGGAAAAACAATTTACGACAAAAATCAATGCCCAAACAACAACAAAAAAGTGAAAGTTTTAGCTCTGTAGGAGCAATGTAGGTTCCCTTTATTAAACATCAATATTTCAGGTTGCTAGCGATATTCTGTCCAAAGTTATGAATTAATGTATTACGGAGGGGTTATTTGGAAAAAAATATCGATACTAACTCCAGTGGCGGAACAACTTCACTCGGGGCCCTCCCGCTTCTTGAGTGGGCCCCCTACACTGAGAAAAAAGTAGAGTGAAATCGATCGAAAACAATTACATAATTGATTGACTGACAATCTGTCTATTTGTATGGGGAATGACTGTGACTGATGACTTATGTAGATCGACCTTAAACCAGATCTTTTGAAACATGATTTTGACGTTACAGTGTTTCTACTAAAATTAAGAAAGTTACTTAAAATAACTCACGTAGCGCATAATTGACCTCTATTGGCATTGGTGATATTTAGGCAAAAACTAAACTACCTGTGCCTACAATGGGATCCCGAAAACCTATGATTTGAAGGCGATCGCCCTATCTACCCTAATGCCGCACACACACAATCAATCCGAATCTATTTTTTTTTAATTTTTCTTCCAAAATCAAAGAAAATTACGAAAAATAAAAAAAAATGGAATCTGACGCTTCGTCTGTGGGTGACCTAAGTTTGTAACTTGCTAGACAATTGAAAAAACCGACACGTTATTAAATTAGCCCTATTCGACTCACTGGATCATTTCCAGATTTATTGGAAATCCTATACAAAATGATAATCCTGGAAGTTGATCCTGGGTATGACTTGGATCATCTGCCAAACTAATCCCCTAGATGTCTCCAGGAACAATTTCCTTGAAATTTCCCGTATGTCAATTTGTTATTTAGTATTTTTGGTTTGTAAACTTTATTCAGAGTTAATCATTTTAATATTTCTTGCTACTTATCCTTTTAATTGTTTCTCGCACGGTGCATAATTACAAATGCAATTTATAATTTAGAATATCGCGTCGGGGCCAGATGACACGATAGTCAGCTGTTACTGATTTGGGAAATTTTGATCCGATTTCATTCGACTTGGACAGGATCAATGATCCAGTCAGTCGAATAGGGCTATTAACTCTATTCCTTGTTTCAGCTTTAAATTTAAGTGTGCTCTGATTTAAATATTTCATTTTTAAGACCGTCTGTACTTAACATTAAAGTAAATACAGCATTCTTGGCAAGACTCCTTTCAGATCAAATGTGGCCTCTACACCAAAGTCCTAATGACCGTATATACACCGCAAGCAAGATCAAATTTTTTAGCCTTCAACGACATATACAGGCCGTATAAGCTAGTTTGAACTAAGCTTAAGGCTCGAGACACATATCCAAATCATCATGACGATAATCCGTCATGATGATGAAAGTTCGAAATTGGGGTGACACATAGGTATACGTCATTGGAATTCGTCATTTACTTTTGACATTTGTATAAAATGGTAAAAATGTCCCCCACATTAGCGATATTTGATGAATATTCTGTTTAATAATTTGAAGTCACACTTTTCTTATGGAATTTGAAATGTGTAAAGATTGGTAGAAAATTTAATAATTTTGCAAAAATTCTTGTTCTTCAATTTTACAACAGATGGCGTCTCCTGTCATTGTTGAGCTAATGATGATCCAAATGCGCAATTTGGAATTCGTGCTAATGTTGGTAAATTTTCGTAATAATGACGCATTTGCGTCATTCGAAAATATGTGTGTCAAGCTTGTAATACTCTCTCAAACTATTTTGTTATGTTTGATAGGTCATGACAAAGTGGATTGGAATTTAGTTTAGAAAAGTTACTATGTATCACCAAAAATTATTTTTTTTTTGCAGAGGGACCTAAAGAATCATTTTGCCCATATGGTATTTGGCAACAAAAAGGGTGGGTCGGATTACACATCACGCAAAAGTTACAGCAAATAGCGCAGTCATGCCATGAGCAAATTTCTTTTTTGTGAAAACTAGGGGATTCGGATTGCCTCATGAACTTTCAGGACAATATTAAATTTGTTTATCTAACGCACCCTGTGAAAGATGAACAATAAATTTAGCATTTATTTTGCATTCGCAAAGTGTATATCTCCTCGTGTTTACAAAAAATATCTACGTCGGATTGTTGTTTTTCGCATTCGTGCTGTTCTTATGGTTCGATAAATCTTTCTTCCACGTAGAGCACAAAGGACTGCACAAATTAAGTAAAAAGGACAAATTTTTAGTGTTTTTAATTTTATCCATTTTATCTTTCGAATAGAATAAAATAGTGACTTGGTCGCTATCAACATATTGAATGAATGATATTCTTGAAGTTTTTTTATTTGTTAATTTCAATTTCATTTAATTGTATTTTATTTTTTTACTGAAATTTATTCGTTAATTGATGAGACACCAATACACTATCTAAAAACAGTACAAAGCGGACAAATAGGATATTCAACAACGTTTTGGCAGGACGGCAGGTTAAGGTCGAAAAAGCAGATCCTGCCAAAAACAGAACGACCATTAAGTATGAGCATAATCGAATTGAGTATAAACAACAATGATTTGCAACAACTTTTAAAGATTCCCTTAAGGGAATTCTTAATTATAATTACATATCCATGATTGATTTTGAATATATACCACTCTTAACTTATTTATCATGCAGTTAGTTTTTAGGTATTATACATACTTGTATGTGTATACATATTACCAAAAAGATATTGTACCTTCTACACAAATACAGTAGAACCCCGAACATCCGGATATTCGATAATTCGGATTCTGATTAAGAGAATTTTATGAAGTTTTTTTTTTATCGTAGTGCGCTCTAGATTTGAAGGAACTGCTATTTCGACCATAAAATTAATAATAATTTTGTTTAAAAATATGTAATTGATTTTGGAGCAATTTCAGCATTTCTATCGTCTACCCGAGTGTTAATAGGTGCAAATAATTAGATAATACGGATGGGGTCCGGTCCAAATTAATCCGGATTATAGAGCATCTACTTTAATGAGTTATTTTTATGGAACAACTTCTCGGAATTGTAGCTATGCTTTGCAAAAAGTTATAACTTGTGCACTTCAAATAATTGAAGCAGACCTACTGTACCTAACCTTCGTTGAAAGGTTAGTTTACATTTAAGATTTACATTAGTACCACGACCTTTCCATTTGAATTTTACTCCTTCATTTACTTATTTTTTTAAAAATTGAATTTCGTATTTTGGTGTACATATTGTAGTAGATCATAAGCTAGGATCTAAGATATCGCATGTAAGACAACACTTGTACCACATATCCTGATAAGATACTTTGAATATATGGAAATGAGATAATAAAGGACACTCTTAGTTGTCGCTTCGACGAGTACGGACGCGTTTTATTTCTTCTTTAAGTTATTCCCCCTTAAGCCAAGCCCTACAATATGTATTTGAAATTTAAGCTAATCGTCCGTTTCGTCCTCATTTTAATTGTAGTACGTTGACATGAGCAATTAGAAACTCATATGTGAAAAATCTTCGAAAGTTCTGAGAAGTTTGAAGAAACTATGGTATCTTTTTTTAACTTTGCTATACAATGTTCACGTTACTTTGTTCATTTTAGAAAAAAATATGTACCTCTTTGCATACAGCTTACATTCGCAGTCGCCGAGAAACAGCTGATGTTTTGATTTTATTGGATTTGCCAACCACAAACAACACAAATCAATAACTAAACGCTAAAAACAATCACCAACAACAAATAAATAAAACCATATGTTGTTTCAACAACGCACATCAACACAGAAAAACACTAATTAACAATAAACCAATTACATTATAAGATCTTCACATTTTGCTTTCGAAATTCAACACGATATTCCAATATCCGATTACGAACGAGTTAAAGCAAAGTCTAGAGTTGAACGAAAATTAATTAGCTCCAATTAATGCCGCACACACAACACAACGATCGGCGGCTAATAGAGAACTCGAATTGATAAGCCCCATTAATAACGATCCTTAATGGGTTCAACCGCGAGCTTGGAACCGGGTCGCGTTTCGATTCAAAAATAGAAATATCGATCACTTCCAATTATACACACAGATAAATAAATACGAGTACACCCTCGCACAATAATTGGAACTGGGATAAACTCGCCACCGGCACATTTTGTATAGTTTTTGTTTAAATAATTTTTGAAATGGTTAAACAGTCCATTTAGGCCTGCGACAACATCAACTATCCGCACGAAACACGTACTACCGAAACACCATCATCGTATCTTAAATTCTTATAAACCACGAGCTGCTTCAACTTCAACAGTTGGTCAACAGTGCCGGTGACTGACTGATCTTAGATTGCTGGAGACACGAAATAACACAGAACGTTGGTTATGCTTCTGAACTCTGCGGGTATATCTATCTATACAGAATACACGATACATTAGACACGTATCATTCTATATCACGTCCGTATACACGTTTCCGGAGCACCCGAAGTAACCGAAGTCACCTGGTTTACATTCCGATACGGACTGATACTGAACTGATCAATATGTAGTTCTGTTGCTTCAGATCGCAAATCATCTGGATCTATGATCGATCCATAATAATGTTTTTCTGAATCATTTCATTTCGTGTTGGTGTGGAGCGGAACATTCAAAACAGTGGGACATTTGTTTAATTGCGCGATCGCAATAACACATGTAGCTTAAGAGGTTTTGTGCAACCAAGCAACCCATGGTGTGGGGTACGAGTACGAGTATATGGGCTATGGGGTATCTCTCTCATCACTGAATCTAAATATGAAAAAGTTCATAACGCTTGCCTCGTTGGGGCCAAAATGAACACCTTTGCAGGTAGAACTATGATTAGCTGATTTTTTTTCGCATTTTTTTAAATCGCTAATTTTAAATGTAAAAATCTGTACCAATGATTTTTTATTTGTACTCGTATGTCCCAGTGGTAGGCATAGCACATTACCATCCTCGTATCTTTCATTCTTATATTATTATTTATTACGAGTATTATAGCATTTTCTATGCCAAAAGATACAGACATAGAAAAAGATTTGAATTTATGTATTGAAAATTGTGGCAATTATAAATTGCAACGCTCTCCGTTTCGGTTGAACGAAATATCACTGTAATATGTGAATGTTTTTAGAGATGTACTGAAAGGTGCGCCATAGTTGTTTCGACACATCTGTATGTTTAAAAATTTGCACATGGTGTGAAGATGCTTATATCACTTATAGACTCAAACGTACACGATATACACAAACTAATAGAAGTGGTGAAGTATTGGGTAAATATACGCCAATATTACGTAACACCTGAAAGGAGCCCCAAATCGGACCAAGGGTTCCTCTACCTCCCCATACAAATTACCTCTCCTTGATGTTTTAATTCGGCCATAACATAATCACTATCGACTTAAAATTTTGATCAATGCCTAATTCGGACATATACTTTAAGTTGATGGAAACTGGAGTAGTTCCGGATACCCCTACCCCTACCTCCCCTACAAAGTTATATTCAGCCATATCTTCCGTTGGATGCCTTGATAAGATGTTAAAGGGGCATTCGGTAGCTCAGTGGCAGAGATGTCTATCTCTGAGTTGCCGGTGCGTGGGTTCGAATCCCACTGTGACCCATGGATGTTTGTGTTGTCCATAAAATGCTCCTACGGCAGCCGGTTCTTCGATGTAAATCGTCCCGGAGCTACCCGTTGCTAAAAAAAACCGCCAAAAGCTACCAAGACCCCCTTCGATTCAAGAGAAAAAAAAAAATCTCTTGAATCGCTACAACAACAACAACATAAGATGTTAAAGATATGTGCCAGATTCGACCCATCTATACCCTCCCTTCCCTAAAAAAAAAATGAAAATGAAAATTTTGGGCTTTGCATGTCTTAGGTCTGTACATAGGTATAGGGTATACACTCATCGTGCTATTCGCACGATTAGAACTCGGTCTCGTTTTTATACCCTTCGCTCATAGAGTGAAAGGGTATATTCACTTTGTCATGAAGTTTGTAACGCATTGAAGGAAGCATCTCCGACCATATAAAAAGTATACATATTTGATCAGTCTGTCTGTCTGTCTGTCGGTTGCGACGCGTTTTACTCGGCCAATTTAAAAGCTATGAAGCTGAAATTTTGCACAAATGCTTCTTTTTGCTGTAGGCAGTTTGTATGTTTGAATCGGTAAAATCGGACAATGGAGTCATGGGACTGCCATACAAACCTAGCCCCCCAAATTAGGTTTTTCTAAGAAAAACTTTTTTTTGTGCACTAATTTCAACCAAATTTCATTGAAATGTATTTCTATTGATGACATATTACATATGTAAGAATGGATCAAATCGAACAATGGGGTCATGGGGTTGCCATACAAACGCAACTCCCCAAATCAGGGTCTTCTAAGAAAAACTTTTTTCTTTGTGTACCAATTTCAACTAAATTTCACACAAATGTGTTTCTATTGAACACACAAAATATATGTAAGAATGATACAAATCGGAACATGGGGTCATGGGGCGGCCATACAAACCCAACCCCCGTTTTGGTTCTTCTAAGAGACATTTTTCACACCAATTTAACTAAACCTTAAATTAATGTGTCTTTAAGAAAGCAACTAAAAAGGTAAAAAAAATGGAATCGTACTATGGGGCCATGCTCGCGCATCCCCCAATAACATTTTTTAGCAAGTATTAAATATTTTTATTTACCCACTTATTTCAACCAAACGCCACACAAATATTGTTTTGTCGACGCAACGGAACTTTTGTGAAGACAGAAGGAAAAGAATGGGGGGGGGGAATTAAATACAAGTCGTAGGTACGCCCGAGAAAACTTTTAGCCCGATGGGAGCGAAGGGTATCCAAATTTCGGCTGCGCCCGAAATTAGCCTCGGTCTCGTTTTTATTTTTTAATAGTCTATGGTCGCTCTTGGATTGTAGCTTTCACAGACATAATGGTGAACCGCGATTTTCATTAGTACATATCGTGGTTCACCTGTCAAAAGCTATACAGTCAGTCTTCTATTCAAAATATGTATACGCCTTATACTGGAAATAGAACGGAAAGCAGCAAGACAGCAGGCGAATGCAGCACCATGGATTTAAAATGGGTGACGTCATTTTGCTGTTGTAGCAGCAGCCAATATGAAGTCACACATATAACATGCATGGTGCTGCTCTCGCGTGCTGCATTGCTGCTTTCTGTTCTATTTCAAGCATTACTTTAAGATTACAAATTTACTTTGATCTACAAAACTTTATCTTAATTTAATAAAATATTCAGTCATTAATTTCCCTGGGGACTTATATATACTTTCGTGTTAAGATTGTGTCATTCCTATCATCTCTGTCCTGGTGTATTTTGAATACTTTGCGCTACTTGAACTAACAACAAATGCGTCAGAACGTTTATCAATGTATACAGGAAAATTAAAAAAAAAATTGCTAACTCGTACGTACATAAAACTAGAGTAGGCTTATAATGATTTGTCAAAGCACAGCTGCAGCCCATGGTATACAGGTATGGTCATAAGCTCTTTCCGTCTTTCCTGTGACGTAATCAATCGAAAGAGAACGTATACTACTTGAATGAGAACAATTACTATGATTTCTATATGACTATGAAAAATCAACAACAAATCGTATGCAATGACAGCTCACTAAATACGTTGATTTTATATACAGTAAACCTTTTCTAAATTGCCATTCAACCATGTATTACCTACGCTATATTTACATTTTAGGAAAAATGTTATCTGCAATTAATATTCCCAGAGATCTTTCCGAGTAGGAAGACGAGTCCGAAGATTTACCACTGGCATATGATGGACTCGAACATTTAGCGGGTTACATCTACCACCGAGTGAGATTTTCAAATCCCGAAACTAGCATTAATCCAAATGAGGATAAACGTTCTTATACTTGGACTAATCATTTCGACGAAGGTGGACTCTGCAAACAAACAGAGGAAACGATGGTTCATGTAGATGAATTGAATAATATATTCCTAGAGACGAACGAGGAAAAAATTAAATTATGTAAAAATTATTTAAAAAAATGATTTTAATTGCTAATCAAAGAGAAATTGCCTGTGAAGAAAAGGTGGAAAAATTGTTTCTTTTTTTAGAACCCGGATATATTTTCGCATAAGACAACTAAATTCTGGAATTATTAACCCTTTCGCTCCCAATGATGCCATATGACATCATGAAATTTAATGATTTTTCATAGAAAATGTAAGAATTAAATTTTAACTTTTTGTGTGATATTAGACTCTCCCCATAGTGTAATACCTACACACTAAAAAAATTTGGTATAAATTTTATAAATTTTCTTATCTATATAGGTCCATAGGAAAATTTGTATTGAATTTATAAGTTTCAATCTTATAAATTATATTTATTCTATAAACGATAAAATTAATAGGAGTTATAGTGTAAATCCAACAATACCAATGGTTTATTTTTTATAGGAAATCATTTAGAAGTGTTTTATATGAATTTGGTATAAAAATTATAAAGAATCGATAGATCCTGGTTATAGGACAGATTATACAAATTATAAAAGAAAAGGGATAAATCGAAGAATACTAACTATTTTACCCCATGATTCTCAGCCTATCATGTCATAGTCAGTACAAGTATGAAACCTAGTTGATTTTTCACTTGATTGCAAAATAAAAAAAAAATTCGCGAGCGCGCAGAGCGCGAACGCTGGGTTGGTGAGCGTAGCGAGCAGGGGGCGAAGCCCCCTAGTAACTCATAAATCTTATATCTCAATGACCTCTTCTATATTTTATTAACCTCTTCATGCTCTAAATTGCATAATAAATTACCTACCTACAGTGGGATTCGATCCCGAGATCCTATGATTTGGAGACCAACGCCCTACCTACTAGACCAACCAGACTATGAGTGATGAAGTTTGTAATTTATACCATACATTGAACGAAAGCACGCACAAAATTTTATCGTAGAAAAGAATAAAATGAATATGAACTTAGTATAGATGAGCCTTTCTAAACCATTTTGTATAAAATTTATCTGAGTTTTGGTATGAAACGCAACGAAAAGAAAAGTTCATAAGAACTTCGATAAAATTTATACCATTTTTGGTATACACTGACTTTATACTTTCAACGTTATAAAAATGTATTCTAAAATTGGCATATATAACTTTATATTAAAAATGGTATAAATAATTTTATCTTTTATCCCAAAATTTGTTACCGTGTAGTTGATTTTTTCCTGCGTGAAATTTTTGGTTTTGAGATGTTATTTTTAATAAAATTTTAGAGAAGGTTTGACGATTGTCGTAAAGCCGAAAAACTGATTTATCCGTTTTCCCATATTTCCTGATAATAATCGTTTTATGCAAATCATTTTAATGGTTTTATTTTGTAAAGAGGTTGTTGTAAGAGAAAATCAAAAGATTTTTCGATATTTCTTTAGGAAAACCCTATAAAGTGGTTTTGCATGAGCATGATGCCATATGGCATAATTTTTTAAGGTTGCGGACCCCCAATCGGTTGAGACTTTTTTTTTCCTATAAATTGGGGGTCGTCACCAACCATTCTGCAAAAAAATTTCCGATGTAGGATTTTTTCCAACCAAATATCTAATTTTTCACACGGAACTTGCTAAGTGCCCTTTCAGTCCCAATGATGCCATATGGCATCATGCTCTAATTTGTTAACTATAGCGCTTAAAATTTAATAAAGAAAATATCATAAAAGATGCCTACTGAACGACATAATGTTGTTAGAAAAATTCTCCGCTTAAAATCCATAATTTGGGCATGAAAGGGTAACAAATTTAAAAAAAAAAGAAAAATATACAAAACTGTATTATAAAATATACAAACAATATATGTATGCACATATGTTTTATGTGAATGGTCTTTTTTATCATGTTCGTTTATACTTGCACGATACATACATAAGATATGTATTTGCTTCCGCCATATTGGGTGGCCAAATTATGGAGATTCTACTGTACATGTATTTTTTTTAATAATAATTAATACAATTCTTTATTGCCCTCAATTCAATATACATAAAACATAATATTCTTTAATTTAAACTAAAAATAATTTTGAAAATTGTGTATAATATTAATCTTTACACTTGAACGAAATGTGTGTCAAATTCAATTCTGTTCATAAACAACGTCTAGTCAGCTTCGATGCTAATGACTTCACAGTTTCAAAAGTTTTCTGCATGCCCAGAGGGAGTTGACAAATTGCACATTGGAAAGATAATGAAGCAATGGGGTGTTTTGACATTATATTTGGGTCTGCAGAAGCTATGAATTAATCATAAACAATCATTTTCCATACAAGTTATCAGATTGCCAGTCAATCAATTATCCCTTAACTACATTCGTTTGGGACTAGGGTCCTCCAAGGTGAAAATTTTTAGACTTATCTCAAATGTTTTAAATTTGATGCGGTTGAACTTTCGCGTATTTGTAGCACTGCCTTAGAGCTTGCAAACAGAGAAAAAGCGCTGGAATGCAGCTTATAGGTTAGAAGCTGTAAGCCCTTGGGGAACTTACGAATGTACTTACGTAAGTATTTTTTTTTTAACTTCCGAAATATTCGCAATTTTTTCTTGTATTTTGCAGTTTTGATTATAATTTGACATTATAGTAAATAGAGAATATATTTTATTATTCCGACGTGAAATCAAGATGACTTGCAAAATCATTCAATTTGATGGATTAGGGCCGGAGGTCAAATTGCTTCGGATCATCAGAATCAAATGCAATCCCTATTTTTCGATTTTTTGAGTTCAGAACAGTTTCTTAGTCATTTTAAGAATTGCAGATAACTTGCAAGAATAACAGGTGGTAGCTGTTATCGCAGAAGGACTTTACCAAACTTTAAGGAAAAAATTCATGAAAAACTGGCCGTATTTTCCGCTTGTGATTTTCAAGATTTTTCGTTAATTATTATGTAAACAACGTAAAAAGCTGTTTAGCTTTTTTTGTAGAATAACATTTGAATTTTGGACTCGATGTTTGAAGTATGTAATGAAAGTGTACCATGCGAAATGGCCACTTTCTATAATTAAAGCTGCAAACTTTACATGCAGCTTTCAAATCTTTAAAAAATGATATTTTTGCATTTATTACACTCTATGATTTGTTTTAGATTAGGAGTTGGCATCATTTCTAAAATTAATTGTATTAAAAATCACATTTGGTAATGGGGGACCTGGGTCCCCCAGGAGTATGTATGTGTAGGCCAAAAATAGCGAATGTAGCAGAGGGTTAACTGAAATTCTGTCAACTTGCATATAAAATGAATGTGACTGATGACTGAAAAGTGTATCGACCTTGATGGTTAATTACATACCCTATTAATATTCAATGAATAGGCTTAGAAATCTCAAATCAATTCTATTACTATATTACGTACGTACATACATATGTCTCTCTCTTGATTACCGTAACTCCTAGTGGAGCATGGTGCGTTGATGACTACCGTGTGTAGTCATCAACGTTACAAAGACAACTGAATTCGGAGTGTGATATGGTTGTCAGCCATACCACTTGTTGAACATACATATGTACATACATACAACTCAAACCAAACCATCAGAACCATAGATGGATGATTTGCAAAATTATTGATGATGACTGAAAATAAATTTGATTGACGTACTTACATATGTGAATAGAAAAATATGCAAGGAATACATAATAATTTGGTTCCGTTGTAAAATATTGGTAAAATGAAATATCCGATTGCATGTTATTTATTGAAGTGAATTAGATCGAAATTAAATTAATAAAAACAAAAACCATTTAAAAAATAATTAATGCCACTTGGGGTTTATAATATAATATTGTAAAATAGAACAATTTTAGAAAATTCGGTGGATAATTTGAGTGGTAAATTAACTGCGAAAAAAGGCAATGAATGCACTGGCATTTTTTTTCATGAGGAGGCAAGGAAATCCTTACTTTCAATTTTTAATCTACCAAAAATTAGCGGGTTCACGATTCTTTCCGCTATAATACAAATTTTAGATTAATTCGCCTGTATTATTTATAAATATCATATAAACCTTTATTTAAAAATAAATCTGTATGTAAAATACGGCGTTCCTCGCTCAAGAAACATTTATCAAACAAAAAGTCCTTCTGATGACATTTGGTGAGACATTCTGATCGTTTAACGATTACTTAAGTTGATAAATATCAAGAACAATATACAGGTATCCCTCGACTTAGGACGCTTCGACGGTATATTACGCTTTTAGGTCCCCAAGGGAAATTTTTCTTGTTCTTCTTATCGACACTAGCGACACCGTCCGCCATAAAGCTATGTGTCCGCTTTATGGCGGAAAATATCGGAAACATCAAAAATTTCCCTTGGGTACCTGAAAGCGTAATGTACCGCTTCGACTTACAACGCGTAAAAAATTTACACCACGACGACGATTTACAACAATTTTTGTTTCGACTTACAACGCGATTTGAAAAAAAAAAGATACATAAAAACACACGTGCAAGTTTAAGACAGAATTTTCTTTTCTGTTTTTTTTTCTGTTTCCTTCCTGGTGCATAAAGCTTCTAATTCATTTGTTGAGCTGATATTTGAAGATGGAATTTTGTTTTGGTTAAGGTAATAGCTGTTTCGTTAAGGACTTTTTAAAGAAGTAGGTTTCAACGCTAGTAAAGGATTAGGCCAGCATAAGTATGTATACCAAAAAATTCTGCGGCGGCAGCAAACAGTTCCTGATCAATCATTAAACACTTTTGAAACGCACCGTATGCCGGAAAATTGAGCATATATCTAATGCCGGATGTGACCTAAAACTTAATTGATACTGAAAGTAGAAGAAGTCAGCAAAATTTTTTATTTGTACCAAGGAACACGCACACAATAAAGAGTTTCAGCAATTCGTAAAAACCATGGTGGTACGACTTGGCAGTGTACGGGTTTAAATTGGTAGCGATAAAATTATGAATTGTCATTGAATTTAATTTCTCTGCCTTAAATTAAGCCGAACACATCATGCACGCTATCCTAGGATACGAGATATAAATATTTCAATCTTTTTAGCGTTTGCACGACTTGCTAAAAGTCTAGCTAATGTGTAGTAACTTTGAAGTAACATTTTTTACTCATTAGACTCCCTTGAATTATATTTATAACAAAATATAATTTGTACAGGGCCGGCTCTACTATATGAGCAGACTGTGCACTTGAACAGGGCGCCAACCGAAAGGGGCGCCAAATTCACAAATTCAATATGCGTTTAAGATCAAGACTTTATATTGATTAATACACGTTGTCCACGTATTGCACATATCAAACGCACTAGAACTGATTCAATTATAAGGGTGTGTTATCCCAAAGATCCGCTGCTATCGCGACTCTAGAAATTCCATAGAAAATCCGCTAACAACCAAACTCGCATGCTAATCGTATTCCATTCCATTTGACCGACCTATCGATGCAGTCGCAACTCGTGAAACCTTGAAAGACACATCTGCAAACTTTTCCGCATTGTATCTACGCGAGAGGAAGTGCGAGAGACGTCTTTCCATCCGTTCGCGTTCAAAAATGCTTCGCATATCTCGTATACTTGTGCATCACTGCAAACATCCTCCAATTAATCCATACACTTCATATGCGGGATGGGCGCCCTATGGGCGCTAGTTTCATAGATTGTATGCTTGGCAGAAGTGAAGAGTTGTGCATTGCAGAAATTGTGCACATAAGAAATTGTTGTAGAGCGTACACCCCTATATTCTGCAAAAGAGGGGAATAGCTGCTTTGCAGGCTCGTTGTAGGTGAGATGTGTTCACTTGATGGCTCATTCTCGTAGTCTCAGCTCGTAGTACATGTTTCAATTGTATGAGACTGGGCGATAGAGGAGTTTTGTAGGATGTATACTGTATAGTTTGTAGAAAGACATTTTACCTCGTAAAATTTTCTATGCAATCCATATTAAGCGCAGGAGAGTGAGATGTTTGTCCGCTGCGATTTTCTCAATGAAAATGTATGCTTACGTTCGTGGAATATGTGGCAAATGCAGTGTAATTCCATACGCTACAATACGAAAGTTATTTCATTTCATCGTGAAAAATATCTAATGACCGGGGAATCGAAAAAACTTTAAATGTCCGAGAAAAATTATGGGACCATTTTCGGATGTAGCTTATAGAATTTCCCAGCGCCAGCATTTCCTACATATTCCAGTAAGTAAGCATACATTTTCATTAAGAAAAGCCAACCTCTTTTCCGATTTTAGTGCAGTTAGTTTTATTTTTTAGGTAAATTTGTTGTCCCTAATAATCATCTTAATTTGCTATTCTAGCTAGTCCAGCTTTCGATATATGTATTGATGTTTTAATCGTATAAAATTTTTTTTTTTGTAAAAATCTTCAAATGCCTGTGGCACCTAAAGGATTGAGAATTGGGGGTACAACTTTTTTGCGGGAAATCACTTGGAGAATCACAATCCGGTGCGTTTGCGGCAGTTTCCGGATACCCCGTATAGAAGGGCGACTTTTCAGTATATGAACAGGGCGCCATAATACCTAGGACCGGCGCTGAATTTGTACATAGAATTTCGAAACTTATGGAAAGAATGGGGAACGCAAGAAATCTAGAAATAAATACCCGCAGCAAATTGTCTACAATGTCTATAGAAAATTGCATAATTTCTTCAAAAATTAAGTATCTGTCGAATGTGTATGAAGTTGTATTTTGCTCATCCGTATCACCTTTAGATTTAACTGAACGTTTGTACTGACCTTCTGCAATAGAGTCGTCTTTGGAATAGACCTCCATTTGCCATACAGCATTTTTATTTGAAACTCTTATATTTTCGAGATTGATAAGTGACTTTATGCTACCTGCATTTCTTTTCACTAGCTGGGGCTTAATCTTTTGCAATGGTGTTGACTTTTACCTTTAGCTCGAACTATACGGCTAATTGTACAATTTTGCGTCCATAATTACGTTTTTTAGTCATCCCGTGTAGTTTTGGGTAACAAACTCCATATAAAAAAATTGCCATCTGACCCACCTGTATTTTTTTTTGAAGTTTCGTTACCCAAACCTACACGGGATAACAAAAAAACCCACTTCATATTTTAAGCCATAGTGATGATGTGAGGATGAGAATTTTTTCTTGAGATATAGAACGATCACCGTAACAACTAATAAGAAGAAGTACCACTGTTTTCTAAATTAAATTGTTATTGTTAGATAGGAAAAGAGAATTCCGCCTAAATACTAATGTAACAACAAAAATTGGCTCGCCGCGCCAGTTCACAATAAGAGAGCCCAAGAAGACATATGAAAAATATTACTCAAATTAGTTAATGGTGATGTGACATTCATATTTATTTTGAATGCTCATTTTTCTTATAAAACTGTATCATTAACTAAAAAATGTCGAGTTTTGAGTTGTGGCCGTCTTCTTACCTACGTGCAAAATGGTTATTCGACTTACAACGTTTTCGACTTAGGACGCTTTTTCCTGGAAACAATTAGCGTCCTAAGTCGAGGTATTTACCAGATCATGCAGATAGCTGTACGAAAATTTTTCGTTTTGCGCATCTATGTATGTCACAATAGACCGGTAGTATACGAGAATTGTCACGTTCACGAACAATTTATAAAGAAAAGTGTAAATGCCGTGACAGGGCCGCAAATTTTTAATATTCTGGAGGAGTTATTAGGTTGCTCGTTAGGGGTAAAATGCCGAAAAATTCCAGAAAAGTGATTGTACAGCCGTAATACAAACGTGAGGCAAACGATTTCGTCATTTGGAGTTTTTTCGATTTTGTAGAAAAAAAAACTTATAAGATCGGCCAGATTCATCTACACATTAAACAAAAAGAGCCCTCTCAAGACACATCCCTTCATCTCTTGTTATACAGGGTGTCCGGAAAGTAACACATAAACGCCGGAGCAAAAATTTCCTCTTGTTTTCGGGTAACATTTATGCAAATTATGCAAAAATCGAGCAAAAAATAACCTTAGTTTTGTTAAATAAAGAATGTAAAATAATGGAGCTAGAATAAAATATATCTATGACAGATATGATCGTAAGGCTGTGCGCCAATTAAAAAATCTTACAAGCACCTAACTTTGGCAGAAGTTGGAGAAAAATGTTTTCATTGACTTCTGAAAGTTTGCCAACATTTTTTTTTATTTTAATTAGTTTTTATTTTGATAATTTCTTTTTACTCGACAAAGAATTTGTTTTAGAAAACCTCTTTTGAACGACCTCCACAAATTTCAAAATTCGATATTTTCCGAAAAGTGATAAAATATGGGAAAATATTTCATTTTAAAAGTGTGGCTATATTTTTCGATTGAATTGTCCCTTTTCATCTAGCTGAAAAGGGCCCACAATACAGATACTAATGTATAGCACATACCAGAAGGCAAAATTTATGTTAACACAGTCTACATTTATTCCGTTCTACTAATTAAAATAAAATATCTTGGAAACCTTACACACTTAAATGAAAAGCAACATTTTTGTAAAACAATTTTGAGTCAGTTTTGAAACAGGTAAATTTGCCCCCACTTTTCACAACGTTTAAAGCGGTACGCCACTGTGAATGAGATATATAATTGTAATTTCTAAATTCTATGGATATGTGCAGATACTTTTCCCAACATAAACTTAAAAAATCTTATGTCTCGCGTGCATGTGAATCTGAAACACTGTGGACTTAGGTTTACGGAAATGCCATCATGAATTAGAAAGAATTATTTCTGTATTTTTATCCAATATTATCCTTGCTATAATTTTGGAACATCCTGGCGTAAATTGGCGATAACGTGTTATGACAATTTAGAAGGAACTGGCTTTTAGAATTTCGTTGACAGCTTGATTCTTATGATTTTTCCTTGAGAAAAACGCGGGGCCCCTTAAAGCGCGGGGCCCGTGGCATTTGCCACCTTCTGCCACGTGATTAATCCGGCACTGCGTACATACATATATATTCAGAGGTGTTTTGGCCGTTTTGAAATTTAAAAACCTTAACGTACAATGTGCTTTATTGATAAGTTTAAAGTTCCATGGCTTCTGGAATACAATTTTAACAAATTGAAGAATGCAAGAGTGACACTTAAACACTTCCATACCATGCTTTACCTATCCATTTTGAAAACAGACAAGAACATTTTGTACATATTACGATTCCAATTCAAACTGGTGAATGGTGTTTGGTGACCCCAAATACATACATAACAATCACCGTTTGTGCCTTCATGAAAACATATTGTATATTATCATAATGACATGAACAGATGTTTATAAAAACGGCAAAATCGTAAAACAATTACACAATTTTCTCAGATCAATATCCATCTTATGAGAACAGAATACAACAGTCAACAGCAGTGTTTCGACTCATTTTTTTTAGAGTCGTCGTAGATTTTCGTTGAAAATAGGTATGTAGATAGATAATGGTAGATTTTAAAAACTTCAAAAGGTACCTTTGCTTAGATTCGTATTCAAAAATAAAATAAGAAAATTTACCTTTTTTTAAAAATAAATTCAAGATAAATTTGTACATTTCCGGTGGAAAGTAGGTACTAACATCGTCAGTTCACGTGAAATTCATGCAAATACTGTCAAAATTTTGGTGATCGTGAAATCGAATCCGCTTGGTGGTACTCACTTCACATGAAAGTCTCCACACCGGTTTTTGACATTTCGCCAGCGAAAATAATACAGTTGCACTTTATTTCACAATGAAAAGATGTCATCGACAATCAATCAGAACGCGAGTGAACATTTATCTTACATTGAGTGAATAAAAAGCAAGTCTCCACGGCACCGTTTTCACGGGAGACATATATGCAAGTTTTTCGCTTGGTGAACTCAGTACATACCTTTATATGGAAGATTTTTTCCACACTGAAAATCAATCTACTGAATTTGTTGTTTCGATTGCTTTTGCTCCGAAGCTTAAAAAAAAACAAAGTTTGGAGATTCTTCTTGGAAATAAAATATTTTAAATATGTTTTTTCGACTATTGAATTAGTTTTTGGCGTGGCAGTTGCCTTTTCGTGAAATCCCATATAAATACTGTCAATTATCACATCACCCTTCGAAGTACTCCATCGGACGGAACCCATGGGAACTAAAAATGTAAAATGCCTTGCTGGGAGGCCAGGAAACATGGTTTGAGTTGAGTCATTAGACAAAACACGGTTTTCAGAGAATAGCGCAACGAGGGAAACACAATATGTATGTAGTTGATGCTCTGCCCTACAAGACATTCACGATGGGATGAAACTGATCAAGATGGAGTCCTGATAATTTCTTCCGAACCTGGTATGGAAACTATATACGCAGAACGCAGCTATATTTTAGCGCTAGTGCTATTCATTCATGTAAGAATATTTGCACCCCGAATTCGGGATCAAAACCATATTTCTACATTTTCTAACACCATAAAATGACTTTAATGTTTTTCTGATAATATAGAATTGTAAAAACAATTTGTACATTAATACATCCAAAATACTTCGTAGCTCTGAAAATTTCGAAAAATGATAGATTTCGTGTTATTTCAAAGTTTTAGAGGTTATCTTGGTAAAAAAAATAATAAATCTAGTGGTAAAGCCAAAACACTGGTCAACAGTACTCATAATACAGAACGTTCAGTAACACCTAGGCAAGTGGTGTGCAGAATAAAACACCCACATTCTATGCAATTATCACGAGGAAAAATATATGAATGACCTTTTGGTACAATAGAGATAGACTGTAATAATAGGTTCGACATCGACAGGTTCACAAATTGCAGCTTTTTGTTCAAACGAACATAATATAATATCCGTATATGAAAGCTATTGAACATGCAAGTTGTTGTCAATGCAAACATTTGGTATTTGTGTGCATATGTATGTCCACATAATTTCACGTCATTATTTGGATTGTTGGAAATTATTAAACATATGAGTAAGCGGGCTCAATAATGTAAGAAAAGGAAGTACATAAAGTTATAATTACATAGCTATGACTATAATGTTTTTAACATTTACATATATTTTGAAGTACAGTAGTAGAAAAACAGGTGCATACCTAAATTCTGTGTATGTTTCTTTTTTTCCTATTAATAGCTGCCAATGCATTTGGTGTCATCTTCTCAACAAATTAAAACATTCTCCAAATGCAGCATGTACACGCACCTACTATCTAATAATAATATGTATTTTCTTATTAGGTCACTAGTATTACAAGCTTGACACATATGCAAATCATTATGACGATAATCCGTCATAATGATGAAAGTTCGAAATTGAGGTGAAACATATGTTTTCGTCATTACAATTCCTCATTTACTTTTGACGTTTGTGTAAATGATGAAAATGTCCCTAACAACAGCGATATTTTGATGAATATTCTGTTCAATAATTTAAAGACACACTTTTCTTGAAGAATTTGAATAGAAACGTGTAAAGACTGATAACAAATTTAATATTTTTGCAAAAATTCTTGTTCTTCATTTCTGCAACAGATGGCGTCCCCTGTCATTATTGAGCAAATGATGGTCCAAATGTGTAATTTGGAATTCGTGCTAATGATGGTAAATTTTCGTCATAATGAAGTATTTCCGTCATTCGAAGATATGTGTGTCAATGTTATTATACTCTCTCTATTTCGACAAGAAGTCGGTTATCATTATCACTGTCTTGTCTTGTCTTTTGAAACTTACAAAACAAATATTGACGCCGACAATAATATAAATTGTTATTTGATGCGGAAGAAAATGGTGTGAAAAAATGTTGCAACAAAGGGAAGTATGTATGTACTTAGATGTAACATGCAACTAATTTCTTATCTGTTTCACCTAATTGTTGAGTTAGTACTTTACCCCTTATTGCGCTCGTTGTCGCGTTATCATTAAAAAGAAGATTTCCTATTATTGGAGTACCATCTAGCGATAGTGACAAAAAAATTGTGAAATGTTTAGATTTTCATTTTTTTTGTGAGAAATTACATAAGTTACATTTTTACAGAGAGATAAATTTGGTATATAAATTGTATGCTATGATCAGCGCCGGTCCTAGGTATTATGGCGCCCTGTTCATATATGTACTGAAAAGTCGCCCTTCTATACAGGGTGCCGCATAAACGCAGTGATTCTGCAAGTGATTTCCAGCAAAAAAAGTTGTACCCCCAATTCTCAACCCTTTAGGTGCCACAGGCATTTGAAAATTATTGAAAAAGATCATTTTTTATACGAATAAAACATCAATATATCGAAAGCTGGACTAGCTAGAATAGCAAATTAAGATGATTTTTAGGGACAACAAATTTACCTAAAAAAATAAAACTAACCGCACTAAAATCGGAAAAGAGGTTGGCTTTTCTTAATGAAAATGTATGCTTACTTACTGGAATATGTAGGAAATGCTGGGGAATTCTATAAGCTACATCCGAAATGGTCCCATAATTTTTCTCGGCCATTTAAAGTATTTTTCGATTCCCCTGTCATTAGATATTTTTCACGATGAAATGACCGGGAAATGGAAAAAAATACATAAAATGGCCGAGAAAAGTTATGAAATAATTTTAGGATTTTGTAGCGTATGGAATTACACTGTATTTGCACATATTCCACGACCGTAAGCATACATTTTCATTGAGATTATCGCAGCGGACAAACATCTCACTCTCAAGGTCTATCCTGCGCTTAATATGGATTGCAATAGAGAATTTTACGGGGTAATCGTAAAATCTCTTCCTACAAACAATACGGTATACATCCTACAAAAGTCCTCTATCGCCCAGTCTCATACAATTGAAACATGTACTACGAGCTGAGACTACGAGAATGAGCCATCAAGTAAATACGCACATCTCACCTACAACGAGCCTGCAAAGCAGCTATTCCCCTCTTTTGCAGAATATAGGGGTGTACGCTCTGCTCTACAACAATTTCTTATGTGCACAATTTCTGCAATGCACAATTCTTCACTTCTGCCAAGCATACAATCTATGAAACTGGCGCCCATCCCGCATATGAAGTATATGGATTAATTGGAGCATGTTTGCAGTGATGCGCAATTACGAGATATGCGAAGCATTTTTGAACGCGAACGGATGGAAAGACGTCTCTCGCTCTTCCTCTCGCGTAGATACAATGCGGAAAAGTTTGCAGATGTGACATTTTTCATGAGTTGCGCCTGCGTCGATAGATCGGTCAAATGGAATGGAATACGATTAGCATGCGAATTGAGTTTAGTTGTTAGTGGAGTTTCTATGTAATTTCTAGAGTCACGATAGCAGCGGATCTTTGGGAAAACACACCCTTATAATTGACTCAGTTCTAGTTCGTTTAATCTAAAGTTTTGATCTTAAAGGCATATTGAATTT
Source organism: Microchrysa polita (assembly GCA_949715475.1). NCBI lineage: Eukaryota > Metazoa > Arthropoda > Insecta > Diptera > Stratiomyidae > Microchrysa > Microchrysa polita. Next base: position 83,756,711 of record OX454418.1, on the reverse strand, counting down.
GTGAATTTGGCGCCCCTTTCGGTTGGCGCCCTGCTCAAGTGCACAGTCTGCTCATATAGTAGAGCCGGCCCTGGCTATGATAGCGTCGTATATGAAAAAAATTTCTGCAATAAACATTTACGAAATTGAGCAAAATTTTGTGTGTGTCATTTAAAATAAAATTGCAATTAGGAAGCGATGTGTGGGACGGAAAAACTGATTATTCACTTGTGAGTCTTACCCTGAACAAAATATTTTTTTGTATTTATTATTTTCAAATAAATACATCATCAGTGAAGTAGAATCTAAACTCATAAACTTTTTAGCTCGCTGACTTTTACGTTCGAGTGATCGAATTTAGATTGCCCTGTTTTAGCAAAGGTATTTAATATGAAATTCATCATATTGCATTCAACAAGTCTCTTATTATGTGTGCTCAGAACATTTCATCACTCATTTTTTCGTAGTTTCTCCATTTCGAACAAGAGAGATCTGGCGTTTCAGTAAAATGCAGTATCGGACATAGATTATCTTATTTAATGAGTTTGGAACGTCAGCTAGACGTATCCACACAAACACCTTACGTTACGTATTTATTGGATATGCGTAGCTAAAAATAAAAGCAATTACTGAAAATGTATATTCTGGGAGGGCAACTAAAAAATAGCTATACATCATGACGTAAAGTAGGTTTTATAATTCGGAATGAATGCAACCTGCTTCTGCAGTGATGCTTTATTTGAGTTGTGCTGTTATGACATACGGATACGTTCTTCATATTGTTATAAACATCCTCTTTGAAAAGCTACTCCAAGGCATAAATTGTCTTAAGATAGGGCTAAAACACATTGGAATTGTTTCGTGAAATATTTGTTCAAAGAAATAATATGGAGCATTGAATTGAAATTACACAACATTGTGTAATATTTTATCGAATATTCATTTATTCATTTTCAATTATCTAGATTTCTACAATATTGTTTTTATCAATACTTAAAACTGGAAGATTTTTTTTATCGTTACAATTATGTTTGTTGTACAGGATAGACCGACTCTACGCTAATATATTGTACATGTACATAAATGGTTGGAATAGAATCGGATGAAAACTGGCATAAAATCGTATAAAAGTTTGTACTTCTCACCTTGCTTGTGTCATTCGGTGTGAAGTTATGTAATATTTTTCTTGGTTTTCGATAATACAATGCAGCCATTATTTATCAAATTTTCCATATCTTTCCACTGCAACATTAATATGTATGTATGTATATCATCAAACAATAGAGCTGCATCCTCTTCTCTCCGACTTAAAATACTCGTTATGCTATGAAGAAAAATAACAAACAGTTCACCATAGTATCTGAGTATACCGACTTCGTATACATTTCGCCCGAAAGGAAATCGATTTCAAAGATCTCATAAATGCCACAGAAATGTCCTAATGGAACCGTTCAAGTCGCACAACAAACAAACAGCGAATTTAATACTCTTTGACCGAAATCATATATTGAAAGATTCAAACACTCGACGGAAATATATGACTAGACTTATGGAAACGTAAACAAACAAAAAGTCGGTTCGAAAGCAAATAAATAATATTCGCTATTTCCGATCTTGTGGCTTTTTAAATAATAAATAAAAAGATTGCTGATCTCACTGTACAATATGATTGGTTTTCGTATAGACGTAGAGAGTCCTTCTCGGCATATGAGTGTTGTCAGCTTTGCTATATATGTATTTTGTAAGAAGGAGTGGTTATGGATATAGCATTAATGTAGGCAGGTGCGTAAATACTACAGGTTGCCCCAATATCAGTTATAATTACCTATACATATTTAAATTGGTTTAAAATTTTTTATAAAGTTATAATTATAATAAATAAACCTTTAGCGAAAAATCTATAACTGGATTATGCTACAATTTTTTTGAACGAGAGTTAATTATGGTATACATACAGTGAAACCTGTCTAAAGAGACCACTGTCGGTTCCCGGAAAAAGTGGTCGCTATTAGAGGTGGTCGCTTAATAAGGGTAATGAACTTAGGGAACAAATTCATCAATTTAAAGGCAATGTACAACTTTTTTCCTAAATTAAGGCTAACGTGAGAGATTTCAAAGCTACTATCTTCTCAAGAAATCCACGACCATCCAGAATTGGACAGAGCAACTTAACTTCCTTGACAGGAGGTGTCCTGGATAATTTTTTTACTGGTGCATTTAGTAAAGATAGGTGGCTCTGGACCACAGACATACCTGTGCTTTGTGGAATGCAAGAGCTGTCGACCGTTTAAATAGAAACATTTTGAAAGGCTTGCATACTTCACCGCAGCTTGACGAAATTTACAGAATTACGCCGAATTGGCCAATGCTTTGCAAAACAACCACTCATGTTAAAAGGGAGAACATTTGAACATGTGTAGATGCATCTGTTGCATATTTCATTCAAGAATTCTATTCTGCTTACGCACGATAAACACTCAATTAAGTTCTTTTATCAAATATGTAATGCAATAATCTTTGAGTTCTATCCAATGGTAATAGGAATGCGTTTTAGCGTTTTCAATTGCTAGTTTTTCTTAACAAGAAAACGCAACAACCTCTATTGAATGAATTCGAAAACGAAATCTTTTCCACGAAAACTGAACATTTTTCAAAGGTTCGAAAGTTCCCGCTAGAAAGATGTTACTGGCATAACCTAGTTACTCAGTATTTAAACTTGAAAATAGGTCAAACGCGGATCGCACTAACAGTAAAATTATAATTTATCAAACACATTGTAGTATCCAGATGATAAACGCAGTACATGAGATTGCAAAATGTGGAGGAGAAATTTTTTTGTTTATTTTTTTTTGTGCTGAGGACGAGTCCGGAGCTTCCCACCAAAATTTCGTTGCGAAAAAGTGTCCAAATCGCGAAAAACCCTAAAATTTTCGTTGTTTTTCCGTTTTTTGGCTCCGAACTCCGAAACTATTCATTTCTGCGAAAAACTCTCCAGGAATAGGTATGTTAGAGAGAACATGTTTACGCTTCCAAAAAGGCATAAATATTATAAATCCGTTGAGCGGTATTACTACAATTGATAATAATTTATATGTGCCATTTTTAGCATAGTTCCATATTATGAATTAAATTTTTAGATTGAACGGTTTTTAATTTTTGGTCGCAATTGTTGAGATTTATTAAGAAAACTTACAAAAAAAGCATACAAAACCCAAAAGATAAGCACATGTGTACTTGCCTATGGCCGCTTTATACGGGCACATTGCATTTTTTTATGGTCGCTAATAGAGGTGGTCGTTTAAGAAGGGTAATATTTGTATGGACAAATAAGTGATGTAGTGGTCGTTGGTCCGATAAACAGGTGGTCGTTTAATACGGGGAACAAGTGTATGGAGTTGTATGGAAACGAATTCCGTTCCCGAAAAAATCGGTCGTTATGAGAGGTGGTCGCTTAATACAGGTGGTCTTTTAGACAGGTTTCTGTATACCAAAAGTATGCTAACTTATGACATATCAAAATTTTAGCGACTAGATGCGAAATGTAGCAATTTAAACTTTCTTAACGAAAAAATCTTTAAAAAAAAATCAAGTCTGGAAGATAAATTTTAATCTCAGACTGATTTCTTTTGTTCAGAAAATTCCCATTGATGAGAATAGAGACATTTGTTAATATTAGTGTAGTTCCGAGGTGATTTCAGATTGGAAAGTGTGGTGGAGACAATTTTTTTTGTTTCTTATGTTTTTTGGGGTGCTGAGCTCGAATCCGGAGCTTCCCACCAAAATTTCGTTGCGGAACAGGGTCAAAACCGCGAAAAAACCCTAAACTTTCGGAGTTTTCCCGTTTTTTTGTTTGTAACTCCGAAAGTGTACATTTCTCCGAAAACCTTTCCATGAAAATATTAGAGAAAACATAACTGCGGGTCCAACGCGCCATTAATCATTAAAATGTGTTAAGCGGTATTGCTACAATTCATAGTCATTTTTTTGGCGTTTTTTGCAATTTTGACCCTGTTTTGCAACGAAATTTTGGTGGGAAATTACAGATTCCGGTTCTGCATTCCAAAATACATAATGTACAAGAAAAATTCAACTTTTACGACCAAAAATGAAAAACCGTTCAATCTCAAAATTTTATTCATAAAATGGAACTATGTATGTTAAAAATTGCAAATTTAAATTATCCATTGTAGTAATACCGCTCAACAGATTTATAATATTTATGTCTCTTTGGACGCGCAATTATGTGCTCTCTAAAATATTCATGGAGAGCTTTTGGCAGAAATAAACAGTTTCAGAATTAGGAGCCAATTAACGGAAAAACAGCAAAAATTTAAGGGTTTTTCGCGATTTTGACCCTGTTCCGCAATGAAATTTGTTGGGAAGCTCCGGATTCGTGCTCAGCACCCAAAAAAACATAAGAAACAAAAAAAAAATTTGTCTCCACCACATTTTGCAATCTGATGTACTAGGTTTATCACGTAGTAACTACACTATATAGGGAGTTTGCAAAATCGCAAGCATTTTGGCTTGGCTCGTAAATTGACGAGCCCCAAAATTGAAAAAAAAAGAAAAAAGTTACAATATTCAATATTGGCGTGCCTATATGCCTCAGCAGTGTCTTTTTTACCGTAACTCCTTGCGGAGCGTTGCCGGCTAGTATATGTATTGGCAAAACATTTCGTCGGACACCGGATTAAACGGCTACACTAATTCCTAGTAAATTTCTCTTTACTATTATTTAAAAAAAAAAAATTGAATAATAAACACGCCGTTTGTAGTTTACTCTTCAAACACTGGTTTCACTGTGAATCTATGGAATTTCCAGTTTAATAGAGAGTTTAACAACAAAAATGTATTTTATACAAATTCCAGCGAAATTTCTAACATTTAAAATTAGTTTATTGCGAAATTCCTGTTTTTTATATGCGAAATTTCCGTACCTCTAAGCTGTAATATGTGATGTGACGGACGCAGAGTCGGAAGAATCCTATGCTGAATTTATAATTTTGTCTATTGATGTTTACATCTCCCACCACGGATATTATACTATACAACGTCATTCAACGTCTTACATAATAAATAAAGAAAGTTTCATATTATCCTTGTTCGAAGGCATTTCCAATTTAAATGTTAACCGGTTCGGGAGCATATTAGCCGCCACCGTTGAAACAATGTAACAAATTGCTCCTAATATTCTGCAATTTGTGCAAGATTTAAGCAAATTATGCCAAAATCGAGCAACAATTAACCCCAGTTTTCTGCACTTAAGGCATTAAAACTGTTAGAAATAATGGAGCTACAATTAAATGGTGTAAGAGAGATATGATCGGGAGACCAAGTTTTAAAAGAATTTATTTATTTATTTATTTAATTCAATTGTTACAAACAGGAATCATGTTCCCTAACAAGTAACATTAAGATCAATATTCAACAATTCTAACACAGTAGTACTAATATGCATAATTCCAGTAATGAAGATAAGAAAACTTAAAAAATTGAACAACAAAAAAGAAAGAAAAGAATTAAAAATTAATTAATGAAGAGTATGCAAATTAATAAATACATACATTCTTGAAATTATAAGTTAGATATAAAAAACAGGTATTTACAATCAACTTGTTAGGTTGGACTGTTTACTGTGATTTTACTTAAAACAAGTCGCTTTAAAGAATGTAAGGGATTGGGTAAGGGACCAAGCTCAAGCGTGTCATAATAACGCATGGACCTTACCAGAGGCGAGTTCATATAAACAGAAAGTTGGCTGAAGGGATGCTCGAAAATAGCCAACGACCGATGAATCGTACAAGCACCTCATCTTGGTAAAAGTCGGAGAAAATTGAGATGGACAAACAAATTATTTTCGGGTCAAATCACACAAATTTCACTTTGAAGCTCGTAAAAAACAAACCACTTATCCGATTTTAGTGCGGTATAAAACAAAACTTTTTATAGGTAAATTTGCTCTGTGAAAACCATCTTATTTCATTATTAGGTATATCTAGTATAGTTTTGGAGATATTGACGTTTAAGTCGTGAAAGAAAATGATTGTATTTAAATCTTCAAACGCCTGTGGCAGCTAAAGGGTTAAGAATGGGGGTATGTTCCGAATAACTTTTTTTTTTGCTGGAAATGACGTGAGGAATCATTTTCCGGTGCGGTTATGCGGTAGTTTCCGGACACCCTGTACATCAAAATGGTGGATCCCTATTCAGATTGTATTTAATTACAAATTACACAATAGTGTGTCTTTTTTAACAAATGCAATTGAGTCATAATACCTTAGAGAAAACATAGCAACTCATGCCATGCGTTAGTCCAGAGTGGCTATGTGATCACACAACCCATTTATTACACTACACTCCACGAAATAATTCAATTGTCAAAATATTGTCGATGCAATTAATAACCCTTCTGACGCCGCCTACGAGCTATTATACCTAAGGTGTAGCTGAATCTTCTGTGAAATCAATCTTATTTTTTGAAGAGGTCTAATTTTGGTTCTAGAAACAGTTTACATACTGTGTCTTACGATGATGCGCCGTTTTTTCGATTCTTTAGACATAGTTTACATTTCGCCGAACGTTTGATCGCATTTGTGGCCGTCGGTTCCTTTGCAATTTATATGGAAAGGGGTGGAAAATATTATTGAACGATATTTTTCATCAAGATATAGTACCAATGGTCTGTCTGGATCTATACGCCAACAGAAGGGTTAAATATCACGTCGGCATTTTAAGAGAGTAATGAATATTACGCGGATTTTATATTCTCAATTGTAAAAAAAAATTGACGTTTGAATGATATTTTCACGCATACTATGAACTGCAATAGTGTGAGAACGGTGCCATTTTTATTTTCTGATGCCCACTCTGGACTAACGCATGCTTTCTCTAAGCATAATACATATAAAAATAAATTAAACGAATTTACTGAAATTCACCATAGAAGGTTTAAAATGTATAGGAGGAATTATTATTAAATTAATTCACGCAATGCGTACTTTTAACCACCCCAATCATCTAACTTCTAACATTACTGCATTCTGATGATTTCTGAAGATAAATTGGCAGCTCTTGATTCCGATTCAGAAAGATATCTGATAGACCTTGTCGTACAAGACGATTGTATCAACAGCTGCACTGAATTAAGAAATCGAATATTGCGGATCCCAGAAAAGACGATCCAAACATTTGAGAATATTTGCGTAACGCTTCCTCGAGTTGCTGAGAGTTGCATTAATCAATTCATGTTTTGCGGCTTTCGTAAACATACAAGTAATAATATGTCTGTTTGTTATGTTATGCACTTATATTACAACACAAAACACGTACGTAGTGTTCTGGAATGGACATAATATGGGTAAAATGCTTTTGAATATAGCAACCACAAACATAAGTACACTCTAAAAAGTGAATTTAAATTTCCGCTGAAAATGCGGTAACTTTACACTTTTTCCCGCTTATAATCACATACAGAGTGCATTTTTCAACAATTTCTGTGTAAAATAAGAAAATTACACCAAAATCGGTGTGAAATGTATTTTTACGCTACACTTGTGTATAATTCAGATTTTCTGGTGCATTTTTACAACGTTTATGTGTATAATTCGGATTTGTGGTGTATTTTTACAACGTGCAGTTGAAGTTTTACTCATTTTTTGTAGCGTGCTCTCCAGTTGTCAAACTTCAATCGGCTGTACTTAGCACAGTGTAAATTCTCTGCATTTAGAACTCATGTGTACACGCTCTGTGGCTCACTTGGTTGAGTCGCACTCTACGATGCTAGTAATCTAGAGGTCCCGAGATCGAATCTAGGCGTGGTCCAAAATTTCCGTACATGTGCGGATAGGAAATATTTAGTGCTTGCAACATTACACTCCGAAATGATATGCAATGTAACGTTGACTCGAAATTGCCTATAAACGGCTGAGTTACGGTACTGAGAAGAATAACAAGTGTACAGATCGCACAAAAAAGACCATATTGCAACCTCCCATGTAGACGAAAAACTGATCAGCAAAACTCGACCGATACTTGTTTATATTTTATATATCCTTATCCTTAAATAGTTTTATTGATAACTATATTGTTTGTAAAGGTTCGCCACTTAAATCATTACAACGAAAAAAGAGTGAAACCGCATTATATCCCTATTATTACGGAGTGTTTTTACACATAGCGCGGTGTAAATTTGCTAATATATTGGAGTAATTTTTTAAACATTTTTTATGTAAAATTACACTTGATTTGCAAATTTAGATTGCAGAGTAATTTCACTATTATAATAGAAGGAAACAAAGTTTCCTTCTATTATAAGAGTAAAAATTTCATAGAGTGTACATAATGTGCTCCTCCACGAGTATTATGCTTAAATTTAGAGTGATGTATAATTAGAACCGGTAGGTATACGCAAATTGTATCATTTGTTTTTACTCCATAAATACTCTGTAGTATGTTACTACATTTTCGTACATACTCGTATTTTTGATGATTTCTGGGTCATGTTTAAAAAATAGATGGACAATATGTGTGATAATACTGATAATTAACTTACAAGTGGTGATCCATTTTTTTATTGTCTTTAGTTTGCATAAATATCTAGTTTCATTTTTAATTAAATTAAATTAAATTTTTCGGTAGTTCTACGAGGATATATCACTTCTAAAGTTACGGATGTCATCTCTAAAAATATAGAATTTATTACACATGCCAAAATACATGTTATTTAAGTTTTTTCCTCGAAATAATCATCACCCAATTTTTGAAGATAATAATAAATTATTATTGTATGTGTGTACATAAAACATCTTTACCAGTCTATATGTTCCATAAAACTAATTACATTTTGTACTTGTTCTATGCTCTTGTTTAGTGGAAAGCAAGCAGAAATATTGACTCACAACCGATTCCGAGAAGCTCGCGATTAGTAATATAGTAACAACGAGCTTACTAATTGCGACCAGAATAAAATGCTTGCAATTTCAAACAATTATTCTTCCGCCCGAAACTGTCTTTAGCCCCCACAATTTAAAATAATGTATGTAGTGTTATATACGAATACGATCGCAGGCAGAACAGCACTTTGAATATTATGCATTACACGCTCGTATTGTACCATTGTATCGGGTGTTTTTTTTTACACTGAATATTCTGTTTTTTTTTTATTATTGACAAATAATTTGTACTTGTTTTAATTTACTAACAACTTTAAGGACATCTAGTACATACTTCTTCAGAAAATAGCCTAATATTCGGCATGTTAATACAGAGTTCAGGACATTTGATTACAGAATATTTGTATTACTTTTGAAATATGACTATAAATCGGAATCACTAGCGATATCGGGCTCATATGAATATCTTTGAGAAAAGCCATCTTTTGAAAATGTATACTAAACAAAAATTTTGACAAAAAATTAAAACGCTAAAAATTGGTTGATCGATCTGTAACCGCTATTTCTGAATTAATTTCCGCATAGCGCGTCAATGTACCCTCAATAGCACGTGTATCTATCCTTATGGCAATATCAATTTTAATTCCTATGTATACCTATAACCTTATGCGCGACCACGAAAACGAATTACATATAATTTATTTCAATCTAATTATGCATACCTCTAAAAATAACACCCTTTAGATACATACATTACATACATTGCATGCATACATATTTCGAGACAATTCAAGAAGAATAAAGAAATTCGTTGCAACGTTTGGAGTTTGGATAATGTGTGGGATGATGTTTTTCACTACTCGAGTGACAGCAATATTTTGAATAATTATTGCCGATATTATTCAAGTAACATAGATAAATGGATTGAATGTAAACGAAACATGTAAAATAGATAAGTATACTATCTTTGCGTTTTGCTTTGCGTATACGTACCATACCATCATCTGTTTTAGTAGATTATTATAAATATGTACATCCATTCTCGGTGGGGGACAATACCACAATATCGACGCGACGCGCGGCGCCACAGAATTGCAGCCAATCCAAAACAAAATAGCAATTTAACATAAAGTATTCTGTAATGGTTTCCGAATGCATTATATTGAAACGCGCAGTTTTTTTTATCATACATTGTATTTGTTATTTCAGTACATCAGGAGTATCAAACTCAACCGCTGCAATGGGCCACAAAATCTAAGCTTTAAGTATAACTTAGCGACAAGAATTTAAATTTAACAATTAAACAGATTAAATTTTTTTTTGAATTGACTTAAATTTCATTAAACTTTAGCATATTTTATTTTTGATTTATTCACATTTGTCCTTTCCGGGTTCGGGCGCATGCAGATCGCGGGCCGCGAGTTTGACACGTCTGCAGTAGATATTCTCGTATATGAATGAAAAATCATCACACAGTTTGTTAATTAAAAAATATGTAACAGAGTTGGGTACAAAATGATAACATAAATACGTGTTCTTGTACATAATGGGACAGGATAAATATTATTATCCAAAATTGTTGTCCATAAATTTATCCCCGTCAGAATTTACATATGGAAAGCTTTGCTACTGTTCTGTTTTGATCTGACAAAAATACACTCATTATGTAGGTATTTTAACGGAACTGATTATGTAATGGATGGATGCAAAAGTTGTGACAATAACAAATAAGGTTTTAAGTTTGTTTAAAAAATATACATATTGATATGGTAGAAGTACGGATTAATGAATGATAAAAGCTCATCCATCAAACTTGCACTGTAATGGGATTACCATTAGGTATTAGCGCATAGGATTAAATATGTATGTATTCGTATAAATCGAAAGAACTCATATGCACATTCAAACATGTACTTAAAAATGCTGCTTAAAAAACTCATTACTACACACTTATAGTTCATCAGAAATACACCATACAATATACGTTGGAAATTGGTAGGGAATCATACTGGCTATTATGGTAGCTTAAAATAATGGTTTTACGACTATGTACCTGTAAGGATTATTATTATGGATGATGGAAAATCGATATGATATATTCGAAGGATAAACCATACCATGCAAGCATAACTATAAGTTTCATTTGAAAATATTCTTGAGCTAACATACAATTACTGCCATTCAAGATGATTTTGTTGTCTACAACACAACCTCTCTTTGTCGAGGAGATCAGCAGATTTCAAAGATATGTATAGTCATTCAGGTAATTTAAACTTTTTCGCTATGGACGGATGGTGGGAATCGCTTCCAGGAAAGAAATTTCTGTATGGGGATATAGGATGCCAAGCCATGCATAATGAAAGTTGACAAAGCAGCTGAAAATAAACCATTTTTTTCATCTGTCTCAAGTTCTATATGGATTTGACAGGAGTTTTGTTCTATATAAAACACGAACCTTGAAATTTTGATGTGAATTGTGCTGTCCAGTCTTTTACCCGATTGAAAAAGAGCAGGTTTTAAGTTTTAAAAATATATATAATATCCACCATCGAGTAAATTATGAAATAATGAATGTATTCTTTACTGCATTTCGTTATTTTCTCATATCTTCTATTTACTACTACATCAACTACAGCAGAATAAATCCTGGATTGATTAAATTTATTTCAGATGTATGTAAATTATAAAAAAAAGAAGCGACAACCCTAATGATTAAGAAAATAGACAAATTAGAGTTTCAATTTGTTCAAGCCCAAACTGCTCTTAACCAAATTATCAAAAAACACATAACATATGGACCACTTATTTTGAAAGTGGCGTAAGTATGCCAATCTGAATGAATCGAGGCATGAAAAGGTTTGCGTTTCACCTCGTTTAAAATTCTGGACAGCGTCATTTGATATTATTCAATTGTAGTTATATTCTTGGAATTTTTAATTTTATATCTACATAAAACAATTAGCATAGCCACTCAAAAATCAGGGATTTTTCATATGGTTAACTTAAGACAACTGACAATTTGACAAAAATAACTTGTTATTTCGCTATAATGCGTCAGGTTCAGGTTTAAAATGCCTAATATGTGTTTTGAAAATTGTTAATACAGTGAAACCTGTCTAAAAGACCACCTGTATTAAGCGACCACTATATCACTCATTTGTCCATACAAATTTTACCCTTCTTAAACGACCACCTCTATTAGCGACCATAAAAAATGCGATGTGCTCGTATAAAGCGATCCTAGGCGAGTACACATGTGCTAATCTTTTGGGTTTTTTGTATGCTTTTTTTGCAAGTTTCCTTAAAAAATTCAACAATTAACGGTATTAACTCATAAAAAAGCATAAGGCCGCAGAAGATATAGGTCGTTACGTTAGGCGAATAATAATAGATTATAGAAAGTAAGCAGCAACAACAAAAATCTCCAATCAGATTTAGTTTTAGTTTTTGTAGCTATCATTCGATCGTGATACAGCTGCTGCTTTCATTGTTGTTCATCAAAGACCAATAGTGTAGTCATTAGGTGATTTCAAATTGGAAAATGTGGTAAACAAAATTTATTTTTGTTTCTTATGTTTTTTTTTGCTCAGTTTGAATCCGGCGCTTCCCATCAAAATTTCGTTTGCGGAACAGGGCCAAAACCGAAAAAACCCGTACATTTTCGGAGTTTTTCCGTTTTTGGCTTATAACTTCAAAACAGTACATTTCCCAAAAAACTAGTTCATAAACATGTTAGAGAAAACATGATTGCGGGTCCAACGCGATATTAATCTTTAAAATGCGCTAAGCGGTATTGCTATAAATATTGATAGTTATTTTTGGCGATTTTGACCCTGTTTCGAAACGAAATGTAGGTGGGAAGCTACTGATTCGGGCTCAGCACCCCAACATACATAAAGAACAGGAAAAATGCAGCTTATGCGACCAAAAATGAAAAAACCATTCAATCTCAAAATTTAATTCATATTATGGAACTATGCTAAAAATGGCAAATATAAATTATCAATTGTAATAATACCGCTCAAGGGATTTATAATATTTATGTCTTTTTTGAAGCGTAATCATGTTCTCTCTAACAAATTCCTAGAGAGTTTTTCGCAAAAATGAATAGTTTCGGAGTTAGGAGCCAAAAAACGGAAAAACAACGATCATTTTGGGGTTTTTCGCCATTTTGACACTGTTTCGCAACGAAATTTTTGTGGGAAGCTCCGGATTCGTCCTCAGCACCCAAAAAAAAAAGAAACAAAAAAAACTTTCTCCACCACATTTTGCAATCTCATGTACTACGTTTATCATCTGGATACTATACAATGTGTTTGATAAATTATAATTTTACTGTTAATGCGATCCGCGTTTGACCTATTTTCAAGTTTAAATGCTGAGTAACTAGGGTATGGCAGTAACATCTTTCTAGCGGGAACCTTTGAAAATGTTCAGAAGATCTCGTTTTCGAGTTCATTCAATAAGGCTTGTTGCGTTTTCTTGTTAAGAAAAACTGGCAATAGAAAACGCTAAAACGCATTCCTATTACCATTGGTAGAACTCAAAGATTATTTCATTATTTTATAAAAGAACTTAATTCAGCAGCAGAGCAGAATTGGATTCTTGAATGAAATATGCAACAGATGCACCTTCACATGTTAAAATGTTCTCTTCTGTTCTTTTTAACATGGGTGGTTGTTTTGCAAAGCATTGGCCAATTCGTCGTAATTCTGTCAAGCTACGGTGAAGTATGCAAGCCTTTCAAAATGTTTCTATTTAAACGGTTGACAGCTCTTGCATTCCACAAAGCGTAGGTATGAACAGCAAATTTGCGCTATTTACTCTGTGGTCCAGAGCCATCTTTCTTTACTAAATGCACCAGAAAAAAATATCCAGGACACCTCTTTTCAATGAAATTAAGTTGCTCTGTCCAATTCTGGATGGAAATTTAGGTCGTGGATTTCTTGAAATCTCTCACGTTAGCTTTAATTTAGGAAAAAAGTTGTAAATTGCCTCTAAATTGATGAATTTGTTCCCTAAGTGCATTACCCTTATTAAGCGACCACCTCTAATAGCGACCACTTTTTCCGGGAACCGACAGTGGTCTCTTTATACAGGTTTCACTGTATATTATTTTTTATTAATTATGAAGCGTGAAACATGTTTGTTGTTTCTGAAACATAAAATACATTTCGACTATATTTGGTTGTGTCATTATAGTCCCAGGAATCTAAGACTCATTTTACTGGTAGGAAAAAGGTCCTACACATATGGACATTTACTGAACTGATAAAAGACACCTATACTAAACTTTAATAGATACGTGGAGTATTGTCTCCATACTAGTTTCAGGGGGCATTAATTTTAAAGACCAGACTCCAGGACATGGTAATTATTTCCAACACTCAAAATGTAACTATAGGCCTGTGGAATTTCGTAAAATCAATTGACGTCTTCTCGCATTCAAATTTACATTTTTTTTAATTTCAATTATTGGAACGAAGGCAAAACAAGTAGTTTGATCGCTCGGTTTCACAAAGAGAAGATGACGTTTATCTCATTTATTTATTTGGAAAAAGAAAATTTTAGAAATTTGTGCATTAAAAAATGTCTTTCATTTTTCTTTTGATCTTAGATATATAACTATGACAGATTTAATTTTTTTAATTTTTTTCGGAGCGGGTATCTTTCGAAGTTGAGTTTTTGGATACCCTGTATAGGTCTAGGGGTCTAAAATTTATATTTTCATTGGACTTTAGGGAAATAAAGAAAAGAAAATCGTAGCGCTTGCTATAAAAGGCAAGCCGAAGGCGGATTGACTGATAATATTTTCCTGGGAATTTCAAGACTTATAACAGCCCAATGTAGTTGAAATCTCTTCCAGGCATTATTATCAAATCGAGCCTAACCATTTTAATTTTCTTACATGATTTTTTTTTTTAGAAAAATCCCATTTATATTTACTAAAAAACATAATATAACACGCTGATAATCACATGAACATTTCTATGACATTTTCAGATTAGAAGATAATTTAATGTTTCCCTAAGCATTTTAATTTTAAAAGTGGAATAAGTCACATGGGTAGATTTACGTCAGTTTCATAATAAACACTATGAAGTTGTTAAGTAGCAAAACTTGTGACTATGAAAATAACAGTACATTTTTAAAAAGCTGTTTGTTATACCCTTCGCTCATAGAGTGAAAGGGTATATTAACTTTGTCATGAAGTTTGTAACGCATTGAAGGAGGCATCTCCGACTATATAAAAAGTATACATATATGATCAGCATGACTTGGGGAGTCGATTGGGCGATGTCCGTCTGTCTGTCTGTCTGTCTGTCCGTCTGTCCGTCTGTCCGTCTGTCCGTCTGTCCGTCTGTTGCAGTGCGTTTTTCTCGGCCGCTATAAAAGCTAGAGAGCTGAAATTTTGTACACATGCTTATTATTGTTGCAGGCTGTTTGTATGTTTGAATCGCTAAAATCGGACAAGGGGGTCATGGGGCTGCCATACAAACTTAACCCCCCCATTTAGGTTCTTCTAAGAAAAACTTTTTTATTTGTGTTCCAATTTCAACCTAACTTCGCTCAAATGTGTTTCTATTGATGACACAGAACATATATAAAAATGGATCAAATCCGACCATGGGGTCATGGGCCTGCCATACAAACCCAGCCCCAAAAATTAAGTTCTTCTAAGAAAAGCTTTTTTGTTCATGAACTAATCTGAGCCAAACATCACAAAAATGTTCTTCTATTATAATACTACAAAACATATGTAAAAACTCATGGGATCGGACTGTGGATGGATGGGGCTGCCCCAACCCACCAATTGGGTTCTTTTAAGAGACATCCTTTTTGCACCTATTGCAAAAAACCTTGTATTCATATATCTTTATCGAAACAACCGGAAATGCAAAAATAAATGAAAACCTATTGTGGGAACATTCTCCCCCCCCCCCCTCCTTCGTTTCCCCCGTATAGTTTTCTATAAAATGTTTTTATTTGTCAACTTATTCCAACTAAACCTCACACAAATATTGTTTCATCGACGTCACGGAACTTATATGAAAACGGAAGGAAAGAATGGGTGAGAAGGATCACACACACGTCATAGGTACGCCAAAAAAATCTTTTAGCCCAAGGAGAGTGAAGGGTATTCAAATTTTGGCCGCGCCCAAAATTAGCCTCGGTCTCGTTTTTTTTTTTTGTTATATAAACAAAACGTCAAAGACATAATAATGGCATTATTAACTCAATTATCATAAAAAGTGGACTTACGCCACTTTCAAAATAAGTGGCTCATATCCGCACGAAAGAAAATAACTTCAAGTCTCAGAGAGTAATAATGTCTAATTGTCTGAATTTGTTCTACTATTTATGTAAATTATGCGTCTCATCCAGCAGAACCAAGGACAATTGATACGCTATATGTATTTCAAACCACAAATTACATTTGCAAAATATATTGCCATTTAAACTCATCGCTTCATATAAAAAAAAACCTGCTGAATAGAAGTTTTTCAAAGAGATAAATCTGCATTAATTTAAACTGCTCTATACCCACCCGGCATTGTCCAACTATGTACATATACAGAATGTCCCCAATTCGATTTAATTTATTCTATTTCATGCATAAATTAAAGACCATTAAAAAATACCATAAAAGATTGTGTTTGTGTGCGTTATTCTTTAGCCACCCGCACAACAAGAGTAGAGAATAAGACGTTCATCGCGAAGAACAATAAATACAAGCCAATTGCTTGTCCCCAGTTAAATAAGATTCTGCGGAATTCCAACAATGCTTTTATACTAAATGGTATCTGAAGCTAATTGGATTGCGACAGGCGACAACTCTATCTGCTAAAATAACAATTAGCTTCATGGGATTCTTGAGGACACATCATCAATTTTGTAGAGATTTCAGATGGACACACAGTGGTTAGATAAATAGGTGTGAGGTGTGTGTTGTAAGGACTTTTCTGGTTAGTGACATCGACTAATCAACAAAATTGTATTTCTGCGAGTCATTGTCACATGGTTATGGTATGAACAAAACATAAGCTGTCAGTTAATTTGTTTGCAATTTGACTGTGGTGGTTTGTATTGTGCCTGGCTTAACCGCTTAACTAAGTACATATATACGAAGATGCTAATTTATCACATTTTTTTTATTATCTGTGATTGCGTGCCTTGAGCTTTCTGAAGCAGGAATTTGGAGAAACACAGAGTTACATTGTAGGTCGCCATAGACTTAGCGATTAATTGAACAATCAAAGCTCATTTCTGCGGAGAAAGCACATTTTCTGTGCGCATTTTCTCTTGCGAATTCGGTATGGAACCTAAAAAATTAACTTTTTCCACAGAAATGAGCTTTGGTTCTTCAATCGATTGGATAATGTATGCGACTCCATGAGAGAAAATTTTAAAAGAAATTTGTTGTTTTCGAATTTAATGTACTTCCCCAGTTGTCTGTAGTGAAATTGAGAGATATGTAGAGGAATATATCTTGTACATACATCGTATACTGCACCTATATACTTCCTGTGCAGACATTAAGTCGCCTGGACATTCTATCGGCTAGAAATTCACCAGACTATAAATAAAATGAATGGACGTTACGGATTAGGAAGTTTAGTCAGAGAGTCCATTATCCTTTTTGTGAACGATTGAATGACCATGGTTACGGGTCATGTTGCTTCCAATGATGTTTTACTATGTACATAGTTCGAGAAGTTTATCACTCAAATATTAAATATAATGTAATTAAATGTTGCGTTCAAATACAGTTAAATAGGTAGCACATACCACAAAATAATTAAAGGGGGACTTAATAAAAGTCGGCGAAAATATAAATAAATATTACATAGTAGCAAATTGTGATGATTATCATCAAAAGAGTCTGGATAAGATTCAGTACTATGTATAGAGGGGGTGGTATTCGCATCACTCACTCAGTATATTAAAGTTCATATTCTCTAACTTTACTAAGGATTATAGTGTATAGTTAGTTACAACTAATAAAAGCCAGAAAATTTTAGGTAATGTTAATAAAAATTGCTGAAAATCTAAGCCGACGTTCGTTGTAAAACTTTTCTAATAATATTAACTCACAAACATTTTGAGCGCAATCATTAATTTATTATTTTCTGCAGTATTTTGTGTCTGCGCAATTTCCTAACCCACGAATAATAATTTGCTTTTATATTCATTGAGGAATGTCGTGCCGTTTACATCCTACACTTTATACTGCCACACGCAAATTAACAATCATCGTCGGATTTATTATTCGTAATAACTAATTTAAAATGAAATTGCAAAGCGGCACACCTTGCAAAGTACGTATGAACCTGAGCAATGTTAACATTGTAAAAAACAATTATGGATGCAGAGTCGAAAATAATAATACTAATGATATGACTGCGATGAAAAATTCGGATTTGAATTAATATTAGCTTATATGTGCGAGTGCATGCATACCATCAGTTATTGCATAACTTCGTACATTCTCTCTTGCCTCTCGATTTGCACTAACCCCTAATGGAGCATGGAGCGTTGACGACTGCCGTGTGTCTTCGTCAGCGTTTCAACTACAACTGAATTAGGAGTGTGATACAGTTGTCAACCTTACCACTCCCTAATCGCATTTTTGTTTTTATTATTCTATGATAAGAACATTTCTGATCTTCTTCTGAATAATAAACGTGCGACGAGCCATGCCGGGTATTGAAAACTCGTTTCTCTTTGAATCTCTGTATGACAGAGTGGTGAACGAACGATTACGGCCACAGAGCACGAACTTCACATTAGGAAGCAAAAATTTTGGATTGACACTAAAAATATAATTTGAAAAAGGCCCAATACATGAATTGAGTTCGGAGCAGCTAAATTAAGACGAAAGATTTTAAAAGTATTTCCTAAGGCATGATCTACATTAGCAGATCTAATTCTACGCATTTTGACGTAGCTTCAATATTTGGGCTCGTCCCGAATCAAAATCCTGCTGGCTTTTACTATGCAATTTTCCTTTGTCAAACAAAAACTGTTACCCTTGGCCTGAATTGCCCCCTCTGTATGGTGCTATACTGTTAATTAAGAGAACCTCTTTTCAATTTCTTTGTAGGCTATGACTTTTGCCTTTAAAAATTAATTTCCAAGATGATTTCTGTTTGGTACGTTCAATTTTTTAACAGATGAATAAGTTTTTAGCTTTAATTTTGTTTAATCATACCTAACGGTAGCGATATCCGATACATTCAATTTAAAGTGGTGACACTTCTGATAAATTCGAAATCCATGACTAAGAAATTGTTTTTTTTTTTTATCTTTAAACACCTGTGACAGCTAAAGGGTTATAAATCCGGGTATGTCCCATGCTTCTTTTTCGCTGGAAATCACATGAGAAATTATTTTCCGGTGCGTTTATGCGGTAGTTTCCGGACACCTGGTATACAGTCAAATTATTCCAGGACACGCCACAGGGCGTACTTAAGAAATGCCCCCTTCCACTTCGATTTGATATAACAAGAGTAGGCAGACTAAACTATTCATCATCAATGTGGCACGATAGCCCGACGTCGGGCCTTGGCCGCCTGAATCGTTGACCTCCAATTGTCGCGGTTACGAAACCTTGTCCTCCAGTTTCGGAAGCCCAGCAGCTGGTGGGCGTCTTCACCTACGGAGTTCTCCCAGCGAGCTCTCGGTCGTCCACGCAACCTCGCTCCGTCAATTCGTTGTGCGTTCATAACTTTCTTTGGCATGCGATTGTCGTCCATCCGTTGTACATGCCCCGCCCATTGCAGACGTTTAAGCTTCACGATATTCGATACTTCCAGCTCATCGTACAATTGATACAACTCATGGTTGTACCGGATACGCCATTGGTCTCGCTCGCGAACGGCCCCGAAAATTCGCCGAAGGACCTTTCGTTCGAATCGGTCTAGCAAAATTTCGGAGGCTTGGGTAAGGGTCCATGTTTCGCAGCCATAACATAGCACGGGTCGGATGATCGTTTTGTACACGCGGAGCTTCGTGTTCCTGTGCACAAGTTTCGAATTAATAATAGGGAGGACCGAGAAATATGTCTTATTGGCTAGTTGTATCCGTCGCTTAATTTCGTCGGTTTCGTTGGCGTCCTTTGATAAGTTACAACCCAGATAGTTGAAGTTGTCTACATATTCGATATTAAGGTCCCCCACTGTGATGCTTGAGTTTGCTGGCGTCTTTGTTTTCGATTGCATCATGGCCTTTGTTTTGCTTTCGTTGATAGGTAGTCCAACTTCCTTTGCGGCGTTATTGAGGTTATGCAGAAGGTTTTCTGCATCACCCAACCTTCGAGACATGATGTTGATATCGTCGGCGCACGCTACTAATTGAGTCGACTTGATGAGTAGCGTTCCACTGCTGTCCGTATTCATGGCTCGAATTACATACTCCAAAGCCAGGTTGAAGAGCGTCGGCGCCAGCCCGTCGCCCTGCTTGAGTCCAGTACGAGTTTCAAATAGGTCAGTGAGTCGGTTCTGCACTTTGACCTGCGAGACGGTATTAGTCATCGTCATCCTTATGAGTCGCACTAACTTTGCCGGTATACCAAAATTCAGCATAATGTTGTACAGTACACTTCGATCGATACTGTCGTATGCCTGCTTGAAGTCGACAAAGATTTGGTATACGTCGATGTTATATTCCCAGCACTTTTGGAGTAGTAGCTTCACTGTGAAAAGCTGATCGGTCGTTGAGCGACCAGGTCTGAAGCCGCCTTGATACTCGCCAATGATTCGTTCTGCGTACGGATTAATTCTCTTTTCAAGAATTTTCGATAATATCTTATAGGCCGTACAAACTAATGATATGCCCCTGTAATTCTCACACTTCAGCTTGTCACCCTTTTTGTGGATTGGGCAGATTATGCTTTTCCGCCAATCTTCGGGGATTACCTCGTCGTTCCATATTTTCAGCAGTAGCACATGTACAGCGTTGGTCAGGCACGTTCCACCATGCTTCAGCAGTTCCGCTGGAATC
The DNA here is from genome assembly GCA_949715475.1 of Microchrysa polita. NCBI lineage: Eukaryota > Metazoa > Arthropoda > Insecta > Diptera > Stratiomyidae > Microchrysa > Microchrysa polita. The sequence continues at coordinate 83,735,835 of OX454418.1, read as the reverse complement.
TCGTCAGCGCCGGGCGCTTTATTATTTTAAAGCGACTGTATGGCAAGACTCACCTCCTCTACTGTTGGGGGTAGAACGGGAGGGCCTGGTTCGGCTAACTGCTCAAGAGCTGGCTCCGCGGGGGATGTTGATGGTGCATTAAGGAGCTCTTCGAAATGCGAGGCCCATCGTTTGTTGACGCTTTCGATGTCGCTGATGATGTTACCATCCTTGTCCTTACATAGGCTTGTCCTGGGTTGATATCCGTTCTTAACATTATTTATAAGTTTGTACGCCTGTCTAATGTTCTTACTGGCTAATCTTTGGTTTATTTGCTGTAACTGCTCGTTAAAATGTTTGCGTTTCTTACGTCTAATTAACCTATTAGATACTCGCCGTAGTTCGTTGTATCTTTCTTTCTTGGCTCGGGATGCACGTTGTGTGTATTGGCGATAGGCTTCATTTTTTCGCCCTGCATTCGTCGTTGAACCAGTCTTCTCGTCTGCGCCGGCCTTTATAGCCCACGACCTCTTCTGCGACCCCTTGATGCTGTCTTTGAGCTCCTCCCAGAACTCATGGATGCCTAGATTATTGATGTTATCAAGCATGGGCGACAGTTTTTCTTCAAGTGCTGTAGTATACGCAGCCGCCGTGGCATCATCAATCAAATTGTCAACCTCGAAGATTTTGGCAGGGTTGATTCTCGTTAGGTGCACCGAAGAGATTCTGCACCTGTAGGTCGCCTTCACCAAATAGTGATGGGTGTCGCAGTTGGCTCCTCGATAGGATCGAACATCTAGGACATTAGAAGCCCATCTCTTGCTGATCAGTACGTGGTCGATCTGGTTCACGGTGTATTCATCTGGAGACTTCCAGGTCTGCTTATGGATTCGTCGATGAGGGAAGCATGTAGAGCTTATGACCAAGTTTCTGCCGCTCGCGAAGTCGATAAGTCGCTGACCGTTGTTGTTGTTTTCGTCGTGGAGGCTATGACCTCCAGTAGTTCCCCTATGCCAGTTTTCGTTTCCGACTTTGGCGTTAAAGGCTCCTAGCAGCAGCTTGACGTCGTTTGATGGAAGTGAGTCGAAAAGTGATTCTAGGTCGTTGTAGAACTCGTCCTTAATGGCGTCTTCTTTTATTTCTGTAGGGGCATGCGCATTAATGAGCCAGAGATTAGCGAAACGGGTCTTAATGCGGATCGCACATAGCCGCTCGTTGATGGGTTTGAAGCCGATAACGTGGTTCTTGAGCTGCTTATTCACGATGAAAGCTACTCCAAACTTCTTGTTGCCCTCCTCTTTACCACTCGTAAAAATAGTGTGCGAAATGAGGTCGTTAATCTCGCTTTTGAGCCATTTAGTTTCCTGGATTGCAACTATGCTCAGTTTCTTTATCGGAATTTAGATTCTACAGTCTGGATTTTCTTCGAGCTCAGTCAAGCAAACCATGTGAGGCACGGAATATACATAACTCAAATCTCCTTACTGATTTCGAAACTGCAACGTTATTTTTCGTCGTTTCGACAAATAACTAAATTCCTCACATAATTTGAATATCTATTTGATTTTATGCAGAGAAAAAAAGGTAACTTATGAAGACATGAAACTCTCACAAGTTGTCGTACCTGTGCCTCTGAGTCAGCTTAGCGGTAATATGCGACATACAATCTAAAGGTTGCCAAAATTGTATGATCCACAAGAATGCAGACGAAAATGCAATTTTTTGATATTTGATGATGCCGAACATACCTGCACGTACCAATGTATTTATATCGTATATACATATCAATAAGACTGACTTCTGATTAAGGCGTGAAATCCGCAACCCATCCATCATTGCAGATCCTAAGCTAGAAACCTGCTCTTTTAAGTTTCGAGTTTGACGCGGTCGCGACACACATTTCAGACGATTTCATTTATTAAAACACAATGTAAATGTCTATTCCATCGGTTCCAAACCTGTGGGTAGCGATCCCAGGGGTGTCGTAACATGTTTCTAAGCGGTCGCTACTAAATACTCTGAAATTAGTGATTAGTGCATGCAATTTAAAAAACCGTTGAAATTCTTCATAATGAAAAAAATTCTCTAATTGATTAGACTTTTTACTGAAGTACATGTTGAATTCTTAGATCTGAATTAACACTGATTTCTGGAGATCGCGAAAACTGTTTTATTTTATATTCTTCCTTTTCGCGGCTCATAACTAAAGGTATAGTTCAAAATCCTTTTTGAAATTCACATTATTGTCTTTGTGGTTTTAGGGAGCCTGACTCAAACCTGTTTAACGTATTAGTCTCTGGAAAATGAGGATCGTTAAGCTTCCAAATACCCAACAATATGCTGATACTTAACCGACCAAGGCGCATTTTTGAAACATGCTAAGTTGACTGGCTGATTTGATACATCAGATTGCTCCTGGAAGTCGATGATAACTTGCGTCTCAGAAATATAGCTAATATCACAGAATCATTGGAAGTTTACTCTAGCGTCCCAGTAATGAACAGAGCCCACCTCTGTGAAGTAAATCCGAAATTCGGTCTCGCTGGAGTACGACCATATATCCGACAAAAGAAATTCAAACTGCATTTGGGTGCTCACATTTTCATATATTACCCGTTCCCAACCAGTTTCGAAAAGTAACGAAGACCAAATCAATTTGCAAGGAAGTTAACCCAATTAAAAAAAAACATCAGTCGTAGGGGTTCGCGAGGTGCCCAAAATTATTGATTTTTTTTAAACTTGGGTCGCGGCGCCTAAAAGGTTTAGAACCTTTCTATTTCATCAGTGTATTATGTAGAGTAGACCCAAGTTATTTTTATTAGCCAACAGGTAGCTTATGAATAATACGAAGATATACCGACAAAGTATTTATGTGTTCCCAAAATATCAGATTAATTCAGAATAACGCGCTTCGATTCAATTTATTTGTCTGTCAGACGTATATCACATGTACAAACAAAGATTGTAGCAGGATTAATGACTAAAACTCACAAATGTGAAAGGTAGGTAATCTACGAATCAACGACAAACAATAGATTAACCCTGTAAGAACAAGATGACTGAACTGACCTATTATTTGTATCAATGGATATCTATACAACAATTAATTATGTAAGCATTTACGTATATATTTCGATAAAATACTACTCACCATTTGTTGTTGATTTTTTGGTTTCTTGATTAAGTCAGGTACTTTAAAAGATGTTACAGCTTCGATAACGTCTGCTAGGAGTAGTCCATCACGACAGTCTGCCGAAAGGTCTGTGACCTTTTTCTTCGAGCGCACTCTTTCCAGATAGTAGTTGGCCCAATCGGTGTAGATCTGTAACATACGTTTTTTATACAATTAAATTTATTTCTAAAGAATATGACAATACATTTACAAAGTTTCAGTTCCATGAAAACAAAAGCGACCAACACCACCAATAACAATACAATACAAAACAATTATGAAGCACGTGACTTGTTATTCATCCTACTTCTACTTAATCTTAAAGCATGACACTCTCATAAATTCTGTTAAATTCGATAACAAAGTAAAACAAACTGATTCGTTTGATAGAATGTTCATTTATTCATAAAAGCAATATTATTTATACAAAATGAAAAATGATGACTTAAGAAAAGTACTAGTAGCAAAAGTTAATGACATAGAAAAGTTAATTATTGCCATTGCAAGCATTTGCACAAACATAAAGTTCAATGCGTATATTGAACCTCATAATTGCAAATGCTTGCATGGTTACATTATATTGTAATGGAAATTAGGTCACACAAGTTGCTTTGTTTACGTATTTTGTTCAGTATGAACATGTTGGGCCGGGAGCGCTGAGAGAACATGGTCAAAACGTTGTTGGAGGAATGATTCCGGGGCAGAATGGCGTCGTTTCGATGTAGCTGGTTGCTTTGGAACATTCCTTGGACTCCAACTGCAAAACGTGTTCTTTAGCCATTTACGAGTTGTTAGTATTAAAGCGATTATTGCCAACAGGAAGCAGACACTGGTTGTGGAAGTGAGTGTAACCCAAGCCGTTTGATCGTGCGATCCCATAAGGTCCTGGATATATGGTTCTGAAATAATATCAAGAAATTGATCGTCTGGTTTAAGTATTAAAGACATATTTTTTATTCGAATAGGGTTTTTATAGGGCTCTAAGGTAGTCGAGCCGATTTTTTCAGGTCCTGTGATGACATAGCTCGTAGCAACTTGTACAGATTGCTCGAAGGTGGATTTGAGTATTATTTCCTTTGTTTCAATGTAGCAACTACTATTGATATGTATAATACCAGTATCAACAATAGATATCTCCTTTCGGTGTCCAGAACAGATTATGGCAATGGCTTGCTTCTTGTGCGCGATAAACATCCAAGTATTGGGCATGATCAGCTCCTTCCAGAGGATTCCATGCAGCGACACCTTGCGGGGTTCACAGTTAACCTTTGGCTCTCGATTATAGACTTCATCAATTATGCAATTAGGACTATCTCGTATATGGTGTATGATAGTTGGACTACACAGGTAACTCATTTTAGCCAATAATGAGCATGATGATAAGTCTGTTTCCTTGATGGTAAAGTATGTTTGCCCATCATAGTTTACTGCGATTGTTGGAGAGCCTTGGTCGACTAACAAGACTGTATCATCGTTCAAGATCCGAGGAATAGGCGTAACATGCAGGACGTTGTAAACGGTTCTTTCTATGATGTTGAAGAATGCATTCAGCTCCAAGTAATCCTGATGGATATTTATCTCCAGTCGGTCTTGTGGTTTTCGCGATATAACAAAGCTGGCTATGATACTTCTGGATACATTTTGAATGGCCTTGTCTATATCGTTGATTGTAAGAAAATCGTAGATGTGTCCGATACCATGAACGGCGTTCAGCCAATGCTTGTATTTGAAGCTAAGTTCCTTGAAGTAGTTTTCAGCTGTTAGATAGACTGCTATTACTTCTAGGCCCATTCTGTTGTGATCGACTGTCCTGCATGTTACGCCTATTCCTCGGATCTTGAATATTATACATATCAATAGTAGTTGCTACATTGAAACAAAGGAAATAATACTCAAATCCACCTTCGAGCAATCTGTACAAGTTGCTACGAGCTATGTCATCACAGGACCTGAAAAAATCGGCTCGACTACCTTAGAGCCCTATAAAAACCCTATTCGAATAAAAAATATGTCTTTAATACTTAAACCAGACGATCAATTTCTTGATATTATTTCAGAACCATATATCCAGGACCTTATGGGATCGCACGATCAAACGGCTTTTGTCAAGCTTCTTCTCAATTTGATAAAGACGCGCTAAGGCTTTTGCTTTTGAATCTCCCAATCGAGGTTCCGTGCTTCGGAAGGGTAATCGTACTACGTATCTGCCGTCTAAATTTCTTGCTTTTGTTGATTTAAAAAAGCTTTCACAGTAATTGTCTGTTTTGTCATTCTTACTCGGGCTATCCATATCCCAAAATGATCTAAGCTGTTTGTCGATTTCCGCCAAAGTTATATAGCTTGACACTTTGATTGTTGGCTTTTTAATATTTGGAATGGTGCCGAAGACAATCCATCCGAGTTTTGTGTTTTGTGCAGTCGGTTGTCCTTTTATGATGCCTTCTAGTATGATGTCCGCATATACTTCAGCACCTAGAAGTACGTCTATCACACCGGGTTGATTAAACGTCGGGTCGGCCAAGAACATGTTTTTGAAAGGCATAGATGCTAACGTTGTTGTTCGTTCCGGAATCAACGAGTTGATTCTTTTTAGAATCAGACCTTCTACTGCAAGATTTGGATAGTCTTCATTGGAAAATCGAATAGTGAATTTGATTCCTTTCTGAATCTCGGCCGACTTTGTTTCTCCAACTCCGAAAATTGTAGCTCTTACGCGATGTTTTGGTAATCCTAATGTTTGTACTGCTGCTTCAGTTATTATTGAAACTTGGGAGCCAGGGTCGATTAAAGCTCGTAGTTTTGTTGGAACTCCATGTTTGTTTTCAATGTAGACGATTGCCGTAGGAAGAAGAGTTGATTGTAGTTTGAGATTTTTCGGGGGCGTATAATCAGAAACAGTATTATTCACAGCCATGATTTTTACGTCGACTTTATTGTTGTCTGAATTGGCGTCTTGGTGCAGTAATGTGTGGTGATTTTTTCTGCAATACAGGCACTTATATTTTGACTTGCATGTTTGATCCTTGGCATGGCTGAGACAATTGCTGCACAACCTTTTTCGAGATATGAACTTTATCCTGTCTTCGACAGTTAATACTCGGAACTGATCGCACTTGTGAAGAGGATGGTCCTTACTGCACATGGTACATGATTTGCCAAATGTCGCATGGAGCGAGCTTCTTTTGTTCTCAAAAAATCTGTTTTGTTTTCCTGGTTTGGAGCTGGTGCCATTAACGCTCTCAAGAATTTGATGCCGTTTTTCTAGAAAGGATAGAAGATCGGTAATTTGCGGCATAATTCGAGGATTAGAGAGGCTTTCTTCAAATAATCGGAGTGATTCTTGGTCAAGTTTTCGTGAAATAATGCATAGGATGATAGGACTCCAGTCGTTTATGTTGCAGTCTAGATTTTTCAAGCCTTGTAGGCATTCGTTAATTAGGTCCACTAAAGCGATCAAGTCTTGTGCCGATCTTCCTTCAATTCGCTTGGCGTCGAGGATATTATTAATATATGTGGCCATAATTTTTCTTTCGTTGTTGTAGCGGGCTTTTATTAATTCAAGCGCGGCGCTGTAGTTACGATTACATAATTGAAGGTGGCTGATAACCTTCTTTGCATCACCTTGAAGATGATATAGTAGGTACTGCATTTTCTCAACATCGCTTATGAACGTGTTGCGATGTATGGTGTTCATGAATATATCGATGAACGATTTCCACTCCTTAAAATCTCCGCTAAACTTTGGGATATTTATAGGAGGGAGCTTCGGTAGATTATTTGGGTGAGCTTGTTGAACCCTATAGTTAGTGTGAATAACGTCTTCGTGTGAAGGAACTGCAGGTGCAAGTGGTTCAGTCGGTATTTTATTGTCGGCGCGTGCTGTATTAGTATTGCTAATGCCTGATGGTTCTACTGGATTTTTATTTGAAAAAAATTCGGGAATTTGTAATCCAGTTGGGGATTTTGGCATATGCGCAATCAGAAGGTTCTTCGCGGTTGTAAACAGGGTTAATGTTTCCTCATACAACCCTTCTTTAAAGTAAGGATGCTCTTCATCTGCGACTTTCCTTATTTCTTCATTAATTGTAATGAACTTTTCCCAATAATTTTCTAAAACGTCCAATTTTGAAAGAATTTTGCTTGGAGTCTTTCTTTCGGGACTATCTTTTTTGAAATTGGATAATAGCTGTTCCATTAGTTTTACTAGAACCTTCTGTTCTTTTATGGCTTCTTCTATGTCCATCTCAAACTACAATCAACTCTTCTTCCTACGGCAATCGTCTACATTGAAAACAAACATGGAGTTCCAACAAAACTACGAGCTTTAATCGACCCTGGCTCCCAAGTTTCAATAATAACTGAAGCAGCAGTACAAACATTAGGATTACCAAAACATCGCGTAAGAGCTACAATTTTCGGAGTTGGAGAAACAAAGTCGGCCGAGATTCAGAAAGGAATCAAATTCACTATTCGATTTTCCAATGAAGACTATCCAAATCTTGCAGTAGAAGGTCTGATTCTAAAAAGAATCAACTCGTTGATTCCGGAACGAACAACAACGTTAGCATCTATGCCTTTCAAAAACATGTTCTTGGCCGACCCGACGTTTAATCAACCCGGTGTGATAGACGTACTTCTAGGTGCTGAAGTATATGCGGACATCATACTAGAAGGCATCATAAAAGGACAACCGACTGCACAAAACACAAAACTCGGATGGATTGTCTTCGGCACCATTCCAAATATTAAAAAGCCAACAATCAAAGTGTCAAGCTATATAACTTTGGCGGAAATCGACAAACAGCTTAGATCATTTTGGGATATGGATAGCCCGAGTAAGAATGACAAAACAGACAATTACTGTGAAAGCTTTTTTAAATCAACAAAAGCAAGAAATTTAGACGGCAGATACGTAGTACGATTACCCTTCCGAAGCACGGAACCTCGATTGGGAGATTCAAAAGCAAAAGCCTTAGCGCGTCTTTATCAAATTGAGAAGAAGCTTGACAAAAGCCGTTTGATCGTGCGATCCCATAAGGTCCTGGATATATGGTTCTGAAATAATATCAAGAAATTGATCGTCTGGTTTAAGTATTAAAGACATATTTTTTATTCGAATAGGGTTTTTATAGGGCTCTAAGGTAGTCGAGCCGATTTTTTCAGGTCCTGTGATGACATAGCTCGTAGCAACTTGTACAGATTGCTCGAAGGTGGATTTGAGTATTATTTCCTTTGTTTCAATGTAGCAACTACTATTGATATGTATAATACCAGTATCAACAATAGATATCTCCTTTCGGTGTCCAGAACAGATTATGGCAATGGCTTGCTTCTTGTGCGCGATAAACATCCAAGTATTGGGCATGATCAGCTCCTTCCAGAGGATTCCATGCAGCGACACCTTGCGGGGTTCACAGTTAACCTTTGGCTCTCGATTATAGACTTCATCAATTATGCAATTAGGACTATCTCGTATATGGTGTATGATAGTTGGACTACACAGGTAACTCATTTTAGCCAATAATGAGCATGATGATAAGTCTGTTTCCTTGATGGTAAAGTATGTTTGCCCATCATAGTTTACTGCGATTGTTGGAGAGCCTTGGTCGACTAACAAGACTGTATCATCGTTCAAGATCCGAGGAATAGGCGTAACATGCAGGACGTCGTAAACGGTTCTTTCTATGATGTTGAAGAATGCATTCAGCTCCAAGTAATCCTGATGGATATTTATCTCCAGTCGGTCTTGTGGTTTTCGCGATATAACAAAGCTGGCTATGATACTTCTGGATACATTTTGAATGGCCTTGTCTATATCGTTGATTGTAAGAAAATCGTAGATGTGTCCGATACCATGAACGGCGTTCAGCCAATGCTTGTATTTGAAGCTAAGTTCCTTGAAGTAGTTTTCAGCTGTTAGATAGACTGCTATTACTTCTAGGCTCATTCTGTTGTGATCGACTCTTGCGTACCATCTGGACATATCTTGGAGAAGTGATTCAATTTTAGTAAATCTGAGCTTTAATTGATTAAGCTTGTCCGCTGCCGCTGTTGTGGTTCGGTTCATTTTCATGTTTATGAGCAACATCTGTTGATAAAATTCATGTGAGAGCCGGTGTTGATTGCCTTGGAGTATCTTGAGATCGGTATAGACTTCATCGTTAACTCCGAATAAACTTGTAAGAACCTTCCCGAAAATTCCTCTGCGTTTTCTTGAGTGCGGACTTGACATAAGAATGATTTCATTTGTAGTACTGATTAACTCGTTCCATTCTCTGTTCATGTGCTTTAGTAGAACATCGCAGTGTGTAATGTCAGAGATTTGTTTAGTTTTTTGACATAGATCTTGCATTTGTAGCCATGTTTTGTTGATTGATTTTTCGTCGTCGATTACTTCGGTTTTTGGAAGGGTTACTTGTAACCGAATATTTCCTCGTTTTATCTGTGCGTTTCCCAGTTTTTCGATGTAAATACCAGAAGTTGGTTTAAGAATCTCGTATTCCTCGCCGAAGACCATGGTCATCCAATAAAATAGTAGTAGTGTAGTATGGAGAAGCCTTGATGCCCAGGTACATGGTCGTACCTTAGCTTTTCGTGGTGTTTTCTGACGTGATTCCGTGGAAACTTTTTCGAACTGGGTTTGCAAATTCTCAATGTGCGAATGTGTCCGCTTCTTGCCTCGTTGCTTTTGATTGGCATCCAAAGTACTCTTAGATTTTTTGATCGGATGAATGTGGTCGGTGTGCGGATGTGTCTGTTTCTTGCTTCGTTTGGCATCCAAGTTGATTTGTTCGGGTTCGGACGGAATCGGAAGCTGGCATATTTTGTTGATACTCCTTTTCCTGATGTCATTCTTCGTCTTGACAGAAACGACTCTGACAACTCCATCTTCTCCAGGGTGCAACTCCACTATTCGTGCCATTTCCCATTTTCGTGGAAGCATGTTTTCGACCTTTAAGAGAACGAGCTCTCCTATTCGAGGATTTTGTCCTTCTGTTCTCCATTTGTTTCTCTGCTGAAGAAGGTGTAGGTACTCCTGAGACCACCTGTTCCAAATGTCCTGCTGATATTGCTTCAACGACCTCCATTTTTCACGAAGATTTGGTGTGTCGGATACAGGTGATGGATTAGCGAGGAGTTGTCGTCCGATTAAGAAATGCCCCGGAGTGAGCGGTTCTAAATCATTAGGGTCGCTAGACTGTTGTCCAATCGGTCTTGAGTTTAGACAGGCCTCGACATCGCACAAAACAGTGGTGAACTCTTCAAATGTTAGAAGTGTTTCGCCCAATACGCTTTTCAAATGTCCTTTTACCGATTTCACAGCAGCTTCCCACAGTCCCCCGAAATGGGGACTAGCAGGAGGTATGAATTTCCAGCGAGTCCCATCACTGGCTACTACTTCAGATGCGTGCCTTGTTGATTCGTTAATTGCCTTTTGCAGATCCTTTTCCAGTTGATTTTTGGCTCCAACAAAATTTGTGCCGTTGTCGCTGAAGATTTCGTCACATTTTCCTCGACGAGCGATGAATCTGCGATAGGCTGCCAAGAATGCATCAGAAGTCAGATCACTGACTAGCTCGAGATGGACTGCCTTAGTCACCATGCAGACAAAAACAGCTATGTAACCCTTAAGAACTCTGGATCCTCTTCCTTTTGACATCTTCGTGAGAAACGGACCCGCATAGTCTATTCCAGTGTGTGTAAATGGCGGTGAAGGTGTTATTCGCACGGTAGGAAGATTGCCCATTAGTTGTTGAGTTGACTTTGGATTCTGTCTGAAGCAGGTTATACATTTCCTTAGTCGTGACTGAACTGCATTTTTGCCATTTATGATCCAATACGATGATCTTATGTGGTTTAAAGTGAGCTGGGTGCCTCCATGTAGTGTTAGCTTATGGGCTTGATCGATTATTAAATTCGTTATGTGATGCTTTTGTGGTAAAAGCATCTGATGTTTTGCATCTTCTGGCAAATTTGAATTTCGAATTCGTCCACCTACTCGCAGAAGCCCTTCTTCGTCCAAGAAGGGTGAGAGTGAACTAAGCTTATTCTGCTTATGCAAAGGTTTTCCGTGTCTGAATGATTTGATCTCGTTTGAAAACGTCTCTCCTTGAATGATTTTTATTATGCAACGTTTGGAGGCGTCTAACTCTTCTGGTGTTAGATAACCAAAGTTTCTGCTCGATTTTCTTAATTTCGCATTTTTGATGAAACGAATACAGTATGCCATTACTCTAACTTGGCGAGTGAAGCTTGAATAACGATCAAGGCATACGTTTTGTTGAATACAAGTGTTCACGGTTGTTTCCTTAACTTCTTTCGTGGCTGGCCAATGTTGATAGTCTTTGGATAGCCATAATGGACCGTTCCACCAAAGTTTGTGCTCAAGCAATTTTTTGGGAGTTATTCCACGGGAAGCGACATCTGCTGGGTTACTATGACAGGGTACGTGATTCCATTTGACATTGCTTACTAGTGCATTGATTTTAGCAACTCTACTGGCAACATATCGGTCTTCATTTTGCATGCCCTTCGATATCCAAGCTAGCGCTATTTCCGAATCAGACCAAGCATACAGGTGAACAGTTGTAATGCCTATGCTCTCGATAACAAACTTAAACAATTCGGCCAGCAATAGAGCTCCACACAATTCGAGCCGAGGTAGCGTCACATTGTCTTGAAGTTCGTGATTTTTCGTTTTTACTATCGGCGCAACCTTTGTTTTTGCTGCAAGTAGCGTTATATTCACTTTTTGATGACAGTCAACGGTTCGAGCATAGATGACGGCGGCATATCCTTTTTTGGAGGCATCACAGAAACCGTGGAACTGAATATCGCGTTTTGTGCGGTGGTTTATCCAGCGTGGAATTCGGATCTCTTCAATATAACTAATTTCGTTTTGAATCTTTTCCCAGGCATCAATTACAGAAAGTGATGGTGTGTCGTCCCAATCGATTCCACTTCTCCATATCTCTTGCATTAAAATTTTGGCAGCCATCGTTAAGGGGGAAAGCCAAGCGAGTGGATCAAAAATTGAGGCTATTTTGGAAGCCAAAATTCGTTTTGTAACAGTTGTCGTTTCGAGTTTTGAACGAAGTTGGAATTCGAAGTTGTCAGAGGCAGGATTCCAATGTATTCCCAATGCCTTTCCTCGACGAGCGATGTCCATTTTTAATTTTCAGGTTATAATGATTGTTCTTGATCGTCGTTTCTCAAGTATATGAAGTCTGGATGTAAACGCCAATGATGTCTTCTTGATGCAATCGGTGTTTCAAATTCGCAAGTGACTACCTTAAGTAGTCGGCTCACGAATATGTGAAGGCTGATGGAAAACGCCAAATGATGTCTTCGAAGCTCTTGGTGGAAAAGTTGCAAGGGACTACCTTAAGTAGCCGGCTCACAAGAAGGCTGGTTGTAAGCGTCAATGATGTCCTCTCGATGCAAGTGGAGATTCGTTTGCAAGTGACTACCTTAAGTAGTCGGCTCACAAAGTATGGTGGTAAACGCCAATGATGTCCTCTCGATGCAAGCGGAGATTCGTTTGCAAGTGACTACCTTAAGTAGTCGGCTCACAAAGTATGGTGGTAAACGCCAATGATGTCCTCTCGATGCAAGCGGAGATACGTTTGCAAGTGACTACCTTAAGTAGTCGGCTCACAAAATATCAGAACAATGATGATACTGGCTGATGATTTACTCTCGATGCGATCGGTGAAATTTGCAATAATGCAGGTGGCTACCTTAAGTAGTCGCCCTACAAATATCGCACGCTTTACTGTGGATCGGTGTTAAAATCCATAGCAGAAGTGACTACCTTAAGTAGTCATTCAATCAAAGGCTCGACGGACCAATATTAAAATTCGATAACAAAGTAAAACAAACTGATTCGTTTGATAGAATGTTCATTTATTCATAAAAGCAATATTATTTATACAAAATGAAAAATGATGACTTAAGAAAAGTACTAGTAGCAAAAGTTAATGACATAGAAAAGTTAATTATTGCCATTGCAAGCATTTGCACAAACATAAAGTTCAATGCGTATATTGAACCTCATAATTGCAAATGCTTGCATGGTTACATTATATTGTAATGGAAATTAGGTCACACAAGTTGCTTTGTTTACGTATTTTGTTCAGTATGAACAACCGTGCCATCCATGAAACGCATTGGACGCATAATAATCATCCTTTAATTGACCCAGATAGCGTGAGCGGCGTAGCAGATGGAAGTGTGGTAAACAATAGATGATGGTATTCGGAGTACACCATCTGCTCTTCATTACATCGAAAGCATGTCAAAAGAATTTCTAAACTCGTTACATTCCATCCATCCATCCTTCAATGGAATAGGGTTGCATTTTCAAGTGTTTCAGTAGGACGTCGAGAACTCGTTAAAGACAGCGAGCGTGGATAATTTAAATTATGATGAATTTTGTTTGCATGATGCTTTTTGTGGTCAAATTTCAAAAGGCTTGCTATCAATAAATTTGAAGTAAAATAGAATTTATTATTCATTAAGAAAGTGGATTAGTTTTACGGACAATAAAGATTTTTCAATGGCAAATCATAATAATCTCTGTAAATTTACCGGAAAAATGATTATGGGCCATTTTTTCGTACATCTTATAGGCTGGTTAGTCTTATTGCCTAGAGAAGACACACACAATATTTAGAAAGTTTTTCCATTTTATTGAATGAAATTTTTGTTTATTTTGCATAGTTCTGCCATATTTTGATGGTTACACCCAGTGGCGGAACAACTTCACTCGGGGCCCTCCCGCCAATTTGTTGAGTGGGCCCCCTACAGTGAGAAAAAAACAGAGTGCAATCAATCGAAAATACGCTTAATCAGCTCTTTTTTTTAACATGTTTGACGTTACAGTGTTTTTACTCAAATTGAGAACGTCGTACTTAAAATAACTTTGCTAACAGTTTTACATTTTTATATTGAGAATGGCGTGTTTGTTGTGAGTTTTATTAAATTATTGATTTCAATCGTTTTTTTTTTATTTTAAAATGAAAAGCTCACACAGCCCAGCATTGACCTCTATAGGTGTTGCCGACATTTAATTTAACCCATTACGCTCCAAAAAGCATAATAAATTACCTGCCTACAGTGGGGCTCGACCCGGGGCCCTATGATTTGAAGACGAAATATGTATGTACTTCAAATTTAAGAACGTTTGTTCCTTATCATTAAGTTCAATACTGCAATCTATTCTTATTCGAATCAGGGACCGACCCTGATCATTTATATATACACTTTTCCATACCTCCAGTGGCTCCTTTGAGGTGTTACATAAATCGTCGTAACAAAAACAATAAATATTTTAGTCTTCAACGACATATACACGCCGTACTAATTAGTTTTAACAAGTTCAAACGTATTTTGTTCAAAGTATTTTGTTCCTGATTGACAGTTCATGACAGAGAGGACTGCAACTTTGTCCGGTATAAACACCCTATAGAGAAGGTTCTATCTTCAAAAATGTTTAAGATAGTATCTATGTATATTTTCAGACGAACCTAAAGAATCGTTTTGGCCATATGGTACTTGCAAGGAAGAGGGTGGATTGGATTACAAACCACAGCTGCAGTTACAGCAAATGCCACAGCCATACCAGGATAAAATTCATTCCATGATGGAGGCTTATAAGGTGTTCATAGAGCCGAAACCCGACTTCTTATTTTAGATAAAATTAGAGTAAATTAAGCAGAACAATTTTGAAAGCTTAACTAACGATAACACAAAAAGACGTGTTTTCATCGTATACATTTACATTTATTTTCAAGTGTCTGATGAACTTCCAAAAATGTTAGGACAACATGAAATGTTTTAAGCCTAGAGGCTTAACTAAGGAACCTATAGTGGAACAGGAACAATAAATTTAGCATTTGTTTTCACGTCGAAAAGTGTATTTTTCTTCTTGTCTACAAAAAATATCTACGTCGGAATATTGTTTTTTTGTGCTTTTTTCATGGTTCGAGGAATCTTTCATGTGGCTGTTGGGCCCCTAAATCTCGTGGGCCTCCCCGCCACGCGGGCCCTGCGGGCCCTTATGCGCCGCCCCTGGTTACACCATCATCTTAGATTAAAAAAATCATTGCACGGTTTCATGCAACAGCGTAAATAAGCAAAAGATAACATAACTATGCAAAATAAACAAAAATGTCATTCAGTACAATGGAAAAGCTTTCTTAATATTGTTTGTGTCTTCTCTATAGGCAATAAGACTAACCAGCCTATAAAATGTACGAAAAAATGACCCTATGTATAATAACCAGCTCCTAAGCGTATCGAATAGAAAAACCTTCCTTTCTGTAAACAAACATTTTACAACTCCCGTCCTGTGAAGTGGTTCTTCCGCTAAATTTAGCAAACGACTTACACCTCTTTTAACACGACCAAAAAAGGAGAATAATGCTTCCAAGCGAGTCAAGGAGTTCTTTTTCAACCCTAACAGAATAACGTTATAGTTTTCCATTTTCTAGCATGTTTTCAGCAGCTTGTCGAGTATGCGGCTTCGTCAAAAAAAATGCACTCGTTATGCTTGGTAAAATATTGTTGTAATGACTTTTTCTGATTTATACTTGTGCGTACACTCGCCTTTTGCTTAGGACAGGGCGTAGGGATGGGCTCAACCGATATTTTTGAGTAACAGTTCCAACTGTTACTGTGACTCGCAAGTAACAGTTCCCTGTTACCGGTCCAGTTCCTGTTCCTAATAGTGTAAATTACGTCACGTCGCAAAGCTATTACTCGAGTGCAATAAGCAATGTATGTACGCGACACTATCAACTTGCAAAAAGTGTTCCCAAAGGCTCTTTTTTACTCGATTCGACATTGCTACAGCTTTGAAAATGCCACTTAATGACTTGATCGTTGTATTAAAAAAGCTATAAGACGGAGTAATATTCCACTGCGCAATACACTTGATACTCGTTTAAATTCGTTCACTGAAACTGAAAGCCACAGTTGCCCGAACAAAGGGGACTTCCCTCAAATGCGACAACGATAGGAAATTGTACGAAAATTGGCTTAAAAAAGAAAGTCTCTGCTGTGACTTGTGACAGCATCTCTGACTTCGCTGACTGTGATACCGTCCCTGACTGTGACAGCGTCCTTGATTGTGCCACCTGTGACAGCGCCCCTGACTGTGACGTGGCAATGTTCGTGGTTGCCACAAATACATAGTGACTAGCTGTACCTGTGGCTGTGACTGTGGCACGAAATAGTGACTGGCTGTGACTCTAAACTCTTTTCTATAACAAAAAAAAAATAAATAGATTGGATTATCTTCTATTCGAGGAATGCCATTATTTTTATGATCAATGCATCTTATATTGTTATCAATATTAACACTCCTCTAGTAGTGTAGTGACCGGTTGCAACCAACAGTGACAGCTGTGACTGTGGACTCTGACAGAAAATAGTGACTGGATGTGACTGTAATAGTATAGTGACTGATTGCGACCAACAGTGACAGTGCCAGCAGTGTTTAAACCAGGAAAGAAAGAAAGCAAACAATAGCGCGGAAACTGTGACTGCCAGGAACAGGTATTTTTGCTCTTCGGGAACAGGTAGTCACAGTGACAGGCAAATACCCTGTTCCTAGTCACTGCTCCTGGAATATCGGCCCATCCCTAACAGGGCGTTCGTGAAACATTTCTGCCGCAAAAAACGTATCTACTATGTACGTTAAAAGAAAGGCGAAAAAATGTAAAATGAGTTTGCCCTATTGTTTGAAAGGAATTAAACTTTGGGGTTACTTTGAAAACTGAAAGGCTAAAAAACATAATGGAAAAAATAGATTTTCATTTCAGACGAAGGACGCCTTTAAGGAAAGAAGGGTTTTACCAAAACTGGATGGAATTGATGGTCTAACCTTAAATGAAGTCATTTTGAAGCGTAATTAATGTTCTTTACTAATACTTTTCAGATAGGAGAAGAAACATGGGAATTGAGCTCACTTGAATAATATTTGTTTGGTTTGTTCAGTGAATAACTTTAAGAAAAATTAATGATGAAAGGGGTAAAATTAGGATTGAATTCGTTCTTTACATTTCTTCCTTGGCCGTAAGAAAGAAAATGGCAAAAGCCATGTTTCCAGTTACAATACAATACAGAATCTGCATGGTAAAATTGAAGGTTTAAAATAGAGGCAACCAAGGTAAATAAATCATCACAAGTATCTACTATGTATTCCAAGGATCAAAGCAGAATACTATGGATAAAGTTCAAAAGGACACACGATCATTGACGTTCCTAGAGCAATGAATTAGTAGACGTTTGATGACAGGTTGGTTGTATCGACAAAAAAAAATACAAATATCTGAAGGCAGCGAAAAGTAGTACATATTCTAAAATCAGCTAAATTGTAGCGGAATATCATTTTACTGCAACTTAATTTTGAATACCCAGCAATGAATATATCTAACGAAGAAGCAGGCAGGTCGCATTATAGCTTCTTCGAGTTTTCCGTGAAACAACCTAGGCTCGGCTTGTCACTAGAAAAAATAGTGAATCAATCAGTGTTGCCAATTTAGCCGTTTTCTGGCTAAACTGGTCTGTTTAGCCGGAAGAACTTACTATTTCCGGCCGGCTGGATTTTCAGCCGAAATTGATTTTTCGGATGTTTTTCCGATTAAAGATATTTTGTGTAATTTTACAATCTAATTTGCGTTATTAAAATAAAATGCGAACCTAAACTTTCAATATTTAAAACCAAAATAATTCATCGTTGTGAAAATATTTCTACACACTGTCGTGTGTAAGCGCTCTAAAGGCTAGTAATCAGTTTCTCGCGCGAAAATTTCCATTAAATCTCGCACGAAAGTGGAGAATTGGAGACATCATAGTTGGCAGTGAAATGTTGAAAACATTTAGCAATTTATAGTGTCATAATTGTCATATATGTACATACATACTTATGTAAGTTCAGAGGAATATAATTGTGTCGAAATTGTTGGCTGAATTGATTTAAGGAAATCGAAGACTCCAACATGAAAAGGGCATTGAAGTCGCCAAAGAGAAAAAAAGGTGAGGTGAAATTAATTAATTCAATTAAAATTAATTAATAGTTTAAACATTATTCTTGCAGGCGACTGTCAAGTACCTCCATTAGATTATGGACGGAAGATTTTTGAAATTCCCACGAATGACGAAAAGAAGCAATTGAAACTGCAGTCAATGATCAAAGATTACTTCACATAAACTGCAATCATATTTAAATTGAGAATTGTGCATTTGTCGCAAAGTAACTACATATAAAGGATCATCATATCATATCATCGGAACAAATCAAACAAGATAAAAAGTGACCAAACAAGACATATCGCATCCTTCTTTTGTGTTTGTTTTTATAATAATAAAATACTAACGATTGTCATTTCCCTGAAAGATGTTGTTTGAATTATTTTATGTTCCTCTAGTGAGCCATTCTTCTGAACATATGCTATTCTGCGATCTGATCAGTTTTTGAAAGGATATTTATTTTTCAGTTCCTCCAATGAAAATAAACATTTAATCATAAGACATAATCAAATTTGTTCCCCTTTAAAAATTCCATTTAATTGAATTTTTGTCTTTTTCTCTATCACGCTCGCACGAAAATAAATGTAAAGACATTATATTCGTCCGAATCTATGTGGAGACCTAGTGTATACACAGGTTTGAGCATAGGGTACTCGTCCGAAAACTGAATACCTAGATGCGAGCTATTCTCGCCTCGCACGAGTTTTTTGACAGGCTTTGTATAGAAACTCGTGCGAATCGTCGAACTGATTACTATACTTAAGGGCGCTATTACACAGTCATATATTGGTAATATATATTATAATAGCCCAGCAAACAATTTTATCGTTTTTTTCGAAAAATCACAAAAATGATACGAAAACGATAACATTCAAATGAAAAATTTATCGTAAACTTGCCTCCTCGACGAAAAATCGCTTTATCGTCATCAATATGACAGAAATGTGACTACTATTAACGAAATATCTTCTTATTATTGCAAAGTTGATAAAATAGTAATTCCTCACAACGAGAGAATTATGAAATTGTCAAAAAATAAAACGAGTAATTTATTCCCATAATTTGTAATCTTAGATAGCTCAGGTGTAGGACGTAGGACTACGAAACGATAGGTGTTAGGTTCGATTCCCAGTAGAAGCAAAGTGTAAAAAGGTAAAATTAAAATAAATAAAAAAAGTTAAAGATAAAACAGAAGAAAAAAAATAAAAAAGGGAAAAAAAAATAAATAGTTTTTTTTCACTTTTTCGATGTATTTGTCTATTATCGCCAAATTATCATCCTGGCGAATTAATATCGGTCACTATTCCTTCCCGAAGGGAGTGACGACTTTAATCAGAATTCGATATTAAATTCGAGAAATGTTTACGAGCAGGCGAATTGAATTCGTATCGCGGACGATAGAAATTGTTTGCTGGGAGATATTATCATATCCTTAAGCCTACTCGATTTCTTTTAGTGCACGTGTAAAAAATTAACCGAATGAATCGAGTAGGCTTAATTTTGTGACTAGAAATATGACTATAAATATGACTGTGTCATGGAGCCCTAAAAGTATAATCGGGACGGTGAAGTATGTATGTATATGGCTTAGAGAAAGCATGCGTTAGTACAGAGTGGGCATCAGAAAATAAAAATGGCACCGTTCTCACACTATTGCAGTTCATAGTATGCGTGAAAATTTTATTCAAACGTCAATTTTTTTGTTTACAATTGAGAATATAAAATCCGCGTAATATTTATTACTCTCTTAAAATGCCGACTTGATAATTAACCCTTCTCTTGGCATATAGGCACATAGACCTAAACAGGCCATTGGTACTACATCTTGATGAAAAATATCTTTCAATAATATTTTCTACCCCTTTCCATATAAATTTCAGAGGAACCGACGGCCACAAATGCGATCAAACGTTCGGCGAAATGTAAACTATGTCTAAAGAATCGAAAAAACGGCTCATCATCGTAAGACACAGTATGTAAACTGTTTCTAGAACCAAAATTAGACCTCTTCAAAAAATAAGATTGATTTCACAGAAGATCCAGCTACACCTTAGGCATAATAGCTCGTAGGCGGCGTCAGAAGGGTTAATAATTGCATCGACAATATTTTGACGTTTGAATTATTTCGTGGAGTGTAGTGTAATAAATTTGGAGTCAAACACATATGGGTTGTGTGATCACATAGCCACTCTGGACTAACGCATGGCATGAGTTACTATGTTTTCTCTAAGGTATATGGTGACCTAGAAATTGTTTTCGCTATTTACGAATTCGTTATTTTGGGGTTTACCAACTCAGGTAATTAAGTATAATGTTCCATTCGAACAGCGTGTATCCAATGGATCAACAGATAAAGGAAGAATTCGTCGATAATTTCTATATATGTCGTACATGTCGGTGGTATAGAATTCTATTGCTGAGTTGCCGGAGCGTGGGTTCGAGTCCCACTGTAACCATGAATGTAAATGTGTTGCTACAACGGCCAAGAACTACCAAGGACCCTTGATCCAAAAGAGAGAGAGAGGCATTTTGAATCGTTATACCACATGTCTTACATAGGGATCCCTAATTTTGTAGTTTAGAATCTCTGATGGTTTAAATACTATTGGCAATCAACAGTAGCAACAAAAACGTTACACTTTTGCGTATAATCGAATTATTATAGAAAGCGGAAGAAATGTTTTATACTCTGGAATGGTCAAGGTTACTAGAAGAGGCTGAAGACTTGGTGTGTCCAATTCAAGAGCCGGCATGGGCAAAAATGCGCAATAATCTGATCTTTATGTTCAAGCGGGCCCCAAAATAAAGGTTTCTTAAGTTTAAATCGAAATGCTGCTGAGGAGCCTGAGGAGTGTGGGAACTCCGCTAAAAATGGGATGTACCGTTAGAATTTTGTAAATTTCCCTCCCCTTGTTAGAAACAAAACTTCTCAAAAGATGAGTGTGAGACTTGAAAAATAAGCTAGAAAGGATGCAAATGGGCCGTTTTATCAACAGTTATATTCCATGCAAAACAAAAAATAATCATTGAAAATTGAATCAAGCAGCAAAGTTTGGCATAGCTATGTAAAATAAAAACTAATTTCGGGCGCGGCCGAAATTTGGATACCCTTCGCTCTCCTTGGCCTAAAACTTTTTACGCGCGTTTAATGACTTGTATTTAATCCCCCTCCTCATTCTTTTTATATTTTGAAATAAGTGGGCAAATAAAAATATTTACTCAGAAAATTTTATTGCGGTTGCGGGCGCATGACCCCACAGTACGATTCCATTCGTTTTGAACTTTTTTGTTGCTTTGGTAAACCCACATTAATTCAAGGTTTTGTGAAATTGGTGCAAAAAATGTTTCTTAGAAGAATCAAAATTGGGGTTGGGTTTGTATGGCCACCCCATGACCCCATGGTCAGATTTGATCAATTCTTAGATAACATATCTGTGTTATATTGTGTCATCAAGAGAAACTCGTTTGTGTGTAATTTGGTTGAAATTGGTGCACAAACAAAAAAGTCTTTCTTAGAAGAACCTAATTTGGGGGTTAGGTTTGTATGGCAGCCCCATGACCCCAATATCCGATTTGATCCATTCTTAGATATGTTTTGTGTCATCAAGAGGAACACATTTGTGTGAAATTTGGTTGAAATTGGTGCACCAATAAAAGTTTTTCTTAAAAGAACCTAATTTGGGGTTGTCGGGTTTGTATGGCAGCCCCATGACCCCATGGTCCGATTTGATCAATTCTTAGATATGTTTTGTGTCATCAAGAGACACACGTTTGTGTGTAATTTGGTTGAAATTGGTGTACAAATAAAAAAGCTTTTCTTAGAAGAACTTAAATCTTGTATGGCAGCCCCATGACCCAGTGATCCAATTTTGGTGATTCAAACATACAAGCAGCCTGCAACAATAATAAGCACGTGTGCAAAGTTTCAGTTCTGTAGCTTTTATAGTGGCCGAGAAAAACGCGCTGCAACAGAAGGACAGACAGACAGACGGACATCGTCCAATCGACTCATCTCGCCATGCTGATCATATATGTATACTTTTTATATGGTCGGAGATGCTTCAATGCGTTACAAACTTCATGACAAAGTTAATATACCCTTTCACTCTATGAGCGAAGGGTATAAAAATATTCAATTCAATAAAGCTGTCTGAAAATAGTGTGCGTCTTGTCTATACGATAAGACTAACCACCCGACAGCTACTAGATAAGAGTTGTGAGAAATCGCCTCTAAGTGATCAGGTCAGCATAAAGTATAGCACGTAGTTTACGGCTAGTATTCCATTTCGCACAAACCAACCTCTCCCCCTTCCCCCAATTTAGGTCCTTCTAACAAATCCTGCACAAATAGTGCACCAATTCCAACCAAACCTCATAAAAATGTGTTTCTATTGATGTCACAAAACATATATAAAAATAGATGGAATCGGACCATGGAGTCATGGGGCTGTCGTTCAAACCCAACCTCACAATTAGGTTCTTTTACGATTTTTTTTAGCACCAATACCTTTAGGGGAATATCAAAAAATGGAACCCTGTTTTGGGACTATGGGGCCACCATACAAGCCATATGGACGCTGGAGAAACTATTAGCCTGAGGAGAGGGAAGGGCATCCAAATTTCCGCTGCCGCCGAAAAAAGCCTGCGTCTCGATTATTAAAATTTTCAATGACATTGTTTTGTAAGTTTTTAGCAGGTTTTGACCGTTTTTCTACCTTAAACCCATTCAACCGGATTTTTAACCGTTAAAAAATGTACTGTAGAATCTCTCTAGTCGGCCTTGGCTCATCTGTCACTCCGCTCAGTCCAACCGTCGGGGACTAGTATGGCGACTTGCCGGGGAACGAGGACTCGAACGAAGACGATGACGAATCTGCTACACGGTTAAAAATAATGGTATAAACTTTATAAATTTTGGTATACATATAGTTCCATAGAGTTTCTGTATAAAAATTATACCAAGCTTCTATATTAATCGAAGTTATCAGTTGAAGCTATACAGTCAATGCTAATCGCGTATAAAATATTTCTATAAGCTAACAATATAAAAATAATCCGAATAAGGTGTAAATAGTGTTCATCCGGATATATGATTAAAACTATAAATTTTTTTTTAAAATGACATTCATTTATATCTGAAGGATAATATATGCCTGCAGAAAACCCCTTGTGGAACATAATGTTCAGGCACTATATACTTCCTATCCGCACATACAGAAATTTTTGACCACGCCGAGATTCGATCTCCGCACCTCTAGATTACTAGCATGCACTTTACGATGCTCACTCAACCAAGTGAGCCACAGCGACGCACGGAGTCCACCTTACCAAATGCGAATGCAATGAAATTCTTTAGAAATGTACAATTTAAGATAAACTTTACCTCACTTTGGTATAAAATTTTTCTATCAGTTCAATATTATTAACGAAATTCTCGATTGGTATGCAAGTTGTAATTTATAGTATAAAATCAATAACACGTTCTGATAAAAGATTCATATAAATGCTGCATAATTTTCATTAGTATTTTTGGATTAATTTTGTAACAGCTTCGTATAATTTTTATACAAACATCTCGAATTCAATATTTTAATACAAACTTCGGATAAATTTAATAAAAAATCATATAAACAAAATTTATACATCGATGTTTATTACAATTCATACTAAAAAATGTATGCATGAGCTTTATACCCTCACCTCAGTTGGTATAAAAAATACACCAGAATTTTTAACCGAGTACACGGATTTCCCACTCCGATGCAAAAACGCTATGGCTTTGGAAAGATACAGATGAAAAGTTACAGGAAACACGGACATTTTTCATTTGAGCGCGATTTTATCCTTTGAGGGTCCTTGAAACAAATGTATATAATATATTCGACGTCCCCTTTGATATGACATCCCGCATGTCTACGTTCGATCAAGGATTAATTAGATTCCTCTTTGTCCTTTTTTGGACCTTTCCGATAAGCAAAATGAGGTTTAAACTCCTGGCACCCTAGTGAATCGAAAACAACAAAAATTAGCCTTATAGCGAATACAGACTGCCGACAAATCCTGGTGTAGATTAAAATTAATCCAGTCAAAACCCTGGATACTAGATCGAATCGTATGTCACTAAATTCAAAATGCATCGTATAGTGAACTACTTGCATTATACAAATTGCAGTACAATATGGTACAATTGTTAATCAAATCGAGGATTTAATAAATCCTGTCGGAAGTGTGAGTCCCCTCTTACACTATTTTTTTCTATTTGGAGCCCTGAATTGATATTTTGACTGGACTAATGGACCCTACTTTGTAGCTGCGACCATTTACGACAAATTTGTCTAATTTTGAGTTTGTTTAGTTTGTACATTTACGAGTATGTATCGAAACTCTACTATTGAAAATGCTCCGATTGGCGAAGCATGTCACCAGGGGATAACGTGCTGTTTTCTTTGGCCTTAAAATTGTGTTGAAATCGTATGTTTAGTAAGTTTCGAGGACAAAGACAAAGATATTACACAAAATGCCTCTTTAGTCAAAATACAAGGAGCAGTGAGCGACACAAACTCCTCCTGGATCTCTAGATTTTCAAAATTCATATTTTAACAAACGTACACGGAACACGCCGCAGTGGTCCCAAACAATAACCAGTGGGCTTACATTTAGGCTAAAAAAAATATGAAAAATTAACAAACCTTTGCATAGTCATAAATTGAAACGGAGGCAACAACATTGTCATGGTTGTCATGGGTGCTTACACAGCTACCCAACATTCCTTTGTCTGGATCCAATTTTTTCAATTTTTTTCTTTGCCTTTTTCTATTAATAATTTTATATTGACGCTATTATCACGACAAGGATAAAAATAAGAACCACTTTTGATATTCCGCACGCAAACATATTTCCGATTGTCGTTGACGACGAGTCCTCTTTTAAGCACCACAAACACTATAAAAGCTTTCTTGCGGAAATTCCAACTTGCTTAACCGAAAGTAATCACGTTTTATGAAGCGATTCCTTGTGAAAAAAAAAAACCGAAATGGAAAGAAAAATATAGAATACACACACAGGAGACAGTGGTAATGTGTTGAAAATTATGTCGGCAAAAGCATTCATGAAAAAAAAAAACGAAAAGACTAAACTCAATTTAGATAAATGTGCTCTCCGGGTTCAGTTAATAAGTAGGTTGCCTGAAAAGTCATCTAGACATTTGTTTATTGCTGACAAAGTGCGTATCTAGTATAGGTATAGCTGAACACATACTGTGCATTTGCTTTCACAAAATATCATTTGGATTTTCATGGATTTTAGAGGCTTTTTTTCGCTAAACAGACCGGATTTTTGGCAAAGTGTTAGGGCAACAGAACTTTCACGTTCGTTACGAAGCGAAAATATCTAATTTTCGTCTTGAAGCCAAGAAAATCCTTCATCCATCCGTTTCTAATTTATGATTCGGAAGAAGATGGACTACGTAGGGGTGGTCGTGTGAAATTGAAAAAGATCAATAGGTTTTTCCTGGGGGAATGGCGTAGAAAGTGTCGAAAAAGTGGATAGGCAGTGGTGCAAAACGTGTTTTTAGGACGGTCACTTTATATCGAATATTATTAGATTCAGTTGTTACTCACAGTTCTAGGATACCCTCCTAGGAACAACTCGTAGCATACATGTGTTCATTTACATTTGACCGATTTGGTTTAATCATGCTTGAAACATGGAGGTATATTGTAAAAGAGATTACCTTCCACTTTTGTCTTTTACTTCAACAAACGGACATTTAAGATTACCACATGAGGCCAAGGAAATGTTCAGATAGCAACAAAATCTGCCGAATGAATGAATACAATAGACAATAGAACCCGCATCTAAAATTGACTTCGTCCTCCCGTTTATCACAGGAATAAAAGTTGTCAGAGACCTGACTTTCACCAAAATTCTATGCTAATACATATACCCCGAAAAACACAACACCACTCCCTTTTCCTGACAGGACATCGCGTAGTAAAACACAACGTAACGTACTCGTATAGAGTGTGTACTACTACGAACGAAGTACCCATTTGTAGCTCACCCAATTCCCATTCAGCACATCCAATATTTGTTTATGACCGGGGGTTGAATAAACACTTGCCGTAGTATGGATAGCTCAAGAAGTCATTTAAAAAGGTTGAATATGCCAACGGGCTTTCAAATAAATTGAATTGGATGTGTCACGAGTGTCGTCGCAACGACTCCAACCATAGTCATATTCACCGGGAAATTGACTCAATTACGTATATGAACGCTGGTAGGTAGGTATGTACATATCGTGTCTTCTGCAAAGTGCAAAAACGTAAAAAAAGCAGTTGACTGCTAATATACCTGCCACATTAACGACCATGTAGATACAGTGACTAACGTGCATAGATCCATATGGAGGAGCTCATAAAGGCACATCGTCACTCTCCTTTGCCGAGACTTAGTTATCATCCTTATCGTTTCTGGGCATGATGACAAAGTGCCACTCAAGTGAGTGTAGCTATATGCTATGTACATTTTAGGTATGTGTGTAAGATGAAGTCAAGGAGGCGGAAGAAATAAGCTCATTTTCGCTACTATGTTAAGTACACCAATGGCATGGTTTACATTGCATTTTTTTCTGAAATCCCAGGCAGGATGATCCTAAATATTAAATTTTGTAAACTATGCCTATGAAGTGACAATGTGGAAGCGTTAGGGCTTTATGGCTTATTATTTCAAAGGACCCACATATGATGTTCAAGATATGGGATATGTATTGTTACTTGGCTTTGTGCTCCTTTGATAACAATACTTGAGAAAATCGATGAAGCAAGCGTAATGTCATGCAAGATGTTTTGAGTTTGAATTTTTTTTAAATGAACGCATGACGATAAATTACCTATGTGCCAAGTCAGTTTGTTTCCAGTGCTGATTGAATGGGGGGGGGGGGAGAAGCGATCCTACTAGCGATACATAAAGGGTGTTTTTTTTTAAGAATGATAGAACTTTAAATTGAAAAAAAAAACACAAAATATTACATTTGAATCAAATTTTTTTTATTATTTATTTCAGCATACTCTCACAAACTATAATGTTTAGACTCCCGCCTCAAGAACGCTTCCAAATTATCAAAATTTACTTCGAAAATCAGTCGTCGATTCGCGCAACTTATAAACGACTTGGTATAGATAATCGTCCATCTGAGCAAGTGATCCGTCAAATTTTGAATAGATTTCGTACCACGTACACTATAAAGTCTAAATGATGCAATAACACCAACACGTCGAAAAAAACATCAAAAAAATCAACCATCATTAAATAAAATCCAAATTTGGTGATAAATTGATTTCAAGAAATGGGCCTGGCAATTGGCCTTCAAGGTCGTGCGATTTAACACCTCTCGATTATTTCCTGTGGGTTGTAAATCACAGGTTTATTCTGATAAACCAGCAACAATTGACGCCCTGGAGGCCAACATTGTTCGCGTTATTGGTGACATACGGCCAGAAGTACTAGAAAAAGTGGTCCAGAATTGGACGTCAAGAAAGCGCTTCGACAAGAACAGCCGCGGTGGCCATATGCCTGAAATCGTTTTTAAATGTTAAATGTATGACATTTATCATTCCAATAAAAGAAAAAAATGATTAAAAGTAAATATTTTGTGTCTTTTTTTTTCAATTTGAAGTTTTATCAGTCTTAAAAGAACACCCTCTATTAAATAGTATGACACGATGCAGCGGTGTGGGGTGAATAAGGGCCTCCAGCGTCTTTGCGACAGGAGAAAGTATCGTAATGAGGCGGTAGGATTCCCCGAGATTTGCGCTCTTCCCTGGCTTGAGACAGGGAACAATTCGACCTGTTTTCCAGATTTCAGGGATGGCAAGCGTGGAGATCGACAAGTTAAAGGCAGCCGTGAGATACTCAATGGCTGGAAGGTCGAGATGATTCAACATGGCCATGCAAATGCCCTCTGGTCCGAGGGGCTTGGAGTTTTTAGCATTTTCGATGACTTTTTTAAGCTAGTCCGCGGTAAATGATGGTATGGTGTCAACATTCCTGCTGCGAATCCGTCTTCTAATTTTGCGCTTAAGACCGTCAGACTTGGGATGTTCAATAAATTGTTTATTGAACAGGCTCGCGCACTGAAGAGGATCGCAGGTTTTTGTACTACCAAATTCAATGGCGTTATTGCCCTTTTCTCTCCTAGGATTGGAAATGGCGCGGACAGTAGACCATAATTTGCTGACACCTTCATTAAGGTTACAGTCATCGAGGTGCTGATTCCATTTTGCCCTTTTATAGTCGTTAGCTTGTCGGTCGATTTCGGAGTTAAGCTCCTGGGATCATCAGGGTGAGCCCTTCTGATGTAATCACGTTCATCGGCTAATCTGGCGGCACTGGAAGGGAAGAAGCCGAATTTTCGGGATACGTCCTGCTGGAATAAAACATGCCGCAGCTTTGGCAATGACGTTCCTAATATTTCTTTTGGCCTTGTGTACATTGGTAGATGTTGGTAGCTCGATGAACTTCGCCGACTATGCTTTGAAACCGTCCCAATCAGCTTTCTTGTGATTGACAAACGTTCGCTTCTCAGATTTAGTCAGGTTCGCTGGTTTGTCAATTCTTATAACTATTGGGAGGTGATCAGATTTTAGGGAAGTACGTACTTCCCATCGAGTTGCAGCGATTAGGCTGGCACTTACAATCGTTATGTCAGGAGAACTACTGCAAGTGCCCATGACTCGAGTCGGCGAGTCCCATTGAGTGAACAGAATTCTGAGGCGTCAAGTGATTCAGCGATAGTTATACCCCTAGCATTGTTGTTGAGGTGCGAATGCCAGAGCTCATGGTGCGGATTAAAGTCGCCAAGGATGACCTTGCGCTCTCCGGAAAGGAGAGGACCAATATCGAAATGATAGCCAGAAGGGCAACTAGATCGCGGTAGTACCTACATATACATAAAAAATTTCGATATTAGTACTCCCTGATGGAACTGAGACGGCTTGTATTTCCGCCGTACCGTCATCAACTACATCTAATACACAGTAATGTATGACCTTGTGTATTACGAAAGCAAGTCCACCCCCAGGGTGAGGATAATCTGTGGCGGCCGGTCTATCTTTGCGCAATATAACATATTCACTATGGACGCTAAGAGACGAATTTGCATGGAGCAGCGTCTTCTGGATGGCGGCGATGAGAATTCTGTTGGAACTTAAGAAGTGTGTGATCTCACGGATTTTACGGTGAATGGCGTTACAGTTAAAGTGTAATATGGATAGTGCAGTGAAGTTTGCTGGAGGAGGCGGGCCAGGCGTAAGACTTGATCTGGCATTCCTTATCGCATTGTTGGGCGGTGTAGGGGGCAGTGGAGGAGGAGGTGGGCTGGGTGCAGCCGTAGGTTGCCCAGAATTGATACAACCTGCCGTGACATACCCTGTCTACGTAACCCCGAACACCTGAAGTGAACCCATTCCATACAGCAATTACACTGCACTAATCTGGCATTCGAACCGATTCGTTGGTTGCAGACACTACAAATCCATACCCTTGGGCCTGGATGCGTATTTAGGAAACCTAGTTTAGTTCGTCACCTGCTTGGAGACGAAATCGATTAGCTTTTCTAGTGTCAAAACTGCCCAAAACCCTCATCGATTTCGTCCCCTGAAAGTGGACGAGCACGCATTGAGTTTCGCGTACATTTTGCGTCGAAAACAGCCAAAAACCCTTGTTCAGTTCGTCCCCACGCAAGGGGACGAAATCGATTAGCTTTTCTAGTACCTAATCAGCCGAAAAACCTAACCTAACTCGTCTCTTTTTCTGGGGACGAACTCGCATAGGGTTTCTAGTACATTTTTCGTATAAAACAGCAATAAAACCTTGTTCAGCTCGTCACCTTGAAAGTGACGTGATCGATAAACTTTGCGAGTACCTAAAGAACTCGAAATCCTAGTTTTTTCGTCTCCTATATAGTGAGGTGCATGAGTGAAGACGTTCATCATATTGAACGAATTGTCTATTCCATATTTGGAAGGGAAGGCAGCTCTACGAGAATAGATTCCAGAAATCTAGGCCAGTTTGTCTTCCTACGATTCACAGTAGGCGGAGCCAGCTCAAAATGCGCCGCAAGACTAAATTTTATGTAAGGGTAGTCAGAAATACCCCAGGAAAATGAGCATTTCACTTCGGAAAAATTAGGGAAAAGCTGAATTTTTTAATGAACATACCTTTCTAGGTCCTAAACAAGACCCCAAAAGTCTCCGTCTGTAGGAGTGCCGCTAGCGGTGCTACAGAGGGTGAAAGACCCTAAAAAACCGGGTTTTCTGAATTTCTCGATACTGGTAATACTATGTACTAAAAAATGGTGTATGGGAAATTTATAGCTCTTGTGGTTTGTCAATAAATTGTCAAAGCAAGATTTTTAGCACTCCTAATGGTAAAAAAAAACTCAAAATATCCCGTTATTCTAAGTTTCGAGGCCTCGTTGCCCCCTTAAGGGTGTACGTATTGATAAGAAATTTGGACACTTTCACCAAACCAGGATGGGTTACGAATTCGCCATGCAAATTTTTTAAGGCAGAGTGGTAACTCTCTCTCTCTTATAACGGTAGTTATAAAGATTTTCGTGAAACGTTGCTAAGAATACCGTTACACCTCCTCGGAGTGGTCGAATCAAAATCTACCTTTGTCATTTTATTCACAAACACAAGAGCTATATATTTGCTATATACCACTTTTTAGTAGATATTACCGCTATCGAGATATGCAGAAAAACCTGTTTTAGAGGGTCTTTGACCCTCTGTAGCACCGCTAGCGACACTCGTACAGATGGGGACTTTTGGAGTCTTCTCGAAAGGAAGGCTCATGCAAAAATTCAGCTTTCCCCTAATTTTTCAGAAGCTCGCTCAAATTTTAGTTCAAATTTCCTGAGGTAAACAGGAGTGCTCCGTTAAGTGAACGGCATGGCCCGATGCTAGAGTGATGTCTAGCACTTCTTGTATATTTCTAGCAAAGATATTGGATTCTAGAAGGTATTCGGGATATAAATTACCAGGGTTGTTTTGTGCCCGTGCTGTCCCACACAACATATACCCATTTGAGTTACATAAAAGGTTTACACTACTACCTGAACGGCTTCCTATAAATTAAGAGAAGGTAGTGCCGTCATTGGACATTAATGCACAAGCAACCCAAAACACCTCAACACTGAGGTTTCCTCGTTTCTTGTAACGTAAAAACTAGCGAAATCATTTCAGACTCTTGATGAGATCATCCGCGGCTCGAGGTTCCTGAATCAGCACGATATCGTCTACACCCTGCGCTAGGCGACAAGTAATACTAGCAGCCGACGGTGCCTCAGCATGGTGAAGGTTAATCAGGAAAAACTTCAAAACGTCACGTCTGAGCCGAACAAATTTATAATACAGTCTTGACTCGGTAATCCGGATCTCCTTTAATCCGGATATCACGCTAATCCGGACCACTGATTGCTTCCACTATGTATTCTATAGTCCGGATTTCGGCAGTAATTTTGACTCTATAATCCGAAAATTTGAGATTTTCAGGGTGAAATGGTAGATTTGGTCTCGTACTTTTTAACGGAACGGTTTGGCAAATGACATGATGCTGACTTATTTCAAAGAAATAATACATTTATCGGCTTTTGATCCTCTTTTTTATTTATTAGGACTGTTTTTTCTGAGAAAAAAGTGATTTCGCTAATCCGGATGTTCCGAGGGTCCGGATTACCCCTTGCAATAATTGATCCGGATTATCGCGTCAAGACTGTATTCCACTATACTAATCCGCAAAGCCACATTTACCTGAGATGATATATCCAAGGCAGCTAAGTCAGAGCGTAGGGTCGTTATCTACAACCTCGTCGGCAGACCTAGACCAAGTTTCCCCTAAAATTCCTCCCGGAACATTTTTCTACGTGCGCCCCTGGGTGAGAATAACAATTGGTATTTTGAAATTATGGGATCGGAGCACGATAAGTTAAACTCGAACTCCTAACTAATCAGTACGTAAAAAAGTACATCTCTTCATCAATATTAGAATCGGAAGTGTTAAGGATTTTAAGCATGTAGCATGACATTATGTTCTTACTCTTGAAGTACGTACGCAAGATGGCCGCATCGACCACAGTGATTCTGACCGAAATTATGCCAAAGATAAGTGCTTCCACAAAAAGTAGTAAACTGCTATTGAATTGGCAAGAGTGGTAATGTCTGCGTCTTGTCCTTCAATGCAGTTCTTACTCCCCTTGCAGACATTCGAATTGAGGCCAGTTGAATGTCCTACAGTGCTTATTCACTGTATTTATTCATCTGAAAAAATACGATCTACAGAAACTTCGAAAATAAATACAAGCCTATAGAATTTCTAGTAGAATGTACTGCGAGTGGCTACTTTTATAGCGCACAGTAACATGTTAATAGACAACGAAACGATGAATAAAAAGTCCATTAAGTGTCTTTTGAAATGAAATATCCCCGAATGGTCGAAAATACCATGTTTGTGTTTCCCCCAGTTATAAACAAAAAAAGGAAAAACACGCCATACCATATTATTCTGTAACCAGCTGTTTGTACATCGTATATCCGCGCTTCCATAAAAATTGTCAATAAAACGTGAAGGAAAACTCCAAACGTCTAATTTCCATTTACTAGGATTTTTGGTTTCTGGTTTTTTGTTTTGAGTCGTGTGGTTTTTGTATACGGTGGTTTTTATATGAATATACGAACCAGCCAGCCGTTTTTCAGGAAGCACGCTAACAAAATATTGTATAGGGCCGTACATTTCATATTTGAATTTTGTTTAGTACTTTCGGGGCAAGGAAGAGCCATACCAGCAGCACCACTCTGTAAACGTTATACGAATATGAAACACGTAACTTGAATACTAATGCTACGACTGTTTATTGCGTATAGCTGCTGATTTATTGGTTTCACGAAGACGATCTTTTAACCAGAAAAGTTGGAAATGCGTATGATTAATCGATTGTCAGAAAATGATTTAAAGGATTCCATGGTAATCCGTGAGATATTTGCATTTTTTTGGCAGGCGAAAGAAAAAATTTACTGGGAGTAGGTAAGAGTTGACCACAGGAATTGTACTTATATCCAAACTTCCCGTCTATGCAGAAATATGTAGAGGTTATTTGAATTCATACTCGAATATCCGTAATGCAAAAATGTTGATAGCATGTTTTCGACACTTGTGAGAATGCATCCTTTGTTATCATAGGAAGAGGATATTGTTTTACCGAAATATCCTTAACTTATCATAAGCACAATATCAATATTCAGACATTTGTCGTCAGTTTTATAGGGAAATGACAGATCAGCGGTAATTTTTTCAAGTTTAATCTCTACTTTCACGATAAAAAAATAGTAGAAAACAACAAACACCAAAAGGAGTTTTTGCTTTTTTGTTTTGGTATTGTACAACAAAATATTATTCCACAGTATTATCGATTTACTCGAACCAGCACTAAAAATAGTACATACTAGAATTATTTGAATCAACTAGGTACCAATAGCAATAAAACTGTTCTGGGTTCCAGGTCACGGCCATCACAGGGAACGAGCCGGTTGACGAGCTGGTACGCATAGCCGCAGCATCGCACTTCTGTGGACCAGAACAACGATCACTACTACTATCTGTACTATGCAGTATCTCTACCTGAATATAGTAAAGAGACAAATCAAACACCAGGAACGACTCCAGGCATCTGAGCACTGGGTCAACTGACCTGGACTCAGTCAATCAAAACTTTAAATCGGCTGAGCTCCTTCAACTAAGCAGAAGTTAGGGACGAATCATTTGTGGGAGCCTTACAGGACACACTTGTCTGATTTCACATCTGGGCACAATAAGACTTATACAAAACGCGAGCTGTCGATTATTCGAAGAAGACGACGAAACTTCAACCCTAATTCTGTGCGATTACGATGCTCGCTCGCCGGACACAACTCGAAGTGGCCTATCCAGACGCGGACGACATTTCTGCGGCTTTAATTAGCAAACTCAACGCCTTAGCACGATCGACCTTGATCATCAGGCCAAGCTCTGCCCTCCCCCTCGACCCGTTTGCGGCAGCCATATTTTTGTCCTTGGGTCGCATCGCTGGAAATGTGAAGTTTTCAGCAATGTGCTCTACATCAGCCTCCTGATCTTTGGTAAATCGACCCCGTTTGGGGTTGGTTGCACCTATGATTTTTTTTTTCGTTTTTGAGTTGCATTTTTAGACGGCTGGAACTTTTTAGCACCGACAGCTTGGTGCTCAGTCCTATGAGATTTTTGTCGTTAAGTTGCATTTTTCACGGCTGTAACTTTTGAACGCAGACAGATAGGAATGAAATTTTCAGCAACTAGCCCAACTAGCATTTTTAATAGCGAAAACATAGAAGCCACTCCAATATTCACTTTAAGAGTAGCAGTTACCGTCGTTCGTTTCGTAATAAGCATCTTTTTCTCACCGAAATATCACTAGTATGGGGAATTAAAATTTCCATGCCGAGGACAATTTCGCCACCAATAGGTGCGGCAACGTCTTTGGAGCGCATCAAACTAGTGGCATTGTTTGTCCAACCAAATATTTACCTAAAAATAAAATTAGAAATTGCTTCATTGCTTTTCTGAAATATACAAAATGAGATTTTGTAAAACCCTGGAAAATATGGCGACAAGTATTTGACAGCTCCAAATGGTACTTTTAGGTTCCAAATAGGACTTTACAGTGACGGTAGCGACTTTATAGGTCCAAATGTTACTATATCGTAGCCTTCGAAGTTACAAAGAGATTATCAGGCTACGGTTTCGTCACTTAAAAATAATACTTTACACTTGCTCACTAGGAGCAAAGTGGGGTAACATTTGTTGAATATGTAGTGGAAACATTTCTCACACTAAAAAGTTCCAACTGCTGGAACCATGCTGGAACGTTCCAAAAATTAGTTTGCAGGATTGGTTACGATAAAGTTAAAATTTTGGTGACAAAAATGTGACCGAAACTTAATGAAGTGGCGGAATCAAAAGTCTTAGTTTTCGCTACTTAAAATGTTAATTTGGAGGACTCTAAGATTTCAGCAAAATATACGCAGCAATATGCTCTATATCGGTCTTTGATCCCCATCTATCAATCTTTTTTAACCCAACCCAATTTGCGCTTGATCCCCCTTTGCAAATTTGTTTGTTTGTTGTCCTTGGGTCGCATCTTTAAATGGCTGTAACATTTGAATGCAGACGGCTATAACTGAAATTTTAAAATTAAATTTTTTTTTTTAATTTTTAAAATTGTAGTGGAAACATTCTTTTTTGTTCCACATGTTTCTTGGAGGCCGAGCACAAATCCGGAGCTTCCCACCAAAAATCGCAAAATCAGCAAAAAACCCAAAATGTGCGCTCTTTTATTTTTGAAATTTTATGCAATTTTTTCGTTTTCAGACGATTTTTCTTTATATTTTTACCGTTTTTTTTTTCATTGCGAAAAATAAAAGATGCCCTTATTTCCTTTATTTCGCAAGTTTCGAGACCCAATAGGTCAGGAATTTTTCCATAATTCTATGGGGCCGCCCTCAGTAATCTGGTAAAAATTCAGATTTGCCTAATTATTGCCTCTCAATGACCATCTTTTGGTTCATTTTTCTTTTGCTGGGAAGCAAGAAATATAAAGGGAAATACGATATTTAGCGTTGGCATACGCAAAATCCGAATTCGTTAAAATACCTATGCTGTTCCACTATCCATACAAAACTGCAGTCATCCGTCATCGGTTAGCATTTCGTAAGATACGAGTAAAAGTATAGGTTGCAATGGCGAATCCTATTGCACCATACAAAATATTTGTTGGCTGTGTTTTATTACATTTTTCATGTTGTTGTTAATGAAATTTATACCTCCATTAAAAACAAATCGGGAGGCGCCCGGAATCCCATGGCTACGTTCCTGCTCCTGAGATAAGTCAGCTACAACAAGTAGCATTTGCAAGCCACGACCAATACTTCCGTAATTCGAAATTTACTCCCCGAACGGATGAGCCATGTCAGTGGACACCTAATCCTAGGTATTTACTTAAATCTTTCGAAAATTTTCAGTACCCTTTTTAAGAACTGTAAAAAAAATCAAATCAAATTTCCCGCAAAAAATCCATATTTTTGTGATCTGACACTTAACATTGCCGTTTTTCACACAAGTGCATACACCGACACATTACATTACTCGTACAATCCAATCCTCAATGATTTATTACTCAAGCAATTGCACAGATGTTTCATCTCTTTTTGAGTTCAAAAGTTATATTTGTCGCGTGCTACATCATACGACCGCCTTGATGCGTGTGAGGGATCGTTGACACCACAGTTTCCTTAAAATAGAGGGTGTCTTCGGTGTTCGTCTTCAAACACACGGCGCAATAATTGAAAAAGGCACAGTGTGCAGTGCACATTAAATAGGGATCGTATACGATACGGAAGCATGATGTATCGCAATGAACCACTGAAAAAAAAATTGTACACGTCCCTCTTGAACTAAACAGATACTAATGCTAAACTATACAACACATTTCTTTCCACTATCCGAACATAATCATAATTTGTTGATAATTGGGTTTGGGGGGATGTGTTATTATCCGTAATCTCACTTTTGTTTATTATATTACGTTAAACGCACAAAAGAAAAATTTTAAAGACGAAAGGGCGTACAAGACACACACGTTTTCCGCGCGGCGCGAGATACTTTTACGACAGAAAACGAAACGAAAAAAAAAATGATTTTGAACGGATTGAATAATATTCCTTCCGACGCTAGAACGAATCTGATCTAAACTGATACGACTGCATCAAATTGATCTTGCCTAGAGTGATCCCTTCCAACGCATTCGCTTTCCCTAGTTTTCCATTCAGCATTTTCAGTCACAACAAGATTTTCAGTATATTTTCGGCTTCTTTTTTGGAAAATTAATTAGTCAACACGAATTGCACCACGCAAGCGTCAGCGCGTGGATAATTTTGGTGAAACGATGCAATAATGAGATGTGTGTGGTATCATAACGTTTGGAGTATTTTAGATCAGTAAAATTAGATAATTAATCTAAAGAAATAATTAAGGATTAATTAAGGTATTCTGGCTATAGTGTTGTGGTTAGTGCGCACACCACGGCAACGGCACCCACGACCCGTGGCGTGGGTTCGAATCTCACCGTGAACCAAGTAAGTTTATGGTGTTTTCCGAACTCACGACCCATGTGACGGACTCTGATCTCACTCATATGAGTACACATTTATGGGGATAAATAACACTGCTGAGCGTGATGTTGATCTCAATACCTCAACAAGAAAGCAGTTAAGATCTTGGAAATTGGATGTCACTAACACATCTGCGGCCTTAGTCGAATGTTGGTCTGTCG
This sequence comes from Microchrysa polita, assembly GCA_949715475.1. Taxonomy (NCBI): domain Eukaryota; kingdom Metazoa; phylum Arthropoda; class Insecta; order Diptera; family Stratiomyidae; genus Microchrysa; species Microchrysa polita. The sequence goes on along the minus strand of OX454418.1, from coordinate 83,698,246 downwards.
CGCCTGTTATTTATTTAAGTAACATTTTCAAGCACGACGTATTTTGTATAACTTAAACTATTTATAAGAGAGGTAATCCTTAAACATTGGTATAGAAAAGGAAATAAGTATAAGCCACAATTCCATTAAGTAATTTAATTTTGTGGTGTAGTAAGCACATGATAAACCTAGTACATGAGATGTCAAAATTGTTTTTCGGTTTTTTTTTTGGAAAGAAACAGAAAAAAATGTTCTCCCCCACATTTTGCAATCTCAAATCACGTAATGACTACACTATTGCATAATGAATAAGAATTACTGCGCCTTGGAGATGTGAAATCGATCTAGCTTGCAGCTCGGAGCTTAAAGATTACAGATTACCAACCAAATTGTGTGCTACGCCATATAAAAATTGTACTTCAGTTTTGATTGAAAAAATAGATAGTAATCAAATGTGTCTCGTTTCAAGTAATTTCAAACATATACAATACCAATAATGCATCATCTTTGAATTTCTAACGGAACACTTGAAAGGCAAGTTCTTGAAACACTCGTATCCTTTCCCTTTGTATTGACAATCGCCTTAAGCATCTCTCTTCTAAAAAAACAATCTTATGTTGCTGCATCGATATGCATAAGTAAGAAAATGAGAAAAACTCCACCGATTTGCTCTACTTTGTCAAGTTGTTTAAGTCTCGACTGTTCGTATAGTTGTGTTCTACCAGGGCATCTACAGAAGTCAATAGCTCCAGGAACTGTTTCCTTCAATATCTTCAAGCATTGAAATGAAATGGAAAATCCGTATAGCTAAACGTCATTACGGTAAGATTTCTAGTGCAATTTAGTGCTAAAACCTCAGGCTATGTGTATTGTTTTCTGAACAAGGGGTTGAATTTGAATAACGTAAATACTCGTACATTCGAATTTGAAATGAAATTTTGTGTAGCATGTACATATTCTTATAAATTATTATTTGGGTTTAAAAGTCTGACACATATCCGCAGTTTTTCCAGTCATGGGGAACGCAAGGTGTGGCCACCCTATTTTTCTGGCAGTAATTTCTAATAGTAATAGCCACCCACGCGACCTTCGAACTGTTCGAATAAGTTTGAGCTGTGTTACAGCAGGGGTCCTGACGTGTCGAAATGAAAAATGGTAGCGTGTCGACTTAGTCGCTTTTGTGTAGAAAATTAAGGGTTTCAACTCGACTTAATATATGTACAGTGAAACTTCCCTTAACGGACACTTCCCAATAGCGGACATTTCCCTATAACGGACAAATTTTGATTCCCCCGCAACGTTCCTTGTGTTTCTTGACATTGAATACTTCTATAAAGCGGACACTCTCAATAACGGACGCGGACAACCTTTTCGTTGATTTTCCCTTGCTGCATATTCTCTCTATAGCGGACACTACATACAAAAAAAAAAATTTTCAACAAAAAAAAAACTTTCGCTAGTCAGCTTTCCCCTTTTTAGTACTTGTTTGTTTCCGTCTTTTTAGTAATTGTCTATTTCACTTCCACTCTGGTCGTTTGTGCGATTCTTTTGGATTTCTTTTTTTTTTTGCTATTTCGCCCTTCTCGCTTTGCTTAGAATAGTCCTGCTGCACATGCTGAATGTTTACCTTGCTCGTACTCATATCTTTTTTTGGCTTCGTGTCTATTGTTAACAAGTGTCAAGTGTGTTATCTGTGAATTATGTCGCGAGTGCGTTTAACACCTTAAGAAAAAGTTGAAATTATTCAGCTTAAGGAGCGCGATAAATTAAGTTTTCGTGCGTTAGCTACGAGATTTCATATAAGAAAAACGCTAGTAAGCGAAATTTTAAAACGCAAAAAGGACTTCTTGAAAGAATACGATAAACATGGGAACGATGGAAGCCGGAGAGCCATTCCAAAAACGGCTGGCTTGACAATAGACAAAGCCGTTTTCGAATGGTTTTGTCGTGCGAGGGCTGCAAACATCCCCATTTCCGGTCCACTTCTTAGAAAGAAGGCACATTCTAAATAAACCTGTGATAAATCTGAAATTTCCTTTGCTGTTTTTTTCTTCATCATGGTACCATTCTCTCTTAATAGCGGACACTTCTCTATAACGGACAAAATTTTATTCCCCGTAAGTGTCCGTTATAGGGAAGTTTTACTGTACTTTATCATGACCGTATTGCAGATTTGTAATGCCTTCAATGCGTATAATGTAGGCGAATGAAATTAAACATAAAAATCTCTTCAGCACATACGACAAGATTTTTCCTTTCCCCGTTGCTTTAATCTTTCCCGCAATGAAATTTTCGTGGGAAAAGTACATAGAAAACGAAAGAAAAAACTCTATACCACAATCGGTTTCTAAGTTAAAATCATTAAATCATAAAATCGTTCCCAAAATTTTGAACTCGTGGCGAGTTTTTGACTGAATGAAGTTTTAAGATAGTAAAATACGCCATAGTCGTGCTCTGTGGCCGTGATCGTTCGGTCGCCACTCTGTGAAATAGACACTCATAGAGAAACGAGTTTCCAAACTCGGCACGACTCCGTCGCAAGTTTATTATTCAGAAGAAGATGATAAGAAATATTCTTATCGTAGAATAATAAACTAACAATGCGACTAGGAAGTGGTATGGCTGACAACCGTATCACACTCCGAATTCAATTGTCTTTGTAACGTTGATGGACTACACACGGTAGTAATCAACGCACCATGCTCCACTAGGAGTTACGGTAATCTAGAGAGTAAATACCCCATATCCCAAAATATAAAATAGCAAAAATAGCAATTTCGTGTATTAGTGCTCTCATGTAATTTTAATATTTATCATAAGAAGCTTCCTTTCGCTGCTTATATTTACCATTTCTATAAATTAAATAAAAAAAAAATACCGGCGTACAGAGGGCTGCGCCCGCAATACGAGGGTTTTTTAGAATTTTAATGCATAGTGAATATTTTTTGTACATATATTTTATAAGCAATAAATAAGTATTGTGCACAACATTAATGAAATCCTCCCTGTAAATCTATTTTTGGATTGGTCTAAATAAACGCGTTCCAGAATGAAAGGCTAGCGCCTTTCATTCTGTTCCACCTTTAATTAGACCAATCCAAAAATAGATTTACTATTTACCCAGATTGTATAAAAGTACTCAAAGGCAACGATTTAAGATTTCTGATGGCCTTTATGACCAAAAAGAAACTCAGGCAAACGTACTCTGTTAGTCTTTTTTCCAGTAAATTTTTACTAGGTCCATTCTAGTGAATACAATCACTATCATTCCAGCGATAATGAAAATTTGGAACTAGTATCTAATAATTTTAACTAGATTGACTTTAAAATCCATCGAGTCTCGAACAACACCTAGATATCCAGATAAATTTTTACTAGTTTTCCAGCAATAGGTTACTATATTCCTAGAAAACCATTATATTTTACTGGGAGACTATTAACTTTTAACAGAAAAGAGTTTTCTCATCTATTCGACTTGACAAGGTCGTCAGTTCTTATTTATACGCGGATAGTGGTTGGTGGAAGAATTTTGTGAATTGCAGGTAAGTTGTCAATACGCTAGTGAAAAGTTGTTTTGCATGATCTGATATGAGAATCAAATATGATCAAGTAATTATTAATTTAGTCTATTATTTATTCGTCTGTCTTTGCAGGGCAACGGAATGAAGTGACGAGCTATTAAAAAATGTACACGGAATGACACCGACTACCACTACGATATCATTACTAATGTTTTCACAAAATTGTTTACTATGTCTATTTTTTATTGGAATTTTCAGATGAGTGATTTGAAGCAAATGGAATAAAATATAGTTTATCAAATTACCGGATTATCTAGACAAATTGAACGAAATCTAGTGAAACTCACTAGATAACCTTAGACTGACAACGAGAATATCTAGTGAATTTCACTAGAACCACTTGTTTTTAACTAGAATTCAGATTAATTGTTTAATAGAATTCTAGTAATTTGATACTAGATTTCAATTTATTTAACTAGACTTCCATTAAATATTTGTCACTGGATTTCCAGTCATATTTTTTTCACTAGATTAACAACTAGAAAATCTAGGAGCTAAAATCTAGTTGTGAATCACTGGAGTCCAGTTGAAAAAGACTTACTGTGTAAGGATGGCTTGGCTTTATATATGAACTGAATTATTAGCTGTAAATCTACTGTTACTGTTTTTAAATCAAGGAAAAGCAACTTATATGAAATGATTCCATTGTGTTCCCTGTCATAAGAGCCAACGCAAGCTTTCCTATGAGTATTGAACAAGTATACTTTTGCAGCTATTCAGGGACACCCTGTTAACTTGGTTCTACTAACTTCAAAATTTTTTGTGGCAAACACTATTACCATTCTATGCATTTCCACCAAATTTCATGCTCATTGTTTCATCAAGTTAAAAGATATACGTTGAAGAAATGCTTAAGAGGCTTGCATTGTGAAAGGCCCTTACTAAATACTTATTTGGCTATATTTCCGGTTTGGAAACAGTTATTCGAATGAAAATTCGTAGACATATTTTATGTGTAATTTTCTAAAAACCCTTAGCAGCATTTTCATATTTGGAAACCTAAGAGGGGCTACACACGAACAAAGTGAAATTTTACAAATTTACTGTTATTTACTTTTCCTTTGCAAAAGTCAACAGTCTTAATATTTAACGTATATAAGGCCCTACCGACCAATCTTTGTGCAAAGTTTCATATCGATCCCTATAACGGTTTAGAAAAACGGAGCTCGAAAAGGAAGTTTAACTTTAAACGCCAATAACTTTTTTACCGTTACTCGAAACTGGAAAATTTTAACTGATATGAGGTGTACTCGTTAAGATCTTTGATTTAAATACCCATACGTCAATCTCCGATAAAAACTAAAAAAGTCGACTTTTTTCAAACGTTCGGGACACCCTGTTGTCTTCCTCCTACCAACTTCTAAGGTATATGTGCCAAAGACTGTAACCATTCTACACATTCCTACCAAATATCATGACAATCGGTTGAGCCGTTCGCGAGTTATTTAGTGAACAGACGGACAGACGGACAGACGGACGGACGGACAGACGGACAGACGGACGGACGGACAAAATCGATTTCATAAGGGTTTTTTGAAAAAAAATTTCTAAAAAACCCTAAAAAACGAAAAAAGATCTAGTTAAGTTTGGGTTATAATCAAAATTATATTTACACCCATACCTGTTGATATGTGAAGTGCATAAAATTACGGAACAAAAACAAAATTCAATTAATTTCCAAATCTTAATTTATTTCAGGTATTCTCATCAAACATTTTTTACACATTAGCATTCTTTTCTTTCAACACAAGCCCACCGGTAATAATTTATTGTATATTGTGTGAAAAACTATAAGAACTTATTTCACTAATCTTCTCTCTTCTTTCAACCTATTTTTCTGTCTGTCAGTCTGTGAGTCATTAGCACTTCGCAATAAGATTGTTTAGTGCTCTCTTAGTTCTAAACAAAATCATGTTTTCTAAAAACAAAAATTTGTTCAGCTAAAAGCTAAGCTACTTCAATGAAAAGTGGAGCAAAGCTATTTCCACACTTTTTATTCCGGAGGCCTATTTTAGGGACTAGGTAGGTGTAACTTATTAAATATTAGCTTATCCCGTGCCGGAAGGCAGTGTAGTCAGCGATTCGCAACAATTGAAATTCGTAGCATTGAAGATATCCGTACAATGGTATTAGGTAAATATTTTATGTGTGCATACTACAATATTGACCCGAACATAATTCAAATCACTTTTAATCCGGACCATAAACTTTATCTAATATGTATTTCGAAGTCCGGACTCTAGCGGGAAATATGACTTAGTATTCCGTAGTCCGTCATAGCTATAAGGTTCAATAAGGTCTTTTCCACAAACTAAGGGTAGTTTTGGTTACCTCCTTGCAATAACGAATGGCTTTGAGTCAAAACTGTATTTAAAAAATAAATAGGCAAATGAATATCCTCTCAATCTAATTTCAAAATAATTAATTTGAATTTGAAAATAACACTTTTGTGTTAACCGAATGGAAAGAGAGAGTTACGCAGCTACATCTGCGTTTGCATCCACTGAGCTAGTGCAAACAAAATACCCGTCTAGCCGTTGTCGCTGTGGAAACGATTAAGATACATTAGCAGATATATTTTCAGAAGTGCTTCTTCCCTTTTGAAAGAAGTATTTATGAAGATGAAAATGTAAATAAAAACAGAATGGTGGTGAGTTTCCATGGATAATCTTTTTGAAAATTCTTATTTGAAATTGAAGTGATGAAAATACCAGCAGGTACATAGTATCTGATTATTTTTTCATTTAAAAAAAATGAAGGGCAATTCTTATATTTATCTTTTAAAATAAATTATTTCATCAAATATCCTTTTTGATTGTTTTATCGTTGTTCAGATCAGTGTGAAATAAATAGGGAATTCTTTCAGTCTATTTGTATTGAAAAAACATTGACGTTGTGGGATGTTGCCTGAAAACGTCCAAAAAATATCTCCAACTTTAAGCGTTACAAACTAATTGCATTTTTCAAAGTTCTAATTGAAAAGCATGGCTTTCGGGAGAGATTTCCTTTTTTTCATATTTTCCAGTTTATGATTCATTAAAATAAAAAAAATACACAAGTTTTTAGAGGTACATAAAATATCCATTAAAATGACACCTCCTTGGTGCATCCGTTTAAATAGTAAACGAGACCGAGGCTAATTTCGGGTGCGGCCGAAATTTGGATACCCTTTGCTCTCCTCGGGCTAAAAGTTTTTTGGGGCGTTCCTACGACTTGTATTTAATCGCCTCCGCATTCTTTTCCTTCCGTCTTCACAAAAGTTCCGTTGCGTCGACAAAACAATATTTGTGTGGGGCTTGGTTGGCAGTGTGGGAAATAGTGGGAAAATAAAAATATTTACTCAGAAAATTTTATTGGGAGAAGCGGGAGTATGGCCCCATAGTACGATTCCATTTGTTTTGACCTTTCTGGTTGCTTTGATAAGGACACATTAATTCAAGGTTTTGTGAAATTGGTGTAAAAAATATTTCTTAGAAGAACCAAAATCGGGGGTTGGGTTTGTATGGCAGCCCCATGACCCATGGTCCAAATTGATCCATTCTTACATATGCTTTGAGTCATTAATATAAATACATTTGAGTGAAATTTGGTTGAAATTGGGGCACAAATAAAAGATTTGATCCATTTTTAGATATGTCTTGTGTCATCAATAGAAACACATTTGTGTGAAATTTAGTTGAAATTGGTGCATAAATGAAAACCTTTTTCTTAGAAGAGCCTAATTTGGGAGGTTTGTATGGCAGCCCCATGACCCCATTGTCCGATTTTACCGATTCAAGCATACAAACTGCCTGCAGCAAAAAGCAACATTTGTGCAATTTCAGCATCATAGCTTTGGCCGAGTAAAATGCGTCGCAACAGACGGCCAGACAGACAGACGGACATACGGATATCGCCCAATCGACTCCCCAAGTCATGCCGATCATATATGTATACTTTTTATATGGTCAGAGATGTTTTCTTCAATGCGTTACAAACTTCATGACAAAGTTAATATACCCTTTCACTCTATAAGCGAAGGGTATAAAAACAACCATGTTCAATGTCAAAATCAAACGCATCGTTTTTTCAGTGCAATTGACCATTATAGAACGTGGGTTTAGTTCTGTTATCAAAAGTTGACCTTCTGGCATTATCGGAAAATGCAACAATCGAAAGCTTTGGAGCTTTCGAGGCTTCATTTTGTAAGGAACTATATGAGCTTCCAGAATTTGATGAAAGTTTTTGGGTCTTAATAAGTCAGAAGCTAAAAACGTTTTTCAGAGGAAGTCATGCTTTGTAACAATATATTGTGCAATTACTTCGTAATGATGAAAGCTTCCGAAAAAGTAACAAACTAAAATATACCGTATCGGGTATATTTTAGTTTGGCGTATCGGTTACGGAACATCTTGTATTGTATAGCATTTCCAAATGCAATACGGCAGCCGGTTCTACGATGTAAATCATGAGCTGGCCATTATTACAGCGACCAAGAGCTACTAAGGTAGGGTTTTTTGAATTGATTGATGTGCTGCAAGTTCAATCAAACAAGTTTAACTCAAATCAGATTGAGATATTCAGAGTAATGTGCGGAATACTTAAGCAAATTCAATCCCAAAACGTATTTCGCAGACTTAAAGGATTCAGTTTTCTTTGTGAATTTTGTAATACGTTTCAAAACAATAATAAATAACCAAAAATGTACTACTAAATTCCAAGTCAAAGCTTTGATCTCTTTACTCTTCATTACCGTAACTCCTAATGGAGCATGGTGCGTTGATGACTACCGTGTGTAGTCATCAACGTTACAAAGACAACTGAATTCGGAGTGTGATACGGTTGTCAGCCATACCCAGTGTTGCCAATTTAGCCGTTTTCCGGCCAAATTTAGCCGGAAACTGTGCTGTTTAGCCGGAAGAAATTTATAATTCCGGCCGGCCGGATTTTTAGCCGGAATTGATTTTTTTCGGCCGTTTTTCAGACTAAAATTATTTTATGAATTTTTGTTTACTTTGAAACTAGAATCCATTTTTCAATATTCACAACAAAATAATTCATCGCCGTGAAATTATTTCTACATACACTTATTATCGTGTATTAGTGTATTAGGGTAAGTACCTACCATGTTCACCTAGAGGAAAACTTGCATTTACGTCTCCTGGGAAAAATTTGCCACAGAGACTTGCCTTTTTTCAATAAATTTAGGGTAATGGGTTTCACGTACGTAACTGACGATATTAGTACCTAGTCTAAGCATGTAATTTCCTAACCACCAATATGCTGAATAATTTGCAAAATGGAAGACAGTTTCTTAGATAAAATTCTCTGCTGAGCAATTCTTGGAACATGATTATTTTTCCATTTTTCAAAGTGTCAATTCTTTACCACAGATAACGTCATCATGCCAGATTAAGTACAAGGGTGAAAACCTTTTAGCGCGATTCATAGATAGTGATAATATCTCCGGAACTTTGTAGTGTTCAACACTAACGCTGTGCAAGTAGCTTGCCCAGTAGACTACAAAAATTAAATTTAAGTGTGTATGTATTTCGGGGGCAATTTACCAGCACAAAAGCTAAGTGGTCAAGAAGGGGGTAAGTTGCCCCCGAAATAATATACTCACTTAAGTCTAATTTTTGTAGTCTAATGGGCAAGCTACTTGTACAACGTCTGACGTCTGACATTATATTTTGTTTTTGGGTTTGTAGCAACAAATTTATCAAAAACCTATACCATTTCACGCCAAGTTCAAATTTTGGAACATAAATTTCGTATCTTTGGAGCATCGTAATTCCGGAACATCAACAATGGAACATCAATTTCGTAACTATGGGAAATAAAATAAAATTTGGAGAGCTCAAATTCGAAAATGAATGACAAGCTTGACACACATATTTTCGAATGACGCAAATTTATCATCATTAGCACGAGTTCCAAATTACGCAATTGGACAATCATTTGCTCAATAATGACTGGGGACGACGTTGTAAAATTTAAGCACCAGAATGTTTTCAAAAATATTAAATTTGTTATCAATTTTTACACATTTCTATTCAATTCTTTAAGAAAAGTGTGTCCTCAAATTATTTAATTGCATATTCATCAAAATAACGCATTTGTGAGGGACATTTTCACCATTTACAAAAACGTCAAAAGTAAATGACGAAAGCATATGTGTCACTCCAATTTCGAACTTTCATCATCATGATGGATTACCGTCATTATGATTTGGATATGTGTCTTGGACCTAAAATGGTTAACTTTTAATCAAAATATCCATACATAAATGCGGATGCCCTTGCCCATAGTTACGTATTGGACGTTCCTTTTACGAATTTTATGTTCCACAATTTCGAACCTAATGTGGTTATGGACATGACCGAGAAATTGTACCTGTATACAACAATTTTGACTAGTTGAGCTATCTAACTCCGAACAAATTAAATTTTGACTCTAATGCCAGCGATTATGTAATAAAACTAAGAAATCTGCCTAACGCATAGCTTACGGGTAGTTCTCCAGAAAAGAAATAAAATTATTAAAATCAGTTTTTTACTATATTTTTTCGTAATATGACTGTTTTGTATGATTTAGCCGGTTTTTTGGCCGTTTTTCTCGTTGAAATTTATTTAGCCGTATTTTTAGCCGTTTTTGAAAAAAATATAGCCGGTTTTCCGGCTAAATTTAGCCGTTTTCTAAATTTCCAGTTGGCAACACTGGCCATACCACTTCCTAGTCGAATCGCTAGTTTTTTATTATTCTACGATAAGAATATTTCTTATCATCTTCTCCTGAATAATAAACTTGCGACGAGTCGTGCCGAGTTTGGAAACTCGTTTCTCTATGAGTGTCTAATTCACAGAGTGGCGACCGAACGATTACGGCCACAGAGCACGGCAAAGCTTTGATACTAATAGTCAAATTTGTCCAAACAAAATTTAAACCTTTTTCAATTTTAATTTTTATTAGTTAAAAGTTCGCTGCGATGAGGAATACCAACTTCTTTTATTAGCCCCAGTACAGTACAGCCCTAACTGAAATTTTATATCGAAAATCGATTCTTCGAAACTGCTTGGCTAATAAGAAACACTATTCACACAATTTTAAAATTTAGCTGTTGAAACTGAAGGGTAAGTTTTCGGTTCCACGTGACATTTATTTGAGGTCAGTGTGCCCAAGCCGTGTCACCACAAATTAATACCATATGCCCCAAAACTACACACTTTTATTTTATAGTTACAACTGCCTAGTACTAAAAAAAAAACTAAAATAAAAACCTATAAATGATTATTTCCTAGACTCTCATTGCACATCCTTTCTTACGGCCGAAAAACCCATTATGTACTTAGTTTTTGCTCCTAAAATAGAAGTGGCTACTTTTTATCTTTGACCACTGTCTCTCTCTACATTAATTTTATATTTTCTTAATCAAATTTTGATAGATAAATAAATAAATAACAGGCGTGACAGCCCAATCACACCGTCACATGGCTGGTGAGATCGAAAAACACCATAAACTGAATTCGTTCACGGTGAGACTCAAACCCACAACCCTGTGCACCCCAGGTGTGCGCACTAACCACAACCCCAACCATACTACATTTTGATAATTTGAGCTAATAATATATCCGATGAATCATTTATGATTTTTTTTTTCGTTATTCGTAGCAAAACAGATTACAAAATGCACACTTCACGTATTCGTATAGAAGCATTTATGTACTCTTGTTTTACCTTATGCCCTTCAAGAATAGATTTGTCTATTTCTTAAGATAGAATACTCTCTAACAAGTGCAATAGCGTATTTTTGGCGCATTAAAACTTGCTTCTAATGCATATGGGCAATACAGGATGAAGTTTGTCTGTCAGAGTCACAATTTGTGTGTGTGTGTGTACCTATAGTATACACATGTTTTGAGCGAGCCTATGGCAAACCTATTGCAAGCAAACATAACCATACGAGCAGGAAAACAGGGAAATAATAAATTCAATATTATGGCGATGGGTTTCCCCAAGAAGCAATTCTGTTTATGCACAGACCCGCAGACGTGTGTCAAAAGCTAGTTTCGTATCCTGATGTAATAAGGAGATGTTTGCTCTAAAAAATGGCAAATCACATCTCACCGAATTGCTAATAATGAGGTCCAATATTATATTAAAGGAACGGCTGAGGTGTAAGGCTAAACAATTTTAATTATAAATTGTAAGTGCTTAAACGACGTATGTTGAATTTATGTAAATGCATAAATCTTTCATTGCATAAAATTTCAAAAAGAAATACGAATGATATCGTGTATAATGCACGTTCATGTGTTTCTTTGGTACATGATACTTGATAATTAAAAATTATTTTCATATTCCTTTGATTATAATTAAGGACAATACTGTCGCATATAGTAGTTTAGTACTTTTCCCATGATTCAGTCAGAGATGAAAATTAAAAAAAATATCAATTTACAAATAAATATTTGCATTATTTTTATTTGGGAAAACTACGCAATGACGATTTCCTGCAACGATATAACAGTAGAGAAAAACAAATACAAATATGTATTAGACATCTTCTACCCGTCAATATTTCTCAAACATTTTGTTTACTCGCCAATCTAAGATCTTCTAAACAAACACCATTCTACAATATCAGCTTGACAATACATGTTAAAAGAATTTCTCAGTCCTCACCACACAATAATAGATTGCCGTAAAAATTGTGTAATATGATACATTGCCGTAATATAAATAAACATTTCCCGCCACCAGCAGGTGCAGAAAGCAATGAAACAATATTCGTATGTCATATGTGGGCTCTGTGCAAACATACACGATACAACCCTACATATAGAGGCGCAACCATGCAACGATATTCATTCCGATGTATGAACAATGAACTTATGTTAAATCGACTGCTCTTTTTTTGAAAAATTACTTTAGACTTTAAAGCCAACATTTTTGCACCCTCTTCATTGGACATACTCGTACATGAGTTGTATAATGCATATCCCCGTATCCTTTGACAGGAAAATACACAATTAAGCAACCTCATGTCCTCTTCTCTTACCCTGTGCACAACACTTGTTCACTCACAGACCCTTTTTTTTGCAGAAGGGTGTCTTTCGTCAGCATACAGTGTTATTTCGTCAAATCTACGATGCGCTTGGCAATCAACCCTCGAGTAATATCCCATCAAATCTTCAATCCTGGTTTTCAATCTCTCTCCGAAGGGTAACAAACGTGGTGTCGATGGTAATCTCTCATTTGAATATTTTCTTAGTCTAGGAGAATGTGCAGGATTTTATAGTCTTTTCGGGTTCTGGCATAGCGAGAGTATATGCACTTGTCCGATGCTATTTTAGTGATTACAAGTAACGTTTAATGGTTGGACACACTGATTCTGCAAGGGAGGCCCGGCGGCACTCGTTCATGATTCGTTTTGCCAGCTTACAAGTGGAATTTTGAACGAAGGGAGTGCGACATATGCGTTATCCTTAGGGATTGTTCATTGAAACTGTTTATTTGCTGAGAAAGGGGAATAGGACGATACAGTGGATGATTCGATTTTTTTCTCAGGCAATATGATTCAGGTATCAGGTTTGTCTCATTATTTCCAATGCAATTCACATAATGGGCGCGACATGGTGTCGTATGAGGCTTGTCTTTATCGCAATTTAAGCATTTTTAGCATAAGAAAAATAGAGCATCATAAGGCTATCGAGTGGGGAAATTTGGCAGGGATACCATTGATACGGATGAACATGGACCCGTGATGAAAGGGGTAATTTGTAAGTTTTTGGCGATCACTTCAAAAATAGTAAAAGCAACAGAAAACTCCTCTGGGAACATAACTACACAAAATTTTCTTTGCAATGATACAGGGTGGAAGCAAGCGCAATTGATTGTAAAAATCATAAAATATCGAAAACTCATGTTAAATATTTTGCTTGCCTCTAAAAAAACTCAGCCCAAATGAGAGGTTTTCCTGTGACAAATTGCATGCCAAAAATTACGTTGCCGTTTTGATCACTATCGTCTCGATGTGATCTTGCCAGGAGAAAATTAAGGAAGGAGTGTTATTGAGGCCCGACCAGTGTGTACTGTGACCAATTGAAGTTTTTCCACTAAATGCTACCCGCGAAGAGATCAGGTAAATTCGAATTTAACTACTGCGACGAGTGAAAGGAAGAAAAACGCATTGGCCTCGATGATGACACAATCCAAGATGCCTGGCCGGTGGCCGCACACACAGTGAATCCGAACCCATAGATTTTCGTTATGTCAAATGAGAGCATCCCCACGCGAGTTGGGTTTTTAGAAAACGAAAGTCTATGGATTCGAAGGCATGGATTCACCGTGAAAAATATTTATAACGAGTCCGAGTTCCTATCGTGCGAATAGCACGATGAGTGTACGTATACCCTATGCCAATGTACATACCTAGAAGGCATGAAAAACCCGAAATATTTAGTTTCATGTTTTTTCTTACTCTTACTTCATTTTCTATCAACTTGAAGGGTGTACCAGAATTAGGCATTGATCAAAATGTCAGGTTTCTAGCGATATTCTGTCTATAGTTATGACCGAATTAAAATATCAAGGAGGGGTGATTTGTATGGGTGGTAGGGGAACCGATTTGACCCATTTTCAGTACCGTCTAAGATTTTATCAAAGCAAACATGTAACCAAAATTTTAAACCGCTAGCTTTATTATTTCGGGAGTTATCGTGGGATCAGGCTGACATACAGGGGGTTTGGCGGCTCTTGGCCATTGCAGTAACAATGGGTAGCTCCGGGACGATTTTATCGGAGAACCGGCTGCCATAGGAGCATTTGAAGACAACACAAAAAGAAAAAAACACGCTCCGGCAACTCAGAGATGGTGACATTTCTAGCACTGAGCCACCGAATTCTCAGACATGACGTAGGCGCTAGTGTTGCTAACGAGAAAAAGTGTTGGCGCATTGCATTATACGACAACAACGAGTTTCCGGAATTTTCCGAAACAGTGCATCACCAAAGTTTCCTGAACAGTGGAAACGAGTATATAGGGGCGTCGACTAGTGACGAGCAGTCAGTTTAGTTTTAGCCGTGAAAAATGTCGGATCAGTGATTAGTAAAACGATACCGAGATTTAATCGTGCGAATAGCACGATGAGTGTATACCCTATACCCACGTATAGACCTAGAATGCGCGTAAAACCGAAAATATTGTATTTAATTTTTTTTAAGGGGGAAGGGATAGATGGGTTGAATCTCGCACAACTTTAATATCTTATAACGGCATCTAGCAGCTATCATTTGCTATAAATTTGAAGTTTTTTGCGACATTCTATCAAAAGATATGGCAAAATATTGCTTGGTAGGGGATGTAGGGGTAGTCAGACTTTCTCCATTTTCAACCAACTTCAAGCATATATCACAATTAGGCATTGATAAAAATTTCAGGTCGCTAGCGATATTTTGTCGAAAAATGTGGCCGAATTAAACTATCACGGAGGGGTCATTTGTATGGGAGGTAGGGGAACCCTTGTTCTGATTGGCCCATTTTCAATACCATCCAAACTTATATCAAAACAATCATCTGACCAAAGACGCTAGCTTCATTATTTCGGGAGTTATCGTGCGAACTGACAGACATACGGACGGATAGACAGACAGACGGACATGGCTTATTCGAATCAGGGCCGACCCTGATCATTTATATACATATATACTTTGCTACATTTCCAGCGGCTCCTTTGAGGTGTTACATAATATCGGCGTAACAATATACCGTATATACAATCACGTTTTTTTACAGATATGATATTCAAATACGAGTATATATTCATTTAGAGAAAAGTTGAAAAAAGCACACGTTTTTTTCTCATTTTTCAACGACTATAACTGTACATCATGTATACAAAAAACCCTAATAATTACAGATGAACCCGAAAAATGGGTTTTGTCAACAGTGCGAACTCGTGACGGCCCCATTTTTAGTCTTTTTTTTTTTTGTGGGGAAAACTTTTTTGAAATAATTGCCAAAAATTTAAAAATAACCTTCTTTCCGTTTTGTCTTCTTCTTCCGGACCGAAAGCCCTCCCGGCAGAGACTCGTCACCCAATTTCCAACAATCCTGCCATGCTTTTTACCGACCAAATGTCATATTTTTCCTGGGCTATTAGATTTAAATGCAGGTAATCTGATTGCTCCATGATCGGTTGGCTAATGGGACTCGATTTAAAACAACCCTGATATGCAGTTAAATATTTTTTTAAGGAAATTTTTTGGCAGTATATTATTATATTCCTTTACACAGATACTCATTAGAGTTAAGCGATTTCTGAGGGCATCAACAATTTCCGTAATTCGTTCCAATATTTTTGTCATTGTCTGTACTATAAATGCAATTCAGTTTTCTTCACCATAGAATGCACAAAACTTCACTCTCGTTGAAATGCCTTCATATCTACAGCTCAATTGCATTTTCGGAAGGGGATCAAAACGACCCCAACGGATTTTAATCATTCGTGAAATGAATGTTTTGTGCGTGCACGTGCTAAGTCGTAGGGATGAAAAACAGAGAGACGCAAGCAGGACACAATGCACTAACATAAGGATTTGTGTGTGACTGTTTGATTTATGGTTGTAATAAACGCGAGGTAATTTGATTGCGTTTTAACGGCATTTGTCAGCGACTAGATGAATCGATGGCTGGCAAGTAAAAACCATAAACGATGGAGAAATTTCTCCAATTCAGCATATGTACGAGTATAAAAATAAAATAAAATGCGGATAATCCGAATCCGAAATATTGTTGTAGAAAATGGTCGGACCAAATGTTATCAATCACATTTCTTCTTGTTTATGGGAAATCAAACATTCTAATAAAATAACTGTAAAGAAACTGTACTAAAAGCACAATCTTTTCGTTCTAGAAAACATAAAACAACCGATTAATAATATCAAATCGGAAAAGTGACGTCCAAAAATCACGAAATATCTCTTTTGGGGAAAATAGGCGAACTAGGGTTCATCCTGCGGGGAATACTATCATTTTCAGTGATTTATGTCATGTATATTTCTCGCAACCCTTGTGACAATGTGTCGTGACAGTTTCTAATAATGAAAACAACTCCCGAGTGAGTCGTTTTTGATGCAAAGGATAAAACCGTCAGCTCTGTATAATATGCCAATATTCATGTAAACTTTTAAGCCGTTCGGGGTGTGAAAATTTCTCGACCGTTCGTATAATTAAATTTTGAACTTAAAGTTCCATGCCGTAATGAGTTTGCATGGAGATAGTAATCAAATCATTTTATGACTTGTTTGTTGATTGCATGAAAGGGTGGCAGAGTCTTAGTAATTTCTTGTATAAAGTAAACATAAATTAATTTGAACAAACTAGAACCCTTTTTTTTCTTTTCAATTAAGATAATGTTGATTCTAGTGTGTCAAGAAAATTATACTTCAATCTTAGAGATAACACACCATAGCAACTGTGGCTAAGTAAGGGTAGGGTGCCCATTAAATATGCCTGGAAAAAAAGGACATTCGCTTCTCTTATCAAAGATAAGACTAAGAATGATGTTATAGTCGCCCTAAATCGTCTAGGAGTATTCGAATACCATACTATAAACCCTATCTCAGTTTTGCACAAAGAGCATGGGTGGAATGAGATCCGCAATTCTATTTTCGACCAAAACATTTATGCGATGCTATCATCTCCGCCTTTTCTGCGAAAGATACGCCTAAGCTCAAAGTCCGCAATTGTTTTATATTACATTGCAGTAAATTGGAGATAACCATTTCCGAGGATTAAAATTTTATTCAGCCAGATCCTCTCTCACCATCATTGCCCCCGATGTACTACATACGTACATACTATTGTCGAGATTCTCTTTCACGCATAGATAGACACGTACTGCAAAACAAGGGATTGTCCTGGAATGTTGTATCCTTAGAAATGTTAATGTCTCTGTTTCAGTCGAATTCTAACTTGAGCTATACGAGGATATGCTTTTATCGTTGTGCTTGCTCTGTGTGTAATTAAATGCTTTGAAAGATTTTTTTTTGGGAATGCTGACTGACAGACGACTGCCATTGCATGTGTTTTATCTGGCAAAACCATCTTTCGACTGTGTGGCACAACTGTTTCCTGTGCGAAAAAAAATGTCAAAGTTGATAACTGAATTAGAAATTTCTTCCTAGTATGGGTGTGTGTTTGAAAGCGAGCGTGTTGAGATTTACTGCTTGATAAATGGCATTATACTGACTGCAGGATGTCGTGTATTTAATCTGCTTTAGTCAGTCACACGGTTGGGAATTTATCCATCCGGATAAAACAGTCATGTTAAAAACACTGCTTAATTTTGGTTTAGATTATATTTAAAAATCAGCTTCAACGTTGCTTTTGTTAATGAGTTGTGTGACCACATTTACATTAATGAACTCAGGAATCGAGTTGCTCCCAATTTAAGGATAATGTGGACTTGGCGCTGTACCGATATGGCGATCAAAAGTATATAATCCTATTTGAACTAGAAATAATTCACGAGTGCCTGCCGAAAGAGAAGAGTTCTGTTCCGACAATGAGAAGCTCTGCACCGAGCCATCTGTTCAACAAATGCCTTCCAAAGGGGACCACCGTCTTCAAGGCCTTCGCCTTCAATTTGTCAATCCTCACTTGATCTGACTTCACTTAATTTACATTTTCATGCAAGAAGCCTTCGAGAAGTTAGCTGAACCAGGCGCTCCCACTCGACAGCAACCAGCCGCCATACAATCGCTTCAACGTAATAAAGCGCCGGGCATTATGAGATCCTATCAGAATTGCTGAAGCTCGGTGGGAAGAGCCTAACCAACCTTATGTATGGCCACTGGTACTACTGGTCGATCAACTACCGAATAGCTTTTTACTGTAAAGCTGTTACTTAAAAAATGCTGGGAATACATGTGTACAAAACTTTTGTCGACTTGAAGGAAGCATACGATAGTTACGACCGTAGTGCACAAAGCCACCTATATCAGAAAGCCGGGAAGCAGCAATACATGCAAACAAAGCGAGCCTATGAATATGTCGTATATACGTTGCACGATGCACTAACACAAGCACAGAGCATGTAAAAAAACCGTGTCTCCTCTGATAAAAACCGCGAAAACACGTGGAAAACTCACTTTTTATCGGGATTTTTTTTCTTTCACTGCATTATAGACACTTCAATTCACGACACATTGCACTTTCGCGACGAAAATCGACCGGGAACTAATACTTTTCGTGTAAAGTTTGCCGCGACCCAACCCGATTTGCCTTTACCGCAATGTAAATTTTCCAACTAATCGAGCCTATGATCTGCCGCAAAAGTATATGAGCGGGTTCTGGTTCTGGGCTTTGAAATATAGATGGCTTTGGTAGTGCACCATAATGCCGCGATTTGGTATACCACCAAAACTAGTGCTGCTGAGAAAGATGACGACGAACCCTAAGTCAGAGTGCTAAATAGACTTGCTGATTTATTTGAAACTCGTACTGCACTCAAACAGGGCGATGGACTGGCACCGACTCTATTTAACCTGG
Source organism: Microchrysa polita (assembly GCA_949715475.1). NCBI lineage: Eukaryota > Metazoa > Arthropoda > Insecta > Diptera > Stratiomyidae > Microchrysa > Microchrysa polita. The sequence goes on along the minus strand of OX454418.1, from coordinate 83,679,151 downwards.
CTTTGGAGTACGTAATTCGAGCCATGAGCATGGATAGCAGCGGAACGCTACTAATCAATTCAACACAGTTAATACGCTATTAACGAATATATCAACATCATGATTTGAAGATTAGGTGATACATTTTTTGGGGGCCGTTCGCGAGCGAGATCAATAGTACATCCATCCACGAGCTGCATCAATTGTACGATGTGCTGGAATTATAAAAAATCGTGAAGCTGCAACTATTGCAATGGGCTGGGCATGTACGACGAATGGACGATAACCGCATGCCGGAGAAGGTGATGAACGCACGAGTTGACGGAGCGAGATTGCGTGGATGACAGAGAGCTCGCTGGGAATACTCTGTAGGTGCGGACGACCCCAGCTGCTGGGCTACCGAAACTGTATGACAAGGTCGTCTGATTGCAACATTTGGTGGCCAAAGCAGCACATCGGGCTATCTTGTCACATTGATTGATTGCTTGAAGTGCAATGAATAATCCTTCCACCTTAATGCAAGACCGTCAGCTGCCTCAAAGGTAGTGTCATGCAGAAAACTCGATGTTGCTTTGTTATTGCGAAGGATTTTTTTATTTCTTCCCGACAATTTCGTTTTCAGCACCAGTTTCAACCTGTGCATAAATTGCCCAGCTGTCCCTCCTTTAAATCAACAACGATAGCGTGTCTTTCTTGGAAAATCCCTATATGTACATATAAAATTTGCATCCGATTTCTCACCTATATAGATGTCATCCAAGGTGAAACCAGGGGGCGGGTCATGAACGCCTTTTCGTATAGCTCGGATTCTATATTTGTCCAATTCAAAATCTACCCAAATGTCACGAATAAAGTTTGGTACTTGAGAAAAGACCACGTTTGATGGCAAAGTAGAACCTTTTAACAAGAGATCAGAACAAAAGTGATGAAAGTGGGTTCAATGCCACTCAGAACCATAGGCGTCTCATTAAATGACCTTCCTGAACACCGGAAGTAGCTGATTTAGGAAACCATATTGCCTTCGGTTGATGCACCACAAGAGTTGTGCGCCACCCTTCCATCACTTTTGGCAAGACATTTGTTAATGCAGGATCGCGGTTACAATACACAAACCATGGTTAAGTCTGGACGCGATTTCGCCATCGCCAGCTGAATGGAGCCTGCAGAGCCTGGAGAGGTTTGAGCAACAGGAAAGGTTTAGGGACCTCAGCAAAGACTTGCGGTAGCGGTACTTACTTTTTCTGGTATTATACAAAGTGCTGATTGTTGCTGAGCTGCCTCAGCACTTGTATGGTTTTAGTGTGCAAGATACTTATGGGTTATGTCGGCACTCCCCAACCCGCTGCATAGAAACAAGTGCATACTGCGGAAACCGCTCGAAAAACCTTTTGGTGCAACGGGGCACGATAAGATGCTACAGTCCACTATGAGTTATTTCGTACTAGGAACGAAATATGAAAAGGCTCATGTCAGGATTCCATTTAATCCGTGTCCTACACGCGCCAGCTCGCCTGAATGCTACGCAAAACATTCATAAGCGAATAATAATAAATATTATTTTTTTTAGAGTTTTTCGGTGACTTTTACAAAAAGCAAGTTTTCGTATCGACCCTTCCAGTACTGCTCATCCAATATGTAACCTTAGACTATTAGCTCCAAATGTAATGAAGGGTATCACAATTTCGACCAAATTCGCTAACAATCTTTTCCTCGTTTCAATTTAAAAAAATCGATTCATATTGCTAATACCACATTTGATTTTTTGAAACGAGAAACTTTTAATTTCAATTTAAAAAAAAATTAATTTAATGTGGAATCTAGAAACAAACAAACAAAAATATCTGCTAAGTGCTTACCTCAAAATATCCTTCCACACTACAGCTGCTCTGGTCCAAATTAATCGGATTAAATTTCAGCTCATCCGGCGAAACAGGACTCAAAAATCCACTGTCCGCATCACTATGTGACAGAGCGGATAATGGTCGCGGCTTTCGGATTTTATAGTGAACATGTCGACCAACAGTTGCACTTGGTTTCAATAAAAAATAATTCGACTCGATTGGTAACGTTCGATTCTTCAGAAATTTATCATTTTGCACAACAAAACCTGAGCGATTAGTTCTTAACGAATTCGATTTGTGCGATGGTAAAATGTCTAGAGTTTTTCGTACACTAACTAAAGGCGATTCACTGAATTCCAGAATATTGGATTCTGAAATATTATCCGGACTTTCCTCCGATTCCGGATCGATTGTGAAGTAGTTATTCTCTTTTTCATTATTGTCATTGTAGATAACCTCTTCAACGGGTTCTTCGTCATCGTCAGCCTCGTCTTGAGAGCTTTCCGATTGTTTTCTATCCGTCAGCGCTTCGGCACGCTTAATTTCCTTTTCGTTGATGAAATCGACACTGGGATCAAAAAGGCAATAGTTTTCCAAGTGTGGAATTCCACCTTTACGCGGTCGTACAGGTATATTCTTAAATAGACTCGATGTGAATTCCGGTTTCGACAAAATATCATCTTCCATCTCGCCTTTCGTTTTATTTTGACTGGGGTTGCAAATAACGTATTCGTTGGAATTTGTTGCAAGAGATTCGTCGTCGGTGCTTTTTATCCCTTGAAAAGGGAAGAAACCTTTACTATTCAGTCGTGATATACAATTTCGGATGTCCGACACACGTCCTTTGTATGTGCTTTTTTGTTGTCGGTCTTGTGACACCGATTGGGATTTCGTGCTTAATTCTTCCTGCGGTGGTTTTGGCAATGACGAAGGGTTAATCGTTTGACAGGGCGTTTGTTGTGGCTGAGTGCACTTTACCGGCACTCGTCCGGGACCTGTTTTGATTAACCCTTTCTTTTGTTGTTTGATAGTGACTTTCAATTGTTGTTTTTGACTATTTTCACTGAAATCATCTGCATTGGGAGGGGGTGGTGGCGGCTCCGGTGGCTCACGATAGGGTGGTGCCGGTCGTGGATTAGACGGATGATTTCCAATAATTGATGTTGACTCGTAGCAAGGCGGAAAGTCACAAAACAATTCCTTGAACTCCGGACTACTCTCCTGTGATAAACTGAATCCACTCTGATGTCCTGATTCTTTATTTCGAAGATGATGCGGGTTGTCGGCTGTCTTTCGGAGAATAGAAGCACCCTTCAACGCTCTTCCTGAGGCGGATTTAACAACTGTATCGGCTGAACGGGGTATCCGTAGCTTCGATGGTTTCTCTTTTAAGTGTAGCACACTTTTGTCGGATAATAGGAATGATTCATCTCGTTTTGGTTGTACTGTGCGTCGGTATTCATTTTTGATTCTTTCATCGTTCGACTGGCAATTTCCTTGTACAATTTCCTGAGGCGAAATACGATTACTGACAGTCTCTGACACGTTGCGTTTCGTTGTCGAAATCGGCCTATTGCTATTGTTATTTGGCGTTTTCGTTGTAGCCGTTGTGCGATGATTTTGGCTGGAATACAGTAGGGAAATTGGCTTGCCGCCGGCTACAACTGCTGCTGATTGTGAATTTGGGGATGTTACTCCGGAAGATGGGCGTCTTTTTACGGTTCCCGTAAAGGAACTAGGTGAATCCCAATCATATAGGGATGTTTTAATGTTAGTCGTACTACTGATGAGCTTGCTCGGAGGTATATTGCTGTTTGTGCTGCTGTTGTTGACGGAGCGTTTGGGAATCATTTTCGTCAAATATCCATTGCATTATTTTTCGATTGTTTTGTTACGAGTACGGTTGGTAGAAAGTTCCTTAACTGATGAATAAATAGTTTGGATTAATTGGCACGTTTAAATGGTGTCACTTGTGGGTGGCTATGGCTTTTGTTTTTGTGAACCTTTGTTCGTCACAATAAAATAATGAATTGCGATAAAAGCTAATTTTGGGTAAATTTGCCTATTTTTTTTTTTTTTAAATGTTTCAATTTTCTATAAATAAAGAAAATAAATACCTAATTACGCATCGCTGCTATCTGCGAAGCCTATTCCATCGAACAAAGCCCGCCCAATATTGGACTTACGCTCGAGGTAATTTTGTATTTTTGAAAAATACAGGGGTTAGGGATCATCGCTGCTATCTGCGAAGCCTATTCCATCGAACAAAGCCCGCCCAATATTGGACTTACGCTCGAGGTAATTTTGTATTTTTGAAAAATACAGGGATTAGGAATTAGATTCATAGAAATGCCAGTCTAGACAATATTCGCTACACAAAGAACTCAAAGTATGCATAAGCTTGAATCTCCATTAGCTTCCCTATACAGGGTGTCCCACGACTCATGGTACATACGATAATGGGAGATAGTACAGCTCATTTGGGTACAATTAATGTTCTACATGACCCCTCTATCTTTAACCGTTATAAAGTTATAGAATTTTTTGTAAATAGTGTCAAAAAGGTCGACTTGCCGACCAAAATCATTATTTGCGCCACTCCAAAATATTTAATCCGAGATTTGACTTCAATTTCTGAAACTGCACAAAATTCTACATAAAATAACTGTTCTTTCATTTAAATAATTTAAAACCCTACCCAGATACAGCCATTCAAACTTGAAAGAAATTCAAAAATTGATATTTTATTGAAAATTCAAATTGTAAAATCGTAACGGTACTTCGAGCTGACAAATGCACAAAGTTGACAAAAGTTGCATCAGTGCCGGGTTTGGCCAGCGCGGGGCCCGTGGCAAATGTTGAGCGCGGGGCCTATGGAACTTCGACTAACCGAACTAAAAAAGAGGTCCTAAAATTAACAAGATCAGTTCGTTGGAAACGGATGCCTTCATAGGAAAGCGGCTAGCAGCTAGCAAATATCAGGATTATAACCTTGCAATATACCACGAATGTGCAATAAAAGAATTGCTATTATGATATTTGGAGGTATGGTGTTTCATAAGCCATTGTGCTCGTGATTCTGTGAACTTTCTGTACTCTGCATTTACAATGTGTTCATCCTCATTAACGGGAAACTTATAAAATCAATCTAAAATGAAGAAGATTATTATCTTTCATAATCGAATTTCTAGGGGAAAATTATCTTTTTTTTTTTTTTGGTAAAAAGTACAAGTTAAAACATTTCGCATCTATTCGCAAAAATGAGCAAATTTCGTAAAATTAAAATTGCCGTACCTCTAATGAAAGCCAAATACATGTTGCCAGGACCCACTGAGACAAATACACGAAGCACAGTGGTTCACATTCTAGCGGGGACAAAAATCAAAAGAGTAAGTATGCGATTACTGAATATTTTGATATCAAAAGAATACAGAAATAACAATTATATTCCTCATTCACAGTGGCGTACCTCTCAAAGCAATATGGAAAACGGGGGAAAAATTATCGGATTCAAAATTGTTTAACAAAACTGTTTTTCAAGATTTCATGAAGATAAGTTTGTCAAGAATTTTTTTATTTTAATTAGTAAAACCGAATTTCTGTAGACAAATTTATTCGATAAAGAAAAATTTATTTCAGAAGTCACTTTTTGGAAGACCTCTGAAAATTTAAATACATATTCAACATTTTCCGAAAAGAGATTAATAATATGGTTTCAATTGAAAGGTTACAATCAACAACATCTAGTTAAGAAAGGCCCATAATAAAGATACTCATGCAACGCATACCAGAAGACCAAATTTACGTTGACCCCTTCTTGTTTTACTAACTAAAATAAAACACATTGGGAAACTTAAGACACTCAACTGAAAAACAACATTTTTGTGAAACAATTATGAATTATTTTTTAAACAGGCAGTTTTGCCCCCCTCTTTCCATAACATTTAAAGCAATACGCCACTGTGAATGAGAGATATAATTGTAGTTTCTAAATTCAGCGGATGTGTGCAAATACATTTCCCAACAAGAACTTCAAAAATCGTATGTCCCCCTAGAATATGAATCTGAAACACTGTGGACGTAGGTTTACGGGAATGCCATCATGAAGTAGAAAGAAACATTTCTGTATTTTCATGAAAAAACCCTCTCTTTAATTTTGGAGCACCGTGGCGTAAATTCTTCAACGATAACGTGTTATAACAATTTAGAAGGAACTGTCTTTTATACTTTCGTTGGCATCTTGGTTGTTATAATTTTTATTTGAGAAAATCGCGGGGCCCGTTAAAGCGCGGGGCCCGGGGCATTTGCCACCTTCTGCCACGTGGTTAATCCGGCACTGAGTTGCATCATTATGTTAGCTTTCGAATGAGATATAAAAACTAGTGTATTTAGTAAACAAGATTTTTTTTAACAAAAAACGAAAAAAAAACACGAGGCCGAGGTTAATTTCGGGCGCGGCCGAAATTTGGATACCCTTCATTCTTCTCGAGTTAATATTTTTTTCCGGAGTACCTATGACTTGTGTTTAATTCCTCATTCTTTTACTTACGTTTTCACATAAGTTTCGTTACCTCGATAAAACATGTTTGTGTGATGTTTGGTTAGAATAACTGAGCTGTACTATCACCCATTATCGTATGAAATCCCTGTATACTTATTCATGTTTAGGACTAGTATTAATATTTTAGCACTCAAAACATCCATTTCAGCAAATAAATTTACAAGCAATACCTTCAAAACTGCCACTAAATGCAACCTCTGCCAGCCCTAACATCTTGGAAAAATCAATATGTACCTATAACTTTAGTACCGAAAAGAAAATCCCGATAAATGACTCTGACCATTTCTTTCATGCTCATACAATCCGTAAAAAGGACTTGCTTTCACCTTTGTCACTCTAAGCGTATTATAGGAAATCGGGGCTCATATTTTGATATATTGTAATTGGAAATACACGTCTGTACAATGCAGGAAATAAAGATAGGCCGGATTATATATGGTTTTCATCGGAAAGTCCTGTTTGTGGTATTATGTTACACGTACAATAGAAAGTGTGTAATGGATATTTACTCCCATTTGTTGGAGTAAGTATTGCATTTGGACCAAGATGAATACCGTCTTATTTCAAATAGAGTATACCTATAATAGAAATGTGTATAATTTATTGTTTTAAGGTGCTTTAAAAGGTTGAATGGGTTGTGATGTAAGGTTCTTAGGAGTTTCTAGTTATTTTAAATATTTATTAGTTACATCCATATAGTTATTTGAACTCGTGTTCGCAATGCAGGATTTCAAGTTGAGCTGTAGAAGGGCTGACATTATACACAAAATGCACGTGTGTGATAAGAGAACGTACAAATAAAACGATCCTATGCTTAGTGCCTTGCTAAATTGACCAAATTAGCCAAGCATTAAGTATAGCATTTTTTCTGCAAACATTCTAAGCTAATTTTGCAAACAGCCTAGTGCATTTTTATATAGGTAGTCTGATTATTATTTGAACTTGAAATAATGAGTGTGATTTATCGAAGCTAAGATTTCTCGCAAAATCAAAACAGTTACTTTTCAGGTTGGATCTTAATTGAGAGGGCATTTTATTGCCGTTTTAGTGCAAAAACATGTGAGAAATATTAAGATTAGCAGTGCAGTGCATCAGCAATAACATAGCGCGCATTTTTTCGGTTTGCATTTGATTGCGATCCTACATATGAACTAGTGATTTCCTTCGGCCGATATTCTTATCTATCTTATCTTATCTATCGAGAATACTAGCCTAAGTCTAGGAAGACCTTTGAGGATTCCAGGATTTTGATATGTGTAGAGTGTTTTACAGGGACGTACTGAGCAAACTTTTGTTGGGGGGTGAAAAGAAAGAATTGCCGACTACATTGGAAAATCCACAAATTATAATTATAGAGGTACCGAAATTTCGTTTTTACGAACTAGATGTGAATTTCGGCGAAAATTGCTCATTTATTCGAATAAATTCGAAATATTCTTATTTGAACTTTTTCCACAAAAAAAAAAAGCTTTACATAAAGATAAAAGCATAACGATATTAGCGGCATATAGTGCAGTCAAAATATCCCAATTCAGGCCTCCAAATAGAAAAAAATTGAGTAAGGCTAATTTTTGTTGTTTTTGAATTAGTGGGCTCCCAGCAATCTAAAACTGATTTCGCTAAAACAAAATTTTGATCATAAAGGTCCCAAAAAGGACAAAAAAGGATACTATTTAATCCTTGACCGGAGGTCGGCATGCGGGGTATCATATCAAAGGGAACGTCGTCGAGTCCATTACATATCCGGTGTTTGTTTCCTGTTTCAAGGATCCTTAACGGAATAAGTCGAGCTTAACAAGTAAAATTTCGTGTTTCCCGTGTATATTTCCAAAGCCATAACTACGAGAATAATTCAAGTTGTCACTACTTTTATCACTTTTCAGAATCTGTAATAGCTGAAGATTCTACCATTAAATTTGCTAAGAAAAAAGGTTGATCGGAAAGCTCTGAAAAAGGACATAAAAGGACACTAATTTCACACCTTGATCGAACGTGGGCATGTGAGGTGTCATATCAAAGAGGACGTCGAGTGCATTGCATACCCGGTGCTTCATACCTGTTTCAAGGACACTAAATGGAATAATTTGGGCTTAAATGGAAAATTGCCGCTTTTGAAAGATAGAGCTACGGGAAACACGAACATTTTTCATTTGAGCCCAATTTTCTCCTTTGAAGGTCATTGGATCAAGTAACAAACGCCGGATATGGAATGTACTTAACATCCTCTTTGATATGACACACCGCATGCCCACGTTCGATTAAGGTGTGCAATTAGTGTCCTTTTATGTCCTTTTTCAGAGCTTTCCGATCATTTTTTTCTTAGCAAATTTAATGGTCGAATTGCCAGCTATTATAGATTATGAAATGTGGTAAAAGTAGTGGCAACTTGAACTATTCTCTTAGTTATGGCTTTGGAAACATACACGGGAAACACGAAATTTTACCATTTAAGCTCGATTTATTCCGTTGAGGGTCCTTGAAACAGGAAACAAACACCAGATATGTAATGGACTCGACGTCCCCTTTGATATCATACCGCGCATGCCGACCTCCAGACAAGGATTAAAGAGTATCCTTTTTTGTCCTTTTTGGGACCTTTCCGATCAAATTTTTTTAGCAGAATTAGTTTTAGATTCTTGGGAGCTCACTGGTTCAAAAACAACAAAAATTAGCCTTACTCAGTTTTTTTCTTTTGAAATTCTAATATGACTGGACTAATATGCCTAAGCACTTTCTCGTTTTACCGTTACAGTAACTCCTTGAGGAGTGGTCTTGACGACTAGTATCTATGTGTGTTGTCTGAATTCGGAGTATGATGCAGTTGGCAGACACACTTCATACTGAATGGCTGAATTCAAATTGTAAGAAAACGACCGGACGGGTAAACTTGCACGACAAGAACCATCGTATGATCATTTCACACTATCCGATCAAAACACGGACCGGCGAACAATAATCACACAGCAAGTATGTATAAATGTTGCCATGCACGCTCCAAAGTTAGTGTACAATGAAGTGACGAGTCGACAAGATTAAAATGCAAGTAAAACACGCGCTAATTGTCTTTGCAGAACGCCTGAACTATCGGTAGATGCAATCGTCTTATCGATCGTACGATTCCTACGAAAGAAAAACAATCGTGTCACGATTTTTTTCTTTCGTAAGACTCGTTCTTACAATGTGAAGTGCACAATGCTTGTCTGCTGGCCACTTCAAAAGCTCTCTTGTCTTGCAAGTTTACCCGTCCGGTTTCGTCTTACAATGGCTGAATTCAAATTGAAAGAAAACGACCGGACGGGTAAACTTGCACGACAAGAACCATCGTATGATCATTTCACACTATCCGATCAAAACACGGACCGGCGAACAATAATCACACAGCAAGTATGTATAAATGTTGCCATGCACGCTCCAAAGCTAGTGTACAATGAAGTGACGAGTCGACAAGATTAAAATGCAAGTAAAACACGCGCTAATTGTCTTTGCAGAACGCCTGAACTATTGGTAGATGCAATCGTCTTATCGATCGTACGATTCCTACGAAAGAAAAACAATCGTGTCACGATTTTTTTCTTTCGTAAGACTCGTTCTTACAATTTGAAATGAACAATGCTTGTCTGCTGGCCACTACAAAAGCTCTCTTGTCTTGCAAGTTTACCCGTCCGGTTTCGTCTTATAGTCTGAAATCAGCCAATCTGAAATCAGCCAATAAAAAGCACGCGACGTTTTTTTTTGCAACGCGAGTTTTGAACACGTTTAAAGGTTTGTGTTCGTAGAGACGACTCATGTGACGATCGCTCAGCGACCGCAGTTAAAGCACCGGTTCCAGGCACGTAGCCAGGGGAGGGGTCCAGGGGGTCCGGACCCCTCCCGAAATGTTTGCAGAAATAATCGGAGTCAGCGTTAACATAATTTTGAATAAGATTGACGTCTTCTTAGCTCTGCTATTTTTTCAGACATCATTACTCATTCACTTAAATAGCAGTCGATTTCAGAATTTAATCAATATTTTCAAACTGTTAGCTTAGTTGAAAGTGCCGCTAGCAGTGATGCGGCTGAACACTACTAATTATGTGTAGAAAATTACTGTTCGCATTCGGTACAGAATTATCGTTATTATTTATCCTAACTTGCCTAAGAGTTTGGTGTTTTGAACTTTCCGCTGCTGAGGTCCTAAATGTTGCTAAGAAATAATTTCAGAACGCGATTAACAATAGTTTAGCCTGAGCATTGCTGAAAAGCCAGAATGCAACATAGTCGAGATTTCCAGCTTACACCTATGGCTAAATTAATATATTAAAGAACAGGCGCGACAATCCAGCATTGGACTAAGGCCGCAGGATGTGTTAGTGACATCCTATTTCCAAGATCTTATCTGCTTTTTTGTTGAGGTAATGAGATTAGCATCACGCTCAGCAGTGTTATTTATCCCCATAAATGGGTACTCGTTTAACATATGAGTGAGATCATAGTCCGTCACAAGCTCGTGAGTTCGAAAAACACCATGATCAACGGTGAGATTCGAACTCATGATCCTGTGCACCGAAGGTGCGCGCACTAACCGCTACACCAGCCAGACTACAATATATTAATATATTAGTCATTTGAAAATGTGCATGAGATAGGGTGGACAGACATCTCTCTTTAGGTGGATATGTCCTGCTTTTACTCTCTGTGCTTCCCATTCCAGCCCAAATGCCACGAACTTAAGTTCGAATCCCAGATTTCTTCCTACGATTCCTTAATAAAAAAAACAACCGCAGATAGAAACACATCCATTGTAGCCTCGCCACATTCCGAATTCAGTAAGCTTAAACTTATAATTTTGACGGTGGTGTATTTTGGATCAATCGACGAACTATATGCTCTTGGAAAGTATCAAGACCTTAAATGCGAGCCAAATACAACTTTATACCACATTGGTTTTAGGGAAACTCGGCATTTAAATCATGCTGATGACCAACATTGTGAAACATGCAGCCAAAATCAATAATTTGCCCTATTATTAGTTGGAGACAGTGGCGCAACAAGGGGAGGGGTAGACCGAGAAATTGTGAAAGGAAAATATGAAAATAAGAACTACACAAGTTTGAGTTGTGCCTGCCGGTGATCCCAATGTTTCTTTACCTGGGAAGATATTAGCGCAACATCAGTCCAGGTTTTGTTTGTGCATAAATTCCTTTTTTGCATTTTTCATGCCTTTTTTCTAAAATCCGGATGTGCGCCTTGATCTAATTTGTAGACCGTTGTGACATACATTTAAACACTCCATCGTCAACCACAATGCTGAAAAGATTGATTCAAAATTGGGTTTCGTCGAAAACAAAAGAAAGTCCCAATGCGAATTTCGAGTATAACATTTCACTCGTGTTCTTACGACGCTAAAGTACGTAAAAATTTGTATCGAAAATTATTGTGAATGCAACGGGAACTACACATATAGAAACACCACCGTATAGCATCATGACTGGAAAATAGCACCATCATCAACTTGCGACAGCAGCTTCAAATGTCCAGTAACATAGGTGGCCTCAGTCATTTCCAGGATAAGATCCAAGTTGCACCACTGGTTGGAGCTCTAATATATATTTTTTTTTCTAACGACCATAGTGAAATAACCATAAATATAAATCTTCCTTTCGGTGCTCCTAACAAACCCTCCCTTCTTTTTAATTTAGAATCTTTGCTATTAAATACTGTACCGTTCTAGCAAAAGAACTCCAGTTACACATATTTTACAAAATCACACTGTTCATTTCGAAAAGCACTTCCCCTTAATTTCTTTTGGGACACATGGAATCTTGTAGTAATTCTTGGTGTACTACCCTGTTAAAATTAACGTTATAACACAGACCATAATTTAAATTTAAAGGTTAAAATCGTTTTCATCAAATTTATAGAAAACAAAAAAATTGTACGGGGGGCAATATTTGGACCCCTCCCGAAACAAAATCCTGGCTACGTTCCTGACCGGTTCTGAGCACTATATGCTGATATTTTCTATACAGACATGTTCCTTTGACACAAGGAAAGTACCACCATTCAAAAAATATTCAAATACGGCTCGGAACTGGATGGAAAGCTACGATCGCTGAGCGATCCTCACGTGAGTCGTCTCTACGAACACGTACCTTAAATGTGAATCTACAATTTCTAGAGTTATAGAAAATTCAAATAATAACAAGAAAATTTACAAAACTAGGTTTTTATGCAAATTTCAGCGAAATTTTTAATATCCCAAATTAGTTTATGTGAAATTCCTGTTTTTTATTTGCGAAATTTCCGTACCTCTAATTATAGATAACATATTTTTGAACGTTCATGTAAACATCGAAAAATACAAAGACAAAAATACGAATATATAGAAATTTGATTCAAACAATTTAGTTGTGACTCGCCGTAACTTAATTTTGGACCATCGCTCCACAATCCGATGTAAATCCATTTTATCGACAATATCCTTCGCAGAAAACATTGTCTAAACGTTCATCCCCCATTAACGTTCGGACATGATTGATTTATTAATCTTGTAAGCTTTCGGTCCTTAGTTTGAAAGCCTCTCTCGCTATCTCCCCAAAATTTTGATACTCGTAGCAATTATCAAGGTCGCCCCCCCTGACCGATGATTATGGTAAAAAAATCTTTACCAATGTAGTAAAAAAAAATCACTGCACTTTACAATGCTTGAAGGCGTAAAAATTCGAGTTTGAATCCAGGCACCTATGGTAAAATGTTCTGCTGCTAAGACTGTAGTCTGGAAAACTAGCCAGATGCCTTCTTTGCCGCTCCATATATTATTTAATTATGATATCTAATTTTCTTGCGAAAATCATGGAGCTTTACACTAACGCATTGATTTCGCTGTGGTTGTTAATGTCTTTAAAATATGAGTTTCACGGTGTCAATAATGTTAAGGTCCTGAGCTTCCGAATTTTCAATGAAATTTTTCAATTTAAACATTAGTTTTACGTTTTTATGCCAAATAGGTCTGTTAATAATTATGTACATTCATATTTTTTATTTCATAATAGGTAAAATCAGTAACTGAATTGAGTCCCCCCCTAAAAGACAACGACCCGCCACCGGTGGGTAGGAAACGAGATAGCTCCGATAACGAACCCAGGACACATGCCTATCGTAAAGAACTTCCTACACGGTTAAAAAAAATGGTATAAACTTTATAAATTTTGGTATACATATAGTTCCATAGACTTTCTGTATAAAAATTATACCAAGCTTCTTTATTAATCGAAGTTATCAGTTGAAGCTATACAGTTCATGCTAATCGCGTATAAAATATTTTTATAAGCTAACAATATAAAAATAATCCGAATAAGGTGTAAATAGTAATTATCCAGATATATGATAAAAACTATACAATGTTTTACTCAAAATTAAAAAAAACGACATTCATTTACATCTGAAGCATAGCATAATGTATGCCTGCAGAAAACCCCTTCTGGGACATACTGTTGCAGGCACTATACTCGTATATTTCCTATCCGCACATACAGAAATTTTTGACCACGCGGAGATTCGATCTCCGCACCTCTAGATTACTAGCATGCACTCTCAACCAGGTGCGCCACAGCGACGCACGAAGTCCACCTTTCCAAATGCGAATGCAATGATTTTTTTTAGAAATGTACAATATAGGATGAACTTCACCTCACTTTGGTATAACATTTTTCTATCAGTTCAATATTATTAAACAAATTCTCGATTGGTATGCAAGTTGTAATTTATAGTATAAAGTCAATAACACGTTCTGATAAAAGATTCATATAAATGCTGCATAATTTTCATTAGTATTTTTGGATTAATTTTGTAACAGCTTCGTATAATTTTTATACAAACATCTCGAATTCAATATTTTAATACAAACCTCGGATAAATTTAATAAAAATTCATATAAACAAAATTTATACATCGCTTTTGTATACAGTTCATACTAAAAAATGTATACATAAGCTTTATACCATCAGCTGGTATAAAAAAATACACCAGAATTTTGAACCGTGTACTCAATCAACCAACCCATAATTCCCTAACGATATTTGAATAAGACAAAATGAACTTGGTGCTAACATCGAAGAATATTAATTTTGATCACTTGAGTAAACTCAGCACATCATTCACTGCGTATCGAAAATGAAATTTCGAACAACTCCATTAAATTCAAATTTAATGTAATGAATATCTTGGGCAAACACTGTTTTGCTTACTTTTCCGAAATTATTCAAGGAAATTTTGCATAATATCCGAACGAACAGCAAACGTATGGTTATGTATGTACTGAAGACAGCTCAACCCGGTACGGCGACCGTCTTATTGAATATGCTAATCAGTTTTGCTGACAGGAAGGATTTTTGTTTAAGTTCAATCGAACCGTGATCCGTGACACTGGGATACAATATTGGAAAATGCTTGTATCGAATTGAAACAATATATTTTAAATATTCGAAAGATTCTTGATGTACGGATAGTCCTTTTTTTGTGATTTGTCCATTTAGAGTGTGTAGGCAAGGACTGATCTGAAGCCGAGGGAAAAGTCATTCAATCTTTTCTTTAGTTCTGTGAATAAAATATCTGGTTCCCGTTATACATATGTACATACATATAACACACGCGTAGACCATTGACTTTTTTGATTTCCGGAATAGAGAAACAAAAGCCACCCACTATTTGGGGATCAAATTACCGCTCCATTTCCGCAATCTAATAAAATCTGAGACATCATGTCGCCATAGCCGTTGGGAAGGACTCTTTTATGTGGGTCTAATACTGTTGTGCTGACAATGTGACAAACAATCACAATATTAAGGGCGGAATGTACGAGTAGGTTAAGGGAATGTACATACATATTTTTTTGTATCTTTCCCAGATAAAATAATGAAATGTTATATTGCTTTGTAACAATGTGGAACAACATATTTATTCAATAATAACTTGAGTCATAAATGTATTTCTTGTACTTCATATTAGAAAAAACGCAGGACCTAGACAGGTCCTGAAACAAGTTCAAGTACCAGAAATATTTGTGGTTTACTTATTTTTTTATCTTTTTGTTTTATCATCAAAACTTCAAATAGGGTTTTAATGATTCCTTATTAATTGTTGTGTTTATTGAAGTTATTATTCTAATCCATCATTTTTTCAATTTAATCCTAAAAAATAAGAAAGTCAATAGGAAATTATCACTTTCGTATCGTGAATGTAAACAAATAGGTATCCTAAATTCTGGTTTACAGACTTAAGCCCAAATATGTGTTTACCCTACTGTTTACTAAACACTTTTATTCTAGAAATGAACAACAAAAATCACGTACAGACTTCCCACAAAAACAAAAGCCAACCATTCCACCGATATGTTCACTTTCAGGACGCAAGACGTATCCATACCGACCATCATCACCTTAGACACCTGCCATAGGTATTTTACACCTCACAAAATACATATTTCATAATACACAGAACAAAAATAAAATCATTCACCGACACCTTGTTGACTCGCAGCTTCTTTTTTTGCCTCAAATATTTCACTCTTATTCCACTCTCATCCACTTGATTCACATCAACGCTCACACACTGGTAATCCACAAATCATAATCCGTAGAGATGCTTGGTTACGCAAATTCCGACGTCGCGACAAAATTCCAGACCGAATGCCACGCGGTTGTCTGACGAAGGATATTACATAGCACCCGCGATATTGAACCCGAACCCACGTTGTCTGAAATCCACGGTAGCGCGGTTGGAGCCGAACTGAATGTACGTAACTGTCTCGCACATATAGTAAGGATCCCAAACATTGCGAATGGTGACCGTTTTCCCCAACCCAATAAACTTTCGCCCTGTACAATGGGCGACTTCCTTCCATCTGACCTACAAGCATAGCTTTTCATGCATCAAGTCCTTGCCGAAGGGACAATAATATTGTCTGGCTACGTCACACATTGAAGGAGAAACGTCGAAGAGTGCAAAAGAATGTGCGATATAGGGAAAGTATTCCGACTTTCGTCCCAACCCAACCCCCAGCAGTGTGTATAAACATGTTATGTCCTTGCCGAATTTGCCACCCTCACAAAGTTATATCGTCTAAATGAGAAAACACAATTCACAACAGGACACCGAGGGGTTGTATACACTATTCAAGGGGTGGAAATATGTTTACTTCCCACATGGGAATTTCACTAAAGCTCGACGAGGCAATCCCGACATTGTGCATTATACGCAAAAGGTCTCGTGACTTCCGTGTACGGGACGATAACAAGAAAATCCTAGACTGTGGAAATCATGTGTCGTGACTCATGAACTTATCAATGGTGCCGGGAGAGGTGCTGAGAAAGAGGGCATTGTTGGTGCTCGATGAGTAATTGGATAAGGGATTAACAATAGACGTACACGCGTAGTTGAAACAAAACCAAAGAGTCACTGACCCAGATTAAGGGGCAGTTGCCCTTTATAGCAGTATTAGTAATCCCAATCATTTAATTGCATGTACCCGTATGGTCTTCAATGGACAATTAAGCAATGTAAAATCACGTTTGAATTGTGCTCCTTCATTTAAATTTATTGATTTATTAAAAAAAACAAATTTGCTTAGAAAAATGTGGTAAAAGATATTTTCCACCAAATATACTCGTACATTAGTGAATATGTAAAGATACTCGCTTATTTAATAATTTCAATTCCAAAAGAAATGGTAAATCTCTGCGATGTGATATGCTTAACTCCATTAATTTAACAATTCGTTAATTAACATGAATATATATTACCTGACGGCTACTTAATTGAATTGAGACTTATCACGATATTGAGAAGCCGTGCCTTATAAAGTAAAAGCTTCACCATACAAATTGATTAGACTATTGTGAATTGACATTATGGTGTGCGCCCCTGGTTGTGAGCTTTAAGTTCAGGGTGCGCTGACAAAGCAAGATTCATTGATTGGAAATAGAGTGACCGAAATAAATATAAGCTCAGAAAAAAATATAAGAAATATTTAAAATATTTAATGGCGGAATGGAATGAAATTTATTAATTCAAATTCAAAAGATTTTATTTTAATATTTTCCATAAGTAAAAAATAACAGTAAACAATGAATGTTCATCGTCATGGGGCCAATTCGACTCTTTTCTTAACGTCGTCGATTGCATTTGTAGGGGAAAATCGCTTTTTCGACTTCCGTCGTGTTTTTAGTCATAGTTCATACTATACCGCAACAAACTTTTAGCAACATTCAAACTGTGTGATATCTGTTGTATAATTTTATGATCAGATGCAACGCCATCTAGATACATCAAGGCCGCAACTCAGCTGTACAATGACGGCATGGATCCGTATTCAATTTATCGACGGATGCAAAAAAAAAAACAGAAACAAATATAAGCACGTCATCAACAGCAAGAACAAGGCAGTGAGACTAAACATTACAAACTGGCACACAGACGAGTGAGTGTACTTTTTTCGCGATTTTTGTTTAGAAAATGTGCAAACAATTAATTAAAAAGATAGTGGCAGGTTATGTGGGTCATTGACAGTGTACAGAAGTTATTATACTCAATCAAAATGTAGTGCATGGAAAATGAGTGATAAAGTGAAAGATTTCCCCATTTAGGGTTACCAATCAGTTTATTTGTGATCGCGAAAAGATAGTACGGATATTGTAGGAAAAAACGAGTAAGTTCGTAAAACGTTTCAACGGCGGTGCTGCCATCGTACAACCGCACAGATAAATAAAAAGTAACAAGCCACTGTCTAAATGCCATATGGTCACTACTTGGGATGTCACTACTTGGGATGATGACGACAATGTAATCTGCTAATTTAAAGTCTAAAATTCTACATTGCGGCCTTAATATCTAGACGGCGGTGTCAGATGATTTCTTCCATCAACAGTAAATTATAACGTTTTTGTAACGAAATTAGATTCATTTTAAAGATAATTTTTCAACTATGTATTTTGTCAAATCACGATTTAAGGAAAATGTCGATCATATCTAGAGTGTACGTATCTACCGTTACACCAAAGTTAAACTTTTCCAGATTCATAAAAATTTGTAAAAAATAAAGCAACCACGCTCTGTGGCTCACTTGGTTGAGTCGCATTCTACGATGCTAGTAATCTAGAGGTCCGGAGATCAAATCTCGGCGTGGTCCAAAATTTCCGTACATGTGCGGATAGGAAATACCTATATAGTGCTTGCAACATTATATACACTCCGAAATGATATGCAATGTAACGTTGACTCGAAATTGCCTATAAAAAACAATATACCCTATACCATCTTAAGGGTATAGGGTATAAATATTTTTGGCGATTTGGATTTCTGTTTGTCTAGTATTGCATCTTATTCTTGTTGCGGAAAATCACGTTACTCACAATAACTACCGGATCAGGTAATTCAGTTTTAAGTGGTTTAACTACATAGAAGTCATTGAGCAATATTCAAGATAAATATACGTAATTTCATTTTAAATATAGTAATACCATTACAAACCGAATAGAATCTCACTTTTAATAACGATCAATGGAGATAAATGCAACGGGTCCTGAATTAAAGCCAATTTTCGCAGCATACAATACGATGCATATCATCTAGGTTTCACTAGGGTGAATGCTATTGAATTTAATTCCCTACTGTCAAAAAGTTGTCGGTGTGGCTCTATCTAATGAAATTTTGTCTAAGGCTGTCTTGCAACTTTATCTGGAGGCTAGGCCTTAGCCTCGACAAAGACGAACCTAAACCTCTAAAACAAGTCAAGGTCAACACTCCCCAGTCTGCTTTGATAAATCAAGCCGTAAGTTATTTTTCGCATTAGAGTTGTCAGAGTGAAGATTCAAAATTGGATTTTCCGTATTCGTTCAAAGCCCCATAAAAACCAAGAAAGTAACGTTTTTTCATAACCTTTGACGGTAAAACACAAGCTGGAAGGACTTCCTTACATATGCAACCATTTTAACGTTTACATAGGCGGTTTCTTTCAATTTTCCAATCATGCTGCCTGCCTTGTAGTAGAGAAGATATTCTTCATATAGTCTTTCTCGCTAAAGCTGTCTGTCTAGAGTAGATTCGGAGGAAAGGTGATAAAAAAATCTGCAGTTTTTGTAACTTCTTCTGGAGTCTTTAAGTATGACCTTTCATGACAACGTACTATTCCGTAGGGTTCCAGGAAACTATTTTTTCTAGAAAAAAAGAGTGCGGTCCTAATAAGGTCCAAAAAGCACAAAATTACCTTTAATTGGATAAATAAAAAAATCGGACGAAGTCCTCACCTATACCTAAGGGAATCCTCAAAGGGGTGACGCTATTCATAATCACTCAAAAAGGAAACTCCCTTGTTCGTTAAAAAAATGTATTAAAATATGCCATGGAGCCCCCCCCCCCCCTAAAATATTAGTCCCAGCCATAAAAAAAACTTAAAACCAACCCTGGGTATGTTGGATATCATGTCATATCAAAAGAGGTGTCGAGTCCATTACAATTCTGATATTTTTTCTTTATTTTCATTAACCGGAACGGAGTAATTCGGAGATGAAATATGTAATTATAAAACATAAAAAACTTGTTACAAAAATATAACGTACTCTCGACTGTAGAAATTACTACCCTTTAATATGACCCTCGCATGTCCATCTTCAATCATGGATGAATTTGTGACCTTTTTGGAACTTTTCTGCTAAATATTTCTCTTAGCAAAATGAGTAGTAGAATCATCAGTTACTATCGATAATAAAAAAGTTAAGAAAGCGGTGAATTTCTGAGCAAAATTAGTTGTACCTACACAACAATTAGCCTTAACCCTTTCATTCCCAAATTAAATTCCTTGGAGCAAAAAAATAATATTTTTATTATTTCGTCTTTATTTGTGTCTAAAAATACATTTTCAGTGAAAAGAAGGAAAAAAAATTAGGGGTTTGGAAAATAATAGCATGTAAACTGCAGTTTACATTGGGATTGAGTGGAAACTTTTTCAAATACAAATAAATGACGGCAATATGAATTATTTGGTTTTTTTACGGAAAAGATGAAAGAAATTTTCGCGATGAGTAAAACTTAGGTCCCAACTATTTACTGAGGCCATGTTAAGAAGCCAATAGTGCAAAGTCCGGCCAATCCGGATCCCAAAAATCGGATTATTTTGTTTTATAATCCGGATTTAGGGCTATTTACTAGTAAAATTTAAAATTAAATTACAGTTTATACATTTAATTAAATTTATAAAAACTGGAAAAACCATAAGTTTCACTGTTCGAATCTACTGTTGCCAAATTTATTAAATTTAGTTACAATTTTAGCATAAATTATATAGACGAGTCTGGAGTCTTTATCGATGCATTTTGGAAATCGGGACAATTTGATAACCTAGGCATCGGTCCCAATTAATCCGGAATATAACCCAATCGGCTGAAACCGCCCAATTTTCACCATCTGAAAGGGTTTATGCTACTTTTTTCCGGCTAGTTCAGCTTTTTCATATCGAATTCATTCCAATGCGGGTGAAAATATTATTCCATAAATGCCCAATGTAAACCACAGTTTACATATCTTTCAACGTCCCCCAATGCCACCCTATTAAATTATTGTCAACGAAAATACTGGCAAATGAATCTTTTGTTGTTGGCGAATAACGCTATATTTTTTCACGGATGGATTTTGCACCTAGAATTATGTAGAAGGGGAGCAATTCACCACTTGTCATAATGGTCGAAAACACCCTGACGGCCTTAATTCTAAATGCGTTCATAAAAATGCATTAACGAAATGTTTACTATTCAAATGCTGTTATATGTAAGTTTTAGTGTATGTCACTCATTTTTATGGAAAGTATACCAAAAGATGGAAAAAGTGCTTTAAAGTTGATGTAAACTGCAGTTTAAAATGTGAGTGAAAGGGTTAATCCATTTCTTCTACATATTTGGACTTCTAAAGTGATTGGACTAATAAAGTTATCGTAGTTGCTCCGTCTTACTTTCATTCCTCTCGGTAGTCTTTATCGAAATCAAGTTCCTATATGATAGTTGAATATGTGGTTTTATCGTTCCTCCTCAATCTTTTAAACATTATCCTCCTATATGGAAATACCTGCATGGAAAATATGACAAAAACAACTCAATCAGTATGGGTCTCTAAATCAAGCCCTCGATGCTCGTTTAGGAGTAGGTATGGTAAAAAGGTGCTCTTATAGCGCATACACACGGTCAATCCGAATCCATTTTTATGGAACTTCGTTCTTTCAAAATCATACATTTTCTTGGCTAGCTTTACCTGTGGACTTTCGACATCAGAAACAAAATAAAAAAGCGCATCATGTACCCTTGACGCAAACGCAAGAAACTGTTGCATTTAAAAAATTATATTTATCATGACAAATATTCACTGTAAAGTTTTGCAATTTTCCAGACGTAATTTGTTTCCTATATAAAAAATAACTGCCATAATCGTTAATTCCTGTCACTAGTTCTCCTAATTACATCAAGAGACACACCATTAAAAGACCCTGCTTATCCTTTCATCGCTAGACTGTTATGCCATCAAAATCCTTACATTCAAGCAATACAAGCATAATGCACGATTACCCACCGACAAAGAGTTCAAAACTGTGGAAATATCAATGAATGAAAAGGACAAACAAATAAGGCTCAAGTGGCCCATTCTAGTCCCTCCACTTCGTTCAACTAATGTATCACCGCACAGGAGGCACAACGAAAGCAACAAAACAATATGAATCGATAAAGTCTAAATGGACGTTTCATAGTACGTATATCCTTAAAGATATAATATGAAAAAAATGTAACTTCAAAAACACCATAGTCAGAGAGCCCAACCCGTCAGTCCTTCAGCATCTATAAAACAACGGAAATATTTGAGTTCAGAGGATGTGAAAACAGGAGCTCTCTGGACACTGTATTACACACACGAGTACACCATCGAGGGCGGCGGCGAGGTGATTTCCTTCCTTAGTATGGTATACGGTACGTATAGATATCATAAACCGTATATTGAATGAACGTTACTTTTTTAGTAAAAGCCTTAAAATCTGAAGACAATTTCTCTTTGGTTGCCTTTGCCTTTTTTATCAGTGTGACAGTGAAAAGTATATCGATAACGAAAGCTATTAAGTAAAAAAGCTCGACACGGGGATACTCGGAAGGAGCTAAACTGTATGGTTATCTGACCCAAGCAATCTGGGAAATTTAAGTTTTAGAGAAAACATAGGACAGTTTATCGGTGTACATGTTGAATGGATAAAAAAGGAAAAGGACACTGTGAGTGAAGAGAGTTTGGACACTACGAAACTAAATTTAAGGTACCTTCCTGTAAACGCTCTTTTCAATTCACAGATAGGAAAACTTGAATAAGTGGTCACTTTGATGTTGATGACAGATTTTTATTTTAAATTCATAGTGTCTTTAGCCAGAAATAAAACGTATGAAAAACGTGGATGCAATAAATAAATTGTCGTAAACACATTCCAACGCATCAATCCCAATCGTGTGTTCCTTAAAGTAAACTTTATACTTATTTAGGATTTTGAAAAACGTGGATGGATTATACCATTTCTCAGTCAAGTTCGTAACTATGGAACATCAAATTCGTATTTGTGGAACTTCAAATTCGTAACTTTGGAATAACAATTTTTATAATGCGGAACCTTAAAATCACAACTGAATAAAACTAAATATATCTTTCACAACCTATCTGGTTGAATTTAATTAAAATCCTAAAAATACCCATGCATGACAACAGCAACACATAGATTTAATCTTACACAATTACGAATTTGATGTTCCACAAATACGAATTTGATGTTCCATAGTTACGAATTTGAAGTTCCATAGTTACGAATTTGATGTTTCAAAGTTACGAATTTGATGTTCCAAGTTACGAACTTGACTGAGAAATGAAATTATATACAAAAAACATACTCTTTCCCATAATTTATTTAATGTACATACGTTGGAATATGTACGTCAATTTTTATCATTGACTGTAAGGTCATACGCCGGTAAAATCTCAACGACTTAGGATTTCGAACAAAAACAGAATCCTCCACAACTTCTGATTCGGACTGAAGACTCTAGCATTAGGCGGCGTGTGTAAATATTATATCAACACCACGTGCGTTTTTAAGCGCTTGCGCTGAAATTCCTTAATGCGAAATCCATAATATAATTTAGTGGTGGAATCGGGGTGGAAGGACGAATGCATCTCCCCGAGCCGTGTGTTGGTATTTTTGAATGGGAGGCTTATTCTTATACTTATACCGGATACTCCGAGCTAGACTTTTGAATAAAAAACAACAAAAAGTCAAAAACAAAAAGACAGACATGTATCATGATGCCACTTACCTGAATTGTTTCCTGTGCCGAGTATTTCCGATTGTCTCCCATGATGCTGTAGCGTGCTTCTCAGACGTTATGCGAATAAGTGCAATTAGAATAAATTGTTCCATCATTAGTTGGTGCAATGAGTGCAATAATAATCATTTTATGAAACGAACAGAGAGGTTCATTTGGGTTCACAAATTTTTACAGGAAAATCTTTCTTTTTACACTGAACTGAATCGGAGACGAGTTACTTCGGTTTCAAATTAGCATTATCCTGCTTGTTGCGACAGTCGTCATGTTCTTGGTCTTGACTACGATTCAATTCCTTTATCAAAATTGTCACGTATGTGTTGCAAAAGTACGGAAAAGAAGGCAATGATTACTATAGCAGACGGCTGACGAAAAAGGCGGGTAGGCAATTTCAATGCGACGCGACGGCTTTTCTTCAGTTATCACTCCCCTTCCTCGCAGTTCTTTGGTTCAAGTTTTCCTTCAAATAGAGAAAAGTATATTTCAACTTCTTCGTCGGGGGGATCCCTTTTGAGTCCAACTCTCTGTTGTTAATACGAAATGTTCATCCTTCGGTCTAAAAGAGGTACTATCGTTGCCACCGCATCGTTCGTGTTTTCAATGGAAAGCCTTCCCCAAAAACAGAGAAAAACGAATAGTACGTGCCTAGACTAAATTTATTGCCTCCCCTGTGAGATTCAATATGTATGTATAAAGAATCCCAAACCCGAGTTTGGTACTATTTCCAGTCCGATATGATTTTTTTTGTTGGGTACAATGAGTATACGACAAGCTGAACGATAAGGATAACGACCGGATTGTGTTTTGCTACAAAAACTTGGTCGGCCAAGTTAAAATTACAGAGGCGATTCTGACCGTTATTAGATGACTTCAAACCCTAATTATTCTTTGTTTTCAAATTCAGAAATTTCTGAATTGATTGCAACATTTGCCTTTCCTTTGCATTCATTTGCATATTAAAGTACAATATTCATTATTTTTGTATTTTTTTCCTGAATGGAATATAAACAAGTTTTTTAATGTGTACTACGTGAATATTAAGTAAAGCATGCTTACAACTAAGCAAAAATTCATTTTTATGACTTATTTTATAAGAAAAGTTCTTCCGAAAAACATTTTTTTTCTAATTTGACTTTCTTTCAAATTTGATGCACATTATACATAGACGCAGCTGACGGCATCCGAAATTAATTCGAGATACATACTTTACTGAGAAATAAAACTTGAATGAAACGCAGTTGGGATTTTCCTAATACTGCAAGTCTTTATTTGCTTCTGGCGTACAATTGTTTCGGCAGCCACATACTGCCTTCTTCAGTGCTTGCCCTAACTAAGTTAGGGGCAACTAACTTATTAACTTAACAACGAACCTTCTTACAATTTTCACCATTTAAGTAAGCCAATATCGGTTTTTTGTCTCATCTCAAGTTGGTAAAAGTGCAATCATAAAAGAGGCACATAAGTAGAGAGCTGAGAGGGTCGGAGCGACACAAAATCTAGGGGCTTTCGTATTTTCGGGGAAATTTTTATACCATATTTTTGTAGGAAATGTAGCGGAAGCGGAACGAATTTATGGAAGCGGGAGTGCAGCGAAAAAATTGAGCCACTCTGGATCCCTGTTCATAAATTCAGTGGTTTAATGATGCTCTTAAGGGCTATCCTAGTAGCAAATCTGCAGTAATTCCAAAAGGCTGACTTACAATAAAGTTCTGATCCAATAAAAATATACAAGAAGACCGCCTGGTTTCGTTTTGTACCAAACAGTGTCTCATAATTTTAAAATAAGCCTATCGCTATCCGTATAGATAACCATGATTCATTGAGATTACCTGGTATATTATCAAGTATCAAGAATCACCGTAGCGCAGGTCGTGGATCTCGGTCAAGTGCAATTATTGAGTTCTAGTGTCCTGTCCCCAAAGTCGCCGGATACGTATACACCCTGTTGAAGTTTGAACACTTCCATTTGATTCCTGCTTTGAAGAGCGATTATCATTTTCTATACCTAGTGGACCTGGAATCGCCATATACGAGTATCTGTCCTTAGAAAGATCCGTATGCCAAGAATCTATTCTTGAATACCCTGGATACGCATTTGACTTATGCTATGCTCGTTATTTTTTAAGCTTTGTGAAACACATTAATAAATTGTAATCGCCGATCCAGAGTGACACCGAGGCCCAAGCAGTAACTTTTATTATACGATAGGAAACAGTAAAACAAACGTTTTATAACAATATTTTAAAAAATATATTCGAAGGATGGTCATATTTTACAGAATGAGACGAAGAAGAGCCCTTGGCTACTTAGCCACTAGAAAAAAATACCGATCTCGTCATTTCGAAGGGGCTGAGCTGAACAAGGCTTAAACAAAAAAAGTTTACTGTTTAGACCACTGTTTCCCAGTGCCGGATTAAGCGAACGCGGGGCCCGTGGCAAATGTTGAGTGCGGGGCCCATGGAACAAGTTAAAACATTTTCTATCTATTCGCAAAAATGATCAACTTTCGCCGAAATTAATAATATGAAATTTCCGTACCTCTAATGACAATGCGAACAGTGGTTCAGATTCACATTCCAGCGGGACAAAAATCAAAGGAGTAAGTAAGCGATTACTAAAGAATTTGGTAGGCAATACATTTGCACATATCACTAGAATAAAGAAATAACAATTATATCCTATATGCACAGTGACGTAGCTCTCAAAGCATTACGAAAAAAGGGGCCAAAATTATCTGTTTTGAAAATGATTCAAAATTCTTTCACAAATTTTTTTTCAATATTCCAAGAAGGTAAGTTTGTCAAAAATGTTTATGTGAATTAGTAAAACCGAATTTCTGTAGACAAGTTATATTTATTTGACAAAGAAGAATTTATTTTATTTTATTTTTTTTTGAACAACATCGAAAAATGTAAAATTTCGACATATTCCGAAAAAGGCCCATAGTAAAAATACTCATGTAGGGCATACTAGAATGCCAAATTTGCGTTAACACCTTCTATATTTATTCGGTTTTACTAATTGTAATAAAAAATCATTGGAAACTTACACACTTAAATGAAAAACCAAATTTTTGTGAAACAATTTTGAATCATTTTTTAACAGGTAATTATGCCCCCATTTTCATAACGTTTAACTGTGAGTGACAGATATAATTGTAATTTTTCAATTCTATTAAAGTGTGCAAATATACACTGCCTGTCATAATTATAGCCGCACCATAAGACAGACTGATCCTTGAAAATTTAAGCAGAGAGAGCAGAGTTATTCCACATACTATAAACAAAACGGACATTAAAAAGACAAATAATTTTTAAAAAAGTTTCCTTTTATTTCAAACCGTTATTTCTCTATAATGGAAAAAATAAATTTTCGGTCCGTCATAACTATAGCCGCACTTGGAACTATTTTGGCAAAAAACTGATTAAAAAGCCGAGATTGTGGATACTAATAACGTGGGAGACCCTTTTCGTTTTAAATAGACCCTGAGGGATTGTTTTGTTTATTTTTCACGAAATAATTTTACCAGTTTTTTCGAGTTTTTTGCTTATTAACCTCTTAGCATCGATAACCGCTTCTTTTACATAGAAAACTCTTCGAAATCGAGCTTTTCTTTATAAGTTTTACGTATAATAATGTTTCTCGAAGATTTCCTGTCTAATTTGAATCAATGGAAGACTCCCTCCATAACATTTGTAACATTGGAACCAACTTAAAGTATTACGACTGGTGAGAGCTAATGCAATCTCTTGTGGCAAAATTCGTTATGTGTCCTATCTTCTGTATAAAATGGAAGCAAAATGAAATTGTTCCTATGCTGGAAGTGACGAAATCAACTGTTCTGTTCCATAAGTAGGCTATCCTGGCCAATACTTTTAATAAGCTTTTCTTGGATTTTCATAGATCTCAATACAAATTTTCGACAGAGTTAGTTAACAGTGTTAACCAGGGTTGTTTATGTATTTAAAATTTGATGTAAACACCTCTAATATAGTAAAAATTTACCAGGAATATCCTGACTAAAAACTGTTTTCGTTTGAATACAGAAGACATGTGTCATGTCTTCGACACATAACGGATTTCATAACAAGAGATTGCATCATCTCTCACCAATTATTACACTTCAAGAAGGTTTCATTGTAACAGATGTTACGGAGGTGGCCCCTCCTTCATCAAAAGTAGACACAAAACTTTTAAGAAACATTATTACGAAATATTCATAAAAGATACAATTTCAAAGAGATTTTATGCAATAAAAAACGTTTATTGAAACTGGGAGGTTTATAAGCAAAAAACACAAAAAAAGTTATAATTATTTATTGAGGAATAAGCAAAATAATTTATTAGAGTCAATTTTTTTTATAATTTCGTAGGAATCTTGGTTGTTATAATTTTTGTTATAAATTTTAAATTAATTTAAAACACCTTATTTTTGTTTGAGAAAAACGCGGGGACCGTTAAAGCGCGGGGCCCGTGGCATTTGCCACCTTCTGCCACGTGGTTAATCCGGCACTGCTGTTTCCCAACAGGTGGGCTGCCGACCGAAGGTGGTCCGTGAGAGACCTGTAAGTATGGCCGGCGAGGTACTATAGGGACTACCTCTAAAAAAGAAATATTTAATTGGGATTAATTAAAATAATAGGCATGAGCTTTGAAAAATATTTAGTATAGATCAAGCACTAAATTCTTTGGTTACTATATATGTGGTCGATCTGAAAATGCGTTGCATAAAGCTCGGTGGTCTCAGTCCACATTGTAACGGTGATTTTCGTGAAGCATCGCATTTTTTTCTTACATTATTGTTAATGGACAATGTCGGACAATGTTAATGGACAAAACTCGGTACTAAGTTACTCAATGATATGTTACATTGCAGGTATATTTGCGTTGTTCAGTGATTTCAATCCGCTGACATGACGGTCCGATGATCTCTTGAGCGTGGTTCGACTAAATGGTTGCGCGTGGTTCGGGCAAACTTGTTTTTACGTTTTTCTATAAAGCCTATTTCAATACGGGGAGGAATTTGGTGTTTTCTTCCGATGTTTTCAACCTATTTTGGTCATAAGTTGTCCACTTTTTTTCCTCCATTAAAAAATCGGGTGGTCCGTAGTGATTCATATTCAAGGAAAGTGGTCCGCAGTGATTTGCGAGTTGGGAACCACTGGTCTAGATTGTATCGGTGATTTTCGTGAAGCAGTTCATTTTTCCTCAGATAATGTGACATTATTGTCTGCACCTATGTAATTATTTTAAGTGATTTGGCACAGTGTCAGCATAGTGTCAAAATGTTGCCTCAGTACTCAATAAAGAAAAACTAGAATCAATCAACAAACCATGTTAGTAGTAATCGACCACCTCAATCCTTCGTTAAAAAAAGGTAAAATTAATCCGCTAAATCCGCTTCCGCTTCCAATGAATTATTATCTGACAAAGTTAGGCGTTTTTAACTCTCGAAGTTAGGTGTGTCTGTCCTGTTCTGAAGAAACCAAAGAAATGCCAGTGCCTACTGTAATTTCGGTAGTTACTACTATTTTAAAATTATTTCAATACGAGGAGGCGGTCACAGAGGAGGAATGTTGTGTATTGTTCTGACGTTTCCCAATATCATGTCATAAGTTGTCCACTTTGATGTCGTTTAAAAAATAATAAAAATTAGACTTATGAAAATCCCTTAATTAAAAACTTATGACTTATGAAATTCCCTTCATTAAAAAATATGATGGTCCGTAGTAATTCATGTTCAAATAAAGCGGTCGGAAGTCATTTGCGTGTTGAGAACCAATGGTTTAGACCAGGAGTGTCAAACTCAAAACCTCATGTCGTTACTGCGAGGGATTTCACTATTTACACTGACAGCCAGGCTGCAATTCGTTCTCTCGAATCGGTCCTGACGACATCTAAAACTGTCGAAACCTGCCGCTCGGCTCTTATAGAGATGGGTCGTTTTTTCAATATTACCCTCTGTTGGATACCTATAGTCATAGTGGATTCGCGGGGAACTGTAATGCGAATCGCCTCGCCCGTAATGCGACAAATATGAGTTCAGAAGACCATCATAGTAACCTAAAAACGCCGATTTCCTCCTGCAGACTAGCAGTAGAAGCGGCTGTTTTGCTCAGGGCTAGTAACAGATGGACTCACGGCAGCACTTGCGCGACAACTAGGTTGATTTGGCCACGGCTTGACTCGGCCCGATCAACAATATTATTATCACTGGAAAGGAAACACATTGGTGGGGTGCTCGGTGCTATAACGGGGCATTGTCCTATTGGGGAGCACGCAAGGAGACTCCGCATTCCCCATAATGACTACTGCAGAAGTTGTGATGGCGAAGAAGAGGAAGAAAGCGTGCATCACTTTCTCTGTCAGTGTCCGGCCTTGACCGAAGTACGAAGACGTATTCTTGGTTCTAGGTTTTTCTATGATATGGACGATCTTCGGGATGTGAGCCCAATTTTGCTCAATAAGTATATTGCCAGAACGGGCTGGTTTTACAGCATGACTTAGTACGTACTTTTCTTCTTCCATGGGGTATCACAATGGACCAATCTTTCGGTCTAAGTGCACTAGCTGTCAACTCTAGTGGCTCCTGCACCTAACCTAACCTAACTCAAAACCTCGCCTGGGCCAAATAAAACTGTCGTCAAAATTGGCCCGCAGGATACAAATTTCAAAAACGCCTATAGAAAATTATTTTGGAAATTTCATCACAGAATATTAGTTTTAAAATATGAGTATAAATCTGAATCACCTCGGGATTATACCTTTTAGAAATGTTCTTCAAACAAATTTAGAAACTTTAGACAACAAAGTTAAAACGCCAAAATTTATAGCTACTATTTGTGAATTAATTTCCGCCACGTTTTCGACTGCCGATTAGAACATTGTAGCACCGGTAATCCAGGAACATCCAGATAGTCCAAGAAAATCTGGGAAGTTAAAATTGTTTGGCTGAAGTACATTTGGGCCGATAGGTTGCTAAAAATAGGCAAAAGTTTGTTTGTGATGTGGTCTGTTACAAAGGAATGCACCGGTAAAGCTTAATAAGCTAAAAGGCGAAAAATCGGGGAATGGGCTGAAATTCTTATGCATACGAAAGTTCACATTCAGCTATCCAAATAAAAGATTTTTGGGTGTTTAAAGCTTGCCTTTTTTTTTAAATAAATCTCAATTCAAAATGATTATGTCCCATGAACTGAAAAATGCGAACGCGAATTATAATGCAACCGTGGCAGATAATTATCAGCCAACACCAAAAGCTTTTTTTTTACTTAATTTCGAGACAAACCCATTTCACGTCTGCACAAAAAATGCCAAGTTAAACAAATGCAGTTCAAATAACCTTCAGAAAATTGTTTGTAGAACAGAGAGCAAGATTTCAAAATAAGTCTAAGAAATAGTTTGCACCTAATTTTTTATGATTTTTTGATACACATTGTGTTTCCTTGGACTAGTCCCGGGCCGCAAAAAACTGCGAAGTGGGCCGCATGCGGCGCGCGGGCTACGAATTTGACATGCCTGGTTTAGAGACACTAGACCACTGTTTCCCAACAGGTGGTCCGCGTACCGGAGGTGGTCCGTGAGATACCCGTGCCGTAGGTGGTCCGCGGGGAGATTTTGGATATTTCTTACAAAAAAGTTATATTTTCTTTGACGTGACTAACTAAAGTCACAAGCCAAACATGCGCTCTCATTGACATGTAACAGAATATCCAGTGAATACTTAGCTACTAGGTCTGTGATTATGGGAAGGCGATGGGTTGCGAAGATTTCTTGCTTAGCTCTTTTACCAAATTATTCAAACTAATTTTCAAAATTCGAAGGTTTTTCGCGCTAAAAAATTGTCACAAATTCGAGTCTGAAGATCGAGTTATACCTTTTCTGGATAACTTTTAATCGATGTTACTTCTTCCAGATCAGAAGACACCTTCCTGTGCGAGAAAAATCTCAGCTGGTAAGGCAATTGACGCGAATAAACCAGTCTTTGCCCCTTCTCTCAAACCTGGCAAAATATTAAAAAATCTTAAATCATGGTTCCTAGAAGATGGTGTTAGTATAAAAATGCAAGCCCAATGACAATCAGTTTCGTCGGGAATTTGAGGACGGCGCCTTCGAAGAGATGGAAGTCGAACATAATTTTCAATAAATCATCTTGCTCAGACTAAAGCAACAAGATAGCGCATGTATGAGCTATGCGAAGGATTTTTCTATTATCAGTGGTTTTCAACTTTATTTTTAAGTAGGAAGCACACAAAATAATAAGGGAAATTTTTAATGGGAGATAGAACGTGACCTTTTGAATACAGTACCACGACAAAAAAAATCGAGATCTTAATACGTTTCATTATTATTGAATGGTGGTCCGTGGAGATCCATTTTCAGGCTAAGTGGTCCGCAAACGATTCTGAGTTGGGAAACACTGCACTAGACAAACAGATCGATCTCGATCCCAAGATGGATTTCGGAATGCGCGCCTGGACTAAGACAATACAGTGTGTTCTTGGTTGTGCATGTGCTTGGTTTCGCTACATCACCATGAACGGATGTAGTGTCCAACAACTCAAGCGGATTGTTTAAGTGAAGGTCTATGCGAATAAGTCCCAAACCACAGAAGCGCTCAAAAAGAGAACATAATCGATTTGATCGATCAAATTCAGCCTGATTGATGCGATTTTCGCCTATTTTCGCTATCACTTGTCACTGAGTGCTCTATCTACCACGAGGGTCTATTCTCAAGTGCTCAAAGAACATTTGCAAACTTTACTTCTTCTGCAGAAAGTTCTTAACATATCGTTATTAGAATGGCATCTATACTAAAGAAACTGCAAACCGGACCGCTTCGATATGACTATATTGATTAATAATTAAAATGCGATCAAATAACACGTACCGGCGGCGCCGCGCTGCGTCAATATTAATGCCAAATAGGGCGCGAAAAATAACGGAACCGGACGCTATTAACACCATCCAAATATACCATTCAATACGCATCTAGATGCGATAACGAACAAAAAGAAATTTGTGTTCCATTAACCGACTGCAGTTACATCCTGTTTCTCATATCACACCCTCATTCACCCACTCCAGTCGAACCGATCCCAAAACATATGGAGAGATATTCCACCCTTGCAATACACGCCCGTCAGTTTCATTCTTTTCTCATCATTTTATGCGTTCTTCCATTCCATACCCGCGCGCACCCAACAAAACCATCCCATTCCAGATGTCGGCGGTGGGTACTCACTTAACAACCACGTGGAGAGGCTAATGTTATCCGGAGCTGCTATGTGTCAGAATGACACCCCCCATAGATTATAAGCCACCACCAGGAATCGTTGGAGGTTGAGGGTGGATGATAGGTGTACTATAAGGAGAACATCGGCTTCGGTACATGTCGTATCGGAGATGCCAGCGATTCTACAAGGGTGAGAGCGTCGGGGAGGCAGGAAATAAATGAGTCGCAATTGTGCGTCCCGTAAATGCCGATAGTGTCCTTTTCCGTCTTTCGAATATTTGCTTTATTACTAAGATATCAAAAATGCTTTTCCGAGGCGTTCTGAAAAGCCTCTAGGGTGGTGAGATAACTTCGCGCAATGTAGGGTACACTCACAAGGTCATAATGGGAAACACTTTCATTTATACCGTTTCACAAAACACATTGAGTTTAATCAACAAATGATTACACGTACACGATATGTAAATCACGATTTTGAGCACTTATTTCCCGGGATTGCGCGCGATTAAAAAAAAATAAACTTTTACTATCGAACTTGCACAAAAGAGCGTCTCCCGACAAGGAAACCGTCCGCACCGATAAACGAAATACAACTACCATTCGGAACCGAAAAGAAGGCAAAAGGTAAAAGTACCATTCCTCCGAGCTGGAAAGCGGCTACGGCTATACGATAGTAACCTTCGGGGGTGCAAAGCTTCCATCCAGCATACAACAATCCACTATATGACTCGCGTACCGATTGTGTATTTGAGTTGTCCTTGGCTGAATGAAGGCTGGCTGCCTTTGCAGCTTCGGGATTCATGTCTCTCTGCCGTGTCTCCCGAACATGCGCTCGTCCCGGAAATCCTTGTCCTCCTTGATATGCTATTCAAGGTTTATTGTTGCGAGGGCGGCTGTCTGTGTATATTGTGTTAAACAGCTGATATGTGCTGTACCGAAATGGAAGTGGAAGTATTTTTGGGGAATTTGAAGTATTCATGGATAAAGCATACTTGAGTCATGGCTACTGGTTGATAGGATGGCGTAATGTGGTTTTAATTTGAGGTATTCCTTGATTACATCTGTTTTTAATGAGTTGGAAGGATAGATAAGTTTGAACATAACCGATAATTCATGACTAAATTATCCTTAATTAACAGGAGGAATATATATTGACAATAGCATTATCATCGTTTTTTTCTCTCCGACCGGCCGGTGTGTTTCCCTTTAGATATGCACCCCTATAGCATGAGTATTGTACCTGACATGACAACGAATTCTTCTTCCTTTTGCCGTTGTTGTTGTGGCTTTTGCGGTTACAGGACGTGCTCAAGTGACCCTCGAGACAATGTCTACTTCTGTCCCCTGTGGTCCGCTGCTGAATGATAACGTGCACGTACATCATGTCTATCAGTTTCGTGAATAACAACACAATGAGATGAACAATTGCCCGTCGTTTTTTTCATAAAACAAAGGATATGTGTGTTAGGGAATTGATTGGTAATTGCCAATGGGAGGCAACTAATTGATATGGATCTCATATTCCTTGTGAGGGATGACTATGGCCATAAGACGGGGTAGTATGAGTGGTAAATTATTTCGATTGATGCGGTCAGCTATAAAGATGACATCACCAGCTGGCTTTACTTTTAGCGCTTTTCTAGAGACAAAGAGTATACAGAGCATGATGTCATTTTATCTGGATTTTCCAAAGCATGTTGGTATGGTTTTCGCAAACATGTTGACACTGTATAGAACAGATTCCACAAGTTATAACGACATAAAATAGGAATAAAGTGGATTATATATCATTGAGAGACACAGTCGTAAAACATCATTCCTCGTATTATCTCTGTTAATAACATAACCATTGTAATTATTAGCCTATTGTTTGTGAGTTTTCATACCATGTCAACTAGTAGTATTTAAAACATATTTTATGGAATTTTTTTTTTAAGATTGTGCGAGTAGCCAAAGTAACAGCGAAGTATTTTTTTCATTTGCCGCAACTGTATGTCAGTCTTTCTTATCTACATAGTCCCCTTATGTCAAAATATGCTCATCTAAATGCTAATCACGCCTCGCCTCCAATATATAATTCCATAATAAACAAATTCAGTGATTTATACTTATAAATTCAACACCTTCAAAAACTAATCCTTCCAACGTTTCATGTGATCCCTTCTTCTTCTTCAAATCCAATTGAAACCTCACCGCCACGTGCTGTGACGGAAATCAACGATTTGAAAAGATAAAAGATCTTTCAACAGATAACATCAGTACGATGTTCCTTTTCTATACGAGGGTATAACAAACCACCGACTGTAGTATGGATTGCTTTTGCAGAGGTGTTATCCTTTCGTGTGCATACAATTACGAATTGTTAATTAGTTTAGCGTGTCAGACCAGTCGTTTAGCCGTTTCAAATGGTTTCATTAAGTGTTGCCTGTTTGTGTATTTTGACAATAGGATTGCTGTATGGTTTAATTTCGTTGGGGATTAAGATTTTTTAAGTATGTAGAATCTTCATTTTGGTGTCACAATTATCAAAATGCGGCAGGTTTTTACAAACATGCCAGCCATTTAAAATGCATTGTGCTACTTTCGTCGGCAGCATTCAACGAGTCCAATGTGTTTCAAGCATAAGAGTGAAGAGGTATTTCAAAAACACATCGTCGGCTTAGAGGTAAAAGTGACCAACTAACATTTTTCAAATTGTTCAGGAAAACAAAAAAACCAAATTTTCGTGTCTTAAAAATCGAGGTTAGCAAATTCAAAATAAAAGACTATTGAATTTCCATTTAGAACTGAAGACCACTACATCCATATCCATACTTTTATTGGGATTTTAAACTTTCTACAGATGGGTAAATTTTCAATTTTCGCACTTAGTCATTTTTACCTCGTAAGACTTTTTGTTTGGAAGTATTTAGTGATTTAGTCTATGTATCAAATGAAATGACATTTGTACTGTACTTTCGGAATGTAGGTGAAGTCAAATCCAACCCTTCTGTCGGCACCTACTTCAATATGCTTATTCTATACCCAATAGGTCTGGCTGGACCTATTGAGAGTTTTTTTTATTTTTTTAGAAAAAGTGAAGTTTTTATCCGTAGAGTCATTCTGTTAATTCTAAACTAGCATTTTTAAGCAATAAGCATTTAAATAATTTTTGTAGATATTCTGGGAACGTTTTTAAGTAGACATATTTCGAGGTGGTATTAGTACAAACATGTTTTCTCCTCATTTTCTTCGTTTTGCCTGTTTATTTTCATGGCGTATTTCTAGTAGAAAGTTTTATCATATTTTCAAATTCCATTATCTTTGGGGAAATATTTAGGGCTTCGTTAGTAGATTTTACCCCGATATTAGTCTGCAGATTTAGGGAAATAGATAGAAAGAAATAGGAAATATTCAAGCGCGAAAATCATTTCATTCTAAATTTTTCTCGATCAAATCTATTTAGAATTACGCTAGCAAGTCACACATGCTTAGTCATGCTCAAAACTTCAAACTATTTTTTTTAATTTTTTGCCAAATGCTTCTAAACATATTATTCTAGGATATCATGAAGTTTGAAGTCGCTACGATTTCATCTTCTATACTTTTTCAACCGAAGTATAGTGCCAAAGGTCAGACCTTTGTGCCGACAGAAGGGTTAAATGGGAAAATCGGTAAATATTGGTGGAATGTGCTAGAAAAAATCTGTGTAAGTTTACAGACGTGGCATTTTTTGCTATTCGTTCTCACGAAGACAACTTTTGTGTTTCGAATATGTTGCATTAGAAATTAAGGTACACGAACATTTTCTTAACATTTCAGATTTTATAATGTTTACTCCCAAAACTTTTGTTATCGAATTTATGTTGTATTCAACTAAAAAGGTTTTATTTTTTAATAGATTATGATTATAATTATTGTAAGATTTTCAATACACAGTAGTAGTAAACAAACATTTTTAATTAAAAATTAATAGAAAATAAAAATCTTAATATTTCCTTTCGCTTCCACTATTCTCGTTTGCAACCGGTATACTGCTGTACCATTGCACCACTTCTTCCAGAACAACCCCTTTGTTGCAGAGGTCCAGTAAATCCCTCTTTTTTGCAGCACTTATACCTTCATGGCAGTTGTAAGCAGGCACAATTTCATTACAGGGAGTTCAGACATTTTAGGCACTGCTTCTTTTTAGGAACGAAAAAGGATAAATTATATTCTGTGCAGAAAATGTGTCTATACACTGAGAAAAAAGGTTTAGAATGTTTAACTACTGTGAAGTAGTTGACTTTTATTTAGATGGTTCTACTAAAGAAATAGTAATTTCCACTCATCTGTGTAGCAGGAAACACTATTAAAATCGTTCAATTAACCAGACAAAATTAGATAAAAGAAATTGGGCCATAAATAGTCAATTCTTTCACTAAATTTGTTAAGTTAACCATTTGAATATACATTTTAACTACAACCAATCGTCCAGTTTTCATCGGAATAGCAAATTTTTTCGACAAATCAATTCAACTAAATATTTGTGAAAATTGACTACTTGTGTGAAAATCCAAACACTTAAAAGAGAAAATTCGACTACTTCAACTAGCTAAATTCTATTACCTAAACACACATGTAGAAAAATCAAGTAATCAAGTAGACCAAAAAACCATTTTGATAAATCTCAACCGGTTTTTTGCGTGTTCATTCTCGAACAAAATGCAATCTCCTGTTCCGCGTATTTCGCATTATTTGTAGTTGTGTGTATCTGTCCTACGAGTTAAGTTCAACAGTGATTAAAGTGCGTGCGATACAAGTGAAATAGTTAAATTATTCGTGTTCTTTGTTAAAAAATGGCTGATGTTTTTGTAAAGTTGCTGTCGAGGATTTGATTTCTTGTGGGCCTAACACCAATCATCGAGGATATATCGGGTATGTTAATGGAGTTATATGTGATAAATTTTCAAATATGCTGAGAATACCGACTTCACAGGAAAGTGTATAGATAAAGAGGCACTCAAGGATTTGGCGCAGGGTTTTCGTACACCTTTAGCGGATGTTCAACGCAAAAATATCATCGATTGTTGTTGAAGTTAGATTTTATTTTTTGTTATTTTAACATATTACAATTTATGCTTGTTATTATTATTATGTGATAAAGAAGATAAATAAAGATATTATATGTATGTCACAGAACCAGATGGAGTATTTGTAGTTGTTTCACATACTTTTCAGCAATAATCCAATCGTTTTCATCTTATTTACAAATGAAAGTAGTAGAATTTTCAAAAGTCAGTAGGTCTTTTGTCTAATGACATTAGATAACTTTTCCACATTAATTCGATTTATTTAAAAATTCTTTGTTTGAATGAAAGACAAATAATGGATAATTTTACTTCAGAATTGAATGATTCATGAATTTTTTTTGTTGGTTCTTCTATTCAAAGTAGTAAAACTTACTATATGAATAGAGTTTTTAATGATTCAAAGATACTGATTTATAGACAATAATTAACTATTTTTACTAATAAATTAATTAAGTTTTACAAATTTATTAGATATTTTAACTAAAGAAGATTAGATAAATTAGCTATATCTTCGTAGCTATTTTAACTAAAAAGAATCATAAGCTGAAAATCAACGACGAACTTTAGATGAATTCGACTATTTCTTTAGATAACCATTCTAATCTTTTTTCTCAGTGTACTGGCAGAAACGTTGTCTTTTTGACACTCCTCTTCATACAGACAGTGCATTAAATGCATGATGTTTAAATTTCCCGATAATTACTTCTTATTGGACGTTTTGCTAATATAATGCTCTATTAATTGGACTCTATCTCTATGTGACGCTTCACCATAGCGACATCCTCCGAAGAAGTCTTTCTTACCCCTTTTATCTTCGCCAT
This sequence comes from Microchrysa polita, assembly GCA_949715475.1. Taxonomy (NCBI): domain Eukaryota; kingdom Metazoa; phylum Arthropoda; class Insecta; order Diptera; family Stratiomyidae; genus Microchrysa; species Microchrysa polita. The sequence continues at coordinate 83,640,297 of OX454418.1, read as the reverse complement.
TAAATGTCCCAAAGGATGGTTAGTAGTTGGTTAGTGCAGTGTTGATCGATGCATTTGAAATACCGTACACAATATTTTTTTTAAAACTCAAATTAGAGTTTGTAAAACTTTCTTTAAAAAGAACATTGTGAATTTCAAATGGACCGATCAACACTGTATACTATTTAGATTTTGCAAATTTAGAATTAATCGAGCTAAAATTTTTGGTGTCAGGAGATTTGTACATGGAATGTGATTTGATGCATTCTGTGATTGAACGAAAAATGAAGCGCCCAAATATTTTTAATATGAATGATTTGAAAAGAATTTTCGAAGAGGATAGCACAAAGAAGCCTTACAAAACAAGTGAAATTATGTTTGGCAATTTCGCTGATTTGAAAACATTACGTGCTTCCATAATGAAAAAGCGGAATGCAGACGAAGAAGGGGAAATAGTTAACTATGGCTAAAAATAAAAAGCCTTAAATTCAACAATAGAGAGCAAAAAAATTAAAATAACAGGCGTGACATTGGACTAAGGCCGCAGATGTGCTAGTGACATCCCATTTTGAAGATCTTATGACATCCCATTTTGAAGATCTTAACTCTTTTTTTTGGTGTTGAGATCAACAGCACGTTCAGCAGTTTTGTTTACTAATTAACTTGAAGAATAAATAAAAAATAAAAATAATCTTACAAGAATTGTAATTATGATCTATTGAAGAAGTAAAACACTATTAATGTTTTTTGTTGAATGCAACATGTACACATATGGACAAAAAAATAAGTACACCCAAATAATTTTTTCTTCACACTACAGTGGTTATTAAAGTCAATAAAAATCGTTTGATGATATTTTGTTCCCTAATTGGAGAGGAATTAAATAATATATACACTAACCATTTAAAATAAAACTAAAAAAGGCTGGACAAAATAATAAGTACATTTTAACTAATTCAATTCAAACTAGTTTTAAATCAATCTTCTTGCTCCAATTCGTCGAGAATTTCGTTTCTTTTACTATTTCTCGACATATTGTCCATTATTCTCCAGAAAAAATCCGTTCTTGTTGAGTTACTGGCGGAATAGTACCGTATACCAAGTTACTTCAAGAAAACCCAATGATTGCCTCCTTATTGTGGCCTACCTTTTTCCAATTCTTTGACTTAATTCTCAACAAAATTTCGAGTGAATTCAAGTTTGGTAAACGACTTCATCAAGAAAAAATGATACTTCATTTTCATGAAGCTAATGCTTCACCATCTGATGAGGTGTGGTTAAAGATATTATCCTGCTGAAATTACCACCTACCTGATATAGATTCTGTAGCATAATGCGAACCAAACATTGCTTATACTGGATATGTCTCACCGTAACGGTTACTAGATGCATTTGAATGACACCAAACTATGAAAAAAAAAAAACATTGACCATGATATTTGGCCCCGTTGAAAAAAGTGGTTTAATAAAGCGTTGATAAAATTTATTTTTCTGTGGGACAAAGAATATTACGAAAGGGGTCCTTGGATTTTTCTGTGTTTGGTCTCCACCAAGGAGGAGTATCTCTCTAAATAACTGATCGTACCGTCCATATTTTTTACAAAGGAAACTTCGAATCTATTCACCAAAATTACATTACTTATTGTAGTCTTCTAATCACTTTTAGGAGAAATTAAATATTTCCAATACTTCCCGCGATAAGTATCGATAATGTCAGGGGACCTTTTTTCGCCATATTGATTGTGAGTTATCATTGAGGGTCTCATTATGGACTATATGGTACTTCTTCTGTACTTCTTCTATTAAATGGTACTTCCTTTCTGTGGGCCTAATGAGCTCTTTTCGCCATTTAAGTATTTTTTTTTTAAAGGAAAGATAACACAAATCCCGATAAAAAGTCGGAAACTGTTGTGAAAAAAAGTAAAAAAACGATGTCTTACTTATTATTTTGACCAAACTCACTATCAAAGTTTATACCGGTCCGGACAGAGAACATAGGGGGAGCCATCCTCTTTTTCGGGTTCCTTGCCATTGTTGTATCCTAGTTTTTATAATGACTATCTATTTCGATTATTACAATATAATAAATGCAATAAAAATCAGGAATAAAATAGTGCAAGGTGTACTTATTTTTTTGTCCATATTTGTAATTGATAACAAAAGTTTTGAGATGTAAAAATTATAAAATCTAAAATATCAAGAATTATGTATTTTCGCAACGAAGTTTTTTTTAAATACGAATACGAGTTGGTTATAAGCTTCGACACAATTTGCATAATGTCTATTAATTTTAACTTCACAATCGTGAAAGGTGCTTCTTTTTTAAATTAATATCTTGAAAATATCTTATGCTATTCTTAGGCTTTAATTATATTTAGATCTAGGGAATCATTAAAGGAAAACTATAATTTTGAGGTAAAAATTACAAGTGCTGCACTTGGTTATTTTTACCTCGAACATTTTCTGAAAATTTTGCACTTTATCAATTTTCATTTTCTATAACTTCTGATTTACTTATTTTACCGCCTCAATATTTTAATGACAGATGCGGGACATAAAAGTAATGCTATTGGCGTAATAAAACGATTTTTGCGAAAAATGCACTCAGTCACTTTAACCTCTAGGCAATTGACATATAAGAAAACAGCAACAGCAAGAGACAGGATCGGACGAGGGTGATGTGGCTGCCATAGAAACCCGACCCGTAAAGGATGGTTCTTCTAAGAAATGTCCTTCTTCTTTAATGATAGTGAATAAAGTTTGAAATAGTTATGATGCAAAACAGCGGCGAAAGAAGCACCAATGCATTTGAAATGGGTGACGTCATATTGGCAGCATGCTGTTTCTATTCAACAGAAACAAAATGACATCCATTTAAAATGCATTGGTGCTGCTTTCGCCGCTATTTTGCTGCATCATATCTATTTCAATCATTATACTTCAGGAAATTAGCAAAATCTTGCAAAAGGTTAAGTATTTCTAATTTGTTTATATGTTATATAGGTTGTGTTGATTAAATTCCAAGTCTTCGACCTTCCACTCCTTGTGCATCTTTTTGGTATCCCTTAAACCAAGGGGCAAAGATTATTTTTCAGTTTTTCTTGATTATTTTTTAAAATATTAAAAGCTTCTACAAAATGTTCCATAAAACATTGAAAATATCCATAAAAACACATTTGCAATGATATACAGGATGTCCCAAAAGTGAACGTCAAGCCGGAAGCAGATGATAGCGCGTAAGCGGTATACGAAAGAAAAATATTTGAAAAAAAATCTAGACAAAATTCGCAAACTTTTGAAATTACGAAACAATGAGTTTGATCTTTCGGTTCCAGAAAGAAAGTTTGTACTACTCAAAACCAAAACCTTTCCTTTTTTGGATTTACAGTTACAGTGCATAAACAATCACAACAAATCAGTACATTTTTCCACAAAGAAAGTTTGTACTACTCAAAACCAAAACCTACGCCTAGGGTACCTAATATCATTGCAAAAGAATTGTTATTTAGTTTAATTTGTCCTCAAACAATTTGATTGTAGCTTTTACGATGTTAACCCAAGTAACAATTCTTATGCTTTAAAGAAGCACTTCACACTGTAGCAATCATATACCACGAAATTCATTTATCGTGTGACAGCGCTTAAAGTAATGTTTTGATCCGATAAAACACCCTTAAAGTATTTTCCGGAAAGCTTTTATCATCACTTCGATAAAACTGTCTCTAAACGTTAACCTAAAAAGACACTCACTCCACTCTTGTGTTTATTGGATGATACACCACACACATGCAATAGTCTCTCTAAGCTAACTCACACACATGCATATATTCTTCTATAGCACAGTCGGTGTCATTTTTATAGTGTGACATTCGTATGGTCATCCAATAAATTGTTCACCGTAGTCTTATACAAGGATGGACTTTGTGATTTTTTAATGAATTGACGCTTGACACAGTTTTCTGAAATACACAATTTCTGCATTAGAAATCCTTGAAATCTTGCATGAAACCCACACGTATGCACTCATTGTTATCTTCGAAATTAATTAAGGTGATCTCTGCGCAGAAATTCACTCTATTTTATTGATAAATGTATGATAGGGTACATTTGCAGAAGAGTCGATAAAGAATTGTCAAGCATTTCTATAGTAGCAACAACCATGTAGTGTTTCCGAGCAATGCCGACCATATGTGAGGTTAGCTGAGTGGTAGCGTGTAGGACGGGCAATCAACAGACATTGGTTCGATGCCAGCTGCGGAAATTTTGTTTCTTTATTTTTTTTTTTGCAAATTCGTTCAATGACAGAAAATGATGATATAAAGCAAACGACGTATGAAATTGTTACTTGGGAAATCAATAAATCAAATAAACAAAAACTGAAAAATAACCCTTTCAGAGGAATCCACAAGGAGTGGGAGATCGAAAACTTGGAATTCAATTAACAAGCCCAACCTTGATAACACATAAAAAAAACGAATGGGATGTGGTCATGGAACTGCAATAGAAATCCCAAAATCCCAAAGAAGGTAACTTCTTCTAAGAAGTATTTTCTTAATGAACTTATATTATAAATAAAACTCACATGTATCCCTACCGAACACACAAGACATAATAATAAATCAGAGCAAGTGGAATTGAATCATCAGATCTCGGGGCTCCCATAGAAACCAAATCTCCAAAATTACGTTCTTCTGAAAATTGTTTTTTTTTTAACCGATCTTGGGCAAACTTTTCTCAAGTTTGTTCCTAGTAAACCCTCAAAACACATCCAGGAACGGGTGAGATCGGAGCACTACACCATAGGGCTGCCATATAGCTAAGCCAATTCTACAAAATTATGTTCTTCTACGAAAAAATGTGTGTCTCTATGCTCCAATCACCTAAGTGAGTTCTTCGTAAAGCATCAAAACATATCCACATAGGAACGGGTGGAAGACTTCGTCATAGGGCTGCTGTAGAAATTATTACCCCAAAAGAAGTTTGAGTTTCATTCAAATGTGAAGGGTATTCAACTTTTGGCCGCATCCGATATTAGCCTCAGTCTCGTTCCCGTGCTAAATGGATAATGCAAAGTCAATTTCCATTCGTTTGTCTTTTGTCTAAGTTTTAAAATTAAGGAGATGTTTTTTGACTAGGGTTATGAAGGGTAAATACTGTCGACAGCAGTTTGTCGAAATAAGGAAATTTTTTCGAAAATTTTACAGTTTGTCGATTCTAATTTTTTAACGAAATTAACACAAAACTGATAACGACACCATGGATTTTTATAGTAGGACAAGACAGAAGAATTTTGTTGGTTTCGTTTTAAGGGACAGACAACCCAACTAGAATCTAGGTCAATATAAAAACTTCATGAAAAGGTGCTAACATAAACGGGTTCTATACAAAATCCACAAAGTCAAAATCCACAAGTCAAAATCCAAAAGTCATAATCCATAAAGACAAAATTCATAAAGACAAAATCCATAAAGTCAAAATCCACAAAGTCAAAATCCATCAAGACAAAATCCATAAATTTTTGTATGAAGGGAGCCATAATGCTTATTGCGTGGGCACTAGACAATTACCAAACCCCGAAGCATATGCGCTTTACCTGAAGACACGGAGAAGGATGCACCCGGAGCATATGCGCCTTAGGTGTCTCTGTCTTTACCTGAAGCGCTTATGGTCCGGTGCATTCCTCTCCGTGTCATCGGCTAAATCGTGTATGCCACGGATGAATCCTTTTCCGTGTCTTCAGCTAAAGCGCATATGCTCCGGGATTTGGTAATTGTCTAGTTAACGTAATAGCGTACATAAATATTCTCAATAGTCATTTGTGATAAGCAAACTGATGTAAATTTGAATTTATGGATTTTGTCTTTTTGGATTTTGACTTTGTGAATTATGACTTTATGGATTTTGTCTTTGTGAATTTTGTCTTTGTGGATTTTTAATTTTTTTTTTGGATTTTGTCTTTTTGGATTTTGTATTTTTGGATTTTGTATAGAACCCAACATAAACAATTATTTCGGATACATAGTTTGCTTTAAATTTCACTTATTATTATTATTTTTGTCCGGTGATAGATTTAAAAACTTAATTATTGAAATCGTTAAGTGCTGAATCGATTCAAAGAGAAATAATGCAAGTTATTAGTTTTTTTTTGCCGATCAAAAATACATTAGGTGCCTTTTATTCAATGGAGTACAGGATAGCACAACTTGTTTTTAAAATGTATTCCCATTCTGAGAAAAAAACACATATCTAAATATACCCTTGAGACAAACCCTGCTTAATTTGATATTATTAGCAAAACGCTAGTGAATCTAAAAACCTTACAGCAGAATAATTTGAATAGTTTTTTGGTCGTGCATAGTGCCGTGTAATCCGGTAGGGCTGCTTTTTAATATGCCTTCGTTCTCAAAATTAACGACATAAGTGTGTTGTTAAGTTCAAACGAAATCAACTTAAACTTGTACTACAACTACTTACTGCATGTACCTACATATATCCTGTAGCCTTTTCTGGTTTCTCATTCCCTACTCATAACAAAACAGTCTCGCCTCGCGACACTGTACAACAGCGTATACCTATACCTTACAGCTGCGTTTAGCATTTCCAATATGTATTCTCATAAATTATTCTCCGTTGGTTTGTTGAGCTTTGCCCTTAGGCATCTTCTAAATTCAGTTTTGAACTTGCATAAATATTTGAAATCAGAAATGTTATCCCTGTCGAAACAAATCTAAACTCTTGTATGCAAACAACAACAAAAAAAATGTATAGCAATGTTGGTGGTCTTGTAGCAGGATGACTTTACAAGCGACGAGGTGGATATGTAAAGTAACATACTGTGGTTTGGGGATGATGTAAACGTTTCTGAAAATCACAAGTGTAAGTTCCAACATGCAAATTCAAAAGCGCGGATGTAGAGTTCTCGAGAAAGTGTGTTAAACATGTTGTTAAACTTATGCACTCATATTAGATTTGAAATACGGCAATGCTGGCCGGATGAAGGATCGGATAGGATTTACGATAGTGAAAAAAAAAACTGACTCATTTCGTCCTAATTGCTTCAAATTTAATTTGTAAGCCCTGTAATACATCTGCGGACTCCCAACAATTAAAAGAGAGAATTACTCAAATGTAGTGTATGTAGCACCTTCGAAACCCATAAATTAGAAACGACAAATGCACAAATGATCCCATCATAAATTTTTAGTCCTAATGCCAACCATATGTCCATAACGAACTATGAACGTTCCCACACATCATATCCTTGTCCAGACAATGTCCACAAAGATATGATAATAAGACTCAAGTGGTTGATGAGAAACGCAAGTGGTTTTGATTTGTGCATCTTGTCGTGACAATTCAAAAGTGGCACGCGCAATAAATCCTTTACGTTATTGCCGTGTGAAATGAAATGGGTAAAAGAATTAAATATGCATTTTCATAGATTTTAAGTGGGTTTCTTGTATATACGTAACCCATGTAGAAATAAGAGAAATGTATGTATTTGAATTATTTAACGTAGATTTTAAGAGAAATAGAGTAAGTAGTTTTAAGAGATATTTGTGTATAAAAATAAGGACACAAAATAAAGAAAGTTAGTCTTAACACCAGATCGAGTGTTATTACTCCATTCCGCTTGCGCTCTCTGCGGATTTATAAAAATCACGGCAAGTACCTTAAAGGTATGTGGCCACATTATCTGCGGCTATGCCGCTTCTTAGGTTGAATTACTAAAAGTTATATTCCCTCAATAGATGGAACTCTGCGTCCAACACCCGACATCATTATATGGCAGGGATGAGATAGAAGTTTTTTTGAGCGATATATCTGATGAGAAATCCGTTTCCATCAAAGAAAAGCCAAAAAGATATAAGGGTACCAAAAATGATAATGAGACAAATAGTGATAATCCGCATTCGAAATACGTTTCGATTCTGGAGAAACTATTAAATTTCGCGAAAAAAGAGAACATAAGTACACTCTCATTATCATGTCATGATGTAATATTTGGGTCTATAGACAAAGAAAAGTTTAAAGAGATATTTAACAAGTTGCAACATAACAAAAAAACGCGTATGAAATTGAAAATTATAATATACAAGCCGCCCACAAGAATAATGAATAAGTTCGAACGAATGAAATTAATAGAAGAGTATCATAACTCTACACATGGAGGACATTTAGGAATTCGAAAAACATTGCTAAAATTGAAACAACGTTATTGTTGGAAAAATATGAGTAGTATGGTTAAATCACACATAATAAATTGCAAAACTTGTCTAACTAACAAACAAGTCAGGCATACAAAAGAAAAATTAGTAAAAACCGATACACCATCAACAAGCTTTGAAATTGTACAAATAGACACATTAGGACCTCTTAGAATTTCAAATGATTACAGATATATTCTTACTCTGCAATGTGAATTGACTAAATATGTAGTAGCATTTCCAATAGAAAATAAGGAAGCGAAAACTGTTGCTAAAGGTTTAGTTAATGAATTTATTTTAAAGTATGGTCATTTTAAGGTTCTAAAATCAGATTTAGGCACTGAGTTCACGAACAATTTAATGAAAGAAATATGCGAATTGTTGAAGATAAAACAGACTTTCTCAACACCATATCACCATCAAACTTTAGGAGTAGTTGAAAGAAACCACAGGGTACTCAACGAATACATGTGTTCTTTTGCGGACGATCAGCAGTGGGACAAATGGATTTCATATTATACTTTTGCATATAATACGACTCCTCATGTAGACACAAATTACACTCCATACGAATTAGTTTTTGGTAAACTTTCATATCTTCCAAATGACATAATTGAAACTAATGAGAAAATATACAATTTCGACAACTATGCCAATGAGTTAAAGTTTAGATTGAGAATGTCTTTAGAAAAAGCACGAAAGTTGATTGAAAATGCTAAATTAAAAAGAATTGCGAGTCAAAACTATGTAAACACTTTGAACATAAATATAGGAGATTCTGTATTGTTAAAAAACGAAAATAGAAAAAAACACCAACCACCCTACAAAGGCCCTTATAAAATAATAGATATAGATAATTGTAATGTAACAATTGATATAAATGGACTGCATAAAAATATTCATAAAAACCAACTTAAGCTATGTGATGTAACAGACCCTTAAGGATATTGAAACATTTCATGAACCAAATTTTTATACTCGTAATTCAACAAGTCCATATTCACAGTTCTGTATTTTTTGTGACTCGTATCAATATTTTCTAAAAAAAAAAAAAAAAAATATCGACACTCATCAAAAACGTTGAGGGTGTAGTGTATGTAGCACCTTCGAAACCCATAAATTAGAAACGACAAATGCACAAATGATCCCATCATAAATTTTTAGTCCTAATGCCAACCATATGTCCATAACGAACTATGAACGTTCCCACACATCATATCCTTGTCCAGACAATGTCCACAAAGATATGATGTAAGACTCAAGTGGTTGATGAGAAACGCAAGTGGTTTTGATTTGTGCATCTTGTCGTGACAATTCAAAAGTGGCACGCGCAATAAATCCTTTACGTTATTGCCGTGTGAAATGAAATGGGTAAAAGAATTAAATATGCATTTTCATAGATTTTAAGTGGGTTTCTTGTATATACGTAACCCATGTAGAAATAAGAGAAATGTATGTATTTGAATTATTTAACGTAGATTTTAAGAGAAATAGAGTAAGTAGTTTTAAGAGATATTTGTGTATAAAAATAAGGACACAAAATAAAGAAAGTTAGTCTTAACACCAGATCGAGTGTTATTACTCCATTCCGCTTGCGCTCTCTGCGGATTTATAAAAATCACGGCAAGTACCTTAAAGGTATGTGGCCACATTATCTGCGGCTATGCCGCTTCTTAGGTTGAATTACTAAAAGTTATATTCCCTCAATAGATGGAACTCTGCGTCCAACACCCGACATCATTATACAAACATGACTACTAAATAAACAACAAATCAATTTTCGATTTGTACCTATTCCAAATGAGTTAAAATGTTCCCGTCATATAAAAGGCTTCCGACATCCCTTCGTACCTTACCTAGCATATGGAATTCCCTAAACTGATTGACAAACTGCGGCCACTGGACGTTTTTAGCCTATACGAGACAGGGCAAACTCTAAAGCTGAATGGGATCCTTTGTATAGGTATGCTCTCGTTTCACTCGGTTGACAATGATTAACTCCTAGTCTATGTCACCCTGACGGTCAATTTGTTGTTGTTGCTGTTGTTGTCATGGTCGCCTTGTAAAACAACGCCCAGACAAAAGCAAATATGCATCGCAAATAGCCGTACATTGCACAATTAATCAAGTCCACGAAGCGATAAATGCCGCACTAACGGCGAACAAGTGTTTTGCATAAGTTCTCCTTCGTCCGGTCTGAATAGTATGGGTGAATAATGTGACGGCTTGTTGTCGATGGGATGGGGTGGGCAGCTATAGTCTATTGTGGAGTGGAAAGGAGCCAGAAACCTATGGCTTTGTAAAGAAAAGGGTAAGGGTTTTATGAATTTTAAACATGGAAAAATATCATTAATCATAATGATGTTCGCTGATATGAGAATTAAGAGATGTCTGTCTGAGATGAATTGTCTTACACACTGGCCAAAAACTATTTGGATATATTCCACCATTTTAATTGAAAATTTATTATTTACTGTAAATTCTTGTTTAATTTCATTATTTTATGGCTTAAATTCATAGGAACATCGTTGTTGGGAATCTAAACTCTCGAAAATCGTATTTCACAACTATAGCTTCCGACTGATTTCGATAAGGATAGGTACACAATGCCGTTCAATTTTCGCGTCCCTCTTATATACATTATTATCCTTTTGCTAATTAGGTCATTATTCGTGAAATATACATATAATTACAGGTTATCACCTCATTCAGTTTTATTCTTCCATGTCTACTTGTATCGCTCCATGGCATGGCGTCGCGTCTCTCGTCCCTACGATATAGGTACATCACCGATTCTGTTGGTAATGTTTCAGTCTATTCTAGTAAACTCATTCTAGTAAGTCGTTAGCCATAATAATTCAAAATTTATATGACTTGCCATTCGTTATCAAGTGGGTATTTGCATGACATGAATTGACAACTACTATACAAAGTCTTAACAATTTTCGAGGATATGTGCTAACAATATTCAAAGTAAGCATAGATAATAACCTATAGCTTTCCTGAATGTTGATGTACAATGTTAATGAATCTCATAATTTAAACCTATAGTAAAAGATTTCCTCTATTTAGTGTACCTATCTCCGAATGGTTAATTACCTTTTATAGTTTCGTATCTTTTGCATGCAAAATACGATTAAACTAGACAAAATTTCGAGGGCAGAAACACAATTATAGTAACCACCCTAAAAAGTTAGTATGACAAATTGCTATCCTGATCAACATCAGTATTCCACGATATGAATGTTACCTGCACTTAAAAACCCCAACTACCTTGTCGACTCGATTAAAGTCAATAACTCGGATGAGAGTGCCATTAGCACTTTATCCAATTACCCTTCTTATCAAGAAGTCGGAAGAAATCGATTCAATAAACGACAACGAACGAAGACTATTACCGCTATGCTATATCCCTACGTGCACACAAAGAAATTTTCAATCTTTTTTGGATTACATAAAAGTCCGATCCAAAATTGTATTAAAATTCAATATGGGCTGTTTATTAAAAAATATAATTAAATAAAATATTGAATTCTAATCGTAAAAGTATTAAAAAATGTAATACACGCAGATTAGATTTTAATACAGCATATGCTTAACTTTTAATATTGAAAGGGATAAATATTAACCTAATTATGAATTGAATTGCAATCCGCCACTGGAATTAATTGCAATAGGCAGATTATTGTTTATTAAGGTTGTCTAGGAATGCTTTTTAATCTTTTTTCAGTTTCGTTTTTATTCTGTTTTTTATTGCAGTACAGTACCTAGATAAAATTAATATCTACTGGCAAAATAAAAGTCGTGTTTTCTTAATGTCATGATGAAAATATGATGTTTATTTAAACATATAGATGAAATATAAGTATACATATTAAATTAAACTTAAATAAATTGCTTTCTCCTTACAAACATAATAAATTTCAAATATATAAAATTCGTTGATATGTGATTAGCAGCCAGATTCGGAGTATCGGAATTCCGGACCTCTTGTGGTAATTGCAACGAAACATATGTCACTCATGAAACAAGCCAACGGCAAAATTTTCTGAAAAAAAGAAGAACAAATACAATTTATGATATATAAATACTCGTACAAGCCTGGATAAAAATTAACGCGAACAAATTTACTACTCTCTTACCTTTATTGTTGTCAATTTCGAAAAAGCGACTTGTCGTTGATTTTCACCTGGAGGCGTCTGGACTAGTGGATAAATTGAAATGTTTCAACCTGAAGTCAGCGGAAAATCGGATCCTTGGTTTGATCTGGAATCAACTGACTGGCGTTTCCTGGACGCAAACGTATACATAAAAGGAGGAAATAGCATGAAATACATTTGTTAAAAAAAAGAAAAGTGAATTCTAATGCCGGATACTTACTTGATAAACGGATTCGTGATTCCTGATAGGTGTAACATTTTTTCTCATCACCTCACACACGTGATATTTACCAACTTGCGAAATACTGAAAATGGTTACAATAATTTTGCATCAGCGATCTCAGACAATATTGAGTTTAAATCCATTTCATATTATAGTATAATATCGCCTTTATTGATTTATCTGTAAACCAACCTTTAAAGAGTCAAATAAATGGTACAAAAGAGACATCATTTTTATAATATAATAATTTAAATATTAAATTCAAATGCAAAATGCATTATATTTGGACTTTTAAATTAGCTTTGTATTAAATCCCAATATTAAAAGGGATTGATTGGTATTTAGCCTTGACATTCCAGAACGGGGATACATAGCTGTATTTTGTTTAATCCATTTTGGATTAACAATGAAACCTCAGAATTAAAATGCAAGACAGAATGTATTAAATTTTAATACAAGAGCCACAAGTAATCACACTCGTATTATATTTTAATTCCATAAAATTAAAATTTAAAATAATATTTGGGTAGGTTTATATTTAAATATCAGAAAGTTTAAAATATCGTGTAATACCTTCCCTTGGATTAAAAATTAGTACCAAATTTTTCTGTGTGTGGTGACTAGAACTGTACAGGTTTAGGATAGGCAACAATCATTCACCTAACTTCACCCTCCTGAATGTCTATGTTGGATAATGGATATACGCATAGAAGCAAACAGAAAATTGAAAATTACTGTTTGCATTGCTTAATGAAATTATCCTGAATAAGTTGTGTGCATCAACTCTTTAGGACTGTACATACGTATGTATCGTTTGCTCCATTTATCTGGAGCCGGAAAAGTGGAAATCCGGTGCAGATAAAGCCCGACGCCGACATCTACTAAGGCAATCAATATTTTTTTATATTTAAAGGTTTGAAAGGTTTTTTTAAAGTATTAAAGTTCAATGAAGCATTAAGTATAAAAAAATACCGGCGTACAGAGGGCTGCGCCCGCAATACGAGGGTTTTTTAGAATTTTAATGCATAATGAATATTTTTTGTACATATGTTTTATAAGCAATAAATAAGTATTGTGCCCAACATTTAATGAAATGCTTCCTGTAAATCTATTTTTGGAATGGTCTAAATAAACACGTTCCAGAATGAAAGGCGCTAGCCTTTCATTCTGTTGCACCTCTAATTAGACCAATCCAAAAATAGATTTACTATTTACCCAGTTTGTATAAAAGTACTCCAAGGCAAATCTAAAGGCATTTTTCGATTTAAGATTTCTGATGGCCTTTGACCAAAAAGAAACTCAGGCAAACGAAAGGATGGCTTGGCTTTATATATGAACTGAATTATTAGCTGTAAATCTACTGTTACTGTTTTTTAATCAAGGAAAAGCAACCTTATATAAAATGATTCCATTGTGTTTCCTGTCATAAGAGCCAACGCAAGCTTTCCTATGAGTATTGAACAAGTATACTTTTGCAGCTATTCAGGGACACCCTGTTAACTTGGTTCTACTAACTTCAAAAATTTTTGTGGCAAACACTATTACCATTCTATGCATTTCCACCAAATATCATGTTCATTGTTTCATCAAGTTAAAAGATATACATTGAAGAAATGCTTAGGAGGCTTGCATTGTGCAAGGCCCTTACTGAATACTTATTTGGCTATATTTCCGGTTTGGATACAGTTATTCGAATAAAAATTCGTAGACATATTCTATATGTAATTTTCTAAAAACCCTTAGCAGAATTTTCATATTTGGTAACCTAAGAGGGGCTACACACGAACAAATTGAAATTTTAAACGCTAATAACTTTTTTACCGTTACTCAAAACTGGAAAATTTTAACTGATATGAGGTGTACTCGTTTAGATCTTTGATTTAAATACCCATACGTCAATCTCCGATAAAAACTAAAAAAGTCGACTTTTTTCAAATGTTCGGGACACCCTGTTGTCTTCTTCCTACCAACTTCTAAGGTATATGCGCCAAAGACTGTAACCATTCTACACATTCCTACCAAGTTTCATGACAATCGGTTGAGTCGTTCGCGAGTTATTTAGTGAACAGGCGGACAGACGGACGGACGGACGGACGGACAAAATCGATTTCATAAGGGTTTTTTGAAAAAAATGTTCTAAAAAACCCTAAAAATGTGTTCCTTTTTAAATTTTTCCCGCTAATTTATTTGTAATTTCGCACTTTATTCTCAATCGTATTGCTGGAAATTGGCCAACAAAATATTTCATCTGCAACGAACAAACCATAAAATGCAAATGGTTCACATCTTTCAGGATCTAAACACGAAAGAAAGTAATAAAGATGAATTATTTCAGATAACAGAAATAGCATTCTGAATGCGAATTTAAGGCTATGGAAAAACATGGTTGAAAATTATACTTCCAGCTGTTAAATGGAAGTAAGAAGTATTTAAGTATTTTACTGGCTAGGCTAGACGTCACTTTTTTTCTGGTGGCTGTAAGCGTAATACTTTGTATTTGGAAATAAAAATACCCTAATTCTACTAATAATAAGAGTAAATTTTTATACATTTAACAATAATTTTTAATAATGAAATCTGTTTTTTTTTTCTATAAATATGTAAAATAAAAAATATATCCATAATCTCTAATGATTTGGTTGCCAACGTCGCCAAGTTTTGCGGATCCGGTGGCGAAGAAGCTGTGCAGGGTTCTTATAGGAAACAATTTATTACCGATCCAGATCGAACATTGGATAAAAATTATCTACCCGAGAACAGATACAAAAAGTGTTATAAGATAGCGTCAATTCAACTAAAATTTGAACATTTACTGGGGTTTACATACACATGTTGCATCTTTACCCTTTTGAATTAATCTGTTAATTATTTGCATTGCTCATTTAATTTTTTAATTTTATTTACATTTCAACTTTTCCGAGCCATGTATGAGCACCATTCAAATAAAGCGACGAGTTTCTTGCTTTATGAATGAAATTGACGTTTTAATTAACGTGAATGTGCTCGCTTGTATTTTTTTTCGTATAGGCTGGGACGAACATCTTCTATTGTTGTTTACTTCAAGTTTTACTTTTAAATTTATTGAATTTGTTTTTATGATTATGTTCTTTATATATAAAATTCATCTGTGCATGTGTTCATTGATGGTTTCAGACTGTAATTTAGAATGGGTACATATTGTAGGTCGTAGGGCTGTCATAGAAACCCAATGTCCAAAATAGGTTTTTCTAAGAAAGAGTTTTCTTTGCAGATTAATGCTAACTAAAACTGCTAACTAACTTATATCGAACACACAAAACATACTCCAATCAATGGGGAGATTTTACCTTGCAAAAATTGGGGATGTCACAAATTTTTGATATGTTATAAAGACAAGTGGGGTAAGTTAAAATCCAAGTTTGCGTCACTTTCCCCCCTGTGCTCCCGCCGCTATCTTGAAAAAAAAACCATATAAAATCGGCTCTTTTATCAGGCTGCGGTATATAACTCCTTCGCAGTCCATTTGAGCACGAAATGTGCCGAGACAATCTTGTAGAGCACTAAATTTCCTATAAATTTCATCTAACAAGTTTTACTATACAATCAAAAATTGACAGAGTTATAGCGCAAAGAGTATGCTAAGAGTTCCAAAAATCATTACCAACAAATTTCAAAACATACCTGGAAAACTCTTTACTAAAATGCAGAGGAGGCTATGAGTTATTGGTACATACGAGTACATACATAATGTATGTATGTATATACAATGCGTTTTTGTGAATTTGAAATTGGCATGATTTTTTGATATTTTCTCCATTTTCTTGGCGCTATAACTCTGTTAATTTTGATTGTAGAGTACAACATCTTAAATTATGTTTGTAGGAAATTTTGTCCTCTACAAAATTGTCTCGGCAGATTTTCTGCTCAAATGGACTGTGAAGAAGTTACAGTCTAAAAACTGATGAAAGGGTCGATTTTAGATTTTTTTCAAGATAGCGGCGGGAGCACAGGAGGGGGGGGGGTAGTGACGCAAACTTGGATTTTGACTTACCCCACCTGTCTTTATTACATATCAAAATTTTGAGACATCTCCAATTTTTGCACGCTAACCCTTATTATTTCGTCTCTATTGATTGGAGTAACATGTCATGGAATGAATAAGAATCGAAAAATTGAATCATGCAGCTACTCTATCGAAAATATGTACATTCTTTCTAAAAAAATCCTTTCTTCATGAGCCCCTCTTAAAAAATCGAAACATGAGGTTATGAGCTGCAATGCAATAGAAACATTTTATTAAAAATCCCATTCTTTATGGACCCTAAAATAAATACCACATAAATACAGGAATACCCCGATATAATTCGCTTCGATTTAAGTTGCTTCGCGCTTAAATCATTGAATAATTCTCACCTTACAACTCGATTTATGACAATTTTGCTTTGCACTTACATCATTTTTCGTGATTTGGTTTTTTTTAAGGGAAAGTTTTGCCATTATTAAAATTATGTTGGTGAAAAAATGACATCCGTTGGAAAAAGATTTATTACATTACAGATCAGATCTTTCGATAGAACGACTCGTATCGTTAGTCGAAAAGTGTACGCATGAAGCTGTTACAGGTAAATGACTATTTTTCACTGTGGAAACGCTATTCAACTGGTCGATCAATCGTAATTTACATAGTTTTGTTATCATTATCAAATGTGGATTAATGATCTTTAAATTGTTTTATCTGTAAACTACTAGCGCATATCGAACCCTTGGCAAAAGACAAGAAAGAATTGGAGCGACCGCCCGTTTCGACCTCATTAGCGACGGCCCTGCTCCCCAAACTTATTGGTGCTGCGACTGCGACCTCCTTCCTTATACTAAATAAATAAATAACAGGCGTGACAATCCAACATTGGACTAAGGCCGCAGGATGTGTTAGTAACATCCTATTTCCAAAAGAAAAACGAGACCGAGTTCTAATCGTGCGAATAGCACGATGAGTGTATACCCTATACCCATGTACAGACCTAGAAGGCACGCAAAACCCAAAAATTTTATTTCATCTTTTTTGTAGGGGAAGGAGGGGTAGATGTTTTTCGCGACATTCTAGCAAAAGATATGGCTGAATATAACTTTGTAGGGGAGGTAGGGGTAGGGGTAGTCGGACGTTCTCCACTTTCCAACAACTTCAAGCATATGTCACATTAGGCATTCATGAAAATTTCAGGTCAGGCTGAAATGTTGTATACAATTTTCTTTGAAGTCCACATTGTATATATGTTGGCACGAATGGAACGGGACATCCAAAATTCGAAATTAAGTTCTTCGAAGAAACACATTTTTCTTAATGAACGAATCTTAACCAAAATTTATCCAAGCATGTTCCTAGTAAAGACTCAACACAAATCCAGGAACAGATGGAATCGGAACACTACGTCATAGGGCTGTCAAATAAGCAAACCCCCAAAATTAGGTTTCTGTAAGGAAAACTTTCCTCTTTATGAACCAATCTTAACCAAACTTCATCCAAGCATGTTCCAAGTTAAACCTCAACAGAAATCCAGGAACAGATAAATTCGGAATACTACGTCGTAGGAAAAGGAAATGAACCTCATTTTTCATGCAAATGTAAATACTATGGCTTATGATTTTATTAAAAATTAAGCGGAAAGTATCATGGAAGTTCTGGCATTTCCTAGGAAGCGCACTAGACGAAAAAGACCATTATTGTATTACTTAATTTTAAGTCATAGTTTAGGGAGCGAATGCTACACTGAAACGCATACCACATGCGTGCATTACAATGTCTAAGCCCGTAATCGATTATTAAGGCTACGGAAATGGCTATGTTAAGGTTATTAAATGTATCGTTCAATTTAATAATTAATATAAATTTGGTCGTTTGGTATTAATTCTTATAAACAGACAGGTAACACATAAGTATGTACACACTATTATTATATAGTTAAGAACAAAATCCATATAAAGCCATCGAACCGACAATAAATAATTTAGTTCTATCAAGCGGAATAATCCTATCAGAAAATATGTTGTATGTATACGTTCATACAGGGTGCGTCAGAGAAACTTACTTTCTTGAAAAAAACTCCCGAGCGGTGAGTTGGGCGGGAAGGGGTAGGAGGGGCGCATCTGGGAAGTCCCCAAGTTTGTTTCCCATTCTAGTCAGTTGCCATCATGCTCTGGTCTAGAGAGCAGCGGACCTTCACCAGGGCCGGATTTACCGTCTGTAGCGCCCCTGGGCAGTAGTCGACTTGCCGCCCTTCGTCACTAGTTTAAGCTGAAAATAGATCAGTCGCATTCATGGGAGGTGTACAATTTTGTTTAACGTACGTTGGTTTCCGGCGTTTCTGGAAGTAGCAGAAATTCAGGTAAAATTACAGATAATTTAATTCTTATTATTTGAATTGAACTTCTAATCAATGCTAATGTTCAGAAGTATATATATGCTCATGGAGGAGCGGATAGTCCTTGGGGTCCGTTCTTCCGCTACAGCCCACTAAATTGATTGCTTTCAGTACGGGATGAGTTTCCCTAATGTTTAGTGAAATTGAAGTCAATCGAAAGGTCTCGACTCGCAAATAATGGATATTAAGTCCTTTTTCTCTTAGTCCCAACCATCCTCCAGCTGCAGCCCCATAAATATCCGTTTTGAATACTTAATGAAACCAGCCCGAAATTGAAATTGAGAAGAGGGTGGGATATGCTATACTAGGAAAAAGAAAGGGGATCCACGGAACAGATCCGTTTATTGGTGGTCAAGGTGGTCAAGACCTTTCGTTATAATAGGGTAGAATTAAGAAAAAAGTAAAAGTGTCCTGTGTTCTTGGTTCCGAGTGTATGTTACTTCTCCCACGCTCTGTGGCTCACTTGGCTAAGTCGCACTCTACGATGCTAGTAATCTACAGGTCCGGAGATCGAATCTCGGCGTGGTCCAGGAAATATATAGTGCTTGCAACATTATATACACTCCTCTATATGCAATGTAAAGCCCCTTCCAGACCAAGAAATTATGAAAGGAAAAACTCTAAAATGAAATATGAGGCCAGGCATTTCGTTGCAGATTTCCAAAAAAATTGTGTTCTTGGATCTTCACCAGTATTGTCGATAGTCTGTGCCGATTACAACATCTTTACCAGATTATTAGAAACCTCTCTGTGTACAAACAAGCGCACTGGTTTGAGATGATTAAACAAAAATTGTCACCGCCTGCTTCTTTAATAATTTTCACCGAGTTCTAAATATTTTTCACTGCAGACATTGCAAAAAAGCAAATCAACTAAAAAATTTTAATTTTTCAGTGATATTTAAGTTTTTGAGACTTTACGCTTCAAAAGAGGGTATAGATATCTAGACGAAAAGTTCATTTTACTTGTCTTGTTCATAACTAGTATGTAGCTTGCTGCACGTATTAAGGTAAAAAGTGGAAGGCACCGGTAAAACATATTTCTGTAGGAATTTTCGCAAAAATATATTTATCATTGCTGTACAAATATTTTATAGAAACGAAAATTGAACTAGATACAAGAGTAACATAAAGAACAGGCATCAGCCCAACTTCGGTTCGATTTTTGTTTGTGCCTATTAATTCAATTTTTATCTCGTGTAGTACCGCCAGCATTCATAAATTCCGCTCTGTTCGCGGTGGCAATTTCTTCCAATACCCTGCTCAACCCCCTGGAATTTACATTTATCCCTGTGCATCACTAGTGATACCCAGAACAATCCTTGGATAATCCAGATTCACGGTAATTTCACTCTTTCTGCACTGAACTTACCAACCTAGGAAGATCAAAATGAGAAACAAAAATGTAAGCCAAAATTATAGAAAACCATTCGCTCTGACGGTATTCTTCAGAGCGATGATTGTGGAATCTAATGATGGTACTAGGACTTGAAAATGCGCAAAAATCACGAACAAATTTTCAGTAATATGGCTAGCCTTAGCCCCCTCCAGGACAAGATCCTGGTTGCGTACACTGCTCGAACTAGACTATAAACGGCTGAGTGAACGCACCATGCCCCACAAGGGGTTTGGGTACAAACAAGAAGAAGAAAAAGATAGTGGTGAACTGGCAGGCTGAAACCTACAGCGGCATTTTTAACGCCCCGTGCACAGATTAAAAAAAAATGTTCAGTGATCCTTTATTCCAATTTTAGAAGGGTGTGCAATTCATTAGCCAGCCTAATTGATACAATTTTAAAGTCGAGGATCAATTGATCAATCGTTGAATTGTAAAAATAAGGGAAAAGGTTGGTAGGGCGGCAGAACTCGAAGCGCCTACTGACATCAGATATGTTAGTCCGCCATACTGACCAACGGAACGACTTTTGCAGTGTTTTCTTTACTTTTTTCTAATTTATTTAAACTGCCTCCTACAATATCGAAATGTGTATATTTCACACAACATTAATTCAATGGATGAAAGCTTCACAAATATGCCGCCTTTAAAATTGGGGGAATATGGGAAATCCGGTCCTGAATGCATGATATCTCATCATAAGATAAGACAAAGTAGTATAGAAATAAAAGAGCCAAATAACATTTTCACTGCCAACTATGATATCTCCAATTCTCAATTTTTTCGAGTTATGAATACTAATATTTCCGCGAGAAAGCAAGTTTCAAAAATTTGCCGCCCCTTAAAATCTGCCGCCCTGGGCAGCTGCCCGGGTTACCCATATGGGAAATCCGGCCCTGACCTTCACCGTCGAGAGCTTCTTTCCTAACGGTCACTCACTGGGAACATGATCGATGAATTTTCTCTTCCAAGCCTCGAAGAAATGAACGTTAGAGACGTGTGGTTTCAGCAAGATGAAGCCACAGCACATACAGCACGAGGCTCAATGAATTTGTTGCGACAATATTTCCCCGACCGCCTCATCTCTCTCAGAGGCGATCTCCCATGGCCGGCACGCTCTCCGATTTGGCTCCATGCGATTTTTTTTATGGGGTTATTTGAAATCCCTGCTTTATGTTGATCGACCACGGACCATAGCTCCCCTCAAGAACAACATTCGCGACGCCATTGCCAACATACCGAGTGATATGCTGCAAAGAGTGGAGACGAACTTCGAAAATCGACTTAATCAGTGTATGCAAAATGGGGGTCGCCATTAAACCGATGTCTTTTTCAAGAATGTATGAAAAAAAGTCTGGGATAATGTAATCTCAAATAAAAAAAGAATTTAAACAATAACTGAAGAACTTTTGTTTTTATTGACCTTTCGAATAAGTAAGCACCCTGTATTTACTTGCGACTCATTCAATCGATGATCTCCCCCCGAAGGGTTTTGTATAGAATCCTGAATTGCATGTAAGTGTAGCTACAGAAACATGTATACATATTTCATACATACTTGCTTGATAATAATCCAAGCACGTTTCCTGATAAGCTTATACGTTTCGATACTTGAACACATACAAAAGAAAGCGAGAATAATATATCCAACTTTACGTATAAAATGCATTTGAAAATTTCAAAACGTTTTCCTTTTTCATCTTTCAAAAAGGAGATACACTTATGCATATGGAAAGTACCTCGATGCTTCAGATTTCTCATGAATTCAAAAGGAAATCATGACCATGAAATTGATAAAATAAATTTTGAGGATTCTGCTTTCGATTTTGATCGTTTTGATTTTGTTTTTTCATTTTTTTTATCAATTATTTTTGTTTGAACATTTTTTATAACACAGTAAAAGAGTTTTCATATGTTACCTTTCTGTCTTATTTGAAAAATATTTTTTTTTCGATTTATTACTACTATCTACAATTATTAGATTTTCCGCTTTTGATAATTTTGGTTTTATCATCAAGCAATTGAAACTTCTATGAATATTATACACTGCCTGTCAGTCATAACAATAGCTGCACCAAAAGACGAACTAATCCTTGGAAATTTAAAGAGAGCACAGTTATTCCACATACTATAAACAAAAGGGATACTTCAAAAACAAATAATTTCACAAAAAAGTTTCCTTCTATTTCAAACCGTTAATTCTCTATAAAGAAAAAACTAAATTTCCGGTCTGTCATAACTATAGCCGCATTTGGAATTATTAAAGCAAAAACTGATTAAAAAGTTTAGATTGAGGAAATTAATAACGGGAGAGATCCTTTTCGAATAAAATAGACTCTGAGAGATTGTTTTGTTTATGTTTCACGAAATCATTTCTTCAAGTTTTAAGCTTATTAGCTTGTTAGCATCGATAACCGCTGCTTTTACATACAAAACTCTCCGAACTTGTGTTTTTTTTTCTTACGGAATTTTACGTAATAATGTTTCTCGAAGGTTTTCTGTCTAATTTAGATCAATATGAGGTTCCTCTCCAACATTTGAAACATTACAACCAACTGTAAGTACTACGACTGCAATCTATTGCTTTAAAATCCGTTATGTGTTCTATCTACTGTATAAAATCGAAGCAGTTTATCGTCAGGACAATCCTATGAAGTTTTTCCTATGCTGGAAGTGACGAAATCAAGTATTTTATAGGTAGACTATCCTGTCCAATACATTTAATGCGCACTTGCCGGATTTTCATAGATCTCAATACAAATTTTGGACAGAGTTCCTTAATAATGTTAAGCAGGGTTGTTTATGTGTTTAAAAGTTGTAGTAACAACCTCTAATACAATAAAAACTTCTCTGGAATATCCTAACGATAAACTGTTTTCATTTTAATACACAAGACATGGCACATAACGGATCTTCTAACAAGAGATTGCATCATCTCTCGCCAATCATTGCACTTCAAAGAGGTTCCAATGTAACAAATGTTACGGAGGTCGCCCCTCCTTCGTCAAAATTAGACAGGAAATCTTTAGGAAACATTATTACGTGAAATTCATAAAATATATATACTTTCAAAGAGTTTTCGGAACATTACGCTATTAACTCTCACAAGAAGAATTTTCTTGTTCTTCTTATCGAGACTAGCGACACTTATCTGACCATCTCCCATATAGCTATTAACTCTCACAAGAAGAATTTTCTTGTTCTTCTTATCGAGACTAGCGACACTTATCTGACCATCCCCCATATAGCGGACATATAGCGGAAAATATCGGAAACACAAAAGTTCTCCTTATGAGAACGGATAGCAGAACAAGCCGAGTTTTCTATGTCAAACGGTTATCGATACTGAGAAGTCAATAAGCAAAAATCATGAAAAACCGTTATCATGATTCACTGAGAAATAAACAAAATAATTACTCAAAGTCGATTTTATTTAAATAGATTTTTCCCGTTATTAATTTCAATTTCGGCTCTTTAAACAGTTTTTACCATACTGATTCCAAGTGCGGCTATAGTTATGACGGACCGGAAATTAAGATTTTCCTTTATAGAAGAATAACGGTTTGAAATAAAAAGAATTTTTTTGTGGAATTCTCTATTCTCAGTACCGTATAGCCCCACGTGGGGCCATGGTGCGTTAAATCAGCCGTTTCTAGGCAATTTCGAGTCAACTTTACATTGCATATCATTTCGGATTGTATATAATGGTGCAAGCACTATATATTTCCTATCCGCACATGTACGGAAATTTTGGACCACGCCGAGATTCGATCTCCGGACCTCTAGATTACTAGCATCGTAGAGTGCGACTCAACCAAGTGAGCCACAGGGCGGGTTGTGGAATTATTTGTGTTTTTAATATCTCCTAAGTATATAATATGTGCGGAATACCTGTGCTCTCTTTCAATTTCCAAGGATCAGTCTGTCTAATGGTGCGGCTATTGTTATGACAGGCAGTGTATATACAGTGCTGGAAAAAAAAAAGTTGCTCAAGCCCTTTTTTAGCCATAAAAGACAGTTAATGATAAAAGTTGGTAGGTATTTTTTGTTATTTGATTTATTGTGTCAGTTGAAACAATATGAAGACAAATTTTTGCTAGAAAATAATTATATTTGTGATTCCGAGGGTGAAATTAGATAAAGTGGAAATAGGGATTTTTTTACCTATAAAAAGATTGTTTCGTAATAATAAAGTAAATTTTGTTTGGTGTGTTTTCATATTTTTATTGGTTCTTAAGACATAATAGTTTAACATTAATATTTGGTTGGACCACTTCTGGCGTCGATTACTGCCCCGCACCTCCGATCCATCAACTCCAATCAGTTTTTTCAGGTTTTTTCTGAGAATCGATTGCCAAGTGACTATTATTAACCTTTTAAAGGTCTGAATGGAGTCCGGGCGCTTCTTGGCCACTTCAAGTTTTATGCTGGACCCGTATTTTGGATGAGATTCAAGTCGGGGCTACACGGGAGCCAATCAAAAACGTCAACATTCCTTTCTTCGAAGTACCTCTTGACCTTTAAATATAAAAAAAAAAAATAAAAATTTTTTTTTTGTAATATTTTATGATATGGTTATTAAAGTTTTGACTTTTTTGTATTTAATACTTACTTCTTTAGCAGTGTGACATGGCGCATTATCCTGCTGGAACACAAATCTTCCGGTATCACCAAATAGCTTTTACACACAAGGCTCCAGCTCGCCTTATAGGACGTTTAGGTACACCGAAGCTGTTACTTTTGAATGAATAAAGCATATTCGGTCCGTCTTGTCTCCCGAAAAACAGCCCCACATTATAACTCCTTCTAACTTAACAGTTAGGGCCTCCATGTATTCATCGCTAAGCCTTTCCCGAGGATCCCGCTGAACTAGAATTCTCCCGGCGCCTAATTAAAGCTTAAATTTGGACTCGTCTGAAAAACTGGCCATCCCATATCTCCTGAGTCCATTAAATGTGCTTCTCAGCCTACCGTAAACGTTTTCGCTTGACTTTTAATTGAAATTCTGGTTTATGCACAGGTTCAAGCGCAAGTAATCTAGCTTTTACAAGCCTATTACTTACCATCCTCGCCGAAATTCGACTCCTAGTTGCTCAAACTAGATTATTCCTAATGTCCGACGATGTCTTAAATCGATTTCGACAGCTTAGTAAAATGATGAAGCGATTCTCCGAAGGTGCAGTTTTCTTAGGTCGTCCGGAGCCTTTTTTCGGTTTAGAGGTGCCCCCCTCCCCCCAAAATGTTACAATGCCATGCCACAATGCGTTGAGGAATATCCATCCTTTGACCTATTAAACGAGTGATTAGATTTTCTTTCGCCAAAACCAAAATATTACTCTATAGTACTGAACTAACGTGTCTCATTTTTCCATTAAATTCAGCCTCTTTGTGAAAACCCCCTAATTTCACCGAGTGAATCAACCTCATTCATAAAATTCAAACTATTAATAGACCGTTTATATGTCCTTTGTTTTTATATGGCCCACTGAAAAGTTGTAGTTCCAATAACTTTTAAGAATATTAGGTAAACTGGCCATTAAAAGGCTTGAGCAACTTTTTTCTTCCAGCACTGTATATGTAATATGGTTAACAAAAATCAAGCATAAACTAAGCCACAATAGTCCTCAAATCACAACACATTTTCCCCACCTAAAGCGTTTCTGAACACGTAACAGTTTCGTGACTAGAACTCTAAATGGCCATACTAAAACACGGCAATGGGCGTCCTCGTAATGGATTTTAAGTGTGAAAGTCCTAATTAAAACGTTCAATTTTCCTCTCTTCATAATCATTACCACAACCATTAACTTGATACCGCATTTAAGCATTTGTAGAACATATCCTTCATGCAGAAAACGGAAAGGATCCCGTGTATAAATGTTTCGAAAAGGAAATAATAAGCTTATCGAAAGTAATTATAAACGTTAAGTAGATTCTTGGTTAATTGAATTCTGCTTGAATTAAAAGGGAAAGGTTAGTGATGATGTGGCTCTGTAGAGATGAAATTTACGAGAAATCGGCAATTGTTTCTGAAGTGATGTTACGCGAAAGTGACAAAATCCAGTAGCAGCGTATACGTTTGATTTGAAAGGCACTTGGAACTGTAAATGATGCAAAAATTCCGAATATATTTTAGCAGTTATTATAAGTTTGGGCTTGCATGATGTGCGACAAGCTGGGTAAAAAAGTGGGCGGAGGAAATAGCAAATGGAATGAGGGCTAGTCCGTCTCGTTCCATAGATAAATCCAATAAATAGGGCATAGCTTTATATCTACAACAATGTTTTACGAGTATGCCCGCAATTTGGCTTACTTTTATTATCAATCCAAGGTCGACATTGTAACTACGAATATTCTTTTATGAATTCATATTTTACTCGACTGTCGACTCACACATTCGTATTATAACTCTTCCTATATGAACGTTTTCCTCATAATAGCAGAACTGTCTCGATTCATATTCTGGATACTAGAACTACCCCGCATTCTACCTTTATTTTCTGACGTCATCCACTGCGGGGTCCCTAGAACTCTGCGCATTACCTATTTCCCTCCCTAGAATCAAAACACTTTCACTTTTGCCGACATCGACATTGCCATTTTTCCCAACAACAAAACACACGTGCTGTGTGTATCACATCACATGTATTTAAGCCATCAAAAGCTTTCCGTGCACAGTCAAGTTGTGGACGGATTATTATTATCCTTTCGGGGCTTATATAGGTACTTAAGGCCTGGGATATTATCTTTTCCGCTACGGTACAGTTAAATGTATTTTCACGTATCCTACGGAGATTCATTACCGAACACAAACGACAAAAAGTTTTTGTGCGTAAACTTGTCATTGTCGTTCGTCGACCGCAAAAGTCAAATTTTCCAGTGGCAAATGGTGTAGTAAAATTATTCAAGCGAAAGGAGTTGAAGTCGTAAAAGTTTTTGCGCTAGAAAAGCGAGCAAAACATTATTATTAGCCTAGTCTTCAGGAAGCTGTTGTAAGAGAGGATTGTTTTGGGGTGCCCTTTGTCGTTGCGATTTTGTCGTTTCAAAGGCGCAGGATAGAAATGAAAATGAATTGTATTTAGGTAGTGAATTATGGCAATTACCGCTAATATATGTGTGGTACATATTCCCATTAGGATCTTAATTAATTTTTACCATGGGGACGAGACATAAAACTCAATAATTTTGATATATAGAACGTGAGTATTTTACGGAAAATGTTTTTATTTTAATAAACCAGTTTTCCGGAAAAGTGTTCCACTGTATATGTGATATAATTTTGTAATCTTTGTAAATTTTTACCAATGTGATTAAGTCAGATGGAAGATCTTAACAACATATGTCGCTACCTTTTAAAATATCTTATGCGCGATAATTCTTTTACAACGACGTTGACACCCTAATTCAGACCATTCCAGATACCGAATTGGTGTTCTTGGGAGGAGATTTAAATGGCCATGTGGGTGAATCAAATTATGATTACGAGGATTGCCATGGTGGAAAGGGTAGCCCTTCAACGGTCAGAAATGACGAAGGTGAAGCTATTCTGACCATGTGCAGATCACATGGTTTGGTCATCCTAAATACATGGTTTGTGAAAAACGAGAGACACCTAATCACCTACAGTAGTGGACACGGAGATAGGAAACACGAAACGCAGATCGATTACCACCTCTGTTTCGATTTTATGAGAAGGTGGGTAAGAGACTGCAAGGTGATCTTGGGTGAATCTGTCGTCAGCCAACATCGTTTGCTCCTGTCAGAATTTATTTTGAAAGCAGGAGGAGCAAGAAATAGAAGAACTCCCAAGCCTGTCGAAAAAATCAAGTGGCACAATCTCACAAACGACAACTTTGAACCTGTAGTAACTCCATTCATTGATAAAATGACGGAGTGGTTTCAAAACAACATAAACTGCACCGAGCACAGTCCAACACAAATGTGGAATAGTTTCGCTGAAATGTCAGTAGGTGAGGCGGAAAAGGCACTTGGAGTTTCGAAAGGTCCACTCCACACGAAGAAAGAAACATGGTGGTGGAACACCGAAACTAAGGAAGCAGTGCAAGCCAAATCGAACGCATTTAAGGCATGGACGAATTGTGAGTCAAGCAGTGAAGCCGAACGGGTTCAACTTCGCGAAAATTATATGCAATGCCGGAAGAAAGTAAAGCGCTTGGTAGCTCAAGCAAAGGCGAAGGCAGCTGAGAAGTTCTACCAAGAATTAGAAACTCAGACTGCGACCGAAGGACCGTCTTTGTGCGAGAGACCTAAGCACGACGCCAGGATATTTAGGGTCGCAGCCCAAAGGAGAAGGAACGCTCGGGAAATACAGGCGCCAAAGTACGTGGAGGACTCGCAAGGAATGTTGCTGATTGACGATACGGCAATTTGTAGCAGGATGCGAGAGTATTTTGACGAACTTCTAAATGAAGAATTTCCTCGAGCAGCTTTTCAAGATGTTGAGCCGAATACCACAAACATTGAAGATATCTCAGAGGAAGAGGTGATGGAGGCAATGCATCAGATGAAACGCGGAAAGGCAGTCGGCCCGGACAAAATCCCCGCGGAATTTTGGTTGAAAATGGAAAATGTCGGGCTTAGTTGGCTCACAGTTCTCTTCAACAAAATCAAAGGTGGGCAACCGATGCCTGATGCTTTCAGGGAAAGTTTTCTTCTTCCTTTCTATAAGAACAAGGGAGACTCACGCAAACTCAACAACTATAGGGCTATAAAGTTAACACCTCATACACTGAAGATCTACGAGCGAGTTGTCTGCAACCGATTGAGAAAGATTGTGCGGTTGAATGACAATCAATGCGGCTTTGTTGAAGGTCGATCTACAGTCGATGTGATTCAGTGCATTCGTATTGCAATGGAAAAGTATAGAGCAGCACGAAAGGACTTGTACTTTGTGTTCATCGATTTGGAGAAGGCATTCGATAGAGTACCTCGTGATCTGATATGGTTGGCCTTGAGAGCACTTAATGTCCCCGAGGCATACGTCAGGATGATACGAGACATGTATGATGGAGCTACGACTAAGGTTAGATGCACAGCCGGTGAATCAGAAGAATTTCCGGTGAATGTCGGAGTACACCAGGGCAGTGTATTGAGTCCGTTGCTCTTCAACATCATCATGTGCTACTTATTAACACGTGTCTCCGACGGCCTAGAAATATCTCTTCTTTTTGCTGATGATATAGTCCTCAGTAGCCCAAACATCGTTGCCTTGCAAGCCGCGCTTACAAAATGGTGTGACATTCTGGAGGAGCATGGACTGAGGGTAAGTATAACAAAGACTGAGTTCTTATGCTGCCAATTCTCAGACCCAAATGCACCGATACCAGAAATGTACGTGAAAGGAGAGCAGCTTAAGTCTTGTACCAAGTTCAAGTACCTTGGCTCGATGGTGAACAGCGGAGCTACATGCGATGATGACATCAAACATCGCACAAAGGTTGGGTGGATGAGGTGGCGAGAAAACTCTGGAGTTTTCTGCGATAAGAAAATGCCACTGAAGCTAAAGGGCAAGTTGTACAAAACGGTTGTACGTCCCGCACTCATGTATGGATCAGAATGCTGGACCATGTATGAAGGTTACGCGAAAGAAATGACAGCGACTGAAATGAAAATGTTACGCATGTCAGTTGGTGTAACCAAAAGGGACCACATCAAGAGTAGCTACATCCGAGGCAGCTTGTCCATAGACCAACCAATCACCGAAAAGCTCGAAGACCGACGAATGGATTGGTATTGCCATGTTCAAAGGCGTCCGCCTGAGAACCCCGCAAAGAGAGCGATATCAATGGAAGTTCCACTTGATGGACCCAAGGCCAGAGGCAGACCAAAGAACACCTGGATGTGTCAAATGAAAAAGCAACAACAACGCATTGGTCTCGGCGATGACACGATCCAAGATAGAGCTGCCTGTAGAAATATGCTGAGAAATTATCGCCAAAACGGGCGATGTGCCTACACCGCAGGTCGAGCAACGCGGAACCATGGAGCGGTATAAAGAACGAGGCAAGGAAGAAGAAGAAGAAGATTAATCATTCTTTTGGTTCAAAATAGGACAGGATAGCATAAGCTTCTATACAAATTCTCACTCTGATAAATCCAGAAAAGCTCAGAATAAATGGAAAGTTATGGCGTTCTGTTCTGTCCACTTTTGAGTCATGTCTAGTATATAATCATTACACAGGTTTACAATTAGGGTTTTTTTTGCAAATTAGGGGACAGGGTAGCTGATCCAGATCCACCAAAAATATCAAATAGCAGCCATGTAAAATTTTAAATTTGCACATAGGCAATGCAAATTATTTCAAAATATTGATTTAATATTAAAGGCGTGTTTCCACTTTTCAAACCCTTGGAATTAATTGAATGTTGAATTCGACATAAAAGTAATACGTCAGAGGAGCATATTACACTATAAACGAAGTGATAAACTATTTTATTAATTAAGTTTTAAAATATCGTTGACGTAAATATTGCCACATCGAGCGAAGTTCGTAGCCGAGTTGAAGCTATGGCGAAGGTGAAAAAAATTTAAGTTTTTTTTTTATACCCTTATTAACTTTGTCATGAAGTTTGTAACGCATTGAAGGAAGAATCTCCGACCATATAAAAACTATACATATATGATCAGCATGACTTGGGGAGTCTATTGGGCGATGTCCGTCTGTCTGTCTGTTGCGACGCGTTTTACTCGCCCAATTTAAAAGCTATGAAGGCAGTTTGTATGTTTGAATCGGTAAAATCGGACAAGGGGGTCATGGAATGAAATAATGTGTCTTTATCAAAGCAACTTAAAAGTTCAAAACAAATGGAATCGTACTATGGGGCCATGCTCCCGCATCCCCCAATAAAATTTTCTGAGTAAATATTTTTATTTGCCCACTTATTCCAAACAAACCCCACACAAATATTGTTTTGCCGACGCAACGAAACTTTTGTGAAGACAGAAGGAAAAGAATAGGGCAGGGATTAAATACAAGTCGTAGGTACCCCCGAAAAACTTTTAGCCCGAGGGGAGCGAAGGGTATCCAAATTTTGGCCGCGCCCGAATTTAGCCTCGGTCTCGTTTCTTCTTTCTAATGAATGTTTTAATTACAGACAATTTTCGGGAAAACCTGAGCTACCTGGAAATTTCATCGATGCCATCAACATGTGCGATTCTAGATTATTTCCAAGTTCAGTCGAACTTCCCTAAACGGACACTTCCAATAACCGGACATTTCTCAAAAACGGACACTTTAATTTTCCCCAACGCTTTTCCACATATTTTACTAGAAAAACAACTTTTAACAAGCGGACACTCTCATAACCGGACACGGACAGTAATTTTATACCCTTTCTGAATTAGCAAGTCTCTAATAAACGGACAGTTTCACAAATAAAATTCCAAATTCTTACATTACAGAATTATATTTCGAGCAAAGAATTTTGAAATTACCGGAAAATGTTTTTTTTACATAAAGTAAGATTTAATTTCCGGAAATCTTTTTTATCTCTCCGTGCAGGTGTTCGAACCTTTTCTTAGAAAATGACGAGTCCAATTTATATGGCGACATTTAATCGTGCAATTTTCTTTTGTTTTAAAATAAGTGTAAAAAAACGTAACCTATTGAAGAAATTGTGCAAGTCATATTAGTATTCACAGAAAAAATTGTTTCCGACTTGCAAAAAAAAATCTTTCGAAAACTGAAGTCCCCAAAATAGTGAAAAAGTGGGTTCATTCCCATTTTCATGAATAAAAATTATTCGCGAACCCGCAGACACTAGAATTACCTTTGTGAAATATTCTCATAAGCGGACACTTCCAATAGACGGACAAAATCTCATTCCCCAATGGTGTCCGCTTATGGGAAGTTCGACTGTATACATCAATTCTTGAGGATCGGAGCGACGCTGCCTGTTTCTGTAGCAACCACCGAAAGATCATTTTCCTCTCCACGGAGACTAAAAACGTTTTTGCGAAATAAAAGCTGTCAGGATAGACTAACTGGATTGGCATTACTCAACATACATAGGGATATTGAAGTAACGTGTGAAGACATATTGAACACAATAAATTTGAAATATATCCCCTTGTTAAGTTTATTTATAAATATATTGTCCTAAGCGATTGCCTACAAGGTCGGTATGGCCCGGTATCCGGCATAGAGTAAAGTTGAAGAAGCGACCCATCTAAGTAATGCGCGGCAATTCTCAATAGTTCTTGATGTGGTTAGCACTGAATCAAGTGATCGGTAGATAATGGTGACTAACGGTAGATAATGGTGTGAAATAAAATTATTTAAAAAACTCCGTCCAAAATGCAGGTTTCTAAAATCACGTTTAGCGGAAAAACCTGACGTGATGGAGAGAAACAGATTTAGGCTTCGAGTTCAGTACGGAAAAATGCATAAGGATCACCTATTAGAGTCAAATAAATGTTCAAAAAGTTATTTTTGTAGACCCTGTACCTGTGTTATTATAAGATCTCGTCGGTAAGGATTTTTACCAACTGAAATAAACACTACGAAATTTCAACAACATGTAGAGATATTTTTATTTTTAACTGCTGACTGGAATACCTTACTCGTTAATTTGTTAACATTTTTCTTATCTAATTTAATAAACTACAAACTACACTTATTGCACATAATAATTGAACAGTGTACACAATGTTTGCTAATAAGGAACCACAGTTTGTATACATACTTGCAAAAAGGCTGGACAGTGGTAAAATGTGAAAAACTTGTGAATTTTTACAATAAATCGGCAAAAGTTATTTTTAGTTTGGATAATAAATTATAAGATAATAATCCATATTTGAGCTTGCGTGTAATTTCTTGAGATTTTGCTTAATTAAACTACATATCTTTAGAATTCGGCAGGTTCATATTCGTAATTTATTTACAATAAATAAGATTAGGTTCTTTTTTGTATTTATCTGTCTATGTCTTGATTCGATCCTTGAAATATTCGACTATAACAACGTATTTTTGAATAGACGCAACTTGCAAGGCAGTCAAACCATCTTGATTTTTTAGAAATATATCACTTCCCGCAGCCACCAGTTGCTTAACAACAGCCAAATGGCCAAACATGGCTGCAGCATGCAATGCTGATTCTCCGTTCTGATAATAAAAGAGAATATTAATGAGTTAATTACCGTTCCGAAAAATGTTCGTCAGTATATACAAACCGGCAACAATCCTAGATTCGGTCGATATTTCAACAGGTGAGCGATTACAGATGAAAATCCTTTATGGGCTGCCTTAAATAGTGGTGTCGCCCCATCATGCCGTAATGCATCCACTTCGGCATTGTACTGTAAAAGCACTTTGCAAATATGGTCGTGTCCCATTTGTGCTGCTATCCATAGTGGCGTAGCACCATCATGTCGTCGTGAATCCACATGTGCACCGGCAGACAGGAGCAGCAAAAGTACACTACGATGACCGTTTTGTGATGCTACAAATACCGGAGTTGCTTTATCCTAGACAAATTAAAAATTTAAACGAGCATATAATTCAATCGTGCAATACAATAAATATATTTGGGATAAATTACTTTCATGCAAGTATTCACGTTGGCTCCACAATCGATCAGTTCTTTGACAAGATTGACATGACCACCCTGACAAGCAATAAAAAGAGGCGTTCCACCATCCTAGTAAATGAAGACAACAAGAAATAGTTTTTTTTATATTATTGTTAATGTTGAAATGCTTACCACGGATGCACTATCCACAACGGCGCCTGATTTTATTAGTACTCGGGCAACATCGAGGTGACCACCCTGAGCTGCAAAAAATAACGCTGTAGTCCCCGTAGTCCTCTTTGCATTTACATCAGCTCCTTGTTCTAGCAGTTCCAAAATACATGGTATGTGCCCTCCAGCTGCGGCTAGTATTAGAGGTGTAGTTCCATCCTAAAGACATATGAGAGTTTGCTTCTTAGAATAGTTCAAAATGATTGCTTACGGCTTGCGCCCCTAAATTGTAACAAATAAAATTAGACAAATGTTCAAAATTCAATTATGCCGATTTTCAATCCCATGCCGTGTTGAACCTCTGATCGTGGTAACTGGTTATTTTTGAATTTTTCCATTTCTTGGCTAGGCCTAGTTCGATAATAATCCTTATAGCCCAAAAAATTATGTATGTACATTATTTATGATCGAAAACAGCGTGGCCAAAGCATTCCGTCAAAAATGAGAGAGTAATTAGGATGTCGCTTTCAAATGTTAATGGCTATTGTGCATTTATATTTTCGATAAGAACCGCTAGTTCATCTAAAGCAGGACTGTCCAACATCTGGCCCTCGAGCCACAATCCGGCCCGTACACAATTTTGGGAAAACCATAATAAAATGGGCAGAACCTAGGAATGGACAGAATCTCTCAGCTACTTCATTTATTTTCACAATTTGCTGCCAATTAAAGTGGTCTGGCTGGTCTAGCGGTTAGTGCGCGCACCTTCGGTGCACAGGATCATGAGTTCGAATCTCACCGTGGATCATGGTGTTTTTCGAACTCACGAGCTTGTGACGGACTATGATCTCACTCAGATGTTAAACGAGTACCCATTTATGGGGATAAATAACACTGCTGAGCGTGATGCTGATCTCATTACCTCAACAAAAAGCAGATAAGATCTTGGAAATAGGATGTCACTAACACATCCTGCGGCCTTAGTCCAATGCTGGATTGTCGCGCCTGTTATTTATTAAAGACGGTTCAATGTTTCATGATGTTCTATTAAAAATTTGTGAATTTAATCCGTCGAGTTGATGCTTGAACATGGCATAACTGACTTGGAATTCTGCCGAAATATTTTCTATCAAAACAAAACCCATTTTTGATCCATCTATCGACTATTGATGGCATCTTGAGACCAAGATTTTTGTTCGCAACGATAAATTTTAGAGGTTAGTGTTTTAAACCAGGTTATTCTCTTAAATTTGCTGAAGGGTCTCTCTAAATTAAAAGTAAAAATAATTAAACGACTTCCAGGCACCAAAAAATCAAATCAGACGACCCTGATCTAGAGGATTAAGTCGTTATGAACTTTTCAAAGGGTTTTCCAATAACCCCATAAAAAAAATTTCTTTTAATAAAAAACGCAACAACAGAGATATTCTGCTTAAATTCGGTTCAGCTGTCGTTCACATATTACTTTTTATAATGAAAAAATATCACGTTCACAAGATCTTCTAGAGACAGGATACCGACCAATTTGCTCAATTTTAAGTGACTTTTCCTCACATACCAGTGGGAGCGTTTGCAAATCTTCGTTCTTTATTGTTCCTGAGATCGTTGATCTCGAACGTCCACATTGTGCACATAGGAAAAAAAATTAACAAAACTTAATTCACGATTTTCCAATTGGATGTTGAGGAAGGCTAACATTTTGGACAGCGTTGCCACTCGTGTTACAATTGTAACATTTTGTTACAAGGATTTCGATTTCTTGTCACCATGTTACACCCCGACCAATTTTGTTACAATCGGCAAGAGTGGAGGGATCAACTATATTTTAATATTTATACCCGTCACTATGTGAAAGGGTATATTAACTTTGTCATGAAGTTTTCAACGCACAGAAGGAAGCACCTCTGACTATATAAAGTATATATAATATTGATCAGTGTGTCGAGAGAAATCGATTGAGCGATGTCCGTCTGTCTATCCGTCTGTTGCAACGCAAACTAGTCCCTCAGTTTTGAAGCTACCGAGCTGAAAATTTGTATACAGGTTTCTTTTTAGTGTACGCTGTATATATGTCGGAACGAATGAAATCGGACCATGGGGTCATGGGGCTGCTCCTGAAAATTAGGTTCTTCTAAGAAAAACTTTTTTCTTTATGTATCAATCTTGACCAAACTTCACCCAAGTGTGTTCCTAATACAGCCTCAAAACATATTTAGGGACGGATGGAATCGGAACATTACGTCATAGGGCTGCCATACAAACAACCCGTGAAAATTAAGTTCTTCTAAGAAAATCTTTTTAAATTTTAATTCCGACCTTAACCAAACTTTATCCAAATGTGTTCATAGTAAAGCCTCAAAAGACGACTGTAATCGGAACACTGCGTCTTGGGGCTGTCATACAAATGAACCTTTGCAAATTAGGTACTTCTAAGAAAAACTTTTTTCTTTATGAACCAATCTTAACCCAAATGTGTTCATGGTAAAGCCTCAAAACATTTCTAGGAATGGATAGAATCGGAACATTACATCATAGGGCTGTCGTACAAACCAACCCCCAAATATTAGGTTCTTGTAAGAAAACTTTTTTTCTTTTTGTATCTTAACCAAAATTCATCCAAGTGTGTTCCTGGATTAGCCACAACGCATCTAGGAACACATGCAATCGGAACACGTCATAGGGCTGCGGTAGAAATTGTTAACGCAAAAGAAGCCTAGGTTGCATTCAAATGTGACGGGTATTCTAATTTCGGCTGCGCCCGAAGTTAGCCTCGGTCTCGTTTTCTACTATAAGTGACATGAACAATTAAATATATTTTCAATTTTGGTGATTTGAGCATGATCAACCATCTATTCAGGTAGGAATGTCCAACTTGTGGTCCGCGGGCCGCATGCGGCCCACATCGCAGTTTTGTGAGGCCCGCGGTCAGATCTGAGAATCACAGTATGTAGCAGCACATTGTATAAAAAATGGAAATGTTTGTAAAAAAATATGTGTCAAACTAAAGTCTAAGAAATTTCTTGAAACTCGTCAATTTAATGGCTTACAAATTATGTATTTAACGATCCTACCCTTTGTTCTAGGAAGCTGAAAGTACTTTTGTACAGAAAAATATAAAGCACACCGTAAAATTATTCTCTCTCCCACAACTGGATTTTAACTCGTGTTCACATTTTGCAGGTGCTCGACATTTTTGTTCGAGCCTTATTACTGTCCGCCGAATAATTTTCACTCCCTATGATATTTCTGGAGTATTTATTTCTGAGTAAATTAATTTGCAAATTGTGGTTGTTGATCGATCCACAAAATTTCAGCGTTTTAATTTCTTATCAAAAGTTTCGAAATTTGTTTGAAGAGCATTTTATGAATATTCTATTTTTAGAGGATATAATCCCGAGGTCGTTAGAAAAAAAAGTCTATAGGTATTTTTATAATTTTTATCCTGCGGCCCGCTCAATCTTGAAGACCCTGACATTTGGCCCAGGTCAGGTTTTGATTTTGACACGCCTGGATAAAGCGCTTGTTTTTGTTAGTCCCTTGTTGATTCAGAATCAGTGTTCATCATTCAATTATAGCACCAAACTGCACCAAGCCTTCGAGTTAGTTCAGTAAAAGAATTGACGCAAATATAAACAAACAATTTACGGTAGCCCAAATTTTCGACAAAATTTGGAATGTAAGGGCACGAAATTTCAGTTTAAATTAAAGTAGCATTTAAAAGGGAACGTGAGAGTTTATTTCAAATTTATTAAATTAAAATTTTTTACCGGAAACACTAGCTAGCTGCCGGATTTTTTGCTGACTACATTTTAAAGCACATCATAAGTTGGCGGGAGTTTCACGTGCTGGTGTATTTGGCTCATTGACCCGCGTATCTGCATACACAATTTATGTTTTTGCAGTAGGTTAGACGTTAGAGTACAACACACAATATGGAAGTCGTTTTCTGAACGGAATAAGTATAGCGCAAGGACAGACAATAATGTTACAGCATATATTTCGGTTCATTATATCCTTTAGTTTTATCATGTTTCATGCAATATTAATTAAGTTCGATTATATTGTATTAAGCATTGTCTGATGTACTGTCTGGTTTTGCACCAACATTAAGAAATGATCTGCCCCTTCAGTCATTCGGAAACTAAGCTTCTGTGCCGAGTAGTGTCATTATTAATTGTGAGATTTGTAACCAATAGTTTTTGTGTTAAATCTGTTATGAAATAGTGGGTTCGAGTTTAAACAAATTGTGGAAATTTTGACATATCGTTCCTCCTATAAACCAACTCCGTCAAAAATGTTTATAGAACAGAATAGATCAAATTTTCGGAAAAATTCAGACATTTTCAAACTCTTTTTTTTTTAATTTATAACTCTCTACTATTTGTGAAGCAATCATTCAATTCAGACTTGCGCACATTTATTGCTAAAATTTTTCATTAACAACAATATCTTCAAATTTGTTACACTCAACCTAAAAATGTTACAATTTAATCAGATAAATGTTACACTTAGAAATCTGAAAACGGCAACCCCGATTTTGGATGGTGAATTTGGTGGACGGGAAACTTCATAAAAAAATACTTCTAAAGTAGTTAATCAAATTCACCATCCAAAATGTTAGCCTTCCTTAACGATTTTTTATTGACAAATCATAAAACAGACTAAAGGGTGCATTTTTTGTTAAATATAAAATTATTCTGACCTTGTTGAAAGAGAAAGTTGAGTAACTTTCAGAAAACCAGTGGCGCTGCTTTGGGGTTTTGCTCATATATATAAAAGATACGCTAACACCCTGACTTTCCCAACTCTTATTTTTGTTTTACGAAGTTTCATTACGCTAAGGATTGATTTATTATTTTTTTTTGACTATATGAAAAACAAATTGCATTTCCTATACTGCGCAAAACATATACAAGGCGATCAGCACTTTGTCAAGCTTCATGAACACGATCATCGTGCCTAATATAGCCGAAGAGAATTTGTTAAAAAATTTAAATAAAACCGTTGCGCAATTTTGCTTAAATTAATTTGTTCTGAGTTCCTATTTGTCAGTTATCTGCAATTATAAAAAAGCATTTTCACTATAAATGAAAATGAGCTAATTTGAATAAAATCATCCAACTAACGCCCCAAGGCCCCAGTGCAATAAGCACGCTTCGTCTAGGGTGCAATAGAGCCTCGACATTTTAATAAGTCGCCAGATTTCTTTTAGTTTATTTTTGCTAGGACGCCTATTACGCCATCCATATATACAATATAGCGGAATATATTAAAATAACAGGCGCGGCAATCCAGCATTGGACTAAGGCCGCAGGATGTGTTAGTAAAATCCTATTTTCAAGATCTTATCTGCTTTTTTGTTGAGGTAATGAGATCAGCATCACGTTCAGCAGTGTTATTTATCCCCATAAATGGGTACTCGTATAACATCTGAGTGAGATCATAGTCCGTCACAAGCTCGTGAGTTCGAAAAGCACCATGATCCACGCTGAGATTCGAACTCATGACCCTGTGCTTCGGTGCACTAACCGCTAGACCAGTCAGACTACAAATATATTGCTTATAATAAAACCATACGCCAAACTATAGCCTATTCAAGCGTCTATGGATTGAAGACTAAAACAAACCGCACTAAAAATTAAAAGAAATTTTCTTGCAGATGGCTCGAATTGTAGAAAACAATTGAAAGATCGTATAAAAATTGCGATTTTGAGCGAGGATTGGCGTGCTATACCTCGAGGAGTCTCAAATTTGCGCATGCCTGTGCCCAATATTAAGCCGAAAACGCCTTTCAAGCGAGCATAGTAACGGGTTTATTTTAAAAGCACCTGATGTAAGGAGACTCAAATTTTAAAAAATCCAAAGATCACACCACCATTCACTGTAGTGACTACCGAATTAAAATTAATTTAAATGTTATAATTTGAATTCAAATGTATTAGCATTTTTTTGCGTATGAATACCTACATAAATTAAATGGTTTCTTAATGCGTGCAACGTTTTTTAAATGCAATTTACTTGTTTGCATGTGCAATAGCATATAGTCATGCAATATACTGTTTTGCTCATTCTACTACTACTCGTATGCTAGAAACCATATTTAGAAAACGTAACGAATCTTGAATAAGGCAATGAAACAAATTCGAATCAACTGTATTCATTAGACAACTGTGTTTTACTATTTATGTATTTGCACGTAAGTTGCAATTTAACAACTAGATTGTAAGAAAAAGTTTGTAGTGCTCAATTTAAAATAACGCCCACCAGCCTACTTGTATTTTTTATATACATAGTAGCATTTACAAGGCTAGATGGTTTTTAATAATCTTATGTAAATATTTAAAGCTACTGATCACAAGCCTGCACTTGGATTTACTCTAGCTTGACAAAATGTATGCAAAAAAATCTTTGATTTAGTGATAAATACTCGTCAGTGTATTTTTAACCACGCCCGTTAAAACTCGCATGATTATTATTTGTTGCGATTGGAGGTCATAGTCACGCCACCTACAAAAAATCAGCTCATTCGGATAAAAACTAAGGGTACCTCCAGTGGCGGAACAACTTCACTCGGGGCCCTCCCGCCAACTTCTTGAGTGGGCCCCCCTACACTGAGAAAAAAGCAGAGTGAAATCAATCGAAAACACTCTTGAAGGTCGATTCACACTTAACATTCATCAGTCACAGTCATTTTCCAAACAAGTTAACAGATTGTCAGTTAATTCATTGACATATGGGAAATGACTGTGACTGATGACTAAAAAGTGTGGATCGACCTTAAACCAACTCTTTTGAAACATGATTTTGACGTTACAGTGTTTCTACTAAAATCAAGAACATGGTACAAAATAACTTTGCTAAGAGCTACTTTGACTCTTGCCATTCTTATATTGAGAATAGCGTTCTTGTTTTAACGTTTTTTAAATTAATAATTTCATCAATTGTTGTTTTTTATTTATTTTAAAATAAAAACGCTTACGCAGCGCAGCATTGACTTCTATAGGTGTTTGTGATACTTAAGCATAGTAAATTACCTGCGTCTACAATGGCATTCGATCTCCCGACCCATAATTTGAAGACGAGCGCCCTATATACCCTAATCCCACACACACGGTCAGTCTATTTTTTTTAATTTTCGTTCTGTCAATATCGAGGAAAATGTATGAATTTGCCAGAACGAAAAATTCAAAAAATGAATTCGGACGCTTCGTGTGTGGGCGGCCTAAGTTTGTAACTTGCTAGATAATTGAAAAAAGCGATACGTTATTAATTCAACTCTATTCCTTGTTTCCGCTTTAAATTTAAGTGTGCTCTAATTTAAATCCTTTGATTTTAAGAACTTTTGTACTTAATATTAAATTCAACACAGCAATCTTGGCGAGACTCCTATCAAACCAAATGTGGTCTCTGCACCACAGCCCTAACGACCGTGTATATACCGCAAAATAAAATATTTTAGTCTTCAACGACATATACAGGCACTAACTAGTTTGAACTAAGTTTAGTACCAACTTCTCTATTTTGTTCGTGTTTGACAGTTCATGATAAAGTGGATTGGAATTTAGTCCGAAAGATTAGAAAAGGTGCTATCACCAAAAATGTTTTAAGATAGTATATTTGCAGACGGACCTAAAGAATATTTTTGCCCATAGCTACTTGGCAAGGAAAAGGGTCGGATTACAAACCATTTGAGTATCCGGATTGTCTCTTGAACTTTCACAGATTTTAGGACAATATTAAATTTGTTTATCAAAAGGAGCAATAAATTTAGCATTTGTTTTGACTTCGAAAAGTGTACAAGAAATATCAACGTCGCAGTGTTGTTTTTCGTAGTCGTGCTGTTTTTATGGTTCGAGAAATCTTTCATGTGGCCTTTGGGCCCCTAAAACTCGTGGGCCCCCCCGCCACGCGGGACCTGCGGGCCCTTATGCGCCGCCCCTGGGTACCTCCCATACAAAGTGACCCAAGACAACTTTGTTCTACAGTTTATAAAATAGAATAAACTCCTGATGGGTCACTTTGTATGGGAGTTTTTATCCGAATGAGCTGATTTTTGGTAGATGCCAGATGCCCCGTATTTTACGGGTTACCCCGTTTTTCGGGCACCGAAAGTCCAAAAACCCGTAATCCGAAAAATCAAATACGGGGCAAACAATGGATAATTTAAGAAAATGCGGAATTATGAGGAATTTTGTGTAACTTCGCCCCTAATTAATAAATATGTTCAGGAGATGAAGAGATGCTGATGAAGTGATAAACCCTGACACACGGACAAAATTATTTAAAGGTATCAATAATAGCAGCAAAATATGATTCCATTTTTGAAACTGGTCTTTTCTATCCTTTAGCGTATTTAGGAACCCTTGTTCAGTTTGTCCAGACGCAGGTGACGAAATCGATCATCTTTTCTAGTAGCTAAGTACCAAAAAGCCCTTATCGATTTCGTTTCCTGAAAGTGGACGGGCTCGCATAGGGTTTCCAGTACATTTTATGTCGAAAACAGGCAAAAACTTGTTCGAGCTGAAGAAGGGTTTTTTTTTGCTGTTTTTGACGTAAAATGTACTCGACGTACAGAGGACGAAATCGATAAGGGTTTTGGGTAGTTTTGCCACTAGAAAGCTCATCGATTTCGTCCCCAAGCAGGTGACGAACTGAACAAGGTTTCCTATAAATAGGAAGGCAATTAATTCACCGATCGAGAGAATTTTCTCGCTTTGCGCTAACGCATGGACAGATAGCCGGAACCGACTAAATATTCACACTGTCAAGGGTGAGCCTAAAATAAAATGCAATTTTCAAATAACATGTAAAAATAATGGCATAAAAATATTTTTTTTTAATTTTTGCCCCGTAAAAAAATTTAAAACCCGTATTTTATACGCGAGTGACCCGTAAATCGAAGGCGGGCAGGCAGGTGGTCACCCTAGGTGGGGTGACTATGACCTCCAATCATAACAAACCAAGATTTAGCACTCTGCTCCAATTTTGGGGGAGTTATGGATATGCCGTTTTGAAAAATTTAAATGGGGGGATAATGGGGGTCCTTGACCGGAGCGACTCAATGTTTACCTTAAAATGACCTTAAACTTGTTCTGAATACGTATACACAATTTTACGGGTGAATTAGCATTCTTTCAAAAGTTATTGAGCTTTTAAAAAAGGTCTAAAATGAAAATATTCTAATTTATTTTCTAGTCTAACGCCGAAATATTCAATTAAACTCTAATGTGTTATTAATCATTATAAAGATAATTTTATGTAGTTTATTTCGTCCTCAGACCATTTTTGTATTTCTTACCGTTTTTAAAATAATCACAAAAAACCGAAAAATGCCCACCTTTTCCCCCTTTTTTAAGGTTGCGGACTCCCGATCGGTTGGGACTTTTAATGCCATAATCTGGGGACCATTCTCAACCATAATCCAAAACAATTTCCGATGTAGGATTTTCGCCGACCAAATATGCCATTTTCCTTAGACTATTAAGCTCTTGAACTTTTGACTGAATTAAGACCAGGCAACAGGAAGTATATCAAATGAAATCAAATTGCACAGTGCACAAAATTGTCTTGCAACGTTTTTCTGAAAAATGATCCCGGGAGACACCAGAACCAAACATATGAGGAAAAAATGACTTTTTTGAATATTTTCGGTTTTGAATATTCTATATCGTAAACCGTTAGGAATCCGACATATGTAAGTTCAAATAAGTTTTAGGAAATTTAATGGGCTTTAATACTGCCATACAAATACTCTCAGGAGGACTCACCGCTTCCGAGCTATTTCCGAGATTAAGTCGAAAACCTACAGAAATGAATCCTATAGCCCCCCTCCCCACGTTAGCGCACATCTCATGACCGCGAGCTTTTAGTATGTTTTACTCCGAACCATCCCTTATAGATCCGTGAAATAAAAAACCGTCACCCCCTCCCGATTTTCCACAATGGTTGTCTTCATTCTGATGAATATAGAATATTACTTTGTTGAGACTCTTTTAACTCTCGAATGATAAGAGACAAGCCAAGAAGAAGTGTATCAAATTAAAGCAAATTTAACACTTACTAACATTTCCCTACAAAAGTTTTTGAAAAACAATTCGGAGAGACACCAGAGTAA
The DNA here is from genome assembly GCA_949715475.1 of Microchrysa polita. NCBI lineage: Eukaryota > Metazoa > Arthropoda > Insecta > Diptera > Stratiomyidae > Microchrysa > Microchrysa polita. The sequence continues at coordinate 83,596,120 of OX454418.1, read as the reverse complement.
ATAGAATGCAGAAAACATTTTTTTTAGACTTTTATTAAACAATATCGGAAGAACCGTTAGGATTTTTGCTTATGCAAGTATGGGCACATAAATTGGATATTTAGAAAGCTTTAATGCTTACTCACAACTTTTTTTCTCTGCGACTCACCGTTTTCGAAATATAGCCCAAAACACCAAAAATTGCACAAAATTGCGTCCTTTAAACCCCCATATGATTACAATACGACCCTACCACTGTCAGCCATTGGCAGCGCCGATCAATGCATAACATTTCAAATTTATTATGTACGCTATTATTAATTTTTGTAATATTCAAGTAGGTTTCTTGCGCCTACATTTTAGATAAGTTTCTTTTTGATTTTTTCGCAAAATAGTTGCGAATTTCGACGAAAATCATGGTGGGTACCCACGAAACGTTTTCATGCGAGTGTTCAGCACAATGACCTTGTATATACCGCAATCAAGATAAAATATTTTAATCAAAAATAATTTAGTCTTAAACAACATACTAAATATTTTGAGCTAAGTTTAGCACCACTCGCGAACTATTTCGAGTTTGACAGTTCATAGGAAAGTGTACTGGAATTTAGTTCAGTATAAACACCATATAGAAAGAGTACCGTCTCCAAAAATGTTTTATGATAGTTCATTATTATAGGAGCCGGTATATACGCGCTCAATGTGTACATCTATATATTCTTTTCAACTTAGGAAAGTGGCGCAAGTGACAATTTCTCTATTTTTAAGAATGTTGCCATTTTTACCCGGCTTTCTCCTCACTAATACTAATAATAATGAATACAAGCAGAAATCGCTCAAATTAGACGTGAATTTACTCATGGTATATTCTTAGTTGATCTTGGCAATGATTTCAATTGAATGTTTGGCGTCTAAGCAATCCAAACAATTTATTCAAAATTAAAGCGTCTCCAAGTCTCATTTATTCTCAGAATTATTTTGTTAAACTAGTATAATACCGCATGCAGTTGCAGTGCAGACTTTTCGATTTGATATTTCACCGGGAGCTTTCATGGAATGTACGATAGCGTTCTCCCAAAGCAAAAGAGATTCATACGATATCGAATTCCTCCGTCTGAATACGTCTGAGTTTTGAATATTGTCAATATGTACACCATTTTCGAAATTGTATCAGTCAAAACAATTTTATTTATTAAGTTAAAAAGTTATTCAAAACAATTGGATGGTTAATTTTGTGCCGCCCTATCCAAACATATATGCATGGACTGATAAGTACATTACATACATTCGCAATTAATACTTTGATTAGAATAATATCATTTTTTATTTCACAAAATAATATCTATTTACATTCTAATTTAACTGTCATTTATTTATTAGAATTGTATTCAGTTGATAATTTATAGAATTAACATTTGCCATCATATCATCTCAAAAATTCAACCCACGTATGGCGCTAATAAAATGTTTATTGTTAATGGAAAACATTGATCACCGCGACTAATTTAGTGTCGTTGCCGTTAGCCCCAAAAATATTTGCATATTCTAACCAAAATGATTCTTCATGGCAATTGATTTGGTTAACACAATTACGTTTGTCTAAAAAAACAGACACATTCGATACTTACATCGTCTTTGCAGTCGACGTGAACTTTTCCACTTTCAAGAACTCTTTTTAGCGTGATATCATCACCACGGAGTGCGGCCAAATGTAGTAGCACATCGGATGGCGTTTCTTTCTGAAATAAGACGAATATGGTGAATATTAGAAATGGACCACTCTATGACATTAACAATGTGTATTTTTGGACTACATCTAAGTAAAGCTTTAATAGCTATACACCCACAGTTTGTGAACTTAAAGTGGACTCATTTTGCCCTGACATAAATTACTATTTACTCAAAATTTCAGCATGTTCTAATTCCGTTTTTCATTTAGACGATTTGATGCATTTCACTGAAAAATAGTGTATTAATATTCATTAATTGAAATTGGGACCGAACCCTATCCGGAATATCGAATTGTCCGAATTTTTTAAATGAAATAAATTCCACTCCGGTATACTTATTTTATTCAATATTTATATTGAAATACATATTTAAAAAACTATTGATTTTACCGTTAATTAATAGTTTTGTTTTCGAAATATGCGCTCGCAGAACGCTAGAACAAACTTTATACAATTTTCAAATATTTTTGAAAAATAAAGCCAAATTAGCTATAAATCTGAATCTGATTATCGGAATTTCAGATTTTCGGGGTCCGGATTATCGAGGTTTTACTGTAATATGAGGTGTGCTATGTGACAGACTCAAGCCCATTCTCTCGTAGATCTTATAGAATGGTTAGTCTTATCGCCCAGAGAAGACACACACAATATTCAAAAAGCTTCTCCATTATATTGAATTGATTTTTTGTTAATTTTGCATAGTTATGTTATCTTTTGCTTATTTACGCTGTTGGATGAAAGTGCGCAATGATTTTCTCAATCTAAGATGATGGCTTAAACAAGCAAAATATGGCGTAGCTATGCAAAATAAACAAAAATTTCATTCAATACAATGGAAAAGCTTTCTAAATATGGTGTGTGTCTTCTCTACGCGATAAGATTAATCAGCCGACAGGTACTGGGCTGAATTCAAATTGTAAGAAAACGACCGGACGGGTAAACTTGCACGACAAGAACCATCGTATGATCATTTCACACTATCCGATCAAAACACGGACCGGCGAACAATAATCACACAGCAAGTATGTATAAATGTTGCCATGCACGCTCCAAAATTAGTGTACAATGAAGTGACGAGTCGACAAGATTAAAATGCAAGTAAAACACGCGCTAATTATCTTTGCAGAACGCCTGAACTATTGGTGGATGCAATCGTCTTATCGATCGTACGATTCCTACGAAAGAAAAACAATCGTGTCACGATTTTTTTCTTTCGTAAGACTCGTTCTTACAATTTGAAATGAACAATGCTTGTCTGCTGGCCACTACAAAAGCTCTCTTGTCTTGCAAGTTTACCCGTCCGGTTTCGTCTTATAGTCTGAAATCAGCCAATAAGAGCTATCAGAAACCCGGCCTCAATCGCATAATAATAGGGGCGAAAGCTTACATGCACTTTTCAATATGTTCAATAAAACGTAGGCTTTATTGGTAAATTAATAAAATTAAAATTATATTTTTTTATTTATTAAATTAAAATATTTTCGAAATCTTGAATGACTGGAAATGCTTGACATAGTGTCAACGAGATAAAAAAAAATTTCATAAATAATTAGGTAATAATTATCTATTCTTATTTTTATTAACAAAATCCACGATACATTTCTAGGAAAAAATGTAAAATTTTAAATATGCATCTCAATGACCCCTAACTGGTGGCGAAGCATTTGTTCCTGCGTTTAATAATTTAATTATTAAATTGTTGCGACAACAATTTTGTTAAATATCTGAGACGGAGTCTATAGGGTGAATATTTTTATTTCCCTAATGAGTTATGTTATGTCCCTATTCCGTCCCCACTCCTGGTCTGGTAAGGAAAGTGGTAAATTTTAATTTTCGATAATAGCAAGATAAGGGCAAACGTTTCTACAACTTTTTTAATAGCCATTTTGCTTTGGCAAATTGCACCTTTTCTGTACGATTCGGGATCATTACCCTGATGAGCTTCTCAAAGGTCAAGCTGGTTCCCGGCTCACTACCTACAACTATCGATAGTCCGCCGTGGACATTATTCAATGATAAGGAAATTGGAATACATCAAACGGCAACGATAAATTATGGAACCATTTTTTCTAACGGTGATTAATTGGATTCCCCAGTTTTTCGACATACATATATCCCACTATTGTAAGTATGCAATTTTGATTAAAAATAAATTATTTTCGCTCAAGGCCTATCTACTAGGTGTTTATTTCGGATTGTTTTTTCGTCAAATAACACTGCGTGACACCAAAAAACCGTCAAAAAACTGAATGCTATTTTGGTTAGCTATTGGTTCCCATATGACAAAAGTGCAATCAATTTTTTTCCTGACCCTCAGGTTTTCGAGTTACACGCCGAAATCTTTTTTAATGGTACTCATATATTCGAAATTGAAATATAGTATCTGCTACTCAATTATTGCAATTTGCAATAAAATAAGTAAATTTCTTATCAGTATCCTTAAAAGGACTCTTGGCAATAAAAATCGCCGAAAATAAATATAATTTGCTCGGTTATTTTATTTTTTTCCCCTTTTATTGTGACTTAAAACCGTTAAAAACCATCTTTTTTATCTTTTCGCGGCTACATATCTTTACGTAACTTTTATATTTATTGTATTTTTACCTGATATACTCGTTTTTTATTATCCTTATATTATCCCTTTTGTTTTTATCTGGCATATTTCTTTTTTATTATCCTTATATTACCCCTTAAAGTGCGAAAACCGTCAGGTAAAAAAATTTAAAAAAAGCTTAAAAAAGAAATTGTTATGGTATAAATAGCACGTGTTGTAATAGTTTTACTTTAATTGGTTTACAATATGGATTCTGAAAGTAGTATTCGCAACCTGTGCAAAAATTCACCAAATTAATTTTGCTACGTGTGTGGCAAATATATTTTTAAATCGCTAGAGAGAAAAGTAACACAAAAATTAAGGGATGCATATTTCGAATGTTTTGGCCGCGTTGTGTGTCAGGATAAGCCTTGAATACACGATTTTTTTGCATATCGTGTTGTATGTCACTGCACTCTCAAAAAACTGGAAAACGAGAAATGCCTTTCGCGGTTCCAGCACTTTAGAGCGAGCCTAGCTATTTTGTGTGTTCGATTTGCGGGGTGCTACGAAAAAGCATAAATATAAAATGGAGTAACCTATAGTGAGTTCTGTCACGATACCTATGCCTCACAGTATAAACAGCACTGTTCGCCCTCATCACAGTGATGAAAGTAACGACCCTCAGAGGATACACAGTTTTTCCCCTCTCCTTCATCAAGCGATCAACGAAAACCACACCTAATTCGCCAAGAGGAATTGAATGATTTGATACGGGACTTGAATTTGTCCGTAAGGCAGGCGGAGCTGTTAGGATCAAGGTTACAGGAGTAGAATTTATTGAAGCCCGGAACGAAAAAAAAACAACAAATATTTTAGACGCATATGAAGAGATGGGGGTGCAGAATGTCTTTGAAAATGCATTTTCTTCAGTCTCATTTCTCTTTATTTCCTGAGAACCTTGGAGTCGTAAGTGATGAACATGGTGAGCGGTTTCATCAGGACATAAAAAGGCTTGAGGAACGTTTTCAAGGTCATTGGGATGCAGCGATGTTAGGAGATTATTGTTGGCGCTTACAGCGAGAAAAGAATTCTAAACAATACAACAAACAAAACAAAATTTAAGACCGATACGTACAATCCTAAGGGCACTATGAGGGTTTAAGCCACAAGCCACAAAAATTCATTTTTTTGTTAATTGCATGAATATCTTAGTAACGGTAACTTCTGCGGGAAAGTGGTCTGCAATGAATATGTTAAATACAATGCCAAATCACCAGATCTGTACCAGTATTTAATTCATTGCATCTATTTTTATAAAAATATAAATGAAAGCTGATTATGTACCAATTTCTAATTGGATATATGTATGCGCAGTAATTATTTATGTATTATGCTTTCTGTATCTGAAAATTAAATGATCGTTAGACCCGTTTCCAAACATTATTCAAGATAAAGACACCAAATTTGTTTTTTTTTTCTAACAACAAACATATGCTTACAGGCCAAATACACCTGCAACTTGGTTGCCAACCTAAGTTGGCAACACGCAAAAAAACCTTAAATTAAGTAATTTGTAGGCATGTTGCAGGTTGCAGTACCAGGTTGCAAGAACATGAATGGCGTGGTTGCCGGAATGTTGCAAGTGTGTAGTAACGTACCTGCAACCTAGGTTGGCAACCAAGTTGCAGGTGTATTTGGCCTGTTAGAATTAGGGATGTAACGGATGTGGTTTAGCGGATGCGGATGCGGATGCGGATCAATGAAAATGTAGATTTGCGGATGCGGATGCGAATGCGAATGCGGATGTCATAAAATTTGCAAATGCGGATGCGGATTAGTTAAAAAAATATATGAAATTAATTTTACTAATACCGAAAATCAGATACTATTCAGTTTTCAGGATTATTCGACATGTTAGAAGTAAAAGTACAAGGAAGGGCCAGCTTAGCAAAATGTGCAATCCTTTTGAGTGCAGGACAAAGTCATTAGCTTCATTAAAATGCAGTGTCATAGTCGAAAGCCTTTCTTTTCCATTAATTTTTTTCATTTTGGACCTTATTTAAATAAGCTCCATAACTTTTTAAAGAATGCTATTTCAGCCGTAAAATTTTGTATACGTATTCACAGTAAGTTCAAGATCATTTTAAGGTAAACATTGAGTCGCTCCGGTCAAGTACACCCATTATCCCCCCATTTGTATTTGTCAAAACGGCATGTCCATAACTCCCCCCAAAATTGGAGCAGAGTGCTAAATTTTTGTTTGTTGCGATTGGTGGTCATAGTCACCCCACCCACCCAAAATCAGCTCATTCGGATAAAAACTGAGGGTATCTCCCATACAAAGTGACCCATCAGCAGTTTGTTCTACGTACTACTCAGTTTATAATCTGTAGACAAAGTTCTCTTGGGTCACTAATAATTTGATGTAGTTTTTTTCGTCCTCAGACCATTTTTCTGTATCTCTTGCCGTTTTTGAAATAATCGCAAAAAAACAGAAAAAAAAATTCCCTTTCACCTCTTTTTTTAAGGTTACGGACCACCAATCGGTTGGGACTTTTGATGCCATAATCTGGGGACCATCCCCAACCATAATCAAAAAGAAATTTCAGATGTAGGATTTTTGCCATTCGATGGCCATATTTTGGCCCAATTTTCTTAGACTAATATCCACATGCATTAGATTTGGTTTCTTGCAATCGCTATCAATTCTCTATTCTATGAGTGGTTTAGAATGTAGATGATTAGATGGAAAATTTGTTTTTTATGGATATCCGCATCATATCCGCATCCAAAAATACGGATTGAGGATGCGGATGAGGATGTCAACATGAGGATGCGGATGCGGATGCGGATGTAGAATTTGATGCGGATTATCCGCAGTTGCGGTGCGGATGCGGATATCCGCAACATCCCTAGTTAGAATGTCCGCAAAATAAATTAATGTTTGTCCGCCCAAACTTCTTGAGATTCAACGCGCATCCATAACAGGCCAAATACACCTGCAACTTGGTTGCCAACCTAGGTTGCAGGTACGTTACACTTACAACATTCCGGCAACCACGCCATTCACGTTCTTGCAACCTGGTACTGCAACCTGCAACATGCCTACAAATCACTTAATTTCCGGTTTTTTTGCGTGTTGCCAACTTAGGTTGGCAACCAAGTTGCAGGTGTATAAGGGCTGTGAAGTTAGTTAATCCTCAAAAAGCTAAATTTCAACAACCTTGAACTATTTAGATGAATATCGAAGAAACAAAAACTGAAGATATTTTTAGAAAACGAAAGCACACATTTTCATAATGAAAATCAATGAAATGTCTTTTGTGCTTCTTGCTGACGATACATATACTCGAACTCGGCGTGTTTGTTTGTGGGGTTGTTGTTTTTCTCATAAAGATAAGTCGTTGCACAAAGAAATCTAAAGCCAAGTATGACGTTGACTGGATCTACATATTGCAAGTGGTATGGAGTGCATCATTTTCATTGGCATTTTATATTAAAACTCTAACAACAAATTAACAAATTGTATCTTGTTTTACATTACATACAAATTGCACACACCTGTTTTGCATGAAAATTATAAGATACACTTGCATACTGGTATGTGGAGCAATTTGAGATTGCCTATTGTGGTTAACCGCTCCAAGTTTGTATATTATTCGCTTTTTACACTGACTTTTACTTTTTAACTGGATGCTATGACGAGTACTATCTTGGGATAGGGTTGCATCGAAAGTAAGAACACTGGTCGATGACTTCTGAGCATAAAAAGTGAGTTGTTGAGGCAATAGATAAGACTACTTAGCGTATATTTTTAACTTTTATCAATAAACCCAGTTTTTTTTTATAAATGTGTATGCATTGTAATTGCAGATAATTTAAGCTTACCTTTAGCGACATTTTATATCCGGCGTTTTAGGCTGTACACGTTCCAACTGTTCGCTACAATCAACTGATAACACAACGCTGCCGAAATGACAACAAACTCTTCTCGTTGATTTCCTCGTCACTGAAATTCATATTCTTTTTAATTGAGATATACTCAAACACTATCGTATCACACTATCGAGTCGTTATCGTTCCGATTTCGACACATTTTTCTTCGCCAATTTGTATTTCAATGGTGTAAGTGTAGGCACGAAAATGACGTCACTTGAATTCACGTTATGTATTTTATCAGGTCGAATCGGACTCCACAAAAGCACATCTTTCGATTCAGGTAGTAGTAATTATGTGTAACGATTAGAAAACTATTGCTGAGTATTACAAATAAAATTAAAAATTTTGGCAAATTTGTTTCGTATTTTTTAATTAATCGTATTCCGAATTACAAACGAAACAATAGCGAGAAATTAACCGCCACCAATGGAGACAACCGAGAGCCGAATAACATAAAAAAGCCTCGCGATCATTACTTGCTCTTGCCACTGGATTTTAGATAAGCTACTAAAAATTTGTATCTAAAGACAACCACGACGTCGGCGCACGATCAACAAAATAATTTGCACTATTTACAGCTTGAGCTAATATTCTTGACGATCAATGTGAAGATCGATTGTTCAACTCGGCATGTGTGTATTCAAGTGTACAACACTACGGCTTTCTTGATCATGTTTCTGATAGTAAGGAGTTTTGGAGACGTGCCAAAGAGATAAATAGTCGACGAACAGAAGTCACCTGTAAGGCAGATATGAACGATTTGTATGCACATTTCTTTAGATACCTTGTCTCGCCTGATGTTGCTTTGACCTATAGCTACGCTTTGAATAATGTTACCGTGGACATTTTAGATATGCCAATATCGACAGATGACATCATTACAGTTTTGGCCAAAGCCAAAAATAATAAAGCGCCTGGAGTGGACAGAATCCCTAACGAATTTTGGAAATACGGAACCGACAAATTAACAAATATTTTAGCGGAGTTTTTCAACACAATTTTGAATGAAGGAAATATTCCAAGTGCTTTTAAGAAAGCTATATTATTCCCATTGTTGAAAAAGGGAGATACTCGAGTGGCGGAGAATTACAGAGGTATAAGTTTTGTCAACACAATAGCGAAACTCCTGACTGGGGTCTTGTTGCAGCGTCTCGAACTATTTTGCAAGGAAAAGGCGATTTTATCTGAATGTCAAGCTGGTTTTCGTCCAGGATTTTCTACGGTACATCACATCTTCAGCCTTTTTAACATAGTCAAGTATTTCCGTAAAAGAAATATGAACGTATACACTGCATTTATTGACTTTCGATCCGCTTTTGATAAAATTAATCGACAGGCACTCATATATAAACTCAGCTGTTACGGTCTTTCAACGAAGTTCCTGAACTTTTTGTCGAAATTCTATTCGGAGACTCAAGTTTCTATTTGGGATGGTACATCACTGTCAGCATGGTTTACTTCAAACACGGGTGTCCCACAGGGTGAAGTGCTTAGTCCACTGCTCTTTGCCCTCTTCATAAATGACATTGTTGAATATTTACCCGATGGATTGATGGTCGGTGGAATCGAAGTAAATATTTTTATGTATGCTGATGACATCATCCTACTTAGTGATTCGCCCGACGGACTACAGTCTTTGCTCACCAAGTTAGAGGAATATTGTGAACAATGGTGCCTTACAATCAATCTAAGCAAAACAAAAGTAATGGTCTTTGAAAATCAACCAGGACGTGTTGCATATGGTGAGAGATGGTTCCTGAATGGGGAAAGAGTTGAAGTAACTAAAAATTATCAGTACTTGGGAGTAACACTCGTGCCAAATTTAAGCTTGTCTCAATATTTGAAAGATAAACTCAAGTCATCGATGTGTGCCATCAATTACACGTGGAAGAAAATATTTGGAAATATACATATAGCACACAATATAAAATACAAAGTTTTTATTTCTGTGGCAAGGTCGATCATGTTTTATGGAGCTCAAGTCTGGGGCTTTCGCGAATATGAAGAGGTAGAGAAATTGCTGAGGTTTTACTTAAAGAAAACGTTTCGATTACCAAAGAACACACCGAATTACATGCTGGCATTAGAAACAGGACTTCCGACAATGCATATCAGCACTTTAAAAATGCACTACGATTTTCTGTTAAACATCATGAAAATGCCTCAAGGTCGGTTGGTTAAGCGTTTAACGCTCATTTCAATGAGCGATGATGTGGATTGGTGGGAGGCGATCAAGAATAATGCTGAAGATGTAGCACTACAAATCACGTCTCATTCGGATATCACTCGCAATTCGTTGTACTCCATAGTACAACACGTTGATGAAGCGCAACGAACGAAATTCATCGAGGAAGCTTTGTCCAGTGAATCTAGATCTGTCTACCCTAAGTTAGCATATGATCTTCGGGAACGAAACTATTTTAGAGAGTTGCATTCTGTGCATGAAATATCGACAATCTTTAGGGTCAGGGGAGACCTACTGCGACTTAATTACATTCCGTATGTGCGAACAACGTCTGTCTGTCAGCTTTGCAACATGGGACAGCGAGAAGATTCTTTTCATTTTTTGGCCGTATGCCCCATTTTGAAAGAGATTAGATTGTTATATTTGAAAAGATCAACTTTAACGTTAGAACAGGCAATATGCGAATTAAATGGAATTAGTTGGGATAGTCTCTATCAATATTGTAAACACGCACTTAGGTATAGAGCCGATTTTATATAAATCTATTGTAAATATTATGTAAATTCATATATTCCTTCTTCTGCAGACGAGTAATTTACTCATGCTTAACTTTCATTTACGAATAACTTAGTATTATATTATTTAGTCTTGAAATGAAATCCGCATTAATTTATTTTTGTAAAGTATTTTTTGAATTAATAAATGAATTATCTATCTATCTATCTATCACTACGGCTTTCCCACATGAAGCAGTCGATCGCGACTAAGCTCGGTAGAAGTATGCTAGGTTTCCGGTGGCACTGTTTAGTCCACGGCTGCTAATGAGTATCTCTATGCTCTGCAGTATGGACAATGATTGTATCGACACCGTAGGAATATTATATTAACAGCACCACTTTTCCCAGTCACCACTCCACATCATTTTTTCTGCTTCTCGACTCACAGCAGCTTCTTTAGCCATTTCACAGATACCTATTGGTACTACAGATACGAATAGATGCAACTCGCCATTCTCATTCTACTACTATTGGTAGAGTATCTAGTATTACCGGTATCTTATATCACTTTGAGACACTGCTTCGATGCAATGACTATAGCAAAGTTACTATCCCACAGGGTCTTACAGACAGGAAGGCACTTCCATTGCGTGCCAATAGCAATAACGATAACGAGTGCATAAGTGAGGTTCACTGACGCGATTCAACTTCGATTCACTCCAGAGGAGCAGTTGCGCTTCTTCAGAAGATTGCTATCTGCTATTTCTAGTCATCGTCAGAGTACCACAGGTGATATACAGATAGACTTGTTGAAGAGTAACTTTTATATATAATTTTAGTTGGATGCCGAGCGATAGGAGTGCAGCTGAAATGATAGAAAAAAAATCAAAGTAAACATGAGAAAACTCGGTTCGACATTTAATAAAGAGAAAAGGGCATAACCGACTAAACTGGCTTTCAGAGATTTGAAACTATATATGTAGCCGAACATACACTGGGCTGTGTAAGAAATACATAATTGAATCCATCACTGGGCCTAGGTCTCGAGATTTGTTTAGGCTAAGGTGATAAGACGTACCTACAACATTTCGCTGTAATGTCAGTATTTCGATCTGTCGTACAATATTGAAAACTGTACAGAATTTCTGTATTTTCAAAAGTCCTCAGGAATTAAGCAGCTGTCGTCTGTCTTCTTCCAAATAGATGCTAAGTTCTTCGAATTGGTTTCAGTGCCAAAGCGTTACTGAAAAATCGGAAACATCTATCCCTGTGATGTATAAGTACCCTCACTAGGAATACGAAAATCTAGTGCCGCACACACAAGCACACACGGAGAATCCAAATCCATCTTCTTTGAATTTTCGTTCTGTCCAAATCCAAGAAAATGTATAATTTTGAAAGAACGAAAATGAAAACGAGACCGAGGCTAATTTCGGGCGCGGCCGAAATTTGAATACCCTTCACTCTCCTCGGGCTAAAAGTTTTTTGGGGCAAACCTATGACTTGTATTTAATCCTTCCCCATTTTTTTCCTTCTGTTTTCGCATAATATTTGATATTAACAAATTCTGTGGCGTCGATAAAACAATATTTGTGTGAGGTTTGGTTGGAATAAGTGGTAAAATAAAAAAAAATATTTCAGAAAACTTTATTGGGGGGATGCGGGAGCATGGCCCCATAGTACGATTCCATTTTTTTTACTTTTTTTTTGTTTTGATAAAGACGCATTGAGGTTTTTTAAATTGGTGTAGCAAAAATGTTTCTTAAAAGATCCAAAATGGGGAGGTTGGGCTTGTATGATAGCCCCATGACTCCATAGTCCGATTATTTATGGCATCAATTGAAGTGCACTTTTACGAGTTTTGGTTGAAAGTGGTGCACAAATAAAAAAGTTGTTCGTAGAAGAACTCAATTTAGGGGGTTGGCTTTGTATGATAGCCCCATGACCCCATCGTCCGATTCCATTCATTTTTACACATATTTTGTGGCATCAAATGAAATGCACTTTTATGAGGTTTGATTGAAATTGGTGGACAAATAAAAAAGTTTTTCTTAAAAAACTCAATTTGGGGGCTGGGTTTGTATGACAGCCCCATGACTCCACAGTCTGATTCCATTTATTCTTACATATATTTTGTGGCATCAATAGAAACACATTTGTGTGAAATTTGGTTCAAATTGGTGCACAAATGAAAAAGTTTTTCTTAGAAGAACCTAATTTGGGGGTTAGGTTTGTATGGCAGCCCCATGACCCCATGGTCCGATTTGATCCATTCTTACATCTGTTTTGTGTTATCAATAGAAACACATTTGTGTGAAATTTCGTTGAAATTAGTAAACACATGAAAAAGTTTTTCTTAGAAAAACCTAATTGGGGGGGTTAGGTTTGTATGGCAGCCCCATGACCCCACGGTCCGATTTTAGCGATTCAAACATACAAACTGCCTGCAATAAAAAGAAACATGTGTGCAAAATTTCAGCTCGATAGCTTTTAAACTGGCCGAGTAAAACGCGTAGCAACAGACGGACAGACGGACAGACAGACAGACGGACATCGCCCAATCGACTCAGCTCGTCATGCTGATCATATATATACATATTTTATATGGTCGGAAATGCTTCCTTCAATGCGTTACAAACTTCATGACAAAGTTAATATACCCTTTACTCTACGAGTGAAGGGTATAAAAATGGATTTGGATTGACCGTGTTTGTGCGCCATAGGACGATTATGTTGCAACCCTAACGAGCTCGCTTCATGTCCATACCATAGACACCTATGTACTTGAAATACGTTAGAGAGCAGTGGCGGATTTAGGCGGTGACTAGCCGGGCGATCGCCCAGAACATCGCGCTGTTTTCGTGTACATTAAAAAACATATTTTGGAATACAATGAAAGCCATCCTCCTATTGCTTTCAATCGTTCTTTTTGCAACGAATGATAATAGTAATGGTAGAAAATAGTATTTTTTTTTGTATGTTGAATTGTGTGTGGTGATTACTAAAATTTTTCCTGGTATTGCCTATCTTTTGAGACAGCCAACGAAAACTACAAGTTTTGTAACGGATAGGACGCTGAAATTTCAGCAAATGTGCAGCGCAACATTCTCTACATCCACAATTGGGTCCCAATTTTTACCAGCATTTTCCAAAATATATGACCTCCTCATCCTCCTTTGCAAACGCGGAGAGAGTCCTAGAAGGACGCTGAAAATCGCTAACACCTAGGACTTTGAAATTTGATAATTTGTTGCTACTGTTTTCCAATATGACTCATGTCTACAACATTGAAAACTTAGAGGGGGCATCCTCCTAAAAAATAAATGAAATAAAATGAACAAGAGTCCAGAGTTAGACTTTTAACGAGAAATTTACACTTTAAAAGTAAAACTAGGGGGCTTCGCCCCCGCCTCGCTTCGCTCGCCAACCCCCGGATACCCTTCGCTTGGGCTAAAAGTTTTTCGGGCGTACCTATGACTTGTATTTAATCCCCCTCCTCATTCTTTTTCTTCCGTCTTGACATGGGTGTAGCCAGTATTTCGGTCAGGGGGGGGGGGCAAGCCCAAAATTTTGTCAACATCATGAATTTCTTAGGAGTTGAAATTTCCGGTGGCAGAAATATTGTTAGCAAATTTTAGAGTAGCCTGGCTTGTGGTTGGATTGGTGCAGAGGGTCATGGATTCCAGACTCACCGTGAGCGAATTCATTTTATGGTGTTTTTCGAACTCACGACCTACGTGACGAACTATGATGTCGCTCAGATTGCAAACAGCTATCCATTTATGGGGATAAATTTTTGCTGGGTGTGCTGTTGATCTCAACACCTCAACAAAACAGCAGCCCAAGCAACAATTCGTTTGCTTTAAAGAAGCACTTCACACTGTAGCAACCATATAGTACCACGGAATTCATTTATCGTGTGACATCGCTTAAAGTAATATTTTGATCCGATAAACCATCCTTAAAGTATTTTCCGGAAAGCTTCTGTCATCATTATGGAATAAATTCAAAGATTGTGGTATAAAACTTCGATAGAACTGTCTCTAAACGTCAACCTAAAAATGACACTCCGTTAAATACTCCACTCTTGTGTTTTATTGGATGATACAGCACACACATGCAATAGTCTCTCTAGTTAACTCACACACATGCATATATTCTTCTATAGCACAGTCGGTGTCATTTTTATCGTGTGACATTCGTATGGTCATCCAATAAATTGTTCAGCCTAGTTTTATTGAAGGATGGACTTTGTGATTTATTGAATTGACACTTATGAAGTGCTCCGGAATACCACGTTTCTTGAATTGAATTCATTGAAATATTGCATGAAACTAGCATTTCCTCACTCCTTGTTAACTTATGAATCAATTAAGATAATCTCAGCGCAGAAAATGTCTGCATTTTGTTGATGAATGTGTGGATTTATTCAACTTCAATTGACTGACATATAAAGAAGAAGGTGCAATGGAGAAGAGTCGATAAAGAAGTGTTGAGCACTTGTAGTGTTTGCGAGCAATGTTAACTATATGTGAGTTTGGCCGAGTGGTTAGGGCGTCGGACTGGCGTCCGACAGTCGCTGGTTCGACGCTGGCTGGGGGAATTTTTTTTTTCTTTTTTTCACGAGAAAATGACAGAAAATGATGACATAACACATTGATGTATGTCTTTTTCAAAGCTTAGTTCAGTGCTACAATAAGGTGCAATTGGATCTAAAACGGCGCCAAACGCCATTATTGGACTATTATTCAGAGTTTATACCCTGTAAAGTGCCCCTATTGTCGATAATATTTTACGAAGTATTATAGGGATGAAATTGTTACTTGGGAGTTTAGATCCTGGAAATTGAATGTCACTCACACATCTGCGGCCCTAGTTTACTGGTGGACTGCCACGCATGTTAATTCTTTTTTTTTTGCTAATTTTAGAGTGAAATTTTTAAAATACAGATGAGAATGATTTTCTTCTGCATTCTGATTACATTCAACTGGCCTCCAATATCTACTTTTTAGAGCGTAGTTTGCCTATTTTAAGTGCATTTTTTGCATCTCGGACTGCATATTCCACTTGCGAAATCAGTTTGTTTCGTCTGTCACTTTCATCTTACCAAAGTAGCATCGTCAGAAAACTTATAAATCCTTTATTGATTGAAATATGTTTAACGGTTTAAATCAGATTTCCTCTAAATTTATTAAAGTATTAACAGTGGCTAAATTTTATTGCTGGTATGATTCAGCTAGAAAATAAATTTTGATTTAATAACTTGAAAGACCCGCTCTGTGGCTCACTTGGTTGAGTCGCACTCTACGGTGCTAGTAATCTAGAGGTCCAAAATTTCCGTACATGTGAATGGAAATATATAGTACTTACAACATTATATACACTCCGAAATGATATGCAATGTAACGTTGACTCGAAATTGCCTATAAACGGCTAAGTTAACGCACCATGGCCCCACAAGGGGCTATACGGTACTGAGAAGAAAAAGACACTGAAATATGAGACCCGTTCTTTACAAGGTCCTTAACTATGGAAGGTCATGCTTATTTTTAGTACGGAAAGGTCATGCTTCGTCGATTCGACGACGGTCAACTTTGACGCCTCATACAAATCACCCTTTCTCAAAATAGACAGATTTTCAATCGTTAGTTTATTTAGAATGGAAAAACATCAATTTTTATGAGTTCGAAATGCAATCTTCCTAAAATGAGGAAGAATTTTGAGCCATTTTCCTGATTTGTCCTATTTTTGTCCTAGTAAATATTTTTTCCATCATTTTTGAAAAAATAGGTCCCACATTTCAAAAATAAACATATTTGTTACGAGCTATCGACAACCAGCCATAAGAAATATTAGAGTTCTAAAAGTTATACAAAGTTCATCCGCCATTTTCCAAATATTCAACTTACCCGGCTTACTTCGTCTAGCCGCTATGTACCCGGCACGAAACTTAGCTCCAAATAATGAGAATTGTCATGAAAAATGGGATAAAGCTGTATACCATTTGCCACCCTTTCAGATGAAAATAAGTTGAATTCCACTAATTTCCCGAAGGGACCTAACGGTTAAAATTGTGTACTCCAGCTCAGAAGCCATGAAATGAAACAGGATATATCGAATCCACGCAGCCACAGTAGCACACTCACAAGTGAATTGTGTGTGCTGGTACGCAGCCTCCGTCAGTTACGAGAGGCCCCTCGCTGTCATCTATTTGTATGCGCCTCCTGACTGCAAACTGTCCCGATCATGGCTTCTCCGGCAGCACTTGGAGTGGTGAAAAAGGCATGTGCTCCGCCAGCAGCAGAAAATTTTTGAAAATGTTGTATGGTGCAGCGATTTTTTTACTACATCGATGAGGATTTTTTTACCATCTTCATCGACCAGGGGGGGGGGGAGACCGCCCCTCCCTGCCCCCCCTGGGTACGCCCATGCGTCTTGACAAAAGTTTTGGGCTTGGTTGAAGTAAGTGGGCAAGTAAAAATATTTATACTCGGAAAATTTTATTGGGGTTGCCGGAGCATGACCCCACAGTACGGTTCCATTCGTTTTGAACTTTTTAGTTGCTTTGATAAAGACACATTAATTCAAGGTTCTGTGAAATTGGTGTAAAAAATGTTTCTTAGAAGAACCAATATGGGGGGTTTGCTTTGTATGGCAGCCCCATGACCCCATGGTCCGATTTGATTCAATCTTACATATGTTTTGTGTCATCAATAGAAATTGTGTGAAATTTTGTTGAAAGTGGTGCACAAATAAAAAAGTTTTTCTTAGAAGAACCTAATTTGGGGGTTAAGTTTGTATGGCAGCCCCATGACCCCATGGTCGGATTTGATCCGTTCTTGCATATATTTTTGGTTATTTATAGAAACACATTTGTGTGAAATTTGGTTGAAATCAGTGCACAAATAAAAAAGTTTTTCTTAGAAGAACCTAATTTGGGGGGTTGGATTTTTATGGCGGACCCATGACCCCATGGCCCATTTTTATGCATTCTTACATATGTTTTGTGTCAACAATAGAAATACATTTGTGTGAAATTTGGTTGAAATTGGTACACAAATAAGAAGAACTCAAATTGGAAAGCTAGGTTTGTATGGCAGCCCCATGACCCACTGATCCAATTTGGGTGAATCAAACATACAAACAGCCTGCAACAATAAGAAGCACGTGTGCAAAATTTCAGCTTGCTAGCTTCAATACCCGCCGAATAAAACGCGTCGCAACAGACAGACGGACATGCTCCAATCGACTCCCCAAGTCATGCTGATCATATATGTATACTTTTTATATGGTCGGAGATGCTTCCTTTAATGTGTTACAAACTTCATGACAAAGTTATAATATACCCTTTCACTCTATGAGCGAAGGTTATAAAAAGTAAAGGGCATACGGTAGCTCAGTGGTAGAAATTACAGTCTATCTCTGAACGTGAATGTTTGTGTTGTCTTTAAAAATGCTCCTACGGCCGGCGCGAGTTAAGGAATAGACACTATTCCTCTTTTATAAATTATTTATTAAGTAAATTTTGACTGCTTTCTACAAAGGTCGAGAATGAAGTGAACGATTTTTAGTAATTTACAATATTCGAAAGAAGAAAGTAGGGACAATGTATGTATGTATGTATTAGTATGATCAGTATTTTATATGGCTCTTATCTAGTCTTCTCTAGTCATATTTTATTAGTATTTGTAATATTAATTTATTTATTTATTTATTCTATTTAGTATTAGTATGTAGTATCGAATACAGATGAATTTGTATAACGTTGAGGTCGTAACGTAACTCCTCCCCCTCTAAATTGTGGACCACAGCTGTAGTTGGCGACGGATGGGGTCAACAAATTTCGTAGTATCCTGTTTCTGTTGATCGTTTCGGCGATGACCAATTTATTGTTCGTATTGCATCTGCATATCTTCTGAACTTTGCACAAGGTAGTTTGAAAGGATTAGGATTATGATTAGTAGAGAGAGGATTATCTGTTAGTTGAATTTGGAAAAAGTATTTGAAATAGGATAATCAAAGTTATATACGTTTATTATGCATTTAACTGATTTAGAATCGCCTTAGTTATAGTTTTCGTCTAGCTTTTATTTTGGATTTATGGAATTTCTTACCGTTTTTTGCTATAAGAGTAACGTATTTGTCTTGTTTTACGTGAAATTTTTTAAACCTCGGTGTAAGTTTATTTCTTCGGCTTTCTTTTCGATAAATACTTTCAGTTTCGTAGAATTGTTCGGGTTCACTTCTGGTTGCATTAAGCTTTCTAATGTTTTTTTGAGTTTGATTTTCTAGTTTCGACTTTACTTTTGGATACATTTCCTCCTGAAATCCTTTTATTTTTTCTAAATAATCGTGGGGATTGTTATGGTTAACGTTTTGATCGAATCTATAAGGTCTACCATAGAACAACTCGTAGGGGGTGTATTGAGTTGCGGAATGAATAGCATTGTTATAGCTAATTATAGCTTCATTTAAAATATCGTCGTGTTCTTTGTCCTTATTTTTATTATATATAAGTCTGTATTTTTCGGTAAGAGTCGAATGAAACCTTTCTACTGGCCCGTTACTAGAACTCTGTTGGAAGGACGTTATGTGGTGGTGTATATTATATTGTTTGCAGAAATCGGCAAAGATTCTAGCTGTGTATTCGGAACCTTGATCCGATATAATCTTTTTAGGTATACCATGCAAACTCATAAAGTGTTTAATGGCTTTAATTATGGTTAGACTATTTCTGGCAGCAAGAGTGTATGCTGCAGCAAATTTTGAAAATTTGTCTTTGATTGTAAGTATTTGTTTATTATTTATTGAATAGATATCTGTGTGAAGAAGGTCGAGAGGTCTACTTGGAGTTTCTGGTGTTTGAAATTGGATAACAGGTGGATGTCGGTCATATTTAAGTGTTTGACAGGGCTCGCATGCATTTATGATTGAAGTAATCTTTTCTTTCATCTTGGGGAAAAAGAACTCTCTATTTAAATGCCAATGGGTTTCATTTATACCTGTATGATTACTTTGGATATGGTAGTTTTTAATGATTTCGTCTTGTTTGTCATTATCCGTAACATCTATCAGAATCTCTTTACATCTGACAACTTTAAATGTCTTGCATCGAGAAAAATACTTTGAATAAACTGATTGGAGAAGTTGAAATGTATGGTCATCGCTATGTACTGCGTTTAATTTATTTGGAATAAAGATATTTTTACAAATTTCCACAATCGTATCTTCCGAAAATGTTTTGGATCGAATTGTACGCCTTTGTTTGTTGCGGAATAAGATTTTAAGTGAATCGGTTGGTTTAGAATGAGATTTTTCGAGAACGATTTGAAAATTGAATACGTTTAGGGGCCTTTCGGAAATTTGAATTAAGTCTTGATTATCCTCATTTGCTGAGTGAATCGTTGTACCACCAATGCTCGGACTAGATGTATTACATTCTTCGGCGGCATTGAGCTCATGGCCTGTATTGATATTCGTTGACTTAATTCTGCTTAATGCATCAGCGTTTGTGTTTTTAGTACCCTTTTTATAAACAATTTCGTAGTCGAACTCTTCCAATTTCAAACGCCATCTTATAAGCTTCGAGTTCGGATCTCTTAAACTCATTAACCACAACAGAGGTTTGTGGTCTGTGACAATTTTGAATTTGCGGCCATACAAATACGGTCTAAAGTATTTTGTAGCCCAAACAATAGCTAGAAGCTCTTTTTCTATTGTTGAGTAGTTGATTTCGGAAGAGTTTAAAGTTCTGCTAGCGTAACAAATAGGTTTATCTGCTCCAACAGGTCCTTGTGAAAGCACGGCACCCAGGGCATAATCACTTGCGTCTGTAGTCAGGATAAATTGTTTGGAAAAGTCCGGGTATTGCAGTATCGGGTCGTTAATGAGAAGGTCTTTGCATGTATTAACACACCTGATATATGAGTCGTTTAGCTCAATTTTATTTCCCTTTTTTAAACAGTTTGTCAAAGGCTTGGTAAGTTGTGAGAAATCTTTGATGAACTTCCGATAATAGCCTAGGAGGCCTAGAAAAGATTTAATTTCCTTCTCTGTTTTTGGGATTGGGAATCTCTTGATGGCATGTATTTTTTCCGGATTCGGTTTTACGCCATCAGGCGTCACGATGTGTCCAAGGAACGATATTTCTTTATGGAGGAATTCACTTTTGTCTAGTTGTACCTTCAGGTTGGCTTTTCTTAATTTAGAAAAAACTTTTCGCAGGTTTTGCATATGTTCCTGCAACGATGTCGAGAAAATAATAATATCATCCAGGTATACTAGACAAATTGTACCTTGTAATTCCTGTAGAATGTTATCCATAATCCGTTGAAACGTTGAAGGGGCATTTTTAAGCCCAAACGGCATTCGTAAAAATTCGAAATGACCACCTTCGACATTAAACGCAGTTTTTGAAATATCTCGCGGATCCATTTCAATTTGGTAGAAACCATTCGCTAAGTCCAGTGTTGAAAAATACATGCTTTTTCCCAATTTATCAAGGATTTCCGTAATATTCGGAAGAGGATATCTGTCGCTAATGGTTTTCTCATTGAGCTTTCTATAATCGACAACAAGTCGCCACTTTTGGATACCACTAGCGTCTTTCTTTTTGGGAACAACCCAGACAGGCGAGCTCCAGGGGGAATAACTCGGACGGATTATTCCTTGCTCAAGCATACTGCTGATTTGTTTCCGAATCTCTTCCTTATGAGCGTAAGGGTACCGGTAAGATTTTGAATAAATGGGTATATCATCAACCGTCTGAATTCGATGTTTCACATCATTAGAAAATGAAAGATGATGCCCATTTTTAAAGAAAATATCGTCAAAATCACGGCAAACCTTGTGCAATAGTTTTCTTTCTTCGTTATTTAAATGTGATGTCCTAATTAAATCGCGAATATCATTGTTTGTACTCTGATGGTTATCCATATCGGATTGATATGATACTTGAAAATTATAAATTTCATTGAAATTCTGGTTAATATTAAATGGAATTGATTTTATTGGTTGGTCCAAAAAACATTCTTGTGGTTGACTTGAAAAATTAACAATTTCGACTGTACTAAACCAATTTATGGATCTGTAAATTCCAGGCGAAATCTTCAGTAGAGGTTTTATTTCCGTTTCTTCAATGAAAATGTCGCCATTACAAATATCCACTGGTAGGTTTAACAACAACTTCATGTTAGGCGGAACTATTATTCGATCTGACTTTAAATTTGGTTTGAAATTCAATTGCAAGGTTGAATTTTTGGTTTTTAATATGTTTTTCGCAAGATCTACCTGTGCCCCTAATACTCTTAAAGTATCAAGACCAAGCAAACCGTCAAAATAACCGTGAAATCTAAAAACTAGAAATCTAGTCTGACCAGGCTGATTAAATTCCCTAAAGTTGGGAAGAATTATTTCCTCATTAACGTCATGTTTATTCAACATTGATAATAAACTAATAGGTTTAATTTGATAGACACGGTTTTTTTCAACACACTCCGGATTTATGACGGATGCTGAAGCACCCGTATCAATCAGCATTTTGAGGATACGACCATTCGACGATACATTTATATACGGCAAGGTGAGCCCATGCTGATTGATGTCTATATATTGGTATCTGGAATCCAAGAGGCACTTGACTGAAAATTTTCGTCATACTCGTTGTTGTAGCTATCACATTTTGCATCGTTGGTACTATCAGCTAAAGTTATAGAATTATTTTGTTCATCGTGAGAATTACTAAACTCAGCGTCCTCAGAAAAAGTAAATAACTCCTCATTTGAGAACCGAGATGGACCAGCGGTTTTGAAAGATTGGTTTGGCGACTTACGAGTTGAATTAGTCTGCCGAGACTGTCTTGAGCCGATGTCCATAGGAGTTGGCGGATTGATATTTGTTTGCTGCGAATTCAAGTGTGCTAGTTGTTGATGATTTGAAACATATCTTTGATTTGTTTGATTTGTTTGAGGTCTGGGTACTGAATAATTTTGTATTGGCTGGGGAAGATTATACTGAGTTCTGACCGGTGTGAGGAACTTTTGTGTTGGTGCACGGTTGTATTTATTAGCTGGGTTATTGTTAGGGGCGGATCTTCCGTAGAAGATATTCTGCTCCTTTATACAGAAAGCAAAGGCTTCAGCCAAGGTTTTTGGGGTCATCGCACGTATTGTAGAGCCTAGGGGTTCCCTCAAAGTAGTAAGAAAAACACTCAAACACATTTCCACATACAGGTCCGATTTAGCTTTAATCACATTACTATCTTTATCATGTATCTTTATGTGATTAGTTAGTAATGCTAGTATCTCTACCACTTCACTATATAATTTCTCAACTGACCCGGTTTGTCGAATGTTATGTAAATCTCTTATGAGGGAGGTCTCGTTCCGCTTATCCGAATAATGCAGAATAAGTATGGATTTAATTTCCTTCCATTCTAAAGCAGTACCGTGCATGTTTATAATAGGTGTGTTTTTTTGGTTATCCCGTGCAGGTTTGGGTAACGAAACTTCATATAAAAAAAATGACAGGTGCGTCAGCTGTCATTTTTTTTATATGGAGATTCGTTACCCAAACCTGCACGGGATAACCAAAAAAACACACCTAATATCGTTGGCGGGGCCTACTATTTTGTTTCGGACGCACCTCAAAATCAATTTGCCGTAAGGTGTTCCATTGGTAATCGATAGTATTTCGAGAATCTCGTCCACACTACTTATAAAATCGAACAAATTTCGAGAATTTCCATCGAATGTAATGAGATCTTTAACTGCATCGGGAATTTTAAGAGATTGACAAATAACACTAACAAAATTAGCAGAGTCAGTTTCTGCTGACTGACCGGTTGCCATTTCTAGTCAATTTTAAATGAATCGAAGAGGTCAAAAACGGGTTTTTTAATGATAATATGATAAGCTTTTTCTATGATTTTAACGTTAGAAATTGCCTTATGATAACTAAGAAATATTTTTTTTTTGAGAATTTTAATTTTTTTTTCAGGTTTATATATTTTTTATAATTTTAATGTTGGAAATTGTCTTGAATACTAGGAATTGATATTTTTGTGTGAATTTTAGATTAATGTCACTCACTCACGAGTTTTTTTTTTTTTTTTTTTATTATATTTTTTCACTTCGACACGATTATGCTTTTGAATAGTTAAATTATTATCACGAATGTATTATGTATTATGAAAATCTTTCAAAATATTTGGGAATGGAGGGAACTTGGGGAAAAGGATGTGCAAATATACTTATTGTAGATCCACGTGGCTGATTTCGTTCCAGGTTGAGGTTCTCCGTAGCTATTTTCTCCTTAGAAATATAGCTTCGTACGGTGTTATTTGCTTGTCGAATGATTCCAGCAATATTCGCTTGTTGGGTGTATTAAATACCTTTACTTAATAACACTTTCGAGCAACGCAAAACCAGACTGCGCCAGTTAAGGAATAGACACTATTCCTCTTTTATAAATTATTTATTAAGTAAATTTTGACTGCTTTCTACAAAGGTCGAGAATGAAGTGAACGATTTTTAGTAATTTACAATATTCGAAAGAAGAAAGTAGGGACAATGTATGTATGTATGTATTAGTATGATCAGTATTTTATATGGCTCTTATCTAGTCTTCTCTAGTCATATTTTATTAGTATTTGTAATATTAATTTATTTATTTATTTATTCTATTTAGTATTAGTATGTAGTATCGAATACAGATGAATTTGTATAACGTTGAGGTCGTAACGTAACTCGCGCGGTGGTTCTTCGATATAAATTGTTCCGGTGCTATACTCGTTATTATAATAACGGCCAAGAGCTGCCAAAACCCTCCTTCGCTTCAATGTTATCTGAATTGCTACAGCAACATCAACAACAACTTTAAAAGTAATTCCAATATCGTTAAAAAAGTGAACAGTGAAGTAAACAGAGCTTTGCCGGTGGTCATATGGCTGGTTATCGTTGCAGTAACGATGCGTTTTTATTGCAATTTAAGCGAAATAGGTTCGGCAGCTCATGACCGTTATATCAATAGGTAATCTCTAGCACGGTTTCATATATCGTAGAAGCAGCTCCGACTCCCAATGAAGCCAACAGATATCAATGGTCAGTGATATGAGTTTAACCTGAACTCGCTCTCAGGCAATTCATTGATAGAGATCCAACCAACCGATCTCTTCGGGCGGTAGGCGCCCACTCCATAGCTTTTTCTATTTTATCCCAATTACTCGAATTATGCACTACAAAATCTTTTAACATTTTTCATCCGTAATTTCCCTCTTTCAGGGGCCTCACAAAAATTAGTCACCCGGGGCCTCGCAAAGCTAAGGATAGACAACCTTCGCTGACTCTCATCAACGCGATAGAATCAGGCCAGCTCAATGGGTGGGTAAGCTGTGCAATCAGGGCCACCATTTTTCAGGGGAGAGGTGGATACGTGCACCAATCGATAAACTTTGAAAATTTAAAACTTCTTGCCCTGTTTTATTTATTAATTCTGCTAATAACAAAATCATCGAAGAGTTTTGCATTTTTCCAATTAAATAATTTCTAACGCAATGAAAATTTCAAAACCATTGTTTGGTCCTGTGGCAAATATTTCAGGCAACGTGGGCCATTCAGATCAGAGGCCAATGAACATCCTCCTTTCATTTGAAATTAAAAAATATTTGTTTTGTTGAAGAGTAAAATGTTGAAGCCAAGGGCGTACGCAAAAATATATTTCGGGAGGGGATTTCGATTCGAATTTTTAATTTATAGCTCTGATGGTTCCATAATTTTGCTCGCCCATTTTATGTATTGTTTTTCGATTCCCCGGGTCATTAGATATTTTCCACGCTGAACTGACCTAAGAATCGAAAAATAAAACATAAAATGGCCGAGAAAAATTATGGAACGGTTTTTGGATTGTAGCTTATGGAATTCCCCAGCATTTGCCACATATTCCACGGCATTAAGTATTAATTTTCATTGAGGAAATCACAGTGGATAAAAATTTCATTCTCATTCCGCCCGAGGTCTATCCAGACCTTTAGTTTTAAAGCCTCTCTCGCTATCTCCCCAAAATTTTGACACTCGGAGCAATTATCAAGAAGAGTTTGAATTTCAGCATAAGGCATTCAGGCATCCCCTTTGAAATACAAAAATAAGTTTCGATCACCGCAGCTTCTGAGATTATCGTGCAACTTTTCCTATCGGCCGGAATTTAAAATATATCTTGAAATGGTTGGAGCATTTTGGCTACTTTTTTCCAATTCTTCCGTGGACTTTGAGATAAAAACGTCAAGAAGGATTTTGAACTCTTTTCGACAAAATGATGCAAAGTCTATTTCGGCTGTAGTCTGAGATGATCCAAATTTTTTTTGTTGTCCGATTCAGGGACAACTTTCTTGCGAAAATGATGTAGCTTTGCACTAACGCTTTGATTTCGCTGTCGTTGTTAATGTCTTTAAAAGACTTTATTGTACTGCGAATGAGTTTCATAGCGTTAATAATGTTCCAAAATTTCAGTTAAATTTTTAAATTTTAACATTAGTTTTATGTTTTATGCCGAATAGTTCTTTTAATAAGTATGTGCATCTTCACTCAACCAACGCCATCTACTCAGCTCAGCTGTACGGGCAACCCGTGTCCCGCGAACAATTTATGCAAGATCCACACCATCATCGTACAGCTGAGCTGAGTAGATGGCGTTGGTTGAGTGAAGATGACGTCACAACTAATCTCTTTTTCCTTAATAATTCCTGTATCCTTCCGTTTCCAGGATGAACAAACGCCCTACAAAATGAACAAACGTCTGGCTTTCGATTGATACCAAACCTATACCTTTCCGACCCATATTTAAAAATGACTGGCTAAGTTCACACTCACAATTTTAAAGTTGCTATAATTAAATAATTAGAGAAGCACAAACGATATTAATTGGTTAACAATCAAGAACAAACGTAGCCGCAGTAGAACAAACGGTTCACCGAGCAAAAGGACCTAATTTCAAAAACATGACTGGCTAACTTCACATAGCCTATTATTTAACCAGAATTTAACAAAATTAAAATGTCATTGGCGCCAAAACCTACAATATTCGCATTTCCTCAAAAAAATGGAAGAAATCGCTGTCCTGATTCAGTAGAAGAAATCTATGTCCTGATTAGGAAGTCGACTCAAACTCGACTCTGTTATTCAATAACTTCAGAATGCGTAATCCATTTTTTTTAAGTTAAAACCACCGATAGCCGCATTTGCTGAAAATTTCAAGGCCCTAGCTTTCCGAAGTTACAGCTGTCTAATGCTGCACACACACAACGGCCAATCCAACCCAAATCCATTTTCAAAAAAATTTACTGAAATGGATTTGGATTGGCCAGGTGTGGCCTCCCTAAAGATGTTTAAACTTCAACTCCTGTACGATCAGTTAAGGTCCATCTAGACGTGTCGCCAAATGGCGACACGTGCAGCCAAATGGCTGTTGTCATTCCATCCAAACGTGTCGCCATTTGGCTATGCGTCCAGTTTTGATATTCAATATGGCAACTCAACCAACCGCTTTGACAACCGCTTGTCAAATTCAAAGTGACAATTTTGCAACTTTTCTTCGTTCTTTTGTGTGAAATTGAATAATTCTTGAATGGCCGTGTAATAATTCAAACGCGCAGAGTCCGATTTTGATAATTAAATTTAAAAAAATCACCAAAATGAAATTTTGGTTATGTCATTTTTTGGCTGCGCGTGTGGATGCTAAGTAGCAGCCAAATGGCTGTACGCGATGCCAGTTTTTGGACGCGCAGCCATTTGGCGACACGTCTAGAGGGACCTTTAGGCCTCGTGCACACGACGAGCCGTACGGCTTGAAAGCTCCAGACATCAAAATACATTAGCTTATATGGGAAGCCGTAAAGTGCTTGCGAGCTACTAAGCATTTGCACTCGAACCTATAAGCCAATGTATTTTGAAGTCATGCCTCGAGCTGGCGATCCGTACGGCTCTTCCCGAGCCGAGTCACAAAATCCTCGATTGAATCGTCCTTCCATATTGCTATATAACGTCCGTTTTATTGAGTCAGAGTAGAGGATAGAACAGCACAACTTTCATACAAACTAAACAGGAGTTGTTTTATATAAAACAGCAACAATCAAATTTGTATAGAAGTTGTGCTGTGCTATCCTGTTCTAACCCAATAAAACAATACCTTTTATAATGCAAGTAAAATTTCGCGTAATGAGTGGCAACTTAAACCGATTTATAATCGGTGCTACTCTGTGCCAGGAGCCGGGAGTTTTATGAAAAAAAGCAAGCGTTCTGTTGTTGTTGTAGCGGAGAATGAAAGGTCAAAGCTCTTGTACTATTTATTCCTGGTATAACTTTCTAATATAGACCGCGTACTATGTCGATTTATAAAGGCAGTAGGTACTTTAACTACACTTTCAGCATGAATCAATGAAATAGATACATATACATACATAGATAGATAATTCATTTAAATCCCGTATTCAATAAAATAAACGATTACCTTATGTGAAAATACAAAAAGTTTGCAAAAGTTTTCCGGGACGTTTAAAACTTAACGTAATACTTATTGAGGAAATTAGATAATATTTGACTACTTAACACCTGATACTAACTGGATAAATATGTTTAGGTCCTTTTATTTTGACATTTATGGTGGAATTCAGGACAAGCATGCGCATTTCTTGCAAGACTTGTATATGCCAATATTTATCTCAAACTTACCACACTTCTCTATTGTGTATGTTTGTATAACGCATAAAAATTCATTTTTAATTTCTTTATCACTAGATACAACTTTTTTCTACTATTAGCAACCGAAAATCAAATCTCAACTGCCAAATGGGGTGCGTGAACACTACGCGCTCATATCAATTGCGAACAACTTCACTCCGACTAATCAGTGCTGTCAACTTTCTTTTCAAAAGTGTCTTTGTCAAGAGCACTCATCCACCCAGTTTCCTCCGTAAAATGTATGTATTTTTCGCCCATTAAAAAGCAGCAAAATATCAGAAAAATGTATGTAATCAACTAATCACATTCGCCTCTTTCAGAAATCACAATGGAAAACGAGTCTGGCGAATTTGTTGACTTGTACTGCCCGCGAAAATGGTGAGTGGTTAGCCGACATCCACGTGTTTGTGTCTGTCATTTTTATTAGTTGTACTGCTGGCGCTTCGCAAACTTTGGATGTATAACGAAATATTTTCTGTATTTGCAGCTCGGCTAGCAACCGCATCATCCACGCCAAGGATCATGCTTCCGTTCAATTGAACATTGCCGATGTGAACCCGGAAACTGGTCGCATGAGCGGAACCTCAAAGGTGTACGCTATCTGCGGTGCCATCCGTCGTATGGGAGAATCTGACGATTGTATTGCCCGTCTCGCCAAGAAGGACGGTCTTTTGGCCAAGTAAGTTGATTTTTTGCAGATTGTTTAGTTTCGGAGTTGATTTCAATCATGTCTTGTTTTATTATAGGAACTATTAAGACGATTAAGTTCGAAGGAATGGTGATGATGGCGCGATAATTTTATATTCAGGATAAGTGAATAAAAGAAAATTCCATTGAATGAGCATTGTGTTTTCCTGTTTAGTTGTTTTACAGATGGGTCACCAATTTTTTAGAAGCATTTCGACGTAAGCAAAACTTTCGAAAAGGATTGGTGCACATTAGGCGCTTCAAGTATTGGGGAGTTCCAGCATCAAAAGGTTTCAGATAGGGAGTTAGAACTGGTTGTGTATTTAATCAGACTAGTTGCTGATTCAGTAAAGTTGCAGCGGAAGCAATGCGTCTGCTCGTCTAATTAATTGAACAATCAGAGAGCTAATAAGGTGTATGGATTTTATGAATTTTAAATTGCAGCCTTAAGTGGTTCGGCGTGAATGATGCGATATTTGCAAACAGTTGTTGTCAAACCCCAAGCGGTGTAAGATGCATGGAGGGAGCAGCTGAAAAATCGAAAACCTGTACACATTGGACTGGCTTCGCAAGCAGTTGTGGGCGATTCCATTATCTATTCGAGATAGACATACAAGTTTGTTCATGGTCACCAATTGGAGCCGAATTCAGCCAAAGTAGTGCGGGTGGATCTTGGTAATTGCAACTCATAAGGAGAGATGACTACTAGTCATGGGGCGGCCTTTCTGCCAAATTGTTGGCACGATTTTTGTCGACTTGTGTGCGTGTTATCATAGTAGTTGTACATTTCCAGTGGAGCCGGTAATTAGGGATAGATTGTAAAAGAAGGGTCATGTATTTGGCGCGAAAAAGTTTAAAAGAGAATTTTCAATAGAATCATAAAAAAAGGAAAAAGAATTTTTATTTTATGTAGTTATACTATACCGCCGCACAGTGGGTCGAAATCGATGATTTTTCGGACATCGCATATTTGCGAAGATGTCCTGTTGCAAAATCCACCATGTTAAAGCTATAAGTTGAATTTGTTTGTGCTGAATCGAATGGTTAATTCCATTTTCAAAAAGAAAATACTTTCTTCTATAGCGGCTTTAAGGATGCTTTTACCAACCCCATAGTATAGATATACCGTTTCTTCTTTCTGATGTTACAAATGATGCTAATAGATAGTACGGCTAATTCAGAGTAAAATATTATATGGCCATATGGCTTTCTCATTTACCGTTACAAAAATGCACTATTATTTATTCAATCTTTAGGAAAACTAGAGTTACCAAACAAAACCCAAAGTTATTCCGTCTTGATTGGTGCAATTTAGTATTTGGGTTAAGGTTCTACAAATACATTTATATACATTTGTTGTAATTTCACTGCTCCCCCGTTGAAAAACTCACTGTTATTTCGAAGATATAGTAATGCAAACATCGAAAAATTACAAAATTTATGAGACGTAGAAAATGCACACGCTTATATCATAACGGTTCTTTGAATGGATAAATCTGAGTAATTCACAAAAGGTCGTCGCGTCTTTCAACGGCTGTAACTTCCGAACGGAAATTTGCAGTAAAAACTGTCCCAAGCCATCCTCTACGTCGAACCATTCAAACATTTTCATTTTCGCCAAAAAAGGGCGATCGATGTTTCAGAGTTTAGAAGTTTTAATAAAAAAAATCATCAATGCTGGGATTATACCACACGCCTCCCTCTTCCTTTAAAGGACCACATATATTTCAAACATAATTTTGAATCTCATAGTTTGTAAACGGGCTTGGGACCGTCTTCGGCGGAATTAAGGTGTTGGCATCCTTGTTTCAATTGTGTGAAAAGAAGCAATAAAAATAAACCATACATTCATTGAAATATTTATTACATAATAACAAAAATGGGGGGATTTCAGTATCTGCGGCGATATATTTTGATGATGCCATTTCATTAATATTGACCTGAAACGACCGAATCTGCGAATTTTGCGAAGTATTCAATGTTAAAGTTTGACTTTTCTATGAAACCATATTTAAGTAATTTGATGAGCAAAGGGGGATATTTTCGCTTTACACATTGGGGAAATTGTGTGATGCCATCAAATTGACGTTTTAGTTTTAATCAGTCCCTCAAGAATAGTAAGTTTACCAATTTGGCAAAGGTGTTAATAACATGAAAAGTCGAAATATATTTGCGGGCAAGAATAGTAAAGTTTGCTAGACAGGGAGGCAAATTAAATTTAAAATGTTATATGCGGTGCAATGCTATTAATTCACATCAACATGTAGTAAAAATGCCCCCAATTTCCCATTAAACACTGATTAACCCCATATAAATGTTAAACTTTGACAGTGAATATCTGGAGAACCGTTACGATTTCGCAAAAAAGGACTGCAGATTCGGTCGTTTCAGGCCAATATTAATGAAATGGCATCAAAATTTGGCGCCGCAGATACTGAAATTGTGCCACAAAAATTATTAATCATGACTTGCCCCCAACAGCAAAACGAAAATTGTTACGACTATGGACTGCGATGGACACATAACAGAAAAAAAAAATGATATATCCTCTGAATGTCAAACAGACAGTTCGGTCAAAACAAAAGTGTTCTGCGGGTTGTACGTTTCTTTTAAAACGCGGAAAAAAGGTATTTTTCGTGCTGTGGAAGTAAAAGTGAAACTTTTCAGCGAAAGTAGATACAATATAGAGAACAATTCTAAGGTTTACCTGTGGAAAGACACTCCCTTCGAATAAAGAGCTCTCGAGTTCCAGGATCCGGCAACAACACACTGCATTTTACGTGTTTTTGGAGACTATGCGTTTGAAAACATTCGTACAAAGGTACACTCCTCGCAATATAGTATTGTTAGGCACCAGAAATCACTCAAAAATATTGCAATACGCACAGATAACTAAAAGTTTTTTTCGCAACACTAGGTGAAATCGTAAGAATCGTAAACACTAGCTGGCAAGTGACATTTGTAGGTGACAAATGGGCGGGGCAAATTGACAAACAGTTTTACGTTCCTGGATATTTGAGGGAAGAAGGTGAGGTAAGGGGAGTCAATTTTTGTGCCAAACACGTACGCTCATATACGGGAAGTAAACCTTTCCATCTTATCTTGTGTTCCGTGCTACTAGTTGAGTATACGCTATGATATGTACTGGATTGGAAATCATCATGTAGATGAGCGTACGTGTGTGTCTAGAAATTTTTTCTACTCTTCCTCAGCCTCCCCTCTCGCACACCCCTCGGGCAACCCGCAAGATGGTCGGCCGATGGACAGACTGTCAACAGTGTGGTTGTCATCCAATTCGCGCCAAGTGAACGCAGTGAGTGTGAGTGGACAAAATCGAGTTTTTCCAAGTGAATTGTAAGAAATTGACTTAAACAGTGTAGGCCGTAAGGCTGCGAATTCGTTCTAATTTAAAAAAAAAAGTTTATTTCAGAACATGAAGTGCATTGTTGTCGGGTTTTCCAGCGACCAACAGAGAAACACTATGAGTGTATCTTTTCACAGGTAATCGCGTGAGAGCCTACATTTTAGTGGTCATATGTGAATTTTTGTGTCAAAATTATAGTTTATCGCATTGTTCATACATGTTTTCTTGAAAACAAGTGCGCGATTGTGTGGTTGACAGCCAATACAATAGACGAGTTTCCGTTCGTTTGAGTTCGTCCCAGGTTCGTACCTTGTTCGTGCATGTTTTGTACGAAGCGGGCACGAAAGGTTACGATGGAAATTCGTCTAGTCGATGTGTTCATGAACGTATCAATTTCATTCTGTTTCGGGGGCTCATCACATTGTTATAGTTTTGCAAATTTTTTTTTGCAATTTTCGTGCAAAGTTTCGAGTCAATTTGATAATTAAACTGCTTTGGTAAAATAATATGTTAATTCTTTCATAATGTAAACCGTTTCTTGCAGATTTCTAATGGATGAGGCGAACGCGCTGTATGGATAGACAAACTACAGTTAAGAGGTGTGTAGATTCCTAAAAGAGCTGTGGTTTGCACGAAACATTTGCGTAATGACGGCATATTTTGACTTGAGAAACGAACTGTGCTCAAAGAAAATGCATTTCCGGAACTGAATCCGTCTGGTATTACGGTAAGTAAACAAATAAATTTAACCGACAGTAGTTGAATTGTTAAAATATAAATTGGTATGCATAATGATTTATCGATTGTTTTCAGATGTCTAATGAGTCTATCGGCGAGCCAAATGCAGTTCAAGCAGGTTTAGGATCGTCACATGCAGGACGCGAGCCGTGAATCTGCGGGACAGTGTACTAGGGAAGCAGTTATGCTCCGCCACCACGAGAGGCTTCTGATATTGTCTATCAAGCACCCGAGCCCCATTCAAACATATCACCACGTGCGGCATTTTAAAATCTCATCAATCGACTGGACGAACAGTATGGTGTGAAGCAAACGTTGACTCCTTGCGTGCTGCTTAGTGCATTGATCATTTTCCTCGGCGTGGCGACCTTCATGTATGTAACGATCAGTCTCGATTTGGCCAACACCATCAACGATCGAAATACTTTCTATCAGATATGCGACGATTCACACAGATGACGTGCATCGATGAGGAGGGTTTGAAAGGAGCTCTGGAGTTATTGAGGACCACAAATGTAAAGATATTACAGCACAGTTTAGTTTGGGTACCAAGGAAATTGTTCGATTGGTTCAGCCCACTCATCTGCATCTGAACGTTCGTCGAATGGTTCGCGATCTGCACAATGTCGAATATTTGATTCACCAAAATCCGCAGTGGAAAATAAGTGCAGTCGATGAAGACGGCACTGCATTGTCTTTTGATCATGTATTGGCGTTGCGCGATGCTCAAGCCTACAGTTTTGCAATTTTGAATCCCCGCCTTCCGTTCACGTGTTCCGTGTACAATAAGCCACAGAAGTTCTTCTTTTATGTTGGACTCATCGGGCTAGCGGTTATAGTTGCCGGAGGAGTTAATTTTGCATACAAACTGATTGTTCGGTACAAGCAATCTAAACGCGATGCTGTGGCCTATTTGAACGACGAGATCATCAATCATTTAATGCGAAAGGCAGCTAATAGTCCAGACGAGCTGCTGGTTGTTGTGAACCATCTAAGGGACAAGTTGACTCCGCTGAATAAACGCCTAAGCATGGAGTGGGTGTGGAATGAATGCAGTCTTAATCGCCTTAATTCCGCCAAAGCCGGTCCCAAGCCCGGTTATAAAAGGAAGAGGGAGGCGATTAACGAAATATAATTTATTTTCTACCCAATCAAAATGTGACATTCGTAAGTATTGTTCCCCTGGAGGAAATTAGTATAATGGTGAAAAACTTCCATACAAATTTGACAAAAGTTGTACTCGACCCAATAAAACACACCTGAAGCCTTATTGATTCGTTACTCATATTCCCATTACACCGATATGATAATCATAAGAAAACATACACGTAATTTGCGGAAAACAAGAATTTCGATTTATGTATTTAGTCTTTATCTTTTTTGCTTAGGGCTCCATTACACAGTCATATTTATATTATAATATGTATGTCATATGCCTAAGCCTACTCGATTCATTCAGTATAAATTTTTAGACGTGCAATAAGCGAAATCAAGTAGGCTTAAGCATATTATAATATAAATATTACCAAATATGATTGTGTACTAGAGCCCTGAGTACCGAAATTGTTTGCATGCAGTTCATACAAATCTATTTGGCAATTCAAATTTTTGCGCCAAATGTATGCCCCCATCGTATGAAAAATTTACGGCGCCTATGGTGTAGTTGATAGTATGTGTGTTTTTTGTGATTGTGTTATAAAAACCTAGACAAAAATTTTCCTTAAGGGCGTATCCATAGTCTACCTAATCCCAGATGGATACGCCCTTAAGGAAAATTTTTGTCTAGGTTTTTATAACACAATCACAAAAAACACACATACTATCAACTACACCATAGGCGCCGTAAATTTTTCATACGATGGGGGCATACATTTGGCGCAAAAATTTGAATTGCCAAATAGATTTGTATGAACTGCATGCAAACAATTTCGGTACTCAGGGCTCTAGTACACAATCATATTTGGTAATATTTATATTATAATATGCTTAAGCCTACTTGATTTCGCTTATTGCACGTCTAAAAATTTATACTGAATGAATCGAGTAGGCTTAGGCATATGACATACATATTATAATATAAATATGACTGTGTAATGGAGCCCTAAGCAAAAAAGATAAAGACTAAATACATAAATCGAAATTCTTGTTTTCCGCAAATTACGTGTATGTTTTCTTATGATTATCATATCGGTGTAATGGGAATATGAGTAACGAATCAATAAGGCTTCAGGTGTGTTTTATTGGGTCGAGTACAACTTTTGTCAAATTTGTATGGAAGTTTTTCACCATTATACTAATTTCCTCCAGGGGAACAATACTTACGAATGTCACATTTTGATTGGGTAGAAAATAAATTATATTTCGTTAATCGCCTCCCTCTTCCTTTTATAACCGGGCTTGGGACCGGCTTTGGCGGAATTAAGGCGATTAAGACTGCATTCATTCCACACCCACTCCATGCTTAGGCGTTTATTCAGCGGAGTCAACTTGTCCCTTAGATGGTTCACAACAACCAGCAGCTCGTCTGGACTATTAGCTGCCTTTCGCATTAAATGATTGATGATCTCGTCGTTCAAATAGGCCACAGCATCGCGTTTAGATTGCTTGTACCGAACAATCAGTTTGTATGCAAAATTAACTCCTCCGGCAACTATAACCGCTAGCCCGATGAGTCCAACATAAAAGAAGAACTTCTGTGGCTTATTGTACACGGAACACGTGAACGGAAGGCGGGGATTCAAAATTGCAAAACTGTAGGCTTGAGCATCGCGCAACGCCAATACATGATCAAAAGACAATGCAGTGCCGTCTTCATCGACTGCACTTATTTTCCACTGCGGATTTTGGTGAATCAAATATTCGACATTGTGCAGATCGCGAACCATTCGACGAACGTTCAGATGCAGATGAGTGGGCTGAACCAATCGAACAATTTCCTTGGTACCCAAACTAAACTGTGCTGTAATATCTTTACATTTGTGGTCCTCAATAACTCCAGAGCTCCTTTCAAACCCTCCTCATCGATGCACGTCATCTGTGTGAATCGTCGCATATCTGATAGAAAGTATTTCGATCGTTGATGGTGTTGGCCAAATCGAGACTGATCGTTACATACATGAAGGTCGCCACGCCGAGGAAAATGATCAATGCACTAAGCAGCACGCAAGGAGTCAACGTTTGCTTCACACCATACTGTTCGTCCAGTCGATTGATGAGATTTGAAAATGCCGCACGTGGTGATATGTTTGAATGGGGCTCGGGTGCTTGATAGACAATATCAGAAGCCTCTCGTGGTGGCGGAGCATAACTGCTTCCCTAGTACACTGTCCCGCAGATTCACGGCTCGCGTCCTGCATGTGACGATCCTAAACCTGCTTGAACTGCATTTGGCTCGCCGATAGACTCATTAGACATCTGAAAACAATCGATAAATCATTATGCATACCAATTTATATTTTAACAATTCAACTACTGTCGGTTAAATTTATTTGTTTACTTACCGTAATACCAGACGGATTCAGTTCCGGAAATGCATTTTCTTTGAGCACAGTTCGTTTCTCAAGTCAAAATATGCCGTCATTACGCAAATGTTTCGTGCAAACCACAGCTCTTTTAGGAATCTACACACCTCTTAACTGTAGTTTGTCTATCCATACAGCGCGTTCGCCTCATCCATTAGAAATCTGCAAGAAACGGTTTACATTATGAAAGAATTAACATATTATTTTACCAAAGCAGTTTAATTATCAAATTGACTCGAAACTTTGCACGAAAATTGCAAAA
Source organism: Microchrysa polita (assembly GCA_949715475.1). Taxonomy (NCBI): domain Eukaryota; kingdom Metazoa; phylum Arthropoda; class Insecta; order Diptera; family Stratiomyidae; genus Microchrysa; species Microchrysa polita. Next base: position 83,558,953 of record OX454418.1, on the reverse strand, counting down.
AAAAATTTGCAAAACTATAACAATGTGATGAGCCCCCGAAACAGAATGAAATTGATACGTTCATGAACACATCGACGAGACGAATTTCCATCGTAACCTTTCGTGCCCGCTTCGTACAAAACATGCACGAACAAGGTACGAACCTGGGACGAACTCAAACGAACGGAAACTCGTCTATTGTATTGGCTGTCAACCACACAATCGCGCACTTGTTTTCAAGAAAACATGTATGAACAATGCGATAAACTATAATTTTGACACAAAAATTCACATATGACCACTAAAATGTAGGCTCTCACGCGATTACCTGTGAAAAGATACACTCATAGTGTTTCTCTGTTGGTCGCTGGAAAACCCGACAACAATGCACTTCATGTTCTGAAATAAACTTTTTTTTTTAAATTAGAACGAATTCGCAGCCTTACGGCCTACACTGTTTAAGTCAATTTCTTACAATTCACTTGGAAAAACTCGATTTTGTCCACTCACACTCACTGCGTTCACTTGGCGCGAATTGGATGACAACCACACTGTTGACAGTCTGTCCATCGGCCGACCATCTTGCGGGTTGCCCGAGGGGTGTGCGAGAGGGGAGGCTGAGGAAGAGTAGAAAAAATTTCTAGACACACACGTACGCTCATCTACATGATGATTTCCAATCCAGTACATATCATAGGTATCCATAGTCTACCTAATCCCAGAGTATACGTTACTGTAGCGACGGGTCTACGTACCGAAACGACAATCGTTTTTATCCTCGGGGAGCAGCTAGGGCCGGCTCAACTGTTCCAAGATATACAATTACGTGCCGATATTAAATCAATTCCATGCTCATGGATTTGCTGTTTTTGGGGCAATAGGATTTGAATTAATGTGCAACCATCTGTTAACTGCACATGCTGTGACGGGTAGGTTTACTTTCAAAACTGCTCAAGACTAAACACACCAGTAGTAATTAGAAAGACTCATACTGCTAGCCGATGGAGAAACAGAGGACAAAGTCAATCCTCCATATCATCACCATCTGGTCACGGTTCTCAACAGGCTATGTCCACACATGGGCGCTTTCGTCTTCCCTATCGTCTTCAACCTCCGTATCCACTTTCAACATTGAACATGTCATTGATTGCGTCAAGTGAACAGAAGAGATCAATGTCTCATTCTATCCAGATCGGTTCATTATTTATCGTTAGATATGGGTCGCGGCTTTGGTCAGGACGGGTAAATGATAAATTCATTTATGAATAGTATGAATAGATGATGTGTTGTTAATATTTAACATTAACAATTGCGTTCAAGAATGAATGCGTTTCTTCAATAGCGCAGACATCTCAAGTTTCAATTGTCAAAATGATGAAGACGAACGAAAGTTGAAACTATCTAGACAGGCACATCGGCTATGTCCACACATGTGCGCTTTCGTCTTCCCTATCGTCTTCAAGCTCCGTATCCACTTTCAACATTGAACATGTCATTGATTGCGTCAAGTGAACAGAAGAGATCAATGTCTCATTCTATCCAGATCTGTTCATTATTTATCGTTAAATATGTGTCACGGCCTTGGTCAGGACGGGTAAATGATAAATTCTTTCATGAATTGTATGAATAGATGATGTGTTGTTAATATTTAACATTTGCAATTGCGTTCAAGAATGAATGCGTTTCTTCAATAGCGCATACATCTCAAGTTTCAATTGTCAAAATGATGAAGACGAACGAAAATTGAAACTGTCTAGACAGGCACAATCACCATCCACTCCGGCTAACACTACAGGTGACAGTTCTCCACGACCAAATCTAACTTCAGTGCCTCTAACTATCGACGTCAACGACAGTACTTACTACCAAAGTCGTGTAACTAAATTGTAATGGGATCTAAAACAAAGTTGCGGTGCTTACTAATTTTATGAGCAGACATCGCATCGAGAGTGCGACTGTACAGGAGACAAAACAGGACCACATAGGAACTATTACATCCTAAGACGAGACAGAGAAGCCAATGCAGATGGCGGTCTTGCCTTGTTGATATCACGGCCGCAAATGACACCACAGACTTTCAAGCGATATCCATCAAGTAGAAATGTTGACTATGAGATCTTTAAAATTTACATTCTGTAGTCTGGTTGGTGTATTGGTTAGTGCGCACACCTTCGGTGCACAGGGTCGTGGGTTCAAGTCTCACCGTGAAAGAATTCAGTTTATGGTTATTTTCGAACTCACGACATACGTGACGGACTATGATCTCACTTAGATGTTAAACGAGTACCCATTAACGGGGATAAAAACCACTCCGGTGTGATGTTGATCTCTTACCTTAACAAAAAGCAGTTTCCAGTCTTGGAAATTGGATGTCACAAACACATTTGCGGCCATCTTAGTCCACCAATGTTGGACTATTGCGCCAGTTATTTATTTGATATAACTGTCCTCCAATATACAGAGTTAATTTACTTACCGGACGCTATGGCCTTCTACTTCTTCTTTTAGCGGTACAGAAAGGTGTGAACCGCTGTGTATCTACATATATGGACTCGTTTTATAGTTCGTCGTCGCTTTCGTCCGTAATCTCCAGGGACAAAAACGTGGCAGCTGCAATGGGGTTTTCCCATAGTGAGAGGGGGGTGAGATTAGTGGGTGCAGCTGGGCATTGAAACAAATGGGCTACATCGTGTGGCGTGCCAGCGTAATTTGGGCATACGTTTTGTATATTTGGGTCTATGCGAGATAGATACGAATTGAGGCGTGAGCAGAAGCCTGACCGAAGTTGGGCTAAAGTCACTCTAGTGGCTCTCGGGAGCCTAATCTCCTCAGGCGAAATAGGTGGTGGGAGCGCTGAGAGGACTCTGTTCGTACCTAAACTCGCAATAGACCTACTCACTTCCTCAGTGTGAATCATTGCAATGGCAGCCCGGTATGAATCTTCATCATCTTCATGGTCCTACTGGCAACCATTGTTTATTGCATTATTTTGCAGTTGCAATACGCCTCTTCGGGGAGGACCACACCCGTTTGCTACAACAAACGGCCAAGAGTTGCCAAAACGCCTCCCTGGCAAGAGCCTCGAAGGTCTCGATGCAGGAAGGTTGTGTATGGCTGTGTATATGCATGGACTCGTTATATATGGCCTTCTACTCGCTGATGTGATCGCTTTTCATGAACTATGGCATTCGAATCTGGACAGCGATGCCAGAGGTGATATATCATCGCTAATCAACTGGACGCATCCGATTTCTGTCCCCTTACTGATGACAAACCAACACGCATCACTGGGTCATGCACGAGTTCACCTGACATTTCCATCGCCAGCCCTTGACTCAACAATTATTTGGAACCTGAAATTACAACGGGATCTGATAACATACCTAATAACTGGACATGCCGCGTAAATTGCCATATTTTGAAAAAAAAAACATGTCAATTTCAACAAGACCGACTAGGACGGCTTTAAAAGTTCACTAGCGAATCCTTTGCAAGATTAACACCACCCACCGATGCACGTATAGCTGAAAAAAACATTTAGACGAATATTACAGAAAGCTGCCAAACATTTCATCCCCGCAGGTCGCATACCAAGTCTTAAACCGAACTTCCCGACATTGGCGGTCATTTTGGGAAAGGCAATGTGTTAAGCTTCATGGTGCAAACCCAGCATTGGCGATCTCAATGTAAATATATTTAAACAAGTAAACGACCAGGGACGAAACAGGTGCCCATTCACATTGAACTTTTTCCCATTCCCATAGGGGCATTCGGTAGCTCAGTGGCAGAGATGTCTATCTCTGAATTCTCACCTTTAAAACCTTAATTCCAGTATAGGTGTGAGCAAGGCCTGGAATACTGACCAATCCCGTGTGAAGGAAAGGAAAGGTCGCAATCAAATTCGGCACCACTATCGTGAGCGAGGACAGAAAGTGGGTTTTGCTTACCACCTATAAGCTATAACCGATCAACGGTGAGCAGCAGTCGTCTGGATAAATAACTTTCTGTTTATCACTAGACACAAATGATGAAAAAATCACAAAGAACTTCTCCGAATGATGGTTCGGATGGTCGCTACGATAATTTCCAAATAGGTAGGTACTGTAACTAGTTGGATGTTATCGTAGCAAACCATCCGAAGCAACATTTTATGAGGCGGCATTAACCGATATGTATATGAAGTTCGGAAATTTATCAGAAGTCTGACAGCAAATCGCTTACTGGACACCCAACCACCAGCCATTTCTCCCATGAGTTACAACTACCAAGAGCCACAGGAACTAGCTTGGCTCAATCACGTTCCGAATGGTCCACATGGTTTAACTCGTATCTATCTCGGATATATAACAGCATTGCAAACACATGCCTGCTTGCGGAGCTAGCTCGCACAACGTGGACCATCCATTTGATTGTCCGGCTACATGATCATAACTTATACGTCTTGCGTTATTGGAAAAACACATCGAAGCAGCATTCTTCCTATGCCTTGGTCTGGAAGACAGGATGCTAAAGATTTATGAATGAATGAGGCTATTTGTTGCTACAACAACAACTAGTGGTTTAGCGCGAGGGTAAGAGAGATCTCGTGTAGCCTTTTGAACCTACTTCGTCCCTACTTGTAGTCCGTGCTATGCTATGGCTGCGACTCATGGACCGTAATCCAAGAGTTCAATCAGCTGTATGGTGAGCTACAAGTGAATCGTGAAATTGCAATGGGCGGGACGGGCAGGACATGTACAAAGGCTCAACGAAAATCGAATTTTCAATAAGGAACGTGCAACGAGTGGACATAGCCAGATTGCGTGGACGATCTCGATGGGAGTAATAAGTAGGCGAAAGTGTACCTTCAATTGTCTAGATCAACGATTCAGGCGGCCAAGGCTCGACGCGATGTCGTGCCATAAATATAAAGACGTGTGTATAATTTTCGGTCTTTCTGGATTGAATTATAAATGCGATAACTCGACGGACATCTTTTCAACGTTTTCAGTTATTGAAATTGTTTTGCCGTGCCGGATGCATTCTCACTGCTTTGCTGAAACTATTAATTTGGAAGATACATATTCAAATGAAACAAAGAAATCTTTGATCAGAATAAAACAAATTTATTTATCCAACAGTATACCCAGTCAACAAATAACCACTATTCCCACTCATATTAACTTCCGGATGAGTTCTTTCCGGAAGTATTTGATAGTCCCGAACCCAATTCGACGTCAGATGCAAGGCAGTCACGTCACTTGATGCTTTTAGGTCGACATACATTTCCATGAGGACCTCCTTGCATAGATTGAACACAACAATCGGACGCGATGGTTTCACGAACGGAAGCAACGCCTTTAAAATATCCTGAGGGTGTTCACGGGCTACAATCACGAGACTGTCAAACTTACACTTCATGAGCTCGATTGCTCGTTCGTTCTCTATTTGCCACTTGAGCTTCTCCCCATTGGGAAAATTGTCTGCCACGGGTTTCGTCTCGTTTCCTTGCAACTCCGTTTCAAGTCGAGGTTTCTTCTCTCCAACATCAGATATACTGTCGGCGTCAGCTTTTCGTTTGCTACCCGATCCTGTGTCTCCATTTACAGCATCGACTTGATAATACTGTCGCAAAACAGAGTAAATATTTACAGATATACACCGCTCGGCCTGCTCGTTAGGAAAATTCAACGCCATAATCGCTTGTTTCTGAGGAACATTGCCCGGATGGACATTTACGAGTTTTGCTTCCGTTCCAGCGCCCATCGAGTTGAGAAATGTCGCCGCCATCAGTCCATTAGACCCGGAGTCATACAGCAAGTAATTGCCAAAGGACGATATTCCCGAGTACGACACGATCTGCGATAGGGTATCGTAACGTACGCCCATAATCTCGTCGGGATTCTGTCGATAGTAGATCTCGGCCAGAAGGCGAATATTCGGCTTGCGTATACGAATGAATTCAAAATATTTTTTCTCCTTCTTTCGCAAGTATTTTTCTTGTGAGAACTCTGTCCTTAAGGCAAATGTTTTTGAATTTTCCACAATTCTTTCGATGATTTCCGACGAGCCGGAACATTCCTCGCGTAGCCTGTCAATATCGTCCGATTTCAGTGTTTGGGATTCACCGTCGTCAATGATGTTTCTATTGTCCGCACCACTCTCCTGGATGCCCAACGCTTCTCGCATGCTTTTCACTTCCGCCTCGGAGCAAACTTCCAGGGAATTGATGGCGTTTTTACCTTTTCCACCAGACGGAATCATTTTGAACGTTGTGAAGTATTTCTGATCGGCAATGTTTCGTAAGGCGATTTTTTGTTTGCCCAACATTACGGTCGCGTCTAAGGAGCCGAACTTTTGCAGTTTTGTGTATTTCTGTCGTTGTACGATGATGTACTGACCGACTTTTATTACAGGTTCCACAGTCATTTTGAATATTTCGGGAGAAATAACTTAGGAAACGGAAGACAACAAGAAGCTAGCTGGGCCAAAGGACTGTTTCTCGTTTAATTTTGACAGCGCAACATGTGGCGTTTGATGTTTTGCCATTCTAGTACAATTTTCTCCCATCGAAAAGGCTTTTTGGGACAAAATAGAGGCGCCGTTCTGGCTCGAAGTGTCAACAACAGTTGACAAGCAGATTGTAAACAAAAATCGTTGACCCTGTCGGCCGCGGCTTGTTTTGCAGATTTTTGCTGTAATTTTTTGGATTTAATCATTTTCAAATGGCCAAACATCATCCTGATTTGATTTTCTGCCGTAAACAGCCGGGAGTTGGTGAGTAGATGCTCAAAATTCAGTTTTTCCTTCAGATTTTCTCTAATTGAATTTCCGTTTTGCAGCCATTGGTCGGCTTTGCGAAAAATGCGACGGCAAATGTGTAATTTGCGATTCATACGTGCGACCGTGTACCCTCGTCCGTATATGCGATGAGTGCAACTACGGTTCGTATCAGGGAAGATGTGTAATTTGTGGTGGACCGGGAGTTTCAGATGCCTACTATTGCAAAGAGTGCACCATTATGGAAAAAGATGTAAGTTGCCCTTGTGAGGTTATGCTCTAGGCGCTAATTGATACATTGAGCCTGGGCCTCCTTTTTATTATAAACAAAAAACAGTAAAATCGTATTACAGACTGCCACAGCAGTCTGGATCCGAAATTGATTCAACCAGCTTTATCTTAGCGGCGCTTGATCCTGCAAATGCTTTAGATTTAGACCAGGCGCCATAATTTTATTTAGAAATCACCTGCCCTATCGAGTTAATTCATACAGTGGTCTTACGGCAACTGCCTCTACGGGGCGGACCACACCCGTTTTGTCACTTCAAAACGGCCAAAAGCTGCCAATATGCCTTCCTGGCAAGAGCCCGGCAGGAGCCCTGAAGGTTCGATGCAGGAAGGTTGTGTTTGTCTGTGTATATGTGTGGGTGCGATATATGTGTTTTTTCGTCATATTGGGAGCATTATCTCGGCGCGGCTGCTCTCAATTTTAATAATTCGCGCCGGTGTTGAAACAAATCCAGGCTGAGAGGTATGGATTTGTAGTGTCTGCAACCAACGAATCGGTTCGAATGCCAGATCAGTGCAGTGTAATTGCTGCAGGGAATGGGTTCACTTTAGGTGTTCGGGGTTACGAATATGTTATACTGCGGAAAGATCGACCGGCCGCCACGGATGATTCTCACCCTGGAGGTGGACTTGCCTTCCTAATACACAAGTCCGTACATTACTGTGTATTAGATGTAGTTGCTGACGGTACGGCGGAAATTCAAGCCATCTCAGTTCCATCAGGGAGTACTAATATCGAAATTTTTAATATATATGTACCACCTCACTCTAGTTGCCCTTCTGGCTATCGTTTCGATATTGGTCCTCTCCTTTCCGGAGAGCACAGGGTCATCCTTGGCGACTTTAATGCGCACCATGAGCTCTGGCATTCGGACCTCAACAACAATGCCAGGGGTATAACTATCGCCGAATCACTTGACGCCTCAGAATTCTGTTCACTCAATGAAGACTCGCCGACTAGAGTCGTGGGCACTTGCAGTAGTTCTCCTGACATAACTATTGTCAGTGCCAGCCTAATTGCTGCTTCCCGATGAGAAGTACGTACCACCCTTAAATCAGATCACCTCCCAATCATTATAAAGATTGACAAACCAGCGAACATGACTAAGTCAGAGAAGCGAACGTTTGTCAATCACAAGAAAGCCGATTGGGATGGTTTCAAAGCTTACTCGTCGGCGAAGTTCACCGAGCTAACATCACCTATTACCATTCATGAGGCCGAGAAAAATATTAGGAACGTCATTACCACAGCCGCGGCACGTTTTATTCCGGCAGGACGTATCCCGAAAGTTCGGCCTAACTTTCCCACTAGTGCCGCCAGATTAGCCGATGAACGTGATCAGATCAGAAGCGCTCACCCTGATGATCCCAGAATTCAGGAGCTTAACTCCGAAATTGACCGACAAGTTAAAGACTATAGGAGGGCGAAATGGAATCAGCACCTCGATGAATGTAACCTCAATGAAGGTGTCAGCAAACTATGGTCTACCGTCCGCGCCCTTTCCAATCCTCGGAAAGAAAAGGGCAACAACGCCATTGAATTTGGCAACACTAAAACCTGTGATCCTCTTCAGTGTGCTAGCCTGTTCAATAAACAATTTATTGAACATCCCAAGTCTGACGGCCTCAAGCGCAAAATTAGAATACGGATTCGCAGCCGGAATGTTGACACCATACCATCTTTTACAGCGGACCAGGTTAAAAAAGTCATCGAGAATGCTAAAAACTCCAAGGCCCTCGGACCAGATGGCATTTCGATGACCATGTTGAAACATCTCGACCTTCCAGCCATTGAGTATCTCACGGCCGCCTTTAACTTGTCGATGTCCACGCTTGCCATCCCTGAAATCTGGAAAACAGGTCGAATTGTTCCCTGTCTCAAGCCAGGGAAGAGCGCAAATCTCGGGGAATCCTACCGCCCCATTACGATACTTTCTCCTGTCGCAAAGACGCTGGAGGCCCTTATTCACCCCACTCTTGTTGCACATGCGAAGCTAGAACCTCACCAGCATGGCTTCAGGAAGATGCATAGTACCACCACTGCCCTCGATGCGATCACTACACGCATTCGTGATGGGCTAAATCAACGCAGTCGTTGTCACAGAACTATTCTGGTGGCAATAGACCTATCAAGTGCATTCGATAAGGTCAATCATTCAATGCTCCTAGCAAACCTGTTGAATATGCATCTTCCTGCACAAGAGATCCGTTGGATTGCCAATTATCTAGCTGGTCGGCACTCCTTCACCGAGTTTCGAGGCAAACGTTCTAAGCTTAGGAAAATCAAATTAGGTGTTCCACAGGGAGGGGTACTCTCCCCCACTCTGTTCAACATCTACATGTCCGGCCTTCCCACACCACCTGAAGGAATCGAGGTGATTTCCTATGCTGACGATTGCACCGTACTCGCCACAGGGAATGATAAGGATGAAATGCGCCTCCGAATTAATCGCTATCTAGGACGATTGCAGGCATTTTTCCAAAGCCGAAACCTCACCATCTCTGCGTCCAAATCTTCTGCGACTTTTCTAACCACTTGGTGGGAGGACATCAGATGGGAGATGGATATACGTATTGGCAACAATTCTGTTCCTACTGTTAAAAACCCCAAAATTCTCGGGCTTCACCTAGAGAACATGATGACGTCTGCGAATCACGCAGCTTCAGTATGTGAAAAAATGCGCAGTAGGAACAACATCCTAAAAGCTCTAGCTGGTAGCACCTGGGGCAAAGATAAAGAAACCATGCTAGCTACTTATAAAGCGGTGGGTCGAGCGGCCGCTGATTATGCAGCCCCAGTTTGGACACATAGTCTATGTGACACAAACTGGTCCAAAGTTCAGGTCTGCCAAAATGCCGCTCTACGCATCGCGACAGGTTGCCTTCTGATGTCTGCCCAGGATCACTTACATCAGGAGACAAAATTGATGCCAATACGTGATCACAATCTCCTACTCTCTAAACAGTATCTTGTTGGTTGCTACCGTGAGGATCATCCCAATAATCATCTCATGGACCGAATTCCTCCACCACGACATGTCAGGCGTGGTTTACGAGACCTTGAGAGAGAGGTTCAGGGATACAAACGGGACCCTTACGATGAAGTTGCATACCGAGCCGCCATTGCAGCGATCCACACTGAAGAAGTGAATCGGTCTATCGCGAGTTTAGGTGCGAATAGAGTCCTCTCAGAGCGCCCACCACCAATTTCGCCTGAGGAGATTAGGCTCCCGAGAGCCACCAGAGTAACACTAGCTCAACTTCGGTCGGGCTTTTGTTCACGCCTTAATTCGTACCTTTCTCGCATAAACCCGGACATCCAAAACATCTGTCCAAATTGCAATGGCACTCCTCATGATGTGGGCCATTTGTTTCAATGCCCCGCTGCGCCCACTGATCTTACCCCTATATCACTGTGGGAAAACCCTATCGCAGCAGCTATGTTTTTGTCCTTAGACCTCACGGACACAAACATTGACGAACCATAAATCGTACCCACATAGATGCACAGAGGTTACACACCTTTCTGCACCGCTACAAGAAGAAGAAGAAGGTTTTGTACAACTTGCCCTTCAGCTTCAGTGGCATTTTCTTATCGCAGAAAACTCCAGAGTTTTCTCGCCACGTCATCCACCCAACCTTTGTGCGATGTTTGATGTCATCATCGCATGTAGCTCCGTTGTTCACCATCGAGCCAAGGTACTTGAACTTGGTACAAGACTTAAGCTGCTCTAATTTGACGTACATATCTGGTATCGGTGCATCTGGGTCTGAAAATAGGCAGCATAAGAACTCAGTCTTTGCTATACTTACCCTCAGTCCATGCTCCTCCAGAATGTCACACCATTTTGTAAGTGCAGCTTGCAAGGTAACGATGCTTGGGCTGCTATGCTATTGGGACTATATCATCGGCAAAAAGAAGAGATATTTCTAGGCCGTCAGATATACGTGTTAATAAGTAGCACATGATGATGTTGAAGAGCAACGGACTCAATACACTGCCCTGGTGTAATCCGACATTCACCGGAAATTCTTCTGATTCACCGGCTGTGCATCTAACCTTAGTCGTAGCTCCATCATACGTCTCGTATCATCCTGACGTATGCCTCAGGGACATTAAGTGCTCTCAAGGCCAACCATATCAGATCACGAGGTACTCTATCGAATGCCTTTTCCAAATCGATGAACACAAAGTGCTAGTCCTTTCGTGCTGCTCTATACTTTTCCATCGCAATACGAATGCACTGAATCGCATCGACTGTAGATCGACCTTCAACAAAGCCGCATTGATTGTCATTCAACCGCACAATCTTTCTCAATCGGTTGCTGACAACTCGCTCGTAGATGTTCAGTATATGAGGTGTTAACTTTATAGCCCTATAGTTGTTGAGTTTGCGTGAGTCTCCCTTGTTCTTATAGAAAGGAAGAAGAAAACTTTCCCTGAAAGCATCAGGCATCGGTTGCCCACCTTTGATTTTGTTGAAGAGAACTGTGAGCCAACTAAGCCCGACATTTTCCATTTTCAACCAAAATTCCGCGGGGATTTTGTCCGGTCCGACTGCCTTTCCGCGTTTCATCTGATGCATTGCCTCCATCACCTCTTCCTCTGAGATATCTTCAATATTTGTGGTATTCAGCACAAAATCTCGAAAAGCTGCTCGAGGAAATTCTTCATTTAGAAGTTCGTCAAAATACTCTGGCATCCTGCTACAAATTGCCGTATCGTCAATCAGCAACATTCCTTGCGAGTCCTCCACGTACTTTGGCGCCTGTATTTCCCGCGCGCTCCTTCTCCTTTGGGCTGCGACCCTAAATATCCTGGCGTCGTGCTTAGGTCTCTCGCGCAAAGACGGTCCTTCGGTCGAGTCTGAGTTTCTAATTCTTGGTAGAATTTCTCAGCTGCCTTCGCCTTTGCTTGAGCTACCAAGCGCTTTACGTTTTTCCGGCATTGCATATAATTTTCGCGAAGTTGAACCCGTTCGGCTTCACTGCTTGACTCACATTTCGTCCATGCCTTAAATTCGTTCGATTTGGCTTGCACTGCTTCCTTAGTTTCGGTGTTCCACCACCATGTTTCTTTCTTCGTGTGGAGTGGACCTTTCGAAACTCCGGAGCTTCTTCTTTTAATTATAAGAAAATCCCAAGTCAATTGAATTACGGACTGCTACAGCAGTCTGCATCCGAAATTGATTCAACCAGCTTTACTCATCTTGTTAATGCTTTAGATTTTGACCTGGCGCCATAATTTTATTTAGAAAACACCTGCCCTATCGAGTTAATTCATACATTTTCCCCATTAATTTCTTTCAGAGAGATGGTTGTCCAAAAATCGTCAATTTGGGAAGTTCAAAAACAGATTTGTTCTACGAACGGAAAAAATATGGTTTTAAGCAAACGTAAGCATAAAATTAATCGCTTTTAATGGAACAACAACTCACGGTCTATTCATTTATTTTCTTTCAGGTATTAATAGTGTGGTATGTTTCTAAGTTTCCTTCTCATATTTTTTTTGCAACGTAATAAAAAAAAAATAAACACATTTGGGATAAATTCCTTAGAAAAACCTTTGATTTTTTGAATAATAAAAGAAAAATATGTTGAATGCTTTATGCCCTTGCACTTGATCACAGTCGAAATTGGAGCACACATCACGCAGATCGATTTGATGATTTCTGCTTAAATTGCATACCGTTTACATCTATAACGAAAGTCCTTTCGTGGGATGCGCTTCGAAGAACGTTCATAGAAACCCTGCCGCACGTAGGCTATTAATGGATCAGAGGACGAGACGGCGTTCCAACTTGTCGATCAACTGTCAAAAGCATCCGGTGCCCAGAAAGATTTCGCCCATTAATCGGACCGAAAACTATTGGCGGGCCGAGTAGATCACGAATGCAACGTGACTGCATTTTTACGGTTAGATGCCTTGTTCAACGTTCGACACGGACAGACCTAAAAAGAGCAAGATTCCTAAAACATGCAATTTAAAGAAGCAAAAAAAATGCTTCAAACAGCTCTTCGAGGGCGCGAATTCCCATCGGTGTATAGGGTGGCCATGAAGAAAATAGGACAGAGAATAATGTTTCGCCTTAAAGCCTAGTACTGACATCGAGAGTGAAATTTTTGTCCGCTGCGATTTTTTCAATGAAAATGTACTCTTACTGTCGTGGAATATGTGGGGAATGCTGGGGAATTCCATAAGCTACAATCCGAAAACAGTTCCATAACTTTTCTCGGCCATTTTATGTATTTTTTCCGATTCCCCGGTTAATTTCATTGTGAAATGTCAAATGACCGGGGAATAGAAAAATAATACATAAAATGGCCGAGGAGAATTATGGAACTGGTCTCGGATTGTAGCAACGCCATCTAGATACATCAATGCCGTAACTCAGCCGTTCCATGCCGTCATAGTTTGCCTACTAAGTTTTGGATTTACACGAACATACAACAACAACAAGCATATGACGTCATTAAAAGTAACAACAAACAGTGCAAACAGTAGGCGAAAAATTTCTAAATTGCGGCCTTAATATAGAGACGGCGGTGATTGTAGCTTATGGAATTCCCCACCGTTTGTGACATATTCCACGACAGAAAGTATGCATTTTTATTGATAAAATCGCAGCGGGAAAAATTTCACTCTCGATCTTAATTCAGCCCTTAACTCCTTGAGGAGCATGGTGCGTTGGCGACTACCGTGCGTAGTCTTCAAGTTTTCAACGACAACTGAATTCGGACTCGGAGTGTGATACGGTTGTTAGATATACAACTTCCTAGTCGCATTTTTATATTTTACGATAAGAATATTTTTTATCTTCTTCTGAATAATAAATGTGTGACAGGCCATGCCGAGTCCCGAAACTCGATTCTCTATGAATCTCTATATCACATAGTGGCGACCGAACGATCTCGGCCACAAAGCATGACTTGTGAGACAACGCCCACGTCGATTAGATGTAACACATCCGCGAACAAAACTTTTAAGGACTGAGGACGTTAGCAATTCTGACGATGCGAGAAAGTTCATCGGCGTCTTTGGAATTTGCCCAAGAGAACTAACTTTCCCGCTATCATGAAAAAGGCATAAATTGTGGCTTATTCCATACCAAATAAACCGACCTTTTGTTTACTCGACACAACGATAAAAATGTTCGAAAGTAGGAGTACTTGTTGCGATAAAAATATATAACAGGCGCGACAATCCAACATTGGGACTAAGGCCGCAGGATGTGTTAGTGACATCCTATTTCCAAGATCTTATCTGCTTTTTGATGAGGTAATGAGATCAGCATCACGCTCAGCAGTGTTATTTATCCCCATAAATGGGTACTCGTTTAACATCTGAGTGAGATCATAGTCTGTCACAAGCTCGTGAGTTCGAAAAACACAATGGAACACGGTGAGATTCGAACTCATGAGCCTGTGCACCGAAGGTGCGCGCACTAACCGCTCGACCAGCCAGACTACTACTACTACTACTTGTTGCGATGCTAGACGTAAAAAGCACGTGTAGGAGATAAGGTGGCGACCGCCATAGCGGCTCTAGCGGTAAGAAAACCACTGCGAGTCCTAAACTCTGCACGAGCTTGTTCAATAAGCAATTTATTGAACACCCTAAGACCAAAATGCTCAGTTGTAAAATTAAAAAGAGGACTCGTAACCGTGCAGTTGACACAATTCCTACATACACATATGGCCAAAAAAATAAGTACACCCCTCATGTACTATTTTATGCCAAATTTGCATACCCTTTTTAAAATTGAATTACTCCAAATAGATAGCCATTACAACAATTAGGATACAACAATGCCAACGGAACCTTAAAACTAAATGGCAACTCCCTATTATTTTAGTCTCTCCCTATATTAGCTTTGAAGTGGGTTTTCAGCTTGGTCAAAATAATAAGTACACTATCGGTTTTTTAAATTTTTTGACAACAACTTACTATTTTCCGTAAGGATTTGTTTTTTTATTCATTGGTGTATGCAACAAGCGTTAAATTAAAAACAAACAAAAATTCTTACGGGGCGAAAAACGTATGGTGGGTACGAAAAAAGACGTTTTGAGTCCGAAAATTTGAAATAGCGGAAAAATTATTCTCCCATTAACGAAATAAACCAGCTAAACATTGTATTTACTGTGTAATTCATTAAACTAAATAAAAGCAGTCTCAAATGCGTCAAATAGGTCCATGTAAGGGCCTTAAGGATAACTGTCGATCTCATTATAACTATGGCGAGAAAAGTTCCCTTGGCTTGACTGATGATTTTCGCAGTAAATATTGAAAATAGAGAATCCCTTTGAAAAGTTAATCGGAGAATACAAGAAGTAAAGCAGTTTTCGTAAGAAGTTTAGAACTTTCCATGGCGATGTCAAAAAGTGTTGACAGTACAAGAAAATTTTGTATGGATAGTTCTTCTTGTTTCAGACCGAACAATGAAAACTCACAGAATATTTTTATTTATTATGAGATCTTAATAAATTTGATTGGAAACTACTCTTATCGTAATATTCTTCATTCAGGAAAAGAATAATATGATATACGGTACATCAACTGGCTATTTCCAATGGAGTCGGAAAAAACTTAGCCTGTGGCTTAATTTTCATAGTTTGGTTTCGTTCAAATGTACCTAATAACCGTTACTAT
Organism: Microchrysa polita; assembly: GCA_949715475.1. Taxonomy (NCBI): domain Eukaryota; kingdom Metazoa; phylum Arthropoda; class Insecta; order Diptera; family Stratiomyidae; genus Microchrysa; species Microchrysa polita. Next base: position 83,543,277 of record OX454418.1, on the reverse strand, counting down.
AAGGCAATTTCCATATAAGAAATGTTAGTTGATAGTCCCAGAATATTTTACTGATGAGGCCATACACTTTAAATGGGGATTTCAGCAGGATATTAACCCTAACCATACCTCACAAACTGGTCAAGGATCCGCTTCAACCAAATCGAGTGGCTTTTCACGTTGTTACTAGAGTCAAAATGAATCCAGAATGTTTAGGGAGAGTTGAATCAATGAACTAGAAACAAACTTTTCACAAAACGGACCAAATACGGAATTTCCTGGAAGCAACTGGATATATGGATGTATGGGAACATGCCATAAGAATTATCTCCAGAGGGCCAACAAAAACCTTTTTGTTTTTCAAAATAAAGAACCATTTATTTTTAAATAATAAAATAAATCAAATTCTTGTCGAATCAGAACATAATATTTTAATTAAAACCAGTTTTAATCAAATTAACTGACATGTACTTATTATTTTGTCCAGCCTATTTTAGTCACTTCGTACTTTTTCAAGGTAGATGAAAGCTTTTATTTATTAAAATATGCTAATTTACATATTATTTGATTCCTCACCAATTAAGTATTTAAATCTTTCCATATGATTTTATTTACTCAAATAACTACTTGGCTACAGGGTGATAAGAAAAATTCGTATGGGTGTACTTATTTTTTTGGCCATATGTGTATATAGCGGACCAATCTTCCGGCCATCGTTTATCTCACGATGGAAAGCCATTGTCTACCGTCCAATCACATGCGTTGGAAAGACGATCCAGGCACTCATTCACCCCACTCCCCACCCTTGTATCACATGCTGAGCTAGCTTCTCACCAGCATGTCTTCAGGCAGATGCATAGTACCACAACTCTGTATTTTATCACCCACCACATCCATAATGACCTCATCCAGAAAAAGCCCTGCGACAGAACCGTCCTAGTGGCTATTGACCTATTGAATGCCTTAAACACGATCATTCACTCTACGCTGTTGGCCGATCTTCTTAATATGCATATTCCTGCTCAAGAGGTCAGATGCATTGCCAAGTATTTAGCTGGGAGGCAAAACTACGAGTTTCGAGGCAATTGTTCAAAGCATAGGAAAATTAAGGAGGGAGTTCCACAAGGTAGCGTATTCTCTCCTACATTGTTTAACACCTACCTACCTTCGAGCCCTTCATCACCACCGAAAGGTATCGAACTAATTTCTTATGCGGACGATTGCTCCGATTTCACCACGGGAAATGATTAAAATTTGTGTGCCCGACTGAATCACTACATTGGAAAACTGGTGAAGTTTTTCAAATCAGTTACCTCGCTGTCTAAATGTACTGCAACACTTCTCACAACCTGGACGTAGGAATTTTCGGAGGAGCTTACGATCCGTGCTGGTAAGCATGTTGACAACGTTGTTCATACTGTTACCAATCCCAAGATCCTTGGGGTCTACTTAGACACCATGATAAGGTCCAACCGTCATGCCGAGGACATAATCGACAAAATGCACAGTAGGAACAACATTCTAAAGGCACTAGCCAGCAGATCCCGGGGCAAGGACAAATAAATCATGCTATTCACTTGCAAAGCGATAGGTCACAAGCCATTTCTGACACAAAGTGGAATAAGATCCAGGCATGTCAGAATGCTGCTCTATATATCGCTATAGGTTGCCACCTGATGTCATCCCAGGATCATCTCCATCATGAAACCAGCATGTTACCAGTGCGTCATCATAATCTTCTACTATCTCTTCAATATCTAGTCGGTTGTTATCGAGAGGATAACCCAAACCATCATCTCACGAAGAAGGTTGCAAGCCCGATATGATGATGCCTCGACTGGCCGATGGACACCTACAATCATGCTAGACATAGCTGATCATCGTTAAAATGGACGCATTCGATTACGCGACGACTGTTTTATGTAACCATTTGGCAAGGGGCTACTATTCGAAAATATCAGGTCCTAGAATTGAAATGATGGAAAAACTGAATTCTGTAGATGTAAAGGTGTCATGTTCTTTTTTTTTTAATGGTGTACCTAGCCACACTTTTTATCTTTCGCCGTCCTCTGCAACAACACAAAAAATAATAAAATTCTCACAGACAAAAAGTTATTAGTTTTCCAAATCGGTAAGAGACTTTTTGCGCACGCTGTACATGACCCAATTGTTAACGGGATACGGTAACCGACAAAATGCATCGGTTTAAGCTGGACGACTCGCCTGAATTCCTCAGATGCATGGAGGTTGCAGAGGATCAAAAAACTGTCTGTTCTATTTGAGCGTCCTGTATTCTTCAGCGGATAAAGCGATGTGCCGACAACTCATCCTAATAAAATTCAAATCAAGAAATCTGAAACAAAAGCCTCGTCGGGCTATCGTGCCACATTGATGATGATGTATTTGGAGATATCCGCAATCAATTGGAAGCGGAACTGGGTAGTCCCGGTAACCTAGTGACTCTCATGATTCGATCAGAAGAAAACTGGAATGCAGTAACCAGGGCACTTTGTTCAGTTCATATGAAGGGAGGAGCCTAGATGTAAGTCTGCTACCCGCACTGATTGTTGATTAGCGGGAACTGCAATACTGAAAGGTTGTACCGCAAAAGATGTTTAGGTTTAGTGAGTAAAAGTGCGAAATAACTGCACGCTGGCGGTCTTTGCTAAGCAGCATGCAGAAACAAGGATAATCTATCGCAACGTTGCTGCAGTTAATTAAGTCCGTTGTGGATGTTAGATGTAATCGAATTGTTTTTTTTTCAGGATACATAAATATAAGTTTCCTCTTACGGTTCTTTCCTTGAAATTTCTTGTAAGTGGCACTTTGCACAATTCCTTGTATTAATTTGGGCAGAACTTCTAAAGTTTGTCCTTGGCAATGGTAACAAGTCGGAATTTGTTTTTGGGTTTTTTAGATTTTACAAAAAATCCTTATGAAATCGATTTTGTCCGTCCGTCTGTCCGTCCGTCTCTTCACTAAATAACTCGCGAGCGGCTTAACCGATCGTCATGAAATTTGGTAGGAATGTGTAGAATGGTAACAGTCTTTGGCACGAAATATGTACTTAAAAGTTGGTAGGACAAAAATAACAGGGTGTCCCAGACATTTGAAAATTTGTTCACTAAATAACTCGCGAACGGCTTAATTGATCGTCATGAAATTTGGTAGGAATGTGTAGAATGGTAACAGTCTTTGGCATGAAATACTTAAAAATTGGTATGGCCAAGATAAAAGGGTGTCCCAGACATTTACAAATTTGTTCACTAACCGATTGTTATGAAATTTGGTAGGAATGTGTAGAATCGTAACCGTCTTTAGCACGAAATACTTAGACGTTGGTAGGAAAAAGCAAACAGGGTGTCCCAGAGATTTGAAAAAGTCGACTTTTTAGTTTTTATCAAATCAAAGAACTCGATGAGTACATTTCATATCAATCGCTTTTTTCCAGTTTGGAGTCATGGTAACGGCGTTACAGCTAATAAATCCAGTTAATATGTGGAGCCATGATACATAGTAAATCTAACGCCTTTCATTCTGTAACACGTTTTAGTTAGGCCAATCCAAAAATAGATTTACGAGAAGCATTTCAATAACATTGTGCATAATTCTTATTTATTACCTATCAAATATACGTGCAAAATTATTCACTATGTATGTATCCAAAATCTAAAAAACCCTCGTATTGCGGGCGCAGCCCTCTGTACGCCGGTATTTTTTTTCTCCTCCTTATTAAGGAGAACATGCGTTTCATAAAGACAGGTGGTAGGCAGAAGCACTATAAACAATTATACGTAAAAATATAAAACAGAAAAAAAAAAAACAAGTAGTAAAAAATTTCGAAATTTCTTGATATACAAAACAAAATTACGAATAAAGTATGTTTCGCGTTTCTCGCTTATATTAAAAACAAAATACAAAATAGTAGATATTACATATGAGTCGTTCTATTTGAAAGCGGTATAAGTCCATTTAGTCATGTTTTGAGATATTGAAGGGTTTGCGTTTTGATCAAAAATAAAGTCATTGTAGAAATATATGTTTCAAATGTGAACTTTAACTGTGAACTTTATGTATGAAAGAAAATGAAAATAAAAAGAAAGTTTTCGTTATAAAGGTGTATATTTATATATATGCATATTTATATCCTAGACCCAAAAAAAAACATTTTTTATGAAGTTTCCATTTTTAATCTTTTTGGCTGCAACAGTTGCAATAGAGCAGTGTTCTAATTTGCCCTTTTTCGCGAAAAGTTATTTTACCTCCAAAATAAATCAATTCTGGAAGATTACCATTCGGAGTATGATGCAGTTGTCACTCATACTACTCCCTAGTCGATTCTTTGCTTATTATAATCGATATTTTTTTCGTAGTTTTGCACACTCGTTCCGCAGCGAGGATGCAGATTTTTTTAGTAAAATAAAGTAAAACAACACTAAATCGTATAAAAATAACGTTTTTATGCGAATTTGAGCGAATGTTGTAAATTTAAAATTAGTTTATGCGAAATTCTTGTTTTTTTTTTCTACGAAGTTTTGATTTATTATTAGATCGAATTCTTTTGCCTTAAATTATCCTATGCCTATACCTATATTTCGATTAACATTTAACGCGTGTATGGCTTGCTAAAAAACTCTGTATTAATTAAGATGTAAGTTCTCCCGAAAAAGGATTGCTGCGACGAAGAATAATAACGTTCCCCTACTAATATTCAGAAAAACATCATGCCGAAACTCGATCCCACTTTACAGTAGGAAGGTTAAGCGTTAAGGCACTATGCTCTGCCTTGATATTTAATTCAATCCGCTTTTTGGAACCCAAAACATACGATTGAAATAATTTATATTACCGAGTAAGCTCTGTGGCTCACTTGGTTGATCTCCTATTGTAACATTTGTAGAAATAAGTTAATTACAAAAATTAATTCTTCATTTTCAAACACATTTGACATTTTATTGGTATACAATGCGTTTTTGTGAATATGAAATTGGCATGATTTTTGATATTTTCTTCATTTTCTTGGCGCTATAACTCTGTTAGTAGTCTGGCTGGTCTAGCGGTGAGTGCGCGCACCTTCGGTGCACAGGGTCATGTGTTCGAATCTCACCGTGGATCATGGTGTTTTTCTAACTCACGAGCTTGTGACGGACTATGATCTCACTCAGATGTTAAACGAGTACCCATTTATGGGGATAAATAACACTGCTGAGCGTGATGCTGATCTCATTACCTCAACAAAAAGCAGATAAGATCTTGGAAATAGGATGTCACTAACACATCCTGCGGCCTTAGTCCAATGCTGGATTGTCGCGCCTGTTATTTATTTATAACTCTGTTAATTTTGATTGTAGAGTACAACATCTTAGATTAAATTTGTCCTCTACAAAATTGTCTCGGCAGATTTTGTGCTCAAATGGACTGTAAAGAAGTTACAGGCCAAAAACTGATGAAAGGGCCGATTTTAGATGGTTTTTTGAAGATAGCGGCGGGAGCACAGGGGGGAAAGTGATGCAAACTGTCTTTATAACATATCAAAAATTTGAGAAGTCCCCAATTTTTGCACGCTAACCCCTATTATTTCGTCTCTATTGATTGGAGTACAGTAGATATCGTTTATAACGACATTGGATATAACGACGTATCGGCTATAACGACGGAAATTCCAGGTCCCGAGATCTAAGAGGCTCGTTCGGTACAGTTTTTGATGGATATAGCGACCATCGCTATAACGACTGATCGGTTTTTCCGACTCGAGAGGCAAAATGATCGGATATAACAACGAACGCTCGTCACATGTAATTTATTTTTTATGCGAAATGATTGCTTTTTCGGCATGCAAAGATCAAGTTTGAGTTGAAAATTAGGAAAATTCAGTGTGAAAATTCACTCATTCGTATGTAAAGAAAAGTTCCAAAATTCTTGTTTTTGGAAGGCCGGAATGACACGACATCGCATCGCAAACACTACTGAAGGTTGTTAAAACGTCGTAAGAAATCGAAAATTCATGTTACGAAATGTCGTTTGCAATAAAACAATCAACACAGTAGAGGATTTGAGACAAATCCCCTCGTTAAAAACAGCACGCCAAAAAATCGTGTCCGTATTCATCACATCGTTTTCGGAATCTCCCTAAAACTTTATTTAGCGGATCCACATCAATTCGCCTCCAACGATCGTTCAAGATAGGGGAGCAGTTATTCTACACAATAAGCGCCTCGAAATTAGTTTTCTGCGAATTGCTTTGGGACAGGGACATATCGAGATACAAGATTCGACGACGTCCCAGTCGGCTTCCTGATTTACTAGCTCTGGCTTTATTCTTATAAGCTCTTGAAATCAAGCATTTATTAAAAGAAACCATTTTCGAAAAATAACGGAGTCCACCGAAGAAATTAAGTTTATCTGCTGTGAAAAGTAGAGTGAAGTTGCCGTAAATTACTCCAAAAGTTTAATGATGAAAAAGTGCAAAATTCTTTGGCATTCTTAAAAAAAGAAACTAGGGGGCTTCGCCCCCTGCTCGCTTCGCTCACCAACCCCCGGGGGCGGAGGCTAATTTCGGGCGAGGCCAAAATTTGGATACCCTTCGCTTGGGCTTGGGCCCTTGGGCTAAATGTTTTTTCGGGCGTATCTAAGACTTGTATTTAATCCCCCTCCTCATTCTTTTTCTTCCGTCTTGACAAAAGTTTTGTGCTTGGTTGAAATAAGTGGGCAAATAAAAATATTTACTACCAAAATTTTATTGGGGTTGCGGGAGCATGACCCCAAAGTACGATTCCATTCGTTTTTAACATTTTTGTTGCTTTGGTAAAGACACTGTAATTCAAGGTTTTGTGAAATTGGTGCAAAAAATGTTTCTTAGAAGAACCAAAATGGGCGTTGGGTTTGTATGGCCACCCCATGATCCCATGGTCAGATTTGATCAATTTTTAGATATGTATTGTGTCATCAAGAGAAACACGTTTGTGTGTAATTTGGTTGAAATTGGTACACAAATAAAAAAGTTTTTCTTAGAAGAACCTAATTTGGGGGGTTAGGTTTGTATGGCAGCCCCATGACGCCACTATCCGATTTTATCCAATCTTAGACATGTTTTGTGTCATCAAGAGAAACACATTTGTGTGAAATTTAGTTGTAATTGGTGCACAAATAAAAAAAGTTTTTCTTAGAAGAAACTATTTTGGGGTGTTAGGTTAGGTTTGTATGGCAGCCCCATGACTTCATTATCCAATTTGATCAATTCTTAGATATGTTTTGTGTAATCAAGAGAAAAACGTTTGTGTGAAATTTGGTTGAAATTGGTGCACAAATCAAAAAGTTTTTCTTAGAAGAACCTAATTTGAGAGGTTAGGTTTGTATGGCAGCCCCATGACCCCATGGTCCGATTTGATCCATTCTTACATATGTTTTGTGTTATCAATAGAAACACATTTGTGTGAAACTTTGTTGAAATTGGTGCACAACAGACAGACAGACAGCGCCCGCTCTAAGGGGGAGCAAGCCGGGCGGTCGCCCGAGGCGCCAAATTTCAGGGGCGGGTTTTTGGCTAGCACTAGATTAAAAAAGCCGAAAGAAAAAAATCAATGTCAACTTCGATTTAGTGGAGGCTATGAAGAGCCCACAATTGATGCGAAATGCTACATTTAGAATCCTAAAATGCTAAGTAAGAACCGCGCAAATTTTTCGTCTGTGATGCTAGCACTCGCCCTAGTGTGGGACTATTCGTTAGTTATGCGCTAATTAAGTTATTCTTGGAAAAACAAATTTCTCGTATGTGCTACAGTTTCGTCCTCCGATTAAACGTTCACTTCCTCTTCTTTTCACCAGAAGGACCTTGCGTGAACCCTAATTTCTGCCTTCAGAGGGCGAAATTATAGCACGAAAGGTATTATTTTCATCAACAATTTTTTGGAGTTGTTTTCCATAATTCCCATCGACATTTCGCAGCATTTTAACTTAAGTTGGTTCCAATTGCATTGATTCATCTAGCTTTGGAGGGCAAAGGCAAACTACGAACAAGGTGGTTTGCATTTTAGCAAGATGAGGGATCGAACCACAGAACACATTGCCTGAGCTGCCTAATTTGTGTTCGGACATGCTAACATTGAAATTTGGCTAGGTTCTCCCGATTTGACTAGCTCTGAATTTATTTTCTTTAAAAATTCTCGAGATGAGGCATTAATGAAAATAATCCATGCACATTGAAATACCTGAAGCAATCAATGAAGTTTTTATGGAATTTATGGAAAACAACTGCAGGAGGTTAGTAATGAAAGCGAGCACAATTTATTGCCCAACATTTTTTAGGGCAGAGTTTTCTGAAAATGTTTTGAGTGTTTTAGTGGAAAACTAAATTTCGCATTCATTTTCGATGTCTTACATCATGCTTTAAAATTTTGAAATTCGAAACAAACTCTACAGGGTGTCCCATTCATGGTAGAGGATCTCTTAATGGTAGGTAGTGTGGCTCATTTGGGGAAAATTAATGTACAACGGGACGCTTTTATTTTTAACCGTTACAATGTAATATCATTTTTGCAAAAATGCCCCACTTTCCGAACTAAATCAAAATTTGCCAGACCACCAAACATTTGATCCTAGATATGACTTCACTTTCTGAAACTATACATAAAATTTCCAATCAAACGACACCTCGCCCGTTACGAAGTGGCTCGTTTCGGGTTTTCATAAATTTTAATAATTTGATTTTTTGACGAAAACCCGGTTTTAAAATTCTTCAAATTTTCAACGGGTTTATCTCGGAAGATACGAGGAAATTCGTAACGGGCGTCGTTTGATTGGAAATTTTATGCAGTTTCAGAAACTGAAGTCATAATTCCGAATGAAATGTTTAGTTGTGTGGCAAATTTTGATTTGAGCCACACTACCTACCATTAAAATATCCTCCATTATGAATGGGACATCCTGTATAAGGCCTTGCTGAACTGTGTTGAATTGCGCTTAAGAGTATGAAAGCTGTCCGGCTTTTTGAATCCCAATGAATTTTTATGTTGTTTTTTTTTTTTAATGCTCTTACGTCAGCTGATAGTTTTACTATGTAAATCGTTTTGGAGCAACTGCCATGAGTACAAACACTTGATTCAAGAGGAAACTTTCAATCGATTCTACAACAATCTACATTCTATACATGTAGATCAGTGATTCCCAAACTAGGTGCCCTCTTAGGATGCGCGACGATTAGGGAAGGAGAACGCGAGCGCAACTCTAAAGTTTATGCCGTTTATGAATTATGGTTTCCTTCAACACCATTATTCTGGCTAAAACTTCTTTCGAAACTCACCAAGGTAATCAGTTGTTGCAAAACGTTGCAGATTGCCATAATAATTTTATTTCATCGAGTAAAAAAAACGCTGCTACTAAATCTGTTTGACCACAGCTGATGATATGGCTGATTGAAATTGACAAAGTACGCGATTGTGAAAAGAACATACAAAGGATAGGATAAATCTTTGGTAAAAATCTTGCGGATTTTGGTCGCTCCGGTGATATCATTTTTCGTATCACTGAAACCATGGTGACGGCCGAACTCGCGACGAAATTCAACATGCGGAAATCATGAAATTTAATTAATACTTTTCAAAATGTCCAGTCCAAAATATGGGCATCACTAACAAAAAAATGTTCAAGGATAAGCAGACTTCGCAAGGGAGACACGAACTGAAATAAAGTTGGGAACCACCATATAGATAATATGGTATCTACTATCAATCTGTTTGGTACAGTACCTAAGGGGCGGCAATTTTTTCTCTTGTCCGGAGCGGCGAAAGTCTTAGAGCGGGCGCTGCAGACAGACAGACAGACGGACAAACGGACATCGCCCAATCGACTCCCCAAGTCATGCTGATCATATATGTATACTTTTTATATGGTCGGAGATGCTTCCTTCAATGCGTTACAAACTTCATGACAAAGTTAATATACCCTTTCACTCTATGAGCGAAGGGTATAAAAAACATTCTGAAACTTGAATTTCTTTAATTTTTACAACATTTTGGGAACCGTCTGGTTCCCGTGTGCAACCCTGTAGAGACTACAACAAATACAGGTCCTGCTTCAGGTTTTATTGACGAAAAAATCAAATTCTAATTGAGAATTTGTTGATTTGTTTAAAAGATTAACGATGATGTAAGGAAAGGACATTGGCAAGATGCCCATGGGGCGGAGCCAATACTTCTATAACCGGGCAGGTTAGGCAAAGACGATAGGGCTCCTCAACGAGCGAGCAGCGACATGCGCTTGCTGTAGCTCATAAGCGGGAGAATTGCCGGGGTCTTTTTCGCTCGTTGCGCCTGTCCTTTTACAAAAAGGGATATCGCATGCCTGAAATAGACACAAGGGGGTTAAAATGGGGAAAACTTTCGCGAATTGTAGCCAGCACTGGTGCCATCTTTTGGATGCTCTGTAGACCCGGATGGCGTCGGATCTCGCCCGTACCAAACCCACACAATTGCAAAATTAAACCCGTCCTAAGACGCCCGGGGCCAATCAAAGAAATGTAGTGCGCCTCCCTTTTCGATCAAAATTCTCCCCTGGAATGGGGGGGGGGGGGGTAGTTTATGTCGGGAGACTATTCATTTAAGGCCATATTTTTTACACTCAATTGTAGGGCACAAATTACAAATTGGAGACGGGCAAATATCACGAAATATGAACATGCATATTCCAGACAAAACTTATCACAAAAAATTTAGCTGTGCGTCCTTGCTGCCGACTCAGGGAGTGTTTTTCCTCCCTTCAGGGCTCAAATATAATTTTTGTTTTATTTTTTTTCGTCCGCCAACAGCCAAAATCCCGCGTTTCGCCGTCGTGACATTTCGCATCCAACTCCCCGAAGTTGGTGGCTTGATCAGTCGGCCCAGCTGTTCCGAGCGATTCCGACACATAGATATCTGCTTTTGAATTTGGCGGAATTTGTACAAATATATTATTCATTTGAAATAATTCAAATTATTGATATTTTCATTCATTTCATTTTGCTGTAATTCCTTCATTTTCCTGTATTTCTTATTTCCGAGAAATAATTTAAACAAAATTCAGAAGCAATTCCATTCATTTTTGTGTCACACAAGGACGTATACCCTTGTCGTATCCCACGTAAGTTCGTGGTCTAAAACGGGTTTTGACTTTACATTGCAATGACCGCTTATTACGACGACAGGACGCTATAAAAATATGATCGTATATAACGACAGTAGTCGTTATAAACGATATGAGCGGATATAACGACGATCGGCTATAACGACGTAAAATAGTCGGTCCCTTCGATGTCGTTATAAACGATATCTATGTATATGTATTTTAACTTTCATTTCTTTTCCTGTAAATAGTAAAAGAATGAAAGTAATTTTCAGTATTGAGAAATGTATTCTTCCTGAGAAAATTCCTTTCATTCTTTTGAAAAAGAAATGAAAATTCAAAAGTGTAGTATTCTGAAATTACATAATGTTTTATCCAAAAGTGTCGGAAAATTATGTATGTGGATATTTATCTATATATACATTAAAAAAAAGAAACTGGTGTCATTCTCAACACCAAACGTTTCTTCCATTTAAGTTATCCTCTAGTGTTTAAATGAAGAGAATTCCTAAATAACAGCATTAAATTTATTGGAATCACTACAATTGGTATAGCTGTATCGTTATGTATCGAAAATAAAAAAGTTGGGATATACCCTTATATTCTAATCAGAGTGGACGAAAACGGATTGTTTTCGCCGTACGTTTTCAGAAATCACCGAAAAGTGTTCACAGTGCACTGTTTGTAATTTCATATGACAACCGACAATAATATTTTGCCTATAAATCGTTCTAAGTTTAAAAATGTGCTGATGCAGTCATCGATAGTCATTTACAACATATTTCGTCACTTCAAACTGACCGTCCATTCTCTTGTCATGGAGAAATTCAGAACATTGGCAAACACACGAAACTGAACAATTTTTTCGGGTGTCAGTTAAAATAGTGGAGTGAGCCGAAATGTGCTGAATAGGGGAATTTAGGTTTGAGACCTGGGTGCTTACACGTTTTCATTTGAAAAAAAATCAAGGTTTCATAGAAAACACGCAAAATAGCGTATTTTCAATGTGCCAATTTGTATGGGAATTGAAATGTTTTCGGGCTGTTTTCATACGAAAACATGAAAATAGCCCCAAATTACATGATTTCGTTCACTGTGAACGTATTATTATTGTTATTATATTTTCAATCCTGTTGCAACCCACTTCGATCTGAGTTGAATTCCAAGAAAATTCCTTGTGGTTTTTAAACACCTATGTTAAATGCAACATGTCCTAGACAGTCAAAAAGCCAATGCCATAAAAATTAATGGTTAAAGGTCGATCCACACTTTTCAGTCATCAGTCGCAGTAATTTTCCATTCAAGTTGATAGTTTGTCAGTTAATTCATTGACTAATTCTATCAACTTGTATGGAAAATGACTCTGGCTGATGGCTGAAAAGTGTGGGTCGACCTTAAAGAGCAGGGCAAGTACAATTTCAACTATTTCATATTGCATAACATGTCTCCAAATTCAGAGGATGATTTTTTATTTTTTCATAATTGAGTTTGTTAGGGACACAGACAATTTTTAGTTTCGAGGTATTTCTCTCATTTCTCTGGATAATTTATTCTGTTGCTGCAAAGACAATATAGAAAATATTTTTCCCTATCCAGGAGATGTGCCGGTCAAAAAAACAACCCCATAACTAAAATTTGATGTCTAAATTAGGGAGTGATCACCAAAACTAATTATGTAATATCAAAAGCTAGCTAAACTTAAAAATGTTCCTTACAAAATGACAACTCATGGTAAATTACATACTTCTTCTTGTTTCCCAAAAACATTAAAAATATAGGATAAACAAATTAGCTCCCAAAATTATGCGCATGGACCTCGATTTAAATATTGATAACTAAATGGAAACTTCAAATCATAATAAAAAAAAATAGCGACCGTTTTCTAGTGCTATTATCGAAAGTGGACTTGTACCATTTTCAAATAAAACTTATGAGCCATTCGTTTTTTCAGTAAACTTGCACTTATTATTTCGGCATGTTATTCCAAATAGATTGGTATGATATTTAAGTTATTGTAAGTGCATATTAACATATACATATTTTAAAATGGCATTAACTCATTTTTGTCAAAAATGGACTTGTACCACTTTCAAATAAAACGGCTCATATAAAAAAATCTACTCAGACATTTCTTCGACAATTTTCTGAGTTATTTCAAAATCACTTTGTGCCAACTTCTCAACAATATCAAAATGATCACACTCGGGTACGATTCGAAATTGTGAAATTAATCTGTTGGAGTTCAAATGTTGATGAAGCTGTTCCGATTGTCCGATAAACGTAGGGCTATCATTCGTTGCAACGAAAACATAGAACTTAATGTGCATCATTTGAAAATTACGAAAATCGAGAAACATAGGCGAGCATTCTTTAACATTTCGTTCATTTAGCCCGAGAATATTATCACGATTTACAACCGTGTCTTTCAATTCAATTAAATCATAAATTCCTGAAATCAAAAATACGCTACGCAGTCTACGGAAGAGATCAGTTTCGTCGGCGATGCTATGGAGCAATGAACATAGTGCGAGGTGAGCTCCTGCGGAATGTCCAACAATTGATACACTTCTAAAACAAAATATTAAAAAAATTATAATATTTTCGAATTAATTCTTAAATTTCAACCTTGCATCGGTTCGGTCGGCATATTCAAAAATGAACTTCATGGCTTTCGTCGTTTGGTCGATGGTTTGCTCTAGACTGATATTCGGACATAGATTGTAGTCAACTACAATAACTCGACAACCTTTCTCGAGAAGTGGTGACACCGGATAACCGGATTCTTCCTTGGAGAGTTCTTGCCAGTAACCGCCATGAATGAAGACAACAATTGGAGATTCTGTGAATGAGGTAAAACAGTAATGCTGTAAACTAATCGTTAAATCAAATCTACAATGATGGAACATACATACATTGTATGTAATGAACTTTGGAAATTATTTCCAGTTTGGCTTTTTTTTATGGGCTGACGGTCATCATACAATATTATCCGCCTCTGGTTTGACCTTGACTTTTGGGATACCCTGTACTGTATATGCTGCTTTAAAAGTGCACTGTGCTTCAGTTTGAAAGTTATTTACATATATTCGATAAGCCAAAAATCTATTTTTAATCTTGCTACAGATTTTCTTATTTTTATTAATCTGAATGTTAAGAATTTTTACTATTTTATAGACTGGTAAAGACAAAAAATTCACCATCTTTATCTGCACTTTTTCAGCAAATTGTCTATAATTCTATTAATGAACATAAGATAATCGTTATTTTTTTTGTGAATTATGTTTATTGGAACCTCGCTAATCTCGTGAGGGGGCTACGCAATAAAATAAATATATATGGCGCAACCAGAATATTGACTAGAGGGGGCTAGTTTGCCCCCGCAAGTCGAGTGAGTGATGGTGGTATTTTTCAGGAATGACGCTATACGGTTGGATTCTGGGTATTTATGGGTCTGATTTTAGATAAGAAATAAAAATGGAAGCCCAACATCGAAGAAAGGTTGAATAAAGCTACTATAACACTATACTCGTGCAGGAGAGCTATCGGGTAGACCTGGGGCTTAAAGCCAAAAGTTGTATATTGGATGTATACCGTTATTGTGCGCAGGGCCGGCTTTAGGTGTAGCGGCGCCCGGGGCGAACTTCAAAGAAGCGCCCCTTATGGTTTCTATACACGAAAAAAATTGCAATAGAAGTTGAACTTCAACGTTCTATGGAAATATTTTTCTCCATTGCCCCGCCGGCCGCCATTGAAACTATCCACTTTAACTGTTTTTAACTTCCCCTTAATTTTCCCCTGTTTCCCAATCAATTGATTGATTGCTTAAAGCGAACAGAAAAGTATGCCTCTATCCATTCACATTTGTTCATAATTCGTCCTAGAAAATCATTATTTCGTTAATATTATAAAAAAAAAAACAAGTTTTGTGTAAGCAAGAGTAGATCTATTGCAGGATCTGCGGTAGTGTTCATTTTTAAATTTTTAAATCAAACCACAAAATACTTTGTCAGTTTAATAATAGTTCAAAAATAAAAACAGGAAATCTCACGTCGCAGAAACATAGGAACCATACATCTTAGCTCACAAACATTCAGTATATTGAATGGGAAGACGATAGCAAATTCCAAATCCCATCAATTTGATGTATGTACCGAATTCAGTCAGTATCGATTTTACGTATAGTAGTCCATATTTTTCAAAACATTAATTCATTTCATTTCGTAATTTCAACCGTGGTTAGAAATGGTTTGTTCGGGAAACCTGGCTTTTTTGCATTACTGCAGGTTACACTATGTAGGTACCACCGGTTCATTTTTGAATCACCAACATTATTCGCGGAAATTCTAAGATAATCGCAGAAGTTCATTAAGTTAATAATTTTGCAAATACGTTTATAAACTTTTCTATTTTTTAAGCAGTTTTTGTAAATTTAATTGAGCGAGAAAAGACAACAATGTTTGCTCTAAAATGCAATACCTACATACATATTAACAAAAATCCAAAAACTTTTCTACATACATAAATATCAAGAAACGTAAGTGGCGCCACAGACCCTCCGATCGATCGGCCAGATTTTTTGATTGCGAGATAAATCGGAAGGTGTATGGGACCATTGGACTAAATATTTTTGATTTAACGTGTGGAACGTATTGCTAGTGCAATTTTCCGTACAAGGTGTCATGACAATTATGTGTTGCTCAGTTGCTGATTTGTGACCTGTGGTCGTTCTTCATACTGTGGTTGTGGCGGTCATTTTCAATCAAAAGTAGCAATGGATGTCCATCTTCTATCGCCAAAAATGGTATAATTTTCGCTATTTGGTGTTCTGTCTTGTGGACCGTGAGACTGTCAATTTCAGATTGCCCGATAAATTGCCTAAAGTATGTGCTGTATGGGCGGCAGATCGATTGTGGGCCCAATCGATCGGCCGAGAAATCGCCAGGTTTGTGGCGCCCTTAAGTTTAATAAAGACCAAAGCATAAACATAATCCAGAAATTGCATTTCCACATAGAAAATATTGATGATGATGGTTCGAAAACGAATGTGCTTATTAGAATTGTGTACTGCTTTTTCTTAATTTAAGGTTGCATGTATCTTTGCAACGCAGTCAATTCCTGAAGTGGGAATCTCATATTATGAGATGAGCTCCCAACTAAATTCTTAGCTGATTTCTATAAAGATACAGGTGACATTTTGTGTCGTGAGTGAACGTTGTGGAATTGCGCATAGAATTCCTGTCGCAGGTCTGCGTTTGTATAAAAATATCCCGTTAACTTGTGATTAGAACACACGTGAAATTGATGGCATTATATACATTCATACTTGGATGGTCGGGTACTATGGCCTGCATTAGTATTCTTAATATAATATAATTTCTTAAGCAACAAACAAATTTGTAAAAAAAAATTAAATTAAAAATACGGGTTTTGGCGCCCGGGCGACCGCCCCGCTCGCCCCACCCCAAAGCCGGCCCTGATTGTGCGGCCTATATTGCTTTACGGAGAGCGCTGGATTATGGGCACTCGTCGATACGGGCTACATTGTTCCCAATCACTTTTTTGGTAGGAACCATTGCAGCTGGATCCCGTTAAGGGAATATTGGGATAGTAACAGGCACCTGGGCAGTGGATCCATTGCAATCTATACTGACGCCTCCAATACGGATGCGGGAGTTGGTATGGAAATTCACTCTGATGAATTGGATATCAATTTGTCTTACCGCCTTCCTAACTTCTGAAGCGTCCTCCAAGCGGAGGTCACAGCGATATTCGAAGCCCTGACTTGGTTGGGTTGCCATGTCGTCAATGGTAAAGACGTAATTTTATTCACCGAAAGTCAGCCTGCAATTCGATCACTTGATACAGTGCTAACCACATCAAGAACTATTGAGAATTGCCGCGCATTACTGAGAGAGGTGGGTCGTTTCTTCAACATTACTCTATGCTGGATACCGGGCCATAGTGGCTTTGTAGGCAATCGCTACGCAGATGGCTTGTATGCGGTATGCGTCAGCAGGTAACGCTGAAGACAGCCGCGCCAACTTGAAAATACCTATTATCGCAACTGTGCAGCGATAATAGAAGATGCTGCAGAGCACAGGACCAACGCAAGGTGGATTGATGGATGGACTTGCGCAACGACAAGAATGATCTGACCAAAATGAGACAATATTCGTTCTAACATGCTACCGTCTTTGGACAGAAAGCATATTCGCAACGTGGTATGGGTAATAATGGGCATTGTCCTAATGGAGAGCACACAAGAAGACTCCGAATTCCTCACAACGACTTTTGCATAAGTTGTGATGACGAAGAATAGGAAGAGAATGTGCACCACCTATTTTGTTACTGTCCCGCCCTATCCGAGAAAGGGAGGCGTTTTCTGGGCGCAAGGTATTTTTATGATACCGATGACCTTTGTGATGTGAGCCCAATACTGCTCAATAGATATATTGTTAGTACTGGCTGGTACCCTGTCATAAGCGGTTAGTAGAGGCACGATTCTCTGAGTGATACCGCACAATGGACCAAGTTCTGGTCTAAGTGCGCTGGTTATAGACCTGGCGGCCCCTGAACCTAACCTAACCTAACGGTTGTATTCAAAGTTGCCATTGCATATACGCTTAATTTCTATGATACCGAAACACCCGTAAAGGTTTGTTTTCGTACTGACGACTCAAGTGATGATCGCTCAGCGATCGAAGTTAAACCATCATATGGGTATATTTTCTATACACATAGTTCATAGCTGATACTAAGAAAGTAGCAACATTAAAAAAAATATGCAAATATGGCTCGAAATTGGATGCAGAACTACGATCGCTAAGCGATCATCACTTGAATTGTCTCTACGAACACGTACCTTTAGGGCGACGGTTTCCGAGAAAGGTTCAGGGGTGCATTTATGGGTATTGTGAAATAAATGTCGCACCGAAATTAGAGAATAATAATGTGAATGCCCGGCACTGCACGAGAAAAACAGGAATTTAAACACAAAAAGAATCCGGACTGAAGTGCAACTACCTTGAACCTTATTAACTATGGAGATGAAATAGACAGTGGGAGCATTGATATTACTCTATCTCGCAAAGTACCAATTAATTTTGGATGTGAATTGAGAATTTCATGTTTCTTTTCACAACAACTTGGCTTAAAATATTTTTTCTAAATGTTCTATAGAAATTTGTTTAACCGCTAGGTGGACGTGCATTAGATGAAAACAAGGAGCCTCCCAAGTAACAATTCGTATGCTTTAAGGAAGCACTTCACACTGTAGCAATCATACAGTGCTTGTCATCAGATTAGCACACCCCTTCGCATGAATAGTTTCGGCTGATTTCCAACCAAACTAAAAGAGCTAAAATTTCAAAATTATAACTGTTAATAGTCTATTCAATTCTGAGTTAATTAACACAAAAAGAATTGTGTTTAGATTTTTTAATATTGATTTATAATTGTTTTTCGAAAAAGAACACACAAAATAGCCATTTAAAATTTGTCATCAGGATAGCACATGCAATTTCTTTTTTGTCTATCTTCCACAATTAAAGACGTAGGAACCCCAATTTTTTGTGGTTGTTTGAGTAAGATATTGACTTTAATATGTATAATTAAAAATCATTATCTGCGGAAGAGGGACAACAATTTAAGGCATACAAGGAGTCAAGGCGGTCAAAAAGTGAAATTCCGAGAAAAAATTAATAAAAGTTGATAAGTTGAATCCGAATTCGTGTGTAATAAGAAGCGTTAAGGTAAAAATAATAGAGGCGATAAGAATTGAGTACATGTTAATCCTTATAAGAGAGTTATTTTGAGAGAAACATCTAGGCCTCTTGACTCGGTCACAAGGATTAGGGTAAATTTTGACATTAAGGCGAGCCTATCTTTTGTTCAAACAGTGATAACAAAACTCCACATTTCAAGAAACTAAAACTACAGAATAAACTCCAACTTAACTTTCCCCGAAGGAAAATACATTAAAATGAATCATGAGAACATTTGATATGGAACAAAGAATGGCGGTATGTTATCTTTTCGGATAAAAGAAGTTCACAGTTCAAGAGTAACACAGTTATAATGTCTACTTCCAGGATCTTTGCTAGGAAGGACACCATTAGGATCGCATTCATTGTCGGACAGATTGTTTAATGGTCTCGAGGGCCAAGTGATACTGTGAGATGATACTTATTTTTATTCGAAAATACAACATAGCGCCATTCTTTTTTACATGTCAAGTGCTCTCGAGTTTAATTTAAGCGCATTTTCCTTTAGTTTTAGTTTCTTTAGATGTGGAGCATTTTTGTATCACTATTTGAACAATAGGCTCACCTTAATGTCAAAATTTACCCTAATCCTTGCGACCGAGTCATGAGGACTGGATGCTTCTCTCAAAATTACTCTTACTAGGGATGAACAAATACTCAATTTTTATGGCCTCTGTTATTTTTATCTTAACGCTACTTATTACACACGAATTCGGATTCAACTTATCGACTTTTATTAATTTTTTCTCGAAATTTCACTTTTTGACCACCTTGACTCCTTGTAAGCCTTAATTTTTGATCCCTCTTCCGCAGATAATGATTTTCCCTTATTCATATTAAAGTTAATATCTTACTCAAACAACCACAAAAAATTAGCGGTCCTACGTCTTTAATTGTGGAAGATAGACAAAAAAGAAATTGCATGTGCTATCCCGATGACAAATTTTAAATGGCTATTTTGTGTGTTCTTTTTCGAAAAACAATTATAAATCAATATTAAAAAATCTAAACACAATTCTTTTTGTGTTAATTAACTCAGAATTGAATAGACTATTAACAGTTATAATTTTGAAATTTTAGCTCTTTTAGTTTGGTTGGAAATCATCCGAAACTATTCATGCGAAGGGGTGTGCTAATCTGATGACGAGCAGTGTATAATACCACGAAATTCATTTATCGTGTGACAGCGCTTAAAGTAATGTTTTGATTCGATAAAACACCCTTAAAGTATTTTCCGGAAAGCTTTTATCATCATTATGGAATAAATTTAAAGATGGTGGTATAAAACTTCGATAAAACTGTCTCTAAACGTTAACCTAAAAAGACATTTCTTTAAATACTCCACTCTTGTGTTTATTGGATGATACACCACACACATGCAATAGTCTCTCTAAGCTAACTCACACACATGCATATATTCTTCTATAGCACAGTCGGTGTCATTTTTATAGTATGACATTCGTATGGTCATCCAATAAATTGTTCACCGTAGTTTTATACAAGGATGGACTTTGTGATTTTTTAATGAATTGACACTTGATACAGTTTTCTGAAATACACAATTTCTGCATTAGAAATCTTTGAAATCTCGCATGAAACCCACACGTATGCACTCATTGTTATCTTCGAAATTAATTAAGGCGATCTCTGCGCAGAAATTCACTCTATTTTATTGATAAATATATGATAGGGTACATTTGCAGAAGAGTCGATAAAGAATTGTCAAGCATTTCTATAGTAGCAATCAACCAGTGTAGTGTTTCCGAGCAATGCCGACCATATGTGAGGTTAGCTGAGTGGTAGCGTGTGGGACGGGAAATCAACAGACATTGGTTCGATGCCAGCTGCGGAAATTTTGTTTTCTATTTTTTTTTTGTTTCCGAGCAATGCCGACCATATGTGAGGTTAGCTGAGTGGTAGCGTGTGGCACGGGAAATCAACAGACATTGGTTCGATGCCAGCTGCGGAAATTTTGTTTTCTATTTTTTTTTTGCAAATTCGTTCAATGACAGAAAATGATGATATAAAGCAAATGACGCACGCCTTTTTATACCCTTCGCTCATAGAGTGAAAGGGTATATTAACTTTGTCATGAAGTTTGTAACGCATTGAAGGAAGCATCTCCGACCATATAAAATATGTATATATATGATCAGCGTGACGAGCTGAGTCGATTGGACGATGTCCGTCTGTCCGTCTGTCTGTCTGTCTGTCTGTTGCGACGCGTTTTGCTCGGCCAGTTTAAAAGCTATGGAGCTGAAACTTTGCACACATGCTTCTTTTTGTTGCAGGCAGTTTGTATGTTTGAATCGCTGAAATCCGACAAGGGGGTCGTGGGGCTGCCATACAAACCTACCCCCCAAAATTAGGTTCTTCTTAGAAAACCTTTTTTATTTATGCATCAATTTCAATAAAATTTCACACAAATGTGTTATTATTGCTGATACACAATATATGTAAAAATCGACCAAATCGGACAATGGGGTCGTGGGGCTGCCATACAAACCTAGACCCCCAAATTAGGTTCTTCTAAGAAAAACTTTTTTATTTTCTCATCGATTTCAATCAAATTTCGCACAAATGTGTTTCAAGTTATATCACAGAACATATGTAAAAATTGACCAAATCAGACCATGGGGTCATGGGGCTGTCATACAAACCTAGCTCCCCAAATTAAGTTCTTCTAAGAATTTTTTTTGTTATTTATACACCAATTTCAACTAAACTTCACACAAATGTGTTTCTATTGATGACACAAAACATATGTATGAATAGATGGAGTCGGACCAGGTGGTCATGGGGCTACCATACAAACCTAGCCCCCCAAATCAAATTTTTCAAAGAAAAAACGTTTTTATTTGCACACCAATTTCAATCAAACCTCAGAAAATTATATTTCTATTGATGCCACATAACAAACGTGGAAATAAATGAAATCGGACTATGGGGTCGTGGGGCTGGCATATAAACCCAACCCCAAAATTAGGTTCTTCGAAGAAAAACTTTTTTATGTATCCACCTTTTTCAACCAAATCTCATAGAAATGTGTTTTAATTGATGCCACAAACATACGTAAAAATTTATGGAAAGGCCATGCGTTCGTAGGGCTGCCGTACAACCCCCCCCCCCCCTTTGGTTCTTCTAAGAAACCTACATCCCGCCGCTTCTCCCATTAAATCTTCGCCACGGCACTTATGTGAAAATTCAAGGAAAAGCATGGAAGCGGGGAGGACTAAACACAAGTCATAGATACGCCCCAAAAAACTTTTAGCCCGAGGGGAGCGAAGGGTATCCAAATTTCGGCCGCGCCCGAAATTAGCCTCGGTCTCGTTAAAGCATAATTTAGTGCTACAATAAGGTTCTATTGGATAAAAAAAAACGGCGCCAAATGCCATTATTGGACTGTTATTCAGTGGTTATAGCCTGTAAAGTGCCCCTATTAATGCTAGAAGAGAATATTTTACGAAGTATTATAGGAATGAAATTGTTACTTGGGCTTTCATATAATTCCCGTACACCTAGCCAGAATGAATTTAACATCTTCCACAACTTGCAATGAAAAATTGAAATTTATAGTCGAAATATCTCACACGTATTTGAGGTTTAAAATGTGTAGAGCTTGGTAAAAAACGTATTTTCCGGATTTTTTTGCGAATCATGCACTTACTTACGAGACATATTTTTTCCAAAAATCACTTCAGACCTGCGCGTTTGTCTTTTTTTTTAACACAAATTTTTTTTCTACAATTCTAGTAAGGATGTTTTATCTTGCATATACCAACGAAACGGGTCATTCATATATTTATGAAAGCTGCAACGAAATGAATTGCTTCAAATTTCATTTTGCAATTTTCCCATTCCAAATTTTTGGGGTCTGGGAGGGGCTTCAGCTCCCTTAGCGCCTCCCGTGGTTGCGCCACTGATACCGTCCAGTAGCTCACAGACGAGTGGATGATGGGACAATCAACCAAATTTTATGTATAGATAAGCAGTTGCCTCGATTGACTGTCACCGGAATTACGACCACTATTACTACACTATCCTGCCATCATTGAATTACGATCGAATTTTGAATCTGATCGCTGGATCAATTTTAACACCTTTCGCTAGGTTGATCAGAGTTAAGTCAGTCTCCTTGTATGCAGACAATACACATTCGCAAATTTTCATTTCAATATCATTTGACATGATGATTTTTTTCACCTTCTTCATTTTCATAATAGATGTCCATTCGTTCCATTTCTGTTTCTCCGTAGTAAACATTTCGATGCACCTTATATTTTTGTAAATTACGCTGCGTTTCTGCAATACACAATCTTTTAACATTCTAATGGGAAATGGGGAAACAAATTGAAACGTCCAAGGAAACATACCTTCAGTGGTTATATTGACGTGATACTTTAGAACTTCATCTGGTGTGTTGAATCGTTTCGACCAACAACTTGGTGAATATTCTTTATCCAAGTTACGCTTGTCCATTTTTTTATTTTTGCATTAATTTATACACAGGCACTGAAATCGTTCACTTTTAATATGAGTATATTCACGGTTACGAGTAATATCAAAGACTATACGAAATTAACGTTCTTTTAGTCCAATAATATCGTATTTTCGTCAGGAAAAAAATACAGAAGTTTATTTCTCAATTTTGTTATATGTATTTTGGGGCGCTGATTCCGAATATCAACTTTGCACCCTAAAAAACGTGCCGCAACCTTTAAAAAAGGGGGGGAAGGGGGGCATTTTTTCGGTTTTTTGCAATTATTTCAAAAACGGTAAGAGATACAGCAAAATGGTCTGAGGACGAAAAAAACTACATAAAATTATCTTTGCAATGATATATAACACATTAGAGTTTAATTGCATATTTCGGCATTAGAATAGAACATAAATTAGAATATTTTCATTTTAGACCTTTTTTAAAAGCTCCATAACATTTCAAAGAATGTTAGTTCAGCCGTAAAATTTTGTACAAATATTAACAGCAAGTTTGAGATAATTTTAACGTGAACGCTGAGTCGCTCCGGTCAAGGACCCCCATTATCCCCCCATTTCAATTTGTCAAAACGGCATATCCATAACTCCCCCCAAAATTGGAGCAAGAGTGCTAAATTTTGGTTTGTTGCGATTGGAGGTCATAGTGACCCCACCCACCAAAAATCAGCTCATTCGGATAGAAACTAAGGGTACCTCCCATACAAAGTGACCCAAGACAACTTCACAACAACTGTTCTACAGTTTATAAAATGAGTAGTACGTAGAACAAACTCCTGATGGGTCACTTTGTATGGGAGATACCCTTAGTTTTTATCCGAATGAGCTGATTTTTGGTGGGTGGGGTGACTATGACCTCCAATCGCAACAAACCAAAATTTAGCACTCTGCTCTAATTTTGTGGGGGAGTTATGGATATGCAGTTTTGAAAATTTAAATGGGGGGATAATAGAGGTCCTTGACCGGAGCGACTCAATGTTAACGATAAAATTATCTTAAACTTGTTATGAATACTTATACAAAATTATACGGATGAACTGGCGTTCTTTCAAAAGTTATGGAGCTTTTAAAAAAGGTCTAAAATGAAAATATTCTAATTTATGTTCTAGTCTAAAGCCGAAATATTCAATTAAACTCTAATGTGTTATATATCATTGCAAAGATAATTTTATGTAGTATTTTTCGCCCTCAGACCATTTTTCTGTATCTCTTACCATTTTTGGAATAATCGCAAAAAACCGAAAAAATGCCCCCCTTTCCCCCCTTTTCTAAAGGTTGCGGCACTTTTTTTAGGGTGCAAAGTTCATATTCGGAATCAGCGCCCCATAATACATAAAGAAAGAGTGAGAAAAAACTTCTGTATTTTTTTCACGGATTGGTACTAAATCGACACGATATTACTGAACTATTTGGTGTAAAGATTGAATCGAAGAAATGCAATATGTCTCAGATTTCAAACGTATGGCTTCTTAAGTAAAAAGTTTGAATTTTGTGTCGGAACAGTGCCGTAGAATAGATTGAATTATGTTCCGTGGGGTATAAATTCCAGATGTTATATTAAATACGACAAATATGCAAAAACAAATTAATATGAGATTGGTCTAATAGTCTGTACATATAGGTCAACTTCCAGATGTAATATTCATGCAGTTTTCTTCATCGTTATGATGTTTTTTTTAAGAATGAAGAGTAGAGGTGTTGCCACTAAGATTTGCATCATAAATTATTACCTACTCCTTAATGGGTGTGAGATCATCCATCACATCCACTAAATACGTCTGCCGTAGGATTCGAGCTTGCGATCCTGTGTTCCATTGCAAATACTGTGACCCTCGAAACATCCACACTACTGGAAGTAAAATAAGCAGAAAATGACCACCACAAAATAGTATGCAGGCAATTCCAACGTGCCCAATTGTTTTTAACGATTATTTTGAAAAAAAGTAAAGCAAATCCTCTAAAAATACCATAACTCGAAGGAACGCTTCAAACAGCGATAAAAAAATACTTACATTCACTAAACTCAAATTGAAAGTTCTACGATTACTAAATCTTGCAGCCCGTACATTTTTAACGAGTGTCATTATCCCAGAAGATCTAGCGTATAAGGTAAAAAATTTTATAGCACAATTCTTGTTCTGTTTATTTAGAAATTTATTACAAAACAATTTTACAAAAGAAAGAAAATTTTGGATTTCATCGAAACTTTCTTATGATTAAATGTTCTATACTATACTGATATAGCATTCTTTTGCCAGCATACAATTAAAAAAAGATTAAATAACGTTGACCAAGACAACTGTATTTATATGCATATTCAACTACTTAAGGACTCAATCAAAGCAATGGTCAATTCATAATCATCCTTTACAAAATTCTCCATTATATCAAAATGATCAACATCTTTCATAAATTTGTACTCAATATTCAATTCGAATTTGCTCAAATGATTCTTCATATTTTCGCTTTGTTCAATAAATATTGGACTTTCATATTCGGCTGCACACAAATAGTATTTGATCGGGCGTCCTTTAAGATATGAAAAATCAAAGAACATAGGTGATACTTGTTTAACATTTGATTCATCAATTGATAGGGCATTATCTTCGTTAACTGGAGTGTTTAGCAACACATGAAGATCATACATGCCGGCTACCAGAAAAACTGACTTCAAACAATCAAAATTTGGTTCTTCTGCGATTTCTTTATCCAGCGCTGATATCGATAGATGTGCACCAGCAGAGTGTCCTACAAGTGATATTGACCTGGAAAATACAAAGATGTGGTTGGAATAACCTTATTATTTCGATTGGGTATTATGATTACTTGCTGTTAATTTCCTTTGCGTACCGAAAACCGTACTTTAGACCGGCATTTACTTCTGCAATTAAACCACTAAGTGTTACAGTAGGGCATAAATCGTAGCCAATCATAACGATACAATAGCCTTTCTCAAGAAAAGGATTCAGCCAGTAAGCTGCTAGTTCTTTGGTACATCCTTGCCAATATCCTCCATGTACAAAGAGTAGAACGGGAGCTCCTTTAATCAATCAACTTAACGAGTTAGTTATAGTTTATACTTAAGCAATTATCTGAAAGTCCACCTGATACATCTCCATTGCAGTAAATATCCAGTAGTTGTCGCTCGCCTGGTCCATACTTCACATTTTCTTTCGTAATGAATTTCTTGTATTTCGCACTTTCTGGAAATGTAATGGAAAATTTCGATTGATTGAAAAAAAAATGGTTTGGATTAAGCGTTAATTAGCACTCACACTTAAATTGATCCAAGCAAGACTATAGGTGAAGTAATTTTGATCCCCTACGTCTCCTCTCTCCTCGCCACTATAAAAAAGCAACACTCTATCTAGTTACTGAGTATACGGCATTCATGGGCGAAGCCAGTATTTCGGTCAGGAGGGGGCGGGGGCAAGCCCAAAATTTTTTCAACATCATGATTTTCTTAGAAGTTGAAATTGTCGGTCACGAAAATATTGTTAGGCAAATTTTAAAATAGTCTGGCTAGTGTAGTGGTTACTGCGCGCACCTTCGGTGCAGAGAGTCATTTGGTTTCAAGACTCACCGTGAACGGTGTTTTTCGAACTCACGACCCATGTGACGGAATATGATCTCTTTGATAGGGATAAATAACATTGCTGAGCGTTC
Organism: Microchrysa polita; assembly: GCA_949715475.1. Lineage (NCBI taxonomy): Eukaryota > Metazoa > Arthropoda > Insecta > Diptera > Stratiomyidae > Microchrysa > Microchrysa polita. Next base: position 83,516,281 of record OX454418.1, on the reverse strand, counting down.
TGTTGATCTCAACACCTCAACAAAAAAGTAGCTAAGATTTTGGAAATTGGATGTAACTTACATATATTTTACCTTGGTCCAAAGGTGGACTGTCAGGCCTGTTAGTTTTTAGCAAAGGACAGCCGAGATTAACGTGTTTAGACATTCACTGGTCATTCTGATTACATTCAACTAGCCTCCAATTTCTGCATTTTAGACGGTAGTTCGTCTATATTCAGTGCTATTTTTGTTTCTCGGACTGCATATTCCTCTTGTGAGATCTAAATTTAATTGCTGGTATGATTAAGCTACAAAATGAAACTTTATTAAATAACTTGAAAGACACGGAAATGTGAGATTCGTTCTTCACAAGGTCCCTAACTTGGTAAAGCTGTATACCAATTCTCACTAAAATCTCTTTCAGATGGAATGTTGATGAATTCCACTACCTTCCCGGAGTGACTTCATATGTGACATACTCTCCTAATCAATAGGTAATTCCACTTGAAAATGGCTGTTTCTCGGTAAGTGATAACGGTATTTCTTTCAAACTTGGTGACAATATTTTCAGTAGCCTGATTGTTCTTTTAATAACAGAAGGTTTCAAATTCGGAGTCCCGTTAAGATTTTCTTACGAGAATTCTTAAAAACAGTACATATGTGAAAGTCGTTAGGATAGCAGCAAATAAAACACAAAATAGAGATAATTTTGCTTTGGAAAATGAGGCTGGTAATGAGTTGGACTTCCGTAAGCAGGCTACTGAAAATATTGTCACCAATTTTGAAAAAAATACCGTTATCACTTAACGAGATATAGCGATTTTTCAAGTGGAACTATCCTAATGATTGGGAGTGTATCACGCCGGATATAGTGAAAAATCATCCAAAACTAAAACAAATATTTTAGTTTTCCACGAGTAAAACGTATGTATTGGGCCTCCGCACCCCCGTCAGTTACTAGTGGCCACTTGCTGTTGTCCGTTTGTCCGTGCTGGAAACTATCACGGTCATGTATTCCGCGGCAGTATATGGAGCGGCAAAGAAGGCATCTGGTTAGTTTTCCAGACCAGTCTCAGCAGCAGAAAATTTTACGTAGTGCTTGGAATCAAACTCGCATTTTTACGCCTTTAAGCATTGTATAGCAGTGTTTTTTTACTACATTCGTAAGGATTTTTTTTCATCATAATCATCGACCGGGGGCCCCTCCCTGAACCCCCCCCCCCCCCTCCCTGACTACGCCCATTGGCGTGGTCAAAGGGGAGGAACACTTTTTACTTCTCACTCAGTGTCTAATGTAAATTGTGACACGTGAACCCACAGCAGGGGTTCACACACTGAAATCATGGTGTTATAATGTCTAGTACCTACTCTAACTTTTGTTGATGGAATTATTAAGTGCAAATTAATAGTGGTTCCATTCCATTTTAATCTGAATCATAATTCACCAGAGTTCAATCGGCCTAGAAGTCCAGAGAACATTAAAAGTAACCAGTTACTGTAGTAACAATTTAACACTTTTAACATTAACACTAACACATTTTTGTGTCTCAAAAATTAAAATCTTAAGAAAAACGTTAATGGTTGTTAGTTTTTAAAATCATCCTCCCTTACTGTATTCAGCAAACCCTATGAGGTTGACCACTAAATCTTGTCCTTGCCCCCTGACCGAAATCCTGGCTACGCCCATGATACACGTTCACCGATGTGTGTTAACCAAGTGGTGATACTACCGTGCAAATGGAATGGAACTATCGAAAAGCTAAGCTCTCTCGGTTATTCTTCTCTTTCTATCGGAATATATGTTCTTCTAGTCTGGTTGTCATCCCAGAACAATGGTTGAATTGCATTTAAGTCTCGGACAAGCGAGTAGGGTAAAAGTATGATTAAAGGGGATCATTTGTATGAAATGATGGACATAAAATCGTTAATTCTGTACGTAAAGTCAATTTTGTTTTGAAGAGCATATGCGTGCTATTAAGAATATTTAAAACAAAAATACTAAAGCTTGATTTCTCAAAACTCTTATCGAATGATTAGCTTTATAGCATAGTGAAGACACACACAATTTTCAGAAAGCTTTTCCAAATCTTGACTTATCGTTCAATTCTATACACCAACTGCATTGCATGTCTGTAGTATTTTAGCATGGAAACTTACCAGCTCTATTGAAACTCTACGGAACTTTGTCTGTTGGAGGAGAAGAGCCCCTGCGGGAGAAATATTAAGTTATTCAATTTCGGAAATGCCACATTGGAATATTTGCATTGAGACCTCTAAGCGTCTACAGCTCAGTAGGTTGAGTGCTGACCTTTTGACATGAAGGTTCGAATCCCGATTGGGACGAAACTTTTTTCCCTAAATTTTTAGGTATTTTTCCTAAAGCTTTGTGGTTTCGTACAGATGAACACACTCATCAGGTCTTGTGTCTGTTGTCTAACTGTACACAAAACGACCACTTGAATTTTTAGCGGGAGAATTTTATGGAGATTTGATTTGCCGTGAAGGCGTTTACCACCATATGAAGCTCGACCATGCAGATCTGGACAGGTGTTGAATTCTCACAAGGCTTTGGGAGTTGTTATGGTAGTTAGATATTCACTAATTTCCACGATGCGATGAATAACTTTTGACCGTGCGTTCACGAGTCTGCTTTAAGCAGACGCGTATTCATATTCACAGGTCCAACGAACCTGGGACATGCACGTCGGAATGTTCTACGTGAGGCTTAACTAATAGCGGGCCGAAGGAAGATCGCACCTGCTATAGAGAAGTCTTTAGCGAATAACGTATCTCGGGGATGGGTATGCCCAGGGGACCATTGTCCCTGCCTATCAAGGTGTTGGACTCGAGGTGGCTGTAGGTTGTTAAGCAAGACAACGAGCTGGTGTTGCAGCCCCGGGGTTGGGTTTCTGAAGGTGAGTGCATCCACTGGATGAAGAAATCCCCATTTGACAATAAGACCTTGTCAATAAAAAGCCAAAGGTCCGAAACTGTCGAAAGACGGGGAGAGGTCGAGGTCCCGTTCATGGTGGATCATATTTGAATGGTAGGTAGTGTGGCTCATTTTGGGGAATGTTACAGCACTCCTCTTTTTTGAACCGTTACAATGTAAAAGCATTTTTTGTAAATTGTGTCAAAATGCCCGACTTGCCGAATTAAATCAAAATTTGCCCCACCACCAAACATTTCATCCGAGACTTAACTTTCTAAAACTAAATAAAATTTCCTACAAAACGACACCTCGTTCGTTACGAAGTTGCTCGTATCTTCCGGGATACAACCGTTCAAACTTTAAAGAAATTTTAAAATTGGTTTTCCATCAAAATTCAAATGATAAAATCGTAACGGTACTTTGAACTGACAAATCTGCAAAGTTGACGAAAGTTGCCTCATTATGTTAGAAAGACATATAACGTAACGCATTGAAGGAAGCATCTCTGACAATATAATTAGTATACATACATATATGATCAGCATAACATGGGGAGTTGATTGAGCGATGTCCGCCGTCTGTCTGTCTGTCTGTCCGTCTGTTGCTACGCGTTTTACTCGGCCAATTTAAAAGCTATGAAGCTGAAATTTTGCACAAATGCTGCTTTTTACTGCAGGCAGTTTGTATATTTGAATCGGTAAAATCGGACCATGGGGTCATGGGGCGGCCATACAAACCTAACCCCCCAAATTAGGTTCTTCTAAGAAAACCTTTTTTATTTGTGCACCAATTTCAACCAAATTCACAAATGTATTTCTATTGATCACACACCACATATGTGAGAATGGATCAAATCGAACCATGGGGTCATGATGCTGCCATACACACCCAACCCCATAAATTAAGTTCTTCTCAGAAAAACTTTTTTGTTTTTGTACCGATTTCAACCAAATACCCCACAAATGTATTTCTATTGATGACACACAACATATGTGAGAATGGATCAAATCGGACCATGGAATCATGGGGCTGCCATACAAACTCAACCCCCCATTTTGGTTCTTCTAAGAAAAATAGTTTTCCACCAATTTCACAAAACCTTGAATGAATGTGTCTTAATCAAAGCAACAAAAAAGGTCAAAACAAATGGGATCGAACTATGGGGCCATGCTCCCGCATCCCCCAATAAAATTTTCTGAGTAAATATTTTTATTTGCCCACTTATTCCAACCAAACCCCATACAAATATGGTTTTATCGACGCAACGGAACTTTTGTGAATTGGGGGGAGGGGTTAAATACAAGTCCAAATTTCGGCCACGCCCGAAATTATCCTCGGTCTTGTTTTTACCTTTGAAACGTCACAATCGGAAAATTTCAAATCCTAAGCCTTTAATTTTTATATGTCGTTCGAAAGTTAACATAATGAGGCAACTTTGGTCAACTTTGCAGATTTGTCAGTTCAAAGCACCGTTACGATTGTATCATTTGAATTTTTCATGAAAGACCCATTTCGAAATTTCTTTAAAGGTTGAACGGGTGTAACTTGGAAGATACGCGCAACTGGACGAGATGTCGTTTTATAGGAAATTTTATGTAGTTTCAGAAAGTGAAGTCTAATCTCGAATGAAATGTTTGGTGGTGTGGCAAATTTTGATTTAGTTCGGCAAGTTGGGCATTTTGACACAATTTACACAAAATGCATTTACATTGTAACGGTTCAAACTAGAGCGGTCCCGTGGTGCATTAATTTTCCACAAATGAGCCACAATAACAATACCTACCATTAAAATATTCTTCACCATGTATTTCTTCACCCTGTATAGACAAGTGCATACTCATATCACGAATAAACTTTTTAAATAAAATTACAAATCACCTTCCTTTCCGAATTTCTCGATATAGGACATCGTCTCGGCGGAGCTGTTAAAGCGCTTAGTCCACTGTGTTGGATCTAAGTCTTTTTCATTTTCACTTAATATTTTCAAAGGCATTTTTCTTTTGTAATAACACAAATTTAATTACAATATAAAAATTGATTGGAACGCCACGGCACGACACTATCACGACAAAGTAGAGATTCAGAATGAACTATTTGGCTTGAGTATTCATATCATAAATACTTTGTCTAGGAGCAAAATCTGCATACGGTACCAGTTACCATTAATTTATTGCCAAATGGTCCAAAATATATATTGCGACACATCCGGTACAAAAATATGGTCAATTGAACTTGTGCATTTGTTAAGGGGATTTGATACTGAAGAGTTCTCAAGCATTAATTGATTTAAAGTGTACGGAATTTGCAAAAAAAAGAGTCCAGAAGTCCATACCCATAGTGTACCTATGTGTGTACATAAGCGCGATTTTAATTGAACTCTATACATATTTTAAATCGTGTTTCTTGGTTTTGGTAATAGATGTAGAACAGAATAGCACAAAACATATACAGGGTACAATTACTGTATTAATTCTGGTTCCCAATTTCGTGGGTGCGAGTTTTAACTAATTGTGAAAATCTTGACTTATCGTTCCATTCTATACACCAACTGCGGTGCATGTCTGTAGTATTTATGGCATGGCAACTTACCAGCTCTATGAGAACTACGCGGAACTTGTCCAAACAGACAAAAAGTTCCTCGTAGTTCCCATAGAGCTGGTAAGTTGCCATGCCATAAATACTACAGACATGCACCGCAGTTGGTGTATAGAATGGAACGATAAGTCAAGATATACAGGGTGTCCGGAAACTGCCGCATAAACGCACCGGATTGTGATTCCTCATGTGATTTCCAGCAAAAAAGTTGTACGGAACATACCCCCAATTCTTAACCCTTTAGCTGCCACAGGCATTCGTAGATTTTTGAAAAAATAATTTTCTTGCACGACTTAAAGCTTAATATTTCCAAAGCTAGACCAGCTAGAATAGTGAAATAAGATGATTATTACAGCCAACAAATTTACCGAAAAAATAAAACTAACTGCACTAAAATCGAATAAGAGGTTTGGTTTTTATAGAGTTTCAAAGTCAAATTTGTGTGATTTTACCCAAAAACAATCTATTTTTCCAAATCTCAATTTTCTCCAACTTCTGCCAAAGTAAGGTACTTGTAAGATTCTTTTGAAATTGGGGTATAGTCTTACGATCATATCTTTCTTATATCATTTTATTGTAGCTCCATTATTTCTAACAGTTTTTATACGTTAAGTGTACAAACTAGGGTTAATTTTAGCTCAAATTCAATATAATTCAATTCAGTCTGCCCCTAAAGATCTGCAATTTGGTAACATCTATTCAAATTATATCGAAATCGAGCCAAAATTAACCCTAGTTTTCTGCACTTAAGGTATTAAAACTGTTAGAAATAATGGATCTACCTATAAAATGAAATGATGAGATGGAAAAATAGATTGTTTTTGGGTCAAATCACACAAATTTGACTTTGAAGCTCTGGTAAAACCAAACCTCTTATTCGATTTTTTAGTTTTTTTTTTGGTAATTTTGTTGGCTATGATAATCATCTTGTTTCACTATTCCAGCTGGTCTAGCTTTGGAGATATTGAGCTAAGTCGTGCAAGAAAATGATTATTTCAAAAATGTTCAAATGCCTGTGGCAGCTAAAGGGTTAAGAACTGGGGGTATGTTTCGTACAGCTTTTTTTCTGGAAATCACATGAGGAATCACAATCCGGTGCGTTTATGCGGCAGTTTCCGGACACTTCAGATAAAACGCATAAAAAAGTAACAAGTTGGTGAAGTTCAAAAGTAAAAGTAAAATTTGCCGACTTCATTTGAAAATTCACCATTTATAATACAGGGTGTCCCATTCATGGTGGAAGAGATTTTAATGGTGAAATGATTTTAATGGATGAAATGTTTGGTGGTGTGGCAAATTTTGATTTAGTCGGCAATTTTGACACAATTTACAAAAAATGCTATTACATTGTAATGGTTAAAAATAGAGGGGTCCCGTTTTACATTAATTTTCCCTATATAAGCATACCTACCAATAATAATCAAGTTCCATGAATGGGACGCCCTGTATACTTTTTGGGCGTTCATGTAAACGTCAAAAAATACAAAGGCAGAAATACGAAGGATTGGACGAATATATAGATATTTGATTCAACCAGTTAAGTTGGGACCCGCCGTAACTTAATTATGGACCATCGCTCCACAATTCGATGTAAATCAATTTTATCGACAATATCGTTTGCAGAAAATAAAATATTAGCATCAAATTGTCTAAACGTGCATCCCCCATTAACGTTCGTAAATGATTGATAATAATGAATCTCAATTTACTAAATGATTGTTCGCTTGAATGATGTTACTGGACATGACAAAATAAGCTGAATAATCTTGTAAGCTCTCGATAAAGCCGCCCTTAGTTTGAAAGCCTCTCTCGCTCAAAATTCGTACACTCGGAGCAGCTATCAAAAATTAGTTTCGATCACCGCAGTTACAGAGATTATCGGGCAATTTTTCCTATCGGCCGGAATTTGAAATATGTGAAATGGTTTGGAGCAGTTTCGCTATTTTTTCCAATTCTTTTGTCGACTTTGAGTTAAAAATGTCAAGGATTTTGAACTCTTTTCGGTAAAATGTTGCAAAGTCTATTTTGGCTGTAGTATGAGATGATTCGTCAATTTTGATCGGAGCACGACGAGTCTGGTGTGGTTTTTGTAATCCGATTCAGAGCCAGTATCTAATTTTCTTACGAAAATCATGGAGCTTTGCACCATTTTATTGATTTCGCTGTCGTTGCTAATGTCTTTAAAAGAATTAATTGTACTGCGAATGAGTTTCATGGTGTCAATAATGTTAAGGTCTTGAGCTTCTAAATTTTCAGTTAAATTTTTCAATTAAAAAAATATGTTTTTCATAAATAAAAGCAAGGAAATGAAATCAAATTCTCTTTTTTTTTCAACAAACCATTGGCTTTACATCGCGTATTTATATCAAAATCAGGAGAAGATATACATACATTTTTGAAGAACATCTAGTATTGTTTCGTATGCAATTGACACAGATTTTACTGATTCCGCTCTAGCTGTCCAACGTTTTTTCGACAAGCTCTTCAATTGCAGCGCGTTTTCGATTGGTTTCAAATCGTTTTTCAAAAACTAGAAACGTTTGGTGATCCCCGAAAAAAATACGTACATATTTTCCAATTCATTGAAAAAATCACGAATCAGCGTACTTGACTGAGTTGCTGTTTCAACAAAAATATTTAATCGATGAGCCTGGCATGGTATGTACGGAATTCTCTTTTCAAATTTTTGTGATAATATTTCCTGTATACCTTTATATTCACCGGACGTATTTTTTGCGTAATCATATGATTGAAAAACCAAATTATCTGGTGATAATCATACAGAATTTAATCACCTAAAAATATTTTCCACGATTTCTGCGCCAGCTTTTTCTCGAAAATCACATCCAGTAAACGTTCCACTGCAATTGGTCCAAATGGCGTATGAACCACGTAGCGTACATTAATTGCAAGTCTGTCTGAGAGCGACAAATCCGGTGTCGTATCGGCGAAAACGCCGTACATTTCAGATTGTTGACTTTCACGGATTATATGTTCTTGGATTTCACTTCCCAATAAACCAATAAAGCGATAAATTCGTTTTGAGATGTTTAATATTAATCTTGCAACGTTCAAATGTTTATATCCTTAAACATCGGCAGATATTCTTTTGTAAATTTTTTAATGCCGAAAATCGCAATCCTACATATCCCTACTGAGGTCAAATTTGCCGACTGTAGATGAAAATTGAAAATGTTGGGGGGTGAGACACCCCCATACTCCTCCTTAGCTACGTCCCTGCATTTCTCATACGAATTTTATGTGGAAAATTAATTATAAACAAATTTATGCACATACGTAGCTCAATGCTGCATCTTTGTAGTGGAGGCGTTGGGAAAATGGGGGCAAAAAACACGAAATTTCAAAATTAATAGATGCTTCAAAATTATTAATCAGCAACATTCCTGTTGCATAACTGTATACTAGCAGCATCAAAATTGACAATATTGAGAAATATACAGTCGAGAACGCATAACTGCAAAACGCTTAAGTGCAAAAAACGCATTTCTGCAATACTTTTGAAAGTCCCATGATTTTTCACATGGTTTTCATATAAAATTGTCTTGGTAAGTGCAAAACGTATAAGTGAAAATTCCGCTTAAGCGCAACGAAAATCTATGAAAGGTAATGCATACGCACACGTAAACTCCAACGGATAAGTGCAAGTTAGGAATTTCGATGTCGTGCATTCGTTTTGTACTTAAAAATCCAGTTTGTTCGTCATGAATATTGATGCGATTTTTGTTGTTGAAGGTGATGTGTACTTAAGAGTTAAAAAATGTGGATCACTGTAAATTTAACAAGCAATTTAAAATCGAAACGCGCCATTTGACTGGATCAAACATGATACAAACTATGAGTGGCAAATTTATTAACACAAGGAAACCCCAAAATAACTTAATCCGAACGAGTATAAGTATACGGCGCCCAATTTTGATTATCATTGATGATGACAATTGATTGACTTAAATTGGACATTGGGGCCTTTCTGACTCGATTTTGATATTGAATCAATTGCATTCTAATGAAAATTACGCTCTGATTTATCCAGGATTGCTTGGCTATTAAACTTAATTAGTTTTTCCCGTTAATACGTTTTGGCATTTCATATAAAAACATCTTGGACAATTTGTTAAATATTCTATTCTCGCGGGGCTAATCAAAATTAAAACGGATTTTTTTTTTGCATTAATTTGTTTTACTAAATCACGAAAACTGAAATATTTTTCTTTTCCAATGAAATTACTGAACCATCCTCGTGGAAAAATTAAAATTTGACATACTGAATATCTGGAAAACTCCTATGATTTCGCTTAAAGGGATCGCATGTTTGATTATTTCAGGTTAACATTAATAAAATGCCATGATCAAAATTTGAGGACTCCAAGAGGTCTATTTCAAGTCTTTCTGATTTATTTCGATTGAAAGGTTTTAATCTGCTAAGGTGAATATATCAGCATTTTATCCTGTTTTGTAGACGAAATTAATACTGATAACTTCTGATACGGTGTGGCGATCGGTGGACATAATTTGTATTATAGGAGAATCTTACATGTGGATTTGCATAATATGCAATCACATATTGTATCTTTACTACCATTACCTTTCGATACACAGGCGTATGTAGTTTTTTATTGATGGTTAACCTACTTTGTAAGAACCTTTTAATAATCCTGTTGTTTAGCTTTGCCAGTATCTCCGATGCCTAATTTTAACATTGTTCTTCTTGCAACGAAACCATTATTTATTTATATTTTCTTCTTTTACACTCCTAAAACATTGAAAATTATGTCCAATATTCTCCCTGTTACAATTGTCTATTTCCAATTATGTGGCATCTCCAGTATTTATGCTTTGGAATTAAAAGGCGACAAAAAGAATATATTCCATTGTGTCGATAAATTTACCACATATAGTATGGGGAAACTAATTTAATTAAGTAAAACTGGGACGCTGGGAGCAATTTAGATATTGAAAATGTTAGAAGAGAGCAATTTACTAAATGATTAAGAACTACTCAGCCTAACACACACTTTAATACACTTTTTGCAAGCCTAATATCCTTTAATCTGAAATTATGTTTTTTTTTGTAAATCTGTCCGAAAACGGATAAGTGAAAAAACCGTATAAGTACAATTTTTCTTGTTGCCGGAGACGATTGCACTTATCCGTTCTCGACTGTACATTTAAATGGGATTACAATAAGCGGTATAAATTCGTTCAAATATGAAGTTTTAAATAGTGTGTATTCCAGTGCATTGAGGCTGGAAACCAACGAAAAAGCCAACAAGTTTTAAATCATACCAGTCCCAAACACTAAATTCCACACGCCACTGCTAACAATTAATAAAAGCGAATTGTCCCTTTTTTTTTTCAAATTAATAAAAATTGTTTTTTTTTTTATAAATTCTGATTCTACCAATGTTTATTTTGAACTTGAAACAATCTAACTTACGTTTGATACGAGTTTGGAATGTTAGGTTAGTCTTTTGGAGCCAAAGAAACGCAGCTAATGTTTATATTGATAAGCATCCGTTTTGACGGCAGTATAAAAAATTAATCAGATACATAATATCATTATCGATGTTAAAAACGGTAAAATATTAATCGAGCCAACTGTATTAGTCAATTCAGGACTTTAAGGACTCAATCAACTCATTAGTCAATTCATAATCATGTTTTGCGAAATTCTCCATTATATTGAAATGATCAACATCTTTCATAAATTTGTATACCGTGTCCAATTGAAATTTGCTTAAATGTTTGTTCATATTTTCAGTTTGTTCGATAAACATTGGACTGTCATATTCGGCCGTACACAAATAGTACTTTATCGCGTGTTCTTTAAGGTGTGAAAAATCGAAAAACATTGGTGATAATTGTTTCACATTTGACTCGTCCATTGTTAGGGCATTATCTTGGTTAATTGGAGTATTTAACAATACATTAAGATCATAGATGCCAGCTATAAGAAATACTGACTGTAGAGAGTCGAAGTTTGGCTCTTGGGCGATTTCTTTGTCTAGCGCTGATATTGCTAGATGTGCACCAGCAGAGTGTCCTAGAAGTGCAATTGATCTGAAAACGAAAAATATGTTTTGTTATTTACTTTCTTCTGTTTTAACTAATTTAATTTACTAAACACTTACTTGCTACTAATGTCTCTTGCATACTGAAAACCATACTTTAGACCCGCTTTCGCTTCATCAATTAATGCAGTGAGGGTGACAGTAGGGCATAAATCGTAGCCAATCATAATGATGCAATAGCCCTTTTCAAGAAAAGAATTTATCCAAAAAGCTGAAAGTTCTTTGGCAAATCCTTGCCAATATCCTCCGTGTAGAAACAATAGTACGGGAGCTCCTTTTTTTCAGAAAAATTAACGAAATACATTTTTAAATAGTTTTTAATATAGATAATGTAAAACAATGTTTAATATAAAAACCCACCTGATACATTTCCCTTGCAGTAGATATCCAGTAATTGTCGCTCACCTGGTCCATATCTTACATTTTCTTTCGTAATATATTTCTTACATTTCGCGCTTTCTGTAAATGTATTAAAATACTGATGTTTATCGTTTGTAAAAATTGTGCTTTTCCTTTCAAACACCGAAATACATAACAATCATCAACACCAATTGAAAAATGGAGAAATATGCATGAATTCCATGAATGTCCGGTTTCTTGTGAATTCGGATACTGATACTGGATAAGGTGTAACACCGAGGTATATTTCTGGTTCTTATGGTTGAAAAAGAGTTCAACATTTTTATAATAAGTGTTATCTATAGGCTAATATCAATACTTATGAAATCTGCTTATTATTGCGAGTCGCAGATCTGCTCTTTTCAACGGTAAAATGCAAAGGACAAGATCATTCAATAATAAGGTTGGGTTCTTTGCATCACGTGAAGGTTTGAGTAACTTCATACAAAACATAACTACAGCTGAATGAAATTGCCTTATTTAAAACTGCACGTTATTATTCCCGTGTACGGAATACGCAAATATCGAGCTTTTTAGCGTTCTAGCTTCCCCTAAAAATTTCAAACTATCAATACGATTTATTAGGGTTTTTTAGATTTTTCAAAAAAACCCTTATGAAATCGATTTTGTCCGTCCGTCTGTCCGTCTGTCCGTCTGTCCGTCCGTCTGTTCACTAAATAACTCGCGAACGGCTTAACCGATCGTCATGAAATTTGGTAGGAATGTGTAGAATGGTAACAGTCTTTGGCACGAAATACTTAAAAGTTGGTAAAACAAAAATTACAGGGTGTCCCGGATATTTGAAAATTTGTTCACTAAATAACTCGCGAACGGCTTAACGGATCGTCATGAAATTTGGTAGGAATGTGTAGAATGGTAACAGTCTTTGGCACGAAATACTTAAAAGTTGGTAGAACAAAAATTACAGGGTGTCCCGGACATTTGAAAATTTGTTCACTAAATAACTCGCGAACGGCTTAACGGATCGTCATGAAATTTGGTAGGAATGTGTAGAATGGCAACAGTCTTTGGCACGAAATACTTAAAAGTTGGTAGAACAAAAATTACAGGGTGTTCCGGACATTTGAAAATTTGTTCACTAAATAACTCGCGAACGGCCTTACGGATCGTCATGAAATTTGGTAGGAATGTGTAGAATGGTAACAGTCTTTGGCATGAAATACTTAAAAATTGGTAGGACCAAGATAACAGGGTGTCCCGGATATTTACAAATTTGTTCACTAACCGATCGTAATGAAATTTGGTTGGAATGTGTAGAATCGTAACAGTATTTAGCACGAAATACTTAGACGTTGGTAGGACAAAGCAAAAAGGGTGTCCCGGAGATTTGAAAATTTGAATTTTTTAGTTTTTATTAAATCAAAGAACTCGATGGGTACATTTCATATCAGTCGCTTTTTTCCAGTTTGGAGTAATAGTAACGGCGTTACAGCTAATAAATCCAGTTAATACACAGAGAAAAAAAATTAGAATGGTTATCTAAAGAAATAGTCGAATTCATCTAAAGTTCGCGTTGATTTTCAGCTTATGATTCTATGTATTTGAAACAGTTACGAAGATATGGATAATTTTTCTATTCGTCATTAGTTGAAACATCTACTATATTTGCAAATTCAATTAATTCATTTGTAAAGACAGCTATTCATTATCTATAAATTGTTAAATGTTGGATAGCTAAATTGTGTTGAAGAATAAAGAACGATTGTTTGTAGTTGAATTTTATATTTGATGAATAGTACAATCAACAACTTTTGTGGAAGAATTGACTAAACTTTTTCTTCTAATCTTGCGTGGTTAAATGAACGAATTTAACCTTCCGGCGGGCGCAATACTAATCCTAACACGATCGGACGCAATGCATCTGACAGATTAAGTGCAGAAAAAGGGATGAAACTAAGTTTCTGTATATTTTAGACTTTTATTTATTGTTGCATTGTCTTCTTGAAACAGTTCTACGTAATTATAGAAACAAAAACTGGCTCACAAAGTTTGATACCCTTCACATTTTAAATTTTCTAAGAATATTCCGCTTTCAATAGCTTCAATATTTAAAAAACTTCCAACAACTCGACCGCTTAAAAAATGTGAGCTTATTTTACTAAAAACACACTATTGAACGATTTGGTGAACCTAAAAGTCAACACAACGTTATTACGCAATGTGAAGAGTATAACATGTGAAGAGTATAACATGTGGAAATTTTCATAGAAAAGGAGAAAATAACACAATCGGGCGCAATACATCTGAGAGATTATTTCATACCCTCCCGCCCCTCAGACATATGGTAGATAGAAACTGAAAACCGCTTTGAATAGTTAATCGATAAAGATTAAGCTACTGTGAGTTTCAGATCTCTGCCTTTTCGTATCGCTGATTGGCGCAACAAAAACTGGCCACTTAATCTGTCAGATGCATTGCGCCCGCCCGAAGGTTAATAGTATTTTCAGCTACGAAGATTAGAGAAATCAGCCATTTCTTTGGTAAAACTATCTAAATTTAAGTCAACTACTTCACTTTAGATAAGAAGTCTAAACCATTTTTTTCAGTGTATGTGGAGCCATAATATATGGTAAATCTATTTTTGGATTGGGCTATTTAGACCAATCCAAAAATATATTTACGAGAAGCATTTCATTAACATTGTGCATAATTCTTATTTATTACCTATAAAATATATGTGCAAAATGATTCACTATGTATGTATTCAAAATCTAAAAAACCCTCGTATTGCGGGCGCAGCCCTCTGTACGCCGGTATTTTTAGATATTCCAATCGAAAGGGAATCATAGGTCAAACCATCGGAAAATCTGTCCACAAATTAAAAATCAACACAACAGAAACACAATACATATTGTAACAGGAAAGCTGCATAGCTGCGAGCGTTGCTTTTACTCTGTGTTCTTAAATCTGTTCACAATGATCAAATAAACGCACCAATTTCTGTAATTAAAAGTCCATCCCAAATACTGCCGCATTATACAGTGGTAAGCTCCAAGAAATGCACTACAATCCAGCAATCTTACTAATCTGACAAGAAATTGCAAAATAATTGCCGGATTATCGAGATTTATTACTGTACATAATAGGGTGCGTCTTAGCTGTCCAGTTCAGTATAGAACAGCACAACTTCCATACGAATTCGAAAATGAAATGTATAATATGTATAATTGAAAATGTGTATTATTCATTGTGGTACTAATGGGGGTTTAAAAAGTCGAGGCCAGCCAAACCTACAATTTGCTCCTAGCTATCACCGTTTCAAAGGTACAATAATAATCTAAAGATGGTGTAATATATGCCCAGTTTGACCGCCGAAAACGCCTGGAAAGGCCTCAAAATCGCAATTTTCTGTTTTCCTATGAACATTTTTCGAAAAAGGGGGTTCAAAAAGTCGATGAAAAGGGCATCCAAACCCGCTCTTCTAGGATATTTCAGGAAAAATAATTGCTCAACGATCATCCCGCCCAAGTAACAATTCGTATAAGTACTTGTTGAATTACCCTATTGTCTCTATCCCTCCCAGGCGTGTGTTGTTCACAATTTTGATTTTGACATGTATGTATATGTCTTTGCGGAGGCTACCTGAGAAATACTGGGTGTCGTTCCGTGAAAAAGCGTCACGAAAAACTGTAACGAAAACGTTTGACGCTTAAAATCGACCTTCCCGTAGTTCGATCTTCACCAAATTTGGTATACATTATCCTTTGATCGCTCTGACTCAGAATCAACAATCACAATTTCGATAAGTTGCGGGAATAGCGGTAAATTCACCATTGAAGCGAACGAAAATTCATCCTTCAATTGGTTCTCCTGGCTCTCTCCGTGGACCGATTTCGACGAAACTCGGATGGAAGCTAAGTGGTGCGATCCATAATATTTTGGTGCCAGCACTTCTTATGAGCAAGATGTCCTTGGACACACTTTAACCGGCTGTATCTTTGAAACGGTGATAGCTAGGACCCTGGAAGTTTCAGCAAAATGTAGGTCTGGATGCCCTCTTCATCCACTTTTTCAACCCCCGGTTTTGAAAATTTTCATACGAAAACAGAAAATTGCCATTTTGAGGCCTTTCCAGGCGTTTTTCGAGGGGCAAACTGCTTGTTTATTGGCCCAGCTTTAACCGGCTGTATCTTTGAAACGGTGATAGCTAGGACCCTGGAAGTTTCAGCAAAATGTAGGTCTGCGTGCCGTCTTCATCGACTTTTTCAACCCCCGGTTTCGAAAATTTTCATATGAAAACAGAAAATTGCCATTGTGAGGCCTTTCCGGGCGTTTTTCGAGGGGCAAACTGCTTGTTTATTGGCCCAGCTTTAACCGGCTGTATCTTTGAAACGGTGATAGCTAGGACCCTGGAAGTTTCAGCAAAATGTAGGTCTGGATGCCCTCTTCATCGACTTTTTCAACCCCCGGTTTCGAAAATTTTCATATGAAAACAGAAAGTTGCCATTTTGAGGCCTTTCCTGGCGTTTTTCGAGGGGCAAACTGCTTGTTTATTGGCCCAGCTTTAACCGGCTGTATCTTTGAAACGGTGATAGCTAGGACCCTGGAAGTTTCAGCAAAACGTAGGTCTGGATGCCCTCTTCATCGACTTTTTCAACCCCCGGTTTCGAAAATTTTCATATGAAAACAGAAAATTGCCATTTTGAGGCCTTTCCGGGCGTTTTTCGAGGGGCAAACTGCTTGTTTATTGGCCCAGCTTTAACCGGCTGTATCTTTGAAACGGTGATAGCTAGGACCCTGGAAGTTTCAGCAAAATGTAGGTCTGGATGCCCTCTTCATCGACTTTTTCAACCCCCGGTTTCGAAAATTTTCATATGAAAACAGAAAATTGCCATTTTGAGACCTTTCCGGGCGTTTTTCGAGGGGCAAACTGCTTGTTTATTGGCCCAGCTTTAACCGGCTGTATCTTTGAAACGGTGATAGCTAGGACCCTGGAAGTTTCAGCAAAATGTAGGTCTGGATGCCCTCTTCATCGACTTTTTCAACCCCCGGTTTCGAAAATTTTCATATGAAAACAGAAAATTGCCATTTTGAGGCCTTTCCGGGCGTTTTTCGAGGAGCAAACTGCTTGTTTATTGGCCCAGCTTTAACCGGCTGTATCTTTGAAACGGTGATAGCTAGGACCCTGGAAGTTTCAGCAAAATGTAGGTCTGGATGCCCTCTTCGAAATGCCGGTTTCGAAAATTTTCATATGAAAACAGAAAATTGCCATTTTGAGGCCTTTCCGAGCGTTTTTCGAGGGGCAAACTGCTTGTTTATTGGCCCAGCTTTAACCGGCTGTATCTTTGAAACGGTGATAGCTAGGACCCTGGAAGTTTCAGCAAAATGTAGGTCTGGATGCCCTCTTCATCGACTTTTTCAACCCCCGGTTTCGAAAATTTTCACATGAAAACAGAAAATTGCCATTTTGAGGCCTTTCCGGGCGTTTTTCGAGGGGCAAACTGCTTGTTTATTGGCCCAGCTTTAACCGGCTGTATCTTTGAAACGGTGCCATTTTGAGGCCTTTCCGGGCGTTTTTCGAGGGGCAAACTGCTTGTTTATTGGCCCAGCTTTAACCGGCTGTATCTTTGAAACGGTGATAGCTAGGACCCTGGAAGTTTCAGCAAAATGTAGGTCTGGATGCCCTCTTCATCGACTTTTTCAACCCCCGGTTTCGAAAATTTTCATATGAAAACAGAAAATTGCCATTTTGAGGCTTTTCCGGGCGTTTTTCGAGGGGCAAACTGCTTGTTTATTGGCCCAGCTTTAGCCGGCTGTATCTTTGAAACGGTGATAGCTAGGACCCTGGAAGTTTCAGCAAAATGTAGGTCTGGATGCCCTCTTCATCGACTTTTTCAACCCCCGGTTTCGAAAATTTTCATATGAAAACAGAAAATTGCCATTTTGAGACCTTTCCGGGTGTTTTTCGAGGGGCAAACTGCTTGTTTATTGGCCCAGCTTTAACCGGCTGTATCTTTGAAACGGTGATAGCTAGGACCCTGGAAGTTTCAGCAAAATGTAGGTCTGGATGCCCTCTTCGAAATGCCGGTTTCGAAAATTTTCATATGAAAACAGAAAATTGCCATTTTGAGGCCTTTCCGAGCGTTTTTCGAGGGGCAAACTGCTTGTTTATTGGCCCAGCTTTAACCGGCTGTATCTTTGAAACGGTGATAGCTAGGACCCTGGAAGTTTCAGCAAAATGTAGGTCTGGATGCCCTCTTCGAAATGCCGGTTTCGAAAATTTTCATATGAAAACAGAAAATTGCCATTTTGAGGCCTTTCCGAGCGTTTTTCGAGGGGCAAACTGCTTGTTTATTGGCCCAGCTTTAACCGGCTGTATCTTTGAAACGGTGATAGCAAGGACCCTGGAAGTTTCAGCAAAATGTAGGTCTGGATGCCCTCTTCATCGACTTTTTCAACCCCCGGTTTCGAAAATTTTCATATGAAAACAGAAAATTGCCATTTTGAGGCCTTTCCGGGCGTTTTTCGAGGGGCAAACTGCTTGTTTATTGGCCCAGCTTTAACCGGCTGTATCTTTGAAACGGTGATAGCTAGGACCCTGGAAGTTTCAGCAAAATGTAGGTCTGGATGCCCTCTTCGAAATGCCGGTTTCGAAAATTTTCATATGAAAACAGAAAATTGCCATTTTGAGGCCTTTCCGAGCGTTTTTCGAGGGGCAAACTGCTTGTTTATTGGCCCAGCTTTAACCGGCTGTATCTTTGAAACGGTGATAGCTAGGACCCTGGAAGTTTCAGCAAAATGTAGGTCTGGATGCCCTCTTCATCGACTTTTTCAACCCCCGGTTTCGAAAATTTTCACATGAAAACAGAAAATTGCCATTTTGAGGCCTTTCCGGGCGTTTTTCGAGGGGCAAACTGCTTGTTTATTGGCCCAGCTTTAACCGGCTGTATCTTTGAAACGGTGCCATTTTGAGGCCTTTCCGGGCGTTTTTCGAGGGGCAAACTGCTTGTTTATTGGCCCAGCTTTAACCGGCTGTATCTTTGAAACGGTGATAGCTAGGACCCTGGAAGTTTCAGCAAAATGTAGGTCTGGATGCCCTCTTCATCGACTTTTTCAACCCCCGGTTTCGAAAATTTTCATATGAAAACAGAAAATTGCCATTTTGAGGCCTTTCCGGGCGGTTTTCGAGGGGCAAACTGCTTGTTTATTGGCCCAGCTTTAACCGGCTGTATCTTTGAAACGGTGATAGCTAGGACCCTGGAAGTTTCAGCAAAATGTAGGTCTGGATGCCCTCTTCATCGACTTTTTCAACCCCCGGTTTCGAAAATTTTCATATGAAAACAGAAAATTGCCATTTTGAGACCTTTCCGGGTGTTTTTCGAGGGGCAAACTGCTTGTTTATTGGCCCAGCTTTAACCGGCTGTATCTTTGAAACGGTGATAGCTAGGACCCTGGAAGTTTCAGCAAAATGTAGGTCTGGATGCCCTCTTCATCGACTTTTTCAACCCCCGGTTTCGAAAATTTTCATATGAAAACAGAAAATTGCCATTTTGAGGCCTTTCCGGGCGTTTTTCGAGGGGCAAACTGCTTGTTTATTGGCCCAGCTTTAACCGGCTGTATCTTTGAAACGGTGATAGCTAGGACCCTGGAAGTTTCAGCAAAATGTAGGTCTGGATGCCCTCTTCGAAATGCCGGTTTCGAAAATTTTCATATGAAAACAGAAAATTGCCATTTTGAGGCCTTTCCGAGCGTTTTTCGAGGGGCAAACTGCTTGTTTATTGGCCCAGCTTTAACCGGCTGTATCTTTGAAACGGTGATAGCTAGGACCCTGGAAGTTTCAGCAAAATGTAGGTCTGGATGCCCTCTTCATCGACTTTTTCAACCCCCGGTTTCGAAAATTTTCACATGAAAACAGAAAATTGCCATTTTGAGGCCTTTCCGGGTGTTTTTCGAGGGGCAAACTGCTTGTTTATTGGCCCAGCTTTAACCGGCTGTATCTTTGAAACGGTGCCATTTTGAGGCCTTTCCGGGCGTTTTTCGAGGGGCAAACTGCTTGTTTATTGGCCCAGCTTTAACCGGCTGTATCTTTGAAACGGTGATAGCTAGGACCCTGGAAGTTTCAGCAAAATGTAGGTCTGGATGCCCTCTTCATCGACTTTTTCAACCCCCGGTTTCGAAAATTTTCATATGAAAACAGAAAATTGCCATTTGAGGCCTTTCCGGGCGGTTTTCGAGGGGCAAACTGCTTGTTTATTGGCCCAGCTTTAACCGGCTGTATCTTTGAAACGGTGATAGCAAGGACCCTGGAAGTTTCAGCAAAATGTAGGTCTGGATGCCCTCTTCATCGACTTTTTCAACCCCCGGTTTCGAAAATTTTCATATGAAAACAGAAAATTGCCATTTTGAGGCCTTTCCGGGCGTTTTTCGAGGGGCAAACTGCTTGTTTATTGGCCCAGCTTTAACCGGCTGTATCTTTGAAACGGTGATAGCTAGGACCCTGGAAGTTTCAGCAAAATGTAGGTCTGGATGCCCTCTTCGAAATGCCGGTTTCGAAAATTTTCATATGAAAACAGAAAATTGCCATTTTGAGGCCTTTCCGAGCGTTTTTCGAGGGGCAAACTGCTTGTTTATTGGCCCAGCTTTAACCGGCTGTATCTTTGAAACGGTGATAGCTAGGACCCTGGAAGTTTCAGCAAAATGTAGGTCTGGATGCCCTCTTCATCGACTTTTTCAACCCCCGGTTTCGAAAATTTTCACATGAAAACAGAAAATTGCCATTTTGAGGCCTTTCCGGGCGTTTTTCGAGGGGCAAACTGCTTGTTTATTGGCCCAGCTTTAACCGGCTGTATCTTTGAAACGGTGCCATTTTGAGGCCTTTCCGGGCGTTTTTCGAGGGGCAAACTGCTTGTTTATTGGCCCAGCTTTAACCGGCTGTATCTTTGAAACGGTGATAGCTAGGACCCTGGAAGTTTCAGCAAAATGTAGGTCTGGATGCCCTCTTCATCGACTTTTTCAACCCCCGGTTTCGAAAATTTTCATATGAAAACAGAAAATTGCCATTTTGAGGCCTTTCCGGGCGGTTTTCGAGGGGCAAACTGCTTGTTTATTGGCCCAGCTTTAACCGGCTGTATCTTTGAAACGGTGATAGCTAGGACCCTGGAAGTTTCAGCAAAATGTAGGTCTGGATGCCCTCTTCATCGACTTTTTCAACCCCCAGTTTCGAAAATTTTCATATGAAAACAGAAAATTGCCATTTTGAGGCCTTTCCGGGCGTTTTTCGAGTGGCAAACTGCTTGTTTATTGGCCCAGCTTTAACCGGCTGTATCTTTGAAACGGTGATAGCTAGGACCCTGGAAGTTTCAGCAAAATGTAGGTCTGGATGCCCTCTTCATCGACTTTTTCAACCCCCGGTGTCGAAAATTTTCATATGAAAACAGAAAATTTGCCATTTTGAGGCCTTTCCGGGCGTTTTTCGAGGGGCAAACTGCTTGTTTATTGGCCCAGCTTTAACCGGCTGTATCTTTGAAACGGTGATAGCTGGAACCCTGGAAGTTTCAGCAAAATGTAGGTCTGGATGCCCTCTTCATCGACTTTTTCAACCCCCGGTGTCGAAAATTTTCATATGAAAACAGAAAATTGCCATTTTGAGGCCTTTCCGGGCTTTTTCGAGGGGCAAACTGCTTGTTTATTGGCCCAGCTTTAACCGGCTGTATCTTTGAAACGGTGATAGCTAGGACCCTGGAAGTTTCAGCAAAATGTAGGTCTGGATGCCCTCTTTATCGACTTTTTCAACCCCCGGTGTCGAAAATTTTCATATGAAAACAGAAAATTGCCATTTTGAGGCCTTTCCGGGCGTTTTTCGAGGGGCAAACTGCTTGTTTATTGGCCCAGCTTTAACCGGCTGTATCTTTGAAACGGTGATAGCTAGGACCCTGGAAGTTTCAGCAAAATGTAGGTCTGGATGCCCTCTTTATCGACTTTTTCAACCCCCGGTGTCGAAAATTTTCATATGAAAACAGAAAATTGCCATTTTGAGGCCTTTCCGGGCTTTTTCGAGGGGCAAACTGCTTGTTTATTGGCCCAGCTTTAACCGGCTGTATCTTTGAAACGGTGATAGCTAGGACCCTGGAAGTTTCAGCAAAATGTAGGTCTGGATGCCCTCTTTATCGACTTTTTCAACCCCCGGTGTCGAAAATTTTCATATGAAAACAGAAAATTTGCCATTTTGAGGCCTTTCCGGGCGTTTTTCGAGGGGCAAACTGCTTGTTTATTGGCCCAGCTTTAACCGGCTGTATCTTTGAAACGGTGATAGCTGGGACCCTGG
Organism: Microchrysa polita; assembly: GCA_949715475.1. NCBI lineage: Eukaryota > Metazoa > Arthropoda > Insecta > Diptera > Stratiomyidae > Microchrysa > Microchrysa polita. The sequence continues at coordinate 83,494,002 of OX454418.1, read as the reverse complement.
AAGTTTCAGCAAAATGTGGGTCTGGATGCCCTCTTCATCGACTTTTTCAACCCCCGGTGTCGAAAATTTTCATATGAAAACAGAAAATTGCCATTTTGAGGCCTTTCCGGGCTTTTTCGAGGGGCAAACTGCTTGTTTATTGGCCCAGCTTTAACCGGCTGTATCTTTGAAACGGTGATAGCTAGGACCCTGGAAGTTTCAGCAAAATGTAGGTCTGGATGCCCTCTTTATCGACTTTTTCAACCCCCGGTGTCGAAAATTTTCATATGAAAACAGAAAATTGCCATTTTGAGGCCTTTCCGGGCTTTTTCGAGGGGCAAACTGCTTGTTTATTGGCCCAGCTTTAACCGGCTGTATCTTTGAAACGGTGATAGCTAGGACCCTGGAAGTTTCAGCAAAATGTAGGTCTGGATGCCCTCTTTATCGACTTTTTCAACCCCCGGTGTCGAAAATTTTCATATGAAAACAGAAAATTTGCCATTTTGAGGCCTTTCCGGGCGTTTTTCGAGGGGCAAACTGCTTGTTTATTGGCCCAGCTTTAACCGGCTGTATCTTTGAAACGGTGCCATTTTGAGGCCTTTCCGGGCGTTTTTCGAGGGGCAAACTGCTTGTTTATTGGCCCAGCTTTAACCGGCTGTATCTTTGAAACGGTGATAGCTAGGACCCTGGAAGTTTCAGCAAAATGTAGGTCTGGATGCCCTCTTCATCGACTTTTTCAACCCCCGGTTTCGAAAATTTTCACATGAAAACAGAAAATTGCCATTTTGAGGCCTTTCCGGGCGTTTTTCGAGGGGCAAACTGCTTGTTTATTGGCCCAGCTTTAACCGGCTGTATCTTTGAAACGGTGCCATTTTGAGGCCTTTCCGGGCGTTTTTCGAGGGGCAAACTGCTTGTTTATTGGCCCAGCTTTAACCGGCTGTATCTTTGAAACGGTGATAGCTAGGACCCTGGAAGTTTCAGCAAAATGTAGGTCTGGATGCCCTCTTCATCGACTTTTTCAACCCCCGGTTTCGAAAATTTTCACATGAAAACAGAAAATTGCCATTTTGAGGCCTTTCCGGGTGTTTTTCGAGGGGCAAACTGCTTGTTTATTGGCCCAGCTTTAACCGGCTGTATCTTTGAAACGGTGATAGCTAGGACCCTGGAAGTTTCAGCAAAATGTAGGTCTGGATGCCCTCTTCATCGACTTTTTCAACCCCCGGTTTCGAAAATTTTCACATGAAAACAGAAAATTGCCATTTTGAGGCCTTTCCGGGCGTTTTTCGAGGGGCAAACTGCTTGTTTATTGGCCCAGCTTTAACCGGCTGTATCTTTGAAACGGTGCCATTTTGAGGCCTTTCCGGGCGTTTTTCGAGGGGCAAACTGCTTGTTTATTGGCCCAGCTTTAACCGGCTGTATCTTTGAAACGGTGATAGCTAGGACCCTGGAAGTTTCAGCAAAATGTAGGTCTGGATGCCCTCTTCATCGACTTTTTCAACCCCCGGTTTCGAAAATTTTCATATGAAAACAGAAAATTGCCATTTTGAGGCTTTTCCGGGCGTTTTTCGAGGGGCAAACTGCTTGTTTATTGGCCCAGCTTTAGCCGGCTGTATCTTTGAAACGGTGATAGCTAGGACCCTGGAAGTTTCAGCAAAATGTAGGTCTGGATGCCCTCTTCATCGACTTTTTCAACCCCCGGTTTCGAAAATTTTCATATGAAAACAGAAAATTGCCATTTTGAGACCTTTCCGGGTGTTTTTCGAGGGGCAAACTGCTTGTTTATTGGCCCAGCTTTAACCGGCTGTATCTTTGAAACGGTGATAGCTAGGACCCTGGAAGTTTCAGCAAAATGTAGGTCTGGATGCCCTCTTCATCGACTTTTTCAACCCCCGGTTTCGAAAATTTTCATATGAAAACAGAAAATTGCCATTTTGAGGCCTTTCCGGGCGTTTTTCGAGGGGCAAACTGCTTGTTTATTGGCCCAGCTTTAACCGGCTGTATCTTTGAAACGGTGATAGCAAGGACCCTGGAAGTTTCAGCAAAATGTAGGTCTGGATGCCCTCTTCATCGACTTTTTCAACCCCCGGTTTCGAAAATTTTCATATGAAAACAGAAAATTGCCATTTTGAGGCCTTTCCGGGCGTTTTTCGAGGGGCAAACTGCTTGTTTATTGGCCCAGCTTTAACCGGCTGTATCTTTGAAACGGTGATAGCTAGGACCCTGGAAGTTTCAGCAAAATGTAGGTCTGGATGCCCTCTTCGAAATGCCGGTTTCGAAAATTTTCATATGAAAACAGAAAATTGCCATTTTGAGGCCTTTCCGAGCGTTTTTCGAGGGGCAAACTGCTTGTTTATTGGCCCAGCTTTAACCGGCTGTATCTTTGAAACGGTGATAGCTAGGACCCTGGAAGTTTCAGCAAAATGTAGGTCTGGATGCCCTCTTCGAAATGCCGGTTTCGAAAATTTTCATATGAAAACAGAAAATTGCCATTTTGAGGCCTTTCCGAGCGTTTTTCGAGGGGCAAACTGCTTGTTTATTGGCCCAGCTTTAACCGGCTGTATCTTTGAAACGGTGATAGCAAGGACCCTGGAAGTTTCAGCAAAATGTAGGTCTGGATGCCCTCTTCATCGACTTTTTCAACCCCCGGTTTCGAAAATTTTCATATGAAAACAGAAAATTGCCATTTTGAGGCCTTTCCGGGCGTTTTTCGAGGGGCAAACTGCTTGTTTATTGGCCCAGCTTTAACCGGCTGTATCTTTGAAACGGTGATAGCTAGGACCCTGGAAGTTTCAGCAAAATGTAGGTCTGGATGCCCTCTTCGAAATGCCGGTTTCGAAAATTTTCATATGAAAACAGAAAATTGCCATTTTGAGGCCTTTCCGAGCGTTTTTCGAGGGGCAAACTGCTTGTTTATTGGCCCAGCTTTAACCGGCTGTATCTTTGAAACGGTGATAGCTAGGACCCTGGAAGTTTCAGCAAAATGTAGGTCTGGATGCCCTCTTCATCGACTTTTTCAACCCCCGGTTTCGAAAATTTTCACATGAAAACAGAAAATTGCCATTTTGAGGCCTTTCCGGGCGTTTTTCGAGGGGCAAACTGCTTGTTTATTGGCCCAGCTTTAACCGGCTGTATCTTTGAAACGGTGCCATTTTGAGGCCTTTCCGGGCGTTTTTCGAGGGGCAAACTGCTTGTTTATTGGCCCAGCTTTAACCGGCTGTATCTTTGAAACGGTGATAGCTAGGACCCTGGAAGTTTCAGCAAAATGTAGGTCTGGATGCCCTCTTCATCGACTTTTTCAACCCCCGGTTTCGAAAATTTTCATATGAAAACAGAAAATTGCCATTTTGAGGCCTTTCCGGGCGGTTTTCGAGGGGCAAACTGCTTGTTTATTGGCCCAGCTTTAACCGGCTGTATCTTTGAAACGGTGATAGCTAGGACCCTGGAAGTTTCAGCAAAATGTAGGTCTGGATGCCCTCTTCATCGACTTTTTCAACCCCCGGTTTCGAAAATTTTCATATGAAAACAGAAAATTGCCATTTTGAGACCTTTCCGGGTGTTTTTCGAGGGGCAAACTGCTTGTTTATTGGCCCAGCTTTAACCGGCTGTATCTTTGAAACGGTGATAGCTAGGACCCTGGAAGTTTCAGCAAAATGTAGGTCTGGATGCCCTCTTCATCGACTTTTTCAACCCCCGGTTTCGAAAATTTTCATATGAAAACAGAAAATTGCCATTTTGAGGCCTTTCCGGGCGTTTTTCGAGGGGCAAACTGCTTGTTTATTGGCCCAGCTTTAACCGGCTGTATCTTTGAAACGGTGATAGCTAGGACCCTGGAAGTTTCAGCAAAATGTAGGTCTGGATGCCCTCTTCGAAATGCCGGTTTCGAAAATTTTCATATGAAAACAGAAAATTGCCATTTTGAGGCCTTTCCGAGCGTTTTTCGAGGGGCAAACTGCTTGTTTATTGGCCCAGCTTTAACCGGCTGTATCTTTGAAACGGTGATAGCTAGGACCCTGGAAGTTTCAGCAAAATGTAGGTCTGGATGCCCTCTTCATCGACTTTTTCAACCCCCGGTTTCGAAAATTTTCACATGAAAACAGAAAATTGCCATTTTGAGGCCTTTCCGGGTGTTTTTCGAGGGGCAAACTGCTTGTTTATTGGCCCAGCTTTAACCGGCTGTATCTTTGAAACGGTGCCATTTTGAGGCCTTTCCGGGCGTTTTTCGAGGGGCAAACTGCTTGTTTATTGGCCCAGCTTTAACCGGCTGTATCTTTGAAACGGTGATAGCTAGGACCCTGGAAGTTTCAGCAAAATGTAGGTCTGGATGCCCTCTTCATCGACTTTTTCAACCCCCGGTTTCGAAAATTTTCATATGAAAACAGAAAATTGCCATTTGAGGCCTTTCCGGGCGGTTTTCGAGGGGCAAACTGCTTGTTTATTGGCCCAGCTTTAACCGGCTGTATCTTTGAAACGGTGATAGCAAGGACCCTGGAAGTTTCAGCAAAATGTAGGTCTGGATGCCCTCTTCATCGACTTTTTCAACCCCCGGTTTCGAAAATTTTCATATGAAAACAGAAAATTGCCATTTTGAGGCCTTTCCGGGCGTTTTTCGAGGGGCAAACTGCTTGTTTATTGGCCCAGCTTTAACCGGCTGTATCTTTGAAACGGTGATAGCTAGGACCCTGGAAGTTTCAGCAAAATGTAGGTCTGGATGCCCTCTTCGAAATGCCGGTTTCGAAAATTTTCATATGAAAACAGAAAATTGCCATTTTGAGGCCTTTCCGAGCGTTTTTCGAGGGGCAAACTGCTTGTTTATTGGCCCAGCTTTAACCGGCTGTATCTTTGAAACGGTGATAGCTAGGACCCTGGAAGTTTCAGCAAAATGTAGGTCTGGATGCCCTCTTCATCGACTTTTTCAACCCCCGGTTTCGAAAATTTTCACATGAAAACAGAAAATTGCCATTTTGAGGCCTTTCCGGGCGTTTTTCGAGGGGCAAACTGCTTGTTTATTGGCCCAGCTTTAACCGGCTGTATCTTTGAAACGGTGCCATTTTGAGGCCTTTCCGGGCGTTTTTCGAGGGGCAAACTGCTTGTTTATTGGCCCAGCTTTAACCGGCTGTATCTTTGAAACGGTGATAGCTAGGACCCTGGAAGTTTCAGCAAAATGTAGGTCTGGATGCCCTCTTCATCGACTTTTTCAACCCCCGGTTTCGAAAATTTTCATATGAAAACAGAAAATTGCCATTTTGAGGCCTTTCCGGGCGGTTTTCGAGGGGCAAACTGCTTGTTTATTGGCCCAGCTTTAACCGGCTGTATCTTTGAAACGGTGATAGCTAGGACCCTGGAAGTTTCAGCAAAATGTAGGTCTGGATGCCCTCTTCATCGACTTTTTCAACCCCCAGTTTCGAAAATTTTCATATGAAAACAGAAAATTGCCATTTTGAGGCCTTTCCGGGCGTTTTTCGAGTGGCAAACTGCTTGTTTATTGGCCCAGCTTTAACCGGCTGTATCTTTGAAACGGTGATAGCTAGGACCCTGGAAGTTTCAGCAAAATGTAGGTCTGGATGCCCTCTTCATCGACTTTTTCAACCCCCGGTGTCGAAAATTTTCATATGAAAACAGAAAATTTGCCATTTTGAGGCCTTTCCGGGCGTTTTTCGAGGGGCAAACTGCTTGTTTATTGGCCCAGCTTTAACCGGCTGTATCTTTGAAACGGTGATAGCTGGAACCCTGGAAGTTTCAGCAAAATGTAGGTCTGGATGCCCTCTTCATCGACTTTTTCAACCCCCGGTGTCGAAAATTTTCATATGAAAACAGAAAATTGCCATTTTGAGGCCTTTCCGGGCTTTTTCGAGGGGCAAACTGCTTGTTTATTGGCCCAGCTTTAACCGGCTGTATCTTTGAAACGGTGATAGCTAGGACCCTGGAAGTTTCAGCAAAATGTAGGTCTGGATGCCCTCTTTATCGACTTTTTCAACCCCCGGTGTCGAAAATTTTCATATGAAAACAGAAAATTGCCATTTTGAGGCCTTTCCGGGCGTTTTTCGAGGGGCAAACTGCTTGTTTATTGGCCCAGCTTTAACCGGCTGTATCTTTGAAACGGTGATAGCTAGGACCCTGGAAGTTTCAGCAAAATGTAGGTCTGGATGCCCTCTTTATCGACTTTTTCAACCCCCGGTGTCGAAAATTTTCATATGAAAACAGAAAATTGCCATTTTGAGGCCTTTCCGGGCTTTTTCGAGGGGCAAACTGCTTGTTTATTGGCCCAGCTTTAACCGGCTGTATCTTTGAAACGGTGATAGCTAGGACCCTGGAAGTTTCAGCAAAATGTAGGTCTGGATGCCCTCTTTATCGACTTTTTCAACCCCCGGTGTCGAAAATTTTCATATGAAAACAGAAAATTTGCCATTTTGAGGCCTTTCCGGGCGTTTTTCGAGGGGCAAACTGCTTGTTTATTGGCCCAGCTTTAACCGGCTGTATCTTTGAAACGGTGATAGCTGGGACCCTGGAAGTTTCAGCAAAATGTGGGTCTGGATGCCCTCTTCATCGACTTTTTCAACCCCCGGTGTCGAAAATTTTCATATGAAAACAGAAAATTGCCATTTTGAGGCCTTTCCGGGCTTTTTCGAGGGGCAAACTGCTTGTTTATTGGCCCAGCTTTAACCGGCTGTATCTTTGAAACGGTGATAGCTAGGACCCTGGAAGTTTCAGCAAAATGTAGGTCTGGATGCCCTCTTTATCGACTTTTTCAACCCCCGGTGTCGAAAATTTTCATATGAAAACAGAAAATTGCCATTTTGAGGCCTTTCCGGGCTTTTTCGAGGGGCAAACTGCTTGTTTATTGGCCCAGCTTTAACCGGCTGTATCTTTGAAACGGTGATAGCTAGGACCCTGGAAGTTTCAGCAAAATGTAGGTCTGGATGCCCTCTTTATCGACTTTTTCAACCCCCGGTGTCGAAAATTTTCATATGAAAACAGAAAATTTGCCATTTTGAGGCCTTTCCGGGCGTTTTTCGAGGGGCAAACTGCTTGTTTATTGGCCCAGCTTTAACCGGCTGTATCTTTGAAACGGTGATAGCTGGGACCCTGGAAGTTTCAGCAAAATGTGGGTCTGGATGCCCTCTTCATCGACTTTTTCAACCCCCGGTGTCGAAAATTTTCATATGAAAACAGAAAATTGCCATTTTGAGGCCTTTCCGGGCTTTTTCGAGGGGCAAACTGCTTGTTTATTGGCCCAGCTTTAACCGGCTGTATCTTTGAAACGGTGATAGCTAGGACCCTGGAAGTTTCAGCAAAATGTAGGTCTGGATGCCCTCTTTATCGACTTTTTCAACCCCCGGTGTCGAAAATTTTCATATGAAAACAGAAAATTGCCATTGCCTTTCCGGGCTTTTTCGAGGGGCAAACTGCTTGTTTATTGGCCCAGCTTTAACCGGCTGTATCTTTGAAACGGTGATAGCTAGGACCCTGGAAGTTTCAGCAAAATGTAGGTCTGGATGCCCTCTTCATCGACTTTTTCGACCCCCGGTTTCGAAAATTTTCATATGAAAACAGAAAATTGCCATTTTGAGGCCTTTCCGGGCGTTTTTCGAGGGGCAAACTGCTTGTTTATTGGCCCAGCTTTAACCGGCTGTATCTTTGAAACGGTGATAGCTAGGACCCTGGAAGTTTCAGCAAAATGTAGGTCTCGGTGCCCTCTCCATCGACCTTTTCAACCCCCGGTTTCGAAAATTTTCATATGAAAACAGAAAATTGCCATTTTGAGGCCTTTCCGGGCGTTTTTCGAGGGGCAAACTGCTTGTTTATTGGCCCAGCTTTAACCGGCTGTATCTTTGAAACGGTGATAGCTAGGACCCTGGAAGTTTCAGCAAAATGTAGGTCTGGATGCCCTCTTCATCGACTTTTTCGACCCCCGGTTTCGAAAATTTTCATATGAAAACAGAAAATTGCCATTTTGAGGCCTTTCCGGGCGTTTTTCGAGGGGCAAACTGCTTGTTTATTGGCCCAGCTTTAACCGGCTGTATCTTTGAAACGGTGATAGCTAGGACCCTGGAAGTTTCAGCAAAATGTAGGTCTGGGTGCCCTCTTCATCGACTTTTTCAACCCCCGGTTTCGAAAATTTTCATATGAAAACAGAAAATTGCGATTTTGAGGCCTTTCCGGGCGTTTTTCGAGGGGCAAACTGCTTGTTTATTGGCCCAGCTTTAACCGGCTGTATCTTTGAAACGGTGATAGCTAGGACCCTGGAAGTTTCAGCAAAATGTAGGTCTGGGTGCCCTCAGCACCGACCTTTTTAACCCCCGGTTTCGAAAATTTTCATATGAAAACAGAAAATTGCCATTTTGAGGCCTTTCCGGGCGTTTTTCGAGGGGCAAACTGCTTGTTTATTGGCCCAGCTTTAACCGGCTGTATCTTTGAAACGGTGATAGCTAGGACCCTGGAAGTTTCAGCAAAATGTAGGTCTGGGTGCCCTCTGCACCGACCTTTTTAACCCCCGGTTTCGAAAATTTTCATATGAAAACAGAAAATTGCCATTTTGAGGCCTTTCCGGGCGTTTTTCGAGGGGCAAACTGCTTGTTTATTGGCCCAGCTTTAACCGGCTGTATCTTTGAAACGGTGATAGCTAGGACCCTGGAAGTTTCAGCAAAATGTAGGTCTGGATGCCCTCTTCATCGACTTTTTCGACCCCCGGTTTCGAAAATTTTCATATGAAAACAGAAAATTGCCATTTTGAGGCCTTTCCGGGCGTTTTTCGAGGGGCAAACTGCTTGTTTATTGGCCCAGCTTTAACCGGCTGTATCTTTGAAACGGTGATAGCTAGGACCCTGGAAGTTTCAGCAAAATGTACGTCTGGGTGCCCTCTGCACCGACCTTTTTAACCCCCGGTTTCGAAAATTTTCATATGAAAACAGAAGATTGCCATTTTGAGGCCTTTCCGGGCGTTTTTCGAGGGGCAAACTGCTTGTTTATTGGCCCAGCTTTAACCGGCTGTATCTTTGAAACGGTGATAGCTAGGACCCTGGAAGTTTCAGCAAAATGTAGGTCTGGGTGCCCTCTGCACCGACCTTTTTAACCCCCGGTTTCGAAAATTTTCATATGAAAACAGAAAATTGCCATTTTGAGGCCTTTCCGGGCGTTTTTCGAGGGGCAAACTGCTTGTTTATTGGCCCAGCTTTAACCGGCTGTATCTTTGAAACGGTGATAGCTAGGACCCTGGAAGTTTCAGCAAAATGTAGGTCTGGATGCCCTCTTCATCGACTTTTTCAACCCCCGGTTTCGAAAATTTTCACATGAAAACAGAAAATTGCCATTTTGAGGCCTTTCCGGGCGTTTTTCGAGGGGCAAACTGCTTGTTTATTGGCCCAGCTTTAACCGGCTGTATCTTTGAAACGGTGATAGCTAGGACCCTGGAAGTTTCAGCAAAATGTAGGTCTGGGTGCCCTCTTCATCGACTTTTTCAACCCCCGGTTTCGAAAATTTTCATATGAAAACAGAAAATTGCGATTTTGAGGCCTTTCCGGGCGTTTTTCGAGGGGCAAACTGCTTGTTTATTGGCCCAGCTTTAACCGGCTGTATCTTTGAAACGGTGATAGCTAGGACCCTGGAAGTTTCAGCAAAATGTAGGTCTGGGTGCCCTCAGCACCGACCTTTTTAACCCCCGGTTTCGAAAATTTTCATATGAAAACAGAAAATTGCCATTTTGAGGCCTTTCCGGGCGTTTTTCGAGGGGCAAACTGCTTGTTTATTGGCCCAGCTTTAACCGGCTGTATCTTTGAAACGGTGATAGCTAGGACCCTGGAAGTTTCAGCAAAATGTAGGTCTGGGTGCCCTCTGCACCGACCTTTTTAACCCCCGGTTTCGAAAATTTTCATATGAAAACAGAAAATTGCCATTTTGAGGCCTTTCCGGGCGTTTTTCGAGGGGCAAACTGCTTGTTTATTGGCCCAGCTTTAACCGGCTGTATCTTTGAAACGGTGATAGCTAGGACCCTGGAAGTTTCAGCAAAATGTAGGTCTGGGTGCCCTCTGCACCGACCTTTTTAACCCCCGGTTTCGAAAATTTTCATATGAAAACAGAAAATTGCCATTTTGAGGCCTTTCCGGGCGTTTTTCGAGGGGCAAACTGCTTGTTTATTGGCCCAGCTTTAACCGGCTGTATCTTTGAAACGGTGATAGCTAGGACCCTGGAAGTTTCAGCAAAATGTAGGTCTGGATGCCCTCTTCATCGACTTTTTCAACCCCCGGTTTCGAAAATTTTCACATGAAAACAGAAAATTGCCATTTTGAGGCCTTTCCGGGCGTTTTTCGAGGGGCAAACTGCTTGTTTATTGGCCCAGCTTTAACCGGCTGTATCTTTGAAACGGTGATAGCTAGGACCCTGGAAGTTTCAGCAAAATGTAGGTCTGGATGCCCTCTTCATCGACTTTTTCGACCCCCGGTTTCGAAAATTTTCATATGAAAACAGAAAATTGCCATTTTGAGGCCTTTCCGGGCGTTTTTCGAGGGGCAAACTGCTTGTTTATTGGCCCAGCTTTAACCGGCTGTATTTATGAAACGGTGATAGCTAGGACCCTGGAAGTTTCAGCAAAATGTAGGTCTGGGTGCCCTCTTCATCGACTTTTTCAACCCCCGGTTTCGAAAATTTTCATATGAAAACAGAAAATTGCGATTTTGAGGCCATTCCGGGCGTTTTTCGAGGGGCAAACTGCTTGTTTATTGGCCCAGCTTTAACCGGCTGTATCTTTGAAACGGTGATAGCTAGGACCCTGGAAGTTTCAGCAAAATGTAGGTCTGGGTGCCCTCAGCACCGACCTTTTTAACCCCCGGTTTCGAAAATTTTCATATGAAAACAGAAAATTGCCATTTTGAGGCCTTTCCGGGCGTTTTTCGAGGGGCAAACTGCTTGTTTATTGGCCCAGCTTTAACCGGCTGTATCTTTGAAACGGTGATAGCTAGGACCCTGGAAGTTTCAGCAAAATGTAGGTCTGGGTGCCCTCTGCACCGACCTTTTTAACCCCCGGTTTCGAAAATTTTCATATGAAAACAGAAAATTGCCATTTTGAGGCCTTTCCGGGCGTTTTTCGAGGGGCAAACTGCTTGTTTATTGGCCCAGCTTTAACCGGCTGTATCTTTGAAACGGTGATAGCTAGGACCCTGGAAGTTTCAGCAAAATGTAGGTCTGGGTGCCCTCTGCACCGACCTTTTTAACCCCCGGTTTCGAAAATTTTCATATGAAAACAGAAAATTGCCATTTTGAGGCCTTTCCGGGCGTTTTTCGAGGGGCAAACTGCTTGTTTATTGGCCCAGCTTTAACCGGCTGTATCTTTGAAACGGTGATAGCTAGGACCCTGGAAGTTTCAGCAAAATGTAGGTCTGGATGCCCTCTTTATCGACTTTTTCGACCCCCGGTTTCGAAAATTTTCATATGAAAACAGAAAATTGCCATTTTGAGGCCTTTCCGGGCGTTTTCCGAGGGGCAAACTGCTTGTTTATTGGCCCAGCTTTAACCGGCTGTATCTTTGAAACGGTGATAGCTAGGACCCTGGAAGTTTCAGCAAAATGTAGGTCTGGATGCCCTCTTTATCGACTTTTTCGACCCCCGGTTTCGAAAATTTTCATATGAAAACAGAAAATTGCCATTTTGAGGCCTTTCCGGGCGTTTTCCGAGGGGCAAACTGCTTGTTTATTGGCCCAGCTTTAACCGGCTGTATCTTTGAAACGGTGATAGCTAGGACCCTGGAAGTTTCAGCAAAATGTAGGTCTGGATGCCCTCTTCATCGACTTTTTCAACCCCCGGTTTCGAAAATTTTCATATGAAAACAGAAAATTGCCATTTTGAGGCCTTTCCGGGCGTTTTTCGAGGGGCAAACTGCTTGTTTATTGGCCCAGCTTTAACCGGCTGTATCTTTGAAACGGTGATAGCTAGGACCCTGGAAGTTTCAGCAAAATGTAGGTCTGGATGCCCTCTTCATCGACTTTTTCAACCCCCGGTTTCGAAAATTTTCATATGAAAACAGAAAATTGCCATTTTGAGGCCTTTCCGGGCGTTTTTCGAGGGGCAAACTGCTTGTTTATTGGCCCAGCTTTAACCGGCTGTATCTTTGTAACGGTGATAGCTAGGACCCTGGAAGTTTCAGCAAAATGTAGGTCTGGATGCCCTCTTCATCGACTTTTTCGACCCCCGGTTTCGAAAATTTTCATATGAAAACAGAAAATTGCCATTTTGAGGCCTTTCCGGGCGTTTTTCGAGGGGCAAACTGCTTGTTTATTGGCGCAGCTTTTATATCCGCATCCGCAACCGCATCCACAATCTTATACTATTTTGCATCCGCATCCTCATCCGCTAAACAAGAACCGTTACATCTCTACACTAAATTACGTCCAAAGAAATTTCTGCTACCTTTGATAAATTAAGTGTGCAGCGATGCAGAGTGACACGAGACGTGTGACGGGATTTTTAGTGTCGATTGAATATGGTAAGACCACCATGCCTAGGGATATTTGTACATCCACAGCTATCGCTAAATCGACTATAGGATCTCCAGAAAATCAAGCATTGGAAAACTAAACTCGCTATCATCATGAGAGTGAATATTTTTAAGAAAAGCCTAAACAATTCAATACCTCTCCTGAACAATTTAAGCGCAACCCTTAAAGAAACAACTGCAGCTTACGTCCCCGATGAAAAAAAAATGTATAAAACTGAAATGTCAATTAAATTTTAAAGTATAGCACTGATTTTTCACGAGGACTACATTTTTTACACCAAAAAAGCGCGGCCCGTAAGATTTTTTCTGAACCCGGTGTCCCGGCAGCACCTTCTAGGCCCGTCACTGCCAGGCGAGGCCCGAGCAGGTGGTAATACCCTACATGGACCTACATGGTTGCGGCCTTAAGGTCCATCTAGATTAGTCGCCAAATGGCGTCACGTGCAGCTGTTGTCATTCCATCCAAACTAGTCGGCATTTGGCTATGTGTCCAGTTTTGATATTCAATATGGCAACTCAACCAACCGCTTTGACAACCGCTTGTCAAATTCAAATTCAAAGTGACAATTTTGCAACTTTTGTTCGTTCTTTTGTGTGGAATTGAATAATTCTTGAATGGCCGTGTAATAAATCAAACGCGCAGAGTCCGATTTTGATAATTAAAATAAAAAAAAAAATCACCAAAATGAAATTTTGGTTATGTCATTTTCTGTCTCCATTTTGGCTCTATAGTGCGGATGCTAAGTAGCAGCCAAATGGCTGTACGCGATGCCAGTTTTTGGACGCGCAGCCATTTGGCGACTAATCTAGATGGACCTTTATATTCTTCGTATATTAGATATAGAAAAGCAAATATAAATGTATCATGTTAAACTTGATTTGGATGACCTTGTCAATTGCAATATCGTTTCGATTGAAGTAAAATAGAAAATACATACATAATCGCAAACATAGCCTTGGGAAGAAAGTGGTTTTGCATATGATAATGTTCAATGAACGACTTCATTTGACATTGGAACAATTGTATTCAATTTATCAAGCACACCCGGTCCACTTACACTTTTCATGCACGGTAAACAAATTGATTTGAATTAGAAAATGTTTGGGAAATACAACACTTAGCATGAGTTAACTAGGTGTCGAACAAACTAAATTAATGTCTACTATTATTAACAAAAAGCAGATAAGATCTTGGAAATAGGATGTCACTAACACATCTTGCGGCCTTAGTCCAATGTTGGATTGTCGCGCCTGTTATTTATTTTATTATTAGTTTTATGTATATTTAAAAATAATATTAATATGTGAACATATTTACCTTTTTCTCCGTAGTTTGTGATATACGATAAAGCTGCCTCGGGACTATCAAAACGTTTTGTCCATTGCGCTGGATCTATGATTTTTGAATTTGCGTCAAGTATAGCTAGAGGCATGGTTCTTATTGATCAGAAATAAAATCCAACCGGCGCTATACACGTGTGAAATGTATCTGTGGCCAAGTAAATTAGCGGATTAGTAAATGGTTAAGAATGGTCTTTGTCTGTAAAAGAAGTGTAGAATGTGTAGCTATATGTAGATAAAAAGCACACAAACGTTGTATAAACAGCCAAACTGGTTTCGAAATGAGATTCTAACAAAGTTTCATATAATGTATAAATGTTGCCATGCACGCTCCAAAGTTAAGGAGGTATTACACTATCAAATAAAGTTTGATCAGTGACCCAAAAAGTTTGTCCCACAAGTGTAATAGCAAAATAACTGGCCAAAAATGTGTTTGACCGAAAATGAATGACCATCATGAATGAATGAAATGAATGACCATCATGGTCATTCATTTCTGGTCAAACATATGACCTTAGTGTAATATCAAAACACATTTTTGATCAAATTTATTTTGCAGTTTTTAGTCATACGGTCATTCAAAAATTAGCAATTTTCTGTGTGACGCATGGTGGTCAAACGAAATGATTCGATTGGGTGCATTTAATGATCAATATAAAAAATAACGACAAACTGTGGGATATTGAAAAATTTAAAATAATCCGTGGAAATTTATCGAAGAAAATGTTTATGATAGTAAAATTTAACTCTCGAAAATATCTTCGAAATGAGAATCTGCGTGGGCAGTACGCAACTCTCTATCAAACAATGTTGGTAGACGCACGTCACTTTAATCATTTTCTCGACTTTTTCCGGTTATAAAAGTTTTTTTTTTGTCAACAACTTGGAACTTCTTGGCCATAGTCATAGTGTCAATAATAATAAATTCAATTACAATTACATAGTAATTAGTAATCCACGATTTATAAATGAATTAATACTTTTTCCGGAGGAAACAAAGTACACATTTCCCAATAAAAAAATGTGGAAAAAATCGAGAGAAGAATGAAAAATATTGATTTATTTGTAAATTTAGGTTTACCTTTAGGAAACTGTTAAATATTGTATCTTTGCTAACAGATATTCGCAATAAATCGAGAAAGGAGATATGAAACTATCGATGTCGTCACGATAAACCTGTTCCCGTGCTCCAATTATTTCGCTCATGAGTTATGAACAAGATGACGATGCCGAGGACGAGGAGTGGAAGAAAACACGATGTTTCCTTAGCTATGGTATATTTCCAACTCAAATAATACAAACTATTTTACTCTAACTAAACCTAATGATCTATTAATAAACTTACATTACATAATATATACACATAATGCATTATGTACTCAACTGTAGAGTAATAAAACTATATACGGATATCCCACACAACATGATCCTTTCGAACATTTGGTGTGCGCGTGAATATTACGACCAACCATAAATGATCATAAAACTCATGCAACACACAGGATAACATTTAAGTATCCTTCACAAAGGATAACGAGGATCGTATTTTGTTATGCATATTGCATTGGGATGTAACTCATGATGGTAGCATGTTTTCTTAATTGTCGAACGGACTCACAATAAAGTTATGACTTGAAACTAGTGGCGATCCTACAATACTATGGGTTTGGGGATTCTAACCCACTCCAAAATTTGGTGATGATGTTTGGATGAGAAATCAAGTTAATATAAAAAACGCACCGCAACTTCAAAATAACAACGTCCAAATTTCGAGCCCGGCATACAATAGCAACATAACTGACAGAGCAAGAGCAAGGGATACAACATTACATGGATGACATAGCAAGATTTTTCAGCAGTTTTAAAAGTGCTTCTTCTTTCACAACAATTATCACGTAACTACTTTCTGAATTTTATTATGAAGGCTGATTACTGGACAAAGATCAGGTTAGAAGTAGGAAAACTAAAACTTCTACCCGGTGTTCCTAAAATTTTCAAATTGCTTGAGACTAAGATCCGCAAGTAATTTTTAATGTTTTGTTTAGGTAATTTTAGATGGCAGGAGAGGAAGAACCTGATTAGTGACTAGAAGCTTCAAGCTACTAAAGAGCTTTGCAGGCCTTTTAACGCTTTTTATACTACCGTATAGAGCGATGAAGTTGCTTAGTAATCAAACATAGCATAAAAAATCTGCAATACAAATTAAACTAAAATGAAATTTCGAGGATCTCGGAACACGAAACACTTGATTTTGACCTTTACCTATATTAGTTGCCAGTATGTAAGTTTAGTAAAACGTTCGCTTTATCGATCAGAAACAAATAAACTCTGTAATTAGGATGCACTGAGTAGTTATAAAATATGAGCACCGTCAACCTTATTCCTAAAATCCCTTTCTGAATATTTTGTTTTGCGCACATCCCTGTATGAAACACACAGAAAGTTTTGTGAAAAGAGCTGGCTGCTCCTGCTTCTCTAAGCTCTACGTAGACTTCTTTTCTGTTTCTAACATTCACGAACCCAAACTTTTCATTTCATTCTCCCGGCGGCCACTTTCCATCTTCTTAAATAACACGAGTCCAAAAATTGATTCAACTAAGCCTTTGCAAATTCGACAATGAAACGAAACAATGCCAAAAACCCCTAAATGCATATTGAATCTAAGTTTGCTTTGGTAATTTTTTTCTGAACCGGTCATACTAGTGTGATAGGCAAATTTGCCTTGGCCAAACAAATGACCCAAAACCCAACTGACTACGTCATTGGTCAAACAAATTGGTCATGTGTTTGTCCCATAGTGTAATAGGTCTCGAAAAACACTTTTGGTCATTGCAAAAGTTGGACAAATTATGTGTGACCCGCTGGACAAACTTTATTTGATAGTGTAATACCACCTTAAAAATTGGCTTTAAAATTATAAACTACTATTTTTACAATATTTTTCGGGCGGCTATTTAAATTAAGGGGAAATATTAATTATTACTGTTTTAATTAATTACATACCCCCACCTTTCTGTAACCCTCCACGGGACCTTTTGCAACACACGCGCCATTTGAGGTAATTTTCGATTACTTTTTCGCATGATTCGAGTCGTAATTCGGCCATAACTTGCCGAATGTTGTTCCATAAATGCTCCAGAGTTTGAGGATTGAATTCACATAAGCCCGTAGCGTAGCCCAGAAAAGAAAAGAAAGAAAGGGCGTCAAATCGCATGATCTCGGCCAATCGACATTGTCAAATCGCGAAATTACGCGTCAACTTCTCGGCCGTGTTGTGTGCGATGTGACGCCATCTTGTTGAAATCACATATTACCCATATCAAGACCTACAAGTTCGGGATAAAGAAAAAGTTATTGACCATGGCGCTGAGTATTGACAGTAACGCGATTTCGGTTTTTGTCAACACTCTCACTCACTTTTCGGTCGAGCGGGCAAAATGATGATGCACAGGTCTTACAACGTCTGTAACCGACCCAGATTCTTCGTATTGTGTTGGCTATTGTTTGCTAGGTAGACCGATTATGACGACCATAATCTTGTCGTTAAACGCGAAATGTATTTACTGACGATTCACCATTTCGGCAGAACGCTTAACCGATTTTTAGTGCGGCGTGCGACGGTCAAACGGTCCATACTGTGAAATGGCAAACCTTCAACTAAACAAATACTAGTTTGGTTCACATTCACATTTGACAGTTGTTGTTAGGGCTGCATTTTCCCAACCTCGAAATGGATAACCCTGTACCATGTCGTTCCAAAACAGTTTTCTCAGCCTTAGACGAACATATTCAGGTTATTAACTAACATTCGCCGTTTTCCATTGTGGGTTTTAAGTCGCCATGTGCTTTATTATACGTATACAGGGTGTCCCGCAACTGGTTAGCCATAGACCAATGGTAGACTCTACAGGATGTTTTAGGAAAAATGTCGCCAAAATTATTTCTCTAGCTTTTACCGTTAAGGTGTAATTGCCTTTTTTGTGATTCTTGTCAAAAAACACGTCTTTTTTCGAAAAACTCCTATTTTTTAGCTTCCACTTTAGCCAAATCAATGTTTTTCATATTCTTCTGAAATTACACAAAATTTCCAATAAAAGGATATATCGAACGTTTCGAACGGTTTCGTATCTTCCTAGAAACGACGCTTTGAATTTGGCAGAAGTGTTAATTTCAACTTTTAATGTTAAAATTAAACCCGAATTTCGTAACGGTACATTGTAGTGGCAAATCTGCAAAGCTGACAAGAGTTGGCGTAGTATCTTAGCTTTCGAACGGCATATAAGAATAAAGCACAGAGTCATCCAGTTTCTGAATAATACGTATAAATGAAAAAAAAAACCATAGTCTGCAAATGTACCAAACCGACTTCAATCTTGAAAAGGAAGTAACATTTTTACATCAAGCATAGACTTGGTTGTTATGCATTGTGGAAAAATACTTTTCGCTACGGTTGTAGATGCTACTTTACTAATTATAACGGTAAGTATAAACAAATTTGTTAAACTGCACCCATATCATCTAATGAAAGTGCAAGATTTACTTCCTACAGATTATCAGAGAAGAATTAATTTTTCTAGGTGGTTTTTACAGCAAAAAGCAGCCGACTGCCATTTCCTGAATAAAATTCTTTGGACGGACGAGGCCACTTTTACTCGAAGTGGTGTTTGCAACAGCCGAAATAGTCACATTTGGAGTTCTGACAACCCCCATGCTATACGGACATCTCGCTACCAGCATCAGTTTAGCCGAAATGTATGGTTGGGGGTTCTTGGGGATAAGTTGATTGGTCCGATTTTTCTCCCGCATCGGTTGAATTCTGCTGCATTTCTCCAACTAGTATCTTCGATTTTGGACAATTTACCTATTTCCCAACAGATCAATATTTAGTGGCAGATGGATGGTTGCCCAGCCCACAATGGGAGGGTAATTACGGACTTTTTAAATACAGAATTTGGAGAAAAATGGATAGGAAGATTCGGACCAGTCGCATGGCCACCAAGGAGTCCAGACTTAACACCTCTAGATTTTTATGTATGGGGAAAAATCAAAAGCGAAGTTCACACCCAACCGATTTTGTCTCGAGAGCAACTAATGGTACAAATTCAAACGGCGTGTAATTGATTAGTTTAAAATTACTCGTAATATTGTATGTAATTGATTTATTAGAGAGTTTTAGCAAGTCGTTGCAAATAGGACGACATAATTTGACATTCCATATAAAAATTCGCTTCCTTACCGTATACGGAACAGTATATCATAATTTTGCATGTCCCAAGTAGGCATGGGTGTATTTCCGTATATTTGATGTTCTGTAAACAGTCAAAAGTGTCGTGTCGCGATTTTGATTTGTCGTGTCGTGTCTGTTTAAAAGTTTTGTTTACGGTACGCGCGCGAGTTTTTCCATTGTGATTTCGTATAACGTTTACGGTATTTTGAACGTTAGTGTAAAACTCTCTATTGAATTTAATTTTTTTTAATTTATAAAATGATTTTGTTAACTTTTGCTTACTATAATAATAAAACGTAATAACTATTAAAACCACTTCATTCATGTATGAGAGTGTCAATTTCATTCCCACTTTCCACTTTTTCCACTTACGGACTATTAGTACAGTATTTAAAGACACAAAACGGCCGTTTACTTAAAAAAAATACGTAATGGCTGAAATTTGCTGGAGATGTTAGGCGACATGTCTTTTATCTAAAACTGAGTTTTCGTATTCGTGGGGGTGGGGGAACTTGGAGTATATTGCCTACTTATAGGCGAATTTTGCATTTTTCGTTCATATCATTCTTACCGTTGACCCTACAGTAAAGTGATGCATAGGAATTTTGTTTCTAATCAAATTATCTATCCTACGGTACCAACATTAATTTCATCGGTCAAATAGTTCCGTTATAGTGACCAGTTAAAGGTCAAAATAGTACCAATAATGGGAATATTTTGCATAAATAAAACATGTAATGGCTGAAATTCGGTGGAGTCGTTAAGGGATGCGTTATAAATTTATATCTGAAGTTGCGTATATTTCAGGGGAGTAGTTTAGTAAATTGCCTACTTATAGGCTAAATTTGCTTTTTTGCTTCAGAAGAGTTATTTCGTGTGCCTGTAAAACTGGTTGTGGAAAAATATGAAGGTGTCGGAAAGCAGGATTAAAGTGCTCTCCAATTTGAATGGTTTGTTGTGGAAACGCATGTAGCAATATAACTGACTTTTTTACTCTTACAGAAAACGACGACTTCCTCCATAACGATGGACTTTTTTCATCGAACCCAGAGGGATACGAAGCTGGTCACAATTGTAGCGCAAGCAATAATGAATCCGGAAGAGAGGAAGAAAATCAATCTAAGAAACCAAAATTGAGGTAGTCAAGTCATATATTTCTGTTGTTGCATCAATAAAACTCCAGTGACTATGTGAAGAAATTATTTTTTTTTTGAACGATCCCTGCGACGCTAATCGGCCTAGCTTGATTTTGGTCTCGTTTAGGAGATAATAATTCAATCAGCAAGAACACACATTTATACAACTTGATATAGCGAAGATTTAAGCAATCACTAAATACGCATTTAAATAGGCAATTTACCCCAACTTTCTCCATCCCCACTAGTACGAAAACTCAGTTTTAGACATCAGATTTGCCTCTTAACATACATCAAATTTGAGCCATCACGTTTTTTTTTTTTAAGAAAATATCCATTTATTGTACTGTTTTGATCCTTGACTGGTAACTACAACGGGTTTACTTGACCTATGATATTCATTAAGGTACCGGTGAATAGATTATTTGATTAGAAAGAAAACCTCTACCATTTCACTTAAGGGTCAACAATAAGAATGATATTAAGCAAAAACGCAAATTTAACCTATAAGTAGGCAATTTACTATAACAATCGCCTCCCATAAATACGAAAATCCAGATATAGCTTTAGGACGTATCCCTTAACATCTCCACCAAATTTCAGTCGTTACATGTTTCACAAGCAAAATATTCTCATTATTAGTATCATTTTGCCCTTTAACCGGTCATTATAACGGAACTATTTGGCCTACGATATTGACTTAGGTACCGTTAAATAGACAATTCGATTAGAAACAAAACTTCCATTCATCACATTACTGTAGGAATACCAGTAAGAATCCTATTAAGGAAAAACGCATAATTCGCCCATAAGTAGGCAAATTACTATAACTTCCCCCACTGCAAAAAATACGAAAACTCAGATTTAGACTTAGGGCACGTTGCTTAACATCTCCAAAAAATTTCAACCATTACGCGTTTCACTTAAGCAAAATATTCTCATTATTAGTGCCAGTTTGCCCTTTAACCGGTCACTATAACGGAACTTTTTGGCCTACGATATTGATTTAGGTACCGTTGAATAGACAATTTGATTAGAAACAAAACTTCCACACATCACTTTACTGTAGGAACAACAGTAAGAATGATATTAAGGAAAAACGCAAAATTCCCCTATAAGTAGGCAAATTACAATAACTTCCCCCACTCCCACAAATACGAAAACTCAGATTTAGACTTAGGGCACGTTGCTTAACATCTCCACCAAATTTCAGCCATTACGTATTTTTTTTAAGTAAAATATACCCGATTACTGTACTATATGTTTTTTTTTACTTTTTATACATATTATTCAGAAACCGGATGACTCTGTGCTTTATTCTGATATGCCGTTCGATAGCTAAGATATTAGGCCAACTTTTGTTAACTTTGCAGATTTGCCACTACAATGTACCGTTACGAAATTCGGGTTTAATTTTAACATTAAAAGTTGAAATTGACATTTCTGCAAAATTCAAAACGTCGTATCTGGGAAGATACGAAACCGTTCGAAACGTTTGATATGTGCTTTATTGGAAATTTTATGTACTTTCAGAAGAATATGAAAAACATTGATTTGGCTAAAGTGGAAGCTAAAAAATAGGAATTTTTCGAAAAAAGACGTGTTTTTTGACAAGAATCACAAAAAAGGCAATTACACCTTAACGGTAAAAGCTAGAGAAATAATTTTGGCGACATTTTTCCTAAAACATCCTGTAGAGTCTACCATTGGTCTATGGCTAACCAGTTGCGGGACATCCTGTATACTACGAAAATATCCCCATTAGCGTTACCCTGACGATTTCTCACAAGAAGCTAAAGCGACTGTTGTAATCCCATAAAATGTGAAGGCGTTAAATCTGAGGGATAATGTGTTGGAAAACACATTATTTTTAAATCAATCAAGGCCATTAAGATTAGGCAAAAACACTACCACTATACATACGTAAATAATTTCTATCTAAAGCCTAGTACTGACCTCGCCGCTGCGATTTTATAAATGAAAATGTATTCTTACTGTCGTGGAATATGTGGGGAATGCTGGGGAATTTCATAAGCTACAATCCAAAAACAGTTCCATAATTTTTCTCGGCCATTTTATGCCATTTTTTCCGATTCCCCGGTTATTTCATCGTGAAATGTGAAATGACCGGGGAATCAAAAAAATATACATACATAAAATGGCCGTGGAGAATTATGGAACCGGTCTCGGATTGTAGCTTATGGAATTCCCCACCGTTTGTGACATATTCCACGACAGTAAGTATCCATTTTTATTGATAAAATCCCTGGGCGAAAAATTTCACTCTCGATCTTAATTCAGCTTTTAAGAGAAAACAACTCAAAACTTTTTTTTTAAATATATTTTTATTTGTGGTTAACTAATTGGACAGAATCAAATGATTTATTGTGAAAACAGATATACATCATATGTATGTATAAAGTAAATAACTAAAAATTGTTAACAACAATAGAGCTATTTGTTAACGCTCATATAGTAGTAGCTTACGGGTATAACAGTTCATACAAACAAAAAGTGTAATGTCGTTTTTCGCTGCGTATAAAAATTCTTTCGAGTTATTTCAAATAACGAAAAATAAGTAATAGTGTGATAACTTACAGCTCACAATCTAAGTAATATGTATGTATTTATAAAAGGCAAGCCCCGTTCGAATATAAGTTCGATTGGTTTTTTTTTTTAATGTACATTTCTAGGAAACTCCGTGTGTATGTTTTTTTTTTGTTTGTTTTATATATATATTTTTAGCGCGTTTTGAAATCAAATTTAGATTTGCAATTTATATGTGTCGATGATAATATATTTTTTTTTGCTTTTTTTAGTGTGAAAATTATTGAAATGTAATTTGTAGTTAAATGTGATTGATAATAATATTTGAAAGAATTTAAGCGCTATCGTATTATAATACATTGAGAAAACCCACTACCAGTCTGATATAAAATCGTATGTAATTGATATTTATACTTTGTTTATGTTTCGTAGTAATTTTTTGTATTGTTTTTGTCGTTTTTTTTTTCATCTTGAAACTTTAAAAAATACTGAAAATGTAAAATAATGGTAATATTTATCGTTATAATTATATTATATAACTGCTCTTAATGTTGCAGTCTTGTGTTTTTCTTTTTTTTATAATTTTTGAGAATTCCATTTGACATCACAAAACACATCACTTTCTTATCGTTTCTTTATATAAATATATTACATATCACTTCTTGGCAAGTGATGTATTGTAGGCAACCGTTTCTTTTCTTCTTTTGTTCGATCGTAGTTTTTTTTTCTATTTTTTTTTCAGTTTAGTTCATATTTCGATTTGTTGTTGATCACGTTGGGGGTGGTCCATTTGGATATGTCAGCATTGGCTCCAAACTTCGTGCGAATGTATTTGAGAATAGGCAAGAATAGTCTTCACCTTGTGGTACCAGTGTGGCAACACCTAAAAGCAACAGAAGTAGAGCCTGTATAGGTAAGGATGCACGCGCTACTCGTCCTAAAAAGCGGTAGCTGCGTGCAAGTATTGTTGTGTTGATTGGTCCGGGGGCATGGAAGTCGTCGCTGGAAATAAAATTAAAATTTTGTTAAAATTTTTAAATATGGTAATTTTTAAAGTGATTTAAATGTATGTCGCAGATGTATGATGATTTTTATAATATTAGCGGATAATAAACATGTACATATTCGAATGTTTTTTAATTTAATAAAAGTTAAAGTCGTTTTGTTACCATACGAATAGTTGTCCACATTAGACCAATCCATTATTACATCAACTACATACGGCTATCCCTTCATTTAATATCTACAAATCTATAACACTATACAACACGACACGTATGTATGTATATATGTATAAATATTTCCAATGGTAATGCAACTCGATCTGCACAAAGCATGCCTCTCATGTAGATAACTCCCTATCAGTATCAAACAGCACGAAACCAGCCTCTCTATGTACGATTACATACATACAATACACCATGCAACTACGAAACCGATCCAAACACAAATCGTATCCTCCATTGCGCTCCCATCGGCGATAAGGCACCTTGCAGCAGCTGCTGAAAGCACGATGATTCGACATGGAAAAGTTCTCCATCTTACAACCACATGCCACTACGAACCCGATCCAAACACAAATCGCATCGTCCATGTCGCTCACATCGGCGACAAGGCACCTTGCAGCAGCTGTTGAAAGCACGATGATTCGACATGGAAAAGTTCTCCATCGTACAACCCGACGACGTCGCATCGCAAGCAGTCTGAATGGTACAAGCAGGTTCGTGCTGGTTCCTATTTAAATGCTAAGAAATTTTTTTCCTTGCGATGGGAAGCTTATCGCATCGCGTCGCCGTAATTGTAATTGTGCAGCGTAGAAAATGTGCGTTTAGCAGAGGACAATAAACGCTCTCAGCGACCACACCTTCCTGCCATTGAGTATCTCACGGCAGTCTTTAACTTGTCAATGTCTACGCTCGCCATCCCCGACATCTGGAAACAAGGTCGTATAGTCCCATGCCTTAAACCAGGGAAAAGTGCCAAACTAGGAACTTCCTACAGACCGATTACGATCCTGTCACCTGTAGCAAAGACGCTGGAAGCCCTCATCCACCCCACACTCGTTTCACATGCAAAGCTAGATCCCCATCAGCACGGTTTCAGACGCATGCATAGTACAACCACCGCTCTGGACGCGAACACTACACGTGTAAGAGACGGACTAAACCACAGTACACCTTACCATAGAACCATCCTTGTTTAACATCTACATGGCCGGTCTCCCAACACCTCCGGAAGGCATTGAAGTTATTTCTTATGCCGATGACTGCACTGTACTCGCCACGGGAGCGGATAGGGATGTCATGCGTGAAGATATCAATAGATATTTAGCGCGACTAGAAGCCTTTTTCCATAGCAGAAACCTAACCATCTCAGCGTCCAAATCGTCTGCGATCTTCCTTACCACCTGGTCAGGTGATTGTAAGTGGCCGGTTGGGGTACGTATTGGCAACAAACCAGTTCCTGCTGTTGCAAATCCAAAAATTCTCGGGCTTCACTTTGAGAAAATGATGACTTCAGCTCATCACGCGGAAGCGGTATGTGAAAAGATGCGCAGTAGGAACAAAATTCTTAAAGCACTGGCTGGTAGCACCTGGGGCAAAGATAAAGAGACAATGCTAGCCACTTACAAAGCGGTGGGTCGAGCAGCGGCTGATTTTGCGGCGCCAGTTTGGTCGCAAGGTCTCTGTAACACAAGCTGGAACAAAATCCAAGTCTGCCAAAATGCTGCTCTACGCACAGCTACAGGATGCCTTCTGATGTCTGCCCAGGACCACCTACATCAGGAGACACATTTGATGCCAATACGTGACCACAATCGACTACTTACAAAACAATATTTAGTAGGTTGTTATCGAGAGGATCATCCTAATCGTAACCTCATGGACAAAATTCCCCCTCCACGCAACATCAAACGTGGCCCCCGTGACCTTGAGAGAGAAGTCCAGGGTTACGAAAGGGATCCTTTCGATGAAGATTCATACCGGGCTGCCATTGCAATGATTCACACTGAGAAAGTGAGTAGGTCTATTGCGAGTTTAGGTACGAACAGAGTCCTCTCAGCGCTCCCACCACCTATTTCGCCTGAGGAGATTAGGCTCCCAAGAGCCACCAGAGTGACTTTAGCCCAACTTCGGTCAGGCTTCTGCTCACGCCTCAATTCGTATCTATCTCGCATAGACCCAAATATACTAAACGTATGCCCTAACTGCGCTGGCACGCCACACGATGTAGCCCATTTGTTTCAATGCCCAGCTGCACCCACTAATCTCACCCCCCTCTCACTATGGGAAAACCCCATTGCAGCTGCCACGTTTTTGTCCCTGGAGATTGCGGATGAAAACGACGACGAACTATAAAACGAGTCCATATAGATACACAGCGGTTGACACCTTTCTGTACCGCTGAAAGAAGAAGAACAACAACACCGCGTGACAGTTTTCATGCTTAATGGCGGTGAAATTTTTCTGAGTCAACTGTACTAAGCGCTTGATACGTGAATTTACTCCTTAATCTATAGTTCTCGAATATGTACATGAATGATAAATTAAATGCTCAGAGCATGCGGTAAAATCACGATGTTTTTAATGTCTGTAAAAATAAAGGTGAAATCACATACACTGTCGAATTTCCAAGTTGGTTGCAATATGTTTTTTACAATTATTATCTCCGGCATTTATATTCTGCTACTAACACTGTACGAAAAAAAAAGGAATTTGCCAGTGTGTCTAACTTCACCTTGGTACGCAAAAATTCATGTTTTATTGATGGATGTTGTGACGTCATTTGATAATTACGATACGTGACAAGGTCTACATTATTCTTAAACTGAGCTTGAATGGTGTAATAGTGATCCTTACATCTAACGCTACAAAACTTAAAATAATTAAAAAAGTGTAAATATTTACTTTGCATTGTCATCTCTATGTGCTGACGTTTCGCCGATAGGAGATAGCGCCCTAGTTTGAGATTGGCCCAGAAGCTATAACACGTTTATGGTGGAGAAAAAAAATAAATAACAAAAATAAATATAAAGCACAATTTCTACAATATACTATAATATTAGACTGGTAAATGTTTTCCATTTTATTCGAATTATGTTGAATTGATAATATAAAATAAAAATACATTACTTGGTTACAAATACTTTTTGATTACTTTTGCCAATTTTTTAATATTTTTTTAAATAAAATAATAATGTTGTGTTTATAAAGTTATCAATATCGCTAAATTCACGACCTTTGATCGACTTCAGAGACCTCAAATGTGTCCAATATTTTAAATTTTTTACACAGGACACAACACTTTAAATTCAGCAATGCAAGCACAATAGACTTAATTAGCGCTCATTAGCCGTGGATGCATTGACTGATTTCACTTTCATTAAAAGGTACATTACAAAATGGCAAACAAACATTAATTCTGGAGTAAAACTAGCTTTATCAAAATTACGTTCAAACAAAATAATTATGTAGGTATAAATCGTTGGCAGAATTTATTCGTAACTATTACGTGAAAAATATAGGAATTATCCTTAGCATATTGTACATAAAAAATTAAATTGTGCCATTAGAAAGGGATTTACGGTTTTGAAATTAACTACATTCTCGTTTCCAAAATATTTACCAGTGCTTTTTAAAATTACAACAAATCAGAAGGGTTTTTAAAGTAATTTTTTTTGTTACTTACCTCATCTGACAGCATTTGTAACGGTAGACCGATATGATCACCATCATAGCCAAGTACAGCTCCCAATTTGACAATATAAATACCAGCCAAACGTCGCAAGGATTGCAATCGTAGTCGTAGATCCGTTAATCTGTAAAGTGTTCTTCAAAATTATTGGATGCAAGATATTGACTGAACCCATTCAAGGGCATGCATAGAAATGGGCGAATCTAAAGCATATTTATTAAATAATATATATATATATATTTTTAAATCAACAACAACTCATTAGATTAATATACTGATATACTGATACTCTAAACAAAAATGATCTAATTTTGAACCTTGTCCAGATATTGGACAAAATGTGCTAACAACAATTAAATATGAATGCGATGTTCCCAACATAATGAAAATATTATTTATATTGACTGTACTAATTTGAAATAATAAAATAATTACACATATAGGGGGTCTTACGGCAGGGATTGGGTCGAACATATGTTACTGGAACGCAGTAAGTTGATAAATAAACAGCATGCAAATAACATTAATTTATTTAATATTTAGATATTTTTATAAATAAATCAAGTATATTAACAAAAACATAGCGACAAACAAAGCATTTTTATCAGAAGTTTTTTGTTAACATTTTCTCTGAGCAATAATAAGAACAGACAACAGTTGTTTGGGACAACCATTTTCATGGGACATTTCAATTTTATACGACTCAGAACCACTGATGAAGGGAATCGTTAACAAAATCCTACAAACGTACAAATCAAATTTTTGAGGTAACAACATTACAAGCCTTTCTGTACCTACATTTAAAACATAAGCCCAGATCTAGACATCGGCAATCAGACTTGACCATACATAATCAAAATTGAAGCGTCATTCAGTCGTAATTCGTAATATACTACAGTCGAACTTCCCATAAGCGGACACCATTGGGGATTGAGAGTTTGTCCGCTTATTGGAAGTGTCCGCTTATGAGAATATTTCACAAAGGAATAACATTTTATAAAATTAATTTGGACTGCGCTGCGAGTCCATTCAAAACCACGATGTTTCATTTCAACCGTGTTTTTCCAATTCAATTTTTTTTTTCGAGATCAACAACACTATTTTTTCGTGAATTCTAAAATGACTTGTTCTTGCACATTTTCTTCAATTTTTTTTAATTTTTTTTCATATTTTAAAAGAATAGAAAACTGCACAATTAAATGCCGCGACATAAATTGAACTCCTGAATCTCTAAGAAATTCCACCTACACGGAGAGATAAACAAGATTTGTGCAGCGATTTCCTGAAAGTGAATTTTTCTTTACGCAAAAGACCGATTTTCCGGTAATTTCAAAACTTCTTTTCTCGAAATACAATTCTGTAATGCAATAATTTCGAATTTCATTTGTGGAACTGTACGTTTATTAGAGACTTGCTTGTTCAAAAAGGGTATAAAAGAAATGTCCGTGTCCGGTTATAAGAGTGTCCGGCCCGGCTATTGGAAGTTATTTTTCTAGTAAAATATAAGGAAAAACGTTGGGGAAAATAAAAGTGTCCGTTTATGAGAAATGTCCGGTTATTAGAGGTGTCCGTTTAGGGAAGTTCGACTGTACAGGGTAATTTGCAACATCTAATATTCTTTCCTTGGAGAGAGTGTAGCAAATTGTACAAATATTCGTCCACCTCGTGGTCTCTGAATTTCTTTTTCAGATGCCAAGGACTGTACAGAAAAATAAAATCTTGATGTATCAGAACCACATGGAGCATCATAATGGAAGGATTGAATCAGAAGATTTGAAGAAACATTCCGTATGCTTAATGCTACCAAGTAGTATTACCGAATTTAAAGGATATGACCCTTCCAGATAAAAGGATAAAAAAGTACATACATATAAGGAATAAAAACGGGTTTAGAAAGTACGTGTATTCGTCCAGTTTTTATTTTGTTTCATTAAACATTTTGTAATAATAATAGATACAGATATGTATAATATAATACGAGTAATATAAAAATCAAATCAAAATAAATGAAAATAAGGAAATTTTGTTGAGGTACGTCTCCAATGAACGATAAATTGGACAATCTTGGAAGTCAACTTTTGCAGACAAGTAGCAATTTCACAAGTTGGCTAACTTAGCTAAATCGAGCCCGTAGCGATGAGTTGGCCAACATGTGAAATTTATATCGTTTGTAAAAGTTTCACGACTAAGATCGTCCAACTTATTGTTACATGTAGACGCGTCATAGTCAGCCTCGTCGTTAGAGAACATATCATTGCACTCGGGCGGCTCGATTCTGGTTGCTTGAAATCAAATTCAACACACGAATAATCCATATTGATCTTGACTGTCAACATGGATTTAAGTGTCTTTCACGAAACGCAGCCAAAGTTTAGAAAAGGGCGAATGAGAAAAGTCCTCGATTATTTTTGGACACATCTTGAAATCCAAAAAATATTCCTTTAGTAGTTCGAAGATTTTTAAAATCGAGGCTATGGCAGGTCCCAAAGCCAAAAAACGCGTGTTGGCGTAACCCAATAGTTTGGAATATTCTGCATTCTCAGAATCGCATATTGATTTCAACCTTTCAATCGGTACAGAAACCAACAACTTTTTCGGCGATTCCGTTTTTTCGGCAGTACGTTTTATCAATTCAGAAATGATCTGTGCTGTCTCACCTATTTCTGAACAAAGCTCCAACATCTTCACACGTACTCCGATTGTGGAAATAAAATCCCCGCAGGGGGGTCGGTGTCCTTGTGACACCAGCCAAGGAAGGCTGGATGTAGTAGGACAAAGATCTTTGGTGAGTTACGACACCACGTACCTAGTAGCGCAAGGGAGCCCCTGGTACAGTTGATACGCCATGGCGCGGATCTGTACAAAGACCATTCGGGCGGTAACGTTCCCGTGCTCCTGAGTTATGTACGGGTGGCTCTTGGCGTGACCTACCTCCTCCCATAGATTACGGGAGGGAAGTCACTAAAGGCCAAGAACGATTATGGTGTCCTCTGGTGGGGGAGTGCATCGAATGGAAATCGTGTGAGCTTCGGAGTTGACTGACCCGAGTCCTGAAGGGGCTAGTTAGGGAGAACGGCCTTGGTGGTAAATGCCTACGCCGCTATATCTAATATATATAATACAACATAAACACCCTCTAAAAATTTTGATTCCGGCAATACAAGAGTCTAACTTTAATTAAAGTTGACGATTTATAATTTCTTATCATCTTCTTCTGAATAATAAACTTGCGACGAGTCGTGCCGAGTTTGGAAACTCGTTTCTCTATGAGTGTCTTTTTCACAGAGTGGCGACCGAACGATCACGGCCACAGAGCACGACGATCAGTTATATAACCCACCTATACTCGTAATCGTACACAGCTAGGCCACAAGAACAACACTGGCCCAACTTAGGTCAGGCTATTGTGCAGGTCTCAATTCTCACATTTCTCGAATAGACCCTAGCATCCATAAGTTGTACCCATGATACCGTGTAAGGAAAGCTAGCGACTCGAAATTTGTATCAGATCTTTGTATTGCTTAAATCTTGAAGGGTATTAAAAATGAGCCATGAACCAAAAGTACCCCGATCTCTGGTACAAATTACACCTCGTCAATATTAATTTTGGTCTTATCTTTCGACAGAATATCGGTAGCAACCTGAAATTTTAGTTATTGTCAAGTTGGGACATACCCGTCATATTGATGGAGTAGGTCTGACTAAATGATACCCTACCTCCCCTGCCAAAGCTATAACCGCCTTATCAATCGCCAGAATGTTGAAAAAAAAAAATTGGTGCAAGTGGTAGCAGTGATATTCGCTTGCATAATATTGAAAATAGGCCCGGTTAGATTCATTGATCCTCTACTTCCCCAACAAAAATTAGAAAATACATATCTCTGCTTTTTGTTTTCCTATTAGGTCTGTTGTTTCTACAAGAGTATATGGCAGCGATCGGTTAAGTTAAGGTGACCAGACTACCGAAAGCCCAATACTGTACACATTGCTGAGTTCGGTTTTCCATGCGAAAACATAAGTTTCATAAGTTGATACTAAGCAAGCAGGTCCCTTAATGCAAGCATAATCTTGTCGGGAGGGAAATTAGTAAAGGATCGAGAGGGGGACAATACAAACATCCATGGTCACAGGGACACATGGGACTCGAACCCACGTTCCGGCAACTCAAAGATAGAGTGACTTTTCTTCCACTGAGCCACCAAATGTCCATATTTGCAGATATACTCCCCACTGCATAGAAACCGATGTGCCCTCGCTTCATTATCTGCGGTAAGTTGTCCACCTGCCATATTAGAATGTTGCTAGAGAATGCGAAATTGATTGACCCTTACAAAAAACTGTCAACATAAATTTCAACCCTTTTCTTTGCTGTCGATGGACATGAATATAATAAAACAAACTCATCGAGGTTATACATGTTTTTTTTTTCAGTGTAGACGTGAAAGTTGTGTAGCCAGTTTCAGACACATAGAGGCGCCGAATTGCTCTGGAGGAGTAAATAAAGCTGGCCTTCTATTTAAAACTGTCTATCCTAGGAGTAGATTCGGCGTTTTGGAGATGCAGCGGTTTTTGCTGAGTCTATTTGCTCTGGATGTGTCAAATGAAAAAGCAACAACAACGCATTGGTCTCGGCGATGACACGATCCAAGATAGAGCTGCCTGTAGAAATATGCTGAGATTTTACCGCCAAAACGGGCGATGTGCCTACACCGCAGGTCGAGCAACGCGAAACCATGGAGCGGTATGAAGAACGAGGCAAGAAAGAAGAATGATAATTTTTAGACTTGGCCTTGATTTGGCAAATATTATTTCCAGAAAAGACCACATAAAGTAATATAATTTGACAACGTTTTCTTCGCCATAATCACTAGATTCGTAAAGCAGTAGTTTCTATATTTCGTTTGGCTGTTGAAAAAAAAACAGATGTCGTGAGGTAGAAGGTTTTCACATTTATGAACGCTATATACCGCAAATTATTTAACCTTTCAGATCACAAAATTTTTAATTTACCCCATTACAAATTCGATAAGCTCACCACAATTGAGTGCAAGTGCGAAAACATTCTTACACTATTCATTTTCGCGACTCTAACTCTAAATGTTTCAAATGTAATAAAAAAAGGCATAGTGCGTTTTGTTCCGTTTCAGACCATAGGCAAATATATTTGCCTAACTTATGAGGCCTGTATGAGTTCACAGAACTCCCATAAACTTGGAATGTTGCAATTTTACAAAGAGAAGGGATACCCCATATGCACTATTTGAGCCTCATCAATTTTTTTGCTTTTACCGTTACTTTACAGCTCCTTGAACAGTGACTACTTTTTACTTAACTTTGGGGGCCCCTGGGGGCCAAAGCGGGTCAGATAGGAAATTATACCCATAATAATGTTGTTGCCCCAACTCTCATTTATGAGTTTCTTTCAGTGTATTTTGTTATATTTTTTTCGTGAACAATTTTAAATGTCAAAAACCTCCGGGCAAACATATTTGCCGGGAGTCGTTAAAGGGTTAAAGGAACCCTAAATGTCAATGTCCTCATTGATAAAACATTATCAACATGTGAAGTACAACTGTATGTTTTAACACACAACGCTTATAACAAGGAAGGGCGTAGTGTAGCCCGGATATCTTTTATAAGGGGCAAGCCCAAAATTTGTTCAACACATGAGCCCGGAATTTTCTTAAAAGTGTAGGGGTAGGTGTAATTCAAATCTACGATAAAAAATAAGATTTCCCATCACTTTAAATTGGCGGTTCCATTTTGTCAGAGAAGATGTTAGAAATTTTAATACCTGACAATCCAAGAACCTGAGACAGGAATCATGTACGTAGTTGCTAATTTGAATTACGGAAATTTTTGCACCGTGCTATGAGCCTGAATTAAGATCGAGAGTGAAATTTTTCGCCCAGGAATTTTATCAATAAAAATGGATACATACTTACTGTCGTGGAATATGTCACAAACGGTGGGGAATTCCTCCATAAGCTACAATCCGAATCCGGTGCCATAATTCTCCTCGCTCATTTTATGTATTATTTTTCGATTCCCCGGTCATTGAAATAACCGGGGGATCGGAAAAAATACATAAAATGGCCGAGAAAAATTATGAAACTGTTTTCGGATTGTAGCTTATGGAATTCCCCAGCATTCCCCACATATTCCGCGACAGTAAGAATACATTTTCATTGAAAAAACAGCAGCGGCGAAAAATTTCACTCTCGAGGTCAGTACTAGGCTTTATGGACAATTTTCGATTAGAAAAGAGAAAAGTGCGATTTTGACCTTGACAGATGTAGCCAAGTAGCTCCACATGTATGTTTAATTTCAGAACAATCGACCAAAGAGTTCCCGAGTTATCGAAAATGAACGATTGCCAAATGAAAGTGCGATTATCTTGCTAAAAGCACCTTTAAAACAGACAAGACTCATCACAGGCCTCACCGAGGAGGGATTTAGATTTCTTTGTGTGGCAGCTTGCGAATGTTGTACATTTTGGTGTACCGTACAGCAAAATGCTGTACGTCTGGTCAGCTTAGGTTAAGTGCGGCTCGCAATTTAGCTCAATCAGTGCTGCTCTTCACTACAACTACTGTTCAGTATCGATTTGTTTTTCACCCAAATATAAGGCATATTTTCACTTATGCTTGTTCCTGATGGACCTGTCTGCAAAAATAACAAATTGTTCCCAAAAACAAAACAGTTTTCTAGGAGAAACGCATGAGGAGCAAGAATGGGTGAGGTTACGAAACTAACCACTTGTGTATGTTCCGCAAATGCAAGGAGTTGCACTTCCTGGTTATCAGGATTCACACTATTGATAGAGCGCCGGTCGTCCCGCGCGAATTGTAGAGGCACTGTCTCCAGGGCCGAATTTAAACTCTATGGCGCACCTGGGCAGTAGCCAAACTCCCGCCCTTCGACACTGACTAAGCTTGAAAGTAGTAGAAGTCTCATACACATGGAAGGCATAACATTTGCCGGAGGAGATGATTATAAATTTTTTTTTAAATATGCGTTTACAAATGTGTATATGTGTCTAAATACCTTTTCAATTTCTAAGATTGTTTTGGAAAGCATTAACGAATAACCTCAACAAATAAAATAAACTATTGGCATCATATTTGACGGGAAAACATCATATCGAAA
Source organism: Microchrysa polita (assembly GCA_949715475.1). Lineage (NCBI taxonomy): Eukaryota > Metazoa > Arthropoda > Insecta > Diptera > Stratiomyidae > Microchrysa > Microchrysa polita. The sequence continues at coordinate 83,459,444 of OX454418.1, read as the reverse complement.
AAAGTGTTTCCTGTTCTATTTTTCGTTGTCTATTACAATTTCAACAAATCAATTTCAAATCCGGCCCTGGTTGTCTCTTTCACTAAATTGTTGGATCGTGGCTCGAATCCCACTCAATAACCATGTTTTTCTTCAGTTAAAAAAAAAACAAAATTTAGAATCGCTACTATCGCATGAAACCATTATCGGGGAAAGAGAATCTTAAAAAAATCTTGTTTATACAGTTTATTCGCAGCTTCACGAAGTCTTAGTGACAGCGTAAGATGTTAAAGGTATTGGCTGGCTCCTGTGGCAAGGATAAACAAATTTACTAGCCACATGCACAACATTTGGTTGAATAGCGGCTGATTGTGATTATGATTATGTAGCACCAGTATGATAGCATGCTGTATGTAATAAAAACTGGAAAAATATTCATGTTTGTCAGAATGCTGCTTTACGCCCCGCTACTGGGTGCCTATTGTTGTCTTCCCAGGATCATTTGCATCAAGAAAAGAAAAAAGACGATGAAAATTGTTAGTTGCTACCGAAAGGATCATCTAATCAACCATACCATGGATCAAGATCATTTAGATTAGATTAGATTAAATGGGGGCATCGGCATATTTGCCATAAGCACTGCGACCGGTGGTCTATTGTGCCATTGCCCACGCTACAGGTTAGATAAATTTATCTAACCGACATCTGTCGATAAATCGATTAATTTGTCCCATGCTAAGGGAGGCGATGTCCTCTGTGAGAGGGAAAGTTATGCCAAAGCATTCCTCTCGTCTCATCGCCAGTCTTTCACACTCGCAAAGTATGTGAGTGGATGTTTCGTCATCGGCGTCGCAGAAACGGCAGGTCGCGTCTGCGACTAAGCGCATGGTTCTTAGATGCCCGTTCAGACGGAAGTGGTCTGTAAGGAGGCCACTTATGATTCTGACCCTGTTCCTGCTGAGCTTAACTAAGGTCGCTAAGAAAAGCTTCGACTGCCTTAGTCCTGGAAGGGCCTCCCAGCATACGGTGGCTGTCGTCTTCTCCCACTCAGTGATTTCGTTTCTGCATAGACAGAGTGGTATACCGCAGAAGGGTTCCGGGCCGCAGAGGCTACCCTAGCGAGTTTGTCCGCGAGCTCATTCCAATAGCTCCAGTGATAATTAGACAGGCAAGCCTCTGGGCCTTACCTAGATCCGACTTACCAGTGCTAGTTGAAGCCCTTTTCCACCACACCACCGCTCCATACTCCACTATAGGTATAACAACTGTCTTGTAAATCCACAGAATTAAATGTGGTTTAATTCCCCAGGTCTTACCTACATAACCTCTGCAGGTACATAGTGCCTTGATCGCCTTCTCCGTGACCGATTTCAGGTGGTCATCCCAGAGTAATTTGCTATCAAGAGTGACTCCTAAATATTTGACTTGGTTTGCCATTTTAATTTGGGAGTTGTACATAGTAGGACAACTCAGGGTTCTTGTTGTCCTGCTCCTACTGAAAGGAACCACCGTGGTCTTGGACGGGTTGACCCGTAGACCACTCTCCGTGCACCAATCTTGAACTATTCGCAGGGCGGTGTGGAGCACATGGGGTAGGACTTCCTCAAATTTGCCCTTAACCATGATAACCAGATCGTCTGCGTATCCTTGGGTGGAGAACCTCTCTAAGGTTAGTCTCCACAACAGTCCATCAACAACTAAACACCACAGAAGGGGGGACAGTACCCCTCCTTGTGGGCAGCCACGAGTGGCTAAGGCGGAGAGGGTGGACCCTCCGATGCTGGTATAAATGTTCCTCGATGAAAGCATGCGTTGCACCCAGGTAATCATTGTCACGTCTGCCCTTTTGTTCTTAGCGCCGTACCGATGGACTCGAAGGACGTATTGTCGAAGGCCCCTTCTATATCCAGGAATGCACAAAGTGCCATCACCTTTTTTGATATGGCCACTTCGATTTCGTCCACTAGGGTGTGAAGTGCAGATTCAGTCGATCTGCCTGGTTGGTAGGCAAATTGTCTGGGGTGCAGCGCACTCGACTCAAGATCATGATATGCCATTGCCATTACAGCGATCTACACCAGTGAAATATAACGATCTATTCATATATTAAAAATCAATCAGGTTCTCTCGAATCTTCCCCCGTCAATTTGAGAATTTTCGGGTCCCGCGAGCCACCAGGACGACGTTCGACCAACTAAAGTCGGGTTATTGTTCGCGCCTGAACTCTTATCTGTCTCGATTAGACCCGGACATTCAAAACATCTAACTGTGCCATTGGAAGAAAAAGGTTTTCCCATATTTTTGGCAATTAGGAGCTGATTATGACATATGTTTTTAGAACAAAGGAAAGATTTGGGGAAATGCTGTAGTTTATTTATTGGATAAATTCGATGTCGATTTTCGGAAAAACAACCGCGAGATTCGCATTCGCATAACGACTAGATGTCGGCTGGATAAATGCATCGATCTGAGGATTTTATCCAAAAATATGAATATTCCCGTACCCACTACGGAAAACTTATCAGTGCACCATGGCACGATTTTGCATGTGTTACTGTATGCTTTTAATTTCTTTTTACTGCATGAATCTGGGCTCTAGTTATAACCAATAAAATAGCGGCTTTAGTTTTTACTTCTAATTCGGGCGTAATATTTAAACTAACATCAGAAAGTCCCTAACGACATAGGAAATGCAATAGGAAGGATGTAGCAATTCGTATTAAACACAAATTAATCAGGATTAATTATTTTTTCCCAATATTAAAACAGTTAAAATTGTGAAAACGGATAAAATTAATGATGAACCTGATATTAGGATGCACAAAGTGATGTGAATTCAATTAAAACCATGATAAAAGTAATTAACAAAGAAGGGTGTCAATAAATTAAAATTCGGGGTCTAGGCATGCACTACTGGGGAATCTAACAATTCTGCATTATAATTAGATAACGGTAATACTGATTATTGCACAAAAAGCGTCTTTTGAAGCACACAAAAAACACTTAATCTCACACATCTATTCTAATCCCATATAATAACAACACTAGCAGATCGCCTATGTATTTGCCTATTGTCATCACACTCATTTTACTTGCATCAATCTTCCAACCTAATTCAACAATTTTGATATTTTACTCTCGACTTTTTTCTTTTGTTTCAGAATCAAACTGCCATTGGAACTCGCAACTGACTGACTGATTTTAAACTAACGTATGTATCTTTCATCTATGAGTGCGTGACTTTTATATCAATACACTTGGATCCGCCCCACTAAATTGAATAGCTAACTTACCTCCTATATGTCTCTGCACAATCTTCCGAATCATCAACTGACTTAAGTAACTGATCGGCAGCATCCTGTAAGCTTACAACACGCGGCTCGCATCTTTCTAGCTCGGCGCGTAATTCCTTAAACTTACGGAATTTCATATCCAGCGATTCCCTCGGTTCGGTCAGATCCAAAGGTTCCGCTAGTTTGATACTTTGTTCAGTCTTTTGCAACCAGGCGACTAGTTCGTCGATAATCTCGTGGAATTCACTGTTGCCCATAAGGGCGGTCTGCAATACGCTCTGTCGTCGTGCGGCATTTATGCAGACGGTATTCCATCGATTGTTATCCGATTCGAGACGATCGCGCAATTCTTTGGCCTTTTCCGTGTCCAGTGTGTGCGTGGTAAGATGCTCGCCGATAACATTCAACGATGTCACAATGCTCTTGTGACTTTCCAAGTCCAAGAGGAATTCACGATGATCCTGAATGGTGTCCTCTAATTGTTCAATGTTGTTCGGAGGCGATACATGGGATTGTTGGATACCCTCGGCGAATTGTAGCCATTGCTCCAATCGCCATAAGTCGTTGTCGATTTGATGCCAATTGCGTTGTGTGCAAAGCGGACAAGTGAGACCGCCAGTTGAGCTGAAATATTCATAAGACCATACAAAGTCTGAAAATATGTATTGACAAAAAGTAATTACCTGCTACTTTGATTTTTTTGCTGTTTCGTCTTCCATTGCGTTTGCAATGTCGCGAAGAGCAATGTCAGCTCGACAATTGTCTCCGAGTAGGCTTCCTCCGTTGTGCAGCTGCACTCCTGAATGAGCAACGAACTCAAATGCTTGATAAGATCTATCGACGACTGGCCGGCTCCGAGCGCCTTCGAAATGCGAGTTGAAGTCGGTTTGTTTTCGTCCTTGATCAAAATTTGCAATTTGTTCAGATTTGCACGACACTCGTCCAGTGCACTCTTCAATTCCATCGTGTAGGCATCCTTGGCCGTGATCATTTGCGGCAACGTATTCACCTGAGTGGCCGAAACATTTTGTATGTGGAGCGTGTTCACTTGAACGCTCTCGTCAATTTGTACACGGCTTGCGACCATTCGTGATTTTATGTCTTTCCACAAGTTGTGATACTCCGTAATCATGGTGGCGATTTCTTCCTTATTTTTGGCTTTCTGTTTCAATTCAGCGCCAAGCTTATCAGTCTTTTCAATGATTTGTTCGACACCCATGAGCTCTTTTTGTAGCTGCTCTAATGTGTGCATATGATCCGATGGACTAGCGTCAGGTACCGAGAGATGTTGCAATTGGGTGAGTTTTGCATCGATTTGTGTGAGAGTGAAGATAATTTTACCGCGATTATTTACAAATTCCAGATAAATTCGCATGTCCCGACTGAGAATTTCCATGATATTATACGACCGAGTTGTTAATTTCTGCCAGCGACTCACAAGTTGTTTGGCTGGTGCTATCAAGGTTTCAGTATTTTCACGATCTACAAATGTTGTTGTAGCCAATTTGACGAAAGATTGCCGCAATTCACTGAATACAGGCTCCTTCGAGTCAATTTCGCCAATTAATTTTTCCACAAGTTCGATTTGTTTTTGCACATCGTCCTTGGCCAGTTTTTGTGAATTAGCTTCAAAAGATTCAATTGCCGCTTCTTGCTGCGACACCCAGTCGGTATTCTCTGCGACAGTTGTTTTGATTTGCTGCAGTATGGCCCAGAGAAGAGCGATGTTCTTCTTCCTGTCGACAGATGTGCTGCACACACGTTTCCACCGTTTCTCCAAATTGGCAACAGCATTTTTGATGTTGGACATGTTCACATTAGTCTTATTCGCATCTTCGTCGTTGAGTAGCATGTCGCACAGATTCAGAACTTCTCCGATGTCTGTGCTCTGCTGTTCGATAGATTTCTGAATAGATTCGTGCGATTCCTGGACTTTTTTCAGCGCTGGCGGATCCAGTGATTCAAATACAAATGGTTTGGAAAGTTCAATTTCCATTTCGAAAAGCCATTGTCGTATCAATGCAATTCGCTCTTCCAACTTGAAGATAGTGCTACGCACTTCCTCCACTTTGGTCGAACGTTGGCTGTACATGTACTTGAGCCGTTCCCAGCGTTCAATCAGAAGCATCAACTGAGTTTGAATTGTCTCGCGTGCTGCTTGCGACGAATCGCCGGACAGATGTGAAAGCAATTCTCTTCCGGTTACTAAAAGCCACTCCCGTTCCTTCTCACGCAAAGAGATCTCCAGTTGCGTGTCGCGTTCCAAACGACGAATCATTTCCTCGGGATTTTTATACAAACCGGCGTCAGCTTCGCCAACGGATTTGTTTTCTAAATCCTCAATCCATTTGGTGATGTTCGCGTAACGCGTGGCGAATGCGGTCTGCAGTGACAAGCGTTCCTCAATGGCATTTATGAGTATGGTCAATTGGACGTCAACGTCGGTCTGTTGTTGCCACAGCACCCAGTGCGAATGTCTCAGTGATTTCATGTCATGAGGGCTGAGACACTCCTTCAACTCTTCTTGAATGAGAGTCAAATTTTCCAACTTGCCAAGTACAGCCTTCAGTTTAACCTTTTCACTGCGCAACGACACCAGCGTGTTTTTCAATGCGTTCACATCACTTGGCATTGAATTGTTGATATTTTCAATGAGCGTTTGAAGTTGTTTGATTTGCAATCGAAGGGCTCCAATTTCGAGTTCGTAGCTCTTGAGGAGCTGCGAGATTCGAATGAAATATTTATGCCAGCTTTCGATGGCAGCCTTAAGATTGGTAATTCGTTGCAGGATCGAGCTATATTCCATACGTGTAGATGTGGCAAATGCGTCATCTTTTCCCTTCAGCAAATTGTCTTGTTGGCTGTGAAGCGCTTTAGCCAATTCTTCACCGGTGGGAATAGCGTTCAGCAACTTCTGAATCCTTTCTACAATCATTGGAATACGTTTTGCTTGCACGTAGTGGAATTCGATTTTGGATCGTTGTTGCTCCTGTTCTTTGATCCATTGCACAAGAGCGGCTTTGTCCTTTCGATACAGTTTCCATGCTTTGATTCGTGCATAGATATCCTCTTTGCGTTTTATCACAGTCTTCAGGATCTCATTGTGATGATCCTCTAAGGTTTTGTACTGATCAAGTAACGTGTCGTCCGTTTGTTTCTCGCAAACCATTTGAATGTGCATGGCTAGAAGCGATCGATGACTGTTGAGTAGATTTTCATGAACATCACAAACTTGATGGTGTTCTTTGAGTTCAATGTAATCGTGTGGAATTTCACCGCTTACGTAGAGCTCGACATATTCAAGGTACTGCTTCAAAAGCTCTAGGACTCGTTTATCCTGATTATAGGGCAATTCGGACGATAGTTTCTGATATTCTTCGAAAGTCTCGCGATAGATGGTTTGCCATAAATCCAAAATAGGATTGATGTCGAGAGTCTCTGAAGATAAACTGCGTTCGCGAAGATCTTTCAAATTTTCCTCAGTCTTCGAGAGGGCGAATAGTTGATCACGAAGCTCGACAAGTTGCTGTTCGTTACTTGCATCCTTAGGCTTGGGACTGTGGATATCCTGTGAAAAAAATTGAGAAAAAAAATATTGAGAAACGGTTAGAAGGAGATAGGAGTGGGTAGGCTCATACCTTTTGAACGTTTGTCAAATATGTTTGCGTCTTGGCGATTTCCTCAGTGCACTCGTTGACGTCTTTCACCTTATTTTCGGCATCTTCTTTCAAAACAAGCGTACCGTCCTGAATGTTTTTCAGCCGCTTACCAAATAGATCGATTTCATCAGTCAGTACACTGGCACCTTCCAGGCCTACCATTGAAGCAATCTGCGTAGCAAGCTCTCTCAACTTTTGCAGTTGGTCATTGTGAGCGGCCAGATCGATTTCGCGTGCCTGCACTTGGCACAGAGCCTCCAAGGGCCGATTCAGTTCGTCAATCGATTCAATTTGATGCTCAGACCAATTTCGAATTACTTCTGAAGCTTCACGATATTGCTCCCATAGGTGCACGGCTCGTTGATATTTCGTGCAAAGAGCCGACAAATTGTCAAACGTTTCATTCCATGCGGTGAGAGTTTCACTAACCAATGTTTCGATTTGCTCGGCCACTTGCGCTTCGCACGTTTCAATGAGAGGCTTCGACAGCGACTTGAGCTCCTCAAGAAGCGAGGCACTTTCCTCTAAACCTCCAGACAAGCCCTGTGAGTAAAAACGTTAGTGATTTATTCACAAAAGTGATTCTTTGAAAATACTAACCTTCAATCGCTCTGTAGCTTTCCGCAAACGTTCATAGTCAACGTTTCCGTGAATTTGCAAAACCTCCATCATGAAATCCGTTTCGCGCACAGATTGTTGCACCAGCTCAAGTTGTCTATTGAAATTGTTCCACAGCTCGAGACGATGTTTTAGCAGTTCGGAAATATTTCCACATCGAGATTCCAACACGGCATAGTCGTCTTGTAGTAGAGAAATGTCGCGTTCGAGTTTAACGGGCGAAACCGACACACGCAGTCGCAACGGCAGTGTGTGCAGAAGTTGACGCAGACGCATGATTTCTTGCCACTGGCCACCCAATGCACTTCGAACTTCCTCGCAATCGCTCAATGCCTTTTCAATTGCAATGTACTCCGATTTTTCGGCACCCTCGCATTCGTCCAGAAGAACCGACATATTATTTTGGCTGCTACGAATGCTTGAAACGCCCTCGTTGATTGCCTTCAGACGATCCTTTAGAACAGTTGCAACCTCGGTTTCCTCCGCAATTGCCGATGACACTTTATGCGAGAGTCCAAAAAGTTTTCCTACCTTTTCTGTCGGAGCCGATGGATGAAGTCCCACACGTCCAAGTTCATTGGTTATGATGCAAGCACGGTCGCTCAGTACTTGCATGCGTTCTAGATACAGATCCAGTTCTTCTTCATTTTTGATGATGCCCTTGACACTGTTTATGGCCAAATGGACCTCCTCTAATTCGCGTTCTAAAAGGTCCAGTTTTTCATCAATCGGGACATCCTGTGACGAAATGCTGTTCACGATCGAATTCTGGATCCGATCAATTGCATCTGCCAACGAACTCCATCGATTCTCCAGTTGTCCATGGAATTGTCTCTGCAGAACTTCATCTGCCAGCGCAATAACTTGCAATGATTTTTCAAAGTTTTTACCAGCTTCCAGTCGCATGTTGTTATGCACCTCGAATTGTGCCTTAATCTCCCAGAATTGTCGAAGATCTCCAATTGGCTGTTTGCCGGGTGTCAAGTTGATGTTACTCAACTCGTGCTCGGCATTTCTGATCCAGGTCTCCAAACGTTCGACTGTCATCTCATATCGAGTCCATGTTTCGCGGAAGACTAGCACACGACGCAAATATAGTGAGACTTCCTCACGTAGTTTGAGCAGAATTATGATGGCTTCGTTGTTCTCTTCGACCAACGCAGGAGCGCTAACCAAATCTTGAAGCTTATGCGACATACTGGAGATTCGCATCATATTTGTGTGGTGATTTGCAATGTCCGAACTTAACGATTGATAGAGAGCGGCATATCGATCATAATCAGCCGAAGTTACAGCGGATAAGTCGGGAACGCGTTGTTGTGCAACCTGCAACCATTGACGCTCATCTTTCATAGCTTTCTCGATGACCGCCCATCTAGAGGCTGCTAGTGATAACTTCTGCGCGCGATCGGCGGCTTTCTCTAGAATCATGGTTGCACGATTGTACAGATCCGTATGCAGTTCGGCGTGCTTCTCTTTTGTCTCTTCATCAATATTGCTTTCAAGCGACTCAAGGATACCGCGGCAATGATTCAAATTTACGAAGAACTTTCGATGTGTTTGCAGTTCTTCGTGGAGTTGTTCGAGCGATGCATTATTCACGGTACCGTCTACTAGACGATCTGCTATCAAAATTATCTTAGCAAATTCTTTCAAAGTCTGTTCATAGTCTTCGGCCAGCTGTTGTAGCTGCAGAACGCGATCCCGCTCCAGAGCAATATTCTTCTCGATATTTTGGCAATTTTCATATGCCGAATAGATGGACTCGGGAATCTTTTTGCCAGGGAAATCACGAACAAAACTTCTGGTGGTATTCAGCAATTTCGAGAGTTTTTCTTTCTCTTGCTGGTTCTGGGCTTCCAATTCGTTCAGTGTAGCCAGCTTGTTCTCCAGTGAAGTGTCTTGAGATATGAGCGTGTAGTAGCGCTCTTGAAGCTCAATGAGATATATCTTGGTGGTTTCAATCAAGATTATGTATTCATTCCACCGTTGCAAATCGCCCTTATCTTGCTCCTTACTTTCTTTGGTTGTATCCTCGATGTCCTTGAACTGTTCAGTCAGGCTGCTGATACAACTGGCGATAGATTGTCGCATGGTTGGATCTCCCAGACCTTCCGAACGTTGCAAGTCGCTTTGGAGCATGCCAATGTTTGCCTTGATTTCCTGTAGTTCGTCATTCAATTTCTCATATTCGACCATCTTCTGTTCGCTAGGGCCATCGCTGGACTGTTGTCGAATCACATACAACCGATACTCGATTGTTTCTAGCCAAATGGAGACTTCTTCTATTATAATTTTCACAGTTCTTTCAATTACAACTGGGTTTCGAGAAGCGATTGCCTGCTCCAAATCATTTTGGGCAGTCTGAATCGTTTGAATTCGATTCTCTACCGGTTGCTCTCGAATATGTTCTCCCAAAGTGGCAATGTGTAAGACGCTGCTAAGACGTTTTGGCTTATTGATATTCTGCAAGTACCAGCTACGTTTGTTGATGATGTCAATCGTTCTGTTCCAAGCAGGCTGTATCAGTTTCGTGGCTGTAGAAATTTCACTTACGCCCGGTGCTATGCTAGCTGCACTCATCCAAACATTTCCAGATGTACTAGGAATGGCAATTGCATCTGACGGCGTTTCTACGGGCGATAAAACTTCTTCAATGAGCACTGGCGATTTAGGTCTACGAATGCTCATTATAGTCTTCGTTGTTTGAGATTCACGCGGATAGTCACCAAGATGTGGATGAACAATCACCTTTTCAATAGCTTCAACTACGACAGGTCTGTTATCTGCCGGCAAAGGTTTCTTTGCATCTGGCGTCGTCGTTTGCTTTGATTCAATGTCCATAGCTAGTTGCGTGGCGATGTTGGGATCAATTTCCAGCTGAATATTTACTTCGGGAATTTTCCTTCCAGCCACTTGATCTTGTACTTCAGCCTTGGGCACTTCGACGATTTTCGAAAACTCGTAGAGTACTTCTTTCGATGGAGGCGGCATTGTTATGGTTCCCTCAACTTCAATATCATACGATTCGGTTGAAAGTGGCTCCGTCGAGTCGGTTTCAATAATCGTTGGTTCATCAGAGACAGCCTGAACATCCTTGTCTTCAGTCGGAACAGCTTCGGTCGTGGTATCGCGATCTACTTTCTCCACTTGGCTTACGCTTCCTTCAATTCTGGTCACCGCAGATAGTAAAATGTTATCTACAACCGGACCGACAACATCAGCAATGGTGATATCCAAACCAGGAGACGTTTGTAGATCTTGATCCTTAGTTTCTATGATCACGGTTTGACTAGAAATTTCTTCCGTTTCGGGTGTTTCTTGGACGCCTTGTTCTGCACTTGGTACGACAAATTCGTCAGTTTGGACTTCAGTTGTTTCCGTCTGTATTTCGCCTACGATTTGTGGAGTAGACGGAGGCGTCCTCTCACGGGGTGTTGTTTGTGTCTCTATCTCAGTCACTTCCAATTCAGTTTGTGATTGCTCATGTTCGACGGATGGAATATCGACACTGGTTTGAAGTGAGATTGATGCAACTTCTGGTTTGGACTCTTCAACCGGTGCACGTGTTGGAACTTCCTCAGCGCGCGGCGATGTTTGTTGTTCCGCATCACGAAGATCTGGTTTTGTAGGTTCTTCTACGGTTGGTTGCACTTCTGCAACCATGGGAATTTCCAATGATTCTGACGATTCTGATACTTCAACTTCTTCGACAACATCCGGCACAATTGATTTTTCTGGTTCGTATTGATAGAGGTTCAAATCAAATGAATAACCAATATTTTTATCAGTTGGCCAGATAGTTTTGTTGGGCTCCGAATCTCCATCCCATTGTGCTTGATCTTTGATATCCATTGTATCGGTTTCGCTTAAACGGACTTTTGGAAGCTCTATCTCATATCCAAGTGGCCAAATCTCATCGATATTTTCTGTTTCTACATCTGTAACGTGAGGTTCATCAATACTAGCAATACTAGACTCAGAAGAAACTTCTACTGGTGGTGCATCATTCAATTCTACTCGTGCATGAGAATCAAATACCTGCAACGGTTCTACTTCAAGTGTAATGTCTTTAGGTTCTTCTTGTGATATTTCAGTGTGTTGTTGGATTTCGATAGTTTCTGTGGAAACTATTGAAGGTTGGGAAATTGGTTGTGAGTCATCGTCTGCGGACACTGTTTCAGTGACCTCAGGTTGTGGAGTAGCGTCTTTCTCAGCAATCGGTGTCTCCAAATGAGCATTGACGTCTCTTTCGGATCTTTCAATAATCGAAACAACAGATTCTTGAGGTTTGTCTTCTTTCGGAAGAACGTCCTCGTCAGGCAAATCGACTGGTTGTTCAGACACAATCGGTGCTGTTTCAGTTATAATATTGGGCTGGACAATGGGAGTTGGCAGGCCGCCTGATGTTACTGGTTCTTGGTCGATAGGCTCTTCTACGATAACGGTATTTTCGAATCTCTGAGGCTGCGATGTTTCCTCTTCAACAAATGTTTCATCGGGCTCTTCAATTACCTCCTCGGTAACATGCTCTTTGCCATCGATGATAACAATATGTTTTATGATTCGACGTTTCTTACGAATTACCTTTCGCACCACATGCTGTGTCACAGTCTGGATGTTTGTTTGAATATTCAACTGACCGGGTTGTTGCTGGAATATTTGCTGTTCAGTATCTGGATTAATTTCGAATCGCTGAACAGGCCCGGCAATATTTTCTTCAACGGTTTTAATTACGACTGGCTCAGCACCATCAACGACCGAGTGTTGCTGGATGCGTTGTAAATGCTGTTGGCTAGTTACAATCACTTTCTTAACAATCACTCTACGTGTACCGTCAGCATCAATGACGACTTCAGTGAACGCTTTGTTGGGCTCAACAAAGGTGGTTTCCACTGATGACGGCGTTTGCTTCAAAATGATCTCTGAAGTTTCCACTGTCTCGCCAGGAATTGAAGTTCTTGCTTCCGAGACGAAGGATGTCGGGTCTGGTGCAGTACTAATCTCGATAGTTTCTCTGTCACCGTCAATAGTTTGTAATATGGTAACACTCTCAACAGATTGTTCGGGACTGGTTTGCGAGGATGTTTCGATAGTCTGAGCTACAATTTGTTCAGCTGGTCTGATGGCCTGCGATTCGGTGGGCTCAATCATCTTGACTTTCTCTCTGATCATAATTTCCTCTACAGCCGGTTTCTTTTTGAGTTCTTCAAGTTCAGTAATTCGTACAGTGATAAATGTGATTCGTTCAGTAATTATGATAAGATATTTACGAAGCACGATGATAGTCTCTTCGATTTGCTTCAGCATAGCTTCACTGATCTCTCGCATTTCTTCTTGTTGACTTTGTTCGCGTATCTTGTCAGCGATATTTTCAAGTGTACTGATTTTTTCTTGCACATTTCGGGCGAATTGCGCATATTTTTCTTTCTCCCGCTTCAAGTCATCATCTGTGTTATCCGGTTTGATATCATCCTTTAGCTCCTCAACAATCGACTTTGTCCAGTCTTCGGTTGCTGTCAATTGTTCTTGATAGCTGGTTATAGTGGCGCGTTTCTGTTGTTGATCACCCAATGATTTCTGGAAGGAGAATTATAGGCGAAATTGATGTTGAAAACCCATATTTCAATGGCTTTTAAGATACGCTTACCTGTACCATTGCTAGGCCTTCACGAGTACGAAGAATCAAAATTTTAATACGTTCTTCGATACGGATTACAATTCGCTGTAATTCAGAGTTTTCTGGCAGCTTTTCACTTGCCGCGCGTAATCGATCCGCTTCGGCTTGATGACCCTCGAGATTCGCCAAAACCAACTGAAATAAAAAATGGACAATGCGTTCATAAACCATGTATAATCTTCCCCATGTTGCTGAAGAATTACTATATATATTTGCAAATATGAATTTTATTCATATTAAGTACAATTTGCATAGGTACATAATATCGAATTTCTATTTTCATGTTACTAATTTAAATATTTTTGTTTACAGGAGAGAAACAACTTGAAATTCAACTCGTTTTCTATTAATCAAAATTCGAAAATAATCTACAAATAGGAGCTGCAACTACTACACATCTGAAGGATATCAAAATCAAATGCAGAATATGTACATACATACTAAAGAATAGAATTGGCATGATGTTTCTCTTTTTATGTGTGTATATATACAAAGGATTTTTACATTATTCTTTTTACATATGCATATGTAGTTCATTCAAAAAAGGCATTGTAAAATGCATTGAACGTGCTTACGATTTTTACGTAGATAAACGTTAAAATTCCCAGAACCTGGCTGGTAAGCTAAGGGAAGATATGGCGTTTAGATTCTCATTAATTCTTCTTTTGATTTGACAATCCAAAAAGTGATACAAAACGTTCCTGGCAGTTGGAAAAAAATGGTCTTACGGTGATGCTAAATTGATTGATGAATGCTAAATTAAATTCTGGAGAAGACCTCGCAGATATTCGCTAAGCAATGGACAAGAGAAGATGAATCATTCTCATCATCAATATCAATATCAGAGACGGTGTAGCAGATCGTGCAATACTCTCGAGGTATGATTGTTAAAGAAAAAAACTACACTACTGTTGATGAACATAATTTACAACGAAGTTTAACAAAGCCAATATAACCATCAACTTGTAGTGGGACAAAGTTAACCTACAGCTGGCTAAGAAAAAAAAAATGGTGTCGACCTAATCGGCAAACGGAGAAAAAAGAGTGTCGTGAAGGTCAAAATTGGCAAGTATGTACATACTGTCATCACTTCGAAGCAGCCCTGGGTCTAAGGGCGGCCTATAGCCCCGGGCACCGCGATTTGAGGGCCCCAATCGAACAATTTTTTTTATTTATTCTAATTAATTCTAGCTTCAGCGCTTTCGTCACGCCAGGCTGAATCCCAAATCTCAGTGGCGGTCCTCAATGGTGATCGTGTGCTAATTCATACAAATTTAAACTGGTTACCGATAAGTGAAAATACTATCACTTATCTCTTGATTACCCTAATTCCTAGTGGAGCATGGTGTGTTGGCGACTACCGTGTGTAGTTGTCAACGTTACAAAGACAACTGACGCTGTGGCTGTTCGTAGAGCAGGATTCTGACAAACATTAATTTTACTCCAGTTTGTGTCACATAAACTATTCTACTAAACCGAAGCAGCAACATCTCTTGCTGCTTGACCCACCGCTTTATAAGTGGCTAGCATGGTTTCTTTGTCTTTACACCAGGTGCTACCGGCCAGTGCTTTAAGAATTTTGTTCGTACTGCGTATCTTTTTGCATACAGCTGAAGCGTGATGAGCTTAAGTCATCATATTCTCCAGGTGAAGCCCGAGAATTTTAAGATTAGCTGCAGTAGAAACAAATTTATTGCCAATACATATTATCCACCGACCACCGACAATCTACTAACCAGGTGGTGACAAATGTCGCAGAAGATTTTGACGCTAAGATGCCATATAGTTAAATGGATCGCAAGATACCTTGCCGGACGTCAATCCAGCACAGAGTTTCTTCTTCTTCTCAGTACCGTATAGCCCCATGTCGGGCCATGATGCGTTAACTCAGCCGTTTATAGGCAATTTCGAGTCAACGTTACATTGCATATCATTTCGGAGTGTATATAATGTTGCAAGCGGACCTCTAGATTACTAGCATCGTAGAGTGCGACTCAACCAAGTGACCGACAGAGCGGGGCACAGAGTTTAGAAATGGGAAATCTAAACTAAGAAGGATCAAACAAGGAGTACCACAAGGTGGAGTCCTTTCCCCCACCTTGTTCAACCTATACATGTCAGGGCTTCCCACCCCACCTGAAGGAATCGACATAATATCCTACGCTGACGACTGCACCATCATGATATCCGGCAACGATATTTCCGACATGTGCGACCTTATAAATGGTTACTTGGAAGAGCTCAACATATTCTTCAATAACAAGAACCTGAAGCTATCAGCGTCCAAATCCTCGGCCACCCTTTTTACAACCAGGAGTTCAACCTACGGCTAGACATAAAAGTGACACCGAAGTCCCAACTGTCCGTCACCCCAAAATCCTCGGTGTCACAATCGACAATCATGGCATCTTCAACATCCATGCTAACAACATCTGTGACAAAATGAAGGGCAGAAACAAAATCCTAAAATCCCTTGCTGACAGCAAATGGGGAATAGAATAGACGTTACTTACCACATATAAAGCCGTCGGTCGTTCTGTGGTACACTATGCAGCACCGATATGGACAAATAATCTAAGCGACACTCAATGGAAGCGGAATCAAACATGCCAGAATGCAGCTATGCGTACTATTACTGGATGTGTACGCATGTCATCACAAGACCACCTGCATCAAGAGATAAAACTGTTAAACCTGAAAGCTCATAATTAGCTCCTGGCAAAGCAATATCTTGTTGGTTGTTATCGTAGTCAAAACCCGAATCATGACCTTATGGACAAAACCCCACCACCACGTCATGTAAGACGTTCGTTAAGGGACAAGTGTATCTAAGTGTGCTAAGTGTTTGATCACTTAGCAACCCCTTTACCTAACCTAAGGGACAAGGAAAGAAAGGTCCAAAGATTTAAAAGAGTTCCTCTCGCTAACAAGGCGGCCCTAAAGCAATTGCACACCAGCAAGGTAATCAAAGCCACGAATGACCTATCCGCAAACCGTGTCCTTCGCGCTCGACCATCCGATATCTCCACCGATGAACAACAACTACCTAGAGCCACACGTATCGACATCGACAACGCCATTGCAGACATTTGTCCAGCGTGTGGAGCCAGCTCGCACAACGTGGATCATCTCTTCGCCTGCACTGCCGCCCCTTACACCTATTGCACTTTGGGAGAACCCCATTGAGGTAGCAATCTTCTTAGGTCTTGAACTCTAGGAGAGGATGCCAACCATCTATGATTGACGATACTAGTTCGCCCCCCCCCCTTACTTGCGCCGCTAAGATGTCATGGGCGGCATTCTATGGCTCAGTGGTAGAGATGTCACTCTATCTCTAAGTTGCCGAAGCATGGATTCGAATCCCACAGTAACCATGGATGTTTGTGTTGTCCATAAAAATGCTCCTACGGCAGCCGGTTCTTCGATGTAAATCGTCCCGGAGCTACCCATTGTTTCAGGCGATTTCAAGCCTGTACGGGGCGGACCATATCACGCTCTATGGATCACTTGGTTGATTCGCACTCTACGATGCTAGTAGTCTAGAGGTCCGAAGATCGAATCTCGGGGTGGTCCAGGAAATATATAGTGCTTGCATCATTATATACACTCCTCTATATGCAATGTAACGTTGACTCGAAGTAGCCTATGTGTGAACGGACCATGCCCCACAAGGGGTTACGGTACAGAGAGAGAGAGAGAGAGAGAGAGAGAGAGAGACGGGGCGGACCATACCCGTTTGTTATTCAAACGGCCAAGAGTTTCCAAAACGAATCCCTGACAAGATCTTCTGCTGTGTAAGCATGTGGAGGTCAGGTTCGGTTGAACTAAAGGAACCCGGGAAATGTATCTCAAAACCGTACGGACACAATAATATCGAAGTCGGTCGGAAAGTTTCTTCAGCAATAACGTGACTATATTGCCCCAAACACACAGCTCACGCTGGCATATTTCAATGGGAAATGCTTGACGTCTGGAGGACACGTCTAGGTCGCATGATTGCAGTCAGGCAGCTATCAAAGCAATAAATTTAGTCACACTGTGAAAACTGGACACTTATTAACTCAGCAATAATTTTCTGTATGTATGTTTCGGATCATCCAAACTATTTCAGTAATGAGCGAGTAGACGAGTTTGCCAGGATTCATTGTTTTGTCAACAGAATATATATATATTCTGATTGGAGTCGTTAAGCGCATGTAGTTTCCTCGTGTTATATTGCTATGCAGTTTTCCTATGCAGGCAACGCTATGGCTGTTATTATACAGATCGCGAAGATATGTCGCCAGACTCACGGCGTTTATTACGGGCTACTTTGACATCTAGAGGACCATACAATTCTTAATGAGACCAAGGAGACCCTAGGTGGTGATCTAAAATTATTCTTGACACGTCCTTGCCGCCAAGCGTTTGACATCAACCCCGTGTTTTTTGAGGTCCCGCGCCCGTCGAGTGATACCTTCATTGTTTTTAAATCGAGCGCAAGGGTTTTCCTTATTGCTGCTAATTGGATTTTCGGAACATAAATTTCAATAGCTTTTATAAGTTAATTTGATGCTTTCAATTTTAAGTACTTATTTGTTTGTTTACACTTAAAAGAGATTTAAGTTCGGTCGGGCTGTGTAATCTGAACTGAACAAGACTCCGTAAAAGCGAGTTTTTGTTCGATGCAGAACCAACAGAAAAATTTAACTGTGAAAATTATTTTCAAGAAAATGTTCGCTAGAGACAATTAACAAATGCTAAATGTACATTGCATTGTGTTGTCTTTTGCCTACTACAAATCTACGGCTTTCTTACGCTGTCTAGTGTTATACAAATGTCCTACTTTTTCATTTTAAACATTTTCCTATATTTCCCAAGGCGTAGTTACGATATGTACATATTCCTTATTATTACTAATAGTCCAATAATATCGTATTTTCGTCAGGAAAAAAATACGGAAGTTTTTTTTCTCAATTTCGTTATATGTATTTTAGGGCGCTAATTCCGAATATCAACTTTGCACCCTGAAAAAAGTGCCGCAACATAAAAAAAAATTAAGCAAATGTTGCCAAATTTCTTGTTTTTTGCGTATAAAAAGAAAAGTGGGCATTTCCCGAAAAAATGATTTACTACAAAAATAAAGTAAACATTATTTCCTTCAAAATTGCTATATATCATTTTTTGTCTGACTTGTAGTTTGGAAGCTAGAGCATTGCTAAATTAGGCAAATTTCGCTCAAAGACTAAATCGATAAAAAAAAGTCCCTCAGGCTTCCTTATAGTGTTCTATTTGAATATATTTTTTAGTCGGCGAAACTCGAGATCAAAACCGGTTTTTATATGAAAATTGAATTTTTCCTTGCCTTGCTCTTCACGAATCTCTTATAAAAAACCGGTTTTCATCTTATTCTTGTTTCGCGTGCAGACAGGCCCAGTAGTTGTTCTATATTTCTTTACGCAGCAAAAAACCTTTTTGGTTGGCCGGTGGATAGGGGAAACGAGTTGCAACAAGCAAAATATTGAGAATCCTGCTGAAACTGTTAATGATGTAAATAGTAAAGTGAAACAAATCATCATAGGGAAACTTAGATACTTTTTTTGTTAAGATAAAAATTGCATGTACTTTTACGAGCTCTAGCTCCCAAACTGAGGGTAGGGAATGATGTCTACTTTATTTTTGTAGTATTTAATTTTTTCGGGAAATGTACCGTTTATTTGTTATGTGCAAAAAAAACATGAAATCTGGGCATTTTTGCTAAGCAAAGTTCATATTCGGAATAAGCGCCCCATAATACATAAAGAAAGAGTGAGAAAAAAACTTCCGTATTTTTTCACGGATTGGTACTAAATCGACACGATATTGCTGAACTATAATTGTAGTATTGTGTTGTGTGATATATGAATATGATCTATGTATGTATGTACTTGTATCGGCATTTAAATGAATCAATTTTATTAGCCAAAAAATAACTACAAAAGTATGAGAAATTGTTTCGGTTTAAGCCAGCTTTGTACAATATTTGTCTGCCTTAACCACACAAGTTAGCAAGTGATATTCTTAGTTACAGTTAAAACTTAAAAAAATGTATTTACATCTACAAATGTAATTTCATCATTTTAAAATATTTAGAATAAAATTAGAAAAAAAAAGATAATATTTTCCGTACACTTACCTTAAGTCCTTGTAGCATTCTCTCAAGACTTTCACTTGGCAAATTCTCTATTCCCTGTTCGCATGTCGTGAGCGATTTGAGCAAATCATCAATTTCATCTGATAATGGCTCCTCAAGTACAGTCGATTTCTACATTTATATGAAATATGTATGAAATGGAGATTAGTTGAGAAAATTTTGAGCATAATTTAGAATAGGAAATTTTGTTTTCAATTTTTTTTTTCGTTTGCTTCAAGGACAAGCCAAGCATTTAAATTTACATTTATAATAGGTCTAGACATTGAGGTGTATTGGTAGATCTTGGTGAATTTCTCGCAAAAAAATACAAACGGTTCTGAAATCCTTTTTCGTAAAATATTGATAGGTTGCATATAAAAGACGTATGAATGCAATGCTTTTTATAGACACACTTGTAAAAGAACGAGCATTTCGCAGTCGCAAATTTGCGAACCGTTTGTATTTAATCGGAAATTTCACTATTGTAAAAAAAACTAGACTAGCAATAAAAAATTGCAGCAAAAATATTTGTGGACTATTTCATGCAATTGTTTCTGAAACAAAACATTTTCTATTTTGGACTCATCATGCTAGGATGTTTTTTTTTTTCATAAATTACGTTATTAATAATTGCATATTGGCAGTATCTAGTTACACCTTCTTTTAAATATCAAATCAATATTCAACGTAAAATTTGAGTATGCTGATCAAAACTTATTGTTGTCGTGCAGTGATTTGGTTTATATAAAATAATTAATCAGATCGTAATTTCTTAACTATTTCAGAATATTTTAGTATCAAGTATTCATCTATAGGCTTGTTTTATTTCGCATTCCGTGTAGTTTTAGTTAACGAAGTTCCATGTAAAAAAGACAACTTACCAGCTGTAAGCTTTTTATATAGTTACGTTACCCATAACAACACAGGATGCACAATAACACACGCTGACTGCAAGATTTAACTAAAGATTTTTTCACATTAAACAAAAATAGTTTAAAACATTTTTAAGCACATACTAGAAAGATTTTTTCCAGCCGACTTCTTAAGACGATCAATACCAATTGAGAACAGGAAAAATTATGTTGCTACACTTCGTCAAACAGACTATTTATAGAGTAGTGATCACTTGTTAACTTTATGTAAGAAGTACACTCGTACTTTATCCTCAATGGAATACGAACGAAATCACTGCACTAATTCAATGAAGTAGACCTATTATAAATAGATTGCATTATATTGGAATTGGCTTCACATTTCACATTTCGTTTTCGCTCATTTTCAAAGCAAAACACGGATAAAATAAAAAAGATTGACAATAACCAAAAATAAGTTTAATGGATAAAACGGGAAACATAATTTGTTCTAGCAAAACGTTCTACGTGTGATAATGTGAATTCTGTAAATCAAGTTCTTTTTTAACAACAAATGAAGCATGCAATTAAATTTGTTTTTAACATTACAAGCAAACGTCTAAAACTAGGCAAAAACATGCAAAAACTATTATATGTATGGCAAAATAAATTTATAGAATAAACATTTCACCTTGTGTTCTTTGTCGATATCGTGAACATCAACTGCATTTACCTCCATCACTTTTGACGCTGTTGGTAGTAGTGGTTCTACGCTAGAAATAGTTGAAATGCAATGTGTGGGGTCGGAATTGGGATTCGAGGGGGAAGAAGAAGTAGAAGCAATTATTGGTATGATTTTTGTGGCCGTGGCATCAGCTGCAGCAATTGGTACTGAAAGAGCGCTGCTCTGTACTGTAACGGATGGCGAAGACTCGGACGGAGGAAGAGTCAATTCTTTGGACGACAATTCAGATGGTGTATCTGATGTGTCGTTTGTGGCGGGACGTGTTGCTTTTCTAATCTTATCTGAAATCGTTAAGAACGTTTGATATTGGAGTTCGGCTAACTGGTAGGGAACACGATTTATCCAATTGTTAAAGTCAATCATTGTATTAGCCAATTTAATTGTAGTATCCACAGCTTTTGGAATTTGTGGTGTTGTTTCCTCTAGTCGTTTAGCCGTTTCTACAATCGCTACATGAATGGTGGTATCGGGTTTTGGTACATCAAATTTGGGCTGTTCTAGCAATACTTCTGCTTTCGTGGGTGGTTTGGGTACAGTTTTTGTTGATTCCTTGACTACGGGTACTTCACTCACAGTGCTTGGTTGCAAAAGTTTCCAGTGATGTTCGGCGTCTTCATATTTTGGCTTATTTTGCCAGTAGTCGACATCGACATATTTAAAAGGAGTTTCCGTTTGTTTTACATTTTCAGGTTGCTTATCTCCCGCTCTATCCGGGACGATGGGTTTCTGGATTTCAACTGTTCTTGAAGGTGTCTGGTTGACGACTGTAGTAAGTTCTTTGATGGCAGGTTTTTTCGAAGCTACTAAATTCCACTTAAGCTCCGCATCTTCAAATATGGGCTTATTTACCCAGAATGGCATGTCGTAGTAAGCATACATAAGTCTATTGGTATCTGATTCACGAGGAACGTCTTTTTCAGGTGCAGTATCTGGCGAAATATTCGTTGGAATTGCGGTGATGTCTTCGTCTTGTGGTAACACTTTCATTATCTCCGAACGTTCAACAGCAAAGACTTTAGCAACAGGGGATCGTGGTGGCGATGAAACTGGCGAGGCAACAAGTTCGGGTGTCAACGATTCACTTATTTCCAGTTGTGGTAATTCCAGTTTGGTTTCCTTTATTGAAATTTCAATAACAACCTGTTGTGGTGATGGTGCCCGCAGGGGTGGTGTTACGGTAAGCGCAACATTGTCGGAGAATTTCTCAGCTTTATCAACAGTAGTTGTAACCGTGTCTAAAGGCTGCTCTTCAGTAGCAGAGAATGTCGGTTGTGCTAATTCAATCTTGGATTCTACTAAATTCTCTGCTTCTGGATGCTTCACATAGCTGACATCCGATGTAGATAGTTCAGGAACCAGTTCTTGAGTGTCTTGTGGAACTTCGACGATATCCGATGGTGGAGTGAAGGTCTCTTCAATTTGTGAAATGACAATAGAAGCGGTCTTCTTTGGAACTTCTTGGACTATTGGTTGAGTCTCCTTTGGCTGAACGGATTCAACGCTCTGTTCTTCAACGACAATTCGATCGGTTTGCGGACGCTCGATTTTAACATCCAAAGGTTTTTCAGGTTGTGGAAGTTGAATTTGTACCGTTTCGGTTACTGAAATAACATTTGGCGCTTCTACGTCCGAGGTTTCTATCGGGGTCATGTCAGGCTCGACGACAGGCTTCGTATCCTGTTGCAATATATTGGCCCAGGTTAATGTAATCGAAC
This sequence comes from Microchrysa polita, assembly GCA_949715475.1. Classification (NCBI taxonomy): domain Eukaryota; kingdom Metazoa; phylum Arthropoda; class Insecta; order Diptera; family Stratiomyidae; genus Microchrysa; species Microchrysa polita. Next base: position 83,436,753 of record OX454418.1, on the reverse strand, counting down.
CAACATCCGGCTTTTCAGGAGCAGATACTTCAACGGTTTTAACTTCCTTTGTGACATTGTGGGTGGGTTTCGGTGACATTATTTTTTCATTGTTGATGAATGCCTGCAAAATGTCCATGTTCGGCTTAACCTGATTGGACTTGTCGATTTCATCGGTTACCCATGTTTGAGTTTCGGTTATTTGACTAGTGACTTTCGATCCAGTTGGTTCGTTTGCAATTGTCTGTTCTTCAACAACGATTCGATCAGTTTGTGGGTGTTGAATTTTCACATCCACAAGCTTTTCTGGTTGTGGAAGTTGAATGTTAACTGTTTCTGTTACAGAAATAACATTTTGGGGAACGATTTCTGGATCAGCTGTCGGTTCCAATTTTCGCTCTTCGATAGCCCGTTCAGGTTGAGAACGCTCAATTTTCATGTCCACTATCTTTTCAGGTTGAGGGATTTGAAGTTCTGCAGTTTTCTCCTCATGAGCGGGAATATCCGATGGTGAAATGAGAGTCTGTTGAATGGTTTGAATCACGATTGTAGCCATTTCACCCACAGGCGTTTCTTTCGTTTCAGTCACGTGTCCAGCCTGAGGTAATTCCACTTTACTTTCAACAGGTTTTTCAGTTTGTGGAATTTGAATTTCGCGAACATGTGTAATTTCAACATCCGGAGTCGTTTGTTTCGTTTCAACGATTGTTAGCTCTTCTTGCGGATATTCCTTGGCTTTGATGTGACCAGGCTGTGGAAGTTCTACTACACTTTCGATTAGTTTTTCAGTCTGTGGAAGTTCGACTTTACGAATTTCGGAAATTTCTGCAGTTGGAGTTTCCTTCGTTTCAACGATTATGGTTTCTTGTTCCGTTGGCTGAACTTCTGAAATTTCAACATTTGCAGGTGGATTCAGCATTTCAAAAATCGTTTTAAACTGTAGCGTAGCGGTTTGCTTTGAAGCATCGCGATGCTCTTCATCCACTTCCTGAACAGGTTCAACTTCCTGACGGATATCTTCCACTTCAGGCGTTTGGTACTCGTGTGTAGTCGTTTCAACTGTTTCTGTGATTTTCGTTGTTACTGCGGGTTTAGAAAGAGTCGCAGGATCATCGTCGTCGTCAAACAAATCAGCCCAGCGAGAAACGGACGCGCTTGGACGTGAGGGTTCCACTTCGATGTGAGGCAAATCGTCAGTTTTCATTGACGGCTGTTCCTTCAGTGGAGCAGCATCCGATTCTTTTGGTTTACGGTCCATTTTCTTTGACTGTTTCAATTTATCTGGTTTCGTAGGGTGTGACGGTTCACTGGGTATGTCCTTAGGTTGTTTTGTGGGTTTGACTAGTTTATGATCATCGTGTTCGCTCATTACATCGTCGACACGCTTTGGATGCGAATCTTTTTTCTTCGTCTCATCAGTGTCATCGTCTAGCATTTGTGACCACGTTTCCGTCGTTGTGACTGTTGTAATTGTAGTCATTTTTCGAAGCGGATCTTTTTCCGACTCGACTGGAGAATGAGTGTCAGGCCTGAGTTTAGCGGCGTACGAGTCTGCGGGGTGTACATCCATTGGTGGTGATGCCGATCGAATCTCTTTAGGCTTCTCCACAATGGGCTTCACTTCGACTTCAAGTTGCTGTCGTTGCTTGGGCTTCTTCTTGGTCTTGTGTTTTTCCTTTTGAGTCACCTCTATGATTTGCTCGGTAACTTTACCACTGTCTTTCTCATCATCCCAAATGTCTGCCCATCTCCTGTCCGTTGATTCCGGCCTTGAAGGTTCAGCCACAGAACTGTCGATATCAGTTGTTAGTGGCTCCGGGAGATTCTCAAACTCTACACTGACGGGCGATTGTTCTTCTTCATAGGGCACGTATCGATGTGTTTCGGCTTCGACCACGGCAAAAGTTACCTTCTTCTCGACTGTTTGAGGTTTCGGATCGTCTTCAACAACTGGAGCACTTTGCGCGACAATAGAGGCCCAAGATGAACCGCTCCATGGAGCCGGAGTTGCTTCTGATTCGACGGTGAATTCCTCCTCATTATGGTGTTCGACTGGCTTATCACGTTTCATATGGTGTTTTGGAACTTTTTTCTTGTGTTCCTTTGGCGCCTTCTTTGTAGTATCCTTTGCGGGTTCCGCATATCTTTGCTTTCTGTACATTCTCTCTTCCATAATTGTCAGTGAATCGTCTGACGTGTCAGTGCTTGGTTGCTTTGGTTGAGTAGAAATTGGTTGTTCTGTCGATGGTTGAATTTCAGAATTGACGCCTGTGGTTACTATGTTGGCCCAGCTCATTGTAGTTGATTCTGGCTGTACGGCTTGCGAAATTTTCACTTCTTCCGTAGTCACGACAGGTGATTGAGGCTTGTCAAGTATTTCTGTAATTTCGGTTGTACTTTGTACAATTTCAGTTGTTGTTTCTGGCGCGAATTCTTCTTGTTTTGGCCTTTGTTTCTTCTTGGATTTTGTCTTTGTTGTTCGATCAATGTCAATAGTGGTTTCACGAGTTTCCTTTTCGCGGCGGCTAGGCTTTGGTTTTTCTTTGGAAACTATCCGCTCTGTTGGCAATCTACTGGGTTGTACTGGCGGCGACTTTTCGTCAGATTCTTCTGAAGCACTCGCAACAATATTAGCCCATGTTGGCGTCGTACTTTCTATAACAACATTTGCCCATGAAGGTGTTGTAGTTTCAGATGATACGACGATTTCTTGAGTTGTAACTAACGTTTCTACTTTTGGTTCTTTCACGGTTGCCGGCTGTTTGATTCGTTCGTGCTCCACAATTGTGACGGTTTCTGGTTCCCGCTGTTCGGGCTCTGGATCAACCATCTTTGATGAACGAGGCTTGGGTTTGGGTTTTTTCTCAGAGCGTTTTTCTGATGGACGCAATTGACTTTCGAGTGACTCTGAAACAGTTTTTGTTGTAGAAACGACGGTTTCTGTAGTGGTTGTTGTAGTTTCAGGCACTGACTCCACAATGGTAGACCAAGAAGGATATGCGGGCTTTGGTTTGGCTGGGATTGTTTCTGCAACTGAAGCTTTCTTGTTTTCAGGTTCTGCAATTCCCACGGTCTCGCTGGTCGTTGGTTGAAGTTCAGAGAGTGGCAATTTCTTGGAGTCCTTTTCAGTGACGATTGTTTTTCGAGTTATTATTTCTGGTTTCTCAGTCATTGTTGTAGTAGTTACTGTTTGCGTAGTAATTGTTGTTGTACTTTCAGGAGAAGATTCCGTAACAACACTCGACCAAGTAAACGATGGCTTGGTGTCACTATGCACAGATTCCACAGGTGGAGAGTCTTTCGTCTTCGGTTTCGTTGTTTTAACAATTGGCTCCTGTTCTGGGACATCTCTCTGATGTATTTCTTCTTCGGCAACGACTGTTGTTCGCACGATTTCAGTCGGTTTCTCAGCAATAATGAACTTTGTGATAGATTCCTTGATTTCTGGAGCTTTTGGTACTATTTGTTCCGTGACGGTAGTCTTCCACGAAATTTCTGCAGTTTTGGCTGGTAGCATATCTACGTTTTCAGAAGTTTGTATGGGAGCCGCTAATTGAACCTCGGTTATTTCAGGCTTTGGTTCCCGCGCTCCTTCTTTGATTTGTGTTTGTTCAATCACGGGTACGGTATCCTGTTGTACTATATTAGCCCAAGACATTGTGATAGAACCAACATTCGATTTTTCAGGAGCGGGTAGATCGACGGATTTGACGTCTTTCTTGACTTTACCGGGCTTGGAAGACATTTCTTTCTCATTGTTGATGAATGCTTGCAAAGCGTCTTTATCAGGCTTATCGTCTCCGACAGTTACAGTTGTCTGTGTTTCGGTTATTTGAGTAATGACATTCGATTCGTTATCAGTTGGTGACAATTTGGGTTTCTTCGCAGAGCGCAATTCGTCTGTTTTCGGGAACTTTTTCTTTGGTCGGTCTTTTACAGGAGCAGGTTCAGGTTTAAGTTCTGGTATTGGTTCAACAGGAAGTTGTTTTTGTTCCTTTGACTCTACGCCTTCGTTGACAATATTTGCCCAACTAATGGTCAAAGAGCCTGTTGGCACAGGCGTACTTTCCGGACTCTTAGGTTTTAACTCCTCTGGTGAAGATTTCTGAGTTTTTTCGGAAACCACGATTGCCTCTTTGTGTTGAACGTGTTTCTCCGGTTTGACTTTAGTTTTCTTCGTAGATTTTTTCTTGGTGTCAAGAGCACGTCGTTCAGGTATGGGAGAATCACTTTCGCCTCCTGATGAACTACGTACGGGTTCTTCACTTGCTGGTGGAGTCTTGGCAACTATGCTGGCCCATGATGTAACTGAGGTGTGTTGAGGAATAGGTGTTACTGAGTCGGCAACAGGTGCTTTTGGAACGGTGAATTGTTCAGTTATGGTCTCTGTAATTGTCACTTCTTCTTTCTTAGGCTTTTTCTTAGACTTGGGCTTCTTCGATATATGGGGATCAGTTTTTATCAACATTGTTGTCTCTTGAGTAGTCTGGGGTTTGTCTTCCACAGGTTTACTAACAACTGCTGACCATGTGAATGATGAATCTGGGACACCTTGCATTTGTTGGGCGATTTCAGGCTCCGGTTTTTCTTCCTCCTTTAGTTTAGTTTCGGTTGCCGTTTCTCTAACCTCAATAGTCTTAGTAACAATGACAGTTTGAATTGGATCTTTCGTGTGCTCCAAATCAGGTTGTTCGATTTGCTCCGATGTTACGTCAGTCCAAGTGATTGTTTTTATTTCACTGGGCTCTTCTGATCGAGGTACCGCTTCAGCAATTTCACTGCCATGATCAGATTCTGGATCAGACGGTTTAGCCTTCTTCGGTTTCTTTGATTTTTTCTTCTTGGTATTTTCATCAGGCTTAGTTTCATCCAGTTTTTTAGGAACAGGTTTGTCGACAGTTTCAGGTTGTTGTTGTGGCTGTACCTTTGGTTGAGCTACTAATTGCATTTGACGTGGTAAAGGCTGAGGCAATGCGACAGGCCGTTGTGAACCATGCTCCATTTCATACGCAAACAAAACTTCAGCGTAAGTTTTTCCATCCTGTTGTGTAGACCAAGGATTGACGACATTCATGGGCTGAACGATCGGTTGTTTCTGTGTCTCGCTTGTTTCACGAATAGCCGGCTTATGATGGACAATTTTCTCCACGATTTCTTCGCTGGCGGTAATTTCTTCAGGTACGGGTTCGACACTTTCTTTGACCGCGTCAACGTGAGGTTGAATTACAAATTCAACCTCAGTGCTTGCAGGAGTAACCGGTTTATGCTCTACAACAATCTCTGCAGTTATGTTTGGCGTTTCAATCGTTTCTGGTACAGGTTGTGTAATATAAGTTTCAGTAGGCATAATGGGCTCAACAGGTAGCTGCTCATACGTGGTATCTTCTACAGTAACTGGTTGAGGGTCATACGTATCAACTTGTTCATTTATTACGATCGTTTTGCGGCTCATAGGCCTAAATTCTGGTGCGTCGGCAGACAGATTTGACGTGAAGTTAGATGTCGTAGTTGTGGTAGTAGTTACGTGTGAACTTATTTCGTAGGGCATTGGATCATCCAAAACAACGGACCATGTATTGATAGGTCTTTCGGAACCGGGCTCAGCGATGTCAAACAGAGCTGATTCTGAATATGTTTGGTGTGTAGTTGGCAAGGAGACAACTTCTTCAACAATGACGGGTTCGACAGGAACAGCTTCAGTGGGTTGACCAGCAATTGATGCCCATGATGATGTAAATTGAGTTGTGATAATTGGCTGAGTGATAACCGTTTTGCGGATAGTAACTTCTTGTCCTGAAGTCGGTGTATCGGGCGTTTCAATTGGTTTAACCTTCTTCTTTTGTTTGGGTTTCTTGGTTTTGATTTCTTCGGGCTCTGTTTTCAATGGCGTCTCCGGTTTCACGGAATCCTCATAAGAGATTGTCTCGACAACAGTTGTTGTGACAATATTTTTAGACAAACGATCTTCGTCGACTGAAGGAACAGTTTCAACCAACGACGCCTTGTTCACTGGCTCATCGGTCTTGACATCCGATTGTGCAACAATTGACGCCCACGATGACGTGAACTGCGGTTTTGGAATTTCTGGAACAGACGGCTTGGGAGCCGTAACCGTTTGATGGACATCTATTTGTTTCGAAGGCTTTTCTGATTCTTTTGGACGTTGCTCCTTTGATTTCTTTTTCTTTTGCTTAGACTTTTCGGGTTCTGAAGGAACTGACTGTGGCTCTTCTGGTTTCGGCATGGATTCTGGCATGATTGGTTGCTCAACAATTTCAGTAACTATTGTTACGGACTCCTTAACAGGTTCAACTATCGGTGTACCGGGTTCAACTAAAGTTTCTTGTGGATGCTCTACGACGCTTGGTGAATCGGATTTGGCAACTTCTTCGTGAGGATGTGATATTTCTTGATCTATTTCCACGATTTCTGTCGGGGTATCTTCGGTTTTAACATGTTCCGGTTGTTGATGACCAAATGTTGTAGTCTTAACCACAACAGTAGTTGTTATCACTTTTTCTGTTGTATCTTGGATTTCCTTAGTCGGTTTGTCATCGACAATTTCAGGACTTTGCGGTTCTGGTTTTTCTATAGGCTCTGCTACCAATGTATCGTAGGATACGTTTGGCTTGGATGCCTCTAGGCTTGAATCAATTTGGCTTTGAATGAAAAGTTTTGTTTGTTCGGTAGCCGATGGTTTCGATTTTTGATGTTCTTGGGACGGTTTTGCAATGATTTCGAATTCTGGTGTTGCGCTAATCTTCTTGTCAGCTTTGGGTTTTTTCTTGGACTTTTCCTTTTCTCTTTTTTGTTGGGGCTCTGGTAATTGTGAGGCAGGAATATCTTCACTAACAGTTTGAGTAGTTGTTAGGACAGTCTCTTCAGTGGTTTTTATAGTTTCGGGAACCGACTTCACAACGATGCTAGACCAAGAAGGATATGAGGGTGTCGTTTCAGTTTTGGTTACGTCGGTAACTGGTGATTCTTTGTCTTCAGGCTCCGTCTCCCTGAACGCTGGTTGTACAACAGAGAATTGTGGTTCTATCGAGTCCACTTTAGTGACGATTGTTTCCTGAGTGATCGTTTCTGGTTTCTCAGTTATCGTGGTAGTGGTTATAGTTTTTCTTGTGATAGTTGTTGTACTTTCGGGAGTTGATTCCATAACAACACTAGACCAAGAAACGGATGGCTTGGTATCAGTCTGCGCATACTCTGTGATTTCAGGAGCACTTGGTACAATTTGCGACGGAACGGTTGGAGTAATCTCACGCTCAGGTGTAACCTTCTTGTCAGTTTTGGGCTTTTTCTTGGATTTTTCTTTTCCTCGTTCTTCTGGCTGTTCTGCCAATTTTGGCGCAGGAATATCTTCACTAACTGTTTCAGTAGTTGTTAAAACAGTTTCTGTGGTGGTGGTGATAGTTTCAGGAACTGTCTCCACAACAATGCTAGACCAGGAAGGATGTGATGTTGTCTTTTCAGTTTCGGTTATTTCTACGACTTGCGGATCCTTGTCTTCAGGCTCTGAAGCCTCAACTGTTTCGCTGATCGCTGGTTGTATTTCAGGCAATTGCGGTTCTTTCGGGTCCGCTTGTGTGATAATTGTTTCGCGAGTGATCGTTTCTGGTTTCTGAGTTATTGTTTTGGTGGTTATAGTTTTGGTTGTAACAATTGTTGTGCTTTCAGGAGTTGATTCTTTTACAACGCTAGACCATGAAAATGATGGTTTGATGTCAGTCTGCACAGACTCTGCGATTTCGGTCGGTTTTTCAGAAACAATAATCTTTGTAATTGATTCTTCGACTTCAGGAGCTCTTGGAAGAATCTCACGTTCTGGTGTAACCTTCTTTTCCGCTTTAGGTTTCTTCTTCGGTTTTTCTTTCTGCGGTTTTTCGTGTGTTTCTGGTATTTTTGGCGAAGAAATCTCCTTACTGATAACTTCAGTGTGTGGTTCCGCTTTTTCTGTAGGCTCTGCTACTATTGCAGAGTAGGATACCTTAGGCTTAGAGGTCTCTAGACTTGAATCAATCTGGCTTTGAATGAAAAGTGTTGTTTGTTCGGCAGCTGATGGTTTCGATTCTTGAGGTTCTAGGGACGGTTTTGGCATGATTTCGAATTCTGGTGTTGTGCTAATCTTCTTGTCAGCTTTGGGTTTTTTCTTGGGCTTTTCTTTTTCTCTTTTTTGTTGGGGCTCTGGTAATTTTGACGCAGGAATATCTTCACTAACAGTTTGAGTAGTTGTTAGGACAGTCTCTTCAGTGGTTTTTATAGTTTCGGGAACCGACTTCACAACGATGCTAGACCAAGAAGGATATGAGGGTGTCGTTTCAGTTTTGGTTACGTCGGTAACTGGTGATTCTTTGTCTTCAGGCTCCGTCTCCCTGAACGCTGGTTGTACAACAGAGAATTGTGGTTCTATCGAGTCCACTTTAGTGACGATTGTTTCCTGAGTGATCGTTTCTGGTTTCTCAGTTATCGTGGTAGTGGTTATAGTTTTTCTTGTGATAGTTGTTTTACTTTCGGGAGTTGATTCCATAACAACACTAGACCAAGAAACGGATGGCTTGGTATCAGTCTGCACATACTCTGTGATTTCAGGAGCACTTGGTACAATTTTCGACGGAACGGTTGGAGTAATCTCAAGCTCAGGTGTAACCTTCTTGTCAGCTTTGGGCTTTTTCTTGGATTTTTCTTTTCCTCGTTCTTCTGGCTGTTCTGTCAATATTGGCGCAGAAATGTCTTCACTAACAGTTTCAGTGGTTGTTTCGCTGATCGCTGTTTGTATTTCAGACAATTGCGGTTCTTTCGAGTCCACTTGTGTGATAATTGTTTCCCGAGTGATCGTTTCTGGTTTCTGAGTTATTGTTTTGGTGGTTATAGTTTTGGTTGTGACAATTCCTGTGCTTTCAGGAGTTGATTCTTTTACAACGCTAGACCATGAAAATGATGGTTTCATATCAGTCTGCACAGACTCTACGATTTCGGTCGGTTTTTCAGAAACAATAATCTTTGTAATTGATTCTTCGACTTCAGGAGCTCTTGGAGTAATCTCACGCTCTGGTGTAACCTTCTTTTCCGCTTTGGGCTTCTTCTTTGGTTTTTCTTTCTGCCGTTTTTCGTGTGTTTCTGGTATTTTTGGCGAAGAAATCTCCTTACTGATAACTTCAGTTGGTGGTAGGACAGATTGTGGTTCTGCTTTTTCTGTAGGCTCGGATACCTTAGGCTTAGAGGCCTCTAGACTTGAATCAATCTGGCTTTGAATGAAAAGTGTTGTTTGTTCGGCAGCTGATGGTTTCGATTCTTGAGGTTCTAGGGACGGTTTTGCAATGATTTCGAATTCTGGTGTTGCGCTAATCTTCTTGTCAGCTTTGGGTTTTTTCTTGGGCTTTTCTTTTTCTCTTTTTTGTTGGGGCTCTGGTAGTTTTGACGCAGGAATATCTTCACTAACAGTTTGAGTAGTTGTTAGGACAGTCTCTTCGGTGGTTTTTATAGTTTCGGGAACCGACTTCACAACGATGCTAGACCAAGAAGGATATGAGGGTGTCGTTTCAGTTTTGGTTACATCGGTAACTGGTGATTCTTTGTCTTCAGGCTCCGTCTCCCTGAACACTGGTTGTACATCAGAGAATTGTGGTTCTATCGAGTCCACTTTAGTGACGACTGTTGCCTGAGTGATCGTTTCTGGTTTTTCAGTTATCGTGGTAGTGGTTATAGTTTTTCTTGTGATAGTTGTTGTACTTTCGGGAGTTGATTCCATAACAACACTAGACCAAGAAACGGATGGCTTGGTATCAGTCTGCGCATACTCTGTGATTTCAGGAGCACTTGGTACAATTTGCGACGGAACGGTTGGAGTAATCTCACGCTCAGGTGTAACCTTCTTGTCAGCTTTGGGCTTTTTCTTGGGTTTTTCTTTTCCTCGTTCTTCTGGCTTTTCTGGCAATTTTGGCGCAGGAATGTCTTTACTAACAGTTTCAGTAGTTGTTAAAACAGTTTCAGTAGTGGTTATGGGTTCAGGCACTGTCTCCACAACAATGCTACCCCAGGAAGGATGTGATGTTGTCTTTTCAGTTTCGGTTATTTCTACGACTTGCGTTTCGGTAACTGGTGCTGTTTCTGGTATTTTTGGCGAAGAAATCTCCTTACTGATAACTTCAGTTGGTGGTAGGACAGATTGTGGTTCTGCTTTTTCTGTAGGCTCGGATACCTTAGGCTTAGAGGCCTCTAGACTTGAATCAATCTGGCTTTGAATGAAAAGTGTTGTTTGTTCGGTAGCTGATGGTTTCGATACTTGAGGTTCTAGGGACGGTTTTGGCATGATTTCGAATTCACGTGTTGCGGTAACCTTCTTATCGGCCTTGGATTTTTTCTTAGGCTTTTCTGTTTCAGGTTTTTGCGGAATATCTTCGCTAACAGTTTGAGTTGTTAGGACAGTGTCTGTAGTGATTGGTATAGATTCAGGAACTGACTCCACAACAATGCTAGACCAAGAAGGATATGATGTTGTCTTTTCAGTTTTGGTTATTTCCAAGACTTGTGAATCCTTGTTTTCAGGCTCTGGAGTCACCACCGTCTCGCTGATCACTGGTTGTATTTCAGAGAATTGCGGCTCTGTCGATTTCATTCGTATGATTATTGTTTCTGGTTTCTCTGTTATTGTTGTTGTGGTAACTGTTTTCTTCGTGATAGTTGTACTTTCAGGAGTTGATTCCGTAACAACACTCGACCAAGAAACCGTTGGTTTGGTTTCAGTCTGCACAGAATCTGTGATTTCAGGAGCACTCGGTACAATTGGTGTCGGGACGATTGGGACCATCTCACGCTCTGGTGTAACCTTCTTTTCAGCCTTGGGCTTCTTCTTAGGTTTTTCCTTTTCTCGCTTTTTGTTTGATTCTGGTAATTTAGGCGCTGAAATATCTTCACTAGCAGTTTCTGTAGTAGTGGTTATAGTTTGAGGTACTGATTCTGCAATGATGCTAGACCAGGAAGGATATGACGTTGTCGTTTCAGTTTTGAGTATTTCTACAACTTGGGCTTCCATGTCTTCAGGCCTTAAAGTCTCAACTGTCTCGGGAATCGCTGGTTGAATTTCAGGCTCTTTCGAATCCACTTTTGTGACGATTGTTTCCCGAATGATCGTTTCTGGTTTCTCAGTTATTGTTGTAGTGGTTACAGTCCGTGTTGTGGTCGTTATTGTACTTTCAGGAACTGATTCTCTAACAATACTAGACCATGAAAATGATGGTGTGGTGTCAGTCTGCACAGATTCTATGATTTCGGTGGGTTTCTCCGAAACAATGATTTTCGTGACAGTTTCTTCAACTTCAGGAGCAATTGGTTCCGAAACGGTTGGAGTAATCTCAACCTCTGGTGTAACCTTTTTATCTGTTTTGGGCTTCTTCTTGGATTTTTCTCTGCCTCGTTTCTCGCGTGGTTCCGTTATTGTTGGTGTAGATATATCTGTTGTAACGGATTCAGTGGGCAGTTGTGGTTTCTCCATTGTCTCTACAATTTGATGAGCAGGATGAAGTTCTGCTTGTTGTACAGGTTGCACGGTCGAATCAAAGGATTTATGTTGACCAAATACCATTTCGGAAAATGTAGTGGAACCTGGTGTCCACATAGGACTTCGTGAACGTGAACGATCGTCGGGGACATTTTTGTCTCTGGAAGGTCGAACTTCCAACTTGTCTGTTGGTGCAGGTTGGAATTCATAAACTTTTTGACGAACTTCTGGTTCCGATTGAACTGTCTTCTCTGTTACCGTTATTGAAGGCTTTACCGATTTTTTCTTTTCCTTCTTCTTTGGCTGCTTATCGGGTGTTTCTTCTACAATAGTCACGAAGCTCTCTGGTTCGATAGCTCGGTCTGTCTCCTTGATAGTTACAGTTTTAATTTCGACGGTTGATGTTTCTTGAGGAGCAACGTCAGGAATAGGTGTTGCGGGCTCGATCTTCTCAATCGGCGCTATTTCCTCTTCTGGAGTTTGTCGCGTCACTGTTTTTCTGATTTCAACAACCTGTTCTGGTTGTTCATAGTAGGTGGTTGTTGTTGTGGTTACAACAGTTGTTTTCGATACAGTTTCATGCGAGTCTCCAATGTTTGATTCTTCAGTGGAAATTGTTTCTTTCGTAACAGGACCAGACTCTGAAATGATTGGCGACGCCTCTCTCGGATGCTCCTCAACAATTGAAGCCCATGATGCAGGTTGTGCCGTACGAATTTCAGCAACAACAGTAGTTTCAGAAGGCTGTGGTTCTTGAGGTTTATCTTTTGATTTAGACTTTTTCTTCGGTTTAGATTTTTTATCATGGCCGTCTGATGGCATTTCAACTGGACTCTCCGGTTCAGGTTCTACAAACTCAGTAGTTGTTGTAATGGTCGATGTTTTCGTTACGAACACTTCCGTTTGTGGTTCCGATTGACGCTCAGGCTGTTCATCAAGAGGTGATTGAGATTTTTGATCCACCTGACTCGAATGTGCAACAATCGACGCCCAAGATGAACCTATCTGTGGAGCAGGCATGCTTTCAATGCTGACTGTTGTGACTGGTTCTTCGTCTTTGGGTTTTTCTTCGGGCTTGACTTTTTTCTTCTGTTTAGGTTTTTTGTCTTTAGGAACTTTCTCAACCACGGGTAGAGTAGTATCGAGTGTTGTTGGCTTCGTAACTTCCTCGATCTTCGATTTCGGTTCTATTTCAAAGGAAGTGACCGACTGCTGCGAACTACTGTCAGGAGCGGGATCTTGTATACGTTCCATGGGCTGTTCGTCATCTTGAGCAACCATTGATGCCCACGATGTCATAACAGGTGTCGTGGTGACAGTAACTGATTCATGAGTGCTCACATTTTCTTCAACCGGTTTTTCCTTCGTTTCCTCCAGAAGTGGTTGCTTGGGTTTCTTCTTTTCTTTACGCTTTTTGTCGTATGTGGTGTCTTCAATCGTTTCTGGAATTGGCACATGTTCCAAAGAGCTTTCTGGTTCTATGGAGGTCTTAGTAGTTTTCGGCTCTGATTCGACAGGTGCTTGCTGTGTAGAGTCTTTGGGTGCTTCGTCATCGTGTGCAACAATCGATGCCCACGATGAAGTAACCGGTGTTGTGGTAACAGTAATTGTTTCATGCATAGTGACTTCTTCTTCCGCAGGAATTTCCCTTGCGTCCTCTGAATGAGGTTTCTTCGATTTCTTCTTGTGTTTCGGCTTTTTCTCTTTCGTTTCTTGGACTGATTCTTCTTCTGGCAAATCTTGTGTCGTGATTATGGGTCTTTCTGGTTCCATGCGAGTGCTCGTTGTTTTTATGTGAACTGTTTTCACAACTGTATTTTGGCTTTCCGTGACATGGTCGACGGGTTTGTCCTTGCTATCAGTAACCTGTGAAGCCTTTGGTTCGACGTCAGCCTCTTGGAATTTCTTAGTTGGCTTAGTCTTAGAGACTTGTTGGGTTGGCGGTTCTAATTGTTCATCATCTGATTGTGCGACAATCTGTGCCCAGGACGTACTGAAATGATGAGTAGGAACTTGTTGAACGGTGATAGTTTCAACTGTAGTTGTAGACGAAGTATTGTCGTTTTTAGGAGTCGAATGTTTCGGTTTGGATTTCTTCTTTTGCTTCGACTTTTTGTCCTTAATTTCTCTCTCTGGCTTTTCGGATTCCGTAACAAATGTTTCGGTCACAACAGTCTCAGTGGTAGTGGTCTCATATGATTTTGGAATCGGTTCGGAAATACTCTCAGGACTTGTTTCTTCTTCGTGTGAAACAATTGCTGCCCAGGATGATATTGACGGTGGTTCGGTGATATCAACTTCATAAACAGTAGGAGTGTCTTGGAACTTCACCTGTTTTGGCTGCAGATGCTCAATTGGCTCCTCGGTGTGACGCTTTTCTGTAGGATGCGGTTTCTTCTTGTGTTTCGTCTTTGTCTCTTTGATAACGACGATCTCTTCCGTTGAGACTAGATCTGGCTCGTTTTCTGCACTTGGTTGTTTTGGCTCAATTTCACTCTGTGTTGGAAGCTTGTTTGGCTCACCAGGCTGTGCAACAATTGATGCCCATGAAGTAGTGAACTGCGGAATGGAGCGTTCTTGTGTGGTGACAGTTTCCTGGAAGACAGGTTCTTTGCGCTGATGTTGTGGTTCCACTTCTTTAACTACCGGCTTCTCTTTCGGCTTCTTAGTCTTCTTTGGTTTAGTTTTCTTGTCATTATCGACGACCGTTTCTTGAATAGTGGTTGTGGAAGTTGATTCTGTTTCAGGAGATTTTTCGGGTTCCTCTTTTTCAATGGTCTCTACGATTTCGACATGCGGATGCGAGACTATCGATGCCCATGACGTAGTTGAGTGCGTCGTGGTTACATGTTCGGATGGAATTGTAATTTCTTCTTTGACTGCTGTTGGGACTGACTCTTGTTCCTTCCTCGGGATTTTTTCTTTAGGTTTATTCTTTTGCTTGGGTTTCTTATCTTTGCTGTCACTAGTCGGTTCTTTTATCACTGTAATATGTTCAGATACTAAAGGCGTTGGTTCCACCACGATTTCCTCGACTGTCCTTGTAACCGTTACCTTTTCGATCGGTTCATTCTTAATAGGTAATTTCAAATCATCAACTGGCTGCGCGGCCACTGATGCCCACGATGAAGTGAACTCAGTGGAGGTGGAGGAGTGGAGTGGAGGAACTGTTTGAATTTCCGTTTTCCGTGGTCTTTCCTGAATCTTGGTTGTTGGTTGCAGTACCTTCCTCATCTTTCCTGTCTTTTGAACAGGTGTCTGATCAATTTGCTCAGGCTCAGGTTGCGCCACAGTAACTGTGTGTGTCGTTTGTGGTAACGGTAGTTCCTTAATTGACTCGTTTTGTATGAACAGTTGTGTTTGCTCAATGGACCTGTTTAGATCAACATCCTTGGGAGCCATGAAAATGTCGCCTTCTTTGGTAGTAGTCGTCACGGTTTTCGTTATAGTGACATAGCTCTTTTCCAAGGGCTCTTCCAGTCGCGGTTCTTCCTCGATAGATCGAATAACGGTAGATACCACTGTGTTCTTTTCGGTTGGTTCTTCCGGTTTCGATTTCTCGTCAATGGATTGAATAACGGTGGAAACCGAGCCCGGTAAGGTTGGCTTATCCGTTTTTTCCAATGTTTTCGTAATAAACTCAGCAATATGTTGTGCACTTTCGTCTTCAGGAAGTTCGATTTCTACGGTTTCCTCGACATCAGGTTCATAAACGACAGTTGTCGTCGTCGTCGGTGCAGTTGTTTCCTCAGTTCCCGACGTTATTGTTTTTGTCGTTATAATTCTTGTAGTCTTGACGATATTCTTCTGAATAACTATGGGTTGATCATCAGTTGTGACAGTAGTAATGGTTTCAGTGACAGAAGTAGGTTTTGCTTCATGTTTGGTTACAACAATAGTAGATTTGTCAATAGTTGGCTCCTCAGTCGTTTCTGGAACTTGCTTGGCAGCGGAAATTTCAGGCTGGAAGTCAGGACTCTCTGGGGTACCAGTTTGTGGAGGGTCTTTTTGGATCATAACGGCAACATCCACAGTGGATGTGATTTCTTCATCTGTAGGCTGAATTCGAACATCAATTAAGGGAACAGTTTCTTCGGTTTGTGTCTTCACTGGCTCGATAGGAAGTTCTGCGACGATCGTAGCTTCTTTTGAAGGCACTGCCTTGTCGGAGACAGATTCGTTTTCAATAAACATCTTTATCTCTTCGGCGATAGATTTCGCTGGTTTCCCTTCAGTTGTTTGAACATCAAGCTTTTCAACGACAGACTTCACCTCAGGCTTAGTTTCTTCAATAGACGTAGTGATCACTTCTACAATTGGAGTTGTAGAAGTAACTTGCTTCACAATCACAGTTTCACTGATCTTCTGCTCTGGTTCTTTTGGTATAATCTTCTCCACTTCCCTAACTTGTTCGGGAATTTCACCAACAACTGTCTCAGATACCTGAGATTTGGTTTTGGTTGTTGAATCCGATGTCGAAGTAGTCGTAACCGTTTCAGTTCTTCGCGTGATCGTGGTAGTCTGAACCGACGACCCATCCTCGGATACGGTCACAACAGTTGAAGGCACCTCTTCCGAAGACAATTCTTTGAGAATGAATTGACGAGTTCGTTCGGGTAACGTTTCTTCGTACTCCTCCTTGGTCAAAATAGAGTCGGAGGAAACCGGCACTGGCGATTTTGGTGTCGCTACAATCGTGGCAGGGATGATTTCTTCAGTTGTTGGTGTTTCTGACGTTACCATTTCCACTTTTTCGACGATTGGAGTCGAATCGTCCGCAACAATTTTCTCAGAAACCAAAGGTGTCGTAGTCACGGTCTCCACAATAGAAATCGCTGGTTCACTAGTCTCTTCGGGAGAAAACATGCTTTTGGTTATAGTTTTCGTTACTGTTGTAATTGTTGTAACGATTCCGCCGAGAGTTTCCGTAATTGTTTGTGCGCTTTCGTGAAGTTCTTTCTTATGCCGATGCTCCTCAGTAACTGTTTTTTCTGTACTTGGAATCGTTTCTCGTTCTGTGATCTGTATCGTTGGCTCATCCTTTTCTACAATAACTGTTTCCGTCTTCTCGGTGATAGTCGTTGGTTCTGGCTTCGTGACAATAACGGTGTCCACTACTGGCTTTCCTTCCAATTCTTTGACTTTAGACTTCTTCTTGGGTTTTTCTTTGTCTGCCTTTTCCTTCTGTTTCGTCGAACCAATTTCGCTTTGAAGGAAAAGTGTTGTTTGTTCCGCGGTGGATGGTTTTGACTCTTGTGGATCTTTGGAGCCTATTGGCATCTCAAACTCTGGTGTTGCAGAAACCTTCTCCGCTTTGGGTTTCTTCTTGGATTTGTCTTTTCCTTGTTTCGCCTGTGGTTCCTCGGGTTTTAGCGCAGGAATTTCTTCCTTAACGGGTTCTTCTGCAGGCTCTGTGACGATTGACGACCATGACTTGATCTCAACCGTTTCAGTCACTTTAGACTCGATTTGAGAGTCTGGTTTTGTGATAACCGTTTCGGGTTTGGACTTCTTCTTAGATTTGTCTTTGACTGGCTTGTCATGTGATTCCGTTGGTTTTAGCGCAGGGATTTCTTCTTTTACGGGTTCTTCTGCAGGTTCTGTGACGATTGATGACCACGACTTGGTCTCAACTGTTTCCGTTACTTTAGATTCGATTTGAGGTTCTGGTTTTGTCGGAACCGTTTCGGGTTTGGACTTCTTCTTAGATTTGTCTTTGACTGGCTTGGCATGCGATTCCGTAAGTTTTGGCGCAGGAATTTCGTCTTTAGTCGATTTCTCTGCAGGCTCTTCGACAATTGATGACCACGTAGTAGTCTGAACCGTTTCAGTAACCAGGTGAACAGTTTTATCTTCTGTTTCCGTGACTTTCGAATCAATTTGAGGTTCTGGTTTTGTAACAACTGTTTCTGGGTGGGGCTTCTTCTTGGATTTTTCCTTGACTGGCTTGTCATGCGATTCCGTTAATTTTGCTACAGGAATTTCTTCTTTAACGGACTCGTCTGCAGGCTCTTGTACAATTGATGACCACGTCGTAGTCTCGACCGTTTCGGAAACGATTTCAGGTTTCACTTTATCACCTTTAGGCTTCTTCTTGGATTTCTCTTTTCCAGGTTTCGTTGATTTCGTCAATGGAATCTCGTCAGACAACTGTCGCTCCATCTTGTGTACAACTTGCTCAACAGGCTGACGTTCTTCTTGAGGTTGTACGGTCGAATCGGGAGTTTGGTGTTTTCCAAATACCATTTCGGAAAATGAAGTAGAGCCAGGTGTCCACATTGGACTTCGTGAACGGGAGCGATTATCAGAAATATTCTTGTCTCGAGGGCGACGAACTTCCAACTTTTCTGTTATGTCAGTTATCACAGTAGGTTCAGAGACTTCTGGTACCGTTTGAACAGTTTTCTGAATAATTACTTCAGGGGCTGATGTTTCGCTGATAGTGGTTGTTATAACTTCAACGACAGAAGTTTTTATCACTTCAGGTTCGGACACTTCGTCGCTTGTTGCAATTGGCTTGCTCTTTTCCTCTGGCTTCGATTCCTTCGTCGGCTTTTCTTTTATGATTTTTACAGGTTCAGAAGGTTGTTGTTCGCTAGGTTGAATATCTGATGAATCCTTCGTTTTTACTTCGGTTATTTCAATCTCAGACGTTGACTTCGTGATTGTTGTCGATTCGATCGGATGAGATTCGCTCGATTCAGGTTTGAGAGAATCTTCGATAGGAGAACTTGGCTTGACTTTTTCTGCCTTAGGTTTCTTTTTGGACTTCTCCTTGGGAGTTTGACTCGGTTGTGCGGTTGAGACGAAAGTTTCTGTCTTCACTACTTTTGGTTCGTCTGGAATATCATCAGGTTTATCTCCTTCCAATACCATTTCACCCCAAGACTGTGACGTTGTTGTCGTAACTGTTACGCGCTTTGTGATTTCGGTTTTCACATCTTGAGTGTCAATTGATTGTTTTTGTGGTTTGCCGACTTCGGAACCGTACGAAATTTCGCTTTGAATAAACATATTAATTTGTTCAGCAGTTGATGGTTTTTCTGGCTCGACCGGAAGAGGTTCAACTTTAGGCGAGATGACTACTTCCGCCTGCTTTTCCTTCTTTTTCTTTTTCGGTTTTTCTTTAGGAACAACCACATCCTGGGATTTAACCATCTCTGGGGTCTCCTTTTCATCAAGTAGCACTTGAGGCGTTGTCAAAGGCACAAATTCATGTTGGTCTTTACCAAATACCATTTCAGAAAATGTGGTCGAACCTGGCGTCCACATTGGGCTTTTTGAACGACTACGATCGTCTGTAGAGTCCTTTTGTCTGGACGGACGAATGGTTACGGTCTCTGCAGCCTTTTCAGGCTGTTCTTCTTCGTGTACTGTTACTGTTTCATGAACAACAATCTGAGGTGTTGACGATTTGGTGACGGTAGTCACAGTTGTTACCTCAATTTTGTCGTCGTGGGATTGTGGTTTCAATTCTTCATCTGTTACTGGAATTGCGCTTGTTTTCTCTGGTTTTGTTTTCTTTTTCTTCGGTTTTTCCTTTGGAGCCTTGACTATTGGTTGAGCTACTTCTGGAATTGTTGATCTGACTGGCTGACTAGATTTTGGTTCTTCGGAAGGCATTGGTATGTTTTCAATAACCTGAGGCTCCACCTTTTCAATTTCAACCTGTTGTGTTTCTTCCTTGATGATCACGGTCTTCTCACTGGGTTCAATCACATCAGGTTTTTCCCCGTAAATGATTTCACTCTGAATGAACAATTCCGTTTGTTCCGCAGTTGATTTTTGCGGTTTATCATCTGGAGACGGTTTCGTGTCTTCTTTCAGAGGTTCCAAGGAGACGGATTCTTCATCTTCCGGCGAGCTTGGTTCAGTTTTATCAACTTTAGTTTTCTTCTTCTTGGATTTGCTCTTCCGTTTTATTTCGATTTGCTCAACTTCTTTTTCAACAACAGGTGGAGCCTCCTCTTGGGGTTCTGGTTGAGAAGCTACAATCTCCTGGACAACAGTTGTATCTTGCACCTGCGATGGATGGTCCGTGCCAAACACCATTTCAGCATAGGATGTTGATGATGGTGATTCTGATTCGGTTGTAGTAATTTCCACAACCACAGTTTGCTCACTTTTCACTGTCGGTACAACTTCAACTTCAGTTATTGTTGATTCAATCTTAGGAGGTTTTGCCTGTTCGTCTTTTTTCTTCGGTTTCTCCTTGGGGACCTTCTGTTTCCTAGGTACAGGAGTAGGTTTGCTCTCAGTTGGTGATTGACTGATCTCTTGTCGTTCTGGCGAAACGTCGACCTTGGGTGTTTCTTTCCTTGGTTTCGGAATAGGTTTCATTTGAACTGGCAATTGGTCGGGCTGAACAGTCTCTGTAACATGTTGTGGATGTTCGTTGCCAAACAGCATTTCAGAGTAAGATGCGGATCCTGGGACCCACATTGGACTACGCGAACGTTCTCGTATCTCTGTTGCACTTCTGTCTCGTGACGGGCGTGTATCTGGCTTTGTTTGAACAACATCTTTTTGGATTGTCTCTTCAGTGACGATTGTAGGAGATTTGGGAAGTTGTTCCTTTACTTGTAGGACTGGCTCGGGTTTCTTTTCGATTTCAGTTGGTTTTGGTTTGTCTGAGGAGATTGATTCGCCTTCGATAAACAAATGCGTTTGTTCGGATATCGACTTGTCTGAGGGTTGAGTCTGTGAATCAGTGATTTCTTGAGTGGTTCTTGTTGAAATTGTTTTTACAGTGGTCACTGTTACAGTTTCCATACGTTGCGTGATGCTATCCTCTGACGAGGATTTTACCACTTCCGTAGGCTTCTCAAAGACATATTCTTGAGCTGGTTCTGTTTTCGTCATTGTAGTGGAGACAACGGTTTCTTCCTTTGGAATCTCCTCGACTGGACTAGTAACCTTAGGGGTAACCTTTGGCTCTGGAATTGATTCGCCTTCAATAAACTGTTTAGTGATATCAACAACAGAGGATGGTTTTATTGTTACTGTCGATTCAATTACTGGCACATTTTCCAGCTGTTCACGCTTTTGAAGAGCCTGCTCCTTTGAGTCAATTAAATCATCTGTAGTAGTAGTTGTTGTTGTTGTGGTCTTAGTAGTTGTCACCGTAATTAGATGCTTGTTAATTTCCACATCTAGGTCCGAGGAAGGTTCTTCAACCACTTCGGAAGTGCTTGTGGATGTGGGTATTTCTGATATTGGCTCTACCTGTTCCACCACAGTTGGTTCACTAGACGTCGCCGAAGGTTCAGTACGTCTGGTAGCTTCGGTTGTCGTGGTAGTAACAGTCGTCACAGAAACAACAGAAGAAACGTCAGGACTCTCAGGGACATCCTTATGAGTTTCCGGCTGTGGAGCGACTACTTCTGTCACCGATGTTTTGGACTTTGTAGTTTTCGGAATGGGCGCTTCTGTTATTGGTGCACTCAGTTCTGCCTTTTCTTCTAGAATAGGTTTTTGATCTTGATCACGAGGAAGCCTGCTGGATTCGATCTCAATGAACTCACGACTCTGTTCAGGAACAGAGACAGTTGCGGGCTCAATTATAAATTCGACGGTCGATGAGTCTGTTGGCTGACCAGTAACTTCGGTTGTAATTGTTTTGATGGTCGTAACTGTTACGGCGGAAGAGACTCCAGTATTTTCGGTGGTCGTGGTTGTATCAGATTTTTCAACGACCACTTGCGGCGCTGACAAATCAGTAACTATTGATACTCGTTCCTCTTCAACTGGTTCTGGTTTTTCTTCAACAATCATAGTCGTTTCTGGTTTTTGAGGATCCTCCGGGATATGTTTTGTTGAGGTAATTGTCGGGACCTGAGTGTCGCTATCCAAGTCTTGTTTCTGGGGTGTTTTCGGTTGCATCGTAAATGACTCATTTTCAATAAACAAACGAGTTTGATCGGTGACCGAAGGTTCAATCTTCTTTTCTCCGACTTCAGAAATCGGAACATGTTTCTCAGATTCAAGTGATTGATTAAATGTAACTGTCTTAGTAGTTGTAACTGTGACAACTCGATCGATATTAATATCCTCAGAAAGGTCTTGAGGACTAGTAGCTGTTACCGTAACAGTTTCAACCTGTGAAATCGTGGGCGTCACAATTGCTGTCGATACAGTATCCGCGGGGGTCGCAACTGATTCTGGTGTTTCTGTGATGGGAGACGATACCTGCACTGAACTTACTTTCTCCTCGGAATCGGAGATATCGGTAACACTAGTATTTTTAGCGTCACCAAACGGCGAATTCAGGAACATATAATAATTTCGTTCGGCCTCACCGATTTGTCCCACATTGTGAGCGGGAATTTCATAGCACGAATAAATAAATTCGCGTGGCTTCGTCGAAACGGATACCTTTGGCTGGGGGGCTGATGATTCTTCTGGAATAATTTCCTTACACTTGACCACTGGCGCATCTGTATGCTTGCTAACTGTTACATTTGGACTGCTAGTGGCGCTTATGGATTTTGTGTTATTTTCAAAGTTAACTAAGTTAGAATCAATAGTTATATTGGTTACAGGGGATGATGATTGGACAATAATTTCTGGCTGATCTAGGGATACGGTGGTAGTGGTAGTTGTGGTGGGGAAAATGTGTGTGTTTGTGGTTATTATTTGATTAGTAACTACACTAGACGGTTGCGCTTCTTCTTTATCGCTTTCCGCGGACTTAATTTTGGGTGACTTAACAAAACGATAAAGGTTTCTTTCAGCATCGGAAATGGATGCGTAATTACCCCGCGAAATAGTATTATCAATGAACTCCTGGCTAATATACATCAACGTTTTCAAAGTATTTTGTGAGTCGCTTGTTTGCGATGGTTCCCGAGTGACCGGGACCAATTTTGCTGGTTCAGAGGTCATCTGCACCGTTGCAATATCTCGGGTGAATGTTTCGGTAGGACTAGGTTCTGGTAAATGTTTAATTGTCACTTCTTCAGTCTTCACAATGTCGACCATTTCGTCTTGTGGCGAACTAACATCTTGCACTGAATGAATTATTTCTTCTGGTCGCGAGACTACTGGCACGGTACCTAAGTCTACAGAAGAAATTGTAACTTCTCTGACAATTTTCGGACTAGAGCTTGCATCATCCGCAGACTCAACTGACGGCTGCAGAACAGCTTCAGAAATATCAACAGTCGATGGATCTGAAACCGGCACTGTACTGGTAGAGACCACTGTTTCGACCTTCATGGCTCCCTCGGCCACATCAGTGGGCGTAATATGTTCTTCCTGATTTTCTGACCTTATCAAAATCAATTCTGACTCGTTGGACTCTTCAATATTGGTTCGCACAACACTGGAATGCAAAGTTGTATTGCGTGTGATGTTGAACGACACTTGTGGGAATTCCATTTTCATATGAACGTTCGGATGTCGTAGACGCTCCTCGTGTGTGATCATAGCAATCTTTTGCATTTTATCAGCGACGGAAATTTGACCCAGTTTCTCGGTCACATAAAACTCATCGTCGTCCTGATCTCTCTCACGTCCGCGACCAGATTGTGTGAACGAAGTAATTTTGTGAGTCCTGGTTGTTACCGTTGTTGTGGTTGAAGATGTTCTTTGTTGTGTATTCTGCACGGAAGTTGATTCCGTTCCTCGCGTGCTGGTTATTATGGTTGGCTCAGATTCCACAATGATAGATTGTGGCTCTTCGCTCTCCCTGGTGACTTGTTGGTATTCGACGTAAGTAGGTGATGTGTAAGTTATTGTCTGGACGTTCGTTACCTGTTCGGGAGAATTATCTATAACTATTGTATCACTTTTAGGTTGACTAGTTGAAATGTCAAACGACTTGCTAGGTGTAAGCACGTTTGGAGCAGTTGCGCTAATAACACTTGTGATTTTATCACGAACTGGTTCGGTGCTAATTTGACTAGTCTTCTCCACTATGACAGGACTGGCAACATTCATGCCTTCGATTGTTGTCTTTTTTACAATAACTTCGACTTCGCTAGTTTGTTTAGGTTCTTCGATAGGAACTTCAATGTCATCTTTTGCGTTCTTTGGCACAACACGTTTAACACAGACTGGTTCTTCGACTACCATTCGATCATCTTCCACTGCCGACAATTCCGATTGTCTGTGCAGCTCTTTAGTATATTCCTCGGTGATCAGTTGCTTTATGGGCTCTAATTCCTCCGGAGTTAATTCAACCTTTGTAGTTGTGGTGGTAGTCTGTTTTCTTATTGGTTCCTTCTTTATAACAATTTTTGTCATTATTGGTTCCTCGACTGCAATCCGTGCATTATCGGTCTCGCTGACGTCGAGAGGAAGATCCTTTCTTTGAACGGCAGAAGTCGTTAGCATGGTCGCCGTTTTGAAAAGCTTCATTAGCTCATCTTCGCCTTGTTGTGGCTTGGGCTTAGGAAGATTTGTTGTTGCATCTAAAGCCGCGTTTTCAGCTCCGCGTTGTATCTCATCTGCTGGAATGTCACGCCTACTCATCGTCGTTTTCGAGGAAACGACTTTCACTTCCGGCTCGTTCATTTCAGCAACCGTCTCTTTACTCCTGTCGGATTTTTTACGAGGTTGCTTCTTCGCCTTCTTGTTTTTAGGTTGTTCCAGAGCTGCTACGGTTGTCGGGTGACTTTGCGGCTCTTCACTGGGACTAACTTCCTTGATTTTCTTGGTTGCCTTTTTCACCTCAGTCTCGACGACTGTGACGGTTCGCTGTGGAAGTGGTACAGCGTCGGTAGTGATGTCGTAACTGGTTCTTGTCACAGCCTCTTCAGGGACTGCTTGATAGCTGGTTGTGATGTCAATGTCAATTTCGGTAGATTTAACTGGTTTCTCTTTCTTTTTATGCGTCTTTTTCTGAACAACTGGTTCAGGAACATTATCAGACTTTTCTGTTGTGGGTTTGGGTTTTCTCAATTTACTTATTGCTTCGTCGACGGGTGGTTTTGCTGCAATACCAGTCGATACTCTCGACTGTTTCACAGTGACTACTTCTTCGATTGCCTTAGTTGTCGCTTCGGGTCTAAGGTCTTTGTGTTTGGATATTTTTGTTCGATTTGCTGTCTTTTTGTCTTCACTTCTGCTGACCATATCGGAGTCACGAGAGGAAGACGACGGCTTTTTCGAATTCAAAATATCATAATCGGCCAAAGTGGCAGGTTTGCTGGAATGGAAACCTTTTGCTCTTTGTCTTTTGGTCTCGACTTTTGTGTCATATTGTACGGGGGGCTTTGTTTCGCGCGGGGACAATTCGGTGGTGGTGTATTCAACGACACCAACTTGGGTATGGGCGTTACCTCCACTGGATGGCTGGAAAGATCCAGACTTTCCGATTCGATGAAACAGCACATCTGCATAAGATTGGAATCCTTGTTGGGCGGCGGCTGCTTGTTCCTCATTGGACATTTGGCTCGCCCAGGATTCCGTTTGAACGGGTGGTTCGGCGCGTGTTTCGACTGGGACTTGTTGTGTGGCCCATGATAACTCTTGATAATGTTGAGTTGATGGGGGC
This sequence comes from Microchrysa polita, assembly GCA_949715475.1. Lineage (NCBI taxonomy): Eukaryota > Metazoa > Arthropoda > Insecta > Diptera > Stratiomyidae > Microchrysa > Microchrysa polita. The sequence continues at coordinate 83,411,773 of OX454418.1, read as the reverse complement.
TCTTGAACGGGTAAGTTTTGAATTTCCGCTGGTGCATGTTGGATTTGACTTGCTCTTGAGTTGTCGATGAGTTTTTGTTCGTTGGCATCCAATTCGCGATAGAATTCATGTTCATTGAATTGACCAAACGTTATGTCCGATGCACTTGTTTCGGGAATTTCTTGAACTTGAGTTTGCACTGTTTCGTGGACAATTTCTGGTTGTACATGAGTGTATGCGATCTGTTGTTGCTGCATAGTTACGTTTGTGACATCAATATTGGTCTGGTATCCTTGATGCATATGACTAGCTTGTGTATAGTCTATCGGTTCGTAATTATGACTATAATCGACTTGTTGCATTGCCTCTGGTCGGCTATGCTGTATTTGATGCTGCTGTTGCAGCTCGATTTGGTAGGTTTGTGGCAGTTGGACTGTCTGCGGCACGACCGGCTGATTAGGTTGCATTGTGGTGACTGTGTCCAGATTGGCCAAATGCATTGTTTGTTGCATTACGGGTTGTGAAATAGATTGATTGTACGACAATTGGTTGTCGGTGGACATCGGGATTACATCTCTCGTCACGGTATATTGCCAGTTGTAAGTTTCAGTGGGCAATTGCTGAACGTTGGTGGTAGTGGTAATGTGATGTTGAACGTTCACAACAGGTGGACTCTGAATGGTTTCGTAGACCATACGAGATTCAGGTTGAGACATCTGCCGTTGGAAGGACGTCACTTGACCATGTAGTGGATGATCCGGACCGAAAAGCATTTCAGCGTATGTTGTGGAGCCCGGGATCCACAGTGGGCTGCGTGAACGTGCACGACTTTCAGTCACTTGCAAATGTGATGCGGACTGCATTGGTTGTCCGGACTCAAGGTGAGGCGGTTGTTGTTGATAAGGACGCGAAGACGTTTTCTTAGTTTTCCTAGAATGACGTTCTTCCACGTTGTAGGGCTGTCTGCCTTGTTGTCTTCCGCGACTTTGATTTTGAGAAGTGTGCAAGACATCGGTCCGATGGACAGTTTTCGGTGCAGCATGTCGCCTATGATCAGTATATGTCCGTTGAACGATCTCCTCGACCGGAAGTTCACTGACGTTAACGGTTACATTTCCTTGGGCATGTTCAGGCTCTACTAGGTAATCGTTAGTGATCGTACGGGTTGTTACTACCGACGTAGGGACTTGATACGATTGTACCTCTGTAAAGACATTTTCAAATTGTTTATTTTGTGAAATTACGTTTTGCGGCGCGGCGCTGTATTCAGTCGTGCGGGTGACTACATAGTCGACATGTTGTGGCTGTGGCTGCCGTGGATTTTGCCGTTGATCAACAAACGGAGTTTGTGAATCAGCATATGATTGAGTTGGTAGTGAATCGTCTGATACGTCGGGACTACTTCGGCCCGAAAGCACGGCTGCATAGGATAAACCAGCAATCGACGGTCGAACATTGACGGTTGATATGGTGGTGGATGTGGTTGATGAAGCAATTGAATTGGCATCCAGGTTGACACACAGGGCGGCCAGCATATTATATTTTTGTTCCATATTATCGAGTGATGCACGAAGAGCCTAGCATAAATGAGGATGGGCCATAATGGTGAAACTAGTTCGATTTTTTTATGAACATAATTTTTGTTTATTCAAGTTTTTGTAGGAATATAAATACAATAGATAAGTTCCCTACACCTCTCATGCCTAAACATATACAAAAGATATACAATTTAGCGATAAGGAATTTTCAGCCAGGATAAAGAACCTTTTCTCTTAGGTAGAGTCTAACGAGCATCACACTTTATCATTTAGCAATACAATACTATTTTATAGAGAGATAAAATAATTAGCTTAATAGTCAGTTCATTACGTTTTCTCTAAACCTATTAGTAAAACAATCCGAGGACAGTATCTAAGTAACTAAAGCTATCACTAAACTTCCAGGGATTCGTCCGGAAGTCCGCGACTAATAAGGAGTTTGATGCGTTCATTACGAGCGGCAATTTTCGTCTTCAACGACTTGATACGTTCTTGACACGACTACATAATGGTTGGACACGAGTGATATCAATAATTACGTATGAGAAATCCGTTAATAGATCAGACCGTAAGCACCCAAATACCAGAGAAGAAGGCAATTGCAAATTGACATGGTTAATTTTATTAAAAGGACATGCAGTGCAACGAGACAATTATTATTGTTAGTATTGAGTTAGCCCGTTTGCGTGTTTTTTATTGGTGTAAACAAAACATTGATTGGTCAATGACGTGTGAATCCAACGTGAGGTGACATGTGAATAAGTTGTTACATATATCGATAAATAAGTGTGAGTGCAACAGCGCATGTTTATGTTTTGGTTTTAATAATCAGTGAACAAGAAATGTAACAGAAAATAAGGAGGGAGGAAAAAGAAAAATATGCATGTAAATAAGTGTCGAAAAATTGAGATAAATATTATGATGAAAAAAGTACGATTAAACTACACATTCGCTTCAAGACTACTGTGATAATATAGAAACTAAATGTTGCTGATTCCCTACGAGGACCCTCCACCATTGTGAAGCCATTGGAAAATGAAAGTTCCCAAAACCTCTCACATTCAACAAAACGAAAATTGAATTAATGTTACGCATGTGTGTGTTATGTTATGAACATTTTCCCAAAATCTAAATTTTATTTGTGTAATCAAAATGAGTGCAAGAAAAGTCCAAATGGAATTCTGAATTTAATTATGAATATTCCCATTTGAGTAGTAAATGAAAGAAAATTTGATCGGTTCAAATTTTGCGTGATAATGTTGTACAGAGTGGACCAAGAGTAATTGTATTGCAAAGAGAGCAAATTTATTTTAATGGTTTACAAAAATTGGATGGCCCACATTTTATGATTGTCTATAGATGAAGATTCTTTAATGCATGATAAAATAATTTCTGATATCTTCTAATATCTAGGAATGAGCAAAACAAACACATTATTGGAAAATAGTGTGTAGTTGCATAACAATTACAAACTATTTTCATTCATTATTACGTCAGCCACAATTTTCCGGTGCCAATAATTCGCTATTGTGCGTAACGTATTAAAATTATTGCGTATCCACTACATATGGGATTTGGACAAACTGAAGATGACACAGGACAAGGTGAACATCTAAAACGTGTAAATGTATGTGACATGATTCGAGAACTAATCACAATAAAACATTACGCTAAACATTGAGGGCAATTCTCTGGTAGTTCCATGTCAATGAATGAACATTCCGAATGGACATGACCGAATGGAAAACTCTATCTAGAAATCCCGACAAAAATTCTTAATTCTAATATCGTCGATTACTTCCTGGTCCATATTATAGTAAAACTACTAGATCTGACCTAATCGCCTGACCTGAATGGAAAAGTCATATAAGGAGGTCCCTTCAATATTTGTTTTCATGTGCCTGCAACTTCTACTCTATACTCTTTAAAAAAGTGCGCTAAGCTATAAAAACATAACCTGTCGTTCTTTCTTCTAACGTTTTTGACAAAATTTTGAAAATATAGAAAAAATTGTTTACGTACCTGTTGTTCGGCTAAGGCCTTTTCACGATCATGTGGTAAATATGTTGGCGCCATAACGGCACGCAACTGTTGTTCTTCCTCGATGATTTTATGTCTCAGCGCTTGCATTTGTTGTTGATAAGTATCAATCTGTTGTAATACCGTTTCCAAATTTTGAACTTTTGTTCGGATAAATGCACTTAATTCATCGTCCAATATTCTAAGGACTTCGTCAACATTTTGACTGAGACGAGCATCACCGCCAATGCCCGAACGGAAATGTACCTATACAAAGCATAAAAATGTTGGAATAGCAACGTGGTATTCTAGCCGGGAGAGCAGGGGATTTTTTTTTGTATGTACTTACCTCTAATTTTTCAATTGATAATGACAATTTAGTCTTTTGCACATTAATGTCGGCTAACAATTTTTCACAGTAGCCCAATTGATCACGCAAAGGTTTTCTCTTTTGTTGTTGAGATTCCAAAAGCGTTTTTGTCTTATCAACCCAAATTCGAATGTCCTTAATTTTCTTTTCACATTGATCCCATTCTTCAGTCATTTCTTGCAATAATGCAAACTAAATAAGAAAGAAAAGTCAAATGCGTGCTTTGCAAATTTCGTTCAAAAACATACCCTTTGCAGTAACACAGCCTCAACCGCAATCTTTGCCTCTTCCGCCTCTTGCAGTTTGTCCTTTAGAGTTCCCGGTGCCGTTACTTGGATAATACGATCCAATTCTTTGTCCATTTCACTCAAATGTTTAACAATCGGCTTTATACTCTTAACAGCATGCGAATAACTATCCGTTTTCTCACGAGCCTCCGGTAGAGTGCCAAGTGTAAGGGGAGCGTTTAGGAATGTCTTCTTTTCTGCCACCCATGACATCACAATTTGATACAAATTCAGGAAACGTGTCCAAGCGTCCAAACTATCATCGGCCAATTGTTTGCGTTCATCGAGCCACGATCGTACTTGACTCAATTGTTGCGTCAATTGATCGAGCGTATTTTCCACGAGTTCTTTTTCATTTGCACTGCGACTATTCTCAATGATTACGCGTCCATTCACTTTGGCCGTTTCCAATTTCTCGTAGGCGTTCTCAATTTCCTGACTGATTTCGCTCAGTATTTCGCGCAGCTTGATCGGTTCCAGTGTACGATCGTTGATCTTGACCTCAGTCTTTTGTATCCATTTTCGTATATCATCGACAGCCTGCAAATATTCCGTGCGCACCGTTCGTGCCCGTTTTAGTTCGTTGTCCCGGTCATCCATGGCGCCTTGCAATCGTTCGGCCAATAATTCCAAAGCTGTTAGTTCTTGGGATATATCGGACGGAACGATATTCTGTTCCTTGGTATAGTGCTGTTGAGTTGTCTCTATGAAATGTTTGCCTTCACGAATATTTTCGGTTGCTTTATTTTTAAAATCAAGTAATTTTTTCTCAATGGGTTGAAGGTCTTCGTCGTAAACATTGATATCATTCAAGTCCTCGAGGAGGTTGTTAAAAGTATCTTGCAATGTTGATATTCTCTTGAAAATTGTCTCAATATACTCCAAATCTTTTTGGGTTTTGCTTTCCGTATCCTTCAATAGATCGTTTAGTCTGAAAATAGAACACGAAAAAATAATATTTTTTATTATTTAAATTGGCTTACGATTAATCGAACAAAAACATTGTGGAGAACGACGAATACCAGCACGATTTAAGTTCTTTTGTAAAATGAAAAATTCCAATACGTGCTTCATTGCGAACGCGGATTTTCAATCAAAATAGAACTGCGGATTTATAAATAGCCTACATGCTCAGATCATCGACTAAATTCGTACGAGAGCATGTGACAATTGAAAAACACGCAGTTCTTGCTGTTACTTTCACTGGGAGGCATGTACTTTGTCTGAATTTCGTGGAATGCTTTTAATACCCAGACAGGAAAGCATGCAATTCCTTACAGGACACTTCCAATTCAATTAGGGCCGCAATTCAGCCCAGCCAGCTCTTAATGCTGCATCCAAAAATATCCAATTAGCTACACACTATGTATTATCTCATATTTTTTTTTCTTCAACAGACCTTGACACAAATGACTAATGATGAATATGTTTTCTCTGAAATGGGTTCCGAGAAATAGAAGGAGAACGCGTCTAAAATTTGGAATGTATTCAAACGTAGAAAAAATCACTTTTATTTTCCGCCTAATATGTAAAGCCGATTAACGGAATACCGCGTTTATTTTTTCTATTTATTTCACAATTATTATCCCTTTTTATTATATTTTTCAATTTTTTTTTTAGCTTTCCAGCCATCCAGCTTAGCTAGCTTACTCGCTACGTGTTGCTTTCTATAAAATAACTGAACGACCGAGCACTTTTCAAATCATTTTTTCGTGGCTTTTTGCATGTTGATAAACGCAACGAGAATTTTATTTAAAAATAGCACACAAATTCGTTTCACATAATATTCTATGATTCAATATGTACTGAAAACTCCGTATCGTATGGGAACTTTCTGCAATACAGTGTTGCTGCTTTGGAGTAGTCATAAATGCAATAGATCTTTTTTTTTGCAGAAAATTGTGAAAAAGTTGAATGTATGCATTAAATTTGGTTATTTCATTCGTGATTTAAAATACCTCTCAACTCTCTAGGACGGTAACACTATTCAAATGTTAATGTAAGCTGCAAATAACTCGATTATGGACGATTGGATTTAGCCGGTTTGTTTTATGGCAACCAGTCTCTTGACTCTCAAATTCAGCTTGCTCGTTAATAATCTCAAATTTTCATTGAGGCATGCGGCTAGGCTAGGCTAGTCAATGTCGATTACGTCATATGATCGCGTGAATGTTTATGTTTCTTGCTTCTATATAAATAAAGCCATCGTGTGAGCACCATTATAGTATGAGTCTAAATTATTTCGACGTTGTTTGAGGAAGGTGGAGTCACGGTCACTGAAGAAGATGCAGAATTGCAAACAGCGGAAGATGAGAAAGTAGTGGGTGCGGTGAGTATTTCTGTCAGCTAGGCAGCACGACACAGGTAGAATGTTTTTGGAGTTGATCGAGCCTAATTATAATTAATCAATCATTGGGCGAAACTTCGCTGGTGCGAAAATATATTTGTCACGTGATTTTAGATTTTAGCAACATTCGGAGACAATCCGAATAACCCAGTCTCAATCGAGAGATTGGGGCATCTATGATGATTCCGGTTTTTTGAAATTTTTCCAAAAACAGTTCTAATTTTTAAATTTTATGGAATTAGATTAAATTTTTTTCAATCACCATTTCCCTGTATCACAACCAAATCTAGTAAATTTTCGAACAAATGTTAACTCTCTGGGCGGCAGTGGGCACAAACAAATTTTGAGTAGAAGATTCACTTCTTCGTCGGTCCTGGCCGTTGTCAGGTATTCATAACGGAATTCGTCGGCCATTTTCGTGGCCCTCGAACGAATTCTGCCGTGACCGTGAAAAGTAAATTGATGTTGTACAAAGTATGTCAACAACAATTTGCATGGTCGAGCTTGAAATCTCATACCCGTTTCAGCCACAGACTTCGGTTTTCTGGGCAAAAAACCAAGCCCTCCTCCAAACAAGAGATAATTTATAAAAATAAATTGGATGGAATGGTGAACAGAAAAATATAATAATTCGCACTCAAACCTATTATACAGAGAAATATATGAATGTCTAGGCCTTGGGCGAGTAGGTAGGTACATAGGGTGCCTTTTATATTTCGGGATGGGATAACTAGTGTAGCAGATTTGGGAATATTTTGAAAAACAATAAAGCGATTTTCGATGATTCTCTAATCCCGAAATATAGAAGGCAATTGAATTATGAGGAAACTGATTTGTACTGTTCCCAGAAATGGTCTAAATATACAATTAGAAAAAACTTCTTCGTACAAAATTGGCCCTAAACCCATAATTAGAATGGTTACCCATAGCAATTTAGCTATAAGTAAAGTTCGGACTTATCCTACACGCAAAATTGTGGTGGAAGCCTGTTGTTTGGTTAGACAAATATGTAATAACCAGTCGCCACCAATGAAAAAAAAAGAAAAAGTTTTCTCGGTTATACGGAGGTAGCCCGATAAGTATCGCAAGAGCAATCGAGTAGTGCATTCTCGTAGACGGCTAACGTCGAAATTTCAGCCGGATCGGACTCGTAGTTTTGTTTTGGCCGCGTGTGCAAGCGGGAGTCTCCGTGATATTAGAAAAATGGAAAAAGACCAATATCGGTCGGTGATTCGATTTTTGTTTTTGTAAAAGGAAATCGCGCAGCGAAATCAAAGACCGTTTGGATGCTGTGTACGGTGACTCCATCTCCTCCGTGAAAAATTGGTTTAACGAATTTCAACGTGGTTGCACGTCGGTTTTTGATTAGCCCCGTCCAGGTGCCCCGAAAACGGTTAGCACGCAGGATAACGTGACAAAAATCCACGATCTCGTATTGGCAGACCGCCGATTGAAGGTGCGTGAGATAGCTGAGACAGTAGGCATTTGAAAAGATCGCGTGGGTCAAAGAAAGCTGTCGGCGCGATGGGTGTCGCGTTTGCTCACTCCGAACAACAAGCGCAACCGTGAGACCACTTCAAAGAAGTGTTTGACGATGTTTAAGGAGAGTTAAGGAGTTAAGGAGTTTTTGCGTCGTTTCGTGACAGTCAACGAAACTTGGATACACCAGAGACCAAGGAACAGTCAAAACAGTGGACTTCACCTGGCGAACGTGCTTCGAAGAAGGCGAAGACTGTTCCATCGGCCGGAAAGGTGATGGCCAGGATTTTCTGGGATTCACAGGTGTGATCCACATCGACTACCTGCAGAAGGGCAAAACAGTCACAGGGCTGTATTATGCCGAATTATTGGGCCGATTCGACGCCGAATTGAAGAAAAAACGGCCCCACTTGGCAAAGAAAAAAGTGCTCTTCCACCATGATAACGCACCGGCTCACACCTCCGCCCTCGCCAACGCCAAATTCGTCGAATTGGGCTACGAACTGCTGCCCCATCCACTGTATTCTCCAGACTCGGCCGCGTCAAACTTCCTTTTGTTTAAAAACTTGAAAAAATCACTCGCCGGGCAAAAATTTCAGTCGAATGAGGAGGTCATCGCCGCTACGGAGGCCTACTTTGCAGACCTCGAGAAAACGTATTTTTCAGACGGGTTAAAGAAGTTGGAGCATCGCTGGGTCAACATTTTTGTTTTTCATTTGTAGGCTAAGTACTTATCGGACCACATAAGAGGTTTGGTTTTTACAGAGCTTACTTCATACACTTTTCAGTCATCAGTCAAAGTCACAATCAATTTCCATACAAGTTGTCAGATTGTCAATTAATTGATTAACGGACAATCTACGTATTAACTTGTATGAAAAATTACTGTGAATCATGACTGAAAAGTGTGGATCGACCCTAAATCGTCTCACAGTAACTCATATAAGCCCACACTCTCTGTTCTGATAACCCGTGAAAAATTTAAAAATTATTACAATTAAATTATTTGATAGGATTCGGTAATTGCAAGATTTTCCAAGTTTTTTGGAAAAAAGCTGACTAAGCTTTTATTTTTTTTATGCCGAGATTTGCCGGCATTGCCTTGACATACATACAGTAAGACCCCGATAATCCGGACGTCGAAAATTCCGATAGTCCAGATTCGGATTGATGGCAAGTTTTGTTATATTAAAAAAAAAACTTTCTAGAGCTTGTTTTAGTGTGGTGATCTATAAACTTAAGGGAACGGATAATTGGAAACCAAAATTAGTAATTAACGTTAAATGGTTAACTTTTTACATGATTTTGGTCGACTACTACCAGTGCATTTCGAAAATTCGGACAATTCAAAAATCCGGATAGGGTCCGGTCCCGTTCAATCCGAAATATCGGCGCTCTACTGTAATCAACTATTTCGAAGGCTTAGGTACTTGTACGAACGAAAGGTCTTTCGGCGAATTTTCTGGGCCGTTCGCGAGCGAGAGCAGTTGTATTAATTATACGATGAGCTGGAAGTATCGTAAATCGTGAAGCTTCAACGTTTGCAATGGAGGGGGGGGGGGGGGGGGCATGTACAACGAATGGACGATAATCGCATGCCAAAGAAGGTGATGAACGCACAAAGAATTGACGGAGCGAGGTTGCGTGGTGACCGTGACCGAGAGCTCGCTGGGAGAACTCTGTAGGTGAAAACGCCCACCAGCTGCTGGGCTTCCGAAACTGGAGGACAAGGTCACGTAACCGCGACAATTGGAGGTCAGCGATTCAGGCGAATCGTCGGGCTATCGTGCCACATTGATGATGATGATACAGGATGAGCCAATAGAACTTTCAACGTCTGTTTTTGCATAGAACCCTGTGCGCGGAGAAGGGTAATTTTGTGAGATCACATATGCCGTTTTGATGACCATGAATCTATTTGACAAAAACCGTTGCGGACTTTGGCTGTGTACGTTTTTATGGAACCGATCATTATTACTTTCGAGTTTAAACAATTTATATTTTTTCAGCGCTTTTCAATGTACCTTTTGTATACTACCCTGTGCATGACGAGGGGGGAATTTCATAGGGGCAAGCGATATTTTACTCTTTCGAATATTTGTCGGGGCTCTTAATGCAAATGTCATTAAAATATGGAAAATCTATTTCGAAGAAAAAGATTTACAATCAGGATAAACTGTCCAATCTTTGAGCATTGACACAAGTCGATTGAATTGTGGTTTCGTGTGTAGACAGAAGTTGGACAGCTTATCAAAGTGGAAGTGGAAATCGTTTGTTATAAAATTTTGCAACATTGAAAGACGTATAAAACATATTAGTACGAGAAAGGGAGGCTAACTTCTGTTTACACGAAGGGCAACATGTTGAAGTTTGACGACTTTCTTTCCAACTCCTCTTTACATGTAACGATAAGTGTGACAACTACAACTTGATTAAAAGCTAAAAAGTTGGTAGTGAATGCCCCCTTGAAAGATGAAGAATGACAGAATTTTTTTTATGTATGTAATTTCAGAGTATTTAATTTATGTACATACATTATATTGAAATTCTTGCTTCGGATAAAAAAATAACTAGAATAGAAGAGTGAGAACATGCAGAAATTACTCATGTATTTACAAAGTTGTCAGCGACTATTACTCCAATCAATAGAGAAGAAATAATAGGGGTTAGCGTGCAAAAATTGGGGACTTCTCAAATTTTTTATATGTTATAAAGACAGGTGGGGTAAGTTAAAATCCAAGTTTGCGTCACTTTCCCCCTGTGCTCCCGCCGCTATCTTCAAAAAACCATCTAAAATCGGCCCTTTCATCAGTTTTTGGCCTGTAACTTCTTTACAGTCCATTTGAGCACAAAATCTGCCAAGACAATTTTGTAGAGGACAAAATTTCCTACAAACTTAATCTAAGATGTTGTACTCTACAATCAAAATTAACAGAGTTATAACGCCAAGAAAATGGAGAAAATATCAAAAATCATGCCAATTTCAAATTCGCAAAAACGCATTGTATACCAATAACGCATAGCCTCCTCTGCATTTTAGTATAGAGTTCTCGAAGTATGTTTTGAAATTACAAGATTGTCTCGGCACATTTCGTGCTCAAATGGACTGGGAAGGAGTTATAGACCGCACACTGATAAAAGAGCCGATTTTAGATGGTTTTTTGAAGATAGCGGCGGCACAGGGGGGAAAGTGACGCAAACCTGGATTTTAACTTACACCACCTGTTTTTATAACATATCAAAAATTTGAGAAGTCCCCAATTTTTGCAAGGTAAAATCTCCCCGTTGATTGGAGTATATGATTCAGTAGCCGAAGCAGACTACACATTGAAGACTTGGTCAACCGGTCGTGCATCGCCTGGGCTTTATATTTAAACTTGACTTTTGAGTTAAATGAAGAAATGTTCATTTTTATTGTTCATTCTTTAATGAGAAACGATAGGCACCATTTTTCCAAAAATGCATATTATAGTGTTCAATTATTTTTTCCGTCCACTATATGCCCCCAAATTCCAATTTGATATATGTCATCGATAATTACCATACGCTCGTCATGATATCACGAAAGAAAATTAAACATTGATACTACACGGGTAGTGTGTTGGTTGACATTGAACTACACACATTATAATTTCATAGAATAGATTAATCTGAATCATTTTTACATAGTTTTTTTTAAGCATAGACATCGCGAAGCAACCAGTAAGCATATGTACGAGTAGTTGGATTGTATCTTATCAAATTGTTTAGAAGCTCAGAGCTTCCGGAGAGATGTAGCATTTTATGAGTAATGCGAGAATGTACAAGTAATTTCCCTTTCATTATGAAATCATGTCAGAAATTATCTTGACTAATCGAAGAGACATGGATGATGAATTTAAATTAGACACAGATCGTCTAATTCCTCGTTAAGAATAGGAGAGTTCAAAAACCTCCAAAGCTATCACTTAAACAAACAATCGAGCATGTACTCGTATCTCGCAATGCTTATAATATGATCACGGGAAAAAATAGTGTGCCACAGTAGAATTATTTTTTTAAAACAAAAAAAAAACCTTGTTATATCTTTTTTTAACTGATGGATTCAAAAGACTTCTCTCTCAACTTATGCGGATTTTTTATTTATTTATTGTATTGCCACTCGTAAATCGTAGTAATGTACCTATATACATCATGTATTCATGGGAAGGTGTTGAGCCCGTACTTAACTTTAGGTACGGTCATAATTTTTTTTAGAGAATTTTACCAAATTGTGCAAACATTTAAAACTGAGTGGCTGACAATCTGTCACCCTACATTATAAATGATTGTGACTGATGACTGAAAAGTGTGGATCGACCTTTAAAGAGGTACACTGTCAAGTCGTACACCTCAACGGGTTTTACGACTTGCTAAAACTCTCTTTTTAACTCATTCATTGTTTTCCACAGAAAATTTAAAAATCCTCGCTATACGTGAAGCTTACGATAGAGTAATCAATGGAAATACCGAAGACATCCCCAGTTTTTATTCGGTTTCTTTACCTTTTCACTGATATAGGTACTGTGTGATAGATTTGTTTATAGTTATGTCCGTATATAGTGGGCGGGTATAATATCAATATCTGAGAATTCTATGGTCAATATCGATAAAGAAAATATCGAACCAGTTTTTTTTCTTCCAAAAAAATAGCGAAGACTAATTAAAAGGAACCTGTTTGTTGAATTGTGGTAATTTTCCCTTTACAGACGCACACATTACATATTATGAAAAAACTTGAATATTTTTTAACATTAATTTATTTAACAATAATGTGTATTAATATTCATACATACGTTAACACACTTTATTTCTTTAGCTTCCATTAGGAAAAGTCATTCGTATCTGTTTTTGTTTTGCTGGTTTAGACACCTATTTGGCGAGGCCAGATATACTTTAGACTGCGCCCCTGGATAGTGGTCAAATTGTCTCTCCGCCACTGGTCAAGCCTGAGAATAAACAAGTCCCATTCGTATCGAGAGGAGGAGGTATGTGCAAAGTGCAGATTTCCATGGAGCATTAGGCGAAAAATGCAGTGGATTCTCAAGTGCCATAATCCCGCTCATTTTAAGGCAGACATGCGATTTCTGATGATTTGAAGATTTAATTCAGCTGATCGTAACACCAAACTCGTAACGTCAAAAAACGTCAGGTGAAAAATACAGTTAATTTACTTCTTAGGAAGTTGTTTCGACTGAACTTGAAATCATGTTAATATTCATGTACATGCATACTCCTTTTTTTGTACTGCACGTTTTCGACACAATTTTTCAAAGCCATAGTGTCGTATTTACTAGTAGACTGAGTATGCTGGATCAGGAGTATCAAATATTTATCACACAGTCTTAAAACAAATAGGGGGAGATACATATGTAGGTTAAAACCAAATATAATACATCAGGACCAACTTCTCCTTGTTATAATACATGTTCGGGAAACAGGACCACATTGGGACAAGCTCCCTTAACGCTTAACATACTATTTTTTTTAGGTCATAAGCACTTGATCATCGTCCGCAATGAACTAGCAAGTAGAGCAATCGCTACCTTCTTCGCTGGGCTGTGGTATATACTCTGCCTACCAACCAGGCAGATCGACTGAATCTGCACTTCACACCCTAGTGGACGAAATCGAAGTGGCCATATCAAAAAAGGAGATGGCACTTTGTGCATTCCTGGATATAGAAGGGGCCTTCGACAATACGTCCTTCGAGTCCATCGGTACGGCGCTAAGAAACAAAAGGGGCAGATGTGACAATGATTACCTGGGTGCAACGCATGCTTTAATCGAGGAACATTTATACCAGCATCGGAGGGTCCACCCTCTCCGCCTTAGCCACTCGTGGCTGCCCACAAGGAGGGGTACTGTCCCCCCTTCTGTGGTGTTTAGTTGTTGATGGACTGTTGTGGAGACTAACCTTAGAGAGGTTCTCCACCCAAGGATACGCAGACGATCTGGTTATCATGGTTAAGGGCAAATTTGAGGAAGTCCTAGCCCATGTGCTCCACACCGCCTGCGAATAGTTCAAGATGGGTGCACGGAGAGTGGTCTACGGGTCAACCCGTCCAAGACCACGGTGGTTCCTTTCAGTAGGAGCAGGACAACAAGAACCCTGAGTTGTCCTACTATGTACAACTCCCAAATTAAAATGGCAAACCAAGTCAAATATTTAGGAGTCACTCTTGATAGCAAATTACTCTGGGATGACCACCTGAAATCGGTCACGGAGAAGGCGATCAAGGCACTATGGACCTGCAGAGGTTATTTAGGTAAGACCTGGGGAATTAAACCACATTTAATTCTGTGGATTTACAAGACAGTTGTTAGACCTATAGTGGAGTATGGGGCGGTGGTGTGGTGGAAAAGGGCTTCAACTAGCACTGGTAAGTCGGATCTAGGTAAGGTCCAGAGGCTTGCCTGTCTAATTATCACTGGAGCTATTGTTTCATGCCCCACCGCTGGCCCTGGAGGTTCTTCTTGACCTAACTCCACTACACATTCACATTGAAGCGTCGGCGAGGCTGGCTGTTGGTAGGCTCAGGGCCTTCAGCACGACAGTCAATTTTAGCCATGATCAACTAGGATGGTTACAAGGCAGCAATACCCTCTGCCTACCTTCGGACTACCTAGTTAAGACATTACGCTTCAACGCGTCCTTTAAATCAGCAATCTGGGCGAGGGAAAGTTGGACGGATATGTTCAGGTCCCTTCACCCCGACACTATTAGCTTTTACACAGATGGATCAAAAACTGATACAGGCTCTGGAGCGGGCATCAGTGGTCCTGGTGTAAGCTACTCAGTACCTATGGGGAAATTAGCGTCTGTGTTCCAGGCGGAAGTACATGCAATAGAAAACTTGCGCCAGAGAATGTCAGAACAAAGGATATGTCAACAAAAAGATAACGATCTTTCCCTATAGTCAGGCGGCTATCAAAGCTCTTACAAAACATACCTTTACTTCAAAACTAGTGTGGCTATGTCAGGAAATACTTCAATCTGTAGGATCTCGCAATGATCTTACACTCCTATGGGTTCCCGGTAGGGATGTCAAAAACCGGCCCATAACCCGGTTTTCGGTTAGACCGTCCGGTTTTAACCGGGCTCAAAGTACCGGTTTTCGGTTAACCGGGTTTTCATTGAATTGCTTAGAATTTCAGCAAAATAATGCATACACACTCGTTAAGCTGATGTTCGTATAGAAATATGACTGTGTAATGGAGCCCTAAAAGGGAAACATGTTGAACCAAAAAGATAATCAAATAAAATTGTCAGAAGTATTCATAATGTTTCAAAAATAGTTAACTGAGTTTTATTGCTAGACAATGCATATAGTGCAGTCAAAATATCCCATTTCAGGCCTCCAAATAGAAAAAAATATAGTAAGGCGATTTTTTGTAGTTTTTGAATCAGCGAGCTCCCAGGCATCTAAAACTCATTTTGCTAAAAAAAAAATTTTATCGGAAAGGTCCCAAAAAAGGATACTCTTTAATCCTTGGCCAGAGGTCAGCATGTGGGGTATCAAATCAAAGGGGACGTCGAGTACATTACATATCCGGTGTCTGTTTCCTGTTTTAAGGACCCTCAACGGAATAAATCGAGATTAAATCGAAAATTTTTGTGTTTTCCGTGTATCTTTCCAAAGCCATAACTACGAGAATAATCCATGTTGTCACTACGTTTCTCACTTTTCCGAATCTATGATAGATTAAGATTCTACCGTTAAATTTGCTAAGAAAAAAATTATCAGAAAGCTCTGGAAAAGGACATTAAAGGACACTAATTCCAAACCTTGATTCAAAGTGAGCATGCGGTCAAGTGTCATGTCATAGAGGACGTCGAGTGCATTGCATATCCGGTGTTTGTTTCCTGTTTCAAGGACACTAAATGGAAAGATTCGGACTAAAACGAAAAATTACGGCTTTGGAAAGATACATATACGAGAAATATGAAAATTTTCCATTGGATCCCAATTTTCTCCTGTGAGGGTCCTTGAAACAAGTAATAAACGCCAGATATGGAATGTACTCTACGTCCTCTTTGATATGACACCCCGCATGCCCACGTTCGATCAAGGTTTGTAATTAGTGTCCTTTTTGAGTGCTTTCCGATCATTTTTTTTTCTTAGCAAATTTAATGGTAGAATCTTTAGCTATTATAGATTTGGAAAAGTGAGAAACCTAGTGACAATTTGAATTACTCTCGTAATTGGGGCTTCGGAAAGATACACGGGAAACACAATAATTCTCCATTTAATCTCCATTTGTTCCGTTGAGGGTCTTGGAAACATGGAACAAACACGAATATGTAATGTACTTGACGTCCCTTTTGATTTGATACCCCGCATGCCGACCTCCGGTCAAGGATTAAAGAGTATCCTTTTTTGTCCTTTTTGGGACCTTTCCGATCAAAATTTTTTTTAGCAAAATAAGTTTTAGATTCCTAGGAGCCCACTGATTCAAAAACCACAAGAATTAACCTTACTCTATTTTTGTCTATTTGAAATGCTAATATGACTGCACTGATAGATGATGTAGATGTTGAAGTCTTTGTGGACACGACGGATGTTAAGTGGACGCGGATATCGATGTGGACGCGGACGTCGTAGCAGCTGCCGATTCGTCTTCCTATAACAATTAACTCTAAATGCACTGATCTGATACATATACATTCACGACGCACAAAAGATACACGTATGACACGCAACGTAAACAATATCTGCCTTGGAAAGGAAAAATGCAAGGAGTAGTAGTTTGACGAAGCGATGTTTTTTGGAATAATAGCACTAAGTAGAGTGTTCGGAAATACGAAATTTTTCATAGAAGACAAGCAATAGAATTACAGACTGACAAATCCAGAAAATATAAAAATTTTATGAATTTGGAAAGTTTTTTTTCGGTTTTAACCGGATGGGCAAACAACCGTCCGGGTTAAAACCGGGAGGATGAAAAAACCGAAAAAAAACCGGTTAACCGTTTTGAAAGTACCGGTTTTCGGACTAACCGTCCGGTTTTTGACATCCCTAGTTCCCGGACACTCTGGAATAGAAGGGAATGAGCTCGCGGACGAACTCGCTAGGGTAGCCTCTGCTAGCCCCTTCTGCGGCCCGGAACCCTTCTGCGGTATACCACTGTGTCTATGCAGAAACGAAATCACTGAGTGGGAGAAGACGACAGCCACCGTATGCTGGGAGGCCCTTCCAGGACTAAGGCAGTCGAAGCTTTTCGTAGCGACCTACTCTAAGAAACGCACTCTGGAGCTAGTTAAGCTCAGCAGGAACAGGGTCAGAATCATAATTGGCCTCCTTACAGGCCACTTCCGTCTGAACGGGCATCTAAGAACCATGCGCTTAGTCGCAGACGCGACCTGCCGTTTCTGCGAGGCCGATGACGAAACATCCACTCACATACTTTGCGAGTGTGAAAGACTGGCGATGAGACGGGAGGAATGCTTTGGCATAACTTTCCCTCTCACAGAGGACATCGCCTCCCTTAGCATGGGACAAATTAATCGATTTATCGACAGATGTCGGTTAGATAAATTTATCTAACCTGTAGCGTGGGCAATGGCACAATAGACCACCGGTCACAGTGCTTATGGCAAATGTGCCGATGCCCCCATTTAATCTAATCTAATATACTCTGCACATGTAGAAGATGGATACAGTAAAACACGGATAAGTGCACATCGATAATGCAAGACTTTTTCGTGCACTTATGCATGTTATGCACGTACCATTGGGTATTAGGTGTACTTAATTTATTGAATAATCAATTCTCATTAAAAGAGCCAAAAATGCCCAATACTGTGTTATGCATGTGTTACCATAATATGACCTGAACATATCCATTACGGATCAAATCGTCTCGATTTCCGTCATCCCTAAAATCAAACCATAGGGATAGCCAGAGAGGTCACAAGTATGCTACTGCAATGAAATCACAATTTGATAGCCAGAGAGAATTGTTTCGCCATTTTTGCCTATGGAGACAGCTTTTCAAACCAACCAAACGTTTTTTTAAAGCCGAAATCCGTAACTCAACAACAATGGAAGTAACTTTCTAAGTTGGGTCGGACCTGACACATCTTTATTACCTTGTCAAGGCATCAAACGGCTACCATTTGATACTAATTTGAAGTTTTTCGTGATATTCTATCAAAAGATATGGCTGAATATAACTTTGTAGGGGAAGTAGGGATAGGGGTAGTCGGACCTACTCCACTTTCCATCAACTCAAAGTATATGTCAGAATGAGACATTGATCAAAATTTCAAGTCGATAGCGATATTCCACCGAAAGTTATGGCCGAATTAAAATATCGAGGAGGGGTAGTTTGTATGGGATGTAGGGGAACCCGTGGTCCGATTTGGCCCATTTCCAATACCGTCCAAGATTTTAGCAAAACAAACATGTGACCAAAATTTCAAACCGCTAGCTTTATTATTTCGGGAGTTATCGTGCTAACAGACAGACACACGGACAGACAGACAGACATGGCTTATTCGATTCAGGGACCGATCCTGATCATTTATATATACTTTGCCATACCTCCGGTGGCTCCTTTGAGGTGTTACATAATATCGGCGTAACAAAAACAATATACCCTATACCATCTTATGGGTATAGGGTATAAATATATATGCATGTGTTGGATTTTTCGGCCTGGATCGCATAAATTCTTAAAACAGGCCGCTGGTTCGACACGCCTGCTTTCATCATTTTTTGCAAAGCACATGCACTTTCTCGTATCTGTCATGAATCGTTTCATGTTGCCAAAAAAAAATACGTGCTCTTAAGGGTGTTGTGCACTTATCCGCTTTGAAATGTATAGAAAATCGTCTAGAATGGATGGTGCAAGAACATTTTGCACACCTGTCCGAGTTTTGCACTTCAGCATGTTGCACTTAACCGTGTTTTACTGTACAAAAGTGAGTGGAAAAGAAGTAGGGTCGCCTCACACTGGCTAATTCTTCCAGGACCTCGGCAGGCCCACTACTCACCCAAACGCATCCTGAGTTTTTTTCCTGTTCGGTTTCATCCAGGAACAGGATCGTCTGAATAATTTGTGGGCTATTCACGGGCCATTCCCATTTAACTTCACATCTCAAAACTGAGATTGTCACAGATTTGAGCTGTCGCTTATGTGAGTCCGACATGGAAACGTTTTTGCACATTTTTGTGAACGTGAGAGGCTAGCGATATACCGTTATGTTTCGGCATTTCGTTACCACTAGTAGAGAACACCGTGTTTCTTACAGGCCAGCTAAATGGATTCATTCAAATATGTAGGTTTAGAAGAGTTGATCTAACTAATAGTTTTGGCAATTAGACAATGGAACACCGATCGCAGCGGCCATGGCATATTCCTCCTTTAAGGGCTGAATTAAGATCGAGAGTGAAATTTTTCGCCAAGGGATTTTATCAATAAAAATGGATACTTGCTGTCGTGGAATATGTCACAGACGGTGGGGAATCCCATAAGCTACAATCCGAGACCGGTTCCATAATTCTCCTCGGTCATTTTATGTATTATTTTTCGATTCCCCGGTCATTTGACATTTCACGATGAAAATAACCGGGGAATCGGAAAAAATACATAAAATGGCCGAGAAAACTTATGGAACTGTTTTCGGATTGTAGCTTATGGAATTCCTCAGCATTCCCCACATATTCCACGGCAGTAAGAATACATTTTCATTGAAAAAATCGCAGCGGCGAAAAATTTCACTCTCTAGGTCAGTACTAGGCTTTAATCTAAATCGTCGGATTGTAACGATTAAGCTGTATGGTAAGAAGAAATACAACAAAAAATGTAAATCTACGGAGTTTATTTATTTTTTCTACCTGTTTCTTAGAACTTTAAATTAATGAAAACTAAGAACGTTTAGGAAATATGCCGTCCCGGACATATTGCACTGGTTGCCCATATGGGAAATCCTACCCTGTCTTCGGAGTCGAGTTATAGTAACTCAATTAACCAATGCGTTTAATCGAATATGTACATATGTTTGCCTCGAAGAGGATGTGTCATCATAGCCTTTGGACTATGTATTTAGCTTATGGTTCCTCAAATTTAAATTACATAACTCTGGACTGCACTGTGTTCGAGTCTAGACAACTGAAACTCGATATGTACATGGATATTATCCCAAACAACTATTCTATATTTAGTGCTAAAATATAATGTAGGTCAAGTGAATTATTAGTTCCGTTCATTATTTTTAAAACGCCAATAAGCCAATTCGTATGCCTACAATAATAAAAAAATAATAATATAAAAAAAAAAAACTTTTTTCTGTCTTCTACACATATGTAAAAATGCGTTCTAAGATATAATTTTGGCAATTAGCCACAAGTATTGTATATAGGATGTATAAAAGAAGTTGTTTGTCTCTGTAAGAAGGCTGCCAAATGCGCCAACATTTCTCAGATTTTCTACGTAAAAGTAAAATGATTCTTATAAGTGTTGATGTTGTTTATTTTTCAAAATTGTTTTTTTTTCGGTTTTATTGCATCATAATACGAGAATGAAATGCCCCTCCTATTAAGATTGTTTGATTGCAAGATCTTTATATGGTACTTGTTGTACATAAATGTACACATATTCACTGAGAAGTCGACAAATTTTTATTGTCTTGCGAAAATGGCATTTAATTAGCTACATACACCATACAGATTCACGCAGTACGGATCAAATGTATAGTTAAATATTTTTAAGCGACATTGTGTTTTAAGGTTTGTGCTGCTAGAGACGACTAAAGGTTTGTGTTTGTAGGGATGACTCATGTGATGATTGCTCAGCGATCCCAGTTAAATCAACGCTTCTGAGCAATGTCTGTCAAAAAATTGCCAGGAATTAATTCACAAATAGTGGTTGATTCAATCAACTATATTTTGGCGTTTTCACTTCTTTTCCTGAGTTTCTTTTTTTTTTAATTCATTTCCAAAAGCATTTCTTAGGGATAAGGCCGATTATCATTCACATTTATAAGCGTAATGAATGAATCAAATTTCGGAAATATGTTTCTATACACGCTTTCAAAATTTTAATCCTCAAACTTGAAGACAGTGTGTTATTTGGTCTAGATCAGGTTTTGAGTTTGACACCCCTGCCTGACCTACAAGTAGCGTGCCTATTCCAAATGTAGAGCGCATACCACTCCGTCACTCTTCCTGTAGACCACTGTTTCCCAACAGGTGGTCCGCGGACCGGGGGTGGTCCGTGAGAGACTCGTAGGTGGTCCGTGAAGAGACTCTGGATACTTCTTACAACAAAGTTATATTTTGTTGTGACTAATTAAAGTCGCATGCTAAACACGCGCTTTCATTATCATGTAACATATTATCCAGTTAATACTTTGTTACTAGGTCTGTGATTATGGGAAGGCGATTGACTGCTTAGGTTCGTTGCCTATAGCTCAATTCCGAAATTATTTTAATTATCAAAATTGGAACTCGCTTGCAAAAATTTAAAAGATTTTCGCGGTGAACACTGTAACAAATCTGAGTCTAAAGACGGAGCTATATCGATTATGTACTGGATACCTAACTAACAGAAGACACCTATTCCTGTGCGAGAAAAATCTCAGCTAGTGAGGCAAGTGTTGACACAAACAAAACAGACCGACGGGACGACGACACGAGTATTTCTATATTTCGTCTTAACATCTTCACTGTCTTTAAGTCACATGTGCACACAGCATTCCTCCTCGTTCACGTCTATGAGTCACATGTGACTCATAAATGTATGGGTTTTCGGATGCCAGACGTGGCGGTAGTTTGGGTGAAAACCGGTCAGATAGTTAACGTGTAAAAGCACCCTGAAATAATTTTCATGCGATTGAATGTACATACACCTACGTGGCATGCTTGCAGAACAGAGGGTGTCCAAAATAATTTTTACACTAGGCATTTTCTGTTAATGGAAGGGTCTTGCGGAGTGAAGAACGCAACAGATTTGTGTTTTGGATAGTGAAAAAAATTAACGATCCTTATAAACGAGTTTCAACCGTTAACCCGAAAGGCTTTTTCTTGCCTAGCAAGCCCAGAAAAGAGTGTCCCGAAAAGTGCGCGTATAATGGCAAAACGGATTGCGCGCCGGACAGATGGTGCTGTCCGGAGCGGGGAGAACGTTTTGTCGTTTTAGCAAAGTTGACTCCAAGCCTGCGTTATTCTGTTCGATTTTAATCCTTTCATTTAGTGATTTTCAGCAGTTGTTCGGCTGAACAATGCAGGTACAATTTTGTTCGGAAAAAAATTTGGAAACGAGTCCTCTTAGGTTTTGACTTTCAAATTAGTGTACAAGACATTGTCGTTTTTGGTTTTGGTCACAAATAATGTCATATCCATGCCAGACCTCGACAAAAAAATGGAGACATTAATTTGTTTTATCATGATTGAATGCTGGTCCGCTGAGATCCATTTTGAGGCTAAGTGGTCCGCAGACGTTTCTGAGTTGGGAACCACTGCTGTAGACAAACCGTACCGTACGCGGTACCATACGGCTTCGTACTTTCATTCACATCTCACATGTCACATTGGCTGCTCAGTATTGAGCCCGTTTGGTAACACCCTGCCCTTTTTCCAAATATAGGGGGAAGTCACGCAGCCTATCTGGCACACTGTCACTTTTCACGACGAGTTCATCGTGAAAAATATCCAATGACCGGGGAACCGAAAAATAAAATTCATTACGCAGAGAAAAATTGTGAAACCAAGTTTGGATTGTAGTTTATGGAATTCCCCAGCATTTGAGATATATTTCCCGACAGTAAGTATGCATTTTCATTGAGAAGCGAAAAATAATTTCATTTTCATTTCGCCCGAGGTGTATCTATCTAGTCCTCAAGATAAAAAAAGTAATGGGAGATAACACGATGAAAATTGTGATTCGTATCTAAATCTTTACTAATTGATTGAGTTTACTCACATGTGTTTACATATATGTACATAACGTTGTACGTAGTATGTACATACTCATATACATGTTGCTAATCTCATCGCGTGTGAAGTTTAATAGTATACAAAAAGTTAGATCACCGGCAATATATCTCTCATCTGACAAGGTGTTCCATCTTATTTGCTTGGCTTTGCTTACTTTTTCCTAAATAATCATTGCTAAATTTAGATTCACTTGTATATAGGAGAAATGTAAATTTATTTTCAGTAATTTTATTATTGATATTTGTTATTAATTTCAAACAATGCGGATCACGTTAAAAGACAATTTAAATTTCATATGAACACAGTAAAGTTAAAATTTGTTTAACAAACAAAAACTGTTTCTTTGTGATTTGTATATAAAACAAACCCCTTACGAAACTAGTTTAGTTTATGCATTAGCAGATTGGGAAGAGATTCAGTAATATTTTTAGAATGGTATTTTGTCGCATATTCTTTTCAGATTACACTTAAGATTACACTGTACGAAATTTAGGTGACTAAATTGTCGTTTTAACCCTTTAATTTGAGTAAATCAAAAAGTTTTTAGAAAACTTAGTAGTATCCTTTACGAATTTAATTTTTCAAACGTTGATCAGTCCCCCCCCCCCCCCCCCCCAACTTTAATTGATTTAATTTTTTTTAAATGTTAAAAATAAATAAATAAATCTTTCATGCCTTACGCGGTAGCGGACCTCAAACTTTTCAAGGTGAATATCATGGTCACGATAAAAACGTCAACCTATTACATACTACATAAATGTAGAAGAGATGAAACGTGATCTCATACTACATTTTGAGATCATGATGAACTTGATCATGTAGCGCCATCGTAGGCACACTTATCTAATTTACATAGCCGACCTGCACAATATTTTTTTTCTGAATGGGCTGTATGGTCTATCTAGATGTGCATTGAATTACGTAATATTATAGTCTTATGTGCATACTACGTCACAAGACGCACAAGTTACAAGTAGTTATACAACCAGTTACTACGTACGAACCTTATACGGATTAATCTGACAGAATAGAATTATTTTTCAATAGGCAACATAAATCTATTGCTAAATAGCCGGCAGCTTTACTTTAATTGATTAATTCATGTATGGACGAGTTATAATTGTATAGTAAATTAATGCCTTTTGGCGTCGAAATAGTTGTTGGAGTCTGGATTGAAAACATCGGTCACGGCCTAGTGCTTGGTAAGCAGTTTAGGCCATATGAACAACTCTAGCAAAATAATTTAAACGATATTGAACGCCAACCTTAGTAAGAAGGGTTTAAAAAGTTAAAGTGATAAATTAATTCCATTCCTTACATTTACATACTACGATAAAAATGTACATCTACAACACACATCCATACATAATGTCATTTTTAACTTAACTAAATTGATGTAAAATGCATGTAGAGTAACTTTAATCAAAAATTTCAAAATATTCAAGTTTCAGACGGTCACGTTCAATGTTACATTAACCATATTCTGAGAATACTTCCGGTTCTAAATGTTAAGTACGTACAAAACATTACTCATTTCAAAAGTACCAACCGTGTATAATTTATAGACCGCACTAATTTGGGCTGGGAACTAAAGTAAAGCTGCGGTTAAAATATTTATGCTTGTGAAGAGAAATACAAGGAAATTCATGCGTACGGTGCCGATTTCATAAACAATATGACCTTCCTCACAATCAGAGACTTTAGTGTCTAGTCCACCGGTTCTTAATCGGTGGTCCGCGGACTACTAGTGAAGCTATTTGAAGTGGCCCGCGGTCGTTTTGCTTTAGTTTCCACAATTCAGTCTGAAAATGATCGAATTTGACTGAACTCTTTAAAATTGCTTTTGGTCAACTAGTAACTAGTCTGATGCATTACCGGGGAAATTTGATCACATTTCAAAACGTATGGATTCACCTATGGTGTACTAAATACATCCCTCTCAACGTACCCATTGTCCCCGGCCCCAATAATGTATTAGTAAAGTCTAAAAAAAGTGTGCGCTGGGATCTTATTAGAGCACATCTACAGAAAAATGGTATTTTGTACCTATTGACATCTAGAAAATCAGTGGCTTTGCATTTTCTGTTGTTGCAGTCACCTGCTACAATTTCGTGCTAAGGGTCAGGCTCTTTATTGAGAAAAGTTGTTTATTCGTTTTGAATCCACTATCCACAGTTTAGTCGATTTTAACAAATTTGAACTCGATTTTTATGTGAAATAGACAGTCCTCCTAAGGAGCTTTCAATTAGCGACATTCGTGTCCGGTTGAGCAGGCCTGAATTGCTAGTGTAATCCCGTTTTCCAAAAAAGTTTTGAAATTAAAAAAAAATATTCAGCTTAACTTACTTCAAAACTGACTTTAGGCCAAAATATAGCATGTTCCTACGCTCTTGTTCCATTATCCAAATAAGTCTAGGGGACTAAAGAGGATATTTAAATAAGATTTGAATTTTCCCAGTTTGATGATCCGCGGACAAATGGTTTGTCAAGTGGTCCCTCATGAGCAAAAGGTTAATAACCACTACTAGTCTAGCCTGTATAAATGATATCACAAAAACAACACTGTTGTAAAAAGTTTCCGCCAAAGAAAAAGTTGTCAGCCGCAAAAAGGATTGATATAATACAATCCCGCCAAAAAGGTCGCAAAGCATGACGAGGGTGCTATTTGCTGCTATGCTCTTTTCTGATCAGATTTAATCTCGAATTTCCAGCCTTGTAAATAAAATGTGTCTTACAAACTTTTTTGCTTTCCTTCGTATAGACGACTTTTTTATACAATAAAGTTCTTTCGTAATTTTCTTAAGATTGGTTTTATCCTGCAATTACTCCTATGAAAACTCCCCGCCAACCAGCATTGCAAGAAATTAGCTTGTACCAAACCAGCGCGGGTGCGGTACGCGGTACACACAACACAGACTCCACACGAATTGGCAAATTCAGCGTGGTCTACCGCGGCGGAAATTATTTCACAAATTCTGACGCGTACCGCACCACGCTGGTTTGGTGGATACTACAAACTAATTCAATCACTTTTGAATGCATATCCTTGCGAGCTTTTTGGCGGGATTGTATTATATCAATCCTTTTTGCGGCTGACAACTTTTTCGTTGGCGGAAACTTTTTACAACAGAGTTGTTTTTGTGAGATATCATATTTTTTTGCAGTTTTTAATATTCACTGCCCTATTATCACGAATTTGTTTGAGAACATAATAACAATAACAACCCTCTTGGTAACTTTTGTGCCCTTGATAACCTTAGCCTCCTTCGTAACCTGAGGTGTGTGTGTTTTGTGAACCTCCACCGTTTGCTGGAACCTTTAGGCTCATCGGGATGTTATTTGTTCATCCAATATTATAGTAATATGTACGTACTCGTATAAAAGACGAATAAAAACTGGAACTTTGACCGCTTGCCGCCGCTCGTGCAGTCGCTTTACAACTGAAAACTTTAGAGAACATATACAAGGGATTGTTCGAAACAATCCTGCCAAATCACAAAACTATACGATTCTTTTCTTGGCATTTTTCGGGCCAATCCCCGATTTTTGCAAAATGCTTCCTTTGAAACATATGAAAAGATTTAAGCGAGAAACTCTACGCGTTTTTTCACATTTTCCGCTGTATCTTTTTTTCTACTCCACGGATCGGAGCAAACGATAGCCTATGCACACCTTCACGACAGACTCTATCAATGGAAAAAAAACCAAATCCCGAGATGCTCTCTGCAAGGCTGTAGCCCTGTCAATGAACAACAAGAACAACGAGAACAACGAGAACAAGATTTTCGAAAAAATGCGATTTTCAAACTCTTATATCTCCGGTGTTTTTCATCGTATCTTCTTGAAATTTTCTACACTTCGTAAGACGGCGCGAGTGACAACCTATACCGAATTTGAACACTCAGGACCAACCAGGGTCGGAGCTACAGAGGTCCGAAAAATCGTACTTGTTCCGTCGTGTAAAGTCTTAGTCGCTTTTCACTTTTGATTTGTTCAAATTTCTTCTTTTTTCTAGATTATACAGTCCTAGAAAAATGTGAATTATTACAGAGTGACACACAAATTTACACAAACACTGAAGAAAGTTTAATCAAGTTTTAAAAGTTTATAGTATGATTCTTACTGGTCGAATTGAAGAATAAATGTTTTTTTCTTTTTAATTTCAATTAACAAATAACGACCCTAATAAAATGTAAACAAAGACAAGTAAGTAAAGAACCTGACGCGCCCACAAGAGGGGTTACGGCAGCTTAGTAAGTAAAGGACAATAAGTAAAGTTAACTTGAACGAATAGTAACACACCTACACAAGTTTCAGTGCATTAAGAGTAGAGGCACTACATTTGTAAAGGATCTGATCCTTTTCTTTTGTGAACAACCTCAGAAGGATGCTTAAACATAATGGGAGAATGATAAATCGTTTCCCGATTTCACAGAGGAGGGGGAAACCCTGTAGATTTCCATACCCACCCTAAAATAGCTACTTCAGACATAACATTTAAGGATCTCGTTTTGCGTCGTAGTTGCGTTCCAGAAAACACGAATTCGAAGTGTGATGCGGTTGGTTGGTCAGCCATATCACTTTCTTGTCGCATTGTTTATTATTCTGCTATTAGAAAATTATACATATTTTCTTTTGAATAATAAACACAACGGTCCATGCCGAGTTTCGAAAACTCGTTTGTCCCTGAATCTTTATAACACAGAGTGGCAACCGAACGATCACTGCCACAAAGGGTGACAATTTATATTTGGAGTTATACCAATTTTTATTCCAATCGACAGCGACCAAGAGCTTCAAAATCATCCCTACGGGAATATAGCAAATAACCGCATAGGAAGCTTCAAGTCTTCTCTCGCAAACGGAGGAATACCACGCTGGAGATGCTAGTCCATCTTCCTACGTTACACCTAATTTAATTTTATAATTGGTTTTTACAGAAAGCACCAGTGGTTTCGTTACAGCGAAAGCACCAACCGGAATTTGAGGATGGTTGTCAATTGTCTCATGTAATCTAACGGGTGGTCCAACTAGAATGCACGATGTTAATTGAGTGTCACACCTTAACGGTAAGTTTCTCGCCCAACTTTATTAGACATTTCTTTGCTTCAGTGTTTAGCAAATTCAACCATGGAGAAGTACACAATTGAGCAGCGCGTTAAGTTCGTTGAAGCCCTTTACGAAAATGGACGTTCAACTCAAAATGCTTTTCGTGCACTTCGTGATTTTTTTGGTCAACATAATCGCCCAAATGCGTCCACATAACGGACTTCTTGTGGCCAGAAATCGAGGATATGGACCTGGACGATATATACCACTTGCCACACAGCCAATGAAACAGAGCCATTGTTTGCACGAGAAATTCTATGTCCGTGTTATCTCTCGTCTTGGCGATGATAATTGTCCGCCACGATCATGTGATTTGACACCGTTCGACTTCTTTCTCTGGGGATATTAGAAAGAAAAAGTGTACGTCAATAAGCCAAAAACAATTCAAGAGCTAAAGGATGAGAGCACATTAACGATATTCAACCACAATTATGTCTCAGAGTCATTGAAAATATGGACCATCGGATAGAAGTATGCCACCGTAGCCATGGCGAGTATTTGGCCGATATTTTGTTTCACACATAATTGCCATAGATCCTTCTATCATAATATAAAAAAAAATTAGATAATTCTCTAAAAACTTTTTGTTTAATTAACAATTAACTTCGTGCATTCAACTTAGACTACCCTTTATAATAATTCATAAGCGAAAATTCATATATTTTCGGCCACAAGATTTGGTCTTATCTTCTCCCAATCTATGAAATGTAAAGTGGAGTTTTGTGCCAGTGCATCGAGATTGACATCAATTATGTCATCCGTTGAAACTGGTGTCGTTGAGTGCGCCCCACTAACACGTTTTCATTTTGCACTTTCTTTGTTTCACACTTCTTTTCATGAGATTATTATTATTATTATTTCGAGTCTGGAAACATTTTATATGTTTCCCCTCCACGCGACGCTATGCTAAACCGAATTTCGGCGAAATTTGGTGACATTATGCTAAGGTCAAATATCCCCGCAGGTAAGGAATTCTTGCACGTATCTAACAATTTTGTAGATTTTTTCGTTGCCCTTCCGTAAGTCAAATACTTGCTAGGTCCATGGAAACCATAACTTTTGTAAGATAGTATCTGTTAGATTACTACATCGACAAAATAGGATCATAAAGCAAGACGGGGTTTTATATTTGAAGCAAAATAATACTAAACACATCACGTACGAATTCGTTGCAATGTAGGTTCGAAAAAAATAATCCAAGCACCCTAGACTACAGGCTGGATTCTGCTGAAAATCATATTTGACAAAAGCCATGGTCTAAACAAGTGGCGTATTATTACATACTTTTCTGTCGTATGTACAACTTGACTTTGGAAAGAGATTACAGTGCGTACTCGATAATCCGGACTAATAAAAACCGGGGTCGACAAAATTTCCAATCTAATGATATCCTAACCACTTTTGTAGGTCCAATATTGACGGAGATACAGGTTTTCAAAAATAGGGTGTTTTCCAAAAAAAAAGCGAACTCTAAGCTTATGTTGTTTGCCGAAACGACATTTGAAATTCGCAATTTTTTGGTAAAAATACCCTATTTTTAAAAACCTGTAATTCTGTCTACTTTCAAAATGCCACACACAATTTTTATCCAAGACAATTATTTAAAAAAATAT
Source organism: Microchrysa polita (assembly GCA_949715475.1). NCBI lineage: Eukaryota > Metazoa > Arthropoda > Insecta > Diptera > Stratiomyidae > Microchrysa > Microchrysa polita. The sequence continues at coordinate 83,382,072 of OX454418.1, read as the reverse complement.
TGTTGAAGATGTAAAAAAGAGCAAAAAAATGGCTCTTTTCGCCAGGGTTGCAAATCTGGATTTATATAGCCAGTAACACTCTAAAACAGATAAGCGAAAGAACGGTAGTACATATTCCATTTATTCCGAGGTTAGTCCCTTTTTTTTTGTAAAGTTTTACTGGCGTATAATTGAACTTTATTTATTATATTATTGCTAAGGGCTCCATTACACAGTCATATTTCTATTAGCATATCATTAAGCCTACTTGATTCATTCGGTTTAAAATTTTACACGAGTGCTAAACGAAATCGAGTAGGCTTAAGGATATGATAATATCTATTATAATATATATGTATGACTGACTAATTACGCCCTAAGAATACTATAAAGGCGTTGTGTTCCAGACGAAGAACAACAGAATAATTATGAACGGTTCATAGGTATTATAGATAAACTAATAAAACAATTTTGTTACCGTTTGTAATAAAATGAGGATATTCTTCAAAGGGTGGAATTACAAATAAAAATAACAAATTTTACTATTCCATGACATTTTGTGTACCAATGCAATAGAATATGTATAATCAATCAGGCAGTCGAGAACGAGATTGAACGATATTATATTTCACCATGCAATCGACTAATCATTTCTGTCACAGTTTTGGCTTTTTGAACAGGAATCTATAGAACTTTCTTTTGATGATAATATGTACATATACATATGTATATCAATAGATAAGCAAATCATTTCCCATACAACATTATAATAAAAGTGTTGCGTTCGAAATACCCATATTTTACAATGATATTGAACGAGTATGTATAGTAATTCACGATATCCATCCATATGCATATGTATGAAATTTTTTTTATCAATGTGTGCAAAAATCTATTTTTAGATCTCATAACAATCATTTAACATCCCCGCCCGTTTATCAATGTTTATTTTTATATGTGTGTTATTTTGTGTATTCCTAAAGCAAAACAAAAAACATATAAAATATAAAAAAAATGCGACCTTGTCAGTAAGCATTGAATAGTTGACATCAGCGCTAGAAAAAAGTGCTAAGCTTTTTGATTGTTTTTGTTTTTAAATGAGCTCAGAGCAATGAAAATCATCAGTCATTACTGCTGGAAGCGCAAACTGTTTTTGATGCAAGAGTTGGGCGTACAGTAGAGCTCCGCGATTTAGACGGCGTGCAATTTCTTGGTCTATCAAGGATTGAGAAAGAGTTGGGCGGGGTGTTTTAAATATAATAATTTTTCTAAATAATAATTTGAATATGTTTAAAACTGATAAATCAAATTACATTTTTTTTTTTAAATTGTTCGATTTAGAACACCCAAGTCTTTCTCAATCGTTGGCAGACCAAGAAATTGCATCCCGTTTAAATCGGAGTACGATCAACTTTTACAGCAAATAAATAAATCTGTTTGAATATCAATCTTGTTCAATCCAATCCACCTCAGATATCGATATAAGTACACTGCTTGTTATCAGGTTAGCCGACCCATGGGTACTTTTGGCTGAATTCCAGCCAAACTAAAGAAGTTAAAATTCCAAAATTAGCCCTTTCAATTCTCAGCTAAGCGAAATGTAAAGTATTTCTCCTCCATATTTTAATATTGTTTAGAAAATTCTTTTTTGCAAAAGAACATATGTACACTGCGCAACAAATGCATAGGTTCACTCAAATTTCCTTCCATGAAGCGGTAAAATAAAACCTTACCAGTTCAAGAAATGTTATTTTTGGAAGTATTAAATATCACAAACAAAATGAATGGACTGAATCCCCACAGGACATTTTCCTTAAATTACAGTAATTGTTTTAATTCAAAGAGTCAATTTCCAGTGCGACAATTGCTTAGGTTTAGGGGCGATTTTACCGTTTTACATAATGTTTTCACTGAAAAATATATCAGAAAAGTATAAGAGGATAAATACGAAAAAACAGGAGAATTTTTTTGTAATTTAATAGTGTGTATTTTCCCCATTTTTATTTATAATTTCATAAAGCATTCGAGGCAAGTAATCGTATAAAGAATGCAGCACAGATATCGGTATTTTAGACCAAGCTGTCTTAATTCCATGAATTAACTCTTCTTTAGAGTCGTATTGTTTACCACTACTGTAAACCTCCCGAACAAGCCACCCCCAAATGTTTAATGCCAGGGGAGATGGGCACCCAGTCTAACAAAGCCACATTTTTCTCCTCAATAAGCGATTTAACCACCCTCGCTGTATGAATTGGGGCAAGATCATGTTGCAATATCCAAGGATCGCCTCCGTACATGACATTTATCATAGGGATTTCCTCTTCTAAGAGCTGTTTATAAGATGAACTGGTTTGGTAACCTCGTAGAATGACCAAGTCGATAGTTCCATGATATGATATGGCTCCCCATACAATAACGGAACCTATTCGGAAGTGATGGCGTGACAGGTACATAGGGCCTTCCTATATAATCATGATAGTAAGAGAGCCCATCTGGACCGTTCACACAAAGCCGTTTTCCATCCGTAAATATTACCTGCCTCCATTGTGATGTCCAGTTCATGAATCTTGAGGCGAATTCCAGGCGCTGTAGGCGATGTTGCGGGGGCTAGCTTTTTCTTTAATCGTAAACGTTTTAAGCAAGATGAAGATCTAAGAACTCGTTGGATGGTCCTTACACTTGCTGATAACACCAAAATCTCCCCAAGCTTACGCGCAGTAAAGGGCGATTTCGAGGCTTCTCTTAAGAGACTTCGTCTTGATGCACCGGAAATCGCTTTTTTCTGCCTCCTGCGTATCGTCGGCCATAATTTACACTATCTCGTATAAAATTATTAACAAGGTTTAAGCTCCGCTGAATCCGTATTGCAATTTGTCGGTTTGAATATCCTTCTTGCTTTAGTATGGAAATTGTCGCCTTTTCCTCGGCAGAAAATTGATTTCCTTTTGACATCAATAGTTTTCATCGAACCGACGACGGGCCGCACACGTGGATTGACTTCACATCGCTACATTAATGAAATCCTTGAAGTCCGTGTGGTATGTTTCGCAGATTATATCGGGCATAATATCCAGTTGATGCAGGCGTCATGTTACTCATGTGGTGACTCAGTATCTACAGAACGTCGGCATTCGTATTGTCGAATTGTCTGAAGAGTGTTCAAAAGTTTCGAAAAAAAATGAAATACAGGCTTAGCTAGGGAGAAGCTGTTTATAGACGAACAATAAATTATGCATTTGTTTTTACTTCAGAAATTGTTCAAAAATCGCATACGCTTGATTTTTTTATTTTCATAGTCGTGATCTTTTTTGATGGTTCGTTAAATCTTTCAGGTGGCTTTTGGGCCCCTAAATCTCGTGGGCCCACTCACCACGCGGCCCTAATTCGTCGCTCCGAACTTATCGGAAGCAGTCAATCGTTTCTCTAAATTATATGGGAAAGATGAACGAGTCAATGCCCAAACATATTTAAGAGGCCACTGTAAATACGGGGGATTCCAAAGTGTATCAATTATCAAATGTTAAATTTATAAATACGTTAACAGCTCAAAAACTCATTAAAAATTAAAAAGTCACATATGCTAAACCTGATGACAAACTTTAAGTAGCTATTTTGTGAAAAATGTGCCGTGGAGACTTGCCATTTCAATCAATATAAGATAAGCTGACCAGACGTACGGCATTTTGACCTGTCGTACAGCATTGGAAAATGTGCAGCATTCCCCATGTCACACAATGAGACCTAATTCACTACAAAATAACCTCTCCGATGAGGCCTGTCATGTCATGACTGACTTTAATGTGTAAAGTTTGACCGCTATACCCTGTGCGATCGATATTTAGCGAGATAATCGTACTTTTATGTTTGCCAATTTTTCATTTTCCACAACCGGGAGGCGAATTTAGGAACCCTAGTTCAGTTCGTCCCCACGCAGGTGACGAAATCGATTAGCTTTTCTAGTGGCTAAGTACCAAAAAACCCTCATCGATTTCGTCCCCTAAAAGTGGACGAGCTCGCATAGGGTTTCGAGTACATTTTGCGTCGAAAACAGTCAAAAACCCTTGTTCAACTCGTCCCCACGCAAGGGGACGAAATCGATTAGCTTTTCTAGCGCCTAAACCGCTGAAAACCCTAACCTTACTCGTTTTTTCTGGGGACGTAGTACATTTTTCGTAAATTCTTAGTACATTTTTCGTATAAAACAGCAATAAAACCAATCAGGTGACGAACTGAACTAGGTTTCCTAAATACGCAACAGGGAGCCCTTCCCAATCTCTCTGAAAAATTTGCAATTTTAGAGCTGCTTAGCGCACATATTTCCTCCAAATTTTACGGTCCTCTTATCTGCGTTCGGAAGCTCCTGCTGCTTAAATTGCACTTCTGTGTCTGTCTAATCGAAAAATGTCCATAACTTGGAAATTCTTGAGTGGAATTTGGAAATTTGGAAAACATATTTGTTGAACATTTTAAGGCTGTAGCTCTGCCAAGGTTCAGAAGTTACAACCGTCAAATGATGAGATTTAAATTTATTTTATTTTAAACGATTGAAAAATCAGCCACTGTACTCTATCCGATTCCTTTATCACTCTCTATAGGAAAATGTATACTAAAGGAAGGACTCGGAACGGGTGTTAGATAATTTTTTTTCCTATATTTGAGCCAATGTAAGGCAATTCGTTAAATTTAGATCACTGGCTCGTCCATACATTTACTCAGATCCTGTGACTCGCCCTGGGCTTCGTTCAGAGCTCACTCTGTCTGTTGCGCTTTTCATAATTCGCCAACATCTTTGCGACCAGCGCTGGTAGGCAGTGAATAAGGCGAGGTGCGATCGCAGCACCTGGCAATTGGTAAAATTTAGACCTTTGGCTCGTCCTTAGGTTTACTCAAATCCTATAGCTCGCCATTCGCTTCGACCTCGCTGTCTGTCGCGCTTTTCAGAATATGCAAACATTTTTGATACGTAGCGCTGCTGGGAAATAGTATAAGGCGAGCGCAGCAAGCGGTGAGTCTATGGAAGGCAATTTGTAGAATTTAGACCTCTGGTCCGTCCATACGGACACTCAGATCCTGTACCTCGCCCTACTCTGCGCTCAGACCTCTCTCTGTCTATCGCGCATTAGAGAATTTCACAACATTTTTGCGACGTTGACCTCGTACCTGGAACCTCTGGAAGTATAACTGAGGATTTGCTTGAAAACCGAATTCCGAAGTATGTGTACAGCATTGGGCCTTCGGTAATCTGGTCACCTTAATATAAGATCAATGTACTTATATCAAGTTGGCTAAGCACTATCTCGAAAACCATTTGGGAATAGTTTCGATCGGCTGCAAGTCGTTAGCTCGTATTTGCTCGGCACTTAAAATGATTTGAGCTTTCCTATTTATTTAATTATAGTTAGTTGAGCATTCGGACTATCAAGTTGGCTAAGCATATTCAAAAAAGGTCGGATGGGTATAAATGCGGTATCCATTGGAAGAGAATAATTATTGCTATATTAATTTTTTGGAATTGAGCTAACGAAAAACGCGACAATTCATTAGTAATTAATTAACGTTTTCATAGACTCGAATTAGAGTGTGTCTCAATTATAGCTTGAATTAGAACACACTCTGATTCACACTCTGATTCGAGTCTACGAAAACATCTGCTTGGCCATCTGTTGTTCATAGTCAGGACTCGAACCGAATGTTTTACCGTTAATTACTAATGAATTGTCGCGTTTTTCGTTAGCTCAATTCCAAAAAATTAATATAGCAATTATTCCCTTCCAATTGATATCACATTTATACCCATCTGATCTTTTTTGAACATGCTTCGTGATGCAACTTGATAGTCCGAATCAAAGCCATCTCTTAGAGCAGGTACTAACATTGTCAGTTCACGTGAAATCCATGCAAATACTGTCAAAATTTTGATAATCGTGAAACCGAATTCGCTTGATGGTACTCACTTCACACGAAAGTCTCCACACCGCGTTTTGACATTTCGCCAGAGAAAATAGTGCAGTTGCACTTTATTTCACAGTGAAAAGATATCATCGAAAATAAATCTAATCGCGAGTACACATTTACATATTCTAAATTTAGTGAATATAAGGCAAGTCTCCACGTAACATTTTTCACTGGAGACATAAATACAAGCTTTTCGCTCGGTGAACATAGTACTTACCTTTAAAGTAGGTACTAACATCGTCAGTTCACGTGAAATCCATGCAAATACTGTCAAAATTTTGATGATCGTGAAATCGAATTCGCTTGGTGGTACTCACTTCACATACTGACTTTAAGGTATGTACTGAGTTCACCGAGCGAAAAACTTGCATATATGTCTCCCGTGAAAACTTGGTTTTTATTCACTCAATTTAAGATAAAGTTAAGTACTGAGTTCACTTAGCGAAAAACTTGCATATATGTCTCCCGTGAAAACGGTGCCGTGGAGACTTGGGCTAGATTTCAGTATCTGCGGTGCCAAATTTTGATGGTGCCATTTAATTAATCAATATTGACCTGAAACGACCGAATCTGCAATCCTTTTTGGCGAAATCGTAACGGTTCTCTAGATATTCAATGTCAAAGTTTGACATTTATATGAGGTAGTTCAGTTTTTAATGGGAAATCGGGGGTATTTTTACTACATATTGATGTGAATCAATAGTATTGCACCGAAAATTTCATTTGCCTCCCTGTCTAGCAAATTTTACAATTCTTGCTCGCAAATTTATTTCGACTTTTCATATTATTAACATCTTTGCCAAATTGGTAAAACTTACTTTTCTAGTGGGACTGATTAACATTAAAACATCAAGTTGATGGCATCAAACACTTTCCGCAATGTGTAAAGCGGAAATGTCCCCTTTTATCAAATTACTTAAATGGATTCATAGAAAAGTCAAACTTTGACATTGAATATCTGGAGAACCGTTACGATTTCGCGAAAACGGATTGCAGATTCGGTCGTTTCAGGCCAATATTAATGAAATGGCATCATCAAAATTTGGCGCCGCAGATACTGAAATCTCGCCGAGACTTGCTTTTTATTCACTCAATGCAAGATAAATGTTCACTCGCGTTCTGATTGATTGTCGATGACATCCTTCCATTGTGAAATAAAGTGCAACTGCATTATTTCCGCTGGCGAAATGTCAAAAACCGGTGTGGAGACTTTCATGTGAAGTGAGTACCACCAAGCGAATTCGATTTCACGATCATCAAAATTTTGACAGTATTTGCATGGGTTTCACGTGAACTGACGATGTTAGTACCTACTTTAAATGTTCACTTGCGTCCTGGTTGATTGTCGATGACATCTTTTCACTGTGAAATAAAGTGCAACTGCATTATTTTCGCTGGCGAAATGTCAAAAACCGGTGTGGAGACTTTCATGTGAAGTGAGTACCACCAAGCGAATTCGATTTCACGATCATCAAAATTTTGATAGTATTTGCATGGATTTCACGTGAACTGACGATCTTAGTACCTACACTTAGCTGGAATTCAATCGAAACTACTCACGCGAAGGTGTGTGCTACTCTGACGACAAGCAGTGTATAATGTTTAACGGACACATAATGCATAATAACATTTTTCATTTTTAAATTCCCCTCACTTTTTTTCCTATTGTTGATACAAATAACATACTATAACGTTGCGCTTCTTACGGCACCTGGATATACGCTATAATGGTTGAACTGTAGATGTTATTATCCTCACAAAACATTTTTGGAGGATGATAAAAAAAATCCGGTTAGCAGTTAAACAAATGTACAATCAATTAATTAGGAAAAAAATTTCCAAGAATTTTTTCTAATCTATACTCTCATCCAGATACTATTTTGTAGCTGTCAATGGACTATGTATATTATAGTCTTAGGTCATTGATACATTTTATCTGGTTACGATAGCTAGAGCTTAGATAAAGCTAATCAAATTTTATATTGCATACATAGTGTACATCTAGAAAAGTGCTTATACAGAACGTAGCACAAGAAGCTTGATTTATTATTATTGATGATCATTGAATTTTGGAAGATATACATAAGAAAACATGAGCCAAACTACGTGAGCAGTAAACCGGTTACTGGCTCAAGAAGCTTGAGAGATTTGGTTTTAGGTTTACAGAGGACGAGCTGAGGTTCACACAATCGTTATGCTGCACAATTTTTGGTCACGTCATCATGTATTCACCAGACAATAGCCAAAAATGTATTCTGCATACAAATTGCGAATGAATGAATCGTTTTGTGCAGTCTGATAAATACATAGCCCATCCCAGATGAGCAACACATATTTACGAAGACATATCATGGTCATATTTTCGCGTCACACTCTCTGCCTTTCCGGCCCGGCATAACCCACACACGGATTCGTTCGTTATACATAATACCACACACTGATCTCAAATCTTGAATATACTTGGTTAATCGTTTAGGAAAACTTACCGCTTTTGCTGTCCAGCTAAATCTTGCAGTCTGCTCTTGATGGCCTCGACTGGTACTTTATGTTCACTTCCCAAAAAGTTAAGAATAGTTTGCGATAGCGTCTCAACCTCCTTGTACGATGGTTTCTGTGCTTCGAATTCAACAATGATTTCCTGTTGTGATCGTAAAAAAAAGTCATAAGACAAGACGTTAGGGAATGGCCAACCTGTACGAGAATCTTATTTATCTATTTCAAATAAAATATTCTGCACCAAATTTCCTCAGAAATTTTTACCAAAACAAACTCAAGCTGATATATGCAAATTGCGATTCGACCGTCCCGAAATTAATTCACAAAACACATTGAAGTCGCTGTGTCGCTAAAAACCTCGAATATGTGAGTCGCATATCAGAGAAAAACCAGTAGATGACATAATCACTAAAAATTTCACAAGCGCCCAGTTAAGTTCTCGGCTGTTTTGTGTATTTCGGCATTTCGTTGCGAGCTCTTCTCAACTTAAGTTTTATTCGTGAGTCATATGTAAAGCAGTTTTGCTTCACTCAATGAATATGATTTGTTATCGCCTTGCTTTGCTCTTATACCAGCTTGGTGGTTGTTTATTGTATTTGGGCAGTGGTTGTTCAAACATTGCGAAAAGATAAATATTTTATTGCAAAAAAAAATTAAGATGGATGTACCTGAATTGCATTCTTCGTTTCTTCCAATTGACGACGAGACCGAACGACTAGATCCACATTCTTAGCCCTTTCTTCGAGACGTGTTGCAGTTTTTTCCAATGAGTGGAATTTATTTTCCAACTCTCTCCACAGCTCGCCTATGTTGGTGAAGGACTCGAGCCGGTTTTCAAGATCGCTGACTAGGTCTGTCCACAACTGATTCAAGGCCAGATTTTCTTTTTCGATAGCCTGACGATTATCGGAATCTGCTTGTCGAATCAGATTCTGTGCGAGCTGATTGATAGTATCGATGTCTCCGTGATGACTCTGCAAGAATAAGGACGAGCACTATTTAGCCAAAATTCACTCTAGACACACACAAAAAAAGGCATATGAAAAAAAAACTGAGAAATATTCGCCTAGTTCTGACAATCATATGTTAAGTTACTTGTCTCTTATTCGACTGAACTTTAGAACAAGAAATAGAATTGTATCTTCCAAAACTGTGACGTATTTCAATAGCTTTTACTTTTATAAGTCTATACGCAATTAATATGCTGTGCACCACCTATAGGCCACCAAATATTGTTTTGACTGGTTTCCAATTTGAGACGTTAACACGTTCTCCAGCAAATAACTTCTATAACTGCGAATCACCGAAATTCAGTCGCGAAAGCCAACCGCACCGAATAATATCTTTTTCTTGTTTATTTTGCTTCCACAGATTAAAAAAGATTCGAAGGCACGAAATTACATACATACATCGGTCGTGCCGTCTATACGCTGTCTCGGTAAGCCGGCATTCGGTATCGTGTGGCTCCGAAAAAAAGTATGCTCACTGGTTCTTACACTCTCACAGTGCTCCCCACATGTTGACCATCAATTTTACTGCGATTATATTATAGCGATGTCGTCATCGGCGCCGAACCATATCGGTGGGTACAAAACTTTATAAATTGACAAAACTTTTATATACGAATATTCTACGTACATACCTACAATTGTTGTACGACGGTACGTAGTTCTGTTCTACTGCTCTTGGTTTCAGATACTTGCACGGAGGAGGAATCCCATATGGTAGCGGCGAAACGATAAAAAAGACATGCTTCGCAGCAGAAACGTGTAAGCTCTTTGGGTGCTCGAATCGCGACGCACATGTTTCAGGAAAAAGCTTTTCGTATAGGAGTTGCCGTGCCGAAATGGACATAAAATGAGAAGTGGTAAGACAAGTTCCTTTCAGTTATCCTTTGGATGGAATGGAATGTGTCATGTGCGTTGAAAGGATAGGTCCGGGATTTGGATATGTGTGGATGGATTTTTTTGATGATGTATGATTGTTCATTACAGTTTCAACCGTTGGGCAACATGCACTTCTGCTTCTGAGGTATGGAATTGGATATATATACACTCCCAATCAATAGGATAGTTCCACTTGAAAAATGGCTGTATCTCGGTGATAACAGTATTTTCTTCAGACTTGGTGACAATATTTTCAGTAGCTTGTTCTTTCAATAATAGAAGGTCTCAAATCCGGAGACCCGTTAGAATTTTCTTACGAGAATTCTTAAAAACAGTACAAATGGTGAAGTCAATAGGATAGTTCCAGTGGAAATAAAACATCAAATTACGGTACGAAAGGATAATTTTACTTCGAATGTAGCTGGTAATAAGTAGAACTTTATTTAAGTAATTTGAGCTCAAAAAGTTAATCTGGGATAGAATTGTATATGTTTTAACGGCAAATTAAGCTGATTTCGTCCAAAGCTCCTCACAGCGTTCGCCAAAGAGCTACAGGTTTCTGAAACGATCGTCTAACGGTACCTATACACTGGTCGGCATATGTATTTTGACATCTTGTACCCTCCAGCCCTGACACTGGTTTTGTTTAACTAAAGCCAATAACGGTAAATATCTTTTATCAAAATTAAAGCACATACCGACAGCAATAAATATGCTTAATATTTTTCCTGTCCTCTTTCGGACTCTCATCCTATAGAAAAGAGAAAAGATGGAGGCGTAATTCTAGTGTGCCATAAGTATTTTGACAACTTTTAACTCTTTGATTGCACCCATTTTTTTCGAAAGAACTGATGCACAAAACATTTTTTTTTATTAATTTTTGAGTTCCCCATTTTCATTTTCAAATAAAAAATATCACCAGTGGCTCGAAACATAAACAAAAATCAGAATTTCGAAGATTGGTTTGAGCATCGATTGATGCAAGCCTAAGCCCTGATTTACACATTGAATACCCTACTATTGAAGTTTATTTTATACGGTAAACTGTTTATTACCAAACAAAAACTTGTTTTAAAACAAAATAAAAACAAATCTTGGCGCTCTCTGAAAGAAAGCGAATGTGAACCCCGAGTAATGAGTGAGCCACGATGAAGAACTCCAAGAAAGAAGTGAAATTTAAACCAAATTGTGCCGTAAAAAACGAATATAACTTCCGACCATTCAATGAGGACCAAAAGAAGCTTTGGCCATGGAAACAGTTATTTTAACTTAAGCAGCCTAGGCCATTGTAAGCAATATATCATTAGAGAGCCTCCACTGTGGTATTAATTTTGATAACCAGGTATCCGTTTTTCCACATAAACTGGGCATTTTCTTTAAATATTGATTTTTTTCTTGTAAAAATGCAATAAAGCAACGAATATTAGCCGAAAAAGCTTTTTCCGAAAGTTGTAGTAGATTGAACTTTTTCCTTAGTAGCACAGGTTTGCTTTGGTATGGTTTTTAAATCTTTCTTTGGTTCAATTATCACATTTTCCAAAAATATTTGGAAGATTTTTCGGTAATTATTCAATATTCACATCCCCTTTCTGTGATGCAGTGAATAGTTTTCTATTTCTTTTCTCTTATTCAATTCGGGTGTTTAATAATGAACAGTCTACCGTATGAAATTAAATTCAATTGCAGCGTCTCCAACCTTTAAACCAGTGTTAAAGTTTGCCTCTACGGAGGCTTAAACCAAACTTCGAATTTCTGATTTTTTTCCAATGTTTCAAGCCACTGGACACATTTTTTGCTTGGAATTCAAAATATAAACACAAATCAGTAATAAAATTATGTTTTATTAATTTTTTTTCCAGAGAAATTGGTGTACAATCAAAGATTTAAATATTGTCAAAATACTTATGTCGCATCAAAATTTCGCACCAATCTGTTCTCTTCTGTATAGCAAGAGAGTGCGAAAATGTACAGGAAAAATATTGAGTATATTTATTGCTCTTGATATGTACATACTTTGAATTCCTTATAAGAAATTTACCGTTATTCGCTCTAGTTAAACAAAATCAGAATCTTGGCTCGAGAGTAACAGTTGTCAAAATACATATGCCGGCTAGTGTAGGTCTTCCTTATGATTTATTCCCACACATTTTTGATGATATTTAGATCTAGGAAGTATGAAGGTCTTTCCATAACCTTGATTAGTTGGTCTTGAAATCAGTCTTTTATCAGCCTTGCATCATAATTGGTATCATTATCTTGGTAAAATCTTATAGGAATTGCATGGAAAATGTCGGAAGTTTTAGGCAACACATTAGGAAGAATATCTTTAAAAGCCTGGGTACTCTGAATACCTCTAATTTAAAAAAAAGCTCAATATTTCCATACCAAGATATTGAATCCCAATATAGAAACTGTATGGATTGGTCAAACGCGTTATTTTTACTGACGGAAAAGATTAAATCTCTTCGGTTCAGATGGATTTAGGTATTATTTTCAGGATTTGAGCAAAAAGAAATTAATTTTCTAGACCACTGTTTCCCAACAGGTGGTCCGCGGACCGGGGGTGGTCCGCGGGGAGACTCTGAAGACTTCTTACAACAAAGTTATATTTTCTTGTGACGAATTAAAGTCACATGCCAACCACGCGATCTCATCATCATGTAACAGATTATCCAGTAAATACTTTGCTACTACATACTAGGCGATTATGGGAAGACAAAAGGGGATGCTTAAGTTGCTTATAGCCCAATTCCGAAATTATTCAAACTTATTATCAAAAATCGATTCAGACTGCAAAATTTAAAGAGTTTTTTTTTCGCGTTACTGGATAACTTTCGATTGGAGTTAGCTCTTACAGACAATAAGAAGTCACAAATTCCTGTGCGAGAAAAATCCGTGCTGGTGAGGAAAGTGTTGACTCGAACAAAACAATTTTTCTTCCTTCTCTCAACCTGGCAAATCTTAAATCGTGCTTTCTAACAAGATGGCGTTCGTTTGAAAATGAAAGCCCAATGACAAGCGGTTGCGTCGGTAGTTTGTGGACTGCGCCTACCAAGTGATGGAAGCCGAACCTAATTTTCAATAAATTATCTTCCTCAGACTAAAGCACCAAGATAACGTAGTCTGTTATGTGAAGGATTTTTATATTAACAGTGGTCTTCCACTTCAAGGTCTGTTCCGCTGCGATTTTCTTAATAACAATGCATACTTAGTGTCGTAGAACATGTCGTAAATGCTGGGGAAAATAAATAAATAAGCTAGAATCCGAATTGTTCCAACATTTTGCTCGGCCACTTTATGTATTATTTTTCGATTACCCGATTCGATTAGATGATTTTGACGATGAAATGACCGGGTAAACGAAAAATAATACATAAAATGGCCGAGAAAAATTATGGAACCGTTTTCGTATTGTAGCTTATGGAATTCCCCACCATTTCCCACATATTACACAACAGTAAGTGTCAATTTTCATTGACAAAATCGCAGCGGACAAAAATTTCAATCTCATTCCGCCCGAGGTCTATCCAGGCCTTTAGGAATAAAAGTAGGAAATAACAAAAAAAATAAGCACAATTTGTGATGGGAGATAGAGCGTGAGCTTCTAGATACAATGCCTCGAAAAAATTCGTTTCATTATTTTTGAATGGTGGTCCGTCGAGATCCATTTGCAGGCTAAGTGGTCCGCAGACGTTTCTGAGTTGGGAACTGTTCTAGACACATCAGACATCACTCAAAGTAAGAAATGTCGATGTATGGGGTTGCCTATCTCGGTGTGGAACTATTGAGCTTGTGGAAATTAGGGATTTTCACAACGTCCATTCTTACAAAAATATTCTGGGTAATATAATTCTTAAAATTACCGACATTTTCCATGCAACATCTTTGAGATTTAAACAAGATATTGGGTCAATCATAGAGCAAGACTGATAAAAGATTGGTTTCAAGACCAACTAATCAAGGGAAAGACCTCCCATACTTCCTAGATCTATACCTATACAATTCTATCCCAGATTAACTTTTTGAGCTTAAATTACTTAAATAAAGTTTTGCTTATTACCAGCTACATTTTTCGAAGTAAAATTACCCTTTCGTACCGTTATTTAATGTTTTATTTCCACTGGAACTATCCTATTGACTACACTATTTGTACTGTTTTTAAGAATTATCGTAAGAAAATCCTAACGGGACTCCGGATTTGAGAGCTTATGTTATGCAAGGAACAAGCAGGATACTGAAAATATTGTCGCCAAGTTTTATGAAAATACCGTTATCACTTACCGAGATACAGCCATTTTACAAGTGTAACTATACTATCTTATTGATTGGGAGTGTATGTTCACAAATGACGGAAGTACGTACATACACTCCCAAGCATTAGTATAGTTCCATTTGAAAAATGGCTTTATGTCGGAAAGTGATAACGGTATTTTCTTGGTAACAATATTCTCAGTAGCCTGCTTGTTCTTTCAATAACAAAAGGTCTTAGATCCGGAGTCCCGTTAGGATTTTAGGATTTTATTACAAGAACTCTTAAGAACAGTACAGATGTGAAAGTCATTAGGATAGTTCCAGAGGAAATAAAACAGAAAATAACGGTATAAACAGATAATTTTACTTTGGAAAATGTTGCTAATAATAAGTTGAACTTCCGTTGAGTGATATTAGCTAAAAAATATCCGTGATAGAACTGTATAGGTTTTGAAGGTAATTTAAGTTTATTTCTTCCCAAGTTCCCCTAATCGCTTGCAGAAGCTCATCAGTGTTGTTAAATTGTCTTGTAACGGTATAGATCTTCCTTGCCATCTATTCCAAAACTTTTTTGATGATATTTAAATCTAGGGAGTATGGTGGTCATTCCATAACGTTAATGGATTAGTCTTGAAACAAATCTTTTATCAGCCTTGCTTCATCTTATTCAAATTTTAAAGGAGTTGCATAGAAAATGTCGGTAATTTTAGGCATTATATTAAGTAGAATATTTGTGTATAAGCCTGCGCGTTCTGAATATCCCTGATTTCCATAAACTCAATAGTTCCATACCTAGATGATCAACCCCAATGTTGAAATTGTATGGATTAGACAAATGAGGGGAAGCATGTTAATTATACTGGCGAAAAAAATCAATCTCGTCGGTCCAAATGGATTTAGGTATTATTTTCACAATTTGAGTAAGAAGCAACTAATTTCGTAGACACATCACTCAAGAGTAAGAAATGTCGAGGTGTGGGGCTGACTATCTCGGTGTGGAACTATTAAGCTTGTGAAAATTGTAGGTATTCAGAACGGCTAGGCTTACAAAAATATTCTGCCTAATGCAAAGCTTAAAATTACCGACATTTTTCAGGCAACCCCTTTTGAATTTTAACAAGAAAATACCCCCATTCGTAAGATAAAAGATTGTCCTAATATTTTAATTAGATGGCAATTTACCAGATTTCTTCAGAAAAGTAAACAGATCCAATAGTTAGTGTAACTATTCGAACCTAATGAGATATTTTGTATGAAATGAAATGTGCCGTGTAAATTCAACGGGAACAGATTACATTTTAATCAGTTTGTCCCATTAAATTAACAAGATTTGAAATGATTAACTAATAAATAGGATGGCTCCTACACAAATAGCTTCAGAACTCATATAATCAACTATCACTTAGAAAAAAGCATCCCGTAAAGT
Organism: Microchrysa polita; assembly: GCA_949715475.1. Lineage (NCBI taxonomy): Eukaryota > Metazoa > Arthropoda > Insecta > Diptera > Stratiomyidae > Microchrysa > Microchrysa polita. The sequence continues at coordinate 83,366,079 of OX454418.1, read as the reverse complement.
TAACAATGTCTGTCTTATAAATTTAAATGACAATATTTCTTCTAAAAATCGACCACTTGCATTGTTTTCTATAACCTCCTTTTGTTTTAATGGGATAGGCCTTTTAATTGAATTCCAAGCCCATAGATATATTTTGCGAGACAACTAACATCATGCTCCGTGGTTGTCACTCCGTGTTGGTAAATTTCAAAGGGTAATAGCGAAACGGATGACCAAACATCGTGATTCTTAAAAAAAAAATCACAATGACGTAATGCGTATGGAAATAATTATGTATCGAACTCTTATAAAAAATATAGTTCGACCAGAGATTACGAGTAAAAGGATTTTTTTTTCACAAAGGATTGCTACTATTAATTCAATAAGATATATCCTATTGGAAAACAACTGAGATCTGAGATATTGTGTTATTAAAAGAACAAGCAGGTTACGGAAAACATTGTTATCAAGTTTAAAGAAAATACCGTTATCACTTTCCGGCATACAGTCATTTTTCAAGTGGAACAATCCTACTTTGAATAATTGTGATTTTTGTATTACCGATCCATTGATTGGATCAATTAGGTAATACAAAAATCACAATTATTCTAATTCGATCCCGGCAATACAACATAAAGAAAGTTGTTTTATCAACTTTTATCACATAATCCTACTTTGATTTCCTATGCGGATGGTTGCATCGTACTCATCCCGCAAAAAAACTTAGCAGCTGCATGTGTTCTTGACGAAATTACTTCATTAAAAAAACGAGTGGAGTTTTTCAAAATTCGCAACTTTATCAATTAAAGAGCTAAGCGGAAGAATTCGGTAACTGACATTTTTGGATAAATTTAGATTTTTTTTCCTATGGAAAAGCTTGTTACTATCTTTTCTATATTACAAAAGTTGATTGCCCAACTAACAATTTAGAGAGAATATTCTATAATGCTTCATAGAATATTCTCTTCCTATAGTGATAGGAGCACTTTACAGGGTACAAAAGCTGAATTATAGTCCAATAATGGCATTTGGTGCAGCTTGTTTTAAATCCAATGGAACCTTATGATAGCACGAAATTATGCTTCGAAAAAGGCATACCCCATATATCTTATATCACAGTTTTCTTGCGTTTGCTCCGATAACCAACGTGAAAAGAATAAGTAGCGTGCCAACTATAGGAGGCTTATAGAGTGAAATTGATATCTAATGAAAAATAACAGCTCGCAGCTAGCATCGAAACCATGACTACTGTATTGCCCGTCCTACGCGCTAACCATTCGGCCAACCTGAGATATACACAGCATTGCTCGTAAACACTACAAATGGGTGTAATAACCATTACGCTTCTATGGAAATGCTTAACAATTCTTTATAGAATCTTCTGCAATAAACCTCTATTTTATATCAATCAGTTGCCTTTACCAATAAAATGACGATGTTTGCAGTGGAAAGGATTAAATCAAAACATTCCTCAATGAAATGCAACCAGTTTCTGCGCAGAGTTCATCTTAATCGGTTCCGAAATTAACAATGAGTGAGGAAAAGTTGGTTTCATGCAAGACTTCAAACAATTCTATTAAAGAAACTAGGTTAAGAAACTTGGTTAGAGAAAGTGTTACCGAAGTCTCACAGCACCATCTTTCATACTGATTTGAGCTGTTTATAGTGCTAGTAATCAATAATTGTTGGATAATCGTGAATTGATTCCATAAGGATACTGGAAGCTTTTCGAATTTTTAAGGACTATTTATCGGATCAAGATACTCCTTTAAGCGATGTCACACGTTAAACTGAGTTTAGTGTTACTGTAGGATTACTACACGATTAAGTGCTTCTTTAAGGCATACGCATTGTTAGTTGAGTGGCACTCGAAAGTTCAAACACAAGGAAGTTTTCAATGGATGAACATGTTATCTATAAGGGTTTGATCTGTTTCCATAATGCTGGAAATATAATGGATGCAGCAGCATAATGCAGTCCAATGCAATTTAGTGACGTCATGTAGGCAGCAAAAGCTATAAATAGCGGCTGCTGCTGTTCCTATTGCTGCATCCATTCTGTTTCAAGCATAATCTAAGATCATGTTATGTTCAATTATTATTAAATTCAATAATAATTTTCAGAAGAATGGTTTAACATAAATAAAATTTTATCATACAAGGTGTGCGGAGTGAAGCAGTCGTTTTTCTTACTGTCCCAAAATCCTTGGGCTCAACCTGGACATCATGATGATGTTAAATCGAGACGTCGAAGTCATAATCGGAAAATATAGAGAAACCACGCCCGAAATGCAGTGGCCGGCAGCACCTGGGGCAAAGACCATGAAAAAGCTTCAGGCATGTCAGGAGGATAAACTACCTATGGCTACAGGTTACCACTTGATTTCTTTACAGGAACACTTACAACAGGAAGCACACATTTTACCAAAATATCAAGCGTGGACTCAGAAGAGATCTCTCAGATAGAAAAATCCAGAGATACAAACGAGTACCTCTTCCCAACTGATTTAATGATACAGTATACCACGCAGCCATGAGGGTAGGTTTTGGCATTACACACAATTCAGCTGACCTGGCGAACTTCGCCCAATGACGTGGTTGGAATTGATACAATAATAAAAAGTGAAAAAGCAGGACATGTTACTCTAAAGCAGCCCCGCCCAACATACGGCACGCGAAGGGTCTTGTCCGGCCTGCAAGTAACTTCGGGAAAAGAGGTAATTTTTATTTTTGTACACAAATTTGAAAATCAGAGGTGTTTTATTTCATAAAACAAAATTTTAAATATTGAATGCTTCACAAAAATTGTTCAACTGTTTCGATAATAATTTTTGCTTTGATCTCAATATTTTCCCGCTGAATCGTGTGGGTTAGTACGTTTCACTAATAATTGGGTTGCTTGGTATACGCGACTTTAAAGGGAAAGGGAAGACATTAGCAACTGATTGAAGAAATATTTTTGTATAAAATTTCACTTATGTGAGGGGACAGAATCTTGTAAAGCAGAAGAGCTTTACTAATAGTGGACTCACACTGGTGGCAGCAAAAAAAGCAACGCCTTCTGTAGCATTGCGGGCCGACATACGTGATTGAGCATGGAAACCATGCCCGTCGTGCCTCCGCAGCTGATTTGGCACACGCTGGTCAAGTTCCCCAGTTCAGTCAACTGGGCACCCACCCCAGTCAACAAATCCTTTCTTTACCGATAAATGAATGATTTGAAAAAAAAACCCAAACACCTGTTATTACTTGTAGTTTCACGGATATATTCGAAAAAAAAACAGATAATGTCCGCCAGATTTGCTATTTTCTCTATTAACGAAAAAAAACCTCGCCTTGAGATACTTCTGCTCGAAAAACTAATCAGCTCCTCCCATATTGTAAAGAGGCGCGGTACACTTCTCCTTCAGGAACAATTATAAAAGTTATAAGTGAGGAGAAAACATAATTTTTATTGGCGTATGCCGAACCAACAAGCCCGCATGAAAAAAAAGTTGTACACCCCTGCTCTAAAGGATCTGGTCAACCTATCTAACACCCGTTTAGCCGGTCAATCGGTTTAAAATATGTTAGGTATCAGCATATTTTATAGAATCGAAGGCCGTTGTAACAACGGGTTAGCTCCGGGACAATTGACATCGTGGATCAAGAACTGACCGCCGTATAAGCACTTTTTAAAGACAACAAAATATCTATGCTCGTGGTGTGATTTTAAACCCACGCTCCGGGGATTCAGAGATAAAGTTTCTCATTCTTTGAAAAGATTTCACCCTATTAGTCGGAAGAGAGAATGTTGCCAGGCTGTGAAAAATAAATTATGAAAATCATAACTTACCTGAATACTCGCCAAGTTCTTGGTAATCTTTTGTATATTGAACTGCAATGCGGCTACATTAGTGATAGCATCATCGGTGACACGGGAACTCTCAATGAACTCCTTAAGTTTATCGCACAGCTGTTGATATTGCTGCCACGCCTTCAACTCCTTCATCATTAGAGTTTGTTGTGAATTGACGTTAGCCAAAATATCATTTAGAGTATCAGCAAAATGTCTCGTTTCACGACCAAGTTCTTCCTGTTCGATATTGTTCAACGAGGGCCAAATTTTATCGGCGGCTTCTTGAATTTGTTTTGTTACAAGTTCCTTGATCGGTGCCTTGTTGTCGAAGAAGCGTTTGTATTCCTCCAAGTCTGATGGCAGCTTACTGTAGTCAATACCATGTTTGCCATTTTGTAATCTATTCTCTGCCTCGTCAACCCAAGCGTTAAACTGCTTCACTAGCGCCATATAGTTGAGACGCAGTTGCTTATTAGCGTCCAAATATTTTCCACGTTCATCCAACTCGGTTGGCATTGATGAGATTAACGAACGAGCTTCAGACATCATCTCCAACAATGAGCTTGGCATTCCAGGTTGGGATTTTTCGCAGACCGCTTCTGTTTTCTTCAGTTGTTCCTGAACTTCTTCGACTAGTTTTTTGTGTTTGACAATTTCACTGTGTACAGAATCTGGATCACGATCAAGCAGTGGACGGGATTTTACAAGTGCCTCGTTCTTGTGCAACCAATCCAAAAGAGCTTCCAACTCGTTGGAAATGTTGAGATGTTCGGCTAAAGTATTTTGATGTTTCTGTCGTTGAGTTTCAATAGATCTTCTGAGATTTTGCAATTGATTTTTCAATGATTGCAACTGTTCGGTAATACTATTCCTATCAGCGGCTGTTCCTTCCGAGGCAATCTTCTGACCCTTATCGCTTGCAGTTGCTAGAGATGCATCACATCCTTGAATTTTAACAATTATCTCATCATAGCGGTTAATCTTCTCTTCAATGGTTGTTGGGGATCCTTCTATTTCGGTGGTAATATTTGAATATTTCATAATAAATTCGATGATCTCATTGATGAGAGTGATGAATTGTTCGCGTAGTAACATTAGTTGACGCAAATTGCTAAGTTGCTCTTCTATCAATTTAATTAGATCATCGTGCTTATCGAGAATGCTTTGCAATTCAGGCAAATCGTTTGCATCCAAATCACTCATTTTGTTCTTGTTGTCCTTGAGTTCTTTCAAAATATCCTCATAGGCTCCAAAAAGCTCTTGGACATCTTCAATTTTACTGCCAACGGGCTTATCCAAACCGCGCAGACGTGTTTGAATGGCCGCCAAATTCTTCACGCATTCATTGAACTTCTCCTTGGATGCCTTCTTCTTCTTAATTTGATCTTCAATAATCTTGCATCCATTCTTGATCTTGTTCATGATCTTTGTATAACGGTCTTTTATGGTCTTCACTTCATCTCCCAATTTGAGCTTATCGGCATTGGAAACAGTGGCAGCAATATTTTTGCTTTGGTCAACTATTTCCGCTATACTGGTATCATATCCTTTGGATGAATCCTCAAGTGAACGATATTTCGCCAATTGTTCTTCGAGAACAGGAAGATTGGTGAGGCGAATCTCTCCAGAAACGCTGGCCTCAGCTTCGTTGAGCCATTCATTAACTTTCTTGCAATCATCCTCGAATTTCCTACGTGATTCGAGAAGATCCGATAGCGCTTTTCCTTTATTTCCCACTTCCTCCTTCAACGTATTGAAGTCATCGGTAACGGCTGCAAGTTGAGTTTCAGGTGATTTATCTGCATTATCAGGAGACTCCTTCATAATGTTGTTCACCTTGCGAGTGATTTCGCTCAGTGGACCCTCACCGAATTTGACAATTTCATCGTCATATTTCTTGTTAGCTTGAATTTCCTCAGATATGCCGGCCGAGGTCAGAGGTTGGTAGCTAGAGCCTTTGCGAACTTCTGCCAACTTAGCTCTGAGCCACGCCTTAACTTTCTCCAGATCAACTTCGAAATCTTTGCGATATTTGGCCGCTTGTCCGGCTTTTTCCATTTTCTGTTTGACTAACTCGTTTAGATCTTTCTGTGATGACTTCAGGTTGCGAAGTGATGATTCGAGTTGTGTGTACTCTACTGGTTCTAGTTCGTGATTCATGTTTGCAATGCGTTTCTCAAGAGTTTCAGTCTGAGCCTGTTTAGCTTCGGCTTCCTTCTGAATGCCCTTCAATTGTTGCTGTAAGTCGTCAATAGCCTTGACACTATGATCGGTTGGGGCCAGATTTTCCAATGTTGCAATTTTATCCTTGACCCAATCTTGAATCTGGGTGATGTCTGATTTGGCCGCTTCGACACCCTTATTTGTCGCATCGAAGAGTTGAATCTTGCGATCAATACGCTTTTCAATATCAGCATAACGACGTTCAATAGATTTCATCTGTTCTCCTACTTGCTGTCCATCTAAATTGCTTATAATATTTGCCACATCGGCTGCTCGTTGTTTTAAATCGTCAATTTTCATTCGTCCATCGTTTTGGAATTCGTTCTTGATCGCTTGAATGGCAGACAGACGTTGGGCACAAGTCAAGCCGCTTCCCTTGTCGAACACGTCAATTCGCTTTACGAGCGTGTCGAACCAATTCTGAATCGCCAACAAATTGTCACGATATCCTTCGATAATATTCTGTCCATTCTGCTTCTTGGCAATGGCGTCCATCAGATCGGACTCGAGATCATCCAAAAGTTGCTCAACATCGCTGGTATCCTCATCGGAAACTGAAAGGATATTTAGTGCTCGCATTAGTTAGATAAAAAATGTATGTACATTGAAGCAGCGACTAAACTTACGTGTTCCGGTCATACTGGTCATCAGTTGGGTTCGTTTATCGCCGATCGTATTGAGAATATCAGTCATTGTGACCAACTCCTGTTTTGCTGCCTCAGGACGCAATTTGCTTGGTTTCGACACCCAGTCCGACACAACGATTTGTTGTTTCTTGATCCAGTCGAGAAGCTCGGCTTTCTGTTTCTTCTGCTGTTCCAGTTCACCGACAATAGACGCCAGTCCGCTCAAGTGAGTTTGAACCTAAAGTAAACGCAGAGAATACAATGTATGTTCGGAGATTTTTGGAAATTCCGTATTTCACCTGGTCAATAAGGTCTTCCAACTTAGCTCTCACGGTGAGCTCACGCTCTGGTATGGGGTGAATGCTAGCCTCCAGCGGAGAGCTGGGGCGACTGATTGATGCTGTAGCTGCTTCGCAAGCCTGTACAGCGGCAGCCAGTCGACTTTTCTCCATTTGCAATTTGTTGTGTAATTCCTGGCGAATAGTGGTTATGAATGTAATATTCACTCTGCACTGTACAAATAGCTCTTACCTGTGCCTTCTTTAGTTGGGCCTCTGCCATACTCAAACTTGTAGTCGGTGCATCTAATTCAGACTCTATGATTGGTTCATACTCTTCCAAATTTTTCATGATAGAGTCTAGTGTATCTTCATATTCTTGGAACTTGGCCAAGGAGTCATGAAGACGACCCTTGATTTGAAGCGATGTATGCAAAAGAGAGTCATAACTTTCTTGTATATTTTTCAATTGTTCTTCGATTGTGTCTCGTATATTTGGTGTTGCCCGGTATCGATCGATTTGTCGTTGTCCCTTGGAATTGAGATCGTCCAAATTGGTGCGATACTTTTGAATTTCACTAAGCAACGCCTCGTGTTGCTTGATCTGTTCCAATGTTTGTTGACGATCCGATATATACAATGAGTTATGAGCCATAAGTTGGAATGATATCTGCAGTAACCATTTTTCGACCTCCTGAAGCGATTGATGGTACGATGTGCATTCATCGATCTCGGCTTCGGCGTCGCTTATTTTAGTGTTGCAGTCGTTGTTAATGCTATCCCATTTTGATTGCAAAATGCGGATTTCGTCGAGATCAGCATTTAAGTCTTTAGCATCTTTGGCTAATGACTCAAGATCAACACTTTTTCGCCCAATATCAGCTTTGAGAGTTTTATACCGTTCGAGAAGAGTCTTCATTTCGCTCAATTCACCTTTGGTATTCGGTTTGGCTTCCAGAGTTTTTTCCGTTTCCGCCAACCATTGTTCCATACGTTGCTTGTTGGCCAGGAAATCAGACCATGAGCTCTGAGTTCGTCGCGCATCGGCCAGTTTCTCCTTGACATTCAAGTTTAGGGTATCCCAATTGCTTCGCAATGTGGTCATTTGTTCGCGTAATGCATCTTGTTTGTCGGCCGGTATGGTGTCCATGGCCTTGTTATAGCTGTCTTGAACCATTGCAAGGAGATGTTGACCTTCGGGTAGGCGATTGCTCAACGACTAGACGAGAGAGAGAGAGAGGTAATTTTGCATGAAGATATTTGAGAGATCAATGAGATACTCACATTGAGTGTGTCAATATTCTGATGAATTTTATTCAAGTCGCCACCGCCAATACAGCTGTCCAAAATTTCAGTGGCCTTCTTAATCCAATCGTCCATTTCAGATTTGTATTGTAGGAAATCACTTTGATCGGAGAGGTTCTTTTCGGCTTTCGAAACGAGACCTGAGCACAAACAAAATTCGATTAGAGTTCATCATTAAATAACTAGATAAGAAAAAAATGTGTTCGTCTAACGTATGATCTGTACTATTAAGGCACTTGTAGGTATTTCGCATCACGCTCTGTGGTTCACTTGGTTGAGTCGCACTCTACAATGCTAGTAATCTAGAGGTCCGGAGATCGAATCTCGGCGTGGTCAAAAAAATTTCCGTACATGTGCGGATAGGAAATATATAGTGCCTGCAACATTATATACACTCCGAAATGATATGCAATGTAACGTTGACTCGAAATTGCCTATCAACGGCTGAGTTAACGCACCATGGCCCCATGGCCAGAAAGGTAAGGTAATTATAGTTGAGAAAGAGATAAATTTCGGGGTGTCGGGTCCAGAATGGTAAACCGGTTTCCTCGTCCAATCGATGTGGCAGAAACAATACCTAAATTTTGGGTCGGTGATTCCGGATCTGAGGTTAAAACTAAGAGAATATTTTTTAGGATATCCGTCTGAGAATGGTACCGGGGTACTCCAGTTTTATCAGGAAATACTTGCCCTTCCGGAGAGATAGAACCACAAAGGTTAGATAAAAAATAATAAGGGTTGATTGTCCCGGTCAGCCGCTGAAAAAGATACGCTCGTTTACCATGGAAAAAATGCCTAATCGCACAGCTCGTCATCGCGTGCAGCCTGACTGTTCCCAGTGGCTGAATCATGTGACTGAATCATGTGTATGTACACGCTGATATTATGTTACAGCAGCGTTGGGTATGAACTCCTCAAACTTAAAATTTACTATAAAATCTCCAGAAAAAAAATCCTCAAAAAAAATAAATGAAGTTTCACATGAGGAGAATTTAGTCTCGAGACTAGAAAACTAAGAGGCTACTGACAGTCTCGCGGATTAAAAATGCTCTTGCAGTATCCACACGTTTGATTTCCGAGTATTCAATACAAACCTTGAGCAGCGGTGAGAAGTTTCGTGTAATTCGCTTGCATTTCAACGGCCTGGTCTCGAACGCCAACGCATGCGCTCTTTTCCATAAGAGCTTCACATGCATCATTCAATCCTTCCACAGCGTCCTTCTCCGCTTGAACCTCTTCTAAGAATTTCTGCAAATAAATAAATAATAACAAAAAATGTCAATAAGACGTATCCAAATCGATCCCCGTTAAATCTTTGCCTACCTTACAACCAGACAAATCCTGGTACATTTTCGATTCCGGTTCCGATTCTTTCTGAACAAATTGTAACATGGTTCCAATCTTTTTATTTGTGGTCGAGTATTTATCAAGGAAATCAGTCCAGAGTGTTAGACATCCCTCCAAGTTCAATTGCGTCGATTTCAGTAGTGCTTGCAATGTATCCCAGTCGGCATGCAATTGCTTAATCTCTTGCGAGACTACATCCTGACCTTCATTGCCGCTAGTAGCGATGACATTTTGACTAAGTCCTTCAGTGTTTTCCAGAAGTGATTTAGCCGCCGGCATGGATTTCTCGATATCCTTCAATTTTTCCAAACGATCTGCCAATTGATCTTTTTCGCCGTGACAGTCGGAGCATTGTTCAATTTCCAGTCGAGTTTTACGAAGCCAATCGTGAGCTTCCTGATAGGCTTGCTTGTACTTTTCATGATTGTTTACTTGATTTTCCAAATTCTCCACGGCCTTGTCGACAGTCTCTTGAACAGTTTCGAATCGCGACAAGCCTTGGTGGAAATCAGCCCGATCTAGGGTAGCATCCGTCTCCAAGCGTTCATTGATTTTCTCAATTGTATCGCTATGGCTATTAATATCTCGCTGAATGCCGCGGAATTTTTCCAAGGCCAATCGCTTTTCGCTCAAATCGTTGAGATATCCTTCGGTGGATGGCAAGTTCGATTCGATCTCGTCCAACCATTCGAGCAGAAGTTTGTACAGTTTGTAAATTTCTTCTAGCTGTGCAGCGCGATTGGTCAAGGCTTGTTTAACTTCATTGATTTGTTCCAACAAACGGTCAAAGTCTTGCTTGAGAACTTCGGTGTCTTCCTGAACCTTGGCTGCACCGTTGGGTTCAGTGTTGATCACCACTTTCTCTTTCAGTTCCATAAGATAGCGAACTCTGTTTTGGCCCTGTTCGAAACCTTGGCGAATACCTTTGACTGTGCTCAATTTGATTTGAACTTCGCCAAGTGTGTTTGGAATGTCAGCGCAATTATTGAGTTTTTCTTTGGTGTTATCGATCCACGTTTGACATTCTTCGTAGAGTGTATGATGTTGTTGATGTTCTTGGTATTGCAATTCAAGACGGCGCATAACTTCCTTGGCTAAGGTGAGCAAGGCATTGTATTTCGTTGTGAGCTGTGTAATACCGTTGCTAATTCTTGTGTCAGAGCATGTTTCAAGCAGAGTTTGTGCCTTGACATTGAGACGATCCAATTCCTTTTGCCAATCAAACAGAGTTTGTAAGTGTCCTTGGAATTGCTCCAGCGCCGTCTTCTTTTGTCCTAAACTGTCCTGCAATTTAGTGTAGGACTGCACCAAAGCTTCGGTTCGAGTGAGCCAGTCCAATGCGTCAGCATATTGATCCTGGTAGTCGGTCCATTTGACAATACCAACTTCCAAATAGGACCTGGCGTTCTTCAGTGCTTCCATATATGCATCGAACTCCTCTTGCAAGATTGCCACTTCTTCTTCGATAATTTCGCGATCTTCAGGTTCAGCGATACCGCAGGCAATCTCACCTTGTTCCAAGACTTTTTCAAGTATTTTCTTACCTTCAGGCGCTTCACTTTCCAAAATCTTCAACTGTGATGTCTTCGTGGCCAGTACTTCCTTGTCACCAGTTGGTTCGGAGCATTTACTCAAACGCTCCTTGGCGTTACGCAACCATTGTGCAAACTCATTGCCAGCATCGAGCAGGGCTTGATGCCGATCAATGGTTTCCTTCTGCTTGTCATAGAGATCCTTGGCTTGTTTGCTCAGAGTCTCGTATTTGGATGAGATCTCGCTAGCCGGTACGGCTTGTTGTAAGCCGGATGCCTTTGAAGTAACCGACTGAATCATTGGTTCGAACGAAACAATATCTTGCACAATGTTATTGGTTTGGCGAAGATTGGCCTTGCGCTCGCTCAAACCGCTAATAAGTCCCGGTTGTCCTTTCTGGGATTTGGCAATTTTCTGCTCGCATGCTTGTTGCAACTTCGCTTCACGGTCTGTGATCCATTGTTGCAGTTGTGAGTAGCTTGAGCTGTAGTCGGCCCATTGTAAAAGTTGTGTCTCAATGTGCACCTTGGCTGTGGACATTTTCTTAACTATACGTTCCCAATCGTTTTGCAAATCCCTCGTTTGTGAGTTGATTATATCGCGACCGTCGGAACGGGTATTTCGCAAGATCTTTTCGCTCGTGTTAACCGTCATGTGTACCAAACCTTGACCTTCGTCGCGTTTCTTAATCAAGTCCTGAATTTGATTCAGACGGTGGATTAATTCATCCTTTGACGATGCAGCTGACGATTCGCTGCAAGCACGAATAACTTCCTTGGCATTGTCAATCCAATCTTGCGCTTTCTTCAAGTTGGTCTCATATTCTTGATGTTGGTCACAGTTCGTCTCGACCTTCTTCATCACGTCCTTGGCCAAATTCAATTGCACTTGATACAGAGAATTCAAATGGCGAAGCTGACTGTTGACATAGGTGTCCAGATGAGATGCCAGCAGTCCGCTGGCAGACTTGTTGAAGTCATCAATCTTAGTTTTACCGTCTTCCAATTTCTTCAGAATACCTCGCATGTCTTCGACTTGCTTCTGTTTTTCCGCTAGATTCGGCAACAAATTGACCTTGTGGTTTTTAACGTGAATATCAATTTGTTGAAGCCACTCCAAGAGACGGTCATATTCGTCTTTGTATGTGCGCCATTGTGCCATTGTGACTTCGAGTGAGTTCTTCTGATTGATAATTTCTCTGAAGAGTTCCTCGAACGATTCTCGCAATGATCGTATGTCGTTACGAATCATTTCTTTGCCTTGGGGCGAGGTGCTTGCCAAAACAACTTCGCCAGTGTGGGTGAGGTGCTCGACCAATAGTTCGCCTTGTGCTTTCTTATTCAGCAGGGCATCGGTTGCCGAAACGGCACTTTCAATAATCAGTTTATCGCTCAGACTGCTCTGTTTCAGCGATGGGAATTTCTCACGTGCCCGACCTATCCAGCTGCTAAGATCATCGTAAGCTTCTTTGTAAAGTCGGTGATCGCGGTATTGTTCCTCGCGTTCGGCCAACAATTTCTTCGCCTTGTCAGCGAGTTGATCGAATTCATCGAAGATTGCTTGAGCCTGGAACGCGGCTTGACTTTGATGACTGTTTTTCAGCATTTCCGCTGCTTGTTCCTTCAAAGCGTCAACTTCGATTTTCTCAACGCGAACCTTCTCTTCCATTGCCTTGATCCGATCTAGTTGTGAACGTTTCTCCGACATGGTAGTTTGGTATTCCGATAACTCCTTTAGAGCATTCTCCAGCCAGTTGTTGGTCTTCTTTACACTTTGAACTTGGTCCAGGAAACCACTCCATTGGTTAATAGAATCGTCCAAGTTGGCCTTAATATCGGCCATTCGCAAGGCTGTTAGAGACCATTCTTCCTGCAGCTTGGCAAGATTCTTATTGATTTCATCGTGACCAGGCGGGGCAGTGTTGGCCAAAACATTTTGTGCAGCTTCCACTAGGCGTTGCACTTTTGATGATCCCTCGTCCTTCAGGAGTATGAGACCTTGGATAGTCGCCAATTTATTTTCCAGATCTTTTTGCGATGTGGCTGTCAAGTCAGAGCAGTAGTCCAATTTCGACTTAATATTGTCGATCCACTGTGAGGTTTGATTAATTTCATTGTTGAATCCTTGATGTGTGCCGACATACTCATGCCAGCGATTAACCAAGTCCTTGACTTTGTGTGAAATTTGCTGGTATTTCGTCACAAGTTCAGATAAGTTGAGGTTTCGTGTGTTGGACGGATTCTTATGGAGCTGTTGCACCTTTTCGGTAACATTATCGATTTCCAATTCCTTGGCACGAACATCACCCTGAAGCGTTTTGAGTTCTTCGTATTGTTCCTTCTTTTCGGGTAGCGTGGATTTCAAGTCGATCGCATGAAGCTTATTGTCGATTTCACGAATCCATTGTAAGCATTGGTCACGCAGGGACTCGTATTCGTTCCAGTTCTGCAGTCTGTTCTCGATCGATGCCATAACCGACTCAATTGTCGATAAAAGTCCCTCCCATTCTTGTTGAGTATTATCGATTTGGGATTGGATATTCACCTTTCCGCTATCCACAGTACTTGGAATGACCTTTTCGCCAACACTGCGCACCTGTGTTACTCGTGGGTATTCGTCGGCTAGACTGGCTTGAAGATTTTTGAGACGATCGAGATTTGTGTGCAGCGAGACACATTCCAAATCCAAATCACCCCACAAGTCGATTGTGTTGTGAGTAGCTTCGATGAATTCCTGGATGTCCATAACAGCCTTTGAGTAGCTCTGGTGGTCGTTGACATATTCTTCGTATTTATCGACAAACGACTTGCTGCGGTCTAGATACTTGTTGAAATCATCTGAAATGGACTTCATCTGTTTTTCTACAATCTCGGTTTTCTCCGGTAGATTGTTGACTATGTCCTGCAAGTGGGCTACATCAGGTTTGTGATTCAGGATATCATTGTAGACGTCTCGATATGATTGCAACTTGGCTCGCTTTTCGTCCAGTGTTGTTTTCAGCTCTATTTCAGGCGGCAGTTGACTTTCCAGTGTACTGAGCCATGACTGCAACTTTTCGGCAATTTCATCAAGTCCACTCCATTTGTAGAGTTTTTCTTGAATCTGTTGTGATGTATGGCTCATATGATCGAAGAGATGTTCAAATGCTTCTTGTAGGCCCTGCAATTCACCCCGGATGGTTTCACTTCCTTCGTTCGCAGTAGTCGGGTAGCATTTTTCGCCAAATTCAACGGCTCCATTGAGCAGAAGTGTGGCACTGGGCTGCTGAGCATGCAATTCCTGAATGGTTAGTTGATTCTTCAGGAGAACTTCCCGCGATCCCTTCGCTAGGTCTTTACAGCAATCCTCGTACTTGGCTTGAGTGGTTGCAATCCAATCGGAGCACTGTTTGTATTTATCGGCGTATGTCTGATGATCGTGGAACGATTGCTCGCATTTCCTGAGGATTTCTTTGGCAGTCGCTTGGATGGCCTGGAATCGCGACGACACTTGTTGCACATTGGCATTAAGTCGCGTCTCGCCACTGTTCTGGACTAAATCGGACGATTCTTCCTTCAGGCGTTCAAAGTCGGATTCATTTTGACGGATATTAGCAATTAGGTTCTGAAGAAACAAAAAAGAAAATTAGATTCGATTCAATTAAAAATTAAAAATAATTCATGTCAATAGGATTCCCTTAATGGATGAAGAGATGTGCACCTCTTCCGGTGCCTTTACATTTCACGTCTGCTAAGTCAGTGATGTAGCCCTTATAGCTAAATCATAAACGGTCGCTTGCAACGTACGAGGTCAATAATCTGCGCCACTCAGGGTAGTCCCATCAACACGAATGTTTGCTTTACCTGGAATTTATTAAGCTGGTCCTGCTTCTCTTCCAGCGACGACTTGGGGGCATAGCTCTTCAAATCGTTCTCCGTCGTCTCCAACCAAGAAATCATTCGATCCAGATTCATCTCATGCTCGTTCCATTGTCCTACCCGATTCTCCAAGCCGTTCTTCAGATCATTGAGAGCAATCGTGAACTTCTCAAAGTCCACTTCCAAATTGCCAAGATCACGTTTCATCGCCTCCTGGGATCGTGGTGGAATGATGTTAACATTTTGTGAAATACAATCGTCAAGTTCTTGCAACTTCCTCTTTCCTTCGCCAAGTGAATCTTGCAGCTCGCTAATTTTCGTCAACCGTGACTGCAATACGGGTTTGTTGCCCGAATAATCGGACAGGCTTGACAATCGATCCCAAAGATTCTTCTGATAGTCTTGTTGAGCCTTTTGCAAATCGCTGAATTGTTGATATGCCTCGAAAGCGGCTTCCAATTGGGAAAGAATTTTCGCACATTCTTCACTGACTTTCTTGTAGCGATCGCCAATCTCCGAGAGCGTTGCTTTCACTTTATTGTCCTCTCCGGGTGTGGTACTTTCCAGAATTCGTGTCGCTTTTTCGTTTACGGTCTCCAGGATTCGCTTATGCGAATTGATATCCTGATTGACAGCCTTGAATTTCAATAATTTGGAACGAATCTCCTGGGCTGAAGTCCATGTGTGGGGGACTTCGCCTTGCACAGTTTTTTCAACGGCCTCCAGCCAGGCCAAAGTTTGTCGCAGAATATCTTCATAGCTGGTCCATTGGGCAGCACGTGTCTGTTGAAGTTTCTGAAGCTCTTTAATTTCGTCGTTGATTTTCTCCCATCGACTGCGAATGTTTCGCTCCTCTTGCCGGAGAATCTCACGACCTGGTGTCGATGTTTCGGAAAGAACTTTGTCCAAAAGCCCATTCAACGAATTTAACATCTCATCTCCTTGTTCGCATTCTGACACAAGAATTTGCAAAAGATCGGCATTGAACGTGTCGTCCTTAGTCACATTTTCAAGATTCTTCTCCAGTGATTGCAGCCACAAGTCCAATTCGTTCAGCTTGTCACTGAAGTTCTGATGATCCTCCGAGAGTGCTTGCCACCTATTCACGACCTCCTTGCTAAGAACTTGTAGCAAATGGTAACGATTGGTCAGTTGTGACACAAGAGTCTTAACACGATCGGCACCACAGTTGTTGAGAAGTGTATGTGCATCATCAGCAAATTTGTCAACTTCTTTCTCCTTCTGGGAAAGGTTGTCACGCTCGGCTTTGTAAGTAGCCAGTTGGGCGAGCTTTTCATCCAAGGTAGACTTCAACTGTTGATTGCGGAACACACCTTCGATGGCACGACACCATTTAGTCAGCTCGTCAAGAGTCTTTTCAAACTCGTTCCATTGGTTGAGTAATTCTTTTTGTTTGTGCTCAATTCCTTCCACGTCTTGGAAGTGGCTAGTCACGGTTTGTTCAATGTCAGCGATTTCTTTCTCGATAGCTTCTGCGCCTGATGGAGATGTGCTTTTCTGCACAATCTTAAACTGCACCTTGATGTCGTTGAGAAGTTTATCGATGTCACTCTTGTTCTTGAGCATATCAGCCAAAGTGGCGAGCTTCCTATTAATGTCAGACTTCTCACCGTAAGTATCATCACATTCAAGCAAACGTTCTTTCTCTTTGGCGATCCACGACTTCGCAGAGGACATCATATTGTTAAGTTGATTGTGTACTTCAACACAATTCTCCAAGTTATCCAGCAGTTTTTTAGATTTTTGCGCAATATTTTGGAATAGATCTTTGATAGATTGCAAATAGGCATTCAGCGAAGTGTCTTTGGTTTGTTCAACTAAAACTCCAGCCTTATCGCAGACACTGTCTACCAATGAGTTGTGAGTCATAATTTCCTGATGAACCAGTTTATGATTTTGCAGTTGCGCTCGCTTCTCCTGAAGTGTCGTTTTGAGCTCAGTATGGCTTCGCATAGTTTTCTCAATATCCTTAAGCCATCTGCTAAGCTGTTCTTGCGTGATAGTAAACTCATTGAATTGCAGCATGCAATGATCTAGTTTCTGAGCCACTGAGTGCAAATCATCTGTGTAGTTGTCCCACTTAGTTCGCAAATTCTTCAGTTGTTGTCTGATTATCTCCCGTCCGTCGGGACTGGTGTGAGCATATAACTTTTCGCCGCGATCCAAGATAGCTTCGAACGTCGACGAGTCAGCAATTCGTTTCTCCGACATTTCGCGGATCTTATTCTGACGATCTTGCAAGACGGACAAGTCACCGACAATCTCATTGTTTTTAGCCAATTCATCGGCATTAGCTTGTAGCTCGCCGAAGAACCTTTCATAGTCCGCATTGAAAGCTTTGTGGTCTTTAACGTAGTTCTCGTATTTATTGATCGCCTCTTTGCACATGTTCTTCAAAGCTTGATAGCGAGTATTGAGTCGCGACAGTTTAAGATGCAAATCGGTTTCATTCTCAATCTCATTCCCTTGGTTCACCAAGTCACCGATAGTTGGAGCATGACTGTCGATTTCACTCGCCAAAGCTTGCAGCTTTTTCAGATGGCCCTCTTTTGTTTCAACAGTGCTTCTCAAACTTTGATCTTTAACTATGGCCTCCGCATTCTTCAACCACGTGTCGATGCTGTCAATCACATTCTCAAACTCATCCCACTTCGTGCATAGCTGACTGAGTTTCACTTGAGAATCCTCACACAAAGCAATGAACTCCAGCCATGCCTGTTTTGGCCCTTGGAAGCTACTCAACAATTGCGGATGTCCGCTGGGATGAGTCTGTTGTAATACAACCTTCAATTGCTTTTCACATGCTTCGAATATTTTTTCACCTTCCGGCTTTTGTTGAATCAAATTCTCGACAATGACCAGCTTTTCCTCGGCTCCCTCTTTCTCAAAGGTTGTTTGACTCAGAATGTCCAATGCCTCGGATTTGATTGTGTTGAGCCAATCTTGAGCCTTCTCCAGAATCTGATTGTATGCTTCGTGATTGATAATAAATTTGCCAAGAGTGTCGATTCGGTTGTTGATCTCTTTGTTGATTTCGTCGTATTCGCTGATGCTTTCCTCAGCCTTACGTTCGGACTCATCATCGGCCAAGTTGGCCGCTTTGTCCTTCAAATTTTTCAATGCATTCTTGTGCAGGGCGATTTCTTGCGCTTGGATTTTGTAGTTTTGTAGAGCGTGCTTTTTCGCGGCCAAATTAGGGTAGAGCTCCGGTTCGCTTAGTTTAGCTTTGCATTGTTTTAGCCACGTTGATATTTGACCGTAGCTTTCGTCGACTGACGTTTTCTGAATCAGAACAGACTCTGTCTGTTGCAAAAGAGCATTTCCTTCGTCGACCAAATAGTCGAATTTTTCACGTAGACCTCGTAATTCGTTGCGAATTTTTTCTCGGTTTTCCACCGAAATCATTGGGAACAAACCCTCGCCAAGGTTTACTGCATTGTTCAAAAGAGCTTGTCCCTTCTCGAAGGTGTTTACAAAGCTCTTGATCGTCTGAAGTTGCTGAGCCGTGGCTGAGCTAGAGCCCGGCGAGCCCATACGTGCTAGTTCGATGAACTCAACCTTAGCATCATCCAGCCAATCGGAGCAGTGCTTTACAGCATTCTGATAGTCTGAATTGGCCTTCTTTGCTGAGTTGATGCGATCAACGTACGCCTGAAGGCTCTTTCCGGCATTTTGATAGCGACTAATGAGATGTCCAACAAATTGACCAATCCTGGCTTCCGGATTCTTCTCCATCAATGCCTTGGACAATTTTTCCATCTTATCAAGATTCGGCTTCTGCTGTTTGAGCTCAGCATCTAATGCGGCCAAATCGGCGAGTTTCTTATCGGCATGAGGCAAATCAATTTGGTTGGCTGTTTCCAGCTTGATCTTACCCTCAATGTCGCGCATCCAGAGCGAATTTTGTTCGCTGATAGTATCATACTCGCTCCACAGATCGACATTTTCCTCAAGAACTGACTTGATTTGGTCGTAATCAGCACGCAATTTAGTAATATCGTCATTAATTCTGTCCATTTCAGCCTGAAGAGCGCTGATATTTTCTGGCGAGTCAATTTTCTCAAGATTTCTTAATGAATCGGCAACGCCCACTTGCAACGCTTCGCATTCACGCAGGCCCTTCTCGGCTTCTTGCAATGAGGACTTTTTCACATCCAAATTATACTTGTCACTATTTGTTTCGGGCGTACACCAGGCGATCTTCTCCTTTTGAGCGATAATCATGCGCTTCAAAATTCCAGCCTTGTCCGTGTGGAACTTCTTGAGGAACTGCAAAAGCGAGTTCTCAATTTTCTTTCCATACGAGTCGACTCCTTCGTAACGTTTCAGAACATTGTTCAACTCTTTAGGAATAATTGATTCAGAGAATGTCGGGTAAACAGCCTTCATTTCCTCCACACGCATTCGGAGATTGTCCACTTCATCGCCAGAATTATCCAGCTGGCCTCGAAGTTTCCGACAGGTGAGAAGGCGTTCAATCACCTGTTTGTTATCACCGGACATGTCGTCACATTTTGTGAACAGTTCTCTGAACAGTCCGACCTTATCTCCGGCGACGCGGATCTTCTTTCGTAAATCGTCTTCCTGTTCGTTGAATGAAGTTGTTACGGACTCCAGGCGATCGGCATTGTGCATTACTTCGGCAAATTGTTCGGATAAAAGTTGATTGAGAGTCTGAAGTACTGGCGATGGAGCGTTATTATTGAGTTTTGCCAACTCTCCAGATTTTTGTTCGATGGTTTGTTTCAGTACTTGATACGTGGGCAATTCAGCCTTGTATTTTGTCAATCGCATTGGACCCGATTCGATTTCAATTGTGTTATCGGCTGCATCGCAAAGAGATTGATTTGTATCCGAAAGCCATGATTGCAGCTCATTCTTGGCGTCGTCAATCTGCTTCCAGATAACCATCTGCGTATCGTAGACATGTGCATTTTTGGTAGCCTTGTCATGCAGATTTTGCCATTGGGCTTTATCTTGCTCCATGTCCGAAGCAATCTCCATGGGAACCGTCTCACCGATCATATCGAATAACCGGCCAAGAGTGACAGCCTTGCGGTCAATATCATCCAAATGTACCTTGCTCTTCCTCACTTGCTCCAAAACCTTGCGGTTCTTATCCATGGCAATACGCAGTTCTGTTTCATCTTTCAGATCAACTGGAAGAGTGTTGTACATGTCCTCGGCCTTTTTAATTTCCACATCAAACTTATTCTTTGAATCTGCATAATCCTTAAGGCACTGGCTAAGAAGCGTGTACTTTTCAATTCGATCGACGATTTCCTGCTGCAGCGTACCCCACGTTTTGTCGAGTGCCAATAGGGTTTCTTGAATCAAGGGCATATTTTCGATATCATCCCGCATAAGTACAGCTCCTTCATCATTGATCTTGTCCTTCAGATTGGCATTGCTCTGAATTGCTTTGTTCAAAGTAGTCAAATCTGCGATTATTTGATCAATATTTGACAGATTGGGTTTCACTCTCAAAATTTGATCCAACTTATTTTGATTCTCCACCAACTGTTGGGCGAGCGCTTTTTGTAAGTCATTGAACTTGGCTCGTCGTTCAACCATGTCGTCGATAGCACGTTTCTGATTGCATGTTTTCAGCTTTAGATTCTCAAGCTTGCACTCTAAGTCGTTGACAGTTTGTAGTGCGTTGAGAGGCTTTCTGCTAACCGATTGGCAAAGTTGCAGCACTTGACTATGATCAATTTCCTTGGCCAGATCTTTGTAATAAGGCAGGCTCTTCTCAATATTCTCCACTTCCTCAACTATAGTAGCTAGCAGAGGTGCATCAATTTTACCAGACTTCTCCACTTGCTGACGAAGATGATTCAAATGATTTTCAGTCTCGTTGTTCCAGTTGAGAAGTTCATTCCACTTCTCTAGCGACATTTTCTTTTGCTGCAAGTCATTCTCCAGCGTTTGGAAGCGTTCAACCAAAATTGCATACGAATCCTGCAATGCATGAGCCTCCTCAGGCGATGCGCCCAAGGAAAGATTTTTAATTTCATCATAGATGGCGTTGAACACGTTCTTCTTATCGGAATGCTCTTGAATGAGTGCGTGGATAGTCAGCAGCTTTGGCTCTACTGATTCTGGATTAATTTCACTGATTTGAGCTGTTTGTCCACGTATTTGATCCATCCAATCGCTAAAGTTGGAGATTTTCGCGTTGAAATCTTGGCGCTCCATGATGGCGTCGGATACTTGATTGATTTCGGCTCGCGTCGCGTCCGAAAGCTTGTTCAGTTTAGCTTTCATTTGGCTGATACGTGACTTGATTTCCACGGCTCCCTCCGGCGTAAGTCCAAGAGCAATTTGATCACAATTTTGGCTCAGTGCAATCAGCTTGGCTTGCTGTTCAGAAATTTCATTATTGTAGGACTTCAATTTGACTAGCTCCTTTTCGAGTTTTTCCACGTGAGGTGTGTTCAGAACTGACGGCCGTTTGGACATCAATTTTTCGCCGTTGTCCAGCCATGCTTCAAGCTTGTTGGCATCAGCATCAAATGACTGCCAATTGACCACAAGTTTGTCCAATTTACTGGTAGCTTGTTTTGCATTTTCGTGTACAGCCACCCAGCGGGAATGCAACGCATCAAGTTCATCGGGTGCGTTCGTTTTACATGTCATTTTATGACCAATTGCTCCTATATGTTGCAAATGATCCAATTGATTTCGGCAATTAATTTCAAACTGTTGAGCGTTTTGCTGAAGTTTAACAGCCTCCTGGAGAGACTGGGGCCTAGTCGGTATGTTAATGACTTCAATTTCACACTTCTCCGTCATTGGCCGTAGATCTTGAATTTCAGCTTGAAATTGCTTCCAATGCATCAGATCCTCACGAATGGCCTGTGACTGCGAATCGATGCTACGATTGATGGCACTGAGCGTTTCTTGAAGTTTGAATATTTCACTCTTGAGTCGTTTCGCCTCAGCCATATTGCCCTCCTTGGGAGCAAGCTCGCTGGCACTGGCACCCAAGTCATCGCACTGCTTCATTTTCTCTGTAAGAATCGAACGGAATGCGTTTGCTTTGACGACTCTCTCCTCGGGTGTGAGATTTTCAACTTGCAACTCTTGAATCATTTTCGGCGCCGCGCGGCTTGACCATTCTTTCAAGTCGGCCAGTCGAGATTTATAACTGTTCCATTTAGCGCTGTAATCTTCTAGGTAGCCGACACGATCCTTTACATTCTCCACTGTATTGAAGAACACCTTTTCCAGTTCGGACACCTCCTTGGAAAGCATTGGTCGCTTTTCAACGGCAGCCAACGGTTTCAACTCTTCGCAAATTTGATGGAATTTAGGAATTAGTTCACGTGACGCCTGTTGGAGTGAAGCATTCAATTCGCGCTTCTTCATCAAATCCGAACTGACATTCAACGGATCTGTCTGCAAGGGAGTAATGGAGCGTAATTCCGTTTCCGCATTACGAAGAATTTCCAAAATGGATTGTTGCTGTTCGACGAAATCACTCCAAACTGTGTGGGTGGTTTTCAATGTATTCAAATGATCAATAGTCTCGCCATAGGTGTCATTCCATCCACTTTCCAGTTCCTTAACCTTATCTTGCATGAATGCAGGCGCATGAACGTCCTTGCTCAGATCTTTGCCGCGCTGTAACATAGACATGATGTGCGGACGTTGATGATCCAGTTGATCGATTGCATACTGTTGCTCTTGAATCATTCGGTTGACCTTCTCCAAACTGTCAGGCTGTGGAGCGTTGACGGTTTGATCACGAACTCTCTCCAGCAGACAAACAACCTCGTGGACTTCACGACGATATGTGTAGCACTTGGAGAAGACTTCGGTCTTGACCATTGTTATTTCAATTGTTGGAATCAGATTTTTGTAGCGGTTTATCAAAGCCTCGAGCTTTTTCTGTTCAACTACGGATTCTTCGTCCGTGGCGTAGGATAGTAGCGAGTCTAGAGTTTTGACGAGCCATTTCATATCTTCGCGTTTACTTTCGGCATCGTGGCATATTTTCTGTAAATAATGGGAGTTGGCAATAATTTGGAAAATTTGTAAAAACATAAAAAATGAAAGAAATACGCTGCAAAACAATTGTCTGAATAAAAATTAAAGCGGAACAGAATGCCGACGTGTCGATCCGCACCAGTAGCAGTTGCATGAATGTGCACTGAATAAAAGTACCGTTAACATTTCTCAAACGGAAACCATAACCTCAAAACCCGCTTGTCACAAAATTTGTAAGTGAAACTTTTAACCTCCTGGGATCACCGTTCGGAACGGAATGGATGCGGCTATCTGGTGAAAAAATCGAGACAGCACGCTTCAACACGGTTTCATTCTGTTTCACTCAATTTTAATGCATATTAATAACAGGTTAGTTACCAACAGTTCCTTTAGCTGCATGTGTTAAAATTTTGTCAGTATTAGAGCAAAATACAATAAAAATTTTCGCTCACCTGAAATACGACTCTCTCCTTCTCAAACTCCTCGAAACTGTTCACTTCATTCACGATATTCTTCAGTGACTTATCCACCAAATCCATCCATGATTCCATTTCGCCAAAACGCTGACGATATAGCTCCCACTTGGCCGGAATTTGTTGCAACGTTTGACGAATATCGTCGATACGTTGACCCATCTTATTCCGAACGTTTTCGGCTTGCTTATAAGCATCCATAAGACTACTATCCTGTGGATTGTGCTGCCCATACGCGACTGCCAATCGATTCATCATTTGCACATATTTTTCAATATAGGTCGTATGCCACTCCTGACTGAAATACTCGTTATTACGATGCAGAATCGAATCGACGTCTTCATTTCGATTGAGTGCTTGCTCTTCAAGAATAATCTCCTTGTTGGCTTCCTCCAGGTTTTCATAGAATTTCTTCTCATTTGAACGGAACTCCATCTTGATCAGATGTGTAGGAATTCTACGAAGCACGTCCTGCCATTTCGTCTGAATTTGTTCAACATTTCGAGTGACTTTCTGCTGATCATCGGGTGGCAATAATTTCAGAAGATCATTGGCAGCCTGCACCAGTTCAGAGATCCATCTCTGATTAGCACCTTCCAGGAAACGTTTCTCCTCGTCGTTGAACTCAACATGTCGTTCCGAAAGTAGAATTTCGGCCTGCGACAACCACTCGGACACCAGCCGTTCACTTTCAGTGTAGTGATTCCAGCAACGAATTGCATCCTGCAGCTTCTGCTCCCACTCTTGTGCATGCTTTGTCACGTAGTCGAATCGTTCATTCAATTGTTGCATCTTTTTGGCCGGCTCGCTGCTTAAGCCTGGACTACCGCTTTCGACAGACTGAACCAGATTGCGCATTATCTTGTTTTTACTCTCGAGCATTGATTTGAAGTAGAATGTGCGCGAAAAGAATGTCTTGTGCATATGAAGCCGTTCGTTTATATTATGTTTACCGCCGGACAGTGAGTGACCGGCGAGCATATTCTCGGCTTCGTCCAGCCACTGATTGATTTCTTTCTGTCCGCTTTCGAGCGACTCCTGTTGGGTGAGCAACTGATGGAATAAATGCAATTTCACAGGAATGTCCGATCGAACGCGCACCAATGCTTCCTTTTCTCTCTTCAATGTATCCATCATGTTATCAACTTCGTCACGTGACAGATTTTGAATAATTTTTTGGAAAGTTCTGCTGATACTTTTAAATAATTCCTCCATGCTATCGATTTCAACGGACAGCTGTTGTAGATCCTCGCCGTAGCGTTTGATGTGCTCGATGTCGCCCAACGGCGGCTGCGCGAGAATTCTCTCGGCATTTCGGAGCCAATTGCTCAATTTCTCAATACCACTCTTGTACTCCTTGCGAGCGCGTATCGTATCACCAGCATGCATAAAGTGACCGACGTTGTTGAAAACGCGTTGCCATCTCATGTCCAATTCTCGCAACTTATCGCGCAGTGAATTCGCAATTGGATCATCGCAGGAAGCAATCAAAAAGTTGATATCGTCAGAAAGCTGACTGTATCTGTTTTGCCACAATCCAATATCTTGGAAGAAGTCCAGTTGATCATCTTCTGAAGCGTTAAGCATTTTTTCGGCCTTCTCCAACCACGCTGTAAATTCTTTTTCCGCCGGCTCTACACGCTCCCAACATGCTATCACGTCTTCCAGTGTGGTTTGACAATATTTCAGTTGTGTTGAGGTGCGCTTCCATCGTTCTTCCGTTTCACTCATGAATCTATCCACTTCAGCGGCCTCAGTTCGTGATATGTTACCATCACGTTTGTATTCAAGAACGACTTGCTGCATATCGACCAGTGCTTTATTGAATTCTTGGAAGATTTTATTTTTCGATACAAAATTTCTATACTGCTCTAGAATCGATTGTGTCTGCTCCTTGTAACCATATTTTCCACTCCAGTTTTTCAGTTTGTGCTCAACCAAATTCAAAAATGCTATCAGACAGCACTTGTGCTCAAGGAACTTCAGTTTCACTCGTCTTTCCGTGGCCTTTGGACCGATGGCATGGAGCCGACGTTCCATAATTTTAAGATGCTCAGGATGGGCCTGTTTTGCTAGTGGACTATTCTTGGCCTGCTCGAATCTTTCGAGAACTCGTGGCAAATGAGCGAAGAAGGATTTATGTTCTTCCAGCTTTCTGCTTATAATAGCCGCAGTCTCTTCATTCATGGCCGTGGGTAAATCTCTATCCATGATAAGTTTTTCTGCATCACTCAACCATTTCCCAATCTCACCCAAATCACCGGGCAAATTCATGTCTAGGAACCAAAGCCACATAAGCATCTGCGTATCCAACAATTGCCACAGTTGATCCACATCTTCCCAATACTTTTTAGGCATTTGACTGAAATTTTGGCTTGCAGCCAAATTGCTAAGCTTATTGTACAGTGTGCTTCTGGCGTTAATATCAGTCTTGGCAGCTAAGTACTTTTCAAACTCCAGGGGGAAGGAGAAATTCAAAGCCATTGGTTCGTAATAGGCCGTCTGATCTCTGAGCCATTTCAAAAGCTCTAGCACTTGATCGTGTAACGAGAGCTCAGCAGTTTCCATTCGTCCCGCCTTTGGCTCGGGATATTTATGTAAAAATTGTGCAACGTAAGTCATTATACTCTTCTCATCGGGCTTTTCAACATCCACATCTTCGGCATCGAGAAGTTTTGTAATACCCAACTTGGATTCGGCAACATCGAACGCTGTCTCCAATCGGGCACGATTTGAAGTTTTCTTGAGCTCGGCCAAATTGATTAGATTGGCCTTAATAGCGTCAATGAGCGCCAGGAATGCAACACCATCTCGCCAACTAGCGCCGAAGTCTTTAACCTCTACGCCAGATTCTCTGTAATTAACACAGTAAATTAAGAAAATGTTCTGCCTCATTTATGATAGTGAGGGTACTCACTTTGGCAAAGCATTTGTAACCCATTGAAGCAAGGTTTTTCGGGCACCTTGCTTCCATCGTTCTGCTTTTGTATCTGAACCTTGGGCGATACTATCTAGGGAACTAACCGAGCCGCTAACGTTGCGACTTAAGTATTCTAGGGCGCGGCTGTTTTCTTCAATCTAAAAATATCAGACAAATTTTATTAACAGCTGGAGAATTTTAACTCAAATACATAAAATAATGAAAGCTAACTGTGAGCTATAAAGCTGTTTACGCACTAAGTGTATAAAATACTCACAAACTCACCAATGGAGGTCTAACTATTGAGTTCCTACTTATTTGTAGCTTGTATGGAAATTTTAAAATAGCTTAAGTGATTATCAAATATTACGTGATTTTTCTTCTAAATACAAAAATGTTGCTCAAGTTTAAGAGATAGTACAAGTTACGTAACGACTAATACTTATCATCAACACCGGCTTGAAGCAGCCTAAAGCTACTCACAACGTACCTAAGTGGTATTGAGTGCAATAATAGTCGAGCCAATTTAAATACGTATGTACGTGCTATCAAAGAAAAAAAGACTTCAACTGAGAAATACTTACTTGGAAATATAAAATAATTGTCCATATAAGTCCGAGCACAACAGGTGGTCGTCCATCGACCAAATCTGCTGGATTAATGTTAACCAATTTAATTTTTTTACTAGCAAGGAATTGTAGCGCAGTGTTTGCATTGCTTAAAAAGTGTGGACGTCGTAGAACGCGTCCTTTTTCAACTGGCAATTTTTCGCCAGAAAGTATTTCTAACAAGGCCAATAGTTTTGTACCGTCTCGTAGGTCATTTATCAGGTCATCCACACGAAGTGGTGGTATACGCTGAAAAGGAAAAAAAATAGAATTTTACAAAATGCATAAAATACAGTTTTTTACAAGCTGTGCTCGCTCCAAACGTATTTAAACCGATTCACTAAAATATAAAAATGGCGCGGTTAGGAATTGGGCTTTTGCCTTAGACGTACGTAACGTACTTTTCGGGGTGGGGTTCTATTGCAGCCACATAAGCCCATGCTTCGAATTCGCCCTTTCCTACATATGTTTTTGTGAATTCGATGGAAGCAGAATTATGGGTTCAAAGAGAAATGGTTTTTATTTAGGTTTTGATATATGTTGGGTTTTCGGTCTTTGGTTGGTTCGGATTAGTCTATAAAGAAAAATAGTTTTTCACAGAAGAACCTACTTTTATAGGTGTGGTTTCTATGGCAACCCCATTTGGGTTGGGGATTGTTCTTTCTCTTAACACTCGGTGAAAAATAAAATGGATTGCCACCTATCCTAGACAAAGATCAAAAAGGGGCATTGAAAAGAACATTTTGTCAAGTTGACACAAATTACACAGGTCCAAAAGGTTGAGCAGAACTCAACCAAGCCAAGTGAAAACAGTTACTTTCGACTAAATTTGGCCTGTTCAACTCCCTGACTCGCTAATGTTAAAATAAGTTTATAATGAAGGTTTACGTCAGTGTATGGGTAAAACGCCTGTCGTAATAACTGCCGCAAGTTGCCCTTTACGAACTTTCTTAAAAAGACCGGTAAGTGTGTCGTCGCGTCTGTCGATAAAAAATGTGCGATTTTGAGCTAAATAAGAGACATGGCCAGAGAGCGCAAGCAAAGGCGCGTAAGCCCAATGAACGAATCTGAAGACTTTTCCCACGGGATTACCCCTGTCGCTAACTCCCCACAAATTGACTATTGCCAGTACTGGATCGAACCAAACCGAAATTTAAGTTACCGTAACGATCTCCATTATTGAATGGATCTAAAGTCCTTTCCCCTGAAATAACCTCTGTTCTCTCGCTGCAGCCCCAAATTGACTGTTTTCAATACTGAATGCAAACTCGTCCGATATTACAGTTTCCGCGAAGAACTGGCGGATATGTATTTCTTTTATTTTAATTTATAATAATAAAAATAAGGAAAACACCCAATTATACGGGATCCTCATATTGTACATACTGCATCCTCGTTCGAAATTAAGTAATTCTGTTGTGTACAGCATTGAATAAGATCTTTGCGAGCGCTACAGGCATGTCAAACTCGCGGCCCACCTCGTTGTTTTGTGCAGCCCGCTGCTAGGTCAGACAAACATATTGTGCACCAGCACGAAAGCGTAAAAAACAATTAGGGATTTTGAACTCAAGTCTAGGAAATTTACTAAAAGTTTGTGGCTTATACAAGCTTAAAATACATTAAATCCTCTATGTTCTACAATGTGCATACGGTTATTTGAGGTTTGTTTAAGAAAGCCTTTTTTGAGAAAGAAGTTTACTTCCTGAAATTGATTTGCCTCAAAATTCGGTTCAGAAAAAAGTTTTTGTGCCTGCCACGATTGCATTATAATTTGCGATCGCATCTTTCAGTTATGGGGCAAGAAAATCTTGTATTGAGATGTATGTGAAAAAAGGCCAAGCTTTTAAGCCCCTGAACTCCAGTGTTTCATGAGGAAAACACCATGATGTGAAATTTCGTAAACGTAACTATTTCAGCACACTATACCCGATTTTATTTTCCTTGTTCACTTAAGTTTTACTGGTGCATGGGTTTTCGTTCAAACCACATCGAATTTGTCTGTTTTTAGCCTTTCCATTCTGTCAGAAATTAATATATTTCACCTTAACAATTTTGGCTCCCAAAGTTGTTTGTGGCTACGATATTTTTTGACGGCCGGTGCTATTCAGATAAGATATCCAAAATTTGGTGGAAATTAATTGACAAATATTGGTTGCTAAAATTTTGGCGTCTTTTTTAAATTTTTTTTTTGGAGAATATTTTCAAAAGCTGACATTTCTAAGGGATACAAACCCGAGGTGGTAAATGACTCAGAGTTATAGTTATATTTTAAAAGTAATACTCTGTGATTAAACTTCAAAAATAGGCGTTTTCGAAATTTTCATCATGCGGTCCGCTCAAACCTGAAGACAGTGATATTTGGCCCAGGCCATGTTTTGAGTTTGACACCCCTGAAGTAGAAGAAACCAAATGCGAAGTTGGTGTGATGTGCCAGATCTAGTTTAACCATAATAATGGTTTAGCAACTAGTATAAAGTGAGGAAGAGAAAATCTCAGAAAACAATCAATGATAGAAACAAACACTGTTCCTTATTCGGATTCAGGAGACAATTCTACTTAAGGATAACCAAAAATAATAGGCATACAAAGGAAGGGTGTAAAAAATTCAATAGTACTATAGCCTAAAAAACGACAATGGAATGAAATAATAGTTAATACTTTTTATCTTAATAAAATTAGCGGACCTTCCTATGAAAAAAAGGTTTCAACAGATTTTTCCGTCAAACCGATTCAGTGTTCACGCTGACTTTATCATGGAAATTATCCAATGACCAGGGAATTGAAAAATTGTACTTAAAATGGCAGAGAAACAGCACGGATCCATTTTCGGGCTGTATTTTATGGAATTCCCCAGCGACATATTCCACGACAGTAATCATTCATTCATTGACAAAATCGCAGCTACAAAATAGTTTTGATTTCCGCGCGAGGTCTACCCAGGCCTTAGAGAAAGTAGAATTTCTTTATGAGCTAGTTGGACTCTCGTGATCGTGACATACAATTTTGAATAAGTACGAAGAGTTCAGTTGAGAAGAGTACTTTGTCTGTGTATTATTGGACTCTCGTGCCACAATGCTTTGCATTAGCGAGAATATAGCGGCAATTGGTTGTTATGGCTAGAGGCTAGCCAAAAACCCAATTAGTGCATAAAGCGCCGTTTTGAAACCACAAACTCCGTGAAGCTTAACTAGTGCATATGATGAAGGTTAGGTAATGAATTTAGGAGTGGGGAGGTGCCTTGAACCAGCCAGTGTTATTTAGGAAGTACAGCGGCTCCCCTAATTTCACATTAGCTGCATCCTCCAAGCCTCCCCGAAAAGCCCTACCGAGTGTCCTGGCAAGACCCGGGCATTCGCACAGAAAGTGAATCAGGATTTTCCTCTCATTTACATTACCGCAGCTGCGGCAATGAGCATTGTAGGGTCTGCCCAGCCTGGCAGCGTGAAGCCCCATTGGCCAGTGCCCCGTGATAACAGCAGTAAGCTTGGCGATATTTCTACGCGGTTTAGTTAGAATCTCAGGCGTTCTTTTCCAGTCGTAGGAGGGCCACATCTCCTTGATATAACGCAAGTCCTCAGATTTCGCCAGTTGGAATTAGCAGCTCTTATATAGTGGGTGGAGATCTTTTTCTTCACCACTGCCATCGGGACGCAAACACGCTCCGCATGAGATCTGTCAAGAGTGGTGCCCATTTTGGCTAGTTCGTCAGCCATCTCGTTACCCGCTACGTTCCTGTTTTCAGGTACCCAGAGTAGGGTGATTCTTTGTCGTGTACCAAGGCTGGTTAATGCTTCCTCACATACTTAAACAACCTTGGAGGTCGTCTTCACCGATTGTAAAGCCATGAAAGCAGCCTGACTATCTGAGCAGATGGCGATATTCCCTGAGAGCATAACAGGCCTTCATGATTGCAAGCATTTCTGGTTGAAAAATGCTGGCATGATAAGGAAGACGGCAATATTCAGAGATACTTAGTGATCTGCAGAAGATTCCAGCACCCACGTCACAATCCATTTTAGACCCATCGGTGAAGAATGTGATGTCAAAATCCTTACCCACTTCACTCTCTTTCCATACTGGGAATCTGACATCAAAGTTCTTCCCAAAGTTTAGTTTGAGCACTTTGAGATCCGTTACAGCGTTGCGTACGTCTTGTGGTAGCTGGTTTAGAATATTGCTGTGGCCGTATGGCCTAGCACTCCAGCAGCAGCTTAACGCTTTGAGTCTGACTGCACTACATGTTGCCAGTTGTTATGGCTATTATTTTGCATTAGTTAGAAAGAGAAGCTATATTGGCTTTTTCTAGTTCCTGGCTATGTTTTTAGATGGCTTTGTCTGGTGCCCACTCTGGACTAACGCATGCAATGGGTTACTATGATTGAACCAAAATTAACACCTAAAATAACTTTTATAAAGATAGGAAATTAAAAGTTACGGAAGAGTAACAATTTAACTTACCTTGGAAAGGTATGAGTTTATCCAATTGACGAATGTTTTCTTCTGTACCCTTTCTTGCTCCTCTGAAATAAAATGAAAAATAATAATTAATAGTAAGTATTCACATTTTTCAACTAAGAAAAACAAGCACTATCTTAAGTGCTGAATTTCTACATTCAGCAAGTAGGTATGTATCATTAACTCCGAATGTAAAAGGGCAATGGCAAGATTTACAAAACGGTTGTGCGTCCCGCACTTATTTATGAATCTAAATGCTAAATCATGTATGTAGGTTACTCGAAAAAAAATGATTGACCGAAATGTAAATGTTAAGCATTGCAGTTCCAGTTATCGAAAGAGATCACATCAAAAGTAGCTACATCCAGTCCATTGACCAACAAGTCAAAAGGATGGAAGACCGACGAATTGGATTGATATTGCCGTGTTCAAAGACGTCCGCCTGAGAACGACGCATTGAAGGCGATATCCATGGAAGTTCCGTTTGAGGCACCCATTACCAGGGGCAGACCGATAAACACATGGATGTGTCAAATGAAAAAAGCAACAACCACGCATTGGTCTCGGCGATGACAGGGTCGATTATAGCTTATACTCGTATCCCCAAAAGAAGGAATAAAATCAAGAAATGGAAAAGAAAAAATAAATGCTATTGACAATCGATTTACATGTAAAATTAGGCAAGAGGTTTGGCAATTTGCCAATTCAAGTGGCGCCACGTTAAGATAAAAATAAAATCTACAATTACAATACTCTAAATATATGTATTTCGATATCGTAACTATAGGATTAGTCATAAATAGAGGTACGGAAATTTCGCAAAAAAAACACTAATTTCTCACTTTGAAAAATTTTGCTGAAATTCGCGTAAAAACATATCAAGAGATGCGAGAGCGTATCGTCACCGCCGTCTCTATATTAAGGCCGCAATGTAGAAAAATCGCCTACTAAATTTGCATTGTTTTGTTGTTCCTTTTAATGACGTCATATGCTTGTTGTTGTTGTTTGTTCGTGTAAATCCAAACTTTAGTAGGCAAACTATGACGGCATGACACAGCTGAGTTACGGCCTTGATGTATCTAGATGGCGTTGGTATCGTCCGCCAAAGGAAAAAAAACGAAAGCGAACAAGTCTATGATTACCGGAGACAACTTGCTTTTTTGTTTGACAGGGCTACAGCCTTCCAGGCAACATCCCCCAAAAACATTTTTTTACCAAAATATTCCACATATCCTGTTCTAGTGCCTTTCCAAAAAAAATCTTCGATCGGCCCAATAACGGGTAAGACATATGCAATAAACGGTGAAATTTTCATCCTCACAGACCTTAGCGAGTAACCCAATTTCAGACTGGAGTCTACAGTTGCAGAAAGACTTGCTTCTGCTGTCTCTCTCCGTGATGGGATTTTTATGAAATTTGGAATGGATTATCCTCTGGTGGTCCTTCCAAAGAATCAATGTCTTCCATTTAGATAAGTGGATGGAATAATGGTAAATTAATTGGTAAAGTTAACAAAAGATTTCCAACAATTGCTTCTTTCGGCTCATCGCATTGACAATTTTTTAAAAGACACTGCGACATTAGGATTTTGGGACACTGGGAAACTAGGATCTTGGGGTAGTGGGATATTAGGAAATTGGGACATTGGGGTCTTGGGACATAAGGACATTAAGACTTTGGGGCATTAGGCACACTGGGGAAACTGGGACGTGGGGACATCGGGATATTGGGCCATTGGGACATCTGGATATTGGGACAATGGGGCATTGGAACATTGGGATATTGGGACATTGGGGCACTGGGATATTAGGATATAGGGACATTATTATGACTTTGGGACAATAGGACAATCGGACATTGGGAAACTGGGACACAGGAACACTGAGACATCGGGATATTGGGACATTGTGGCACTGGGATGTTAGGACATTGGGACATTAGCACATTAGGACTTTCGGATATTGGGACATTAGGCACACTGGGGAAACTGCGACGTGGGGACATTGGGCCACTGGAACATGGGGTATTGGGACATCGGGATATTAGGACATTGGGCCATTGGGATATTATCACATTAGGATACTGGGACATTTGGGACATTGGGGAACTATGATATTAGGAAATTGGGACATTAGGCCATTGGGACACTGTGATATTTGCACATTGGGACATTAGGACATAAGGACATTAGGAAATTGGGACACTGGGACATAAGGATCCCAAAACAAAAATATTATTTGGCTATTTAAGTATGCAAAAATATATGATATCTGACCAATAACAACAAAGTTGTAAAAGTTACCCCGCCAAAGAAAATTTCATCTGCCGCAAAAAGAATACATATCCCTCCAATCCGCCGCTCACATGTCATTTTGTTTTAGGTGTAAATGCTGGAGAAGTTTAAATGTACAGGACTACTTCCTAAAGTAATTTGGAGGGAGCCGTCAAAGTGGCACCGTATAAAATGTTAAAGCTCCCACCAAATTACTTTAAGAAGTAGTCCTGTACATTTAAACTTCTCCAGCATTTACAAATAAAACAAAATGACATATAAGCGGCGGATTGGAGGGATATGTATTCTTTTTGCGGCAGATGAATTTTTCTTTGGCGGGGTAACTTTTACAACTTTGTTGTTTTTGGTCAGATTTTTTGTACATTTTGTTGCTACTAAAATTTATTAAACTGGAAACTAAGGATTCACGATGAAATGTTCAAAAATCACAACTGGAAAAAATCATCGCGTGTTTACATTTTATTCAGAAATTTTTAATAATAATTAGCAAAAAATTTACTAGGAAGTAGAGTGGCTGACAACTGAATCATACGAGTTCAGTTGGCGAAAAATGTTTTTGACAATACATACGATAAAGTCGACAAAGCAGTATCGGTAGAAAGAAAAAATTCTGAGGCAGAGGCACGCTTACATTGTTTCGCTCTTTTATGTACAATTCGTTCCAATTTCGGGGCTCGTCGAACCACGAGAAAAGCTAAAGTTAATTCATTATTCTCCGACTAAACACCCTGCTCGGGGCTTGGCAAGCCATCGTGCTCATCATTCTGTGAACTCCTTGCATTTAGAAATTCCTCTATTCTCATTAACGGAAATCTTTTGACAAAAAATCAATCTGAGATGAAAAATTATCTTCTATAACTGATTTGTTTTCGAGAAAAATTAACTTTTCGTGGAATAGTATCAATCAGAACATTTCGCATCAATTCGCGGAAATGAACAAATTTCGCCAAAACTCGCATCTATTTCGTAAAAACTAAATTTCCGTACCTCTTAGTCATTCATAATCATAAATCATAAGTATGTGTGTAATTATTCCGCGGAGATAGGGTTCGGTGGCGGGTAATTCTTGTAGCATTTTCAGGGTTTTCCCTAAAAATTTAGTTTATTGAATGCACTTAATTTCTCAAAAAGCTTTTATTTTACCTAAATTGTTCCTATAAATTTACGTCAGTAATTATACCCCATTTCTCGAAACCGCAACAAGTATCTCTCTTAGATATCAATCTTGTAAAAGTTAATCTTTTTTAAGCTTAATCTGGACAAGTTGGAATGCAGCTAGGTGCCAATTTGGTTATCATATAGCGAATTTCTTGATATTGAATAACGCATTGATAAATGATAACCTCCTTTCACTCTAAATTAAATAAATATACATACATACAATGTATTAGTTAAAAAAGAAAAAGTCACTAGGTAATTCATGGTTAATTTGTCAACAATATTAATATATCAATAGTATATCTCTATACATACTGTACACCTCTTCCATCAACTCGTATAAGTACGATTTGAAAAGGTTAAATAAATTTATATTTTATCAAAGAGAATTGAAGGTGTCTCGGAAATACATTTGTAATGATATCATTATTTTACTCGTATTATACAATTTTATATTGTTGTAAACACAACACAAGGTGTATTTTTACCTGCGATGATGTCATATGTGTAGCGTCTTGTCTTGTGATTGTAAGTATAATTCAAGATGCAATAATAATCAAGTGATAATTATCAAAAATTATTAATCTTCTTGTTATTACAAGTGAATGTGCATTTTTATGAAGCGCTAATGATTCGAATCTGTGGGTACATTTCTAAAACTTAGTAGATAATTTATAATATCACAAAAACGGGGTTGGCAATTCTAAAAATTAGAATCACGACTGGATTACACTTATAAGGTGCTCCGCTCCATTTAAAAATGTTAATGCCTCTTACATTTTTCCGGGAGCAAGGAAAATAATTTTAATATGAGCTTACTTCGTAGAAACCGGTTAACTGAAATTCATCTTAATAATTTAGTCCTACTTCACTTTCAGATCAATAATTTTACTTGGAACACAACGCAGAGTACCAGTCCCATTTCCTAAAAATTAAGAATTAAGAATAATTTTCATGTGGTCTTGTTGGTGTAGTGCTTAGTGCGGTAACTTTCAAAGCACAAGGTCGTGGGTTCGAGTCCCACCGTCAGCAGATTCAGCTTATGATATGAGTATACAATTTTAAATCCCTTATTAGTATGTTTATCAAAATTTTGTCCCAGGTTCGTGTTGCCCTATAAACAATACATATGTATGTTCATAAAAAAATAAATAAATCGTATTCAAAATGGGGCTTTTTGTTAAAAAGTTTTATTTGATGGACATCAGATGTCGATTTCTTTAAACTAGACAAGATAACAAAAACACTTTATTTTACCCCACAGCTGTTATTAAAAAATTAATTAACAACACAACAAAAGGTTGGACTCCATTAGATACTGAAAGGTGTTATTTTATTTTTGCATGTCTCTAAAACACTGTTTCCCAACTGCGGACCGCGGACCTTTAAAACATATACAATTCTATCCCAGATTAATTTTTTGAGCTCTAATTACTTAAATGAAGCTCTTCTTATTACCAGCTTCATTTTCCAAAGTAAAATTATCCTTTCTTACCGTTATTTGATGTTTTATTTCCACTGGAACTATCCTATTGACATCACCATTTGTACTGTTTTTAAGAATTCTCGTAAGAAAATCCTAACGGGACTCCGGATTTGAGACATCCTGTTATTCAAAGAACAGGCAGGCTACTGTAAATATTGTCATCAAGTTTGTAGAAAATACCGTTATCACTTACCGAAATACAACCATTTTACAAGTGGAACTATCCTATTGATTGGGAGTGTATGTCCTTATTAATGTGGAGCTTTTTTCTGTTGACGGAACAACGCGTGTATGGCGACGCATATATTTTTTTTTTTGCAAAAGGGAAGACAATACGAAAGTGATTTATTGAGTAAATTCGGTGCGCTAAAAAAGCGTAACCACTGGGAAAAGTGTATCGACCCTAAAGGGCTGCAAAATATGTAGCAACAAAAATCTGACCACAACTGAATGGGTAAGAAAACCATTCTAGAAAATTTTTAACCCATCCTCGGAACGGTGGTCCGTAGCAATTCCCTTCGAGGCTAAGTGGTCCGCAGACATCTGCGGGTTGGGAATCATTGCTCTAAAATGAGTATCAACGGTATGTTAATATTTACAGGGTGTCTCACATTAAGTGTCAATGGTATAAATAAAAACTAACATTTTTATTTTTATCTGAGGGCTGAAGTGAAGTTGTATAAGGACAACATTTTTTAACGATTATCCTGAATCATGACTCGAAATTAAATAAGTCCTTTATGTTCAACAATGAATAGGCTCTAAATAAGTGCCAATCATCTACACCTAAATAATTATAAGCTCAAAAAAGAAGATTTTTATGTTTTTAATATGTTGTAACGGTTCTAACCGCAAGAGTTTTATTTAAATTTATTGCTCTTTATGTCCTTTCAACCAACCTTGCTCTTACTATAGATAAGTGAAGCTAGTTGATGATATGATTTTGTAGTGCAAAATTCGTGAATTATATGTTTTAACCGGTGTTCCGCGGTCTCTGGGGCGACCCTACGTGGCCCGAAACAAATTTGAAGGTTAGAAGCGGAAGTTTTTGGTCGGTTTTGACAGAGCATTTTGTTGTGACTGTTTTCATTGAGAATTTTTACCGTTTTTACAGTAGTTTTCTGAGGATATTTCTCCTTGGCGGTCCTCCCAATAATGCAATTTTCATGGAAAGATGAAACTCTGGATGTATGAAACAATCTTCCTGTGTTATGATATGGTTACAAGACATACACTAAAAACATCTGAGTTTTCTAGGCTGATCGAAATGGATGACGCCCTTAGTAAGCACAAATGCTAAAAACTAAAGTGCTATGTAAGTATTAAAAATCTCAAAACTATTTTATTATATTGTACAATCTTCCTCTTCTTATTCTCTGTACTGTAACCCCTTGTGGGGCATGGTGCGTTCACTCAGCCGTTTATAGGCTACTTCGAGTCAACATTACATTGAATATAGAAGAGTGTATATAATGTTGCAAGCACTATATATTTCAATAAAACGCAGTTGGGGTTTTCCTTATACTGCAAGTCTTTATTTCAATAACAAACAAGAAGAAAATGGACATCAACTTCAACTATATATTTCCTGGGCCATGCCGAGATTCGATCTCCGGACCTCTAGATTACTAGCATCGTTGAGTGCGACTCAACCAAGTGAGCCACAGAGCGTGACAGCGTGTACAATCTACACACAACGAAATAACGCTGATCGCAAGCTCATGAACGAATGACTTCCGTTTTCGTTTAAATAGATGATGACAAAAGCTTCTTAGCTAATCTTCATTGTTTTACGTAAAGGAAGATGCTGTAGATTATAGCTTGTTCAGGCAGAAATGGCTCATAATTAGAGTATTTTACAGTGCGATCTCCGTCAGCCGACTTATTTTGGATAACTGCCTTAAAAGCGATATCCTGTTTAGAGTTATTTCTATCTTGAACCATATTGCGATAATATCCGCTGATCCAATCGATACGCTCGAGAGGATAATTGCATTAATTCGATTAGTTTCCCTATTCATATTACCGAGGTGTAATACGATCACTGCCAGAAGTTGTATTCATTTTTAATTTAGTGGTTCGCGATAACTAACGAGTTTCATCAAGTGGTACCTCATATGCAAAAGGTTAAGAACCACCGCGGTAGGTATATTTACCTTTATTTTTTATAGAAAACAAGAATGAGAAGATTAAAATAAGTCATGACAATGTCTCTAAGAAGAGAAGAAATATCTATATGTAACGGGTCCGACATTTTTAAAACAATAAATGCAAATAAAATAAGCTTCACTTAAGATTCAGTCTTCTAATGAACTTGGAACTTGGCACAAATCGCAACAAAAGATAAGGCTACTTTAGAAAGCAAGGATGCGAATAACTTTATCAGAAACCTTTAATCATGATTGAATAAGTTTTACATAATCAGAACCATGAAAAATTTAATAAACATGGTGGAAAACTGTTTAGACTAAACTTCAGAAAACTAGGCTATTCGAAGCGCTAGGCTTTTAGCCGTTAACAGTTGGTTGACAAACCGTTATGTTAAACGGTTAGAACAAATATTCATTGGTCCTGACAGTTTGCAGTAGTGCTAACAGAAACTATAAGAGCAGAAAGGGACAAAACAATGAAAAAGAATATTGAGCTACTAGGAAAGAAGGAATATCCTCCACAACTTTTCTACCTGCCCCAGTAACGATGAGGCGTCCGTGTTCCGTACAACGTTTTTGCTGGAAATTACGTGAGAAATCATGCGTTTATGCGGTAGTTTTCGAACACCCTGTATATTGGCCATAAATACCCACAAAAAATTCGATATGATATACAAAAAGTTGGATTCTATTTTTCGGAAATCTATCTTCTTCTCTGTACCGTAACCCCTTGTGGGGCATGGTGCGTTCACTCAGCCGTTTGTAGGCTACTTCGAGTTAACGTTACATTGCTTATAGTTTCGGAGTGTATATAATGTTGCAAGCACTATATATTTCCTATTCGCACATGTACGCAAACACTAGGCAAAATGGTTTAATTTCGACTCTTTATACCCGTCACTACGTGAAAGGGTATATTAACTTTGTCATGAAGTTTGCAACGCAGAGAAGGAAGCACCTCCGCTCCAACTATATAAAGTATATATATATTATTGATCAGTGCGATGATAGAAATCGATTGAGCGATGTCCGTCTGTCTGTCCGTCTGTTTCAATACAAACTCCATGGGCGTAGCCAGGATTTCGGTCAGGGGGGGGGGGGCAAGCCCAAAATTTTTTTAACATCATGATTTTCTTAGGAATTGAAATTTCCGGTCGCAGAAATATTGTTAGCAAATTTTAGTAGCCTGGCTTGTGGTTGGATTGGTGCAGAG
The DNA here is from genome assembly GCA_949715475.1 of Microchrysa polita. NCBI lineage: Eukaryota > Metazoa > Arthropoda > Insecta > Diptera > Stratiomyidae > Microchrysa > Microchrysa polita. The sequence goes on along the minus strand of OX454418.1, from coordinate 83,326,325 downwards.
GGTCATGGATTCCAGACTCACCGTGAACGAATTCATTTTATGGTGTTTTTCGAACTCACGACCTACGTGAAGGGCTATGATGTCGCTCAGATTGTAAACAAGTATCCATTTATGGGAATAAATAACATTGCTGGGCGTGCTATTGATCTCAACACCTCAACAAAACAGCAGTTTAGATCTTGGAAATTGGTGGGTGTATTAACTTTGTCATTAAGTGTGTAACGCTTTTAAGGAAGCATCTCCGACCATATAAAAAGTATAAATATATGATCAGCATGACTTGGGGAGTCGATTGTCTGTCTGTCTGTTGTTACTCAAATACAAATGCTTCTTTTTGCTGCAGGCAGTTTGTATGTTTGAATCGGTAAAATCGAACAATGGGGTCATAAAGCTGCCATACAAACCCAACTCCCCAAATTAGGTTCTTCTAAGAAAAACTTTTTTATTTGTGCACCAATTTCAACCAAATTTCACACAAATGTGTTTCTCTCGATGACACAAAACATATCTAAGAACGGACCAAATCGGACTTTGCGGTCATGGGGCTGCCTTACAAACCCAACCTCCCAAATTAGGTTCTTCTAAGATTTTTTCTTTATTTGTGTACCAATTTCAACCAAATCTCACACGAATGTATTTCTGTTAATGACACAAAACATATGCGAGAATGGATCAAATCGGAACATGGGGCCATGGGGCTGCTACGCAAACCCAGCATCCCATTTTTGTTCTTTTAAAAAACATGTTTTACACCAATTTCACAAAACCTTGAATTTATCAAAGCAACAAAAAAGGTCAAAACAAATGCTCCCGCATCCCCCAATAAAATTTTCAGAGTAAATATTTTTATTTGCCCACTTATTCCAACCAAATCCCAAACAAATAATATATTGTTTTGTGTCTTTTTTTGCTACTTTTAGAGTCAAATTTTAAAAATGGAGATGAGAATGATTTTCTTCTGCATTCTGATTACATTCAACTGGCCTCTAATATCTGCCAGAGCGTAATTTGTCTATTTTCAGTGCAATTTTTGTATATCAGACTGCATATTCCACTTTCGAAATCAGTTTGTTTCGTCTGTCACTTTCATCTTAACAAAGTAGCATCGTCAGTATATTTATAAATCCTTTATTGATTGAAATATGGTTAACGGTTTTAATAAGATTTCCTCTAAATTTGTCAAAGTATTAACAGTGGCCAAATTTTATTGCTGGTATGATTCAGCTAGAAAATAAATTTTTATTAAATAACTTGAAAGACACTGAAATATGAGACCCATTCTTTACAAGGTGCCTAACAAAGCAAAGCTGTATACCATTTGTCACCCTATCAGATGAAAATAAGTTGAATTCCACTAACTTGCCGAGGGGACCTAACGGTTTAAATTGTATACTCCAGCTCAGAAGCCATGAAAAGAAACAGAAAATATGGGATCCACGCAGCCACAGTAAAACTAACAAGTGAAATGTGTGTGCTGGTACGTCAGTTACGAGAGGCCACTCGCTGTCATCTATTTGTATGCGCCTCCTGACTGCAAACTGTCCCGATCATGGCTTCTCCGGCAGCACTTGGAGTGGTGAAAAGGTAATTTTTTGAAAATGTTGTATAGTGCAGCGATTTTTTTACTACGTCGATAAGGATTTTTTAGCCATCTTCATCGACCAGGGGAGGGGGGGAGGCGACCGCCCCTCCCTGCCCCCTCTGGCTACGCTCATGAACTAGTCCCTCAGTTTTGAAGCTGTCGGGCTGAAATTTTGTATACAAGTTTCTTTTAAGTGTACTCTGTATATATGTCGGAACGAATGGAATCGGACCATGGCGTCATGGGGCTGCCATAGAAACCCAAAATCGAAAATTAGGTTATTCTGAGCAAAACTTTTTTCTTTATGAACCAATCTTAACCATCCTATACCCAAATGTGTTTCTAGTAAAGTCTCAAAACATATCTAGGAACGGATGAAATCGGAACACTACGTCATAGGGCTGTCATACAAACCAACCTCTGGAAATTAGGTTTTTCTAAGAAAAACTTGTTTCTTTATAAACCAATCTTAACCAAACTTTACCCAAATGTGTTTCTAGTAAAGCCTCAAAACATATTCAGTAACGGATTGAATCGGAACACTACGTCATAGGGATGTCATACAAACCAACCTCTGAAATTTAGGACTCCAAGGTATCATTCTTGGAATCGGTTTTTGTGCGGTGTATGCCACACTCCGGTCGGTGTGGGGCCGGCTTTAACCAAACTTTACTCAAATGTGCTCCTAGTAAAGCCTCAAAACATATCTAGGAACGGATGAAATCTGAACACTACGTCATAGGGCTGTGATACAAACCAACCCAACCCTTTTCCTTTTTAATTTTAGCCAAAATTCACCCAAGTGAGTTCCTGGCTTAGCCTCAACGCATCCAGGAACAGATAGAATTGGAACACGTCATATGGCTGCGGTAGAAATTATTAACACAAAAGAAGCTTAAGTTTCATTCAAATATGACGGGTATTCAAATTTCGGCCGCGACCGAAATTAGCCTCGGTCTCGTTTTATTTTCAGGACGAATTGTCGTTGTAAGCGTCTATTTTATAGTTGTGAAAACTAAACAAGAGCAATTTTTCACGTCGCACAGAAAGTGATTCACCCAATTGTTTTCGTCATCTTAAGGATGGAATTCTTAACGAATTGGTATTTTTGTGTTGTATATTAATAAATTAATGGTTCGATAAATGTAGTAAAACCCACATGTTGCTTCTCATGTGTGTTTAAGAGTTCTTCAAGTACAATTCTAAGCTCTTGGAATGGTTCAGTTCATAAACATGGATGTTCCTCATATAGTGATGGCGAACAAATTAGTCAAAGTGTTCCAAACAATTACCTCAGCTCCTTCCACGTGGAAAGTATAATATTAGCAAGGACTTAAAAAGCAAAGAGTCAGGCTCTGGACTATTCGTAATCAAGACAGTTTGTGGCATCCCAAGTAACAATTCGTATGCTTTAAAGAAGCACTTCATCCTGTAACATTCATATAGTAACACAAAATCAGTTTATCGTGTGACATCGCTTATACAGGGTTATTGGTTAAGTCGACCTATTCCCTGCAACACGTTATAATAGGGTAAAAATGCAACAAAATGAGGCCATAAATGTTAGGCCGATTTTCAACGGTCACTGAGATATTTTAATTTTTAGGTTTTTTTTAAATAACCTCGAATTTTACCATTTAAAGTAAGAATTAAAAAAAAAACTACTAAGGTAATGGGTTAAAACTTATTTTTGGATTTTAGTCAACACTATAGCAGACATTTCTTAATCATTTAAAATTTCAAAAACCCATCGCAATTCGAAATTTTTAATTTTTAATAAAAAAAATTATCTTAAATTTTTTTAAAGTTGATTTTTAATATAGTATTACTAAAAAAATTATATGACACGGACTCTGCAGACCACTGAAAAAACATACTCGTATTGTCAGCTTTCCAAAAAGGTGTCAATGTCAATATAAATATTTGAAATAATTTGAAACAGTTAGCTGCAACTTGTTCGGGGACCATAATTTCGTTTGATAAAAAACGACAAATCCATAACACAATAAATACACGTCTGTCACGTTAGCACTACCACTTTAAAATTTCGACAAACGCTATAGTGCATTAAATGTCGCGATTTTGTCGTAATTCAATGGAAAAAGAAAAAAAATGTCGCGCCCCTCCTTCCCCTTAAAACCTACCCTTAAGTGCATTTGAGCCTCAGTTAACCAAATTCGAGTTCCAAGAATCTCCCCAATGCTAAAGGTGTCCAGTAAGATATCACAGGGTCTGCTTAAGAGATTTCCACCCTGAAAAAAATTGTCGCGCCCCTCCTTCCCTTAAAACCTACCCCCGTCAAGTTAGCACTACGGTAGCGGCCAATTCAAGCATTTCCGTAAAACAAAAAGTATCCAATTAATTGTCGCAGGAACCGAAAGGCATTTTGCGCGCTTCAAAAAATTTGTCGCGCCCCTTCTACCCCTTAAAAACTACCCCTAATTGCATTTCAGCCTTAGTTCGCCAAACTCGAGTTCCAAGAATCGCCCCAACTAAAAGTGTCCAGTAAACTCTCACTACGGCTGCTTAAAAGATTTCCACCCTGAAAAAAATTGTCGCACCCCTCCTTCCCTTAAAAACTACCCCCGTCAAATTAGCACTACCACCCCTTTCGGTTCCTGCGACAATTAATTGGATACTTTTTGTTTTACGGAAATGCTTGAAGTGGCCGCTACCGGGGTGGTAGTGCTAACTTGACGGGGGTAGTTTTTAAGGAAAGGAGGGGCGCGACAATTTTTTTCAGGGTGGAAATCTCTTAAACAGACCCTGTGATATCTTACTGGACACCTTTAGCATTGGGGAGATTCTTGGAACTCGAATTTGGTTAACTGAGGCTCAAATGCACTTAAGGGTAGTTTTTAAGGGGAAGGAGGGCCGCGACAAATTTTTTTCTTTTTCCATTGAATTACGACAAAATCGCGACATTTAATGCACTATAGCGTTTGTCGAAATTTTAAAGTGGTAGTGCTAACGTGACAGACGTGTATTTATTGTGTTATGGATTTGTCGTTTTTTATCAAACGAAATTATGGTCCCCGAACAAGTTGCAGCTAACTGTTTCAAATTATTTCAAATATTTATATTGACATTGACACCTTTTTGGAAAGCTGACAATACGAGTATGTTTTTTCAGTGGTCTGCAGAGTCCGTGTCATATAAGTTTTTTATGTAATACTATATTAAAAATCAACTTTAAAAAAATTTAAGATAATTTTTTTTTATTAAAAATTAAAAATTTCGAATTGTGATGGGTTTTTGAAATTTTAAATGATTAAGAAATGTCTGCTATAGTGCTGACTAAAATCCAAAAATAAGTTTTAACCCATTACCTTAGTAGTTTTTTTTTTAATTCTTACTTTAAATGGTAAAATTCGAGGTTATTTAAAAAAAACCTAAAAATTCAAATATCTCAGTGACCGTTGAAAATCGGCCGAACATTTATGGCCTCATTTTGTTGCATTTTTACCCTTTTATAACGTGTTGCAGGGAATAGGTCGACTTAACCAATAACCCTGTATAAGTATTTTGATCCGATAAAAACTCCTTAAAACACTTTTCGGAAACCTTAAAAAGTTCTTATGTAATCAATTCACGACTACATCCAATAAGACTTCGATAACACGTCTCTAAACGTTAACCTAAAAAGATGTTCCATTAAATACTTCTTTGTCGTCTTTATTGAATGACAAAAACACACATGACTGAAATCAACACACACACATGCATATAATCTTCTATAGCACTGTCTATTTCATTTTTATAGTGTGACATTCGTGTGATCCAATAAATTGCTCAGCGTAGTTTTATAGAAGGATGAACTTTGTGATTTTTTAAAGAATTGACACTTATGAAGTGCTCTGGAACACCACGTTTCTTGAATTGAATTCATTGAAATATTGCATGAAACCAACATTTCCTCACTCATTCGTAACTTATGGATCAATTAAGATAATCTCAGCCCAGAAACTGGCTGCATTTTATTGATGAACGTGTGAATTTAATTAGCTTCAACTGATTGGCATGAAGAAGGTGCATTGCGGAGAAATGTTGAGCATTTCGATAGAAGCAACGAACCACTTGTAGTGTTTACGAGCAATGCTGACTATATATGAGGTTGGCCGAGTGGTTAAGGCGTCGGACTTGCGTACGACAGTCGCTGGTTCGACGCTGGCTGCGGGAATTTTTTTTCTTTTTTTTTGCATACGCGAGAAAATGACAGAAAATGATGACATAAGACATATGATGTATGTCTCTTTCAAAGTGTAATTCAGTGCTGCAATAAGGTTCGATTGGATCAAAAAACGGCGCCAAATGCCATTATTGGACTATTATTCAGTGTTTATACCCTGTAAAGTGCCCCTATTATCGTTTGAAGAAAATATTCTACGAAGAATTATAGGGATGAAATTGTTACTTGGGATTATAAAATAGAAAATAAATTAAAATGTTATGTGTATAATTAAATAGATATGTACTTCCTTCGTACATTTCATTGTCCATATAAACATAATGTATCCTATTTTAAATAGGATATATGTATTTAAATTATCTCTTTTTTAGATATTGATTTGTTTTCCTTATAAAAATTTTCCCTATAAAGTTACCTTTCAAGTTTATTGAATGAACCAGAATGAACTCTCTTTGCCAGGGAGAGGGATTTTTCGTCTCCGAAAAAATCAATTCTAAATAAAACTATAAAGCCCTCTTGAATTTAAGAGCATAACTAGAAACAAGCAAACATGTTTGCTATTAGAAATTATAATTTATTCAAATCAATTCGTATCTATTGAAATTATAATAAGACTGTATTTGATTTTTTACTTCCAAATATTGCGCACATTTCCGTTTTTTTCTTGTTTGTTTATTCGCACACCCATACATGCATACATATTTCTATAAACCAGACAAAAATCTCGACTAATTTTCAAGAAACTCCCCAAAAGCATTCTGCTTGTACAACACGCTAAATAAACGAAAACCATCGGAATTTACCATTTTGGTAAGAACTGCAAAATATTCTATATCGTGTTTCTATGGATATACATATTGTAGAAGTTAGGCAAACAAAACAATAAAATGTAAGAGGCGTTTTTTTTTTGTATGCACACCTTTTAAGGAGAATTTCAGTCAAAAATTCTATAAAAAGTAGTAAAGTCTCCAATTAATTAGAGGAAGCTTCACATAAAAAGTAGATATATTCATACATTACATATTGACTTTATATACTAATAATACGCGATTAGCGCCAGCTACTCTTTGCTTCATTTGTAATCAAAGCACAGAAACGAAAATGCGGTTTTGGTTTGACATTATAAAGTATCTCCGATGAAGGTTGGTCATTAAATTGCTGTACGAACTGCGCCATCCAGCCAAATGAAAAGCCTTCATTTGGAAGCGATTCAATTCAATTGAGATAGCATGAATTAGCTAACAATCTGGTGTTAACAGCTTAAAATGTTTCCAGTTTCTGTGAGACCTTCACTAATCGACGAAGCTTTGCACAGTATAATTATGTGGCGCTATGGAAAATATTGTGATGCCCTATGCCCACAAGGGGTTAACAGGAACCAGAGAGAGATGGAAAATATTAGTTCCTAATATGTAATGTTTTAGAGAAAATTTGATCTATGTAACCGAACCATAATTTTAATATTTAATCCGCATTTTTATATTGACGCAATATAGTTGCGAAAATAAATACAACCATTTAAGAATATTTTATTCTATAGAGTACACCGTGTCTACAAGCACGTCTTGCAATTAATAAGTGTAAATGTTTGTTGCAAAGCGCAAACACATGTTTCATTCCTATTATGTTTGCTTATGACTACATAGAATTATTTTTTCCTAATCAATTAACTTGAAATGGCACAAGTGTCTATAATGTGCCAAAGCTGTATTGCGTGAATGCAGTTGAATGAAAGTGCTTGAAATCATTTATAAATATTTATATAAACTGTTTATCTGGACATTATCATAATTTAGATAAGAGAAGACGATATCATATTTTTTGCGAAATTTTGAGATATAATGGTGAACTATGGCATTCTGATCTAATGACTCTTGATTTTATTGGAAATCGATATTCGGGGGATGGGACTTTCGTTCCAGTAGGTCGTTTCTCGTATACGAATAATTCAATTAAAGTCACTATAATATGAGTAGGGAAAATGCTGTTGGGCTCACCTTTAAACTCCTTAATATGATTGTCATATTGCGAATTACTTCGCGCGAATCGTCCAACACTCATTATGTTCAAGGAAGTATTCAAGAATTCACTATACCAAACATTTTCGCTTTGATTGGATTCCGCTGCACAACTTTCACCAGGACTCTCCACCGAACTACTACTCTCGAATTCGGGGTGTAAATTGGGCGACGGGCTACGCTCGTCCTGCGTTTGTTGATGTCTATTGCTATCGGCAACGTTTAACATTCCACCCGTACGGAGTTCCTTTACTATGGTTTTCCGTTCGCCAGGAATAACAATCGTTTTCCGCTTGGGTGTATCAGTATGTCCTTTAAACACTATGGAGGCATTCGTTTCATAAACATTCCATTTACGACTCGTTGTGTGTACGGTTGTCGTGGAATGTGTTTCTGTTCGTACATCTTTAACTTCATCGGGAGCCGCTGCTCCCGATAGTGTGCATTGCATTGGTCTCTCAAAGGACACCATACTAGATTGCGATATATCACTAGTGTTGTATGGCAATGAGGTAGTACCGTCCGGTATGGATACTTCGAACGTGCTGGTTGAAGCATTTCGGTCAGTTTCATCATGAGCACCATGTTGAGTAGTAACTATCTTTTTCTTATAAACTACATGTCTTGTGCGTTGCGACGTATTGGGTGTGCTTGTAAGACCAATGTTGTACGCATTGTCCCTTTCTGCCTGCAAGAAATCCACCGTTCGCCGCGCTCCCGAAACCGATCGACTTTCACTCGAGTCTGGGCCAACATTTATGGCGCCAGGCTCCACCTTAGCAGACCGGTTCGTTTCAAATGTCCATAGAAGTTGTTGGAAGTTTTTGCTTTTATCCGGTTCCTTGGGGGACGGAGTCGAAGACAATCGTACATTGTGCTTCTCAACAAGGAACGAGTCCGCGGCATTAGAGTCACTCGATGGCGGCCCACGGGAGTCCGAACCATCGTCATTTTTGTCCGAATCCATTTTATCACGTCATCGTCTAATTATAACAACCAAGGCTAAAGCATTATTGCTAAGTACACAAATAACGAACCACTTCGTTTCATTAGATCACTCTGTATAACGTTTTCAAACAATATTCATTATCACACTGTTCGCGGTCTGTATTTACATTCGCATTGTGCATTTAAATATAGATCACTGTGTCCAATCAATACACCGACTAAACTCTACTATATTCCTTCGAAATCGATTTTTTTTGTATATCTGAATTGGAACTATACCACTCGTTGACCACTATTCACTCTCGTATACATTTAACACCAATAGTAGGTATTACGCAATTAAGATACCCATGTTCACCTTCATTCAGGTCAGCTGATATTAAGCTACTGCTGCTGACATTTTTCATGCTTGCCGAAGAAGTCCCAAGACCGGGGCTATAAACAAAAAGCTGGGTTGCCGGTCGCAACTTTATCGCAGCATGCTTTACCATTTATGTATCTAACCAGTTTGCATCTCCAATCTTACTTACGGCATTATCGCGTGCTTCGGATTAGAAGAGAGGCAAAGCCACTGGTTAATTTCCATACAATATGAAAAAAACCCATAAACCATAACTGCTATAGCTGAAAATCGTAAAAATTCTCTCAAAATCTACAAGCTTTTCGAATAGCTACGACGTTGGTGTAGTACAGATACGACATCGACATACGTTCAAAGTATTCCTCCCCTCGGTAGTAAAGATTTGAATCGATATTCACGCGCAAGAACATTTTCTTTCAAACCGGTTGTTATACTCTTGTATAGCTGGGAGTGGATATGCCAATTGTTGCCTTTTCCTTTGGTATCCGGTTACACGAGTATCTGTGAAAAGGAGTTCTCAAAATGTTAACCCATTGTGGTATGTATACATCCAATGTTCCACAATCGACGCGGTTACTTTTCAATTTCAGTTCCATAATCATCTCCAATAGACCATGGATGCTATATGTACCAACCAGATTGCGTTATTATCCGCGGATGAATGGTGGAATCTCATTGAAAATTTACATAAATGTTGGCTGAGTACTGAACTAAACGAGTACAATACACACTGTTCCCCACTATCATATTTATTTTACAGCCGGCAAATAGTGATTAGCATTAAGCTAAAAATGTGTTGCCATTATAGAATCTATTAGATCGTTTTAAAGAATTTTTTTTAGATTCAATAAAAGCTTATTTAGTGTACATTTATTTATCAGGCGTATAGCGCGAATTTGCATTGCAGACACATATTAGGGACACAGAATAGATATTAGAATATACAGTGAAAGCTCTCATAAGCGGACAGTCACGGTCCCCGTATTTTTGTCCGCTTAAGAGAGATGTCCGGTTATTGGATAGATTGAAAAAAATATTGCCGGAATAAAAAATCTAATTTAATTACTAATTCAGTTGCTATCATGTTAACTTTTTTGCATACATGTATTCGTAAATTTTGAAAAGTTAATCATGTATGTTATTTGAAAAAATCAGTAATTTGGCGCAATTTTGGCCTTTTTTGCTCTATTAGACAGTTTCGGAAATGGGTCTTCAAATTTTTCAAATGGTCAAATGCAATGTAATCGTTACGTTACTTAAAATTTTTTTTATGCTCCGTATTTGGCGTAAAGCCAACAATGGGAGGAGCACTTAGTGTGATAGCAGCTGACATTTATATGTCAGAAATCTTAAAGAAAATTCACGATAAATTTAAAAATGACATTCTATTTATAAAAATATATGTAGACGACATAATTGTAATAACGAAAAAAGATTCCATACAATTAATATTAAATGAGATAAATTCAATACATGAGGACTTAAAATTCACAATAGAAAGAGAACAAAATTTTAAAATTAACTATTTAGATGTAACAATAAATAGGAATAATAACTTAATCAAAACTGAATGGTATAAAAAACCCACCTCTAGTGAAAATATATTAAATTACAAATCACACCATCCTAACCATATAAAACAAAATGTAGTGTCTAATTACATTTATAGACGCCTAAAACTAACAGAAAAAAGGTTATGGACAAAACATATTAACGAAATTAGAAGAGTACTTGAAAGAAATGCTTACCCCATACAACTAATAGATAAATTAATTAAGAAAACCAAATATAAAATAACTAATATAAGAAACTTACCAAACGCTAATAATGCTAGGAAAATATATCAATCGATTCCATATATCCCAGGAGTATCTAATAAAATAGCTAAAGTATTCCCTAATAATATTAAAAACAATTCTAACAACAATAATCAAGAAATAAAACTAATAACCACATTAAAACCCACTAACAAACTCAAAGATATAATATATACAAATAAGAAAGACAAGATTGAAAAAGTTAAGAAAAAGGATGTGGTATATGCGATTCCATGCAAAACATGCACAGATGATCAAAAACATACAGCATATTACGGATCTACGACAAGATACCTACAAACACGGCTCAAAGAACATCAGAGTAAAAATAGAATGATAAGTAATCAACACACGAACCTGGTAAGACATCAGATGATAGACGGGCATGAAATGGACTTTCTTAATACCAAAATAATAGATAGGGAAAACAATAAAATTAAATTACGTATAAAAGAAGCTATTTATATTAATAAATATTATGAAGGATCATTAAACTCTAAAACGGAATTGGAAAATAGAACACAAAAATATGAAAAAATCATAAAAAGATACATAACTTAATTACCATATAAAAATTTTTTTAAAATAGTTTGATAATAATTAATTTAAAATTCTTTTAATTTTTAATAAATTTTAAAGTTTCAAATCCGTTTTAGTCATATTTTAAAAAATTCTTATATATCTTGAAAAATAGTTCGAATTGTTCATTACCCATCTTGCAACACCAAATACAAGTTTTCAAAAATGGATGTAATAGAAAAGTAAATCGTGCAAACATAAGTAGTAGTTCAATATTGTAACACAAATGTAAATGTCAAAACATGGCGCGATCTAACTAAATGTCGGAGAGAAGGAAAAATATAATTTTACATTGAGAATAGGTAACAATTGAAATTAATGTAGCGTAAATACTGATTTTGTATATTTTTAGACCTGAAGATGCCTGGTTAGGGCGAAACGTCGTAAAATACCAATAATAAAAACAAAATTTAACAATCAAAAAAAGCTAGTTTGTGTGAATAAAAGGAAAAAGGAAAATGCAAGGGTTTAGCCTTTTTTCAATGGATAACGTCTGTTAGTAGAACAATTTCTTGGGAACATCTCCAACAAGCGGCCGCGGAGCACCCATTAACGGACATTTCTGAGAATATCAACGTCCGTATGAAACAAATTTGTCCGGATATGAGAGCGTCGCGTCCGTTTATTGGAGATGTGTCGACGAAATGTTCCACAAACTACTGTCCGTGTCCGTTCTTTGGAGTGTCCGCTTATTAGAATGAAAGTTACACACAAATCACTGGAAAAACATATGTTCCAAATACAGTGAAAGCTCCGTTCGCGGACAGCTTCCGCAGGCGGACATCTCCCGTAGCCGGACAATTTTCTTGGTACCAACTTTTTCCTTCATATTTTAGAGCAAAATCCATTCCACTAGCCGGACGCTCTACTGGCCGGACACGGACACTATTCTTACATACATTTTTCATAAATCATCTCCCGTAAGCGGACACAAATTCAATTTTAAGTCGACTTGGTGAAATTAATGAAAACTGGATACGATCACAAAAACGCATTTATGAGCAACAGGTTTTGTTTTTGAAGATTTTCGGCTCCACGGACACCATTCATTTGTGTATTGAAATAGGGTTTACAGAAACAGGACGGTTCGACCCAAAACCCATGCTTCCATAATAAACGACCGGGTCATTTTCGAATTTTTTTATTCCGGTTTTAACACGGTCAACTGTTCAACTTTTCGGTTAACCGGAATCTAAATTTCCTTTCATATATGTGGACAAAGTATCAACTGTTCTGTCTACTAGAAAAAAGATCCTTATGTGTAAAAACATACAAATGGGCCTTTTGAAATCGATTCATTTATTGTTTTGAGTATTATAATCTGTTCATCATATAGCAGTTTATTGGCAAACAAAATTTTCCTTAATAAAGGATTTATCACCGTCTGGAGATTACACAAATATAATTCGATTCCTTTATGGTTGGTTCCTTGTTGATCGTATAGGCCCATCAGAAATTCCACGTTATTTCGATTCCGAGACTGATAATCTGGGAGGGTAGTTTTGCCTATACGGGAAGAAATGCTTCTGGAGCAGAGCAGGTATTGCACGGGATCCTATTGTGCGAGTCATATTTAAAGCGCCAAGGAGTGCAACTCAGGCTCTACTCAAAATTAAATTTTATTACAAGTGAAGGCAAAACTACATTCCCTGCTGAAGCTATTCGTGATTTTCCTTAGAATGAGTTATCCCCCTCTTGTGGTTCTTAAGGAATTCACGCGTTGATGTAGACTTACTTAGTCAAAGTTCTCTACACATTTTTAATTTTACTCAACGCTCTGAGGGTTAATCCAGTGGAGAGAAGTCATTAAGAACGCTCGAGTGTCTTACAACTTTCAAGTAATAATGTCAGACTGTGTGCAGTAGTCACTCTGGGTAAGACCCAACTTTGGAAGGAACATCTCACCGTTGGGCGGTTTTTGACATCCCTAATTAAAGTTAATATTTTTCTACTTGTTCTCCCTATCAAAGCCATGAACAGTTTATTGGTAAATTATTGTACATTGTGGAGGTTTGTAAATCAAATGAATTATCGTTTTAATGTTCCTTTTGAATTATTGTGCATAAATTAATGCGCACACAGAAGTTACATTTTAACCCTCTCCCGCAAGCGGACATCTCCCGTGGCCGGACAAAAATGCTGGAACCGTCAGTGTCCGTCCACGGGAGCTTTTACTGTAATTTGTCCGTTTATTAGAGATGTCCGCTAATCGGAGCTGTCCTCAAAGAGAGCTTTCACTGTATTATACAATACATTAGAATACATTTTCATACAGCGCATGCTTTCTTAACGGACGGCTCCTATAAGCGGATATTTCTTACAAACGGACAAATTTCTTGGAACAATTAATTGTTCGGAACATTTTTGTGTATATTTGATTCCAAAGGGCGGAGATGGCAACCGTCGGGAAAACGACAGACTTTTGTAGTCAATTTCGTTGAAATTTCAAATAATAAAAAAAAACCATGTACCTATAACTGAATATCTATTGCATACGGACAGAACTCAGAATTTTCGGTTTATAGGAGCTTCGAGTCTTTATACCCTTCGCTCTTAAAGTGAAAGGGAATATTAACTTTATCATGAAGTTTGTAACGCATTAAAGGAAGCATCTCCGACCATATAAAAAGTATACATACACATATGGCCAAAAAAATAAGTACACCCATACGATTTTTTCTTATCACCCTGTAGCCAAGTAGTTATTTGAGTAAATGAAATCATATGTTGATATTTAAATATGTAATTGGTAAGGAATCAAATAAAATGTAAATAAGCCAATTGAAATAAATAACAGCTTTAATTTACCTTAAACAAGTACGAGCCGACTAAAAAAGGTTGGACAAAATTATAAGTACATTTCAGTTAATTTGATTAAAACTGGTTTTAATTAAAATATTTTGTTTTGATTCGACAAGAATTAGATTTCTTTTATTATTTAAAACTAAATTGTCCATTATTAAAATAAAAAGGAAGTTTTCGTTGGCTATCTGGAGACGATTCTTGCGGCATGTTCCGAAACATACCATATATTCAGTTACTTTCAGGAAATTCCGTAATTGGTCCGTTTTGTGAAAAACTTTGTTTCCAATTCGTTGATTCAACTCTCCCTAACCATTACGGATTCAATTTAACTCTAGTAACTGCGTGAAAAGCCACTCGATTTAGTTGAAGCGGATCCTTGACAAGCTTGTGAGGTATGGTTAGGGTTAATATTCTGCTTAAATCCCCATTTAAAGTGTATGGGTTCATCAGTAGAATATTGAAGGACTCTCAACAAACATTTCTTATACGGAAAATGTCTCATAGTAACGGTTTTTAGATATATTTGAACGAAACCAAACTATGAAAAAAAAATCATAGACCATGTTTTTTTTCGCCTCCATGGGAAATAGCCAATTGATGTAGCGTGTAGCACATTTTTTTCCTGAATGAAGAATATTATGATAAGACCCCTTTCCAATCAATTTTATTACGATATCAGAAGTAAAACAGAATATTCTGCGAGTTTTCATTGTTCGGCCTGGAACAAGAAGAACTATACCTCCAAATTATTCTTGTACCGTCAAAACTTTTTGACGTCGCCATGGAAAGTTCAAAACTTTTTACTAAAACTGCTTTACTTCTTGTATTCTTCGATTCACTTTCCAAAGGGATTCCAATTCTTCAATATTTCCCGGGAAAATCATTAATCATGCCAAGGGAACTTTTTTCGCCATAGTGATAATGAGATCGATAGTTATCCTTAAGGCTCTTATATGGAGTTAACCGCATTTGAGACTGTTTTTATTTAGTTTTTAATGAATTACGCATGTTTAGCTGGACTATTCCATTATTGAGCGAATAATGTTTCCGCCATTTCGAAGTTTGAAACTTTCACGTCTTTTTTCCTACCTACCATGCGTTCTTCGCCACTTAAGTATTTTTTATTGTTTTTAATTTAATGCTTGTTGTATGCAAAAATGAATAAAAATACATATCCTACGGAAAATACCAAGTTATTGTCAAAAAACTAAAAAAAAAACCATGGTGTACTTATTATTTTGACCAAGCTGAATACCCATTTCAAAGTTTATATCGGGAGGGATTAAGATAATTGGGGGATGTCATTTACTTTTTCGGTTCCGTTGGTATTGTTGTATCCAAATTGTTGTAATGGCTATCCATTTCGAGTATCACAATTATGAAAATGCTATGAAAATTTGGCATAAAAAGATACATGAGGGGTGTACTTATTTTTTTGTCCATATGTGTATATGATCAGCATGACTTGGGGAGTCGATTGGGCGATGTCAGTCTGTCCGTCTGTTGCGACGCGTTTGACTCGGCCAACTTAAAAGCTATGAAGCTGAAATTTTGCACAAATGCTTCTTTTTGCTGCAGGCATTTTGTATGTTTGAATCGGTGAAATCGGACAATGGGGTCATGAGCCAGTGGCGTATTTAGAAAATTCTCAAAGGGGGGGGGGCACAGAGTACGGGGCTAATTTGGTACATAAAGTTTTGATGTGGGGATACCCGAGAGCAGCTACATAGGAAAAACATTGGGAAGACTGAGGGATCGTTGATCCTTGATGATTTAAGGCGAAACTCAAGGAGACCTTAAGTTTTCAATAGACTGGAAATATAATATTTCAAGGTAGGTGGGTAGCTTGACTTCAAGTGAGGTTGACTATAGAAAATTTCAAGGTCTCCTTGAGTTTCTCCTTAAATCAAGGATGCATTGACTCGTGAATGTAAGTGATTTATATGAAAAAGTATGGAAAATGACGTTTATTTTGATGTCGGCATCCTTGACTCAAGGTCTCTTTGAGTTTTCCTGACAAATCTTAAAATAACAATCATTAACTGCTTTTGGCTTTTCCTGAACCAAAATACGGAGGGCCTAAAAAAAGTTTGCGTAGTGTAGTTTGAAGGAGTCTGAAGCCGAAAAGGAATTTTACGAATATGTACTTAATTGGCAATGGAATTAATGCAATTACCAAAGAGACTGTTTCATATGACAAAACGGATTCCAGACGGAACACTTTTCTTTGGAAGATAAATTTCATACATCGTCCGAAATCCTGCCAAATTTCGGCCAAATTGCGTCAAAAAGTGGTTCTGCTTACTTTTGAAAGAAACACAGATGAAAAGCTGATACAACAAATTTTGACTGACATTGTGGTCTTGAATTCCATGGCAAGTTTAAGCGAATTTGAATGAAAAATTAGGATTTACTGAAAAAGAGGCCTTTGTATGTTTTGTCAAAATCTAGTAACAGATTCCGTAAAATCGTAACAAGTGCCGAATAATATTTTACAAGTACAATCCAGAATACTACACGGTTGTAAATTTTGGTGTGAAACGGGAGTAAATTTTATAAATAAAATAGTATAACTCCTATCTATTCCAAAACTTGAATCAAATTTGACTCTTTTCAACTTATAATTTTAGTTTATTCAAAAATGTTATTAATTATAACCGCTACAGAATAAAACTTTCAAATACCCTTTTAATATTATACATTTTACACCGTTCGGGATAGAATAAATTGCATTGAATGTTGTTATAACATAAAAGGTAGAATCAATCCTACTATGCTATCAAATCTACACTATCAACGCAAGAAACCCATTAAACCTAGAAATCTATGGATTTGTAGTATCTCTCGTTCAGTGAGCAGCGCGCTTGACTACAAATCACACAATTGTGGATTCGAAGCCGACTGCATTCGTATTACAATTTTTATTTTTTTCGAGGGGTTTGTATAAATTTGCTTATCAATTTTATACTATTGAAGAGTACAATTTTTATCAAGAATACTTATACTTTTAATATAGTTCAATTATACTTTTGGTTAAAGTTTTTATATGGAAATGTATGAATATATTTTTTTATCAAAATTACACCAAAATTTTCAGCCGTGTAGGATCTATCCGTGGCATAGAGCCGGGAAGTGATCAATCGATTAATTAAAATGAAGCAACAAAAGTAAGCATGAAGGTATGATTGTTTGTTATTTCCATATGTACTACACTAGCTGCAAATCTATATTATCTGCAATTCCTTTTAAAACGAGTCCTAGATGGTAAGCTGAAGCAACATGCTTTAACAAATCAATTGCGAAATAGAAATGAGAAGGAATGGCTACGATCGTGTTTACTTCGTGCAAATTGAAGCATTGAAGAAAGTACCCCAGGCAGGGCACCACAGACACCGAACTGTAGGAATTCGAAAATGAATGTTAAAAATGCTTTCCCATCAAAACATTTCAATTTTTAGAATTTTAACAGAAAGAGAAGCATCTGGTTTAACGACCTTTACAGCAGCCCAACACGAATTTACGGCCAAATTAAAATACACAAGCCGGATCGAAAAATCAGACCGATTGTTTCAAATATTTATCAATTCAGCGGCTTCCAAGACATCGATACCGCAACAACATCTCCTCAACTTATATCAACATAAGATGAGGTCACTTCACACATGACGGGACTTTCAATAGCAGTCCTTGTTTCCGAACAGATTCATGTCGAGATTGGGCAACGTTTCATGACCACCTCGTTGCCTCGACATAATCATAGCTTGTACATACTTATTCTCTGAGAGTTCTTGTTCTTGAAACCACGCCTCTATGAAAATAAACTCAACCCGTTTGAAAAACGGAAAGGGTTCATCAACGAGGAGATCCGGCGAATTGAGAAGATGATGTGATGATAATGTTTCGAAAAAGGTTTACAAAGTTTAGTAATAGAAACGCTCAAAATAAAAAGGGAACATTTGGTACTGCAATTTTTAGTATGGTGTGAAAAAAGTTTGATGTGCTCACAGGGGGGCACGTGCCCCCTGTGCCCCCCTGTAAATACGCCACTGCATGGGGCTGCCATACAAACCCAACCCACAAAATTAGGTTCTTCTAAGAAAAACTTTTTTATTTGTGCATCAATTTCAACCAAATTTCACACAAATGTATTTCTAGTGATGACACAAAATATATGTAAGAATGGATCAAACCGGACCATGGGGTCATGGGGCTGCCATACAAACCCAAACCCCCCATTTTGGTTCTTCTAAGAAACATTTTGTACACCAATTTCACAAAACCATTAATTCAAGGTTTTGTGAAATTGGTGTCTTTATCAAAGCAACAAAAAAGGTCAAAACAAATGGAATCGTACTATGGGGCCATGCTGTCGCATCCCCTAATAAAATTTTCTGAGTAAATATTTTTATTTGCCCACTTATTCCAGCCAAACCCCACACAAATATTGTTTTGTCGACTCAACGGAAGTTTTGTGAAAACAGAAGGAAAAGAATGGGTGGTTAAATACACGTCGTAGGTACGCCCGAAAAAACTCTTAGCCCGAGGAGAGCGAAGGGTATCCAAATTTCGGCCGAGCCCGAAATTAGCCTCGGTCTCGTTGTACATTTCATTCCAATAGTGTTTTTTTTTTAGAATTTTAATGCGTATGTAATACCGATTGGAAAATCTACTTCTTGAGCAATCAATAAAAAAAACTTAAATAAATAACAGGCGCGCCAGTCCAACATTGGACTAAGGCCGCAGATGTGTTAGTGGCATCCAATTTCCAATATCTGCTTTTTTGTTGAGGTGTTGAAATCAACAACTCAGCAGTGTTATTTATCCCCATAAATGGGTACTCGTTTAACAACTGAGTGAGATCATGGGTCGTGAGTTCGAAAAACACCATTAACTGAATTCGTTCACGATGAGACTCGAACCCACGACCCTGTGCAACGAAGGTGCGCACACTAACCACTACACCAGCCATATACAAAAAACTTAAATGGTGCCAGTAAAAAAAAAATATTTACTGTATATTTCCGGTTTAAATGCACTCAACAGCGAATCTGCAGACATTTTTGAATTATCATTTTTGCAGAGCTCCCAACCAAAAACTTTTGCACCTATTCCGAGACACCCTGTTAACCTGGCCCTAAAAACATTAAAACTGTTCGTAAGAGTAGGTACTAGCATCGTCAGTTCACGCGAAATCCATGCAAATACTGTCAAAATTTTGATGATCGTGAAATCGAATTCGTTTGGTGGTACTCGCCTCACATGAAAGTCTCCACACCGGTTTTTGACATTTCGCCAGCCAAAATAATGCAGTTGCACTTTATTTCACAGTGAAAAGATGTCATCGACAATTAATCAGAACGCGATTGAACATTTATCTCAAATTCAGTGAATAAAAAGCAAGTCTCCACGGCTCCGTTTTCACGGGAGACATATATGCAAGTTTTTCGCTAGCTGAACTCAGTACATACCTTAACAAATAGAATTTCCATTTTAAGTCTTTTTGTCAAATATCATGTCGATCGGTTGAGCCAATAACGAGATATTTAGTAATCATGTGGAAAGACCATAGCCTGGTCTTACCAAATCTTAGATTAGCTTTATTTCCGGTTTGGATAAACATATTGGAATGAAAATGTGCACATATATTCCATATATTATTTCTAAAAACTCATCAACATTTTCAGATTTACAATCCTACGAGTGACTACACACGCACAGACTGAAATTTCAGAAATGTCATTTGTCATTTACTTTTTCTTAGCTAATATATAAAATATATTTGACGTATTTATGCTCATGCTAACCAATCTTAATTGTGTTGTTTTATACCTGTACCTGTACCTATAGCGGTTAAGAAAAACGGAGAGGTACCATAAACTTAACTTAAAAGACCCATAACTCTGTTAGCGTTACTTGAAACCAGAACAAAAGTAACTGACAGGAAATGTACTCGTCGAGCCGTTTGATTTGAGTACCCACACGCTCATTACAGATAAAAAAGTTTTTTTTTTTAAGTAACTCGTGCCAAAGACTTCTACATATACATACCTACCAAATTTCATGTCGATCGGTTGAGTCGTTCGCGAGTTATTTACTAAACAGATAGACGGACGGGCAGAAATGGATTTTATAGATGTTTTTTGAAGAAAAATAAATCTAAAAAACCCTAAAAAACTAGGCTACAAGGCTCGGACAGAAATATTCTCAAAATTGTCCGTTTATATAGGAGCTTCGTGTCTTTTAAATTTAATTTCAAAGGAATATGATACCAGGAGCAATTTTTCCGTAATGGAGGCTTATAAGGTGTTCATAGAGCCGAAAGCGAATTTCTTATTTTAGATAAAATTAGAGTGAATTAGGCAGAATATTTTTGAAAGTTAAACTTATCTCTCCACAAAAACAGAAACTCAAAATAATATGTTTTCATTGTATACATTTTTTCATGGGAAATGCACTGACTTCGAGCTATGCTCATGTGTATTATGAAAGCCAAAAATTCCTTGAACTGTCAATGATTATTCTCCCGCAATGTGAGCATTCAACACCGGTACAGACCTGTGCGGTCGAGAGTCATGGTGGTAAACGCTTTCACGGCAAATCAAATTTCCATTGAATCCTCCCGCTAAAATTCAAATGGTCGTCTTGTGCACAGATAGACAACAGACACAATACCTGATGAGTGTGTCTATTTGTACGAAACCACAAAAGTACCAACATTTGGGAAATTGAGAGAAAAAAGTTTCGTCCCAATCGGGATTCGAACCTCAGACCTTCAGTCACAAGGTCAGCTGAGCTATAGACGCTTAGAGGTCTCAATGCAAACATTTGAATGTGACATTTCCGAAATTGAATAACTCGATATTTCCCCGCATCAGGAGGCTCTTCTCATCCCACAGACAAAGTACCGCGTAGTTCCCATAGAGCTGGTAAGTTGCCATGCCAAAAAAACACCAGACAGGCACCGCAGTTGTTGTATAGAATGGAACGAAAAGTCAAGATTTCCACAATTAGTTAATACTCGCACCCACGAAATTTGGGAACCAGAATTAATGCAATAATTGTGTCATAATTTCATTACCGTTAATCCGAATCACAAATGAAAATCAGAAAAAAAGACTGATAAATAAAAAAAAAACTAAATTTGTTCATCCTGTTATTTTTGCCCTACTTTCTGAAATAATGTTTGAGCTAATGACTCTTAGCTATTACTATTCCGTATAATCTCACTAAACTTTGTGTCGACCGGATTAGGTGCCCATGAAAGGCAGACGGACTGACAACTTTGACTTTATAAAAGGTTTTAAACCCCTGAACAAGAAAATTTAAGGGTTTTTTTTTAACCTGCAACTAGGAAAGGGATGACCATAAAGCTCACTAAAATAATATGGAAATGACATATGAGCTCCATAAGAGCTCGTTATAGGTGATAGCTCCACAGTCAATTTAGGTCCCTGGGGACCTTCTTGGGCTTTAGTCGTCATATGAGGGTTGAACTAGGAAATTCTCTTTGAAAGTTTCATTTTGTTATTGTAATATTTTTTTATTTTTACCAATTCTGCAAAAGTCGCGTAATTTCAAGCATAATGCATTTTAAATTGCTGACAAAATTGCTGAACAGCATTTTTGCTGTTCAGCCCATTTGTTAGCCATGCAATGCTGCTGCTGTTGGTGTTGCTGCGTCCAATCTGTTACCAGCAGCACACGAGTTTTCATTACAGTACGTAAATTAAAAATGTTGTACGGGCGCACCGATAAGTGTACAACTGGCATAAGTGCACGCAAAAATCGTGCATTGTGCGATGTGGAAGATGGAAAGTTCTGTTTAAAAAACATACAATAGATATCTCTGTTTTCATAAGAAATCCCTATGTTACCGAAAAATGTATGACTTCAGCCTTTTTTTCAATTGGATTTGTTGTGAATATGTAGACAGAAAGAAATTCGCTTTCGGCTCTATGAACACCTTATAAGCCTCCATTACGGAAAAATTGCTCCTGGTATGGCTGTGCTATTTGCTATTTGCACGCTCACATTTAATACTAAACAATCTTAAACCAACTCTGTTTCGCTTTAATTTAAGTATAAAAAACACCCAGAATTAAAACAGATTGTTTCAGATTGCTGTAGATTGAAGGATTTAAGATTTTAAGGCCTGAATAGACCTCGGGCGGAATGAAAATGAAATTTTTGTCCGCTGCGATTTTCTCAATGAAAATGCATGCTTACTGTCGTGGAACATCTCGGTAATTATGGGGAATTCCATAAGCTACAATCCGAATATGGTTCCAAAAATTTTCTCGGCCATTTTATGTATTATTTTTCGATTCCCCCGTCATTAGATATTTTCCACGGTGAAATGACCGGGGAATCGAAAAATAATACATAAAATGGCCGACAAAAAATTTGGAACCATATTCGGATTGTAGCTTATGGAATTCCCCATCATTTCCGACATGTTCCACGACAGTAAGCATGCATTTTCATTGAAAAAATCGCAGCGGACAAAAATTTCATTTTCATTCCGCCCGAGGTCTATACTGCGCTTTAGAGCACACACACATTTTAAGCTGAAACAAGATATAAAGTTGAATTAATAACGTGTCGTTTCAAATTACAGGTTCCCGGATTGAATCCTATTGTAGGCAGGTAATTTATTATTCTTTTTGGAGCGTAAAAATTAAATTTCGCCAACACTTATAGAGGTCAATTAGGTAAGACAAGAGGTGTTACGAAGTGCAGATCCTAATGATCACCGTATTGACGATCTTAGCACGGAGATCATTGATAAAAGTGAACGACCACAGGAGAAACAAATGGAACTCACACCTTCTACAAAGGCGTGAAAAGCTCTGTGAGAATGTGAAAGATCGCGATGAAGCTCGGTACAACGACACGCAATGTGCAGATCACTCCAACAGCTAAGGGTAAAATAAGAGAGCTATCTTCAACATCACGGTAGAGGAGAAATTTCCAGTATCCTTCATCATGTCAGAATTTTGAATGAAACGGGCATCAGTGTGTAAACAACGAAACATCCCTCCTACACTATGCTCCCCTGTCGTCAAAATACATACTTGAATCACTGATACACTGGTGCATCCCCTATAGTTTTGGGTAACGAAACAGTCGAGTAAGTTGTCAGTTTTTATGTGGAGTTTCGTACCCAAAACTACACGGAATGCACAAATAACACGCCTAATTGTAAATTTCATCCGCAAATCTGTAAAACTTTTCCAGATCATCGTTAATTTTATTTGGTCAAACATTCGAGCAACATCCCCGTAATCCCTATCAAAAATGGCGTTTTTCAACGCACGCACAAGACAAAATTAAAATAATAAAAAAAATCTTTTCTTAAATAATTAAAACTGACAAATTTATGGTTATTTTTTTTTTTCATTTTTGAAAATGACCACATATTTCATAACGCCTGTTACTTAAAAATCCAAAATGCAAAGATGCAAAAATATATAAATACATGTATTATGTATATAATATTTAAACGTCTAAGCTTTCAAAGAACAGGACGTTATATTTTACTTGTTTAAGTTTGTTTTGTTTTTGTACACGCATCCATGACGGAAAGTGTCACACAAGAATTGGGTGATGTTGTGGTCGGATTTTTTGGCTTATATCCAACGGAGCATTGCTTTTTTGCTTTTGGCGGCGGCTTGTTTCGAAATTGGTTCAATCAATACACTAGGAAAATAAGAGAAAACGTCTACACATATTCATGTATTTTACAGTGCGATTTTCGATTTTGAGTTTCGGAAAGTTTATGGGTGGCATGTATATGTCACCGAATGTTTTAAAATTCATATTTTTGTGGAAATGAACTCATAGATCCTCGCAGGATAGACGCGACATGGCATAGATTTTGTATACGCATGTGTGACCTATTGACAAAATTAATAAGAAATCGTTATGATTTTTTCTTGTGGTTGTCTGGGCGGTGAGTGATTTAAACATTCGTAAATTTAATTGTTTCTATTTATTGAAATGGCAATGAGTTTAGGCATCTTTATAATTTTGCCTTTTGTACTTTGTATTCATTCAATACAGTAGCCGTTTGAAATTTAAACCACCATACCATAACGGTGGTTTGCGACATATGATTCATATACCTACTGCTTCCAGGATTTATCAAAACCTGAACAGTAGTACCACATTGCATTTTAATTTGAATAATTCTAATACATTTCCAATTGATTGGCATACAAATCTAGTTTACGATTTATTTAGATTAGTTTTAATGGAGTCTGAACCTGCTGATGGGGCCATTTTTTTCAATTTAATTCAATTAAATTCTGTACCAACGGCAAATCTGCCAAAAGGTGGTTTATTTGTACCTCGATTTTCAACATTCTTATACATTCAATTTTGAATTCTTAAGCCCCGGATAGAGTTCGAGCGGAATGAAAATGAAACGGTAATGAACCGGCATAAAAACCGTGGTGAATTTAAAATTTTAGCTTCAAAAATTGCTACAAAGGTTTTACGTCCTAAATCATCTTAAAAATAACTGTCCGAATGCATTTTCAACGTGAAAATGAGTCGACTCTGTAGCATATTCTCCGTCGGGCGTGGTGAGTTTTGCAAACGTCAAACCGATTCACTGTCCACGACGAGTTCATCGTGGAAATTATCTAATGACCGGGGAATCGAAAAATAACACATAAAATGGCAGAGACAAATTTTGAAACCATTCTCGGATTTTAGTTTATGGAATTCCCCAGCATTTACCACATATTCCACGACAGTAAGTATGCATTTTCATTGAGAAAATCGCAGCGGACTAAAATTTCATTCTCATTCCACCCGAGGTCTATTCAGGCCTTTAGTTTGAAATAATCCTTCAAGTTATTTTTAATTTTATAAATACATTGATTAAAATCGAAAAGATCTGAAAATTGATTTGTTCTGTTTGTATTTGCTAATGTTTGTATTAAATAATAAAGTGTTTCTTGTAGTCCTTATGGGAACTCGAAAATGTATATTACTTAGATGATGAGATGAGATTAATCCATATATTAAGGATATTACAAATACAATTTGATTGATGATTCTTCTGTCTTCGAGAGTATTCATTTGAAATAGTAACAATCTGCTTTTGTACGATGGTAGGCAAAATCTATTTCTCCTATTGAATGAATTGAATTGAATTGAATTTTCGGAAGGCGTATAGTAAAAACTGCTTTTGAATTGATTCAATTCTGATTATATCGCACTTATGTTTCGGAGTCCAGATTTGGCAAGCATATTCAACTATCGGCACTACAAATGTATCGAAGAGTCTTTTGATGACCCAATGATCGTCGAATTCATATGAAAATCGTTTTATCCAAGCCAGTGTCGATTTTGCTTTATTTACGATAAAGTTTATGTGGAATTTAAATGTAAGTTTCTTTTTTAGTAAAACGCCTAAATCCTTGATAGATGAAACTTCTTCAATAACTTGTCCTTCAATACAATAAACAAATGGCAGTTTTTGACGTTTGCTGAAGGTTCGTTATTAAGCTTCAATTTGTTGATCTTGAAAAATTCATTTGCAGTATTTATATCGTTTTGAAGGGTTTGGCAGTCTTCTTCGTAATTTATCGGTAACGCAATTTTAGCATCGTCAGCATAAAGATGGAGCGATGAATTTTGTAGGTAAAATGGCAATTCATACTCGTACAAAAATAATACGAATAATGTGGCACTGATAGGATATCCCTGTCCCACTCCTGAGGTAACTTCTATACGCTTAGAAAGTATTGAATTGTTAACTTTAACAATCTGTTGGCGATTTTCAAAGTACGATTCAAGCCAATTCAGTATATGGTATGGTTCATGTTCATTATTCTCAGTTTATACAAAAGGAGTGGGATATCTACTGAGTCGAATGCCTTAGAGACATCCAAGTACACGGCATCAACCTGCTTATGTGTCTTCATGCCAAATGCCATCTTCACAAATTGGTACAAATTCAGCCAAATTCGTAATGGTGGATTTTCCTTCCATGAAACCGTGTTGATGTGTTGTTATGATAAATTTCGTAAATTAATTCAAGTGGTTGGCAATTATAGAATCAAATAATTTCGGTATGGTGCATTGAATAGCTACTCCTCTATAGTTTTCGACTAGACTAGACGGTAGACCGTCACAAGATGTCCCTTTAGATTTTTTTACAAAATCAAAAAATTTTTTCAGATCGTCATTTATCAGTGCTTGCATATTTTGCTTATATTCATAATATAGTTTGCAGGGTATGTTTCGTGAATATTTTTTTTGCCTGTTTATATTTAGCACGCAGTGACATGAAATCGGTGCGTTTGAATTGTTTGTGGAATCGGTTGACTCTGTTTTTTTTTAAATTAATCGCGGCATTAACAACAACAAAAGGGGCCTGGATGTTTTGACTTTTCTTAATGGTATCAGTTTATCAATACAGTGGAAACTCGATAAGTCGAAACCAAAGGGAACCAAACTTTCTTTCGAGTTATCGAAATTTCGACGTAAAGAGATTTCGAGATATCGAGTTTATTTGTAAGAAAATTCGACTTATAGAGTTTTTTTTCTTTTTGTGTATTTTTATATTTTGGTATTTTTCCGACATTATACCCTTATAAAATAGTACATGTATTTTTTCCTCTCTTTTCCGATAGATGACAAAATGTTTTTATTCTTTTCTTTAAAATCGTAGAAAGCGTACTAACCGGAGTTTTAAATTCGGCGGCTATACCCTTTTTTCGACCTTTTGCATCAACCGCTTCTATAAGTTCTTTCTTCTTTCTTGAATAGTCAGGGTTTGTAGCGTTCTTTTTGATGCAGATAAACATATCATATTGGCTGAATTCCTCAAACTGCTCGAAACGATTATTCTTTTGATAGTAACAACTAACAACCTTACGATGAACGCTATATTCAAATGCAAACTGAAACATTTTATCGCAGAAAAGTACCGTTATTCTCGTTTCCGGAATATGCAGCAATAAAATTCTAATTTCAAACAGAAAAATCGCCATTGGAGGAATAAAAAAAAATCGACTTATAGAGTTTCGCATAGCAAAGCTTTGACTTATAGAGTCTCGCCCGTTTACCGATAAGAAATTTTAATTTGATCTGGAGAGTATCTGAAATTTTGACTTATAGAGTCTCCAATATCAGCACTTCGACTTATAGAGTTTCACAAGCAGTGAAATCAAAAATTTCTCTTCGAGTAATAGAGTTTTTGGTTTGAGTTATCGAGTTTGTTTTTCATTGTTTTTTGTACAAATCTGCTGGGGAAGCAGATTTTCTTCGACTTAAAGCGTTTTTCGAGTTAAGGAGTTTCGAGTTATCGAGTTTCCACTGTAATTTTATTAAATGTTTCATAAAAGCTTTCACCTTCTGCCAAGGAGAGGTCTTGTACGATTCTTTTAAAAATTGGCGCATAGTCTAACGATCATTTCTTTCTTACATCATTTTATTCTAGCTCCATTATTATACCCTATACCCATAAGATGGTATAGGGCATATTGTTTCTAACAGTTTTTATACGCTAAGTGTAGAAAACTAGGGTTAATTTTAGCTCGATTTCGACATACAGGCGTCCCCCGGTTATTCGCCGGGTTAGGGACCGGAGATACGGCGAAAGGCGGGTTTCGGCGAAAGGCGAAGCGGAGACTTTTCAGTGCCCATGATAACCTAAGAGCTATAATAATTATTCGTATTTGATATAAAAAACTTCACAAATCCAAAATAAACTATAATAAAAGAAAAATTTATTTCAATCACTTCATTTATGTACTAAATCGACAAGCTCATTCCATATGGTTAGATGTGGTTCATAATGGCCGAGTTTTTGGTTTAAAATACGATACATAAAATCCTAGGGCGCTGTAGAATTATCTAAAAGCAAGTTTACCACTGCACTACCGGTGGAACTCAAAGGCATGGATGGCGGCTGAATTATTCCAAGCATGGTTTAAGGAGTCATTCAAACCGAGTGTGGAAGCTTTCTGTAAGGAGCAAAAAATCCCGTTCACAGTCTTACTATTTATGGATAATGCTCCCTGTCTCTCCAAGAGATAAAAGTGATTTTCCTTCCGCCAAACACGTCATCCATTTGCAGCCAATGGGCCAGACGTAATTGCCACCTTCAAATCTTATTATCTACGGCGCACTTTTTCCAAAGCGATAGCCGCGATAGACCTCGATAGTTCCGATCTAATGTGCCAAAACACAACTAGCTAAAATCTTTTTGGAAAAACTTTACAATTTTGGATGCAATCAAAAAATTTTAGATGCATGGAAGGAAATCAATGAACCAATTTTGAAATGTAAACTAATGTATTAATCACTTAACTCATACATTAATAAATTTTATATGTTAAAGAAGCGCCACAGACCCTCCGTTCGATTGGGGAGATTTTTTGATTGCGAGATAAATCGGAAGGTGTATGTGACCATCTGGCTAGTTCGGCTGGTCTAGCGGTTAGTGCGCGCACCTTCGGTGCACAGAGTCATGAGCTCGAATCTCACCGTGGATCATGGTGTTTTTCGAACTCACGAGCTTGTGACGGACTATGATCTCACTCAGATGTTAAACGAGTACCCATTTATGGGGATAAATAACACTGCTGAGCGTGATGATGATCTCATTACCTCAACAAAAAGCAGATAAGATCTTGGATAGGATGTCACTAACCCACCCTGCGGCCTTAGTCCAATGTTGGATTGTCGCGCCTGTAATTTATTTTTATGTGACCATCGGATTCAATTTTTTGGTTTGACGTGTGTAATTGCCATCCAATTTTACGTACGAGCTGTCATGACAATCATGTGTTCTCAGTTACTGATTTTTTTACATAACCCTGTAGTCGTTCTTCATACTGTGGTTGTGGCGGTCATTCTCCATCAAAAGTAGCAATGGATTTGGATGTCCATCTTCCATCGCCAAAAATGGTATAATTTTCGCTATTTTGTGGGCAATCGATTGACCAATAAATCGTTAGGTATGTGGCGCCCAAAAGACGCATGAAAAAAAAAATACATTTGATATCAGCTGACATTGAAGCTAGTGGAATCCTGTGAACAAAGCAAAATCTGATGTTGTAGTGATGCCGAGACAGTTGGATTTAAGGTTTATCCGGAAGATGTAGAAGAGTTGCTTTCTTCACACAATACAGATTAACAGACGAAGATCTCATGTCAATAGAAGAAAGCAACAACACCGAACTACGAATCTTAACAATCAGGCAACTTGGGGAAGATATTTTAAAGGTTGAAGATGCTACGCCATTTTGGGAAAAGGTAGACCCAAGTTTTGAAAGGAGCTCAAAAGTTAACAGTAGACTCCAAGACCAGACCAGTTGTTATCGTGAGCTTCTGAGGAAGAGAAAAAAAACAAAGCTATGCAGCAAGTTTCCGCACTCGGTTTGAACGACTCCTTAAACCTTGCTTGGAATAATTCTGCCGTCATCCATGCCTATGAGTTTCACCGATAGTGCAGTGGTAAACTTGCTTCTTCAGTGCCCTAGGATTTTCTGAATGGTAAATCATCATCGGTTTTAACTTCATATTGCCAACTGCGTTCGTACCCAGCAAAAGGGTCAACCTATCCTTGGCAGCTTTAAATCCTGCCGTTTTTTCTTATTTTGAAATGAAGGTTCTGGATGGAATTTTTTTCCAAAATAATGCCGTCTCGTCAACATTAAAAATTTGTTATGGGAAATATCCCCATTCATCGATATTTTTTTTAGTTCAACGGGATATGTCTCGGCTGCCACTGTATCGGCCCTTCCCGCTTCCCCATCAATTTTAATGTTATGTAGATTGTAACATCCCTTAAATCTATTAAACCACCCCTTACTAGCAATGGAAGAAACATGCATTGCTTATGGTGTTAAAAAGACTTAAAACCTTGGTCTGTATAACTGAGCTATTCAGAGGAGTATTGTTATATGTCCTGAATCCAGATGTTAAAAAGCCTTTCTATTTCGGCTGCCGTTTTTTCTTATTATTTTTGAATGGACAGGCGTGGCATTTTTTATCTGGTCCAACACTTTAGTTATGTTGGATAATTGTGCCCACTGTTCTTCGAGGAATATTTAATTTACGGATGACAGACATTCCTTTTTCGGCGAGCTTTATCAAATGCTGCAACGTTAGCACTTTAAGAGTTCTTATGACTCTTTCTTTAGCTTGCACCGTGGTAAATAATGATAAATAATAAAAAAAGCCGGTGAGTTGTCGATTCTAAACAAAAACAAAGCGACTCGCGACGTAAATTTCCCTTAAACGAGAACAATTTTGCATCGCGATTCGCGGAAGAACACACAGTTGAAACAGAAACTTAACAGTGTTGGCTACAGAATCTATCATTAACCGCGTACTATAACCCAAACCAACTTGAATCCCACAATTCTCAGTAAAACTCGTAAATATGTAGACAAAAATAAAAAAAAAACGGCATTCACATTACAACTCATCATCTGGAGATGGATTCTGTTTATAAACCGATAATTTTAACCACGAAATTTTTTTTAAACAGAATTTATCTCCAGATGATGAGTTGCATTGGGAACAACGATTTAGAAATTTTAAAATTGGCGGGTTTTAATTATGGCGAAAGAGTGGAACTTGTGGCGAATAGACGAATTGTGGTGAATTTTGAAAAGCGGCGAAAGAGCGAATCGGCGAAAAGCGGAACGGCGAAAAGCGGGGGACGCCTGTACTTTGAATAGATTTTACCAATTGCAGATCTTTAGGAGCAGTGTGAATTTAATAATCAGGGCTGGCTTTAGGGTGGGGCGACTGGGGCGGTCCCCCCGGGCGCCAGTTTTAGGGGCGCCGAATCCCGTATTTTTAATGTATTTCTTTACAAATGTGATTGTTGCTTAAGAACTCTAACTTACTCACAGGTTACATTATGCGTTTCATTTTCAAATCAGCAACATTTAAACATTCGTAAAGTTACAAATTTTATTTTATTTTTAATAGTTTTTATTTTTAATAGAAAAACAACCTTTTCGAAAAGCTAATGAAGCCAAAAACAACATTCTTCAATTTAAAAAAATTTAAAAAAAAAATAAAAAATACAAAATGGGTTAATGAAGTTAGTTCTTCACATATTTTGGAAGAGTCAGTTGTTTGCATCAGCAGTTTACCCCCAATTTAGGATGTCACGAGCCGCCACTGACATGTATCTTTATAGAAATCAGAACAGGAAAGAATTTAGTTGGGAACTCATAATATCAGATTTCCACTTGAGGAATTGACTGCGTTCCAAAGATACATGTACCTTTAATTAAGAAAAAGGAATAATCCTAATAAGCACATTCGTTTTGGAACCACCATTATCAATATTAAAATATATCAATTTCAGGATCATGTTTATGCTTTCGGCTTTATTGGACTTTTGTTTATTAATATTTATGTGTGTAGACATTTTTTTTGCATTTTTGATAATATGTAGGTATTACATTTTAGGATAAAAAGTGTCTTTTCTCGCTCAATTACATTTACAAAAACTACTTCAAAAATATAAAAGTTGAAAAAGAAATTTGTAAAATTATTTACGTAATGAACATTTAAATGTTAGTGGTTTAAAAACGAAGCGGTAGTCGGTACCTACATAGTGCAACCTGTAGAAATGCAAAGTAGCCACGTTTCCCGAACAAACCCTTTTCAAACCACGGTAAAAATTACAAAATGAAATGAATTGATGTTAGAAATATTTGGACTAAACGTAAAATCGACACTGCGCGAAAACGTTAGCATCAAATTCAACCGTATTAAGAACCATGGCAAGTGCGTTTTACAGGAACCAGGGTATTGGGGTCAGGAACGCTGTCATTGGAACTGTCCACCTTTCCCAAATTTTCGTCTTCTTCGTCAAATCAACAATTGAAGATAGCAGTGTACTCTTGAAAATGATTACCAATATGACAAATTTTAACATCGAAAAGGATGAATGGAAAATCGCTACCTATTTAGGTGGGGTTTGCTATCGTTTTCCCATTCAACATTATGAATGTTTGTGAGCTAAAATGTATGGTTCCTTATGTTTCTGCGAAGTGAGATTGCCTGTTTTAATTTTTTAACGATTATAGAACTGGCAAAGTTTTTTATTGTTTGATTTCACGATTGAAAAATGAACACTAGTATTACAGGACCTAGTCTTGCTTACACAAAACACCTCGCTTTTTCATAATATTAATGAAAATAATTTCCAATCGCTCGCTTTGATCTAAGCCGTGGCCTACCTAAAGACGAATCATGAACAATCAATGCAATTAATGACAGGGGAAAATGACAGTTGAAGAAATGAGTACATGGCCATTGATTTAAACTTGCTTATTCCTAAAAAAAATGCGCCTTTGCAGGTTGTAATTACGAATAAAAGCTTTAAGGTACGTTGTGCTAGACGCGGCCGCACGACTGCGACTCGCTCATTTCATATAAAAACTCGTTTCTCTCTCATTTTAAAAACGAGTTTTTATATGAAATGAGCGAGTCGCAGTCGTGCGGCCGCGTCTAGCACACCTTTAAGGTTCATTTTCCTTGACACGACTGCACAACAGCGACTCGCTCATTCCATATAAAAACTCGTTTTTCTCTCATTTTAAAAACTATAGTTTTTATATGGCATTAGCGAGTCGCTGTCGTGCGGCCGCTTCGAGGACAACGTACCTTTAGACATGAAAGTGACGACCAAGCTTTCGGGAGCTACTAATTAGAAAAGAAAAGCTGCGGTTGAGTCCGATTTAAAAAAATAGTCGCGAAGTATGGAGAAATTCCATTCAGTTAATAAACAAATAGACTAAAATTGAAGTTTAGAAGATGGAAGCCAAACAGTTAAAGGGGATAGTTTCAACGGCGGGCCAATGGAGAAAAATATTTCCGAAGAACGTTCAAGTTGCGTCAATGAGACTGGAGGCGATGAAATTAGTATAGTATGGTTCTAGCCGCCCTACTGATTTCGTCGCCTCGTGACTCGTAACTTGAACGATCTTAGCATACCGAACTTGAATCGTTTTCTGATCCAGCACACTGGCCGAAAATTCTAGGCCTTTAGTTTTTAAAAGCTTTCGCGAAAACTAAACCAACGGAAATAGAAGAAATGTCAGTTCCACTTGACAGTCAGAACAGTCACTTTTACCTAAAATTAACTAAGAGAAAACCAGAGAAGAAATCAAAAGGACCCGCATCCTTTTGATTTCTTCTCTGGTTTTGAAGGTGAGTTTGCTTAAAAAGCACAAATATGGCGTTTTGCTTTCGGTGGAAGTGAAGTCCGCATATGTCAATAAGTTTTGTTTTTTTTTTAATTTTCGTTAGTTCGTGTATGGAAACTATAAGGGGGCGCTTTCTTCAAGTTCGCCCCGGGCGCCATTTCACCTAAAGCCGGCCCTGTTAATAATTGTATTGAATTCGATCTAAAATTAACCCTAGTTTTCTACACTTAGCGTATAAAAACTGTTAGCTAGAATAAAATGATGTAAGAAAGAAAACATCGTTAGACTATGCGCCAATTTTTAAAAGAATCGTACGAGTACCTCACCTTGGCAGAAGTTGGAAAAATTTGAGATGGAAAAACATATTGTTTTTGGGTCAAATCACACAAATTTGAATTTGAAGCTCTGTAAAAACCAAACCTCTTATCGGATTTTAGTGTGGTTCGTTTTATTTTATAGGTAAAAATTATTGGCTGTAATAATCAGCTAAAGGGTTAAGCTAACGGGGTATGTTCCGTACAACTTTTTTGCTGGAAATCACATGGGGAATCACAATCCGGTGCGTTTATGCGGCAGTTTCCGGACACCCTGTATTGTACTGCAATTTTAACAATGCAAGTACAGTCTACGATGAATTTAGCGACATATGATACGATCTAGGGTTTTGGGGTTTTGACTGGATTAATTGTAATCTATCCAAGGATTTGTTGCTATTGTCTGTATCGGCTATTAATGCACAAACAAATATGTATTTATAGATTTTTGATATTTTGTTGGTAGGATTGCACATTTTTAACATTACTATTTTCGGCAAGGAATTTTCAGCTTATAGCCAGAAGACTTGCATAATATAATCGAGGGTTAATAGTCAAGTTATTTAGTTGTCATTATGGCTTCACATTTATAATTGTAGCTCTTTAGTGGGAACTGGGTGCCTAATTTTTCATTAATTATTTCGTCCAATTACAAATAAAATAAATCTCAACAAAGCCATCACTTACCTTGTAATTGCAAAATAGTCATTTGATATTCAGCTAGCTTTTCATCAACATAATCTTGCGATTGATTCGCAATAATTTCAGCTGTAGAAGGTCCTTGCTCTTCTTCGTCGTCGTAGATAACATAGGAACGTGGTTGTGGTGGCTCCAATGGTATTCCAATATATTCCCCATGTTGCGGGGTCTGATCACCATACGATCCACCTGAGTAAAAATATCCCGGCGATTGCTGACAAACTATCGGTGACGGCGATGGCGTTGGCGATAGTTGAAAAGAACTTGTCGGTAGCGGACTAGCTGTATGCATCGGTTGATATGGCCGTGGGCCATTCACGCCACCGAAATGTTGCGGTGACATTGGTCGAAAGGTTGGCGGAGTTGGAGCATTTTGATTTTGATAAAATGGTTGGGGTTGTTGCGGTGGTGGCACGGGCCAACGTGGACGGGGTTGCGTCAAATTCGGACCACGAGTTCCTCGCAAGCCGGCACCCGGTACCGGTGACATTGGACTGTACGGTACCGGTCCGCCGGGTGATGGGCTGGGTCTCGGTGAATTAGTAAATGTCGGTCGTGGTCCCGAAATTAGCGGAGGTGGTGATGGAGCCCATGGCGACGGGGGTCGATAATGTATCGGAGACGGCTGCTCACGACCCCATCGTCCACCTCGAAAAGGGGGTGGGTTTTGCGATTGATCGGACATTTCCTAATCGACACACTTGATAATGTAACTTTTTTTTTCTTTCTTGCTCTTTCGGTTTCACGATAATATAAAAAAATACACACACGCACACAAATCACTTTGAGAAGCTGAAATGAAAATCAAAAGTTTGATTTTAATTATTTGTACAATGGCAAAAAAAAATTAATTCACGAAAAATGTTGTTGATAAGTTAAATAGGGGAAAATAACTAATAGTTTCAGCATTATGGCTAAATCACCGTCATCATTTTCGTATAAAAACAGGAGGATCCCCTAAAAACCTAACGTAACATAAATGTCCGTTTGAAAATATATAACGATTTTGCAATACTAAGAATATCCTTCATGATTAATGGATACCATGAGACGCTTTATAGAAAGTCCCACTTTCCAGAAAATGTTAAATATACATACATCATGTACATACATGGATACATATGACTCATTATATGCAAGAGATCCCAAGCTGCGAAAATCCTAAGAACCTACGACATGACATTATTTCCGGATGAGTGTATTATACACTGATTTTTACAATATCACAGCTAATAGAATCGTAATGGAATCATCCATTGGATGAGTGTCTGCTAAATGGGTTCCTTAAACTGAATTTAGATTTAGCATGGAGCCGTCTGAAAACAGCTATTCGATGCTATAACTCAACAAGAATGTGTGCTATTTTGTCTGTCGTGATAATTCACTGAAAAATGTAAAAATTCAATTTGAAAATTTTAGGAAATTCAAAGAAAAAATGTCTTTTAAGGTTTTTTTTATAGAAATCAAGAAATTATACATTTTTTTAATTTATCAACAGTTCTTAACTCAGCTGAAAAGTCTCGAAAAGTAGTTTTCCAGCGTTTTTTTTTGTTTCAAAATGCTGGCACGTGTTTTTAATAATTTCATAACACGCATTCATTCAATAAAAATAAATAGAAACACAAGCATGTATGAGTAAATGCTAGTAGAAGAGGAATCTAATGTATAGCTCCACTATGTAAGATAGAAATTTCTAACATCGTTCAATATAATAAAAATAAATCATAAAGTTGATGAAAGAATGAGAGTGTACCTTCATGTTTGCGTGGGAATGGTCAAATTTATTTATAAACTTATGTTTGCTTCATTTCGGATAAGAATAAATATACAGTCTTTAATTGTGTACATAGAAACATAAATTTATTATAGATTCGTGTCGCATTCTCCCCTGAAAAACGTAGGTCATTCACCGGTTTCAACTGATTCTGCGAGTTCGGTTCATCTCTTCAGGTGCCTCCTTTTCCTTGTATCATCATATGCTATACCCTTCCAAGAATTACTTTGAGTAACTGAGTGCATTCACGCACAAGTAAATGAAACCAATTTTGCAGCAAGTTCTACTTATATTTTCCTCCGCCAGAAGGCACACACAAGTGAGCGACAAAGTTGGTAATAGCAATGTAACACTAATGTCAAACGTCTACAATCGACACAAAAAGCATAATCTGCACTATATTTGTATCAATATATTTCTTAGGAATTTTCAAATTTGTTTTCCCACCATCTACTCTGCTGACTATTGGCTGGCTCTGGCTACTTCTACTTCGTTGAGAAGCGTAGAAATTTTACGCTAAGTAGAGAACGTTGTACTACTTATCACAAATACTGAATGGCGGTTCTCACCGCTAGGAGTGATGACATTGTTCTCAGCAAAATGTACTTAGCGGAGTGGACGTGAATACACTCAATATACTATGTAACGATACGTCGGACTCTTAATTCGTGACATTATACTTTCGTTGCAATCACAAGTAGCGACACACTCAGATTAGATTGTGAGGGGGCACTGAAGCCAATGGGCCTATTGTGCTATCGTGCTAGTCGCAGGTGGGCAGGACAATCAAAGTTGATCGTGCTAAGAAAGGAGTTGAGGTTGCTAATTGAAGTCAAAGCTATGTCGTCCGTGTTTGGATAGGCCACTCCAACTTGTATCTCGAGCGGTGTTGGACTTGGACTAGGCCACTCCAAATTGTATCCAGCACGTCGCTGGATTGTGGTCTCGTCATCTTCTTCACAGAATCGACAGCTCGTGTCTTGTAAGAGCCTCATTGTGCGCAGATGTGATATCAGGCAAGAGTGGGCTGTAAGAATCCCACAGACGGTACGTACTTTATTTCTGCTGAGCTGAAGCCGCTCAGCCGATATTTTATGGGAATATCCTATGAACAGATTAGATTACCTGAGCCGAGGTAGTTTGTATACAAGTGCTCAAATGCCTTAAGTCCCTTGGCTGTCTGAGATGAGAAGATCGCTATTCGTTTGTTTACGTACGTAAACAGAGATCGGCGCAGGTTGCTATTGCGTGCACTTCTGTCTGAAATACAGTGGTGTAGCGCCCCATTGATATAGATATACCATTTCCCAGTCATGATCAGTGCTCAAATATGCATTTACAGTTACGATTTAAGCTCCCCAATTTTTTAATTTGATTTTCCAAACTTGATGCTCCAAAGTTATGAACTTGGCCGAGAAATGGTATATCCTATGTGCTGGGCCAACCACACCCACTCCTGAACCTTCGGTTGTTTTAGAACTGTCAGTAAACCATTTAATGGTTTTTGGGTCCTGCTCCATGTTTCAGCCTGAAAACTCCTCGCATGAGATCTTCTCTGGTCGGCAGGCATGTTCGCGATAGTGATGTTGTTGAGGCATGTTGTCTGCCCCTTAGTAAGCTCCAGAGTGGCATCGCTCGCAATGAGTCGTGCCAGTGCTATAGTTTTGCCTCGGTTTCGAGTTGTATGTCAACTGGGTGTAGGTCAAGTAACACCTCTACAGCGCTGTTAGGGCAGGATCGGAGTACACTGGTGGTAATGAGACATGCTAGTCTCTGTACCTTGCCTACCACGGACTTGCCCTCTAATCAAGGCTCTTTCCCTCAGACCACAGCACCGTAGTCTAGAGTTGGTCAAACTAATGCCGTGTAAATCCAGAGCATAATGGAGGGTTTCATACTCCAGGTTTTCCCTACGAATTTTGTGCATATCCAAAGAGCTCCGCTTGCTTTTTAATCCACCGCTTCGACATGCTTTTGCCAGTAAAGTTTACTATCGAGGATTACCCCGAGGTATTTGACTTGATTCCCATATTCCTGTACGGAGAAGCCATTAGATGTGAGCTTCCACAAAAGTTCGTCAGCAACCAGGCACCACAGGAGGGCCGAAAGTACACCTCCTTGTAGGCAGTCTCTAGTAACCTCAGCAAGGAGAGTTTGTTCGTTGATTTGGCAGAGGACTTTTCTTGAGGACAATATGCTGCATATCCATCCTATAGTCGTATTTTCTACCATCTTATTTCACAGTGCTCTTTCAATTGATTCGAAGACAGTATTGTCGAATGCCCCTTCAATGTCCAAGAAAACAGCAAGCGCGGTATTTTTGGCCTCAAAGGTCTTTTCGATTTCTCTTGCAAGGCTGTGGAGCGCGGATTCTGTTGATTTATCTATGGTTGGTAAGCAAACTGCCTTTTGCGTAGCGGGTCACTAATCAGCGTGGCTTTTCTGATGTGCTCAATAATGATATTTTCCATTGATTTGAGCATGAAGGTCTGTAAGATTTAGGATCCTCCTTAGGTCGGTTTTCCATTTTAGAAATGAAGACTCCCCCCGCAAGCCTCTATGATCGCAGGATGTAGCCCTACGAAAATCTGCTTCTGAAGGTACTCAGGAGGTATGGAGTTAGAAGTTCCTTTTGAAGGAGAGCTGGGTAAATCCCGTCAGTGCGGGCGGATTTAAATGGCTGAAACAAGCCTTGCCTTACTGTTCTCCACTCCGAAGAATTAGCTCTGTACAGACTGTCTTCATTTGAAGGCCCCTCATTCCTCAGTATGTGGCAACCCGGAAAGTGGGTGCTAAGGAGTAGCTCGCTCGTCGCCAAGGCGTCAGTCATGTGCGCCCATCAGGGTGCTTTATGGTGTTCAGTGTACTTTTGAGCCATAACTCGATGGAGTCTAGTAGCTGTGTTAGTTTATTCAACCCCTTCACAGAATTTGCCCCACGAGTTCAATTTGGCAGACCTGATTTTCTTGAATTCATTAAGTTGGGAGTGGTACGTGTCCCATTCTCCTGTCCTTTTAGCTCTGTTAAAGAGTCGTCTTGTAAGCCTCCTTAATCTCGATAGCTCTGGAGTCCACCAGGATACTCCTTTGTTGTCCTTCGTTCGTTTGAGGGGGCAGTTTTCCTCAAAAGAGATCACTATGGCCCTGGAGACCAAACTGTCCAGACTTAGCCATCTGGAGGCAGTCCTGTCGATAGTGGTAGTTGCCCCATTCAGTTAG
This sequence comes from Microchrysa polita, assembly GCA_949715475.1. Classification (NCBI taxonomy): domain Eukaryota; kingdom Metazoa; phylum Arthropoda; class Insecta; order Diptera; family Stratiomyidae; genus Microchrysa; species Microchrysa polita. Next base: position 83,286,822 of record OX454418.1, on the reverse strand, counting down.
CTGTGGGGGCTCATATAATTTATCGTAATTCACGTTGTCAGTAAAAACCGTCTATGCACTGCGAACAACTTTTTTTGATTCCCTAGGAACTATTGGAAATGCAGTAAATTGCATACCTATAGGTGGCGAACGAATTAAATTTCCAATCAAGTACTCCCGATTAGTAGAATGTATTTTGGACAAATTACATCTGGATTGAGGTGTGACACACTTAAAATCGAAACCAGATACGCATTGCAATCAAGACTCCGACGTATCGTATGTCAAAGGTATAAGACAAGTTGTTAGTTTGTAGGTTATAGATACTTCTCAATTTTTTTGTACAACAAAAAATGTCATTCTCTAGCGGCCTTTAGGGATTAAGCCCTAAACTAATATGTATTCAAATCAACAATCTTAACAGCATCTTCGATTGAGATTTATTTGAAAAGAATATCGAGATTTGAAGCTGAAAATCAGAGAAAAATCTTAAAAAAACTGTTTTCAAGAAAGTATTTTGTAAATATGTATGTATGTGGTTAGTAGTAGTCTGGCTGGTGTAGCGGTTAGTGCGCGCACCTTCGGTGCACAGTGTCATGAGTTCGAATCTCACCGTGGATCATGGTGTTTTTCGAACTCACGAGCTTGTGACGGACTATGATCTCACTCAGATGTTAAACGAGTACCCATTTATGGGGATAAATAACACTGCTGAGCGTGATGCTGATCTCATTACCTCAACAAAAAGCAGATAAGATCTTAGAAATAGGATGTCACTAACACATCCTGCGGCCTTAGTCCAATGCTGGATTGTCGCGCCTATTATTTATTTATGTATGTGATTAGATACTGTTCAGACTCCACTGTGAAACGCAGGGGTTTACTGTGGAGCTCATGGTCATGGTACAGACGTCTAAGGACCATGCGCATTGACAGCGGTCACTTGTCGAATAGAAAAGATGTCACTTAGAGTCTCCATAGACTCTCCAATCGATTGTACAATCAAGCTCCTTTTTTTAAGGTCCCACTATCGAATTCGCAAGAGAAAATTAGCTTTCTCCACAGAAAATGAGCTTAATTGCACCATCAATTGGACAGTCTATGGCGACTATTAAGTATTTTTTTTAAGAAATGGGACTATATAAGATGGTAAGTTTTTTTTTGGTATTGAACTTTTCGATTAGGTAATCCCTATATGTAATCCTGAAATGTTTGAGCACCGTAGTTGCCTAAATTATTATTGCACCTCTCTATAAGAGTCATTTCCACATGATAAGAAATGTCGTGGTGATTTTTCAGATTAACCCATTAGTGCATGAAGCTCCCTAACAACATTTTAACATTTTTTGACTTTTGTCAATTATTATGAATTGAAGTAGCTACGAGGAAGTACTTTTTGAAAAAAAAATTCCGAAAAAAATAAGTAATTGTAGATTTACAAGCCGTCCCCTATAAGGGACACTATGCACAGCGGTCAGTTGACGAATGAAAAAATCGACACGAATAACTTGTATTGTATCCGTCGAAAATACCCACACCGGATAAATAGTGAAGTAATTTGACGGATATGGAATAGAAATCAATGAAACTTATAAGTGGCATGTAAAATATTTACAAATTATCAAATTACTCGGTTTGAATCCTTTATTTCTTTAGTGAGCAGATCGATGACCTTATCCTCCCCAACTCCAAAACATTTGGAAACGACATCAGCATATTTTCCCATGTATATGTATATGAAATAAAAACATAATGTCTTCCGCTTGAATATAGTGCCCAAAACAAAATCTAATTAGTTCTCCACGGATAAATTTATTGTTAGCTGGCTGCTTTTACGGTAATATGGAATCACCACATAGTTCTAAGTGCATTCCGCGGGCTTGGTTGCCCGTTGGACTCTCAGGCCCTGTTGAAAACGCAGCTTTCCCGCTTTATGGCGGTTCACAAAAGGTATTGATACCCAAGGGATGACTCCAAGCAGCTAGGAATTAGCACTTTTTCGTTTCAACAGCTGGCCCTTTTGAGGCACAGAGCCGGTGTGAAAGAGCAGTCAGCCATAGCCAACCTGCATCGGAAAGGGCTATGTCTCCCTCCTCTGTGGACCTTATGTTGATGTTGATGGTGAAGCCACTCACAAAATTTCTGTATCTCATGACATAGACACAGACCCCACTGAGGGGTCTTTGACCAATACAAACGTTTATTTGGTAATTTCAAAAGCAATCGCTAGATCGTCTAGACTGAAAATGCAACTCACATCAGCAGTAAAAGTCCCCTTTTAAGATCCCTTGTTTCATTGCCATCAATAGGGGTATAGCAAAAATGTTGATATCTTCAAAAAGACGACCCACCGTTTCTAATTTCTCTTAAATTTCCGCAGCTGTCTATAAAAATTTTTCACCAACTGACCTACGTCCACAATGTCCCTTATAAAGGACATCGCAAAACATGCTTAATTACACAAAATCTATGACACCACGACGCTTTTTCTTTGATTAGAATAATAGCCTATACACATTTTAACGATTATTCAATCGAAGCAGTAAACTAGCACTTCAAAATATTAGTAATTTTTAATTATTTCTCACCAGCCCTGAATCTGTCGATTTTTAAAAATTCCGCCACTTATTCTTTTCAATAAATAAGCTACACCAGGCAATAAAAATATTTGAATACGAGTTTGTTTGATAACTGAGATGTTAATAGTTGCCATTACATACACACTTCCAGTGCATAGTCAAAAACCTGACCATATAACGGGAAAAAGTGGGTGTCCCTTTAAAGCAGATGTCAGCGGACCACTTGGCCTCGAAGATAATTGCTACGGACCACCGTTCCGAGGATGGATTAAAATGTTTTTATAGTGATTTTCTGATCCATTCAGTTGTTGTCAGATGTTTGTTGTTATTTTTTAGCCCCTTTCGGGTCGATGCAATTTTCGCTGCGGTACTCTAGCTTTTTATTCTTTGTAATAATACGATGTTGAGGACAAAGCAGTTGCACGAGGTCTGCAGAGTGCTGCGATTCGCTACCATTCAACCAAGTGTGGGTAGTTCTTTGGGATGAATAGAATGAAACGTTTTCGGAATAGATGATCATTATCTTGCCGCTCTAAGCGTGACTCACCTTATAGCGCACCGAATTTACTACCCAATAAATCACTTTAGTATTGTCCGTTATCGTTTCATCCTGTATGTCTCATAAATATGGCCTTATTCCAAAAAGGGTGATTCGATTGAAAATTTTACTGTTGCGCCTACTATTTTGAAACAATGTCCCATCAACAGAAAAACCTCCACAGTAAGAAGGGCTATTTAATTTTTTTTTTTTTTTTAGTTTTCTGCTTTGATTAAGTATTACTGCATGGCGTCATTTTTAATCACAGCTTCAGCCTAGTAAATCTCTTTGTTTGTTTATAGACTATTCGGAAAATTAACCTTTTGCTCGATGCTAAAAATGTAGTTGAAAATATCAAGAGGCACCCTAAGCTCCTCGCCGAATATTTACGAAAAGCCAGCGCTTTCTAGCAGCAAAACTCTCATCTGAATCTATGCAAAACCTGCTGTAATTTTGAAATTGGTAATCGAAAGATTGTTTGTCATTGACTCTATATTCTGCTAAATAACGAGAAAATTAGCATTTTAATAAATCTAGAAAGCCTAGTAGAAACCAGGACGCCACCGCAAATAAGACGAAACAAATGCCAATTAAAAAAAAAAAACTTTTTGATTTTCGGATGCGCGAGTTGAAAAATGCCTACAAACCAAACATTTGCTTTTGTGGTGAATTCAAGTGAAAAGTCGCAATCGGGACCAGGCTCAGTAATTTGCAAAGTCGTTTGTACATCTTTAGGTTCACGATAGATTTTTTCAGTTTGATCTCTCAATTTAACACCGTCGGAGACATTGCTTATACGAAATCAAAAATTCATTTTTGCAAGAATAGTCTACCGCGGACCACCTACGGGTCTCTCACGGCCCACCCCCGGTCCGCGGACCACCTGTTGGGAAACAGTGCTTTAAAGGGACACTATGCACTAATGGGTTAATATGATAATTTTGAAAATTGTAATTTTTTGGAACGCCTCTAGCTCTAGCTTATCAATTAGGAATTATTTCCACAAGTGTGTACAGCATTGGTCCCTCATGGTTGAAATACATTTCCCGCGTCAGCATCAGCATCGGCAGAAGCATTTTTTCTGCTTCTGCGTGTGTTCTAAATTGAAATTTTTCTGCTGATGCCGATGCCCCTGCCGATGCTGATGCTGACGCGGGAAATGTATTTCAACCATCAGCGATCTGGTGACCTTACACTAACACATCTGACTAGGTTGAATATTAGATTTTGCAACAGTTATTTATTTTATAAAGAAAAATCGTTCTTGTTTTAAAAGAACTGTGTTATTTGAAGGTTGCTAAGATATGAAATTATTGGTTGTGTATATAGCTCGGCCCCAAATTGAATATTAATATCAGAACTGTAATCACTCTTGTCATCCGTATATCCCTCAGAATAGAAAGGAAACGTCAGTATTTACGACTACAAGTTAGGTTACCCTTTTCCCCAAAATTCTTACGACGATACACGTTTAGTGCGTTAGGCGAATGAATACACCGAATTTTTAAAATAATAAAAACCAAATTAGATGCGATATGATAGGGTTTGAAACATAGGTTGATTTCCAAGTACGAAGGAGTTAATGGTCACATGTCATCTGTCGATCACACATCATGTCTACCGATGAAATTAGTTCACTGAACTAAATCGTGGATCAGAACACGGGACAGATTCTTCATAATGAGATGTGACAGGCAATTTCGTACTCTGTTTAGCCAACCAATAATACTAAAACAATAATGGCTCGTATATCAATCAACATACGGCAGATTTGTCTTAAAAATGATGGCAATTCTCAAAATAGTCTCCAAAAAATCTTAATAGGCAGAATATACAGTATATCTGTAATATTCTAAAGATAAGATTCACTTTCAAAGTTTAACGAAAAAAAAGTGCAATAAAAGTTGGCGGTTAGCTTACATTAAGCATCAATTAAAAGAACAGATTTATTTATAATCAAATCTATTTTTATGCAGAATGCATCACCGACTTATTTGCAAGCACAGATATGCGTATTGGTCCCACCCCACCCGTTTAAATGTTTGATGTTTAAATGTTTCTTTGCTGAATGAAATAGTCGAGACGATTTCTGAATTTATTCTGATTCACTACAAAGAAGGAGATTACTCACACTTCGGAAAATTAAATTATTGTTTTAGTTTTGTCAATGAAATTCAAAAAAGTTACGACTCATTATTTCATAAATATCCGATATTAATTAATTTAATTGAATATACCCACTTTAAATTTAATTGAATGCAACATAAACTACACACTGTTGCAGAATTAAATTTATGAAATCGTACAATAATAAATCATCATAGTCCAATGAAAGAGAAATTTTGCCTAAGAGACTATACAGTTCATATCCGTATGGATGGAGTGGCCAATTTATTTTTAAGCCGGTGCTTGCGTTATTTCGGACATATGCTTGTAGAATAAATAAATTCTTTATAAATATATGCATGAGCACCAATTGCTGCTTTTGCCGGAATTTCGATTTATATCCATATAATTTTGAATTATCATACTCCTATTTTTTTTTTCTTTTCAAAAATCACTTGAAATTCTTTAATCTTTTTCTTTAACTTTCGTTTTCGTTGCCGCCGCCGCATTTATATACGCACACGTTTCCCGACCGAGTGAAAATAGGAAATGATTACAAAAATTTAAAAATAGCCGTGATCACATGCGGCGAAAAAATCGAATACAATCATCATGATCGGGCCGCCGCGCCACAGACAAACTTTATGGAGCCGGAAATCGGTCAAATGACAATGTGGGGGAAAAAGGGCTCAAGTACTCTACACTAAATTCATTTACACTTGCACCCACTAAAACTATATGTATATGGAACACCCGTGGATTTAACTGAGTCCCTTCCAATGCAAAAACAACATAAACACATTTCTAGCACAGCAGAATTATATAATTAGCCGTTCATGGGGATTTTTCAAGAATATTTTCGGAAAAAATCAATTTTTTCTCACATAAATCAATTAATTCTCACCCGATTATCAAGGATTATATCCGTTTTTTGTTTTTGTCCGTACAATGCACACACTCGCGATCACGTCCGAATTTGGGGATAAGTTTTATTTTCGCTTACTTAACAAAAAACGAAAAAGAGAAAATTTGAAAAAGTCATTGAAAATTCACCGAGAAACCCGAGCGATCGAGACCAGGCAACGACGAAATATAAACTGTTTGCAAGGAACTTAATTTTCTTCGAAAATCCGCGAGTGCTAAAATGCTTATATATTTTAAGCGTGTGAATGCAAGAAGAAAATAGCCGTATGATGTCTTGCTAGCTGATTTTCGCTTAAGTGATGTGATTTCCGTCGGCCAGCATTTAAGCGAACGCAGAACGCATGTTGTTGTAGAGCAGTGGTTCTCAACCTTTTGGATCCCGTGCCCCCCTTGAGCAGGTTACAAATACTGACGCCCCCCCCCCCTAAAAATCGAAATGTAATGTACCGATTTACGGTGAATAGGGAAGAAAATAATTTGGTTTCTAACTTAGGGAAGTTTTTTTTCCGTTACCTCCTTTCATGGTGTAATATCTACTATGCTCATGTCATAAAATAAAAAATACAAACGACACCGATTAGAAATTTCTCGATTCAAACAGGCGGTATTGTATGAAGAGGTCTTTATTGGTCAAAGAGTGAAATTATACTGAATGACAATTAGTGTACAGTGATATAATGTCAAGTGGTAGTGCGTTCAATGATTAATTAAAATGTCAATCTAACAGAAATTATATAATTTATTAATTAAAACGCACGCAGTATTATAACATAATTACATTTTTGAATTCATTATCCACATATATTTGTTAACTGTTTTGAAAAATTAAGCACTTAAGTCCATTGTTCAATGCGACCTTTGATGTTGAATTTTTTTACTAAATCGGATATTCGAGGTGCAATATTTGTCACGGCAATTCTCATATCAGCAGCAGAATCAAGTCTATTCCGTTGTTTGTTTTTTATTAAGAGAAGAGCAGAAAATCCTTGCTCGCATAAGTATGTCGTCGAAAAGGGCACCAAAAATTTAGCCGCAACATTTTGAAGGTTTTTATATGATCTCCCACTTTTAATCCAGAACTCTTCCAGACCTCGTGCTTCATAACTATCGTTCACCGTTTTATCATTTTGCAAATCGATAGCTTCCTCCTGCAGCTCAACAGGTAGTCCTTCTACGTTAGAAGTAAACTGATTGCGTACCATGTTTTTTATTAGTATTATGTCACTTCTTTCTTCGGGAAAATGCGAGAATCTGAAGATGTTGGGCAATCTCGGTTTTTAGGTCTGTGGCCAATTCCTTATCTGAAACTAATTTCGCCAAGTTCACGAAAGATGTAAAATTACAATGGAAATTTTTTTTTATCCATAAATTGATTTTTTTGACAAAGGCCTGGATTCTATCCTCGTTTTTAAAAATATTGCTGTTCTCGTTTTTTCCCGAACCTTGAAAACTGAGGTTTTTAGATGGTCGAAAATATCTGCGAGGTACGCTAATCCCAGGAAATTATGTTCGTAAAGGACTTTTTTTTCTTCTAAAAATGCACATACTCCATCTCTTAAGGCTACTAGTCTATGCAACATGTTGCCTTTTGACAGCCACCTTACTTCAGTATGGAATAGCAATTGCTCATATTTCGAGGATATTTCTTGGCATAACTGCTTAAACAACCTAGTGTTCAAAGCGCTGCTTTTGATAAAATTGACAACTTTTTTAAAATTGATTTTAAATCGGCTGGGAGCGTTGTCATAATGAATAAAATACCCGAATCCAATTTATTTGAAGCATACATGGAAGCACATCGTCTACACACCACGAGCGGAACCACCAAAATCATAATATAATATAAAATATGAAAAATAATATAACTAACTAAATAAAATAATAGTCTGGCTGGTCTAGCGGTTAGTGCGCGCGACTTCGGTGCACAGGGTCATGAGTTCGAATCTCACCGTGGATCATGGTGTTTTTCGAGCTCACGAGCTTGTGACGGACTATGATCTCACTCAGATGTTAAACGAGTACCCATGGGGATAAATAACACTGCTGAGCGTGATGCTGATCTCATTACCTCAACAAAAAGCAGATAAGATCTTGGAAATAGGATGTCACTAACACATCCTGCGGCCTTAGTCCAATGCTGGATTGTCGCGGCTGTTATTTATTTATTTAAATAAAATAAAAGACCAAAGAAACATGAATTAACATAGTTAAAATAAATGAAATAACCTGGAAACTAAATGTACATATTTATCACCTACACATGTAAATATCAACGCAATCGAGCAGACCGCTTTGCCATAATGCTCTACTGTTTTTAATATATGAATGGTAATTGTAATGAAAGAAAAATTGTACAAATAAAACACTTATCTATCTATCTATCTATCTATTAACCCATTAGTGCATGCAGTTCCCTGGCGACATTTTTTGACTATATTTTCATCAAAATGTGAATTTCATTTCGCGCCCCCCTTGGAAGGCCGTGATGCCCCCCTTGGGGGGCGTGCCCCACCGGTTGAGAATCTCTGTTGTAGAGTGTATATTCGGTTTTTTTTTATTTTTGAAATATAGAAAACCCCAAAGAACCACGAGAATACACGACAACCATTTGATCCATACAACCTATACTTCTTCGTCAGAGTGTACCGCTCGTTGGCGCTTTCAAAAGTTTAGAAAAAGAATAAAGCGGTCGAAGAGAAATCAGGGAAAATTTATAGATAAGTGGTTCCGTTTCTACGAGCAGGAATTTATTTATACAATTTGTTAATTTGCGTATGACTAGACTTTTATTGGCACTCTTGATATTGCAGGCTGCGAAAAGATTGCAACAAAATCAAAGAAATGCACATGTAATATAAATTTGCATGAAATTGGCATTGTTTAATGAAAACGACAAATAAACTAAAAAACATGCCAGCTGTCCTGCGTATTAGATTCTGTGAGTCAAGACTGATCCTTTTGTGTACGTTAAAGTAAGGTGACCAGAATCCCGAAGACTCAATGCTGTACACATGCTTGCGGAATTTGGTTTTCTGGCAAATCCTCAGCCATATTTGGATTTCTTCAAGAGGTTTTTGAGATAGTGCTACTACCACAAGAACAGATCACAGATTCACTAAGAAAATTTTGTAATACAGTGGAACATGAGCGGCTTGAACTTGATTTTTTTTTTTCACAACCATATCGTTCACTCATCCGCTGGATCATCTTTCGGTATTACTTCACAGAGACTGCCTCGAATGTATTTACGTCCTGCTTCCTCGCTCTGCAGAATTGTATAATATTGTATGCTGCAGACACAACACTCGTTAAGACATATGTTTACCGCATCCATCTTTGGTGCGGGAACGATTCTTAACATATGCGCTCTATATTGCAGACGAGCTTTCAATTTTTAGTTCAGCCCACAACAATATTTGCTTTGCTATGTCAAACCTACTCCTCAGGAATCTCAGCTAAACATCTATCTACGCCACTGGTTCTTCTTTACAAAAATCATCATACCAGGGAACAGTACTTGAACTAAGATTATACTCATAAAACAAAAGATCCCAGCCAGCAAAAAACACATGTGTCAACTATCATTCATGCACTACACGTCAGTCCAAATACCTTTGTCATTTATCCCCCTGTATCATCTATACAGGGGTCTAGCGGTTAGTGCGCGCACCTTCGGTGCACAGGGTCATGAGTTCGAATCTCACCGTGGTTCATGGTGTTTTTAGAACTCACGAGCTTGTGACGGACTATGATCTCACTCAGATGTTAAACGAGTACCCATTTATGGGGATAAATAACACTGCTGAGCGTGATGCTGATCTCATTACCTCAACAAAAAAGCAGATAAGATCTTGGAAATAGGATGTCACTAGCACATCCTGCGGCCTTAGTCCAATGTTGGATGGTCGCGCCTGTTATTTATTTTTATCATCTATACACGCCTTATTACGGATAAAGACTACAAGATCGTTACTCATAAAGATGACGGAATAGTTGTGTAACATATATGTTTAATGCATCGCTCGTGAAAAGTATTCATGACTTACGCAAAATGAATGAATGATGTATCATTCGTAATGAATGAAAAATGCACATCGCGAAATAAGTCCACATGAATCCCACGTCAAAATGATTATTAAAATTTGCAAAAATAAGGAGGAATGGCCTCAATGAAAACATGTTGACATTTTTGCAAACAACAAATATTTCAAGCTACACTTATAAAAATATTTGTTGTATGCAAAAGTGTGGTATGGTGGTCAACTTGTGACAGCGCATAACGCTGATGTGCTGGTACACGTCAACAACATGAATACGTAAAGAATCAGACTTGCGTTTGTCTTATAAAGTAAAACGAATTTAACAAGCGTACGAATCATTTTTGAGGAGAATTGAAACATTGTATTTCCCATATGCAAGCACACATATTGATTAATGGCATTTCCCTGAGCTGACCAGCATGTGTTTCACTTTCAATGCGTCCTATGATACAAGTCGACTCGTGATACATGAAGTGAAGTTTATTTTTGACTATTTGGACGATATATGACGCCAATACTGGCTGGGATAGATTTCAGAAATTTCAGATTTTCAGTGATCCGGCATCTGGCTTTTCATGATGCCCGCAAAGTACTTACTTACTTAAAAGCTTCGTTTCGTTTATTGGAATAGATAAACTGATACTTCATTGGGCCGAGAATTCTTCAGGTGATAGCCTTCCAGGCACAGTTTCAATGTAGCTATGGAGAGAAATCTGAGGTAACCCTCCAGAGCGATGGAAGAGTGCCGTATCCTATTTGCGATATATTTGGAAGAGAATATGCATTCCTCCATGGTAACATTAGTGATGCTATAATCTCTAGGCCCTTAACGCCATTTTAAAGGATTCAATCATCAAATCCTTATCTGAAAACCCTTGCAGAGTCCTTTCTTTATTATGCTTTTTCCTATAGAGGTTGATAGGGGAATTTGATGTAGACCAGTTTTGCGATAAATTAAATTCGCATCTTTTGACAGCTGTAATATTGAACCTTGGAAGCTAGAGCCTTGAAATGGTCACTAACTGTGGACAGCGCGGTGATTTACATACAAGTCAGCCAAATTTCAAAATTTAACTCAAGAATTTCAAAGTTAGAGTATGTACAAACATTTTAAAATACTGGAAAAAATTTCGATGGTCGTGAAATCGAATTCCCTTGGTGGTACTCACTTCACACGAAAGTCTCCACACCGATTTTTTACATTTCGCCAGCGAAAACAACGCAGTTGCACTTAATTTCATAGACAAAAAGTTTCATCGGCAATCTATCAGTCCGCGAGTTCATATTTATCTTGAATTTTGTGAATAAAAGGCTAGTCTCCACGGCAAATTTTTCATGGGAGACATAAATGCAAGTTAGTCACTCGGAGAACATAGTACATACCCTTATAGACAATTTTTGATTAGAAAACAGAAAAGGGCGATTTGGGCAGCGCTGCAACTTCCGAGCGCTGATAGGTAGGACCCTGAAACTTGGAGCTATTGTACGTCAAGCAGCTCTACAAGTGTGCCAAATTTCAGAAATTTTGATCAGTTCTCGAGTTATGGATAATGAATCGCATCTTTCGATGGCTCTGACTTCTGAACCTTGACAGACAGAGCCTTGAAATTTTCACTTAATATCAACAGTTCGGTGCTTTACAAGTTACAAATTGTCGATTTATGGACATTTTTCAATTAGAAAGGCAAAATTGCGATGTGGGCAGCCGAAACTTCCGAGAAATGTAAGCTCCGAGTTGCTCTACAAGTGTGCCAAATTTCGGAAAGATCACAGAGGGTTCCCGTGTTATCGAAAATGAACGATTGTCAAACTCAAAAGTGCCATTATCTCGCTAATTATCGATCGTACAGGATGCAGAAGTCAAACTTTACACCTTAAAGGCAGAAAAGACTGATCAAAAGTCTCACCGAGGAGCTTCTTATTTAGTGTATTAGGTTTCATTGTGTGTCATGGGGAATGCTGTACATTTTGCTGTACATTTCCCAATGCTGTACGACAGGTCAAAATGCTTTACTGTACAGCAAAATGCTGTACGTATGGTCAGCTTACATTAAAGTCCCTTCTAGACTGTGTAGCAACCGTTGTATGGTGTAGAAACAGTGGGGTCTGACAGACCCCAGAGAAATTTAAATCTTAAAATTTTCATAGAAAAACTTGTTGAATGGTATTTTGATGCATATTTAATTTAAGTATGTGTCACATACGTTCATTTAAGCATGAATTTGTTTGAATTTGTGATTTTGTTAATAAGTTATAGCACTTTGAAAGTGCTCTGGGGTCTGTCAGACCCCACGAACCATTTACGTATGTCTTTTTTACAAAAGTAAATTTTTCGTTTTGTGGGAAATTTTCAAAGTATGTTATTTGGAAAACGATAAAATGTAATAATAACAGTCGGGAACTGTTGAATCTTTGTAATTAGAGTACATTTGGGAAATTAGATATGTTAATTTTGAAAGAAATGGAAAATTTAGGGTGTTTTGAATTAGAGGTTTTTAAATTTTTTACTCAATTCATTAAAAATTATGCCGTTTTTTACCTGGTTTTCATTTATGAGGATCTCCTTTCACTATTGTGTCATTACCTTATGTTTTTTAAGTCAAGACATAAATTAATGCCTTTTATGAGCGTAATAATTAGGTGGGTTTTTCACATAATACATAAAGCTTCCTCAGCGAACTTGGCTATACACTTGACGAACCTCTTCTAAGAAGGAGCAATTCAATTCTCCGAAGCACAGTGCAAAATATTCAAGACATTTTGTGCATTGTTCAGCTTACCCCCCCCCCCCCCCCTTTGGGGGCTGATGCCCCATGTCCCCCAATGTGGTCAGATGGTCCCACAAAGAGGCAAAAATGTTTTCTATGCCCACGATCAAATGATCGGAATACAAAATAATTGCATCGAGTGCAAAAAGCCGATCTGCGAAGACCATCGAGGAAAAAGCTGTGAAGAAAAATGCTCTAAATATTGACTAACTTTGGATCCCGATTTAAGAAAAAATATTAACCTTAGCTAAAAAAAATGTTGATGAACTTAGCTTTGTTAATTAGTATTAAATACGTTTCGACTAATAAAAATTAAATTTTGTTAAAATTTTAGTTTTTATATTGATTTATTTGTGATAAGTTCAAATTACCCTCAAATTTGACACCACCTAATTTTTTCTTCCACATACTTAAAGCTACTGTCGGAATTCCACTTTTTTTTATATACCACTTAATCAAAAGGCTTCACAGTTACTTCTAGTTCAAACCACTGTGCCAAAAAAGCAAAAATTTAAGTTTTAGAGCGATTTTTGCCTTGGGGTCTGTCAGACCCCACTGAACCATTAACGTATGTAAAATTTACCTGAACCATCCGAGGGTTAAGTTTGGATCATGGGCGTAACCAATGGGGAGGGGAGGAGCACTTGACCTGCCTCATAAACTCTTTTGAGATCTTCTCATATACAACATGCGGTCCCCATCTAAAATCTGACTCCATGAAGCCGAACACCATTATTGGCGAGGATCGCGGCATACTCGCATTTTCCGACTGACTACTCACTAACGCCTGTAGAACAAGTCCCAGGAAAAGGTGCGTATTTCCGTGGAATACGCTTAGACCAATTCAAAAGTGTCCCAACATCTGGGTAAACTTTTTGGTCTAAATCTATAAATTGGTCTAAATATCCGAACCGTCAAATTTGACAGTTTCAGTTGTCTCTGGTATTCACAAGGATGCCAATTGGAATAAATTGGCTTTCTCCCTAGCAGCAATTGCACTCGCTGCCAAATTTAGACATCCAATTTATTTATGCAGTGGTGTATCATTCAGTTGTCAATTGTACAGCGGTGTACAACGGTGTACCATTTATCAATTTTGTAACTTTTGTTAGTTTTATGTGTGAAACTAAAAAATTATCGAATGACCTAACATTAATACAAAAACAGTGCCCGATTTTGAAAATAAACTAATGAAAACTTTCAAAATTAAATTTTGATTGCATCATTTTCCGGCTGGCATTTGGCAGCCCGTGTGGATATTATTTTAGTTTGAAAAGTGACATTAAACACCTCGCCTACTAGTAACATTTGAAAATTTTGTCTAAATATTCAAAAAATTTACGCAGACATTGGAGCCACATGTTGATGGCATTTTCTTAGTGTATGCGCATGCCATTGTTATAGAAATTCAATGGTATTTCCCGACGGTGCGAGAGTCTAACATACGACCTAGGGCGCAATTTCCTTAACTGCTTTAAATGCCAGCACTATAAATTGGCCACTATTGTCAAGTTTTTTTTTAATATTCAATTAATAATAATAATTGAATAAGGGGCGAAATAGAACAGATGCGTTCCCTTCCGTAACCTGCCGTCTCGTTCCTTATAAATGGACATAATGCATCCGCGACGTTTCATGTTCGGTACGGTACCTGGCAAAGTTGTTGCAATGGAGTTTCAATGTAGCTGCACTGATTAGTCGGTACGAAGTGCAAGCAAAAATATTCTAGAGATCTGCGGCACGGAATGGAAGCATCTTTAAAATATTCATTTCAATTGAGAAAGGACATTCACGAGGAAACTTCCACCACGACAAAGTTTTTGAAACCACTATCGACATTATCAGGCGCCAGTGAATTTTAGGGACTTTGGGACATCGCTTGTGACTAATCCTCCCACAGGGGTAAGCCAGAAGCTTCGCTATGGAATAATTTGTCGCATTACACAATTTTCTATCAACTCTTAGCGTACAGCGGCATTCGAGTAAAGCATTCTTTATTGCTTACTACAATTATTCCTGAGTGTTGCTCAGGACCTCTGCAGCGGAAAGTTCGAGGCACCACTGATATATTTTCAGTGAATATTACAGGTACAGTAGAGCGTCGATTAACGGAACAAGTGTCGACCAAGTTTGTTCGGATACTAAAGTTGGGTTAATCGAGCTTCCATAGAAATATTAGAAAATAGTCCAAATGTGCAATCTATGAAAACGCGTAAAACGACTAGAACTGAACAAAAATAAAAAATTAGAGGTAATTGAGCGATGCAGATGAGAGGTTGCTTCCTTCAACCCCTTGATTTTGATTTTATTCGATGTCTTTCACAAGAAAAGAAGCTGAGTGCCCAGTTCGGTTAGTCGAATGTTCGGATAATCGACGCTCTATTGTGATTATATTCCGGGTGATGCTTAAAATAGATATGATGCAGTAAAACAGCGACGACAGCAACACCAATGCTGTTGAACAGCAATAGCATGCTGCCAACATTACGTCACCCATTTAAAATACCTTGGTACTTCTTTTGTCGCTGCATCATATCTATAAGTACGTTTTTTGAGTCATCGACGAACTTCATATAAAAAAATGCCAGCTGACTCACCTGTCATTTTTAGGGTTTTTTAGAATTTTTTCAAAAAACCCTTATAAAATCGATTTTGTCCGTCCGTCCGTCCGTCCGTCCGTCCGTCCGTCTGTTCACTAAATAACTCGCGAACGGCTGAACCGATTGTCATGAAATTCGGTATGAATGTGTAGAATGGTTACAGTCTTTGGCACAAATACATTAGAAGTTGGTAGGAAGAAGATAACAGGGTGTCCCGAACGTTTGAAAAAAGTCGACTTTTTTAGTTTTTATCGGAGATTAACGTATGGGTATTTAAATCAAAGATCTAGACGAGTACATTTCATATCAGTTACAATTTTCCAGTTTCAAGTAACGGTAAAAAAGTTATTGGCGTTTAAAGTTAAACTTCCTTTTCGAGCTCCGTTTTTCTAAACCGTTATAGGGATCGATATGAAACTTTGCACAAAGATTGGTCAGTATGGCCTTATATACGTTAAATATTAAGACTGTTGACTTTTGCTAAGGAAAAGTAAATAACAGTAAATTTGTAAAATTCAAATTTGTTCGTGTGTAGCCCCTCTTAGGTTCCCAAATATGAAAATTCTGCTAAGGGTTTTTAGAAAATTACACAGGAAATATGTCTACGAATTTTCATTCGAATAACTGTATCCAAACCGAAAATATAGCCAAGTAAGTATTTAGTAAGGGCCTTTTACAATACAAGGGAAGCCTCTTAAGCATTTCTTCAATATACATATACAGGAATACCCCGATTTAAGTCGCTTCGATTTAAGTCGCTTCGCACTTAAGTCGTTGAATAATTCCCACCATACAACTTGATTTACGACAATTTTGCTTCGCACTTACGTCATTTCGTTTTTTTTTTGAAAATAAAATTTTGGTAAATTTTTGGCGTTATAGAAAATACCTTGGTGAAACAATCAAATCCGTTCGGGAAAAAATTATTACGTGACCTTGCGATAGATAGAGTCGTCAGTCGGAAAGTGGGCGAATGAAGTTGTTACTCGAAAAAGGACTACTTTTCATTGTAGATCAATCGTAATTTATATAGTTTTGCTATCATAGATAAAATGTGGATTAATGATCTTTAAATTTTCTTGTCTGCAAACTACATACAAGCAGAGCAGCTTTAGTTTTCAAACTCTGGAGTAGAGGTCAACCGCAAAACCTGGCTTGGGCCAAATAATTGATGTATACTGTCTTCTGGTTTGAGTGCAGAATGGAAATTTCTGAAACAATCCTCTATGATTCTCTGCTTCACAAATAATTTCAGTCTTATTCCGAGTTTCACATTTCCATCTTTTGAGAGTGTACTTCAACTAATTTACAGAAACTTCAGACAAGAAGAGCCGTAAATTTAGGTTTAAACATGCAATAAAAAATTCACCAAAACAAACAATAGTTTAATTAAGCTAGCCTGACATTTAGTGACTAATTTTGAAGACAAATTTTGTATTATGTAGCATTTTGCTAATGCGAGAGGATTATTGCAATTACTATCTATTACGAGTATGTATTTGAATATTGAAGTAAAAATTACTGATGCATGAAAAAAATATGTTCACAATATTGAGACAAAAGAAAAACTGTGGAACTTTTGACCGCAGCGCTGTAGATCCTGCCAACATCGTTTGTAACCGTAGTAACCAATGGTTCAATAAGGTCTACGTAGGACTTTTTTCTTTTCAAATGAGCCGGGGATTGTTAAGGAACAGATGAACTCTTCTGGACAGATAATGGATCCGATCCGTGGAGTATTTAATGTTGGGAAGCTCTACCAAGAGTTGGGTTCGATTCGATTTAATTTAATTCAACCTAGACATGAACACGCCAACGACAGCTGATTAATTTGTTGGCTGTCAAAAAGGATAATTCTAGCCATGAAGACGATATTTTCAATTACCCCGTAAACTATTATTCAAATTTAAATTTTTGTCTCAAAAAATTGAAAAACCTTTGGAACATGTCGCTGAATTTCCATTGGTCTTCCGTATTTCTCTAAATTGTCAATATTTCTTAGTGGAAATATCAACGAGGCGAGGGGCCCCCATTTTGATTTCGAAAACAATGAATCTAAGAAACGCTAAGCCACTGCATACAACGTTATATTTTGTTCCTGTCCGCGTTATTTTTTGTTTTCTAATTATATATTTATATTTTGTTTTCTAATTTCTTACGGAGTGAATATCATAATTTTCCAACTCCACTGATTTCTGTTGTCTGAGTCAATAAAAGTTTGTTTGTAATCTATTTTTCTTTTTATATAAATTTTCATATTTGCAGGGTATGGACATTTATCATTTTCCCGTTGCCACATTTTTTTCACTCATGCCTAAATTTGATTCGATTTAAGTCGTTTCGACTTAAGTCGCTTTTTTCTGGAACGTAACCCTGACGTAAATCGGGGTATTCCTGTATCTTTTAACTTGATGAAACAATGTACATGAAATTTGGTGGAAATGCATAACGGTTTGCCACAAATATTTTTGAAGTTAGTAGGACCAAGTTAACAGGGTGTCCCGGAAAAGCTGCAAAAGTATACTTGTTCAATACTCATAGGAAAGCTTGCGTGGGCTCTAATGTCAGGGGACACAATGGAATCATTTCATATAAGTTGTTTTTTCTTGATTTAAAAAACAGTAACAGTAGATTTACAGCTAATAATTCAGTTCATATATAATGCCAAGCCTTCCTTACGTTTGCCCGAGTTTGTTTTTGCTCAAAGGCCATCAGAAATCTGAAATCGAAAAAATCCTGTAGATTTGCCTTGGAGTACTTTATACAGACTGGGTAAATAGTAAATCTATTTTTGGATTGGTCTAATTAAAGGTGGAACTGAATGAAAGGCGCTAGCCTTTCATTCTGGAACGCGTTTATTTAGACCAATCCAAAAATAGATTTACAGGAAGCATTTCAGTAATGTTGTGCACAATTCTTATCTATTGCTCATAAAATATTTGTACAAAAAATATTCACTATGCATCAAAATTCTAAAAAACCCTCGTATTGCGGGCGCAGCCCTCTGTACGCCGGTATTTTTTTATATGAAGTTTCGTTACCCAAACCTACACGGGATAACCAAAAAAAACGCACTTTATTTCAAGCATTAGTAGGCACGTTTTATTGTGTTTATCCCGTGCAGGTTTGGGTAGAACTTCATATAAAACGAGACCGAGGCTAATTTCGGGCGCGTCCGAAATTTGAATACCCGTCACATTTGAATGAAACTTAAGCTCCTTTTGTGTTGAAAATTTCTACCACAGCCCTATGACGTGTTCCGATTCCATCTGTTCCTGGATACCTTGGGGTTAATCCAGGAACACACTTGGATGTATTTTGGTTAAGATTAAAAAAGAAAAAAAGTTGTTCTTACAAGAACCTAATATTTGGGGGTTCGTTTGTATGACAGCCCTATGATGTAATGTTCCGATTTCATCCATTCCTAAATATCTTTTGAGGCTTTACTAGCCTAAGGTGACAAGATTCCCGAAGGCCCAATGCAGTACACATTCCGGAATTCGGTTTTCAGGCAAAGCCTCAATCGTACTATTTTATTATTTGTTATCATTCGCTTAATGTTATCAAAACAGCAAGGTCCCCATGTGATCGCATTAAGCGGCGTCAACTGTATGTCACGAGGCTAAAACCATCATGATGGATGCCATAAAACGACCACATATTCTCCATCCTTTCATAAGTGATATCTTCCTAAACGGAATACAGCAAGAATAGTAGCCTTTATTCTGGGAAATGTGTGGTGAACATTGGGAAAGCAAGGTTCCAGGGACGTAGCCGGGGGAGGGGTGCAGGAGTCCTTAACTTCCCACAGTATTTCTAATTTATTCATTCCTAAAACTCTGCCAAAATTAAGCTTGCAGTCAGATAAATTGTGTCATCTGGACGAAAGTAGTGACTACATAATAAACAATTTGAAACACATAAAAATCTGGTGACCCAAAATTGGGATGGTCTTTCATAATGGAAACTTTAACAAATTTCGTAAGACCTTATACAGGCTACACAATTTGAAATAAAATATTTCCCTGTAAGAATGAAGTATTTTTTTTTTAGCCGTGCGAAGGGAAGGCAAAAGCAGCACGACGCGGGCACCGAATACGCGATCGTACTTTCCATAGTTCCATAGTTGCTGCTTCGTGCATATTCCATGGCCCACGAGCCCTTCTATAATAATTGTACAGACAAGAAGTCTTTGACGTTGTAGACGTGGCACTGTCTGCTTCCGATGATAGCGGAGCAATTAAGTAATCGTGCGTGCTACCGTGCTCGCCCAGCCTCGTCAAGCGACAAAATTGAATTCGACACAGGAACAGTGGGACAGGAGGCATATTATGCATTGGGGCAACGCCGAAACTAGTGTCTACAATTAACAACAAGATTCTAATAATGTCATAACTTCTGAAACCCAGCTAAATCCTGGCTACGTCGTTGCAAGGTTCTGTTGGTACTAAACAAGACCAGGAAAAGATCCCTCAACTTCTAAATGTTCTCATTGACAAAACATCATCAGCATGTGAAGTGCAAATGTATGTTTTAACACGCAAATTATAACAGGCATGGGAGAAGTGTAGCCAGGATCTCGTTTAAAAGGGGCAAACCCAACAATGAACCTGGAATTTTTTTAGGGTAAGGAATAGGTATATTTAATTCAAATCTACGACAAAGATTAGGATTTTTTGTCAGTTTAAATTGTCGGTTCCATTTTGTTAGAAAGGTATTTTTTAAAAACCATATTTCAAGAAAGGACAATTTACAATCCAATTTGTTTCAATACGGATTCGATTTCCGCTTTCTAGACAGTCGATACTCAGTGATTTTTCAACTTTTGAATTTCAGTGTTCGAAACTGCAATCTCAGCAGCATTGTAGGGATGATGATGGTCCTTCCCCTATCTATGACTATCCGTGACCCTGAGAAAAAAATCATGAAGCTGCTTATTTGAAGTACGACAATTGTACAATTACACATCTTTACATAGCTGTTACTTCTGAACCTTGGCACCTATAGAAGCTTGAAATTGTCACCTAATACGAACAGTGCGGTCCTCTATACATGCTGTTAAATTTCAAAATTTTCCGCTCCAAAATTTCCGAATTACGGACAATTTTCGATTGATACGATTGAACTCCCGAGTGCAGATAGGTAGGACCTTGAAATTTGGAGACAATGTGAGCGGTGAGCGCCAAGTATAGCTCTACAGCTACAAGTGTGAGCGGAACATTACGCTATCAGCTTCGCAAGAAGAATTTTCTTGTTCTTGTTATCGACACTTGCGACACTTATCTTACCGTCCGCCATATAGCGGACATATAGCGGAAAATATCCGAAACACAAAATTCCCCCTATGAGAACGGATAGCAGAACAAGCCATAAAAGTAAATGTAATCCCCAGGTTGTGAAGCTACCTGGCGCTTACATTTAGGTACATTAAATTTCAGAACGATTAACCAAAGAGTTCCGAAATTATCGAAAATGAACGTTTGCCACATGAAAGTGCGATTACCTTGCTAACAACACCTAACAGACTGACTACAGGCCTCACCGAGGAGGCTATTATGCAGTCATTTAGGTTTCTTTGGTGTGGCGTTGGGAGTGCTGTACATTTACTAATGCTGTACGACAGGTCAAAATGCTGTACTCTATAGCAAAATGGTGCACGTCTGGTCAGCTTATACTAGCCACACATTGGGGTGAAGTTCGGTTAAGATTGATTCACAAAGAAAAAAGTTGTTCATGTAAGAACCTAATTTCCAGCGGTTGGTTTGTATGAGAGCCCTATGACGTAGTGTTCCGATTTCATCGGTTCCTAGATATGTTTGTTGGCTTTACTAAGAACACATTTGCGCAAAGTTTGGTTAAGATTGGTTCATTAAGAAAAAAGTTTTCTTAGAAGAATCTAATTTCCAGGGGTTGGTTTGTATGACAGCTCTGTGACGTAGTGTTACGATTTCATCTGTTCCTAGATATTTTTTGAGGCTTTACCAGCAACATATTTGGATGAAGTTTGGTTATGTTTGGCTTAAAAAGGAAAAAGTTTTTCTTATAAGACTTAATTTTCAATGGTTCGTTTGTATGGCAGCCCTATGACGTAAGCTTCCAATTCCATTCGTTCCTAGATATGTTTTGAGGCTTTACTAGGAACACACTTGGGTGAAGTTTTTTTAAGATTGGTACATAAAGGAAAAGTTTTTTCTTAGAAAAACCTAATTTTCAGGGGCAGCCCCATGACCCCATGGTCCGATTCCATTCGTTCCGACATATATACAGCGTACACTAAAAAGAAACTTGTGTACAAATTTTCAGCCCGATAGCTTCAAAACTGAGGGACTAGTTTGCGTTGCAACAGACGGACAGACAGACAGACGGACTTGGCTCAATCGATTTCTCTCGTCATGCTGATCAATAATATATATACTTTATATAGTCGGAGGTGCTTCCTTCTGTGCGTTGCAAACTTCATGACAAAGTTAATATACCCTTTCACATAGTGACGGGTATAAATAACCCAGGTAGAGTTCAAGCGTGTAACTACCCTACACGGGATAGAGCTCAAATGTAGATGGCGGACGCATAGGGGAAATTTGAGGGAATTTGTTTTTTCAAATCAAATGTGAGAGTTTTTCTCATCACGAGAAAAGATTTTGCAAAGAAATAATCATCTTTTGTGATAAAATCCACCACATCTAAGAAATAAGCCGACGAAGGCGATTCAAAGATGCGGAAAAACTGTCAAATGTCAGCTGTTTGGTCTTAACCGGGATGTTACCCGCGATCGTTTTTTTCGGGTCAGATTTACCCGCGATGCGAAAAAAACGTCGCTAGTATTAATTTTGTACGCAAAACAGTAGTGTTTGGTCGCACACACGGAGAATCCATGGATTCCGATTTCAACAAAACTCCATAAAAAAAATTACCACTGCTGTCTTTTTTATATGGATTCGGAATCCATGGATTCTCCGTCTGTTTGCGACCTTTCACGAGTCTCTGCTAGCGATTCCACTTACAACTGTGCGTTATTTCAAATTACACGTTATCCTCACGAGAATTTAAAAACATTTCGGTAGGGATTCGGACACCATGCCCCCCCCTCTCTGTTACATTTATTAACCACCTAAAACTCGATTCCAATCTACGCCTAGTGACAGAGTCAGAATTATGCTTCGACCGCTCTCTGCACGAAGTCCTTTTACTACGCCATTGCTGAGGATAATCCCTAATTCTCTCGTAATGTAGAGGTAAAAACATAATTTCGATGCACAATAGAAAGATTTCTAACGTTTCTATATTTCATAACTCAGAAACGGTGAGCCGCGGAGAGCTAAGAATTTATGAATATGACGCTTAAATGATGCGAGAAACACACTGGAAAGTTGCAAAAGCGACAAAAGCAACAGCACAATACATTTTACATGATTGTTTTCATTAAAATCAATTATAAATTGTGACCTGCTTTAATAAAGAAATTCAAAAATCAATCCAACACATCAGATGAAACTTTCAAAATCCTGATTACGTCCTTATACTCCCATATGGCATTACTATCTACAAGTCATTCCACAAAAACGATACACGACAATGTTCGTCAACGCACCCCTACGAGTTACAATAAAATCGATACCAAAAGGATACGAAGGACACAAAAGGATATGTGACTTTGACAAATAAACTCGTCTGTACGAAATGTTAGTTTTGGTGTGTTGAAGGTGATGGTTCACTGGTTCACTTTTCAAAAGCTTGTATAGTTACGAGAATATTTTTATTCTAAGCTACCTGATCCTGAAGAATAAAGAATATTCTTTTTCATGTGCAATAATTTAAGATATTATGAATGGGGACGAAACTGTTATATGCCGAGGTAAGAAAAAATATTTATGAAGTCTATTGATTTTTCGGTGAAGTGAAAGGACATCGACTACGACACAAATGTCCTGATTTTTATGAGTTCAAGTGCGAGCGATGCTTGATGTGAGGATTGGACTTGATTTTTCTTCCATTTAACGCAGACGGTTTTCCAAACGGTAGCCGTTTCGGTATAGCCACTCCTCATTCCTAGAGTGCTGCTGTTCTGATTTATGGTGGTAATTTTCCGAGCTCCTGAAAATTTATACCGCTAGAAAATACATATAGTTCTACCAAATTTACACAGTCCGAATGTATGCTTTATAACGGGCCATGCCCACAGGATATTTTGGCATATCTGATAAAAACTTAAAAACATGTCCTTGGGAAACCTTTTGGTCTGAAAGTTTCTTTCTGATTTCTTTACTTTGTGTATAAATTAACTCCAATCGACATTTATCTCACATTAAGTAATTTTAAATGAATAGCATTAATTAAAACAAAAACAGTAGTGTTTTTGATAAAAAAAAGCCATGTGTACTATAACGAACTAAAGGCAACATGGTCAGTTGTGTACGATTCTCTGTTCTTGATGTGTTTCGACCATGACCTTCTCATATAAGAACCTAAGAAAAAACTTTTAGAGAATTGAGTGTTTATCTATCCTTTAAATAGATCGATTCATTTAAATTCAGAGCATTCCCATAGCGTGTAGGCTATAATTCATTCATATAGCAATCGACTAAAATAGTTTAACAATAAATGAGTCACTTTAATTTCTTTTTCTTTATGATGTAGTGTCTTCTATATAGTATTTTAAGTGAATTTCAGCGTTACTTCAATAGACAATTTTATTTTAGTGCTTCGCATAATATGTACTCGAAGTAATGAAATTCTCTTAACATCATAATCCGAAACTTTCATTCATAATTTTGTTTTCTAAATCTCTTATAGTAACGAATATTTATAAAAAAAAATATATTTTTAGATTGTTGTCGTCTACTTACTTACACTCATCTCATGTCCGAGCCCGAATGTCATTAGGCTATTATGCTCGAAAGATAGCGCCAAACTAGTCCGAAAATTAGTTAATTTGAAATGGAATCCTATTTTGGACAAATACAAGGTACAAATTAAAATTATGAATTACCAGCAAAATAAAAATAATAACAAATGGTGCAAAATTAGGTGAAACTTCCCTTGGACTGTCCATTTCATCCACATCGAGACATTTTCGGGCCGCAGCAGGAGGCGAAAAAACGCAATCGTCCAAGTCAATGGATGTGCCGATTGTGTGGTAAAAGTTTCTATAATGAACGACACTTGGATGAACACTTTGATAGCCGGCATAATCATTTGATAAACAATGTAAGTTTTTAATTAAAATCTCTGAAAATGCGCTGTTCTTTTTCTACTAGTTTATTTACTCTTAGGTGAGTTTTTGAAAATTCAACAGAGATTTGATTGTTTTTTGCTTGTTCTCTTCGCGAAAGCTTTAAATATGTACGACATAACGAATAGTGTGTGTATTTGAAATAGTGAAGTTCTTTTTCTGTCTCTTAATGTAGGCCGAAGATGCCGTGTGTTTGGGCGACTTTTGTGATATAATGCGTTGTGATGTGCTGAAATCACAACAAGCCAATATTTTAGACAGTACAGATGGCTACACGATAACCGATTTGGAGCTGTGGCGTGGATCGAATGCATTGCACCATTCAAAATTGCATCAAATACAACGTACAATCACAAAGACACTTAGTTTAGAAAGGTCTGTATCATATTCAAATGATAGCATGCACGCTTATAATTTAATTTTATTAATTGCACATTCCGAAAACGTATTTTTTGCTATTTTCAGTTTTTTTTTCTTATTAATTAAAAATTATACATCCCAAAAAGTTGTCTATGTACAAAGGAAGGAACTTAAAACTGTGCGTCGAACGAGATATCAAGCGTTAAGGTACGTTCAGTTATATCGCTACAGTTGACAGTCAAAACTTACGCAGGGCAATCCGGTCCACGCACAATAAGTTTATTTCGAACAAATCCTTTCGATTTTTATGGAAGCGGGGGGATCCTATCCCAAGTAAGCTGACCAGACGTACAGCATTTTGCTGTACAGTACAACATTTTTCTGTAACTGCCTATCCGCGTTCTGAAGTTACGGACGGCGCCGGCCGGCGGCCCAAATCGCAATATTGAATTTTCTAATTGAAAGCTGTCCATAATTCGGAAATTCGAAGCGAAAAATTTTGGAATTTAGAAAACTTCTAGAGCACCGCATACAGTGGTGGATTTACCAGTAGGCTGAGTAGGCTGGAGCCTAGGGCGGCAGATTTTACGAGGGCGGCAAATTTGGGGCAAACATATTTTTTTTTTTTTTGAGTTAAACACATTGTAAGCATTTAATACCGTGGAAAACTGAATTCCAAATACGAATTATAACGCCAGATATAGAATTTATCCTTTTCATGAGATACGTTTTGGGAGCAGTGTGTGAAGTGTGTTTGTCACCGTTATGTGGGAGCCTCAAACACTTGGCGGCAATTTTTGAAACTTTCCGTCGGCTTAAAATTATGTGAATGATTAATTTTGGGAAACTCAAGGACCAGTCATATTTAGACAACATCTTAATGCTCTTTCCTTAATCTTTATCTAGTTACCTAGGCGTATTCCAGGGTACCCAATCGCACACTTACATTGTAATGTAAATAATACTCGTTCATATAAAAATTTCAGTTATCCTAAATGAACTACATTTGACTGCACACACTTCACGCAAAATTCTGCTAATCTCACTCCGAATAGCCTACTGGCTTAAGCTAAGATTAGAAACATTTTTTGTAACGCATTGGCTTCAATTAAACAAGGGTAGGAATCTAACATATGCGAAGATATTTTGGGTGAAGCAATCAAGGAGCTCCAGAATCTACATAAAATGCTGGACATGTTGCAAAATGACAAATAGTTCGCAAAAAGGGGGGAGCAAGGAATCATAGTTCGATTTTCCAAAAAAATGCGTAGAAGGGCGTCACTTTTAGCTGAATATTTTCTAGGGAGGAGGAACACTTTGGATGTTTTGTGGTGCAATTTCGGGATTTTTAATGAGGGACTCGTTACATGCGAAATCCGAGACGGTGGCCTAATCTAAGGATGCAACTTATCTCTCCACACACTCTCTGTTTTGATATCCCTATTGTATTGATCCTTTGAAAAATTAAAAATTGTTGTGATGTATACATAATGTTTGTTTGTATCCAGATATTACGCTTCAAACCTAATTTAAAGATTTCATACAAAGTCTGAAATAGTTTTCAATTTTGTTATTACGAGAAATGCTGACAGCATTTGCCCTTATAAACAAAATAATTTTTTACGAAGACTACATTGTCAAAAATTAGCGTTCGTTCTAAACTAGTTTCTGGGTTAGTTGATCAATTAGAATAGGCAACCCTAGTAAAAGCAAGTTCATATTTTCGCGTTTTCTGTTACTATTTTAGTTTTCCCCACTTGAAATTGGCTGGGATGTAACCAG
Organism: Microchrysa polita; assembly: GCA_949715475.1. Classification (NCBI taxonomy): domain Eukaryota; kingdom Metazoa; phylum Arthropoda; class Insecta; order Diptera; family Stratiomyidae; genus Microchrysa; species Microchrysa polita. Next base: position 83,259,914 of record OX454418.1, on the reverse strand, counting down.
CAATTGATTTCGGGAGGGGTCCTCTCGATATTATATGCTATATTGACTATCAAATTTTTAAGTAGTAATAAGTAATATGTATGTATCCATCTTGTGAAAAGGGTTAAAAGAAATTTTAAAAATGTTGACGTTTCAATTGTTGAATTTATAATTTTTTTCTGCAGAGAAAAATATACAATACCTACCAACGATGCCAAGAATCATTTTAAATAATTAAAATCAATAAGCAAGACTTTTGCTAAATAATATCACCGAGTCCTTGCATTTCGTCAAGTTGTCAATTGAAATTTTAACTCTTTTTGAAACAATTTAAAAATCATGAAATTGTCTTACCTTACAGTGACGGAGGGCGGAGATAGAGGCGCCACAGAGACTAAGCGCCGCCCTGAGTACTGCTCAATAGTGCATTAAAAGCGGGACACTATGAAGAATAAGAACCTATCCTTCAAACCGACGCGACGCTCCAACCAAGGAATTATTAGATCGCTTTTTTTTATTTATCTATCACATAAAAATAAAAGAATACTCAGGACCCACGAAGTGGAAAGCACTAATCTATTAAAGTGTAAAGGAGAAATTTGAGAATAAATGAAGGTCAATCAAAGAAGTTCGTCCTGGAGTATTAATTCTCGACTCAAAAAACAATAGTGTTCCGCACATTTTTGCACCACTTGATTGGGTGGAAAACGATAAAAAAGCTAAACGCCTTGATCCTTGATTCAGGTAACGTCCCATCAGCAATATTCTCGTAGAGCTTGGTAGGGGCGGCAAAATGTCAACAGCCTACTAGCGGTAAATGTGTAAATCCACCACTGACCGCATATTTGGGGAATTCAAGGCTCTAGCTGTCAACCTTTACAGCCGCCGAAAGATGCGATTTTAAATTATTGTTCCAATCACAACACGATGGAAAAATCAGACACTGTACTCCATCCGATTCCCCCAACCTTTATAGGAAAAGGTATACCAAAGGAAGGACTCTGCAAGGGTTTTTATTTTTTTCTGTACAGGGGAAATGTATTAAATTAAGGGATTCTAAATAAGGAATTTAAGAAACCACCACCACCATCTTGCTTCTATGCTTTTTTACCGAATTAAAAATTCATTTAGTCGTTTGAGGTCTGCTGACAAGTTCGAAAAATGGGCTGTCGCGTCAAGGTTTTGAAATTGTTTCAATTCTGCTTGTTTAGCTGAGATTCCTGAGGAATAGATTTGAAACAGCGAATAAAATTTTATGAGTCGAGCAATTTGACACTAGAGATCAAATGTAATTTTATATAATCCCCACCTTAATGTTGGTATACCTATACTTAATCGAAGTTGGACTAGAGACTCCTGAATGAGACGCGGGACCAATATGTTGCGTCTATCCAGCATGAACAAAGTTTAATACAATACGAGGTCCAAGCTTCTGCGAACTAAGAAGTTTATAGAATCGCATAAAGATTATAAGTGCGCAGAGTACGCTCCTTGAAAGTTCGATCCTGGAAGGATGTGGGGTGAAGTTAAGGAACGTTAGGCTATCAGCACTCGAAAGAAGAATTTCTTCTCCTTTTTACCGTACTAGCGACACTTACCTTACTATCACCCATATAACGGACAATATCGGAAACACATCTGGACTTGAAAATGTACTCCGAATTAATGCTGGTGGCTCTTCTTGCAGTCGTTTGACATTTTGCGGCTCACTATGTGCATGAAGTATTGTTAAAGAAATCATCATCAATGTGGCAAGATAGCCCGACGTCCGGCTTTAACCGCCTGAATCGTTGACCTCCAATTGCCGCGGTCACGCGAACTTGTTCTTCAATTTCGGAAGCCCAGCAGCTGGTGGGCGTCTTCACCTACTGAGTACTCCCAGCGAGCTGTCGGACGTCCATGCAATGTCGCTCTGTTAACTCGTTGTGTTGTGTTCATCACCTTCTTCGGCATGCAGTTATCCTCCATTCGTGTGCAATCGTTGAAGCTTCACGATGATTTTCGATACTTTCATCTCATCGTACAGTTGATACAACTCGTGGTTGTACCGGATGCGTCATTGATCTCGCTCGCGAACGGCCTCGAAAATTCGTCCGAATCAGCAAAGTTTCGGAGGCTTGGGTCCGGGTCCACGTTTCGCAGCCATAGCATAGCACGGTCCGGATGATCATTTTATACACGCGGAGCTTCATGTTCATATTTATTATTTGGAGGACCGAAAAATACGTTCTATTTGCTAGATGTATCCGTCTACATAATTGATATTAAGGCCTCCACTGTGATGCTTGAATCTACTGGTGTCCGTGATTTTGATTGTATCATGGCCTTTGTTTTGATTTCGTTGATATGTAGTTCAAATTCTTTTGCGGCGGTATTGAGATTGCGCGGAAGGCTTTCTGCGTCAACCAATCTTCGAAACATGATGTATCGTCGGCGTACGCTATTAACTGTGGCGATTTGATGAGCAGCGTTCCGCTGCTGTCCATATTCATGACTCGAATTACGTACTCCAAAGCTAGGTTGGGTTAAACAGAGATAGAAAATAAAGAAATAGTCAAAGTTTATATCATTTCGATTCTAGTAAGTTCTTAGATAGGGCAGTGTGCGAATAACATAAATGAATTGAACAAATTTAGTCAGACCCGTCATACCATAATTTATATCCGAAAGCCAGACGAACGACATTACGAAATAAAACTCAGTGACTTGAAAATTTCGGATCATCTAGACCAGGGTTCGACCAACTTTTTCACGAAAAGACCACATTCCGAAAATGTTAAGTTATTACTACATTTATGGTTAAGGCATGGGATCCTTTCTTAGTTATTTTCTCATTGAGATTCATATCTCATCTATAGCCTCACTCAATATTGGCTACCAGGCCATCCTAATCCTTACGGCTACTAGATCGGTAGTGAAAAATGGTCTCCCTAATGAATACTGCATTATTGTAATAATGTTATGAGCTCCCTCTGGTCTAAATAGTTATTATATTACCACTACAGCATCAGTGTCCAACGTTTTTGGTGACGCGAACCCCTAAGTTGCAAAAAATCAACATTCAAATAGCTCGGTATCCACCTTTGTCTTGGTATCATTTTTAATTTTGCAAAACTTCCTTTAAAATTTATTACTTCTCCAATCCTCTGGTAAATTGGCAGATAACAGGGAAAAAAATAAATCTAAGTGTTCAAATGCAGTTTCTGCCATTTTTTTTTCTTTTGAAGAGATCATAAACTTGGGAAGAAATGCAACTGTTTAGTACTTAGGCCAGATATTTTTCCGACTAAAGGGATCGACATCGTGCGAAAATGAGCTCATTTTCTCTCCCGGTGTCTTTAAGGAATACCAGGAAAATATTATGGAACCATTTTCAAACGGTAGTTTCTGGAATTCCCACGATTGCATTTTCATTTCAAAACTTTTAGAGGAAAAATTTCCGAGTTGGTTTTCGCTGGAGATCCATCTAGACATTAAGACAAACAGTGTCACTACAATGTCTCTCAGAGGTCGGTTCGTTTATCGCTTTGGTGCCGGTAGGCTGGAATAAACCTTCTTGAATCCTATGTGATTCGATCTACTCTTCAGATAAAAGTGATCGACCAGCAAGCTTTGCATGGATATTTCTAAGATCCTCCCTGGTCCGTTAGGAGTGACCACCATGGTTCACTATGGTACACTATAGCTACGAGCTACGAAAAGGGAGATTTAAAAATCAAGTAAATCCCGTGATCTCTAGAATTCAGTGTTAAAATTGGTCGCTATGTGTTTTGGTGCCCCTAGTGCGATCCATCTATCCATCCAATCCCGTCAAATACAAAACATTGGTCTCTCGTAAGTCCGTTTTACCATTTTCAACATACTGTTCTAGAAATACGTTATAGGACCGATGAGGCATAGTCTGCCTAAATTCTCATGTTTGAGTAATCGTTTAGAGAGATATATTTTGCGAGCCCCTCGAAAACTCTCGGCGACCCTCCTTTTAGAAAACGATGCTCTACTGTGACAGAATTTCAAGCAACTTTGCTCATTTTATGCTTCTGTCTCCTGGAGATTCTTCTTCTTTTAGCGGTACAGAAAGGTGGGAACCGCTGTGTATCTATATGGACTCGTTTTATAGTTCGTCGTCGTTTTCGTCCGCAATCTCCAGGGACAAAAACGTGGCAGCTGCAATGGGGTTTTCCCATAGTGAGAGGGGGGTGAGATTAGTGGGTGCAGCTGGGCATTGAAATAAATGGGATACATCGTGTGGCGTGCCAGCGCAATTAGGGCATACGTTTAGTATATTTGGGTCTATGCGAGATAGATACGAATTGAGGCGTGAGCAGAAGCCTGACCGAAGTTGGGCTAAAGTCACTCTGGTGGCTCTCGGGAGCCTAATCTCCTCAGGCGAAATAGGTGGTGGGAGCGCTGAAAGAACTCTATTCGTACCTAAAGTTGCAATAGACCTACTCACTTCCTCAGTGTGAATCATTGCAATGGCAGCCCGGTATGAATCTTCATCGAAAGGATCCCTTTTGTAACCCTGGACTTCTCTCTCAAGGTCACGAGGGCCACGTTTGATGTTACGTGGAGGATGAATTTTGTCCATGAGGTTACGATTAGGATGATCCTCTCGATAACAACCTACTAAATATTGTTTTGTAAGTAGTCGATTGTGGTCACGTATTGGCATCAAATGTGTCTCCTGATGTAGGTGGTCCTGGGCAGACATCAGAAGGCATCCTGTAGCTGTGCGTAGAGCAGCATTTTGGCAGACTTGGATTTTGTTCCAGCTTGTGTTACAGAGACCTTGCGACCAAACTGGCGCCGCAAAATCAGCCGCTGCTCGACCCACCGCTTTGTAAGTGGCTAGCATTGTCTCTTTATCTTTGCCCCAGGTGCTACCAGCCAGTGCTTTAAGAATTTTGTTCCTACTGCGCATCTTTTCACATACCGCTTCCGCGTGATGAGCTGCAGTCATCATTTTCTCAAAGTGAAGCCCGAGAATTTTTGGATTTGCAACAGCAGGAACTGGTTTGTTGCCAATACGTACCCCAACCGGCCACTTACAATCACCTGACCAGGTGGTAAGGAAGGTCGCAGACGATTTGGACGCTGAGATGGTTAGGTTTCTGCTATGGAAAAAGGCTTCTAGTCGCGCTAAATATCTATTGATATCTTCACGCATGACATCCCTATCCGCTCCCGTGGCGAGTACAGTGCAGTCATCGGCATAAGAAATAACTTCTATGCCTTCCGGAGGTGTTGGGAGACCGGCCATGTAGATGTTAAACAAGGTGGGAGAGAGAACCCCACCCTGAGGAACACCTAATTTGATCTTTCTAAGTTTGGAACGACTGCCTCGAAACTCGGTGAAGGATTGCCTACCAGCTAGATAGTTGGTAATCCATCTTATCTCTTGAGTCGGAACATGCATATTGAGGAGGTTTGTCAGAAGCATGGAGTGATTAACCTTTTCAAACGCATTTGATAGGTCAATCGCCACCATGATGGTTCTATGGCAAGGTGTACTGTGGTTTAGTCCGTCTCTTACACGTGTAGTGATCGCTTCCAGAGCGGTGGTTGTACTATGCATGCGTCTGAATCCGTGCTGATGGGGATCTAGCTTTGCATGTGAAACGAGTGTGGGGTGGATGAGGGCTTCCAGCGTCTTTGCTACAGGTGACAAGATCGTAATCGGTCTGTAGGAAGTTCCTAGTTTGGCACTTTTCCCTGGTTTAAGGCATGGGACTATACGACCTTGTTTCCAGATGTCGGGGATGGCGAGCGTAGACATTGACAAGTTAAATACTGCCGTGAGATACTCAATGACAGGAAGATCAAGATGTTTGAGCATGGCCATTGAAATGCCATCTGGTCCAAGGGCCTTAGAATTTTTTGCATTCTCAATGACTGTTTTAACCTGGTCCGGAGTATAAATTGGTACGGAGTCAACAATTCGGCTGCGAATCCGTCTTCTAATTTTGCGCTTGAGGCCATCGGACTTGGGATGTTCAATAAATTGTTTATTGAACTGGCTTGCACACTGAAGAGGATTGCTTGTTTCTTTTTTGCCGAAGGTTATGGCTATATTGCCCTTATCTTTTGTGGGGTTCGAAAGGGCACGGACAGTGGACCATAACTTACTGGCACCTTCATTAAGGTTACAGTCATTGAGGTGCTCGTTCCATTTGGCCTTCTTGTAGTCTTTAACTTGTCGCTGTATTTGAATATTAAGCTCCCGAATTCTGGGGTCACCAGGGTTAGCGCGCCTAATGTTGTCACGTTCATCAGCTAACCTTGCGGCACTTGTTGGAAAGTTTGGACAAACCTTTGGAATGCGCCCTGCAGGGATGAACCGTGCCGCAGCTTTGGCAATGACGCTCCTAATGTTCCGTTCGGCCTTGTGTATATTGGTGGGAGGGGGAAGCGCGAAGAACTTCGATGACGTGAATGTTTTGAAACCTTCCCAATCAGCTTTTTTGTGATTGACAAAAGTTCGCTTCTCTGACTTGGTCAGGTCAGCTGGTTTGTCAATTCTGACTATGATTGGGAGGTGATCAGAGGGAAGACCAGTAAGTGTTTCCCAGGAGGTCTCACTGATTAGGCTAGCGCTGACAATTGTAATGTCTGGTGAGCTAATACAATTGTTTGCATCACGGGTTGGAAAGTTTTCATTGAGGGTACAGAAACCTGATGCGTCCAGAGACTCGGCGATAGCTTGACCCCTGGCATCGTTGTGAAGCGCGGAATGCCAGAGTTCATGATGGGCATTGAAGTCACCAAGAATGATCCTGTGCTCTCCGTTAAGAAGAGGACCAATATCGAAATGGTAGTTTGTACAGCTAGAATGTGGTGGTATGTAGATATTAAAAATTTCAATATTGGTGCTCCCTGATGAAACTGAGATGGCTTGCAATTCCGCCGTACCGTCTGAAACTACATCTAATACACGGTAATGTACGGACCTGTGTATTAGGAAGGCAAGTCCACCTCCAGGGTGAGAATCATTCGTGGCGCCTTCTCTGTCCTTGCGTATGATGATATATTCACCTTCAGCGTTGAATGGTGAATTCGCGTGAAGTTTCGTCTCTTGGATGGCTGCAATCAGAATTCTGTACTTTCTCAAGAAGCTTGTGATTTCAGGAAATTTCCCTAGGATGCCATTACAGTTGAACTGCAATATGGACACCGGTGTAAAAATTGCTGGCGGAGGGGCGGGAGTTAAGCTGTGTCTTACGTTCAAGGCAACATTATTGGGGGGAGTAGGGGGCGTTGGTGGAGGGGAGGGGCCTGGTATTACCCGAGGCTGCCCAGTATTCCTACAGCCTGGAGCAACAAATGTACCTTCTATGTAATGACCCATCCTTCTCAGACCAGAGCATCTGAAATGCACCCACTCCGAACAGCAACTACACTGAAGTGACCTGGCATTAGAACCGATACGTCGGTTGCAGACACTACACATCCATACCAAGACAGGGCCTGGATTTGCTTCAATGCCGGCGCGTAAGAGAAGAATTGAGAGCAGCCGTCCCGAGATGTGATGCTCCCAATATGACGAAAAAACATATATAACGAGTCCATACATATACACAGACATACACAACCTTCCTGCACCGAGACCTTCGAGGCTCTTGCCAGGGAGGCGTTTTGGCAACTCTTGGCCGTTTGTTGTAGCAAACGGGTGTGGTCCGCCCCGGAGAGGCGTTTTGGCAACTCTTGGCCGTTTGTTGTAGCAAACGGGTGTGGTCCGCCCGGAGAGGCGTATTGTAACTGCAAGATAATGCAAATATACAATGGTTGCCAGTAGGACCACACTCATGGAGATTCGATCATGTCGTTCGTTGCCGTAGTGGTGCTAATACAAAGGACCTCCAGATGAGGGTCTTTTGGATTAGTTGTGGAAACTTTACTCTGATTTTCAATGATTAAGGTCAATCCACACTTTTCAGTCATCAGCCACATTCACAGTCATCTTCCAGATGATGTTAGAATGCCAGTGAATCAATTAACTGACAATGTCTCAACTTGTATGGTAATTTATTGTGAATGTGACTGATGACTGAAAAATATGTGGATCACCTTTAAGGATTCACCGTCAACATACATATTTAAGTTTACAGTTTTTCCAAACGACAAAAGCCCAATTTTGCCCACGGCCCCCGGATCTACATACATAGATGATTGTTTTCCAACCAGTAGGTCGAAACCTTCTCTTGGCTCGCGGTCGACTTGATTCTCCAAGATTGTCATATAGCCTAAACAATATAGTGACCGCTTTTCGCGGATCGTTGCTAGGCCTATTTGAAAATTCCTTGGTAAAACCTGATCCGAAACAATTCAAAGTCATTCCTTAATGTACAGGTGAATATTAGAAATATTTTATGCTTGCTGGCTGACTCGATAAAATGTGTTTATGGGAGTCAGTGTTCAACGGCATCTGGGAAATACATACACAATTCGGTCGAATTTACGCTTAGGGGGTCGCAGAACCAACAAGTTTTGTAACCAAGGATCTACTCGAAGACGATTTGCGACAAGACGGGGTGCCTGCTATCCGGGCTGGTCAAATGTGACAATGCAGGTTACTTGATTAGAAAACATATTGCTCACTAAACACCTTGTACTACCTCGCTACTGAACTAGTTATCGTGCTCTTTACCAGCCATATTATTTAATTAAAATATAGGATAATAATTTCGATCACATACCTTCAAGTTGGATGTAACGTTTTTTATAAATGTTTATAGTCGAGTGCATTTCCCCCTGAAAATGCATACAGACATGCTTTATTTGGATCATGTTGTTTATAACACTGAAGTTGCCATTAGAAATGACTGAGTAGCTTTAGACATTTTATTGTTGCGCTTTTGCTGAAATTGTCTCATGATCCGCCTCTAAAATAGGGTTCCTTGCCTTCATATGTTGCTAAAGATTTTATGTTTATCTTTTATTTCAGTTTTCGCATTTTATTTTTCGCACTTCTTTCCGTATTCTTCCGTTCGTATACAAAACACTCAAAATATCTATGTACACAAACAATGAACGATTCTTATCCATTATTTAAAATAAAGAAAAAAAGTTACCAAACATCCTTGGAAAGACACGAGCACGACACATACACGGAACGATTTACAACCTCGCTATGGAGACTTATGCTCTTCAAATAATATTGCATCGACTTTAAACGGTAACGCCAAAGGTGATGCAGTACATTTGAATATGAATTTGAAATTAACCGGCTCTTTCGTTTCTTCCGTGATAGAGAGTTGTCGATTCGGCAAGACGGATCATGTTAAGCCATTAAGCTACGACGAAAACACTTCGCACATTTCGTCGGCTGAAAGGACCGAAAGGAATATTTTGTTGCAAATACAAAAGGCGAAAGCACGATGTCAACCTGAAAAATTGTCCAAGTTGAAAGCGAAATGTGAAACACTCATTCGTGGCTGTATATTAGGCCTTTTACTGGAAATGTCCGACCAATCATTCACTGAAATGGAAGGTAGGTTTACAAATCAGTTAAATTATAAAAAATTAAAAAAAAAAACTATTTATAACGTCCATATTTACAGATGAGTTGAATAGATCAGTGTGCTGGTACCTGACCTGCGATCGATACTGGGAGGACAACAGTACGAACTCACAACTATTTCCATGGGGACTTATATTGGTCTTCACTTTTATTCTATCTTTGGGTGTTTGCTTTTGCTACTACATCATTTGGATTTTATTTGAGTAAGCAACAATTTATATTAGCTGCGCGTTTCTTTGGCTGCTGAAAAAAAAATCTTCTGTCGGATAATCTTATACAGTATCGACGTCTTGTTATCCTGCCCTTTTCTAGAGCCGAAGAAACGTATCTATTGTATTCAAACTAACTTGTAAACATATTTCACATTTCGATTTCAGTTCGGAAGAATCGACTGGATCTTTTTATAATATCGCTTCGCGTTCAGCAATTCTTATGACAGACAAAGCGACAGCTGCCGGAAAAAAGACCGTTTTGGGTAGAAATATTGACGAACAAGCCGGGAGTACACAAAGCTTTGGAGAGGGCTTTACAAATCAAGAAACACCCGAATTCAATCATAGCGAACATTACATCTATGTCACGTATCCGCCTGATTTGAAACGAAGACTTTTGGAAAGAACTGATTAATTTTTATTTGGTTATTATGTCAATCACAAAAATAAACGAAATTCTAGTATACGTTTGCGAAGTATTTTGTGCTAACTTAATTTCGATTGAATTTTTCTTCTTCTTCTTCTCAGTACCGTGGGGCCATGGTGCGTTAACTCAGCCGTTTATAGGCATTTTCGAGTCTAGGTTACATTGCATATCAGTTCGGAGTGTATATAATGTTGCAAGCACTATATATTTCCTATCCGCACATGTACGGAAATTTTGGACCACGCCGAGATTCGATCTATGGACCTCTATATTACTAGCATCGTATAGTGCGACTCACTCAAACAACTGAGTCACACAGCGTGTGATTGAATGTTTCAGTTATTGTAAAAACCGAACATTCGTTCTCCTTCACTCCAATGATTTTGTCATCCGTGAAATATGTAGTTGCGGTCGGTTATGACTATTACGATTAGTGGGAACTCATTCTTTTCATTAAAAATTGTTGAATGATGACTCTCATATGATCTTTATCATTCGGACAACGTTGCATTCTAAAAAATTGAGAACTATAATCAACGAAGGTTTTGGCTTGGAATCAACTCAACGCCGCGTTTTTTATTTAAACTACTATTCTTATAGTGTTTGATAAGTTTAAACTGCATTTGACTTGGAATATTTGAAAGAATATAATACGATTATAATAAAACTTTATACATTTTATTTTTCCTCTTTAACATATGGTTCATAATATCTATACGTCTTAACCTAATTTATGGGCATTCGTAGCGATCATGTAAGGCAAAAAATAACAAATCTACAGTATTATAAGCATGCGTTTGAATATTTTCTACATTAGAAGCGCGAGACAGACAATATCATCCACCATTATGATGACTGGATTGCAACTTTTCAATAGATACCGACAATTGTTCAAGACGTTGCACCAAATGTGTCATTGCTTCTTGTGCCTTAGTAGTCGTAGTTGAAGATTGATCCGCTTTACAGTCGTGCGATAGATCCTCGTCGGCTGACGCAAGTTCAAAATGTAATTTGGCAAGATTCTCTTGTTGCTCGCGAATTTTCGTCATTTGATCCATAGTACAACTTGATCCTAAAATGGAATTGAGATAGGTTTAGAATAAAATACTTACGAAATTGTTTGCAAATGTTTGCTAGCAGTTACCGAATGCTTTCAATTTGCCGGAATGGAAATCGTCAAGTAAGCTGAGTAGGGCACGTTCCATGTGTTTAACATCCGGTATTTCTGATACAAAAGAATGATGTTTAATTGGTCGATCGTCAAAATTTTCATTTGACAAAATACTACTGGATTCATTGCGATCTACGACAACAAAATTATGAAAGGGGAAAAACAAGAAAACTGAATATAAAAAAAACTTAAAGACTTTAACTTAAATTAAAAATAGGAAAATCAATTATTTTGAATATCTGTACGGTCTAAAAAATCAATCCAGGTGATACACAATATAAAAACTGAATGAATGGATTCAACATGTTTACAGTGAATAATTATTTTCTTTGTAGCAAGATGGTCGGAGTCGCTACATACTGATTTGGAGCATCACAGATATAACCAGAGTAGCATGGTGCTTTTGGTGCCGACGACGTGCCATTCATTGAAACTAAGTGAATGAATAAAAGAGGAACAAGGCCTTAGACCCTAAACTAAATAATTTAGATATAGACCCTCGATTGGTGATTTTTTGATTGCGAGATAAATCGGAAGATGTATGGGACCATCGGATTAAATTTTTTGATATGACGTGTTGAACGTATTGCCATGCACTTTTCTTTACAAGCTGTCATGACAATCATATGTTCTCAGTTGCTGATTTTTTAACATAATCCTGTGGTCGTTCTTCATGTTGTGGTTGTGACGGTCATTCTCCATCAAAAGTAGCAATGGATGTCCATCTTCCATCGCCAAAAATGGTATAATTTACGCTATTTTGTGTTGTGTCTTGTGGACTGTGAGAATGTCAATATCAGATTGCCCGATAAATTGCCTAGTATGTGTGCTGTACGGGCGGCAGACCAATAAATCACCAGGTATGTGGCGCCCTTTAGGAATTATACAAAGAAACTGCATCACCTAACAATTAAAAAATTAGGCTAATTCAATTTTTGGGAATTTTTTTAACATTAAATTATAAAACAATTATCTATCAAGTAAAACCAATTTTATAACTTATTTACTACTATATTACAATATTTTGTTTGCTTTTAATTATTCACTACAAGACTCAACGAGACTGCGAAATGTTTTCTGTTACCTATTTGCTCTGATCAATATTTTTTCTAAACCCTAAGATGGCTGCAAGCATGGTGTACCCATTTGAATTTTACAATAACGCCCGGTTATAAATTATATGCGTATGCCCTTTCTAGCATAGCAAAGCCTTTACCTGAATATCGGTGTGTCTAGCCAGAAAATAGTGACACTATGGAACTTTAGTCGGTTGCTAAATAATGATGATATTTTCTGGGGTCCACTTTGGTTAGGTAAATTGCGAAATAGAAACTGTTTTTTTTTCTCCTTTTAGTACTGCGCAGCGTAACATAATAATACTCTGCATTGGGAACATTCATCCTGCGTCTACCTCGCAATTCGTCATTAGGAGTGCCTGAGCCTAATGGCCATAGCCTCCCTCCCTTGTGGGACGACGAAATTTATCCGACTAATAGCCGGAAGGGTGTTCTCCGCCGGAACACCTCCCTTTGGAACCCCATCTTGGGATGCGACTCTAGCTGGCCGACTTGTCTAACAACCACAAACCCCCTCGAGACCAACGCCTAGATGGGTGAGGACCATCGTCCCCTGGGCACGCCCATCCCCGAGGTACACTATTCGCTAAAGATTTCTCAATAGCACGTGTGATCCTCCTTTGGCCCCCTTTCGGTTAGACCTAACGAATTTGGCTCGCCAATCTGCATTGGGAACATTCATCCTGAGTCTACCTCGCATTCGTCATTAGAAGTACCTGAGCCTAATGGCCATAACCTCCCTCCCTTGCGGGACGACGAGATTTATCCGACTAATAGCCGGAAGGGTGTTCTCCACCGGGATGCTTAGCGGTATGAAAACAAAAAATTTAGTATCGAATACAAAACTTTTAGTAAATTTAAGATTTCTAAGTTTCAAAATTTTATAAGATGTAGGCATTATTGCATATAAATTAAATAATGATATAACCTCATTATTTTACCGTTATCATTTATTACCAAGTTATAAAAAGTAGACTTTTATACAGAATTTTAAATATGTAGTGGAATTCTTTTAGAATTTCCGATAGAAAAAAATAATCAAAGGCCATTTTTTTGTTTTATAATCTTTTGGGTGCTAAATATTAAGCTAGGTTAACTTCTTCTTCTTCCTTGCCTCGTTCTTTATACCGCTCCATGGTTTCGCGTTGCTCGATCTGCAGTGTAGGCAACAAGCTAGGTTAACAATTAAATAAAAATATCGTCCACACGGAACGGGCATGTGCGGTATCAGATGAAAGAAGACGTCGAGGACATTCGATATCCGTTTATTTTTCACACCCCTCCCCCTTCAAAAACTACACCTAAATGCGTTTTCGCATATAACCAGGTATCTTACGCGTATAAAAGGTTAATTTCAAAGTCTCTCATAATAACCATGTTTGTGTTTGCAAAGCATTAAAACGCATTTCTTAACTTTTTAGAATGTAAAGTAACATATTGCGTTTTGAAAAAATATTGAGTGAAAATATCCCAAAAGGTAAAAGCACAATGTCCTATTTAACTTTTTTCCAGTAGATAAAAATGAATATCAAAGACGACGTCCAATTGATTTTATTCGCGATATCTGCTTCCATCTCAGTGATTGAAACGGGCTTAAATGGCATTTGAAGTATAGAATACAGTAATTTCTGTATGCACGATCTACGCCATCCTGCGTTTATCAACGTGCCTATGAGTCACATGTGCCCACAGAATTCCACACCGTTTACGTCTATGATTTTCGGATGCCAGATGGTGGCTATGTCGGTAGAAAATGGTCACACAGTGTTAAAGCCGCCACAGACCGTAAGTCCTTTGGCTTGTCTAATTAGACAGTACCTACACATAACATAATGCTACAAAAAAGCGGATTGTAAAATGTTTTGCCTTTCCGTTCAGTAGAATTTGAAAACAATAATAAATTTAGTTGTTAATTTAATTGAAAATTTTATTCGATTTCCTCGGATTTTTCCTTAATAATAAAAGAAATGCTAAAAGGCACTGTTCCTTATAGAATAATCGGCAACACTCGTCGCAAGTTTGTTATTCAGAAGATGATAAGAAATATTCTTATCGTAGAATAATAAACTAACAATGCGACTAGGAAGTGGTATGGCTGACAACCGTATCACACTCCGAATTCAGTTGTCTTTGTAACGTTGATGACTACACACGGTAGTCATCAACGCACCATGCTCCACTAGGAGTTACGGTAATCAAGAGAGAGAGATAAGTTTACATGCCATCAAAAATGTTTAATTTTTTTACTAAAAACTTTGAACATTGGTTCATTAAAAAATGCCAGTTACGTTTTGTTGATAATCCCGAGTAGTTTTGAGTAAGGAACTCCATAGAAAAAATACACTTACTCAGTTAATTTTCACACGTGCCACTACCCTGCGAGGGATAGAGTTTAGGGGAAACCTGCAAATGTTTCTTATTGTGGTATTCAGATTTTGCAGATTAATCATTGTCACATTGTCTGTGACGAAATCCGCCAAATCTAAAAAACAAGCCGACGAGAGTGAGACAAAAATGTAGAACAGTTGTCAGTTGTTTGAGCAAAGTTACCCGCGATCTTTTTTTCTTCTTTTGAGTTAAGGTAACCGCGATGGTGAAAAAACGCGCTTTTTGTCATAAGTGCGTTTCGACTACGTGGATCATTTCCATATTTACTGGAAATCCCATACAAAACGACAATCTGGAAAATTGATTCAGGCTATGATATGAAACTTCTGCCAATGCCATCCCCAAGATGGCTCCGCAAACAATTTCCTTAAAATATCCCGTATGTCACTTTGTTTTTCAGTTTATATGGTTTTTAATCTTTATTAAAGAGTCAATCATTTTAAAATTTCCTGAAAGATTTTCCTGTAAATTGCATCTCGCAGGTCACATAATATCAAATGCAATTTGTAATTCAGAATATCGTTGGGGACAGATGACACAATAGTCAGCTGTTACCGAAAGAGGAAATTTTGATCCGTTTGCGTTTTACTTGGATAATGATCCCGTCCGTTCAAGAAAGAAACGACTATAATTAAATAATTATTAACTCACAATACCAAAAACACTTTCATCATTAAAAAGGCTATTGATTCGAGTCACCATCAGACAGAATTGTAATTGTATACTTTTCTTTTATAAAATATAATTCATACATATTTTTCTGAGAATATAATGCCCTGGTGGTAAAGTTCTTTTCACAGTGGGGATGAGGAAGATCCTGACTTATGTCAGTCAGCTGTAAAATCAGACATACCCGGTTATATTTGCTGTATCGACAATAGGCTATTGATGTAAATATCATAGAAATAGGAATCTCAAACTCTCAAAAGGGTACATAATACGGCACGATTTCAGTATCTTCGGCGCCATATTTTGATGATGCCATTTCATTAAAATTGTCCTGAAACGTCCGAATCTGCAATCCTTTCTCGCGAAATCGGAACGGTTCTCCAGATATTTAATGTCAAAGTTTGACTTTTATATGAGGTAGTTCAGTTTTAAATGAGAAATTGGGGGTATTTTTTACTACATATTGATATGAATCGATAGCATTGCACCGAAAATAACATTTTAAATTTCATTTGCCTCCCTGTCTAGCAAATTTAACAATTCTTGCTGGCAAATATAATTCGGCTTTTCATATTATTCAGATCTTTGCCAAATTGGTAAAACTTACTATTGTAGTGGGACTAATTAAAATTAAAACGTCAATTTGGTGGCATCTAACACTTTCCCCAATGTGTAAAGCGGAAATATCCCCCTTTTCTTATCAAATTATTTAACTGGCTTCATAGAAAAGTCAAACTCTGACATTGAATATCAGGAGAACTGTTACTATTTCGCGAAAAAGGATTGCAGATTCAGTCGTCAGTCAATTTGGCGCCGCAGATACTGAAATCCCCCCATAATACGAATAAAATATTCTTGACTGGAACTAGAATATAGCGATGCGGTACCCCTAAATACATAAAAATACTCAAAACCATTTCAATGACTTCTTCTAATCCGTCGCTATCGTTCGAATCCCATCTTGCCCATCCACAACCAAATTTCTAAAAATTTCCTTTTCGGGAGAGAAGATCCTCTCCGAAGAATTTAAAAATGTACTATTAGTATTCCGGGGCACTTGTCTCACCAAGTCATATCCATTTCATATCCATATTGCTCATATTAGACTTATTTAGCAAAAAAGGACCTTTTGTCCTTACGGACATTCCCTGGGATTAGTAAGCACTTTTACATATAAAGTGTCCTGCTGATAAATAACAACGTATTTTTTTTTATTAAAAGTAGTACACGAAGAGCATCAAGGCAAGCAATTGAAAGGAATTGCATCGTTATCTTTACATGATTGATTGATGATTTAAGGCCTGAATAGACCTCGGGCGGAATGAAAATGAAATTTTTGTCCGCTGCGATTTTCTCAATGAAAATGCATGCTTACTGTCGTGGAACATGTCGATAATGATGGGGAATTCCATAAGCTACAATCCGAATATGGTTCCAAAATTTTTCTCGGCCATTTTATGTATTATTTTTCGATTCCCCGGTCATTTCACTGTGGAAAATATCTAATGACGGGGGAATCGAAAAATAATACATAGAATGGCCGAGAAAAATTTTGGAACCATATTCGGATTGTAGCTTATGGAATTCCCCATCATTATCGACATGTTCCACGACAGTAAGCATGCATTTTCATTGAGAAAATCGCAGCGGACAAAAATTTCATTTTCATTCCGCCCGAGGTCTATTCAGGCCTTTACTGTTATTCCGCAGTTACTGGTCAATTTCTGAATAATTTTTGTGGTCACCAATGGATACTGTATATCAACAATCTCAAAATATATCAAAGAAAGTGCTGAAGTTATGCTCGAACTTGTCAAAAAATTAATTTACATTTCGGTTTACTGTTATATTATTCTAATTAGATTTTCGGTAACAGTATCCACGTCAGGATCATCGAAAGTATATGGATACCAAGTTTCATAAAAATCAGATCACGACAAATGAATTAAACACAACGCACCGACTTGATTTCTTTATCGGCCGTTTTCTCGCTTGTTTGTTTTTACCACATAGCCCCCTTTTAACTTTCCCGGTCACATATACTTTTATAGTCGGAGGTACCTCCTTCTGTGCGTTGCAAACTTCATGACAAAGTTAATATACCCTTTCACATAGTGACGGGTATAAAAATGCTTTATTTTCTGTGCTTGTGTAAAACTGTCCTACGACTTCCAGGATAACTAGCGACCAGCAAAATTTGTGCCGCTAATACAGCAACCAGCAAAATCTCTCCATAAATAAAATAATGCTAAATAATACAACCAAGGAAAAACGGAAACATACCAAACATATCCATGCGATTGCTAAAAAAAGGGGGAAAACTATTGATATCATCAAAGTCCTTACCTTTCAGAAATTTCCTAGGTCTTGGCTGAAAGTCCGTCCGCGAGTCATCGTGATGTTTTTGACGTCGCTCGTTTACGTAGGAAATACGCGAAGCAGGAGGCGCCTTGCCCGAATTAGTTTGTTCGATGGAAGTGGAATTTTGGCTACGTGTTGTCTCATCGCTCGATATACTTTTCACCTACAATGTCGACAAAATGTTAATAATTTATGAACAAGTCTTACGCGTACTCCAATTAGCTAGTGGGCTGTTTATAATTACGGAACACTTTTACCTTTTTTGTTGTGACTGGAGTTTGACCAGAGATTGGTACGACTTGAGACAATTCCGGCTCAATGTCGTTATTCGACACTAATTGCTGTCGTTCTACAATCTCGTCGTTGGCTTCCATTTTGTTTGATTACCTTTTTATTAATTCGGAGCTGATGATTATGCGACAGAGACGGAAATTACATTATAAAAACAAACAGAACTTCGCTTAATCTATGAAGAAAAGGCAGGTGAAAGTAAAATTGACAGAAATTGGAAGTAAACGTCAACATACATTCCATTGGCGTAGGCAATTTATTTGTTCTGGGGGGTGACAACCGGCGCGAAAAATTTAAATTTTCGGTTGGTCATATCCGCGGAAAAAATGTGATCCACACTTCGTTTGATGCACCGAAGTTCTCTAGGTCTAGACAAAAGTGAAATTATTGGTAAGTTATGTTCTTATATAAAATCTCCTTTCATCGGTACCTTTTTAATTGAATTCCATGAAAAAAGTGAGGTAATCAAATAGATATCGAGTAGAGCTGTGTCGAAAATAAGTTCTTTCGTTCCACCAATCGGAAAAAGTGGAATCGCTCTCACCAGAAGCAGCTTTTCGGCGCTTCGTCTTCGTTCGCAATTGTACTTTCAGGGAAGCACTTCCACTGGAGCAGCTTTGCTACGCGTTCTCTTCGTTCGCAATTGCGGTTCTCGTGAAGCGCTTCTATTGAAGCAGTTTGGCAGCGGTCCTTCATCATTCGCATTTGCCCTTCTTAGGAAGCAGTTTCGTAGAGAAAAACATTGAAAGTTTTCAAGTCTCTATTCGTAATTGCGCTTCCGAGGAAGCACTCCATTATCTTCCCAAAACTTAAATCGAGCATAAAAGTCTCCGCAACTCACTTTCCAACCAGATTCATGGGAAGTGCTCTGCCACTTCATATCTGCTTCAGTAAAAGCGCTTCTAACCCGCTTCTCAGGTAGCGCTTATATACTGGTCTTCGCGAAACTCTTACCTCTGCAGACATGCAATGTTAAAATGGAAATGAATCGAAATGAGAGATTAAAGAGCTCTAGTGCTTCTATTGGAGCGCCCCAGAACGTCTTCTAGAGCGTTTCTTTTCCGATTGGGACCTTTCTGAACTTGGGGTTGTACCTTGTCGTTATTTTCGACACTTTCAGCTCACCGATTAGTTAATACCAATCGTGGTTGTACCGGATACGCTATTCATCTAGTCCGTGAGGTACCAAGCATATTTAGTCGCTAGAGTGCTGCGACACTAGTGTATCCAACAACAAGTTTCGGAGGCATGGAAGAGTCAATGTTTTGCAACCATAGCATAGCTCTGAATTTTAGTGTTCGTGTGCTTTGTGTTCATTATAGAAGACAAAAAAATATTTTTTCTCACAGTTGTACCGTCTCGTACCTTTCGTTGGAGTACTTTTACAAAAAAAAGCTACTCTGATTTATCAATTAAGATGCATTTAGCTTGTTTGGTGAATTGTTTAAGCTTGAAAGCTTTATTTATGCATTAACGCAATTTCGAATAGATCCAAACTTCAGCCTACCATCAATCACATGATCCAAAACAGCATATTTCCATAAAAGAAACAATATAACGCTTTATTTCAATAGCACAAACAAATCAATAGCTAAACAGCTGAAAGAGATCTGATTAAAACTAAAAACCAAAAATATGTATATTAGCCAAGATACAGCTCGGCTGTATCTTAGCCTCGTCTCTTTCGTTTTAGGTTTGTTTAATCGTCAGCATCCTCCGAAGGTGGACTACTGGGTGAATAGATCGGACTAGTCGGACTATAACCCTGCGAGGCGGCCGGCGAATACAGGGGACTAGTCGGTGAATAGTTATGTGTCGGTGTATATGTTGGACTGGTTGGTGAATATTTCGTACTGGTCGGTGAATACGATGTCAAATTGGGCGAGTAACGCGGACTAGTAGCCGAATAGCTGCTTCCGGTTGGACTGTAACGATGTCCAGAACTGGTAGCAGGAGATCGTTGCGGCGAGCTGGGCGAATAAACCGGCGAAGTCGGAGAGTACTTTGGTGAAGTCGGTGAATATTGAGGCGAACCGGGTGTATACTGTGGCGAGTTATCAAACGACGGACTCGGTGGTGAATAACTGGGACTGGTTGGAGAATATTTCGGGGATGTTGGTGAATATGATGGCGACGTTGGCGAATAATGTGGCGAAGCAGAATAGTTGGGACTTGTTGGTGAGTAGGACGGCGTCGCTGGTGTATAGTTGGGTGACGACGGCGAATATGATGGTGAAGTTGGCGAATAGCATGGACTTGTGGGTGAATATGACGGACTCGACGGAGAATATGATGGCGAAGTGGGAGAGTAAACTGGCGAATTGGGTGAATAGTTTGGACTACTCGGCGAATAGGCACTTGATGGCGAATACGAGCCCGAATAGCCTGGACTAGAGGCTGGATAATTTGCTGTTGGAACGTAGGCTGGAGAATTGGGTGAATAGCTGGAGTTGGATGGAGAATAGTGTGGCGATGTTGATTGAACATTTGGGCCGGGTGAATATCCTGGACTGGTAGCTGCATAGTATGGGCTAGTCGGCGAATAGTTGGGACTAGCCGGTGAATAGTTGGGTGATACCGCACCAGGTGATGAAGGTGCATAAGTTGGACTGTTCGGTGAATAGGATGGTGATGCTGACGGAGAAGGGGGACAAAAGGGCGACATCGATGGACCCGGAGAGCCCGGCGAGCCCGGTATGGGTGACCAATGTGGCGACATGCCAGAAGCGTCAGAAGCTGCCGATGGTGAAAAGCTTGCACCGCCTGGAGTCATTCCCACTAGAAAAATTGACAAATTAATAATACTCAAAGTGATGGTTAAGATGGATACTAACTTGGACCTGATGGTGAAAAGTATCGCGGTGTTCCCTCTTGCCACGGTGTCATGCCCGGACTCATGGTTGGCGTTGCTCCCGACCCGAAGAACATAACGGAGCCGCCCATCATCGTCGATCCCAATGAATGGGATATTTCGATTCCTTGCTTGCACTTGTCAGCATCAAGTAATAAATCAAAGCACCCTAATCCATGAAAAATAACAATTTAAACACTAATATTATGAAAGAAATTATTTCCGACTTACCAGTTCCCATTTTCGGCAATTGGCCCATAATAATATTCTCTGACACACCTCTCATAGGATCGGTCTCGGCATGTGCGGCGGCATCCATCAGCACGTCCACAGTTTCCTCGAAGGAGCATCTCATAAGAGCACCAGTATCCTGCCGATTAATACCATGACGAGTAATGGCCATCAAGTGTCCTTTTGCAGTCATGACGTCACACAATAACGCCAAATGCCGATAGTTAACGTAAAGGCCGTAAAACTGCAAGACAGCATTCATTTCTTTCTCTACCGACTTTCGGACGGCCTCGATTCCAAGCACTTGGAATATCTCGCAAATATCGTTACTGTACGTACGCACAGGATCCACGTCTCGTTCGCTCAACACCTTCATCATAGACGTGCCGTCAGTTTCCAGCAGCCACTCACCGATGGCTTTGAACTCGCCTGACTCCGTGATAACGATTCGCTTCTTGCTATCGGTTTGTGGCAAATGCATGTACACTTTGCCGATGGTTTCGATTCCCTGTAACGTCATATCCGAAAGCATGTTGGCCTCAATACATCGCAAAAACATGTCATCCTCCATCTTGTCGACATTCTCATCATCGTTATCCTGGAACTTGTTATCTTCGTTGTTCATGATACGAATTCGAAGAACCAGCTTCTCCGCATTATCATCGTTGAAAATGCAGTTCAAATCATCGCCGAAACCGGCGTTAATTTTCTCAGCAATCTGTTCCATGGTCAATTTCTTATCGGTCATACGCTTACGATCCAGCTCGATACGCAATAGCCACGGCGAGATTCGAGTCGGATCGAAGTCAGGCATTTCGTAGTAAACGTTCACAAACTCCTGATCCTCGGAAATGACAGTCCTTTGTGGATCGGGATCGTAGTAGATAGCAGTGTTGGCTGTAACCTTACGTAGAGTCGTGTGTTCCAAGCGGCACAGAATATTTTTCGCTTTTTCAGCATCTCTGGCAGCAGCACCTGTCAGGAAGACCGTCAAAGACGGAGCCTTTGGTTTTTTCGAAATATTGATAATTTCCTTTAGACGCGGTACGCCAAGTGTTACGTTCTTGGATGACACACCGGCGAAATGGAAAGTGTTGAGTGTCATTTGTGTGGCCGGTTCGCCGAGTGACTGAGCAGCCAATGCGCCCACCATTTCACCAGGATTCACTTGGGCCTGCTGGAATCGGGTCTCTATCTCGCCGATTAGCCATTCGAATGCTTCGCTTGACAGTCGAAACTCTTCTGCGACATATTTCGTGCATAGTGTCGAACGAACGAGACATTGAAAGAGCAATGTGGCATTCTCATTTGCCTGTTTCGACAAGCGATCGTTGCCAGCGACAATAACGCATCGCTGTAACAATTCTCTTACACCATGAATTACTTTAAGCGGACTCAAATCGGTTGGCAGTCGTTTATTTATGTGGAAAATTTTCTGCACGTTCCATATCATCCGCTGCAAGTTGCATGGCAGTACAACTTTTGATTCGCCACTGGGGAAGATCTGTCTCAAAGCCTCTCGATCGCGGTTCAGCTGTTCCCATTCCGCTTCAAGCTCTTGAATTGCATAACCCGACTCGGTGAGCTCTTTTACCACTTCTTCGTTTAAGATACGGCGCATGTAGCGCTCGTTGGTCCAATCAAACTTGAAACGTTTCTCGAAAGCTTTGTTGGACAATTTGATTGTGGGCAAATTCTGAAACTCGACCGTTTCACCGCAAAGACCATCTTCGCCGTAACGCAACTGAATCAATTGACCTACCGAGTTACGAATTGTTCCGTCGTAGTTGACCATAACCGACTCCATAGCCTTTATGAGACGACGTTGGATGTAGCCGGTTTCGGCTGTTTTTACAGCTGTATCGATGAGACCCTCACGGCCGCCCATAGCGTGAAAATAAAACTCCGACGGAGTCAGACCGGCCAGATATGAATTTTCCACGAATCCACGGGATTCGGGGCCGTAATCGTCCTTAATGAAATGTGGCAATGTTCTCTTACGAAAACCGTACGGAATACGTTTTCCTTCAACGTTCTGTTGTCCCACGCATGCAATAACCTGCGAAATGTTGATGTTTGAACCTTTCGAACCCGCGACGACCATAGCCTTTAGATTGTTGTATTCTGTAAGTGACTTTTTCGCCGAACCGCCAGTCTTGTCACGAGCATCGTTCAAAATACGATTTACCTGATTCTCGAAGGTCTGACGCAATGTGTTTCCAGGCGTCGGTTCCAGCTCCATGTTATGAGCTTTTTGAATTACGCTTATGACATCGTCCTTTGCTTTACGAATTGAATTCTGAATTTCATTGTATGTCTGCGGATCGGCAATGGTGTCGCCTATACCAATGCTGTGACCTTCAAGTAGCAGCCAATTGTTGATGACTGTCTGAATGTTGCCGTAGAATCGACCGCAAATCTCGTGGCCCAACTCGAGGAAGATGATGTGAAGCAACGAACCGGCCGAAGCACCGAGCGTCTTTTTGCACAAAATTCCCATAATCAATTCTCCGTGTTCGACCATAACTTTGGTATCGCCAGGTGAAATCCACTTGTACGGACCGTCATCCTCCTCGTCCGGATGTGTTGAATGTGTTCGGATCATATTCACGTTACCGGGAATGATGAGGGTGAAAATTTGCTTGCCCGTCCACAATGGTTTTGGCTTCAATATACATGGTTGTGGCATTTTTCCGTCCCAAGTTGGCAAGAACATTAGCAGATTCATCATTTGCTCTTTTTCAATAAATACATCGCGTTTTGTCATTTTCCGCACAGCCGTCAGTGTGTCCTGTACGATACCCATGACGGGTTTATTGGCTTGCGGTGTGATGATCTGCCGTGGCGTAATATGGATGTTCTCCACTTCGGCTCGCGTCTCCATACTTTGCGGAACGTGCAGGTTCATTTCGTCACCGTCGAAATCAGCGTTGTAGGGTGAAGTGCACGACAAGTTCATACGAAACGTAGACCAGGGCAATACCTTCACTCGATGACCCATCATACTCATCTTGTGAAGAGTCGGTTGACGATTGAATATAACCAGATCACCGTCGCGCAAATGTCGTTCTACTTTGTAGCCACATTGCAAATGCAGATCACTGGGTTTCGGGTGAAAGCGCAGATCAATACGTTCGCCATTGTCACGAACAATATATTTCGCTCCGGGATACTGTGAATTACCACGTCGTACTAGGTCCTGCATATGATCGATGTTGAACGGGGTCACGAGTTCGGGAAACGTTAGATTTTGTGCGATTGAACGTGGTACACCGACCTGATCGATACGCAAATTTGGATCCGGTGTGATGACAGTTCGTGCTGAAAAGTCCACACGCTTGCCCATCAAATTACCGCGAATTCGACCTTCCTTGCCCTTTAGACGAGCCTTGAGAGCTTTCAGTGGTTTTCCGGATTTCTGCATGGCCCGCGGCATGCCCGGCATATCGTTGTCCACCAATGTGGCAACGTGAAACTGCAGCATTTTTATGTTTTCCAGGATAACGTGTGCAGCCGCTCCCGATGCTTCATTCTTCTTCAGCTCATTGTTGGCCTTTATAATGTCAGCGAGTTTATGTGTTATATCATCTTGATTCTTGGCTGAGCCAAACATAACTACGGCTGGACGTACAGCCAAGGGAGCAACTGGTAGAACGGTTATAACCATCCAGTCGGGACGGGCATATGTCGGGTCCATACCGAGTATAAAACATTCTTCGTCTGTGATATGTTTGAAAATTTCCAAAACACGTTCTCCTTGCAAGACTACCTTCTCTTCCTGCGAGTCCTCGTTCACCATTTTCCATTCAGCAATCAAATCAAGGCCAGTCCGCTTGATTGACGGCTGATAGTGACCACAACCACCGTGTCCGGTCTTCTTGTTCGGATCAGTCGGCTGACCATCTTTCGACATGTCCATATCCTCACCACCCTCGCAAATTTTCTTTCCTTTACACAAATCGTAGACATACGCGAGTCGCTTGCGAGGCTGACCCTTTGATTTCATAACAATTTCTTTGATCTTCGGATTACTAGGCGATACCAGCAGTTTGGAGCAGTAGAAGCAAACGCATCGCAGAATTTTCATTGTTTTAGTAATGAAACCGACATGAAACACCGGCTTGGCCAAATCGATATGACCAAAGTGACCAGGACATTCAGTCATATTTCCAGCACACGTCTGGCATCTGGAGTTTCGGTCGATGACTCCTTGTCGCGGATCCATCAGACCGCCCAGCTTGGGGCGACCGCCCTCCATAGTCTCCGGGAATTGGATCCCGCCTTCCGTCACGGACATGCGACGCTAGAACCGTTCAAATTCGCATTATGTAATTGTCCATGAAGCACACCCACGACTGAAACACTGCCATTGCCGAAAATGTTGAAATTTGGATTTTTCAATTTAGTTGGCAATGAAACTGTCGCGGTTGTGCTCTTCTGTTACGCTATTATAAGCAACATCAAAGCGTCAACTACAATCAAATCCGATTTGCTAACAGACACACACAGGCAAGAGCTCAAAAAGCCATTTTCATAACATTGTGAAATTTGCAAGCGAATTGGGGCATTTACTTACAATTTCATCTGGACCCAGGATACCAAACTGCACACGCTTAACTGTGCGCACCGGTGCTTTAGAGTCAGAAGTCATGTTTCTGGAGAGACTAAAAAGGAAAACAAAGATAAACTTAACCAATTTAGTGCACACGACCCCCAATTATTGTCCCCATCAGGGACATGACATTACTCACCGGCTCCGGCACACAAAACAAACGTGGTCGAAGGCGATCTACGCCGGGCGTTGTATAAAGTGTTCCTGATGCACTAACAAGCACTTTTGACAAATTTCAATTGTTTTTACGCAGCAAAAATCACACCTCACTTTTTGAATGTGTCTTGTGTTCTGCTGAATGAAAACTGCATCGCACATATAAATTTATATTGAGGCGAAGTAGAAGGTACTGTATTGTACTGTTGCTGTACTGGGCACGGCTGTTTGACTTGGAGTGCAAGAATAGCAGGAATGCATGTTGCATGAATTTGCGGGATGATGGTTTACAGCGGACAGGGAATCTAATCATATAATTTTAAGCTCAAACCATAGTACATACATAGCTGCTCCTTTGACAATGTATTGCTTTATCTCTGATTAGAGTGCCACAACCAGGCAAGTGGGAGGCTAGACTAGTGTGGAAAATGGTTGTCGGCTGGAAATTTGCTCGGTTGAATCCTTGGAAACTTTTGTTTGCGAATCAAGCTAATAGCATAAACATGGCTCTATTTCTTTGGAGTCCAGTTCAGAAAAGAATAATCTAACTTCCATCCAAATAATACATATTTGTATGGGGTCCGGTTATCCTGTCGTTCTATGCAATCCGAAGAAAGGAAGCTGCAATTAGGTGCAGAATAGGTGTATAGGAATAAAATTATCCAAAACAACATTTTGAAATCCTAGGTCTGCTTCTGGCACAAAAGAATCCAATTGAGAACATCTCAGAAACTCTTATATATGGAATGTAATGTATGAATTTGCCTTTTTCCTCACTATCGATCTGGAACCCCACATTTTTTATATGAAGCTTGTCACAAAACAGCTATCATCTTCCATAAATTACGTGCATTCAAGAAAAGTAGCAGAAAAGTGCTTGCTCCAATTGGATTCTTATTTCCCATTTAGCGTGGAATTGATTCGGTGGCGAGAAATTCCTATACTTTTATAACAAGTGAATTTTGTCCAATGAACGCACTCCTTATTTTCTTTTTTACCTTCCGAAATCTTTTTATAGAAATTGCCAATTGGGACTATGGGACAAATTGATTTCCACTTCTTTTTACTATGGGCAGCACTGGAACATCAGCTGAGAGTGGCGTTCCTTTGGTACTGTTGTACTGCAGAGCTCAGCTGTTTTGGTTTTTGCGTTTCGGATTTGTTGTTGTTGTGGAAATATTTCCCAGCAGTTGAAATTGAAATTTCGGTTTGGGAGCTCAAGAGGTAAATGGTAGTGACTATAGTTGGACTTGGGCCAATAATAGTACCTTTTTGTAATTTTTTCATGCATTTATGTATATAAATTATCATTGATATTGAACGTGCACAATGATTTTTTTAGTGACCTGTGTTTGGCTATTCCCGAAGATTTTATAGGTGCGTGTTGTGCCAATTCGTCGAAATGTGTAGGGTAAGTAATGCTTTCATCAATAAAGCCTAGTACTGACATCGAGAGTGAAATTTTTGTCCGCTGCGATTTTTTTAAATGAAAATGTATTCTTACTCACTGTCGTGAAATATGTGGGGAATGCTGGCTAATTCCATAAGCTACAATCCGGAAACAGTTCCCTAATTTTTCTCGGCCATTTTATGTCCTTTTTTTCGATTTCACGGTTATTTCATCGTGAAATGTCAAATGACCGGGGAATCGAAAAATAATACATAAAATGGCCGAGGAGACTTATGGAACCGGTCTCGGATTGTAGCTTATGGAATTCCCCACCGTTTGTGACATATTCCACGACAGTAGGTATGCATCATAAACTCTGGCATTCCGCGCTTCGCAACGATGCCAGGGGTCAAGCTATCGCCGAATCTCTGGACGCATCAGGTTTCTGTATCCTCAATGAAAACTCTCCAACCCGTGATGCAAACAATTGTATTAGCTCATCAGACATTACATTTGTCAGCGCTAGCCTAATCAGTGAGACCTCCTGGGAAACACTTACTGGTCTTCCCTCTGATCACCTCCCAATCATAGTCAGAATTGACAAACCAGCTGACCTGACCAAGTCAGAGAAGCGAACTTTTGTCAATCACAAAAAAGCTGATTGGGAAGGTTTCAAAACATTCACGTCATCGAAGTTCTTCGCGCCTCCCCCTCCCACCAATATACACAAGGCCGAACGGAACATTAGGAGCGTCATTGCCAAAGCTGCGGCACGGTTCATCCCTGCAGGGCGCATTCCAAAGGTTCATCCAAACTTTCCAACAAGTGCCGCAAGGTTAGCTGATGAACGTGACAACATTAGGCGCGCTAACCCTGGTGACCCCAGAATTCGGGAGCTCAATATCCAAATACAGCGACAAGTTAAAGACTACAAGAAGGCCAAATGGAACGAGCACCTCAATGACTGTAACCTTAATGAAGGTGCCAGTAAGTTATGGTCCACTGTCCGTGCCCTTTCGAACCCCACAAAAGATAAGGGCAATATAGCCATAACCTTCGGCAAAAAAGAAACAAGCAATCCTCTTCAGTGTGCGAGCCAGTTCTTATTGAACATCCCAAGTCCGATGGCCTCAAGCGCAAAATTAGAAGACGGATTCGCAGCCGAATTGTTGACTCCGTACCAATTTATACTCCGGACCAGGTTAAAACAGTCATTGAGAATGCAAAAAATTCTAATGCCCTTGGACCAGATGGCATTTCAATGGCCATGCTTAAACATCTTGATCTTCCTGCCATTGAGTATCTCACGGCAGTCTTTAACTTGTCAATGTCTACGCTCGCCATCCCCGACATCTGGAAACAAGGTCGCATAGTCCCATGCCTTAAACCAGGGAAAAGTGCCAAACTAGGAACTTCCTACAGACCGATTACGATCCTGTCACCTGTAGCAAAGACGCTGGAAGCCCTCATCCACCCCACTCTCGTTTCACACGCAAAGCTAGATCCACATCAGCACGGATTCAGACGCATGCATAGTACAACCACCGCTCTGGACGCGATCACTACACGTGTAAGAGACGGACTAAACCACAGTACACCTTGCCATAGAACCATCATGGTGGCGATTCACCTATCAAATGCGTTTGATAAGGTTAATCACTCCATGCTTCTGGCAAACCTCCTCAATATGCATGTTCCGACTCAAGAGATAAGATGGATTGCCAACTATCTAGCTGGTAGGCAATCCTTCACCGAGTTTCGAGGCAGTCGTTCCAAACTTAGAAAGATCAAATTAGGTGTTCCTCAAGGTGGGGTTCTCTCTCCCACCTTGTTTAACATCTACATGGCCGGTCTCCCAACACCTCCGGAAGGCATTGAAGTTATTTCTTATGCCGATGACTGCACTGTACTCGCCACGGGAGCGGATAGGGATGTCATGCGTGAAGATATCAATAGATATTTAGCGCGACTAGAAGCCTTTTTCCATAGCAGAAACCTAACCATCTCAGCGTCCAAATTGTCTGCGACCTTCCTTACCACCTGGTCAGGTGATTGTAAGTGGCCGGTTGGGGTAGTATTGGCAACAAACCAGTTCCTGCTGTTGCAAATCCAAAAATTCTCGGGCTTCACTTTGAGAAAATGATGACTTCAGCTTATCACGTGGAAGCGGTATGTGAAAAGATGCGCAGTAGGAACAAAATTCTTAAAGCACTGGCTGGTAGCACCTGGGGCAAAGATAAAGAGACAATGCTAGCCACTTACAAAGCGGTGGGTCGAGCAGCGGCTGATTTTGCGGCGCCAGTTTGGTCGCAAGGTCTCTGTAACACAAGCTGGAACAAAATCCAAGTCTGCCAAAATGCTGCTCTACGCACAGCTACAGGATGCCTGCTGATGTCTGCCCAGGACCACCTACATCAGGAGACACATTTGATGCCAAAACGTGACCACAATCGACTACTTACAAAACAATATTTAGTAGGTTGTTATCGAGAGGATTATCCTATCCTATCCCCCTCCACGCAACATCAAACGTGGCCTTCGTGACCTTGAGAGAGAGGTCCAGGGATACAAAAGGGATCCTTTCGATGAAGATTCATACCGGGCTGCCATTGCAATGATTCACACTGAGGAAGTGAGTAGGTCTATTGCGAGTTTAGGTACGAACAGAGTCCTCTCAGCGCTCCCACCACCTATTTCGCCTGAGGAGATTAGGCTCCCGAGAGCCACCAGCCCAACTTCGGTCAGGCTTCTGCTCACGCCTCAATTCGTATCTATCTCGCATAGACCCAAATATACAAAACGTATGCCCGAATTGCGCTGGCACGCCACACGATGTAGCCCATTTGTTTCAATGCCCAGCTACACCCGCTAATCTCACCCCCCTCTCACTATGGGAAAACCCCATTGCAGCTGCCACGTTTTTGTCCCTGGAGATTGCGGACGAAAACGACGACGAACTATAAAACGAGTCCATATAGATACACAGCGGTTCACACCTTTCTGTACCGCTAAAAGAAGAAGAAGAAGGAAGTCTTACGTACATTTTATTGATTATATCTCTATCATCATAGTACATAACTAGCTTAGACAGTATGAATTCATCACCTGATTCTTTGTCATTAGGCTTCGATCGCCTGGTAAACCATAGAGTGACACTATGGGTGTTAGAAAGACATCGAATGAAATTATATATATACGAAACTCGATAAGAATTTAAGGAATAGGCCTCCATTACACAGTCATATTTCTATTATAATATGTACACTGGTCGGCATATGTATTTTGACATCTCATACCCTCCAGCCCCGACACTGGTTTTGTTTAAATAAAGCCAATAACGGTAAGTTTCTGTTATCAAAATTAAAGCACATATCGACAGCCATAAATATGCTTAATATTTTTCCTGTCCTCTTTCAGACTCTCATCCTATAGAAAAGAGAAAAAATGGAGGCGTAATTCTCGTGTGCCATAAGTATTTTGACAACATTTAACTCTTTGATTGCACCCATTTTTTCGCACTGATGCACAAAACATGTTTTTATTAATTTTTGAGTTCCCCATATTAATTTTCACATAAAAAATATCACCAGTGGCTCGAAACATAAACAAAAATCAGAATTTCGAAGATTGGTTTGAGCATCGATTGATGCAAGCCTTAGTCCTGGTTTACACGTTGAAGACGCTTCTATTGAATTTTATTTCATACGGTAAACTGTTTATTACCAAACAAAAAAATGTTTTAAAACAAAATAAAAACAAATTTTGGCGCTCTCTGAAAGAAAGTGAATGTAAACCCCGAGATGAGTGAGCCACGATGAAGAACTCTAAGAAAGAAGTGAAATTAAAACCAGATTGTGCCGCAAAAAAAAAAAACGAATATATTTTCCGACGATTCAATGACGACCAAAAGAAGCGTTGGCCGTGGAAACAGTGATTTGAACATAAGCAGCCTAGGCCATTGTAAGCAAAATATCCCTGCATCATGAGAGAGCCTCCACTGTCTGTGGTATTAATTTTGATAACCAGGTATCCGTTTTTTTTTCACACAAACTGGGCATTTTCTTTAAGTATTCATTTTTTTTTGTAAAAATGTAATAAAATAACGAATATTAGACTAAAAAGCTTTTTCCGAAAGTTGCAGTAGCTTGAACTTTTTCCTTAGTAACAGAGGTTTGCTTTTGGTTTGGTTTTTAAATCTTTCTTTGGTTTCACTTTATCTGCGTATGCATGAAATTTGCCTTTTTTAGTTCTAGACCGAAAGTGGTCGTTATTATCTCTGCCTCCGATGGCAGATTCTTCATATTCATACTATCCTTTGGTTCAATTGGGACATTTTCCATAAATATTTGGAAGATTTTTCGGTAATGATTCGATATACACACCCCATTTCTGTGATGCATGGAATAGTTTTCTATTTATTTTCTTTTATTCAATTCTAGTGTTTAATAATGAACAGTCTACCTTATGAAATTAAATTCAATTGCAGCGTCTCCATCCTTTAAACCAGGGTTGAAGTTTGCCTCTACGAAGGCTTAAACCAAACTTCGAATTTCTGATTTTTTTCTAATGTTTCAAGCCACTGGATACATTTTCTGCTTGGAATTCAAAATATAAACACAAATTATCAATAAAATTATGTTATATCCATTTTTTCCCAGAGAAATTGGTGTACAATCAAAGATTTAAATATTGTCAAAATACTTATGTCGCATCAAAATTTCGCACCAATCTGTTCTCTTCTTTATAGCAAGAGAGTGCGAAAATGGACAGGAAAAATATTGAGCATATTTATTGCTGTTGATATGTACTTTGATTTCCTTATAAGAAATTTACCGTTATTCGCTCTAGTTAAACAAAATCAGTATCTAGGGTCGAGAGTACCAGATGTCAAAATACATATGCCGGCTAGTGTATGTCATATGCCTAAGCATATAGACGTGCAGTAAGCGAAATCAAGTAGGCTTAAGCATATTATAATAGAAATATGACCAAATATGACTGTGTACTGGAGCCCTTAATGATTACATGCATGCAAATTGTGATTAATGTCGGTGTTTGGTTCTCAGACCACATCTACTTTCTACGCATTCCATATATTATTGATGAACACTGAACAGTTTTCTTAACTAATTGTAGGAGAGATGTCACTAATTTCCAAATTCGGGTTTGCGAGAATGCATTTATCATCTTCATCACTCATCAGACTTACAATTGAAGTTCATTCTTCCAAAACTCTTAGACGTGAATTTCTGTGAACTCGTTATGTAACATGCGGAAATATTTTTGTTTTTCATTTTGGACATATCTATGTGAGTAACTGCGTCATTACTAAATTATATAGGAGCTTTCTAAAATCAGAGTAAAGTCATAAAGCATTAACAAAAAATTTACTTCTTATTTACTTACTATTTTGGACAACTCCAGCGATTTGTTTCTCAAGTTCAGATAACAGCTACGAATTTCACCCTAATTTTTCCCTCAAATAATTTTGCAGGTTCTCAGAGTATCTTTATGTTAGACTTTCGATAAACAATATAGTCCAATAATATCGTATTTTCGTCAGGAAAAAAATACAGAAGTTTATTTCTCAATTTTGTTATATGTATTTTGGGGCGCTGATTCCGAATATCAACTTTGCACCCTAAAAAACGTGCCGCAACCTATAAAAAAGGGGGGAAAGGGGGGCATTTTTTCGGTTTTTTGCGAATATTTCCAAAACGGTAAAAGATACAGAAAAATGGTCTGAGAACGGAAAAAACTACATAAAATTATCTTTGCAATGATATATAACACATTAGAGTTTAATTGGATATTTCGGCGTTAGAATAGCACATAAATTAGAATATTTTCATTTTAGACCTTTTTTAAAAGCTCCATAACTTTTCAAAGAATGTTAATTCAGCCGTAAAGTTTTGCATAAGTATTCACAACAAGTTTAAGATAATTTTAACGTAAACATTGAGTCGCTCCGGTCAAGGACCCCCAGTATCCCCCCATTAAAATTTTTCAAAACGGCATATCCATAACTCCCCCCAAAATTGGAGCAGAGTGCTAAATTTTGGTTTGTTGAAATTGGAGCTCATAGTGACCCCACCCACCAAAAATCAGCTCATTCGGATAAAAACTAAGGGTACCTCCCATACAAAGTGACCCATCAGGAATTTGTTCTACGTACGAGTAGGTACTACTCATTTTATAAACTGTAGAACAAAGTTGCCTTGGGTCACTTTGTATGGGAGGTACCGTTAGTTTTCATCCGAATGAGCTGATTTTTGGTAAGTGGGGTGACTATGACCTCCAATCGCAGCAAACCAAAATTTACCACTCTGCTCCAATTTGGGGGGAGTTATGGACATGCCGTTTTGAAAAATTTAAATGGGGGGATAATGGGGGTCCTTGACCGGAGCGACTCAATGTTTACCTTAAAATGATCTTGAACTTATTATGAGTACTTATAAAAAATTTAACGGCTGAACTAACATTCTTTCAAAAGTTATGGAGCTTTTAAAAAAGGTCTAAAATGAAAATATTCTAATTTATGTTCTATTCTAACGCCGAAATATTCAATTAAACTCTAATGTGTTATATATCATTGCAAAGATAATTTTATGTAGTTTCTTTCGTCCTCAGACCATTTTTCTGTATCTCTTACCGTTTTTGAAATAATCGCAGAAAACCGAAAAAATGCCCCCCTTTCCCCCCTTTTTTAAAGGTTGCGGCACTTTTTTTAGGGTGCAAAGTTCATATTCGGAATCAGCGCCCCATAATACATAAAGAAACAGTGAGAAAAAAACTTCTGTATTTTTTTCACGGAATGGTACTAAATCGACACGATATTACTGAACTAATAGGCGAAAAGCACGTATCATCACACGTGTCTAAAATTTCGATGAAAAATTAAAGAATTCAGATAAGAGTACAGTCGTTGGTTCATATTGATTGAACTCATGTTACAGCTTAGCCCAGTCGACAATCTGTAAATCAAAAGAGCCAAAATTTTACCGATTATTACTTCTGAAATAAAAAATAATAATAACCGGTAGTTTGGAGGAGGACAAAAAGAGTTTTGGGTCGCGAATGTTGTACAGGTTGACGCAAAATTAGTCATCCAATTTTGTTATTGAAATAACTTTTTTTACTAAATAAAAAAAAAGAATTTGAGTGATGGAATTCTTGATTTAGACCTTTAGAATTGATTTTGTGATGGAAAAGATGATATTCATCTAATATCGCAATTCCATGACTTCGCGTTCCTGCCAAATATTCTCCTTAAGATCTGCGATTGTCTAAGGCTTGTTGAAATAAGGCTGCAACCGTTTTCTGGGGTTGGGAAAAGTATTCTTCAGCAGTCATACTCTAAATAGGTTGAACTTTTAGCAGCTGAAATTTCATTTAATTTCAATTTCCCTATTCAAACTGAATGTACTGAGTTGTTTGAGGACGGGAAGATCGAGGAAGTTAGGTCAGGTCTACACCCAGGTCTGCACGCACTTCGAATAGAACTTGGTCCATTTTGATACCACAGAGAGAATCATACCATACCAGCCCATTCTAACGATTATATTGCGCACACATCCCGAAGATCATCGGTCTCGTTAAATTACAGCACACTCTCTTCCTCTTTTTCGTCATCACAACTTCTGGGAAAGTCGCTGTGTTGTCCCCAATAGCACTATGCCCCGTTAATGGATTCGAATTCATAAAATGGATTTCGTCATTTACTTTTGACATTTTTTAAATGGTGTAAATGTCCTTTATTATTTGAATAATTTCAAGACACATTTGTCTTAAAGAATATGAGTAGATATGGTAAAGGTTGATAACAAATTTAACATTTTTGGGCTTCATCTACTATCTGTAAGGATAGCGATAGTGTTTCCGATATTTTTTCGTGTCGCTAGTATTGATAAAAAGAAAAAGAAATTCTTCTTTCAAGAGATGATAGCGCAATGTTCCAATGTGTGTGTGTGTCAAGCACATAATTCACAGTTCTTTAATTTATTATTAATTTGTATTTAGGCATGAGTTTGCTCACCTACCCACCGACTCATCATGCAGAGTAATCATCAATTATTTGATTTTTTCCTATTAATTAACATGTATGTAAATTTTCCATATTGCAAAGGAAAACTATTGTAATTTACAATAAAATCCAGATTGTGTTATCTTAAACATGTGCAAGTTCACTTTTCTAATATCTCGACACGAATCAATATAATCGATTGGCTACTCTATATTTATATATTATGTTGATTGTGATTATTACATTTCATCGTGTATTTTTGCTTCCTTCATGCGATCGTAATCGATATATTATTGCGCAAAAAATGTTCTTGATAATGCACCTGCAGATTCTACAAGGACATGCATTATTTATACTTTTTGAGTGTAATGCGGTGGGTGAACGATGCTTATCGTATTCTTAGCTTGCTTTGCACAAACGCTTTTGATATTGAAATATATCTCGATAGCTCTTATCGCAAAAGAAAAAAAATTGCAGCTCACGAATATATTATTGGTAGAGGTATGAAAATTTCTCTTTTACGAAATAGATGCGAATTTCGGCGAAAATTGCTCTTTTTTTGCGAATAAATGCGAAATGTTCTAATTTTGACTTTTTCCACAAAAAAAGTTGATTTTTGTCCAAAAATGTCAATTATTGGAGATAATTTTTCATTTCAGATTTTTTTCAGATGTTTTTCGTTCATATGAATAGAGAAATTGTTAAATGCAGAAATTCGCTGCATCACGAGCACGATGACTTGCCGAACACCGAGCAATCACTTTAGTTAAAGGTTAGATGAATGAGCTTTTCTGTAATGCGGTTTTTTCAGGGAGAGTTTTTCTCGTGGTTCGGCGAGCCCCAAAATTGAAATGAACTTTACATAAAAAAGATAAAAGCGTAACGATATTAGCGGTTTATGTCTCAGCAGTTTCTCGTTTTACCGTTACCGTAACTCATTGAGGAGTGGTCTTGTGGACTAGTATCTATGTGTGTTGTCTTAATTCGGAGTATGATGCAGTTGGCATGCACACACATTCAGTAGGCTTGTTCTGCTTTTCGTTCTCATAAGGAGAACTTTTGTGTTTACTATATTTTCCACTATATGGGGGATGGTACAATAAGTGGCGCTAGTGCCGATAAAAAGACTAAGAAAATTCTTCTTTCGAGAGCTGATAAGGTAATGTTCCTTGGTTTCCAGAGATCTGTTTAAGCATTTTAAAAATAAGAATTAGCTGCAATTGGCATTAAGCGCAATGCCACTTTCAAATGAAAACACACCCTTTCAGATAGTTCTACAAATTTTTCTGTTTTTATTTAAAATTTGGTACAATAAGAATGCACTTTAAAAAAAAATAACCTTGGTCTTAACTATCATTTCAAAATCGAAAGGAGATTGAAACATAACTACATGTATCACATATAAAATCGTATGTACATATGTATATAAATAGAGCACTAAACTATGCAATTATTTAATCGAAAATTTAGTAAATTTTACTAAACGTAATGCTCGATTTCGTGTGTTTTTTAATTCAAATGTTTGACATTTTCAATTAAGATTTGTTGGTGGGGAGTTGTTCTTCTCTGTTTCCACGTCGTCGTTCTTATCTTTTGTAGTTCGACCGCCCCACGAGTCCGTCAATTCGAGATAGATACCGGCACAAATTAGGATGGCAGCTACACCGAGTAAACCGTATGCAATGTAAAGCCCAATATCTGGGATAGCGATAGCAAGCTGTATGGCAGAAAGTAATGTAAGTAATCTTTGACGAGTTAACAAAAAAAAAAAAAATCAAACCTTGATGGTAGCAGCAAGATCCTCGCCTAGAGTCACACCTTGCGTGAACCAAAATACTGGCAGAAGTACGTCTTGAGAATCTTTCAGGATACTGAAATTTTCAAGAAATATTAATAAATATTAATTTGTATCGAAAAAGAACAATAAATACATACTCCAGTTTGTTGTCTTGGAGAGAGCGCAAATTTAATTGAATTCGAGCTGCCAGATGCAATGGGAGTCCAGTCGATGGTTCCAATGCCATAACGAATCTATGCAACGACTGATTTGGACTCATTCCCTCAATTCCGGTCAAATAGCTTGGATCAGCCATATGGAAGTGCG
Organism: Microchrysa polita; assembly: GCA_949715475.1. NCBI lineage: Eukaryota > Metazoa > Arthropoda > Insecta > Diptera > Stratiomyidae > Microchrysa > Microchrysa polita. The sequence continues at coordinate 83,222,453 of OX454418.1, read as the reverse complement.
GATACGACATGTAAGCCGGTGCACCACTCTGACATTTAGAGACGTCCAAAATGCCCGTTGGCGGACAATCTTCGAAGTTTTCGGCCGGACAAAAGCAACGATTCTCATCGTACAGATGACCATTGTCGAAAATAGAATCGTCTCCCATCCATTGTGATCCTTTGATGCCATGAAGATCATATTCGCCGTTATATTTTATGGTGATCGAACGGCAAAGATCTGGAGCAAAGACTGAAATTGGTGCGACAGGATCCATCCTGGCGGGCCACAATTCGCCGGATGTGCCGAAAATATTTCCACATTTCCGATCAAAATAGCCGGTATGAGTTTTGCCATTCCAGTGAGTGATAAGTCCTAGTTTTTTAATATTATCGGTGCCGGTGTTCATTGTAAAGCGGCCATCATTCGTGTCGGAACCATTACGATCCACGAACCATCCGAACTTGTTGAATGGAATATCGATAGCAGACGAATTGAATTTCTTAAGGAAAGTAAGCAATTGATCATCGTAGCCATCGAAAATCCACTCTCTGACCGTTTTGGTTGTGGTGAGCGAACCTCCTTTTGTGTTCAACAGAAAATTGATAACCTCCTTGACAAGGTCCGCTTGATCTTTCATCAGGTTGGCTACTGTCTGCAATGGAGAGAAGAGAGTATTATACATTTTACATACATATATCTACAAATACAAAGATTATTCGATGAAATTTTTTGGACTATTACATGAGGACGGTATCATATCAATTTTTTTCTACAAATAGACGCAGTTCGGAAGTATGGGCAACCGAAAGCTTATTTTGACCTTATATAAATCTGGAGAGATGTTTGACCCCACGAGCTTTATAGAACGAGGCTCTGCGCTCTTCTTCCTACGAAGAAGAATTTACTTCTGCTCTGTCTACAGAAATTATAGTCAACTTCAATTTTCAATTGGCAACTAGAGATAATGCAATGTTGGACTGTCGCGCCTGTTGTTTATTCATTTTAACTAGACATAAAAAAAATAGCTGGCGTGACAGTCCAACATAGGGCTAAGGCCGCAGCCCGCAGATCTGTTAGTGAAATGCAATTTCCAATATCGTAACTGCTTTTTTGTAGAGGTGTTCAGATCAATGGCCACTCAGCAGAGGTTTTTATCCCCATAAGTGGTTTCTCATTTAACATCTGTGTGGGATCATAGTCCGTTACATGGCTCATGAGCTCGAACAACTTCATAAACTGAATTCGCTCACGGTAAGACTCGAACCCACGACCCTGTGCCCCGAAGTTGTGTGTACTAACCACTACACCAACCAGACTACACTAGAACTAAAGATAGAAGGTTGATATTGCCTGTAACGGCAAGTCACAATGTTGTTACGGTCGGGAATATTAGATTGTCGTTATCGCCGCACTTTGTACCCTCCCCGTCAGTCCCATGCCAATTTTCAATACTACATTTATTAGCTGGGTTTTTTTCCTATTTTTTAACTATACAAGCCAGGACGGCCAAAGGAAAAAACACAGCTTTTATGACGTAATGCATTGCCACTTTGAAATGCAAAAGACCCAAGGGCTATGAGATTTACTTTTTGGGATTTGCTTGGGTCTAAAATATTCAGCATCCTCTTATCAATTAAATAATTTTACAAAACTATACGTACCGCTGTTATTGGATTGATTGTGGTTATGCGGTCGTCCAAGCTACCTTTCGACAATTTCTCATCAAATTGCCAATAACGGATCTGATTATACGTGATGGTATGATTTTTATTCCATGTCAAATTAACGCGTACGTGCCTCTCCAGAAAAACGTATGGACCACATTCTTGAACATGTGGCTTTATAGAGTGATCACTGAACTTATCGGAATTTGTCCAATTCCACATGTTGAAACTCAGATGAACGGGCACGGGAGTACCAATCCAATTATCGTACATCAAAGATCCTTCACGCAGACTGAGTTCCTGAAATTTCAAACAATAGTTATTACAAAGAAAAAATTAATAAATTATGGTCTTCTTACCGATTCCAGAAGATTGACACCCCATGTTGGCCATCCTCCAAGCAAGATAATTGCAATAATTCCAATCACGGCACCGCTTCCAAAAACCCATATTTTGCGCTGCCTTACACTACAACAGCGGCAACACATTTTGACGACGCAAACTCAACTAGAGACAACCACCGACTAAACGGAAAATTGGCGAAAATCTTAACTTCATTACTAAAATTTATTATTAAAACTTGGCAGGAGATCTGCATATAAAGTAAATGTATTGATTTTACCATACCAGGCATCTAATCAGCCAGGATTTGCAATCATATCATGATAAGATATTTAAAATTTACAGTCAAAATCATATAAATTAGTCCCAATCATAAAGGTGTAGATAATAATACTTGGTGGTCAGAATTCAAAGATCAGACTTTTCTTCTGGGCTGAAGCAGTTTACATGCAGATGGCTACATACATAGGTACAAGATATTTTGGAAAATTCTATTGTGGGTACTTGCTACTAGATGTTTGATACGTGTGTCGATAATAGGGTGAGATTATGCAAGCAATATTTTCGCACAACTCTAAATAACTTTCCTATCAGCGTTCGATTTTTATTAGTAGGTAGCGTAGTTTTATAGCATCGTACTTTGCCGCTCGATAACTTATATGAATTTATAGAAAATATAAACTACACATAAAAATTGTGTATTAATGTGTGTTAATATTTTACATACATATGTACGTAGATGTTTGGATAGAGTGTAAACGAGAGCAAAATTGTAATTTTGCCTTTGAAGTATTAATTTCCTTCTACTTTCCAATGCACTTGAACTTGAACATAAAAAAATGGAAGAAATAAATCTTATCTCCCAAAAAGCAACAAGTTGGAAAGTTGTCCGCCAAAGAAAAATTCACTAGCTACAAAAAGGAATTAATATCACTTCAATCTGCCAGCCATATCTAGTTTCGCATATTGGTTGGATACAGTGAATAAGCCAACATATACGCGGGCAACCTTTCATTGTTCTTTGGTGGGTGCTTCAAAATCAACAAATACATACCAGAAAAAAATACGAAGACGATATTATAACATTATTACGATAAAGGGATACTAGATCATATTCAATGAAAGCTCCCCTCAAACAAAATTGGAAGATAGTCCGCGTACATGCAGGCTTATCCACTGTATCCAAATTATGTAATATGCGAAACCGGATTGAAATTATATCAATTATATCAATTCATGACCCGCCCATTGCAATCGCTGCAATTTCACGATATTCGACACCTGTAGCTCATCATACAGCTGATACAACTCAAGGTTGTACCGGATGCGCCATTCACCTCGTTCACGAACGGCCCCGAAGATTCTTCGGAGAACCTTTCGCTCGAATGTGTCCAACAGGTGTTCAGAGTTTTGGGTTAGGGTCCATGCCTCGCAGCCATAGCATAGCACAGGTCGGATGATGGTTTTATACATGGTGAGCTTCGTGTTCCTGTGCACCAGCTTCGAATTCATAATTTGGAGGACCGCACTTATTAGCTAGTTGTATCCGTCGCTTTATCTCATTTGTTTCGTTGGCGTCTTTTGACAAATTGCAACCCAGGTAAGTGAAGTTGTCTACATATTCTATATTGAGGTCCCCCACTGTGATGCTTGAATTTACTGGCGTTCTAGTTTTCGATTGCATCATGACCTTGGTTTTAGACTCGTTGATATGTAGCCCAACTTCTTTGGCGGCGTTATTGAGATTATGCAGAAGGCTTTCTGCATCACCCAATCTTCGAGACATGATGTTGATGTCGTCGGCGTAGGCTACTAGTTGAGTCGATTTAATGAGTAGCGTTCCGCTACTGTCCAAATTCATGGCTCGAATCACATACTCCAGAGCCAGGTTGAAGAGCGTCGGCGCCAGCCCGTCGCCTTGCTTGAGTCCAGTACGAGTTTCAAATAGGTCAGTGAGTCTGTTCTGAACTCTGACCTACGAGACGGTATTAGTCATCGTCATCCTTATGAGTCGCACTAGCTGAGCCGGTATTCCAAAATGCAGCAAAATGTCGTACAGTACGCTTCTATCGATACTGTCGTATGCCTGCTTGAAGTCAACAAATATTTGGTATACGTCGATGTTGTTTTCCCAGCACTTCTGGAGTAAAAGCTTCACTGTAAAAAGCTGATCTGTCGTCGAACGACCAGGTCTAAAGCCGCCTTGGTACTCGCCAATGATTTCTTCTACGTACGGATTAATTCTATTTTCCAGAATCTTAGATAAAATCTTATAAGTCGTACAAACTAATCAGATGCCTCTGTAGTTCTCACATTTCAACTTATCCCCTTTTTTGAGGATTGGGCAAATTATACTTTTACGCCAATCTTCCGGGACTATTTCGTCGTTCCATACTTTAACGATAAGTGTGTGTATAGCCTTAACAAGGCTCTCCCCACCATGCTTCAGCAGTTCAGCTGAAATCTCGCCAGCGCCCGGGGCTTTATTATGTTTTAGTGCTTGCATGGCGAGATCAACTTCTTCTACTGTTGGGGGTTGAAGGGGAGGGCCTGGTTCAGCCATCAGCTCCGGAGCTTCTTGTGTGGGGTTGTTCGGTTGAACATTGAGGAGCTCTTCAAAATGTGAGGCCCAGCGTTTATCAGCGCTATCGGTGTCGCTAATGATATTGCCATCCTTATCCTTACAGAGACTGGTCCTGGGTTGGTATCCACTTTTAATTTAATGAATCAGCTTGTACGCTTGTCTACAGTTCCTACTAACTAGTCTTTGGTTTATTTGCATCAACTGCTCGTCAAGATGCTTACGTTTCTTACGCCTAATTAACCTATTCGAAAATCGTCGAAGCTCGTCATATTTTTTTTTGGCTCTAGTTGCGCGTTCAGTCCATTGGCGATATGCCTCGTTTTTAGCATCCACCGCATTTTGACATTCTTCATCAAACCAATCATTTCGGGCTCGCCGGGCTTTGTATCCCACAACCTCCTCTGCGACCCCTTTGATGGTGTCTTTGAGTGTATCCCAGATCTCAAGGGCGCCTTTGTTGCTGATGTTATTTAGCAAGGGGGTCAGCTTCTCCTCAAGGGCAGTCGTATAAGTGACCACCGTGGCATCATCCAACAACTTGTCAACCGCAAAAATTTTTGCCGGGTTGAACCTCGAATGATGCACCGAAGAAATTCTGCACCTATAAGTCGCCTTCACCATATAGTGGTCAGAGTCAATATTTGCTCCACGATAGGAACGAACATCCATTATGCTCGATGCCCATCTCTTGCAGACAAGGACGTGGTCAATTTGGTTGACGGTATGTTGATCTGGAGATCTCCAGGTCTGCCTGTGAATGCGACGATGCGGAAAACAGGTAGAGCTAATGACCATATTTCTGCTGGTCGCGAAGTCTATTAGTCGTTGGCCATTGTCGTTAGTCTTCATGGAGGCTGTGCCCTCCAGTAATCCCCCTATGCCAACTTTCGTTTCCGACTTTGGAGTTAAAATCCCCTAGCAGCAATTTGACATCATTTGATTGAAGTACATCGAAGAGATTTTCTAGGCTAGAACTCGTCCTTAACCGTGACTTCGGTGGGGGCATGCGCGTTTATGACCCAGAGATTGAAGAACCGGGTTTTAATGCGAATCGCACACAGCCGCTCGTTTATGGGTTTGAAGTTGATAACATGCGGCTTAAGTTGATTGTTTACAATGAACGCCACTCCAAACTCCCTGTGGCCCGAAGGTTTTCCACTTGTGAAAATTGTGTACGAATTTCGGTCATCAATCTCGCTACTAAGCCATTTAGTTTCCTGGAGTGCAACAATGCTCAGCTTACATTTTTCGACCTGATCCAAGAGGGCCCTTAAGGCTCCTGGCCTATTCAGGGAGCGTACATTCCAGGTTCCGAAAGAGTAATCAGTTGTTCGTTTGCGATGTCGTCGTTGGGTTGTATCCGTCCAATCCGAGGCTTTCATTCCAGGTTTCTTGACGTAGAATTTTTTCCAAGGATGGGTTGTCGGCCCATCGCTTAATTTAATTTTTAATTTTCGTTTTTTTATTTAATTTTCAATTTTTCATTTTGCATTTTCCATTTTTCGTTTTCAATTTTCAATTACGCAATAATTTAGTTAATTTGAGCATTCTACAATCTGGTTTAAGTTTTTCCACCTATGCACTGGATTTCGATGTGCTGAATATTTTGTTTTTTGAAGTTGCCTGGAAGGCTGTAGCCCGGTCAATCGGTAAACCGTATGTTATCCGTTATTCTTACTTATTTATTTCGAAAATACAGAACAGATAAATATCCAATTACATCAGTAAGGAGGTTTTCACACTTAGGGCCAGATTACGTAATCTGTGCAAATTACTTAATTTGAGCTGTCAAATTCCATACATTTTTAAATTCACCACACCTCAGATTACGTAATCTGGCCAGATTAAGTACAAGTGTGAAAACCTCCTAAATTATAGAGATTAACATAAGACTACATGAAAAAAAATCAAGTTTCTGTTTTTTTTTCCAAAACTAACTACGTTAGGAATTCAAATTAAGCAACAAAATCAAAGTTTTTGCAAAAGAATATTTTTAAAGATTGAAATAGAAGAGGGTAGAGGTCCAATCTCCATAGAGTCATGCGTTCTCATCATTCTAATTAAAGGCGAATTTGCAAAGAGGGCAAGATCGGTAAATGGAGGATTGAAAATGGCATTTGATCGTGTGTGATATGATGGAATTCTGTAATTAATTCTATCTGCTAAACTAGAATGCAGATATCCGCGGTAAATCTTATATAAAAAACATTGTCAAAGAAAAGTCCTTCGCTTCTCTAGGGAAAGAATCTTAAGGTAATTAAGTCTATCTGGGTACGGAAGGTAAGAAAGATTAAACTTAAAAAATAATGACTTTGTAAATCTTCGTTGAACCCACTCTAAGGTGTCAGTGGACCCACCAGCAGTTGGGGACGAAACAATTGAGGCGTATTCTAAAGCGCTACAAACAAGGGAAACAAATAATCTTACAGCACTGTTTACTGAACGAAACTCACTAGTACAACGAAAAACAAAGCCTGAGAGCTTCGAGCCCCTTTTTATTATATTTTCATAGTGATCGTTGAAACGAAGCTTAGAATCAAAATCAACTCCTAAGTCTGTGATCGAGTCAACATTATTTAAAGCCAGATTGTTGACTGAATATGATGTTGGAGAAATCTTCAATGAGTAGACCATTTATCGAACACTCTGATGCGTTAGGAAATATATCATTTGGGGTACACCAGGAAGATAATAAATACAGATCGGCCTGCAACGAAAGGCAGTCTTCCAGGCGAGAAACAGTAGTGAAAATTTTGTCATCTGCGAACAAAAGACATCGGTTTCTAAGAACAGCCGGTAGGTCATTCACAAAAAATGAAAAAAGGAGAGGTCCCAGTACTCCCGCGTTCTCGCTTTTTCATTTCATTGGCGGCCGAGACAGTGGGGCGACTAGAACAAAAATTCGGACATGGGAAAATAAACTAAATTCAAATATTGTAGGTTTGACTAATATGAACTTAGGCCCGTATTTATGAACATACCTTAACTCAAGGAGACCTTGAGTTAAAATTAAAAAACTTATATGTCATTTTCCATACTTTTTCATAGAAATCACTTATATTCACGAGTCAATGCATCCTTGATTTAAGGAGAAACTCAAGGAGACCTTAACCCATTTCTTCCCAGCGTTGCGTATACGCAACACGAAGTTTGACCTCTGTAAACACCACCAAATTTAAATTGAAATGGAAAAGGGATCATGTAATTTTTAATGGGCATTTCTTGGCTCTATTTCTGCATATTTGCTATAGTGAATCAGCGATTGGGTCCTTGAGGATATAAGAGTAAGGAATAACATGTTTTTAGGACATTTTTTGTAACAATTTTAAAAATATTTAAATATCTTAAAATCAATATCCAAATGCACTTTCTATACGGCAAACAATTGCTTATCATTTAGTTTAACTTAGTTTTGGAAAAAGGTTGATCCTTGCTGCAGGAGCATGTGTTAAATATAGGTGATGCGTTCACGCAACGTTGGGAGTTTCCCGGTACAGTAACACTGGGGCAAACGCATAAAGAACAAAATATTTTCTTGCTATGTAACGCAGGTTTCGCATCAGCAATATCTTAAAATAAGTTCTAAATACCTCACTATCTATGAGACACATGCGACTCATGGTATATCCAGTACTCTTTTGTGAGTCACATGTGTCTCATTGAAGAAAAGAAAACAATAAAAGAAGTTGCGGGACAATGACAACTAGATACTTGTCAGTTGGTATAAAGCCATTTTCCAAATACATATTTCATGATGTTGTCGAGATATCCAAAAATGTTTCAAGGATTTCTACAGTGGGTAAAGGGAGCCTTTGTAGTGAATGTATGAACCCTGAAAAGTCTATGAAACTATTGGTACAGTCTTCACTCGACGGTATGGTCTGAAGTCAACAAGTATGGGATCATCAGAAACCTTTTCCATTTAAGGGCAGTTTTATTAGAACACAGCTACTAAGTAAATGTTTGCTTAACTTTTCTGTAGTAAATTTTTCTCTTGCACTGAACGCAAGAACATATTTATTTCTAGTCAAGTTACTATTTTGCTTTTGTCACAAGGAATTGTGAAACAATCCAGAATCGCTAAAAGGTTGTAAGCCAGACCTCCCGGCGATAATTGTGGCTAGCAGAGTACATGTTGAACAGTTCTATGTATTTTGGCTATTGACTTAAGCACCTAAATTGTAATATACCTGTTCAAATCTGAAATAGAAAATAACAAAAACAAGCGACATTTGGGACGAAGCCGACCTCCATTATAATACAAATGGCCAGTTACTCGTACATCTTATCTAATAGTTAGTCTTTGCATATAGAGAAGATTCAAACAATTTTCAGAAAGCTTTACATTATATTGAAATTAATTTTTGTTTATTTTGCATATGTCTGCCATATGTTCCTTGGTTATGCCATTGTATGAAATTGTGCAATGATTTTTTAAATTTCAGATGTAACCCAGCAAAATATGGCAGAACTGTCCTGACGAGCTTGTGACGGACTAGGATCTCACTCAGATGTTAAACGAGTACCCATTTATGGGGATAAGTAACACTGCTGAGCGTGATGCTGATCTCATTACCTCAACAAAAAAGCAGATCTGGAAAAAGGATGTCACAAACACATCCTGCGGCCTTGAACTAGATAAGTTGTACGAAAAACCTGCCAAAAATTTGCAAAACATGTCATCTATACCGCTGTAGTGAGTGTTTCAGGATTTTATCACTAAATTTATTATTCGACATATAAACCAACAATTTTTTGCAACACCAGAAGCTTAAAATTTAAATTTTCGTTTACATTTTTTTTAACCAAGAAACTCCCAACGTTGCGTCAACGCAACATCACGTTGGGAGCCACTGGTAACACTTACTGAAATTTTTAATTTTTTTTTCTTAATTGTGTTGTAATTTATTGAAATTCACCAAAAAACTTCATAGTTTTAGCTTATTTCTATCCTTGGGAAGAAATGGGTTAAAGTTTTCTATAGTCAACCTCACTTGAAGTCAAGGTAGCTACTAACCTACCTTGAAATATTATATTTCAAGTCTTTTAAAAACTTAAGGTCTCCTTGAGTTTCGCCTTTAATCAAGGATGCATTGACTCCTGGCTATAAATGATTTCTATGAAAACGTATGGGAAATGACATTAAATTTTCTGAATTTCGGCATCCTTGACTCAAGGTCTCCTTGGGTTAAGGTTTGTTCATAAATACGGGCCTTAGACTATTTAGTGTAAGCTATCGAAACCCATTGTCAATATTTTTAGTTGCTTTTTTTCGCATATGCCATCAAAATTTCAAAATTTACCCGTACCAACTACCTTACCTTATAACAAGGCCCATAAATAAACTTTTCACGTTAAGCCTTTAGATAAGGCCTTGTAATGCTAATGGCGTAAGTAACATGGAACATAACGGTACATTTTAAAGGTACTAGCCAAAAAACCTGATATTTTTGTTACTTCATCAAAAACCAAAAATGGCCGTAGTTGACCCGGAAATGAACTAAACCATATTATTCTGCAAATAATGGTGTCAATTAAAACTCAGAGTTTGGCTGCGACCACCTGCAACCCCGGCCCCATGAGCTATTTTCATCGATTAACCTCTGTTTTTCATGTTTGCCTTTTCACATGATAACTTTCACTCTGATGTAGCTTTAGACTTTAAATTGTGTTTACTTGTTAGCTATGTTATAAGCTCATCTGAAACTGAAAATGGGGCAAATCGGAGCAACAGGTCCCCTACAAATTGAAGGTAGAAAGCATATTAAATCGATGATAACTCTTGGCTGAATTAAGCTAATTCGCTTAAATTGTGCTAATAAGTTTTTAACGACGGTACTCAATATTGGTTCGATTAAATCAAAGATTCCACAACCTCTCCTATTAAAGATCTTACTGTACCTTGAAAATGGTTTTAATTACTCGTAACACCCGAAGGGAAAAGTCGTTTGTTTCGATGTTATTTCTAATAATTTGTTACAAGCTTTTAAAAAGCTGACATAAAAGAGCAACTTTTATGAATTTTTCAGATTTATCCGTTCAACGAATCGTTATTATATTAGCACTTGTATTTTCGATGTAAAATAAATTTTGCGACTATTCAAAGTTTGAATTAATATATCTTAACAGTGATTTTTTAACGGGAAAAAAAGTCAAATTACATCAAAATTATATATGTTTAGGACCCTAAACCAAATAATAAATTGCACAAAACAAGACGGAATAAATTTGGGTTTTATTTGGTTAATCTAGCTTTCCTAAAAATTTCATAAATAATGTTGCAGTTTTGTAACGGTAAATGAGAAAGCATATAATAGTTTTCTCTAGATAAGCCGTACTATCTATTAATATCAATTGCAGCATCAAGAAGGAAAAATGGTACATTATCTATACAGGGTGTCCGGAAACTGCCGCATAAACGCACCGGATTATGATTCCTCAGTCGATTTCCAGCAAAAAAGTTGTACGGAACATACCCCCTCAGCTTAACCCTTTAGCTGCCACAGGCATTTAAAGATTTTTGAAAAAAATATTTTCTTGCACGACTTAAAGCCTAATATCTCCAAAGCTAGGTGAGGTGCTTGTACGATTATTTTAAAAATTGGCGCATAGTCTTACGACCATATCTTTCTTACATCATTTTATTGTAGCTCCATTATTTCTAATAGTTTTAGTACCTTAAGTGCAGAAAACTAGGGTTAATTTTGGCTCGATTTCGACATATTTTGAATTGTTTTTACCAATTGCAGATCTTTAGGGGCACTGTAAATTGAATTGTATTGAATTCGAGCTAAAATTAACCCTAGTTTTCCACACTTAACGTATAAAAACTGTTAGAAGTAATGGAGCTAGATCAAAATGATGTAAGAAAGATATGATCGTAAGACTATTTTTAAAAGAATCGTACAAGCACCTCACCTAGGCAGAAGCTGGAGAAAATTGAGATGGAAAAAAAGATTGTTTTTGTGTCAAATCACGCAAATTTGACTTTGAAGCTCTGTAAAAACCAAACCTCTTATCCGATTTTAGTGTGGTTAGTTTTATTTTACAGGTAAATTTGTTGGCTGTAATAATCATTTTATTTCACTATTCTAGCTGGTCTAACTTTGGAGATATTAGGCTTTAAGTCGTGCAAGAAAATGATTTTTTCAAAAATCTTTAAATGCCTGTGGCAGCTAAAGGGTTAAGCTGAGGGGGTATGTTGCGTACAACTTTTTTGCTGGAAATCGACTGAGGAATCATAATCCGGTGCGTTTATGCGGCAGTTTCCGGACACCCTGTATACTATATGGGACTGGTGAAAGTATCCTTAAAAGCGCTATATCTTCTTTCGGACAGGGCATATTTGAAAATGGAGTCCACCATTCGATTCAGCAGAAATAAATTCAATTTATAGTAATCTAAAAAATAAATAACAGGCGCGACAATCCATCATTGGACTAAGGCCGCAGGATGTGTTAGTCACATCCTATTTCCAAGATCTTATCTGCTTTTTGTTGAGGTAATGAGATCAGCATCACGCTCAGCAGTGTTATTTATCCCCATAAATGGGTACTCGTTTAACATCTGAGTGAGATCATAGTCCGTCACAAGCTCGTGAGTTCGAAAAACACCATGACCCACGGTGAGATTCGAACTCATGACCCTGTGCACCGAAGGTGCGCGCACTAACCGGTAGACCAGCCAGACTACATGGTACATTTTCCGACTGGACATCGTCGCGAATATGCGATGTCCGAAAAAACATTGATTTCGCCGCGCCCCACGTCTTTTCATGTTCGCGTTCTCCCTTCTTTTTTCCATAGGCGGGCGAGACGCTCCCGCATCTCTTGATCGCATTCTCGCTTTTTTATTGGCGGGCTAGACGCTCCTGCGTCTTTTGATCTTTTTCAATTCAATCAAAAAATGGCCAAAATTCAAAATTATTTTTAGGACCCGACAATAGTATTTAAAGAGAGTACAGATTGTGAGTGAGCCCCGGTCGGCGTCTGATTCCGTTCCTATCAGCTTTTTTGTGTGCTCTACAGTTTAGCATTGCGAAAACAAATGCTGCTCATTCCTCAGTGTTGAGAAATACAGAGTGCGGCAGAGAAACTTACTTATTCCCGAGCGGTGAGTTGGGTGGGGGTGGGAGGGGGCGCATCTGGAGGGGGAAGTCTCCAAATTTGTTTCCTATTCTAATCATTTGCCATCATGCTCTGGTCTAGAGAGCAGCGGGCATTCGCCGTCGAGACTTACTTTTCTAACGGTCGCTTACTTTTTGCTACGTAACGTGCCTTCCGCGCTCGCTTTGGAATTTCTCCGCTCAGACTCATATCGGGAGTGTGGAAGTGTCGCTGAAACCAGAAATGGACATCCACGGACCACCAGAACACCGGAAAATGTTGAAAGAGTGGCAGTCAATTCTGCGTTCTCCCCGGCGTTCGGCTCGCTAAAATGCAGCTGGCTCCATGCGATTTCTTATGGGGTGTTTTGAAATCCCTGGTTTATGTCGATCGACCACGGACTATAGCTCACCTCAACAACAACATTCGCGACGCCATCGCCAGCATACCGATTGATATGCTGCAAAGCGTGGAGACGAACTTCAAACACGGACTTAGAATTTATAGAATTTAAACAATAACTGAAGTACTTTTGTTTTTATTGACCTTTCAAATAAGTAAGTTTCTCTGCCGCATCCTGAACAAACGCAACGAACAACGCAAACTTACGTTCTCATGACTGTACATATCATCCCACCAGGAGACCAAAATTATGGCTGCAATAAGTCGTAACATACTTCTAGAGAAGTAGTAGTTATTCAGCACCAATCACACGAATAAATTACCTAGTGGAAACATGAATCCGTTCCTTCTTTATTCTCGACTTAGTATATCACTTCTTGACGTGCGTCGTGTTGCTCGCAGTATAGCCACTTCGCCCGTTCTGGCGGTAATTTGTCAGTCAATTTCACCGAGACCAATGCCTATTCTTCGGTCTGTCTCTGGCATTGGGTTCAGGTTATACATATGTATGTCAGGAGCAGGAGGATGAATCTTGTCTGGCAATTCCTTCTATCGGTATGCGTATCTGCTTAGGTCTTCTCTCCAAACTAAGATATCCTGTCGATTTTTTTCGCTTTTTAATCTGTTTGGCCATTGTCTAAACGCTCGGTCCCTCGTTATGAGAGGCGACATATTTGTATTGCTTTGGAAGCTTGTTGAGGTTTATATGCTGCGGACACTGGGGACCTAAAGTTCATTCTCGACATGTACCCGTACAAAAAAAGCGACCCGGATAGGTAGCGAAGCTCTAGCAAATTTGGCTGTGAACTATGCTCCACAGCACAGGGTACGACAACCGCAGAAAGATATTCTCATTGATTTGATAACACAATCCATTTCCAAAGGTAACGTGATTTTGTTAGAAGTAACAAAAACATACTAAAAAAGTTGAAAAGTCACATTTTGGTGTTTTTCGTCTGTATCTCGGAAACTATAGCAGACGAACTAACATCTACCACCTCTTTCATTGGTCCAGAACCCTACTGTGAGATCCACTGTGAAATTATTCCAACACTACGACAGGCTAAGCTCTTCTTGCGAACTACCCACCCAAACGCACCTTTAGTCTAATGAATCTGCACATGAACATATGGTCAGGATAATTTGTGGAGACATTCACACCAGACATTCTTGTTTGAATGGCCATTTCAAAACTATGCACAGTGTCGTTTCCGCGACTACGCCAATGATCAAACGGCTGTTCACCTTGATTGTGAATGTGAGAGGCGAACGATACACCGTCTTGAACGTTGCGGCAATGTGTTTCCCCTAGCCTAGAAGATAACATTCTTCTCAGTACCGTATAGCCCCATGTGGGGCCATGGTGCGTAAACTCAGCCGTGTTTAGGCAATTTCGAGTTAACGTTACATTGCATATAATTTCGGAGTGTATATCAAGTTGCAAGCACTATATGTTTCCTATCCGCACATGTACGGAAATTTTGGACCACGCCGAGATTTGATCTCCGGACCTCTAGATTACTAGCATCGTAAAGTGCGACGCAAACAAGTGAGCCACAGAGCGTGAAAATGACATTGTCTCCCTTAATTACAGGCCAGCTTAATCGATTCATCGAAAACAAGTGTGCCATATACGGGGCTACTGTCAGGGGAGTGTCTAAGATTTACGCTCTTACCTCCCGGTCCTTCGGACGTTTTGCACCTTCGTCATTTTATTGCCAAGGTCTTATTGTCAAATGGGTTTTTTTTTCATCCAGTGAATGCACTTCAGAAACCCAACCCCGACGCTGTAACACTAGCTGATTGACTTGGGTAACAACCACCAGTCATCTCGAGTTCAACTCCTTGATGGACAGGGACAATGGTCCCCTGGGCATCCCCGAGGTACACTATTTGATAAAGTCTTCTCAATAGCAGGTGTGATACTCCTCCCCCCCCCCGCTAATGGTTTAGCCTCACGCCAAAAACTTAGACGTGCATATCCCGGGTTTGTTTGACCTGTGACTACTCATCTTCTTAAAGCAGACTCGTAGCGCTGCTTTTCACATCCAGGCGGCCCCTTCAGTATACTAGTCAGCAATTTGATTCAGGCCGTGTGGACATAAATCCACAAACTAGTTAAATGTGAGCGCGTAGGCATTTTCCACCAAGGCCATTCTCCATAATTAGCCTCTTCGAGGCTCGGGTTATGCGAAGCTCACACGATTACTTATGGTGACACCTCCCCACCAAGGCACCGCCGCATCGTGCTCGGCCTGTATGACTAACTTTCCGCCAGCGAACGGGAGAAACTCAGCCATGCCAAGAGCCACCCGTACATGACTAGGGAGCACAGGAGTGTCATCGCCCGTAGGTCTTCGTACAGATCCACGCCATGTCGTATCAATCATAATAAGGGCCCGCGCCCGCCTGTGCAGCTGGGGTACGTGGTTTCGCAACTCACCAAAAATCTTTTCATCTAATCTAAGCAAGACGACGAAAGCTTACACATAGATGCACAGCGGTTTCACAACTTTCTGCACCGCTATAAGAAGAAGAAGAAAGCTTACAAATAAAAACAAGTTTAGAGTGCTTGTTGAAATTTGCTTTAATATTCAAGAAATGCTCTGAACTGCAACATAATAAATACTGTACTTATGTAGTAAATCTATACAAAATAAAAAAATAAACACGTTCACAATTTAACAATTAAGCAGCTAAGAGAATTGTCAGAAACTGAAAAAATAAATGCATACAAATATTCAAACCTTTGCTTGAATCATTGTCTTAACAGTAAATTAAAATAAAAGGGGTAACGAGTGCATTTCAACAAAAATTATTTTATTAATCAGATCGAGGTATTAGATTATTGGCTTGGGGTTGCAAAAATTCTTCGACCACACTCTCAACGACCTCTACAAGTGTTTCTCGCAAGTTTGTCCAATTTCTGAAAAAAAAAATAAAAAAAAAATGATAAAAGACTAGCAAAATAATTACTGATGTAACGTACTTCTCTTCCGGTTGTGCACACATTTCTGCATAGTATTTAATTTTTGGCTCCGTCCCACTTGTTCGCAGCGTAACCACAACGCCATTATCGAATTGGAATGTGATCATTTGTGTACTGGAGCTAGCGGGCAATTTTGCTTTTCTATCAGCTTCTGCGGTGTCAATGCCGGTAGTCAAATCTCTTATTGATGATATTTTGTACTTGCCATCAAGTACGGAGTTTGGATACTGAAATGGATATTCCATATGCAAATGAAGAAACACATAACTAAAATAAATAATTCATACCGATTCACTTTGTCCATTAAAGTTTCGAATTCGCTCGAAAATTCGCTTAATCAATTCCGGATCGTAGCACAGATAATATGAATTTATCGTACAATGGTAGCCGTAGATATCGTACAATTTATTCAATTTTTGTGCGAGCGTTAAATTTTCATTTTTCTTCACGTAACATCGCATCGATGCCAAATGACACGCTGCGCTTACGCCGTCCTTGTCCAAAACCATTGTCGAGAACATAAAACCAATAGCCTCTTCAAAAGCGAATAAAACTTTTTTATTTCCAGTCGCTTCTAGTTCAACCGTTTTGTTGCCTGTAATTATGAAAAATATTTCCAGATGTGATAAGCGATCATTTTAAATTGTCGACGCAAAGAAAGTACCCATCCATTTGAATCCGGTCAGAGTTTCTTCAAAGTTCAATCCTTCAGTTCGAGCAATTGCGGAGAGTATTTTCGAGCTGACTGTACTTGAAAGCATGTAGCAATCAGAAAGACTAGATCCGGGATTCAGTTCTTTGAAGCATTGAACCGCCCACCATCCGAGTAATGCACCGATTTCATTTCCAGAAAACACTTTCCATTCACCAGTCCTAGAAATGTATTTCATTTAATAATATTGATAAGATTTATTGCATTTAGCTGACGGCACTTACTCTTCAATCTTCTCTGCCAACGCTAATCGATCGGCATCCGGATCATTGGCCAAAATTACTGTCACATCTCTCTCATTGGCCAGTTTTATGGATAATTCCAATGCCGATTTGCCTTCTTCCGGATTGGGGAATTTCACTGTTGGAAAGTCGGGATCAGGATGTTGTTGTTCGGGTACAGGAATGATCGGTTGCAATCGACCGACTTCGAATGCCTTTTTAACCGATTCGTATCCAACACCATGCATTGCACTATACACAAACTGTAAATCGGACGATTGCTCATTACATTTCAGGAATTTTGGTGGAATATTTTTCAAAAGCATTTCGTAGTAGACATCATATACATCAGGAAATGGATCCTTCAAGAGAGGCGACGATAGTGCGTTAGTGTCCCACGATGAGCTCTCAGGACTGTAAGACAATATTGAATTACAATTGAGAAAAATAAAATTGAGCTATCCATTGTATACATACCATAAATTTTCGAAAATTGATTTCTGTATCAACTTATCGTGAGGAGAAATAATTTGTGCGCCATTGTCCCAGTAGACTTTGTAACCATTGTCTTCTTTCGGATTGTGCGATGCCGTCACCATGACACCAGCTAAAGCCTTTTTCTGTGAAATTGCGAACGGTACAAATGGTGTTGGTAGCATGCGACTGTAAAGCCAAACTGGTATGCCCGCGTTTATAAAGACACACGCTGTAAGCTCGGCAAACCTTTAGAAAATTGGAGGAAAATGTAGGTTATTTACATTCTATTCGAAAAAATGAGAACCGTTACCGTTTACTGTTGTATCGACCATCATATCCAAGAACAATACCTCGTTGACGATCAGTATCGTTTGGGAAACAATTCAAAATGTACTTGCAGAGACCCTGGGCTGTTTGTACAATAACCAGATCATTCATAGAATTGAATCCAGCCTGCATTGGCCCACGGAGTCCAGCCGTGCCAAATGCCAGTCTATCGCAAAGTCGTTTTCTCAATGTGTCCCATTGTTGACCATCGCATAGACTTCTGATTTCCTTGGATGTTGTCTCGTTCTAAAAAACAAGCCAAACAATTTTTAAGTCAGCCGTGCTATGAATGTTATGTTAAGTTTTTTGCACATTTCTTCATTTCATTGTGAACAACGTAATATGAAATACAGTGTACAAGAAGCGTAACATATGGAATAAAATTTTATTAGAATAATAAATTAGTTAAGAATAAATTGAATGAAATACAATTTCAAATACACAAACTTCACATACCCGATCCCAATCCAGCCACTCTTGTATCTTCTGATCGAGCTGATTGTCGCCACTATTGTACTGCATGTTGGATATTTTCGCCACTTCTTGTCTCACGATATTGCTCCACAAATAATTGCGACCACGTTTCTTTAGGCAGGAAAGAAAATAAATTAAATTTTGTTGCCAATCCAATAAATAAATGATAATTTCACGCCTGTATCAATTTAGTAAATCAGAATGTACTATAATGAGTTAACGACAGATGCTTGTATCAGTGGAAAGCCGCTATCGCGAAATAATTACTATTTGTGTGAAGATATTCTTATTTTGCGCTGAATTTGCAACGCGTCATAAGTTCGCGCGATAAGGAATTATTTGATTGTTGATATCAACCTTATCAGAGTGGGTTATATGTACGTCATTGATGGTGAATGCACACTAGTCCGGTTGTTAGTTACACTTATATAATAAGATTATACACACTATTAAATTACAAAAAAATGCTCCTGTTTTTTCGTATTTATCCTCTTTCATACTTTTCTGAAATATTTTTCAGCGAAAACATTATGTAAAACGGTAAAATCGTCCCTGAACCTAAGCAATTGTCGCACTGGAAATTGACTCTTTGAAGTAAATCAATTACTGTAATTTAAGGAAAATGTATGTCCTGTGGGGATTCAGTCCATTCATTTTGTTTGTGATATTTAATACTTCCAAAAATAACATTTCTTGAACTGGTAAGGTTTTATTTTACCGCTTCATGGAAGGAAATATGAGTGAACCTAAGCATTTGTCGCGCAGTGTATATATATATATATATATATATATATATATATATATATATATATATATATATATATATATATATATATATATATATATATATATATATATATATATATATATATATATGTGTGCTGGATGTGACTTTCATATTTAAAGCCGGAAATTTGAAACCGAACTGACATTTTGGAGTTATGCCATTCCTATCGATGGTGGTTTTTCTCAAACAGATTTTACTATCGATTCTGCCAATTTTCCCCAATCAATACATAATTCGCTACATAATTTAAGACTAATCAAGTTGTTTTAATTTTTTTTATGACAAGATATTCCCTTAAATCAGTCGCTCCAAATTTATTTCAGTTCATATACTTCCTTGTGAAGTCGTCTGAGCCTGGCGCGCCCCGAGAAAATATTGGCCAAAAATCAAAAATGAGCTCGAACAATGGCTTTAGTGATACCTCGAGAAATATAATTGCCATTACTAAAGCGACCACAATCTGCAAGTGTTCTACCAAGGATCATTATATTCAAAAGTGACAAAATGGTGGTCTATAAGTAAACCATAATTCATGAACGGCGTCATTATTTGAGCCTCCAGTTTGGGATTCTCCGCTTTAAACCGATTCTCCAAGCAGAAAATTATTGCATAAACTATACACTCTGTGATAAAAATTGAAGAATGTTCAGGACCCACGAAGCGGAAAGTTCGAAGATCACACGTATTTAAGTATAAAGTGTAAATTGAAAATATTTGGAGGTAAATAAAGCATAATTCTTCCGAATATTCTCTATTGACAAAAAAGTAGGTTTCTAGTAGGAGCGGCAATTTGTGAATAGCCTATTGGCGGCAAATGTGTAAATCCGCCACTGGAAATATTCTAGCCCAACATAGTCTAATTCATCTACATACTATACTATGTATATGGATTATGGATAGAAAATATTTACACATAGCACACATTTGCATTAGTTTGCGTTTTTTTCCTTGAATGTTGCATGTATAAAGGTTGTCCAAAAACTATCGCCACAGACAATCTAGTTATTAATATGTGCTATCGCATAAATGCACCGGAAAAGGGTTCCTCGTATAATTTTCAGCGAAAAAAGTGTACGATACATTCCCCGGATTCTTGACCCTTTAACTGCCACAGATGTTTGAAATTTTTTTAAAAATTTCATTTTTTTGGACTACTAAAATCTCAACTACTATTAGACTAGCTAAGATACTAAAAGAAAATTATTATCATAGCCAATAATTTTTCTCAAGAAACAAAATTAACTTAACTGAAATCGATTTTTTGTGACTAAACTGTTTTTTCCTCTACATTTTCTGAAACTTCTGCCAAGTTGAGGTACATGTACGATCCTTTTAAAAGTTGGCGCATTGTCGTACGATCAGATCAAATTTTGTTCATATCATTTCGTTCTTGCTCGATTAGTTCTGGCATTAAAAAGAGTACAGAGGGTAAAAAAAACTATAATGACTGATGTTGTTCACTACAAAAACCAAGATACCACTCTTCTCCCTTCCAAAACTAAACGGACAGCAGCTAACACTATCGCCCAGTTCAAAGTATTTGGGAGTAATTCTTGACCCCAAGCTTAACTGGAAGCTAAACATTGAAGAGCGCGTAAAGAAAGCCTGCGTAGTTTTCTACGCATGTAAGACAGTTCTCAATAGAAGGTGGGGTCTTAAGCCGAAGGTGATACTTTGGCTTTATACAGCAATCGTACGCCCAATCCTGACGTATGGGGCACTAGTCTGGTGGCCGGCGCTCAGTAGGGCGTACAATATAACAAAACTGGGTAGAGTGCAAAGATCGGCATGTCTTGGTATCACAGGGGGTATGCGAACATGCCCGAGGGATGCGTTGAATGTAATCTTGCACCTCTTACCTATCGACATTTTTATCAATCAACTTGCGGCATGTAGTGCGGTCAGGCTTAAAGAGTCCGGTTGCTGGACTTCTAAGCCGTATGGCCACTCTAATATTCTCAACCAGCTGCCACTGGCTCGGATCAATGCTGCAACAGATTTTGCAGTGACTACACTAAGCTTTGGGAAAAACTTTACTGTAAGATTTCCGACCAGGTGTGAATGGAGAGGGTGTGAAATAGTAGGAGATTACGATATCTTGTTTTTCACAGATGGATCTAAGATGGACTGTGGAGTAGGTGCGGGGATCTTCTGTGAATCACTAAAAATCTCTGAATCATACCGTCTCCCTGACCATGCCAGTATATTCCAGGCCGAACTACTTGCAATCACGAAGGCCTGCAACGCACTCGGAAATCTTCGTGGCAGCCAAAACATAGCCATCTGCTCAGATAGCCAGGCAGCTATCAAGGCATTGAACTCTGTGGAGATATCCTCCAAACTTGTCAAGTGTTGCGAGGAGACGCTGAACAACCTTGGAAGGAAGCACTCAATCACCCTAATTTGGGTGCCGGGACTAGGAATATAAGAGTAATGAACTGGCAGATGAGTTGGCCGAAATGGGGGCCGTTTTGGACAACTCCCAAGTGGAGCGCGTATTCACTCCGATGGCAGTTGTCAAGAGACAAATTTCCCTTCATTATCTCACGATTGCAACTGGCTATTGGCGGAACATAAAAACCTGTGTCATATCAAGGAAGCTATGGCCGTCATATGACTTGAATAGGACATCTGAGGTTCTGAGTAGGCCACGGAAAGATATCGCTAGACTTATATCGGTTATTACGGGCCATTGGCCAATAGGAGACCATGCAGCCAGATTGGGTATCCCCCACAACTCGCACTGTCGCAGCTGCGATGCTGCAGATGAGAGGGAAACTGTAACTCATTTCCTCTGCAAATGCCCAGGTCTCGCAAGATCCCGGTATCGCACGTTTGGTAGTGCGTTTTTTGGTATCCTAGAGGATGCGTCGAAGGCAAAAATAGGGGAGCTACTTCACTTCCTGAATTGTACTGCGTGGGTTTAGGCGACCCTCTACTCTTGAAATTAAACTTTTTGTCACCTCCATTCTCTAAATCGATCAACTTTTTTCTTTTTTTGTGGTATCAAAACGGCGCCTCTTGCGCTAATTGTGCTTTGGGCCGTATCTGGCCTAAACAACCACTTTTACCTACCTACCTACCTGGTCTGATTAATTATGAGTCTTTTTTAAAGCTTCGAGTCAGCATTATCGGAGAAACTACGAACCTTGTGCTTTATTCTACTACTAGTCTTCAATCTAAAATGACAGTCTCACGATCCACACAACACAACACAACAGCGAAAATCATATATTTTTTGGCGATGGAAGAATGTACATACATCCATTGCTACTTTCGATGGAGAATTACTGCCACAGCCACAACATGAAGAATGGCCACCGGTTTATGTGAAAAATCAGCAACCAAAAACACATGATCCGTCAATTAATCTTATGACAGATTGTATGAAAAAATTGCATGGCAATATGTTCCACACGTCCAATAAAAAAATTGGATTGAATGGTCATATACACTTTCCAATTTATCTGACGATCAAAAGGATTGTACAATCGATTGGACAGTCTATGGCGAGCTCTAGGAGCGCCATAGACTATACAATCGATTGTACAATAAAGCTCATTTTCTGTGGAGAAAGCTCATTTTCTCTATTGAAAATTATATTTAAAATTTTTACATTTAAAGACAATTTTTTTGGGGAAGAGAATAGAAGGCGATATAATTCCTCCTAATAATCCCAATATTACATTACAAAATGAACGGAAAGTGGTATGTATAGAAATATGTGATTAACATAGTGACCTCAATATCTCTTATTGTCCCCTACAAATAAGTTATGGATAACGAGATGGACTTTCACATAAAATGCTCAAATTTGCAATGCAAAAGCAAATTACCGACGAAATTTTTTTTTGAAACGAGTAAACTAGATCTATGTAGTCGAGACTTAAGATATACTAGCTTAAGCTGACCAGACGTACAGCATTTTGCTGTACAGTACAGCATTTTAACCTGTCGTACAGTATTGGGAAATGTACAGCAAAATGTACAGCATTGGTGTAAAGTTTGAAACTTCTTTCTACCCTGTGCGATCGGTATTTAGCTAGATAATCGCACTTTTATGTTGGCCAATTTTTCGTTGTCGACCAATGTTTCAGAGATCCGGAAAGGCTCCCGAATCTCTGAAAAATTTGCAATTGTAGAGCCAGTTGGCGCTCATATCTCCTCCATATTTTACGGTGCATCTATCCGCGTTCGGAAGCTACAACTGCCTAAATTGCACTTTTGTGTTTCCTAATCGAAGATTGTCCACAACTTGGAAATTCTTGCAAAATGTTAAAATTTGACAAACTTTTAGCGTACGGAACTGCCCATTTTGGTGAACACTTCAAGGCTGTAGCTGCGAAGATTCAGAATTTACAATCGTCAAATTAGTCTAAGAAAAATAGCATATTTGGTCGACAAATGACCTCCAATCGCAACAAACCAAAATTTAGCACAAATTCTGCTCCAATTTTGGGGAGTTATGGACATGCCGTTTTGACAAATTCAAATGGGGGATAATGGGGAGATAATCCTTGACCGGAGCGACTCAATGTTTACCTTAAAATAAATAATTTTGAACTTATTGTGAATACTTATACAAAATTTTACGGCCGAACTAGCATTCTTTCAAAAGTTATGGAGCTTTTAAAAAAGGTCTAAAATGAAAATATTCATTGGAAAGGTAATTTTATGTATTTTTTTTTTCGTCCTTAGACCATTTTTCTGTATCTCTTGCCGCTTTTGAAATAATCGCAGAAAACCGAAAAAATGCCCCCCTTTCCCCCTTTTTTAACGTTGCTGACCCCAATCGGTTGGGACTTTTTATGTCATCATCTGGGGACCATCCCCAACCACAATCAAAAAAATTTACGATGTAGGATTTTTGCCGTTCGGTGGCCATATTTTGGTTCAATTTTCTTAGACTAAATGATGAGATTTTCATTTATTTTCCCTATGACAAAGCGATTAAAAAATCAGCTACTGTACTCCATCCGATTCCTTTATCAACCTCTATAGGAAAATACTAAAGAAAGTACTCGTCATGGGCGTTGAATAAAGTTTTTTCCCACATTTTTCCCTTAAAGTCAATTTAAAACGGTGTTAAGAGCCCAGGGCACAGGGAAAAATGTGTACTCTGCTCCAGAAATATTTCAACCAGGTTTAGGTCGCAGATTTAGACCTCTAGCTTTCTTTCTGTGCCTTCTCTTAGTCCCGTCTGGCTTACTTTAATTCTGTGCTGCGCCATTCGCTTTGCTCAGACCTCGCATAGTCTGTCGCGAATTAGAGAATTCGCCAACATTTTTGCGAGGCAGTGCTGTTGCGAAATAGGATAAGGCGAAGTGCAACCGCAGCGAGCGGTGAGCCAATGTAAGGCAATTCAGTAAATTTAGATCACTGGTTCATACATTTACCCAGATCGTATAGCTCGCCCTTCGATCCGATCAGACCTCGCCGTCTGCCGGCCTTTTCAGAATTCGCCAACAGTTTTGATACGAAGCGCTGCTGGGAAATAGGATAAGGCGGACGGAGCGAGTAGTGTAAGTAAGTGCATACTTACTGTCGTGGAATATATCACAAACGGTGGGGAGTTCCATAAGCTACAATCCAAGACCGGCCATTCTATGTATTATTTTTCGATTCCCCGGTCATTTGACATTTCACGATGAAATAACCGGGGAACCGGAAAAAATACATAAAATGGCCGAGAAAAATTATGGAACTGTTTACGGATTGTAGCTTATGGAATTCCCCGGCATTCCCCACATATTCCACGACAGTAAGAATACATTTTTATTGAAAAAATCGCAGCGGGCAAAAATTTCACTCTCGATGTCAGTACTAGGCTTATACCTTCAATGAATTTTCCTAACAGGAAAAAATTTATCTGTCGAAGTTAGCTTTTCCTGTCCTGTTCTGGAGCAAAAGAAATGTAGATTTTGAATTTAGTGGCATAAAAATTAAAAAAAATTAAAACAAAAGTAAAAGTTTACAATAAACGGGTTTTGATTCAAGGATTTTAGTGGCGGAAACCTTTTCTAGAGGATAAATAATTTGTAAATGGCAATTTAATTGGGCTGTAAACTTTTCGCACTATCATTTTCAGTGAATATTGCTGTTATTGCATTATTTGGAATAATGTTAATTTATATTTTCTCAGTTGTATCCCGTAACTCACTGTCGAGTAATAGCTCATCGATTCAGTCATGTATTCAACATATCGAGTTATAGTTTAGGGCTGCTTAATTTAACTGGAGCTATACTTCCTATCCGCTTGTAAATTTTCATGTGAAGTGGTATCTACCTTTCTAGGAATGGTGGAGTGTGGGCGAAACCGTATGGTCCACCGGGGCCGGCATTAATTCAATTGCCTTCAAATTAAATAGAAACACCCACTCTCGCTCTAAAGAATTTCGTTATCGTTTCAAAAAAAAACTTTATACCGAAATCGAAATACGCCATTAGTGCTTTTCGACTTAGAATTTCAGGGAAATTGTTCGCGGAGACATCTGGGGGATTAGTTTGGCAGATGATCCAAGTCATACCCTGGATCAATTTCCAGGATCATAATTTTGTATGGGATTTCCAATAAATCTGGAAATGACCCAGTAAGTCGAAAAGCACTAATATTACACTTCACTTTCAAAAATAGCCAACTCCAATTTTTAAACTGAAATAAGGCAGGAGATTTCTCGAACTCCGCGAATTTAACAAACGGACAAAAATACAAATGTAGAATTAAACATTGTACATTGGCATATGTCAGCCGTTTTCCCCATTTCTTCTTCTCAGTACCGTATAGTCCCATGTGGGGTCATGCTTCGTTAACTTAGCCGTCCGTTTATAGGCAATTTCGAGTCAACGTTACATTGCATATTGTGATTCCTCATGTGATTTCCAGTAAAAAAGTTGTACCTAACATACCCCCTTAGCTTAACTCTTTGGCTGCCACAGGCATTTGAAGATTTTTGAAAAAATCATTTTCTTGTACGACTAAAACTTCAATACCTCAATAGCTAGAATAACAAGAATAACAAAATAAGATGATTATTACAGCCAACAAATTTTCCTAAAAAATGAAACTAAGTGCACTAAAATCGGATAAGAGGTTTGGTTTTTACAGAACTTCAAAGTCAAATTTTTTTGTGATTTGACCCAAAAACAAAATATTTTTCCATTTCAATTTTCTCCAACTTCTGCCAACGTGAGGTGATCGTACGATATTTTTAAAAATTGGCGCGTAGTCTAACAATCATTTCTTTCTTACATCATATTATTCTAGCTTCATTATTTCTAACAGTTTTAATGCCTTAAGTGCATAAAACTAGGGTTAATTTTGGATCGATTTTGATATAATTTGAACAAATTTTTACCAAATTGCAGATCTTTAGGGGCTTTTTGGGTATGTTCTGCTTAAAATTTGGCGCCCTTTGTATTGAAACAATTTACAAAAAAAAAGATATCTGGCAACACTTCATTACAACGAAAGTGTATTCAATCGTATCTGCAACTATTTATTGATTGTTCCCCGAATGCTTTAATGTATCTGACTAGAATAGCGATAAACAAACAACTTTGCGATCTATACAGAGTGATGAAAATCCTTCAAATTTACGAATATTTATTCTGCATAGGAAGAATTTCAATGGAAAAGATGCGGTGAAACAAACTACCGGCCACTTTCTAGATATTGAAACGAACAACAAACAATTTACCAAGCAAAACTCTGCTGTATTCCTTACCGTCAATGTCCAATTGTTGGTAAGTAAATGTAGCTATTGATTATCACTTCTCGATTTCAGGATATTATGCAGATTTTAGATTTTAGATTGCACCTGGAACAGATCCTCACCGTTGACAGCTGTTTCTGACTTTTGAATATGTCAATTTAGCGGCATTGTGAAAAGCCGGGCCAATGACCAATGAAGAAGAAAAAGAGGAAGGAGTTAAGTCAAAAATAGGGGTAACTAATAAAATCATAATAGGGGCATAAGTGACATAAAGACTTAATTTTTTGAAAAGTAATAAGCTGCTTTAGTAACAACTAACTTAACAATTTTAGTTTAAGCTTAGCTGGGTTTGTTTATATGTTTATAAAGCTGTATCAATTGGCAGCTCACGAAAAAAAAACCTGGATACCAAGTGGCAGCTACTCGAGTAACGATTCGTATGCTTTAAAGAAGCACTTCACTTTGTAGCAATCATATAGTAACACAAAATCAGTTTAACGTGTGACATCGCTTAGAGAAGTATTTTGATCAGATAAATAATCCTTAACACATATTCCGGATAGCTACTAACATTCTTATAAAGAGCTCAAATCAGATGGTGCTATAAGACTTCGATAACACTTTCTCTTAATGTGGGATGGGTGGATTTAATCAACGTCAACTGATTGACATATAATGTAGAAGGTTCATTGCAAATGATTCGATAAAGAATTGTAAAGCATTTCTATTGGCCGAGTGGTTAGAACGTAGGACCATCCAGAAACCATAAACCATAGCAGTGGCGTGGCGTCTTTGGAAGCAAGGGAAGCATTGCTTCCCTTCTTCTTTCGAAATAAAAACGTTTAGAAGCATAACGTATTATCAACATTGTTTATAATTTTTCTTGTACACTATCCACGGTTTTTTATGTATATTACATAAAATCATACGCAACCCTGTCGCAACGTATAAAATTACTTTAGCATGCGCACTCTCCAACCAATACACCAATCCACCTGTCTCACGAAAAAAATCCACAGCGAGAGAGTTTACAGTCGCCAGTCACGGCGAGACAAAAGCAGAGCGAAATAATGCCTGTATGAAAGATGAAAGCTTGTGGAGCAGATTTACCGGGGGATTGGGCGGCGGACTAGAGTTAGTACGAGAACGAATTCGCCGTTGGAGGTGGATTTCTAATTGGCTATGTGAAGTTAGCCAGTCATGTTTTTGAAATTAGGTCCTTTTGCTCGGTGAACCGTTTGTTCTACAGCGGCTACGTTTGTTCTTGATTGTTAACCAATTAATATCGTTTGTGCTTCTCTAATTATTTAATTATAGCAACATTAAAATTGTGAGTGTGAACTTAGCCAGTCATTTTTAAATATGGGTCGGAAAGGTATAGGTTTGGTATCAATCGAAAGCCAGACGTTTGTTCATTTTGTAGGGCGTTTGTTCATCCTGGAAACGGAAGGATACAGGAATTATTAAGGAAAAAGAGATTAGTTGTGACGTCATCTTCACTCAACCAACGCCATCTACTCAGCTCAGCTGTACCATGATGGTGTGGATCTTGCATAAATTGTTCGTGGGACACGGGTTGCCCGTACAGCTGAGCTGAGTAGATGGCGTTGGTTGAGTGAAGATGACGTCACAACTAATCTCTTTTTCCTTAATAATTCCTGTATCCTTCCGTTTCCAGGATGAACAAACGCCCTACAAAATGAACAAACGTCTGGCTTTCGATTGATACCAAACCTATACCTTTCCGACCCATATTTAAAAATGACTGGCTAAGTTCACACTCACAATTTTAAAGTTGATATAATTAAATAATTAGAGAAGCACAAACGATATTAATTGGTTAACAATCAAGAACAAACGTAGCCGCTGTAGAACAAACGGTTCACCGAGCAAAAGGACCTAATTTCAAAAACATGACTGGCTAACTTCACACAGCCTTTCTATTGCTTCTTGTAAAATTTACCAACCGACGTGTACAGTTCGTAACAAAAGTTTGTTCATTCTGGTTGAAATTGGATTCTGATTGGAATAAGAATTGGCATAGCACATGCATAGCACAGCAATGCGTTAGTTTGTGAAGCTGTTTAATCCCTGCAAGAAACGTACTGGTTAAATTACTACTTGTTACCCAGTCAGACTTTAAGGTAAACCACTAGTTAGCGTGCAAAGGCCATCGGGAAAAAACTCACCTATTTACTTCACACCGCATTCATACATGTGACTTCCCCTACTAAATTTCCCTCGTATTATGCATGTCAAACTGATGGTAAATAGCCCGTAATTATAAGTTTATACAATGATTAAATAAACTGATACGAATCGGGTATTTATCGGCTATTCATTGGGTAAAATACCCGAAAATTATAGACTTCCTACGTTGAATTTATTCAAATAATACATACTTGGAATTCTTGGTAAAACATCTAGGAACTATACTCGGTATAATCGAGGTCTAATACTAGTAATTTTATAAGTAAATCGTCATTGGCATTGCTGTTTCAAGAAGATCATTTTAGCTTTTCTAATTTTGAAATAAATTTAGGAAAATGTAATTTACTTCGCATATAATTACTCCGCCAGACTGCTTGCGAGAATGCCGCATATTGCATTTCACAATACTTTACCTTGTCTGGGGATAAAAATATGGTATTTTGCCGGTATCGATACATCGAAATTACCTATATATAGAAAATTGCCTGTCTGAAAAACCAATTTCCCTCCTTGGGGAAACTGAAAGTATGTAAACAATTTGGTTGTGTGCGTTTTCTCGGACAAAACCTTATATGTGGTGGTAGTTTCGGTTATAGCGATTTCTTGCAGGGACCCAGCAAGAAAGCTACTGGTTAAATTACTAATGTTTATCTAGTCAAAATCCGTTTAATTTTCTGGGTACCGTGCATAGGCCGTCGGGAAAAAATTGACCTATATACTTCACACAGCACTCGTACGTGAGAGTTCCCCTACAATGTTATATAGTGAAAAGGCAACAATCTTTGAGTTATTTCAAACCAAACTGTCCGGTATTTTTGCGTTAAATACCATAGATTTATTGGTTATTTTATCCATTTAATCACTCGGTAACCTTGTAAGTATTATACTAGTAATATTACCGGTATTTTCCGTGACATTTACTATAAAACTATCAGGTAAATTAGCTGGTAGTACTATAGTAAATATCATGGAAAATACCAGTAAAATTACTACTTCTTTAACCATTATTTTAATGTAAATTAGCGGCTATTAAGCTGGTAGTAATCCTTGTATTATAATGATATATTACCGATAAAATCTGACCAAAATACGATAGATTTATTGGTATTTTTATCCATTTAATTGCCCGGTAACATTGTAAATATTATACTGGTAATATTTCTGGTATTTTCCGTGATATTTACCATAAAACTACCAGGTAAATTAGCTGGTCCTATGGTACAGATCATGGAAAATACTAGTAGTATTACTACCACGTTAGCCACAATTTTAGATCAAATCAGCGGCTATAAAGTTGCTAGTAACCCTAGTATGGCAGCAGAGTAAACGAACGTCATTTGATGGGATTTTTGGTAATATTGTTGAGGACGGTGCCTTGATTATGAGGAAAAAATTCTGACCCATAGGGGGACCGGGAGTTGGAAAAAGGGGGAAATGGGGGTAATTTTTCGGTTTTAGCGATTATTTCGAAAACGGCGATAGTTACAAAAAAAAATGTTCTAAGAACGAAAAAAACTACATCAAATTACCTTTAGGAAGTACCGTTTTTTTAAAAACTCTATGCTAGCTTGGAAAAAAACCTCGCATATTAAAGTTCATTGGTTAACTCACATTTTTGGGGAGTTATCGAGCATTTTTTCAAAGCATAAAATTTTCAAATAAAGATCCGTGCGTCGTATTGTTGCAAAGGTAATTTTATTCAGTTTATTCCGTTCTCAGTACATTTTTTTTAGCTATCACCGTTATCGAAATAATCGCTAAAACTTCACACTTTCACCAAGGATCGCTGAATACTGACGAAAAATTAAAATGTGTCCGTCTGTCTGAAGAAAAAAAAGTACCGTTCTCTTGCTTTATACCGAGAAATGACATTGCACATGGAACAATTCCTGCTGCTTATAGATTTAAAGAAAAGTCCTCATATAAATTACCCACAGTTGTGTGGTAAAACATTGTTAATAAAATAGTAATATGACCTGCCATTTACTATAAATCTTACGAGTTAATTAAGTGGTTAAATAACTATTAATTTTACTGGCTATTTTTCTTATTATTAAATAGTAATATTTGTTGGATTTAACAGATAATATACCTCAATTTTAAGGGGTAAAAATAATATGACAAACTTACCGATATTTTATTGGGTATTTAACGTGTTTATTTCCCATAAATACTTGATATTTTGGCTGAAATTTACCTAATAATTATGAACTTTTTCACCAGGGGAAATAATGCTATGGGGAATATATAGGTTATTTATGGCCCAATCGTATACGTGCGTTAACTAGTCAATTACAGTGAGCCTTTTTTTTAGATATTTAACTAGTCATTTGACCAGGTTTGCTCTTGCAAACTCTGAAGGCGAAAGCAAAAAATATGTAAAGTATTTGTCTGTGTGAGTTTTCGCTGATAAAAGTTTGTATGTAGTAGTAGTTTCGGTTAGCGATTTCTTGCAGGGGATGCTTGGCGGTATGTGTGTTCGTAATTTATTGTACGTGCAAAGTTATTAGAGATGTTTAACATGTCGTTGCAAATATAACGACATAGTTCTACATTTCAATAGAAAAATTCGCTGCCGACAATACGCAAAACAGTATATACCACAATTTTGCATGTCCCAAGTAGGCATATTGGGTTATAATCACGACAAATAATTTCGTTAATTTCGACTGTTTACAGAATATCCAATATATGGAAAGACACCTATGCCTACTTGGAACGGGAGGAAAATATAAGTAGAATTTGTGTCAAAATTTTAGTCCGCTCACTTGTGCGTGAATACACTCATAGTCATTTTTATGTTCGGGAGAATAATAAATTATCAAAATCTATACATAGTAATAGAGAATAGAGAGTTTCGGCAAATCGTAAAAACAGTTGTGGTGTACGAATCGACATTAGGTGTGTTTTTTTGGTTATCCCGTGCAGGTTTGGGTAACGAAACTCCATATAAAAAAAATGACAGCTGACGCACCTGTCATTTTTTTTATATGAAGTTTCGTTACCCAAACCTGCACGGGATAACCAAAAAAACACACCTATTATACGTATTGAAATAGGTGTGATGATAAAAGTATGAATTGTCATTGCATCGAGTTACGACACGAGTTTCTTCTTCTTCTCTGTACCGCGTAAAACCCTTGTGTGGGGCATGGGTGCGTTCAACCAAGTGAGCCAGAGCGTGATTCATTTACGACAACTTTTCGATAACGTCTTCAACATACGGAGTTCATAGAGTACATATATTCGTATGCATGTTGATATCTGAATAATACAAAGCATACTGCACAAATGCTTACATGCGTCTTCTTAAGTCTAGAGATAAAGAATATTTCTTTAGTTTCCAGTTATCTTTATTTTATAAGGATTTCATTCTCATTTCTAGACAGGTGTACGCGGGTTCCCAATTTGATTTACATGAATGTAACTGCTTCCCTTTACTTCAAACTCACGCCACGCCACTGAACCATAGTCCAAAGATTGGCCAAATGAAGAAAGAATGAATATATACCGGGTGGGCTACGAAAGACCTACCAATTTTAAACGTGTATAACTCTTGTAATTACCAATTGTTTTTTTTTTATATATGAAATACATTTTGTGGAAATTAAGTATGAAAGATGACATCAGACAAATGTACACCATTTCGCTCGATACAGACATGGGCTCTTTTTAGCGCATTTTCCATTACACCACGTAATGTTTCTGGTTGCAGGCTCCGTATTTCGTCTCGAATATTCTGCTTTCGTTGTCTAATAGTCTCTGGTTTATTAATATACACTTTGTCTTTTAAATATCCCCATAAAAAAAAGTCGGGCGCAGCTAAATCTAGTGAACGAGGTGGCCAAGGGAAATCTTAATTTTTTGAAATTAAACGTTCGCTAAAAATTTCACGCAATAGATCCATAGTTAGCGTATTGTATGCGTTGTTGGTGGTCCTGGGGTAGCAGAGTTTGCACAATTTGAATTTTGTATGGGTGCATCTTAAGACCTAACTTTAAAATTCTCCGCAATGTTGTTCTGGACATGCCCAATTGGGCCGAACGACGACGAGTTGAGACAAATTGATCATTTGCAACACTCTGTCGCACAGCTTCCACCATGTCCTCAGTGCGAATATTTAGACTAGGACCTCTTCCAGGACGGTCGGCCAGTGAGCCCCGTTCGTCAAAACGCTCGACCAAACTTCTAATCGACACGCTGTGGGAGCTGATCTTAAATTAAAATATTGGCGATTTTTTCGCTGTGTCATAACAATAGATCGTTGACAAGAATAGAAAAAATCGATAATTTTAACTTGTTGTTGGGTACTGTATGAACTAATTATAAATTTCCAAGAGTTAAATTATAATCTGTAAAAAGAAAAAAAAAAGAAAACTAAAAGAGCTATACGTGTTTAAAATTGGTAGGTCTTTCGTGGCCCACCCTGTAGTAATGGCCTTAGAGAAAATTTAATTTTATGGTTACGATAATAATAAAAAAAATCATCGGCTTCTTGATGACAAAAACATCGAGCATCGATCGTCAAAAAACATCAACGCTGTACCATCGATGATAAAAAAATCGGCCGTCGAACTAAAACATAGATGTTTCGCAAAAAATCTATGTTCGATGTTTATCCCTAGTATTGAGCCCCTATAAGACCGCGCCTTTTCTGTAAAGAAGCAATGAACTAGGTGGATGAAAGGAATACAGCAGTAAGCACGAGCCATATCTATACACCTTAAATCTTACCAATTTCATTTGATTTCTGCATCTTCACACTTGCACGGCATAGAGCGATATAGCATTTGTCCCAGATTTGGAGATAACAGCATCCAGATCAGGTTAAAAATATTTGTAAGATCCCACAATCTGATGCTACAGGATCAGATGAACCAATCAATTTGTGCTGAGCTACATGGGCCATCCCATGTTTAGATCACAAATTGCGAGGAAATCTACAAAACTAGAGTCCTCGATTTTCGAAATTATTTTTTGTGATGCTATGGGATAACTTAAATTTTAAAATTAGTTTTTAATTAAAGATTGACCTTAAGGTGAATTTTGGTTTTTGGTCCTGGTCACTCAGAAGACACATAAAGTAGATATCACAGAGTTTTACTTAGCCCATCATTAGGGACGTCACCATTTACAATGTTTGTATTAAATAGATGTAGTCTGGCTGGTCTAGCGGTTAGTGCGCGCACCTTCGGTGCACAGGCTCATGAGTTCGAATCTCACCGTGTTCCATGGTGTTTTTCGAACTCACGAGCTTGTGACGGACTATGATCTCACTCAGATGTTAAACGAGTACCCATTTATGGGGATAAATAACACTGCTGAGCGTGATGCTGATCTCATTACCTCAACAAAAAGCAGATAAGATCTTGGAAATAGGATGTCACTAACACATCCTGCGGCCTTAGTCCAATGCTGGATTGTCGCGCCTGTTATTTTTTTTTTTTTTAATGTTGTTGAAGCTTCGAATATTAAATATTCTTGTAGAATTCCATTTTGTTTGCTAAAATTAAGATGAACTTACTTTGTAAAAGCTACAGAGATTTTGTTCAAATATATGTATGGAACGCTGAAATATGTAATTTAACATTTTTTACTAATCTAGAAGTGAAAAAAATGTGACCCGTAGTCGAGTCAAATTAGCACTATGAAAACAAAATGTACACTTCGTTCATATTTTGTTGTGTTATGAAATCGATATAGTCTAGATACTATACTAGAAAAAATATTCAGAGAAAAAGTCCTATAAGAGCAGAAAAGGATACAAATTTATACTATACTGATGGTAGACATGTATCATATCGACGGGGACGTCAAGGACATTTCCATTTTTTTTATATTAGGCATTTAGGACGACGTAAATTTCGTATGTCTTCGATAATGGAATACATAGAGTTTCTCGAAACTCCAAATCTATCCGGAGGCAAATTATAGCGCATATGAAGCCCACGATGAAAAACAATATTTAAAAAAATAATTCCACAACTCTCTGTGCAATGTGATGTTTATCAAGTTGTTTTTAAGCTGTCTAATCCGTTTTGTTTCAAAACACTTAAAGTTAAATGATTTTCATTTTGATTTGAAATGTAACTTTTTTGAAAATTTAGAATTTTGAATTAAAAATAAACTTATATGGCGCCAGTTCATATTTAAATATGACGCTAGTTCATATTTGAAAATAATTGATTCTCATCTTATTTTTTTCCAAAGGTTTTTCTCTGAGTTTGCGTGACAGATTTCCATAAATATTTTACGGAGCCGGCACCATTTGCGCTATTCTCCCCCTCCCGGTTGACGTTGAGTTTCGGGACACTCTGTATAAGTCTTTTAATATCCTTCGCTTTGTCATGAAGGCATTGAAGGAAGCATCTCCGACCATATAAAAAGTATACATATATGATCAGCATGACTCGGGGAGTCGATTGGACCATGTCAGTCTGTCCGTATGTCTGTCTGCTGCGACCCGTTTTACTCGGCCAATTTAAAAGCTATGAAGCTGAAATTTTGCACAAATGCTTCTTTTTGCTGCAGGCAGTTTGTATGTTTGAATCGGTAAAATCGGACAATGGGGTCATGGGGCTGCCATACAAACCCAACTCCCCAAATTAGGTTCTTCTAAGAAAAACTTTTTTAGTTGCATACCAATTTTAACCAAATTTTACACAAATGTGTTTCTATTGATAACACAAAACATATGTAAGAATGGATCAAATCAAACCATGGGGTCATGGGGCTGTCATACAAAACTATCCCCCCAAATTAGATTCTTCTAAGAAAAAACTTTTTTATTTGTGCACCAATTTCAACCAAATTTCACACAAATGTATTTCTATTGATGACACAAAACATATGTAAGAATGGACCAAATTGGACAATGGGGTCATGGGGCTGCCATACAAACCCAACCTCCCAAAATTAGGTTCTTCTAAGAAATTTTTTTTTTATTTGCCCTCCAACATCAATCGAATTTCATACAACTGTATTTCTATTGATGACACAAAACATATGTAAGAATGGATCAAGTCGGTCCATGGGGTCATGGGGATGCCATACAAACCAAACCCCCCATTTTGATTCTTCTAAGAAACATGACACAAAACATATGTAAGAATGGATCAAGTCGGTCCATGGGGTCATAGGGCTGCCATACAAACCAAACCCCCCATTTTGGTTCTTCTAAGAAACATTTTTTACAACAATTTCACAAAACCTTGAATTAATGTGTCTTTATCAAAGCAACTAAAAAGGCCAAAACAAATGGAATCGTACTATGGTGACATGCTCCCGCATCCCCCAACTAAATTTTCTGAGTAAATATTTTTATTTGCCCACTTATTCCAACCAAACCCCACACAAATATTGTTTTGCCGACGCAACGGAATTTTCGTGAAGACAGAAGGGGGGGAATAAATACAGTAGGTACGCCCGAAAAAACTTTTAGCCCGAGGGGAGCGAAGGGTATCCAAATTTCGGCCGCACCCGAAATTAGCCTCGGTCTCGTTTTTTGTTGCAATAAAGTATTGTAGTCTAAGTCTAAAACTTATACCTATTTGGATTGGACTTCAGGAAGAGAAAAGAAATCACAAAAAAGGCCGAAATTTGAGCGGCCAGAATTTATTTTTTTCTTTATTTATCGAATAATGCTTCTGCTAAACAAAGTAAATTAGGGTATTCAATTCATAATTTCAGTCATTTTAATTGAATGTTTGAAGGACTAATCATTCCACTATACATATTTGAAGCCATACAAAATTGCCGTTTTCTCTGATATTTCCATTTTTACTTTTTTCGGACATGCAATTTCTCAGAAAAATCCGATTTAGTTTTACTGGAAAATAAAATAATATTTTGGCAAGCACGTATAAAATAAATTTACATAAAATTACATTTCGAAAATATTTTCTGATATTTTAATTTTAAAAGTGAAGTAAGTCATATGGGTGGACTTACGCCAGTTTCAAAATAAATACATACCTTGAAATTGTTGTTAAGTAGCAAAGTTTGTGCCTATGAAATCTACCTACAGTCCTTTTTTTCATATTTGTTTGATTTTTTTTCTATCATAAGGAAACCGCCAAATGCATAACAATGTCGTCATTAACTTAAAAAAATAAAAGTGGACTTATGCCACTTTCATAATAAACAGCTCATATACTTACATATTTTGCCATATTTTGATTTTCATACGATTAAAGGATGCTTGTATTTGTATGTAAACAATTTTCCCCAAAAACAAAAAGGAAATTGTACCGGTTTTTGGAATTGCGCAACCGCATGATAAAGCCCATGCCAGCTGATGAAGCTTTCCAAACACACGTCCCCCTGATGCTTCACAACAAAGGCTTCCTGTATGTATTTTTCCAGGACTAGTGGCCGCATTTTGTTTGGAGTAGAAAGACATTCTTTCCTGAATGATTTTGACACGTTCTTGTATATAGTACATTTTCATCTTTTGCACACACATATGCTTCAAGGAAAATTCCCGTCAACCTACGTATCCTTAAGCTTTATGACACCGTAATCCCGGGGAGCCTAGCCTTATTGTGTTCCTCAAATTACCACTGACTGTTGCTATCGTCGTCCTACACACTATGTGAGTATTTGTGAATTTATATCGAAATCCCATATTATAGGATCTTGCTCAAGGCGATGTGATGATATAAGGTTTAATATTTTATTACTAAGTAAAGGCGCACGTAGGTTTCATTCATCCGTTTGGATAGTTATAATGGAATACTCGGAGGAAGTTCACCTCCCATTATTATGTATATATATGTATATCATATCCGGGAAGCTTATAAAACAATGCAGATATGCAAAGTTTTTAAATTTCAATCAGTTTTCTGAAGACCACATGGTGTATCCTTAATTCGCGTGGCTGAAAAAGCGCCAGTTCTCGTTGTGGTAGACAAATATGCAACTTATTTAAGTTAAGAGTGTTCTTTGCAGAATTTTAATCTTCTCGAGTTTGTACTTGTTTCTCACAAACTTTATCCGCATTTTCAACTAACAGGAGCTTGCAGTGTCCCAGATGGTTCCATATGAAAGTGTTGTGAAGTGTGCTCGAGAAATGTCCTTTTTGGTGGTGTTGGGTGTAATTGTTAAAACAGTGAAAGCCACTTAGTTCTGCGGCGCTACAATCTGTTTGCAAACAATTAATTTCACTAAACTTCTACCATCATACCACCACGTCGTCGGTGGATTATGTGTATATGTATGAAAATGAAAACCAAATCTAGCCTGTAGGCAACATGTCGCGTTCGCAAAAGTTGTAGAGTGGGAAAGCACTCTGGGCATTAGTAGTCTGCAGTGTCAAGTAAATTTCAAAGGAGGGCCACCCACCCTTTCGACTGCGCCCACCCTTGTCCAATACAAACAGTATAGGTACTTTCGGTTATGTCTGGAGTTACAGGAAGAGGAATGAGTGGCCTAGTAATTATACATAGATGAACAGGGAAGGAACTATACTACAAACAAAGCGTGGAATGCAGTGCAGTGAAATATACGGTCGGTTTGGTTTGTGGATTTAGGCAAAGTGATTAAACGTGACTGATAAGAAAAAAGGAATGCAATAAGGTCCAGGCGAACATTCGGTAAACATAAAGAAAATCGCAAAAATAAAAAAAATAACTTATAGTACTTATAGTTTAATTTATAATTTTCTCACCTATAGGTACATACATCCCTACATAATATGCATTGCAGTATGTCAGCAGATTGCTTCTTCATGAGAGAAAATATGTGTGTGCACGTACAGATATATTTGTATTGTTATGTATCTTTTATAAAAGCGACTACGCTAATAGGATTATGATAGAAAGTCGGTCAATTCAAATGGGTATTCGCCATAAAGAATGTGATGTGCTCAGGAAACAGTTGTGAGGTTGTCACCTTTGCTCTCATAGATAGGGCACCTCTATACTCCAGGATGAAGGCGAAGAAACGAATGAATAGGATGTGCTTGATTAAAAAAAACAATTGCACTCCTACCACAGTTCAATGTCTATATCTCTCTAGTTCCTGTCAACCCCTTGTGGGGCATAGGGCATTAACTACGCCTACTATCCACCTCGTTCTGTTTTGCGCCAACGGCGCTAGCTGTGACCATGTAAGATTTAGCGTTTTCGCCTCGCTTGTTACCGATCTTCTCCATGTGTTCCTTGGCCGTCCAACACGGCGTCTTGCTCCGGAATCCTGTGGATTCCAGTTCAGGGCCTTTTTTGCGATGTTATTAGGCCCTCTTCGGAAGGTGTGACCTATCCATTGCCACTTAAGTCTTTTGATCGAAGTGCCTATCCTTTCTTGGCCAGTTATAGTGAGGAGATCCTCGTTCGAAATGATCTCCGGCCAACGAATATGTAGGATGCGCCGTAGACACTGATTTACAAAAGTTTGCAACTTATCAGTAATCTCTTTAGTCACCTTCCAGGTTGAACAGCCATATAGCAGCACGGATTTCACATTGGAATTGAAGACTCGAAGTTTGGTGCGTCTGGAAATATTGTTGTTTAGCCAGAAAGGAGTTAAATTGAAGAAAGCCGCCCTAGCCTTGTTTATCCGTGATTTTACATCAGCATCCGCTCCACCATCTGCTGTAACTACGCTCCCGAGATAGCAAAATTCATCAACTTTTTCGACTGCCTGTCCCGAAATACAAATTCCGCTTTGCCCCCCTGGATATGTGCTCAAGAACTTAGTCTTGGCAGCATTGATTTTCAGCCCCGCATTACGACTTGCGCAATTTAGAGCTTCTGTCATTTGAGCGACATCATCCGTATTAGTTGATAGAAGACAAATGTCGTCAGCGTAGTCAAGATGTTGAAGGTGATCAAACAATTTCCATCTGATACCTTTGTTACGATGTAATTGAAGTGCGGAGCCGAGTACATCACTAATGACAATAAGGAAGAGAATAGGTGACAAAATGCAGCCTTGTCTCACTCCACTGTGCACCTCAAAAGGATCTGAAAGCTTGCCCTTATGCAAGACGTGACATTGGGCTCCATTGTAGGATTCCTTAATGATGGAGATTATCTTATCTGGAATATTTCGTCTTCGTAAGGCATCCCAGATGTACTGACGATCAACACTATCGAAGGCTTTTTCAAAGTCGATGAACATGAGATGTAATGGGGATCTCCACTCCGCGGATTGCTCGATGATAATACGGAGGGTGTTAATGTGGTCGCTACAGGAGAACCCTTCGCGAAAGCCAGCCTGTTCATCGTTCAATGTGCTATCGACTTTTTCCTTGATTCGTCCTAAAACAATCTTAGCCATCAACTTGGAAATTGCAGGAAGTAGGCAGATCCCACGCCAATTATTACAATTCTTCAGGTCACCTTTCTTCGGAATTTTAATAATTAGGCCCTTTTTCCACTCACTGGGAAGAGTTTCAGTTTCCCAACACTCTCGGATTAAGGGAAGAAGAATATCCGCTGTAGCGTTAATATCCGCTTTTAAAAATTCTGTCGGAATTCCATCGATCCCCGGGGCTTTACCGGCGTCCATTGATTTGATAGCGTCTGTTAGTTCCTTTTTGGATGGTGGACCGGAACTAATGCCGTCTATTTGAGGGACGTCTTCTGCTGGCAACGAAGATACACTTGCAGGCCCGAAAGTGTTATTCAGGACCTCTGAAAAGTGTTCTCTCCATCTTTCTAGCTGTTGTTCTTCGGTAACGAGCAGAACACCTTCCTTATCTTTCACAGGATGTTCCGTTAATAAAGATCTGCCAGTTAATGGCTTAATAAGTTTGAAGAGTGTTCCACTGTCACCGCGGAGAGCCGCATCCTCCGCCTCCTTCGCAAGTGCGTTGATATTGTTACGCTTATCACGTCTTACACTCCTCTGAACGCCTTTTTGGAGCGAACGGTATTCAGCTCTGTATCGTTCTTTAGCTGAGTCGTCAGCAGCTGAGTTAATCTGCTCCTTAACTCTCTTGCGTGCTGAGATAAGAGACCAAGTAGAGTCGCTAATAAATGGTCTCCTACCGCGATCCAATCGTCCTAAAATTTCTTCGCCACATGCAATAAATGAATCCTTAGCGACTTTCCATCTATCTTCAATTGTCGGATTCTCATTTGGTGGTGGTGCATTAGCTTTTTCGTGCAAAGCGGTGGAGAACGCACGCTTGGTTGATGGAATTTTGAGCTTCTGCACATTATACCTAGGGCAAATATTTGCACGGTTAGGACGCTGGATTGCTGCCGTTCGTAAGCGCATTTTTGCGATGACAAGATGGTGGTCACTGCCAATATCAGCACCACGTTTCGCCCTAACGTCCAGGACACAGTTTCTCCACGTTTTGGAAACAGCAATATGGTCAATCTGGTTCTCAGTTCTGCCATTCGGAGAAGTCCAGGTTGATAAGTGGCAATCTTTGTGTTTAAACAGAGTCCCACCAATGACGAGCTGACGAGAGTTACAAAACTCTATAAACATCTCGCCATTCTGGTTTCTGTCGCCTAACTCATGATTTCCCATAAGATGTTCCAATCCTTGGTTATCTGACCCGACTTTAGCGTTGAGATCCCCCATTATGATTTTAATGTCACCTCTGGGAGCCCTATCAAAGGTGTCGCCAAGTCGTTGGTAGAAGACGTCTTTATCAGCTTGATCAGCTGGTTCGGTTGGTGCGTAACACTGAATGTCTATATAGCATTTCATAATTGTATGAGTATATCATATTTTAAGGCAAAGTGTTGGCTATAAAAAGCTTTTAATTTCAGTATTCTAGGACCTTCTAGTCGATTTTTGAAGATATTAAGGTTTAGTAGTTTGAGGCAGGGATTTGGAGCGACACTTTTTTCGCTCCGCTCCGCTCCCGCTCCGACCAATTTGAAACCGCTCTGCTCCGACTAAAAATTTTTCGCTCCGCTCGGCTCCATTACAAAATACAACAAAACTTATTTGTTCTTAGTAAATATTTATTATTTTCCGCGAATTCATCAATTCAACTTATGTATATCTACTCACGTATTATAGAATATGACTTAATAGGTGCGTTTTATTCGATCAAGTGCAGAACAGAATAGCACCAATTTCGTACAAATTTGAACATAAAATTTAGTAGTTCCAGATAGGGTGTCCGGAAACTAAAACTAAACTATCGCATAAGCACACCGAAATATTATTATTAATGTAATTTCCAGCAAAATAGGTGTAAAATCTTTAAATGTGTGTGTTAGCTGAAGAGTTAATAATTTGGGTGCCTTTATGCGATTTTTTTTTTATTTTTTACTTTCGAGCGGAGCGACCTAACAAAGCAAAAATCGCACCGCTCCAGCCTGCCAAAAACCGCTCCACGCTCCGCTCTTTCGCTCCGAAATTTAAGGTCGCTCCGCTCCAAATCCCTGGTTTGGGGAAAGATTTTTTTTTTTAATTGGGGATATGTCCATTTCTTGTACATCATCTTTGCTTAAAATTACTTGCAATGCGTTTATACAGTAGTCTCTGAATACAAGCATGGTGAATATAAATGAATTATAAGAGTTTAACGTTAATGTAAATATGTATAAAATGAAAGCATGCTAGGAGAGCAATTACATTTATTGTCAAATTCGTATTTTATTCTCAAAAATTTAAGTACTTATCAAACATACTGCATTATCGAAATTTTATTTTCAGCTTCTTTCGTCAAAGAGGTTCATCCAATGAATAAAATCATAGCATATTCTATCCAATGGATTTTCTGCAGAAGCCACGTATCGCCGACGATAATGATTTCATTAGTTTGCGAGATACCATCAATGATCATAACGGCTGGGCGTTAGAGATCGAAAAGGACAACATTCAAGTATGGACCAGGCCTGTGCCAGGTTGTAATTTTAATATGGTCAAAATTCTTTCCCAATTTCCCGACTGTTCGCCCGACACTTTGTTCGATGTGCTCCACGATCCGGACTATCGACGAGAGTGGGACTCGCATATGTTGGAGAGTGAAGAGATTGGCGTGATAAATGTTAATAATGATGTTGGATACTATGCTAGTAAGTAAAAAAAAAATTAATTCTGAATTATCCATTCTAATTATTTTCTTTATATTGTATGTATAGTGTCGTGTCCACCTCCCCTAAAACCGAGAGATTTTGTTTTAATGCGATCGTGGCTGGACACGGGACCCGGAGGAGAACAAATGTTGCT
The DNA here is from genome assembly GCA_949715475.1 of Microchrysa polita. Taxonomy (NCBI): domain Eukaryota; kingdom Metazoa; phylum Arthropoda; class Insecta; order Diptera; family Stratiomyidae; genus Microchrysa; species Microchrysa polita. The sequence goes on along the minus strand of OX454418.1, from coordinate 83,179,319 downwards.
GTCGCGTTCAGTGCCTCATAAAGACTATCCTACACGTAAAGGATATGTCAGGTTAATAGTGGAAAATGTTCTAACTGTTGCAATTTAACACTTTATTATACTTTTAATTTTTCAGAGCAACATCATACATTACGGGCTTCGTGATTCGTGCTTTGTCTGATGGACGTTGTTTTCTGGGCTATCTTGCACACTGTGATCCGCAAGGTGCACTGCCTCCGTGGCTTGTAAACAAAGTAACACATACAGTTGGTCCGCGTATGGTTAAAGACTTGCGTAAGGCGGCTTTTGGTTATTTGTCCTGGAAGACAGCACAATCACATTCGCGAAAACCGTGGCGATTTCCGGAGGAAATGACTTCACCTCGCATTTCTCTGGACGATGTAAGTTGATTTTTGTTTGTTTAACATTTGAATTTATTTAATTTTAAGTACAGATACAAACGGAATACGCTCTTAAAATAGTACAGTAACTAAATAGGTTCGCAATAAAACTAAAATAGTTCTTTTGAAACTTGCTAAAAGATTTTAGCCTTTGGTACTCCGAAAATAATACAGGAGAGTTTAGGATTTGAAGCACACAATTTTCGACAGAAGTGCCAAGTCCAGTTATAGCGCTATTTTGTGCTAAGTCCATACTTGGAACAATTAGAAAGTTAAATTTGTGGTAGTAACTTCCATAAAACGAATGTTTTCCATTATGAAATATAAAAAGGATTAGCCAGGGTTGCTTCTTGATTCGAATAAGCCGGGTTTGGCTGCTGGATCACAGGATATTGGGATGAATTGTTTGGAAAGTGTTTGGATTGGCATATTCTTTCTTTAAAATGGTATTGAAATGGGTAAAAACTGACTGAAGGATCGTCTACCTCCGATATAAAGGTTCAAATGATCACTGGTGGTCAATGTAAGCCCTTACAGCAAATGCTTTAGTTTGGATTCTCTATTTTCTCCACAAAAGTAAACCTCCATAACATACATTCAGGTTTCTGTTAAATGCCAGCTTACATTGAATTTAGTGTATGGCCATCCCTCTCTAAAATCTACAGTTCAGCGTGAAATCTGGCATTCGCATGTTCAACGCGTTGTAACGACATATTTTGATCAGCTATACTCAACCACTGTGCTCCAAAAGGTATACTTTTCAAAAGAGCTGTTGAAAACAGTTTGAATATAAGCATACTCCAGAAAATTAAAAATTGTCTTAGGCCCAAGAATTGCTTACTATGTCCACAAACATTTTTTGAAGCTCTTTATCATGCAAGCTGAAACAAGGGTCCTTCGGGTATTAACAAAACCAAAAAATAAACTTGCATTTATAACAGCCGGAAAGGTACGATTGTACTATATATCAAATTGGATTTTAACAGAGTTAAACAGTGGTTGATACAATGATAGTGTGCTCGCCTTCGAAGCACAGGGTTGTAGTTTATGGTAGTTTTCCAATTCACGATCCAATTGGCAGGATATGGTCTCATTTAGATGTTAAACAAGTGCCCAATTGTGGGGATAAAAACCTCTGCAAAGCGAGCTGTTGATCTGACCAGGTTAAATCTTAGGGATTAGATGCGAATGGCAGCTATTTATTTATTCACGATTTGACGTAATCGACATATCTCGAGATTAAATTGAAGCTGACTGAAATCAAAATCGCGATCCAGGAAAAAAGGACTAATTTGAAAAAGATCTGCCAAATTAACAAAAGTAAATGTATAACTATTGATATATGTACGTGCTTAATCCTAATGAGTGTCTCGCGTTTGTCTAGCTAGTCTAAGCTAAACTGCATTCAAAAGAAAGGGGATGTCGTTTGGGACTGATTTATTGGATATATGTATGTGTGCATTTCTAGTTCATATACCTATTATTATCACTACCACCTGGTGAAATTAAAGAATTTGAATCTTGCTTCTAGTTTTCATATCACATATACGATTGCCAGAGAAGCTTAAAGTCCGCCGAGGTTACTCCTAGCCCAAATAGAAATAGGTCCGAATGAACATTTATTAATCAGTTGTTTGCAACGATGTGATTTTGGCAATCTTATTAAATTCACATCTCTAGTCGCAATTCCACTGCAGGAACTTTTGGGCAACACCTAAACATGCTGCCTTTGTCCAACGGGCAATGGATCTGGGCAACACACGTGAGTTTAACTAAAAAAATGAAATCTTATATCGAAGAATCAAATCAAATTTTGTCGCCGTTGATAAAGAAGCAACGTTTCTTGTAGCATTGGCTTCACCCAATTGAATGACGACTTAAGATGATCCGTGTCACAAAAGTGTGCCTAGTGCCGAGCAATGACAGAACAGTTACATCACGCTCTCTTTAACCTCACAACTTCTGCAGTAGTAATTGTGATGAAGTTAAGTCTAAATCTCCTGGCGAGCTTCATAATAGGGCCATGTCCTGTTAAATTAGCTGCCTGTTAAATGACAATAGTAAGATAGAAAGGACAACGTCTAATCTTGACCAGATCATCCTCTTTCGGAAAGCATAAACTGATGAGACACATTTTCTTCATGGATACGAACTGTTGGAAATACAATAAATTGCTTGCGTCTCATGGTACGTACGTACTAAAAATATTCTCACTTCATCTACATTTTACAATATTGTAACGACAATACGAACATTCTTCCGTCAAGTCCATGGTTGGTATAAAATGAAGTGCTCAATAGTGCTAAGTCCGTACTTTCCTCTTTTTTTCTAGATTTTCCTTCGAAATTATAACGATTGATTGCCAGATTTTAATATTATTATCTTTTTGACAGTGTAACCTGCTTAAAAAGCTAAAAATATTTGCAAAAATTAAGTTATCTAAGATGGGAACAAGGTTTAAAACTTTATTTTCGCGTTTTCTCCAAATGTTGAAAAATGGACTTAGCACTATTGTGCTCTAAGGTATCGATATATTATAATAGATATTATGATATCCTTAAGCCTACTTGCTTTCGTTTAGTGCACGTGTAAAAAAATTAACCGAATGAATCGAGTAGGCTTAATTATATGACTAGAAATATGACTAGAAATATGTCTGTGTCATGGAGCCCTTAGTCCAATGTTGGGCTGTCGCGCCTGTTTTTTTATTTCAATATTTTAACTAAATAAAGTTGTAGAATGATTCAGTGGTATAATAGGAGAACAATTGAATGAAACGAATAGTAGTGGACAAAAAGGTGGAAATTGAAATGGCAACAGCTAGGGTGTCATTATTATCTTAATCATTCGGGACACGATAATATTAAGGCTGGGGGAGCATGACTACTACTCGGCAGTTTCAAACTTTGATCTTTGATCACTGCGCAGTAAGAATGTCGGCGTTGTCATACATGTAAATCTCTCATGCCATTTGGTAAACATCATCATGCAAGCATACTCCAGCGAGTTGCGGCACACAGAGTGCATTTCAAGTCGGTTTCGAACTAGTATTACATGGCGCGCTGCAATTCTCATCAGATGCCTCTACGTATGCAGCGCGTCATGTAATACCAGGAGAGGCATTACCGGACTCAACCAGGCAACGGTGTACGATCCTCTTATATAGGACACGAAATACACCCTGGTATCGAATCATTTTAAATGGGCTAGGCAATGGCTAGCCACCGATTCGACACGGCCGCGTTTCTGACTATGTGTCAGAGAATGGGTTCAAACAAAGCAACAACAACATTGTTGTTGGACGGTAGATTTAGCATGCTCAAAAAATGATTTGAGTTATCCACCGTCCAGTTTGCCCATAGTGGGACAGCACAAGTATGCATACATAACTCAAATCATTTTTTGAGCATGCTACATCTACCGTCCAACAAAAATGTTTTTGTTGCTTTGTTTGATCATCATGCAAGTTTCATTGTATGGATTAACCAATTCACCATCAGACTATGGGTAATGACTTTAATAAGCTTTAGTATGTCTCAGATATTCTAAGGTTTCCGGGAATTTACCTGTACCGACCACGACACTTACGTACGTTTTGCAACCGTCGAAGTCATTTACGATCTCCACACTTTAATCATGGCCCGGAGATCCAAAGATGAACTTCAAAACCCGGAGTCTCTAAGCGATAACTTGAAAAATTTAAAAAATTTAACAGTTAAAAATATGAATTACAATAGAAGAAAATTATTATCATTATTATGGCCATACAGTTGCTCTGTGTGGTAGGAATGACTCCATCTCTGAATTGCCAGAGCGTGGGTTCGAGTTCCGCTGTGACCACGTTTTGTATTCTCTTTAAAATAGAAAGTTCATAAGATAGCCGGTTCGAGGATATAAATCGCCCCGAAGCTATCTGTTGTTACAACGGCTAACAGCTGCAAAATTTTCATCGATCCAAATTAGAAATTTAAATCATTTTCCCGAGACGCCCACCCTCTTATGTAAAATTCAAGTCCAATTTTCTGTGACTTCGGCAGCACTTTTATATTTCTCAGTTTGGTGTTATTCCGTATGCAGTTTTAAAGCAGTTGAAGGCATCGGAAGGGAAATCAATGTTATTTCACGTGAATGAAAATTGAAGGAGGTGATCTCAAGTGCATAAAAATTTACTAAAACTCTTCAAGAAATCGATGGCGAATGAAATCTTAAACTTCGTATTTTAGAAATTTCCCTCTAAATACTAAAAACAACTTGCTGATAGTTGCGATAGTTTTATATAGGGAAATAGAAAACTGTTATATCCTGAAATTAAGTTCCGAAGGAAGTGGCTGGCTTTGCCGAGCATGATAGTTCGCACCTTACAGCTTATGTTGAGGAAGACATCGGAAGGAAGATGTGAAATTTCACAATATATAACAATTTCGAGAAGTACCCGCATCAACATAGCTTGATAAGCATGCATTTGTTTAAAACCACATCACAAATAGTGTCACTGGGTGATTTCAGATTACAAAATGTGGTGGGGTTTTTTTTTTTGTTTCTTATGTTTTTTGGGGTGCTAAGCTTGAATACGCAGCTTCCCACCAAAATTGCGTTGCGGAACGGGGTCAAAACCGCGTTTTTTGGCTTATAATTTCGAAACTTTACATTTCTCCGAAAACCTGTTCATGAGCATGTTAGAGAAAACATGATTGCGGGTCTAACGCGTGCCTTTCGACTTACTGATCATTTCCATATTTCCTGGAAATTCTCATACAAAATGACAATCTTGGAAAGTGATCCAGACATGTATCATCTGCCAATACCGTCCCCAGGCTCTAATTTTTAAAATGGGTTAAGCGGTATCGTTACAATGGATAGGCATTTTTTGGCGTTTTTTTCGATTTTGACTCGGTTTCGGAACGAAATGTTGGTGGAAAGCTACGGATTCGGGCTCATATTGTGGATTTGCCTAGGATCCTCAGCAGCCTCCTGCTACGTAGTGCTGGGCACTTCAACACAATATGTGCTGCCGCCATGCCTCTTCCAGACATAGTCTGCATACATCATCCTTAGCGCTTTTCATCTTAGTAAGATGCGCTTTAAAATGACCATGCCTGTCACTAAGGAAGTTCTCACACTTAGGCTACTCCGTGTATAGTTGAGTACCTCTTCGGATCTCCTCCCTAGTGAACTGGTAATTGCGTTTCGAGCCTGCCAACATGTGGTTAGCCTCCGCCATCGTTGCCGATGTATGGAATCAATACAGCTACATATCCTGACCCCAATCATGCAGTTTCTTAAACCAATTTTGGGTTTGGTCCTCGAAATTTTTCTGCTGATCCCTCTTTTGCTAAAGTATCGTAATGTACCTATGTGTCCTTTAATCCACATTAGCGTAATTTCGTTAATTGAAGTATGTACACTCATTGAGCTTATGGACACATTCAAGTACCAATTTTGAATTGATGTTAGATTGCTACATTCTGTTGATCACCGATTGGTTGTTGTGTGTGTCTACTAGAATTATCTTCCCCAGTACTCGGCCTTCCAGCGTATGCAGCAATCCAAGCATCTCCGCCTGATATACGAATACACACTCTACTACACGAATTGAGCATGCTAGGTTTAGCTCCTCGGATTATACTCCAACCCCGCTCTTCCTTCCATGAAAGACCCATCAATAAAGATAGCTAGATAGATAGGTGTTCCCTACCATCTTCTAATGAGAGTGCTGTGATGTCTTCTTTCGACTATCCTACATCTACTCATACCATCTAAAGGCATTTGAGTCTCCCTGACATTATTATAAGCAATATTCAGGATCCTCTTATGAGCTCCGTTGCTACCAAAGTGATGATATTTGGCATTCTTATTGTTGTAAATGCAGCACTTTGCTTTATAACAAGGTCCATCAGCGGTAATGCCAGTAACACCTTCATAGCATGCGTTGGCGTGGTTCGCATTGCATCACATTATGCTTACACATGCTATGCGTTGAATGCCATCCAGCCACTGCAAAAAGCGGCATGGGAGTAATTTCTACATGTTTTCTTTTACGAGTAAAGACTATAGTGTTTGACTTGCTAGCATTTATGGTTACCTCTTGTTCATTGCATCATTCTTCAGTTCCTTTGAGGGCTTGCCCCATGCAACTTTGAACAGTGTCCATGAACTTACCACTAACCACTGACCATAATAGCTAAGTCATCAGCGTATCCTACTGTGTATACGCCCATCGAGTTCAGTTTCCAAAGAGGAGAGTCTACGGTGATGTTCCACAGTAGAGGCGACAGTACCTCTTCCTGTGGACAGCTCATGACTATCCTTCCTCTTATTCTGGCACACCAGTCACTAAGATTTACTGCTCTCCCACTAACCATCGAGTCGATCCTTGTTATTATCACTGGCTCCACCTCCTTCCAATTTTTCTTAATTTGTTATATGAAATCGTACCAAAGCACCCTCTATGTCCATAAACGTTGACATAGCGATACCTCTGTTTCTAATCTCTCTTTCTGCTACCCGCGCTAAATCATGCAGAGTTGTCTCTGTAGATCTATGTAAGCATGATTGCCTAGAAACTATTGGAAATACATGGAATTACATACATATAGTCTAGTAATTATGTGATTTGAGATTGCAAAATGTGGTGGAGATTTTTTTTGTGTTTCTTATGTTTTTTGGGGTGTTGAGCAACTTTTGTTAGTTTTTTGTGTGTAACTATTATTATCGAATGACCTGACATTTATACAAACACAGTGTCCGATTTTGATAAATAAATATACGAAAACTTTCAAAATGAAATTTTAAATGCATAATTTTCCGGCTAGCAGCCCGTGTGTTACGTAATCTGGGGCCTAATTAAGCTATAAATTACGTAATCTGGCGACTGCAAATCAAGTTCCCAGAAGGACTATATTTTATTCACCATGCAGTCGAGGTGAGTTTTAATACTTTTTCAATGTCGAAAAGTGTCATTTAATGCCTTGTGTGTCTTAATGAAGGGCAAAGTTGTAATTTTGTATGTCAACAATTTTATTTTTGTAGGTAATCGTATTCGGCTGATAGAAATGAGGAGAAATTGGAAGAACTACGTCGAAAGCAGACCGACTGCTCACATGTCAAATATGTGGTTTCTAATGTCCAGAATCAGGTTCTGCCAAACAAATTTATACATGCAAACATACATACAGACAATGTTCCCACGGTGCCCCGATCCGTTGTTCCAACTGATTATCGTCGACGATAGATTTATTGTTTATAATTTCCATCCTTCTCCATATCAGTACTTCTTCAGAAGCTAATAGCACTCACTTCATACTTGGGCATGTCTAAATTTTTACTTTCGGCAACATTCAAGAATGTAAAAAATATTTTGCTTTAGAAGGTTTTCACACTTGTACTTAATCTGGCCAGATTACGTAATCTGCGGTGTGGTGAATTTAAAAATATATGGAATTTGACAGCTCAGGTTAAGTAATTTGCACAGATTACGTAATCTGGCCATATTAAGTACAAGTGTGAAAACATCCTTATGCGATATTTTTAGACTTTTTGTGATTTTCACCCGATTTCGCAACGAAATTTTGGGGGGAAGCTCCACATTCGTGCTCTGCATTCCAAAAAACATGAATAACGTCGTTATTGAACTAATAGGCAGCCTACGTACGACTCAAATGTCCAATCAAGTAACCTGATTCGCGAAATGTGTGAAAGGAATAGGCGAATCCTGATTGCAATGCGAATCATTTTTCGATGGATAAGGTGTCACTATCACTACCCAAAAATATTTAATCAGTCTAGGATATAGCACTAAAATTTGTAAATTCAATTGAGAATAGTGGGCTAATAGGACCGATTTTCACAATTTTCTACGTGTATGAAAAATTTAAAAATTTGACCCTTAAAATGGATTAACCGCGGCCAACATTTGAATGAAATTATCTTCAAATCTAAGTAAATGTCAGATACCTCTAATTAGGATATCATAATACAAATTTCACCATCCTTTTCAAGGAGGTTTTCACACTTGTACTTAATCTGGCCAGATTACGTAATCTGCAGTCTGGTGAGTTTAAAAATGTATGGAATTTGACAGCTCAAATTAAGTAATTTGCACAGATTACGTAATCTGGCCATAAGTGTGGAAACCTTATTATTTTTTTGGTATAAGAAAAAACCTCGCAATAAATCTCCCAATACTTAATCTGTTGTCTAACATTTCTGAATTTAATTCTTTAGCAACATTCAAGTTTTTTGTAAGCATGTCTTCAAACTATTGAACAATATTACTAACAGATGTTTTAATTGAAATTTTTCACAGCAGTGCGTGGAACCACAACTGCAAGTTATACCCACTATACCGGCAGCTGGTAAACTATCAACAAAAAATTCTAAAGAAGTGATCAAAAAGAAACGAAATTACTTTAGTAAAACTTGAAATAATCTGCATTGTGATCACACTACTACTCTTAAATAATAAAATCTAATACATATATATACATACCTAGATATTAAACATTTATTGTGGTTTCTACTATTTACACTGCTCGTCATCAGATTAGCACACCCCTTCGCATGAATAGTTTCGGCTGATTTCCAACCAAACTAAAAGAGCTAAAATTTCAAAATTATAACTGTTAATAGTCTATTTAATTCTGAGTTAATTAACACAAAAAGAATTGTGTTTACATTTTCTATTATTGATTTATAATTGTTTTTCGAAAAAGAACACACAAAATAGCCATTTAAAATTTGTCATCAGGATAGCACATGCAATTTCATTTTTGTCTATCTTCCACAATTAAAGACGTAGGACTCCTAATTTTTTGTGGTTGTTTGAGTAAGATATTAACTTTAATATGAATAAGGGAAAATCATTATCTGCGGAAGAGGGATCAAAATTTAAGGCTTACAAGGAGTCAAGGTGGTCAAAAAGTGAAATTTCGAGAAAAAATTAATAAAAGTCGATAAGTTGAATCCGAATTCGTGTGTAATAAGTAGCGTTAAGATAAACATAACAGAGGCGATAAAAATTGAGTATTTGTCAATCCCTATAAGAGAGTAATTTTGAGAGAAGCATCCAGTCCTCATGACTCGGTCGCAAGGATTAGCGCAAATTTTGACATTAAGGTGAGCCTATTGTTCAAATAGTGATACAAAAATGCTCCACATCTAAAGAAACTAAAACTAAAGGAAAATGCGCTTAAATTAAACTCGAGGGCACTTAACATCTAAAAAAGAATGGCGCTATGTTGTCTTTTCGAATAAAAAGAAGTATCATCTCACAGTATCACTTGGCCCTCGAGACCATTACACAATCTGTCCGACAATGAATGCGATCCTAATGGTGTCCTTCCTAGCAAAGATCCTGGAAGTAGACATCATAACTGTGTTACTCTTCTAAAGTGAACTTCTTTTTATCCGAAAAGATAACATACCGCCATTCTTTGTTCCATGTCAAGTGTTCTCATGATTAATTTTAACGTATTTTCCTTCGGGGAAAGTTAAGTTGGAGTTTATTCTTTAGTTTTCGTTTCTTGAAATGTGGAGTTTTGTTATCACTGTTTGAACAAAAGATAGGCTCGCCTTAATGACAAAATTTACCCTAATCCTTGTGACCGAGTCGTGACGGCTAGATGTTTCTCTCAAAATAACTCTCTCATAAGGATTGACATGTACTCAATTCTTATCGCCTCTATTATTTTTACCTTAACGCTACTTATTACACACGAATTCGGATTCAACTTATCAACTTTTATTAATTTTTTCACGAAATTTCACTTTTTGACCGCCTTGACTCCTTGTATGCCTTAAATTTTGGTCCCTCTTCCGCAGATAATAATTTTTAATTATTCATATTAAAGTCAATATCTTACTCAAACAACCACAAAAAATTGGGGGTCCTACGTCTTTAATTGTGGAAGATAGACAGAAAAGAATTTGCATGTGCTATCCTGATGACAAATTTTAAATGGCTATTTTGTGTGTTCTTTTTCGAAAAACAATTATAAATCAATAATAGAAAATGTAAACACAATTCTTTTTGTGTTAATTAACTCAAAATTAAATAGACTATTAACAGTTATAATTTTGAAATTGTAGCTCTTTTAGTTTGGTTGGAATTCAGCCGAAACTATTCATGCGAAGGGGTGTGCTAATCTGATGTCAAGCACTGTATTAAAATAGTACATTATACTCGTACATATATATGTAGGTATATTGGTTGATAAGCATAGCATTTATACTGGACCTAAAGTATCCTTTATGCATGAATAGTGAGTATCATCATATTTGATACAGACCACAGAGGTTGTTGTTAAAGGTACTCGTGTGCGTTATTATTGCACTTTACTGTATTTGTGCCTACATAAAACAATCAGTGTTTCACAGTTTAAACAAAAGCTAAATCGTAAAAAGAAGTTGATTTTTTACTTAAAACCAACCAATAATTTTTTATTTATTTATGTATATAATATTATTTCTTACCTTGTATAAATGTTCACGATTTTTCAACACAAATTAATGCATACTGAGAAAAACGATTTTTCGTGAATGAAATTCACAAATCAAATTGATCAGTCTGCAATGACAAGGCATTACTTTTACTTGTTAAAGCATAAGTTTCCATTGTAATGTATTTTAAGTCTTATTTTTATTTGGTGTAAAAAGTCAAAGAGTATAAAAAATAGTTTTTTGGAATTATTAACGCCAAACTAGCATATTTTAAGTGGTCGATTTCAAAAAAGTTGCAATATTTAATGAATTTTAATCGTCTCTAAAATCAAATAGATGTTAACGACCGATTTAATCACGGAATTTGATCTTAATAATCACTTAATTTATCAGATATTAAAATCATTTTAATCAATATATGATATTTTTATTAATACTGCTACTAATGGTATTTAACTAATCACTTCACAATCATTATACCAAATCTTGCCAAATTTTGTAAAATTAACCTTTGGTTGTTTGTTATTCTGACTTATTCTGTTATACCGTAACTATTTAACTTAACGCTCAAAAAATAACTATCTTAAAAAACAAAAACAAATTTTACATAAGAATTTTACAAAAAGAAAAAAAAATATAGAAATGTTTTTATAGATATGTCAACTACATAGGCTTAAATGTTGTTTGTTTATAATATTATGAACTGAAATGTTAAACACATGTATTGGTGTAAATTGTATAGGAACAAAAACTAAAAAAAAAAATCCCCATGTCCTTATAAGGATGAACTCTAAAGAAAATTCCAAACTATGTAATTTTTTTCATGTTGGTGGTTGTTGAATTTTGAGTCAGCCAAAATCGATGGATCAGGGCTTAATGCAAAGATGTTCTGGGATATATCGCCTTAGGCTTTGTATACTTATTTTTCAATTTGTTCGTGGCATGTGGTTCTTTAATAGATCATATTTTATAGTACATATCAATGCAGCGTTTTACTTATTTATTTTCCAATACTCGAAAACTAGCATAAATAATATGAAAATTTTAAGGAAATAAACGTACATACATACATATTGGATTAAACGCTCTGGCTATAGCTGAATGTTATTTCCGGTCTTGGAATACTACTCTATTGTTATAAACTATCTATGTAGACATTTGTGATATTTTATAGTAGATTATCTTTTTTCCACTTGAATTATAAATGAAATATTGAATTGACGAATATATATAAAAAAGATGCATATAAGATATTGTTAAAAACCCAATAAATTTAAGGGAAATTGTTGATAAGAAAGTATAATGTTGACTATAAATAAAAATATATTACTATTACATTATTTAAATTGTATTAATTGAATTTCAGTAAATTGTCAATTTCGTACTACGTTTAAAATGCTATTTCAACAATTTTATAATGAACTATTTTCAGTATTTTTTAGATCTGAAATTTAGTTACAAGGGTTTTGACTGGGAACAATACTCAAACCTTGATTTTTGTAGATTAACTCAATAAAAAAACCCATGGTCATGGCTCTTAAATAGATGTTTTATGTGCTCCAATATTTTCTTGGGACTAAAAATATACAAATCTTAAATCGCCTTGCAAACAACCATTTAACACCAAACACAAATCAATAACGTATGTTCTTAGAAAAAGCATAGTAACCCATGCCATGCGTTAGTCCAGAATGGCTATGTGATCACACAACCCATACATATGTGTTTGACTCCAAATTTATTACACTACACTCCACGAAATAATTTAAACGTCAAAATATTGTCGATGCAATTATTAACCCTTCTGTCGTCGCCTACGAGCTATTATGCCTAAGGTGTAGCTGAATTTTCTGTGAAATCAATCTTAATTTTTGAAGAGGCTTAATTTTGGATCTTGAAACAGTTTACATACTATGTCTTACGATGATGCGCCGTTTTTTCGTTTCTTTAGACATAGTTTACATTTCGCCGAACGTTTGATCGCATTTGTTGCGGTCGGTTCCTTTGAAATTTATATGGGAAGGGGTGAAAAATATTGTTGAACGATATTTTTCATCAAGATATAGTACCAATGGTCTGTCTGGATCTATACGCCAACAGAAGGGTTAAATATCACGTTGGCATTTTAAGAGAGTAATAAATATTACGCGGATTTTATATTCTCAATTGTAAACAAAAAATTGACGTTTGAATAAAATTTTCACGCATACTATGAACTGCAATAGTGTGAAAACGGTGCCATTTTTATTTTCTGATGGCCATTTTGGACTAACGCATGGCATGGGTTACTATGCTTTTTCTAAGGGTATGTTTGACACAGTCAAAAGTTTTTTCAACTTTCAAATTGAAAATTACAATATGAATTTGAATTTGAAAGACTTACCTATATATGTACTCTACTGTATCAACGATCAGTAAATAGGTGCTAAATTTATTGAATAACGCACTTTGATGTATAGCAACCATGATATGCGTTTAAAGACGTCAAGTGAATTGGTAACTTACTTCAAAAAACTTTAATTTCGATCGGAAGCAGTTTTTTTTTCATATTCTGTAAATGTTTGTACAGTTCGCTGCCTAATGTCTTGAGTTGAGTCATTGAGTATAAGTATGGAGACGCAATGCCCATACATTCCCATGATAGCTTGCGCGATAGTATTCTTATACATGCGCAACTGCAAACAGACTGCGTCGCAACACCCGCACGATCCACAATCCTAAATGTGGATGTTTACATTTTACAAAACAATATGACGAAGACTCGTTTAAAACCGGTCTGGTCCAATCAGAATGTTTACATTTTGGAAAACAATATTTCAAACTTCCATACAAAATCCAGTTTAGCAAGTTTATCCCTACCTTTCACTTCACGTCTCATTCGCAACCGAATTTGTTCATCTCTCACCTAGCTTTTCGTTTCCTTATACTCTCTGTTCTGTGAGTTGAGTTTTGTCTCAATTTCATATTTTAGGCTTGAAAAAAGTTACCGCTTACACATTTTTTGTTAGTATGTATGGGTATAACCTAAGTTCTAAGATGCGACCCAAGACAAACTGCAATGCACAGAGGGGAGTAAGGGCAAACGGGGTGATATTTTCCAAAGTTTTTAAAATAATTTTTTTGACCAAAAATGGATGGGGGTGGTAGATTACGTTGCGGATGAAATTTTGCTGAAAACTTCACAGTCCCAGCCGCCTCCGTTCAGAAGATACAGCCGTTCTAAGATACGACCCAAGACAAACTGCAATGCACAAGGGGGATAAAGGGCAAACGGGGTCATAATTTTCAAAACTTTTAAAAATAGTTTTTTTTACCAAAAATGGATGGGGGGGTGGTAGATTACGTTGCGGATGAAATTTTGCTGAAAATTTCACAGTCCCAGCCGCCTCCGTTCAGAAGATACAGCCGTTCTAAGATGCGATCCAAGACAAACTGCAATGCACAGAGGGGAGCGAATAAGGGCAAACGAGGTGATATTTTCTAAAATTTTTAAAAATATTTTTTTTACCAAAAATGGGCGGGGTGGTAGATTACATTGCGGATGACATTTTGCTGAAAATTTTACAGTCCCAGCTGCCTCCGTTCAGAAGACACAGCCGTTCTAAGATGCGATCCAAGACAAACTACAATGCACAGGGGGGAGGGAGTAAGAGCAAACGGGGTCATATTTTCCAAAATTTTTAAAGTTATTTTCTTCACCAAAAATGGGTGGGGGTGGTAAATTAGGTACGTTGCGGATGACATTTTGCTGAAAATTTTACAGTCCCAGCTGCCTCCGTTCAGAAGACACAGCCGTTCTAAGATGCGACCCAAGACAAACTGCAATGCATAAGAGGAGTAAGGGCAAACGGGGTCATATTTTCCAAAGTTTCTAAAATATTTTTTTCGACCAAAAATGGGCGGCGGTGGTTGATTACGTTGCGAATGACATTTTGCTGAAAATTTCACAGTCCAAGCCGCCTCCGTTCAGAAGATACAGCCGTTCTAAGATGCGACTCAAGACAAACTGCAAGGCACAGGGGGGTGTAAGAGCAAACGGGGTCATATTTTCCAAAATTTTTAAAGTTGTTTTGGAGGTGGATGGAGGTGGTAGATTACGTTGTGGATGACATTTTTAATAATTCATAATATAATTTAGTGCTACTAGTTGCAAGAAGCCACATACTACACGATATTGTTGTTTTTTAAGGATTCAATCAATTAGTAAATTACCATCAAATCAATAAAATCAACCCACACAATACATAAGGTATATATTTACTATGATCGTAATTTAAGGCCGCACACACACGGATGGATTCCCCCAAATCCACGGAAACTTCATATAAAATAAAATATTATGGAGTTTTGTTGGATTCGAGGAATCCAAGGATTCCGCGTGCGTGCGGCCTAACCTTAACCAAAAAGGTAAATTAGGTATATACTTACTTCTATTTTCTGCAACGATTTAATTCACTTTGGAGGAGTTCAAGTGCAATTTTCAATATTTGTAAGCTTAAATTATCCATCCATTGACTGTTTAATTTGCCAATTATCGTACTATTAGCAGGGCGCGACGACGATCGAAAATATTCGTAAGTTTTCTTCTAACAAGTGCTAATTTGAAATGTTATAGCTTATAGTCATCGAAAAGCATCATACAAAAAAGGAAGTTACTACTACAATATTTATACCGGTATTTTTCTCCCTGTCTATTTCTTTACTAAACAGTTGGATTGAATTTTGCGAGTAATAATCCCTATACCATGCTATTTTGATAACAATCTGCGACGTAAATCTCTAACCGATGGAATGATAAGTTACAGTATTTGTCATTCAAATATTCATAAGGGTGTAAATGGCATAACAAATATGTAATACGTATATGTAGATCTGTTTAGATCTGGTTCACTAGCTTAAGAATTTAATAGGTTAAGGTTAAAACGATAGCAAATCCGAGATGAGTTAAGAGATATTGTAAAACATACAATATTATATATAAGACCATCATAATGTGGTGATCTTATAGTAACTACATATTTCATTCGGGTTTTCCATATGTAACTTTTCTTCAATTTTGTTTCTTAATAAAGCGAAAACCGTTCAAAATTTTTTTTATATTTTTGAAACTGCAGACACTGACATTCAAAATATTACTCTAATGTCTAATCCTGCAGACACGGCTGGAAGACTGAGAGTTGATATTTTGAATGGTTTTTCTGCACACTGCTACAAATATGAATATTATTTTGAAATTTAATATTTAAGTCTATCTGGTACAAATTTGGGATTTGAAAACACCACAAGATATCTAACGGTATTTGCATAAAAGTGCTCATTCATATAACGACGTCATAGTTTAGCTCTTAAATTTTGGATTTACACGAACAAACAACAACAACAAGCATATGACTTCATTAAAACAAGAACAATGCAATGCAATTTCGTCTCTTAATTTGACGTTTAAGGGTCTACATTGCGGCCTTAATATCTAGACGGCGTTGGTATCATCCAATAAACACAAGAGTGGAGTATTTAAAGGAGTATATTTTTAGGATAACGTTTAGAGCAGTGGCGCCGGAACGAATTTTTTATTGGGGGGGGGGGCAAGATTTTTTTTATCAAATTCATGTTAAATTAAGCGGTCACCATATACCGGACCTCTAGCTCTAGAACTTTAATATACTGTGAAACGATACCAAAAAGTAAATATGAAAAATATTAGGGAACAACAGCGATCAGAAACCACCTAGAATAGTCTTCAATATGAGACTAACCTTTAAGTTTCTTTTTGTTACCCATTTTGATCCCATTGTAATTCCGAAGTGTTGAAGAGTATAAAAATTCTTTATTTTATATAGTTTCATAAAATTAAAGATCAAACGATTTTGCCAAAGGTTGTTTTCCGGTTTCCTTGGGAAACGAATTCCTTCATGATTTTTGAGGGATCTAAATTCTCTGTTCGATCCCTGTGAACACGGAGAAGGATTAGATGTGTCAGACGTTTTTGTGTCATTGTTGAATGTAGCCATGTAGACGTCGTAAAGAACTGAACTACCTTTCTAGCCGTATTCGTATTAACTTGAAATACTCTATATACAGTAGAACGTCGATTATCCGAACGTCGATTATCCGAACATTCGATTAACCGAACCAGCCAATCAGCTTCTTTTCATATGAGAGACATCGAATTAAATGAAAAATCAAGGGTTTGAAGGAATCAATCTCTCACCTGCATCGCTTAATTGCCTCGAAATTTTTATTTTTGTTCAGTTCTAGTCGTTTTTAATGTTTTCAGTTTGTCGCTTAATTTCACATTAGGGCTATTTTCTAATTTTTCTACGGAAGCTAGATTAACCGAACTTTCGTTTATCCGAACCACCCTTGTCGACATTAGTTCGGATAATCGACGCTGTACTTCGAAAGTGATCAGCAATTTCGGCGCAACATGTAGGTGAAGTTCCCGGCATATTCAACAATATCGAAATCGAGCATAGCAGCCCAATCTTACTGTGAGATTCTCTACCATCGGCACGGTTTTCTGACAAGGAGAATGAAAAACTTCCTCGTTTTCGTTGATCAACGGTCAATAGTTTCACTATCGTTGGCTTTGTCGTTAGTTTGAGGTACCTACTCTTGTTAACGAAGAAGAAATGAAAATGAAATGATCATACTCATACATGCACTAGATCAGTGGTTCTTAACCTTTTGCACATGAGGGACCATTTGATCAAACTCGTCAGTTGGAGTGCTGATTTCGTCCCCCAATTGAAAATTCCTATTCGGCTTGATCTGCTATTCATTCTCATAAGGAGAACTTTTGTGTTTCTAATATTTTCCGCTACATGTTCGTTTAATATTTCCCAATATTTCGGTTTGTTTCATCCAGAGATGGCTCATAATATTGAAATCCAGTTTTGTTTATCAGATTATAAAGCCCTTCCTTACAGTTCTTACTGGAAGAACAACATTTTTTACATAAGCTCGTATTGCTGGTTCCTGTTGTACCAACGAAAACCTGTCGGAACCCTTTTTAGAAGTACCACCGAAGATCAATAATAGGTTAATTATCTTAATTCAGCAATGTAAATTACCATTATGGTCTGGCCGGAAAAGGTATGTATTCATGACCTTAAATGCCTGAACTGTTTACCTACAATTATGACAACCCTCAAGTCTATAAAGACACGTAGCTACTCCACATAAAGTGAACATTCATATCAAGCTCTCGGCCGTCCTCGATGATTGCACATCGCAATCATTTTGCGTTCGTCAAAAAAAGGAGCATTTAAAACAAATTTTGACGATATTTAATTTCATTGTAACGGTCAAAATCTCAATGAAAACAGTCTGTCCTGCTTAGTCAAAACGGACTCCCATCCGCTTTCAACCTTCCAGTTTCTAATAGAAAGTTAAGATTGAGATGCGTGAAATTAAAGAAATGTCGTATCGGATTATGACATCAAAGGCTTCGCGGACCACCTAGGGTCGCCTCGGGGACCACCAGTGGTCCGCGGACCACCGGTTAAGAACCGTTGCACTAGATGCACGTATGCAACTTTCGCGAACCAGATATTCCATCGTGAAAAAAAGAATATCCACTAGAACAGGAGTGTCAAACTCAAAACCTGGCCGGCCCAAATATCAGTTTCTTCCGGATTTTGAAAACATTGATGGAAAATTATTTCAAGATTGCATCACAGAATATTACTTTTTAAAAATTAATATAAATCTCAGTCACTAACAACCTCGGAACATGGAAAAATTGGGCTACCTTAAATAGAGAAACTGGAAATATTTTGAAAATGTTCTTCCAACAATTTTACACTCCTTAGAAAATATTACATTAATCAGTAACCACTCTCTGAGAGTTTATTTCGGACAGCTGATC
This sequence comes from Microchrysa polita, assembly GCA_949715475.1. Classification (NCBI taxonomy): domain Eukaryota; kingdom Metazoa; phylum Arthropoda; class Insecta; order Diptera; family Stratiomyidae; genus Microchrysa; species Microchrysa polita. Next base: position 83,160,632 of record OX454418.1, on the reverse strand, counting down.
ATAACACTATACACTGAAAAAAAAAATCATCATAATATTAATGAACTAGGAGCATAGCCTTTTTTCATTACCATGATGAATTAGTTCATAGTTACTTACTTCTCTTCCTTAAAATAATACAGAGTTCATTTTATTTTATTTTACGAAACACCGGTCGTTAGTATAACGAAAACAAAATTTCAACTTAATGTAAAGCGATCATGAACACAATGAACTTCCAGTAGAATCTTATGCATTGTACATTCCGGCTATGAACCCATACATTAGCCGCGATAGTAGCTAAAACAAAATAATTGATGATATTGTTCATTAATTACATGACATCGATCATAGTAGTACATATTGATCTCACTATCACTTTATGTATATTTTATAAACCTTCGTCACGTATAGTCTGCGTGGTGTAGTAGGTAGGGCGTCTGTCTTCAAATCATAGAGTCCCGGGATCGATTCCCACTGTAGGTAGGTAGGTAATTTTTAATGGCTTTTCAGAGCAGAGGTAAAATGTAAAATGAATGTCGTCAACACTTATGAAGCTGGATGCCGGCCTGCGCCAGTTTTTTTTTTAATTTATGAACTCAGTAATTATATCAATGAACAAGTTGTTAATTTTATGAATTAGTCCATAGTTTTAATGAAATTTTTGTTCGTTGTTTTGATAAAATCAGATTCATTAGACTGATGAAAGCCGTCTTCGGTGGGATATCGGTGTAAATATTCATTACTTTAATGAACAATTTCATTGCTTCAGGGCACTTTTTTCTTTCAGTGTAGCACAGTAAATAAAAATAAATCTGTAGGTAGTCCAAAATACCGTTGAGAGCCTAAATTGATCGCTAACATACACAAATTTCGGATATTAAGGTGGCTAAAAACAGACAAACATTTATTGTTATGTGGTGGAAAAATGTTTCCTATGGTGAAACTGAATAAGCTGCAGCACTTCAACTCAAATAACCGTCAAATTGTTTGTAGAGAAAAGAAGATTTCAAATTCAAGCCACTGCCTTCTTCACGAGTTATAGTAAATTTCATAGACTTTAGTTCAAGACCAATATTTAATTATAGCGCTTTTGTACCGATACATTGTGTCAATTCGACCTAGCCGCGGGCCGCACAAAACTACGTGATGCGTCGTATGCGGCCCGTAGACCGCGAGTTTGACATGTCTGCACAAGAATAATACATTGAATATGTATGTACATTGTATATGTATAAAAATATAAAATAAATTATTCTTGATTTTTAATATGTATAGTGCAATATATGTAGTACTAATTGCCCCTTTAGCCAAAATATTGAGGGGGCAGTTGTCCCCGCTGCCCCCCTGTTCCGGCGCCATTGGTTTAGAGACAGTTTTATCGAAGTCTTATACCACCATCTTTAAATTTATTTCATAATGATGATAGAAGCTTTCCGGAAAATGCTTTAAGGATGTTTTATCGGATCAAAATATTTCTTTAAGCGATGTCACGCGATAAATTGATTTCGTGGTACTATATGATTGCTACAGTGTGAAGTGCTTCTTTAAAGCAAACGAATTGTTGCTTAGGAGTAGTGGTGTCTTAAATTGAAAAATTGTTCAATGACATTACGAATTCAATTTGCCTGATAAAAAACATTTCTTGAATTTCATATCGAGTTCGTGTTATAATTGTTACTCCCTTCGTGAATTCGCCAGGAAGATAATTTGGCAGTACTAGACAAACACAAAGAAAAATTGAAAAAAAAATATTTTTTTATTTTTTTCCTTTTTCTTTGTTGGACTTTATTTTAACTTTACCTTTTAACACTTTTTGCAGGCAGTTTGTATGTATGAATCACCGAATCCTGATGATGGGTGATGATGCCATACAAACTCCAACTTAAAAAAGTTCTTTTAAGAAAAACTTTTGTATTTGACAAATCTCAACGAAAACTCACACGAATGTGTTTCTATTCAATTCCCAAAAAAATATGCAACAATTTCCGGGATCGGCCCATGCGGTCATGGTCCTGCCATACGACCTCACCTCTAAAAGTGTTTCTTCTAAGATTTGAAAGCTAAAATCAGAAGACTATGCATATTGAAAGATAGAATCAGCCAGAATTAGTCATATGGCTGCCGTTAAACTATACAAGCCCCAAAGAAAGTAAAGGGTATACAAATTTCGGACACATCTGGTTTTTCTGCACACTGCTACAAATCTGAATATTATTTTAAAATTTAATATTTAAGTCTATCTGGTACAAATTTGGGATTTGAAAACACCACAAGATATCTAACGGTATTTGCATAAAGGTGCTCATTAATATAATGACGTCATAGTTTAGCTCTTAAATTTTGGATTTACACGAACAAATAACAACCACAAGCATATGACTTCATTAAAACTAGAACAATGCAATGCAATTTCGACTCTTAATTTGACGTTTAAGGGTCTACATTGCGGCCTTAATATCTAGACGGCGTTGGTATCATCCAATAAACACAAGAGTGGAGTATTTAAAGGAGTATATTTTTAGGATAACGTTTAGAGCAGTGGCGCCGGAACGAATTTTTTATTGGGGGGGGGGGGGCAAGATTTTTTTTATCAAATTCATGTTAAATTAAGCGGTCACCATATACCGGACCTCTAGCTCTAGAACTTTAATATACTGTGAAACGATACCAAAAAGTAAATATGAAAAATATTAGGGAACAACAGCGATCAGAAACCACCTAGAATAGTCTTCAATATGAGACTAACCTTTAAGTTTCTTTTTGTTACCCATTTTGATCCCATTGTAATTCCGAAGTGTTGAAGAGTATAAACATTCTTTATTTTATATAGTTTCATAAAATTAAAGATCAAACGATTTTGCCAAAGGTTGTTTTCCGGTTTCCTTGGGAAACGAATTCCTTCATGATTTTTGAGGGATCTAAATTCTCTGTTCGATCCCTGTGAACACGGAGAAGGATTAGATGTGTCAGACGTTTTTGTGTCATTGTTGAATGTAGCCATGTAGACGTCGTAAAGAACTGAACTACCTTTCTAGCCGTATTCGTATTAACTTGAAATACTCTATATACAGTAGAACGTCGATTATCCGAACGTCGATTATCCGAACATTCGATTAACCGAACCAGCCAATCAGCTTCTTTTCATATGAGAGACATCGAATTAAATGAAAAATCAAGGGTTTGAAGGAATTAATCTCTCACCTGCATCGCTTAATTGCCTCGAAATTTTTATTTTTGTTCAGTTCTAGTCGTTTTTAATGTTTTCAGTTTGTCGCTTAATTTCACATTAGGGCTATTTTCTAATTTTTCTACGGAAGCTAGATTAACCGAACTTTCGTTTATCCGAACCACCCTTGTCGACATTAGTTCGGATAATCGACGCTGTACTTCGAAAGTGATCAGCAATTTCGGCGCAACATGTAGGTGAAGTTCCCGGCATATTCAACAATATCGAAATCGAGCATAGCAGCCCAATCTTACTGTGAGATTCTCTACCATCGGCACGGTTTTCTGACAAGGAGAATGAAAAACTTCCTCGTTTTCGTTGATCAACGGTCAATAGTTTCACTATCGTTGGCTTTGTCGTTAGTTTGAGGTACCTACTCTTGTTAACGAAGAAGAAATGAAAATGAAATGATCATACTCATACATGCACTAGATCAGTGGTTCTTAACCTTTTGCACATGAGGGACCATTTGATCAAACTCGTCAGTTGTTGCGGACCCAGCGCCCGCTCTAAGGGGGCGCAAGCCGGGCGGTCGCCCGGGGCGCCAAATTTTAGGGGCGGCTATTTGGCTAAAACACGAATAAAAAACTCAAAAAGACAAAGCGAAGTACTGCATTTAGAATCTTAAAATGGTTAGTGATTTTTGCCTAAACTTTACATCTGTGATGCTTGCAAAGTTATCTGCTAATTAAGTTCTTCCTTAGAAAGAAGCTTATTGGAAAATGGAGTGCTGATTTCGTCCCCCAATTGAAAATTCCTATTCGGCTTGATCTGCTATTCATTCTCATAAGGAGAACTTTTGTGTTTCTAATATTTTCCGCTACATGTTCGTTTAATATTTCCCAATATTTCGGTTTGTTTCATCCAGAGATGGCTCATAATATTGAAATCCAGTTTTGTTTATCAGATTATAAAGCCCTTCCTTACAGTTCTTACTGGAAGAACAACATTTTTTACATAAGCTCGTATTGCTGGTTCCTGTTGTACCAACGAAAACCTGTCGGAACCCTTTTTAGAAGTACCACCGAAGATCAATAATAGGTTAATTATCTTAATTCAGCAATGTAAATTACCATTATGGTCTGGCCGGAAAAGGTATGTATTCATGACCTTAAATGCCTGAACTGTTTACCTACAATTATGACAACCCTCAAGTCTATAAAGACACGTAGCTACTCCACATAAAGTGAACATTCATATCAAGCTCTCGGCCGTCCTCGATGATTGCACATCGCAATCATTTTGCGTTCGTCAAAAAAAGGAGCATTTAAAACAAATTTTGACGATATTTAATTTCATTGTAACGGTCAAAATCTCAATGAAAACAGTCTGTCCTGCTTAGTCAAAACGGACTCCCATCCGCTTTCAACCTTCCAGTTTCTAATAGAAAGTTAAGATTGAGATGCGTGAAATTAAAGAAATGTCGTATCGGATTATGACATCAAAGGCTTCGCGGACCACCTAGGGTCGCCTCGGGGACCACCAGTGGTCCGCGGACCACCGGTTAAGAACCGTTGCACTAGATGCACGTATGCAACTTTCGCGAACCAGATATTCCATCGTGAAAAAAAGAATATCCACTAGAACAGGAGTGTCAAACTCAAAACCTGGCCGGCCCAAATATCAGTTTCTTCCGGATTTTGAAAACATTGATGGAAAATTATTTCAAGATTGCATCACAGAATATTACTTTTTAAAAATTAATATAAATCTCAGTCACTAACAACCTCGGAACATGGAAAAATTGGGCTACCTTAAATAGAGAAACTGGAAATATTTTGAAAATGTTCTTCCAACAATTTTACACTCCTTAGAAAATATTACATTAATCAGTAACCACTCTCTGAGAGTTTATTTCGGACAGCTGATCATAACACTATACACTGAAAAAAAAAATCATCATAATATTAATGAACTAGGAGCATAGCCTTTTTTCATTACCATGATGAATTAGTTCATAGTTACTTACTTCTCTTCCTTAAAATAATACAGAGTTCATTTTATTTTATTTTACGAAACACCGGTCGTTAGTATAACGAAAACAAAATTTCAACTTAATGTAAAGCGATCATGAACACAATGAACTTCCAGTAGAATCTTATGCATTGTACATTCCGGCTATGAACCCATACATTAGCCGCGATAGTAGCTAAAACAAAATAATTGATGATATTGTTCATTAATTACATGACATCGATCATAGTAGTACATATTGATCTCACTATCACTTTATGTATATTTTATAAACCTTCGTCACGTATAGTCTGCGTGGTGTAGTAGGTAGGGCGTCTGTCTTCAAATCATAGAGTCCCGGGATCGATTCCCACTGTAGGTAGGTAGGTAATTTTTAATGGCTTTTCAGAGCAGAGGTAAAATGTAAAATGAATGTCGTCAACACTTATGAAGCTGGATGCCGGCCTGCGCCAGTTTTTTTTTTAATTTATGAACTCAGTAATTATATCAATGAACAAGTTGTTAATTTTATGAATTAGTCCATAGTTTTAATGAAATTTTTGTTCGTTGTTTTGATAAAATCAGATTCATTAGACTGATGAAAGCCGTCTTCGGTGGGATATCGGTGTAAATATTCATTACTTTAATGAACAATTTCATTGCTTCAGGGCACTTTTTTCTTTCAGTGTAGCACAGTAAATAAAAATAAATCTGTAGGTAGTCCAAAATACCGTTGAGAGCCTAAATTGATCGCTAACATACACAAATTTCGGATATTAAGGTGGCTAAAAACAGACAAACATTTATTGTTATGTGGTGGAAAAATGTTTCCTATGGTGAAACTGAATAAGCTGCAGCACTTCAACTCAAATAACCGTCAAATTGTTTGTAGAGAAAAGAAGATTTCAAATTCAAGCCACTGCCTTCTTCACGAGTTATAGTAAATTTCATAGACTTTAGTTCAAGACCAATATTTAATTATAGCGCTTTTGTACCGATACATTGTGTCAATTCGACCTAGCCGCGGGCCGCACAAAACTACGTGATGCGTCGTATGCGGCCCGTAGACCGCGAGTTTGACATGTCTGCACAAGAATAATACATTGAATATGTATGTACATTGTATATGTATAAAAATATAAAATAAATTATTCTTGATTTTTAATATGTATAGTGCAATATATGTAGTACTAATTGCCCCTTTAGCCAAAATATTGAGGGGGCAGTTGTCCCCGCTGCCCCCCTGTTCCGGCGCCATTGGTTTAGAGACAGTTTTATCGAAGTCTTATACCACCATCTTTAAATTTATTTCATAATGATGATAGAAGCTTTCCGGAAAATGCTTTAAGGATGTTTTATCGGATCAAAATATTTCTTTAAGCGATGTCACGCGATAAATTGATTTCGTGGTACTATATGATTGCTACAGTGTGAAGTGCTTCTTTAAAGCAAACGAATTGTTGCTTAGGAGTAGTGGTGTCTTAAATTGAAAAATTGTTCAATGACATTACGAATTCAATTTGCCTGATAAAAAACATTTCTTGAATTTCATATCGAGTTCGTGTTATAATTGTTACTCCCTTCGTGAATTCGCCAGGAAGATAATTTGGCAGTACTAGACAAACACAAAGAAAAATTGAAAAAAAAATATTTTTTTATTTTTTTCCTTTTTCTTTGTTGGACTTTATTTTAACTTTACCTTTTAACACTTTTTGCAGGCAGTTTGTATGTATGAATCACCGAATCCTGATGATGGGTGATGATGCCATACAAACTCCAACTTAAAAAAGTTCTTTTAAGAAAAACTTTTGTATTTGACAAATCTCAACGAAAACTCACACGAATGTGTTTCTATTCAATTCCCAAAAAAATATGCAACAATTTCCGGGATCGGCCCATGCGGTCATGGTCCTGCCATACGACCTCACCTCTAAAAGTGTTTCTTCTAAGATTTGAAAGCTAAAATCAGAAGACTATGCATATTGAAAGATAGAATCAGCCAGAATTAGTCATATGGCTGCCGTTAAACTATACAAGCCCCAAAGAAAGTAAAGGGTATACAAATTTCGGACACATCTGCAATTACCTTCGTCTCTAAGTTTTTAATTCGTTGTCCTCGCTAATAAATAAAGAAGCCGTAAGGGATTCCTTATTAATTTTCCAATTCAGTTGTGGATATTTAAAAAAAAAATATTTTCTTTTGCTCCTAGATAATTTTTTATATTTTATTTGTCAGTTACTTTAATTAGGCTCCTGAATTGAATTATTTTATTAATGGGGTAATGTCTTAAGGGAATCCTTATTCCTTAAATGAGGACAATGAATTTCGTCCTTAAAATTATATAGTGTGCGACCATACATAAATATGTTGTATACATAGTATGTACGAGTATGTGCATATTAAAAGTTTTTATTAGGAAAATATTTTCTTCCATGTGATTACTAAACTCGTAACTCTAAAAAATCATCCTATCTCAAGCTTTACTATCTACCATATATTTACATTATGTATATTTGCCAAAGGATGTTCAAAATTTGTGGACCAATTTTTTTTTCGTCGAGCAAGGACACGGTAATCATAGCTATTTATTTGGGTTGTCTTTAATTAAATGGTCACGCGTGTTGTGGGCTTTTCCAATGGTCAATGTGTCCCTAATAAAAGTCGAAAAATCACATCAACGTTGGGCTAATATATAATAGAAAGTACCTATACATGTAAACATTTATGTATATAGTTGCGTATGAATGTTAACACGTATACAATACTATGTATGTACGGATGAATGACTTTTTATCTATTTTTGGAAGCAAGTTAAAGATATATTTCGTAAAGCGTCTTGTGTTGGCCTTTGAGCGAAAGATCAACCTAACCCGAGTATTAGTATTATTATCCTGGATATATTTTGACTGACAGTAGTTTTTGCAGAACTCGGCTCCATTTGTAATTAACACTTTCACACGTGTGAAAGTACATATATCGTATCGTATGTATATACCCCGCATTTTTAACCGCGATGGTATTTTTCAAACAATATAACCGTGTAAGAGGATCTTAATGCTTGGCTCAAATGAAATCAACACAATTTTCCCTGAATTGCCGATCGCCATTGCTTAATTAAAGGGCTATTTTTGTTATTCTATTGGAGAATCTAAAATTCATTCAACAGTGAACATCTCAATGTTGAAACATAATTATTACATTAAATAACTATTCTTTTGAGTACTTTTGTTCCACATTTCTTCTCGTTTTCACATTTGCACACTCTACTCTTATTATTTGTACCATTTGTATTTCGGATTTAATGATTATCATTTTATCGCAAATTGCTATTTCCTTCTTTGACTTAGAATACTGCCTATAGGGCTATAGATATGCTTGAAATTAAGACTGATGTCGTATTTTACTTCCCATGAAGCTCCTAATAAAAACTAATTGCCTGGATATTTTCTAATGGATCCACATCTTCTATTATGTGGACAGTAAATTCATAATTATTGTGACATTTCAGGTGGAAAATAATGTTCTAAGTCGTGAAATTTAAGCGCTTTGTTAACGATCATGAGCGACAAGTTTGAATTTTGAACGTGGTGATAACGATGAAGCGGCAAGACACCCGTTTGTATTGACCCACTGATAGGGAAAAGAGTCAACATTCATTAGTAGAGCGTAATTCGATTTCGGGGTTACAATCATTTCTAACATATTGTCAAAATGACATTATCTTGTGAAAAGTTTAAGTGCGTTACGCTAAAATCGACATCGGCATTTTACGCGAATCGGCATTGCATTTGTAATTAATGTGAAATTTCATGATGAAACTGATTTTATAAAAGAGCTGATGTGTTGTGCGCGTGTGTTGTGTTGTGCTGAAATTTTCACGCGAAACCAAAACTGTTTATCTTGGCTACATATTTCCATTTACTATTTCTATTGACGTACAAATTTTGTAAGAAAAAAATATAAATTTTAAAAGTCAAAAATATCGAAACTCCTGTTTCCGCTCTGAATTTTTGATTATATGGATTTTTAGGCCTATAGAAAAATTTAACAAAAATAGCATGGTGGATTTGCAATTTCCGCTTCGAACATTATAATCTTCTGCAGATCACTAAGTATCTCTGAATATTATCGTCTTTCTGATCTTGGCAGCATTTTTCAAGCAGAAATGAACATACAAAACAACCAGAATATCGCCATCTGCTCAGATAGTCAAGCTGCTAGCATAAGCTGACCAGACGTACAGCATTTTGCTGTACAGTACAGCATTTGAACCTGCCGTACAGCACTGGGTTGTGTACAGCAAAATATACAGCATTCCCCAAGCCACACAATGAAACCTGATCACTTCATGATAAGCTCCTCGGTGAAGCCTACGATCAATCTTGACTGCTTTTAAGGTATAAAGTTTGACCCCTGTACCCTATATGATATTTATCGAGATAATCGAATTTTTATGTTTCTGAAATTTGGCACACTTGTAGAGCTACTTGACGCTCATATTTCGTCAAATTGCACGGTCCTACCTAATCGCTTTCGGAAATTATGGCTGGCAATTTTGAGATTTCAAATTGAAAATTGTCCATAACTCTGAAATTCGTAAGCAAATAATTTTAAAATTTAGAAAACTTGCAGAGCACCGTACTGTTCATATTTGGCACCCTTGTAGAGCTACTTGACTTGACTCCAAGTTTCAAGGTCCTATCTATCCGCGTTCGGAAGTTACAGCTGCCCAAACCACACTTTTGTGTTTTCTAATGGAGTTTTTAAATTTGGCAGACTTGTAGAGCACTGTCCATATTTTTTGAATATTTCAAGGCTCTAGCTTCCAAAATTCAAAAGTTACAGCCATCAATAGATTACAGAAATCTTAAATTTCTGAAATCTAAATATTTTCAATTTTATGTGTATAATCTTATTTCGGGTATTCTTCCTTGCTATATCTTTTGTGTTAAACCATACGTTTGTATGAGCACCAGTGGCGTAGATAACTTTTCAGACGAGGGAAGAAGTCAGTAGTCTGGATTTTTTATTTAGCACAGAGGAAGTGCAATAATTGAACTTTAGAATGAATGAACTTTTAGAGATCTAAAAAGAGGCCGTTTCTTCAAGGTTTTTAGATTTTTCTATTCTGCTTGTTTAGCTGAGATTCTGGAGGAATAGGTTTGCCACAGCAAGAAAGAACCGTGAACCGATTTTAAGTACGCAGAATATAATACACCTTGAAAGTAGGCCTGTTCGGTACTCAGATTTCAATATCGGATACCGGTTTTCGTCAGTACCCAGTACCATATTCGTGGCACCGGCCCCGCCGGTTTTTTTTTAACCATGAGCTGATTAAACCGGGAGCGGCCCATGGTTGAAAAAAAAAAACCGGGATATCTGTACTTCGTAATATTGGTATCGGTAATGATTGAACACCGGTTTTAACCCGATTTACCGTTGTTAGGAACAACCCTACTTGAAAGTTCAATCCTGTGGGGTGAACTTAAAATTGAAGGTTTATCTGCAACACCGAGCGCAAATGTTAGAAATCGTTCCCACACTGGAGATAAATGTAGTAAAATAGGCATCAGTGAGTGATTTGTCTGCAGCTGCAGCATACAATAATGTTATGCAGAGTGAGGTTGCTGGACGTAAAGACGAGAAAAACCTTTCTTAACTAACATTTCGGATAGCATGATGCAGTATTGTTCAACCAAGTTACTCCAGCGTGTGCCGTAATGCTGCTCAATAAGAACCCTGTTTTTCACTAGATATCCCACAATACTGATGTTCGTTATAATGTAAAATTGTCTTAGTAAATGCTATCTGATATGTTCTTGTGGCAGTCGCACTATTTGAAAAACAGCGCTTGAAGAAATCCAAATCTCATGTACGCCAGTATACGCTGGAAATTGTCAAAATTCTAGGCAAGATAGTAACAATTATGCAATTGCAATTATGCAATTGCAATACGGTAAAAAGGATTAATTCCGAAATTCCCCTGAAGATGGTATTTTGGTAGACATTGTTACAAAATGTAATCAATTAATAGCAAAGAACTAAAGTTATATTATTTTAGTATAAAATCAATCCCCGCTTATCTACGCCACTGAGGATACCATTGAGTACTTTAGGACTCCCTCTTCAGTATCAACAAAACCTTGCCTTCCCAAGGTTTACCACATATTTCCTAGAATATCGGCTACTATTCCTTTTCAATTCTGTCTAGGAAGATATCATTTATGGAGGGAAGAAGAATGAGATAATTTTATGGCATGCATCATGGTGGTAGCCTCGTGTTTCTCCAAATCGGCATGAAAGGTGCATTTCGCAAGCATGTGTACAGCATTGTGTCTTCGGAGGTCTGGTCAGCTTATGCTAGCACAACTTTACAATCGGTGAAGACGACCTCCAAGGTTGTTGAAGTATGTGAGGAAGCATTAACCGCATCTAGCTTTATCACTAGATTACAATTGTCACAAACTTGAGTTCTAATATTTTTTTAAAGATTGACAAGTTGAAGGAAGCTGCACGAAACAATGGTTTAACACCTTATACGAGTAGGATCCATAGAAGTAATGAGGTACCCGTTGAGGACACTTCTCCTGGGTTAATTTGCAAGTTGTGTCACTGTTAGTGCTTCGCATTGGACGGCTGCTCAATGTTTGTTTCAAGTTCATATTTATAGCACGACGATTAATCATAATGAGGAAAAATGGAGGGTCCTCTTTGAGCTAATTTGGAAGCTTAAATCATGCCTGCAGTTCCCACTCCCTTTGCTTGCCTGTGAGCAGATGAGTCAGGAATTCGACTTGAATCTTTGTACCCTTTACCCATAATAGTCTAAGAAAAATGGCATATTTGGTCGGCAAAAATCCTGCATCGGAAATTTTTTAGGATTATGGTTGGGGATGGTCCTCAGATTATGGCTTTAAAAGTCCCAACCGATTGGGGGCCCGCAACCTTAAAAAAGGGGGGAAAGGGGGACTTTTTTCGGTTTTTTGCATTTATTTCAAAAGAGATACAGAAAAATGGTCTGAGGACGAAAAAAAACTACATAAAATTATCTTTGCACATTAGAGTTTAATTGAAAGAGTTAGAGTTAGACTAGAAAATAAATTAGAATATTTCATTTTAGACCTTTTTTAAAAGTTCCATAACTTTTGGAAGAATGCTAGTTCAGCCGTAAAATTTTGTATAAGCATTCACAATAAGTTCAAGATTATTTTAAGGTAAACATTGAGTCGCTCCGGTCAAGGACCCCCATTATCCTCCCATTTGAATTTGTCAAAACGGCATGTCAATAACTCCCCCCAAAATTGGAGCAGAGTCCTAAATTTTGGTTTGTTGCGATTGGAGGTCATAGTCACCCCACCAACCAAAACTCAGTTCATTCGGATAAAAACTAAGGGTATCTCCCATACAATCCGATGTAGGATTTTTGCCGTTCGATGACCATATTTTGGCCCAATTTTCTTAGACTATAAGATAGTATAGGGTATATTGTTTTTGTTACGCCAATATTATGTAACACCTCAAAGGAGCCTCCGGAGGTATGACAATGTACATATATATATAAATGATCAGGGTCGGTCCCTAAATCGAATAAGCCATGCCTTGTTTGTCTGTTAGCACGATAACTCCCGAAATAATGAACCTAGCGGTTTGAAATTTTGGTCAGATGTTTCTTTTGATAAAATCTTGGACGGCATTGAAAATAGGTCAAATCGGACCAAGGGTTCCCCTACCCCCCATACAAATTACCCCTCCTACATATGTTAATTCGGCCGTAACTTTCGATATAATATCGCTATCGACTTGAAATTTTGATCAATGCCTAATTCGGACACATACTTTAAGTTAATGGAAAGAGGAGCAAATCAGGCTACCCCTACCCCTACCTCCCCTACAAAGTTATATTCAGCCATATCTTTTGATAGACTTTCGCGAAGAACTTCAAATTAGTATCAAATGGTAGCTGTTGTATGCCCTGATAAGATGTTAAAAATGTACCAGATTCGACCCATCTACACCCTCACTCCCCTAAAAAAAACATGAACATGAAAATGTTAGCTTTTGCCTGTTTTCTACGTCTGTACATAGGGTATACACTCATCGTGCTATTCGCACGATTAGAACTCGGTCTCATCTCAATTGAAAATCTTCGGATAAAATTCGCTGAGCTTCATAGTATTCCAGACATCGAATAGATCATCAATGTTTCAGCTGCGCGCTTCAGAAACGAAAGCTTTGATTTTGTTGGCAACGTCACATCTTTTAGCATTGAGGAGCGTCCTGAACGGGGTCGGTCTTTTTTGACATTTCTACATTATTAAAACATGAAGACTACTCGTAGACTCTGCTTTTATTTTTTTTCCATGAACAATCTTAAGCATTACAATAGCTTCCCCGGTCCCCTAACCGAAAAACCGAATTTTAAAGCCGCACTATGCTCTCGAAAATCGACCACCACGAAATGGTGGTCACCACGGGCGTTCTATTTATTATATTTTAATTAAGAATAGATCTATTCAAATTTACGGGCAAAGTATAATTGTAAGCCCCATAGAAAAAATTACTTACCTACGCCTTTGTGTTTTTATTATATTAGTATAACAAAATAAAAGAATTATTTAAGCTTGGGAAAACGTTCCTTTATGGGAAAAATTAAATATTTTTTTTTATCTAATACAGTATGTGCTATACAATTCGAGTTGTAAACACCAAAAACAATTTTTTTTTGTGAAAGAAGCATCTAACAATCGTATAAAGATAATCTGAAGAAAATGATTGACTGTCTATATACTAGCGCCCCTACATAATAAAATCGTATTCTCCTTGTATGTATATAAACACGTTTTTATGGCTTGAACTGAGCATTCTACAGGATACTATCGCCACGGCTAACTATGGTGAAAGGATATCTGCATGAATCTTAGAGAAGTCATATCCATTCATCATTGTCATTTCGCCCTTTCTGCTGTTAACACGAAACTACCTATACCAGAGAATCAGCATAACGACTCGTGCAAATATGTACGCGTATTCCACAAGCCTGCAAATATTTGAGTTTTACCTTTAAAAGATCACAATCTTCAATAAAAATATATCGAGCAAGTGGGTGCTAATTATCGATAGACTCGCAAATTTCTTATAAATACAATATTTAAATGTATATAAAGAGAGCATGAGTGTCTTCGTGGTTTATGGGTATTTAAGGAATATCATAGACGATTTTTCTTGTGTTAGTTAAAAAGATGTGCCGTAGTGAAGATAAGTGCTAGTTATGCTAGATTATGCGTGTTAAAAGGATATCTTATGAGTGTCGATGAATTGATAACAGTTGCCCGACCAATTCGAAACGCCGTGCTTTTGTCAGCATATAAGGATTAACAAAATTCAAGACGATATTTGAGTGAGTGGATACTATTATACTAAAAAAGTGAATACCTATCTAGACAAAAGCATTTTAGTGTTCTTTTTGTGTATGAGTGCATTTGAATGAAAACACACAACTTCTAAATCCGTGTGTGAAAATTATCACCTGGGTGGCCCCTAAGTGTATATTAAACGTTTTTTTATCAACTTTTATTTAAAAGATAATGTAAAATCGATTCGAATGTTATTTTAAAATATGTGCCTAAAGGTTCCAAAATCGACCCTTTATTTCAAAATTTAGTTGAAATCTGGATAAACAGAAAATGAACAGTGTAATGTAAACTAATATTATGTTCAGAGTGGACGAAAACGGATTGATTTCGCCGTACGTTTTCAGAAATCACCCAGGGCCGGCGCGTCGATAGGCGAAAGTAGGCGGTCGCCTAGGGCGCCACGCTCAGGGGCGCCGAAATCAGGGGCACCACGCTCAGGGACGTAAAGCTCAGGGGCGCCAAGCTCAAGAATACAATACTCAGGGGCGCCACGCTCATGGGCGTAAAAAAATTTACGGCGAAGACAAATATCACAGAGAGCAAATGACTATTATAGTCAGGTTTGTCGATATAATTAGTCTGGAAATGCAACAACCCAAAGTAGTCATAAGAGAGCATTTCCTTGGGTTTGTTCCACTGGAGGAAACAACTGGTGCTTTTATATCGAAAACAATCATCGATCAACTTGAAGAAATGGGATTACAGATTGTTAACTTACGAGGTCAGGGATACGACAACGGGAGTAACATGAACGGACAAATAAATGGTGTTCAACGGAAAATACTGGATATAAACCTACGAGCCTTTTTTGTTCCTTGCAGCGCCCATTCTTTAAACTTAGTTGTCAATGAAGCTGCAAGTTGTTGTCTAGAAGCTACAAATTTCTTTAATATGGTTCAACAAATTTACAATTTTTTCGCTGGTTCGGCAAAACTCTAAGTGAAACACGTTGGGAGAGTCGCATTGATGCAATGAAGCCTTTGAGATTTCAAATATCCAAAATATACGATGCACTTATTGATATTTTCGAATACCCAAACCTTTCAGCTTACAGTGGGAATAAGACACGCGTTGAAGCGACGGGCATTGCAGATGGAATAAGTTCATTTAAATTCTTAGTATCACTCGTAATGTGGTACAATATCCTTTTCGAAATTAACGTCACTAGCAAATTATTACAAAGTAAGAATGCCGACATATTTTCGTGTACGCAACAGCTCAAAAATACTAAAGATTTTCTATTAGACTGTAGATCTGATGAAAGCTACGAACAAAAATTGGCAGATGCTAAAGTTCTTGCGACAGAGCTCGAAGTGGAAACGGATTTTCCAAGTGTACCTGTTAGGCAGCCAAAAATTAAAAGACAATTTGGTTTCGAGGCAGAAGATAACCCAGTTACAGACCCGAAAACCATACATAAAGTAACGTTTTATTTTCCGGTTTTAGATAAAGCTATAAATGCAATCCAGGACCGTTTTTCGCAGATGGAAGAATATTGTATAATATTTGGATTTCTTTATGACATTTACAATTTAAAATTTAAAAATGAAAATCAAATTCGGTTACAGTGTCAAAATTTTGAAAAGGCCTTAAAGCATAACGTTAACAAAGATATCGATGGAGATGATCTATTTTCAGAACTATTATGTATATCGCGAAAACTTCCTAAAACAATGAACCCATGCGAAGTTCTTCAGTTTATTGCACAACATAATCTGCAAAGTATTGTTCCTAATATTTACATTTCTTTAAGAATTTTGCTGACTTTACCTGTCACTGTTGCAAGTGGAGAGCGCAGTGTTTCTAAATTAAAATTAATTAAGACGTACTTGCGCTCAACTATGTCGGAGGAAAGATTAGTTGGGTTAGCGACAATATCTATTGAGCATGAAATATCTCGAGACATCGAGTTATCTGAATTAGTTTCAAAATTTGCTGAATGTAAAGCACGTAAAGTGTCGTTTTAAAAACCAAATTAGGCAACAAAAGACTAAAATTTTAAATGAAAAGGCTTTAATTTTATTATAGGAGTACGAAAAAACATGTTACTTTATAGCGTTTAATTTTTCTTTTGAATCAGAACTGTTTAATTTTTTGATATTTTATTTTTATTTTTTTTTTGCGTTATATTTTTTTATTTGTGTATATAATTTCGCTGTTCGTGTAATAAAAAATATGAATTCGCCCCCTATTAAGGTTTTTGAATGAATCCGGAACTTCCAAATAAACCACTAACCCCCCCCCCCCCCACACCTCCCTTCCCTAGCCAAGGGGCGCAATATGCAACTTTCGCCTAGGGCGCGGCAGAAGCTCGCGCCGGCCCTGAAATCACCCAAAATAATATTTTACCTATAAATCATTCTATGCTTAAAAATGTGCTGGTGCAGTCATCGATAGTAATTTGCAACATATTTCGTCACTTCAAACTGACCGTCCACTCTGTTATCATGGAGAAATTAAGGACATTGGCAAACATACGAAACTGAACAATTTTTTCGGGTGTCAGTTAAAATATCGGAGTGAGCCAAAATGTGCTGAATATGGGAATTTAGGTTTGAGACCTGGGTGCTTACTCGTTTTCATTTGAAAAAAAAAATCACGGTTTCAATGTGTCAATTTGGATGGGAATTGAAATGTTTTCGCGCTGTTTTCCTACGAAAACATGGAAATAGCCCCAAATTATGTATATGATTTCCCTCACTGTGAACATATTAAGGTTGCAATTTCCTCAAATTTCATTATGAGTGCAAACAAATCGACTCGGAAAAAATATTTAAACTAAATGAGCCGGTATTTTTTGCAGTAAAAATTTTCAAATAGAGGGTGGAGTAATCATAAATACCTCTAAAAGTGAGAAATACGTGAAGTAAAAATTTAGAATTTTACATTGCACATTAAAAATTTAGACTAGACCAAATATTATAATATACTATGATTCAACAAGGAATTAACAAGGCTTGGCTTCCTAAATATGCTTCCCCGAGGATTGTTAAAATTACATAAATGACTTGATAAGAGCAGCTGAAATTGTTTTAGTAAAGACCGGGAATATCATTTTTAAATGAAAGAGTATTTTTTAGCAGTGACAAGAAAATTCTAAAAAGCATTGTTTCGTGATAAATCTACCTTGTACAATTTACTAGACATGTTCACAATTAACAACACGAATTAACTATAGGTACATCCAAAGTGAAATTAACGATTTTGTAAATTAAATTAACGCTGCTAACAATAACAAATGATTTGTTGAATAATTCGACTTGCGAATTGTCACCTGAATGGTTAATTTCATTTGCAAAATCGTTTACTTCATTTTCGATGCTAAATATTTTTTTTTTCATTTGTGATAAAATGAATAAATTTAATTAAGTGTTTGTTTTAATTTTTTAGTTACTGTAAGACTTCATACACACACCCCAATCAAATGAAAATGGACAAGATTGAAACTACAATTACGCCAGAATCACCAGAAGTATTTCGAATCATTCTACCGCCTGGTCGATGCACAAAACGTCTTCTCAATTTGAGCGATACGTTTCTTTCCCTGTTCGTAATTACGCCACTTGTAGTGGCGCATTGGAAAGGAACATGGGCCTTCATGGACAGATATCCTGACCAATTTCCACCGTGGATATCATTTCTCTTTGGCTGTGCACTTCACACCTCGTTTGTACTGATCAAAGAACTTTTGCATATGGAATTTGCCGTACCGCGAGATAATTATAAATCAGTGAGAAAGATCGTTACACAAAATGTAATTGTTAAAATTTATACGTACGTGTTTAGTTTGGGATGTAACATGAATTGGCGCGGAGGTTGGGCTGCTTTGGAACAAGTGTGTGGTAAGTGTTTTATTCTAATCAGAAACGATACTTTTTCCTTTTTATAAGTTTGGTATAAAATCAACGATCTACCCGAAAATGAATGGGATTTTTTTTTTCGTTCGCTCTTATGCCAGACCCAATTTCGAATGAATTCTTTCAATATAACGACAGTTTTTGTTTTGCTGAAATTACAGGCACTGATTTAAAGCGAGTTTTAATACCAACAATTCTCAGTTTTATTGCACTGTTAGCACTCAAATGCCTCAGAAATATACTTGCTCCGCCTGTTGTTGTTGCACTGGATAATAAGGACTTGGCATTTTCATTCCCTACAAGATTTAGAGTCAAGGTATTTATATATTTCCTATATTTGTGTATTGTTTTTTGTACATGCTATATTAAGGTAAATTCACACATTCGTCTCCGAATTTTTTATACTCATTTGTTGGCTGTAGACCGAAAATTTGTCAATTTATATGGAAAATTCCGGTGAATGCAAATCGAAGAAAGGTTGATGTTCTCATAGGCTTCGTTCAAACGACGAGCTGTACGGCTCGCAAGTTCGAGACATCAAAAGGCATTGTTTTTATATTTTAGTCACTTGTAATTTTTATCTTATTTTATGACATGTTTATTCACATAACGAGCTTTTATAAGTTTTCCTATTGACAACGACGACGTGACGTTTCGCCCTAACCGGGCATCACTGTTCTTGTTATCTGAATTGACGTAATTGCTTCCTTTCTACACATTAGTAGTCTTTCTTTTTCGTCGTTTGAACGAAAGCTGAGCGTCAAATCCATATCGCGATTTTTTCATCCTTAATGATAAAGAAAAATGAAGAAAAAACGCTCTCTCGTTACCCGCATCACTTCGAGGAAGGACGGAAATTTACCTGAACCAAAAAACTGGCGCCTCTACTTCTACTTCCTTGCCTTATTATACCGCTCATAACCTTCTCTATTACAAGCTGGGAACCACTGCAAAAAAAAAACTGGGAAAATCGGCCTACATTTGGCTAGGGAAACACGTCAAAATTGTGGGCAAATTTACAAAAAAATTGTGCTGTCCGGATTTGAAACACGCGAAAATCCTAAAAAAAACAAAAAATTCTCTTTTTTTTTTCTCACAGCCATAGCCTTTTAGTGCCTGACATATTAACTTTTCGCGATGCAAATCGACGGGGAACCAATATTTTTCGTGTAAAGTTTGTCGGTATAACTAAAACGAAAAAGTAAACTTATGTTTTTTTTCGTGTTATTATTATTATTTTTGTAGGAAAAAATAGTTATGGTTTCCTATGGCACCCTACGGAATAGTACTTCGTCAAGAATGGTCATGCACAGTCACACGGACCCTAGAAGAAGTAGTTCAAATTTCCGAGTTTTTCCTTAAACTTTCAACAGCCATTCTTTAAAACGCCTTCCCTCCGAGGGCACCTATGACTTAAATCTTCTCTGCTTGAAGCCAGGTGGCACTACTGGAAAATGAAAAGAACCATCCTATTAAGCTGCAATTGACGTTTAAATGGTTGGCAAAAGTAGGGAAGTCCTACCAGCTTGTGTTTGACCATCAAGGTATATGAAATCTTAAATCCCCACTCTGATGACCCTAGTGCGGTTTTTAAGGAAAACAACCTCCGTGAATCTGCTCTCTGTAAAATTATACTGCAATGAAACTATCTAAGGTACCTAATGTATACCATGGTATAATGCGTCCTTTTTTCAAATGGGAGTTCCGCACATTTGTGTGTTAAACTAGTCATTATCTGGCCAGGCCAAATCTAAGTTTCAAATCAACTATACTCGCGAGTGTTGATCTTAACTTGTTTTAGGGGTTTAGTTGCAAAATTAATTGTATGTTAAAGCCTACCAATCCAGTCCACAATTTTGTTACGGTAGGGCATTAAATTCAATAGCATACAACGTAGAAAAACCTTGATGATTTGTACCGTATTGCAGCGGGACTTGGTTTCAATTCAGCGCCCGTTGCAATATTTTAGCAGAAATTGATCTTTATTCACGTTATAACGGCATCACTAGAACGTGTATTTATCTCCGATGTTGCTAAATAACTTTGAACTAATTCAGCTACAAGCTGAAGTGTGAGAATTTCAGGGGTATACAGGGTGTCCGGAAACTGCCGCATAAACGCACCGGATTGCGATTCCTCGTGTGATTTCCAGCAAAAAAGTTGTACGTAACATACCCCCTTAGCTTAACCCTTTAGCTGCCACAGGCATTTGAAGTTTTTGAAAAAAAAAACATTTTCTTGTACGCCTTTAACTTCAATATCTCAAAAGCTAAACTAGCTAGAATAGCAAACAAAGATTAGAACAGCCAACAAATTTACCTAAAAAATAAAACTAACGGGACTAAAATCGGATAAGAGGTTTGGTTTCCTTCTTTCGGGTATTTATCGGCTGCTGCTGATCGTATCGGATTAATTAAGCGAAGATATACGCAGGAAACCCAAACAAGACAAAAGCCTTCATAAGTACCGTTAGAAAACTTTTCAAGTGGTACAAACTTAAATTTAAGCTTTCAGACTAATACCCTATCGATTTCTAAAATAATCTCAGACAGTGCCTGGCATGCACTTTGAAGCCGGATTTCACGACCGATCGCCTGATGTAAAAAAATACAAGTTAATGTTTCATGCGAGCTGAACAATTCAAAACTGAATGCATACATATATCATCGTTGTTTCTGAATAAATAAATAAATAAATGAATATTGGAGCTATTATCAAAGGAATTAGCCTCGTTCAGACAGAAGATTCGAAAGAGCGCCGCGTATAAAAGACACAATTCGCTCGCTCGTACCTTTTGAACAGCGTGTCTGTCAGAGTGATCATAACACATACATATTCTATTTGGAGAATTTAGGCATCTAGTTGATTGACTTTCAATGGTATTATTACTATCCCATTGATCCTAACAACTAAGAGGATTGCGCCGTAGAAGTGATAAATGATTGAATTTTTCATACACAGAAAGAATTAATTAGTCAAAATCACCTAAAAAGTAGGTATTCTACCTAAAAAGAATGATCGATTTTCAGCCTCCTAATTACAATAGGCAATCCAGCTAAACCAAAATGGCTAATAAATGATTTCTACATTTAGACACTTCACCAATTATGTTTCGGTAAAAACGAGGAAATTCACCGAAACTAGTGTAGGCATCATGACGAACATTTGTAGTCAAAAAGCCGATTGTAATCAGCTGAAACTGCTACAATTCTTTGGTATTTTTGTCTATGCTAAATGGCTGGATTTTCTTTGTTTCTTTTCTTGGCAGTCAATTTTATTGAATTCAATTTTGCTGAATTCAATAATCCTGAAAATAGTTATTCCCATCAATCAAATAAGAAAATACGAGTATTATTTTATTTTTCAGAAAATGTTTATTCTAACAAATATTGCATTTTATAACGGGTACCAATACAAATTGAAAAGATATTTATTATTAATGTCCTTTACCTCTGCCTGATAACAACTTTGAAGATTTTCCTCGTTAGGTAGAGTTTCTCAAATTCAATCTGTTGGATTAAAATATTACATGTTTTATAATGTAAATGTAGAACTAACTAGAAATTAGATCTTGTTATATGTATATCACTAGAATATCAAAAGATAACTTACCAAAGTTGAATCAGTTAATTGTTTCGGCCAGTCTGATAATATATTTATTTGTGGACTTATCGTTAATGTGACTTTTTGTCCACTTGGTGAGTACCATAAGCTCTCGCCCCATTGCCCTTGAGTAGTTTGAAGTTGTAGTTTTCTTTTGATCTAGACAAAATCAATTAATAGTTTAAATTGCAAACGAAAAACTTAGTAATTATATATCTTACCTTCAAGGTTTCCAAGCTAATTACAATCGTGAGAGGTTTCTCAATCGCTTTTCAAATTTTCAATGAGTTCAGCAAGCAGTCTCACTCCTGAAGATGTTACTTAAACTCGCACTTTTTGATGACTAAATAACTTTCGAGAAATCTGCATTTATCCGGAAGTTTTACCTAATACATGTCGCTAATAAGTTCGTTTGTAAAAAAATCAGCTACAAACTGTAGCCACATAAATTGTTGATTGCATTTTGTGGAAAAATTGCCGAAAACAAATAGTCAATCCAGCCATTGAAAAAATGAATAAATCCATGGATGTACAGTTATCTGGGTGCTTTGCCTAATCAATATTGGTAATATGTTGAGTTGTCAAGTATCTGCCTAATGATTTTAGGTACATAAGTTTTTGCCTATTTTTTGCCGAAACATTACCGAAAACAAATGGCAAATCTACCACATTTTAATTGACTATTCCTTTTTAGGCGAAACACCTAATCATGTAGTCAAGCAGAGTACAGAAAGTGCCTAAAAAGTAGGTAATATAACTATTTTATGATTGCCTAATTGAAAATAGGTAATATAACTACTTCTGTTTTCTCTGTGTATAAGACTGGATCTGACAGGTGGGGCCAATTCGTCTTTTTTACCTTTGTGTCGCACTGAAACTGCGATATGACTATTACATTTTATAGATACACTTCCTGACTTCCTTCAGCAACAATCTTTCCCCCATTTACTTCGTAATAACTTCACAATAACACTTGACAGATGGGGACAACCGCTTTTTAAAATCGTGCCATGCAGTTTGTATGGGTGACAGCTGATTTATCATTCCTTTTTATTTCTCTATTCCATGTACTATCCTAACCTGCTTTTATGGCTTTTCAATATACAATAAAGAAAGAAGAAGCGGATCAGATAACTAGGACCGATTTTTTTTTACAAAAATTTGAATCGGTTTTACTACGATAACCCGCCCATCATATTCCCGTTTTCTAAAATCCCGAAGTTCAGTTAAAAATCCCAATCCAATAACGGGTCTCCTCACATGGGGGTCTCGAAGACCCAAGGGCCATGGTGACTTAATTTGAAGAATAGGTGGCCTGGTCTTTGGGTAGTCGATCATTATGTATATCCTGTATTTGTGACAGTCTTGCTTTGTAGGGGCTCAATTATCATCTTCATCGAAGATATTCAAATATTCCGACGGATTTGCTAAGAGATATGTAGTATCGCATTAACTGCTGGGAATCACATAACATAAAAATAATTTTTGGCTGTATTTTGACGGGATTATAGGGTTCTTAGTAGTGCGGTATTTTGAAGTGGTGGGACTTTCAAATGGCGGGATTTAGTAATGTCGGGTTAATGGGAATTTTCGTCAAAAGCTAGATTTTATTTTTTGTGGTTATGTATGTATCTAAGGTTAGGTTAGGTATCTATGTCGAAGGTTAGATGCACAGCCGGTGAATCAGAAGAATTTCCGGTGAATGTCGGATTACACCAGGGCAGTGTATTGAGTCCGTTGCTCTTCAACATCATCATGTGCTACTTATTAACACGTATATCCGACGGCCTAGAAATATCTCTTCTTTTTGCCGATGATATAGTCCTCAGTAGCCCAAACATCGTTGCCTTGCAAGCTGCACTCACAAAATGGTGTGACATTCTGGAGGAGCATGGACTGAGGGTAAGTATAACAAAGACTGAGTTCTTATGCTGCTCATTCTCAGACCCAGATGCACCGATACCAGATATGTACGTCAAAGGAGAGCAGCTTAAGTCTTTTACCAAGTTCCAGTGCCTTGGCTCGATGGTGAACAACGGAGCTACATGCGATGATGACATCCAACACCGCACAAAGGTTGGGTGGATGACGTGGCGAGAAAACTCTAGGAGTTTTCTGCGATAAGAAAATGCCACTGAAGCTAAAGGGCAAGTTGTACAAAACGGTTGTACGTCCCGCACTCATGTGTGGATCAGAATGCTGGACCATGTATGAAGGTTACGCGAAAGAAATGACAGCGACTGAAATGAAAATGTTACGCATGTCAGTTGGTGTAACCAAAAGGGACCACATCAAGAGTAGCTACATCCGAGGCAGCTTGTCCATAGGCCAACCAATCATCGAAAAGCTCGAAGACCGACAAATGGATTGGTATTGCCATGTTCAAAGGTGTCCGCCTGAGAACCCCGCAAAGAAAGCGATATCAATGGAAGTTCCACTTGATGGACCCAAGGCCAGAGGCAGACCGAAGAACACCTGGCTATGTCAAATGAAAAAGCAACAACAACGCATTGGTCTCGGCGATGACACGATCCAAGATAGAGCTGCCTGTAGTAATATGCTGGAAATTATCGCCAAAACGGGCGATGTGCCTACACCGCAGGTCGAGCAACGCGAAACCGTGGAGCGGTATAAAGAACGAGGTAAGGAAGAAGAAGAGGTTATGTATGTGTCCATTTTGCATCACATCCAATTGTTTTTTATTCCAAATTTTTCTTTATTAAGGTATGTACTGAGTTCACCGAGCGAAAAACTTGCATATATGTCTCCCGTGAAAACGGTGCCGTGGAGACTTGCTTTTTATTCATATAATGTAACATAAATGTTCACTCGCGTTCTGATTGATTGTCGATGACATCTTTTCATTGTAAAATAAAGTGCAACTGTATTATTTTCGCTGGCCAAATGTCAAAAACCGGTGTGGAGACTTTCCTGTGAAGTGAGTACCACCACTGCCATCTAGATAGACAGGCCGGACTATCAGCTGATCTGTCAGTGGTCATGCAACACTAGTAGTGCCATGGTTGGTCATGGTCCGCGCTTAGTACTGCCAAAGTACCGCTCACTACGATCCACAAATTGCCCACAATCCAAATATCAGTGGCTGTCAGCTGTCATTTCGTGTGACTTGCTATGATATACACATGCCAGTGCGTTGATTTTTGAGATAAATATGGTAAGTACGATGTTGATGTATACTATTTTACCACTTGCACATCAAAAACACATTAAAGCAAACCATAACCTTTGTTTCGTAATAAACGCTCGGCATATTTAAACTTTTGGGTTCAGAAGCACTGGAGGTTGTGGGCTTTACAAATGTCAACTGTCACTGGTCACGAACGCACTTTGTCCATTTGTGGACGAACAAATTTCTGCAGTTCGGCCTGTCTATCTAGATGGCAGTGGTACCACCAAGCGAATTCGATTTCACGATCAACAAAATTTTGGCAGTATTTGCATGGATTTCACTTGAGCTGACGATGTTAGTACCTACTTTTAGAACGAAACAGGCGAGTACAATGGAAGGTTCGAATTGCAGAGGGTGTTCTTTCTGACAGAAGGATAAATTTGTGAAAAGAAGTTGCGTTAATTTTTTTAATTTATTTCGAATTTTTATTTTTCCCAAATACATAATGAATGACTATGGTTTCGACACTGAATGATGACACTATCCAGGATAGAGAAATGAAACAACATTCATGTTGAGGGCAATATAAAACGATCAGTGTAATCTAGTATTAAAAGCGCTTAGCTCTTGGCTTCGTTAAAAAGCACTTGCTACTTTTTTTCTCTGTACGTATAATATAGGGGACATTTGCTAAATCCGTACGCACATAGTACCTATTGATATTCCTATATTATGTCCACTAATATGCAGCATCCGTACGCTGAAAACATGTGAGCGAGAGATAGGTAGTGTACGGTGTACTAAACGAAATAACTAGAGTATTCTTATTTAAAGTATAGTGAACATGACCATCACATTTGATAAGAAGATAAAGTCTACTTCAGTATCGTAGATTGCAGATAAAACGACGATAGTACTTAAAATCAGGGATTGTTATACTTCCTCGATGATCGCACTTCAAACTGCGCTCTGCAAAATTTTTCCGCGGTATTCAGTCAACGACGGAAAGCTTCAAATGGAACATCGGTCTCGTGAATAAATTGTACAATAATTCCATAATAAGTACCCCATAAAAATCTCTGTTCTATATAAAAAAAAATCTTCCTGTGGGTTTTGCATCGAAATAATGTTATCGTAAAGTAATTTCGGGATTCGTATCGGGGAATAATGCAGTTTATGAAATAACATCCGTGATCCGCCTGAAATAAAGTTCTTAAATTATAATAAATTATTATTTTAGAATGTGCGCTCCCTTCCCTAACAATCTACGACAAATTAGATGCTCGCTATTACGGTGCAAGGAGTTCCAGTCACTGAAATGTTCATTGTGGTCTAAGTGAATTTTGGTTCGTTCTGATGAAGATTTATTAGTGTCTTTAGTGAACTTCCCGAGTGCTCTATGCAGTGATTAGTTTGTTTCTTAACGAAAAGGAGCCAAAAATGAGCACGTTTCCTATGAATTCTAGTTGATCGTCTCCTCTCTGCATCAACGTATGATCAATTATGATAAACAAGTGCCTCGATATTACGTACACTATTTTTATGCGTTAGTGAGACACTACTCGTATTGTGTCTGCATACTTGCAAACCGGCGGATAAACGTTTCGATTATAAAGCTAGGCAGATTATTGTAGTACCTAATGTATTTTGTGTAGCGTTTGTTTCATTCATTTCTTCTTCAAGAAATTGTCAGATGGTAAATAATAATTTTATGATGAAAACAACATGACACTGAAGTGGCCGTAATTTTATGATTAATGTGACAATGAGGAATCCCTATTTGAAAGCTTCATAAAAACAGATAATTGTAGACTATGTTAATACTGACCCATTAATACATCTCAGTCTTTTCAGCTTAATTAAATTAATTGATATTGATTTTTTATCAAAAGGCTGAGCATCCTATTCTATTACTACTAGTGAAGCTCCTACGAAACATACTAAAAATTAACACTCCTGGCATAGAGGGTATTTTTTTGTGCTGAACGTGCAGCTCATAATGATATTTCTCTGGTTCCTTTTAGTCCTTCGCGGAAACGTCTTTACCTAAGGTGGCATACTTACTAACAACGGATATTACATATATCTAAACTTATTGACGCTACACAAAAATTACATTTTATTTATACTACTCCTGCTCTTTTAATAGACACAAACAAATTCCGACTTCAGACCTTTTTCACAATGTTCAAGAAGTGCTTTAATGTAATAATAGTGGCATTATGAAATACTAGTTCGAAAACGCTTACAAAAATATGCTGTCCTTTGGTATCTGCTACGTCTCTAAGCCTGCAATACGATTTCGTGAAACTTTAATAGTTCATCAGCCAGATAAGACATAGATTTATATTATGTGCTTAATAACGCACTATCATTATCACGGAATAAAGGATTTAATTCAATGATGCTGACTGAATAAATACGCGAAAGGACTCATTATGCTTGGAAGTGTTACGGACGGATCAGAACACACGCATAATCGCCAAGACACAAGACGAGTCCGACGCAAGAATAATTCCTGTCACGGAGCACTTTTACATTTCATCGATATTCTTATCTCATCGTCAATAGTGGGTCCTAGTGTCATTACGTATTGGCGTGGTACGTGGAATTTATGCGATCGTTACCTGGTACCATACAACAATGTCTATTCGGCGGCAGCTTCCCTTGCCATTGGGATCCTAGGAAATTTATTTTTTGCATTATTTCAACGAATATTTCGGGAAAATTTCGATCCTAACAAGCACCGATTGACTTTTTATGTAACGTCACGATTGTATACGTATATTTTTGGTGCGGTTTGTGTTAATGGATGGCGTGGTCCATGGGCGTTAACAGACATCTTCACCGGCTTTAATTTGTACATAGTCATATTGCTGACGTCAATGGCGATATTCTTTTTGACAGTTATAAAAGGATTACGTAATCTGTGTGCAGCACCATTTCTTATATCGACTGATGATCATGTGGACTATTTTCAGGTCGTCACTATGTTTAAGACTTCGGTAAGATTTTGTTTCTTAGTTTACATCTAACTTTTGCAGATATCATGTATATTTCATAAATGTTATAAGGAGGATACTGTCGATGTAACATCCATTGAAGTTTCAAACTAATTGTTATGAATATCACAACTACTGGGTTCATAGTACATATAAATAAATAACAGGCGCGACAATCCAACATTGGACTAAGGGGCGATTCAGACTATCGACAAGATTTACTAAATCCTAGATTTAGTTGACAGTTATACCATATTGTACTGCAATTTGAATAATGCAAGTACATTCTACGATGAATTTTGAATTTAATGACGTATGATTTAATCTAGTAGGCGGGTTTCGACTCGATTAATTTAGTGGTTTTAGTAAATCCTGTCCATAGTGTGAATCCCCTCTAAGGCCGCAGATGTGTTAGTGAGATCCTATTTTCAAGATCTTATCTGCTTTTTTGTTGTTGTTGAGGTAATGAGATCAGCATCACGCTCAGCAGTGTTTTTTATCCCCATAAATGGGTACTCGTTTAACATCTGAGTGAGATCATAGTCCGTCACAAGCTCGTGAGTTCGAAAAACACCATGGCTCACGGTGAGACCAGCCAGACTACCGAGACCACCCAAACTACATATAATACCTTTTAAATTAATTAAATCTTTTGCTTAGTTATATTTATTTAACATTCTTAACTTACCTATTGGTTATTTTCCCATGTCCGCTTACATTACATTAATTTTTGTGCAAGTCGACGAAGCTCGCCACGGGATAGATACATATGTACATAGTCCCCAAAAACAAAATCCCGCCTGTTTATAATCCGGGGTTTTACAAAATCCCGTTTAAAATTATCCCTACATTACTGAATCCCGCCGTTACAAAATCGCGCCCAATAAAAACCCCGCCGTATTAAAATCCCGCTGGATAGTGAAATAATCCCGCCAAAAATTATTTTCATTGCTAACAAAAAAATCTATAGTTATATAATGTGATTCAAAGCAGTTAATGCGATACTTTCTCTTAGCATAATTCCGTCGGAACCTTTGTTTATTTTTTCTATAAAGATGACAATTAAGCCCCTACAGAACAAGACTGTTATACAGGGGATACTTAAATATCGACTACCGAAAGACCAGACCAGCTTTTTTCCAAATTAAGTCACCTGGTCCGTGGATTTCCGAGAATTAAATTTCCCCATGCGAGGTGGCGCTTTTTAATATCCCGACATCGAAAGTAAGTAGGTATTCTTTTATAAATCGCGCGCGCGGTTTTTGAGAGAATACTTACCTTCTATTAGGGGATATTGTCGTGCTCTGTGGCCGTGATCGTTCGGTCGCCACTCTGTGAAATAGACACTCATAGAGAAACGAGTTTCCAAACTCGGCAGAATTATTCAGAAGAAGATGATGAATATTCTTATCGTGGAATAATAAACTAACAATGCGACTAGGAATTGATATGGCTGACAACCGTATCACACTCCGAATTCAATTGTCTTTGTAACGTTGATGACTACACACGGTAGTCATCAACGCTCCATGCTCCACTAGGAGTTACGGTAATCGAGAGAGAGAGAGAGAGATTAGGGGATATTAAAAAGCGGGATATTGAATTAGCGGGTCAGTGAAATAGTGGGATATTCAATTGGCGGGATTTTGATTAGACGGGATTTAAATTGAGCGGGATTTGAAACTGGCGGAATATTCAATGTCGGTATTTTGAAAAACAAGAAAATGATGGTCGGGATATCGTAGTCAACCCAATCGCCACTTGTCCTGTTACAAAAAAAAACTAACTTACCATTCCCCTAATCAATAAATTAAAAATTGAACTTAATTTTCTAGTACTACATAAAATCCCACATAAATAGTTTTTCGCTGTTTCAAATATCATCGTTCCTGCTAAGATACATTTAATTTGAACTGAAACAAATGCGAAACAACTTTTGACTTCAGAAAAAAAAAACATCTAAAATATGAAAAAAAAAGTGTTTTCTTAACTCTGATGCTTTTTATCCTTTTATCTGAAAAGGGCATATCCTTTAATTCCGGTAATACTATGGTAGCGTTAGGTATACCGTACGGTGAACGTACGGTGCTAATGCTGGTACCAGCAGAGAGTCAGCCATTCTGTAAAAGACATCTCCTCGGAAGCCACACTGGACAAATAGCTTTAGCTGTGGTAAAAACCAGCCTATATTTGGCTACTATTGACGGCAAAATGTTAACTGCAGCCTACGTTTGATCCTCAAATTATATTATCGATACTTACGGACCTTGTAAATATGGCTTTGACTACTCATTCTTTAATCTTTATTCGTATGGATGACCCCAATGTGTTTGTTTTTGCGGAAATGACCTCACATATTCGGATTTTGCGATAACGTAAGCCATCAGAAACCTTTGAGAAAAATTATTTAGACGATAGTGCCGGCCAATCGGAACCATCACCTTTTAGTAGGAAATCCAATAGCATTCACCCTTAAATCAATGGAATAATTGCATAATCTTAACAAATATAAAACCTGATTTCGGTATCTATTGATCCTTATTGCACGGTGGGGATCTATTGGGGTATATCTCTCGAAAACTTCAAACTAATTCAACCACTTAGAACTGAAATGTGCTATCTTTGAATTTTCAAAATTGATCGGTGTATTTTGATGATTTGAAGAATTTGAAATTTGAAGAATCTTTCGTGGTATACTTTTGCATTAGCTCGATTTATAAAATCTGACGACTAGCCCTAGTTATACCAATAATTTTTTTGTAGTTTGTGTGTTAGAAATCATTTTAAAAATTATTATGGGACGACATGAGTTTCCATAATAAAAATAAGCTGCATTAGTAAACGAATACAACTCTCAATTGTCATCCAATCGTCTAAATACCACAGTTATTGCTGACAAAATCGAAAGGTACGCATATATTACAGAGGCCCTCGTGTTTCTGGTTGTCTTTTATGTTTTGTACTGCTTTTTTACTAGGACTGTCCTGCTCAAGGACAACTTTTTGAGCATTTGTACAGCTTTTTCCGAAAAATATATTCGAGCGTTAGGTAAACCGTATAACATGACTGGTGCTCGGTGGGGTTACAAAGCAGATACACAGCCGTATCGCTTTGAGTTGTTAAATAACCTATCGCAAGTGTGTCATTGCTCGCTTGGTTAGATGAATTCGTCTAACCGACTTCTTTTGATTTGTCAATCCTGGGTTAAGGGAGACAACATCCTCTTCCAGGGAAATACGATGTCGTAAAGGCGATTTTATTTGCTAGTTGATCTCTTAGTTTGTTGTCTACCAGTTGAAGGATTTGGCTCTTCTCGTCTATTGTTTTCGAATCTTGGCTACGCAGAGGTTCTTGGGAACATTACGCTATCAGCTTCGCAAGAAGAATTTTCTTGTTCTTGTTATCTACACTAGCGACACTTATCTTACCGTCCGCCATATAGGACATAACGGACATATAGCGGAAAATATCGGAAACACAAAAGTTCCCCCTATGAGAGCGGATAGCAGAACATGCCATAGGCAATTTCGAGTCAACGTTACATTGCATATCATTTCGGAGTGTTATAATGTTGCAAGCACTAAATATATATTTTCTATCCGCACATGTACGGAAATTTAGACCACGCCGAGATTCGATATCCGGACCTCTAGATTACTAGCATCGTAGAGTGCGACTCCACCAAGTGAGCCACAGAGCGTGAATCTTTTATATTACATAGATAATCTCTCGTCACAATATTTGTGGTCCAACACCTCGTAAACGGCTGGAGCGATTTTTATGAAATTTGTTATGTATACTTGCTAGGCATGAGGTCGCAAGGTATATTTTACAGCGCTTTTATACAGCTATTTTTAAATCGCTTTTTCGTCAGCTTGTTTCTAATAAAGTATAAGAGGCAAATTCCCCTCCAATTTGACGTGAGTGCTTTGAGCCCTGGATAACTATATTCTTCTTCTTTATAACGTCGACGTGGGGCTTTGGCCGCCTGTATGGCTGACCCTAGATCTAGCTCTGTCCACACGTGCGTTCATCACCTTTTTGGGCATGCGAGCATCATTCATCTGTATCATACATATCCCGCCCATTGCAATCGTTGCAATTTCACCATTTTCGGTTCCTTCCCACCAGCTTTTGATTACATTATTGGCAGGACCGAAAAGTAACGCTTATTAGCTAGTTGCATTCGGATAAATCGATACCGAGGTAATTATTTATCCTGTCCTGTTCTGAATCCAACAGAGACGCGGCTACTCTTTTTAATAGATTTGATGTGCTCTAAATGTATCAATAAAAATATAAAAGATGAGAAAAAAGAAAAAAAATATGATGAAAATATTCTGAAAATTCTAAACTGCGTCCAAGCACAACAAGAACTGACGACGACAAAATACGTTTTTTTTATTTCCTCGATTTCAAACTCATTCCCAGTCAATTTTATTATGCTCTATCACACCAAGAAAACACAACTATCGTAACTTCAAAAATTCGATTTTCACATTTTGATTTTGTAGTTTTCAAAAATCTACGCAATGGATATATTTCCAATTTTCCATCTTCGCTATCCTTTAAAGTTATTTATCTATTCATGCAAATACAACAACAAATGTTATAGAATGGCAAAATAGGCCCATTGGCTTCAGTGCTGCGAACCCCTCCGGATTCTGCCTCGATTTCTCTTCCGCTTTCCATTATTCTTAATAAAAGCTTCAAAGAAGGCATATTTCCTTCACAGTGGGAATGTTCCCACATTGTCCCGATCCCTAAGAAGGGAGCTGGTAGTATTGTGTCTAACTATCGTCCTGTCTCCCCATTTGTCATTCTGTTCAAAGCTGCTAGAAAATATAGTATCAATCTACATTAAAGTGAACTTCAATCATTTAATATGTCACAATCAACATGGCTTTCAGAACAAGAAATCCACGGTAACCAATCTAGTTGAAATGAAATAATCACCATTTCAGGCGATTCGCATTGTCATTGGCCGACGCTGAGTCGGTGTGCCAACGGGCGAAACGAATCGCCTGAAATGGTGATTATTTCGGGGGTCATATTAGCCGGTTGATCAAACTGGTTAGTATGACAACATAATGGGCAAAACTGCTGAAATCCGCAAATTCGTTCAGGAGAAGCATGAGATACTTATGCCTTGCATTTCTCCTGAGCTGCCTTGATGATTTTTTCTTGGCCGATTTTACAGTTTACTGAAATGCGAACATCCTTTTAAGAGGTGACTTCATAATTTGGTGGCTGGCGTTAAGACTTATTCTTATTGCGGAAACCATTCAAGGGAGAGAGTGGATCTAGTTTGCTGAAATGCGCTAAATCGATCAAACAAAACTGCTGATAAAATGAGCTGTTTCTTCTGGTCAATTTCGTAGATATGGAAATAGCAATTCAATTATTGCAGGGTTAATTCTTTCAGTTCTGGGTGAAACTTTACTGAAATACGCTATTCTGTTCAAGGGATGGCTTCAATTACAGTTTGTTGGCCAATTTTCCAGGTTTGTGAAGATTTGTTCTGATTTCAATATTATTCTGATAGGGTTATATTGCTATACCGGCCGGAGCCATGTGTAGACCCATCCGGTGGGGTCGACATACCGAATTCCTGTAATTCGTTCAAGAAATACCAAAATAAGTCTTCATGCCCATTGTGAATTTTATTCATGCCCATTGTGAATTTTCCGTATGTCTCAATAGTTGTCATGTTACTTTGAGAGACCAATCCTGTGGAGCAAATTTACTGAAATCTGCTCATTTTTTAAAGAAATACACGCAGAAATAGGCGATAAAGAACCCATTGTGTATTCTTGCTCATTGTGAATTTTTCGCGTGTTTCAATAGTTATTCTGCTATTCCGGCCAGAGCCTAATCCAACAAATCCAACATTACGGAAATCGGTCCAGCCGTTCTTGAGCTATAAATGGTGTAACTAACACGACTTTCTTTTTAGATAGAAGATTACTATATACACTGCATTTCACTTGAATAGCACACTCTATACATTAAATTTATTTTCTTAATATCTTTTAAAAAAATGAAGACAACAGATATTTTAAATTTTTTATTTGTCATATGATTAATTAGCTTTAATTTGAAATAAAAAGAATTGGAATTTTTCGAACATGTAATCTTAGAAAAAAAAATGTAAAACACCAATGAAAAAACACATTAATTCTGTTTCACTTGAATAGCACACTTTTTTTAAAACTTATTTTAATTAACTTTTTATGCAGTGAGGATAACTTATTATTGTTCAGAA
The DNA here is from genome assembly GCA_949715475.1 of Microchrysa polita. Lineage (NCBI taxonomy): Eukaryota > Metazoa > Arthropoda > Insecta > Diptera > Stratiomyidae > Microchrysa > Microchrysa polita. The sequence continues at coordinate 83,126,200 of OX454418.1, read as the reverse complement.
TACAAGTTGAGATCAATTTGAATTAAAATCAGCAATTTTAGTAATGGGTTGAGCCTCCCCGTTTGAAATAACCTCATAGATCCTATTAGGCAAAGAATTGTACAAAATTTTGATGTAAGCAAGGGATATTGTAGCCCATGATTGCTGAATGGCTTCAATTAGGCCAGTATTTGTTAAAAAACTGTTTGCCAGACTCATAAACTTTTCTGACCAGCCATCCCCAAACATTTTCTATTATGTTTGGATCCGGCGAGTATGGTGGCCAGTTCAAAAGAATAAGATTTTTGGACTCGATAAACTACTTTACGGCACGGGCAGTGTGTATTGGTGCATTCTCGTGTTGGAAAGTTTACGGCAATGGTCCAAAGAGACTTTCGAATGTCGCAAAAGCCTTTTCTAAAACACCTTGATACGACTTAGCATTCATAGTGGTGTCTAAGAATTGGAGTTCACAAGTGCCGAAGTAGGATATGGCTCCCCAAACCATAACGCCGCCAACTCGACTGTGCAAACAGTCCAACTGGTTAGTCTCCTTCCTTAAATCATAAAAATAACAGTTATATCCGTCGGGCCCTTTCAAATTAAATTTCTTCTCATCAGAAAAAACAACGCGATACCACTCTTTGGTCCATGACATGTTGGTACGACAAAAAGTCAACCGAGCTTGTTCACGAGCGGGGTTAAGTGGTTTTTTTTTTAATTTTAGACGCTTAAGGTGTTTAGCTTTTGAAATAGCACGCCATACAGTTGTTTTACTCGCACTGGGACCAACTTTTGACCGAATTTTGTCCACAGAATCATGTGAATTCGATGCTTCACGCAAAATAGATCGCTTATCTGCATTAGAGAGTACACTGCTTACTCGACCTTTCATATTTTTTCATAATTTTCACCATTTTTAATAAAATTGTAAATCACGTTTCTGTTTTTTCGAATTTTTTTCGATATTTTTGTCACTGAAAGGTCACAATCCCTGTAGGTTTTTATTTTAACTTGTTCATCGCTTGTTAAGGCTTTACCACGACCCAAAATTTTTTAAAATCAACGAATTGTATTTAAAATACTCAAAACGACTATAGATTGTGACATTGTGACCACGTGCACCCCGTATGTGAAGCTTAAACCCAACTGCGCTATTCTAGTGAAACAAAAAATCTGCGCTCTTTTGAAGCAAATTGGTGAAAAAAGGTAACGGTAAATTTCGAGAGCACAATTTTTCTTTCGGGGAGCCCACACAAAGAAGACAAAAAAAAACTACTAGCAAAGTCATAAGAATATTGATATACATATATGCAAATTACAATGAAACGAGACCGAGGCTAATTTCGGGCGCGGCCGAAATTTGGATACCCTTCACTCCCCAAGGGCTTCAAGTTTTTTCGGGCGTACCTATGACATGTGTTAAATCCTCCCCCTGCGTTCTTTGCCTTCCGTTTTTACATAAGTTCCGTGGCGCCGATAAAACAATATTTGTGTGGGGTTTGGTTGGAATAAGTGGGTAAATAAATATATTTAATCAGAAAATTTTATTGGGCGATGCGGTAGCATGGCCCCATAGTACTTTTCCATTAGCTTGGACCTTTTTTGTTGCTTTGATAAAGACACATTAATTCAAGGTTATGTGAAATTGGTAAAAAAAATGTTTCTTAGGAGAACCAAAAAAAGGGAGGGGGGGTGCATGGTAGTCCCATGACCCCATGGTCCGATTGATTCATTATTACGTATGTTTTGAGTCGTCAATAGAAACAGATTTTTGTGGAATTTGGTTGAAATTGGTGCACAAATAAAAAAGTTTTTCTTAGAAGAACCTAATTTGGGGGGTTAGGTTTGTATGGCAGCCCCATGATCCCATGGTCCGATTTTATCCATTCTTACATGGGTTTTGTGTTGTCAATAAAGACACATTTGTGGGAAATTTGGTTGAAATAGATCCACAAATAAAAAAGTTTTTCTTAGAAGAACTTAAATTGGGGGGTTAGGTTTGTATTGCAGCCCCATGACCCCATGGTCTGATTTGATCCATTCTTACATATGTTTTGTGTTATCAACAGAAACACATTTGTGCGAAATTTGGTTGAAATTTGTGCACAAATAAAAAAGTTTTTCTTAGAAGAACTTAGTTTGGGGGATTAGGTTTGTATGGCAGCCCCATGACCCCATAGTCCGATTTGATCCATTCTTACATATCTTTTGTGCTATCGATAGGAACGCATTTGTGTGAAATTTGGTTCAAATGGGTGCACAAATAAAAAAGTTTTTCTTAGAAGAACCTAATTTGGGGGGTTAGGTTTCTATGGCAGCCCCATGACCCCATGGTCCGATTTTAGCGATTCAAACATACAAACTGCCTGCAATGAAAAGAAGCATGTGTGCAAAATTTCAGCTCGATAGCTTTTAAACTGGCCGAGTAAAACGCGTAGCAACAGACGGACAGACGGACAGACGGACAGACGGACAGACAGACAGACGGACATCGCCCAATCGACTCAGCTCGTCATGCTGATCATATATATACATATTTTATATGGTCGGAGATGCTTCCTTCAATGCGTTACAAACTTCATGACAAAGTTAATATACCCTTTACTCTACGAGTGAAGGGTATAAAAACGGAATGTGCTATTCAAGTGAAACGCAGTGTATTATTGGGATTATTTCCTGTTCAGTACATCGAATTAAATAAATAAATAAATAAAATTTCCCTGGGTCCATCAAGTGGAACTTCCATTGAGATCGGTCTCTTTGCGGGGTTCTTTGCGGACGCCTTTGAATATGGCAATACCAATCCATTCGTCGGTCTTCGAGCTTTTCGGTGATTGGTTGGTCGATGGACAAGCTGCCTCGGATGTAGCTACTACTACTGACATGATTCTATGATTCAATATAGTATAATAGTTCAGTAATATCGTGTCGATTTAGTACCAATCCGTGAAAAAAATACAGAAGTTTTTTTCTCACTCTTTCTTTATGTATTATGGGGCGCTGATTCCGATTATGAACTTTGCACCCTAAAAAAAGTGCCGCAACCTTTAAAAAAAGGGGGAAAGGGGGTCATTTTTTCGGTTTTTTGCGATTATTTCAAAAACGGTAAGAAATACAGAAAAATGGTCTGAGGACGAAAAAAACTACATAAAATTATCTTTGCAATGATATATAACACATTAGAGTTTAATTGCATATTTCGGCGTTAGAATAGAACATAAATTAGAATATTTTCATTTTAGAGCTTTTTTAAAAGCTCCATAACTTTTCAAAGAATGTTAGTTCAGCCGTAAAATTTTGTACAAGTATTAACAGCAAGTTTAAGATAATTTTAACGTAAACGCTGAGTCACTCCGGTCAAGGACCCCCATTATCCCCCCATTTAAATTGGTCAAAGCGGCATGTCCATAACTCCCCCCAAAATTGGAGCAGAGTGCTAAATTTTGGTTCGTTGCGATTGGAGGTCATAGTCACCCCACCCACCAAAAATCAGCTCATTCGGATAAAAACTAAGGGTATCTCCCATACAAAGTGACCCATCAAGAGTTTGTTCTACGTACAACGTACTACTCATTTTATAAACTACTGTAGAACACAGTTGTCATGGGTCACTTTGTATGGGAGGTACCCTTAGTTTTTATCCAAATGAGCAATTTAGCCGCTTCGAATATAAAACCCCCGTTATCCCGCATTTATATTTGGCATAACGACCGCCTTCACATGGGCGTAGCCAGGGGGCAGGGAGGGGCGTCGCCCCCCCCCCTGGTCGATGAAGATAGTAAAAAAACCTTTATCGATGTTTTACAAAAATCGCTGCACTATACAACATTTAAAAAAAAATTTCTGCAGATGCCTTTTTCACCACTCCAAGTCCTACCGGAGAAGCCATGATCGGGACAGTTTGCAGTCAGGAGGCGCATACAAATAGATGACAGCGAAAGGCCTCTCGTAGCTGACGGAGGCTGCGTACCAGCACACACATTTCATTTATGAGTGTGCTACTGTGGCTGAGTGGATCCCATATTTCCTGTTTCTGAACTGGAGTATACAATTTCAACCGTTAGGTCCCTTCGGGAAGTTAGTGCAACTTATTTTCATCTGAAAGGGTGACAAATGGTATACAGCTTTGCTTTGTTAGGGACCTTGCAAAGGTCTCATATTTCAGTGTCTTTCAAGTTCTTCTTTTTCTTCTCAGTACCGTATAGCCCCACTGCCGCATAAGCGCACCAGATTGTGATTCCTTATGTGATTTCCACAAAAAAGTTGTACGAACATACCCCTAATTCTTAACCCTTTAGCTGCCAAATGCATTTGAAGATTTTTGAAAAACTCATTTTCTTGTACGATTAAAACTTCAATATCTCAAAACCTAGACTAGCTAGAATAGCAAAATAAGATGATTATTACAGCTAACAAATTTACCTAAAAAATAAAACTAAGAGCACTAAAATCAGATAAGAGGTTTGGTTTTTACAGAACTTCAAAATCAAATTTTTGTGATTTTGCCCAAAAACAATATGTTTTTCCATCTCCATTTTCCCTAACTTCTGCCTAAATGAGGTGATCGTACGATTTTTGTAAAAATTGGCGCATAGTCTAACGATCATTTCTTTCTTACATCATTTTATTCTAGCTTCATTATTTCTAACAGTTTTAATGCCTTAAGTGCAGAAAACTACGGTTAATTTAACTCGATTTCTATTCAATTCAATTCAAACTGCCCCTAAAGATCTGCAATTTGGTAAAATTTATTCAAATTATATCCAAATCGATCCAAAATGAACCCTAGTTTTCTGCACTTCTCTTCATTACCGTAACTCCTAGTGGAGCATGGCGCGTTGATGACTACCGTTACAAAGACAACTGAATTCGGAGTGTGATACGGTTGTCAGCCATACCACTTCCTAGTCGCATTGTTAGTTTATTATTCTACGATAAGAATATTTCTTATCATCTTCTTCTGAATAATAAACTTGCGACGAGTCGTGCCGAGTTTGGAAACTCGTTTCTCTATGAGTGTTTATTTCACAGAGTGGCGACCGAACGATCACGGCCACAGAGCACAAAGTTTTCTGCACTTAAGGCATTAAATTTGTTAGAAATAAGGAAGCTAGAATAAAATGATGTAATGTAATGTTTTTAGGTCAAATCAAAAAAAATTTACTTTGTAGTTCTTTAAAAACCAAACCGCTTATCCGATTTTAGTGCGGTTAGTTTTATTTCTTAGGTAAATTTGTTGGCTGTAATAATCATCTTATTTTGCTATTCTAGCTAGTCTGGCTTTTGAGATATTGAAGTTTTAGTCGTACAAGAAAAGAGTTTTTCAAAAATCTTCAAATGCCTGTGGCAGCTAAAGGGTTAAGCTAAGGGGGTATATTTCGTACAACTTTTTTGCTGAAAATCACATGAGGAATCACAATCCGGTGCGTTTATACTGCAGTTTTCAGACACCCTGTATATTTCCATTCACATGTACGGAAATTTTGGAACACGCTGAGATTCGATCTCCGGACCTCTAGATTACTAGCATCGTAGAGTGCGACTCAACCAAGTGAGCCACAGAGCGGGCCTTTCAAGTTATTAAATCAAAATTTATTTTCTAGCTGAATCATACCAGCAATAAAATTTAGCCACTGTTAATATTTTGATATATTTAGAGGAAATCTTATTAAAACCGTTAACCATATTTCTATCAATAAAGGATTTATAAATACTCTGACGATGCTTCTTTGCTAAGATGAAAGTGACGGACGAAACAAACTGATTTCGCAAATGGAATATGCAGTCCGAGATACAAAATTGCACTGAAAATAGACAAACTACGCTCTAAAAAGCAGATATTGGAGGCTAGTTAAATGTAATCAGAATGCAGAAGAAAATCATTCTCATTTCCATTTTTAAAATTTGACTCTAAAATTAGCAAAAAAAAAAGAAATAACATGCGTTGCAGCCCACCAGTAAACTAGGGCCGCAGATGTGTGGGTGACATCCAATTTCCAAGATCTAAGCTGCTGTTTTGTTGAGGTGTTGAGATCAACAGCACGCCCAGCAATGTTATTTATCCCCATAAATGGATACTTGTTTACAATCTGAGCGACATTATAGTCCGTCGCGTAGGTCGTTAGTTCGAAAAACACCATAAAATGAATTCGTTCACGGTGAGTCTGGAATCCATGACACTGTGCACCAATCCAACCACAAGCCAGGCTACTCTAAAATTTGCTAACAATATTTCTCCGACCGGAAATTTCAATTCCTAAGAAAATCATGATGTTGAAAAAATTTTGGGCTTGAAGTTTTTACCACATATTTGTTTTTGATCGATGTATTTTATATTGCGACTTGCATCCTCAAAATATGTTCTTTTTGTATACTAAAGACATTGATTTGTATTGTTTTGAGAAAGTACAGAGAAATAACCCACCGAAGAATTTCTAGAAACTAGAAACTTTAGAGTGCGATTATACCGAATCCCTATTGTGGAACTTTGAAAATAAATTAACTATAGAATTTCCTTTTATCTCTGCCGCAAATGTCCAAACGTTCCAGCTCACTCCAATTGGTGCTCTAGTAGATGTCGAAACTGTGGTTCAGAGGTCAGCTGTTATGGTTGTCTGCTACTTTCGTCGTACTACGCTAGCCGTTAAACTCCTTTTGGATCACATATGCCTCGGCGCATGTTTATCCAGGCCGGATTAGGATCTACATATTTTCGTTCACCCTCCATGTTTTGTCCATGGATTTTCTCCATATTATACGTTGGCATCCCATAGATGCCCCAGACAGATTGAGTAAAAAAATAATGATTCCTGTGTGAACTGGGGAACTGAATCCGTTTGAATTGGAATGGAAGATCAGTTGGAATAATCGGAATTCGTGGGATAAGTTTTTCTTCTGCTTTGAATTTTCTCTTGATGATCGTCGCTTGAATCACATTGTTCATCAGTTTCTTGACGGACAACCGCGAACCGTTTCACAATTTCGGATGATTTAGATTCCGTAACATGTTTATGATCGATCCCATCTTCAGCTGTAAATTATGCGGCGGGGCTCCAGGCACATCAAGCGAGTTCAAAAACTCTGTCGAATAGTTGGTCGCTTCATCCTCGTCAATCACGGTGTCAACGGATTTTTACGAATTTTTGAAAATTCAGAAGCCGATGGGTCGTTCTGCAATGCGACTCTCATGTTCGTAGTCAATTTCAACTTCTTGACATGCCGCCACAAAGATGACAATTTTAGGCATGCATTAAGTTCATCCGCAGCAGTAGATTTCGGGATGACGGAAGCGTTTGACGAAAATCTCCGGAGATTAATATCAAAACCCCACCAAATCATCTCAAAACACCTCGTAAGTCCTTCATCGTTCGGTCAACTGCCTCCAAAGCTCGCTTATGCGCCATCGTATATTCATCCCAAATGATGATTTTGCATTCTCGCATCAATTTCGCTGTTGCCGAACTCTTGGTGATTGTGCACGTTGGATTCTCAACCTAGAATAGATTCATCGGCAGCTTTAAAGCGGAATGTGCAGTTCGACCGCCTTCCACCAATGTAGCAGCATCGTCCATCAAACGATTTGGCGCAATTGCATCGTCCATCAAACGATTTGGCACTGGCATTCCCAATTTCGACAGCAGACTGCCTCACATGAGCACGGTCATGTCTTCGATAAGATCTAACGCTTCTAACTAATTCGAAGTTGTTATGCGAACTCTATGCTAAATGTCTTCAGCCATCTCGTCCTTTCGTATTTCGTATTTGTTCCACAATGCGGTCTGGATACGCCAAAATGAACAGACGAAGATGAAGGTAAAAGTGTGAGAAAATGCACTGTCCTCATAATTTTGCGCGTGTTTGATAGAGTTATTCACAGCACAGCAGATCTTTATCTCGTTAGCTTCTTCACCCAAAATTGAACGTAAAACGTCTTTTATCACAATGAATTCCACAATTATTCTCAATTATCAAAAGCTTCATAACGAATTTTCCGCCTTCGCATCGTCTAAAATCATCAAATCATCAAAATGCAAAACTTTCTTCCTGAATTTTCCGAGCTTCCTACTAAGAATTTTATATTTCTTCCCTCGAAAAGCTATTGTGGAAAAATTGCAAGCAAAAAAAAATAATTTTCAAGTTTTCCAATTTTCCGACTTTTCTGGAGGGTTTTGCAAAAAATGTTCTTTCGTAAAAATCTTATCCTGGTAATTGCAAACAACTGAAAAAAAATTGAACCAAATCGGTCCAGCCGTTCTCAACTGATGAATTACTTCGATTTTTCCAATTTTCCGACATTTACGGTGGGTTTTTCCAAAAATTTTCTTTCATAAAAACCTTCTCCTGGCAATTGGAAACAACTGAAAAAAAATTGAACTAAATCGGCCCAGCCGTTCACAATTGATGATTTTTTTTCTATTTTCCAGTTTTCTGACTTTTCGGAGAGTTTTCCCAACATTTATATTCGATTTTTCCAATTTTCCGACATTTCCGGTGGGTTTTTCCAAAATGTTTCTTACGTATAAACCTTCTTTTGATAGCAATTGCACACAACTGAAAAAAAAATTTCAACTAAATCGGCCCAGCCGTTCTCTATTGCTGAATTTTTAAGATTTTTCCAATTTTCCGACTTTTCCGGAGGGTTTTTCCAAAATTTTCTTTCGTAAATACCTTTTCCTGGTAATTGCAAACAACTGAAAAAAAAATTGGACTAAATCGGCCCAGCCGTTCTCAATTGATGAATTTTTTCGATTTTCCAATTTTCCGACTTTTCCGGAGGGTTTTTCCAAAATTTTCTTCCGTAAAAACCTTCTCCTGGTACATAATTGGAAACAACTGAAAAAAAATTGAACTAAATCGGCCCAGCCGTTCACAATTGATGATTTTTTTTCGATTTTCCAGATTTCTGACTTTTCGGAGAGTTTTCCCAACATTTTCCTTCGATTTTTCCAATTTTCCGACATTTGCGGTGGGGTTTTCCAAAATGTTTCTTCCGTAAAAACCTTCTTCTGATAGCAATTCCAAACAACTGAAAAAAAATGTCAACTAAATCGGCCCAGCCGTGCTCTATTGGTGAATTTTTTAGATTTTTCCAATTTTCCGACTTTTCCGGAGGGTTTTTCCAAAATTTTCTTTCGTAAAAACCTTCTCCTGGTAATTGCAAATAACTGAAAAAAAAATTTGGACTAAATCGGCCCAGCCCAGCATTTCCGGTGGGTTTTTCCAAAATGTTTCTTCCGTAAAAACCTTCTTCTGATAGCAATTGCAAAGAACTGAAAAAAAATTTCAACTAAATCGGCCCAGCCGTTCTCAATTGATGATTTTTTTCGATTTTCCAATTTTCCGACTTTTCCGGAGGGTTTTTCCAAAATTTCTTCCGTAAAAACCTTCTCCTGGTAATTGCAAACAACTAAAAAAAAATGTCAACCAAATCGGTCCAGCCGTTCTCAATTGATGAATTACTATACATTTTTTTCGCTCCATTTTTATATAGATATTTTTTTTTTAAAGAAAGCCAAACGAAGCTAAATTTTTTCTTGCTTGTAGAAAAATATTTTCACTGCAGTCTTATATTTTTTTACCATTTATTATAGTTATAATCGAATTGCACAACTGTCTTTATCATTATTATGACCATTATCATATTTTTTTCTTCATTACAGGGACAACACGAGCCCGGCCTTTATGTTTTGGATTGTATATTTTCCGTTCTAGTCGTAGGAACCTTAGTAGTTATTGCATGGCGTGGAAGCTGGGTGTTTTTAGATTTAGTCTTATATCCCCAGGACCCGACCCTTTCTGCATGGGGATCTTTGGTGAGTTATTTGCACATTGTACTTACGTGTAATAATAATAATAATTTCTTTTGTTTATTAGGTAATAGGATACGGTACAGTAGCACTTACTTTTGCTCTACAGCCAATCATGAGATGGACATGCGATCGTCTCAACGGTATATGGCGAATTGCTGTAGCTGATATATTCCTCCTAATTAGCTTCATTGGAACAATTAACGTATGGCGTGGAGTGTGGCAGTTACTAGACATTTATTTCCTACCAGGTATAATTGCGAAACAATTTACGCGAATATTTATTACATTATATAATCACATTTGTATTTTATACAGATAATCGTCTATTAAGCGACTGGCTAACACATGGACTCTCCTTTATACTATTGGCTCTACTTAACTGTTCCAATTCAGTTCTAGTCCGCGGTGTGTATATTGATGCCGAAGAGCCTGCCGGACAATGTGTTGTCTTCCCCATACACTACATACGACTATTCTTCCAAAAGGAACGCTCCAAGAAACAAAAGCGCTTATTGGATGCCCTGGAACGCCAGGATCAAAACAACTTTTTATTGGATAAATCACAGACGAATAGCATTAAGATTGTTAAGGGCAATGTAGTTCTAATAAGTGAAGGTGAAACGAAACCTATGTTAAATTTGAAAAATTTAAGTGAAAAACCAATGAATACGAGTAGCGCGGAACAATCGAGCCTAAAAGACTAGCATGTATATGCAATGCTTCGAATTAGCTAGAAAACTTTCATTATGATTTATTTTCGAGTATTATTAGTTTTTTAAATTTGAGTAAACTGCTTTTAATAGTCTCTAAAATATCGTTATTAACTTATTATAATTCATCGCACCATGTATAATTTCTATCATTTATTTATTATGTTAATATGTTCACCGATATCGAAATTTACATGATTGCTTGACAACATTCCGAACAGCGAATGTGCACATTATGTAGATGTTAAGTGCGAATATTGTAAATAAAATTATTGGAATAAAGTCATTATTGTTCATAAAAAGTTGTTATGCTAATTAAATGGTGTAAGTTAATTGCAGATTTCATTAGACATTAGAGAATCGAACGTCAACATAAATTATAATTTTAAGTTTTTATTTTTTCATTTTAATAATTTAAAACTCTGATTCATAATTCAATGGCGAACATATATATACTCATATATAACTTGAATAAAAACCTGAAATGCTCGCTTGAGAACTTTGACCATTGATCGCAAATTTTAATATAACTTTAAAGAATCAACTCAATAACAACATAAACATATTCGCTCAAACATATAGGAAAAAGTCGCAAACGCTTAAGAATCTGGCGACTTACTTACAATGAGAACAGATAAGGACTGAAAGCAAACAGCGATAAATCGAGAATACGCGAGAGCACCGGAGCGAACGGGTCTACTATAATACAGCTGATAAGAAATCTGTGGGATGAATTAAAAATTTTATTGGAATTGGCATTATTTTTCGCTACTCAGTCGAAACTTGATAACACTTCGATACGCAAACGGCTAATGTCGCGATCGCCTTGAATAGTTCAACGCAAATAACTGTTCTGTTTTCCTAGTCAAAAAGAGCATTTTTGATAAGTGTCCCAGAAAAAGTGAAAAATTTCCTTAGCTGTGTAAAAGTGTATTTGTTCTTCTCAATAAATTTACTATCCAAATATGTTCAATGATTTGCATGTCGAATGATAAATTGAAAGTGTGATTTGAACTGATTTATGGAAAATATAATAAAAATGCCCTGACACGTGCTAAAAGTGTTAAAAAAACATTTATGAGATTTGTACCTCGCCAAAGACTCATCATGACCAAGGGTGGCTCCTACATCGTGATCAATTTCGATAAAGAACCGAGTCGACCATACAAGTATGTCCTTCACTTTGTCGATATACTTATATCGTCCTTCATCATTACTCCTCTGGTGGTGGCCTTCTGGCGAGGGGGATGGAATCTCTTCGATATTTATTTAATACCCAATAACCAAGTGCAGTCCGGATTGGCGTCCGTGGTTATAAGTCTTACCGGTTACATGATCTTTATGCTACCGCAAAGAATCTTCTGTGATATTTTCGATCGTGAAAAACATCGTCTAACTTTCTATGTTTTCTCGCGGCTGTACACTTTTATCTTTGGTCTGATAAGTATTTTGGGCTGTCGCGGACCGTGGCATTTGGCAGATCATCTCACTCCCGGCGATTTAGGCACCGTCAACTTGCTAACGTTGTTCGCTTTGCTGCTGATGATAGTAACAAGGTCTTTGGCAAATTTAAGTGCACCACCGTTTCTAGTATCAACAGATGATAGCGAAGATTATTTCCTGATAAATACACGATTTAAGATTTCGGTGAGTATAAAATATAACTACTGTAGACAGTTTTTACTGAATTTCTCTTGAGTGTGATTTACATTTAGATATTTGTATAAAAATGAGCACCTGCAAACTTGTTTATATTCAAAGGTGATCCTCTGTTTCATAACGCAAATTATGCACTGTTTTAATTTATCTGATACTATTTCCAATTCCAGCAGAAGGGTGCATCTGAAACCAACTCAATTTTTGAAGAAGATATATTAGCTTGACGAAAGTCTTCCATCAGTTTCTAGTCAAATATCATTTCCAAGCAAATTCATTTTTCATAGAATCAAGTAGTGTTCCTTTTACAAAGGAAGGATCTGCGTAGTATTCAATATATTTTACGCTTTAGAGCAAATTTCAGAACAAATTTTTACAATATAATTTTCACAAAACATAACACATCATTATTATCGCGGTTTATTTGTGTACCATCATTACAAAGTAGTAAACATGGTTTATCAACCAAAGAATAATCGAGAAAAACGAGGCGCCTTTTATGCTTGTTGATTATTTCCTTCCATGTTCAAATAGTCAAATATGAGATATACAAAAATTTTCCATTCAATAATAAATTCATGTTAATTTGAATACTAATATTTACTCAAATCGAAGCCAGCAAATCAATGAACCGCGATCTTAAAATATTCACTTCAATTTTCCAATTTATTATTATCAATTATGCTTTGTATTTGTTCATATTAATGAAATTAAAATTAACGGCGTATTTTGTGTTACCTGATTGCTCAGCGCTTTGGATAATAATAAATTTTATTGAGAGCCGCCGACCTTCTGCTCAGAGATCTTTAAGTTGATAATTCCGAATTTATAAACTGGTGACTAAACGCTGAGGTGGATTTTACAAGATTTATGAGTGACGAGAACCTACTTTTCAAGATGTTTTCAAGATCTTTTAATGTAATAATTGGAGCAGTTGATAATATGGTTATACAAAAAGTGTACATTAAATGCAATGAGTATAGGAATAATTTCGTAAATTACAGTGACTTACATTAGGAATCCGGAGCGGATCGGAAAAACACAAAACGCGAGAGCAAAAAGCGATGTGAGGAGTTTCTCTTCACTATGAGTTGTTCCAAGTTCTACGAGCCGAAACGGATAAATTTATTCATGATAAGTCCTGTGCCACATACGTATGAAAGGCAGGCTATTCTGTTCTATTCTAGTCTAGGCCTAAAAGATGTCAGCTTACACCCAGTATGATAAGCTTTATTATAGGTAAAAAAGTATTCAGTTTCACAAAGATCAAGAATCAGAATTATGTTCAGTTTAGCTAGGCTTTGAAAATATCTCACAACATTGTCTATATTTCCGGTCCTTTAATTAAATTCAAATAACTGTATTGTAAAAAAATGTACGCAGAGAGCAGGGATCCGGATTAGTAAAATTTGCTCCAGTCCGCTCCTGCCCCAAAAAAAATTAAATCACCCGCTTCAGTTCATATAAAGATATTTACATCATATTCCAAAAACTGTAAGACGCGGTAAAGATGTTCACATACATGACATGTAAATACAGGATTGTACTAGCCATTATGCCTCTCTTCCTTTCGTACGATAAGAATAAAGGGTGAACCAGATAGTTTTGGTTACCTCCCGTTACATTACGTCCCGTTCCGAATGAATGGCAAGAATGCTTACGTGTCGTTCCAAAAAAAAACACAGTTGTAATTGCACAGATAACATGGCACGTTACGGAACCGAAATTGAACAAGAGCTGTTCGGAACGTAACGTAACGGATGTATTCTGTTTCGCACTTAAAGAACAAGACCAACGATTTGAAATTTCGTTCAAACGTTTCAATTGATAAAATCTTACATGTGGAAAAGTTTTAGACAAATAGATCCTCCCTCTACCCAGCGCCCGCTCTAGGGGGGGGCGGCTTTTTGGCTAGAACTCGAAGAAAAAAATAAAAGCCAGACGGAAAAATTCAATATCAATTTCCATTAAGTAGAAACGAAACCTTCAGATGAAATAAATAGTTGAAAGTTGTGTTTTGAAGAAGCAAAGTCTTTGAGAGCCAACAATTGATAGAAGGTGCTGCATTTAGAATCCTAAAATGCTTGCCTAGTAAGAGTGGCGTAATTGTACGTCTGTGATGCTAGCCCCCGCCCTACTTCCGAAGCTATGCGCTATTCAAGTTCTACTTTAAAACTGCTAATTTCGTCCTCCAATTAAACATTTAGTACCCCTGCTTTTGACCAGCATTAAGGATTATATTTGATCTTTCTATGCATGGTCCCTTAGTCTTAACAAAGGGGAGATCCATCTAATTTTTAAATAGAGGACGAAAGTACCTATAGAACGTGATCTTTTTATTGAGTTTATATGCGGAACGTCGCACTTCAATTTCTGGAAGTAAGGTCTAAAACTTTATTTTAGTCTATTGAATCGGAGGAGAGCACGTCCCCTAAAAAAAATATTAATCCTCCGGAGAAATTGATATTAAATGAGAAATAATGATTCGTATAAACACTAAACACATAAAAGCGATTAAAACAAAGTCTCCTGAGAGAAGTGTCATACCCCTGCAGGAGTTTTAGAAACTTCTATAAACCTTTGGCGGCAATTTGACTTCAATTCACCCGATCTTCTCGTGGATGGATCGTCTTAGTTGGTTGCCATTGCATTGATTCATCTAGCATTTAAAGGTCAAATTACCGAACAAAATTGTTTGGGTTTCAGCAAGATGAGGGATGGAATCACAGTACACATTACCAGAGCCGCAGTAGCAGTACTTCCTTTTTATCCGACATGCTAAATCAGGACTTTGCTTGATTCCCCCGATTTAGCTAGCTCTGACCTTCTTCTTTATAAAAATTCTCAGGGCGTAGGCTGGATTTCCAAAAGACATAAACATTTTGTCAACATCATGCCCCTAGCCCTAGTGGGTCGGAGGGTATGTCATTCCCAATAAACTGTATGACAACAAAAATATTTTTAGAAAAAGGGTTAAACATTTGAGAAAGATAAATCGAGCGCGGCCTTTTTCCTTTTAACGATAAATGGCGTTTGAATACATCACATGACCTTTGTCACAAAACTATCCCTTTCAGATGAAATGTTTTTAAATCGATTAACTTCCCAAAGGAAACTTAGTGTGAGGAGGCCTTTATTCTAACATTAAAACATGGCGGACAGCAAAAACTCTATAAAGTATACATTTAAGCCCAGAAGTCATGGAGTGATGAAACATAGGCTTTTTGGCGGCGAAATATTTTCTTGAATGAGGTTGGTTGGCCAACATGATCGGAAACATAGGTGGTTAGGATGCTCACAAAGAGAACTTAGGATGTCACTTGGGGCATAATTTAAGTTTCGAAAGGCTAGGTCACGCAAACGCGGATAGGATATGGATATGATGAGACGAGGCGCCAACTGACACCACCAACACGCAGATTTGTAGCACTGCTATTTTTATACGTAGGGCATCGATTTTTTATGACGTAATACAGCAGTAAGACAAAAATGTATCCTTGATCAACCGCCAGACAGGGGGAGGGAGGGTCAGGCGCCACTCCCCGCCCTGCCTCCCCAACCTCCTGGGCTACACCTATGATTTTTAAGATGTCGCATTTAAGAAAATAAACCACGGACTTTCCACACTGAAGAAGTCCGGCTAACTGAAATTGATCGGTTGCGTAGTCTGCAAGGATGTTATGGGAAACTACTCATCTACTTCAACGACGTACATATTACCTACTATCAATCTGCCTGGTATATCACCAGGGGCGACAATTTATCCTCTTGCCCGGGGCGGCGTAAGTCCTACAGCGGGCGCTGCCTCTACCTTCCGAAAAAAAACTCTCCTTAAACCTTAAATTGACCAGTTTTGAAATCGATAGCGACTTCGAATTGAGCAATTGCAATTGATAAAAACTGTCATAAAAGGTGATTTGACAACGCAATTGATTTGAAATTTCGCTCAACGTTCAACACTTCTTGAACAATTGTCTAGGGCTAACTTTAAAACAATCGGAAGCTGGACGGTCAACCTCGGTGCTAGGTTTCAGTGGCTGGAAACCTAGTAAATTTAGAATGAAATTGCTAATATCAAGAAGAGACTCTGTATTTTATTAAAATGATGAATATTCATTCAGCTTCTGAAGAGAAGAAAATGTGTAATTTGGCAGATATCGGCTTCACTTTGTATGGGAGGTAACCTTAATTTTGGTCCGATCGAAGTAATTTTTGGTCGAGAGCGGAAGGGGGCTTGCACTAGGCACTCAATTAAATTGTATTTACCTGGCGTAATTTAGAGAATATTTACGGGCCTTCCTTCTTGAGAAATATTAGCAGGAACATACTACCTATAAATAGACAACACTGTTTATAGTCAAAGAAAATTGGACCAAAATATGGCCATCGAACGGCAAAAATCCTACATCGGATATTTTTTTTGGATTATGGTTGGGGATGGTCCCGAGATGATGGCATAAAAAGTCCCAACCGATTTGGGGTCCGCAACCTTAAAAAAAGGGGGGGGGGGGCGGCATTTTTTCGGTCACTATAAAAAATGACCCATCAGGAGTTTATTGTACGTACTACTCATTTTATAAACTGTAGAACAAAGTTGTCTTGGGTCACTTTGTAGGGGAGGTACCCTTAGTTTTTATACGAATGAGCTGATTTTTGGTGGGTGGGGTGACTATGACCTCCAATCGCAAAAAAACAAAGTTTAGCACTCTGCTCCAATTTTGGGGAGAGTTACGGACATGCCGTTTAGACAAATTTAAATTGGGGGATAATGGGGGTCCTTGACCGGAGCGACTCAATGTTTACCTTAAAATGATCTTGAACTTATTGTGAATACTTATACAACATTTTACGGCTGAACTAGCATTCTTTCAAAAGTTATGGATCTTTTAAAAAAGGTCTAACATGAAAATATTCTAATAAATTTATTTCGGTTGGGACTTTTAATGCCATAATCTGGGGACCATCCCCAACCATAATCCAAAAATATTTCCGATGTAAGATTTTTGCCGACCAAATATGCTATTTTTCTTAGACTATAGCTAGAAAACACTGCTTACCAATAACGGCGATTACATACTACATATTACATTACTACTTACTAAGGAGTGAAAAAACCGTGGAATTATGTACCATATCATTTCAACTTTTTTCTATAAAAGGAATGATTTCCAAAAAGCTATAGGATGGTTTTTGATCCAGAAATGAATGAGTGTCGTAAGTTCTAAGTTTTCAACTTTAATATTGAGATATCAATCCAAGATAGTAAACGCTACAATCGAGAAACTTTCTAATTCTAACTTTGGGAACTAAGGGCATTCGGTAGATCAGTGGGTTGAGAAGATACTCGCTGGGTTTGAACCCCACTATCACCATGGAATTTTGTGTTGTCTGTCTTTATTAAATATACGATTCTACGGCAGCCAGTTCTTTGATATAAATCGTCCTGCATCTACCCCCTGATCGATTCACAAAGAAAAAATCTTTTGAATCAGTACTGCGAGAACAACAAGGAACTTTTAATCACACTGCGGTTAAGATTTTGGGGGTATGTTCGTTACATCTTTTTTCTGGAAATCACAATCCGGTGCGTTTATGCGGCAGTTTCCGGACAGGAAACTATACAGGAGTATAGAGTAATTGTCTGGGAAACCGAACAATTAAAATCAATTTGAAATGGAAATACGACAATTCGATCTAAAAATTCCATCAAAATAATTTGGAAATTAGTCAATTTGAAACTCATCAATTTCACATGAAATTTTGTCAGTTTGAATGACTTTTCGCAATGTGATTTGCAAATTCGTCAATTTGTAATGGAATCTCGTCAACTTTATCGGAATTTGAAATTTTGATCTGGTAATTCGTCTATTTAACATGCAAATTCGACAACAAGATTTGGAAATTCGTCTATTAGATATAAAGTTTCATCAATTTGAAATGAAAATTCATCAACATAATTTTGAAAATCTTTAATTTGATTTGAAAATTCATCAATATGACATATGGAAATTGATTAACATGTTTTGGAAATTAATCAACTTGTAACTTGGAATGCGTAAATTATCGATCAAATTTCGGTGCCTCTGATCCTACGACTACTCGTATAGTTAATTTATTATCTGACACAAATATGGCTCTCAACCGTTGGGGGCCCGTGTTCCAATGAACACATGGAACACGTACGTTACGCCACTAAGTTCACCGTGACTGTTCACTAAAATTTCATTTTTGTCAATATGATTAAGAGATTTAAAGAATGAGAGAGCACGGTACGGGGAACTTTCTTCCGATATTTAGGAAACCTTGTTCAGTTTGTCCCCAGGCAGGTGACCAAATCGATTAGTTTTTGTAGTATCTAAACAGCCCTTATTGATTTCGTCCCCTCAGAGTAGACGAGCTAGCATAGGATTTCGAGTATATGTTTCGTTCAAAACAGCCATGAAATGTTGGTCAGTTCGTTCGCTTGAAAGTGACAAAATCGGACGAGCTTAGAATTTAAAAACCCTTGTTCGACTCGCCCCTTAAATTATGATGAGCTCGTATCACCTTTGGATATGCTCGTTTTTTTTTTAATATTGAAATAAAAACTTTTTTAGCGTTTTTGTAAAAATTCCGCTTTAGTTAATGATGAAATTTGAAATGGACTCCTCTGGTAATGAAATCCTTCAAAAATTGCTAAATTTTAAATAAAATTTCCGCTCCCATGAAGAACAATATCTCAATATGGTTGTGTGGGTTTGTGTAAAGCGGAAATTTTATTTAATTTCTAAAATATGTCAATAATTAAAACAAAAATATTAGGGCTCCATTACATAGTCATATTTATATTATAATATGTATGTCATATGCCTAAGCCTACTCGATTCATTCAGTATAAATTTTTAGACGTGCAGGAAGCGAAATCAAGTAGGCTTAGGGATATGATAATATCTATTATAATATATATTACCAATATATGACTGTGTAATAGCGGCCTTATAGAAAACCCGCCACGACCTTTTCATATTTTAGGGGAAGAAACGAACAATGTTTTTCAACTACATAGCCACTAGAAAATCTGACCGATTCCGTCACCTCCAAGGGGACCAGTTGAACAAGCTTTTATGGGCGACAAATAATATGCTAGTCTATTATATGAGAGGACGAGATCGATAAGGGTTTTTTGCTGTTCAGACACTAGAAAAGCTGATCGATCTCGTCTCCAAGTAGGTGACGAGTTGAACAAGGTTTCCTAAAAGCACTCCCAGGTGCCACATTTCCTTCGCATGCCTCCGCTTGGTGGTGGTAAAAACACTAGTTGTCGGCACATTTTCTAGTTTTTCCTTTGTAAATTTTCAGTCCACTGATTAAAAGTTCTTATTTTACTTTGTAGAGTACTCCATTTCCTACAATTTACACTAGTTTTTTTCATCCGCCAAAAATAGGGTGTCCCCATAATTAACGCAAGATTTAAATTTAACAACAAACACTGCAGGACGAATGACCAAAAAGTTTCACAGGAAATCACAACAGTTTTTCAGCACTAACATTGTAAGATCTCTGGAAGAAATTTCCAAAGTTTCATTGACTTTGAAATTTTTTTAGGGATTTTCACGACATTTTTTGTACTTGTCAACTAACTTAATCTGTATTATTAGAAAAAAAATACTTCTACGGTAGTTTATGTTCAATGTCGACCACAAACGTGATTTTTACTCCTATTAAGTTCAAGTACGCCGACTTAATTGAGTAATAACCTAATTTAGATCTTCCTAATTACAGTCAACGCGCTTACTTCTCATTCATACAAACCGTCAAACATAAATGGGATGAGTCCAATTAAAGTGCAGCAGTACTTGACGTAAAAATCACGGAATGTAAATAAAAGCATATTATGCAGCAAGTACAGAACAAAGTGACCTCTTATTTAACTTATAATCCAGAAGTTAGAATTGTGCAATAATTATATTTTGAAAGAAACACTAACTTACATGTTAGAGTCGGCATACAATAACGAGTCTTCTTCTTCTTTGTACCGTAACCTATTGTGGGGCATGGTGCGTTCACTCAGCCGTTTATAAACCACTTCGAGTCAACGTTACATTGCATATAGAGGAGTGTATATACACTCGGCTTCACAAAAATCGGGCCACTCGCCACATTCGAACTCAAATTCAATTTTCTCTAAAAGTATGAAACTTACAACTATGAAAGTTATATCTACAGAAAGTGCATTTAATGGTAATTCAAATGACTATGATTTTTATCTGAAGTACCGTTAACTCACGTAACAAACACAATGCCTGTTTTGATTAGAGTTCGCGATTACCGTGTGGCCCGGTTTCATTGAAGCTCAGTGTATAATGTTACAAGCTCTATATATTTCCTGGACCACGCTGAGATTCGATCTCCGGACCTCTTGATTCCTAACATCGTAGAGTGCGACTCAATCAAGTGAGCTACAGAGCGTGGCGAATCAATTGTACAATAAAACTCCTTTTGTTGTGGAGAAAGCTAATTTTCTTTAACGAAGTCGGTAGTGGAACCTAAAAAACCAACCCTTATTGTACAATCGATTGGAGAATGTATGCCGACTCTTATATGTACTTATACAGGGTGTCCCGCAACTGGTTAGCCATAGACCAATGGTAGACTCTACAGAATGTTTTAGGAAAAATGTCGCCAAAATTATTTCTCTAGCTTTTACCGTTAAGGAGTAATTGCCTTTTTTGTGATTCTTGTCAAAAAGCACGACTTTTTTCTAAAATCTCCTATTTTCTAGCTTTCACTTTAGCCAAATCAATATTTTTCATATTCTTCTGAAAGTACACAAAATTTCTAATAAAAGGACCTATCGAACGTTTCGAACGGTTTCGTATCTTCCGAGATACGACGTTTTGAATTTTGCAGAAATGTCAATTTCAACTTTTAATGTCAAAATTAAATCCGAATTTCGTAACGATACATTGAAGTGGCAAATCTGCAAAGTTCACATAAGTTGGCCCAAATCCCAAGCTTTCGAACGGCATATAAGAATAAAGCACAGAATCATCCAGTTTGTGAATAATATGTGTAAAAGGAAAAAAAACATGTCCGTAAGAGGAAGAAATCTTGCTTTTACGTGGAAATAGTTCAGTCATATAAGCATTTCCAATAGAAAAAAAATACAGTAAGGCTATTTTTTTCTTGGTCTTGAATCAGTGGGGTCCCAGGAGTCTTAAACACATTTTGCTAAAATAAATTTGATCGGAAAGGTCCCAAAAAGGACAAGAAAGGACACTATTTAATCCTTGACTGGAGGTCGGCATTCGGGATATCATATCAAAGGGGACGCCGAGTACATTACATATCCGGTGTTTGATTCCTATTTCAAGGACCCTAAACGGAATAAATCGCGTTTGAATGGAAAATTTTCGTATTTCCCGTATCTTATCATCTGTATCTTTCCAAAGCCCATAACTACGCGAATAATTCAAGTTGCCACTTCCTTTTTAATTTTTGCTAAAGAAAAATTGGATCGGAAAACTCTGAAAAAGGACATAAAAGGACACTAATTAATACCTGGAAAATTAAAATGTTTATCCTTAAGACGATGAAAATGAAAAATACTCTCACAATATTAATATGTACACAGCGAACCTTCGTACATATAATTCAACACCTAAAACAAATTTTTTTATACTTACCGTTATAATTAGTAAAGTAGCATCTACAACAGTAGCGAAAAGTATTTTTCCATAATGCATAACAACCAAGTCTATGCTTGATGTAAAAATGTTACTTCCTTTTCAAGATTGAAGTCGGTATGGTACATTTGCAGACTATGGTTTTTTTTTTTTTTATTTACGTATTATTCAGAAACTGGATGACTCTGTGCTTTATTCTTATATGCCGTTCGAAAACTAAGATACTACGCCAACTTTTGTCAACATTGCAGATTTGCCACTACAATGTACCGTTACGAAATTCGGGTTTAATTTTGACATTAAAAATTGAAATGGGCATTTTTGCAAAATTCAAAACGTCGTATCTCGGAAGATACGAAACCGTTCGAAACGTTCGATATGTCCTTTTATTGGAAATTTTGTTTACTTTCAGAAAAAAATGAAAAATATTGATTTGGCTTAAGTGGAAGCTAGAAAATAGGAGTTTTTAGAAAAAAGTCGTGCTTTTTGACAAGAATCACAAAAAGGCAATTACTCCTTAACGGTAAAAGCTAGAGAAATAATTTTGGCGACATTTTTCCTAAAACATCCTGTAGAGTCTACCATTGGTCTATGGCTAACCAGTTGCGGGACACCCTGTATATGTAATTTATTATTATTCTTTTGAATTTTCACCACTGATCGTTTGAAAATTAAATGAAAAATTTGTCTATCTTCACTAAGTACATATTAATTTTTTTTAATAGGCTCGTCAAAGTTAATTGCAAAAAATAAATATATTTATTTTTATTTTTATAGGCAACACAACAGCCATTCATCTACATTCTGGATTGCTTGTTTTCATCATTGGTTATTGGTACACTCGGGTCTATTGTTTGGCGGGGTGCCTGGGTGTTTTGTGATATCGTTCTTCTTCCTGAGGATGAAGAATTATCAGCATGGGTTTCTTTGGTAAGTTTAGCATTTAGCTGTTTTTAACATTAATCGACTATAGTTGAACATAGTATTAAATTGGAATGACTTTTTAGCAATTTTGCCACTGAATCTAGTCTTTGCCAAAATGTATTTACCAAAAGACGATTGTACTTCAATTTTTTTCTCAATGTAAATTCTGTTAAATTTATCTATTTATTTGCAAGTTGTATAATATGGTAATCACATCCATTTTGATTGCATTATCTCAAATCACACGTAAATACAATTTAGATTTGTTTTCCCTTAGCGACACAAATATTAAACTACAATAGGTAAAATAAATGAATTAAATATAATAATAGCGTTTAGCCATTGTGTGAACTTTAGAAATGGGTATCTTTCCATTTGAGCTATAATTTTAAGCGGACACAAATATTTGTGAACCTTACGACAAAGTATAGCATCATCATGTCATGATCATTGCCTTGAGTATTCATATACCGTCGTCTACAAGATTACAATGAAGATATTCATACATAAATACATAAATTATAGTTTGTACTGTTTGAGAAGCTTACCATAGGTTGTAAGAACTTTATTAAGATAAATCGATTTTATACAGCAAATTGTATATGGCCCGAAAATTTTTTATGTTTTAAATATGCCTACATTCTGCATGTGTAGCTTTTGTTTGGAAAAGACTTTGAATAAATTCATTGAAGTTACTGAAGAACTGCGGGAGCCATGTGCTGTAAGATCTCTCTGGTACACTGGTTCCTGTAAACCTCTTATGGGGCATAAGGTATTAACTACGCATACTTTCTACCTCGTTCTATTCTATCCGGGCCCAGGAGGACCACCCACCCACCCCTTCCATACGATAAATACGATAAATTATAAATTGAAGAAACATTTTATTTGATATAACGGTTCTTTAAAAAATTTTTTATAAAATTGTAAATAAATACATAATATATATTTTATATACTTGCCAGAAAAAGTCTCCGTACACAATGTAAGGAAAACTGTATATTACGGAACTTCTAGGAAATGAAAACCTTAGATTGAAATTTGTTATCTAAAATGTTTATTTAGCTTGTTAATTAATAGAGAGTTTTAGCAAGTCGTTGGTAATAATACGACATAATTTGACATTCCATATAAAAATTCACTTGCTTACCGTATACGAAACAGTATATCATAATTTAGCATGTCCTAAGGAGGCATGGACATATTTGCGTGTATTTGACGTCTTTAAACAGTCAAAATTGTCGGGTCGCGATTTTTAGCTGTTGTGAAATTAGTTGAAAACTCTCGTATAAGTTTTACGTGCAATTCGCGCGGGAATTTTTCCTTGGAAATCGGGAATTACGTATACGGTTTTTTTATACGTCAGTGTAAAACTCTCTAATATTTCTACTCATTATTTTACTGAAACTCGGTTGTAAACAAAATGTTAAGTTAATGCCTGATTTTTCTTATAAGGGTAGACGCAATGGCGCCGGAACAGGGGGGGGGCAGCGGGGGCAACTGCCCCCTCAATATTTTGACTAAGGGGGCAATTAGTACTACATATATTGCACTATATTAAAAATTAAGAAAAACTTATTTTTCTTTTTTTAAACATATACTTATACATATACATATACAGCATATTCAATTATTATTCTAGTGGATATTTTTTTCCATGATGTAATACCTGCTTCGCAGAAAGTTGCATACTTGACGTGCGTCTAGTGTATGTATTTGTATAGGTATACTACGAGTATGTACATTATCATTCCATTTTCATCTCTTGTTCGTCAACAATAGTACCAGCAATTAACGAAAAGGCCAAGGCGAGTGACCGTTGATCAACGAAAACGAGGAAGTTTTCATTCTCCGACGGTTAGGGTTACCACCTGGAACACGACCCTCGCCCGGCACCTGCAAGGAGAAAAGGGAGGGAAGGGGGTGTCTCCAAAAAATTCTTTGAGAATATTTTTGAGACGCGGTCGCTACGATAGCCTAGCCCTATGAAATAAATTAATAAATCCTTTGAAGGAACTTTCTATAATGGCAGAGGAA
Organism: Microchrysa polita; assembly: GCA_949715475.1. NCBI lineage: Eukaryota > Metazoa > Arthropoda > Insecta > Diptera > Stratiomyidae > Microchrysa > Microchrysa polita. Next base: position 83,101,417 of record OX454418.1, on the reverse strand, counting down.
AGTTTGATAGGATACGTACACACAATCGATTCAGAAACGAGTCTCAACTATGCCGGTTCTATAGAGCGATTATTAGCAGTGCTAATAGTCACGCATAGGAAGGGTAAGGGCAATCAACAACTCCTTTGCATGAGCGAGAGTTTGATTACTACATACTTCAAGAGCGCATCCGCATTATTTTGGACCGATTCGTAATATCAGAAGAGATTCAGTCCATGAGACAATCAAATAGAAATCGGTGGAGCCATGTCCGCCCATTCCATTCGCTGCGCCACTTCCATCTATTCCTTTATATCCCGGCTAGCAACAAGTATCAATTACAATTGATATCCTGATAATTAACCCAACACCTTCAGCAAAAATTACCAATAAAAAAGGGACTGCCTAATCTAATTTTCAATTTGAGCTGGCTGGAATTTATTCCCTAATTATAACTCCACGGTCATCTGGTCTTATGCCGGTCCCACATGGATCGGGGTTTGCCGAACCGCGTGGTACAAAAGTTTCAAAGTTGTTGACAACACATGCATGGAAGGAATAGAAGTGATGAGGGAATTTAACGAAAAAATAACGTCCGTTGAATTACCCTATTGCCTCTATCCCTCCCAGGTGTGTGTTGCCTACAATTGTGATCTTTTGTACACCACGGTTCGGCGAACCCAGGTGTGAGGCCGGCATTAGCCAGATTTTGATGATTTTTTTTTTTGCTTAAACACCAATTACGCCCAAAGAAATTTCTGTGTTTTTTGATGAATTAAGTTTGCGGCGATGCAGAGTAACACGAGACATGTGGCGAGATGTTTAGCTTCCATTAAATATGGTAAGACCGCCATCCCTATGAATAAACATACACAGAGGTAATGTTTTTTTATTTGTAAACATTTAAGCCACCAGCTACCGCTAATTAGACTATAGGATCTCTTGAAAAGCAGACATTGAAAAGACTAAACCAAACTCGCGATCGTCATAAGGGTGAATATTTTTAATAAACGCTTGGCTAAATATCCCAATACTTCTCCTGGAAGGTAATACGGCTAGTAACATTACTGCTGAGGGTTCCAGTATCAGCAGCATCATCAGGAAGGTCGTTCAGTGCTTTGCGACGTCTTAAAACATCTGACACATCTCCATGTTCACTGGGATCGAACAGGGAATTTTAATCTTTGAAAAATAACGAAAGAACTCGCTTCCCGAGGAAACCGGAAAACAACCTTTGGAAAAATCGTTTAACCTTCAATTTTATAAAACTATACAAAATAGAAAATATGTTTATAATCTTCAACACTTCGGAATTACAATGGGATCAAAATAGGTAAGAAAAAGAAACTTAGAGGTTATTCTCATCTTGGAGACTATTCTAGTTGGTTTCTGATCGCTGTTGTTCTCTAATATGTTTCATAATCACTTCTTGGTGTTATTTCACAGGGTATTAAAGTGGTAGGTCCGGTATATGGTGACCGCCTAATAATATGAATTTGAGAAAAAAATCTTGCCCCCCCAATAAAAAATTCGTTCCGGCGCCACTGGGGTAGAGTCGATTTTCTGCCACTTAAATTTTCTTGCCTTATTGTAAAAATATGAAAAACACACTCTTTGTCGAAATTGAGTAATTTTACCATTACTATGCAGGGTGGAGAGGTCTATACCATCGATAAAGAAAATCTTGTACCAGCTGCCTAACGTGGCAAAGGTGGTCATGATGATCAGGGAGTGAATGTTGGCGCAGGGAGTAGGCGCACTTATTCTTACAGAGTCAACAATGGATCAATACGTATCTTTACGCATTCTGAAAACAAAAAGGAGACACGGAGCTTAACAGAGGGGGCTTTGCAAGGCTTCTTGTAAAAAAGTGAAAACTAGGTTTTTTCCCTTATACTGCAAGTGTTACTTTATTGTAATAGATTAGGTCAGCACTGAAGAAATAGATTAGGTCAGCACTGAAGAAGGAAGTACGTTGCTTCCGAAACGGTCGTATGCCGAACAATAAAGTAACACTTGCAGTATAAGGGAAAAAACCTAGTTTTTACTTTTTTATAAGAGTGAACCAACTGCAAGAACCACGGACACAGTGAACATAACAAGGCTTCTTGGTTCACAGAAAATAATGGTCCCTTGCACTTGGCTTTAATTGTGACGCTTCTATCGCTTTTTAAAACAGAACGTAAGTCGCATACGCTATCCCAATTTCGAGAACGTAATCCCACCGATCATTTTCAGAAATTGAAGGCGCACAGGTACCGTCAGCACATCATAACTTACAAGGGAATGCTTCAAAGCGCCATTCTGTTGAAAAGGGGCAAAATAACAGGCCAGGGCTCGGCCAAATTGATCCAGTCCATGTTTAATCGAAGCATGAAGGTCCTCCTCTGAAAATGTTATCCCTCAAGCTAGTGAACTCTTCGAAATTCTGTGAAAAAAACTGAATAATTGTAAAAAATGTGGTCGTGTACGGAGACTTTTTCTAATTCGTTTTTGTGAAGTTTTTTAGTTTTTGCTCTAGAAAATTTTGTTTACAACCGAGTTTCAGTAAAATAATGAGTAGAAATATTAGTTAACAAGCTAAATAAATATTTTAGATAACAAATTTCAATCTAAGGTTTTCATTTCCTAGAAGTTCCGTAATATGCAGTTTTCCTTACATTGTGTACGGAGACTTTTTCTGGCAAGTGTACATAAATATATTATGGGGATAAATAACACTGCTGAGCCTGCTGTTGATCTTGGAGGTTTAGGGGCCCAAAAGCCATAAGAAAGATTCTTCGAACCATCAATAAATCGCCACTATGAAAAACGATTTTCTTAGATTTTTTTTTTGTAGACAAGAAGAGATACACTTTCCATCTATACATAGACACACTGCTCGTCAGCAGATTAGCACACCCCTTCGCATCAATAGCATCGGCTGATTTCCAACCATAATTCCGGGCTCATGGTGTTGAAAGGATTTTCGTCTTGCCCCTTCTAAACGAGATCCTAGCTATACGCTACGCCCTTGCTTGTTCTAGCTTTGAGTGTCAAAACATACATTTGTTCTTCACATACTATGATGTTTTATCAATGAGGACCCTGTGAACTTTTGGGCTTCTTTATGAATATGATGATTTAGTATGATTGATGGTTTGCCTGAAAACCGAATTCAGCAATGTGTACAGCATTGGACCTTCAGGAGTCTCGTCACCTTACCCTAATCCTTGCGACCGAGTCATGAGTAATTTTGAAAGAAGGATCGAGCTTCTTTCAAAACTACACTCTCATATGGATTGACAAGCACTAAATTTGTATCGCCTCTATTATTTTTACCTTAACGCTACTTATTACATACGAGTTCGGAATCATCATAAGTCGATAATGTTATATAAATTTTTCCTTGAAATTTCACCGCCTTGACTCCTTGCAAGCTTCAATTTTTGATCCCTCTTCCGCATATAACCATTTTCCCTTATCCATATTAAAGCTAATTTATATTACTTATACAACAACAAAAAATTGGGGGTCCTTTGTCCTCAAATGTTGAAAATCGATAAAAAAAAGAAATTGTATGTGCTATCCTGATGACAACTTTGGAATGGCTATTTTTCGTTCTAAACACGATTACTCAAAAAATAATATAGAGTTATACACTAACGTTCAAAATACCGTAAACGTTATTCGAAATCACAATGGAAAAACTCGCGCGCGTACCGTATACAAAACTTAAACGGACACGACACGACAAATGAAAATCGCGACACGACACTTTTGACTGTTTACAGAACATCAAATATACGGATATACACCCACTTGGGACATGCAAAATTATGATATACTGTTCCGTATACGGTAAGGAAGCGAATTTTTACATGGATGTCAAATTATATCGTCCTATTTGCAACGACTTGCTAAAACTCTCTAATATTGGCAAATAAAAACTGTTAGCACTACGTTTAATAGACTTAATTTCCACATACCGTTATCTTTATTAAAGTACTCAGCAAAAATTATGAGTAGTGTCTGGAATCAAACTTGCACTTTTACGCCTTAAAATATTGTAAAGTGCAGCATTTTTTTTACTACATCGGTAAGAACTTTTTTACCATATCATTGACCAGGGGGAGGCAAGCGCCCCTCCCTGCCCCCTGATGAAGAAGTCGAATTTTTTTATTTGTTTATGTATAAAATCATGCATGCACTTTCAAAAGGCGAGGGCAAATTGAATTTAGAAATTTAGTAAGCAAACGATCATGTTGATTTGTTGATTGAATATGATAATTTGGACCCCTAAAAATTCAATAATAGACTAGGGGCCACAAGACTAGTGCAGAATGTGTAATGTTAAATGCTCGAAACAGTACTTATAAGGTTTCTTAGTTAAGGACCTCAAAATAGAAATTTGTATATAAAAAACACTTAAGCACAACTTTTGTGTCAAATTTCGGGCCCCCTTTGGGATCCCAGGCCCGGGGGAGTCAACCCGTTCCCCCCTCTCTACAGGCCAGCGTCTAACTATCTCTTATGTTTTATGAAGACGCTTCGCTATTAACCGATATTCTCCACGTGTTTCTTGGTCGTTTAACACGGCGTCTTGCATTGGCTCCGGGTGGGTGCCAATCTAGGGCAATATTTGTTCGCCCTCTTCGGAATGTATGAACTATCCATTTCCACTTTCGCCTTTTGACAGAAGTGCCTATCTAATCCAAGCCTGTGACATTAAAGAGATCATCTTTCGGAGAATCTCCGGCTACCGGATTTGTAGGATACGCCGTCGTAGACACTGGTTTGCGAAAGTTTGCAACTTAGTTGTTATTTCCTTGGTCATCTTCCACGTAAAACAGCCATATAGAAGCACTGATTTCACATGGCATTGAAGATTCTGATTTTGGTGCGCCTGGAAATGTTGTAGTGGTCCCCGCTTAATGTGATCACTGATAATGTTATAATCCGCTTAATATTATTAAAACAGCCAGGAACAAACCGGACGTTCTCATTTCATATAAATTTCTCCCGGTTATTGTAATTAAAAATCCGGATAATGTTATAACTTTTAAGTCAAAAGTCAAAGCCCTTCCGGTAGATTACGTCAGCAATAAAAACGCATGGATGACGTCTCCAATTTTCATGGAATGGTTAAAAAAAGTGGGATGGACAATGATATTCTCCTGCTGGTCGATAATTGCACAGCTCATATGGTTACCGGGTATCTTAATCACATTACCGTTGTTTTTCTCCAAGCGAAAACTACGTCCATTATGCAACCGGACATTATTCGAGCCTTTAAAACATATTATAGGCGCCAAATGCGATCCAGGATATTAGACATTATTGAGAAAGGAGGTCCATTTTCTCTAAACGCATTTGCTAGTGATAAACAAACCACAATTACAGATTTTTTTCAATAAATAAAAAACAGTAAAAATATATACATATGTTTATGTCAGTCAACAGTCAATCGTTGCAACAACATCTATCGTGAATCTCCTTGTTCTAAGACCTTTCTATATAAACTAGCCTGAAATAATAGTTAAATTTGTATTGTGCAGATTTATTCTAATTCATTGTGAAAATGAACAATTGCAGTGCTTGTAATAAGATTGATGCGAAAGATAAACTTTCATGTTCGAAGTGTGATAATTGCTTCCATTCGGCATGTTGTAGTGTCAAAACTGCTGAAACCTGGCGAAAATTGGGAGTCCGGCGCGATACATGGAAGTGCGATTTGTGTCGGGCAGTGACAGTCTCAGTTGATGCTATACTGACAAATACTGATTTTGTTAACAATCTATGTGAAGCATTAAAACATGGTCTAATAGACGAACTTAAAAAGGAATTCAATTCCCATGAAATTTTAACATCAGTCAAGTACATGTCGGATAAGTTCGATGAAAGCAACAAACAAAACGAACAGTTGTTGGCCGAAGTGAAAGAACTGAAACAATCAAACATTGAACTACGAAAAAATATTGAAAAACTAAAAATGCAAAGTGAAGTAATTGAACTTAAAATGCGACAAAAAAATATACAATTGAACGGAATTAAACCAACACCTAATGAGAATCTAGCAGCCGTAATTAAAGCCGTGGCAAATACCATCAATACACAGGTGGATAAAACCGAAATCAGTTGTGTGTATAGGAATTTAAAGAATGATTCAGGAGCAACGCCGATCATAATTGAATTCAACACCAAAGCATCCAAAGAGCGCTTCATCGAATCATATAAGAAGAAAAACAAAGAACACTATAAGGGAATGGGCATTTTGGCGAGTGACATCAACGCTCAGCTGGGCAATGGAAAAGTATTTGTTGGCGATCATCTAACACCAGCAACTGCGAAAATGCTGAGAACAACAAAACGGGTTTGTAAAGAAAAAAATTTTAAATATGTTTGGGTGAGAGAGGGTAAAATTTATACAAGGAAAGATGACAACACCAGGCCCATTATAATTTTTAATGAAGAGAGTCTTAGCTCGATAAATTGAATACAAACATCTTATTTTAATATATAAAAACATATACACATAATATTTCAATGGCTAATATAGCATTTTCTAAATAGTATTTTAAGCAATGAAACTGCTGGAAAGACTTCAGTTTTTAGTTATGAAGATACCTATAATCAGAAATTTAGTAATTTTTTTAATAATAATACAAATAGTTTTAAGATAATGCATACGAATATTAGAAGCATTTCTAAAAATTTTGCAGAATTCGTTATCTTGCTGACAGGTTTAAATGTACATTTTGATGTTGTCGTCTTAACTGAGACATGGTTAGAAAACGAAAGTACAGGATATGAGATTCCAGGATATCATAAAGTTATAAAACAAACAAAATACAATAAATGTGACGGGATTATAATGTACATTAGACAAGATATTAATTTTCAAGTTATAGATCAAGAAATTGAAAACGTAAATTCACTAAACATAATATTGAATAGAGATAGTGATCAATTTCTAATTACGGGACTATACCGCTCTCCAAATGACACTGATGTTCATCAATTTGTAGACAGTTTAGAGATATTTTTGGAAAACAGTATTTTTTCTAACCATGCATTAGTCGGAGACCTCAACATTGACATTTTGGAAGATAACTTAAGATTAGTAGCTCATAAATATCTCAATGTGCTTCAGGAGTATGGTTTTACAAAGTATTTAAATGGATGCACCCGGGAATCTGCAAATAGAAAATCTTGTATTGATCACCTTTTCATTAAAAGTCAAACTAAGTATTCATTGGAATGTGCAATTTTACAAACTAACATTACAGATCACTATTCTATCTTTGGTAAGATAGTTGGCATGGATTTTAAGACAGATTTTGATGAAACCGTTAAGGCACCCGATAGGAAAAAGTTGGACTGTTATGATTTTCGTCAAAAAATTGCAACAGAATCTTGGTTGGGAGTATATGAAGAAACTGATCCTGAAAAGTCATTTGATATATTTTATAATCTACTATATAAAAATAAGTCGGGTTTTCCTCCCTGACGCTATAACTCCAGAACGCACAAACCGATTTGGATGATTCTTTTTTTGTTTTATCCGTCTTACGTTGGAGAAGGTTTATGGACCAAAAAATTTATGTATGAGAGTCACCTGTTGCAATCAAGTTTTCATCGACAACATTTAAATTTAATGGGAATATTTTAGTTGTCATTGGATCAAATACAGTGTTAATTGTAGTCAAGGTGACTATGTTTTTACGTACACACATCCTTGATGTTGGTCACAGCAATTTCACAATAGACTTCGTACTACTTCGGGAATCCGTCGATATCTCCGCAATCCTTTGGCGGAACGACACGATTGAGATGTCGCCGGACTCGCAACGAAATTGCCTAAAGGGTCATGGGGTTTTTTTTTCTAATAACCGTCAGCCCGGATGTTGGCATAGCAAGGTTACAATTAATTACAATTAAGTTACATTAACAACCGTCAACCTGGATGTATGATGGTTTCTGGGATAGTATGAGCATTGTAGGTGGCGTGCGCACATTTTAGTGCACGAAAAACTGAGTAAATGAGTGTGCTGGCATATTTAATAGAAATTTATTAAATTAATGATTTTCGAGATAACTCGCTAATATAGTTGAAGGGCAAGTGCAGTCTCATCAATCAGTCAGGGGGTTGAGTACATATGTTGTTGTTGTATTACCTTGACCGCTTAACCCCCCGACGGAAATCTATAGCGTTGTTTCCATTATACACTTTGGTTTCATCATCGAGAGGTCGATCCCAATAAATTATAGTTAGCAGGTTGATTGGCATTCAAATTAGTGTCAAGTTGTGAGTGAAGCCAATAATGCGAGCGAAGCGAGCACTAGATAAGAGAGCGAGCGAAGCGAGCTCTCTCAGCTAGTAAACTTATAGATATCTATGAGAGCTGCCTAAAAACAATAAGGAAAACAAATAATAAAACGAAAAAAATTAAACCATGGATTACCAAAGGGCTAATTGTAGCTATGAGGAATAGAGACAGAATGGCAGTGAAATTACGTAGGCAACCTTTCAATACTATTCTTGAAATACAATATAAAAGCTACCGAAATACCCTCAAATCATTAATACGACACACAAAGGATTCCTATTACAGAAATTTATTTATAGACTGTGGAAATGATACCAGAAAAATGTGGGATATTGTTAACGAAGCGACAAACGCCAAACGGGAAAAAAATATAAATCTTTCTGACATAATTTCTCCAACTGGTGACTCAATATCAAGCAATAATATAACAGAACAAGTAAAACTGTTCAACAACCACTTTACCAATATTGGTCATAAAATATCTAAAAACATTCAGATAAATCGAACTAGAAATTTGAGTAATGTAGAACATATCGCTCCTGAAAACCTAATCCATTCTCTTTTCCTTAATCCTGCATCTGAAGATGAAGTATCACGGCAAATACGATCACTAAAAAATAATGTTTCACCGGGTATAGATGGTATACACGCTAGTGTATTAAGGGAAAATAGTGACTTTGTCACAAAACCACTGACGCATGTTATAAATCTATGCTTGAACCAAGGTTATTTTCCTAGTAAGTTAAAACAGGCTGTAGTTATACCACTTTTTAAAGCCAAATCAAAGTCAGATGTAAACAATTATAGACCCATTTCATTAATTTCAAGTATTGCAAAAATATTTGAAAAACTAATAAAAAGCAGATTAATACAATACTTGGAATATCGAAATATACTTTCAGACAGACAATACGGATTCAGGAACTCTCGAGGTACTGAAGATGCGATATATAAAGTGACAAAGTCAATACTATCTGCTTTGGACAATAGTAGTAAATGTATAGGAGTATTTTTAGACCTGGAAAAGGCTTTTGACACTGTTGATCACGAGAAATTACTAAAAAAAATGGAAAAAATAGGCGTGCGAGGGGTAACGCTAAAGTTGTTTAGTAGCTATCTACAAGGGAGAACACAAGTCGTCCGCATCAATGATGTCGTAAGTGAACCTGCTATTGTTAGTGTTGGTATTCCCCAAGGAACGGTACTAGGACCAGTCTTGTTTCTCATTTATATAAATGACCTCTTAAAGCTAAAACTAAGAAACTGTTCCACGTACTCCTTCGCGGACGATACAGTAGCAATTTTTTGGGGAAATACTTGGGATGAAGCGGCTAATATAGCAACTGACGGACTGAATGAAGTGACAGAGTGGCTAAACATTAATTCGTTGAGCCTAAATACAAATAAAACTAAAGTCATTCCATTCTCTTTAACAGTCGATGGTATACCTGATCAGCCCATCACTATTAAAATACATAATAATCAGTGCTACGGAAGAACTTGTTCCTGTCCTCCATTAAAAGTTGTGGAAAACACTTTATATCTAGGAGTTACTATTGATAGGCACTTACGATGGGATGAACACGTTTCATTTCTTTGTAAAAGACTAAGAAAAACAATCTATAAATTTGTGGAGTTGAGGTCGGTGCTACCAATTGAAAGAATTAGAACAGTGTTTTTAGCACTTGTTCAGAATACTGTCGAATTTGGCATAGTTAGTTGGGGTAGTGCATCCGAATTTAGTCTCACACCATTAATATTGCTTTATAAAAAACTTATCAAAATTTGTCTTAAAAAGCCCATCCGATATCCATCATGTCTCCTTTATAAAGAAATGAATGTACTTCCAATAGAAAAGGCATACAAATATAAAGTACTAAAATATATTTTTCTCCACAAAAATGAATTCCCCCGAGAACAAGATATCGGGATAGTAAATCGCAGACGTTATCAAAACGCTTTTAAAGAACCGAGATTTTCAACGTCAAGTGCAGGCAAGCATGCATACTGTAACGGCCCAAGGATGTATAATTTATTACCACAGGTTATTCGTCGTATATCAAATTTTGAACACTTTAAAAAAGTATTGAAACACCATATTTTTGAAGCAAGTTGAGATATAAAGATAAATGGTCTAAAATGTATCTAGCTATGTAGGTTAACAACAAACTATTGATTCACGATTGTAAGAATATAACGTAAAATAAAACTGACGGTAGACTACATCCCATAACACGAGCACCGCTCTTCATGGGATAACCAACATAATTGAGTACTGAATTTAATGGATTTTTTTTTGAGATTGTATACAATTACTAAAACTCACTTAAGTATAAGAATGTTATTAACTTTTTGTAAAATTTTTGTTGGAATAAAATAATAATAATAATAATAATAATGTAAAATGTCTATGATGCCATTTTTATGATTGATTTTGGTGTTTAAATAAAGTTGAATTTCCGACAACTCAATTTCGTGTCGCCTGGTTAATGTTATAGATCGGTTATTGTTATAGATTTAGCTTTGAACAAATGGTATAACAATAAGCGAAGATCACTGTAGTTTAGCCAGAAAGAAGTCAAAGTGCCGTAGCATTATTGATACGAAATTCCACATCAGCTTCCGCGCCGAAGTAGCAGAATTCGTCAACTTTTTGACTGCCTACCCGAAGCACAAATTCCGCTTCTTGTAATTTGCTTGTAATTTGTGTAAATTAAAGTACATAATTAACATAAGTCCAAATTTTCGAAAAGTTTCAATTCTAACTATTACCTTTTTACTCTTTCCAGATTGGAGGATATTGCATAGCAGCCGTTACATTTGCATGCGAATCCATTACAAGAAATTTATGCGATAAAATTGATGGTTACTGGCGCTTAGCAGTAGCCGATGTATTTGTTTTCTACAGCTTTCTGGGAACGGTAAACATTTGGCGAGGTATTTGGATGCTCCTAGATATTTATTTTAGCTCAGGTAAATCACTGGTCAAATTTAAAGTTTGAAAATATATTTTTAATTATATTTTTTTTTTCTAGATAATGAAATTGGGAATTGGGTGTGTTTATTAGTACCGTTTGTTGTCCTAGTTTTACTTAATTGTTCCAATTCAAATCTTGTTCGTGGCGTATTCATCGATGCCGAAGAACCATCCGGTAAATGTGTTGTTTTCCCCATACATTACGTACGTTTGCTATTTCAAAAGCAAAGAAATAAGAAAAACCGATATCTAATACACGTTCTTGGTGAACAAGATCAAAACAAGAATATCTTAGTAGTTTTAGCAAATAGTCCGGACAAGCTAGCTCCAAACGTACTACACTTGAGTCCCGACATGTTAAGTAATATGTGTGATCAGTTGAATAATTCTGCTGTGAAAGATTTCTACTCATCGGCAAATTCTGTTGAAGACGGATCAATTACGCAATTAATTTAAAGGAAAGTTTCTTACTCATTTATGTAAAATATATGGATGCTAATATTATATACTCCTGTTATACATGTGTTAATAGATTAGATTTAATAAATATATTAAAAAATGTTTATATTCCTCAAAATGTACTGTTTATTTAATTTTTTTTTAATATTCAAGTTATGCTGAAGCCACATGTCTTGAGTGTTTATTTTAAACAATAGAACACGGTAAGCCAACTATACGTCATGACTCTGTAATGCGTCTATTAAATTTTCTTCATTCCGATAAACATTTAAATAAAGCATTCGTTTACGATTTAAACCGGATATAAACGCAAACGCCACCATCACTTTTTCCAGTGAATGCAAGCCAGAACATTGTACACCAGTCATTTACTAAAAAAAAACCCTGCTGTGTCTTAAATGGTTGATGACAATATTAATGACGTTCATCATGATCCTGAGGGTGACAACATGCTCAACTGCTCCGAACATTTGACCATGCTATTTTAATAAATTTGTTGCTTCTATACATTCGTACAAATGCAAATCCTCTGCTTACATCCGTTGGCAATGAACGTTATTCGTTTTGAAAATACAGAACTATGCACCTTAATTCTATAATGTATCTAAATAGTATCAGTCAGTGGTCGTATGCAATTCATGCAATTTTAGTTGCATTTCGTACTAATATCTCGAGTATTCCTATACAAGCTCACATTGTGGAACTCATTCCAGGGGATCTGGACAACAATTCATTTGGAATCCCTGCTGTTACGAAAGCATCAATAATTGTATAATTTCCTATTTATCTAGATTTAGAAGAGTATGGAGTAACTTTATGTAGATGTACTCTGACTATAATGAAATCATCATTAAGCCCGGATTAGCTAATTTGTGAGGTTACCAATTATGTTTGCTGTGCTGTGACCGTGGGCTGTAAATCTCAACACACGTTCTGTTGAATGTTCAACGTGGATAAGTGTAATGTAGTACATACCTAATTTAGTGAATCCAGTATGGTCACTTGAATACATGTACCCGAGAAATATTCCAAATTGTATTTTCAACTTAAATATTAATTTATTAATCTATTTTCTTTTGAAGGGGTTTTTAGATATTCCTCACATCTCTCCATGATATCAATTTAATTTTCCCATTATTCTGCCCAGTGGCGTAGATAAGGGGGGGATTAAGGGGATCAATCCCCCCCCTTCGGTCACACATTTTTTATTATTACTTTAGGTATGTAAAGCAAAGCAAAAGTAAGGTTTTTGGTCGAATTATTCAATGTGTATAGTTATAGTGTTTAGTAAAAACGTGGAAGCATTTCCAGAACTGCAATAGAAAATTTAGCACTTCCTCAAATTTTAATTGTATAATAGAAGCGTATGGATACAATAGAAACACTATAGCACAGGCTTACGTTAATATACTTTTTCGTATTGGATCTGGAATTGGCACAGGCAAGCACTACTAAAGTAATGTAGAAGTGCTGCTAAAAAAAATTAAATGCAAGCACTGATTGAAAATTTGGTGCCGGAAAGTCTTAATGTTAGTTTTAAAAATTTTAAAATATTGTGGAACACGGAGTGCTTTTCCACAGAAGCGCAATTTTCAATGGGGTGCAGTACTTAAGATTATAAAGATTTCTTCAGGATAATGGAAAGATAATGTAAATGAAGAGTAAACGCTGCAAAACTGCTTCCAATTTTTGAGCGTCCTCTATTGTTTGAGTTTTTCAACATTCTTTTTTCTTTCTTTTAAGTCAACATTTAACAAAAGGCTATTTCGTATATAGCAGGGCAGTCTTGACTTTCTCCAGTTGTTCGCAATTTTATTGTATTTAATACGAAGAACTCACAAAACTATAACCAGGATTCTTTTTGTAACTAAATCTTCCAAGAAATATGTTTGTAGAAATTTCGAAAATTGAAAGATATGGAGTCAGAATATTTTTTAATTTTTACAAAAACCTGAATAGTAGTTTTCATAATGGTATGAGTTTGCCTATAATTATTCCGATTGGAGTTAAAGTTAAAGTTAATAATGAGTCAAATACCGTCCATTCCCATTCAAAATTGAACTTTATAAGCCACCAGAGGTTTTTTAATATTTTATGTGTTGCAATTTTTAGGTAAAAATAGCCATGGTTTCAGGTCTTTGAAAAAATATTCTGACTCTAATCGGGAATAATTATAGGCAAACGTCATACCATTATGAAAACTAGGGACAATGCGCCAACTTTTAAAATTACATGCCGGAAGGTCCCAGTGCATTTTTTTATAGTACAGTTATTTAAACTTAAAACAAAACAAAAAATTTGTTGGGGTGGGATGTAGAGCATAAAAGAAAATTTGAAAAATATTAAGATTTGCAGTTACAGTGGACGAAAAATGACAATAAGGTGTGCGTTTTTTTATTTTTCTTTAATTACAAATAACTGCTAAAACGAGACTGATTTTTTAAAACAATTTTTCTCGTACCGAACACACCGGTTACCGAATTATCGTTGGCGTTAGGAACACCCTGTATATAGCTGCTACGGTTCCTACAAGTTTGCAAATTGTAGAAATATCTACTCACGAATTTCTGTGTCATCGGAAAATTTCGATTAGAATATAAGCTCAATATAAAGCTCTTATACTCTAATTTAGCGAAAATTTGTATGGAAATTGGAATATGTACTGTTAATTCACTCACCGTAGTAAAAAAAGCTAAATTTTCAGGACTAAGTTTTTTTTCATATGGCAAAATTGCTATCTATTTTGCACCAAAATTTGCTCCAAAAGACTGCAAGTTAAAGTGTAATAAATACAGAAATTGTTATTCTGAAATTCAACATTTTATAACCGTAAAAGTATAAATAATCTTGCAAAATGATCCCCCTCCTCCCTGAAAAGCTATCTACGCCACTGATTCTGCCATCCAGTAAAATGGATGTAGCTTTCTTTGTAATTAATATACAAAAAAAAATATTTTTAACTATTAATTTTATTGTAAAATTAGGTTATAAAATAACAAATATTGAACATACATACACAAAGAAAACAACACGAATTCTTAATTCTTCTTTTAAAATCTTATTGAAAAGTCCTTGTAATCCATTCTTGCCAAAGTCTTCCAATTTGAGAGTTCGCATCTTTCGATTTGACAACCGGGTGATCCAACATGTGACAGCCATTCAATCCTGCAAAAATAATTAAAAATATCTAATGGAAATCAATGCAATAGACACAAGAATTTGTATTTCATTAAACAAATTTAGGATTCGGACTTTTCAAAGGATTTACTATCCCGAATTTAATTTTCATTTAATATTGCAACTAAATTTGAATTAAGTGTGATACGATTCAGTTTAATACGCTTGCAATTTCTATCTATTCCTCTTCGATTTTGCCATATTCAAGAATGACAGCCTTCAATAGCGCGGAGGGGTTGGCTACGATATCCCGCTTATCATAGTCCCGTTTTTCAAAATCCCGACATCCATTATCCCGCCAATTTAAAATCCCGACTAATAAAAATCCCGCCAATTTAATATTCCCCCATTTCAATAACCCGCTAATTCAAAATACCGCATTTCAATTTCCCGCTTTTTAATATCCCGTCATAAAAGCTAAGTATTCTTTCAAAAATCGCGCGCGCAATTTATGAAAGAATATACTTACCTTCTATGACGGTATATTAAAAAGCGCCACCACATTTACCGTTAAAATAAATGGTCCCCTCGCATGGAGATACTTAATTCTCGGAGACCCACGAATCGTGTGACTTAATTTGAAAAATAGCTGGTCTGGTCTTTCTGCAGTCGAGACGTAAGTATTCCCTGTATGAGCGTATTGTTCTGTAGGGGCTAAATTGTCATCTTTATCAAATATTCCGACGGATTTATGTTAAGAGAAAGTATCGCATTAACTGCTTCGAATCACATTACTTAACTATTGTTTTTTTGGTTAGCAATAAAAATCATTTTTGGCGGGATTATTTCACTATCCAGTGGCGGGATTCTAAAACGGGTAAACGGGTTTTTATATATGGCGGGGTTTTGTAATGAAGGGATTTTATAATGGCGGGATTTTAAAGTGGCGGGATTAAGTAATGTTGGGATTATGTTAAACGGGATTTTTTTTGTAAAAAGCGGGATAATAAACGGGCGGGATTTTGTTTTGCGGGATTATGTAGGTATCTCAGCGCAGACATCCCAAGTTTCAATTGTCAAATTGACGAAGACGAACAAAAAAAGAAGTAATCTGGACAGGCCCAATGGTTATTGTTCACAACTGTGCGTCTTTCGTATCGTCATCAAGTTAAGTTTCCTATTTCAACATTGAACTTTTAAACTTGTAATTGATTGCATCAAGTGAACAGAAGAGATGAATGTCCCATTCTATGTAATATGAACAAATGTGGGTTCATCATTTGTCGTTGGGTATTTATCGCAACTTATGCCAAAACGCATAAAAAATAGTTTTTTTTGTTAATATTATGAATAGATTGTGGGTTTTGTATGGGCAGTAGATTCCGTAATACTAGTGTTCATTTATTTCAAATTAAGCATTTATTCAATCGTTTCAAAATTAAATCACGTCTTTTTCACGTCGCAGACATATAAGTGCAGATAAATTTGACTTCACAATCCTCTCACACAATAAACTTTGAAAATGCTGAAAGGGAAGAATTCCGGCTTGAGTGGGTTGTTTTTCGATTTTTACATATTCAACATTGGTTTAAGACTGAATGTCTTTCTTCAATAGCGCATAAACATATCAAGTTTCTATTGCTAAATTGGCGAAATTGAACGAAAATTTAAATTAGGTGGAAGGGCCCAATAAGATTTAGACAAATCCTAAAACTTAAAATTCGGAATTCAATCTACAAGATAATGACACAAGCCTATAGTCTGTTGTCGCGAAAACTGAGCTGTCTCGTGTGTGAGTAGCCTTAAGTAGAGAGTTCCGCATTATTCTTTCGTTCTTTTTGCCATTTCAATTTTGATGATTAAAAAGACTTGTCTATGCAGTTTTACACTTAGGTTATAATACTTTTGTACATGTTGGTAGTTACTTACATTTTATCTACTTCTACTTTCGGTCCCTGCATTTTGCCGACTATGGTGCCACGTTTTGAATTCTTCACCCAGCCTCGTAAATCAGCTTTTGCACAAAGATCCCGGCAATCCTTTGTGAAACCGCACCCTGAAAGTATTCAAGAATACATACTCGTAAATCAATAATATCCTTATGAATGCATACATTTTTCAGTTCGCCTGCCAGTAGACTGATAAATATGTAATGCATTGGCAGTACATTTTGTGTAAGTTCCTTTCCAGCTATCATTCTGGGAAGAAAACTATCTTCAATTATAATGTTTCTGATTGATTTATTTGTTTGTTGTAACTCCAATAAGTCGTTTCAATCACTTTATTGTGTGGGAGGCGGAACCTCATGATTTTCCTAATTTAATTTAATAATGGTTTTATATTCTATCCTTATAGGAGTCGATTGGCTCATTTCTGTTGCATATTGGGTGTATATCTGAATAACCAAAATTGGACGATGGGTTCATGGGGATGCCATAAAAATCTACTTCCAAAAAGTAGCTTCTTTTGAGAAAAACTTTTAATTCATGTATCTATCGTCAACAAACTTGACATTAATGCGTCCCTATTGCTAGCACCAGATATCATTACTTATGAAGTCATGGAACTGAAGTTCGCAAGCAAACCATAATTTATTAATGGTATAAATATTATAGTTGCCCCTCCCTAAGGGGGGGCACCCTCCAGTTTGGGGATTGGTTCTGCAAGTTTTTCTAAAAAAAAGTTATTGGTCGTGTCATCGTATTCAAATCTTACTTAAATCAAAGTCACAAGACAGTTCTAGTAGCGGGTAGATTTGGTTAATCGATCTTCATCGTTCGATTATTATTTATTAATTAACTAGCACTCTCTCATCTAGTGCTTGCTACGCTCGCGTTCGTACTAACCGAGAAACCATCGCTCAGATGTGACGATCAACTCACCAAATTTTCGGCTAGGATAGATCCTTAAATAAAATGTTCAGTGGTTTAGAAGTCTATAAGTAACAGACACACAGTCCGCCAAATTTTGGACAGCTTATCAGAACATTGTAGCATTGTGGCTAAAAATAGACAGAAATTTGTTTTGTGATGTGATTTGAAACAAACTCGTGTACCAGTAAAGCTTAATACGCTAAAAGGCGAAAAATCGTGCATTTGGGCTGAAATCGTCATGTTTACGAAATTTCACATTCAGGTGATTTCCTCAGCAATTATAGGTTCGATTTCGGGGCCTTAAAATAAATATCAATCCGAGATGTTGTTGCCCAATAACATGAAGGATGCGAACACGAATTATAATGTATAACCGTGGGAGATAACCAGGGCCGGATTTTCCATATGGACAACTGCCCGGGCGGAAGATTTTGAAGGGCGTCAAAATTGTGAAACTTTTTGTTAGCTAGAAATTGATTGAAAAATGCAAAAAATGTATTTGTTTTTAAATTTATTCTAGTTAGGTGTATTAGACCATTCGCACCCACACCTCAAATTGTAATGTGACTCCGACTTCAAAATATGGCACTTATCCTTCACACAAAATTTTCTAGAAGCATTTACTCTGATTGTTACACTGGAAGTAGAAAGCACTCTGTATTTTAATATCTCTACGGATCGCTATTAAAAAATGTATTTAAATTCATTTGATCGGATCCAGCCAGGCTTTTCTACTTTAAAGATTTCAGGCAAAGGCTCAAGCAGCATTTTACAGACACAATCGATCATTGCCATAGTATACAACAGTTTCCTTTTTTTGGAAGAATGCATTGTTAAAAACTCTTGCTTTCGTAGTAGGCTAATCTTCGGGTTAGATTGATTAATTGACAACCCTTGTTAATACAAGCAAGTAAAACGAGCACACATTCTTGGTATTTCCTATAACTACCTTTTTCGCACTTCAAATCGGCTTAGAAACAACAGGGACGTAACCAGGGTTCGGTTTCGGGAGCGGTCCGACTATATCGATAGAAATTGACTACTGCATTGGCTATCAAATTTTTCATCAAAAATTTTCCATCGTGGAAATACATACATATGTATGTATGTACACATATGGACAAAAAAATAAGTACACCTCTCATGTACCTTTTTATGTCCAACTTTCATAGCCTTTTTAAAATTGAAATACTCCAAATAGCCATTATAACAAATAGGATACAACAATGGCAACGGACCCGAAAAAACTAAATGGCATCCCCCTATTATCTTAGTCCCTCCCGATATAAACTTTGAAATGGGTATTCAGCTTGGTCAAAATAATAAGTACACCATGGGATTTTTTGACAATAGCTTGGTATTTTCCGTAAGGATTTATTTTTTTATTCATTTGTGTATAAGACAAGCGTCAAATTAAAAGCAAACAAGAAAAACACATATGGTAGGTACGAAAAAAGACGTTTAATTTCAAAAACTTTGAAATGACGAAAAAAGTATTCGCTAAATAACGGAATAATCCAGCTAAACATTGCATTTACCGTGTAATTCATTAGAAACTAAATAAAATCAGTCTCAAATGCGTTTAAGTCCAAATAAGGACCTCAAGGATAACTGTCGCTTACATTATCACTATGGCAAAAAAAGTTCCTTTGGCATAATTGATGATTTTCGCCCCAAAAATTGGAAATTTAGAATTTCTTTGAAAAGTTAATCGAAGAATACAAGAAGTAAAGCAGTTTTGGCAAATAGTTTCGAACTTGCAATGGCGACATCAAAAAGTATTGAAGGTACAACAAAATTTTGGAGGGATAGTTCTTCTTGTTCCAGACCGAACAATGAAAACTCACAAAATATTTGGTTTTATATATGAGATCGTGATAAATTTGATTGGAAACGACTCTTATCGTAATATTCTTCATTCACGAAAATAATAATATGATACACGCTACATCAACTGGATATTTCCTATGGAGGCGAAAACACATGGTCTATGGTTTAATTTGCATAGTTTGGTTTCGTTCAAATACACCTAATAACCGTTATTATGGGGCAATTCCCGTATAACAAATGTTTTTTAAGAACCCTAGAGTATTATGCTGATGAGCCCATACCCTTTAAATGCGGATTTCGGCAGAATATTAACCCTAACCATACCTCACAACTTGGTTAAGGATCCGCTTTATTCAAATCGAGTGGCTTTTCACGTTGTTGCTAGAGTTAAATTGAATCGGGAGTTTTTGGGGAGGGGTGATTCAACATAGTAAAAAAAAAGTTTGCCACAAAACGAAACAATTACGGAGAATCCTGGTAGTAACTTGATATATGGTATGTGTTGGAACATGCCGTAAGAATTATCTCCAGGGGGCCAACAAAAAATTTTGTTTTTAACTAATAATGCGAAATATCAAAAGAAATCAAATTCTTGTGGAATCAGAACATAATATTTTAATTAAAACCGGTTTTAATCAAATTAATTGAAATGTACTTATTATTTTGTCCAACCTTTAGCCGGTTCGTACTTTTTCAAGGTAAAAAGCTGTTATTTATGTATTATAATTGGCTAATTTATATATTATTTGATTCCTCGCCAATTAAGTATTTAAACCGTTACATATGATTTTCTTTACTACAATATCTACTTGGCTGCAGGGTGATAAGACAAATTCGTATGGGTGTACTTATTTTTTTGGCCATATGTGTATGTCCCAGCAAAAAATCTGATCAGGTTTGTCAGGTTAAAGGAATAGGTAAGGGAGACGATTTCAGCTTTGGCCTTATAATAATTCTTACGAAAGCTTTATTGCTACTTTCTGTCATGGATAATTTGCGTTCGCTTTGTTAATATTAAACTAAGGCACAATTCAGACTTACTTTAGTTTATTGTCAGCTTTACTTCCAGACAGGTATAAATAGTAATTAGTAAGGCTCTTTATAATTCAGTTCAAACTTTAATTCATACCAGAAATAAGCCACAATTACATTTCAGTAATATAAAGTTTTTGTAAACCTTTATATAAGGTATCTAAAATGTTTTTTTCTGAAAAGCTTTTCATTCCCTTATTAAAAATATCTAAAGTTCTTAAGTAAGTCTTATTTTAAGTTTCTTTCCAAATTGAAATTAAGTATCATTTTGCGCGGAGATTGCCATGACCGGCTCTGTGGCTCACTTGGTTGAGTCGCACTGCTAGTAATCTAGAGGTGCGGAGATCGAATCTCGACGTGGTCAAACATTTCCGGGCATTTGCGGATATGCACTATGTCCCACAAGGGGGTACACAGAAGAAGAATAATGCCATAACTAAGAGAAATAACAATTTTTTGGCATTCTCTAAACATTATCAAACCATTTACATAACGATATGAAAAGGTATTATTATCTTTTTTTTAGGCATCCGTATAACTTATTAAAAGCTACTGTTAAATCTCTTTTAAAGGCTTAAATAGTTTTATTGCAAGGTAAAAGTAACGTATTTGAGCTTAAACCTTATCGCCAATGACATGGCCTCCCAGCAAAAAATCTGATCAGGTTTGTCAGGTTTAAGGAATAGGTAAGGGAAACGATTTCAGCTTTGGCCTTATAATAATTCTTACGAAAGCTTTATTGCTTCTTTCTGTCATGGATAATTCGCGTTCGCTTTGTTTAATATTAAACTAAGGCACAATTCAGACTTACTTTAGTTTATTGCCAGCTTTACTTCCAGACAGGTATAAATAGTAATTATAACAATGGTTACGTAAGGCTCTTTATAATTTACTTCAAACTTTAATTCATACCAGAAATAAGACAAAATTACATTTCAGTAATTTAAAGTTTTTGTAAGCCTTTGTATAAGGTATCTAAAATGTTTTTTTCTGAAAACCTTTCCATTCCCTTATTAAAAATATATTTAGTTCAAGTAAGTCTTATTTTAAGTTTCTTTCCAAATTGAAATTAAGTATCATTTTGCGAGGAGATTGCTATGACAGGCTCTGTGGCTCAGTTGGTTGAGTCACGATGCTAGTAATCTAGAGGTGCGGAGATCGAATCTCGGCGTGGTCAAACATTTCCGGGCATGTGCGGATATGCACTATGTCCACAAGGGGGGGTACACAGAAGAAGAATACTGCCATAATAAATAGTTCAGAAAAATTACAATTCTTTATAATTCTCTAAACATTATCAAACCATTTACATAAGGATATGAAAAGGTATTATAATCTTTTTTTTTCAGGCATCCGTATAACTTATTTAAAGCTACTGCTAAATCTTTTTTAAAGGCTTAAATAGTTTTATTATAAGGTAAAAGTTACGTATCTGAGCTTAAACCTTATCGCCAATGACATGGCCTGTGCTTCGGTAAGGTATCTGACAGGTTAATGCCTTTGCAACGCGCAATGTACATACATACCCAGCAAAAAATTGAAGGGTTATTTAAGGTTTGTATCCATACGCTGTATACCTTTGAAGTAAGGGAAACCTTCGGTAAGGAATTACGCGTTGCAAAGGCATTAACCTGTCAGATACCTTACCGAAGCACAGGCCATGTCATTGGCGATAAGGTTTAAGCTCAGATACGTAACTTTTACCTTATAATAAAACTATTTAAGCCTTTAAAAAAGATTTAGCAGTAGCTTTAAATAAGTTATACGGATGCCTGAAAAAAAGATTATAATACCTTTTCATATCCTTATGTAAATGGTTTGATAATGTTTAGAGAATTATAAAAAATTGTGATTTTTCTGAACTATTATGGCATTATTCTTCTTCTTTGTACCCCCCCCCCCCCTTGTGGGACATAGTGCATATCCGCACATGCCCGGAAATGTTTGACCACGCCGAGATTCGATCTCCGCACTTCTAGATTACTAGCATCGTCACTCAACCAACTGAGCCACAGAGCCTGTCATAGCAATCTCCTCGCAAAATGATACTTAATTTCAATTTGGAAAGAAACTTAAAATAAGACTTACTTAAGAACTAAATATATTTTTAATAAGGGAATGGAAAGGTTTTCAGAAAAAAACATTTTCGATACCTTATACAAAGGCTTACAAAAACTTTAAATTACTGAAATGTAATTTTGTCTTATTTCCGGTATGAATTAAAGTTTGAACTAAATTATAAAGAGCCTTACGTAACCATTGTTATAATTACTATTTATACCTGTCTGAAAGTAAAGCTGGCAATAAACTAAAGTAAGTCTGAATTGTGCCTTAGTTTAATATTAAACAAAGCGAACGCGAATTATCCATGACAGAAAGAAGCAATAAAGCTTTCGTAAGAATTATTATAAGGCCAATGCTGAAATCGTTTCCCTTACCTATTCCTTTAATTTGACAAACCTGATCAGATTTTTTGCTGGGTACATACAACGATGTACATACATACATCATGCTTGAATTTCCGGCTTTTTTTTGTTATCCCTTTTACCGAAACAAAAAAATTCAAAATTAGGCCCAGAGTTTATTGCATAATAAGCAACATAAGCCGCAAAAGTAGGATTATATTAGCCTTAGATGTGGTCAAAGTGTACCCTTCAAAATCCACCGTAAGCTTTCCTAAAGTTGCAGTTTCTGACAAAAAGCAGTTGTATAATATTTCGGTATAAATATGACGATAATAGAGAATTTTATTTGTTGGTTTCATTCGGTCATGAATTCCAAAACGAAAGACTGAAAAAACAATATCAGAAATTAAGAAGGTGTCTTAAAAATCATTTCTGATCGCATTTTGAATAATGTAATTATGTATTGTGCATCGTTTCAGTTTTCATTGAATTTCAATGCTTTTTTAAACAATTTCCGGAAAGGGCTCGGACCTCCTGGTTATGTCCCTGGGAAGCAATATATTTTCGAGCAAGGAAAGCACATCGGTTACTCGTAAAAAAGTATGAAATTTTCATATCATATACATACCTGGAGTGATAGTTATACATTATACAACAAAAGTTGTCCTGGACCGAATTTTGGGATAAAAAAATTTTACGTAAGAGCGTTTCTCCACGAAAAAAGGCTGCCTTGCACAAATGTACCTCGAATAATCGTCGTTTAAATATTTGTAGTACTTAAAGGAAGATTTTTAAAATGCTTCCTGATGAGTTTTAGTAAAATTCTTAGACTTGAGTTCAACATCCCCATTTTTTTTTAATTTTTACGCATTTGTGCTGATACACATTGTGTTTCTTCGATCTGGTCGCGAGCTGCACAAAACTGCGAGGTGGGACGCAAGTTTTACATGTCTGCCTTAGGTCATTTGGTAATAATATAAGCAGCTTATGATCGAATACCATGACTTAGACGATTTTGTATATGAATTCCGTGTTTTCTATAGTGCAGTCATATTAGCATTTCAAATAGAAAAAAATAGAGTAAGGCTAATTCTTGTGGTTTTTGAATCAGTGGGCTCCTAGGAATCTAGAACTCATTTTTCTAAAAAAAAATTTGATCGGAAAGGTCCCAAAAAGGACAAAAAATGATACTCTTTAATCCCCGACCGGAGGTCGGCATGTGGGGTATCAAATCAAAGGAGACGTCAAGTACATTACATATCCGGTGTTTGTTCCATGTTTCAAGGATTCTCAAAGGAATAAATCGAGATTAAATGGAGAATTATTGTGTTTCTCGTGTATCTTTCCAAAGCCATAATTACGAGAGTAATTCAAATTGTCACTACGTTTCTCACTTTTCCGAATCTATAATAGCTAAAGATTTTATCATTAACTTTGCTATGAAAAAAATGATCGGAAAGCTCTCAAAAAGGACATCAAAGGACACTAATTACAAACCTTGATCGAACGTGGGCATGCGGGGTGTCATATCAAAAAGGACGTCCAGTACATTCCATATCCGGCGTTTATTAATTGTTTCAAGGACCCTCACTCCTCACAGGAGAAAATTGGGATCCAATGGAAAATTTTCGTGTTTTTCGTATTTGTAAAATATCTTTCCAAGGCCGTAATTTTTCGTTTAAGCCCGAATTATTCCATTTAGTGTCCTTGAAACAGGAAACAAACACCGGATATGCAATGCTCTCGACGTCCCCTTTGATATGACATCCCGTATGCTCACGTTCGATCAAGGTTTGTAATTAGTGTCCTTTAAAATGTCCTTTTTCAGAGCTTTCCGATAATTTTTTTCTTAGCAAATTTAATGGTAGAATCTTAACCTATTATAGATTCGGAAAAGTGAGAAACGTAGTGACAACTTGAATTATTCTCGTAGTTATGGCTTTGGAAAGATACACGGAAAACACAATAATTTTCCATTTAATCTCGATTTATTCCGTTGATTTGATACCCCACATGCTGACCTCCGGTCAAGGATTAAAGAGTATCCTTTTTTGTCCTTTTTGGGACCTTTCCGATCAAAATTTTTTTTTAGCAAAATGAGTTTTAGATTCCTGGGAGCTCGCTGATTTAAAAACCACAAAAATAGCCTTACTCTATTTTTTCTATTTGGAGGCCTGAAATGGGATATTTTGACTGCACTACACTGAAAAAAATGGTTTAGACTTTTTATCTAAAGTGAAGTAGTTGACTTAAATTTAGATAGTTTTACCAAAGAAATAGCTGATTTCTCTAATCTTCGCAGCTGAAAATACTATTAAATTCGTTCATTTAACCACGCAAGATTAGAAGAAAAAGTTTAGTCAATTCTTCCACAAAAGTTGTTGATTTTACTATTCAAATATATAATTTAACTACAAATAATCGTTCTTTTTTCTTCAACACAATTTAGCTATCCAACATTTAACAATTTATAGATAATGAATAGATGTCTTTAAAAAGAATTAATTGAATTTGCAAATATAGTAGATGTTTCAACTAATGACGAATAGAAAAATTATCCATATCTTCGTAGCTGTGTCAACTACGTAGAATCATAACCTGAAAATCAACGCGAACTTTAGATGAATTCGACTATTTCTTTAGATAACCATTCTAATTTTTTTTCTCAGAGTATTCGTGTATATTCTGAAAAAGACTTTTTTTTTGTTGCAAAAATATATGTATGATGTTTCATAGCCGGCTCCCCTACGGCTACGTCCTTGAAACAAAGGATGGTTCATTCATTTTTAGTGGTGCCTCCTGTCTTGTACAGAAAGGGTTTTAATGTACAATTGGTGTCCGTCAATATGCAAATAACAATTAAATCTTTAAGAAATTAAAAAAAGTTAATACACTCTTTCACTCTATGAGCGAAGGGTATAAAAAGGCTGGATTTTATGACAGCCCTTATACACCTGCAACTTGGTTGCCAACCTAAGTTGGCAACACGCAAAAACCCGGAAATTAAGTGATTTGTAGGCATGTTGCAGGTTGCAGTACCAGGTCGCAAGAACGTGAATGGCGTGGTTGCCGGAATGTTGCAAGTGTGTAGTAACGTACCTGCAACCTAGGTTGGCAACCAAGTTGCAGGTGTATTTGGCCTGTGAGACAGCAAATTATTTTCTTTTCCACATACCACTTTCTGAACTATGTGTAGGTATTTATTTGTTATATATCGGTCTCTCAATCTACTGTTGACACAAAGTTAACTATAGGTATTCACCACGACCAACGATCGGAATTCGCTCATTTTTATGGGAATCCTCGCGAAACGATGTTAGTATCGATTTAATAACTGGTCGTACATATTTGAATTCTTACCTTGAACGTGCCCGAAAACTTCGAATTCCACTTGAGCCAACAGTCGCAAGTCTGGAATGCCCATTATCAGAACTGCAATTATTAAAATATGAAAATATGAGTAAAACAAAATAAAAACGATATCAATTTGATTTATAGATTTTAGTTTTTAACGCGGTACGATGCACATGCATCAAGCAAATGCATTACGTTCTAAATGCTTTTAAATTTATCTCGAATCCTTGAAACCAATTTATAAATGTAACACTGAAATCTTTTTATTTCACTTGACTTGACATTTTTCATTGCAAATTTAGATTGAAAAAAAATCAATCAATGGGACTTTTCAGAATAAATTTAGACTTAACACAAATCTCTGGCCCGTTAATTTTAACTTATTTCAAGGAAAGTCACACAGAGTATTTAAAACTTATTAAGAATTACAATTGATCAGCATTTTAACAATTTTATTACTTTAATTAATATTTGTGTCGCATATTGCACCTTGCTTAACTTACAAAATCACTCAAACTTTTCTGCTTTTTTATATAGAACAATACACGTTCACCACACTTTTTTCCGAATTGGATTGAATTGAAGGGCTTTCACGATGACTTAGAATTGAAGAATTAGGGAAGTTGCTCTCGATTTCTATTTAAGTAAACGAATCAATTTCACCCTTTCCGCACTGATGGCTTTCGATTCACTGATTCTACTTTCGTTTCTTTCAAACAAAATCTGTTTGTGCTATTGATGGCTATAGATTGTAAAGTGAATTGGACGAATTTAGAATCGACGTTCTAAGTGCCACCACGGTTGTTGGCTATTTAAAAGAGATATGTATTTTTTGGCATGTTGACTATTGGCAATTGAACAATTGTTTTCGTTATACAGTCGAATATTGATAATGTGTCCTTTAAGTTTTCGAAAATTAGCAAAGATCTTTAAAACGAGTTTAAGATCGTCTAGTCTACGTTGGGATTGAGGTATCACTTCTGGTTCCTTTTTCAAAATAGTATTCTAATAACGTTAACATTGCGAAACTGATTTGGATTTTGTTTTTGTTGTTTAAGGGCTGAATTAAGATCGATAGTGAAATTCTTCCCGCTGCATACTTACTGTCGTGGAATATGTCACAAACAGTGGGGAATTCCATAAGCTACAATCCGAGACCGGTTCCATAATAATTCTCCTCGGCCATTTTATGTATTATTTTTCGATTCCCCGGTCATTTGATATTTCACGATGAAATAACCGATGAAATGGCCGAGAAAAATTATCGAACTTTTTTCGGATTGTAGCTTATGAAATTCCCCAGCATTTCCCACATATTCCACGACAGTAAGAATATATTTTCATTGAAAAAATCGTAGTTGATAAAAACTTCACTCTCGATATCAGTACTAGGCTTTAATGTTTGTTTGTTAATGGTGTGTGCTAAAATTTCTATGTCGTATATTTAAAAGACTCATTCTCTTATCCAGTCTATATGAAGTCTACTGTACTGTCTATTCATTCCCATACTGTATTGCAATGAAAATATACATATATATGTATATAAATATAATATATATTTAAACTTACTTATTTGTGTCGTTTTAGCCGGCAATATAATTTGTTTTGTTTTAAAATTAAGCAAAATTTACGCGCAATAAGATAAAGAAAGTGATCTGAATAGTCAGCAAGCATGCAAGGCAAACCGGACCATCATTTAATATTCCTTTGCACGATTCAAGGAAATTATTTTGTACTATTATCATCATCACTTAACATTAACATTATCATATATTTTTGAATTAAATCGGTACCAGTTGTTACTGCTTTATTGTTTCAAAAACTTATCTCTGTGTAATAAAGTATGTTTCATAATTTGTATATTTATATTATAAACAAAATAATAAATTGTTTTATATGCAGATGCAATGCATTAAGTACCATCGAATACATAATGAAGATGACCTTTGGGTTTCGATTTGAAATAAAAATAAATTCGTGATAATGTGTGCCAACTATTACACCTTGAAAAGGAAAGCAACACGATTTGTGTTCTATTAATTGGCTATCATCAATGAAATTCCCTTCATTGGATCCGTTTAGCGTTCTTATTATGTCTCATTATTCTACTAGCCGGAGACTATACACATTCATAATACTTGATTTGTTTATGTCTTTAAACAATTCTCGATTTATTAATTTCATTATTGTTTGTTTGAAAACAGAACTCTCTTTCTCAAAAATAAGCAATATGGAAAATATGTACACAATGCCAAAAATACTAAAAATGTATTGTTTGAGAACGATGAAATAGAAAGTCGTTTTATTATATAACAAATATTGTGCGCTTCAAGAAAAATCTTAAAGACGTCAATTGGCTTTACCGAGTATGTACATAGCATATATTTATATATTTGTTTTGGGGAAAGTTTCGCATTTTGTAGGAACACTCAAATGTGTGCGGCTAGTATAAATATTTTGTATATACATATGTATATAAGTTTTAATACATAGTTTTTAAGAACTTAAGCATCTTATTATAAAAATAATTAATTTTGTAAGAACTTTATTACCAGCGTCTACCGATTTTATAATAACGAACTAATCAAACCACAAATCGTCGATGCATCGTTATGCTGTAAATGAGTATTTAATCCATTCATGGTTTTTATCAAAATAAGTCTGAGACAAATTGGGCTGTGTTTGTTAATTTCGTAGCTAAATCTGTCGACAATCATTTGGACGTTCACGTAATATACACCAATGAATAAGAAAATGTAAAAAGGAAATGCAAATAACCGCATAATACACTATTACTTCAGGCGATCGGTCGTGAGATCGGGCTTCAGAGTGCATGCCAGGCACTGTCTGAGATTATTTTAGAAAACGATAGGGTCGATAATTAGTCAGAAAGCTTAAATTTAAGTTTGCACCACTTGATAAATTTTCTAACGGTACTTATGAAGGTTTTTGTCTTGCTTGGGTTTCCTGCGTATATCTCCGCTCCTAATGGCTATGTCCACACATGTGCGCTTTCGTCTTCCCTATCGTCTTCAAGCTCCGTATCCACTTTCAACATTGAATATGTCATTGATTGCGTCAAGTGAACAGAAGAGATCAATGTGCCTGTCTAGACAGTTTCAATTTTCGTTCGTCTTCATCATTTTGACAATTGAAACTTGAGATGTATGCGCTATTGAAGAAACGCATTCATTCTTGAACGCAATTGCCAATGTTAAATATTAACAACACATCATCTATTCATACAATTCATGAAAGAATTTATCATTTACCCGTCCTGACCAAAGCCGTGACACATATTTAACGATAAATAATGAACAGATCTGGATATAATGAGACATTGATCTCTTCTGTTCACTTGACGCAATCATTGAGATGTTCCATGTTGAAAGTGGATACGGAGCTTGAAGACGATAGGGAAGACGAAAGTGCACATGTGTGGACATAACCAATGTCTCATTCTATCCAGATCTGTTCATTATTTATCGTTAAATATGTGTCACGGCTCTGATCAGGACGGGTAAATGATAAATTCTTTCATGAATTGTATGAATAGATGATGTGTTGTTAATATTTATCATTGGCAATTGCGTTCAAGAATGAATGCGTTTCTTCAATAGCGCAGGCATCTCAAGTTTCAATTGTCAAAATGATGAAGACGAACGAAAATTGAAACTGTCTAGACAGGCACAATGGTAGCATTTCCAAAAGAATGCCACCGAATTGTTTGGTACAAAATATTCTTCATCTTTGGCATAGCGAGTGTTCACTATAAAGCAGTAGGTAAAATGTTACAGCATGTCAAAGTTGAAAAAACAGTTTTACAAATCAGTTTTTTGCAAAAAAGTCGATAATGGTGAATTTCCACGCAAAAATTAATAAGAATGGACTTGTACCTTATTGGGTTCCCTACAATCCAGAAAAAAATCAAGTCGATACGATTAGCCGCAGCTGAGATATACCCGAAAGAAGGTGAGCATTCCGAAGTAACTATGCGTTAATCATATGTACTTATAGGATAGGTATAATTTGTTGCAGATGCAGTTAGGATGGTGAGTTGCGCTCTTTATTTGAGCTACCCCTGTCGGCTTCGAAATTGGTATCTATTTGTATTTGTAATACAGTAGCGGATATTGAAGTGAATTTAATTGTATTTGAAGGTTTCCCGAAAATCTGGCAGTTCACCAATGGGATAAAGTAATTTACTTCCTTTTTATTTTGGATGGCTTATTTAGTGATGAGGGTACGTTTTTATTATCTTCTTCAGTAGAATCCAGAATATTATATACAGATCTACTTGGTTCTGGAAGAGGGACCAAATTTGGAAGATCATAAATTTCATCGTAATCTTCATAATTTATGTCTTCGGTTATGTCGCAGTCATAACCGAAGAGCATATTTTCCCACAACAAGTTCTACAAATATTGGTACATGCGAGCCCGGCCTTCCTACAACCACATGCTCTCCTACAGTTGTTTTTATTACAAGAGCACGAAATAATATTTAAGAAGTATGAAGGGATGATTTCTCCTGAAATCATCACAGGCTCCAATCCCACATGGGTTCGCTTCCATCCCAAGTTTTCTGGTTTTAAAACGTTGCCGAGCCATGTCTGTATTTGGTGGTACGTTCGTAAGGAATGATGATAAGCGGCTGATTCGGTGGGAGGCAAAGCAGCAAGTTTGAATCGGAAATCGCTTAGTGATGTGTCGTTACGTGTACCTCCGTACGAGGCAATCAAAACATGCTTTGCGATAGTGCATATAGTGTTTGCATCTGAGCACTCTGCTTTAAAAACCCGGAGCGATTGTAAAACGCGAGTATATGTTCCTTCATATTTAAAAAGGAGAGAAGCCTACTTTCCCCATATCTAAAAACGGCCGAAATCGTATCGTATCACACCCTGTGAAGGCGTGAAGAAAAGTATATGCTCTGAAAAAGTTTGGTGTTTGAAACCTGTTGATGAATACGAAATTGTATTTTCGTACACCTCTATAGCCTGTGATACTAAGAAACTATGATTCCTTAAATAATTTTGCAGTATATCGTTTCTTTTTTCTTTAATTGGCCAACAATTACGTCTGAAGTTTGTCGTCTCGTCAAAAATAAATTCAGCTGACTGTTGAATTTTCCGATATGATTGATGCATTAGAACACTATTCACATTTTTCAAAATTTATTCATGCTCCCTATGACCACGTTCAATGCATCTCTCAATCAATGTACGGATACCTCGTTTTTTCACTTCAACAACGTCACCTTCGTTTAAGGATTTTGCACAAACGAAACAGAAACTCATGGCGAAACTAAACAAACAAACAAAACTATTTCGATAAAAAAACCGAAGTTTGTAAAATTGACTTTCATTTACAAAAAGTACCGCTAATGGAGTCACTGTTCGCTTGTCGCGTAATGAACATTATCTCTCTCTCTATCTGCATCGAAAGACAACTTGTCGCCAAGTAAGGCCCAACATGGACCCAACTGAATGTTGGTATGGTACATACCCGTAGAATGTATTGCTATCTCAGATCGTCGACTTTCTCTTGGGCCTATCTCGGTTGTGGATGATCGTATCGATTTAATTTTTTTCTGGATTGTAGGGAATTCAATAAGCTACAAGTCAACTATGGATCTTTTTGTGTATATCTCCGCTCCTGATGGTTGGACTTTCAAAAGAAAGACACCAACTTGTTTGGAACAAAATTGCCTTAATCTTTAGTATACTGACTGTTCATCTCAAAGCAGTAGATAAAATGCTACAGCGTGTCAAAGTGGAAAAACTCGTTTTGTTAATCAGTTTTTTTTTGCAAATAAGTCGATAACGGTGAACTTTCACGAAAGTTCACCGTTATCGATAAATCCGATGCCCCGCTGCACCCGCTAACCTCACTCCGAGGGCGTTATGGGACAACCCTATTGCAGCTGCTACGTTCTTGTCGCTTGAGACAATAGGCGAGAACGACGACGAAATATAGAATACTTCCACAGACATGCACAGCAGTTTACGCCTTTCTGCACCGCTACTACAACAACAACCCCGATTAATGAATCTGAAAACCTCTTTCCTTTTCTCCGGGTCACATTCGCTTCCCCGCTATAGCTGTACTGTACTGGATTGGACCAAGTCGAAATTACAATAGTTTCCGTAACGCTTCGATGTCATTCGAAAGGGTTCGACTCGCAATCAATTAATCTTTTCCATATTACGCAAATTTCTGTATTTCAAATAAACAACCTCATGAAGGCACCTGGTCTCAATCCGCAAATTGCAGGTTTGGTCTAAATAAAAAAAAATCAGTCTTGCCATCGCATATTCTGAGACAAGGAAACTAACAACATAAATCTGATACACAGTGCGTTTTATATGTAACTACAAAATTAGATTTCCTCAAGGGATCATTATTTTTATAAAGTCCATAAAGACCTCGTTTGCCCTTACCCTCTCTTTTGGCATTTTTTTTTATCTTGGGTCACATCTGTGAACGGCTCTAACTTCACTTCTAAAGGGAGACAGCTGGGACTCCCAAATTTTCAGCAAAATGTGAACCACAAAATCCTCTACATCCCCCAATTCATTCCAGCCCATTTTTTTTAATGACCCCGTTTGCCCTCTCTCCCCTTTGGCATTTTTTTGTCTTGGGTCACATTTTTTAGAGCGGCTGTAACTTCTGAACGGAGACAGCTGGGACTCCCAAATTTTTAGCAAAATGTGAACCACAACCTCTTCTACACTCCCAATTCATTTCAGCCCACAAAAAAACATTGCAAAAATTACCCCGTTTGCCGTTACTCTCCCCTTTGGCATTTTTTGTCTTGGATCACATCTTTGAACGGCTGTAACTTCTGAACGCAGACAGCTGGGACTTTACACACCAAAAAAAGGAAAAAAATTACCCCGTTTGCCCTTATTTTTGCTATTTTTTTCTTGGGTCACATCTTTGAACGGCTGTAACTTATGAACGCAGACAGCTGAGACTCCAAAATTGTAGTAGTAGTAAGTGGAAGAAGAACAAAATTAGGAAATTAAGTACACTCAACAAATTGAGGTGTATTTGCAAGCATTTTTTTAAAACTGTGTTTGTATCCGAACAAATTGTATGTTTTCTGAAAAGATGATGGCTTGTGCTGGTATCCTTTTTTTATCTCTAATAATTATCATTACAAAACGCTACCTACAATCGATTTTTGTAATTAATTAACTTACATAAATTGAAAGAGTAGGAGGTTTTCACACTTGTACTTAATCTGGCCAGATTACGTAATCTGCGGTGTGGTGAATTTAAAAATATATGGAATTTGACAGCTCAAATTATGTAATTTGTGCAGATTACGTAATCTGGCCTTAAGTGGGAAAACCTCCTTTGCAGGCTTTATTCTATCAGCCATTGATACCACGCCTTATCCAGAAACTCAATTTGGTGTCCTATTGCCGCAAATCGATTAAAGGCAATTCACACTTGGCCGCAAAATCTAAGTGGATCATGAAATCCTGCATGCTGTTCACACTATACATAGCTCTCTACAAACTTCAGAAGATTTTGCAAAATCTTGAGATTTTACAAAATCTAGGCGAAATTCTTCAAGATTTCCCATACATTTTCGTAGATTTTGTACCGAGAATATAACAGAAATCTCGAGCAAAATCTCTACAAAATCATGGTGAGTTCCGCCTTTGACAAAATATGTCAATACGATATAACCCGTTTTCCGCTCTGTGACTGGTTTTGTACACATAACTGTGATTTTTTTCACATTTGACGAACATAAATCATTGACATACAGTGAGCCCGAGTCAAAGTGAGCCACCCTACTAGAAGAAGCAAATTTCAAAAATATCTCATTAAATATACTTTTCTACTTTTCGGAATTTTTGGTATTGGTATCTCAGGAAAACGTCGACTTCCAATCCAGTATAAATTATCATTTTTTTTATCCCATGCACAGTTCTAGAAACCGTTAAAAATCAAAGCAGTGCAGAATTTCATATCACAATGAAATTGAGTAACCTAATTGAATTTGTTATTTTAATGGTAAAAATTTCCCGGAATTGCAATTTTTTGATTGATTTAATAGATTTTCCTTCAGTCGTGTATTTTTATTTAAATACTAAGGATGGGTCCAAAGGCAGGTATAGAAATCCGCCGATTGATAAAATACCATCAGGAAGGGAACAGTGCAACAAATTATTCACCGGTTTTCCAGAGACAGGAGAATAATAAATAAGCAAAAACGAGGTAATACGAGGGTGGTTCAATAAGTTCCCGTGTTGAAAATGAAAACACAATTTTTTTTTCTAATTTTTATTTTTATTTTTCAACATAGTCCTCTTTTAGTAAGATACACTTTTCCCAACGTTCCTGCCATTTTTTTAACCCCTCCAAATAATAGGATTTGTCGAATTCGCCAAAATACGGCGATGACTTCCTCGTTTGAGCTAAAATTTTTTTCCCGCGAGCCATTTCTTCATGTTAGGGAACAAGAAGAAGTCGCAGGAAGCCAGACCGGGTGAATACGGAGAATGCGGCAGCAATTCATTACGCAATTCATGCAGTTTGGCGGCGACGACTTCGGATGAATGCGCTGGTTCGTTATCGTGGTGAAACAGCACTTTCTTTTTCGCCAAATGCGATCGTGTCTCCTTCAATTTTTTGTCGAAGCGGTCCAATACCTCACTGTCCAGTGATCGTTCTTCCTTTTTCTAAAAAATCCATAAGGATGACGCCCTTCGCATCCCAAAAAATCGTCGCCATGACCGCCATGATATGATTTCTGGCCGATAGAGCCGTTTTTGGCCTTCTTTGGAGCAGATTCACCGTTGAATCAATATCTAACGGTGGTCATAGACGGATAAGTGTCCCCATAAATAGCATCCAACTTCGCTTTTATCTCCTCGCATTTTTTCTGATCCAAAAACAGAAATCGAATTACCTCTCTCTTTCCATCTTATCAAAAATTACGAAACACGCGTTACTAGAATTTTTTTACTTGGTGAAGTCGTTTACCGAACTTTAATTCACTCGAAATTTCGGCAAGAATTAAGTTAAAGAATTGGAAAACGGTATGCCAAAATAAGGACACAATCATAAGGGTTTTATTGAAGTTACTTGGTACAGTACCATTTGGACCATGCCGCCAAATTATCTCGAGAAAGTCAACAAGAACGGATTTTTGTCTGAAGAAAAGTGGACAATATGATGAGAAACGAGACCGAGGCTAATTTCGGGCGGCCGAAATTTGGATACCCTTCGCTCCCCTCGGGGCTAAAAGTTTTTTCGGGCGTTCCTATGACTTGTGTTCAATTCTCCCCGCTTCCATGCATTTCCTTGAATTTTCACATTAGTGCCGCGGTGAAGATTTATTGGGGAAAGCGGGGGTCGTGGGTTTCTTAGAAGAAACAAAAGGGAGGGGGACATGTATGTATGTTTGTGGCATCAATTAAAACATATTTCTATGAGATTTGGTTGAAATTGGTGGACAAATAAAAAAGTTTTTCTTCAAAGACCTTAAAACCTAATTTGGGGGTTGGGTTTATATGCCAGCTCCATGCCCCAATAGTCCGATTTAATTCATTTTTGCGTATGTTTTGTAACATCAATAAAAATACATTTCCATGAGGTTTGGTTGATATTTGTGTGCAAATAAAAACATTTTTCTTAGAAAAATTTTATTTGGGGGGATAGGTTTGTATGGTAGCCCCATGACCACATGGTCCGACTCCATCTATTCATACATATATTTTATGTCATCAATAGGAACACATGTGTGAAGTTTGGTTAGGGTTGCCAACCCTCCGGGTTTCACCCGGAGACTCCGGGTTTCGAAGTGTGTCTCCGGGTCTCCGGGTCAAAAATAAAATCCCCGGGTTTGGCGTATAAACCTTTCATTTGTACCTACAAATTATTAAAAATAAAAAAAAATTAAAGAACGATCACAAGTTGAAGTTCGAATATGAACATAAAAGTACTGTACCACTGCACCATAATGCCTATATTCTAAGATGCATTATAGCTTCGCATATAGCACTCACTTTCCATGCATCATAGTTGCTACAACTTTCCATGTTATCTTCTCTGTGGAAATCATTCAGAGAACATAATAGAGAAGGAAATGAAACGTACGAAATTTTTGACTAGATTTTTAACAGATACTGGCAACTCACACCATCGACATAAAGGTAACGAGAGAGACATACAAAGAGGCAATGTAATGGAAGCCCTCTCATATTCTAGTTACACAGGTACGCTCTTGTGCTTTGATGTTTCAGCTCCTTTATATTAAATTCCAAAGTTAAAAGCAAATCTGTAAGTAAGCTTCACTCTGATATATTTTGATATTGCGTTTATTTACACAAATTTACACTCCGAATTCAGTTGGCTTTGTAACGTTGGTGACTACACACGGTAGTCATCAACGCACCACGCTCCACTAGGAGTTACGGTAATAAAGAGAGACTACAACAGCTATCCCTGTTAAATTTATTGATATAACTAAAAACTCTAAACTAAACTCGACAGTATTTTCAAAATAAGAACAAGTATTTGAATGTCTATACATAGTGAAGTTAAAACGAAACTTTATAGGAAATTTAGGATTTTCAATTTTTTCAAATAATGTAACTAAAAAAACATTATTCATTCATTACTCGCTCAGAAATTAGAACTTGAGTTCTAATTTTAGAGCTTACAATTTTAACAACGCAACTACACGCTCTAAAATTAGAACCTCAAGTTCTAATTTCAGAGCGTGTAATGAATGAATAATGTTTTTTTAGTTACATTAATTGAAAAAACTGAAAATCCTAAATTTCCTATAAAGTTTGCGTTTAAACTTCACTATGTATAGACATACAAATTCAGTACTTGTGTGAAGCTAAATTTTCTCTTGGATAAAAAGCTATAGTGTCGACTGAAATGTTGTCAAGAAAAGCGTTGTTTTTTTCTTACGGATAGACTGCATCCCGGAACAACTGATTCATATCCTCCCAACCATAACTTTTTCTGAACATTCTCATCGGAGTATTTCTGTAATCTTTTTTATACAGAGCCTGTCGTTTCTCGATCTGTTAGATAAATTTTTGGCAAAATTTCAGAGTTTGTAGCTCCAAATTTTGATGGCGCGGCATTTCACTAATGTTCGTCTGAAATGGACGAATCTGTTATTATTTTTTTTGCGAAAACTTAACGGTTCTCTAGTTATTAAGCGTTGAAGTTTAACTTTTCTATATGTGAGAGTTCAGTATTGGAAATGAAAAATAAAGAGTGTTTCCGGCTCAGATCTATTTTGAAAAACTTTTATTCCAATAAACAATAAGCTTTGATTTTAATTCGCTTTAAAAATATTAAACTCAACAATTTTAACGCATTTATAAATTTTCACACTTTTTTTTTAAAGATAACTTTGTGAACTAACCTTATTTAAATCTTAAATAGGTGTAAGTAAACATGTAAACAGGATATATGTTAACATGTAAATAGGTAAATATGTAAATATATAAATATGAAACAAAAATATAAAAATGTAAATAAATTTATTTATGTATTTACAATAAGTATGCAAACTGAAACTTTTGTGTTATGTAAATACGAGTATGTAATTGCAATAGCAACCAATATAGGCAAAAACAAAAAAATACAAAAACTACTGTACAACCACCCCCCCCCCCTCCCTATCCTTTCACTAAATCTCCGGGTTTGGGTTGACTGGGAGTTGGCATCCCTAAGTTTGGTTGAAATTGGTGTATAAATAAAAAAAACTTCTTAGAAGAACTTAATTTGGGGAGCTAGGTTTGTATGACAACCCCATGACCCCATAGTCCGATTTGGTCCATTTTTACATATGTTTTGTGGTATCATTAGAAACACATTTGCACGAAATTTGATTGCAATCGATGAGAAAATAAAAAAGTTTTTCTTAGAAGAACCTAATTTGGGGGACTAGGTTTGTATGGCAGCCCCACGACCCCATTGTCCGATTTGGTCGATTTTTACATATGTTATGTGTCTGCAATGAAAACACATTTGTGTGAAATTTGATTGAAATTTGTGCATAAATGAAAAAGTTTTTCTAAGAAGAACCTAATGGCTGAATTCAAATTGTAAGACAAAACCGGACGGGTAAACTTGCAAGACAAGAACCATCGTTCTTACAATCTGAATTGCACAATGCTTGTCTGCTGGCCACTACAAAAGCTCTCGCCGGGTGTTTGTTTGTGCTAATAAACGGACGGCGAGAGCTTTTGTAGTGGCCAGCAGACAAGCATTGTGCAATTCAGATTGTAAGAACGATGGTTCTTGTCTTGCAAGTTTACCCGTCCGGTTTTGTCTTACAATGTGAATTCTCCCAATTTTGGGGGTAGGTTTGTATGGCAGCCCCACGACCCCCTTATCGGATTTTACCGATTCAAACATACAAACTGCCTGCAACAAAAAGAAGCATGTGTGCAAAATTTCAGCTCCATAGCTTTTAAACTGGCCGAGCAAAACGCGTCGCAACAGACAGACAGACGAACAGACGGACAGACGGACAGACGGACATCGTCCAATCGACTCAGCTCGTCACGCTGATCATATATATACATATTTTATATGGTCGGAGATGCTTCCTTCAATGCGTTACAAACTTCATGACAAAGTTAATATACCCTTTACGCTTAATAAGCGAAGGGTATAATAATGAAAGAATGTAAATTCTCGTCGAATTAGAGCATGAAGTTGGAACTAAAGCCAGTTTGAATTAAATTAGTTGAAATGTACTTATTATTTGTCCAGCCTTTTTAGTCGTCTCATACTTTTTTAAGGAATATGAGACCAGTTATTTATTTCAAATTGTTAATGTTTATATTATTTGATTCCTCTCCAAGTAGGTAACAAAATATTATCAAACGATTTTTATTTTCTTCAATAACCGCTTGGTTGCAGGGTGTTAAGAAAAAATAATTTGAATGTACTTATTTTTTGGCCATATGTGTATATTTCTTCACATTTATGTCTTTTTATGGGGCATTTCGATGTTCTTTTCAAATTATTTTAGGTTTTCAGTACACACACATATGGCCAAAAAAATAAGTACACCCATACGAATTTTTCTTATCACCCAGTAGCCAAGTAGTTATTTGAGTAAATAAAATCATATGGAAAGATTTAAATACTTAATTGGTGAGGAATTAAATAATATGTAAATTAGCATATTATAATAAATAACAGCTTTCATTTACCTTGAAAAAGTACGAACTGACTAAAATAGGCTGGATAAAATAATAAGTACATGTCAGTTAATTTGATTAAAGCTGGTTTTAATTAAAATAGTATGTTCTGATTCGACAATTCTTTGATTTATTTTATTATTCAAAAGTAAATGGTCCATTATTTTGAAAAAAAAAAAGGTTTTTGATGGCCGTCTGGTGAAGAATCATTCTTATGGTATGTTCCATATATCCAGTTACTTCCAGGAAATTCCGTATTTGGTCCGTTGTGAAAACTTTGTTTCTAGTTCATTGATTCAACTCTCCCTAAACATTCTGGATTAAATTTGACTCTAGTAACAACGTGAAAAGCCACTCGATTTGGTTGAAACGGATCCTTGACCAGTTTGTGGGGTATGGTTAGGGTTAATATCCTGCTGAAATCCCTATTTAAAGTGTATGGGCTTATCAGTAAAATACTCTGGGACTCTCAACTAACATTTCTTATATGGAAATTGCCTCATAGTAACGGTTATTAGGTACATTTGAACGAAACCAAACTATGAAAATTAAGCCATATATGTACTAAGTTTTTTCCGCCTCCATGGGAAATAGCCAGTTGATGTACCGTATATCATATTATTTTTTTCCCGAATGAAGAATATTACGATAAGAGTAGTTTCCAATCAAATTTATTACGATCTCATTAATAAAACAGAATATTCTGTGAGTTTTCATTGTTCGGTCTGGAACAAGAAGAACTATCCCTACAAAATTTTCTTGTATGTACTGTCAACACTTTTTGACATCGCCATGAAAAGTTCTAAACTTTTTACCAAAACTGCTTTACTTCTTGTATTCTCCGATTAACTTTTCAAAGGGATTCTCTATTTTCAATATTTACCGCGAAAATCATCAGTCAAACCAAGGGAACTTTTCTCGCCATAGTGATAATGAGATCGACAGTTATCCTTAAGGCCCTTACATGGACCTAACCGCATTTGAGACTGCTTTTATTTAGTTTTTAATGAATTACACAGTAAATGCAACGTTTAACTGGTTTATTTCGTTAATGAGAGAATCATTTCTCAGCTATTTCAAATTTTCGGACTCTAAACGTCTTTTTTCGTACGTACCATGCGTTTTTCGCCCCTTAAGTATTTTTGTTTGTTTTTAATTTAACGCTTGTTGCATACACCAATGCATAACAAAACAAATCCTTACGGAAAATAGCAAGTAGTTGTCAAAAAAATAAAAAAAAAAACGATGGTGTACTTATTACTTTGACCAAGCTGAAAACCCACTTCAGAGCTAATATCGGGAGGGACTAAGATAATAGGGGGATGCCATTTAGTTTTTCGGTTCCGTTGGCAATTTTAAAAAGGGTATGAAAATTTGGCATAAAAAAGTACATGAGGGGTGTACTTATTTTTTTGGCCATATTTTTCAAGCCCGTGTCTATTAAATTTTTAGCATTTTTTAAAGAGACAAATGAAAATTATTGGAATAGGCGCAAAATATAGGAGAATATAGGAGTTGCGATACCAATCTTATAAGTTTCGATTTTTCATTTGTTTCGAGCCACTAGTGATATTTTTTACTTAAAGTTCAAAATGAGAAACTCAAAAATTAATAATATGTTTTGTCCATAAATTCTTTCCGAAAAAAGGCGTACAATGAAAGTTAAATATTGTGAAAAAAAAATATTCCGCACCAGAATTACGTCTTTTCTGTTTTCAATAGCATGAGAGTCCGAAATAAGACAGGATACATATTTATTGCTGTCGATATGTCCTTTAATTTCAATCAACAAAAATTTACCGC
Organism: Microchrysa polita; assembly: GCA_949715475.1. Lineage (NCBI taxonomy): Eukaryota > Metazoa > Arthropoda > Insecta > Diptera > Stratiomyidae > Microchrysa > Microchrysa polita. Next base: position 83,060,075 of record OX454418.1, on the reverse strand, counting down.
TATTCGCTCCTGTTAAACAAAACCAGTGTCGGGGCTCGATAGCATGTGAGATGTCAAAATACATATGCCGGCTAGTGTACATGGAAATAGTAAAACGACGTCAATTTCTATTTTGTGTTTTTTTTTATATATTTTTAGAATTTTGTTTACACATTCTATACTTTCACATTCGATACAAAGTGGTTTATTCTATTCGTGTCATTCCGAACGAAAAAACGGCAAATAAAAATGTATTATATTTGTTTCATTCAAACTTCAAAATTCTTATTTTCGTCCAAGTATAATAACATTATCAATGGAACACTTCAACTGTTATTAAACTTTTGTTTTCTTTTTATTTATTATTATTATTATTTTTCAATATCTTCACATATGTATTTACACAACATATACTCGACACCATTCGGCTGCTCTGTTAGCCGTAAACAGTAGAAGAAAACAATTATTTTGTTATTCAAATTTATATATATATAAAAAAAACATAATTCTTTTTTTTATTTTAAGCTTTTAAAAATGTTTCTAGTGTTTTAAGGATCAATCGTGTCGTGAGCTCCTTAGAAAAGACTCAATCTACATTGAATGAACGAATTGTTATACGCAAACACACGCACGCCACTCAAATGTGCACTTTTGCAGCAATAAATGACAATTGTGAGAAAAAGCTATGCCTTAAGCATTAGCAGACAATGTATTCGTGTTTGAGAAAAGAAATCGTAAGTTTAAATAATTTGTAATAGATGTATGTTTTCGTCGCTAGTTATGATAAAAATGACTTAAACATAAGGAACAATAACGAAGGAAATATGATCATTAATCATCAATATTAATATAAGAAATTTTAAATTAACCAGAATGATTTATATTTGATAAAAAATAACTGCTCTATTTTCACTGGCAATTTTTGTTACTTATTCGCATGTCTGCAACTGGTTATTTTTACCAATAATTGGATGGAATTCACATTTTATTTAATGTTGTGCTACGTACGATACATCATTATGGGCGCTGATCGCATTCAACTGTGATGTTTGCCAAAAACAATGACCTGCAAGAGACAAAAGTGCAAATACCGGTTTTGCAATCACTAGACAATGTTATCAAGAGAAATAACCACATTCTGCAAAGAAACGGTTATTCTGTAGAAACTAATAAAAAAAATCTTCCTCTTCGTCTCCAGAACTATTAAATACGCAATTGAATTAAAATTTCAACAGTTTATCCATTTTTATGTCATTTCGTAAAGTCCACAATTGGTTTTATATTGTAACAAAAGTCGCTGAATAATACATTTTCAATATTACCTAAAATGTGCTTTTTTGGATCAACTACATTTGCTTCTGTTTATTTTTAATTTAATTTTTTTTTGTTTAATGCCATTGCACACACACGCACACATCATTGATTCGCTCTTTCATCTATATTATTCTCACTTATTTGTTGTTTTTTTTTCGTTTTTTTTAATGTTTTTAAATTTTTTCATGTTTTTATTTTTTATATTTAAAACTTTGAATTTGTTTTATTTTTCTTCTTACTTTGACTCTGTTAATTACAAAAGAAAAATGTTTTCTTATTATTTCACTTAAACATCATAAGTATTATTCGTCTTGCATATCTTCAGGCAATTCGTGTGGATTCAGCATGCCCGGTACATTGCGACGCATCAACATTTTGTTGTTTTGTTCTTCGCGGAGGGCGGCTTCGCGTTCTTCCAAGTAGAGATCAGAATCATCTTCACCAGTAACTTCCTGTAAATATTTAGGAAAACATTTATGAAAATTTGAATATTTATTTGATAAAAAAAACTTACCCGAATCTGTATAAGGAAATCTCTTAAATGCTCCTTGAATTCATGAACGTTCTGATCCAAATTAAAGAGGCCAGTGACGAAAACCTTAATCTGATTATCAGTTAAATGACTAAATGCAGATTTCAGCAACGATGCAACATATTCTTGCACATAAAGAGTATTATCGGGTATCGGACCCAAATTCACGGTAATTTTATTATTTTCCACCAACGAAAACATATAAGCCAAAATAAGACCGTGCATTGCCAAGCCTGCCGTATGAGATGTGTCCGTTACCACTGAAAATATTTGCATCAAAATATCTGTGAAATATGTTTGGTAGAAACTTTGCGCTGCTTGTGGATGTTGTTCAAGATTTTGTAACATCTGAAAGGACAAAAGACAACTTGTTACCGTCTCGTACATATGGCTGATGGAAATTTCATACAAACCTTATACAAAATCTGCAATCCCATGTCAGCAACATTTCTCATCGTATGCTTAAATGCCCATACAACGGAATCGAATACTAATTTGAATTGTGTTGGTGGTATGTTCAAGAACGCCTTGAAACAATGTGCGTTCACCGCCAGCAATAGTTCATAGAAACTCGTTCTATGCTGTGGATAGTCTTCGAAATTCTTATTGATCATGTCCAGTGTGCACTCAAAAACGGCATCAAAGATTTTGGGAATTTCGTTTGTGATGTGGCCGCGCAATTTGTTGACAATCGTTGCCATTGTGCTTAGAACACGTGCTTCGCGTGCTGATGGTATCTTACAACGCTGAAAAAGTGTAAAAAATTAAATATAAAAGGTTTAATGTTTCAAATGAAAAAACAACAACAACGCATTGGTCTCGCCGATGACACGATCCAAGATAGAGCTGCCTGTAGAAATATGCTGAGATATTACCGCCAAAACGGGCGATGTGCCTACACCGCAGTTCGAGCAACGCGAAGCCATGGAGCGGTATAAAGAACGAGGCAAGGAAGAAGAAAAGTTTAATTAACTCGACTACATGAAACCTTGACAGCTGCAATCTCTTAGAAAGAATGCCGCCGTTGATATTTCAATTACGCGATTGACGCATATTCGGATGATCGCGATTATAACATCTGAGCAGATAATGCGTAGGCAGTAATTCATTACCTAGTACCACGAGAACTGTAGCGTCATTGTCTCACTTGAAACCGTAATTGATGTCTACTATATGGCTAGCTTTCGGCCACTTTTGAACTTACCTACACAGAAACTTATAAATCGAAAACTAAGTTGTGGGAATGCCATAGACTCTCTGCAAAGCATCTTTCTGAAAATGCAGCAACTCTTCAGCAAATCGGCGCCCTATCATTCATTCTTTTTCTTTTAGCGGTGCAGAAAGGCGTGCAAGCGCTGTGCATATTTGTGGATCTGTTTTATGGTTCGTCGTGATCATCGCCCGTAAAATCAAGGGACAAGAACGCTGCAGCTGCGATAGGGCTTTTCCACAGTGATATAGGTGTAAGGTCAGTGGGCACAGCTCATTGAAACAAATGGGCGCCAGCACAGTTCGGACAGATGTTATGTAATGCATAGGTAATGGCAGCACTGAGAGGACTCTATTCACACCTAAACTCGAGATAGACCGATCGACTTCAACAGTCATCCTGCGTCTACCTCGCATTCGTCATTAGAAGTGCCTGAGCCTAATGGCCATAACCTCCCTCCCTTGCGGGACGACGAGATTTATCCGACTAATAGCCGGAAGGGTATTCTCCGCCGGGATGCCTCCCTTTGGAACCCCACCTTGGGATGCGACTCTAGCTGGCCGGCTTGTCTAACAACCACAGCCCCCTCGAGTCCAACGCCTAGATGGGTAGAGACCATGGTCCCTTGGGCACGCCCATCCCCGAGGTACACTATTCGCTAAAGATTTCTCAATAGCAGGTGTGATCCTCCTTTGGGCCGCTTTCGGTTAGACCTAACGAATTCGGCATGCCTCCGCAGGCTCGTTAAACCTGTTTACTACTCGTCGGCTTAAAGCAGACTCGTAGCGCTACCGTTCACATTGGTCTGGCCCCCATCCGTTTACTAAGCAGCGATTTGATTCGGGCCGTGTGGTCATCAATCCACAAACCAGTTAGGTATAGGCGCAAAGGCCATTCTCCCTAACTGGCCCCTTCGAGGCTTGGGTTATGCGAAGCCGCCAACTCCGAGACTGGATACGTACGCTTATATGTGGTTTCTCCCCTACGAGGAAGCACTGCGTCGTGTAAGCTTGTATGGCTGACTTTTTGAAGGAATAGGGAAAAAGTCAAGCCATGCTGTGTCACCCATACATGACGAGCTCGGGAGCTCAGGACCGTCACCTCCCGAAGGTCTTTGTACAGATCCACGCCATGGCGTATCAACCATACCAGGGGCCTCCCTGCGCTGCTCGGGTGCGTGGGTCAAATATGTATCTGTGTCACATGAACACACTCCCCCTGCGGGACGATCGACTTCAACAAGCTAACCATCTACAGGTATACCGTCAGGGGAGCACCTAGCGTTTCGGCCTTTATCTCCCGGTCCCGCTAAAATGTTTGGACCTTCGGCTTTTTACTGACAAGGTGTTGTTGTCAGACGGAGATTTCTCCATCAGGCGCATGCACACACCATCCGGAATCCAACCCCGGGATTGCATCACTAGCTGGATGACTTGGGTAACAACCTCCAGCCACTACGAGTCCAACACCTTGATGGGCAAGGACCATGGTCCCCTGGGCACACCCATCCCCGTAGTACACTATTCGCTATGGACTTCTCCATAGCAGGTGTGATCCTCCTTCGGCCCCCTATTGGTTAAGCCTTACGTCGAATTCGTGCATGCACACCCCAGGCTCGTTGGACCTGTGACTACGCGTCTGTGCAGACAACGTAGCGCTGCTTTTCACATCCAGGCGGCCCCTTCAGTTTACTAGTCAGCAATGCGACTCAGGCAGTGTGGTCATCAATCCACAAACTAGCTAGATATAGGCGCGTAGGCATTTTCCACCAAGGCCGTTCTCCCTAGCTAGCCCCTTCAGGACTCGGGTCATGCGGAGCCGTCACCTCCGAAGCTCACACGACTTCCGTATGATGCACCCCCCACCAGAGGACATCAAAATCGTGCTAGGCCTTTAGTGCTTCCCTCCCGCAATCTATGGGGGGAGGTAGGCACGCCAAGAGCCACCCGTGCATAACTCAGGAGTACGGGACCGTTAGCGCCCGAATGGTCTTTGTACAGATCCTCGCCATGGCGTATCAACTGTACCAGGGCCCCCCTTGCACTGTTAGGTCCGTGGTGTCACAACTCACCAAAGATCTCTGTCCGACTACAAACAGCCTTCCGAGCTGAGTGTCACACGGACACAAACCCCCCTGCGGGGGATCGACTTCAACAGTGTGAATCGCTGCGATTGCGGCTCTGTATGTTTCATCGTCGAAGGGATTACTCTTGGATCCATGAACCTCTCTCTATCGATCTCGCAGCCCACGTGGGAGAGGAATTCGACCCATGAGATGATTGTTGGGATGGTCCCTTCGGTAGCAACCGACAAGATACTGTTTAAAAGTGATCGCATATTGGCATAAACTGAGTCTCCGGATCTAAATGGTCCTGGACTGACATCAGGAGACATCCTGTAGCGATGTGTAGAGCAGTATTCTGACATACATACTTGAATTTTGTTCTAGTTGGTATCGCAAACTGCAGTGGACCAAACTGGAGCATAATCAGGCACTGCTCCACCCATCGCTCGGTACGTGCTTAACAAGATGGGAGAGAGTACCCCGCCCTGTGGAACATCTATTTTTAACTCCCTAAGCTTTGAACGCTTGCCTCGAAGCTCGATGAAGCATTGCCGACTGGCTAGGTCGTTAGCAATCCAACGTTGTTTTTGGTCAGAATGATGGGAACCATACGAAATCCCCAATCACAAAATCCCCAAACGTAGAAAAATCCTTAAAATCAAAATCCCCATAATCATAATACCCATTTACAAAATCCCCATAATCATAATACCCATATACAAAATCCCCAATCATAAAATCCCTAAGCACCCGAAATATGCTGGTAAATGGTAGATGAATGGTAGTAAAAAATGGTAGATGGCTGGTAGATGGTAAATGGTTGATGAAAGACTATAAATTGTTGATGGTTGATGGTAGATGGAAGGTGTTAAATGGTAGATGGTAAATGGCACTAGGAGGGTCGTAAATCGATACTAACTTTTTTTTTGGTTAGCACAAACAAAATGTTCGAGTACATTATATTGAATAAACGTTTGCATATATCGTTCTAAACATATTAGGTTTTCTTTAACATCGTCGAGACATGTCCTCATCCGAACGAATATTCGCGGAAAACTTGGTTGGCTTATTGTTGGAACCGATTCGCCTGCACATTATCTGATTTTGTTCTGTGTCACTTCAAAGAGTTTGTCGTTAATTAGCATATACAGTAAAACCTCCACAAGTTGACCACCCAAGGGCGGACAATTTTAGGTCAAGATAGAAAGAGTGGACAACTTAGAAACTCGTTTAACGTAATGTTGAATGTACAAGGGCGGAAAAAAGATGGTCAATTTAAAGAGGTGGTCATGTTACAGAATGGTCAACTTAGGGAGGTTTCACTGTATATCAGTCCACGACGGTGATTTTTTTATTGCATAGTAGGACTATTACAATTACAATAGTCTAAATCAACTACCATTTACCATCTACTATTTGCTATTTATCATCCACCATTTGCAATTTACAATCTACCATTTACCATCTGCCATTTAACATCTATCATTTACCATCTACAATAGCCTGAAGAAATTCCCCATTCCCCATTTGAGGTGTGATCTTAGAACGCGCGCGCGTTCTTAGATCACACCTCAAATGGGGAATGGGGAATTTCGTTTGGGGATTTTGGTTTTGGGTATTTTGATTTCGGAAATTTTGATTTCGGGGATTTTGATTTCGGGGATTTTAATTTCGGGGATTTTGATTACGGGGATTTTGATTTGGGGATTTTGGTTTGGGGATTTTGTGACTGGGAATATCGTATCCAACCCCAGAATGATTCATATCAGCCACCAATATTGATGATTGACTTTGTCAAATGCACTAGGCGGATCTATGGCAAGATTGTGACTGGGGCTCAGTCCTTCTCTAATGCGATTCGTAATTACATCGAGGGCTGTAGTTGTGCTGTGCACTTTCCTGAAACCATGCTGGTGAGATCATAGCTGAGCATGTGTGACAAGAACAGGGTGGATCAGGGCCTCCACCGTCTTTGCGACTGGGAACAGTATCTTAATTGGTCGATAGGATTCGGCGAGATTCGCACTTTTTCCAGGTTTAAGACAGAATAGAAGTCGTCCTATCTTCCAGATTTCCGGGAAGGGAAATTAAAGGCTGCCGTCATGGTCATCGAAAAGCCATCAGGTCCAATGGCCTTGGAGTTTTTAGCAATCTCAATGGCTGCTTTAACTTGGTCCGTGTTGTAAATGGGTATGATGTCAGCAGTTCGGCAGATCCTTTTTTTTAATTCTGTCTATTGAACAGGCTGGCACATTTTGAAGTTTGTCGATCTGCTGACTATGGCTATATTACCTTTTCCTTGTTGAGGTTGGATAAGGCACGGACAGTGGACCATAATTTACTGACACCTTCATTGAGTCGTTGAGGTGCTCAATTCATTTCGACTGTAGTCTCTAACTTGTCTTTGAATCTGTTTATTGAGCCCAGAAATTCTTGGATCACCTGGATTTGTCCTTCTAATGTTGTTGTTGTTGTTGTAGCGATTCAAGAGATTTTTTTTTCTCTTGAATCTAAGGGGGTCTTGGCAGCTCTTGGCCGTTTTAACAACGGGTAGCTCCGGGACGATTTTCATCGAAGAACCGGCTGCTGTAGGAGCATTTTATGGAGAACACAAACATCCATGGGCCACAGTGGGATTCGAACCCACGCACCGGCAACTCAGAGATAGAGAGAGTGACATCTCTGCCACTGAGCCACCGAATGCTTCTAATGTCGTCCCGTTCATCAGCTAACGTAGCGACACTAGTCGAAAAATTTGGCCGAACTTCAGGGATACGTCCTGCAGGAATATAACATGCCACTGCTTTGATTATGACGTTGCTAATATTCCGTTCGGTCTTATGGACATTTGTAGGTGTAAGTAGCTCGATGAACTTCGCCGAGGTGTATGCAGTGAAGTCATCCCAATTTACTCTTTTATGATTTACAAACGTTCGCCGCTCTGACTTGGTCAGTTCAGCTGGTTTCTCAATTATTGTCTTATAATGGGGACATGGTCTGAATTGAAAGACCTTCGCCTCTTCCAGCGGGTTTCACTAATCAAACTGGTTCTTACTACAGTTATGTCAGTGCCGGTAACGCGTGTCGGCAAATCTTCATTGAAAACACAGAAGTCTGTAGCGTGAAGTCCGAGTCAAAATCCCAGAAGGATCCTATTCTCTCCGGTCAGTAGAGGGCTAATATCGAATCGATAACCTGAAGAGCAGCTGGATGTTGGCGGAACATAAATATTTTAAATTTCAGTATAAGTACTCCCTGATGGCACTGAGATGGTTTGTATTTCCGCCGTAAAATCGACAAACAGTACACAGTAGTGTACTGTCCTGTGTATTAGGAAGTCAAGCCCTCCTTCGGGATGAGAATCGTTTCGGGGGTTATCTCTGTCCCTCCGAAATATAACATAATTGGCATTGACGCTTAGAGACGAATCCTGCTGGGGTTTTGTCTCTTGGATAGCAGCGATTAGTATTCTATGTGTAATCATGAAATGGTTAATCTCATCTCACCTATCTTCGAGGAAATGCCGTTTCAGTTAATGAATGATAGACAATGGTGTGAAAACAGGGGCAGATGTTAAACTGCGAAGAGCATTCCTCACTACATTGTTGGGGAATTGATTGTGGATTGGGTCCGGGCAGAGCCTGCGTCCGGCCCGCATTTCGACATCCCAGAGCAATGTATGATGCATCATACTGTCCCTTTCTGATCAAACCTGATCACAGAAAATGCACCCACTGTAGACAGCAATTATGCATCAATGACCAATGGCCATTCCCGAACATTCGTCGGTTATAAATACAGCAAATCCATACTTGGGGCCTGGATTTATTTATTGAACATCGGCACCAAGATGTTATGCTCCCAATATGACGAAAAGCACACATACACAGCCAAACACAACCCTCCTGCATTGAACCTTCAAGGCTTTTATTTTGGGCTTTTGCCAGGTCGGTGGGCACAGCTCTTGGCCGTTGTTTTCCAACGGGTAGGTTCCGCCGCGTAGAGGCAGGCGGTCGTAGTCAAGACGGGAACTTTTGGAAGACCCTGGTATTAGGCTGCGTACACAAACAATGTGATGTGGAACGATGCACTTTGCTTCGACGGCGAAAACCTGGTTTTTGGGGCCGATTCGAGTGGATTTGGAATATATTGTTGTAAGCATCGATGGATAAGTGCCATCCAAAACCATCTTTACTCACAGCCGGGAACTAGAATTGAATTAAGTGTTAGTCAGCCCCTTATGACATACAATTTTGCATTAGTGCGATTGAGAAGAGTGCATTGTCTATGCATTAGCGTGCTACAATGTTTTGCATTAGCGTGCTACAATGTTTTGCATTAGCGAGAATATTGTCGCAATTGTTTGTTATAGCTGTTATTTTGCATTATTGAGAAAGAGAAAGTATATTGGCCTTTTCTGGTTCCTGGCTTGTTGTTTAAGATTGTTTTAGTGCCATCGTTCCACTACGAAACCGTTATAAAATCACAAATCAGTTCCAACTTGTTTGACCTGATCAACGCTCCGATCAGCGTTGTTGCTCAATCAGAGAGGGATGACTTGTGTTTCTTGTACAGCCCTTGCTTATAATGGAAACCATGACCAGGTAATACAGAGTTGAGATTTTTTTTCTTGAATCAAGCCGCTGTAGCAACGGAAGCAACTGAGACATGCTATTCTGTGGTGATGCTCGATAACAAGAAATCTTTAATTTTCGCAACTGGACTTCAATTTAAGCTGCTTTATACAGAATAGAAGAGCGCCTATAATAGGAACACAGCTTGCTGTGAACCGTTCTTCTTCTTCATTACCGTAACTCCTAGTGGAGCATGGTGCGTTGATGACTACCGTGTGTAGTCATCAACATTACAGAGACAACTGAATTCGGAGTGTGATACGGTTGTCAGCCATACTTCCTAGTCGCATTGTTAGTTTATTATTCTACGATAAGAATATTTCTTATCATCTTCTTCTGAATAATAAACTTGCGACGAGTCGTGCCGATTTTGGAAGCTCGTTTCTCTATGAGTGTCTATTTCACAGAGTGGCGACCGAACGATCACGGCCACAGAGCACGAACCGTTAGCTAACTCAAAATTATTTTTAACAGAGAGAGATCAGGAAATACAATTCATGTTACACTCTCATTTCTTTGACAGTGTCGCTTGTGTAACTACTCCTAGTTTCTACCAATTTTTGATGTATGTATGGCCTGGATAGTTTTCACCAAGACTGCCTTGTGTAAAATAAACGCCATTCTGTGCTTATTCTGAGCCCCATTTTGTTCAGCGATTGGCAACAATTGCCAGACTTAGGTATCGACCATCGTTGTTGTTGTATGGCGTCTAGGTGTAGTTTTCTCTAAATTTGTCTGTAGTTGGCATGCCGATTTAAAATCAAAAAACAAAACCAAGCTTGACAAAACCAGCACATTCAGTAGGACGGCAGGTTTAGGTAAAAAAAAAAGACTCCCTTGCCAAAAACTGAACGGATAGGACCATAAACCTTGAAGTATTGATGTTGGCTCCTAGTAATTTGGAAAATTATGCCATTCACCGAAGCACCCAGGCAAGTATAATATAAACCATACTGATCCATGGCGGTGGCGAATCGTAGACCCGATCTCGCGAGCGAATCATTTACCACCATTTTTTAAATGTTTACTGATACCCTAATCTTATGCATGCATGCATGATCAGTGTGGGGACACTGATCAGGGTTTGCGGAACGGCGAAAGTACAAAAGATCAAAGATGTTGACAGAGGCGATGATGAAATTCAACGAACAAATAAAAATTACCCTGATCAGTGTGGGACCGGAATTAAATAGTTACATCGAGTGCCACGTGTATTTGCTCAAATCAGATGTGCGCGCTAAAAAGTTACACTACACAAAAAGAAAATTGCTACAATGCATACATTTGTCAATAACTCACCTGATAATCCAGTAAAACGGCATCGAGTAGTGGCGGTATAAAATTATCCATGACCATTTGATTGTCATTCGATCGGGATACCCATTCCGATATTAACGTTAATGTTTCCTTCTTAACAACATGCATAACTTTAATCAACGGTTGATTATTCACATTCATTCCGTTCACGGCAATCGCTTGAATTATATTCTCCGACATGATTTTGTAGACATTCAGCATATCCAAATAGATACGACCCAACTGAATAACATAAGAATGGCCTAGGGCCTTACACGCACTCACATTCGTCTTAAGTATACTGCCTAATTGTTTAACGGCTGCCATATTTTTTAGAAAATCAACATTCTTAGATGCACGCGATATAATTTCATCCCACACTTGATTCGGTAGGAACATGTATTTTTCAATGAGGGCATCCTGTTGTACTTGATCCACCTGCGCTGAAATCATATAACCGACAGCTTCGTAGAAGGTGTGCACCTGAAAATTTACCGAGAAAATGCATTAATATTATTGCACAGAAATACGCACGTCTTGCACACACTCAATATTTACCTGTTGCGGTTGTAGATCACATATTATACTGCTCATGGTGCTGAGGATCTCATCGATGAATGTACACACTTCGTTGGGCTGAATTGTGACAAAGTGGCGGCGACATTTGATTGCAATTTTAATGAACGTATCGCACGCCATATCTTGTACGCCATCGTGTGTCTCGTGCATAAACTCGAATAATTTATTGACGACTGTCTTCAAAAATTTCCAGTGAGCACGTAAGAATCGCGGATACTGTCCGACAACATACATTATATTGGACGCAATAATAGCCTTGTTGTCCTTGCCCTTCTTCTGCTCGCAGAGCCCCAGTAGATCTTTGATGACGGTGACTAAAAACCGTTTTTCATCATCCTCGCAAAAGGCTCCTGTAACGAAAGATTGGTCAATGAAACAACATAATTTTGCAACAATGTGTCGTCAACTCTCACCTGAAATCGATCCAATAGCCCAGCACAATGTGTTTAAATTTTTCCATGAAAATTCTGTTCCATTCACCTGATTCATCAGTTTCTCTGTCATTATACGCTCCGTATCGGCATAATCCAAATGTGTCAGAAATACCAAAGTTTCACGCATGTTTTTGTATAAATTAATCGCATTTGTATCTTTCATAAACTCACGCACAACTTCACCGTTCTCATTCTCAACAACCAAAACTTCTTCGGGTTTTGCCATTCGCGATATCATTATGTAGCGTACTTTTGACAGAATATCAGCATAGAAACGTCGTCGTGAAAATGAATTGCGCTTAATGAAGTTCTGTTGCGCCGCGAACGGATCGCTATTATACAAATCGTCCACTAAACTATTCCAATATTCCAGACATATCTTGAATATTTCCACGTCCTCCACTTCGGATATCATCACCAAATAGTTGAGCGCCTTGTTCAGATAGTCGACATATTTTGGATCTTCGACGAGCTTACCGTGCTCCTTCAGGAAGGTGCACAAGAATACAGCCAAATTCTGGATAAACTGTTGATCGGCATCGGCCCCATTCATGTAGTCGTTGTTCATGTTTGTGTTTGGGTTGATCATGGTGTCGAGTTGCTCCATGGTATCTTTGAACATTTGGGCGAAGTTATTGTTGTAGTTGGACACGCTAAGTCCGGCAATTTCGGACAAGCATTTCAATGTGACGTTGCGGAACATTGGTACCGCCAGAAATTTGAATACCAGCGTATCTATAAGGTTTGTCTCGAAAATATATCCGAGCGGTATCCAGTTGAGGAAACGAAGCAACGTTTCTAGTGTTACCGCAATCAGCGGAGCATTCATTGAGCTGACCAACACAAAGGAGCAAAGCTGAAATATTTGCTGGAACTCCATACACATTGTATCTTTCAAGTGTTTGGCTTTCGTTTGAGTGATTTGTCCGGAGCAAAAGTCGAATACTTCTTCGCTCAACAACTTCAGGATTACCATGTTATTCTGACACAGGCTCTCATTTGTTTTCGATGCACCCACAATATCGCTTATAAAGGTTTCCCAATTTTTAGGCCACTCACGCTTCAATATTTGTACCAATATCATATTCAACTTATTCAGATAGACCTTGTTAGCTTCCATCGTTTGTGGATCCGACGATGTCTTTATGATAAGTCCGACAACGTATTTTTTTATACCTTCGCATTGGTTTCGCGGCAAGATCTTCCATCGCGTCTTGATAACTTCTTCGAGAATTTGCAGTGCGTAGAACTTTGTTTGTTGATTTTGAGAATATTCCAGAATACTATCAACGCGCGTCCATGCGTCTGGATGCTCCTTCAATGTTGTCAGAATCTCCTGGGCAAGACGTAATTGCTCGCCTTGTGACGAATACAGACATCCAACGATGTTGTCCAAAAGAGCGATATCAAGCTTTTGACTAAAGTCAAGAAGCTTGGTAGCTTCTTCGGCAGTGAGCATGATCGCCATGTCTCACGTCTTATCGTAAAGAGGCAGGCAACGGAGAATTAGCGAGCCGCTTAACGATGCGCAATATGGCTGATGTTGCGCTATATTTCTCAAAATGTTTCACTTCCGTGTTCGAAGGAAATCCGATACTCCCTATGGACGTGCTAATACCGAACTATGTATTTTAAGGTATGTAATTTTAATCGATATAAAATGTTGCGAAACTTTTTATGAAATGTCTCTTATGTTTGGTTACAAATTCACATACGCACCATACGCAAAACCTGGAAAAAAGGAAAAATTCAAGTTGGTTATCCTTCAGTGCAATAAGCGCTAAATTTGTAATATATCGATAGAAATGTAACGGACGGTTTTGGTTAAATCACATCGCAACACATCATAACGTATATTAATATTCTCAAGCCAAACTTAACCATACGCATACTTACAATCGCTCTTCTATCAATCACGCGAAACAGGCATTACATTTTAGATCAACACATTTTTTTTATATGATCAGATCAGTCATTACCGCATTCTTTTACACACTGAATATAAAAACTATTTACATTTATTCATCACCATCATTCACCATTTCGTTGCCTAACACATCGCTGCTGAGAGCATCGAAGCTGGAATTGGGCAGAAGAAAATACCAGTTAGAGTTTTGCAAATGGATCGTTGTGCTTGGATTCGTCAACAGAATTTAGTTCAGGTGTCGTAACCATCGATCCTTGAATCATAAGCACAACAACGATTCGGCACTTAAAGGTAATTGCTTAATATAAAATGAAAAGTGAATGAAAATGAAATGCAAAGCTACTATGTATATGTAGGAGAGTCCTTTGGAAATATATCTGAACGTCTATGCCAACAGAGTAAAGGAAGAGAATGTATTCTAACAAAGATAGTACAAGCTACACACGGGATATACTTTTCAGAACGAAGATGATGAAATGGAAACAACAAAATTAGCCATTTTTCGGCAAAATTTCGAGAAGTGCACACCTCCTTTTACAACTTTCCTGAATATTTCGCTCTGTGGCTCACTTGGTTGAGCTGCACTATATGATGCTAGTAATCTAGAGGTCCGGATGCCCTGTGGCATGGGTTACGAATGATGCCACCGCTTTTCCCGGCGTGTCTCGTAGAAGGCGACAAAAATGGGACTGGAGAGATGAGAACTCTTACAGTGTAAGAGGGTGCTTGGCCCTAGTATGCGAAGGTAGCAGGCAACCATTCCATCTGAAGCCTGAGGCACATTTTAACATCAACGAGATCTCCCATAGATTAGTGTGTGTGTGGTATGGGTTGCCGTTTCTGGAGATAGCCGGCGGACGTAAAAGGAAAGTCCATAAATTTACTTCTTTCCACACACTAGTGCCAAAACACAACCTTTCTCCAAAAGGTGTAAAAGAATGGAAGGCCTTATGGAAATTCACGCAAATACAAGCACTACCCCGCCGGGTACTACTTCTGCTATGCGGTTGAGTGATCCCGGGGCGAACTTAGTTCGCGCCAGAGCTCGACGGTTTCCGGGGGCGAGCACTCTAAGGCAGTCCAACTACACTGTGGAGAAGCTGAGGGTTGCAAGCTGGAATGTAGGTTCCATGACGTCGAAGAGCGAGGAGATTGAGGATATCATGAAGCGGAGGAGGATAGACATTATGTGCGTGCAGGAGACGAAGTGGCGAAATACACATATCGACAGAGCTCGGTTTCTTACGAATTCCAAGAAGTACAAATTGTACTACTATGGAATCACAAATCAAAGAAACGGAGTTGGCATTATTCTGGCAGCATAATAAGTGTCGCGAAGAGAAGTGATCGCTTGATCAGCATCAAATTGGTTATCTGCGGAAGGGTGTGGAACGTAATAAGTGCCTACGCTCCCCAAGTGGGACTGCCACCAGAAGAAAAAGAGGCATTTTGGAACGACGTTGACACCCTGATTCAGATACCGAATTGGTGTTCTTGGGAGGCGATCTAAATGGCCATGTAGGTGAATCAAATTATGGTTACGAGGATTGCCATGGTGGAAAGGGTAGCTCTTCAACGGTCAGAAATGACGAAGGTGAAGCTATTCTGACTATGTGCAGATCGCACGGTTTGGTCATCCTAAACACATGGTTTGTGAAAAACGAGAGACACCTGATCACCTACAGTAGTGGACACGGAGATAGGAAACACGAAACGCAGATCGATTACCACCTCTGCTTCGATTTTATGAGAAGGTGGGTAAAAGACTGCAAGGTGATCTTGGGTGAATCTGTCGTTAGCCAACATCGTTTGCTCCTGTCAGAATTTATTCTGAAAGTAGGAGTAGCAAGAAATAGAAGAACTCCCAAGCCTGTCGAAAAAATCAAGTGGCACAATCTCACAAACGACAACTTTGAACCTGTAGTAACTCCGTTCATTGATAAAATGACGGAGTGGTTTCAAAACAAAACCAACTGCACCGAGCACAGTCCAACACAAATGTGGAAAAATTTCGCTGAAATGTCAGTAGGTGAGGCGGAAAAGGCACTTGGAGTTTTGAAAGGTCCACTCCACACGAAGAAAGAAACATGGTGGTGGAACACCGAAACTAAGGAAGCAGTGAAAGCCAAATCGAACGCATTTACGGCATGGACGAAATGTGAGTCAGGCAGTGAAACCGAACGGGTTCAACTTCGCGAGAATTATATGCAATGCCGGAAGAACGTAAAGCGCTTGGTAGCCCAAGCAAAGGCGAAGGCAGCTGAGAAATTCTACCAAGAATTAGAGACTCAGACTGCGACCGAAGGACCGTCTTTGCGCGAGAGACCTAAGCACGACGCCAGGATATTTAGGGTCGCAGCCCAAAGGAGAAGGAACGCTCGGGAAATACAGGCGCCAAAGTACGTGGAGGATTCGCAAGGAATGTTGCTGATTGACGATGCGGCAATTTGTAGCAGGATGCGAGAGTATTTTGACGAACTTCTAAATGAAGAATTTCCTCGAGCAGCTTTTCGAGATGTTGAGCCGAATACCACAAATATTGAAGATATCTCAGAGGAAGAGGTGATGGAGGCAATGCATCAGATGAAACGCGGAAAGGCAGTCGGACCGGACAAAATCCCCGCGGAATTTTGGTTGAAAATGGAAAACGTCGGGCTCACAGTTCTCTTCAACAAAATCAAAGGTGGGCAACCGATGCCTGATGCTTTCAGGGAAAGTTTTCTTCTTCCTTTCTATAAGAACAAGGGAGACTCACGCAAACTCAACAAGATCTACGAGCGAGTTGTCTGCAACTGATTGAGAAAGATTGTGCGGTTGAATGGCAATCAATGCGGCTTTGTTGAAGGTCGATCTACAGTCGATGCGATTCAGTGCATTCGTATTGCTATGGAAAAGTATAGAGCAGCACGAAAGGACTTGCACTTTGTGTTCATCGATTTGGAAAAGGCATTCGATAGAGTACCTCGTGATCTGATATGGTTGGCCTTGAGAGCACTTAATGTCCCTGAGGCATACGTCAGGATGATACGAGACATGTATGATGGAGCTACGACTAAGGTTAGATGCACAGCCGGTGAATCAGAAGAATTTCCGGTGAATGTCGGATTACACCAGGGCAGTGTATTGAGTCCGTTGATCTTCAACATCATCATGTGCTACTTATTAACACGTATATCCGACGGCCTAGAAATATCTCTTCTTTTTGCCGATGATATAGTCCTCAGTAGCCCAAACATCGTTGCCTTGCAAGCTGCACTTACAAAATGGTGTGACATTCTGGAGGAGCATGGACTGAGGGTAAGTATAACAAAGACTGAGTTCTTATGCTGCCCATTCTCAGACCCAGATGCACCGATACCAGATATGTACGTCAAAGGAGAGCAGCTTAAGTCTTGTACCAAGTTCAAGTACCTTGGCTCGATGTGTGAACAACGGAGCTACATGCGATGATGACATCAAACATCGCACAAAGGTTGGGTGGATGAGGTGGCGAGAAAACTCTGGAGTTTTCTGCGATAAGAAAATGCCACTGAAGCTAAAGGGCAAGTTGTACAAAACGGTTGTACGTCCCGCACTCATGTATGGATCAGAATGCTGGACCATGTATGAAGGTTACGCGAAACAAATGACAGCGACTGAAATGAAAATGTTACGCATGTCAGTTGGTGTAACGAAAAGGGACCACATCAAGAGTAGTATCATCCGAGGCAGCTTGTCCATAGACCAACCAATCACCGAAAAGCTCGAAGACCGACAAATGGATTGGTATTGTCATGTTCAAAGGGGTCTGCCTGAGAACTCCACAAGGAAAGCGATATCAATACACCGCAGGTCGAGCAACGCGAAACCATGGAGCGGTATAGAGAACGAGGCGAGCGTCCAAATCGTCTGCGACCTTCCTTACCACCTGGTCAGGTGATTGTAAGTGGCCGGTTGGGGTACGTATTGGCAACAAACCAGTTCCTGCTGTTGCAAATCCAAAAATTCTCGGGCTTCACTTTGAGAAAATGATGACTTCAGCTCATCACGCGGAAGCGGTATGTGAAAAGATGCGCAGTAGGAACAAAATTCTTAAAGCACTGGCTGGTAGCACCTGAGGCAAAGATAAAGAGACAATGCTAGCCACTTACAAAGCGGTGGGTCGAGCAGCGGCTGATTTTGCGGCGCCAGTTTGGTCGCAAGGTCTCTGTAACACAAGCTGGAACAAAATCCAAGTCTGCCAAAATGCTGCTCTACGCACAGCTACAGGATGCCTTCTGATGTCTGCCCAGGACCACCTACATCAGGAGACACATTTGATGCCAATACGTGACCACAATCGACTACTTACAAAACAATATTTAGTAGGTTGTTATCGAGAGGATCATCCTAATCGTAACCTCATGGACAAAATTCCCCCCCCCCCCCCCCACGTAACATCAAACGTGGCCCTCGTGACATTGAGAGAGAAGTCCAGGGTTACAAAAGGGATCCTTTCGATGAAGATTCATACCGGGCTGCCATTGCAATGATTCACACTGAGGAAGTGAGTAGGTCTATTGCGAGTTTAGGTACGAACAGAGTCCTCTCAGCGCTCCCACCACCTATTTCGCCTGAGGAGATTAGGCTCCCGAGAGCCACTAGAGTGACTTTAGCCCAACTTCGGTCAGGCTTCTGCTCACGCCTCAATTCGTATCTATCTCGGATAGACCCAAATATACTAAACGTATGCCCTAACTGCGCAGGCACGCCACACGATGTAGCCCATTTGTTTCAATGCCCAGCTGCACCCAAAAATCTCACCCCCTCTCACTATGGGAAAACCCCATTGCAGCTGCCACGTTTTTGTCCCTGGAGATTGTGGACGAAAACGATGACGAACTATAAAACGAGTCCATATAGATACACAGCGGTTCACACCTTTCTGTACCGCTAAAAGAAGAAGAAGAAGGCAAGGAAGAAGAAGTTTTTTTTTCGACTGGCTTGGAAGTTCTTCTATTTTTTGCTCCTCCTAATTTCAAAATAAATTCTGAAAGGAGCAATCAGTGTTGGCTAACCAAATATTCACCCAAGATCATTGTCTCTTACCCATCGTCTCCTAAAATCTAAGCACAAGTGGTAATCGGTCCGCGTTTCATGTTGGTGTTTCCGTGTCCACTACTGTAGATTATGTGTTCCTGGTTGTTCACCCCTTCCCCTTTAACCTTTCCACCATGGCAATCCTTGTATCATAATTTGATTCACCCACATGTCCATTTAGAGGACTCAAGAACACCAATTCGGTATCTGGAATAGTATGAAGCAGGGTGTCAACGTCTTTCTTCTTCTTCTTCCTTGCCTCGTTCTTTATACCGCTCCACGGTTTCGCGTTGCTCGACCTGCGGTGTAGGCACATCGCCCGTTTTGGCGATAATTTCTCAGCATATTTCTACAGGCAGCTCTATCATGGATCGTGTCATCGCCGAGACCAATGCATTGTTGTTGCTTTTTCATTTGACATATCCAGGTGTTCTTCGGTCTGCCTCTGGCCTTGGGTCCATCGATTGGAACTTCTATTGATATCGCTTTCTTTGCGGGGTTCTCAGGCGGACGCCTTTGAACATGGCAATACCAATCCATTTGTCGGTCTTCGAGCTTTTCGGTGATTGGTTGGTCTATGGACAAGCTGCCTCGGATGTAGCTACTCTTGATGTGGTCCCTTTTGGTTACACCAACTGACATGCGTAACATTTTCATTTCAGTCGCTGTCATTTCTTAAGGCCTGAATAGACCTCGGGCGGAATGAAAATGAAATTTTTGTCCGCTGCGATTTTCTCAATGAAAATGCATGCCTAGTGTCGTGGAACATGTCGGTAATGATGGGGAATTCCATAAGCTACAATGCGAATATGGTTCCAAAATTTTTCTCGGCGATTTTATGTATTATTTTTCGATTCCCCCGTCATTAGATATTTTCCACGGTGAAATGACCGGGGAATCGAAAAATAATACATAAAATGGCCGAGAAAAATTTTGGAACCATATTCGGATTGTAGCTTATGGAATTCCCCATCATTTCCGACATGTTCCACGACAGTAAGCATGCATTTTCATTGAAAAAATCGCAGCGGACAAAAATTTCATTTTCATTCCGCCCGAGGTCTATACTGCGCTTTACGCGTAACTTTCATACATGGTCCAGCATTCTGATCCATACATGAGTGCGGGACGTACAACCGTTTTGTACAACTTTCCCTTTAGCTTCAGTGGCATTTTCTTATCGCAGAAAACTCCTGAGTTTTCTCGCCACGTCATCCACCCAACCTTTGTGCGGTGTTTGATGTCATCATCGCATGTAGCTCCGCTGTTCACCATCGAGCCAAGGTACTTGAACTTGGTTCAAGACTTAAGCTAGCAGGGTGTCAACGTCGTTCCAAAATAACATTTCTCTTCTAGTGGCAGTCCCTCTTCGGGAGGGTAGACACTTATTACGTTCCACACTTTATGATATATGTACCTACTCAATATCCTCTCTCTTTGACGTCATGGAGCCGTCATTCCAGCTTGCAACCCTCAGTTTCTCCACAATGTAGTTGGACTGCCTTATATTGCCCGGGGCTCTGCTTATATGTATCTGCATGCATTTTTATAAAACCTTCCATTCTTTTACACCTTTTGGAGAAAGGACAATTGAAATTAGGACAATGGAGCATCCGAAATCTAAGGATTCAACCTACACTCTGAATTATTTTTTAAGTATTGAGTTGCTTTTTTTGAAGGTCGTTCTGGCGTATTGTTCTTTAAGTTTAAGACAACTCATTACTAACAAAATAGTGAAATTCCTCTACTAGATCGTGAGTGCTTAAACTTAAAACGGGCTGCAAATGTGCCCTTTTCATTATTATAATTTAAATTCTTAATTGCAAAAAGTTATGCAAATAGATATACCATCCAGGCATTCGAATGAGAGTGACAGATTGGTGAAGCTTTTTATGAATTTGAGGAAGCAGATAAAGATGATTCAAGATTTACCAAATTTACTAAGATTAAACTATCACAGAAGTTACATTTGAATTGTGTGTGCTACATCATTCACACCAAGAGTGCCCTACATATCTCATCAATTGTATTCCTTTTTATTATCATTCTCCTTATTTGTTTGAAAATAAGTCCGTTCCGAAAGAAATCTTCAAAAAAATAAAACAACACACATACAAATACCTCATACGCCATTCGTACATAAAAAACGCGGCGACATACTCTGTCATGCAACATTTTCTCGCTTCCTTTTTGGCCGTTCCTTGCTGAGAAATTTTTAAGAAAACTGAGAAATCCCTTAGTTTTAAACATGGAGATACTAAAAAGCAACCTCCTATCAACCTACAGAACCTTCTGCGGAACTTTGCACATTTCCATGAAATGCCGCCAAATAAATTTCGCCAAAAAGTACATCCGCACTCCGAACTATCACACACACTGCATTATGACTGCACGCTACACACGAATGTCATTACTCGCGCGCCCAGCGAATCGCCCGTCGCTTATTTTTCTTATGCTGCTATGACAAACACACATGCAAAACAGCTACCGCGCGACCCAACGATTTCTATGACCGATTCGCACCAAGAATCGCCCAGTCGCTGCCAAAGATTTTTTCGGAAAAATTATGTTCATCCAAGACGGCATGTCATTTGACAAATTGCTCTGACGAAATATGAACATTTTGCGCGGAGGAAGCAAGTGCGTCGCAGTCGCCCATTGCCCCAAACCTTTGTGGCCAGGCATTGCTAGCAGATGCGAAACACACACATGCTCAAGACGAGAATTCCGGCGGCAACTAAGAAGCGCCAGGCTATCTGGACGTTTGGGGCTCACGGCATAGCCACTGAAGTCCCCACACCTTCTCACTGATTTCGTCAAAACACGGAGCGGAACAGCGAGCGCCATACACTAAGTCAAAATATTTCACTCGCAGACACACTGCAGCAGTCAGTCGGTCAGAGGACCACATTTCCACATCTCGCGCAAGCACCGAAATCTTTACAGCGCCAATTTCTTCATGTCTCTAAATTGCGGTCGAATTTACTGACAGTGGTCGGCTAACTCTTGACGTCTCGTCGTCGTCACAGAGACCAATCGACCTGGGCCAATTCGTGGGCCCACTCAAAGGACACGTTCAGTAATAGAGCGTAATAGAAAAGGGATTTCCACGGAAAAACCTGACAGAAGGTGTTTTTTCCCAGTTTACGGAACACCACCGCACATCCTCGTGGCTACCGTGAGGAAATAATTCAAATTCTCGGGAAGCGATCGGCCATTCAAACACAAAACATTTCTTTCGTTCCCCCTCACGATTTCACATTTTCAGCGCAACTTTTGCTGGACATTCAACACTCATTTGTGCACTTGTGCCGACACTAACTACGTGACGATGTTCACAGAAACGTCTTACACTAAATCTAAGTTGTAATATCGTGTATTATTACGAAAAATCTTTACTTTTTCACTTTTTCAATCGCGGCGATGTCAGACAAAACGCATTCACTCACACATGTAATAGCACTATGGAGAGTTCAGCATGCCGTACGCTGTGAAGTTGGTCACAAACAGCTGGCGAAATGTGGACAAAACGGTTTTGTTACAGCGGCTGGTGACAGTTGAGTTTGAAATTTTGAGCAACTTTTATATAGTTTATTCATTTTGAAAAATTTAGCGGATTTTAAGTTCCATCTAAATAGTCGCCAAATGGCTGCGCGTCCAAAAACTGGCATCGCGTACAGCCATTTGGCTGCTACTTAGCATCCACACTATACCAGCCAAATGGAGACAGAAAATGGTTAAGGTTCTGAGACACAACGTTCCCATACTGTGCTGCGTTTTCCGAACCGTTCCCTATTTTGTTCTGTAACACTGCCATCTAGATAGACAGGCCGTATTATCAGCTGATCTGTCAGTGGTCATGCAACACTAGTAGTGCCATGGTTGGTCATGGTCCGCGCTTAGTACTGCCAAAGTACCGCTCAGTATAATCCACAAATTGTCCACAATCCAAATATCAGTGGCTGTCAGCCTGTCATTTCGTGTGACTTGCTATGATATACACATGCCAGTGCGTTGATTTTTGGGATAAATATGGTAAGTACGATGTTGATGTATACTATTTTACCACTTGCACATCAAAAACACATTAAAGCAAACCATAACCTTTGTTTCGTAATAAACGCTCGGCACATTTAAACTTTTGGGTTCAGAAGCACTGGAGGTTGTGGGCTTTACAAATGTCAACTGTCACTGGTCACGAACGCACTTGTCCACTTGTAGACGAAAAAATTTCTGCAGTTCGGCCTGTCTATCTAGATGGCAGTGTCTGTAAACGCATAGATCCGGATCAGACTCTGTGTTCCCATCGCCATCTCTCGGAAAGTGACAAATGTGACAATTGACACATCACAGCTGATACATTTGGCTCGAAAATTAAAATTTCCAGTTTCAAACGAGATGCAGATAAATTTTATTTTGAGTATAAATTGTTTAATAAATAAATGAGGGCGAAAATGCACGGTTCAACGGCACATTGTAGATTTCTTTCAATGAATCAAGGTATACTCCGCAAGGTGGTGCTTAGGGGATCTGTTGATAAAGAGAAAATTTCAGGTCCGTAACGGCCGGTTGATTTGACTATTTCTAATACGAAAAGTGTATTGAAAAGTGACTCCATTCATGTTAAATTGGAAAAAAGAAATTAAGTTTAGTATCTGAAATTTTGATTCGAAATTGGTTGATATGGCATCATCGTTGGTACAGACTACAAAGGAAATTTTAATGGCAATTGAAATTTATTAGTTATTTTTTCGTATTTGTAGGGTGAAATTGCATTAAACATTAAACTATTTGGGCAGTCTGATTGCCGAGGAAGGCGTTGAAGACAAACAGTCAGCTGCAATTTTCCTACAACCCACAGACGCTGAGTTTGACTTAGCCGAAGATGATTGCAACGGTAACGAAGTAGTTCAAATTATGGACTTACACCATAACCAACTGCAGCAAGTAGTTGAAGTGGAATTTGTTGGTTGGCTAGATTCCGATCAGATTGTGTACGAGGTTGGCATTCAGAACCAAGGCGCCGATACACCAATGGAAATGGTGATGGAAGCAGAGGTGAATCCAAACTTCGTCTTCTTCTGTTCCGAAGTGCCAACATTGATACAAAATTACAAATGGACTTCTAGGAAGATTCGCAGTAAACAATCCATATTTCCCATTCCCAGTTATTTAGACGCTTCTGAAAGACCCCCATAAGATGTTTGAGCGGGTTTTTGACGAGAAAACATATAATTTGATTTACTAGGAAAGCAATAACTATGGCCTATCTATTACCGGAAAAAAATCCAAAATATTGGAGAACTTAAAAGGCTTATGGGTATCAATTTTTGATTAACAGGAACATTGATCACGAGATAATGATTTGCATGTTAATCCTTCTAATCGAGCGCAGAAGATAGCTCTAAATCCTCACGATAAAATGTGGAAATTGGATCTGTGTCTGTCAGTGTTTAAATATACCTGAGGGTTATCTATTGTCATTTTATGTCTATCAAGGAACTAGTCCAATAATTAATCCTGACTTGCAAAGGAATTACGAAAAATGCATTGCCCCCCTAATTCAGATGATACACGAGTTTCCTGAGAATATGATTATTGTAATTATTTTGAGAATTTTTACTGATATTGCAGTACTAGATTATCTTAAAGAGTTTGGGTCACAATGACACTGGCGCACCATTCGGGAACGTCGCCTACCGCATAATTGTCCTTTAACATCGAACAAGGATATGAACAAAGTCGATAGTGGATCAAGGATTTAGGTAAATGCATTACAAAGTGGATGGACCATAAATGTCTGACGGTAGCATCTTTGCTTTATGGAAACGAGCCTATTAATGATGCCACTCGTTTTTGTCGAACTAACAAGAAACGTATTCCAAACAATCGTCCAAATGTTATTAAGACCTACAACTTTGCATTACTAGCGATTGGTTTTTAAAATATTACGCACAATCCTAAAGAAATAATAATAAATATCGACAAATATTATTATAAAATAATGGGAAATATTTTCGTTAACTTTTTAAAATATCATTGAATTGTTATTTTTAATATGAAATAATATACTTTAGCCAATTTCTCTTTGTTAAAGCAATAAAAAACTTTGTATTTCTATAATATTTCCAAATGATGAATTCAAAAGTTTTTATAACTTGAACCTGCGCTGATGCCACATGGCATCACTTAAATACAGCTAAACTAAAAAGCAAATTAAAAAACGGAGAGCAGATTCGTGCTCAGGAGGCATTATTTACTATATCTAAGAAGTTTCCCCGTAAGGGGGAGGATAAAGGTTGAAAGGCTCCGGCCGATTCCTATATCCTTTTCAGTTGTGGCATAACTGCGGACCCTTAGTTATGCAGGAGGAGTTTCATAGGGTGAACGGCTCCGGCCAATTCCTATGTTTCTCTACGGGGCGTTACTTCCCCGCATTATCCGAGTAACCGCTGCGCCTGAGTGCTGTATTAACAACTTCAGCGTCTCAGGTTACTAAACGTAATAGGGTGACAAAAACCGAATAGTCAATCACTGAAGCAGCACCTCCGAGGCCCCTCCATGATGGACCTCTTTCGTTTACGAATACTATCATGGTTAAGCGATGGGCCGACAACTCATCCTTGTAAAAAAATTTCGACGTCAAGAAACCTGGAACGAAAGCCTCGGATTGGACGGATACAACTCAACGACGACATCGCAAACGAACAACGGATTACTCTTTCGGAACCTGGAATGTACGCTCCCTGAATAGGGCAGGGGCCTTAAGGGCCCTCTTGGATCAGGTTGAAAAATATAAGCTGAGCATAGTTGCACTCCAGGAAACAAAATGGCTTAGTAGCGAGATAGACGACCGAAATTCGTACACAATTTTCACAAGTGGAAAACCTTCGGGCCACAGGGAGCTTGGAGTGGCGTTCATTGTAAACAATCAACTTAAGCCGCATGTTATCGACTTCAAACCCATAAACGAGCGGCTGTGTGCGATTCGCATTAAAACTCGGTTCTTCAATCTCTGGCTCATAAACGCGCATGCCCCGACCGAAGTCAGTGAAGACGCGGCCAAAGACGAGTTCTACCACCGCCTAGAAAATCTCTTCGACTCACTTCAATCAAACGATGTCAAATTGCTGCTGGGGACTTCAACGCCAAAGTCGGAAACGAAAGTTGGCATAGGGGGATTACTGGAGGTTATAGCCTCCATGAAGAATGTAACGACAACGGCCAACGTCTAATAGACTTCGCGATCAGCAGAAACATGGTCATTAGCTCAACGTGTTTTCCGCATCGTCGTATCCACAGACAGACCTGGAGATCTCCAGATCAACATACCGTCAACCAAATTGACCACGTCCTTGTCTGCAAGAGATGGGCATCGAGCATAATGGATGTTCGGTCCTATAGTGGAGCAAATATTGACTCTGACCACTATATGGTGAAGGCGACTTATAGGTGCAGAATTTCTTCGGTGCATCATTCCAGATTCAACCCGGCAAAAATTTTTGCGGTTGACAAATTGTTGGATGATGCCACGGTGGTCATTTATACGACTGCCCTTGAGGGGAAGCTGACGCCCTTGCTAAAAAACATCACCAACAAAGGCGTCCTTGAGATTTGGGATACACTCAAAGACACCATCAAAGGGGTCGCAGAGGAGGTTGTGGGATACAAAGCCCGGCGAGCCCGAAATGATTGGTTTGACGAGGAATGTCAAAATGCGGTAGATGCGAAAAACGAGGCATATCGCCAATAAACCGAACGCGCAACTAGAGCAAAAAAAACAAATTATGACGAGCTTCGAATATTTTTCGAATAGGTTAATTAGACGTAAGAAACGTAAGCATCTTGACGAGCAGTTGATGCAAATAAACCAAAGACTAGCTAGTAGGAACAGTAGACAAGCGTACAAGCTAATTAATTCAATTAAAAGTGGATACCAACCCAGGACCTGCCTCTGTAAGGATAAGGATGGCAATATAATTAGCGACACCGATAGCGTCGATAAACGCTGGGCCTCACATTTTAAAGAGCTCCTTAATGTTCAACCGAACAACCCCACACAAGAAGCGCTGGAGCTGACGGCTGAAACAGGCCCTCCCGTTCAACCCCCAACAATAGAAGAAGTTGATCTCGTCATGCAATCACTGAAACATAATAAAGCCCCGGGCGCTGACGAGATTCCAGCTGAACTGCTGAAGCATGGTGGGGAGAGCCTTGTTAAGGCTATACACACACTTATCGTTAAAATATGGAACGACGAAATAGTCCCGGAAGATTGGCGCAAAAGTATAATTTGCCGAATCCACAAAAAAGGGGATAAGTTAAAATGTGAGAACTACAGAGACATCTCATTAGTTTGTACGACTTATAAGATTTTATCTAAAATTCTAGAAAATAGAATTAATCCGTACGCAGAAGAAATCATTGGCGAGTACCAAGGCGGCTTTAGACCTGGTCGTTCGACGACAGATCAGCTTTTCACAGCGAAGCTTTTACTCCAGAAGTGCTGGGAATATAACATCGACGTATACCAAATATTTGTCGACTTCAAGCAGGCATACGACAGTATCGATCGAAGTGTACTGTACAACATTCTGCTGCATTTTGGTATACCGGCTAAGCTAGTGCGACTCATAAGGATGACGATGACTAATACCGTCTCGCAGGTCAGAGTTCAGAACAGACTCACTGACCTATTTGAAACTCGTACTGGACTCAAGCAAGGCGACGGGCTGGCGCCGACGCTCTTCAACCTGGCTCTGGAGTATGTAATCCGAGCCATGAATTTGGACAGCAGCGGAATGCTACTCATTACACCGACGACATCAACATCATGTCTCGAAGATTGGATGATGCAGAAATCCTCCTGCATAATCTAAATAACGCCTCTAAAGAAGTTGGGCTACATATCAACGAATCTAAAACCAAGGTCATGATGCAATCAAAGACTAGAACGCCAGTAACTTCAAGCATCGCAGTGGGGGACCTCAATATAGGGTATGTAGACAATTTCACTTACCTGGGTTGCAATTTGTCAAAGGACGCCAACGAAACAGATGAGATAAAGCGACGGATACAACTAGCTAATAAGTGTTATTTTTCGGTCCTCCCAATTATGAATTAAAAGCTGGTGCACAGGAACACGAAGCTCCACGTGTATGAAACCATAATCCGACCTGTGCTATGCTATGGCTGCGAGGCATGGACCCTAACCCAAAACTCTGAACACCTGTTGGACACATTCAAGCGAAAGGTTCTCCGAAGAGGTGAATGGCGCATCCGGTACAACCTTGAGTTGTATCAGCTGTATGATGAGCTACAGGTGTCGAAAATTGTGAAATTGCAGCGACTGCAATGGGCGGGACATGTACAAAAGATGAACGACGATCGCATGCCCAAAAAGGTGATGAATGCGCAACGAATGGACGGAGCCAGATTGCGTGGACTACCGAGAGCCCCATGGGAGCATGCTGTATGTGAGGACGCCCACCAGATGCTAGGCTTTCGGAACTGGAGGACAAGGTCGCGTGACCGCGACAATTGGAGGTTTTCAATCCAGGCGACCAAGGCCCGACGTCGGGCTATCGTACCATAAAGAAGAAGAATTGTTTAGACTTATGCTTGAAACAGATTGGAAGTGTTGAATGCTGCCGAAGAAAGCAGCACAATGCATTTTAAATGGCTGACATGTTGCCATTTAAAAAGCATTGTGCTGCTTTCTTCGGCAGCATTCAACGCGTCCAATCTGTTTGCAGCATAAGATGTGTAATCATGCATATTCCGCAACCGATTCCATGATTTAAACAATGTCCAACTCATTACATGAGTACGATTTGTACATGAAAATTTAAAAACATTTTGAAAAAAATAGTTTTAAAAGGTTTTAGGCGTATACATACTGAGTATATTACACTGGGCGCTTCTATTTTTTGACTTTGTATAACTGTAAAAATAGGTGACTGAATTTTTTTTGATATTTCTTTCGTAGTAGTCACCATGTGTGCTTGTGCTACCGTCTACTTTCGGATTGACGTTGGCTTATGAGACAACCTGCAGCCTGTATAATCATGTATCAATTTATAAGAAATAAACGCATTTTTATAACTTCAATTCGTCTTTTATTACATCTTTCATTTTTATTCAAAATACCTATATAAAATCATTTTGCATTATTCTATGTTTTTCTAATATAATTATTTTTTTTTTGTTTCAACTTTGTTGTTTTTATCAAAGCAATTACACTAAAACGGTTCTTTCAAATAATCACAACTCCAATAATCTCATGTTCACTTTCTGTTAATTTAAATATTTTTTTTAAGCAAATACTATTTGCATCTCTGTATTTTAACTATATAAATTTATATATATATATTTGTCCTTATTTCTATAAGTATATATGTTTTTGGTTTCTTTTTTTCTCTATATCATAATTGCTCGACCATTTTGTAAGAAGTTTCTTTTACAAAATAGTTTGAGACGCGCACAGGTTTTAATTTACATCTGTTTTGGACATTTTTCCAATAATAATATTAATACATTTTTTTACCTCTTTGGTTTCAGATAGTTTTTATTTATACAAATTTGATTTCATCATCAGAACTATTTGTTGAATATGTATGTACGTAACAAATACGCTTAATTGGCATTCATTGGTTATTTTTTTAAATACATATATGAAACAAATTGTGCGAAACATACAACCGTCGTTTACTTTTTAAATTTCTTTAAAGAAAAAAAAACATGTTTGGTACAATAACTATGATATTTAAAAATCCATGGAAGAAAACGATAACAATGCTTTGGTTTAATTTTTTTTTAAATATTCCCATTCCAAAGAAATACAATAACAAATAAGTAATTATACTATGTACAGTTAATTTAGAATAAATTCATTAAGGGCAAACCAGAACGTTTACGTTGCGTTACGAGCCGTGACAATTATTAGATGGTCACATACGTTCCGTTCCGAAACGTAAAATGTCAAATTTAAAAGTTCGAAAAGTTATTCAAAAGGAAAAGCAAAATGAAAGAAATCGAATGCTTTGAAGTATTTTTAGCATTTTATGCCTTTTACAAAATATACGAAAGATCTAAAAAAGAAATAAATTGGTTAGCATTAACATTGTCGTAAGTATGACAAACAAACTGAAATGGATTTCCGTGGAATTTGACATTTCGAATAGTTTTCCGAAAGCTTCCCAAAGTTCCGTTACGTGCGTTCTGTGAAGTTGCATACAAACTCCATTGAATCATCTTTGACAGGTGTTCGGCACGTAACGTAACGTAAGCGTTCTGTTTTGCCCTTTAAATTTGTATCATTTTCATGACCTTATGAATTATAAATGTCTGATCAAAATAAGTAACAACTAATTTAGATAAATACAATACATAAATGAAATAAAATTATTTATTAAGTTTTCTACATAAATAAAATTGTGACTACATATTTAATATATTTCATTGGTTGGTTTGGCATGCATTGGCAAGATTTAATTTTGTGTTTTATTGTTTGCTTTTTAGAAAAATTTCTTCGCACATATTTCACATTTGTGCCAGCAATTACACATGATTGGCAGGAATTTCTACCGCCTTTAAATAAGCCGTTAGAACAATTAGGGCCCATTGAAATAATAAGTTACATAAATCTTCATTTAAAAAATAAATCGTTTTAATTTGACAAAATTAACATTGTGACAACAAGCAAAATTTACAATTATCGAAATACTTAAAAAAACATAAATTTCGAAATTTAATGTTCTCTAAACTCCGCCTATTTCGAGTTTAAGGTACTTGAATTGATTTTGAATGAACCTTGTGGAGAGCCCTCGTTTGTAGCCGATAGTATAGTGAAATTCACCCGAAAAGACGTGAATTGTGGCCGCGATCGTTCGAGCAATACTCTGTGATATAGAAAGTGCGTTTTTAACTATCCAGTACAGGACAGAACCGCACAACTTCCACACAAATTTGGCAGTTGTGTTCTATATGGAACAATTCGTACCCAACTTCATGTTCGAATTTGTATGGAAGTTGCACTGTTCTGTCCTATACTAGATAGTCAAAAAATCACCTAGAGATTCACAGAGAAGTTAATTGTAATGAAACTCGACATGTCCCGTGGCGCGTTTATTCAGTAGAAAAAAATGTAATTTACTTATCGAAGAATAGTAAATGAAAAAATCGTCTAGGAAGCAGTGATATCAACTTTAGTTACATTTTAGTAATCGGTGATATTCGTTACATTTATTCTGAGTGATCGTTATTTTCAAAGAAAGCCAAGGACCTCAAATTTTTAATAAGCGACCAAAAATTACCTTGGTATTCCTGCCACGTCAATTTCCCTGAGAAAACAGGTACACTCGAACTTCCGTAAACGGACACTTCTAATAACCGGACATTTCTCATAAACGGACACTTTGAATTTCCCAACTTGCTTCACATATTTTCAGGAAACCCACTTCTTAGAGCCGGACACTCTCATAACCAGACACAAACAAAACTTTTACGACCTTTCTTAACTAGCGAGTCTCTAATAAAAGGACAGTTTCACAGATAAATTTCCCAGTTTTTGTATTACAAAAATGTATTTGGTGATTACCGAAAAATAGGCTTAATAGCAAAAAAAAATACAATAACGGTAGTTTTATAGGTAGTAACACTTAATAGATTTTAGTGATGCTATATGGCATCATTGGCGGAAACCCATTAAAATTTTCTTTTTAATTTTAATTTTTTTTTATATTTTTTTTCAATATGTTTTTTTCTGTACAATTCAATTCAGACTGCCCCTAAAGATCTGCAATTGAAAAAATCTATTCAAATAAAGTCGAAATCGAGCCAAAATTAATGATAATAATAATAATAATCATTTTGTTTCACTATTCTAGCTTTGGAGATATTGAGCTTTAAGTCGTGCAAGAAAATTATTTTTTCAAAAATCTTCAAATGCCTGTGGCAGTTAAAGCGTTAAGCTAAGGGGGTATGTTCCGCACAACTTTTTTGCTGGAAATCAACTGAGGAATCATAATCCGGTGCGTTTATGCGGCAGTTTCCGGGCACCCTGTATATATGCTCATTCATTGACGACAAGTGCGACACAGTTGAAGCTTTTAAACATTTCTTTAATACTATTCGTAATTTTTTCCAAAAAAACATTAAAAGTTTGCGAACTGATCGCGGGGGAGAGTATATGGCCAAAACTTTCATCGATTAAGTAAATTCGCATGGAACCGTGATTCAGCGTACTGCACCTTACTTCGCGCAACAAAATGGGGTCGCGGAGAGGAAAAATCGACACTTAATGGAAATGGCACGTTGACTGTTATTCGACGTAGGCCTGTCAAACAAATTTTGGGGTGAAGCAGTCACAACTGATTTTTTTTCGCAAAATCATTTACCATGTACGAGTGCAGCTCGCACGCCGTTTGAGCTATGACATGGCCGGAAGACCGTCTACAGTAGTTTTCGCCGATTTGAAACCAATGTTTTATTCACATTCAGGATGTTACAACGAAGAAAGTTATATCCCAAGGCAGATCTGGAATCCAAGGCACACCGATGTTTCATTCCTAGCCAACAGAAAATCGTAATTTCCCGAGACGATCTATTTGACAGCAACACAGTCCCAACATCGCACCAACCATTAAAACCGAAAGATATCAGCTCCAGTCCGTAAAGTCAATGTTGACATTTTTGCAGATAATACTCCTACCCGGATAAAAACTGAAAATGAAATCTCGTTTCAAGGTTTTTCTGATGACGACGGCGGTGACCACGATATATCATTACGGATGGGGAGTCATACGATGATTGCTCCGATGCACGAGAGGATAAGGCCTCCAAGCGAACAACGAAGGGAATTCCGCCCAAAAGCTGTATCGACAAAATTGCAAATCAAAGGTATCTTGTCACAGGAAGTGAACCAATAACATTGCATGATGCAATTTTAAGCGAAAACAAAGAAAATTGATTGTCTAAAGATGATATGAGGGGCATATTCTCAAAAGCCGCCTTCTCCACGACAAAGCAAATTGAGTAAATCAAGAAAAACGGTTTACGGTTATACTACCTAATGTACAATTCAAATGTTTAACTCTACATTTGTATTATTGCCCGTTTGTTAAATTCACTGAGTTTCAAAAATCTCCTGAGTTAAATAAGGGAGTTTTTTCAATTTAAAAATTGGAGTTGACGGTTTTTGAAAGTGAAGTGTAATAATGGCGGATTTTGAAAGTGAGCATTCTGAATATGCCGGATTTTGAAAGTGAAAAATCTAAATTTTCAGCGTCATAAATGTTAAGATCTGTCGGTTTTTCCAATGAGAAAAGAAACAAAAACGATTAAATTAGCTCTCCCTTATATTTTTCGTAATATATGTAAATAGTCAATGAGAGTTTCAGAAAACGGTGAAAAAAATGAGAAGAGTCTATGGTTTTTGAAACGACAACGAAATCCATTTGGGCGGAAGTTGGTATTTCTATCTGATTTGAAGGCAATTGAATTAAATTATGTTAGCCCCGGTGGTCCATACGGTTCAGCCTTACTCCACCATTACTAGAAAGCTAGAGACCTTTCCATGTGATGGTTCTAGGAAAATTAAGCTCCCTAAACTAAAACTCGAAATAGTAAATACATGACTGAATCGTTGAGCAGACTCGAAAGTGAGTTACGGGATACAGTTGAGAAAATATAATTTAATGCATATATCCCAAAAAAGCACGAGTTTTACCAAGCTATAAAAATCCTAAAAACGTCAAATATAAATTGAAATATTTCTTTTTCGGCGTATCATACGATACCGTGAAAGATGTATTTTGCTTAATTTAAGCCAGAAGAACTCGATGCATTGACAATTCATAACTATAAGTATCCACAATAAGTTCAAGATCATTTTGAGCAAAACATTGCGTCGCTCCAATCAAGGACCCCCCATTATCCCGCCATTTTAATTTGGCAAAAAGGCATGTCCATAACTCCCCCAAAATTGAAACAGAAAGCTAAATTTTGGTTTATTGTCAATGGGGGGGGAGGGGGAGGCACCAACATACCACCCACCAAAAATCAGCTGAATCGGATAAAAACTAAGGGTACCTCCCATACAAAGTGACCCAAGACAGCTGCGAGAACAAACTCCTGGTGGATTACTTTGTATGGGAGGAACCCTTAGTTTTTATCCGATTGATAACGAAAATCGTGAAGCTTCAACGTTTGCAATGGGCGGGACATGTACAGCTGATGAACGATAATCGCATGCCAAAGAAAGTAATGAACGCACAACGAATTGACGGAGCGAGGTTGTGTGGACAACCGAGAACTCCGTAGGTGAAGACGCCCACCAGCTGTTGGCCTTCCGAAACTGGAGGTCAAGGTCACGTAACCGCGACAATTGGAGGTCAACGATTCAGGCGGCTAAAGCCCGACGTCGGGCTATCGTGCCACATTGATGATGATGATGGACATGCCGTTTTGCCAAATTAAAAAGGGAGGATAATGGGGGTCATTGATCGGAGCAACTAAGCTTTTAGCAAAAATCATCTTGAACTTAATGCGAATACTCACACCAAAATTACATGGCTAAACTTGCGTTTTTTCAAGAGTTGTTGAGCTTTGTAAAAAGGTCTAAAATGAAAATATTTTAATTTATTTTTTAGTATGTCGCCCAATTTTTAATAAAATTCAGAAAAGGTTTCTGCTATTAAAACTAGCATTGGAACCCGTTTATTGACATACTTAATCTGAACCTCTTCGGGCATATGGATTTGGCATTTTGGCCTTTTTTTATCATTGATTTACAATTTTAGCACGCCATAATTTTCCGATTTTTTTAATACCTTTCTATTGCATTATTTGATGCCTCGTCCTTGGTAATTGCTGCTGCTATAGCTGCTCATATTAACTAGGCACAAATAAAGCATTGAGTCGGCAAGCTCTGTCCCCCCAGAGGCTATTATTTTAGGGGCTTTTATAGAACCAACCACATAAGTACTTATACTTCGTTTGCACAGATTTATGTTTTCTTTCCCTAGTAGTAAAACATTCTAAAATGATTGGGAATTGATTGCGAGCCTTACAGCTTATTCACTGCTAAAAGTATTATAAATAAATCATGTTGAAACGCATCAAATATTGAATCGTATGCCACTAAATTCAAAATTAACATTTCTTTAGTTCCAGAACACAAATGTTAACTTCAATACATAAATTTGACGGGAAAAATTATTACAGATAGAAAAAGTTAATGAAACGTTAAACCTATCCAGTTCTGTTCTGGAGCCAACAAATTGCAAGCTAATTAATCTTAGGTTTCGATTACATTGAGCTACTTTACTCGTTAAAACCCAAAAATGTCGTAGGTGATTGGAGTAGTTTGCTTATAAAATTATGGGAATTGAAACTTTAGAATGGATTTCTTAATATTCATCCGGACTCCCGGGGACAATGTGACTTGGCTATTATGTTAATCACGTATTTCTATATTTAACTTCACAAAAATATTGGGCTTTAATTGTACCAATACTTTAATTAATTTATTGTTAATTGAATTCATCAGAAGTTTAATCGAAAATTTGATTTATGGATATGTACGTAGTCTGGCTGGTCTAGCGGTTAGTGCGCGCACCTTCGGTGCACAGGCTCATGAGTTCGAATCTCACCGTGTTCCATGGTGTTTTTCGAACTCACGAGCTTGTGACGGACTATGATCTCACTCAGATGTTAAACGAGTACCCATTTATGGGGATAAATAACACTGCTGAGCGTGATGCTGATCTCATTACCTCAACAAAAAGCAGATAAGATCTTGGAAATAGGATGTCACTAACACATCCTGCGGCCTTAGTCCAATACTGGATTGTCGCGCCTGTTATTTTTTTATATGTACGTTTTTGATAGTGATAGTTTACAGGAGTTGCCGTTTTTTGTTACCATATGAAAAAGATGGATTTGGCGTATTTTGAAATCCAAACTGGATTGGAGATGGCGGGTTTTGTAAATACCCGCATTTTTCTTTACTAAATTTAGAGAGGTTTTAATTGAAAATCAAGGGTTCTGATCCCAGAAGCTTATAGATAATTTAGTTACCTATCGGCTGGCATCGTTAACTCAAAATTTTTAAAAATTGGAGCTGGGTGCTTTTGAAAATAGGATCCTCATATATGTAGTCGGATTACCAAGAAAGCCATAGAGTGCCATGGATCTCCAAATTTAAGTCAGATGCAAAGGAAATTAAATACACAAACCTCGTTTGGTTGCAAAAGGGTTCAACAATTTCATCAATCAGTGTCTAATTACGACGCATACATATTATCTATTATAGGTCGTGACTTCAACCGTAAGAGTACAAGCTGAGATGACACGATCACGACATCGAAATTTAAGGGGTTCCGTCTTAGAACAAATTGGCTTCTTAATAGACCTAGCCGCCTGCATCACTGCCTGTAATTTTCATATCCACGCAGTTCCTCAATTAGTAAGCCAAAGCGATAGATGTATATTTGTACAGGGAAAAGAGTATCATTCATTACCATAAAATATGAAGTCGAATTAGAAAAATTTGGTTAAACTAACCGCTTGGTAGTTAACATGCACAAAATTAAAAATAAAAACAAGAACTTTCAAAGTTCGTCATAAATAAATTAACTATGTGATAATAATCCCGACTTGCTTGCTTGCTTAACATAAACTTAACAGAAACACTAAAGAAGAAGAAAAACTAAACTGAGTTGCAACGGGCTCTTCCATTATACATACTCATATCCATTTGTTTAAATCATTTTCCTTGACAGGATCATTTTATGCTTTTAGCATTTCAAATTACATTTACCAAACACATTACACGACTGACAATTTTTAGTCATCGTTAAATATACATGTTACAATACAACACACAGTTTTAGTTATTTATGCGTTATAAAACTATCAGATGATCCTTTCGATGTGCTTTCCTTCATTTTTTGTGAGTTTTATCAATTATCATTTTTCTTTTTATCTACTTAACCATACGCAATGTACTCGTATATTTATCAACATAGGTACATGCCAAAATTTAATGTTTTTAATAACAGTTTTTGTACAAATATTTTTTTCTGAGTTTTTAGCTGTCATAAAATTACATAAATATTTTATTTTTATTTTTGGCAAACAATATCATTTATGGGCTGTGGATAGAGTCCATTATTTTGAGTCTGTGTAAACAAGTTTTTCAAGTATTTTCTTTGGTATAGTGTCTAAAGATTTTTTTTATTTTTGACGCGGTTGGGTGTTGGTCTTTCGTCGTCCTTTATTAACTTTTTTTTTATTTTTTTCCCTAACAAGAACTAAATCAATAATTAA
The DNA here is from genome assembly GCA_949715475.1 of Microchrysa polita. Classification (NCBI taxonomy): domain Eukaryota; kingdom Metazoa; phylum Arthropoda; class Insecta; order Diptera; family Stratiomyidae; genus Microchrysa; species Microchrysa polita. The sequence continues at coordinate 83,022,717 of OX454418.1, read as the reverse complement.
GAAGAAACGGTGCATAGTTATTCACTCACCTAGTGTCCGAAAGGAGAATACAAAACCTACGTTCTGGTGCCCCTAAAGAGGTTCGAAGACATGAACTGGCAATTATTTTATTTATAGTTACACATCACCATACTCCGGCCACAAACGATGTGGCCGGAGTATGGAGAAAAAGTGTCACAATTCCATAGCCACCTCTTAAAGAGAATATCAAAACTGTTGGCATGGAGCCTTAAAGGAAGGACAGGGTATACTAAAATAAATACCAAGAAAGATAATTGGCCCCGTTTCTTATAAGTAAAAGTCATATTGCCCTTTGTGTTTCCGGTTTTTGAGGAAAAATGGTCCTTCTACACTGTCCAGAAAATGAATGGAATGGATAGTCCAGGGGTTCCCAATCGTTTCCCTATTGCGACTCTCTTTTGATTTCGAAGCTCTTCTCAGAGAAGACATTTGCGTGTAATTTTACCAGTCATTTTCATTGGTCAATTAAGTGGTCTCCATCCGAAAGCAATTTTGGCAATTTTCTTCGATCAAAGTGTGTTTCCTATACGTCGCATACGCCATTTTGTATGAGGATGGCCACATTAGTTAACACAGCAGCACTCTACAAGTAGGTACCTCCAGCTGGAGATTATTCGGTATTCGTGGAATGCGGCGATAAAAGAGTGTAAGACCCTGGCTAAATCTTTCGCACACAGATGAGCCCAATATCCCAGAACAGAGTACGATGTCGCATGGGAGTGGTTTTCAGTGGAAGGGAGCTGTAAATTATTGAATGCAACAAACGAGTTCTATTTGGAAACCCTTTGCTAGAAATCACCTTTTATTTAGGCCGCTGACTGCTACGACTAGCCAAAAATACAAACGAGTTCCCTTAGATAAGAATAACTATAAGACGACATTAACTGACATACATGCTAATGAAGTTCGGAAATCTATCAGAAATCTATCCGCAAATCACGTACTTGGCACCCAACCCGACGAGCTACAACTTCAAAGAGCCACTCGAATCACCTTGGCTCAATTACGTTCTGGATAGTGTACAAGGCTAAACTCTTACCCATCACGGATAGATAACAACATCGCAAACACATGTCCTGCTTGCGGACACAGCCCGCACAACGTGGACCATATATTTGACTGTCCTGCTGCACTAACGCAACTTACGCCAGCCTATGCGTTGGAAGATAGGATGCCAACAATTTTCGATTAGAGCACCAAATGCATTTCATCTCCCTCGAGCTTGCGCCGCTACTACAACAAAAACTAGCCAGCTAGACAAGCACAGTATTGCTAGCTGATGCACACACATTAACATAAAATTTTTGCATTTTGTACAAGAGTTGTTGATGCGCTATAACCTACTAGGGGTTAAGGTCAAAGAATAGCACATCATGGTTATTTAGAGAAATTTCCAATCAATCTTGGATTTTATGGTGACGAACTAGGTTACGATATCACCAAACGCATGTAGACCTGTGATATAATAATTATTCTAACTGCCTCTTTCTGCACAAAAATGGGAGAATCATTTCGGGGAGAAATGTATGTTGCATTGCCCATTGCCGTAACTCCTTGAGGAGAATGGTGCGTTGACGACTATCATGTGTAGTCGGCAGAAAAGTATAGCTCAGCCTCTTATCAAAATATCAGATACAAGCGAATTTTCACCACTCTTGTACCGAGGCATTTGGAAATAGCTAAATATGTAATATAATAACTCACGGATTGCAACCAGAGTATAATGTTGTTCAATGGGTTTAGCATAAGGTGACCAGACTCCCGAGGGCCCAATGCTGTACACGTTGTGCAATTTGGTTTTCAGACAAACTCTCAATCATACTATTTCTGGTGATGTAACTTCAGAAAGCAAGGTCCTGTTGATACTAAAAGGACCCGTAAAAGAGGCCTGAAGCTCTCAATGTTCTCATTTACAAAACATCATCAGCATGTGAAGTAGAAAATGTAAGCTATAACAAGTAAGGGCTGCGTAGGGATCATGATTAGAAGGGGCAAGCCCAACATTTTTTAATTTTTAAGACCATGGGCCCGGAATTTTCTTGGGGAGTTGGGGTAGATATGTAAGTGAAATCAAACACAAAAATTAAGAATTCCCGTTTGTTTAAATTGGCGGTCCAATTTTCTTAGATTTTACACATTTTAAAACAATATTTCAAAAAAGGACAATTAAGAATGACATTTGTTACGTTTTAACGATAAATTACCTCTTGCACGTGTTTAGCCTTTACCTCATGATTATATCCAATTCGCCTACGATTTTAAGACAGTCGATACTCAATGCTTTTTCAACTTTTGAATTTCAGTGTGTTGGTTGAATTACATATCCCGCGTCAGCATTAGCATCGGCAGACGCATCGGCATCAGCAAAAAAATTTCAATTTAGAACACACGCATTTGCCTTTGATGACCCACAATGACAGCAGCGGCAGAAGCAGAAAAATGCTTCTGCCGAATTTTTCTGCTGATGTTGATGCCTCTGCCGATGCTGACGCGGGATATGTAATTCAACCATGTGAGACTGCAGTCTCAGCAGCCTTGCGCGGATGATGATAACTCTTTCCCAGTCTCTGACTATCCGAGATCCGGAGACAGAAAAATATCCCCTCATGTAGGCGTTTATTTAAAGTACCTACCGTGCTAGGAGTCGAACCCGCATTTTCTCGCTCTCTAATATCATAGTACAGGGATAGACGGTACAGAATTAAAAAAATGCCGTGATAAACAGCCAGGGGGCGTAGGTGTTTAAGCATCCCTCCCTTTTGTACCTACTTATTTAAATACTTCGTTTCGTTTATTGCAGTAGATAAACTGATACCTCATTGAGCAGAGAATTCTTAAGCGTCTGGCGGCTTCCCCGGACATATACGGAGTAGAGTCCGTGGAGAACCTCCCAGAGCGGTGGAAGGATGGCTTATCTTGGTTGCGATGTTTCAGGGGGAGAGTATGCTTTCCTCCATGGATATTTTAGTGATGCTATACCGGCCCCCTGGGCTCTTATTGGATTTGATGGACATATTGTGGGAAAAAAACTTTATCTGGACATCCTGACAGAGTCCTGTAGTATGTATTTTCCTATAATTGTTTATAGGGGAATAGGATAGAGTACAGTGATTTCTCTATCGGTTTGTGAATAATTAAAATCGCAGCTTTCCACCGCTTTCCACTTCTGGAACTTAGTAGCTCTACATGCTTCAACTTTCTACCTTGGGCAGTGCGGTGCTCTATACAAGTCTGACAAATTTCAAAATTTTCCGCTCAAAAATTTTGCGAGTTAATGACATTTTTGAATTATCGAAAATAAACGATTGCCAAATATAAAAGTACTATAATTTCGCAAAATATCTATCGTACAGGAGTCAAACTTTACCTCATATCTCATCTCTTGACGGTGGTAACTTCTGAGCCTTGACAGCTAGTGCCTTGATATTTTCAACAAATATAAACAGTGCAGTGCTCCACAAATCTGCCAAATTTCAAATTTTATGGACAATTTTTGATTAAAATAGACAAAAGTGCGATTTAGGCAGCTGTAACTGTCGAACGCGGATAGGTAGGACCTTCAAATATGAAGGAAATATGATCTCCAAGTACCTATAAGTGTGTAAGGTTTCAGAACGATCGATCAAAGAGTTTCCGAGTTGTTGAAAATAAACGTTTGCCAAAGGAAAGACTGACCACAGGCCTCACCGAGGAGCTTATTATGCAGTGATTTAGGTTTCTTTTGTGTGGCATTGGGAATGCTGTACATTTTGCTGAACATTTGCTAATGCTGTGCGACAGGTCAAAATGCTGTACTGTACAGCAAAATGCTGTACGTCTGGTCAGCTTAGTTAAGCAAAGTCATTAGCCTGCAAGTAAAGATCGAGACGACATCCGGTATGCGGCGGGATATACGACTCACAATTTATTTATTTTTATGTAGTTCTCGGCTCGGTCGTATGTAATAGCAGAATTTACGTTATGGCGGCCGTGAGGCGAAGTCATCAAAGGGATTTTAAACCGCGCGCGTCTTACTCATTCTCCCAGAGGCAGCCTGTCGGATTGGTCAGGAAAGTAACATAACCGTGAATTTGGAAAAGGACCCAAAGGGAAGCGAAACGTCGTAAGAACGACTAACAAGTGTCTATCCCAGGAAGGACATAAAACATTTCTGGTATCTATGATATTTGTGAGTTGAAATTGAGCTTTTCTCACGGAATTCGGAAAAAATTGCTCAAAAAATTGTTCAATATGGCTGACTGAAAAAGGATCCAACTAAGATAACTCACATTGCTAAAATTGGAATGATGTCTGAAAACCAAGGTTTCAATTTTGACCCCTGCTGATTACAAGGCGTTTTGGATTATGTTAACAAATTAGAATTAGCTGCTGTAGGCTTGAGCTTACTCAGTCAGCTGGTTAACCCTTCATACTGAATTTGTTACAGATATCAAAGAATTACCAACTAAACGGAATGGCAATATAGCTATCAACCTTAGGCTACGTGATCAACAGATATGGCCTTAATGTCGATCCCGACAAGGTGATAAGCGTCGTAAATATCCCCAGACCTTCGAACGTAAAGGGGATCCGTCATTTTTTGGGAATGGTATCCTGATACCGGAGATTTATCCCTGACTTTGCCACACTTGTGGCTCCCCTAACCTCTCTTTTGAAGAAAGGGAGAAAATTCGTATGGAATGATTCTTGTGAAAGGGCGTTTATTCAAGCGAAGGTAAAGTGATCGTCTGCACCAGTTCTAGCATGCCCAAACTATGATATGCTTTTTATTATACAAACAGACGCCTCGGATTACGGGTTAGGTGCGGTACTCACACAGGGGCAAGACATTGACGAAATACTCATATGCTATTTAAGCCGTTCTCTGTCAAAGGCGGAGCAAAAATATTCGACCACAGAAAAAGAGTGCTTGGCGGTTTTGTGGGCGATTGAGAAGCTAAGGCCATATGTGGAGGGTTCGAGATTCCGGGTCGTTACGGATCACCATTCGTTAATATGGCTAAATAACCTTAAAGATCCGTGCGGGCGCCTTGCACGATGGGCTGTACGGCTTCAACAATATGAATTTGAGGTGGTTCGCCGTAAAGGGAAGGAACACTTGGTGCCAGACGCCTTATCGCGATCTGTGCCGCGCATTGAAGTCGCTGAAGTGCCGACCTCTAGAGATGCGTGGTTTTCTAAAATTAAAAAGGCGATGGAGGGAAGTCCGGAAAAGTATCCAGACTGGCGCGTTGAGTCTGATACTTTATGGAAAAACGCACTTATAACGTACCCGGACTTATACGGGAGTAATTGGAGAAGAGTCATACCTAAGGACGAAAGGGGTACGATGCTACGAAAATGTCATGATGATCCAATAGCAGGCCAAAAGAACAACCGACAGAGTGGCTCAAGATTTTTTTTGGCCTAAAATGTCCGCGGATATCCAGAAATACGTAAGAAGGTACAAGGTGTGCCAGGCGATAAAGGTGGAACGAAAACCGCCGATTGGTCAAATGGTCTCAAGAGAAGGGGAGGCGAAAGCCCCTTGGGATATGTTTTGCGTCGATCTTATCGGACCCCTTCCTAGATCCAACAAAGGCAATACCCACATTCTGTCTGTCTTGGGCTATTTCTCAAGGTTCTGCCTGTTGTTTCCTTTGCGAGCGGCAACAGCGGTAAGTGTAACCCGGCTTTTAGAAGAAAACGTATTTTTGCTGTTCGGTGTTCCGAAATACGTCGTGTGCGATCGAAAAAGTTCCAAGATATGCTAAAAAATTATGGCACAACAACTAAGTTTACGGCCATGTACCACCCACAAGCCAATCCGGCAGAACGATTAAACCAAAACGCGAAACGCATGATACGTTCCTATATCGACGATAATCAGCGGCTTTGGGAAAACCACCTAGCCAAGAGATCTGTACGCCTCTCCTATAATTCTTTACTCAATGGTAAGATACATATACCGAAAAGGTATATGCAAAAATTCGTAAGTGATTTGGTTACATTTTTGGTGCTAAGGCTACGTAAGATCATTTTATAAAGACAACACAAACGGTTTGATTCGTATACAAGATCCAGCAATTCAGAGCGCCGACATACGAGATGATGAGCGGATCTGTGATCCGCTTTGAAGGGACAAACGAAACATGGTGAATTCTTTGTTTCTTCGATAGAAAAAAAGAAAATAACGAAACCGAGGCTAATTTCGGGCGCGGTTCAATTTTGGATACCTTTCATTTTTTTCGGACTAATTGTTCCTTGGGCGACCCTTTGACTTGTGTTCCGTTTTCGTCTGTTCCGCCATGTAACCTGCTATTGGGGCTTCTTTTTGGCTGTGGCTCCTTTGGTAGCTACATTACCTCATGGTCTGATTTCGACGGTCGTATACGTGTTTTGTGATTTAAATATGCAATATGAGAGGTTTGCTTAAGATTGGTCCATACAGTTTTCTTTAGAAGAATCTGCACATTAGGGCGATGCGTCTCTGTCAGTCCCATGACCCCATAGTCCAGTTTTATCCATTTTACATACGAATAAACTAATGAACAAAAAACATAGAAAAACTTGACTTTGAGAGTGAAACTTCTATGATAGCCCCATAGAGTCAATGTCTGAATTTCTCCGTTCTCATTTATATCTTGTATATTCGATAAAAACACATTTATGTGTGGTTTCTTGAAGATTGGTGCATAAATTAAAAAGTTTTTCTTTGCAGAAGACATTTTTGGGCTGGAGTCTCCTCCATCCAGTATTAAAAACGGTCAATTTGGAGGGCTGTAGCGGGAGAACAGGGACGATTTTGGCGACAAGTACTTCAGATCCATTCATTTAGAGTGAGACCTTTGGATTAAATCACTAGGCATTACGGCAACTGTAATTTCGGCTTCTTCTATCCAGTAGTGAAAACGCTCAATCTGGGGGCTTTAGCGGGAGAGCGGGGGTGATCCCGTGGAAAAGGACTTCATATTGGTTTATTGGGAATCAAGATCTTTCGTTATAATAAGGCTTTATGGAAAAGTATGGAAGGTAATAAACGTGTCCGATTTCTTTTCGTCGCCTCATGTTAAAGAATTTTTTTAATTGTGCATTTGTATAGTTAAGGTAGTAAGTATAATGCCCCCACTCTGCGCGGAGTTTGCCAAACTCAATGCAAAGGATCGGTACCTAGTGTAATGGACCAATTCAGACTCATAAGTGTCAATTTTTGAATTAGCTTGATTTTACAAATGTCTTTGATCCGATCTATTTCGAATCGTTAACATTTGTAAAAATCCCACTCAAATTCAAAAATCGACATTTGCGAGTGTGACATGGTCCTAAGCTGTTTTGGTGTGGGCTGCCACACTGAAAAATTAGCAAATCTGGCATTTTTCAATTGGCGGCCATTGGGGGAAAAAATGGAGATTGGTGAAGGTGGTCGTTGGTGACAATTGTCATCGTGGGGACAGTTGGTTTTTTTGGCGGGAAGTGCGAGTGGACGCGTGGTGCTAATGAGCAAGAAAAGGAAAAAAAATAAACCCAAAGGAAAGGAAACTTGGAGGAGAAATTGAAGCGAAACCCAGAGAAAAAAAAATTCAGAGAAGTCATTTTTGTGATGTTGTGTAGTGTTAGTTTTTGTTTGTTTTCTTGTTTGTTTTAGCAGTAACATAACCACCAAATAGAACTGCAAGTCCCAGTCAGACAGCCGTCACCCCATTCGCAAGACTATACGCGTAATGCATTCCCCATAATGTCTACGTAATAAAACCAGGTGATTCCCCGACTCCCATTCCGGGTTATAGATGGGTTGACGGAGGTATGTTCCTCCTCCCCATGGTAGTACGCATGGGTGGCGCTGCCGATGCTTTTAGCGACGCCGGAGCGCCCGCGGATGGGCTACATAAACTATATTTTTGAATTCATGGGCCGGGACCCGTTATTTTTACGGTCCGTCAGAGCCAAATAGCGAGTACTTGCTCTAGACCCTGATCTATTAAGCTGGTGGTGGCACGAGCAGGACGAGGAGGATTACCTCTGCTGTGTATGCACGCGGTTTTAGTGTATAGGTCACTATAGCAGTCTTCCCGTGGCGGACAAATCGCTTGGGGATGCGATTTATCGACCGAAGTGGGTGCCAGTTGACAGAACTTGGCCATCGTATGGCGGGTCGGCTGGGCATGCGCAACAAGAAGAGCCTGCATGCCCCTCGGCGTCGTAAGTTGTATGCCGTAGTACGGATGGCAACCCAACCCAGACAACAAGGGACGTCGGTGCACCCATAGTAGGAAGATAGGTGGCGGAACCACGTCATTTGTGCGCCAAGGGTAGACAATTATTGCAATCCCGCTGAACGACCTTTGTTTTTTTTTACATTTTTGTTGGCTTTAAAAATGTATAGTCCGAGAGAAACCCTCTATACTCGGTTCTCGCCGTCACCAGCTTTCGCATTAGCTTTCTCCCAATTTTATTCCCTTTTGTTGTATTCGCTTTTCCCTATAGGCATGCGGTATCTCTTTCTTTATGTAGAGGACTAGGGGCAACGGGCAGCACAAACCCAGCCCAATCCTACCGCTCTGAGTTACAGCAAGCGCATGCCGCTGCTGGCTCGTTGAGGAGCCTTTTCGTTGGCCTAACCTGCACGGTTAAAGAGGCATTGGCTCCGTCCCCTGGGACATCTTCGGATGTCCGACGTCTACCGTTACACTAGGACTATCCCAATCACACCGATGGCAGTGGACCGACTACCGAATAAAAAACAAAATGAAACTGTCCCATCGCCTCTGTCCGTCCCAGGCGTGCCTTGTCCAAAACTGTGATCTTTTGCTCGCCGTTTTGCAAACCCCGATCGGTATAGTTGCGGTCTAAGGTGCAGATTTTTTTGATTACTTTTAATGAACCATGCTAAATAACAAATGGATCATAAAGGGTTCCAATGCTTCTCGCCTCGCAAGGCTCTTTCCACTTCAATTTCAATGAGTAGCTGATGAAGCTTACCTACTCAGGGGACCTCGTTGGCAGTGATTTTTAAAATGGCATATTTCTATTTTCAGTTTTTTCTTCGGTTGACGGTACTTTCGTCGACAAGGAATAAGCTACGGGCAGGCGCGCCATAAGGAAAAAAAAGTTTGTGACGATCATTAGCGCGCGTCATTTTGCATGTTTGTGGACAGGTATTCCAAAACAACGAATTTGACGACGAAATTACCTACACCCAAACTGCAATACATTCTCTTCTGATACAAAGCTAATCTCCTACTACTATTGATGCATCTGTTGATCGTAAATCTAATCACTTACCGAATTACTTTGTCTTTGTTGTGCCGTTGAACTGTGTCGCGTTTTTCGAGATCCTTCGTTATCAATGTCCGAAGATGGTGCCGTTGAGTTCGATAATGCGACTGTCTTGTTGAAATCAATTGTAGCATATCCAGATGAAGCTTTCTTGGGGCTCTCGGGTGGAAGCAGGCTATTGCTGGACGTCGGTAGCATTGTTGTCGCTGCTTTATTGCTGGCATTGTTGCTAACACTAGATGCACTCGTCGCCGTCGTCGACATTGTCGCACTAGGAGCGATTACTTGCGGCGATGCACTGTTTGGCTGCAGTACTCCCATGACAGCATTTGAATTGACTACCGTCGAGTTTTGAACCGTACTAATACATGCCGCCGTCGAAGTTGTAGTTGAAGTTGTTGCACACGTGGCCAGCGACGAGGATGAAGGTGACTGATCTAAATCCAAAACAATGTAGTTGACCACTCGTGTCTGTTGCGGGGGTTGTAGCTGTTTAGTAGTAGTGGGCGTAGCAGGTTCCGATTTTTCGCCAGACGTCTGAATCGAATCGGATTTAGTGAATATGTCCGGTTTGGAGAAGCGCGGACGAGCACCAAGCATTTGACGAAACTCGGCCGGATCGAGATTTTCATAGCACCGAGTCGAGGGGTCGATCGATGTCGTCGAGACGAGTCGTTGAAAACCAAAATTACACTGAGTCGTGGTCACTACAACGGGCGTTCCCACCGCTAACTCATCCAGCTCACCCGGCGTGACGTTAACATACATATGGGCAGCATCGTTATCGCAAGGCGATGCAGGATCTTCCGAGGCAATGACAGTTTTTTGTCGAATTTGGGTATTTTGGCTGGTAGCAGCGAGTATTGGAGCTGGTTCTTGGGGCGGGATATCAAGCGAAAGTTTCTTATTCAACAGACTATTGTTGTTGCTCTCGGCCATACGTAGGGGAAATTCCTGGTATACATTAGAGTGAGGCTGGGCCGGTTGCTGTTGATTCAGGTGTGCCATCTCGAGAATATTAGTAAAGCTGCTTGCTGATCCTGGCGAATTGGGCTCCGGACTCAGCGGGCCGCTTCCGACTGAGCTCAACCGAATTCCCGATGAATATCTCGTGCTCAAGTTGCTACGAACTGGTGTCGGTTCCAAATAGTTGCCTTCGTTGGACAATGTGTCTGTGCTGCGGCTGGGATTGGACGAACGAATCGTTCCATTCGGACTTAGCGAATGCGTCCGATTGTTTGGCACGACATAGCTCACACTTCGATTTTGCATTTGATTGAGTGGACCCGAAGTACTGCGAATCTGCACACCTCCTCGCATAGCCCCGACACCGCCTACGTTCCCGTTCAACAGTGGATTCGCCGAGCTGAAGTCCAAACTACGATCATCCATACCGGCCGTTCCTTGAATGTAAGCTTGCAGCAAATGGAAGAGATTTTGTGCTTGCGGACATTTGAACGCGTAGATTCCTTCGCCTGTCTCACAACGCCGCCCGGCCTCAAAAGTGAACACATCTGCATCGAAGCCATAGCGTCGCAGATGTTGCAGGGGCCACTTGGTCAACTCCTTGCCCTTGCGATGTAGTGTTATCTCGCGATCTGTAATCTCCAAATGGCCCCGCCAGCGAGGCAGACCATCATTGTCAATGTTCACGACACGATACACGTTCGGATTGATATCGCTCAAATCCTTTTTGCTGTGGACGCAGCCCATTATGTATGTACGAAACACTCGACCGCCACCGTCGTCGTCCACTTGGCATTCGCAAAATCTCGCGACAGGAAGATTGGAAAATGGGTGAAGAATTTTATTCACTTGCCGGAAGAAGTATCGTTCGAGGAATCATTGTAGTGGCACGAATTTTACGAGATTCTCCAGCGAATGAACATTTTTGCTTTTTTTATCAATGACGCCGAATGTCTTTCTCGTTGGAAATTTGTTACACGCCTTTTCGCGGACACAAATCAAAGTCGTCGCAATCGACGTGAACGCGACGAATTATGTTATTACAAAATGGTGAAAAATATTGTGCGTATTTTCTGAGTGTTTTAGGCCTTTAACTTGCTTTGACTTAAACTAAATATGTACATAAAAAATGTTTTTTTCTCGGTGAACTTATATTTTTCTTTCGTTCTGCTATTGTGCTGTCAAGTTGACAAGTGGTTGGGATTTGATTTTTAAATACTGGGAAAAGGTTTCATATGACGGGTACGTTCATATGGTAAGGACTTTCAAGTGTCCAACGAGCAAATATCATTGGATTTTTGTTTGTCCTACAAACTACTGCATAGCTAAACATTTCAGGACCTCTGGTTGTATTTAAATTTTTTCCGGCTCAGGAATTTCATCTGGTCGCATATCCCGACACCCGACACGTTCTGATTCCTTCCGAAGCGCTTTGATTTCAAATTTCAATCTGGTACTGCCTTTTGTATAGAGACAAATAATTCCATTCTTTCCTCTTCTGCAATCTACAAGCAGTTTGTTTTGACATTTGACAACACGGAAGTTTTCATATTTCTTTAGTTATTTAATTTTTCTTCTTTCTCCAGAAATAAAGTTTGCGGTGGCCACTAATTCCCATTTACAATTCACAAAGACACAAGACGCTGATTCGCAGCGCTCACCTAAATAGAATGAAACAATGGATTCTATGAAAATCCACAATAACAATCTCGAGACGACGAGTGAGCACAGTGAAAGTGAGCAGCCAGTAGTTGAAAATTGTGAAACGGAAAAGTTATTAGCGCATAAAACCAATGCTGATGGTAAAAATGAAACAACAATGAGTTCGGACGAGACGAATGATAGTTACGATAAAATTGAATTTTTGGAGAGGTCACCATCGCCGTCCGCTTCGAATCCGGGACGTCGTTCCGATGAGCCTGTCGAATTAAGTTTTGAGAAACGTAAGTACACGTAGAGAAGTTGGGAGGTGTATGTAGTCATCATTTTAGGACTGTGGGACTGTGACGGTCATTGCATTTGTCATGCTCTGTGCTTCGATTTTTCTTTCTGAACAAATTTATAATAATTGGCGGATGGATTGATGCAAACAGCTGACCAGTCATGTTCCAAATGTTACCTCCAAACGCACTTGTCATTTAGAGGGTCGGATCAAAGTCCCATTTGATTTCAATTTGCATGCGTTTGGCTTTTTTTAGACGGGCGGGTTATCAGCTAGTGGTGGAGCCTGACCGCAATTATAAACGTTTCAATGTTGGTTGTTTACATGCTTATCGTTTAATCTAGGAATTATATTTTCGATGCAATTAAACTCTGTGGATTAGATAAACTTATTTCATCATATTTCAATAGTACACGCATAGAAATATTCAGTTTGGCTGATACGAGTTCCACTCCAATGATATGTTTGTTTAGGATTTAGATTAATATTTCTAACACTAAGCATACATCCTACGTGTCCACAATCTCCTACTCTCATGCAGCTTCAGTCTGTGAAAAAATGCGCAGTAGGAACAACATCCTAAAAGCTCTAGCTGGCAGCACCTGGGGCAAAGATAAAGAAACCATGCTAGCTACTTATAAAGCGGTGGATCGAGCGGCCGCTGATTATGCAGCCCCATTTTGGACACATAACACACACACAATCTGGTCCAAAGCTCAGGTCTGCCAAAATGCCGCTCTACGCATCGCGACAGGTTGCCTTCTGAGGGTTGCTACCGTGAGGATCATCCCAATAATCATCTCATGGACCGAATTCCTCCACCACGACATGTCAGGCGTGGTCTACGAGACCTTGAGAGAGAGGTTCAGGGATACAAACGGGACCCTTACGATGAAGTTACATACCGAGCCGCCATTGCAACGATCCACACTGAAGAAGTGAATCGGTCTATCGCGAGTTTAGGTGCGAATAGAGTCCTCTCAGAGCGCCCACCACCAATTTCGCCTGAGGAGATTAGGCTCCCGAGAGCCACTAGAGTCACACTAGCTCAACTTCGGTCGGGCTTTTGTTCACGCCTTAATTCGTACCTTTCTCGCATAAACCCGGACATCCAAAACATCTGTCCAAACTGCAATGGTACTCCTCATGATGTGGGTCACTTGTTTCAATGCCCCGCTGCGCCCACTGATCTTACCCCTAATCGCTGTGGGAAAACCCAATCGCAGCAGCTATGTTTTTGTCCTTAGACCTCACGGACACAAACATTGACGAACCATAAATCGTACCCACATAGATGCACAGAGGTTTCACACCTTTCTGCACCGCTACAAGAAGAAGTGAATCGGTCCATTGCGGGCTTAGGTGCGAATAGAGTCCTCTCAGAGCGCCCACCACCAATTTCGCCTGAGGAGATTAGGCTCCCGAAAGCCACCAGAGTAACACTAGTTCAACTTCGGTCGGGCTTTTGTTCACGCCTTGATTCGTACCTTTCTCGCATAAACCCGGACATCCCAAATTGCGATGGTACTCCTCATGATGTGGGTTGGTTCCTATCGGGGCCGGATCTTCGCCCCGGAACCACTCATGCATTTTATGCATGACCAAGAACCGCACACCCCCTTCGACACATACAGGTTGCATTATATCGTTTTTATTAGATTAGATTGTAGAGGGGCGTGAACCCGAAGGGTTTCGCAGCACTGAAGCCAATGGGCCTATTGTGCTATCGCCCTAGTCGCAGATGAGCAGGACTACGCCTGACGATCAAGGTTGATCGTGCTGAGAAACGAGTTGAGGTCGTTTATAGATGTCGAAGCTATGTCGTCCGTATATGGAAAGGCCACTCCGAGGTGTGACCAGCGACGCTGGGCCAGTGCATCGCACTCGCATAAGACGTGGAAGGAGGTTTCGTCATCTTCTTCACAGAATCGACAGCTCGCATCTTGCACAATTCTTATTGTACGTAAATGTGATCTCAGGCAGGAGTGACCTGTGAGAATGCCACAGATGATGCGTACTCTAGCTCTGCTTAACTGCAGCAGCCGTTCTTCTGTGGGAAAACCCTGCTATAAACATTTTCGATTGTCTGAGCCCTGGTAGTTTATCCCAGTGCTCAATTGCCTTGAGTCGTTCCTGGTCTCTGAAAGCTCTCTTTACTAAACATGAAGAGATGTTGCAAAAGGGTTCAGGTCCGCAGAAAGGGGATGATGCAGCTGTGCGTGCTAGCTCATCAGCCTGTTCGTTCCCTGCGATGCCCATATGACCTGAAACCCAGAAGAGTGTTAGTCTGTTGTTTTCGCCTAGTTTATTCAGCGCCCTCAGGCAGCATTGAACAAGTCTTGACGTGACGGTGTACTTAGTAAGGGATTTAATAGCCGCTTGGCTGTCTGAGAAGATGGCTATACGTTTATTTACGTAGTTCTCTCGTAGGCATAGATCAGTGCATGTTTCTATTGCGTGTATTTCTGCCTGAAAAACAGTGGTGTGGAGGCCCATAGGTATAGATATCCTGTGTGCTGGGCCAACCACACCCGCTCCTGAGCCTTCAGTTGTCTTGGAGCCGTTAGTAACCCATTTGATGGTTTGTGGATGCAGCCTAGCGAAGTAAGTGTGCCACTCCTCCCTGCTCCATGTTACAGCTCGGAAGCAGCGTCCGAATGAAAGCTCTTTTGCAAGGTGGTCGGAGGGTATGTTCGCTATAGTATTGTTTTTGAGGCATCTGAGCTGCCCCTTAGTGAGCTCCAGACTGGCATCATTAGCAATGAGTCGTATCATTGCTAGTTTTGCCTGGGTCTCGAGGTGGATTTCAATCGGGTGTAGATCTAGTAGAACTTCTAGAGCACTGCTAGGGCAAGATCGGAGAGCACCGGTGGTAATCAGACATGCTAGTCTCTGTAACCTTACCTAGAACGGACTTACCCTCCGTAGTTAGGGCTCTTTTCCACCAGACCACAGCACCATAGCTTAGAGTTGGTCGAACTATTGCTTTGTATATCCAGATCACGTATTCAATTAAATAGTAATAATTATCCAAAATGGTTTTCAGCCGATTTGATTAAACTTACACAAGAAAAGAAAAGTGCTCATTAAAATTTTAAGCAAACTGGCAATTTATCCGACTATAACATATTTTCCGTATTGAGATCACAGTGTAAATCGTTGTCTAGAATAGATTTACAGCGCTATTTGCTAAAGCTAGAGTCTGAGTTACCTATAAACCTTAAATATTTTTGGAGGCATATAAATTCCAGAAAAGCCGACGGTGGATTACCCGACACAATGTATTTAGATAATAAAATATCCTCAAATCTTGATGAAATTTGTAATCTCTTTGCCGAGAACTTTTCTAAAGTCTATACTAATGAAGAATGTCATTTCGAGCCGCCGTTATTAAACAATTCATTTTCTTTATCGAAATTTTCGATTGATTCCAATAAACTGTTAGAAAAACTATGTGCCCTAGATATTTCCAAAAGTCCAGGTCCAGATGGGATTCCGACTTTGTTTTTAAAAACATGTGCTGATAGTTTAGTAGAACCACTTCTGTTTTTATTTAATAAGTCCTTATCAGAAGGGCAATTTCCCAAACAATGGAAAACAAGTTATGTCATTCCTATCTTTAAATCCAGAGATAGAAGTGACATAAAGAATTACAGACCGATATGTATCTTATCTGCAATACCGAAAATCTTTGAGAGTCTTGTCACCGATTTTTTGACGCAATTAGTTCGACCATTAATTATACCGAACCAACATGGTTTTTGTGCGGGCAGATCCACTGCTACAAACCTCATTTCTTATGGAAGTCTTTTGAAAATTCCTATGAAGTCCATTCTATTTATACAGACTTTGTCAAAGCCTTTGATAGAATCAACTTCAATCTACTGGCTAAAAAACTAGAACGATAGTTATTTTGAATTGGATAAGTGATTATATTAAAAATCGTACATTGATTGTTAATTTACAAAACCATAATTCTATCAATATTTTCCCAACATCGGGTGTCCCACAAGGCTCACATATCGGTCCGCTTTTATTCCTTATATTCATTAATGATATCAACCTTGTGTTTAAAAATGTAGAATTCTTGCTCTTCGCAGATGACTGCAAAATATTTAAGTCAGTAACATGCTATGAAGATGTTATCGATCTTCAGTGTAATCTAAATGAGTTTTATAATTATTGTAATGTTAATAAGCTTGAACTGAATATTGGTAAATGTCAATACATAATTTTTAACCGAACTAGATCGTCGCATCCATACACTTATAATATCAATAACACTGCTCTGAATAGTGTTATTTTAGTTAAAGATCTTGGAGTAACTCTGGATTCTTCATTAAAATTTAATTACCATATCAATGATATTACAGAAAAATCTAGGCGTACCTTGGGATTTTTAATCAGGAATTCTTACGAGTTCAGAAATATTAACTCATTAAAAACTCTTTATAATTCGCTCGTTCGATGTAAGCTAGAGTACGTCACTGTATTATGGAATCCTTTTTATAAAACCTACTCCCACAAAATCGAGAAAGTTCAACACATATTCCTTCGATATATTGCATCTAAATTGCGTATGGATTCAAATAATGTAGATTATTCTACCATTGAATCTATATTAAAAATTAATACACTTGAATCTCGGCGTAAATACTTTGATGCTATATTTATGTTTAATATTGTAAATAACGTACTCGATGCACCTGAAATTTTACAAAAGATAGAATTAAAAATTCCTTCTCGGCAAACAAGAAACCATGAACTTTTCCACCTTAATATTCCGCGAACTAATTATATGATGAACTCCCCGCTAGAACGAATTAAAGCTGCTGGAAATTTAGTAGCAAACCATCTCGACATCTTTAATACAAACAGTGATCATATCAAAAAATTTATATTTAATTTATTTCATTGAATTGATAAAATTGATTACCTTAATATAATTTATTTCACTAATATGCATTGAAAACATGGAGCGAAACTGTTTTTTAAATTGAATTATTTAGATTTATCATAGTTATAGTTTTTTTTTAACTTTTGTAGACTATCACTGAATTTATTTTTGTAATACCCTGTAAAAAGGACTTATGTCCGTATATAAATAAATAAATAAATAAATAAATAATGTATGGTTTCAAACCCCAGGCTTTCCCTACGTATTTTTTGCATATCCAAAGGGCTCTGGTGGCCTTTTCCGCCACCGCCTCGACATGCTTATTCCAGTAGAGTTTGCTGTTAAGGATAACTCCAAGATATTTGACTTGACTCCCAATTGGTAGAGAGGTGTTGTACATAATCGGGCTTCTGAGCTCAGCCAGATTTCTGTTTCTGGAGAAGGGTATGATGATCGCTTTCCATCACACCATTCTTGTACTATATTTAGTGCTGGTTCGAGTAAATCTGGAAGAATTTCCTCAAACAAACCCTTAACCACTATGACCACATCGTCGGCGTATCCCTGTACTGAGAAGCCATTGGATGAGAGCTTGCACAAAAGATCGTCGGCAACCAGGCACCACAGGAGTGGCGAGAGTACGCCCCCTTGTGGGCATCCTCTTGTGACCTTAGCAAAGAGAAGTTGTTCGTTTATTTGGTAGACGACTTTTCTTGAGAAGAGCATACTGCTTATCCATCCAATAGTCGTATTTTCTACCATTCTGTATCTTAGCGCTCTTTGAATTGCATCGAAGGTAGTATTATCAAATGCCCCTTCGATGAGGAAAGCAGCGAGCACGGTGTTTTTAGCCTCAAAGGCTTTTTCAATTTCTCCTGCAAGGCTATGTAGCGCCGATTCTGTTGATTTACCTGGTTGGTAAGCAAACTGTCTCTTGTGAAGCGGGTTTCTGATCAGTGTGGTATTTCTGATGTGCTCATCAATGATTTTTTCCATTGATTTGAGCATGAATGAGAGAGACTGATTGGTCTGTATGCTTTGGGATCCTCTTTAGGTCGGTTTCCCAGTTTAGGAATAAATACAACTCGAGCAAGTCTCCATGGTTGCGGAATGTAGCCTTGCGCAAAGCTGCTTCTGAAGATACTTACGAGGTATGGAGTTAGGGGCTCCAGACCCTTCTGTAGTAAAGCTGGAAAAATCCCGTCAGTACTGGCGGATTTAAATGGCTCAAATGAGCATATTGCCCATCTTATTTTATCGTTTTTATGCTATCGGAGCAACCCATGCCGGCCCAGTTGCTCCAAAACCTACTTATACGCGTCGGCATCGAAATAAATCCTGGTCCATTGATGTGCTGCGTCTGTGGTAAGAGGATTTACTCTAACGTGTTGTCCATAAAATGCTCCTACGGCAGCCGGTTCTTCGATGTAAATCGTCCCGGGGCTACCCGTTGCTAAAACGGCCAAGAGCTGCCAAGATCCCCTTCGATTCAAGAGAAAAAAAAATCTCTTGAATCGCTACAACAACAACAACAACTCTAACGTACAATCCTCAGTGCAGTTCTCATGCTGTATGGAATGGTGCCACTTCAAAAATTGTTCAGGATTCAACAATGCGGACTAACGGTCAACAACAACGATCAGCACCTTTATAGCACCAAATTGCAGAATCTGTGGCCTGCAGTATTCATCGACCTCCCAACAACTCACAAATCAGGGCCAACAACCGTCACCTGTCACCCCCACAGTCTCTGCACAGCACCACGACACACTCTCACACCAGCACCACCACAGCCAGTTGCAAACTACTCCACCACAAAGATCGTTCAATTAAATTGTAATGGTCTACAAAATGAAATTGTTGAGATGACTGGCTTCATGGACAGTCATCACATCCTAGTTGCTGCAGTTCAAGAAATCAAACTAAATGTCGATTCATCGCTCAATTCCTACGGAAATGTTGATATAGATACTCTCAATATCTATATACCACCAGCATCAAGTTGTCCCACTGGTTTCCAGGCCAACATTTCCCCCATACTCACCGGGCGATATCGCCTATTACTAGACGACTTCAATGCTCATCATGATTTATGGCACTCAAACCTCAACAACGACACCAGAGGTAACCACATCGCAAACCAACTGGATGAATCCGATTTCTGTCCGTTGAACGACGACTCACCAACCCGCATTACCGGATCATGCAGAAGCTCGCCTGACATACCCATTGCCAGCCCAGGGCTCATAAACAGCATCACATGGGAACCTTTCATCAATTTCTCTTCGGACCATTTGCCAATTGTCCTCAGGATTGATAAACCGTCCCAGTTTAGGTACACAGTGAAGAAAACATACACGAATTTCAGCAAAGCCGATTTGAAAGCCATTTCAAACCTACACAAACGAATCGTTTTCTGCCCTTCCAACCCCACTGACGTACGTACTGCTGAAAAAAAACCTGAGACAGATTATCTTGAATGCAGCCAAAAAATACATTCCAGCGGGCTGCTGCAGAATTGGCAAGAACGAGAGATGAACTCCGAACAGCAGACCCTAATGATCCTCACATCGGCGATCTTAACAACGTTATAACTCAGCAAGTCAATGAGCATAGGAGACAGCTATGGAATTCACATTTAAAAACCTGCTACTTAAAATCCGGCGTAAGCAACGACACGATTTCAGTATCTGCGGCGCCATATTTTGATGATGCCATTTCATTAAAATTGTCCTGAAACTTCCGAATCTGCAATCTTTTTTCGCGAAATCGTAACGGTTCTCCAGATATTTAATGTCAAAGTTTCACTTTTATATGAGGTAGTTCAGTTTTAAATGAGAAATTGGGGGTATTTTTACTACATATTGATATGAATCGATAGCATTGCACCGCAAATAACATTTTAAATTTCATTTGCCTCCCTGTCTAGCAAATTTAACAATTCTTGCTGGCAAATATAATTCGGCTTTTCATATTATTAAGATCTTTGCCAAATTGGCAATTGGTAGTGGGACTAATTAAAATTAAAACGTCAATTTTATGGCATCTAACACTTTCCCCAATGTGTAAAGCCGAAATATCCCCTTTTCTTATCATATTATTTAACTGGCTTCATATAAAAGTCAAACTCTGACATTGAATATCTGGAGAACCGTTACGATTTCGCGAAAAAGGATTGCAGATTCGGTCGTTTCAGACCAATATTAATGAAATGGCATCATCTAAATTTGGCGCCGCAGATACTGAAATCTCCCCCAAGCAACCTTTGGAGAACGGTGCGGGCTCTATCAAATCCTACAAAACCCAAAGGAAAGGTAGCCATAAAGTTCGTTGATAACACATACAATGCGCCCACAACTACAACCAACAATTCGTCGAATATCCCGAAAGAGATAAGCTCAAGCGCATAATTACCAGAGCTATCCGCAACAGCACCACTGACCAAATCCTCCAGGTTACCTCAAACGAAGTAAAGCTTGCAATAAAAAAATGCGAAAAATTCCAAAGCGTACGGACCAGACGGTATTGCCATGATTATGCTTAAACACATTGACTCTCCGGCCATTGATGATATCACTGCTACGATGAATCTGTTGCTGAAAACTTTCATCATACCTGAGCTACGGAAAAAAGGCCGTATCACCTGCGGTAAGGGGGTGAAACCGCCTTTTTTCCGTAACTCAGGTAAAGATCATACACTAGCAGAATCATACCGTCCAATAACGTACTGTCCCCCGTGGCCAAAATACTCGAGGCACTAGTGTTGCCAAAACTCCTAGAGCACGTTCAGCTTGCCAATCATCAACACGGTTTCCGGAAAATGCATAGCACCACAACCGCTCTAGACAAGATTACCTCCAACATATTCAATGGACTCAATCAGCCGAAACCCTGCAAGCGCACTATCCTCGTAGCTCTCGATTTGTCAAAAGCGTTTGACACTGTTAACTACACAGTTCTTCTGACAGATCTACTCAACACTACTCCTCTATGTATTCATAAATGGATCGCAAATTACCTTGCCAGTCGTCAATCCTGCACCGAGTTTAGGAACGGGAAGTCCAAACTCAGGAAAATTAAAAAAGGCGTTCACAGGGCGGAGTTCTATCTCCCACCCTTTTCAATCTTTACATGTCAGGATTGCCCACACCACCCACGGGACTCAAAATCATTTCTTATGCCGACGACTGTACCATCATGGCGACTGGCAACGACATTCCCGAAATGTGCGACCGCATCAATAAATACCTGCTGGCACTCTAAGACTTCTTTGTGAGTAAAAGCTTGAAGCTCTCGGCGCCCAAGTCCTCCGCCACACTATTCACCAGCTTCAACCAAGAGTGCAATATGCAACTTCCTATATTCGTCGACACCAACGTTATCCCTACGATTCGGACTCCCAAGATCCTAGGTGTCACGATAGACAACTCCGGCAAATTAACACCCGCCGTGGACAAATGGTCTCTGCAACCCAAATTGGGGCCACATACAAACCTGCTAAAACACGGCACTTCGCACCATCACCGGATGTGTTAAGATGTCCTCAGTGGATCATCTGCACCAGGAGACAAAGATGATGATTTTGAGAAGCCATAATTAACTTCTTACTCAGCAATATCTAGTCGGATGTTATCGAACTAATCACCCGAACAATGAACTTATGGACAAAACACCTCCGCCACGACGAATCAGACGCTCTATCAGGGACAAAGAGCGCGAAGTCCAGCGATACAAAACGGCTCCCTTCGATAACTCTGACTACAAGGCGGCGATTGCAGACATACAAACACAAGACGTTCTTAAAGCTACTCAAAGTCTCGCAAATAATCGTGTACTTGGCACCAAACCTCCAGCCATATCTCCTGATGAAGAGCAACTACCGAGAGCTACCCGTACCACCTTAGCTCAGCTCCGATCCGGTTGGTGCCCGCGACTAAACTCTTATTTATCGCGTATAAATAACGAAGTTGCAAACACCTACCCAGCCTGCGGAACCAGTCCACACGATGTAGACCACATTTTCGAATGTCCAGCTGCTCCCATGCAACTTACACCACTTGCGTTGTAATCACAACCTATAGAAGCAGCTTTCTTCCTCAACCTCGAAGATAGAATGCCCGCCATCTTCGAATAACTATTATGCAACATATACTAAACGTTTCCTGTCTGTGCCGCTAATACAACAACATGATGTGGTTCATTTGTTTCAATGCCCCGCTGCGCCCACTGATCTTACCCCTATATCGCTGTGGAAAAACCCTATCGCAGCAGCTATGTTTTTGTCCTTAGACCTCACGGACACAAACATTGACGAACCTCGTACCCACATAGATGCACAGAGGTTTCACACCTTTCTGCACCGCTAAAAAAAAAAACACTAAGCAATGATGGTCTTTAAAATATGAAGCTCACATTATAATGGATTTTGAGCAAACATTTAGATACGGTGTGCTACACAAGTGCGTACAGTCTTCTTTTTTGGTGGCTCTTATGGGCATTATCTCCTTGTGTACAGAATTAGTGTAGGGTGTGGAAACTCGCAATAGGACTCAATATTGAAGTGTGTGGATCCTACGTTGTCCAGGTTCTGCTTTTGAACGTTGTCCAAAGTAAAACCATCTAAAAAGAACTGACAACGTTCTACCGTTTTAATCAGGATAATTGCTTCCCCTAAAAATTCCTTCTACAAACTCTGAAACACATAATTGATTTCTGTAAGCCCAGTCTGTTTAAACATCTACATGTTCGGACTTTCTACACCTACGGAAGGTATAGAATTGATTTTTCTGATCATTGCACCATACCCATCACGAGACCTTTGAAGGACGGGCCTCATATTCATAATCAGGGGAGAAAGTCCATCCTCCATACTGTCAATCATCCAATCACGGTTGCCAACAACAATTACCATCCACTCTGGCTAACACTATTCGGCGAGTTCCTCCACGACCAAATCCTCCGGCAATTGACTCCAATTTCAGTATTACCAAAATCGTACAACTAAATTGTAATGGACACGAAAATAAAGTTGCCGCGCTTACTCATTTTATGGATAGACATAGCATCCAGAGATTACAGCAGTACAGGAAACAAATCTAGGCCACAACTAATCGCTAAGCTCCCACGGACACTATACATCCTAAGAGGCGACAGAGAAGCCTTAACCAGTCAAGAACAGATAAGTGCAATCGTTTCCGGCAACTATATAAAAATTGCACGTATTCGCTGTTGGGCAGATTGTGCAAAAATACCATTTATGGTATGAAGTATATGAGGTGGTGTTGTACGACACATCTCATCTCCTCAAAACAATGGAGGGTTTAGTTGAGCTACACATCATAGGGTTGATAGTAAGGAACAAACCTTTACATCACACTCGATTTGCCTAGGTAAAGAGCAAGTCGATGGTGACAGCGATTCACAAGCTCGTCAACACTATTGAGAAATCCTTAGAGGACAAGGAGGCCTTCTTAGAATGCCTTTCACAACACTGGCTACCATGTCATTGCCAGAGTCCTCGCTATCAGGGGGTACCCTTGTCTTGTCCTGTATTAGGTGGATACTAAAAGGCAGGGAGATTCACTCTTCGCTAGGGAGTCACACTCTCAACAGCAACGCCATCAAGGGTTGCCATCAAGGCCGTGTAGTAAAGGTGAGATTACTGTGGTCCCTGGTGGCAGATGAATTACTCTCGCTGCTTGAAGCCTGGGGTTTCTCCGCCATAGGTTACGCTCATTATATCACTATTGTGGTCAGAGGAAAATTCGAGTCCGCTATTACTGATTTAATGAACTCGGCCCTAACGGTAGTCAACAGATGGTGCATTCTAACAGGGCTTAATTAGGGACGAAAACGACGACGAACTATAAATCGAATCCATATAGATACACAGCGGTTCACACCTTTCTGTACCGCTAAAAGAAGAAGAACAGGGCTTAATATCAACCCACACAAAACACTTCTATTGCCATTTACGTCGGCTCTACACTCGACGGTAAATTAAGTTGGAATAACCACTTAGAAAATGTGCTAAGTAAGGCCACGCGTATCATGTGGACTTGCTCTGTTGCAAGACTTGGTGTCTTTCGCCCAGAATGAATGATGAATACGTTAGTACGGCCTGTAATTACGTATGGCTCGCTAGGGTGATGGCCCAAAACACTACAATGCAACAACATCAAGAGCTGTAATAAACTCAAAAGACTTACATGTCTCGGTATGACTGGTGCTTTTAGTACCACCTCCACCCTAGCCATGGAAGCTATACGGAGTATTACGCCATTGCACATTTTCATACAGGAAATTGTGCTCTAAGAATCCATTTATCGTATGATACTCGAATCAGTGATCGGGGACATATGCGCCTCCTGCAACAAGTTCCTCGCCTACAAATCTGCTTGGTATCAGATTATAAGATCACGAAACTGCGCTTCGGCAGAAACTTCGCCGTTAACATCCCGGAATGAAGTCGAATGGGCTAATGGCAACCTGTGCATTGATGCTACAAGCATCATCGTTGTACCTAATACCAGGATCTCAGTTGCAATGGGTATATGGCCCAGCGTCTTCCAAGCCGAGATTCATGCCATTGGAATCTGTGCCAGAGAGATCCTTGGCCCTATCAAGGCGCTATCTTCGCACAAGTTTGCATCGAAATTGGTCAGTGAGTGCTTTGACCTCCTTCAGGCCCTCTCCTTCTGAACTCTGTTTTAATCTATTGGATACCGGGTCGCAGATGTTGAGGGAAATGAATATGCAGACGAACTAGCAAGAGTGGGTTCATCCTCTCTACTCATCGCTCCTGAGCCCTTCTGTGGAATAAACTGGAGAGTTGCCGGAGGCTTGAATGATAAATTGATCATCGTACCTCAGGTTGAGCTACTGGATGGTCTTATACCATTGGTCTTTCCAAAGAGCTAGTATGCCCCTTCAGCTACTACAATATTAAGTGCCTGCGTAGAACAGATTTAAGACTACTTGTAGGCTTTCTTACGGGGCATTTGGGCTTCGCTACAATGTTCCTAAATTTAGTCTATCAAGGGAGACCGTGTGTCACCTTTGCCTGGAGGAAGACAAATCATCCATTCATCTGTTGTGTGAATGCCCGGCGATTGCCAGGCCCAGAATATGGGATTGTCATAGCTAATTGATTGACTGACAATCTGCAAACTTGTATGGAAAATGACTGTGACTGCGACTGATGACTGAAAGGTGTGGATCGACCTCTATATGGGAAAATTTTCAGTGTAAAATTGGGTGTTGTTTTTTTTACTTGCATTTACAGCAGTCTGTATATCGCATTTTTTCACTATTTTAGCGCAGTTTGAAATGTATTCTTACGTGCAAAACGAATGAACGACATAAACATCGTAACTTTCACCTATCCCTTGCAGTTTACGTGTGCGTATGTTCTGTCTTTTATGCATATTCGTTGCACTCAAGCGAAATATTAACTAATGCGTTTGGCACTTATAATGACAATTTTGTATGAAAATCATATAGAAAAGCATTGGTTTTCAAAAAATTGCAGAAATTCCTTCTTCTGGGCTTTATGGGCTATGGTATTCGAATCTAGATAACGATGCCATAGGTAGCATCATCGCTAATTAACTGGACGCATCCGATTTCTGTCTCCTTAATGGCAACAAACCAACACGCATCATTGGGTCATGCTCGAGTTTGCATCACCGGACATGGACTCATCAATGTCATTACTTGGGAACCTATCTGATCACATATCGATTATCTTGACATTGGACATAACGTTTAAATTTTCATATTCTGAAAAGAAACCATAGGAACATTACGCTATCAACTCTCACAAGAAGAATTTTCTTGTTCTTCTTATCGAGACTAGCGACACTTATCTGACCATCCGCCATATAGCGGAAAATATCGGAAACTTTTAACTTCACTTTCCCAAAGTAAAAATGGATAACCCATTACGTATTCTGAAAAATACTATAGAAAGATTCCAAAAACTTCATCCCAGCAGGCCGCATACCAAGTCTTAAACCGAACTCCCCAACATCGGCGGCAAACTTGGGCGATCTCACCTTGAAAACATCAACCCCAGCACAATGTGTGCGAGCTCTGGAAGACTATAAGAGGCCTTTCTGACCCCGTAAAACGGCACTACCATGGTGAACGACGACGATATTCACACAATCGTTGTGAATCAGTCAATAGGGAGACAGCACTCTATTAAGCACAGCTCACACGAGTAGACTAAAATCTTCGCAAGGGAAAAATCTGTCGACTATTTGGTCGAATTGACTCTCCCAGTCTTTTTCTGGCAGATTTTATATTCTCCCCGTCTGAGAAAAGTCTTAGGATGACAGTAGACGCCTTGACATTTTTTTTCGGTCAACTTCGCAGTGCTCTTAATTTACTTACCTTATTGTTTATGTATTGTTTATATAATTTGGTTATATTCCCTATTGTAATTCCACTAATCACAAAGATATATTTTGACATTTCCTACATTAAACCTATCATCAATAACTTTTGTATTCGAATCCTCAGATCAAGAAAATCAAGAAGAACGGAAAAAACGCAAACAAATCGAAGAAGCCCTCTCAAATCGAGAAACGACTCTCCAACAATGGCGTGAATTCGCCCTTTCCGAATATGGTCTAATCAATGACGATCTACGACGTCGTGTTTGGCCACTACTGGCTGGCGTCGACCCGGACAATGTTGTACCAGCACCAAAACTAGACGAGCTTAACTCTCATCCTGAATACAATCAGGTCATATTAGATGTCAATCGCTCTCTGAAACGTTTCCCACCCGGCATTCCATACGAGCAACGAATCGCCCTGCAAGATCAACTAACTGTTTTAATTTTACGAGTGATCATCAAATATCCACATCTTCGATACTATCAGGGCTATCACGATGTGGCCGTAACATTCTTACTAGTCGTCGGCGAAGAGGTGGCATTTCATGTAATGGAGCTTTTATCAACAAATCATTTGGCCGAATGTATGCAATTGACTATGGAGCCGGTGCAGAAACGGCTCATGTACTTGTATCCCATCATACGGCATGAAAGTCCGGAGTTGTGTGCGTTCTTGGAGAAATCGACGGTTGGTACGCTTTTTGCATTGCCATGGTATCTGACATGGTTCGGACACAGTTTGAATTCATATCGAGCTGTTGTGCGATTGTATGATTATTTTCTTGCATCACCATTCCTTTTGCCGTTGTATACAACAGCCGCAATTGTTCTGTATAGGATTGATGACATTTTTAAGGAGGATTGCGACATGGCGAGTATTCACTGCTTATTATCGCAGGTATGTGAATTTTTAGCTGTTTCCAGAATCAAACCATAAAACTCACATATATTACAGCTTCCTGATGATCTACCCTTTGAGTATCTTCTGACTAATGCCAGCGATTTATATCGAAAATATCCACCATCCAAAATCGAAAAAGAAGTTGATGAAATGATTCTGCGAGAGTAAGTTCTAACAGAAAATCTTATTTTCATTCGCCACTTTAATATTAACGTCTTCCTTTCTATTGCAGAAAACAACAACGTACAATGGCTGAAGAGCAAGCGGCTTTACGACGTAAAGCCATGCTCAGTCGGCGCAATCCGAATCCGTCGTTTGTACATAAATATTTACCTCAAGTGATGGTTACGAAACGAAACGTTATTGTAACAACTGCATTCTCGATACTAGTTGGTATCTGTGCATACTACTATAGGACACACTTATTATCCGTTGGTATCAGATGAGATTACTTTTACTTTCCGCTCGAAGTATTCCAGAGAAATCCGAAACGTTTGTGGGCTATAGGAATTATGATTTGTTAAATAAGTACCGATTTAGTGCAGAGCTGAAAATTATATAATAATAATATTCACTGCATTTTGTTTATGAATTTATTTTTAGTTTGAGTATACGTTATTGATAGAGTATGCAGTAAATTTTTATTTGTTTTTCTTTATTCCCGTAAAAAAATGAATGCCAAAAAATGCCCCATTGATTTGGCCCTGGATACAATGTAGTCTAAATTAGCGAGCGGAAAGTAAATTAAATTAGCATTTTGCAAAGAATTTGTGTGTGTAACGAACGAAACTGATAATGGCAAATTAAACGTTTGTTTAAATCACGAAATACTACAATTAACTAAAATATAAAAAAAGTATATATTCGGCGTATGGAGATTATTGGTTAAAATGAATTTTAGCAAAAGTTGATGTTGTCTTAAATATATGTTTTAAAATATATACACGCATAAATTATATAGTAACACTTTGTTGTTTTCAACTGAACATTAGAATAAGTTGAATTATGATTAACATGGCACAACTTTATTTTGTCAATAGCCTGGCGGTTGTCCTTCTAGCAATGTTTCGTTTACACCTAAAACATCTATGAATACACAAAAAAAGTTTATGGCGTAGAAACATTTTATCAACACATAAAACTCTCCATGTGTCACCTGTTCAGATCTAAATTAGATGTATGTAATTAAATCCCAAAGTCATTTTTCATTGTCAATTTAGTCGTCACGAGATACAGTAGAGCGTCGATTATCCGAACTAACGTCGACAAGGGGTGGTTCGGTTAATCGAGTTTCTATAAAAAAAAATGGAGGATTGCCTAAAAGTTAATATGAGCGTCAACCTGGAAATGTTCCAATCGACTAGTACTGAACAAAAATAAGAAATTTGAAGCAATTGAGTGCTGCTGATGAGAAGTTGTTAGCTTCAGACCCTTAATTTTTCTTTTGATTCGATGCATTTCATATGAAAAAATATGAGTCCCCGGTTCGATTAATCGGCGTTCGGATAATCGACGCCCTACTGTATATAAAAAAAATAGTTTGCATAATCTGTTGGCTCGAAAAGTATTTTGTGAAATACGATACATACACATTTAATTGTAACGGATATTCAAGTGTGTCTGCGCTTTGTAAGTGATATGTTTTTTTTGTTAAATTTAATGCGTTTCAATATGCTTGGAATTATTGCGGTTATGTTAAATGTGGCCAAGAATATTTGTATTTATTACTCTGTTTATCGTTATTATGAATATTTATCTAAAGAAATAAGAAAATGATAGAAATACTTATAGATCATAAGATAAAAATTATTATAATAAATACACAATGAAATGGTATACATTAATTCAAGTGAAATATAATATAAAATGAAATACATCAATAAGTATGTACAAAAAAAGGGTTTTGTTTGTCCGACCTTTGATAGTTACTTGCAGGCCCTTGATGTACAATGAATTGATATCTATAACTAACCTGCCCAACGAAACTCGTTTAAGGGCTTTGACTCAGTTACACATGTTAGACGGCAGCTATTTAGGGAATACATGCGCAAACACAACCTTCATGGCTCTTGCATGGGAGGCAGTTTTTGTGTTGAAAAACCACAGAGAGGTTGTATAGCCATAAGGTAAGGTTGCCACTAAAACGAAACTAGAACACAGGCCTTCACGCCTTTCTACAGAGTGTCCCGCATTAGGTGGTCAATACTGTAACGGTTGATAGCACAACTTGTTTCAGCAAGAAAATTACCAATACCATCGGAATTTTGTTTACCGTTACCTTGTTATCGCTCTTTTTATAAAAGTCATCCAAAATCGTGACTTGTCAAGCAAAATCATAATTTGCAGCCCTCTTGATGACTTAATCCAAGATTTGATTTCAGTAAATACATAAAATTTCACAAAAACTGAAGTTTTTCCTGATGCCAACATTATCGCGACTTTGAAGATACAATTATCAAGCTCAATAGAAATTTTAAAATAGATTTTTCATCGAAAATTCAAACAGTAATTTCATATCGGTGCTTTATACGTACAATTCTGCAAGTTGATAGATAATGAGCTCGTCGTACTAGTGTCGGAAGAGAAGAAGAGATTTTTAATCTCTTCGATACTAACCCCAAATTGAGCACGCGTAGAGCACCACTTCAGCTGGATATTCCTCGGATGACGATCCAAAGGACTCTTCAGTCGAAAAACTGGTATCCGACCTTACGCAAGTTCAAAATTACTACCGAGCGACTGTCAGAGGAGGATAACATTTGCGATTGGTTTCTTTAAAAAAATCCGGGAACAGCTGCTGCAGCGAATTAATGATGCTTGTGACAACATAAAGGAAAACCCTCCTGAAATCCTTCGGACCGTTTCTTCCATGCGCCGAAATGGAGGAGGCCAATTCCAGCAGCATTATTCCAATTCATCAAACATACCTATTTAATCATTAGTTAATATTTTCAGTTTATTAGTTCTTTCTCAAATTCAAAACTTAATTTTCATTCTTATTTAACAAATTTTCAAAATTGCGATAGTAAAATATAAAAACATACCGGAAAGATCGTCAACAACCTTCATAAGCGAATCGTATACGTTCTTCTGCTCGGCATTCAAAAGCGGCACATTTATTCGAATTCGTTCGGCCAGCTCTTCTCGATCATATCATAATCTTGCTCCCGCAGCAAGTCGTGAATAATTGCATCGTCCATCAAACGATTTGGCGCTGGCATTCCCAATTTCGACAGCAGACTGCCGCACATGAGCATGAGTTACATCCCAATGCAATATGCATAACAAAATACGATCCTCGTTATCCTCTGTGAAGGATACTTAAATGTTATCTTGTGTGTTGCAAGAGTTTTATGATCATTTATGGTTGGTCGTAATATTCACGCACACCAAATGTTCGAAAGGATCATGTTGTGTTTGGGATATCCATATATTCAATTCAATTCAATTCAATCTTTATTCAACCGATAAATTAGCTTAGTTTAGGTATACATAAATTAAAGGAGCAATATTTAAGTGAGTGAGCGTTAGCTCTTACATCTATAACTATGATATTATTGTATAAGTAAAATTTGAAATAGTTTTAGGTTTAAGTATGAAGAGTTGGTAAAAGGAAAATGGGGTAAAAACCTTTTATTCTTATGTACGTATTTTTATATTTAAAAACTTAAGTTCTACTTATGACTAGCTTAACTAAATGTAACGACTATTTTACCTTAATTAATTAATTGTACATCGTACTAAGTATATATATTACAGGTGAAAAATAGTTAGCAGAGAGATGGCTAAGAAAGTTAGTTTAGGTTTTGAAGTAAAGGGTTGCAAGAAGAAGCACATGTAAAGTTAAAGTTTATGGTGATATGACAGATTTTATGATAAATTAGAGAAACTTTAGAGAGTGAATGAAGCGTTCTTGTCGAAAAAAAGCGAGGCAGATCTAATAGTAATTTAAGGATTTTGTTTTGCTTAACCTGGAGCGTATTGATGTGTGAAATTGCACATGATCCCCAAGCAGCAGCTCCATAGAGTAACCCTGGCTGGAATATACTTTTATAAATCAAAAGCTTGTTATCTGTAGAGAGCGGGGACCGTCTGTGTATCAATGGATATAGTGATTTAATAGTTCTATCCGATTTCTTTACCAATCCGTCTGTATTTGCTTTAAATGTGAGCCTTTTGTCGAGAAGCACGCCTAAGTATTTTATGTGCTCGGAGTTCCAGTTAATAGTATAATTAACTAAATTCAATGGGCCATTTGGTAAGAGTTCTGGTTTACGTTTCCTTGTGAAATATATCGCCTCGGTTTTATTTGGATTTATCTTAATTTTCCATTTTTGGAAATAATTATTTAATATTTGAAATCCATTTTCTAGTGCGTTTGTAATATGATTTGGGAACTCCCCACTACACAGTAAAGCTGTGTCATCTGCAAATAAACCGATTTGACAGTCTGTCGGAATTGGCACGTCGCTGGTGTATAAGTTATAAAGTATCGGACTAAGAGCCGAACCTTGTGGTACTCCGGCTGGAAGTGGGAAAAGTGCTGACTTAGTATCGTTAATATATACAAAAAAAGAACGATCTTTGAGGAAGTCCTGAACAAGTTTAGTTAGATAAGGTGGGAATCCGTAATTGTACATTTTATAGACTAATCCCGCGTGCCAGACACAGTCAAAAGCCTTTTCTATGTCTAAAGTAAGCATACCAGTGGAACGCTTTGATTCAAAGTTAGCTTGGACAATATTTTTTATTCGTGTTATTTGATGAACTGTATTATGTTGAGATCTGAAACCGAATTGTTCATTTGGTAAAATGTTTTTCTCATTCAGTACCTCCACAATTTTGTCTTTTATCAAACGTTCGAAAATTTTTCCGACATTGCTCAATAAGCTTATGGGTCGGTAGCTATTAAGAAAAGATTTGTCCTTTTCAGGCTTTGGAACGCAAATGATAGCAGCTGTTTTCCACTTTTTAGGAAAATACGAGAGCTTTAAACATGCATTTAAAATTTTACAAAGGAAAACCACAGTTTTCCTGTGCATATGTTTTATCAGATGCATTGCAATCTTGTCAGCACCAGGTGCTTTGTTAGGATTTGATATTTTAATTATATTTTGGATAGAAGATACTGAAATAAAAGGATAATTTGCAAGACTTAAATTATTAATTTGACGTATCGCTTCATCTACTATAGACTGTGTCTCAATACTTCCAAGGTGACTGGTGGCGAGATGTTGCCTGTGGAAGTGTTCAGCGAAAGCTTCACATTTTTCTGCATTTGTTAAAAACACTTCATTTGAATCTGGATTTTTTATTGGTGGCAAAACATTGTACCTTTTTTTCAGAGCTTTGGTGGTATTCCAAAAAGTCTTGCTACCTTTATCTAATGACTTAAGCTTATTATTCCAATGTAGGTTTCGAATTTTTAGAATTTCTGCACTTATAATGGTTTTGAGCCGATTTACCTGTTGTTTGAAAGTTATCAGCCTAGTTCTTTGCCATCGTCTACGAAATGCATTTCTTCTAGCTATTAGTAGTTTAATGTGTTGAGTAAGCTTGAATGGATTAGGTACCGCGTTTGCATATTTTTGTGGGATCGATGCCTGAGCAGCATCCTCAAGTATTGTATTAAAATATTCCAAGTTCTGGTCAATATCTTCTTTGGAATTTAAGATTACAGCGGAATTTTCTAAGTTTGTTCGATAGCCTGTAAGATAAGTTGAGTACATAATGCATTATGTGTATATATTATGTAATGTAAGTTTATTAATAGATCCTTAGGTTTAGTTAGAGTAAAATAGTTTGTATTATTCGAGTTGGAAATATACCATAGACAAGGAAACATCGTGTTTTCTTCCACTCCTCGTCCTCGGCATCTTCATCTTGTTTATAACTCACGGTCATGGTTTCGATAAGAAATAACGCTTCGTTGCGCATCTCGTCGTTAATTTCAAGATCGAAATTAGAAGTTGTTATGCGAACTCTATGTAAATGTCTTCAGCCATCTCGTCCTTTCGTATTTCGTATTTGTTCCACAATGCGGTCTGGATACGCCAATATGAACAGATGAAGATGAAGGTAAAAGTGTGAGAAAATGCACTGTCCTCATAATTTTGCGCAGCACAGCAATTATTTATCTCGTTAGCTTCTTCACCCAAAGTTGAACGTAAAACGTCTTTTATCACAATGAATTCCACAATTATTCTAAATTATCAAGAGCTTCATATCGAATTTTCCACCTTTGCATCGTCTAAAAACATTCGATAAAATGCAAAACTTTCTTCCTGAATTTTCCGAGTTTTCTACTAAGAATTTTATATTTCTTCATTCGAAAAGCTATTGTGGACAAATCGCAAGCAAAAAAAAAATAATTTTCAAGTTTTCCAATTTTCCGGAGGGTTTTCCCAAAATGTTCTTTCGTAAAAACCTTCTCCTCGTAATTGCAAACAACCGAAAAAAAAAAATTGAACCAAATCGGTCCAGCCGTTCTCAACTGATGAATTACTCCGATTTTCCAATTTTCCGACATTTACGGTGGGTTTTTCCAAAATGATCTTTCGTAAAAACCTTCTCCTGGCAATTGCCAACAACTGACAAAAAATTTGAACTAAATCGGCCCAGCCGCTTTCTATTGATGAATTTTTTTGATTTTTCCAATTTTCCGACTTTTCCGGTGGGTTTTTCCAAAATTTTCTTCCGTAAAAACCTTCTCCTAGCAATTGCAAACAACTGAAAAAAATTTGAACTAAATCGGCCCAGCCGTTCTCTATTGATGATTTTTTACGATTTTTCCGATTCTTCCGGAGAGTTTTCCCAACATTTTCTTTCGTAAAAACCTTCTGCTGGTAATTGCAAACAATTGAAAAAAAATTTGAACCAAATCGGTCCAGCCGTTCTCTATTGATAAATTACTTAAATTTTTCCAATTTTCCGACTTTTGCGAAGGGTTTTTTTCCAAAATTTTCTTTCGTAAAAACCTTTTCCTGGCAATTGGAAACAACTGAAAAAAAAAATAAAAATTTGAACTAAATCGGCCTAGCCGTTCTCAATTGATGAAATTTTTCGATTTTCAAATTTTCCGACTTTTCCAAAATTTTCGTCTATAAAAAACTTCTCCTGGTAATTGCAAACAACTGAAAGAAAATTTGAACCAAATCGGTCCAGCCGTTCTCAATTGATGAATTACTTCGATTTTTTCAATTTTCCGACTTTTCCGGAGGGTTCTTTCCAAAATTCTCTTCCGTAAAAACCTTTTCCTGGTATGTAATTGCAAACAACTGGAAAAAAATTTCAACCAAATCGGTCCAGCCGTTCTCAATTGATGAATTACTATACATTTTTTTCGCTCCATTTTTATATACATATATGTTTATAGATAAATGAACAAAAATTTCAGTTTGAACAATCCGATAAGAAAATAATTACCTTCCTTTTTTACATCCAATATGTGTAATTTCAAAATCCCACAATGTAAATATGAAAAATGATATACCGTTGGAAGCCAACATGTTGAAGGACCTTTTATCAACTTTGCAGAATTGTAAGTATAAAGCACCTTTATGAAATTACTGTTTGAATTTTCGATGAAAAATCTATTTTAAAATTTCTATTAAGTTTGAGTAACTGTATCTTGAAAGTGGCGATAACGTTGGCAACAGGAAGAACTTAAGTTTTTTTGAAATTTTATGTAGTTTCTGAAACTGAAATCAAATCTTGGAATAAGTCATCAGGAGGGCTGCAAATTATGATTTTCGATGACTTTCACAAAAAGAGCGATAACAAAGTAACGGTAAAAAAAATTCCGATTGTATTGGTACTTTTCTTGCTGAAACAAGTTGTGCTATCAACCCTTACAGCATTGATCACCTAATGCGGGACACCCTGTATACCGCTACTACAACATCCATACGCATCACCTACCCATACGTTCCATTATGATGATTGGCCGGTAGAGAGAGAAAGTATGATTTTGTTATAATTTTATTTATTGATAGTACGAATTAAAAATTCCTACACTTTCCGGGAGACGGGCGTGAACATAAATGTTTTTTAAGAAGCTCAGATCTGAGCCGACTGACAAGAAACGCGAAGGAATCAGTGTCCACACAGCACTTCGCAAATCTCAGTAACTGCGTAAAACCAAAAGACTTCCCCACCTTACTCTACAAAAAACGAAAGTTTTTCAAAATAGATTTTCTCACATGGATATAGCATATAAAATTAATCCAACGATCATGGCTTACTGCATCTAAATTCCACGCCAAGAAGTCCACTCGGATTCGGGGTATGTTCTTCCTTCTTCTTTTACCGGTTTCCTGCTTCGAGGCTCTTGCCAGGGAGGCGTTTTGGCAACTCTTGACCGTTTGCAAACAAACGGATGTGGTCCGCCCCGGAGAGGCTTTAAATTGAAGCAATGGTTGCCAGTAGGACCACGTATACCGAAGGTAGGTAAACGAGGGCATGAGACCGCGATGGATTTCAGACCGATTAGCTTATCTTCCTTCGTACCCAAAACTTTAGAGCGCTTAATAGACTTACACATCCGATGAAGTTGCTCGATGAAGTTGAGAGCTCAGCAATTTCACGTGTCGTGGATAGTGACACTACTAACGACTAATCCATGGTGACCTAGGAAGCAGTCATCTGACTAAATTCGTATGCAGAGGAACACCTCAGGGTTGTGTCATCTCTCCACTGCTATCTTGATTTGCCCTAACTCCTAGTGGAGCATGGCGCGTTGACAAAGACAACTGAAATCGGAGTGTGACACGGTTGTCAGCCAAACATTCCTACCTGCATTGTTAGTTTATTATTCTACGATAAGAATACATTCATGATCAGTCAGATCATGGAAAGAGCCCTTGGTTTGGTCAGCAAGCCACAAGCTGTGGCCTGGGCGTAAACCCGGGGAAGACAAAACTGAAAACTGATGATTACAAAAAACAAAATACCGCCTTTGTCGCTCCCAACATTAAATGGACATCAACTGCAATTATCGCCCAGCTCGAAGTATTTGAGCGTTATTCTGGACTCAAAGCCCAACTGGAAGTTGAACTCTTCAATGTTCCAGTTAAAAAAAGCCTGTATTGCTTTTTACGCCTGCAAGACAGTATTTAGCAAGAAATGGGATCTCAAGCCAAACATGGTATTTTGGGTGTACACGGCGGTGGTACGACCCATCCTAACATACGGGTCACTTGTCTGGTTGCTAGCGCACAGTAAAGGCTACAATGTAACAAAACTTGGTAGAGTGCAGAAATCGGCTTGCCTTAGCATCACAGGGGGCATGCGAACATGCCCGAGGGATGCGCTGTATGTAATCCTGCATCTTCCACCCATCGATCTTTTTATCAACCAACTGGCAGCATGTGGTGCAGTCAGGCTCAAAGAGTTAAGCTGCTGGAGTGCTAGGCCATACGCTCACGCCCACATATTCTAAACCAGCTCCCACAAGCTTCGGGAAGAACTTTGATGCAAAATTCCCAACTAGAGGTGAGTGGAAAGAGAGTGGGGTGGTAAAGGATTTTGACATCACATTTTTTACCGTTGGGTCTAAATCTCTACATCGCGCAATGCCGCAGCTGCGGAAATGCAGATGAGAGAGAAATTCTGATTCATTTTCGGTGGTAAGGCTTTTCTGCGAAGTTTGGAGGATACAGCAAATGTGTAATTAGTAGGAGCTGCTGTACTTCCTAATTAACACTGGCTGGTTCAAGGCGCCTTTCCACTCCTTAATGCATCACCTAATCTTCATCATATACACTAGTTCAACTTTACGGAGTTTGTGGTTTCAAAACGGCGCTTTATGCGCTAATTTGGCTTTTGGTTAGCCTCTGCCTAAGCAACTACTTTTACAAACCAACCAACCAAGGAGCACGTACATATGTCCTTCCTCGGCAGAGCCCTACTATTTGGTCTTGAGCATAATCCTTGCTACAGCTGCGGAGGTGTCGGCATTATAGCTTACGTACTTCAGATGCTCTCTTAAGTTGAGCTGAAGCACTCTGATATTCAGCGCTTACTACTTTGAGCATCCGTTTTTTGTTCCGCTAGTTAGCAGACCAATTTTTTTTTAGTTGTGCTCGCTTTATTAGCATAATCCCCGATGAACAACGGATCTTTTGCTCCTACTACAACCATCAGCGCACCCTACCATCGTAACCGCTTTAGGCAAGGAGAATTCCAGGATGCTTCTCGATATACACAATCCACAGCAGCGGGCCAAAATCATTCCCATGTGAAACGCTCGCAACCACCATATTATCATCACCTGCCACAATGTTAGGGACACCAACTTAACTTTCAAGTTTAGGTTAATGTATCAAGTGGATAATAGCGTCTATATACAGAGTGGTACACAGAAATCTGACGATTTTTAGAACGTTGTAAAAAATCGGAAATTCATGCTGCACCAATTTTTTGCCACTAAAACTGTTCCTGGTAAAGGCTCAAAGCAAAAACGCCGATTTCCTCCTGCAGAGTGGCAGTAGAAGCGGCTGTTTTGCTCAGGGCTAGTGCCAGATGGACTTGCGCGACAACTAAGTTGATCGGGCCGCGTCAAGCCGTTCGTATTGTCACTGGATAGGAAATACATAGCACCCGGTGCTATAACGGGGCACTTTCCTATTAGAGACCTCGCGAGGAGGCTCCGCGTTCCCCATAACGACTACTGCAGAAGTTGTGATGACGAAGAAGAGGAAGAAAGCGTACATCACTTTCTCTGTCAATGTTCGGCCCTGGCCGAGAAACGAAACGTATTCTCGGTTCTAGGTTTTTTCTATGATATGGACGATCTTCGGGATGTGAGCCCAATATTGCTCAATAAATACATTGCCAGAACGGGCTGGTTTTAAGCATGGACACAATGGACCAATCTTTCGGTCTAAGTGCGCTAGATGCCAATCTAGTGGCCCCTGCACCTAACCTACTTAAGAGATATGAGAAACTATGACCGATGGGAGATTGGTTCTTCTTCTAGCGGTACCTTCTTCTTTTTACTCTTTCAAAAAAAAAAACGTTGCTACAAAAACTTTAATTGTTTCACATTTAATATTTTTTTTTTGTGAATTTGTTTTTTTTAATCCTTTTTTTTTCATTATCTTTTAAAGTATGACATTCCTTTATATATTTTTTACTTTGCATTCTTTACAGTGCATGCTTTGGGAAATTATTCCCGTTTTGTAATATTTGCGGATTGCTGAATGGTGATGTCATCTCCATACGTGCATATCATAGATTCGTCCTTCTATTTTCCTACGTTCTTCGTAGAATAAATTCGCAACTTTCAGCAGTAAAAATAAATAATATTATTTATTAAATATGTATTTCAATTTTATTTTTACATCTTTTTCCAATTGAGTAGTGCATTGTGAATAAGTCTACAAGCTGCTTTCGATTTCTATTCTATCTCATTTATTTTCCTAACATGTTACAATGCTGATATACAAAATATTTATCTATACCCTAATACGCTTAACATCCACTTTGGAGAATATGATTTTCTCCTTTGCCTTTCTTAAGCATGGAATCAATTTTTCACAAAATTATATCACAATGAAACAGAACAACTTTACGATTGATTTTCACCTCGTTAATATAACAAATGTTTTTTTTTATCTTATGATTATTTTCATTTTGGTTGAATATGCATTTATTGTGGGAAAAAGGAAAGAGATAAATTAGAGAAAACGATACATACTTTGTATAGATCTAGAGATGATCATTTTGCCTTGAAAAGGACGAAGATTCGAACGTGTGCAAGGGAACAAGAGACTAGTCTTTGTTAGACGACTTTCGACTAGAAAAGAATAGGTGTTCATGCGTGTTAATATTTTCTTATCCAATGATAATATAATTTGATAAGGGCTAACTACTTTTTAGCAAGCGCAATTCCCAGACCAATGATGCCGCCAATCGCTAAAGCTGCACCGCCAGCCACGGCCAAACCTTTTAGACTTTCCTTCTCCAGTTTGTCTTTCACGTATTGCTTTTGAAGTAAAATAAAATTTAATTGAAAATAACGAAAGAAACAAATCTTCATATTACCTCTAGCGATATGACCTGTTGATTATTTGGCTCTATTTGAAGGAAGGCTTTGCAAAATTTCAATGCTAACGAGTAGTGCTTGATGCGTGCATTGCCAATAGCCAAATAGTAAATGTAATCTCTCTTTCCGTCAGCATCGCGAGTCAGTAAATCTTCTAGCAAAAGTATGCCCTAAATAAATGAACAAACGTAAGAAATTCAATTTTATACAAGATGTTCGAGACGTTCTATACCTTTTGTATGTCTGGAGTGTAGCTGCTGCGTACTAAGCACCATGCATATTCGAATTGAGTTCGATGTGTAACAGACTGTGTGTCCAATTCTTGGTGATACTTTTTTTCGAATTTCTGCAATAAAAAGTTAATTTCAATGTCTGCAAAACAAAAATAGTTGTTTTTTGTTTTAATCCTAAACAGGGCAGGATAATCAAACATCTATACAAATTAATCAGGGACAGGAGTTATCCTGTGTACACAATCTTCTTCTTCCTTGCCTTGTTCTTTATATCGCTCCATGGCCTCGCGTTGCTCGACCCGCGGTGTAGGCACATCGCCCGTTTTGGCGATAATTTCTTAGCATATTTCTACAGGCAGCTCTATCTTGGATCGTGTCATCGCCGAGAACAATGCGTTGTTGTTGCTTTTTCATTTGACACATCCAGGTGTTCTTCGGTCTGCCTCTGTCCTTGGGTCCATCAAGTGGAACTTCCATTGATATCGCTTTCATTGCGGGGTTCTCAGGCGGACGCCGTTGAACATGGCAATACCAATCTATTTGTCGTTCTTCGAGCTTTTCGGTGATTGGTTGGTCTATGGACAAGCTGCCTCGGATGTAGCTACTCCTGATGTGGTCCCTTTTCGTTACACCAACTGACATGCGTAACATTTTCATTTCAGTCGCTGTCATTTGTTTCGCGTAACCTTCATACATGGTCCAGCATTCTGATCCATACATGAGGGCGGGACGTACAACCGTTTTGTACAACTTGCCCTTCAGCTTCAGTGGCATTTTCTTATCGCAGAAAACTCGTTTTCTCGCCACGTCATCCACCCAACCTTTGTGCGATGTTTGATGTCATCATCGCATGTAGCTCCGTTGTTCACCATCAAGCCAAGGTACTTGAACTTAGTACAAGACTTAAGCTGCTCTCCTTTAACGTACATATCTGGTATCGGTGCATCTGGGTCTGAGAATGAGCAGCATAAGAACTCAGTCTTTGTTATACTTACCCTCAGTCCATGCTCCTCCAGAATGTCACATCATTTTGTAAGTGCAGCTTGGGCTACTGAGGACTATATCATCGGCAAAAAGAAGAGATATTTCTAGGCCGTCGTTGAAGAGCAACGGACTCAATACACTGCCCTGGTGTAATCCGACATTCACCGGAAATTCTTCTGATTCACCGGCTGTGCATCTAACCTTAGTCGTAGCTCCATCATACATGTCTCGTATCATCCTGACGTATGCTTCAGGGACATTAAGTGCTCTCAAGACCAACCATATCAGATCACGAGGTACTCTATCGAATGCCTTTTTCAAATCGATAAACACAAAGTGCGCAAGTCCTTTCGTGCTGCTCTATACTTTTCCATCGCAATACGAATGCACTGAATCGCATCGACTGTAGATCGACCTTCAACAAAGCCGCATTGATTGTCATTCAACCGCACAATTTTTCTCAATCGGTTGCAAACAACTCGCTCGTAGATCTTCAGTGTATGAGGTGTTAACTTTATAGCCCTATAGTTGTTGAGTTTGCGTGAGTCTCCTGTGTACACAATCTCCATGGATTTAAATCCTTATTATCACATTGGAGTTATAATCAAACGTGAGGCTTAACAATAATCAAAAGTTAAAAAAATAATTTCAATATTTTGATTCTGTTACTGTACCTCCTGTACCTTTAGTTCATTCATAAGAGATACGTGACCCGTAACAAAGCACAAAAATAATCGCCAAATAAAAACGACGACTTTTCTACTATCACCTCATCGCAAATCCAACAACCTATGAATCATACAACATTTTCAAATAGCAATTTTTCTTATCGCTAATTGCGTCACAAATGAAAATAATACAAAGCCAAGGGAATCAGGCAAATTTCACAATAGATTCATACCATATCAGCACACTTGAATTTCGAGCTCCATTGAAAGAGCTCCGCACTCACCTCTAAATCCTCTCGGGGCACAACTTCGTTGAGAAGTTCTTCCATTATTTCCAGTTCCGGATTTGCAAAAAACATTCAACAGGAATCAGACGATTTTAGGGAAAACAAACGTTGCAAAAAAAAGAAACTTCTACGTCGGACGTTGTCTGGTTGTCTGTGCAAAGTTTACAACAGCTGAGCTGTCATTTAATTTTGACAATTACACATAATATACGGATAGGGCAAACCGTTTACCTTCTAAAAAAAATTGTTGTTTCATCCATTCATCGGGAAGTCCCCATTTGAAATTTTTTGAACGTAATATGTACATACTTGAAATGAATCAGATGCAGCAAAACAGTGGACGAAAGCAGCACCATACTAATCATGTTTGGGCAAACAAATTGTCGCTCGGATGTGAAAACTATAAGGATGCACCACTACATTGTAAGTCAAGTCTGCCAATTAGACTAAGCACTAAGGTGACCAGACTCCCGAAGGCCCGATGCTGTACACATTGCGGAATTCGGATTTCAGACAAACCCTCAATCATACTATTTCGGCGTCGACTGTATGTCACGAGGCACCATGATGGATACCATAAAACGACCACCACGTATTCTCCTTTCTTTCATAAGTGATATCATCGTAACATCGTTGATACTAAACAGGGTCGATAAAAGAGCCCTCAATTTCTCAGTGTTCTCATTGACAAAGCATCATCAGCATGTGAAGTGAAATGCAAAATATATGTTTTAAGACGCAAAGCTATAACAATGGCTCTTTTCCTGTCTCTGACAAAAATCATGAAGCTGTTTATTTGAAGTACGAAAATTACCCGCCTCCTTGTACCTACATATAT
The DNA here is from genome assembly GCA_949715475.1 of Microchrysa polita. Classification (NCBI taxonomy): domain Eukaryota; kingdom Metazoa; phylum Arthropoda; class Insecta; order Diptera; family Stratiomyidae; genus Microchrysa; species Microchrysa polita. Next base: position 82,980,276 of record OX454418.1, on the reverse strand, counting down.
TCAAAAGTTTCGTTTCGTTTATTACATCAGATAAACTGATACCTCATTGGCTAGAGAATTTTTAAGTGGATGGCGATCCTCTGGGGATTTAGCGCCATTTTATTTGGATTTGGTGGACATATTGGGGATATCCTTGCAGAGTCCTTTAGTTTGCTTTTTCTTTTTCCTAACAGTGATTTTTCCATCGTTTTGTGAAAAAGTAAAATCGCATTTTTACACGGCTGTTATTTCTTAACGTTTTCAGCTCTAGATGCTTGAAATTTCTACCTAATATGGGTGCGGTAGTAGTCTGGCTGGTCTAGCGGTTAGTGCGCGCACCTTCGGTGCACAGGGTCATGAGTTCGAATCTCACCGTGAGCCATGGTGTTTTTCGAACTCACGAGCTTGAGTTCGCCTGTTATTTATTTTCGCCTGTTATTTATTTTTTTTTATGGGCAGTACCGTGCTCTATATATGGCTGTCAAATTTCAAAATTTATTTGCTCAAAAATTTCCAAATTATGGACATATCTGCCTTCGGAAGCTCAATGGAATCAATCAAAAGATTCGATTGAACTCCCGAACATGGATAGAAAGGACCTTGAAATTTGGAGGACATGTGAGCGGTGAGCGCCAAGTATGTGATCTAGAGCCTTATTGAAGTTTTACCTAATATTGCCCAAATCTTGCGACCATGTAGAATTGCATCTATCCACATCACATGGTAGTTGCCTTGCATTGCGTATATTTCTAAGCTCATAGAGCTCAGTATACAGGGTGTCCGGAAACTGCCGCATAAACGCACTGGATTATGATTCCTCAGTTGATTTCCAGCAAAAAAGTTGTACGGAACATATCCCCTCAGCTTAACCCTTTAGCTGCCACTGGCATTTAAAGATTTTTGAAAAAATAATTTTCTTGCACGACTTAAATCCTGATATCTGCAAAGCTAGACCAGCTAGAATAGTGAAATAAGATGATCATTATAGCCAACAAATTTACCTGTAAAATGAAACTAACCAGACTAAAATCGGATAAGACGTTTGGTTTTTACAGAGCATCAAAGTCAAATTTGCGTGATTTGACCCAAAAACAATTTTTTTTCCATCTCAATTTTCTCCAACTTCTGCCAAGGTAAGGTGCTTGTACGATTCTTTTAAAAATTGGCCCATAGTCTTACGATCATATCTTTATACCCTATACCCATAAGATGGTATAGGGTATATTGTTTTTGTTACGACGATTTATGTAACACCTCAAAGGAGCCACCGGAGGTATGGCGAAGTATATATATAAATGATCAGGGTCGGTCCCTGATTCGAATAAGCCATGTCCGTCTGTCTGTCTGTCTGTCTGTCCGTCCGTGTGTCTGTCAGTTCGCACGATAACTCACGAAATAATGAAGCTAGCGTTTTGAAATTTTGGTCAGATGATTCTTTTGATAAAAGCTTGGATGGTATTGAAAATGGGCCAAATCGGGCCAAGGGTTTCCCTACCTCCCATACAAATGACCCCTCCATGATAGTGTAATTCGGCCATATTTTTCGACAAGATATCGCTAGGGGCCTGAAATTTTTATCGTTGCCTAATTGTTACATATGCTTGAAGTTGGTGGAAAGTGGAGATGGTCTGACTACCCCTACCCCTACATCCCCTACAAAGCAATATTCCGCCATATCTTTCGATAGAATGTCGCGAAAAACTTCAAATTTATCGCAAATGATAGCTGCTGAAAGCCGTTATAAGATATTAAACATGTGCGAGATTCGACCCATCAACCCCTTCCCCCTTAAAAAAATTAAATGGATTATTTTCGGTCTTACGCGCATTCTAGGTCTGTACATGGGTATAGGGTATACACTAATCGTGCTATTCGCACGATTAGAACTCGTTCTTACATCATTTTATTCTAGCTCCATTATTTCTAACAGTTCTGTTCTGTTCTGTTCAGTTTCTGCACTTAAGGTACTAAGTGCAGAAAACTAGGGTTAATTTTGGCTCGATTTCGACATACTTTGAATAGATTTTACCAATTGCAGAACTTTAGGGGCAGTGTGAATTGAATTGTATTGAATTCGAGCTAAAATTAACCCTAGTTTTCTACCCTTAACGTATAAAAACTGTTAGAAGTAATGGAGCTAGATCAAAATGATGTAAGAAAGATATAATTGTAAAACTATGCGCCAATTTTTAAAAGAATCGTACAAGCACCTCACCTTGGCAGAAGTTGGAGAAAAATGGGATGGAAAAAAGATTGTTTTTGGGTAGAATCACGCAAATTTGACTTTGAAGCTCTGTAAAAACCAAACCTCTTATCCGATTTAAGTGTGGTTAGTTTTATTTTACAGGTAAATTTGTTGGCTGTAATAGTCATTTTATTTCACTAATTTAGCTGGTCTAGCTTTGGAGATATTAGGATTTAAGTTGTGCAAGAAAATGATTTTTTCAAAAATCTTTAAATGCCAGTGGCAGCTAAAGAGTTAATCTGAGGGGGTATGTTCAGTACAACTTATTTGCTGGAAATCAACTGAGGAATCATAATCCGGTGCGTTTATGCGGCAGTTTCCGGACACCCTGTATATCACCGTATCACAGTATTGTCAAATGCACCCTCAATATCAAGGAAGGCTCCAACTGTACCAACGAGTTTATGTAGGGTAACCACAGTTGACTTCTTTTTTACGTAGTCAAACTGAGCAGGTAGTTGAGTAGGAGGAAGGTCCAATCGTCCAATATAATCTTTCAATAGTTTTCAGGAGAAATAATGATAGACTAATCGGCCAATAGTCTTCAATCTCTGGCTCATAGACGCGCACCCGAAGTCAGTGAAGACGCGGTTAAAGACGAGTTCGATCACTGCCTAGAAAATCTCTTCGATTCACTTCAATCAAACGATGTCAAGTTGCTGCTTAGGGATTTCAACGCCAAAGTCGGAAACGAATGTTGGCATAGGGGGATTACTGGGGGTACAGTCTCCATGAAGACTGTAACGACAATGGCCACGCGACCAGCAGAAATATGGTAATTAGCTCTACGTGTTTTCCGCATCGATGCATTCACAGACAGACCTGGATATCTCCAGATCAACATACTGTCAACCAGATTGACCACGTCCTCGTCTGCAAGAGATGGGCATCGAGCATAATAGATGTTCGATCTTTTCGTGGAGCAAATATTGACAAATATTGCGATTGACAAATTGTCGAATGATGCCACGGTGGTTGCTAATACGACTGCCCTTGAGGAGAAGCTGATGCCCTTGCTAAATAACATCAGCAACGAAGGCGCCCTTGAGATCTGGGATACACTCAAAGACACCATCAAAGGGGTCGCAGAGGAGGTTGTGGGATACAAAGCCCGGCGAGCCCGAAATGATTGGTTTGACGAGGAATGACGGTAGATGCGAAAAACGAGGCATATCGCCAATGGACCGAACGCGCAACTAGAGCAAAAAAAAACAAATTATGACGAGCTTCGACGATTTTCGAATAGGTTAATTAGACGTAAGAAACGTAAGCATCTTGACGAGCAGTTGATGCAAATAAACCAAAGACTAGCTAGTAAGAACAGTATAGACAAGCGTACAAGCTAATTAATTCAATTAAAAGTGGATACCAACCCAGGACCAGCCTCTGTAAGAGGGGATTCACATTATGGACAGGATTTATTAAAACCACTAAATTAATCGATTCGAAACCCGCCCACTAGATGAAATCGTATGACATTAAATTCAAAATACATCGTAGAATGTACTTGAATTATTCAAATTGCAGTACAATATGGTACAACTGTCAACTAAATCTAGGATTTAGTAAATCTTGTCGATAGTCTGAATCGCCCCTAAGGATAAGGGGCGATTCAGACTATCAACAGGATTTACTAAATCCTATATTTAGTTGACAGTTGTACCATATTGTACTGCAATTTGAATAATGCAAGTACATTCTACGATGTATTTTGAATTTAATGACACACGATTTAATCTAGTAGGCGGGTGTTAACTCGATTAATTTAGTGGTTTTAGTAAATCCTGGCCATAATGTGAATTCCCTCTATGGATGACAATATCTCTAGCGACACCGATAGCGTTGATAAACGCTGGGCCCCACATTTTGAAGAGCTCCTCAATGTTCAACCAAACAACCCCACGAAGTTCTGGAGCTGATGGCTGAAACAGGCCCTCCCGTTCAACCCCCAACAGTAGAAGAAATTGATCTCGCCCTGCAAGCACTAAAACATAATAATGCCCCGGGCGCTGACGAGATTCCTGCTGAACTGCTGAAGCATGGTGGGGAGAGCCTTGTTAAGGCTATACACACACTTATCGTTAAAGTATGGAACGACGAAATAATCCCGGAAGATTGGCGCAAAAGCATAATTTTCCCAATCCATAAAAAAAGGGGATAAGTTGAAATGTGAGAACTACAGAGGCATCTCATTAGTTTGTACGACTTATAAGGTTTTATCTAAAATTCTAGAAAATGGAATTAGCCCGCACGCATTGGCGAGTACCAAGGACGCCAACGAAACAGATGAGATAAATCGACGGATATAACTAGCTAATAAGTGTTATTTTTCGGTCGTCCCAATTATGAAATCGCAGCTGGTTCACAGGAACACGAAGCTCCACGTGTATAAAACCATCATCCGACCGTGCTATGCTATGGCTGCGAAGCACCTTAACCCAAAACTCGGAACACCTGTTGGACACATTCGAGCGAAAGGTTCTCCGAAGAATCTTCGGGGCCGTTCGTGAACGAAGTGAATGGTGCATGCGGTACAACCATGAGTTGTATCAGCTGTATGATGTGTCGAAATGTGTCGTGAAATTGTAGTGACTGCAATGGGCGGGACATGTACAAAGGATGAACGACGATCACATGCCCAAAGAGGTGATGAACGCGAAACGAGTGGACGGAGCCAGATTGCGTGGACGACCGAGAGCCCGATGAAAGCATTCTGTATGTGAGGACGCCCCCCAGATGCTAGGCTTGCGGAACTGGAGGACAAGGTCGCGTGACCGTGACAATTGTAGGTCTTCAATCCCAGCGGCCAAAGCCCGACGTCGGGATATCGTGCCATAAAGAAGAAGAAGAATCCATAAAATGGATTTTCGTTCTGTCAAATGAGCTCATATTTGATATAACGAAAATCCTTTTTAGCTCATTTGATAGAACGAAAATCCATTTTATGGATTGCGATCCATGGTGAATCCACCGTGTGTGCGCGGGGTTACAGTACATATTTGAATTTTTGCGCAAATTTTAAAAGAATTAATTGTCGTGCAATATTTTCATATTTTAATGCTTCAAAAGCTTGCAAAATTCGTATGTCTTACACGCAAAGATCAAATATCATTTTCAATGCTTCAAAGACTCCAAATTTTTGCCGATTTCGCTACCACGCATGTTTCAGTAGCAAAATTTGTGTGGATCCATTGACTTGACATTTACAAATGCCATCATCAAAATTTGACGCCATATACACTGGAATTTTCCTTATAGGTAAAAGTCCGTAGAAATGCTGGCAGGATTCCGCCGGCAGTCAAGAAAAAATGAATTTGTTCTTGCTGGTGAAGGTCTCTGTAAAATAGCTCGAAAGTTACAGCCGAAAACTCAAAAACCTCTTGTCTGATCTCACTGAAATTTTGAACGCTCTCAAGTCTCTAGCTAAAATAGTTGGAAATGTCCAGCGGTAAGCTTGAAAACCTCTTGACCGGTCTTACTGAAATTTTGCATGCTTTAAAGACACCGCAGTTACTTTTATTGCTGCAAGCAAGTTTCTAGTTAAAGTAGTTCGTACATTTATTATTCCCAATAAATAGGTTTAACATATTTCAAACATCACGTGGCATGAAGGTGTATGTTGTGTAAAGAGGCATTCAATTTTCACTCACTAATATCGATTTTAAACCATTGCACCGCTCTGACTTGGACTATTAAGAGAGCGAACATTCAACAATCCGAAAACCAAAATTAGAGAGTATATAATTCCATGCTTATTTTTCTCCCTTTTCTCCGATATTTTTTAAGGTTCTTTGAGAATATTTGCCTCTCGAAAGAGGCGGCCCTGGGCGATCGCCCAGTTGGCCCACTCCTAGGGCCAGCCCTGCGTGTGACATGACACTAGAGCTAGTTAGCATTACTATATGCGACCTATCTATTCATCAATCCATCCATTCTAGAAATATTGAATCCGTCTACTCTTTTTGGCATGCTCCGACAGGCAGACTGTGGGGTAAATAGTAGGAAGGATATGAGCAAAAACCACATCGGCTATAGGTAAATGCAGCTTACCAGAAACTCAGTTTTAGATAAGGGGAAGGGGTATGTCCACTAACATCCCTTCGAAATTTTAGCCATCAAGTATAGATTTTGTCACGCTCTGTAGCTCACTTCTTCTTCTTTTAGCGGTGCAGAAAGGTGTGAACCGCTGTGCATCTATGTGGATTCGAGTTATGGTTCGTCGATGTTTTCGTCCGTGATGTCAAGGGACAAAAACATAGCTGCTGCGATAGGGTTTTCCCACAGTGAGATAGGGGTTAGTTCAGTGGGCGCAGCTGGGCATTGAAACAAGTGACCCACACCGTGTGGAGCGCCAGCGCAGTTTGGACAGATGTTTTGAATGACCGGGTTTATGCGAGAAAGGTACGAATTGAGGCGCGAACAAAAGCCCGACCGAAGTTGAGCTAATGTCACTCTGGTGGCTCTCGGGAGCCTAATCTCCTCAGGCGAAATGGGTGGTGGGCGCACTGAGAGGACTCTATTCGCACCTAATCTCGCAATAGACCGACTCACTTCTGCAGTGTGAATCTCAGTGATGGCAGCTCGGTATGCATCATCGTTGTAAGGGTCCCTCTTGTATCCCTGGACCTCTCTAGGTCTCGTAAACCACGCCTGACATGTCGTGGTGGAGGAATTCGGTCCATGAGACTGTGTCTGGGATGATCCCCACGGTAGCAACCAACAAGATACTGTTTAGACAGTAGGAGATTGTGGTCACGTATTGGCATCAATTTTGTCTCTTGATGAAGTGATCCTGGGCAGACATCAAGAGGCAACCTGTGGCTGTGCGTGGAGCAGCAGACTATGTGACCAAACTGGGGCTGCATAATCAGCGGCTGCTCGACCCACCGCTTTGTATGTGACTAGCATGGTTTCTTTATCCTTGCCCCAGGTGCTACCAGCTAGTGCTTTTAGGAATTTGTTCCTGCTGCGCATCTTTTCGCAAACGGATGCTGCGTAATGAGCTGACGTCATCATGCTCTCTAAGTGGAGCCCGAGAATTTTAGGATTAGCAACAGTAGGAAATGGATTGATGCCAATACGTACATCAACCTCCCACCGACAATCCCCCAACAAGGTGGTAAGAAATGTCACAGAAGATTTAGACGCGGAGATGGTGAGGTTTCGGCTTTGGAAGAAAGCCTGTAATCGCCCAAGATAGCGATTGATTTGGAGGCGCATTTCATCCTTATCCTCCCCTGTGGCGAGTACGGTGCAATCGTCTGCGTAGGAGATCACCTCGATTCCTTCCGGTGGTGTAGGAAGGCGGGATATGTAGATGTTGAACAGAGTGGGAGAGAGTGCCCCACCCTGTGGAACTCCTAATTTGATTTTCCTCAGCTTAGAACGTTTGCCTCGAAACTCAGTGAAGGAAAGCCGACCAGATAGATAATTGGCAATCCATCGGTTCTCTTGAGCAGAGATATGCATATGCGTGGTCCTACGGCAACTGCCTCTACGGGGCGGACCGCACCTGTTTTCTATGTGGAAACGGCCAAAAGTTGCCGAAACGCCACCCTGGCAAGAGCCTTGAAGGTTGTGTTTGTCTGTAGCTCACTTGGTTGAGTCGCACTCTACGATGCTAGTAGTCTAGAGGTCCGGAGATCGAGTCTCGGCGTGGTCCGAAATTTCCGTACATGCGGATAGGAAATATATATGTAGTGCTTCCAACATTATATACACTCCGAATTGATATGCAATTTAACGTTGACTCGAAATAGCCTATAAACGGCTGCGTTATAGCACCATGGCCCCACATGGGGCTATACGATACTGAGAAGAAGAAGTATAGATTTTGTAGTTGAAAATAAATCTCTTTCCTTGTAATAAGTAAATCAGTGACCAATTGCTACATGACACATGCCTTGGATCGGGGCATAGGGGGCACATGGAACACCATACGTTACGCCACTGGACCGTAGAACAGGGTTAAATCCAAGTCTTATTTAAATATGTATATTCCTAAAGTTTTTTTTATTCTGTATTTGTTTATTAGAATTTCGAAAACAATTTTTCCACATTAAGGTGAGCAAAAACAAACCTAACGGTGCCTCTCACATACAATAAATTCACTGGAAACATTTTATTTTCTAAAGCACATCTCCTTGTAATTTATTTATATATTATATAGTATGTTTGTAATATATGTATGCATATAATAATATTTTTTAATGCAATATGAACATAAATTTATTTTTTAATTAATATTCCCAAGTGAATGAACATTAACATAATTTATTACATAGACATATTTATCCAAAAATTAATTTGCATCTGAAAATAGATACTTAAAAATGTTTTTTTTTACTTAAATAATATACAAATGTATCAACGAGTTTCTTTTCACAGGTCACAATTCACTTGGCGAAAAATATGAAAGCAGCACGGCCAAATAACTTTAGTGATAAATAATATTGAAAGGATATTCAAAAAATAATAATTATATTGTTAATATAAAAAAAATGATAATAATCATCAGTTTCCCCACAAAATATACACATACACATTTTTATACAGAATGTCCCATACAGGAGAATAAATTGAATTTAATTTTAACGAATATTTATAATTCATTAAATAAATGAAAGATGCTACTATAAAATTGTGAATGCCCGAAATTCGATAAAGGACCTAGACACGTTCCGGACATTAACAGGATTATAGTGCACTATGCGTAAATAAATAAATAAATCGTATATTATCCCTCCTAATTGCGTAAACATTATAGGTTCTTATAGAACAACATTTAACATGTTTTGTGATGCTTATTATATTATGTACAAAATAGATTTAGTGCAAAAATAGCAAAATTTTAGCCACTTACGTTATCTATAGGTGTCATATGGTTATATATGTGTTTTAATAACGGTTCATGACGTTATTTGTAGTTTAATGAACTTAACGATAACCGCGTGCGTTTATATTTAGTAACATCTACTACTGAGTTAATTTAGCTTCTTTTAAGTTTTGTAAGTTTCTTTACAAAAGGAAATCGTTTTACGACATTACATTATAGAATTAGATTGCCTATCGACTAAATGATGGGATGCTTTTTAGGTCGCTCACGGAACAATCAGGGGCCGAGCCCACTTACAATTAACATAGATGAGGATAAGAGATAAGACGTTTACGCTAAAAGACCCTTAAGGATTTCAACTATCGTATTAACGGAATCGTCTTCGGATAGAATGGTTCGGTGATTGCCTTCGACTGTCAGTATTTTGACATTCTTTTCGCAGACCTGTAAACGATAAAGTAAAATGAGAAGTTAGTCAATGACACAAATTTGATACATCAAGTGCATAAGATCGAACTAAAATTGATTAAACTGAATTATTTTCTGAACTCTTATGCCGCACACACATGGAGAATCCACGGATTCTTCATTCAGTCAAACTCCATATAAAAAAATGACCTGCCCAGCTGTTTGTCTTTTTTTATATGGACTTTTGCAGAACGAAGAATCAATGGATTGACCAAGTGTGTGCCATTAGGCCGCATGGATTGCAATCCATGGGTTCTTCGTTCTGTCAAACTCTATGTGAAAAAATGACCAGCTGGGCAATTTGTATTTTTTTATATGGTTTTTGACAGAACGAAGAATCCATGGACTCTCCATGTGTGGCTGGCATTAGGCCGCACACATACAGAATCAATTGATTCCCCCAATCCAACGAAACTCCATTTAAATAATTACAGCTGAGCAAGGTGAGGATTCCGTATGTGTGCGACCTTAAAAATCTTTTTGCAGTTTGGTTGCTGTTGTGTTTATCGCGCTCGCCTTCAAGGTATTGGGTCGTATGTGCAGAACCAAAAGTGCCCGAGATGCTTACCCATTTATGGGCATAAATAAAACGGCAGAGCGTGCTCATTGGTTTCAACACCTCTACAAAAAGACGTCAAGATAATGTAACTAACATGTCGCCAACACATCCCGCGGACTAGTTTCAATGTCGTACCAGTTATTTTATTTATTACGAAATTTTTACTCACCTCAGATAATCCATAATCAGCCTCTAGTTTGGCATAGTTTTCAGTCGGTTTGATTAATGTCACTGAGTTTCTAATTTTATGTGAGGCACGGAATTTATCGGCTGCCACCAACTTATTATAGAAAGCGGTTGCGGTTTTTGTAATCTGCAAAGAGCATAAGATTATTAATATTCGTTTAAAATACATCGCAACTGTATAATATTTACCAGCTCAATTGGTTGATTAAGCTCGGAATGTAAGAGTTCTGCACACCTCGTAACCTTGGCTTCCCATGATGGAACCTTAACCAGCAGTCGTCCCATCTGTAAAATTTGAGAAATTCTCAATAATCCGTCTATTCAACGAACGGCTCAAAAATACTTACACCTCCAAAATCGAGATTGGCCAACACCATGCAGAAGTATGCCAACGCATATGCCTGATTTTGTTCTTCGGTCGATTCCAGAGCATCCTTCTTGGCTTTGTGTGTTTCCGTGTACCATGACACATATTTCGGGGCGCCGTCCAACATTACCAGTTTAACCTCTTCATTTTGCTGTTCCAAGCAAGATGCCATCACGTAGCCAATTGTTGCACCGAACGAATAGCCAGCAATTGTGTATGGTCCCTTGGGTTGAATCTTTTTAACATGTTTCACATAAAATTCGCCCAACTCCTCCAGGGAGCCTAGCGGAGCATCGACCGTGCATTGTAAACAATAAGCCGGGTTCTCCAGTTTTTCAGCCAGCGGCATAAGAGGTGTCGCAAATCCTTCAATAGCGTGAACAAAGAAGATGGGAGGCTTTTTCGAGTCCTGTGGTGCTCTGGTCTTAAGACGTACAATTGGTTCGGTGGGCATAAGTTCCGACGAGAAGACCACTTGTGTTCCGTCGCCGAACGGAGAAGGTGTGCTGCGCGCTGGACTGATGGGATCGGGAGAAACTTGTGCTCCACTGGCACCCTCGAGCTCTTTCAGAGCACCGAAAGTCAACTGGCGAATTTCTTGTGCCGTCATGACGACATCGTAGTTTCGTTCAAGAGTTTGTTTGATTTCAGCTCCCATCAACGAGTCCATACCGAGATCCGCCAATGTTGCTACGTCCTGGACATTTTTCAGATCTCTCAGGCCCAGGATGTTGGCAATGCAACTGACAAGGCTCAATCCACCGGTTGTGTCGGCCTTTCGTTTTTCGGCAACCACCATCGAAGCCAGGACGGAGTGGGGTTGTTGCAAGAACACGTCGAACGTTTGCAGACACGATGTCATACGTTGTGGCAAAGTGCCACCAATGACGGTGTCATTGTCGCCAAGATTTTCAATGACAAGACCCGTGTCACCGATGGCGCCCCACTGAATTGCAGTTCCTGGGAATCCAGATGCTTGACGATTCTCACAAATGCGTTCCATAGCCGAGTTGGCCAGACCGTAATTAGTTTGACCGATATTTCCGCGACCACACGAAACACTAGAGAAGCAGACAAAGTAGTCCAATTCGGGGCACATATTTCGTGACAGTTGGTCCAGGTATTTGGTTCCATCGACTTTCGGTGTGCAAACTGTCTTGTAGTTTTCTTCGGTTTGATCTTCCAATAGTCCGTCTCGCAAAACTGCGGCCAAGTTGAAAATTCCGCCAACCAGACCCAGTTTGTTTGCCGAGTCGATGAGTTTTCGACATCCAGCTTCGGTGGTTGCGTCGTTAGTGTCGATTGACACTTGTACACCACGAGCCTTCCATCTGCGGATCATCAGCGATTGGTAGCCGGTCTTAACTCCACTTCGACTGGTCAAAACGAGTTTCTTTGCACCGCGCGACACCATCCAGTGCGCCAACTCCAGACCAAATCCTCCCAAACCGCCAACGATGATGTATGTCTTATCCGGATGCATATAAGTTCGTGGAATGGCGGTTACCAACTTGGTTGTTGGTTTCACAACCTTGCCTGAGTCCTCATCGCGGATTTTAATAACCACTTTGCCAATATGCTTGCCTGAGGCCATGTAACGGAACGCTTGTTCAACCTGTTGGTCATTGAAAACGGTGGTTGGTAGTGGACGTACTGCACCCGACTTTATTCCTTCGGCAACCAATCGGACGACTGTACGCTGCATTTCTTCCTCGCCCTCCATTACACTGTCCAGCAGAATACCATGGAACGAAGTGTTCTTCAGGAAAACGGACATTCCCAACGGGGAATTGTTGCTCAAATCAAACTTTCCGATTTCCAAAAAGCGTCCGTTCAATCCCAGGCATCGCACGGAAGCTTGCAACTTCTCATCGGCCAACGAGTTAAGGACCAAATCGACACCACGTCCTTGCGTTTCGCGCATAATCATCTGCTCGAATGAAGTGTCACGTGAGTTGCCGATATTCTTTTCTTCCAATTGTGGGAATGTCTTACGCAGGAAGTCGCGCTTCTCTTGACTGCCGACTGTTGTGAATACGGTGAGGCCATGATGGAGGGCAACTGATATTGCAGCCTGACCAACACCACCCGTTCCGGCATGGATGAGAATCTTTTCGCCTTTTTTCATTTGACCGCGCACGACAAGAGCATAGTAAACTGTCGAGTATACACATGGAATTGTTGAGGCCTGCTCCATGGTCCAGCTATCCGGAATCTCCCACATCATGTTTCGCGAGGCAACGCAAGTTGTTGCCATTGACTTGGCCGTTACCATGGCCATTATTCGTTTACCGTTCGAATCACGTCCGGCGAACTCCAAGCCGAGAACGCAATCTTGTTGTGCCAGATCGCCCGGAAGTGCATCTGCAGCCAATTTTCCTGAGCTCAGCATAACGTCGCGGAAATTGATTGGAGAGTAGTAAACCGTGCATAAATCTTCTTGTGGATCGCCATGTGCTGGCTTCTGACAGGACAGCGGTCCTTCGATCCATTTCAGACTGGACAAGTCACCCTTTTGAATGGCATTGATATAGGCATGCTCCACTTGCAGAGTTGGTGTGTCTCCGGATCCTTCGAGTTTGAGGTGACGGAAAGTTCCCCAACCGTTCGTCTTCAGTACATTACAAATCAAGTCCTTGTTCATTTGCTCCTGATAGAATTTCGATTGGAGTGAGAATTTCTCCGCCGTCGGGTTCTGTATGAAATACATTCGGGCGCAACGTCCGCCAGCCTCGTTCTTGATGCAATTCATTAGACCAACCGCTCCAAACATTTCCTCGCCTTGACACACGAGGTAAATGAGTGTATTCTGTTCCTCGGCCGTCTTCAATTCACTCTTCAATTGCTCCAGCCAATCGAAGTTCTTCTCCGTTAGCTGAATTATCAATTTCTTGCGATTGTTGACGTCAATCTTGGATCGCAACAGCACGAAGACACGTTGGCCGCATCGTTGCGATGAGACAACAATTAAATTCATGCGTTGAAGTACGTTCGTGGCGCATTTCTCGTAATTCGACTGAAGTTCATCGAGAAGAATGAAACCCTCTTCACGAATGGTGTTCATCATATTTTCCATAATTTTCGCGCAATCGGAACGAGCAAGAACGTCGTATCCGACGATCATATGGCAATTTTGCTCCACCGGGCCTTCTTCGATATTTTTGCTGACTACACGAACTCCCGAATCGCCGTAATGCGATTTCAACTGATCTGTGTTCTTAGGCGAGGACACAACTACGTCAGATGCCAGTGTTGGTTCTCCTTCGATTATGGTCAGAATGTTCTGTGCCATTAAACTGTCGGCATTGCGCTCGTTGGCGATTTCGACAACCTTGACCTTCAAAGCTCCACCCGAATTGTCCGTTACCAAATGCATGGCGACTGTGAGAGCGTTCAAACGAGCCTTTTCCAGATTTTCGGACAAATCGGCATTGTTGGTTTGTGGCACGAACACATATCGCTCCAAGGTTGGTGGGTTTTGGGTGCCCGACCGTCTTGGCGCCAACGAAGCCTTCAAACCGCGCATCTCAACTCCTCCGCTCTTGATAACATTGATGTCCTTGTACATGTAAACGGGAAGTGTCTTCTTATCTCCCGAAACCTTTTCCAACATTTCCATATGCTTCACTGGATTGATAATCACTTTTTCAATTCGAGTAGGCAGATACAGTTCGCGCAAATCCTTTCCCATTATGCTGAATTGTAGAAGTGTGTCCATGAAACTGATCCAATTATCTTGCCATTCCAAACGGCCGGTCACAGCCTGATTATCGGCTTCATCAACGCCACGGAACAAGCCACTGTAGTCATATCCACGCAGTCTCAGCTCTTTGTACACATCATTTTTGCCCAATGCTAGTCCAGACTTGTCCACCTCCAATGGGTTCAATGGCAACTCTTCCCGCTCGACCTGATCAGGTATAGTGATTTTGCCGGACACAGCCAACGAACCACCTTCACAAATTTCAAAACTTCCCGTTCCATCAAAGAAGTTGATGCCGAATTTCACGGCATTTTCCTTGTTCATAATGGTGGCACGATGGAATACGACATTTTCAAGTACGACCGGTGTTCGTGCCATATCACTGGCGTTGATTTTGGAGAATGTCTTCCAGGCGAGTGTCATGTAGCCGGTGGCCGGGAATAGAATACGTCCGTCGATATTATGGCCCGCGAGGAAAGCATCTTCATCCTTGGACAGGTTGACATCAACCATCGTTTCGCCAGATTGATCTGAAATGATTCAGAAACAAATTTAGATAATTTGGTAATATTTATTTTGAAGCGTTCGCTTACTTTCTGCACCAAATCTTGCTACCAGCCAGCGTTGAGAGTGGTCCCAGCCCACTTTCGAGTTCAGCATAGGAGTACCTCTGCCAACGGGGAATGTAACGGGACGGAACAGTTTTGTAACATTCGGTTGAGCTCCAGCGGCATACAATCTGTAGAAAAAATAAAATTGTTAGGGTCGCCTATTACATATTTCATGTGCTGAGCGTTAACTTACTTTCCAACATTGGTCATCAGGAATTCCAAGTTGTTTTCATGCAAGCGTTTGATCAAACTCAAATTGGTAGCACCTCCACCAAGTGACCGTTTCAGAATAGCTTGCAAAAGCCCATGCGGGGCAACTTCTATGCAAATTGCATTTTTCGGTACATGCTGTAGAGCATCGTGGAACAACACGGGCGACAGTAAATTGTTCACGTGGTAAGCAGCTGAACTTTGTTTGGCAATTGCGGTGTTCCATGCACTCTCGGGAATGCTGGTACTAATCCAACGCGACGTACGGTTCTTTGGATTAGGAATGATCTTCTCCAAACTCTTGCGCAGTTTCGGTCCAGCTTCAGCGATATATTTGCTGTGGAATGCATAGCCCGATGATTTAACAGCCTTAGCGAAAATACCAGCCGCAGTAAACTTCTCTACAACGGCGGTAACATCATCGACTGGTCCCGAGATCGTGACACTGTCTGCGCTATTATGACAAGCCGGAATTACACTTTCGGGCAGTTGTTCCTTGCATTGCTCCCATGATAGTCCAACTGCGGCCATTTGACCCGTGGTCAGAGACGTGTCTTGGATGCTCTTGCCTCGCCAATATGCCGCCAAAACTGTTTGTTCAGGCGTAAAACATCCGTCGGCATAGGCACAGCCCAATTCACCGACCGAATGTCCAACAATACCGTCGGGACATATATTCAAGCTAGTCAAAAGATCGGTAAGTGCCACCTGCATGGCAGCGATGGAGACAAACGAGTTCAAAACGTTGTCAAACGAAGATTCATTCGAACGTGTCAAAATCTCAATGAGGTCAATACCGCCCTCCTGTCGCAAGACTTCAGCACAACGGTGAATACTATTGCTAAACACCTCCAGACCCATCAAATCCTTCGCCATACTAGCCCACTGACTGCCCATTCCGGAATAGACATACCAAATGGGACGTTTGGTGTCTGTACACTCAACCACCTCACGAACCGGTGTCTTGCCATTCACCACCGTGTAGCCTCGATAGTAATGATGCGGAATGTTGGCCTTGTGAATTTCGTTGATCAAACCAAAGTATTCTTCGTCGTCCTTATGCGCTTCGGCATCTTCCAGCAGATCCTGAACGGCATCTACCGTACGACCAGACAGAACCACCATTTTCGGCGGTCCATCCTTGGGAGCCACAACTTTGGGTTTTGGATTCGATTTCAAAATTACGTGAGCATTAGCACCGCCAAAGCCAAATGAATTAATGCCAACAATTCCACCATTCCATGGCAAGTGCTTGTCCACCACCTTAAGTTTTCCTTCCATCAATCCGTAGAGATCGGGATTGGGATTTTTGAAGTGCAAATTGGCCGGAATGACGCCCTCCTCCATGGCTATCAGCACCTTTGCAATAGAACACACGCCAGACGCCGGCTCCGAATGTCCCATATTTGATTTGACCGATCCAATCAAAAGTGGCGTCTTACGATCTTTGCAGAAGAAATCGGCGATTGAATTAACTTCTTGTGGATCACCCACCTTGGTTCCTGTTCCGTGCGCCTCCACATAAGTCACATCGTGTGGACTCAATCCAATCTCTTCATAAGTTTCGCGAATCAGACGATTTTGCATTTTGCCATCAGGATAAGTAATTCCCTGCTCCTTTTGTCCGTCTGTATTTGTTCGAACATTCAAGATACTTGAGTAAATTCGTTTGGCATCCTTGGCACGTTGCAAGAATATCGACACGCAACCATCGGAACGTACATAGCCAGCACCGCTCTCGTCGAACGCCCGACACATACCATCGGCACTCAACATGTTGAGTCGTTTGAACTGTAGCGACATGGTTGGCTTCAAAATAACACCAACACCACAAACAACGGCCGAGTCACATTTTCCCGACTTGATATCAGCAAATGCATGCTCCAGAGCATATAAGGAACTGGAACAGGCCGTATCCACACAAAAACTGGGTCCTTTGAAATCGAATGTGAATGAAATACGATTGGCAAACATAGCACGAGCGCATCCGGTTAATCCGTATCCGTTTACTAAGTCTGGATCGCTGCACCAGTATTGTTCGGTCTCAGACGATGACACTCCAATGTAGACTCCCGTTCGCGAGCCTCGAATATCTTGTGGATTGACGCCTATTGGAGAGAAATTTTAAATTGATGTGATCCGACAATAATGAACAAATTGCAAGACTTACCAGCGTCAATAATAGCCTCATGTGTAGTTTCGAGTAACATTCGCAATTGGGGATCCATACACTCCGCTTGCTTGCTAGATACGTTGAAAAACTGCTGATCAAATTGTTCCAAATCTTCGTCCTTGATTTTGCCGAGACGTGCAGGCAGGTCGTACAAACCTTTATTGAATGGGTGAAATCAATAAACTTGGCACACAAGGACAAGTCGACTTTCTTACCTTTTGGCCAACGTCTGGGATCTTCGTTGACCATATCAACACCATCAAACAAATTCTTCTTAAACTCCTCAATGTTAGAGCTTTCGGGCAAACGGCCCGACATCCCGGTAATGACAACATCCTCTTGTACCGATCGATTGGCATAATGTCCCCCTAGGTCCGTGGAGACATTACACCGATTATCAGCAACATCTTCGGCAAAACGGGCAGGCATATTGCTGTTGTTTGCTGTGTTTCGACGTTTTTTACGTTTATTCGAGCGCCTTTTCTTACTATTACTATCGTTTGTTGATGGTGTTGCGTTTGTATGATTTTCCGACACTTTACTCAGGTCGTTCGTTGTTGCCTGCTGATTCAAAGCTGTGGGAAGGGACAGAAATAGTTGTTTTAATAAGATGAATAAGGATCATTCCGTTTGTGTTATACAAGTTTGTATCATTGAGCCATTGGTTAAGAAATTTGAATCATGTATATCTTATGATGCTGATCTCATTACCTCAACAAAAAGCAGATAAGATCTTGGAAATAGGATGTCACTAACACATCCTGCGGCCTTAGTCCAATGTTGGATTGTCGCGCCTGTTATTTTTATATCTTATGATATTTCTGTATTCAATGTTATTTTTTATAACGGTATTTTTAACTGTAACTGTAGACTAACGAAAATCATTCATTTTTGTCTTCAGCCTTTGGGCCGATAAGAAGGGAATATAGGATAATTCTAAAAAAAAGAACATCCGTTAAGCTGATCAGTACAACCGTTCAATCACCCAATAAAACATAATATGCCTCGTCTTAGATAAGCATTAGCTATATCAGCAGATAGATTATCCCGACCAGCTATTCTTTAAAAACCATATCATTGACAAGTTGTATTCGTACATAAATTTCAAAATTACCGATAAGAAAATGCCCCAGACACTCAACTGAAAAATTGGTATCAATGTAGAGCGTCATGTCAAAAGAGAAGAAATTATAATCCATGTATGAGCATACATAAAAAGTATCTTTACTCTACAATAATTCATCTGGACATGTGCGCGATTTACAGGAAACTCTTTGTATGTTAATTTACATTATGAGAGATATTATAATGACCGGCCGGTCGAATGATAAATGTTGGGTTTGGGTCTCGCAAGACGAAATACTATAACACAACAATGTGTGGAACTAGACTAAACAAATTAAAGTCGTATGTTGTACGCATCAAATATGTAGTAGAGATCTTAATAAAATAATTGAGAGGAGAGTTTATGATCGTTGATAGTTGATAAGAATTTGCAGACCGGATTTCAAAAGAATCTGTCCGAAAAATATATATATGGTCAGCAGCCTTTAGTAATGAGTTTAGGTTTTGATCAACATAAAAAATAAATAACAGGCGCGACAATCCAGCATTGGACTAAGGCCGCAGGATGTGTTAGTGACATCCTATTTCCAAGATCTTATCTGCTTTTTGTTGAGGTAATGAGATCAGCATCACGCTCAGCAGTGTTATTTATCCCCATAAATGGGTACTCGTTTAACATCTGAGTGAGATCATAGTCCGTCACAAGCTCGTGAGTTCGAAAAACACCATGGAACACGGTGAGATTCGAACTCATGAGCCTGTGCACCGAAGGTGCGCGCACTAACCGCTCGACCAGCCAGACTACTGTTCAACATAGAAGATATTTATCTTCTATGTTGAACAAAACCTAACCAAGGGTTATAGCCCCTCAACAATGATCGCTCCACTAGTTTTTTTATGCCCATAAATGGGTATACCTACATTTAAAATTTTAATGCGATCATGGGCCACATTTATTTAAAACACCATAAATTGTATTTGTTCTTCAGGTTTGTGTTTCGAAGAAAAGCGCGCTTACCACTACTGCATCCAGATTACTTTATCTAGTTATCTGATGCTATTTCGGTCCTTAGGACTGGTCATTCAAAGCATTCGTCCTTGTACCACCGTGAGAAACGCCGATGTTTGAAACAGTCCTTGGGACTGTTGGACATTCGAAAACGAATGCTTTCGGTTTTACTGGTTGCGTCGGTCGCAGAAAATCTGCATGTGACCAGTGCAATGAGAAAGCCAAATACGAAGGTTCACATTCGCGCCATTGTGTATCAACAATACAAGACAACACAACCTCTGTCTTGTGCAGGCTCTTAGCAACGTGTACGTTGAAGAAATACACTTTTTCCGAATATCTCATTGATTGAGGCAAATTGGCACTACCGGAAATATTAGAATTTTCTTCACTGGTATTTAACTTGGACTTTTGCAAAAAATGAGTCCTTTCCTTTTGTTATTTTCAAATCTCTATTTATGAGCCGAACGTACTAGCTAGTCCAACTGGAATCTTTAAACTGGTCATGGTTTTTGCTACATTCTAAGCAAATTTCTTTTGGAATTTGCGACATAAGATTTATCGTTTTGTATTATCTCGATTGTTGGTTAAAAAATTTTGCTATTGAAATCTCAGTGAAGTTCAATTATGTATATGTTTTCCAATATACTATGTGTCTGGATGGTTTTTGTTTCCAGGTAAGTTGATACGAAAATGGTTAGATAATGGTGGAAGACAGCCAACCGTTTCGCATTAATTTGCTTCGGCAATAACAAACACAACAAACTCAACACTCTTTAAAAAACGCAATGATAGAGCCGTCTGCAGGGTCTTCTTCTTTTTCTTCTTTTAACGGTGCAGAAAGGTGTGGAACCGCTGTGCATCTATGGGGACTCGAGTTATAGTTCGTCAATGTTTTCGTCCGTGATGTCAAGGGACAAAAACATGGCTGCTGCGATAGGGTTTTCCCACAGTGAGATAGGGGTTAAGTCAGTGGGCGCAGCTGGGCATTGAAACAAATAACCCACATCGTGAGGAGCGCAAGCGCAGTTGGGACAAATGTTCTAGATGTCCGGGTTTATGCGAGAAAGGTACGAATTGAGGCGCGAAAAAAAGCCCGCCCGAAGTTGAGCCAATGTCACTCTGGTGGCTCTCGGGAGCCTAATCTCCTCAGGCGAGATAGGTGGTGGACACACTGAGAGGACTCTATTCGCACCTAAACTCGCGATAGACCGACACACTTCTGCAGTGTGAATCTCTGCGATGACAGCTTGGTATGCATCTTCATCGTAAGGGTCCCGCTTGTATCCCTGGACCTCTCTCTCTAGGTCTCGTAAACCACGCCTGACATGTCGTGGTGGAGGAATGGCAACCTTGCTTTCTTCAGCAATATCAGCCTCTTCGGGGCGGACCATATCCGTTTTCTACGCGGAAACGGCCAAGAGTTGCCACAACGCCTCCCTGGCAAGAGCCTTGAAGGTTCGATGCAGGTTGTGCTTGTCCGCAGGGTCTTCAAAGCGCCAGCCGGATTTTGCATATGACAACCTGTGCAACTGCCCGGCGGGCGTGACCTACTTTTCAGGCGATGCAGATTTCTGAGACTTGCAAACTTTACATTGATTAAAGAAGTTCTATAAAAGATGCTTTTTACATTATGTATTAGAAAATGTGGGTACCTAAATGTTTAATAAATAATTGCTAGTGGTAGAATTAACATATTTTTTTTAGCTTTTGTTTGTTTTTTATGGCTAGCTCGGAACTTCCATAGTACTTTCCTTTAAGGTATAACATAGAAAGTAACGAGATGGCTGACGAACTAGCCAAAATGGGTGCCACTCTTGACAGCTCTCATGCGGAGCCTGTTTGCGCCTCGATGGCAGCTGTTAGGAGTAAGATATGCACCCACTATCTAAGGGCTGCTAATTCCAAATGACAAAATCTGAGTACTTGCGTTATATCAAGGAAGATGTGGCCCTCCTACGACTGGAAAAGAACGTCTGAGATTCTGACTAAACCGCGTAAAGATATCGCCAAGCTGGCACTGTCCAATGGGGCTCCACAACACGCATTGTCGCAGCTGCGGAAATGTAGATGAGAGAAAAACCCTGATTCACTTTCTGTGTGAATGCCCGGATCTTGCCAGAACCCGATATAGGACGCTCAGTAGGGCTTTTCTGGGAAGTTTGGAGGATGCAGCAAATGTGAAATTAGGGAAGCTGCTGTACTTCCTATATAACACTGGCTGGTTCAAAGCAACTCTCCACTCCGAAATTCATCACCTAACCTTCATCATGTACACTAGGTTCAACATCACGAAGTTTGTCGTTTCAAAACGGCGCTTTATGCGCTAATTGGGCTCTTTTGGCTAGCCTCTGCCTAGGCCACCACTTTTACCAACCAACCTACCTTTAAGGTAGGGGTGCCAAATAGCACCCGCTGCAGGTGGGTGGGAATATTTCAAAAACTTTAATATAATCTCATTACGAGAGTTGATAACAGAATATTACTTTTAAAATATGGCAGTAAGTCTGGAACACTATAATGGCTTTGGGATTATCCGTGAAAGTAACCGCGTTTCGAAAATGTACTTCAAGAATATTAAAATTAAGACAAGAAGCGAAAACATGATTGACCTTCAAGTAACCACTATTCGTTAATTAATTTGCGCCGAATTTTGAACAGATGATAACAAAATTGTCGCGCCGCCGGTCATCCAGGTCGTCCAAATCAACTTTGGAGGCCAACATTTTCAAAATAAATTAACTTCAGCAGAAAGGTGACCAAAACAGACAAAAAGTTGTTTTTTTTGTCGTTTTAAACAAACTCATGCACCAATACAGCTTGTTAAGTATAGGGCTAAAAATCAGTCACTTTGGCTGTTATTAGGTTCGTTTTTTACTACATCCCGTGTAGATTTGGGTAACGAAACTTCATATAAAAAAAAATGACAGGTGGATCAGCTGGCATTTTTTTTATATGGAGTTTCGTTACCCAAACCTACACGGGATAACCAAAAAAACGTACTTATTGTTATGTTAAAATTTCACATCCAGGTGACTTAGTCACCAATTCCAGAATTTCCTGGTGTTTTTACAGCTTTGCCATTTTTGCAAATAAATCTCAATTCATATTCGGTCAACCCAACCAATTTTCGGTAACTGAATTTCAGGACAGAACAGTTTCATGAAGTGGCTTAATATTTTTTTCTGTACAAAAAAAGGTGAGCCGCCTTAATAAAATAACATTCGGCAAATTGTTTGGGAGTATTTAGAATAAAATTCCTAAAATACTGACGTGTTTTAGTAAATTTTTGGGGTTGAGTTTAACGGCTGAATTTCTGTCACCTAACTAATTTCACTAGTTTTGTTTTTATATACATTGTGCTGTTTCGACATGGCTCCGGGCTGTACAGACTCCGTTATGGGTCGCATGCGGCCCGCTAGTTTGAATGCCTGCTTTAAGGTATTTTCTACGTTCACCAATCAAAAATCTTTCATGTATGCGTCTCTCGTGAAAAATGTGCCGTGGAGACTTGCATTTTATTCGATCGATTTCACTAGCCAAGTGTAAAAACAACCGGTGTGCGAAGTAAATACTAAATAGCGAATTCGATTTCACGAACATCAAAATTTTGAGTTTTTTTTATGGATTTTACGTGAACTGACGATGGGTTTGTTTGCAAATTCGCCCAACAAACCCGTGTCGAATTGAAGGACGAGTGCCTCCTACTCAAACTCAACACGGGTTTGTAGGCAAAGATATCGCAACTCACCCGTGCGGAGTTGGTGGCAATCATGCCTCGTACTGAACACGGTTTCATTAATACGCGCCCCGCTAGTGGGGAACCTTCGTACGATTATGGCACTTTAGAAAATCATCGAAAATCCTTGTGTTTTACTTGGGTTTTAACTTTTACAGAAAAATCTTATTCTTAATCACTACCCAATTAACAATTTTAGCCCTATAATACTTCATAGAATATGCTCTTCCAATAGTAATAGATAACTAACGTGAAACGAATAAATAGTGCTGCCAATTATAGGAGGCTATAGGGTGACATTGATATCCTATGAAAAAAAGTAGCTGGCATCTAGCATCGAACCCATGACTATCATATTGCCCGTCCTACGCGCTAACCACTCGGCCAATCTAAGATATAGTCAGCATTGCTCGTAAGCGCTACAAAATGGTTAGAAATGCTTCACAATTCATTCAATCTTCCACAATAAACCTTCTAGTTTATATGAATCATGGCTGTACTAATAATTACGTGGTTTGCAGTGGAAAAGATTAAATCCATACATTCATCAATAAAATGCAGCCAATTTCTGCGCAGAGATCATCTTAATCGTTTCAGAAATTAAACAATAAATGAGGAAATGTTGGTTTCATACAAGATTTTAAACAATTCTATTGAAGAAACTTGGTATTCCAGAGCATTTCATAACTTTCAACTCTTTCAAAAATCACAAAGTCCTTCTATAAAACAACGATAATTTATCGGATGAAAATATGAATGTCATACTATTAAGATGAAATAACACTGCTATAGGAGAATAGATAATGCGTGTGTTTATTTGTGACTATCTGCTATATAGGCCAGTCATTTTATGATTTTAGGTCGCAAAAAATAGCTCGGCCATGGGTTTTTGGGATATTGTTAGGGTAGATATCAGAAGCGTACCACCAAGTTTGCAACTTCGAAAAACCTGTGCTAACCCCGTGACCCTCAAAAAACCTCAAAATTTTCGGAAAACTTTTTTTCCTATTTTGGTTTGTAATTTCCAAAAGGTGCTTCCTACAAGCAAGTCGTCTACTGGATTTTTAAAGCTAACAAACATTCTTTAATTTGAGCCCTTTTCCAGCTTTCTAAGTACAACGGATCCCCAGATACAGGACTTTAATCATTGATTTTTGTAAAAAAGTTCGAAATTGTAATTTTAGTCATCTTCCGAACTAAATATCGGCTTAAATGCGAATTCTACGGAGAAAGTCATTTGACACAAAGTTATAAACCAGTAACTTAGGTATATATGTCGGAACGAATAGAATTGGACCATGGGGTCATAAGGCTGGCTGCCCCTGAAAATTTGGTTCTTCTAGGAAATGTTTTTTTCTTTATGTACCAATATTAACCAAACTTCACCCAAGTGTGTTCCTGGTTATTAAGCATCATAACATATCTAGGAACGGATAACATCGGAACACTACGTCATAGGGCTGTCATACAAACCAACCCCTGGAAATTAGGCTGTTCTAAGAAAAACTTTTTTCTTTATGAACAAAATGTGTTCCTAGTAAAGCCTCAAAACATATCTAGGAATGGATGGAATCCGAACGTTACGTCATACGTCATACAAACCAACCCCTAAATATTAGGTTCTTGTAAGAAAAACTTTTTTCTTTTTGAATCTTAACCAAAATTCATCCAACTGTATTCCTGGATGCGTTGAGGCATCGGAACACGTCATAGAGTACGTCGTATTACAATTTCGGACTTTTTTTTACAAAAAAAAAACATCTTTTAAAATGATGTATCTTGGAATCTTTTGTATCTACACCTAGGGTAGCACTCAAATTAAAGAAGATTTTGTTAGATTTAAAAGTGCAGTGGATGACTTTCTTGTAGGAAGCACCTTTTAAAAATTACAAACCAAAATATGAAAAAAGTCCGAAAATTTCGAGGTTTTTTTGAGGGTCTCGGGGTTAGCACAGGTTTTCCAAAGTTGCAAACTTAGTGGTACACTACTGGTATCTATCCTAGCAATATCCCAAAAAACAAGAGCCGAGCTATTTTTTGCGACCTAACGCCTTATATTTCGGTTTATTGACTGGCCTAATAGGAGACCATGTGTATATTATGTCATCCAATAAACATAATAGAGAAGTATTTAATGGAGTATCTTTTTAGGTTTCCATTTAAAGAAAGTGTTGTAGAAGTCTTACAGGACCGTCTTTAAATTCATACTGATTTGAGCTCTTTATAGTGCTAATATTAAATTATTATTGGATAACCGTGAAAACTACGTATACTACATTGTAATTTTTAAGAATTATCTATCAGATCAAAATACGCCTTTAAGCGATGTCACACGTTAAACTGAATTTAGTGTTACTATAGGATTGCTACAGGATGAAGTGCTTCTTTAAAGCATACGCATTGTTTGTTGGGTATTGACTTTGCTATCAATTTTCGCTTTGCCACGAAAAAGTTTATTGTTTTTCTAATTTAGTTTGTTTTGTAATGGATTAATGGTCAACTGAGTCCCCAGAAAGGGGCTTAGCCATATTCTGGGCAATAAAGCCGACTATAGAGTATGAAGTATGAAAAGCTGCATGAGCTCATGAATTGTTTCTTGTCACATTTTAACGTTTTTTTTTTCACTGTATGGTAATATACAGCAGCGAAAATCAAACAATACAGATGTGACCAGTTTTTATTTGATGTAAACAAAAAAAAAACAGCATATAAGCATATATGTAATTTCCAAGTGGAAGAGGATTTCAAAGTGGTAAAACGAGGATTTTCTTCTCTTCTTTCGGCACACTTATTGTCATCTAATTCCATAGAAGGATTGGATTTATTTCTTAAAAAGAATATTCATAAATTCTCAGCTAGATCGAACAAAACCCAATGCAAGGTCTTTCCATCGAATAGTAATATTCTCTTGAAATCGTATTAACCATACAATCACACACCACAAGACCCATATTCGCATAAGACAGACATGTTTAAGTATGTACATTTGGCTGACAACCAACTTCTCTATTGTTTTCTATGAAAAGCTGTTGTTTATTACTGCGATTTTATTCCATCGATTTATTTAGAATATCGATACATGATGGCGACTTTTACTTTCGTTGCATCATCATACTTCTAGCGTAAATGTGCGCATACATGACTGTTGGTAGATTTCATTAAAAATATGAACATGCATGTATACGTACGTTTATGTAAATATAATACTCGTATTCACCTGTTTTCTTACTGATTTGCTATTTTTCAGAAAAGATAAGCGTAAGCCTACCTTGAGGTGAAATTCATACGTAGTTACGACTGATGAACAACCTAGCCGACAAGTTGGTATGGTGTCGAGTCAATTGTCAATATTTACTATTAATTTCAAACGTAAATAACACATTGAGTATTTGCAATTTTTTTCTTATTTTCATTAGGCCAACTGTCTTTTGAGTGTTTTTTGCTCTATGTAAAAATATACAAATATACATACTATCAAGGAATACGAAAGAAAATCCTTTGTACTCTTTAAAAATAAAATTGAAAAAACCAGCTGACCTAATGAAAATATATACAACAATACAAGAGAGAAAAAGAAGAAGTGTATAGATAGTAATTAACCCTTTCCCGGACAGAACGTCTAAAGACGTCCAATTTTGAGCATTTGACATACAAATCGTGTCAAATTTTGGCGTTGTGCCCGCAATGAGTTAAACATATTGGAATTCAAAGATTTTCCCCTGATGTAAATATCTACCCAATAAACATTTGTGTTGAGTTTCAATTGAAAACAAAATATGTAGCACAAACATATGCGTAGTTTAAAGGTGATAATTTAAAAAAAATGGATGTGCTATCATTACACATTTTCTCTTGAACAAATTGTTTGATTTGCTGATTTTGGCAATTGTTGCCGAAAATACACATAAAATTTTGATTTACACAATATTTTACCTATGAATAAGCCATGTACATTTCATTCATTCCCCTAAACTCTATCCCGTTCAGGGTAGTGGCATGCATGAAAATTAGCTGGGCGTCATGATTTCATATGGAGTTCGTTACCAAAAACTACACGGAATCAGCAAAAAACTAGGGGGCTTCGCCCCCTGCTCGCTACGCTCGCCAACCCCCGGGGCCGAGGCTAATTTCGGGCGCGGCCGAAATTCGGATACCCTTCGCTTGGGCTAAAAGCTTTTTCGGGCGTACCTATGACTTGTATTTAATCCCCCTCCTCATTCTTTTTCCTCCGTCTTGACAAAAGTTTTGGGCTTGGTTGAAATAAGTGGGCAAATAAAAATATTTACTCGGAAAATTTTATTGGGGTTGCCGGAGCATGACCCCACAGTACGATTCCATTCGTTTTGAACTTTTTAGTTGCTTTGATAAAGACACATTAATTCAAGGTTTTGTGAAATTGGTGTAAAAAAATGTTTCTTATATGTAAAAGAACCAATATGGGGGGTTTGGTTTGTATGGCAGCCCCATGACCCCATGGTCCGATTTTATTCAAACTTACATATGTTTTGTGTCATCAACAGAAATACATTTGTGTGAAATTTGGTTGATTTTGGTGCACAAATGAAAAACTTTTTCTTAGAAGAACCTAATTTGGGGGGTTGGATTTGTATGGCAGCCCCATCCCATGACCCCATGGTCCGATTTGATCCAGTCTAGCATATATTTTGTGTTATATTTAGAAACACATTTGTGTGAAATTTGGTTGAAATTGGTACACAAATAAAAAAGTGTTTCTTAGAAGAACTCAAATTGGAGGGCTAGGTTTGTATGGCAGCCCCAAGACCCCATGGTCGGCTTTGATCCAGTTTTACATATGTTGTGTGTCATTAATAGAAACACATTTGAGCGAAGTTAGGTTGAAATTGGTACACAAATAAAAAAGTTTTTCTCAGAAGAACCTAAATTGGGGGGTTAAGTTTGTATGGCAGCCCCATGACCCCCTTGTCCGATTTAAGCGATTCAAACATACAAACAGCCTGCAACAATAATAAGCATGTGTACAAAATTTCAGCTCTCTAGCTTTTATAGCGGCCGAGAAAAACGCACTGCAACAGACGGACAGACGGACAGACAGACAGACAGACAGACAGACAGACGGACATCGCCCAATCGACTCCCCAAGTCATGCTGATCATATATGTATACTTTTTATATGGTCGGAGATACCTCCTTCAATGCGTTACAAACTTCATGACAAAGTTAATATACCCTTTCACTCTATGAGCGAAGGGTATAAAAACAACTAATATCGACAAAACTGCGTAATTTTTATAATCCCGTGTAGAAAAAAAATAACAGCTGGATAAGTTGTAATTTTTTTACCCCAAACGGTAAAGATTAAAAACGCACTTAATGTATATTGTACGGTAGAATGAAAACGTATTACACTATCGACTAAACGTCAGAAGATTGTATCTCACGATGGTTATCGCTTCTTGTAGGACGTATATTTTTAAATGATATTTGAACTATAGAAACCTGCAAAGAATCGAAATTGCGCAGCATGCTTAAAAGTATTGTCTCCAAATTGCTGTAGAAAAAGCTTATTTTCAAAATGTACGAATCAACGGCCCTGAATCGTAGGAAAGATGCGTCTGTATTAGACATAGGAAAATTGGTAATAAATAGACACCATGCCTATGTACTATCCAATTTTGATCATTAACTATCGTACTTTTCAAAGTATGTATCCGAAAAACATTAAATGCATGGGTAACTCGTGGATAAGATGTTGATGCTATCTCTAACTTTAGTGTATGTACATAAAGCTGTTTTCTTTTGTTATTTCAAACGCTGAGTTCACCCTGGGCACTTCCAATTTGTAGTTTTCTGCTTCGATCATGATGATGTAGATAGGTACATATGATTTACCACTTTCATCTTTTACACAATCAGTGGGCAATTCAGTGTATCGAAATTTGCCAAGTCTTAAAATTGAAAGGTAACTGACCGATGACTGTTTACTTCTGTATAGTATTTTGTACATAAGCATGTATGTTTTTGGATTTTTTTTCAATATCGAAGTAGGTAATTATAGTAGAAAATATCTATGGTCTTTCATCTAAAAGTGACGAAACAAAGACTTTCAGTGCGCAGCAGTTTGCATTTACTACAATTTTTCGACTACTATTTTTCCAGGTGTTAAGGTTTAAAATAATAAACACTATTTAATCAGGTTTCACATTCCAATTTCTTTGAATTCTTATCATAATGAAGAGCAATCTTGTCGATTATGATACATATGTGGTTTTAGGTTCCCTTTATTTCTCATAAAAGGAATACATATACAAATTAAATTAAAAAAATAAATGGCGGAAAGTTGAGAAAAAAACCTTCAAAACGGATGAGGTGGCAGCCAGTGGCTGCTCGTCCATATGTGCACAACAGCACAAGTTCACGTGCACCCCCTGAGAAAAAAATCGTAAGAGTACGTAATTCACTTCTTCAAATCTGTTATCTCCAATCGCACATCTAGCCCGCATCGTGTCCTTTTTCGATTTATAGATAAACCTACATTCCATCTACTGAATCTATGCCCATAGACATAATGTAAAGGGTCTCCCAATTGAACTGCAACCAAATGTAGGTAACTGTAAATCTGTGACCGCTAATGATAGCGCCATCATATTTTGTTCCACGACAGTTCACCTTGTTGTGTTTAAGCATCCGCAAGCGTTTGCGCCTGAGTGTTGTGAAAAACACTTTATCCGTGATGGAAGATAAACGTAACAGTGTGATTGGGCTATATTTGGCTGGAAAGCCGCAAGTGGAAATTGTTCGTGCTCTTCAACATCTAAATATCAACAAATCTTTCGTGTCTCGAACCATAGCTCGTAACAATGAAACTGGTAGTGTTGCTAAACGATATGGTGGTGTCCGGAAAAAAACTGTATCAACGCCGGAAATGGTACGGAACATCAAGGCTCGAATTCGCCGAAATTCTCGACGGAGTGGCAGAAAAATGGCTGCTGAGCTGCACATTTCGAAATCAACAATTCAGCGAATATTGAAAAATGAGCTCAAAGTTAAGCCTTACAAAATACAAAAAGGACAACATCTAACCGAAGCCCAAAAAAAAGTTAGATTCGATAGGACGAAAGAGCTATTGCGATTGCACGAACGTGGCCAATTACCAAATATCATTTTCTTCGATGAGAACAATTTCCCTATTGAGCAATTTATAAATAAACAAAACGATCGTGTCTACCTAACAGAAAGGTCGTCCGAGAATTTACATATACGGATGGCCACCAAAACTCAATCCCCACCGTTTGTGATGGTTTGGACAGCCGTGACGGCGAATGGTCGATCTCCGCTAATGTTTTTTGATCGTGGCATCAAGATGAATGCGAATGTTTACCGAGAAATTGTTTTGGAAGGTGCTCTGAAGCCGTGGGCACGCAGACAATGGACATTTCACCAAGACTCTGCACCGTCACACAAAGCACGCGCAAACCAAGACTGGTTAAGAAACAATGTTCCGAAATTCATTTCGACCGAACAGTGGACTCCTCATTCACCGGATGCGAATCCGCTGGATTCAGGCCCATGTCAACACTAAAAGATACCAGAGTATTGATGCGCTCAAGGCAGCTCTTCGCCGTGATTGGGCAAAAATGCCAGAGCCTCACATTGCAGTTCAATTGGGCCACCCTGTACATACATACATATACTGCCGACTGCTCACTGCACATACGACATGGTCACGACACTGCGACCAACGACCTGCAATCACGATGGGTGCACAATCTGAGAAGAGGAGCACACGCTCTAGTTTTGGATATCTTCTAGGTTTTCGGGGCAAGGGGGTAGTGCAAAATTTACACTAGAGCTTGTGCACAAAGTTGTTGTGCACAGCGTCTTATAAATCGTATGAGCTAAATTCTAAAAGAAGAAAGGTTGTCTCGCATACGTCTGTTCGGTTCGAATCGCGCTGAATAAAATTGCAACGGTCAATTTCTTTAAAGCAAATTTAAAAAAATCTTCTAGAAGAAAATAAGATTAAAATAAAAACTCGGGAAGACCCAGTAATTTCTGTAGGGCAGAGTACAAGTGACGGAAAATAACAATTCTGGCGTGAATTTAAAACGGCAATTTTCGCGAAAAAAAAACAAGTAGATTTATGAGAATATGTGGAATTCATGGATTTTCGTTCCGTCCAATGAACTTATCCCCAGGCCGATTTGGATTTTGACAGAATGAAAATTTAATAAGATCCATGGATTCGCCATGTGTGTGTGGCTTAGAAAACTCTTTTGTTTTCCCTGTTTGTTGTGCGGGAGTGAAAACAAACATTCCAGTTGACAAAAGTCTGCGGAAGAATAATACGTATACCTATAAAAACAATAATTTCTGTATAATTTTTGGCTTTTTTGTAGACTAGTTTTTTTTTTAATACAAACTATGAAAAATTTTTTTACATCATATTCTTCCCGAAGTCAATACATTTGTATATTTCCTTGTGAGCCCCCGGTATTTTCCACTACGAGCCGCCACTGGTGGCAACACAGACCCACCAATGTGATCCCTCCCATGTAATATGCTACTTGAATAGTTGTTTGACATATCACTTGCAACTTCAAGACTTCCCAGTACCGTTATGCCAAATAGGGCTTTGATTCAACTTTGTGAAAATTACTTGAAAATGTCGATGTAGTTCAGGTTTCATCATTTAAAAAATATTGAAACGGGGATACATACTTAATGTCGACGACAAAAACGTCACCTATCCTATGGGTCGTCGAGACACGGGGATACCTTAGTTTCCGCGACGAAGATACCTCGCGACTAAGAACTAAGAGATTGTGATCCACACACGACGATATCGACTACAAAACATGCTTGGTCGTTGTGCAAATTACGAAAATTACGTTTTCGAGCATGTATAGACCGAGATAGGAATCCGGTTATGAACAAGCACGATATGCACACATAATCGTTATTCATTATTTGTTTTCGTTCATATTCGCCAAGTACGACTCATGGTCCCGGCTTGCACGACGACCAAGCATGTTGATAGTTTCACCGGTTTTAGTCGTGAAGTATCCAGGCGTTCGAAGCTCGAGACTAAATATCCTCGTGTGTGGTGATTTCCCATTTATACGTGCAAGTTGTCTCGTCGCCGAGTCGCGTGCTCTTTGTGTCGCCGAGACCAAACTATCCCCGTGTGCGGTGATCCTTAGTTGTCACATTAGATATAAAAACTTAATTTTGTAGTGAAAAAACGAGAAAAAACATTTTACCAAAATCTAAGTATAAAATCGAAATCAAAAGAAAATGCTTTGAAGATTATTTTTCAGTTTTTATTTTTCATGACGGTGTCAAAGGAACAGTGGAGAATCGATTCATTTCAAGATTCTGATTTCTAATTTATTCAGAATTAAAAGAAAACCATAGAAATACTTTATTATCTGAAATAAATTTTGAAAATTACGATGGTGCGATTTTGATGAATTCAAAAGTTAATTTAAATTAATTAAAGTTAATAAATTAAAATGCGAAAAAGTTAATTTATGTGATTTTTTGTTTGTTACATAAATTGGAGTCTTAACTTTTTATTAATTGATTAGGAGAGTAACGAGTTTTTATTTATCAAAAACAAAGATGGCAAGATAACGGTAAAATTTTTACCGATTCTACACTCGGCTTCACAAAAATCGGGCCACTCGCCACTTTCGAACTTAAATTCAATTTTCTCAAAAAGTATGAAACTTACAACTATGAAAATTATATCTACAGGAAGTTCATTTAATGGTAATTCAAATGACTATGATTTTTATCTGAAGTACCGTTAACTCACGCAACAAACACAATGCTTGTTTTGATTGGAGTTCGCGCTTACCGTGTGGCCCGGTTTCATTGAAGCTCAGTGTATATTGATGGCATTGTTACTCAAACAAATTCAATTACAATTACAGTATTCACCACTCGAAACGCTCTAAATTCAGGGTGTCCCATTACTCAACGTTAAACCGGTAACGGGTAATAGCGCGTATGGAAAAAATAAAAAAAAATCACTCACGTTTTTTTACAGTTTTCAGCTCTCCACACACTTCAGAAGAATTGAAATACAAAATCTTTAGATGTTACAAAATCTAGGCTAACATCTTCAAGATTTGCCATAAATTTTCATAGATTTTTGTCCGAGATGATAACCAAAATCTCTACAAAATCGTGGTGTCAATACAGTCTTGACTCGGTAATTCGGATCTCATTTAATCCGGATATCACGCCAATTTTATAATCCGGATTTCGGCAACAATTTTAAGTCTATAATCCAGATATTTTAGATTTTCAGGGTGAAATAGATTTGGTCTCGTACTTTTTTACGGGACGATTTGGCAAATGACATGATGGTGATTAATGTCAAAGAAATAATACATTAATCGGCTTTTATTCCTCTTTTTTATTTTTTTGTATTGTTTTTCCTCAGAAAAAAAGTGATTACGGTAATTCGGATGTTCCGATGGTCCGGATTACCCCTTGCAATAATTGATCCAGATTATCGAGTCAAGACTGTACTACAGTAGAGGCCATCTAACCACTGCCATCTTGATAGACAGGCCGAACAACAGAAAAGTTTTCAACCATTATAACTGGAAATCTTAATATTATACAAATGTTCGTTTTTGCGTAACGACTGTATTAACTGCAGCCCAAGCCAAAAAAAGGATAGAAGCGTTATCTTCTGCGCGACCAAGATTTCAATTTCGTTGTTTCGTCTAAATGTTCAAGTGACTGTACTGTAAAAAAATGGCACCAAGACGTTGAGACAAAAAAAATTTAAAAATTTGCATTTTTCTAACGGTATTTTGCTTCATTATTCCCAATTTTTGTGAGATTTTTTTTTAAAGTATATAATACTCGTCCATAAAGTTCACACTCAGTCACTTGTTAAGGACCTCCAAAATATGATTACGAGTAAAACAAGCATATGAGCTGAGTGCAATCCATTTGATGAATAAAAACCATGTGACTAGATCTCTTCTAGTGACAAAATGATTTAAAAATATATTTTAGAACTGGTATAAAGTAGGTTCCTTTATTATACATTGTTTTATGTACAATGAAGGACCCCGAGAAAGCAACGCAGAATTGAGGCGCAGAGCACTAAGGACATGGCCTTATTTTGCCCTTTTCATAGAAGAGCTGAGTCCTTCGCCTGCTTTCTAACACAATCGATAATTTAATCGTGATTGATATTCTGAGCTTTGCTTCTTCTTATTTTTAGGAGAGTAGTCTCTAATGAACAAGTTGGATGGTCTAAGTCCTCTGACAGGTTGTCCTAATGTTCCCAAGCGACGAGTCTTTCTGGCATATAAGTTGAATCTTTGATGCTCAGATAGAGATTCCAGGAAAGGTTCTGTGGCTTAACGCGCTCGTCAGCCTGTTTGATCCGAAAAAAATTATGAGACTCTAATGATATGAAAAGAGGTGGACGTGTATTGCAAGTGAGGCTAAGAAGCATCAAGAGCTTTATTGCAAGGCAAGGTCGAATGACACGATGAATAATGTGACATGACCTCTTTACTTTCCGTAGATTGGGTCTGTCTGTAGTCATTTTCCGATACTTTTTTCCATCAGACCACTTCAGTCTATGATAGGTCTGATTATGATTATTCCCTTTTATATCCATAGGGCATCGGCATCGCCCTATGATATGATGATGCACATATGAAGATGTTTAGTGGCCTGGTCCTATATATGTGTGTACATGACGAATGGACACAATAACTGGCGCGAAAGTCCAACATTGAACCAAGGCCGCAGAAGTGTTAGTGACAACCGATTTCCAAGATTTTAACTGCTTTTTGTTGAGGTGTTCAGATCAACCGCACGCTCAGCAGTGTTATTTCTCCCCATAAATGGGTACTCGTTTAACATCTGAGTGAGATCATAGTCCGTCACATATGTCGTGAGTTAGAAATGCACCATAAACTGAATTGGTTCACGATGAGACTCAAACCCACGACCCTGTGCACCGAAGGTGTGCGCACTAACCACTACACTAACCAGACTACCACGTATCCAATTATGGAGATAAATAACTCTAAATAGCGTGCTGGTTATCTCAACAACTACAAAGCTGCGGTCTAGGTCAAATGCTGGGTGCCACATCTTTAAATTAATCATCAGTTTTTGGGATTGGGATATTCTTGTTCAATTTTCGAAAATGTATGGTAAATCCGGTAATTTTTATACCCTTCGCTCGTAGAGTCAACGAAGGGTATATTAACTTTGTCATGGAGTTTGTAACGCATTGAAGGAAGCATCTCCGACCATATAATAAGTATACATATATGATCAGCATAACATGGGGAGTCGATTGGGCGTCTGTCTGTCTGTCCGTCTGTTGCTACGCGTTTTACTCGGCCAATTTAAAAGCTATGAAGCTGAAATTTTGCACAAATGCTTCTTTTTGCTGCAGGCAGTTTCTATGTTTGAATCGGTAAAATTGGACCATGGGGTCATGGGGCTGCCATACAATCGCGCGCTCGAACTGTCAAAAAGTCACTTTGTTTACACGTCTGGCAAATTATTTCTTTTTCTTTAAACTTACCGGTTTTCCACATTAAAAGGTGGCACCGATACATTTATATATTGCTACTTGTCATTTGTGAATGAAGTGCAGTGTTTTCTTTCGCTAGATAGTGTAAACGGCGGGAGTGAGAAAAAGACAAGGAACATATCTTACCATAATTCTGTGTAGCCTGGACTCAAACCTTTGCTATAAACTTTACCATAAACTATAATATTGCCTACCTTTCGGCGCGCTATAATCATATCTGACTTTCGATACCCGACTAGGGCTGTGTTTTACTTTTGATTAATCGATAACATTTTCCTGAAAATTAATCTAACTTTGAAAATGAGTTGCTCTCGTTCAACCTGTATAGATAAGGAAAACTCATCACCTATGATCATGTGTGCAGGATTTTGCGAGAAGCCATTCCATTGCAAATGCATTGGCATTCTTGGAACTACTGGTGACTGCATCCTTAGAGCCGATTCAGGAGTTTATTGGTTCTGTAACTCCTGTAGAACTCATTCTATGTCATCGTATGCCACCAAAATGCTGTCGACTAACACAGTGCTTGGCAGTCTAACTACCGACTTTCAGGCAGTACTTTCCAAAATGTCGGCGGTTTTCAACGACGTCGACGCTTTCACTTCGTCCGATCCTCGACTTGCCTCGGATATCATCGACACCAACATCGAAGACACCAACAACGTCATTCCTGAGCCTGCGGCTGTGGGTGTTACTACACGTCAGCAGAAGACACAAAAGAAAAAGGAGGTAAAGGAGGTAAAGAAACGTAAGAATCCTCCTCAAATAGTCGAGTCCAACATAGAGGATCAGAATCAGCTCCAACCGTTGATCCCGTCTTGCGAAGAGATTCTTAAGCAGACTCACCTTCAACAGTCGCCTCAACCTGACTTACCTCAGCAGTTGCCGGTGAGGTCTGCAAACGACCCTCGAATTATTCAGTCTGCACTGCAAGGGCCGTCATCGTTTGACCTGTCTCCGTTCTGCACAACGTCAACGTCAATGTCACTTACGCCATATTCTGCGAATACACTTCCTACGCAGTACCAAAACCAACCATCAACATCTCAGTTGCTTTTACTTCAACAAGCATCTTCAGCTAGACTTTCGCCGTCCACACAACAGCTTCATCGCCAACATATCACTACATCTGACCCGTCTCCGGTGACATGTCAACCATGTATTACTGTAAGCCCGAGCGGCGCGTTACATAGTTCGCTGGACGTGCAGCAGCAAGGTCATCTGCCCAATCCGCTGCCACCTCAAGTTATCTGTGCGAACCAACTGCAACCTGAGCAGTTCCAATACCAACCGTCAGCATCTCCGTTGCTTTCGTTTCACTCTCCATCTTCTGCTGTACTTTCACCGTCCACACAACTGCTACATCAACCAGATTCACGGTCTTCCAATCGTCCCGTCAGCACATCGAACTCATCTGAATTAATGTCTGCACGGCCTGGTCAATTACGTGTCTGCTGTCCACCTAAACAGCTATTCGTTTCAAGGCTAGCTTATGACACTCCAGAAATTGACGTCAGGAATTATATTGTAAGTAAGCTCGGTTATGAACCTTCTATACTTGTATGTAACAAACTAACAAGAGAGAACTTACCAAATAGAATTGTTGCATCTTTTAAAGTTACGATTCCTTCAGAACTTGCTGAGCCTTGTTGTCATACTTTTTGGCCAAAGGGCGTATTACTTAAAGATTTTTCCAAACGAAATTTTCCGAAAAGTCGCTCACAAAAAGCCCGAAAAAGGGATTAAACTTTCTTCTTTATTATCAAAATGTACGTGGGCTAAGGACCAAGCTTAATGCTTTCAATCTATCGGCTCTAACTGCGTCTCATGACATCATATGCTTGTCTGAAACTTGGCTGAATAACTCCATAAAGAATGGTGAAATTTTAGATGGCTATCTTATTTATCGTTGCGATCGTAATTATGAAGCCATTGGAAAGACTGATGGAGGAGGAGTCCTCATAGCTGTCCGCAAAAATTTAAAATCATCTTTCATTTCGTATACTGACTCAGAAATTTTTGATTGTGTTACTGTTGCAATTACTTCGATATCTTTGTTAATCGCATGCATTTATGTACCTTGTAATTCTTCTTTGGCGACATATTACGACATCTTTAGCTATTTCTCTGATCTGATCAATATAAGGTATCCCCATTTCCATATTTTCATATGCGGAGATTTCAATCTCCCCTATATTCGTTGGCCTAATAGTCCTGGCCTTCCAGTAAGCTCCACTTCACCTTCCATGTACCTTGCATTAGCATCCTTCCTGGAGCACTGTAATCTATTACAATTTAATACGACTAGTAACTGTAATGATCGAACCTTGGATCTCGTCCTAAGTAGTTTTGATTCCTCTTACCTAACAACGTTTAAAGCCCCAGTTGCTTACTTACCTACTGACATGCACCACCCAGCCCTATTAAACGATATCTATATTCCATCCTCCCCAATCCATTCTTACAATCCTCACTCTCGTCCCAACTTTACAAAAGCGGATTACACTGTAATCAACCAAAAGTTGCACGAAGTCGATTGGGTGAAAGTTCTTCATAATCTCAACTGCGAGTCGGCTCTGGCTCTGTTCTATTCAATTGTGAATAACATTATTCACAAATATGTTCCTGTTAGGATTTGTAGGAAACGAAAGGGTCCCATTTGGTTCACCCCATTAATACATAAAATGTTAAGTAAGAAAAACCGCGCACACGCTCGATTCGTGCGTTCTCACCGCCAGGCGGACTATCTGGTTTTCCATAACCTCCGTTCCAAAGTGAAGAAACTAATCAGTGGTGCCCGCGCAGCCTATTTCTCAAGTGTTGAACAAAGCCTACACAATAATGAAAATAAACTCTTCTGGTCTCATGTCAAAAACATGAGAGCTACATCTTCCCATCCGTCTTCGTTATCGTTTAACAACACTACGGCCGATACTCCGGAAGATATCTGCGAGCTTTTCGCTACTTTTTTCTCCAGTACGTATCGACAACCTTCCGCTCCCCCTACTTTAAACAGTGATCAGCAATCTTTTCAACCGGCTTCTGATATAACATCCTCTTATGTTGAACTTGTAATCTCCTCTCTTGATGTGAACTCGTCATCCGGACCGGATGGAATTCCTAATCTTTTTCTTAAAAAAACCGAAAGCACCATAAGTATCCCTCTTGCAATTATTTACAATAAGAGCATTAGGGAAGGTGTCTTTCCGGCAGAGTGGAAAGTAGCACAAGTGGTCCCCATTCCTAAAAAAGGCAGCCCCAATTTGGCTGAAAACTACCGTCCCATCTCGCTTTTATCGGGATGCTCAAAGGTCTTCGAGAGAATTGTTTTCAATTACATCTATGAAAATTTCGGGCATACCATATCCCGACATCAGCACGGCTTTCGCAAAAATAATTCAATTACCACTAATTTAGTTGAATTCTCACACTATGTGGCTAAATCATTTGACAGCCACCTGGATGTTCATGTTATATACACGGACTTTTCGAAAGCCTTTGATTCCGTAAACCATTCCATCTTACTTAACAAATTACTACTGTCCGGCTTCCCTTTCCACTTAGTGTCGTGGCTTTCTTCGTACCTTGTCGACCGGTCTTCTTGTGTCGTATTCGAGAATTTATCTTCATCTCCCTTCTGTCCAGTTTCTGGTGTTCCTCAGGGTTCAATCCTAGGCCCTCTCCTATTTCTGTTTTTCGTCAATGATCTTCCACCTCTGTTAAATTGCAAATGCTTGCTATACGCCGACGATTGTAAGCTCTTCTCTAAAGTTAGTGATACTGCTGATTGTCGGATGCTACAAAACGACTTGGACATCCTACATTCTTGGTGCGATTCCAACGATCTGCATCTCAATATATCAAAATGTAACGTAGTGATATATTCATTAAAGCCGTCTCCGCTCTCATTCCCATATGAAATCAACTCCATCGTTCTGACTTCAGCTGATACTATAAAAGACTTAGGTGTGACTTTCGATTCTAAATTAAAGTTCACGGAACATTACTCGAACCTAGTCAAAAAGGCTTTTCAGCTTTCTGGCTTCGTTTTACGAAGCTCAGCCAATTTTAGATCGGAGCACACTGCCTTAAAGCTCTTTGCATCTCTGGTAAGAAGCACTTTAGAATACGCTTCAGTCGTATGGTCTCCTACTCCAATGATAGGTGCTAATTCATCAGGGGCATCTGATGATCTAGAGTCCGTACAACGAAGGTTTACCAAATCGCTGTTTTTTAAATTTAAAATCCCCTACCGTTCATACCCCGACCGCTTGAAATTCCTTCAAATGCTGTCATTGAGCGAAAGAAGAAAATACTTAGACATGTGCTTTCTGTATAAAGTTTGTAAAGGTCATCTTTCTTCATCTGTCTCCAACGACATCAATTTCCGAGTTGCTACCTATAACACACGATCGTCTGCCATCTTCGAGCACCCATTCAGCCATCTTTCTGTTTATATGAACTCACCACTTATAAGATCCATGCGATATTATGACAGACTTGAGCTTGGTCCTTTACCTAACTCCTTGAATTCTTTTAAGCGACTAGTCTTAAGTAAAATCAAATCTAATAGCTTACATTGATTTCGTACACTCTTTACCTTTTTTTATTTTTTTTTATTTTTTCTATTACATAGTTATAACTATTTTTGAATTTATGTACTAAAAATTCTATGCTTGAATTTGATTAAATCTTAAGATTACTATTAAGGGAACGTGTCTCCTGTTTGTAATTATCAAATAATAAATAAATAAATAAATAAATAAATAAAACCTAACACCCCCCCCCCCCCCCAAATTAGGTTCTTCTAAGAAAAACTGTTTTATTTGTGCACCAATTTGAACCAAAGTTCACATAAATGTAACTCTATTGATGACACAAAACATATGTAGGAGTGGATCAGATCGGACCATGGGGTCATGGGGCTGCCATAAAAACTCAACCCCCCATTTTGTTATATAAATATTGTTTTGTCGACGCAACGGAACTTTTGTGAAGACGGAAGGAAAATAATGGGGGGAGGGGGCGTTGAATACAAGTCGTAGGTACGCCCCAAAAAAACTTTTAGCCCGAGGGGGGCGAAGGGTATCCAAATATTGGTATCGTTTTCATAGATTTTTATCTGGATCTCAGAAGTGGCCTAAAGTAGCGGCTATTTGCATATTCTTTGTTTTGGATTCGCTTCTAAAAATGCATAAGTTTTAAATGCCAGTAAATTTAAAATGTACTTTCTGTATAATGCAAAAGTTTTAACCAACAATCAAATCAGCTTTCGAACTCCTACCATATTCAGTGGACTATTATAATGCATTCAATATCTTCTGTTACGTATACCATAAATCTACCTGTGTTGCTTCGTATTGTTTTGAGCAGACACAGAACCGACAGTTGCGTAGATTTTACATGAAGATGAGCACTGCGCGCCACCTGGTTTGCGCTCATCATAAAAGAAACACAATGATCAGGCGATTGTACATATTTATGAGTTGTTGTGTTGTCGTTGGCTGAAATAAACGAAGAGAAATGGATGTATCTCTTCCCATAATAAGTACGATTTCTCTTTCTTTCTCAAAATTCGCAAACTCTTTGTTGCAAAAGAGAGAATTATAACTTGTTTAGGAAATTACCGGCACATGGATCATACGATATGTTGTATGTATAGTAAATAATAATGGAAACAAACAAAACCATAGTGACGTAGCTTTTGTTGCCGAGACGCCAAAACGGAATTGTTACGAAAATGGAAATATGTATACAAGCACAAGTACGCCTATATATGTATATATATATATAGGGGTAGGGTACTAAGAAGTGAAAAAAGAAATAAAAAGCACGACATCAGGTGATACTACGGTTTATAACGATTCCCCACACGGCAACGTGTTTTTCGATTTCGCTACGATCAATTTTTTTTTGTGCTTTGAGCTTATATGAAGAGATGGTATGCGGTATGGTAGTAGACATGCGGATCATATGGCGGCAAATCGGGTATGGTCGTTCAATTTATAAGAGTCTAGAAAGGTTTGCCGGCAAGCAGCACACGAGGAAATTCTATCTGGTACACTGGCTACATATAAAACAGATTTGTATATATGTACATAGCGATCGTACATTCTATGTATGTATACACAAATAATTGGCGTGTATATGGCGTGATACTTCAAGTTCAAATGAGTAACTCTATACGATAACGCATTAGTTTTATATATATAGATAGATTGTTGAGAAAGCTGACTCAAAAAAAAATGATTTATTCATTATCAATTGGATTATGAAAATGAAATATTTTTAGCATATTTTTGTGTGTATATTGATCTTCTTGGGAGTCAGAAACAAAACTAAACAGTAAAAAATGCAATAATTAGTTCTTTAAAGCAAGGAAATTTTGATTATGAAAATGAGGGTTTT
Organism: Microchrysa polita; assembly: GCA_949715475.1. Taxonomy (NCBI): domain Eukaryota; kingdom Metazoa; phylum Arthropoda; class Insecta; order Diptera; family Stratiomyidae; genus Microchrysa; species Microchrysa polita. The sequence goes on along the minus strand of OX454418.1, from coordinate 82,938,151 downwards.
GCACGTGGAAAACCCATGCAATGAAGAATACCCCAAAGAACTGGAATAATGGCGTCAGTGTGTTAGATATTTTGTTAGGTTCCATATTATTTTTTTTTATATTTTATAAAAAATCTCACAACCCTATGACAGTTGATTCATTGCAACAGTTAGCTTTAAAGCCTAAAGAATAAACAACGTCTTCAAAATCATCTAATGTAAGCAATCAAAGATCGAAATCATAAGAACCTCGTATCCAAGTCGCCACTAATAGCCTAAGAGCCCAAGTGGAAATTATTTACAACTATTTCCTGGTCATTCTGTTACACATTATCGCAAATTTCATGATTGGCGATGCCCTAAAACGATAGTCCCCCTCCTGGACAGTGCGGCTAAAGGGGTGGCAGACAACTTCAAAGCCGTTAATAGTTGCAAATATTTGCAACTATTTCCTGGGCTTTGATTCATATGCCATTTCATAGAGGACGAGTCCCCGCATATATACTCCAAAAGGCAGACAAATATTGGGGGGCTAACATGGTGGCAGACACGCTCCAAAAATTGAAATTTGTATGAAAAATGGGAAGTGCTTCTACAAAAATAGCGCTAACTCCATCATGCTAAACCATGTAGGTGCAGTAAGAGCCTAAATATTTTCCGGACACTTCCCCCAGCATTTAACCCAAATTTCACTTCAAAATACCAATTACAACCCGGTTGATTTATCAATCGAAATTTGACTATTTTTTTAAGTAAATTCACAGGCAATATAGTACAACAAATAGTAGAACTTTCCCCTAATATCACACAGATGGCCAACAGCAGCGATTCCTTCTGAATGGGATATCATTGAAAACACCGTGCTGAGCTTATATTTCCAAAGCCAGACAAAACCCTTTCAAAGGACGATCAGGAGACGAGCCCTTAAATGGGACAAAAAGTGTAATTTTGCTTGAAACAACAATTATCTCTCGTGACAGCATTTTCCCCTAATATCAGAGGAATGGCCCCCAGCAGCGATTCTTTCTGCACGGCATATCATTTAGAACACCATGCTAAGTAAATATTTCCAAAGGCAGACATAAAGCATTAAAAGGACGATCAGCAGACGAGCCCTTAAATGGGGCAAAAAGTGTAATTTTGCTTGAAACAACAACTATCTCTCGTGACAGCATTTCCCCCTAATATCACACGGATGGCCCCCAGCAGCGTTTCTTTTGGAACGGTATATCATTCAGGACACCATGCTTAGTCTATATTTTTAAAGGCAGACATAAACCATTAAAAGGACAATCAGCAGACGAGCCCTTAAATGGGGCAAAAAGTGGAATTTTGCGAGAAACAACAACTATCTCACGCGGCAGCTTTTCCACGTAATATCACACGGATGGCCCTCAGCAGCGTTTCTTTTTGAACGGTATATCATTCAAGACACCATACTAAGTATATGTTTCGAAAGGCAGACATAAAGCATTAAAAGGACGATCAGGAGACGAACCCTTAAATGGGGCAAAAAAGTGTAATTTTGCGAGAAAAAACAATTATCTCTCGTGGTAGCATTTCCACCTAATATCACACGGATGGCCCCCAGCAGCGATTCTTTCTGGACGGCGTATCACTTAGCCCACCATGCTAAGTAAATATTTCCAAAGGCAGACATAAACCATTAAAAGGACGGTCACCAGACGAGCCCTTAAGTCGTGCAAAAAGTGGGATTTTGCGGGAAACAACAATGATCACTTTTTTGCCACCACTTTAGGCACGTCTACTGATCGACCTTTTTTAAGTTTTTGTCTGCATTTGGAAAAATATACTAAGTATGGTGTTCTGAATAATATACCGTTCGAAAAGAAACGCTGCTGAGGGCCATCCGTGTGATATTAGGGGGAAAAGATGCCGTGAGAGATAATTGTTGTTTCTCGGAAAATTCCACTTTTTGCCCCATTTAAGGGCTCGTCTGCTGATTGTCCTTTTAATGGTCTATGTCTGCCTTTAAAAATATAGACTAAGCGATATGCCGTCCAGAAAGAATCGCTGCTGGGGGCCATCCGTGTGATATTAGAGGGAAATGCTGTCACGAGAGATAATTGTTGTTTCTCGCAAAATTCCACTTTTTGCCCCATTTAAGGGCTCGTCTGCTGATCGTCCTTTTAATGCTTTATGTCTGCCTTTGGAAATATTTACTTAGCATGGTGTCCTCAATGATATGCCGTGCTGAAAGAATCGCTTGTGGCGGCCATTCCTCTGATTTTAGGGGAAAATGCTGTCACGAGAGATAATTGTTGTTTCAAGCAAAATTACACTTTTTGTCCCATTTAAGGGCTCGTCTGCTGATCGTCCTTTTAAAGGGTTTTGTCTGCCTTTGGAAATATAAGCTCAGCACGGTGTTTTCAATGATATCCCATTCAGAAGGAATCGCTGCTGTTGGCCATCTGTGTGATATTAGGGGAAAGTGCTACTATTTGCTGTACTATATTGCCTGTGAATTTACTTAAAAAAATAGTCAAATTTCGATTGATAAATCAACCGGGTTGTAATTGGTATTTTGAAGTGAAATTTGGGTTAAATGCTGCCGGAAGTGTCTGGAAAATATTTAGGCTCTTACTGTACCTACATGGTTTAGCATGATGGAGTTAGCGCTATTTTTGTAGAAGCACTTCCCATTTTTCATACAAATTTCAATTTTTGGAGCGTGTCAGCCACCATGTTAGCCCCCCAATATTTGTCTGCCTTTTGGAGTATATATGCGGGGACTCTTTAGCCCCACTGTCCAGGAGGAGGACTATCGTTTTAGGGCATCGCCAATCATGAAATTTGCGATAATGTGTAACAGAATGGCCAGGAAATAGTTACATTTGAAGTGTCGCTGGCTCTAGGTCTATAATATAAAAATTCACCTTACCCAAAGTCCTGTTTATTATAAACAATCTTTGCTTCCAAGTCGCATTAATGTAAACAAATATCGTATCAAAGCCGGGAATAAATTTAGCATAAACAATTCCAGGATCACTCGGGGCCCTCCCGTCAACTTGGGCCCCTACACCCAGAAAAAAATGACTTTTATTGTATAAAAATTACATGGGCCGTATGAAATTCTAGCTATGATTTTGGAGCTGATGAAATAGCCTTTTTGGGACAACGATAGAAATATATTGAAAATAGAATATGAATATTCAATTATGACAATGAAATTTTTCATCGAAAATGTGTTTGACCCAATGGCATTTTTATTAATTATATTCAAACTTCATACGTTTAAATAAATTGTCTGTTTATTAGAAGTAAAGTAAAACCTTCATCTGTTTTTACACGTTTTTTTTCTGAGTGTACACTGAGAGAAAAGCCTAGTGCAATCAACCGATAACACGTTTAAATCAATGACTTCGAAATTACATTGTCTATACTAAAATAAAGAACGTCGAACTTGGAATAACTTTGCTTAGAGCTACTTTAAATGTTTGCATTCTTTTATTGACAAGCTTATGTAAGGACAAGGATGGTAACATCATCAGTGACATCGAAAGCGTAAACAAGCGATGAGCCTCACATTTTGAAGAGCTCCTCAATGCACCATTAACATCCCCACAGAGCCAGCTCTTGAGCAGTTAGCCTAACCAGGCCCTCCCGTTCTACCCCCAACAGTAGAGGAGGTGAGTCTCGCCATACATTCGCTTTAAAGTAAAAAAGCGCCCGGCGCTGACGAGATCCCAGCAGAACTGCTGAAGCATGGTGGAACGTGCCGGACCAACGCTAAACATGTGCTACTGCTGAAAATATGGAACGACGAGGTAGTCCCCGAAGATTGGCGCAAAAGCATAATCTGTCCAATCCACAAAAAGGATGACAAGCTGGAGTGTGAGAATATATAATTCGAGAAATATTTCATGTGGCTACTGGGCCCCCGCCACGCGGGCGGGCTCTGTGGGCCTTATGCGCCGCCTGTCTCTCTATCAGATTCGTTTGGATGGTTATACCAATCCCTTCTATGGCATCGCGTCGTTCCGGCCTGCTGTGTAACATTGCTCACTTCCCTAGCCTTCGTAGACATTTAATGCTAAATCTATACTACGCTGCTTATTTCACTGATAAAAACAAATGTCTTAAGCCAATTTTTTTCTATCGCCAAACAATGACAAACATTGATTTTAAATTTATGAGTATACGACACAATGATTTGATATCTATTTGAGGAAATTTAAATTATGAAGGAATATGTGCGGGACTTTCCTTAAATGCTTTCGAAATACATTCATCGTGAGCATGGGGATGTGTACTGTCAATATGCTCAATCTTATCTTATCGTACGATTTACATGGAAAAAGCATTGTTTTTGTTGTTATGTGATATTTTTTGATATCAGTGCAAAAAGCTTAGAAGAGATAGTACATATACATAACCAATAATACTCGTATTAGCTAATAATCATGAAAACTGATTATCTCTTTTGTAATTACATAGTTCCGTTATTCAGATAAATAAAAATGCATAAGTTATTGGTAGTGTTTAGGTGTATTGGTTGTATTGATTGTTATCAACATTATCACTATATGAGTCTGGAAGTTTTAGAGATTATGAAGATCGGTGATCTTCCTGGACATCCTTGACGCAAGTAAAAACAATAACAAAGCAAATGTCCGCCTCATGTCAGAGTAATGTTTAATGAATACAAAAAATACAGATAAATTTTAGCGGTAGCCTAAAAATACTAAATTTATCTTCTTTGTATATACAAAATGCAAAACAAGTTTTCCAATTGCTTTAGTATACAATAACTTATCCAACGATATACATACATAATTACATTATTCGCTTGTTTATTTAATGACGTGGTCAACAATAAGGCAAAAAAATCCAATGGAATTTCATGACAAGTGCAATTGATTTGACTTGATAAAATAAAGCATAGCTGGAGCGGTTTTAACATTTTCAATTTAATTGTTTGAAATGTAATGTTTTTAAACGCAACAAGATCAATGATGTGTTCTTCATGGCATGCAATTTAAATAGGATTTTGACGAGGATAACAATTTATCATATCTATTAAATAAAAAATCTATCAACCAATTTTTGATGTCAAAAATTGTAAAGAAAACTCCTCGTTGAAGTGGATAATTTTTCGGTTTTTTTTACAGCGAAACAAGAAAATCATTAAAATGTGCATGTACGGCCTACATCCACGACAAGGTATTTACGGAATTTTATCAAGCATCCTCTGGTATAACTGCCGAGTTACTGCGCCCACTAATTGATAGAGCGTAGAGTATCCAAATCTTCCCCACGAAATCTAACTTCCAAAGGGCAGCCTAATAGACTGCAATAATTGGATGGACATTTGTGTGTTTCCTGCTGTTGCTAAAATAATAGGGAAAATTATCCTGGAGCGATTTAAGAATACTTAAAAAGTTCAACCGATTAGGAGCACGCTGGCTTCGGATCGGGATTTCCCTGTGTCGACAACAGCAACAAATTGTGGATCATTATCCAGCAATGCGTTGAGTTTCGACTTGCCGCTGCACTTGGTTTCCTCGATCTGAAAAAGGCTTTTCATAGTGTGAACCAGGATTCAATATGGGCTGCCTTGTGCAGAAGAGGCCCTGAGAAGCTTGTTACTATTTATTAAAGTAACTTATGACGGCGCAAATGGTCGCGTTTTGCATTGAGGTCTGAGGACTGCGAAAGTGGCCTTCCACATGGGTTCATTCTCTCCCTACAGTGGCGCAACCAGGATCATGCCCTGGAGGGGGCTAAAATGGATGGCCACATTATTGAGAATTTCCCTCCGTAAGTTGGTTGCTATTTGCCAATAATGACGCTATGCGGTGCTATGGTGTTTTAAGTTTCCATTGCAACCATGGTTTGTTATGTTCTTTTTTTAATGCGATTCAGGTGACTTTTGATGGGAAGTATAGTGGTGCCCTCCAATGGCGATAAACTTAAAATTAGGTTATGATCTTTAATGAAGCGTCATCTATAACTTAGGTGACACTGCATTTCATGGCTTAGCTTGCATTTTTTTCGAGAGTTATTGCACGCGCAAAGGCTGGCAATTTTATATAGTTTATTTTGTTCTTAGGCCATTTATCTGTTTCTTCTGCCGTTTTTGATATTTTGAATACGGTAATAATGGCCAAAAACAGATAAATTGCCACTACCCCGGAAGGTTTCGGAATCTTTATCCCTACACAGCAAACAAATTGGAGTGATTTTCATTCCGAATCGGTGCCGAATAGTGTCCATCCGAATCGGATATTATTGGCATAAAACGAAGCAAGGTATTGCTTAAGGCTCCGAACGAATGTAAAGATTTAATCCTTTTAGTGTAATAATTTGAACTCAAAAGAAAATTTTCATTAACACCAAAAGGATTAATTCTCGATATTTTTGGAATAAAAAAAAACACCAATTTTATAGGGAAGGAACATGTAACTCATAAATGAGATATGTATAACCTCTCTATAGGTGATCATTTACCTCTTTACGCTCTAAAATGCATAATAAATTTACCTACCTACAGTGGGATTCGATCCCGGGACCCTATGATTTGTAGACGAACGCCCTACCTACTAAGCCAACCAGACTAACTGATGGAGTTTGTAATTTATACAACATGTGACATCGCTCTACTACGAAATTCACTCCGATCGGTGGATACAAAATACCAAAATCGAATGAAATTAGCCCCAGCACAACAACTTGATTGAACATGTTACGGATTTGATCCGATAGGTGTAATACTCAAACTCAATACCAAATGGGATATTCTTTGCAATGTGTCCGAAAAAGGTTTTAATTTAGGAGTTTCGGATTCTTTTCTAATAAAACCCCTGATGGCGGAGTTATTTTGAGCATGTTTACTCCGAAATAATTTTGCTTTTTTCTCCTATCGGATTTTCTTGCTCGAATACCCGGCATTTTTTTGCTGTGTATAATCATGGTACAGACCCCAGCAATCCTGTCAAAATACAAAGATACATGATTTTTACGTTGATCAAATGCCGTATGTTTGACTACTCGTATTCAGCAAAAGTTGTTGTTGTATTTGCCACAAGATAAGTAACATATGACCGTATTCTTCCGTAGTCTCCTAATGGGTGTCATTTAATTATTTAAAGCGGTTGTAGGTTGTTCGACAATTTTGCCATTGAGTAGATCTTTTAAAACTACATCAAATTCAATCAAAATGTATCATTCAAATTTTGTAAGTTACGGCAGATGTATTCTGATGGTGCGCTTTACACCTCAAGTACAAGAATTCATACACTAAGAGAAATTTTCGTTGATATTGAAAAAAAGTTTTGTGCGTTTGATTTTGCTACAAGAAAAAAATCATTCAATGCGAAGGTAAAACTTGGAAGTTAATTTAAATGCACATTCGTTCAATTTCAATATGTGCATCCATTTAAAACAAATGTAAATATGCGATTCTTTCAAATATAAAAAGAAACGTACGTTCCCATTTTGGAAATATTTGCTTATGTACCATAATTGGTAAACCCTTGGTCTGATGCATTGACTGTCAACATTATCCAAATCTTTCCTATCCGAAATTCATGTTTATTTTAGCATGCGGGGAAATTTAACCTCGCCGAGATTCGATCTCGCGTCTCTATTGCAGTAGATCATATAATGGCGACTCAACCGTGTGAGCCACCGAACATAATGTAAATGGAACATCGAAAACTGCGTTTCGCCCTAACTGGATCAAATGAATAAACATTACAACAAAGAAACGCCTTCTCTCAAAATAAGCGAAAATAAAAAAATGGTTCAAATGAGAATTCATTTAAACGTAGCGGACTTTGTTAATCGAAATGAAGCTGCTTTTTTATATTTAACGGAATTCCTTTAATTCAAGCGGTTAAGTCGTGAAATTCAAATGATATTTTTTTAATGATCAATAATTTTCAGATATAAATATATGTACGTTTATTTTGCTGAGTGTATCTGCATAATCTGCAACGAAATGCATTTCTTCAAATTTAATTTGCAATGTAACCTTTCCAAATTTCTGGGTCTGGAAGGGGCTTTAGCCCCCTTAGCCCCTCCCGTGGTTGCGCCACTGTCTCCCTAATTATGTTCCTTACTGTGATTGTAGATGTTTTTCATGTATCACTCTTAGGATTATACAGGGGACTCTTACATCTTATTTGCAAAACCATAAATAGGATAACTAGGACTCAACCACAAAATCATGGATACTTCCGCTTAGTGTTGGATCTAGAGAGGGACGCTAGCTAGGTTGAGTTAACGATCAACACTAATAAAACGAAGCTTCGTAGTCCGGCTATACGTAGAAGAAACCTGTTTGCCATTCATATGGGCAACCTATACAGCAGGTAGACAAATTTATCTACCTGAGAAGCATTGTTGCTGAAAAGGAAGAACATCGCTCGTCGAGTCCACTAGGCAAAGGGCTCTTATACGAAGGCCATGTTCCAGCACGTTTTTGAAAAATGTAACTCAAAACGTTGAGATGTAGTAAGTAAGTTATATTTGTGATGTTTAGAGTGAGTTGAAAAGAAAAAACGATTTTGCCCAAACAAGGAATTTGCTTGAGAAAAAATATCTTAACGAAAATGTTTCGATAGACTTCATTCGTCCTTTGAGGATGAATCACTATTCCACCACATAATTTATTAGTGGTTTAATGAATTCAAACGTTAACGTAATTGGCTCATGGACGAATTCCAAACATGGGGGTTTGACAAAAAACATCGATGCGAGATCGTCATTTCACATACCCTGTGATGGAGGCATCCCTGGGCACTTCTTCCCCGGCAATACATTCAACATTTCATGACACTAAACCGTAAGAAAAACGGTTATTCCGCGTTGGATCACACAGTATTTGATAAAGACTCAAACAAGGGACGCTTCAATTGCTGCCAAGAAAAGAGCGAAAAACTTCAACGTGAGGCATCAAATGCCGTGAAGAAAATTGTCATACGTTACAAATAATGGATTTATGCATTTTCGCCGAAAAAATACCATTAGCCAAGAGTGGGGTTGTTCGAAGGCGAAATTGAACAAAAATTGTTCGTTCACGAAGCACTGCAGTGCAAATGGGTAATGTGTGCTGCCTCGGGTAAATGGGCCAAAAGTATATAATTTTGCTTCAGGAACGTTGAACTATCAATTCTGTTTGCCAAAATGAACAAGAGAAGACGTGAAAATTAGGCCTCTTAAGGTACATTTTCCTCGACACGACCGCAGGGGCCCTAGCGAAGCCCGAAGCCTACAAACAAGCGAGTGCACCACGTTCACCACTCATGCGGACCTTATTTACAACATGAGTCGCGCGATTCAATCGACGATAATCTTAATTGTGGACCTATGCTAAGCGATCATCTAAAAACGAGTTTTTATATGGAATGAGCGAGTCGTTGTCGCTAGAGCCGCTGGGGTCGTGCCGAAAAAATAAACCTCTAGTCACCTATTTAATCGGTCAAAACACTGAGTTTGTGGGTGATCTGTTGTTTAGGCCTAACTAATAACCTAAAGGTACGTTGTCCTCGACGCGGCCGCAGCGACTCTAGAGCAAGTTCCCTACCCCAAGCAGCCGTCGCCCAAAGCCCACAAATAAGCAAGTGCATCACGTTCACCATTCGTGCATGCATTATGTATAACAAGAGTCCCGCGACTGCTTTCTATATACAGACATTATTGAGGTGAATTCGAATTAAAAGTTTTCTATGGAACTAACATTTAAAACAAACAAACAAATTGAATAGCTGGCAATGGTTCAATACCTTACTTACATCAATATTTACCGTTATTCTACTATAGTACCAACACCAAGCAAACCACTGCTCAAATTACATAAAAATCGTTTCTAGCATCATCATCATGATTAATTCTTCTTGTTACATTTACCAAACTCTCGGATTGTGATGCCGTCACCAATAACATATTACATCGCTTTTTAGTTGCATTTTTATGTATAATTAATTTAATGAATATGAACTTATAACGAATAATACCGTGCCACGTTTGACCACTCGTTTCGATTCGAATCTTATAATGAATATCCCCCTTTGTTTGCACTGTTCTATCCAATACAGAAACATGCGGTTCCCAGTTGTAAACACGCTGAACTTGAATTTTCAAAATACCATGAAAAATCCAACAATGCTGTCCGTAGGATTACACCAGAAAAAAACACCGAATTTGATGACACAAACTTGGAGACCAATTCAAATACTCCAATCGCGTATTTTCATAACAACTAATTTTTGGGATTGTTTTTTTTAATGAATGTTATTTTGTTTTAAGTAGAATAAAAACGATTGCAAGGGTTGGGGTGCATGTACAACGAGTTCACGATCGCATGTCGATCAGGTTGCATGGACGACCGAGAGCTCGCTGGGAGTACTCAGTGAGGTGAGGACGCCCACCACAGCAGCTGGCTGACAATTGTAGGCGACCATGATGGAAACAAAAATAAAAGTTTAGTTTCAATAATATAAAAAACGGTACAAGCCAATTTCAATCGGATTGGGACTTATTTACGGACGCCATTGATAAGTGGAGTCTATCGTATAAGAAAAAATCTGCTAAGGCTTATTATTTTGTTTGTAATCTGCCGAGTGAACTCAGAAGTTTCAATTACTGTTTTTCAGATATGTAAGTGATTTTTATGTAAATGTAACGGTAAAAGAGATCTTTAAATTCATATTAGTCGCGAGGGCTTCCTTGAACGATGCCGACCCTGAGTTTGTCGTTTGTATCGCGCAACATCAGCACCACGTTCTATATGATAGTAATAGCAAATTAAATTATGAAATAAAGCGATAAGCGATCAGCATAACTGCTCTAGAAGCTGAGCGAGTTAAACTATAGTTATAGTCACGCTTATAATAAACTTCATTGCTTGGTGTATGTTTATTTATCATGAATTGTCATTACAATTAATTAGAAATTACATTATTTAAACGTCATATGTACATGATAATTTTAACTCGCTGTAATTGATTCCTATTTGCGAAAATATATGAATATTTACGTAAGTCAGAATGAAGTCAACGTACATATAGTACACATTTACAAAACACAACAATAAAAACGAGTTCTAATCGTGCGAATAGCACGATGAGTGTATACCCTATACCCATGAAAAGACCTAGAAGGCATAAAAACCTGAAATTTGCAATTTAATTTTTTTTTTGTAGGGGAGAATGGGGTGCATGGATCAGATCTGGTATACATTCATTGTTTTGTAAGGACATCCAAAAGCTACCATTTAACACAAGTTTGGAGTGTTTCGCAGCATTCTATCAAAAGATATGGCTAAATATAGCTTTTTAGGGGAGGTAGGGGTAATAAGACCTTCTGCACTTTACATCAACTTAAAGTATCTGTTATAACTAAGCATTGATCAAAATTTCAGGTCGCTAGCGATATTTTGTCGAATGAAAATATGTATCAATGAGGGTTCATTGGTATGGGAAGTAGGGGAACCCCTGGCCCGATTTGGCTCAGCTTCAATACCGTCCAAGATTTGATGAAAAGAAACATTTGACCAAAATTTCAGACCGCTAGCTTTATTATTTCGGGAGTTATCGTGCGAACAGACAGACACACGGACAAACAGACATTGATCAATAGAATCAGAGACCAACCCTGATCATTTATACTATATATATACTTTGCCATACCTCCGGTGGCTCCTTTGAGGTGTTACATAATATCCACGTAACAAAAACAATATACCCTATACCATCTTATGGATATAGGGTATAAAAAGAAGCGTACCACATCTGCCCTACAATAAACAAGTACAAAACATTTCACACCATATTCTCTTGACCCTTACACAAACTTGCTTTACAGTCGAATTGATTTACAAATCTTTCGATTGCTTTTACAAAACACTTAAGGCAGGAATAGGCTTGTTGCGATCATTGAATTTCAAATTGCCATTCTGACAGTAAATGTGTATAAAGAGCTAGTTAAAAACAGACATATTGCTGTTTTTTATGCTGGTGTAATTGTTTTAATTGGAAAGTGTAGCAAAATTAAGTTTTAGGGTTTATCAATGGTTGGTTGTGAATTTTATTAATGTCATCATGTCTACAAACAGTCTTGACCTACAAAGACCATTGTATTGGTGGTAAACTCATTTCATTATTAAAATTGCAGTATTTCAGATACATTTATCTTAATATTGCCTCTCTATTACACAAATCTTCTAATCAACAATGGCGAGTATAAACAAAACTCCGTCGGGAAAATTCATTGGTGATTTTTGTCACAGGAGTTTCGAATATGTAAGCAATTTCACTCATAAAACTCATTTATTACACAGAGTCATGAATCCATAGGTTGAACAATTATTCGATACGCATTAATTAGCATGTGGTAATGTACATAATGACAATAATAATAATTTTCGATACTCGGTATCTCTAGTACAGAATTTTATAAAGACAATACATATACAACTTCAATTTCGAAGTTTTATCTCACTGTTTTTTTCATAAAAAATACAGAGGAGATTAAACTTACAAAGTTATTATCACACATCCCTCTCAAGTATATACTCAACTGTCACAAAACAAAAAACAACTAACCAGATAAGAATAATGATTACAATTTATATTTTATGTTACATTTCTCTTGTCGGCAGATTAATCGATCTCTTCGTAATCAAAAGAAATTTATCGTAGATCATGCGTGAATGGTGAATGAAATGTGTCTTGTGAACTTGATCTTGAGTAAAATACATTTCAAGGCCAATGTCAATGTTTTTTGTGTGTTTATCTTACGGATGATAGTCTGGTTGATGCAGTGCAAGCATGTCCAACTCGCGGCCCGCGGGCCGCATGCGGCCCACCTCGCAGTTTTGTGTGGCCCGCGGCTAAGTCGAAGAAACACAATGCGTGTCAGCACAAATGCGTAAAAAGAAAAAAATTGTGAGGTTTTAAACTCAAGTCCCAGAAATTCACTAAAACTCGTCAAGGTGGCTTATGCCATCTTCCTATATTTTATATCAACAAATTTCTGACGGATATTTGAGGTACATTTATTGAAGGCGGCCTTTTTTTAGCAGAGAAATATTACACCCTTTCGTGAAATTGATTTGTCCCGAAATTCGTTTCAAAAGTTGTTGGCTTTGCCGAACCTTATAATTATCTGCTAGAGTTGCATTATAATTCGCATCCGCATGTTTCAGATTATAGGACAAGATCATCGTGGATTCAGATTTAATTGAAAAGAAGAACCCCAGATTTAATTGAAAAGAGGAAACCACCTGGATGTGAAATTTTGTGAACATTATATGTAATTTAAGCCCATTACTCGATTTTTTGCCTTATTAAGATTGACATGTCTGTGTTTCACACCACATCAGAAACAAATATTTGTCTAATTTAGCCACCTTTCTGTACGAAATTAATTTGTCAGCCTAATAATTTTGGCTCCCAAGGTTGTTTTGGGCAACCTGGACGACCGGCGCAAAGGCGGAAATTAATTAACAAAGAGTTGTTACTGAACTAAACTTTCGCATGTTAACTTTCTGTGTAAAGTTTGGATATTTAAAAAAAAAACATTTTCAAAAGATGGCATTTCTAAAGGATATGATCCCGAGGTTAGTGACTCTGATGTTTAATCACATTTTAAAAGAATTTTTTTGTGATTAAATTTCGAAAAAAAAATATCTATAGGCGTTTTATATCCTGCGGCCCGCTCAAACCTAAAGACTGTGATATTTAGCCCGGGCGAGGTTTTGAGTTTGACACCCCTGATGTAGTGGATAGTGTGCTCACATTTGAAGCACACGGTCACGGTTTTGCGCCCCACTGCAGGCTGCTTCAATTTTGATTTCCATATGACACATGTGGGGACTATGATTGCACTCATAGGTGAAACGAGTGCCGTGATTTATAGGGATATGGTACTCGGCAGAGCGTGCTGTTAATCTCCACACCTCAACAAAAAGTCGACAAGATTAAGCAAATGGCAGACGTGTTAGTGACATCTAACCTAGGGTCAATGTTGGACTGTCGAGCCAGTTATTTATTTATTTTATCTTACTGTAGGTACAGTAAGGGGGAAGATAAAGGTTGAAAGGCTTCGGCTAATTTCTATATCTTCTTCAGTTGTGGCATAACTGCGGACCCTTAGCTATGCAGGAGGAGTTCCATAGGAAAAGGACTTCGGCCAATTCATATGTCTCTCTACGGGGCGTTACTTTCCCGCATTATCCGAGTAACCGCTGCGCCTGAGTGCTGTATTAACATCTGCAGCGTCTCAGGTTACTTAACGTGATAGGTGACAGAAAACATTTAAGTCAACCACTAAAGCAGCATCTTCGAGGCATGCCCATGATGGCCTTTACTCAACGATTAAACTCTATCATGGTTTAGCGATGTGCCGACAACTCATCCTAAGAAAAACTTCAAGTCAAGAAACCTGAAACAAAAGCCTCGGATTGGACGGATACAAAACAACGACGACCCCGCAAACGAACAACTGATCACTCTTTCGGATCCTGGAATGTACGCTCCCTGAATAGACCGGGGGCCTTAAGGGCCCTCCTGGATCAGGTAGAACAATACAAGCTGAGCATAGTTGCAATCCAGGAAACTAAATGGCTCAAAAGCGAGATTAACGACCTCAATTCGCACACTATTTTTACGAGTGGTAAAGAGGAGGGCAACAAGGAGTTTGGAGTAGCTTTCATCGTGAATAAGCAGCTCAAGGACCACGTTATCGGCTTCAAACCCATCAACGAGCGGCTATGTGCGATCCGCATTAAGACCCGTTTCGCTAATCTCTGGCTCATTAATACGCATGCCCCTACAGAAGTAAAAGAAGACGCGATTAAGGACGAGTTCTAAAACGACCTAGAAACACTCTTCGACTCACTTCCATCAAACGACGTCAAGCTGCTGCTAGGAGACTTTAACGCCAAAGTCGGAAATGAAAGCTGGCATAGGGGAACTACTGGAGGTCATAGCCTCCACGACGAAAACAACAACAACGGTCAGCGACTTATCGACTTCGCGAGCGGCAGAAACCTGGTAATAAGCTCTACATGCTTCCCTCATCGACGAATCCATAAGCAGACCTGGAAGTCTCCAGATGAATACACCGTGAACCAGATCGACCACGTACTGATCAGCAAGAGATGGGCTTCTAATGTCCTAGATGTTCGATCCTATCGAGGAGCCAACTGCAACACCGATCACTATTTGGTGATTGCCGCTAATACAACAACAACAACTATTTGGTGAAGACGACCTACAGGTGCAGAATCTCTTCGGTGCACCTAACGAGAATCAACCCTGCCAAGATCTTCGAGGTAGACAATTTGATTGATGATGCCACGGCGGCTGCGTATACTACAGCACTAGAGGAAAAACTGTCGCCCATGCTTGATGACATCAACAATTTAGGCATCCATGAGTTCTGGGAGGAGCTCAAAGACAGCATCAAGGGGGTCGCAGAAGAGGTCGTGGGCTATAAAGGCCGGCGCAGACGAGCAGACTGGTTCGGCGACGAATGCAGGGCCTCGATTGAGGCGAAAAATGAAGCCTATCGCCAATACACACAACGTGCATCCCGAGCCAAGAAAGAAAAATACAACGAACTTCGGCGAGTAGCTAATAGGTTAATTAGACGTAAGAAACGCAAACATTTTGACGAGCAGTTACAGCAAATAAACCAAAGATTAGCCAGTAAGAACATTAGATAGGCGTACAAACTTATAAATAATGTTAAGAACGGATATCAACCCAGGACAAGCCTATGTAAGGACAAGGATGGTAACATCATCAGCGACATCGAAAGCGTCAACAAACGATGGGCCTCGCATTTTGAAGAGCTCCTCAATGCACCATCAACATCCCCCGCGAAACCAGCTCTTGAGCAGTTAGCCGAACCAGGCCCTCCCGTTCTACCCCCAACAGTAGAGGAGGTGAGTCTTGCCATACAGTCGCTTCAAAATAATTAAGCGCCCGGCGCTGACGAGATCCCAGCAGAACTGCTGAAGCATGGTGGAACGTGCCTGACCAACGCTATACATGTGCTACTGCTGAAAATATGGAACGACGAGGAAATCCCCGAAGATTGGCGCAAAAGCATAATCTGCCCAATCCACAAAAAGGGTGACAAGCTGAAGTGTGAGAATTACAGGGGCATATCATTAGTTTGTACGGCCTATAAGATATTATCTAAAATTCTTCAAAAGAGAATTAATCCGTACGCCGAACGAATCATTGGCGAGTATCAAGGCGGCTTCAGACCTGGTCGCTCAACGACCGATCAGCTTTTCACAGTGAAGCTACTACTCCAAAAGTGCTGGGAATATAACATCGACGTATACCAAATCTTTGTCGACTTCAAGCAGGCATACGACAGTATCGATCGAAGTGTACTGTACAACATTATGCTGAATTTTGGTATACCGGCAAAGTTAGTGCGACTCACAAGGATGACGATGACTAATACCGTCTCGCAGGTCAGAGTGCAGAATCGACTCACTGACCTATTTGAAACTCGTACTGGACTCAAGCAGGGCGACGGGCTGGCGCCGACGCTCTTCAACCTTGCTTTGGAGTATGTAATTCGAGCCATGAATATGGACAGCAGCGGAACGCTACTCATCAAGTCGACTCAATTAGTAGCGTACGCCGACGATATCAACATCATGTCTCGAAGGTTGGGTGATGCAGAAAGCCTCCTGCACAACCTCAATAACGCCGCAAAGGAAGTTGGACTACATATCAACGAAAGCAAAACAAAGGCCATGATGCAATCGAAAACAAGGACGCCAGCAAATTCAAGCATCACAGTGGGGGACCTTAATATCGAGTATGTAGACAACTTCAACTATCTGGGTTGTAACTTATCAAAGGATACAACTAGCCAATAAGACATATTTCTCGGTCCTCCCTATAATTAATTCGAAACTTGCGCACAGGAACACGAAGCTCCGCGTGTACAAAACGATCATCCGACCCGTGCTATGTTATGGCTGCGAAACATGGACCCTCACCCAAGCCTCCGAAATTTTGCTAGACCGATTCGAACGAAAGGTCCTTCGGCGAATTTTCGAGGCCGTTCGCGAGCGAGACCAATGGCGTATCCGGTACAACCATGAGTTGTATCAATTGTACGATGAGCTGGAAGTATTGAAAATCGTGAAGCTTCAACGTCTGCAATGGGCGGGGCATGTACAACGGATGGACGACAATCGCATGCCAAAGAAAGTTATGAACGCACAACGAATTGACGGAGCGAGGTTGCGAAGACGCCCATCAGCTGCTGGGCTTCCGAAACTGGAGGACAAGGTCACGTAACCGCGACAATTGGAGGTCAACGATTCAGGCGGCCAAGGCCCGACGTCGGGCTATCGTGCCACATTGATGATGATGATTCAAAACGCATATAAAATTGAAAATTTAATTTTTTGTAAATGCCCTGTCCTCATTTTGTCCAAAATAGTCGCCCGTATCCCAATTTTGCCGAAAATGTCCTTCACTTTTCACAGCAACCGTAGCACACGAAATGTCTTAGAAACTTCTATATGGGGTCTATAAATGACATAATAACTTGTTTTTAAATGTCTGGTTCCTAATTACTAATTAAATCACGGCCAGCAGTGGAGATGGTTTGGTTATTGGTCTACGTTCTACGACATCAGGAAATGTAGAAAATCAGATTTGTGGTACGGAGCAGAATAAAAAAAAAGAAGTATGGATAAGAGATCAGCCGCTAGCGTCCAGTCCCACATATAATTTGATGCTCGTAATGGGCTATTGACTTCTTCCATGGTCCTCCCTGTGGGCGCCCCTGGGAACGACATTTGAAAGAAGCACCGCTGCGCCTGAGTAATGTATTAAAAACTTCAGCGTCTCAGGTTACTATATTACTTTTAGTAACAAAAATCCAATAGTCAACCACCGAAGCAGCATCTCCGAGGCCCCTCCATGATGGACCCCCTTCGTTTTAAGAATACTATCATGGTTTAGCGATAAGCCGACCACTCATCCTTAGAAAAAAATCCACGTCAAGAAACCTGGACTGAAAGCCTCGGGATTGAACGGATACAACCCAACGACGACTTCGCAACAACTGATTAATCTTTCGGAACCTGGAATGTACGCTCCCTGAACCTTAAGAGCCCTCATGGATCAGGTCAAAAATATAAGCTGAGCATAGTTGCACTCAAGGAAACAAAATGGCTTAGTAGCCAGATTGACGACCGGAATTCGTACAGAATTTTCACAATCGGAAAACCTTCGGGCCACAGGGAGTTTTGAGTTTTTTGGTGCTTATTGTGAACAATCAACTGAAGCCGCACATAATCGACTTCAACCCCATAAACGAGCGGCTGTGTGCGATTCGCATCAAATACCGGTTCTTCTATCTTTGCGCATGCTCCCACTGAAGTCACAGAAGACGCGGTTAAAGATGAGTTCTAGAATCGCCTAGAAAATCTCTTCGATTCACTTCCATCAAACGATGCTAAATTGCTGCTAGGTGATTTCAACGCCAAAGTTGGCATAAGGGAATTACTGGAGGTCACAGTCTCCATGAAGACTGTAATGACATGGCCAACGACTAATAGACTTCGCGACCGGCAGAAATATGTTCATTAGCTCTACGTGCTTCCCGCATTCACAAACAAACCTGAAAGACACCATCAAAAGGGTTATAAAGCCCGGAGACCCCAAATGGTTGGTTTGAAGAGGAACGCCAAAATTCGGTTGATGCGAAAAATGAGGCATATCGACAGTGGCCCCAACGCGCAACTAGAGCCAAAAAAAAAACAAATATGACCAGCTTCGACGAATTTCGAATAGGTTAATTAGACGTAAGAAACGTAAGCATCTTGACGAGCAGTTGATGCAAATAAACCAAAGATTATAGTCTACCTTTGGAAGAGTTGATTTCGTCACTTCCAGCACAGGAAAAATTTCTTAAGATTGTCCTGACGATAAACTGCTCCCATTTTATACATAAGATACGACACATAACGGATTTGGTAGCAAGAGATTGCATTAATTCTCACCTATCGTAGTACTTAAAATTAGTTCCAACGTTACAAATGTTAGTGAAGGGGCCTTCTATTGATCCGAATTAGACAGGAAACCGTCAAGAATCATTATTTCGTAGAATTTATAAAAACAAATACGACTTCGAAGAGTTGTCTATGTAAAAGCAGCGGCTATCGATACTAACAGATCAATAAGCAAAAAAAAAAACTCGAAAAAATGTTAAAATGATTTCGTGAAAAATATACAAAACAATCCCTCAGTGTCTATTTCATTCGAAAATGATCTTTCCCGTTATTAAATTCATCAATTTACACCTTTTAATCAGTTTTTACCAAAATAATTCCAAGTGCGGCTATATTATAACGGATCGGAGATTTATTTTTTCCCTTATAGAAAAATAACGGTTTGAAATAAAAGGAAACTCTTTATGAAATTGTTTGTCTTTTTAATATCCCTTATGTAGAAAAACCGTGCTCTCTTTAAATGTCCAGGGATCAGCCTGTTTTATCGTGCGGCTATAGTTCTCACAGGCAGTGTATGTACATGTAAATTTATTCAATAATGTTTACTTATTTTTTGTCGATTTTTACTTAGACATATATTCACGACTATGATGGTGTGCGAAGACGGAGTCAATAAAGTACCAATTGCGTAGTTGGACAAATCCCACTAATTTGGTGCGTTCTAAACACGTTGGCAACCTATTGGAGGCAAAATTGTACTCGGTACGAAACTTTTCATTCTCCATATTAGTGATATGATATCGATGACAAAAAGATGCTTACTACGAAACGATCGACGGTAACTGTTTCTCTTAAAGAGATATTGGAGTGGCTTTGCTATTTTGTTCAATATTGGGTTCGGCATTTGTCCCTCAAGGATCTGGTCATTTATCTTATTTATTTTTGGTAAAAAATTGTAAAAACATTTTAAAACATTAACGGTAAATATACTGAGAAGCAAAAGTAAGTTAAAACACACGCATATAGGAATACGCATAAGTTTCCCGACGTCTTACATTACGGCACGTCTCAACTTGCGGTAATTACTTTTCATAAAACACGTGTACGATAATTCAGAACCACCTCAGTATCAGTGCTCGCATGTATATTCATTACGATTAGTTAGTTGCAGGCGCATTGCACGCGCATTGTCAAGGTGAATAATAAGCTGATATTAACGTCAAAGAAAATTACCCCATTTCATGTACTCTCTGTTCGCTACCGGCGATTGTCCTGCTTATTTTGAATATGTACATTGTAAATTAATACATATTAATAAGTCCAGGGAATTGTAGTAGTTTTTTTTAAATATAGCCTTCTTCAAGGGATCCATTGTTTTATGTTGAAATAACCTTTCAATTAAACGGCAACTACAACAGTTCAGTTATCAGTTAGTTATTATGTATTTATTAACACCACACTGCATAGTATAGAACTTTCATGTAGTCGTCCAATAGTGCATAGAATAGTGCGAGCGATTTGCACAAGTATTAGTCTTAGCTAATTATACAAAAGCCATTTGCTTGAAAATAATTAAAACATTTGTTCAAACATAACTATCGCATTTACAATTTAATTCGACAAGTGATTGACTAATACAAACTGTGTCGAAATGAGAAGTTAATTAACGCCTATTTGTGATCACTTAAAGTAAGTGTGCACAATTGAATTTCTTCTCAAAAACACTTATCACATCCAGAAGCCCTTCAGTTACAAAATCTTAAGAGGAAAAAACGAATTCCATACCACACCCTACTGCTTCATCTATTTGGAAAGTGATGCAAGTTTCTTGAAGGACACTTGATCGAATAGAACAGCAGACACGTTTGTATGAATCCTTACAACGGACCGTTTCTATCATATTTAATTGATTCGTTTAATTGAAAATCAAGTTGAAGAGATTTTTTTCTGTATATACAGGATGGATATACATTTTTCATTTATATTGTTTTTTTAAATTTTCCGACGTCAAAATGTAGGGTTAAAATTTTTACATACACTAATCGCGTTTTTTTATCAAACCTATTAATCTCTTATTTTCAACGCCACTGAACCGACCAAATAGAAAGTAGAATGGAACATGCATTCCAACAATTTTTTCTTAATTTTTCATCATACAACAAATTAAAAAAAAACATTTAATATGCAATAGACTCAATTACCTTTCACTGACGTTGATTTATTCCTTTTCTCCAACTCGGACGAAATATTAATCCTTTTCGAAATGTTTGTGCCTCTCTGACTCGACGCCGCACAAGAAACACGAATTAGTTCACACTTAGATTCGCTCGGTTGTTCTTTACAGTACTGTTAACGACCGACCGATTAGAAACAACAGTTACAAGACAAGTAACAGAATAACACTAAATTGTCAGCCAACTAGTCAATTTGAAAGTCAAGTAACGACTAACTAGGTACGGTGCAGAAGCACGGAAGCTTTATGCTGTAACTGCAATCACCACACTACTTCTCCTATATACTTTTTCTTTATATATATTTATTATATATACATATATATATATATAAAGATGTATAAATGTATGCAAGTATGAATACCCTTTCTTTTTAACTTTCAATCAAACTGCACACAGTTCAATCGAATGGTATGAAATTACAAATGATTCACTTAAGACTGAGTCTTCGGGAAAATTATTATCAGGTTTTTTTTTTTTGCACGAATCACTTGGAATACACCTCTCTATAGAAAATGTCTGTATGTGTATGTCTATCTGTATTTTTTGTATTATATTTTAATATTCTAAAGAAAAGGAGTTCCGACTCGGTCGGAGTATTACAGAAGACTAATGGCAAATTCTTTGGAACAGTTCAATTTTATCAGTTTTAGGGGAGAGATATACGTACGTACAACTCAGCAGCAATGTGTCGAGTGTGTGTAGTGGCGCGATATTGCAAAGTATGTATCTTGGAGAGAAAGAGCGCGTTATTAGATGATGTGAAGAATGTTTGCTAGAAAAAAACACAAGCTAATTTCTCTTTTATGTGTCCTACTGATTGGCTTTCCAGATTCAGATTTGAAGAGCTCCTCGTTCTAATCAGACGTTAGAATTATACACACACGAGGTTCGGTTGTCATGCAGTTGAGATAAGTGCGTGTTTATGTTATGGCTCTTTATAAGTGTTCCTCAAGCGATTGAATGTCGTAAGGTTGCTGTCGGCTACTGAGATTTAGAATATTTTTTTTTTTCTGGTTTCTTATGATGCGATCGTCGAGTGTGGAGAGCAGGATGTGAAGAATCCAATCCAAATTGGCTACTACCTATAAAAGAATACATATTAAACAATACTTATTTACTTTGGTTATTTCATCTCGAATACATACCTTTCAATCGACTCACAGTTTAAAATCCAGAATCTTGATTAAACCGCAACTGTGTCGGACAAAATTGAATTGGTTGTTTTTCAGAGATTTCCTTGTATTCTAAAAAAAATGTAAAACGTTTAATAATTCAGAAAATTAGTTACTTATTCGAAGGAATCGTTCAATCAGGTATTTCATTATTTTACCAGAAATATTGTCTTTAGATTGAATTTAATTTTTCACCGAAATGATTGATTTTGATGCTAAAAAATACAGGGTGTCCCATTCATGGTGGAGGATATTTTCATGGTAGGCAGTGTGGCTCATTAGGGGAAAATTAATGTACAAGGGGACCCCTCTATTTGTAACCGTTACAATGTAATAGCATTTTTTGTAACCTGTGTCAAAATGGCCGATTAAATCAAAATTTGCCACACCACCAAACATTTCATCCAAGATTTGACTTCACTTTCTGAAACTACATAAAATTTCCAATAAAACGACACCTCGCCCGTTACGAAGTTGCTCGTATCTTCCGAGATACACCCGTTCAAACTTCAAAGAAATTTTAAAATCGGTTACGTTTACGATTTTATCATTTGATTTTTTGATGAAATTTTAAAATTTCTATAGAGTTTGAACGGGTGTATCTCTGAAGGTACGAGCAACTTCGTAACGGGCGTATATAAAATATCGTTAGAACTCCACACCAAGAAAGAATCATTGTAGTAAAACGCCGAAACGAAAGAAAGCGTGCAAGCCAAATCGAACGCATTCAAGGCATGGACGACGTGTGAGTCAAGCAGTGAGTCCGAACGGGTTCAACTTCTCGAAAATTACATGCAATGGCAGAATAAAGCGCTTGATAGCTCAAGCAAAGGCAGCTGAGAAATTCTACCAGGAATTACGAAGTAGAATCCAAAATTGTTGAGAAAAATACACTTACAGTTATCCGATTGAATTCATTTTACCGCTATTCGATAGAACAACTCTTCGGTCATAACAGGACTAAACATGAGTTCAATTGTGCAATCAAGGGTCCGGCTAGGTAATTATTTGTGTCGCATTCTGATTTCGTATTTGAAATGGAGCGAGTACCGCGCGGTCATTGAATTCCTTTTTTTTTGAAAGGATACACGGCGTCCCAGATTCGAGATGAACTCATTTCCGTGTACGGCAACTCTTCACCATCCCAGGAGACTATTTACCGGTGGATTTTGGAATTCAAGCGAGGAAGGACGAATGTTTTTGATGAACCCCGCACCGGACGCCCAATAACTGAGACCACCGAAGAAAACGTCCAATTAGTCGAGGAAGTTGTATTAAGTGATCGGCGGCTAAAGCTATCAGAGATTGCAGAAAGGACAAGTCTATCAAAAACCACCGTCGAAAGAATTATTACCGACCATTTGGGGATGAGGAAGATCTCGGCAAGATGGATCCCAAAACTCCTCTCAGCAGATCAAATGAAGCAGCGGATGAAATGTTCGAAAGACTTTTTGGAGCTGTGTCGCGCCGACTCGGATGCAATTATCAACAGAATTGTGACAGGAGACGAAACCATGGTCCTTTACTATGATCCCACGACCAAAAGGTAGTCCATGGAATGGAGGAGGCCTTATGAGGAGCGCCCCAAGAAGGCGAAGGTGCAGCAGAGCCGGAAAAGATTATGGCCACCATCTTTTGGGATTCCAAGGGAATTATAATGATTGACTTCAAGGAAGAGGGTACATCAGTAACAGGGAAATATTATGCAGATCTTTTGACCTAATTGAGGGCCAACATCGTGGAGAAACGATATGAAAAACTGGCGAAAGGGGTGCTGCTTCTTCACGACAATGCACCAGTTCACACCGCCGCGGTGGCCAAGGCTGCTGTGGTCAAATGCGGCTTTGAAGAAATTGAACACCCCCCGTACAGCCCAGACCTGGCCCCAAAAGGACCTCCGAGGACGAAAATTTGAGTCTGAACTGAAAGATGCTGTTTTGGACCATTTTCAAGACAAACCCGCGGACTACTTTTTGAAAGGGATGCAGGATCTTATTAAACGATCTCATCGTTGTATTGAAGTAAAGGGGAGTTACATTTTTTTTTTTTTTTTTCAATTCAATTCAATTTTATTGCCAAAACGTTTTACATAACAATTCAAGATTAATAGTAATAAAATTAATTAATTAATTAATTAATTAATTAAAACATTGAAAAATAAAACTTAAATGAATTCAATCGGATAACTGGAAGTGTGTTTTTTCAACAATTTTGGATTCTACTACGTAGATAGTCAGACTGCGTTTGAGGAACCGTCATTGCGCGAGAGGCCTAAGCATGACGCCAAGATATTTAGGGTCACAGCCCAAAGGAGAATGTACGCTCGAGAAATGCAGGCGCCAAAGTACGAGGATGACTCGCAAGGAATGCTGCTGGATGACGATACGGCAATCTGTAGCAGGATGCGAGAGTATTTTGATGAACTTCTAAATAAGGAATTTCCTTGAGCAGCTTTTCAATATGTTGAGCCGAATACTACAAATATCGAATGGGCAAGAAAATGGAATAGATTTTTGGATACGCTTTCGTTTATATTTTTCAAGGTACTCCTCTTTCAGGTCGATACACTATTTTCGTGCCTTCGGAATTGTAGGATATCTGGAACACTGCAAAGGAACATACTCTGTCCTAAACATCTTCTTCTTTGCCTCATTCTTTATACCGCTCAATGTTGTCGCGTCGCTCGGCACATCGCCCGTTCTGGCGGTAATATCTCAGCCTATTTATACAGGCAGCTCTATCTGGGATCGTGTCATCCTCGAGGCCATTGCGTTGTTGATGCTATTTCATTTGGCACATCTAGGTGTTTTTCGGTCTACCCCTGGCCTTGGGTACATCGAGTGAGACTTCAATTGACATAGCCTTCTTTACGGGGCTCTCAGGCGGACGCATTTGAACATGGCAATACCAATCCATTTGGCGGTCTTGGTCCCTTTTGGGTCTAAGTCATGAACTGAGGAAGGGAGCTTGTGACTCCCGAAACAATTGTATTCAGAAGCAATAAAATATCTCGTAGAAGGAAAAACTCTACTGTTTTTATTAAAACGAACGAGAAAGCATACCCGAATAGAAAAAAACTTAGTAACCGTAGATTTACTAATAGCTAATAGTTGAAATAGATTACACGCGTCAGCAGCAGCATCGGCAGAATTTCATAGCTGACAAATATGCTGAATGCCCAGTCTTCTGCTCAACAATTTTGTCAGCATTGGGCTTGACGTTTTGCGATGCCGATGCTTCTGCTGACGCGTCTAATCTGTTTCAAGCATAATAATTCAGTTCATATATAAAGCCAAGTCATATCCTTACGTTTGCCTGAGTTTCTTTTTACTCATAGGCTATCAGAAAATTTTAAATCGAAAAATGCCTGAAGATTTGTCTTGGAGTACTTTTATACAATAAATAATAAATAGTAATAGTAGCGCCTTTAATTCTGGAACGCGTTTATTTAGACCAATCCAAAAATAGATTTACAGGAAGCATTTCATTAATGTGTGTCGTGCTCTGTGGCCGTGATCGTTCGGTCGCCACTCTGTGAAATAGACACTCATAGAGAAATGAGTTTCCAAACTCGGCACGTCTCGTCGCAAGTTTATTATTCAGAAGATGATAAGAAATATTCTCATCGTAGAATAAACTAACAATGCGTCTAGGAAGTGGTATGGCTGACAACACCGCCGTCTATATATTAAGGCCGCAATGTAGACTCGTAAACGTAAAATCCGCAGATTAAATTGCATTGCATTGTTGTTGCTTCTCATGACATTGTTGTTGTTTGCCCGTGTCCGACGAACAATTTAAGCAGGATCCATGCCGTCATCGTACAGCTGAGTTGCGGCCTTGATATATCTAGATGGCGTTGTATCACACTCCGAATTCAGTTGTCGTTGTAACGTTTTTGACTACACACGGTAGTCATCAAAGCCATCTTAATACAAGCCCGGAAGCATGTACTTAAACGTCCAATCATAGGCTTAAGCAGATGGAAAATTTACATTGCGGTAAAGGCAAATCGGGTTGGATCGCGGCAAACGATTTTTATCAGAGCAGACA
Source organism: Microchrysa polita (assembly GCA_949715475.1). Taxonomy (NCBI): domain Eukaryota; kingdom Metazoa; phylum Arthropoda; class Insecta; order Diptera; family Stratiomyidae; genus Microchrysa; species Microchrysa polita. The sequence goes on along the minus strand of OX454418.1, from coordinate 82,911,749 downwards.
CGGTTTTTTTATATGCGCTGTGCTTGTGTTAGTGCATCGTGCAACGCATATACTGTCTTCTATCAGCTTTTGTTTAGTGCGGACGTGAAGAGTTGACTCGGCACTGGGTTGCGGCGCAATACCGTCAATTGTTCTGCGCACATTAAGTGCATCTACCAGGTTGAGGATTTGCACCGAAGTGGCGAGCACAGGGATGCGTTTGTGGTGCGAGGCAGAGCGTGGAGGCCCGCGGACAATCTGATCAAATGGGATGGATTACTCACCAGAAAATTAAAAAAAATATAACCTAAAAGGCCAAAGTCACATGGCTGGGCACAGTTAACATCTAAAAACAAAAGACGATTTTATAATTATAAAAACAAATATAAAATATAATAGCATTGATTGCTAACAAATTATAAAAAAAAAGTGATAACCTGGCAATACAACCTATGTAATCTGGTTAGCCAACCGTTCGATTCAAGGAGCCCCACCTGTGGACTTCTGCGTAGCAGAGGTGACACCAGGATACTAAGCCCTTGTTCGGACAAAGGAGGAAGTAGTAGTAGTAGTAGTAGCAACGTATATACGACATGTTCATAGGCTTGATTTGTGTGCATGTATTGCTGTTTCCCGGTTTTCTACTTAAGGTGGCTTTGGTAGTCATCAACGCACCATGCCAACGCTATTTAGATACATCAAGGCCGTAACCACCGCCGTCTATATATTAAGGCCGCAATGTAGAAAAATCGCCTACTTAATTTGCACTGTTTTGTTGTTCCTTTTAATTACGTCATATGCTTGTTGTTGTTTGTTCGAGTAAATCCAAAATTTAGTAGGCAAACTATGACGGCATGGTACAGCTGAGTTACGGCCTTGATGTATCTAGATGGCGTTGCCGTAACTCAGCTGCTCCATGCCGTCATAGTTTGCCTACTAAATTTTGGATTTACACGAACAAACAACAACAAGCATATGACGTAATTAAAAGGAACAACAAAACAGTGCAAATTTAGTAGGCGATTTTTCTACATTGCGGCCTTAATATATAGATGGCGGTGACCATGCTCTTCTGCTAGAGTGGGCAGGCAAGGTCCTAATCCAGGAGGAGGGGCTTGCATTCCTAATACACAGAACCGTGCAATACAGTGTATTAGATCTTCGTTTTAACGACGGCACGGCGGAAATGCAAGCTATTGCCGTTAAATCCGGCAATACCAATATCGAACTTATAAGCATCTATGTTCCGCCAGCATCCAGCTGTGGCTCTGGTTATAAGTTCGATATTGGTCCACTCCTCACAGGACAACATAGGATCCTACTTGGCGACTTTAACGCCCATCACGAACTCTGGCACTCTCTTCTCGCAAATGATGCCAGAGGTATGGATATCGCGACCAAATTAGACCCATCAGACTTCTGCGCACTCAATGGAATTTCGTCTACACGCGTCGCTGGTGCCTGCCATAGTTCTCCTGACATAACTATTGTAAGCGCCAGTTTGATAAGTGAAACCCACTGGGAGACAACTATTTCCCTCCAATCCGATCACCTCCCCATACTTATCAAAATTGATAAACCAGCTGAACTGACGACGTCAGAACAGCGTACGTTTATCAACCACAAAAAGGCAAATGGGGAGGGTTTCACAACGTTCACTACGACGAAGTTCGCCGCGCTACCTATTCCAACAAACACCAGGGAAGCCGAAAAGAATATAAGGAACGTCATTGTCAAAGCGGCAGCTCGCTTCATTCCGGCAGGTCGTATCCCCAAAGTTCGGCCATATTTCCGCAAGGTTAGCCGACGAACGGGACCACTTAAGAAGCACAAATCCGCCAGACCCCAGAATTCAGGAGCTAAACTCCGAAATAAATCGACAAGTCAACACCTACAAGAAAGAAAAATGGAACGAGCATCTCGAAAGGTGTCAGCAAACTTTGGGCTACAGTCCGAGCCCTGTCACATCCAACCAAAGACAAAGGTAGTGTAGCCATCAGATTCGGCAAGAAAACCACCGCAGATCCTAAACTTTGTGCGAGCTTGTTCAATAAGCAATTTATTGAGCATCCCAAGACCAAGTCGCTCAACTGCAAAATAAAAAGAAGGATACGCAACCGAACAGTTGACATTATTCCCACCTATACTGCGGACCAAGTTTCAGCAGCGATCAAGAACACTAAAAACTCTTAAGGCCATTGGACCGGATGGCATTTCAATGGCCATGCTGAAACATCTAGATCTTCCGGCCATCGAATACCTAACGATGGCTTTCAACTTGTCGATATCCACGCTTGTCATCCCTGAATTTTGGAAAAAGAGTCGAATTACCCCCCTTCTAAAACCCGGTAAAAGCGCAAAACTTGCCGATTCCTACCGTCCAATCACGATTTTATCACCCGTTGTAAAGACGCTCGAAGCAGTCATCCACCCCACCCTTGTATCACATGCTGAGCTAGCTTCTCACCAGCATGGCTTCAGGAAGATGCATAGTACTACAACAGCTCTGGATCTGATCACCCATCACATCCATAATGGCCTCAACCAGAAACCGCCCTGTGACAGAACTGTCCTAGTGGCACTTGACCTGTCGAAAGCCTTCGACACGGTTATCCATTCTGAGCTGTTGGCAGACCTCCTTAATATGCATGTTCCTGCTCAAGTGGTTAGATGGATTGCCAACTATCTAGCTGGGAGGCAATCCTATACTGAGTTTCGTGGCAGTTGTTCAAAGCATAGGAAAATTAAGCAGGGAGTTCCACAAGGAAGCGTACTCTCTCCTACATTATTCAACATCTACATGTCGAGCCTTCCAACACCCCCGGAAGGTATCGAACTAATTTCCTATGCGGACGATTGCACCGTACTCACTACGGGGAATGATTTAAATGGCATGTGTGCTCGATTAAATGACTATATTGAGAAACTGGTGGAGTTTTTCAGTATCCGCAACCTCGTCATTTCACCGTCAAAATGCACTGCAACACTTCTTACCACCTAGACGCAGGAATTTTCGGAGGAGCTTAGGATCCGTACTGGCAAGCATGCTGACGACGTTGTTCCTACTGTTACTAACCCCAAAATCCTTGGTGTCTATCTAGACACCATGATGAAGTCGAAAAATCATGTCGAAGACTTAGTCGACAAAATGCACAGTAGAAACAACGTCCTAAAGGCACTAGCCGGGAGTTCCTGGGGCAAGGACAAGGAAACTATGTTGGTCACCTACAAAGCGATAGGTAGAGCAATTCCTAGCTACGCAGCACCGGTGTAGTCACAAACCGTTTGTGAAACAAACTGGAACAAAATCCAGACATGCCAAAACGCTGCTCTACGTATCGCTACAGGTTGTCACCTAATGTCGTCTCAAGATCATCTTCATCAAGAAACCAGCATGTTGCCAATATGTGATCATAATCTTCTCCTGTCTTTACAATATCTGGTCGGTTGCTGTCGAGAGAATCACCCAAACCATAATCTCATGGACAATACTACCCCTCCACGACATGTCAGGAGTGGAATCAGAGACCTCGAGAGAGACGTCCAGGGATACAAACGGGTACCTCCCGATATATTTGATGACACAGCATACCATGCGGCCATCGCAGATAATCACACAACCGTTGTGAATCGGTCAATAGGGAGATTAAGTATGAATAGAGTCCTTTCAGCGCCCCCACCACTTATATCACCTGAGGAGACTAGGCTCCCGAGAGCCACAAGAGCGACACTAGCCCAGCTTAGGTCGGGTTTTTGCTCGCGCCTCAATTCATACTTATCTCGAATATACCCGGACATTCAGAACATTTGTCCGAGCTGCGGTGGTGCGCCCCATGATGTGGACCACCTGTTCCGATGCCCCGCTGCACCCACTAACCTCACTCCGAGGTCGCTATGGGACAAACCTATTGCAGCTGCTACGTTCTTGTCGCTTGAGACAATAGGCGAGAACGAGTACTTCCACAGACATGCACAGCGGTTCACGCCTTTCTGCACCGCTACTACAACAACGGTAATGAAGAGAGATTTCATTATTGTTGTGCGCAATTCTTATTTATTGCTTACAAAAGATATGTACAAAAAATATTCACTATCTTAAAATTCTAAAAAATCCTCGTATTGCGGGCGCAGCCCTCTGTACGCCGCTATTTTTTGAATATGTTTTAGCCAAAAAGCCGCCCCTAAAGTTGGCGCCCCGGGCGACCGCCTTTTTTAGTCGTCTCAAATTTTTTAAGGAAATTTAAAGTTTTTTTTTTTGTGTTACGGAAAAACTGTGAGAGTGTACATATTTTTTTCTCCATATGTGTACATATACGGCCCAATATGTAGAGCTTGTATACGAAAAATTCACATTACAAGCATTTTTCTAACACTTAACCTTCCGGGTGTCTCCACCGAAAAGAGTGTTATCCTAGTCAGTCTGCTGGATCAGGTGATATGTAACTTGTCTTTAGCAGCCACATAACTATATAGACACGTATATAACATCGTATCGTACGATATACAGGAACTGATGGGTGTATCGATTTTGTCGGGGGTTCTTGGTAATTTTCCCCCGGCATTAATTCAATCACCATTTTATAGTAGACAAGGGGACATTATTTCATTTTGTAAATTTGAAGTGGTACAAAATTACGCATTAGGAAGTTCCGTCCGGAAATTTGTTGCCAATACGTAATACAAGCCGTTTTTATGTGGATTTACGCTAAGGAGCTGAGTGAAGGAAACTACTGGGCACTTACTACAGTTTTACCGAATTAAATTTCCGCGACAATGTAAGACAAATATCACACGAAAATTATTACATTACCTTGATTGGTTTGACGCTATTATATTGTATTTCTTTGAGGTTTTACAGACGTATTTTTCCAATTTTCCGCACCCGGTAATTCTTCGCGACGACTTGCTTGAACAACTGAATTGAATTGAAAATTGAAATGCATATCCATGCGCATGCTTGGTTGTTGAACGGAAGTTGAATGAAAGTTGATTACAGGAAAGTAGATAAGTAGGGTTGGTTATGTAGTTTGACTATACACAATGCAATCGTACGATAAACGGTAATTTTCTTAGGATGCCTTACCATTACCGGAAAGAATGTAAAATATTTTAATCCAAAATAATTTAGTCTTCAACGACATAATACTGGTCGTACTAATAGTTTAATAACTCGCAAACCTTTTTGTTCATGACGCGCTCATAGTGTTTCGACTTATATTTGAAAGACCGTGGTAGCTACATTTTCATTGAAAATAGAGTTAGAAAGTGGGAGATTTGTTAAAACTTTAAAAATATCTTCATTGTTGTTTTCAGTCGTAAAAATATTTTTTTCTTGTAACATAAATTTCACTCTAAACTGGACAGGTAAAAAGGGTGGTCGTCCTGGGTACCAGAGTTTGGAGGCATCAATTGGAAATTATGACTATATTATAGCCGATACAGACTACCGACAAATCCTGGTGAATATTAAAATTAATCCATTAAAACCCTGGATCCTAGATCGAATCGTATATCACTAAATTCAAAATGCATCGTGTAATGTACTTCCATTATTATTCATTCTGTCGGAATCTGTCGGAATCCACTCTTAAGCTGCATCTAAACTGGCTCCTAAATGTAGGCGCGTCCAAAAACTTGGTCTGTATAAAGCAATGGTCCCCAACTCAGAAACGTATGTCGATCACTTAGCCTGAAAATGGATCTCGACGACCACCATTCAATAAAAATGAAACGAATTAAGTCTTCGATTTTTTGAGGTATGTATTGTATTCAGAAGCTTGTTTGTTATTTCCTACTTAAAAATAAAGTTGGAAATCAGTGATCACATAAATATCCTTCACATACACATACATACGTTATCATCAGTGGCGGAACAATTTCACTCGGGGCCCTTCCGCCAACTTCTTCAGTGGTCCCCCCTACAGTGAAAAAAAAGCAAAGTGAAATGAATCGAAAACACTCTTGGAGGTCGATCCACACTTTTCAGTCATTCATCATCACGATAGCCCGACGTCGGGCCTTGGCCGCCTGAATCGTTGACCTCATATTGTCGCGGTTACGTGACCTTGTCCTCCAGTTTCGGAAGCCCAGCAGCTGGTGGGCGTCTTCACCTACGGAGTTCTCCCAGCGAGCTCTCGGTCGTCCACGCAACCTCGCTCCGTCAATTCGTTGTGCGTTCATCACTTTCTTTGGCATGCGATTATCGTCCATCCGTTGTACATGCCCCGCCCATTGCAAACGTTTAAGCATCACGATTTTCGATACTTCCAGCTCATCGTACAATTGATACAACTCATGGTTGCACCAGATACGCCATTGATCTCGCTCGCGAACGGCCCCGAAAATTCGCCAAAGGACCTTTCGTTCGAATCGGTCTAGCCAAATTTCGGAGGCTTGGGTGATTTCAATTTCGTACACAACATATTTATTGGAAACGCTACGCCATTTCATGACCTGGTAGTAAAGGAAAGTATTTAAAAAATTATTATTAATTAGGCGACAATTCGGCTAATGCCCAGGGGCGCTATAGGGAATACATCCGGCCCTAACCTGCAACATGATCCTTTATGCGTTTTGTTCTGTACCATCTCTTTCAGTCCTGGTTCGAAATTAACTCTTTTTTCAGGATCTCTGCGTAGCTAATCCCCATCTTGTCCAGGAATTCGGGTTCTCTTCGAGTTGGGGATTCCGTACGACCCCTGCTGAAATTTACTCCCGGTTTAAACCAAAATTTACAACCGTGTAGTCTTCTGGATTGTACTTGTAAAATATTATTCGGCACTTGTTACGATTTTACGGAATCTGTTACTAGATTTTGACAAAACATACAAAGGCCTCTTTTTCAGTAAATCCTAATCTTGCATTCAAATTCGCTTAAACTTGCCATGGAATTCAAGACCACAATGCCAGCCAAAATTTGTTGTATCAGCTTTTCATCTGTGTTTCTTTCAAAAGTAAGCAGAAGCACTTTTTGGCGGAATTTGGCCGAAATTTGGTAGAATTTCGGACGATGTATGAAATTTCTCTTCCAAAGAAAAGTGTTCCGTCTGGAATCCGTTTTGTCATATGGAAACAGTCTCTTTGGTCATTGCATTAATTCCATAGCCAATAAAGTACATATTCGTATAACTCCTTTTCGGCTTCAGGCTCCTTCGAACTACACTACGCAAACTTTTTTAACGCCTCCGTATTTTGGTTCAGGAAAAGTCAAAAGCAGTTAATGAGTGTTATTCTAAGATCTGTCAAGAAAACTAAACTTTTGGTGTAATAAACCTGAAATGCAAAGGACTCTCAGGCCTGTATTTATAAACATACCTTAACTCGAGGAGACCTTGAGTCAAGGATGCCGAAATTAAAATAAATGTCATTTTCCATACTTTTTCATAGAAATCACTTATATTCACGAAAACTTAAGGTCTCCTTGAGTTTCGCCTTAAAGCAAGGATCAAGGATCAGCGATCCCTCAGTCTTGTCAATATTTTCGTATGTAGCTGCTCTCGGGTATCCATACCAAAACTTTATGTAACAAATAAGCCCCGTAGTATGTGCCCCCCCTTTGAGAATTTTCTAAATACGCCACTGGCTGCTCCGTAAGTGATGTCTATTTGCATCCCTAAACATCTTCCCCCGATGGGCACGTACCCATTGGATCTTATATATCCGGCTGCTCCGTAAGTGATGTCCATTTGCATCCCTGAACATCTTCCCCCGATGGGCACGAAAATTGGATCTTATATACATAAAAGGAGGGTAAGGGTTGGATAGGAGATTTGTTCACGCACATAATGATCGAATGTGTACGACACCGAGCAGAATTTACACCAGTGACCGTCTAAGTTCTTCCCTATACGGAGATATTCAAATTGCCTAGCCGTTGTCGCGGAGACTATATCTCCCTAGTCAACTTTAATCCTATATCCTCTTCTTCTTTATGGCACGTCTGGATTGAAGACCCCCAACGGTCGCGGTTACGCGACCTTGTCCTCCAGTTCCGAAAGCCTAGCATCTGGTGGGCGTCCTCACATACAGAATGCTCCCATCGGGATTTCGGTCGTCCACGCAATCTGGCTCCGTCCACTCGTTGTGCGTTCATCACCTTTTTGGGCATGCGATCGTCGTTCATCCTTTGTACATGTCCCGCCCATTGCAGTCCGAAGATTCTCCGGAGAACCTTTCGCTCGAATGTGTCCAACAGGTGCTCATAGTTTTGGGTTAGGGTCCATGCTTCGCAGCCATAGCATAGCACCGGTCGGATGATAGTTTTATACAGCTTCGTGTTCCTGTGCACCAGCTTCGATTTCATAATTGGGAGGACCGAAAAATAACACTTATTAGCTAGTTATATCCGTCGCTTTATCTCATCTGTTTCATTGGCGTCCTTTGACAAATTGCAACTCAGGTAAGTGATAATAATTATTTCTATATACAGTTGGTATTTTCTTTTATAGGATGCAAGTCATTCTTCTTTGACCGAGGTTCCTGTTTCATCTTACACAATTAGCTGAAGTTCGACAGCGTATGACTAAGTTAGTGATACTGATAACGCATCAAATTCGTTCTATATCATACACCTGAAAAATCCAAGTCTACTATCACAATAAATTGATAAACTCTTACCATAACAGAGTGACCTCTATTACTGATTACCTAATATAAAAAAAAAAATATTTTAATGTCAGCTGATCTATAACTTGGCAACTTGATAAAAGCAATTACTCTCAACCAGAGATCTTATTTCGTAACTGAATCTGTTGAGGGCATCGCCGTTGAGCATTATACTTTCGCATGATTTTTTTTCCCAAAAGGTTGATAGCGACGATCTCTTTCTTAATTTTTAAGTCAGCCTATTATCACATGCTTCTCTAGAACACTCATGCTTTACGTGAAAAAAGAAATCTGTATTTGTCCATTAATAAATTTTGATTTAATGCAACACGCGGGATGTCCGCTAGATGCATGTTTTATTAGATTGCAACTGTAATCAAACATTTTTCTTAAATTATTGATAATGCATTTCGTGTGTCTGATAAGTAGGTACTATTCATACATAAGTATGTATTTACTTGTAATAAGCATGAAAGAGTATTATGGCAAAAAAAAAAGAACACGAAAAACTTCCTAACTCAAAAGCATACGCGCTCGCACGGTGCGAAAGGTTATCTTGCATCTATTTGCCTTATGCAATTTCGTTTCCATGCGATTGGATTGATATAGTGTAATCGGTGTAATCGTATGATGATGATGAATGGCAACAGAAAATAGATGGACGCAAGTTGTGTACCTACAAAGTGTGTCTTGATTCTTGAAACTGAAAGAAATGTTTGTTTTGTTCTCGGGCTGACAATATTCTGGGAAGTTGCACAAATGTAATTATCGATTAAAATAGGAAGACCACAGTATTAACTGCATATTTATGCAGAATACTATTATGTATAATGGCAATCGATCATTTATTCGGAATTGTGAATTTTCTGTGGTACATGACTTGCCCGTTTGTAGAAATGTAAACAAAGAAACTTACGCGGAAATAATGAAGGAATCATTGTGGTTATGGAAGAAAGGGTTTTTTGCTTTTAAATTCTCGCGTTTTTTTATACAAAGTGGCACAGGTAACATGGTCGTTTTTAAAATTCGTAAAATAATCTATAATGTATGCTACAAATATGTTTGCCACTAAAACACACAGTACAATAATGTTTGAAACAGTTTAGACGCGTTGAATGCTGCCGAAGAAAGCAGAACATTGCACTTTAAATGGCTGACAAGTTTGCTGTTGCTGTCCAACAGCAAGTACAGTCGAAGGACCGACTGGGTTATCCATAAATATTGATGTAAATAGCAGCATATGTAATTTTTGTAACATACTTTCCGAAGTGAAAACAAATGCTTACTTTATTGTTCCTCTACGACTATAAACAGTTTCTCCCTAACTAAGCCTAAAACTTTTGAACATTCTTTAGACAAATCGCCCCAAAATTTCAAATAAAAAATTCTTACTTACTTATAGCCTTAGCTTGTTCTAGAAAGTTGAGGGATTTTACATAAGCTCTTGTTCTCAAGATTTGAGAAATTCATGCGAAAAATGTCGAGGGAAATTCCATTAAAATCAAACTGACCAGCCAATTTCACCATAACGCCATGGTTAGTCGAGCGGTGTCGATCTAAGCATCTACGGCTAGTTTTATATTTTCTAACGACATGGCTTTTTTCATGGTATGAAAAATACCTCCGACGAGAATTTATAATGCTTAAAAATTACTATATAGGTAGTATCGTGGAATAGTTACTGAACTAAATGGGTTTATTCATAAATGTGGCAAGATAGCCCGAGGTTGGACTTTGGCCGCCTGCAGGTTTCTCGAGTTGAAGTTATCTTTTAGGATATGGTCGGCACTTCGCTAACCATGGAGGGTTAACCGCAGAAGGAGATGAGACTCGGAGATGCTACTTCGCTGGTTGATTAAATCTTTCCTGTAACCCATCATGTTAAGTAACCTGAGACACTGAAAATGTTAATACTAAGGCGCAGCAATGGTCCTTCCAAGGGTCGCATCACAAGTGATGGTTTTACCCCTTACCGTTACCAGGGAGAACCCGCGAGGAGGACTATATGGAAGAAGTCTTTTGCCCCCAAAATGGGGTTTATACAGGGTGTCCCATTCATGGTGGAGGATATTTTAATAATAGGTAGTGTGGCTCATTTGGGGAAAATTAATGTACAACGGGACCCCTCGTTGCTCGTATCTTCCGAGATACACCCGTTCAAACTTTAAAGAAAATTTTAACATTGTATACGATTTTAGTATTTGAATTTTTGATGAAAAACCAATTTTAAAATTTCTTTTAAGTTTTTTCTTCTCAGTACCGAATAGCCCCATGTGGGCCTGGTACGTTAACTCAGCCGTTTATATGGAATTTCGAGTCAACGTTACATTGCATATCATTTCGGAGTGTATATAATGTTGCAAGCACTTTATATTTCCTATCCGCACATGTACGGAAACTTTGGACCACGCCGAGATTCGATCTCCGGACCTCTAGATTACTGGCATCTTAGAGTGCGCCTCAACCAAGTGAGCCACAGAGCGTGGAAGTTTGAACGGGTGTATCTCGGAAGAAGAAGAATCAGCTAGTTGTTCAAATAATGTAATTTTCCATAAGACCTTGCATTTTTCGTATAAAATCTGGAGAAAGTCTGACATGTGTCGTTGCTAGAAGAATCATACCATACATCTTGTTCAAATGGAGGCTATTCCTTGATGGGCCGAGAGGTAACCTTAGGACACCTCTACTAGTGAAGTGTGAGAGCGAGTTTAATGGCTAGCACAGTAACACTTTCGCGATAATTCATCAATCCGTAAATACTCATATAGAAGAAGCCAAATTTATGAGAGGACCTAATAAAAATCGTTGTAGAGGTTCTGTTTAGCCATTTAATTTGCTGACTCGTTTCCCTTCATTCTTCAATAACCCCGAAACTTCTTTTTTCATTCAGAATGATTTGACGATTGTCCGAAATTTATTTCCGATGTCATAACTCCTGTAGGTAATGTAATCTGATCCAAGGTTAGGTTAAAGGTGCTGTCATATGGTAGCCATGACACACTTAGACCACATCTGGGTCCTTTGTGATAACACACGGGAAAAGCCATGCCGACCACCCTAAGCCTGAAACCAGCCTGAGCGTTCAATAAAACGTTAAATTAGACCAATATCAACGTTCTCCAGGTCTCCCAAATCGGCGAAGAAGTATGCCCCCAGAGTCGATCTCCTTCTTTCTGATAAGCCTGGGCAACCACAAAGAAAATGGTAGATACTTTCCTCGTCCCCATAGCTTCTACAGAGATCGTTATACGGAAGATTAAGCCTCGCGGTGTGCTTCCCGATAGGAATTTGTCAACGCCAACTATAGCTCCAATTAATTGCCTTTTCAGTGTTAATAATTTAAAGGAACGATAAAGATCCAGATTAGGCCACATCAGCTTTGTCCTTCTTCTTCTTCTTGTAGCGGTGCAGAAAGGTGTGTAACCTCTCAATGTTTGTGTCCGTGAGGTCTAAGGACAAAAACATAGCTGCTGCGATAGGGTTTTCCCACAGTGATATAGGGGTAAGATCAGTGGGCGCAGCGGGGCATTGAAAAAAATGGCCCACATCATGAGGAGTACCATTGCAGTTTGGACAGATGTTTTGGATGTCCGGGTTTATGCGAGAAAGGTACGAATTAAGGCGTGAACAAAAGCCCGACCGAAGTTGAGCTAGTGTTACTCTGGTGGCTCTCGCGAGCCTAATCTACTCAGGCGAAATTGGTGGTGGGCGCTCTGAGAGGACTCTATTCGCACCTAAACTCGCGATAGACCGATTCACTTCTTCAGTGTGGATCGCTGCAATGGCGGCTCGGTATGTAACTTCATCGTAAGGGTCCCGTTTGTATCCCTGCACCTCTCTCTCAAGGTCTCGTAAACCACGCCTGACATGTCGTGGTGGAGGAATTCGGTCCATGAGATGATTATTGGGATGATCCTCACGGTAGCAACCAACAAGATACTGTTTAGAGAGTAGGAGATTGTGATCACGTATTGGCATCAATTTTGTCTCCTGATGTAAATGATCCTGGGCAGACATCAGAAGGCAACCTGTCGCGATGCGTAGAGCGGCATTTTGGCAGACCCGAACTTTGGACCAGTTTGTGTCACATAGACTATGTGTCCAAACTGGGGCTGCATAATCAGCGGCCGCTCGACCCACCGCTTTATAAGTAGCTAGCATGGTTTCTTTATCTTTGCCCCAGGTGCTACCAGCTAGAGCTTTTAGGATGTTGTTCCTACTGCGCATTTTTTCACATACTGAAGCTGCATGATTCGCAGACGTCATCATGTTCTCTAGGTGAAGCCCGAGAATTTTGGGGTTTTTAACAGTAGGAACAGAATTGTTGCCAATACGTATATCCATCTCTCATCTGATGTCCTCCCACCAAGTGGTTAGAAAAGTCGCAGAAGATTTGGATGCAGAGATGGTGAGGTTTCGGCTTTGGAAAAATGCCTGTAATCGTCCTAGATAGCGATGGTCTTACGGCAACTGCCTCTACGGGGCGGACCACACCCGTTTTGTTTTGCAAAACGGCCAAAAGCTGCCAATATGCCTTCCTGGCAAGAGCCCCGGCAGGAGCCCTGAAGGTTCGATGCAGGAAGGTTGTGTTTGTCTGTGTATCAGCTTTGTCCTGAAACCCTACTTCCAATAATCCATTTTAAATTCGCCTTGCTTACGGCAACATGCTAGGACTAGATGGTATGTTTGCATAAATCCATGGGCATACCAATATGTCGTTGGTTTCCTGGTACAATTCCGGCTATGCCCCGTCGCGCTAGTTCATCCGCTTTACAATTTCCTAGATATCTGCTGTGCCCTGGAATGCAGCACAGGCTTATGTGAAAGTAATGTCCCATTTCCAGAAGTGCGGCAGGACAATCCAGTACCGTTGTTGAATTGTAGAGTACGGACTCAAGAGAGTTTGTCGCCACTTGGCTGTCCGTGAAAATAAAGATATTCCTTGCCGTTATACCGTGATGTTGCAGCCAGATTAATACTTGCTGGATAGCAACGAGCTCCGCCTGAAGAGCGCTACAAAGGAAGGTCATCGTTCATTGCGTTCGAGATGGTATTAAGCTTTTGAAGTTCTTGCCGAACAAAAATCTCAGAGTAGTATAATCCGTCCATGCTGGAATAATCTGGTGACTTAGAACTGTAGAAAATTTGCGCTAAGTACTTATCACAAACACTGAGTGACGGCTCTTGCCGCTGGAGTGATGAAATTTTTCTAGGCGAAAGGTACTTAGCGGAGTGGATGCGAATTAGTTTCGAAAACGACTCTAAAACTTTAGTGATGAAAACGGGTAACATTCTTTGACATGATTGTTTTTTTTACAGAGGTGTTATCTAAAATCATTTGATTGCGCTGAGTATTTAAAAAAAAATGTAGAATGATTTTTCGATTTTGAATTAGAATGGCGCCGGATATCAAATCGAATCTGGTTTTATTATTGAGATGCATTCATGCCATTAACCTTGCCCTTCGATGGAAGTCAGTCAAGCGGTCGGTCCAATTCTAAAGATCTTCCTTCTTTGTAGAGCATCATACACCGCATGACCGGGACCCAGGACTCAATATGACAATGTTTCTCCTCTTGCATAGGACAAAAAAAAAACGAGACCGAGGCTAATTTCGGGCGCGGCCGAAATTTGGATACCCTTCGCTCCGCTCGGGCTGAAAGTTTTTTGGGGCGTATCTATGACTTGTGTTTAGTCTTCCCCGCTTCCATGCTTTTCCTTGAATTTTCACATAAGTGCCGTGGCGAAGATTTAATGGGAGAAGCGGGGGATGTGGGTTTCTTAGAAGAACCAAAGGGGGGGGGGGGAGGTTGTACGGCAGCCCTACGAACGCATGGCCTTTCCATAAATTTTTACGTATGTTTGTGGCATCAATTAAAGCACATTTCTATGAGATTTGGTTGAAAATGGTGGATACATAAAAAAAGTTTTTCTTCGAAGAACCTAATTTTGGGGTTGAGTTTATATGCCAGCCCCACGACCCCATAGTCTGATTTCATTTATTTCCACGTTTGTTATGTGGCATCAATAGAAATATAATTTTCTGAGGTTTGATTTAAATTGGTGTGCAAATAAAAACGTTTTTTCTGTGAAAAATTTGATTTGGGGGGCTAGGTTTGTATGGTAGCCCCATGACCACATGGTCCGACTCCATCTATTCATACATATGTTTTGTGTCATCAATAGAAACACATTTGTGTGAAGTTTTGTTGAAATTGGTGTATAAATAACAAAAAATTTCTTAGAAGAACTTAATTTGGGGAGCTAGGTTTGTATGATAGCCCCATGACCCCATGGTCTGATTTGGTCAATTTTTACATATGTTTTGTGATATAACTTGAAACACATTTGTGCGAAATTTGATTGAAATCGATGAGAAAATAAAAAAGTTTTTCTTAGAAGAACCTAATTTTGGGGGGTAGGTTTGTATGGCAGCCCCACGACCCCCTTGTCGGATTTCAGCGATTCAAACATACAAACTGCCTGCAACAAAAAGAAGCATGTGTGCAAAGTTTCAGCTCCATAGCTTTTAAACTGGCCGAGCAAAACGCGTCGCAACAGACAGACAGACGGACAGACGGACAGACGGACATCGTCCAATCGACTCAGCTCGTCACGCTGATCATGTATATACATATTTTATATGGTCGGAGATGCTTCCTTCAATGCGTTACAAACTTCATGACAAAGTTAATATACCCTTTCACTCTATGAGCGAAGGGTATAAAAATGCACACTGGTATGGAATCATTTTGGTGTAGGACTTACCACTGACTCTGATTCAATGCGGCCGTTTCTAACAACGCGAAATTGCAACAAAACATTGTTAATGGACGGTGCACAAGCACATCGTCACTCAAACAAAATGTTTACCTTTCCACCGTTTTGTGTATCCATATATAGTGAGACTAGCATAGTATCCAATGTACAGTGTGTATAGCTAAATCAAAGACGTATAAAAGCTAAAAATAAAATAAAAACTGAAAAATAAAACAAATTTCAATGAAAAGTTTCAAATTCCACGTAATGAATACAACGTGAAATATCCGCTAACGCGTAACTTCCAATGATCGGTTGATCGTCCTCCTTTGAATTGCATTTGTCGTCACCAGAGATGAACTTATGATTATGCCTACCCCCATACATAGAATGTGTTGCACTCTATACGCTGTAAGGTTATCGCTCTTATGCAATGCACTCATGAAATCAATATATTTACGCAAATAATAATTTTTCACATTGCATTAGATTGCAAGGAGAAAATCTTTTAAGTGACCTCGGTGCATATAACATAAGGAAGATTAGTTTATTATGCGCGTGACATGACGTCGAGCCAATTGTTTTCATTCTACAAGGTATATAGGTTCAATGACTTAAGAAGATCCATTAATAGTATAAATACAATATTTATTCCTACTAGTATCACCCTTTTGTCATTAGAAAAACATTCACATCTTTCATTAGTACATATTTCTCACTGCGCAAATTAAATAGTTCAACAAAATTCTCATTTCTCAAAATCGATTACGACTTTTCCCCGCAAGTGACCGTCCCGCACCTTTCTATAGGCATCCGGAGTTTCTGCAAAACTGAAGACGCTATCGACTTTCGGGAGAAGCTGAAAAAAAAAACAAAATCCAATAAATCCCAATAAAAGTTTGAAGCGTTTTATCAATCTTACTTTCTTTCGTTCCACTAAATTCTTCAAATACTCAATCCCTTTCAAAGATGGCACAAAATATGCCCATTTCACAAGTCCTTGCTTCGTACTAATGCTTTTTATATTCGACGTTGCCAAGTCGACAATATTCTTAGCCATTCCTGCTATCAAACCGTGTTCATCCACATTGCGTAAAAGTGGTGCCGAAAATGTTATAAATTCTTTGAATTGCCATCCATATTTTTCTGCTACATCCGGTCCTTGCCCGGAACAATCAAGAATTATATCGTACGGTCCACATTGCGAGAAATCACCAATTGACGATTGATCGGTATAGTCAATGATATGATTGATGCCTAATGTTTGTACAGTGGGTACGGCGTCGGTCGAGCAGGAACCAATAACAGTGGCTTGTTCTGCTTTAAGAATTTGTGCAGCCAAAGATCCGACACTACCGCTTACACCCAATATTAGGACACGTTTATTTTTAAATAATGCATCGGAACTGGCTAAAAAGCTTTTGCATACGCGTCTTATATCGGTGAACAGAAATAATCCAGCCCATGCTGTAAGACCGGAATATAGAACAGAGCTGCCTTCAATCGAATTTAATCCATTAGGAATTTCTGTTAGCTGTAAAAATGTTAAAATTAAAAAAATTATAAATTTTTACAAATGCATTTAGGAAGAGAATTTATTTTATCATACCGAAGTTTTTGGAACAACTACATATTCTCCATGTGCTCCTTGTCGCTGCAAAGGTACCACACCCCATACTTGTTGGCCTGATTTCAGTCGATTGTCTACTGCCAAACCTTTTTGAACAACGACGCCTGTAAACTCTCTGCCAAATGTCAAGGGAAATTCTATATCTGTGGTCGCTTTACGAGCTAGATTTAGAATTGGAGCACCATATCCACCTGTAATATATGAAATACTTCGATTATGTAATACAAAAATTACACCCGTATAACAATAATAAATGTTTGAAGCAATGCGGATTGATACGGCGTTAGCTACGACATCCCGCCCACCATATTCCTGTTTTTCAAAATCTCGACATTCATTATCCTCCCGCCAGTTTAAAATGCCGCTCAATTGAAATCCCGTCTAATCAAAATCGCGCCATTTCAATAATTCGCTAATTCAAAATACCGCTTTTCAATATCGCGTACGCGATTTATGAAAGAATACTTACCTTCTATGACGGGATATTAAAAAGCGCCACAACATTTACCGTTTCCTCGCATGGCGATACTTAATTCTCGGAGACTCACGGACCAGGTGACTTAATTTGA
Organism: Microchrysa polita; assembly: GCA_949715475.1. Classification (NCBI taxonomy): domain Eukaryota; kingdom Metazoa; phylum Arthropoda; class Insecta; order Diptera; family Stratiomyidae; genus Microchrysa; species Microchrysa polita. Next base: position 82,894,208 of record OX454418.1, on the reverse strand, counting down.
AAAATAGCTGGTCTTTCGGTAGTCGATATGACAGTCTTGTTCTGTAGGGGCTAAATTGTTATCATCTTTATCGAGGAAATAAACAAATATTCCGACGGATTTATGCTAAGAGAAAGTATCGTATGAACTATTTGGAATCATATTACATAACTATTGATTTTTTTGTTAGAAATGAAAACAATTTTTAGCGGGATTCTTTCACTATTCACTAGCGGGATTCTAAAACGGCGGGGTCTTTAGTAGGTAGAATTTTGATGTGACGGCATTTTGATCTGACGGGATTTTGTAATGGCAGGATTTAGTAATGTCGGGATAATCTTCAACGGGATTTTTCGGATAATGTTCAGGGATTACAAACGGGCGCAATTTTGTTTTTCGGAGTTATGTAGATATCCCAATTATTTTAAAATGAATGTTTGACTCAAAAATAAAAACACAACTAATTTATTAATTTTTGCCGTTGTGACTGTTTTTTTTTGCTATTTACCTTGCGAAAAAAATAATCAACTTTACCAGGTTACCTTTTACAAAAATTCATATCTATCTCGAATTAAGCCCCACAATTAAATCGTCTGTCCGAACTGTGCGAACTTGCGTGCCTATCGTGATATCGGCAATGTTTCAATTCCCAGCTGCGCCCTAAGACCCTAGCGTACCAACCACATCCTTATCAGGGACGTAGCCATGGGGGGCCATAGGGTTCGGACTTCTCCAGAATGTTTTCAATTAAAATTTTCTTGATAATAACATGCAAACTGTAACATATATTTCACACTTTGACATTTTCTTCAGACTCGTAGAAATGGCAGTTGTGGTTCTGATGATAATTCAATCACTTGATGTGAAAATGAGGATGTACCCAATATTGTTGCTAGTCCCGAACCAAATTTTTATCGAAAAACCATTTGAGTTTGAACAGCTGCTTAGTGTGACCAAGTCACTGTGATTGCCAAAGAACACTATTGAAAAATTTATTCACACTACAGTGTTAAATCTCAGGGGATAAAAACTCTTTCGTTAAAAAAATGCCTTAGTCTTGAATATCTATATATATTTTGAAGGCGGTTAAAACAAAAATTTCAAGTAAAGTCGAAAGCCTGCTAGAACTTGAACAATCTTTGGAGCTTAAAGCTACTGGTAAGGTTCCTTTCTTCCTCCAAAAAATGAGAACTTAGTTGCAAATAAAAGGAGTTGTGAACAAATTTTAAATATAAATAAAGTTTTGACTTTATCAGTCTTAGTTATCGTATTTCCAAATGACTCCATACCCAAACGTTCTCTACAGATATGTGTCACAATTATTAACTTTGTTTGTAATTTATTTTAATTTTCAGTTGTGCTATAAGGACTATCGAAATCGCAGAAAACATATTGGAAGCACATTTTCTCCTCCTTGATGACATTTTAGGGTGATTCATAGAGGGCTTATATACCGCCTTTAAAATAAACTATCCAAAAACAGATAGTACCTTTTCTATAGGGTAAAATTCTAGTCCACTTTGCTCATGAACTGTCAAATACGAACAAAATGGTGCGCGAGTGATACTAAACTTAGTTCAAACTAGTTAGTACGGCCTGTATATGCCGTTGAAGACTAAAATATTTTATCTTGCTTTGGGTATAGAATGCAAAATGTCCTTACTTTGACCCTGTTAAGATTGCAAGGGTAGGAAAAGTCCATCTTTTAAATTGTCGCGACTTGCCATCCAAAGATCGTTATGCTTGCAATAATTTACACGTTTGTTAAAAATTATAATATATAAAAAAATCAGAGGGGATTTGAACCCCCAAAATTCCTACGAAGAATCGCCACTGTTTGAAGGAAGGAGTAAAATCCTCTCTCTCTGGTTCCTGTTAACCCCTTGTGGGGCATAGGGCATCAACTACGCCTACTTTCCACCTCGTTCTGTTCTGTGCCATCGTCTTTAGGTCTGACCAATGTTTGTTTAATGAAGCAGCCTCGCTATTAACCGATCTTCTCCACGTGTTTCTTGGTCGTCCAACACGGCGTCTAGCATTGGCTCCCTGAGGGTTCCAATCTAGGGCCTGCTTTGCAATATTTGTTTGCCCTCATCGGGGAGTATGACCTATCAATTGCCACTTTCGCCTTTTGACAGAAGTGCCTATCCAATCCAGGCCTGTGATACTCAGGAGATCATCATTGGAAATACTCTCCGGCCAGCGGATTTGTAGGATGCGCAGTAGGCACTGGTTTACGAAAGTTTGCAGCTTAGTTGTTATCTCGTTGGTCACCTTCCAAGTTGAACAGCCATAAAGAAGCACAGATATTACAATAGAATTGAAGATTCGGATTTTGGTGCGCCTGGAAATGTTGTTATTTTGCCAGAAAGGAGTCAAAGTGAAGAAGGTTGCCCCAGCCTTATTGATACGCGATTGTACATCAGCGTCCGCGCCGCCATCTGCTGTGACTATGCTTCCGAGGTAGCAGAATTCGTCAACTTTTTCGACTGCCTGGCCCGAAACACAAATTCCGCTTTGTCCCCCAGGATGGGAGCTCAAGTACTTGGTCTTGGCAGCGTTTATCTTGAGCCCGGCATTACGACTTTCGCAATGCAGAGCATCGGCTATTTGAGCTACATCCTCCTTTTTATTTGAAAGCAGACAAATATCGTCAGCATAGTCCAGGTGTTGCAGGTAATCAAACATTTTCCATCTGATACCTTTCCTCTGGTTTTGAAGCGCGCTCACTAGTACATCGTTAATGGATACGAGGAAAAGAATAGGTGATAAAATGCAACTTTGTCTCACTCCACTGTGCACCTCAAAAGGATCTGAAAGCTTACCCTTGTACAAAACGTGACATTGGGCTCCCTGATAAAATTCCTTGATGATGGAAATTATTTTATCTGGTATGCCCCTCCTACGAAGAGCTCTCCAAATATACTCCCGATCAACACTATCAAACGCCTTCTCGAAATCAATGAACATGAGGTGTAAAGGGGATCTCCATTCGGCGGATTGCTCAATAATAATTCGGAGGGTGTTTATATGGTCACTACATGAAAAACCCTCACGAAATCCAGCCTGTTCATTGCTTAAAGTGCTATTGTAAAATCAAGCTCCTTTTTTAATGTGTCACTACCGATTTCAATAGAGAAAATCGGCTTTCTCCACAAAAAATGTGCTTTCTCCAGAGAAAATAAGCTTCATTGTAGTACAATCGATTGTACCTATACAGGGTGTCCCATTCATGGTGGAGAATATTTTAATGGGAGGTAGCCTGGCTCATTTGGGGAAAATTAATGTACAACGGGACCCCTCTATTTTTAACCGTTACTATGCAATAGCATTTTTTATCAAAATGCCCGACTTCCTGAACAAAATCAAAATTTGCCACACCATCAAACATTTCATCTGAGATATGACTTGACTTTCTGAAACTACATAAAATTTCCAATAAAACGACACCTCGCCCGTTACGAGGTTGCTCGTATCTTCCGAGATACACTCGTTCAAACTTTAAAGTAATTTTAAAATTAATTAATAACGTAGGCCGTGTTTTTTATCATCGGGGGCAGGTTTGCTAACCCAGACATGCACAAAAAACTACCGAGGGTAGCATCCAGGTTAAATTTCAAAAATGTCACGTAGGCATTGCCATTAATTTCAAAACATTGCTCATAAATATTAAAGCCCCGTTTTCACTTTACAAACGCAAAAGTTCAAATGTAATTTTTTTAATGAAAACATATTTTTATGTATGAATCATAATTTTGTTAGAATAAGAATTCGACGAACAACATTTTTAACATGAATTTACAAACAAAAACTATTTTTTTTCCATACACTTGTGTGTTGCATGTAAACTATACCTTAGAACTTTTCAATTTAAAATTTAATTTTAGCTAGTCATTGGAAAACGTACTAGAAAACAATTGGGATTGCATACATTTAGGCGAGTTTTGGAAAGCTCATTAAAACTGGATAGCAATATAATTTCTAACCTGAATAAAGTCACAGGTTAGCGTTTGTATGAAAATTACCCCGTATAGTATAGGTTAGCTGATTAAAAAACACGGCCGTATACAATTTTATTATTTGATTTGATTTTGATGAGAAACTAATTTTAAAATTTCTTTAAATTTTGAATGGGTGTACCTCGGATGATACGAGCAACTTCGTAACGGGCGAGGTGTCGTTTTATTGGAAATTTTATGTAGTTTCAGAAAGTGAAGTCATATCTCGGATGAAATGTTTGATGGTGTGGCAAATTTTGATTTTGTTCAGGAAGTCGGGCATTTGGTAAAAAATGCTATTGCATAGTAACGGTTAAAAATAGAGGGGTCCCGTTGTACATTAATTTTCCCCAAATGAGCCAGGCTACCTCCCATTAAAATATTCTCCACCATGGATGGGACACCCTGTATAGTCTATGGCGTTCTTACAAAACGGCATACATTGTCCAACCAATTGTACAATAAAGCTCATTTTCTGTAGAGAAATCTCATTTTCTCTAGCGAAGTCGGTAGTGGAACATATAAAAAGGAGCTTTATTGTATTGAGCCCTGATATTTCGGATTGATTCGGAACGAACCCTATCCCGATTATCAAATTGTCCGAATTTTCGAAATGCACTAATTGCCACCGTGATGGACTGTATTTATAAACAAAGGAATTAAAAATCACTAATTTTAACGTAATTTTGCATTCGAAATATGCGCTACTTTAACTTTATAGAGCAGTATGTTAAAACAAACCTTGAAAAATTTATAAATTTTATGATCAGTTAATTGGCATAAATCCGAATCCGCAATTATCGGGGTCTTACTTATTGGAAACATATCATCTCTTGAACACCATTGAAATCGTGTTACGTATAGGCTAATAAATCATCTAAAACTCCATCGCCAATACATAAAATTACCACGAAAATCGAATGATGCATGATCAACATTGCCTAAAAACGGCTGAGTTAACGCACCAAGGCTATCAGTACTGAGAAGATGATCAAAATAAAAACATCCATAGTAAAATTTCATATAATGTGAATACCATCATTTCACAAAGAATCGATCATTTGTCGATCCATATTTTTTTTAGAAATCTTGACACGGTTTTCTCTATTGGTGAAGTAGGTTTTTCAGGGAGCCTTCCGACATAAATGGGGATTTGCTGACTGGTCAGAGATTGTTAAAAATACGACAAAGCCGCTGAAATATATTTCGAAAAACAGCCTATCTAATATCCAGCACTAAAACAGATCCATAAATAGGGTGATCCATCCGGAGGCTTACTTTGTTACTATCATATGAAAGAGCAGAGTCTGACATTTACTTTTCAAAGATAACTTCATTCAAATGTTGCCCGCGGCTAACCCGTAGGTGGTCCATTCGGAGAATTCCATTTTGCATCACTCTTTCCAGCATTGCGACTGGAATCTGCCGAATTACGGAATTAGCTGACTTGTCAGTGAAGTCGAAGACTTCACGGTACCCTCTAAGGACAAAATCCATAGGGGTAATATCACACGATCTAGGGGCCCAATTGACGGGTCCAAAACGCGAAATTAATTCATCACTAAAATTATTTCTCAACAAATCCATGGTTTTCACGCGCTGTGTGTGCGGTAGCCCCGTCCTACTGAAACCAAATATGGCCGATATTACCGGCTTCAATTTCAGGTAACAGAAAGTCCGTTATTATGATGCGATAGCGTTTCCCATTCACATTGTATTTTGCTCTGCCTCGTTTTTTTGAAAAGTATGGACCGATGATCCCATAAACCGCCCCAAACATTGCATTTTTGGGAACAAAGTGGTTTCTCTATAATCCGCTCATCTGCCCAAATACGGCAATTCTGTTTATTAACATATCCGTTGAGCTCGAAATGTGCTTCGTCAATTAATAAAATTCGGTGTAAAAAGAGTTGATCGTCACTTAGCCGTTTCAGAGCTAACCGGCTGAAATTTTTGCTTTGATAAATTGGATTTTGTATGCTTTTAAGCCAATATCCTTGTGGACAATCCGCCAAGTTGTTCCATAAGGTAAGCCTAAATGTTGGAAACGGCGACGAATTAATTGTTCGTGATCTTCCGCTATACTCTGCGCCAATAGTGGTTACGGAAGGGATTTTCGTGGAAGACGAAAAATTTTTCTGGCACAACGCTGATTTTGATAATACATACATGATTTGTAATATTTGTTCCGGCGCGTGAGTCTTTCCATGATGAATTGTCAAATCGTACTGAATATAAATTATATGAAAGCATACCGGAAGTCGCGCGCCTTCTACTAAAAAAAACCTTATAAAAAACAAACTCCCTATGACCCAATACATAGCAGTTGCATGTCTTTCTGCACCAATAAAAGTAGAATTGATTGGTTCAGGAAATATACAGGGTGTCCGGAAACTGCCGCATAAACGCACCGGATTATGATTCCTCAGTTGATTTCCAGCAAAAAAGTTGTACGGAACATACCCCCTCAGCTTAACCCTTTAGCTGCCACAGGCATTTAAAGATTTTTGAAAAAATCATTTTCTTGCACGACTTAAAGCCTAATATCTCCAAAGCTAGATTAGCTAGAATAGTGAAATAAAATGATTATTACAGCCAACAAATTTACCTGTAAAATAAAACTAACCACACTAAAATCGGATAAGAGGTTTGGTTTTTACAGAGCTTCAAAGTCAAATTTGCGTGATTTGACCCAAAAAAATCTTTTTTTCCATCTCAATTTTCTCCAACTTCTGCCAAGGTGAGGTGCTTGTACGTTTCTTTTAAAAATTGGCGCATAGTCTTACCATCATATCTTTCTTACATCATTTTATTCTAGCTCCATTATTTCTAACAGTTTTTATACGTTAAGTGTAGAAAACTAGGGTTAATTTTAGCTCGAATTCAATACAATTCAATTTACACTGCCCCTAAAGATCTGCATTTGGTAAAATCTATTCAAAGAATGTCGAAATCGAGCCAAAATTAACCCTGGTTTTCTGCACTCAACGTACTAAAACTGTTAGAAATAATGGAGCTAGAATAAAATGATGTAAGAAAGATATGATCGTTAGACTATGCGCCAATTTTTAAAAGAATCGTACAAGCACCTCACCTTGGCAGAAGTTGGAGAAAATTGAGATGGAAAAAAGATTGTTTTTGGGTCAAATCACTCAAATTTGACTTTGAAGCACTGTAAAAACCAAACCTCTTATCCGATTTTAGTGTGGTTAGTTTTATTTTACAGGTAAATTTGTTGGCTGTAATAATCATTTTATGTCACTATTTTAGCTGGTCTAGCTTTGGAGATATTAGGCTTTAAGTCGCGCAAGAAAATGATTTTTGAAAAAATCTTTAAATGGCTGTGGCAGCTAAAGGGTTAAGCTGAGGGGGTATGTTTAAGGTGACCATTTTTCTTTCAACTCAAAACGGGACATCGGATTATTTCGTCAGTAGTGAGGTCACCGTAGAAAACAACACAATGCTTAATAAGTAAACACATTTTTTTTACATTGGTAATAAATTGAAAAAGTCATATAAAATTAATAATGGTTCAACTATTTTTATACTTGTCGGAGGCACAAATTTGTTTCAAAACAGCGGAAGATGATTTCAAATACGACTAATATTCATGGCACATTTGTATTAATATTTACTTTTGTTACCAACATCGTCATGAGGACCAGGACCTGCAACTGTGTTTTTCAGCCGTCCACAACTTATTCATCAAAGAAAATACTCTTTCTACTGGTGCATTTGTGCTAACATAATTGACCTAATATAATTCAACCAAAATACAAAAGTTTTCATATTTAAGATTGTTGCTGCGAAAGTGTTTGAATACTTCCACCCAATGGGTTTCTGTCGGAACATTGACGTCTTTCCATTCGGTTACTTTTTGGCGACGTAACGTATTTCGAAGCCATCGAAAATTCGTCAAATACTTCTGTGTCTTTATTGCCATCAATGTATCCCTTTTCAATCATTACACGCAATGCTTTTTGAACGTCTCCCCATGCAGGCACTTTTTTAAATCTGCATAATAAAATATACATATTCACTTCTTTAGTTAAAAAGCTAGTCCACTGTTCCAAATATTCACGACTTATTTTATAAAATTAAGTAGCCTTATTTTTTTTTACAAACGCTTCGTCAATATCAGTGCCACTGTTTTTCAATTCCATCATCAAGCTACGGACTGCAAACGGAAGAAACTGATTTGTCTCTTTCTGAGCCAGTTGGTTAATTTCTCTTGCAGCTTCAGATGCCGATAAAATCTGACCTTCAATTTTCAATATAGATTGATGAAAGCTTGCCGACTGAGCGTGTAAAAAATGAAGCCACAATTCTCATGTGCGGTTTTCATTTTTTTTTTATATTTGAGGGCATTTTTCAATGCTCAAAAAAGTGCAATCGCTGATACATTTTTGAATCCCTTTCCACGCCAGGCATGGGTGCAAGCTACCTGGTTTTGCTATAGCCTAGTATTTTCTGGTTTTCTGTTTCAGTTTCGGCACAGAACTCCTTTAGAACCATATAAATATAAAAAAAAAACGATTATATCTGTAATCCGTCAGAAGCCAAAAACCGGATACATTGCGTGAAACGAGCGTTTGTAATATGAAATGTTGTGAAAATAATTTTTAACTTTCCAAAACGGGACAAAAGGGCTTCCCGAAGCAGTCTGTCGGGACAACGGGACACATCTTTTAAAAACGGGACTGTCCCGTTAAAAACGGGGCGTCTGGTCACGTTAGGTATGTTCCGTACAACTTTTTTGCTGGAAATCAACTGAGGAATCATAATCCGGTGCGTTTATGCGGCAGTTTCCGGACACCCTGTATAGTAGTGCTTGCAACATTATATACATTTCGAAACTATATGCAATGTAACGTTGTAGTTGTAATGTAACGAAGTAGCCTATAAACGGCTGAGTGGACGAACCATGCCCCACAAGGGGTTACGGTACAGAGAAGAAGAAACAGTGCGTATTCATGTATCTGCTTATTCAGAGCCGTAATTTCCAATTTGCCATTTTAAAATTTCAGCCCAAATTATGCTATGATCACTCTTTTGTCCACGGAAATTCTGAGCCTTACTCTGTTTCAAAAAAACATAAAAAATCGTTGCTTGATTGTCGAGTGTCGGCGAACAACTGTTCAAATTGCCGTTTGGTGAAAGAGTGCAAACATAGCTTTTTTTCACCTTTTAAGTTTCGAGGCCTTGATTTCAAGTGCAAGTAAGTTGTCTTCTAGTGATCGCAAAGTTGCTTCTTATATGAATCTTCGTGCATGTTAAATATGGGACATGGATGGCGCTTCAATCAAGCTACATTATTTGATTTTGTTTATAGCCTATTGCCACAATTTAAATACAATTTTATAAATGGTGTTCTACTTACGCAGCATGGCCACATCTATTGGATTGACTCCTGCCGACTGTACTTTAACCAGAACCTCATCGGAAGACGATATAAGCGGTATCTTCATATTGTCCGATAGTTGTAGTTCTTCTATGTCGCCATACGAATGTGCCTGCCATCCTCGCATCTTTCGGTCGGGCTTTCGCTTTACCTCCAAACTATAATTCCGTTTTAATAGAAATTCGCATGGTGTTTTAAAGATATTCGTTGATTTTCTCGTAACTAGCATTTTGCAAGAAAATGTAAACGAATAAAAACCTCAAAAATCAATTGGACAACTTAACAATCAGCTGTTTTTGTTGATGGTAATCAGCTGTTGTTTTTTTGAACCTAGATGATACTGGGGATGTGCTTATTGGAAAATATATCGAAAAAATCGTAATGACACGATCTTGTAATAAAAACCAATGCTTGTTGATTCTTTACTGTCCTTGAAGCATAAATACTCTTTTATTTCCATAACAGCTGATTGTTTTAAGTTTAGAGTGTTTGAATTTGGAAATTTGTATAGTTTCGAACGTACAGAAAATAATAGCTCTATTTCATTGATTTAAGAACCCGGCGGGATTACTGAAACTCTATTCACATTAAGCAGGAGTGTTTCTATATCCTGCCCTGTTCGTGCCAAAAAAGAAAACTGAGCTACTAAGCGTCCATGCATGCATTCTTGGACTGAAGCTTGAAATAGATAAGACGCGTCAACATCGGCATCAGCAGAAAAATTTAGAACACACGCATTTGCCTTTGATGACCCACATTGACAGCAGAAGCAGAAAAAATGCTTCTGCCGCTGCTGTTGCTGTCAATGTGGGTCATCAAAGGCAAATGCGTGTGTTCTAAATTGAAAATTTTCTGCTGATGACGATGCTGACCCCAATCTATTTCAACTATAACGAATATTGCCGAAATTAATTGACAAACAATTTCAGATATAACTATTCAGCGATTGCTAATGAAATGAGGATTTAATTGTATGGGTTCCTCAATTTCCCGAAAGTGCATAGCCAAGAGTTTTACATTAGGTGTGTTTTTTTGGTTATCCCGTGTAGGTTTGGGTAATAAAACTCCATATAAAAAAATTGTATGTACAAAAACTCCTCCCATCGTCAATTGAGCACGTTATTTATTCCTCTGCTGATCATCTTATGTATCGAACATAAACAACAATTTTTGTCCTTATCAACCGTATCCTTCATGGCCATTAAAATTGATTTTCCTTGACAACACAACAAATCGTCGACAACAACAACGCTATGGTAACAGATGTGTTGCTATAGAAATATGTTAGAAGTATCGACATAAACACTTCGCTATTTCATGTTAGTTTTTCCGCTTTTCCGGCGAACCAATAAAAAAATCCGTCAGTGAAACATGTTCAAAAACACCTTTCAATCGGGATTTCTATCAATTCTGTACAGCATCGGTAGTAAACCACTGCAAATTTGGGATAAGAAAGTGCGAAATGGACACATTAAACGTATTACGGATAACGATATACAAAGTCTTGTGCTAGAGATTGTCGGAACAAATGTTAGCACTACGTACATTACATGTCCGGCAGATCCAAAGAAAACATTGGGAATCAAACTTCCATTTCTTGTGATGATAATAAAGAATCTAAAGAAATACTTTACGTTCGAAGTACAGGTAAGAGCATTCATAAAAAAGCCGATTTTCTCCCAATATAGCATATCAAGCGTTCTTAAAATCGAGAGAATGTTTTAATCCAACATTAAAAATCAGAATCTTAAAATATGTATGTATATGTTTGGTGTGTTTGAAACTCCCTCCTTTTTCCAAAGATTAGAAATAATAAATGCACATCCACATATCATTTTTTAGCCATAATTAAAGTTTCATTCAATGTTGTTCCCATTGAAAGCACCACTGAGCTATTTTACCTACTGGAATTGCTTCCATTACATACATTCAATTCTTCTACATGTCACTGAAATCAAGAGTTAGGATCTGCTAATGACAAGGGACTCCCGAAAAAAGGACCGTCCTCGAACCGGCACAGGTTGAAAGTTTTCCCCATTTGGAGCCGTAATACGGTTTCGCCGAGAGTAACATCTCCTCGCCCATTTTCAAAAATGTTCAGATTACTTGAAAGAGAAAAGTTTGTATGTCGGTTGCTATCAGCCAAGCTTTAGAAAAGTCGACATGTCTTCCAAAGAGCAATTGTTCGAATAGGCTGTGTTATGGAAGCCGGCATCTCCAAAATATTTCTGCCAAGATACTCTAGAAATTTGGTTCCCAACCATTTTGCCGTTGTAACCCCGTAAATTACAACAAATCAATGAAGGGAGGTGAAGCTCCCTACACCCTAATACTTGGCAGTTATGCTTGAAATAGATAAGATGCAGCAAAGCAGCGGACAAACGCAGCACAATGCATTTTAAATGGGTGACGTCATGTTGGCAGTATGCTGTGCGTCAGGGGCAGCAAAATGGTGTCACCAATTTAAAATGTATTGTGCTGGTTTCGTCTGCTGTTTTACTGCATCTTATCTATTTCAATAATTATGCTGTTCCTTTTTATTTCGGAAAATTAATAACCCAGATTAATCTTCTAGGCAGAAATCCTAGCAGGACCACATTTAGGTTTTGCCTCACTGCAGGGGATTCCGGAAATTAGGCGAAATCTGTCTGGCACAACGCTGTGGCCTTTACTACTTTCCACTTTGGCCCTCTCAGGGACAATTCTGCTCCGTCAGGCACTAGCGGAACAATCACAGCTAATAAAACTTGGTTGAATGTAGTTGGTCTTGGAACAGGCTGAATAAAAAGTTGCTTTCATCCGTAAGGCCTGAACAGACTTTCCCTTATTGTTGGGGCCAAAAGTGAAGGAACTCTGTGACTGCATCTATTTGATCAACCTTGAAGCCATTTTTCGCCGAAAATGTCAGCAGATATTTGATCGGCTCGCACCTCACCATTGTTTGTTTGTTTCCTTTTGAAACTCGTCAGGCCTTGTATCGCGGGGTTACTCCTGAAGAATTGAGCTTCACTTTGACAACCCACTGTGTTGTTTTTATTATCGCTGCGATCCAGTATTTGTTATCGCCCGTCTCATTCGCTTCGCGATACATATGTGGCTCGGGATGCGATTTGACCTGCGCAGATCCCCAACTGGAAGTGGGCTCGTCATAGCGGTTCGTCTTGGTATCGCGGCGGCTAATCGTTACGGATCGATTTTCAGGACTCGACTTTGGGTCCAATTTTCGCCTCCGCTACTCAGGCGTATGAACCATCAACTCCTGGTCCAATTTTCGCCTCTGCTCATCGGTAACTCGAACAAATTGATTGTAAGGTCTGTCCAATACTGCTCCGGAATCTAGTCTTGCTGTGATCAATTCGGTGAACAGTTCGATACGTCTGTCGCATACGGTGGCTCAGTGGCAGAGATGTCACTCTATCTGTGAGTTGCCGGAGCTTGGGTTCGAATTCCACTGTCACCATGGATGTTTGTGTTGTCCATAAAAATGCTCATATGGCAGCCGGTTCTTCGATGTAAATCGTTCCGAAGCTCTCTCTCTCTCTCTAGTTCCTGTCAACCCCTTGTAGGGCATTAACTACGCCTACTCTCTCGTTCTGTTTTGAGCCAACGGCGCTAGCTGCGATCATGTAAGATTTATCGTTTTCGCCTCGCTAGTTACCGATCTTCTCCATGTGTTCCTTGGCCGTCCAACACGGCGTCTTGCTCCGGAATCCTGTGGATTCCAGTTCAGGGCCTTTTTTGCGATGTTATTGGGCCCTCTTCGGAAGCTGTGACCTATCCATTGCCACTTAAGTCTTTTGATCGAAGTGCCTATCCTTTCTTGGCCAGTTATAGGGAGGAGATCCTCGTTCGAAATGATCTCCGGCCAACGAATATGTAGGATGCGCCGTAGACACGGATTTACAAAAGTTTGCAACTTATCTGTAATCTCTTTAGTCACCTTCCAGGTTGAACAGCCATATAGCAGCACGGATTTCACATTGGAAGACTCGTAGTTTGGTGCGTCTGGAAATATTGTTGTTTAGCCAGAAAGGAGTCAAATTGAAGAAAGCCGCCCTAGCCTTGTTTATCCGTGATTTTACATCAGCATCCGCTCCACCATCTGTTGTAACTACGCTATCGAGATAGCAAAATTCATCAAATTTTTCGACTGCCTGTCCCGAAATACAAATTCCGCTTTCCCCCCTGGATAAGTGCTCAAGAGCTTAGTCTTGGCAGCATTGATTTTCAACCCCGCATTACGACTTGCGCAATTTAGAGCTTCTGTCATTGGACTCCATTATAGGATTCCTTAATGATGGAGATTATCTTATCTGGAATATTTCGTCTTCGCAAGGCATCCCAGATGTACTGACGATCAACACTATCGAAGGCTTTTTCAATGTCGATGAACATGAGATGTAATGGGGATCTCTACTCCGCGGATTGCTTGATGATAATACGAAGGGTGTTAATGTGGTCACTACCCTTCGCGAAAGCCAGCCTGTGTGGTCCTACGTGCAACCATTCCCGGTGGCAGCTCGCTGCCACACGGGTTTTTCAAGCCTCTCCGGGGCGGACCACACCCGTTTCATCCAAAATCGAAACGGCCAAGAGTTGCCAAAAGACCCCTCCATGGCAAGAACCATGAAGGTTCGATGCAGGAGATATGTGTATGTGTGTGGACATGTTCTATGTGTTTTTTCGTCAAATTGGGAGCATTTCATCTCAGCGCGGTTGCTCTCAATTCTTCTAATCCGCGCCGGCATCGAGACCAATCCAGGTCCCGAAATCTACATCTGCTGTGTATGCAACCGACGTATCTTCGGGAACGCCAGGTCCTTGAGGTGTACCTGCTGCGGAGAATGGTGTCACTTCTACTGCTCAGGCTTAAGAAAAATGAGACATTATGACAAGTTGTCTTTTGTGCAGGGTGTCTGCACGCGGGTCGGCCCCCAGCCACCCCAGGCCCTAGCTCACAAGCTAATGGTCCACCACCGTATCCGGCCAATCCTGGCCCCAGCACCCAAAATCCTTCACCACCGATACCCGTAGCCAACAATACAACAAGACATAATCGCTCAAGTCTAACACCTGCACCCCCCGCTACAGTGTACACCCCACTCTCCATATTGCAGTTTAACTGCAATGGCATCCGTCTGAAGATCGACGAGATAGTCCGTTTCATGATTACGCGCAGAATTCTGATAGCGGCATTTCAGGAGACAAAGCTCCAACCATCAACTCCCGATTTTAACATCCGCGGCGATTACATACTTTTGAGGCGTGATAGAGTCGGCAGGCAGGGTCCTAACCCAGGAGGAGGGCTTGCATTCCTAATACACAGAACCGTGCAATACAGTGTATTAGATTTTCGTTTCAACGACGGCACGGCGGAAATGCAAGCTATTGCCGTTAAATCCGGCAATACCAATATCGAACTTATAAACATCTATGTTCCACCAGCATCTAGCTGTGGCTCTGGCTATAAGTTCGATATTGGTCCACTCCTCATAGGAGAGCATAGGATCCTACTTGGCGACTTAAATGCGCATCACGAACTCTGGCACTCTCACCTCAAAAACGATGCCAGAGGTATAGATATCGCGTCCAAACTAGACCCATCAGACTTCTGCGCTATCAATGGAATTTCATTTACACGTGTCGATGGCGCTTGTCATAGTTCTCCTGACATAACTATTGTGAGCGCCAGTTTGATAAGTGAAACCCGATGGGAGACAACAACGTCTCTCCAATCCGATCACCTCCCCATATTAATAAACATAGATAAACCAGCCGAACTAACGACATCAGAACGGCGCACGTTTATCAACCATAAAAAGGCAAATTGGGAGGGTTTCACTGCGTTCACAACGACGAAGTTCGCCGCGCTACCTACTCCAACAAATGCAAGGGAAGCCGAAAAGAATACAAGGAACGTCATTGTCAAAGCGGCAGCTCGCTACATTCCGGCAGGACGTATCCCCAAAGTTCGGCCATATTTCCCAACTACTGCCGCAAGGTTAGCCGACGAACGGGACGATTTAAGACGCGCAAATCCGGCAGACCCCAGAATTCATGAGCTAAACTTAGAAATAAATCGACAAGTCAACACCTACAAAAAAGAGAAATGGAACGAGCATCTAGATAGCTGCGACCTCTCACAAGGTGTTAGCAAACTATGGGCTACGGTCCGCGCCCTGTCTCACCCAACAAAAGACAAGGGCAGTGTAGCCATCAGATTCGGTAAGAAAACCACTGCCAATCCAAAACTCTGCGCGAGCCTGTTCAATAAGCAATTTATTGAACACCCCAAGACCAAGATGCTCAATTGCAAGATAAGAAGAAGGATTCGCAACCATACAGTTGACATCATTCCCACCTCTACAGCGGACCAACTTTCAGCAGCAATCAAGAATGCAAAAAAATCAAAGGCCATTGGACCAGACGGCATTTCAATGGTCATGCTGAAACACCTCAATCTTCCGGCCATCGAATACCTAACGATGGCTTTCAACTTGTCGATATCCACGCTTGTCATCCCTGAATTCTGGAAAAAGGGGCGGATTATCCCCCTTCTCAAACCCGGTAAAAGCGCGAAACTCGCCGAATCCTACCGTCCAATCACGATTTTATCACCCGTTGCGAAGACGCTCGAAGCACTCATCCACCCCACCCTTGTATCACATGCTGAGCTAGCTTCTCACCAGCATGGCTTCAGGAAGATGCATAGAACTACAACAGCTCTGGATCTGATCACCCATCACATCCATAATGGCCTCAACCAGAAACCGCCCTGTGACAGAACTGTCCTAGTGGCACTTGACCTGTCGAAAGCCTTCGACACCGTTATCCATTCTGCGCTGTTGGCCGATCTCCTCAATATGCATATTCCTGCACAAGTGGTTAGATGGATTGCCAACTATCTAGCTGGAAGGCAATCCTTCACAGAGTTTCGGGGCAGTCGTTCAAAGCATAGAAAAATTAAGCAGGGAGTTCCACAGGGTAGTGTACTCTCTCCTACACTGTTTAACATCTATCTGTCGAGCCTTCCAACACCCCCGGAAGGTATCGAACTAATTTCTTATGCGGACGACTGCACCGTACTCACCTCGGGGAATGATTTAAATGGCATGTGTGCTCGACTAAATGACTATATTGAGAAACTGGTGGAGTTTTTCAATATCCGCAATCTTGTCATTTCACCGTCTAAATGTACCGCAACACTTCTTACCACCTGGACGCAGGAATTTTCGGAGGTGCTTGGGATCCGTACTGGTAAGCATGCTGATGACGTTGTTCCTACTGTAACCAACCCCAAGATCCTTGGTGTCTATTCAGACACCATGATGAAGTCGAAAAATCACGTCACAAACGTAGTCGATAGAATGCACAGTAGAAAAAACGTCCTAAAGGCATTAGCCGGGAGTTCCTGGGGAAAGGACAAAGAAACTATGTTGGTCACCTACAAAGCGATAGGTAGAGCGATCCCTAGCTATGCAGCACCGGTGTGATCACAAACCGTTTGTGACACAAACTGGAATAAGATCCAGGCATGCCAGAACGCTGCTCTACGTATCGCCACAGGTTGCCATCTCATGTCGTCCCAGGAGCATCTTCATCAAGAAACCAGCATGTTATCAGTGCTCTTCAATATCTGGTCGGTTGCTATCGTGAGGATCACCCAAATCATTATCTCATGGACAATACTCCCCCTCCACGACATGTCAGGAGTGGAGTCAGAGATCTCGAGAGAGACGTCCAGAGATACAAACGGGTACTTCCCGATATATTTGATGACACAGCATACCATGCGGCCATCGCAGATATTCACACACCCGTTGTGAATAGGTCAATAGGGAGATTAGGTCCGAATAGAGTCCTCTCAGTGCCCCCACCACCCATATCGCCTGAGGGGACTAGGCTCCCGAGAGCCACAAGAGTGACACTTTAATTGTATTAAATGATCTACTCCACCTTGCCATATCTCCTCATGAGCCACGCGTTGTCCTGACTAGGGGTGAGCTTGAGTGAGTTGTGACATCCGGCCGTGATCTAGAGACCTGTGATTTTGCATACCTAGCTTTGAAAGAAAGAGGGAAGGAGATGTAGTTTTAATAACCATCTGTATTATTTTTAATTTTCCATCCCGATCATTCTCACATGCCAGTTACGGTTACCGCCGATTTCCATGCGAATTGTACTAGCGACTGTGACTGATAAGTGAGAATCGTCCTTATAGCAATCTCATCGTCTATTTTCAGAGACTAGTTCCATTAAAAATTTTCTCTTTAATTTCTTTTCATATACTTTTAGGTATTGGACGATAAAAATGTCCGACGCCGTTTTCGGGCGAGCAACTATCAATCGACTACTCGCGTTAAACCGTTCATTTGTACGATGCCAATGCGGCTGGACGAAGGATGGAATCAAATACAGTTCAATCTTTCCGATTTCACCCGACGTGCTTATGGTACCAACTATGTTGAGACATTGCGTGTACAGATTCACGCAAACTGTAGAATTCGTCGTGTCTATTTCTCGGATCGGCTTTATTCGGAAGATGAGCTGCCGCCCGAGTTCAAGCTGTTCTTGCCAATACAGAAGCCTATTCCAAAAACATTGGCTCAACAGAATGGTTAGGCGAATACAATGGGTGAGGTTCCAAAACGGAACAGTTGCGTATGTTCCGCAAACATGTTTGCCATTCTGATCCCCTAACTGCCATTTTCCTGATCCGCAAAATGGCAGTTAGGGGATCAGAATGGCAAATATGTTTGCGGAACATACGCAACAGCTCCGTTTAGGAAACCCACCCAATGATCTCACCATAAGGCGCACCGCAAATTGGACGCACGCCTAACGCATGCTCTCTGTTGTCAAAACGACCCATTGATGTGTGGGGCTATGGATTTATTTTCATATTTGTAACTGTCCTTATCGGAGCTGTGGGAAACGTGCGTGCGCCCAATATGCGGTGCGCCTAAGAGTCTACAATACATCGTGCAATGTCTATTTAATTTGCTATCATACATTTTCTTAAGAAAACGATATAGAGTTAAAAATTAAAAAAATATCCTTTTTATTTAATAATATTGCAAAATATAAAATTTTCTGTATTTAACAAAATTGAGTTTCAATTTTTAAGCTCCAAACTCGTTAGCATCTTTAAGTAGGAGTATTGACATATCTCCTGACTCCAATGAAAAGTTAGCCAAGCTTTCGCTATTCATGTCAACATTTGATTTTTGTCGGGGTGGTAAATTTGTTGTAATCTTACAGTCGTGCTTTAAAACAGACGGCACCATTCCCGGTTCCAAATAATTGTGGATTTTATCACCGCCCGGAATTGAGATTGGACTTCGTTGATCGACGATCTAAGAAGAAATATCACACAAATATTAATCGGTACACCATAATTCGTATTGATACAAGCTACCATCGTTTAGGATAACAAGTTCTATAGAATATTAAATCGTTTACAAAACCATTCATCATTTGATACTCACGTGTTTATAGTCAGCTGATATATACGCTTTCCTCGGAAGACTACAAGGCGACGGAGTACAGCATTCTCTGTTCAAATCCCAATTGGTCGGCATTCGTGATTCCCTGCTGAATTTCGAATCAAACAAACTTTGAGTCACCTTGACTGATGAAGTCATCGGAGATTTCGGTGTATTGTGAATGTAAGCTCGAATCGGACTAACAACATGATCGAATCGGTGATCAAGACGCTGCGCTTTGAGCATAGCTTTTGAGTGTAGCGGCGAAATTGGTGATTTATTGCCCAAGGCGGATTTGGGTTTCTTCAAAACCGTACATGGAGTAGCTGGCGAAGCTAGTGGTGACGGTGATGTTGGGACGGTTAAATGTTTCATATAATTTGACGGTGTGTTTGGCTCCATATTACTTGCTGCTAAGTACTTTTTGCCTTGATTCATGATATATTCGATTTCTTCAAGTGTGTTGTTAAACTCGTGCGACACATTTATATCACTACTTTCGCTTGACACGACTGAATCATTTGAAGTAGTCATTGAATTACGAACGAATCCTTTATTCAAATCATCACTTTCGGTTGTGTCCGTTTCATCGTCAGAAATAACAATAACTGAACTCTCGTCGTCATTGATTTCACTCTTTTCGCGATCGTCGAACAATTTTTGTCGCCTTGGGCGAATATCACTAGAATACGATTTCGTATCGGAACCAGTCTTTATCTCTAAGCTATCGTCCATGTATTTGTTCGATTTCTGTTTTCTTTCCGATCTCTCCAAACTATCATCCGATACAAATGAAACATCTCGTGACGTATCGTTGGAACTATCCAACGAATCTTCTTCACTTTCGGTATTATAACGCGCCGCCTTCGTTTGGAAGATGGCTTGATTGTAGATTCGCGGCTCCTTGAGTTTGCTGGGATACGAAATCTGACGAAGTGGGAATAACTCAAAATAGGCCGATGCATCGGGTCGTGAATTAGTCGAACGACCAGAATCTGTAGAACTCTTGCTGGAGACAGTGCTAGTCTTTTGTAATTTTGATGATTGTGATTCATTGGCAGTTTCGTATTGATCTGATGATGCCGTATCCACATTAATGGGCTCGGCAGTCTGATAGCTGTTTGTACTGGCAATTGATTCGGTTCCACTTTCTTCGAGAATTGTTGATGGACGGAGCTGACCGATCTTTTTGACCGGTGACGATGTAAGGTGGCTTTCGTTGTTGACTGTGTTGTCCCACAGGCATGATGGCGGTTCGATCTCGTTTAATTGTGTCTGGTTTTCAAGGTTGTTACTACTTCGATTTTCAATGCCTGCAAATTAAAATTTACATGAATTCGTGCATGCTGATACATTTAACGAAACCGTACTTACCAAACTCATCGAAAAGACGATGCAAAGCCAACACTTCTTCGTCAGATTTTGTACTGCTGTGACTCTTTTTCGACTCCCAATCGGATAAGTATTCATGTATGGGATTGGTGGGATCCGATAGGGTATTTTCGCACATTTGTTCTATAGTTTCGAATGTCGTTTCGGATTGTTGATGCCATAAGGACGGGTCGTCGAGCACAGGCGAGTCATTGTATGTAACATTATGTTGCACTTTTTCTGGAGTATGTAGTTGTGTTTTCCTTAGTCTGAGCGGTGATAGAACCCTGTTGAACAGGGATCGAAGATTTTCTTTGTTCTCTTGCATGATGATTTTTTATAATGCTAAAAGGATAAGGTTTTCGTATTTTAGTATTATAAATTGATCAGGGGTTAAATAGAGCGGTTACAACGGAGATTAACGATAAACGGACGTATTGTGTTCGACCCGAATGCCCACTCCCGTGATTATGGCGGGAGACTTTAATGCGAAATGAAACGGCCATGAAACACATACTCGTACGTGTGGACGGGCGCTTTCTCTCGGCCCGATATCGGTCTGATGACAGTTTTGAGTTATAATAAGAACTCCCAATTGTGGGATGGTCAGTGAAAAATTTCAAACATCGATGAGGAGGTTAAGTTAACGGATCAGGAGGCCTTACAACTCAACGATCAACTGTATCGCATGTGATTACATGCGATGACTCCATGCCAAGAAAGAATTCGTTCCTTAATCGGAGAGAATACTGGTTGACCGGAGGAGATAGAGAGTATAAAATAAATAACAGGCGCGACAATCCAGCATTGGACTAAGGCCGCAGGATCTGTTAGGTTAGGTTAGGTAAAGGGGCCGCCTGACTAGCGCCATGCGCACTTAGACCAAAAATTGGTCCATTGTGATACCACCATAGTTCCTACGTTCCGTTTAAAACCAACCAGTGCTAACAATGTATTTGTTAAGCAAAGTAGGGCTCACATCTCGAAGATCATCTGTATCGTAAAGATACCTCGAACCCAGTGCACGCCTCCTTCTCTCGGATAAGGCCGGACATTCACAAAGAAAGTGATGCACACTCTCTTCCTCCTCTTCATCATCACAACTTCTGCAGAAGTCGTTGTATGGAATTCGGAGTCTCCTGGCGTGCTCCCCAATAGGGCAGTGCCCCGTAATAACACCCACTATGTTGCGTATATATTTCCTGTCTAGCGACAGTAATATGGCGGAACGGGATATATCTAGTATAGGCCAGATCATCCTCGTCGTAGCACAAGTATATCCGCAGGCCCATCTCGCGTTGGTCCTACGTTCAGAAGCGGCTTCAATTATCGATGCACAGACGGCAATAGGTGTTTTAATCTTCTCGTGGTCGCCTTCAACGATACTTGCTACCGCATTCCGAGCCAAATCGTCTGCGCAGCAATTACCAGCAAAGCCATTATGTCCCGGTATCCAGCATAGTGTAATGTTGAAGAAATGACCCATTTCTCTGAGTGCATAGCGGCACTCTTCAATAGTTTTAGATGTTGTAAATGCTGATTCAAGTGATCGAATTGCAGCCTGACTATCAGTGTATATAGTGACATCCTTACCAGTGACAACGTGCCTACCTAGCCATAAAAGCGCTTCCGAGATTGCAGTGATTTCTGCTTGGAGGACGCTACAAAAATTAGGGAGGCAAAAAGACAAGCTGATGTCGAGTTCCTCCGAGTAAATTCCAATGCCGACTCCAGCGTCCGTCTTGGAACCATCAGTGTAGATGGAAAAGGACCTGATGGACTGGGTCGTTTCGTTGCTCCAGCTTTCCCTAGGCGGGATTAAGGTAGAATAGTTCCTACCAAAAAAGTATTTGGGAACAGTGTAATCAGTAGCCAGTGGCAGGCTGAAATTACCAAGTATCGTTGAGTGACCATAATCCAGCGCACGCCACAGACCGGTTTCACGAAGGCGTAAGGCCGTGTAAGCTGCTGACCGTTGGGCGTATATGTCCAATGGCAGCAGTCCCAAAATCATGTCTAGTCCGAATGAAGGTGTTGTACGAAGAGCTCCTGTAATCAGACGAGAAGCCAACCTTTGCACTTTAACAAGTAAATTATGATAGGCAGTTGTGCTAAGTGCGGTCCACCACACACTGACGCCATAAAGCAGAATAGGCCGCACAATAGCTGTATACATCCAATATACAACTTTTGGTTGAAGGCCCCAGGTTTTCCCGATGGCCTTACTGCACAAATACAGTGCCACAGTAGCTTTGTTCACCCTTTCCTCGATGTTAGGTTTCCATTTTAATTTCTTGTCCAAGATAAGGCCAAGAAATTTGGCCTTGTCGGAGAAACCAAGTTGAATGCCTCCTAGCTTAGGGAGGTTAAAAGTGGGGATCACACGCCTTCTTGTGAACAGGACTAACTCCGTTTTTGCTGGATTAATCCCAACCCCGCTGAGACTTGCCCAGTCTGTTAGGATAACAAGGGCGTTCTCCAAAAGTCCGCTAAGTGTGTCAGGAAACTTGCCTCTAACGGCGATAGCAATATCATCAGCATAAGCGATGACTTTACATCCGATTCTTTCCAAATTTAAGAACAATTGATTAATCGCTACATTCCAAAGTAGAGGAGACAGAATACCTCCCTGTGGAGTGCCCCTGCAAACATATCTACTAGCAGAAGACGAACCCAACCTACTATGAATACGCCTAGAAGTGAGTAGCCTATTAACAAGGGTACAAATTGAATCTTCGACCTGTAGGCTCATGAGAGCATCTGTTATTGCTCTGGGTTTAATATTGTTGAAGGCTCCCTCAATGTCAAGGAACGCCACCATAGTATATTCCTTATTATGAAGAGATGCTTCAATATAACTGACCAGCGAATGTAGAGCTGTATCAACCGATCTCCCTTTCCAATATGCATGGATGCAGGATGTGTTAGTGACATCCTATTTCCAAGATCTTATCTGCTTTTTTGTTGAGGTAATGAGATCAGCATCACGCTCAGCAGTGTTATTTATCCCCATAAATGGGTACTCGTTTAACATCTGAGTGAGATCATAGTCCGTCACAAGCTCGTGAGTTCGATAGAGAGTATGCTGTGGGAAATCTCGCATTTGCCAACATTCACGAACAGCGTACATCGGCTAAAAAACAACCCGTAGATTCCTAAAATTTTCAATTAAAAGGAACCAACAAAATTGCTTCAAACAGCTTTGCGAGGTAGCGAACGCAAACCCATTTGGAACGATCATAGGGGAATCATGAAGAAACTAAGTCAGATATGTAGATTCGACTCAAATGTCCGGTTCTAGTCTGCTTCCTCAACAAAAAATAGAATCTGCAAGACAAAGCCTGGCACCGATTAGTCATTTCAGAGAGACAACTTTTAAAGGCATCATCTAGGTTTGAGGACGATTAAGCGCCTGGCTCGGATGGTGCGCCTAATAAGACAATGAAGGCGACAACTCTGACGATGATCTGAAAGTTTATCAACGTCTTTGGAACTCTCCTAGAAGAACGGATTTTCCTGCAATCATGGAAAAAGCAAAAATTAATGCTTATTTCAAAACCAAATGCACCGGCTGGTGAACCTAATTCTTATCGACCTATCTGTCTACTCGACGAAACGGCAAAACTGTTCGGATGAATTATATATAATCAGTTGATACAGGTAGTTGAAGAACAGGGGCGTCAATGTGGTTTAAGACGAGTGCGGTCTACGCTCTACGATATACGAATCACGATGGTAACCCCACCCCGTTAGCGAAGGACTCACTACATAAGAAAAAATATTGTGCTGCGTGACGTTAAAAACTGGGGGTGTATGCATGCCCCTCTACAAAAGATTAATGTACCCGAGTACCTTGCCGCAATAATTAGGAACTACGAGGGTGGTCTGAAAAGTTTCCGACCTCAACTCAAAGATGGCGCCACTCGTCAATAAAAGCTAGTGAATGTAGTTGTGCATCTTTTAACAGTTACTCACCAAAGTTTCGGCCATTTTGGACGCGCAGTTTTTAGTTGACAGTCGTTTGAGTGAGGCCTCCGTGGCGGCGATGACCTCCTCATTCGACTGAAATTTCTGCCCAGCGAGTGACTTTTCCAAGTTTGGAAAAAAAAGAAGTCACTCGGGGCGAAATCTGGAGAATACGGTGGATGGGGCAGCAGTTCGTAGCCCAATTCGACCAGTTTGGCGTTGGCGGGCGGAGGTGTGATCCGGTGCGTTATCATGGTGGAAGAGAATTTTTTTGTTTGCCAAGTGGGGCCGTTTTTTCTTCAATTCGGCGTCGAATCGGCCCAATAATTCGGCATAGTACAGCCCTGTGACCGTGTTGCATTTCTGCAGGTAGCCGATGTGGATCACACCTTGTGAATCCCAGAAAACGCTGGCCATCACCTTTCCGGCCGATGGAGCAGTCTTCGCCTTCTTCGGAGCACGTTCGCCGACTGAAGTCCACTGTTTCGACTGTTCCTTGGTCTCTGGTATGTACCAGTGTATCCAAGTTTCGTCGACTGTCACGAAACGACGCAGAAACTCCTTCGGATTGCGCTTAATCAGCGTCAAACACGGCTTTGAAGTGGTCTTACCGTTGCGCTTGTTGTCCGGAGTAAGCAAACGCGGCACACATCGCGCCGACAGCTTTCTCATGCCCAAAATTTCACGCAGAAACTCCTTCGGATTGCGCTTAAACAGCGTCAAACACTGCTTTGAAGTGGTCTCACCGTTGCGCTTGTTGTCCGGAGTAAGCAAACGCGGCACACATCGCGCCGACAGCTTTCTCATGCCCAAAATTTCATGCAGGATATGACCCAAGCGATCTTTTAAAATATCTACTGTCTGAGCTATCTCTCGCACCTTCAATCGGCGGTCTGTCAATACGAGATCGTGGATTTTTGTCACTCCTGCGTGCTAACCGTTTTCAGGGCACCTGGACGTGGCTCATCAAAAACCGTCGTGCGACCACGTTGAAACTCGTTAAACCAATTTTTGACAGTCGCCATCGAAGGAGAAGAGTCACCGTACCCAGCATCCAAACGCTCTTTGATTTCGCTGCGTGATTTCCCTTCCAAAAACAAGAATCGAATCACCGGCCGATATTGCTCTTTTTCCATTTTTCTAAAATCGGCGGACACTCCAGCTTTCACACGTGGCCAAAGCAAAACTACGTGTCTGATCCGGCTGAATTTTGGACAGTAGCCGTCTAGAAGAATGTACTACACGATAGTAAATTGCTCTTGCGATACTGACACCATCAGGCGGGGAGGCTGGGTACTTATCAGACTACCCTCGTATGTACCTCTCACATCGCGTTTTAAACTACGACACTAGCGAGAGTAGTGTAGTAATGTAACGTTGACTCGATATTGCCTATAAACGGCTGAGTTAACGCACCATGGCCCCAGATGGGGCTATACGGTACTGAGAAGAGAAGAAGAGAAGCGAGAGTAGCGAGACTGATCACGTGCATAGGGTGTCCTACAAGAAGTAAGAAGCTGCTATTGTTGAGGGCGGTAACAATCATTATACCGAATGGAATATACCGTATCCCATCACATGAAGCCACCCATGTGGTGAGCTGCCTTTGCAAGACGTAGCGGTCACTAATGCCTTGGTTACACAGTGCGAGCTATCGTGCGAGTTGGCCTAGACAGCTAGCTACTTGCACCATGTGACCGCATCACGTATGATGCACCATGTGACCGCATCATACGTGACTCTGCAGTAGCTGTCTAGGCCAACTCGCACGATAGCTCGCACTGTGTAACCAAGGCATAAGGCGTAACAAATACACTCGCATAGACCCAAATATACAAAACGTATGCCCAAATTGCGCTGGCA
This sequence comes from Microchrysa polita, assembly GCA_949715475.1. Classification (NCBI taxonomy): domain Eukaryota; kingdom Metazoa; phylum Arthropoda; class Insecta; order Diptera; family Stratiomyidae; genus Microchrysa; species Microchrysa polita. The sequence goes on along the minus strand of OX454418.1, from coordinate 82,868,145 downwards.
CGCCACACGATGTAGCCCATTTGTTTCAATGCCCAGCTGCACCCACTAATCTCACCCCCCTCTCACTATGGGAAAACCCCATTGCAGCTGCCACGTTTTTGTCCCTGGAGATTGCGGACGAAAACGACGACGAACTATAAAAGGAGTCCATATAGATAAACAGCGGTTCACACCTTTCTGTACCGCTAAAAGAAGAAGGTGCACCCGGGGCGAAGAAATTTAGAAAGAATTGAGTCTATGAGAAGGCGAGGTTCAATGGGATGAATCCTCAACTAGCGATCTAATAAGCAAGGCAATTTGTGAAGTCCATATAAAGCTACAGAGAGAGGAGAGTATAATACAAGTCTGCAATCCGCGCTGAGGGCTGATTTGCTGGAACTGATCCTCTGATCCTGTGATGCAATACCGAAAGGTGGTTCCGCGGGGTATAATGATGACGAAAGATACGTTTAGGTTTAGATGAGAAATCGACATAACTGGATGCTTGAAGGGTCTGCTACACGCCGCATACAGTCTCTATAAGAATCATCATCATCGCAAACCATAAGGACAATGATTCCGTTGTCAAAACCGTTTCGTAACTTTACAGTTATGATCTTCGTATTTAATATGGTTTCAGCAATACCTTCTTTATGAGGAAAAAGAATGCCGAAGCATTCAAATGGCAGGACTTAATCGAAGTGGTGGGGGCGATTACAATTTTTCCTTCGACAAATCGGTCCGTATTTTTTTTTTGTGCAATTCATTGTCGAATCGGCTCAATAATTTGCCACTATAGGTCCCTGTTATCCTTTTGCCTTTCTTGATGGTAGATTTCCAGAGCACGTTCGTCGAGTGAATGACGTTCACTGTTTTGACTGTTCCTTATGTGACGACACGACGCTGAAACTTTTTCGGGATGCGCTTAAACAACGTTAAATATTGTTCTGAAGTGATCTCACGGTTGTTGTCCAGAGCGAGCAAACACGGCACCCACCGCGCTAACAGCTTGTCCATGGCCAAAATTGTATGCAGGATATGACCAGCGCGGTCTTTTGAGATGTCTACTATCTCAGATATCTCGAACATCTTCATCGGCGCTATGCCAATACCGGGATCGTGGATTTGGATTTTTGCCACGTTATCCTCCGTAGTAGTCCACCTGGGCGTGGATCATCAAAAACTGACTTGCGACCACATTGGAACTTGTTAAACCAATGTTTGATACACAAGTACAACGTTTTGAAGAATGATGCTCTCCGATTTCCTGATTTACAGGCAGATCGACTACGAGAGTGCAAAAAATGACATTCGACCGGTTTCGATCGAATGCATATTACGGCACGACCAGGAATGCACCAGCTAGTCGTTACTCAGCCGTATATTGGCTTTCTAGCCAAAAAAAAGTGGGATGTTGGACGGGTCACAGTAATAGCAAGTGGCTGTTCGATTAAAATGTGATCCGTAGCAATGAGTGATTTTGGTTGGTTTATATACGGCTGAGTAACAACTAGCCGGTGCATTCCTGGTCGTGCTGTCCTCGAATGCATATGACATGACACTAGCGACGGCACCTGATAAGAGTGCTATGTCATATGTCATTTTTTGCACTCTTCGAGTCGATCTGCATGTAAATCAGGAAATTGCTCGGAGAACATCGTTCTTAAAAACGTTGTACTTGTGTATAATTTGTGTAACCGCACTAAATGGGAACAGGGACGGTAAAGGAGGGATCCACGGCTGTTTCGTGTGATGCGGAGGCTGCGTCCCAACATGCATTTATATTACAATGTTTGAGGGTCGCCATCCAAGAAGAAGATAAACGTTACCGTTGTGGATGCATTCCCGAAATTCTGTCCAATCACACATTTGACCACTCTTTGGAAGGGACGTCATATCGACGGGGACTCTTGGTTTTTTGCCTGATCCTATAAAGCTTGAAATCCAACGCAGGCAACTATCTCATTAAATATACCGTTAAGGAGATATATTTCCAAAAATCCTTCCCTGGAAGCAGATAATTTTAAGGTTTTACCGACTGTAGCTCCCTTTCGGGGACACGCATCTGCAATGGGCGGGACATGTACAAAAGATGAAAGGCGATCGCATGCCCAAGAAGGTGATGAACGCGTAACGAATGCACGGAGCCAGATTCCGTGGACGACCAAGATGGGAGCAATCAGTATGTGAGGACGCCCACCAGATGCTGGGCTTCCGGAACTGAAGGGCAAGGTCGCGTGACCGCGACAATTAGAGGTCATCAATCCAGGCGGCCAAGGCCCGACATCGGGCTATCGTGCCATAAAGAAGAAGAGTACATTGAATTAGTACTTGGTCTTAAACTCTCTTAAGGTTGATCAGCAGCTTTTGCTTTTCTAATCTTTCTGTTATAAAGGGTGTCTCAAGTAGAGCGCTGGATTTTATTTTAAATAAAACACTGTGAAAACGTATATGAAATTTTTATTGAAACATAAAGTAGGCATCATGAGGTTATGTATGGAATAACACATCGATTAAATGGCCGCTGGCATATACGCTTTCTTTTCGAGAAACCGTTTTACATAAATGTTGGGGTATTTCATTGATGCATCGTGTAATTTCTTCTTTCAATACTTGAATTGTCGTGGGCTTATTCACATAAACCTGTGACTTGAAAAAACCCCAAAGAAAAAAGTCCACAGGCATCAGATCACAAGATCTAGGCGGCCAATTCTGACCACAAAAACGCGAGAAGACACGACCAGGAAATGACTGATGCAGTAATTGAACTGTTTCTCGTGCTGTATGGCATGTGGCACCGTAGTGTTGTAGCCACATGTCCTCCACATCAATATGTTCAAGTTTCGGCAAGAAAACTGGTTAACATTTCACGATAACGAACACCATTCACGGTTTGTGTTTGACCTGCCTCATTTTCGAAGAAATATGGACAGATGATGCCTATAACTCTAGCCCAAAATCCACACCAAACAGTCACACGCTGTGGATGCATGTTTTTCACATAAATCACTCTGTGCATGGCCTGCAGGCTTCAGTTCTTGAGTCAAGTGCACTTTGTACGCATGAAAATGCAAATCTTTGAAAATTGAAAATTCGCTGAATAGTGGATGTGGAAACACCGAGTTCCTGTGTTCGGTGTCGAATTGAGGTGGTTGGACTTTCAGCGACACTATCACGCACAGCTGCGATATTTTCGTTTGAACGACCGCGACGAACACGCGTTAATGGTATGCTGTTGAACAGCAGCAGCAAACATGTCAGTCATTTCAAATTCATTGGCAGACCTGAATTTTGTTGCCCTGTGGCATGGGTTACGAATGATGCCACCGCTTTTCCCGGCGTGTCTCGTAGAAGGCGACAAAAAAGGGACAGGAGAGATGAGAACTCTTACAGTGTAAAAAAATCCCTAATACAAGGTGGATCAGCATGCGCCGAGGGATGCATGGTCAAGAGGGTGCTTGGCCCTAGTATGCGAAGGTAGCAGGCAACCATTACATCTGAAGCCTCAGGCACATTTTAACATCAACGAGATCTCCCATAGATTAGTGTGTGTGTATGGGTTACCGTGTCTGCAGATAGCCGGCGGACGTAAAAGGAAAGTCCATAAATTTACTTCTTTCCACACACTAGTGCCAAAACACAACCTTTCTCCAAAAGGTGTAAAAGAATGGAAGGCCTTATGGAAATTGACGCAGATACAAGCACTACCCCGCCGGGCACTACTTCTGCTATGCGGTTGAGTGATCCCGGGGCGAACTTAGTTCGCGCCAGAGCTCGACGGTTTCCGGGGGCGAGCACTATAAGGCAGTCCAACTACACTGTGGAGAAGCTGAGGGTTGCAAGCTGGAATGTAGGTTCCATGACGTCGAAGAGCGAGGAGATTGAGGATATCATGAAGCGGAGGAGGATAGACATTATGTGTGTGCAGGAGACGAAGTGGCGAAATACACATATCGACAGAGCTCGGTTTCTTACGAATTCCAAGAAGTACAAATTGTACTACTATGGAATCACAAATCAAAGAAACGGAGTTGGCATTATTCTGGCGTCGCCTTTACTTGGCAGCATAAGAAGTGTCGCGAAGAGAAGTGATCGCTTGATCAGCATCAAATTGGTTATCTGCGGAAGGGTGTGGAACGTAATAAGTGCCTACGCTCCCCAAGTGGGACTGCCACCAGAAGAAAAAGAGGCCTTTGGAACGACGTTGACACCCTGATTCAGACCATTCCAGATACCGAATTGGTGTTCTTGGGAGGCGATTTAAATGGCCATGTAGGTGAATCAAATTATGGTTACGAGGATTGCCTGGTGGAAAGGGTAGCCCTTCAACGGTCAGAAATGACGAAGGTGAAGCTATTCTGACTATGTGCAGATCGCACGGTTTGGTCATCCTAAACACATGGTTTGTGAAAAACGAGAGACACCTGATCACCTACAGTAGTGGACGCGGAGATAGGAAACACGAAACACAGATCGATTACCACCTCTGCTTCGATTTGATGAGAAGGTGGGTAAAAGACTTGAAGGTGATCTTGGGTGAATCTGTAGTTAGCCAACATCGTTTGCTCCTGTCAGAATTTATTTCGAAAGTAGGAGGAGCAAGAAATAGAAGAACTCCCAAGCCTGTCGAAAAAATCAAGTGGAACAATCTCACAAACGACAACTTTGAACCTGTAGTAACTCCATTCATTGATAAAATAACGGAGTGGTTTCAAAACAACACCAACTGCACCGAGCACAGTCCAACACAAATGTGGAATAGTTTCGCTGAAATGTCAGTAGGTGAGGCGGAAAAGGCACTTCGAGTTTCGAAAGATCCACTCCACACGACGAAAGAAACATGGCGGTGGAACGCCGAAACTAAGGAAGCAGTGCAAGCCAAATTGAACGCATATAAGGCATGGACGAAATGTGAGTTAAGCAGTAAAGCCGAACGGGTTCAACTTCGCGAAAACTATATGGAATGCCCGAAGAAAGTAAAGCGCTTCGTAGCTCAAGCAAAGGCGAAGGCAGCTGAGAAATTCTACCAATAATTAGAAACTCAGACTGCGACCAAAGGACCGTCTTTGCACGAGAGACCTAAGCACGACGCCAGGATATTTAGGGTCGCAGCCCAAAGAAGAATGATCGCCTGGGAAATTCAGTCGCCAAAGTATGCGGAGGACTCGCAAGGAATGTTGCTGATTGACGATACGGCAATTTGTAGCAGGATGCGACAGTATTTTGACGAACTTCTAAATAAAGAATTTCCTCGAGCAGCTTTTCAGGATGTTGAGCCGAATACCACAAATATTGAAGATATCTCAGAGGAAGAGGTGATGGAGCAATGCATCAGATGAAACGCGGAAAGGCAGTCGGACCGGACGAAATCTCCGCGGAATTTTGGTTGAAAATGGAAAATGTCGCGCTTAGTTGGCTGACAGTTCTCTTCAACAAAATCAAAGGTGGGCAACCGATGCCTGATGCTTTCAGGGAAAGTTTTCTCCTTCCTTTCTATAAGAACAAGGGAGACTCACGCAACTATAGGGCTATAAAGTTAACACCTCATACACTGAAGATCTACGAGCGAGTTGTCTGCAACTGATTGAAAAAGATTCTGCGGTTGAATGACAATCAATGCGGCTTTGTTGAAGGTCGATCTACAGTCGATGCGATTCAGTGCATTCGTATTGCGATGGAAAAGTATAGAGCAGCACGAAAGGACTTGTACTTTGTGTTCATCGATTTGGAGAAGGCATTCGATAAAGTACCTCGTGATCTGATATGGTTGGCCTTGAGAGCACCTAATGTCCCTGAGGCATACGTCAGGATGATACGAGACATGTATGATGGAGCTACGACTAAGGTTAGATGCACAGCCGGTGAATCAGAAGAATTTCCGGTGAATGTCGGATTACACCAGAGCAGTGTATTGAGTCCGTTGCTCTTCAACATCATCATGTGCTACTTATTAACACGTGTCTCCGACGGCCTAGAAATATCTCTTCTTTTTGCCGATGATATAGTCCTCAGTAGCCCAAACATCGTTGCCTTGCAAGCTGCCCTTACAAAATGGTGTAACATTCTGGAGGAGCATGGACTGAGGGTAAGTATAACAAAGACTGAGTTCTTATGCTGCCCATTCTCAGACCCAGATGCACCGATACCAGATATGTACGTCAAAGGAGAGCAGCTTAAGTCTTGTCTTGTTCAAGTACCTTGGCTCGATGGTGAACAGCGGAGCTACATGCGATGATGACATCAAATACCGCACAAAGGTTGGGTGGATGACGTGGGGAGAAAACTCAGGAGTTTTCTGCGATAAGAAAATGCCACTGAAGCTAAAGGGCAAGTTGTACAAAACGGTTGTACGTCCCGCACTCATGTATGGATCAGAATGAATATGAAGGTTACGCGAAAGAAATGACAGCGACTGAAATGAAAATGTTACGCATGTCAGTTGGTGTAACCAAAAGGGACCACATCAAGAGTAGATACATCCGAGGCAGCTTGTCCATAGACCAACCAATCACCGAAAAGCTCGAAGATCGCCAAATGGATTGGTATTGGGTATTGCCATGTTCAAAGGCGTCCGCCTGAGAACCCCGCAAAGAAAGCGATATCAATGGAAGTTCCACTTGATGGACCCAAGGCCAGAGGCAGACCGAAGAACACCTGGATATGTCAAATGAAAAAGCAACAACAACGCATTCTCTCGGCGATGACACGATCCAAGATAGAGCTGCCTGTAGAAATATGCTGAGAAAATATCGCCAAAACGGGCGATGTGCCTACACCGCAGGTCGAGCAACGCGAAACCGTGGAGCGGTATAAAGAACGAGGCAAGGAAGAAGAAGGCAGACCTGAATTTTGGATCAATTTGTGTCACATAGACTATGCGATCAAACTGGGGCTGCATAATCAGCGGCTGCTTGACCCACCGCTTTGTAAGTGGCTAGCATGGTTTCTTTATCTTTGCCCCAGGTGCTACCAGCTAGTCCTTTAAGGATTTCGTTCCTACTGCGCATCTTTTCGCAAACGGATGCCGCTTGATGAGCTGACGTCATCATGTTCTCCAGGTGAAACCGGAGAATTTTAGGATTAGCTACCGTAGGAACTGGATATGCTGCCCATACTTACATCAATTTCTCGCCGACAATCCTCCTACCAGGTTGCAGTTTTAGACGCAGAGATGGTGAGATTTCGGCTTTGGAAATATGTAATCGCCCAAGATAGCGATTAATTAGGAGGCGCATTTCATACTTATCCTCCCCTGTGGCGAGCACGGTGCAATCGTCTGCGTAGGAAATCACTTCAATCCCTTCCGGTGGTGTAGGAAGGCCGGACATATAGATGTTAAACAGGGTGGGGGAGAGTACCCCGCCCTGTGGGACACCCAATTTGACTTTCCTAAAGCTTAGAACGTCTGCCCCGAAACTCAGTGAAGGAATGTCTAGGGCAGTGGTCGTATTATGCATCTTTCTGATGAGGCTCTAGCTTAGCATGAGCTACAAGATTGGGGTGGATAACGGCCTCCAGCGTCTTTGCGACAGTTGACGGTATGGTTATCGGTCTATAGGATGTATCGAGTTTAGCGCTTTTCCCTGGTTTGAGACAAGGAACTGTACGTCCTATTTTCCAGATATCAGGGAGGGCAAGCATGGATATCGACAAGTTAAAGACGGCTGTGGGGTACTCGATAGCTGGAAGGTCGCGATGTCTTAGCATGGCCTACGAAATGCCCTCAGGTCAGAGGGTCCCACTAACCATTACCATCTGGAAGCGAACAAGATCTTTGTTAGTTATTATCCTTGTTTGGCTTCATCATACGCCAATAGGATAGGAAAGGATAACTCTGGTGGTGCCCTCAACCTCGACAATCTTAATTGAGCTTGGTCAGCTACTCGGACAGTGTTTGCGCTGACGGGTAGTCGGATGAGGATTGTGAGGTGTATGCAGATTGGACCGCCAAAATCTGCGCACAGATACACAAACTAATCCTAGGGCGGAAAGTATGAAATGCCAGGCAATCAATTAAACAATCCTAGCAGAATTACTATAAAATTTGTTAAAATGAGTAAATGAGACACTGCAAAAAAACATACAAGCGCGTTTATCAATTGTGTACAAAACAGAACGCACAAAACCAACCTGTTGCTGATTTACTAGTTTTCCAAGAGGATCGTTCGCACAAATATTTCTGTAGGATGAAATATTTCCCGTAGGTATTTTAATATGCTTTCACAAATCACACAAAACAAAATATCGACACAGGTATACGGAGCACAGGTGAAAGAAAAAACGTTGGACAGTTGCTTTTTCAAAGGTTTTCAAAACATACGGTTGCCAACTTGACGAAAATAAATACAAAATTTTCGTTATGTCAAACGCCGGGTGCGTTCTGAAAATCATAGTTGACTTTGCTATGGAGTGTTACTTTGTCGTTTACGTTTTTTTATACAAATTTAATCGGTTTTAATATATTTTGGATTATATTTATGTTTTTACATCGCCATTTAACTAAAATCGTTGCTTTATTTTTTAGTAAAAGGAAGGTTAATACAAAAAAACTGACTGACATTTAAGAGGTTATGTAGTTGTCCTTTGCCTGCAGTAGATGCTCATTCTAGTCGCCGCATAATATGAAGATTCGTCCATCCCGGAGAATAACACCAATTCAGTTAATGGTAGTTACAACCGTTGGAATCATAGCTGGAGTATACATTTGGAAGCCACTTTTTCTAAAATACAGAAGAGAACATTCGTCAGACACAATCAGCAAAGGTATGCATGAGTCTCCTTTTAATTCTTGCACAACAGAAGAAGCTAATAAATCCTTTTCATTGCAGATGACTCTACTAAAATTTCTGAAAAATAATCGATTCACGAGTCCTGGTATTATTGGCACCGGAATCGCGTTAACACTTGCATTTGTCATTAGTTTCAAGTTTGTAATTAACCCACGACTTGAGCGGAACCGACGTCTGGAGGCTGAGGCGTACGCAAATTACATTTTCGAACAAGAGCGGCGTAACGAACAGGAGCATTTTGAATAGACTAGGTGTAGATGGTTGCAATGCAATAAATTTATTAGTTATCTTATGTGTGGTCTTTGGAATTACGTAATAAACCAAACAGATGCTGGCGAAATAAATATCTCCATCGCCTTCTTATAGCGTACTTACTAGTTGGCGGACATAATTGAGATTTTGACGGCGTATGTACATACATAAAAAGCCGCCCAATTGCTATCACCATTAAATAGATAAACGCATTCGAAAACATGCTAAAATCCTTTTAATAAAAATCTTGTAAATATGTAAATGCATCAACATCTGGAGTAAAAGGCACACTGGTTTCGAGGTTTAACAATTACACAGCATCTGTTTGTTCTATGTAGGCTTGCATTTTCGCGTAGCCCGATTCACTTTCGATTCCGAAGGACGTCCAAGCTCTTCACAAATATATTTTCCAACATTGACCAGTTTCGGCAAATCAATTCCAGTCTCAACTCCCATACCGTGCAGCATGTATACAACATCTTCGGTAGCAGCATTCCCGGATGCTCCGCGAGCATACGGACATCCACCTAAGCCGGAAACAGAAGAATCCACCACGGATATGCCTGAAAATATTGTGACATCATACATAGCCGAAAATTCTGATTAGATTGTCTAGTATCAAACCATTACCATAGTCCAGTGAAGTCAAAATGTTGGACAGAGCCTGACCGTAAGTATCGTGACAATGAACAGCAAATTTGTCGACAGGTCCAACTTTCAAGACTTCATCCAACATTTTCCGCATAGATCCAGGCGTCCCGACACCAATTGTATCGCCCAGGGAAATTTCATAGCATCCAAGTTCGAGCAGAGCTTCAACGACTTTAGCAACAGCCGCCGGCTTTATTGGTCCTTCGTACGGACATCCAACCACAGTTGAGACATATCCCCGGACCAGGATGTTGTCTTTCTTCGCCGCTTCCAGTACTCCACGGAATCGTTCAATACTCTCGGCCGTCGAACAGTTGACATTCTTTTGGGAAAAGGATTCGGAAGCTGCACCGAACACGGCCACTTCCTTTGCACCGGCAGCCACTGCCGCTTGGTATCCTTTCAGATTGGGCGTTAGAACGGGATATGATATATCCGGGTGATGTCGAATTCCTTTTAGGACTTCAGCATTATCGGCCATTTGTGGTACCCATTTAGGACTAACAAAACTCGTGACTTCAATACTTTTCAGACCTGTCTCCGACAATTGGTTGATCAGATTGATTTTTACGTTGGCCGGAAGTATTTTCGGTTCGTTTTGGAGACCGTCGCGAGGTCCAACTTCGACAATACGGACTTGAGACGGGCATGGTTTGATCTAGAATGGGAAGTATGTATTGTCAGCAAATAAACAGATCCGAATGGAACTTAGCATACACTGAGTCCTCTTCTTGTAGTGTTGGTGACAGCATTCAAAGTCCTGGTAAGGCGGTGCACAACTCTCTGTTGAATCATTGCTGGATGGGTCTTTTATGGGACAAATTTTGGAGACGGGGACACCTTTGCACCTTTGAGTTTCTGTGCTAAGCAATCGCTGACTAACTGATAGAATCAGCTGTTTTTTGCTGTCATCGGACAAGTGTAAACAAAAAAACATGTGATTTAAGTAAAATAACGGTTAAAACTGGTTAAAACAGTTAAATGTATAAGGAAAGAAGGAAAGGAACTGAATTAATGAAATCGGTACATTGACGATGAGATTTGCAAAGGTAAGATTATTAAGGATCTTTCTTCTTACTTGTTATTGTTTTAGCGGCACAGACGGGGAAACACTCAAAATTAATTGCACATTGTTTATTCGAAGATGGTGGGCATTCCATCCTCGAGGTCGAGATTAAGGGCTCCATTACACAGTCATATTTATATTATAATATCTATTATAATAGATATGATCATATCTATCATGGAAAATCAAATTTTTACATATTACACTACATCATATTTATATCATAATATCTATTGTTTATTCAAGTGTCAAATACAAAATTTGTTTTCTAGGCCAAGCAATGAACGCATAAAAAGCGGGTGTAGAGAACATCGAAGGAGGACGATTTTTTTCTTCAGTGTTTTGTGAGGAGTAGTCAGGAGGTAAGGCTACTAACTTTACTCGGAGCTGAGGGGTGCGCTAACGCGGGAAGGGGGGTTTAAATGTGCAATTTAGTGCATTTTTTTTTGTGTTTTGGGCTATATCTCGAAAACGGTGAATCGTAGAGAAAAAGTTGTGAGTAAACATTAAAGCTTTCTAAATGTCTTATTTATTTGCCCATACATATACAAAACTCCTAACGGTTCTTCCGATATTGTTTATGTATACGATGTTCTTTGTTGTTTAAAATTTTTCGACTTTTAATAAACAATATTGGAAGAACCGTTAGGAAGTACGGACAAATAAATAGGACATTTACAAAGCTTTAATGCTTACTCACAACTTTTTTCTCTGCGACTCACCGTTTTCGAGATATAGCCCAAAACACAAAAAATTGCACCTTTAACCCTAGAGTGGGCGCGCTATGAGCATTTTGCCGCCCTCACCAAAAAAACCTTAATAATTCGTAAAATAATTTTTCGTTAAGTTTGCACTTTTCAGTAGCTGCCTCTATTTTCATTCAGAACTCGTGCCGAAAAGCTGTACGTCGTCAGTGGGCGGAGTGGGGCTAGAGAAAGAGGTTGTTACCATCAGGCGGCAATTTGCTCATCGCGCGCCTTCTCACGTAGGTAATTTTTACCTCATTTATCACATATAAAAAAAAACATATTTTTTGCAAAGTTGCAATGTTGGGTATGTTTTATGGTGCATTTATTGTAAAAACTATAAGAAGGGTGTTAATTTTCCTTTTTTATGAGTATTACATACGATAATGTAGAATATGTTAAAAGTCTATTAAAATGCGTTGCGTTCACCAAAACCTTTTATAAACCGAAGTTCCCAAAACATATTTCAATAAATATGTTAATTTGTCATTGCTTATTTGTGTTTTATTTAAATCCTGAGAAAATAAATTAATTCAGTTGCTTTATTCCTACTTAAAATTGCCACTGAAAAGGAGCGGCAAAATGCTCCCCACGCGCCCACTGACGTTTCTCGGAAAGACGCGCCCACTCTAGGGTTAACTCCCCCCCCCCCCTCCCCGCGTTAGCGCACCACTCAGCTCCGAGTAAAATTAGTGCCTCCTAACTACTCCTAACAAAATACCGAAGAAAAAAATCGTCACCACCTTCGATGTTCTCTATAATGTCTTCTTTGATTGGCCTATTCCTTTAGTCGCGGAAATGCATCAAATAATGGCGAATTGTGCGTTTTTCGGGTCGCTTATTACTCTCTATTTGATTCTAATTAAGAAGAACAGGTAGAAAAAGCCTCTTGGGGAACGCCCTGGGTCGCCAGACACGAAGAACACGGAATTGTTACGAATTTTTATTTTGACGTTTAGATATGATGATAGGTTCTATTTATAGTACATATGATAATATCTATTATGAAATGCCATTACACGGTCATATATATTATCATATTTCTATTTAATAATAGATATTATAATAGAAATATGACTGTGTAATGGAGCCCTTAAAAAGAAGGCTGCTTCGATGGGTTGGTTGTATTGTAGCACCGTAGCACCCATCGCAAGTGGTGTAAGTTGCTTGGGAGCAGCTGAACAATCGAAAATATGATCTACATCAGCGCAGGCTGGGCAGGTGTTGGTGACTTCATTATTTATACCTACGTGAAAAAGGTCTGAATAGACATCGGGCGGAATGAAAATGAAATGTTTGTCCGCTGCGATTTTCTCAATGAAAATGCATGCTTACTCTGTCGGAAATGATGGGGAATTCCATAAGCTACAATCCGAATATGGTTCTAAAAATTTGCTCGGCCAATGTATGTATTATTTTTCGATTCCCCGGTCATTTCATCGTGGAAAATATCTAATGACCGGGGAATCGAAAAATAATACATAAAATGGCCGAGAAAAATTTTGTAACCAATTCCTTCACGCTCTATGTCCCTGATTGAGCGTCGAGGTGGAGTTGAAGAAGGTGTTTTGTCCATGACTTGGTTGTTCGGGTGGTTAGTTCGATAACATCCGACTAAATATTGCTTAGTAAGAAGATCATTTACCGTAAGGGGGAAGGTAAAGGTTGAAAGGCTCCGGCTAATTCCTATATCTTCTTCAGTTGTGGCATAACTGCGGACCCTTAGCTATGCAGGAGGAGTTTCATAGGAAAACGACTTCGGCCAATTCCTATGCCTCTCTTCGGGGCGTTACTTTCCCGCATTATCCGAGTAACCGCTGCGCCTGAGTGCTGTATTAACATCTGCAGCGTCTCAGGTTACTTAACGTGATAGGTGACAGAAAACATTTAAGTCAACCACTAAAGCAGCATCTTCGAGGCATGCCCATGATGACCTTTACTCAACGATTAAACCCTATCATGGTTTAGCGATGTGCCGACAACTCATCCTAAGAAAAACTTCAAGTCAAGAAACCTGAAACAAAAGCCTCGGATTGGACCGATACAAAACAACGACGACCCCGCAAACGAACAACTGATTACTCTTTCGGATCCTGGAATGTACGCTCCCTGAATAGACCGGGGGCCCTAAGGGTCCTCCTGGATCAGGTAGAACAATACAAGCTGAGCATAGTTGCAATCCAGGAAACTAAATGGCTCAAAAGCGAGATTAACGACCTCAATTCGCACACTATTTTTACGAGTGGTAAAGAGGAGGGCAACAAGGAGTTTGGAGTAGCTTTCATCGTGAATAAGCAGCTCAAGGACCACGTTATCGGCTTCAAACCCATCAACGAGCGGCTATGTGCGATCCGCATTAAGACCCGTTTCGCTAATCTCTGGCTCAATAATGCGCATGCCTCTACAGAAGTAAAAGAAGACGCGATTAAGGACGAGTTCTACAACGACCTAGAAACACTCTTCGACTCACTTCCATCAAACGACGTCAAGGTGCTGCTAGGAGACTTTAACGCCAAAGTCGGAAACGAAAGCTGGCATAGGGGAACTACGGGAGGTCATAGCCTCCGCGACGAAAACAACAACAACGGTCAGCGACTTATCGACTTCGCGAGCGGCAGAAACCTGGTAATAAGCTCTACATGCTTCCCTCATCGACGAATCCATAAGCAGACCTGGAAGTCTCCAGATGAATACACCGTGAACCAGATCGACCACGTACTGATCAGCAAGAGATGGGCTTCTAATGTCTTAGATGTTCGATCCTATCGAGGAGCCAACTGCGACTCCGATCACTATTTGGTGAAGACGACCTACAGGTGCAGAATCTCTTCGGTGCACCTAACGAGAATCAACCCTGCCAAGATCATCGAGGTTGACAATTTGATTGATGATGCCACGGCGGCTGCGTATACTACAGCACTAGAGGAAAACTGTCGCCCATGCTTGATGGCATCAACAATTTAGGCATCCATGAGTTCTGGGAGGAGCTCAAAGACAGCATCAAGGGGGTCGCAGAAGAGGTCGTGGGCTATAAACGCCGGCACAGACGAGGAGACTGGTTCGACGACGAATGCAGGACCTCGATCGAGGCGAAAAATGAAGCCTATCGCCAATACACACAACGCGCATCCCGAGCCAAGAAAGAAAGATACAACGAACTTCGGCGAGTATCTAATAGGTTAATTAGACGTAAGAAACGCAAACATTTTGACGAGCAGTTACAGCAAATAAACCAAAGATTAGCCAGTAAGAACATTAGACAGGCGTACAAACTTATAAATAATATCAAGAACGGATATCAACCCAGGACAAGCCTATGTAAGGACAAGGATGGTAACATCATCAGCGACATCGAAAGCGTCAAGAGGCGATGGGCCTCGCATTTTGAAGAGCTCCTCAACGCACCATCAACATCCCCCGCGGAGCCAGCTCTTGAGCAGTTAGCCGAACCAGGCCCTCCCGTTCTACCCCCAACAGTAGAGGAGGTGAGTCTTGCCATACAGTCGCTTCAAAATAATAAAGCGCCCGGCGCTGACGAGATCCCAGCAGAACTGCTGAAGCATGGTGGAACGTGCCTGACCAACGCTATACATGTGCTACTGCTGAAAATATGGAACGACGAGGAAATCCCCGAAGATTGGCGCAAAGGCATAATCTGCCCAATCCACAAAAAGGGTGACAAGCTGAAGTGTGAGAATTACAGGGGCATATCATTAGTTTGTACGGCCTATAAGATATTATCGAAAATTCTTGAAAAGAGAATTAATCCGTACGCAGAACGAATCATTGGCGAGTATCAAGGCGGCCTCAGACCTGGTCGCTCAACGACCGATCAGCTTTTCACAGTGAAGCTACTACTCCAAAAGTGCTGGGAATATAACATCGACGTATACCAAATCTTTGTCGACTTCAAACAGGCATACGACAGTATCGATCGAAGTGTACTGTACAACATTATGCAGAATTTTGGTATACCGGCAAAGTTAGTGCGACTCACAAGGATGACAATGACTAATACCGTCTCGCAGGTTAGAGTGCAGAACCAACTCACTGACCTATTTGAAACTCGTACTGGACTCAAGCAGGGCGACGGGCTGGCGCCGACGCTCTTCAACCTTGCTTTGGAGTATGTAATTCGAGCCGTGAATATGGACAGCAGCGGAACGCTACTCATCAAGTCGACTCAATTAGTAGCGTACGCCGACGATATCAACATCATGTCTCGAAGGTTGGGTGATGTAGAAAGCCTTCTGCATAACCTCAATAACGCCGCAAAGGAAGTTGGACTACATATCAACGAAAGCAAAACAAAGGCCATGATGCAATCGAAAACAAGGACGCCAGCAAATTCAAGCATCACAGTGGGGGACCTTAATATCGAGTATGTAGACAACTTCAACTATCTGGGTTGTAACTTATCAAAGGACGCCAACGAAACCGACGAAATTAAGCGACGAATACAACTAGCCAATAAGACATATTTCTCGGTCCTCCCTATAATTAATTCGAAACTTGCGCACAGGAACACGAAGCTTCGCGTGTACAAAGCGATTATCCGACCCGTGCTATGTTATGGCTACGAAACATGGACCCTCACCCAAGCCTCCGAAATTTTGCTAGACCGTTTCGAACGAAAGGTCCTTCGGCGAATTTTCGGGGCCGTTCGAGAGCGAGACCAATGGCGTATGCGGTACAACCATGAGTTGTATCAATTGTACGATGAGCTGGAAGTATCGAAAATCGCGAAGCTTCTACGCTTGCAATGGGCGGGGCATGTACAACGGATGGACGATAATCGCATGCCAAATAAAGTGATGAACGCACAACGAATTGACGGAGCGAGGTTGCGTGGACGACCGAGAGCTCGCTGGGAGAACTCCGTAGGTGAAGATGCCCACCAGCTGCTGGGCTTCCGAAACTGGAGGACAAGGTCACTTAACCGCGACAATTGGAGGTCAACAATTCAGGCGGCCAAGGCCCGACGTCGGGCTATCGTGCCACATTGATGATGATGATCACTTCATTGATGGTAAAATGTTGTGCTGTTACGGATAGCTCTGATGATTACGCGCTTGAGCTTGTCCTTTTCAGGATGTTCGATGAATTGTTGGTTAAATTTGTGATCGCATTTGTAGTCGTTGCTGTGTATTATCACCTTTCCTTTTGATTTGATCAGGTTGGAAAGACAGTTTTCCAAAGGTTGCTGACACCGGTTTTCACATGGCAGGCTTTTAAATGAGCATTCCATTTCTGTCTTCTGTGGTCGTTAACTCGCTTTGTTATCTCGTTGTTTAAGGCGCCGATACGAGAATCACTGGAGTCTGCTGTTCTGAGTTCATCCCTCACATTTGCCAATTTTGCAGCGGAAGATGGAAAATGCGGTCCCATGATGGGGATGTATATTTTGGCAGCAGTCAGAATAATTCGTCTCAAATTATTTTCAGCAAGACGTACGTCAATGGGGGTTGGTAGGGCAGAAAAGGCTTCGCTGGTGTGCCTTTGGAAGCCATTCCCATCGGCTTTGCTAAAATTCGAGTACGTTTTTTTGTCTGTATACTTATATTGAGGCGGTTTATCGAGCGCTAGAGCAATTGGTGTAGGTGGTCAGATGAAAAAGTGATGAATGGTTCCCATGTGATGTTGTTTATGAGCCCAGGACTGGCAATGGATATGTCAGGTGAGCTTCTGCATGATTCTGTAACGCGGGTTGGCGTATCATCGTTTAATATACAGAAATCGGTTTCTTCCAGTTGACTTGTGATTAAATTACCTCTGTTGTCGAGATTAGAGTGTCATAAGTCATGATGAGCATTGAAATCACCCAGTACTAAGCGATACTGTCCTGTGAGTAATGGAGTAAGCCTGAAAACCAGTGGGACGACTTGAGGCTGGTGGTATATGGATATATTTAAGATATCGAGATGGTTCAACATGGCCATCGAAAGGCCATCTGGTGCGGTGGCCTTGGATTTCTTAGCATTCTCAATGACTTTCCTATCCTGGTACGCAGTGTACAATGGTGCAGTCTCAACAATTCGACTACCAATCCGTCTTCTAATTTTACGCCTGAGTCCATCAGACCTGGGATGTTCAATAAATTTCTTATTGAAAAGGCTCGTGAGGACTGCTAGTTTGTTTACGGCCAAAAGATATGGCAAGATTGCCCTTTCCTTTCCTCGGATTGGATAGGGCGCGAATAGTAGACTATAGCTTGCTGACACCCTCATTTAGGTAAAAGTCATTGAGGTGCTCATTCCATTTCGCCTTCCGATAGTCTTTAACTTGTCGATTGATTTCAGAGTTAAGCTCCTGAATTCTGGGATTACCACAGTGAGGCTAATGTTATCTCATTCCTCGACTAATCTGGCGGCACTAGTAGGCAAATTAGCTTGAACTTTCGGGATATGTCCTACTGGAATATAACGTGCCGCTGCTTTCGCAATGGCGTTTCTAATATTTCGTTCGGCGTTATCCACATAAGTTGGTGTAAGTAAATCGATGAACAATAGCCAGAAGGGCGACTAGAATGAGGTGAAACATAATGTTCAAAATTTCGATATTGGTACTCACTGATGAAACTGAGATTGTTTGCAATTCCGCCGTACCGTATACAACTATATAATACACGGACTTGTGTATTAGGAAGGCAAGTCCTTCTCTAGGTGAGAATCATTCCTGGCGGCTGGTCTATCTTTCCGCAATATGACATAATCACCGTGGACGCTGAGAGACGAGTTCGAATGCGACATCGTCTCCTCGATGGCAGAAATCAGAATTCTGTTAGAACTCATGAAGTGGGTAGTCGCGGCATTTTTGTGGTGAAAGCTAATGCAAGGCTGTGGAGGTGAAGATGGACCAGGTGTGACCTGTGGCCGCCCTGTATTCCTATAATCCGCTGCAACACATGACCTATTATGCTGACCCGTCCTGCTCAAGCCTGAACACCTGAGATGGACCCACTCCCGACAGTCCGCTGACCTGCCATTCGAACCAATTCTATGGTTGTTTGCTTTGGTCGTTTCAACACCGGCCGCGTATTAGTAAAATTGAGAGCAGCCGTGCCGAGATGTAATGCTCCCAATAGGATGAAAAAAAAAAACATATTTCGAATCCACATAATATACACTGACAAAAACAACCTTACTTCATCGAACCTTCAAGGCGATTGTGGCAACTCTTGGCCGTTTTTGTATAAAAAACTGGTGTGGTCCGCCCCGAAGAGGCTGAAATTGCCGTGAAGCAAGGTTGCTGTAGGATCACCGGCTCTGTCACTCATCTCTGTCATTGGGCCGAAAAGCGGAACATCCAATAATATCACATTCTTCGCAAAGCTCACGTTCACACACATATTTATGAATTTATTCGTCGGTCTTCCGATGCCATATTAGGTATGTATTGTTTTGCATTTTACAGTTTCCTTAAGCAGGTTTGAAATGTGGGGGGAGGGGGGTAAGCAAAGCCTAAATTCTAGAAGCATCACGAGGTATAGCTAGGAATCACCTTTGTCTACATTAAAGTAAGGGGAAACCACATATGGCCACTGCCACTTCTTTTTTGACTCCATGGCCTCTCGTCGCACATGTTGTAGGCATATGTTGTAGCTGTTGCGTTGGAGAAAGGTGTGGACCGCTGTGCATGTTTGTGGATGTGCTCTAAGTTTCGATGTCGTTCTCACCTACTGCCTCAAGTGACAATAACGTGCCAGCTGCAATCGGGTTGTCCCATTGCCCTTGGAGTAAGATTAATGGGTGCAGCGAGGCATCGAAACAAGTAGTCAACATCATAACGCGCGCCACCACAGCCCGGACAAATGTTCTGGATGCCCGGCCCCCGGGTCTATTCGAGATAGGTAGGAATTGATGCGCGAACACCAGTCTGACCTAAGCTGAGCCAAAGTCGTTCTTGTAGGGGATCTGAGTGGTCTCTTTCTACCTTGTGTCCTTGTTGACCGATTGACAACGGTAACGGTTTTTTGAATATCTATGATCGTGGTATGCTGTGTCATCAAAACTATCAGGAGGTACCCGTCGTCTTTGGGAAAAAAGTAGTCCTAATAAGAAATTAATATAAAATGACCAATAAATTTATTT
Source organism: Microchrysa polita (assembly GCA_949715475.1). NCBI lineage: Eukaryota > Metazoa > Arthropoda > Insecta > Diptera > Stratiomyidae > Microchrysa > Microchrysa polita. Next base: position 82,848,572 of record OX454418.1, on the reverse strand, counting down.
TTCAATTTTCTTCATATTTTTTATAAAATATTTGGAAATAGAGCACATTATTTCATCCTACGTTGAACAGTTGGCGTTGTTGATGGTGGCGGTTTTGTTGCCTAAAAAAAAAAATATTTCACTTAGTGCTGATTCGTAAAAATGTCAAATGCCTTGCATCACTTACCGTTCTCACTACTTTCGGAGTGGGCGGTTGCGAAGGTGCCGGTGTGGAATTGTTCGAGCCCAACATTGTAACAGCCACGGGTCTTTGATCTGAATCATTTGTAATGCGCTCTGTGCTACTGCTGCGTGTTGCTGAACTGGAACGTTTAAACATTCCCGATAGACGTCCTTTTAGATCTTTCTTACTACCACGGATGTCGGCACTGGCCGTGCTTACATCAGAATCCGATCCTTGTATCTAGAAAAATAAAATAAAAGTGACTAAACGTTGTTAAAGGCGTGTATGTAGAGCGCTTACAGATGATTCACTTCCTGTTCGGCTACCTTTCGTTAAACTTCGCAATTTACCCATTAGCCCACGTTTTTTCTTTCGCGGTCCTCGTGGCAGATCGCTTTGTGTTGATCCGCCGGACAGTCGAGAGTCCATGCTTGAGTCGCGCACCATTCCACCTAGCTCGGAATCAATCGATTGCATTGATGACAAACTGCCGTCTTCGTGTTGCCAAATTGACTAAAAACAGACATGTTTAGTGCTTTCTCACTACGAAAGGCAAAATACAAAATTACCTGTTCATGCTGAATGGACTGATCAAACGATAGACTCTTTCGCAAACTACCATTATGCGTAGATGATCTGGACAGCTTGCCAGACGATGAATTCCTTGATATCGGCTGTGGCTCGTTTTCTGTTGAAGCTGCTCGCCTCATACCACTACGTCTTGAACGATCCCTCTCCTTTTCGTCTTCGCAAAGTCTTTGAAATCGCCGTAGCTCTTCAGACGCCTCGGCAAGCCGTGCTAATACACTAGAGATTTGCATATTATTCGGTCCAGGCGAGGGACTGCGATTTCTTCGTGTCGGTTCGGGCTTAAGCGTTTGAGACGCCGGCGAAGGAGAAGGTGGTTTGGTTGTTGTACTTGATTTCGTAGCAATTTGCAGCTCTGGTGCTATTTTAACCAGTTCATCGACAGTTTGAAGAAGTGCACCCACCTTCCGTTCGCCATCGTGCTCAAGACGTCTTCGTGCCATTTCACGTTCATTGCGTTCCCGTTCGCGTCTGAGCTTTTCATTCGAAGTTCTGAGCTTAGCATGAGCATCGCGCAACTCCAACAAATCACATTGTAGCTCAGAGATCTTTTTACGGCCCTCTTCCATCTCTTCCTCGGTGGCACGCTTAAGCTGTTCAAGTTTACGTCTGGATTCGATACGTTCTTTGTCGCGTTCGCGTTCAACCTCGAAAAGAGTTTGGCGTAAGTCTCGGGCTAATGTGGCGGTTTCTTGGAGTAGTCGCTGCTGTTCTTCGCGTTCTTTTTGCCAGGACAGTTCCAACTTTGTTTTCATGCCGGCTATTTTCGTGCGACCGGATCCAATTAAACGATCTTCTTCGTACTCGTTGAGTTTCGAAGTCATTTCGGAAATTTTGATTTCATTCGCACTGCGCTCTTGAATCAATTCTGTTTTCAGTCTGCTCGCATCGAGGCGTGCCTCGCTCAGTTGATCTTCAAGGCAACCAAGCTGTTAAGGGAAAGGATAAAGAGTGGTTTGTGCATATATGACTAACATGGAGAAAAATTAAAATATTAACCTGTTGCTCCAATGCAATTATCTTTCCTTTGTCATCTTCATCGCCGCTATTCAAAGAGGCGCGACTGACTCTGCCGCTGCTCTGTTTCAGTTCGCCAATAGTCTTTTGTGCCGATTCAAGAAGTTGTTTAAATGAATCACGATCCTTTTTGAAGCGTTCGCATTGACGCTGAAAATACAAAAGATGTAATTTGATTAAATGTTCCGGTTGTAATCGTTTTTGAGCCAACGCTCCTCCCAATGCAGTTATAAATGTAAGAGGACAAGGTGTTCGAGAAGACGTATCCACACGTACATATTTTGTTTTATTGTAGAATGTCTCTCTCTCTCTCTGGTTCCTTTTAACCCCTAGTGGGGCATAGGGCATTGACTACGCCTCTTTTCCACCTCTGCCTATTAGCAGCCATCGCCTTTAGCTGGTCCCACGATTTGCCTATAGATTTTCCTTCTGCCTCAACAGATCTTCTCCATGTATTTTTGGGTCGTCCCACACGACGGCTAGCATTGGTTCCCTAAGGATTCCAATCTAGAGCCTGTTTAGCAATGTTTTTTGCTCTTTTCGAAGTGTGTGACCTATCCACTGCCACTTTCGCCTTTTGATGTCGATGCCTATCCTATTTTGGCGAGTAATTTTGAGGAGGTCGTCGTTAGATATAACCTCAGGCCAGCGAATTTGTAGGATGCGCGCGCCGCACTGATTCACGAAAGTTTGCAGGTTGGTGGTAATGTTACTGGTCACCTTCCACGTGGAACACCCATATAATTGCTTTCGAAGATCCGGAGTTTGGTATTTCTGGAGATGTTGTGGTTTTGCCAGAGAGGAGTCAGACTGAAAAATACTGCTCGGGCTTTATTTATACGCGACTCTACATCGGCATCAGCCCCACCATCCGCGGTCACTACGCTTCCAAGGTAAGTAAAGTCCTCGACTTTTTCTATCGGTTGTCCGGAGATAGAAATGGTGTTTTGCCCTCCTGATGACAAGCTCATGTATTTAGTCTTAGCGGCATTAATTTTTAAGGCAGCACTTCGACTTTCACAATACAAAGCATCCGTCATTTGAGCCAGATTATCTGGTGTATTTGAGAGAAGGCAAATGTCGTCCGCGTAGTCCAGGTGCTGAACGTAATCGAATAATTTCCACCTGATACCCTTACTTTTATGGTCGCGTAGAGAATCGCAGATTACGCCGTTGATGGTAATAAGGAACAGCATTGGTGATAAAATACAGCCTTGTCTGACTCCATTATTCACCTCAAAAGGACTGGACAATTCACCCTTGTGCAAGACATGACATTGGGCTCCATTATAGGATGCTCACGAAAACCAGCTTGTTCATTGTTCAGAGTGCGGTCGATCGTTGTCTTGATCCGGTCCAAGATTGTTTTGGCCATCAGTTTAGAGACTGCAGTGAGGAGACAGATTCCACGCCAATTATTGCAATCCTTGAGATTTCCTTTCTTAGGGATTTTAACAATGTACGAGTATTATTATGTGAATGTAATGCCGACCCAGAATGTCCGTGGTTTGCCAAACCGCGCGGTAGAAAAGATCAAAGTTGTGGACAACACACGCCGAGGAGGACCAGAGGCGATGGGGGCAATTTAACAAACGTTATTTGTTCGTTGAATTTCCCCCATCGTCTCTGTTCCTCCCAATCGTGTGTGTGTCCGTAACTTTTATCTTTAAACCGCGCGTTTTGGCAAACCCCCAATATTCTTGGCCCGGCATAACGCTCTCCTCACACGGGGAGACTAAAATCTATACGAACCTAAGGCTAGGCGACTCGATTCGACAAAACCGCCGCTTAGCATTTGTCTCGCAGAGACATGTTAGTCTGCCCGTATGGGAGGTGCCTAAGGTCATTAAAAAAAAAAAAAAAAAACTGGTGCGACAGTCCAACATTAGACCAAGGCCGTAGCTGTGATAGTGCCATCCAATTTCTAAGATTTTAACTGTTTTCTTTTTTGTACAGGTGTTGAGTTCAACAGCACGCTCACCAGTTTTTTGTCCCCATAAACTCCTATAACATCTGAGTGAGATCATAATCCGTGACATGGGTCGTGAGTTCGAAAAACATAATAAACTGAATTCGCTTACGGTGAGCCTCGAACCCATGACTCTGTTCTCCTAAGGTGAGCGCACTAGCCACTACACCAACCAGACTAAGGTCACATTTTATCCAGATAAAATTGTTGTAATTGTGATTTGTGTAGATGTATTTATGGATTATCCTCCTTTTTCCTAATTTCTACAGGTGATATCTGCTACGATTTAATGGGAAGTAAACTAATAATATATCATCATCGGCTACGGGGTAGAGAAAATAATATCTAAAAAGGTAAGTATGAAAATTAGTCTAGTCAATTAATTGATAGTTCTGAGAGCGCAGGCATCTTATTAGTTTCAATACGAATTTTTTTTTTTAAATACCTAAATGTATGTTGCAATGTATAAGTATTCAGTCCGTCGTAAGTTTAGACAAAAACTAAATTTTTTGTATGTAATTTACCTGCATGGAACTTAATTCAGACTGCATGTTCTTAACTTGCTGCTCATACCGTAGTCGTGTCGATGCTACTTCCGATTTGGCTGAAAGTTCGGCACCTTCCAACCTTCAAAAATATTACAAAAATTTTAGTTAAATGGTCAAACTGCCCGAAAATTTTACCGGAATTTTTTTTTCTTCGCCATTAAGGTCGATCCACACTTTCTATTAACTGACAATCTGTTAACTTGCATGGAAAATGACTGTGACTGATAACTGAAAAGTGTGGATCGACTTTTATTAGAAAAATAATATACTGGGACAATAGAAATTATTTTTGGGGTCCTGTTGCATCCATGAATACCAATCCAGTAATATTACAACATACCTGGCTTGTAATTTCTTAATTTCCTTCTCCATTGAACTATTGTATTCATTCATCGATCTTTGTGCCTTGTTCACACGTTCGAAATCGTCAAACTTCCGTCGTAATTCCTCATTATCTTTTCGCAACTGACTAACAACATCTTCGTTCATTTCATTATGCTTTTTCAGTTTTTCGATTTCTTGCTCTTTCTCGGCAATCGTTGCTTTCAACATGTTCCGTTCATATTCCTTGGCCTTATTGTTAATACTTTTCGTTTCGAGATCGGCTATACGAGCCTGGGCGTCTTTCAATTTCTTCTCCAAGCTCGACTTCTCTTTTGTAATACTGTCGACTTCGGCCATTTTCTGTTTTGCCATACTCAAATCACTCTGCAGATTGTGCTTTTCGGTAGTGAGTTGAGCCTTGGAGAGGACATGCTCCTCCTGGAGTTTCTCGTAGCGAGCATTTAGTTCTGAGTATTTTTTCGATTCACGTGTCAGATCGCCTTGAACATCGTCGAGCTGTTTTCGAAGTTCCTGCAATTTTTTCGTACTGGTCGTATCAGTTTTGGAACTAGCTTTAGTTTTAAGATCTTGAATTTCTTTCTCAAAAGTGGCTTTAGCCTTATCGGAATTTTTTCGTAAAGCGGTTAGCTCGTCGTCCAGTTCGGCAACGCGAGCTTCCCATCGTGCTGTTTCTTTTTTCTCTTTTTCCATGGTTTTCTCTAGGGCTACGTATTTTTCTTTTTCCTTTTTGATTTGAGTGTCGAGAGAGCTCTTCACGGAATCGGCCTGTTTTAACTGAAAGAAAAAGAGGTTAACTGTAAAATGTTTTTTTTTTGGGGAAAAAATAAGCATTGACTTACTAGAGTATCTCGTGCCTTTATTTTTTCTTCGAGTTCTTTTATCTGCATAGATAGTTTGCCGTTTTCAACGTCTGATTTCTTGAATTTCAACTCCAATTCGGATAATTTCGCTGCTTGAGCACTTGCGCTATCTTTGCTTGATTTGAGTTTTTCTGCGAAATAGGACAACAAAATTATTCAAACGAAACTGATTACATTACCGCGGTGAAGAATTAAATGGGGACCTCGCATTTTTAATTGTTTTCTATGGAAAAAACTTGTACTGACTTATTTGCATAGTACGATGCCAAACTGCTCTGGCATCTAATCGGTAGCATGTGTAATGCAGCAAAATTTTATCAGAAGATAATTAATGCCTTACTCAGATTTTATCTACTGCAGAAAATTGTTCTCATGTCACAGTCTCTTTCTTCACCCAAAAGACGAAGCACGTAGAAACCATTATGACCAAGGTATTCGCTTAGCGACCGCCCAACTTACTTCAGTTTTTTTTTTTATTTACCGTTATGCTGTTGGCTTAGGCTAATTGGCTCTCAAGCCGATTTCCTGTTTTCCATTTAGCTTCTTCTGCTTGAAGGTGTTTGTGGATAGCTCAACAGTTCTCCCGATTCCATATTGGTGACTGCACCCTGCGCCAAATACGCAATTTGCATTTTCAACGACTCCCTTGTAGCTACGAGACTCTGGCGAGTCAAGTACTTTGAACAGGCGAAAGCGCAAGTATTTCCATGACTTGTTGTTAAGGTCTTCGTGTTTGCGATTAACCTATTTTGCATTGCAATATAAGGGATCATATAGTGGCTGGGGCTGCATTCAGCGACCAAAATTCACTGGAAAAAACACTGGAAATGCTACAAGGATTTCCCGCCACCGACTTCTACCGTCCTGTTTCTCCGCTGAAAATTTGCTTTCTCGCCATCTACTCCGATATATGGCTACTTCGTTGCGAAGCGTAGAAATTTAGCGCTAAGTAGAGGACGTTGCGCTACGTACCACAAACACTGAGTGCCTTCTGGTGGAAAGTAATGTAACCAGAATTCGCTCAATTTTTCTCGGCGAAATTAACTGAGCGTAGTGTTCGTGAATACACTCAGTGGCTCCATGTTTCCATTAGAGCTTAAACCCATCGCGGTTGCCACTATCTCATGCGCTCCTATCTTTGCAAGGTTTTCCGAGTTTTCAAATCCTCAGGTGTTTCGTTATCTCCTCAACCAGAATTTCTATTGGAATCATTGAAGCAAGGACGTAAGCAGACACGAGGTTGTTCGGTATGCAGAGTACTCTGTAAATACTGCTTGTTTATTGGCCCAGCTTTAACCGGCTGTATCTTTGAAACGGTGATAGCTAGGACCCTGGAAGTTTCAGCAAAATGTAGGTCTGGATGCCCTCTTCATCGACTTTTTCGACCCCCGGTTTCGAAAATTTTCATATGAAAACAGAAAATTGCCATTTTGAGGCCTTTCCGGGCGTTTTTCGAGGGGCAAACTGCTTGTTTATTGGCCCAGCTTTAACCGGCTGTATCTTTGAAACGGTGATAGCTAGGACCCTGGAAGTTTCAGCAAAATGTAGGTCTGGATGCCCTCTTCATCGACTTTTTCGACCCCCGGTTTCGAAAATTTTCATATGAAAACAGAAAATTGCCATTTTGTGGCCTTTCCGGGCGTTTTTCGAGGGGCGAACTGCTTGTTTATTGGTCCAGCTTTAACCGGCTGTATCTTTGAAACGGTGATCGCTAGGACCCTGGAAGTTTCAGCAAAATGTAGGTCTGGATGCCCTCTTCATCGACTTTTTCAACCCCCGGTTTCGAAAATTTTCATATGAAAACAGAAAATTGCCATTTTGAGGCCTTTCCGGGCGTTTTTCGAGGGGCAAACTGCTTGTTTATTGGCCCAGCTTTAACCGGCTGTATCTTTGAAACGGTGATAGCTAGGACCCTGTAAGTTTCAGCAAAATGTAGGTCTGGATGCCCTCTTCATCGACTTTTTCGACCCCCGGTTTCGAAAATTTTCATATGAAAACAGAAAATTGCCATTTTGAGGCCTTTCCGGGCGTTTTTCGAGGGGCAAACTGCTTGTTTATTGGCCCAGCTTTAACCGGCTGTATCTTTGAAACGGTGATAGCTAGGACCCTGGAAGTTTCAGCAAAATGTAGGTCTGGATGCCCTCTTCATCGACTTTTTCGACCCCCGGTTTCGAAAATTTTCATATGAAAACAGAAAATTGCCATTTTGAGGCCTTTTCGGGCGTTTTTCGAGGGGCAAACTGCTTGTTTATTGGCCCAGCTTTAACCGGCTGTATCTTTGAAACGGTGATAGCTAGGACCCTGGAAGTTTCAGCAAAATGTAGGTCTGGATGCCCTCTTCATCGACTTTTTCGACCCCCGGTTTCGAAAATTTTCATATGAAAACAGAAAATTGCCATTTTGAGGCCTTTCCGGGCGTTTTTCGAGGGGCAAACTGCTTGTTTATTGGCCCAGCTTTAACCGGCTGTATCTTTGAAACGGTGATAGCTAGGACCCTGGAAGTTTCAGCAAAATGTAGGTCTGGATGCCCTCTTCATCGACTTTTTCGACCCCCGGTTTCGAAAATTTTCATATGAAAACAGAAAATTGCCATTTTGAGGCCTTTCCGGGCGTTTTTCGAGGGGCAAACTGCTTGTTTATTGGCCCAGCTTTAACCGGCTGTATCTTTGAAACGGTGATAGCTAGGACCCTGGAAGTTTCAGCAAAATGTAGGTCTGGATGCCCTCTTCATCGACTTTTTCGACCCCCGGTTTCGAAAATTTTCATATGAAAACAGAAAATTGCCATTTTGAGGCCTTTCCGGGCGTTTTTCGAGGGGCAAACTGCTTGTTTATTGGCCCAGCTTTAACCGGCTGTATCTTTGAAACGGTGATAGCTAGGACCCTGGAAGTTTCAGCAAAATGTAGGTCTGGATGCCCTCTTCATCGACTTTTTCGACCCCCGGTTTCGAAAATTTTCATATGAAAACAGAAAATTGCCATTTTGAGGCCTTTCCGGGCGTTTTTCGAGGGGCAAACTGCTTGTTTATTGGCCCAGCTTTAACCGGCTGTATCTTTGAAACGGTGATAGCTAGGACCCTGGAAGTTTCAGCAAAATGTAGGTCTGGATGCCCTCTTCATCGACTTTTTCGACCCCCGGTTTCGAAAATTTTCATATGAAAACAGAAAATTGCCATTTTGAGGCCTTTCCGGGCGTTTTTCGAGGGGCAAACTGCTTGTTTATTGGCCCAGCTTTAACCGGCTGTATCTTTGAAACGGTGATAGCTAGGACCCTGGAAGTTTCAGCAAAATGTAGGTCTGGATGCCCTCTTCATCGACTTTTTCGACCCCCGGTTTCGAAAATTTTCATATGAAAACAGAAAATTGCCATTTTGAGGCCTTTCCGGGCGTTTTTCGAGGGGCAAACTGCTTGTTTATTGGCCCAGCTTTAACCGGCTGTATCTTTGAAACGGTGATAGCTAGGACCCTGGAAGTTTCAGCAAAATGTAGGTCTGGATGCCCTCTTCATCGACTTTTTCGACCCCTGGTTTCGAAAATTTTCATATGAAAACAGAAAATTGCCATTTTGAGGCCTTTCCGGGCGTTTTTCGAGGGGCAAACTGCTTGTTTATTGGCCCAGCTTTAACCGGCTGTATCTTTGAAACGGTGATAGCTAGGACCCTGGAAGTTTCAGCAAAATGTAGGTCTGGATGCCCTCTTCATCGACTTTTTCGACCCCCGGTTTCGAAAATTTTCATATGAAAACAGAAAATTGCCATTTTGAGGCCTTTCCGGGCGTTTTTCGAGGGGCAAACTGCTTGTTTATTGGCCCAGCTTTAACCGGCTGTATCTTTGAAACGGTGATAGCTAGGACCCTGGAAGTTTCAGCAAAATGTAGGTCTGGATGCCCTCTTCATCGACTTTTTCGACCCCCGGTTTCGAAAATTTTCATATGAAAACAGAAAATTGCCATTTTGAGGCCTTTCCGGGCGTTTTTCGAGGGGCAAACTGCTTGTTTATTGGCCCAGCTTTAACCGGCTGTATCTTTGAAACGGTGATAGCTAGGACCCTGGAAGTTTCAGCAAAATGTAGCTCTGGATGCCCTCTTCATCGACTTTTTCGACCCCCGGTTTCGAAAATTTTCATATGAAAACAGAAAATTGCCATTTTGAGGCCTTTCCGGGCGTTTTTCGAGGGGAAACTGCTTGTTTATTGGCCCAGCTTTAACCGGCTGTATCTTTGAAACGGTGATAGCTAGGACCCTGGAAGTTTCAGCAAAATGTAGGTCTGGATGCCCTCTTCATCGACTTTTTCGACCCCCGGTTTCGAAAATTTTCATATGAAAACAGAAAATTGCCATTTTGAGGCCTTTCCGGGCGTTTTTCGAGGGGCAAACTGCTTGTTTATTGGCCCAGCTTTAACCGGCTGTATCTTTGAAACGGTGATAGCTAGGACCCTGGAAGTTTCAGCAAAATGTAGGTCTGGATGCCCTCTTCATCGATTTTTTAACCCCCGGTTTCGAAAATTTTCATATGAAAACAGAAAATTGCCATTTTGAGGCCTTTCCGGGCGTTTTTCGAGGGGCAAACTGCTTGTTTATTGGCCCAGCTTTAACCGGCTGTATCTTTGAAACGGTGATAGCTAGGACCCTGGAAGTTTCAGCAAAATGTAGGTCTGGATGCCCTCTTCATCGACTTTTTCGACCCCCGGTTTCGAAAATTTTCATATGAAAACAGAAAATTGCCATTTTGAGGCCTTTCCGGGCGTTTTTCGAGGGGCAAACTGCTTGTTTATTGGCCCAGCTTTAACCGGCTGTATCTTTGAAACGGTGATAGCTCTGGAAGTTTCAGCAAAATGTAGGTCTGGATGCCCTCTTCATCGACTTTTTCAACCCCCGGTTTCGAAAATTTTCATATGAAAACAGAAAATTGCCATTTTGAGGCATTTCCAGGCGTTTTTCGAGGGGCAAACTGCTTGTTTATTGGCCCAGCTTTAACCGGCTGTATCTTTGAAACGGTGATAGCTAGGACCCTGGAAGTTTCAGCAAAATGTAGGTCTGGATGCCCTCTTCATCGACTTTTTCGACCCCCGGTTTCGAAAATTTTCATATGAAAACAGAAAATTGCCATTTTGAGGCCTTTATGGGCGTTTTTCGAGGGGCAAACTGCTTGTTTATTGGCCCAGCTTTAACCGGCTGTATCTTTGAAACGGTGATAGCTCTGGAAGTTTCAGCAAAATGTAGGTCTGGATGCCCTCTTCATCGACTTTTTCGACCCCCGGTTTCGAAAATTTTCATATGAAAACAGAAAATTGCCATTTTGAGGCCTTTATGGGCGTTTTTCGAGGGGCAAACTGCTTGTTTATTGGCCCAGCTTTAACCGGCTGTATCTTTGAAACGGTGATAGGTAGAACCCTGGAAGTTTCAGCAAAATGTAGGTCTGGATGCCCTCTTCATCGACTTTTTCAACCCCCGGTTTCGAAAATTTTCATATGAAAACAGAAAATTGCCATTTTGAGGCATTTCCAGGCGTTTTTCGAGGGGCAAACTGCTTGTTTATTGGCCCAGCTTTAACCGGCTGTATCTTTGAAACGGTGATAGCTAGGACCCTGGAAGTTTCAGCAAAATGTAGGTCTGGATGCCCTCTTCATCGACTTTTTCGACCCCCGGTTTGGAAAATTTTCATATGAAAACAGAAAATTGCCATTTTGTGGCCTTTCCGGGCGTTTTTCGAGGGGCAAACTGCTTGTTTATTGGCCCAGCTTTAACCGGCTATATCTTTGAAACGGTGATAGCTAGGACCCTGGAAGTTTCAGCAAAATGTAGGTCTGGATGCCCTCTTCATCGACTTTTTCGACCCCCGGTTTGGAAAATTTTCATATGAAAACAGAAAATTGCCATTTTGTGGCCTTTCCGCTCGTTTTTCGAGGGGCAAACTGCTTGTTTATTGGCCCAGCTTTAACCGGCTATATCTTTGAAACGGTGATAGCTAGGACCCTGGAAGTTTCAGCAAAATGTAGGTCTGGATGCCCTCTTCATCGACTTTTTCGACCCCCGGTTTCGAAAATTTTCATATGAAAACAGAAAATTGCCATTTTGAGGCCTTTATGGGCGTTTTTCGAGGGGCAAACTGCTTGGTTATTGGCCCAGCTTTAACCGGCTGTATCTTTGAAACGGTGATAGGTAGAACCCTGGAAGTTTCAGCAAAATGTAGGTCTGGATGCCCTCTTCATCGACTTTTTCAACCCCCGGTTTCGAAAATTTTCATATGAAAACAGAAAATTGCCATTTTGAGGCATTTCCAGGCGTTTTTCGAGGGGCAAACTGCTTGTTTATTGGCCCAGCTTTAACCGGCTGTATCTTTGAAACGGTGATAGCTCTGGAAGTTTCAGCAAAATGTAGGTCTGGATGCCCTCTTCATCGACTTTTTCGACCCCCGGTTTCGAAAATTTTCATATGAAAACAGAAAATTGCCATTTTGAGGCCTTTATGGGCGTTTTTCGAGGGGCAAACTGCTTGTTTATTGGCCCAGCTTTAACCGGCTGTATCTTTGAAACGGTGATAGGTAGAACCCTGGAAGTTTCAGCAAAATGTAGGTCTGGATGCCCTCTTCATCGACTTTTTCAACCCCCGGTTTCGAAAATTTTCATATGAAAACAGAAAATTGCCATTTTGAGGCATTTCCAGGCGTTTTTCGAGGGGCAAACTGCTTGTTTATTGGCCCAGCTTTAACCGGCTGTATCTTTGAAACGGTGATAGCTAGGACCCTGGAAGTTTCAGCAAAATGTAGGTCTGGATGCCCTCTTCATCGACTTTTTCGACCCCCGGTTTGGAAAATTTTCATATGAAAACAGAAAATTGCCATTTTGTGGCCTTTCCGGGCGTTTTTCGAGGGGCAAACTGCTTGTTTATTGGCCCAGCTTTAACCGGCTATATCTTTGAAACGGTGATAGCTCTGGAAGTTTCAGCAAAATGTAGGTCTGGATGCCCTCTTCATCGACTTTTTCGACTCCCGGTTTCGAAAATTTTCAAATTACCATTTTGAGGCCTTTCGGGACGTTTTTCGAGGGGCAAACTGCTTGTTTATTGGCCCAGCTTTAACCGGCTGTATCTTTGAAACGGCGATAGCTAGGACCCTGGAAGTTTCAGCAAAATGTAGGTCTGGATGCCCTCTTCATCGACTTTTTCGACCCCCGGTTTCGAAAATTTTCATATGGAAACAGAAAATTGCCATTTTGAGGCCTTTCCGTGCGTTTTTCGAGTGGCAAACTGCTTGTTTATTGGCCCAGCTTTAACCGGCTGTATCTTTGAAACGGTGATAGCTAGGACCCTGGAAGTTTCAGCAAAATGTAGGTCTGGATGCCCTCTTCATCGACTTTTTCGACCCCCGGTTTGGAAAATTTTCATATGAAAACAGAAAATTGCCATTTTGTGGCCTTTCCGGGCGTTTTTCGAGGGGCAAACTGCTTGTTTATTGGCCCAGCTTTAACCGGCTATATCTTTGAAACGGTGATAGCTAGGACCCTGGAAGTTTCAGCAAAATGTAGGTCTGGATGCCCTCTTCATCGACTTTTTCGACCCCCGGTTTGGAAAATTTTCATATGAAAACAGAAAATTGCCATTTTGTGGCCTTTCCGGGCGTTTTTCGAGGGGCAAACTGCTTGTTTATTGGCCCAGCTTTAACCGGCTATATCTTTGAAACGGTGATAGCTAGGACCCTGGAAGTTTCAGCAAAATGTAGGTCTGGATGCCCTCTTCATCGACTTTTTCGACCCCCGGTTTCGAAAATTTTCATATGGAAACAGAAAATTGCCATTTTGAGGCCTTTCCGTGCGTTTTTCGAGTGGCAAACTGCTTGTTTATTGGCCCAGCTTTAACCGGCTGTATCTTTGAAACGGTGATAGCTAGGACCCTGGAAGTTTCAGCAAAATGTAGGTCTGGATGCCCTCTTCATCGACTTTTTCGACCCCCGGTTTGGAAAATTTTCATATGAAAACAGAAAATTGCCATTTTGTGGCCTTTCCGGGCGTTTTTCGAGGGGCAAACTGCTTGTTTATTGGCCCAGCTTTAACCGGCTATATCTTTGAAACGGTGATAGCTAGGACCCTGGAAGTTTCAGCAAAATGTAGGTCTGAATGCCCTCTTCATCGACTTTTTCGACCCCCGGTTTGGAAAATTTTCATATGGAAACAGAAAATTGCCATTTTGAGGCCTTTCCGTGCGTTTTTCGAGTGGCAAACTGCTTGTTTATTGGCCCAGCTTTAACCGGCTGTATCTTTGAAACGGTGATAGCTAGGACCCTGGAAGTTTCAGCAAAATGTAGGTCTGGATGCCCTCTTCATCGACTTTTTCGACTCCCGGTTTCGAAAATTTTCATATGAAAACAGAAAATTGCCATTTTGAGGCCTTTATGGGCGTTTTTCGAGGGGCAAACTGCTTGTTTATTGGCCCAGCTTTAACCGGCTATATCTTTGAAACGGTGATAGCTAGGACCCTGGAAGTTTCAGCAAAATGTAGGTCTGGATGCCCTCTTCATCGACTTTTTCGACCCCCGGTTTCGAAAATTTTCATATGGAAACAGAAAATTGCCATTTTGAGGCCTTTCCGTGCGTTTTTCGAGTGGCAAACTGCTTGTTTATTGGCCCAGCTTTAACCGGCTGTATCTTTGAAACGGTGATATCTAGGACCCTGGAAGTTTCAGCAAAATGTAGGTCTGGATGCCCTCTTCATCGACTTTTTCGACCCCAGGTTTCGAAAATTTTCATATGAAAACAGAAAATTGCCATTTTGAGGCATTTCCAGGCGTTTTTCGAGGGGCAAACTGCTTGTTTATTGGCCCAGCTTTAACCGGCTGTATCTTTGAAACGGTGATAGCTCTGGAAGTTTCAGCAAAATGTAGGTCTGGATGCCCTCTTCATCGACTTTTTCGACCCCCGGTTTCGAAAATTTTCATATGAAAACAGAAAATTGCCATTTTGAGGCCTTTATGGGCGTTTTTCGAGGGGCAAACTGCTTGTTTATTGGCCCAGCTTTAACCGGCTGTATCTTTGAAACGGTGATAGGTAGAACCCTGGAAGTTTCAGCAAAATGTAGGTCTGGATGCCCTCTTCATCGACTTTTTCGACCCCCGGTTTCGAAAATTTTCATATGGAAACAGAAAATTGCCATTTTGAGGCCTTTCCGTGCGTTTTTCGAGTGGCAAACTGCTTGTTTATTGGCCCAGCTTTAACCGGCTGTATCTTTGAAACGGTGATAGCTAGGACCCTGGAAGTTTCAGCAAAATGTAGGTCTGGATGCCCTCTTCATCGACTTTTTCGACCCCCGGTTTCGAAAATTTTCATATGGAAACAGAAAATTGCCATTTTGAGGCCTTTCCGTGCGTTTTTCGAGTGGCAAACTGCTTGTTTATTGGCCCAGCTTTAACCGGCTGTATCTTTGAAACGGTGATAGCTAGGACCCTGGAAGTTTCAGCAAAATGTAGGTCTGGATGCCCTCTTCATCGACTTTTTCGACCCCCGGTTTCGAAAATTTTCATATGGAAACAGAAAATTGCCATTTTGTGGCCTTTCCGGGCGTTTTTCGAGGGGCAAACTGCTTGTTTATTGGCCCAGCTTTAACCGGCTATATCTTTGAAACGGTGATAGCTAGGACCCTGGAAGTTTCAGCAAAATGTAGGTCTGGATGCCCTCTTCATCGACTTTTTCGACCCCCGGTTTCGAAAATTTTCATATGGAAACAGAAAATTGCCATTTTGAGGCCTTTCCGTGCGTTTTTCGAGTGGCAAACTGCTTGTTTATTGGCCCAGCTTTAACCGGCTGTATCTTTGAAACGGTGATATCTAGGACCCTGGAAGTTTCAGCAAAATGTAGGTCTGGATGCCCTCTTCATCGACTTTTTCGACCCCAGGTTTCGAAAATTTTCATATGAAAACAGAAAATTGCCATTTTGAGGCATTTCCAGGCGTTTTTCGAGGGGCAAACTGCTTGTTTATTGGCCCAGCTTTAACCGGCTGTATCTTTGAAACGGTGATAGCTCTGGAAGTTTCAGCAAAATGTAGGTCTGGATGCCCTCTTCATCGACTTTTTCGACCCCCGGTTTCGAAAATTTTCATATGAAAACAGAAAATTGCCATTTTGAGGCCTTTATGGGCGTTTTTCGAGGGGCAAACTGCTTGTTTATTGGCCCAGCTTTAACCGGCTGTATCTTTGAAACGGTGATAGGTAGAACCCTGGAAGTTTCAGCAAAATGTAGGTCTGGATGCCCTCTTCATCGACTTTTTCAACCCCCGGTTTCGAAAATTTTCATATGAAAACAGAAAATTGCCATTTTGAGGTATTTCCAGGCGTTTTTCGAGGGGCAAACTGCTTGTTTATTGGCCCAGCTTTAACCGGCTGTATCTTTGAAACGGTGATAGCTAGGACCCTGGAAGTTTCAGCAAAATGTAGGCCTGGATGCCCTCTTCATCGACTTTTTCGACCCCCGGTTTGGAAAATTTTCATATGAAAACAGAAAATTGCCATTTTGTGGCCTTTCCGGGCGTTTTTCGAGGGGCAAACTGCTTGTTTATTGGCCCAGCTTTAACCGGCTATATCTTTGAAACGGTGATAGCTAGGACCCTGGAAGTTTCAGCAAAATGTAGGTCTGGATGCCCTCTTCATCGACTTTTTCGACCCCCGGTTTCGAAAATTTTCATATGAAAACAGAAAATTGCCATTTTGAGGCCTTTATGGGCGTTTTTCGAGGGGCAAACTGTTTGTTTATTGGCCCAGCTTTAACCGGCTGTATCTTTGAAACGGTGATAGCTAGGACCCTGGAAGTTTCAGCAAAATGTAGGTCTGGATGCCCTCTTCATCGACATTTTCGACTCCCGGTTTCGAAAATTTTCAAATTACCATTTTGAGGCCTTTCGGGACGTTTTTCGAGGGGCAAACTGCTTGTTTATTGGCCCAGCTTTAACCGGCTGTATCTTTGAAACGGTGATAGCTAGGACCCTGGAAGTTTCAGCAAAATGTAGGTCTGGATGCCCTCTTCATCGACATTTTCGACTCCCGGTTTCGAAAATTTTCAAATTACCATTTTGAGGCCTTTCGGGACGTTTTTCGAGGGGCAAACTGCTTGTTTATTGGCCCAGCTTTAACCGGCTGTATCTTTGAAACGGTGATAGCTAGGACCCTGGAAGTTTCAGCAAAATGTAGGTCTGGATGCCCTCTTCATCGACATTTTCGACTCCCGGTTTCGAAAATTTTCAAATTACCATTTTGAGGCCTTTCGGGACGTTTTTCGAGGGGCAAACTGCTTGTTTATTGGCCCAGCTTTAACCGGCTGTATCTTTGAAACGGTGATAGCTAGGACCCTGGAAGTTTCAGCAAAATGTAGGTCTGGATGCCCTCTTCATCGACTTTTTCGACCCCCGGTTTCGAAAATTTTCATATGAAAACAGAAAATTGCCATTTTGAGGCCTTTATGGGCGTTTTTCGAGGGGCAAACTGTTTGTTTATTGGCCCAGCTTTAACCGGCTGTATCTTTGAAACGGTGATAGCTAGGACCCTGGAAGTTTCAGCAAAATGTAGGTCTGGATGCCCTCTTCATCGACATTTTCGACTCCCGGTTTCGAAAATTTTCAAATTACCATTTTGAGGCCTTTCGGGACGTTTTTCGAGGGGCAAACTGCTTGTTTATTGGCCCAGCTTTAACCGGCTGTATCTTTGAAACGGTGATAGCTAGGACCCTGGAAGTTTCAGCAAAATGTAGGTCTGGATGCCCTCTTCATCGACATTTTCGACTCCCGGTTTCGAAAATTTTCAAATTACCATTTTGAGGCCTTTCGGGACGTTTTTCGAGGGGCAAACTGCTTGTTTATTGGCCCAGCTTTAACCGGCTGTATCTTTGAAACGGTGATAGCTAGGACCCTGGAAGTTTCAGCAAAATGTAGGTCTGGATGCCCTCTTCATCGACATTTTCGACTCCCGGTTTCGAAAATTTTCAAATTACCATTTTGAGGCCTTTCGGGACGTTTTTCGAGGGGCAAACTGCTTGTTTATTGGCCCAGCTTTAACCGGCTGTATCTTTGAAACGGTGATAGCTAGGACCCTGGAAGTTTCAGCAAAATGTAGGTCTGGATGCCCTCTTCATCGACTTTTTCGACCCCCGGTTTCGAAAATTTTCATATGGAAACAGAAAATTGCCATTTTGAGGCCTTTCCGTGCGTTTTTCGAGTGGCAAACTGCTTGTTTATTGGCCCAGCTTTAACCGGCTGTATCTTTGAAACGGTGATATCTAGGACCCTGGAAGTTTCAGCAAAATGTAGGTCTGGATGCCCTCTTCATCGACTTTTTCGACCCCAGGTTTCGAAAATTTTCATATGAAAACAGAAAATTGCCATTTTGAGGCCTTTCCTGGCGTTTTTCGAGGGGCAAACTGCTTGTTTATTGGCCCAGCTTTAACCGGCTGTATCTTTGAAACGGTGATAGCTAGGACCCTGGAAGTTTCAGCAAAATGTAGGTCTGGATGCCCTCTTCATCGACTTTTTCAACCCCCGGTTTCGAAAATGTTCATATGAAAACAGAAAATTGCCATTTTGAGGCCTTTCCGGGCGTTTTTCGAGGGGCAAACTGCTTGTTTATTGGCCCAGCTTTAACCGGCTGTATCTTTGAAACGGTGATAGCTAGGACCCTGGAAGTTTCAGCAAAATGTAGGTCTGGATGCCCTCTTCATCGACTTTTTTAACCCCCCGTTTCGAAAATTTTCATATGAAAACAGAAAATTGCCATTTTGAGGCCTTTATGGGCGTTTTTCGAGGGGCAAACTGCTTGTTTATTGGCCCAGCTTTAACCGGCTGTATCTTTGAAACGGTGATAGCGTTGGAAGTTTCAGCAAAATGTAGGTCTGGATGCCCTCTTCATCGACTTTTTCAACCCCCGGTTTCGAAAATTTTCATATGAAAACAGAAAATTGCCATTTTGAGGCCTTTCCGGGCGTTTTTCGAGGGGCAAACTGCTTGTTTATTGGCCCAGCTTTAACCGGCTGTATCTTTGAAACGGTGATAGGTAGAACCCTGGAAGTTTCAGCAAAATGTAGGTCTGGATGCCCTCTTCATCGACTTTTTCGACACCCGGTTTCGAAAATTTTCATATGAAAACAGAAAATTGCCATTTTGAGGCCTTTATGGGCGTTTTTCGAGGGGCAAACTGTTTGTTTATTGGCCCAGCTTTAACCGGCTGTATCTTTGAAACGGTGATAGCTAGGACCCTGGAAGTTTCAGCAAAATGTAGGTCTGGATGCCCTCTTCATCGACTTTTTCGACTCCCGGTTTCGAAAATTTTCAAATTACCATTTAGAGGCCTTTCGGGACGTTTTTCGAGGGGCAAACTGCTTGTTTATTGGCCCAGCTTTAACCGGCTGTATCTTTGAAACGGTGATATCTAGGACCCTGGAAGTTTCAGCAAAATGTAGGTCTGGATGCCCTCTTCATCGACTTTTTCGACTCCCGGTTTCGAAAATTTTCATATGAAAACAGAAAATTGCCATTTTGAGGCATTTCCAGGCGTTTTTCGAGGGGCAAACTGCTTGTTTATTGGCCCAGCTTTGACCGGCTGTATCTTTGAAACGGTGATAGCTAGGACCCTGGAAGTTTCAGCAAAATGTAGGTCTGGATGCCCTCTTCATCGACTTTTTCGACCCCAGGTTTCGAAAATTTTCATATGAAAACAGAAAATTGCCATTTTGAGGCCTTTCCGGGCGTTCTTCGAGGGGCAAACTGCTTGTTTATTGGCCCAGCTTTAACCGGCTGTATCTTTGAAACGGTGATAGCTAGGATCCTGGAAGTTTCAGCAAAATGTAGGTCTGGATGCCCTCTTCATCGACTTTTTTGACCCCCGGTTTCGAAAATGTTCATATGAAAACAGAAAATTGCCATTTTGTGGCCTTTCCGGGCGTTTTTCGAGGGGCAAACTGCTTGTTTATTGGCCCAGCTTTAACCGGCTGTATCTTTGAAACGGTGATAGCTAGGACCCTGGAAGTTTCAGCAAAATGTAGGTCTGGATGCCCTCTTCATCGACTTTTTTGACCCCCGGTTTCGAAAATTTTCATATGAAAACAGAAAATTGCCATTTTGTGGCCTTTCCGGGTGTTTTTCGAGGGGCAAACTGCTTGTTTATTGGCCCAGCTTTAACCGGCTGTATCTTTGAAACGGTGATAGCTAGGACCCTGGAAGTTTCAGCAAAATGTAGGTCTGGATGCCCTCTTCATCGACTTTTTCAACCCCCGGTTTCGAAAATTTTCATATGAAAACAGAAAATTGCCATTTTGAGGCCTTTCCGGGCGTTCTTCGAGGGGCAAACTGCTTGTTTATTGGCCCAGCTTTAACCGGCTGTATCTTTGAAACGGTGATAGCTAGGACCCTGGAAGTTTCAGCAAAATGTAGGTCTGGATGCCCTCTTCATCGACTTTTTCGACCCCAGGTTTCGAAAATTTTCATATGAAAACAGAAAATTGCCATTTTGAGGCCTTTCCGGGCGTTCTTCGAGGGGCAAACTGCTTGTTTATTGGCCCAGCTTTAACCGGCTGTATCTTTGAAACGGTGATAGCTAGGATCCTGGAAGTTTCAGCAAAATGTAGGTCTGGATGCCCTCTTCATCGACTTTTTCGACCCCCGGTTTCGAAAATTTTCATATGAAAACAGAAAATTGCCATTTTGAGGCCTTTATGGGCGTTTTTCGAGGGGCAAACTGCTTGTTTATTGGCCCAGCTTTAACCGGCTGTATCTTTGAAACGGTGATAGCTCTGGAAGTTTCAGCAAAATGTAGGTCTGGATGCCCTTTTCATCGACTTTTTCGACCCCCGGTTTCGAAAATTTTCATATGAAAACAGAAAATTGCCATTTTGAGGCCTTTCCGGGCGTTTTTCGAGGGGCAAACTGCTTGTTTATTGGCCCAGCTTTAACCGGATGTATCTTTGAAACGGTGATAGCTAGGACCCTGGAAGTTTCAGCAAAATGTAGGTCTGGATGCCCTCTTCATCGACTTTTTCAACCCCCGGTTTCGAAAATTTTCATATGAAAACAGAAAATTGCCATTTTGAGGCCTTTATGGGCGTTTTTCGAGGGGCAAACTGCTTGTTTATTGGCCCAGCTTTAACCGGCTGTATCTTTGAAACGGTGATAGCTAGGACCCTGGAAGTTTCAGCAAAATGTAGGTCTGGATGCCCTCTTCATCGACTTTTTCGACTCTCGGTTTCGAAAATTTTCATATGAAAACAAAAAATTGTCATTTTGAGGCCTTTCCGGGCGTTTTTCGAGGGGCAAACTGCTTGTTGATTGGCCCAGCTTTAACCGGCTGTATCTTTGAAACGGTGATAGCTAGGACCCTGGAAGTTTCAGCAAAATGTAGGTCTGGATGCCCTCTTCATCGACTTTTTCGACTCTCGGTTTCGAAAATTTTCATATGAAAACAGAAAATTGCCATTTTGAGGCCTTTCCGGGCGTTCTTCGAGGGGCAAACTGCTTGTTTATTGGCCCAGCTTTAACCGGCTGTATCTTTGAAACGGTGATAGCTAGGATCCTGGAAGTTTCAGCAAAATGTAGGTCTGGATGCCCTCTTCATCGACTTTTTCGACCCCCGGTTTCGAAAATTTTCATATGAAAACAGAAAATTGCCATTTTGAGGCCTTTATGGGCGTTTTTCGAGGGGCAAACTGCTTGTTTATTGGCCCAGCTTTAACCGGCTGTATCTTTGAAACGGTGATAGCTAGGACCCTGGAAGTTTCAGCAAAATGTAGGTCTGGATGCCCTCTTCATCGACTTTTTCGACTCCCGGTTTCGAAAATTTTCAAATTACCATTTTGAGGCCTTTCGGGACGTTTTTCGAGGGGCAAACTGCTTGTTTATTGGCCCAGCTTTAACCGGCTGTATCTTTGAAACGGTGATAGCTAGGACCCTGGAAGTTTCAGCAAAATGTAGGTCTGGATGCCCTCTTCATCGACTTTTTCGACTCCCGGTTTCGAAAATTTTCAAATTACCATTTTGAGGCCTTTCGGGACGTTTTTCGAGGGGCAAACTGCTTGTTTATTGGCCCAGCTTTAACCGGCTGTATCTTTGAAACGGTGATAGGTAGAACCCTGGAAGTTTCAGCAAAATGTAGGTCTGGATGCCCTCTTCATCGACTTTTTCGACTCCCGGTTTCGAAAATTTTCAAATTACCATTTTGAGGCCTTTCGGGACGTTTTTCGAGGGGCAAACTGCTTGTTTATTGGCCCAGCTTTAACCGGCTGTATCTTTGAAACGGTGATAGCTAGGACCCTGGAAGTTTCAGCAAAATGTAGGTCTGGATGCCCTCTTCATCGACTTTTTCGACCCCCGGTTTCGAAAATTTTCAAATTACCATTTTGAGGCCTTTCCGGGCGTTTTTCGAGGGGCAAACTGCTTGTTTATTGGGGCTGGGCTTTAACCGGCTGTATCTTTGAAACGGTGATAGCTAGGACCCTGGAAGTTTCAGCAAAATGTAGGTCTGAATGCCCTCTTCATCGCCTTTTTAACCCCCGGTTTCGAAAACTTTCATATGAAAACAGAAAATTGCCATTTTGAGGCCTTTCCGGGCGTTTTTCGAGGGGCAAACTGCTTGTTTATTGGCCCAGCTTTAACCGGCTGTATCTTTGAAACGGTGATAGGTAGAACCCTGGAAGTTTCAGCAAAATGTAGGTCTGGATGCCCTCTTCATCGACTTTTTCGACTCCCGGTTTCGAAAATTTTCAAATTACCATTTTGAGGCCTTTCGGGACGTTTTTCGAGGGGCAAACTGCTTGTTTATTGGCCCAGCTTTAACCGGCTGTATCTTTGAAACGGTGATAGCTAGGACCCTGGAAGTTTCAGCAAAATGTAGGTCTGGATGCCCTCTTCATCGACTTTTTCGACCCCCGGTTTCGAAAATTTTCAAATTACCATTTTGAGGCCTTTCCGGGCGTTTTTCGAGGGGCAAACTGCTTGTTTATTGGGGCTGGGCTTTAACCGGCTGTATCTTTGAAACGGTGATAGCTAGGACCCTGGAAGTTTCAGCAAAATGTAGGTCTGAATGCCCTCTTCATCGCCTTTTTAACCCCCGGTTTCGAAAACTTTCATATGAAAACAGAAAATTGCCATTTTGAGGCCTTTCCGGGCGTTTTTCGAGGGGCAAACTGCTTGTTTATTGGCCCAGCTTTAACCGGCTGTATCTTTGAAACGGTGATAGCTAGGACCCAGGAAGTTTCAGCAAAATGTAGGTCTGGATGCCCTCTTCATCGACTTTTTCAACCCCCGGTTTCGAAAATTTTCATATGAAAACAGAAAATTGCCATTTTGAGGCCTTTATGGGCGTTTTTCGAGGGGCAAACTGCTTGTTTATTGGCCCAGCTTTAACCGGCTGTATCTTTGAAACGGTGATAGGTAGAACCCTGGAAGTTTCAGCAAAATGTAGGTCTGGATGCCCTCTTCATCGACTTTTTCGACTCCCGGTTTCGAAAATTTTCAAATTACCATTTTGAGGCCTTTCCGGGCGTTTTTCGAGGGGCAAACTGCTTGTTTATTGGGGCTGGGCTTTAACCGGCTGTATCTTTGAAACGGTGATAGCTAGGACCCTGGAAGTTTCAGCAAAATGTAGGTCTGAATGCCCTCTTCATCGCCTTTTTAACCCCCGGTTTCGAAAACTTTCATATGAAAACAGAAAATTGCCATTTTGAGGCCTTTCCGGGCGTTTTTCGAGGGGCAAACTGCTTGTTTATTGGCCCAGCTTTAACCGGCTGTATCTTTGAAACGGTGATAGGTAGGACCCTGGAAGTTTCAGCAAAATGTAGGTCTGGGTGCCCTCTTCATCGACTTTTTCGACTCCCGGTTTCGAAAATTTTCAAATTACCATTTTGAGGCCTTTCGGGACGTTTTTCGAGGGGCAAACTGCTTGTTTATTGGCCCAGCTTTAACCGGCTGTATCTTTGAAACGGTGATAGCTAGGACCCTGGAAGTTTCAGCAAAATGTAGGTCTGGATGCCCTCTTCATCGACTTTTTCGACCCCAGGTTTCGAAAATGTTCATATGAAAACAGAAAATTGCCATTTTGTGGCCTTTCCGGGCGTTTTTCGAGGGGCAAACTGCTTGTTTATTGGCCCAGCTTTAACCGGCTGTATCTTTGAAACGGTGATAGCTAGGACCCTGGAAGTTTCAGCAAAATGTAGGTCTGGATGCCCTCTTCATCGACTTTTTTGACCCCCGGTTTCGAAAATTTTCATATGAAAACAGAAAATTGCCATTTTGTGGCCTTTCCGGGTGTTTTTCGAGGGGCAAACTGCTTGTTTATTGGCCCAGCTTTAACCGGCTGTATCTTTGAAACGGTGATAGCTAGGACCCTGGAAGTTTCAGCAAAATGTAGGTCTGCATGCCCTCTTCATCGACTTTTTCGACTCCCGGTTTCGAAAATTTTCATATGAAAACAGAAAATTGCCATTTTGAGGCATTTCCACGTATCTTTGAAACGGTGATAGCTAGGACCCTGGAAGTTTCAGCAAAATGTAGGTCTGGATGCCCTCTTCATCGACTTTTTCGACCCCAGGTTTCGAAAATTTTCATATGAAAACAGAAAATTGCCATTTTGAGGCCTTTCCGGGCGTTTTTCGAGGGGCAAACTGCTTGTTTATTGGCCCAGCTTTAACCGGATGTATCTTTGAAACGGTGATAGCTAGGACCCTGGAAGTTTCAGCAAAATGTAGGTCTGGATGCCCTCTTCATCGACTTTTTCGACCCCCGGTTTCGAAAATTTTCATATGAAAACAGAAAATTGCCATTTTGAGGCCTTTATGGGCGTTTTTCGAGGGGCAAACTGCTTGTTTATTGGCCCAGTTTTAACCGGCTGTATCTTTGAAACGGTGATAGCTAGGACCCTGGAAGTTTCAGCAAAATGTAGGTCTGGATGCCCTCTTCATCGACTTTTTCAACCCCCGGTTTCGAAAATTTTCATATGAAAACAGAAAATTGCCATTTTGAGGCCTTTATGGGCGTTTTTCGAGGGGCAAACTGCTTGTTTATTGGCCCAGCTTTAACCGGCTGTATCTTTGAAACGGTGATAGGTAGAACCCTGGAAGTTTCAGCAAAATGTAGGTCTGGATGCCCTCTTCATCGACTTTTTCGACTCCCGGTTTCGAAAATTTTCAAATTACCATTTTGAGGCCTTTCCGGGCGTTTTTCGAGGGGCAAACTGCTTGTTTATTGGGGCTGGGCATTAACCGGCTGTATCTTTGAAACGGTGATAGCTAGGACCCTGGAAGTTTCAGCAAAATGTAGGTCTGAATGCCCTCTTCATCGACTTTTTCGACCCCCGGTTTCGAAAATTTTCATATGAAAACAGAAAATTGCCATTTTGAGGCCTTTATGGGCGTTTTTCGAGGGGCAAACTGCTTGTTTATTGGCCCAGTTTTAACCGGCTGTATCTTTGAAACGGTGATAGCTAGGACCCTGGAAGTTTCAGCAAAATGTAGGTCTGGATGCCCTCTTCATCGACTTTTTCGACCCCCGGTTTCGAAAATTTTCATATGAAAACAGAAAATTGCCATTTTGAGGCCTTTATGGGCGTTTTTCGAGGGGCAAACTGCTTGTTTATTGGCCCAGCTTTAACGGGCTGTATCTTTGAAACGGTGATAGCTAGGACCCTGGAAGTTTCAGCAAAATGTAGGTCTGGATGCCCTCTTCATCGACTTTTTCAACCCCCGGTTTCGAAAATTTTCATATGAAAACAGAAAATTGCCATTTTGAGGCCTTTATGGGCGTTTTTCGAGGGGCAAACTGCTTGTTTATTGGCCCAGCTTTAACCGGCTGTATCTTTGAAACGGTGATAGGTAGAACCCTGGAAGTTTCAGCAAAATGTAGGTCTGGATGCCCTCTTCATCGACTTTTTCGACTCCCGGTTTCGAAAATTTTCAAATTACCATTTTGAGGCCTTTCCGGGCGTTTTTCGAGGGGCAAACTGCTTGTTTATTGGGGCTGGGCATTAACCGGCTGTATCTTTGAAACGGTGATAGCTAGGACCCTGGAAGTTTCAGCAAAATGTAGGTCTGAATGCCCTCTTCATCGACTTTTTCGACCCCCGGTTTCGAAAATTTTCATATGAAAACAGAAAATTGCCATTTTGAGGCCTTTATGGGCGTTTTTCGAGGGGCAAACTGCTTGTTTATTGGCCCAGTTTTAACCGGCTGTATCTTTGAAACGGTGATAGCTAGGACCCTGGAAGTTTCAGCAAAATGTAGGTCTGGGTGCCCTCTTCATCGACTTTTTCAACCCCCGGTTTCGAAAATTTTCATATGAAAACAGAAAATTGCCATTTTGTGGCCTTTCCGGGCGTTTTTCGAGGGGCAAACTGCTTGTTTATTGGCCCAGCTTTAACCGGCTGTATCTTTGAAACGGTGATAGCTAGGACCCTGGAAATTTCAGCAAAATGTAGGTCTGGATGCCCTCTTCATCGACTTTTTCAACCCCCGGTTTCGAAAATTTTCATATGAAAACAGAAAATTGCCATTTTGAGACCTTTCCGGGCGTTTTTCGAGGGGCAAACTGCTTGTTTAATGGCCCAGCTTTAACCGGCTGTATCTTTGAAACGGTGATAGCTAGGACCCTGGAAGTTTCAGCAAAATGTAGGTCTGGATGCCCTCTTCATCGACTTTTTCGACCCCCGGTTTCGAAAATTTTCATATGAAAACAGAAAATTGCCATTTTGAGGCCTTTATGGGCGTTTTTCGAGGGGCAAACTGCTTGTTTATTGGCCCAGCTTTAACCGGCTGTATCTTTGAAACGGTGATAGCTAGGACCCTGGAAGTTTCAGCAAAATGTAGGTCTGGATGCCCTCTTCATCGACTTTTTCGACCCCCGGTTTCGAAAATTTTCATATGAAAACAGAAAGAGAGAGCACCCTCAGTTATTTGCTCAGCAAGTTTAAGGTCAACCATTAATGGCTGCAGCCCTCCAAATTAGACATTTTCATAACTGCACGGGACCACCCTAAATTACAGTTTCCGTAACGCCTAGTGAAATTTGTGTATTTCGAAATCAAATCTCCATAGTAACTCAAGTTCTCCCGCTACAGCCCTTCTAATTAGTCCTTTTGAGTACTTGATGGGACTTGGCCGACACAGTTTGGGGTATGCTATGTCGGCAGAGATGAGTTCCTTTTTTCTAGGTTCTTCCCCGTTCTCCCTTGATACAGGCTCAGCCCCCGTAACCCCGGAAACTGCAATTTCGGTCTGGTCACATATAGTGTACCAAAACAGGTAACAGGAGCTGTAACGGTAGAACGGCGGTGAATACGGGGAAAGGAATTCAGATTCATTAATTTGGGGTATACTATTATATGGCTGAAAAAAGAAACATGTCTTTGTCACTACTTTAAGAGTACTACTACTCGTCAGTTCACGTAAAATCCATGCAAACACTGTCAAAATTTTAATGACCGTGAAATCGAATTCGCTTGGTGGTACTCACTTCACATGAAAGTCTCCACACCGGTTTTTGACATTTCGCCAGCGAAAATAATGCAGTTGCACTTTATTTCATAGTGAAAAGATGGCATCGACAATCAATCAGAACGTGAGTGAACAATTATCTTACATTGAGTGAATAAAAAGCAAGTCTCCACGGCACCGTTTTCACGGGAGACATATATGCAAGTTTTTCGCTCGGTGAACTCAGTACATACCTTAAAGGGAAGGGCCACCTAATTGCCTAATACGGGACGAAATTATACACTACGCAATTATTATTGCATTTACGCAAATTCCCCAAATATGAAGTTTAAAATTGGTGTTAAGTCTGTTGAATTACAAGATAGTATGTCCACTAAATAAATATTAAACTCCCGGACAAATTAATATGAAATTAGGAATAAGGAATTGCAGAATCTCTCCTATGAGAAATGTCATGCCACAAGCCAACATTTTCATCACATTTTTTTGGAGTCGTTTCAATAACTTCCATCTACAGCAATTCAACCTCAATTCGCCCAATATCTTTGCGAATGGATTCCTTCCAATTGCTTTGATTCATCTAGCATTCAGAGGACAAAATTCCAACAATGTTCGGCTACATTACGTACACTCCCAGAGCCACTGTAACTGTTTTAACTAATTTATTTTAATAAAGAATTTAAAAACAAGTAATAATATAAGTATTCGGCTTGATTCCACGATTTGGCTAGCTATGACCTTACTCTCTTAAGGTCGCCATAGAGTCGGCATACATTATCCAATCGATTGAACAATCAAAGCTCATTTCTGTGGAGAAAGCTCATTTTTTAGGTTCAACTACAGAATTCGCTAGAGAAAATAAGCTTTCTCTACAGAAAATGAGCTTACTCCACAGAAATGAGCTTTGATTGTACAATTAATTTGAGAGTCTGTAGGTCGCCATAGACAGTGCGATTAATTAAACAATCGAAACTCATTTCTGTGGAGAAAGCTCAGTTTTTAGGTTCCACTACCGAATTTGCTAGAGAAAATTAGCTTTCTTCAAATAAAGTGTACTTTCTCCACAGAAATGAGTTTTGATTGTTCAGTTAATCGCACTGCCTAAAATTCGCCATAGACAGTGCGATCAATTGAACAATCAAAACTTACACAAATGTACACTCCCAATCAATAGGATAGTTCCACTTGAAAAATGACTGTATGTCGGAAAGTGATAACGGTATTTTCTTCAAACTTGGTGACAATGTTTACAGAAGCCTACTTAATCTTTTAATAACAGACGGTTTTATTACGAGAATTCTTAAAAACAGCACAAAAGTGAAAGTCATTAGGATAGTTCCACAGGAAACAAAACACAAAATAACGGTAAAAAAAAGATAATTTTACTTTGAAAAATGTTGCTAATAGTTAGTTGAACTTCCGTTAAGTGCTATTAGCTAAACAATTTTATCCGGGATAAAATTGTGTAGGGTTTAAAGGTAATTTAAATTAATTTCTTCTCAAGTTCCCCTAATCGCTCACAGAAGCTCATCAGTGTTGTTAAATTGTCGTGTACCGGTACAGATCTTCCTTGTCAGGTATTCTCAAACCTTTTTGATGATATTTAGATCTAGTGAGAATAGTGGTTATTCCGTAATGTTGATGAATTGGACTTGAAACCAATCTTTTTTCACCCTTGCTTCTTGAATGGGGCTATTATCTTGCTAAAATCTTAAAGGAGTTGCATGGAAAATGTCGGTAATCTTAGGCATTACATTAGTTAGAATATTTGTGTAAGTCTGGGTGCTTAGTAAATGCCCCTGATTTCCATAAGCTCAATAGTTCCATGCCAAAATATTCAACCCCAGTGTAGAAATTGTCTGGATTGGACAAATGAGTGGCAACGCGTTAATTTCCCTAAGGAAAAAAATCAATCTCGTCGATTCAGATGGATTTAGCTATTATTTTCACGATTTGAGCAAGAAGGAATTAATTTTGTAGACACATCATTCACTAGTAAGACGTGTCGAGGTATGGGGTTGACTATCTCGGCGTGAAACTCTTAAGCTGTGGAAATTATGGGTATTCCGAATGTCCAGGCTTACAAAAATATTCTTACTAATGTAATGCCTAAAATTAATGAAATTTTACATGCACCCCCTTTTAAATTTTAAGAAGATAATGCCCTTATTCGTATAAGAAGGTTGATTAAAGATTGGTTTCGAGACCAGTCCATCAAGGTTATGGAAAGACCGCCATACTTTCTAGATCTAAATATCATCAAAAATCTTTGGGGATGGATGACAAGGAAGATCTATACTAGTAGACGACAGTTTAACAACACCGAAGAGCTTCTGTAAGCCATTAGGGGAACTTAGGGGCGAAATCAACTTAAATTACCTTTAAAACCAATTCAACTCCCATCCTGGATAAATATTTTTAGCTAATATCACTTAACTGAAGTTCAACTTAATATTAGAAACATTTTTCAAAGTAAAATTATCTTTTTTTACCGTTATTTTGTGTATTATTTCCTGTGGAACTATCCTAATGACTTTCACTTTTGTGCTGTTTTTAAGAATTCTCGTAATAAAATCCTAACGGGACTCTGGATCTGAGCCGCGTGTTATCCAAAGAACAAGTAGGCTACTGAAAACATTGTCACCAAGTTTGAAGAAAATACCGTTATCACTTTCCGAAATACAACCATTTTTCAAGTGGAACTAACCTATTGATTGGGAGTGTATGTGTATACAGAGTAATGCGAAAATGGTTCAAACGGTTTCGATACCCTCCTTGGGTAACTGCCTACTGATTGTCAATGCAAAAAAAAGTTCCCATAAATCGCCTCAATTGTCTAATCCGAGTCACTAAATAGGAATAAACCGATTTTTTTCCACAAAACAAGGCTTGATTTTTATGGAGAAAGCAAACGTCTGTCTGATGGAATTCAAGAGGTAGTTGAGGCTATACCCGAGAGGTTTATATAAATGTTTGCTTTGTGAATTAGGTTTTTTCCTAACACCTGGAATAGGCAACATTTTATGGAACATAACTAAAAAATTCGGACAAACTGCTGAAGCATTCAATCTACGACAGACTTCTGGCTTTCGTTGAAGAAAAAGGAGGACTTTCACGCATGGACAGTTCGGCTTCTACATTAACCCAAAGTGAGTGCTGTGCGGTGGTGACGTTTGACACGATAAACTTCCCCACTTCAACAAATTGGCAGTAAATGTACTTTTCGCTGGGGAACCTAAGTGAAGGAGGGATTAATCTAGCATCGTTCTAGTAGTAACTACATATTATTGTTTTTGTTACGCCGATATTATGTAACACCTCAAAGGAGGTATGGCAAAGCATATACAGTAAACCCCCGTTATTCGCGGTCCCAACATTCGCGAACTCGCTTATTCGCGATTCATATTTTGCGACACTTCTTCAACATTCACTATGCTTATCCGCGATTTCGTTCTAGTTCGCATGCGAACATTTGAAAAAATAAATTTTCGTGTTTGTTTTAACCATTGTGATTTCTTTCAACTCAATAAAATTAATTTACCGCTACACCGCACATATTTTTCTATCCTAATCAATTTAGATTGGATTAACCTTAAAACCATCAGAATATATTTAATTTTTCGGGGAGTAGCAAGCGTGGATTTTTCAACAATATTTTAAGAAATGATTGAAAATGCCCTTTACCGGAACAAAAAACTGCACTGGGGCTCAATGCCGCAAAAGGTCAATTGACATTATTGCTTCGCGCGTATGCAAAGGAAGACTTTTTATAGAATTTTCTCATTTATCAGTGGTCAGACTGGTCGTCCGAAAATTAAAATTATAGGATCTCAAAATCACTGCAAAACATGCGTTGCCGTTATGGCAGTTTTTTCGCTCTAAACGAGACGCGTCTCCTTGTGTGAACGGAATCAAAAACCACTCAAAAAGTTAAGTGATAGAAACGAGCACCACTTGTTCACGAGCAGTTTTTTACAGGAGAGTTTTTCTTAATCCTCAATTTCTTTCAGTGTTTGAGTGGCAATAATTTTCCACAAAAACTCTGATGTTCCCACCAACTTGTCACATTTTTCATATTTTATGAATATTTGGAACATATTTCCCACTATCCAAGGACATTGAACCCCGACATTCGCAAATTCAACATTCGCGACGATTTCGTGGAACGCATCCCCCGCGAATGTCGATGGTTCACTGTATATAAATGATCAGGATCGGTCCCTGAATCGAATAAGCCATGTCTGTCTGTCTGTCCGTGTGTCTGTCTGTTAGCACGATAACTCCCGAATTAATGAAGCTAGC
Organism: Microchrysa polita; assembly: GCA_949715475.1. Classification (NCBI taxonomy): domain Eukaryota; kingdom Metazoa; phylum Arthropoda; class Insecta; order Diptera; family Stratiomyidae; genus Microchrysa; species Microchrysa polita. The sequence goes on along the minus strand of OX454418.1, from coordinate 82,817,339 downwards.
GGTTTGAAATTTTGGTCAAATGTTTGTTCTGCTAAAATCTTGGATGGTATTAAAAATGGGCCAAATCGGACCACGGGTTCCCCTACCTCCCATACAAACTACCCCTCCTTGATATTTTAATTCGGCCATAACTTTCGGTAGAATATCGCTATCGGCTTGAAACTTTTATTAATGTATCATTCTCACATATACTTTGAGTTGATCGAAAGTGGAGTAGGTCCGACTACCCCTACCTCTACTTCCCCTACAAAGTTATGTTCAGCCATATCTTTTGATAGAATGTCACGAAAAACTTCAAATTAGTATTAAATGGTAGCCGTTGGATGCCTTGATAAGGTAATAAAGATGTGTCAGGTCCGACCCATCTAGCCCTCCCTTCCCCACAAAAAATATGAAATTGAATATTTTGGGTTTTGCGTGCCTTCTAGGTCTGTACATGGGTATAGGGTAGGTTAGGTTAGGTACAGGGGCCGCCAGATTTGCACCCAGCGCACTTAGACCAGATTTGGTCCATTGTGATACCACCGAGAGAATCATGTCTCTACTAACTGCCTAAAAACCAACCCGTGCTTACAATAAATTTATTGAGCAGTATTGGGCTCACATCCCGAAGATCATCGGTATCGTAGAAATACCTTGAGCCCAGAAAACGCATTCGTTTCTCAGCCAGGGCGAGACAGTGGCAGAGTAAGTGATGCACACTTTCTTCCTCTTCTTCATCGTCACAACTTCTACAGAAGTCGTTGTGAGGAATTCGGAGTCTTCTCGCGTGCTCTCCAATAGGACAGTGCCCTGTTATTACTCCCACCACATTTCGAATATGCTTTCTGTCTAAGGAAAGTAGCATCTTAGAACGGACATTGTCTAGCTTTGTCCAGATCATTCTCGTCGTTGCGCATGTCAAGCCATGAATCCATCTTGCATTGGTTCTGCATATTGTAGCGGTCTCTATTAACAATGCACAAGCCGCAGTAGGTGTTTTCAAGAAGGAATTACCGTCTTCAACGCTACCTGCTGACGCATGCCGGGCCAAATCATCTGCATTGCGATTACCTGCAAAGCCACTATGGCCCGGTATTCAGCATAGCGTAATGTTGAAGAAGCGACCCATCTCTCTAAGTACTGAACGACATTTCTCAGTAGTTCTTGAAGTGGTCAGCACTGAATCAATTGATCGAATTGCAGCCTGACTATCTGTGAATATAAAGACGTCCCTACCAGTGATGACGTGACAGCCCAACCAAGTTAAGGCTTCTAAAATCGCGGAGATCTCCGCTTGGAGGACACTAAAAAAATTAGGCAGGCGGAAAGACAAATGAATATTCAACTCATCCGAGTGGATTCCTATACCAACTCCTGCATCTGTCTTGGAACCATCAGTATAAATGGAAATGGATCCACTGACCAAGAAGCTGTTACTATCCCAAGATTCCCTTGAGGGGATCAAACTACAATGGTTCCTACCAAAGAAGTGATTGGGAACAGTGTAGTCAGTCGCTAGGGGCAGGTTAAAATTACGCAGTATCGCTGAATGCCCATAGTCCAGCGCTCGCCAGAGACCAGTTTCACGTAGGCGCAAGGCCACTTTTGCGGCCATTCTTTGGCCGAAAATGTCCAATGGGAACAGTCCCAGGACCATATCTAATCCGAATGTAGGAGTAGTTCCAAAAGCTCCTGTTATAAGAAGAGAAGCCAGCCTTTGAACTTTGACCAGCAAATTATAATAGGTAGCGGTGCTCAGTGCCATCCACCACACACTAACTCCGTAAAGCAAGACTGGCCGCACAATAGCGGTATACATCCAATGCACAACTTTTGGCTGCAAACCCCAGGTTTTCCCGATGGCTTTCCTACACGAATACAGTGTTACTGTAGCTTTATTCACCCTTTCTTCGATGTTGGGCTTCCATTTTAGTTTCTTATCAAGGATAAGTCCAAGAAATTTCGCGGTTTCAGCAAGCTCAAGTTGAAAGCCTCCTAGTCTGGGAAGCCTAATATTAGGAATTGTGCGCTTTCTTGTAAAGAGGACCAATTCCGTTTTGGATGGATTAATTCCGACTCCACTGAGATTTGCCCAAACCGTTAGGATAGCTAGGGCGTTTTCTAATAGCCCGCTAAGAGTATCAGGAAACTTGCCTCTAACGGCAATAGCAACGTCATCGGCGGAAGCGGTGACTTTGCAACCTATTCTTTCTAAGTTCAAAAGTAATTTATTTATCGCTAAATTCCAAAGTAGAGGGGATAAGACCCCTCCTTGCGGGGTACACATTATCTTCTCACGGTTAAGAATAGATGCAGTATCGCACGACTGTATGCGACTTATGGGGAGTTCAGGTGGAGCGGCGGCTGCGCTTCCAGGAAAGGAGTATCAAGCAGACACCCGATAGTCTCGTTACATGAAGACGTCCACGATCCGTCCTCTTTTAAAAGAAAGCTAGGCATAGATGGGTTAGACACCAAAACTTTCCTGAATCTAGATGTCTCAGAAGACCCCTCTATTTTCTCACAGAAACTTCTCCAAGCACTACGCTTGGCTCCTCTTAATTCTTTTTTAAAAGAACTGAGATGTATCTTATAGGATTGCCAATCTGACTCGAGCCTTGAGGCCTTAGCTTTATTAAAGCTCCTCCTACACATGACCCTTAGTTCGGAAATCTTAGAATTCCACCACGTTGGTTTTTTCTTACCTGAATATGATATACCAGGACATGATACAGTAGTCGCAGCCCTCATAGCATCAGTGAAGCGTTTCACCATATCGTCCAATTGTTGTCCATTGCATGGAGTATTTGGAAGCGAAGCCAGTTCCACGAGAAGACTGTCCCGGAACCTAGGCCAGTTCGTCTTTCTGCGGTTTAGAGTGAACGATGCCACATCTGAGCGCGCAGCAAGACTGAATTGCAAATACCGGTGATCAGAGAAGGAGTGCTCCGCCGATACTCTCCAGTCGTTGATTAAATGTAAAACATCCTCCGATGCCAGAGTAATGTCCAGCACCTCTTGTCTGTTTTTTGTGACAAAAGTAGGCTCACGACCCACATTGCAGATAAGAAGATTAGTTCCCAAAAAATATTCGAGAAGTAATTCTCCTCGGTCGTTTGTGTCTGAGCTGCCCCAGACAATATGATGCGCGTTAGAGTCGCATCCGAGAATTACACTAGTGGCTGAAGACGCTGCTGCCGCAACGGCTTCCTTTAGATTCGGAGAAGGTAGAGTGCCGTCATGGGGCATCAAATAAAAGCATTGAAAACCTAAACAGACAACCGTCAAAACAAACTCTGGGTATAGGGTATACACTCATCGTGCTTTTCGCACGATTAGATCTCGGTCTCGTTTTCTTTATATGCACTTACATACTATCAAGAGAAATACTCACTCAATTCTGCTGTCGCCGTACCCAGTTGATCTTTCACCTCTTTCAATTCCTTTTGCATAACACCCTTTTCCGCTTCCAGTTTCTTCAAATTATCTCCACTCGATTTAGCCAAATTGATTCTTAATCCTTTCACTTCTTCCTCGAGTTCTTCAACAAATTTCTTCATTGTCGCTTTCGGTGTCAAATCGGTAACCCTTTTCGGTGACCGTGGTGGCAATTTTTCCAGTGCATCTTTCGTCATCTCTTCCAGTTTAGTATTGAGTTTATCTCGTTCTTTTTCAGTCTTACTTAACAGCTCCTTGATTTGTATCAGCTCGGCATTATTAGAACCATTTTGTCCCACCGAATTCTTTCGTAGTGATTGCATTTGTAGTTTCTTATTCTCCAGAGTCAATTTCTCGTTTTCCTGTTCCAAACTTGATATTTTGCCGCGTAGAACCGAGGCTTCCTGTTCGATCATTTCAATTTGTCGCTTCAAATCGGTGGCACCGTCAAAGGAGTTGGTTTTTGTTAGAGTTTTACCGTTCGTTTTGGAAGTTTTGAGGGCATTAATTTCGGCCGTCAGCTTTTCAATGTTACGTTCTTTTTCTGCTATGGTTTTACACAGTTGACTCATTTCATCTTCGAGCGTTTTCAACCGGAGATCACTCGATGATGATGCTTTTGATAGTAGTAAGGAACCTCGTTTTGGCGCGGTATCGGTTTTGGAATTGCTCTTGAGTTTGTCTTGAAGTTCACGAATTTGTCGTTTGTTTTCGTTATTTTCGGATTCAAGATCCTCGACTTTTTGACGTAGGACGGTGGCTTCCTGGAAAATGCGATAGCGGGGATTTAGTATGCATATTTCATGGTGGAGGACATTAGCTCTAGAACTGGACAGTACAACATTCCACACAAATTTAACAAGAGTTTTTCTATATATTACAAGATTTGTATGGAAAGTTGGGTCCAGTTCTAAGGTCAAAGATACAAATTTTAAATTTTCTTACTTGCTCATTCAACTCCAACAGTACTCTTAATTCTGCAGGATCATCTTCGTCTGAAATACCTTCATCGTGCTCCACAGTCGGTTCTATTAAGTGCATAGAATGTGTTACTCATACTTTTAGATAAAGACATATTTAATTAACATGCAAGAGACTAAAGGTTTATGTTCGTAGAGACGACTCATGGGATGATCGCGCAGCGATTGCAGTTGTACCGTCGGTTCTGATCACTATATGCGGATGTTTTCTATGCAGATATGTTCCTCTAGGTCATAGTCGACACAAGGAAAGTACTCGTAGCACCATTCAAAAAATATGCAAATACGACTCCGAATAGGATGTAAAACTACGATCGCTGAGCGATCATCTCATGAGTCGTCTCTACGAACACGTACCTTCAAAATCAACATTAGTTGTTAGTAAGCAACCATAGTATTATGAAAAGCGTTAACATGAAATTGGTTAAACTATGAGCAGCTGTAAAAAATGGCAAATAACGTATGTGAACAATGGCCGTTTGTCGAAATTCAGATTTATGTCATTGTAGAGAAATTGTTAGAACTAGGATGCAGAAATAGCCAACAATAAATGAAATGAAAATAAATTATAAATTTAAAAAAAAAGAAACGAATTTTGATCATGATGCGCTTAAAATAAACCATAGTAGAGCACGAATGAACATTATTAGAATTGCGTAGAGACATGCAATTTTTTTGCCTACTTCTTGCTCGTGTTGCCATTTTTTTCAACTGCATCATCAATGATTCGTTTTCATCTTCAATCCGTGACGCTTTCTTCCGTAATGATTCAGCCTGAAAATTAATTGTTTTTATATTTTATTAATTGAAGTTAGATTATTACATGTAAGCAATGAAAAACCAACTGTTATCAAAAAGTGTAGGATCCATTTATGACTAAAACCTAAGGTTCCATTGTCGACAATTTATTGAAAATAATAAAATTGGACGAGTGTAAACCTTTTATTTTCTCTCTTCTTTCTTTTTAGAGGTGTAAAAAGTCGTTAAACCGATGTATGGATTCCATACCTAGGGTTCAGCCTTCAATTATTGTACCGAGGGTTAGGAAGCTGTGGTCATCGGGTTACCCGGAGGTTACCCAACAACTGGATGAAAGTCAGTGATGTTAGTGGAGAGTCAAAACAAATGGCCCACATCATGAAGCGTATCATTACAGCTGGGGCAGATGTTTGAAATGGAAGGTAAGAATTTCAGCGTGAACAAAAGTCTCACCAAAGTTGGGCTAGTATCGTTCTGCTGACCTTCAAGCACTGATCTCGTCAGGCTTAAAGCGCTTAGAGGTTTCTATTTGTACCCACACTCACAGTTGACTGACTCACTTTTACGGTAGCCACCGATCAGATACTGTTTGGATAGTAGACACATTAGTTGGCTTGGTTCCTGATTTACACTACACTACACAATCTTGGATTTCTCTCCAATTAGTATTACACAAAAAATGCAACCAGGGGTTGTATAATCAGCTGCTGTTCAAACCCCCTCTCTGTATTAGGTGTCCGAATATTTCCGGGCTCGGAAAAGTGGGAACAGTACAAGAACAGTAGGAATAGAGTTAGCTAGAGTGAGTGACTAGGATGTACATTTTATCCTAATCAGTGGCGAGCAATAGATGATTTCTATATCTTCCAATATAGGTATACAAAGTAGTAAGTCCGCACACATATAAATTCAATTCAATTTGATTTTCCTAAGCTTGTAGTGTTTGCCCCGAAACTCAGTGAACTATTGCCTAACTTGCCTTAGCCTTTTGTGGGACATAGCGCGTCTACCACGCCTACTCGCCATCGCGTACGTATCTGATCCTAGATCCATGAAGCGCCACGCGATTTTAGAGCAACCGCTTTGTTGGCCTCTTTGAAAGTAGGGGTTCTATCACGCAGTTATCACCATTTTGCACACTTTGATCAATCAATTGCCAGTCTCGTCTGCGAGTCAATTCGTCTATACAGGGTGTCCCGCATTGGGTGGTCAATACTGTAAGGGTTGATAGCGCAACTTGTTTCAGCAAGAAAATTACCAATACACTCGGAATTTTTTTTATCGTTACTTTGTTATCGCTCTTTTTGTGAAAGTCATCAAAAATCGTGACTTGTCACGCAAAATCGTAATTTGCAGCACTCCTGATGGCTTAATCCAAGATTTGATTTCAGTTTCAGAAACTACATAGAATTTCACAAAAACTGAAGTTTCTCCTGTTGCCAACATTATCGGCACTTTCAAGATACAGTTACTCAAACTTAAAAGAAATTTGAAAATAGATTTTTCATCGAAAATTCAAACAGTAATTTCATAACGGTGCTTTATACGTACAACTCTGCAAAGTTGACAAAAGCTGCTTCAACATGTTGGCTTTTCAACGGTATATCACTTCTCATATTTACATTGCAGAATTTTATAGAAACACGCATTGAATGGTAAAAATCAAGGTAATTATTTTCTTATCGGATTATTGAAACTGAAATTTTATTCATTTTTTTTTAATATTTTAGTATTGCAATTTTGAAAATTTGTTAAATTAAAAATGGAAATAAAGTTTTAAAAATGAGAAAGAACCAATAAACTAAAAATATTAACTTATGATTAAATGGGTATGTTTGATGAATTGGAATAATGCTGCTGGAATTGGCCTCCTCCATTTTGTATGCAGACTCGACACCTTCGGCCCATGGAAGAAACGTCCCGAAGGATTTCAGGAGGGGTTTCCTTAATGTTGTCACAAGCATCATTAATTTGCTGCAGCAGCTGTTCCCGGGAGGTAATCGGCTCGGAATAGACATTGCTTTTTAAGTTACCCCATAAATACAAATCTGGGGGAGTAAGGTCGGGACTTCTCGCAGGCCACGCAACTGTCCCAAAACTGCCAATCCACTTTCCGGGAAATTCGTTTTCAAAATATTCTTTTATAGGTCTCGCATTATGAGCGGGCAACCGTCTATCTGCCATAAATAGGAAATATTAAATTTTAACCGTTATAAGTACCGTTGCATTTGCCAAACAATGTAGCAAATTCCAAATATCTTACAGTTCTGGTTAAAATAATGTAGCGAGATTCTATCCCGAATTATAATTGCCTTTGTATGTCTTTTTTCGAGTCAAGGGAAATTTGTTAACGATTCCACTGAAGCCATGATTTTTACCATTCAATGCGTGTTTACCTAAAATTCTGCAATGTAAATAAGAAAAGTGATATACCGTTGGAAAGCCAACATGTTGAAGCAACTTTTATCAACTTTGCAGAATTGTACGTATAAAGCACCGTTATGCAATTACTGATGGAATTTTCGCTGAAAAATCGATTTTAAAATTTCTGTTCAGTTTGAGTAACTGTATCTTGAAAGTGCCGATAATGTTGGCAACAGGAAAAACTTCAGTTTTTGTGAAATTTTATGTAGTTTCTGAAACTGAAATCAAATCCTAGATTAAGTCATCCGGAGGGCTGCAAATTATGATTTTGCATGACAAGTCACGATTTTCGATGACTTTCACAAAAAGAGCGATAACAAGGTAACGGTAAAAAAAATTCCGATTGTATTGGTAATTTTCTTGCTGAAACAAGTTGCGCTATCAACCCTTACAGTATTGACCACCCAATGCGGGACACCCTGTATACATATGTATTTGACCCGTGCGAGCGCATCGGCGGAGATCTTCATTCAAAATTCTTAAGATTCGACGAAGATAAGTATTGGCGAAAGTTTGCAGCTTGTTGATTACTGCAGCGGTAACTTTCCAAGTGCTACTCCCATATAACAGCCCTGACAAAATTAGAGACCGGAGCAGCCCCAGCTGGTTGCACTGAGATAACTACATTACCAGAGCTTAGACAACATGCCGAAAACACATTTTTTTGTTAACCCCACGAGCGAAGTCCTGCCCGGTGCAGCCATCAACAGCAACAATGCTGCCTAAGTAGAAAAAGTCGTCTATCTGTTCTGCGGGTTGTCCATTGATGTGTATGGGGAGAGTGGTATTTCGAAGCAAGCTAAAGGATTTTGGTCTGGCTTGTATTGATCTTTAGCCCGACAACCTTCGCCTTTCTCTCGAGATCCAGAGCCATTCCGCTCAGATCCATGATCTTATGCGAGACTAGACAAATGTCTTCAGCATAGTCCAAATATTGAAGGTTAGACTTCAGAATCCATTGAATGCCACATGACGCACATCACCAATCACTAAAACATCGGTGAGAGGATGCATGCCCTGCTTTCAACATCAAAGCCCTCCGACACCATACCTTTATGGAGTACGCGTCACTTTCGTAATAAAATACACTATTTTCTCTGAGAGGCCCATAAAGCGCGTAGGGTCGCCCAGATACAATCTCGATTCACCCTGTCGAAAGCCTTCTCCCCGCAGAGGAATATATTTCGCATGAGACACAGAATATCTGTGGCATGGTACACAGATTTTTGGTGAGTTGCGACACCACACCATGGACCCGAGCAGCACAGCACTCCTAGTATGGTTGATACGCCATGGCGTGGATCTGTACGAATACCTTCGGGCATTGACGATCCTGATGCACTCGAGTCATGTGGGGTGGCTTACGGCATGACTGACTTTCTTGCTCTTCTTACGGAAGGGCAGTCATTCAAGCCGAACACGACGCAGTGTTTCCTTGCTGGGGAAGAGTCCGTCATAAGCCACAGAGATTCGCCTGGTAAAATGCTTTCGAGCTAGTTTGTGGATTGATTACTACACGGCCCGCATTGCTGGCTAGTATGCTGAAGGACTCTCATCTGGATGTGAAAAGCAGCCCTACCTATCAAATTAAGCTTATGGGTAGTCACAGGTCAAACGAACCTCAAATATGCACGCCTGAATTCAGCGCGAGGCTTAACCTTTAAGGGGGCCGAAGCAGGATTGCACCTGCTATTGAGAAGTCCTTAACAAATAGTGTACCTCGGTCATGGGTTTGCCCAGGGGACCATTGTCCCTACCCATCATGTGTTGGACTCGAGGTCGCTGGAGGTTGTTCCCCAAGTCAACCAGCTAAACTTGCAGCCCCGGGGTTGGTTTTCCGAAAGTTGTTGTAGAGATTCAAGAGATTTTTTTTTCTCTTGAATCGAAGGAGGTCTTGGCAGCTCTTGGCCGTTTTAATAACGGGTAGCTCCGGGACGATTTACATCGAAGAACCGGCGGCTGTATGAGCATTTTTATGGACAACAGAAACATCCATGGGCCACAGTGGGATTCGAACCCACGCACCGGCAAGCAACTCAGAGATAGAGTGACATCTCTGCCACTGAGCCACCGAATGCTCCGAAAGTGACTGCATGCGCTGGACAAAGCAATCCCCAGTTGACAATTATATCCTATCAATAAAATGCCGAAGGTCAAAACAGTAGGATGGCCCGGGAGATAAGAGCTTAAAGCTTAGGCACTCCCCTGACGGTATGGTCGCGGAGACGACTTTCTATGTCAAAAGCCTTCAACAAGGAGCATGTGTAACGGGTATCTGAGTTCGACGCATTGTTTGATTACAAAACGTAAAGAGTGTTTATCTGGTCGACGCAAAAACAAAAAAAAACTAGATCGACCCCCGACTTCTCTTCGTTTTGCTTTCTCAGTAGAGCTTAATTATCTCCATGATTATCCTAGTTATTATTTTGACAACAATTATTCCATTCTAACAGACTGTCCTTCGGAAGTCTGATAATCGAAACTTGGGAAAGAATTCTGTGTTCGACGCTTTACAAATGAGTGGGTGCAACAACTCCGCCGTTAAGCCTGGTGTTAATTGGTAAAGTTCGAAATGCCGTCGAGCCGATAGCCTACCTACTAGATATTTGGCAATCCAACGAATTCAAGTGCAGGAATATATTGATTGTCATGAAATTTACAAGAAACGTCTTCTGGGTACCAGTGCTGCTTACTTAGACCATCCGGGATGCGATCGCATTAAGGGCAGTAGTTCTGATGCACATCTTCCTGAATCCATTCTGAAGGTATTCCAGTCTCTTGCATGCGCTAGAAGGGTGGTGGGTAAATTAGCGCCTCCATCGTCTTTGCAACAGGAGATATCTTGATGGGATGATAGGATTCGACAAGACTCCCACTTTTACTATTTCAGGGCTTGGGGCGGGGGCAGAGCAACATGTCCAATTACTGTACTTTCAGGGAGGCGTGGAGGCAGGTAACAGCAGCCGACAAGTATTCAATGGTTGGAAGGTGGAGATGTTTTTAGCATTCGCAATGACTATTTTTGCCTGGAGTGTGAACAAGCTAGCTCGCACGCAAAACAAGGTAACAGTACAGGAGTCCTACCCGATAAAACTGTGATGATCCGATATTGCTTCAATTCAGTACCTATCCACTAGAAAATTGTCATACACAGAGTCAAGGTGATAATGTTATTAACAATGGATGATAGTAACAAAAAAGTCAAAACTGCAGCAGGATTGTCAACCATACCTGCAGAAGCTAAAACTAATGCTGCTGACATAACATTAGGGAATAGTAAACGCCTATGTCCTCTAAAAGTTTGGAGCAAGGTAGAGCTTTGGTATCGTTCTGCATATTCAGTTTGCGCATAAGCATTGGAGATGTTAGTATGTTCTGTTTGAACTGATTTTGCACAGTTCTGATGTCTGTTTTCGGTTTGAACAAACGCTTCCTTAGTAACAAGTGGAATAGTTGAGACATCTTTATCAATTTTCTCCTGTTGAGTGGCACACTGTGTTGATATATCACTAACAATCGCCGATTCAGTCATAGATTCAATTGACTTGTAATCAACGTGCAAAGTATTTGTTCCGACATTTTCTAAACCTATTTTCGTTTGAGTACTACGCGGGAAGCTTAAAATTCTGTCCATTTCAGTCTGCACTCCTCGGCTTTCCAATATACCACATTTATCTCTCTGTTGCTGTAACACCTATGCAATAGTAAAGAACTTTTACAACTTTGGTAAAGTCAACTTACTTCTCTCTCTGCAAATTTCAGCTGTTCCTTGAGATCTGCCTCGCGCTCGATTGAATCCTGTAAATCTCGTAAAAGCTGTGCCGGATCCTCTTGAGATCCACCGCGAGTGAGAGATTCACGCGTAACTTTGCCGTCAGCCGAAGTTGATTTACCAATGACGCCCAAAGAAGGTGGTTTCTTCTTATTAGGGTTTTTGGTCTGGTCAGCCTCCGTCTGAAAAAAAATCAGAACTGTAACACAGAACAAACATTTAATTCGAGAAAAATTGTTTACCTGTAATCTCCGTGCAAGATCGTTCGCATTCTTTAAATCATCCTCTAGCTTTTGAATCTTATTCAATAAGTCATTGCTGTTTTGCGATATAAGAGTCTGTTTCTCCTTCTCCAATTGCTCTATTTTGCGCTCGGACTTTTTCAGCTTAAAACTCAGCACTCGACAATTCTTTTCAGTTTGTTCGTACTTTTTGCATATTGTCGCGAATTCTTCCACTTGATCTTCGCGAAAATTGTCATGCATTTCGTCAATTTCATTTTCCATGTTACGCAACTCCTTCTTAATATCTTCATTTTCATCCATCAGTTCTTCGCATAGTTGCTCGGCAGCTTGCAGCTTTCGACGCAGTTCTTCTTCTATCGATTTTGAAGGTCGCGAATGGAGATCCTGTTCCAATTCACGAACACGCAAGGATAACACTTTCTTTTCATCTCGTAACTCTTCGAGATTGGTTTTCATTTCGTTGACTTTTTGTTGAAGTTTTAACGCCTCTGAGGCGGCTGTTCGATTTGGACCCGTGTCTATGGAAGCTAGTCGTCTTAAAAGTATGTCACTCTTTTCGCGTTCTGCACGCTCGGCTCGCGTCTTCATAAATTCGTATTCTTGACGGAGATTTTGAAGTTCGTCCTTTATATTTTGATCGTTAGGATCTATGAGGGTGGTATCTGTAGTTTCTGTCGTGAGCGATATATCGTCGTCTTGACGTGGAACTGAGCTTTCCTTTACTTTTATTAGGAATTGGACATCTTGACTTGTCTTGTAGGCATCGTCCTGTTTTCGTTGGGCTGCTTGCGAGGCTTTGGTGCGCTCCCGGTCGGGATCGACAGACGGTGATTTTTCTCTAAAATATAACAATTTTAATAAAATTGAATTATTCTAAAACATTTTCCATACTTCTCAATCTTTTTGGGAACTGATTTTTCGCGACTACTCTCCCGGTCTTGACTGCGCTGCTTCTTTAAATTCATTTTGCGTACGCGTTCCGCCAGCGAATCCGTTTTCAAAATGACAAAATCATCGGGAGACTCCTTTGTGGCGGGCGGCAATGGTGGTCGTCGTACCGTAAACGATTCCTCTGTCTAGAAGACGCAACACGCAATTTGACTATAAATAATTTAATATAGGCAAATCAGGATGAAAGGACATAAAGTACTTCTGAATTGTGTGAAATTGCTGTCGTATGACTTCGTCGTGCCGGCAATTGAACTCGAACCGATACGTCCGTAGATGCTGATTGTTGATCACTCTTGAATTTTTCTTTGATATCTTCTAGATCTGGCGTTGAGGTCCACGATGATGGTCGCTTTCGCAGTTCTACGCAATAGTTAACAACTTTTTTATTTGTATTTTTTTTTTGAAGAAGACAAGATGCAGAGTAGTGCATGAAGTTGTAGAAGAACGGTAGAAGTGGTAGTATAAAGTGTGCAATAACGATAGTAGTAGTATTTTTACGTATAGTAGACAATACGACGTTAAAGAACGCAATGTTATGAAAACACAAAAGTAAAAGAAAGTTATTGTTAGTATGAACATAAATATTAAAATTAAAGTGAATTATATTGACTATATAAAAATATGTTGTAAGGCCTGAAATTTAACCACATATAAGTATAAGATTTTTTGGGGATTTCAAACTTTATACTATTTACGCGGCATAAAACTATGTCGGACTTTTGAACATCCCTTTTTTATCCCCCGCTCTTTCTCTCACCACCTTTTCACTTTTGCAAATGGTGCATCTTCCTTAAATTCAATACTAAATAATTTAACTTCCGTGTTCAATTTATTCTCATTGTATGAGCATGTTGTAGGAAAAATTTCCCTTCAGTTTAAATTGTAGGTCCAAAAATTATGGTTACACCTAGGAAGAACACAATTGGGAGTGGAAGGGTCCGATATGGCACCTTTCCAATATTTATAAAATATAAATATAAAAATATGGCTGTGATTTTAGAAAAGGGGGAGATTTTAGTATTTGTGGCGCCAAATTTTGACGATGGCGTTTCATTAACATTGGCCTGAAACGATTGAATCTGTAATCCTTTTTCGCGTAAATGTAAAACTTTGACATTGAATATCTGGAGAACTGTTACGATTTCACGAAAAAGGATAGCAGATTCGATCGTTTCTGGCCAATAATAATGAAGTGCCATCAGGCACGTCCAGGGGTCCAGGGCGTCCGGACCCCTCCCGAAATGTTTGCAGAAATAATCGGAGTCAGCGTTTTGATAACATAATTTTGAAAAAGATTGACGTTTTCTTAGCTCCGCTATTTTTTCAGACATCATTACTCATTCACCGATTTCAGACTTTAATCAATATTTTCAAATTGTTAGCTTAGTTGAAAGTGCCGCTAGCACTAATGCGGCTGAACACTACTAATTATGTGTAGAAAATTACTATTCGCATTCGGTACAGAATTCTCGTTATTATTTATCCTAATTTGCCTAAGAGTTGGGTGTTTTGAACTTTCCGCTGCTGAGGTCCTAAATGTTGCTAAGAAATAATTTCAGAACGCGATGAACAATAGTTTAGCCTGAGCATTGCTAGAAAATCCAGAATGCAACATAGTCGAGATTTCCAGCTTACACCTATGGCTAAATTAAAATATGTATTAGTCATTTGAAAATGTGCATGGGATAGGGTGGCTAGACATCTCTCTTTAGGTGGATATGACCTGCTTTTACTCTCTGTGCTCCCCATTCCAGCCCAAATGCCACGAACTTAAGTTCGAATCCCAGATTTCTTCCCACGATTCCTTAATAAAAAAACAACCGCCGATAGAAAAACATCCATTCCGAATTCAGAAAGCTTAAACTATATAAGTTTCACGGTGGTGTATTATGGATCAATCGACAAACTATATGCTCTTGGAAAGTATCAAGGCCTTAAATGCGAGCCAAATACAACTTTATACCACATTGGTGTCAGGGAAACTCGGCATTTAAATCATGCTGATGACCAACATTGTGAAACATGCAGCCACAATCAATAAATTGCCCTATTATTAGTTGGAGACAGTGGCGCAACAACGGGAGGGGTAGACCGAGAAATTGTGAAAGGAAAATATGAAAATAAGAACTACACAAGTTTGAGCTTTTAATTTAGAATCTTTGCTATTAAATACTGTACCGTTCTAGCAAAAGAACTCCAGTAACACGTATTTTATAAAATCACACTGTTCGTTTCGAAAAAGACTTCCCCTTAATTTCTTTCGGGACACATGAAATCTTGTAGTAATTGGTGTACTACCCTGTTAAAATTAATCTCATAACACATACCATAATTTAAATTTAAAGGTTAAAATCGTTTTCATCAAATTTATAGAAAACAAAAAAATAGTACGGGACCCCTCCCGAAACAAAATCCTGGCTACGTCCCTGAATGCCATCATCAAAATTTGGCACAACAGATACTGAAATCGTGCCCAAAATGGACTAGAATTTAGTCCGGTATAAACACCCTGACTTCGAAAAGTGTCTCTTCTTGTCTACAAAAAATATCTATGTCGGAAGTTTGTTTTTTGCAGTCGTGCTGTTTTTATGGTTCGAGAAATCTTTCTGTTGGTTTCCCTAAATCTCGGCATTGGCCTAAATTTCAGGTCGCTAGCGATATTCGACAATAGTATGGTGGACAGCCGACATCACAACCGTGCAACTTAAGAGGTGTTTGACATGCAAAGCCGTGGCATCTCATGTGATGCGGATTGCCATGCTCTGCGCTAATCGAAACCGACAACGATCGTGCTACTGCAGATTTTCGTGACCCTGTCACAATGCGTTCCCCACGGCCATGGTCACTACAGTAGGGCAGGGTCAGTACAGTCTACTGCAGACCATGCTCGTCTAAATTCATATTGTCCATCCGTAACCATTTCCACTTTTGTCAAGCAGGCGTATTTTCTTCAGCGGTGACCCCAGGGTGTCATCTGCGTAATTACATAGCAATTTGAAGATGTTTTTTCATTCTTTTTAATCGTTACCATTAAATATCTTAAGGTATAGCCTTTGTAAAACTGAAGCAGGTCATTCTAGTTTGGTGCTGATGGCGCTTCAAGACAGTAGTAGCTGGAAATCAGTGCGAGAGACGACATTCTCTATCTCATCGTTTCCCAACCGGTGGGTCGCGACCCCTGGGGGCCGCCGTGAGTTTTCGAGGGGGTCGCAAAATATCAGATGAGAATTTAGACAGAATTTGCCTCGTGTCGGTCCTGTAACGAATTTCTAGATGAATATATTGAAAATAACAGCTGCGGAATTAGGATGACACCCTATTAAAAAAAAATTGAGAAAATCGTGTCCGTTTTCATCACTAAACTTTTAGAGTGGTTTTCAGTAATTTTCATCAATCAATCAACTGCAATTGGCCCCATATCTTCGCGGGTGAATTAAGTCATTTCAACGTATGCGTGGTTTATTTTCGTAAATGCATAATTTCAGAAAAGAAGAAAAGAGAAAATAGTCAAATATGGTTAAGTCTAGGGAGTGACGAAGAATATTGATATGACCCTGCCGAGAAACTATTGCGACTCCAAAAGTTTAGTAATGAAAATTGGCAACATTCCTTGGCATACATTTTATGAAAGGAGACACCTCAAATTCCGCAACTGTTCTGAATGTTTTAGTGGCAAAAAAATTGTGAAGAACGAACTTCCGATTTTTTACGACGTTTTAAAAATCGTCAGGTTTCGGTGTGCCACCCTGTATTTCATTTTTCCCTGTTAAAAGGCTGAATTAAGATCGAGAGTGAAATTTTTCGCCCAGGGATTTTATTAATAAAAATGCATATACTTACTGTCGTGGAATATGTCACAAACGGTGGGGAATTCTATAAGCTACAATCCGGTTCAATAATTCTCCTCGGCCATTTTATGTATTATTTTTCGATTCCCCGGTTATTTGACATTTCACGATAAAATAATCGGGGAATCGGAAAAAAAACTACATAAAATGGCCGAGTAAATTTATGGAACTGCTTTCAGATTGTAGCTTATGGAACTCCCCAGCATTCCCCACATATTCCACAACAGTAAGAATACATTTTCATTGAAAAAATCGCAGCGGACATTAGCCATAAGTAGTAGTATTTATAAGAGGAACGGAGAAACAATAAATGTTAAGAGTGGTTTTGCAAATTTGAAAAAATTACAAGTTCATAGGAGGGTGGCGAGCTACATGAATATTTATATTTTTAATTCAGGGGGTCGCGGCACCAAAGAGTTGGGAAGCTATGCTGTATCTGATACGTCTTTTCCATATGCCTATCTCCTGGTATAATTAGGTGTCGTCGCCTTCTTAATCCTTTTTATACCCTTCGCTCATAAAGGGTATATTAACTTTCTCATGAAGTTTCTTATTTTTTTTTTATATGCTCAGCATGACTTGGAGAGTCGATTGGGCGATGTCCAAACCCTACAAATATTGTTTCGTCGACGCAACGGAACTTGGTGAAGACGGAAAAGAATGGGGGGCGGGGATTAAATACAAGACATAGGTACGCCCGAAAAAACTTCGTTCTTTTATGATAAATGAATTCTTACTTTACTTTATCATTTAAGCATATTGTAGGAACTGACGAATCGGAGCGTGGGTTCTCGGGGATACCACAGAAACTCGCCATTAAAATTGTTTCAGTTTTAAAAAGTGAATGGTTTAAACAATTTTACATCGATCCGATTTGATTTATTTTATTTTATCCAGAACATTTTTTTAGTTGAAATATACCATTTTCAATACAAATTCACCTTTTTCTAAACACAAATTAACTAAATATTTATCAAATGAAACAACCGATTTCGCAAATAAAATTAAAGCTTTATCAAGTCAAAAAACGATTCTGTAAATGAAATAAACTGTTTCATAAGGCAAAATAATCATTCAGCAAATCACTTGTCATTGTCAAATCGTTAATTTCATTTGTTGCATAATTAATTTGTGTCGAGAAAAAGGTGAATTTATCTTGAAAATGTATAAATGTGTAGTAGTGCTTAGTACAAGTATAATACACAATTTACTTGTTAGCTACCATTTTTATTATTATACAAAAATTTAGTAAAAGATAACCTTACTGCTTTTAGTATCTGTTTGCGAATTGAAAAGAGTGATTGAGTGAGTGAGTATTTTGATATAATCTTGAAAATAAATAATCTTTGATTCTAAATTAAAAAAAAACTAGCTTAGCTAACGAATTTCTTGTACTTATTAATTTAATTCGTCTATAGTGTATCGTCATTTGACAACCTACACATTTGTAAGTGATGTTGACTATGACTTGATTATATAGGTTACCTATATCATTTCCATTTGTATCCGCCGACAATGAGGATAGATTTTGTGTTGAGGTCCATGATCGACCGGGTGGTTTCATGGAAGATTCAGCCAGGTTTGGAGATGATGATGCAACATCCTCGCTTCCCCGCTTGCCGCCATGCTCCTTGTAGTCCCGAAAACATCTTTTGCATCTTGTTGGCCATCGTACTTGCGGATGGAATCCAAGAGGACATAGCTGATCACCCTTGGACAGCGGATACATATGATGCATATTCGCCGTGATTCAGAATCTATAAAATAACGGATAATAACATTAGTATTATATGCTAAAAAATTGACTGTTTTTAAGACATATACTAAAATACAGGACTGTATTATAGAATATTGGGGAAAACAATAAACAAAGCATCAGAGAGTGTAGTCACTTTCGCAGCTTTTATGGTAAATTACAAAACCTAGAATCTTCTAAAAATCTAATATTACGTGTTTCAGCCACAAAATATTATGAGCCTGACATAAATTATTTTGAAGATTCGACAGAAAACTACTTTTCCAGTTGCCACGCTCTGTAGCTCACTTGGTTGAGTCGCACTCTACGATGCTAGTAATCTAGGGGTCCGGAGATCGAATCTCGGCGTGGTCCAAAATGTCCGTATGTGCGGATAGGAAGCATATCGTGCTTGCAACATTATATACCCTCTGAAATGATGTGCAATGTAACGTTGACTCGAAATTGCCTATAAACGGCTGAGTTAACGCACTATATGGCCCCACATGGGGCTATACGGTACTGAGAAGAGGTTAAATTTTTTCGACTTTTCTGCAGATTTTTTTGTTTTAATTGTGCTAATACGAAGAGAATGTACTATTTGTTTTTATTTAACAGTCAGATATAAACACCTTTTTTTTGCTTTCTAAATTAAATTAGGAGATATATTAGGTTCGTCATATAACCAAAAATCAAATTGTTTTTTTCTCCAAGTGATATGCTCCCTCGTATTAGCAACCATGGCATCAATGCACAAAAAAACGACAAATGTATTTTACTGAGTAAATTGAACAGACAGTGACAGCAGCTTCACTTGAACACATAAAATTGGGGGCTGTGTCCACCTGTATCATCAACAACAATATGTTGAAATCTTCTGAATGCTCTTGTTTAATTGTTGTCCGCCAAACGCAGATACAAACATCGACTATGTATATATGACCACAAAGAGTACCACCTACATTTTATTTCTGAGATTGTTGGAAACCATCCAAAAATTTGCCGTGTTAGTGGCATACAAAACTCGTAATTATACAAACTTCACACATATGTATGTATGTGAACATTTTTTGATATTTTCGAATGTGTGCATACTATTAAAATTAATTCAAAATCATTTTGATGTGCGATAGAAACAATATCTGATCATGTTGACAGGTTTATTTTATGAGCTTGATCAAATGTATTTATAATTCATTAATGAAGTCAGCGAAATTTGAATGTAACGATGTGTTTGTTTACTTCTTGGGTTCTTGGTGTGATCTTTTTGAGCACCTCGCAGTAATTTTCAAAACAGAACTTCCGCATGTACACTGCTTGTCATCAGATTAGCACACCCCTTCGCATGAATAGTTTCGGCTGATTTCCAACCAAAATAAAAGAGCTAAAATTTCAAAATTATAACTGTTAATAGTCTATTCAATTCTGAGTTAATTAACACAAAAAGTATTATGTTTACATTTTTTAATATTGTTTTATAATTGTTTTTCGAAAAAGAGCACACAAAATTGCCACTTAAAGTTTGTCATCAGGATAGCACATGCAATTTCTTTTTTGTCTATCTTCCACAATTAAAGACGTAAGACCCCCAATTTTTTGTGGTTGTTTGAGAAAGATATTAACTTTAATATGAATAATGGAAATTATTATCTGCGGAAGAGGGATCAAAATTTAAGGCTTACAAGGTGCCAAGGAGTCAAAAAGTGAAATTTCGTGAAAAAATGAATAAAAGTTGATAAGTTGAATCCGAATTCGTGTGTAATAATTAGCGTTAAGGTAAAAATAATAGAGGCGATAAGAATTGAGTACATGTCAATCCTTATGAGAAAGTAATTTTGAGAGAAACATCGAGCCCTCATGACTCGGTCGCAGGGATTAGGGTAAATTTTGACATTAAGGTGAGCCTATCTTTTGTTCAAACAGTGATAATAAAACTCCACATTTCAAGAAACTAAAACTAAAGAATAAACTCCAACTTAACTTTTCCCGAAGGAAAATACGTTAAAATTAATCATGGGAACACTTGACATGGAACAAAGAATGGCGCTATGTTATCTTTTCGGATAAAAAGAAGTTGACTTTAGAAGAGTAACACAGTTATAATGTCTACTCCCAGGATCTTTGCTAGGCAGGACACCATTAGGATCGCATTCATTGTTGGATAGATGGTCTCGAAGGCCAAGTGCTACTCTGAGATGATACTTCTTTTTATTCGAAAAGCCAACATAGCGCCATTCTTTATTACATGTCAAGTGTTCTCGAGTTTAATAGAGCGTATTTTCCTTTAGTTTTAGTTTCTTTAGATGTGGAGCATTTTCGTATCACTATTTGAACAATAGGCTCACCTTAATGTCAAAATTTACCCTAATCCCTGCGACCGAGTCATGAGGGCTCGATGTTTCTCTCAAAATTACTTTCTCATAAGGATTGACATGTACTCAATTCTTATCGCCTCTATTATTTTTACCTTAACGCTAATTATTACACACGAATTCAGATGCGACTTATCGAATTTTATTAATTTTGTCTCGATATTTTACTTTTTGACCGCCTTGACTCCTTGCAAGCTTCCATTTTTGATCCCTCTTCCACAGATAATGATTTTCCCCTATCCATATTAAAGCTAATATATTACTTAAATATTAACAAAAAATTGGGGGTCGTACGTCCTCAAACGTGGAAGATCGGCAAGAAAGAAATTGCATGTGCTATCCTGATGACAAATTTTAAATTGCTATTTTGTGTGTTCTTTTTCGAAAAACAATTATAAAACAATATTAAAAAGTGAAAACCCAATACTTTTTGTTTTAATTAACTTAGAATTGAATAGACTATTAACAGTTATAATTTTGAAATTTTAGCTCTTTTAGTTTGGTTGGAAATCAGTCGAAACTATTCATGCGAAGGGGTGTGCTAATCTCATGACGGGCAGTGTATGAGAGTAGTATCTATGCTACGGGACCGTACGCATGTTTAGTAGTGATAGACACGATGTACTAAGTTTTACATTTCTAATATTTTCGTATATCGATTCATTGTACAAATGAACAAAACGATAAAAATGGGCAAAAAACAGAAGCTTTAACCCGATCTATTATGCCGCACACACACTGTTAATCCGCATTCTACATTTTCTTAGATTTTTGTCCTATAAAAAAACAAACATTTTCTTGAATTTTGACAGAACGAAAATAAAAAATAAAATGCCCAGCAAGCAATTTTATCGTTTTAATCGAAAAATCACAAAAATTATACGATAACGATATCATTCAAATGAAAAATTTATCGTAAGCTTGCCTCCCCGACGAAAAATCGCTTTATCGTCATCATCATCACTATGTCAGGAATGTGACTTCTATTAAAGAAATATCTTCTCATTATTGCAAGGATGATAAAATTGTAATTCCTCATATCGAGCGATTACGAAATTGTCAAAATATAAAACGACTAATCTATTCCCATAATTTGTAATCTTAGATATATCAGGTGTAGGACTTAAATTCGAGAAATGATTTCTGGCAGGCGAATTGAATTCGTATCGCGGACGATAGAAATTGTTTGCTGGGTGGATTCGGATTCTCCATGTGTGTGCGGCAATATGTTTCGGCTTTGAAGCACAGCTGAAATTGGTCCGATATTTTAAGGACGCAGAAGGCATAATTAGTATGTATGTGTACCGGTTCGCCATAGTCCTGTCCTAGTACATTATATAGAAGAAGAAGAATTTTCTTTTTCTTCTTATCGACACTAATGAGACTTAAGGACGCAAAAAATTTCTCACACTAGTGTAATAGCAAAATAAATGACCGAAAATCTGTTTAACCAAAAATTAATGACCATCGTAGCCATTCATTTCTATGGTCTAACATATGACCCTAGTGAAATAACAAAACACAGCACTGGTCAAATTTATTTTGAAGGTTTTGGTAATACGGTCATTCGAAAATGACAAATTTTTTGTGCGGCCCATGGTGGTCAAATGAAATGGTTGCATTTAGTGACCTATATAAAAAATAACGACATTTTTATATTTTTTGCGAACTGTGGAATATTGAAAATCTGAACGTTGTTAATAGTAAAATTAGACTCTCAAAAATAGCTGCGTTGTGGAAAAATTTGAGTCTGCGTGTTTTATTTTGGAATTTTGAAAGACGAACGACGATTGAGCCATTTTTTTATTTTTATTTTTGGTTCTAAAAGCTTAGTTTTTTTTTTCTCAAAAAACTCGGAACCTCTTCACGATGATATATTTTTAATTACCCTAAGTTGGTAATTGAAGATGCCATTGAACCATTTAATTTGCTATATATAAATGGATTCATTTTTTTCAGAAGAAATGCATAACACAATTTCCAATGCAAAAAATCGACAAGCGGTTGTCAAAGTGTCAGCTGACTAATGATTCAGTTGCCATATTTAGAGGTACGGAAATATCATTTTCGCGAATAGGATGTTCTAATTTGCACTTTATCACGAAAAAAATATTTTTTTTTTTTTTAAATCAATTATGGAAGATAAGATTTTCCATCTGATATGGATTTTTTTTCAGTTTCCCGCTATTGAGAATAGAGACATTTGTAAATGCAGAGAGTTCGCAGAACCACGAGTACGATTGCTTGCCAAACTTCGAGCAGGTTCATTAGTCTCAGGTTCGATGAATGAACTTTCAACTCGTTGTTCGGTGAGCCCCGAAGTTGAAATCAACTATACATAAAAAAGAGCAACGCAACAATATTGGCGTGTCTATGCCCTAGGAGTTTCTCTTTCTGTAGTGTAAATCCTTGATTTTTTCAGAGGAAAAAAGAGTATAACAAATATAAAGTCTAGGAAATTATGAATTTTAGCGAAATTTTTAATATTTGAAATGAGTTCATGCGAAATTCCTGTTTTTTATTTGCGAAATTTCCGTACCTCTAGCCATATTGAATATCAAAATGCAGTTAGTGTGGATACAGCTTTATAGATATATGCGATTTAATGCGCTTCCAGTAGTTTCTAGGTAATCAAAAGAAAATGTTTCGCAAATTTTATCATTTTGTATTTATGGTTCTTGAAAATTGCATTGGAAGAGGTTATGACATAAAACAGCTCTGTCTGTTCCGCACACCGTGTCGTTTTTACAAACTGTTGTCCATTCTGTTCTGTAAACCCCGTCTCAAATGCCTTTGGGGAGCATGTTAACGAAAAGAACCGGACATTATTTCTGATCCTGAAAATGGAGGTTAGGGAGAAACGTGTTTGCGGAACTGACGGAGCTGTTGTGTTCTATAACCCAACCCATTGAAATACAACACACATGAGGGTGATCACTATACCAATTGCTGTTTATTCGAGGTTGTTACTATCAGCTTGAAAAGTTATTGCCGATTCAAGATTTTAAGGAGGTGGAAGGGATCCATAAGCCTGACTTATTGCACTATCGGATGCCCGATAACAATAGCATATTATGCGGTTTTCAGTTTAAAGAGAATATTATAGCGGATTATAGCAGGCTGGACCAATGGTCAACAAACTTTTGAGCCAGAAGAACCAATTTTGGGAATGTATCGATCACTATTTCTTCAAAGATCCACTTTTTTTTAAGCGATACGGGTTGTTTTCGGGTAGCCTTAGTCTGTAGGACTTCAATATATTTTTAATGTCGAACAGTACCTGAAATTCGTAGTATGAAACACAAATTGAAAATATTCTAAACCGCCATCAAACTTTGTCTGACATCCGATTTGAGCTAACGTTGAGAATCTTGAATTTCCTGGGTCCTTTAGCCTATGAGATCATTTGGATCGAACAATTTAAATTTGATCAATCTTAGGATGTGTCTTTCATAAAATCAAATCGCTGAAATTATTTATCGTTTGCGGCTTGTTCTTAGAAATACAAATAAGGGAGCAACACATTCTATAGCTTTTCCTGTTAACTTGACAGATTTAAGGACACTTGTTTTCTGTTTCACTTAACTGTCTTTCATTCGATGTGGAAAAGCTTGCCCACCACGGATCAGAACGCCTTTGCGGTCATGAATGACGTAACGTAACGTTCGATGGAGCATGCTTGTAGCGGCCCAGTAAGTTAATGGGCAGCCTTCGACCTATACGAAATATTGGATCTCAATATGCATTTCGTCATTACTTTTCTAAAATGAAGAGTGTACAGAGAGCTTTCTGACTCTTTCAAATTCTTGCTAGCGCATCTTCTGAAATGAAAATAAGGTATTGATTGACACTATTGTATATGCGTATTTTCCCGTTTGTTCAGTTGCAGCTATTTTGTGATAGGCAAGTCTGGCGCTATTTCCCTTCATAGGGTTGTAATCTATTACGAATTTTCGGGATACCTACATAATCCAAATCCAAATCCAAAAACAAAATCCCGCCTGTTCATAATCCCGCTTTTTAGAAAAAATCGCGTTTTACATTATCCCGACATAGCTAAATCCCGCTACTTAAAAAGCCCGTTATTATAAAATCGCGCTATTACAAATCCCGCTAGTGGATAGCGAAATAATCCCGTCAAAATACCGCCAAAAATTATTTTCATTGTTTAAAAAACTCAATAGTTATGTTATGTGATTCCCAACAGTTAATGCGATACTTTCTCTTAGCATAACTCCGTCGGAATATTTGTTTATTTCTTCGATCAAGATGAAAATTTAGCCCCTACAGAACAAGACTGTCATACAGGGGACTGTCGACTACCGAAAGACCAGACCACCTATTTTTCAAATGAATTCACCTATGGTCCGTGG
Organism: Microchrysa polita; assembly: GCA_949715475.1. Taxonomy (NCBI): domain Eukaryota; kingdom Metazoa; phylum Arthropoda; class Insecta; order Diptera; family Stratiomyidae; genus Microchrysa; species Microchrysa polita. Next base: position 82,792,460 of record OX454418.1, on the reverse strand, counting down.
GCCGTGGGTCAACGCGAATTAGGTATTCTCATTATTTTAACGGCAAATATGGTGGCGCTTTTTAATATCCCGTCATAAGGTAAGTATTCTTTCATAGATCGCTCGCGCGATTTTTGAAAGAATACTTACCTTTTATGATGGGATAGTAAAAAGCGGTATTTTGAATGAGCGAGTTATTGAAATTGCGGGATATTAAGTTGGCGGGATTTTGATTAGACGGGATTTCAATTAAGCGGGATTTTGAACTGGCGGGATATTGAAATGGCAGGATATTGAAATGTCGGGATTTTGAAAAACGGGAATATGATGCGTATATATAATATTACTATTAAGCGGAGAAAGGAGGCCAGTAACAGTTCTAGTTTTTTCAGCCAATTTTGTTCGTTGAATGCTTTTATTGTGTACCAATTCACGCACATTGAGTAATGAGTACGCAGTGCCTTTCGTAAAGGGCCCAGAAATCTGGAATCCCGGTGATTAAGACTTTCATCCTCTCGTCATTTGACAGATTTTTGATGATTAGAGACCCAACATTTTAAAATTGTAAAATGATAAAGGCTACTACCTCGATAGTTATGCTATTGGATCCCCTAAAGCCGCTCTATTTTACAGTTTAAAAAGATGGTGGTTGAATATTTATTTATTTATTTTTCCAAGAATTTCTAGCCCGCTAAAATACTGTCATATATTACATACATATATACTTTGAGTTACTGAAGATCCGCACTGAAAGAGCTGCATGTCAGTCGCGACGGGGACTGTGCCGACTGTTAATATTTCGTATAGACAATTCATGTGATGATCGCTCTGCGATCGTAGTTTAGCATCCGATTCGGAGCCCAATTTGCATATTTTGTTTTTTTTTTAGCCCTGCATGACCAATGTTAGTCGTTTCGACTACCATTGATATTTCCTTTGGTTGCTGCTTTTTGCTCTTCCACTCAATAGTTGTGTCCTTTCACATCCTAGAAGGGGAATCAGTTAAGTATCGATATCAACAATAATAGACTTATTTGCAGCTTTAGTGACGAGGTGCGTATCGTTAAACCAAAGTACTGCATGTCGAAACGACCAAATTTTGTACTGTGGAACTTATTTTGCTACAGTGATAAGGTCAAATGCCTTTAATAAGTAGGCAGCCAGTTTTCTTTCAAATAAAAGAAAAAATCAAACACTGATACTTTTTGGTCTAACATTTAGTAAAAATAATGACAATATTTCTAGTTAGAACCAATTTTAATATATTTGATGCATCCCTAGGTTCAAAAAACGAGTCTTAATATGGTGTTAGTCGAATTGACTTACATTGGTTACAATGTAGAAAGAATAACGTTGGTTATCTAGGGTTTTAATGTGGCTACATGGCTGTATAGAAAATATACGCATATAGTGGTCAGAACCGGTGGTTTAACTGCGATCGCTGAGGGATCATCACGTGAATCGTCTCTACGAACACAAACCTTTAGGCTAGAATAATTGACCAGTCCGGGTGGTCAAGAGTTTCTTCTTATATCTAGATGTAAAATATGTTCATCGGAAAACGCAGTTTCTTCGAAATTACAGGTAGTGTGACGCATTCCTCAGATCGTTTATTCTCGATGTGGTTAATTCATCATCTAGCCAGGCTGGTTCGTCTTAAACTCTCGGTATTATCGGTATTTTTTCTTGCAGCGAATGCAATAAGCAAGCGATACAATAGAATTATCAGAAAAAGGCTTGTATAAAAGTTATAGCTACCACTTTTAAAACGAACTGGATCTATAGCAAAATACAATGGATATTTATGTTACGTTTTTAGTTAATCATCTGGGACTCCCGGAGGCTGATAAATCTATTCCAAATAAAAATCTAAAATGTCCGCATCCACGATCGCATTATAAAATTGCGAATGTACTACACAAACAAGCAACTACTATACTCTGAACTGAAAAAATGTTTCAGCTATTTTATTTATTCTATTCTGGTCCAAATTTATTATTGAATACGCGTTTAGCACGCGAGTAACCGCCGGCAGTGGCGTAACATTTCTAAAATATCTTGTGTTCAAAAACGAAATGGGGGCTCCCACACAATATAATCAACTATTAGCCTATATTGTTTGTACGATATAGAATTTACCATTTACAGTCGCAGCACGAATACTTTATCCTGTTAAAGCTTAATTCCGAAAAATAAATGTTTTAGACAAACTTTGAAGCTAAACTTATTAAATTAGATTTTATTATTACAGCGATTTGTATCCTCTTTTTTATAGGAGCAGTGGCGTAGATAGCTTTTCGGAGAGGGAAATGATCTTTAACCAGATTTTTTCTTAACCAGAAAAACAAAATTTAAAGAAGTATGTGTAGTAGTGAATCGTGAATAAACTGAATTCTTACACTGTCTAGTTTTTGTGCAAATATTTGGGAGACATTTTTTCCATAAAATTTAGACCCGCAATACTCGTACATTGGGCAAACGTAAATGTTGTACAAAAATACAAAGTCTGAAGAGATTTTTTTGCGGCTTGAGTCTGCGTAGTTCAGTGAGTCGATCCTAATGTATTTTTGCACAATTTTTTTTCTGCAAATATTTGAAGATGATTGTGAATGCGAATGCATTCAAATTTGTATGGGGTTCCTGGACCCATATTTCATTCAAATCAAATATCGCTATTTGATTCCTTATTAACGATGTTAAATTTTCACCATTACGCAAATTACACAGTAGAAGTTTTGCTACTCGCATTGCTTTCGCCTCATACAAGAGTTACTAACCATTTTACCAGTGAAAATTTGAGACATATCTTTGTTTTGTTTTATCTAATTGAGTGCTGAAATTAAATAAACACCGTTTTTGTCAAACAGGTACACCAGGGGTGTCAAACTCGAAACCTGACCCGGGCCAAATATCACTGTCTTTAGTTTTAAGCGGGCCGCAGCTAAAAATTAATATTGACATTTTTTTCAAAATTCGATCCAAGAAAAATTCTTTTAAAATAGTATTATACATCCTCGGGATTATATCCTTTAGAAGTGGCATCTTTTATAAATGTTCTTCAAACAAATTTATACTATGTAGAAGTTAAAACGCGTTTATTTGATTGATCAGTAATTTGGGAATACATTTCCAGCAAATTTTCCAGCAGCTGATATCGCCGACCGGTCTAGAAACATTCAGGTTGCCCAAAACAACCTTGGGAGGCAAAATTGCTACGCTGACATAAATAATTTCGGCCAAAAATGTGGCTGAAAATAGACAAAAATTGATTTCTGATTTGATATAAAACAAAGATATGTCAATCTTAATAAGCAAAAGAGCAAAAAATCGGAAAATAGGCTGAAATTGTTATGTTTACGAAATTTCGTCGCCAAATACAACATGTCGGATTCTTTAAAACTACTTCTTCAAATAAATCTCAATCCAAACAGTGGTAGATAATTATAAGGTTCGGTAAAGCATTTCGGGACTAATCAATTTCATGAAGGGGCCTAATAATTCTCTGCTAAAAAACGCGACCGCAAATGTTCCTCAAATATCACTCAGAAATAGAGGAAGATTTCCAAAATACATTGTTTAAGCTGCATTAGCTACCGACTCTTGACAAATTTAAGTGAATTTCTTAGACTTGAGTTTAACGCCTCATATTTTTATTTTTACGCATTTGTGCTGATACTTATTGTGCTTCGTTGACTTGCCCGCGGGCCGCACAAAACTGCGAAGTGGGCCGCATGTGGCCCGCGGGCTGCGAGTTTGACATGCCTGAGGTACACGATCTCACGATCGCAAAGTGCAAGATGTGTGACCTGAGATGTGTGTGTGAGATCCTCCCCTTATCTAGGCCACTGAATAGGAGAGTACCATTAACCTACCAACAATAATTATATAATTTTCAGAAAGTAAAAAATTGTTTACGATAGGTACTACCAGTAGCTGTAAAACTACCCAATAACTGTTTTTAAGAGAAATAAGTAAGTCGTAACCCGCAATGCTATTTTATTATTCGCAGCTGTATGTATTTTTCAAGGTTTTGGTCATCAGTTCCATTTACTTATTATAATTCAAGGCATTGTTAATGTACCAAGATCTCATAATTGTGAATCGCGTTTTAAAATTCCTAAGGGTTAACCTTATCAAAATCCACCTCTTCAACCACAAAAATTGATGGAAACACTCAGCGTAAAAATACACTCGGTTCTAGCCATGGGCGTAGCCAGGGTGGGGCAGGGAGGGGCGGTCGCCCCCCCCCCCCTGGTCGATGAAGATGGTAAAGAAATTCTTATCGATGTAGTAAAAGATCGCTGCACTATATACCATTTTTAAAAATGTTCCTGCCTTTTTACCACTCCAAGCACTGCCGGAGAAGCCATGATCGGGACAGTTTGCAGTCAGGAGGCGCATACAAATAGATGACAGCGAGTGGCCTCTCGTAACTGACGGAGGATCACATTTCACTTGTGTGTGTGCTACTGTGACTGCGTGGATCCCATATTTCCTGTTTCATTACATGGCTTTTGAGCTGGAGTACACAATTTCAACCGGTCCCTTCGGGAAGTTAGTGGAACTCAACTTATTTTCATATGAAAGGGTGACAAATGGTATACAGCCTTGCTTTGCTAAGGACCTTGTAAAGAACAGGTCTCATATTTCAGTGTCTTTCAAGTTCTTCTTTTTTCTTTTCAGTACCGTATAGCCCCTTGTGGGGCCATGGGCCTTAACTCAGCCGTTTATAGGCAATTTCGGTCAACGTTACATTGCATATCATTTCGGAGTGTATATAATGTTGTAAGCACTATATATGTATGTATTTCCATTCACATGTACGAAAATGTTGGACCACGCCGAGATCGATCTCCGGATCTCTAGATTACTAGCTTCGTAGAGTGCGACTCAACCAAGTGAGCCACAGAGCGAGTCTTTCAAGTTATTAAATCAAAATTTATTTTCTAGTTGATTCATACCAGGAATAAAATTGAGCTATACTGTTAATACTTTGATAAATTTAGAGGAAATCTTATTAAAACCGTTAACCATATTTCAATCAATACAGGATTTATAAATATTATGACGATGCTTCTTTGCTAAGATGAAAGTGACAGACAGTGGCGCAACCACGGGAGGGTATAAGGGGGCTAAAGCCCCTCCCAGGCCCATAAATTGTGAAATGAAAAATTGCAAAATTAAATATGTAAAAATGATTTTAATTGCAGATTTTATAAAAAAAAAGAATTACTGTTCTCAGAGCATAGATTATTACATGTTTCGATGGTCTATGCAAGTAGCAACATCCTTACCACTTGGAAAAAAAATACAACATTTGATCGGCAAAAATCATGTATCTCTGAATTTTAACAGGTTTATTTGGCGATATGCGGTCCGCAACTCAGTGAAAAAGAGGGAAACCCAGACAGCTGATCCTGCGGGTTTAACCCTGGCATAAATATGAAATTCATGTTCTCAGAATGCAGTCTTGAAGACTACAATATTCGTAATTTTCAGGACTTACATATCTGGGTCGGAGAACTCACGTGGGATTGTCGTTAATCAATAACATAATCAGATCCTGCAATATCTCGTCTCTTTAGTCTTTGGAATATTTGAAACCCACTGTAAGCGTAGTAATTAGTCAAATAAAATTGAATGAAAACTTTTTCATTATGACTTTGAACCACGTTTTCCTGGCCTAAATTTTTCCCAATCCTTGAAACTCTCTAGCAATAAGTACAGAGCTAGTGGTTTTAAAAAAATGTAGGCGAGTTGCATGTAACCAGAAGTAAAAGTCAAAACACGAGCAAGTGTAACTTATCATTAAAAGGCGAACAAGGTTATTCTCAATGGTATTTTCTTAAAATTTGAATCTAAAATTGCAATGCTTGAAGAGTAATTCAAAACTGGCTTTTCATGATAACAACAGAAAGAACGAGCCGATTACGAGTATGACATTTGACTCGCGTTTTCAAGACCATATAAGTTACGAAAAAATGTACATCGAAAGTAAGGTTGAAACAGCATCATTACTGATTTAGAAGCACCATCACCCAGCTTGTGGAGGCATGCTCTAATCTCTAATGTCCAGTAATGTGGATAAAATTAACCCCCTCCAGGACAAGATTCTGGTTGCGCCACTGGTGACAGACGAAACAAACTGATTTCTCAAGTGGAATATGCAGCTCGATATACAAAAAATTGACTGAAAATAGACAAACTACGCTCTAAAAGATATTGGAGGCTAGTTGAATGCAGAAGAAAATCATTCTCATCTCCATTTTAAAAATTTGATTCTAAAATTAGAAAAAAAACAAACAACATGCGTGGCAAATTTGCTAACAATATTTCTGCGACCGGAAATTTCAACTCCTAAGAAAATCATGATGTTGAAAAAATTTTGGGCTTGCCCCCCCCCCCCCCCTGACCGAAATCCTGGCTACGCCCATGGTTCTAGCTAGTCTAGTTTCAGTTGAAAGTTTAACTTTCAAGCAATTTCAACATCTGAATTGCATTGTTTTCAATATTTGCCGCGAGGCAGAAATTCCGAATTTAATCAGGGCGGACAAATTTAACAGGTAATAGCAGCTTTAGCCGGGCAATCACCCAGGACCTCGCACTTGCCGAGGCCCCCACCTCACCACTGCACTGAAATGTTCGGTGAAATTCTCGCTCCAAAATTTGCTACTCTTCATAACTACACTGGGGTCTGGGGCCCCTGATGTTTGGGGGGGGGGGGGGGGTGGCGTGTTACACCGAACAAATGGATCACCGTACGTTACGCCACTGACCGCTGGCCACACTTTACAGGAAAACGACCAAATAAACTTACAAATCTACGTATAACAATTGCAGACACTTTTCTCAAGTGCATCTTGACAATTCCCAGATATCACACTGCTCGGATCTAAAAGTGTTTCTAGTACATTTATACAAAACATCTTTCGTATTCCTTGACTAAAGATAGCTACATATAAAACGTATGCCGATAATTTTGTATGTGCCAGATCTGGATACACTATCTCTCCTTACTTTTTTCGTTGTTTCAAAATGGAAGCTGCTCTCGACGTGTTTCGATTGTAATCCAAAAGAATTCGATGTGTTGCGTAACATTTAAAATAGATTTAGACACTGAAATTTTTCACAATTTTTCTTTCGCTTTTTCGAATTATGTATGCGTAATTATTCACCTAATGATGATCTTAACTCTTATTTAACTTTTTTTCTTTTTCACTTGCGCAATTTTAATCACATTAATTTCCACTTAACTTCTCTAGACTTGATTCCTTTCTTCATAATTCAAAAAAAAATACACTTTCATTCCACACGATAATTTCAAATAAAGGCACAGCGCACTTATTCAGAACTAGAGCAGCACATCGAAGATATTTTTAAATTTTCCAATTTTTTTTCTTCTTGTAAATTCTATTATTTTTTGCACTTGACACGGTTTTATTTGTGATGATCAAGGGACGAAAATGGAATAATTATGTTATTAATCACTATTACAATTATGTAGGATCTGCTTATTCCTATCAGTATAATGAATCACATTTTGAAGAGATATTGGAAATTGTCAGAAAATTTGACCAAAAATATAATTAAACGCGACGATCTTGACTTCGCATTCGGACGTGAAGAAAATTCGAACTCGACTAAATTAAATTTACTAAAAATTTTCAGTTTCGCAAGAGAGGAACAGATGCGTATACAGTGTGTTGCTGAATGAAGGATGGATTTTAATTGAATAAAAAATACGTTGAGCTGAGGCGAAAAGAACAAAATCCATTCAAAATTTAAAAATGATAACAGCTTTAACTACATGGATGGTATACGTAGTACATTATAATATCGTCATTACCAAGGCAGAGTTTTCAAACGGATAAAACTCAGATTTTAAGCGCTATTTTTTCCACAATTTTGAGTGATACTCGATTATTTTTTGTGGTCTGCTTATTAATAATAATTACATTCAGGTATTAATTTGTTTGGGTAGCCTTTTTGAAGGATGCAAGAATATTATTTTTCAAAGCTCACGTTTAACCTCAATTCCGTGTTTGCTTAGGTCCTTATTTACATTTCGGGTTATGGTATATTTTTTCCATTGTCCTTTTGATAGCGTATGGTGCAATAAAATTTTCTTAATACTCGTAACCTGCCATTTCGTACTTGCCCTTATCCAGCTGGCAGCGACTACCATACCGTTAGTTATCTTGACGATCCGCTGGATCTCGAAGTCTGTCCATGGGCTGATCCAGCATCTTAACTGTATGCTAAACCATTATTTTGGCACTGTCTGTAGTTTACAGATCCTAAGTAAGTATAAATCGGGAGAATGAGAGGATTTCTAAAATTGACACATACTATTGGCTCTATCTGGTCACGAAAGTACACATGTATCTGATTCTTTTCGAAGCAGAAACGGTTTTTCCATTCTCGCTTCTTATTCTTTAAGTATTCTGCGAAATTAATGGCTTAACTAATCTAGACTAAGTAATTTAATTACATTGTGGAAACACTATACAAAATGAGTAAGCTAAAAAACTATTTTAACTGATACAAGTAAATATACAGTGCAGTACACGTGTAGTGGGGATTTGTTTATAAATCAAAAACATTTTACGAATATTTTTTTTTTTTTTTGCTTTTTGGAATACCTATGGTAATGTTGGGGCAAACATTTCAATTTTTTAGTTTAAAATACATACTATGTTGCGCATAATGCAATTCATCATTAATTCGAATCCTTTGTAAGCATTTAACCTATCATGACCTGGTATGTAGTACATTAAGTATGTATTTACATCCGTTTCTAATTAATGCGTTCGAAATACGTAAATTTATTTTAAAAATGTATTCTATTTTTATTTCTTCGTGTATAGTGTGGAATTTTTTGTATAGACAGACAGCGAAACATTCTAATTCAGTGCATTGTTTAAGATTTTGAAAAATGCGGCATTTGGCACATGGTCAAAACAAGAGAGTATTCCTAGTACCTACATATTTGAACTACATTTATTTAGAAATTAGAACGGTTGCGTATTTTGGTTCCCAGTTATAACTTGGTACTATGTGTATTTTTTTAACCGTATATGTATGACAATAATTACCAAATAATAATTGTTTTGCTTTTAACTAAAAAATGTACATTCTTACTTACCGAGACACGAACTCGAACTTAGAGCTTTATCTAACTTCAAATAAATGAATCAGGCATTACGGGAAGTAACTTTAAAAGCTCACCTATTTGGTATGGTATGACATTGGCTTGATTATCTTTTAATAGGGGGACCATATTTTTATTCAAATACCTGATCCAAGGATGTTCTTCAATTAATAATTGCAGCCAACACTCATAATAACACCAGCCTCCTCTAGCTTGGCTCCCGCCCAGGCTCGGGGATTTGTTGTATGTTTACTTACTAATAAAACCCTGAAGTAAAAAAGCATCGTGTATCGACCCGAGAGGGTCCTATGCTGAAAAGGACATACTACCGAGCTCCTAATCACTACTCCCTGAATGGGCAAGAGAACTATTTTGGAAACTTTTCTACCCACCCTCGTAACAGTGGTGGCAATTCACTACCTCATACTGTCCGCAGACATCTACGGGTTGAACGTCTGTCAAGTTAGCACTACCACTTTAAAATTTCGACAAACGCTATAGTGCATTAAATGTCGCGATTTTGTCGTAATTCAATGGAAAAAGAAAAAAAATTTGTCGCGCCCCTCCTTCCCCTTAAAAACTACCCTTAAGTACATTTGAGCCTCAGTTATCCAAATTCGAGTTCCAAGAATCTCCCCAACGCTAAAGGTGTCCAGTAAGATATAACAGGGGCTGCTTAGAAGATTTCCACCCTGAAAAAATTTGTTGCGCCCCTCCTTCCCTTAAAAACTACCCCCTCAAGTTAGCACTACCACCCCGGTAGCGGCCAATCCAAGCATTTCCGTAAAACAAAAAGTATCCAATTAATTGTCGCAGGAACCGAGAGGCATATTACACCATTCAAAAAATTTGTCGCGCCCCTTCTACCCCTTAAAAACTACCCCTAAGTGCATTTGAGCCTCAGTTGGCCAAACTCGAGTTCCAAGAATCGCCCCAATACTAAAAGTGTCCAGTAAATTCTCACTACGGCTGCTTAAGAGATTTCCACCCTGAAATAATTTGTTGCGCCTCTCCTTCCCTTAAAAACTACCCCCTCAAGTTAGCACTACCACCCCGGTAGCGGCCAATCCAAGCATTTCCGTAAAACAAAAAGTATCCAATTAATTGTCGCAGGCACCGAAAGGCATATTGCACCCTTCAAAAAATTTGTCGCGCCCCTTCTACTCCTTGAAAACTATCCCTAAGTGCATTTCAGCCTCAGTTCGCCAAACTCGAGTTCCAAGAAACGCCCCAATACTAGCGGCCAATCCAAGCATTTCCGTAAAAAAAAAGTATCCAATTAATTGTCGCAGGAATCGAAAGGCAGATTGCATCTTCAAAAAATTTGTCGTGCCCCTTCTACCACTTAAAAACTACCCCTAAGTGCATTTTAGCCTCAGTTCGCCAAACTCGAGTTCCAAGAATCGCCCTAATACTAAAAGTGTCCAGTAAATTCTCACAACGGCTGCTTAAGAGATTTCCACCCTGAAAAAAATTGTCGCGCCCCTCGAACTCGAACTTGGCGAACTGAGGCTCAAATGCACTTAGGGGTAGTTTTTAAGGGGTAGAAGGGGCGCGACAAATTTTTTGGAGCGATGCTGCTTTCGTAAAACTTTTTCTAAGCATGTACTCCACTAATAGATAATACGGGCAGCATGGAATACCAAACATCAGCTATATACCTGGGCTTAATGGGATATAAAGGAATCATACCTTTCATAACTCTTAACTATTGGTTAGTCTTCTCGTATAGAGAAGACACACACAATTTTCAGAAAGCTTTTCCATTAGATTGAATTGAATTTTTGTTTATTTTGCGTTGTTATGCTATCTTTTGCTTATTTACGCCGTTGTATGAAATTGCACAATGATTTTTGCAATCTCAGATAATAGCGTAACCAAGCAAAAAATGGCATAACTATGCAAAATAAATAGGAATTCAATTCAATATAATGGAAAAGCTTTCTGAAAATTGTGTGTGTCTTCTCTATGCGATAAGACTAGCTATTAGATAAGATGTATGTGAAAACCGCCCTAAGTAAAATGTTCCATTCGAAGGGCGTGTATCCAAACTATAAAGATTCATCAATATTTTCTACATGTCGTACATAGGGCTTCTGAATAGTAATGGTAATCACTAAGGAACGCTTCAAAGGCCAACAGTAGCAAAAGCTTCGGTATTCAAATCAGGAGCTGACATACGCCAAACAACACAATCGTTATTTTCGAACGGGACGCAAAATTAAAACTTTTCAAGGTTCAGAATGCTGCTGAGCAGACCTAAAAGTGTGAAAAAAATTAGATGTACCGTTAGCCTTTTGGAAATTTTACTTAAAAATTTAAATCCTTGAAAACAAAACTTCTCACGAAAAACTCAGTGTGAAACTTGCAAAATTTGAGCATAAAAAAGATGAAAGTTAGAAATGCTTTAAAAACCACACCGTTGGAAATCTCGATTTTCAAATTCCCAAAAAGTACTTATGAAGCCTATCAAAATTAGGCGCCGAGGATAGCAGATAAAAGCATAGTACTGGTATTTGGGGTGTAAATGGCCACACTTTCAGTGTGCCGAATTTTGGGATTAGTATTCCAAAATACAAACGTTTCCCGACTGGAAAGCTCTTTCTTAAATATTTTTTTTTTTTGCCTCACAGAAACTTTTATATATTATATTATATAATATTAAAGGACCTTAAATAAAAAAGAACATAAAAACGTCCCTACCCTCGAATATCTTTCCTACGGTTTTAATTCTTCGGGATCTGGGCCCGTTTCGTCAACAGTGAGTTTTTGTTCGAGCTAATACAGAAAAATTAGCCGAAAAATAACACTAAAAATGACACGTCATTCTAATGTAATTTATCAGCTTTGAATACTTTTTCTTATTTACATGAGTTTTTTGCCATTCTCCTGCTTTTCGCACCAACAAATATAGGTATATTTCTCTAAAATCTAGCCACTGATCGTTGCCCAAATATCTAGCGACTGCATAGGTCGTTTCCCACGCAATAAAAAATTATGCAGAACTTCCGTTTTAAGGAATTTCTTGAAGGAACTTCTAGAAAACAAAACGTAATAAGCCATTTTAGCCAAACTGTGCCCCTTACCAGTCACCATTGATAACCCAATTACCACAATTCACAATACGTTTGCGGATTGCATGTATCCGCGTTTCGATTCGAATTCTAATATGCTGCGTACTAGCGTCACAAATAAGTTCACACAAGTATTAATAGATTGAAAGCTAGAGAAGCACCGTAAAACGAACCCAGCTAGTTTCGACGATTTGCTAATAAATCGACGAGTAGTGATCAGTAAAACGTAATTTACAATCAAAAACAACCCCTAGATCTGTAACCGTAGAAACACATTGGAGGGGAATGGAGTTTATTTGGTATTGAAAAATGAAAGGAGTAGATTTCAATGAATATACCATAACGGAGCACTTAGAAATATTAAGATCCAGCTCGTTTGAGATACACCAGGACGTAAAGCTATCCAAATCGGATTGCAAAGCTATACAATCAGAAATAGATGAAATAGCTGAAAATAGTTTGCTATCATCGGCGTAAAAGAGAGAGTGACAGTTAAGACAAGATGGTAGATCGTTTAAAAAAAGTAAAAAAAGAAGGGGACCTAAAATGGATTCTTGTGGCACATCTGATGATGGACAAAATTCGGAAGAGGTTAAATTTTGGAAAACAACTCTAGATGAGCGATCATTAAGATAAGAGAAGAGCCATACAACAAGGTAAGATGGGAATCCCAATGCAATTAATTTATTAAGAAGAATTTGGTGGTTGACGGTGTCAAATGCTTTTGCGAAGTCAGTATAAATTACATGTACGTCTAAGTGCTTATTAAAGGATTTTGACACAAAATTAACAAGTTCAACTAAGTTGGTGACAACGGATTTGTTTTTGGAGAATCCATGTTGTTCATCCTTAATAAGATAATTAAAATGTTCATGAATGAACTTATAAACAATCTTTTCAAGAAGTTTCGAAAAGGATGACAGAAGAGAGATTAGCCTATAGTTAGACACAGAATTAGGATCGCCCTTTTTCGGTATGGTAACCACATACGACGATTTCCACTGAGTTAGGAAAACACCTTCATGTAGGCTTTTACTAAATAAAATGGCGAGTTTTAGATATGGAAAATGGTGTTTCTTTTAAAAACGAATTTGGGATTCCATCAGGTCCAGAAGAAGAATCGTGTTACGATTAGAATAGAATATTCTATGAAGTATTATAGAGCTAAAATTATTATTAGTTGGGCACGGAACAAAGCAAAAGCCGATTTTAACAACAACGGTGTATACAATTAGACTCTGATTCTGGTTTCACCTTTAAGCAAATTCCTAAATATTTTTCAATTATTTAAACAACCATAATAGTGTTTTTGTTTTCACAATTTATTTATTTTTTATTGTTAGTTCTGCAAATCGTTCTCTTTAGTTCAACTGACTAGAATTGATAATATGTAATCAAATTGAAAACCCGTGCACACACATCCACCCACTGGAAAGACAAAAAAAAACAGTAATTACCACAAATTAATTTGAAGCTTCGTTGCACAAAAAAAAAAAATAATAAAATAAATGGACAGAACACAAACACCCTTCACATTAAAAAAAGGTTTCCTATATTTATTACAAAAATGACATTACAATGGACAAATACAAGAAGCACTTACAATATTAAATTACTCTATTACATAAAACGATATGGTGTGCTTAAAGCACAAGATCGTCTATATTTACAAAAAAAAAATGTTGTATCGTTTCAGAAACGATCCCACTCTTACAAGGCTACGAAATGGACGGATCACTGATAAAACAGGACGTTTTCGTTGAATTTACAACGACAAATACGTAAACTTAACTTAGGTAATGTAAAAGACACTAAATGGACTATACTAATTTTTCCTACGATACTAGTAGAAAAATATCAGCTTTTAAGAACAACAGGTAGTTTTAGCAAGTCGCAAAAAACGTGTGTTGCAGCAGTGAACGTCTGCAACTAGGTAGTGATAAAGTTGTGGATGGTTAATGTGTGGAGTTCATCCAACTTAGGTCACTATGACATCTATTATGAAAAATATATCACTAAGGCTATCCGTTTTCATTTGATGTATGTATTACAATAATTTAGACCGAAAGAATCGAGTAGGCTTAATGATATGATAAAGAAATATGATTATGTATCCGCAGACATGTTTGCGGAACAAACGAAACTGTTGTGTTTTATAACCTCACCTATTTACGGCTTTCATCAACAATCTATTTCGGTTTGCATTTAACGTTTTTGGCGTTTGTGCGGCTTGCTAAAACTCTCTACTAATGACATGATGTTTTTTTATTGGCCGTTAAAACTTACAAAATTTAGTTGCATATTTATAAGAGTTTTTTCATTTTTTTACATTTACGATATGTATAATATCCAACATTGAATGTTGCATGAGATTCTTATCTTTTTTTAGGATCAGTTTCTCGCACATCTTATCTAATGGTTAGTCTTATCGTACAGGGAAGACGCACACAATTTTCATAAAGCTTTTACATTATGTTGAATTGCATTTTTTTTATTTTGTATAATTATGCTAATTTTTTCTTAGTTACGCCATTGTATGAAATTGCACAATGACTTCTTTTTTAAATTTCAGATGATGTTGTAACCAAGCAAAATATAGCATAACTATGCAAAATAAACAAAAATTGAATTCAATATAATGGAAAAGCATTCTGAAAATTGTGTGTGTCTTCCCTGTACGATAAGACTAACCATTAGATAAGATGTTCGAGAAACTGGCCCATAATGTTATAACGATGATGAATTGAATGAACACTTAAGAATGTTGATGATTTCAAAAGATTTGAATTTATTCAGTTTTTTTTAGATGATTAAAACTGATTTTGATTAAATAATTTTATTGAGTTTGTAAAATTTTAATATTTGTATGTAGTACAGTGTCTAAAAAAAGAGTCAGTATTTAACGTACTTGATAATCCAATTATAAATTCTGGGTACATTAATAAGGAAATGCTGGACAAACAATTTTCAAAGAGCCAGATAAATTATGTGTTTTGCCAGTCTTTAATTTCAATCGCATATTGGAATCATCAACACATCCGGCAACCGCTTAAAATTATATTGAGATTTACGTAAACACTATACGCTTAAAATTAATATTTAGACGTAACAAATTATTGGTAATATGGGTGTATGTTATTTTTGTACTCAATATTGTTTATTCATATATGAATACGAGTATATATTTATGAATATATAGATATAGATGTACTTAGATTGTTAAATATATAAAAAAAAATCAACTTACTCATATTTCGGGACGGTTATCGTTCGATCAGTTTATCATAAAAGTTATTTCTCTGAAAATCCTACAAATCTAAGCATTCTTCGAATGTTTTATGTACAAAAATATTATACCTATAGTATTAAAAATGAAAATCTTAAAACCACTTTTTATGCAATCATTCGAGTTTGCATTTAGACAGATGTCTGCGGAACACCTTCTACTAGTTGAGTTCGACTCGTTTTTAGATTTTGTCTAGCTCTTGGCACAGGCATTACATCGGATCGGGACATTGTTGAATCACTTGGTGGCGCCGAATAGTCACGTCCCAACAATGTTTTCTCCTCATGCTTCCCACCATTTCCATTGCCATTCTTTGGATCCGGATCCATTTTAATGTTTCGATCGAAATTTGTGTCTTTTGCTAATGGATGAATATTGGATTCCTTTAATGATATTCCACTGCGTATTGATGATTGACTACCTGATTTTAATGTTTGTGTCATGGTCAGAGTGCTGGGCGATCGTATTGATGATGTTTCGGTGGGTGATTTGCCCTTTGACGGGGAGTCACGATATTCATATATGTTGGGGTTGGTTTTTGCGTGAGCCGCATGATGATTTTGTATCATATGAGCATTTTCAATGCCTGCAACTGTGCCTTCGCGTTCGGATTCGGCGCCGTCATGAACGAAAACGTCTTCGTCGTAGAATCGGTCCGATTGTCTGTTGAATTTAACAATAGAAAATATTTTTTGTTGGATATTTTAGGAAATTGAAATTTTTGTGACAGCAATATAAGTACTACTGATGCAAACCCAATCCACCTTTCTAAATAGGAGTAGTGCAGTCTACTATCACCGAAACATTTCAGCATTATAATAAGTTAACTATAGTATACTAGTATAGTACTGAAACGTGTGATTTATTTACGTTTGAATTATATAATGCCTAACAAAAAAGATATATGCAAAAAAAACTATCAGATTCTACAAGCTAAGACGTTGATTGAAGTTTCAGTAATTCAAATCGTTGGTACTCTGTCGCCATTAGTATTTAAAATATCCTACAAATTTAAACGACGCGAAAACGGCTCGCAAACTCGAGACATACAAATGCATTGGGTTATATGGGAAGCACCAACGCCATCTAGATACATCAAGGCCGTAACTCAGCTGTGCCCTCTGCCTACTAAATTGTGGAAAGAAACGAAGAAACAAGAACAACAAGCATATGACGTAATTAAAAGGAACAACAAAATAGTGCAAATTTAGTAGGCGATTTTTCTACATTGCGGCCTTAGACGGCGGTAGAAGCACACGATAAGCAAGAGATGCTGTCAAAGCACGGCTCCCGAGCCGTGAAGCTGTCAAAGCACGGATCCCGTCGTGAATTTGTGAATCGTGGTGCACGAGATGTGAAAAAACGTCTCGCGAGCTGTGTTTTGTCATCGTCACGGCACTCACCCCTCGTGTGCTTCCCATATAAGCCAATATCTCGAGCTTGCGAGCTGTTTTAGCGTCGTTTGAATGAAGCTTTTAAGTAGCGAAAACTAAGGCTTTAGATTCCGTCACTGTATTAGGGTTCGGCTACGTTTTTGTCACCCAAATTTTAACTTCATCGTAACAAATCCTGCAAACTACTTTTTGGAAAGTTTCAACATAACAGTTGAAACTTTTTAGTGACAGAAATCTTGCCACTACATATTTAACAAATGCAGGGGAATGCTACGATTTCGGTACCCTACACTGCTCTTACATAGTGAGCCACTGTAAGTAAAGTATTTTTTTTAAGTGGCGAAACCGTAGCCGTAAAATTTCTTTGCAACTTCGAAAGATTGGCCACGTTATAGTAAAATTGTGGGCCTATAAAGTTGCTAGCGTCACTACAAAGTCCAATTGGGAACTTTAAAGTACTATTTGGAGCTGTTAAATACTTGTCGCCATATTTTCCAATGTGTTACAAATTTGTATTTTATATATTTCAGAAAAGCAACAACTTTTTTTTTTCACAAGAAACAATTTAGAACTTCTTTTTTAAGCAAACTATTCTGTTTGCGGAGCATTTAGAGCAGTGGTTCCCAACCCACAGATGTCTGCGGACCACTTAGCCTCACAGGGAAAATGCAACGGACCACCGTTCCGAGGATGGGTTAAAAAATTTCCAGAATGGTTTTCTGGAGATCAATTTAACACCGTCAGAGAGATTGCTTAATGAAAATCAAAAATTTGATGTAGTCACAGAGGAATATTCCCTTTTTACAAGAATAGTCACTATTATAGTAAGCTGACCAGACGTACAGCATTTTGACCTGTCGTACAGCATTGGGAAATGTACAGCAAAATGTACAGTTTTCGTCACGCAACACAATTAAAGCCAATTCACTACATAATAAGCTCATTTCGATTGCTCGGGAACCCTTCTCGATCTTTCTGAAATTTGGCACACTTGCAGAACTACTTGGCGCTCACATTACCTCCAAATTACATGGTCCTAGTCTATCTGCGTCCGGAAGTTACGGCTAAATTGCAATTTTGAGTTTTCTAATTTAAATAATTCTCCATCACTCGGAAATTCGTAAGCGAAAAATTTTGAAATTTAGAAAACTTGTAGAGCACTGTACTGTGAAAAATGTCAAGACTCTAGCTATCGCAAGGTTCAGAAGTAGCGATTTATAGTGCAAAGTTGGACCCATGGACGATCGATATTATTCAGAGAGATAATAACACTTTTATGTTTGCCAATCGTTCATTTTCGATAACTCGGAATCCGACCGAAATTTCTGAAATTAGGGATACTTGTAGACCTTTGTCGCACATTTTCTCCAAGTTTGAAAGTCATTCGGAAGTTACAGCTGCCCAAATCGCACTTTTCTGTTTTTACATCAAAAATTGTTCACTTGGAAATTCTTAAACGAAATTTTGAAATTTGGCAGACTTGTAGAGTATTGCACCGTCCATATTTGGGGAACATTTCCAGGCTCTAGCTACAAGGGTTCTAAAGTTACAGCCGTCAAAAGATGCGATCTTTATTTATTTTTCCTATCACAAAACGATGGAAAATCATCTGATTCCCTCTGCAAGGCTTTTCCAAGTTCAAATCCATTAAAATTGGGTTAAGAGCTCTGGGGACCGGCATGACATCACGAATGTAACCATGGAGGAATGGATACTCTCCTCCAGAAATATTGAAACCATGATAAGCCAGCCTTCATCCGCTCTGAAGGTTCACCTCGGACTCCACTCCATAGCTACATTGAATGCCAAGTCTTCTGCTCAATATTTTTGTCAGCAATGTAAAATGCATTGCACTTGACGTTTGGCGATGCCGATGCTGCTGCTGATGCGCGTAATCTATTTCAAGCATAAATCATGAAATTACCGTACCATAGTAGGATGAGGATTTGCCTGAAAGCCGAATTCCGCAAGTATGTGTACAGCATTGGGTCTTCGGGAGTCTGGTCACCTTACACTATAGTTACTTCCGTGGACCACCCCTAAGGCTCTCACGGACCACCTCCGCAGACTACCACTTGGGAAACGGTGATTTAGAGCGATAAAATTAGAAAAAGAAAGAAAGACGTGACTTTTTTTGGGCTATATTTTGACATTAGGCAAATGAGAGGTCATCACCTTTTTGGAGGTAGAATATCTACTTCCACAGTGAAATTGGCTTGGCACGAACTTTTCTTGTTCAAAAGAGTTGGCAAATGGTGAAATGTGTAATTACTCCATTCAATCGCGTATTTTTAAATTTTGGCCGAAATTTTGGAACTGGTCCCTTTATTAAAAAAAAAAGTCGTAACCATTAGAGGAAAATTGCATTTTTATAGATTCCATATCGCATATTTGTTGTATTTCGCCTGTGAGTAAGATAATGGTAATTCGTTGTTTCAATAAGGTGGATTGTGTTTTGAAATCTCCAAGTCCACTAGTAAGAAACTAGGGGGCTTCGCCCCCTGCTCGCTTCGCTCGCCAACCCCCGGGGCCGAGGTTAATTTCGGGCGCGGCCGAAATTTGGATACCATTCGCTTGGGCTAAAAGTTTTTTCGGGCGTACCTATGACTTGTATTTAACCCCCCTCCTCATTCTTTTTCTTCCGTCTTGACAAAAGTTTTGGGCTTGGTTGAAATAAGTGGGCAAATAAAAATATTTACTCGGAAAATTTTATTGGGGTTGCCGGAGCATGACCCCACAGTACGATTCCATTCGTTTTGAACTTTTTAGTTGCTTTGATAAAGACACATTAATTCAAGGTTTTGTGAAATTAGTGTAAAAAAATGTTTCTTAGAAGAACCAATATGGGAAGTTTGGTTTGTATGGCAGCCCCATGACCCCATGGTCCGATTTGATTCAATCTTACATATGTTTTGTATCATCAATAGAAATACATTTGTGTGAAATTTGTTCGAAATTGGTGGACAAATAAAAATGTTTTTCTTAGAAGAACCTAATTTGGGGGGTTGGATTTGTATGATAGCCCCATGACCCCATGGGGGGTTACGAGACCGAGTTCTAATCGTGCGAATAGCACGATGAGTGTATACCTTATACCCATGTACAGACCTAGAAGGCACGCAAAACCCAAAATATTCAATTTCATATTTTTTGTTGGGGAGGGAGGGGTAGATGGGTCGGACCTGACACATCTTTATTACCTTGTCAAGACATCCAACGGCTACCATTTGATATTACTTTGAAGTTTTTCGTGACATTCTATCAAAAGATATGACTGAATATAACTTTGTAGGGGAAGTAGGGGTAGGGGTAGTCGGACCTAATCCACTTTCCATCAACTCAAAGTATATGTCAGAATGAGACATTGATCAAAATTTCAAGTCGATAGCGATATTCTACCGAAAGTTATGGCCGAATTAAAATATCAAGGAGGGGTAGTTTGTATGGGAGGTAGGGGAACCCGTGGTCCGATTTGGCCCATTTTCAATACCGTCCAAGATTTTAGCAAAACAAACATTTGACCAAAATTTCAAACCGCTAGCTTCATTATTTCGGGAGTTATCGTGCTAACAGACAGACACACGGACAGACAGACAGACAGACAGACAGACAGACAGACAGACATGGCTTATTCGATTCAGGGACCTGACCTGACCTGACTGATCATTTATATATATACTTTGCTATACCTCCGGTGGCTCCTTTGAGGTGTTACATAATATCGGCGTAACAAAAACAATATACCCTTTCACTCTATGAGCGAAGGGTATAATAACTAAAAAATAGTAAGTGCAATTTTCTACTACATTGATCGTATCGTTAGTATGTTTGATTCTTAGTTTTTTTGATAGATTTTTATGACTAGGAAAAATATGTATGTCCCAATATTATAACTATAACACATCTTCCTCGGCATTTCACTGTTGCAGAAATTTTACTACTTTTCACCACTTCTGGAATAGAAATGAATTGATCCCCTCTTATATACGAAAATCTTCCAGATCCACAAGCATCGCAGTTATTGGGTGGACTCACCTAAAAAAGCTTTCGAACAGTTTCAGTCTCAATGGATGCCGAATACATTTTTACATTGGAAGGGAACACAGATTATTTCAGAAGAATGATCGAGCATGAAGGAACACATCAGTGAGTTATTTAACCGATCCGGCCCTATTTATGCAGAAACGGATTCGTTTAAAGCAGGAAAAGGCGTATCCCGCAATTGAGTCTTTTTGCCAAATACGTAGACTTTCCAAATAACCTTCGTATACTGCATACATTTTACAATGTCCTTTGCATTGATATACATGATCCGTTTTCGTTTTGAAACTAATGCGCATGATGTTATTGTGACGAGCAGTGGCGCAACCACGGGAGGGGCTAAGGGGGCTAAAGTAAGCTGACCAGACGAACAGCATTTTGCTGTACAGTACAGCATTTTGGCCTGCCGTACAGCATCCAGAAGCGTACAGCAAAATGTACAGCATTCACGATTTCACACAATATTATACCTCAGGAACAACTCAACGAGCTTCTACTTCTGTGGAAAACACTACACAAGATCAGAGCTCACATTCTGTGGGGCGATGAGCCTCAGGCGACAGTTACTTCCATTTTTGGATATTGTGTGACGCTACATCTGTCAAGGCAAGACTTGGAATGGCTAGATATCGTCAAAGCTAGTTGAATAAAAGCGATATTTGCACAGTTAAAAGGTATCGAAAACTTGAAAAAATTATCATTGCAATATATGTACTCAGAAAGCGTGTAAAATTTCGTAAGTCCGGTCAATAGGTTTTCAGGTATACCGCTGTATTGTTTCAATTATTTTAGCTAGCGAGTTGGAATTTTTAGCGGAAAAATAAATGTTCAAAATTTCAGTAAAATCAGACAAGAGTTTATCGAATTTTCGGCTGTAACTTTCGAACCATTTTGAGAGAGACTTGAAAACTAAGCCAACAAGAACAAATTCATATTTTCTTGACTGCCAGGATTCCGTCAATGTCTATGGGGTTAAATTTTGATGATGCCATAAGCCATTTTAAAAATCAAAATGCTTTATAGTACAATGCCTCCAAATATATTTTCCCAAAAAATTCTCCATACAAATTTTGCGGCTGAAACATGGGTGGGAGAGAAATCGTCAAAAATTTGGAGTCTTTGAAGCAATGAAAATTTTTGCGTGCGAGAAAAAAATACTTAAAGGAAAACGTTGGAATGGTTAAATAAAATTGCATTTATTTCACAATTAGTTCCACTAGTTTCAGATTGGGACTTAATATGCAATTAACTCATTTGGTCCTTTAACATAAATAGGGGAAAACGAACCTAAGCTGTTCTAGAGATTAATAAGGTACTATCCAGCTATGGACCAGTTTTGGTTCAATGCAACAGGCGAGAATTTTATGGTGATGCTTTGTAACTGAATATTACAAAATAAGCTCCTTAATAGAAAATAGATTAAAAATAATTTGCAAACGCCTAAGCCTAAAGTTCGAGGACTTGAGTGATTTGAATTATTAATAAACAATTATGGAAAATGCTAGCGCCTATCACGATTTTTCGAAATTCTCCCATAGTGGATTTGAACTTGACTCTAAACCGAATTTCACCAATAGGTAGTGTACGAGTATGTACAGCATTGACCATTCAGGCATCTGCTCACCTTAGGCTAAAGCCCCTCCCAAGCCCAGAAATTGAGAAAGCAATAATTGAAAAATGATATATGAAACTATCAGTTGCTCTTCATATTTGATTAAAATGTGAATTCCTGGTATTAGAGAAGGCTATTTACCAGTTTTGATGGTTTGGAAGGGAACACAGATTATTTCAGAAGAATGATCGAGCATGAAGGAACACATCAGTGAGTTATTTAACCGATCCGGCCCTATTTATGCAGAAACGGATTCGTTTAAAGCAGGAAAAGGCGTATCCCGCAATTGAGTCTTTTTGCCAAATACGTAGACTTTCCAAATAACCTTCGTATACTGCATACATTTTACAATGTCCTTTGCATTGATATACATGATCCGTTTTCGTTTTGAAACTAATGCGCATGATGTTATTGTGACGAGCAGTGGCGCAACCACGGGAGGGGCTAAGGGGGCTAAAGTAAGCTGACCAGACGAACAGCATTTTGCTGTACAGTACAGCATTTTGGCCTGCCGTACAGCATCCAGAAGCGTACAGCAAAATGTACAGCATTCACGATTTCACACAATATTATACCTCAGGAACAACTCAACGAGCTTCTACTTCTGTGGAAAACACTACACAAGATCAGAGCTCACATTCTGTGGGGCGATGAGCCTCAGGCGACAGTTACTTCCATTTTTGGATATTGTGTGACGCTACATCTGTCAAGGCAAGACTTGGAATGGCTAGATATCGTCAAAGCTAGTTGAATAAAAGCGATATTTGCACAGTTAAAAGGTATCGAAAACTTGAAAAAATTATCATTGCAATATATGTACTCAGAAAGCGTGTAAAATTTCGTAAGTCCGGTCAATAGGTTTTCAGGTATACCGCTGTATTGTTTCAATTATTTTAGCTAGCGAGTTGGAATTTTTAGCGGAAAAATAAATGTTCAAAATTTCAGTAAAATCAGACAAGAGTTTATCGAATTTTCGGCTGTAACTTTCGAACCATTTTGAGAGAGACTTGAAAACTAAGCCAACAAGAACAAATTCATATTTTCTTGACTGCCAGGATTCCGTCAATGTCTATGGGGTTAAATTTTGATGATGCCATAAGCCATTTTAAAAATCAAAATGCTTTATAGTACAATGCCTCCAAATATATTTTCCCAAAAAATTCTCCATACAAATTTTGCGGCTGAAACATGGGTGGGAGAGAAATCGTCAAAAATTTGGAGTCTTTGAAGCAATGAAAATTTTTGCGTGCGAGAAAAAAATACTTAAAGGAAAACGTTGGAATGGTTAAATAAAATTGCATTTATTTCACAATTAGTTCCACTAGTTTCAGATTGGGACTTAATATGCAATTAACTCATTTGGTCCTTTAACATAAATAGGGGAAAACGAACCTAAGCTGTTCTAGAGATTAATAAGGTACTATCCAGCTATGGACCAGTTTTGGTTCAATGCAACAGGCGAGAATTTTATGGTGATGCTTTGTAACTGAATATTACAAAATAAGCTCCTTAATAGAAAATAGATTAAAAATAATTTGCAAACGCCTAAGCCTAAAGTTCGAGGACTTGAGTGATTTGAATTATTAATAAACAATTATGGAAAATGCTAGCGCCTATCACGATTTTTCGAAATTCTCCCATAGTGGATTTGAACTTGACTCTAAACCGAATTTCACCAATAGGTAGTGTACGAGTATGTACAGCATTGACCATTCAGGCATCTGCTCACCTTAGGCTAAAGCCCCTCCCAAGCCCAGAAATTGAGAAAGCAATAATTGAAAAATGATATATGAAACTATCAGTTGCTCTTCATATTTGATTAAAATGTGAATTCCTGGTATTAGAGAAGGCTATTTACCAGTTTTGATGGTTTGTGCAAATTGTTCAATATCCTTTCCGGATATTTTGAAATATCTTTGTGCAAAAATGCAGAATATAAACGCGTAGTTCCCGGGAAGATTTCACGCTTAGAAAATATTGTGTTAGAATTTTAATGCGAATGTAATACTGGTTGTAAATTATTATCATTTTTGTTTGATAAATAAACATAAAAAAAAAACTTTATTGCTGCCTGAACTATCCGAATTTCGATCCGGATTTTTTGTACGTGCCTAAGTTCTTATGGAAAATAGCACAAACTTACGGAAGCTTAAAAACTTATAATTCCAATAATGTGATGGAAGGTCATAGCTCCCTCCAGTACAAGGTCCTGGTTGCGCCACTGGTGACGAGACTATCCATCGCAGCGAGACAAAAATGGGGGAAAAATGTGGTCAGAATTCTTCTTTTCTCATGGAGCCGATCGCGAAGTTGCAAGTCTCAGTGGTGAAGGGTAATTTTGAACATTGTAAGTGTTTTTCCGCTGGACAGGAATGCACATTTTCAACATTTTATAATATGTCTAAGTTTAAATCCGGAATATGATAAAAAGCGTTTTGCAAGGGTCGGAAAAATATCGCCCAAGAAGCCCACTCTGAATGCTCAGCAACAGATGTGAATATTGTGCAAAATGCTTGCATTTCCACCGCTGATTGAGCATTCAGCTTAAATCAGTCAAATTTCCGCTACATGATCTCCAAATGCCATAATCACAGGGTCTCCATGTTACCAATTACCTGACATGGACCTGTATTTCGGAAACCTTATTCGTTCGTGTGATAGCGATTCCTAGTTTTCGAAACTCGGCATGGCCTGTCGCGCATTTATTATTCAGAAGAAAATAATAAATTTTCTTATTGTATAGTAATTAAGAATTTAATTTCTTTCTGTCTACGCTTTATTTAAGGGGTATGCAAGGCGATTTTGCAGCTGAACAATCGATGCGGTGTTTATGCTCTTACCGAGAGCCGGCAACGAAATGAGGGAGACGAGACCGTTAAGGGAGTCTAAGTACGTAGCCGCTATTAAAGCTGATCGAATTCGTCACCTGCTTGGGCCGAGCTGAACAAGGTTTCTCAGACTCAGGACTCAAAGCAACACCCCGGTGTTCACCCAATCTCCTTACCAGTGGCAGCTTGAACCCAACCAGCATGGGGATTCACAAAATAAAAATACAATTTATTTTAGACCACTCCCCTGTTAAAAATTTACATTGAAATTTCTGCTCTTTGGGTTGTCATGTCTTGCTTCTTCGTGTGAGTTGTCCTAATTGCTAAACTTTGCAAAAGTTTAAAGTGCGCAACTCCACTCGTAGGCCAGTCATTTAACGATTTTAGGTCGCAAAAAATTGCTCGGCTCTTGTTTTTTGGGATATTGTTAGGATAGATACCAGAAGGGTACCATCAAGTTTGCAACATCGAAAACCCTGTGCTAACCCCAACCCCGTGACCCTCAAAAAACCTCAAAATTTTCGGACTTTTTTCATATTTTCGTTTATAATTTCTAAAAAGTAAAAGTGCTGTATCTTGGGATCCTTTGCACCTACAAAGCTAAGGTTACACTCAAATTAAAGAAGATTTTCTTAGTTTTAAAAGTGCAGTGGACGACTTACTTGTAGGAAGCACCTTTTAGAAATTAACAATTTTGCGACCTAACGCTTTTTATTTCGGTTTATTGACTGACCTATAGGTACAGTTTTTGAGTCAAAAGGACACACAAATGGGGAGGGGAGCTTTTGATTCGTGCTCAGCGCCCCACATAAGAAACTAACATACATTTTTGCTCCACATTTTGCAATCTCAAGTTTAAAAATTTAAATTTTTAAACAAGACGAGACGATATTTTTTCTAAATTTATGGCCGAATTAAGGTGTAAAGAAGAGGACATTTGTATGGGAGGTAGGGTCCGCTAGCTTCAATATTTCGCGAGTTATCGTGCGAACGGACAGATACAAGGACGGACGGGCAGACAGACATTGCTTATTCGAATTAGGGACGGTTCCTGATAATTTCTATATATATTGCCATATCTCCGGCGGATCCTTTTAAGTGTACCTTATACGATCTTATGGGTAGAGGACATAAAAATGAAAGTAGCGATTTCATCTCTCGTGAAGTTAAAGCGAATCGATTACTAATCGCACGTGTGATTGTGGTGTTTTGGTAAAATGACGTATTCGCGTATTTCGCAGATTTTGCTCTTCTTTTGCATAAAGATCAAGTTTTTGAAAAAGGCGTCTTATTTGTTGGCTGCTTAAGTTTAGTGCATAATAAAATAAAAATAAATAACAGGCGCGACAATCCAACATTGGACTAAGGCCGCAGGATGTGTTAGTGACATCCTATTTCCAAGATCTTATCTGCTTTTTTTGTCGAGGTAATGAGATCAGCATCACGCTCAGCAGTGTTTTTTATCCCCATAAATGGGTACTCGTTTAACATCTGAGTGAGATCATAGTCCATCACAAGCTCGTGAGTTCGAAAAACACCATGGAATACGGTGAGATTCGAACTCATGACCCTGTGCACCGAAGGTGCGCGCACTAACCGCTAGACCAGCCAGACTAATTAGTGCATAATAATACAAAATAATATATGGACCATTTTTTGAGGTAATATTGGTGGAAAATTTTGGGGGTCGACGTGCTCCTGTGCTGAGCAACCCCTGCTCCTTTACAGTATCGACTTGGTCCCCAACAATTGTTTTGTGTTTCCGACTGGAGACGAAACCCAAACGGAACATATTGGAAGTCTAGCAAAACATACAACGTCCGACATACTTTCGAGGAGTTTTAAAGTTCCTTCCAGACATAGTATATGTATATCTCTCCGCGAGAGTATTTCTGAGAGTTTTAACAATTTACTTTGGAGGTGAATCGAAACCGCCTGCTGTAATCATATTATCCCCAACTTTCGAATCCAATCTGGGACAAAACATTTCCCATAGTGCCTACCATAATCAGGCGACCATCTCAAACAATTCTGTCAAAATTAAGATACACGATTTTGGCGCTGAATAGGTAGTCGTATTCTGTTGTTTTTTCTTAGATACAAAAACAGAAAAACATATTTGAAATGTGGACAGTATTTTGTTTGCAGGATGCAAACAAACTATAGTTCAATGCAAGCTCAAAATGCCCTAAATCACAGAAGAACGATTCAATCTTATAATTTAGTTTTAACATTTTACGAAGCAACCATACCAAATTTTTAAATATTTTACAAAAACTTCTTACAGGCATTTATACAGCGAATCACATACCTACTTATAATAAATCAAAAATACGATAGCAAAACTACTTTACCCCACTACTATCCCATTTCAGGCGGTTTGAACAATAGTAAAAATATTGCCTGTCCTACCTCTAAGCATACCTCTTAGCATTTCGCCACAAAATACAGCAAATTACAACCAGTACGATGAGAAACAAACATGCCGTCGACATACTCCAAAACGCAATTTGAAGGGGTTCGCGTGGCTCCCACCAAAATTCGGTTGTCGGTGGATATGTTGGTACTAGCACGCCGATAACAGTGGGGAGATATTGAGTCCAGAATGCCATCTCTGTCTGTCGATAGTTCATCATAATCGACGAATTGTACGTTGTATTGATGTTAAGATAGCGCAATTCGCCTTGATAAGCCAGATCAAAGTGGAGACCTAGAATTTGTTGTGGCGTGGGGTTCCTGAAAGAAAATATATTCGTAATCGTATGTTGTTTTGAGTGCTAGTATTATAACTTACCCATATCTGGCGAAATCCGTAAATGCTTTCATAAATAAGTGACTCATATTTCGATCGTTGTCCGTCCACATATTCCGCTCTAGGCGTTCCTTGACCGGGAAGAATTCCACGTCCATAAAGGGTGCTCCCGTTAGGAAATAATGTTCAACATCATGCGGAACCTTCCGCCAGTCGGGTAGCTTCAAACCTTCCACAGTCGTGTTCATGACATAGAGATAGACAGGCACTCGTTGCTCCAAAAGCAGCTTCACCATTCTATCCACGGGAGCTCTATACAGAAAGTCTGACAACATATCAATGTACTTCTCCCGAATTCGCGTCTTATTGTTTGGATCCGGCCAAAATGTGTACATATACTTGATAGCTTCGTACACGCCTTTCGGATTCAACGTATAATTATATCTGAACACCAGTTCCCGTATTTTCTGATCAACAAACTGCTCATCTATATTGAAATACGGTCCGAGCGATTGATTTTGTGCAATAATGTATGCTGCCTCTTGCGTCGTAACGCCCGTCATATATTGCAATCCTCTATTGAATTTCTTATTCCTAATCAATTGCTCCGGCGTTTCAGATAAGAATTTCCAATCGCGCTCGTGCCAGCCTTCGTACCAATCATCACGGGGAAGAGTGAAGTTTAAATCTAAAACGGGCGCCCACGGGAACATGCCAACATGTGGTGCAAATTCTGCATTCCCCAGTTCATAAAAACTACGGCCATGACGCAAACAATTCACTAATGCCCAAGATGATTCGAGCGAACATCCAAGAATTTGACCCAATACTCGACTGGTGTTTTGTGCTCTGTATTTGTCGACTATGAA
Organism: Microchrysa polita; assembly: GCA_949715475.1. Taxonomy (NCBI): domain Eukaryota; kingdom Metazoa; phylum Arthropoda; class Insecta; order Diptera; family Stratiomyidae; genus Microchrysa; species Microchrysa polita. The sequence continues at coordinate 82,763,474 of OX454418.1, read as the reverse complement.
CGCCGAATCGGCCAGTGCTGATCCGGACTGTGCAATTACTCTTGTTACAATATTTCGTGTTTGTGGTGCCACCATTAATATTCCAGCAGAAGCGGCGCCAGCTCCAGGACCAAACAATGTTATAGAATTTCGATCGCCATTGAAGAATTCAATATTATCGTAGACCCATCGAAGTGCCATCGACTGATCAAGTATTCCGTAGTTTCCGGGACTGTTCTCGTCAGCGGTTGATAAGAAACCCAATGCTCCCAAACGGTAGTTGAATGTAACGACGACTACATCGTAGAATGAGGCCATCACATGTCCTGGGAATAAGTTGGAGGCACCTCGCATAAAGTCACCTCCATGAATGTAAACCATGACCGGATACTTCTGAGCCACGCCGGCACTTGTCTGAAAATCGAGAAAACATGTATTAAGTCAATTTAATTTGAAAAACGTCACTCTCAACTTACATCTGGCGAATAGACATTAAGATACAAACAATCTTCGTCCATATCTCGAATTCCTTTCGTAGCACCGACATGACGTACATGTTGCGGACAGGCTGGTCCAAAATCCACTGCCTGCAATAATTGCCAGCCCCGATGCAATCGTGGCGGTTTGAATCGACCTTCAAATGTGGGCGGCAAAGCATATGGAATACCCAAGAATGCCGAGCAGTGACCCTTTATATAGTCCACCGTACTATGCCAAGGCCGGTAAAATGAAGTGGGCTTGGGATCGTCGTAGAGGTAAACCTTGAATCCTTGCACTTGTCCATAGTTCGTTTTCACGAATACGTCCCGATCCAGAGTCAACGAATCGCGTCGCAATTTCCCCTGCAAATCTTCGCGCCAGCCACCCAATACGCCAGGGAATGGGGTCTGTGGGTTATTCGGATTATTCTGCAATGAAAATAGTTATGAAGTCGATTAATAGATACAATCTGTTCGGTATTCTTAATACAATTATTATTATCTATAATCAAATTAGTGCACTCCCGCTGACGTAATAATTAAGTTAAGATGTTTCAACATTTTATGCATATGGAGTCTTACGTATGAGTAATGCAATGAACATATGACTTTGATTTAGATCGCGATAAGCGGACTAATGCCATAAGTTGGATAATTGGATACTATTGGATTGCTGTGACATAAGATACTTACGGGATCAAAACGAAACCGATCTTCTCCTTGGGGTGAGCCTGGTGCATACTGATTTGGATTGTTTTGCCCAGGATATTTCTGACCGTATCCATTGGGTTGATAGTGCCCATATCGACGATCGTTGAAAGTATATGTTCTGTAAATGAGAAAAGTTATAAATTAGTTAATATTACCAAAAATTGACAGACTAACATACCTGTAATCTGTATCACCGGGATTAGGCCAATCTCGTACGCCTTCTCTTGAATAGAATCGCGGATCTCTGGTTTGAGCCGTCACCGGATCGAGTACAAATATCAAACAACATAGTGCTAATAGACAAGAAATTCGGAATTGTCCAGAACCGTAGACAATGCCCGTTTTACGTCTTACGCATTTCCAGAAGGAATCATTTTTAGCCATGGCAGTATAAATAGTTTATCTCTGTTTTTGTGATGTTACATTGCACAAACGTCACCTTATCACGTGATTTTTATTTCGTTACACACTTTCATTGCACTGACCTGAAAATAAAGACAGTACCGGAAACGTTAGTAGGGAGCTTTGAAATGTAAAAGCTACTATCGTGTACGATATATGTATACTCGTACTTCCTTGGGGTTGGGAACAAGAAAACTAAATGGTCAGTTAGTGGCAAAGTTATGGAGGATTACATTTGGGCATTTTTTTTGCTAGTTGTACTATACTAGTAATTTTCTTGGACTAAAAACATTGTGTCCGGTTCTCTGTTAGGGCAGCTACACACGGAATCCATGGATTCCCGAAATCCACTGACTGCTTTCCGTGAAGTTCTGGGTATTTTTTTTTTAGTACAGTTATTTGAACTGAATTTCTCGGTACCACAAAGAAAAGTAAGATTTCTCCCAAAACTAAAACAGTTACTTTTCGGGTTTGGCTGCAATTGACGTTGACTTTTGAGACACCCTGTATGTTTGTAAGCTTTTATTTCTTAAAACATATTTAATGCAAGGAGGATTGAGTCTTATTGCCACCTTTGATTGATTAATAGATTTTGCGCAATAATCGATCAGGATTAACATGAACGCCCATCGAATAATCCCTCCCGAAAATACCCTCTTATAAACCACCGCAATCAATCCGTGGCGTAGGAAAGGGCACGCCAGTAAAATAGTACCCTTAGAACTTATTCCCTCCCGAAAATACCCTCTTATAAACCACCGCAATCAATACGTGGCGTAGGAAAGGGCACGCCAGTAAAATAGTACCCTTAGAACTTATTTTAGAAACAAACTCCCTTTAAAAACAAAGAAGAACAAAAAGATATATGGTGCTGCTAACTGCGGCCCACCTCGCAGTGTTTTGCGGCCCGCGACCAGTTTGAAGAAACCCATTATATGTACATATTTATAGCACAAATGCGTACAAATGAAAATCTAAGATGTTGAACTCAACTCTAATTTACTAAAACTCGTCAAGAAGTCGATGGCTTATGCAAGCTTAAACTATGTGTTCTATAAACAATTTTCTGACGGTGATTTGAGTTTATTTATTAGTTTAGTTTTTCCCAAAATTCGATTCAGATTGTTGGCTTTGCCGAACCTTATAGTGTCATGATAGCCGAACATCTTGGATTGTGATTTATTTAAAGAAAAGGTCAAACTTGAAAGACTTCGAAAATTTGGTTTTGGTGAGGAAATCATACCTGGATGTGGAATTTCGTAAATAAAACAATTTCAGCCTATTACCCAATGTTCAAGATTGGAGTGAATTTGAATTACCCGCCATACCACGATCGAGCTATGGTGGAACGCACCCCAGCAGTGGTGCCAACTACACACCACTCTCAACAGTTTTCTACCTCTTCTTGTTCAAGTTGCAGCCGCGAGCGGACGTGTGCACCGGGCGTCGCCACGATCCATCGTGTTAATTATATTGTACCTGTTACCGTAAATAAAGTTTTGTTTGAATTCGAATCTTAACAGTCATATTTCCTTACTTGCGTGTACCATCCCCCTGCGGATCGCGTACACCCAATTTATTGCCTTTTATCTGATTAATCTTTACTGGTGCATGGGTTTGTTTCACACCACATCAGAAACAAATTTTTGTTTATTTTCGTCCACCTTTTTGTCCGAACTTAATTATTTATGTAAGCTTAAACAATTTAATTGGCAGTCCAGTATTGAACTAAGGCCGCAGACGTGGTAATGACATTCAATTTCCAAGACCTTTGCTGCTTTTTTTTTTGTTGAGGTGTTGAGATCAACAGCACGCTCAGCACTGTTATTTATCCCCATAAATGGGTACTCGTTTAACACCTGAGTGAGATCATAATCCGTCACATGGTTCCTGAGTTCGAAAAACACCTTGGTTCACGGTGAGATTCGAACCCACGGCCCTGTGCACCGAAGGTGCGCGCACTAACCACTATACCATTTTAAATAATTAAAATCTGAAAAAAGTAGTGAGTTTAAGATTTTTTTTTGATTACTTTTTCACCGAAAACAAAACTTTCTCCCTATTATAATCCCCTTTCTCCCAGAATAATTACATCAGCCTATGGAAACCTCACATGCTACTAGATGTGGTCTAAAAGAATAAAAAATTGCTGTTCTTTCTTTGGTTTGGAATATAACTAATGACCTAGGTTTTTTAGCACCTGTTCAGTGCGGTTTTTTGGCACCCGTTTAGTACCGGTCTTTTTGAGGTTTTTTCAGCAACGGGCTTTTTTAGGTTTTTTTAGCACCTGTTCAACACCGAATGAACTGATACTGATACCAGGTTCTTTTGTACCGCAGTTTAGCATAGTTTTTTTCAGTTTTTTGCTTCATTTAAGCCACGATTCGTCTTTCATCTGTTTGAAAACTCCATTCATTCTGAAAGTTACCAGGTTTTCTCAGGGAAATACCCATCCAATCGGCGTGGTATCGAAACACTTAAATAGACCGCTGATTCGGAATTTTACGCCAAAAATAAAAACATTTTTCTTGGGTTCCTGCCCCAGGATGATTACTCTGTTTTCTGGAGAAATACTGATCGAATCAGAGCGGTAGAAACACTGTGGTCATTTTGGGTCTTGATTCTGCTGATAGTAATCCGGAACCTAAATTTGGAATCAGCGACCCAAAATTACGCTAAGGCTCCGTCACACACAACGTGATCTGCTTCCGTGATCCGCGCGTTATAAAATAATAGAAAGGATTGCGTCTTAACGATACATTGAATTACATTGGACGTGGTCACAAATCGCATTGTGTCTGCATGGCTTTAGTGCTTTTGCTTTGCCGCGCCGATTCAATGAGTATTTCCCCGGGAAAACAGGGGTACAAGTCTGGGGCGGGCAGCCCGAAAATTGTTTTCTTCTTTTTGACCTCCAAGTTTGGAATAAGCAACCCAAAATTATTTTAGTGTTTCTTGCCACGCCGATTGGACGAATGTTTCCCCGGGAAAACATATAAGTACCATTCTGGGGCGGGCAACCTAAAAAAAAATCCACCGGTTTTAAACCAGTGTACCCGGTATTAGGAATAGGCCTAAATCCAGCTATAAATTTTGCAACATATGCAATAAACTCGTTTTTTTTTCTAAAGAAAATTAACTAGCCTTAGTCTCGTTGTTTTTTTTTTTCAATAAGAGCGGCAAAATGCTGACGAATTTAATTAAAGGGAGATTTCCAATTAGGTTATGTATTTTCTGGCTCATCTCTAACACTTTTGTGGTTGATCTACCACTTTTTTCACAAAATTTGGCAGTCTACCATAAAGTGATAGAAATATTGAATATGCCCAAATCTACCACAATTTCCAATCTCCGATATTATTTTCAAATTTTTGCAATTACTAACTAGTGTTCAGAGCTATGTCTCTGCTTATCCTGCCCTAAGGTCGGCTCGGTGTTTCGTAAGGTTATTAATTTAAAAAACAGGGCAGTTTTGACGTTTTAAATATCTTATCACTTTTTACCACTATTTTGAAGGTAGATATTACCACGGTCCTCTTAAGGTTCTTGTTACGATTTAAGAGTTCATAGAAACTCCACCCTCTTTTTGGATTTTCCATTATCAGAACTAACACTGGGTTTTGCTTTTCCGCTTTTTAGGTTACTCTAACCAAAATGACACAACTTTGCAAGTTACTCGTTAGTAATTGTAAATACGATCGAACATGAAAGAACAGGCGAATATAATGAGAGTACATCATTTGAAATTCCATGTTCATTGAAATAATTTCTGGAGGGGTCCTAACTGTCGTTAAGTCTCTAAAACTGCCAACATTTTTTATAGCAACAGGATTCCACGGAATCCATGTATTAATTGGAACTACCTTCTTAGCTGTTTGTTTATTCCGTCACTTAAACCATCACTTCTCAAAAAATCATCACTTCGGATTTGAAGCAGCCGCCTGATATTGACACTTCGTTGATATTGTTTGACTATTCCTTTATATTTCAATCTACTGATGAGGTGGATAACACTTATTTATATAGTATAATAGTATATTTGACTTCCAATCATAAGGTCTAAATAAATTTAGTATAAATAATTCTTTCTATTTCTATCATTATAACAATTCTTCTAATAATCTGTATTATTTTGATAATTTTAGCTTCACTTTTATAAAAAAAAACCCTAAAAATTTTGCAGTTTTTCCGTTATTCGGCCCCTAACACTGAAATTATTTATTTCTACGAAAAACTCTCCATGAATATGTTAGAGAGCACATAATTGCGCGTCCAAAGAGACATAAATATTATAAATCCGTTGAGCGGTATTATTACAATAGATAATTTAAATTTGCCATTTTTAACATAGTTCCATATTAGGAATAAATTTTTTTAGATTTAACGGTTTTTCATTTTTTATCGCAAAAGTTGAATTTTTATTGTACATTATGTATTTTGGGGTGCAGAACCTGAATCCGTAACTTCCCACCAAAATTTCGTTGCAAAACAGGGTCAAAATTGCCAAACACGCCAAAAAATGACTATCAATTGTAGCTATACCGCTTAACACATTTTAATGATTAATGGCGCGTTGGACCTGCAATTAAGTTTACTCTAATATTTTCATGGGCAGGTTTTCGGAGAAATGTACACTTTCGGAGTTATAAACAAAAAAAACGGGAAAACTCCGAAAATTTTGGGTTTTTTCGCGATTTTGACCCTGTTCCGCAACGAAGTTTTGGTGGGAAGCTCCGGATTCGAGCTCAGCACCCCAAAAAACATAAGAAACAAAAAAAACTTTCTCCATCACACTTTGCAATCTGAAATCACCTAGTAACTACACTAGTAGGAAAATAAATAAATTTAAACCTCCTAACTAAGAAATCAAAAATTCGTATTATGTATTTCGAAACAGGGAAACTGAGATACTGTCATCCGTAAACTGTTCCTGGGATTGTATAGCAAATTTAGTCAATTTAGATTTATTGTTAAATTTTAATGAACGTAAACTAATAGTTTTAATTAGAGAGCAACCTTCGAAAAAACGGAATTTGTCGTAGGTAAGGTGAATGTAATCGGGAGTAAATGGGTAAACTCGTGAAGATGCCATTTATGGTTACACGTTGACAATAGATTATTCTAAATATTCTTGGGGTCGACAATTTAAACTGACGGAGAATCTTAATTGTTGTTATTTTGGATTTTAATTACATTACGGCCGCTCAAAATATCCGTGGCTACGATCATGATGTAGACAAAATGTTGGCTGTTGGGTTTCACGAAATATCATCCTTTTTTGACTGGCGAGTTTCTCGGGGAAAACGTAATTATTATTATGAATTGTTCAAGTTAGATTATGATACTTTTTAGTCAATTTAATTAACTATTTGTAATAAGGTTTGATTATAAATACAAACTTTACAATTGACAAAAGTTGTGGTGTGACCATATCTAACACTGTAGCTTGATTAAATAAAGAAAATTACGAGTATCTAAATAAAAGCTAAACAACTATTTAATTATTAATTAATAAGTGCGTTTTTTTTGGTTATCCCGTGTTTGGGTTTGTGTAACGAAACTGCATGTAAAAAAAATGAGGGGTGGGTCAGCTGGCATTTTTTTATATGGAGTTGGTTACCCAAAAATACACGAGATGACTCAAAAAACGTACTTAATAATATTAATTTAATGCACTTTCAAGCATATATACTCGTGTGTATGTACGTACTTATTTATGCATCGATACATCTAAATTTATGCAATAAATCAATGAACCACTTTATCACTTTACACTTTCAGCACGATGGTTAAACACACTGAATGAAACATCAATGCTGTGAATCACCTCATGTACATTTCACAAGCTGAATAACACCTGTATCGGAAGTCCATCTTCTCTAGTAAATGGTCAATAAGTAGCGTGTTCAAATCATCTTTTCTTTGTGATTACAGCCGCTCCCCAAAGGTGCGGCATTTTTGCAATAACTCTCGCGTTCACACTATCAGCTCTGAAGCGCACTTAACTGGCTTCCACTACTACGTCACAACTTGCCTACTATTCAACGTCATCAAACATACAGGTAACTTGTATCTAACTCTATTCGTTGGTAACCTAGTTATAGATACATTTTCCATTTCCAGTAAGGTGAAGAAAAAAAAAATTGATTACACACGTTGGAAGAGTCAACAAAACAAAAATGTTACGAAAGCGATTTCGCCCCTGTATGGTAAAGAAAACATCACGGTAAGTACTCGTAAGTAGTGGTCTGTAGTCGGTGTATGTTATTGTTGGCGTCAGTCATATTCTTTTGTGGTAGGTGGAAAACGTTGAGTCGCCGTTAACGCGATATACACACTCATCGATTGCACACAATAAAGCCAAAAGTCGTTAAGTCGCGATGGTAACGTGTATTCATACGTATAAGAAGGCAGTTATAATAATAATCTGCGTCCATTCATGGTAGTGGTGTTAGTCAACTCGTCGCAACTATAACACCGCTGCATGGTAGTAGGGAAACAGGTTACCCGGCAGGTAACTAAAGTGTTAACAGTGTAAGATGAAAGTAACTGAACAAAGGATTTTTCAGGGACTTTTGGTTTCCTACCTTTGGATGACGTTTCAGCAAAGTTTCGTCACTTTATTAAGGATAAGGTGCATGTCACAGATACATACTGGTAGTAGGCTTGTCAAATCCTCGATCAATGTACTTTGACCAACTTCGACTTAAGTAGAAATTTAGAAGTAAGCTGCGAACCAAGAGGGAAGGGTCACCTTTTGGAACCTGATCATTTAGAAAAAATAATCCGTTTTAATATTTTTGAAATTCCGTCTGAAATATTAAACGCTCGTTAAAAACTACGCTCTAACTTGTCCTGATATCCGTAGAGTACATTTCCTAATAGCAGTAAGGAAAATAATACATTTTATGACGATGCACTCATGTTTGAAAAGAAAATAATTCAGAGCGGGGTTTTGCAACAAATCATAGAAATTTTAAAATTTGTTAAAATGTTGTACATATGTATTGGCATTCAAACGCTCGATACAAATAAGAAAACTTATTTCTGGAAAATTATATCCGAGCGACGGTGTCCGATAGCGACCATTTCGGAAACAGATTCCGATCTTCGCCGCAGATAAACTTAATTTGAAAATTAGGGAACCGGGCTGTCTCGTCATAAAGGGATAGTATATATACATATTAGTAGGGACCATAGCATTTTGTGTTGAGTTTTCATTGCAGTTGCCAAGATGGAGCAGTATGCGAACAAATTGAACTGTTTGAGTTTGAAAACCGAACAATTGCTCTTGAGAATGAGGAAAGTTTCAGGAAATAATGGGGCCATTCCAGATACTGCCAGAAAGGGGTGCGTGAAATTATAGATTATGGTAATAAACCACACTCGTGAGAAACACCCATCTAGAAACAGATTCAGCGAATCGAAGTGACTGCAACGAAGATCGAAGGGTGATGTCTGCACCAACAATTCTACTTTTTCAATTTTATTTACCAGAGTTTATTTCTTCGAATTTTTATCATTTTTTTATAAAAACGACCGGTGTTTGTGTACCGTACAGTGTTTAACTTTGAACGTAGCAAGTAGCACGGATATACATACGTTCCTTCGATTAGCTTGCCTTCAATACAATTACAGTTGAAATCGTTTATAACGAACTTCAGGGGACCAGCGATTTTTGTACGTTGTAGCCGGTGTCCTCTTAAAGCGATTCATCGGTTATAGTGAACAGTTCGTTATAAACTATTTTATGATACAGATACAGCGAGCAGTTCATTGTAACCGGTGAATTGCCTACTTTATGAAGTAATAAATAATAACCACAATCTACTTTTAATGCATACAAATCGATAAATAGGTTACAAAAGACAAAAGGATAAATTAATTTTTATATATAATATGTAATTACATACATACGTACGTATTTTGGGAATTTAAATATTGCAAATTCTGGTTTATAGTCTAGGGAAATTAAGCCGAAAAAAGGCCAAAAGAGTTGAGGGGACATTATGCTGCTTTGAGAAACACAATAGTCTAAAGCAGGGGTGTCAAACTCAAAACCTGGCGCGGGCCAAATGAGATTCTCCTCAGGTTTAGGTGGGCCGCAGGAGGAAAATTTCAAAAACTTTTATGTATCCGTATTACGAAAGTTGATTACAGAATATTACTTTTAAAATATAGCAGAGAGTCTCTTTCTCCTTTCGAAAATGTACTTCAAGAACATTCAAAAATTAAGGCAAGAAGCGTAAACGTGAAAAAATGATTCTTGTATAACCACAAGTAACCACAATTACATGATTTGCGCCAAATTTTGGACAGATGATAAAAAATGTTTAGCACCAGTCATCCGAGGTCGCCCAAAATAACATTGGAAGGCAAAATAGTCGGAATAAATTAATTTCAGGAGAAAGGTTTGTAAAAGAGACAAAAAGTTGTTTGTGATATGGTTTTAAACAAATTCATGCTGCTTGATAAGTATAGGTATAAAAATCAGGCACTTGGGCTCTAATTATTATGTTGGAATTTCACATCCAGGTGATTTAGTCACCAATTCCAAGATTTCCACAGTTTTTAAAGCTTTGTCATTTTTCCAAATAAATCTCAAATCATGTTCTTTAAAGCCAACCAATTTTTTATTAACTGCATTTCGGGGCAGAACAGTTTCATGAAGAGACTTAGTATTGTCCTGTACAAAAAAGATGCGCTGTCTTATAAAATCAAATAACCAGCCTCAAATTGTTGGTAGTATTTGGAGAAAAAATCCTAAAATAATCTTGTATAAGCCACTGACGAGTTTTAGTAACTTTTGTAGACTTGAGTTCAACTTCTGAATTTGTTCACCTTACCAATTTCACAATTTTTTGTGTTGATACAGATTGTGCTGCTTCGACATGGCCGCGGGCCGCACAGAACTGCGAGGAGGGCCGCATGCGGCCCGCGGGCCGCGAGTTTGACACGTCTGGTCTAAAGCGTTCAATTGCTTCGATTCGCTTAAAAGCAAAAAACACAACTGGAACAAATTGTAATTTTTTTGTCAAAAGAAACAAATGTTTCGTGACTTCCAGACATACATTTTTGTAGAAAATTTAATCCTGCTGTCCGCTATAACCGACATTTCAACAGCTCGGCTCCTATAAATGTGTTCACTGTAACCGACATTTTCTGTATAATCTTTGTCAGTAGAAAATGGTACACCAAATGTACGCTGTAACCGACATTTCAATAGTCCAGTTCTTCGAAATATGTTCACTATAGCCGACATTTTCTCTATAACCGATGTGTTCGTTATAATTAAATTTAATGAAATTTTGTATGTGGATCCAATAGATAGACTTTTACAATTTTAGTCTTCTTACTAGGAAGCAGCTAGGAGGCTGCGTTTTTTTTCAGTCATGCGAAGAACTTCCATTTAGGATATCTATGTTTAGGTTTAGGAAAAAACAGAGATTCTCAAAGGTGGCGTGACCCCAAGTCCAACACATGACACTATAAACACATTTTGTGTAAATTTGTTTTTTTTTTAACGAATGCCAACAAATGCGACTCTCTTAGGTCGCCCACACATGGAGAGTCCATGGACTTTTCGTACTGTCAAATTCCTTATAAAAAAAAATTATAACTTACCCAGCTGGTCACTTTTTTTATATGGAGTTTGACAGAACAAAGAATCCATGGATTCTTCATGTGTGTGTGATCTTATAGGCAATGATTTTACATCCCCAATTTATCTGCATAATTAAAATCTTATATAATAGATTCGGTGATCAATTTAGTCGTTCATATTTTAATGTTCAATTTTGAAAGACCGAAGAGGTTCCGTAAACTTTTGTATTTTTTTTATAAACTTCCGAAGGAACTTAATCCATCCATAAAAAAAAAAAAAAAACGAGTTTAATCTAACTGTTAAACAACGTGTGCAGGGAACTTTCTATATTAAGACTCAGACCAGTGGCAAATATACCCATTTGCCACCAATAGGCTATTAACATTTTGCCACCCCTGCCGTATTGTTAGAACCATAAAATGTCAGTTCAGCGCTCAGTTAATCTGGTTTTAGAAATCAATATCACATCCAAGATACAGACAGTGGCGGCTCGCCCATAAGTGCACATGTGCACGTGCACCCCTTGATAAAACAACCATATCAACAAATAATGTGCTAAATAAAACACTTCACAAAAAAGAACAAACCGCCTGACGCAACCTACTCTAAGAAGCGTACGTGCATTATGCACATACGATATACCCAAGCCATGCATTGAATCTATATCTCGACCAGCGACCAACACCCACAGTGTTGGTGCACAGTCATATGAACTGGTGCACTCGCTCCAAAATCAGATATGCGACGGGTTCTCGGAGCGAGGGGATAGTGCAAAATTTACACTAGAATTTGTGCACAAATAAGTCGTGCACAGCCTGCACAGCACACCACTTGGTGATGAACCGAATGTATGAATTTTGGGTGAGTATTTTCAATGAAAGAATATAGGTATAAGAATGATTAGAGATTTTATGTTTAACTTTAGAAATTTTTTGACAAGAACTTTTCTAAGGACGACAAATTCACGCTCAATATTTTGGGATTGGGTTTGCCTTGTCTGAACTGAAAAGCATTTTGTGGAAAAATTTAATGCCAAGTAAACGATAAAAAATAAATGTTGGTGTGCTGCTGATTCGTAACATTTTCTTATTGGCTGTTATGTGAAAATCGCAGTGATTCTTTAGTTATAAGATCTAGATTTTTGTTCGCTGTTACAAGGAGATGCAGGAAAACAGGATGGAAACAGGCTTGAGGAAGTAGTCATTTTCGCAAAAAATTAGAATGTACGTATGTATGGACTATGCTTTGACATTAAAATAAAATAATTTTAATTCAAAGTAGGTAGTCTTAAGTATACGATAAAATAGATTTTGAGGCTTTGATATGGTATTTAGTTTTCTTTTTTGTGAACCCCCAGTATTATTGTATACGAGCCGCCACTGGATACAGATATAAAAACTTCCAAAATTTTCTTTTGAAAATTCAAACAATAATTTCATAACGGTACTTTCAACTGGTAAATCTGCAAAATTTCAGTAGATCATATACTTTTAACGCAAAACTTGGGTTTTAGATGAAAGGAACTTCCTGGAAACTATAATTTCAGCTTATAAGCTCGTAATTTTAAATATTTTTAGTTATTTTCTAACTCAAAGAACAGTTGATTTAAAGGTTTTAATTGCCCATTTCTTCTTCTTAGTACCGTAAAGCCCCATGTGGGGCCATGATGCACTAAATCAGCCGTTTATAGGCCATTTCGAGTCAACGTTACATTGCATATCATTTCGGAGTGTATATAAATTTGCAAGCACTATTTCCTATCCGCACATGTACGGAATTTTTGGACCACGCCGAGATTCGATCTCTGGACCTCTAGATTACTAGCATCGTAGAGTGCGACTCAACCAAGTGAGCCACAGAGTGTGCCCCTTTATTCATTTAAAATTAAAAATTAAAATCTTCAAAACAACCGTTGTTCCTCAAGCATCAAACATTACAAAATGGATTTCTCTTTCCTCGGAAATTCAGTTGAAGTAATGTCCTTTTCATGCCTCCATGAAACTCGACGATCCCAATTGCAGTACCAAGGAGATCAACTTTTTGGATGATTTTATTTCTTTAGCTTTCCTTTTTTGGATTTCACCCATATTTTTTGACAATTTTTGATGGTTCTGATAAAAAACTTAAAATTTTGCAAGGCAAGTAAGCAGCTCATGTTGAATATTAAAAATAGGGGGCTTCGCCCCCTGCTCGCTTCGCTCGCCAACCCCCGGGGCCGAGGCTAATTTCGGGCGCGGCCGAAATTTGGATACCCTTCGCTTGGGCTAAAAGTTTTTTCGGGCGTTCCTATGACTTGTATTTAATCCCCCTCCTCATTCTTTTTCTTCCGTCTTGACAAAAGTTTTGGGCTTGGTTGAAATAAGTGGGCAAATAAAAATATATACTCAGAAAATTTTGTTGGGGTTGCGGGAGCATGACCCACAGTACGATTCCATTCGTTTTGAACTTTTTTGTTGCTTTGGTAAAGACACATTAATTCAAGGTTTTGTGAAATTGGTGTAAAATAATGTTTCTTAGAAGAACCAATATGGAGGGTTTGGTTTGTATGGTAGCCCCATGACCCCATTGTCTAATTTGATTCAATCGTACATATGTTTTGTTTCATCAATACAAATACATTTGTGTGAAATTTGGTTGAAATTGGTACACAAATAAAAAAGTTTTTCTTAGAAGAACTCAAATTGGGGAGCTAGGTTTGTATGGCAGCCCCATGGCCCAGTGATCCGATTTGGGTGAATCAAACATACAAACAGCCTGCAACAATAAGAAACACATGTGCAAAATTTCAGCTCCGTAGCTTTTATAGTGGCCGAGAAAAACGCACTGCAACAGACGGACAGACGGACAGACAGACAGACGGACATCGCCCAATCGATTCATCTCGTCATGCTGATCATATATGTATACTTTTTATATGGTCGGAGATGCTTCCTTCAATGCGTTACAAACTTCATGACAAAGTTAATATACCCTTTCACTCTATGAGCGAAGGGTATAAAAAAGAAAGATGATTGTGTTCCGAATTCAAGCCTGCGAGCAATTGACAATATCAAACAAGTTCTCTGATTGGTCTTCGATATTTTCTCTCAGTACTTGAAGCTCTGAAGTAATTGCGGAAAATGCTTTTTAATTTTGAATTTCACTGAGGGTTAAAACACCCATCACCTGTTCACAGGCCGTGTATAATGACGAGGATAAGTGCTATATATGGAAATAAACAACCTAAGAAATATTTGCCCCGTATTTGCCACCCTAGGCTAAAACCTACTGACTATGGGCCGATTATCTTGCATCTGGCTGTTTAGTTTTAGCGTATAGACAAGACGCACATCATTTTTCTAAAGATTGTATGTACATTGTATTGAAATTAATGTTTATTTGCTTTGCGTAGTTGCGCCATATGTTGGGTTCGTATGAAATTGCTTAATGATTCTACCGTATATACAAACTAGAAAAAACCATAGTGTGCGTCTTCTCTATACGATAATACTAACCAGCCGATGGGTATTAGATGAGATGTACGAGCAATCGGCCTTTTGACTTTTGAAATGATCCTTCGTTACTAACGCTCATGTATTTATTTTTTTTAAAAAGGATTAATATTCTAACCGTCGTCGTTGAGCAGGAGAGTTAAAAAAAAAGAAAAACAGAAATAACGATACCCAGGAAATGAAATGCCAATTCGAGAACTGGACAAATCAGGACATTCGGATAACATGACTCTAAGGTCGATAAAAGAGGACTGAATTACAATCATGTACAAATGAAATATGATGAGTCTGGACTGACCATAAAAATTTCGACTATGCCACCGATCATTCGTTACGGAATGTTCTAATGTCTTTTCAATGTGTAGATAGGATTAGTAGTCGAAAAGGATACTTCATTCTCCATACAATTAGTGTATGTTTAAGGACATTTTCATATATCATAGAAAGAAATTATGTGTAATGCACCCACAAAATGTAACTTATTCCTGACTGAATGACATGACTTAGACAGGTTTGTTATATGGTATTAGAAGAATTATTGTCAATAATTCCAATAATTCACAGGATTGTTTAGAAGAGGGACATGTTTTTTAAGCCATAACATTTATTCGTTTCTGTAATTTCATCACATTGATATCAGTGTAATAGTAAAAGAAATAAAGAGGAGTCTCAAGATTCAGGTGCACCTAAACCGTCAGTTTTACTCATCTATTATTATCTGACTAAAAAAAGACAGATTGACCATCCGATTAAATGATGACTATTACCAATGAGAAAACCCAACGTTCACACACATACCAAGTATCATCACCACAAGTGATTCAGTTATCTTTTCAAATAAAAAAGATATTAATGTATCCACTGTATGAGCACTTTCAACACACACTTTTCAGCACCAACAACCCACTGTCGACGTCACTATTTTAATGAGCAGAGAGTTGAACAGACTTAACACAGGTAAATTTACGTAGCAAATAAGCTGTTATTTCTCTGTGGATATCCTCACTAACTAACCAATATTTTTTTTTATAAATTTATCTAGCACTTTTCACTAGCAGCACAATAAGGACATGGACACCTTCAATTTCACTTGTATTTATGAAGACAGACACACCTGTAACCAACACTTTACTAGCGTATGACTAACTACGTTATTATTCTAACCGTATGGGGTTTGCACAATCTTCTTATCTTATCCACTTGCCTTCCAACTTACAATAGATAAAACACTCAAAAAATACCCACTATTTCGCGATTTTTTTCCCGAATTTCGGAAGTTAAAACCTACCTCGAGTCAGGTTAAACTTCCATCAGGTGAAACGTAGGAGCGTCAACGAACGACAACGCCCAAACGTCCAAAACCTATTAGTAAACTTGAACTTCGCGCGTCTTTTAACTCCGAACTACGACAAACGTTGAAAGCAACTGAGCACTGAGGCAAGTTTGTAGGTTGCAAGAAGCTGGAATTCAACCTCAACGAACCAACCTGAATGGGAGCCCGCTGTCCCATGAAATGAAGTCGCGATTCCGATATAGTGGAAAGACGCTATCGCCAGTTATACAAAGACTTGTGGGAACGAATCGTTGAGAGTATCTTTTCTTTAGTATCTTAAGAACAATGGCAGTATGGACGCAATGAATTTGGTTTCGAAATGGATTATTATTATCGGCGAAGTCAGTATATCTGGGGGTTGGGGTAGAGACGCGATAATTATAATGAAATTTAATATTTGGATGAGACATCGATTGATTCAGCGACTCAACCAATTGAGTAATTATTAATGCAATAATTAGTTTAAGTTGACGTTGTGCATATAGGAGAGCTCGTATATTGGAATCGGATTAGTTCTGAAGCTTCTTGTCGTTCGGTATAGACTACACGCGATTTTAATTATGGGAAGATTTGTTACCACGCTTTAAAAATCTCACTTTAAGTTTCAAGTAACAGTTTCTAGAGAATAACTTTTTTTTTGTAGATAATATTATAATTTTTATACAATTTCATGACTATCTATAAAAGAGAATTACATATATTTGTTTTTTTTTTTTTTAATTTCAGTAAATTACTAGAGCCTCCGAGTACACTCCCCTAGTCAAACTACCTCCCCGATAGACTAAGGTAGCTCCTGAAGAGTATAGTCTTTCGTGTGGACGAAACTAGGAGGAAACGCGTTTGCCATAAATGGTGATAAATTTTTGATAGGTTCATTGTAGACTCAACATTGTTGGGTAAACAATGAAACTTCAATTCATTCTAAATCTCAACCTGCTGTGTGTAATCATTTTCTTGTTTTACGACATCTTTAATGTTAAATGGAATTATCCAGTCCAAAAATTTATTTCATAATTAGTGTTCTACAAGATTCGATAAATTGTTAACGCAAATTATAATTTAATAAGATAATACATTATAATTCACCCCTCTTGTACTCACTCCGCTGGCATTAATGTCTTTAGTTAGTGTTCTACAAGATAGGCAAATTCTCAATTTGAATAAAAAAAATAAAAGCGTTCCAATTCCATTCCCGTCCATAAAGAAAAGAATTTTCCAAATAATTACTTTTTGGGGTGGTATTTCTATTGCAGCCCATGGTCCCAACTTTCGGCTTCATCCATTCATGTGGTAAAGAAACTCGATAAATACACACTTATCTGAGTTAAGGTCCATAGAAAGAATTTATTTTTGAAGCAGTCTTTTATGGCCGCCAAACGATTCAATGCTTGATTTTTGTTCGTTCCAAAATAATTTTTGTGTCTCAATGAGTTTTGGTTAGGATTGGTCCTCCAATAAAACCTTTTTTTTTTAGAAAACTTACTTTCGGAAGTTGGATCTCTAGGACCTACAACACGTTCCCTTTCATATTGGAGTCTGAAGCCATCCCGCATTATCAAGAACCCTACACACCACAAATTTCAGCCGAAATCGGTCGTTTTGGACGAGAAACATTTCTACATACAGTAGGATTGAGTATGTGCGTTAAAAAGATACCGTGCCTTCTTGGTAAAACTTGGTCAATTTATGTGAATTTTGGTTAGGATTGATTCTTAATGAAAACATTATTTAAGAAAGTCATAGTTTTGGAGGAGAGTTTATACGGCGTTTCGTTCTTCCGTGGTCCGATTTTGTTCGTTCCCCCATATATTTATTTTTGACATGTATATGTCTTTGCGGAGGCTACCTGAGAAATACTGGGTGTCATTCCGTGAAAAAGCGTCACGAAAACTGTAACGAAAACGTTTAACGCTTCAAATCGATCACCCGTAGTTCGATCTTCACCAAGTTTGGTATACTTTATTCTTTGATCGCTCTGACTCAGAATCGACAATCACGATTTCGATAAGTTGCGGGAATAGCGGTAAATTCGCCATTGAAGCAAATGAAAATTCATCTTTCAATTAGTTCTCCTGGCTCTCCCCGTGGATCCATGTCGACGAAACTCGGATTAAAGTTCTTATGAGGAAGATGTCCTTGGACACAAAATGTCTAAGGATATGGATATTCAAATACAGAATCCGTTGCGACGAGTCTTGTAAAATGACGGCAAGTTGATTTTGAGTTTTGTTAAAGGATATTACCACCAAAAAGGACATTTTTCTAGCATAGGAAACAAAGTATGGGCATTATGGGTGTCGTTCGAAAGGTGATATTTGAGGCACTGTATGTGATCGGTTTCAAAATATTTTTTTTTTTTAAGAAAAAAAAACCGATGTCCCAGGGGGGTTCGAATCATGGTCCAAACCGTCGTCAATACCTTCCAAAAAATCAACAACGATTACCAAACCGCCTTGACCACTCTGCGCTTTATCAGTACGAATAACTTTAGTGATCATCATCTGGTCTATAGTCATCACTAGAGCCCGGATTCTCGTGCAGTTGCACGTTAATGCACGAAATTGCACGTTTTAGGGTTTTTGAATTTAAACGTACCTTTTCATTTTTCTGGTGACAGTGGTTGTACGGCCACTGAACGTTGAATGTTGAAATGAAACAGTATGTAACAGTGGTTGCACAGTACGTACAATGGTTTTGGAGCCACTGTACCTTGAATTGAATGTTGAAAAGAAACAGTGTGAAGAGTTTGCACATAAACATTTTTAGCAGTGAAATTTAATTCAACCATTCAGCAATATGTAAATTCTCTGCAAAATGTTCGAGCATGATCATGTGATGATTCTGTAGTCGGTGTAGCCTGGTTGGGTATCCGCCAGGCTTGGTGCGTAGGGCAATGTGTTCGAGTCCCCACAGCAACATATATTTTTTATCTTATTAGTGTCCAAAACTATTTTTTTAGCTTGGTGATAATTATTTGGAACATAGTAAAACACGTGTGATTATTTTAAGGAAATTAGGATGTGTACGCTGGGTTGTTCCGTGATAAAATGTGACACTGTAAAACATAGCGAAAACCTAACGAAGCTTTAAGTCAACCTTTCAGTGGTTTGATCATTGCTATCATTTTCCTTTGATCGCCCTTACAAAGAATCGACAATCACTGATGAGTTGCGGGAATAGCGGTAAATTCGCCGTTGAAGCGAATGAAAAGTTATCTTTCAATTGGTTCTCTTGCCTCCCCCTGTGGAGCGATTTGGATAAAACTCGGATGGAAGTTAAGTGGTGTGATCATAATTATTTTGGTGTCGGCACTTGTTATGGGAAAGATGTCCTTGGACAAAAAAGGTCCCTTTTCTTTGGGAATGCATTATAGTCGATATGTATATCAAAATACAGTATTCGGTGAGTTGAGCCCTTTAAAATCACCACAAGCTCATTTTGGGTTTCCAAAGGATATTATTACATATGTACTACCAAAAAGGACACTTCTCCAAGGAAACTGAGAATGGGCATTATGGTTGTCGTTCGAAAGTCGACATTTGGGCTACTGTATGTAATCGGTTTGAAAGGATTTTTGGGCTTCTGGAGTGGCAAGATAACGGCTAATGCAATGTGAATTATTTTGTAAGCAATAACGTAGGCATATACATGATCTAAGATTTTTCCCCTAAGGGAAAACTTCTCGGAGTTTTTTACTACAACAGATATACCCTTAAGTGAGGTTTGACCAGCATTGGTCCACAAATAAAAAAGTTTTTTCTTCGAAGAACCTGATTTTAGGGACTGGCAGCCTCGTACCACACATTTCTGTAAAACCATCCTGCAATATCAAAGGATACACACCTTCAGCCAAATTGGTCAACGCTTTTCTTTTGATTGTGTAACTGTTAAAGTTCGGTCCAAGAGCTCTTCAGTTCTGTGCTCTCCTGTGTTTACGTTCCTCCTACTTCTGTTCTGACTGATTATGAAAACCTCTTTTCTCATCTTTAAGACATTGTTAATGTTTCTCACCCGAACTCCAGTGTAATCATTTGCGGGGACTTTGACTTGCCTAATTTAAGTTGGCCTGATTTTCCACAGCTTCATCTTCCCCTATGTTTTTGTCAGTTTCTTCGTCCAGTTTTGTAGTTTACTTCAAATCAATACTACTAAGAATTTCATGGACCGTAATCTTGATCTTGTTTTTAGCAATCTACCGCCATTGTGCCTGACCTCGTCCAAGGCATGTGAAGTGATTGTTTCATGTGACTCTTACCATCCAGAACTCTTACAGGATATAAAAATTAACTTTCCTTGCACTCCAACATTTATTTCCAGATTGTCTGGCGTGGATTGGTCATTACTACTGGGGAATATGAGCTGTGACTCTGCTCTTTCTGTTTTTTATTATATTCTTTACAACATATTAGCGAAATGTGTTCCAATTTACATTAAAAAACCTCGCAAGGGTCTTGTTTGGATAACTAGATCAATCCAAAGATTAATTCAGAGGAAAAACCGAGTGCGTATTCGTTATAAACGGTTCATACACCCATCCGCTCTTTTCCTATTTAGGAGACTTTGCTCTGAAACAAAAAAGGCAATTCAAACTTCCAGGAATGCATACATTGACAGCGTTGAAAATAGCATCGTACACTTTTCTGGTCGTATGTTAAAAATATGCGATCATCTTTCGATAATCTTCTAGTACATTAACGAACTTTTCCAATCCTGTAAACCAATTCGCACCACTTCCTTCCCTTCCTCTGATTACACCTGATTCGGTCAGTCAGTTAATTTAGTTTTTAGGCAAAAAATCGTCCTGATGGTCTTTCGAACACTTTCTTGAAGAAGGTAAGGATCGCGATTTCTAGTCCGCTCCCAATAATTTTTAATAAAAGCATTCGTGTGTGTATCTTTCCATGTCAATGGAATACTCTGCATTTATAGTTCCAATTCCGAAAACTGGGGACCTAAATATTGCGTCAAACTATCGACCGGTTGCTTTATTATCATCGTGCTCAAAACTGTTAGAACGTATTGTGTACAATCATATTTAGTCATTTAATATGTTCGTGTCAGCATGGTTTCCGCGGCGACAAATCTGACTGAATTTGTCGATTTCGTCGAAAACACTTTTCACAAGCACCTAGAGGTCCACGCAATATATACTGATTTTTCTAAGGCCTTTCGTACGGTTAACCATGTTGTGCTATTAAATAAACTTCTTGGACTTCTTTGACTTATTTCCTGGCTTATTCCTGGGTGTCATCATACCTCGTTTACAGGACCTCTAAAGTAATTTTTAATAACGTTACTTCTTCTACTTCGTTCTTTTCAGCAACGTCGGGGGTACCTCAAGGGTCTATCTTGGGACCTCTCCTTTTTTAATTTTTGTTTTGTAAATGACCTACGGGCTGTTATTAGCAAACGATGTCTTTTGTTCGCAGATGACTGCAAAATTTTCACCACTGTTTCACGCCTAGAAGATTGCCTTTGGTTGCAGGCCGATTTGGATTTGTTATCTTCCTGGTGTATGTAGATTGTAGAGGGGCGTGAACCCGAAGGGGTTCGCAGCACTGAAGCCAATGGGTCTATTGTGCTATTCCTGGTGTAGATCTAATGATATATTTTCTTAACGTATCAAAGTGTTCGGTAATGGCGTAATGGTCTACTCCCTGAAGCTTTCTCCAACATCATTTTCATATTCAGTCAAAATCTTCCTTTAAAAAATGTTGACTCAATCACAGACTTAGGAGTTGCCTTTGATTCTAAGATTCGATTCAAGGCTTGTTCTGCTATCCGTTCTCATAGGGAGTACTTTTGTGTTTCCGATATTTTCCGCTATATGTCCGCTATATGGCGGATGGTAAGATAAGTGTCGCTAGTCTCAATAAGAAGACCATGAAAATTGTTCTTGCGAGAACTGATAGCGTAATGTTCCTAATTAACTACATATTCTATACATTTTCACACAAATGAGGAGCATAAAAACGACAAGGTATAGTAGATCAAACGGTTGTGAAATATTGAGACAATCAATTATTATGTGGGCGGTTAGTCTTTTAATTCATTAACTACAATATGCATCACCCTACTTGACTTTATTTGTCTATATGTATTCATTAAACGAAATCTTGTCGCCATCATGCCCCTCTAACCATCATTTACACTACACTCTCGGAAATAACGTTACAACTAAGAACAAATTGATTCCTTAATTCCATAATAATTAAACATTAATCACGCACCACCATACAGTGCATAATCTCATTAGAAATGGACCCCGTTTAGTGCTACAGAGACCCATCATGAGCCATATATGATTAGCGTTCATCGCAACCGCTAAGACCTTTAAGGTCAACTGTTTCAATTCAAACAATTGGAGTTAATTAATGCGGTCCGATGTGTCAATGTTGATCATCTTCTTTTACTCAACTTCCAATATCAAGCCAGTAGCACTATTCTTTGAATCTTTCATTCGGGGTCTCGTACTTCCGTTTTAAAAAATCGTCCATTTGCATTCAATAGAAGTGATGTTGACTCATTCATTCATGGATAGCTTTCGGTAAGACTTTATTGATTTATTGGGGAGAGAGAATAATTTTTAAGGTGCAATCCAACACAATACGGCGGGCGTATTAAGAGAATTATATACAGGGTGTCCGAAAACTGCCGCATAAACGCACCGGATTGTGATTCCTCATGTGATTTCCAGCAAAAAAGTTGTAGGGAACATACCCCCTCAGCTTAACCCTTTAGCTGCCACAGGCATTTAAAGATTTTTGAAAAAATCATTTTCTTGCACAATTTAAAGCCTAATATCTCCAAAGCTAGAACAGCTAGAATGATGAAATAAAATGATTATTATAGCCAACAAATGTACCTGTAAAATAAAACTAACCACACTAAAATCAGATGAGAGGTTTGGTTTTTACAGAGCTTCAAAGTGAAATTTGTATGATTTGACCCAAAAACAATATTTTTTTCCATCTCAATTTTCTCCAACTTCTGCCAAGGAGAGGTGCTTGTACGATTCTTTTAAAAATTGTCGCATAGTCTTACGATAATATCCTTCTTACATCATTTTATACTAGCTTCATTATTTCTAACAGCTTTAGTACCTTAAGTGCAGAAAACTAGGGTTAATTTTGGCTCGATTTCGACAAACTTTCAATAGATTCTACCAATTGCAGATCTTTAGGGGCAGTGTGAATTGAATTGTATTGAATTCGAGCTAAAATTAACCCTAGTTTTCTACACTTAACGTATAAAAACTTTTAGAAGTAATGGAGCTAGATCAAAATGATGTAAGAAAGATATGATTTTAAGACTATGCGCCAATTTTTAAAAGAATCGTACAAGCACCTCTCCTTGTCAGAAGTTGGAGAAAATGGAGATGGAAAAAAAGATTGTTTTTGGGTCAAATCACACAAATTTCACTTTGAAGCTCTGTAAAACCCAAACCTCTTATCTGATTTTAGTGTGGTTAGTTTTATTTTATAGGTATATTTATTGGCTGTAATAATCATTTTATTTCATCATTCTAGCTGTTCTAGCTTTGGAGATATTAGTCTTTAAGTCGTGCAAGAAAATGATTTTTTTAAAAATCTTTAAATGCCTGTGGGTGGCTAAAGGGTTAAGCTGAGGGGGTATGTTCAGTACAATTTTTTTTCTGGAAATCACATGAGGAATCACAATCCGGTGCGTTTATGCGGCAGTTTCCTGACACCCTGTATATTCAAGTTATGTTTCTTTGATTTTAGTACAGGTTAAAATAATCTGAATTTCCATGCAAATCTTGTCCTAGATAATCTTCTATAGCCATAGGCCCCATCAAAGTATTACTGCTTTTTTCTTCTTTTAGAATAAGAGAGAGATTCCATTGTCAACGGTTATTTCCCATTAACAATGGACTCTTTCAAAATTGTTCACCATATTGGCATACACCCAAGAGTTTCGTACCCCAATAGACTACTCATCAGGAGCTACCTTTTCGTCTATTGGGGAGGTAGCTCGACTTTCTTCTTTTCGATTTTCTAGTAGACCCCGCTGAGATGATATACAGTGAATTCTGATTGCACACCAGATCAAACACTAATGTTCTAATGAATCAGTATACAAGTTTGCAGACTGTCTTTCAGTCGGGCGAGTTTCTCGTACATCTTATCTAATGGTTAGTCTTATCCTATAGAGAATACTGTTGTGTGTCCCATGATACGTCAACCACAAATTGTATTTCTATACATGGAACCAGAAATAGGGTTGACATATTAGACAACAACCTCGACTTTCCGGAAGTTTCCGGAAAGTGCGTCACCGAAGTTTTCGAAACAGTGGAAACGAGTATATAAGGGCGTCGACTAGTCAGTATAGTTTTACGCGTGGATTATGTCGTGTCAATAATTAGTGTAGTAATTAGTAAAATTGTAAACCGTGTGTATATCGTGTGTGTTGTAAAGCGAGTGTTATCCATTACCGTGTACGCGAAAATTTGTCGAACCCACTGGAACGTCTAGAAAAGACGAGAAAAATAAAGCAATACGCACACAATTTTCAGAAAGCCTTTCAATTTATTGAATTGATTTTTGCTTATTTGGCATAGTTATGCCATATTTTGCTTAATTACGCCATTGTATGAAATTACGCAATGATTTTTTTTTTTTTTTCAGATGATGGCGTAACGTAACCAAGCAAAATATGACATAACTATGCAAAATATACAATTCAATAAATTGACAAGCCTTCAAAAAACTTAGTGTGTCTTCTCTATACGATAAGACAAACCATTAAATAAGATGTACGAGAAACTCGCCCATAAAATTTGAATTAAAAATTGCAGCGATATTTGAGAATTGACCTTAAAATGGAAAATTAGATTCTGCTCTTGACCAAAGACACACAACTATTTTGTTCACGAATACCCAAAAGCAATCACTACTTACCTGGATAATATGTATACAAATTGTGATGTTAGTGCTATAGTAATCCTTTTACAATTAGACCACAAAGCATCCAAATTCAAGGGAAACTTAGGCCGAAACCCACAATAACGTCCGACAGGCGATAGCAACAGCTAAAATTTTAATAAGGAACCTTTGATGATCAGCGAAAAAGACGTCACCCATTTAAAATGTATTGGGTTGATTTTGCCGCTGCTATAGTGCGTCCATTCTGTTTCATCTTTTGCGCGAGAATAGCAGCCAACGGTATCCTAAAATTTTAAATGGAGACATCAAGTTGTGCTGATGCTGTTCGCTGCTGAATATATTTTTCCTAACCCACCCGGCAACATGCTAACTTTTTGAGAGAACTGTACACACCGGCCGATTTTCTTATCCGAATGTACACTTATGATATTTTAATTCTTGTGTGCATACCTATAGGCGTTTAAAAACTCTGTTTAATTCTGATATTTGTCCCATAGGGGATAGAAGCCGTAGAAGAGTTAAACGTTTTCTATGAACGTTTTTTCGCTTGTTAAAAAATTAACGAACGCAGAGAAGAAAGACATTGAAAAAGATTTACTCAAATTGAGCGTTGAGTACCATTTTTCTCAAACCGGGAATATAGAAAACATATTCTTGGATTGGTTTAAGAATGCTTTTACTTAGACCAATCCTAAAATAGATTTACTGACAGGATTTAATTTATTTTAAGGTATTACAAGTATAAAAAAAAACCCTCGTATTGCGAGCGCAGCCCTCTGTACGCTAAGCTTGTTTAATCGTAAATTGTCCATAATTCGGAAATTCCTATGCGACACTGTAGCTTCCGAACCGTGATAGCTAGAGCCTTCAAGTTTTCAGCAAATACGGAACAGACGACACTCTACAAATTCCAAATTGCAGAAGGGGATCTGCTGTTCTAAACTAAAAATACGTGGGGGAATTAAATGGAAGGGTTGAAATCCATTGTTATCAACGAACTCGGACTGAAGGCAGTCGACGTGAATACCCTACGCCAGACATGTCAAACTCGCGGTCCGCGGGCCGCATGCGGCTTCTTCACAATTATCTGCGGCCCGCGGTCTGGTCGAAGGAACACGATGTTTGCTTGTGTGGGGCATGCGTTTCTTAATTTCTGCCTGTTCAACAAAAGCTTGTCTTTTTTAGCCACCTCTCCAACCGAAGTGCATTTATATTTCTTCTACAGGAACTGCCTTCAGTCTTTATTTGGTATCCTTAATTTTCTATATTTTAAGGTTAAATAAAAAAAGGCGGTGGTAAATTAGCAATTATGTGGCTAACTGATCGATACATAATTGGACTTCCCTGTTCTACTAGAGAAAGTCACAGAAATTCAAATGTAGAAAAGCGATTTTCTGATAAAAATTTCTTTTATTCTTCAGTCGATTTTCAAAAGACAGAAAATGCATTTTACAAAAAATTATTTACTCTACATACCACTTTAATAGGATATATATTTATGTTTCAAGGATAATATGGATAAAGACGTACGTAAGTTTCTATGAATAAGGAAGCGTTTGGTGGCACCCAGACAAATTCGTAGCTGAAGGTAGGATGTACAAACTGCTGTATGTCAGTGAACACTACACACATAACGATCATCAGGCGATTCTTTTTTCGGTCGGCGACAGCACATGTCCAGCCGAGGCAAGCCGACCGATGGTCCGCTGCACTTTTGATGAGAAGGGATTTTGGGGCAGTCCTGCATCAAGTAGTTTTCTTCGATGAATCGGCCGAATAAAGAATCGAGCAAATCACAAAGCAGTTAGAAATTGCTTGTGATGGCTCACAAGCTCCGCAAAGTGACGGCGAGAGAACAACTGGTGGATCAAAGAAATTGCGGATCTGCGGTAAAAATACCTGAAAGCACGGCGGCTCAGCCGATGTCCCTTACAAATTCGTGAGGGATGGCCTATAGAGTGGTAATGAAAAAAATATGATAGAAACCTGCGGTATTGTTTAAAAAAACATTGACTCAACCGGAGACCGAGGCACCGGAAGGCCACATTCCCGCCATCACAGAGAGCGAAATACTCCAAGCCTTATCTAGGATGGAAGACGACAGGGGCGAACCCAGGAATTTATTTCGGGGGGTGATTTGTATTTGCAAAGTGGCCCATGAAATCCAACGCTTTAAATGTTCTTAGACCTTAGGCTTAAGAGTGCCCATATACTGTCCGATCGATTGACCAATCGCCCGTACAGCACATACACTATGCAATTTATCGTGCAATCTGAAATGACAATCTCGCGGTCCACACGAGCCAACACAACATAGCGAAAATTTTATATTTTGTGGCGATGGAAGATCCATTGCTACTTTCGATGGAGAATGGGCTTGTCTAGACACTCAATTTTCGTTCGTCTTCGTCATGTTGACAATTGAAACTTGGGATGCCTGCGCTATTTAAGAAAGGTATTCATTCTTGAACGCGATTGCAAATGTTGAATATGTCAACAACTCACCATCTATTCATACTATTAACGAAAGAATTGATCATTAATCTGTCCTGAACAAAGCCGCGACACACATCTAACGATAAATAATGAACAGATGTGGATAGAATGAAGCTTTCATCTCTTCTGATTACTTGACGCAATCAGTTCAATGTTGAAAGTGGAAACGGAGCTTGAAGACGGACGAAGCGCGCATATGTGGACATTGCCAACGACGGCCACAACTACAACATGAAGATGGACCACTGGTTTATGTCAATAAACCAGCAACTGAAAACACATGATTATCATGAGAGATTGTATGAAAAATTGCATGGCAATATGTTCCACACGTCCAATCAAAAAAAAAAAATGGATTAGATGGGCACAAACACCTTCCAATTTGTCGGGCAATCAAAAAATTGCTTCAATCGATTGGAAGGTCTATGGGCACTCTAAAACGATAGTCTGACGTCGGGCATTGTGAAAATCATCACTTAGGTATTTGATTTATCATTAAAGATATGTTGTGTGAATTTTATTCATACATATAATTATAAAATTTCGGGGGGTGTTTCATCCCCCAAATCCCCTCCTTGGGTTCGCCCCTGGAAGACGGTAAATCACCAGGTCTGGATGGCATTCCAAAAAAATCTCTAATATTAGCAATTCAAACGATGCCGGCATTCGAAGTCCTTGAAACCTGTTTAGCGGAGCAGCAGACCTTTCCAAAATGGTGAAAAAGGCAAAACCTGGGGCTTATTCCAAAACCTAAAACGCCGGCTGGCTTGGATTATTTTCAACAGACTGTCAGTGGTAGTAGAAGAAGGAAGGAAAGTCTCAAACCGACAGTATGGCTTTCGACGAGCAAGTTCAACAGTAGACGCAACCGACTCTTTCCCCAAAGGCATAGAAAGGTTAAATGTGAGAAACGCATTTAACACGCGAGTTGGGAGTGTATCCACGCCGCGTTGCAGAATTTGTGTGTACCCGACTACTTGATCGATATACTCGTAGTTACTCAGATCGCGATCATAACATGAGTCTTCTTCTTCTTCTTTTAGCGGTACAGAAAGGTGTGAACCGCTGTGTATCTATATGGACTTGATTTATAATTCGTCGTCGTTTTCGTCCGTAATCTCCAGGGACAAAAACGTGGCAGCTGCAATGGGGTTTTCCCATAGTGAGAGGGGGGTGAGATTAGTGGGTGCAGCTGGGCATTGAAACAAATGGGGTACATCGTGTGGCGTGCCAGCGCAATTTGGGCATACGTTTTGTATATTTGGGTCTATGCGAGATAGATACGAATCGAGGCGTGAGCAGAAGCCTGACCGAAGTTGGGCTAAAGTCACTCTGGTGGCTCTCGGGAGCCTAATCTCCTCAGGCGAAATAGGTGGTGGGAGCGCTGAGAGGACTCTGTTCGTACCTAAACTCGCAATTAACCTACTCACTTCCTCAGTGTGAATCATTGCAATGGCAGCCCGGTATGAATCTTCATCGAAAGGATCCCTTTTGTAACCCTGGACCTCTCTCTCAAGGTCACGAAGGCCACGTTTGATGTTGCGTGGAGGGGGAATTTTGTCCATGAGGTTACGATTAGGATGATCCTCTCGATAACAACCTACTAAATATTGTTTTGTAAGTAGTCGATTGTGGTCACGTATTGGCATCAAATGTGTCTCCTGATGTAGGTGATCCTGGGCAGACATCAGAAGGCATCCTGCTATGCGTAGGGCAGCATTTTGGCAGACTTGGATTTTGTTCCAGTTTGTGTTGTAGATTGTAGATTGTAGAGGGACGTGAACCCGAAGGGTTTCGCAGCACTGAAGCCAGTGGGCCTATTGTGCTATCGCCCTAGTCGCAGATGAGCAGGACTACGCCTGAAGATCAAGGTTGATCGTGCTGAGAAACGAGTTGAGGTCGTTTATAGATGTCGAAGCTATGTCATCCGTATCTGGAAAGGCCACTCCGAGGTGTGAACAGCGACGCTGGGCCAGTGCATCGCACTCGCATAAGACATGGAAGGAGGTTTCGTCATCTTCTTCACAGAATCGACAGCTCGCATCTTGCACAATTCTTACAGTGCGTAAATGTGATCTCAGGCAGGAGTGACCTGTGAGAATGCCACAGATGATGCGTACTTTAGCTCTGCTTAACTGCAGCAGAGACCCTGCGACCAAACTGGCGCCGCAAAATCAGCCGCTGCTCGACCCACCGCTTTGTAAGTGGCTAGCATAGTCTCTTTGTCTTTGCCCCAGGTGCTACCAGCCAGTGCTTTAAGAATTTTGTTCCTACTGCGCATCTTTTCACATACCGCTTTCGCGTGATGAGCTGAAGTCATCATTTTCTCAAAGTGAAGCCCGAGAATTTTTGGATTTGCAGCAGTAGGAACTGGTTTGTTGCCAATACGTACCCCAACCGGCCACCGACAATCACCTGACCAGGTGGTAAGGAAGGTCGCAGACGATTTGGACGCTGAGATGGTTAAGTTTCTGCTATGAAAAAAGGCTTCTAGTCGCGCTAAATATCTATTGATATCTTCGCGCATGACATCCCTATCCGCTCCGTGTACGTTGGTTTAGTCCTACTGGCAACCATCGCATATTACATTTTTGCAATTGCAATTCAGCCTCTCCGGGGCGGACCACACCCGTTTGCTACAACAAACGGCCAAGAGTTGCCAAAACGCCTCCCTGGCAAGAGCCTCGAAGGTCTCGATGCAGGAAGGTTGTGTATGTCTGTGTATATGTATGGACTCGTTATCATAACATGAGTCGTCTCTACGAACACAAACCTTACTACAATTTCCATAGCCTGTAATCAATGAATGATTACAATGGGTGAGGGTACGAAACAGAACAGTTGCGTATGTTCCGCAAACATGTTTGCGGTTCTGATCCCCTAACTGCCATTTTGCGGATCAGAAATAATCTCCGGTGCTTTTCGTTTACATATTCCACAAAGCCAGGCAAACGAAAAGAATCGGAGTATATTTCTGATCCCCATTTTGAGGATTAGTTAGGGCGTTAGGAGATCAGAACGGCAAACAAATAGACAATGAAGAATGCGGCGACAGCAATATCGACTCTATAGAGAATTTTACCAAAAATACGGGGTCCCAGGGCCAGTAGAAGACTTTTATTGTCTAGGATTGTAACATTCATAGTATGTATTAGTATTGTTCGTTTCAATACAAAATATGGAGATCTCACGAGAAACGGGTCGCACTCTGCTATAGTTTCGATATTGGTCCTCTCTTTTCTGGAGAGCACAGGAACATTCTTGGTGACTTTAATGCGCACCATGAGCTCTGGCATTCTGACCTACACAACGATGCCAACCAGGGGTATAGCTATCGCTGAATCTGTCGACGCCTCAGATATCTGTTCTCTCAATGAAGTGGCTAAACAGAAACATGGGGAAGTAAATCACTACCTTACCCAATTTCTTCGGACCACGGTAGATTCTGGCCCCAGGTTCAAGCAGGTGTTGAAAGACGCGAGGCACGTGCATTTCAACTGCCGAGCGACGCGGGACTGACTCGAATCGGATTCGGCCAATAACATAAGTCCCGCCAATTTGGTAGGTTTAATACTGCAATCCAACCAGAATTGGGAGGCAGTCAGCAGAGTGGTCTGTGAAAGTCACGCGGAGCTCCGTAACGAGGAAGCCAGGCGTCAGCAAACCGCGGAGATGGCTAATTAGCCCGTTTCTGCGAAGTAATACCTAAAGGTGGTACCGCGGGACCCCCGACATAGAAGAGGTGTTTTTTGGGATTAGTCAGGAAAAATCTGGCATAACTCTGCGTCTACTACAGGCATACAGGGCCGTGGAGAGAAAATCCGGGCCCGGGGGACAACGATTCCGGGCCCACCCCTTCCATACGAAAAAAATTATGAATCAAAGAAAATTGTCACGCTCTGTGGCTCACTTGGTTGAGTCGGACTCTATGATGCTAGTAATCCAGAGGTCCGAAAATCGAATCTCGGCGTAGGACCAAATTGGCAATGGGTGGCTGCGACGGGCGAATGACAAAGGAAGGAACATCCCTAATTCCAAGCTTTCAACACACAGTAAAGGTGAATAGCGCACAACGAGTGGACGGAGCCCGATCGCGTGGACAACCGAGTGTTCGCTGGATGTACTCAGTAGGTGAGAATACCCGCCAAATGTTGGGCTTCCGTAACTGGAGGACAAAGTCGCATAATCGCGTCAATTGGAGGTCAACGATAAAGGCGGTGAAAGCCCGCGTCGGACTGCCGTTCCACATTTATGATGTTGAAGATGAAAGGTGACAAAGTACACAAAATAATTTTGTTAATCCTTGTTTGACACCAATATTTGTATTGAGGTTGTCGTTTTCGTATGCATTAGAGCAGAAATTTAGAAGACATTATTCATTCAAGGCTTCATTGTCAGCAGACTTATAAGGGATTTTTCGCAGAATCTGTCGGATGAGATTTCTGATACGAAAGCAATATAATTTCAGTAGGGAATACTAGCTTCTACAGCGACAAAACCAAATTATTACCTACATTTTTTTCTGGATGACATTTGTCGAAAAACAATTTTTACCGTTAACTAGGGTACTCATGGGCTTAAAATAAAAGTGTTTGTTTTGTATTTTTGCGGCTTACTTTATAATTATTCCGATTAAAAATCAATTTTCTGTTAGATTTCAATAGCAAATTAGCACAGCTATTAATTAATTTAATTCTTGGATATAATAAATAACGGTAAACCGATTTACCATTATTATTTCCTTAAGAATGTTAATATAGCCAACGCCCCATTTTTGGGGCATCAACAAAACCGATCCATATTTTCGTCGGTTGGTAAAAGATTTGATGTTTATGGGTAAATTTCGTTTCTTACATGTCTTTTGACGACAAAATTGTTAATACTAGACTATTTTTATAAAAATAAACTGAATTATGTATTTTGAATTGTTTTCAGATAGTTTGCATCTGTCGAAAACCCTCTACTTCAAACCGGAAATTTAACAAAGTTAGCCAAGATACAGGTATCACGTTTTAGTTTGCAGCTTTGCCAATATCTTTTTAACGGATATAAGTAAAAACCCTTTCAAAAAATTTTACGTTTAATTTCAAAATTTAAAAAGTGCACCGTTTCAAAAATGGGGCGTTGGGCATATATGGGTTGAGGAAGTACACATTGTTTTAGCAATTTTAGATTTGTCGTCTCTTGCCACGATATATTACTCTTCTTATGTGTACCTTTCGATATATCGTTGTTATGTTTTTCCTAATTTCCTCCTTATCGTCATGATCAATCATTTAAAGTTTCGATGTTAATGGCTTTCCCTTCGATATGGTTCGTGGGGGGAACGCAATCGATCTGATTAACACAAAGGGTACCTTCCATACAAAATGACCGGAAAATTGCCTACGAGCAAAACTTTAATTTTGGTTGACTTGTTTCCTTATTTCTTAATAAACTAGTGGCATTGAATTTGAATAATTTGTATGGGAGGTACCCTTTGTTATAATCCGATCGAAGTAATATTTGGTGGAGGGTCTAATGGGACTTAGCCTTAACGTTCACCAAAATTTTTCCCGCCTGCTGTGATTCGGCGAAAAGTTACAGGCATGTCTTTTTTTTAATGTTAATAGGGAGTATAGGGGAATGCTTTGACGGGGCAGCCTGAGTCTCCGTGTGGGACAGCTATATATTGTTAGGAATAGTTATCCCAATTACCATGGCTCCAATTTAATTACTTCAGGAGCTAGAGCGCCAAATTTAACTATCAAAAAATCTAAATTACACTAAATGTTTTAAGGTCTAGTATATAATCTGTCAAGAGAAGGTATATGATATAATATATCATTAGAAAGGAAATTTTGTGTAGTTTAAATCGTCCTCAGAACATTTTGCTGTAAATATTACAGTTAACAAAATATTGGCGAAAAATCATAATTTCTCCCCTTTGCCACCCCCCCCCCCCCCCCCAAATGTGACGCGCAAAAAAGTCTAACTTTTCACTGCGTAATGCGGTCAGGCCATAGAACAATTTGGCATCAAAAGTCAGCTCTTTTTTTGGATGTTTGGGTCTAGAGCTAAAGTCACTATACTAATACAGAAAAAACTTTAAATTTTTTGTTGGCGAGTCCTGTAGGATAAATTAAAATAAAAAAAAATAAGAAAAGAGACCAACATCTGGGTGTTGGTACATTGAAAAAATTTCATTAGCACCAAATGATCGCCCGGAA
Organism: Microchrysa polita; assembly: GCA_949715475.1. NCBI lineage: Eukaryota > Metazoa > Arthropoda > Insecta > Diptera > Stratiomyidae > Microchrysa > Microchrysa polita. Next base: position 82,729,861 of record OX454418.1, on the reverse strand, counting down.
AAGTCCTTCTAGAAAAAAAGTCGCTGTACACGTCACCTATTTTTACTTCGAACACCAATTTTTTGAAAGAAAAACGTTACGCTACTGGAAATTTCTTAACTGTTTATGTATAAAATCATGCATGCACCTTCGAAAGACGAGGGCAGATTGAATTTAGATCTTTAGTACGATCATGCTGATTTTTTAATTGAATATGATGATTCGGGCCCCTAGTCCTAGAAATTAAATAATAGACTAGGGACCCCAAGCCTAGTACAGAGTATGTAATGTATGGTTGTTAAAACGCTAGAAACAGTAGGTATTTTAAGGTTTCTTAGTTCAGAATCTCAAAATAGCAATTTCTATGTAAAAAAACACTGAAGCAATACTTTTGTGTAAAAATCCGGGCCCCCTTTGAAATCCCGGGCCCGGGGGAATCACCCCGTTCCCCCCACTCTATCTACAGGCCTGCAGGTACATATCTATGTAGGAATTTAAATATAAAACACAACTCTTTTCTTTAGCAAATCATATATATATTATATATAAAAAAACTCATTAGATTCGATTGGTTTTTAAATTGAACAACATATTTCATTCCACCCTTACGGGCTATCTATCATAGAAAATAAACATAAATAATAATTCTTCTATATTTTACATCTTTATCGACTAACTCTTCTTATTTGTATTTATAGCTTAACATACATTCGATGGAACATAACTGTATCTGTTTTTTTGTCGATTAATTACTCTCAAAAAATGCTGTAAAAGTACATGGGAGTACAAAAATTACCCTTGTTGATTTTTTTCAAGTCTTTTGTATTATAAATCACTTCATTCAATTAAATCAATAATTCTATTTTATATACGTACTATATTTTGATGTATCTAATTCATATTCTAATATTTACAAAACTTAATTATCTTCCTTGTGAAAAAATGAAATAAACTAAAAACGAAAAATAATTCCTCTGATATTTTCGATATCGTGTGCCATTCAATGTAATTGGAAATGTATCCTCATTTGGGTAGTATTAGGGTGGCAAACTCAAAGGTTAATTGGCAAATTATAACAAAAAGAAAAAAACAAGAATTCATTGAATAAATCATTTCGTAGCGAAATAAATACTCGACGGCCTATTGAGACGGATTTTCGAGTGATTTTTACTTTTTAGGATCCCCTACGATGCGAGTTGTTAACATAATATGTGCTCAAATTTATTTAAACTATAAATATTTGGTAGAGAGCAATTATTGTTTGTACATAATGTTTTTTTTTTCTATGTATATGAACAACAACAATGCAATACGAGCACATTAGTGCAATACTCGATTAGTTGCATCCGTTTGTGTGCAATAGTCAAATTTCGTAGTAAAATGTATGAACCGGACAAATTTGCAATGAAATTTTTCTATCACAATCAAACTTAATTGAGTATCGCAATAATGATTTCATGACAGTTACAACTATTACATCAAAGGAATAGTGGAGTTAATGAACTAACCGTAATTCCTAGCTACATTATATTGCCATTGCATTTTTTGGCATACATTTATTTGTTTATTGTCCTTTAAAGTGCCCATCGCCAAGTCAGTTAACTCCTAATACGGTAAGGACCACAGATCCTTAGTAAACTTTCTCGAGTACGTTATTCAAAACTACGTTCTAAGATTTAAATGCAAAACAGTCTTTTATATTGGTCTAAAGTTAAGTCGGTCTCATGGGCAGCATTCCATACATATTACTCTGATTTGTGCCGGACATCGGCTGAGGTGGTTTCGTTGTATACGTCACAGTCTGCTGTCCCGTCGAATTGCTTGGGCCATTTGGTGTACTTGTGGATATTTTCCGTTCAGGTTGACCGCCTCCCGTGCGCATCTGACTGTTTTGTTGGGGTTGGTACATCATATTTTCCATATTTGGATTACGTGCAGGTTGTAGAATAGTTGAACCGTGATACGAGCCGTATGAGCTATCATCCGATTGTGCCGAGGGGGCTTGAGCACGTTGTGGGTTTGTTCCGTACATAGATTCCGGTCGATTCGATCTGATATATTTCGACTCTTCTCGCATTTCATATTTAATACCGCCATCGTTAGGATTTGGATTATGCCGTGTACCGTAGATTGGCTGGAAAGCCGATACATCTTGCGGTTGTCGTTCCTGGGGTTGTTGCATTTGCTGTTGCTGTTGTTGGGTTTGTTGTGTTTGCTGCATTTGTGGACTTTGGTTTTGACGTGTCGATCCCCGGATTCCGTACATACTGCCAGATCGCTGTTGGATTTGATTTTGAACATTTTGATTTTGTAAATGTGAGCTTTGTGGCGCTTGAGACACACGCATAGGATATAAGCTTTGAGCCGGCACCAACGGTCCTGGACGTGGTATCAATTCACGATTAATGGCCGTATTGCTTTTTGTGTAGACGGATTGTGAGCGATTCAAGCTGGATCTGGTGAGTGGCGGCGAACGGCAGTACATTGATCGGGTGCCACCGTACAATGGTTCGGATTGTTCGAATTTCGTCAACGGAGCGGTCGTATACAAATTTTGACAATAGCCTCCGGCCTGTTGTCCCAACGTTCCGGTTGGTGATCGATATGTTGATCCTGGATGTTTACCATTTTGCATGTTGGGCTTTTCAATGTCCAGGTCGTAGTTGATTTCTTCGTCTGAATGAATGCTCGAGGAATCGTTGTCCAGGTTGTCTTTGTGTCGTTTAAGGTGACCTCGTGAATTGAAAATGTATTCGTAGACAATTCCGGAGATTATACCGCCAACAATTGGTCCGCACCAGTATACCCAATGATGATCCCATTTGTTAAGTACGAATGATGGGCCGAGTGAACGAGCCGGGTTTAGGTAGGGCATCTAAAATGAAAAGAAAAAAAAATAATTAGACAATTCAGTCGCGATTTATTATTTTACAGAAAAGAGACAAATGGACAATGAGATACTTGGTGACTGAGGAGATACCATATCCAAACTCAAAGTTACGTTCCCTAATGAAATTGTAATAACTAAATGAACCTTATTTTTTTAGCGGTGCAGAAAGCTGTAAGACCGCTGTGCATCTGTGTGGATTCGATTTATGGTTCGTCATCGTTTTCGTCCGTGGTCTCCACTCCAGTGATAAAGAGGTAACAAATGGCCCACATCGTTAGACGTACCATGAATTTGGGCAAACATTTTTTATGCTCCCGTCTATACGAGAAACATAGTAATTTAGGTGCGAACAGAAGTCCGACCAAAGTTGACTAATGTCTCTCTGGAGGCTGTAGGGAGCCTAAATCTCCTCAGGGAAAAAAGGTGGTGGGAGCGCAGAGAGGACTACCTAAACCCGCAATAAGAATAGACTGATTCACTTGGACATTGTGAATCATTATCCCTGACCCTCTCTCCCAAGATCTCGTAAACTACGCCTGACATGTCGTGGTGGAGAAATTCATGATTTGGATGCTCCTTTTGATAGCCACCAACAAAATAGCAAAGTGTTTTGGATAGTACACGATTGAGGTCAGTTATTGACATCTCTTGATGTTGAAGTTCCTTCTGGATGCTGCACACAAATTCACATACTGTACCGCAATTGTGTTGGCACTCCAGCATACGATTCACCACATTCTGTAGGCATAATGTTTCCCCGAACTCCAAATTCAGTTGCGCGTGCCGAACGGCAATTCTGGGGCCGTCAAAAAATACGTGCCTTGCGTCTTCTGTGAATGCCTTGCAGCTGGGACACTCTGGCGAGTCAATAATCTTGAAACGGTGCATCCACCGTGATCCGTTAGGAATTGTGTTAAAAAGTGGTTCACTTCCCTGTGTTTGCGTTTAACCCATTTCTACCGGTTACAGCAACCGCAGTTGCCGCTTTCTCATGTTTTCTGAACTTCCAAGTCCACCGCTTGTCTCCTGTTGGCATCATTCTAGCAACGACGTAAGCAGCTTCGTGCCAATCTTCTTTTTGATCTTGTGCCGCCCATATTCGGCATGATCCTAGCTAAAGCCACGATGGCGATGTCCACATTTTCACATACAAACTACAAATGCTCTCCTAAGCTCAGTCTCAAATCAATCATAACCCCAAGAAGCCATTAGGTAGGCTTTTTGAGGCTATGATATTGCTTACTACTCTGATTTGTAGGGAGCACATTTTCTGCGTTTACCGATAAGAGCCTCCGTTTTTTTTTTGCTCAGCATATTCGAGGCCAACCCTTAACAGCCATAGCTTTAAAGTTGTAGTCACTTCATTAGGGTTGACTTTGACGGACTCTAGTTTCCTTGCTACTGCCACAACTGCAATTCCGTCGGCAAAGATTACCATACGTCATTCGGTGACTCAGTGGTAGAGATGACTCTGAGTTGCCGGAGCGTGGGTTCGAATCTCCCTGTGACCATGGATGTTTGTGTTGTCTATAAAAATGTTCATACGGCAGTCGGTTCTTCGATGTAAATCGAACCGGAGCTACCCGTTGTTACATCGGCCAAGAGCTACCAAAATCCCTTTCGATTCAAGAGAAAAAAAGCTCTTGAGTGGCTACAAACAACAACAAGTCAGTCCTCTAGGTATGAGAAGTTCCAGAATGCCGTTGTACATTATGATCCATAGCAGCGGGCCAAGCACAGAGCCCTGTGGAACTCCTGCCGTCAACCTATATTCCGTAGGTTTATCACTGGTATCGTATTGGATGATACGAGTTGAGCAAGATAGTCGGGAACATCTATTCTTCTTAAAGTGGCATGAATGCGAATTTAAAATGGTTCTTAACATCGAGCGTTACCACAGACCAGCATTATGCCATTTTCCAGCGATTCCCTTGTCGAATTGGTAATCAATTCAATTGCATCCACTGTAACCCTCGCCAGTCTAAATTCATACTGTCGGTCTGACAAGCTCCCTTTTTCTTTCACTGCCGATAACAGTCGGTTAAAGATTATTCTCTCAAACTATTCTCCAAGATGTCGAGCAGGCAGATTGGCCGATATGAGCCTGGCTCTCCAGGCGGTTTATTTCGTTTGGGAAGGAGTACCTACTTTTGCCGTTTGCATGCTATTGGCCTGCGGCCAAGCAAGTTTCGAAAACTTCAACAAACTTCTGAGGGACAGCACGGATTGCAGCCTTCAACGCTTTATTAGGGATCTCGTCTGGTCCTGGAGCTTTCTCTCTTGTTCTGTTCTAACTCCTTGAGGAACATGGAGTGGTATCACAGAGTGGCGACCGAACGATCACGACCACAGAGCACAACTAATCTTGCTCTAACGAACCTTGTCCCACGACTTTCAGTTCATATTTGGGAGCATCGTCGGGCATTTTAATTGTGGTGCTTTTTGAGATTCTAGCTTAGCATGTGCTACAAGTGCGGGGTGAATGAGGGTTTCCAACGTCTTTGCGGCAGGAGTATCGTTATGGGTCGGTAGGATGAGCCGGGATAAGCGCTCTTGCCTGGCTTAAGGCAAGGAGCAGTAAGTCCTATTTTCCAGTTTTCAGGGATGGCGAGCGTGGAGATTGATAATAATTAAAAGAAGGATGTGAATACTCAATAGTAGAATATCGTAATGTACAACCGAGATTAATAAATAAATAACAGGCGCGACAATCCAACATTGGACTAAGGCCGCAGGATGTGTTAGTGACATCCTATTTCCAAGATCTTATCTGCTTTTTTTGTTGAGGTAATGAGATCAGCATCACGCTCAGCAGTGTTATTTATCCCCATAAATGGGTACTCGTTTAACATCTGAGTGAGATCATAGTCCGTCACAAGCTCTTGAGTTCGAAAAACACCATGGCTCACGGTGAGATTCGAACTCATGACCCTGTGCACCGAAGGTGCGCGCACTAACCGCTAGACCAGCCAGACTACGATAGATTTTGACATGATTTATTAGCAGTTTTAAATAATCTGAAATTGGACTTTCTGAAGGTCCGATATGCCCAATTTAAAGATTCTATGGAAGTGCTTTAAGACGAAAATGGAAAGAAATGGATACAATTTTGTGTCTGTTAACGACTTAATTGCAATTACAAGTATGTATATAAACACAATTTCATCGATCCTTTATCGATCAGCATGTAGTTAGCCAAACGTGTACGGTATACATATTTCCGATGGCGCTCACACACCTTGAGCCAAAAAGACAGATTTCTTTTCCTTTTGTCTTGATCATATCTTGCATGTACATAGAAATGAGTGAACCGTTTTTTAACGTAAAACGATCGTATACAAAAACTTGCCGCCACTGGTTTCGCGATCGCGTAACGCAACATTACAGATTACATACATATAAAAGCAATTTTCGACGAAAATAACAACCTCGGAAAAATGCATCATGTGAATGCAATCTTTTTTTCGTTGGTCGCCGTAAACCAGTCTTTGCTGTCGTGTAAAATTCCTAAACGGCAGGTGTTCACAATTTCATCGACCTGGACCTTTTTCTCAACCGACGACGCGCTGATACATCATGGACATGGTTTATTCCACTACAGTGGGAGTATCCGAATCCGATGCGCAGGAATAGGATGGCAGATCACGACACAATGAGGATACGAGCAATCTTTGACTGGACGAAGAAGATCGCTATACTCGATTATGTCAATCTTTTGTTGAAATTTTGTCTTAACGTTGCAGCGAACACAAAACGGAACCTTCTCCTTGTCGTTTTTCGATTTCGTCTTTTTCTAAGCGCCCAAACGCAAAACCATGCACATATGTAGGTACCCTATGTACATACATATATAGAATGGCAATGACCGACACACATCAGAAAGTACGACCACACAAAATTTGGGACTTTGATAAAGAAACGAAATCATACTGTAATGATTCTAACAGTTTGCCGTATAAATAAGCACAGGTAGACGAGAAAGAAGAGATTGGGTCGGGTGAAAAATTGATGGTGTTGGAAAATCCTGGAAAAATAAATGGAGGAAAGGTCCTTCTTTTTCAATACTTACCGAAACAAAACTGCATGCACTGTAGGCTGCACCGATCGTAAGCGGCGTATTTCCCAGGTACTTCTTCATAGAATCGGTCGATATAAAATAGGACAATACCACGATGAAGGTCAGAATGAATTCCACACCAAATCGCTCCCATGGTGCTAATGCGGCACTGTGTGAAATAGCTGCTTGTAAATTACCCTGATATCCTGGCACGGTAACGCTGAAATGAATAAAAAAAGATAAAAATGCATTAATGAATTGGGTTTAGCTGGTTGGTAAATGTTGGTAAATTATACTGAAGAGGAAATTGTCTGATAATGTCGAGCAGTTGCATTTGTTTTAATTTATGTTAATGGTTTACGTTAAGAAGTCAGTGCTAATGATAAACAATGACCTTTTCATGATCCGAATATCCGTCCGTCTTTAGATTGTAATAATATGAACTCGGCTACTGATCAGTTCATATTTACTAGCATGGATACCCCCAGGGAGAAGTACTATCCCCAATGCTATAGTGCATCACTTAAGAAGTCTCCACGAAATGTAAAACCATTAAAGCCTTATGTAATTACAGTCAGTTAATTAGTAATACTCGAGAAACTAGCTTTCTGCCAATGCACCACCACCTGAAGACGGAGACTAAATTAGGTCGGGTCAAAATCACTTTAAGCGAAACCCAGCAAAGTAAAAGCAAAAACCACAACCACTTAACAATGGAGCTGTTTTAAAGGATCTTGTCACTTTCTTTCAAAATGGTTCTTAATAATAATCTTACAATCGCTAGGCTCCATTAACAAGCTCACTATGTTTTGGGTACATCGCGGCAGCGGATGAATTTATTTATTTACAGTGATTGTTTAACAGGATGGAAGTCCCAATTATAAAAATACAAAACTAGAAAATTTCAAGTGCAATTCGATTAAAAAAATACAATAAAGTAATAGAAAGAAATGAATGACCCACTAGGGGTTAAGGCAACTTCGTAAGAAATAGAAAGAAAGAAAAATGCAAAAAATTAAGCAATTATAGTAAAATCAAAAGAAAAAATACTATAAAAAAGGCAAAAAAGTACTTTCAAAATATTTCAAAAATTTGAATTTTTTAATCCTTAATATTTTTATATATTTTTTTGTCACTTTCAGTAGATATGCCCATTAAGTGAATCTTTTATTAAATGAGGCAACGCGCTAATAAATGATGTCTATGAATACCAAAATTCTTTAAGGGTTCCCTTATATGTATTCAGAAACCCTCATTTCTTAAGGTAAGGTGAGACCCCCCCCCCCCCTCTTCACGACGATTTAGAGAAAGCGAAACTTTGGTAAATTTCGTAAGGCTTCATATAGGCTACAAAATTTGAAATAAAATATTTTCCTGTAACAATGAAGTCGTTTTTCTCAGAGCCGTGTAAAGGGAAGGCAAAAGCGGCTCGACACTGGACCCGAATACTCGAGCTCAAGCATACTTTTCATACTTCTTCTTTCAAACAACAGTCATTAATGCTTTCATTTTTTAGGTTAGGTAAATTTATACCTATGGGCAATAGAGTTTTGTTAAACCTTATAACGGGAGAAAATGTCGTATCTTGCGATTGTTTAAGTAACCCTAGGCTTGCTGCTTCGTACTGATACCATGCCCCTTCGAGCCCCCTTCGATAATAATTGTACATGAACAGTGGAAGAGGAGGCATGTGCTGCAATGGGGCAACGCCTAAAATAGTTTACACAGTTCACAACATTCAAAAAATACAAAGGACTTTGTAGAGCTTCAAGATGAACTTTTCAAAATATGTACAACAGTGCATAGAGGACACAATTTCCTAATGAAAAATGTATGACTCACTATAATATAACAGTAAGTTCTAGTAAGACAAATTGAAGTGTCGAAATTCTAAAGTACCATTGATCTTTAGCCAACATTCGATTCCATGTAATTTTAAATTGTAATTTCCTGGAGCCAAATATTTTAGTTTATGTTGTATCTAAAACCACTATCCTTATTGACCAAAATTCCATCAAGTATCACAAATTACAACGCCTAACCTGCATGGGTGGGCATAATAAATTTTTGTTACAAGACGTATTCGCGGGTCAGATCACATAAATGTGCTGCTGCGAATATACCTTGCATACCGGTCTTGAAGGCAGGAAAAATTACATGATGCTTCACAGGTCCTCAACCCTGGCCGTAAGTATGATGAATTCGAAACGGAGCATGAAAGACGAGCTGGAGTTTTAGAACCCAGCACCAGGATCTCGATCGCCAGCTCAAAGCTTTTCAAAAGTTACAGCTGTTCAAAGATGCGACCCAAGATCAATAAAATTCCATAGGCGGTACCAAGGGCAATATGGGTCTATTTTTCGATTTTTTTTATAGGGCGGGTATGAAGCGGCCGATGTGGAAGATTTTGGGGCGCACATTTTGCTGAAAATTTCAGAGTCCTAGCTGTTACCGTTCGAAAGTTACAGCCATCGAAAGATGCGACCCAAGGCAAATAAAATTCCATAGGGGGTACTATTTGTGAATTTTTTTTATAGAGCGGTGGTGAAACGGTCGTTAGGGCGGGAAGGCATGTTTTCTTTTTGACTCGATCGATTCAAGAGACAAAAAATCACTAGGACCAGCATAATTAAATCATGCGTTATTTTTAAAATTTAATTTATAATGGACGGCCTTACCAAACAACACGAAAAGGAGCTGCTAAAATTTAAACATATTTTGAAATCGTACTTATTGATGCCGATTCCAAACTTTAACTGCGTGTTTGTGAGTTCCTTGATTCTCCGAATTTCTAACACAAACAAATCCAAACAGATAGTGGAACATGGACTATGACTTTTATCCTATACCATGGTCATTCAGGGGTATATATTTTAAGCAGATAACGGTAAATATGTTTTTTTTTATACCCGTCACTATGCGACGATGTCATGAAGTTTGCGACGCAGGTAAAGTATATACACTGCGCGACAAATACTAAGGTTCATGGATATTTTGCTTTAAAATTAAACAATTTAAATGTACTCTGATCGAAAATAATTTTTAAATAATGCTCACTCAATTAACCCTTCGCCAGGCACATCCCGCGATCAACGGGAATGGGCACGAAGTCTTTTCGGACTCCAAAATTTAATGAACTTATCCTTGAACATGTATCAAATTGTAAAAAACAAAAAAACAAATTTATAAGTGCTGTGTTATGTTTTGAACAAGTTTAAGACAATTATTTACAAAATTTGTTGTGCATACCGTAAGCAGTACACATTTAAAGCGCCTATGGCGATCAACGTTTTTACTGTTTTGTCCCTCTGCCTTGGACTCAAGGAAAACTACTTTGTTTCTAGAGTAGTGAGGCTAACTTTTAGAACAAATTTCAAAAATATGAAATAGCCAATGCCTGTAAGCTTGTTTTAACTTTTTCTAGGTGCCCCTGCGACTTTATTTTACATAGAATAAGCTGTGGTAAGAATTAGGGGAGGCAGAATTATGATATCATTCAGATTTGCTAAAGTCAAGGAGCGTTTTCCGTCCTATATCAGAAGAAGAAGCTATCGCATCAATTGAAGAACAAAGCTAGCAGCTGTTTTCGTTAATTTCTTAAGCCAGGATAATTTCTGACCAGTTGATCTATGGTATAATCTCATCCTTTACTTTCATTGCAGCCAAGAATTATATGAGGCTTACCTCGGCCTACAGCTCAGTGTGAAAAGACGCAATGAAACGACCGGGGAAGAATAGTAAAGGTATCGCGACAGTCGAGATAAAAAGGTTTCAACACAGAGTATGGCTCCGAGTTTCCTTTTCGGGATATTCAGGACAATTGAGGCCTTGGCACTCATGGGGCCTTTGAAGACCCCACGTGCCCGTTCCTGCAAATTTGCACTTTTGGCTATCAAAACTTTTGTTCTGAAAAGAATTGGAATTTTTTTCAATCATATTTCTGAGCAGAAATTTGGTGGCTTAGATGTCCTACAAGGTCACCTGGATGGGCTAAACCGTTCAAAATTAATATATAAAAAAATACCCTCTGGGGTCCCAAAAGACCCCACGTGCTCGGTGGAGGGTTAACGGTTAATTTAATAAATATTGCTCTTTCAAGCAACTCGCATAGCTAATAGAATTTTGTATAATGAATATCGCAATTTCCACTGCGACAATTGTATAGGTTCACTTTAATGAGTTATCTCGTCGTGGTGATAAATGTTTGTGGAAACAGTTTTTTTCGCGTTGTACTCAATGAGACATATAGTGGATAATGTCAAAAGGAAAGCAACTTTCTGCCGAGGAAAAGGCGACAATTTCCATACTTAAGCAAGAAGGATATTCAAACCGACAAATTGCAATACGGATTCAGCGGAGTTCAAACGATGTTAATAATTTTTTACGAGATAGTGAAAAAATTATGACCGACGATACGCAGGAGGTAGAAAAAAACGATTTCCGGTACACCAAGGCGACGCGACGTCTCTTAAGAGAAGCCTCGAATTCGCCCCTTACAGCGCGTAAGCTTGGGGGGAATTTGGGGCTATCAGCAAGTGTAAGTGATGTTGAAAAGAAGTGGACCCAAGATAGAACCTTGTGGGACATCGGATGAAGGGCAGAAAGGGGATCAAACACAATTTTTGAATATAACACGAGATGCGTGGTGGACCGGAAACCCCAAAGGCATTAAGCTTATTAATAAGTATGTCATGATTGAGTGTCAAAAGCCTTGGAAAAATCTGTGTACAAAACATCAACTTGTCCATGGTTATCCAAGGCTTTCGCAACCGTATGTTCAAAGAGATAAGGTTTGCATTAGTAGATCTTCCTTTGACAAAACCATGTTGCTGGTGCCAAAAAAATGAAGACCAGCGAGGGTATAGAAATTTATGAACTATGTAGGTGTTCGAATATTTTTGGAATTTAAGAATACATATAGGACGGAAGTTGGACACTCGTAGATATAGGAATAGGTAAAATAATGGCAGTTTTTCACGTAGATGGGAAAATGCCTTCGATGAAACTAATATTAAAGAGGATAAATAAAGGAAGACTTAGAGGAGCGAATAGGGACTTTACAGTCACCATTTTCGTATAAAGCAGTAATTGCCAGGACTTCAGATGGAGTTGTTCTGAACGTATGCAGTGATACCAAGGCTATTTCTGTAGATGATAGAGATCAAGATTGGGTTAAAAATATACCATAATAGTTTGCAAAACGGTCAGCAGCATGCTGGGGGGTATTTGGTACTGTTTCATCTGAATGGACTTCAATCGGCAACTTAATAGAGTGAATTTGAATATTCCAAAAAGGTTTTTTTTTCTGTTGAAAAGGAATAATCCTTTTTGCCGATTTAATTGAGCGTTTTACATTGACACGGTGGGATATGTCATTAGCACGGTTGAGCGAGGAAGAAGATTTCATCCATGTCACACGAACTTTGTCCTTTAACGCCAGAGCATCAGAAACCGTTTTAGTAAACCAAGGACAATTGCGGCTTTTAGTTATTGTATTATTAGTTATTGTGTAAAACTTATTTGTGCCATATTAAAAAAAAATCTGTCCAGAAAACCAACTCAATCTCAGCTGAAATAAGACCATACACCATAGTCAACCTTTCGACGCTATACCTATCGGGAGAAGTGTTTGGCTTTTGCTTCGAAAAAATAAGGAAAATATCCAAAGAAAGAGCAGGATGATGAAGGTCTCGAGGCACGTAGCCGCTCAAAGCAGAGGAAAGGTGGGACAATTTCACAATGGTAAATACGTTAAAACTAAATCGAGTAATCGGTTATTGCTGTTGCGGATTGTGTTAATTTGTTGAAGGTCACAAAGAGAAATAAATGACGAAAGTGAAAAAGAAGCACGATCGGTTCAGCAAATATTTAGGCCAGAGGACGAATAAGACCAATCAACAGACGGGAGATTGAAGTCTCCACATATCAGTATAAGAACTAAGAGAAAATAGCAATTGGCATATGGAGAGCTTCTAAGTCCCCACTCGTCGGCCCACATCCTTTGTTAAACAAGACACAAGAGAATGTAAGGATTTAGCAATCGAATTCTGAGAATCAATTGGTGATGAACATGAATTATTTTAACATAGATAGCATAATGTCATCTCAGTACATATTCAATTGTATGTATTTTATCGTTCCAGGAAGGGAATTTTTAAGTGTAGTCCTAGTTTGACGAGCGTTTACATCATTCTTTCAATCAAATCAAACAGTTATATTTACCTACATTCCGAGAAACGTATATTACAATACGACCCTTGCCAATTCCGTATAGAATTCTAAGGAAAAACTGTCACATTTCAAATGTATGTACATATTACATTTCTAAAACATTCATGAATCATTCCAGCTAGAAGTCTACACACTACACCTCTCCGTCTGCAAACATACCCGGTATAAGTCACTGGCATCACTTTATCGGCCACTTCATAAGACTCCTTCGCCACTTTCAATCTATGTATATGAACATTTATTGGCTCACGTTGATAAGACGCTGAAAATTGGAACTTGTGTATGACGAAGACGACGAACTGTTGATTGCATGGTGACTGAGTACATACTCGTACTGCTTCGATTATTGCAGAAAAACCACGAAGGCGCGGCGTTTTCGTCGGCGGCATCAAACTTGCATTTTAGATTTTCCATTATGATATGATGTGATATACTCAACATTTTGTCGAACCAATGTGCATATAGTAGGGATTAAGGAAGACACGATCCAAGCAAATAACTACGATATCGCCTATACACTTTATCGCAATATTATCGCTTTTTTTACAAAAAATTTCCTTCGAAATGATGAAGCTTAACTAAATTTTGTATTTACTTTAGGTGATATGATGGTTCAGCCTGAAGACGGCCTTTTGCCACACGAATTGCCTCGCGTCAGTTCTCATAAATTGTTCTCAAGTGGGAAGCCATTGGAAAGGCACAGCGATTAGTTTGAAAACTTCAAATTCGTAACACATTGATAAGGAAACTGAACCTTATCTATATGTGAATACTTTATTTGATTGTAAAAATGTCAATAGAAAGAACGAAATCAAAAAAATTATTGAAGCCTATTAAATGCCAGTACATACCAGTATCTAGAAGAGAAAAAATCCTGTTTTTCTAATTATAATTTAAAGTGAATCGTTTCAAGGAAGGATGTTTCCACTTAATTTAAAAAAAAATGCATGAAACATTCAAGAGTCCTCATGTCTTCCCGCATGGTGGTGTGAGGGCATGTTTAAGGACTAATCATGGGACATCCATCTTTTTTATTCTTCATACGATACAACAAAAACATTGAGCGCGATGGAATATTTCTATTGAATAAAAATGCAGCTGTAACTTACGAGTGTGTCTGTCTTCTATACTTTCCGACGATATATCAAATTTCATACGTCTCGTGTTCGGCTTACGACTGAGACCAGAAGGGAAAGGGACTCTCTTTCTCCGCGAAGATTAACGAAGACCTGTTCTCTGGCTTCTTCAGCATGCACTTGAATACATGAAAGCATGTAAGGCGGCCGAAATACAGGCAAAATATACGATACAATATCCTTTTTCAAAAATGCCTCCAGTAACCGTACTGCTTTTTCTCTGTGGGAGAGAGTATGTCATTCTCATATGCTATATTAATGGCATCAGTTGGACGATTACCTTGAAACGGAAAGGATTCAGAACATATTCTGAAAAACGAGGTGACAGCGATTATAATTGCTATAACATAGATAAAGCGAACATGAAGAATCGGCTGTGAAACATTCAAAGATGAAAGCCATGACGAAATAGGCTGATGGATTATCAATTTCATTCATTCGATGGGGATTTATATAATGCCTCTCTTCGCTTCAGTCTATCTTCACTGCTAAATCTAATTTTGGTGAAGCATTTGTTTTCTCACATTCAACACAAATCGATTGGATTCCGAAATTCAGCTCGATATTCTTGGCATTGTTTCAAATATTTTGAATTTGATAAATGACATTCTTCGTGCGAACAATGACATATCTAAATCATCATCGATTTTTAAATGCATTTAGAGCACCTGCATAGTTTAAATACAGTCACAGTCATTTGGCTAGTGGCCATGGTAGAATACGGAATAAAACGTATTGCATCTTTTATGCTATGCATATAAGTAGGAGTTTTATTGAAATCTATTTTATTACTCTTTTCAATCCAAACAATCTAAATTTGAATGAGCAATTTCTATATCCGAAACAACAATTGCTCTTTGAAATTGTATGATGTATAAAACTCAACTCCTCCAGATGTTACAATCAAAAATGTCGAACACATATTGGATTGGGAGCGCAAATTAACAAACCCTCTGCAATCTATTGTTATCGTATGCAAACAATGCACTTGAATCGAAGTTCATAGTTACTAAAATTGTTATACCGCGATTTAGGAATCAGAGCTATCAAGGTCCAACCATATTCAGAAAATTCAGTTGCCACCATGCAACAAAATATGCACATACGTGTCGTTGTCGGGCCTATCAAACCCTTCGCGCGATAATAAAAAGGACGAAAATGAGTCAAGTGAAAAAGTGTCATAATAAATAAAAACGACGCGACAGAAAAAAAAGCAATAAAGATGATGCGCCATACTATATGAAGTACCATATATTTTTCGACCCTTGTGTTAATTGCAAGGGTGGGTTCGATGGATCGAAATGATTTCTCGCTTTCGTTTATTGTGTTGTTGTCCTTTTTTTTTCCTTGTGACCGGTAAATTTGATTTGAATTTATGACTGATCTCGACAAAACTATGTAGCCGCAAAGAGAGGGTGGAAGTATCATTGAACTATGAAACAGTCAGGTTGTTGCATATGCATATTCGGAGAATGTGTAAATCATCCGCAATTGTTTTATGAGGTACTGGCAGTAATTTTGGTATTTTGTTTGGAGCACGTTTCAGTTGAGTCATATTAACGGCATTGACGTTTTTCAACTTTTTTTTTGAAAATTTATCGTCCATGACTTTTGAAAATAAAGTTTTAAATGCATAGTGAGATTTGAATATACGGTACAATATTAAATTTGACGACTGAACATTTTTCTATAAATCAATAAAAAAGCGGGTACATGTATGATAGGTTTTTGAAGCACATTACGATTTGATTGATAAGATTGCATTCAGCAGAGGACGAGAAGCATCAGTCTGCTATGAAACGTTCACTGAGTCAAGGTATTGGGCAATTCTTATCTCATGCCTTAATTTTATTGTTTAATAAATCCAAAACTATTTGAAATACAGTAATCCCTTAACATTTGCGAGGCTTAAGTTCCTGGAAAACGCAACGAAAGCCAAATTTCGCGAATGGTTAACACTGCTTTCAGTGTAAAGCAGGGGGTTACGTTCCATCAGGGTTGATATAGGAACAAATTACCTAACTTATACTATTTTCATTAGTTTCTGAAAATTAAATAAATCTTTATAGAAGTAATTACATACACATCATGTTACGAAGCTACTTTTAGATAAATTGCGGGAGTATTAAGGTCGACTTTTTGCACTGTCAGTTTGCAATCTTAATCTGTAATTCTCCAGTGTATAGCAACTAGTGCTTTGATTTAGCCAATAGGCAAAAACGAATCACGGCACAATTTTGAGTAGAATTGCGCTTCCTATCTGCATCGTATTTAGCAAGTATTGAAAATTACCACATCGAGAATCATTCACATAGTTTTTTGGATTACTAGCATCGTGAAGTGTTGGCCGGGACTGACTGACTGACAGAGACCGAGCGGGACGCGATTTTTCTGAAATGTCCTTATCCATTTTGTTTGGTTTATGTGACAGGCCTTATACATCTGCAACTTGGTTGCCAACCTAGGTCAGTGGCGTATTTACAGGGGGGCATCTTCTCAATTCGCCAGATCTCCTCGTTGATGAACCCTTTCCGTTTTTCGAACGGGTTGAGTTTATTTCATAGACGCGTGGTTTCAAGAACAAGAACTCTCAGAGAATAAGTACAAGCTATGATTATGTCGAGGCAACGAAGTGGTCATGAAACGTTGCCCAATCTCGACATGAATCTGTTCGGAAACAAGGACTGCTATTGAAAGTCTCCTCATGTGTGAAGTGACCCCATCTTATGTTGATATAAATTGAGGAGATGTTTTTGCGGTATCGATGTCTTGGAAGCCGCTGAATTGATAAATATTTGAAACAATCGGTCTGATTTTTCGATCGGGCTTGTGTATTGTAATTTGGCCGTAAATTCGTGTTGGGCTGCTGTAAAGGTCTCTAAACCAGATCTTTCTGTTAAAATGCTAAAAATTTAAGTGTTTTGGTGGGAAAGCATTTTTAGCATACATTTTCGAATTCCTACGGTTCGGTGTCTGTGGTGCCCTGCCTGGGGTACTTTCTTCAATGCTTCAATTTTCACGAAGTAAACATCATCGTAGCCATTCCATCTCATTTCTTTTTTGCAATTGATTTGTGAAAGCATGTTGCTTCAGCTTACCATGTAGGACTCGTTTTAAAAGTATTGCTAGTGTAGTACATTTGGAAATAACAAACAATCATACCTTCCTGCTTACTTTTGTTGTTTCATGTAAATTAATCGATTGATCACTTCCCGGCTCTATGCCACGGATCCTACACGGCTGAAAATGTTGGTGTAATTTTTATAAAAAAATATATTCATACATTTCCATATAAAAATTTTATCAAAAGTATAATTGAACTATATTAAAAGTATAAGTATTCTTGATACAAATTTTACTCTTCAATAGTATAAAATTAATAAGCAAATTTATACAAACCGCTCGAAAAAATAAAAATTGTAATACGAGTGCAGTCGGCTTCGAATCCACAATTCTGTGATTTGTAGGCAAGCGCGCTGTTCACTGAACCAGACAGACTACAAATCAATAGATTTCTAGGTTGAATTGGTTTCTTGCGTTGATAGTGGAGATATGATAGTAGGATTGATTCTACCTTTTTATGTTATAACAACATTCAATGCAATTTATTCTATCCCGAACGGTGTAAAATGTATAATATAAAAAGTGTATTTGGATAGTTTTATTCTGTAGCGGTTATAACTAATATCATTTTTGAATAAACTAAAATTATAAGTTGAAAAGGGTCAAATTTGATTCAAGTTTTGGAATAGATAGGAGTTATACTATTTTATTTATAAAATTTACTGCCTGCTTACACCAAAATTTACAACCGTGTAGTATTCTGGATTGTACTTGTAAAATATTATTCGGCACTTGTTACGATTTTACGGAATCTGTTACTAGATTTTTGACAAAACATACAAAGGCCTCTTTTTCAGTAAATCCTAATTTTGCATTCAAATTCGCTTAAACTTGCCATGGAATTCAAGACCACAATGTCAGCCAAAATTTATTGTATCAGCTTTTCATCTGTGTTTCTTTCAAAAGTAAGCAGAACCACTTTTTGGCGGAATTTGTCCGAAATTTGGCAGAATTTCGGACGATGTATGAAATTTCTCTTCCAAAGGAAAATGTTCCGTCTTGAATCCGTTTTGTCATATGGAAACAGTCTCTTTGGTTATTGCATTAATTCCATAGCCAATTAAGTACATATTCGTAAAATTCCTTTTCGCGCTTCAGGCTCCTTCGAACTAGACTACGCAAACTTTTTTAAGGCCTTCCGTATTTTGGTTCAGGAAAAGCCAAAAGCAGTTAATGAGTGTTATTCTAAGATCTGTCAGGAAAACTAAACTTTTGGTGTAATAAACCTAAAATGCAAAGGACTCTTAGGCCCGTATTTATAAACATACCTTAACTCAAGGAGACCTTGCGTCAAGGATGCCGAAATTAAAATAAATGTCATTTTCCATACTTTTTCATAGACATAACTTATATTCACGATTCAATGCATCCTTCATTTAAGGAGAAACTCAAGGAGACCTTGAAATTTTCTATAGTCAACCTCACTTGAGGTCAAGGTAGCTACCCACCTACCTTGAACTACTATATTTCAAGTCTATTGAAAACTTAACCCTTTATATCCCAAAGTTGTAAATTTACAACACGTTACAAATACTATTACTAATGGCTAAATGTACAATTTTGCTAAACAAAATTGGCGTTACTTGATAGCGACTAGTGTTCTGTTTAGTATTATTTACTGGTGTTTTCATAATTTGCTTTTATACCGTAAATTGGTTATTTTTTGTAAATTAAGGTATGAGATAATGCTCAGTAACAAATTTCGCATTTTTCGTTTAAATAAAAAAATAGATTTTTACGAATTTCAGGGATGAAAAAAATATAATGCCATTCACTGAAGTGTTTTCTGTTTAGTAAAAAAAAATTTAACCGAAAAAAAGTGTTTTTGATAGTAATATGCATGAACATGTCTTTGTGGTTTTAAAACAACAGTGGGACTTGAGGGTGTCGATTCCGTGATACTTTTGTGAAAGACGTGTATCAAAAATCCACGCCAATAATGCATTGTACACAGTAAATATGCATGGCATTTATTTAAAAATGTAGTAATATCCGTAGATGAAACATTTCATCGATTTCACCCCCTTGAAGCTTTTATAATGGGGGGAGGGGGGGTTTCGATTCGTCAATAATCAATAATAAGATTCATATTATTGAGGAATCGAAAAGCACCACAATACAATTTGAAATTAAACATTTATTATGCATTTTTACGTTATTTAGAATGGTCATACATTAATGAATCGACACGGTTTGTTCCATAAGAATTATGAATGAACAATAAGAATGTCAGCTTATGTCCTTTGTATGCATTTTATTGCAATTTTGTCAATTTCCATTTGATCCGGTGGTAATATTATGAATTAGGAGCAGATATGGGATATATTTATTTATTTATTTCAATTTCAACGGACTTGGGGTCATAGTATGTAATATAATCCTGTAGCTGCTCCCACCACTAATTTTTCCTCAGCCGAAAAGGCACCTGAGGGTTACTACAACGGGACTACTCCTAAATTGGTCGGGTTGAATTTCGCGCCTGAATTCCTATCAATCTCGAATAGGCCCGGACGGTAGTGGTGCCCTTTCGAAGAGGATAACGTGCTTCTGTATCCCCCTGACCCCATGCCTCCAAAGGCCCCATTTCGAGGGCATTATAAGACAACTCTAATGCAGCTTTTTTAGCTTTTCGACGAGAGACAAGAACGACAACGAAGCATAAAACACATCCGCAGACATGCTGATCCGCTCACGCCTTCGACAGTTACTACAACAATATTCTGTAGGTAACTAGCAAGGATTTTGGGCAAGTATTTGTATCAATATGTCCTTGAATGAGAAATTAAATTACCCTGATTATTCAAAAGGATCCGATAACTGTACTAGAAATGTATTCATTTTCAAATCTGTCGGAAACTTACAAGAAAAGAAAGCTGACTACTTGGAAATAGACGATTTGACCTCAAGTTCACCTCTACTAAGGATAATACAGTATCACCACTAATTGAGGCATCATCTCTCGTCTGAGTTAGCCCAAATATTTAATTTTGCCTAATCATTTTTTAGATCTTTTAGTATAATTACGGTGTATACATATTGGTATAGGGTTATCCTGTAAGGACAAAAAGGACCTTTAACACGACTTCCATAATATTACAATTACAATAATATTCTTATTAATTAAAAGAATTAAATTTTGTTCATTTTTACATACTTTCTTACATATAATTTCTAACTGTAGTACTCTATGCGAACCACAAATAACACCCATTACGTCCCACTGTTGTTTTTAAACAACAAAGTCCTGTACACAAAAAGGATATAGGGAGGTGCAAAAAATCACCATAATCATCAATCTAAGGTATTTTTAAGACAAAATTAAAAACCAAATATTTTTTTTTCGCCCGAATTCATAAATTGGGATATAAAGGGTTAAGGTCTCCTTGAGTTTCGCCTTAAATCAAGGATCAACGATCCCTCAGTCTAGACAATGTTTTTCCTATGTAGCTGCTCTTAGGTATCCCCACACCAAAACTTTATGTAACAAATTAGTCCCGTACTCTGTCCCCCCCCCCCCCCCTTTGAGAATTTTCTAAATACGCCACTGACCTAGGTTGCAGGTACGTTACTACACACTTGCAACATTCCGGCAACCATTGTACCATCCGCCATTCACATTCTTGCAACCTGCAACATACCCACAAATAACTTATTTTCCTGTTTTTTGCGTGTTGCCAACTTAGGTTGGCAACCAAGTTGCAAGTGCATAACGGCTGTCAGAGATATCTTTCTGAAGGGTTACGTTTTCATTTTTCTATTTTACAATTAATTTATCTTAGAACTAAAGGGTTTTCCAATAGGGACGCTTGATCTTTGAAATGAAAAAAAAATACATGTAGGAGAGATATTTGCGAATTTTTTTTTTATTTGAAAGGTCCATCGACCCCATTACATATGGAATATGACATCATTCAAATGACCGCCACGGCTTCGGTTGGTGGCGCGCACACGAAAGGTCCAATTTTCGATGACTCTGGCGCACAAATCGGGCTGTATTTGATCGATGGCGTGGCGTATGTTAACTTTGAGGGCATCGGTGGTTTGCGGTTTGTTGGCATAGACCTGCGACTTAAGAAAACCCCACAAGAAAAAGTCCAGCGGGGTCAAATCGCACGATCTCGGTGGCCAGTTCACGTCGCCTCCGCGCGAGATGACCATGCCCGTAAATTGCTCGTGCAGAACATCCATCGTAGCGTGTGCTGTGTGGCACGTAGCGCCGTCCTGTTGAAACCACATGTTGTGCAGATCCATATTCTCGATTTCAGGCCAAAAGAAGTTGGTTATCATCGACCGGTATACAGCCCGATTTGTGCGCCAGAGTCATCGAAAATTGGACCTTTCGTGTGCGCGCCACCAACCGAAGCCGTGGCGGTCATTTGAATGATGTCATATTCCATATGTAATGGGGTCGATGGACCTTTCAAATAAAAAAAAAAATTCGCAAATATCTCTCCTACATGTATTTTTTTTTTCATTTCAAAGATCAAGCGTCCCTATTGGAAAACCCTTTATATAGATTTGCCCTAGACCCCCGGAATCCTGTGTGCGCGCCTGTCTAGGAAAGATAGGCTTGAGCTTTTGGAAAGCAGTCATTATGAGTTCTGCCAAATCTGTTCGAAATTATTTCAGGAAATAGCCGCAGGAGTACCTAGCTTATGGCTTTGTGAAACTCGAAAGGGGCAGTTTTCAGTACTTTTGCCCACTTTTGAGGACTATTCCAGCAAAATTTAAGCTGGCTTTTCCAGTTTTACAGTGGAGTTTTAAAGAAGGTTTTGATTGATAGCCATTGTTATTGTGAGCATCATATGGTTAAAGCAACAGAGTAAAACTTGGCATGCATCGAAGAAGAAGAATATCTAGAACTGCACTAGAAAAAAATTATTAATCGCAATCATAAACGTTCCCAGAACTAATTTTTTTATTACGATTTTAGATGCGTGAATAATAATAATTATTCACATTATTATCTCAGTAGCAGTATTTTAAACGGCTTTAATTGGCCTATGAGGAGGAAGGACTATGACAACGAACTCATAACGTGTACGTCCTTCCCTCATGATAAATTTGGTCAGAATTTTGTCAGAAATACCGTGTGTGAACTTCGTCATGTTACATGCCAAGAATAGTGAGCATTTCTCCCCCGGCCACACATGGATATATTTGGTCAGGTTGTGAGAAATACCGTGTGTGAACTTCGTCATTTTACATGCCAAGAATAGTGAGCATTTCTCCCCCGGCCACACATTTGGGGAACATTACACTATCAATTCTCGAAAGAAGAATTTCCTTTGTCTTCTTATCGACACTAGCGCCACTAACTGTACCATCCGCCATATTGCGGAAATTATCGGAAACACTAAAGTTCTCTCTATGAGAACGGATAGCAGAACAAGCCTCTGAGGGTTTTAGAAAATAGAAAAAGAGCAATTTCGATACAAGGGATGTCTCTCTTGCTATTGAAAGGGAAATCGCACCACGAATTCAGAGGGCTTTGATGATGCTGTGTACGGTGACTCTTCTCCTTAAATGGCGACCGTAAAAATTGGTTTAAAGAGTTTCAACGTGGTTGCACGCTGGTTTTGGATGAGCTACGTCCAGGTGCCTCGAAAATGACTACCACGAAAAAATATAGGATCTCGTATTGGCAGACCGTCGTGTGAAGGTTCGCGATAGCTGAGACAATTAGGTAATAGTAGCATGTATCTCAAAAGACTGCGTGGGCCATATCCTGCATGAAATTTTAAGCATGAGAAAGCTGTCGTCAGCGCACAGTGGAGCGAAAAACCCGAATTTTGAAAACAATTATAAAAACAGGTCAATCTTAATGTATTTGGCCATTCTAAATCGAATGGAATTGGTTTCACGAAGATAGGATCAGCCGTTTTGAAGTTATTTCGATTTTAAGGGGGAAAAGAGGATCATTTTTCAGTTTTTCCTAATTATTTGAAAAACTATAAAAGTTACAGCAAAATGGTTCGAGGACACATGAAACTACTCAAAATTACCTTTGCAATGACATATAATACAATTGACTTATTCTGATAAATTATACCCTAGACCAAAAAAATAAAATTGGATATTATCATTCTTTGACATTTACATTTTTTACTGTAACTCTGGAAGAAATGCTAGTGGAACCAGCATAATTTAGGGAAATATTCTTAATAAAATGAAGTTGATGTTTGCCAAAAATTGAGTTGCTCCGACCAAGGACACACCTGATTCGCCTACTAGAACTTGTTCAAGTCAAAACGTCCATAGCTCCTCTCCAGGGGGAACGGAGGTGGTACATTTTGGCTGAACGTCAAGACAGAGTCCCTTTATACTCTCCACCAAAAACTAGTTCAATAGGATGAGAACTACGGTTATCTCCGGTTCAAAGGACCCAACATATTTTACAGTAGATATTCAAAAATCGTGTCTAAAACAGCCAACATGACATAACACAATGAGTTATAAAAGTAGCCTGGGGTTCTATGGGGTTATGATTCTTACATATTAGTAATCTTGAGACTTTCTGGAATAATGTAGCATAAACAGACGCATAAACAGAAGGCACGTGGAGGTAGTTGTTAAAACTCAATGTTAGTTAGGGTCAATTTGACCTTCAATGATTAAAATTAAATAAAAAAATTTTCCAATTTTTTTTTTACTTTTTTTATGCTAACATATTAATTATAACCTACATATTAAAAATAAAATCATAAAACAAAGTATTATCCGAATTTATAGTCAGGGTTTTCATTGAAACTTGATTATAGAAAAACGTGCAAAAACTGCAAAATCAATTCTCTACACTTTGAGAGCCGCTGGTTTCTTACTGTGACAGATATAGGTTCGAAATTTTTTGTAGAAAGAAACTTCAAAATGTTCACTATGCGATGAATCATTCACAAAAGCTCTCCAATAGTATAAATTTTTTGAATTTTTGCCTCTACCGCCCCACTGTGCGGCACGATAACAACAATTGTAACCGTGAGACCACTTCACAGCAGTGTTTGACGTAATCTAATTCGACGCCGAATTGCAGAAAAAAATGGCCCAATTTGGCGAAGAAGAAAGTGCTATGACAATGCACGAACTTACACCTCCGCCATCGACACGGTGAAATTCACCATATTTTTGTTTGTTTGCAAACTGTAAAAAGTCACTCGCTAGGCAGAAATTTCAGTCAAATGTGATCATCGCCGCCACGGAGGCCTACTTTACAGACATCGCGAAATCGCATTTTTTAGACGTGATAAGGAAAATGGAGCATCGCTGGGTCGACTGACCCTATGTTGGGTGATTACCACTTTTCCCAAATTTACGTTTTTCTTTTGTAGGCTATCGTACCACCCTCGTCCGCTAAAACTTCGCAATTATTTAGTGAATCATTCAAGCTTAAGCTATATCTTTCCGAAATCGTCTGCTAAATCCAAATATGTAATTTGCAGATTCATCGAGAAAAATTTGATAAGACGGGCTTATCTTTTCAATGCAGAAAATATGAAGCGCCCTTCCCTTCATGCAATTGTTTTCTTAGGAAATTTAATTGACGAAAACCTGGTTGGTTTTTTTGAACAGATTAATTTTTAACGAAGGTTGGATTAAAATGCCTGTTTTGTGAAAACACCTTAAAGCTCAGGAAAAGAGAAAAAAGAAGAAGAAGAAGAAAGAACTTCTAAAGAAGTGAAATTTGGTAACCACCCCCATATACGCAACATAAATCCCTCGCACAACTTGCTATACATACAATAAACCCTAAATTAGAATTATCTCAAAAAGTGCAAAGTTGAGGTCACTATCGGTACAAAAAAGGGTCAAAATTATTTGTAGTTCTCCACAAATGTCCACCTCCGTGCCCTCTCCCTTTAATACAAAAACTCACAATACGTTGACCGTAATAAATTGTGACCATATTTTATGCAAATCATGTGGTCGTATATGCCACAGCATAATACACTCATGATGAGTGCAGGACTAAACAAAATCGACATGTGTCCGACTAGTGCTAAGAGAGAAGTAAATTTCTCTCGATGATTAGTAAAAAAACAGGAAAGATAAAAAGGACATTTTTACGAATTGTTTAGATCCCCTTTCGACCCTATATGCGCACAAACGTATTTAAATATGCATTTCTTCTTCATCTAATTTTCCAATTGTCATTTTTATTGTTTGTTAAGATCCCTCTCGTTCATATAGACTTCTGAATTGATTACGCCTTATGCCGATTGTTGGAAGAACTGTCGATATTGGATAAATGGTTAAATCATGATAGGGCACTTCAGATAAATCGTTTTGATAGTTTTTTTGCATAAAAAAGCGGCGTTCTGGAGGTATCTTTTGGGGTGAATTAATGCGGATTATGCATACCTAATTGGATGCATATTTTTTACGAGCATTTAATGGTATTGCTAGTGAATAATGAATTTCTCAGGATTATCATGATTTCCAAGTGTAGATTAAAAACTGTGCAGAATTTTTGGGGTAATATTATGTTTCACGCGGTTACACGAAAAATGTTGGTGCGGGTGTTATACGATATCAGATTGAATTTGATCGAACCACTCCACTCGGATCGTCGCGTCCATTAAAATGTAAAAATCACATCATGAAAAATTCCACTCCGGATTTTGATGCGGGATATTGTTTTATCTTATAGTGAAAATCTTGGTAAGGTCACGTCTGGGTTTGATTTGCTAATTCGAGTGGAAAATTTACGTGGGAAGACTTC
Organism: Microchrysa polita; assembly: GCA_949715475.1. Taxonomy (NCBI): domain Eukaryota; kingdom Metazoa; phylum Arthropoda; class Insecta; order Diptera; family Stratiomyidae; genus Microchrysa; species Microchrysa polita. The sequence continues at coordinate 82,703,729 of OX454418.1, read as the reverse complement.
AGCTGGCAAGTGAATTTCGTGTACAACACGTTTAAAGGTGTAGGGTTGCAATGATGACATAAAGTGACTATGGCTGAGGAATGCAAAATGGATCCTGAAAATGTTATTTGAATAATGAACAAAATAAACGACAAATTAATTAAAATGTTCTTTTCTTTATATCTATTACTATTACATACTAGGAAGTGGTATCACAGACAGAAATATACCCTGTCTGTGCTACGACTTCGAAGCTATCGTGTACCATTATTTCATTCAAGATACACTCAGAAAAATGGGCCCCGTAAACTTAAAAGTTTTTGTACCATTATTATTTTAATTGGACGGCAATTTACCAGATTTTTTCACAAAAGTAAACAGATACGATCATTAATATAACTGGACATTTTGTATGGAATGAAATGTGACCCGTAAATCCAATGGGACATCAAATTATATTTTAATCAGTTTGTCCCATTAAATTAACAAGATCTGATATGATTAACTAATAATAGGATTGATCCCATTTGTTTTATATAGCGCCCTATTGCATTAATGGGATAGTCCTTTTAATTGCATTTCCAGCATATAGATGTATTTTGCAAGATAACCAACATCATGCTCCGTAGCCGAGATCGTACCGAGATTACCTACCCATGACTTGGTAAGTTTAAAAGAGTGCTAGCAAATCGGATGTTCAATACTCGGATATTTATCGAGTGAAAGTAATAGTTCCTAAATTGTTAAAGTAATCTGATTTTTCCTATTAACTAAAAATAATGGGACAAAATGATTGGTTTAATGGGATTTCCCATTGAATTTTTTTTTAGTGTACAGATAGGTTATGAAAGAATCGAGATGTACAATGTACATACATACAACTGTAGATTCGGAACATTTTTCTAAACAAAATGGATAACGTGGGGGAGAATCACAGTCTGTAGAAAATTTTCTAAGCTATGAAACGCCAGCAAAAAATTAATCCCAGAACCAGGTAGTGTCCTCCTGCTGCTCTTCTTAGAAGTGTCGTTCTAGCTAATGGATAAACCGTGTAAATATTAAACTATGTATATAAAATATGTACGTACAATGAAATCGTACAGTTTTGCGAATCGTATCACGCAATTTTCAGCTGTCGCAGAGATAAAAACTGCCAATGCAATATAAACATATTTTCAACAGATATCCAAGAAATCGAGACAAATGTGAAAAAAGAGTGAGCCCCTTTCAATTATAACAACACCCGCTCCTGTATATATGTTTCCATTTACCCTAATTCCGCAGATGTACCTACGCTACATATATGCGTATGTCGAAACCCCTTTTTATCATGCACAGTAAAATACATTTTTTTATCAAAACAACCCAGAATGATCACACCGAAAGGGATAAAAGTATTAAACACTCAAATTTTCGCCCCATATGGATGAGACGACGATAATAAATAAATCGCTACCATGGATTCTTAATAACCCGCAGGCCGAAAGGGACAATAAAGATTTTTGTCGGAAAGAAAGGAAGCAAAATAGTAAAACTCTTTTTTCTTTGCTAACCCTAAAAACCAATATTTCATTGAATCATTACTTTGAACGAGTAGATGCGGAATCCTATAATCTTTTACATGCGACCTATTCGATTGGAGTGTATACATACTCTGGCGTTGAGTGTTTTTCGTTTGACTGAGACACATTGCCAGATAAAAGGATGAATATGAGTGTCTCTTAAATGAGCTACAGGCGCTAAAAATTATGATATTTCCAAAAGAAAAACAGTGCCATAAGTTCACATGTCAAAAGAAAGGATGAACTTGCATTATGGAATCTTTTTCTTTTTTTTTTCTCCCGATATACTAAACGTTGTAGCTTAACTTATTTGTTTGGTGGATGAAATTAAAAACCATATGGATTCCATGTGTATGATTCCTTGAAAAATGAATGCCAATGTCGATGTCATTTACTTAAAATGTATCCCCCCGGATGGATGGAATTTTTATGAATGCAACGACATTCCATATTTTCTATTAGGAGTGATGAATGATGTAAGGAAGTAGGCAATTGTATTAATAGCTTATTTAGTAGGTAATTATTGTAAGTCTAGATGAGTTTATGACCGATGAACTATATGTGGTTTCAATTAGAGGGCGAACAGAAACGTTGGTATCAAGAAATGCGGGAGCATCTCGGCAGCCAAAGAAAAAAACGAGACGCAAACAAGTAACGAAACATGGTTTACAGATTGACAGGGCTACAACCTGCCAGGCAATTTTACAAAAAAAAATGTTTACAGAAATATTCAGCATACCAAAATCTAATGAAAAACAAACTCTTCGATCAGTGCAATAACGGGAAGGATATAGCCAATAAACGGCGGCATTTTTTCTGACAGACTTAAGCGAGTAACCCGATTTTGGAATGCTCAAATGAACTAAATCGTGACTTAAGCGAGTAACCTGATTTTGGAATGCTCAAATGAACTAAATCATTCCTCGTAATTGAAAATTGAAAGTTGGGTATTGAATATTGAACAGAGTGTTTACTGTTGTTCAATATTTTGAACATTAATGTTTTCTGGATTTAAGTGATATTTGCGGCACCATCTACTACAAAAACAATTAAAATCTAGCAAAAAAACGACAACGCGGAAAGGTGTCCGGTGTCTTATCCACTGTATCCAACCAATACACGAAACTGGTTAAGGCTCGCGGATTTAAGTGATATCTATCAGTTCATTTTTTGCAGCTAGTGAGTTTTTTTGGCGGGCACCTTTCCAACCTTTCCAACCTTTTGTTATTTTGGTATATACATATATCTACAGGACCTGTAGGTGACAGATATTAAGGGGCGGGAAGTTTTCATATATTTTTTCATTTACAAACACAGTAAAATTTAAAAAAGGGTATGAAAAGAAAAAAAATCGAATTTACATTTATATAAGTAATCCCACTATAGCATTGCAATCGCCCACCGCGCCCTTTCCAAATTGGTGCTTCAAAATGACATGCACCCAACTCCTCTCGGCATTTATTTGATTTTACTGCGCGTGTTGCGAAAAATAAGATTTCCCCATGGGATTTCCCTAAAACTAAAGAACTAGTGCTACAGCCATAGTGCGATCCTTAGATATAACTGACATGATGACATTTTTTTATGTTGATGACAAGGCTTTATGGGATAACCCTTTAATGCAAGCATAGCCTTGGCGGAAGGGAAATTAGGGTAAGCGATCGAGAGAAGGAAAAAACAAAGATCCATGGTCACAGTGGGATTCGAACCCACGCTCCAGCAACTCAGAGAGCGTGACATCTCTACCATTGAGCGAGACACTTATGTGCTTCACCGTTGCATCTGAGCATTTAACCTTAAATTTCAGCGGGAATAAGGAAATTCGGAGCTGTAGAAGAAAACACAAAAGAAAATGTTAACTTTACTTAGTTAGTGTTAGAAAATTGAAAAGTACCTAAACTCTATTTAAAATTGTAAGTGGGTGTACATTTATCAAACTGGTCAGTATATGTTACCATTATAGAGATATTCACAAAAATGTCTGAAAATTTCTTCATTATAATATTTGAGCCCGCATAGCTTCCTTAGGGTCGCACACAGATGAGACTTTCGCATATAGTTTGTGAGGTCATAGTGTCTACAAATTTTTCACGAAACTATTTTACCGTCGTAAAGTGTACCGTTATATATACATATTCCCGCAAATCTGTTGGTTGACACGTTAGGCCAAACGTATAACCCTCTTTGAGAGGAACGCGCCAATGGGAAATTTTGGCATTTTGTTTGGTGCCACAAAAGCGTCGAATTCGTCGCAAACAATAATTTTTAAATGTACCGTTATAGAGATGATTACAAAAATCCTTCCTGGGAAACAGATAAAGTCCGACTGTAGCTCCCTTTCACGTCCTGGTGGCTAAATACTCACGAGAAATCCCGAAAATAAATTTTATTGTACGGTTTGAGTCCTGGTGGGTTCCTTAGGGTCGCACGGTTTTCAGATGAATTTTTCATGTTTTGTTAAGAGCTGAGAGAGCTTTCTCTTCTTGTTTTGGCCTAACTTCTTTAGGAGCAGGATGTGTTCAACGAAAACTGAATTCGGAGTGTGATACGGTTATCAGCCATACCAATTCCTAGCCTCGTTTTATGTGTACTACTCCATGATAAGAAAATGTCTTATCTTCTTCTGAATAATAAACGTGCGACGAGCCATTCCGAGTATCGAAACTCGTTTCTCTATGAATCACTGTATCACAGAGTGGACGATCACAGACCACGACACGAGCTTTTCAATTCACTACTTTTTGATGAGTGTTACCGTTATAGATATCTTCCCAAACATGTGTCCATTTAAAAATTCGACCACACATACCTCCCTTTAGATCAGTGGTTCCCAATCTTTTTCAATCCGCGCCCCCCTTTGCCAAATCTGGTGGGACTGACGCCACTCTAGAAAATGTGGCCGAAACCCGAAAACAGATGTGGACAATTTGGACAGAATTCAAGATTAATTTTGTTGTAATATAAATTATGACCAACTCCAATGCACAGATTTGCCTCATTAATAAATCCAGATATGTACCTACTCCAAGCTACCCACAAAATTGTCCAGCTATATCTCAATCCTGCATAGAAAAGCACAATTGTTGGTTAGTGGAGCCCAAGTTTGGAACTTTTGGACTTTTTTGAAAGTACGCAACGTGAGTTTCGTTGGAAGTTAGGCTATCTCCACGATAGTAACTAGACTTATTTTTGGTGTGGATTTGGTCAGCGAAACGCAAGACGCAAATGTTAACTGAAAATTGACTTTTGCCGAAATAATTTATCCTAACACAAGATATATATTTTTGGCTTAGCGATAAATAAAGAACTGTTACTAGAGCTACCACATTTGGAAGATGTTCTATAATAAATAAATAAAAAGAAATCAAAAGAAAATTATTTCCACACGAGTCTAGACGTCAATATCATCAAGTGATTTCGGCCTAAAATATTTCCAGCGTTCTTTTGGGTAGAGGCTCTTAGCTAGAATAAAAATAAATTTATTGTTACAGCGATATATAAGTTATACTCACGCCCCCCTTCCCAAACCGTCACGCCTCCCTAGGGGGGCGCGCCCCCCAGTTTGGGAATCCCTGCTTTAGATGGTGTGAATCAATAGGGACTTCTGGCATTGCATATATTCGAAGCCAATATCTTTACAACTCTACAGGATACGAAATTTACCACAGACAACTTTTTAGGGGACTTTACCGTTATAGAGATTTTCATAAAAGTTTGTTGAAAACACCTTTTGGCCTTCTGACAAGCCTTTCGACACTTTCCTTAAAAGCGCAAGAGCTGCAAATTAGTCATACATCCCTTTTCAGTATACATTGTACGTGTTATACCGTAATCGAAATACATATTTGCAAAAACGTGATTTGGCATATGTTTTGACCCGCACCCTGACTCCGCTATCGTCACACGGGTATTTTTGGGGTCTGTGAGTCGCACCTTGCGAGGCTCGAGTCAACAAATTAGTGAGGTGATCTGCAAATTTCTGGACACTGCACAGTCTAATTTCAGGCGTGGACGAAATATGCAAGTTTGTAGGGTGTCCTGCTTTTAAAATTATGATATAAATTAATTAATAATCAAAACTCATAATTACCCCTAAAATTGCCTCCATCCTAAATGAAATTTAATCGATTAACATTGCAATCATCAGCCATGAAGAATGCACATGAAAGACGAGCACATAATAGTATGAACATACATTATCTGTGCACATTACATACCGAAAATGTCTTCAAGGCAATCAACAGTAAAATCGAATTTAATATCTAATGGTCCGTGAAAAGAGAAAAATTTAAGGGAACTCATTATTATGAATTTTCACACATTTCATCCGCATAAGTCGATGCGACGCGATGAGGCCACGCTATTATGCCACCCTCCCTATATTTCTGAAGCGTCTGACAAACGGCTGTTGTGTGTCCTCTAGAAAATATTTAAAAACATAATTAAAATAACAAAATGTTGTATGCAACTTGCTTATGCTTCTTCGGCTGTCATTAATTCTATACGGTCGCTGAAAAATTCTCACGAGGTCCTCTCCTCTCCATATGTGTGTTTTTTCTTAAATTGGATACTCCGGAATATGTATACCTACTCCACTCCTACATACTCCGGTTTGCTTGTCGCCACCACACCACGTTGATCCCGAGCCGTTTTTGGGATAACATGAGATGGGATTCTGGAAACATTGTATAGTTGTCATGTATCTTTTTTTCCTTTGGCAACTTTTCTGGTACATATTATATGCTGATGCTAAGGAGTCAAAGGAGTCATCCACATGACAAGAACGGTCGAGCAGGGAGCCCACTATACGTAGTGTAGAGCTTAGAAGGCTTATATCACAAGACTTTGTGAAATATATTGGGTGCTATTTGATATTGCGCTATCACCACAAGTGCATTTTGTGGAAAATATATTTTTGTTGATTAGCCGACAAGGAACACAACATACAGTTGCTATATACTGGTGGCTTCTCACCCGAAATAACACAGAAACGTGTACTCGTACATGCAGTATTTGTGGTGTATGATTATTTTGTGGTGTTGACTGAATATGAACGACTGACAATCAATTAAAGTGGTTTCTCTTGGGTCTTGGCGTCACAGTCACCACCACAGCCGGAAAAAAATGAACTTAGGCCTTGTAGTAAGCGGATGCACAGTGGCTTTAGGAAATCGTTAAAGCAAGGGGATGATAAGTTTTAGAATATTCGTGGACTGTGGGAAAATTTTAAATGAATGGTGAAATATCGTCGACTTTTAATTCGAATTATGCGTTTAGCAATTGTTTTTACAATAAAAAATAATGAACAGTGAAACCTCGCTAATCCGACACTATCGGGACTAGAGTGTGGGTCGGAACGATCAAAGAGTCGAAATACCCGGAGACCATGGAAAATGCGTTTCTAACCTATAAATAAAATCTTTTCGTAAATTAAATCATTATTTTTTCTTCTCAGTGTGTCGGTCGAAATATCCAGATTGCTTTCTCAGAGATTATATTTATAATTGTTCCAAATTGCAACTTTTTAAGAAGCCTTGGCTTTCATTAGAATCGAATCAAACGAATCACAATGGGCTTTTAATACTACTCATGGACCAAGTTCAGCCCTTGTATTCATGGAAAATAAGATTTGGGGAAACAATTTTTAAGTAGTAAGTAGAAAAAGCGTTAGTGACGAATTTCAAGATTATGGGCGGAATTCATAGTCCCCACTTAAGTTATAAGGATTCCCTTAAGGAATAAGGGTTTTCTCTATATAAGTGAACCCTTAAGGGAGCTTCAAATTCATAGACATCACTTACTAGAGCGTTGCCTCATTAAATAAACGATTCATTTATTTGCCATATCTATTGAAAGTGACAAATAAAAGATAAAAAAATGTCAAGTAGTTAAAAATTCTAAATTTTTAAATAATTTCAAAGTGTTTAAATAAGGATATGTCAACAAATATATGAGCTCATATTATAAGGTTACTAGATATGAACCTTAACGAATAAGGGAACCCTTTAGGAAACCCTAAAGTGTTTGCTAATTGAGTGACTATGAATAGCGTCAGTCCCTTAAGGGTTCCCTTAAGTATAAGTGAGGACTATGAATTCCGCCCTATGTTTGCAATTGGGTCGGATTACCCTGAGCGTTGGAATACCGAGCTTCGGATTAGCGGGGTTCTACTGTAATGACTTCTATGTTTAGGATTTACAGTGAAACCTCTACTGGCGGACACCTGCCATAAGCGGACACCTCCCATAATCGGACAATTTTTTTATACACACGTTTTAGGATAACATTTCGGGAACAAATTTACCTCTCTCTAACAACCGGATCCTCTAATAGACGGACACGGACACCATATTTCTGTACATATGATTGGAAAAACCTCTCACAAACGGAGAGAAAATTGACTTTCTCGCATACGAAAATAAAAATATTTTTTTGGCGATTTCCCTAATTTAAGGTATTGACAGCAGTCTTTGGTTGTAATGCAATTGGTGGTTCGTGGAAGAGGAAGAATTATACTTAGAGTGGATGACTCCCACAGATTTATCTTACAATTCGCTATTTTGTTATTATTCTTGTTTTGTTAACGGGCATACTCACGATATTTTTAGAAGTAATGGTCAGGTCACCGCTGCCACTTATAAACCTCCTCCGTTTCTCACAATAACTGAACGGTCTGCAAGCGTGCGTACCTGGCAGTCGGGTTAAGAGAGTATCTTCGGACTTGCTCCCTTCTTAGGTTTCGACCTTGGGTCTTCACGGCCATAACTGTCCTCGCGACAGTTCGCTTCAATCTCTAGTCCATTACAGAGTCAGAGTAAAAGTTTTCTTGGAACAGAAGGAAGAAAGAATTGATGTAGCCTGCTCTGATTGATTTGTATAAGCTAGAAGCCAAAACATTCCTATTTCTGGAAGAATAATTAATTCACAGCAAAACTACCCTCCATACTACATAGGTACAAGCGTGAAGTCATTTACAACACTGATGAGAGTAGCCCTTTCTTTCATTGAAGTTGAAAAAATGTGCTGGTGGTAAACTATTTAAAGAAAGGCTGACAATTTTATTTTGTGTTAACATGGCAGGCGAAAAGGAGATGCTTCTGGTGATCGGTATGGCAGATCCCATCCCATCCTCAAGCTTTCAGGCTCAGCTTCGCCTCCAAGATTTGCCAGTCAATTGGAAGTCCAATCGCAAAGTGTGGATGACGCTTTCCGAATGGGTACAACAATTTGACAGTAAAATGAAAACACAAAACAGAAAGGTGGTTTTATTTCTTGATAATGCTGCGCGTCCTACCCGAGAGAATTAAGTTTTACAAATGTCACCAGCGTGTTTTTTGTCAGCTAATACAATAATCGTGTGTCAACCCTTAGATCAGGGGGTAATCTAAAATTTTAAGGTACACTACCGACGATTAATCCTGAGAACATCATTTCAAAAATTGACACAACAACATCAGCTTTAGATCTAGCAAAAATTATCAATGTTCTTGAAGCTTTGTCTTTACCAAAACCTCTTGGCACAAATTTAATGCAGCCTCCATAAAAAAAAAAAAAAACAGATTTAAAAAGGCAGCATTCTCGCAAACAAACCAAACTCTTTTGGAATTTGACCCCAAAGACGACATACCATTCACAACCTTATTCGGTTTTCAAAATGTGTTCGGCAGTGCAAACAATCGAAGTCTAGGGGAATTTTGGACTATCGATTTGACGGTCCACATACTGAAAATCATGAAATTGAGACTCGTTATGAAGGTTCAATAGACATTGTGGACGTAAGCGGTCGCGACGATGGTGACGAGGAGACTCAAGAAACAAATCCAATTAAATCTTTTGCAGAAGCCTTGAGCAAATTGCCCGTTTGCAGACTTTCTTTTTCTTTTACTTGTAAAATGAATATAAAAACCCGTTTTTATACCAATAATAATAAATATGTAGTACATAGTATTATTTTAATGCTTTTTATATTGTAATGAAGCTTCTATACGTTTATATAATGAATTTTGTACGATACCTCTTACAAGCGGACACCTCCCATAACCGGACAAAAAGACTGACACCATGAGGTGAGAGGTTTCACTGTACATCGATTTTTTTGGGTAACTGCTTCTATGGCAGCCCTATGTGACGCAATATTTCGGAAGACCTTGCTTTAGGGGCATATTTGCGTTAGGTTTATTCACAATAATTAGTACGAGAGAAAATGTCGGAGATGTCCTGGTCCCATGGTCCTGTTTATTCCGTTCCTAGATATGTTTTGTGGCTTCACTAGGATACACTGAGAAAAAAAAACGAATTTCAAACTAAAAATTTATGTTTTTCATTTCAACATTGCAAGAAACATGTAACTTTGACAAACTTAATTTATTTCTAAATAATATAATACGTTGTTCGAACATATTTTCTTTTAGACTAAATCGTATGCATTTTTTATTTCAACACACGAAAAGTTTTCATTGATATTCCGCAGTCATATGTAATACTGAAATACAAAATATTTCAATATATCACTCTACAATATTTGACAATAAATCATTTTAAAAACAAATAGTTTTATATTAATTTTAATATGATTCAATTTAATGATCTATTCAAAATTGACTGAAACCTCGATTTAAATATGTTCAACTTTGTTTTAAAGTTGTTTCATTTTGAAGGCTGTGTCCGTCACATGTACATAAGCCCGCCGCTTTGTTGTTCAGTGCTAGTAATCTCAGATAGCTTAGGTGGTAGGAAGTAGGACTACGAAACGATAGGTACCCGGTTCGATTCCCAGTAGAAGCAAAGTGAGAAAATAAAGTTTTTAAAGTATTGTAAAAATGAAAATAATAAAAAAAATAAAAAAAAAAAATTAAAATTAAAAAAAATTAAAAAAAATAAAAAAAAAAAACAAAAAAAAAAATAAAAAAAGGGAAAAAAATATTTTTTATTTTTTTTAATCTTACAATCAAAACATTTTAAATTTAAAGTGAAACACTTTTAAAATAAAGTGAAATCCCTTTGAAAATAATGTGACATTCAATTTTCATTTGACATGCAGCAATTTTAAAAGTACATTAATCACTTTAATATTTCCACTATTGATTCAAAATGAAACATTTTTGAATTAAACGTAAAGCAGCTTTTCAATATGACATTGCAATAATTTTAATTCAGATTACAAACATTTTGAGAATACAGCTAGAACATGTACATTTAACATTTTATGCCAATGTAAAATTAAACATTTTTGCGTCTTACAAATGAAATGCAAGTTATTTTGACTAAATTCTATATACGTTTTTTCTCAAATTTACATATGAAAACTGTTAGATTGAAGATTTTTTTTTCTGCGTGTACGATTGTTTAAATTTGGTTGCGATTGTTCCACAATGAAAACTATTTTTTTCATAAGAAGCCAGTGAGAGTCATTTGCACATACAGGCATACGTAACGTACATGATGCAACCATATCATATTTTGTAATTTTGCTGTCTAAAATTGAAAATCAACTTCAAAATAATTTCTTGAGTATTCTAGTTGAAATTATTATTGGACCTACTGTTTAGTTTGAACGTATCGAAAAGATTAATTTTCTTTTTTGCATTCAGTTCAGCTACATATTGAATAAATTCATTCAACGATTATCATATTACGACCAGGTGATTCTTCGCATCGACACACTTTCATATTCACAAACCAATCCTGCGATCGTCGTAAAACCGCATTATCTTTTCGGTCGCGTATATACCTTTTCAAAAAGCATATCATCCATGTGACTCACGGCTGGCTGACCGAATAAATGAATCGACCATCTGCCTATCATCGTCGTCTCCATTGCACCTTTTATGCTGCGATTAATACAAGAAATCGAGCAGAATGAAAGGAAAGGAAGGCCATCCGATCAAAGTGTATATGCATGCCAATGCCCAGAGGATTTCTTAAAATCTCGCAATGATGTCTATGCCTGGTCTGCTTGCCTCTGATCAACTCGCTGATCCTTCCGACAGCTATGTTATGCTAAGGGTATAGTGATCTGTTAAAAATCCGAGATTATACATATGTATGTATGCACATTATAATGAATTGAAGAAACGGCAACAGTTGTTCAGCCGCCAGGTATTTTTCGATAACTTGTAATAAAAAGAATGGAGAAGAGAAAAAAACATAATCTGAGGAGAAAAAGTGAAGAAAAGCATAAACAGACGACGCGTGTACAGGATGAGATTAAAATGTTGATGGAATAATAAGATGATGGAAGGATACAGATGAAGCACGTGCAATCATATGGTATGTTGAATCAATGTTTAAGGTGTCTCTTTTGTTTAGTGGCAGAAAAAGTAAATCTGCAAGAAAAATCATAGAAGTAGGTATGTACATATATTGTGGCCCACGAAATCCTAACTGTGCCGGGGCACCATTCAGCATACAGGATGCGGTTCATTATACAAGGATATTCCTCCAAGTATGTATGAACAGGACCCAGCAGAAACGCCTAAATGTAATTATCTTGCCAGCGCACTAAAATTGCGATTCAAAGTACTAAATTCAAGTTCACACACGAAGTACTACTTCTACCCGTATTCGCTAAAATTCATGCCAGTCGTAAACTCGTAAAATTCACTCCAATGATACTTAAAATTCACGTAGACGACGCATTTTTTATGTTTCTTTAACCCTATTTTACGTTTTTTTAATACTACTACTATATAGCTTTAAGTCGGCATTGAAATCACGGCGGATTTCGTAATCGTATTTCATTTTCACGTCCCTAACTAAAATAACGATTGGCAACTTCCATTGCTTTTTCATATTAATCTATACGGATCTGAAAGTGGGTCAACATTAAAATTATGTCCGTATCAATTGACAATTTCCAAGGCCTTCTCATATAGATCCATAAGTCTCTGAATGTACATTAACTCATTTTCGCGGATTTTATTTCAAGTTCAGGTTTTTATTCTTGGCTGTTTTTTTTTTCGTACGTAAGGATTAGGAATTTATTAATACCTTTTACACGGTCATGAATGTGGGGCGACATCAAATCACGTCCGTAACAATTGGTCCATAAAATACGTCTCTGAAAGTGCTTCCACGAAATGACGTCCGAAACTTTTTTACGTCCGTATTTTTTATTTTTTTGAATAGTTTTCATGTCCATTTGCTTTGTACGCCTCGTCTTTATTAAATTTTTTTCACATCCGTAACGATTGACAACTTCATTTTCTTTGAAAAATCCCTACGGATTTTATTTCACGTCCGTAAAGGTAAAAAAATGTTTCATTAGAAAAAATGTACAATTTATTCACACTTGTACTTAATCTGGCCAGATTACTTAATTTGTGGTGTGATGAATTTAAAATTGTATTGAATTTTACAGCTCAAATTAAGTAATTTGCAGAGATTACGTAATCTGGTCGTAAGTGTGAAAACCTCCTTAGGGAAATACATTGGTAGAATAGGAATGAGTCCATCTAAAATATTGGAAGAATATTTTCATCGTCGATGGAATTACGTCTGTGTGTAATTCAACGAAAAGTAGAAACAACTTTTTTTGCATTTTTAATAAACAATTTTGATAAATCGACTTTATCCACACACGCCAGGGAAACAGGGATACTCAACATACAGCGGCCGGCCACTGTGGGGTTATGAAGGTAAGGCGCCCAAGAAGTTTTAGAAAGAGGAAATTTGTCGAAGGGTCGCAATATGTATTGAAATTTACATATCACTTCCGGATTTAGGACAGAGGTGTCCAACTTAATTTTTACGCGGGCCACATTGTTGGTTTGAGAAGTGGTCCAAACCAAACACTTTTTATGAAGGAGAAGGCATTCTTGTATGCATTTTCTTTTTATTTGTAGCGCAAATCAGAAATATTTCTAACGATTCACCACTACTTGAATAAGATATAATAGCCAGATTTAGGCATACCTAGGTGTAAATTTTTGAATTCGCTCGCAATCTTAAATTGATTTGATTAATTCTAAATTCAACAACGGACATGCTGCGGTAGAAGAGTTTTTATAAAGATCCCACAAATATCCATTGCCATAGTGGGATTGGAACCAACACTGTGCCAATTCAGAGGTAGAGTGTTTCTTACCACTGAGCTGCCCAATACCCATCATAGAAAGTCAATGAGAATGACCAGCATTGTATTATGCTGACTGGCATTTTTAGACAGTTGTCAACAATGGAGGAAAAGTCGACTAGACGTTTTCTGTTCGAAAGTCTTGCGGAATGGAGAAGGGAGCAGATTTGTCTGTGTTGGATGACGAAAAACATGAACCCCCTCTTCGAAATCAGAGTTTTTGCTTCCTCCTTAACAAGCCCAAATAAGTCTCGATTATAGAAACAGCTAAGTTCTCGAAACTGTGCCATTTTCTGTCCCGCCCTTATTGCGTTGCGTGTTGTTAATATCTCTATAGTGTAGTATAAAGGTTTCAGAGTCGGATACAAAATATAGGGAAACTAAGAGACTGTCACATTGTCACACTGCTGCTGGGACTCCAGTATCGGAAACCAAATTTACATTCGTACTTTTCAGATACAAACCTACGTTTTGGTGTGGTGTATAATATGTGTATAATTACACCTGTTTTAGTTAGGTTTTTGAACTGTATAGTGACAGTGTGACCCGCTGCTTACAGCGTTCATAATTTTACGTCGCTCGTTTGGCGAAAACCGAAATCGTCTCCTCGTCGTGGGGATTTTAAGATCGAGGTGCATCCAAGCTGACCGGAACTTTTGGGAGGTCAAAACCATATGGAAGCCAGATGCCATCGTATGGCAGCGCCCTAATCGGTGTGTCCTACTGAAGGGTATAGTAGTGTGCGTATAATAAGAAGATGGCTGAACCGCACCATCAATCCATAGCTGAAAGACCTTTGTGTCCTGTAAGCGGAGTTCGCCCGCGAAACTGCTGAAGGTCGCGCTATTCTATTCACTTTCAAACTTCTTCTCATTTAGCGAATTTAAGGAGTAGCTTAGCTAAACTAGCCAGGTGGGTTTTGGTCTGGCAGAAAAAAAGAAACTGAGAACGTTTTCACTTACAAATTTTTGTACAAGAATTTGGCGTTTTTTACATAAAAATTTGTGCAAAATGTTGTTTAAGTGATCGTCTATGATTATTTCTTTTGAAGTACCCCAGATAAAAGACGTTCACGGGCCGGATTGTTGCCCGCGCGCCGTATGTTGGACACGCCTGATAACTCTTCAAGGCGAACATAGCTTTGGAGAAGAGGAATTTAGGATAATGGATGGGGGAGAGGTCGCATGGCAAGGAAGCGCCGATCTGGTTCACAACACCAAAAGTTTGAATTATTTTCGGAGCGTAGCATTTTTTTAAATAGTGCAGTTGTAAGTGATCTCGACTTCGAAGCGCAGGACCATGGGTTCCAATCCCACTGTGGTCCGATTCAGTTGATGATGATTTTTGAATTTGCGACTGATGTGACGAACTAGAATGATCTTACTCAAATGTTATAGGAAGGTAATAAATGGGCAGAGTGTATGCATACTCCAGCGAGTTGCGGCACACAGAGTGCATTTCAAGCCGGTTTCCAACTAGTATTACATGGCGCGCTGCAATTCTCATCAGATGCCTGTACGTATACAGCGCGTCATGTAATACCATGAGAGGCATTACCGGACTCAACCAGGCAAAGGTGTACGATCCTCTTATATAGGACACGAAATACACCCTGGTATCGTATCGAATCATTTTAAATGGGGCTAGGCAATGGCTAGCCACCGATTCGATTCGGCCGCGTGCTTTTGATCTCGAAACCGTCAATGCGGGATGATCACTATAACAAATCTGCAACCTTGGTTCAAAGTTGGACTTTCGCGCCAATTATTTATTTTTTAGCACGTTAATCTGTAATCAGCACAAGTCCTCCAGATACACTTGCCATAATTTCAACACCAATTACTATTTTACTATCGTCCGCAGCTCCTTCATAACTGATCCTTTGCCGCCTATAAATCTTAAATTCGCTATAAAATTTATCAACGGCCAAATTTTTATGACCTATTCGATTATAAACTTCATTACACGCTCTTGTCACACATGATTGAATTTATATTTCCCCAATTGTCAATTCTAAAGAAAACAATGTCCGTCTCAATTAGGTCAATCGTTTTTTTTTTCGATAGAAAATCGAAATATGTATCAATCCATAAAATTTTAAGTTATATGTCCTTATGGCCAGCCGAAAAAAAGCAAACAAATTTCGGTGAAAAGGTCATACCTCAAAACATTAATGCCTTGTTCAGAAAATCACATCACGAGGGTGACTATATGATGTAAGACATTTGTGCGGCTAGTGAAACACAAAAGGCCAATGACATACCATGTGATAGATGCAATTTAAAGAAAAAACAACCAAAGAGGGTTTAGTCCTGGACCTGGTCGTAAGCGCGCTATTTTTTTTTTTTGAACCCTCCTTTTCGCGCCTAAACCGCGCACATAAGCAAACAAATGCCAAAGTGTAATGTTTACCCTTCGAGTAAAAAATCACAGTAGGACCTCCGCATGCGGAGCACCACAACATTTTGCGGTTGGCAATACGGATATACAATCGCAGTTTCGCGAGGGTAATTGAAAAAGGGGCTGTGTAAAAGTATGGTTACAAACGAACCGAACAACTTGCCCGTATTGTTCCGGCACAATTTAAAATTCAAATCCACTTGAAATATGTTACTGATATTCCCGACCTATATGTTTGATTATTATGTGCCGGGATCATCCAGGATACAGGACTCAATAATAGACCGATTAATTTGATAGCGATATCATATCCGTTTTTGCCATTTTATTCAATTGTCGAGTGTCGGAACAATTAATCATATTAATGGGCTTTATAGAATGTACCGCGACCGCAAGATTGATTAGGGTCCTGTAAAGTTTAGGGAGTCGACACGAATACGCATAGGAACAAGGAAAATTTATTTAAAAGTTTGCAAAATTCTAAAGTGAGATAATGCACTTGTCAACACGACATGTGTCCAAGTTGATTTGTATCCATATGCACTTGACGAACGAGTGTTGTCTGTATCGTTTTACAATGTTAAAAGGGGTGCATGTATGAATTTAATTTTTTTTTAAAGGAATACACGACGAACGTGTCAGTTTAAATTGAATTAAATTTAAGGGGACGGTCGAAGAACAAGTGAACATGATGAACACGATGGATGGACATCATTTGTTAGACAACTGTGTACACTTGTTCTTTACAAATTGTCTGAGTTTTTCTCACGGAACTATAAGAGTGCATCAAGTAGGAAGAGGAGAGTTGAGTATGTACTTGTTTTCGGTGAACAATGAGAGTGATATGTAAATTCAAATGTAGTTCCCAACTTTGAAATGGACTTATATGCATTGAACGATTTCGTTTCAAAGGATCATAGTACATGTACCTACACAAAACGACGGATCCGGTTGAAAGCACCAATACTCAATCAAGTTTTTAATATTCAAAAAGTGTATTAATTCAATTAATAATTCACCGAATCAATTCTTTCGTGAACAATAAAGTTGTCGTACCTGCATTTATGTTTATCAATAAAACATCCTTCCGTTTAGTACATACTTTCTTTCGAAAAACTTGCGCCTTGGTTTATTATTCACATCTCATCGGAGGTAGCAGTTTAGTGTTTTTTGGGGGGAGGTATGACGATGCGACGTGTTGCTGGCTGGGGATCACAGCAGTAGTAAATGAAAAGAAACGACTCACAGCATGTGTGTGCTTCTGCATCAAATGTGTCACTCTACACTCTACCCCAACTCCAGAGCACTGAAGTTGGTTGGTCTCTAACGGCGACACGGTATGTCTGGGGCTAAACTCATATGTCATATCCATCCTTTGATATCCACCTACTTAAAAGGACACGAAATGAATGTCTAACATTTTCCTCTTGTGCATACGAAAAAGGACAATAAACTTGGATCAACTCATATTTGAAGGTTTCTTTACTCTGCAGACGGACTTCCTTCCTCATGTTATTTGCCAGTTTATATAAACACACATGGCAGCCAAGAATGTTGATATAAAGACAACATTCTTAAGGGATGATGATGATGATAAGATGGTGACGACGATGTGGAGAGGATATCGTCTTTCACCATAAATGTACGTTAGGTACTCTCTCTTCCTGCAAGAACAACAATCACTATCTGCAATTCTGCTATGCCAAAGTGGATGTATACGATTACATGCCTCTCTATACACCTGGCAGTTCGGGGTTTCCTGTTTATTATTCTAATTGTGTTGTTGTACACTTTTTTTTTGCTGTATCCTAGTTCGGACGAAAGACAACGACGAGGATCACGATATGGTGCGGCAGGATTCCATTTATACAAAGCATAGACCGGTGTCGGGAGTGTACATGGATCTGGTCTCCACTCTTATGGGCGAACACTGAAAAACTCTTTTTCCAAGGATCGTACAACCAAAGTGCGTTCTTGATTACAACGCCGGATAAATGATTGTACAAGTCTCTCGTTTCCGAGCTTGTAAAGTTTAGTTCTCCTTTTGAGTGTCGCTCCAAACTAAAGATGAATAGTGTTTTGCTTATACAGTTAAGTGGGTTGTGTAGTACATAGTAGGAAAACATGATAGCAATGACAATGAATTTATTGTCTCGAGAAAGAAGGGAAAACACATCACAATGAAACATTGAAATTAGGTTAAATGAGAAATTTATTGTCGTATGGATAAAGGGAATGAGAGAGAATTTAATAATGGTTTGAATTTGATATAAAGATGGCCTGAATTCTGTGTGAGTTAAGTAATTTAAATAAATTAGTATTTGGTGGTTAGGTTTGAAAATTGTTACAAGCTCGTGCTTGAAACATGATTCCTTACCCTTATTAGCATTTCCACCTCAATCTAAATCGAATCGACATTTTCCAAAACAAAATTACATTTTTTCAATGCAATTTAACAATGTCACACTTTTATTGATGTAAATTGGTAATTTTATTTAGAAAAGTGTTACAGTGTGTAAGTGTTACATAATTTTAATTAAACAGGTAATGAGAATTTAATTTTGAAAATATTAACTTGACCTGGAAAGTCGTTAATAGAAGTGGAATTGACTGGCTACATTTTTGCCCGGTCGTACCTGACTCGGGTTGCAATCGAGAAGGCTTGTTCACATGTCAATTCAAAACAGAGTTAATCTACGCTCCGTAGTGTTTTCTTATGATATTCTATACCAGACGTGTCAAACTCGCGGCCCGCGGGCCACATGCGGCCCACCTCGCTGTTCTGTGCGGCCCGCGGCCATGTCGAAGCAGCACAATGTGTATCAACACAAAAATTATGAAATTGGTAAGGTGAACAAACTCAGCCGTTGAACTCAAGTCTACAAAAATAACTAAAACTCGTCAGTGGCTTATGCAAGATTATTTTAGGATTTTTTGTCCAAATACCAACAATTTAAGGCCCGTTATTTGATTTTATAAGACATTTTTTTGTACAGGACAATAAGTCTCTTCATGAAACTGTTCTGTCCCGAAATTCAGTTAATAAAAAATTAGTTGGCTTTACCGAACATGAATTGAGATTTATTTGGAAAAAATGGCAAAGCTTTGTAAACTACGGAGATATTGGACTAAATTACCTGGATGTGAAATTCCAACATAATAATTACAGCCCAAGTGCCTGATTTTTTTTACCTATACTTTTCAAGCTGTATTTGTGCATGAGTTTGTTTAAATCCATATCACAAACAAACAAACTGGATGACTGGTGCTAAATTTTTTTTATCATCTGTCCAAAATTTGGCGCAAATCAAGTAAATTAAAAAAAGTGGTTACTTGATGATCAATCATATTTTCACGTTTTCGCTTCTTGTCTTAATGGTTTAATGTCCTTGAAGTACATTTTCGAAAGGAGGAGTCTCATACGGATAATCCTGAAGCCGCTAAAGTGATCCAGACCTCATGTATATATATTTTAACAGTAATATTCTGTAATCAACTTTCGTAATACGATTATTTAAAAGTTTTTGAAATTTTCCTTCTGCGGCCCACCTAAACCTGAGGAGAGTCTTATTTGGCCCGGGCCAGGTTTTGAGTTTGACACTCCTGTTCAATACAGTCAAGTTATGGAGATTGAACTCTCTCTCCGAACTTCCACGCTGTGCAGAAAACCCGATGCGAAAGACTCTGGCTACAACATTTCTTTACTTCGATAATTTTTTTTAATCCCGCCATGTATGTACATGAATGTGAATAAGGTTCAAACTTTGTCGTTCAAAGTTCCTGATTGTTCTTCAATCTTTATTAGAGAATATGCTACATAATTATTGAGAATGCGATGCAATTCAATTGTCCGAACGTCGTATAGGGAAAAACTCTATTGAAGCGTTCAGACAGAAATGAATTTAAATGTTTTATCGCTATAGTGATGAGTATGATGCTTCTGTAGAATATTTGTTAACGCTAGGTTTACAATTCAAGGCGATAGTTACAGATTTGCGCATGGCGTAATGGTGCAGTCGAGAGTCGCTATGCGCATTTGATGCGATGCGAAACGTATGCGTGTGAGATGATTTCAATATGATGCAAAATGGCTGTTCAACTTGATTTTTGAGAGGGATACATGCATTATCGAGAAAGCAGAATCAGATGGAAGTTTTAAGAGAGTAACTTGGCAACAGAAAGTTGATTCGTGCGATTTGTGATTATACATTTCTTGGAGGAAGTTTATAATACCCCAGGAAAAATTGGCATTTAACTTCGGACAAAATTAGAGGAAAGCTGGATTTTTGCATAATCTTTCCTTTCAAGGTCCTAAACAAGACCCCAAAAGTCCCCGTCCGTACAACTGCCGCTAGAGGTGCTACAGAGGGTCAAAGACCCTCAAAAACAGTTTTTTTTTCTCGAATATCTCGATAACTGTAATATATGTGCTGAAAAGTGGTGTATGGCGAATTTGTAGCTCTTGTGGTTTCAGAATAATGTGTCAAGTCAATTTTGATTCAAGCATGTCTAGCGGTGCCAAGAGGTCTAACGGTATTTTTAACAAGGTTTCACGAAAATCTCTATAACGGTAACTCTGGCTAAAAGATGTTGTATGGGTAGGAAATGAATAAAGGGGCCAAATTTATCAATTATATGTATGTACACTCTTGAGGGCGAGCAACTCACCTTGGCACAAGTTGGAGAAAATTAAGGTGAAAAAATAATTTGATTTTGGGTTAAATCATAAAAATTTGACTTTAAAGCTCAGTAAAAATCAAACCAATTCTGCGATTTTAGTGCGGTATTTCGTTACTCTTGCTAGTCTAGTTTAGGAGATATTAAGGTTAAAGTCGTGTAAGAAAATTCTATTTTCAAAAATATTTAGTTGATCTTCAGATGTTTCGCCCCTCATAGGTGCTTACCGGTCGATGGGGACTTTTTGCTATTTGTTTACAGCACCAGGAGCTTTAAATTCGTCATAGACGACTTTACAGCATACTCCGCCGTTACAGAGATATTCACGAAAACCCAAAAAAAATCCTGTCTTTCGAAGTTTTGGGCCCCCGTAGCACCCTTGAGGGTGTACGTATTGATGAGAAATTTGGCCACTTGCTTCGAAACCGTATGGGTTAAAAAAAAAAAAATTCCGGAGTTACCCGTTATAAAGATGTTCCTGAAACTTTGTAAAAAAAACACCGTTGGGAATAGTCGAATCAAAATCTACATTTTATTCAATAACAACAAGAGCTATACATTTTTCATACACCACTTTTTAGTACATATTACCGTTATCGAGATATTCAGAAAAACTTATCTTTGAAGGTCTTCGACCCTCTGTACAACCGCCAGCGGCACGGCGTACAGACGGGGACTTTTGGGGCCTTGTGTAGGACCTCGAAAGGAAGGCTCATGCAAATTCAGCTTACCCTAATTTTTCAGAAGTTTGCCCAAATTTTTGTTTAAATTTCCTTGGGTATACTAATATAACTCTTTGGAGCATTGATGCAACCAAGATCTAATCCTTAGGACCTCCAACCATCCATATGATTGGTCAAATTACTGGTTGCGTCCGCATATACGATGGTGAAATTCATTATTAATGACACTTCTGTGTGGGGTTATAAGATCTCATTGCACTTACTTTAATTTCATTTTTCAAGCAAGGTTGCAGCTTTAGCATCATAATGAAGCCGAAAAACATTTTCACAAAATTATCACCGAAACGCTTTCCTTCAAAAACTGTCAGGGCCGGATTTCCCATATGGGCAACCTGGGCAACTGCCCGGGGCGGCAAATTTTGAAGGGCGGCATATTTATTAAACTTTGAACCTTCGATTTAATTAATGTTCTGTGAAATATACACATTTCGATATTTCTGAAGGCAGTTTAAATAAATAAATAAAAAAACCTGCAAAAGGCATTTACTTTATTCAGTGGCGGACTTACATATCTGACGTCAATAGGCGTTTCGACTTTTGCCGCCCGACCGACCTTGCCCCTTATATTTATTTACAAAGCAACGATTAATAGATTGATCCTTGACTTCCAAATTGTTTCAATATGGCTGTCTAACGAAATAAGCGAACACTTCTAAAATTGGAATAAAGTCTGATCACTGAACTATAATTTTTTCATCTGTGCACGGGGTGTTAAAAATGCCGCCCTAGGCTTCAGCATGCCAATCCACCACTATAGCTTTGGGAATCGCGCGTGGGAGAAATAACATACACCCGGAATCAAGAAAAGCTCTACCCTATTATAACGAAAGGTCTTGGTCAACAATTCTTTCTCCTGGTATAGCATACCCACCTCCTCCTCGCGGAAACTGCAATTTCGGGCTGGTTTCATTAAGTATTGAAAACTACCATTTCGTGAGGCTGCAGCTGGAGAACGGTTGTGATTAATTCTTTTGAATAAATAAACTACACCAAGCAATAAAATCATTTAAATACGCGTTTGTTAGATAACTGAGATGTTAATAGATGTCATTGCATGTACACTTCCATAGCATAGTCAAAAATCTGACCATATAACGGGAAAAAGTGGGTGTCCCTTTAAAGGGACACTATGCACTAATGGGTTAATATCCATTGTTTGAGAGTTGAAACCTTTCGATTGACTTCAATTCCATTAAACGTTACGAAAACTTATCCCGTACTGAAAGCAATCAATTTAGTGGGCTGTATTGGGAGAACGGGGGTGACTCCGGGCACAAAGAGTTCAGATCCGCCCCTAGGGCGTCAAGACCTTTCGCGACAGTAAAATAATAAATGAAATAAAGTGCTCGTTTTTGGCACCTAGTGTATGTATTTAGTTTTTCAATTATTTACCATCATGTGACAGTCTTAGGGATTGCTTATGCCTCCAATGCGTAAATTCATCATATTATTTTAAATATTCTTTTAGGAGTATCCGCTCCATGAGCATTTAATTTCACCTTAAATGGAGTACCTATACCTATACTTCCGAACATTTATACTGAAGTTTTACTTTAGAAAACGCCGGAAACCAACGAATGATAAAAAAAATTGTACACCTCACATGAATGCGATTTCAGATAAAACTAGTGACGGAGGGCGGCAACTCGACTACTGCCCAGGGGCGCTACAAAGGGTAAATCCGGCCCTGAAAACTGTTTTGGTTTTTTCCCCTTTCTTTCCATATCCTCAGTACCCTTGGCTTCTTCTGATCTTCTTTTAACCTTATGGTTGCGTGATTTTACGTTTTCACAAAAATGAATTCCATTTAGCCCTACTGCAACTCGTATGGCGGTTTATAATCGGATTCGGTGAATTAAGCGAAATTCACATGACAATATTTTTTGCGGTTGCGGAGAAGAGTGTTGTTACAGTTTGAAGCGCTACACGTAAAATAGCTGATTCAATGTGGTTGATTTGATTACACAGCAAGTTGCATAAAAATAAGCCGTATGCTAGCAGGACCTTTTGTGTTATATTATCCATTTTGTATTCTCGTTTTCCTGAATGTATTTGTGATCTCGTTGACAATGTGTGCAATACGATCGACCAACCGACCATCTTAAATGTGTTGACTGATCCGCTTCTCACCTGAGTACAGAAAAAAGACTGGCGACTAAAACCCCATTACGTCAATTTTAAATAATATCAAACCAAGGCAGTGATTTGGACTTTTATGAAATGATTCGCAGCCCACTGTCCTTTTTATCGCAGACCTTTAGGTCCCGGATAATGGATCGCGGACCGTATGTTAAGCAACCCTGATACAGTGTGTTTCGGCAAAGGGCAAAAATTAAGTATGACGTGGAATGAGAAGATGCATAAGTATATGGAACATGGATCCAATGAAGCATTGTGAGCTGGGCGAGGAGCAAATAATTAATAATTAATGAAATCAAAATTACAGGATAAATTTTTCGGAAGTTTGGTGTGCATAGTTTTAAACAATATACAGGGAGGGCACACAAACATCGGACGGTATTTAAAAAATTATCAAAATTCCAAAATTGTTTCTCTATTATTAAAAAAAAATATTATGCAAGCACCCGGTATAATACTCGCATGATTTGGATACACGGGTCCTTAGGGACCACAAAATCTTTGTTTCTCTCGGCTGGTTAGGCCGATTCTCTACATTTACCCTGACCATGATGCGTTATATATATTCCCGTTTTTTCAAAATCCCGACGTTCTTAATCCCGCTATTTCAATATCCCACCAGTTAAAAATCCCGCTCAATTGAAATTCCGCCAACTTAGTATACTGTCATTTCAATATCAAAATACCGCTTTTTAATATCCCATCATAGAAGCTAAGTATATGCATACTCCAGCGAGTTGCGGCACACAGAGTGCATTTCGAGCCGGTTTCGAACTAGTATTACATGACGCGCTGCAATTCTCATCAGATGCCTCTACGTATGCAGCGCGTCATGTAATACCAGGAGATTTTATTTCGTGTCCTATATAAGAGGATCGTACACCTTTGCCTGGTTGAGTCCGGTAATGCCTCTCCTGGTATTACATGACGCGCTGCATACGTAGAGGCATCTGATGAGAATTGCAGCGCCGTCCAACAACAATGTTTTTGTTGCTTTGTTTAAGCTAAGTATACTTTCAA
This sequence comes from Microchrysa polita, assembly GCA_949715475.1. Taxonomy (NCBI): domain Eukaryota; kingdom Metazoa; phylum Arthropoda; class Insecta; order Diptera; family Stratiomyidae; genus Microchrysa; species Microchrysa polita. The sequence continues at coordinate 82,679,136 of OX454418.1, read as the reverse complement.
AAATCGGGCGCGCGATTTATGAAAGAATATACTTACCTTCTATGAAGGGATATTAAAAAGCGCCACCGCATTTACCGTTAAAATAATGGGTCTCCTCGCACGGGGATACTTAAATCTCGTAAATTCACGAGCCAAGTGACTTAATTTGAAAAAAAAGTGACCTGGTCTTTCGGTAGTCGAGCTTAAATGCCATTGTATGACAGTCTTGTTCAGTAGGTGCTCAATTATAATCTTGATCGAAGAAATAAACAAATATTCCGACGGATTTGTGCTAAGAGAAATTATCGCATTAACTGCTGGAAATCAGCTAACATATCTATTGATTTTTTGTTTACAAAGAAGATAATTTTGGTGGTATTTTGACGGTATTATTTCACAATATATTAGCGGGATTTTAAAACAGCGGTGTTTTTAGAGGGCGGGATTTCGAAATGGCGGGATTTTATAATGGCGATATTTTTAAGTGGCGGGATTTAGTAATGTCAGGATAATGTAAATAGGGATTTGAAAAAAAACGGGATTATGAAGGAGCAGGATTTCGTTTTTCGGGATTATGTAGGAATCCCGTTGTATTAGTAGTATTACATTCAAATGTGTTTTGCACTTGTCTTTTTTTTTATGTAATTACTCTTTTAATCGTCTCCTGGGTACCCGGGCACTCACACTCATATCTCCCAGAAACATTTTTTTATGAAAGCGTGAAAAGTTGCCTTTTACCAAAGTAAGTAATGAGGTATAGTTATGTCCGACTCTAATGTCGCCAAATTTCGCCATGAGCCTGCGTAGAAACAATTTGCGAAACAATGCTACTGAGTCTGGCAGTGGTGCTGTCTTGCTGAAACCACTTTGTAAAGCTCCCAATGAAATATAAGCGGCTAGAACGATAGATACGATATTAGGCAAAAATAAATAACTAAAACGCCTTCAACCTAGGAATTGGGATGCAAATGCCTCACCACCCTCCTCCATCTTTGCAGTCGATGCCAAATTAAAATGAATCTGCTGCAAAGAGTAGACGTCAGATTTCGAAAACAACTGAAAGAATTTAGCAATGGAAATGGGCAGAGCGGGCTAGTATTTCGTTGCAAGCAAAAATATTAAACATAAATTTCCGAATTTTTACATTTTTTAAATCGTTTGTCCGTTTTTCGTGTGACACCCTGTATTTTGTGTCCATACAATTTTGTTAGTATGTTCGCTTAACTGAGGCGACATTCTCTTAAGTCGATGTACATATCTAATACAGAGTATGAAGATTCAAAAAAAATACAATACAATAAGAAATTTTAAAAACATCTGCTGGCGCGTGCAAAGCATAAGCGAGCGTCTTGCCAGACGAAAAAAACTATACACACTTATTCGTTACCGAAAAATACGTTTCAAAAACCTAAGTGTCAATGATGAAGGGTCAAAAAGTGCATCTGTTTTCATTTATTCTATACATACATACAATTTTAATAGGATATGTACCCATCGTCCTACAGTTGTATGCAGTCGTATCAAAGAGACATATGAATTCGTATTGGTACAACCGTCTTAAATTCTTTTAAAAAAAATCGTCCAAGTATTAGTTTAACTAAAAAGAATAAAACCCACGCAGCTATATATATATATCAAGACAAAACTAATATATTCCGGAGCAGATGCACAAGTCCTTTTTTCTATGCACCATACGCACTTCGTACACTAAAATCAGGAAAGAAAAAACCGACGAAACTTTTTTTCTCTCTTCCTAAAAGGATGATGCTACTCGTATGACTCCTTCGTCGTGGTCTTCTTCTATTTCTTTTGAAATTTTTGTTGTTGTTCACCACCACTTGTGTCGATCTCTGACATATGTATATGCGCCTCGGTAGAGATCTCAATACAAGTACGGACGGAGGAGGCCTATACAAAAAAAAATCCTCGAACAAAAGGAAATCATTTTCAAAAGAGACGAAAAATCTAGGCAAACATCCTTCGAATTTGATCTACGATTTTATATACATATATATATTGTTGATAAATATACCTGGCAAAAATATAGGGGAGTTGAAAAGACTCTTCTTTGTTGCACCTACGATTGAATTGAACTTTATGCTACCTAGATACGACATGCATAAATTGACCCGATTTGGATTCAAAAAACCTGGCTGTGACCAGATGTCACCACCGCAAAATGGAATCAATACAGATGATTTCGTAGGGACAATAAAAAAATTGGAAATTTATTGCAGATGCGAGTTAAAGATTATAAGGAAGACAAAGTGTATGTTTGGATTTTATTGATACACGCATATGCTTTGAGTTCTGTTTCTTTGATAGAATAAAATAAGTAAACATGAGGATTTTGTCAATCGGACTCAACATCCGGAAGCCTGAAATCCTGATTTAATCTAATGACACAAATTGTTGGCAGCATCCCAAACGTGATTGCTATTGCCTAAGGGTCAATATTGAGCCATTAATTAGGCGAGTGCTATTCGGTCGTTAAATTAGCATAATGAAACAATACGATAAATTTGCATTTACTACTCGAATACGTATTAGGCTAGATTTACCATTTCATCTGAATTCATCCATAAAATATCATTAATTTTGTGGAAATCACACTCAAAAATGTATCGCCTCCAGATAGATTCAACCTTGCTAAAAAATCAGCAGATAAGCGATACGTTCGTACATACATGCATGTTTGCGCGTATGTATCTTATTCCAAACAGACACCTGAGGCAAGTCATCTTGATTATTCTTTTGATCGGCATCGCATACAAAAAACAACACCGAAAAAACGAGCAGGTGATATTTTTTGGACGGACTAAATGTATGCAGGAATATCAGCGGCATCAGCAGCAGCCGGCACAAGATTCAAGTAAATTTACAGAAAAAAGAGAAAACTCGATTTTACCGAAAGGAATTATAAAATTTTAACACGTGGCCGATGTAAACGAGTCCGTATAGACGGAACGGAAGGGCTACTTGCCGACAGGTATAAGAAAGATATTGAATCTCTTTTTGTACGGCTCTGGCAGATACTCGTATGATCTTCTTCATATGTTGTCGCGTTCAATTTATAAATTATTCAAAATATTACCGCGGTACATAGAAAATTTATTGAGAATTTTAATATGTTTATGTATTGACGAAATCGTGGCGCTATTTGGTTGTCTTTAGTGAATTTCAATTGGAGCCACATGTATTTTAGTTAAATGGACAACGTGTCACTAAAGGAAGTTGACGATAAGAAGGATATTCGTGTCGGTTATATTTTTTTATAAATATGTACTGATATGCTAATACGTAGAGGAACTCAGAGAACTAAACCTTTCTTCCAATTGACTTCAGACACAAAGCCATATACATACCGAGTATGAGGATTATTTTTAAATGAAGATAGTTTTTAATCTTCTTAGGAAATTGTCAGGCACCTAACAGTCGTGCCGAAGGTGTATGTATTAAATTAATATCCGGTCACTTTCTATATTTATAAACATATTTCAGGATGAAAACGCTTTCCCCCATACGAAGAATTATTATTCAACTCCGTAGTCTAATTCCGTATTTATTCCGAGCGTTTTTTTTTTCGAAACGATCAGTAGCAAGCCCTCTAAAAAACTTACCCGTAAAGTAGTGCGGCTCCGGCAATCCCACCCCCACATTGTGCTGTAATGTACATCGCACCACGTAACGGTGAAATTTGACGTATAACACATGAGGCAAACGTCACTGCTGGATTGATATGTGCTCCTGTAAAAAAAACGAAATAAACTTTAATACCTACTAAAATATAATAAATTATGTAATACGAGTAGTGTAACTAACTAAACAACTAGGTCCTCGCGGCTGTCTGTAATCGCTTCTCTTTTCACAGGACATCAAACATATTCTCTAAACATATTCTCTAAACAAACGGTGCTAAACAAAACAGGACACTTTTTTCTTCCATAATTTACCTAATTATAACTAAAGATCTTGATTCCAATGAGCGGATATGAAGTCCTTTTTCTTGGTTTTACTACTACAGTACCAAACCGAATGAATCTGAAGTTCGTTCTCCCGATCCAGCTCTCCATTTAAACGGTTTTTAGTATTGGATGAAACTCGACCGAAGGGAACGAGGATAACCCGATGAACGGATCTATAGATCGACTGGGCGACAAAGTACAAAAGTGAAGGTGTATGCCCACTGTGAATTAGCATCTTTTTTTTCGCGGTAAGATATCCGTCCACATGGGAATGGCACTCACTTGACTCAATGCAAAAACACTCACGCTGTCAATATCTCATCCCAAGACGAAAAAAAAAGAAATCTCGTACTTTTCCAACACAGCTAGGGTGACCAGACGTCCCACTTTACTTTTTTTTCTTTTTTCTCTCTGTTTCCTATTTGATTCGAGACGTCTTTAGTATAGTACAATTAGTTAAAAAAACCAAACCCAAACATTAAAAAAAAGTTTTGATGCCAAACTGTTAAATACTGTCCAATATGCCCAATGATTTGCGCCATGGGTTAAGGGGGGTGGGGTGGCAAAAAGGTGAAAATGTAGTTTTTTTTGCAAATACATATCTAAAAAACTATGAGTCTGACCGCAAAATTTCCTGAGGACGAAATTCAAATTTTGCTGGCAATATAAATGGACAAGATCTTATGACTCTAGGTCTATTCTATCAAGAGTTATAGTGCGAAATGTAAAACTCAAAAAATGTAAATTCACTATAATACTTTTGGGTCTAGGGTATAATTTTTTGAGAAAATGTCTAGAGTGTTGTTTTGTATTTCGTTCTCAGGACATTTTGCGGTTTTCCCGATATTTGCAAAAAACGGATTCTTCACCCCTTTGCCACCTCCCCCTTAACCCATGGCGCAAATTAGTTTAACTTTTTACTGCGTATATTGGGCAGTGTATTCAAAAATTTCTTTTTTCTTTATGTTTGGGTCTAACGCTATCTGTACTATACTAATTCCTTTCAGTTCAAAGCTTCGGAACACAAATCAAAGCAGTTGTTTTTCAAGGCGTTTCCATGCCCACTGGAAGAATCTGGACAACAGAGGATATTAAAGGAAAGAGACCGATTGGTGAAGCAAGGAGATTGCGCGACACCTTAGTCAGTATGGCCGTCACAATGAGGAATAAGTCAGTATATCTGACGTGATATAGTCATATGTACATGCCCTGAAGGTTGCGATAAAAATGAGCCAGCCAAATAGTTTTAAGCCGATTTCTTTCGGCGAGGATATAAACCCATGGAGAATTACATGCAGAGTACAGATGATATCCCTTTTCAACAATGCACATGAAGTCAATGAAGATTGGAAACTGCTCTGCACTTTACCTAAACGCATCGTACGGAGGCACTACACTGTCGGATCTCGGTTGAAGGGTATAGAAGGGCATGTGGTAGTTAAGCCCTTGGTTTTATGCGTTTTACCTCATTAACAGCGGACGATCCAATACCCTGTATTGGAAAACCGAAGAATTGCTACAGAGACAAGCAAAAATGAGGTCACATCATATGCTAACATTATGTCAAATTTTTTTCTTTGTACATTTATTAGGAAACATAAAAACACAGATTTAACTCAACTAAGTAACTAACTCCAATCATCAGTCCCATAACGTATTTAATGCACTTGGTAACGTTTACAATGGCTAAGTGTAGCTCAGTCGTCAAGGAATAATTACAACAACTCTTCGAAAAAAAGGTATGCAAATGACGAAGAGGGAAGCGAAAGAAGAGCGCGAGTCGAAAATTGACGTTCTGCTTCCGGCTGAGAGCGTAGCACACGTCGATCAAAATAGCGACAAATGAATTATCAATCGATGTTCGATGCTCTGCCATATTGTGCGATTGGCCCTTTTTTTGTTAAATTCTTTCAATAAGCCATTGTGGTAGAGCATGCGAAAGGTGATGTCGCCTCATGAAATTTAGACGAAAAACAGATATTTGCGTAAGGTTCTTTTGGAGATCTTTAAATCCCCAATTTGTCGATTTTCGCCAACTGCGTCATATGACCATATGTAATTTTTAGAATAGCAGCATTCACACGAAAAGTGAAGTTACGTAGTGTGTAGTGTGAGCTGATTGCATAATTGAGTACTGTGATACCGAATATTCACATCATAACCAAACCCTACATCGCCGCATCTTTAAGGCATATAGTTCATTGTGTAACCCCCAGAATAAATAAAACTAACTAATCAAACATAAATTGCGGCAGGATAATCAACAAACTCCTTAAGATAAGGTGACCATACTTCCGAAGACTCAATGCTGTACCTACACATTTTGGTTTTGAATTTTCGTTTTCAGGCAAATCCTCAAGTTATCCAACCGGCCAAAGGGCAACCTTTTCGTGGTACATTATTGGGCCGAGAATTCTTTAGTTAGTGGCGGCTTTCCTGGCACAGTTTCATTCAATGTATCTATAGAGGTTGATAGGGGAATCGGATGGAGTACAGTGACTGATTTTTTTCATCGTTTTGTTATAATCGGCTTGGCAGTTAGAGCCATGAAATGTTTATCAAATGTGGGCAGTGCGGTGCTCTATACAAGTATGCCAAATTTCCAAATTTTCCGCTGACGAATTCCCGAGTTATGGAAAATTTTCAACTAGAAAACACAAAAGTGCGATTTGGGTAGCTGTCACCTCCGAACGCGGATAGGTAAGGCCAGAAAATTTGAAGGAAATATTAGCGTCAAGTAGCTCCCTAAATGTACCACATTATTATGGATTATTTTCTATAATTGCGGATTAGATTTTGGTTGGCCATTTATATCTTGTTCCTAGATTGATGGTGCAGTAACAAAGAGTAACACCGTCGTGTATCTATTATGTGGGTCTGTCAGGATTGTTGTGTTTATCACTCGTGGGGTTCTGAAGAAAAATGTGTGAAAGGTTATATCCATAGTTCTACGAGTAGGTCAAGGCGTGCAGTGGGTTTAAAAAAAAAAAGCCTGGAGTTCGTGAATATTCCATACTAAACATGAGCAAAATAGGAGTTTAGGCACAAACTAAAACCGGGCTGAAGTTGGGCTAATATCTTTCTAATGGCTGCAGGAGAAGTAAACGATGACTCATACGACTCTATTTTGCAACGAACCAAACGTTTTCGGATGCAAATTGCTACAATGGTGACTGGTTAGGTTCCGATATAACTTCGAAGGATACACCGCTTGTATCCAGTTCAATTTTTTCACTAGAAAGGATTTGTACAACAATTTAGCCTAACAAAATGCCTCTTTCTTTACGTACACCATGTTTCCTAATTAAAAGTAAAAGCAGCAAACCTAGAATTTTGTTTTCCAAAGATAGGCCTGCTTAAGCTGACCAGACGTACAGCATTTTGCTGTACAGTACAGCATTTCGGCCTGTCGTACAGCACTGAGAAATGTACAGCATAATGTACAGCATTTCGAATGTCCCACAATGAAATCTAGTTTCATTCCATGGTGAGGCCTGAGATCTGACTTGCCTACTTTCAAGGTATAAAGTTTGACTCCTGTACCACTTACGATAGATATTTAGCGAGATAATTACACTTTTATGTTTGGCAACCGTTCATTTCTGATACCTTGGGAACCTTTCTCGATCTCTAAGAAAATTTTGCACACACTTGTAGAGCTACTTGGCGCACTTGTGTGTTTTCTAATTGTCTGTAACTTGGCAAGTCTTAAGCGGAATTTTGAAACTTGGCAAACATGTTAGGCAGGCGCCGTACTGTCCATATGTGGGGAACATTTCAAGGCTCTAGTTGCCAAGGTTCAGAAGTTACAGCCGCCTAAAGATGCGATTTTAACTGGATTGCTAGGGAGAGGACGATGAAAAACAGCCACTGTACTGAACCATTCGATTCCTTTATCAATCTCTATAGGAAAACCTCTAAAGAAAGAATTCGGCATGAGTTTTCGATAAAAAAAATTTCCCACAATATTGCCTTAGCACTCATTCAAAACCGTGTTAAGAGCCCAGGAGACATCTCGCTCCTCCATAGGTTTACTTTAATCCTGTAGCTCTTCTTCGCTCCACTCACTGTCTGTCGCGAGAATTCGCGACACAGTGTTGTTGCGAAATAGGTGCGAGCGGTCAGCTTATGGAAGGCAATTCGTAAGATTTAAACCTCTGGTTCGGCCATACGCTTATCCAGATCCTGTGGCTCGCCCTTCGCTCAGATCCCGCTCTGTCTTTTGCGCTTATCATAATTCGCCAACGTCCTTGCGACCAGTGCTAATGGGAAGCGGATAAAGCGAGGTGCGATCACAGCCAGCGGTGAGTCGATGGAAGGCGATTCGTAAGATTTAGACCTATCGCAAGGTTTACTCAAATCCTGTAGCCAATGGTACAATCCTACCTGTAGCCAATGGTAGGCACAAAACTTAGGCCTCTGGCCCGTTCATACGTTTACTCGGATCCTGTGGCTCGCCCTTCGCTACGCTCATACGTCGCTCTGTCTGTCACGTTTTTCATAATTCGCCAACATCCTTGCGACCAGCGCTGATGGTAACCGGATAAGGCGAGGTGGAAGCGAAGCGAGTGGTGAATTGTTGGAAGGCAATTCGTAAGATTTAGACTTCTGGTTCGTCCATACGATTACTCAGATCCCGTGACTCGCTCTTCGCTTCGTTCAGACCTTGCCCCGCCTGTTACGGTTTTAAGAATTTGCTAACACTTTAACGACGCAGTGCTGCTGCAAAGAGTGTTAGGGCGAGGTACGAATTGAAGCCAATACATGGAATTTAGACCTATGACTCTCGTCGGAAAGATTACTTAGATCCTGTAGCCCACCCTACACTTGGCTTAGACCTTGCTCTGTCTGTCGCGCATTACACAATTTTTGCTTACACAGATCTCGGACCTGCAAATATGGCTGAGGATTTGCCTAAAAACCGAATTTCGTAAGTATGTGTACAGCATTGGGACCTCGGGAGTCTGGTCACCTTAGGCTTGCTTATAACATGATTTTATATAAATTGTTGTGACATTTGGTCAAAAAACATACAAGTCTAGGGAGGTTTCTGTTAAAAAAAATTTGCGCAAATTTTTGCACACGGACACATTTTTACGCAAAAGTTTATTTTGTACAAAAAATTAGTGATTTGCGGCTTGCTTTATGCCACTTATTTATTTTTTTTCATTTCCTTTCCCATTTTCTAGATCTAGGTTTCCTTGTGTGGTATTAGGAATGCTGTACATTTTGCTGTATATTTATCAATGCTGTACGGCAGGTCGAAAAAGGCTGTACGTCTGGTCAGCTTACTTTAAGAGACTATGCCTAAGAAACAATCATCCGAAAATCATGCGCTGCGTATTGTTATCGCTGTCCAGTTATCGCCTGTTTGAAGGTGACCTTCTCAAAAAAAAAACAGGATAACGGTAAAATTTTTACAAAGATTATTAATGACGTTTTCCGGTTAAACAAATAAATTGACCTACTGACTTTTATTACCAAATGCGCAAAATTTTGAAATAACCTATCGACAGGACCTACCGGAAGGTGTAACCTTGGTATACTTTCTCACCAATCGAACTTAATTCTCATGCATGCAAATTCTTCTCAGTACCGTATAGCTCCCCATGTGGGGCCATGGTGCGTTAACTCAGCCGTTTATAGGCAATTTCGAGTCATCGTTACATTGCATATCATTTCGGAGTGTATATAATGTTGCAAGCACTATACGAGAATATTTCCTATCCGCAACATGTACGGAGATTTTGGACCACGCCGAGATTCGATCTCCGGACCTCTTAATTACTAACATCGTAGAGTGCGACTTAACCAAGTGAGCTACAGAGCGTGCATGCAAATCGGAAGTCGCTATTACAGGCATAATTATAACTTGTTCCGAAAATGAAATCGTACCTACATATTAGTTACCATGTAATTTAAAAATTAAGTCTACAAAAAACCCTATCTTTAAATGCTTCAATCAAAAATTAAGTCTTTTTGAAAAATCACATATAAAAAGTCGCCTTGATTTCGACGATAATTCGTCTGTTGTCCCAAAACAACAAAAGGACATTGTCTGAAACAGTTGCCAAGTTATCGCATCACTTTTTTTCTTATATTATTTGTATGTATTATGCATTTCATGATGATCTGATTGCAGAAACTCTTTTGTTCCAACATTTGTTCCCTCAATTCGTTCACATCCGCAATATTTCCCCATTGCATACACATAAAATGCGAAAAATACAGAAATCTTGAACCAAAAATCCCACAGTGGTTGCGATTCTTCTTCGTCTTCATGTTCACCACATTTTCCTTGTCCTATAGGTATGAATGAAGTACGATTATACTCTTGGTAGACTTTTATTCACTCGTACAAATTGGAACATCGAAGACCAAAGACGAAGACGACGACGGACGACTATAGTGATTTGCGGTCATTTATCAAAACCACAAGCTGCAAAACACGCAAAACCACCAACCGAGAGGAAGTAAAGCAATCAAAACATTGTGTGTGTACCCCAATGGAGCAATGGTACCTAACATATGTAGGTGCATAGATATGTGGTGATATCTTTGCCCTTAAATGAGACTCTGTATGTACACGAAGAACTTTTCCCCAGTTTTTTTCCTTGTTTGCTGATGATAAAAGAAACACTCACCTGAGACATGCATAAAACATTGTGTTAAGGTAGCAACCGCAAATCCTGATGCCAGTGCTGTAGCCAAAAGTACAGATGAAACACTTGCTCCGACACCGGCTCCAGCCGCTGCACCACAAACGATAAACACATAGAAAAATGATGCTATACACTCCGACATTATTGATCTGTTGGGAAAATTGAAAAGAAAAAGAGAAAATAACAATAAATGGTTAATATAATGGAATAGTAAACATAATAGTGTAGTGACGAAATCTAGTATGGCTTTTCGTAGAAATAAGGAAAGTGAATTTAAATGTATGCGTTGCTACGATATGCTTCCCTTCTATCGCATATTCAATACGAACTAAAAGGATATCCGGAAGTATTCGTTGTGCATTAAAAGATACCCGGAAATCTTAACAATTCCTATCAACACTATTCCACCTATCCGCACTTTAAAATAAAACATCCTAATGCGAATACAACAGAAAAAGGCTAGAATAAAAGAGACTAATTCGCATGCCGAGGACAACAATTGTGAAGTGCGTTAAAAAGGCGAAACTCCTTGAAAGAACTTGTATGTGTGTGTGAAAAACAAGGAAGTTCAAGATAAACTGAACAAGAAAAGCTTTTAAAACTGGTCGCGTATTCAAAAGGGATAAATCTAAGGGTGTAAAACCGTTTACGTGCATATAATGTATTTGCGGAAATGGAATGGCTATGAATGAAAGACAATTGGCGTGCTTGAATCGGGAATGAATTTCGCGGTGAAATTTGCGGTGAAGTTACTTTATCAAGTGAAGTTATTTTATTATGATATGGGAAAACTTCCCTTGATGGATAAAATGACAAGATAAAAGAGAAAGTTTTTTTTAGTCTTTAGCTTCATTTATTCATATATTTTTAAATTTGTTTAGTGAAAGGCGAAGTCAATTTTCTTCTGGACAAATCATATCTAAAATGAACAAACAAAATTGTTCAATTTATTTTTAGAGATTGAAAAACAAAAATACAAACAAAAAGGATATGAATTAAATTTTTTTTTAAATAATAAAAAAATAAATAACAGGCGCGACAATCCAACATTGGACTAAGGCCGCAGGATGTGTTAGTGACATCCTATTTCCAAGATCTTATCTGCTTTTTGATGAGGTAATGAGATCAGCATCACGCTCAGCAGTGTTATTTATCCCCATAAATGGGTACTCGTTTAATATCTGAGTGAGATCATAGTCTGTCACAAGCTCGTGAGTTCGAAAAACACAATGGAACACGGTGAGATTCGAACTCATGAGCCTGTGCACCGAAGGTGCGCGCACTAACCGCTCGACCAGCCAGACCACTTTTTTTAAAATAGGTCAATTCAAATATTTTATGATAAATAGCAATAATATAAACATTCCCAAAATGTAGCTTATGGGTTTTCCTAATGACAGGGGGAATTCCATAAACTCGACAATAGAGAATCAGGCAGGACCTGATGAGAGGCGTATTTTTTTCTAATGTGAAAGGATCATTTTTCGAAAAAAACCTAACGTTTCTGTCATCAAACCATTACACAGAATAGAAATTTGAAATTATTGCATTTCATCTTTTAAAGGCTCTTCACATTTGCAAAATGGTGTACATACAGGGTGGGCAAAAAGTCCCTTTCCTATTAAAATGGAGCCGTCAGATCAGGCGATCGCGGTGGTAATTTTATGTTACCATTTTTCGAGATGACACAATTTGGAAAGTGATGTCAAAACAAGTTCATTGTCTCACCTAATGTAAATGAAATACATAAATTAAATCTATTTTTGTGATTATTTTGATTGACAAAATTGATGGACAAAACGAAAATCACAAGTCGTGATTTTCGTTGACTCTGTTAAATTAAAATTTATTACTGGACTAAGTAAGAGTATGTACCTTTTGAAAGCCAAAACGCTGAAACAACTTTTGTCAACTTTCATTTACAGTTAGGACATTTTCGGATTAACTGTAAATCTTATTCTCACCAATTGAAAAATTCGAGTGAAAGTTTCTAGTCGAAAATTTACATTTTGTTTGTTGCCTTAATTGAGAGTTTATACATACGAAATGCAAGCATTACAAAGTGTAACATAAAAAAGACGAAAGTCTACATAAGGAGTACGCTTCTAGGCACAGGAGCTTGAAAGTTTTGGTAGGACGTTCTAGCCAGATATAAAATAATTTACAAACTATACCGTTGTAAAAGAAATGTTTTCATTTTTATAATCACAGTAAAATGATCTGTTAAAATTGAAAACATTTGTTGGCCATAGAACCTTTTGGTCAATTACAAGTAGGATCCGCGTAGTTTGCATTGACTGTATTAATTAGAAGAATTAAAATACAAACAACTTTTCCATTTAAGTCAATGAATCGTTTTTTATTTTCCAGACACGTGTTTCGACAGTCACTTACTACCTTCTTCAAAGGGTCTTTGGGTTGTATTTTAATTCTTCTAACCTTTTGGTCGCTGAAAATGGTAGCTAAACTGATTGGTGTCCCTGATGGTCATTGAAAAAGTCGGTTAGATGAGTTCATCTAACCTATAGCATAAGGAATGGTACAATGGTCGCCGTGCCTTGGACAACTTCGTTGCCACAGCCTCCCACAAATCTAAATCTAATAGAGTTGAAATTGCGGCCGAAATCTAGAATAAAGTGGAAGTATTTAGTGGTCTGGATTGGCTTAATATTCGGATTAATGGTGATTCAGATTACCGAATCAAGACTAAATAGTAATCATCCGAAATGGTCGATTCGAGTAATTCTTGTCAGTCTGTCCGTGTATCTGTCTATTTGCACGAAACTTCCGAAATAATAAAGCTAGCGGTTTGATTTTCAGTCAGATATTTGTTGTGATAAAATCTTGAACTTTATTAAAAATTGTCCAGTCGAACCAAGAGAACCCCTACCTCCTACTTTGATTCGATCATAACTTTTAACAAAATATCGCTAAAGACCTGAAATTTTAATCAATGCCTAATTGTGACACATCCTTGAAGTTGGTGGATAGTAAAATAGATCTAACCAAAGGGCTCCTTAACTCTCTTACAAAGCTATATTCAGCCGTATCTTTCAATATATATAATGTTGAGACACATTTCAAATTTGGGTCAAAAAACAGAGGGTAACATCATTTATGTTGACTTAGATCTGATATTAGAATAGGGAAATTAGCTCTAGACCCAAACCTCCAAAAAAGAGGAAAGTTTTGATGCCAAATTGTTGCACAACCTCCCGTCTACACGCACTAAAAAGTTACACTAATTTAAGCATCACATTAAGGGGAGAGGGGGTGACGGAGAGGGGAAATTTTTATTTTTTCGGAAATATCTGGAAAACTATTAGTCTATTAGTCCAAAGAAATATCCAGAGATCAAAATAAACTAAATTTAATTTACTTTGCAAATGCATATATACACAGACCCTTCTTGGAAAATTATACCCTAGACCCGAAAGTATCATGTGGAATTCACATTTTTTAATATAAGAAGTGGTGCTGATGGTGCAAATTAATTATATTTAATTTAAACCAAAAATGAGCTTGCTCCGCCCGAAAACATTTCTCAAGAAGGCAAGCCTGTAACTATTTTCAAATATTACGCCAGGCTAATAAAATTTGGTTGAGTGCCTAGCCTAGGGCAGCCCTCTTATACTCTCCACCAAAAATTACTTCGATCGGATCAGCCAATAAAAAAAGTTACAAAATTGTTCCCCTGTGTAATAGTTTTGCCATTTTCTTTTAAAATAATAAAACTGGAGCAGATTTTACCCAACATACATTTTTGAAGCTTGGATTTTTTTTAAACCCTCGCTTTTGTATCATGTTGTATGTACAGTGGTACATATATACGTATGGTCGCAGTGTACTTTTCACTAAATTACACTGCAAAATGTATTTGCTTTACTTTCCTGTTCCGTGCAACAAAGGTGATACAGGGAAAAAGCTTAATTTACGATTATTTTTAAAGCTCTTTACACTCTATAGAATATTTTGCATAATCTTGAGATTTTACAAAATCTAGGCGAAAATCTTGTAGTTTTTCCATACATTTTCATAGATTTTGTACGGAGATTATAACCAAAATCTCGGAGAAAATCTTTACAAAATCATGGTGAAGTGTGGTGAGCTTCGCATTTGACAATTCTACACTAGAGGTCATCTCATCTTTTTTCGGGTTCTATACAAAATCCAAAAATACAAAATCCAAAAAGACAAAATCCAAAAAAATTGAAAAATCCACAAAGTCAAAATCCACGAAGACAAAATTCACAAAGTCAAAATCCAAAAAGACGAAATCCATAAATTCAAATTTCCATCAGTTTGCTTATCACAATTGAATATTGAGAATATTTATGTACGTTATTGCGTTAACTAGACAATTACCAAATCCCGGAGCATATGCGCTTTACCTGAAGACACGGAAAAGGATTCATCCGTGGCATATACGATTTGGCCGATGACACGGAGAGGAATGCACCGGACCATAAGCGCTTCAGGTAAAGACAGAGACACCTAAGGCGCATATGCTCCGGGTGCATCCTTCTCCGTGTCTTTAGGTAATGCGCATATGCTCCGGGGTTTGGTAATTGTCTAGTGCCCACGCAATAAGCATTATGGCTCTCTTCATACAAAAATTTATGGATTTTGTCTTGATAGATTTTGACTTTGTGGATTTTGACTCTATGGATTTTGTCTTTATGGATTATGACTTTTGGATTTTGACTTGTGGATTTTGACTTTGTGGATTTTGTATAGAACCCCTATTTTCGATTGGTACATGGTTTTGTACACAAAAGTGAGATGTTTTCACCTATTGACGAACATAAATCATTGACATAAATCCTATAAGATAGATTCTGCTTCTTGTTTTAACAAACTAATATAAATAACAGTTTCAGTCGTTCATGAAATTGTCGGAGTTTGCAATTTAGACGGATTGTACTGTACTGTCAAGTCGTGGAACAAGATTACGACCATAAGCGCAGTATAGACCTCGGGCGGAATGAAAATGAAATTTTTGTCCGCTGCGATTTTTTCAATGAAAATGCATGCTTACTGTCGTGGAACATGTCGGAAATGATGGGGAATTCCATAAGCTATAATCCGAATATGGTTCCAAAATTTTTCTCGGCCATTTTATGTATTATTTTTCGATTCCCCGGTCATTTCACCGTGGAAAATATCTAATGACGGGGGAATCGAAAAATAATACATAAAATGGCCGAGAAAAATTTTGGAACCATATTCGGATTGTAGCTTATGGAATTCCCCATCATTACCGACATGTTCCACGACAGTAAGCGTGCATTTTCATTGAGAAAATCGCAGCGGACAAAAATTTCATTTTCATTCCGCCCGAGGTCTATTCAGGCCTATAGTGTGAACAGCATACGAGATTACATAATCTACGTAGATTTTTCGGCTATATGTGTAAAGCGCTTAAGTTTCATAATTTCTAACGGGATTTTTGACATTTCAATT
Source organism: Microchrysa polita (assembly GCA_949715475.1). Lineage (NCBI taxonomy): Eukaryota > Metazoa > Arthropoda > Insecta > Diptera > Stratiomyidae > Microchrysa > Microchrysa polita. Next base: position 82,663,067 of record OX454418.1, on the reverse strand, counting down.
GCATTTTGGTTATTTTCCTGTGAATATACGTATGGGCGCAACGTCGGAACGCGTGTTAAATCAACGTTTAAGAAAGATTTAAAAACTTTTTGGGGTAATTTAAAAATAATATTTTCAAATTTAAATCGCTAAACACTGAACGTAAAATTTCGATTATGCCGAATGAAAAGCGACTATCCTGAAGGAGAGCAGTTTGCGATCGAAACACAGTTCCTTTAACAGTGGATTCAGCAATCGAGAAATTGCAACAAAAAATAATCAAATTCGATATAAAAAGGAGAAAATTACGGTTTAAAGCCTCCAACTAAAGGAAAAGCCAAGCTATCATTAAGGGACAAAAACAAAATTCGGTGTGAAGCCAAAATCGGCTAAATGCTAGAGAAATAAAGGAAAAAATTGGGCCTCTCCGTGACGCACCAGCATAACGCCTGCCCGCGTTCTACGTACAACCCCGAACATCCGTTACAGGAAAATTAAGTCGAAACCCAAACTAACCGAAGTACCGAAGTCCACAAACAAGTTTCTTTAAAATTTTCCGAAAAATATTTTTTCATGGGGGCAAGAATTGAAGTAGATAATTTTGTCGGACGAAAAAAAATTCAACTTAGACAAACCTAACTGTTACGGTTGTTTTTGGCAAAATTGAAAAGAAATTCTGGTGGTGACAAGGTAATGGTTTGGGGGGGGGGGGTGCTTTTATTTACCGTGAGAAGCTATCGTTATGCACGGTCACAACGCGAATGAGCTCTACCAATAAATTATACTGAACTGCTTGAAGCGGGTTTTCCAGCAGGATAACGCTTCTATTCATGTTTCTGGGGAAAGTAGAGCCTGGTTCGCCAAAAAAGGCGTACCTCTATTGGACTGCGCAGCTTGTAGTTCCGACCCAAACCCAATGGAAAATTTATGGGGAATACCCTCGGGAAAAGTTTATGCCAAAGGAAGGCAATTTGAAACAGTAACGGAGCTTAAGAACAAAATTCGTCGTTGATGGGACCAAATTGAAGATTCAACCCAAGAGTCATTAGTCAGATCAATGCCCAGAAGGTTGTTTCAAGTAACAGTAAACAGCGGAGGTGCTACAAAATATTAATTTATATTTTTCTTAACTAGTTTCTTGATAACCGTTTTAATGAATAACTCTACATTGAAGGAAATATCGTAGTTCTTTTTGGTTTTGAAACATGTATTGGAAAAACGTATGGTGCGACCACACGTATGTGTTGTGTACCACTGTATTTAAACAAATTAATTGGATTGCGAATCAAATCATTCGTCACCTGATTTCAGACAGGATTGCTAACAAGTCAAAGAAAAGTCGTTAAAAGGCGTTTTCATACAATATTTTTGTCCTAGCAAAGTAAATTCTAGCAAGTTCAGAACCAGTACATCTCAGAAAAAATATTCCATGCTTGATCGGACTTTAATTGGTAAATGTACTCACCTCCAAAATTCTAATGTTCGTATTTCCGCCTGCATACTCCGCTTTCCTTGCATCATCGACGTATTGGCCAAACGGGCTCCGATCGTTTGAACCATAGAGCGATCCTTTCGCAGCGCCTCGAGCCGCTCAAAAAGCGTGATTATGTGAAAGTCTATATTATTCTGATCCATTGCCGGAACGTGAAGACTTTCGTCTGCCATTCTTAAAAACTTCTTGCAACTGTCTGAACCGGGTCAAAGTACGAATCGATACTATTTACTATCACTGCACTATATTTATGCTGGCACTGTCCCACGCTTTTTAATTGCTTGTGCGTGAATGCGCCTTATCGTAAGTCTGCGTTTCGTTTATTGTTACAAACTGAAAGCCGCACTGTGTCCACTATGCATCTGATTTGTCCGATACAAATTTCAAGCGAAAACTCGAAGCCGGTCGCGAACAACTTTATCTTCCAATTGCATTGAACAAGTTCACAAATTGACTTCAATTAAACTTAATTGATCCCTAAATTCAAACACACACACGAACTGGCAAAACACTCTCAGCGCCGACCGGGAGAAGCCCTCGAAGAAAAAGGTTGTTGCCAGAAAAGATGCTCGGGGCTCGGCTCCTCTTATCGTGAGTAAATAAATTGAATTTCGTCCAACACTTGGAGATGTCGCACATTAAATAAACGCGTCAAGTAAAAACACTTCACTGACAATTAAAATTTTCTGCAAACACACAAATTACAACCCACATTCGTGTCTTCTTCAAACAATACGCGAGTTCGCGCCAAATACACAGCACACAAGAAGCGAACCGACACGGAGCACTAAACAGCAGCAAGAACCGCCGACGAAGAGGACCAGTGCACGAGTGTTTCATGCGAACAAATCCAAGAAAAGAATTGTCCACCGACAAGTCGTAAACACAAATCAGTGGCGCGCAGCAGACACACAGCACAGCGAACCCACTCACGACGAAACGACGACAACAACCTGCACCCTCTCACTCACCCTCATTCTTCAACCATATGATGGGTAAAAGGGAAGTGAGGGAAGGACGCGAGTCAGTGCAAAACCACGTGCATGAATGGTGCAATGCACTTGGCACGAAAAGATTCAAACGAAGTAACCAGGGGTGCTTTCGATGCGAGTATTGTTTTAGTGTTATTCGATACAAGTACATATACCGAACAAGGAAATGTTTTTTTTTTGTTCTATTCATGGGGTACAGCATATAGTGGCGACATGGACAATATGAAAGAAATGTCCGCTTGTAAAACGGTTTTCTATTAGGATTGTATTGATGTTAAGAAAAATGCAAGGACCTTTAAAAAAAAATCTAAAATCTCTATTAAATTTAAAAAAGTAAAAAAAACTGCTGACGGAGTAATTCAATTAAAATAAAAATATTCAAAAAATGGAATAAAATATCTAAAATCGCCAAATTCTATTTTTAAAACACGCATCTAAGCAACACAAGCACAGGTTTACCAAATTTGGTTTACATACATATTTTTTGTTTGTCTCGGGTCGCCAAGGAGAGGATATCTCAGTCTTTTTTTGGCAGGGTGAAATCCTGAAGAAAAATATTTTGCATGTCATGCACTTTGTTAAAGGGTTAGGTTGTGAAGAGAGCTGTAGTGTTATAATTTAACCCTTTCACGAGCTTCGTTTTTTTTACAAATGTCCTAATTTTGTCGGGTAATCATCGGAAGGGTTATATGTGAGAACTAGCATGTGTAAAGGGAAAAAAGCAGACTTTATTGTAAAAACAGCCATACAAAAGTTCTCAAAAGTAAAAGTAATGTTAAATTTGAAAATGAAAAAAAATAAGTTCTTTGATATCGCAAATATAGCGTGTCGAGGTCTTGCCACTGTTCATAAATAAAAATATACATCTAACCTGAGAATTATATTCAATAGTTTGGGGGTGATGATTTGAACTTTTGACCAATGAGTCTTTTCAACCATTATGTGTCTGTTTCATTCGATGCAATAAGCAAAAATAAGGGTAGTGTTTCCAAGGTGCTGTGGATGCCCATCAATGAAATGATGATTATTGTTTCATCTAGGCAGCCTACTTCCTTTCTCTTCACCTGTAGGTAGAAGCTCCATAACTATGGGCATAGCCGGTTCGCATTGCGCGATTAAGAGTGCTTAGCCCCCTCTACTTCTTGTTATTATCCCCTTTGCTTACTGCCTGCCTGTTAAAATTGTTTCGTCTTTTATTTTCCAAGAACATAACATGTCTTTCTGTTTCATGTTCCGCTTTAAACACGATCCTCTGTCAAAGATTCAAACGAAGTAACCAGGGGTGCTTTCGATGCGAGTATTGTTAAACCACCGCCGTCTCTATATTAAGGCCGCAATGTAGAAATCTTTCGCCTACTATTTGCACTGTTTTGTTGTTCCTTTTAATGACGTCATATGCTTGTTGTTGTTGTTTGTTCGTGTAAATCCAAAATTTAGTAGGCAAACTATGACGGCATGGAACGGCTGAGTTACGGCCTTCATGTATATAGATGGCGTTGGTTAAACTCTTCGCTATATTGGAAGTTTCAAAAACTGGTAACAGGCGTTATACATCTGCAACTTGGTTGCCAACCTAGGTTGCAGGTACGTTACTATACACTTGCAACATTCCGGCAACCACGCCATTCACATTCTTGCAACTTACCTGCAACCTGGTACTGCAACATGCCTACAAATCACTTATTTTCCTGTTTTTTTTTTGCGTGTTTTCAACCTAGGTTGGCAACCAAGTTGGCAAGTGTATAAGGGCTGTTAGTAAACATGTATACGTTTTCGGGGGCAATTGTCTTCTTCCATAGCACTACCCGTGGGCGCCCCCTGGTGCCAATTGTGAGTAAAACCTCAAACGGCTCATATATTTCTTGTGATGAAACATTTGGAAGAAGCACCGCTGCGTCTGAGTGCTGTATTTGAATATCTCTGTAACGGGGCAGAGTATTATACTGTAAAGTCGTCTTTGACCAATTTGTAGCTTCCGTAGCTGCTAATAAAATGCCAAAAGTCCCCATGATGGCACCTTAGGAAGTTATAAGGGGCCAAACATATAAACTTACAATTTTTGGGGAATATATCTTTATAACGGTAACGTTCACTAAAAAGTGTTATATGACGAATTTGCAGTCCTAAAAACGATATGAGGGTTCAAACCATACAATATTGGCATTTTTTTCCTATTTTCGTAAATATCTTTATAACGGTAACGTAAACGGAAAAGTGTTCTGTAACAAATTTATGTATGAATGGGGGGCAGGTCCCAATGAGAGCTACATACGGTCAAACTTTGAACTTTTTCCCCCACATATGGAGAAAGCATCTGAGAAATTTGGCGGTCGTGTGGCTCTAAATAAAATGCCAAAAGTCCCCATAAAGTGAAGCCCACACCGGCGCGTCAGCGAATATTCGCGGCGAATTTTTCCGCGGCGCCAAAATTGTAACACACTGCGTTGTATGGGGATGCCCACACCAACGCGAATATTCGCCAGTTTTGCAGTATTTTTTCCGGTTCGAATATTTGCTACCTAATGTCATTTTATTAAAATAATTTATTTGACAGGTGCAGTGTAGTACAACCTGATGTTGGTGTACCCGAAAAAGATGTAGATTTGGAATGAGTTGTTTAGGAATTGACCGAGCATTTAAGTTTTGAATGTTTTATGGTATAAGTGGATAAGTAAAAGAAGTAACCTTTTTGGAAACATGAATTCCAAGGAAGGAAGGTTTTTATCCATTGTTTGGACTTACACAAATAAATTGCTCTATTGTGGCAAGTCCGGTGACACCCCGATCGTACCGCTCGGCCGAAGAATTGCAGAGATATCGACTATTTTCCAAATCGACTATTTTCCAAGTGCATCTAGGTTGGCAACTAACAAAAGCTTACATTTTGTGAATTATTGTACTTATCTGGGTTATCCCCTTGTAAGCTTCGCAGGAAAGATGCTCCGACGCCACCTTAGAGAATTTTGTTGCGAGTCCAGCGAAACCTTGATCGTTTCGTTGGACGCAAGGATTCCAAAGATATCGACGGATTATCGAAGTAGTACGAAGTTGATTGTGAGATTGCTGTGGCCAACATCCGCGTTGACCGTTATCTCTGACCACCCTGCACTGACCGGAAAAATAAAGAGGATCCGATGACCCTTTCGGCAATTTTATGGTGAGTCTAGCGCCACCTCGGTCGATCCGCCACACCAAAGGATTGCAGAGATATCGACGGATTGCCGAAAGAATACAAGGTCAATCGTTTCATTCATGAATAGTATACGATAGGAAATAAGGATCCTGGTGGTTCGGTACTTGCGTTTGTCCCTAAGTAGTTACATACACGCTTGAATATTCTATTGAATTGAATATTTACTTTGCATAGTTACGCCATATTTTGCTTGGTTACGCCATCGTAAGGAATCACGTAAGGATTCTACTAAAAATTATGCAATTTCATACGTTGGCGTAACCAAGCAAAATATGGCGTAACTGTGCAAAGTAAACATTCAGTTCAATAGAGTATTCAAGCTTGTATGTAACTACGCATTTTGCGTAACCCATGCTAAGTAAACAGATACATCTATTCAATTCAAAACAGCCACAAAACAATGTTCAGGCTTTGTGTCTTTTCTATACGATAAGACTAACAATTCGACGGGCACAAGATAAGATGTAAGAGCTTTCGGTTACGCGATAATCAATTCAAACAATCAAATCGAACACTCCCGCAACTATTTTTTAGGGTACGGGCACAGTTAAGAAAAACTACTAGTTATTAGTATGTGGTACGGGTTAACAAGGTTGTACTGCACTGCATATTTCCATCAATTTTCACATGTCAATGATTTTATCCTTAGAATAAGTATAGACATGGAGAGGGAAAATGTCGAATTTCACGTTGATTGCTTCCGCCTACGCTTTTACATAATAAGTAAAGATGCTGCGACATTTTGATGTAGTGCACGAAAATTGCAAAATGATTATAAATGTTATAATAATTGTATTTGGTCAGTTCTTGCAGTTATTCTCTATCATGTCTAAGTTCCTTCCTTACATAAATCTAATACCTTTTCTAAGGCAACAACATGATATCAGCTGTGAGTGACAGTACCCAGCGAATTATTCGCGCCGCGCCGGTGTGGGCACCCAAAAATGTGCTGCAAATTTTCCGGCGCGGATTCGCGACGGAAAATTCGTGACGCGTTGGTCTGGGCATCACTTAAATGGGCACCGTAAAAAAGCTATGAAGCGTCTAATCCAACATCTAAATCCATGGTTCCCAACCTGCAAATTTCAGCGGACCACTTAGCTTGAAATTGAGCTTGTACGGACCACTTGCAAATTTAATTGAGATTAAATGAAATAGTTTTTCAAAAACAATACATGATGCACTACTTCCAAATCGGATTCAGCTACCCTGCATTAACAAAAATACCTTATAGGAAATGTCTTCGATGAGCAACGATATATAAAAAATGAATAATAAAAAATGTGGACTTTTGTTAAATTGACCCCAAATTAAAACAATTCATGACAAATAGTATTTATATTTATTGCTGCCAAATTTCATGTCGATCGGTTGAGCCAATAAAAAAAAAGATGGAAAGTCGCTGGCCTGGCATGGGTGGGTTACAAACGGGAACACAAACATGTTTGCCATTCTGATCCCCTAACTGCCATTTTGCGGATCACAAATAATCTCCAGTTCTTTTCGTTAACATATTTCACAAATTCAGACAAAGGAAAAGAACCAGAAATTATTCCTGATCCGCAAAATGGCAGTTAGGGGATCAGAATGACAAACATGTTTGTGTTCCCGTTTGTAACCCACCCATGCCAGGCCAGCGACTTTCCATCTTTTTTTTTTATTGGCTCAACCGATCGACGTGAAATTTGGCAGAAATACATCAGAATGACAAACATATTTGCAGAGCATACGCAACTGGTCCGTTTCGTAACCCCACCCAATCATGGGTGCGGTTCTGAAACGCACCGGTCGCATATGTTCCCACAACATGTTGTCCATTCTGATCCTATAACTGCGGTTTTGCGAATCAGCAATAACTTTCGGTGTTTTCCGTATGTGTGTCTATGGAATATGTAAACGAAAAATTCCGGAGATCATTTCTTATTCGTAAAATCGCAGTTAGAGGATCAGAATGGGTAACATGTTGTCGGAACATATGCGACCGGTGCGTTTCGGAACCGCACCCAAATGTGAGACGCCCTTACCAAATATTAGATTCGCTTTATTTCCGGTTTGGATAACATTTACTGTTATTAATTTTTTCATAGCAAATATCAACATGCTTAGTATTTACGTGCATTGCTCATACTAACCAATCTCTGTGCATTGTTTCGTATCTGTACTTATAGCGGCTTAGAAAAACAGAGGGTAGAGGGACGTACCATAAAATGAACTTAAAGACCCATAACTCCGTTACCGTTACTCGAAACAAGAAAAAATGAAATGTACTCATCGAGCCCTTTGATTTGAATACCCACACGCCCATCTCCGATAAAAAATAAATTAGGAAACGTAGGCACTGAAGAAGGGAGCAAGTCAATCCCGAAATACTGGTATATGCAATTAAAAAATAAAAGTTGTAGTAGGAACAAACGTTTCTCTTTTAATTTAAACAAAATTAAAAATACTACAAAACAACGGCAAACCCCAAAACCAAAAATAAATTAGTCGGCTAATTTCACCTCTTCGGGAACACCCTATTATCTTTGCTCTACCAACTTCCAACGCCGCACATGCACGAAGAATCCGAATCCCTTTTTGGACTTTCGTCCTGCCAAAATCCAAGAAAATGTGAAATATATATTTTGATAGAATGAAAATCCATAGAAAATGGATTCGGATTCTCCGTGTGTGTGTGCGGCACAAGGTTTTTGTACCAAACACTGTTACAATTCTATACAGGGTGTCTGGAAACTGTCGTATAAACGCACCGGATTGTGATTCCTCACGTGATTTTCAGCAAAAAAGTTGTATTGAACATACCCCCTTAGCTTAACCCTTAAGCTGCCACAGGCATTTGAAGATTTTTGAAAAAATCATTTTCTTGTACAACTAAAACTTCAATATCTCAAAAGCTAGACTACCTAGAATCGCAAAATAAGACCATTATTACAGCCATCAAATTTACTCAAAAAACAAAACTAACAGCACTAAAATCAAATGAGAGGTTTGGCTTTTACAGAGCTTCAAAGTCAAATTTTTGTGGTTTGACCCAAAAACAATCGGCACGTTTTATTGTGTTTATCCCGTGCAGGTTTGGGTAGAACTTCATATAAAAACATGACCCTTACCCAGGTAAAGTTCACGCGTCCAACTACCCTACACGAGATAGAGCTTAGATGAATCAAACGTAAATGGCGGACGCACAGGGGAAATATGAGGGAATTTGTTTTTTCAAACCAAATGTGAGAGCTTTTCTTATCACGAGAAAAGATTTTGCAAAGAAATAATCATATTTTGTGATAAAATCCACCACATTTAAAAAATAAGCCGACGAATGTGAGTCATAGATGCGCAAAAACTGTCAAATGTCAGCTGTTTGGTCTTAACCGGAATGTTACCCGCGATCGTTTTTCTCGAGTCAGATTTACCAGCGATACGAAAAAAAACGTCGCAAATATGTTTTTCCATCTCAATTTTCTCCAACTTCTGCAAAGGTGAGGTGCTCGTACGATCCTTTTAAAAATTGGCGATCATTTCTTTCTTATATCATTTAATTATAGCTTCGTTATTTCTAACAGTTTTAATGCCTTAAATGCAGAAAATTAGTGTTAATTTTAGCTCGATTTCGATATAGTTTGAATAAGTTTTACCAAATTGCAGAGCTTTAGGGGCAGTTTGAATTGATTTGAAATCGAGCTAAAATTAACCCTAGTTCTCTGCACTTAAGGCATTAAAACTGTTAGAAATAACGAAGCTAGAATAAAATGATGTAACTAATAGTTGAAATAGATTACACGCGTTAGCAGCAGCATCCGCAGAATTTCATCTTCTTCTTCCTTGCCTCGTTCTTTATACCGCTCCACGGTTTCGCGTTGCTCGACCTGCGGTGTAGGCACATCGCCCGTTTTGGCGATAATTTCTCAGCATATTTCTACAGGCAGCTCTATCTTGGATCGTGTCATCGCCGAGACCAATGCGTTGTTGTTGCTTTTTCATTTGACATATCCAGGTGTTCTTCGGTCTGCCTCTGGCCTTGGGTCCATCAAGTGAATTTCCATCCGCAGAATTTCATAGCTGACAAATATGCTTAATGCCAAGTCTTCTGCTCAACATTTTTGTCAGCAATGTAAAATGTATTGGGCTTGACGTTTCGCGATGCCGATGCTTCTGCTGACGCGTCTAATCTATTTCAAGCAAAAGAAATTATCGTTAGACTATGCGCCAATGAGCGCTTATATACCGTCTCTTAATTTAAACTATCTTAAATCATTTTTGGAGATAGTACCTTTTCCATAGGGTGAATATACCGTCCTAGTCTAGTTTGCGTTTTAACTTTCTTCTTCTTCTTTTTATTCGAATTGGTTGTGGAAAGTGCAGATGTTTAGAAATGGTTTATCTGACATTTCGATTAATTGGACAATATTATGATTGGAATTTGTTAATCTCGCGTTTTTTCTAACCAGGAATTTCATATAAACTTTGTAGCGAAACGGAAATTCAAAAAGATATCATTGCAGTAACAAGACGACTTCGCTCTTCCTGGATAAATTTCAGAAACAGTCGCTTGTCTAGGCATTATGGATGGGCAAGCACCTCGCCATATGTTGCGAGCGAGACTAAATTTAGTTTCGATTAGTTAGTGCAGCCCGTATATGCCGTCCAAAAATAATTTAAATTTGTCTGAAACTTTTTATCTTTACTGCGGTATATAAGCGGTCAATTTTTAAAAGAATCGTACGAGCACCTCACCTTGGCAGAAGTTGGAGAAAATTGAGATGGAGAAACATATTGTTTTTGGGTTAAAATCACAAAAATTCGACTTTGAAGTTCTGTAAAAACCAAACTTCTTATCCGATTTTAGTGATGTTAGTTTTATTTTTTTAGGTAAATTTGTTGGCTGTAATAATCATCTTATTTTGGTATTCTGGCTAGTCTAGCTTTTGAGATACTGACGTTTTAGTCGTACATGAAAATGATTTTTTCAAAAATCTTCAAAAGCCTGTGGCAGCTAAAGGGTTAAGCTAAGGGGGTGTGTCCAACTGTTTTGCTGGAAATCGCTTGAGGTATCACAATCCGGTGCGTTTACGCGGCAGTTTCCGGACATCTTGTATATTCCTACCAAATTTGATGTCGATCGGTTGAGTCGTTGGGTCGTTTGCATAAAGCTTGAAATAGATTAGACGCGTCAGCATCGGCATCAGGATCAGCAAAAAAAATTCAATTTAGAACAGAAGCATTTTTTCTGCTTCTGCTGCTGCTGTCAATGTGGGTCATCAAAGGCAATTGCGTGTGTTCTAAATTGAATTTTTTCTGCTGATGCCGATGCCGATGCTGACGCGTCAAATGTATTTCAAACATAACACGCTGAAAAAAAACCGCCGAACTGACAGAAATCGATTTTATAGAGGGGAAATTTACAAAATCCTAAAAACACTTTTGTTGCTGGATAGCCTTATCGTAAATTTTTATAAATAAAAATACAAATTCCAAAGAAAACCGTTTTAAGCGTTAATTTTCAAATTCTAACTAACTGGATTTAGCTCGAAATTTGGCCGAGAGTATAAACGTTGCCAATAATCGCTTTTCACTTTCTCCTTCACAGCTTCGAATCATGGGAACGCAACCATCTTCGTTGTTAACTTTTTCAGCCGGGCCGATGTCATCTGTCAAAAGTGCTGCAAAGGAATCTGATCAGAAAAAAATCGTCTCGGGTTCCTCGGGTTATTCAACGTTCAAGGTTTTTCAGCCTTTTGGATAGAATTAGCAAAACTTTGCAGGTTTACTAGTCGCATCGTTTGACGCCGAAAGTATTGTACGTACTCATTTATCCACTAATGACGACTATCAAACTGATTGTGTTTGTTTTTCTTTCGCAGACTTGCCAATGGATCCGCCATTTCATCCTTGCGACGAGGCTGTAATTGCAACAAATGATGATGCCAGCGATTGTAAACGGAGTGCAGTGCGTATGGGCTACTGGAAAGATGAGTATATTGGCTGCTTTGTAAGGAATCAAGAGAGGAAAGCACCGGAAATCAATCGAGGATATTTTGCAAGGGTCAAGGGCGTGGAGATGTGCGTCGAGAAATTCCTCAAGGTAACACACATGAAAATATGATTGTCCCGGGCAAGTTAACTTTCAAAATTGAGATTGTGTTAACTACAGAAATTGTGTTTAATGTAGGCCAGAGTTTTTCAAGTAATTACGATTTAATGGCTAAACACGCATTCAAGGATATTATAGGGAAAATCGTTTTTCAACTGCAACAACAAGGGTATTTCACTACACTGTTGCCTTGAGAACTGGTGGAATGATAGCCCAAGCAAGAAAGACTTTAGTTAACATATGTATTAGCCAACTGGCTTAAATCCTAATTTTAAAATTTAACGACAAAGGAGTGGATGGAGCAGTGGTTCATTGGCTCAAGAACAGGATTGGTCTGAAAATATGCTATAATAGGTCGGAATAAGATTTGTATGAAATGTTAGGTTGCCATGTTCTGCTTTGGAGCGGTTGAAACGCATTGTCTTGCTGTGCACACTGACCAAAAATCCATTGTAACATTCGTTTTGTTTTTATTTATAGAAAACTGACGACAAATGCCAAATTATCAATTTGGGCTGTGGTTTCGACACGCTCTATTGGCGTCTCCGGGATGCCTCGCACAATGTGGCCAACTTCATTGAACTCGATTTTCCAACGGTGACGGCACGCAAGTGCTACATGATAAAGCGCAACAAAACCCTTTTGGCACGACTAAACGACGAAGACGGCGAAGTCAGATTGAATCCGACCGATTTGCATGCACCCAACTATCACATTATGGGTGTCGATTTGCGCAATATCGACGAAGTAGAGAATAAACTTCAGCAGGCTGAAGTTGACTATAAGATCCCCACAATCATATTGGCCGAATGTGTTTTAGTTTATATTGAACCGCAGAATACGGAAAATTTACTGAAATGGTTGTCCAGTAGATTTGTGTCGGCGGCTTTTGTTAATTATGAACAGGTAAAATTGCCCTCTGACTGCTCTATGAATCATTTTCAGCGTTCTTGTTCTGAATTTTAGGTGAACATGAACGATAGATTCGGCGATGTGATGTTAAGCAATTTACGAGCTCGCGGATGCAGTTTGGCCGGTGTGGATGCTTGCACATCCTTGAACACTCAGATGTCACGATTTATCGATTGTGGCTGGCATGGTTGTCGAGCATGGGACATGGTACAGGTCTATCAAAGTTTGTCGCCATCTGAACGACAGCGAATCGAACGTATCGAGATGCTCGATGAAACGGAACTCTTGACGCAACTGTTTCAGCATTATTGTTTGGTGATAGCATGGATTGGCGAGCTGTTTCAGGATATAGAAATAACGTAAGTCGATGAAGATTTATTCATTGTGGCCTGGTGTTGACTATTCATCCTTCATCCTTGAATGATTGTAGTACATAGTTCTTGCATTTAGTAAGTGATATGCGTTTTCTTTTCGTGAAATATAATTTATCAACTTATTTTTATTTAAACGGATTATATTTTTCTTTTAATAATATAAAAATAACCAAAGTTGTCGTCGTTGTTATCAAATAATAAAGATACGTATAAAATATGCGCAGGAAACACTTATATTTTTCCATTTTATTTGTTTTGTATATTTTTTTATTGAAATTTTACATTACCTGAAGGGCACTCGGTTCACAAAATTTTCAATGAATTTTTAAATTAGAAATTGTGAGTTAAATATAGAATTATGAGAATATTTTTTTACATTTATTCGACCATCGAAATTCAGCGGCAGAAAACTACTGACAATGGGGCCAGTGAAAAGAAATGCTCCACATTTGAAGAAACTAAAACTGCTGCAGATTGTCGTATCGTCAATTAGCAGCATTCCTCGCGAGTCTACTACTCACTTTGGCGCCTGTACTTCTTGAGCGTTCCTTCTCCTTTGGCTGAAAATACCAATCCATCGAAGTTATGAAATGACCACCATACTCCCTAGATCTAAATACAGCAAAACTTCTTTACAACAGACATGAACGGGACTACCACAGTTGTCCGTTGTAGGGGGTTGTCCGCTATTGAGGAGTGTCCGAATAAACCCAGTGAAAAGTAAAATACAAATTCATACAAGACACATTATTAGGGATGCGTGTACTGTGTCTCTGGTGTTATTGCATGGCGAACGTTTAGTTCTTTCTAGACAGATAAAAAAGGAAACATTCCACTGTCGGACAAATTTCTTGATGCCAATTTTTCGAAGAAAATATTTACCCATATCCGGACAATCACATCAGCGCCCGCTCTAGCACTTACGCCGCCCCGGGCAAGAGGACATATTGCCGCCCCTTAGATTCAACAACAGATTGATAGTAGATAGTTCATACATAATGTCATTGTTGTTGTAGAAGCGATTTAAGAGACTTTATATTCTTGAATCGGGTGATTTTGGCAGCTTTTGGTTGTTGTAACACATCGGTTCCTTGGATGGCTGATGTCGGATAACATATAAACACAAAAGTTCATAGTCACAGTGGGATTCGAACCAATGCCATAGTAATTCAGGGAATATGTCCGAGATGGCCCAGATAGAATGTAGTAAGAACCTGTTCCGCCCTCATTCATACTCTTAAGCGCAATTCACCGCAGTTAAGCAAGGCCTTCTAGACAGTTTGTTTGAAATTCCAAAATTAAAGCTAAGTATTGAATTTCCCGAGCCACATATTATTCACCACCGGCAAAAAAATGTACAGATAGCATATGGAAACCTTCCGAAACGTATGAGATTTAAAATTAATGCAAACATTTGTTTTCGACTAAAACACTCAACACATTTTAGAAAACTCTGCTCTCGAAAATGGTATGCCAAAAAATTGTGGAGCCGATAAACATAAATTACCCGGTTTTTTCGTGTACGAGTTTCTTCAGTGGTTTCAACTTGGGTGGATTATTTTTCATAAATACATCGTTTCGCGAGTTGTTATAGAAAATAAGGTTAGAGCTAGAAAAATCGGGGGAATCTATCCAAATCCCGATATTAGCATGTCCGGAAACATAATAGGGAGGACTGCTATTGCGCCTATGGCAATGTATACTGTGTTTCCATTACTTATCTTGCTGAAATCTAAACTACCTTGTCTGAATTTTGCCCACTCAATGCTTTATCCATTCGCGGGGAGATCGGGGGAATTGAAGTTGAATTGCTGCCATATGTAGATAAATAAATCCTAAAATTAATGAAAAGAAATTGTGTTGAAAATGGTGCCTTCGGGCTAGAAATTTTCCATAGGAGCATAGGAGGTTTTTTAACGCTTTTATGTGCTGAGTGTTTGTGCACTACTTCTTTCTAATTTCTTATAATTTCTCCGGAGATTCAATATTTAATTAGTGGACGTGATCTTTGTTTCAACAGACTAAACAAAAATATTGGCCGCAACCACACTGATCGAGGTTTGCGAAACCGCGCGAAAAAGATCAATATTGTGAACAACACCCGCCTGGGAGGGACGATTCGGTCAACTGCTAGCACGTGGTTGGAGAAATTCAAGGTACAGACCTTGGACCAATCTTTGGCACATTACGCTCTCAGCTTTCGAAAGAATAATTTTACTTCTTTGTCGCCACTAGCGACACTTTTTGCACCATCCGTATAACGAACATAGTGGAAAATATCAGAAACACAAAAGTTCTCCTTAGAAAGGATAGCAAAACAAGCCATTGCGGCATATTGCATATGTTTGCAATAATAAAGTTACGTGCTATAATTTTGTCCTTTATTTCAAAATCAAGAAGCTCTTCCCTTTGACGAGAATTACGAAATTAGGGTAAGCAAATCCTTAATTCTGATGAAAAGGAGAGTAACTAAATGTTCAACTGGAATTAGCACACAATTCTCCAATAAGTTTCTTTTTAAAGAAGAGCTTAATTAGCACATAACTTTGATAAGATCACAGACGTAAAATTTAGGCAAACATCATTAAACATTTTAGGATTCTAAATGCAGAAGTTCGTATCAACTGTGTATTTTCTAAGCCTAGCAAGGACTTTGTATTTTTAAAACACAACTTTCTAAAAGAGCTAATGATACAGTTGATACTTTCAATAATTTACACGTTTCTTAAAGAAGAAATTGATGTGCTTCTTTAGTTTACCAAAGCCCCTTCCCTTTTTATTTCCATGTTTCCAGT
This sequence comes from Microchrysa polita, assembly GCA_949715475.1. Classification (NCBI taxonomy): domain Eukaryota; kingdom Metazoa; phylum Arthropoda; class Insecta; order Diptera; family Stratiomyidae; genus Microchrysa; species Microchrysa polita. The sequence goes on along the minus strand of OX454418.1, from coordinate 82,647,242 downwards.
TTCCATGGTTTCATTTCCAATAAAAAGAAGATGATAATTATTTTCCTTTCGGCTTCTCGATTTTTTTATATGTATTTTAGCCAAAAAGCCGCCCCTAAAACTTGGCGCCCGGGCGACCGCCCGGCTTGCCCCCCCCCCTAGAGCGGGCGCTGATCACATAGCCGGACACTATAATTTCATTATACGCCTCTCGTGAGCGGACGCATGTTCATCATAGAGACTTTCATTAAAAAAATTTCAATTTAGTGGTTATTCCAAAATATTTATGAGGAGTTTGTAGAAAAACAAGGCCTTATCTTTCCTCTCTTAAGGAGGTATTACACTATCAAATAAAGTTTGACCAATGACGCAAAAAGTTTGTCCCACTAGTGTAATAGCAAAATAAATGACCAACAATGTGTTTGACCAAAAATGAATGACCACGATTGTGACCTTAGTGTAATAACAAAACACATCTTTGGTCAAATTTATTTTTGCAGTTTTTGGTCATACGGTCATTCCAAAATTAGCAATTTCTTGTGTGATCCATGGTTGTCAAACGAAATGTTTCGATTGGGTGCATTTAATGATCAATATAAAAAATAACGACAATTTTATACTTTTTTGCAAACTGTGGGATATTGGAAAATTCAAAATTTAAATTAATCCGTGGAATTACATCGAAGAAAATGTTTTTAATAAACTTTCAGTAATAGCTTCGACTGGAACAATCTGCATGTTCAGGACACAACTCTAGTTTGGAGATCTCATCTCTATCAAAAAATGTTGGTAGATGCACGCCATTTCAATCATTTTCTCGAATTTTTCTGGTTCTAAAAGTTTCTTTTTTTCCTCAACTTGGAACCTCTTGATCATAGTCTCAACAATAAATTAGATTGCAACTAGTAATTAGTAATCCACGATTTATAAATGAATTTATCTCTTTTTCCGGTGGAAACACAGCACATATTTCCCATTAAAAAATGTGGAAAAATTGAAAGGACGAAAAATATTGATTTATTTGTAAATTTGGGTTTACCTTTAGGCAACTGTTAGATATTGTATCTTATTACCAGATATTGGCAATAAATCGAGAACGGAAATATGAAACTATCGCTGTCGCTCTTAAAGTCACGATAAAAACGTTCCCGTGCTTCAATAATTTCGTTCAAGGTGGCAGTTTGATTTTTTACATGGTCCAACGGACTCACAATAAATGACTTGAAACTAGTGTCGATCCTACATATGGGTTTGGAGATTCCAACCCCCTCCTAAATTTGGTGATGATATTTGGATGAGAAATCGGCTTAAAATAAAACACGCACCGCAACTTTAAAAGCACAGTGTCCAAGTTTCGAGCCCGGCATACAAGTAATCTGTAACAACTTAACAGTAAGCAAGAGCAAGGGATATAACAATACATGGATGATAGTAAGATGTTTCTTCTATTTCTTCTTTCACAAAAATTATCAGGTAATTACTTTCAGAATTTTATTATGAACCCAGGCTGATCATTGGAAAAAGATTGATTGTAGTGACTCTCAGGTTAGAAGTAGGACAACTAAAACTACTCCCCGGTGTTTCTCATTTTTTCCACTAGCTTGAGACTAAGATCCGCAGCTAATTTTGAATTTGTCTTTCCGCAATTTTAGATGAGACGGGAGAAAGAAACTGATCAGTGACTAGAAGACCCCAAGGGTGGTCTATGTACTATGAAGCTTTGCAGCGCTTTTAATGCTTTCTTTACAACCGTATAGAGCGGTGAAGTTGCTTAGTAAACAAATATTACAGAAAAAATCTCCAATACAAATTAAACTAAAAGAAAATCGAATAATAATTTCGAGGATCACGGAATACGAAACGAAACACTTTATTTTTACCATTACCAATAAGTCGCTAGTATGTAAGTTTAGTAAAACCTTCGCTTTATCGATCAAAAACAAATATATTTTTTTTTTTTAAATAAAAGAGGACCATATTATTCAAGCTACAAACGAGAAGGTGGAGAACATTTTTGGAGGTTCAAAAATCTGATGGTCTCTATAACTCTAACGATAATTTCCCAGTGTTCTTAAACTCAGTGATTTGGATGCAATATTTTCTTGAGTACACCCGTGCATGAAACACACAGAAAATTTATAGAAAGAGCTAGCTGCTACTCTAATTTTTCCTAAGTTCTCCGTACACCCCTTTTTTGAATCTAACTTTCTTTTCATTCTCCGCGGTCACTTTTCGTCTTCTTAAATTTTAAATCGCAAGAGGCAAGATTACGCCTTCAAGCAAAATTAAACTGATATACTAAAGAAACATTTATTCAACTTAACCTTTGCAAATTCGATAAAGAAATGAAACAATGCACAATAACCACTCTAAATACATATTGGAGCTAAGTTACCTTTGGTCATTTTTTCTGAAACGGTCATACTAGTGTGATAGGTAAATTTGCTTCGGTCAAATAACTGACTTGAAACCTGACTGACTACGTCATTGGCCAAACCAATGCAAAGATGGAGTGTAAAGAGAATTTAAAAATGCACAAAATCCCTCATCTGCAAAAAGTCACAAGGATTTCTGTCGTCCCAACAGACAAGCATTATGCATTTCAGATTGTAAGAACGATGGTTCTTGTCTTGCAAGTTTACCCGTCCGGTTTCGTCTTACAATTTGAATTCAGCCATTGCAGGTATCGTTGTGGGATCGATATTTTTTTGGGCATCGGAGACAATTTTCTAACCGGGAACTGTCATTTACATTGTGGTCATTGATATTTAAAATAAATATGTTAAACGCGGCTTTTACTACCTCTTGTCCAGCATCATACACACATACCGTCATAGATTCCTGAAGTTTCAAATGAAAATTCTGTCCATAATACCGATGTCCTAATAACAAGCAAATTTGGTTTGGATAGAATAATTGAATTGAACGTCCAAATTCACTGAAAAAATGAAATTGTTAAACATTTTATCCGAATCATATTTTCGCTTAAATAGTCCAAATCTATATACATATATAAATGGATGTGTGGATATGTGGTTTAGACACCACTGGACCGATTTGGATGATTCTTTTTTGGTGTTATCCGTCTTACGTTGGAGAAGGTTTATGGACAAATTTTTTTTTTAAAATCGCAAATAAAGTGGTGGTAAATATGGAAATTCCATTTTGTGATTAAACCTACTCAATTCGTACGCTTTAAATTTTTATACGTGTACTAAATGAAATCGAACCGGCTTAAGGATATGATCTTTTCGAAACGGCTGGACCGATTTTTATGAAATTTTGTATATATCCTTGCTAGGTATGGTAATCGGTCGTAAACTATATTTCATGCCCCGAAGTGCCCTCCTCTTCTTTTTATCGTTAATTTAGTATTTTGTACAGTAAGTGATTAAACCTACTCGATTCATACGCTTTAAATTTGTATACGTGTACTAAATGAAATCGAACCGGCTTAAGGATCTGATCTTCTAATATATAAAATTCTCCTCAAAAAGTTTGTTTCCAAACTCCTTCGAAACGGCTGGACCGATTTCTATGAAATTTTGTATATATCCTTGCTAGGTATGGGAATCGGTCGTAAACTATATTTCATGTCCCGAAGTGCCCCCCTCTTCTTTTTATCTTTAATTTAGTATTTTTTACAGTAAGTGATTAAGCCTACTCGATTCATTCACTTTAAATTTTTATACGTGTACTAAATGAAATCGAACCGGGCTTAAGGATATGATAGAAATATGGTGATATGACGTAGTGTAATGGAGCCATAATAAATCCGTGGATATCTCCGCAATCCTTTGGCGGAGTGAGACGATTGAGGTGTCGCCGGACTCGATACAAAATTGCCTAAAGGGTCATTGGAACCTCTTCCCCAATTAGAACTCAGGGTGGTCGGAAATCCGTCGATATCTCCGATAAATTGCATTCAAGGTGAAAATGTTTTTATGTACATACATCCTGGATGTTGTCACAGCAATTTCACAATCAACTTCGTACTACTTCGGAAATCCGTCGATATCTCCGCAATCCTTTGGCGGAGTGGCACGATTGAGGTGTCGCCGGACTCGCCACAAAATTGCCTATAAGGTCTTTGGAGCCTCTTCTCCGATTAGTGCACAGGGTGGTCAGAGATAGCCGTCAACCTGGATGTTGGCCATCTCCGCAATCCTTTGGCGGAGCGACACTATTGAGGTGTCGCCGGACTCGCCACAAAATTGCCTAAAGGGTAAATGGATTCTCTTCCCCAATTAGAGCACAGGGTGGTCGGAAGTCCATCGATATTTCCGATAAATTGCATTCAAGGTGACTACGTTTTTACGTACATACATCCTGGATGTTGTCACAGCAATTTCACAATCAACTTCGTACTACTTCGGAAATCCGTCGATATCTCTTCAATCCTTTGGCGGAGTGGCACGATTGAGGTGTCGCCGGACTCGCCACAAAGTTGTCTAAAGCGTTATTGGACCGAACACTGCACAGGATGGTCAGCGATAACCGTCAACTTGGATGTATGACGGTTTCTGGGTTAGTATGAACAGTTTTCAATATTTGGCGCGCTAACATTAAACTGAAATATATGTATAATTTAAATTTAGTTTTTGATTATGCCTCCCAAACGAGAATCTATCGGTCGATCAGCATCGAGTATTTCTTCCATTTACCATCTTGGAATCAGTAATATTAATTAATGATTTTCGAAATAACTCACGCTAATAATAACACTCCCAATATTTTTGAAGGGCTAGTGCAGTCTCATCAATCAGTCAGGGAGTTGAGTATGTTGTTGTTGCCTTGACCCCTTAAGAAGTAGTGGCGCGACGCAAATTTATTTTGTTTCCATATCCACTTTAGTTTCACCATCGATACGTCGATCCCAATAAATTATAATTAGCAGGTGTATTGGCATTCAAAATCGCTTATAAGATTAAATTAGTGTAGCGAGCGAAGCGAGCTCTCTCAACTAGTGCTAAATAAGAACCCAATTTTAGTAGGACTTTTTCTGCTACTTTGTGGTTCGTTGAATGCACACAAATAGGGAAAAAATATTACACACACCCAATAATAACATCGTCCGTAATTATAATAAGCTTGTTCAACTGTCATAATTCTTGTCTATCCGTTTTAATTTCTTTTCAGCGTGGAGAAACGAATGTCGTCCCTGAACATCGAATAAACGGATCATTTTCGTAGCCTCAAATGACGTTCTTTTTTCTCTTCCTCTAATTTATTGGCATCATCATTCGGAATTTTCTTAATTTTCGTGTCTGTGTTAAAAACCAAACAAAAAAGTCTGTACACCCCAATGAATTGAGTGTGCCAGAAAGAAATACACTTATAAAGTACGTAAGCAAAAAAAAACATAAAATCAAATAAAAAATTACCAATCCATTCAATTGAAATAATTACATAATGTATTTCTAAAGTTGTGAAACTGTTCAAAACATTAAAAAAAACATACAAAAACTATACAAAATGAAGCCCCTATCAAGGGCTCATCAAATTTTAATCTTTCCATAGGAGCTTGCAAAACGAGATACGTATTTAATATAAATATTAATAAATTGATTGTCTTCTTTAACCTATGATATCACCCATTTTCAATATTGCTATCACCGTTTCAATTGCAACTTTAATGTGTTTAAATGTGAATTGAATATGTCGCAAAACGCAAAAATGTGTTTCTTTTAACTCTTGATTTGTTTTCATCTAAATGTGATGGTTTATCCCAAAAAGAAAAATCTGATAAAAAAAATTTAACGTAGTCACTGTACAAAATTTAGTGTAAATTACATTATGTATATGAATTAACTTATAACTTAAAGTCGTTATCATATGGCTTCGTTGTCGCTTAGGTTTTTAAGGAAGTGTGCTATTTTGACTCTTATTTCGTTTCGTTACGTATTTCTACGAAAAGTTAAATGATTCTACATACGATGCATGGAAAATATACATACATGATCATATTTTTACATTCTTTTTCTAGACGTCCCTTTAATGTGAATAATATATATTTAAATAAAGATACATATATATTTGAAAATTGATAATAGTTTTTGAACTGAAACTCGTTAAGATGCTATGAGGATCTTAGAACCTCGAATTTTTTTTTTAATAAATAGTAATAATAATTAAAGCAAAAAAAATGTCAAAGAACCAGACATGCTTTCAGATTCACGGAAACACTGAAGGTGCCCGAGGATCGGAGTCAAAATACATGTCATATTTAAATGTGTTCAATTAAATAGCAATAATCGCACCTCCTCTTTGCATCTCATTGGTTACGATATCGCCTCTGCGCAAAGCTTTATGTGTGTATTTTCCATTGGCGAGCCGGGACCAATAATTTTCTATAGGAAAATATATGTAAGAAAGTTGTGTTAATTACACCATTTGTAACTCGAGAACGGCTGGACAGATTTTCATGATGTTGGATTTGTTGGATTAGGCTCTGGCCAGAATAGCATAATAGCTATTGAAACATGCAAAAATTCACAATGAGCTAAAATTTGCAATGGGTTCTTTTTCACCTATTTCTTTAACATATGAGCGGATTTCAGTAAATTTCTTCCACAGGATTGGTCTCTAACGAAAGTAACAGGACAACTATCGAGACATATGAAAAATTCACAATGGGACACAATTATGAAGAAAATTCTTTTTCTTATACTTCTTTCGGTCTTTCTTGAGCGAGTTACAGGATTTCAGTAAGTTGATCCCAACTTATGGGTCTACAAAAGGCTCCGACCGAAATGGCAGTATGACTATTGAACTAAGCAGAAAATTCACAATGCGTTCTTTTTATACCCGTCACTATGTGAAAGGGTATATTAACTTTGTCATGAAGTTTGCAACGCACAGAAGGAAGCACCTCCGACTATATAAAGTATATATATTATTGATCAGTGTGCTGAGAGAAATCGATTGAGCGATGTCCGTCTGTCCGTCTGTCTGTCTGTCTGTCTGGCTGTCCGTCTGTTTCAATACAAACTAGTCCCTCAGTTTTGAAGCTATCGGGCTGAAATTTTGTACACAAGTTTCTTTTAAGTGTACGCTGTATATATGTCGGAACGAATGGAATCGGACCATGGGGTAATGGGGCTGCCATAGAAACCAACCTCGGAAAATTAAGTTCTCCTAAGAAAAACTTTTTTCTTTATGTACCCATCTTAACCAAACTTCACCCAAATGTGTTCCTAGTAAAGTCCCAAAACATTTATAGGAACGGATTGAATCGGAACATTACGTCATAGGGCTGCCATACAAACCAACCGCTGATAATTAATTTGTTCCAAGAAAAACATTTTCGTTTATAATCCGACCTTAACTAAACTTTACCCAAATGTGTTCCTAGTGAAACCTCAAAACATATCTAGGAACGCATGAAATCAGAACACTACGTCATAGGGCTGTCATACAAACTAGCTCCTGAAAATTAGGTTCTTCTAAGAAAAACTTTTTTCTTTATTTACTAATCTTAGCCGAAGTTCACCCAAAAGTGTATCTAGTAACGCCTCAAAACATATCTAGGAATTGATGGAATCGGAACATTACGTCATAGGGCTGTCATACAAACCAACCACAAAATATTAGGTTCTTGTGAAAAAAATTTTTCTTTTTGAATCTAAACTAAAATTCATCCAGGTGTGTTTCTGGATTAGCCTTAACCCTTAAATGCGTAGCGTACGAAAATGGCAGTTATTGTCCTGGAAAAATAGATCGGTGACATAATTTGTATGAAAATTTATTTTATTTGGACCTGTTCTGGGCAAAATAAAACGCATGTTGAAAGAGCTGATAATTAAAATTTTATGAACATATCCTACCCTTCATCAACTAAAAACGATAGGAATGTATGTATAGATATTTCTGAACGTGCCCCAATACATGGTGTACCATATATGGACGTTGCAAAATTGGTGCAAACAATACCTTTAGTGTCTTTTTTTGTCAAAATCTCAAAACAATCTCAAGAACACAGTCCAATTTACTCACCAGTATTTTTCCTTTTCCAAATAACGGTAAATTTCGAAAATTGTTTTAGCTCTCAAGAATAGCTTGTAAAATTCCACAAAAAATAACGTAGGTCCACTTTGAAGACGCACAGATAATTCAAGGAAAGCTTCGGGGAGCCAAAATTGAATTTATGCCAAAGCTTGATTTGTCTACTTTGGGAAAAAGTAAAAAAAATCAAAAAAATAATAAAAGATAGACTTTTACAGAAATCTAGCCATGTACCGCCATTTTTTTTTAAAGCTAGCTTAATCAGCCCTGTTCAGGATCCAAGGAAACGGAGCTGTCATAGTTGATTTAGAATTATCGTTTTTGTCATTTTGTTTTCTCTAGCACACCGGTCAGGGCTTAGCGTCTCTGTAGCTGCTTCTTATAATCCGTCTTTTTACTGGCAAGTATACTGAAAAAAATTTTCACATCTTTTGTTTTGCCCTAGGACACGTTACTAAAAAACCGAGCTTCCGTACTTGACATCTTAGTAAGATATTTGGACTTTCACCAAGCCTCAAGCAGCTGGGCCTTGATATCCAATTTCTCAAACCATTTGACTATGTCGAGTATTGTCTTGGAAGCCCACGTTCAGGATCTTTAGAAAATGTGCTTCTAGGGTCAACCATTTCATATGGAGTACCACATTCGATAAACAAAAAATTACATGGATGTAATTCTTGTGGGCATGTCCTGGGACCTGTATAAATTTGGGTTAAAGCAGGCATGCAGTTTATTTTCATATTCACATCCTAGTGAAGTCAATCCAATCCTTATAGTTTTCAAGAAAGGAATCCCATGAGCTATGATAAGTCAAAAGAAGTCTCGAGATATACGTTTAACAGTGGAACATGTTTATAACGAACTATTATATAAAAGATTGATTTTATAACGAGACCGAGTTCTAATTGCGCAAATAGCATGATGAGTGCATACCCTAATACCCATGTACAGAGCTAGACGGCACGCAAAGCCCAAAGTAATCAATTCCAGTTTTTTTTTTTGCAGGGGAGAAAAGAAAGGAGTATATGAGTCGGATCTGTCGCACTTTTAATATTTTATAAGGACATCTAACAGCTACCTCTTGACACACATTTGAAGTTTTTTGGGACATACTATCAAAAGATATGTCTAAATTTCGATTTGTATGGGTAGTAAGGCCTACTCCACTTTCCATCAACTTCCAGGATATGTCACAAATAGGCATCGATACAAATTTCAATAAGCCACGCACCTACCCGAACTCCCTTTTAAAAAACTGAATATTCACGATTTTCTATAGAAATGACCACCTTTCCTCTAATGAGGAGGGGAGTTCATCATATCGAGTTTCCACTATAATTTCGATCAAAACTCTCAATATTCATTATCTTTTTGTTCCTATTAAAGTAAGAGGCATAATAAATAAAATTGCAAAAATGTCCTTCATTTACAACATATGGCCTGAATGCATGGCGTACCATATTTGGTACACAATGTAAATTCTACTATTTTCGCTTTTATGGAAAAACGGGCTATTTCCTGAGAATATAAAGGCTGATTCCGTCTTTAGTGACCGATTTTACATAAGGGGAGGTCAGTTACGATAATGGGTTCAGACCCCATGCATTTAAGGGTTAACGCTTCCGGGAACAGATGGAATCGGAACACGTCATAGGGCTGCGGTAGAAATTATTAACACAAAAGAAACTTAAGTTTCATTCAAATGTGACGGGTATTCAAATTTCGGCCGCGCCCGAAATTAGCCTCGGTCTCGTTTCACATATTTTTGTTTCTATTTCTTGAACGTCTTTGCGAATTTTTGGAAAATTTTCCTGCCGAATTGGTAGTCTCCCTGAATATTAGAATAACATTGAAACACGCGAAAAAAATGTTTAATGAGCAAAATTATAAAGATTTGTTTTTCGCATATTTCTTTCTGTATTCCTTGAACGAATTGCCAGATTTCAGTCAGCTGATTCGAGCGGATTGGTCTACGCCTACTTTAGTATATTCGATATTCAAAGAGGAAGGAATATCGAATATACTAAAGTATCTTTCAAATTTACAAATAGTTTTGTAAATTTGCGAGCGGAGCGAGCTCAAGCAGCTTGTAGGAAATAATTAGGGCTACTGTTTTCTAATAACACAAGCCTGTAATGGGTGTTGCGAATGTTTTGTACAATCGGCAATGGGCTAAAAATGGGAAGCTTCGTATTCGGTGAATGGAAAATAAAAAATTATAGATTAATTTGTTCTTTAGAGTAGTATTAAAATCGGAACTTCATAAATCCATATATTTGTTTAAATTTTAAGGATTATGAAATGGTAAAATTTTTACCGTTATGTTGCTAGTGTTTTATTATGGAAGTCAACGAAAATCGCGACTTATACTGTTAAATAAAATGAAATGAAAATTTAACATTAGCGACTGAAACTACAGGTGCGTTTTTAAATATCCATTACAGGACAGAACAGAACAACTTGCATGCAAATTCAAACAATCCCCCCCCTTCCGGTCACACATTTTTCATTATTACTTAAAGTATATAACACAAAACAAAAGTAAACTTTTCGCTGAAATTACGAGTATTCAACGTGTGTAGTGTATCATAAAAATTCGTCAATCCATTTTCAGAACTGCAATAGAAAATTTAGCACTTCCTTAAATTTATATTGTATATAAAAGCCTGCCGATGGAATAGAAACACTAGAGCACAGGACTTTCCTTTCATCTACTTTTTCACATTGGATCTGGAGTTTCGCACAGGCAAACCCTACTGAAGTAATCTAGATTCGCTGCTAGAAAATTTAAATGTAAGCACTGATTAAAAATTCGTTGCTGGAAAATCTTTCCTTTCGGTTCGAAAATTCTAAAATATCGTTGAACACGGAGTGCTCTTCTACAGAAGCAGAATTTCCAATGTGGAAATATACACTACATAAGATTGTAAATCGCTAATGCGATAAAAAGAAAACGATGCCAATTTGCGCATCCTTTATTGTTTGAGTCAACACTTTTTCCTTTTTTAAGTTAAAATTTGACGAAAGGTTTTAACGTATATGGCAGGGCAAAGCAAGTTTTAACCTTCTCTAGTTGTTTGCAATTTTATTCAATTTAATACAAATAACTCTCAAATATAGTCTTATGCATGTATAAATTGGAAAAAAAGTTGAGTGTACCAGATAATGAAGAATGTCTATAGTACTTGAGACGAGGTTTCTGAGATGTAAATTATGGCGCTAATAAATGAAAGGATTACATTTAAACCACTTTAGAAAATCAAAACTTTTCTACGATTTTTTTTTAAGGAATGTTCAACAGTCCAAATGTTTAGTTCTCTCGACATTTTTCGTATCCTTTACAAACAATTGGCTGATAGCTAGGGCCTCGAAATTTTTAACAAATACCTATAGGCTGCAGTACCCTACAATTGCAAATTTTAGAAATACCTACTCACGAAGTTCCGATAGTTATCGGAAATTTTCGATTTAAAAACACAGAAGCTGTACTTTATCCACATATACTGGCCCAACCAGCTCTCGTCCTTAAAAATTCCTTTTGTGAACATATAACTATAAATTTATTTTAATTCCTGTTTTGGGGTGTTCCGTGAAGAAAAGCAGCAATGCTAGGTGTTCCGTGACTCCAAAAAGTTTGAGAACCACAGATCTAACGTAATCACAATCAAAATTAAACATTTTTACGTCAAATTTGTATGGAAGCTGTGCTATTCCGTCCTGTACTGGATAGTAAAAAACCCACCTTAGGCGCGCCACAGACCCTCCGATCGATCGGCCAGATTTTCTGATTGCTGATTTGTTTACATAAACCTGTGGTCGTTCTTCGTGCTGTCGTTGTGGCGGTCATTGTGCCTGGCCACACATTTTCAATGTTCGTTCGTCTTCGTCATTTTGACAATTGAAACTTGGGATGTCTGCGCTATTGAAAAGAGGAATTCAATCTTGTCAGTGGTAACCAGAGTTTTTTATGTCAAAATCGAAGAGAAATGGATGGAAAATTGCAACCCACTGAAGTCGGGTTTGCTATCGTTTTCTCTTTCAACATTTTTCAAATTTGCTGTGTGCAAAGATTGTGAACTAAAATTGATCGGCATTTATGTGTCTGCGACTTGAGAAAAGAGTGTTTTCATTTCTTAGCGATTGGATAAGTGTTAAAATGTGTTGACATTAAATTTAGATTTGGAAAAGTGAAAGAAGTCTTGCGGAATCTACTCCTGGTCATACAAAACACAAAACTTTTTTCATAATTTTAACAAAAGAAGTAGTTATTTACGCGTTCTGAACGAGTCGCTATAAATATCCTACGACGAATGATGAACAAATGTGACATTCATCTCTTCTGTTCACTTGATGCAATCAACGACAAGTTTAATAATGAAAGTGGAAACGGAGCTTGAAGACGATAGGGAAGACGAAAGCGCACATGTGTGGACGTAGCCATTCTGCATTCTCCATCAAAAGTAGCAATGGATGTCAATCTTCCATCGCCAAAAATAGTATAATTTTCGCTATTTTGTGTTGTGTCTTGTGAACCGTGAGACTGTCAATTTTAGATTGCCCGATAAATTGCCTAATGTATGTATTGTATGGGCGGCAGATCGATTGTGGCCAATCGATTGTCCAATGGATCGGCCCAGAAATCTTCAGGTTTGTGGCAGCGTTACATAAAATTTCACACAAACTTACTTTTCAGCGGGTGATCCACACTTTTCAGTCATCAGTCACAGTCTTTTTCCATACAAGTTGATAGATTGTCAGTTAATTGATTGACTGACAATCTGTCAACTTGTATAAAAATGAAATGAATCATTTAAAAACCGGTTTTTTGTCGTTGATCTTGTTTCGCGTGTAGACAGGCCCCATAGCAACAACAACAGCTATTGCCACCGCCGTCTATATATTAAGGCCGCAATGTAGACTCGTAAACGTCAAATCCGCAGTTGAAATTGCATTGCATTGTTGTTGCCTCTTATGACATTGTTGTTGTTTGCCCGTGTTCGACGAACAATTCAATACGGATCCATGACGTCATTGTACAGCTGAGTTGCGGCTATGATATATCTAGATGGCGTTGTTATTGCCCATGGACGAAATTGTGGACTAGAGGGGAACTTAGGTTTCTACGGTTCGGCCTGTCTATCTAAATGGCAGTGGAAAAACTCAATTTGAAATTATGGTACACCAAACAAATTCACTAATCTCTGACTTTGGCATAATTGTATAGTAGTTTTCAATTTTTTTTCCTAAAATATCATACTTTTACTTTCTATTAAATTAATAAATGAAAAATTGAAATCTTCAAATCCACCAGCAAAAGCTATTTGCTGCCATCATGACTTCGCCCATTTAAAATGCATTGTGCCGCTGCTGCTGTTGCTGCATCATATCTATTTCAAGTATTATAGGTCCGTTTTATTGGGTCAGAACAGATAATAGAACAGCAGAACTCTTCTATTATAGAACAACAACTGTCGAATGTGTATGAGAGTTGTGCTATTCTATATGACCCAATAAAACGGACCCTATATTTTCTTGGTCGAAGAGGTTAAATACATACATATATTTTTTATCCTCCTCTCCTTTCCGCATTTATACGGCGCACCTTCCTTAATAAACTTGCATAATCAATAAATTATGTATTTTACATCTTTAATTTATATGAGCTTTGATTGTTCTAGAGAAAAACAAAAATGGTTTTTAAAAAAATTTTTGATGCAATCTGCTCATAATTTCCATTCGAATATTTTGGACTATCTATTCCATTATTGTCGTAATAAATTTCTTTAGTACCTCCCAGACAACTTCAAGTTGGTATAAGGGTAGGTACTTTTTCTAATTCCGTTTACTTTTATTCTTTCGTAACTGCGACCGTATTATAAACACCAAACGGTTTATCTGGTTTCTCTGCCAAATAGTCAGCTGAGCGCTGGCCGGAATATAAATGTCTCACCTAGAGTAGAGAGTCCACAGATTCCACAGATTCCACAAATGACCCGATTCTCGACTTGCCGACTTGCCTGCTCGCTTCCATCCACATCAATCGAGCAGATGTGATTTGTCATTCGAAGAGTGCTGACGTCTCCCTGAATTGATTGTGGTTTTCTAGTGCGCGACTAGTGAAAGTGATCCTATTTATTAAATTACTTTGATTTTAATTGAAGGCGTGTCGTCTAAGAATTGAAGTCCATTACAATTGTGGTCCCCTTTGTCTAATTTTATTTAACCAATAAGTGAACTAAAAAGCTAGAAAAATGTTCCGTGTCAGCACAGCCCTTATGCGAAATGCTAAAAATATCGCCAACAGCGACGTTCGAAGGTAATTAATTTTTTATATATCATTTTTTAGGCGATAATAAACCTTCTCAGTTTTGTTCCCTTGTTCCCATAACGCCCTAGCACAAAAAAAAAGTGTCTGACCGCGTCTGGCCCATATAAACGGTGCCAAACGTTTTTCAACCTTTGGACTTGTTGCTTGTGGTTACGCAAAAAATGATTTGCCAACAATCTTTGACGTCGCACACTGCTCTAATACGGAAAGACTAGAAATGCGATGAATGACTATGCGCATAGCGGGAAGATACCGCTCCGCATGTTGTTGATTGGGGTACATTCCAAAGTCCATCCTAATACATGTGTACACAATGTATCTCCTGTATGCCTCCTATTCGATTTACTGTAAATAAAATGCACTTGAGGTTGGTCAAGGACAGCTTCCGACATTGGGTCTTGTTCAATTGCACCAGGAAGGTAGTGCAGAGAGGGCCAAGTTTATTTTTGTAAATATTTAGCCAGAATTTGATACACCGTACATAGTATTTTGCGCAAGCATTCTAATTGTAGCTGTGTGAATATACTCTTGTACTTCCTAGGCATTTGATAGAAAATAGAGTACAAATAAGTTTCAATACAAGTATGATGTGGCGCCTTGCCTTATACACAATTGCATACTGCAATTAGTATCTTCAAATCGAAGAAAATTGTGAATCAGTCGTATCATAATAATAGGAAAATATAGATGCATTTACATAGCATGAGTAGAAGGTCGTTTGTGCCAGCATTTTCTTTTTTATTTATTAGAATTGTAAATGTTTTAGTTTTTACCATGACTTTGCAGTATACATATTATTATCAATCACAACTTTTCATGTGAATTTATGAGGCAATTCTCTTTGTAGCCGTTTTATTAGTGAGCATTCCTTGAACAGCTAGATCTAGATTATGTTTAGAGAGATGAGTGAAATGTGTTTTAAGTTTTTTCTGGAAAATGCATTATTAACTTTCCGTTTAATGCTATTACACAATTACAAATAAAATGTGTAGTTGAAAACACCTATGAACAAAGTCAAAATTTTAAAGCATGGGATGACTGCATTAGGTCTGACGATTTAAGGAGCCTTACGAAAACCATTTGAATTTCTCTCTGGGTTTTAACACAGATGGTCAACTTTTCACTTTTAACCGGAACTTGTATTTCCTTTCATATTTACAGATAAATAAATAGAAAAATGTTATACCTACGCTTTATACAATTCATTCTGAAATCGTGTAGAATGTAACCCTGTGCATTGTCTGTAGATTACACAAATATAATTTGACTCTGTTCGGATCGGCTTCTTATTGTCGATCTTGTAATTTCATCAGATGCTCCACATTAGTTGTGATTGTTCGACAGACCAATAAACGAAAAATCTAAAAAATACAAAAAATAAACAAAACAAATGTCAGCTGTTCTAGCGAACAGCTGGTCTCAACCGAAATGTTAACCGCGTTTTTTTAAGCTCTCTGCAGACTTTCTTGGGGTTTTACAAAATCGAGACTAAAATCATCAAGATTTCCCCATGCATTTTCATATATTTTGTAACGAAATCTTACCAAAATTTTTAACAAAATCATGGTAAAATTGTTTTGTAGTCTGGATGGTCTAGCGCAGGGGTGCCAAACTCAAAACCTGACGCGGGCCAAATAAGACTCTCCTCAGGTTTAGGTGGGCCGCAGGAGGAAATGCCAAAAACTATTATGTAATCAAATTACGAAAGTTTATTACAGAATATTACTTTTAAAATATAGCAGAGAGTCGAGATCACTATAGAGGTTTCGGGATTATCCGTAAGAACTTCCTCCTTTCGAAAATGTACTTCAAGAACATTAAAAAATTAAGGCAAGGAGGCAAGTGCAAATATGTTTGAACTTCAAGTAACCACAATTACATGATTTGCGCCAAATTTTGAACAGATGTTAAAAAATGTTTAGCACCAGTCATCCGAGGTCGCCCAAAATAACATTGGGAGGCACAATAGTCAGAATAAATTAATTTCAGCAGAAAGGTGGCTAAAAGATACAGAAAGTTGTTTGTGATAAGGTTTTAAACAAACCAATGCATATTGGACTAAAAATCAGGCACTTGGGCTCAAATTATTATGTTGGAATAGTAGTTTTTAAAGCTTTGTAATTTTTCCAAATAAATCGCATGTCCGGTAAAGCCAACCAATTTTTTATTAACTGCATTTCGGGGCCGAACAGTTCCATGAAAGGACTTAGTATCGTCCTGTACAAAAAAGATGAGCTGTCTTATAAAATAAAATAAACCAGCCTCAAATTGTTGGTAGTATTTAGAGAAAAACAAACCCAAAATAATCTTGCGTAAGCCACGAATTTTAGTAATTTTTGTAGACTTGAGTTCAATTTCTGAATTTGTTCACCTTACCATTTTTGTGTAGATACAGATTGTGCTGCTTCGACTTGGCCGCGGGCCGCACAGAACTGTGACGAGGGCCGCGAGTTTGACACGTCTGGTCTAGCGGTTAGTGCGCGCACCTTCGGTGCACAGGGTCATGAGTTCGAATCTCACCGTGAACCATGGCGTTTTTCGAACTCACGAGCTTGTGACGGACTATGGTCTCACTCAGATGTTAAACGAGTACCCATTTATGAGGATAAATAATACTGCTGAGCGTGATGCTGATCTCATTATGGTAAAATTTGGTACACTCCGCGTTTGACAATAAATGTCAAGACTACAGTAGAGGCTGTCTAAACCATATTGGTCCGCTCTGTCCATGGTTCTGTACACGCATGTTTTTTTTTACTTCCTGACGAAAATAAATCATTGGCATACATTTTAATAAGTTAGATTCTACTTCTGGTTGCAATAAAGTAATAAGTACGTTTTTTTGGTTATCGCGTGTAGGTTTGGGTAACAAAACTCCATATAAAAAAAATGACAGCTGACCCACCTGTCATTTTTTTTTATATGAAGTTTTGTTACCCAAACCTACACGCGATAACCAAAAAAACGTACTTAATATAAATATAGCAGAGCCTCGATAATCCGGATTGATTGGGGCCAGACCCCATCCAGACTATCGCATTATTCGGATTTTCGAAATGCACCCATTAACCCTCCGGTAGAAATACTCCAATCAATAGAGAAGAAATATTAGGGGTTAGCGTGCAAAAATTGGGGACTTCTCAAATTTTTGATATCTTATAAAGACAGGTGGGGTAAGTTAAAATCCAAGTTTGCGTCACTTTCCCCCCTGTGCTCCCGCCGCTATCTTCAAAAAAACATCTAAAATCGGCCCTTTCATCAGTTTTTGGCCTGTAACTTCTTTACAGTCCATTTGAGCACAAAATCTGCCAGGACAATTTTGTATGACGTGATAGTGTGAACAGGATTCGAGATTTCATAAGATTTTGAGTCCATGTATGAAGAGCATATTATTATTAAAACCTACACACAATTATGATAAAAAACGCACTTAAAATTTGTGTATGGCCGCACAGTGGGGCAGTAGTGGACAAAATTCAAAAAAATGTATACTATTGGAGAGCTTTTGTGAAATATTTATCGCATAGTAGATTTCTAAAATTTCTGCAAAAAAAAAGTAGGCTGATATCTTTCACAGAAAGGACTCAGCGGCTCTCAAATCCTAATTATACCCATAAGATGGTATAGGGTATATTGTTTTTGTTACGCGAATATTATGCAACACCTCAAAGGAGCCTCCGGAGATATGGCAAAGTATATACAGGGTGTCCCATTCATGGTGGAGAATATTTTAATGGTAGGTAGTGTGGCTCATTTGGAGAAAATTAGTGTACAACGGGACCCCTCTATTTTTAACCGTTACAATGTTATAGCATTTTTTGTCAAAATGCACGACTTGCTGAACTAAATCAAAATTTGCCACTCCACCAATCATTTCATCCGAGATATGACTTCACTTTCTGAAACTACATAAAATTTCCAATAAAACGACACCTCGCCCGTTACGAAGTTGCTCGTATCTTCCGAGATCCACCCGTTCAAACTTTAAAGAAATTTTAAAATTGCATACGATTTTATTATTTGAATTTTTTATGAAAAAAACCAATTTTACAATTGTTTGAACGGGTGTATCTCGGAAGATACGAGCAACTTTGTAACGGGCGAGGTGTCGTTTTATTGGAAATTTTATGTAGTTTCAGAAAGTGAAGTCATATCTCGGATGAAATGATTGGTGGAGTGGCAAATTTTGATTTAGTTCAGCAAGTCGTGCATTTGGACAGAAAATGCTATAACATTGTAACGGTTAAAAATAGAGGGGTCCCGTTGTACATTAATTTTCTCCAAATGAGCCACACTACCTACCATTAAAATATTCTCCACCATGAATGGGACACCCTGTATATAAATGATCAGGGTCGGCCCCTGATGCTATTCGTGCTATTCGCACGATTAGAACACGGTTGATACGTTTATAGACGATTTTGTTATGTCATTTTGACCGTTTTATATACGATAATTGAATAGTTCCTGCAAAATTTGCGTTGTTTTTTTTTTGTATCAGAGGTACCCCTACTTTTGATACTATGAACTAGTTTTTGGTGGAGAGTATACTGGGACTCTGAATTGACGCCCAGCAAAAATTTACCCCCTGCCCTTTCATCGTGGAGGAGTTATGGACGTGTTGACTTAAAATGTTCCAATAGGCGAATCAGGCGTGTCCTAAGTCGCAGCAACTTAATTTTTGGCGAATGTCAACTCCATATTGTTAAGAATATTTCCCCAAAATATACAGACTCAAGTTGCATTACATTCATAGATACAATAAAAAAGTAAAAATGCTATTTATAATTTATCAAAGTAAGTTGATTGTATTACATATCATTGCAAAGGCATGTTTATGTAGTTTAATTCGTGCTCAACCCATTTTGTTGTAACTTTTATCGTTTTTGAATTAATTAATAATAATAATTTGAAAAAACTTCAGATCGGCATTTGATTTAGGACGGCATAATACGTTAATATTGACTAATTTTGGTTATTGTTTCCAAAATTCCAGCTTTTAGCCCCATTGTGCGCCGACTGGCGCGTCGAGTGATTCGAACCTTGCCACCAAAATTTGCGACCATTGGGCATTCGGTGGCTCAGTGGTAGAGATGACACTCCATCTCTGAGCTGCCGGAGCGTGGGTTCGAACCCCACTGTGACCATGGATGTTTGTATTGTCTATAAAAATGCTCATACGGCAGCCGGTTCTTCGATGTAAATCGTCCCGACGCTACCCGTTGTCACAACGGTCAAGAGCTGCCAAAACCCCCTTCGATTCAAGAGGGAAAAACTCTTGAGTCGCTACAACAACAACAACCATTGAAATTTGCAAACGCAAAACCAATTGCCAAATATACATCCTTCAAATTGCTTAAATGCAAATTTAATTTTGCATTTGGAGTTATTGAACATAATGCTCGTAGACTGTAAGGAATTTACTTTACTTCTGTATGTGGTACGTACTTGGCTCATTTTGGCGGCATTGCCACAAGCCGCTTTATTGTGGATCGTATCATTGGTAAGGTCAAGGCTCCCTTGGGGAACATCTTTGCAGGGACTTCAGGCAAATGTATGCTAGAAATTTTGAAGTAGTATGGGTTTTTGCGCATTCTTGTAACATTACGGAAGAGGTCAACTCACTAAAAATTGTCGCAACTCACATTGTAAGTTTGTTTTTCAGGTTTGCATCACGCCAATGCAATCACATATTCAATCTCATATTTTGATATGAATGTATGTAGGTATTAATAATTTGTTATTTTCACACATTTTCAGCGCTTGGCGGTTCTTGATCATGTTATTTTAAAAATAAACTTACGATAGGAAGCTATCAGATAATTCGTGGTTTTGCCGTTATATTGACATTAACGATAAAAACTTCATCGCTACAATTATATACACACACACAAAATAATACATTCAGCGACAAAAAACTTAACGTTTTTTCTACCGGCACAATTTTGAATAATGCCTTATTTTAATGAATGGTCTTGATCCCCCAAAGAACGAACTTCCGAACTTCTTCTCGGGGTCATCTCAGTTCCTCTGCTACAGGGGACCGTTTTGACCGTTTTCAGTAATGGATGGGGCGAAATTGAAATTTTTCGGCAGGATGGGATGGGGTATGCTGTACTAGGAGAAATGAGGTGTACCCAGGGGAAAGGACTACAGATCCGTTTATTAAGGACCGACATTTTTCGTTATAATTAAATCTTAGGGGAAATTTTGGCATAATAACAAACGTCCTTTTTTTCGTCGCTTAGTGTATAATACAATGTAAAAATTAAATTGGCAAAAATAGAAACACAATAAAGAGCACAAAGTTCTTTTTTCACTCGAAGAATACTGATAATGATTTACTATCAAATTTGTACACACGGTTCATTATACTTTTTTCCTATGTACGTTTAACTTTTCTTTCTTTATGGCATATACAAAAAATTGTCAATGACTTTTTCATGCTTATTGTGTCGATGGATCAAACTTATCTGACATTATGCCTAATGAGTAAGCTAAATAAATGTGTAAGCGCATATTAGATAATTTTTATTTATTACACAAATGGTTACACGCGATTTCTATTTTTTTTTTTGTTTACCATAACATTTACATAAGTGGATATAGTGGCAATTTAAATGAAAGAAGCTCACTATCTATTTTAAGTTCAATTTTTTATCCAACCAAAATATAGGGAAGAGTGTTTTAATACTAAATAACTAAATCCCGCGGAGACATGGTCTAAAAAAGTGTTAAGATGTTCAATGTTTTATTTTGCTTAATTTAAAGGTTATTGTGTGCAATTCCGCACAGGATCCCCATACTGCGGCACCATATAACAAAACAGTTGAAATATTTTATACTCTTAAAAATCAACAATTTATTTTGAATGGATAGTGGAGATTCTCGATCCTTTATCTGATCTTTGACTTTTTTATTGAAGCAATATATATATGCTTTGAAGGTTAATTTTTTATCAAGTAAGATGCCCAAATACTTGATATGAACAGGGTTCCAATTGATAAAAATGGGACCAAGTTGTAAAGGATCATCCGGCAGAAGTTCAGGCTTTACCTTCCTGGTAGAACATAAAGCATCTGTTTTTTAGAATTAATTTTAATTTAGCATCTTTTAAAATAATGTTTCAAGGTATCGAATCCATTAGGAAGATTATCAATAATAGTAACAGGCAATAAATCAGAAGAAAGTAGTGCTGTATCGTGTGCAAATAAACAGACCTGACAATTATCGGGAATTGACAAGTCACTTGGGTAGATATTGTACAGTAAAGGACTAAGTACCGACCCTTGAGGTACACCTGCTAAGAGATCAAATAATATGGATTTTGCACCCGTTTATGTTAACATAAAAAGAGCGGTCGATGAGGAAACTTTTAATAAGTTTGGTGATATAAATTGGAAACCCAAAATTGTGACTTTTGTATATCAGCCCATCGTGCCAAATATAGTATGAAACGCCTTTTCAATGTCCAATGTGATCATCCCAGTGGAGTTTTTCGGTTCAAAGATGAACTTAACGATATTTTTTACGCGAGCTAGTTGGTGAGTCGTACAATGTTTGTTTCTAAACCCGAATTGTTCGTTTAACAGTATGCTTTTCCCATGAAGAATGTCTAAAATTTGGTTCTTGATTATTTTTCCAAATAATTTCCCTACATTACTTATGAGGCTTATGGGACGATAGCTAGTTACTTATGATTTGTTTTTGTTGGGCTTTGGAATACAAATAACGGCAGATACTTTCCATGCTTTAGAGAAATAACAATATTTCACGCAGGCGTTAAACATTTTGGTTAGGAATATAGCAACTTTCCCGTGCATATTTTTTAATAGCGACATGGGGATAGACTCTGGTCCTGGTGCTTTAAATATTTTTGAGTCTTTAATTGCCTTTTGTAAAGCAGATAAGGAAAGGTACGGGGTGTCTTGAACTATGCACTTATCAATTAACCGTAAGATTTCAGATACTAAATTTTTAGTTACTACGTCTCCTAGATTATTATATTAGTAACAAGATGCTCCCCGAAGACATGACATTTTTCAATGTTTGTTATCAGAGTTTCATTAGAATGTTTTATAGGTGGCGTAGTTCCTTGTCGATTTTTTAGAGCTTTCGTTATATTTCGTTATTATTCCAAAAGATGTTTCTAATTTTATGTATCTCGGCCGTTTTTAGTTTTTTTTAGAAATTTTTTTTTTTTCAAAAAACCCTTATGAAATCGATTTTGTCTGTCCGTCCGTCTGTTCACTAAATAACTCGCGAACGGCTCAACCGATTGTCATGAAATTTGGTAGGAATGTGTAGAATGGTTACAGTCTTTGGCACATATACCTTAGAAGTTGGTAGGAAGAAGATAACAGGGTGTCCCGAACGTTTGAAAAAAGTCGACTTTTTTAGTTTTTATCGGAGATTGACATATGGGTATTTAAATCAAAGAACTAAACGAGTACATCTCACATCAGTTAAAATTTTCCAGTTTCGAGTAACGGTAAAAAAGTTATTGGCGTTCAAAGTTAAACTTCCTTTTCACCTCCGTTTTTCTAAACCGTTATAGGGATCGATATGAAACTTTGCACAAAGATTGGTCAGTATGCCTTCATATACGTTAAATATTAAGACTGTTGACTTTTGCTAAGGAAAAGTAAATAACAGTAAATTTGTAAAATTTGAATTTGATCGTGTGTAGCCCCTTTTAGGTTTCCAAATATGAAAATTCTGCCAGAGATTTTTAGGAAATTATATAGGGAATATGTCTACGAATTTTCATTCGAATGTCTGTATCCAAACCGGAAATATAGCCAAGTTAGTATTTAGTAAGGGCCTTTCACAATGCAAGGGAAGCCTCTTAAGCATTTCTTCAATGCATATCTTTTAACTTGATGAAACAATGAACATGAAATTTGGTGGATATGCATAGAATGGTAATAGTGTTTGCCACAAATATTTTTGAAGTTTGTAGGACCAAGTTAACAGGGTGTCCCTGAATAGGTGCAAAATTATACTTGTTCAATACTCATAGGAAAGCTTGCATGGGCTCTTATGTCAGGGGGACACAATGGAATAATTTCATATAAGTTGCTTTTCCTTGATTAAAAAAAGAGTAACAGTAGTTTCACAGCCAACAATTCAGTTCATATATAAAGCCAAGCCGGCCTTACGTTTGCCTGAGTTTATTTTTGCCCAAAGGCCATCAGAAATCTTAAATCGAAAAATGCCTGTAGATTTGCCTTGGAGTACCTACTTTTATACAAACTGGGTAAATAGTAAATCTATTTTTGGATTGGTCTAATTAAAAGTGGAACAGAATGAAAGGCGCTAGCCTTTCATTGTGGAACGCGTTTATTTAGACCAATCCAAAAATAGATTTACAGAAAGCATTCCATTAATGCTGTACACAATTCTTATCTATTGCTTATAAAATATATGTACAAAAAAATATTCACTATGCAGCAAAATTCTAAAAAACCCTCGTATTGCGGGCGCAGCCCTCTGTACGCCGGTATTTTTTGACATTTAACCCTGCATGACCAATGTTAGTCGTTTCGACTACCATTGATATTTCCTTTAGTTGCTGCTTTTTGCTCTTCCACTCAATAGTTGTGTCCTTTCACATCCTAGGAGGTGAATCAGTTAAGTATCGATATCATCAACAATAGACCTATATGCAGCTTTAGTGACGAGGTGTGTATTGTTAAACCAAAGTACTGCAGGTCGAAACGACCAAATTTTGTACTGTGAAACTTATTTTGCTACAGTGATAAGGTCAAATGCCTTTAATAAGTAGGCAGTTAGTTTTCTTTAAAATAGAATAAAAAATGAAACACTGGTACTTTTTGGTCTAACATTTAGTTAAAATAATGATAGTATTTCTAGTTAAATAAATAACAGGCGCGACAATCCAACATTGGACTAAGGCCGCAGGATGTGTTAGTGACATCCCATTTCCAAGATCTTATCTGCTTATCTGCTTTTTGTTGAGGTAATGAGATCAGCATCACGCTCAGCAGTGTTATTTATCCCCATAAATGGGTACTCGTTTAACATCTGAGTGAGATCATAGTCCGTCACAAGCTCGTGAGTTCGAAAAACACCATGATCCACGGTGAGATTCGAACTCATGACCCTGTGCACCGAAGGTGCGCGCACTAACCGCTAGACCAGCCAGACTACTAGTTAAAACCGCTTTTAATATATTTGATGCATCCCTAGGTTAAAAAAATGTTTTTCGATTAAAAAGTTTTTATACAGTCAGCGCTTTTTGGCAATCATACTCGGCGTCATTTGGACACAACAATTATAAACAAGACCATACATTTAAATTATAAGTTTTAATTGCAAATTCATTCACTCATTTGACACTCTAACTGTACAATCCTTTTTCCATCTCCACAGATGTCTATCAGCCGCTGTTGCTCAGCCTCAACGCAAGACCGAAACAAAAGAGGCCCAAACCCAAAATATGTCCTTCATGGCAAATATGTTCAGAGGCGAGTTGGAAGCCTCCCAAGTATTCCCCTATCCTGATGTACTTACCGCAGACCAAAGGGAATTGACCACAATGTTGGTTGATCCGTTTGAACGTTTCTTCCGTGTAAGTGACATGACAAATTATTATTTTTCCTAACTATGGCAATAATTAACGAATTGATTTCTTCTATTTCAGGATATCAACGATCCCGCTAAAAACGAAGAGTTATCCAAATTGCCAGAAGAAACCGAGAATGCTCTCTGGGAACTTGGTGCATTTGGTATTCAAGTTGCCAACGATCTGGGCGGTATGGGTTTGAACAACACTCAGTATGGTCGCATGTGTGAAATCGTCGGCATGAATGATTTGGGCTTGGGTATTGTCATTGGAGCGCATCAAAGTATCGGATTCAAGGGAATACTTTTGTACGGTACGGACGAACAAAAGAAAAAATATTTGCCAAAAGTTGCATCCGAAAAGGTGTATGCTGCGTTCGCGCTAACTGAACCCAGTTCCGGGTCCGATGCCGGATCGATTCGATGCAGAGCTGTGAAAAGCGCCGATGGAAAACATTATATTCTGAATGGCTCGAAAATTTGGATTTCCAACGGACCAATTGCTGATATTATGACTGTGTTTGCTCAGACAGAGGTGACTGATCCGAAAACCGGTGAGAAACGTGACAAGGTCACGGCGTTCATTGTTGAGCGTGGATTTGGAGGTGTTTCCAGTGGTCCGCCAGAAAAGAAGATGGGTATCCGCTGTTCACAAACATCCGAAGTGTTCTTTGAGGATGCAAAGATTCCAGTTGAAAATGTGTTGGGTGGCGAAGGAAATGGATTTAAGGTGGCTATGAATATTCTGAACAACGGTCGTTTTGGTATGGCTGCCACTCTGGCCGGAACAATGAGAATGTGCATTCAAAAGGCCACTGAACATGCGGCCAATCGCGTACAGTTCGGCAAGAAGATTCATAATTTCGGTGCCATTCAAGAAAAACTGGCAAAAATGGCAATGGTTCAATATGCCACTGAATCTATGGCGTACACAATTTCACAAAACATGGACTCGGGAAGCAAGGATTACCACTTGGAGGCTGCCATTTCGAAAGTGTTTGCATCGGAATCGGCATGGTTTGTGTGTGACGAAGCCATCCAAATTCTTGGGGGAAATGGATACATGCAAGCGTCCGGTCTTGAAAAGTTCATGCGTGACTTGAGGATTTTCCGAATTTTTGAAGGAACCAATGACATTTTGCGATTGTTTGTTGCTCTGACTGGAATTCAGTATGCTGGCTCTAATTTGAAGGAATTGCAACGTGCCTTCAAGAACCCGGCTGCCAATTTGGGTCTGATCTTCAAAGAATCATCAAAACGTGCTTTCCGTTCTGTTGGTATCGGTGGCGTGGATCTTAGCTCACATGTTCATAGCGATTTGCAGGAGTCGGCCAAACAAATCGCCGAATGCATAAACACATTCGGACGTTCAGTGGAACAGCTGCTAATCAAGCATGGCAAGAATATTGTGGACCAACAATTCATGCTTAAGAATCTGGCCGATGCTGCTATTGATATATACGCGTCAATGGTTGTTTTGTCAAGGGCCACACGAGCGGCCAAGCTGAACCTTCCAACAGCTGAAAATGAATTGCTTTTAACCAAGGCATGGTGTGCAGATGTAAGTTGAGATTAAATTTGACGCATCCAATCGAAATTCATTTGTTTTCTCTTTTTTTCCAGGCCTCTTACCGAGCTTTGTTGAACCTGAAGAAAACCGAGAGCAACGATCATATTAACTTGTACAAACAAATGACCAAAATATCGAATACTGTGATCGAAAATGATGGTGTGTTCACAACACGTCCAATTGAGTAGACTAATTGTTTTATTTTAAATTGTTTATTGTTTGTAATTATGTTTTCACAAATATTTATTGTAAGCGAGCATGTCAGATATTTGATTTATTTTTTTATAAAAAAAAATCTTGTAAATATAACGTAAAATCACTTTTAAGATGAAGATTTTGGTTTTATTTCATCGTATGCTCCGTGATTATGACAAATCTTCTTTAAGCTTCTGTCTAATCTGATTTGTGACTGCAAACGCTTTACCATGTCCGGGAATAATATAGTCCACTAGTCTGGAAACTTTCTCGCGATTGATTGCCTGTTTTTCGGGATCTTCACTTCCAGCCGAACGCCATATTGAGCCATCCATTATGTCCTCTTCTTTTTCGAACAAGTCGCCACAAATGGCAACCTTTTCACCGTGATTAGTGTTTTGGACAATTACTGAAACACACGTCAGCGTATGACCGGCCGTGCTAATTACGTAGATGTCGTCAGTTAGTTTATAGGGGTCTGAAAGGAATGCACTTATTTTTTTTCGCGTTAATTATGTACGGTTAATGGTGTTACCTTTAAAATTATGCGAAATATATTTATCGCGATCCGAAATTGCTTCACCCGAAATAAGGAGCTTTGCATTGGTGAATAGATTGTTATTTCCTGTATGATCTGAGTGTCCGTGTGTGTTGACAACTACGCTAATATCTTCTGGTTTGACATCCTTACAAGCTAATGCTGTAAGTGAGAGACTGCTGCTTTATTATATGTAGGTTTATTTATGGATCTTGGAGGCAAAAAAACTCCCCTTTGGAACAGGTTAAACAGATTCCCCTTCACCCCATAAGGTCTACGAATCGCAACTACGGTTGTACTAAATAATTTAGGTCAGACTACATATTTCATAAGATCTTCTAAGGGTTCTTTGTGATTCTCGTCCGAATGCCTAATGACAAACACGTGACTGCTGGGATTTGTTCTCAGGAAAGTGCGGTCATCGGTACTGAAAATCAGTTCGAATACATCCCGAGGTTTAAGAAGTGAGAGAGAGTACCTTGCTCTGCGAAGCAACACTATTTTCTTAAGCCTCGAAAATTGGTCTTTGAACCCGGCTTAGAACCTACCACCCTACTAAATAGATAGTTAGTTAGTTCGTCGAAGCTATTGAATTATGATCCGTAAGAGTGAGGCTGACAGTGTCGTAATTGGTCAATAGGGTTCGGCGAAATGGTGTATTTCCCAGGCTAATGACAAGGAACAATATGCGCCGTAGCGTCCGCGTTTCGGAGATATCGAGCGAGGATACAGACAAACTGAATGCTGCCGTAATTTGTATAATCAAGGGGTGAAAGCCTTTGACGTTTATGGTAGGCTTGTCGTGATTGTCTATTAAAAAAATGCTTCAGGTGTTTTTTTCAAATTTTATTACCAACTGCCATCATAATATACCAGGCCGCCTCGCACTTAACTCGCTTTCAAAACTTATTCATGGATCGTCAGCTCTTTTGCTAATGTCCGCTTGCCATTTCATTAATGGCTAGCAATATTAATAGTAGTAGTCTGGTTGGTCTAGCGGTTAGTGCGCGCACCTTCGGTGCACAGGGTCATGAGTTCGAATCTCACCGTGATCCATGGTGTTTTTCGAACTCACCAGCTTGTGACCGATTATGATCTCACTCAGATGTTAAACCAGTACCCATTTATGGGGATAAATAACAGTGCTGAGCGTTAATGCTGATCTAATTACCTCAACAAAAAGCAGACAAGATCTTGGAAATAGGATGTCACTAACACATCCTGCGGCCATAGTCCAATGTTGGATTGTCGCGCCTGTTATTTATTTAATATTAATATGCAATTATAATATTTATCTAGGTCATCAATGAAGAGGTGAATGGAACCTTGGCAGCACCACCAAAAAATGCAAGTATAATCATATTAAACACTAGAAAATGAATCCAATTTTTCATCGTACCTTCAAGAATTTTATCCTTATCCCATGGTGTCATGGTATCAACGATTACATTAAAATTGTTTGATCCTTTTATCAAAGTACATGTACAATTCGCACGCATTATATTTTCGGATTCGTTAAAAGAATAGCCATCATACAGGACGTGGGTTTCGTTCATTCTTGCAAACTTTCGACAGTATTCGCGATTCGCGTAAATCAAGATAGCCACCTCGCTATGCGGAGGAGGTATGAGTGTAGAAATGAGCGGTATTGTTTGTACGATTTTGACATGAAACATATGAGTAGGCTGTACTTGAAATTCGTTTATTATTGTACCAAAAATACTATGCTGTACAGAATTGTTTGCACAATGAAATCCAGGAACATAAGATGCAATTCAATGGGCCTGTCTAGAAAAAGATGAAAAACTGGCAAGGAAAAAATTCAAATTTCATATAAAAGCCGGTTTTGTGTTCGCGTTTTTGTGTAGTTTCACCCAATGAGAATATCTCCGTCAGTTTTGAATGCATCGATATGAAAGTTGGATCATTCATATTAGCGGAATTTGTGTTTAGGGCCAGGCGCCAGGCAGTTGAAAAAGTTGACGAATTCTGCTACCTCGGAAGCAGGGACGTAGCAGTCGGCAAATTTTCCCCCAGAAAGAATATGTAGGATTACGATTTTCGACATTAATAAATTTACAATAGAATACCTGGCGATGTTTAAAGGTCCATCTAGATTGATCGCCATTTGGGTGTGCGTCCAGTTTTGATATTCATTATGGCAACTCAACCAACCGCTTGTCAAATTCAAAGTGACAAATTTTTTGCAACTTTTGTTCGTTCTTTTATATGAAATTGAATAATTCTTGAATGACTGTGTAATAATTCAAACGCGCAGAATCCGATTTTGTAATTAAATTTAAAAAAAAATCACCAAATTGAAATTTTGGCTGTCATTTTCTGTCTTCATTTGGTTGCTAGTGTAGATGCTAAGTAGCAACAAAATGGCTGTTCATGATGCCAGTTTTTGGACGCGCAACCATTTGGCGATCAATCTAGATGGACCTTAAGGATATAAATATTTGAAAGTTGCAATATTAAAAGTATGTATGTATGTATATTTGAATCAATTGATTAAAATTTAATTCGAAATTTTTCGAACAAAGGGGTAAGACGGGTAAGACCGAAGTAGGTACTAACATCGTCAGTTCACGTGAAATC
Source organism: Microchrysa polita (assembly GCA_949715475.1). Lineage (NCBI taxonomy): Eukaryota > Metazoa > Arthropoda > Insecta > Diptera > Stratiomyidae > Microchrysa > Microchrysa polita. Next base: position 82,617,440 of record OX454418.1, on the reverse strand, counting down.
CATGCAAACACTGTCAAAATTTTGATAATCGTGAAATCGAATTCGCTTGGTGGTACTCACTTCACATGAAAGTCTCCATTGACATTTCGCCAGCGAAAATAATGCAGTTGCACTTTATTTCACAATGAAAAGATGTCATCGACAATCAATCAGAACGCGAGTGAACATTTATCTTACATTGAGTGAATAAAAAGCAAGTCTACACGGCACCGTTTTCACGGGAGACATATATGCAAGTTTTTCGCTCGGTGAACTCAGTACATACCTTTACATTGAGTGAATGAAAAGCAAGTCTCCACGGCACTGTTTTCACGGGAGACATATATGCAAGTTTTTTGCTCGGTGAACTCAGTACATACCTTTACGCGGATCACTTTTATATACTAATTATACATTAGGTGTGTTTTTTTGGTTATCCCGTGAAGGTTTGGGTAACGAAACTCCATATAAAAAAAATGACAGCTGACGCACCTGTCATTTTTTTTATATGAAGTTTCGTTACCCAAACCTACACGGGATAACCAAAAAAACACACCTATTGATATTTTTCATATTAGTGACTATTGATGGCATGTACCAATAAGTTTCATTTGCAGAATCAAATGCATAAAGTAGGTACTAACATCGTCAGTTCACGTGATATCCATGCAAATATTAGGGACGTTTTATTGTGTTTATCCCGTGCAGGTTTGGGTAGAACTTCATATAAAAAAAATGACACTTACCCAGGTACAGTTAACCACCGCCGTCTATATATTAAGGCCGCAATGTAGACTCGTAAACGTCAAATCCGCAGTTGAAATTGCATTGCTTTGTTGTTGCCTCTTATGACATTGTTGTTGTTTGTCCGTGTTCGACGAACAATTCAATACGGATCCATGACGTCATTGTACAGCTGAGTTGCGGCTATGATATATCTAGATGGCGTTGAGTTAACCCGTGCAACTACCCTACACGGGATAGAGCTCAAATGTAGATGGCACACGCATAGGGGAAATATAAGGGAATTTGTTTTTTCAAACCAAATGTGAGAGTTTTTCTAATCACGAGAAAAGATTTTGTAAAGAAATAATCATCTTTTGTGATAAAATCCACTACATCTAAAAAATAAGCCCACGAAAGCGAGTCAAAGATGCACAAAAACTGTCAAATGTCAGCTGTTTGGTCTTAACCGGGATGTTACCCGCGATCGTTTTTTTCGAGTCAGACTTACACGCGATACGAAAAAAACGTCGCTACTGTCAAAATTTTGATGATCGTGAAATCGAATTCGCTTGGTGGTACTCACTTCACATGAAAGTCTCCACACCGGTTTTTGACATTTCGCCAGCGAAAATAATGCAGTTGCACTTTATTTCTCCATGAAAAGCTGTCATCGACAAACAATCAGAACGCGAGTGAACATTTATCTTACATTAGCGACGTTTTTTTCGCATCGCGTGTAAATCTGACTCGAAAAAAACGATCGCGGGTAACATCCCGGTTAAGACCAAACAGCTGACATTTGACAGTTTTTGTGCATCTTTGACTCGCTTTCGTCGGCTTATTTTTTAGATGTGGTGGATTTTATCACAAAAGATGATTATTTCTTTGCAAAATCTTTTCTCGTGATTAGAAAAACTCTCACATTTGGTTTGAAAAAAACAAATTCCCTCATATTTCCCCTATGCGTCCGCCATCTACATTTGAGCTCTATCCCGTGTAGGGTAGTTGCACGGATGAACTTACCTGGGTAAGTGTCATTTTTTTATATGAAGTTCTACCCAAACCTGCACGGGATAAACTCAATAAAACGTACCTATTGAGTGAATAAAAAGCAAGTCTACACGGCACCGTTTTCACGGGAGACATATATGCAAGTTTTTCGCTTGGTGAACTCAGTACATACCTATAGAGGGGAAAAAGACTTATTGATGCCGTAGGATGCTATATGGGTAGCTAGTCATTGGAAAACGTACTAGAAGTGATTCGGATTGCATACATTTAGGCGAATTTTGAAAAGTTCATTAATGATGTAATATTTCACGCACAGTTCAACGCGCTGCAATTGAAAACACGTTGGACAGCTAGAGCGGAATCAGTAAAATCTGTGTGAGTTGCATACGAAACAATACTAGATGTCCTTCAAAAATGTATATCTTCGCCTGTTTTTGATACAAATATGCGGTGTATAGCCAAAGGTTTGTTGAAAAAATGCATTGATTGATTTCATTTGCTCGCTCTTATTTATGAAAAACATAATGTTTAATGTGCCATAAAGAAGGAGAAGAACTAAAAACTTGGAAGCTCAGGACCTTAACATTATTGACGCCATGAAACTCATTCGCAATACAATGGAGTCTGTTGAAGATTTTTTAACAACTCTAACGAAATCAATGCGTTATAGTGCAAAGCTCCATGATTTTTGCAAGAAAATTAGATATTGATCTTGAATGGGACTACAAAAAACACCGAACTTGTCGTGCTTCGAAAAAATTGGACGAATCATCTCAAACTACAGCTGAAATAGACTTTGCAACATTTTACCGAAAAGAGTTCATAATCCTTCTTGACGTTTTTATCAGAATGACCTCAGAATTGGAAAAAATAACCAAACTACTCCATTTCAACCAACCAACCAACCAACCATTTCAAGGCATATTTCAAATTCCGACCGATAGGAAAAATTGCACGATAATTTCAGTAACTGCGGTGATCGAAACTTATTTTTGTATTTCAAAGGAAATCCCTGAATGCCTTCATGCTGAATTAAAATTCTTTTTGATAATTGCTCCGAGTGCCAAAATAAGGGAGGTACCCTTAGTTTTCATCTGATTTGAAAAATTTTTGGTGGAGGATGTCATGGTGTTGCGTCTTGACCCTCAACCAAATTTCACCCTTTCCCCACACCCCTGCCTGCGAGGAGTTATAAAATGCATCAATTTTTGGCGAAAGTCAACTTCATATTCTTAATTTGCCCTAACTTCGATGGTGCATGTTGCGTTGACGACTACCGTGTGTAGCCCTAATTTTATTTTAGCCCAAGGCTGAAACGTACCATCATAAAATCACTGTATTATATAACGGGTGGTCCAATTAGAATGTACGATGTTAAATGAGTGTCACACCTTAACGGTAAGTTTCTCGCCCAACTTTATTAGACATTTCTTTGCTTCAGTGTTTGGCAAATTCATCCATGGAGAAGTACACTATTGAGCAGCGCGTTAAGTTCGTTGAAGCCTTTTACGAAAATGGACGTTCAAATCAAAATGCTTTTCACTTCGATTTAAATATGTGATTTGACACCGTTGGACTTCTTTCTCTGGGGATTTTTAAAAGAAAAACTGTACGTCAATAAGCCAAAAACAATTCAAGAGCTAAAGGATGAGATAATTCAACACATTAACGATATTCAACCTCAATTATGTCTCAGAGTCATTGAAAATATGGACCACCGAATAGAAGTATCCTACGGTAGCCATGGCCAGCATTTGGCCGATATTTTGTTTCACACATAATTGCCATATTTCCTTCTATCATAATAAAAGGCCGGCGCAGACGAGCAGACTGGTTCGACGACGAATGCAGGGCCTCGATTGAGGCGAAAAATGAAGCCTGTCGCCAATACACACAACGCGCATCTCGAGCCAAGAAAGAAAGATATAACGAACTTCGGCGAGTATCTAATAGGTTAATTAGACGTAAGAAACGCAAACATTTTGACGAGCAGTTGCAGCAAATAAACCAAAGATTAGCCAGTAAGAACATTAGACAGGCGTACAAACTTATAAATAATATCAAGAACGGATATCAACCCAGGACAAGCCTATGTAAGGACAAGGATGGTAACATCATCAGCGACATCGAAAGCGTCAACAAACGATGGGCCTCGCATTTTGAAGAGCTCCTCAATGCATCATCAACATCCCCCGCGGAGCTAGCTCTTGAGCAGTTAGCCGAACCAGGCCCTCCCGTTCTACCCCCAACAGTAGAGGAGGTGAGTCTTGCCATACAGTCGCTCCAAAATAATAAAGCGCCCGGCGCTTACGAGATCCCAGCAGAACTGCTGAAGCATGGTGGAACGTGCCTTACTAACGCTGTACATGTGCTACTGCTGAAAATATGGAACGACGAGGTAATCCCCGAAGATTGGCGCAAAAGCATAATCTGCCCAATCCACAAAAAGGGTGACAAGCTGAAGTGTGAGAATTACAGAGGCATATCATTAGTTTGTACGGCCTATAAGATTTTATCAAAAATTCTTGAAAGGAGAATCAATCCGTACGCAGAACAAATCATTGGCGAGTACCAAGGCGGCTTCAGACCTGGTCGTTCAACGACCGATCAGCTTTACACAGTGAAGCTACTACTCCAAAAGTGCTGGGAATACAACATCGACGTATACCAAATCTTTGTCGACTTCAAGCAGGCATACGACAGTATCGATCGAAGTGTACTGTACTGTACTGTACATTATGCTGAATTTTGGTATACCGGCAAAGTTAGTGCGACTCCCAAGGATGACGATGACTAATACCGTCTCACAGGTCAAAGTGCAAAACCGACTCACTGACCTATTTGAAACTCGTACTGGACTCAAGCAGGGCGACGGGCTGGCACCGACGCTCTTCAACCTGGCTTTGGAGTATGTAATTCGAGCCATGAACATGGACAGAAGCGGAACGCTACTCATCAAGTCGACTCAATTAGTAGCGTACGCCGACGATATCAACATCATGTCTCGAAGGTTGGGTGATGCAGAAAGCCTCCTCCATAACCTCAATAACGCCGCAAAGGAAGTTGGACTACATATCAACGAAAGCAAAACAAAGGCCATGATGCAATCGAAAACAAGGACGCCAGCAAATTCAACATCACAGTGGGGGACCTTAGTATCGAGTATGTAGACAACTTCAACTATCTGGGTTGTAACTTATCAAAGGACGCCAACGAAACCGACGAAATTAAGCGACGGATACAACTAGCCAATAAGACATATTTCTCGGTCCTCCCTATAATTAATTCGAAACTTGCGCACAGGAACACGAAGCTCCGCGTGTACAAAACGATCATCCGACCCGTGCTATGTTATGGCTGCCTCCGAAATTTTGCTAGACCGATTCGAACGAAAGGTCCTTCGGTCCTCCCTATAATTAATTCGAAACTTGCGCACAGGAACACGAAGCTCCGCGTGTACAAAACGATCATCCGACCCGTGCTATGTTATGGCTGCCTCCGAAATTTTGCTAGACCGATTCGAACGAAAGGTCCTTCGGCGAATTTTCGGGGCCGTTCGCGAGCGAGACCAATGGCGTATCCGGTACAACCATGAGTTGTATCAATTGTACGATGAGCTGGAAGTATCGAAAATCGTGAAGCTTCAACGTTTGCAATGGGCGGGGCATGTACAACGGATGGACGATAATCGCATGCCAAAGAAAGTGATGAACGCACAACGAATTGACGGAGCGAGGTTGCGTGGACGACCGAGAGCTCGCTGGGAGAACTCCGTAGGTGAAGACGCCCACCAGCTGCTGGGCATCCGAAACTGGAGGACAAGGTCACGTAACCGCGACAATTGGAGGTCAACGATTCAGGCGGCCAAGGTCCGACGTCGGGCTATCGTGCCACATTGATGATGAACATGGACATCCATTGCTACTTTTGATGGATCTCTGGTACCTAATTCTTACTGTGTTCTAAGTCGTTGATTAGGGAATAAACAAAAAGACTACAGCAATGGAATCCTCTTCCAGTTTTGCGGCAATCGGATGATCTCATTAGTTCCTTTTGAATAAAAGATGCAAGCTGCCTTACTAGACGAGACTTGAGGCTACTCGTTGGTTACCTCACGGGACAGCATTGGGTGAAGTACCACCTTAACAAAATGGGCCTGTTCGCTGATACGTAAAGAGCACATCTACAAAAGATGTTCTAGTCTTTGTCAGGTTGATAGAGTCTTTTGGAATAAGTAAAGCTTTGGCACAATGGTCGCAGTGCCTATACCTTTGGGTTACGTAGCCTGATGATATAATAATAATACCTAATGTGAAAACGAAAGGAAAAGAATGAAGGGTTGGAATTTTGAGACGCTTCACGTGAGGAGAAGTCGGTTACCGATTTTCTTACAAACCATGAAAAGGTCACAACTTACCAGCACTTATCCGGGGCAAGATTCTTATTGAAAGTGCGCTTATCCTATAAGGTTCTGGACCCAGATAATAGGATTCTTTGTGCGGGTACACGCAAAAAAAAAAACAAATGTATACAATTCAATCAATCCTTTTTATTAAGCAATCTTCAAACAAAAGAAACACAACAGACTTCGTGGTTTAGGAAATAATACAATTCAATTGTTCCAATGACTGATAATACAAATTTAATGAATCAGTTTTCTATTTTTCTAGTGGAAATTAGCAATACAAATTTTTACATTTTACATTTTTCATATATTTATTTCTTGTAAATAGCGTCGAAAAGTGCAATTTATTTTAATGATTTCAAAAAATCCCATCTCAAATCGGGGAATTCGCAAATACCAAGTCAGATTATTTTTATACACACTTAATAATAGCATTTATTTATTTATTGTTGTATATACAAACAAATTCAAGTATTCTTCATATTCTTAAATTGTCAATATTATCGTTTTATCAATTATATTTTATTTATGTTATCTACTAATTTACAAAACGTTTCGTTTTTATGTTCTTTTGAAAAGTAGAGCGGCTTCCAAGCTCACAGCCATTAACAAGTAATAACATTTGATGTTATGATCAACAATCACTACAATACACTGGGTTCATTTAATTATGGTATTATTATGTATGTATATCATGTTTATTTTTGAAAACACTACTGTAAAGCGCATTAAGGTCTTAAATATGAGTTTTAATTTTGATCATAACATCAAACCCTAATCAACATATTGTATGTATGAACTTATTGTATAAGTGGTAATAATAATGTTTTTGTTTTTATTGAATAACTTTTTAAGGATATTGTTTTTTATAGAATAAGTTATTTTAGACTCTTTAAAAGTAGGATAGATGAGTTAAAACATCACAAAAAATACCTGATTGGTTCAGGCTTTTACACTGTCCAATATAAAATACCTAAATATTTATGTATATATATGGGAAGTGATTACAAGGATTTTCCGTAGAGTCCTAAAAGTCGTACTCGTGTCGAGACTGGACTTTGGACTTGTTCCAATATTTCCAACTATTTGTATGCATAAAATAAAAAAGTAACACAAGAGAAAAGAAAGAAAAAACAACACATTTATCTTTTTATTTATGATTTGATGAAGTTTGTGTCTATTGAATATGATAATTATGATTTTTTATGTGATATAAATGACATAATTTTTATTTACGATATGCCGAAAGTGACATTAAATTTTTACCAGTGCCCAACGAAGAAAAATGTATAAAAACATTATGTAAAAACGAAAATGAAATGTGATTACAGAAAACAAAATATAAACGAGATTAAAAATGTCTTTTGTTTTGTGCATGATGATGAGAAAAATTGAACTTCTTATAGAGCAACCAAAGTGAAAAAGGCAAACGATTACTTTGCATGTAAGGTGAAAATGTGGACTTGATATTTAAAACATTAGATCACTGTTAAGCAGTTTTCCGTTGTATTCACTTTTTCACATCGGAAAAAATAACACTATAGCCAGGAACATATGACATATGAACATATGAACATATGAAAAGGGAGTTAATTCGGACTGAAATTGAAGTAGTCCAATCAAGATGGATCCAAGTATAGATTTCTTGCTTGCATTTCTCTTATTTAAGTCGGATACACTCAGAAACTACGGCTTAAATACGATGAGAAAAAAATCCTAATTACACTTACTACAAAAATCTTGTGTTTTCTTGAATTTGAAATTATTTTGAAAATTTTATTCAAACTTTAGACATCCTCATGCTTTGCACTAACGAGTTTCTTTTCACAACACAACTGATAATAATGATCACTTTATTTTCTCCTCTTTTCTTATATCAAACGATAGTTTTTACTACCAACACACAAAGATGTCCTACTAGAAAGCAAAAACTATAAAATGTGCACACAAATTACAAAAAATTAATAAAGATACCGAGCTTTTCGATATTTGCAGAGATCCTCAACAGGTTCACATTCGAGTGAATACTATTAAAGACACCTAGAGGCGCGACTTGTGCCACCTTTCTAGGCAAATCTATGTATCTCAGGCAATAACCTTTGAACAGGAAGCATGCAGATCAAGTTCACGACACTATCCAATTATTTTTTCGAATGTTTAGAATGTACATCCTGTTCAATTTTTTTCATTAATTATGTTCGGTATCTTTATTAACAAAATTGATCTTTGTCACTTGTTGGACAACTTTAGAAACTAAATAAATGGAAATGAATGAATCACATTTTTTTTCTAAACTATAAAAATCTTAATCAAATTAAAATTGCCAATCATACAATCTCTTATGATAAAATAAATACACGTGTACACAAGGGAAAATAACAGTGATTAAAACAGCCTCTAACAATTTGCTTTTGTTTAACATGGATAAGCAATAGTGTGTACCAATCCTTTTCTTATAATGTCTGAAATAAATAAAAGAAACAAATCATTTGAAATGAAAACAAGGCGAAACAGACAAAAGTTTAAAACAAAAAAGGCAATCAAAAGACAAAAACAAATTAGGTAAATTGTAAAGCTACTTAGCATCTACATGGTGGGACAAATGAGACTTAAAAGTTAAACGCGTTCATAGGTGAATGGAGTGATTTCGAGTTATCCACCGTCCAGTTTGTGCAATCGTTTTTTGAGCATGCTACATCCACCGTCTAACAATGTTTTTGTTGCTTTCTTTTAATTTTGATTTTGTAGATTTTTTTCGGAAGCCATTCGGTATAATTTTAAAAGAATCGTTATTGCTATTTGTAGTTCACGGAAACTGTCATTAGAGAGTTTTAGCATGTCGTAGAAAATATTACGATACAAAACGTACAAAACGGTTGTACGTCCCGCACTCATGTATGGATCAGAATGCTGGACCATGTATGAAGGTTACGCGAAACAAATGACAGCGACTGAAATGAAAATGTTACGCATGTCAGTTGGTGTAACGAAAAGGGCCCACATCAACAGTAGCTACATCCGAGGCAGCTTGTCCATAGACCAACCAATCACCGAAAAGCTCGAAGGCCGACAAATGAATTGGTATTGCCATTAGAGAAAGCATGCGTTAGTCCAGAGTGGGCATCAGAAAATAAAAATGGCACCGTTCTCACACTATTGCAGTTCATAGTATGCGTGAAAATATTATTCAAACGTCAATTTTTTGTTTACAATTGAGAATATAAAATCCGCGTAATATTCATTACTCTCTTAAAATGCCGACGTGATATTTAACCCTTCTGTTGGCGTATATATCCAGACAGACTATTGGTACTATATCTTGATGAAAAATATGGTTCAATAATATTATCCACCCCTTTCCATATACATTTCAAAGGAACCGACGGCCAAAAATGCGATCAAACGGCGAAATGTAAACTATGTCTAAAGAATCGAAAAAAACGGCGCATCATCGTAAGACACAGTATGTAAACTGTTTCTAGAACCAAAATTAGACCTCTTCAAAAAATAAGATTGATTTCACAGAAGATTCAGCTACACCTTAGGCATAATAGCTCGTAGGCGGCGTCAGAAGGGTTAATAATTGCATCGACAATATTTTGACATTTGCATTATTTCGTGGAGTGTAGTGTAATAAATTTGGAGTCAAACACATTTGGGTTGTGTGATCACATAGCCACTCTGGACTAACGCATGGCATGAGTTGCTATGTTTTCTCTAAGGTATTGCCATGTTCAACGGCGTCCGCCTGAGAACCCCGCAAAGAAAGCGATATCAAATCAGGAAAAATGATTCCTTGGCTGTTTTTGGTTGTATTTTTTTCTTGTTTTTAGCAAATGATTTTTCCAGTGATGTAACGTAGTCTCGGATTTATAAAAAAATGGATATAGATGAATCTCTTGATGAAATTTAACCATTTCGGATAATCGAAATTTCGGTTAATTCGTGCTAACAAAAACAATAAAATCTGTGATGTCTGTGGAATGTGATCTAAAACAGTGTCACCCAAAACTATTCACAGTAGGGATATCAAAAACCGGACGGTTAGTCCGGTACATTCAGAACGGTTATCCGGGTTATTTTCGGTTTTTTACTCCTCCCGATTTAAACCCGGACGATTGTTTGTCCATCCGTTTAAAACCGGAAAAACAATTATTTCAAAATTCATACAATATTTTGTATTTTCTTGATTTTTTAGTCTGCAATTCGATTACTTGTCCCCTATGATATGCCATGGGATATCGCCTCTGGGAGAGATAAGGCGGTCGGGGAAATGTTGTCGCAACAAATTCATTGTGCTCCGTGCTGTGTGTGCTGTGGATCCATCTTGCTGAAACCACACGTTCCTAACGTTCATTTCGGCGAGGCTTAGAAGAACAAATTCTTCGATCATGTTCCAAATCAGAGACCGTTAGAAAAGAAGTTCTCGACGGTTAAGGCCTGCTGCTGTCTGGACCAGAGCATGATGGCAACTGACTAGAATGGAAAACAAACTTTGGGACTTTCTCCTCTACATGCGCCCTCTCCCACCCCTCTACGCGCATAACTCATCACTCGGGATTTTTTTTTCAAATAAGTTAGATTCTCTGGCGCACCCTGTACGTTCATTTGATTTGATTTTGAATACGATAACGAGCACCAGCAATACGAGTGTGTATGCATTTTTTTTTACTAAAATTCTAAGTAAATCATTGTAAAGACTCAGTTAACCGGAAAACCAGTACTTTGAGCCCGGTTAAACCGGATGGTCTTTGCATCCAGGTTATGGACCGGTTTTAGACATCCTCTGTAGCGCCACTGAGCAGTAGCCGAATTGCCGCCCTCCGTCACTAGTTTAAGCTGAAAGCAGATCAGTCGCATTCATATGAGGTTTACAATTTTTGTTAACATTATGTACGTTGGTTTTCGGCGATTTTGGAAGTAGCAGAACTTCAGTGAAAATTGCAGTTAGTTTACTACTTAGAAAGTGTTTGGACTGAAGTTCTAATCAATTAATGTTTCGTACTCCATTGCAGGTGAAATTAGATGCTCATGGAGGAGCGGATACTCCTTAGAGCTCAAAACAAACAGCCCGAAATTGCAGCTTTCGGGAGAAGGAGGTGTGGTATGCTATACCAGGAGAAAGAAAGTGGAAACAGGGAACAAATCCGTTCATTGGTGGTCAAGTCCTTTCGATAGGGTAGAAGTAAAAAAAGTAAAAGTGTCCGGTTTTCTTGGTTCCGAGTGTATGTTATACTTGTCCCACGTGCGATTCCCAAAGCTATAGTGGTGAACTGGCAGACTGAAGCCTACGGCGGAATTTTTAACTCCCCGTGCACAGATATAAAAAAATAATAGTTCAGTGATCAGTCTCTATTACAATTTTAGAAGTGTACGCTTAATTCGTCCGCCAGCCATATTGAAAAAATTTGGGAGTCAAGGATCTATCGATTAATTGTTGGATTGTAAAGAAATGGGCAAGGTCGGTATTGCAGCAAAAGTCGAAACGCCTACTGACGTCAGACGACTTTTGTAGAGTTCCCTTTTTTTTTCTAATTTATTTAAACTGCCTCCTGAAATATAGCAATGTGTATATTTCACAGAACATTATTTCAATGGAAGGATGAAAGTTTAAGAAATATGCCGCCCTTAAAAATTTGACGCCCCGGGCAGTTGCCCAGGTTTAACATATGGGAAATCCGGCCAAAGAAAGAGTGAGTAGCTCAGTCGAGCATATTGATGATGATCACACAGCTAAACACAACACTTTTTCGTTTAAAATCGGAAGCTTATGTTAAAGCCTAGTTGTTAATATTTTGAAGTTCAATTGCTTCCAAGCGCTCAGTCTCGAGGTTGAAGCTTTCTTCGACTCCGATAATTGAGAGAAAAATATATACCCTTACGAATAAAAAAGACTACCGTTGATTTTAATTGCTCGCTAATGCAAAAAAAAGCAATGCTTTTAACCCCCCATACGTGATTGTATCGCTAGCGTAGTAGTAGTCTAACGGAGTAGCACCGATGGCCTCACACCTTTATTCCAAACATAGTGAAGTCAATTAATGGAGGACATAGCGATTCATGTTTGTTGTTGTTGAAGTGACCGTATTAGCAAGACAACTATTGCCCAAAGCAATTTTCATCCATTTCGGGATGGACAAAAATGGCGAAACCCAAGAGTTGCCAAAGTTGCTTCCCTTCACTTCGCGAGCTACCAATTGGCAGCAGACAACTGAAACTGCCAAATTTGACGGTTCGGATCATTTATAGATTTTAGACCAAAAAAGTTTACCCAGATGTTAGGCCACTTTAATTGGTCTAAGCGTATTCTATAGTCTAAAAGTTCGATTATTTATACCTTGCCCTGAGAGATAGTGTTGATTTCCATATGGGAGTCGCGAGCTATACGATTCTTAGTTTTTTGATACTTAGTGGGTGGCAACCGCAATAATGATAAAAATGAACGTAATGCTTCAACCAACATTTGACTTTGCGAAAATGGAGTTGGAAAAAAATGACCTTTATGGTAAAACTAGATAAATATGCAATAATGGTAAACGTTATTTACGGAGAATAAACTAACTGACAACTAATTAATGTTAATGCTTAAAAATATGCATTTTTTATAAATTTTCTTTTTAATAGAGAATAACGGTCAATTCGCATGTTACAGTTGCAGTCAACTGGATTTTTCATACAAATTTCATAGCTGTATGACGGGCAATCTGTCAATTTATATTAAAAATCTCGGAGACTGTAACTGTTAACTCTAAAGCGTGATGTGTGAATCGATCATAATTTGATAAGGCAGAATAATTCATGATTGGTTGTTGCTGTTGATGAGTTTTAAAGTGCTTATGAGGTGGGTGCTTTTGAACTTACACTAAAACAGGACAATACGCAACACATACATTATGTTTTGTAAATACGGTGCTACACGGAACAATCCCTGAAGTCACATTATGTACGTCGGTTAAACTATAATAACGAGTAACTTGAACAAATTCACATAAAATCATTTGTAACGGCACTTATGTCAGTTAAAATTTGATTGGCTTCACGTGCAACACTATCCGTCTTATAAATTAAGGTTCGTGTATATACATGTACAAAATGAAGCACCACAATTAATAATAATTATAATAATTTCAAATAAATTATTTGGGCATTGGAATCATTAATGTGCATGTTGTTGTTGTTAAAATTAGGTAACAATCATATCCATATTTATTCGATTATTTTTTTGTTTTTGATTTCAAATAAGTTAGTAGTTTGTCAGCATGCAAAATAACAATAAAATATTGAAAGTTAGAAGTATAATTAAAGAAATCTTTGTATGTATAGTATTTAAATTTATATAAGTACATTTCAAAAATTCGTTTTCATTTTATAGACTAACTATTCTTTTTCGTTATATTGTAAGTTATGCTTGAAACTAAAAAGGTGTTAGAAGATAATCTAGAAAGGTTTTTGATTTGTTCTATGTGTTTCAAATCCATATTAGATTTACAATTCGTACTAAAAGAAGGCATTCGAATTATGTTTACATTAAATACTTTATAAATGTAATACATACTGATAGGGTAAATTCAGACTGTAAGACGAAACCGGACGGGTAAACTTGCAAGACAAGAACCATCGTTCTTACAATGTGAAATGCATAATACTTGTCTGCTGGCCACTACAAAAGCTCTCGCCGTCCGATTATTAGCACAAACAAACGGACGGCGAGAGCTTTTGTAGTGGCCAGCAGACAAGCATTATGCATTTCAGATTGTAAGAACGATGGTTCTTGTCTTGCAAGTTTACCCGTCCGGTTTCGTCTTACAATTTGAATTCAGCCATAAGAATGGTCATATTAGAAATTGTATGTTTTCATTACTCTTCGAAAGATTACTCTCAATGTTGATATTATTGGTTTTGTTTCCGTTTACTAAATACAAATAAAATAATATAAAAATACTTTAGTATCATCTCAGAAGACAAATGTCAATTAGCCAATTCGATATGTTACCCTGTACTATTTTTAGTGAAAATATTTTAGTGGCAAATAGTACAGTAATTATAAATTCTACCGATTATACATGAGCATTAAATAAAAATAATACTGAGACGATACCCAATAGTAGAGCTCCTAGGAGATTGCGTGTTCCTTCAGATAATGTTGATAGTTTCCCTTGACAGGATTTTTTTGTTAAGATAAATACCGGATGCTAAAATGTCCCGGTAGGAAGCCCACACGTAATATTCTATTTCCTCTACGAAGATACTAGTTTTGTAATGTATCTGAAGGTGCAGACCAGCTCTGTAGCAGATTTCAGGCCGAGGACGGTACAAATTCTCGGAGAAAAACAATAAAATGTCCACAGTTTTTTTTTATGTTTTTTGAGTGTTTGCTACTCTTTATACTCCACAAATAATGGGCTGGTTACACAGTACGAGTTGCTGACCTGACAGTGGACAGCTACTGCACCTGTGTACTCGCATGAAAGTAGCTCGACTTGCATCGACCGGTCACACAAGTGCGAGCTCTCGGCAGAGTAGAGAGCTACTGCGCGTATGTAGTTGCATCTCACTCAGTAGCATGTCATGTCTCGTATAATGGGTGAGGTTATAAAACACAACGTTCGCGCAACGTTACCTTTAATTTCAAATTAACCGGCCGTAACGGCCGGTTGATTTGAAATTAAAGGAAAGCGCTTAGGGGATCTGTTTGTAGGGAGAAGTTTCTGATCCGTAACGGCCGGTTAATTTGAAATTAAAGGTAACGTTGCGCGAACGTTGTGTTTTATAACCTCACCCAATGTTGTCGCGAAGTGAACGAGCGAACACTGCTTCTATCGTGATAAGAGCGGTTACAAAAATACTTTGCGCTTTTAGCGTACTTCGGGCTGTCGTCAGTACCACTTCCACTTTTTTTGCTTTTTTGAATTTTTAAAACATCTTGGTTGTAGAACGTAAATTTTTGATTTTCTTCACTTATGTCTTTTAATGCCATTTCTACACGAATAAATTCCAGAGACGCTTTACGCAAATCTCGGTTTTTATAGCTCGGATCCAAACAATTCCACAGGTTTGTTTGGTCCTTGTATAAATCCACAAAATTCAAATTCTGCTCCGGAGTCCATCTATGACGGATTCACCCGGCGGTTAATTTCGAGCAATTGTTATTTAGCAATCGGTGCAACTTCGAATGTCCGAATCGTAGTATGCGATACCAGCTGACGCTGACTGGGGGGCGAGTGGCCGAGTCAAAACAAAAAATGTTGTAGTAACTCGGATGCGAGCTAGTGACCGAATCGCACATGACAGTAACTCGTATGATGCGGTCACATGGTGCAAGAAGCTGCTCTGCAGTAGCTGTCTAGGCCAACTCGCATGATAGCTCGCACTGTGTAACCAAGGCATAAGGCACGGCCTGCTCTAGTAGCTTAAACCTTAAACACCAGTTTATAATAAAAACCCTGGCCGAGTGAGTCAAGAGGATTAACCTAAATTTGGAAATGCATCTGGTACCCAATAAACTGGCACTGAATCGTGCAAGAAGGAGTTCTGAACAATGTCAAAAAAAATCGAAAATAAATATGTATTATTGAAATTTTGGACAAAGACAGCACCTTGATGTTCAAAATGTGTGTGTCTGACTCATAGTGATAAAGGACACTTGATCGTACATCCTTTGTCACACATTTGAGACGCACATGTTTTATATGAGGATTATGCAATTGCTCATGCGTCTTTCTTATTATGTATAAATAATCAGAAAAACGCATATAGGTAACTAAGATAGGAAATAAATATCTTTGTATAGTTTTAAGGGAACATTACGCTATCAGCTCTCTCAAGAAGAATTTTTTTGTTCTTCTTATCGACACAAGCGACACCTATTTTACCGTCCGCCATATAGAGTACACGCAGCGGAAAATATCGGAAACACAAAAGTTCTCGTTATGAGAACGGATAGAAGAACAAGCCAACTCTCAGACGAACTTTAATTGAACGGCTGAGGTCGTATAGTGAAGTGCAGCTTAGTGAGGGAAAAATATAAAAGAAACTGGTGATAAAATGGCTAGCGATCTGAAAGTGACAATTTTGCACGGTTCCGAAAATTATTTTACGTGGCGTCGAAGTGCACGGTTGATGTTGGAATGGATTGATCTCGATGTTTTTTTTTTGATAATGAGACCTCTAAGGCAAGTGACTCCGATGTGAACGTGCAGGCAACCGCAACGGCAGCTGCAAGTATTTCGGCCGAAATCGCAGGTGCAGAGCGTGCTAGAAAGTTAAAGCAAGCAAAGGTATGCTTGATGATGGTGATCGACCCAAAGCTTTACGATGAAATTGATGATCACTTGACGACAGCATCTCTGTGAGCAATAACCATTGGTTGCACAAAGCTCAGATCATGGGAGAATTGGCGACACTAAAATTGGCCAATTGTGAATCGATGGAGAACACACCACAGCAATGTGTCGTTTTCAAGAGGCTGGCTTCAATAGCAGCGATGAGGTAGTATGCGAATTAATTATTTATGGATGAACTCCCGACTACGAGTCGACTGTCGGCGGCCTCGATGGCAGCAATACAACTAGTAATTCGAGCCTTACGTCTGAAGTTTTAAAACGACGCCTCATACGCGCAGCTTAGACAAAAGCATTGCTAAATGGTGTCGGTAGCATTCGCCAGCATGTCATGGCAGCGAGAGGAATTAGCCAATCATAGGACAGGACATATTGATTCTGGTGCATAGTTTCACGTTACAAGCGATCGGCGTCACGAACTTTGTGAACGAATCTGGAGACTCCGACATCGTGACCGCCAATGGATCGAGACTTAGACCTGGCTGGCTGCAGCGCAGTTGAGCTGAACATTCATGGACGAAAAATGTGCTGCTAGTGCCAGGAATCACAACAAATTTGGTGTCGGTCTCAAATGTGGCAAGCAAAGCAGGCAACTATTTCGAAAGAACGAAGTGGAGAAGGAAACAAACAGGATTCTTGACTTGATTCATACCGACGTTTGCGGACCAATGTAAGCTAATTCAGTTGGGGGAGCTAGATATTTCGTGAGCTTTATAGACGATTACTCGCGGAAAGTTTTCGTCTACTTTATTAAGTTGAAGAATGGAATTCAAATCTATAGTCGAGGGTTAACGAGACTGAAAGTGAAGGCATTACGCTCGGATATGGGCGGTAAATACTTCGGTGAACTCTCAAAAGAATGCAGAAGTAGCAGCATTATCTCACAGTTGAGTTGCGCGCACACCAAAGAATAAGAAGACATTTTGTTTTCCTAATCATTGGCATACACTCCTCAGCAAAATACAGAGCGGATTAATCGCACATTAGTGGAACGTGCGATGTGCATGCTCTTCGACGCGGGGCTAGGCAAGGAGCTTTGGGCTGAAGCAATCTGCAGGGTAACTAACGTAACAAACCGGTCACCGAAGCGATCGCTGCAAGACAAGATCCCGGAGCAATATTGGACGGACGCTAAAGTAAACTTGTCTAAATTGCGAATATTTGTCACACTTGCCATGATTCATACGCCTAAGGAGCGGAGATGAAAACTGGATCCGAAGCGGCAATGTTCACGCAGTCAGGCGAACCATGTACGTATTGTGAAGCGACTCAGGCAGAATACATGGCTCTGTCCGCTGCAACCAGTGAAGCATTTTGGCTGCGAATGCTCGCGAGCAAATTCGTTACAACGGGGCTACCAACAACCATATATGTATTGCGATAACCAGAGTGCAATGTCAATTGCAAATGCCGAGATGTTCAGACAGAGAACACATCTAGGTAACTAAGTTAGGAAGTAATATCTTTGTAGTTTGTGAGACGCAGTCACTATTGCCTTGCCCTTGGCGTAGGTAAACTGAGTACGATCAAACCTCTGATATGTAAATTCACTAATTGTTTTTTTTTTTCGTTTTAAGGAGAAAATAGGAGGCTGATGTACCTATGGAATTCATAAGGTCCTCCGATTTATCACTACGTAATTGGGATATAGTAGAGATCCATCCACCAATTTCAGCATCATTCATGAATCTGAGGTTTGGACAGCGCACTCCGCATTGTCTTTCTAAAAATTCGCACCAGAGAATTCAACAATGTACGCTCTCTATACGGACACTACCCATAGCCGGACAACTCCCATTGTCTAGACATTCAGTAATTCTGCGTACTAATTCAGTATTTTTTGTGGAAATTGTCTGCTATTTTGGTTCTAGACATGCACGAATTATGAGCAGCAATTCAGTATTTTTAGTGCGATTTATTTGTGATAAATCTACGAATCATTACCTGGATCCTGCAAAAAACTGGGACTATTCGTCGGAAGGATGCATGCAGCCAGTAAGCTGCACTATCTGCCACTAAAATATTCTCTTTATTATTTATGCAAGAAAGATGTGTCGTAATATCTTTTAAAGTATAGGTAAGTTAGAAGTAGTGTTACATAAGGGAATTACTAAGTGAGAGCAACTAATAGAAAGAGTATGACATACAATTTAATAGCAAACCTTTCATTATTTGTTTTCAACAACTAAATTGTTCATCTGATACCATATAATTAAAAAAAGCCAATTAAAACAAAACTCAACAAATACAATAAAATAAATCACAATAGAAGTTAAGAACCCCAACAAAAATAATAAATATTTACTTTAATTTACCTAAATTGTTAATACTTTTTTTCACTAACATTTTTTTATCGATTGTTATTATTTTATATTTATTTATTATTGTTTCCGTTCGATACTGTTCAGATTTCTTTTATTTCATTTATCTCGAAATTTAAGTCCTATTAATCGCGATTTTTATAACTAGCAAAAAATGTATTTCGATCGTCCGACACGACACGTATACTTACTCGATTTATTGAATTTCTACGTATTCGTTGTGGATCTGCACCGTTACCGGCGGTATTTCGATAGTCATCATCGTCAAGACACAAATCAGAATCCGAATCGGAACGTCTTAATCCGTTATCCTGTTCGTTTTATAATAACACACATATTTGTTGGTGGTTTGTTGTTGTTGATTTCTTGTTTTATTTTTAGGTATTATCATATTTTCTTCTATATTTCTGCTTGAATATTTTCTTTTTTTTTAAGGTGAATTTCTATGTTGTGAATCGGGAATAATTGAGTTTGTTCGTTGATCTGTATCGGCATGAATCATGTAAACGTCCTTTGGAAATAACTGGAAAATTGCAATTCAAAGGCCGAAACAAAATAAGTGTCGCTATTGAACAATTTAACGTAAATAAGTTCGGTATTTGAATGAAAACAGAAAAAGAAAGAAATCTGATTGCATATTATCAAATTTTTTGATGTGTATTGTCACTACGAATTGATTGATTAAAATGAATGACTTGTATTGATTGGAAAAGTTAATTTATAAACTCTACTCGCAAAGTATATACATAACCGTTTAGGAGATAAAAAATGAAAACTAAAAAAAAACCGTGTATTGCACTATGTGAACAAACAAAATGACCACGATATCACCACATAGAAGAACACCTTAAATGTGACAAATTACAAAATGATATCTTGCAGTTGTTTTATTGTTAGTAAAACAAACAAAAAATTTATTTTAAGGGTGTGTAATTTTATTATCGCTTAGTTAAAGTTAAATAAACATTTAAAGTGTAACAAAGAAATAAATATATTGAACGTATCACTCACCTGAGTTAGTTGTTCGGTTGTTGTAAGTAGCCGGGCAAGCGGATTGCAGCAAACCGGCAAAGTCTCCAAAAGTGTCGGCCGCGAATGGGTTAGTAATGGCTTCATGTACCTTGCAACCGAATGTGTATAATTTAGATATAGACAATAACATAGAAATAATAGAAAATAACAGCTGTTTTCGATTTAGTATGGTACAAAATCCAGTCAAAAGGAAAAATACATAAACTTCAAACATACGTATTAACTAAAGCGGAAACAGTCCATTGAACATGTGAACTTTGTACCAAACTGTTTCGATTAGATTCATAGCAGTAAATCCTATTCAAAATAAATCCATTGGTCAATCACTAAACTACCTTGTATCGAAATTGCCCCAAATACGTGCCAGAAATGCCTTATCGTGATTTCGTCTACTACCACCCGGAGTTGTTGCACCATCGCCTTCTCCGTTTTCACCATCCTGAAATTTCAAAAATCATGAAATCAATTCCTATTTATTCTAAAACTATCTTAAAGGAATGAATGAAGAGATTGAAAATAAAATATGTTGAATTAATTGTTCTTATTGTGGTAAAAAACGATTTAGCACAAAACTCGTTAGTATATACAAGCTTCTTCAATATACAGATAGGTACAGACAAATTTAGAAAAACATAATGTCGAATTGAGCTCTTACCACTGAACTGCGGCGCCTTGATATAGGCAACTGACCCAAATTAAGTCCAGTATCGATAGACTTGAAATTAAACAATTAGTTTTTAATTGAACACAAAACGATTAATACACACTTAATTTAAATGAAAATAATAGTGACGAACAACACAAAATTACAATTAGTGCTCAGTGGCCAAATAAATCAAAATTACAAAAAAAAAAGGTTTACAAAGTGTTAGTAGCAAATAACATTAAAGCGAGGGAGATCAGGAGGCCGATGTAGAGCATATTGTGGTGCACAAAAACCTGCTTACAACTCCATAGTCCGAGATGTCTGCGTTCAAATGTTACAGGTACAGCCGTTGGAAGACAAAAAATTGCGCTAAAGGACTGGATCAGCTTAAACTCGCAAAAAGTCGAAAATGCCAATAAACCATGCGTTTTCCGCACCTCAATTTTACATCGACTTACTTTTCAAGCGGGAGGAAAGCTTTTGGGCTTCGTCTGGAGCTCAGTACCAGAACCACCTTTAGCAACAATTCTTGCATATGGGTATGTTCTATTTGTTTTTTCGTCAAATTGGAAGCACCAAATTCCCAAATCATGTTATCAGCCGTCTTGGCGATGTCCATTGGCCACCTCGGAGCTGCGATTTGACCCCTTTGGACTTTTTTTTTTTGTGGGGAACCGATGTTATGCCAACAATCCAGAAACGATTCAAGCACTTAAGGCCAATATCATTCAAGCAATCCGTGAGCTACAGCCTGAAACCATCAACAGGGTCTCGGAAAATTGGTGTGACAGAATGCGCTACTGCAACGCCAGCCGGGGCAGCCACTTGAATGAAGTTGCGTTTAGGTATGTTATACTCTAGCAGGGCCGTCCCTAGGGGAGGGCGAGTCGGGCGGTCGCCCCCGGCCCCGCGATTGCATAGGCCCCGCGCCTGATCTGAACCCTTATCATATTCAATGTGTTTAACAATTTGCTCTTATATAGAAACATTTATCGATCAAAACCATTGAGAAATAATCTTACATACATACAATCTTATGTACAAATTTACAGCATGTTCATTTCTTATTTACAGCAAAAGCTTTGTGTTGGAATCAGCAAATTATTGCAAAAGTCATAAACGTTACTGTAATTGGCAAGATGAAAGAATTTGGAATGCTTTTCTTCTCTCTACTGCGTTGCCTTGCTTTTATTGGAGAAGCTTTCTCGTCCCACTTTATACGAGTAGTTCAATTCCAGACTGCCTTTGCGTTCGGAACTTGTTATTACCGTTTGTGTATTTCTTTCATCCCAATTCAGGCCTCCAAATAGAAAAAAGTAGAGTAAGGCTAATATTTGTTGTTTTTTAATCAGTGGGCTCCCAGGAATCTAAAACTCATTTTGCTAAAAAAAAATGTTGATCGGAACGGTCCCAAAAAGGACAAAAAATGATACTCTTTAATCCTTGACCGGAGGTGGGCATGCGGGGTATCATATCAAAGGGAACGTCGAGTACAATACATATCCGGTGTTTGTTTCCTGTTTCAAGGACCCTCAACGTTAGTAATTGGGCTTAAATGGACAATTTTCGTGCTTCCCATATATCTTTCCAAAGCCATAACTACAAGAATAATTCAAGTTGTCACTACTTTTATCACTTTTCTATAATAGCTGAAGATTCTACCACTAAATTTGCTAAGAAAAAGTTTGATTGGAAAGCTCTGAAAAAGGACAAAAAGGCATGTGGGGTGTCATATCAAAGAAGACGTCGAGTGCATTGCATATCCGGTGCTTGTTTCCTGTTTCAAGAGCCCTCAACGGAATAAATCGAGGTTAAATGGAGAATTTTCGTGTCAAGGATTAATGGGTATGGGTTTTGGGACCTTTCCGATCAATTTTTTTTAGCAAAATCAGTTTTAGATGCCTGGGAACCCACTGAATCAAAAACAACAAAAATTAGCCTTACTCAATTTTTTTCTATTTGAAATGCTAATATGACTGGACTACCAGGAATAGGAATAGGAATAGTCTGGCTGGTCTAGCGGTTAGTGCGCGCACCTTCGGCGCACAGGGTCATGAGTTCGAATCTCACCGTGTTCCATGGTGTTTTTCGAACTCACGAGATTGTGACGGACTATGATCTCACTCAGATGTTAAACGAGTACCCATTTATGGGGATAAATAACACTGCTGAGCGTGATGCTGATCTCATTACCTCAACAAAAAAGCAGATAAGATCTTGGAAATAGGATGTCACTAACACATCCTGCGGCCTTAGTCCAATGTTGGATTGTCGCGCCTGTTATTTATTTTACCAGGAATATGTAACCAGGGCCGGATTTAGCCTCTATGGCGCCCCTGGGCAGTAACAATTTTGCCGCCCTCCGCCACTAGATAAGCTTGAAGGTAACAGTTGTCACCTCACAAAGGAAATGTAGGCAAAACGTTAGCGGGCGTATGTGAAAAATTGAAAATTTCATATTTTTTACCAGTAAGCGTATTTTGTTTGCTTGAAAATTTTTTATGTTGCTTCCCAGGGGAGGAATCCAGGTGTTCCGTGCATCTCCCAAAATTGTTTAAGGAATGACTCCAAAAAGCTTACAGTAAATATTGAGCACACCTTGACCTAATTTGTTTTCGGTGATAAAGATAACGAAAACGAATGATGTTATTCAGCCAAAATCATTCGGAGCCTAAAAAGTTCTAGATTTTCCTGATTTCAAATATTTTAAATTATTTTTTATTTTCGATGGAATTTCCGATTTTTCTATGAACAAAAAATTGCAGATTCGAAAATTTAGTTAAACCTATTCACCCGATAGAAACTCAAAAAATTGATAGCCAATGCCGCATTTCTAATATCGAGACTTAGACCTCTTTCGAAACCAAATCCTTTAAGAAGTAATTGAACACATGAAAATGTGTAGTTGGATGAGTTACTTGCTTGGGGGTGTTTTGAACTTTCCAAAGGATCGCTATAACCAAAAATATTTTTCATATTTTTTTTTCTTCAAGTCTGGGGCAATTTTAGAGGCTTGGAAACAGGAGCTGGCAGCCAAGTACTCGCGTATTTATATCATTTAATGTGGCTTCAGGCATAATGTTTAAAGCAGGGATTTGGAGCGACACCTTTTTTCGCTCCGCTCCGCTCCCGCTCCGACCAATTTGAATTCGCTCCGCTCCAGCGCTCCGCTCCGACTAAATTTTTTTCGCTCCGCTCCGCTCCACGCTCCGCTCCACGCTCCGCTCCACGCTCCGCTCCGCTCCATTACAAAAATACAACAAAACTTCATTGTTCTTAGTAAATATTTATTATTTTCCGCGAATTCATCAATTCAACTTATATCTACTCAAGTATTCTAGAAAATGACTTAATAGGTGCGTTTCATTCGATCAAGTACAGAACAGGATAGCACCAATTTCGTACAAATTTGAACATAAAATTTAGTTGTTCTAGATAGGGTTTTCGGAAACTAAACTATCGCATAAGCGCACCGAAATATGATATTATTAATGTCATTTCCAGCAAAGTAGGTGTACCGGGAATATCCCGAATTCTTAACTCCGTAGCTGCCAAAAAGCATTTAAAGATTTTACAAAAATGTTACCACTAAGACCTCCGTCGGGAAAAAAATTTATATGAAGTAAGATCACAAAATTTTGTCTTTGAACCTTTTTTTCACAGCTTAAGCTGCTTATCCGATTTTTAATGGGTTTATTCTTAGGAAAAATTGTTGGCCACGACCGAAAGAAAATATGTAGGTGGGATGAGTATTAAATTTTTGAAAAATCCTTAAAATTGTTATGGCACTGTCTTGTGCTACATTCAATAAAACGCACCTAATAACTAATTTAAATTAAAAAGGGCATTCATTCATCGAGTGCAGGACAGGACTTTTCTGTCATGGATGATCTTGAATTTCTTAATAATGAAGAGTGATGATTATGACTAAATGCAAAACCTCTTTTATCATAATGAATTTCACGATATTCCGAAATTTTATAAGTCTCTCAACGAATTCTTCGTCTTTAAATCGTCCAAAATCACCAAATCGTGCCATATAATAAAAAATTTCGTCGAAAAAATTCATTTTTTTTCTCGGAACATTTTTGATTTTTTACTTTGGAGCGGAGCGGAGCGGAGCGACTTTCAAAGCAAAAATCGCTCCGCTCCAGTCTGCCAAAAACCGCTCCACGCTCCGCTCTTTCGCTCCGAAGTTTAAGGTCGCTCCGCTCCGCTCCATCGCTCCGCTCCACTCCGCTCCAAATCCCTGGTTTAAAGTAAAGTTAAAGATGATTTATACTCCTACTCTAATTGAACTAAAGGCTGCCACGCCATTCAGAGTGAATGAGTGTATGCTTCAAGCAAAATTTTGCGTAGTCCCAATTTTTGAAGGCGAAAGGATTAAGACCTTGAATTAAGACGAAACTGTACATCTAACTAGAATAAATTAAAAATGCAAATTATTTTCTACAATTATTTTTGAGTTTTCAAAATCCATCTTTCCCGTAATTTTAGACCAATGAAAAAATTTAAGAATTTGCCGCCCCTTAAATTCTGCCGCCCCGGGCAGTAGCCCAGGTTGCCCATATGGGAAATCCGGCCCTGTATGTAACTGATTATTTTTTCGAAAACGTCAATTCGCGGTCATATTTTACTTTGATTCAAGGGAATATTTTTGTGTGAAATTTATCCAAAACTGTGCTGTTTAATTTCATAGCCTTTATCGAAAAAAAATTGTGGCTGTATTTGACTTTCTAACTAGTGTTTATTTTGTGAAAAACTTAATTGGCTTAATAGATATGAATGGTCGGGATAGAGACATTGGCCAGAAGTACCAAAGCGGTGCCGCCAAGGTTCGGAAAAGAAAAGTTCGAGAGTTCTGCACTCGCAGGAGGGTGCCATACTGAAATTTATTTGGACTCCCAACCAAACGCTAACGACAGTTCGAAACAACATCCAGCGCGTGAAAACACTGAGAATCTGGACCCAGCGGTTTCCGTGGTTGAAACGGATGAAATATCTGAAAACACCACCTCAAAAGAACCTGAAAGTACGAATACCTTAGGAATATTTGACTCGAGTGACCTCGGAACGTGGCCAAAATTTATTAACAACCAGACAAGAAATTTCCTGAGAGAGAAAGGGCCACCGCCGATTCTCATGGGACATGATTTTCTAAAAAATTCAGATCGCCGACATTTTTCGAAAAGTTTACTTATGGTTTTTAAAAAGAAAATCCAGAATGAATTACATACATATAATTATGTACTGAATTTCAACGAAATTTGATTTTATTTTCATTTTAATACATATAAAGTTATGGTTTCGAAAACATATTATGTACTTATGTATTTTGGAAAAAAGGGGCCCCGCATCGTGATTTCGCCACGGGCCCCGCGAATCCTCGGGACGGCCCTGTACTCTAGTATCGCCAAAGAAATGAAGGACCTTTTAGAGATCTTCTGAAAGGTACCAAACATATTTTCTAACGCATCGTCAAATAAGCCTAGTAGAAAACTCTGATCCATCATACTACAAATTCTGACCTCCTACCAATTTATTGTTCTGTCTAGCGGAATAAATCTTAAATACAAACCCAGCCCCCCACAAAACATATTATATGTAAAAAGGAAAGGAATCGGACCATGGGTCATGGGGCTTGCATACAATCCCATAGTTTCTTGGCGACCCTATGCCAAGAAACTATTAGCACGAAAGAGAGTGAAGGGTATCCAAAATTTGCCTCGGTCTCGTTTCTTTGTCAGTTGCTATAATTGGGCCCTGAATTAAATTAGTTTTTTTTTAATATGGCAATGCCTTCATAAGCGACGCTATGCAATCCTTATTCTTTAAGTGACGACTATGAATTCCGCCCTTAGAATAGATTTTAAAAAGTGTATTCAAACCAACAACCTACAAACCTCGTAGAAATGAAGTTGCACACCCCAGATATAGATCTATCCCTAGAATTCTCGCTCAAAATAGTGACTTTCTTCTAGATCTAGTGATAGCTTCTTC
Source organism: Microchrysa polita (assembly GCA_949715475.1). Classification (NCBI taxonomy): domain Eukaryota; kingdom Metazoa; phylum Arthropoda; class Insecta; order Diptera; family Stratiomyidae; genus Microchrysa; species Microchrysa polita. The sequence continues at coordinate 82,590,980 of OX454418.1, read as the reverse complement.
CAAATGATAAAAAAAAATAGAATTAGCTTTTTCTGTTTGGAAATTTCTGACTTCAACATCGAGAACAAATCCAAGCGTCTTTATGACATTAATTGAGATTGAATGATTTCGAAAAAATAATAAATACATAATAGCCACATTTAGCGAAAATATAAGAAATTATGAATTTGTTAATCCTGTGAACAGTGCATGTTCAAAGATGCAATTAAAAAATTAAAAACGATTCCGTGCAAATTAACACAGCACAAATATACGACAAAAACCCAATAAATCATAAAGTTCGTTAGGGAACTAAAAAAGTGCTAAACTTTACACGTCTCTCTTACAAGGAATACATCTTGGAACAACCTACCCCAGCTGTATTTTCCATTGAATTGTAAACCTGATCATAATTTTGAAAAAAATTAATAAAAGGAGAAGTTATGAATGGCCTTAACATGCTGCTGTGCGTAGTAAATGATTAGCTAACACTCTGTCTATAAACAATTTGTGAGATAAGTAATAAATAGAGGGGTACTCGTGGTGATGAATTAATTAATTAGATTAATTAATGACGCCTGCGGCCTGATTCCGAGAAAGTGTTTTTGCTTCTTCTTTAGTGCAATGTGGAGCTTCACAGTGGAATTGTACTGAAGGGCACAACTGGCGCCGACTCATCTACAATTAAAATCTAATCCCGTCTACGAAAAAATCTCCGTCTTTTCTTAATTTACAATAACATGAATATCAGCTTAAATGTACAGTTTTCCGTTTCTGCACAGCTCAACAACTCACGACTGCGGTCAAAAGACTCGGCAATTCGATAGATGAAATTTATAAATTGGCACGAATTCCCCTTTACATAAATTAAGTATTAGTGTACAAGTAGTAGATAACAAAACATGTCAAACAGAAATATGCAAATTGTTGTCTATAGAAAGAGTGCAAGCCATTATGTATTAAAGTTCAATAATATTCACTTACGCTTCTTACTCCTTGATAGTTGGTCAGCTGTTCAGTTTCGTCATCAACCCCCACCCTAGACAGAAATTTTCAATAGACTTTCAGAAAATCTTTTCGAGATTTATAAAAACAAATCTTACGGAATTTTCAGCCAATTTAACAGGAAATTAGCAGCTCCTCCTTGAACAATTACTGTTATTATGACTATCAGTGACGTTGCGGTCAGCATTGTTTGTCTGGCATCGGAGACAGTGTTACGAATAGCTAAGGCAAATGACATAGCGCCACGAAGACCTGAAATTTAGTTTAAAATTCAATAGATTTTTACTTTAATACACTATGAACGCATTGGTTGCATTTTTAAAACCTCTTCTAGGATTCGAGGACAAAGTCTATACTACCAACAGTTCTTCTAAAATAAAAACCTTCTACTCACCTGCAAAGAATAACATGTGTTGAAAGTTCCATGAAATCTTAGGCTTTCGGCCTAAATTCAATAGAAATGAAAGTGGATAAATATTCGCTGCACGTCCAATTGCCGCACAAATCTAAAACAACAATTTGAATATAAGTCCATGATCTCCACTATCAAAGCAGATACTTACAAAGCCCGTTGAAATGAAGAGCGGATCGAAATGATGTTTGGGAAATGTAAACATGGATACTCCAATATATGAAAATATGAAATTCTCCGCTAAGAAATTTAATAATTCGAATATTTGTTTGGTTCGTGTCCGTGAATCTTCGGACAAATTATTGTACGTGTAATGCGCTTGACAGATTCCACAAAACAGAACTGCAACGACACCAGTCAATTCACTCGCTTCGGCTATTAAAAATGTACTGTATGACATAAGTACAAACAGTGCCGATTCTAATAGAGGAAAGTCACGAACGCGAGTGAATTTGGTCAAGTGTTAAAGCGTTAAGGAAAATTTAAAATTATTTCTTTAGTCTTTAGCGATAAAAAAATAATATTAATTGTACAGTCCAACAGTTCAAATTTGAAAAGGATATCAATGCAGTCAAACAACCCATTGTAGCACCAATTAGTAACGATAACATAAATATTCCAAAGAAGTCTCCCAGCGACAATAGGAATGCATTCGTTTCAAAGCCTCCGGTGGCAGAGTAATGTTTTCCATAATTTTGTATTGCTCTGAAATAAAGAAAACAAAACACATTTCTTATGCTATACGAACATCTTTGCTTACTTATGGTAATACTTACGCACTAAGAACCAACGCAACTGCATCATTCAATACTGATTCGCCGAAAACTAATGCATACAAATTAACGTCAACATTCAAATCATGGAAAATGGCTAATATCGTCAATGGATCTGTTGGGGATATTAACGCACCAAAATACAGAGTATCCAAAAATGTAAAACTGTCGCGTAAATAAGCAGGCATTAGTTTCACACATCCATACATTAGTGCACCGATTAGAAAAGATGATATTGTTGTGCCGATGATGGCAAAGGATAGAATGGCACCTAAATTCCTGAAAAAGTATTTCTAAAAATCGAAAATGAAATATGTAGTTTTGGAATTATTTGAATTTTAGTAATAATTATATTTCAAATATAAGTAAATTTCCAAATATTTAAAAAAAAAATCTATTTCGTTAAGCTGCTGCAAATTCATCCCAGATTATAATTAAATCGTTCATTCCAAACACCACATAAGTCCAATTGTTTTAAAATTCAGTTATTCTCAAGAAGATTCCAAGCTCGAGACCATAAAAATCAAATGAAAATTCTTGGCTGAAAGCTGAGTATCGCTAATATATTATTTTCCAATTGAAAAAATGTGTAGAATGGTAGCAGTCTTTGGCACGAAATACTTTGTTTCGAACCTCTGTTGAGAACGGTTGTGTTTTGCTCGTGTAGCTTTTAAATTCTTTAAAATTTTATTAAAATATAGCTAATTGTGCGACCTATATACTTAAATTGTGCGAAATATTGTGAAAATACTGTGCTTGTCGAAAGTGTTGAGCTCGGCAAGAAATAACTGTGCCAACAATCTTATACAAACAAAAAAATTTTGCTATTCTAAAGGTTGTTCAGTGACCCCTAGTGCAAAGTGAACATTCTTCGGAAAGCTGACTACTATAGTAAAGCAAAAAATTTACTACGCTAGCAAACTGGAGGAAACACGTAAAAGGTTACGTGAAGTTATGTCATCAATCTCTCCCGAAGCAAAGAAAAATAAAAACATGATGAGTCACCTGAAGGGTAGGAAGATAGGTGATATCACAGTGGAAGAGTATGAAGAAGTGATAACCACGTATAATGCTGACATCTACGACAAGATTGTCAAGTTAAATCAAGAAGTAACGGAATTAAAAGAGGAAAATGCTCGAATAGCGAATGAGTTGATGCTATGGAAGCAAAAAACTATGCTTCTGGAGAGGGATATGGCGCAAGTCGAGAAAAGACAAAAACGCGCAAATATAATCCTTAAAGGAATAAATGACAACAAGCCCCACAAAACAACTGTGGAAGGATTCTGCGCGAACATTCTAGAAGTACCCGGAGTCGTTGTGAAGGAAGTAAAAACCCTCCACCAAAGAGATGGCAAAGTTTCGCTCGTAGCTGAAGTGAATGACGAGGCAACGGTAAATACACTATTGAGAAATTCAGCGAAGTTAAAAGGCTCCAGCGTGACCATTGATCGTGATCTACCAAGAGATGCCAGGGAAAGAAAATCTGCCATGCTGAAACTGAAGAGGGACCTAACAGCAGTCGACAGAGGCAGAAAAGTAATCGTGAGAGATGACAGGATGAAAATCGAAGGCAAGTGGTTCTATTGGAATAGAAACAAACAGCTGAGGTGTGGCGAATACGACGGCAGGACTGTACTGGATAGCATTTATGGTAATCAAAATTTACAAAATATTAACTTAGACTATAGTATTATATCAACTCAAAATGTTCGACAATAGGTAACAACGTCTGTGGTAGTCCAAATTTATATACACCTAGTAACAAAATTAAGACTAATGAAAGCGAAAATTCACTAACCAAATCTCCAACTTTACACAATCTAAGCATAATGTCTTATAATATTAGAGGGCTCTCGGGAAAAGTAAATTTGCCCGAATTCTTTGCATTCATAAAATCCTTCGATATTTTTGTACTCATTGAAACGCATATCACAGAACAAAATGTAGGACAATACTCTAAGTATTTTGGTGGATATGATCTAAAATGGAAATACGCACATCGTTATAGCAGATTTGGCCGCGCGAGTGGAGGAATTTTAATGGGGATCCGAAAAACTTTAGCTAATAATGAATTATCGCACATACATACAAATTGGTAAATGATACAATTATTCTGGAACTTAGGTCCTTATATACTAAGCTATCTATAATACCAGTGTACTTAAGGGGAGCAACATGGGAAAGTGAATTTCAGCAACTAAAGAATACATTCCGAGAGAATCAAATTGTGAACCCGCTACTGATCGGCGACATGAACATTAGAGTCGGTGAAGAACAGCAAGAGATAGATGACATATATTTTAGGCCGAATGTGAGTGATATTAGAAAGTCCAAAGATAAACTCCATAATCAGAAGGGACTCGAGTTCATCGAATTCTGTAGAGACGAAAACTTTTGCATCCTAAACGGCCGAACTAAGGGCGATGTCGAAGGCGAACTAACCTTTGTGTCAGGTGTTGGCTGCTCAGTCAATGATATATGTGCTATATGTAATGAGTGTTTGGAATCAGTGGAAAGTCTCCGAGTAGTCAACAGGCTCGAGTCTGACCACTTTCCAATACAGTTAGAATATAATTTCCAAACGACAGAAAGCAAAGGGAATAAAATGAACCTACTCCCAAAACTAACGTGGAAAGACCATTCAAAGGACGTTTATCAAAGAAATCTCCACTCCAATATAACCACCATGAAAGAGACGAAAGACCACCTAACTATATCAGACCTTGTGAATATAATACACGCTTCCAAGCCGGCTAATAGTATGCACTTTACCTTTAATGCAAAAAACAAATGGTTCAATGCAGAATGCCAAAATTGTCGATGCAAGGTCTTCAAACGACTTAACCAATTAAGAAAAGTAAACAACAGTGAAAACAGGATCAAGTATGTAGAATCCAGAAGAAAATACAAAGAGGTTAAAGAAAGAAGCAAACGCGAGTACTACGAAAATCTGAGCAGAAAAATTAGTCTAGTGGAGGACGGAAAGAGCTTCTGGCGTTTAGCAAAAGAATTAAGAGACGTGAGCTTCATTATTGGACCAACACTGACAGCATCCGACTTTTTCGACCACTTTAAAACGCTTTTTAACCCTCCTTTAAATAACGTACAGTTTAGCTTCGCTGCTCCATTCATCGAAGTGCCCGAACTAGATATGGACATAACAATAGTAGAAGTTAAGCAAATGTTATGTAGAGTCAAGGAAAACAAAGCGCCAGGTGAGGATCGCATTCCATACGAGTTTTTAGTACATGCTAATGATGAACTCCTGGCCGAACTCGTAGTTATCTATAATACCATATTGAGAACGGCAGTTGTAGAAGAAAGCTTTCTAAAAAGTATTATATTTCCTGTCTTCAAAAAGGGGGATATACACAGTGCTGGAAATTATAGAGCAATTGTATTTATGAACTGCGTAGCAAAGTTATTAATGGGGATACTCAATCACAGACTTTCAACGTGGGTTCAATCTAATTCTATCTTAACTGAATATCAAGCTGGCTTCCGTAAACACTATTCAACTGTAGACAATTTATTTAATTTGACATCAATCATACACCTTAAACTAGAAGAGAAAAAGAAGGTGTACGCTTTCTTCGTCGATTTTAAGGCGGCTTTTGATTGCGTCCCACGACTTTCTCTACTCTACAAATTGTTCAACATGGGAGTATCCTCGAAAATTGTAAACTTGATCCAAAGCCTATACTCAAATACGAAGACAGCAGTATGGACAGGAGAAGAACTTTCAGAATACTTCGAAACGTCTACGGGAGTTAAACAAGGATGTCTGCTGTCTCCTTTACTTTTTGTACTTTTTATAAATGACTTGCATGATATATTAGAAGGAGGATTATTCGTAGACAGTTGTAATATTCGAGTACTTAAATATGCAGACGATATAGTTCTTCTCGCAGATGATATCGGGACACTACAAGGTATGATAAATAATCTAGAAGAGTATTGTAACATTTGGAATATGACTATAAATTTAAGCAAATCAAAAATAATGGTCTTCAGGGCTGGGGGAAGCTTGGCAAGTGCAGAGAGGTGGACATTCAAAGGTGACCCAATAGAGATCGTGAACAAGTACACATACTTAGGGGTGGTTCTAACGCCAACACTGTCTTTTACCCAACATATCACAGAAAGAATAGAAAAGGCAAAAAATAGCGTAAACATGACTTGGATACAATTCTTCGCCAGCAAGGATATCTCACTCTCTAGGAAACTGAAACTTTATAACGCAGTGTGCAGAGCAATTCTTTGTTATGCAAGTCAGATATTCGGTTATGCACACTTTGAGCAAATAAATAAATTTCAGAGATACTTTCTGAAGAAAGTACTAAGCTTACCCGACTTCACACCAAATTACGCATTAATACTGGAGACAGGCTTACCTGAAAACTGCATCCATACCTTTGAACTCCATATAAACTACATATATAAAATTATGCTTGAATACCCAAGCGATCGTTTACCTCACATATTAGCCTACAAAATTGCACAGAAGAATATTTTCTATTTTAAGGAATGGAACATCCTTGGGGAGCAGTTTGGTATACATTGGTCACTAGGAAATATAAATGATTGGCAAAGGATGAAGCATATGTTCATTATAAGCCTCTCAACGTCTCGCGTTGACAATTTGAAACTTAGAGCAGCAGGAAGCGCTGAGCGATTCTACAAGCACTTAGACTTTGAGAAAGGAATCACTTATATAAATGACGGGTATGATAAAGCAAAAATAATGTGGCTATTTAAAGCGAGATCTGGGACCTTGTACTTAAATGCTAACCGATTCAATGCAACAGAACAACAAAAACGATGCAGTATGTGTAATACTCTAGAAAAAGAAGATATTCCACACTTTATAGGTAGATGTAAAGCACTTAAGGAGTTCAGACTTAGATATTTTGGTAAAACTCACCTAGAACCCCATGAAATTAATTACTGATGCTTCAAATGGCATAAATGACCCAAACTGGGAAAATCTATATAAATACATCCTAGTTGCTTTCGATACGTACAGAAGAGATTTGATTAGTGAATTTAACTTTTAATGATTTCTGTCTTACTCAATAAAAAAAAAAAAAAACTATCAAACAAAATGTAAAACGAAATTATGTTAAAAGATATAACCGAAAAAGGAAAATGTTAAAAAAAAAATGATGTAATGTATAAAAAAAAAAAAAAAATATGTAAGTTCATAGTTCAATGTACAGGGATATAACGGAAAACACAAAAAAAAAAAAATAACAAAAAAGGCACAATAACAAATAGAAAAATAAGTAATGTGAAACAAATAATTGCACAAGATAAAACAGACTACCAACAGACGACACTGATGTCATTGTTGTAACTGTTTATTTATTCATTTGTTTATTAACCATATTCTTTATTATAATCGTATTTTTTTAAGAAAATTTTGTAGCAAACGAAATAAATAAATATTATTATTATTACTTAGAAGTTGGTAGGACAAGGATAACAGGGTGTCCAGGAGATTAGAAAAAAATTCACTAAATAACTCGCGAACGGCCCAACCGATCGTCCTGAAATTCGGTAGGAATGTGTATGTAATTTGTAATTTGGCTCGAAATACTTAGAAGTTGGTGGGGCAAAGATAACAAGGTGTCTCGGAGATTTGAAATTTTCTTCACTAAATAAGTCGCGAACGGCTGAACCGATCGTCACGAAATTTGGTACGAATGTGTAGAATGGTAACAGTCTTTGGCGCGAAATACTTAGAAGTTGGTAGGAAAAGATAACAGGGTGCCCCGAAGCCATGATGCATTGTAAATCAATTTTTGGATTGGTCTAAATAAACGCGTTCCAGAATGAAAGGCATTAGTTTTAATTAGACCAATCCAGAAATTGATGTACTATGTATCATGGCGACACATATTAACTACATTTATTAGATGCAATTACCGTTTCTCCGAATCAAGAAAAAAAAAACTTATATGAAATGGCCCGTTGCCCACACCAAGCTTTCTTATAAGTTTTGAAAAAGTAGACATTTGAAGCTATTCAGGGACACTGTTACTTTGGTACTACAAACTTCATAGGTGTTTGCGACAAATACTATTCTATGTATTCAAACACTATTCTATGTATTCCCACCAAATTTCATGTTCATTGTTTGGTATAGTCACAAGATATGCAGTAAACAAATGCTTAAGACGCTGCCCTGATATTGTGAAACGCCTTTGCTTAATATTTGATTCGCTATATTTCCGGTTAAGATAAAGTTATTTCGAATTAAAATTTTCAGGCATGTTCTTTACGTAATTTTCTAAAAACACTCTTCATAATTTTCAAATCTGCATACCTGGGCTACACACGCACAAATATAAATTTTGCAAATTTACTTTTTCTTAACAAATATCAACAGTCTTAGTATTTAGCGCATATAAGCTCATGCTAACCTATTTTCGTGCAAAGTTTTATATCGGAACCTATAACGGTTTAGAAAAAAGGAACTGAAGAAGAAATATTAGCTTCAAACACCCATAACTCTGTTACCGTTACTTTAAACTGAAAAAAGCGACTGAAATGAAATGTACTCGAGTTCTTTGATTTGACTACCCATGCGTCCATGTCCGATAAAAACTAAAAAAGTCAACTTCGACTTCAAATCTTCGGGGCAGCCTGTTATCTTTCCCTACCAACTTCTAAGTATTCCGTGCCAAAGAATGCTACCATTCTACACATTCCTACCAAATTTCATGACGATCGGTTCAGCCGTTCGCGACTTACATATTTAGTGAAGAAATTTTCAAATCTCCGGGACACCTTGTTATCTTTGTCCTACCAACTTCTAAGTATTTCGTGCCAAAGACTGCTACCATTCTACACATTCCAACCGAATTTCATGACGGTCGGTTGGGCCGTTCGCGAGCAATTTAGTGAACAAATTTGCTAATCTCCGGCACACCCTGTTATCCTTCTCCTTCCAACTTCTAAGTATTTCGTGCCAAAGACTGTTACCATTCTACATTCCTACCAAATTTGATGACGATCGGTATGCGTATGTGATTAATATCAAAAGCCAGCCACACACAAGGAACTTTACGTACGAGTAGAAAATTGTATAAATGTCCAACCACGGCAATTGCATTAGGCAACCCCACGAAGCCGATCCTATTCATATCCTGAATAACATCAACCACACCTCATAATTCAATGCAAGAAACAACTTAAAACACCCCTAAATTCATTTTATTTTAATTCACACATAAGGATTTTTCATTTGGGGTAAGGATTTTTTCTTCTGGGATAAGGAGTTTTTCATTTGGGATATGGATTTTTTCATTTGGGATAAGGATTTTTTCATTCGGGAAATACTATTAAATTAACGCTACCTACATAATTTTATAAAATAAAACCTTTACTGGAGGCTTATCCTGTCAAATGATTACCATAGACCAGGGCTGTCCTTCTTGGCCCGCGGCCCACTGAGGCTGTCGCTGCAGCCCGGCAAGACATTCGCGTTGTATTGGAACAAACGATTTTTATGATCCACAGCAACAGACAAGACATTTTCGATATACGAATCGAAACAATTTTTAAATCAACCGACTAGATTACGTAGGCTACTAAAAAAGTTGTTCTAGTAGGTTTTCGTCAAATATTCTATTTCCATTAGGAAGTTTGACCTGATGACAAGTGATAACGGTGTAAGTTACAGTTAGTTAAAAATGTCAATTTAGCAGAAAAATGAAATTAACACGTGAAAATTTTCGTGCAACGATTTTCTACGATTTTAAAGTTGGTTTATCACAAGAACAGTGATTCGATCGGCTTCATTTTGCATTTGGGGATGAAGCACCATTTCGTCGGATAATTTATAACTGGTTTAACGAGTTCAAACGTGGGCGTAATTCGCTCAAGGACGAGTTTCCTGAAGGTCGTCCAAAAACAGCCATTGTGCCGCAAAACGTGGATGCCGTGCGTGAAATGATTACGCAGGACCGGCAAGTTACATACCGTGAGATAGAGGCAACCTTGGACATTTCTCCCCCGCCCATACATTCGATGCTGTATGAACACTTGGCCGTAAAAATGGTTTGTTCCCTTTGGATCCCGCATAATTTGACAATAGCTCAAAAAAGGCTCGCGTCGATTGGTGCAGAAAAATGATAAAAAATACCATAGCGGTGCATCAAATGACGTGAATAAAATCGTCACCGATGACGAATCATGGATCTATGAGCCGGAAACTAAACAGCAGTCGACCGTGTGGGTGAGACGAGCCCAATCCAACAAAAGTTATTCGCGCACGAAGCACTGCGAGGCAAATGGTGTCATGTTTCTTCGACCGATTGGGCCCTGTGGCCATTGTTCCACTTGACGAACGTAGTACAGTCAATTTCAAGTGTTACACGATCATTTGCTTCCCCAAAGTCTTCGGGGAAATTCGCAAACCGAACACGAGAAGACGAATCATGACAATGCGAGCTCTCACATATCAGTTCAAACTAGCACCTATTTAACAGGTCAAAACATTGAATTGACGGGTCATCCGCCTTACAGCCATGACATGGCACCGAATGATTTTTTTTTTGTTCCCATTTATTAAAAATAAATTACGTGGTGATCGGTTTTCTTCGCCCGAAGCAGCTGTTGAAGCGTTCAGAAGCCATGTTTTGGAGGTGTCTCCATCGAAATGGAAAAATGAGTCGAAAATTGGTTTGACCGCATGCTAAAGTGTATAGAATAGATGCTCATAGCGAATATTTTGAAAAACAATCAAGCCATTTTTGAAAGCAAAAAAAAATTTTTCATTTGTTTTGTAGAAACTTTTTTAGTAACCCTCGTATTATCCCCCAGTGTTAAGTATTTTCGACGTTGAATCTCAATCACTATGTGGAAAATTAGTGAAGGTGTCTGACATAAACAGTAACCCGTGTCGTCCGGATTGAGAAAAAGCTCTTGGCAGCATGATTAAAAAGGTTCGTATGTTAAAAAAATTATTCACGTGTTCGCGAGCACTTGCCGGAGTCAATGCTGTGCTTAAATTTAGTTGCAGTGAAAAAAGTATTTAGGATGCACTGAACCACTCCCAATATTATTCACTAATATTGATACACTGGGGTAGTGATTTATCAATTTGACTCTATTTTGGGTTTTAATTAATAGTAGTCTGGCTGGTCGAGCGGTTAGTGCGCGCACCTTCGGTGCACAGGCTCATGAGTTCGAATCTCACCGTGTTCCATTGTGTTTTTCGAACTCACGAGCTTGTGACAGACTATGATCTCACTCAGATGTTAAACGAGTACCCATTTATGGGGATAAATAACACTGCTGAGCGTGATGCTGATCTCATTACCTCATCAAAAAGCAGATAAGATCTTGGAAATAGGATGTCACTAACACATCCTCCGGCCTTAGTCCAATGTTGGATTGTCGCGCCTGTTATTTATTTTATTTATTAATTAATAGGCGTTGCCCTGTGGTATTAGTCAAGAATAGTGCCCCCGCTTTTCCCGGCGTGTCGTAAAAGGCGACTGAAAGGGACATGAGAGAATAAAACTCTCCTGAGCTTCGAATAAATCATTACAGTTGTGCGCGTAACACATTTGTCTGCACTCAAGGGTACAGATATGTTTGAAGCTTAACAAAAAATTGACCCCTGTGGTTTTGGAGTCAGAATTATACCGCAACGACTTGATAGGGTATGCTTGCAGCCCGCCTACCTGAAATTTACCGTACACTCGAAACATTAAACGAGCTTTGGATACCACGGACTGATTCAACGGAAACGACTTTTGGCTATAAACAACGGACCACGATCGGTTTTTGGAACGTTCGGACAATGTGGGGTAAGTGTAATAACACAAGACTCACAGAAGTCGGACAGGTAATGACCACATACAGCATTCCTATACTAAATCTGAGCGAAACAATATGGCTTGGTTCGGGAGCATCTTTATCACCAAGCTCTCGCACTGTATTGCTCTACTCTGGAAGTGAAGACGATAATACACCTCGGCAAGCGGGCGTCGGAATCCTGTTGACTAGGACTGCACGCCGATCCCTAATCGACTGGAAACCTATTTCCGGCGACACTTTTGGTATGGCTCTCAATGCCAAAGTCGGTACTGATAACTTAGGCTTGGAACCCCTTATATGCAATCACGGGCTTGGCGACAGGAACAATGGCGAAATGTTCGTGAAGTTCTGTAACTCTCGACACTTGTACAAGCATAAACCCTGCCACCTAACAGCTTGGGTTTCTCTTGATGGCGGAACAGAAAACAAATTGACCATATTACTGTTTCAAAGACATGGAGAAATTGCCTCTTAGACGTCAGGTCGAAGCGTGGGGCTGATGTTGGCAGCGACCACCATCTTATTATCGCGAAAATTCCGAAAAAGGATAACCTTAAAGGTTCATCCATACTGACCGCCAAATGGCAGCACGTGCTACCAACTCGCAGTTGTCATTGCATCCAAACTGACTGCCCAGTTTTAATATTCAAATTGGGCAACCCAATCACATGCCAGAGCTGACGCTTTGAAAACCGTTGGTCGAATTCAAAGTAACAATTTTGCAACTTTTGTTGTTTTTTGGGGGGAATTGAATAATTTTCGATTGTCCGAGTCATAATTTAAATGCACAGAGTCCGGTTTTGATAATTAAATTTAAAAAAATCTCCAAAATGAAAGTTTGGTTATGTCATTTTCAGCCTCCATTTGGTAGCTAGTGTAGATGCTAAGTGCAGCTACTTAATGGCAGTCCACGATACCAGTTTTTGGACGCGCCTCCAATTAGCAGCTAGTTTAGATGCAGCTTAACGATTGTAATAATTGGCGTGGGATTTACCTACTTTCAGCTGTCTGTCTTGATGGCTAAAATTATTTTTAACCGAATCAAGGATGAAATTGATTGCACTTTAAGTAATGAACAGGCTGGCTTTTCATGTAGCGACCATATAAACACTCTCCGAATTATTATTGAGCAATCCACCTAGTAGAGATCCCCATTACAACTCATGTTCATTGATTTCGAGAAGGCGTTCGATAGTGTTGATCGGGAGTATATCTGAAAAGCTCTTCGTTGGAGGGGCATCCCAGATAAAATAAATAATCATAAAGGAATACTATAAGGGAGCCCAATGTCACTTTTTGCACAAGGGTAAGCTTTCACATCGTTTTGAGGGGCACAGTGGAGTTAGACAAGGCTGCATTTTTTCATCTATTTTTTCCCTTATACCCATTAACGATGTACTCGTACAAGTAAGCGCGCTTGAAAACCAAATAAAAGGTATCAGATGGAAAATGTTTGATCACCTGCAACACCTGGACTATGCTGACGATATTTACCTGCTATCAAATAAAAGGAGGGTGTAGCTCAAATGGCCGACGTTCTGCTTTGCGAAAGTCGTAATGATGGGGTGAAGATAAACGCTGCCATGACCAAGTACTTGAGCTCTGATCCAGGGGGACAAAGCGGAATTTGGGTTTCGGGTCAGGCAGTCGAAAAAGTTGACGAATACCTCGGAAGCATAGTCACATCAGATGGCGGCATGGGCGCTGATGTGCAATCGCGTATTAACAAGGCTAGGACAGCCTTCTTCACTTTGTCTCCCTTCTAGCAAAATAACAACATTGCGCACCAAAATCCGAATCTTCGATGCAATTGTAAAATCAGTGCTTCTCTATGGCTGTTCAACTTGGAACATGACCAATGAGATAAGAACTAAGCTGCAAACTTTCGTAAACCAGTGTGTACGGCGCGGCGCATCTTACAAATCCGCTGGCTGGAGATTATGTATTTCGAATGATGATGTCGTTAATATCACAGGCCTGGATTGGATAGGCACTGCTGTCAAAAGGCGAAAGTGGCAATAAGTAGGACATACCCTTCGAAGAGGGCCAAAAAATATTGCACTCGAAACCACTCGTCTTTGACCAATGTGGCCCCGAGAAGCAAAAAGGTTGGGCACCCATGCCTTAGACAGAAGGTGACCTATTAGTGTATCGTTTCCAGCATTTATTACAAATAAACAAAAGTAATAGTTCTCGCTGGCAACAGTTTTTGTCGTCTACTGAAAAAATACTTTGTGGACTTAGGTGAATTCTGCGATGAGCGATTCAATTATTGGAAGAGGTAGCCAAAACTTTTGTTTTTGGAAGATATTGTAGTGTAGTGGCAATCATGACATTAACATTCATCATCTTAAATTTACTAACAAAAAAATCTTCAACAAATTTCAAGAAGTTGTCCCTTTTCCCAATTTTAACGCAAACATTTACCCAATCTACGGGTTTAAGTTTATTTTTGCCCTCTTTTTTCATGAAAATTGACACCACTAAATTTTATATGAATACCTTAAAGAAATTTGACGCGCTAACATCTCAAATAAAATTTTTTATAACACTTGCTTATATCAAATAACAACCAAGTGGCAGAACATTATTTCCTCTACTCTACACCTGTTAAAACTCTAGTCAATTGTATTATTTTTATGTAGGTATGTCAACAACAATTAATCATCATTACATTATCTCGTAGAACACGTCGTCACATATTATGCATTTTTTGTTCTATTTCGGCAAATATACAGCCCGCAAAATTGATTACTCACCCTTTTTAAACTGTAGCCCGCATGAAATATAATCGGTGGGAGTATGATATTGAAGAATATTTCTGGGTCGAATGTTGCTTTAAAGTCTATTTCATTCTCCTCCACGTCGACCACTTGACTACGAAAGACATATGCATAGGTTTTATTCGGTACAGGATCTTTACTTTCGGTGCCATGATTCAGTCGTCCGGGAAACTGAAATGATAACAAAAACGTGTGTAGACTGAATATCATATTCAGTTGCCTTACTAATGATGATTATTACCTTTAGCCAAAGAGTATCGGGTGGCAAACTCTGATTAAATTTAGGATCGCCTTCGGGCTCAACTGGTAAATGTATGAGCGGTGTCGTCGTGCCAGCATAACGAATAATAGCTCCAACAATAAGACCTGTTGATGTAGTAGATAAATAATGTTAGGATTTTACATTTTTTCTGGTATTATAGCATTGTGTAGGATGTTTTGCAGAAAGAGAGAACAAGGTGTTTCGAAAAATTAGAATATAGGTAAGTCGTTTTCGGGATATTCGCTAAAGGCAAGCAGGGACGGAAAGCCGAATGAACTGAAGGAACTTGTTAATTTGTGCTACAGTTTGAAGAATTAATTGTAAGGTAGCCGAAGGTAGCCAAACGTATTGTAATATTTTCTGACTTAGCATCTGTGACTGAAAAGACTGTAGCTTTTCAAGAATGATTTTGTACGATAATACGAGTAAATGTGTATTTGGTTTTATAAACATAACAAGAAATGTGTAGAGTGCCGAAGACTCATTGACTCTGTACCATGGAATAGAGAGATAAAAAGGAATGCTAAATCAGCTGTCACCCAACCAACTGCATGGCCCGATTTTAAAAAGCGGTTGTCCCCATCTTTCAAGTGTTATTGTGAAGTTTTTACGAAGTAAGTGGGGGGAAAGATTGTTGCTGGAGGAAGTCAGGAAGTGTATCTATAATGTAATAGTCATATCGCAGTTTCAGTGCGGCACAAAGGTAAAAAATACGAATTGTCCCCACCTGTCAGATCCAGTCTGATATGAAAAATTCAATCATTTATCGTTTCTACGGGGCAATCCTTTTAGTTCCTAGGATCAGTGCTCTGTACAATCTGCTCAACAATATGACTTGTGTAAGTTCATTCAAAGTGGTTACTGTCAACATCAGAAATCAACACGTGACGTGCTCATACAAAAAAAAAAGTTGTTTCTGATGAAAGGTAAATTTAATCAATTTCCGAGAATGCATAGATGTGATATTTCTCAGAAAAGATATCCGTAAACCTTATATTTAATAACGAATCAATGCAAATTAGATCCAACGGTGACAACTTGTAAAGTACATACATACAATTTATTACTCATCAAACAAGTGCTGATGTATAATAAATAAAAAATATATTACTAACTGTCTAACGTCTATCTATGATTTTACTACTATAAAATGTTATATGTACATGTACAATTTAAACAGAACATTTAACCTATCCATGTATGTACTGTACATTATATGCAAATGTTTTTCATTAACAAACAATAATAAAGATAACACGAAGATAGCTAGTAAGCACTATCTTACGTGCAATTTAAAGCACATAATTACATATAAACACTTTTGTTTATGCAAGGCGGAAGGATTTAGGAAATTCACGAATCTAGACTAAAGATGTGAGTTTGAGTTTGTAGAGTAGAATATGCATACTCTAAAGCAACGGTTCTTAACCGGTAGTCCGCGGACCACTAGTGGTCCCTAGGTGGTCCGCGAAGCCTTTGATGTGGTTCCCTGATAATTCGATACGACAATTCTCGATTTTCACGCAGCTCAATCTTAACTTTCTAATAGGAACTTGAAGTTTGAAAGCGGATGGGAGTCCGTTTTGACTGAGCAGGACAGATTTTTCATTGAGATTTTGACCGTTACGATGAAATGAAATATCGTCAAAATTTGTTTTAAATGCTTCTTTTTTAGGTGACGAACGCAAAATGATTGCGATGTGCGATCATCGAGGACGGCCGAGAGCTTGATATGAATGTTCACTTTATGTGGAGTAGCTACGTGTCTTTATAGACTTGAGGGTTGTGATAATTGTACGTAGGTAAACACATCAGGTATTTAAGGTCATGAATATTATTTTCCGGCCAGACCATAATGGTAATTTACATTACTGAATTAGGATAATTAAACTATTATTGATCTTCGGTGGTTCTTCTAAATAGGGTTCCGACAGGTTTCTGTTGGTACAACATGAACCAGCAATGCCATATTTATAGGAGCTTATGTAAAAATTGTCGTTCTTCCAGTAAGAACTATAAGGAATGGCTTTATAATCTGATAAACAAAACTGGATTTCAATATAATGAGCCATCTCTGGATGAAACAAACTGAAATATTGGGCAACACCCTTTACGCAAATTAATGATGGTTTTGAAATTCGTTCAGACTTAGCAAAATCACACCCAGAGTCCTTTACAAGACAATCTCTGTCAGTCAACTTGTTCTGGATTATGGTCCTTAAAGCAGCAATATCCGTTTGGCGTTATTTCCACATTTTTCTAATCGAAAACCTCTACTGACAAGACAGCAATAAGTTGTGTTCCAAAGGTAGTTCGATACAAGATTTCATGATTTGAATCGTTCTTATCACAATTGCAATTTGGTGGTCCGCAACAAATAACGAGTTTCATCAAATGGTCCCTCATGTGCAAAAGGTTAAGAACCACTGCTCTAAAGTCTAAAACTATATCCGTTGTGAAAACAAGCCTTCTATTTTTTTTTATATATAAAAAGTGCTTTTATATCATCATATAGCTAAAAAATATGATGTTTTGGTCACAGCTTGAAAACAATGAAAAATTAATCAGCCTTGTATGCGACTTTCTTTATCACTTCCATTTAAAAGAAAAGTCTCGTGTTAAGCTAAAAAATAAATAAATAATATAAAATGTAGCATAATGCGCAATGATGTAAGCTGATCATCCATTATAGTATGTACCTACTTTATACTTGCAAATTTTTGTTATTTCAAAAAATCCATTGAAAAAAATATGAAGGGCTATAATCATGACATTATATAATTCGGCCCGATTAAGAAATAATCTACCGTCACAGGAGTGCGAGAAGCTTTACGCTCTTACCTCCCAGTCCATCTGGCTGTTTGGACCTTCGGCATTTTATTGCCAAGATCTAATTGTCAAATAGGGATTTCTTGGTGCAGTGCAAGCACTTACCTTCGGAAACCTGCCCGGGACCGCAACTCCATCTGTTTTACTTGCTTAAAAATCTTCAGCCATCTCGAGGCCAATAGCAAGGACGGGTAGGGACCATGATCACCTGGGCAAACCCATCTTCTCAATGTGGGTGTGATCCTCATGCGGCCCCCTTAAAGTTTAGCCCTATACGAAGAATACCCACCTGCTTAAGACAATGGGTAGCGTTGCATCCGGATGTAGATGGAGAATAACGGCAACAACTGACCAAATACAATTATTTTGACATTTATAATCTTGCTGCAATTTTCAAAGATAATTATAAAAAACACGAAGAAAAGGAAAAAAATTATGTAAACAAAAAAAAATAATTTCAAGTTAGGATTCAAAAGGTTAAATTAAAATAAATTAAAATTCAAAAAGTTAAATGCAAACAATTAAAGTTTTTATAGTACGGTTTTTTTTAAGTGTAAAAAGAAGAAGGTAACGGTCCAATCTCCAATCGGTCGTAGTTTCTCATAGCTCTAAGTAACGGAGAGTTTTTATAAATAGAAAGTGAAGATTGCGGAGGATTGAAAATTGCAACCGATCGAGTGTTGTAAGATGGAAACCGATATTTTATATCTTCTATGAGAGATGAAGTAGTAAGACCCTTACATATCCTGTAGAGGAAACACTGGTCAAGACAGTGTCTTCTTTTGTTTACTGATTGTAGATTTAGGAAATTTAGCCGATATTGTCAAGGCCTATAAGCAAAGTTATATTTAAACATTAAGATTCTAGAAAACTTTCTCTAAACTTTTTCTAATGCATCACGAGAAACAGAAGAATAAGGAGACCAAACTACCGAGGCGAATCCTAATATGCTGCGTACTAGCGTCACAAATAAGTTCACACAAGTATTAATAGATTGAAACCTAGAGGAGCACCGTAAAACGAACCCAGCTAGTTTCGACGATTTGCTAATAATCGACGTGTAGTGATCAGTATAACGTAATTTACAATCAAAAACAACCCCTAGATCTGTAGCCGTAGAAACACATTGGAGGGGAATGGAGTTTATTTGGTATTGAAAAATGAAAGGAGTAGATTTCAATGAACCATAACGAAGCACTTAGAAATATTAAGATCCAGCTCGTTTGAGATACACCAGGCCATAAAGCTATCCAAATCGGATTGCAAAGCTATACAATCAGAAATAGATGAGACAGCTGAAAATAGTTTGCTATCATCGGCGTAAAAGAGAGAGTGGCAGTTAAGACATGATGGAAGATCGTTTCAGAAAAGTAAAAAAAGAAGGGGACCTAAAATGGATCCTTGTGGCACACCAGATGATGGACAAAATTCGGAAGATGTACAATTTTGGAAAACAACTCTAGATGAGCGATCATTTAGATAAGAGAAGAGCCATACAATAAGGTAAGATGGAAATCCGAATGCAATTAATTTATTAAGAAGAATTTGGTGGTTGACGGTGTCTAATGCTTTTGCGAAGTCAGTATAGATTACATGTACGTCTAAGTGCTTATTAAAGGATTTTGACACAAAATTAACAAGTTCAACTAAGTTGGTGACAACGGATTTGTTTTTGGAGAATCTATGTTGTTCATCCTTAATAAGATAATTAAAATGTTCATGAATGAAGTTATAAACAATCTTTTCAAGAAGTTTCGAAAAGGATGACAGAAGAGAGATAGGCCTATAGTTAGACACCGTACTAGGATCGTCCTTTTTCGGTATGGGAACTACATACGACGATTTCCACTGAGTTGGGAAAACACCCTCATGTAGGCTCTTAGTGAATAAAATGGCAAGAGGTTTAGATATGGAAAATTGTGTTTCTTTTAAAAACAAATTTGGGATTCCATCAGGTCCAGAAGAGGAATTTGTTTTTTTTTATCCTGGATCTAAGGCAACGGAACGTTATGCGGTCGGATTGGCGTCCAAAACGTTTTAATCGAGTGTGAAGTCGCTTTTTCTTGAGAAGTAAGTTTCGAATTTGGGGTGTAAACCAAATAGGACCTTTACGAAGCTTTAAATTGGAGATTGGGACGCACTCATATATGATGTTATGTAGAACGGTATAAAAAGTAGCTATAGCAGTTTCGCAATCAAGGTCTATTAAAATAAAGTACCAATTAATTAGATTCAATTTTTCATTAATGGCTACATAATTTGCTTTTCTGAAATTAAACCTACGACGCATAATCTTAGTAGGATAAGATGAAAGGCGACCCATGAAGTTCAGAAACACATTGAATTGGAGAAGGTCACAAGATTGCATAAACATTTGTAGACATTTATATGTAAGTATAACCGTTGATGCCATTAACTGGCAGATCTTTACTAACGGAACATCCTGTGAAAGACAGGGAAGGTGTTCTGCTCGTTATCGAAGAACAACAGCTACAAAGATGGAGAGAATACTTTTTAGAGGTCCTGAATAACACTTTCGGGCCTGCAAGTGTATCTTCGTTGCCCGCAGAAGACGTCCCTCAAATAGACGGCATTAGTTCCGGTCCACCATCCAAAAAGGAACTAACAGACGCTATCAAATCAATGGACGCCGGTAAAGCCCCGGGGATTGATGGAATTCCGACAGAATTTTTAAAAGCGGATATTAACGCTACAGCGGACATTCTTCTTCCCTTAATACGAGAGTGTTGGGAAACTGAAACTCTTCCCAGTGAGTGGAAAAAGGGCCTAATTATTAAAATTCCGAAGAAAGGTGACCTGAAGAATTGTAATAATTGGCGTGGGATCTGTCTATTTCCTGCTATTTCCAAGTTGATGGCTAAGATTGTTTTAGGACGAATCAAGGAAAAAGTCGATAGCAAATTGAACGATGAACAGGCTGGCTTTCGCGAAGGGTTTTCCTGTAGCGACCACATTAGCACCCTCCGTATTATCATCGAGCAATCAGCGGAGTATAGATTCCCATTACATCTCATGTTCATCGACTTTGAAAAAGCCTTCGATAGTGTTAATCGTCAGTACATCTGGGATGCCTTACGAAGACGAAATATCCCAGATAATCTCCATCATTAAGGAATCCTACAATGGAGCCCAATGTCACGTCCTGCATAAGGGCAAGCTTTCAGATCCTTTTGAGGTGCACAGTGGAGTGAGACAAGGCTGCATTTTGTCACCTATTCTCTTCCTTATTGCCAAGGAACACATGGAGAAGATCGGTAACAAGCGAGGCGAAAACGCTAAATCTTGCATGGTCGCAGCTAGCGCCGTTGGCGCAAAACAGAACGAGGTGAAGAGTAGGCGTAGTTAATGCCCTATGCCCCACAAGGGGTTGACAGGAACTAGAGAGATAATCGTTGATGAAATGACCGATTCGGGGTATCTGTGTATGGAGACGCTCAGTATGGTCATCGTAATATAAATAGATCTGCGTTTGTTTATACAATGCATATGTAGAACAAATGTGTCTTTTCTGATAAGAATGTTAAGAAGGATACATTTAGGTTAGATCACCGATTTGATTTGACTTTAGCGTGCGGTGTACTGGTTGTGCTTATAGTTGAAGTGAATACTGTAGTATAGTGCCCAATTGGAATAGCAGAGTTCGTAAGTAGTCTTACTGAGTAAATTAGTAGAATTGTATAACAGTGTAGCTAAATGGTAATACTCGTTATTGTCGGTAAATTTTGATTGTACCCAGTGACACCATCACCTCGTGAGGACGTGCCCTTGGTGGTGGAGTCATGGTGAGTGTTTAGAAGTGCACCAACGATTACCGCATCTCCTGAGGATGTGCCCTTGATGAGGAAATCGTGAGGAAACTAGTTGTGGCAAGTTGATTGTGTCATCATCAGAGGATGTGCCGTTGATGACACGTTGACGTAAATTGCCTATTACCTATATTACCTGGTTGGACTGGTGTAGTGCTATGGTTTGTGATATCATCTCGCATGGATGTGCCCTTGACGATAAACCTAGCGGAATAGTGTATCGGTCGATTTGTCAGGATGTGCCCTTAGCGACCTGCCTATCAGCCCGCGGATACAGTTGTGTCAGACTCCAACCAGGGGCTCTGAAACACCCAATCACTTTGTGAGGATGTGCCGGTCGGACAAGGTGGAGCCAACAGTCGCACCTATTCAGTGCTAGTCGTTTTGCACAAATCCAGGTTGTCGCTTGCATTAATTTTTAGGTAATCCTCCAATTTTTCTATGGAAATTCGATTAGCCGAACTTTCGGTTATCCGAACCACCCCTTGTCGATATTAGTTGGGATAATCGACGCTGTACTGTATTATATATCCAAAAAAAGTTGAATACATATAGTTTTTTAAAGATACGACATTGGTTGTTATTCAATTATCCATGCTTACAAAGGATCTTCTGGCTGGTTAGAGTGCTTTCTTGAATAATGGACTTTAGCACAATATATTTTCTTAGGTCGCATTGTCAATGTACACCATGGTCCTCCCTTGTATATTTTTATACCCTTCGCTTACTAAGCGAAAAGGGTATATTAACTTTGTCATGAAGTTTGTAACGCATTGAAGGAAGCATATCCGACCATACAAAATATGTATATATATGATCAGCATGACGGGCTGAGTTGATTGGACGATGTCCGTCTGTCTGTCTGTTGCGACGCGTTTTGCTCGGCCAGTTTAAAAGCAATGGGGCTGAAATTTTGTAGACATGCTTCTTTTTGTTGCAGGCAGTTTGTATGTTTGAATCGGTAAAATCCGACAAGGGGGTCGTGGGGCTGCCATCCAAACCTACTCCCCAAAATTAGGTTCTTCTTAGAAAAACTTTTTTATTTATGCACCAATTTCAATCAAATTTCGCACAAATGTGTTTTCATTGCACACAACATATGTAAAAATCAACCAAATCGGACATTGGGGTCGTGGGGCTGCCTTACAAACCTAGTCCCCCAAATTAGGCTCTTCTAAGAAAAACTTTTTTATTTTCTCATCGATTGCAATCAAATTTCGTGCAAATGTGTTTCTAGTGATACCACAAAACATATGTAAAAATGGACTAAATCGGACCATGGGGTCATGGGGCTGTCATACAACCCTAGCTCCTCAAATTAAGTTCTAAGAATTTTTTTTTTATTTATACACCAATTTCAATTAAACTTCACACAAATGTATTTCTATTGATGACACAAAACATATAAATGAATAGATGGAGTCGGAGCATGTGGTCATGGGGCTACCATACAAACCTATCCCCCCAAATCAAATTTTTCTAAGAAAAACGTTTTTATTTGCACACAAATTTGAAATTTGTGTGCAAACCAAACCTCATGGAAATGTATTTTTATTGATGTTACAAAACATATGCAAAAATGAATTAAATCGGACCATTGGGGTCATGGGGCTGGCATATAAACCCAACCCCCAAATTAGGTTCTTTAAAGAAAAACTTTGTTATTGTCCACCAATTTCAACCAAATCTCATAAAAATATGTTTTAATTGATACCACAAACATACGTAAAAATTGAAGGAAAGGCCATGTGATCATAGGGCTGCCGTACAACCTCCTCTCCTCCTCCGCACACACACACTTCGTTTTTGGGTATTCTAAGAAACCCACGTCCACCGCTTCCCCCAATAAATCTTCGCCACGGCACTTATGTGAAAATTCAAGGAAAAGCATGGAAGCGGGGAGAATTGAACACAAGTCATAGGAAAGCCCGAAAAAACTTTTAGCCCGGGGGGAGCGAAGGGTATCCAAATTTCGGCTGCGCCCGAAATTAGCCTCGGTTTCGTTTTTATACATAACAACTAGGAGAAGTACGTATGGTCATACTGATGGAATGTTTTTATTTAGTATGTAACTCTCCAGATGGAGAATATGCATACTACATGCCTTCTGATTGAACGGTTTCTATAGGATTCGATAAGTCTATATTATTTGTAAGTATGTATCTAGCTCAAATCGTCCCCGAAATTGCTGATATGTACACAATACTTATTTAGACAATGAAGTCCATTTGCTTAAACAAACATAATAGCAGATATCACTATCGGCAAGATTTGGGTGGCACTTCATTCTCTTTATCGCACTTGACATCACAATTCGACGCCAACATGTACGTAGTGACCATGATTTCAACCGGCAGATATCCATACAGTGCCCACGGGGTAGACTATTTTTTGTTTGTTTGCATTAATCATCTCTAATCAATGCGCAAAAGGGAGGTGTGAGAAATACATTCAGCTGATGCACCGATAGTGAATGAAATTGTGCGGAGAATAGAATTTAGTCGTTCCGCCTTAACTGATGTCATAGAGAAAAATCGATATTCAGTTCACTTCGACTTGAGTCGAAACCTAATTAGGAAAGAGTCCTGGAAATCGGATATTTTAATTCATATTTGGCATTCCCACTTACCATAAATCACCGCCAGCCCAGTTTCGTGCAGCCACGCCACCCTTCGATGTTTGAACAGCCATATCGTCAGTACGGTGAGCGTGAGCAAAAAAGTATAGACGAGCAGGTTCAGACTGTCAATCCTGTGTGTTAAATTGGCTTTTGCATCCAGTGCAATATCTGCCGCCTCCCCATGGCACTCGACCGTTAAAAATCCGAGCACTATCGATAAAACACAGAACACCACAGATAGCTTGCAGCGTATCGCTAGCTTCCTCGAACGCCTCGAACTTGGCATATTTTCTCGATCACTCACTAATTAGCCGTGCACTTTGCACGTTCAAACGAATTTCACTGACCGCCACAATCTGTTTACGGAAAAAATATGTTACGTTCCGAGACCGCAATTATTTCCGACTGTTTGTCACCCACCCCGTCCGCTTGGAGACTTCAGCACTACCTAGACTACCTATGAAAATCGACTTTTTCCATCAATACTTGCCGAATGTATAGAATTTGAGATGTGTCAGCAAAAATTAGAATTGTAACGAAAACACTAGACAAAGAACAATTTTCGGGACGTTTCGACGTTGAGGACCGTGAAAAATCACACGAAATAATTGCACAACGGATCGAAGCGAATCAGATGTCAGATACGCGAAAAAAATACGTGCGCCCGTGATGTCTTCGTTTTTGCGATTGCAGCAACCGAAGCTTATTGTTTTGTATACGACAGCTGTCAAACGGTTTGTTTTGATGCAGGGTTGGGAAAATATGTTGGTGGTGTGGTGATTATAGATATTCAGCAAAGGAAATGGTTGAGGTGAGTTTTTTTTTGCCTAAAATCGTTATTACAATCAAAATGCAATTTTCTTTTTTCTTCAATGAAAAATGTAGATGTAAACCTGCACGGGATAACCAAAAAAAAACACACCTAATAAGCAATTGGACTTAACCACAGAGGTGGGCACAGCTACCTAGTATTGTGCCATAGTCCTTTAGTTTAGAAGGTCATCAACCCGTTTGATAAACGCTAGAAGATCCTTCAGAGAGGAGCACCTAATCATACTAGTGCTGAGTAGATCACGTCCAAGGAGTGATCTCCTGGACCTGGCGATCGCCGGGCATTCCAGTAATAAATGAATGGAGGTTTCGTCTTCCTCCAGGCAAAGGCGACATTGGGTCTCGCCCTTGATAGACCCTTTATGAAGGTGGTAGCGGAGCCCAAAGTGCCCCGTATGAAAGCCTATTTATAGTCTGAGCTCGGTCCTGCGCAGACATTTAATATCGGAGAAGCTGAAAGGGCGCACTAACTCTTTAGTAACTCTTGAACCAGGATGCGATGTCCAGTAGTTATGCCTCAGGTCCGAGGACCAGTTACCAATTACGCCTCTTGCAGCTTTCCAGCTAATTCCACGGAAGGGCTCAGGACCAATGAGTGTGGAAGATGAGCCCTCTCTTGCTAATTCGTCCGCGTATTCATTTCCTTCAACGCCTCTGTGACCCGGAACCAAATAGATGGAAACAGAGTTACGGCTGGAGAGGCTCTGAAGGATGTCAAAGCACTCGCTGACCATTTTCGAGGTAAACTTGTGTGAAGTTAGCGCCTTAATTGCTGCCTACACGGGTTATCCCGTGTAGGTTTGGGTAACGAAACTCCATATAAAAAAAAATGCCAGCTGACCCACCTGTCATTTTTTATATGAAGTTTCGTTACCCAAACCTACAGGGGATAACCAAAAAAACGTACCTACTATTACAACACAGGATACGGTTTACAATTACTTTACTAGTTATTGATCCGACATAATTCACGGCGAAAACTATACTGATTGCTCGACACTAGCCGACGCCCTTATATACCCGTTTCCACTCTTCCGGAAACTTCGGTGACGCACTTTCCGGAAACTTCGGTGACGAACTTTCCGGAAACTTCCACTACATCATCTCCTCCTGAAACCTGTTCGTCGGTCTCCTCCGTCAACAAACTAGGCGCAAACAATAGATTAACACTCTTCTGGGTCCCAGGTCATAAAGGCATCACGGGGAACGAACAGGCGGATGAGTTAGCACGCACAACCGCAACAACCCATTTATGCGGCCCAAAACCCTTTAGTAGCATCTGTACATGCGTAGTAAAAAGACTAATCAAGGACCAGGAACAAATTAAAGCATCTGAGCGCTGGGATAATCTCCCCGGGCTCAGGCAATCCAAACTGTTCATAGCAGGATACTCGCATAAAAGAGCAGTACGTATCATATGTGGAATTCTTACAGGCCACTCCTGGCTGAGATCACATCTGCGCACAATGAGGCTCGTACAAGACGCGAGCTGCCGATTCTGCGAAGAGGATGATGAGACCTCGACCCACGTCCTATGCGATTGTCATGCTCTGGCCCAACGCCGCTGGACACAATTTGGAGTGGCCTATCCAGACACAGACGACATAGCGTTGACGTCAATCAGTAAACTCAGCTCATTTCTTAGCACGATCAAGCTCGATCGTCAGGACTAGTCCTGCCCACAGATGACCAGGGCGATAATACAATAGGCCCATTGAGTTCCGTGCTACGAACCCCCATCGGGTTCGCGCCCCCACAATCTAATCTAATGATTTTCATTTTCGCTCTCGGCTTCCGATGCCCTCGAATACGATATACGACATCATTAAGTCGGGTGATAACCTCGTACGGTCCTTCCCAGGTCTGTTTAAGCTTCGGACATACTCCTTTTCTCCGACGAAGGTTGTATAACCAAACAAGATCTCCTTCAAGTGTTATTGGATGAAAATTTCAACCAATGTTGTTGTTTTGCCGAAATCGCTGCTTGTCTTTGATCTGGTTGTTGTTTCGCCTCGAAAGCTAATTCATTTATTTTTACAACTGTGATATTTTTGATACACAAAAGTTCTTTGTTTAAAATTTGTTTGTCATAATTAGAACTGACCCTGAAGATGAGCTCGAAATATATTGGTCAGACGAACATTTTTGGGATTTCATTAATTACGGAATTAGCTTTCGAGGCGAAACAACAACCAGATCGAAGATCTCCTTCGTTCAATCCCTCAGAGTTAGCCCTAAGTCGTATCTCGTTTTCATACGATCTGCATTCAACTGTAATCGTGCTCGCACCAACTTTGCACATTGTCCATTTCTCCTGTTGATGCGTGTTCGGCTGCATTATATGCCAACAGGAATAGTTGGATGTGTTGGTCCCATGTTCGCGGATTGTTCGACACAACTTTTGGCTAAGTGTTCGTTCAATGTCTTGTTGAAACGTTCGACCATTCCATTGGACTGAGGGTGCAGAGGCGTAGTCCTAGTTTTCCCAATAACCGGCACATCTCGCTGAACACTGCAGACTCGAAGTTTCGCCCTTGATCAGAATGTAGCTCACAAGGCCCCCTCGGCAGACCCAATGTTCTGCCACCGTTGTCGCTTCTTGATTGGGTATTGCGTATACTTCCGTCCACTTGCTAAAATAGTCAGCCACTACCAACGTGTACCGGTTTCTAGAAATGGTCCCGCAATATCCATATACATCGAATCTTTCAAATGGCGCACCGACGACAAATGTCTTCATAGCTCCTTTCAGCTTTCTCGCTGGTCCTTTAACCGCTGCACAACTCGTACAACTGCGGCACCATCCTTCAACGTCACCTCGAGCGTGCACCCAGTAGAAAAGTTCACGCACTTTCGGCAAAGTTTTGCTGACGCCAAGATGTCCTCCCGATGTTCATTCGTGCATTTCCCGCAGCACTTTGTTAACCTTGCTCCGTGGAAGTATCAGCTGCATTATACTCGACGTTCCGTCCGCTGATTCCCATTTCTGTTTCAACATGCCATCCTCCATGCGAAGAGAATTCCACTGAGCCCAATAGCTTCCGTGATTGACCCAAAGGTTGACACCTCGTTCCAACTGGGCCTTTCTCCGGACTCCTTCCACACGAGTATCGAACCGGTGTGCTCGTCATTAAGCTGCGCTTTGCTTATTTTCTCCGGATTCCAACATTGTGAGCCTTCGTATGTCCACTGCTTCCTTCTCTTCCAATCGAGTGCAGTGCTTTCGTCCAAAGTAACATGGATCAGTTTTCATGTTGAACCCAGGAAACGGTGATGGTAGTTTTGGGGGCATCATTTCCACAAGCCATGTTTCCCGACTCACAGGTTGCGGGAGCGGGTTGGTTTGCACTTTGCCAACCCGTTCTTTTTGTTTGCTGCGCACATCTCTTGCAGAACGTTCCTGCCTTTCTCGGCTGTTGACGATTCCTTCGCACATGACCCTGTAGACCGTAGTTCCAGCACCGAATTTAATCTCTGTTGACTCCTCTCGATACATCCATTCGCCGATAGACACACTCATCCACTACTTCTGGGACTCGGACAGAGTTACGGACGGCTTGCTTCGCAGCTTCAATTGTCAGGTTATATGTGTATGTGTCTCAAAAGATATAGACGCAATAAAAACCTGGCCGCTACTAGATTAAAGGCAGGGAAATCTTATTAGTCTCACCTTTGTGTGATGGTAGAAATGGAATGGCAGCAGCAACAGCAGCAGTGCGAAATATCAAGCACAATGCATTTTAAATTGCTGTTCAGCATATTTGTCAGCCTGCAATGCTGCTGTTGCTGCGTCCAATCTATTTCCAGCATGATACAAACTGGAAGAAATTTCGAACTTTTCGGATTGATGCACCGCTACAGATGCACCCATGCTTCCAAGCATGGCCAAGAGTTGCTATAATCCTCTCCGACACAAGAGGGGCAAGTTTAAACACACACACTACTTAATCAATTTGATCCTCGTGCCAGCCATGACCCTTGGAACTCCTCCTAGCTCTGGATCTTTATTTAGACAACTTCTGTGTCAAATTCGTATAGAAGTACGCTATCCTGTTGTCGAGCAAAATAAAAAGAGTCGAAATTTGGTCGGTTACTGTCGAGAGGACCATCCAAATCATTATCTCCAAGACCGAACTCCTCCACCACGTGTTGGGCGTGGTCTTCGAGATCTTGATAGTGAGCAATTTGGGAATACAAGCGGAATCCTGCCATCGTGAGTCACGATTCACACCGTACAAGTGTCGGTTTGCTGAGAGTTTATGTGCAAAGAGTCACCAGAACGACACTAGCCCTACTTGGGTCAGTTTTTTTTAGAGACTTAATTAATTCCTTTCTAGTGTAGACATCCATACATTAAACCTAACTGCTGTGGCGTGCCTCATAATGTGGACCATTTGTTCCAATGCTCCCTTGAGCCCCCTGAACTTACCTGAATATCTTTGTGGGATCAACCAATCGTTCTTGTCTTAATCACCATGGACGCGAACGAAAACGAATCAAGACGTAAATACAGCAATGTAACGTCTTTCTAGACCGCTAAAAGAAGAAGATCAAGAATCTAAATAACAAATTCTGTCGCATTTTGTTGAATTTTTATTCCTTTTGAAAAATTTACATAACACGTAATTTACGTAACACTTATTAACAGAAATATATTCAAATCCTGTAATAAAAAAGAAACTTACAAATATAGCGACGCCGCGAACACTATATCACGTTTCAACAATCGAATACCTTCGGAAAATTTATTTTCTAAATCCGTATTTCCTATAGTTTTCGCCGCCTGGCACATTTGTCGCAACAACTCCTCCAGCCGTCGCATACACCGAATAATCGAGCCTTCAAAAATGTCCGTCATTTTGCAAATGTTCAAAAAAGACGAACCCTTACACCAAGCCATTACAACATCCATCAGGAACGGTTTAAACTTTTCCACATAGGCATCCTCGTCCAATTCCAATTTAGATTCATTCGAGACTTTTGCTATCCGTCGTGCCAAATCCTGCATTAGTCGCAGCGGACCGGAAAGTTCTTCCGTCGAGGCAGGTGTTTCGGAGCTTTTTTCGTCACAAACGAAACACGATAGCAGCGCCACCGATTGTGCTGTCGAAAGGTTATTGAAGACACCGTTGAATATCATTTCAGTCATTAGAAGTTCATCGGCTGAACTCAATTCGCAAGCAACGCGTCCTTTGAATTCTATCACATCGGCAGCTGTACAGTAGCCCAGTCGGCGTAGTACACGTTTCCTATACTTCAGCTCGTCCATTTGCAAGAGACTTCTTGCCTGTTTCAGTTGAGTCTTGGCGGCGGCAAGATCATTCGCAACTTGCAACTTTGCACAATATTTTGTGTAGGTCGCATCCAGGTCGGGCGAATTGTGTAGCGGATGTGCAAAAAGGCGTTTCTCAAATTTGTCTATCGAATCAACGACATTTTGAAACTCCGGGTCTTTGATGTGCATATCTTTGTTGGGATTCAACAGAGGCGGACCTTTTGGGAACCGTTTCCTAATCTCTGCTATCGTTTTCAGCACAGACTTTCGATTGTCTGCCGGCCTCAAGTCCTTGGGATAAAACACTCGAAGAGATGATATTTTTGAAATTAGTTTATGTAAAACTGGCACTACTTCCATCGAGCCGGTCTTGCCGGGTGGGCATGGTCGCGGCACAGAATCCTTCTCAAATCCTTCGTCCACGTGCAATAGCACATCGACAACTACACTCACTTCAGATTGCGACTGTAGCGGATTTTTTGCCTCATCATTTTTCACCTTTTTCTCGAAATTTACAACAATTCCCCATTCAAATTCTTCATCGTCTTTTTGTATCTTGATCATACGACCGGGCTGCAAGAATGGAATTAAATATTCCGGTTTGGTGATGTACGTGCGAAATTGTTTTCCCAACGTGTCCAATTGTTCGCGAATGTGATGATATGAAGCGATAGCATGTTCGTCGGGAATTTTGATTTTTTCCAATTCGATGATCTTGTCTTGGACTTTCTTGTAGAGGTCGGGGATTGAACTTTGATTTTGGAATTGGAAGAAGGATCGTTCCAACATATATTCGGGGTTGATTTCTTCCACACGCAACAAGTTTAGGACCATATTGTAGGTGAGGTGGAAAGCTGAATTGATTGGATCCGCTTTGCCCTGGACTATGCCTCGTCCAACGTTGGGTGAAACTTTTTCGTCAATCATGAGAATGACGATACCTTTGTCGTCGAGACCACGACGACCGGCACGTCCCGACATTTGAATGTATTCGCCTGGAAAAAATATATAAAATTATTGGTTTATTCATTATCATATTTTTCAACTTATTATTTTTTTCTCTTGCTCTCAATTCTCTTAATCCGCACCGACATCGAAACCAATCCTGGTCACGAAATTTACATTGACTGTGTATGCAATCGACGCATCTTCGGGAATGCCAGGTCTGTGAGGTGTTCCTGCTGCAGAGCCTGGTGCCACTTTTGCTGCTTACAGTACAAGCTACAGGCTTAAGAAAAATGGGATAGAATGACAAGTTGTCTTTTGTTGCTCCAGGGTGTCTGAATGCGGGTCGGCCCCTAGGCCACCCCAGGCCCTAGCTCACAACCTAACGTCTTGTCACCGTCTCCCGCCATCCCTGGCCCTAGCTCTCGAGCCAATACTCCACCACCGCCAATCGCTGTCAACAATACAACTACTCGCTCCAGTCTAAGATCTCCACCTCCTTCAGCACCCCACTTACCATATTGCAGTTCAACTGCAATGGTATCCGTCAGAAGATCAGTGAAATCGTCCATTTAATGAGTACACGCAGAATTTTGATAGCGGAAATTCAGGAGGCAAAGCTCCAACCAACAACATGCGTCGACATCCGCAGTGTGATTACATGCTTATTGAGGCGCGATAGAGTCGGCTGGCAGGGTTCTAATTCAGGGGGAGGGCTTGCATTTCTAATACACAGAACCGTGCAATACAGTGTATTAGACCTACATTTCAATGACGGCATGGCGGAAATGCAAGCTATTGCCGTTAAATCCGTCAATACCAATATCGAACTTATAAACATCTAGATTCCATCAGCATCCAGCTGTGGTTTCTGGTTATAAGTTCGATATTGGTCCTCACAGGACACCATAGGATCCTACTTGGCGACTTCAGCGCCCATCACACTCTGGCTCTCTCTCCTCGGCAGCGATGCCAGGGGTATAGACATCGCGTCCAAATTAGAACCCTCCGATTTCTGCGCACTCAATGAAATATCATTTACACGCGTCACTGTCGCCTGCCATAGTTCACATAACATAACTATAGCGAGCATCAGTTTGATAAGTGAAACCCGCTGGGAGACGGCTACGACCCTTCCCTCCGATCAACTACCCATCTGACGACGTCAGAACGGCGTACGTTTATCCACCACAAAAAGGCAAATTGGGAGGGTTTCACTGCGATGAAGGTTGTCGCGCTAGCTACTGCAAAAAAGAATATAGGAAACATCATCGTCAATGCGGCTGCTCGCTTCATTCCGGCAGGGCGTATCCCCCAAGTCCGGCAATATTTTCCAACTACTGCCGCAAGAGGTTAGCCGACGAACGGGACAACTTAAGACGCGCTAATCCGGCAGACCCCAGAATTGAGGGGCTTAACTCCGAAATAAATCGGCAAGTCTACATCTCGAAAGCTGCGACCTCTCAAAAGGTGTCAACAAACAAACGCTGGGCTACTGTCCGCGCCCTGTCTCATCCAACCAAAGACAAGAGCAGTGTAGCCATCAGATTCGGTAAGAAAACCACTGCAAATCCAAAACTCTGCGCGAGCCTGTTCAATAAGCAATTTATTGAACACCCCAAGACCAAGATGCTGAATTGCAAGATAAGAAGAAGGATTCGTAACCGAACGCTTGACATCATCCCCATCTATACAGCGGACCAAGTTTCCGCAGCAATCAAGAACGCTAAAAGGCCATTGGACCAGATGGCATTTCAATGGTCATGCTGAAACATCTAGATTTACCGGGCATCGAATATCTAACTTTTAACTTGTCGATATCCACGCTTGTCATCCCTGAACTCTGGAAAAAGGGTCGAATCATCCCCCTTCGTTTGCCCGGTAAAAGCGCAAATCTCACCGAATCCTTTGGTCCAATCATAATTTGCAAAGACACTCGAAGCACTCATCCACCCCACTCTTGTCACATGCTGAGCGAGCTTCTCACCAGCATGGTTTCAGGAAGAGGCATAGTACCACAACAGCTCTGGATCTGATCACATAAGCCTGAGCCAGAAACAGCCCTGTGACCTGGCGAGCCTCCCAACACCCCCAGGGGGATGGGGCCACTCAAAAGCGAACGGTTTAGCGCTACGAGTCTGCTTTAAGCAGACGAGTAGTAAACAGGCATAACGATCCTGCGGCTGGCGAGCCGAATTCGTTAGGTCTACGGGAAAGGGGGCCAAGGGAAGATCACACCTGCTATTGAGAAATCTTTAGCGAATAGTGTACCTCGTGGATGGGCGTGCCCAGGAGACCATGGTCCTTACCCATCTTGGCGTTTGTCTCGAGGGTCGACCAGCTAGAGTCGCATACCAAGGTGGGGTTCCAAAGGGAGGCATCCCGGCGGAGAACACCCTTCCGCCTTTAAGCCGGATAAACTTTGTCGTCCCGCAAGGGTGGGAGGTTATGGTCACCTGGCTAAGGTACTCCTAATGGCAAGTACGTGGTAAACGTAGGACGGTTGTTACCAAAGCCCAAGATCCTTGGGGTCTATTCAGACACCATGGTGAAGTCGAAAAATCATGCCGAGGACGTATCCGACAAAAAGCACAGTAGGAACAACGTCCTAAAGGCACTGGCCGGCAGCTCCTGGGACAAGGACAAGGAAACTATGTTGATCACCTACAAAGCGATAGGTCGAGCAATTCCCAGCTGTGCAGCACCGGTGTGGTCACACATCGTTTGTGACACAAACTGGAATAAGATCCAGGCATGCCAGAACGCTGCTCTACGTATCGCTACAGTTTGTCTCCTTATGTCGTCTCAGGATCATCTTCATCCAGAAACCAGCATGTTACCAGTGCGTTATCATAATTTCCTCCTGTCTTTACAATATCTGGTCGGTTGTTATCGAGAGGATCACCCAAACCATCATCTCTTGTACAATACTCCCACTCCATGAGATGTCAGGAGTCAGAGATCTCGGGAGAGAGAGCCACAAGAGCTACACTAGCCCAGCTTAGGTCGGGTTTTTGTTCGCGCCTCAATTCCTACCTATATCGAATAGACCCGGATATCAAGAACATCTGTCGGTGGTGCGCCTCATGATGTGGACCACCTGTTCCGATGCCGCGCTGCACCCACTAACCTCACTCCGAGGGCGTTATGGGAGAGCCCTATTGCAGCTGCTACGGTCTTGTCGCTTGAGACAATAGGCGAGAATGACGACGAAACTTAGAGCACATTCACAGACATGCACGGCGGTTTACGCCTTTCTGCACCACTACTGTGGGCAAGTGGCACAAACGAAAACTTTGAACCTTCCTTCAGGTTCAAGGTTCCATTATTGTTAAAATGACAGAGTGCGATGACGTTGTCGGATTACGCGGTCGCGCTGCAGTTTGGTCACGGCGGCTTTTGCCATCATGTATCATAGTGAAAATTGGGTAAATTCGTAGCCGTTACTTCTATTCAGCCGTTTCATCTTCATAAAAGATACCTCGTCGATTCCGAGAACGAGGTGGACCGCGTGACCGGAATTTTTCCGATTGTGAACAATCCAGTTCTCAGTCGGTAGCCAGTTCTGCACTTTGATGAAAGCCAGAATGTCTTCAGTCTTTTGCTCACTGCTTCTGGGGAAGTACCCCTGAATAGTGTGCAACTTGGGCAAATTACTTTCCTCCACCAAAGTATATTCAAACGTACATTTCGCACGAATGTGTTTATTGTTAGTCCTAACCCACTCTACATTGGGAGAGTCCTTACAAGATAATACTAGCCATCCTGATCTTCCGACACAGGATAGCAAGATAATTTGGTGGCTACGCTCCCTAGTCACATGCAGTATGGCTTTCTGTACGTGGGCTATCTGATCATTCGAAGTCAAGTGGGCAAAAACCCAGCTTTATGGAGGAAACTGCCTGGCTAAACGTGAGGGCTCTAGGCGCTCCTGGGCACACCTTGTGCCGATTAGCCAAGGCAGAAGCAGGAGAACGCTCTTCCGAGCGTTCTCTTTTGCGTAGGGGCGTAGGAGCCTCGCCAGCCAAGGCAGACTCTACAGCCTATTCTTTGGTGGCACCTTCGCAATGCCTTTCTATATCTGCGATTTTGAGCAGAGGCAAAACGCAGGAAGCTCGGGTTTTTATGTAATTCGATGCGATTAACAGCTGCACGGCAGACTACACCCGGGAATTGTCAGAGTCCCCTCCATAGACATCCGAGTCAGTACAGTAGGTAACTGTACGTGTCTGTTGCAGTCATAAAAGAAACATGGTGGTGGAACGCCGAAACTAAAGAAAAAGTGCAAGCCAAATCAAACGTATGTAAGGCATGGAGTTTACATGCAATGCCCGAAGAAAGTAGAGCGCTTGGTAGTTCAAGCAAATACGAAGGGAGCTGCAAATTCGACCAAGAATTAGAAGCTTAGACAGCAAGTGAAGGACCGTCATTGTGCGAGAGGCCTGATCACGACGCCAGGATATTTAGTGGCGAGAAAACTCTGGAGTTTTCTGCGATAAGAACATGCCACTGAAGCTAAAGGGCAAGTTGTACGTCCTGCACTCATGTATGGATCTGAATGCTGGACAATGTATGAAGGTTTAACGAAAGAAATGAAAATCTTTCCCATGTAATTTCCCCCGCGTGGAAGGGACCTTGACGCGGTGCGGGGGCTTAGCGCTGCATACTGACCGAACACAGGACAACTAGGACAGTATACTTACAAATGACAGAACAGAACTTCAACACACAGCCAACTAACATTTTCCAAATCCTAAACCTAAGGTGTAATGCGATCCGTGCCGATGGGTGAATGGCACCTGGGACAAATGGTGTCACAAACGGAGCTTCTGAGGAACCGGGCGAAACCTCAGAATAACTAGCCTTGCGTGCTTAAGGGGTCACTGAGCACGTGTACCTTCATTACCGCCATACTCGTGGGTCCAAAATATGGATACTAATAAGAACAACACACAAACAACAGGGGTAGAACAAAACCAACCCGCCCAAGCTAAAGGTAATGGTTCAACCATAAGCCTAGCAGCGAAAGGTGAGGGAGGCATGTCCCAACCCTCGACGACACCCTCTCAGGGAAGTGCTTTCTGCACAAGACCAGAGAGGTCCGACGTGACAAAAACAACAACAAAAATACCGGCGTACAGAGGGCTGCGCCCGCAATACGAGGGTTTTTTAGAATTTTGATGCATAGTGGATATTTTTTGTGCATATATTTTATAAGCAATAGATAAGAATTGTACACAACATTAATGAAAAGCTTCCTGTAAATCTATTTTTGGATTGGTCTAATTAAAGGTGGAACAGAATGAAAGGCGCTAGATTTACTATTTACCCAGTTTGTATAAAAGTACTCCAAGGCAAATCTACAGGCATTTTTCGATTTAAGATTTCTGATGGCCTTTGAGAAAAAAGAAGCTCAGGCAAACGTAAGGATGCCTTGGCATTATATATGAACTGAATTATTAGCTGTAAATCTACTGTTACTGATTTTTAAATCAAGGAAAACCAACTTATATGAAATTATTCCATTGTGTCCCCTGACATTAGAGCCCACACAAGCTTTCCTATGAGTATTGAACAAGTATACCTTTGCAACTTTTCCGGGACACCCTGTTAACTTGGTCCTACAAACTTCAAAAATATTTGTGGCAAACACTATTACCATTCTATGCATTTCCACCAAATTTCATGTACATTGTTTCATCAAGTTAAAAGATATGCATTGAAGAAATGCTTAAGAGGCTTCCCTTGTATTGTGAAAGGCACTTACTAAATACTTACTTGGCTATATTTCCGGTTTGGATACAGTTATTCGAATGAAAATTCGTAGACATATTCCCTGTGTAATTTTCTAAAAACCCTTAGCAGAATTTTCATATTTGGAAACCTAACAGGGGCTACACACGAACAAATTTAAATTTTACAAATTTACTGTTATTTACTTTTCCTTAGCAAAAGTCAACGGTCTTAATATTTAACGTATATAAGGCCATACTGACCAATCTTTGTGCAAAGTTTCATATCGATCCCTATAACGGTTTAGAAAAACGGAGCTCGAAAAGGAAGTTTAACTTTAAACGCCAATAACTTTTTTACCGTTACTCGAAACTGGAAAATTTTAACTGATATGAGATGTACTCGTCTAGATCTTTGATTTAAATACCCATACGTTAATCTCCGATAAAAACTAAAAAAGTCGTTTTTTTTTAAACGCTCGGGACACCCTGTTATCTTTTTCCTACCAACTTCTAAGGCATTTGTGCCAAAGACTGTAACCATTCTACACATTCCTACCGATTTTCATGACAATCGGTTGAGCCGTTCGCGAGTTATTTAGTGAACAGACGGACGGACGGACGGACAAAATCGATTTCATAAGGGTTTTTTGAAAAAAATTCAAAAAAACCTTAAAAGTGGGCCAACTAACCCTGAAAAACAAGAAACCGACGCTTTCCGGAGCTCAACGACGAAAGATCGCGATCGAAAAAGCGAGGGAAAGGGGTGAACCGATCAGGCCGCGACATAAGCGAACCCACGGCAAGCCTCAAAACCGGCCCAAAAACAAATTGTTTCGGATTCCGAATACGGACGTAGTTGGTACGGAGGATCCGAAGCAGATCCTGACGCTCCTCAAGACCCAAAACCAGGGGCTGAACACCGAGGAATGGAATGTCGTCGCATCCACGAAAGATAAAACCGGACTGAATCTGGTTGTTGTTGTTGTTGTTGTAGCGATTCAAGAGTTTTTTTCTCTTGAATCGAAGGGGGTCTTGGCAGCTCTTGACCGTTTTTAGCAACGGGTAGCTCCGGGACGATTTAAATCGAAGAACCGGCTGCCGTAGGAGCATTTTATGGACAACACAAACATCCATGGGTCACAGTGGGATTCGAACCCACGCACCGGCAACTCAGAGATAGACATCTCTGCCACTGAGCTACCGAATGCCCCCTGAATCTGGTCGCCTGGATCGATGAAACTAGCCGGAAGGCGCTGGAGGCCAGAGACCACACAGGTTACTTTGGCCTAAACCAGATAACCTTTAAGGCGATATCCAAGCGGCCTCATGATGCTGAAGGTAGTCCAAATCAATCTTCAGCACAATAAAGCTGCAACCGCAGCACTAAGCCGCCTCATCGCAGCCGAGGGTCTGGATATAATCCTTATCCAAGAACCTTGGCTGTATAAGGGCAAAGTAGCCGGCTTAGGAACCACCGGAGGTAAGTTAATATACGATATAGCTTCTGGCAACGCCAGGACCTGCATCTATACTAAGCCTAACATTAACATACTGCCACTATACAACCACATTTCCAGGGACCTAGTAGCGGTGAAGATAAATGGGAGTAGTAATCGGGAGCTCATCCTAGCTGCCGCATACTTCCCATACGATTCACAGATGCCTCCACCACCTCAAGAGCTGGAGGAACTGTTAACTAGCAGCGGAACACATACACCGCAGCTCATCATCGGAGCGGACGCAAACGCTCACCACACAGAGTGGGGAAGTTCCGATACGAACAAAAGGGGTGAGTATCTTTATGATTTCATAATCAAAGAAAATCTTGAAATTCTAAATAAGGGTACTGAGCCCACTTTTGTAACAACACGTCGAAGAGAGGTCATTGACATTACTTTAGCCACCTTCAACGTATCCCCTAACGTCCGCCATTGGCGGGTTTTACCCGAACCATCGCTATCGGACCACAGATACATAAGTAAGCCAACTGAACTGTATCGAAATCCGAGAAAAACAAACTGGGACCTCTACAGAGAGCGCCTGACCATCGATCTGAATGAAATTCCCAGACACATTAAAACTAAACTTTGTGTGGAGGCTGCAGCGGATCAACTGCAAGCCGCAATAAAAACCTCCTTCGAAGAGAGTTGCAGGTTAACGAGACGACACACCAATGCGAAATGCAAATGGTGGAACTCGAACCTGAACATTCTGCGTAAGAAGACACGTAAGCTTTTCAACGTAGCCAAAAGAACTGGGGATTGGGACACATACCGCTGCACCCTAACCCAGTATAGCAAAGAAATTAGGAAAGACAAGAGGGAATCCTGGAGGAAGTTCTGCGAAGAAATAGAAAACTTGCATGAAGGAGCGAGACTCCAGAAGATTCTAGCCAAGGATCCAACAAACCCCATCGGAACACTTAACAACTCCGATGGAAACCAAACAAAAACAGGTAAGGAGACCCTGGAAGTCCTCCTAGGGTCTCACTTTCCTGGATCGGAGCGCACAGACCAGTTGGATGACAACTCCTTTTTTCTCAGGGCTAACAAAGACGACTGGCGGATTGCGAACCAAATAGTAACTTATAATAGGGTGGAATGGGCGATCCACTCTTTCGAACCCTACAAATCACCAGGACCAGACGGTGTCTACCTAGCCCCGCTTCAGCAGGGTTTTAAGACCCTGGCTCCGCTTTTACTAAGACTATTCAGAGCCAGCATAGCCTTAGGATACATCCCAATCACTTGGAAGCAGGTAAACGTAGCATTTCTGGCAAAGCCGGGGCGTGACCAAACCCTAGCGAAATCGTATAGACCAATAAGTCTAACCTCCTTCCTACTTAAGTCATTGGAAAAGCTCATCGATAAACATATCAGGGAAAGGTGCCTGTCGCTTTTCCCGTTGCACCCAAACCAACATGCTTATCAGACAGGGAAATCATGTGAATCAGTACTACACCATCTAGTTGGGAAGATTGAGACCACATTAGAAATCAAAGAAATAGGGCTCGCGGCCTTCCTAGATATAGAGGGGGCCTTCGACAACACTTCCTTTGAATCTCTTGTACACGGCGCCTCGAGTCATGGAGTTGAAAACACCCTATGTCGGTGGATAAAATCAATGCTTCAAGGACGACAAGTACATGCAAAATTATTCGGTGAAACGATGTATACAGCTGTCCTCAAAGGTTGCCCACAGGGGGGTATACTTTCACCCCTCCTGTGGAACTTTGTAGTGGACAGCCTACTGGTCCAGCTAAATAATACTGGCTTCTATACCCTAGGATATGCCGATGACATCAGCATCCTTATAAGGGGAAAATATCCAGGAGTTATTTCTGAACTCATGCAACAAGCTCTAACCCAAGTGGAGGATTGGTGTAGGAGGGCAGGCCTATCGGTCAATCCCGCCAAAACAACATTAATAACCTTCAGTCGCAAATACAACTTGGAACGGCTCAACGCTCCAACATTATTCAACCAACAACTGCAGTTTACCACGGAGGTAAAATATCTGGGAGTCACCCTTGATAACAAACTCACGTGGAACAAGCAGCTGCAAAACACAATTGCAAAAGGCAAACAGACCCTATATGCTACTAAAAGAGCAATAGGAAAAACGTGGGGGTTAAAACCACGAATGATACACTGGATATACGAAGCTGTGGTCAAACCCCGTCTGACCTATGGCTCCATAGTCTGGTGGACTAAATAAAATAAATAAATAACAGGCGCGACAATCCAACATTGGACTAAGGCCGCAGGATGTGTTAGTGACATCCTATTTCCAAGATCTTATCTGCTTTTTGATGAGGTAATGAGATCAGCATCACGCTCAGCAGTGTTATTTATCCCCATAAATGGGTACTCGTTTAACATCTGAGTGAGATCATAGTCCGTCACAAGCTCGTGAGTTCGAAAAACACAATGGAACACGGTGAGATTCGAACTCATGAGCCTGTGCACCGAAGGTGCGCGCACTAACCGCTCGACCAGCCAGACTACCTGGTGGACTAAAATCAAGCAAAAAACAGCAGCAGCGAAGTTGGGATCAGTACAGAGACTGGCCTGTGCAAGCATAACCAGCGCCATGCGCAGTGCACCAACTTTAACTCCAGAGAAACTACTAGACCTGCCACCACTGGACCTCAAAATCACAGAAGAGGCTAGACTCGCAGCGTACAGACTCCAATCATCGAACATGTGGACACCACAAAGGGTAGGACACTGTACGATCACAGAAATCATTGCAAACCCAATCCTAGATATGGGCAGCGACTATACCCCGGCCATGTACACCTTCGACTCCAACATCCAAACCTCAACGGTTAGGGAAGACTGGAGTAAATGGAACGGCAACCATCTATCAAATCACATTGTGTGGTACACTGATGGGTCGAAGACAGACGAAGGAACGGGGGCAGGAGTCTATACTAAAACCAACAACTATAGTATCTCCAAACCCCTAGGTCAATATACAATTGTCTTCCAGGCAGAACTTATACAATCGGGATCAGTAAATCTACTGCCAGAACCGTTGCTAGACGATGGACCGAGGATAAATTCCAAGACCGATGGAGACTCGCTGAAGGGCTCAGGCATAGCAAGCGCATGCTGGAATCTAACTTGCATACCAGCTGCACCGAAGCCCTCAGTCTTAGTAAAACGAACCTCAGGGCAGTGACAGGCCTTATAACCGGTCATTGCACCCTACGGCAACATCTGCATACAATAGGGATCTACACACAAGACCCACTATGCCGCCTCTGTAACGAAGATGAGGAATCAGCCTCGCACGTTATTTTCGAATGTCCCGCTCTTATGAGCTGGAGACAAAACTTCTTTGGGGCTCAAACCACCAGTATGGGTGCACCCAAAGTAAACCTTGTTAACTTTCTTCTAAACCTTTTACGTAGGACAGAGCTCATCCAAGATAGAGCTGCCTGTAGAAATATGCTGAGACATTACCAACAGAACGGACGATGTGCCTACACCGCAGGCCGAGCGACGTGACGCCATGCAGCGGTATAGAAAACGATGCAAGGTATGTAGGAACTCACCTGATGTCACCCAACGAAAATCCTTTCCGTCAAACTTCCGTGGAGCCGTAAATAGAACTGTTCTCGCCGGCATGTTAAGACCCATGGCAAATGTTTCCGTCGCGAACAACGCTTTGATCAAACCCTCGCTGAATAAAATCTCAATCGTCTCCTTCAAAATCGGCAAAAGTCCACCGTGATGGATGCCAATTCCACGTCGTAGCAAGGGCAATACGTTCTCCACCTGCGGCAACGTTCGATCCTCTTCCGACAGCACATCCATGGCATTGTTGAACACCTCGTCCACCAACTTCTTCTCCTCCGTTGTGTTAAAATCCAGTTTGGCCATTTGCATGGCATACACTTCGCAATCCTTCTTGCTGAACGAGAAAATAATAACCGGCGCGAAATTGCGTTCCATTATCATTTTAACGATTTTAAAAATGTTCGTCTGTCCAGCATTCATCCCCTTTATCCCGCCACGTCTGCCTTTCTGATCGCCTTTGGCCGCTTCGCCGCCACTCTGCAACACGCTCATTGCCGTGTTGAAGTTATCCTCCTTGAACTGTCCCTTCTCGTCAACGACCAAGTGAATGCCATCGCCCCCGGCTGGAAACAGATAGTGCTGCAGTGGCGTTGGCCGGTAGTCGGTGTAAACGACGTGACACGGTTGCTTGTGTAGATAGCAAACCCATTCGGCGAATTGCCGGGCATTGGGTATAGTGGCCGACAAGAAAACATAGCGGACGTTGTCGGGAAGCAGAATAAGCGTTTCCTCCCACACCACGCCTCGCTCCTTGTCTCTCATGTAGTGAATTTCATCGAATACGACCCAACCCACTTCTCGCATAATTTCCGATCCCCGATAGAGCATGTTTCGCAAAATTTCCGTTGTCATAATCAGACAGGACGCGGTGGGGTTGATTGTAACGTCGCCCGTCACCAGTCCGACACATTTGAACTCCTCGCTGAATTCCCGATATTTTTGATTGGAGAGGGCTTTGATGGGCGTTGTGTAGATGACTCGTTGTTTCAAGTTTAAGGACCGCGCAATGGCATATTCGGCGACCACAGTCTTGCCGGCCGAAGTGTGAGCCGAGACCAAAACGGACTGATTGTTGTCGATACATAGGATGGCTTCCTTCTGGAAAGGATCCAACACAAAAGGATATTCCTTGGCCGGCGGTCCAGTCGGCTGTGTTAGGGGGATGTATTCCTGTCCGGGATATGTGGCCAGTTCGTGTGTACACGAGTCGGGTGAGTCGATAACGTGGACCTGAAGGCGTGTTGTCACCTCGTCAATACAAATATCGTCCAGAATGGACTCAACTTTACTCTTCTTCCGTAATTCGGAATCGTCTTCATCGTCGGTATCATGTGCACGCTTTTCAGCCTTTTCTTCCCTGTCGGCGAGGGATAAAACATGTTAGTTGAAAAAGAGGTTATGTACGGAATGCAACACAACTTACCCTTCTTCTGTTGTTACCGGTCCGGCAACTGGACCCTCAGATGCTGCATTTTCTTCAGTTTCAAAACAGTCGAATAGATCATCGACATCAGCCATGGTTTGATAGAAATTTCGATAAAAAACAAATGTAAATCCTAAATAACCGCACGAACTGAACGATTGCCACAATCTAAGACTAATGTCAAAACATTCATATTTATATTCTCTTATGCGACTTTAGCGCATTCGGACTTTTTCTGTACTATATAACATAGAAAAATGATATTGACCAAATAATTACTGCTACTTGATAACGTTAATCTTGATTCAATTGATTATGGCTCTGAAAATATATTAAGCAACGAAAAAATAAAAAGAACGACGAAATAATGCAAAAATACGATTTTAAGTCATTTATTTCCACGGTAACTTCCCTTCTCGATAACTATTACAAAATATCACAACCTAATCTAGTACAACATTAATTCTATTCTAGCGCACGAGCTGTCACCCCAGCTGTGTGCTGTCAAAGTGGTATCCCGAAAAGTTATTTGTCTGGCAAATTTTATAGAAAAATCCTCATAAAATGGCTTCTTCGGAGACGGGAGGCGTACAGCCTATGCAAATTGCCGGCCGTACGGTCCGTGAACGCGAACGTCTCATTGGCATGACCGATGAGGAGCGGGCCTGGCGTAAACAATGGCTCAAGGATCAAAAATTGTCACATCACGAGCCTCTACGCGTCCCGGAGTTGGAACGGGAGTTGACCAATCCAATTCGTCGCTTCTACAGAGCACCTCTCGATAAACTTTGCGACGCCTTAACACCATCGTTGGTAAGAGCCCCTTTATTGGAATTATGTAATTCCAGAGCTAACCTAACTTTCTGTTCCGTCTGCATTTGACATTGCAGGGATTCCGCCGTGCGTATGCCATTCGCTTCTGGACCGGCAAAGCTGCTATTCTGATGAGTGCAATCTTCGCCACGACCTACTACTTTAAGTATAACCAAAACGTGAGTATTCTGAGCACT
The DNA here is from genome assembly GCA_949715475.1 of Microchrysa polita. Lineage (NCBI taxonomy): Eukaryota > Metazoa > Arthropoda > Insecta > Diptera > Stratiomyidae > Microchrysa > Microchrysa polita. The sequence goes on along the minus strand of OX454418.1, from coordinate 82,546,350 downwards.
TATTCCTTTGACTGATATGCCAGTTCTGTACCGGATGAATGTTGTTTCCAGGACTGGACTCGCAAAGGTGGCTGGCGAGTGATTTCTTCGCGTCCTGCAACCTATCCCGGTGATGCAGGATACCCGCGCGTCTCGGAACGTACCAAACCCGCGGACTATGCTGATCGAGGATTCAAGAAAGCCGCAATTTAATTCGGAAGCGTAGATAAGTAGAGAAACTCTGTTGTAATAAAGAAAAGGTTGGAGCCACACATAAGTCGTAGTTGTTCTTGCTGGCGAATCGTCCGCGATCGAAGTGGCCTGAAAACAGGTCGTTGGCTCTGCCGAGTGGATTTTGCTTACACATCAGGTTTCGTGCATGTTGTCCATTGTAAACATGGGTGCTGAAAACGTCTACCGAACATTGCCCCACGGCAGGGGAGCAATGTTGGCGGTTCGGTTTGTTTCGTTCCTCGCGAATGGCACATTTGACGTTTTAACGACGAGAGAGAACGAGTACATCTCGCGCGGTACTTTCTCTGGAGCGAGTTGCATTTTGACGTACCGCGCGAAAACGCACACAGCAGTTGACGTGCCAGAGTAGTGGTGCATAGCCAATCAGCTGAGAGCCCGCCAGCTGTTTGACGGAGGGGAACGGCTTGTTTTGCACAAACACATGCATCCAGGAGAATTGCTCTCTCGAATTGAATTTTAAAGAGAGAACAGGATATGACGTTGGTGGTGAATTTGGAAATTTGAATTTTTGGTGATAAAGTTCATTTCCGAACTTTGTACATTTTCCGACTGCGCGCCTTTAATTCAAAATTTCGTTTTTTTTTATACATATAATGAACTTGCAGCAGCAATATGGAATTGACTGAAAAAGGTGAACTTGTGAAGAAAAAAGAAAACATTGGTCGGATGGAAAAATCCAGGTATTGTTGTTGTTTTAGCAGCATAAACGGAGAAACATTTCAAAAATAATGTGCAACTATTTTAGTTTTTAGTTTATTCGAAGATGGTGGGCATCCCATCCTCGAGGTCGAGATTTAAAATGAAGGTTGCTTCAATATTGGCCGTAGCCATAACGTAAGTGGTGTAAGTTGCGTGGGAGCAGCCGAACATAGATACCATCTACGGGGTATACCGTCAGGGGAGCACCTAGCCGTTGCGGCCTTATCTCCCGGTCCTTCGGTGGGTTTGGACCTTCGGCGTTTTACTGACAAGGTCTAATTGTCAGATGGGGGTTTCTCCATCCGGTGAATGCACTCTCCTTCAGGAACCCAACCCCGGGGATGCATCACCAGCTCGATGTCTTGCTTAACAACCGACAGCCACCTCGAGACCAACGCCTTGATGGCTAGGGACCATGGTCCCCTGGGCACGCCCATCCCCGAGGTACACTATTCGCTAAAGACTTCTCTTTAGCAGGTGTGATCCTCCTTCAGCCCCCTAATGGTTAGGCCTAACGTTAAATTCAGATGTGCACATCCCAGGTTCGTTGGTAGTCACAGGTCTGCTTAAAGCAGACTCGTAGCGCTGCTTTTCACATCCGGCGGCCCCTTCAGTTTAATAGTCAGCAATACGATTCGGGCCGTGTGGTCATCAATCCACAAACTAGTTAGTTAGTTAGGCACGTAGGCATCTTCCACCAAGACCGTTCTCCCTAACTAGCCCCTTCGAGGCTCGGGTTATGCGAAGCCGCCAGCTCCGAAGCTCACACTATTAACCGTATGGTGAACCCGCCCCCCACCAGGGAACACTGTTTATCGTGTTCGGCCTTTAATGACTTCCCTCCCGTAAGTCATGGGAGGAGGTCGGTCATGCCAAGAGCTACCCGTACATAACTAGGGAGCTCGTGAACGTTATCGCTCGAATGGTTTTTGTACAGATCCACGCCATGGCGTATTAACCATACCAGGGGCCTCCCTGCGCTGCTAGGTACGTGGTGTCGCAACTCACCAAAGATCTCTGTCCCACTACACAGCCTTTTTGGCTGATGTCACAAGGACCTAGACCCCCCTGCGGAGGGAGCAGCCGAACAGTCGAAAATGTGGTCTACGTAATGTGTAGCGGTTCCGCAGGCTAGGCAGGTGTTGGCGACTTCGTTATTCATACGTGATAGAGGCGCCATAGACCCTCCGATCGATCGGCCAGATTTTTTGATTGCGAGATAAATCGGAAGGTGTATGGGACCATCGGATTCAATTTTTTGATTTGACATGTGGAACGTATTGGCAATGCAATTCTCCGTACATCTGTCATGACAATCATGTGTTCTCAGTTGCTGATTTTTTTTTACATAAACCTGTGGTCGTTCTTCATGCTGTGGTTGTGGCGGTCATTCTCCATCAAAGTAGCAATGGATGTCCATCGCCTAAAATGGTATAATTTTCGCTATTTTGTGTTGTGTCTTGTGGACCGTGAGACTGTCTATTTCAGATTGCCCGATAAATTACCTAATGTATGTGCTGTATGGGCGGCAGATCGATTGCCCAATCGATCGGCCGAGAAATCGTCAGGTTTGTCGCAGCCTTTAAATTATTCGCGGGCACCAGCCGGATCGGAGTTGAGCTAAGGTGGTACGGGTGGCTCTGGGTAGGAGCTCTTCATCAGGAAATATGACTGGTGCCAAGTACACGATTGCTTGCGAGACTTTGAGTGGCTTTATTAACTTCTTGCGTGTGTAAATCTGTAATGGCCGCCTTGTAGTCGGGTTATCGAAGGGAACTTTTCTGCATTGCTGGACTTCGCGTTCTTTGTCCCTGATTGAGGGTCTAATTCGACGTGGAGGAGGTGTTTGTCCAAGAGTTGGATGTTCGGATGATTAGTTCGATAACATCCGACTAAATATTGCTTAGTAAGAAGCCCATTGTGATTCCTCAAAGTCATCATTTTACTCTCCTGATGTGGATGATCATGAGTGATGAAATCTTATCACAGCCGGTGATGGTGCGTAGTGCTGCGTTTTGACATGTCTGTATATGACACCAATTTGTGGGCTCTGTCCACGTCGGTGATGCGTAATTGACTAGGGGCGACCAATGGCTTTGTACGTAGCCAAAAGAGTTCCTTTGTCTGTACCCCATGTACTACCGGCAAGAGCTTTAAGTATTTTGTTTCTGCTCCTGAATTTGGTACAGATATTTTCAGCATAGGTGTTGAATTTGCCGGAGTTGTCAATGGTGACCCCAAGGATTTTCGGAGATCGTGTAGTTGGTATGATGTGCGGGTGTCGATCTGGATCGGTAGTTGTGTGTTGTACTCCTGGTTGAAGCGGGTGAACAATGTGGGGGAGGACTTGGACACTCATAGTTGAAATAGATTACACACGTCAGCAGCAGCATCGGCAGAATTTCATAGCTGACAAATATGCTGAATGCCAAGTCTTCTGCTCAACATATTTGTCAGCAATGTAAAATGCATTGGGCTTGACGTTTCGCGATGCCGATGCATCTGCTGACGCGTCTAATCTATTTCAAGCATGATATCTTCAGATTTTTGTTCACGAAAAAAGCGTTAAGAACAAGCAGGTGTAACTTGATGAGATCACATATTTCGGGAATGTCAATGCCGGTTGAAATGATGGTGCAGTCGTCGGCGTAGGACGACGTCCCATTGGTGGTGTGGCAAGTCCTGACATGTAAGAGTTGAAAAAGATGGGAGATAGAACTCCACCCTGGAGGACGCCTTGTTTAATTTTTTTGAGCTTTGAATTCCCGTTTCTAAACTCGGTGCACAGCTGACGGACGGCAAGGTAATTTGCGATCCATTTATTTATGTGAGGCGGAGTGGTATTGCGAAGATTATTCAGCAGTAACGTATTAACTGTGTCAGAAGGAGACAAAAGCGTTTTTGGACCATAGATAGATACGAATTGAGGCGTGAGCAGAAGCCTGACCGAAGTTGGGCTAAAGTCACTCTGATGGCTCTCGGGAGCCTAATCCCCTCAGGCGAAATAGGTGGTGGGAGCGCTGAGAGGACTCTGTTCGTACCTAAACTCGCCATAGACCGACTCACTTCCTCAGTGTGAATCATTGCAATGGCAGCCCGGTATGAATCTTCATCGAAAGGATCCCTTTTGTAACCCTGGACCTCTCTCTCAAGGTCACGAAGGCCACGTTTGATGTTGCGTGGAGGGGGAATTTTGTCCATAAGGTCGCGGTTAGGACGATCCTCTCCATAACAACCTACTAAATTTTGTTTTGTAAGTAGTCGATTGTGGTCACGTATTGGCATCAAATGTGTCTCCTGATGTAGGTGATCCTGGGCAGACATCAAAAGACACCCTGTGGCTGTACGTAGAGCAGCATTTTGGCAGACTTGGATTTTATTCCAGTTTGTGTTACAAAGACCTTGCGACCAAACTGGCGCCGCAAAATCAGCCGCTTCTCGATCCACCGCTTTATAAGTGGCTAGCATGGTCTCTTTATCTTTGCCTCAGGTGCTGCCAGTGCTTTAAGAATTTTGTTCCTACTGCGCATCTTTTCACATACCGCTTCCGCAATGCAGGAAGGTTGTGTATGATTATGTATAAGCTTGTCCTTTTCTGGATGATCGTCGAATTGCTGGTTAAATTTGTGAGCGCATTTGTCGTCGTTGCTATAAGTCTTATCACCGAACTTTATGGCTACCTTTCCTTTCGATTTGACAGGGTCTGATGATAGGGATGCGGCCAGCTGGGATTTCTCTTTTGGCAGTAGTCAGAATAATCCGTCTCAAATTCTTTTCAGCAAGACGTACGTCAATGGGGGTTGGTAGGGCAGAAAAGGTTTCGCTGGTGTGCCTTTGGAAGCCATTCCAATCGGCTTTGCTAAAATTCGAGTACGTTTTTTCCTGTGTACGTATATTGAGGCGGTTTATCGAGCGGTCAGGTAGTCAGATGAAAAAGTGATGAATGGTTCCCATGTGATGTTGTTTTTGAGCCCAGGGCTGGCAATGGATATGTCAGGTGAGCTTCTGCATGATCCTGTAAAGTGGGTTGGCGTATCGTCGTTTCATGGACAGAAATCGGATTCATCCAGTTGACTTGCGATTAGATTACGTCTGCTGTCGTTGTCGAGATTCGAGTGCCATAGGTCATAATGAGCATTGAAATCATCCAGTCCTAAGCGATATTGTCCTGTGAGTAAGGGAGTAATGTTGGCCTGAAAACCAGTGGGACAACTTGTGGCTGGTGGTGTATAGATATTTAAGATATCTTTATCAACATTTCCCGATTTGATGGATATCGCGTGTAGTTTAGTGGTGGTATCGGCGGCGGTGATGTCAATTTCTGTGTGTGGCAACGTAGTGTGGATCAAGAAAGCAAGGCTTCCACCTGCGCCAATATGTCGATTTCGTCGGATGATGCTGTAGCCTCCGTAGGAAATTAGTGATGAGTCGGCTTTTAGCTTTGTGTCTTGAACTGCAGCAACTTGGATGTGATGTCTGTCCATAAAGCCAGTTAGCTCGACGAGTTTGGTTTGTAAACCATTGCAGTTAATTTGTAGTTTTCTTGGTGGAGTAATTTACAACTTGTTGTGGTGGTGCTGGAGTCAGAGTATGTCGTGTTGTTGTAGGGTTAGTAGAAACTGCGGGGGCGAAAGGTGATGGTTGCTGATCCTGTTTTGTGTGTTGTAAGAAAGTTGATGATTACTGTTGACCGCAGATTCTACAGTTTGGTGCTGTAAAAGTGTTGATCGTAGTTGTTGACCGCAAGATCAGCATTGTTGAATCCAGAACAGTTCTTAAAATGGCATCATACTTTGCAGCACGAGAATTGCACGAAGGATTGTACATATGTGTAGATCCTCTTACCACAAACGCAACACATCCAGTGACCAGGATTTTTTTCGATGCCGGCGCGTATAAGTAAAATTTGGAGCAACTGGGACGGCTTGGGTTGCTCCAGTCGAGTAAAAACGACTGAGTGAATGTGCATCATTTTGTGGTTCCACATTTGTGCCGAGGGGGTTTTTACGGCTCTTGGCCATTCATGAAATGCATGTGTGGTTCCGGGACATAGACCCGGCTGTGATAGGAACTATTCTCTTGCCATATGGGCGCCACAGATACCGATCGATTGAAGAGATTTTTTGAGTGCGAGATAAATTGGAAGGTGTACGGGAAGAGATGTAACGGATCTTGTTTAGCGGATGAGGATGCGGATGCGGATGCAAAATAGTATAACATTGAGGATGCGGTTGCGGATGCGGATATTAATGGAGAAATTTTTGAGGATGCGGATGAGGGTGCGGATGAGGATATGATCGAAGTTGCATACTTCCTTACTTCGCTGTAAGTTGCATACTTCCTTACTTCGCTTCACCTTAAAAAAAAACGTACTTCACCCGCCTCAGTTCAATTCATTTAAAACAAAACCACTCAAAACACTAGTCACAAAAATGCGAACCGGAGTGCGTTCCTTAATTCACTCGTAGTCGTAGCTGTAGTCATTGCTGACTACTCAGATCATATAAATGGAACGCGCTCCTGCTGTGCTGACCGACAAACTGAAGCTCAGTTGTGTATACGATACAGAATACAATTTGTCTCAATGCATTTCTTTATAGTTACAAAGTAGCACTTGGGTCGCATATATCCGCTAATTGTCTGCATACAAAAATGAGGATTGCGGATGAGGATGCGGATGGAATTATTTATAAGATGAGGATGAGCATGCGGATGCGGAGTTTAATTTTTATGCGGATAATCCGCGATTGCGGATGCGGATGCGGACATCCGTTACATCTCTATACGGGACCATTGAATTCAATTTTTTGATTTGACGTGTGGAACATATTTCCATTAAATTTTTCGGAAAATCTGTCATGATAATCATGTGTATGCATTTGCTACAATAACGTTCTTTTGGATTAAAAAACGGCGCTAAATACCATTATTAAACTATCATTCAGCTTTTATACCATGTAAAGTGCTCCTATTACTATTGGAAGCGAATATTATATCAAGGGGCATTCGGTGGCTCAGTGGCAGATATGTCACTCTATCTCTGAGTTGCCTGTGCGTGGGTTCGAATCCCACTGTGACCCATGGATGTTTGTGTTGTCCATAAAATGCTCCTACGGCAGTCGGTTCTTCGATGTAAATCGTCCCGGAGCTACCCGTTGTTAAAACGGCCAAGAGCTGCCAAGATCCCCTTCGATTCAAGAGAGAAAAAAAATCTCTTGAATCGCTACAACAACAACAATATTCTATCAAGTATTATTGGGTTAAAATTGATATGCTGGAAATACATTTGATCCAGCAACAGCGCGAAATGTCAAGCACAATGCATTTTAAATTGCTGCTGCTGTTGCTGGATCAAATGTATTTCAAGCATTAGTTGGGGATGCAGCAACGATAATGCAATCCAATGCGTTATAACAACGCCATCTAGATATATCATAGCCTCAACTCAGCTGTACAATGACGTCATGGATCCTGCTTAAATTGTTCGTAGGACACGGGCAAACAACAACAATGTCATGAGAAGCAACAACAATGCAATGCAATTTAATCTGCGGATTTGACGTTTACGAGTCTACATTGCGGCCTTAATATATAGACGGCGGTGATTATAAATGGGTGACGTCATGTTGATAGCAAAAGCCATTTCCTGCCATCATGACGTCACCCATTTAAAATCAACGCCATCTAGATATTAAGGCCGCAATGTAGAATCTTAAAACGTCAAATCGCCTACTAAATTTGCACTGTTTTGTTGTTCCTTTTAATTACATCATATGCTTGTTGTTGTTGTTTGTTCGTATCCGTCAACAATTTAGTAGGCAAACGGTACAGCTGAGTTGCGGCCTTGATGTATCTAGATGGCGTTGTTAAAATGCATTGGGCTGCTGCTGCTGTTGCTGCATCATATCTATTTCCAGCATAATATGCACGGTTCCTTTCACAAGTCTTCGAAAGAAATCAGAAACAACAATGGCAAACTAATGGTAGTGCTAATTTGACAGTCAGGTTAGATACTACCAACCCAGTAGCGGCGAATTAAAGAATTTCATTAAAACGAAAAGTATCCGATTAATTGTAACAGGGGGTTTAAAGGATATTTTCACTTAAAAAAAAATTGTCGCGCCCCTCCTCCTCCTCCTCCTCCTCCTCCTCCTTAAAAACTATCCTTAAGTGCAATTGGGCCCCATCAGCAAACCCGAGTTTTAAGAATCGACTTGATAGGAGAGTCAATTTCACTTAAGGGTAGTTTTTAAGGGGGAGGAGTGACGCGACAAATTTTTTTGAAAGTGGAAATATCCTTTTAAGCCCCTGCGACAATTAATCGGATACTTTTCGTTTTAAGGAGATTCTTGAATTCGCCGCTACTGGGGTGGTAGTGCTAACTTGACAGAGGTAGTTTTTAAGGGAAGGAGAGACGCTACAAATTTGTTTAAGGTGGATATGTCTTAAACAGCGCTTGTGACAACTAACTGGACACATTTAGTATTCGGGCGATTCTTAAAACTCGTGTTTTAAAGGTTAACGTTGATATGAGGGTCAATTTCACTTAACCCTCGAGTAGGCCAATTTTTGTTTGAGCCTAAAAATTCATATATGCTTAATTTGTGGGCAAGAAAAACGAAAATATCATTATTTTTTAGTTTTAGTGGGTTTTTACCTGTCAGGCGTCATTTGATTAAAACCCGCCTGGAGGCGGTCTTGCCGATTAACGCGAACAAAACTGAAGGCAATGTCACAACCAGTCTATCTTATGATTTTCACGTTTTTTATTGTTTCGCTTTCTTTTGAAAGCTTTTTAACAATAGTTTGGCGATTCCATTCGAAAATATCCGCTAATTTGATTTTATTGCATTATATGCATAAAAATTTAATGAATTTTTATAATATTATTACTAAGTAAAGTACATTATACGAATGTCCCTGTGTTTTCCAACAATTAGGCAGGGTTTCCGGAGAAACCTTGCTGCCAATTGGACTCCTTGTTACACTGGGCGTTGGGATGTTGCAACTCGATGGGTCCGATGCTCCACAGGGGGCTTCATGTATGGTTATGGTTAACGGTATGGCATAAGTCGTCAGTGAGACTAGGACAGTATTGTCCTCTGAACCCTACTCAAGGCTGAATAGTAAAACTGTTTATTCCTATGCCCCGTTTGCGGTTTGAAAGCACACGAATTAACTTGCTGTCTAATTATGGAGGTGTGGGGGCTGCCACGAATGATGGAGGTGGGCCTCCGCTAATGGAACGACAACATTACCCAGAGGACATAATTGTCCGAATTCGACAGGCCTAAAATGGCCCCAACAACCAAGTTTGGAGACCATTGCCTCCGGGAATAAAATATCAGTTCGGTTTAATGCCGCCGAGGTATCCATCAAAAGTCTATAAGCTTTGAAGGACGGGAACTAAAACTGCTAGTTACGGAGGCTGATAACAAACATTCCTTAAATGTTATGATGACTAGAATCAGAGCACTAGTTCATGATAATATGCTAAATTTTTATGCTAAACTATCTATTTAGAAGGAAACTAATATAAAATATATAATATAAAAATATACTACTGCCCTTTCGTAAATAGGCAAGCAAAATTAAGCTGCATTAGGCGCAGCAGTAAGATTCAAAATGCCTAGCTCCAGGCTAACACAAACCCCGCTGGATCAATAAAAAAAATTATCTGACCTCGAACTATTGCTAAACTTACCTTCATGTTCGGATTGCCTTTGGATAGTGCAATAATCGAAGAGTTCCCTTAGTTTTAGTTACCAATAATAATTACATATATATTATTATCGCTGGCATTATCATGATCTCTCTACAACTGTTTCTACTGAGGTGGAGGAAACCCCAATAGTAATTGCTCAACTTCGGACATAAAAATGATTTAGGGCTCTCTTCCACTGCAAGCGTAAACTTGAGCGGCGCGGCGCTCCAGCGGCAAAGCTTTCACAAAATGTGCGAAAAAAAGCTTTTACTAGTAAAAGGTATAAGCACACACAATATTTAGAAAGCTTTTCCATTGTATTGAATGGAATTTTTGTTTATTTTGCATAGTTACGTCATATTTTGCTTGGTTACGCCATTAAAATTCGGAAAAGCTTTAAACGCGGGAGCGCCGCGCCGCTCGAAGCAGGTAATGGACGGCAGGCGTTAAGTTAGGCATAATTCATATTTTCCCACTCAAAAAAGATTAAAATAAATGTAAAAGCTTAAAATATCTTGTCCAACGTCATATTTCCTTCACAACAGATAACAGCTACAATACCAGCTGAAAAGTTGACGTAGAACGGCAAGACCGCCTCTAGGCGGGCTTCCTAAAACACACAATAGTAGCTTTTCTAAACAACAAATCAGTATTAAAGCTTTATACGACATAATAGGTACGTTTTATTGTGTTTATCCCGTGCAGGTTTGGGTAGAACTTCATATAAAAAAAATGACACTTACCCTGGTAGAGTTCACGCGTGCAACTACCCTACACGGGATAGAGCTCAAATGTAGATGGCGGAAGCATAGGAGAAATATGAGGGAATTTGTTTTTTCAAACCAAATGTGAGAGTTTTTCTCATTACGAGAAAAGATTTTGCAAAGAAATAATCATCTTTTGTGATAAAATCCACCACATCTAAAAAATAAGCCGACAAAGGTGAGTGAAAGATGCGCAAAAACTGTCAAGTGTCAGCTGTTTGGTCTTAACCGGGATGTTACCCGCGATCGTTTTTTTCGAGTCAGATTTACACGCGATACGAAAAAAACGTCGCTAATATAAATGTCCGTTAACCTCAACATAATTTTTTCTTTTCCAAAAAGTGCTTAGCACATTTTTTTCTTTAAAGGTATGTACTGAGTTCACCTAGCGAAAAACTTGATTTAAGTCTCCCGTGAAAACGGTGCCGTGAAAACTTCCTTTTTATTCACTCAATTTAATAGTCTAAGAAAATTGGACCAAAATATGGCCATCGAACGGCAAAAATCCAACATCGGAATTTTTTTTTGATTATGGTTGGGGATGGTCCCGAGATGATGGCATAGAAAGTCCCAACCGATCGGGGGTCCGCAACCTTAAAAAAAGGGGGAAAGGGGGGCCTTTTTTTTCGGTTTTTTGCGATTATTTCAAAAACGGTAAGAGATACAGAAAAATGGTCTGAGGACGAAAAAAACTACATAAAACTATCTTTGCAATGATATGTAACACATTAGAGTTCAATTGAATATTTCGGCGTTAGAATAGAACATAAATTAGAATATTTTCATTTTAGACCTCTTTTAAAAGCTCCATAACTTTTGAAAGAATGTTAGTACAGCCGTAAAATTTTGTACAGGTATTCACAACAAGTTTAAGATAATTTTAACGTAAACGCTGAGTCGCTCCGGTCAAGGACCCCCATTATCCCCCCATTTAAATTTGTCAAAACGGCATGTCCATAACTCCCCCCAAAATTGGAGCAGAGTGCTAAATTTTGGTTTGTTGCGATTGGAGGTCATAGTCACCCCACCCACCAAAAATCAGCTCATTCGGATAAAAACTAAGGGTACCTCCCATACAAAGTGACCCATGACAACTTTGTTCTACAGTTTATAAAATGAGTAGTACGTAGAACAAACTCCTGATGGGTCACTTTGTATGGGAGATACTCTTAGTTTTTATCCGAATGAGCTGATTTTTGGTGAGTGGGGTGACTATGACCTCCAATCGCAACAAACCAAAATTTAGCACTCTGCTCCAATTTTGGGGGGAGTTATGGATATGCTGTTTTGAAAAATTTAAATGGGGGGATAATGGAGGTCCTTGACCGGAGCGACTCAATGTTTACGTTAAAATTATCTTAAACTTGTTGTGAATACTTATACAAATTTTACGGCTGAACTAGCGTTCTTTCAACAGTTATGGAGCTTTTGAAAAAGGTCTAAAATGAAAATATTCTAATTTATGTTCTATTCTAACGCCGAAATATTCAATTGAACTCTGATGTGTTACATATCATTGCAAAGATAGTTTTATGTAGTTTTTTTCGTCCTCAGACCATTTTTCTGTATCTCTTACCGTTTTTGAAATAATCGCAAATAAACGAAAAAAGGCCCCCCGTTCCCCCCTTTTTTTAAGGTTGCGGACCCCCGATCGGTTGGGACTTTTAATGCCATAATCTGGGGACCATTCCCAACCATAATCCAAAAAAAATTCCGATGTAGGATTTTTGCCGACCAAATATGCCATTTTTCTTAGACTATAAGATAAATGATCACTCGCGTTCTGATTGATTGTCGATGACATCTTTTCACTGTGAAATAAAGTGCAACTGCATTATTTTCGCTGGCGAAATGTCAAAAACCGGTGTGGAGACTTTCATGTGAAGTGAGTACCACAGCAAATTCGATTTCACGATCATCAAAATTTTAACAGTATTTGCATGGATTTCACGTGAACTGACGATGTTAGTACCTACTTTAAGAGTGCAATTGGTGATATTGTAGAAATAATTTTCCACCACGAAAACTAGGAGGTTGCAACATCCAACTGTGGATTAAAAAATAACCACCCCGCAGAATGCTTCAAAACTTATAACGTTCTTACAAAAGATGTGACACTATCGATTCAATTAACTACGAACAAAAAATGATCTCCAGATTTGTAGTTTTGGGGGTACAAAGTAAAACCCGCCTCAAGGCGGTCTTGCCTACTCGAGGGTTAAGGGTAGTTTATAAGTGGGAAAAATTTATTGAAAGTGGAAATATCCTTTTAAGCCCCTGCGACAATCAATCGGATACATTTGGTTTTAGGAAGTTTCGTAAAATTTGAGATTTTAAGGTAAATACTTTTTATGGAGATAATTTATATTTTGGGGCGTTTTTTTAAAAGGTAAAAGGAGCGCGACAAATTTTGTGTAAATGCGGATATCTTAATCAACCCTTGCGGCAATTTACTGGATACAATTTGTGCTTAGATTGTTCTTAGAATTCGAGTTTTTAAATACGCACGCGACAGTTTTTTTCATTTGCCATTGAATTGCGTCAAAATCGAACCATTTATTGCAGTATAGCATTTGTCGATATTTTAAACTGGTAGTACTAACTGTACAGACGTAAAATTTATTGAATTTCGAGGAATCCGATATTTCCATATTCACCACGTAACGACTTTTCACAGCAACGTACTTCCGTTCCGGCAGGTGGCCATTGTTTTTCACCTCGTCGAGTACACAATTTCCCCACCTTCTGAATTCTCTCACTCACCCATTCGCAACAATTCGTATCCGTACACAGCAGCTGTCTGTCAAAATTTTTACCGGCTCATCACCTCTTCATCCCTCACCGACTTTCACATTCCATACCCGACCATTCCACCATCCCGATCAAGACAAGATCATTTCAATCCGATGGAAGTGCCCGCAAGTACCGGAAAGGAAAACTGACCTTACGCTGGTGCTTTGGTTTTCCCCGCGGAAGTTTTTCCGATTAGAGAAAATTGTGCAAAATCAGTTGATCAAACTCGTCCCGTGCTCGTTGCTCGATCGAATAGTAAATCCGTGCGTGAAGGTAGAGAAGTGCCAAGTGAATTGCGCCAGACAATCCACCACGTTTACAGTGTGCCGAATGATTGGATTACGTACGTCGGGAAATTGGTGCCCATTGATTTAGGTAATTGGTCCTGCTGTCCTTTTATGCGAAAGCGAATAAAACAAGTGAACTATTCGGAGATAAATTTTCCCAATACCGGTTCAATTGGCCAGCCGCATTGGTGTGGTTTAGTGACATTTGTTCTAGCATCGGGCGCCCCCTAGACAGGTTAAGAATTTTCGCGCGCACTTCGGATTTTCTTTGATAATTTTTTAAGGACATTCCGGAAAATTGTATGTGCTATAAAGTTTGAAAGTATTCGCTTTCAGCTTTCATTTGATATGCGGAATAAGTGGTGTTCCATTCAGAAAGTGAATGAAAAATTGTTTCAAATTTATGCAAGTGGACGACGTGTCGACTTTATTATGGGGGTGTCTTTTGGCGCGTAGACTTGCAATTTTCAGAACGAGTTTTATGTGACTTCTGGCTGGCGGATTTAATTAATTTTTACATTTTTCGCATCGGAAGGATATGAACTTTCTTCTTTTGTGTGAATCAAGTAAATTGGATAACATTAAATACGAATTATTTACGCGCCAAAACCGCGCCTTGTCACGGCATCATATTCATGATCATGACCTCGCCATACTTCAGAACATTGCCCGCGAGTGCGTTATCGTGAACGTGTTGCAAAGAAAAGTGCAAATTCTCCCCATAAATCTCATTGAAATTCGGTTAAATTATTTTAAAAGTGCAGTGACTGTGTCCTCACGACCAAATTTCTAGGAATTTTCCGGAAAATTGCTAACGGGTCGCGATCAGGACGTTTCTAAAATTCATATCAAAATTTGTTCAGTGCCAGTAAAAATTCCAGAGCGAGTTTCCCTATCTACACACACAATTGTACGTGCAAGTGGTGTGAATATTTTTTTTCTTTCAAATATTGAAATTTTTTTGTCGTCATCTAATTGACGCCGTAAAAGGAGGGAACATTTTTCTGGTTGGGAAAAAAGGGGTTGACTGGCCTATGTGTGTCGTGTCCACGAATGCAACAGCTCGAAACGGGAATGAGGATGTAAAGGAATTTAATTATGTGACGGCCGGTTAGGGGATAGACGTAAACAGAATCAGGTCAGCAGCAACCACTCGAGTTCCTCGACAGGCCTATGTGTATGTTGAACGAACCCCTAATATGTTACCGAGACCCTCGGGGTATATGTACTCGGGGCTCAATTGTTCCGACACCTTCGCCTCTTTCGTCCCGCACACCCTTCATTGCATGAAGTCCTCGCTTATTTGTGTGCCTTTCCAGGAGATCCTTTGTCGGGTCCCGGGCATTTCACGGAAAAAGGAATTGCATTTTAGTTACCCTCATTGCAATCAACGGTTTTGCGTAGCATATAACGTTTCCTAGATAGATGTAGGTAGGAAAAGGCCGGTTTGGAAGCATCTTGAGTTTGTGTTGGTTTGATCATTTTACACACCATCGACATCGTCTGAGAAGGTATACAAATGGAGGAAAACCGTCTTTTGGGTTTGGGAATTGTCTTATCGTCTCGGCAGGGGTCTCAGGGTTTTCAAGAGCTCAAGATTCAGGGATGCTTTTTCCTAATGGCGACCTGGGTTCGGATACCTACACATTCGTGTATGGGCCATGTTGAATGCAATTTATTTATGAATGCAGAGAGTATTAACGTTAACTGTTTCTTTTTGGGTTTACTTACACAAATACTTGGGTATGCACCTGAAGAATTTTCGTGGAATCGTTCTGAAATCCTCTTTGTAATTTTTTTTTCTTTTGTTCTATTTACAGTTGCGAATTGACAACAATTTTTGTGCGAACCAGATAACGGCTTGACGCCGCTAACTATGGATATAAGAAGGTTAGTGCAATAAATGCTGACTATGGAAATTCTTTTGTCTTTATTTAAAATACATATGTTGCATATTTTTCTTTTATTAACATCATATGAAATTTCATGTTTGGGTAATACATTTATTTTTACCAAATAATTCAAACATTTTCAATATTATCCGGAACTGAATTTGTCTTGAAAGTTGCACTGTTCTCAAAGAAGAAGATGCTAATTATTGTATTGTTTTTGTAAAAAATATTTTTTTTTTATTATTTTTGAGTATAGATGAGAGTATACCTACATAGATCACACTCTGCCCTTTCTTTTGTCCTAATAATCGCAGATAGGACTGGTCCTACAATACTTGTATTCCAGAGCCAAAGAAAGGCAGCTTGTTGTTTAGCCTGAAGAATGAAAAAAAAACATTTTTAAAAATTTAATTACGATGTTTCGACTAGGTGGATCTTAATTTTTTTTAAATGTATCCGCTAACAA
This sequence comes from Microchrysa polita, assembly GCA_949715475.1. Lineage (NCBI taxonomy): Eukaryota > Metazoa > Arthropoda > Insecta > Diptera > Stratiomyidae > Microchrysa > Microchrysa polita. The sequence goes on along the minus strand of OX454418.1, from coordinate 82,530,511 downwards.
AATCTCCACTGAAAATGTGTATATTGACACCCCACAATCTCGACTCATGCAGTCTCATTGATGTAGTGGTTAGTGCGTTCGCCTTGAAAGCACAGGGTCATGGGTTCGAATCTCACTGTGGGTGGACTCAGTGTGTGATAAAGTTTTCGAATTCACGGCCCATGTGACAGACTATGATTCCCATTTAAGGTCGATCCACACTTTTCAGTCATCAGTAATTATCCATAAAACTTAACGGATTGTAAGTCAATCAATTAATTGACAATCTCTCTTGTATGTCAACTTGGACTGAAAAGTGTGAATCGACCTTTACGGCGACAAATAACTCTGCAGAGCATGCTATTTATCTCAACACCTACACAAATCAGTTATCTTGGAAAGTGGATATTACAAACACATAGGCGTGATCTTTTTTTTTTTATCCTAATCTCGATATGTGAATGAAAATATTAATTCATAAATAATACAGTAAAACACGCTTCTTATAACGCTCACGCATATGACGATTTCACACTTATAATGTTCCCAGTCTCTGTAAAATAGCCATGCATTCAGTCCAAATATGTATTACACTCTTTTAAAGGTCGATCCACACTTTTCAGTCATCACCATGCAAGTTAATTGATTGACTTAAAATCTGTCAACTTTATGGATAATGACTGACTGAGAAGTGTGGATCGACCTTAACGCGTTTTTTTATAACTTTTTAACTGTTACTATACTCTCAATCGTCAAACATAGCCAGGGACGTACCGAGCAAACATTTGTTGGGGGGTGAAAAGTAAAATTTGCCGACTACATTTGAAAAGTCACCAATTAGAGGTACGGAAATTTCGTTTTTACGAAATATATGCGAATTTCGGCGAAAATTGCTAATTTATACGAATCAATGAGAAATGTTCCAATTTGGACTTTTTCCACAAAAAAAGTTTATTTTGGTCCAAAAATGTCAATTACTGGAGATAATTTTTCATCTCAAATTTTTTTAGACGTTTTCCGTTAATAAGAACAGAGAAATTGTTAAATGCAGAGAATTTCGTGAATCACGAGCATCATGGCTTGCCGAACACCGAGAAAGCACTTTAGTTGGAGGTTTGATGAATCAACTTTGTTTTCTGCAATGCGATTTTTAGGGAGAGTTTTCTCGTGGTTCGGCGGGCCCCCATAATTTAAATGAACTTTACATAAAAACGATAAAAGCGTAACGATATTTACGGTATATGCCTCAGCAGTTTCTCGTTTTACCGTTACCGTATCTAGTATCTATGTGTGTTGTCTGAATTCAGCGAATTTCAGCGAAATTTCCAATATGCAAAATTAGTTTATGCGAAATTCATGTTTTTTATTTGCGAAATTTCCGTACCTCTAATATATTTTTTAGTGTTCATGTAAACATCGAAAAATACAAAGACAGAAACACGAAGGATTGTATGAATATACATACATATAGATATTTTATTCAACCAGCTAAGTTGTGACACGTCGTAACTTAATTTTGGACCATCGTTCCACAATTCGATGTAAATCCATTTTATCGTCAATATCCTTCGCAGAAAACGTTAGCATCAAATTGTCCAAACGTTCATGCCCCATTAATGATTAATCTCAATTTACTAAATGATCGTTCGCTTGAAGCTGATGACACTGGACATGTCAAAATATGAATAATATTGTAAGCTTTCGGTCCTTAGTTTAAAGGCCTCTCTCGCTATCTCCTCAAAACTTTGACGCTCGGAGCAATTATCAAGAAGGATTTGAGTTTCAGCATGAAGGCATTCGGGGATCTCCTTTGAAATACAAAAATAAGTTTGGATTACTGTAGTTACTGAGATTATCGTGCAATTTTTCCCATCGGACAGAATTTGAAATATGTCTTGAAATGGTTGGAGCAGTTTGGCTACTTTTTCCAATTCTTCTGTGGACTTTGAGATAAAAACGTCAAGAAGGATTTTGAGCTCTTTTCGGTCAAATGTTGCAAAGTTTGTTTCGGCTGTAGTTTGAGATAATTCGTCCAATTTTTTCGGAGCACGACGAGTTCGGTGTTGTTTGTGTAGTCCGATTCAGGGCCAATATTTAATTTTCTTGCGAAAATCAGCTTTGCACTAACGCATTGATTTTCATGTTGTTTTTAAATGTCTTTATGAGACTTTGTTGTACTGCGAATGAGTTTCATGGCGACAATAATGTTGAGGTCCTGAGCTTCCAAATTTTCAGTTATTTTTTTTAATTTAAACATTAGTTTTATGTTTTCATGCCGAATAGCTATGTTAATAAGTATGTACATTCAATTACATATTTTTAATATTGCAACTTTCAAATGCATTTATCCTTAAACATCGACAGGTATTCTTTTGTAAATTTATTAATGCCGAAAATCGCAATCCTACATATTTCCACTGAGGTCAAATTTGCCGACTGCAGATGAAAATTGAAAATGTTAGGGGGTGAGACACCCCCCCCCCCCCCATACCTCCCCTTAGGTACGTCCCTAAACATAGCTATGCATTTTTATAACACTTTTATTAAGTTTGATTCAGGGTCTTCATGGAATAATATAATTTTTTGAATTTGTATTAATCAAAAACACTTTTTCCTTACTACAATTTATTTTTATTTTTGCAAATATATATTTCGAATGCAACTTGCATTCTTCTTCAGTGCGAGTGTTTCTGAAGTTTAGATGGCTTGTACATGGTAATTTATTATCAGAATGTTTTGTTATCACTACCTGGTTAAAAGGTAAAAAAAAAGGGGTTTTCTAAAAAGTTAATCCTGTTTAGCGCACCTGCGCGGCTAGTTTAATGATTCGTGATGGGCAATTTCCTTCGTCGTCGTTGAGGCGGTTACTACCTGGTATCTTCATGATCTCCAAGCTTTCCCATGCATCCAGTCTAGAGGGTTTATTGACTTTACGTAATATCTCGATATCCTCCCAGCTTATGACGTGTCCTTCGTTTACAATGTGGGATGCGACCGCTGATTTAATAAATAAACCCTCTAGACTGGATGCATGGGAAAGCTTGGAGATCATGAAGATACCAGGTAGTAACCGCCTCAACGACGACGAAGGAAATTGCCCATCACGAATCATTAAACTAGCCGCGCAGGTGCGCTAAACAGGATTAACTTTTTAGAAAACCCCTTTTTTTTTTTTACCTTTTAACCAGGTAGTGATAACAAAACATTCTGATAATAAATTACCATGTACAAGCCATCTAAACTTCAGAAACACTCGCACTGAAGAAGAATGCAAGTTGCATTCGAAATATATATTTGCAAAAATAAAAATAAATTGTAGTAAGGAAAAAGTGTTTTTGATTAATACAAATTCAAAATAAGCTACAAACAGCGGTGAAACCGATCAATGAGATAATTTTTTGGTTTACGAACAATTTTGGTAAGATTGTGGATTGAATTTTTTTATGAAAGAGAAGACTACTGTAGGATTGTAAAATACATACTAACGAGAAAACTCATATCCTTTTTCTAATGGAAATATGAAATTTCCTTTAACATACAATGCGGTATTTATCGGCTATTCAAGGAAGCCTTGCATTGTGAACGAACTTCGGATTTGTTTTATTTTAGAAAGCCAGATGTAAATTGGCTATTTCCCTAATTCCTGTTAACGATTTTCATTCCGTTGCAAGTGAAAGTCCACCATTTGGAGCATGTACATTTTTTTTTAATGAAAATATTTTTCTGTTAAATTATTTTTTTCAATTTAAAGTTGTTGTATGAGATCAAGTTTTTGGCTCATACTGATGCTAGAAATGTCTGTGTATACGCATACATATGTGGATATTGACGAATAGCGTTTATAGCGCTTTCACGTATATAACGATTTATGTATCTCTGGAACCTTCAAAATCTTTAAATTTGTTGAATAAATTTCAAAGTTTTTCAAATAAGCAGAGACGGACAGTTTATTGTACTTAACGCAAAATTACATTACATCATTTCTGCCTGAATTTTGTGTGCAATATTTATGAGAAAACAATGCATTTGCACTTTGCACGTCGATTTATCAGAACATTCGATTATACGAGGGATCAGTTTTTTTCTTGAGAAATGCATCGAATTAAATGGAAATTCAAGGGTATATGCCATAAACATCAATGAATTACTTTGAATTTTTTATTTTTGCTGTTTTTTAGTTTATTGCCTAAATTAACTGTTGGGCGATTTTCTAATTGTTCTCTGGAAACTCGATCAACCGAACTTTCGGTTATCCAAACAATTCCGGTCGACATTAGTTCGGATAATCGACGCTCTAATGTACCTATTCTTTTTTTCCTAGCTTGAGTTAACACTTCGCAATTTCAGGCTGATAAAACAAAAAAAAAGAAGAAAAATATATCGTTTTAAGTGAAAAAATATGTTTACATTTAATAATCGTGATTTTCGAGGTTACAATTTGTGAATATTCAATTCCGAGATATTCTAAAGTAAAGATTATAAAAAATTTAAATATGTATTGTAAAATTTCGAAAATTTTGGCTTTTGGGCTGTCGAGATTTTTACGACGACTTTTAGTAACTCCCCATTTAAAAATGATAAAAATAACAACTTAAAAAATAACTGGTACGACAGTTCAACATTAGACCAAGGCCGCAGATGGGTTAGTGACATCCAATTTCCAAGATCTTAACTGCTTTTTCAAAATTGGGTCATTACCCAATTTACAACACCTTTTGATGAAAACACCAAATGAAAATTGTTGATCGGATATTTGTGATACTCAGGCAAATTAAGTTTACGCTACCCATATACAGTGAAAGCTCCGTTCGCGGACAGGTCCCGCAGACGGACATCTCTTGTAGCCGGACAATTTTCTTGGTCCAAACTTTTTTGTTCATATTTTAGAACAAAATCCATTCCACTAACCGGACGGTCTACTGGTCGGACGCGGACACTATGCCTACATACATTTCTCATAAAACATCTCCCGCAAGTGGACAGAAATTTAATTTTTAGTGGACTTTCTGAAAATAATTAAAACCGGATATGCTCAGAATAATACATTTGTCCGCAATAGAGTTTGTTCTTGTGTATTTTTTGCTGCTAATTCGACAATCGATACTACGAGTTTGTGTATTAAATAAGGGATGTCAAAACCGATTGGGCCAAAAACAAGTCCGTAGTCGCATCGGACTACGAATTACTTTTAGTTTTTTTTCTTCTGATTTTCAACCGGCTGTCGGTAGTACTTTTTGATTTTAATCGGAATTTGAATTTCCTTCCATATTTGTGAACAAATTCTCAACTGTTTACTAGGAAAAATTCATGTGTGTGTGAAACAGGGAAATAGGAATCGGCCAATCATTACTGCACCGTCTGAAGATTCTTCTTCTTCCTTGCCTCGTTCTTTATACCGCTTCATGGTTTCGCGTTGCTTGACCTGCGGTGTAGGCACATCGCCCGTTTTGGCGGTAATATCTCAGCATATTTCTACAGGCAGCTCTATCTTGGATCCTGTCATCGCCGAGACCAATGCGTTGTTGTTGCTTTTTCATTTGACACATCCAGGTGTTCGTCGGTCTGCCTCTGGCCTTGGGTCCATCAAGTGGAACTTCCATTGATATCGCTTTCTTTGCGGGGTTCTCAGGCGGACGCCGTTGAACATGGCAATACCAATCCATTTGTCGGTCTTCGAGCTTTTCGGTGATTGGTTGGTCTATGGACAAGTTGCCTCGGATGTAGCTACTCTTGATGTGGTCCTTTTTCGTTACACCAACTGACATGCGTAACATTTTCATTTCAGTCGCTGTCATTTGTTTCGCGTAACCTTCATGCATGGTCCAGCATTCTGATCCATACATGAGTGCGGGACGTACAACCGTTTTGTACAACTTGCCCTTTAGCTTCAGTGGCATTTTCTTATCGCAGAAAACTCCAGAGTTTTCTCGCCACGTCATCCACCCAACCTTTGTGCGATGTTTGATGTCATCATCGCATGTAGCTCCGTTGTTCACCATTGAGCCAAGGTACTTGAACTTGGTACAAGACTTAAGCTGCTCTCCTTTGACGTACATATCTGGTATCGGTGCATCTGGGTCTGAGAATGGGCAGCATAAGAACTCCAGTCTATGTTATACTTACCCTCAGTCCAGGCTCCTCCAGAATGTCACACCATTTTGTAAGTGCAGCTTGCAAGGCAACGATGTTTGGGCTACTGAGGACTATATCATCGGCAAAAAGAAGATATATTTCTAGGCCGTCGGATATACGTGTTAATAAGTAGCACATAATGATGTTGAAGAGCAACGGACTCAATACACTGACCTGGTGTAATCCCACATTCACCGGAAATTCTTCTGATTCACCGGCTGTGCATCTAACCTTAGTCGTAGCTCCATCATACATGTCTAGTATCATCCTGACGTATGCCTCAGGGACATTAAATGCACCGTCTGAAGCTTACACAAATATAATTAGACTCGCTTCAGGTCGCTCCTCGTTGATATTGTAATCCTATCAAATATTACATATGTACTTATTTTCGTACTGAGATTGATGATGATTTGATCATTTCGCATATACCGAAAAAAATATCTCCTGGAACAGAGCACGGGAGCCTTTATACAGCACATTCGGCCGAACATTTAACTGAACATTTCAGAGTCCTAGCTGTCTCAGTTCGGAAGTTAAACCGGTAAAAGATGCGACCCAAGACAAAAAAAAAATACAAGGTGAATGGGGGTCTATTTTTCGAAAAAATTTTATTGAGTGGGAGTGAAGGGACCCTCATAAAGCACATTTGGGCGAACATTTTGCTGAAAATTTCAGAGCCCTAGCCGTCTCCATTCGGAAGTTACAGTCGTGCGAGTACAATTGAAAGGCATCAAAAAACAAGGGGTGCAACTCACGCTCGGCTTTAAATAAATTTTGTTCTGGCTAGACAAAAAAACTGAAAACAAGATGATTGCCCGGCATCCCTAAATTGATGTTAATGTTTTTCTACCAGTTTTTTCCTATGAAAACTTAAACAGTTTATCATTACACGAACATTTGCGCATTTTGAAGGTTCCAAAAATAAAAATGAATTAAAGCCACAACTACACTTTTATTGTTTTAATGTCGTGCTCTGTGGCCGTGATCGTTCGGTCGCCACTCTGTGAATTAGACACTCATAGAGAAACGAGTTTCCAAACTCGGCACGACTCGTCACAAGTTTATTATTCAGAAGAAGATGATAAGAAATATTCTTATCGTAGAATAGTAAACTAACAATGCGACTAGGAAGTGGTATGGCTGACAAACCGTATCACACTCCGAAATTCAGTTGTCTTTGTAACGTTGATGACTACACACGGTAGTCGTCAACGCACCATGCTCCACTAGGAGTTACGGTAATGATGAGAGAATGTTCCTTAAGTTATTGTGTTGTTATTCATTCACACAGAAAAGCAGCATTTTTTACCCTCTCCCGCAAGCGGACATCTCCCGTGGCCGGACAAAAATGCTGGAACCTTCAGTACTACGTTTTGGCTCATACAATCATTAGAGTGCCCATAGACCTCTCAATCGATTGAATCAATTTTTTGATTGTCAGATAAATTGGAAGGCGTATGTGACCATCCAATTCAATTTTTTGGTTGGACGTGTGGAACATATTGTCATGCAATTTTTCATACAATCTGTCATGACAATCATGTGTTTTCAGTTGCTGATTTTTTTTTTACATAAACCAGTGGTCATTCTTCATGTTGTGGTTGTGGCGGTCATTCTCCATCGAAAGTAGCAAAGGATGTCCGTCTTCCATCGCCACAAAATATATAATTTTCGCTATGTTTTGTTGTGTCGTGTGAACGGTGAGACTGTCATTTTAGATTGCACGATAAATTGCCTAGTGTATGTGCTGTACGGGCGTCAGATCGATTGTGTGCAATCCATTTGCCTCTTTGTGGATCTGTTTTTGCCTCATCAGAGTAGGTTTAAAGAAAAGTGCGTACTATTAAAATATTTTAAAATAATTAAACATTTATGTTACCTTCAACGTAAGCTGTGCACTTTCGATGTGTATTTATTTTTTTTTTTCATAAAAATAAATTTTCAAATCTTAAAGTCTCGTGCTTCATTAGAATTTTCATTTTAAAAAAAATCATCTAATTGAAATCGTCCAGTTGGTAACATAGATGTAACGCGTTCGAAGCAGCGCCAGCTTTAAAGGGAAGCAAGCCGGGCGTTCGAACGGGGCGACAGATTTTGGGGCGGCTTTTTGGCTAGCACTCGAATAAAAAAAGAAAAAATCAATCCTATTTAGATTTAGTGGAATGTAAACATAGTAAAAATGAAATAAAATGGGGCTTAATAAAATCCCGCAAGTCAGGGAACAAACTGACACCCACCCACAAAAAGCATTTTACAGCGGTTGTGGACAATATTTGCGTTATTTTGCAACATCCCGTCTAGCTTTGGGTAACGAACTCCATATAAAAAATTACACTTACCCTGATCATTTTCACCCCTGCCACTACACAACACGGGATAGAAATGTGAGAATCTTTCTCATGGTGGTTTTAGATTTTGCAAATAAATAATCTTCTTTTGTGATGAAATCCACCAAATCTAAAAAATAAGCCGACGAGAATGTACCAGTTAAGTTCTTATTTAAAAAAATAGCGACACCGAGGCTAATTTCGGGCGCTGCCGAAATTTGCATACCCTTCACTCCACTTGAGCTTAAAGTTTTTTCGGACGTACCTATGAGTTGTGTTTAATCATCCCCTTCCATTATTTTCCTTCTGTTTTCACATAAGGTCCGTTACGCCGATAAAACAATATTTGAGGGAGGCTTGCTTGGAATAATTGGGCAAATGAAAAAAAAATCTACTAGAAAACTATTGGGGGAAAGCGGGGGAGATGGTCCTATAGTAAAATTATATGTTTTTACATTTTTTTTTTGTTTGCATAAAGACACATGTTTGGTGAAATTGGTGTAGCAGAAAATGTTTCTCAGAAGAACCAAAATGGGGGGAGGAGGGTTTGTACGACAGCCCCATGACCCCATGGCTCCTTTCCATCAATTTTTAAGTATATGTTTTGTGACATCAATAGAAACACATTTGTATGAGGTTTGGTTAAAATTGGTGGACAAATAAAAAAGTTTTTCTTTGAAGAACCAAATTTGGGGGATTGGGTTTGTATGGCAGTCCCATGACCCCATGGTCCGATTTCATTCATTTTTGCATATGTTTTGTGACATCAATAGAAATACATTTACATGAGATTTGGTTGAAATTGATGCCCAAACAAAAAAGTTTTTCTTAAGCCGGCCCCACACCGACCGGAGTGTGTCACACACCGCACAAAAGACCGGTTCCAAGAATGATACCTTGGAGTCGCCCAACCACACTGCTGCACGATTTTTCGTATCAATCTTTTGCGCGGTGTTTGCCATACTCCGGTCGGTATTGGGCCGGCTTTAGAAGAACCTAATTTGGGTGGTTGGGTTTGTATGGCAGACCCATGACCCCATCGTTCGATTCCATCTATTTTTTACATATTCTATGTGACATCAATAGAGATCCATTTATATGAAGTTTGGTTAACATTGGTTCATCAACAATAAAGTTTTTCTTAGAAGAACTTAAATTAGGGAGCTAGGTTTGTATGGCAGCGCCATGACCCAGTAATCCAATTTGGGTGATTCAAACATACAAAGAGCCTGCAACATAAATAAGCATGTGTGCAAAATTTCAGCTCTGTAGCTTTTATAGCGACCGTGAAAAATGCGGAAGATGAAGAATACAATTTTTATGTTGTTATTAGCTGAGAAAAATCAATCAACGATGATGTTTTGACCACCGGCCGGCTCTAGCAATTTTGCCGGGCAAGAGGACAATTTGCCGCCCCCGTCGGTACTATACCAGGCAGCTCTTGGTCGCTTCAGTTCTGAAGATTCAGTTAGCATGTACATAGTTGAAACATATTCATCAAGACTCTTAAGCGAAATTAATCACAGTTCATTATGGCTTTGTAGAGAGTTTGGTTAAAATTCCAAAATTAGGGATTATTGAATTCCTCGAACCAAATATATTTTTCTTCAGCGGTTTTAACATGCGTGGCTTATTTTCATAAATGTGTCATCTCGAAAATAATTAAAGAATATCAGTGATAGTTAAATTGGGGATCCTAGCCAAATCGCGATATTAGCATGTCCGCAACCAGTTTAAGGAGGACTGCTTTCGCTCTGGCAGTGGGTACTGTGGCTTATCTTGCTGAAATCCAAGCCCACTTGTTCCAAATTTGTCCTCTAAATGCTTGAAATGCATTCGAAACCAACTGAAGGAATCCATCCGGGCAGAGATCAGACGAAATGGTAAAGGTATGGATGGAATTTATCGAAAACGAAAATTAGTGATGAAAATTGTGCCCCTGGGTATGACATTTTTCACAGAACAATTTTTTTAAGGCTCTTATGTGCTGAGATGTTATGCACGATTCCTTATTTTTCATTTGATATCAATTTCTACTAGGGTACAATATTTCTTTAGTAGACAGTTCTTCTGTGATTCAACAGAATAAACAAACATTTTAGACTTAATCTTCCGGAAATCAAATTGGGACATATCGCATAAAAACAATAATAATTACGTGCTAAATATCGTCCTGTAATTTAAAATTTGGTGGCCCTTCTCCTTGCTAAAGCAAGAATTAGGGATCATGCAGGTGTAATGACAGTCCTTAATTATGGCGAAGAGAAGGGAAACTAAATATTCGATTGGAGGACGAAATTACCAGATAATTCTGCATTGAAATTTTTTTTAGGAATAACTTATTTATGCGAATTTTCCAGTTTGCTTTTCGAGAGTGGGGTGGGTGCTAGCATCATAGACGTATGATTTAGGCCAGGTTCGAATTTGTATGGAAGTTGTGCTCTCACGAGAACAACTAGGAGTCACACAATGGTTTTATAAAATTTTGTATTGCTAGAAGCGACTCATGCGATGATCACTGAGCGATTATTCCTCCTGAAACCTCCTGAAGCGTAATTTCCATACATTTCGTTTCCTACTGTCGTTCTAGTATCGCACATAACTTCAAGAAATACAGCTTTATAAAATTATGTCTGTGCACATAATGGACACTGCAGACCAATATTCCCACAGACGACTCACGCGATCATCGCCATGCGATTATGGCTCTTTTCTAAGTCTTGGCACATCCTTGAAAATTACTATTCTGTGTTCCGAATATCGGAAAAAGCTTAGAGGAATACATCACCATACAGATATATATAAATAGTGCTCTAGGACTTATAAAAGGGCAATAGTCGCTCATTCATCATCTCATCAGTCGCCCCAAGCAACACCGTATTTTCTATATATATGTACTTTCGCATCATCATCTGCAACTACGTCCATGCGTACCAGACCCAGGCAATACATTTAATTTACTGATTGGAACACCACACTTCTGACAACCCAGAAACACCGGGTTCACAAGTACAGTAGACGCTCGGTAATTAGAAAAAAAAAAGTTCTGACCAATTCTAATTTCCAAGATTTTCTAATTTCCAAGCAATTGTAAATACATAGAGGCAAAAAAGTGCTCCGTGAATTATTGAAAAATGATCGTTTTAAGGTTTTATTCAAATTCGTTTATTTATTCATTCTCCTGATAGAGGAATCAGAGCTAATACCCAAAAATTATTGAAATATACAGTAACACAGGTTGGGAAATTGAATCCTGTGCTAATTCTAATGAGAGAATAGCTTCTCAAAAGTGACTTTTTCTGGTTTCAAAATTTGATAACATTATGTACCTTATTTAACGATTACAACGAAATAAATTTTATGGTTGAAAACGTGAATAGAACATAAAAATTGTGTAATCAAACTTCTTACGCTTGAAAATTAGAACAGTTTGTTCTAATTTTCGAGCGGCCTGTGTAGTTAAATCGCGGTTCTAATTTCCAAGCTATTCTAATTTCCACGCGTTCTAATTTCCGAGCGGATACTGTACTAAGTTTTCTCTTTTTTTTTCGTATTATAGTAGTAGCTATTCGTATTGTTCGTTTACTAAATCAAATTAAAAGTAATTCAAAAACACGAGTAGCTTCACCCAGTTAAACCACAGTTTATTTTATGTATTCATATATACATGTATTTCGGAAGCTATCTACTTCCTTTCTCAGTATGTAAGCTACTGCTTACATACTGAGGAAGGAAGTAGATAGCTTCCGAAATACATGTATATATGAATACATAAAATAAACTGTGGTTTAACTGGGTGAAGCTACTCGTGTTTTTGAATTATTTCGAAACGACCACAGACAGCGGACGACTTAAATAATTATTACAAATTAAAAGTCCTTATTTAGATAAACTGGAAAATATATTTCTCTCAGCACTCACAATCTTCTTTCCCATATCGTCAAAATATTGTCCCTAACTATAATACCGGCTGCTGCAGGTAATCTGATCCAATTTGTTCATTTTAAGAGGAAGCCATTCAACTGTCCTGGCAAAATTTCATCATAAGATTTCCCACGGATTCAATCCTTTTTGAAATCCCGAATTTTCTATTTTTTTCACGGACTTGAAAATATCAACCAAGAGTCAAATACGGGCGGACCATATCAAATTAAAATCTGTTTGTTTGCAAAAGTCCCAGACCCTTCTCTTCTTTCAAATTGAAGCTGTGACATATTTGAGTGACCATTCGAATCGATTGAAATATTTTTGGAAGTGGGTATCACTTGTGTGTAGTAGCAAAGATACGTGTAAAGGGATAAATAGAATAATAATAGATTTGGGTGATGCCTCGAAAATTGTAATTTAAACATTTTTTCGGCTTGCATCAGAGTGCATTTAAAGGGCAGAAAGAATAATCCTTTCCCGTTTGCAGATCACTCAAACAAACAAATAGAGATTACTTTTCAAAAATTCCTTAACGCCTCTGTGGCCGAGATTTTTGTTTGACGCATAATAGAAAAAAAAGTAAAATGCTGAAAAATTAGCCCTTACTGGTATAACTGGCAAAACATAATGAAGCTTGAGTGCTGAAATAATATTTCTGAATTGCATCTGTAAGATATGTTCAATGAAATTTGCTGGTTTTTCATCGAACAAAGCTCAGCAGGTAAATATTTTGGATTCACCTCAAATGCAATAATTTCGCAAATGCGACGGCGGCGTCATTCATTCTGAACGCATTATTGTTGCGCACCGTTGCATTTTAAATCTCTAATGAGTTAACCGCATAACATAATTAAAATATGATTATCTTTATATGGCCGACTGCTTTTGTCCTTTCATGGGCCATCTGTTGTCTCTAGATAACAACAGAAAAAAAAGTGTCCTATGTCAACTGGGAACCGATGACTTTTGACTTTCTCATTTAGTGACCATTATGTTGTATATAAGGCTGCGTATTTATAGTTATCATCGTTTTAATGCATTCCTCTACATAACGTTTATTATTTTCAATTTCAGGTTCGCACAGCAAGTATGTCGAAACGCCATTACCAAAGAATCACATACCGTCGATATAAATATGGTTGCAACAACCAAAATCGTGGGTAACAATAAACGGAAGAGACGCTCAACGGTAGACGAAAAGGTACGTATTTCATATGTGTGTAATAAATAAATGTGTATTCAGGATTATTTCAATTGGCAAACATTTTTATTCGTTCGTAAGAGTACAGTTAAGTCTTGAGAATCGTCCTGAAAAACAACCCCTTGTCAAACGTAACATGCTTCGAATCCGTTAACAAACTTCTACAAATAATGTGTTAAGATTAAGGATGCATTTATTCTACCCATACTTATGATATCTTAAGAAAACTAACCTACCATCTGTACATCTACTGGTTGTTGGGGTTCAATGCGCACGCACCCCTTGCTTATATGCATGAAATGCGAATGAAAATACAAGAAGTATGATATAATCACCATGTGTGTGTGTCATCATTCCTATAGATGGACAGATGCGCCAGGTGAGCGCTCTCTGCTTCTTACTTCTTTGCCCGGCAGTAGTAGCAGCACACGACACACAAAACTATAGGAGGAGCGACGTGCGGTGCGTCTTAAAGAAAAGCAATTTATGTATGTTTTGAGTCAACGAATTTTCATGGATGTGTACATTTTTTTTTCTGTCCTTGCCATCATACACAAAGGAATGAAGCAGATGATGGCTGCTTATTGTCTGGGATGCAAAAGATCCAGGGGTGGAAACAGTATAGCACCATGTATCGACTGTTTAATACGAATACGGACTGGAAGTTATCTTACGACAATTTAATCAATTACCGTTGTGATGTGAATCCCAGTATGTGGCAATTAATATGGTTGGTGCGTGTCTTCTTAGTACTTCCATATATCTAATAAAAAAAAGTGAATTTATGAGTTTCTTAATTTTATTGGCATAGATCCTCGTTTGGTTTTTTTTTATCGAATTTATCAAATCTTGAGTAATTATTTTAAACAGTGTAGCAAAAGTTTAACTGCTGTTGTAGTGCGTCTATATATGTCCAATTAATGTCAGTTACGTTGTTTAAAATTATTGAAATGTGACCCGCATGGATTTGAAAAAGTTAAATAAAATCTCTAAAAAACTCGATTTAATCATCTGCCCCTTTATTTAGAAAAAAAATAGTTTTGAGTGTGGGGTTTCTATGGCAGCCCCATTACCCCAACGTACGTTCCTACATAATGTGTTGCGTCAATTCTAGGGAAACGCTGATTAAGATTAATCGATAAAAAAAATCCTTAGGAAAACATACTTTTTGGAGTGTAGCTTCTATGGCGCCCCGGCTTTATTACCCCCTCGTCGAAGTTCGAAAACCCTACGTTGGGATAACATTTATATTTATTGACAGTCTTTCTAAAAATTGTAAAACTTTCAAATTAAATACAATAAATCTCCCGATGTGTTTTTTGTTTGTTTGCCATAAATTTACTCCTTGATGCTTCATACAGTGAGTCACAGTCAATGTGAGCCTTTTAACGTACATATTTCCGTCAATAATTTCGGGATAAAGTTATTTGAAACTGTCAGCGAATGAGGAAACTTTTCTGAACGGTTACAGTCTAAAAATGAATATCTCCCAAAACTGTTAAAGCAAATACCCTCGACGTCAAATAAAGCGGGCCACTCGCCACTTTCGAATTCTAACCCAATTTTCTCAAAAAGGATAAAATTTACTACTATGAAATTTATATCTACAGGAAGTGCATTTCATGACAATTAAAATAATTGGAAACACATTGAGATTTCTCCGAGTTTTTGGAGCAGGAACGCGGGCTCGAATCCGACGTTTCAGCCTTTCCCATAAGTGTTCTATTGGATTCAAGTCTGGGATTCGAGCTGGCCAGTCCATCGTACGAATGCCGAAGTCCTGGAGATTCTGGGTCACCACATGAACAACATGTGGCCGTGCATTATCCTCCATCAATTGGATATAATGCTCGATAAAATCTGCATGGACTGCAAGGATTTCATTGATGTAGCGATGTCAAGTCAATCTACGTGTACGGCCCGTCGCGTCGGTTCGTTGAAAACTATCTTAATGCTATTTGTCCGGTTAGCGAGATGCCGCCCCAGATCATTACGGGTCCTCCTCCATAAGCAACAGATTCCGCGATGCAACACTAAGAATAACGTTCTCCAGGGCGATGATATTACTCTCTGACGTCGATCACTTTGATATAAACTCACCCTGGTCTTATCAGTGAAGAGTACATTACTCCACTCTTCTAACCCCCAATCCCTATGCTCTCGAGCGAATGCAAGTCGTGCTCGACGGTGGGCTGCCGTTAATTTTGGACCTGTGGCAGCTCTCTTTGGAGTCAAGTTCCGTTCAGCAAGTCCCCTTCTGACAGTAGAAGAACTTATGATCACTTGGCGTTCGTCACGCAGGTTTTGTTGGACTTGAATTGCGTTGAGCCGGCAGCGATTTCGCAGCACAGCGAGTTGGATATACCAATCATCTGCTGCTGATGTACCCCTAGGTCTGCCCGTACCTGGACGGTGATCGAATGCTCCAGTCTCGTAAATATCGTCTGCAAACTATTGCCTCGATGATCTGCCGATTCGAAGTCTTCGTGCGACCTCAAGTTGCCCAAAGCCTGCTTGAAGTAGTGCTACAACTTTAGCTGCTTTCTTAGGTGTCGTATTCATTATTGACTGTCAAAAGTAGCAAAAATACACGCGTCTAAACAAGCAATGAACAACAACTAAAGAAATGATAAGAAAGGTCCTGTACCCTCACTGTAGAAGAAAATCACGGTTAGCGCGAACTCTAGTAAAAACATAGTAACTCGTTAGCATTGTGTTTGTTGCTTGATTGCAATGTGAGTTTACAATACCTTAGATCAAATTGATATTCATTTAAATTTCCAATAAACGCACTTTCTGTAGATATAACTTTCATAGTTTTAAGTTTCATATTTTTTTGAGAAAATTGGGTTAGACTTCGAAAGTGGCGAGTGGTCCGCTTTATTTGACGTCGAGTGTATGTATGTTTAAAGAACAGATCATGCTGACTTTGACTGTGTGTATGTACCAGCGGAGTATATTAACTTAAAACATACGAAATGAAATGTGTGCTTTATGTCTTAAATGAATCCTCAAAGTTACACATTAACATAATCTGATGCATTTCTTCACCGCTTCTCCCCCACAGGACAACGACTACGAACATGAGGCTAAACGTCGTAACACCGCTTCGTGTGGTAGTCACCATTCGTACAAACCAAAAACGGAAATTACAAGCTCGTCCGAAGAATCATCCCCGCAACTTACATACGCCACTTTGAGTCAGCGAACAAGCACACGGATCACTAGGAATTCACCGGCACATTTAGTAAGCAACGTAGCAGATGCAGATTCGCCAATAAGAGTTGTGTTGGACGAGCTTGCGGCCGGCCATCATCGCGAAAGTTGGCATACACGTGGCGACGTAACGCCACACAGCAAGGATTCATGTCGACGAAATCTGCAAACCATGAGCCCCGAAACGGATTCAAAGTCCTGCATCAAGTCCATGTCGGGCCTGAGGCCATGCCCACTACCGGCGTTGTCGTGGGCAAATGCATCGGAAGTGTGGAAGGTGATGTGTGAAAAAGATGAAGCCTGTTCGTTAAAACGTTCGGCTAATATGCTTGAGAATCATGCAGAGCTGCAGCCCCGAATGCGAGCCATTTTACTCGATTGGTTAATCGAAGTATGTGAGGTGTATAAATTGCATCGGGAAACATATTATTTGGCTGTAGACTATTTGGATCGATATATATCGAATAATAAAAAAATTCAAAAAACTCATCTTCAACTTATTGGAATTACCTGTCTATTCGTGGCGGCCAAGGTGAGACAACATATTTAAATAAAATTTAACCTGTAAACTATAGGATTCGTTTTTTTTAATCTCCAGGTTGAAGAAATCTATCCACCAAAGATCGGAGAGTTCGCGTATGTAACGGACGGTGCTTGCCAAGAGGAAGATATCCTGCAACAAGAACTTCTCCTCCTAAAAACCCTCGACTGGAGTATTAGTCCGGTGACCGTGCTAGGCTGGCTGGGCGTTTATATGCAATTGAATGTAAGCAGTCGTACGCCCGCGTCTTTTGTAAATAGTGAAGTGAAAAAGGACACTCAAACAACTGTGAATAATAGTGTATGCGTGCATAAACTGAAATCTAAAGTTTTTGCCAATGAAGACTGTGGTGTCTGTTGTACCAGTTCTAGTTCTAATCATAATAATAATAATAGTAAGAGCCCTAGAAGTAGAAATAGTTGTAAACGTAAATTGGACTCATCAAGTTGTAGTGTAAGTAGTGAATGTAGCGATGAGAAAATCACGCGAACAGACAATAGTGAAAGTGCATCCTCATCGTCGTCGTCAATTGATTCTTGTGATATAGATGATGCATTTATTTATCCGCAATTTTCCGGTATGGAATTTGTACAAACCGCCCAGCTTTTGGACTTGTGTTCATTGGATTTGGGTATTGCCAGTTTTCCGTATTCGGTGATTGCGGCGGCCGCTATAAGTCATACTTTTACCAGGTGAGATATTGTTCCTCATTATCATTTTAATAGTTTTAATAATATTTTGTCTTTTATTTGCTTTCCTATCATGGAAAATGAATGAAGTGAGTAAGACAGAAAAATCAAAATCCGTTTCTTGGGAATACTGAATAGGATATACAAGATCTTGGAACAAGATTTTTATAGGAAGTTGGTTTATCCTATCCTGCGCAGTAGCCATTGAAACGGACCTAATGAATCTAATACTGATACTCATATTAACTATGTTTTTCTCGGTTTCCTATCTAGGGATATTGCAACACGGGTGTCTGGACTTGATTGGAGTGTTATTGCTCCATGTGCGCAGTGGATGATACCGTTTTTTGAAAGTACCAGCGAAGCGTCCCAACATCTATACCTGTTGGAGTCTAACGAACAGGTCAAATCTAAGTTTGGTTTGGGACACTTTTGTCCAAACATTGTCACGGACGATTCGCATATTATTCAAACGCATACAACGTCGATTGAAATGTTTGTAAGTACAGTTATTATATTTTATTAATCGAATAGGTTTTATTTTCGAAAACCTACCATCCCAATCCCATTCCGATCCAATGGCAAAGGGGTTTTGTTTTGAACTCAAACAAACTCAACTATCACTACTCGCTCTTCTGGATTTAATTTATTTTAATAATTTTCTTTGACGTTGAACAACTAGATTGCACCCAATACTTCAACCCTATCTGTGTTTAAAAATAGGGATCCCCATTGAACATGTGTCACGATTAAAATTTCCTCCTCTTCCCGCACAGACAAAAACGTGTTTAAAAATTTTAAGACGAAAACCAAATGAGGCACTTATTTCCAAAACTCGCTTCTTGCATTTTGGAAAATTTCAAGGTACTTTTGGTTTTTTGCAAATAATTTAAGTCTAACTGTGCTTTTCCCCTAAAAATTTTACATGATAAACTTTTTACTGTTTGTGGAATATATTGAAAGACAAAACGATTTCAAACATTTTTGCTTGACTTTACAATCAAACTTGAAACTTGGACAATGATAATTTTTTAGAAATGCAAGAAGCGAGTTTTGGAATTCAGTGTCAGAAATATTCCAAACTCGAATGTCAAAACGATTATTTCTCCTCATCCACACATAGGATTGTATACGAAAACGTTGCAAAATGTAAGGACTGAATTAAATACGCATTCCTTTGTAGCAATTTAATTAGCTATATAATAGAAAAGCTGACCGCATATCGGTCCGAGAAATCCTTATTCGAAGAAGGAATAATAATCTTAAGCTTATCGCCGACACGCACCGTTCATATGACGCTCTTCAATATCCTCTAATTTTCTGGTAGGGTCAAGACTATAATTAGTTCCGATGAGCAAGCCGGTTAATGGTTCTGGTGGTGTCTCAATTTCTGGGAGTTACACTTTCCCTTATGCGCAACACATCCCGACTGCCTTCTTTTTTAAAATTGCGCATAACACTGTGGCACTGAATGTATTTGTTTTTTAGTGTTTTACTAACCTGTATATCACCTAGCGGTAGCGGCGACCTATTGAGCTATTCTAAACTATACGACTATACGGACTGGCCAACTTTATAATAACAAAAATAATGGATCATCGTACAAAAAGGTTGCAATTAAAAAAAATCATAAAAATCGGTCGAGCCGTATCGGAGGCGTTCGACCTCTAACACTGTTACACTTGTTGTATACAGTAGAAAGAAGAAGACAATGGAGACGCTACTCCTTTTTCTTGGAAAAATATTACGCGCCTTGGTCTCACAAAGAACGAAAAAGTTTTCGCTAATCGAAATATGCAAGACGTTGAGTACATTCCACATTTAAATCAGTAAATCTCCGGAAAATAGGGAGTTTCAGCGTATGTCTATGTCTATACTGTTTACCTAATTTGCGCAATTGTGGATGCCTGAAATAAGGGAAAAACATCGAGTACATTATACCGTACTCGACGTCTTTTGTGATTTAGTGTGTTATATGACTATCTCCGGTTAAGGATAAATTTGTGTTCTTTTTGTCCTTGTTGGGACCTTTTGGACTGTTCTAGAATCCTGGGACCCTACCGACTCCAAAACAATAAAAATTAAATTAGATTAATTCTTTTTAGTCAAAACTACTTCTCTTACTCTATAAAATACTAAATTAACGATAACGAGACCGGGCGCGGCCGAAATTTGAATACCCGTCACATTTTAATGAAACTTAAGCTTCTTTTGTGTTAACAATTTTTACCACAGCCCTATGACGTGTTCGGATTCCATCTGTTCCTGGATGCGTTGAGGCTAATCCAGGAACACACTGGGATGATTTTTAGTTAAGATTCAAAAAGAAAAAAAGTTTTTCTTACAAGAACCTAATATTTGAGGTTGGTTTGTATGACAGCCCTATGACGTAATATTCCGATTCCATCCATTCCTAGTTATGTTTTGAGGCTTTACTAGAAACACATTTGAGTAAAGTTTGGTTAAGATTGGTTCATAACGAAAAAAGTTTTTCTTAGAAGAACCTAATTTTGGATTTTCGGTTTCTATGGCAGCCCCATGACGCCATGGTCCGATTCCATTGGTTCCGACATATATACAGCGTACACTTAAAAGAAACTTGTTTTTCTGCCCGATTGCCTCAAAACTGAGGGACTAGTTTGTATTGAAACAGACGGACAGACAGACAGACGGACATCGCTCAATCGATTTCTCTCATCACACTGATCAATAATATATATACTTTCTGTAGTCGGAGGTGCTTCCTTCTGTGCGTTGCAAACTTCATGACAAAGTTATTATACCCTTTCACGTAGTGACGGGTATAAAAAGGGGGAGGGGCCATTAGAGATATCAAAAATAGTTTACGACGGATTTCCATACCAAGCAAGAATACACAAAAAATTTCATAAAAATCGGTCCAGTCGTTTCAGAGAAGTTTGGAAAAATTTTTGATGGAGATTTTTATATACAGGGTGCGCCAGAGAAACTTACTTATTTGAAAAAAAAAACTCCCGATCGGTGATTTGGGCGGGTAGAGAGGTGGGAGGGGTAAGTCCCCAAGATTGTTTCTCATTCTAGTCAGTTGCCATCATGCTCTGGTCTAGAGAGCAGCGGGCATTCGCCGTCGATAGCTTCTTTTCTAACAGTCCCTCACTTGGAACATGATCGAAGAATTTTTTCTTCCAAGCCTCGGAGAAATAAACGTTAGGGAAGTATGGTTTCAGCAAGATGGAGCTACAGCACACACAGCAGGAGGCTCAATGAATTTGTTGCGACAACATTTCCCCGACCGCCTCATCTCTCTCAGAGGCGATCTCCCATGGCCGGCACGCTCTCCAGATTTTGTTATGGGGTTATTTGAAATCCCTATTTTATGTCGATCGACCACGGACCATAGCTCACCTCAAGAACAACATTCGCGATGCCATTGCCAACATACCGATTGATATGCTGCAAAGGATGGAGACGGACTTCAAAAATTATAATCAGTGTATGCACAATAGGGGTTGCCATTTAAACGATGTAATTTTCAAGACTATAAAAAACAACTTGGGATATTGTTAATCAAAACCTTCTCAACGGCCACTGAATAATGCTTGAAATAGAACAAAAAGCAGGAATGCATCGGGCTCTCGCCACCATGCATTTTAAACGGGTGACGTCATTTTGCTGTTGCTGTTGAACAGCAGCAGCATGCTGCCCAGTGGCGTAGATAGCTTTTCGGAGAGGGAGGGGATCATTTTGCAAGATTGTGAATACTTTCTCGGTTATAAAATTTGGAATTTCAGAAAGAAGCTTTCTGTATCTAATTCACTTTAATAGCAACACTAAAGTGCAAATTTTGATGCAAAAAAGAAAACAATTTTTCAAAACAAATTCCTGGAAATATTGAATTTTGGACTCTTTATTACAGTGGGAAATCCACAGCATTCCAGTTTTTGTACACAATTTTTGGTAATGTGAGGGGACAATTGGAGCTTGATATTGGGTTAGATCATACACATAAAAATTTGATTTGCGTTCAAGCTACTGGCGACATATCTTATATCTTATATATCCAGATTAGCTTTGCAGTAGTTCTTCGTAAACAATTTAATAATACTCATTTATCTAATTTTAACTTTTATGAAAAGAAAGAATGATAACAAACTCAAATAATTAGGCATGTTCAAAAAATGCAAGTTTAGCAGCATTTTCTATTCATTCGCGTAAACGCTTCTTGGGAACAGCTTTCCTAGAACGACCTTTTAAAACTAAACATAAAGTCACTAAACTAAACAAAATTTCAGAAAGACTTGCATGTGCTACCATACAGATCCAATGTGAACAAGTGAATGAACCAAAATGGCAATGGAGGCCCTGTGCTGTAGAATTTTTATCGACATGCGTTTAAAATTGAAATTTGAGTAAATTTTCTATTGCAGTTGTGAAAATGGATTCACATAGTTTTAGAAATTATTGCACAAGTTAAATAATGTCAACAAAAATATTTGCTGTCATATTTGCTTTGTTTTACGTAAAGTGAAAATAAAAAACATGTGACCAAAAGAGCAGGGGGGATTAATCCCCTTGATCCCCCCCTTATCTACGCCACTGATGCTGCCAACATTACGTCACCAATTTAAAATAAATTGTGTTGCTCTCGTCTGTTTTCTTGCTGCTTTCCGTTCGATTTGTAGCATTAGAAAACAATTTTCATTGTAAAATTGTTTCATTGCCAATTGTCAAAGGAGTAATTACTATTCCAGTCTGATTTTATGATATCTCAATGCTAACTCATAGTAAAGGAAGAAGATGAAGCCGATTAGTGGAACTGCGAGTAAATTTTAAGAGATACCTACTTCTTCTTCTCAGTACCGTAGAGCCGTGCGTTAACTCAGCCGTTTATAGGCAACTTCGAGGCAACGTTACATTGCATATCGTTTCGGAGGGTACCTATATAATGTTGCAAGCACTATATATTTCCTATCCGCACATGTACGAAAATTTTGGACCACTCCGAGATTCGATCTCCGGACCTCTAGATTACTAGCATCGTAGAGTGCGACTCAACCAAGTGAGCCACAGAGCGTGAATACCTACAGAATCCCGAAAAACGAAATTCCGACCCGTCATATAACCCCGCTTTACATTATCCCGACATGATTAAATTTCGCTCTTTTAAAAATCCTGTCATTATAAAATCTCGCCGTTACAAAGTCTCGCCCATTAAAAACCCCACCGATTTAAAATCCCGCTAGTGGATAAGTGAAATAGTCCCAAAAATTATTTTCATAAAAAATCAATTGTTGTATTTTTCGATACCCAGCAATTAATGCGATACTTTACTTAGCACAATTCCGTCGGAACATTTGTTTATTTTTTTTCGAAAAAGATGACAATTAAGCCCCTACAGAACAAGACTGTCATACAGGGATACTTAAGTATCGACCTATTTTTCGAATTGAGTCACCTGGCCACACCTGGCCCATGGGGAGACGCATTTTTTTAACGGTAAATGTGGTGGCGTTTTTTTATGCCGTACAGCATCCAGAAGCGTACAGCATTCTCGATTTCACATAATGGTATACCTCATGAGCAATCCAGTTAAATTTCTACGTATCGGTTATGATCAACTAGCTTTGACGATACCTAGCCATTCCAGGTCCGTTGCCCTGACAGATTTAGCGTAAGAAAATACACAAAAAATTAGTTACTTTCGCCTGTCGCTCATCCCCTCACAGAATGTGAGCTCTGATATTGAGTGGTGCAAAACAATGCTTCTACTTCGATCTGTTTTCGACCACACAAAATCAGAGTTCACATTCTGTAAGGCGATGAGCGACAGACGAAAGTAACTAATTTGTTGTTTATTTTCTGACGCTAAATCTGTCGGGGCAACGGACCTGGAATAGCTAGGTATTGTCAAAGCTAGTTGATTATAATGATACGTAGAAATTTAACGTTCATTATATTTTTACAATTAAAGAGTATCAAAAACTAGATTTTTGAGCTATAATAATAATTGCAATGCCCGGAAAGCGTGCAAAATTTATGTATGATCGGGAAAGAGATGTTCGTGTTTTCAGCTGTAATTTACGAACTATACTATACATAATTATAAAATAACTGCGATGCTTTTAAAGCATGCACAATTTCAGTAAAACCGGTCAAGAGGTTTTCAAGTTGACCACTGTAATTTTCCAACTATTTTATTTGAAATTTTTAGCGATAATATCGAAATACTTTATAGTACAAAAATGCCGTCAAACGTATGGAACATTTTTCCTACAAAGTTTCCTTTTGAAATCAAATTTTTACAAAAATGATAAAAAGCCAATGGATTTTTGTGCAAAAAAATCCTCCACAACAAATTTTGCCACTGAAATATGCGTGAGAGGTAAATCGGCAAAAATTTGGAGTCCTTGAAGCATTGAAAATTATAAGCGTGCTAAACACAAAAAAAAATCTGAAAGGCATACAAACTTGCCAAGCGTTTGAAGCATCAAAATATCAAAATTTTGCACGACAATTAATTCTTTAAAAATTTGCGCGCAAATTCAAATATGTAAGTAGGTACTATAATGATAATTATGAAAATTTGCCTTCAAAGTTGTATACGCACAAAATTGGTACTGTCGATATGGCTTCCTTTTAAACTAAGAATGAATTATTTTTTTTTATATTAAATGTGGTCACTTGACTTGAATTCTTAATAAACATTTATTACAAATGCTAGCGACTACCACGATTTTTCGAAATTCTCCCATAGTGGATTTGGGCTGGTATCTGAACCGAATCTCACCAATATCTAGCGTAGGAGTATGTCCAGCATTGACCATTCAGGCATCTGGTCACCTTAGGGATAGATAATGAACGTTGGGATTTTGAAAAACTTAAATATGATTGGCGAGATTTCATAGTCAACCCCAATTTTAAATATGCTCGTTTCATTACGAACCAGTATGCGTTCCGGCGATTTAGACACCCGGTGGATCACATTTCGCTCTACCACTTCTGAACGCAACCATTGTGTCAATTTTTATGAAAATTTAATTGATTTGGGTCTGGCTTTCATATGAAGACATGAAAATAGGCCAAAATCACATGTTTTCGTGCAATTTGAACGTATGATAAGAAAAAGAATTTTTAAACTGTTCTGAACAAGAGGTTTAAACAGCATATTTCCCTTCCATATTTCACCAATTTTTCGGTGCGTCTGCGCCACAGCAACCGGTGCGATTTTTACTTTTTACTCCCACCTTTAATAAGAGTATACCGAATTCGAAGAAAAATATAATTTTGCCGTGTTGTCGTCTTCTCTTTGTTTTACAAGCTTGACACATATCCAAATCATTATGACGATAATCCGTCATAATGATGAAAGTTCGAAATTGAGGTGACACATATGTTTTCGTCATTAGAATTCGTCATTTACTTTTGACGTTTGTGTAAATGATGGAAATGTCCCTAACAACAGCGATATTTTGATGAATATTCTGTTCAGTAATTTAAAGGCACACTTTTTTTTGAAGAATTTGAATAGAAACGTGTAAAGATTGATAACAAATTTAATATTTTTGCAAAAATTCTTGTTCTCCATTTTTGCAACTGATGGCGTCCCCTGTCATTATTGGGCAAATGATGGTCCAAATGTGTAATTTGGAATTCGTGCTAATGATGGTAAATTTTCCTCATAATGACGTATTTGCGTCATTCGAAGATATGTGTGTCAATGTTATTATGCTCTTGAAATATTTTAGATTCAACTGAAAGCATTTGAAAACACTTAGTTGCCGCTATAAAATATGGGCAATGCTAATCATTAATTCGTATATCTTGCTCTACTCATAAGTCATAGCCCTGTTTAAGTATTTTAAGTTAGCATAATTCTGCGGTTTATTGAAACTCACTAATATTTATGTGTTTTTATTTGATACTTTCAGGATAAAGCTTGTTTGCGTCGCGAGCATTTGCTTACAACATTGGTGCACAGCGAGTCATCGCCAGCACTACCAGCGCAATGTCCTGAAGGTTTGCTGACACCACCGCTATCAAGTCGGAAATCTTTGGACGTCGAGTCTGAACCCGAGATCAACAATTAAATTAAACAACTCTTAAGTGAGAGACACTAGCCCAAACCGTTCTTGTCGGCGATTTGAAAAAAAAAAACATATTATTATAAGAGTGGCGTGATTAACATATCTACGTTTAAGAACAATATTAGCAAATATCACGAGTGTATTATAAATGTCTATATTTCAGTGTAGATCTATTTAAGTCTACTAATGTTCACAAAAACAAAAAAAAGCTCTGGGAAAAAAAAAACAAACAAAAGGGAACCATAATATGTTGAATACCTTTTCTGTTTTTGTTTAAGTTTAAATGTTGTTAATCAAAAGTTGCAAAAAAAACACATCTTTCTTGTATAAATGTTAATAAAATATTTAAAAAAATAACCCATTCATTTATAAAACATGAAACAACTTTACATTCTTATTTCCTAATTGTATATATACAAAAGAGAATATCTATTGTGAATAAGTTGAGCTTATTTCCTATTGTTTTACTTTCTTTTGATTTTTCTTTCTACCCATTATGTTCAAGTTTCTAAATATTTTCTTATATAAAAATTGTCTATTTGACTAAAGAATATCCAAAGGAATAAGAAAATATTGTTTGTCTATTATGAAAACAGTCATTTTATAAAATGTTCTTAAATATATTTTTTTTCGGCTTAATATATTTTGTTTCATACTACGGAAACAAAACAACAACAGCAAAAACAAAACAATTGATGCGTATCTGGTATTCAGATAAAGAAATTCCATTAAAATTAGTTTCCACTACCAAGTAAAAGTGTATATTTTGCAGACAAAAACTACAAAAAAAGAGAGTAAAAAAAACACAAAAATACGCATTACAGATGCACTATAAAACTAAAATTAAATAAACTACTACATAATTATAAATTGCCAACAATGTAACATATCAATAGCGAAAACGGGTATATGATGAGTGCGACACAAAAATAGGTTTAATATTCTTTTGAAATACTGCATGAATTTTCAACTGAACTGCATGAATACAGTCTTTCTTTATCTGACAAAACAGGAGTGCTCAAAAAAGCATAATTTACAGAATATAATAGACACCATACTTAACAAATTGAATTCAGACAATAATTGACTTTGACTAAAATTGTTACCTTTTGTACATAAATTGATTCAACGAAAACAGTGGGCATTGACACTCAAATATTTTGTAATCGATTTTTAAAAACCCCTTTAGGAAAACAATACGTATAGACTTACGCATTATGCATAGGGGGCAGGGTCTCTTAACATTTCAAAGTGTTTAAAAAAGACTTGACTTTTTTTAGTGAATTAAACATATTTATTTTCTATTAATCTCTATAATTTAGAACGATGTTAAATGAACGCGAAAATCTTTATTTCGGCTCTAGTTTAGGAGATTCTTCTACAGAGATTATAGAGTTGCCTATGAAATGGCCTGTTTTAAGGTCTCTTGTACATATACAAGATAGAAAAAAGTATATATACGAGTATGTACATATTAGGGTAATAGTATAATAGTGTTAAGAGATAACATAACCTCATTAAACAACGATGTAAGAAAACTATCATATAACTAAAATTACAAAAACAACATTGAAGAAAATTAATTGTTAAAATTGTCCTGTCTTAACAAAAATTTCAACTGACCTTTCATTGAATTTGCATTGACCAAATCTCTTGCTATCATTATTGAAGTAGTTGCATAAACGACAAAAGTAAAACAAAAACAAGAACAGAAATTATTTTGTGTGCAATGAAATTGATATTTATTACTTGGAATATATTAAATATGTACCTATTCGAATTGTACTACAAAATATAATATATATGAGGGACTATATTACATATATAGCAACATACTTTATTTTTATAAAAAAAATGCAAAAAAAAAAACAAAAATATGTAATTAAAAAACGCAAATATAGAACTTAGAGTTACTTCTGAAATATATCAAAACGCTTATAAATGCTTCTATCGAAATTTGTCTGATGTCATTATTAAATTAAATTTAATTTTTTTTATACTTTCATGTTGGAATAAGCAGTTTTATCTGGAGTTTTCCAATAAATGTGTTTTTTTTTTTAAGATAGTATCATAGACCTCATACAAATTTCGATAAATGCTAATTTTTAATTTTAGAAATGAAAAAAAAAACACTAATTAAATGAAGATGTTTACGTTTAACTTATTTTACAAGTTAGTTATAATTTGAAATAATAAATGATTTAATGGAAAATCGTTAAAAAAATGCGTTTCTTTTGACGTTGTATTGTTGTTTTCAGTTCTTGAATTTTAGTATCAGTACTTCTTTGACAAGCTCTGCGGCTAATTGTGACGTGTGGCTGACAACTGCGCGTGCGTCACACTTCGAATTCATTAATCTATATATATAAAAATACCGGCGTACAGAGGGCTGCGCCCGCAATACGAGGGTTTTTTAGAATTTTGATGCATAGTGAATATTTTTTGTACATATATTTTATGAGCAATAGATAAGAATTGTGCACAACATTAATGAAATGCTTCCTGTAAATCTATTTTTGGATTGGTCTAAATAAACGCGTTCCAGAATGAAAGGCTAGCGCCTTTCATTCTGTTCCACCTTTAATTAGACCAATCCAAAAATAGATTTACTATTTACCCAGTCTGTATAAAAGTACTCTAAGGCAAATCTACAGGATTTTTTCGATTACAGATTTCTGATGGCCTTTGAGCAAAAACAAACTCGGGCAAACGTAAGGAAGGCTTGGCATTATATGTATATGAACTGAATTATTAGCTGTAAATCTACTGTTACTGTTTTTTAAATCAAGAAAAATGAACTTATATGAAATGATTCCATTGTGTCCCCTGACATTAGAGCCCACGCAAGCTTTCCTATGAGTATTGAACAAGTATACTTTTGCAGCTTTTCCGGGACACCCTGCTAACTTGGTCCTAATAACTTCAAAAATATTTGTGGCAAACACTATTACCGTTCTATGCATTTCCACCAAATTTCATGTACATTGTTTCATCAAGTTAAAAGATATATATTGAAGAAATGCTTAAGAGGCTTCCCTTGTATTGTAAAAGGCCCTTACTAAATACATACTTACTTGGCTATATTTCCGGTTTGGATACAGTTATTCGAATGAAAATTCGTAGACATATTTCCTGTGTAATTTTCT
Organism: Microchrysa polita; assembly: GCA_949715475.1. Lineage (NCBI taxonomy): Eukaryota > Metazoa > Arthropoda > Insecta > Diptera > Stratiomyidae > Microchrysa > Microchrysa polita. Next base: position 82,501,287 of record OX454418.1, on the reverse strand, counting down.
AAAAACCCTTAGCAGAATTTTCATATTTGGAAACCTAAGAGGGGCTACACACGAACAAATTTGAATTTTACAAATTTACTGTTATTTACTTTTCCTTAGCAAAAGTGAACAGTCTTAATATTTAACGTATATAAGGCCATACTGACCAATCTTTGTGCAAAGTTTCATATCGATCCCTATAACGGTTTAGAAAAACGGAGCTCGAAAAGGAAGTTTAACTTTAAACGCCAATAACTTTTTTACCGTTACGTGAAACTGGAAAATTGTAACTGACATGAAATGTACTCGTCTAGATCTTTGATTTAAATACCCATACGTTAATCTCCGATAAAAACTAAAAAAGTCGACTTTTTTCAAACGTTCGGGACACCCTGTTATCTTCTTCCTACCAACTTCTAATGTATTTGTGCCAAAGACTGTAACCATTCTACACATTCATACCGAATTTCATGACAATCGGTTCAGCCGTTCGCGAGTTATTTAGTGAACAGACGGACGGACGGACGGACGGACGGACGGACAAAATCGATTTTATAAGGGTTTTTTGAAAATTTCTAAAAAACCCTAAAAATGGAGCGAAAAAAATGTATAGTAATTCATCAATTGAGAACGACTGAACCGATTTGGTTCAAATTTTCTTTCAGTTGTTTGCAATTACCAGGAGAAGGTTTTTACAGAAGAAAATTTTGGAAACCCCCTCCGGGAAAGTCGGAAAATCGAAAAAATTCATCAATTGAGAACGGCTGGGCCGATTTAGTTCAAACTTTTTTTTCAGTTGTTTCCAATTGCCAGGAGAAGGTTTTTACGAAAGAACATTTTGGAAAAACCCTTCGGAAAAGTCGGAAAATTGGAAAAATCTAAGTAATTTATCAATTGAGAATTGCTGGACCGATTTGGTTAAATTTTTTTTTCAGTTGTTTGCAATTACCAGGAGAAGGTTTTTACGAAAAACATTTTGGGAAACCCTCCGGAAAAGTCGGAAAATTGGAAAACTTGAAAATTAAAAAAAATTTTTTTTTTGCTTGCAATTTTTCCACAATAGCTTTTCCAATGAAGAAATATAAAATTCTTAGTAGAAAACTCGGAAAATTCAGGAAGACAGTTTTGCATTTTATCGAATGATTCGATGATTTTAGACGATGCAAAGGTGGAAAATTCGTTATGAAGCTTTTGATAATTTAGAATAATTGCGGAATTCATTGTGATAAAAGACGTTTTGCGTTCAATTTTGGGTGAAGATTATGATCGAGAAGAGCTGGCCGAACGGGTTCGAATAAATGTGCCGCTTTTGAATGGCGAGCAGAAGAACGTATACGATTCACTTATGAAGGTTGTTGACAATGGAACAGAAGGAATTTAATTTCTCCATGCTCCTGGTGGGACAGGCAAGACATTCGTCATGTCGTTAATTCTGGCAACAATTCGGTCAAGATGTCAAATTGCGATGGCTTTTGCATCCTCTGGCATTGCTGCTACATTGTTGGAAGGCGGTCGAACTGCACATTCCGCTTTAAAGCTGCCGATGAATTTACTCTTGGTTGAGAATCCAACGTGCACAATCAGCAAGAGTTCGGCAACAGCGAAATTGATGCGAGAATGCAAAATCATCATTTGGGATGAATGTAAGATGGCGCATAAGCGAGCTTTGGAGGCAGTTGACGATGAAGGACTTACGAGGTGATTCGAGACGATTTGGTGGGGCTCTGATATTACTCTCCGGAGATTTTCGTCAAACGCTTCCCGTCATCCCGAAATCTACTGCTGCGGATAAACTTAATGCATGCCTGAAATTGTCATCTTCGTGGCGGCAGTCAAGAAGTTGAAATTGTCTACGAACATGAGAGTCGCATTGCAGAACGACCCATCGGCTGCTGAATTTTCAGCAATTCGTAAAAATTCGTTGACACCGTGATCGACGAGGATGAAGCGACGGAGTTTTTGAACTCGCTTGATGTGCCAGGAGCCCCGCCGCATAATTTCCAGCTGAAGGTGGAATCGATCATAAACATGTTACGGAATCTGAATCATCCGATATTGTGCAACGGTTCGCGGTTGTCCGTCAAGAAACTGATGAACAATGTGATTCAAGCGACGATCATCAAGGGAAAATTCAAAGGAGAGGAAGAACTTATCAAATGAATTCCGATTATTCCAACTGATTTTCCATTCAAGCGGACTCAGTTCCCCGTTCGATTGGCTTTTGCAATGACAATCAACAAATCGCAAGGCCCATCGTTGGAAGTCTGTGGGATTAATCTCGAATTTTCCTGTTTTTCGCACGGTCAGCTGTATGTTGCCTGTTCGTGTGTTGGCAAACCGTCTTCGTTGTTTGTTTTTTTTTTCGCCAGAAAACAAAACGAATAACATTGTTTATAATATCCCTCTCTACTGATTTTGATTCCATTCAAATAAATCACACTGAAAATTGAACTATCTGTGTTTTTAGAGTTTATTTGAAGACGTTGAATTTGGGCGAGGCGAATATTTATAGGTATAGTTAGGAGTTGGGAGTCAAAATCGCTCATAAATTTAAAGTCGTGTCAAATTGTGAGCGAAGCGAACAACGCGAGCGAAGCGAGCTCTCTCAGCTAGTTTGTATTGAAATACACGGTAGTCGTACCATGTTCCTCAATAAATTTTAAGGTATCTTTCATTACCCATAACATGTAGAAAAAATAGTTAAAGTTTTATGTATTATGAAATAGCATTTAGATCAGGACCGATCCATCATAGACCAGCTGACACCTCCCGAATTATAGTAAAGGCAGGGAAGAAGAAGAAAATGTTTTAGTGGCAGCCCGTGCTAACAATATATTTATTGAGCAGTATTGGGCTAACATCCCGAAGATCATCTGTATCGCAAAAATACCTTGAGCCCAGAAAACGCCTCCGTTTCTCAGCCAGGGCGGGACCTTGACAAAGTAAGTGATACACACTCTCTTCTTCTTTTAGCGGTGCAGAAAGGTGTGAACCGCTGTGCATCTATGTGGATTCGAGTTATGGTTCGTCGATGTTTGAGTCCGTGAGGTCTAAGGACAAAAACATAGCTGCTGCGATAGGGTTTTCCCACAGTGCGATAGGGGTTAAGTCAGTGGGCGCAGCTGGGCATTGAAACAAGTGACCCACATCGTGTGGAGCGCCAGCGCAGTTTGGACAGATGTTTTGAATGTCCGGGTTTATGCGAGAAAATTACGAATTGAGGCGCGAACAAAAGTCCGGCCGAAGTTGAGCTAATGTCACTCTGGTGGCTCTCGGGAGCCTAATATCCTCAGGCGAAATGGGTGGAGGGCGCACTGAGAGGACTCTATTCGCACCTAATCTCGCAATAGACCGACTCACTTCTACAGTGTGGATCGCTGCGATGGCGGCTCGGTATGTAACTTCATCGTAAGGGTCCCGTTTGTATCCCTGAACCTCTCTCTCAATGTCTCGTAAACCACGCCTGACATGTCGTGGTGGAGGAATTCGGTCCATGAGATGATTATTGGGATGATCCTCACGATAGCAACCAACAAGATACTGTTTTGAGAGTAGGAGATTGTGGTCACGTATTGGCCATCAATTTCGTCTCCTGATGTAAGTGTTCCTGGGCAGACAACAGAAGGCAACCTGTCGCGATGCGTAGAGCAGCATTTTGGCAGACCTGGATTTTGGACCAGTTTGTATCACATAGACTATGTGATCAAACTGGGGCTGCATAATCAGCGGCTGCTCGACCTACCGTTTTGTATGTGACTAGCATGGTTTCTTTATCCTTGCCCCAGGAGCTACCAGCTAGTGCTTTTAGGATTTTATCCCTATTAATTATACACACTCTATTCCTCTTCTTCGTCATCACAACTTCAGCAAAAGTCGTTGTGAGGAATTCGGAGTCTTCTTGCGTGCTCACCAATAGGACAGTTCCCTGTTATTATACTCCCACCACACTGTGAATATGCTTTCTGTCCAAGGAAAGTAGAATGGTAGAAAGGGCATTGTTTAGTTTTGGCCAGATCATTCTCGTCGTTGCGCAACTTTAGTCATTGATCCATCTTGCGTAGGTCCTGTGTTCTGCAGCGGCCTCTATTATCAATGCGCAAGCGACAATAGGTGTTTTCATTTTGGTGCAGCCGGCTTCAACGCTACCTGCTGACGCATGCCGAGCCAAGTCATCTGCATTGCGATTAGCTGCAAAGCCACTATGGCCGGTATCCAGCATAGCGTAATGTTCAAGAAGCGACCCATCTCTCTAAGTACTGAGCGACACTTCTCAATAGTTCTTAATGTGGCCAGCACTGAATCAATTGATCGAATTACAGCCCGACTATCAGTAAATAAAATGACGTAAAATGGGGCATTCGGTAGCTCAGTGGCAGAGATGTCTATCTCTGAGTTACCGGTGCGTGGGTTCGAATCCCACTGTGACCCATGGATGTTTGTGTTGTCCATAAAATGCTCCTACGGCAGCCGGTTCTTCGATTTAAAATCGTCCCGGAGCTACCCGTTGCTAAAAACGGCCAAGAGCTACCAAGACCCCCTTCGATTCAAGAGAAAAAAAAATCTCTTGAATCGCTACAACAACAACAACAACAACGTCCCTACCAGTGACGACATGACAACCCAACCAAGTTATAGCTTCCAAAACCGCCGAGACCTCAGCTTGGAGGACGCTACAGAAATTAAAGAGGTGGAAAGGTAAATTAATATATTCAATTCATCCGTGTGGGTTCATATACCAACTCTGTGCGACTTATGGGGATGTCAGGTGAAACGACGGCTGAGCTTCCAGGAAAGTGTGTATCAAGCAGACACTCGATAGTTTCGTTACATGAAGGCGTCCTTGATCCGTGCTCTTTTAAAAGAAAGCTTGACATAGATGGGTTAGACGCCAAAACTTTTCTGAATCTAGATGACTCAGAAGACCCCTCTATCTATATTTCTCACAGAAACTTCTCCTAGCGTTTCTCTCTAGTTCCTGTCAACCCCTTGTGGGGCAGAGGGCATTAACTACGCCTACTCTCCACCTCGTTCTGTTTTGCGCCAACGGCGCTAGCTGCGACCATGTTAGATTTAGCGTTTTCGCCTCGCTTGTTACCGATCTTCTCCATGTGTTCCTTGGCCGTCCAACATGGCGTCTTGCTCCGGAATCGTGTGGATTCCAGTTCAGGGCCTTTTTTGCGACGTTATTGGGCCCTCTTCGGAAGGTGTGACCTATCCATTGCCACTTAAGTCTTTTGATCGAAGTGCCTATCTTTTCTTGGCCAGTTATAGTGAGGATATCCTCGTTCGAAATCATCTCCGGCCAACGAATATGTAGGATGCGCCGTAGACACTGATTTACAAAAGTTTGCAACTTACCAGTAATCTCTTTAGTCACCTTCCAGGTTGAACAGCTATATAGCAGCACGGATTTCACATTGGAATTGAAGACTCGAAGTTTGGTGCGTCTGGAAATATTGTTGTTTTGCCAGAAAGGAGTCAAATTGAAGAAAGTCGCCCTAGCCTTGTTTATCCGTGATTTTACATCAGCATCCGCTCCACCATCTGTTGTAACTACGCTACCGAGATAGCAAAATTCATCAACTTTTTCGACTGCCTGTCCCGAAATACAAATTCCGCTTTGCCCCCCTGGATATGTGCTCAAGCGCTTAGCCTTGGCAACATTGATTTTCCATCCCGCATTACGACTTGCGCAATTTAGAGCTTCTGTCATTTGAGCGACATCATCCGTATTAGTTGATAGAAGGCAAATGTCGTCAGCATAGTCAAGATGTTGAAGGTGATCAAACAATTTCCATCTGATACCTTTGTTACTATGTAATTGAAGTGCGGAGCCGAGTACATCACTAATGACAATAAGGAAGAGAATAGGTGACAAAATGCAGCCTTGTCTCACTCCACTGTGCACCTCAAAAGGATCTGAAAGCTTGTCCTTAAACAGGACGTGACATTGGGCTCCATTGTAGGATTCCTTGATGACGGAGATTATCTTATCTGGGATATTTCGTCTTGGTAAGGCATCCCAGATGTACTGACGTTTAACACTATCGAAGGCTTCTTCAAAGTCGATGAACATGAGATGTAATGGGGATCTATACTCCGCGGATTGCTCGATGATAATACGGAGGGTGTTAATGTGGTCGCTACAGGAAAACCCTTCGCGAAAGCCAGCCTGTTCATCGTTCAATGTGCTATCGACTTTTTCCTTGATTCGACCTAAAACAATCTTTGCCATCAACTTGGAAATAGCAGGAAGTAGAAAGATCCCACGCCAATTATTACAATTCTTCAGGTCACCTTTCTTCGGAATTTTAATAATTAGGCCCTTTTTCCACTCACTGGGAAGAGTTTCAGTTTCCCAACACTCTCGGATTAAGAGAAGAAGAATATCCGCTGTAGTGTTAATATCCGCTTTTAAAAATTCTGTCGGAATTCCATCAATCCCCGGGGCTTTACCGGCGTCCATTGATTTGATAGCGTCTGTTAGTTCCTTTTTGGATGGTGGACCGGACCTTATGCCGTCTATTTGAGGGACGTCTTCTGCTGGCAACGAAGATACACTTGCAGGCCCGAAAGTGTTATTCAGGACCTCTAAAAAGTGTTCTCTCCATCTTTGTAGCTGTTGTTCTTCGGTAACGAGCAGAACACCTTCCATATCTTTCACAGGATGTTCCGTTAATAAAGATCTGCCAGTTAATGGCTTTATAAGTTTGAAGAGTGTTCCACTGTCACCGCGGAGAGCCGCATCCTCTGTCTCTTTCGCAAGTGCATTGATATTGTTACGCTTATCACGTCTTACACTCCTCTGAACGCCTTTTTGGAGCGAACGGTATTCAGCTCTGTATTGTTCTTTTGCTGAATCGTCAACAGCTGAGTTAATCTGCTCCTTAACTCTCTTGCGTGCTGAGATAAGAGACCAAGTGGAGTCGCTAATAAATGGTCTCCTACCGCGATCCAATCGTCCTAAAATTACTTCGCCACATGAAATAAATGAATCCTTAGCGACTTTCCATCTATCTTCAATTGTCGGATTCTCATTTGGTGGTGGTGCATTAGCTTTTTCGCGCAAAGCGGTGGAGAACGCACGCTTGGTTGATGGAATTTTGAGCTTCTGCACATTATATATATAAATATTTGCACGGTTAGGACGCTGGATTGCTGCCGTTCGTAAGCGCATTTTTGCGATTACAAGATGGTGGTAACTGCCAATATCAGCACCACGTTTCGCCCTAACGTCCAGGACACAGTTTCTCCACGTTTTCGAAACAGCAATATGGTCTATCTGGTTCTCAGTTCTGCCATTTGGAGAAGTCCAGGTTGATAAGTGGCAATCTTTGTATTTAAACAGAGTCCCACCAATGACGAGCTGACGAGAGTTACAAAACTCTATAAACATCTCGCCATTCTGGTTTCTGTCGCCTAACCCATGATTTCCCATAAGATGTTCCAATCGTTGGTTATCTGACCCGACTTTAGCGTTGAGATCCCCCATTATGATTTTAATGTCACCTCTGGGAGCCGTTGATCAAATTTTCGGATGTATTCTGCCAGAGGACCACGACATAATCAAAATCATATTTTTTTGTATTTCTCATTTATTTACGACAATAAAAATATAAAAAATTCCATTATGACAACATTAAAAATCTATACACACATTTATTGACAAATTCATTTAAATTACGATTGTAGTTTTTATATATTTCGTTCGTTTTGTATTTACTTAACTATTTAGTATTCACTGAGATTCAATTCCATTATACATTATTTTGGAAGTAATTTATTCGGCTTTTCGCTTGGCACTACTTCTACTTGTTGTATCATCTGTTTCGTTATCGGCCACACGATCGTCTTTGGGTCTGGTCCATTTTATCATAGTTTCGGGCGATCGGTACAGGAACAGTAGTTTTGCGAAAAGATCTTCCTCCAAGGTGAACTCCAAAGCTTCTCGCACCTGAAACCGGAAAATTTTCATGTAATTTTTGTATAATCAAAGAACAGATAGAAGTGCCAAGACCACGGTCCGTGTAATGCGACGATATGGAGTGGCATAGAATGGTATGGAAGAAGATGAATCAAAAACCAATAGAAACAAATAATTACCAAGTAAATATCCAAACAAAGCTGCAACACACGATCCACATAAGGCAAATCTTCAAACATAATTTTTCGACTAGATCCCATAATCATGGCTCGCAAGAATCGCGAGCCCACTAAAACAATGGTAGTGTACATACCAATTATACTGAAAATAGGAGAAAATGCGTTTTTGAATTAATACGTCCCGGTTTAGTTTTCATCTATAACTTACCCTCCTGCTGTGAATAAATTCAAATACGACGGGAATAATTTATCGCTAAATGTATATATTACAAGTTTCGATTCACAATTGGCTAGAGGAAGTTTTGATAACAGAGTTTGATAATATTGATCTTGGCAATATTCGTTCAATTGCCACCACGAATCTTCTGTTTTGTTTTCCTTGTAGTAGCGTATTGTTACGTCTCGATAGTCTAAAACAATAAATAATTAGTATGCATTTTTGCCTAAAGGATTTTGCGTTTTTTTTTATACTTGTTCCACTAGGCAATAGCTGTGTCGCTGGCCTGAGGTCACCGTTTGACTTCACCTAAAAATGAACATTTATTTTTGAGATATGATTCGAGAATGACAATTATTAAGCATTAGTCAAACTAAAGCGGTAGTAGATTATTCACTACGAATGCTCCTTTCCAAATCATCAAAATGATAAGAGGGTGCGCCTGAGCACTTTCGACATCTTTTTCAGCCACGCCTGCAGAAGCTCTCATCAACTTGACAAGATTTTGTCGCGATGTAAGATTTATCAGGAATAGAATAATCCAATGCCGGCTTAACCAACGGTTTATATTTGAAGCGTATGCTTACTTTCAAAAATTTGGGTAACAGTTCGGCTAACTTCACTTCAACTGAAGTTTCTTTTCCCTGTAACATTTCCACCAGTCCGGCACGACCCGGATGGTCTTCGGTTAATTCAAATATTCTCTCCTCTGATGTTGTTGGTGGACTGTTTTTATTGTATGTTTTACGAGAAATTGTATATCTGAATCGACATGTCAACGTACGATCTGAAAGCAAGAATACATTTAGCGACAATAGAAATTTGACAAGACTTGAATCTTTTCTTACTTTTCTCCAAATCGTCAAGGAATCGTTCCTTATCGGGTCTTGATATACTCCAAAGTGACGCAGAGCTTATACCCAATACCATAGCAGCTACATCATTATGATCGTAATCGGATAAAAATGTTGATGCATGTCTATTTTTCGAGTAAGCAGCCTGCATTTGATCCATCATTGCTTTATCGAATCTAAAATAACGATTTGGGTTAATAATAATGTCATTCACACGCTCAACTCAACTTTATTGATAAGATTTCTTACGTATGTATACTGCTATCTTGCGCACTCATTTCATAGACTGGTTGATAGGGTCCGACACGTAATGATATTGAAACATCGTACGGAACATTTGAGATACCAACAGCACTGCTCAATGCGAAAATGACAAACGGTCCCCAGATCAAGAACGACAATACAAATATAAGACCGCCACCCATTACGAGTTTGACTAGCGTTGCCTTCTTAATGCCACGTTGTACCGGCATGTCTGATTCCATTTGCCGTAAGCATTTCATACAGTACACCTCGGCAAATATATCCTCCATCTTCAGCCAATCGAAGAGGGTCATTGTCGTGTCGGTGCATACCCAATCGAGAAGTGTGCGGAGCTCATAAAGAAGCGGAATAATCATGTAACTGAAAATTCAACAAAAAATTAACATTTCAGACAAATGATAAGCAGCATAAAACTCTTACACTTTGAACAGGACCATGTTCATGATGGAATATCCTTTCGTGAAGAAATTGCCTAAAATACGCGTGGGATATCCACTGCGCAGTTGATATGACGACAGGATGAAGTAGACACATTTAACCAAATAGAAAATCACTGTTGGCGTTTGCGAGTTGAAGACACGTCCTTGCAACGACGGTATGACGAAAAACATCCACACATGAATGCCCAAAACTAAGAATAAATGATATCCAAGACGATATTTGATAGCCTTTCGCAAATACAGTGCACGATCGACAATGATCAGCACGAATTGCATGACAAGCATCACTAAGAACGATATAGGCACACGATTTTCCTCGAGATATGTTTGAACACCACCGTCCGCACGTTGATTCTGCAAATGCAACAATTTAACTCGGAAATTTCGAAAAATATGTATATCCGGATACTTACGTCGAACGCTGAGAATCCGAAGATCAATACAATGAAATTAATAAAATCGCACAAGAACATGTAGGCGTAGACATCGGTTGGTAGTCGTGCCTTGTGCAGCAAATCTTGCAAAAAGATCACAATCGGTGAACAATATTTTGCACTCCTGTAATTGAATAGTATGGGTGTGATGCTGAATCTCAAATCAATGAAGTATGAAGACATCAATGTACTTACGTCACTTGGAAAACTTGTGGTAAATATTTAGTGTGATCTTCCATTAAGTTTGAAACATGCGCACCCGGTTCCACCTCTTCGAATGTTCCATCTGCATTTCGTTGCACGATCGCCACTGTTCTGTCATCATTTGCTATTGAGGTCGTTTCTTTTCTGTAAGGATAAATCAAATAGTTTCAAAAATAATTATAGTTGAATGCTGATTAAAAGGAAAATGACGCGAAAGTTCCAACATTGCCCGTAAGGGGGAAGATTTAGGTTGAAAGGTTCCGGCCGATTATATATATCTTTTTCCGTTGTGGCAAAACTGCGGACCCTTAGCTATGCAGGAGGAGCTTCATAGGCTCAATCGGCTCCGGTAATTTTCTATTATTCTTCCGCATTATCCGTGTTGGCCCCTGTGGTGCGGGGATAAAATTCATCAACGTTTTCCCGGCTTGTCGTATAAGGCGACTAAAGGGATAGGATGTGTAGCGTCTACTACGCCTCGGACTAGGACTGACTTACCGGTTCCGACTTTTGACTATCGTGCAATGACAAAGATTGGATTCTGGAATGCTCGCACTCAATTGGGCAATGGTTCAGAAGGCCGCCAAAACGCACGATTTCTGAAATTGGAGAGTGAATTCGAGCGGTACAAGCTTAACAATGCTGAACGAAATTAGTGGAGCAGTGGGGAATATATTTCTCCAACATGTAACACGGTGTTATTGTACTCCGAAAAAGCTTCTGGTAGTGTCCGCGAATCCGAAGTTGGTTTTCTTTTAACCAGAGCGGTGATTAGCTGGGAGTCCGTTTCAGATAGAATTGTGACCGGCAGGACAAGCATGAGAAACATTACAATAATACAGTGTTATGCTCCTACTGAACCTGACACCGTCGAAGCTAAGGACTCCTTTAAAGAACAACTTAACACTGTCCAGTGCAAAAGGCGACACTGTTATGGTAATGAGAGATTTAAATGCAAAGGTTGGTGCGGATAACGATGAACTGAGGCATGTGATGGGGACACATGGTCTGGGTAACCGGAACGATAACGGTGAGAGGTTTGTTGAGTTCGACACAAGAGGCGCCATAAAATCAGCAGGACCTCTGTTGATCGGCACCGGATTGAGAATTAAATCGACAATTTTGCCATTAGCAGTAGATTCAGAAGTTGCCTTCTGGATGTTTGTAACAGGAGAGGCGCCGATGTAGGTATGGGTATGGATCACCATTTGATGGTTGCTACTGTTCGATTGCGGATTGCAACTGTGCAATCTCGCCGAGACAATTCATCAAGACGCCGTAAGTTCGACACCGCCAAGCTAAATAATCCAGTTGTTGCACAACAATTTGGCAACCATCTTGAGCAAAAAACAACTGAGATTATTAGACTCCCGGTTAGTGACTTAAATGTTCACTGGGATGCCATTAAAAGTGCGTATGTAGAAAGCGCTGAGACCATCCTTGGCCCAAATCCGGCTTGTCAGTCAAAGCCTTGGATGTCCAACGCAACATGAAAGAGCTCAGCGTGCGTCTCGCATCGGCAACAAACGACATTGGGCTCCCGTATCGTTCAAGGGCCCAAGAAGTTAAGCGATGGGTACGTCTTGATAAAAGGGCGTACATAAACTATCTCCTTGAAACGGCGGAGGAAGCTGCACGGAACAGGGACTTAAATACTGTATATATTGTCATCAAAGAGTTCAAAGGTGGTCGAAGCTTCTATCAACATCCCGTAAAGGATACCGATGGAAGGCTACTTATCCATGAAGAAACCCAGATTAGGCGTTGGAAAGAACACTTCGCTGCGGTTTTCAACCGTATGTCAAACGACAGGATTCTCCTCATGTGGATAACGCTGCCCAACGAAACGTAAATATACGGTCAGCTGCCCCAACCAAAAGCGAAATAATCATTGCAATTATTGCACTAAAACGTGGTAAGGTTGCTCGGCTCGACGGTCTTCATGTCGAACTTTACCAAGCAGCACCAGACCTTACAGTTGAGTTGTTACATCCACTCATTGAAGAGGGTGGGACGAGGAAACTTCTCCCACTGAGTGAAGGTGAAGGAAGGTATGATAGTCAAACTTCTGTAGAAGGTCAGCTTGACAAAATGGGATATATGTGTGCTTCCCGCGGTTGCCAAAATAATGGCTAGAATAGTCTTGGACAAGATTAAGGACCACTTAGAAAGCAAAATCGAAGAGAAGCAGGCTGGGTTTCGATCTAGTTTTTCTTGCGATCACATTAACACCTTACGTATTGTAATCGAGCAATGCATCGAATTCAGATCTTCGTTGCATTTGCTCTTCGTTAATTTTGAGAAGGTTTTCGATAGTGTGAATCGAGACTGTAATTGGGCGGTCTTACGCAAGAAAGGTGTCCCAGAGAAAATAGTGGCTATTATTAGGGCGACTTATGTCGTCAAATGTCGCGTACTCCACAAATGTCAGCTTTCGGAGGACTTTGAAGTTCTTAGCGGTGTCAGGCAGGATTGCACTCTCTCACCAATTATATTTCCTTTAGTGATTGGTGTTGTACTCAATGCGGTTTTACCTGCGGAACGCCATTACCGCGGAATTCAATGGACTTTCAATGGAGTCTCACCTACAACGCCTACGTTGATGACATTTGCCTACTCTCGCATAAGATCATGAATTTCAACGAAATGGTGATGGATCTCGAGAGAAGGGCAAATTGTGTCGGGCTAAAGATTAACACAAATTAAGACCAAAATTCTTAGCCGGGCTTCCCATACGTATCAACCTGTAGAACAGGTAGACGAATATGTCTACTTACTCGTAGGTAGCATTGATACTGTTGATGGCGGTACGGATCAGGACATCGCTGCATTAACCAAGCAAAGTGTTCTTTCGGCATGTTGTCCAAACTCTGGCAAAGCAGTTATCTTAGTGTTAAAACCAAGCCGGGAGTGTTTCGCTTCCTGATTCTTTGGGTGCTATTATATGGGAGCAGCGCTTGGAAAGTCACCGCTGCAGTTACCAAGAAATTGTAAACTTTCGTAAATACTTGTCTTCGTCGAATATTAACAATTTTTTGGCCTGAAAGAATTCCAAATAAATACAAACATCGGAGCACGGGTCAAATACCTATCGACGAATTGACTAGCCGGCGAAAGTGGTAGTGGATTGGTCATACGTTGCGAAAGAGTTATATCTGCATTGCTGGTCACGCTATGAGATTCTTCTCTTCTCCCAAAGAGGCCGACTAAGGGGTCGCCCTAAAATCGCGTGGTGCAGATCGGTGGATTGAGATTGTGCGCCATTAGGAAAGACCTGGGGTCAACTACGATGCATGGCCAGAAACCGTACGGGATGGTGAGTAGGTGTAGTATACGCTTAGGGCAACTTATTAGTAGTTCCAATATTGAACTTCAATCGCAGATGAATTAGCGGCATGCAGTTCACATTATTAGGATGGCTTTTGGTGTTGAAATCAGCAGCACGCTTTGCCGAATTTTTTACCCATAAAAATAGATAATCTGATAATAAAGGTAGAATCTGTCAATGGATCCTGGATTCAAAAACTATCATAAACTGAGCCGGCCTATAGTGGATTTTGTGAGACCACGACCCTGGGCTTCGAACCACTACACCGATCAGTTCAAGGCTGATTACTGAATGAAATATTTTTTTTTAACTTCAACACCTCAATCCGTCACGTGTAATTTAGTATAAAACTTACCCTTCATTATTGGGTACACCTTCCACTTCATTATTTTGTGGAGCTTCATCAAGTAATCCATCAGTTCCGTCATCTACAGAATTAGTTTTATACTCAGACTTCCATAAACCCTGGGACTTAAGAAGGAATCTGGAAATTAAAGTGAAATAAATACAAAATTGTTTCAAAATTTTCTTTTTTAAACTGAATCTGGAGAAAACAAAATACCACTCGTACGTACCTATGGAAGAACAACACCAACAACAGCACCAAATCATATCCGGCATTACCATCAACAAACTGAATGCCAATAATTTTCGCCGGCGTAATGGTTTCATTCGTCTGATTGAACCAGATCATTTTGAATTGAAAGACGCATTTTATAAGCACAACCGTTTGCGTGTAGGCAATCAAGGTGATCCAAAATGTTTTCGTTGGTCGCGGTATAGACAATGTTCCCCACAAAAAGATCATCAATGGAATGGTCAAGGACAATAAACTGGCTGAGGCCACCTAAAAATTAAAAATATTGATTTATTAAAAACGACGATAAAAAAAATTACAAGCGATGGGGCTATTTTACCTGATTCATCAGTGCTGCCACGTAACAAATCAAATCCGTATTTGCTAGTATGGCATACCAAATTGATATCAGAAGCTCTATGGAAATGTGATGATCTCTTGCAGTAAAATCTTCTTCATAATCGCTAATATCGTCATCTCTGCAAGATAAAATTTAAACATTTAAATTTGGACTATCATCATGTTACATATGAGTCGTTTACCTTCTTCTCGCTGAGTATTCCTCTAGGATTTCTTTATCTTTCCTAAAAGAAAACATTTACAAACATTAGATACTAAATACAATTCCCAGAAGAACGGTCTATCCGTTTGATAGTCAAATTATTTACGATTAATATTTGCTTCAGAATTATACAAAAAACGGAATAGAAAACGAAAAACTGCATGTCTTAAAAATCTACAAGCATGAATGGAGAAGGACGTCTTTCGCATTTCTCAGGGCAAAAAATACATAGTTAAAATAAAAAAATTGTTGATAAGACCTTACCGCAAGTTTTGAACTCTAGTGTCTGGTGGTATAGTATAATTAAGAAGTTATGCTATGCGATGACTCGCTCTATGTGCAATAGCGTCTGTTTTTTCATCTGAAGTTTTATTTTGCTTTCATTAGGAGTGGTCTTCTTTACAAAAAATTCAGTTATAAAAAAATGTTTATCTATATCGAAATAATATTGGTCACTGCTTAATCCCTTTTCCTATCTCCAAAATCCATTTCCGGTTTGGTTGTTTACCTAAAAGACTTACATAGCCCAAACTCGATTAGTCCAGAAGCCACCGTTTTCCATGTAGGTTAATAACTCAGTGGCTTCTTATCCTCCTAAAAGTCTCGAAACACCTAGTATCACCATTTTTCTACGTGAAACACGTTACAATAGGGATTTGAATTAATCACATAGTTATATGTAGGCAAAGTGAAACTGCGCGAACAAGAGCTCATTGGGAATGCTCTGGAATGTACCGGAAATACGTATTTGGGCGATTCCAACAGTTCAAGGCATCTTCAGACTTTTACTTTTACATTTACTTAGCTTCGAAATTGAATTAA
Organism: Microchrysa polita; assembly: GCA_949715475.1. Lineage (NCBI taxonomy): Eukaryota > Metazoa > Arthropoda > Insecta > Diptera > Stratiomyidae > Microchrysa > Microchrysa polita. The sequence continues at coordinate 82,485,503 of OX454418.1, read as the reverse complement.
CTTGAAAAAAAGTATTCAAAATAAAACTACAAAGGTAGCTGTATCTGCTGATGTGTTGATATATTTTATATCGTAACACTCGGCTTGTAGGCCAGTCAATAAACCGAAAACCGTTAGGTCGCAAAAAATTGCTCGGCTCTGGTGTTTTGGGATATTGTTAGCAGGGACGTACGTAAGGGAGGGGGGGGGGGTATGGGGGGTGTCTCACCCCCCTAACATTTTCAATTTTCATCTGCAGTCGGCAAATTTGCCCTCAGTGGAAATATGTAGGATTGCGATTTTCGGCATTAATAAATTTACAAAAGAATATTTGTCGATGTTTAAGGATAAAGGCATTTGAAAGTTTCAATATTAAAAATATGTAATTGAATGTACATACTTATTAAAGAGCTATTCGGCATGAAAACATAAAACTAATGTTTAAATTAAAAAATTTAACTGAAAATTTGGAAGCTCAGGACCTTAACATTATATTGTCGCCATTAAACTCATTCGCAGTACAACAAAGTCTTATAAAGACATTTAAAAACAACATGAAAATCAATGCGTTAGTGCAAAGCTGATTCTTGCAAGAAAATTAAATATTGGCCCTGAATCGGACTACAAAAACAACACCGAACTCGTCGTGCTTCGAAAAAAATTGGACGAATTATCTCAAACTACGGCCGAAACAGACTTTGCAACATTTTACCGAAAAGAGCTCAAAATCCTTCTTGACGTTTTTATCTCAAAGTCCACAGAAGAATTGGAAAAAGTAGCCAAACTGCTCCAACCATTTCAAGACATATTTCAAATTCTGTCCGATGGGAAAAATTGCATGATAATCTCAGTAACTGCAGTGATCCAAACTTATTTTTGTATTTCAAAGGAGATCTCTGAATGCCTTCATGCTGAAATTCAAATCCTTCTTGATAATTGCTCCGAGCGTCAAAGTTTTGGCGAGATAGCGAGAGAGACCTTTAAACTAAGGACCGAAAGCTTACAATATTATTCATATTTTGAAATGTCCAGTGTCATCAGCTTCAAGCGACCGATCATTTAGTAAATTGAGATTAATCATTAATGGGGGATGAATGTTTGGACAATTTGATGCTAACGTTTTCTGCGAAGGATATTGACGATAAAATGGATTTACATCGAATTGTGGAACGATGGTCCAAAATTAAGTTACGACGTGTCACAACTGGTCGAATAAAATATCTATATGTTTATTCATACAATCCTTCGTGTTTCTGCCTTTGTATTTTTCGATGTTTACATGAACGCTAAAAAATATATTAGAGGTACGGAAATAAAAAACAGGAATTTCGCATAAACTAATTTTGCATATTGGAAATTTCGCTGAAATCGCTGAATTCAGACAACACACATAGATATTAGATACGGTAACGGTAAGAACCACGAGAAAACTCTCCCTAAAAATCGCAGTGCAGAAAACAAAGTTGATTCATCAAACCTCCAACTAAAGTGCTTTCTCGGTGTTCGGCAAGCCATGATGCTCGTGATTCAGCAAACTCTCTGCATTTGACAATTTCAATTTTCAAATGTAGTCGGCAAATTTTACTTTTCACCCCCCCCCCCCCCCACAAATGTTTGCTCGATACGTCCCTGATTGTTAGGATAGATACCAGAAGTGTACCACCAAGTTTGCAACTTCGAAAAACCTGTGCTAACCCTATGACCCTCAAAAAACCTCAAAATTTTTGGACTTTTTTTATATTTTTGTTTGTAATTTATAAAAGGTGCTTCCTACAAGTAAGTTGTCGACTGCACTGTTAAAGCTAATCTTCTTCTTTAATTTGAGTGTAACCCCAGCTTTGTAGGCGCAAAGGATCCCAAGATACAGCACTTTAAACATTGTTTTTTGAAAAAAAGTTCGAAATTGTAATTTCAGTCATGTTCCGAGCTGAATATCGGCTTAAATGCGCATTTTACAGAGAAAGTCATGTGACATGAAGTTATAAACCAGTTCCTTAGCTGTATATATGTCGGAACGAATGGAATCAGACCATGGGGTCATAGGGCTGCCCCTGAAAATTAGGTTCTTCTAAGAAAAACTTTTTTATTTATGTACCAATATTAACCAAACTTCACCCAAGTATGTTGCTGGTTAAGCCTAAAAAAATATCTAGGAACGGATGAAATCGGAACACTACGTTATAGGACTGTCATACAAACCAACCTCTGGAAATTAGGTTCTTCTAAGAAAAACTTTTTTCTTTATGGACCAATCTTAACCACCGTTCCGCCAAATGTGGTTTTTAGTAAAGCTTCAAAACATATCTAGAAACGGATGAAATCAGAACACTAGGTCATAGGGCTGTCATACAAACCAACCCCTGATAATCAGGTTCTTCTAAGAAAAACTTTTTTCTTTATGAACCAATCTTAACCAAACCTCACCCAAATGTGTTCCTAGGAAAGCCTCAAAACATATCTAGGAATGGATGGAATCGGAACATTACGTCATAGGGCTGTCATACAAACCTCCTAAAATACAATTTCGGACTTTTTTTTTACAAAAAATCACATTTTTTAAAGTGCTGTATCTTGGGATCCTTTGCACCTACAAAGCTGGAGTTACACTCAAATTAAAGAAGATTTTCATAGCTTTAAAAGTGCAGTGGACGACTTACTTGTAGGAAGCACTTTTTAGAAAATTACAATCAAAACGAGACCGAGGCTAATTTCGGGCGCGGCCGAAATTTGGATACCCTTCGCTCCCCCCGGGCTAAAAGTTTTTTCGGGCGTTCCTATGGCTTGTGTTCAATTCTCGCCGTTTCCATGCTTTTCCTTGAATTTTCACATAAGTGCCGTGGGGAAGATTTATTGGGGGAAGCGGTGGACGTGGGTTTCTTAGAATGACCAAAGACGTAGTGTGTGTAGGGGGGGGCCTTTCCTTCAATTTTTACGTATGTTTGTGGCAACAATTAAAACATATTTTTATGAGATTTGGATGAAATTGGTGGACAAATAAAAAAGTTTTTGTTCCAAGAACCTAATTTGGGGGTTGGGTTTATATGCCAGCCCCATGAACCCAATGGTCCGATTTCATTCATTTTTGCATATGTTTTGTAACATCAATAAAAGTACATTTCCATAAGGTTGGTTGAAATTTGTGAGCAAATAAAAACGTTTTTCTTAGACAAATTTGATTTGGGGGGGATAGGTTTGTATGGTAGCCCCATGACCACATGGTCCGACTCCATCTATTCATACATATGTTTTGTGTCATCAATAGAAACACATTTGTGTGACGTTTAGTTGAAATTGGTTTATAAATAAAAAAAAATTTCTTAGAAGAACTTAACTTGGGGAGCTAGGTTTGTATGACAGCCCCATGACCCCATTGTCCGATTTAGTCCATTTTTACATATGTTGTGTGTCAGCAATGAAAACACATTTGTGCGAAATTTGATTGATATTGGTGCATAAATAAAAAAGTTTTTCTAAGAAGAACCTAATTTTGGGGAGTAGGTTTGTATGGCAGCCCCACGACCCCCTTGTCGGATTTTACCGATTCAAACATACAAACTGCCTGCAATAAAAAGAAGCATGTCTGTTCTAGTGCTATCACTAGAAACACATTTGCACGAAATTTGATTGCAATCGATGAGAAAATAAAAAAGTTTTTCTTAGAAGAGCCTAATTTGGGGGACTAGGTTTGTATGGCAGCCCCACGACCCCATTGTCCGATTTGGTCGATTTTTACATATGTTGTGTGTCAGCAATGAAAACACATTTGTGCGAAATTTGATTGATATTGGTGCATAAATAAAAAAGTTTTTCTAAGAAGAACCTAATTTTGGGGAGTAGGTTTGTATGGCAGCCCCACGACCCCCTTGTCGGATTTTACCGATTCAAACATACAAACTGCCTGCAATAAAAAGAAGCATGTCTGCAAAATTTCAGCTCCATAGCTTTTAAAGTGGCCGAGCAAAACGCGTCGCAACAGACAGACAGACAGACAGACGGACAGACGGACATCGTCCAATCAACTCAGCTCGTCACGCTGATCATATATATACATATTTTGTATGGTCGGAGATGCTTCCTTCAATGCGTTACAAACTTCATGACAAAGTTAATATACCCTTTTCGCTTAGTAAGCGAAGGGTATAAATATGAAAAAGTCCGAAAATTTTGAGGTTTTTTGAGGGTCACGGGGTTAGCACAGGTTTTTCGAAGTTGCAAACTTAGTGGTACACTTCTGGTATCTATTCTAACAATATCCCACAAAACCAGACCCGAGCAATTTTTTGCGACCTAAAATCGGTAATTGACTGGCCTATTGGGTAATCCAACAAACAAATTGCACTTTAGAGAAAGACAAAAAAATTGCGACTGATGCATTTTGGGGATGTTTGGTTTTGCAAAAAAAAAATAATGATCAACAGTTGTAAGATTAAATATGACATTAAATTTCTTTGGTATATAAACAAATTTGAAGGGGAAAACATTGGACAATTCGCTGCCTGGTTGCCGTGACCTCACAGCCAGTTCCCGACAATTCACTATTTTTGTGATGAACCTTTGATATTTATACCCTATACCACCCATAAGATGGTATAGGGTATATTGTTTTTGTTACGCCGATATTATGTAACACCTCAAAGGAGCCACCGGAGGTATTGCAAAGTATATTCAGGGTGTCCGGAAACTGCCGCGTAAACACACCGGATTATGATTCCTCAGTTGATTTCCAGCAAAAAAGTTGTACGGAACATACCCCCTCAGCTTAACCCTTTAGCTGCCACAGGCATTTTAACCCTAAAATTAACCCTAGTTTTCTACACTTAACGAATAAAAACTGTTAGAAGTAATGGAGGTAGATCAAAATGATGTAAGAAAGATATGATTGTAAGACTATGCGCCAATTTTTAAAAGAATTGTACAAGCACCTCACCTTGGCAGAAGTTGGAGATAATTGAGATGTAAAAATAGATTGTTTTTGGGTCAAATCACGCAAATTTGACTTTGAAGCTCTGTAAAAACCAAAACTCTTATCCGATTTTAGTGTGGTTAGTTTTATTTTATAGATAAATTTGTTGGATATAATAATCATTTTAGTTCACTATTCTAGCTGGTCTAGCCTTGGAGATATTAGGCTTTAATTCGTGCAAGAAAATGATTTTTTCAAAAATCTTTAAATGCCTGTGGCAGCTAAAGGGTTAAGCTGAGGGGGTATGTTCCGTACAACTTTTTTGCTGGAAATCACATGAGGAATCACAATCGGCAGTTTCCGGACACCCTGTATATAAATGATCAGGGTGGGTCCCTGAATCGAATAAGCCATGTCTGTCTGTCTGTTCGCACGATAACTATCGAAAGAATGAAGCTAGCGGTTTGAAATTTTGGTCAAATGTTTGTTTTGCTAAAATCTTGGACGGTATTGAAAATGGGCCAAATCGGGCCACTGTTTCCCCTACCTCCCATACAAACTACCCCTCCTTGATATTTGAATTCAGCCATAACTTTCGGTAGAATATCGCTATCGACTTGAAGTTTTGATCAATGTTTCATTCTAGCATATACTTTGAGTTGATGGAAAGCGGAGTAAGTCTGACTACCCCTACCTCCTCTACAAAGTTATATTCAGCCATATCTTTTGATAGAATGTCGCGAAAAACTTCAAATTAGTATCAAATGGTAGCCGTTGGATGCCTTGATAAGATAATAAAGATGTGCCAGGTCCAGCCCATCTACCCCTCCCTCCCCTACAAAAAATATGAAATTGAATATTTTGGGTTTTGTGTGCTTTCTAGGTCTGGCTATTCGCAAGATTAGAACTCGGTCTCGTTTCCTCTAATTAACTCCCATTTAGATCTCAAACTTCAATGGAAATTAAAATTTGACATAATGCATTTTCGTTAAAAATTGCAGACAAAGTTTAATTTTTTAAGAGGCGATAATTACAATATTCACTGCGTCTCTAAATAAATCCCCCAAAAAAAACTAAGATAATCGTTCCAGTCCCAGTCCCTTAAATATTTTCCTAGACATTCATGTTGACAAACAACAAATGCCGAACCCATATTGACCAAAAGTTATGCATGTCTACTTATTCTAAATGTTCCCACAATTTCTTCCCATTTTGTCAGCTGTATTCTCGACAAATCATTCGGAAAAATATCAACCTAATTTTGGATTCAAGACACTGTAGAAAAAAATACATTATTCATACTACATTATAAAGATATGTATTTTCTGCCAGTAAAACTCTCAACCCCATAAAGGATTTTTGCTAACTTCTCTGTCAAAAATGTCATGTCTCCAGCACTAAACGTTCGGAGATGTGTTCTTCTTTCTACGTTTCAAAGTAGATGATTTTCAATTCGGTGTCTACAATCCTCCAGGTAGAATAGAGGAACAGTTCATTCCTTGGTTGAAAGCATTTCAGTTAGAGGATGATGGAGGTTAGATGGTTAATTTTAAAAAAATTGTAGAGGTGCCTAATACCAGCCAGAGTAAAAAGTGAAGCAGCTTCGCTATTTTCGATTCCACTGCATCCTTCTTCTTATCGTCATTTCATTTATACTTCACAACCCGGCTACGTGCTCCCCTACAGGCCAACGTCCGTGATATCCGCCGTAAGCCAGGTGAAATCATCATGCGACTTAGTCATCAGAATTTAAGGTGTTCTCTTGCGTTCATAGAATGACCATATGGGTTATCATTCTTTGATATAGCACAAGTATTCAGAGCTGTCTGTCAGATCTCGGCAATGCGATAGACCATAACTTAAATTTTTGTTAATATAATCACATTCTGGCAAGAAAATAAACGTTACCCACTACGACAAAAAACCGGAAATTAGAAGTTTGGTTTGAGCCTCCGTAGAGGCAAACTTCAACCCTGTTTTAATGGTTTAAATTTAATTGCATATGGCAAACTGTACATTATTAAACACCGAAATTGAATAATAGAAAACAAAATAGAAAAGTATTCACTGCATTACAGAAAGGGGATGTGAATACCGAAGAATGACCGAATAATCTTCCAAAAATGTATGGTAAATGTTCAAATGAAACCACAGGATATTATGACTATGGAGAATATGGCATCGGATCATCAGGGTCACAAATAATAACCACCACCATCGACCTAAAACTAAAAAAGGTCAATTTCATGCAAACGCATATAAGATGAAACCAAAAAACCATTAAAGAAATGATCAAAAGCAAGGAAAAAGTACAAGCCACTGTAACATTAAAAAAAAAACATATTTAAAAGAAACATGCCTGGTTTGTTTAGAAAAACGGAAACTTGGTTATGCAAATTAAATCCGCAGTGGAGGCTCTGTCGTGATGTAGGAATATGTTGCTTAAAAAGGCCAAAAATTCTTTTCGTCATATTTGATTTATTGACAGCATAATTTGGTTTCAACTTCAATTCTTTCAACGTTCTCTACTTGGTAGACATTCGCTTTCTACCAGACGACGCCAAGTTTTGTTTTTCTTTTATTTTATAAAATTGTTATGTTTAATAATGAACATTTTACCGAATGAAATAAAATTCAATAGCAGCGTATTCAATGTTTAAACCAGGGCTGAGCTTTGCCTCTATCGATGCTCAAACCAAACTTCTAATTTCTGTTTATGCTTCCACGAGCCACTGGTGATATCTTTTACTTCAAGTTCACAATGAGGAAGTCAAAATTTAATAAAAATATGTTTTGTCCATCAATTCTTCCGAAAAGCAGGTGTGTAATCAAAGATTCAAATATTGTCAAGATATTTATGTCGCAACAGAATTACGTCGCCATCTTTTCTCTCTTCTATAGCATGAGAGTCCGAAAAAGGACAAGAAAACTATTAAGCATTTTTATTGCTTTCATTCAAAGAAATATACCGTTGTTCGCTCTAGTTAAACAAAACCAGTGTCAAGGCTCGAAAGCACGATATGTCAAAATACATATACCAACGGCGACGACTGTATGTTTCTAAGTACCTGAACATGCGACCTAAAGTAACGTGATTTTTGTGGTCTTTCAAGGTTTCCATTTTATCGTGGCGAAACATTTTTGTGGATCTACCACTGATGTATGTTTGCGATATCGAGAGTGCTGAGCTCTCAAGTATTTTGAGATGTTTGATTTTTTTATGTTTGCAGTACAAATAACGATAAAATAATCGGGTTGAAATGCTTCGCGGTTTTATGATCTCGTGTGTGTATCTCTCGAATAAATACAACCCAAACTCGGCCAGGGATAGCCTTAAGCCGGCCCACACCGACCGGAGGGTGGCATACACCGCACAAAAGACCGGTTCCAAGAATGATACCGTGGAGTCGCCCAACCACACTGCTGCACTGCTGCTGCACTGCTGCTGCACGATTTTTCGTATCAATCTTTTGTGCGGTGTTTGCCACACTCCGGTCGGTATGGGGCCGGCTTGAGAACTACAAGATCAAGGATTTTTTTAAAATAATTAATTCCGCTGTAGCTAGGCATGTTTTAGATTCTTTTTAGAATTGGGTGATTTTTGAGGCAAATCCCTTCTGAAAATACTCGAACCACGTTCTAAGCGATTCTACCACCTTTATATCAGTTGAAATCAAACTATTTTTTTTTTACTTCATACAACAAAATATGAAGAGAAAAATATTAAAGAAAAATCGATTGTCACATGCTATCGAACTACAGATAAACAACATGAGGAAACGGCTGGTATGATGGTCCTTGAATAAAATTCACATGCTGACCTGCCTAGTTGCCCCTATAATCTTATTAGCCGCACATCTTATCCTTGAGGTTATACATAAAACCGTATCTCTCATGATTGCAGTACGGCAAGAAAACAAAACTCGATCATATTAGGATATGTCAGTAGTACCATGTTCATAACAACATATTGGAATGGAGTGGAGCGGACTATATGCATATTTAATCGACAATGTGAAGTTTCATGCAAAACATTTAGGTTGCAAGTGAGTACAATTTATGCACGACGCCAAAAAACAGAACTCGGTAATAATTTCGGGAGATTTAGATGGTAAGATGAATGAGGGAACTCAAAGGCCAGCACTAGGGAACCTATTCAGGTCGATGGTTTTCCGTAATTAGACGTTGCTCTTAAGAACTCGGGCAGCAACAAGATTTTCTTCAATTTTCTTCAAGGTACGTGGACACACAGTGCCGTTAAAACAAAAACACTGGGAGCCGAGTATCCCAATTAGTCAATGAAAAAAGCGTCTTCCCCTATTCATGCAAACAAAATCCCTAATCGATCTGGGACAAGTTTTTTGCGATGGTCATGTGAGATGTAATGTAAAAAATATAGTTTGTTACTGGAGAGTGATCTAATAATATAATAATAATATATAGGTGGGCACTGCTACCTAAAAGGTATATTGTGCCATAGTCCTTTTAATTTAATTAATTTTAATTTAGCAAAGAGCAGCACCTAATCATACTAGTGCTGAGTAAATCACGTCCAAGGAGTGATCTCCTGGATCTGACGATCGCCGGGCATTCCAGTAATAAATGAGCGGAGGTTTCGTCTTCTCCCAGGCAAAGGCGACATTGGGTCTCCCTTGATAGACCAATTTTATGAAGATGGTAGCGGAGCCCAAAGTGCCCCGTAAGAAAGCCTATTAATAATAATCTAAGCTCGGTCCTGCGCAGACATTTAATATCGGAGAAGCTGAAGGGGCGCACTAACTCTTTAGTAACTCTTAAGCCAGGGTGCGATGTCCAGTAGTTATGCCTCAGGTCCAGTTACCAATTACGCCTCTAGCAGCTTTCACAGAAGGGCTCAGAACCGATGAGTGTGGAAGATAAGCCCCCTCTTGCTAATTCATTTCCTTAAACGCCTCTGTGACCCCGAACCCAATAGATTGAAACAGAGTTACGGCTGGAGAGGCTCTGAAGGAGGTCAAAGCACTCGCTGACCATCTTCGAGGTAAACTTGTGTGAAATTAGCGCCTTAATTGCTGCCAGGTTATCCGTGCAAATGGCGATATGTGCGCCACGGAGACCTCTTCCCAGGATCTCCCTGGCACATGGATGGCATGAATTTTGGCTTGGAAGACGCTAGGCCATTTGCCCATTGCAACCGAGATCCTGGTATTGGGTCCAAAGACTCCAGCACCTACACCGTGATCGGTCTTAGAGCCATCAGTAAACCAAGCGATGCTTCTAGGATACATACACGTGTTGCCATTAGCCCATTCCACCCGATCTGGGATGTGAAGGGCGAATTTCCTGCCAAAGCACAGTTCTGTGATCATGTAATCTGAACCTGTCAGATTGATAGGCCAGGAACTTGTTGCAGGATACGCATGTGACCCCGATCACTGATACGAGTATCAGATGAAAGGTTGATTTTCAAATCACTCAATGCTGCAGTTGATTTTCAAGTCACTCAATACTGCAGTTTCCTGTATGAAAATATGCAGTGGCGTTCCCCATTTAGCTTCCATGGCTAGGGTAGATATAGTGCTAAAAGCACCAGTGATGCCAGGGCAGACAAGTCGTGGGGTGTTTATTACAGCTCTTAATTGTGTTGCGTTGTAATGTTTTAGGCCACCACACTAGAGAAGCATAAGTGATTACAGGTCGTACAAGAGTACTGTATAATCACTCCGTCATTTTGGGCGAAAGACCCCATGTGTGATCCAAATAGTACAAAGTATCTGCTGGTGTTCCACAAGGACCGGTGCCTGGACCACTATTGTGAAACACGTATATGTACAATGTACAGTACATATATGTATGTACAACAACATTCCCTAGTAAGCAGAAAACTGCAAATAACATAAACATAAACTATGCACCGCAACGATCATGATTGAAAGTTCTCTATGCCTATGGATTATTATTGCCGCTGACTATTTTAATTGAGAAGGCATCAAACGCTCCCAACGCTATGGCAAGACACAGTACAGTGAAATCATTTCTTCAATCAGTTGTTTACGAGTCAGAAGGATGAATATAGGGAGTACCTACAGAGATTTAAGCAGTATTTGAATGGACGGACATTTTTTTTATAAAACTCGAAAGATGAAAAACCCTTTATCTATTGACTTTGTTAACTATCAAACAACTTTAAGCCGTATGTCTATAGACGATTTTCCAAACGAACATTTAGAAAGTGATCGTTACCGAGTGCTAACCGTTTTCACCCAAAATTTCCAATATGTTTAGCCAATTGATTTATTACCTATGAAGCACTTCTGATTGGTCGATTTGATCATCAGAACTTTCCGCCGATTCAATATCATGGACTGTGTGTGAGGGATCATGTAAATGTGGTTGTGATGTGGATGGTGAATGTGTAGAAGTAGATGCTCCATTTCTAAAATTATAACAAAAAAAGGAATACAAAAATTCAAAACAATTCAAAAAAGCAAAATTCAAACTTATTAATGAAAAACACTTAGGCCAGTTTACTCATACATTTTATCCAATATTTTTATATGCTTAAAGCATATTCTATAGCCAGTGTAAGCGACTATGCTATGCTAGGCTTTAAGCTTAAATTATCGTTAAATATGTACGAGTAACCGACGCTTAAAAAAATATATAAAAAATGGGTATTGTTCTCCGGTTCACTAGCAACACAAACCATAAGTTCTGTAAATTTCACTTACTTGTCTTCCGTTTTCTTATTGTATTTAAACGGAGTCCAAATGTTACCCGTACCAAGGCGTGTTCCCATACCAAAACCTTTCGATTCCTGAAATATAAAATGTTTAAAAAAAATATTTAAAAATTGTCACAATTAAAAACAATTAAAGTTGTTCGGTACCTTCAGCAATTTTTTCTCCTTCTCCAATATTTTCATAACATAACGATAGTTACGCGAAGTTCTATTCAATTTTATTATAACCGATACCAGGAGATTGTAGAAGATTTTCGCTACAAGACCACGTTGTTGAGCTGTACGATAATAAAAACAAAAATAAGGTAATAGTTGAACATGTTTTTAAAAATATATAAATTACGTGTATCTGATGGCTCTTGGTGATCAGTAATATCCGTGGGTGTGGTCGCTTTAGGAGGTTCATCCGCCGCCGGTTTGTCTTCTTCTGCCTATAATGTGATTTAGTATGCGTATTTTGCAGTGAATAAAATAAATTCCAATTCACACTTACCTCTGATAATGTTTTCCGTTTAATCTTCTTGTCGATCTGATCCTTTGACGCCAAATAGTCATCATCATCGTCATCAATTTCTAGCTCAATTTGTTCGTCTAAATCGTCAAACATGTAATAATCTCCGGCTCGAATAGCTGTATTGAAATCAATATTTTATTAGATTCAAATTTTGTTAATTCTGTCATCAACCTACGATTGTCGCTATTTCAGCACATACACACACATTTACACAAAGATGTGGATACAGAACAAAAAAGTGCAACATACGAGTATATTACAATAATACAATTCTACTTATATTATCTTCTACATTACGTATATTTTGAACTAGAATTAATCTTTTAGACTGTTTCATATCATCTGTTATTGTTTTGCTCTACCTCGATACATGATAATGGAATTACACCTAGAACCATCTAGAACTAAGAACAACGAATAGTACAGGACATTGATTGTTATGTACAGATATTATTCATTTTTTAATGTTAAACATCCTAACAAGTGTGAATGGCATTTGCAGTTCCTAAAGGACAGAGACAGTATACATGAAATGTTATGTAAATGGGTTAGTAAAGAATAGTCAGATTTAGAAGCATTAGAGCCATCCCAGAAGCAAGATCCATTCCGAAAGCGAGAACGATGAATATTTGTTTTTATTTATCCAAAATCCATCATAAGCACGTGACGAATATTAATGTCCACAGCCCATATGCCGCCACATAAAGATGTCTTGCATATAACTGTATTGCACTTACTCGCATCTGACTCGTAAGACCATTCTTTGGAAAATTTGTTTTTATCTACATTTCCTGAAGAGAATGGAATAATTGTATATTTACATCAAGTTAGTAAGTTGAAGTTGAATTTAATAGCCCTATTGTCATTTATTAGTAAATTTATGCACTTTTACGAATAAATATTATAATGGATGATGCACCACTGCTTCTTACGTATCGAAGCTTCGTGGTGACATTAGTGATAGTGAGCAAAAGCACGAGATCCCCTATATATTGATTTATTATATAGAAAACTTTTTTCATGCTTTTAATGGCACTTATTTGAAGCTTGCTGATAGAGTTTCCATATTATAATTAGGGACAAAAAGAATATTGTGAATTTCGTTACGACGACTGATTACTAAAGAATCCACTAAAATGGTCAATATGTACAAATTTCTCGTAAAATCCAGGATATTTTTCAAAAGCCACTATTCCTAAAATCATACAATGTTAGAGGTTCGGGGAATCTATACGCAATGCGTTTTAAAGTAAAACTACCAAAAACATCGCTTATGAAGAGCGAGTAATTCGGCCATTTTTGTGCTTCAACAAATTTTCTAGAATTACAAGAGACGTCTTATCAAACAGATAATCCTTTGTCGGCAGAAAGCTATTTGTACGAACTGGGCTACGATAGTTGAAAGATTGTTCTAACTTAGACTTAATCGAACCAATATAGCAACCGCCGTTCGATCATTAGGACTAGTGTTTCCTTAAATTAACAGGCCAATTTATACTGCAAACAGGTTTTCCATGATGCAGCAACATTCAAATATTGGCTCTATTTAGCGCAAGTATACCTCAAAAAGCTCAAGTGCTGCCTTTTGAGGTAAATTATATTACCAACTTATACTATTTTTCAATATCCTTATGACCAGAAACTCAGAAGAAACTGATGGTCGGAGAGACCCCAACTATATCGCATCATTCAATAACAAACAAAACCGATGTCTAGTAGCTTTAGGCGCCGTTTGGATTGAGGCACCCCGTGTTCCGGACACCGGACACCGCCCTCTATGAATTACCTTTACCAGTAAAGTCTTTCCGTTTCATTTTGGAGCACCTATATCTTCCATAATTCAGACAAAACCACTGTTGTGGACGCTAATTTCGTACAATTATGAAAGCTTGTACTGTTACTAGAACTCAGTCTAGTGATCGACAGTCACAACTTTTACTTAGGATATTTAGAGGCTCCGAGAGAACAGGTTTTCGATGTGTACTAATATTCACACGTTACGCTTTCTGTTTTTCGGGAGTTGTCGAGGACACTAAACACTTACAGAGAAGAAAAACAGATACATATTTGCCTGTATGCCATCATTTCCCATAATACCTTATTAAAGAAAAAGGGTTCGACTACCAACAAATGTCGGAAGTCCCCCTCCCTGTTCTCCCTCTAGATGAGACCAGACCGAAATTAGTGCTTGTGTCCTTGACATTCACCGGTACGGTGAATGCTTGGATGTTTTGGCAAAATTTGGCACCCAGCGTGGGGTCCTTTTGGCTCCTTATGCTATTTTATGGAGAAGTCAAGTTCATTTGGGCGTTATTCTGGACTCAAAGCTCAACTGGAAGTTGAGCGCGTTGAAAAAGCTTGTATTGCTTTTTACGCCTGCAAGACAGTATTTAGCAAGAAATGGGGTCTCAAACCAAACATGGTACTTTGGTTATACACGGCGGTGATAGGACCCATCCTAACGTACGGGGCACTCGTCTGGTGGCCAGCTCTCGGTAAAGGCTACAATGTAACAAAACTTGGTAGAGTGCAGAGATCGGCTTGCCTTAGCATCACAGGAGGCATGCGAACATGCCCAAGGGATGCGCTGAATGTAATCCTGCATCTTCCACCCATCGATCTTTTTATCAACCAACTGGCAGCATGTAGTGCAGTCAGGCTTAAAGCGTTAAACTGCTGGAGTGCACAGCAATATTCTAAACCAGCTCCTACAAGACGTACGCAACGTTGCAACGGATTTCAAAGTGCCCAAACTAAGCTTTGGGAAGAACTTTGATGTCAAATTCCCAACTAGAGGTGAGTGGAAAGAGAGTGAGGTGGTCAAGGATTTTGACATCACCTTTTTGACGGCCTAAAATGGATTGTGGCGTGGGTGCCGGAATCTTCTGCGGATCACTAAATAACTTTGAACATTACGGTCTGCCTGACCATGCCAGCATTTTTCAAGTCGAAGTGCTTGCAATCATGAAGGTCTGTCATGCTCTCCGGAACATACCAAATAACCAGAGTATCGCCATATGCTCAGATAGTCAAGCTGCTATCATGGCATTGCAATCGGTGAAAACGACCTCCAAGGTTGTTGAAGAATGTAAGGAAACCGAAATTGTAAAATTGTTTTTTTCATAAAAAATTCAAATAATGAAATCGTATGCAATTTTAAAATTTCTTTAAAGTTTGAACGGGTGGATCTCGGAAGATACGAGCAACTTCGTAACGGGCGAGGTGCCGTTTTATTGGAAATTTTATGTAGTTTCAGAAAGTGAAGTCATATCTCGGATGAAATGATTGGTCGTGTGGCAAATTTTGATTTAGTTCAGCAAGTCGTGCATTTTGACAAAAAATGATATAACATTGTAACGGTTAAAAATAGAGGGGTCCCGTTGTACATTAATTTTCTCCAAATGAGCCACACTACCTACCATTAAAATATTCTCCACCATGAATGGGACACCCTGTATAAGAGCTGCTAATTCCAAATGGCAAAGTCTGAGGACTTGCGTTATATCAAGGAAGATGTGCCCCTCCTACAACAGGAAAAGAACGACTGAGATTCTGACTAAACCGCGTAAAGATATCGCGAAGCTTACTGCTGTTATCACGGGGCACTAGCCAATAGGGCTCCACGCTGCCAGGTTGGGCATCCCCCACAACACACATTGTCGCAGCTGCGGAAATGTAGATGAGAAGGAAACCCTGACTCACTTTCTGTGTGAATGCCCGGGTCTTGCCAGAACCCGGTATAGGACGCTCGGTAGGGCTTTTCTGGGAGGCTTGGAGGATGCAGCTAATGTTAAATTAGGGGAGCTGCTGTACTTCCTAAATAACACTGGCTGGTTCAAGGCACCTCCCCACTCCTAAATGCATTACCTAACCTTCATCATATACACTAGTTCAACTTCACGGAGTTTGTGGTTTCAAAACGGCGCTTTATGCGCTAATTGGGCTTTTGGCTAACCTATGTCTAAGCCGCCACTTTAAACAACCAAGTTCATTTAAAGGAAAGTTACGCATCCTACCTGTTACTGGTGTGAAAGGATTTGAGCCATTTAAAACTTCAACGGAAATTGAGAAATATGTTGAACATCAATGTTTTAAAATTGCAACTCAAAAAATATCAGAGACTATTGATACTGAGATGTCTTTTGTTTTTGCGGGGTTTTTTAAAATTTAAATTAACCAGGACCCCATTCCGAAACCTTGCAGTTTGCAATTTTTCTATTATCCGCTGCTTCTAATCTATCTTCATGAATAACAAAATCTCAAAAAAGATTGGTGTAATATTACAAATTACAGTTCAAAATATAATTTAGTGGTACATCATTTGATTTGTTTGTAAGTTAAAAAGTTTTGTGCAAGTATTTAGTGGAATAGGATCCAGTTCGATTCTGAATACGGAAAGACGCTTACTATACGACCATGTGAGTCGTCAAGGTTTCGACGAAAACTGAATCCGGGGTGTGATACGGTTGTCAGCCATACCACTTCCTAGTCGCACTTTGTTTATTATTCTTTGAAAAGAAGATTAGGTATATTTTTCTTTCGAATAATAAACACGCGACGATATCAATACAGAACAACACATTTGTCCGGTGTCGAAATTCGGGGCAATGGATTTCATAAGGAGTGTTCAAAAGGTCAGTCCAACACAGAGTTGGGGAATCGGATTTTGGCTGCCATTTGCAGCAGGCGGAAGTGTCTTTTGTTTCACCTTCTTCTGCAGTAAGTGCGGAAATTTTTTTAAGTGTAAAAAGTTTAGTTAAAATTTATCGTGCAAATGGAATATCACAAAGTTGTGGAGAGTTTCACAAAGTTTGAAGGCAAAAGTGAAAGAAGACAAGCGACAAACCACCCCGACCGATCCCTCGTTCATACACGAGGGTATACCGCATTGGGTGGTCAATACTGAATTAGTTTGAGTAAAAACACCATCAACAAAATGTTTACCGTTATTGTGCTTTAGTGCTTTTTTGTGAAAATCAACGAAAATTACGTCATGAAATGTTAAAATTCATATTGACCACTCGCCTAATTGATAAATGAAAAATTTCGCAGACTTTCTCGCAATTTTAAATGTTAACTTTATTGCCAAATTACAGATATCCAAACTTTAGAAAAGATTCAAAACTGGTTTTTCATTCAAATTTCAAAAAATAATTTCATAACGGTACTTTGAACTGTCGAATTTCTAAAGTGTATTGGCTTTTATACTATATTACTTCTGACATTAAGAGGTACATTTTTTGGAAAAACTCACATTCAAAAAAGTAAAAAAAACATGGTGTGTGTGTACACCAAACAAATTCTCACCAACCTTTGACATGACCATAGTAATTTCAAAATTTATTTTAAAATATTAAACATTTTTTTCTTTCTTTAAAAATTCTGAATAAATTAGATATTGGAATGCTGAAGTTGACCGATACAGTAGGACAAAATGGGTTCTATACAAAATCCAAAAAGTCAAAATCCACAAGTCAAAATCCAAAAGTCATAATCCATAAAGACAAAATCCATAAAGACAAAATCCATAAAGTCAAAATCCACAAAGTCAAAATCCATGAAGACAAAATCCATAAATTTTTGTATGAAGAGAGCCATAATGCTTGCGTGGGCTCTAGACAATTACCAAACCTCGGAGCATATGCGCTTTACCTAAAGACACGGAGAAGGATACACCCGGAGCATATGCGCCTTAGGTGTCTCTGTCTTTACCTGAAGAGCTTATGGCCCGGTGCATTCCTCTCCGTGTCATCGGCTAAATCGTATATGCCACGGATGAATCCTTTTCCGTGTATTCAGGTAAAGCGCATATGCTCCGGGATTTGGTAATTGTCTAGTTAACGTAATAACGTACATAAATATTCTCAATATTCAATTGTGATAAGCAAACTGATGTAAATTTGAATTTATGGATTTTGACTTTGTGAATTATGACTTTATGGATTTTGTCTTTGTGAATTTTGTCTTTGTGGATTTTGACTTTGTGGATTTTTCAATTTTTTTGGATTTTGACTTTTTGGATTTTGTATTTTTGGATTTTGTATAGAACCCGACAAAATGACCACAAGTTGGTGCTTTCACATTAAAATTGAGACGGACGCGTTTCATTGGGACCTTTTGGATATTTCCTTTTAAAATCTCCGTTGGTCGAAAATCTTGCATTATCGGTCCATACTACTTTCAAAAATCGGGATCTGCGCCAATATTCTAACGAAGACAACTTCAAAAAGAGACAGTCTTTTGGCAGTAGCTTATGGCATTGATTTATGATTTAAACTGGGGGCTGGGGGGAGGGTATAATTAACGGTGATCCGAACATAGAGATCGATCAATCGACATTTGGAGTGAATTCGACTGAAGCCCAGGAATTCTCGTGCTTGAGGCCCTGATGAAATTCGTCCGTTACAACTTCAATCTAAGGAGATCAAACTTGGCCCTTTAATACTTCCATTTCGGTTTATTTTAAAATTTCAATTTTTAATTTATTAAGTATGTATTTTGAAAAAAAAATTCAAAATATAAAATTTTAGAATAAATTTAGAAAATTACGATGGCGCAATTTTGACATCAAACCGTCAAAAGTATATGTACCGTTAGAAAGCCAGCATGCTGAAGCAACTTTTCTTAACTTTGAAAATTTGACAGTTCAAAGTACCGTTATGAAAATATTAGGTGTGTTTTTTTGGTTATCCCGTGCAGGTTTGGGTAACGAAACTCCATATAAAAAAATGCCAGCTGATCCATCTGTCATTTTTTTCATATGAAGTTTCTTTACCCAAACCTGCACGGGATAACCAAAAAAACACACTTAAAGTTTGAAAATTTAAATGAAAAACCAATCTTAACATTTCTCTTAAAGGTCAGACATCAGTCACATTCACAGTCGTTTTCTATACAAGTTGACAGATTGTCAGTCAATCAATAACCTGACAACCTGCCAACTTGTATGGAAAATGACTGCGACTGATGACTGAATAATGTGGATCGACCTTATGTTTGGATATCTGTATCTAGACAGTAATGTAAATACTTGAAACCGCTGAAGAGACAGTTTATCTGGAATCTTATGTAGTAATGTAGTTTTCGAAACTGATTTTAAATAAACAGTACAAGACAGGATTTTCGTTGACTTGCACAAAAAAAAACTATAGTATAATAACGGTAAAAATTTTACTGATTCTAATGATGGTGATTTTGCTCACACAAATTGTCCTATCAACCCTTTCAGTATTGACCACTTAATGCGGGACATCCATCTTTTTTTTCTAATGATTAATTCAACTAAACGTAAATGTTCTTTAGTGTCCGGAAGGATAAACACTTCCTTGCCTTTTTCCCAATCCTTTTAGTTGTTCTTATTTTTAATGGGTGGCTTATCAAGGATGCGAACGCGCTGGCTCACTTACGTGGGTTACTGACCTCGCCGGGTCATATGCCAGCGAGTCAGTGGCGTTCCCATAACGGCGGCTATACATTAAAGCCGTGGTCCGCGACAATATGTAAGATTTAAACATTAGGAGGCAGAAGGATGAGGATGTCATTCCTTCTATTTAGAAGTAATTGAGCAATATTGACATCGGGAATGAGCCATACACAATCCGGGCTATCAGACCAGGGCCATGACAGGTTTCGAGATTCTATGTTAGGTAAGTCTATATTGTTGTAAATGCATATTCTCAGATCTATCTTAGTGATCGTTGGGGTTGGTTAGGCTTAGCTGGTTCAGGTTATAAAGGGGATCGGAGTACTCCCAGGGAAGCATTTATATAGATACATCATTTTTTCAAAAAGCATTCCCGAGATAACTTTCTGCGTACACCCCTGTTACTCCAGGGTAGATATCTTATAGAGATGCCGCGGATAGTTATTTGGCCGGATACCGAATATCCTGCCGCATTCTCGGCCGGAGCGCCGAATATCCGGATATCCGGCGAAACATTGCTTCTGAATTTCTAGCCCCTATTCAGACGGCAAAGCACTAAACACTGCCATTTATCCATTCCTTACAACGAGTTGTCCATGAGTCGTTGAAGTCCCAACAGGAGGTATTGGAGTTGATAGCAGCTGCGAGACGGATTGTCACCAATTTTAATCACTCGGGTAGCACAAGAAAAACTTAAAGCCATTCGTCATAATTTACCAGATCACAAGCTGGTGCAAGATATTAGCACTCGCTGGAACTCCAGCTTTTATTTAATGGAGCGGTTATTGAAGCAAAAACGAGCTGTATCCTTGCATACAACAGATAAAGCATCTGTAAATAATTTGACACCTTCTCAGTGGGATCTCATGGAACAATCCATAAAACTGTTCAAGCCCTTCGAAGAAATAACGAGGATAACAAGCTCTGGTCTTTCGTGCATTTCTGATGTAATTCCACATGTTGTAACTTTGACCAAATATCTGGGAAAGGAGGACTGACTTACTACGAATGAAATCTTCATTAAAAGCTGAGATTGAAAGCGTTTTCAGTTAGATGAAAATGATAAATACTCGATTGCAACTTTTCTCGATCCGAGGTTTAAAACTAGGTTCTTAGGAACGATTTAAATGGTGAGAGCGAAACAAAAAATCCTCTTAGAAGCTTTCAAAATGAGCTGTGATGAACCCGATACTAAGGTTGCCTCTTCCTCACCACCTAATAAACGGACAAAAAAATGGAAATGATGAGTCCACTGATGATATATGTACACGACAGTTACTGGTCCTGCTTTGATGAAATCGGTGCAGAAAGCATGCCGAGTAAGGATGTGCAAAAAAGCGATGCTGTAATGGAGCTTGCAAATTATATAAAAACTGCTTGCCTAGATCGGAGGGGTGACCCTTTCAAGTGGTGGTCAGCGAACACAACACTGTATTCGATTCTCATAAAGTTTATTCGGTATTATCTATCATCTCCTTGTAGCAGCGTATTCAGTGAGCGGTTATTATCTAAAGCAGGTCTTGTCTACGAGGATAAACGGAATCAAATACTACCCACAAATGCCGAGAAACTTGTCTTCATTCATCATAATTTGCGACTAGTGGACTTTAATTATTAAATGTCAGGACTCAAGAGTAATGCCCTGTGGCATGGGTCGCGAATAATGCCACCGCCTTTCCCGGCGTGTCGTAGAAGGCGACTAAAAAGGGACCTAATCCAAGGTGGATCAGCATGCGCCGAGGGATGCATGGTCAAGAGGGTGCTTGGCCGCTAGTATGCGAAGGTCGCAGGCAACCATGACATCTGAAGCCTGAGGCACGTTTTTAACATCAACAAGACCCCCCATAGGTTAGTGTGTGTGTGTATGGGTTGCCGCGTCTGGAGATAGCCGGCGGACGTAAAAGGAAAGTCCATAAATTTACTTATTTCCACACACTAGTGCCAAAAACACAACCTTTCTCCAAAAGGTGTAAAAGAATGGAAGGCCTTATGGAAATTCACGCAAATACAAGCACTACCCCGCCGGGCACTACTTCGGCTATGCGGTTGAGTGATCCCGGGGCGAACCTAGTTCGCGCCAGAGCTCGACGGTTTCCGGGGGCGAGCAATATAAGGCAGTCCAATTACATTGTGGAGAAGCTGAGGGTTGCAAGCTGGAATGTCGGTTCCATGACGTCAAAGAGCGAGGAGATTGAGGATATCATGAAGCGGAGAGGGATAGACATTATGTGCGTGCAAGAGACAAAGTGGCGAAATACCCATATCGACAGAGCCCGGTTTCTTACGAATTCCATGAAGTACAAATTGTACTACTATGGAATTACAAACCAAAGAAACGGAGTTGGCATTATTCTGGCGTCGTCTTTACTTGGCAGTATAATAAGTGTCGCGAAGAGAAGTGACCGCTTGATCAGCATCAAATTGGTTATATGCGGAAGGGTGTGGAACGTAATAAGTGCCTACGCTCCCCAAGTGGGATTGCCACCAGAAGAAAAAGAGGCATTTTGGAACGACGTTGACACCCTAATTCAGACCATTCCAGATACTGAATTGGTGTTCTTGGGAGGAGATTTAAATGGCCATGTGGGTGAATCAAATTATGATTACGAGGATTGCCATGGTGGAAAGGGTAGCCCTTCAACGGTCAGAAATGACGAAGATGAAGCTATTCTGACCATGTGCAGATCGCATGGTTTGGTCATCCTAAATACATGGTTTGTGAAAAACGAGAGACACCTAATCACCTACAGTAGTGGACACGGAGATAGGAAACACGAGACGCAGATCGATTACCACCTCTGTTTCGATTTTATGAGAAGGTGGGTAAGAGACTGCAAGGTGATCTTGGGTGAATCTGTCGTCAGCCAACATCGTTTGCTCCTGTCAGAATTTATTTTAAAAGCAGGAGGAGCAAGAAATAGAAGAACTCCCAAGCCTGTCGAAAAAATCAAGTGGCACAATCTCACAAACGACAACTTTGAACCTGTAGTAACTCCATTCATTGATAAAATGACGGAGTGGTTTCAAAACAACATAAACTGCACCGAGCACAGTCCAACACAAATGTGGAATAGTTTCGCTGAAATGTCAGTAGGTGAGGCGGAAAAGGCACTTGGAGTTTCGAAAGGTCCACTCCACACGAAGAAAGAAACATGGTGGTGGAACACCGAAACTAAGGAAGCAGTGCAAGCCAAATCGAACGCATTTAAGGCATGGACGAAATGTGAGTCAAGCAGTGAAGCCGAACGGGTTCAACTTCGCGAAAATTATATGCAATGCCGGAAGAAAGTAAAGCGCTTGGTAGCTCAAGCAAAGGCGAAGGCAGCTGAGAAATTCTACCAAGAATTAGAAACTCAGACTGCGACCGAAGGACCGTCTTTGCGCGAGAGACCTAAGCACGACGCCAGGATATTTAGGGTCGCAGCCCAAAGGAGAAGGAACGCTCGGGAAATACAGGCGCCAAAGTACGTGGAGGACTCGCAAGGAATGTTGCTGATTGACGATACGGCAATTTGTAGCAGGATGCGAGAGTATTTTGACGAACTTCTAAATGAAGAATTTCCTCGGGCAGCTTTTCAAGATGTTGAGCCAAATACCACAAATATTGAAGATATCTCAGAGGAAGAGGTGATGGAGGCAATGCATCAGATGAAACGCGGAAAGGCAGTCGGACCGGACAAAATCCCCGCGGAATTTTGGTTGAAAATGGAAAATGTCGGGCTTAGTTGGCTCACAGTTCTCTTCAACAAAATCAAAGGTGGGCAACCGATGCCTGATGCTTTCAGGGAAAGTTTTCTTCTTCCTTTCTATAAGAACAAGGGAGACTCACGCAAACTCAACAACTATAGGGCTATAAAGTTAACACCTCATACACTGAAGATCTACGAGCGAGTTGTCTGCAACCGATTGAGAAAGATTGTGCGGTTGAATGACAATCAATGCGGCTTTGTTGAAGGTCGATCTACAGTCGATGCGATTCAGTGCATTCGTATTGCGATGGAAAAGTATAGAGCAGCACGAAAGGACTTGTATTTTGTGTTCATCGATTTGGAGAAGGCATTCGATAGAGTACCTCGTGATCTGATATGGTTGGCCTTGAGAGCACTTAATGTCCCCGAGGCATACGTCAGGATGATACGAGACATGTATGATGGAGCTACGACTAAGGTTAGATGCACAGCCGGTGAATCAGAAGAATTTCCGGTGAATGTCGGAGTACACCAGGGCAGTGTATTGAGTCCGTTGCTCTTCAACATCATCATGTGCTACTTATTAACACGTGTCTCCGACGGCCTAGAAATATCTCTTCTTTTTGCTGATGATATAGTCCTCAGTAGCCCAAACATCGTTGCCTTGCAAGCTGCGCTTACAAAATGGTGTGACATTCTGGAGGAGCATGGACTGAGGGTAAGTATAACAAAGACTGAGTTCTTATGCTGCCAATTCTCAGACCCAAATGCACCGATACCAGAAATGTACGTCAAAGGAGAGCAGCTTAAGTCTTGTACCAAGTTCAAGTACCTTGGCTCGATGGTGAACAGCGGAGCTACATGCGATGATGACATCAAACATCGCACAAAGGTTGGGTGGATGAGGTGGCGAGAAAACTCTGGAGTTTTCTGCGATAAGAAAATGCCACTGAAGCTAAAGGGCAAGTTGTACAAAACGGTTGTACGTCCCGCACTCATGTATGGATCAGAATGCTGGACCATGTATGAAGGTTACGCGAAAGAAATGACAGCGACTGAAATGAAAATGTTACGCATGTCAGTTGGTGTAACCAAAAGGGACCACATCAAGAGTAGCTACATCCGAGGCAGCTTGTCCATAGACCAACCAATCACCGAAAAGCTCGAAGACCGACGAATGGATTGGTATTGCCATGTTCAAAGGCGTCCGCCTGAGAACCCCGCAAAGAGAGCGATATCAATGGAAGTTCCACTTGATGGACCCAAGGCCAGAGGCAGACCGAAGAACACCTGGATGTGTCAAATGAAAAAGCAAGAACAACGCATTGGTCTCGGCGATGACACGATCCAAGATAGAGCTGCCTGTAGAAATATGCTGAGAAATTATCGCCAAAACGGGCGATGTGCCTACACCGCAGGTCGAGCAACGCGGAACCATGGAGCGGTATAAAGAACGAGGCAAGGAGGAAGAAGAAGAAGAAGAAGTCAGGACTCAAGAGTCTTAATAAAATATAAATAAAAATGACTACAGAATTTTGATTAAAATGCGTGAAACTTTAAATATTCGGTATCCGGCCGGATAGTAGCTTCTATCTGGCCTATACCGTATACTAAAAAAAATTGCCGGATAGGCCGGATACCGGATAGTAACCGGATATCCGTGGCATCTCTAATCTTAATACCCTTAAGTCATGCAAAAATTGCAAACAACGGAGAGAGATCATAGTTCGCCACATAGGTCGTGAATTCAAAAACAATCATAAACGGAATCAAATCGCAGTGAGATGGAACCTACAACCATGTGCTTCCAAGACGATGAGAATATAGCATGGTGACGCACAGATTTCATATTCTACATTTGTTCTTGTTAACAAGTATGTATCCTGTTTTTCGTTTTAATAATACATACATAAATCATTTTGACAGTACATAATCGAAACTATCATTTCCGAAATAGTTTCAGACATCCCGCTATAATAGACTGGGAGATGGTTAACACTTTTATTTACTTTAAAGCTAAATGGTTAACGATACTCTTAATCGATAGTCCGTTTGGTGGTAAAAAATAAGTTGCAAGTCTTGCTGTCCAAATCGGTTGCGTTTTTGAGATTTTTTGACGTTAAGATGTCAAATTTATAAGTTCCATTTAACCGAAAGCTAAACGGCTTAATTTTTTATAAAGTCTCAAGCAGGACGGGATGAGTTAATATCCACACAGCAAGACGAACCAGGTGGTTGCGTTTTCAAAACAGACGCGTTCAAACATGCAAATTTTTTAAGTTCAATTTATCTCAAAGCTAAATGGATGAAGCTTTTTGTAAAAGGCTAAACTGGTCAAGGTGAGTAGGAATCTAGTTCGAAAGACGACCTAGGTGGTTGCGTTTTCAAAACAGACGCACTTTGAAAGAGTAAGAGCTCTTGATCAGGTTTCTGTTCTCAGTCAAATTACTACTACTACAGTTTTCGAAAGAAGAAGAAGAAGAATTTTCTTGTTCTTCGAAAATATCGAAAACACAAAAGCTCTCCCTATGAGGAGATATAGCTTAATAAGCCGTTAGCTTGCATTTCCATTTAGTTCTATGTATTCTTTCGCCTAGATTAGTCATTCAAAATGTCTTCAAGTTGTGTAATTTGCAAGAATAAAGCAGGTGTAATCCATATTTACACTGGAAGTGACTATACGCCAGCATTTTTTAAAAGAGGAAATGTAAATCCCTTTAAAATAACGCAAGGTTCCTAAAACCATTTAGTAAGCGCTTATATACCGGCTCTTAATTTAAACTATCTTAAAGCATTTTTGGAGATAGTACCTTTTCCATAGGGTGTATACACCGTCCTAGTCTAGTTCGCGTATTAACTATCTTCTTCTTCTTTTTATTCGAATTGGTTGTGGAATGTGCAGATGTTTACAAATGGTTTATCTGACATTTCGATTATTTAGACAATTATGATTGGAATTTGTTCATCTCGCGTTTTTTCTAACCAGGAATTTCATATAAACTTTGTAGCGAAACGAAAATCGAAAACGATATCATTCCAGTAACAAGACGACTTCGCTCTTCCTGGATAAATTTCAGAGACAGTCGCTTGTCTAGGCATCATGGATTGGCAAGCAACTCGCCATCTGTTGCGAGCGGGACTAAATTTAGTTTCGATTAGTTAGTGCAGCCCGTATATGCGGTCCAAAAATAATTTAAATTTGTCTAAAACTCTTTATTTTTGCTTCGATATATAAGCGGTCAGTGAAATTGCAGCTCAAACTTCGTCAGATCTCACATACAAAGAACTAGAAGAGTTCACCTGTAGGATGTATGGTTTGAAAAATTGCCAAAGGTTCACCCTTTGAAGGGCGATTGGAACTTTTTAAAAAATCCTATAAGCCTAAAACAATTAATGACAAATTTTTGTTAAAAAAAAATTCAAATTTTTCCTCGGCCACTATTCCCCTTCAAACAGAGAGGTTCGTGAACAGGTTAAAAGGACCATATTCCTTGGCGGACTTTTAAGCAATGCCCACGAAAATTGTAATCATGCCAGCCCAGTTGGAAATGGATGGAATGAAACAAATTCAGCGTACGTCCCGAATTGGTTTGAAGGTGATATGGCACTAAACTCAGTCACTGATTGCTGCGAAGAAAATTTGTTCACTGGTCAACAAGATATCGTTTCTCAAGATTCTGACAGTCAGTACTTTTTCGAAAAATATAACTCAGGCTAGTTTTCTCTAATGCATTTTCGTTTGTAGCTGAAGAACAAACCTATAATGAAGAAAAAACCTCTGATGAAGAAGAAACCTCTGATGAAGAAGACGATTCGGAGCGAGAAGATTAATTAATAATAAATCCAGTTCATAATATGAAAATTAATAAATTTGCCTTTCTCTATATAAAATATTTGTTTCGGATTTTTGAGGTACCTATGAAAAAGACAAACAATATTACGCGAGATCTTAATTAATTTGATTATTTGATATTCTTTTTAATGAAATCAGTAAATAGATTATACTTGTGCTGTTTTCTATAAAATAAAGTGAGATCGATAAAGCATCATTGAAGAGGTTTGCATTCATTCAGAGCAGGTGGAAGTAGCTCAGCGAGTAGAGGAGAGGCGCTTTCCCCAGAGATGATTGTGTTGTGTTAATAAGTGACTATTGCCATATTAAAGTGCGTCTGTTTTGAAAACGCAACCACCTAGGTCGTCTTTCGGTCCAGATTCTTACTCACCTTGACCAGTTTAGCCTTTTACAAAAAGCTTCATCCATTTGGCTTTCAGATAAATTGAACTTAAAAAATTTGCATGTTCGAACGCGTCTGTTTTTAAAACGCAACCACCTGGTTCGTCTTGCTGTGTGGATTTTAACTCATCCCGTCCTACTTGAGACTTTATAAAAAATCCAGCCGTTTAGCTTTCGGTTAAATGGAACTTATAAATTTGACATCTTAACGTCAAAAAATCTCAAAAACGCAACCGATTTGGACAGCAAGACTTGCAATTTAGTTTTTACCCCCAAACGGACTATCGATTAAGAGTATCGTTAACCATTTAGCTTTAAAGTAAATAAAAGTGTTAACCATCACCTAGACTATAACAATTCTTCAAAATTTACGAAGAAACATACTTTTTCAACATAATGGGACACTACAATACTGAACAAAAACGTGGACAGTACGTATATGTAGTAAAATCTTATTTTCTAGATATGTATTCAATATGTTATGACAGTTGGTTCGGAACAGTCTAAAAAATTAAAAATAGATCAAAAGATATAAAGAAAGAGATTCACCATCGTGTATATAAAACGAAACGAAACAATTTCGCTATAAATTTAAGTGTTCCAAAATATTTACAGACATAATACAAGTACACCCTTCAATTAAACAGGGTGTAATAATTTTGAATATACACCAAGACAGTCGTTATGGTGAATCTGTTTAAACAGTGTCTACAATAGAACACCGTATTTGTACAGTACATCTCTTGGTGCACTTGACCCAAGAAAAATATGTTGAACTTTTTATAAAAAAATCAGCAATTGCTCATCATTGCATTGTCAAAAAAGATATTTCAAGCAATTGCCGACAATGGCTTCGAACACGCTTGGAATTATGTAAGACACGAAATGTACACGGCTTTATGCAAAAGAACTGAGAAACGAATATTCCGAATGGATATCACAAAAAAGTCTTGAAAAGCAACACAAAGAACATTTTAATGTTTTGGTTTTGTGATCTAAAAACTGTACCAATTGCTGATTTTTCAAAACAATAAAAATCAAAATAAACCCAAACCAAAGTGAAATGATTGTAAAGTTTTGGTTAAAGCAAATCAATAATATTATTATTGTACATATTTGGTTTTAGATCTAAAAGCAATCAAATAGTTTATTACCCGCCGGATGAGTAACAGGTGGAGATTTTCTGTATATAGTTTTGCCTCCAGGTACTACACTCGCTACAAAAATAAGAAAAATTTTGAATACAAAAATCAAATAATTTTGTTTTGTTGAAATTAATTGATTCGGATAATGTGCTTATTTAAGAATGTATTTGTAAAGTTTTCGTTTGGTAACAAATGACTGCGGGGTTGGATCGTACACCTAACGATCTTAAGCATTGTGGAGAAAGTCAAACATACGAGTATCTCCAACGCAGCAAATTAAAGTTGTTGTGCGAATAGCAAACAAAATAAGAAGAAAACCAAGGAAAATGGAAACTCAAACGCGATGAATGGGGTAAATAAATAAAATTATTTGATGTTCTACTCCAATCGCTAATGTTGCAAATTAAATGTTGGAAAAAGTCTTCTTTTTTATAGAGAGTAATGCAAATTAATTCACAGAATTTAACGTGAATTAATTATGCGAGAAAATTAAGTTTGATAAAATAGCTCATATTGTCGCCACAGTTTCTTTGTATCCACTTGAGCACTTCATCTGTATAACGTGGCCAATGTCACGACACGACGACACGGCTAAACATCAAAGGTGCACTGAGAAGGCTTAACTATTGTGCTTGACTCTATCTTATGAATAAAAATACACCATGAAACTAACACATAGAAGATATATTATATACAAATTGTAAATTTTATAATTCATTGCATATTTTACATTCAGGATGATATCTAGGATGCGTTCTTATCAATTGTAACGATTCCCAGTAAAAGAAATTCCCAACAGGTCCAAGATCGTATGTTTCTCCGCGTAATGGCTTTTTGATTTTGTAAATATGATCTCCGGGACTCCATGAAAGATTGCGCTGGCGGCGTTTACTCATTTCTAAGGACTTGTCGCGTACAATGATATGACTTCGTGTACTGGGTTTTCGTCGCCTATATTCGATCGAAGTCTGGCGTGGAATTGCCTAGCAAGAATATGCACCAACATTGTAGGCATTTAGATTTAGATTAGTTCTTAATATGCAGAGACATAAATATGGTGCAATGCATAATGGAATTAAAAACCCGAACGGATCGCTTTCCTTTCATCAAATTTCGAGGAGAAAAGAAATTGCTTGATGCTAGATCAGACTGGTTCTGAGTATGAGGCCACACCCCCACACTGATCAGGGTCTGCCAAACCACGCGGTACAAAAGTTCAAAGTTGGGGACAACACACGCCTGAGAGGGACAGAGGCGATGGATAATTTAATTTTGTTGTTTGTTCAGAACTCGATAACGACTAGCAGTGTGATTGGAGGAATCCAAGGTACCGATCTTCGGGCCATCTTTTGCGCTGGGTTTGGCGAGCTCCGCACACTGTGGGGCCGGCACGACATGAACAGTTCTGAACGCAACAAAGTTGGATACTCCATTCGATTTATGTCACTGCATAATAATCAAACTTAATAAAGAGCTCTTACTTTTCCTTCCTCATCGTCGGTTTTATCTTTCGGCAAATCGACAGCATCATTCCACGAAACTGTATTAACACTCGATTGCCGACGATGTTTTATAATTGCTTTCGGATCCAACTGATCCACGATCACGTCAGACGTAAAAACAGTCGTATCCACCGGCGACAAATCACATGGATTTATTCGTATTTCCGGAGAACCCTTCGATAAAAAAAATTCGATTGATATACAATTCTACAAATTTCTACAAACACAAATCTCAGATACAAACTGGTTGTGAAGCGTAGATCGAAGAACTTTCATCAAATGTTGGAATCCGTAAATCACACGACTGACCGGATCCTATAGAAATTTTCCGATGTTCTAAGAAGCCATCCGATGAGAATGTCATCGCTGCAGATGTAGGTGTAGGGACCTGTTTGCATATTTTTATTTTATAAGATCCATAAATAGGGAAGAATTTCTATTTTATTTAATTTTATACCAGTGTTGGCAAAACGGAAGGACCACTTGAAATGTTTGATTTGAAGGTGGAATAATTCGATTGATTTTCCGGATAAGCTAATGGCGCGGCAACATCATCCTCAATCGGTGTATGATATCCCGAGCCCGGGCACGATGACACATTACTTAGCGTTTCACCATCCTGGCCGGCTGCACAATAGTGTTTGGTCGTAATAGAGTTGGTGGTTATAAACCAGATTTTTAAATTTCAATAAGAAATAATATCCATGGTATTTTTTACAAAATCACTTTCACTTTTATATTCACTGATTAGCACCCCCGCAAATTCAACAACCGATTTTAAATAGAAATTCAAAAAGAATAAACTAAATAAAATACATATCAACATAATTACAAATTTTGATTGAAAATAAGAGAATAATAGAAAATAATAATATTGGTAGGAAAAAGATGCCAATTAACCAACTATAAATAAAACTAGTATTTGTTAGACTTTAATAAAAAAAAATGATACAGGTGATACAGGGTGGCAGCAGATAATACCCAAACTTTCTTCGAAAAATCATAAAAATTCAAAAATAATGCTAGAAAATATTTATTGTCATCCGTGTAAAAGACACTTGGCACACGTAAACAACTAAGCTCATCTGTAAAAATATGCATACGAGAGGTCGCTTGCATTAATACCTTGTTGGAAAAATTGCCAAGCAACAACAACGCCGAGCGACGCGACGCCACTGCTCTTGAGAACGCATTGTTTCAGGTTTCAGCAAGAGCTACAATTTAATTCATCGGGGTTCTTGAAATCACGAGAGGATACATTAAAATTAAAGCAACTGAATTAATAAAAACGGACACAATACCTCGAATACCTATATAATTGTTGAATGAATTTTCTCAAACGTTTTTATAGCAAATTTCATCTAACATACATTTTTGAACTTTTACGAATGTTAAAAAAAAAGTGTACGATTTTTGGTGCTCCACCCTGTGCTATAAATACCACCACCGAAAAATATCTACATAATTTTTCGAAACTACTTTTTAATTTTATAGACGAATAAATACCGACGCTGAACACTTATTTACTTAGGGATTGCATTACATGACTAAATTGAATCTAATTTTGAATCGTTTTTTTTTTCTTACCGACGTAATACGAATGCAATGTAAATTTCGATTATATTTACTGTTATTTAATGCAGAACAAAAAAGAATACTTACCGGCCGGATGTGTTTGATCCGATGAATATTGAAGCATTTTTTCTTGTTTTGAACGTATTTTTTCCATTTTCTTTTTGATTTTGCGCAAAATGTTACGTTCATGCTTCTTTTTATATTCGATCTGCTTTTCACGTAAGTCTTCAATTAGTTCGGCACCTCTGTAAGGTAAAATAAAAAAGTATTACAGATTTATGTCTCTATCTATAGGTTAGGTTAGGTATAGTGGCCGCCAAGTGATAAAACACTTAGCGCACTTAGACAAAAAGTAGGTGCATTGTGATACCACCGAGTGTACCTTAAAGTTAACACCTAAGCTGAAAACCAGCCCGTGCTGGCAATAAATTTGTTGAGCAATAGTGGGCTCACATCTCGCAGATCATCTGTATCGTGAAAATACATTGAGCCAAGAAAACGTTTACGTTTCTCGGCCAATGCCGGGCAATGGCAAAGAAAATGATGAACACTTTCTTCCTCTTCTTCGTCATCGTAACGTCATCGCAACAGAAGTCGTTATAGGGAATTCTGAGCCTCCTGGCGTGCTCCCCGATAGGACAGTGTCCCGTTATGATCCCGACCACCTTGCCGATATGTTTCCTGCCTACTGACAGTAAGTTAGTTGATCTGGCCACGTCAAGTCGTGGCCAAATTAATCTTGTTGTAGCACATGTAGTGCTGTTAGACCATCTTGAACTAGCCCTGTGCATTACAGTTATTTCTATTTTCTGTTTACAGGAAGCGATTGGTAATTTTATATTATTGCGGTCGGCCTCAAAGATCATAGTGGCTGCATTACGAGCGAGACGGTCCGCATTGTAGTTTCCTTCAAATCCACTATGACTTGGTATCCAGCAGAGAACGATGTTAAAATATTGACCCATCACTCTAAGCGCTGAGCGGCAGCTATCAACAGTTTTCGATGTAATCAGCACAGATTCGAGAGATCGAATTGCAGCCTGACTGTCAGTGTATATGATGACATCCCGCATCGTGACTACATGATTTCCCAACCAGGTTATGGTTTCCATTATTGCAGAAATTTCCGCCTGAAGAATACTACAGTGGCCACATAGACAGTGGGCCAAGTTAATGTCTAGTCCATCCGAGTGGATTCCAATACCGACTCCTTCATCTCTCTTAGAGCCATCTGTATAGAATACCAAATACCCTGTAGATAGGGGAGCATTGTCATTCCAGTGATCCCTTGACGGAATCAAACAATCGTGGTTTTTGCCAAAAGCATGCTTGGGACTAGTATAATCAGTCTCCAAGGGGAGGTTAAAGTTTCGAAGTATCGTTGGCCGTACTCTAGGGTTTGCCATTGACTAGTTTCGTAGTGCCGTGTTGGCAGCCATTTTTTGGCCGAATAGATCCAACGGCAGCAGATTGAGCACAGTCTCAAGTCCAGCCGAAGGTGTAGAACGCAAGGCTCCAGTTATAACAATGGAAGCCATTCTTTGTACTTTCGTCAGCAGGTTATAATAAGTAGTTTTACTGAGTGCCGACCACCATACGCAAACGCCGTACAGTAGAATGGGTCGTACGATAGCAGTGTAGATCCAATACAGTGCCTTTGGTTGCAGGCCCCAGTTCTTTCCTATTGCTTTCCTGCACGAATAGAGTGCTATAGTTGCTTTATTCACCCTCTCTTGAATGTTGGGTTTTCAGCTAAGCTTCCTATCGAGCAACAGTCCGAGGAATTTAGCCTTTTCAGCTAAAGTGAGTTGCCTATCCCGTAGCATGGGAGGGTCTCTATCTATAACATTAAGATTTCTTGGAACGAGTACTAGCAATATAATTTTAACAGTAAATCTATTTTGGCTTCACCTGCAGACATTTTCTGTAAATTATACCCCAATTCCCATCAACAATTTGCTACACATGTACAAACTGAATTTTTTACTGATATTAATTATTATATATTAAAAGAGATGGTCTGACCTAAAGACCATGGCCCAGAAGAGAACGAGGTTGAAAGTAGGCGTAGTTACCCTATGTCCCAAGGGGTTAACAAGAACCAGAGAGAAGCGGATCGTTAAACCACCTCGACCACTTATATCGGCCGTTACAAGCAAGAAAGGATGTTTTAGCACAAGCTATACTTCAACAACTATGTAGGGACTTTATTTCATAATAGAAAGGGCTGATTGATGAAGAACGCTTACCTTTAAAAATTCTCCAGCAGCCTCAGAGTAGCTCTACAAATATAGGTGAAAGGAGGTACCATAATTAGAGGTCTTCATTAACTCCTTCGATTAAGGAAAATCCGATGATTATTCCGCAGCACAGCCATAGCATTCTAGACCAGACCGTAATTTTTGAAACAATCCCAATTCGGTTTTTGTAATAATAATTTAGGAAGAGCCTTGCCTGGTCAGTTTTTCTTATCTTGGTGTCCAAGAATCAGCCTGACAAAGACATTGGTACCGTCAACCTTGGCATCAACAACCGTGAGTTAAGTACCCAGGATTACCAAGATTATTGGGCCAATTTCTCCTACATCGGAACATGTTCAGTTTTAGATCCATCCGTTGCCATTCTTGGCCTGAAAATTTACTTTTATTTCTGATCAGATTACTTATATAACCGGTGTTTTTGTCACACGCATCGGACGTATGTTGCTTTCAACACAGGGAGCATTGAGAGCTGTGAATTCTTTAGTAAAGATGTGCACCTAACCTAAACCTACAATAGAACGACTCACTTCATCGGTGTAAATCATTGCAATGGCGGCCCGGTATGCTTCTATATCGAAAGGATCCCGTTTATATTCCTGAGCTTCTCTCTCAAAATCACGTAAACCACGCCTGACATGTCGTAGTGGAAGAATTGGAGAGATCATGTTTTAGATGATCGTCTCGATAGCAACCAAGAAAATACTGTTTTGAAAGTAGAATATTGGTCACGTTTTGGCACCGAATGTGTCTTCTGATGTAAGTGATCCTAGGAGGACATCAGGAGGCACTGTCTGGCTTTGCGTAGAGCAGCATCGAGACAAACTTGGATTTGTGTTACATAAACTATGCGACCAAATAAGAGCAGCCGGTGCTGGACCCACCGGTCTAAAAATGGCTAGTATAGATTATTTATCTTTCTCCCGGGTGCTGCCAGCCAGTTATTTAAGAATTTTGTTCCTACTGCGCATCTTCTCGCATACTACAGGTATGATGACCTGATGTCATTGTAATCCTAATCATATTCTCTAGGATAAGCTCCGAAATTTTAAGATTAGCTACAGTAGGAACAGATTTGTTGCCAATACGTACATCAACCGTCCACCGACAAATTGCATTTAGCTATGCTAGTGTAGAATTATTGGATGTGAACCGTTGGATGTGTAGGCCGTAAATTCGAATATTTTGATGAAATCTATTATTAAATAGCCAATGGATATATTCATAAGCCACAGCGACTGGGATACAGAAATAAATTTAATTTTCTTAATTTGGTAAATACGCAACATTTAGAATATATCTGTGGTCATTATGAAAAACAGCTTAAGTCGACTTAAGACAAAATCGAGTTAATGTGTTCACTGGATTCGCCGTATTCGACTCCACCTCTGCACAAAATTTGGTTAATTTCGGATTATTTTTGAGCGAGCTACAACGATTGGTTTTTCCGCCTATCTCAAGTAGACCCTCAACGACATAAGGAAAAGCGACTTAACTTAACATATTTCTTACTAAAATATATATATATTTTTGAAAATTGGCTTAAATTAACTTAAGTTACTTTTCCAAATATGAAATTAACTCAAATGACTCTTTTACCACTGAATTTCGAAACAGCCTAAATCGACATAAGCGTTTTTTCCTTAACTCCAAAACAAATTCAGTCTTCCTCATTTTGAGTTGAGTTCTTATTCCAAATGATTTTCTTTCCGTAGAGAGCTCTTATATGGCTTAAGCGTTTATTCCTTATCAGATTTACGGAAAGTCCTGTTACAATGTCTATGTAAGCGGTTGTTTCGCATGCATTCATGGTGAAATTGGGTAGATAAGTCACTGTTAAATTAGTTGTTGTTCAATCAAATTGCTATTTCTTAAACGTGAAGTTAACTATTGAGGATATGTAGGCTTGTATCCCGCGTACCTGAAATTTACTTTACACTCGAAACATTAAACGAGCCTCGGATACCTCCGAATGATTCAACGGCAACGACTTTTGGCTATAAACAACGGACTAAGATAGGTTTTTGGAAGGTTGGGACTATGTGGGGAGTGTAATAAAACAAGGCTCACAGAAGTCGAACAGGAAATTACTGCATACAACATCGCTGTACTGGGACTGAGAGAAACACGATGGCTCGGATCGGGGGCGACTTTATCACCAAGCTCTCCTACTGTATTGCTCTACTCTGGAAATGAAGACGATAATACACCTCGGCAACCAGGCGTCGGAATACTGTTGAGTAGGAATGCACGCCGATCCCTAATCGACTGGAAACCTATTTCGGATCGTATCATCACAGTCAGATTCAAATCCAGAGTACGAAACATTACAATTATTCAGTGCTACGCACCGACTGAACCTGCAGATCAATCAGCAAAGGACGTTTTTTATCAGCGACTAGGCGACACCTTTGATAGGCCTCCCAGGGGTGACATCAAAATTATTATGGGAGATCTCAATGCCAAAGTCGCTACTGATAACTTAGGCTTGGAACACCTTATGGGCAATCACGGGCTTGGCGACAGGAACAACAATGGCGAAATGTTCGTGGAGTTCTGTAACTCTCGACAACTAGTCACTGGCGGAACCTTGTTCAAGCATAAACCCTGCCACCTAACAACTTGGGTTTCTCCTGATGGCAGAACAGAAAACCAAACAAATTTACCATATTGCTGTTTCAAAGACATGGAGAAACTGCCTCTTGGACATCAGGTCGAAGCGTGGGGCTTATATTGGCAGCGACCATAATCTTGTTATCGCGAAATTTCGTTTACGAACGGCAGCGATCCAACGATCTACTAACGCACGAATCGTGCGACGTTTTAATGTGCAAAAACTAAAAAATCCATCAATGAAACGCGCATATTCTACCGCTTTGCACGAAAAAGCTAGTGCAGCACTCTTGAGAATCCTACAATTGAAGATAGATGGAATTTTTCAAAGGATTCTTTCATTTCGTGTGGCGAAGCGACTGTGGGACGATTGGATCGAGGTAGGATACCTTTTATCAGTGATGCTACTTGGTCTCTTATCTCAGAATGCAAAAGAGTTAAGGAACAGATTAACTCCGGTGCTGATAATT
This sequence comes from Microchrysa polita, assembly GCA_949715475.1. Taxonomy (NCBI): domain Eukaryota; kingdom Metazoa; phylum Arthropoda; class Insecta; order Diptera; family Stratiomyidae; genus Microchrysa; species Microchrysa polita. The sequence continues at coordinate 82,448,477 of OX454418.1, read as the reverse complement.
CAGCCAAAAGTCAACTCCGAGCTGAATACCGTTCACTACAAAAAGGTGTGCAGAGAAGTGTCAGGCGTGATAGGCGTAACTACATCAACGCTTTAGCGAAGGAGGCAAATGATGCGGCTTACCGTGGTGAAAGTGGTACCCTTTTTCAAGCTTATTAAGCCACTAATTGGCAAATCGTTCACTACTGACCATCCTGTGAAAGATAAAGAAGGGTTACTGCTTGTTGCCGAAGAACAGCAGCTTCAGAGATGGAAAGATCACCTTTTTGAGGTCCTTAACAACAAGTAAGTGTCTATTTATCGAACATAAATTTCTAACTGTAGGTCATTCCATGGAGTGTGATGCGGATCACGCCTTAATCGAGAGAAAGAAAAAAGTAACGAACACAAAAATTCGTCCTCGTGATTGGTTCGAGCTTGTACGAACTGTTGGTGTCAAAAACCAATTTCATGTAATCGAAAGTTATTCCAGGGATTTCCTGGATTTCTTTTCTTATTCAAAAACAAAATTTATGTGGAGAAGCCGGGACGCAAATTCTGAAAACTTTCATTGGAAAAATGTTAAATGGTTAAGATACACAAAAAATGATTTTGGAAAAGTTCATTTCAAAACAACCCTAAATGTAGAACATCCATTTAAAGTACTAATCATCCAAAAAAGAGGTATAAATTCAGGAAGTATATATGAAATTTCTAAGTTACCAGAGAAAGTACGTATATCTGTAAAAAAGAAAAAGGATCTATTGGATCTTCTTCCTATGATTTTCCTTTCTTTCACGACTTTTACAAAAGTCTTCCCTCTGATGAAATTTCGGATGTACACCTCGACCTAGTTGAAGAAGACAGCAATCAAAATCAGTCTGTGAAGTCGTTTTTTTCTGCATTAATTCTTTCGAAGAGGCTTTATATTATTTGTTTATTATAATAATTACTTTTCCTTTCATTTTTTTATGAATAATTCCGTAAAATATAAAAAAATTAAAAATTTATTAAAAACGAGTTTAGATTTAAGATTCATCAACTGTATAATGGTAATATGGAAAAAGAACCTATGTCCTCTTAAGATAATAGTTTAAGCACAATATATTTGAGAATAAAGACTTAAGTGGAATTAAGTTTTGTGAACCCTTATTGCTTCATACGGAAAAAACTCTTATTTTGTTTTTTATCGTATTACAATCAAACTGCTTTATTTTTGGAATAAAATTATAGTAGGATACATTGCTCACATGATAATCTACAAAAATGTATTAGTCTTTGGATTTGAAAACTGTATAGATTTTTCACAAGTCGTTTTAAAGTTTAAAATCGCTCTACTGAAAAACTATGAAAACCGACTTAAGCGATTATTCATAATCACCACAGATATAGTAACATTTTGGAGAAACTACTGCACTTCGGCACCAGGCTGACTACTTTAATAGGCCAGGCTGACTACTTTATTAGGCCAAATTTCCGCCCGAGTTCAAAGTTTTTTGAAGCGTTTTATACTAAATTTGCATGCATTCCGCAACAGAAACAATTCATTGTAGCTCGTTTACAATCAAGCTTTGCAACTAGAACACTCTGTACAATAATTTAGCTTTAACCTGTGCACATATTGTCGGTATCCACCATTGTTCGTGATAAATTTGAGCACTGCCCTTTACATTTTCAATAATGTCCGAGATCAGAGAATTTTGCTTCATCCCGCAACTGTTGCTACTGTCTTTCTATATTGTATTTCTCCGATCGGCTGAAAACTCATGTGTTTCGCTGTGATGAAAAATATTCAACCAGCTTGTTTCGATTGAAATCGTACCAACGCAGGTGCTTCGTGGATTTCTTTGTAGGCTGAACATACTTTAAATGCGCCTCCAAACACACTTCAAACGAACATTGTTTTTGGTCGCAGCCTCCGCTTTCCACGCAACATCCGTGGCGCACTTCGCTGCCGACCAGTTTACCAATAGAGTGGGTTGCTCGATTAAACCTAAATTTTTGTCTTTTGTTGGAGTAAGTATTCCCTCTCACGGGGGATATCAAAAGTGGTTCACTCCACGGTTTCGACCAACAGTGCATGGTGTGGTACATCTCGTCAGATGCCGTCGCTTTGTAGCACACTATGCACTGCCGGGGACGGCATGACCGGAAATGATTCTGTCGATGTTGATTTGCACTTATATAGCAGTGGAAACCAACCACGTCAACGAATCATGTTTCAGTGTGAGACAGCCACGTACGTGCTATCTTCTGACTTGCCACTCATCCAACTAGTTTTGCCTGAGAGCCAATGTTGGCAGCAGAGTGCGCCACGGATGTTACGTGGAAAGCGGAGGCTGCAACCAAAAACAATGTTCATTTATTAGCACCCGCCTTATTCAGGTTCGCAATTCAAACCCGAAAAGCATGCTATTCAGTTTTAATGATCTTTTCAAAATTCGCCTAAATGTATGCAATCCCAATCACTACGTTTTTCAATGAGCTAGAATAAAATTTTAAAATAAAAGGTACAGTTTACATGTTGCATACAATTGTGTGTCTCCTGGCGTGCTCCCCAATAGGACAGTGCCAGTGCCCCGTAATAACCCCCACTATATTGCGTATACATTTCCCGTCTAGCGACAGTAGATGGCGGAACGGGATATGTCTAGTATAGGCCAGATCATCCTCGTCGTAGCACAAGTACCTACATCCGCAGGCCCATCTCGCGTTGGTCCTACGTTCAGAAGCGGTTTCTATTATCGATGCATAGACGGCAATAGGTGTTTTAATCTTTCCGTGGTCGCCTTCAACAATACTTGCTAACGCATTCCAGGCCAAGTCGTCTGCACAGCAATTTCCTGCAAAGCCACTGTGACCCGGTATCAAGCATAGTGTAATGTTGAAGAAACGAGTACATAGCGGAACTTTCAATAGTTCTAGATGTTGTAAATGCTCATTCAAGTGATCGAATTGCAGCTTGACTATCAGTGTATATAGTGACATCCTTACCAGTGACAACGTGCCTTCCAAACTTCCTAACCATAGAAGCGTTTCCGAAATTGTAGTGATTTCTGCTTGGAGGACGATACAGAAATTAGGGAGGCGAAAAGACAAACTGATGTCCAGTTCCTCCGAGTAAATACCAATACCGACTCCTGCGTCCATCTTGGAACCATCAGTGTAGATGGAAAAGGACCCGATGACCTGGGTAATTTCGTTGTTCCAGCTTTCGCTAGGCGGGATTAAGGTAGAATATATCCTCCCAAAAAGAGCAGTGTAATCAATCGCCAGTGGCTGAAATTACGAAGTATCATTGAGTGACCATAATCGCCACAGACCAGTTTCACGAAGGCGTAAGGACGTGTAAGCTGACCGTTGGCTGTATATGTCCAGTGGCAGCAGTCCCAAAGTCACATCTAGTCCGAATCCAGGTGTTGTTCGAAAAGCTCATCTGTAATCAGACGAGAAGCCAACCTTTGCACTTTAACAAGGGAATTATGATAGGCAGTTGTGCTAAGTGTGGTCCACTACACACTAACCCCATAAAGCAAAATAGGCCGCAAATACAGGGTGGGCCACGAAAGAACTACCATTTTTAAACGCGTATGTATCTTGTAATTACCGATTGTTTTATTTAATTGTTTTATATATATGAAATACATTTTATGGAAATTAAGTATGAAAGATACATCAGACAAATATTTCGCTCGATACAGACTTGGGCTCTTTTTAGCGCATTTTCCATTACACCACGTAATGTTTCTGGTTGCAGGCTCCGTATTTCGCCTCGAATATTCTGCTTTAATTGTCTAATAGTCTCTGGTTTATTAATAGACACTTTAGTCTTTTAAATATCCACATAAAAAAAGTCGGCCACCGTTAAATCTGGTGAACGAGGTGACCAAGGGAAATCTGAACTCAGTCGCTCCATCTTGTTGAAACCAAAAATTAGGGTGCTCTTCCACCATTGGCCGCAAGAAGTTGTCGATCTTTGTTCTGTAAGAAGCCCCGGAAATCGTTTTTGGCGTTTCATCTCCATTTTCGAAGAAATATGGGCCGATAATTTGTTCAGCCATAACACCGCACCAAACAGTGCATATTAATGGATGTAACTGATACTGGTGTGTTGCCCTTGTTGTGTACTGTATGAACTTATTATAAATTTCCAAGAGTTAAATTATAATATGTAAACAGAAAAAAAAGGAAAAAAGAAAATTAAAAAAGATATACGCGTTTCAAATTGGTAGGTCTTTCGTGGCCCACCCTGTATACAACCTTTGGCCCCAGGTTTTCAAGATAGCTTTCCTGTACGAGTACAGTGCCACCGTAGCTTTGTTCAGAGTCCAAATTGAATGCCTCCTAGCTTAGGGAGGTTAAAAGTGGGAATTACACCCCTTCTTGTGAGCAGGACTCACTAAGTTTCGTCGGTATTAATCCCCGCTGAGGCTTTCCCAGTCTGTTAGGATAGCCAGGGCGTTCTCCAAAAGTCCGCTAAGTGTGTCAGGAAACTTGCCTCTAGCGGCGATTGCATATCTACTAGCAGAAGACGAACCCAGCCTACTATGAATGCGCCTAGAAGTGAGTAGCTTATTCACAAGGGTACAAATCGAATCGAATTCAACCTTTAGGCTCATGAGAGCATAAATGCGTAAAAGTATGGCTTTAAGTTAGAAACTATAATCCAAAATACATTTCATACATACCGTGATGCCAATGTTGTGCTCGCCTTCGTATCATTGATCATATGATGGAAATAGTAACTCTTGAATATTCTCAGTTGGAATATCAGGAAAGCAAAACAGACAGCATCCCATGCCAGACCACTTTCATCCAAAATCGCCGGACATTGATAACCGGGCGGTGATGTAACATCCTCCACTTGTTCCATAGTCATTTCCCGAACACATGATATGCCAAAGAGATGTACAAACCAGCATGCCTTATTTTCAAATGCACTCAAGAAGAAACAACCGCAAATTTGGAGTAGTGTTTTCAATGTGATGACAATCACGTTGTAGGCCATCAGAAGATACCACCTAGAAAGAATCAGGAAAATCGTTATGTGTTATATGATATGTAATTACACAAAAATTTATCTCTTACCAATTCAAGATACTTTTCACTGGTCTCAAATAAAAATCAGTTCCCTGCCATAGGAATACAAACGATCCCATCAAATATCCAATTGAGAATATGCTAACAATTTTAGTGCCAGCCAGGAAGACAACGGCCAACGCCAACCAGAACCAACCGTTCAGCACGGCAAATTTAAGGATATCCAACCAGTTTCTGAAATTTAATAAATGATCAGAAAAATTATAATGAAAAAACTGTGTATGCACATACCTTATATTAGAAATAAAGTCTGGAACTGGATTGTCCAACGGTGTTACATCCAAATTGTCATTTTCATTCGCAATGGATTTATTCGTACCGGCCGGGTGTTCGTTGCTTTGATCTACAAACTTCTTTTCAATAGTAAATACGCGATATTGTCTGTATATGCACATCAATAATATAAAATCGAACATCAACTTTGTCGTTTGATTGTGAAGATGAGGACCCGGCACCATTGCCCACGATTGTAGACCACTTAAATATGGGGAATCGGCCCATGGCCATACTGAAATAAAAAAGAGTTAAAGGCGATTTATAAACGAACTTTTCCGGATTAATTTAATATGAGCACATACCAACACACAGCTCGGGCGGTAATCCAACAAACAGGATATACTGCATAATAATGATTACAGCTAAAAATATTTGGAACGATGACCATAATTTCGAACATGCTGATCGTTGTAATTTGAAGAATATGCACAACCATATGACGTAAATGATAGAAAGTACATCTTGACGATAGCTTATAACTGATACCAATGCGATTAAGGAGACCTGAAAAATTCCTGAATGTATATAAACGTCCAGCTCCCAGCGAAACAACCACTCACTTCAAAACCAAACTTATAGTATCCATAGTTCAAAAGGAATTTGAATAGTCCCGGCAGATCCTTTTCGGCATCCATTCTCTTAACATTTTCAAACATCACGGCGGGAGCTTTATTCTCGAGACCGAGCCAGCTACGTCGATAGCCCTGACGGAATATGACGACAGCATGCAGCGTCACAACCACCAAATAGGAAATGTAACCTTCTAGAAGTGTTGCCAAACCGACTGAGTCGGATATTTTTGACAATCCAAACCATTCAGCATCGTTGTTATAAGTCGTCGAGTTGTCCTGCAAGAGAGACTGGTTGAAGACAATTTTCTCCAATTTGTGAATGACATTCTTCTTACCTCACATACTGCATCATAGTTACTATGATCTATATAGTCAACTTGATAAATCATCTTTGTCAACAACAATATTGACATGATTACAGATATAACGCGACTTATAACTATTTGTACTTTTGTTCGCGACACTGTCGCAATAACAGCGAGAACGGCAAAAGCGATATGAAGAACACAAACCTAAAAGTAGATGCAAAATATGGAACTGAGTCCAGCAGGCAATTAACGTCAAACGAAGAATCCTTACATTAGCTAAGCAACACCAAAACGCAACAATTAATATCAATTTCATCAAATGTATTTCGGCAAATATCCAAAGATATTCCAGCACATGTTTACTGGCTGCTTTTGATGAATCCAGCAAACTTTGCACCCGACGACGCGAAATCGAACGGAATAATTTTATACGAGCCGTATCAGCAGCAGATGTTCCAGGCGGAATTTCTTCATTATCTTCTGCTTGATTATCCGATGCCGGTTGTTCGCCGGCATTTTCCGTCAGTTTTGCCGTCATATTGTCATAGTCTTGCTTTTGCATTGTCAATGAATCGAGGAATTTTCTATGGAAATAATGAACTTGTATAACGGTCATAACAACAATTATGGTGGGATTGACCAAATGAAGGAACAAATCTTTTGTTTTGTATTTTTCCAGGCCCATATCTTTTTGCCTGTAAAATAGAAATCGAATTCGATTAGTAATTGTCTTGAAACTACATTCATCTTTATCACATACAATTGTAAACTTATTCCAAAATAATTTTTCCAATGGTCGTCAAATTGATCAAACTGATACGTGTAAATCAGTATTAAAATTGTCATTGCATAAGCAATTAAAACGAGCCAATAGGCATACATAATTTTCGTCCATGTTCGCCACGATAGTTGGAAGGCCAGAGCGAAGAATAAGAACAGCGCCATGTAGCAGATACGAAAACCAGTCATTCGCTCGCCCGTTATTCCACAAAGGAATATTATCAGGACAAGAAGCCAAATCCATAGCTTCACTAGTACCGTTTTAAATACTTCGCCCACTTTATCGAGAACACGAGACGGTCGTCGATCTTTATCGTCGGGCGATAAGCCTGAAATTGTAAAAACCATAAGTTTACTCTTTTTTACCAAAAATGTTAAGGTAAAACTCACCAGCAGTCGCCGCACCTACAGTCAATTGTAATGGCGCTACAATATTCGCAAGTGCCGTACTTTGCTTGCTTTCTTTGCGTTCTCTAAAGAGCTGACGCATCGTTGTCCAAAACATTAATGTGAAAATTGTCTTCAAAATTAACGGCGCACAGGGATATTTCGGAGGCTTAAGAAGACCAATTTGTCGCAAGTTTATACCTTTTGTCTGTAAAAATCAATAAAGTTTGTCTTGCAAAAAAAAAACACATATCTAGTTGCATGTCACTACTTACATCAACTGCAGACGGTAATTCTTCATCCGTCAAACCCATGCCGTAAACGTATTGTGCGATAAGTAAGAATTCGGCATAAAGTACAATAAGTGGAGAGGACCTGAGCATTGTTTTCCTTTGATTCGGTATCATCCACAATAAATTCGCCCAAATGAGCAGAACAAAAGTGAACCAACTGTGATAGACTATACTCCACACCTGAAAATGGTAATCTCTTCCGTTAGTACTAGGCATACTGTAAAAAATCTATAAAAATAAAAACACTCACCATCATGATAATGCTTGTAAAAATATAACTATTGATATATAAAAAATTTCCACAGCTTTGCAATGCCAAATAGATCTCACTCAGAACGGTATGTTTTGCCTCGCGCCCCGATTCATCTTCCGCCATTGGATTCAGTGCAATATTTTCAACTTTAGGTCCTTTTTTCGTACGTACACTGCTACGTACCAACTGCAAAAACGCAATGAACAAAGAAAAGAAGAATATTTTCCATTAAAAACGTCTGTCAATTCGATGAAAAGAACAGACACATATCATCACATGAAAGCATTATTTATACGTTAAGTGACAACACTACCAAGTATGTACGAGTAGAATACATTTGACTGAAGTTGACGAGACAAAAACAATATTATGAAGCCGTTTTGATTAAATATAGTTACGTACAGGTGTATTTTCAGTAGGAAATTCAGTAGTAGTTTCATCTTGCGATTTGTCCTAAAATAACCAAGAAAAAAAGCGAGAACCAAACGAAAAAATCAAAAAGTCCATTGCATTGGAAAACAAACGGATTAAGAAAATCAAAGTTTAATGAAATCATGATGTATTTAAATGAAGAAAAACTTAATGCGAATGTGAGCTTGTGTGTTAATATGCAGTAAATCATCTAACGTTGCTTTTATTATTTCAAAATGCCAATATCCAAAATATACATAAAAAACATAATTATACAGGGTGTCCGGAAACTGCCGCATAAACGAACCGGATTATGATTCCTCAGTTGATTTCCAGCAAAAAAGTTGTACGGAACATACCCCCTCAGCTTAACCGTTTAGCTGCCACAGGCATTTAAAGATTTTTGGAAAAATCATTTTCTTGTACGCCTTAAAGCCTAATATCTCCACAGATAGACCAGGCAGAATAGTGAAATAAAATGATTATTACAGCCAACAAATTTACCTGTAAAATAAAACTAATCACACTAAAATCGGATAAGAGGTTTGGTTTTTACAGAGCTTCAAAGTCAAATTTGCGTGATTTTACCCAAAAACAATATTTTTTTCCATCTCAATTTTCTCCAACTTCTGCCAAGGTGAGGTGCTTGTACGATTCTTTCCTTTTTTGTGAAAGGCCCTTACTAAATACTTACTTGGCTATATTTCCGGTTTGGATACAGTTATTCGAATGAAAATTCGTAGACATATTCCCTGTGTAATTTCCTTAAAACCTTAGCAGAATTTTCATATTTGGAAACCTAAGAGGGGCTACACACGAACAAATTTAAATTTTACAAATTTACTGTTATTTACTTTTCCTTAGCAAAAGTCAACAATCTTAATATTTAACGTATATAAGGCCACACTGACCAATCTTTATGCAAAGTTTCATATCGACCCCTATAACGGTTTAGAAAAACGGAGCTCGAAAAGGAAGTTTAACTTTAAACGCCAATAACTTTTTACCGTTACTCGAAACTGGAAAATTTTAACTGATATGAAATGTACTCGTCTAGATCTTTGATTTAAATACCCATACGTTAATCTCCGATAAAAACTAAAAAAGTCGACTTTTTTCAAACGTTCGGGACACCCTGTTATCTTCTTCCTACCAACTTCTAAGGTATTTGTGCCAAAGACTGTAACCATTCTACACATTCATACCGAATTTCATGACAATCGGTTGAGCCGTTCGCGAGTTATTTAGTGAACAGACGGACGGACGGACGGACAAAATCGATTTCATAAGGGTTTTTTGAAAAAATTCTAAAAAACCCTAAAAAATCGAAGCAACTGAGTGCTGCTGATAAAAGGTTGTTTCCATCAGAGACTTGATTTTTTCATTTGATTCGATACATTTCATCTGAAAAAAGCCGAGTCCCCGGTTCGCTTAAACGAATGTTCGGATAATCGACGTTCGGATAATCGACGCTCTACTGTACTTTGAATAGATTTTACCAATTGCAGATCTTTATGGGCAGTGTGAATTGAATTGTATTGAATTCGAGCTAAAATTAACACTAGTTTTCTACACTTAACGTATAAAAACTGTTAGAAGTAATGGAGCTAGATCAAAATGATGTGAGAAAGATATGATCGTAAGACTATGCGCCAATTTTTAAAAGAATTGTACAAGCACCTCACCTTGGCAGAAGTTGGAGAAAATTGAGATAGAAAAAAAAAATTGTTTTGGGGTCAAATCACGCAAATTTGACTTTGAAGCTCAGTAAAAACCAAACCTCTTATCCGATTTTAGTGTGGTTAGTTTTATTTTACAGGTAAATTTGTTGGCTGTAATAATCATTTTATTTCACTATTCTAGCTGGTCTAGCTTTAAGTTGTGCAAGAAAATGATTTTTTTCAAAAATCTTCAAATGCCTGTGGAAATGTTCCGTACAACTTTTTTGCTGGAAATCAACTGAGAAATCATAATCCGGTGCGTTTATGCGGCAGTTTCCGGACACCCTGTATAATGTGAAACAAAAATTTAAAGTTGGATGATTACTGTGTGCTGGCTTACAAATATTGGCTAGCATGCCAATTTGAATTGCTGGACCGATTGGTTGTCTATCGGTTTACGGAAAAGAAGCATTTTTGTTTAGTTAATTGCGAAATTTACAAATATAAAAAAAGATAAAAAATTAATACTGGTGCGACAGTTCAATATAGGACCAAGGCCGCTGATGTGTTAGTGACATTCAATTTCAAAGACCTTAACTGAATTTTTGTAGAGGTGTTGAGATCAACATCATGCTCAGCAGAGTTATTTATCCCCATAAATGGGTAATCGTTTAACATCTGAGTAAGATAATAGTTCGTTACATGGGTCGTGAGTTCGGAAAACATCATAATTGAATTTGTTCACGGCGATGCTTGAACCCACGACCCTGTGAACCGAAGGTGAGCGCACTAACCACCACGCACCAACCAGACTACTAAAAAGGATTAATAAATTATTTATCCAGAAAAAGATAAAGTCGATTGATAATTGATGGAATTTATTCCAATGAAAATCATTAGAGTCGATTCATTGACTCATTAAAAACAGCAACAAAAACTATAAATATAATTTTGAATAATTAAGAAAAAATGTAAAATCAAATTAGGCTACAATTGCAGTGTTTAATTATTCAGATTGCGCACGACGTTATGATACACAATATTTGAAATTTTTAATATTACAGATGGGTTCGTTCAGAGACCCCTTTCTTTCTATAACTATGATTCGTCCTCTATCATATAAATAACAGTGGCTAGCTATTCTAACTCCGCTCCTTATCACCAATTCATTGACCGAGTTCTCTCATTATTTTAATTTGAACATTAAGAGAGATGTTCAGAGACGTTGGATGTTGGAGCCTCTCTGATGACGCCTTTGCCTTAGGAGTAAGGCATTGACTACCGGTCGAATCCTGAACCAAAGTAGTGCGAAAAATGTGCAGTCATTGTATTGATGTAGTGAAGTTTTGCATGCTACAATAGGATCTCTATAACTCGAATCCCAACCCGATCGGAAAAATTGGAAACGCTTCCACCAGAAGCAGCTTTTCAGAGCTTACTCTTCATTGGGTGGTTTCAGTTTGTAAGACGAAACCGGATGGGTAAACTTGCACGACAAGAACCATCGTATGATCATTTCACACTATCCGATCACACGGACGAGCGAACAACAATCACACAGCAAGTATGTATGTATAAATGTTGCCATGCACGCTCCAAAGTTAGTGTACAATGAAGTGACGAGTCGACAAGATTAAAATGCAAGTAAAACACGCGCTAATTGTCGTCGCAGAACGCCTGAACTATCGGTAGATGCAATCGTCTTATCGGTCGTACAATTCTTACGAATCGATCGTACAATTCTTACGAATCGATCGTACGATTCTTCCGAAAGAAAAACAACCGTGTCACGTAAGACGCGTTCTTACAATGTGAAATGCACAATGATTGTCTGCTGGCCACTACAAAAGCTCTCGCCGTCCGTTTATTAGCCGTCCGGTTTCGTCTTACAATGTGAAACCATCCATTCGCAATTGTGCTTTTCGGGAAGCGTTTCTACTACAGCAGCTTTTCATCGCTTCCTCTTCATTCACGATTCCGCTTTTAGGGAGGCGCTTCCTCTTCATTCGCAACCGCGATTCTTAAGAAGCAGTGAAAAACTATGAAAACTTTCAAGCGATCCGTCCCCATTCGTCATTGCGCTTTCGGGGAGGGATTCCATTATCTTTACAAAACTTTAAACTTTTCCGTAAGAACTCCAGCCAGAATTATGTGGAAGTGCTCCGTATCAGATTCTCTAGAAGCGCTTCCAAGCTGCTTCTTAGGAAGCGCTTCTATATTGCTTCATGAGAAGTGTTTACCTCAGCGGAAATGAAGCGGAATGGGAGATGGAAGCGCTCTAGTGTTTCTATCGGAGCGTTTCAGAATGCCTTCTAGAGCGCGTCTTTTCCTATTGGGAAGGGATCGAAAAAATCCTTCGAGTTATGAAAATTCGAGACATCGCGGCTTTTTTAAAGTCAATTTTAACTTATCGAGTCTATTTATGACGTTCCGTGAAATATGAATAGATATACAAATAAAATGTAGTCAAATTCTCGAGACATGACACAAGCATTTAATTTCTTAAACCGCTAGCAGTTTGTGCGGAATTCCTAACGAATAACATTACAAATTTCTTCAAGTTGTAGAGTTGTAAAGGTTTCCTTTATTGTCTTTTTCTTTCGTTTGTAAATTGACATTTTTTCCTGTTTTAGAGCGCTTCAATGCATTCAATGTTAAAAACTGTTAAATTCTTCGAGTAGTGGGGGCTCTAAAACAATTAAAATTCAAGATGGCAAGGTCATTGTACTTTGAGTTATAGAGGCTTTCAAACCATTTTCTTGGAGTAAATAAGGTTTGTATTCACGCTCTGTGTCTGACTTGGTTGAGTCGCACTCTACGATGCTATGAAGATCGAATCTCGGCGTGGTCCAAAATTTCCATACATGTGCGGATAGGAAATATATAGTGCTTGCAACATTATATACACTCCGAAATGATATGCAATGTAACGTTGACTCGTAACTGCCTATCAACGGCTGAGTTAACGCACCATGGCCCCAAATGGAGCTATACGGTACTGATAAGAAGAAGAAATGAGGTTTATTCCTATTTATTCGACCGAATTTGTATTCGAGTTATGTATACATTCAATCGACTTATCCAATTGAGAATAAGGAAATTTTCATAGAAAATATATGAGACTGGAAGAGTTTTTCGTGATATTGGTATTCGAGTTGTTCAAGTTTGAGTAAACGCTTTTTTAATTATTGTTAGTTACAAACTAGCACATGATTACCCTGCACCAGTATTTCTGAGTGTAATTATACACTGAGATATGACGAAACTTTAGTTACTTTAACACTGTGATATTTACAAATAAATTATACACCAAAAACTGTGATATTAATGTCTCGTGTACGTCCTAAATTATAAGCCAAACATACAAATATCCATTAGAAATAGTACCCTGAAGATGCCGCATAGGCGAAACGTCGGACAATTATAATAAAAGATTACAAAAAGAAAGCTGGTTCTTGTGAATATAATACCAAATCCATACCCTGCACCAGAGCCATATTTGCCCGTTATGGCGCCCCGGGGCTGTAGTTAAATTGCCGCCCTTGCTCACGTGTTAAGCTTTGAAGTTAAAAAAATTAGCCTGTGGGTTCCCGCCTGGCTTAACTCTCAAAACATAGACTGATTCCAGAATCCCACTTAGTAATATACAAGTTTAGGGGGCAGTGGATTTCAATGTTACTATGCAGCGAGGCAATTATTACGGTGTAGTCATCCAATAAACATGCTTGGTGTCTGATACCAATTCACAATCGCAGCACGCGCAAATGTTACATTGGGTAGGCATTAGATTAGATTAGATTGTGGAGGGGCGCGAACTCGAAGGGATTCACAGCACTGAAGACAGTGGTCCTATTGTGCTATCGCCCTAGTCGCGGATGGGCAGGACTATGCCTGACAATCAAGGTTGATCGTGCTGAGAAAGGAGTTGAGATCGCTTATAGACGTCGAAGTTATGTCGTCCGTGTCTGGATAGGCCACTCCGAATTGTGACAGAGCATTGCACTCGCACAGGAACGTGGAAAGAGGCCTTGTTGTCTTCTTCGCAGAATCGACAGCTCGCGTCTTGCACCAGCGATATTGTGCGTAAATGTGATCTCAGGCACGAGTGGCCTGTGACAATGCCACAGATGATACGTACTTTAGCTATGTTTAGCTGAACAGTTTAGATTGTCTAAGCGCAGGTAGTTTATCCCAGTTGTCAGTTGCCTTAAGTCGTTCCTGGTCTCTGATTAGTCTCTTTACTATACAGGAAGAGATGCTACAGAAGGGTTCAGGTCCACAGAAGGAGGATAATGCATTATGCGTGCCAGCTCATCAGCCTGTTCCTGGAACCCAGAAAAGTGTTATTTTCGCCTAGTTTGTCCACCGCCTTCAGGCAGCATTGAAGAAGTCTTGGCGTGACGGTGGGTAGGCAGCTGATCGCTTGCGATCTGTAATAATTGTAGATATGGCCCTTTTCATGTTTGAAGATCGACCTACCCTTGGGAAAGCTTAATGCGTTCAAAACCAGCCCTCATTCCCTTCAAAAATCTTTTTTTTAATTATTTCATTTGTTTAAAGTAGCAGAACTTGAGTGGGAATTGCTTGACTTCTTAGGAAGGTGTTTGGACTGAACTACCAAACCATACGATACTGTTCAAGCAAACTCCATGAAAGATCAAATTTGATTCGCCTGGAGTGGAGCTCGATAAGAGTTTGAGGCTTATAAAAGAATATCTGAAAACGAATTTAAGCTTTGGATTGATTAGCAACACCTAACTCTGTCTACGTTTTGGATAAGTATCCAGGAACCAGTGATGGATTGGTAGGCTGAGTGTACACAGAAGCCTAGAGCGGCTAATGCTCATATTACTAATTTTGCTGTGTCACAAAGTTTGAAAACACTTTATATCAGCTGACCGCTCGTACTTCGCCTTTATGTGACTAACTGCAGATCTATACAAACCGTTAAACTTTTTTCCGGTGAAGCGTTTTGAGTTTTTCTTATCGATCGATCGGCCAGATTTTTTGATTGCGAGATAAACCGCAAGGTGTATGGGACCATCGAATTCAATTTTTTTATTTGACATGTGGAACGTATTGGCAATGCAATTCTCCGTACATCTGTCATGACAATCATGTGTTCTCAGTTGCTGATTTTTTTACATAAACCTCTGCTCTTTCTTCATGCTGTGGTTGTGGCGGTCATTCTCCATCAAAGTAGCAATGGATGTCCATCTTCCATCGCCAAAAATGGTATAATTTTCGCTATTTTGTGTTGTGTCTTGTGGACCGTGAGACTGTCTATTTCAGGTTGCCCGATAAATTGCCTAATGTATGTGCTGTATGGGCGGCAGATCGATTGTGGGCAATCGATTGCCCAATCGATCGGCCGAGAAATCGTCAGGTTTGTGGCGCCCCTTATGAAATAGAAGCGTGTAATGAAATTAAAAACACTTCGTGACATCTCATTGCCCGCTACGCTCGCACTTCGTCCTTATCTAGTCTCCAGATGTAGATCTAAAAATTCGAGGTGCAAACTTTAAAAATTGTTTGAGTGAA
Organism: Microchrysa polita; assembly: GCA_949715475.1. Lineage (NCBI taxonomy): Eukaryota > Metazoa > Arthropoda > Insecta > Diptera > Stratiomyidae > Microchrysa > Microchrysa polita. Next base: position 82,432,917 of record OX454418.1, on the reverse strand, counting down.
GCGTTTTGCATTTTTCTGATGAAATAGAAGCATGTCACAAAATTTAAAATATCTTTGTGTCGGCTCACCGCTCGCTACGTTCGCCCCTCGCCTATATGTCCCTAACTGCAGATTTATGAAAATGCGAGGTGCAAGCGTAGCGAGCGCTGAGGTGATACACAGCGTTTAACATTTTTTGGGTGAAGCGTTTCGATTTTTTCCTCTGAAATAGAATCGTGTCACAAAATTTTATAAAACACTCGCACCTTACCTTTATGTTACTAGCTGCAGATCTGTCAAAAATTCGAGATAGGAGCGGTGAGCCGACACAAAGTGTTTTCAAAATGTTGTGACACGCTTCTATTTTTAAATTCGAAATGCTTCACATAAAAATGTCAAACGATCTGTAACAGATCACCGCTCGCTACGCTCGCACCTCGCATTTGGCTGATCTGCAGCTAGAGACATAAAGGCGAGGGGCGAAAGTAGCAATAGCGGTGAGTCGACATGTTTTCAAAATTTTGTGACACGCTTCTATTTCATAGAAAAAATTTGAAACGCTTCACCCAAAAATGTTAAACGCTTTGTATCAGCACACCGCTCGCTACACTCGCATTTTTACAGATCTGCAGAGACATAAAGGCGAGGTGCGAGCGATGAGTACACAGTTTGGACACATAGTCTATGTGACACAAACTGGTCCAAAGTTCAGGTCTGCCAAAATGCCGCTCTACGCATCGCGACAGGTTGCCTTCTGATGTCTGCCCAGGATCACTTACATCAGGAGACAAAATTGATGCCAATACGTGATCACAATCTCCTACTCTCAAAACAGTATCTTGTTGGTTGCTACCGTGAGGATCATCCCAATAATCATCTCATGGACCGAATACCTCCACCACATGTCAGGCGTGGTTTACGAGACCTTGAGAGAGAGGTTCAGGGATACAAAAGGGACCCTTACGATGAAGTTACATACCGAGCCGCCATTGCAGCGATCCACACTGAAGAAGTGAATCGGTCTATCGCTAGTTTAGGTGCGAATAGAGTCCTCTCAGAGCGCCCACCACCAATTTCGCCTGAGGAGATTAGGCTCCCGAGAGCCACTAGAGTAACACTAGCTCAACTTCGGTCGGGCTTTTGTTCACGCCTTAATTCGTACCTTTCTCGCATAAACCCGGACATCCAAAACATCTGTCCAAACTGCAATGGTAGTCCTCATGATGTGGGTCACTTGTTTCAATGCCCCGCTGCGCCCACTGATCTTACCCCTATATCGCTGTGGGAAAACCCTATCGCAGCAGCTATGTTTTTGTCCTTAGACCTCACGGACACAAACATTGACGAACCATAAATCGTACCCACATAGATGCACAGAGGTTTCACACCTTTCTGCACCGCTACAAGAAGAAGAAGTACACAAAGTATTTTCAAAATTGTGTGACTCGCTTCACTCGCTAATCGCTTTGTTCTTCCTCAGCGTTCACTACGCTCGCATTTTTTTAAAGATCTGCAGCTATAATAACATAAAGGTGAGGTGCGAGCGTAGTGAGCGGTGAGCTGATATAAAGCGTTAGAAATTTTTTGGGTGAAGCGTTTCGAATTTTTCCTATGAAATAGAAGCGTGTCACAAAATTGAAAAACGCTTTGTGTCACCTTCACCGCTCGCTACGCTCGCACCTCGCCTCCTATACCCATAAAATGGTATAGGGTATATTGTTTTTGTTACGACGATTTATGTAACACCTCAAAGGAGCCACCGGAGGTATGGCAAAGTATATATATAAATGATCAGGATCGGTCCCTGATTCGAATAAGCCATGTCCGTCTGTCTGTCTGTCTGTCCGTCCGTGTGTCTGTCAGTTCGCACGATAACTCCCGAAATAATGAAGCTAGCGTTTTGAAATTTTTGTCAGATGATTGTTTTGATAAAAGCTTGGATGGTATTGAAAATGGGCCAAATCGGACCTAAGGTTCCCCTACCTCCCATACAAATGACCCCTCCATGATAATTAATTCGGCCATATTTTTCGACAGAATATCGCCAGCGACCTAAAATTTTCATCAGTGCCTAATTGTGGCATTTGCTTGAAGTTGGTGCAGAAGGTCTGACTAGCCCTACCCCTACATCCCCTACAAACCAATATTCCGCCATATCTTTTGATAGAATGTCGCGAAAACTTCAAATCTATAGCAAATCAAAGCTGCTGGATGCTGCTATAAGATATTAAAGATGTGCTAGATTCGACCCACCTAACCCTTCCCCCCTTAAAAAAAAAATGGAATTGAATATTTTCGGTTTCACACGCATTCTAGGTCGGTACATGGGTATAGGGTATACAGTGAAAGCTCTCATAAGCGGACAGTCACGGTCCCCGTATTTTTGTCCGCTTAAGAGAGATGTCCGGTTATTGGATAGATTGAAAAAATATTGCCGGATTAAAAAAAAATTTAATTTGATTCATTTGTATTTTTATTAATTCATTAATTAATTTGAAAAAATCGAGGACAGTAGTTTGGCACAATTTTGCCTTTTTTGCTTTATTAGACAGTTTTGGAAATGGGTCTTCATTTTTCAAATGGTCAAATGCAATGTATTCGTTACTTGAAATTTTTTTTATGTTCCGTATTTGGCGTAAACCTGCTTCAAAACAAATTATTACATGAGCATCCGAAGCTCTTCATCTTCTCAAGCCACTTCTTCACTATTATCACATTCTTCGCCTAATTCCAATTCAACACTGCTATTATCCGTTTGCAAATTACTGCCGGTATTTATAAATGACTTAATATGTTGGACGCTATCGCTAACTTTCTTTTGTTTGGTGCCATCTTGAATGATTTTCAAAACATGCACCCTTATGAAACCAAACCTAAGCTTACAATTTAGCAGAAAATGCAAGGGTTTCGCCTTTTTTCAATCGAAAACGTTTTTTTCAATCGAAAACGTCTGCTAGTATAAGGTGACCAGACTCCCGAAGGCCCAATGCTGTACACATTGCGGAATTCGGATTTCAGACCGGATTTTTTTAGGGTTAGGGGTAAGTATTTAATTGAAATCTACGACAAAAATTGAGGTTTCCTTTTAGTTGAAATTGTCGGTTCCATTTTCTTAGAAAAGATGTTAGACAAAACTACATTTTAAGAAAGGACAATTGATAATCCCATTTGTTCCAATTTGGATACGATTTCCACTTTCTAGACAGTCGATACTCAGTGATTTTTCCACTTTTGAGTTTTAGTGTTCGAAACTGCAGTCTCAGCAGCATTCTACGGATGATGGCTCTTTCCCCTGTCTCTGACTGTCCGTGATCCTGAGACAAAAATCATGAAGCTGTTTTTTTAAAGTACGAAAATTACCCCTCGTTGTACCTACATTTAAAAGTTTCGTTTCGTTTATTACAACAGATAAACTGATACCTCATTGGCTAGAGAGTTCTTAAGTGGATGGCGATCCTCTGGGAATTTAGCGCCATTTTATTTCGATTTGGTGGACATATTGGGAAAATTCTTGCAGAGTCCCTTAGTTTGCTTTTTCTTTTCCCTAAAGAAGTACAGTGATTTTTCCATCGTTTAGTGAAAAAAGAAAATCGCATTTTTACATGGATGTTATTTCTGAACCTTGTCAGCTCTAGATGCTTGAAATTTCTACCTAATATGGGCAGTGCGGTGCTCTTTACATGGCTGTCAAATTTCAATTCAATTTTCTGCTTAAAAATTTCGAAATTATGGACATATCCGCGTTCGGAAGTTCAATGGAATCAATCGAAAGATTCGATTGAACTCCCCAACGTGGATAGGAAGGACCTTGAAATTTTGAGGAAATGTGAGCGGTGAGCACCAAATGTGAGCTAGAAGAGCCTTTTTCACCAAATTTCAAATTTATTTTACAAATTTTATTGAGAATTTCCGATTAGACAAGACAAAAGTGCGATTTGGACAGCTGATTTTGTCGAACGCGGATAGGGAGGACCCTAAATTATGTAAGTAAATGTAAGCGCAAGGTAGATCTATAAGAGTGTTAAATTTCAGAACGATCGATGATCCATCAAAGAGTTCCTAAATTATCGAAAATGAACGTTTGCCACATGAAAGTGCGATTATATTGCTAAGAACACCTTAAACAGACAAGACTGACCACAGGCCTAACCAAGGAGATTATTATGTACCGATTTAAGTGTTTTGGTGTGGCATTCGGAATGCTGTACATTTACTAATGTTGTACGACAGGTCAAAATGCTGTACTGTACAGCAAAATGCTGTACGTCTGGTCAGCTTATGCTAGTAGAACAATTTCTTGGGAACATCTCCAGCGGACGCGGAGCTCCCATTAACAGACATTTCTGAGAATATCAACGTCCGTATGAAACAAATTAGTCCGGATATGAGAGCGTCGCGTCCGTTTATTGGAGATGTGTCGACGAAATGTTCCACAAACTACTGTCCGTGTCAGTTCTTTGGAGTGTCCGCTTATTAGAATAAAAGTTACACACAAATCACTGGAAAAAACATATGTTCCAAATAATTTGTCCGTTTATTAGAGATGTCCGCTTATCGGAGCTGTCCGCAAAGAGAGCTTTCACTGCACACTCATCGTGCTATTCGCACGATTAGAACTCGGTCTCGTTTTTTTCATTTAGTAATTGTTGATTCAATTGTGAGCCAGTTTCATATCTTCCGAAATAATGTGGGAATTATTTTTTCTGTATGAGTTTCGAAGATTTTTTTTCAGATTTCATTAGTATATACAAGTTACATTCAGTCATTATAATGATACATTGTGATTTAAGGATTGTGAGCCTCAATCGCCTTGAAAGCAAAACAGACGACAGAGTTCAATATCCAATATTTAAAAAACGATAACAAACTTAAAAGCCGATCAGCGCTTGTACATTTTTTCACGCCTCAAATACGTGATGTGATATTTATTTTGAAGCGTGTATTATACAGCAAAAAATATAGATATTAGTGGATTCATATAATGTGATCATGATGCGAAGCTCCAAATTGCATCAATATAAAGTGTGCGTTATCTGTAACATAACACCGTGGACATTATCAATTTAATTCTTTCATAATTTCAACACTACACCTGTTGGATATGGCTCTTTGTTTCGATTTTAGTTCTGGAGTGTGGTTTACGAGTAAGTTCACGACCTAATTTTTTCGCCTTTTCAGTATGAACAAACGCACAAATGCTTCTAGCGACTGGTTTCTTTTATTATTATTTATGTTATCCCGAATTGGCAACCATTAAAAAGTAGGCAAAGAATTCAATATTAGAAGCCAATCGATTCAGAATGTATTCTTAAATTAATTAATAGTAAAAGACGATTCCAAGCTAAGGTATGCATGCTTCTCAAATAATTTCTACGTTTAATTACTTTGATCGTAAATATAAGATCTAAGTCCATATTAATTCTACATTATTGTTTTGCATATTAATATGTGCTTTATCATTAGAGGTTAGTTAGTTTGATGGAAGATGAATGTTAGTTTTGATATATCAGTAAGCTGTAAAAAAAAGTTGCTTCAATAGCACTAAAAGTATCATCAAATTTACTTATTTTCTCGAATGAAAATTAATCACCAAGAAATCGGTTTCAATAAAAAAAAACTAATTGATTTCTATGAAAACAAAAATACTTGTGCTATTGAAACAACTGATATTGATATATGTAATTATATGAAAGTTAGTAATTTATAATTATTTAATAGTTATTAGATAAATTATTGTTAAATAATATTTGACAATATGTCTCTTACCTTTTTCGATGCTGGATTTTTCGCTGTCAACGCAAGAACATAGTAACATACAAGTATCGTTATAGGATTCAGATACGAATCAAAATCCACCGCATTGTTAAAGGAAATTAGTCGAATATCGTCTCCATTGGAACAAGTTGAAATAAAAAGCGGTTCAAGACCACTCAATCTGAAAATTATACATAAACGGCGAATTAGCGAAAGTCTCAACAATTTTAAATAAAAAAAAAACAATTAACATATATAAATGTACGTAATCATATATGTATGTAGAACAACAGTTGCACATGTTTTGTGTTTGCAAATGTTTTTTTTTTAAATACGACTCTTGTAAATTTGATTGTGCCAACAAATAGTAAAATATACAAACAATAATAAAAAACAAACTCAAACGTTTGTGTATACATACCTTGCGGGTAAGCTCGAATTCGATAAGACCTGTTGCGGCCACGGTGTTTGGTATGTAAACACTGCAATTGTATGCGCCACGAGAACAACCAAAACAATTTGTAAAACAATTCGAAAACCGCTAACGAAACAGAAATTTATTTTATTAATAAATTGCCTCAAAAAAAACTCTTCACAATCAATCTTACCGACTCAAACTTCTATAGCACGCCCAATATGTACCGCCTCCGAGGAAAATTAGGAAATAGAAGCCACCTGGTACAGAGGGCCGCAATACAGCGGCTAGGAATAGTGCCGCCAGTGACATAAACGGTCCTGTAAATTTTTGGATTAAAGGTTAATAAATCATGTTGCAAACAATGTAAATTTATGATTATGATTATCTATGACTGGGACACATGAGCCTAAAGATTTTAATCAAGAGATTACAGATCCTGTTCTCAGATTAGTTAATTCAGTTTCATAGTGACGAGGGTCATTCCTCGTTTTCCTCCTATATTGAGGATTAGCTTAACAGGCGACCGGTTACTTTACAAACAAGCGGGAATATTTATATTCTATCAATAACTTGCCTATTGTCTGGAACTTTTGTATAATATTTCCTGAAATATCATGCTCTCCATCACGTTTTGCTATCCGAACACCCTCTTCCACCTGATGATCACGAACGCTTACACTTTCTAGATCCTGTTGTTCGGCAGGGACGGCTAACTTTTTCAGTGCGACATATAAAATGATGGACATAAGAAAAGTCAAAATTTCAGGTACAATCCATTCTGTTATAGCTAATGGTCTAGTGGAAGATAGAAAAAAAATACAAAAAGGATGTTATTAACTTTGATTCTAACTCAAATTTAATATTCAAAACTTACGGTAAATTAATAAGGTTTATAAATCCAATGTGCCGTAGCAAAATTTCGGTAAACGAACACTTCCCAATTATATTATCAAATCCTAGTACTAAAACTGCTATCTGCAGTCCTACATGTAACAATAGAAGGAGCGTTGTTAGTGCTATCCACACTATACAGTAAGCTCCCACTGATCCTGTAAAAAAAAATGTTAAAAAATGACGGTATAAAAATCGTAAGCGCTTTCATGGCAGTTGACTTACCCCTAATATTTTTTGGCGTTGCAACAGGAATTAAAGGTGATATAAAAAACATTAATAGGTATACAAAAGATATTCCAGTCGGTCGCATAAATGAACCTGTAAATAGAAAACAAAATGAGTTACTTAATTGGATAAAGATATATATGTATATAGATGAATAAATGGGTTATTTTCAAAATTCGGAATTCAGGATAATAACTGCATTCACAAATTCTCCAACGTTGCAAACAATTTAAAACGAGACAATAAGTTGAACGGTTTGAATTGAACGAAACGAATGCTATTTTTCAAACACGTTTCGACTAAAATTTTCAGGGGAAAAGCAAACTAAGTCAATTCTCGTTTTAATTTCCCCTTCCGCGTTTAATGTCAGTAATGTCAATATAGACAGGTTATGACAGTTCTCAATTCATTGTTAGCCTTTTATTGTATGATTAAATGAAATAAGAAATATGTGTTTAATTGGCTATTTTTGATTCCATTACAACACAAACAGTGGCGTATTTACATGGGGGCACAGGGGCACGTGCCCCGCCTGTGGGCACATGAAACTTTTTTCATATACTAAAAACTGAAGTACCAAACGTTCCCTTTTTATGTTGAGCATTTCTATTACTAAACTTTGGAATCCTTCTTCGAAACATTAACATCATATGATCTTCTCAATTTGCGAGATCTCCTTGCTGATGGGCCCTTTCAGTTTTTCCAACGAGTTGAGCTTATTTTCATAGAGGCGTGGTTTCAAGAACTCTCAGATAATAAGTAGCAGCTATGGTTATGTCGGGACAATGAGGTGGTCATGAAAAGTTGCCCAATCTGTTCGGAAACAAGGACTACTATTGAAACTCTGGTCATGTGTGAAGTGATCCCATCTTATGTTGATATTGGTTGAGGAGAATCAACCAACGTTTTTGTTTTGCGGATTCGATGTCTTGTAAGCCGCTGAATTGATAAATATTTGAAACAATCGGTCTGAGTTTTCGGTCGGGCTTCTATATTTTAATTGGGCCGTGATTTCACGTTGGGGCTAATTTAAAGGTCTTTAAACCAGATGCTTCTCTTTCTGTTAAAATGCTTAAAAGGTGTTTTGGTGAGAAAACATTTTTAGCATACATTTTCGAATTCCTACGGTTAAAACAAAGGTGCCTATGGTGCCCTGTGCCTGCCTGGGGTACTTTCTTGAATGCGTCAATTTTCACGAAGTAAACTTCAGCGTAGTGATTCTTTCTTATTTCTATTTCGCAATTTATTTGTTAAAACATGTTGCTTCAGCTTACCATCTAGTACCCGTTTTAAACGGTATTGCAGGTACTACAGATTGTAAGCTAGTGTATATGGAATATCTAAAAATGGAAATAACAAACAAGCATACCGTTCTGCTTACTTTTGTTGCTTCATTTTAATTAATCGATTGATCACTTCCCGGCTCTATGCCAGGGATAGTTCCTAGGATTCTACTTGTAAAAATCTGTTACTAGATTTTTGACAAAACATTCTTCTTCTTTATGGCACGATAGCCCGACGTCGGGCCTTGGTCGCCTGGATTGAAGACCTCCAATTGTCGCGGTCACGCAACCTTGTCCTCCAGTTCCGAAAGCCTAGCATCTGGTGGGCGTCCTCACATACAGAATGCTCCCGTCGGGCTCTCGGTCGTCCACGCAATCTGGCTCCGTCCACTCGTTGCGCGTTCATCACCTTTTTGGACATGCGATCGTCGTTCATCCTTTGTACATGTCCCGCCCATTGCAATCGCTGCAATTTCACGATCTTCGACACCTGTAGCTCATCATATAGCTGATACAACTCAAGGTTGTACCGGATGCGCCATTCACCTCGTTCACGAACGGCCCCGAAGATTCTTCGGAGAACCTTTCGCTCGAATGTGTCCAACAGGTTTTCAGAGTTTTGGGTTAGGGTCCATGCCTCGCAGCCATAGCATAGCACAGGTCGGATGATGGTTTTATACACGTGGAGCTTCGTCTTCCTGTGCACCAGCTTCGAATTCATAATTTGGAGGACCGCAAAGTAACACTTATTAGCTAGTTGTATCCGTCGCTTTATCTCATCTGTTTCGTTGGCGTCCTTTGACAAATTGCAACCCAGGTAAGTGAAGTTGTCTACAAACCCTATATTGAGGTCCCCCACTGTGATGCTTGAATTTACTGGCGTTCTAGTTTTTAATTGCATCATGACCTTGGTTTTAGATTCGTTGATATGTAGTCCAACTTCTTTGGCGGCGTTATTGAGATTATGCAGGAGGATTTCTGCATCACCCAATCTTCGAGACATGATGTTGATGTCGTCGGCGTAGGCTACTAGTTGAGTTGACTTAATGAGTAGCGTTCCGCTGCTGTCCAAATTCATGGCTCGAATCACATACTCCAGGTTGCCAGGTTGAAGAGCGTCGGCGCCAGCCCGTCGCCTTGCTTGAGTCCAGTACGAGTTTCAAATAGGTCAGTGAGTCTGTTCTGAACTCTGACCTGCGAGACGGTATTAGTCATCGTCATCCTTCTGAGTCGCACTAGCTTAGCCGGTATACCAAAATGCAGCAGAATGTTGTACAGTACACTTCGATCCATACTGTCGTATGCCTGCTTGAAGTCGACAAATATTTGGTATACGTCGATGTTATATTCCCAGCACTTCTGGAGTAAAGTTTGACAAAACATACAAAGGCTTATTTTTTAGTAAATCCTAATTTTGCATTCAAACTCGTCTAAACTTGCCATGGAACTCAAGACCACAATGTCAGTAAAAATTTGTTGTATCAGTTTTTCATCTGTTTTGCTTTTAAAACTAAGCAGAACCACTTTTTGGTCGAAAATGGCAGAATTTTGGACGAAATATGAAATTTCTCCTCCAAAGAAAAGTGTTCCGTCTGCAGTCCGTTATGTCATATGGAAACGGTCTCTATGGTCATTGCATTAATTTCACAGCCAATTAAGTATTCGTAAAATTTCCTTTTCGGCTTCAGACTCCGTCGATCTACACTACGCAAACTCCTCCGTAATTTGTTTTCAGGAAAAGCCGAAGTTCCGTCAGCCAGTTAGTGCTAGTGTTATTCTAGGATCTACATAATTGTATTATGTTTGCTCTTAATAAATAATAAAAATAATGTTGTCAGGGAAACTAAACTTTTGGTGTAATTAACCTGAAATGCAAAGGATTCTCAGTCTTTCATAGAACACAGCCCTGAACACCATAATTTCTATATTAATCAAACTTTGTTATGCAGGCTTCAAATCATGCATGTCCAGGTACATCATGATCAACAACGTACCATGTATAGATCTGCTTGATTTCCTCCCTTCAGTACCTAAGTTTATCAACTAGTACGGTGCAAATGCTATCTGGTAGACTTAGGTGCACAAACTTCAGCGATGCTTCAATCTCACCAATGTTTTTCCTATGTAGAAGCTACCGGGTATCCCCACACCAAAACTTTGTGAACCAAGTTAGTCCCGTACTCTGTGTCCCCCCTTTGAGAATTTTCTAAATACGCCACTGAACACAAAACAAAGAGCAATATCTTGAACAACGTGCGTGGATGGATGCCGTTTGACATTTTAAAAATAAGTTATTATTAGGCGCGTTTCTTGGGCCCAGAATAGGATAGTTTCACGAGAATATTGTCGCGGATAAATTTATCCAAAATAACTCCTGTTCTGTTCTGCATCAAAGAAACGAAACTCACATGTATTTAATAAGGCATAATAAATAAATATATGTTCCTCGAATTCTAGTTATTGGCTGGGCTTTTCCATATTTTACAACGGCTAGCGAACATTCGATACCGTCTGTGTACCATATCGATGACATTACTCAAATAATTCATCGGCTACAATTTGAATTTTCACCACTGACATGTACTTTATCTAAAGGTGCAATTTTGTGCAATTTTTGGTGTTTTGGGCTATATCTCTAAAACGGTGAGTCGCAAAGAAAAAAGTTGTGAGTAAGCATTAAAGCTTTCTAAATATCCTATTTATTTACCGATACATACTTGCATAAGCAAAACTCCTAACGGTTCTGCCGATATTGTTTAATATAAGTCGAAAATTTTGTTTTTGCATTCTATTGACTCTGGTGTCTTTCCGAATTGTTTTTCAAAAAACTTTTGTAGGGCAAAGTTAGTAAGTGTTAAATTTACTTTAATTTGATACACTTCTTCTTGGGTTGTATCCTATCATTCGAGAGTTAAAAGAGTCTCAACGAAGTAATATTCTATATTCATCAGAATGAAGACAACCATTGAGGAAAATCGAGAGGGCGGTGACGGTTTTTTATTTCACGGATCTATAAGGGATGGTCCGGAGTAAAACATACTAAAAGGTCGCGGTCATGAGGTGTGCGCTAACGTGAGAAGGGGGGGGGGGGCTATAGCATTCATTTTTGCAGGTTTTCGACTTAATCTCGGAAATAGCTCGGAAGCGGTGAGTCCTCCTGAGAGAATTTGTATAGCAGTATTATTAAAGTCAATTAAATTTCCAAAAACTTATTTGAACATACATATGTCGGATTCCTAACGGTTTCCCCGATGTAGCCTATTATACCATATACGAATCGGAGGCTTCCCGTCAAAATTTAGTTGCGGAACAGGGTCAAGATCACATCTTTTCGCAAAAATATGTACACACACAGTTATAAGCCAAAAAAACAGAAATATTCAGAAAATTTTGGAATTTTTTTTTCGCGTTTTGGCACTGTTGTGCAACGAAATTTTGGTGGGAAGCCCCGGATTCATGCTCAGCAACCCTGTTATTTTGAATATCTACACAAGTCCTTTCATTACATATTCCCATTCACTAAATGGCAGATACCTCGCAGTATGGGAGCTTTTCGGCCTACATACTTTGTACGTCATTCCTGAATCTTCCGCCTGCCAGTTGTCAATTTTGCTTTTTGCCATCAATTCACAGTGGATGGATAGATGGATGGATTAGTCGCTATGATGGGTAGGTCTGGTTACGCCCAATACTGCAACCTATTGGCTTATTGTATTTCCCACTAAAGCGAAAGAGTTTCAGGTTATTAGCTCTGTCCTTCGTAAAAGGCTTAGAAGAAAATTAACCAGGTTTACTTTGGGTGCGCCCATTCCATTGGTATGGGCCCCAACAAAGGTTTGTCTCCAGCTCATAAGAGCGGGATATTCGAAAATTACGAGCGACGCTGTTTCCTCGTCTTCGTTACAGAGGCGGCATAGTGGGTCTTGTGTGTAGATCCCGATTGTATGCATATGTTTTCGTAGGGTTCAGTGACCGGTTATGAGACCTGTCACTGCCCTGAGGTTCATTTTGCTGAGGCTTAGGACTTCGGTGCAGCTGGTTTGCCAGTTGGTTCCCAGCATACGCTTGTTATGTCTGAGCCCTTCAACTAGTCTCCAACGATTTTGGAATTTTTCTTCGGTCCACTGTTTGACTATACGGATTTACTAATTCCGATTGCTGGTTCGGGACCGGTGAATGGTAGTTCGGAACCCTCTCTTGCAAGGGCATCCGCTTTCTCATTGCCTTCGATCCCCTTATGTCCTTTAACCCATTTCAGAGTTACATTCTTTCGGGTAGCTAGGTTTTTTAGGTTCTGTTGGCATTCCCAAACCATTTTGGAGGTTGTTTTGGGATTTGCAATAGCCTTTATGGCAGCTTGACTGTCGGAGAGAGTATAGTTGGTCTTGTTTGTATATCCCCTTCGAGTACTCTCTCCTACTGCATGGTTTATGGCTATAAGTTCTGCCTGGAAGACGGTTGGGGGTTTGGAGATACTATATTTGTTGGTTTTACTATAAACTCCTGCCCCTGTTCCTTCGTCTGTCTTCGACCCATCTGTGTATCACACTATATGTTTTGATAGATGGTCGTCGTTCCATTTATTCCAGTCTTCCCCAGCTGTAGAGGTTTGAATGCTGGAGTCGAAGGTATACATGGCCGGGGTATAATCGCTGCCCATACCTAGGATTGTATTCCTAAATATCTAGGATTGTAATCCTACAATGTCCTACCTTTCGAGGTGTCCACATGTTCGATGATTGTAGTCTGTACGCTGTCAGTCTTGCCTCTTCAGTGATTGTAAGATCTAGTGGTGGCAGGTCAAGTAGTTTCTCTAGAGTTAAAGTTGGTGCACTGCGCATGGCGCCGGTTATGTTTGCGCAGGCCAGTCTTTGTACTGATGCCAACTTCGCTGCAGCTGTTTTTTGTTTGATTTTGGCCCACCAGACAATCGAGCCATAGGTCAGACGGGGTTTGACCACGGCTTTGTAAATCCAGTGAATCATTCGTGGTTTTAACCCCCACGTCTTCCCTATTGCTCTTTTAGTTGCATAAAGTGTCTGTTTCCTGTTTGTTCCACGTGAGTCTACTGTCAAGGGTGACTCCCAGATATTTTACCTCAGTGGTAAACTGCAGTTGTTAATTAAATAAGGTTGGAGCATTTAGCCCTTCCAAATTGTGTTCGCGACTGAAGGTTATCAGTGTTGTTTTGGCGGGATTGACCGATAGGCCTACCCTCCTGCAACAATCCTCCATTTGAGCATTTGTTGCATGAGTTCTGAAAGAACTCCTGGAAATATTCCCCTTATCAGGATGCTGATGTCATCGGCATATCCTTGGGTATAGAAGCCCGTATTATTTAGCTGGACCAGTAATCTGTCGACAACGAGGTTCCATAGGAGGGGTGATAGGATACCTCCTTGTGGGCATCCTTTGAGGACAGCTGTATACATGGTTTCACCGAATAAGTTTGCATGTACTTGTCGTCCTTGAAGCATCGATTTTATCCAGCTACAGAGGGTGTGTTGGACTCCATGACTCAAGGCGCCGTGTATAAGAGATTCAAAGGAAGTATTGTCAAAGGCCCCCACTATGTTCAGGAAGGCCGCGAGCCCTATCTCTTTGCTTTCTAGTGTGGTCTCAATCTTTCCAACTAAATGGTGTAGTACTGATTCACACGATTTCCCTGTCTGATAAGCATGTTGGTTCGGGTGCAAGGAGAAAAGCGACAGGCACCTGTCCCTGATATGTTTATCGACGAGCTTTTCCAATGACTTGAGAAGGAAGGAGGTTAGGCTTATTGGTCTATACGAGGGTTTGGTCGCGCTCGGCTTTGCCAGGAATGCTACTTTAACCTGCTTCCAGGTAACTGGAGTGTATCCTAAGGCTATGCTGGCTCTAAATAGTCTTAGTAGATCAAGTCACAGTACTCCTAAGTTAGTTTGCAAAAATGCAAGCTTGTTGATAATAACATGGACATCATGCCGCCCCTAAATAGTTGGAAGCGATTGCGCAGACGGCAACGGCAAATAGAGCCAAGTTACACACAAATCATTTTTCATTTCCTATTCAAACTTGTTTATTATTTTATAATGAATGCCGAGCAAGTCGACGTAGGGATCAAGACTCGTCTCTTGACAACTGAGTATAATTGAGTCTTCTCAGTCGTCCTTTACGACTAAGCATTATATAATTTGTTGATTTCATATTTTTATCTACTATGATAGAGTCGTGAATTGGGTTCATAACAAATCCTAGTTGTCCTTTTTTCCATTTCAACATACAGGAAGCAAACACTTAAATTTTTTAAATCAATATGCTCTAAAGTCTAAACTAAAATACTTCTAGTACATCGAGCCTCATAAAAAAAGAATTATCTTTACAATCGTACATAGTGATGATATCATTTATTGTATGTACAGTGTAGGTTAATCATGATAATTATATGAAGTCATTATCAACTCCATGTAATTTGATGTCAAAGTGTTTTACATTCTATTTAGTACTGCAATTCTCATGGTATTAATATATAAGAGAGAGGACACGACACGCTTGAGGAATTTCTTTCAACATTGACCCATTTGACCATGCCCTGATATTGATTAATAAGATTAATAAACTTTCCAAATTGCTTGCTTCCGATGAAATGCTCTCACATTTATTGTCAATATATTTTCATTATTTGTCCACTCCTCGATTGAATTTCATCGATTATTCACTTGACCTGGGTCAGCAAGGTTAAAAAATCGTATAGACTGAGAGCCGCTGGTTCCACTTACATATAATATAATTTGGATATCATTGATGTCAGCGTGTTCTCTGATAAATCAGAAAATTGCCGGTCAAATGATACACATTCTTTTCTGTTGATACTATACATCAGAAATCATGGTCGAGTATGTAGTAGCAAATGTCTTTGGAACGTATGTTGCGTGTCTTTAATTATTTCATAAGAATATGTAACTAAGAGTTGGGATGGGTTTGATAACGTGTAAGCCAACATTGAAGTCATTTTCATTATGTTTTTTTCTGGGAGTAACCACTTCACTGTGTCTATTTGATGTGACATGGTTGTTAGGCTAGTCACTCGATTGCAAGCGAAATACATTCCGCAATTTTTTAATTATAGACAAAATAAGAATAATTTCAGTACACAATGTATACATACATAGTCGCTTTATAAAATGAAAAAGAAATGAACCAGTCTATGTACTCATTTTAATGGAATTTAATTAGGTCGGTTAAATCCTTAGCAATTTATCATTATTCCATAACGTCGCGTTATTTCTTCAGTCGGATAGTTGAAGAAGAACAAATATTTAAAATTCCAACAGGAATAAACACTCTCGAAAAATTAAGTTCAGATAAAAGATATCCGACGTTCCATCCATTAGAATCTAATACGATCTCGCGGCAAAAAAAAATTCAAATGTACGCACAAAAACATAAAATCTATTTATAAGAATTTGTATCATAAAATTATCAAAGTCAATAAATTGAGATTCCGATCGTAACTCACGGAAAAAAAAGATACGATAGGAATTTAATACAAGTTATTTTAATAAATTATTGCAAATTTAACGATAACGACAATCTTCATATTTTTTACAGAGCGCAGTTTGATCATAATGTATTGAAAGCATTCCATAAAAAGGTCGTGATAACACAAAGTGTGTCGCGGATACAGTCGCCAATTAGCGAACAGTAAAACATTGAGTGAAATCGCTAAACGCTCCATAATCAAGCACGACTATTGAATTATCGAAACTGTTTAATACTAATATGAGAGATTCACTGGAAATTTATGAATAGGAGCACATTATTATGCATGCGTTATTAGTACAATTGATACGCATAGTTCCAATGCAGATTTTAATATTCAAATATAATTGAGAGATATCCTGGTTGCATAACTGACAATGAACCTGTGGCATGGATCAAGAATAGTTTTTACCGTCTTTCCCGACGTGTCGAAAGCGGCAACTAAAGGGACTGGAGAGAACGATTCTGTTTCGCGCTCAAGAGTGCAGATATGTTCGAAACTTAACACAAAATTGAGCCCTGTGGTTTTGGGGTTAGAATCTCATTCCACAGCGATCCCGGCTTGTCGTAAAAGGCGACTAGAGGGATAGGGTATGTAGGTTTGTATCCCGCGTATCTGAAATTTACCATACACTCGAAACGAGCCTCGGATACCTCGGACTTATTCAACGGCAGCGACATTTGGCTATAAACAACGGACTACGTTCGAAAAGAAAGAAAAGACTTGAATAGAATGTTTTTAAATTTATAAGCCACCTTATTGATTTTGCGACTCCTTTAAATACTCTACTCCAACATATGGTTTATTGGATGATGCAGCACACACATGCAATATAGTCTCTCTAAGATAACTCACACACATGCATATATTCTTCTATAGCACAGTCGGTTTCATTTTTATAGTGACATTCGTATGGTCAACCAATAAATTTTTCACCGTAGTTTTATAGAAGGATGGACTCTCTGATTTTTTAATGAATTTACACTTATGAAGTGCTCTGAAATACATAATTTCTTCAATAGAAATCCTTGAAATCTTGCATGAAACACTTACTCATTGTTATCTTCGGAACCAACTAAGGTGATCTCTGCGGAGAAATTGACTGCATTTTATTGAGAAATGTGTGGATTTAATCAACGTCACCTGATTGATATAAGGTGCATTGCAGAAGATTCGATAAAGAATTGCCAAGCATTTCTATAGAATCAACTAACCATTTGTAGTATTTACGAGCAATGCTGACTATATGTGAGGTTGGCTGAGTGGTAGCCTGTAGGACGGGCAATCAACAGACACGGGTTCGATGCTAGCTGCGGAAATTTTGTTTTTCATTTTCTTTTTTTTGCAAATTCGTTTAATGACAGAAAATGCTGATATAAAGCAAATGACGTACGCCTTTTTTGAAGCATAATTTAGTGCTAGAATAAGGTACTATTGGATTAAAAAACGGCGCCAAATGCCATTATTGGACTATTATTCAGTGGTTGTACATTGTAAAACGCCCCTATTATTGTTACACGAGAGTATTTTACGAAGTATTATAGGAATGAAATTGTTACTTGGGAAATGCTCCGTAGTAAGACAAAAGACAAAATGTCTCCTGTCATTTAATTGTCTTATAATTTGAGAACGAACGTTCAACATCAGCCGATGTCACTGGACAATATTTAAATTTAGGCGCCATATTAGCAGATTTTTTGCCAGGTAAAGTTTTGCCGGTACCGTTGATATAATTGTCAATTTCACATATTTCTTCGTTTCAAGGGTTGTTATCAAGGATTTTGTGAAACTTTTCCTTGAGTTTTTTCCGCGAATATAGCGGGTAGCTCAGCGTTCAATCTTTGTACACTTTTCATTAGTTGGATGGAGTCCTTTAACTAGGAGATGCTACATTCTCAAGGTTGGCATAGAATTGAGTACTCCCAGTTGATGGTAATGCTTTCTTTTTCTCTATTTTCAAACGTGCAAATCGAGAATTATACTAGAAAATATGCATCATCAATGCATTATCAATATAATATGCAAAAACCCAGGAAAATGGGCAATATATGCAAATGCATATGCAGTTACGCATTTGCATATAATCCGGTCTCTAGTAATAACCAAAGCCACCTTCATACAAGCCCGGAAGCAGAGCACGGTCATATACTGAAACGACAATTCATAGGCCTGTTCAGATCGAAAATTTACATTGCGGTAAAGGCAAATCGGGTTGGGTCGCGGCAAACTTTACACGAAAAGTATTGGTTCCCGGTCGATTTTCGTCGCGAAAAGTACAATGTGTCGTGAATTGAAGTGTCTATAATGCAGTGAAAGAAAAAAATCCCGATAAAAAGTGAGTTTTCCACGTGTTTTCGCGGTTTTTATCAGAGCAGACACGGTTTTTTTTACATGCGCTGTGCTTGTGTTAGTGCATCGTGCAACGTATATACGACATATTCATAGGCTCGCTTTGTGTGTATGTATTGCTGCTTCCCGGCTTTCTGATATAGGTGGCTTTGGTAATAACGCAAGCCTCACAAAAGTCGAACAGGAAATGACCGCATACAACATCGATATACTAGGACTGAGCGAAACAAGAGGGCTCGGGTCGAGGGCGACTTTATTACTATTACTTTATTATTATAGCTCTCGCACTGTAATGCTCTACTCTATGGAAGTGAAGACGATAACAAGCGGACGTCGGAATCCTGTTGACTAGGAATGCACGCCGATCCCTTATCGATTGGAAACCTATCTCCGACTGTATCATCACAGCCAGACTAAAATCGAGAGTATGAAACATTACAATTATTCAGTGCTACGCACCGACTGAACCTGCAGACCAATCCGCAAAGGACGGGGATCTCAACGCCAAAGTCGGTACTGATAACTTAGGCTTGAAACATCTTATGGGCAATCACGGGCTTGGCGACAGGAACAACAATGTTCGTGGAGTTCTGTAACTCTCGGCAACTAGTCATTGGCGGAACGTTGTTCAAGCATAAACCCTGCCACCTAACAACTTTTGGATTGCGAAATAAACTTGAACATCCAATTAAATTTTTTGATCGGACATGTGGAACGTATTGCCATATGCGATTTTTCGTGCAATCTGTCATGACATGACAATCATGAGTGTTTTCAGTTGCAGATTTTTTTTACATAAGCCGGTGGTCATTCTTCATGCTGTGGTTGTGGCGGTCTATCTCCATCGAAAGTAGCAATAGATGTCCATCTTCCATGGCCACAAAATAGATAATTTTCGCTGTGTCGTGTTGTGTGGACCGTGAGACTCATTAGAGATTGCGCGAGAAATTGCATAGCGATTGTGTGCAATCGATCAACTAAATGGGGTGCCGAAAATATTGTAATTTCTCTTTCTTCTGTGCAAAAAATACAAAAAAAAAAACAGTATTTCTTATCAGAATTGTGAGTAAAATTCTTCTTCAAGTGTGGAAAATTACAACATAATGTAAAAGCCCCCCAAAAAGTGTGATTTTATACTTCTTGTTTGTAATAATTACACAAAACAGCGCGATTCTGAGTCAGATTTGAAATATAAATACTTCTATAAATACGCAAAATTACAACAATTTAGAAGAAGTACTATATTAAACCATTGGCTTTGTAAGCTTTTAAAATACACTTCGTTGTAATTTTACCCTGTAGATAGATGGTTTTCATGTGCCATTTATAATCAGGGTGACTTTACATGAAAATTTGTTAGAGTGTGATTACATCAACGCTTTAGCGAAGGAGGCAAATGATGCGGCTTATCGTGGTGAAAGCGGTACCCTATTTAAGCTAATTAAACCACTAATCGTTCACAACGAACCATCCTGTGAAAGATAAAGAAGAGTTACTACTTGTTACCGAAGAACAGCAACTTCAGAGATATGGAAAGAGCACTTTTTTAAGGTCCTTAACAACCGTTTTGGGCCTGCAAGTGCATCTTCATCATCAGAAGAAAACGTCTCTCCAGTAGCCAGTACCCGGGGATAGATGGAATTCCGGTTGAATTATTTAAAGCGGATTCGAATGCTAGAGCGGATATTCTGCTTCCCCTCATCAGAGAGTGTTGGGAAACCGAAACTCTTCCAGTAGAATGGAAAAAGGGCGTAATTATTAAAATTCCAAAGAAGAACCTTAAGGATTGTAATATGTAATTGACGCGGTATTTGCCAACTTCCAGCTGTCTCCAAGCTGATGGCTAACATTATTTTGAACCGGATCAAGGATGAAGTCGATCGCACTTTAAGCAATGAACAGGCTGGCTTTCGTGAGGGTTTTTCATGTATAGCGACCATATAAACACCCTCCGAATTATTATTGAGCAATCCGCCGAATGGAGATCCCCATCACACCTCATGTTCATAGATTTCGAGAAGGCGTTCGATAGTGTTGACCGGGAGTATATCTGGAGAGCTATTCGTAGGAGAGGCATACCAGATAAAATAATTTCCATCATCAAAGAATCTTATCAGGGAGCCCAATGTCACGTTTTGCACAAGGGTAAGCTTTCAGATCCTTTTGAGGTGCACAGTGGAGTGAGACAAGGTTGCATTTTGTCACCTATTTTTTCCCTCATAGCTATTAACGATGTACTAGTGAGCGCGCTTCAAACCCAGAGGAAAGGTATCAGATGGAAAATGTTTAATTACCTGCAACTATGCTTATGATATTTGTCTGCTTTCAAATAAAAAGGAGGATGTAGCTCAAATGGCCGATGCTCTGCATTGCGAAAGTCGTAATGCTGGGCTCAAGATAAACGCTGCCAAGACCAAGTACTTGAGCTCCGATCCTGGTGGGACAAAGCGGAATTTGTGCTTCGGGCCAGGCAGTCGAAAAATTTGACGAATTCTGCTACCTTGGAAGCATAGTCACAGCAAATGGCGGCGCGGACGCTGGTGTTCAATCGCGAATTAATAAGGCTGGGGCAGCCTTCTTCACTTTGACTCCTTTCTGGCAAAATAACAACATTTCCAGGCGAATCCGAATCTTCAATTCAATTGTAATATCTGTGTTTTTTACATATATGTCTGTTCAAATTGGAAGGTGACCAATGAGATAACAACTATCTCACAAAAACAACTGTGTTGTAAAAGGTGTCCGCCAAAGAAAAAGTCATCAGCCGCAAAAAGGATTGATATAAATACATTCCCGCCAAAATACTCGCATCTTGTCTCAATGATGGTGGTGGAGCAAATTTTTTTCAACGCTTATTGGCGGAGAGCTGAACGAGGGTACTATTTGCTGCTATGTTCTTTTCTTGATAATTTTGAAGCTTCCAGTCTTATAGAAAATAAAAATGCGTTTTAGAACCTTATTTAGCTTTCCTTCGTATGGAACTCGTTTTTTTTTCTATACGATGAAAGTTCTTTCATAAATTTCTTAACATTGATTTTATTTTGTTATTAACCTTATTCAAGCTCCCCGCCAAATAGCGTTGAAAAAAATTTGCTCCACCACCATCATTGAGACAAGATGCGAGTATTTTGGCGGGAATGTATTTATATCAATCCTTTTTGCGGCTGATGACTTTTTCTTTGGCGGACACCTTTTACAACACAGTTGTTTTTGTGAGATATCATATCTTTTTGCAGTTTTCGATTTACAAAATTCGTAAATATATTATGAAGACGATATTCATTGCTCTATTGTCACGAATTTGTTTGAGAACAATAATTATAAGAATGATAAACCCCTTGCTAACCTTCGTCTCCTTGGTAACCTTGCTCGCCTTGGTAATCTTAGTAACCATAGTACACTTGACTACTTTGGTGATCTTGCAAACCCTTAGTAACCTTGGTAACCCCGATGGCCTTGGTAGCCCTAGTAACCTCGCTAACCTTGGTATCTTTATACATAACATTAAACTTAATGATAACCCTAACTTTGACCATAACCCTGGCCTATACCTAAACCTCAAACTCAGACTCAACCTTAACCCAAACCCTATCCTTACATTTAACCCTAATAATAACGATAACTGCGATGTAACAATAATTTTAACCCTATCCGTTACCCTAAACTTGATTTTGACTTTAACACCTTAGCCCTAAATTGAGTCTAAACCTTTACTTCATCTCTATCACATTCATCCTAATCTTAAATCTTAATTTTTGATGTAACCATTAAGCCTCACTGGGTACTCAATATGTGATTCAAATAACATCCATATTTCCTAAGTTCCACATTGCGCCTAAGCCACATAGAGAAAGACATGTACATGTGAAAATATCCGTTTATCCCTCATCAAAGGTCCCGAAAACCTGTTGAGTTCTGATGAGCATTGCTTTTACAACAATAAAGTGGTTTCATGACCAAGAATTAGGGATAGCTATGAAATTCACTATACAGGGTGTCCGGAAACTGCCGCATAAACGCACCGGATTATGATTCTTCAGATGACTTCCAGCAAAAAAGTTGTACGGAACATACCCCCTCAGCTTAACCCTTTAGCTGCCACAGGCATTTAAATATTATTGAAAAAATCATTTTCTTGCACGACTTAAAGCCTAATATCTCCAAAGCTATACCAGCTAGAATAGTGAAGTAAAATGATTATTACAGCCAACAAATTTACGCGTAAAATAAAACTAACCAGAATAAAATCAGATAAGAGGTTTGGTTTTTACAGAGCTTCAAAGTCAAATTTGCGTGATTTGACCCAAAAACGATCTTTGTTTCCATCTCAATTTTCTCCAACTTCTGCCAAGCTGAGGTGCTTGTACGATTCTTTTAAAAATTGGCGCATAGTCTTACGATCATATCTTTCTTACATCATTTTATTCTAGCTCCATTATTTCTAACAGTTTCGGTACCTTAAGTGCAGAAAACTAGGGTTAATTTTGCCTCGATTTCGACATACTTTGAATAGATTTTATACCAATTGCAGATCTTTAGGGGCAGTGTGAATTGAATTGTATTGAATTCGAGCTAAAATTAACCCTAGTTTTCTACATTTAACGTATAAAAACTGTTAGAAGTAATGAAGCTAGATTAAAATGATGTAAGAAAGATATGATTGTTAGACTATGCGCCAATTTTTAAAAGAATCGTACAAGCACCTCACCTTGGCAGAAGTTGGAGAAAATTGAGATGGAAATAAATGTTTTTGGGTCAAATCACGCAAATTTGACTTTGAAGCTCTGTAAAACTCTTATCCGATTTTAGTGTGGTTAGTTTAATTTTATAGGTAAATTTGTAGGCTTGAATAATCATGTTACGTCACTATTCTAGCTGGTCTAGCTTTGGAGATATTAGGCTTTAAGTCGTGCAAGAAAATGATTTTTTCAAAAATCTTTAAATGCCTGTGGCAGCTAAAGGGTTAAGCTGAGGGGGTATGTTCCGTACAACTTTTTTGCTGGAAATCACATGAGGAATCACAATCCGGTGCGTTTATGCGGCAGTTTCCGGACACCCTGTATAACTAACAGTACCTTTTTGCCTACCACAACAGGATCAAACCGGGTGGAATCACAAGAAAAAATCTACATGCCAAATTTTGTTCAAATTAACTCATCAGAATTCCTTGAAAAATCGATTTTCCATATGCCATCATCACGTAACTCTGGTTTGAACACAACAGAATACACCGTCTTGACAAAACCGATTTGGTGTCCCAGCGCCATATTTAAGCATCCACCAAACCAGCGCAGAACGGTAGCGGTACGTGTCAGAATGTATGAAATAGTTTCCGCCGCGGTACACCACGGAGTACTTGTCAATTCTTGTGGTGTGTGTGTTGTGTGTACCGCGTACCGCTACCGCGCTGATTTGGTGGAAGCTTTAGGATCATCGGGATGAATGAAACAGTGCGTATGCTCATCCAATATTAAACTAATATGTACGTACTCGTATATATGAGACGAACCAAAACAGGAACTTTGACCCGCCGCGCCCCCTCTCTTGCAAACGATCTAAAACTGAAAATTTTAGATACAAAAGATTGTTCGGTGCTACCAATTATACTATACTATACGATTCTTTTCTAGGCTTTTTTCGGGCCTATCCCCGACTTTTGCAAAATGCTTCCTTTAAAACATATAAAAAGATTTAAGCGAGAAACTCTATGTATTTTTTCACATTTTCCGCTGTATCTTTTTTTTCTACTTCACGGATCGGAGCAAACGATACCCTATGCACACCTTCACGACAGACTCTATCAATGGGAAAAGAGACCAAATCCCGAGATGCCCTCTGCAAGGCTGTAGCCCTGTCAATGAACGACAAGAACAACAAGAACAACGAGAACGACGAGAACAACGAGAACAAGATTTTTGAAAAAATGCGATTTTCAAACTCTTATATCTCCGGTGTTTCTTATCGTATCATCTTGAAATTTTCTACACTTCGTAAGACGGCGCGAGCGACAACGCTTAACGAATTTGAAGACTCAGGACCAACCAGGGTCCGAGCTACAGAGGTACGAAAACCCGTACTTGTTCCGTCGTGTAAACATAGTCTTAGTCGCTTCTCACTTTTTATTTGTTCAAATTTCTTCGTTTTTCTTTGGCGTGCGGGACGCTCCCGCGTCCCTAGATAAGCTACAAACTTTCGTAAAACAGTGTCTACGGTGCATCCTACAAATCCGCTGGCCGAAGATTATTTCCGATGATGATCTCCTGTGCGCACAGGAACACGAAGCTCCGCGTGTACAAAACGATCATCCGACCCGTGCTATGTTATGGCTGCGAAACATGGACCCTCACCCAAGCCTCCGAAATTTTGCTAGACCGATTCGAACGAAAGGTCCTTCGGCGAATTTTCGGGGCCGTTCGCGAGCGAGACCAATGGCGTATCCGGTACAACCATGAGTTGTATCAATTGTACGATGAGCTGGAAGTATTGAAAATCGTGAAGCTTCAACGTTTGCAATGGGCGGGGCATGTACAACGGATGGACGATAATCGCATGCCAAAGAAAGTGATGAACGCACAACGAATCGACGGAGCGAGGATGCGTGGACGACCGAGAGCTCGCTGGGAGAACTCCGTAGGTGAAGACGCCCACCAGCTGCTGGGCTTCCGAAACTGGAGGACGAGGTCACGTAACCGCGACAATTGGAGGTCAACGATTCAGGCGGCCAAGGCCCGACGTCGGGCTATCGTGCCACATTGATGATGATGATGATCTCCTGAGTATCACAGGCCTGGATTGGATAGGCACTTCTGTCAAAAGGGAAAAGGGGCAATGGATTGGTCATACTCTCGGAAGAGGGCCAACAAATATTGCAAAGCAGGCCCTAGATTGGAACCCTCAACGAGCCAATGCAAGACGCCGTGTTGGACGATCAAGAAACACGTGGAGAAGGTCGGTTAAAAGCGAGGCTGCTTCATTAAACAAACAGTGGTCAGATCTAAAGACGATGGCACAAAACAGAACGAGGTGGAAAATAGGCGTAGTTTATGCCCTATGCCCCACAAGAGGTTAACAGGAACCACAGAGATAACTGACAAAAATCCTTCAGCTCCGATACGAAGTGCTGAAATTTTAAATTCCATAGCAACAACTTTTAATTTTTGTATTATGTATTTAGTTTTTTTTTTTGTTGTATTTCAAAAATCTCATATATCACAAAGAAATGGCATGATTAAAGAAAGAAAAGTTATTTAAACGTTCTTTTATTTATGTGTACATTCATATGTATGAAGTTTACACGAATCTTCTATACTATTCAAATGCATAATATCTGCATTAATTCATAGTAACAGCTGCTTTCTATGAAAATGTTAACATTGAACCAATTTGGAAATGGTCGAATCGCGTAAATATTTATGAATCAGAATATGTATGTACACAAAAAAGTCTAGTGAGTCAAAGCAAAAATATAGTATGCAATGTAGCAATCTTAACAATCATCAAAGAAGAATGTCAAAGATAACAAAATGATGGGTTGCTTTCTGTGTACAATATTGCTACTGAAGTGTTAATAAACAGCTATACAGTGTCGCTCACCTATTGCAAATACTGGAACGCCCGATGTGACGTTTTAATTATCACATACAGCTACCAATATCTATTCAAAACATAAGAGATCTAGAAGTAACTCCGCAGTACGAAAAAATATTCTGACATTGAGGTTTACTGATTCATTCATTCGGAACGTTCGTAGTTATGGATAGTTTTCGAGTCTATTAATTTAGGGATAAAATGTAAAGTGTGACATATGACACATGTATTGTATTATTGTATAGTGTGAAGTGACAAAAGTTTAAAGAGAAACGTCGTCAGTCGACGCGTCACACCTAACAATAGATACAGAACTTATCAGGAGAGAGATTTATAGAACTCTTAAGATGTAAGACCCCTACAATAGCAGTGTTGTGTCTTTAGTTAGACCAATATGAAAAGTATAATTAAAAGAAATATCTGCTTTTCTATAAATATCAATACTTACATGCGATAATTATGCAAGGCCATAGCAACCTTTGTAGCAACATACAACCAAGATAGTTGGCCATGTTGCTGAGTCAAATCTGAAAAAAAAAGAAAAATACATACATCATTAATATATTAATATTAATTATTAAAATAATCAAGGGCCGTGTTTTTTAATTAGCTAACCTACACTATCCGGGGTAATTTTCATACAAACGCTAACCTGTGACTTTATTCAGGTTAGAAATCATCAAGAGACGCGAGAGCGTCTCGCCCGCCAAAGGAAAAAGAAAAACGAAAGCGAACAAGTCTATGATTACCGGACACAACTTGCTTTTTTGTTTGATCAGGCTACAGCCTTCCAGGCAACAGCCCCCAAAAAATTTTTTTTACCAAAATATTCCACATATCCTGTTCTAGTGCCTTTCCAAATAAAATCTTCGATCGGCACAATAACGGGTAAGATATATGCAATAAACGGTGAAATTTTCACCCTCACAGACTTAAGCGAGTAACCCAATTTCAGAATGAAGTCTGCAGTTGCAGAAAGACTTGCTTCTACTGTTTCTCTTCGTGGTGGGATTTTTATGAAATTTGGAACGAATGATCCTCTGGTGGTCCTTCTAAAGAATCAATGTCTTCCATTTAGATGAGTGGATGGAATAACGGTAAATTAATAGGTAAAGTTAACAAAAGATTTCCAACAATTGCGTCTATCGGCTCATCGCATTGACCATTTTTTAAAACACACTGCGGCATTGGGACATTTGGATATTGGGACACCGGGAGACTAGGATCTTGGGGTAGTGGGATATTAGGAAATTGGGACATTAGGGTCTTGGGACATTAGGACATTGGGGCATTAGGCACAATGGGAAAACAGGGACGTGGGGACATCGGCATATTGGGGCATTGGGACATCGGGATATTGGGGCATTGGGACATCAGGATATTGGATATAAACTGGGACATTAGGACACTGGGATATTAGGACATTGGGACATTATGACCTTGGGACAATCGGACATTGGGACACTGGTACATAGGGGCATTAGACCACTGAGACATCGGAATGTTGTGACATTGGGAAATCGGGATATTCACATAGGGGTACTGGGATATAAGAACATGTGAACATTAGGGTCTTGGGTCATTAGGACATTGGGATATTAGGACATCAACACATTAGGACATTGGGACATTAGGTACACTGGGGAAACTGGGACGTGGGAACATTGGGGCACTGGGACATCGGGATATTAGAACATTGGGACATTGTAACATTGGGATATTGACACATTGGGATATTGGAACATTGGGATACTGGGACATTAGGGCACCGAGATACAGGGACATTGGGGCACTGGGATATTAGGACATTAGGCTATTGGGACCTTGGGACACTTGGTATACTGCGACATTGGGACACTGACCACTGGTACATTAGGACATTGGGATATTATCACATTAGGATACTGGGACATTTGGGACATTGGGGTACTGGGATATTAGGAAATTGGGGCATTAGGACCTTGGGACATTAGGACAGTTAGACATTGGGATATAAGAACATTAGGTGGAAGACTGGGACATTGGGATATTCCGATATTGGGGCATTGGGACATTGGGACACTAGGGTAGTGGGACATTCGGACATTAAACCATTGGGGCACTGTGATATTTGCACATTGGGACAATAGAACCTAAATTGGGACACTGGGACATCAGGATATTGGGACATTGGCACATTAGGATATTAGGACATTGGGACACTGGGATATTAGAACATTGGGACATGAGGACACTGTGACAATGGACCTTAGGGCATTAGGACATTGGAACATTGGGACACTGTGACATTGGGACAATCTGAGATTGGAACACTGGGTCAGGGCGGCATTAAGACAGATCAGTAACAGAACGTTAACAAAGCGTTGGCAAGGCAACAACAGAGCGTTAGCAGATTGTTAACAGAGCGTTAACAGAACGTAAATCGAGTAATAAAAGAAAGGTAACCGACCGTTTACAGAGCGTTAGCCGAATGATTAAAGAGAATTAAGAGAACATTAACAGAACGTTAACAGAGCATTAACGAAAAGATAATAGAGTGTTAAGAGAACGTTAATAGAGCATTAACAGAGTTAACAAAAAATTAACAGATTACTAACAGAATGTTAGCAGAGCCATAACACAAAAATAACACAAATCTATTTTGCACAAAATACATATTAATAAAATATACCCATTTCATCTCAGCAACAGCCATTTGTGGCGTAGTTGCAATTGCGTTTGCAGTATCTATTCATTTTAAAGAAGACCCTGTGAATATAACTTATGATATTAAATCTATGGAATATGCTGAACAAAAACCTATTGAAACTTTTCCCAAAACAAAAATATTAGTTGGCTATTTAAGTATGCAAAAATATATGATATCTGACCAAAAACAACAAAGTTGTAAAAGTTACCCCGCCAAAGAAAAATTCATCTGCCGCAAAAAGAATACATATCACTCCAATCCGCTGCTCATATCTAATTTTGTTTGCTGGATGTACTTTTGTTTTAGGTGGAAATGCTGGAGAAGTTTAAATGTACAGGACTACTTCTTAAAGTAATTTGGAGGGAGCCGTCAAAGTGGCACTGAATAAAATGTTAAAGCTCCCACCAAATTACTTTAAGAAGTAGTCCTGTACATTTAAACTTCTCCAGCATTTACACCTAAAACAAAAGTACATCCAGCAAACAAAATTAGATATGAGCAGCGGATTGGAGTGATATGTATTATTTTTGCGGCAGATGAATTTTTCTTTGGCGGGGTAACTTTTACAACTTTGTTGTTTTTGGTCAGATATTGCTATCCAGATTTAATGAGCTTTCCAAAACTCGCCTAAATGTATGCAATCCCAATTATTTTCTAGTACGTTTTCCAATGACTAGCAAAAATTAAATTTTGAAATGAAAAGCTCTAAGGTATAGTTTACATGCAACACACAAGTGTGTGCAAAAAATATAGTTTTTGTTTGTAAATTCATGTTAAAAATGCTGTTCGTCGAATTCTTATTCTAACAAAATTATGATTCCTACATAAAAATATGTTTTCATTAAAAAAATGACATGTTAACTTTTGCGTTTGTAAAGTGAAAACGGGGCTTTAATATTTTTGAGCAATGTTTTGAAATTAATGGCAATGCCTACGTGACAATTTGAAATTTAACCTGGATGCTACTCTCGATAGTTTTTTTTTGCGCGTCTGGGTTAGCAAACCTGCCCCCGATGTAAAAAAACACGGCCTTATAAGATTTTATCTTAAATTTTAGAAAATAGAAATAATCCGTACGTGGAACAAATCATTGGCGAATATCAAGGCGGCTTCAGATCTGGTCGTTCAACGACCGATCAGCTTTACACAGTGAAGCTATTACTCCAGAAGTGCTGAGAATAAAACATCGACGTATACCAAATCATTGAGCCAATCCAGACTATAAGACGGGGCCAACTTGCACGACAAGAACCTGATGGACGATCATTTCCCACTATCCGTTCAAAACGCGGACGGGCGAATAATAATAAAGCAAGTATAAATGTGGTCATGCACGCTTCAAAGTTAGTGTACAATGAAGTGTCGAGTCGACAAGATAAAAATGAAAGTAAAACAACTAGCCGCATTACGGATTTAATACCGTCGCAGGAAGAAAGCCCGAACGATCGGGAGATGCTTTATCGTACGTCCGGTTGTATTTCGGTCGTACGATTCATACGACCGAAAAACAATCGTGATACGTGATTTCTTTTTCTTTCGTGAGACGCGTTTTCACAATGTGAAATGCACAATGCTTGTCTTCCGGCCACTATAAAAGCTCTCGCCGTACGGTTTCGTCGTAATGTGAAACGGTCCATTGTCGACTTCAAGCAGGCATACAACAGCATCAATCGAAGTGTACTGTACGGATTTAGAGCTTCATTTTATACCAACTATGGACTTGACGGCGCCCCCTGGTAACGGTAGAGGGTAAAACCTCTAACGGCGAAGTTAAATCACCTGATGCGACATTTGGAAGAAGCACCGCTGCGCCTGAGTGCTGTATTTACATCTGCAGCGTCTCAGGTTACTTAACGTGATAGGTGAGAGAAAACGTCTAACTCAACCACTAAAGCAGCATCTTCGAGGCAAGCCCATGATGGCCTTTACTAAACGATTAAACCCTATCATGGTTTAGCGATGTGCCGACAACTCATCCTAAGAAAAACTTCAAGTCAAGAAACCTGAAACAAAAGCCTCGGATTGGACGGATATAAAACAACGACGACCCCGCAAACGAACAACTGATTACTCTTTCGGATCCTGGAATGTACGCTCCCTGAATACACCGTGAACCAGATCGATCACGTACTGATCAGCAAGAGATGGGCTTCTAATGTCCTAGATGTTCGAACCTATCGAGGAGCCAACTGCGACACCGATCACTATTTGGTGAAGACGACCTACAGGTGCAGAATCTCTTCGGTGCACCTAACGAGAATCAACCCTGCCAAGATCTTCGAGGTTGACAATTTGATTGATGATGCTACGGCGGCTGCGTATACTACAGCACTTGAGGAAAAACTGTCGCCCATGCTTGATAACATGAATAATCTAGGCATCCATGAGTTCTGGGAGACAGCATCAAGGGGGTCGCAGAAGAGGTCGTGGGCTATAAAGGCTGGCGCAGACGAGCAGCCTGTTTCGACGACGAATGCAGG
Source organism: Microchrysa polita (assembly GCA_949715475.1). NCBI lineage: Eukaryota > Metazoa > Arthropoda > Insecta > Diptera > Stratiomyidae > Microchrysa > Microchrysa polita. The sequence goes on along the minus strand of OX454418.1, from coordinate 82,401,737 downwards.
GCCTCGATTCAGGCGAAAAATGAAGCCTATCGCCAATACACACAACGCGCATCCCGAGCCAAGAAAGAAAGATACAACGAACTTCGGCGAGTATCTAATAGGTTAATTAGACGTAAGAAACGCAAACATTTTGACGAGCAGTTGCAGCAAATAAACCAAAGATTAGCCAGTAAGAACATTAGACAGGCGTACAAACTTATAAATAATATCAAGAACGGATATCAACCCAGGACAAGCCTATGTAAGGACAAGGATGGTAACATCATCAGCGACATCGAAAGCGTCAACAAACGATGGGCCTCGCATTTTGAAGAGCTCCTCAATGCATCATCAACATCCCCCGCGGAGCCAGCTCTTGAGCAGTTAGCCGAACCAGGCCCTCCCGTTCTACCCCCAACAGTAGAGGAGGTGAGTCTTGCCACACAGTCACTCCAAAATAATAAAGCGCCCGGCGCTGACGAGATCCCAGCAAAACTGCTGAAGCATGGTGGAACGTGCCTGACCAACGCTGTACATGTGCTACTGCTGAAAATATGGAACGACGAGGTAATCCCCGAAGATTGGCGCAAAAGCATAACCTGCCCAATCCACAAAAAGGGTGACAAGCTGAAGTGTGAGAATTACAGGGGCATATCATTAGTTTGTACGGCCTATAAGATATTATCTAAAATTCTTGAAAAGAGAATTAATCCGTACGCAGAACGAATCATTGGCGAGTATCAAGGCGATCAGCTTCAAGCTACTACTCCAAAAATGCAGGGAATATAACATCGACGTTTACCAAATCTTTGTCGACTTCAAGCAGGCAGTATCGATCGAAGTGTACTGTAAAACATTATGCTGAATTTTGGTATACCGGCAAAGTTAGTGCGACTCACAAGGATGACGATGACTAATACCGTCTCGCAGGTCAAAGTGCAGAACCGACTCACTGACCTATTTGAACTCGTACTGGACTCAAGCAGGGCGACGGGCTGGCGCCGACGCTCTTCAACCTGGCTTTGGAGTATGTAATTCGAGCCATGAGTATGGACAGCAGCGGAACGCTACTCATCAAGTCGACTCAATTAGTAGCGTATGCCGACGATATCAACATCATGTCTCGAAGGTTGGGTGATGCGGAAAGCCTTCTGCATAACCTCAATAACGCCGCAAAGGAAGTTGGACTACATATCAACAAAGCAAAACAAAGGCCATGATGCAATAGAAAACAAGGACGCCAGCAAATTCAAGCATCATAGTGGGGGGACCTTAGTATCGAGTATGTAGACAACTTCAACTATCTGGGTTGTAACTTATCGAAGGACGCCAACGAAACCGACGAAATTAAGCGACGGATACAGTGACGGATTTAAACATTTGCCGCTAGTAGGCTGTTGACATTTTGCCGCCCTCTACCAAGCTCTACCAGAGGGGTGTTAAGCTCAAAACCTGGTCTGGGCCAAAAAATATCACTGTCTGTCAGTTTGAGCGGGGCGCAGGATCAAAAATACGGAAACGTCTACAAAATTTACGAGTATTTTACAAATTTGATTACAAAAATATTTCTATTAAAATATGGCTATAAATATGAGTCACTAACGACCTCGGGATCCTTGAAAAATGAAATTTTTCGACAAAGTACTTCAATCGAATTAAAACTTTTAAATCCGTTTTTGATCACTCAGTAACAACTTTTTTCGAATTAATTTCCGTCAAATTTTAAATAGCTGATCAGAATATTCATCCGGTTATCCAGGTCGCCCCAAACAACCTTAGCAGTGAAAATTGTTAGGCAGAAAACATAAGTAAACTTCGGACAGAACGGTGGTTTTAAATAAGCAAAAATTAGTTTGTGATGTTGTGTGAAACAAACGCATGCACCAGTAAAAAAATCGGGTATTTGGAATGAAATTGCAATGTATACGAAATTTACTATTTTGTCCCCAAATATAGGATCAGGGTATTTTTTTTAAATAAATATTTGTACAAAATACTTGTCCCAGTGGTTGAAAATCGATTAATTTCGCCGTTCATTTTCAGAAATCACCGAAAATTGTTCACAGTGTACTATTCGTAATTTCATATGACAACCAACATTATTATTTTGCCTATAAGTCGTTCTAAGTTAAAAAAAAATGCGAGCCGAAATGTGCTGAATAGGGGAATCAAGTTTAGGACCTGGGTTTTTACACATTTTCATTGGAATAAAAATCAATTTTTCAATGTTGGCCCAAATCAGATGATTTCGTACACTCTGAACATATTATTAGCCAACAATTTTTCAAGATTTTGTAAATATTTAGACTTGAGTTCAACATCTCATTTCTTTCATTTTGACGCATTTTTGTTGATGATTTTGAGTTTTTTTTATTGGGTCGAGTACAAGACAGAACAGCTCACCTTCCACACAAATTTGACAAACAAATTGACAAGAACAACTCCTACTGCAATTACAAAAGTTCAAAACCGGTTTTGAAACTAGTACTTGAAATTTCGCATAAACCATTTTTTCAATTTCAAATACTTTTCTACGAACGACACTTCTAAAATACAGTTTTATATCTCATGTTTATTGTTTGATCCAGTCACAAGACAATGCAGGGTACAAATGCTTAAGATGCTGCGCTGGTATTGTGAAACGCCCTTACCAAATATATTTCCGATTTGGAAAAAGTTATTCAAATGAAAATTTGCAGACATATTCCTTATGTCATTTCCTAAAAACCCTCATCTAATTTTTCATATTTGCAGACCTTAGAGGGGCTACACACGCACAAATTAAAATCTCACAAATTTACTGTTATTTACTTTTTCTTAGCAAATGTAAACACACTTAGTATTTACCGTATATCAGCTCATACTAACTTTGTGCATATCGGTACCCATACCAACATACCATAACGTCTTAGAAAAACCGAGGTGATATCGTAAGCTTAACTTCAAATGCCCATAACTCAGTTACCGTTACTTTAAACCGCAAAGAGGTAACTGATATAAAATGTCCTCGTCGAGTCCTTTGATTTGATTATCCATACGTCCATCTCCGATAAGAAATAAAAAATCACTTCTTCGGGACACCCTGTTATTTTTGCCCTACCAACTTGTAAAGTATTTGTGACGAAGACTGTTATACTATTCTACACATTCCTACCAAATTTAAAGTGAACTGGCGGACAGACCAAATCGATTTCACAAGGGTTTTTCGAAAAAAAAAACTAAAAAACCCTACAAAAAAGCTTTGTTGCAAATTTTAGCCTGCAAGCAAATTATAAGAGGCCTTTTCGCTTTTCGTCTTTAAAGTAGGTGCTAACATCGTCAGTTCACGCACGTGAAATCCATGCAAATACTGTCAAAATTTTGATGATCGTGAAATCGAATTCGCTTGGTGGTACTCACTTCACATGAAAGTCTCCACACCGGTTTTTGACATTTCGCCAGCGAAAATAATGCAGTTGCACTTTATTTCACAATGAAAAGATGTCATCGACAATCAATCAGAACGCGAGTGAACATTTATCGTACATTGAGTGAATAAAAAGCAAGTCTCCACGGCACCGTTTTCACGGGAGACATATATGCAAGTTTTTCGCTATGTGAACTCAGTACATACCTTTAATAATAAATCGTTTCGCTGTTTGAAGCTCTGATAAATAAGATAACAAATACAAATAGTTCTTCACTTATGTGTCTCACTGAGGTACAAACACACTTCACGAGAAGAATAAGTGCTATATGCCATGGCGTTGAAATTTGTTATTTGCTCCAAATTTGCCGCCCCCGTAAAATCTGCCGCCCTAGGCTCCAGCCTACTCAGCCTACTGGTAAATCCGCCACTGGACGGATACAACTAGCCAATAAAACATATTTCTCGGTCCTCCCTATAATTAAATCGAAACTTGCGCACAGGAACACGAAGCTCCGCGTGTACAAAACGATCATCCGACCCGTGCTATGTTATGGCTGCGAAACATGGACCCTTACCCAAGCCTCCGAAATTTTGCTAGACCGATTCGAACGAAAGGTCCTTCGGCGAATTTTCGGGGCCGTTCGCGAGCGAGACCATTGGCGTATCCGATACAACCATGCGTTGTATCAATTGTACGACGAGCTGGAAGTATCGAAAATCGTGAAGCTTCAACGTTTGCAATGGGCGGGGCATGTACAACGGATGGACGACAATCGCATGCCAAAGAAAGTTATGAACGCACAACGAATTGACGGAGCGAGGTTGCGTGGACGACCGAGAGCTCGCTGGGAGAACTCCGTAGGTGAAGACGCCCACCAGCTGCTGGGCTTCCGAAACTGGAGGACAAGGTCACGTAACCGCGACAATTGGAGGTCAACGATTCAGGCGGCCAAGGCCCGACGTCGGGCTATCGTGCCACATTGATGATGATGAGTGTCAGAAGAGTGAAAACCATGCATATCCGAACTAGGTCCTTCCGCTGTGCTTTCTTTATTGGATAGGGAATTGGGCACTATAACCGTTTCTTCCTCTTTTAAGCCCTAACTTCTCCAACGAAATTGTTAACCATCCAGCAGAAAAGGTTACGCATCCCGTGGCAAATCCATTTTTGTTATTACACATCCAATATTCACGCAATTCTCGAAACCATCGAATAGAAATAGACGAAATGAAGATTATCTTGTTGTTGGTTATTCAAATTTGAAAAATCTAAAATTTCGTTACATTCACAAAATGCTCATTATTTATGCAAACATATTTGGTAGGAGAAATACATACATAAAAATGTAAAAACCAGATCACTAGTAAAAGCCTCGAGCGGTTTCTAAAGATCGTTAAAAAATTTGCTTTGGGGCTAATAAAACTGAAAACGAAGTCCAATGCATTGACCCGAACGAACGACGACGTGACAAGAAAAAGAAGACAACAAGCTCCTCATATGGGGCAGCAGATGGATCGAAGTGATTTTTTTTTTATTAATTAGTTCCACTGTTGTAAGTGGCTATGGCAATGGCAACTAATGTATATTCTACCAGTATCAGAAGAATCTAAACATTGGAGAGCAATCAATACGCTCTAGAATTTGGCGATAGTACTCTTGGCTGCCAGCAGTTCTTTTCCTCATGGCTATACCAACAACCAACGAGACTTTCCAGGTTGGGTTGGGTGCCGTTTCATAAACATTTGTGTGTGTAGTAAGAACATTTTTCGCGAAAGCATTGGGCGCGGTGATTTTGGCTCTGATGCGTCCGCTCCCCAAACAAGCTCCCATCCAAAATATGTCTAGTCTAGACAACGCGCTCTTCACGCCACGATGACATCATCAAACGTGGACTGTTGTGGCAAAATTATGTATGTACATAAAATCGTAATGGGTCGATGGAGATGCCTCCTATGGGCCAAAGAACAACAGAGACGGAAACGTCTCTCAAAGAGACTACCTGGCCGGTAGGACTCCACGTGGTGGCGTGTGCTGGCATTTAAACAATGAAAGTGATAGCAGGGATTAAACTGGGGGTATTTTCGGGAGCATGACGTAATGTGCAAACGAAAAATTCTTTATACGTTTGTATTTTTGAGTGTGCCATGATGGCCGTGAATTCATTCATGCGATGCATTGCGTACAGTCGGATTTTCGGGCTTCGCTAGTCATTTCAATGTGTATGGTACTTACCACGATCAGGAACACGAACGATTTATGCAAATATCAACCGGTCAAGCACAAAACAACGTTGAACAGGAACCAAACATTCCGCTGCAGGAAGCACACACTTATGACCCGTTTTACATTCCGCTACGCACTAAATTGTGAAAACACTAGTTATGGGAGCCTTTTCATTCCATTGATAAAAGACAGAACACAAATCTATGCACTTTGAAGCAGATGCTGCTGCCCAATAACCGAATTAGATCACACCCACGTACATGCCATATGAAAATCACTGTTGCGACTATCGAACCAAAAAGGAAAATTTTCACCAACACTACAAACGGCCCACCGACGACACCGCCTTTTCGTCAATACGCACTGGCACTTTCCACGAAAATATCCGCAACGAACGATAAAATGTCCTTTCGTCCCACGACCGAATAGCGGACGATGATAAATTTGAAGAGCAGCAGCTGCTCTGCTTGCTGGACGTGGACACACAAAGCGCACACAACACACAATATGGGTCGACTCGACACGACAGAACAAATGGTCGGAGCACGCACTAAATCCCGAAATCGATTTCGATACGCCACCGCTCTAGCCCCGCACACTTGGAACTTGACACTTACGACTTTCACGGGGAAGCAGCCAACTATAGCGAGCCTGTGTAGAGAAGCGCCTAGCGCAGAGTGTTTGTTGCTAGCAAGGCGGCTCTTTTGCAGTCGAGGAGCGATCTACTTGTTCCAATGTCGAGCGCCAAAACGATAACATTTCACCACTCATCACCTCGGGCCGAAGAAGTGTTGTTTACTTCCCGATTCGATGGCTTGCGGTTCCGCGAAGTCGTATTGAGTGTGTGTACGAAAGCGCGCAGTGAAATGGAAATTAAGAAATGTCAACTGGAAATGTCAGTCGGCATCAAGGGGTTGCCAGTGTGGATTGAGCGCAAAGTTGACCGGACAATCTTGATGGGATCGTGGGATAAATATTTCGTTTTGCTGTATACCTGCCGAAAGGTTACATACCTGTTTTGTATGGAGTAGACAAAAAAAAAGGAAAATGATAAGATAAATGGTATTCACTTAGCTAGGAACAAAAAAAGTGTCTTTTGTCTTTAAGAATATTCGTTTTTATGTTGTCTTTTTTGAGAAGGGATGTATATTTATTAGTTGAAAATGGCTGACTGACTCACTTGGAAATGCATAGACAGGTCAAGTGTGTTTTTAACTGCATGGATGAAGTTATGTGCCCATGGGAAAATGTTCTCAGCAATATGGCAGAATGATAGTTATCCGTTATGGCATACTTAATGAGATATAAATTATTCGATTAAAGGACCTGGTACATAATAATTTTTCACATGTCTATACATTGAAATGCAATGAAATAAAATGAACAGTAAAAAATATTTGAACTATGCTAGCCAAAGTAACGTTAATAGTTTCTAATGTTTGATTAACGTCGAATTTGCTATTTTGACCTGAAAAGTGCCAACACATTTTGGAAAATTTGACCTGAAAAGCGCCAGGCCTCGCATTTGAACGATGTTGACCTGAATATCACCGTCAACTGCGAGTGCTATAGGTTGATCATTCATTACCAAACAAATCGATACGTCGAAGTGGTTATCGACAGAATGAAATGCATAATAGAACAGTTGTGAATCAGTTGATGGGGAGATTAGGTAGTGTTAGTATCCCATGTCTAGTTTCCACGAGGGATACAGGTCCTCGTGGAAACTAGACCCCTGAGTCACAAGAGTGATCCTGGCTTAGATCAGGCCGGTTTGCCTCAATTCCTACCTATCTCGAAGAGACCAGGGCATCCAGAGTGAACAACCTGTTTCAATGCCCCGCTTTACTTACCAACCTCTCTCTGAGGGCACAACCCGATTAAAAGCGGCTACCTTATGTCACATTGAGATAATAGACTAAGCTTAGAACACATCCTCAGACACGAACAGTGGCCCACGACAACGACACTTGTAGGTTTCAATACAGTTCATGCTATATATTGGACTTTCTGCATTTCATTTAGATGTGGTTAGTTGGTTGTTAAAATTGGTAGCTATAAGGCGTGACAGACCAGAAGCCCAATTAGATCAAGAAGCGCCGTTTTGAGACCACAAACTCTGCTAAGCTACTTAATCCGCTGTAAGTCTCGCGATATCTTTACGCGTTCTGGTCATACGCTCTCTTTCAGCTATAAAATTCCTCGATATTACCCTATAGTTCTAATGTTCCGCCAATTAGGATTAGTATTCGTGAGATAATGAAAGAAAATTTGTCATCGGTCAGCTGCGATCGGAATGTCACCCCGCGCCGTATGAGAGCTGTCCAACTCATCTACAACCTCAAAGTAGGGTGACTGTGTGCCTTCTTCCAAGGTTTTTTAGCATTTCTTTACAGCACTCCACAAGCTTGGAAAATATCTGATTTCAGTGCCATAGTAGCAGCCTGACTATAAATGTCCATTTTGAACCCATCTATGAAAAGAGAGATATCGTATTTCCCAATTACCTCCCCCTACTCGCACCTGGATAAAGTTAAGTTAAGATTTTATTGATTGATATTAGCCTCAGGACTGGAAAGATGACGCCAATTCGTTTGCTTTAAAGAAGCACTTCACACTGTAGCAATCATATAGTACCACGAAATTAATTGATCGTGTGACATCGCTTAAAGAAAAATGTTGATCCGATAAAACATCCTTAAAGCATTATCCGGAAAGCTTCTATCATCATTATGGAATAAATTTAAAGATGGTGGTACTTGGGAGGTGTCCCTCTGTCAGCTGACTGTTTCCCAAGTCAGCATAGATTGTTCTAGTATAGTGAATAGAGACATCTATTTGCCGAGCCCTGTCTCCACTCCAGACTCCGTGAGAGCATATCGCAAATAGATTTTTGCGGACATTATTGAAAGTTTCCTCTATGACGAGAAATGGGGCTAACGTGTATTATTTGCATTGAAGACTGTACTTGATGCTAGGCACCTTCTCGCGTGGAGGGTCGTTTTTGTGAATCTATGCATGCTGCAACCTAGAGAGTACATACTGCGTTTTCCAACCTTTGTCGGATTTAGAGGTCGACGATACGCTCCGCAATGATTTCAATACGATGGAGAATAAACTAATAGGTATGAAATCTTTCACGGTTTCATAACGTCGCTTGCCTGCCTTCAGCACAAAATCGACTCGAACTCGTCATCACAACTGGAGAACGTAACTAAGGATCAGAAGAGTCTATAAAGTCTATAGTCTAATGTCAGCATTATGCAATATCGGTCTGGGCGTGCAAACGCCTTTGCACCGGACTTACCCGTAGATTCCGCGTCCTCTCCCTTTATTGACGACGGACATGAAGGTGTTTTTGACTGAAATTTACTTATCCATGCTGAGTCTTTGACGTGATCTATGGATTGGCAGAACTCGTCCCTGGCTTGGACTTTTGCAGTCCTTATGGCTTCTTGTAGATTTTCAAAGTCTTTATATGGCTGCCAAACTTGGGGTTTTTCGCAGAGATTGAAATATCACTAGTAAGCTTCTTAAGGATGGACAGGTCCATATTCCACCATATGGAGGAAGGGATGCAAATTACACTCTCATTTCGTAAACTTGTCAATTTTTCCAAAATTCAAATAAATTTTGTTAACCAAATATCATATTTCTGAACCTTCTTCTTCTTCTTTTAGCGGTACAGAAAGGTGTGAACCGCTGTGTATCTATGTGGACTCGTTTTATAGTTCGTCGTCGTTTTCGTCCACAATCTCCAGGGACAAAAACGTGGCAGCTGCAATGGGGTTTTCCCATAGTGAGAGGGGGGGTGAGATTAGTGGGTGCAGCTGGGCATTGAAACAAATGGGCTACATCGTGTGGCGTGCCAGCGCAATTAGGGCATACGTTTAGTATATTTGGGTCTATGCGAGATAGATACGAATTGAGGCGTGAGCAGAAGCCTGACCGAAGTTGGTGGCTCTCGGGAGCCTAATCTGCTCAGGCGAAATAGGTGGTGGGAGCGCTGAGAGGACTCTGTTCGTACCTAAACTCGCAATAGACCTACTCACTTCCTCAGTGTGAATCATTGCAATGGCAGACCGGTATGAATCTTCATCGAAAGGATCCCTTTTGTAACCCTGGACTTCTCTCTCAAGGTCACGAGGGCCACGTTTGATGTTGCGTGGAGGGGGAATTTTGTCCATGAGGTTACGATTAGGATGATCCTCTCGATAACAACCTACTAAATATTGTTTTGTAAGTAGTCGATTGTGGTCACGTATTGGCATCAAATGTGTCTCCTGATGTAGGTGGTCCTGGGCAGAGATCAGAAGGCATCCTGTAGCTGTGCGTAGAGCAGCATTTTGGCAGACTGGATTTTGTTCCAGCTTGTGTTACAGAGACCTTGCGACCAAACTGGCGCCGCAAAATCAGCCGCTGCTCGACCCACCGCTTTGTAAGTGGCTAGCATAGTCTCTTTATCTTTGCCCAGGTGCTACCAGCCAGTGCTTTAAGAATTTTGTTCCTACTGCGCATCTTTTCACATACCGCTTCCGAGTGATGAGCTGAAGTCATCATTTTCTATCTACTAATACTAATCGACACATGAATTTATTGCCAAAACTCGTGTGGAGAGAAGAGCTCCAGGCACAATATAAAATGAATCTTGACAGACATCTAACACGTACCTCTGAGTTGAACATGGAGCAGATCGTTGAAGTAATTAAAATGAGCGCACAAAAACCGATTATCAGTCAAAAAAGTTTCAAGCAACCATGGTTCGATAATGAATGCGATAAAATCAGGAAACGCTCTTTCGCCTGGTTGAAGCTCTTCAGAAAACATAATGACCCTTTTATGCGAGGTATGTATGTATGTGAAGGTAAATCAGCAATACAAACTAGTATGCAGAGGAAAACAACGGGAATTCTACAAACAACAAGCCGAGATGTTGGCTGACTGTACAAGATCGAAAGAGTTCTGGAGTACAGTGAAGCGCATTAATGGCGATGATTCGTATACAATTGGAAATGAAATTAATATGAGCCTACTTGGTGCCTATTTCCGACAGTTGCTCCAGAGTATTAGCAACGATAATACTATTCAATTTGCCAGACCTAACTACATACATGCGGGCCTTGACGCAACGATAACCACGGAAGAAATAGTATTCGCAATACAACAGTGTAAAGATCGTAAAGCTCCAGGAAATGACAGGGTGCCGGTTGAGTTTTTTAAGTACGGGACGGAAATTCTTGTGGATAGTCTTCGGAAAGAATTCAATAGGATCTTCGACACTGGTGCTGTACCAAGCCAATTTCGGGAGTCGGTAATTTTTCCGATTTTTAAGAAGGGCGACATGAGCGATCCTGCGTGCTATAGGGGAATCTCCTTCCTGAACGCTTCAGGGAAAATTTTTACTTCGATACTTCAGAAAAGATTCGCAGCCTGGCTAAAGGAAAACCAACGCATATCTGAAAATCAAGCGGGATTCCGTCAAGGGTATGCCACTAATGATCATATATTTGTGCTGTATAACTGCGCGCGTTTATTTTTGAGCGAGGGACGCAAATTGTATGTATTCTTCGTGGATTTCAAAGCAGCGTTTGATACGGTAGATCGGCAAGCACTATTCTACAAGCTCTACAATATTGGATTATCAAATAAATTTGGACGCATTCTTGAGAGTCTCTACGAAGGCACAAGCGCATTGGTTTGGAACGGAACGCATCTTTCCGAATCATTTGCAACAACAGTGGGAGTTCGACAAGGCTGCAAACTCAGCCCGGATATATTTGCAGTTTTCGTCAATGATATCTTGGACGATATGCCTGGTGGAGTAGAAGCTTTTGGTATGCGGTTGAAAGGCCTGTTGTACGCGGATGATGTCGTGTTCTTTGCTGAGTCAGTTAGTGAGCTCCAGAAAATGATAAACCATCTTGAGTGGTACTGCACTATGTGGAAGCTACAACTAAACCTTAACAAGTCGAAAGTTATGATATTCAAAAAACGCTTTCGGTTAGCCCGCGAGGAAAAGTGGACATACAAAGGAAATGACATAGAGGTCGTTGCAGAGTACAAATACCTGGGTATATTGATTAGCAGCAACTTGGGAATGGAACCACACCTACAGCAAAAGTTAAAAGAGGCTAAGTGGGCTATTAACTCAGTATGGCAAAAGTGCTTTAATAACCCCCATATATCTCATACGGCGAAGTTCAAAATATATGAGGCTGTTATAAAATCAATCACTTTATACGGTGCTCAAGTATGGGGTGGAAGAAAATATGATGAAGTGGAGCGGGTGCAACGATATTATCTGAAGCGCGTATTTCAGCTACCCACGTCGACACCTAACTATATGTTGCATCAAGAGACGAGTCTAGTGCCTGTGTTTCTGGATACACTAAAAACACATATAAGTTACTTGATGAAAGTAGCAGCCATGAGCGAGGATCGGCTTCCAAGAAAGGTTTTATCATATGCTGTGGAGACGAGGACTCTTTTCTACGCTGACTTAATGGCTCTTGCGGAGAAGACTCGAACGCAATTCACTTGGGATGGCACGTTAAACGATTTGTATATACTTCGATATCTGCTAAGTAATATGCGACGAACTGAGATTGAATCGAATGCGGACAGAGCAAGGAGTTCACAACACCGGGAAATATATGTACAACTGAATCATGAATTACAAGACAACACGTATTTTCAAAACGCTTTTTCGGTACAGCAAATTTCGATAATATTTAGAGCCAGGGGTGAATTGCTCCCATTAAATTATATACCACATATAAGAAACTTGCCTATAATCTGTAGCATATGTAATCTTGGATCCAGGGAAGACTCGAGGCACTTTATTGGAATATGCCCCGCCTTCAAGGAAATAAGAAGATCCTGTTTTGGAAAGAACGTACTAAATGAGGGAGAACTGATAGCGATTCTGAACGGAGGTGATTGGAACAATTTGTACAAATACTGCGAAATCGCGCTTAGATACCGAAAGAGTATAATAAATGAGTGCATGTAAATTTAACTTAAAGCTATTTTAATACATCTACATAATAATAATAATATAATATACAACAATATAAATACATAATAATCATAACTTAATGGATTTGTAATGTTTTTAAAACATAATGTAAACAAGAAATCAAAACTAAAAATGTCAACTGAATTAGGCAGACGGCTAAGCCACGCCTTATTTGTCTTTAGAATTATAATATACATGTATATAAAGCAAACTGAAATTGAAATAAAGCATTTATCTATCTATCTATCTATCTATCATCATTTTCTCAAAGTGAAGCCCGAGAATTTTTGGATTTGTAACAGCAGGAACTGGTTTGTTGCCAATACGTACCCCAACCGGCCACTTACAATCACCTGATCAGGTGGTTAGGAAGGTCGCAGACGATTTTGACGCTGAGATGGTTAGGTTTCTGCTATGGAAAAACGCTTCTAGTCGCGCTAAATATCTATTGATATCTTCACGCATGACATCCCTATCCGCTCCCGTAGCGAGTACAGTGCAGTCATCGGCATATGAAATAACTTCAATGCCTTCCGGAGGTGTTGGGAGACCGGCATATATATTTCTGAACCACTCACCCACCACCTTCGGTCCGCGGGACACTGTTCTTTAGATATTCTTAATTAAATTAAGATCAACAACAATAAATAAGCCTAGCTTACTTTTTTTTATCCTCCTCTCCTCCTCACATCTCCTTTCCACTTTAATACGGCGCACCTTCCTTAAAATAACATATGACAAATAAAAATTGTATATCTTCAATCTGCGTGAGCTTTTGAGTGATCTAGAGAAAAAAAGGTTTCAATTTTACCAGAAAAAAAAACTCTATGCGTTGTGATCTACTGAGCTCATCAATTCGATGTGATTGTTTTGGTGCAATTTATTCCATTATCGTCGTAATAAGGTCTTTTGTACCTCCCATAGACAACTAAGTTAAAGTTGGTATAAGGGTATAGGTACTTTCTCTAGTTCAGTTTACTTTGTTCTGTGGTTGGTTCATATCTGCGACCGTATTTAAATTTTTTATGTTATATTATATACTTGTGAGCGTGATTCTTACCAATATTTCAAAATAAATTTTCGTGCCACTCTATTTGCAATTCAGAATATATGCTCAATAAAAATTCAGCTGGTTGCAAGTCAGAAATTCATCGCCACCCTGTTCTATATTTACACTTGTCAGACGAACTGTGTTATCACATCAGCTGCCCGTATCGACAATGCAGTTCCAGACGTTATGCGTGCGCTTGCTTTCCTTTCATATCTTCGACGGACGTGGAGTTGAACGGTAGTGTGTTTGTGGTTTGCCGTGGAATATTGACCAATAACAGTGTCTACAAATGGCGAACTGAAACGATTCGATTTCTCCCTGAAAAATACGTTCATCTCGTCATCCGAGTGTGCTGTGTCGATAATTCATTAGCGGTCGTGTCCGCGTCTCCTGAAAATCAGTGAAAAGCCTAATTGGAAGCATAGTGCGAGTGCCAGTGAAAAGAAGTGCCAGTTCCGTGAATTGGTGAAGCACAGAGGAAAAAAGAAAAGTAAAATGTCGGCCGATACAGTGTTGCGGACTCGGGCGAGGAATTTGCCGTGGCTCGGTGTTTTATTGTTGCTGTCGCTGATTTTGGGATTTAATTCTGCAAATGTAAGTGCATGTAAATTATTGTCCTGCAGGGTGATTGCTCTAATCAGATTTCTGGGCTGTGGCAGGACATGGTTTAGAGCGACGACGCACAACGGAATCATCGAAAAATTTGTCTGGGCTGTCACTTGATACTATACTGCCGCTGTCATGGTCATATCGTCAATTCCAATCCGATCCATGTCTGCCCTGCAAATCATGTCTGAGTCACTTGAGCTGATTCTTCGTAAATCTCTTTAGGAAATCGAATCAGAACGTCGTACAATGGAATCTGTGGTTGCTAATTGAACCCCATTGAACTGATAATAAAAATATTCGGCCTTTGTGTAGCGCTCGTGTGTTCCATCGGTTCCGTCCCACGCCACGCGCATCTCGCTGCTCGGGACGGTCACACGAAATTCCAATTAAATGCAATTATGCCCATAAATAAGTTCGAAGTGCACGAGATGAGATTTTCATTGTAAGCGCCGTCGATGGTTGGTCACGCCTAGTGGAAGTCGACCAAAATTCACGGAACATTGCTCCCACGGCTGTTGGGGCGATAAGACCCAATGACTAATATCGAATACCCATAAATATGAATGGACGGCATTAGAAACTGAGATTGGAGGCACCAGCACCGCAGACACACAGTTGTGCTTTCGTTTTCTGGAAATTGCCGAGAAATGTGCCGTAGTGGCCATGAATTGCGCTACCTACTCGTTGCCGTCTCTCATCTGCACACGCTCGACATAAGTAGGGAAATTGAGTTTGCTGCTTGTTTTCTAATCAAATAACGGCAGCGGGCGCTTTGTTATTTTTACAAAGTAGCATTTTGTGCTGGGCATTGGTCGTGAACCCAATCTGCTGATTGTAGCAGGTTATCAGACCACTGTCTGCCTGCCTGCTTGCTGCCGTCACATTTGTGCAGTTGGAGGTGGTCCACATCTGTTGCTTCGGTTGTTCGGGCGAAAATTGAAAAATCAATACAACATCGTGCTTCAGCTCGGAGCCTCATTTGCATTGGCATTTCGCATATTTTACACCATCTTCGACGAGAATCGATGGGAATTTTGTTGCGGAAGCACTTTGCGTATTCGTCGCGAAGCTGGCGGGGACCTTGGCCATGTTTACATCATAACCGGGCACTCAGCTCCGCCAGGCTGTCGCGCGTTGTTTGTCTCTTATTTGCAATGCAGTTGACATCACTTTTACAACATTTACATTTTTCTTTCTCGAATGATTATGGGTAGGAGCAGTGTATTAAGCCATTGATTTAATTAAGCACACGCCGAACATTTTGTGGCAGCTTCTCTAGGGGGGCTCGGCCGCACCATCATTGGTATGGCGTCGTGTGTGTGCTTCACCCAATTAATATGCAATTTGGGTGCTTCGTCGATTTTATTTCTTTACTACTCCAAACTTGTTGCGCAATTACAAATTTGTATTTTGATTGCACGAAATAATTGTTTGTTGTAGAGTCGCGAGCTACCAAAGTGGACAATTTTGTCAGTTCTATTTAGAGAAAATCTCGAGGACACTTCCGAGGTTTATGCGGAAGTTGAACACGTCACAACTCTCGGCACGTACACACTCCCTTCACAGTTGTTGACCTCGATTCATGATGACGTCATTACAGTTATGTATGTGTACACAATATTGCAGCTAGTATGTCCTTTCAACGGCTAGGCTAGACTTATGTCTGTTTATTTCGTCAAAGGATGGATTTTTTTCCGGAAATGCCTTCGACCTTGCTTTGTATGCAGTGAGTGTGTAATAATTTGTTCTACCGAGCATGTAGTTTCTAGGACGATAATCAAATTAATGCGTCATTGGAGCCATGTAATTGGATACAAATTACATACATGCGTAAGCAGGAAGTAATATGTAGATCCTGCATTACTATTGGAGCATAATTTGTTCTTTTTATACTAGCCCCACACTGATCGGGTTTCGCCGAACCGCGCGATATAAAACGGGGGAATTCAGCGAATACCACAAAAAGCAGTTTATTTTTTAATGGTTAAATCACAGAAATTGAATTTTAATTTTATGTGCAGAAACTACCACACAAACGCACCGAAAAAATGATTCTTCTTCTTCTTTATGGCACGATAGTCCGACGTCGGGCCTTGGCCGCCTGGATTGAAAACCTCCAATTGTCGCGGTCACGCGACCTTGTCCTCCAGTTCCGAAAGCCTAGCATCTGGTGGGCGTCCTCACATACAGAATGCTCCCATCGGGCTCTCGGTCGTCCACGCAATCTGGCTCCGTCCACTCGTTGCGCGTTCATCACCTTTTTGGGCATGCGATCGTCGTTCATCCTTTGTACATGTCCCGCCCATTGCAATCGCTGCAATTTCACGATCTTCGACACCTGTAGCTCATCATACAGCTGATACAACTCAAGGTTGTACCGGATGCGCCATTCACCTCGTTCACGAACGGCCCCGAAGATTCTTCGGAGAACCTTTCGCTCGAATGTGTCCAACAAGTGTTCAGAGTTTTGGGTTAGGGTTCATGCCTCGCAGCCATAGCATAGCACAGGTCGGATGATGCCACTAGTTTATTAAGAAATAAGGGAACAAGTCAACCAAAATTAAAGTTCTGCTCGTAGGCAATTTTCCGGTCATTTTGTATGGGAGGTACCCTTTGTTTTAATCCGATCGAAGTAATATTTGGTGGAGGGTCTAATGGGACTTAGCCTTAACGTTTACCAAAATTTTTCCCGCCTGCCGTGATTCGGCGAAAAGTTACAGGCATGTCTTTTTTTTAAATGTTAATAGGGAGTATAGGGGAATGCTTTGTCTGAGTCTCCGTGTGGGACAGCTATATATTGTTAGGAATAGTTATCCCAATTACCATGGCTCCAATTAAATTACTTCAGGAGCTAGAGCGCCAAATGTAACTATCAAAAAATCTAAATTACACCAAATATTTTAAGGTCTAGTATATAATCTGCCAAGAGAAGGTATACGATATAATATATCATTAGAAAGGAAATTTTGTGTAGTTTAAATCGTCCTCAGAACATTTTGCTGTAAATATTACAGTTAACAAGATATTGGCGAAAAATCATAATTTCACCCCTTTGCCACCCCCTCCCCCCAAATGTGACGCGCAAAAAAGTCTAACTTTTTACTGCGTAATGCGGTCAGGCCATAGAACAATTTGGCATCAAAAGTCAGCTCTTTTTTTGGATGTTTGGGTTTCATCATTTTTTCAGCTAAAATCACTATACTATCAGATATGCGGGGCCAACTTTTGAATTCATTTTCTTAGTGTAGGCGCATTTCAAGTTCTAGGTGTTCGATGGTATACGATCAGCCGAATTATTCATGTCCTAAATAACATTTTAGTTGGATCATAGTTTAACGCAGGAGTATGTATGGATATATTTATTTCAAATTCGACTGAAGCAAGTATCACATATGCAAAAATTTGTCTTCAAAATGTTGCTAATGTGACGCTGGCATGACAAAATAAATACGTACGTAGTAAACGGTGTATGTGGTATTGGCATTTCGCCCCAACAAGTGGCTTGTTCTTACAATTTCTTCATATCAACGTTAAATTTTATCGAATCTTATCTGTAGGAGATTAGCTCAAAAAACAATCTTAACAAATAGTTAACCTATAGTCGTCATTCCTTCTTTTCTATCGTCATATAAAAAGTAAATTACGCCTGTATAAACAATACAAAGTAACACAGCAATGACTTAGTAAAAAATCGTGTACATGGTCAATTTTAATTATGACTTTATTGCGCTATGACTCAATCTGAAAAACAAAAATTAAAGTGGTTTTTCTGTTATCAGCAAAGTATGCAAACTATGTTATGTTAAATTCTACTGTAGCAGATAACTAGCAAACGAATCTCTGTGTTTTTTGTGGATTTCTAGCGCCGCATGAAAGGAAATTACACGATTTGTTTGTGTAGTAGTAATGAAGCATTCGCAGAAATTGGATTTCATGTAAAGTAACATTTCAAAAGGTTTTTTTCGCTCATGAATAAACTTCGAATGCAGTCTAATTTGTGAAGAATACAAGATTATCTAATCTACACAAATTAGTTAATCTAGAACGGAAAACATATTGATTTATTTTCAAATTATGTTGAGCAGTTAAGTTCTAAGAATTAGTAAAAGATCCTGAATGATTCATTACTAAATAGGCATTTGATGACTAGCATGAACATTTGAAGATATGACAGAATCTTCTTAAAATGTTTAGGCTTAAATAAAATCGGAGTTTGAAGATTATATTCTGTATTATGGTACGTTGGAGTTTATCTCCAACTAGATTTCCTGAATTCATTACAATTGATTTCCTTATGCCGCAATTTCACACGGTGAAATCCATGGTTTCTTCGTTCTGTCAAACTCCATATAAAAAAAATACCGGCGTACAGTGGGCTGCGCCCGCAATACGAGGGTTTTTTAGATTTTGGATACATACATAGTGAATAATTTTGAACATATATTTTATAGGTAATAAATAAGAATTATGCACAATGTTAATGAAATGCTTCTCGTAAATCTATTTTTGGATTGGTCTAAATAAACGCGTAACACTTTTTAGTTAGACCAATCCAAAAATAGATTTACTATGTATCATGGCTCCACATATTAACTGGATTTATTAGCTGTAACGCCGTTACCATGACTCCAAACTGGAAAAAAGCGACTGATATGAAATGTACCCATCGAGTTCATTGATTTGATAAAAACTAAAAAAGTCGACTTTTTCAAATCTCCGGGACACCCTGTTTGCCTTGTCCTACTAACGTCTAAGTATTTCGTGCTAAAGACTGTTACGATTCTACACATTCCTACCAAATTTCATAACGATCTATTAGTGAACAAATTTGTAAATGTCCGGGACACCCTTTTATCTTGGCCATACCAGTTTTTAAGTATTTCATGCCAAAGACTGTTACCATTCTACACATTCCTACCAAATTTCATGACGATCCGTTAAGCCGTTCGCGAGTTATTTAGTGAACAAATTTTCAAATGTCCTGGACACCCTGTTATTTTTGTCCTACCAACTTTTAAGTATTTCGTGCCAAAGACTGTTACCATTCTACATATTCCTACCAAATTTCATGACGATCGGTTAAGCCGTTCGCGAGTTATTTAGTGAACAGACGGACGGACAAAATCGATTTCATAAGGGTTTTTTGTAAAATCTAAAAAAACCTAAAAATACCGGCGTACAGAGGGCTGCGCCCGCAATACGAGGGTTTTTTAGAATTTTAATGCATAGTGATTTGATAGATTTACTATTTTCCCCAGTTTGTATGTTGTAAGAGTACTCCAAGGCAAATCTACAGGCATTTTTCGATTTAAGATTTCTGATGGCCTTTGAGCAAAAAGAAACTCAGGCAAACGTAAGGATGGCTTTGCTTTATATGTATATGAACTGAAATTATTAGCTGTAAATCTACTGTTACTGTTTTTTTAATCAAGGAAAAGCAACTTATATGAAATGATTCCATTGTGTCCCCTGACATAAGAGCCCACGCAAGCTTTCCTATGAGTATTGAACAAGTATACTTTTGCAGCTATTCAGGGACACCCTGTTAACTTGGCGCTACAAGCTTCAAAAATATTTGTGGCAAACACTATTACCATCCTATACATTTCCACCAAATTTCATGTTCATTGTTTCATCAAGTTAAGCAATATGCATTGAAGAAATGCTTGCATTGTGAAAGGCCCTTACTATAAATACTTAATTGGCTATATTTCCGGTTTGGATACAGTTATTCGAATGAAAATTTGTAGACATATTCCCTATGTAATTTTCTAAAAACCCTTAGCAGAATTTTCATATTTGGAAACCTAAGAGGGGCTACACACGAACAAATTGAAATTTTACAAATTTACTGTTATTTACTTTTCCTTAGCAAATTCAACAGTCTTAATATTTAACGTATAGAAGGCCATACTGACCAATCTTTGTGCAAAGTTTCACATCGATCCCTATAACAGTTTAGAACGAGACCGAGTTCTAATCGTGCGAATAGCACGATGAATGTATACCCTATACCCATGTACAGACCTATAAGGCACGCAAAACCCAAAATATTCAATTTTATATTTTTTGTGGGTGGAGGGAGGGGTAGATGGGTCGGACCTGACACATCTTGATTACCTTGTCAAGGCATCCAACGGCTACCATTTGATACTAATTTGAAGTTATTCGTGACATTCTATCAAAAGATATAACTTTGTAGGTGAAGTAGGGGTAGGGGTAGTCGGACCTACTCCACTTTCCATCAACTCAAAGTATATGTCAGAATGAGACATGGATCAAAATTTCAAGTCGATAGCGATATTCTACCGAAAGTTATGGTCGAATTAAAATATCAAGGAGGGGTAGTTTGTATGGGAGGTAGGGGAACCCGTGGTCCGATTTGGCCCATTTTCAATACCGTCCAAGATTTTAGCAAAACAAACATTTGACCAAAATTTCAAACCGCTAGCTTCATTATTTCGGGAGTTATCGTGCTAACAGACAGACACACGGACAGACAGACAGACATGGCTTATTCGATTCAGGGACCGACCCTGATCATTTATATATCGTGTATACTTTGCCATACCTCCGGTGGCTCCTTTGCGGTGTTACATAACATCGGCGTAACGAAAACAATATACCCTATACCATCTTATGGGTATAGCCGTATAGGGTATAAAAAAACAGGTCGAAAAGGAAGTTTAACTTTAAACGCCAATAAATTTTTTACCGTTACTCGAAACTTGAAAATTTTAGCTGATATGAGATGTACTCGTTTAGATCTTTGATTTACGCATACGTCAATCTCCGATAAAAACTAAAAAAGTCGACTTTTCAAACGTTCGGGACATCTTCTTCCTACCATCTTCTGAGGCAGTGGTTCCCAATCTTTTTCAGTCCGCGCCCCCCTTTGCGAAGTCTGCTGAGGCTGGCGCCACCGGAGAAAATTTTTGCCAAAAACCGAAAATAGGCAAAATAAAATTTTTATTTCCGCCATTGTTCACTTCGTGGGGTCTTTATTTATATATTTGCGTTCTTCGGTTAATTGCTTTATTTTATTTAAAACTTCCTTATAATTTCTCAAAGCTGTAAAATACTGAGACATGATTTGCAAACATTTAAGCAATCACACACTAATTTTGGACAGAAGTCTAGACTTTTTTTTATATTGGACTTGGTTGTTGTTGTTGTTGTAGCGATTCAAGAGATTTTCTTTTTCTCTCTTGAATCGAAGGGGGTTTTGGCAGCTCTTGGCCGTTTTTTTTAACAACGGGTAGCTCCAGGACGATTTACATCGAAAAACCGGCTGCCGTAGGAGCATTTTTATGGACAACACAAACATCCATGGGTCACAGTGGGATTCGAACCCACGCACCGGCAACTCAGAGATAGACATCTCTGCCACTGAGCCACCGAATTGTCATAGTCCAATGCAGAGAATTTCCTGTTAACAATGCAAATACTCGTATGCAAACACGTTACCCACTCTTGCGTAGAAAAAGCACAATTGTTTCTTAGTGGAGCCCAAGTTTTGGAACATTTTGGACATTTTTGAAAAGCACTCAACGTGAGTTTCTTCGGAAGTTTGGCAGTAGCAAGCAGTTTTATTTATGGTGGGGATTTGTACAGCCAAAAGCAAGTGGAAAATGTTTACTTAAAATTGTTTTTTGACAAAAAAAAAGTCATCATAACAAAAAAAAAATATTTTTGACTTAATGATGAGATAAGTAAAGCAGTGCTATTACTGGAGCTATAAGAGTCCGAAGGTGTAATAAATCAAAAGAATTTTTTTTCATCACGAGCCTAGACGTCAATGTAAAGCGATTTCGACCTAAAATATTTTCAGCGATCTTTTGGCCAGAGGCTCTTAGCTAGTATGAAAATAAATTTATTGTTACAGCAATATATAAGTCGTACTCACGCCCCCTCCCCAAGCCGTCACGCCTCCCTAGGGGGGCGCGCCCCACAGTTTGGGAATCACTGTTCTAAGGTATTTGTGCCAAAGACTGTAACCATTCTACACATTCCTACTAAATTTCATGACAATCGGTTGAGACGTTCGCGAGGTATTTAGTGAACAGACGGACAGACGGATAAAATCGATTTTATAAGGGTTTTTTGAAGAAAAAAAAATCTCTAAAAAACCCTAAAAAATGACAACCAGCTGAGCAGGTCATTTTTTATATGGAGTTCGACAGAACGAAGAATCCATGGACCAGCTGGGCAAGTCATTTTAAAGACTCAGATCTTCAATTGGAATTCGTATTGCCTTTAATAAACTAAATTCGCTCACTCTGATTCCATTTAATATACACTCAGTGCATTACCATCTGTAACCTGAGCCTTTTGTGTAGTCTTCCAACTCGATTCCGAAGTTTTATTGTCGGCTGTTTGTCTTATTGTTTACCAATGACATTCCATCGAATATAAACTAAGTCATACTCTCTTTTTCGCTTCAACGTGCAAATTACATTGATAAATGTTTCGAATGCACAACGATAATCATCATTTTTTTCGCTTTCGTCATAATGAATCGATTTCATAAGCACAAATTACCTGGACAAAGTTTATTTTCAAATTGGCATCGGCGTATCATACATCACAAATGGTAGGTCAAATTACAACATTACGTTACAATATTATACATATCTCTCTGCGATGGGACGGGTGGAATTAACATTCAATGTTATCCATATAATTTGTCATTACTACGCATGACTAACTAAATTCCGAGGAACGAGGATAGAATGATAATAATAATTTGATCTTATCGCACTTTATTGCTCATGAGTATACGAATACGCGATAAATAAAGCTTGAACAAATAACTAGAAAAATACCATTGTACGAAAAACAACACCTGTGGCCCCACGATGATCGAGTTTTTCTGTCAAACAAAACAATATGTAAAGACATCATCACGAAATCATACGATTATTTCGATATTCATTCGAAACGGCATGAGAAATGTTTAATCGTGTAGAATGTGGATTTATCAGTTGAATCAGTTTTTTAGTCATTCAGCGGAACAAGTGTTTCGATTTCCGAATAATAAGGTAATAAATCACAAAGAGAGATTTATATAATCGAAGAATGACATATGCATATGTATAATTTTAGAATTTCGGGATTTTTTTTTTAAGTACAATACATATTTGGAATATGAGTAATTTTGATTGGTACGAGTGATGATGGATGATGTATTCAATTGTTTAAATTCCAATAGATGCACATACATGATGACATATATATTTTGCGAATTGAAGGGACTTTAAAATTGTAAAGAAATGTTTGGACTTAACTAAGTGCCAGGCTAATCAGTGCTACTCGATGGGAGACGCATACTGCTCTCTTGTCCGATCACCTCCCAATCATAATAAGAATTGACAAACCAGCAAACCTGACTAAGTGTGAGAAGCGAACGTTTGTCAATCACAAGAAAGCCGATTGGGAGGGTTTCAAATCATACTCGTCGGCCAAGTTCATCGAGCTACCTACACCAACTAGCGTTCATAAGACCGAACGAAATATTAGGAACGTCATTGCCAAAGCAGCGGCACGTTATATTCCTGCAGGACGTATTCCGAAAGTTCGACCTAACTTCCCTACCAGTGCCGCCAGATTAGCCGATGATCGAGATAACATCAGACGCGCTCACCCAGGTGATCCCCGAATTCAGGAGCTTAACTCCGAAATCAATCGACAAGTAAAAGACTATCGGAAGGCGAAATGGAACGAGCACCTCAATGACTGCAACCTCAATGAAGGTGTCAGTAAAATATGGTCTACTGTCCGCGCCCTATCCAATCCTAGGAAAGGAAAGGGCAATAATGCCATTAAATTTGGCCATAAGAGCACCACCGATCCCCTTCAGTGCGCAAGACTGTTCAAAAAGCAATTTATTGAACATCCCAAGGCCGACGGCTTAAAGCGTCAAATTGGAAGACGGATTCGCAGTAGAAATGTTGTCACTATACCAACGTATACTGCGGACCAGGTTAAAAAGGTCAATGCTAAAAACTCAAAAGACCCGATGGCATTTCGATGGCCATGTTGAAACATCTCGACCTTCCAGCCATTGAATATCTCACGCCAGCCTTTAACTTGTCGATCTCTAAGCTTGCCATCCCTGAAATCTGGAAAACAGGACGGATTGTCCCCTGTCTCAAGCCGGGAAAGAGCGCTGGTCTCGGTGAATCCTACCGACCCATAACAATACTGTCTCCTGTCGCAAAGACGCTGGAGGCCCTTATTCACCCCACTCTTGTTAAGCATGCTAAGCTAGAACCTCACCAGCATGGCTTCAGGAAAATGCATAGTACCACCACTGCCCTCGATGCGATCACTACTCGCATCCGTGACGGGCTAAACCAGCGACGTCCTTGCCAGAGATCGATTCTTGTGGCAATTGACCTAACGAGTGCATTTGACAATGTCAATCATTCGATGCTTCTCGCGAACCTGCTGAAAATGCACATCCCTGCTCAAGAGATCCGTTCGATTGCCAACTATCTAGCTGGTCGGCATTCCTTCACTGAGTTTCGTGGCAAACGTTCTAAGCTGAGGAAAATCAAATTAGGAGTTCCACAGGGTGGGGTACTCTCCCCCACATCTACATGTCCGGCCTTCCTACACCACCGGAAGGAATCGAGGTGATTTCCTAAGCAGTCGATTGCACCGTGCTCGCCACAGGGGAGGATAAGGATGAAATGCGCCTCTAAATTAATCGCTATCTTGGGCGATTACAGGCTTTCTTCTAAGGCCGAAACCTCACCATCTCTGCGTCTAAATCTTCTGCGACATTTCTTACCACCTGGTCGGGGGATTGTCGGTGGGAGGTTGATGTACGTATTGGCAACAATCCAATTCCTACTGTTGCTAATCCTAAAGTACTCGGGCTCCACTTAGAGAGCATGATGACGTCAGCTCATCACGCAGCATCCGTTTGCGAAAAGATGCGCAGTAGGAATAAAATCCTAAAAGCACTAGCTGGTAGCACCTGGGGCAAGGATAAAGAAACCATGCTAGTAACATACAAAGCGGTGGGTCGAGCAGCCGCTGATTATGCAGCCCCAGTTTGGTCACATAGTTTATTTGATACAAGTCCATAGTCCAAAATACAGGTCTGCCAAAATGCTGCTCTACGCACAGCCACAGACATTCAAAACATCTGTCTAAACTGCGCTGGCGCTCCACACGATGTCGGTCACTTGTTTCAATGCCCAGCTGCGCCCACTGACTTAGCCCCTATCTCACTGTGGGAAAACCCTATCGCAGCAGCTATGTTTTTGTCCCTTGACATCACGGGCGAAAGCATCGACAAACCATAACTCGAATCCACATAGATGCACAGCGGTTCACACCTTTCTGCGCCGCTAAAAGAAGAAGAAGAAGAAGGAAATGTTTTTGGCGAAACTGCAGCCTCATTTTTGGTACTATACTTTTATTACTATTGCCGATGATGTAGATCTAGTATTGCTCCAAAGATACGGCATGTGATTTCCAGCAAAAAAAAGGTATACGGGACATACGTTTCTACAGAAACCGGGTCTACGTACGGAATCAACCCATGTATCATGGCATAGCCAAGAGTTGCTACAACCCCCTTCGACGCAAGAGGGGAAAAAATACACCACTTGTCAATCACTATTTCATACCTCGTTGTTGTATACACTCGGAGCAGTTCTGGCCGGCCCAACTGCTTCGAAATATACTTTTACGAGCCAGCCCTCCTCTACACTACACCATCCTCATCAAATCTTAGTTCTTATAGCAACAAATACCATCCACTCCGGCTTACACTATACGCTTCGTTTTTCAACGAATAAATCTGATTCGCGGGCCTCGGGCAATTGACGTCCACTACAGTACCAGCTAAATTGCAATGCTCGGCAACAAAGGTTCGGTGCTCACAAATTTCATGGATAGACATCGAGCATCCAGATTGCATCCATATACAGGAAACCAAACGAAGCTACGACACACAGTGGGGCGAAAAACCCGAATTTTGGAAAAAATTATAAAAACAGGTCTTCATGTATTTGGCCATTCTAAATCGAATGGAATTGGTTTCACGCAGATAGGATCAGCCGTTTTGAAGTTATTTCGATTTTAAGGGGGGAGAGGGGATTATTTTTCAGTTTTTCCTAATTATTTGAAAAACTATAAAAGTTACAGCAAAATGGTTCGAGGACTTATTAAACTACTCAAAATTACCTTTGCAATGACATATAATACAATTGACTTATTTTGATAAATTATACTCTCCACCAAAAACTAGTTCAATAGGATGAAAACTACGGTTATCTCCGGTTCAAAGGACCCAACATATTTTACAGTAGATATTCAAAAATCGTGTCTAAAACAGCCAACATGACATAACACAATGGGTTATAAAAGTAGCCTGGGGTCCTGTGGGGTTATGATTCTTACATATTAGTAATCTTGAGACTTTCTGGAATAATGTAGCATAAACAGACGCTTGGAGGCACGTGGAGGTAGTTGTTAAAACTCAATGTGAAAAATCCAGTTAGGGTCAATTTGACCATCAATGATTAAAATTAAATAATTTTTTTTTTCCAAATTTTTTTTTTACTTTTTTTATGCAAACATATTAATTATAATCTAAATATTGAAAATAAAATCATAAAACAAAGTTTTATCCTAATTTATAGTCAGGGTTTTCATTGAAACTTGATTATGGAAAAATGTGCAAAAACTGCAAAATCAATTCTCTACACTTTGAGAGCCGCTGACTTTTATCTATGAAAGATATCGGTCCATTTTTTTTGCAGAAAGAATCTTCATAATGTTTACTATAAGATAAACTATTCACAAAAGCTCTACAATAGTATCAATTTTTTGAATTTTTGCCTCTACGGCACCACTGTGCGACAGAGTAGCCAACGCAGGTGGCGGTCTTATTTTCCTTATTCATAAGACAGTGCCGTAGAGCGTCGTTGATATCACGGCCGCCGATAAAATCACAAAAATTCAATCGATATCCATCAATTTAGGCAGTTTTGTCTTTGAGATCTTCAATATCAACATCCCGCCATAGTATCCAGCTGCATCGTTGAGCAATCGATGAGCAATTACAAATGATTGATTTTCGGATTACCATAATTTGCTCATAACGAAGTTCTGGAAGAAAAACAAAATTCCCATAATTTGGAATAATTTTCTAAACAATCATTTTTGCCCCACTTCTCAGAAAGTTTTGATAGATACACCACTGTGCATGAGGGATATATGTATGTATATGACAACGGATTCGACATCCAATCAGGCATATTGAGTCTAGGAATATTTTCGAACTTTCTTTTAAAATCCGAATGAAGTTCCTCAAGGTGCTCGCAATAAACCAAAAGGTCTTAATTTTATTTAGGCAAATTTGCAAGATTTGGAAACTGAGAGCACTCGCCCTCGCCCTCGCCCTATGTTCTGCTTGAACAATACAAGCTTCGTCACAAACGCGGATATAATACTTTTAGTTTGAATTAAATTTAACTTATCAGTTGTAAATTGATTTCATTAAATTTATCGAATATTTCGGTCATGTAAGCTATATCTAGTTTAATACTTATTCATTTGAGTTTTAAGTTATTATCGACTCCTTCTGAAAATTCTAATACCGAATCATATAGTAAATAATACTGATCCAAACATGCGCTTTTAGAAAGCCATCGGACTTCAGTGTGAAGTAGCAATTTATTATATTCTTCGTCATTTTTAAGACAGAGCGGAGAAAACAATCTCTCAAGCACGCACTGTCTTAACGCACTTCTATTGATTTTCAACTGCTTTGATTACGTGTGTCAAAGAGTCGAGTAGCCGTTGACTCAGGTTTTTGGCTACTAGGTGCTGTCAATGTACGACACTGCACAACTAAAACATACGATACAATAACGATCGATTCTGATATCGCCTCAACGTCTTGTTGCGTCTTTATACTTTTCAAAATGCGAACGTGTGATGGAGCTTATTATCTGGCCGGGTAACATAGTAAAGAAAGCTTTGACAGTTCAATGATTTGTGAAATTTTATAATTTCAATAAATTTGAATCTGCCGTTGGCATATTTTAAACGAAATTTGTTTTTTTTTTCTCCCAGTTATGGATTTCTGATGTTACCCTTGATAACATATTTTCGCATTTTAATTATCATCAAATACATAGTCTCTCGTAAAAAATTGAATTGAAATGAAATACAAATGGTTAAATAATATTTTATTTTATCAAAATCTTTCGCAGACCCCCTAATCGTCTTCACGGACCCCCAAATTTTTTCACACCTCCTGCGGACCCATAGCACGGCTTCGCGGATCCCAAGGGGTCCGTAGGGACCACTTTGAGAATGCATGATTTAGACCAACAAAGTTTACCCAGATGGTGGGACACTTTTTAATTGGTCTAAGCGTATTCCACACCTATAATTTCTATGTCGTCATATTAGCATTTCAAATAGAAAAAAATTGAGTAAGACTAATTTTTGTTGTTTTTGAAACAGTTGGCTCCCAGGAATCTAAAACTCATTTTGCTAAAAAGAAATTGATTGGAAAGGTCCCAAAAAGGACAAAAAAGGATACTCTTTAATCCTTAATGGTGGAATCTTCAGCTATTATTGATTCTGAAAATTGATAAAAGTAGTGACAACTTAAATTATTCTCGTAGTTATGGCTTTGGAAATATACACGGGAAACACGAAAATTTTCCATTTAAGCTAGATTTATTCCGTTGAGGGTCCTTGATACAAGCAACAAATACTGGATATGTAATGTACTCGACGTACCCTTTGATATGATACCCCACATGCCGACCTCCGATCAAGGAATAAAGAGTATCCTTTTTTGTCCTTTTTGGGACCTTTCCGATCAAAATTGTTTTTAGCAAAATCAGTTTTAGATTCCTGGGAGTCACCTGATTCATAAACAACAAAAATTAGCCTTACTCAATTTTTTTCTATTTGGGGGCCTGAATTGGGATATTTTGACTGGACTAACACGCCTATAATGAAGCTCATCGCAAAAATTACACGATTGAAGATTACACAATGGAATTCGACCTTGGTCTCGAGATGAGTAAGCAAGCATTATCTCAGCAATGTCGAATTCGAAACTACTTTATTATGTACATATCCCAGTGGGAATTGGGAGCGGTGATCCAGAGATGAATTTCTCACTGAATTTGCAAAGGGCAGTACATGTTCACTATTTCTGATTACTTCGCCGAACAATTGATTGAATAGAATGAAAAAAAAGATGTGGTAAAAAGCAGGTTGCGCTGTCAATTTTGTACTATTTATTCTATAAGCATTACTTTTGTCACTTTCATATTTTTTTGGGAATGGGAAAAAATACATTTATGACATTTCATTGATTTCTTGATTTGATTCTGTAGAAAGTATGTACCTACTCCAAAGTGCCACTGGAACAGGTAGGAATAAAAAATAAAAATAGTTTATTTAACATACTACATGAATTTTTTTGGGTCACGTGAGCTATGCGATTGATCCGAATTAATTTTTTTAAATTTTGTATAAACATATTATTGATTGCACCAAGATATTAGTGCAAAAAATATAAAGTTTGCGCAATTGCGATGTATAAGGTTTGGCCAACTGTTTAAAGTGAAATAATGTATCAAATGCATATCATTGTTTTAAACTAGTGCAAACTTTTAAAACATATCCAGTTTCTTATGTTTATATGAATTGAGGAATTGAATGTTTTTCTATTTAAACACGTGTTTATATTTTTCAAATTGCAAACAAAATATACATATGTAATTAGAAGAAATAATTAGAAATATTATACAGAGCTGGCATTTTTAAGGCGATAGGTGTCAGCGACCGTTACTACTCGTACATACTTTTGGTGCCTTCCTACTGTGATGCTGGCAATATATTGAATTGCTACGTATCGCTTATGATCAACTACGCCTATGATCAGCAACCTATCTTGTCAGCTTCAACGTTAAACGATACCCCAAAAAAATAAAGTCGCCTATCGCCTTCTTACAGAATGCCACCTCAGGTATCCCTCGATAATAATTTGTTAAGTAAATAAACAATAAACGAGACCGTGGCTAATTTCGGGCGTAGCCGAAATTTGGATACCCTTCACTCTCCTCGGGCTAATAGTTTTTTTTCCGGCATACCTATGATATAGATACCGTCACAAAGTCACTTCGTCGGTTGTCTACACTATACAGTGTCGGACTCTGCACCCAAAAAATGGGTATTCATAACGAGCTCAGAGATTTTGCAGTGCTATAGATGATGGAATATACTGCATCATCTATAGCAGTGGTTCCCAAACTTTTTGAATACACGGAACCCCAAAAATGGGTCGTTAAGACAAGACGAGCGTTGATAGACAAGAGAAAACGTTCATCGTACCCATACAGGGAGAAAGGGACATGTACAAAGGATGAACGACGATCGCATGCCCAAAAAGGTGATGAACGCGCAACAAGTGGACGGAGCCAGATTGCGTGGACGACCGAGAGCCCGATGGGAGCATTCTGTATGTGAGGACGCCCACCAGATGCTAGGCTTTTGGAACTGGACGACAAGGTCACGTGACCGCGACAATTGGAGGTTTTCAATCCAGGCGGCCAAGGCCCAACGTCAACGGGGCTATCGTGCCATAAAGAAGAAGAATAATGAGCATAGTTGAAAATCCGATTTCACATAAATATGAATAAGGATATTTACAGCTTTTTTGACAAAACGGAATTTTTCCCTGATTCTGCAAATTTTAATATTAAACCTCGATCAGAGGAAAGCGACGTTAATTCTTCTTCTTCCGGCAAGGTGAAATTTGAAATATTGATTGATTCATCCAAATGATTTTTTCACTTGCGGTATTGAGGGATGGAAACATTTTCAGGTTTCCCTCTGCAACATGCCTCTTCGAAAGTA
Source organism: Microchrysa polita (assembly GCA_949715475.1). Classification (NCBI taxonomy): domain Eukaryota; kingdom Metazoa; phylum Arthropoda; class Insecta; order Diptera; family Stratiomyidae; genus Microchrysa; species Microchrysa polita. The sequence goes on along the minus strand of OX454418.1, from coordinate 82,370,539 downwards.
ATAGTTTGCCTTTGATGGCACTTATTTTATCATCAGTATACGTCAAAATATTTTCGTCCTTCCGTACCTTGAATTGACCGACGTGAAAAATTAAAGATGTCTACCAAATATGCCAAAATGCAACGCCAACTTTCATCCTGAAGGTATGCCATCAAACTCTCTAATAGAACGAGCAAGTAAACTATGTACAACGGTTTTTCTATAGTGTGTCGGTGTACTATTATGTCTCATGTCTCTCACAAATTCCTTAAAACTGCCAAATACAGTTAATGCGAAAACTGATGGCAATAATTTCAGAATTTGTTTGTGTTTAAAGTTTTATTGAAATTTTCAGAGCATCATATTTCCACAATTTGTTCGCGGAAACCCGTTTGGGAAGCACTAATCTATAGCACTGTTTCCCTCCAACAGGTGTTCCGCGGATCGAAGGTGAGACAACCGTAATTGGTCCGCGAGATACTATCATAGTGACTACTACTAAAAAAGGAATTTGGGATTAATTTAAAAAATAGGCATAAGCTTTGAAAATATTGTATAGATAAAAAACTGAATACTTTCGTTACTGGGTATGTGTGCAGACTTTAAGTTAAGTTGCATAAAGCTCGGTGGCCTCAATTTAAACTTCCAAAATTAGGTGTGCCTGTCCTGTTCTGAACCCAAAGAAATGCCGATGTTGCTGCCTGTGTCTACTTTAATTCTGGTAGTTGGTTGTAAGTTTTTCTAAAGCCGGCCCAACTTGGCGCGGTGTTCGCCGTACCACGCAAAAGAAAAACAGGGGAATTGAATTTCATCGTAATTTTCGTGGCTCAGTGAATTCAATCCGTAGACAGTTCGTTGATCTTTTGAGCGTGGTTCGGCCGAACTTTTTGTGCTTGTTTCCACAGAGCCTATCCTATGTTAAAATTATTTCAATACGAGAAGGCGGTCACAGAGGAGGAATGTGGTGTTCCCAAACATTTTTGTCATAAGTTGTCCACTTTGTTGTCCTTAAAAAAATAATAAAAAAGACTAAAACTTTGTAAAATACAAATCGGTGGTGGTCCGATAGTGATTCATGATAAAGCAAAGTGGTCCGCAGTCATTTGCGAGTTGGGAACTATTGATCTATAGTCTTTGGTCTAGAGCCCTTTTAGTTTAAATTTTGATAAGGTCTAAGCATTGGCAAAATTCGCTCAAGTTTTGGACTTTTGTCGCACTGATCGCTTCTTTGTAGATTTTCAGGCAGTATTTATATGGTCGCCAGAACTTATGCTTGTAACATATATTGAGACTGTCGGCGTAAGCTTCCGTAGCACGGAGAAGACCTCACCAATTTCCTACCTTGTTTCACCGGAAGGCTACTGAGACGTATAATATTTGCTATACGGAATGATACCTGTGAGGATAAAGTTGCCAAACAGGATTTTGGATAAAACTCTGACAACGTCAGAAAAACTCAAATTCGATACTCCCTACTTTTCCACTTTTCGTTATTTCACAGGAGTGTGACGACTAAGAATACTCCCCTTATGCGATAATTTCCTAAATAGAAAAACCGTAAGTTAGGCCTGTTCCTAAACCGGTGTTTAATCAGCACCGGTACCAATATTTCGAAGTACCGATATCCCGGTTTTTTCGATCATTTTCAACCATGAGCCGGTCCCGGTTTTTTTCCCAACACCAGTGCACCGGTTGTTTGTCCGGTTTTTGCCCGATTTTTGAACCATGGGCCCCCTTTTTTTGAACACCCGGTGCACCGGTTTTTTCAGATATGAGCCGTTTTTTTTCCGACACCGGTGCACCGGCCCATGGTTGAAAAAAACCGGTGCACCGATGTTGGCCAAAAAAAAAACCGGCTCATGGCTGGAAAACCGTTGCATCGGTGTTCGAAAAAAAGCCGCCCCGGGGTTGAAAAAACCGGACAAAAAACAAAAAGCTCCTAAACAAGACCAATGTCGATGTCTTCATCATTTAGGAAGACAAGAGATCTGTTTTCTGACGGATTCGCGGATTTTAGTAGGGTAACCAGATGATTATTATGTATCTCGTCATTTCACTTTTTATTGAATGCTGCAATTATTATACCTAGAGGTACGGAAATTTCACAAATAAAAAACAGGCATTTCGCTTAAACTAATTTTGAAAATTAGAAATTTCGCTGAAATTCGCATAAAAACATAATTTTGTACATTTTGTCGCTGTTGAAATTTATTAAACTAGAAATTCTAGAGAATCACAATGAAACGCATATTCAAAAATCACGATCAAATTTCATTCAAATTTTTTTAATAATAATAAGCAAAAAAATCGACTAGAAAGTAGTTTGGCTGACAACTGAATCATACTATGAGTTCAGTTGTCGAGAAATATTTTTGACGACAATACATACGACAAAGTCGACAACGCCCTTCAAGAAGTTCGGTAAAAAGAGAAACTTCGCTTCGCTTTTTTATATACAGTTCATTTAATTTTGGGGCTCATCGAACCACGAGAAAAGCTGTACCATCAAAAATCCCGATGCAGAAAATAAAGTTAACTCATCCAACCTCCGACTAAACACCTTGCTCGGTGTTTGGCAAACCATCGTGCTCGTCTACCGACTCTGCATTTTTGGAAATTTCTTTATTCTTATTAATGGGACAAAAAATCAATCTGACATCAAAAACTAACTAACTCTCCATAATTGATTCATTTTTGAAGAAAAATTAACTTTTCGTGGAAAAAGTAAAAATTCGAACATTTCGCATCAATTTGCAAAAATTAGCTAATTTCGCTGAAATTCGCATCTATTTCGTAAAAACGAAATTTCCGTACCTCTAATTATACCCCATAAGATGGTATAGGGTATATTGTTTTTGTTACGACGATTTATGTAACACCTCAAAGGAGCCACCGGAGGTATGGCAAAGTATATATATAAATGATAGTGTAATTCGGCCATATTTTTCGACAGAATGTCTCTAGGGACCTGACATTTTCATCAATGCCTAATTGTGACATATGCTTGAAGTTAGTGGAAAGTGGAGAAGGTCTGACATCCTCTACCCCTACATCCCCTACAAAGCAATATTCCGCCATATCTGTTGATAGAATGTCCCGAAAAATTTGAAATTTATCGCAAATGATAGATGCTCGATGCCGTTATAAGATATTGAAGATGTGCGAGATTCAGCCCATCTACCCCTCCCCCTTAAAAAAATTAAATTGAATATTTTCGGTTTTACGCGCATTCTAGGTCTGTACATGGGTATAGGGTATACACTCATCGTGCTATTCGCACGATTAGAAATCAGTCGCGTTTTTTTAAATTATGATGGTCACGTTACGTCCCAGGCGTCCATTTAGATTTTGGTTTTTCAGATTTCGTTAAAAGTCTTAAAATTATTCTGGTTTCGTATAAATTTTCTGAGACTTCTTTTTACGCTTTTTCACGAAGACTAATTGCAGGAAAAAGAATGTCTATAATAATAAGGCTGAACATCGACTATTGAGAATTCATTTCATAGCCGAAAGCGCAACTCCAGCGATATCATTCGATTCGTGTTTCTCTTCTCCGTAAATTGGATATGATTCTTTAGACTTAAGTATCTCTGTATGGAGAGAGCCTGAGCCCTAAAAAACGAGACAGTATTAACGAATGATATTTTGCTTGAACTATAAGTTCTCCGAAGCTATATCTCAGTTTTTAAATTCTGGATGTGCGATCAACGCTTGCTGCTTTTGAGATCAAACGCCTTGAAACATACCCTTCACCACCATTAACAACAAATATCACATCAAATGTGGTGCTTTTTTCCAATATTTATTCGTCAACAATCTGTATTCTCTTTAAAGAATAAATCTTGAAGCAATTTCGCTAGCTCAATTTAATTCAACCATACATGGATCTAAAACTAAAGCAACTGACTAAGGCCTGATGCAATTTCCTTATTCCACCAATCGGTCTCCTTCCTTTCCAACGGTGAATTTTTTTTATAGAATCGTCGCCATATTTTTTTTAGCTGTATTTCAATATCTAATATTCTCTTTTCTGCAGGTCAGAAAAAGTGGAACATGTCCCTATAAAAGGGGACGTCTGTACATTTAAACTTCTCCAGCATTTACACCTAAAACAAAATTACATCCAGCATTTACACCTTAAACAAAATTACATATGAGCGGCGGATAGGAGTGATATGTATTCTTTTTGCGGCAGATGAATTTTTCTTTGGCGGGGTAACTTGTTGTTGTTGTTGTTGTTTTTGGTCAGATATCATATATTTTTACATACTTAAATAGCCACCTAAAATTTTTGTTTTCGGATCCTGATGTCCCAGTGTTCCAATTTCCTAATGTCCTTATGTCCCAATGTGCAAATATCACAGTGCCCAATGGCCTAATGTCCGAATGACTCACTACCCTAGTGTCCCAATGTCCCAGTATCGAAATATCCCAGTCTCCCACCTAATGTCCTAATATCCCAATGTCCTACTGTCCCAAGGTCCTAATGTCCCAATTTCCTAATATCCCAGTTCCCAAATGCCCCAGTATCCTAATGTGATAATATCCCAATGGCCCAATGTCCGAATGTACCAGTGTCCCAATGTACAGATGTCCCAATATCCCAATATCCCAATGTACCAGTAGTCAGTGTCCCAATGTCGCAGTATACCAAGTGTCCCAAGGTCCCAATAGCCAAATATCCGAATGTACCACTGTCCCAATGTCCCCATGTCCCCAGTGTACCTAATGTCCCAGTATGCAAATGTCCCAATTTCTCAATGTCCTAATGTCCCAATATCACAATGTTCCTAATATCGCAGTGCCCCAATGTTTCAATATCTCGGTGTCCCAATATCCCGATGTCTCTGTAGCCCAATGTCCCTATGTGCCTGTGTCCCAATGTCCGGTTGTCCTATTATCCCAAGGTGATAATGTCCCAATGTCCTAATATCCTAGTGCCCCAATGTCCCAATATCATGATGTCCCAATGTCACAATATCTCGATGTCTCAGTGGCCCAATGTTGCTAAGTACCAGTTTCCCAATGTCCCAATTTCCGATTGTCCCAAGGTCATAATAATGTCCCAATATCCTAATATCCCAGTGCCCCAATGTCCCAGTCTCCCAGTGTCCTAATGTCCCAATATCCCAATGTCCCAATATCCCAATGTTCCAATGTCCCATTGTCCCAATATCCCGATGTCCCAATGCCCCAATATCCCGATGTCCCCACGTTCCAGTTTCCCCAGTGTGCCTAATGCCCCAATGTCTTAATGTCCTAAAGTCCCAAGACCCTAATGTCCCAATTTCCTAATATCCCACTGCCCCAAGATCCGAGTCTCCCAGTGTCCCAATATCCTAATGTCCCAATGTCGCAGTGTGTTTAAAAAAATTGTCAATTCGATGAACCGAAAGACGCAATTGTTGGAAATATTTTGTTAACTTTACCTATTATTTTACCGTTATTCCATCCACTTATCTAAATGGAAGACATTGATTCATTGGAAGGACCACCAGAGGATCATTCATTCCAAATTTCATAAAAATCCCATCACGGGGAGAGACAGTAGAAGCAAGTCTTTCTGCAACTGTAGGCTCCAGTCTGAAATTGGGTTACTCGCTTAAGTCTGTGAGGGTGAAAATTTCACCGTTTATTGCATATATCTTACCCGTTATTGTGCCGATCGAAAAATTTTTTTTGGAAAGGTACTAGAACAGGATATGTGGAATATTTTGGTAAAAAACATTTGTTGGGGGATGTTGCCTGGAAGGCTGTAGCCCTGTCAAACAAAAAAGCAAGTTGTCTCCGGTAATCATAGACTTGTTCGCTTTCGTTTTTTTTCCTTTGGCGGGCGATACGCTCTCGCGTCTCTTGATGATATTTAAGTGACATGCTCGTGATAATCAGTAATACAGTGTTGCAAAGGGGAACCTGACGATTTTAAAAACATCGTAAAAAATCTAGTTTTCATAAATGCGTTATTACAGGAATTTAAAGAAAATAAAATCTTAAGTCGAGGGATCGATTTGGAGGTCGAAATATTTTGATGTTACCGTGTCTCTAGAATTAATTTTCAGAGGAATCGTATTAAGGCTAACACAGTTTGTACTGTGGTCGCAGTTTTTGAAATCACCTTGTTCAAAGATTTTTCAGTCAGTGTAGTCTGGTTTTACGGAAAGGAACAGATTCATTCCGATGAATATTTAAGTGACGGTCAAACTCTCACTGTAATCAATATTGCACTATCGTCGGCACCAAATGAAAATTGAAGTGGATTTTCTAGAAAAACTAGGGAAACAAAAGTTTAGTGATGAAAATGAGCACCATTTCTTGGCATTAATTTTTTTAAAAGGATGTCATCTAAATTTCGCAATTGTCCTGAATACGGTAGTTTTCCATCCTGTATTAAAGCAGCACTCTTTACAATTATTCAATGCACCTTGCTTCAGTCCAATTTGAATTCATTGGTGAATAAATTTTATTTTTTAGATTTTACTTATATTTAATTGTTTTCTATATATCTTACAGGCGGCCGATCAGTGCGTATGGTATGGAGTATGTAACACAGACGCTGTATTAAATAAACAGTATTGTCCCTATGACGGTCCACCAAAGCCAGTCACCGAAAATACCAGAACATTACTCAGTGAACGTTGTTCTCATCTTCTGAATGAACCAAACCTGTGCTGCGATGAGCAGCAGGTAAGTACACACATAAAATATTAACAGCTTGTGAAATTGGCTTACATTCATCTTTTAATCAGGTCCAAATCCTCAACAAAAACGTATTGCTTGCGGCAAATTTTCTGGATCGTTGCCCATCATGTATGGCAAATTTGGTGCGACACATGTGTGAATTTACGTGTCACAAAAATCAAAAATCCTTTATGGAAGTAGTTAGTACTAAACAAAATAAAAATAGTAAGTGGAACGATTTGTGACTAATTCAAATGGAATTAACAAACTCCCCAACTCTTTCCAGATACAACATACATTACAGGAGTCGACCTACATATAACAGAGCAATATTTGAATAAAACTTACGAATCGTGCTCAAAGGTGCGTCGCGGATGGTCTATACATTTTGGGTTTAATTACATTAACATTAAATTGCACTTTATCAGGTACAAGTTCCTTCCACGGGCCGCCTGGCATTGGATATGATGTGCGGAACTTACGGTGCTTCCAGATGTAGCGCTAGTAAATGGTTTAAATATATGGGCGATGCTGAAGGCAATGTATATGTTCCATTCCAAATTAACTATTTGGCTGAAGATGTTAACGCCACCGGCAAATTTACACCGCTTGACCCGACAACATACGGGTGTAATGTAGCGCTAAATGTAACACAAAGAAACATATTTCATATATCGATTTTGTCTAACCGACATTTGATTTTTAACAGGCTCAAACACCCGCATGTTCATGTGTCGATTGTGAAGCATCCTGCCCAAAACCGCCGCCCGAACCGCCTGTTCCAGAACCATTTCGTATTGGAAATTTCGATGCCATATCAGTTATAATGCTGATCGTGTTCCTAGTTGGTTCGTTGTTGTTCCTGATGGGCGTATGCCTGTTTCCGTCCAAGAAAATCGAAGGTATTTATTGCTTGCCATTTTTATATGTATTCGAAGATAAAGTAGTAATCCAAGAATATCTAACTTTAATTGGGTTGCATTTATATGTGTGGCCAATTCAACAGTAATTCGTTGAAATATGGGGGTCTGTGGATAAATTTGATTTTATTTAAACTAATTTTTGGAAGTCATTGGTTTGTTGTTAAAATGGTATGTTGTTGGATAAATGGGCGTTAAGAATTTCGTTCTTATTCAGTGGGTGATTTGGACAGAACACAGAAAACTAGGGACACAGAAATTAAGAAGAAGAATTTATTATTACAATTATGTATAGCGATTACTAGGGTTTTCGAAAGTCTAGCAGCATTCCTTCTAAAATCATCTCGTTGAGATGATAGGATTAACAGATGTAGCGAAAGCATTTTCATTTGTGTTTGGTTTTAGTTAAAACTTTTGATTAAGGCCCTTTTCCTGTATGGCAATAACTTCAATTGTCGATATTCACATAATGTCAAATCTTTCATCACCAAAACCCTTAGCAACACAGGGAGCATTTATTGAAACTTTCGACATAGCTTGCTTTAGTAGACGATTCAGGGAAACAATTCATATTAGGCCCCAGCCACACTGATCGCGGTTCACCCAACCACGGGGTACAAAAGATTAAAGTTGTGGACAACACACACCTGGGAGGGACAGAGGCGATTCAGGAATTAAATTATGCTATTTGTTCGGCATTCGGTGGTTTTGGGAATCCAAGGTACATTCCTTGAAACGATCGTCTGCGCTGGGTTTGGTAAACACCGCGCAGTGTGGGGCCGGCATTAGATTACAAATTAAATTTCTTGTTAAACCTTTTTAGAGTGCCTATAACACTAAGAACTACAGAAATCAAATCATGTCTGATCGGGCTAATTCCATTTCCTAGTCGAGTTAAAAGCTAGTAATCTAGAATATTCGATTTACGCATCTACTCGTATTATACTCTTAAATAGACCGGATGGCGAAACGATCAGCATGCTCCCATTTGAGTGCAAAACGATTGTAACTCTTAGAAACGGATTGAACTGTATACATACAAACGAATGGAAAATTTATGTACATTTCTACACGTCACGTCGATCAAATCGCCTTTATGTTTCATTCAAGAGGAATAGCTAAATTTAAATTTAGGAATTTGACTTTCTTGAATATCAAACACGTTGTACGTACGCGCGTTTACTGATTGTTGTGCATGTGATTCGGTAACTAACACTTGGTATGTTTGTGCTAGAAAAGTCGTGTTTAATCTTGAAGGATATATAAATGTTGCATGAATTCAAGTGAGGTTATCGATAACTAAAATGCTGGGTATCTTGTAAGGAGGAGATATATAATTTAGTTTAAATTCTTATTTATAAAGTCGTATGTCGTGAACACGAAACCGTATCATATCGGACACTGGCATCTGTCTAATTGAATTATTGATGATGTCCGTCTGACGTGGAGAATTCAATTACATATTGAAGAATTGGTGTCAATGCCACGAATATTTCACTTCTTCCTCTTTTATTAGAGATTTCGAGGAATATTGAACGTAGTAGATTGTTCACTTAATACCTATATATATATATCACGCGATTGTGTGATTATGCAGATGGAATGTCTTTTGTAGAGATGGAAATTTTGCCCCCATGTCAGAAGAAGAAGATTTCGATTGGTTCAATTTAGATGATTCACAGCACTATATGGGTTATTTGATTCCTATCGAATTTTGGCGAAAAAAAACTTCGCCTTCATTCCCTCAAATTTTATAATCATGGCTCTCAAATATATGCTGACATTTCATATTATCAACATCTTGTCCAATTGGCAAACCATTTTATTCTAGTGAAGCTGATTAAAATTAAAACGTAAATTCGCTGGCAACAAGCACTTTCCCCAATCATTAAAGCGAAAATAATCGTATTTTCCTATCAAAGAACTAATCTGACCTCATAGAAAAGTCAAAAGTCAATATTTGGAGAACCGTTACGATTTCGCGAAAAGGGATTGCAGATTCGTTCGTTTCAGGCCAATATTATTGAAATACTGAAATTTTCCCCAGAATCAGCAGAGACGTCTTGAACACTGTTAAATTTCGCGTTATTTGGCTAGTTCCTTTTATTTGGCAATATAGCTCCGCCAATCTGACAAATACCCAGAAATTTGATAGAAGAAAATGCCCAATGGGAGGAACTCAAATACATAAAGAAGAATTTGCGGCGTTTTGCACAAAAGGATTCTATTTTCACAGTTTAAATTGTGATCGGGTGTGATCTTCAAATTGAGCTCGTTAAAATATTCAAATATGTTTACGCTTAACCTAAAAAATTCCGTTCAGCCTCCCTCTCGTATAAATTTTTTTTTACTGGAGCACATAGTTTGGAATACTGGGAATTTTTGAAAAAAGTATAAAGTAAGAAATTTTGTGACGTAGACCACGTGAATTTTGTCGTGATGTCAACATCATGGCTTCAGTGAGAATATAAAGTTTAGGAGTTCGATTCTACAGCGACCGGATCTACGTATCGGAACGACCTATGCTTCACAGCATGACCAAGAGCCACTGAAACCCCCTTCGATGCACGCCGCTACTAGAACAACAGCGTTACCAGACTGTCTTGAACTTTAATAAAAAAAAATCAGACAAAAACAGATCCAAAGTGGAGAAAAGGACGCAACCGTAGCGTGGTCGTACTGGCGACTATTCCTGATGGCAGCCCCGCTGCCACACGTGAGTAACAAGCCTCTTCGGGGCGGACCACACCCGTATCACCAAAGAAACGGGCAGGAGCTGCCCTGGCAAGAGCGATGAAGGTTCGATGCAGCAGGGTTGCGTTTGTGTATGAGTGTGGATGTGTTTTATGAGTTTTTTCGTCAATTGGGACCATTTCATCTCTCCGCGGTTACTCTCAATTATCTTAATCATCGAAACCAATTCATGTCCCGAAATCTAGATCTGCTGTGGATGCAACCGACGCATCTTCGAAAATGCTAGGTCCTTGAGGTGTACCTGCTGCAGAGCATAGTGTCATTTTTACTGCTATGGCTTAAAAAAATGGGACAGTATGTTGGTCCAGGGTGTCTGAACGCGGGTCGGCTCCAGCCACCCCATACACCAGCTCACAAATTAATGTTTTACCACCATCTCCGGCCATCCCTGGCCCTAGCTCTCGACCCAATACTGCACCACCGCCATCCGCAGTCAGCAATACAACTAGACATATTCGAATCAGTTTAACACCTGCACCCCCTGCAGCAGTTTACACCCCACTCACCACATTGCGGTTTAACTTCAATGGCGTCCGTCAGAAGATCGTCCATTTGATGAGTATGCGCAGAATTCTGATAGCGGCATTTCAGGAGACAAAGCTCCAACCAACATCTGTCGACATCTGCAGTGATTGCATACTTTTGAGGCGCGATAGAGTCCGTAGGCAGGATCCTAATCCAGGAGGAGGGCTCGCATTCCTAATACACAGAACCGTACAATACAGTGAGTGTATTAGACCTACATTTAAATGACGGCACGGCGGAAATGCATGCTATTGCCGTTAAATCCGGCAGTACCAATATCGAACTTATAAACATCCATATTCCACCAGCATCAAGCTGTGGCTCTGGTTATAAGTTCGATATTGGTCCACTCCTCACAGGACAGCATAGGATCCTATTTGCCAACTTTAACGCCCATCACGAAGTCTGGAACTCTCTCCTCGGTAATGATGCCAGAAGTATAGACATCGCGTCCAAATTAGACTCATCATATTTCTGCGAACTCAATGGAATTTTGTCTACACGTTTCGATTGCGCCTGCCATAGTTCAGCTGATATAACTATAGTGAGCGCCAGTCTGATAAGTGAAACCCGCTGGGAGATGACTACGGCCCTTCCCTCCGATCACCTCTCCATCATAATAATTATTGATAAATCAGTTGAACTGACGACGTCAGAACAGCGCACGTTTATCAATCACAAGAAGGCAAATTGGGAGGCTTTCACTGCGTTCACCACGACGAACTTTGTCGCGCTACCTACTCCAACAAACGCCAGGGAAGCCGAAAAGATTATAAGGAACGTCATTGTCAAAGCGGCAGCTAGCTTCATTCCGGCAGGACGTATCCTCAAAGTTTGGCCATATTTCCCAACTACTGCCGCAAGGTTAACCGACGAACGGAACCACTTAAGACGCCCAAATCCGGCAGACTCCGGAATACAGGAGCAAAACTCCGAAATTAATCGACAAGTCAACACCTACAAAAAAGAAAAATGGAACGAACATCTCGAAAGCTGCGACCTCTCAAAAGGTGTCGCAGCAGATGACACAGAATTCGAGGCTTCTCGTAAAATTTCCCTACGTTCTCGTTCTGTTGTAGCTCTTGTTGTACGTCCTTTTTGGTTTTTGCCATACATTTCCGGGTTTTTCTAAAAACTGCAACCAAAATTGGACGAAGTGTAATTTGTCGCGAAAAATTTATGCGGATGGAAGACAGTTCGAAAACAGGGAAGGACTGATACCGGCAATCAAAGGGGCTTTTGAACATGTCCCATTAGACTACTTAAAAAGTTTGTACAATTCCTTGTCAAAGAGACTTTTTGAAGTCGTACGCAATGATGGAGGATATACGCATTATTAATAATAAAAAAAATTATAAAAAAGATTTAAAACATTTGTTTAACTACCAATTTTTGTAGGTGCGTCTATCCTATTATCACACTTGTAACAGTCGCAAAATGATAAACTTGAATTTGCCGTTTTGATTTGGCAAATTTTCGGTTCATTGTTGCTAGCTAACACGCAGCATCACAAAAGAGAATTAAATATAAAATTTAATCGAAATATTCTCAACATTCAAAAAATTACGTAGCATTTTGAGTGCGTCTATCCTATTGTCGGGGAGTGTATGTATACTTTTTATATGGTCGGAGATGCTTCCTTCAATGCGTTACAAACTTCATGACAAAGTTAATCTACCCTTTCACTCTATGATCGAAGGGTATAAAGAAGGATTCGAACCGACATCATCCCCACCTATACAGCGGAGCAATTTTCAGTAGCAATCAAGAACGCTAAACACTCCAAGGCCATTGAACCAGGTGGTATTTCAATGGTCATGCTGAAACATCTAGATCTTCCGGCCATCAAATATCTCACGATGGATTTCAACTTGTCGATATCCACGCTTGTCATCCCTGAATTTTGGAAAAATGGGCGAATCATACCCCTTCTTAAAGCCGGTAAAAGCGCAAAACTCGCCGAATCCTACCGCCCAAGCACAATTTTATCACCCGTTGCAAAGACGCTCGAAGCACTCATCCACCCACCCTTGTATCACATGTTGAGCTACCTTCTCACCAGCATGGCTTCAGGAAGATGCATAGTACCACAACAGCTCTGGCTCTGATCACCCATCATCCTTCTTCTTCTTCTTTTAGCGGTACAGAAAGGTGTGAACCGCTGTGTATCTATATGGACTCGTTTTATAGTTCGTCATCGGTTTCGTCCGCAATCTCCAGGGACAAAAACGTGGCAGCTGCAATGGGGTTTTCCCATAGTGAGAGGGGGGTGAGATTAGTGGGTGCAGCTGGGCATTGAAACAAATGGGCTACATCGTGTGGCGTGCCAGCGCAGTTTGGGCATACGTTTAGTATATTTGGGTCTATGCGAGATAGATACGAATTTAGGCGTGAGCAGAAGCCTGACCGAAGTTGGGCTAAAGTCACTCTGGTGGCTCTCGGGAGCCTAATCTCCTCAGGCGAAATAGGTGGTGGAATCGCTAAGAGGACTCTGTTCGTACCTAAACTCGCAATAGACCTACTCACTTCCTCAGTGTGAATCATTGCGATGGCAGCCCGGTATGAATCTTCATCGAAAGGATCCCTTTTGTAACCCTGGACTTCTCTCTCAATGTCACGAGGGCCACGTTTGATGTTACGTGGGGGGGGGGGGGAATTTTGTCCATGAGGTTACGATTAGGATGATCCTCTCGATAACAACCTACTAAATATTGTTTTGTAAGTAGTCGATTGTGGTCACGTATTGGCATCAAATGTGTCTCCTGATGTAGGTGATCCTGGGCAGACATCAGAAGGCATCCTGTAGCTGTGCGTAGAGCAGCATTTTGGCAGACTTGGATTTTGTTCCAGCTTGTGTTACAGAGACCTTGCGACCAAACTGGCGCCGCAAAATCAGCCGCTGCTCGACCCACCGCATTGTAAGTGGCTAGCATTGTCTCTTTATCTTTGCCCCAGGTGCTACCAGCCAGTGCTTTAAGAATTTTGTTCCTGCTGCGCATCTTTTCGCATACCGCTTCCGCGTGATGAGCTGAAGTCATCATTTTCTCAAAGTGAAGCCCGAGAATTTTTGGATTTGCAACAGCAGGAACTGGTTTGTTGCCAATACGTACCCCAACCGGCCACTTACAATCACCTGACCAGGTGGTAAGGAAGGTCGCAGACGATTTGGACGCTGAGATGGTTAGGCCTCTGCTATGGAAAAAGGCTTCTAGTCGCGCTAAATATCTATTGATATCTTCACGCATGACATCCCTATCCGCTCCCGTGGCGAGTACAGTGCAGTCATCGGCATAAGAAATAACTTCAATGCCGTCCGGAGGTGTTGGGAGACCGGCCATATAGATGTTAAACAAGGTGGGAGAAAGAACCCCACCTTGTGGAACACCTAATTTGATCTTTCTAAGTTTAGAACGACTGCCTCGAAACTCGGTGAAGGATTGCCTACCAGCTAGATAGTTGGCAATCCATCTTATCTCTTGAGTCGGAACATGCATATTGAGGAGATTTGCCAGAAGCATGGAGTGATTAACCTTATCAAACGCATTTGATAGGTCAATCGCCACCATGATAGTTCTATGGCAGGGTGTACTGTGGTTTAGTCCGTCTCTTACACGTGTAGTGATCGCGTCCAGAGCGGTGGTTGTACTATGCATGCGTCTGAATCCGTGCTGATGGGGATCTAGCTTTGCATGTGAAACGAGTGTGGGGTGGATGAGGGCTTCCAGCGTCTTTGCTACAGGTGACAGGATCGTAATCGGTCTGTAGGAAGTTCCTAGTTTGGCACTTTTCCCTGGTTTAAGGCATGGGACTATGCGACCTTGTTTCCAGATGTCGGGGATGACGAGCGTAGACATTGACAAGTTAAAGACTGCCGTGAGGTACTCAATGGCAGGAAGACCGAGATGTTTGAGCATGGCCATTGAAATGCCATCAGGTCCAAGGGCCTTAGAATTTTTTGCATTCTCAATGACTGTTTTAACCTGGTCCGGAGTATAAATTGGTACGGAGTCAACAGTTCGGCTGCGAATCCGTCTTCTAATTTTGCGTTTGAGGCCATCTGACTTGGGATGTTCAATAAATTGTTTATTGAACTGGCTCGCACACTGAAGAGGATTGCTAGTTTCTTTTTTGCCGAAGGTTATGGCTATATTGCCCTTATCTTTTGTGGGGTTCGAAAGGGCACGGACAGTGGACCATAACTTACTTGCACCTTCTTTAAGGTTACAGTCATTGAGGTGCTCGTTCCATTTGGCCTTCTTGTAGTCTTTAACTTGTCGCTGTATTTGGATGTTGAGCTCCCGAATTCTGGGGTCACCAGGGTTAGCGCGCCTAATGTTGTCACGTTCATCAGCTAACCTTGCGGCACTTGTTGGGAAGTTTGGACGAACCTTTGGAATGCGCCCTGCAGGGATGAACCGTGCCGCAGCTTTGGCAATGACGCTCCTAATGTTACGTTCGGCCTTATGTATATTGGTGGGAGGGGGAAGCGCGAAGAACTTCGATGACGTGAATGTTTTGAAACCTTCCCAATCAGCTTTTTTGTGATTGACAAAAGTTCGCTTCTCTGACTTGGTCAGGTCAGCTGGTTTGTCAATTCTGACTATGATTGGGAGGTGATCAGAGGGAAGACCGGTAAGTGTTTCCCAGGAGGTCTCACTAATTAGGCTAGCGCTGACAATTGTAATGTCTGGTGAGCTAATACAATTGTTTGCATCACGGGTTGGAGAGTTTTCGTTGAGGGTACAGAAACCTGATGCGTCCAGAGATTCGGCGATAGCTTGACCCCTGGCATCGTTGTGAAGCGCGGAATGCCAGAGTTCATGATGGGCATTGAAGTCACCAAGAATGATCCTGTGCTCTCCATTAAGAAGAGGACCAATATCGAAATGGTAGTTTGTACAACTAGAGTGTGGTGGTATGTAGATGTTAAAAATTTCGATATTGGTGCTCCCTGATGAAACTGAGATGGCTTGCAATTCCGCCGTACCGTCTGAAACTTCATCTAATACACGGTAATGTACGGACCTGTGTATTAGGAAGGCAAGTCCACCTCCAGGGTGAGAATCATTCGTGGCGCCTTCTCTGTCCTTGCGTAAGATGATATATTCACCATCAGCGTTGAATGGTGAATTCGCGTGGAGTTTCGTCTCTTGGATGGCTGCAATCAGGATTCTGTACTTTCTCAAGAAGCTTGTGATTTCAGGAAATTTCCCTAGGATGCCATTACAGTTGAACTGCAATATGGACACCGGTGTAAAAATTGCTGGCGGAGGGGCAGGAGTTAAGCTGTGTCTTACGTTCAAGGCAACACTATTAGGGGGAGTAGGGGGCGTTGGTGGAGGGGAGGGGCCTGGTATTACCCGAGGCTGCCCAGTATTCCTACAGCCTGGAGCAACAAATGTCCCTTCTATGTAATGACCCATCCTTCTCAAACCGGAGCATCTAAAATGCACCCACTCCGAACAGCAACTACACTGAAGTGACCTGGCATTAGAACCGATACGTCGGTTGCAGACACTACACATCCATACCAAAACAGGGCCTGGATTTGTTTCAATGCCGGCGCGTAAAAGGAGAATTGAGAGCAGCCGCGCCGAGATGTGATGCTCCCAATAAGACGAAAAAACATATATAACGAGTCCATACATATACACAGACATACACAACCTTCCTGCATCGAGACCTTCGAGGCTCTTGCCAGGGAGGCGTTTTGGCAACTCTTGGCCGTTTGTTGTTGCAAACGGGTGTGGTCCGCCCCGAAGAGGCGTATTGCAACTGCAAAATAATAATGCAATAGCAATGGTTGCCAGTAGGACCACACCCATCATCCTCCACACAAACGATAAGCTCATATAGGGGGGAGTAAAATAAAATTATATTGAATTGAATTGAATGTCCATAATGGCCTCAACCAGAAACAGCCCTGTGATAGAACCGTCCTAGTGGCCCTTGACCTGTCAAGAGCCTTGGGCACGGTCATCCACTCTGCGCTGTTGGCCGATCTCCTTATAAGGATATTCCTGCACAAGAGGTAAGATGGATTGCCAACTATCTAGCTGGAATGCAATCCTATACAGAGTTTTGTGGCAGTTGTTCAAAGCATAGGAAAATTAAGCATTCTTCAACATCTACCTGGCGAGCCTTCCAACACCCCCGGAAGGTATCGAACTAATTTTCTATGCGGACGATTGCACCGTACTCACCGCGGGCAATGATTTAAATAGTATGTGTGCTCGACTGAATGACTATATTGAGAAACTGGCGGAGTTTTTCGGTATCCACAACCTAGTCATATCGCCGTCTAAATGCACTGCCTCTAATGCAGCACCGGTGTGTTCACCAACCGTTCGTGACACAAATTGGAATAACATTCAGGCATGCCTGAACGCTGCTCTACGTATTGCTGCAGGTTGACACCTGATGTCGTCCCAGGGCCATCTTCATCAGAAAACCGGCATGTTACTAGTGCGTGATTATAATCTTCTCCTGTCTCTATAATATCTGGTCGGTTGCTATCAAGAGGATAACTCAAAGCATCATCTCATGGTTCTCGAGAGAGATGTCCAGAGATACCTCTCGATATATTTGATGACACAGCATGCGTTCATCGCAGATATTTACACAGCTGTTGTGAATCGCTCAATAGGGAGATTAGGTATGAATAGAGTCCTCTCTGCGCCCCCACTACCTATATGGGGGGGGGGGGGGGGGGTTGACTAGGCTGTCGGGAGCCACAAGAGCGACACTAGCCCAACTTAGGGCTTTTGTTCGCGCCTCAATTCCTACATATCTCGAATAGACCCGGACATCCAGAACATTTGTCCGAGCTGTGGTGGTGCACCTCGCGATGGGGACCACCTGTTCCGATGCCCCGTAGCACCCACTAACCTCACTCCGAGGGCGTTATGAGACAACCCTATTGCAGCTTCTATGTTCTTGTCGCTTGAGACAATAAGCGAGAACGACGACGAAACTTAGAACACATCCGCAGACATGCACAGCGGTTCACGCCTTTCTGCACCGCAACAACAACAACAACAACAGCCCTTGGCTCTTCTTGAGAGGCTACTACACTATTTTGTTATAACTCACAGAATTACCAAAAGAGATCTTCAAGTGGAAACAAACGAACTTAAAATAGATTTTAAATCAAACGTTTTAAATAGAAAATTTGGCTTTTGCAGACGAGAATCAGATGTATTTCCAGAAATCATAACATTTTGAAAAGTCACATCTCAAAAATGTTATTGCCATAAAATATTATCAGTAAATAAAAAGAAAAATTTTGGAATTTTATTTTGAAAGGACAATTTACATATAACGCCTTTTTTTCACATTTTAACGTAAATGGCATGTATTCAGCCGTTTACTCCTGATTACATCATATAAACTTTGTCACCAAATTTATCCCTTTTAGACAGAATGGTGTTAGAGCTTCAACATTGCGGATTATTTAAAAATGATAAATGGTACATTTAAGCCCAGAAGTCATAAAATGGTGGAACACAGAAAGTATGGGTTCGGGAACTTTCTGACGGCTAAATATTTCCTTGCGATGATCAATAGAGGTTGGTTGGTCAACATGAATACATATGGTGGTTGAAATCCTCAAGAAAACAAAACCGCACTTGGAGAGACTAGACAAAAACGCGAAATTACAGGATCCAATGATGTTATCAATTAATGACACTGACACGTGGGTATCCCAGTTTCGGATACCATTGCCTGAAACTGTAGTCTCAGCATAATTGTGCGGATGACAGTCTCTAAATTTTCCTGTCTCAGAAATCTTTTAAAGATTGCGAATTGAGACCAGGCGGCAATTGATACCCCCACTCGTAAGAGCATTTTTATAAAGAAAACACATTTGTACATCCATGGTGACAGCGGGACTCGAACCCCTGGTCCAGCACTTCAGAGGTAGAGTGTCGTCGCTACCCACAGAACTACCGAATTCTTCTGCTTCTTATGGCGGAAGCAGAATGGCTTTGGGTTTTGTGTCTTAAATTAGGTTTTCAGAAAATCATCGCTCTAATGGATATTTTATGCGTTTACTGCACAATTTTCACGTTAATCGCACTTGACTTTTCAGTTGAGTGAGAAATTTGATTCACGCTCACTTTTATTTCTATTCACCATCACAGACATAATGGGTGCATTTCAATTTCTATGGGCAACGACAACATTTTAATTAAGTTTTCGTGACCGATTGGCTTCCAATTTTTATATATACGATTATAAAAACAAAAAATTTCTTTTATTCCCCATTTTTAACCAAATTATATTTAATTTTAATAAAATAAACAAACAAACAAAACGGTTGTGGTCATTCTATTTTTATTTTCCCTTTTTCTTTTTTTTCTCTTTATTTATATTTTTTGCATTGGTATAGCCTTGATGGTGGATGATGAAGACAGCCACTTAAATTCAAGTATTGGACGAAGGTTGGCCGGTGAACATTCTAACAGCGATATAACAGCTGATCGTGAAGACTCGCCACTACAATCTAAAAGATCTAGTATGTTTCATAAATGCCAATAGGTTTAAATAGAAAATTTCGCACTTAAATTTTTGTTAATTTTAACAACGGACATCAAACGAAATTTCCATTAAATCACGCTTCTTGTTTTGTTATGTTTTTGTCGTTGCTTGTGTTATGTTTCTGTATTTTTCACGGTCGGTTCATCTTATCTATATAAAGAACTAACCTAATACAAAAAAAAGTATTCATTGTTGTACAGTATTTATTCCTGTGTTCAATGTCATATGTTATGTGTTATATTGGCCGTTGTGTAAACATGTCTAAATTATGTTTTTCATATTGCACAGGTTTCTCTTGGGACGGTGAACAAGATACGAATGCCGTACGACCTGAAATTTCAAATGTAATCCAATCGGAGATTGGCTATTTTGAAAGATTGGGAGCCGAAACTGAAACGTTTTTGGAAAATATGTTTACCGCTTGGGGAACATTCTTTGCGAAACACGCGTGGTGTACCCTGTTGACAGGTACATTTGGATTTGCGAGTGTATTTCAGAAAATGGTTATTCATTTTGGATTTTTTTTCTCAGGATTTGTGTTTGTCATCGCCTTTGGATTCGGCATTAAAATGTTGTATATTACAACAAATCCTGTTGAATTGTGGGCCTCGCCAACTTCACGATCACGAATTGAACGAGAATATTTTGATTCACATTTCCAGCCATTTTATCGTATCGAACAGGTAAGATTTGTTTGGATCTTTAAGGTAATGGTTGCTAATAGAAGATTTTGTATATTATTTAGCTCATCATAAAAGCCGTCGATTTACCAGATGTTTATCACAACACGTCAGATGGAGTTCAGATATTTGGTCCAGTTTTTAACAGAGAATTCCTAATGCAGGTGTTTGAATTGCAAGAAGCTATCAAAGGTAAACTAATTGTGACTCTGATTAAAATGGAAATTGCATAAAATCTATTACAGCTGTGGGCCAGGAACAGGGCCTTTCACTCAGCGAAATCTGTAACGCTCCACTAAGATCAGATTTCCGTCCGCCATCAATATCGGATTGTGTTATTCAATCGGTTTGGGGCTACTTCCAGGACAGTGTTGAAACATTCAATCAGACTGATGAGGATGATGATGGTTTTGAGGTAATTACGCTTAGACTATTTCATCCATGCTTTGCATGTTTTATAATTTTGATTTTCTCGAATGCAGCTCAATTACCTCGACCACTTTGTACAATGCTTTGGAAATGAATTCCATCCGGATTGTTTGGCCCCATATGGCGGACCAATCGATCCGGCAATCGCACTTGGCGGCTTCTTGGCTTCCGGCGAACAATTGTCGTCCACTGTAAACTATCAAAAGGCCAATGCCGTCATTTTAACCTTCCTCGTCAACAATCGTCACAACAAATCCGAATTAGAAAATACCCTCAAGTGGGAGAAGAGCTACGTTGAATTCATGCAGAACTACACAAAATTCAATATGAGCAAAAATATGGACATTGCATTCACATCAGAACGATCGATTGAGGACGAACTAAACAGAGAATCACAATCGGATGTATCCACCATTCTGGTGTCGTATCTAATCATGTTTGCCTACATTGCCATTTCATTGGGACATGTTGAGCGGTTTAATCGCATCTTCATCGATAGTAAGATCACGCTTGGATTGGGCGGAGTTGTTATTGTCCTGGCATCTGTCGTTTCGTCTGTAGGAATTTTCGGCTACATTGGCGTCTCCGCTACACTGATTATCGTCGAAGTTATACCATTCTTAGTACTTGCCGTCGGAGTTGACAACATTTTCATTCTAGTTCAAACTTTGCAGCGTACTGAACGTAAACCGACTGAAACACACGCCGAGCATGTTGGACGTGTATTGGGTCGTGTTGGTCCGTCCATGCTACTGACGTCGGTCAGTGAAAGTTGCTGTTTCTTCTTGGGCGGATTGTCCGATATGCCTGCTGTGCGGGCATTTGCTCTGTACGCTGGTATGGCCCTATTGATTGATTTTCTACTCCAAATCACCTGCTTCGTGAGTTTGTTGGCTTTGGATAATAAACGTCAGTCGGAGAATCGTTTCGACATATTCTGCTTCATTCGTGGCAAGAAAACGGACGACACTCAAACACAAGAAGGATTGCTCTTCAAGTTTTTCAAGTCCATTTATGTTCCGTTCCTGATGAAGAATTCTGTTCGTGTTACCGTTATGATTGTATTCTTCGGATGGCTTTGCTCGAGTATTGCTGTCGCGCCTCATATTGACGTGGGTCTGGATCAGGAACTTTCTATGCCAGAGGACAGTTTTGTTTTGCACTATTTCAAATCGTTGAAGCAGTATCTCAGTATTGGCCCGCCAGTTTATTTCGTGTTGAAGAAAGGATTGAACTTTTCATCGATTCAAGATCAGAATATGATTTGTTCGGGCCGAAATTGTAGTACGGACAGTCTTCTGGTGCAGATTTACATGGCAAGTGCTCGTCAAAACAAAACATATATTGCACGTCCCAGCTCAAGTTGGTTGGATGACTATTTCGATTGGAGTGCGTATAAAGGCTGCTGTAAAGTATTCCCGAATAATGGAAGCTTCTGTCCGCATCAATGTAAGTAGACACATTATTTACTTTTGCTTAAATCATTTTGACTAATTCCTAACAATGAATTGGCTTACAGCAAGCAGTTGTGATAGATGTGACATTCAAATGGATGGTTCTCGACCGAAGGCGCCGGCATTCAAACACTTTTTGCCATTCTTCTTGCAAGACAATCCGGATGATACGTGCGCCAAGGGAGGTCATGCGGCTTATGGAACCGCTGTGAACTATGATTTGGATATGCAAAACCAAGAAGCGACTGTGGGATCGTCCTATTTCATGTCCTATCATACAATTCTGAAAACATCGGAAGATTACTACAAAGCAATGCGCGCAGCACGCAAGGTTGCCGCCAACATAACACACATGATCCAATCGAATCTTATCATGAACGGAGCACCCATTGAAAATGCCATGGACATTGAAGTGTTCCCGTATTCAGTTTTCTACGTATTCTACGAACAATATTTGACAATGTGGCCCGACACACTTCAAAGCATGGGAATCTCAGTGCTGGCCATATTTATTGTAACGTTCCTGCTCATGGGCTTCGATATACATTCCTCACTAGTTGTAATCATTACAATCACAATGATTGTCATTAATATTGGCGGTCTAATGTACTACTGGAATATTTCTTTGAATGCTGTGTCGTTGGTGAATTTAGTTATGGCCGTCGGTATTTCGGTGGAGTTCTGCTCACATTTGGTGCACAGTTTTTCGGTATCGGTGGAAACGACGCGCGTTAAACGATCGGCCGATTCGCTGTCGCGAATGGGTAGTTCGATATTTTCGGGAATTACGTTGACGAAATTCGCGGGAATATTGGTGTTGGCATTTGCCAATAGTCAAATTTTCCAAGTGTTTTACTTTAGAATGTATTTGGGAATTGTGGTGTTTGGAGCAGCTCATGGCCTTATCTTCTTACCCGTACTTTTGAGTTATATTGGTAAGTAAATTTCTAATGTTTCTATTTATTATAGATTTAAGGCGGTTTTGCTGTTGTGTTTTGTTAAATTTTATTGATAGATTGAATGCTTATGTTTATACAGTCAAAGAACCTCTATAGCTCGATTTACGAGTTGCCATGTTCGACTAAATAAAAATTTCCAAAAAACGCACACGTGGGGTCTTCAAAAACCTAATGGATACCTAAGATACTCTGTTGTCCTGAACATACAGGCAATGGACCCCGGAGTCTTACTCTAAGTCGAAGTCATTTTATCCTGACTGTTCTTCCGTGCCTTTACTTTTCTTGCTCGTCGTCTCAGCATGAAGGTCTGAAGGTCGAGTTGAGACTCATATCATTCAACAATTATCTTACCTTGAGGAATTCTCGTAAACAGCTTCTAATTCGTCGCTTCGGCCACAAACGTACGGCTAAGTAGGAAGCAGCCAAACTGACGTCAGTAACCTTAAATATCTTGAATAAATAACGTGAAATGAGACTGGTTTCAACTTATGGGAAGGAAAGTTATTTAAAATAGCATGGAAGAAGTCTAAAATATCGTTTGAGAACGCGAGTCAATCCGCCAGTCACGTTTAACATACCTATTGCTGTGCATTCACACACAATGTGTGCGCTTTAAAATTACCATGCCCTGTCACTACGGCAGTCATCCAACTGATGGTGATAGACTGGTAATTGCGTTTCGAGCCTGCATACATGTGGATAGCCTCCTCCATTATTGCCGATGTATGGAGTCAATCCATCTATGTATTCTGTCCCCAATCATGCCGTTTACCAAAGCAATCTTGGGTTCCGGTCCCTGAAACTTCTTCCCTGATCCCTCTTTTGCTAGAGTATCGGCCCTTTCGTTTCCTGACATTATTATGAATAATATCCAGGATCCTCTTATGATCTCCGTTGCTACCAAAGTAATGCCACCCTTTTCTATTCTTATTTATGTAAGCGCCGCACTTTGTTTTATAAGAAGATCCGGCGACGGTAATCCCAGTAATACTTCCATAGCATGCGTTGGCGTGGTTTGCATTCCACCGTATACATGCTATGCGCTGAATCCCATCTAGCCGTTGCCTCGTAGTTTCCTGGAGACCTTTGGGTCACCTGCATACGATAGAACGGGCCTAACCATCATTGTATAGATCCAGTGTGCCGCTTTCGCTAAGATACCTCATCTCGTTGCTCTTGTTCAGTATTTGTAGTTTGTGATACATCGTATTACTTCGTTGAAAAGGGTTCCCTTCCATGGCAGAAGTAAAAAAGTTTCCTTCCGGCAGTGGTTTATAAAGTTTAATATAATAAATAATTGAGGCCGCGTCCTATAAGACAATTTAGGTATGTGGTGAGTGGCGTCGGAAGGAGACAGAGCTGGGCGGGAACCGTTTACGTCGCAAGAGATGCGAGGGGAACCTTGCATAGATACTTGGCTAATTAGCCAGTTTGCTGCTTACGCAGCTCCACATGAATTTCACACATATAAATGCATGCCCTCCTCCCAGCAGTCAGCAAAGCGGACTGCTGGGAGGAGGGCATGCATTTATATGTAATACACAAGTCCCATCAATACAATGCATATTATTTAAATTCAAAAGGCGCCTCAGGGAGAATGCAAGATACGACGTTAACTCCGGCAACACCAATACAAATTCTGCTTTTTAAATAGTGTCAACAAGCTGGACTTGCCGAGCAAAATTACTATTTGCCACACTTCCAAATCTTTAATCCGATTTTTGACTTCACTTCCTGAAACTGCACAAAATTCTACATAAAATAACGTTTTTCCCAATTAAATAATTTAAAAGGCTTTACCTACTACTAAGTTGCCTTAACCCCTTGTGGGGCATAGCGCGTCTACTACACCTACTCGCCATCGCGTACGGTTTCTGGCCATGTAACGTATTTGGCCCCAGTTCTTTCTCAAAGACGCACATTCCTTATCCACAGATCTGCGCCACGGGATTTTAGGGAGACCCCTTTGTCATCCACGTTGTGATAGGGGGTTCCATCGCATAGCGCGACCAGCAGTGCAGTTATCACCCTTCCGCAACGTATGACCAATCCACTGCCACTTTCGTCTGCGAATCAATTCGTCGATAGGTATATGACCCGTACGCCGAAGAAGATCTTCATTCGGAATTCTTAAGATTCGACGAAGACAAGTGTTAACGAAAGTTTGTAGCTTCTTGGTAACTGCAGCGGAAGCTTTTCAAGTGCTGCTCCCGTATAGGAGCACTGAAAGTATCAGGGAGCGAAACAGCCCCCGTTTTGGTTTTAACACTGAGATAACTGCTTTGCCAGAGTTTGGACAACATGCCGAAAGAACACTTGGCACGGTTAATGCGGCGAACGACGTCTTGATCTGTGCCACCATCAATAGCAACAGTGCTACCTAAATAGACAAATTTGTCTACCTGTTCAACAAGTTGTTCATTGATACTGGAGAGTGGGGTTCCCAGTCAGGCTAAGGATTTTGGTCTTGCTGGTATTAATCTTTAGCCCGACAACCTCTGCCTCAAAAGCTCTCAAGATCCAGAGCCAGGCAAATGTCATCAGCATAGTCCAAATGTTGTAGGTGGGATTTCAGAGTCCACTGAATGCCACGGTTGCGTTCTTCTGGCAAAGCTACGTGAAGCACATCACCAATCGCCAAAAGAAACAGGATGGGTGATAGGATGCAACCCTGCCTTACATCGCTATGGACTTCGAAACCCTCAAACACCGTACCTTTATGGAGTACGCGACATTTTTCATCGACGTATGTTGCCCTAATTATAGCCACTACTTTCTCTGGGTGTTCCAGGTGTTCTTGCGCAAGGCCGCCCAGATACACTCTGGGTTCACACTGTCGAAAGCCTTCTCAAAATCAACAAAGAGCATGTGCAACGGAGATCTATATTCGAAGCATTGCTCAATTACAATCCGCAAGGTGTTAATGTGGTCCATGCAAGAAAACCCAGATCGAAACCCAGCCTGCTCTTCATCAATTTTGCTTTCTAAGTGGAGTTTGATTCTCTCCAAGATGATCCTATTATTTTAGCAACAGCAGGAAGCACACAAATACCCCTCAAATTATTGCATTCTGGAAGTTTGACAATCAAACCATCCTTCCATTCAGTGGGAAAAGATTCTATAACCCACGCTCTACCAATAAGAGGGTGCAACAACTCCGCTGTTAAGCCCGATGTTGCTTGGTAAAGTTCGGCTGGAGTGCCGTCGAGCCCAGCAGCCTTGCCACGTTTTAGTGCAATAATTGCGTCTTCAATTTCTTGATTCGTTGGGGGAGTTGATCGTATACCTGCTTTGACGGGAATTATCAATATGAAGGGGGGAACTCGCTATCAGTCACTCGATTTAAAACTGCAGCGAAGTGCTCTTTCCATCGCCTCAACTGATCTTCGGTGTGGATAAGTAGCCTTCCATCACTCTCCTTCACCGGGTGTTGATAGGAGCTACGGCCACCTTTACACTCCTTGATGATATTGTAAACGGTATTTAAATCATTATTGCCGTAGCAAAAAGAGAGCTGGTATACACTCTTTTGTCACGGCATACATCGGTCGCCACTCTGTGATATAGAGATTCACGAGGGAAACGTGTTTCCAAACTCGGCATGGCCCGTCGCAAGTTTATTATTCAGAAGAAGATAAGAAATATTGTTATCGTAGAATAATAAACAAATATGCGACTAGGAAGTAGTGGATATGGCTGACAACCGTATCACACTCTGAATTCAGTTGTCGTTGAAACATTGACGACTACACACGGTAGCCGTTAACGCACCATGCTCGACTAGGAGTTAGGACAAATCAAGAAGAAAAGACCAAAAGAAAAAAAATTAAAGGGGAAGCACGACGAAGCACAATTTACTATTTTATTGTGCCAAAATAGAAGAGGACAACTTAAGAATTAAAAAAAATTAAGAATTCTATTTCATTTTTTTTTTGAATTACATAAAAAGTTTACACAAACTCCGATTAGTGTAGTTACTACGTGATAAACCTAGTACATCAGATTGCAAAATGTGGTGGAGACAATTTTTTTTTTGTTTTTTATGTTTTTTGGGGTGCTGAGCACGAATCCGGAGCTTCCCACCAAAATTTCGTTGCGGAACAGGGTCAAAATCGTGAAAAACCCTAAAATTTTTGCTGTTTTTCCGTTATTCGCCCCCTAATTCTGCAACTATTTATTTCTGCGAAAAACTCTCCATGAATATTTTAGAAACCACATAATTGCGCGTCAAAAGAGACATGAATATTAAAAATCTGTTAAGCAGTATTACTACAGTGGATAATTTAAATTTGCCATTTTTAACATAGTTCCATTTTATGAAAAAAATTTTGAGATTGAACGGTTTTTTATTTTTGGTCGTAAAAGTTGCATTTATCTTGTACATTGTGTATTTTGGAGTGCAGAACCTATATCTGTAAGTTCCCACCAAAATTTCGTTGCAAAACAGGGTCAAAATTGCAAAAAATGCAAAAAAAATGACTATCAATTGTAGCAAAACCGCTTAACACATTTTAATGATTAATGGCGCGTTGGACCCACAGTTATGTTTTCTCTAATATTTTCATGGACAGGTTTTCGGAAAAATGTACACTTTCGGAGTTATAAACAAAAAAACGGGAAAACTCCGAAAATTTTGGGTTTTTTCGCGGTTTTGATCCTGTTCCGCAACGAAATTTTGGTGGGAAGCTCCGGATTCGAGCTCAGCACCCCAAAAAACATAAGAAACAAAAAAAAAATTTTCTCCACCACACTTTGCAATCTGAAATCACCTCGGAACTACACTAGATTGCATTGCTGCCAAGATAGAGATATTCAAACTTTAGACAAATGTCAAAATACAATTATTAGAGAGTTTTAGCATATCGTTCAGAATATTACGATAGGACGAATAGGCTTTGACATTTTCTATGAAAAGTTTGCTTGCCTATCGTACGAAAACAGTAGATAGATAGATAGATAAATGTTTTATTCAATACTTAAATTAATCCATACATTTATATACATTTACAAACAATTTTGAGGCATGGCGTAGCCGTCTGCCGTTCATTTGGTATTTGGAATAAGAATATAATTAAGCTTTAACAATTTCTCACTAGTTAATTCAATTAATTAATTCAGTTAATACTATTCAAAAATTTCAGGGAACATTACATCTGTTCAATATAAAAATAAATCCTTTTATTTCACTTTCTTCAATTAGTTTTCCTTTTGGTTACGGTGCTGACGAATTTCGGTATTGTATTTTGTGATATTTGGAATATATTCGTCATCGATGCTGTCTTTTTCACAATTTATGGTCTTGCAAGGGCACAGGGCGATGAAGGTCACACAACTCCAGATTCTGCATGTTCATCTACCCTGTGCCCTCTACCACAAATGACGTCTCACAAGGTTCCTTCCAATATATTTCGACGATATCTCAGGGCAATTCGACAGAAGTCATACAAATTTTCCCAATTACTTCCATTTAGTAAATTAGTTAATTCTCGTTCATTCAGCACATTTCGATCAAAACAGGATCTTCTGATTTCCCTCAATACGGGACAAAATGTCGGGAATCCTCTCTTACTCTCATGTTGCACAGACTGCAGAGAATCGGCAAATCCGGTCTATGCGGTTGGCAATTCAGCGAAAGTAGCTCTCCTCCAGCTCTAAATATTAATGAAATTTTGCTAACGCTGAAATTATTTTGAAAATATGTGCTTTCTCCTAGGGTGTGGTTTAATTGAACATAAATCTCCCGATGTTGTGATGATTTAGCCTGTTCTGCTATTTTCGATATTTCATGTTCTCTTACGTGTATTAGAAACTGTTGCAATATATTGCTGTTTGCAGAAGTCCCATCCCAGGAAAACTCGGTTTCGCGCTCGATTGCTAACGAAATCATGTCCATGTAGAATGCGCTCTTTTTCTCTACGGCATACATCAGTATCCTCTTAGGTAACCTATCGCAGTTCATAGTAGATACTTTTGCCAGATTTTTGAAATGCGTTTTTAGAGTATCCAGAAAGATTGGTGTTAAACCTGTTTCTTGATGTAACATGTAATTTGGTGTTGTTGTCGGAAGTTGGAAGATTCGCAGCTTTTCTACTTCTTCGTACTGCTTACCACCCCAAACTTGGGCACCATATAGAAGCACAGATTTGGCCACTGCCTGGAAGATCTTGTACTTAGCCGCATGACTTATGTTTGGTGAGTTGAAACATTTTTTCCATATCGCATTTATGGCCCATTTTGCCTCCTTCAATTTTTTCTCCAAATGCGTCTCCATACAAAGGTTACATGAGACCCAAAAACCGAGATATTTATATTCTTTAACGACTTCAACATCGTTGCCTTTATATTGCCACTTCTCATGCTGAGCCAATCGAAAACGTTTTTTAAATATAACAATTTTTTACTTATCCAAGTTTATGGTAAGCTTCCATCGATCGCAATAGTTTTCCAAATAATCAATAATCTTCTGCATGTCTTCCGGCGACTCAGCGAAGAACACCATGTCGTCCGCATATAACAGACCTTTAAGCAGCACATCATAGGCTTTTGCTCCCCCAGGAATTTCATTTAGAATGTCATTAACAAAAATTGCGTCGGGGCTAAGCTTGCAGCCTTGACGCACTCCAATATTCGTGCAGAATGATTCCGAAAGGTGACATCCATTCCAAACAGCTGCGCTTGTATTTCCATAAAGCTTTTCGAATACACATCCAAATTTCGCAGACATGCAAGCATTGTAAAGTTTATAAAACAATGACGAACGATCTACCGTATCAAATGCTGCTCGAAAATCCACGAAAAAAGTATACAATCTTCGTCCTTCGTTTAAAAACTGCCGAGCCCAATTGCACAATATAAATATATTATCATAAGTAAAGTAGAATATTCCTGGCGAAATCCCGCTTGATTTTCGACTATGATTTTCTCCGATGCCATCCATTTGGCAAACCTCGTTTGCAAGAGCGTTGTAAATATCTTTCCTGATGCATTCAGGAAAGAAATGCCGCTATAGCAAGCCGGGTCGTTTACATCTCCTTTTTTAAACAAAGGGAAAATTATAGCATCACGGAACTGTTCTGGTACATCGCCACTGTCGAAGATTCGGCTAAACTCATTGCGAAGCATTACTAACGATGTATCTGTGCCATACTTGTAAAACTTCACTGGAATTCGGTCGCTACCTGGAGCTTTATTATCTTTGCACTTATTCAATGCTTCGCGTACTTCTTCTGTGGTTATTTCCGCATCTAATATCTCGTTCTGCCAATTTGGTCTTGCAAAATTTATCCTATAATCGCACCCACTTTCCGAACTTTGTAGAATTTGACTGAAGTGAAACTGCAACATTTCAATAGTATACAGTATACAGCAAGTTTGTATGTTGGAAGTAGACATAGCCGACAAATAAAATATCATAAACCCACAATTCCAGCTGTTTATAGTCAGTCAAATTCACGGAATACACCATAAAAAATTGTGGTATACTGTTTTGCGTACGATAGGCAAGCGAATTTTTCATAGAAATTGCCAAAGCCTATTCGTCCTATTGTAATATTTTGAACGACATGCTTAAACTCACTATTATTTATATTTTAAACAATAATTGCATAACCGTACTTTGAACTGTCAAATATTATTGCGACAAGTTGCTTCAACGTGTTGAGCTTCTAACGGTAAATTACTTGAGATATAAATCTCAAGATTTTGATAAAAAAAAATACTTTGGAACGATATAACATGTTATATGGATGAAACAAATTCAAACCAACATCTGACTTACTTAAGGCAAAATTATTACACCTTCATAATTTTCAAAATAGGTATATTTTAGAGAAAAAAAAATGTTTATTTTTTTTTCGAATTCTGAATAAATTGAAAATTAGCATCTTGAAATCTTAAACGATCAATAACTTAGATTAATAAATTCAGGACATCACTTACATGTAAAGTTTCTGTTGTTATTTTTGGGTGAAAAATTGCGACTATGCTTCAAAGAGTACACCAGTATTTAACGCCTATGAGCTAATCATTGCCCACACCTCGTTTGCTCAACAAAGCTACACTTCGATATGTATGAGGTCCCGGTGGGCTTCGTTTTTCATCAGAAGTTTTGTTTAAACTAGTTGACGTTTTGTGTGATTTTATTATGTTTATATTTTCTTCTAATTTACTTCTTTTTTAACATCAAGTTTAATACTCCCAACACTGTCTGTTCTTTTTTTTATGCAAATTTGTCTATTAATAAAATGAAAATATTAACCATATTACTTATTGTTATTCATTCCTAGGTGCTCCCATTAATAAGCTGAAAATGGAAAATGTTAAGCGTCAATCGCTGCAAGTGCAAGAGACATCACTTTCAACAGTAAGATTCCATTAAATGTTTCAACACATATTTTTCTTTTTGTAGTAGTTGTAGTAATTGGCACATTTTTTGAGTAGAAGTTTTCTTTTTTTTGTGGTATTGTTTCAAAAATTTACGTGTCTTTGCATGGAGGAAAATATTATGGTGCAGATTTATATTATTTATGCTAGTTTTAATTTTAGTTGTAAAGCGTTCACTGTGATGTCGTGAATAAACAAATGAATATAATTTTAAGTTGATGTTAACTGTGTTTCATTGGCTTCCCTTTCTTGGAGTCGAAGAAATGTATCTATTATTGTCGAATTTTAAGAAAAATTTCATTGTATATAGACCATTACTACCATAGAAGATTTTATAATAAATTTCAAATGTATGTAAGTGAACTACAATTATCTTTTTGTCTTGGAAAATGATATCGTGCCCGCAATGAATTCAAGAAATTGACTAAATTATGTAAAGGCCATTTGGGACTATATTTAACTCTGTACTGTCGAAGAGCGCGTGATGAATTATTGTAAATTTATAAAATATTTTCTACGTGTTTAGTGGCCGATAAAATTGAAAGATATCGTCATGTATGTTGAATTGGGGATAGAACAGTGGCGTGCAATGACATTTATAAATGGGGATGCGGTGGAGAAAAAGTAACACAAATACAAATACATTTAAATGTCGTCTTTTGACATACGAAAGTAATTAGAAAATGCCAATATGTATTTATTTTGAATGCGAATTTCATTGAAGTTTCTCAAGCATCCGAAAAACCAAGAGGAGGAATATAATACATAATAAAATGCGTATTAGCTTTTCATTTAAATAATAATCACTCATTGCGTATTCGCAGAAATAAATAAAAAAAAAAGAAAATGGCTCTCTAGGTGACGGTACGGTACATATGCGTTAGATCTAGCGAATATTTATAAGAAAAACGTAAACAGACAAAATCTCCGTAGAATATAATTTCATAAATATTGAAGAAATTTTTCCGTACTTTATTTCTTTATAAATTTGTATGATTCTACCAAAGACACCCTTTCGATAACAAGAAACATTGCATAATTAACACATTTTGTACCGGTACTGGAAGCCATTTTTTAGAGATAATTATTGCTTAGATCTTAGAAAGCTCTTCTAATCCTACAAATACGTACAAAAAAAAAAAAACAAAGTTAATAATATTCTAATTTTCACAGTGAAGCATCCAATCGAATATTACAATATTCATCAAGGAACCCTGTGCCCTGTACTTTATGACGAATAATCAAGAAATCACTAAGAGATGCGTTCAATCAATTTCACCACGAGTGATTCCCTTGAGGATACTTATTTCTCCTTTTTGTACTTGCTTGCTTTCGTTCTCCATTCCTAGATATTAGATGAGTTTCACTCATTAGCTTGCTCTTCTTTTCGTTCTCTCATTCATACTGCATACACTGCATAGCACAACTTGGAGAATTTGATTTGGATGCGTTTCGTGTACGGGACTGGTTTGCGCATCCCCATTGGTACAAAGATTACTCAATGAGCATGTGTCGTTTCGACTGAAATTTTGCTCGATTGGATTCACGACTGAGTTCAAGTTTTTTCCGCATCCAGTCGAAAAGTACTCAACTCACAGAACGACTGCCACTATGGAGCAACTACAAAGTTGTACATATATTACTATATCCATATGCGTGTAGAATTTAAGAGCTGTCGTTTAATCGACTATTATTGGGTATTTTTATACTATCCGGGTTAAATTTGCTTAGTTACGTGTATGTATACTATGTATAATACATATATATGGTGTAGATTTTAGGACATATGTAATTAGATACATATTCCTTAACTTTAAGTGAAGAAATATTATTTTAAAATTTTAGGGGATGCGGCGCATCTACCGCATCTATGGACTGCACGCCACTATAGAAATATTTATTATTGTTTAAGATAAATGTAGTTTATTTGTATATCGATTGTACACAAGGAGCCCCATTTTATGCAAAAACCAAATAATTGGTGAAATTTTCCAAATCCAAAAGGACAGGATTTTTTGAGCAAAAACATCATCAATAGAGTTGGAATACCTTTTTACGGTTTTTTTTTTGTGAACGTCAACACTAATTAGGAATTAAATTAAAGTTGACCACCAAATGAAAAATTGGTCTTGTGACTGAAATTGTATAAAATTTCGTATAAACTGACTTTTCAGCGGCCTTCAACCGGTATCCAGGATACAGATATCCAAACTTGAGACAAATTTTAAAATTGATTTTTAATTGAAATTTCTTACAATAATTTCATAACGGCACTTTGAACTGCCAAACCTGTAGAGTTGTCAAAAGTTGATTTAATATGTTGGCTTTCTAACGGTATATGCATGCATTACTTCTGACGTTTTGATGTTAAAGTAAAACTCACTCTGAAAGTAAAGTAAAACAAAGCATGTGCACTTAACAACAATTCAATTGACTGAGCTACCGAACACCGCACTCGTATCGGTAATTAAAAATTGGGATAGCTTTAGAAAAAATAATCCACGTTGGAATTGGACTTGAATTTCGTCGATTTTTTCTCGTTTATGCTCGTTTTATAATGTGAAAATACATATTTAATTATGTACGGCTCAGAATTTTTAAGGGTACTATCAAAGTTACAGTTTCAAAACTTATGTTTTACTAATTATGCACTTTCGTTTTATGACAAATTTGTGCAATTTTTCACAATTTTGCTGATAATTTCAATGTATCTTCATTTTCGTTTGCTTATTTCAATGTGTTGAAAATTGATGAAAGTGGCAAAAATATTTTTTTTATTTATTTGAATATGTAAATATTATAAAAACAAATTTGTTTGTACATGTAAGCTCTTTGTAAAAGTCAATAAACGTAGTCTAGATATTACTTAACAAATGCATGCACGTACATGTCATATTAGGCAAGATTTTAACTATAATTGGATTTCAATGAAATACTATGTGCTAATTGAGTGTTTGTTACTAACTCACATGATTAACCTCTATGCTTTGATTTTGCACCTGTATATTCGATGTTGTAAGATGATTTTGCACTTGTGGTGGAGCATTATTTTTTGGCGACGGTGAATAGAAATTATTATTGGATATAAATTGGTTTAATTTTCAGTGAATTATCTAGGTGAGAGATTCATGACCGGTGTTGTAAATTGTTAACCTCTTGTTGTAAATGTTTTAAATTTTCAATTTACAATGTCCATCCTGGATTTTTCTTTTATTGATATTTGCTAGAATGTTCAGAATTATGCTTATTTAAATACATGTGCCCATACATTTTTTATAGATATTTGATGCTACAGAAATGTTTCGTTTGTACCGGTAGGCAATGAACCGCTTATATTGTGAGACTTAACATGGTAGAGCTAGTTCTGAATAATTAAGTGT
Source organism: Microchrysa polita (assembly GCA_949715475.1). Lineage (NCBI taxonomy): Eukaryota > Metazoa > Arthropoda > Insecta > Diptera > Stratiomyidae > Microchrysa > Microchrysa polita. Next base: position 82,335,858 of record OX454418.1, on the reverse strand, counting down.
CGCGACAGGCCAACCAAGGATCAAGACTGCAGATGTGCTAGTGACATCCAATTTCCAAGATCATACCTGTTTTTTTTTGTAGATGTTGATATCAACAGCACGCTCAGCAGAGTTATTTATCCCCAAAAAATGGGCACTCCTTTAACATCTGAATGAGATCATAGTCCGTCACATGGGTCGTGAGTTCGAAAAACACCATAAAATGAATTCGCTCACAATGAGGCTCAAACCCGAGCACTAACCTTTGCACCAACCAGACTACAACTACATGTCGTAATCTCGCTGCGAAAGAAAATTCAGTTAAAAAAAGTTGAACAGCTTGACAAGTGAGTCAATACTTAATTTCGAAGTTGGTTTGACTGGACTATCAGGGGCAAAACTTGCATGGAAAGTGTACAAAAACGCTCAGATAGATGGATATAAACATTAGTTTCCCGGCAACTGGAGACCCATTTTTATCTCTTGTTGAGTGCTCTATTATTGCAAAAAAGTTGTCAGTAGAATTCCTTTTGGGTGTTGGCTTTTTAGTGAAGGACACTGCAACATGAAACTCTTCTACATTCGTGACCGGATTTTACCGATAAGTCAACGTTGAAAGTATGGACTCGATCGAAGTTAAATCTGACTCAAAAAACCATCGCGTTCAACTACCCGGTTAAGACCAGTTGCTTGCTCAAACAGCTGACACCTGACAGTTGTTTTGCACCTTTGATTCCCTCTCGTAGGCTTATTTTTTAGATTTGGTGGATTTCATCACAAAAGACGATTAATTATTTGCAAAATCTATAACCACCATGAGAAAATCCTCACATTTGGTTTGAAATGTTATTTCTTACACGTTTGCCAACATAGAAAAACAAAATTCCCGTCCTATGCATTAGCCATCTACATTTTATTATCCTAAATTCTATACCGTGCAGGTTAGTAGACCGCGTGAAACATACCTGGGTAAGTGTCATTATATGAAGTTCAGAAATTTTGAAAATTTGTCGTACCCATGATCTATTCACATGTGGGTTACATGTCGAATTATACGATCAGCGGCGCAACAAGAACCTGTTTCTTGAGGGGCTAAGGGCTTGCATATTACTGGACCGTGAAAACGCGTGTGTAATGTCAATCAACACGTTCTCTCTTTAGTTTTCATAAAAACCCAATTTTGAATCACTTAGCATTCGTAATAAAGTAACAGACGTGACTGTCCAACAGTGGACTAACGCCGCAGATGTGTTAGTGACATCCAATGTCTAAGATTGCTAACTGCTTTTTATTTGTTGAGGTGTTGAGATCAACAGCACGCTCAGCATTGTGAATAAAATAACAGGCGCGACAATCCAACATTGGACTAAGGCCGCAGGATGTGCTAGTGACATCCTATTTCCAAGATCTTATCTGCTTTTGTTGAGGTAATGAGATCAGCATCACGCTCAGCAGTGTTATTTCTACCCATAAATGGGTACTCGTTTAACATCTGAGTGAGATCATAGTCCGTCACAAGCTCGTGAGTTCGAAAAACACCATGGAACACGGTGAGATTCGAACTCATGACCCTGTGCACCGAAGGTGCGCGCACTAACCGCTAGACCAGCCAGACTACATTGCGAATGGTGAGTTTATAAAAAAAGAGACCGAAACATTTGATTAAAAAAAACTTTTCTATGGACGATAAGAAGTATAATTGCACTTTGTCATGTCCCTGATTCGGAGGAACTTTCAGGACCTAGTAAATGCTAAAACAAAAGGATGATGACGATGTGCTAGGGCGAATTGGTTCCTATATTTTCGACTTAGATTTTCGTTGGCTATTTTTATCTTGCCGGTACAGAGATCAGAAAAATACACCGCTGTGGCGTGGTTTTGTCTAAGAATGGTTTCGTTCAGAAGTCGAAAAATAGGGTTATGTACACTTTACGAGTAAGCGCTCCGGCGAGGCAGAGAGGGCGTGGTGCAGACATGCCTCTTCACTGGTGCCCGCAGTTTCGGCTTCGTTGTTGGGCGGGTTATCGCCGGTGTCGGTAGAGCCTCTCCTTCGCGCTGCCACTGGCCTTCTTTATGGGCGCACTTCCAGTTTTTCGGGTGGATCTTGGTCTTCTCGAAGCGATATGGAAATGTCACTTGGCGATGATTTGCATGGACATCGGGTCTTCAGCTACAATCAATGTGAGACCGTCTCCCTCCGTCATCGCGTTGATCAGCCTCCACTAACTAGTGCGTAGCCCCTCGTTTTGCCTGCCAAGAAGGATAGCACTGGTGGCATCGGTACTTCGAGGCAGGTAGAGCGTCACTATTGTGGAGCGAGGAATATCGTCCCCAGTAGCAGCGTGCAGCGTGGCTCCTTCCCAGGGATTGAGAGGTGGGGGTAATGTTGCTTAGTCCATTCGGCAGTGGCCGCCTCGTTGTCGCATCCAACAAGTAGAAATCCGGCCCAGAAGCGAATGCTACCGAACTCCGGATAAACGGTGGTGGGCGGGTTTCTCACAATGTTATCAATTATGGCGTCTTGCATCATGGACATTTGCTCTGGAGTTAGCAGGCCGTCTGGGTAGCTTGATGTCATTATTGCGACCCTCACTGATGATGCCCCCCCCCCTGTTCCTGCTGGTTGTTGCCATAGTGGTGATAGCTGATCTGCCGATGTCACCGGGTGTGCCTTTTGGTCACGTGTTGGAACAGCTACTTGTGGATGGGTACTCCTGCTCCTAGTGACTAGAGGTTAAAGGGTGGCACTTGATGCTGAATCCGCAGGTCGCTGAAGTGCTCGGTCTTGGTTCGGCGTCTCACTTAGGGATCGTAATTCGTAATTTTGCGTCAAGTCTTACATGCGAAAAAAAAGGTAATTTTCTGTGTACGTAAGTTCCCCCATTTTCTGATTTGTTCTTCTTCTTCCTTGCCTCGTTCTTTATACCGCTCCATGGTTTCGCGTTGCTCGACGTGCGGTGTGGCACACATTTTCTGATTTGTTAACACCAGGAAAGATGGACCCAGGGCCGAACATATTAGATGCACAGTCGTGAATATCCCAACTCCTGCAGGAATGTCCTGAGCTAACTGTATTTTATATGATTGTCCCTTTTGAAAGGCAACCAGTGACGGGACTTGCTCGGAAACTATGCCGTAACAAGATACTTTTAATACGTTCCTTCCTAATATCATGATAGGAACGGAGAACCCGTTGGGAGTGTTCAATGTAAACCATTTATTTCGACGGTAATGCTAATCTGTCTGTTTTCCTAAATTTAGCTTGTGAACTTCAATGTAAGCTCCAGGCCTGCAAGGATTTTTTATGCATCACAACTATAACTTCAACCACAAGTATTTTAAGGACGGGGAAGCTTTTAGGACCGTTGAGTTATCCTAATACTTATTTGGCTGTGACGACTCAATTGATACGCTTGTAGAAAGTCAAAACATCTGCTATCCGAAGTGGAATTTAAGCTCTGTTTATCTGTTTTAGAAGGGAAGAGAAGCGGCTATCGCTTTACATATTTTATGTGATTTACTTCAAACCATGTTTGTGTTACATAGCAAGGAATGTTTGTGTTATATAACAAGGAATGCTTTAAATTGAATTAAGAAAAAAACATTTATGCCGATATATTGCAACTAATTTAGTCTTCCTGCTAAGTCCTACTAATTTCCCAACAAACGCATTACAAATACATACACTGCATTAACAGTCTGTGCCCCAAACTGTCAATCAACCAAAATTCTTATTCCCTGCGATACTTAGCTGCATATTTATTTATGTTTACGCTAGATGTATGGACGTAGGTAGCTAGTTCATACACAAGTAAATCCGATATTTTTGTCTAACCTTTCACTTTGTTCTTTCTTTTACTTCCAGGCGTGATGGATCGTAAATCCCGACACCACCAACCCCATACCGAAAGAATCAATAGCAGACAGAACAACACATCGAATGACGACGACATACAGTCATATCAGGAGGCTCCTCTTTTGTCACCGCACCCAACCTACGGAGCTATAAATAGTGATCCTTTTTAAAATGCATACAAAAAATAAAAATGTTCGTTATGTTCGCTATTATACAGGACGTGATCTACATCCATACACATACACGTATGTATATTGTAAAAATCCGTCTGTAAAAGTATGAAAATTTTATACAGTAAGGCTAAAAATAATAAAATGTAAATTATTTATTAATATTAAATATATATTATATACGAACTATGACCCACTGCAAAAACACGAATGAATCTAGTGGTAGCCTCTTTGTAAATGTAAATAGAGAGAAAACAAAATACATTTATAGACACAACAGAGCCTAATGAAAGATAGACGAAATCAAACTAATGAACTATTTTCAAATTTTGTACCACACTTTTTTCGGTGGGCCTTTTTCGATACATAAACAAACAAACATATTTGTTAAAACCAAAAACAAAACCGTAGTAGAAAAGTATGTTTATTAAGATTTGTAGTTTTTTTACGAGCGACGAGGTAGTAAGACCCCTAACAATGTGCAAATATGTATCCAATATTTTATAATCGCGCCAATATACTTTTATGTAGTTTTTTTCGTATACACGCTTTGCCTTTTTCCAACTTTCGATTTTATTTTTTTTTTTGTGTTTTTCTTTCATATACATATAAATATTTTTCCCGTTACAACGTATATGTATGTATATTGTTGGTGTCTTTCAAAATTTCGCATGCTCACGCGGTTTTATTTGTGCGAGAACGACTGCGTATTAACATACTCTCAAATAAAAAAAAAACTACACTCGTGTTGGCCTTTCCAATCTGTCTGGAGTAGTAATTGTAAGTAATTGCGTTATATGTTTATAATGAATTCCGAAACGAAATAGATGCGAATGTCCTACGCAAAAAAAAAAACAGATTTTGTGAAGTAACGTCACATGTCTGTTATATATCTAGTATTTCTGTTGTAAAAAAAAAAACGCCTATTAACTCCCGTTATTTGCATTGTATCGGATATTTTTATAAATAAATAAAAAATGAGAAATGTGATATTAAAATATTGAAAAAATGATCGTAAATGGTGTGTTTATATGAAACCTAGCTACGATGAATGAAAATGAAAACGAGCTAAATTGGTCGTTCACTTTCCCAAGGAGTGTGACGACACAACATGTTTTAGGGTAACGAAAAATTTACAGAAAGATACAGGCAACCATGCTTAGATAGTGTAAATGTTGAAATCTAATAAAATGAAAATCTATGGATTTATATTTAGATGAGAAAATGCCTACATAATGTTTCATACATGACATATATATTTGTAGGTTGATGCTAGAAAAAGTGCGCGTTAACTAACAAGAAGTAGATAGATGTGAAGGAAGCAGTATTTTTTTGTTCGAATGATAGACGTAATGTATTAGTGTCGAAAGTTGAGATGAGTATAGAGGTGTGGCCGATTCCACTAATTTATAAGTTTATATAAATATTTTATTATATTCTTGGTTCCGTTTTGTGGATAAAAAAAACAAGTTTCCAATATCTGAATTCTATAATTAGCAAATATTTGTATTAGCTTTTGCAAAAAGTCCTTTCGTTTGCATAGATTCAATCGAAATACATTTATAATGCAAGCACACTCACCAATAGCTTTTAGTGAAAATAATAAAGAAAACTGTAAACAATATATAGTATCCCTTAAATTTGATGTTTTGTATATGCTTTCAAGAATCTATATATGTATGTATTCAATTAAATAAATAAATACTTTTTTTCCGATTGGCACTGGGTCGATGTATACTACTGCAGTTAACCAAACAAATGTGTGACAAACAACACTTGTAATTTTAGGCATTATTATCTTTATTGTAAAACTGGTAAATATGGAATAAATGGAATCATCTTTGATAAATCGTGGTTTTCATTATTTGGAGGGATTTTAAATTTCTACGTACGCATGGAAGATGGTTAGGATAATAACTTGCATTTTGCAATAAAGGTGGATGTAATGTATTTCAATCCAATCCAATCCAATATTAATTCAACCATAAAAATAGAATGTACAATTTGATGCAATGTTTAAACTGTAAGTGATTGAGCGGTGCTCTTGCAACTTTAAATAAATTTTTTCTTGTGAAACAAAAAATTCATAAATATAGGATAAACTAAACTAACAAGCGTAAGAGGAAAACAGAAAAAAACCTCTTATAAATTAAATATTATAAACTTAAACTAAAACTTAAATAACTAAATCAACCTACTAATCTATACATTATAAAAACTTAAAGGCTATATCGTACATTGTACAAAGATGTTAACGATAAATGTTAATAACTAAGATTTTTTAATTAACAATTCAGAAAAAAAAGATGTAGTGATTTAAGACATAGAAGAAAGAGTTAGAACATATCCCTAAGTAGCGGATTGATTGAGTTGACGCAGGATATGTTGAAATTAATTAATAGATGAGTTATTTTTCTATTAATGAGAGGTATCTTCGAATTTGAATGAAGTATTGATGTCGGATAATACTTTGAAAGGTTAAGCATCATTTTCAGAATTTTGTTTTGTTTAGTTTGAATTTTATCTTTGTGAGTTGGCGCACAAAATCCCCAGGCAGCAGCCGCATATAACAATACAGGTTGAAATATAGATTTAAAAAGCAACAATTTATTATTCTTTGACAGGGAGGATTTTCCATGTATCAGTGGATACAAAGATTTCACAATCGAGTCCGCTTTTTTAAGTAATGCCTCGGTGTTCGCTTTGAAAGTTAGTTTTATGTCGAGGCGAACACCTAAATATTTAATATATTCAGGGTTCTACCTAATAGCAACAGTTCCTAATTGTAAAGTCTGGTGTGGTAATTCGCTAGTTTTGCGTTTCCTTGTGAAAAATATGGCTTCAGTCTTGTCGGGATTAATTTTGATTTTCCATTTCAGAAAATAATTATCTAGGGCAGTAAATCCATTGGTAAGTGAACCTATAATAGACTCTGGAGAATTCCCGCTACATAGTAAGGCAGTGTCATCTGCAAATAAGCATACTTCACAGTTTGCTGGAATTTGTATGTCACTGGTGAAGATATTGTATAGATGTGGACTAATTGCAGATCCTTGAGGTACACCAGCAGGCATAGTACAAGAGTTTGATTTCGTGCCGTTTATATTTACTTTAAAGGATCGGTCCTTGAGAAAATTTTTGATGAGTTTGGTCAAATATTACGGAAACCCGAAGTTATGCATTTTGGCAATCAGACCGTCATGCCAGACGCAGTCCAACGCCTTTTCTATGTCCAAAGTCAGCATTCCTGTAGACCGCTTTAACTCAAAGTTGTCTTGCACTATCTTCTTTATTCGAGCAATCTGATGGGAGGTACTATGTTTACTTCGGGATCCAAACTGCTCATTTGGTAAAATATTGTTGTCATTCATAACATTAAGTAGTTGTGTTTTTATTAGACGTTCGAATATTTTTCCAACATTACTAATTAAACTTATAGGATGATAGCTATTAGTCGAAGTTAATGGTTTGTTAGGCTTGAGAATACAAATGACTGAAGCGTTTTTCCATGCATTTGGAAAGTAGGAAATTTTCACGCAAGCATTGAGAATTTTACCAAGATAAATGTTTGTTTTTTTATGCATGTTCTTTATAAGAGCCATAGCAATGCCATCTGGACCTGGTGCTTTGTTTGACTTGCATGCTTTAATTACATTTCTTATTGCATATAATGAAAAGTAAGGGAAATCAACATTTTCCGCATTTTCGACTATGCCTATTGTTTCAGCTACTTCGCTTTCTGTTTCTTGATCGGAAGAATTAATAGTAATAAGATGCTGACTACGAAAATGCTCCAAAAAAGCTTCACATTTTTCTGTATCTGTTATGAGAGTTTTCCCACATTGCGTAATTGGTGCAATTCTAGAGCGTGGCTTTTTAATCACTTTTGTTGTATTCCAAAAAGCCTTATTGCCCTTACTTAAGGTTTTTAATTTGTTGTCCCCGTGTAGGTTCCTAATTACTGAGATTTCAGCATTAATTTGTTTTTTAAGACGATTTACAATTTGTTTGTAAACAAAGTTTTTAGAACGCTGCCAACGTCTTTGAAATGCATTTCTTACGGCTATCAGTTGTTTAACTTGTGGCGATAGTTTTAATTGGTTGTAACTGCACGATAGTATTTTTTTCGGGATCGTGGCTTCCGCTGCTTCCCAAAGAATATTATTGAATCTGTCAAGGTGGTAATCTACTTCTTCTTCTGAATTTATGCTGGGATTTGTTTCTAGATTGGTCAGAAGACAAGTGATGTGATTAAATCGGGTCCAATTGGCCTTATGAAACAGGAATTTCTTTGGAGCTACGATTTCAACCCTTTCATCTTTAATGCCAAATAAAACCGGCAAATGGTCTGAGGAGAGGTCAGTGCGAGTGGTGGGAAGCGAAAGGAACTGCTCACAGTTTGATAAAATAATGTCTAAGGTGGAAGGGTAACCCCTACCCGACCTCGGAAAGAAAGTTGGTGTGGGAGAGAAAATTATATCATACTCGCTAATTGCCATTTTGTGTTGTAGAATTTTGCCCCAATGATTGTTTCGTACGCAGTTCCAATCCGAATGTCTCGAGTTGAAGTCCCCGGCAATAATAACGTTGCCTTGTAGTCTATTGAATAAAGACAGATCTTTATGAAATAGATTATCCTTGCTTGAATTTGCGTAATGTATTTCATATGTAATTGAAATGTCTGAGATGGAAAGCAGCCCCCTTTGGTTTTTCTTTACGTAAATGAGAAAAAATCTCATCTTTCGGCCGGTTCTGCCTGATCCTATATTTATACCCTCAGTGGGGCCGGAACAAATTTTTTATAGAGGGGGCATGATTTTTTCTCAAATTCATATTAAATTAAGCGGTCACCATATACCAGACTTCTAGCTCTAGCACTTTAATATCCTGTGAAACGATACCAAAGAGTAATTATGAAAAATATTAGAGGACAACAGCGATCAGAAACCACCTAGAATAGTCTTCAATATGAGACTAACCTTTAAGTTTCTTTTTGTTACCCATTTCGATCCCATTGTAATTCCGAAGTGTTGAAGATTATAAACATATTCTTAATTTTATATAGTTTTATAAAATTTAAGATCAAACGGTTTTCCCAAAGGTTATTTTTGTGGGATCTAAATTCTTTCGTGATTTTTGTGGGATCTAAATTCCCTGTTCGATCCCTTTGAACATGGAGAAGGATTAGACGTGTCAAACGTTTTTGTGTCCATGTTTAAAGACGTCGTAAAACACTGAACGACCTTTCTGATGCTGGAACGAGGAGTAATGTTACTAGCCGTATTAACTAGCTGTGCTCGATATACTTCGAAAGTGATCAGTAATTTCGGCGCAACATGTAGGTGAAGCTCCTGGCATATTCAACAATATCGAAATCGAGCATAGCATACTGTGAGGTTCTCTACCATCGGCACAGTTTTCTGACAAGGAGAATGAAAAACTTCCTCGTTTTCGTTGATCAACGGTCAATAGTTTCACTATCGTTAACCTTCTCGTTAATTCGAGGTACTCTTCAATAAAGAAGAAATGATCATGTACTTGTAATTTCTACGAACCAGATATTCCACCATGGAAAATAAACATCTGCTAGAACAGGAGTTTCAAACTCAAAACCTGGCCGGGCCAAATAACAGTTTCTTCCGGATTGAGCGGGCCGCAGCATAAAAATTACGAAAACCTTGATGGAAAATTATTTCAAAAATGCATCACAGAATATTACTTTTTAAAAATATAACAACCATGGACATGGAAAAATTGGGCTACCTAAAATAGAGAAACTGGAAATATTTTGAAAATGTTCTTCAGACAATTTTACACTCCTTAGAAAATGTCAAAACAAAAAGATTTTGTAAATTAATCAGTAACCACTCTCTGAGAATTTATTTCGGACAGCTGATCAAAACACTATAGCACAGTAAATACCTGTAAGTAGGCCAACACACCCTTGGGAGCGTAAACTGATCGCAAACATACACAAATTTCGGATATTAAGGTGGCTAAAAATAGGCAAACATTAATTGTTATGTGGTGGAACATATGTTTCCTATGGTAAAGCTGAACAGGTTGCACCAATTCACGTCAAATAACCGTCAGCAAATTGTGTGCAGAATAGAGAAGAAGATTTCAAATTCAAGCCACCGGCTTCTTCACGAGTTATACGCAGTATATTTCTTAGACTTTAGTTCAACATCAATAAATGTTGTGCCGATACAGTGTGTCTCCTTGAGAGAGAAGTTACATACCGAGCCGCCATCGCAGCGATCCACACTAAAGAAGTGAGTCGTTCTATTGCGAGCTTAGGTGCGAATAGAGTCCTCTCGGAGCGCCCACCACCAATTTCGCTTGAGGAGATTAGGCTCCCGAGAGCCACTAGAGTAACACTAGCTCAACTTCGGTCGGGCTTTTGTTCATGCCTTAATTCGTACCTTTTTCGCATAAACCCAGTCATCCAAAACATCTGTCCAAACTGCGATGGTACTCCTCATGATGTGTGTCATTTGTTTCAATGCCCCGCTGCGCCTACTGATCTTACCCCTATATCGCTGTGGGAAAACCCTATCGCAGCAGCTATGTTTTTGTCCTTAGACCTCACGGACACAAACATTGACGAACCATAAATCGTACCCACATAGATGCACAGAGGTTTCACACCTTTCTGCACCGCTAAAAGAAGAAGAAGAACAGTCATATAGGTGCAGGTATTTTTTTTAGATTGACTCTTTTCTGACAAAAAAAAATCTGACCACGCCATGATTTTCCGCAATCGCTATTTACTGTAACAACGCTTCCGAAATAGCTCAAAATTTTCTCTGTTTATAAACCTTCTTCAGCGTAACACGGATTAAACAAACAAACAAAAATCCGTTGGGTCCTATCTTCTGTATAAAACGAAGCAGTTTATCGTCAGGATAATCCTAAGAGTTTTTCCTATACTGGAAGTGACGTCATCAAGTGTTCCAGGTAGCCTACCCTACTAAAATTTTTGGACAGAGTTGCTCAATAGTGTTAAGCAGTGTTGTTTATGTATTTAACAGTTGATGTAACCACCTCTAATACAGTTGAAACTTCTCTGGATAATTATGGCTTCATTACACTACGTCATATCATCATATTTCTATCATATCCTTAAGCCGGTTCAATTTCATTTAGTACACGTATAAAAATTTCAAGCGTATGAATCGAGTAGGTTTAATCACTTACTCTCACACAAAATGGAATTTCGATATTTACCACCACTTTCTTTCCGATTTTCAAAAAAAAAAATTGTCCATAAACCTTCTCCAACGTAAGACGGATAAAACAAAAAAAGAATCATCCAAATCGGTCCAGTGGTTTAGACGTTCACTGGCAACAGACACAAATACACATCCAACATCCATTTTTATATATGTAGATATGGATGTCATATGCCTAAGCCTACTCGATTTATTCAGTATACATTTTTAGACTCGCAGTAAGCGAAATCAAGTAGGCTTAAGCATATTATAATAGAAATATGACTAAATATGTCTGTGTACTGGAGCCCTAATTATTCTCTTTTTAAAAAACGAACGTTGATTTTCAAATTTTCCAATAAGTCGTAGAATGAAAAATTCAAATCTTTAAATCAACCGTTGCTGAAAGATCAAAATACAACAAAAAATGTCTCTCTTCCCTCTGATATTCAGAGAAGTATTACACGTTTGATGCCTAAAACTCTTTTGAGAATCAGCCGTCTCAATTTGAGTATGAAGAGGTGATTAATTTTTTGGATTAAAAGTTATCAATTTATGAAATTTATTTTTTTAATCGGTTTTCCAATCTGGATTTTTAACATTTATTTGCCCATTGCACATTTTATGATAAACTCTTTATTAAAAAATTCTCAGACCATGAAACAAGAAAAAAAACAGTGCTTGGTTTTGAATTTGAGCCTACAAAGAATCGATTCTAGGTGGCCTTTTCGTAGATTCATCTTCAATAATAAATCGTTACTAGTATTTGAAGCTGTGAAATAACGGTGACACACAGTTCTTCACTTATGCATCTCGCTGAGGTACAAACACTCTTCAGGCACTGCTCCCAAATGTATCTCATGAGAAGGATAAGTGATATACATATCTGGCGTTGAAATTCGGTTTTCAACGGTATTCAATGTGTGTGAACATAATGGGTTTAACTTAAAAAAATATACATTTGCCTCAAATTTGCCGCCCTATAGGTAAATCCGCAAAAACAAATCAAAATGGTGGCTGTGGGCAAGAAGTTTAACACAGGATATAACGCTTTTATGTGCTGAGTCTTTATCCAACTAGTTATTTCTCATTTCTTATGATTTTGTCGGAAGTTCAATATTTATTTAATGAAATGATCTCCTATGATTCAACAGACTAAACAAAAATATTAGGGCCGCTGATCCGGGTTAGCAAAACTGCGCGCAAAAGATCAAAGTTGTGGAAAACACAGGCCTAGGAGGAGCAGATATGATGGGGAGTTCAATTTTACCATTTGTTCGGTATTCGGTCAACTGCTGGCAGTGTGGTCGGAGGAATTCAAGGAACATTTCGCTTTCAGTTCTTGCAAGAAGAATTTTCATTCTTTTTATTACCACTAGCGACACTTTCATTTATTTAATTCGTAAGTATTACAAAAACGGGAATAATTTTCCAAAACATATAATGTAAAGAATTAAAGTAAGGATCAAAAATATAAAGAAATAACAAACTAATAAAGATGATACTAAAAAGAAAAGAAAAGAAAGTAAAAAAAAAAATTTTTTTTAAGAAAAAAAAAAATTAAGTTAAGTTAAAATTTAAAAAGTTAAATGAAAAACAATTAAAGTTTTTGTAGTACGATTTTTTTAAAAGAGTAATAAGAAGAAGGTAACGAACCAATCTCCAATCGGTCATAGTTTCTCATAGCTTTAATAACGGAGAATTTTTATATAAATAGAAAGTGAAGATTGTGGAGGGTTAAAAATGGCAACGGATCGAGTGTTGTAAGACGGAACCCGGTATTTTATATCTTCTACCAGAGATGAATTAGTAAGACCCTTGCATAACCTGTAGAGGAAACACTGGTCAAGACAGTCTCTTCTTTTGTTTAGTGATGGTAGGTTTTGGAAATTTAGTCGATCTTGATAAGGCCTATAAGCAAAGTTATATTTGAACATTAAGGTTCTAGAGAAGTTTCTCTGAACTTTTTCTAAAGCATCACGTGAAACAGAAGAATATGGAGACAAACTACCGAGGCGAATTCTAATATGCTGCGTATTAGCGTCACAAATAAATTCACACATGTATTAATAGATTGAAAACTAGAGGAGCATAGTAAAACGAACCCAGCTAGTTTCGACGATTTGCTAATAATCGACGAGTAGTGATCAATAAAACGTAATTTAGAATCAAAAATAACCCCTAGATCAGTAATCGTAGAAACACATTGGAGAGGAATAGATTTTATTTGGTACTGAAAAGAGAAAGGAGTAGATTTTAATGAATACACCATAACGGAGCATTTAGAAACATTAAGATCCAACTCATTTGAGACACACCAAGACGTAAAGCAATCTAAATCGGATTGCAAAGCTATACAATCAGAAATAGATGAGACAGTTGAAAAAAGTTTGCTTTCATCGGCGTAAAAGAGAGAGTGACAGTTAAGACAAGATGGTAGGTCGTTTAAGAAAAGTAAAAAAAGAAGGGGACCTAAAATGGATCCTTGTGGCACACCCGATGATGGACAAAATTCGGAAGAGGTAAAATTTTGGAAAACAACTCTAGAAGAGCGATCATTAAGATAAGAGAAGAGCAATACAATAAGATATGAAGGGAATCCCATTGCAATTAATTTATTAAGAAGAATTTGGTGATTAACGGTGTCAAATGCTTTTGCGAAGTCAGTATAAATTACATGCACGTCAAAGTGTTTATTGAAAGATTTTGTTACAAAATTAACAAGTTCAACTAAGTTGGTCACAACGGATTTGTTTTTGGAGAACCCATGTTGTTCATCCTTTATAAGATAACTAAAATGTTCATGAATGTAGTTATAAACAATCTTTTCAAGAAGTTTCGAAAAGGATGACAGAAGAGAGATAGGTCTATAGTTAGACACAGAGCCAGGATCGCCCTTTTTCGGAATGGGAACCACATACGACGATTTCCCCTGAATTGGAAAAACACTTTCATGCTGGCTCTTAGTAAATAAAATTGCAAGAGGTTTAGATATGGAAAAGTTTGTTTCTTTTAAAAACGAATTTGGGATTCCATCAGGTCCAGAAGAAGAATTGGTTTTAATTGAGGATATAAGCAATTCAACGTATGACGGTAAAATGAGGGGTGGTAAGTGTAAATTGTGCATTTCTTGAGGTACAACAGGAGGACAAGTTAAGGATGATGTTTTAAATGTACTTGCGAAAAATGTAGCAAAAAGCTCACACATTTCAGGAGGATTGTCAGCACTAATATTGTTGAACGAAAGTGTGGAAGGTTGATTTGAAGAGGATCTCAGGTTTTTTACATAGGACCAAAAATTTTTACTCTCATTGTTCCTCAGACTGTCCTCAACAGTCTTAATATAGACAGACCGTGCAAGTGAAATTAGCCTTTTGATCCTGGATCTAAGGCAACGGAACGTTATTCGGTCGGATTGGCGTCCATAACGTTTTAATCGAGTGTGAAGACGCTTTTTCTTTAGAATCAAGTTGCGAATCTGGGGTGTAAACCAAATCGGACCTTTACGAAGCTTTAAATTAGAGATTGGAACGCACTCATATATGATGTTGTGTAAAATAGCATAAAAAGTAGCTACAGCAGTTACGCAATCAAGATCTTTTAAGATGAAGTACCAATTGATAAGATTCAATTTCTCTTTCTGTATCATCCGTACAGGAATGTTGCCGAAATTATCAGAAACACCAAACTTCTCCTTATGACTATGTATAGCAGAACAAGCCAGCCCTTCCCTTTGACAGGAATTAGAGATCATGCAAGCAAATCTTTAATTGTGATGAAAAGAAGAGGAAATAAATATTCAATTGGTAATCGAAATTACGACATCATTCTACAATAAGTTTATTTTTAAAGTGCAACTTAATTAGCACATAACTGAGCTTCAGAGCCTAGCAAGGTTCTTGCATCTTTAAAACACAACTTTCAAAAAATACAGTTGATAAATTAAAAAATTAACGCGTTTCTTAAATAAGAAATTGATGTGATTAGTAGGTAAATAAGTACTTCAACGAAACCTTATTCCTTATTTTATTTCGCCCCTTTTTTCATCTGTAGTCTCCATGGTTCCCTTTTCACAAAATCGAAGTATAAATTGATTTTTTTCTTTCAGCTTTTTCATTTTTTTATTCGTGTTTTATCTGAAATTCAGCCCCTAAAATTTTGCGCCCCAGGCGACCGCCCGGCTTACCCCTCCTTAGAGCGGGCGCTGTGTATCATAAATGCCTGAAGTTAATACGAAAACTGGGATGTAGTATATTAATCATCATGAAGCGAATTTCGGAGCATCCCAATTAATTTTTTCCCCACTAGGACATGTTAAAAAAATATTGAAATATTGAGGAAACAACTTTTTTTTTTTACAGCCTGCGTTCACAATTATTACACAATAAATGACAAAAATGTATAATGTTACAATAATGGAAGTAAATATACATTTTTCCAATTCAAAGTACTTTATGTCTTTCTTCTAAGCCAACAGAAAAAATAATCATTCTTTGTAAAATTAAATTATTATAAATCACAGATTTCCGCCACTTATTTATCTCTGAATAGAAAACGACGATTAATCGTATATTTTTGCTTCTTATTGCAGTATTGTTGCTTCTTGTTGCATTTATTTCCACAACTGATCCCTGCCAAGATTTGATTTTATTTCAAATCAAATTACTCTTTACCCTTTGTGATTTTAAATTTAGGATATGTGTAACTACCAATTTTGACTATTAATTTTATTAGATTTGTATTTCTTTGATCAAAACGACTTAGACTAAACATTTTTTTAACATTATCAAAGAAAAGAATGCAATGGATTAACAAACGCATATACTTAATTGAAGACAGAAAATATTTTAATAAGCAATTGACAAATATTTAGATGATAAGACCCCAGAATAGGAAGTTAGTCATCATCATCATCATGTATTCTCATTCTTATACGAGCTGAAGGTTTTCTCCGAAAAAATGGAAAAATTCTTGAAGCATATCAAAAGTAGCAAAACAGCTGACGAAAGCAGCAAAATTCATTTTAAATGGCTGCCGTAATTTTGCTGCTTGTTGAACAGCAACATCCACTGTTTTGCTGCTTATGTTATATTTCAAGCATTATAAACCGCATCAAATATGTATGTAAAGTTTTTAGTTTTGGTTTATATGCTTAATATTTTACGATTCTGTCAAGACAAGCGAGAATAGGATATTTGATCCATAATAATCCATCTGTCAAAAATTTAATAATTTATACTCATTTTGTTGATTAAAAAGATAAATTAAATTAATTAATCTTAAAATGATTTTGAGCGACAGTTTGTGCGAAATTTAATGCGATATTATCTGCGTTTCTTTGGCGTCGAGAACTCCCATACAAATTTGACAAGAATGGATGCTATGCAGGTCATCATGTCCTGAAACGTATCTAATATGTATTTCATTTGGCGTGATATTGTGTCGGCGCGCCTGTTTCATTTAATTTTCTGATTAAATAGCGAATGACGAATTACATACATATTGTAGACGGAGAAGAGCTATATAGCTTGAAATAGATTGGACGCGTCAGCATCAGCATTGGCATCAGCAGAAACATTTCAATTTAGAACACACGCCTTTGATGGCCCACATTGACAGCAGCAACAGCAGCAGAAGCATTTTTTGTGTTGCTGCTGTTAATGTGGGTCATCAAAGGCAAATGCGTGTGTTCGAAATTGAAATGTTTCTGTTCATGCCGATGCTGCTGCTGATGCGTCAAATGTATTTCAAGCATATTAAATATAGGTACAGTAGAGCGTCGATAACCCATACTAATATCGATAAAGGGGGGTTTAGATAAGCAAAAGTTCGGTTAATCGAGTTTCCAAAGAAAAATTAAATGTTTGCCTAAAAGGTAATATAAACGACAACCTGTAAATATGCCAAACGATTAGCACTGAATAATGCTGGAAATATAATGGATGCCGCAATAGCAGCAGCAACGATAATACAGTCCAAATCATTTTAATTGGGTGACGTCATGTTGCCAGCAAAAGCTATTTTGTGCCAACATGACGTCACCTATTTAAAATTCATTGGACTCCTGCTACTGTTTCCATTCTATTTCCACCATAAAACTAAGAAATTCGAAATCAACTGTCTGAAGGAGCAACCTTCAGACAGTTGATTTTTTTCATTTGATTCTATGCATTTCATATGAAAAAAAGCTGTGTCCCCGTTTCGGTTAATCGGCGGTCTCGGATGAATTAAGCATATTCTAATTTCTAATTCGTCCATGTCGGCGCTCAAATAGTCGACGCTCTACTGTAGTCATAAGTGATACTGATAATAACAAATAATAATAAATATATGTACTGTATATTGTAGCAACATAAAACTAAACATAACTGTGCATAATAGTATTTTCTCAGCAATTGTATTTACAATCATGATCAAGAAGATATTAATTTAAGTGTTGACTTTATTTGATGGCGAGATGTTCTGCTACCCAATCCATATTTTCGTAAAAACGAGGATCACTCATCCGTAAAGCCGAACGCTTGTATAAATAGTAGTAGATTGGCGAAACTGAAACAAAGAAAAACAAATATATAGAATTTGTCGAATCAAATTTATGTATTAAGGTCGCCATAGACAGTGCGATTAATTGAACCACCAAGCTCATTTATGTGGAGAAAGCACAATTTTCTGGGGAGAAAGCTCAATGTCTCTAGCGAATTCGGTAGTGGGACCTAAAAAATGAGCTTTCTCCACAGAAATGAGCTTTAGATTGTTCAATTAATCGCACAATTTATAGAGCGACATACTACATTATTCAACCGATTATACAATTAAAGCTCATTTTTTAGGTTTCACTACCGAATTCGCTAGAGAAATGAACTTTCTCCACAGAAAATGTGCTTTCTCCACAGAAATGAGCTTGGATTGTTCAATCGATTGAATAATGTATGCCGCTCTTATCGTAGACAGCGCACGTCCGATGCCGATTCCTTTTTTTTCACTACGCGGTGTGCCGAACAAGCAGATTGGTCGATATCGGCATACATTATTCAATAGATTGAACAATCAAAGCTCATTTCTTTGGAGATAGCTAATTTTTTAGGTTCCACTCCCGAATTAGCTAGAGAAAATGTTATTTTAACTTCTCACATATCAGGAGCATAGTCAGACAAGGAGAAAATATGCTGTAGAGTTATAGAAATAACTCAAACCAACCGAAACAAAGCTATGGTTCTCCAGTTCTTTCCAAAACGACGGAAAACGATAAATGAATTGGCCGGGGTCTTTTAATTTTAACATGTATATGGAAGTTTTTCCGTTATCCTTCTTATATAGAGCCATATTGTCTTATGCCGCACACACACACAGAATCCAAATCCATTTTTTATACTCTTCGCTTATTAAGCGAAGTAAGTAGTCTGGTTGGTCTAGCGATTAGTGCGCGCACCTTCGGTGCACAGGGTCATGAGTTCGAATCTCACCGTGGATCATGGTGTTTTTCGAACTCACGAGCTTGTGACGGACTATGATCTCACTCAGATGTTAAACGAGTACCCATTTATGGGGATAAATAACACTGCTGAGCGTGATGCTGATCTCATTACCTCAACAAAAAGCAGATAAGATCTTGGAAATAGGGTGTCACTAACACATCCTGCGGCCTTAGTCCAATGCTGGATTGTCGCGCCTGTTATTTTATTTTTTTTATAAGGGAAAAGGGTATATCGATACTTTAGAGCACAATAGTGCTAAGTCCATTTCTCAACATTTTGAGAAAACGCGAAAACAAAGTTTCAAACCTTGTTCCCATCTCAGGAAACTAGTTTTTTGCCAATATTGTTAGCTTTTCAAGCAGGTTACACTGTCAAAAGGATAATTATAATAAAATCTGGCAAGCAATCGTTATAATTTTGAAGAAAAATAGAGAAAACGAGAGAAATGTACGGACTTAGCACTATTGAGAGATTCGTTTTATACCAACGATGGACTTAACCGAAGAATGTTTGTTCTTATTGTCGTTATAATTGGATATAGAAAGAATATTTTTAAACGTTAATTCGCCATGAGACGCAAGTATCTCACTGTGTTTCCACCAGTTCGTATTCATGAAGCAAATATGTCTCATCAGTTTATGAAAAGGAGTCATGACCGCGAGATGACCAGAAGATGATCTGGTCAATAATACACGTTTTCGTTTTCGTTTCTATTATATTGTTGTTTTTGAACAGGAAACACATTTGTAGTGTGATGGGGGTTACAACTGGTTATGACCTTACTTTGGAGCTCGCCAGGAGACTCAAACTCAATTTGATCAAAATTAATACTGCAGAAGTTTTGAGGATAAAGAGGGGGTGATACAACTACTCTGTCATTGTTCGTACTTTTATGACATGGATAATCTTAAGTCGTCATTCCATTGGTGGAAGCATGGGCGTAGCCAGGATTTCTGTCAGGGGAAGAGGAAGCCCGAAATTTTTTCAACATCATGATTTTTTTAGGAGTTGAAATTGTTGGTCGCGAAAATATTTTTAGGCAAATTTTAGAGCCAAATTTTAAGAAAGGACAGTCGAGAATGATTTTCTATACCATTTAACGAAAAATAGCCCCTGCGCGTGTTTAGACTTTCACTGGTCATTCTGATTACATTCAGCTGGCCTCCAATTTCAGCTTTTCAGACCGTAGCTCATCTATATTCAGTGCTATTTTTGTCTCTCGGACTGCATATTCCACTTTAGATTTAAAAGAAATAAACCAAGAGATCAGTTTGTGTCGTCTGTCACTGTTTTTCTTCTGAGCCAAATTTATAAATCTTTTTTTGATAGAAATACGGATTACGGTTTTGATAAGATTTCCTCCAAATATAACAAAATATTAACAGTGGCTAAATTTCATTGCTGGTGTGATGGGATGAAGTTAAATTCCACAACCTTCTCGGAGAGACTTTCATGTGACGGTTCTGCAGCTCAGAAGCCAAACATTTCTTCTGATCTAATTATGTTATCGATTCATGCTGCTCACACGTAGGTATCCCAGTTCCGGATATCAAGGGACAGAAAACTACAAAAATTTTAGTTTTCCAGACTACAGTCTCAGCAGCAGAAAATTTTGCGTAGTGCCTGGAATCAAAGCATTCAAGCATTGTAAAGTGCAGCGATTTTTTTTACCGACATCTTTTAGAATTTTTTTTTACCATAATCATCGACCATCGACCCGATTATTTTTCTATTTGTTAAACGCAAGTCGCCCAGATCCATTGCCCGTTGGTTAAGGGCAACATTTTGAATGTTGTTTTCATGTTGAATCGGATAGTAGGCATAGGACGGTGGCTCAATGGCTCTTTAGCTACTCTGGTAATAGTATTGTGATATGAAAATTAGAAGAAAGATACAAGTCCTTTTAAGTTAATAATTAATCATGCATCCCATAAATAAGTCCCAAACGACTTTCCTGTAGATAACCGAGTAGTTCTGCCTATAAATTCCCAAATTCGAATACATATTTCAATGTAGTTTTGGATGTAGCTGCCATTCAAATATTATTAACTCTCGCGCGATATTAACGTCCTTTCATCTTATTATATCAGCTGTTTTGATTACATCAACTGATATCGGTAACATTTTTATTTTATTGTCAGGTTCAATTTATTCTAGTCGATTCCTTTAAATCATAAATGAATAAATAACTGCCATTCGCATCCAATGCCCAAGATCTAAAGAGGTTAGATCCACACCACGCTATGGAGAGGTTTTTTCCCCATAATTAGGAATTTGTTTAGACCTCTTATGCCAATGCAAGAACTTTACAAAAAAAATCATCCCATCTAGAGTTATGGTGCGATCCAGCAGACAAATCCATCTTATTCGAATCAGGAAGCAACCCTGGCCATTCCTTTGTATGTCTCCTAATGGTATTCATTCGTTTTATGATAGTTATTACCTCAAAATTAGCTGCCTAATTGTAGTGTGGACTTAGCACAAAATAGCACTATAACTGGACTTAGCACTTTTGTGCAATTTTTTTTTGATCAACCTAGGACCTAGCACTTCTTGTAAATCTTAATTATCTTGGATTTAGATGTGCAAATTTTGTTTCAAGATTAACTAGTCGGTGGGTAAGTTAACAACGAATAATATGATGCCAAAAACTCAATATCGAAAAAAATGGACTTAGCACTTTTGTGCTTTAAGGTATCGATTAACTTTGTCATGAAGTTTGTAACGCATTGAAGGAAGCATCTCCGACCATATAAAAAGTATACATATATGATCAGCATGACTTGGGGAGTCGATTGGGCGATGTCCGTCTGTCTGTCTGTCCGTTTGTTGCTACGCGTTTTACTCGGCCAGTTAAAAAGCTATTGAGCTGAAATTTTAAACACATGCTTCTTTCTGTTGCAGGCAGTTTGTATGTTTGAATCGGTCAATGGGGTCATGGGGCCGCCATACAAACCCAACCCCCCAGATTAGGTTCTTCTAAGAAAAATAGTTTAATTTGTGCACCATTTTCAACCAAATTTCACAAAAATGTGTTTCTCTTGATAACACAAAACATATGCAAGAATGGATCAAATCGGACCATGAGGTCATGGGGCTGCCATAACCCCCCCCCCCCCCCATTTTGGTTAACATGTTTAACACAAATTTCACAAAACCTTGAATTAATGTGTCTTTCTCTTTATCAAAGCAACAAAAAATGTCAAAACAAATGGAATTGTACTATAAGGCCATGCTCCCGCAACCCCAAATAAATTTTTTTGAGTAGATATTTTTATTTGCCCATTTATTCCAGCCAAACCCCACACAAATATTGTTTTGTCGATGGAATGGAATTTGGAAAGGAAAATAATGGAGGGAGGGGGGTTAAATACAAGTCGTAGGTACGCCCGAAAAAAACTTCTAGCCCGAGGAGAGCGAAGGGTATCCAAATTTTGGCCGCGACCGAAGTTAGCTTCGTTTTTATTTTCGTTCTGTCAAAATCCAATAAGATGTCTTTCTCTCTGGTTCCTTTTACTCCCTAGTGGGGCATAGGGCATTGCGACATCTTCCTATTAGCAGCTATCGCCTTTAGCTCACGATTTGCATATAGATTTTCCCTCTGCCTCAACAGACATTCTCCGTGTATTTTTTGGTCGTCCCCCGGACGGAGGGCATTGGTTCCTCGAGGATTCCAATCAAGAGCCTGTTTTGCAATGTTTTTTGGCTCTTTTCAAAGTGTGTGACCTATCCACTTTCGCCTGTTGATGTCGATGCCTATACTATTTTGGCGAGTAATTTTGAGGAGGTCGTCGTTAGAATTACCTCAGGCCAGCGAATTCGTAGGATGCGTCGTAGGGACTGATTCACGAAAGATTGAAGTTTGGTTGTAATGTTGCTGCTCACCTTCCACATGGAGCACCCATTTAAAAGCACAGATTTTATATTGGTTTCCGGAGATTGGTATTTCAGAGAGGAGTCTGTTAAAAATATTTGTTATAATTGTTTTTCTAAATTATTATTATTATTTCTTTCATTATTATATTATTATTTTTATAATAATTTATACAATTATTTTATTAATTATTATTAAATACTGCGACAATTTTAGTTTTTATTTTAAAACAATGTTTTCTTTATGACTTTTTCTCTCTTAATAAATTTTTAATTTTTTTATTTTATATCTAGAAAAATCAATGATAGAATTGATAATTTTTTTTAATTTTTATTTTAATTTTGCAAGTGTTTTTCATTCAATAAGAAAACGTAATTTGGAAAACTTCCTCCACAATACTCCCCCCTTAGCGAAAGCTAAATTTCGCGATATGAATTTGGAACAGAAGTTAATCTACCAGAACGGGTTTTTAATAAACGAGAAGGAATAATATGTTCAGTATTTTGTTTTAAATTAAATGAAACACGTTTCTTAATAGGACGAAGAGATTTAGAGGCAACAGAGTTATTTGATTTGTTGTTGATTTGTATTTTTAGAACTCTCATCCCTAGCAAGATAACAAGGTTTAATCCTGTTGAGAGAAACATTGATATCGCGATTTTTAATGTTTAAAGTGTAAAAATGTTTTTCATGCTTAACAATAAGAAATGGGCCTTCATAAGGTGTTTGTAAAGACGAACGAACAGCATGTGTCCTAACAAAAGCATGTGAACAAGAAGCCAAATCTTTAAAAACAAAAAAATTATTAGACGAATGATTCGAACTATCTATAGGTTTAATCAAAGAAAGATGTGATTTCAAATCATTAACAAAATCACTTTGAGATGTAAACTGAGAAGAATTATTCAAAAAAATCACTAGGAAGTCGAGGATTTTGACCAAAAACTAGTTGTGCTGCCGATAAAGATAGATCCTCCTTGTACATAGACCTAAGACCTAATAGAACAAGAGGTAATACTTTTAGTCCACGAAGGATTGGCATGAGCCATAATAGCAGCCTTAAGAGATCTGTGCCAACGCTCAATCATACCATTAGATTGTGGATGATATGCAGTGGAGCGATTTCTGTTAAACCCCAACAAACGTCCTAATTCCGCAAATAACTCGGATTCAAACTGTCTGCCTTGATCGGTCACAATGGTATGAGATACACCAAAACGAGAAATCCATTCTTTGACCAAAGCTTCTGCACACGACTGAGCCGTAATGCCAGAAAGTGGAATTGCCTCAGGCCACCGAGTGAAACGATCGATGATAGTCAGACAATACGAGAAACCTTGAGACCTATGATATCAATATGAATAATTTGAAAACGTTCCGAAGATTGAGCAAAGTTACCAAGTGGTGCCTTGACATGTCAAGAAATTTTTGATTTTTGACAAGATAAACATTGGCGTGACCACATGATTACATCTTTATTCATGGATGGCCAGAAATACTTATTGGTAATTAAGCGTTTAGTGGAGCGAATACTAGAATGTGCTAAATTATGTACAGCAAAAAAAAAAAACTAATTTCCGAAAAGTCTCAGGAACAAATGGCCTGACATTGTTATCTGTAATTTCACAATAAATTTGATAATCAGTACCCGGAAAAGAAATTTGTTTTAACGAATATTTCGAATTAATCAAAAGTTCCTTGAGATCGGAATCTGATAATTGTGAAATCGCTATAGCTTTAAAATCTATGTTACTGGGGATTTTAATTTCCTCAAGACAAGATAAAGTATCAGCAGTAACATTATCACGACCAGCTACATAACGTAAAGTAAAAGTAAATTCACTTATATAAGAAAAATATCTAAGTTGTCTAGGATTAGCTTTTTCCGGATTTTGTTTCAAAGCTAAAGTTAATGGTTTATGATCTGTAAAAGATATACCTTCAACAAAATACCTAAAGAATTTGTTAGCCAGATATATAGCAAGAAGTTCTCTGTCATAAGTACTATAATTTTGTTGTGTTTTGTTGGGTTTTCTTGAAAAGAAACCTAACGGTTGCCAAGCACCATCAACAAATTGTTGAAGCGCTGCACCGACGGCAATATTTGATGCATCAACAAAAATAGCTAATGGAGCATCAGAAATAGGAAAGACGAGAAAAGAAGCTTCAAACAATTGTTGTTTAGTAAATTCAAAAGCTTCAATTGCTTGAGGAGTCCAAGTAACTTTTCTCTTATCCGATTTACGAGAACCACTAAGATATTCATTCAAAATAGCTTGATGACGTGCGGCCTGAGGTAAAAAACGACGATAAAAATTTATCATACCCAGAAAACGTCTAAGTTCTTGAATGGTGTTAGGCAATTTTATATTTTTAATAACTTCGCATTTGTCTATGGTAAAGGTTTAATACCCTCAGAGGAGATTAAATTACCAAGAAATTTAATTTGTTGTTTGAAAAACGAACATTTTTCAACGTTGATTATTAGACCAAATTCGACCAGTCGTTCGAATACAATAGACAAATGTCGAATGTGCTCTGCTTCTGTTTTTGAAACTATGGGAATATCATCAAGATACGAAAAACAAAAATCTAAGTTTTTAAGTACCTCGTGAATGAAACGTTGAAAGGTCTGAGCAGCATTACAAAGGCCGAAGGTCATCCGAGTGAATTCAAATAAACCAAATGGTGTACAGATGGCCGTTGTGGGAATATCCGCAGGATCCAATGGAACTTGATGGTAAGCCTTTACCAAATCCAAAGAAAAAAATTTACTACCTGTTAAATTTTGTGTTATATCTTGGATATTTGGGATAGGATACCGATCTGGTCTTGTTTGAGCATTCAGACGACGATAATCTCCACATGGACGCCATTCACCATTGTTCTTTTTTACCATATGAAGTTTTGAGGACCAAGAACTGTTTGAAGGTCGGCAAATATCTTGCTGAAGGAGAAAGTCAAACTCTTTCTTAGCTTCAGTAAGTCTGCCCGGAGCTAGACGTCTAACTTTAGATGCTACGGGAGAACCAAATGTGGATATTGTATGTGTAACATTATTTTTAACAGGTTTAAGAAAATTACTAGGAATTGTAATCGCTCGATGTGTAGAGAGAAGTTCTTTAGCACGAGGATCTAAAGTCTCGTCTACTTGTACAGAAAGAGTAGATAGGGGACCTTTAGAAATTAATCCAACTGTATGAAGATCTGTAGAAGGATCAATGAGCATTTTCTTAGCAACATCCACCAACAAGCCAAAATGACATAAAAAATCAGCTCCTAAAATTGGTTTTTCAATATCAGCTATTACGAATTCCCATGTGAAAACTATTCTTAAACCGAGATCAAGAGAGAGACGTTTTCTACCATAGGTATTAATGGTAGATGAGTTGGCAGCAGAAAGTTTAAGGGAATCAGGGAAATTTTTGTTGAATTTCAAAGCAGGAAGCACCTGTGTCAATAAGAAAACGTAATTTTGTAGAATTATCAAAAAGTGTAAGGCGACATGAACTAAGTTTGGTGAAATCAGTCGCCGAAGATTTCACACAATTCAGTTTTTTGATTTAGATGACAAAGTATCATTCTCAGTCTGAGATGAATTTGTAAAATGGAATGAACAAGGCTCAATACATTTATGAGCTTGAACACCAAATTTATAATGGTACCAGCAATAACGTTTTTCACTTTTTCTATTACGCGAATTACTACGACAACGAGAATTTGTTGGCTCTCTTAAACGAGAATTTGGAACATTA
This sequence comes from Microchrysa polita, assembly GCA_949715475.1. NCBI lineage: Eukaryota > Metazoa > Arthropoda > Insecta > Diptera > Stratiomyidae > Microchrysa > Microchrysa polita. Next base: position 82,309,535 of record OX454418.1, on the reverse strand, counting down.
CGCTATCAGCTTCGCAAGAAGAATTTTCTTGTTCTTGTTATCGACACTAGCGACACTTATCTTACCGTCCGCCATATAGCGGACATATAGCGGAAAATATCGGAAACACAAAAGTTCCCCCTATTAAAGCGGGTAGCAGAACATGCCGCTGACGCATATCGCGAAATAATTGTGATGGCATCTTGTCTCCTAATGCAATATTTGTAAATAACTGACGTAATTTCGTTGCTTCGCTCAACGTTAGACGAGAAATCAATGCTTCTTTCAACGAATTGTATGGCCGATCTTGAGGAGGAGAGTTAACTATATCAGCAACAATTTTTATTGGGTCTGAATCGAACATCGCGAGAATATGATTAAATTTAGTAGTCTCAGACGTCACTCCTGATACTCGAAATTGAGCTTCCGCACGTTTGAACCATAGATCCGGTAAGTCTTTCCAAAAAGGTGGAAGTATAACCGACACCGGAGCTATAGTAGGTGAAGCAAGTGAGGAAATTGTGGAGTCCTCTTGAATCGACATTGTTATTAAATCACTAAGCAATAATTAAAAAAAATTTCAATTCTACCACTTTCACAATAAAATTTAAATTTAAATTACTATATATAAAATGGATATCTAAAGTAAAAATCTCTTACTATGATGTATGTTGATTGAAGAGACGAACAGCTGCCAACTTGCTGTATATGTCTAAAAAATTCTATCGTCGGTTCCAGGTACCGTCGATCAGTTTGATGTAATTTGCTTTGTCAAATCAACCCGATATATATTTGGAAGAAAAATCCCTGTTTTATTGAATTCTCTATTTCGGAATCGTCGTCCTTGAGTGTACTAAACTTGAAAACTATCTTTGTAAAACTTCGGGAGCTTCGGAAAATAGGTGCGACAAGTAGTATTAGCAGTACGAGCAGTAGGACATCATCCACTCTTTCATTAGACCCGTTGAGTCTTGCCTTGGATCACGTCGGGGTCACCAATTGTTAAAAATATTTGTTATAATTGTTTTTCTAAATTATTATTATTTGTTTCATTATTATTTTTATAATAATTTATACAATTATTTTATTAAATATTATTAAATACTGCAAAAATTAAATACTGCGACAATTTTAGTTTTTATTTTAAAACAATGTTTTCCGATGACTATGACTTTTTCTCTCTTAATGAATTTTTAATTTTTTTATTTTATGTCTAGAAAAATCAATGATAGAATTGATAATTTTTTTAATTTAAATTTTGCAAGTGTTTTTCATTCAATAAGAAAAAGTAATTTGGAAAACTTCCTCCACAAGTCAAATTGAGAAATACTGCTCGGGCTTTATTTATGTGCGACTCTACATCGGCATCAGCCCCACCATCTGCCGTCACTACGGTAAGTAAAGTTCCCGGCTTGTTTTATCGGTTGTCCGGAGATAGAAATGGCGCTTTGCCCTCCTGGTGACAAGCTCATGTATTTATTCTTAGCAGCATTAATTTTTAAAGCAGCACTTCGACTTTCATCATGCAAAGCATCCGTCATTTGAGCCAGATGATCTGGCGTGTTTGAGAGAAGGCAAATGTACGGTTGCGAAAATGCAAAAAATGGTTTTGAATTTACCATGTGTGTGCGGCATTAGGCTGATACTTACATAGTCGATGAACAATAAACAGAGCCATTAATCCTGCTGGCCATTGAAAAGTGAACGCCCCTTTGCTATGATTTAATACAATCCAAACGTGATGAGCGACACTCAACACAAAGTAGGTAGTCAGTGCCAATAAGGGTACACGAAATTTCTTATATAGCAGATCAGCCACTCCAGCCTGTTAACAATAAAAATAAATCGTTAAAAATCTCAGCCTACACATCATTCCAATCGTATACCTGATAGACGTAGGTCGAATACATACTGAACACCAGCATTGTAAATGACAATATTAGGCAAATATCCTGTGTCCTGAAAGGGAGATGAACTTTGAACATTTTAACAGACGCGTGCAATTGAGTATATACTTACAAGAAAACGAAAATGATGGACAACTTATCACCTCGAGCCAAATACGAGAAACTATTCAGGATCAAATCCGCGAAAAGGAAAATAAACTGAAACGTCAGGACGAACGAATATCTACGTAACGACAAATTCATCGTGTGCAGTAAAACTCAATTTGCAATAAATGTAATTTTAGATGAATTATCCAATTGGCATTCTTTTTCTAATGTGGAATTTTCAACCAGAATTCACAACGATGTCCTTGACACCTTGACTATTCGGTGACAATCAGATAAAGAAATCCTTGTTTTGGGTTGCCCAATGCACATTAAAAATTCAACTGTTTGGTACTTGGCAACGCTGATAAAGAGTATATTTTTGACTTTCGCAGTCAAGCAATTTGTAAATAGCTAGGTCAACGTAAAATTTACAAAATTGACTTTATTTTTTTATCGAATTTCTTTAAAATTATTTAAAAACCAGGCATTTCTGATAAATTTTATTTTTATCTCTACCAAAACTATTTTTCGACAAAGAGGTGGCGCATGAATCGCTAGAAATCTTTCGTTAAGTTTTCGCCAAGACGTCAAAAAGACGCGCTCTTCCGGTTCTTTTCGGTGCAAAACAAACCAGCAAGATGAAGTACGTCAAATTACAGTCAAATAGAATTCAATTTTTTCTCTGGCATCGTCCAACTTTTCCACTCAATTCAATCAAATCCGCTTAAAATGCAATCTTGTGCTGTTGATTCATGTGAAATTTTCTCCATTTCAGGATTGGTATGTGTCATTTCAGCGGGTACAAAATTCACCCGGGACATGGAAAGACAATGGTCAAAGTCGATGGAAAGGTAGGTAGTCATTTCGCAATATTGTGCAATCTAAGTGAAAGTGTCTTTATTTGTATCGTTTTGGATATCGTTTTAGGTGTTCACCTTCCTGGACAAGAAATGCGAACGTTCTTTCTTGATGAAGCGCAATCCCCGCAAGGTAACATGGACCGTGTTGTACAGACGTAAACACAAGAAGGGCATCGAAGAAGAGGCCCAAAAGAAGCGTACCCGCCGCACACAAAAGTTCCAGCGTGCCATTGTTGGCGCTTCACTTGCTGAAATCATGGCCAAGCGTAACATGAAGCCCGAAGTGCGTAAGGCACAACGCGATCAAGCTATCAAAGTAGCCAAGGAGCAAAAGCGTTCACAAAAGGCTGCCAAGAAGGCCACCGCGCCAGCTACTGGCAAGGCGAAACAAGCGCCAAAACAGAAGGCCGCCAAGAATGTAGCTAAGGCTGCTCCTCGTGTCGGTGGAAAGCGATAAAATAAAACATGATGTGTTTTTTTTAAATTTAAGACCAATACACAGAAGTGTTGAAAAACAATCCGGTGTGGGAGTTTTTAATGTCAGTTTGGTCTGAAATGGTGAATTAGTGTAGTGCATTATGTTGTCTGGAATGTGGGAGAACTGAGGTGGCCGACACGTATCAGTAATACTCAACGCCATCACCCAAATAAGTGGCAGTGTGTGTGTTATTTTGATGATGAAGGATGTAGCAATTCAATCTAGAGGGTTTGCTAGGTCTTAAATGTTGTAATAACGGACGGGTAGCTACGGGACGATTAACATCGTAGAACCGGGTGCCGAGGAGCATTTTTATGAAAACGAAACGTCACAGTGGAACTTGAACCCACGTTCCAACAATTCAGAGATGTATCTGCCGAGCCAGCGAATGCCCATTTGAAGGATAAATCGAATTTGCGACAAGTGTTTTTGCCATCTTTCAGTTTTTGAAATGTGTACCTAACTATGAAAAAGCCGAATGTGCATTCCGGGTATTGATAAGTTCGATTGTGGCGACATTGATAGTCCTAACTTATCTTTGTGTTTTTTTATTCCTTGGTATCTTTAAGCGTGCTTAAAAGCATTCCAGATACCGAGTTGGCCTGGCCATGTGGCTGAATCAAACTACGACAACGAGGATTGGCATGGTGGGAAGGGTAGCCCTTCTACGGTCAGAAATGACGGAGGCGAAGCTATACTATCAATGCGCAAATCGCACTGTTTTGTCATCTTAAATACATGGTTTCTGAAAAACTAGAAGGACCTTTTCACCTACAGTAGTGGGCATGGAAATAGGAAACACGAAGCGCAGATCTATTACCATAAAGTAAGAAGATATCTTCCTGTGTGTACACGTTACATACAGCACACACTCAAAGGTAAAATGTTGTTCAGTAGGTTTTAATGTTATATGGAGTTCCATCTCTATTCCAATTTCTTACTTTATGCTATTACCACCTGGGCTTAGATTTGATGAGACTTTGAGGAAAATACTGCAAGTTAATCTTGGATAAATTTTTGGTAACTCCTAAGGGCGACATTGTAGTGGGGATGGGATATATGAATGCTAAGGTTCGTGTTGATAACGATCGACTGAGGCGGAACGATAACGGTGAGAGGTTTGTAGAGTTCTGCAACTTCATGGCCTCGTTGTTGTTGTAGCGGCGCAAGAGTGGGGGGGGGGGGGGACATCATTCATAAATCGTAGGCATCCTCTCCTCAAGGTCAAGACCAAGGAACATCGCAACTTCGATGGGGTTCTCCCATAGTGCGATAGGTGTTAGATGCGTAGGTGCGGCAGTGCAGTCAAATATATGATCCACGTCGTGTGGGCTGGCTCCACATGCTGGACAAATATTTCCGATGCTGTTGTCAATGCGTGACCAAAACGAATTTAGTCTGGAGCAAAATCCAGAACGAAGCTGAGCCAAGGTGGTACGAGTAGCTCTCGGTAGTTGTTCGTCGGCTGAGATGTCGGGTGGTCGAGCGCGGATAGCCTATTTGTGGCTTTGGTTACCTCGCTGGTGTGCAGTTGATTTAGGGCCGCCTTGTATATGTTGGAGTTGTCGAGAGGAACTCGTTTAAACCTTTGGACTTCCCTTTCCATGTCCCTTAACGATCGTTTTACATGACGTGGTGGTGGGGTTTTGTCCATGAGGTCATGATTTGGGTGTATGCTTCGATGACAACCAACAAGATATTGCTTAGCCAGGAGATCATTGTGTGCCTTGAGGTCTAGCAGCTTGGTTTCTTGGTGCAGGTGGTCTTGAGATGACATGCGAACGCAACCAGTAATGGTACGCACTGAGTTGATCCCTAGTTTTTGCCAATTTAGCCGCAGATGTCGGGAAGTTGGGTTTTAGGCTGGGAATGCGGCCTGCTGGAATGTATCTCTTAGCTGCAGTGAGAATAATTCGTCTAATTTGTTTTTCAGCCATACGTACATCACTTGGGGCGGTGAGACTAGCAAAAGCCTCGTTGGTGAACCTTTTAAAGCTGTCCCAGTCAGCTTTGTTGAAGTTGGTGTACGTCTTCTTATCGGGATGGATGAATTTCGACGGCATATCCAGAGTCAGAATAATTGGCAGGTGATCAGATGATGTTGTGAGGATTGGTTCCCATGAGATGTCATTAATAAGTCCAGGGCTGGCGATGGAAATGTCAGGTGAACTTGTGCAGGATCCAGTGATATGGGTCGGTTTATCGTCATTTAAAGGGCAGAAATCCGAATCATCCAGTTGGTCAGCGATGGTGTTACCTCTGGTGTCGTTTTGGAGGTTGGAATGCCATAAATCGTGGTGGGCGTTGAAATCACCAAGTAGGAGGCGATATTGTCCGTTTAATAGAGGGCTGATATTGACTTTGTAACCTGTGGGACAGCTGGAGACAGGTGGAATATATATGTTGTAGATTTCAAAGTCAATATTTTCTGATTTGACGATTATCGCTTGCTGCTCCAAGGTGTCATCGGCGGAAGTGTCATCAACGACTCTGTATGGCAAATTATTGTGGATGAGGAAAGCCAAACCTCCTCCTGCGTTCCTATCACGGTCTTGTCTGATGACGTTGTAGTTCCCATATGACCTGAGTGAGTGACTAGAGTTGAGTTTGGTTTCCTGTACTGCCGCTATTTGGATGTGGTGTCTGTCCATGAGTGCTGTTAGTTCAGCGATTTTGTGCTGGAGTCGTCATAGGAGGAACTATGTTTGAGGATAAGAATTGCCATAAGATAACCTGGACGTCCGAGAATCAAGTATCCAGCTGTAGCCTAACAATTTAATTATCACCTCGCGCAGAAAACAGCTGTGATTATCAGTCGCCCGGTTGAAGACTTAAATGCTCACTGGGATGCCATAAAAAATGAGTGCCTGGAGAGCGCTGAGACCGTCCTTGGCCCAAATCCGGCCAGTCTTGAATGTCGGACGCAACATGGCAGCGGATTGTCGAACGGAAAGAGCTTAGGGTGGGTCTAGCGTAAGCAACAGACGAGAATTGTCACAACACTGAGCTCCTGAACCGTTCTAAAGCACGGGAAATCCGAAGTAGTTTACGCCGTGACAAAAGGGAGTATGCCAACTCGCTTCTTGCTACTGCAGAGGAAGCTGCTCGAAATTATGATTTAATTACCGTATACAGTGTCATCAAGGAGTGTAAAGGTGGTCGTAGCTCCTATCAACATCCGGTGAAAGATAGTGATGGAAGGCTACTTATCCATACCGACTATCAGTTGAGGCGATGGAAAGAGCACTTTGCTGCAGTTTTAAATCGAGTGACTGATGGCGAGGTCCTCCCTCATATTGATTATTAAGCTTCCCGTCAGATATACGATCAACTCCCACAACGAAACAAGAAATTGAGGACGGAATTATTGGACTAAAACATGGCAGCGCTGCTGGGCTCGACGGCATTCCAGCCGAACTTTACCAAGCTACACCAAGCTGAACAGCAGAGTTGTTGAACACGCTTATTGGGAGAGCGTGGGACATATAATTTTTTCCCTCTGAATCGAATGATAGTTTGATTGTCGAACTTCCAAAAAAGGGCAGTCTTACAGAATGTATTAATTGGAGGGGTATTTGTGTGCTTCCCGCTGTTGCCAAAATAATAGCTAGAATAATCTTGGAGAGAATCAAGCTCCACTTAGAAAGCAAAATCGACAAAGAGCAGGCTGGGTTTCGAACTGTTCTTTCTTGCATCGACCACATCAACACCTTACGAATTTTAATTGAGCAATGCGTCGAATATAGATCTCTGTTGCACATGCTCTTTGTTGATTTTGAGAAGGCTTTCGACAGTGTGAACCGAGAATGTGTCTGGGCGGCCTTGCGCAAGAGGGCTGTCCCATACGTTGGTGCAAATGTCGCGTACTCCATAAAGGTAAGGTGTCGGAGGTTTTCGAAGTTCATAGCGGGGTCAGGCAGGGTTGCATCCTATCACCCATTCTGTTTCTTTTAGTTCAGTATATAGTCTTAAAAAATTCATTGATTTCACAGTTCAGTATATAGTCTTAACAATTAAAATTCAAATAAAAAAGAAAAGAAGTAACAGAAAAGTAATAACAGAAAATTGATTTTTGCAATCCCACCTACAACATTTGGACTATGCTGACGACATTTGCTTGCTCTCGCATAAGATCACGGATATGAGCGAAATGGCTCTGGATCTCGAGAGAGGCAAAGGTTGTCGGGCTTAAGATTAATACCAGCAAGACCATACTCCTTAGCCTGACTGGGAACCCCACTCTCCCCATAAGTGTCAATGGACAACTTGTAGAACAGGTAGACGAGTTTGTCTATTTAAGTATAATTGTTGCTGTTGATGGTGACACTGATCAGGACGTCATTCGCCGCATTCACCATGCCAAGTGTTCCTTCGGCATGTTGTCCAAGCTCTGGCAAAGCAGTTATCTCAATGTTAAAACCATAAACTGGGGCTGTTTCGTTCCCTGATACTTTCAGCGCTCCTATACGGGAGCAGCACTTGGAAAGTTTCCGCTGCAGTTCATCATCAATGTGGCACGATAGCCCGACGACGGGCCTTGGCCGCCTGAATCGTTGACCTCCAATTGTCGCGGTTACGTGACCTTGTCCTCCAGTTTCGGAAGCCCAGCAGCTGGTGGGCGTCTTCACCTACGGAGTTCTCCCAGCGAGCTCTCGGTCGTCCACGCAACCTCGCTCCGTCAATTCGTTGTGCGTTCATAACTTTCTTTGGCATGCGATTGTCGTCCATCCGTTGTACATGCCCCGCCCATTGCAGACGTTGAAGCTTAACGATTTTCGATACTTCCAGCTCATCGTACAATTGATACAACTCATGGTTGTATCGGATACACCATTGGTCTCGCTCGCGAACGGCCCCGAAAATTCACCGAAGGACCTTTCGTTCGAATCGGTCTAGCAAAATTTCGGAGGCTTGGGTAAGGGTCCATGTTTCGCAGCCATAACATAGCACGGGTCGGATGATCGTTTTGTACACGCGGAGCTTCGTGTTCCTGTGTGCAAGTTTCGAATTAATTATAGGGAGGACCTAGAAATATGTCTTATTGGCTAGTTGTATCCGTCGCTTAATTTCGTCGGTCTCGTTGGCGTCCTTCGATAAGTTACAACCCAGATAGTTGAAGTTGTCTACATACTCGATATTAAGGTCCCCCACTGTGATGCTTGAATTTGCTGGCGTCCTTGTTTTCGATTGCATCATGGCCTTTGTTTTGCTTTCGTTGATATGTAGTCCAACTTCCTTTGCGGCGTTATTGAGGTTATGCAGAAGGCTTTCTGCATCACCCAACCTTCGAGACATGATGTTGATATCTTCGGCGTACGCTACTAATTGAGTCGACTTGATGAGTAGCGTTCCGCTGCTGTCCATATTCATGGCTCGAATTACATACTCCAAAGCCAGGTTGAAGAGCGTCGGCGCCAGCCCGTCGCCCTGCTTGAGTCCAGTACGAGTTTCAAATAGGTCAGTGAGTCGGTTCTGCACTCTGACCTGCGAGACGGTATTAGTCATCGTCATCCTTGTGAGTCGCACTAACTTTGCCGGTATACCAAAATTCAGCATAATGTTGTACAGTGCACTTCGGTTGATACTGTCGTATGCCTGCTTGAAGTCGACAAAGATTTGATGCGTCGATGTTGTATTCCCAGCACTTTTGGAGTAGTAGCTTCACTGTGTAAAGCTAATCGGTCGTTGAACGACCAGGTCTGAAGCCGCCTTGATACTCGCCAATTTGTTCTGCGTACGGATTGATTCTCTTTTCAAGCATTTTTGATAAAATCTTAAAGGCCGTACTAATGATATGCCTCTGTAATTCTCACACTTCAGCTTGTCACCCTTTTTGTGGATTGGGCAGATTATGCTTTTGCGCCAATCTTCGGGGATTTCCTCGTCGTTCCATATTTTCAGCAGTAGCACATGTACAGCGTTGGTCAGGCACGTTCCACCATGCTTCAGCAGTTCTGCTGGGATCTCGTCAGCGCCGGGCGCTTTATTATTTTGGAGCGACTGTATGGCAAGACTCACCTCCTCTACTGTTGGGGGTAGAACGGGAGGGCCTGGTTCGGCTAACTGCCCAAGAGCTAGCTCCGCGGGGGATGTTGATGATGCATTGAGGAGCTCTTCAAAATGCGAGGCCCATCGTTTGTTGACGCTTTCGATGTCGCTGATGATGTTACCATCCTTGTCCTTACATAGGCTTGTCCTGGGTTGATATCCGTTCTTAACATTATTTATAAGTTTGTACGCCTGTCTAATGTTCTTACTGGCTAATCTTTGGTTTATTTGCTGCAACTGCTCGTCAAAATGTTTGCTTTTCTTACGTCTAATTAACCTATTAGATACTCGCCGAAGTTCGTTGTATCTTTCTTTCTTGGCTCGGGATGCGCGTTGTGTGTATTGGCGATAGGCTTCATTTTTCGCCTCAATCGAGGCCCTGCATTCGACGTCGAACCAGTCTGCTCGTCTGCGCCGGCCTTTATAGCCCACGACCTCTTCTGCGACCCTCTTGATGCTGTCTTTGAGCTCCTCCCAGAACTCATGGATGCCTAGATTATTGATGTTATCAAGCATAGGCGACAGTTTTTCCTCAAGTGCTGTAGTATACGCAGCCGCCGTGGCATCATCAATCAAATTGTCAACCTCGAAAACCTTGGCAGGGTTGATTCTCGTTAGGTGCACCGAAGAGATTCTGCTCCTGTAGGTCGTTTTCACCAAATAGTGATCGGTGTCGCAGCTGGCTCCTCGATAGGATCGAACATCTAGGACATTAGAAGCCCATCTCTTGTGTAAGAGACTCAAACTTTATTTTGTTATATAATTTTTTTTCTTTTTTTTTAATGAACATGGCGTACTGGACATTTGTATGCATAAAATACGGTACTCACCTGATCTATACCGCCTGATACCATCTGTAATAAGAAAAAGACAACCAATGAGCCTGCAGTTACACGCATTGAAGATATTAAGTTATTTGAAACGAAAACGAATAATAATTCAAATCTTTATGTTGGCCCGGCCAACAAACAGGAAGAAGAGGAGAGCGAAGGAGAACCACTTGTCGGCGTCGTCGTCTCAGCATCGGTCATCGCAGCATAGGTCATCGGCTTCTCGTTGTATCGGTTGATTCTGGCTCAGGTATTCAAACGGCAATGCGAGGTAGACGCAGAATGGATGTATCGGTTGATTCGGCTGCTTCTCCTTGGTTCAATCCCACTTCACTACCATCCTCAATTCTTCTATATCCAGAAGTAAAGCCTTTCTACCTAAGGCACACAACTTCTGGCGAAAACATTCTCATTCGGTATTCTATGGTAGACTGCGGAGGGGGAAACCACAACCTCCTAGCTATTACAGAGGGGGATCAACTCCGGAGCGGAGCACCGCGCCTCTACTCAAATTTCAGAGAGGGGAACACCACAACCTCTCAATCACACAACACGAAGAGGGGAGACACCACAACCTCTTCAAACATCAACTCAACATGGAGAGGGGAGACACCACAACCTCTCCAACACGTAAACTCTGTGCAAAGAGGGGAAACACCGCAACCTCTCGAGTTTACCACCAATAGAAAGGGGAGACACCACAACCTTTCTACGAACGTCAACACAACATGAAGAGGGGAAACACCACAACCTCTCCAAAACGTAAACTCTGTGCAAAGAGGGGGAACACCACACCCTCTCGAGTTTATCACAAGTAGAAAGGGGAGACACCACAGCCTTTCTACAAACACAACGCTGAGAGCGGGACGACCACAACCTCTCAACGACTCAATCGGAGGGGACCAACTCCGAGGTGAAGCCCACACGGCTCTAAACATCTCACTGAGAGGGGAGACACCACAACCTCTCAAACTATCATAACTTTCCGGAAAGGGGGAAACCACAACCTTTCCATACAACACTCACTCAATACTGAATCTTAGAATACCTCTTGGTAATTTTCCGTGCTGTACACACAGCAAACATAGTCCGCCATAAATCAGATCTTACACAATTAGTATAACAACAATACAAGCAACTACAAGCTCAGTGTACTCACCTACGCACAACGTCTTTTCCTACCGATTCCTTGTTGTCACCGCAAAAGACGGAAAGAAGACGATGGGACACCTTAGCATCAGCCAACAACCATCGAATGTGTCGTGATATCTTGAAATGGATTTTCTCGCGGCACACTTCACAAACACCCCGGAAAAACACTTGATGCGAAACACGCTCGTGTGAAATAAACTTAATTCTACGCGTCGATTATTATTCGCGTAATTTGCCCACAGAAATATAGCAAAACCACACCAGGAACATAAAAGCGCTTGACGTTCCGCTAGGAAAAATGACCGATTCTATTTTATTTTTCAATTGTCATTTAATTTCATGGCCTACTATGAAAATACAATCATACAAAAACACCAAGCCTCCTTCACTTGCTGATCAGTACGTGGTCGATCTGGTTCACGGTGTATTCATCTGTAGACTTCCAGGTCTGCTTATGGATTCGTCGATGAGGGAAGCATGTAGAGCTTATGATCAAGTTTCTGCCGCTTGCGAAATCGATAAGTCGCTGACCGTTGTTGTTGTTTTCGTCGTGGAGGCTATGACCACCAGTAGTTCCCATATGCCAGCTTTCGTTTCCGACTTTGGCGTTAAAGTCTCCTAGCAGCAGCTTGACGTCGTTTGATGGAAGTGTGTTTCTAGGTCGTTGTAGAACTCGTCCTTAATCGCGTCTTCTTTTACTTCTGTAGGGGCATGCGCATTAATGAGCCAGAGATTAGCGAAACGGGTCTTAATGCGGATCGCACATAGCCGCTCGTTGATGGGTTTGAAGCCGATAACGTGGTCCTTGAGCTGCTTATTCACGATGAAAGCTACTCCAAACTCCTTGTTGCCCTCCTCTTTACCACTCGTAAAAATAGTGTGCGAATTGAGGGCGTTAATCTCGCTTTTGAGCCATTTAGTTTCCTGGATTGCAACTATGCTCAGCTTGTATTGCTCTACCTGATCCAGGAGGGCCCTTAAGGCCCCCGGTCTATTCAGGGAGCGTACATTCCAGGATCCGAAAGAGTAATCAGTTGTTCGTTTGCGGGGTCGTCGTTGTTTTGTATTCGTCCAATCCGAGGCTTTTGTTTCAGGTTTCTTGACTTGAAGTTTTTCTTAGGATGAGTTGTCGGCACATCGCTAAACCATGATAGGGTTTAATCGTTTAGTAAAGGCCATCATGGGCATGCCTCGAAGATGCTGCTTTAGTGGTTGAGTTAGACGTTTTCTGTCACCTATCACGTTAAGTAACCTGAGACGCTGCAGATGTAAATACAGCACTCAGGCGCAGCGGTGCTTCTTCCAAATGTCGCATCAGATGATTTGACTGAATCGAAGATTTGGACCGGATTAATTCTCGATTGATGTACTGAAGAAATTCTGCACCTGTCTTACCAAATAGTAATCACAAACGTAGTTGGCTCAATAAGATCAGACGTCTAATACATTCGAGGCTCAACTCTTGCTGATAAGGACGTGTTGTGTCGTCGATTTCGTTCACTATGTACTTGTCTGGCAATTTCCAGATCTGCTTATGAATGCGACAATAAAGGAAGCATGTAGATTTATGACCAGATTTCTGCCGATAACAAAGTCGATTAGTCGCTGACTGCTGTTGCTTTCATCGTTCAGTCTATGAGGTCACAGTAGTTCCCCTAATAAAAAATCGAATAATGCAAATAAAATGCTCCCATTTCTTCAACTTATCATCGTCTTCTTGATAATTTCATCTAAATTAAAATTACTATACGAAACAAATTCATTGCCCAAATTTCGTTCATGCTCCGGCTTAAATGCACATTTTTCCAATCCTAAGAACTTCTTAATCCACGGCTCGCAAACTTCTCCCGAACAGAATATGGTTTTACCACAATCATCTTTCACAACTTTCTTGACAATTTTCGACATCTTCTCCATACACTCTTCGGACAAAAAGGGCGGATCAACGATTACCAAATCGAAATAATTTCGAAATGTTTCCAAACAATCAGGATTGTCGGCATCGTTGAAATCATAAAATACGAAATCATCACCGTACGAAGCGAAACGTTGATCGTATTCGAAAATCTTAACTGAAAAAGGATAAAAGTGTTGTTGGTGAATTTAAAGAAAAATATATTGGAGGATTACCGTTAGTATGAACTGCTTTGATTGATGTGTATAAGGAAGGACATGATAGTAGCCCGATCGTGTATGTATCATTGGTTTTTAGGTGTTGGCATACTTTCGTCAGATCTGACTTTGTTTTTGCACTATACCAAAATTGACTGAGTTGCTGAAAAGGAATGTAAGTCAGATTTGCAGCAATAAGCAAAAATCAAATGAGTGCTATGCTTTGGTCGTGCACTCCTAGACAATTCGCCTCCATATCCACAAAATTGAATGATGGTCGTCTTGAGTCCCATATTCCAGAAGAAAAGCAATTACATATGTACTTAAAGTGTTTATTTAACAAATTTCCAACAAAATTACCCAATCTTCTTCAAAGTTGACATCCTTCCCACCTGCAAGTTCGTTTTCTTCGCGCTCCTGTTTCTCTTTCATGAAGGACTGCAAAATTGCAAGTGTATCAGCCGGTAATTGCGGGATGTTATCATCTTCAAGTGAACCCATTTCGCTTAAAAATCAGGCTGAAAAGGATCCTTTTGCTTCAGACTTTTTTTCTCAATGCAAGGTAAGGTAGTAAAATAACCAAAAAGTCGACTTTGTGACAAGAGTTTGTTTGTGGAACACAAATTCTCATGAGGACTGAAGTGAAGTGACTGAAGTGCACATACCATCCACAAATGAAAGGCACACGATTGCTCGAATTCCGATAAAAATCGTTCACTGAAACTCTGAATATTCCAAAAGTTTGTAAAACACAAATATTTGACCGAAAAAAAATCTTTCATGCTAGAAAAACAAGCAAAATAGATTGTTCGACTCAACTATGGCAGTACAACTGAGTGTATTCGAACTGAATTCGCACTCGAAAATTGAATTCATTTTCGCTAAGTTGGCACTTGGCACGTCATCGGACTGTCAGTAGGCAAAGTCTACGCTCTGCGAGCATTTTAATTCGTCAATCGGAAATTTTTGTACTTTCATCGTGGGTCCAATTAGACGTGAATTCCGTCGCACAGTGCAATTAACGTTTCCTTTTCGATTTTCATATAATTTTCACGCGTATGCCGGCACCGAAAACTGCCTGCAAACGGTCGGTTTAATTCAAGTTTTCATGAAAAATCCCCGCAGCTATTTGAAGTCGGTCGTCGAGTAGTGTTTCGTAGTGAAAAGTGCAACTTTCTGAGTTTCTTTTTTTCAATAAGGAAGTTTTCAGTTTGTACAATAATTTCCACTAGCAACGGATTTTTGCTTAATTAAAAATTCACTTGGGCAGTGAACACATCTTTTGTGTAAGTGACGTTAGTTTTTATGGCTTTCCGTTTTTTTTATATTTAGTCGTAATTTCACCGTAAATTGTGTGAATTTTTTATGTAAACTTTTCGGGCAAGACGCTCACATAAAATTGCTTCATTCATATGAGTGCTGGTGAAATTGAAACTCGTTCCGTTCGGTGGACTGAATTGATGAGCCCCAAAGTTGCCCCCTGGCTGGAGGAGGGGTTCACGAACGACTGCACACTATCAATCAGACAAATCTCTCTCTCGACACTTAACAGTTGATAAGATATCGTATTTACAATTTGATAACGCGAACGGTGATTGGGGTAGCTGCGAGGTGGTTCTCATTGGGGCTGTTACTTACTGTTAGCGTTCTGAACGGGCATGTGGAGAGATTATCTGCATCGTCACGCAGAAATAGGTTGTACAGGTGTGCGGATATTCGTGTACATAATCTCTGGAATGTTCTTAGGGTAATGACATTATTTGGATTGGAGGTGGTCGTGGAAAGGGTTAATGCCATAGGCCAGAGTCGTTCATTTGATGGCTGTAATTAGCCGTTCCGATTGAATGAGAATCAAGCAGTTGCCTGGCAGCTGTTTACACTTTATACGACCACGTCTGCAAGTCAGTCCACTGACTCAGATTGTACCATGTTTCGGGTTTCAGACTGAATCACTAGCCATGTCATTCCAGTATCTGATTTCAAGTAAAAAATCCAATCCATGTGATTTATTTAATTTGAGATTTCAGAATGTTGTTTTTTTCTTATTATTTAGAAGTACTCGAAAAGAATTCTGTTCCTTTCTCCTGATATTCTACTGCAAGCGACCTTGAAAGTGGCGTCAATGTTATACGGGATATATTTCCCACATCTTATCCAGGAGTGTAGCAAACACAAAACTACCGCATGATCGGAAAAGGGGTGTCCGTGTTCATGTAACGATCCCGATCTACCCAATGGGCCTGCCCAAGAACAAAAACCTGTTTTTATATGAAAAATTATTTTTTGCTTACCTTGCTCCTCATGAATCTCTTCTAACTAAACGGGTTTTTGATCTTGTTCGACACATTTCCTTTTTTCGCCCCATATTCCACAATAGGTCTAACAATCCACAGAACTATGTACGGCTTAATACCCCATGCCTTCCCGGTAAATTGTTTATATCCAGACTTGGATACACCCCATCGCTTCTTATCTGTCAAAAGTTAACGAAGGACAACATTCCGGACAGAGTTTTTTCGTCCTTCAAGATAACCTTGCCTAACGACCTGACTGTCTCTCTCTCTGGTTCCTTTTAACCCCTAGTGGGGCATAGGGCATTGACTACGCCTCTTTTCCACCTCTGACTATTAGCAGCCATCGCCTTTAGCTGGTCCCACGATTTGCCTATAGATTTTCCCTCTGCCTCAACAGATCTCCTCCATGTATTTTTGGGTCGTCCCACACGCGTTGGTTCCCTGAGGATTCCAATCTAGAGCCTGTTTTGCAATGTTTTTTGGCTCTTTCGAAGTGTGTGACCTATCCACTGCCACTTTCGCCGTTTGATGTCGATGCCTATGCTATTTTGGCCAGTAATTTTGAGGAGGTCGTGGTTAGATATTATCTCAGGCCAGCGAATTCGTAGGATGCGCCGTAGGCACTGATTCACAAAAGTTTGCAGTTTGGTGGTAATGTTACTGGTCACCTTCCACGTGGAACACCCATATAAAAGCACAGATTTTACATTGCTTTCGAAGATCCGGAGTTTGGTATTTCTGGAGATGTTGTGATTTTGCCAGAGAGGAGTCAAACTGAAAAATACTGCTCGGGCTTTATTTATACTCGACTCGACATCGGCATCAGCCCCACCATCCGCAGTCACTGCGCTTCCAAGGTAAGTAAAGTCCTCGCCTTTTTCTATCGGTTGTCCGGAGATAGAAAGGGTGTTTTGCCCTCCTGATGACAAGCTCATGTATTTAGTCTTAGCGGCATTAATTTTTAAGCCAGCACTTCGACTTTCACGATGCAAAGCATGCGTCATTCTCCGACCGTCGAGCGAGTCGGACGTGTTTTTATAAACGTCTCGCGAGCATTTTAACACCCGGAACGCGTAACGAGAGTGACTAGAGCAGTGAAAAAATTGTTTTTTTTTTTACGACACATGCTGCTTTTATTTAAACATTTTTGATAATATCGACATTTGTGATTTAAAGAACCATTTGTCGTGGCGGCAAGTAAAGACGTATTTAAAGTGAATGTGCATTCGAAAAATTAAATCCAAATAACAACAATGGACGCATCAACTTTCACGTGCCAGTGCGGAAAAAACTACACCTCACAAAGGGGTTTAAATCAGCATAAACGACTATATTGCAGATTCGAAAATCCTAGGACGGAGAGTGATCGTAAGTGTCCAGTATGCGAACAGACGTATGCCTCCTTTGCGGGTATGCGGCGTCATATGAAGGTGAAGCATCCAGTCGAATACAACCAATCATGTCAAGAAGCAGTTCATAATTTGGGTTCAGTGCGTTACTTATGGTCAGAAGCCGAAATGTTTCATATGGCGCAAATGGAAGCAAATTACAGAGGTACGAATATCAATGCGTATTTATCAACAGTTATTGAAAACCGAACAATTGGAGCTATCGGTAAAAAACGAACACAACAGGTGTATCAAAATCTGCTAGCAAACATTCGTGCCCAGAGAAGAAGATCTAGTTCAATAAATGCTCAAATCGAAAGATCGCCAATTGCAACAACGGCTCAGAACAGTGTCAGTCATAATAACACATGGATAACACGGCTTCGACGTTTATCTGGACGAGTTCTAGGCACTGTTTCAAATGATATGATTAACAACACAGACCCAGTTATTGCTCATATCGAGGCGATCACCGACTTGACTGCAGTGCAGATAGCGGGACGCGATGCTGTGCTACAAAAAGACTATACGGGATTTGAAGATTGGATTGTGAGCATAATCGTCAGTGTAAATCCAAATTTTAGTATTGATAGCACATCATTTGTGGAGCAAGAGAGTCAGGTATATAACGATATGAATACGAACAACATTGCGAATGTAACACCAAATGATAATAATTTCGACCGTATAGATAACTCTAGTAACAGAGGAATGCTTGAAGGCAGACCTCTGAATAGAAGGCGGAATAGAGCAATGACATATCGGCTTACTCAGCAAATGATTAAAAAACGTCCGGATGTTGCTTATCGAAATATCTTAAACGGTCTGCCGATCAATGGATCATATGAAAATCCAAGTGAGGAAGATGTAAGAAATACATATCAAAAGCTAATGGGAGAAGCGAATAACATCAATTTGAATATATCTCAATCGTATCGAAGTAGAGAAATTATTAATCTGTACGAGCCTATTAGCGACCAGGATATTAAATGGGCAATTGAAGGAACTAAATCTAGCACATCTCCAGGAGTAGATGGGATAAACATGAAACGTTTAAAGAGTATTCCGCTAAAAACTTTGGAAATCATTTTCAATGGAATGCTAGCATTATCATTCGTGCCACCTGTTTTGAATATCAATAAAACTGTGCTTATCCCGAAAAATATGAATAATTTAGCTAGTGTAAGCAACTGGAGGCCTTTAACTATGTCATCCATTCTATTGAGATGTTTCAATAAAATTTTAGCCAAAAGACTAATGAAGATTGACATCGATGCTCTGCAATCCGGCTTTCGCGAGAGAGATGCTTGTTTCCTTAACACAATGGCTTTGAGAAATTACATTCGACAAAGAGACCGTAAAGGTAAACCATTCGCAGTTATTTCGATTGACCTGCAAAGAGCATTCGATAGCGTGCCCCATAGCATCATTATGAGAGCTTTGACTCGAGCGGGTGTAGATGAATCTACAATGCGTTTACTGAAATCGAATATGGAAACAGCTACCACCAAAATTCAGCTCAAAGGTAAAACTGTAGCCGAGATCAGCATAAAGAAAGGATTGAAGCAGGGTGACCCTCTCTCCCCAGTCATCTTTAATATAGTAATGGATGAATACATCAAACATATCAAAGGTATTTCTCCACATAAAGTACCCGTAATGCTATATGCTGATGATATAATATTATTAGCTGATAGTGTAACAGAAGGCAAGCTATTAGTCAGAACAACTGAAACTTTCATGGAAGAACGCGGTTTAAACATCAATGTTGACAAATGCTTTGCAATCGCAGCAGCCACTATACCATGCAAACAGAAAGTCTACTATATAACCACACCAACGTTTAATATTTGCAATACATCGATCAAGCAAATACAAGTAGGCGAAGGATTTAAATATCTTGGAATTAACTATCAGCACAGTGGTCTTTTACGCAATCAAATACACGATTTGGATCAAACGATTACCAGAGTAATGAAATCAGCTTTAACACCTGCTCAACGACTGCATGCAATTGAAAAGCGACTTATACCATCATTCATCACAAAATTTGTTGCAATTAATATGACGAAGAAGATTTTGCGGAAAGCGGACTTACTCGTAAGGAGAGCTGTTCGAAAAACTCTGCATTTACCAGCAACATGCAACAATGCGGGAATACATGCAGCGAAGAAAGATGGAGGCTTGGGGATCTTTGAATTTTCCCGTCGAATTCCCTTAATTCTACTTAAAAAAATCGAGTTTCTTGACAATACAAGTTCACCTTTAAAAGATCTAGCGAACAGCGAGTCAGAGTGGAAACTTCGTGTACGAGCAATGACACCATTCAATACAACTCTGGAAGCAAGGCGGCAACTAGCAGCGTCGCTTGAGTATTCTTTTTCGGGTGGTGGACTGTACCACTCATCTTACAATAACCAATGTAGTGCCTGGATATGCTATCCGCCCAAATACTTGAAAGCATGGGAATTCATCAAAGCGATACATTTGAGACTAAATATGTTGCCTTGCCGGTCTATGCCTTCAACGCCTGCCAATTTGAGGAGATGTCGAGCTGGTTGTTTCAGGGCAGAATCAATTTCACACATTTTGCAAAGCTGCCCGATGACTCATTGGCAGCGTATCCACCGTCACAATGCTGTTGCAAAACATATTGCCACCATTTCGAGAAGATACGATTGGCAAGTTGCCGAAGAACCGCATATAAGAACATCATCTGGGGAGCTCTTCAAACCGGACATTATCTTTTCGAATCATCGCGAGGTAATAGTAACGGACGTAGGGATCCACTGGGAAGGACCATCTCCACTAATCGACAGCTATCGAGCAAAAGCAGCAAAGTATTCGGCACCCGCCATTATCGAGGTAATTCGAAGACAACACCCTGGTAAAAATATATACGTTTTGCCGCTAATAGTTGGCGCCAGAGGAACATGGTGTCCAGCCAATGATAATTTAATCAAACGTTTGAAATTGTCAGCTACTACCATTAGCAAAATAATACTAACCACACTTTTGGGAGGCATCTACACTCATCAGTACTTTATGAAAGTTGTATGGGCGCCTTAAGCGCCATAATTTTTTAACATTTCACTTTTTTTACATTAACTTTGTTACTTTACACTTTTTATGAGTACCTCTGCTCAAAGATCACAGAGAGAATTAAATTTGTTTATTTAGTTTCGATGTTAATTTTTTATAATATATTGTATATGTATTATAATTATTACTTGATGATTTAAATAAATGAATTATTAAACAGATGATCTGGTGTGTTTGAGAGAAGGCAAATGTCGTCGGCGTAGTCCAGGTGCTGAAGGTAATCGAATAACTTCCACCTGATACCCTTACTTTTATGGTCGCGTAGAGAATCGCAGATTACATCGTTGATGGTAATAAGGAACAGCATTGGTGATAAGATACAGCCTTGTCTGACTCCATTATTCACCTCAAAAGGACTGGACAATTCACCCTTGTGCAAGACATGACATTGGTCTCCATTATAGGACTCTTTTATGATGGAAATAAGTTTCTCTGGTATGCCTCTCCTACGTAAGGCTGTCCAGATATAAGCCATATCCGCTGTAGCGTTGATATCCGCTTTCAAAAGTTCCATGGGGATACCGTCTGCCCCCGGGGCTTTACCAGCTTCCAATGATTTAAGGGCCTGAATTATTTTCAGCTTGGATGGTACACCGGTATTAATTCTGGCCATTTGCGGAAGACTTGCTGCTTCCGGTGGAGGTGGGCTTGAAGGGTTGAAGTTGTTGTTAAGTACCTCCATGAAATGCTCTCTCCAACGGCTCAGTTGTTGTTCGTCTGTGACTAGCAGAGACCCGTCTGTATCTTTTACAGGATGCTCATGGGTAAAAGATTTGCCAGTCAATGGCTTAATAATGTAAAGGGTCCCACTGTCACCACGGTAAGTCGCATCTTCTGCCTCCACCGCTAACGCGTTGATGTTGTTGCGTTTATCACGTCTTAAGGTACGGTGTGCTAGACGCGGCCGCACGACTGCGACTCGCTCATTCCATATAAAAACTCGTTTCTCTCTCATTTTAAAAACGAGTTTTTATATGGAATGAGCGAGTCGCAGTCGTGCGGCCGCGTCTAGCACAACGTACCTTTACGCTTCTCTGCACTCTTTTTTGAAGAGAATTGTACTCGGTCCTTAGTTGTTGCTTGACTGTAGTTTCAGTAGCCGAGTTCAATTGCTCTTTAATTCTCTTCCGTGCAGTAATCAGAGACCATATATCGTCGCTGATAAATGGTCTCCTACCTCGCTGAAGTCTGCCCACAAATGTTTCGCCACACGATATAAAAACGTCCTTCACAATGTTCCATCTATCATCAATTAATGAAGGAGTATCTGGCGTTTGTGCATTAGCTATCTCGTGCAATGCGCTACAAACTGCACGTATTGTTGATGGATCTTAAAGTTTTTGCACATTGAATCGTGGCGATACACGCTCATTTTGTGTGCGACGAATAGCAGCGGTCCGCAAGCGAATTTTTGCGATGACAAGTTGGTGATCGCTGCCTACATCAGCACCACGCTTAGCCCTGACGTCCATGAGACAATTTCTCCATGTTTTGGAGATGGCTATATGGTCAATCTGGTTCGCTGTTCGGCCATCTGGAGATATCCACGTTGCTAAATGGCAAGGTTTGTGTTTGAACAGGGTGCCGCCAATGACAAGCTGACGAGAGTTGCAGAACTCTACGAACAACTCACCATTGTCGTTCCTAAGACCCAGATCGTGATTGCCCATTAGATGTTCCAATTCAACATTGTCAGACCCAATTTTAGCGTTGAGATCCCCCATAATAATTTTTATGTCACCTCTGGGAGCCTTGTCAAAGGTGTCGCCAAGCAGGTGGTAAAAGGCGTCCTTAGCATGCTGGTCGGCTGACTCAGTTGGGGCGTAGCACTGAATTATGGTAATGTTCCTTACTCTGGACTTGAATCTGGCAGTTATTATTTGGTCGGAAATAGGCCTCCAATCTATAAGAGATTGGCGAGCTTCCTTGTTCAAAAGGATGCCGACTCCAGCCATTCTGAATGTGGCTTCAAATTCACTACCAGAGTAAAGCAGCACAGTTTGGGAACTAGGTGATAAGGTCGTTCCCGATCCGGTCCATCTTGTTTCGCTCAGTCATAATATCGAAATTCTATATGCGGTCATTTCCCGTTCGACTTCCGTGAGTCTTGTACTACTGCACTCGCCCCACAGCGTTCGAACGTTCCAAAAACCAATCGTAGTCCGTTGTAAACTCGTTTTGGCCTACTGAAGTAGTTCTTAAGGATTTCGTTAAACAGAATTTTCCCCGTCGTCAACAGCCTCAATTATTAAAATAAAAAAAGCATTCAATTTAACATTATTTTATCAAAATGTACGTGGTTTAAAGACTTAACTTGTTTCGTATTTCCGCATTATCATCTTCTCACGATATAATTGCTCTTTCTGAGACTTGGTTGTGTTCATCAATCAACACCGGTGAATTCCTTGAAGGCTATACTGTATTTAGATGTAATCGAAATTTTGACCTTACGCAGAAATCTTCTGGAGGTGAAACTCTTATTGCAATTACGGGTAATATCAAATGCTCTCTTGTGTCTATTACTGAAACATATTTATTTGATTGTGTGACGGTATTAGTTAAGAACTATGTGTGAAGCCGTCACTATTCGTTGCATGCGTATACGTGCCTTGCAATGCCTCGATACCTGTTTATGAGAGCCTTTTTGAGTACTTCTCTAATCTCCTGTGCGTGACTTATCCTAATTCTTCAATAATTATATGCGGTGACTTTAAGTTGCCACTTATTACATGGCCGGACTTTCCTGGTCTTCCTCTCTCCTCTGTTTCGCCTTCCTTACTTTAAGCTCTGTCTTCTTTTATGATTGTTCAATTTAATGTAACGCCTAATTTTATGAACCGTAGATTAGGTTTAGTACTAAGCAATCTTAACGCAACTGAACTTTCATCCTCAGAGGCAACTAGTGCATTACTTCCACGTGATCCTTTTCATCCTGCCCTAGAAAATCTAATAACATACCAACGAAACATGACTTCACTGCCAAAAAAATTGTCTTCTTTAAATTTCCGCAAAGCAAACTTTGAGGCTATTAACCTAAAACTAAACGAAATCGACTGGTTTTCGCTTCTTTGACCCATTAACTGTGAGGCTGCTGTTGATACATTTTACGAGATTCTGTTTGATATTATTAATGATTATGTACCGCATATGTATAGTCCTAGGAATAGTAATGGTTCAATAATGGTATTTACAGGATTATTAGGAAAAAGAAACGCGTTTACAAACGCTATAAAGCGCTCCAAACGTTTGTCTGATTTAATAGTTTTTTGTAAACTTCGTGCGGAGACTAAACGACTTATACAAGCTGCGCTTAATCATATCTCCTTAGTATTGAACAGGGCGTCAATGATAAAGAGAATAAACTATTTTGGTCTTATGTAAAAAAAACATGAGAAAGTCGTCTTCTCACCCGTCTTCCCTAACGCATGAAAACATAACCGTGAATAGCCCTGCGGAAATGTGTAAACTGCTTGCTACAATTTTTCCAGTACATTTCAACAATCAGCTGACCTAATACTCCCTCCTTCTCCCGACACTAGTTTACAAATATCTCCAGGTGTTATCTCATCCAGTCTGGTTGATTATATTATTTTGTCTGCTAAAGATAATTAATCTTGCGGCCCGGATGGCATATCTAATTATTTCTTAAGAAAAACGAAGAAATATGAAAAATAGCGCAGTGTGCGCTATCTCAACACCCTTGGCCATAATTTTTAACAAAAGCATATCCGAGTTTGTTTTTCCTACCAAATGGAAACATTCTTACGTTGTTCCTATTCCTAAGAAAGGTGACCTAAACGTCGCATCCAACTACCGTCCGATTTCTTTAGTCTCATCATGTTCTAAGACCCTGGAGCGCATCGCATTTAACTACATTGAAGACAATTTTGGGCATCTTATCAGTGCCTGTCAACATGGCTTTTGTAAGATGAAGTCAACGGTTACGAATTTTGCTGAATTTGTTAATTTTGTTGCTAAATCCTTGAACAATCATGACGACGTTCATACTATCTACGCAGATTTTACTAAAGCATTTGATTCAGTCAATCAATCTTTGCTACTTCAAAAACTTGCTTATCTTAACTTTCCTTTTCATCTTATTACTTCGTTAATAGGTCTTGCAGCGTAGTTTGGCAGAACAATGTATCCACCGAGTTTTTTCCTAAGTCTGGTGTGCCTCAGGGGTCTATTTTAGGACCTATTTTGTTTACTTTTTTTATTAATGACCTTCCAAATATCCTCAATTGTCGTACTCTGCTTTATGCGGATGACTGCAGAATTTTCGCTGCCGTATATGATTGTTTAGCGTTACAATCTGACCATGATCTGTTATCGTCCTGGTGTTTAGCAAATGATTTATCGCTTAACGTTACCAAATGTTCTGTTCTAATATTCTCTTTAAAACCCGATCCCATTTCATTTACCTATATCACGACCTCTACTCATTTAAAAAACGTTTGTACTATTGAGGATCTGGGCGTTACTTTCGACTCTAAACTCAAATTCACTGATCACTACTCTGACATCATAAACAGGGCATCTCGGTTTTCTGGGTTCGTATTACGCTGCTCTCATGATTAAATCTATTTCGACATCGGTTAATGTATTGATTTCTCTGGTCCAGAGTATTTTGGAATATACACCAATAGTATGGTCCCCGTACTCTAATAATCATATCATCGCACTAGAGGCTGTTCAGCGTAACTTTACTCGCAAACTTTTTTTTAGATTAAATCTTCCATCCTCATCATACCAAGAACGCCTAAATTTTCTCAAATTGATGAGCTTGGAAAAAAGAAGAGTCTACCTGAATGAATGTTTTCTATATAAGCTATGCTTCGGCTACATTCGTTCACGAAGTCGTCTATAAGTTGCGCGAATCGACGGTTGATTTTAT
Organism: Microchrysa polita; assembly: GCA_949715475.1. Taxonomy (NCBI): domain Eukaryota; kingdom Metazoa; phylum Arthropoda; class Insecta; order Diptera; family Stratiomyidae; genus Microchrysa; species Microchrysa polita. The sequence continues at coordinate 82,284,401 of OX454418.1, read as the reverse complement.
AAGTAAATTTGGTAGCGTCTGCGATTTGCCAGAGTATACTGAAACAAATAAAAGCGAGACATCGTGCGAATAGCACGATGAGTGTGTACCTATCGCCCCATTACGATACTGTCTCCTGTCGCAAAGACGCTGGAGGCCCTTATTCACCCCACTCTTGTTGCACATGCGAAGCTAGTACCTCACCAGCATGGCTTCAGGAAAATGCATAGTACCACCACTGCCCTCGATGCGATCACTACACGCATTTGCGATGGGCTAAATCAACGTCGTCCTTGTCACAGAACCATTCTAGTGGCAATTAACCTATCAAATGCTTTTGATAAGGTCAATCATTCAATGCTTTTAGCAAATCTGTTGAATATGCATCTTCCTGCACAAGAGATTCGCTGGATTGCCAATTATCTAGCTGGTCGGCACTCCTTCACCGAGTTTCGAGGCAAACGTTCTAAGCTTAGGAAAATCAAATGAGGTGTTCCACAGGGGTACTCTCCCCCACTCTGTTCAACATCTACATGTCCGGCCTTCCCACACCACCTGAAGGAAGCGAGGTGATTTCCTATGCTGACGATTGCACCGTACTCGCCACAGGGAATGATAAAGATGAAATGCGCCTCCGAATTAATCGCTATCTAGGACGATTACAGGCATTTTTCCAAAGCCGAAACCTCACCATCTCTGCGTCCAAATCTTCTGCGACATTTCTAACCACTTCTTCTTCTTTATGGCACGATAGCCCGACGTCGAGCCTTGGCCGCCTAGATTGAAGACCTCCAATTGTCGCGGTCACGCGACTTTGTCCTCCAGTTTCGAAAGCCTAGCATCTGCTGGACGTCCTCACATACAGAATGCTCCCATCGGGCTCTCGGTCGTCCACGCAATCTGGCTCCGTCCACTCGTTGCGCGTTCATCACCTTTTTGGGCATGCGATCGTCGTTCATCCTTTGTACATGTCCCGCCCATTGCAGTCGCTGCAATTTCACGATTTTCGACACAAGTAGCTCATCATACAGCTGATACAACTCAAGGTTGTACCGGATGCGCCATTCACCTCGTTCACGAATGGCCCCGAAGATTCTTCGGAGAACCTTTCGCTCGAATGTGCCCAACAGGTGTTCAGAGTTTTGGGTTAGGGTCCATGCCTCGCAGCCATAGCATAGCACAGGTTGGATTATGGTTTTATACACGTGGAGCTTCGTGTTCCTGTGCACCAGCTTAGAATTCATAATTTGGAGGACCGCAAAGTAACACTTATTAGCTAGTTGTATCCGCCGCTTTATCTCATCTGTTTCGTTGGCGTCCTTTGACAAATTGCAACCCAGGTAAGTGAAGTTGTCTACATATTCTATATTGAGGTCCCCCACTGTGATGCTTGAATTTACTGGCGTTCTAGTTTTTGATTGCATCATGACCTTGGTTTTAGATTCGTTTATATGTAGCCCAACTTCTTTGGCGGCGTTATTGAGATTATGCAGAAGGCTTTCTGCATCACCCAATCTTCGAGACATGATGTTGATGTCGTCGGCGTAGGCTACTAGTTGAGTCGATTTAATGAGTAGCGTTCCGCTGCTGTCCAGATTCATGGCTCGAATCACATACTCCAGAGCCAGGTTGAAGAGCGTCGGCGCCGCGCCAGCCCGTCGCCTTGCTTGAGTCCAGTACGAGTTTCAAATAGGTCAGTGAGTCTGTTCTGAACTCTGACCTGCGAGACGGTATTAGTCATCGTCATTCTTATGAGTCGCACTAGCTTAGTCGGTATTCCAAAATGTAGCAAAATGTTGTACAGTACGCTTCGATCGATACTGTCGTATACCTGCTTGAAGTCAACAAATATTTGGTATACGTCGATGTTGTATTCCCAGCACTTCTGGAGTAAAAGCTTCACTGTAAAAAGCTGATCTGTCGTCAAACGACCAGGTCTAAAGCCGCCTTGGTACTCGCCAATGATTTCTTCTGCGTACGGATTAATTCTATTTTCCAGAATCTTAGATAAAATCTTTAAGTCGTACAAACTAATGAGATGCCTCTGTAGTTCTCACATTTCAACTTATCCCCTTTTTTGTGGATTGGGCAAATGATACTTTTACGCCAATCTTCCGGGATTATTTCGTCGTTCCACACTTTAACGATAAGTGTGTGTATAGCCTTAACAAGGCTCTCCCCACCATGCTTCAGCTTCAGATCTTACTTCATATACATTTTTTTTCGACGTTGATCTTAGTGGTAGCATTTTTGTAAAATCTTTATATGCTTGTGGTAGCTAAGGAGTTAAGAATTCGGGATATTCCCCGTACACCTATTTTGCTGGAAATGACATTAATAATCATATTTCGGTACGCTTATGCGAGCTTATGCGATAGTTTAGTTTCCTAGAACAACTCAATTTTATGTTCAAATTTGTACGAAATTGGTGCTATCCTGTTCTGTAATCGATCGAACAAAATGCACCTATTAAGTCATATTCTATAATACGTGAGTAGATATAAGTTGAATTGAAGAATTCGCGGAAAATAATAAATATTTGCTAATAACAATTAAGTTTTGTTGTATTTTTGTAATGGAGCGGAGCGAAGCGAAACATTTTTAGTCGGAGCGGAGCGGTTTCAAATTGGTCAGAGCGGAGCGAAAAAAATTGTCGCTCCAAATCTGTGAATTCAAACATTGCTTTTAAATTGGTCGAGTAGAACGCGTCCAATCGAGTCCCCTCGCCACACTCACTGTTCTTTTAAAGATGCTTCCTACAAAGAAACTTAATGACAAAGTTAACATCCCGTTTCACTTATAAGTGGGTATACAAATATTGGATTTATTCAGATTAAAAACAATAGCTTACTGCCAGAAATCATGGAATATGCAAAGATTATCAATTTATTATCTGCAGCCAATTCCCTCGTCTTTCAAAAAATTGCACTACCAGCACAGATTTAATGGTCGACCAAAGCAAGGTTAACGAATCTTAAATGGCATGCCTTATTATCATCGGATATTGGACCTTAGGACAGACGAGAGTTGATTTAAAATCTGTATAAATAGTCGTACATATTCATATTAACCTCATTACATTTCGTTTTAAGTTTACTCATTGTGCATTTTCTTTAGCACGAATAGAGTAATGATTACTCCATAACTTGTAACTGAAGACCAATTAAAATGTTTATTATGTACTTTAATTGCTCTGTAAAAGCAAAGTTCATCCGAAAAAACGAGTTTTCATATAATGAGGAAGAGAAGAGGGTAATATTCTGTAATTTTAGGCAAATATAAAAATAGTTTAGAAAAATTTCACTTGTTTTTGCATAATTATTGTCATTTTGTGTTTATGAGTTTTTCCTACACAAGATAATTCTGATGCGGGTAGCGCATATGCAGCAAGTACGTATATACACACAATCAGTGCGGCAACTACATACAAGTGAGTGAATTATAGGGGCATTTATGAATGTTTCTCCGTATTTAAAGCAACGATCGTTGATCGTTGGTAGTAAAAAACTTTCTCTTGAAAATAAATTGATGAGGAAAATAAAGTGAGCTAACGCGCGAGTATCTGAGATTGATACAATTGTACCTATTGTGCATGTGTATGCACAGCTGAGTTTTCGTTGTCAATGCAGCATGACCCATGGACTTGGACATAATGGCTAATGAAGTGCTTTAAAAAAAACATCCGCAGAAAAGAGTGGATTACATTGATGTAATAGTTGTTCAGTCTATTGCATATTAGATGTTGTCTTTTTAGCCCGTTCCATATTGTGTTAAAAAAAAAACACAATAGTATGGATATACGGGCTTACAATTTTGCTCTTGTGTGGCGTCATCGATCTTCCCGCGGTGCGATCTTCACCAAATTTGGTATACATGATCCTTAGATGACCCGTGCCCGCTCTAGGGCTTACGCCGCCCTGGCAAAAGGTCAATTTGTCGCCCCTTAGGTACTATACCAGGCAGCTCCTGGTCACTGTAACACCGAGTAGCTCCGAAACGATTTACGCTTTGAGAGTCTAAAATTAAGGCTTAGTATAGATTTCCCCGAACAAAATATTTTTACTGACGTAAAAAAATCATATGGCAGACGTGAAACTGCCAGCTTTTGAATTTCACACAAAAGCACTTAACACATTTTAGAAAATTCCACTGTGGAGGCAAAGATTGGTGCTCGTTTTTATACACTTCGGTCATAGAGTGAAACGGTATATTAACTTTGTCATGAAGTTTGTAACGCATTGAAGGAAGCATCTCCGTCAATATAAAAAGTATACATATATGATCAGCATGACGAGATGAATCGATTGGGCGATGTCCGTCTGTCTGTCTGTCCGACTGTCTGTCTGTTGCAGCGCGTTTTTCTCGGCCCCTATAAAAGCTACGGAGCTGAAATTTTGCACACGTGCTTCTTATTGTTGCAGGCTGTTTGTATTTTTGAATCACCGAAATTGGATCACTGGGTCATGGGGCTGCCATACAAACCTAGCCCCCCAATTTAAGCTCTTCTAGGAAAAACTTTTTTATTTGTGCACCAATTTCAACTAAATTTCACACAAATGTGTTTATCTTGATGACACAAAACATATCTAAGAATTGATCAAATCTAACCATGGGGTCATGGGGTGGCCATACAAACCCAACCCCCCTTTTGGTTCTTCTAAGAAACATTTGTTGCACCAATTTCACAAAACCTTGAATTAATGTTTCATTACTAAAGCAAGAAAAAAGTTCAAAACGAATGGAATCGTACTGTGGGGTCATGCTCCCGCAACCCCAATAAAATTTTCTGAGTAAATATTTTTATTTGCCACTTATTTCAACCAAGCCCAAACCTTTTGTCAAGACGGAAAAAAAAAAGATTGAGGAGAGGGCATTAAATACAAGTCATAGGTACGCTCGAAAAAACTTTTAGCCCAAGGAGAGCGAAGGGTATCAAAATTTCGGCCGCGCCCGAAATTAGCCCCCCCCCTCGGGGGTTGGCGAGCGTAGCGAGCAGGGGGCGAAGCCCCCTAGTTCTAATCACAAAACGATGAAAAATCCGCCGCTGTACTGCACGCGATTCCCTTATCCCCTCTGCTAGAAAATTCACACTAAGTAAGGGAGTCCGTAAGAGTTTTAGATCAGGATTCCCCCCCCCCCCCCCACAACATGTCCTTCGAATCCGTTAAAATTTTTTACACCAGGGGACCAGCCTATATAACCATACATGAGTATAGAATGCATACTCCCCTCCAGAAATATCGCAACAAGGTTTAGCCACCTCTTCACCGCTTTGGAGGTTCTCCTCGGACTCCATAGCTACATTGAAACTGTGCCTGGAAAGCCGCCACCAGCTTAAGAATTCTCGGCCCATCTCATTGGGTTTCGTTTATCTATTGCAATAAACGAAACGAAGTTTTTAAATAAGTGGGTACTTTGCGGCCATCATATGAAAAGCCAGGTGCCACATCACACGACAGTCCTTACAGTTATTTCTGAAACCTTCTTCTTCTTCTATTTTATATGTGTGTAAGTATAATCTTATTTGAAGTTTTCTTTTTTGTGTTTTTCGTGTTAAAACATACGTTTGTTCTTCATATGTTGATGATTTTTTTAAGGGGAACATTGAGAAATATAGGGCTCCCTGTTTAGTATTAACAGAACTTTGCCCTCCCAAGAAGAAGATATTACTCATGAAGGGAAGAAGAATATGAGGTTATTATATGGCATGCATACTTGTCGTATCCGTCCTGTTTTTGGCAGGACAGTCCTGCCTTTTCAACTTTAACCTGTCGTCCTACCAAAACGCTAAAAGTCCTGATTTTGTCCGGCTTTGTCCTGTTTTCGGACGTCGAAATGGCATCTCACCAAATCACGAATATGACTTAGTTTAATGAAGACTACATTTAAATGTTAAAAAAATTCACAAATAAAGAAATTGGCTTTTACGACAGTCGGTTGTTTGATGTAAATCGTCGCGGAGCTAACCACTGTTAAAAGGGCCAAGCGCTGCGAAACCCCCCTTCGCATCGCCATGCGATTATTGCTCTTTACTTAGTCCAGGAGCATTCTTGACAAATACTATTTATGAAACAGGATATTTAAGATATGGTGAGGATATGCAGTTGCCTAAGATTAATGCCCAAACACGCATGAGTATTAAATAGAATTCTCCTCTAATCAAACTACATCAAACAAGCCTTTCAGTTTCCAAAAAATGTACACTTAATGTTGAAAAATTCGCAAATATTACAGACGCATTTGTGTTTCTGGTTGTCCCGCCAAACGACGACTTTTGCTGCGCTTGTCCTGATTTTATCGAAAAAAATACACGAGCCTTAGGCATGCATCATGACCTCGTGAGATGTTATTATTTCTCCAAATAGGCGCGAATAGGGGGGCTAGAATATGGCTGAGTATTTTCCTGAAAACCGAATTCTGCAAGAACATAATGTGTACAGCATTGGGCCTTCGGAAGTCTGGTCACCATATCCTAGTAAATCCTTAAAACATATTTCGGAACGGATGGAATCGGAACATTACGTCATAGGGCTGTAATACAAACCAGCCCCTTCAAGTGTCTTTCTGGACTGGCATCCAGGAACAGATGGAATCGAAACACGTCATAGGGTTGCGATAGAAATTGTTAGCACAAAAGGAGCTTAAGTTTCATTCAAATGTGACGGGTATTCAAATTTCGGCCGCGCCCGAAATTAGCGTCGGCATCCTAGGGGCACTTTTGGAGTTATTACAAATGTCGCCATGATGCGTTTTTCGCGAGAGTTGTGTGACACTTGCCGACGAGGATGGAAGAAATGCTGGCTAAATGTGTTTTTTGTTCGGGAGTATATTACGGAATAGAAAAGATTTTACAACTTCGCTGGTAATTTTTTTTAAGTATTTCCTTTTCGTAATAAAAATCTTGGCGTTAACACGAGAGGTTGTTTCTTGCCTAGTGAACCCAGAGAGAGTCCTGATTAGTTCATATAGCTGTCCGCAACAACATCGAGTCGTCTTTCATTTCTAATACACATTTAGAATCTTTCGACTGTGTTACTATTTCAATTAGTTCGATATCATTATTAATCGCTTTTATGTTCCTTATCATTCTTCCTTGGCGTTATACGACGGCATCTTTAATTACTCCTTCGATCTGATTAATATGTATAAGGTATCCTAATTCCCATATTCTCTTATGTGGGGACTTTAACCTCCCCTCTATTTGTTGGCTTAATAATCCTTCCAGCATCCTTCCTTTCTACTTCACCTTCAATGTTACTTGCAATATCATCCTTCCTTGAACTCTGCAATGTATTACAATGTAATACGATTTGCAACTGTTACGATCGCACTTTGGATCTCGTCCTCAGTAATTTAGCTTCTTCTTGCTTATCAACGTCGAAGGCATCTGCTGCATATCTACCGAGTGACATGCATCATCCAGCCCTCCTAAATGCCATCAAAATTCCATCCTCCCCAATTCATTCTTATAATTCTCACATTCTCCTCAACTTTAGAAAAGCGGAGTCCTCTGTAATCAACCAAAAGTTGCTTCAAATTGATTGGGAGACAGTTCTTTGTCATCACAACTACGAGTCTGCTATGGGTTTATTCTATAACATGGTCTTCAATATTAATCGCAAATACGTTCAGGGTTTTTAGAAAGCGAAACGGTCCCATTTGGTTCACTCTATTGATACACAAAATACTGAGCAAGAAAAATCGTGCCCATGCTCGTTTTAGGCGTTTTCACCGCCAGGCTGACTATTTGGTCTTCCAAAATTTAAGATTCTTCGTTCTAAGCTTAAGAAACTCATTAGTAGTGTCCGTTCAGCTTACTACTTAAGCGTTGAAAATAGCCTGCACAACTATGAGAAAAAAACTTTTTTGGCCCTACGTCAATAACATGAGATCTATATACATCTCATTCGTCTTCGTTATCTCATAATAACACGGAAGGACATTTTTTTGTAGGACGTATCGTCAGCCTTCTGCTTCGCCTAATTTTAACAGTGACCAGTCTTTTGATATTCCAACGTCATACGTTGAACTGGTCATCTCTTCTCGTCGTCTCTCTCATACGGAATTCCTTATATATTTCTAAAGAAAATCCAAAACACCGTAAGCATCCCTCTTGCCATTACCTACAACAAAAGTATTAAGGAAGGTGTCTTTCCGGCAGAAAACTGAAAAAATTCGCACGTGGTCCCCGTTTCTAAAAAAGGCAGCCCAAACTTAACTGAAAAATACCGTCCCATCACGCTCTTATTCTAAGGTACACAAATGCGACATTGTTGAGAATGTTGATCTCCGAGCGATTTCCCGATTCACGGGCATATCAACTCGAAGAGTGAGAAAAATTGACATTCGTCGGTTCCGATCGAATGCATATGACACGGCACGCATATCTCGTAATTCTAAGGTATTCGAGAGAATAATTTTCAATTTTATCAATAACAAATTCGGGCATACCACATCGGGCAATCAGCATGGTTTTCGCAGAAACAAATCCACAGACGCTAATTTAGCCGAATTTTCTCGTTATGTGGCTAAATCATTTGATAGCCACCTGGGTGGCAATATACACGGACTTTCCGAAAGCTTTTGACTCGTGAATTATTCTACTTTACTTAACAAAATATTACTCTGTGGCTTTCCTATCCATTTAGTGACTTGGCATTCTTCGTACCTCGTCGTTCAGTGATGCTATGTCGTATTTAAGAATAAATCTTCGTCTCCTTTCTGACCAGCTTCTGGTGTTCCTCAAGGCTCAATCCTGGGTCCTCTCCTTTTTCCTGTTTTTCGTCAATGACCTTCCATCTCTTCTGAATTGTGAATGTTTATTACTACGATTGATACGATAATTGCAAGCTATTCTCCAACGGTTTCTAATGTTTCCGAATGTCGTATGCCACAAAACGACCTGGGCATCCTTAATTCGTATAACACTTTCAACGATCTGCATCTAAATATATAATGAATGAATGATGTAATCATGAAAACCGTCTCCGCTCTTATTTCCATACGAAATTAACTCCATTATTCTGAACATAAATGCCTCTATAAAGGACTTAGGTGTAAATTTTGATCCTCAATTAAAGTTTACGGACCATTAATCTATCCTAGTCAAAAAGGCATCTCAACTTTCTGATTTCGTTTTGCGAAGCACATCTAATTTCAAATCGGAGAGTACAGCCTTGCACTTCTTTGTCTCTCTTGTACGAAGCACCTTAGAGTATGCTTCAGTCGTATGGGCGCCTACCCCTACGACAAGAGCTACTTCATCAGGGGCATCTGACGACCTAGAGTGCGTACAACGAAAATTTACAAGTTCTTACAAGTTCGTTGTTTTTTGTTTAATCGGGTTTTCCTGATTTTTGAAGAGCCCATTAGCGGATGATGCGCGCCAAATTTTATAAAAATCCTACCACGAGAAGAGGCAGTGGAGGTAGGTCTTTCAACGACTGTAGTAGACTGTATTTTGAAATCGGCTTACTAGGTTAAGTAGTTTGCCTTGTATTTCCCGTTATCTCACTAACCGAAGACTTCGATAGCCAAGCAAGAAACCTTCGAATCAGAAAAGTTTCATACAAAAATAGTGAAAAACATGTATTTCAAACTATCTGGATATCTCCAGCGTTTTTGATTGCATCGAAAGCATAGAATGGTAGCCTTTGTCCCTCAAACCCGGGGGATTATCTGTACAAAAAACGTGTTTGACGTTTATCGATTGCGAACACAACAAAATTCTGCTCCGAGTTAAAATTTAAATTTTTCATAAAATTCATAATTTTAATTACCAAATCCGTCATTTTTTTGTTAAATTGCTCGTTTGTTATTTAAATAAAAGTGGTATCGCGGATTAGTGCAGTGAAATTATATATTATCACTTCGGAAAGTTTTTGGTTGTGTGTTGTTTACATCGCCGCTCGAGTTGCCTTTGTTCTCTTTGTTTCATTTGGCCAGTAGCGGATTCAAACTCAGCTTAACTGAATTATTTGAATAGTATCTTTCACAGTAGTATACAGCTCAGTGGTAGCGTGCTAGATTCGTGCCCCTCAGGCCCGGTGTTCAAATCCCACTATATACAATTTTTTTTATTTTTCTTTTTTTCAAGTAATTATATTTTTTTCTTATAGTAAAATGAATTGTGTTTGCGAGCAATTTTATAAGGTTCAAATTGACGGTCTATCTCAGCTCGTTTCGTCGTTGCAGAGCCAACTTAGCAAGTTGAGATCCGTAATGAACTCTGTAAATTGTTGTGAGAACAATAGTAGAGAATTACGAGATAAAAATGTAAAATTGAAAAATAAAAATAGTAATTTAGAGAAAAAAACTAAAAAGAATGCTATGAAAGTTTTTGCGAAATCTTCTGAGCATCCTATTGATGGCCAAGATACGGGAACTTCTACTGTTATTTTAGATCCATCGTCTTCTATAATTCCTTCTAATGTTGACAAAAATCAATCTCCGGTTGATAAATTTGTCACTGTACGTAAGAAAAAGATTAATATAAAAAAACCTTCTCCTGTTGGTGATGTTATTTCCAAAAAGGCTGATAATAATAGGCGTCATAAAAGAATTTTTGGAGTCGATGAAGCTAATGATTCTCTTCGAAGTGTCCCTAGTTTTAAAGTATTCCATGTTTCCAAGCTGCACGCTTCGGTAAAAGCAGATGAATTGAAGGAATACGTAATGAAAAAACTTGATTTAAAAGATGACACTTTTCTTTCGGTTTATGCACTTATAAAAAAAGATTGTGATATATCCAAATTAGTTTCAATCAGTTTTGGTTTGAAAATTCCTCAAGAATATTCAAAGCAAGTGTTTTGTGCCAACTTCTGGCCCAAGGGCATCAACATATCACCATTCAATTTTTCAAAAAACGGCAAACGCCAAAACAGTGCCCAGCTAAACACATAATTTCCAATTCAGTTTTTTCAGTTTATTATCAAAATGTTGGTGGTCTTCGTTCAAGAACAAATGACTTTTACCTTGCAGTTTCACTAGAAGATTATGCTGCCATTTGCTTAACCGAAACTTGGCTCCACACAGACATTTCAAATGAGGAACTTTTCATAAGAAACTATGATGTCTATCGCCGCGATCGTTATGAGACTTCAACAAAGAGAGGAGGTGGTGTTTTGGTAGCTATCAAAACAACATTCCCATCTCATGAAGTTGAGCTTTTTCATAAGGACGTGGAACAGATATGTGTTTCTATTAATGTTTCTAGTAGCGAAAAAATATACATTTTTAATAGCTATTTACCACCTTTGAGTTCAGTTGATGTTTATAAAAAACATTTAGATAATATCTCCAGATTATCCTTTGAGGAAAAAGACAAATTGATCGTCGTTGGGGATTTCAATCTTGGTAATATAAGTTGGTACTGGAACGACGACGAGAAAAAAATTCTGCCGCGTAATTTACATCTCGAGTGTGAATTTGTTCTAACAGATTGTTTATTTGCCATGGATTTGATGCAAATGAACTTTGTTAAAAATTCAATTGGTAGAATTTTAGATTTGATTTTTGTTAGTACTGATTTCAATGCTTCTGTAATTAAAGTAGATAAACCATTTTTGCCCAATTCAATGCATCATAGTGCTCTTCTTCTTGAGTTTGTTTTTTATGATTACATTGAAGAAGAGGCAGAAGTTACTCTTACTAGAAATTTTCAAAAAGCTGACTTTACAAAATTAAATTCAATATTTCGTAATATGGACTGGGCTTCAGTTATATCAAATATAAATCTTGCTGAAAGTTATACAAATTTTAAATCAATTTTATTGGAAGCTATTCATAAGTACGTTCCTTTACAAAAGAAAAAAATAAAAGCAAAAAATCCTTGGGGTAGTAAAGAATTGTTGAAACTTAAAAGAGCTAAAAATAAAGCTCATAAGTTGTATAAGAAGTCATCCTCTCTTGCCAATAAAGAACATTTCTTCAGATTGAGAAGAGAGTATGAATTAATGAATAAAAATCTTTACAAACAGTATATCGCGAGAGCTGAAAATAATATAAAAAATGACAGTAAGACATTTTGGAGTTTTATAAACAGCAAGCGCAAGAATACAGGAATACCCAAAAATTTAGAGTTCAATGGCAATTTTTACAACGATGTTCAATCGGTTTGTGATGGATTTGCTAGATTTTTCAATTCAGTTTACGAAGTGCCAGACTCCGTTTCACCAGAAATGAATACTAACACCAGGCCAAGCCACAGTGCATTGGTCCCTCGGATAGCTCAGGAGGACCTTACGAGTGCTCTTGAGATTTCTGAGGATGACCTATTGAATGCTTTCCGTGATCTTGATGTTAGTATTCAGGCCGGACCTGATGGCATTCCTAATATATTTTTTAAGAATTGCATGCAATCGTTATGTCGTCCTTTAGCCCTTATTTTTAATTTGTCCTTGTCTTCAGGTGTTTTTCTTGATGAATGGAAAGTTTCGTACATAACCCCTGTTCACAAAAAGGGTCCGAAACATCTTATTGATAACTATAGACCCATAGCCAAACTATCAGCAATACCGAAGTTGTTTGAAATGCTTATTAAAAATAAAATAGATGTTTTAATTAGCCGTTTAATATCACCATGTCAACATGGATTCCTTAAAGGAAAATCAACTACAACAAATTTGGTATCATTCACTAAATTTGTTGCAGATGGTATTGAGCAGGGAATGCAGGTTGATGTGGTTTATACCGATTTCTCGAAGGCTTTCGATAGAGTAGATCATAATATCTTACTTAAGAAACTAGAAAATTTAGGTATACAGTCGGTTTTTCTTAGCTGGGTGAAATCCTATCTAACGGATAGGACGCAGTTGGTAAAGTTGAATGGCTGTACATCGCGCTCTATCATAAAGTGTTCGTCAGGAGTTCCGCAAGGAAGCCATTTAGGACCACTTTTCTTTTTAGTTTTCGTAAACGATATCATACAAAATTTTCAATTCGTGCGTGTATGGCAGTATGCCGATGATATGAAAATCGCAATGAGAATACGCAATATAGGTGATTGTCTTAACTTGCAATCCGATTTAGAAAAACTGCAAATTTGGTGCCTTAATAATAATTTAAATTTAAATGTTAGTAAATGTAAAGTACTTAGCATATATAAATTGAAAACTCCGATCTTCTTTGAGTACTCCTTAACAGGTAGTGTTCTTCTAAGGGTTGCCGAAATATCAGATCTTGGTGTAATTTTCGACCATGATCTTTCATTTCGACAACACATTGATTACATTATTTCAAAAGCGAATAGTATGTTAGGATTTGTTAAACGTAACGCTCGTGAATTTAATGATCCTTTTACCTTAAAAATATTGTTTACAGCTTTCGTTCGCTCGCATTTGGAATATTGTTCTATTGTGTGGAATCCGTTCTATAAGGTTCATATCGAGCGTATAGAAAGAATTCAACACAATTTTACACGGTTTGCTATTTATCAAATTGGCTGGCGTTTCAAGCCAGAATATAAAACTCGCTGTTCCTTATTGGGTTTACAAGCTTTAGATTATAGAAGAACGTTTTTAAACGCTATGTTCATTAGAGATCTGTTTTGCTCTCATATTGTTTGTGAAGATATATTAAATAACTTTGAAGTCAGAACTATTCCTCACAATTTACGGCGGAACAACCTTCTTGTTCAGCCTTATCATAGAGTAAATTATGGTCTTAACGAACCAATTACAAGGTCAATAATTCTTTATAACAGTTTGAAGGACTTAGTTAATTTTAATTGCATTAACAAATTAATTTTTAAAAGAAATTATTTTGATAAATTTCCTTATTAATTTATTTTTTGTTTTAGATTTTATTTTATCGATCTGCTAGAGTTTACACTCGATTGATTGATTAGTCACTTACGTACGCATAGTAAGTAAAGTGATGCCGAGAAGCCCTGTCCCGGGGCAGAAGCTTCTGTGAGGCAAAAAAAAAAAAAAAAACGAAAAAAACAAAAGGTCAAATTTCTAGGTGCTACGGATTCAAAAGTACAGAGGTGTGAGAATCCGTACTTGTTTCGTCCGGGAAATATGTAATTGCCCACTCTCGTGACCTCGTGAGCATCTCTTTATGCTTATTTTTACATATTTTTAAAAATTAAAACAATTTTTCTTGTCCACCTTTGCATAATTATTGTTTTTTTTATTTTATTTTTTATAGATCAAAAATGAGTGACGAACAGAATTCCGAAAATACCAATACAAATCAACTGCCAGCATCGGTCCGCTTCGTTGAGCACTGCAAGGCGAATAAGGTCGATGTAGCACTATGGGCCACACGAATCTTAACCATACTCTTTGCAATTGGCTATGTTATTCCAATATTTGGGTAAGTCAATTTAGTACTACATACTGTCTGCAAAATCTCTAATCAAAAATTTCCATTTTGCAGAACATCACAAACTAACTTCAACAAAGTATTATTAGCGAATGCCGCAACCAGTGCACTCCGACTACATCAGCGAATTCCCGCCTTTCAATTGAATCGGGAATTTTTGAATCGTCTCATTCTGGAAGACTCGTGTCACTATCTGTTGTTCTCGCTGATATTTTTGTATGTTAGTCCGGTGTTTTTGATTGTTTGTCCGGTAGTGTTGTTTGCCATCTTGCATTCATCGAGCTATTCGCTAAAATTGTTGGATGTAAGTATAAAATCGTTAAAACGACAGATTATTTCTTTCTATTGCAAGGCATAAAGTAAGTTTATGAAAATACATTTTCTGTTTTCCCCTTAGATCATTGGACAAAACTCGTGGTGGGGAGCAAGATTTTTCATATCAATTGTTGAATTTCAGACAAGCAATATTTTGAGACTTGCCGCTTTCTGTGAAATCTTCCTTATGCCTCTGGCTATTATTTTGGTTTTCATGTAAGTTGATTCAAGTGTTTTATTATTATTTTCTACAGATAGAAGAAATTTAAATATTTTCTGTCATTTGTTTCCAGGGGTCGTGCTGGTCTAATGACACCATTCGTATACTACCAATTCCTGTTGATGCGATACATGTCACGACGCAATCCCTACACCCGCAACATGTTCACCGAATTGAGAATAGCTACAGAATCGTTGGCCTATCGTTCACCGCCAATCGTAGCGAAAATCTTACGTGGCGGCGTTGCATTCGTATCGCGTGTAGCGCCGCAAGCCCAAGCCGCACCACCACAACAATAAGGCTTCATATATTGATTTTATAAATTCAAAAAAGTTTTATAACCAAATATGTATATCTTTTCATATACATTTACGTGGCTTATGTGTGTGCAAAGACAGGAAGACGGAGGAAGGAAGCAATTAGAAACTTATTGAGACATTTATACCTAATTTAATGATTTAGGATATATAGTTGTTTGGTTGAAGTTTATTATTTTACTTTTTTTTTGTATTGTATTATAATTTGAAATATTGTCTTTAAGTCACCTCGTCTTGTTGTTGTTATTGATCTTATATACGGATATCCACTCATTTTACTTTTTCTACACACGGATCAAGTGTAAAATGCGAAATTTCTAAATATGTAATGGCGTGGAAAATTAGCATTAGCATAGGCGTTGCATCTAATTTTTGTACATCTTTTTACATCACATGTGTAGCGTGTATTCGAATTGTTGTTGGGCAACTTATGTGACAGGTATAAATTTATTATTGTTTGCAACAATAATACACGATGGTTTTTCAAATGTAATACTGTATTGCGTGCGACGTGATTAAGATAAGGATTTATGTATTATCATTTTTTTCAATGTGTATGTGAAAGAAAATCCCATCCTACTCCCTTAATCCCAAATAGTCCAACTGTAATGATAAATTGATAACAACGAGAGTATTTTAAGTTTTCCAGTTAAAATACATTCTTAACTACATACACAAGAAAAGTTGTTTGCTTTTTTTATGCCCTAAACATAGAAAGAACGGACGTCCCCGGTCTTATCATGTTTTTCTGCTCACCGTCGACAAATTGATGGATATTTCAATAATCTCTCTCTACTTCCTGTCAACCCCTTGTGGGGCATAGGGCATTAACTACGCCTATACTCTCCATCTCGTTGTTTTGCGCCAACGGCGCTAGCTGTGACCATGTAAGATTTAGCGTTTTCGCTTCGCTAGTTACCGTTCTTCTCCATGTGTTCCTTGGCCGTTTAACACGGCGTCTTGCTCCGGAATCCTGTGGATTCCAGTTCAGGGCCTTTTTTGCGACGTTATTGGGCCATCTTCGGAAGGTGTGACCTATCCATTGCCACTTAAGTCTTTTAATCCTTTCTTGGCCAGTTATAGTGAGGAGATCCTCGTTCGAAATGATCTCCGGTCAACTAATATGTAGGATGTGCGCCGTAGACACTGATTTACAAAAGTTTGCGACTTATCAGTAATATCTTTAGTCACCTTCCAGGTTGATCAGCCATATAGCAGCACGGATTTCACATTGGAGTTGAAGACTCGTAGTTTGGTGCCGGAAACTGTCAAGTACTTGGGGGTCACACTTGACAAGAGACTGCTATGGAAAAAACATCTTAGTCTGGTAGCAGAGAAAGCAGTTAAGGCCTTGTGGATCAGCAGAAGCTATGAGGGGAAGGCATGGCGTATTAAGCCTTACATAGTTCTGTGGATCTACAAGACAATTGTTAGACCTATTGTGGAATATGGGGCGGTCGTGTGGTGGAGAAGAGCAACCACCATAGACGGTGTCTCGAGAAAGTTCAGAGGCTGGCCTGTCTAGCTGTCCTTGGGGCCTTCTTTTCGAGCCCCACTGCCGCCCTGGAGGTCCTGCTAAACTTGCCACCTCTCCACATACACATCGAGGCAGTGGCAAGGTTAGCTGTCATTAGGCTCGTAGCATGTGATGCGGCATCCCCACTGAACTCAGTTCAACAAGGTTGGTTAAGTAACAGCAGATTACTGGATATGCCATCAGACCATCTGGTCAAAACTCTCCGTTTTGACCCTTCTTATAGTGCAGAGATATGGGAAACGGTGGACTGGACTGATAGATTCAGATCACTCCGCCCTAGCACCATCAAATTTTACACGGACGCCTCCAAGACCGATACAGGATCTGGAGCTGGAATTACTGGCCCGAACACTAATATCTTTATTCCTATGGGAATACATCCGACCGTATTTCAGGCGGAAGTGTGTGCAAGATTATGCCTTGATAAAGGTTACACCAACAGGAAAATAGCAATATTCACTGACAGCCAAGCAGCAATAAAAGCGCTGACGAGCTCTACTGTCAAATCTAAGCTCGTGTGGGTTTATCAGGAAATCCTCCAACAGGTGGGCAATCTCAACAATCTCACCCTTTTCTGGTTACCTGGGCACTCGGGGTTTTACGGCAATGAGAAGGCAGACGAGCTCGCAAGAAGAGCATCCACCACTCCCTTCTATGGCCCAGAACCTGGGTTACCACTCTGTATCTGCAGAAATGTAATTAGTGAGTGGGAAAAAGCCAAAGCCACCACACACTGGGAAGCTCTTTCAGGGCTTAGGCAGTCAAAACTTTCTGTTGCTAACTACTCACCCAATCGTACCCTTGGTCTGATGAAATTGAGCAGAAACAGGGTTAGGATCATATGCGGGCTCCTTACGGGGCATTGCCGTTTAAACGGTCATTTAAAGCGCTTGCGCATTGTTACCGACGCCAGCTGTCGCTTCTGTGAGGCTGACGACGAAACTGCTTCTCACATCCTGTGTGAATGTGAGAGGCTGGCAAGGCGCCGATTGGAGTGTTTCGGTATAGCTTTTCCCTTGGAAGAGGATATCGCCACTATCAATATGGCCCAGCTGAATCGATTTATCGAAGGCAGTCGGTTAGATGAGTGCATCTAATCCATAGTAGGGGCAATGGTACAATAGACCAACGGTCGCAGTGCCTAGGGCAACTCTTGTTGCATGTGCCCTCAATTAATCTAATCTAATCTTGGTGCGTCTGGAAATATTTTTGTTTAGCCAGAAAGGAGTCAAATTGAAGAAAGCCGCCCTAGCCTTGTTTATCCGTGATTTTACATCAGCATCCGCTCCATCATCTGCTGTAACTACGCTCTCGAGATAGCAAAATTCATCAACGTTTTCGACTGCCTGTCTCGAAGTACAAATTCCGCGTTGGATCTGAAAGCTTGCCCTTATGCAATAATAGTTCTTGATTTTCTAAAAAAAAAACAGACATCTGGACAAAGCCTTTCTTTTTTTTAATAAACACAAACATTTTGCTTGAAAATCAAGTTTATTGCATAAAACCCATCCGAACATCAATTAATTAAACAAAACTCCTTATCGTCCTTTTGATCTTGTGTATCTGGTCAATGCTTTTGCTCCTTCGACAATGGCATGTTTGGCCAACTCTTTCGACAAAATTAGACGAACGGCAGATTGAAAATCACGACTTGTAAGCGTTGAGCGTTTTCTATATTTTGTCAGTTTTGAAGCTTCCGTGGCAAAACGTTCAAAAATATCCAACACGAAAGAATTTATTGCCGTCATTGCCTTCGATGATATTCGAATATCCGGATGCGTTTGCAAGAGAACCTTATAAATGTACGAGGAAAAAGTTTCTCTGCGACGACGTCGACGTTGCCGTTTATCACTTTTCTTTGTGATTGGGGTTTTCTCGATTGATTTCGTTACGGATCTTGCCATTTTCGTAGAAGTATTGCGAGAAATTAGGATTTTTTGTTGTTGTGTAGCCAAGTGACAATTGATTACTTCCGCGATAAAAATAATTTTATAAAGGGCCTACCCCGCTGTTTTTTTTTTGAGCGAGTACCATGTTTTCCATGAAAAATTGACTACCCCTGCATGGCGTTTGGTAGAATGTACTTAGGAGTAGTGCGTCGATCGAGGGATCATTAAGGACGACTCCTTCTAATGCCTTTGATGTTCGTGACTCGTAAGTTTTCGCGAAACAGTCCATTGGTAAATACTTTACATAGGGCACTCTAAAGTTCTAACCAGATAATCCCAGCTGTGACGGATTTGAACTCGTACTACTCCGAGATTTTTTGTTTACGAACGTAATGGAACGATGGTCTCCTTTTGGCTCCGGACTCGACACACTTCTGTATGGATGGTTCCATGATTAAGACTGGATATCTGGCTTACGAGCTGGTATTCACGCGAATGGGCTTGACTTAAACATTTCAATTAGATTGCCTTCTCACCGTAATGTTCTTCAGGCGGAACTCGTTGCCATCCAGGAAGTATTAATCAGTGTCTCGCCGCAATTCTGGAAATTACTAACACATTTGTGTAGAATTCCAGTGAAATCGTAAAGCGGATGAGGAAATCATGATAGACAAGCGGTGGATGGCCTAGCTCGACGGCGAATAGCGGAAATCGTACCAGGAAACCAATTTTGCTAGCATTTCCAGTGAATATCGTTCGCTGAAAGCGCTTATTGTCTTTTTATTTTAGCCGGTGCAATAAAGCGTGGAACAGCTGTGCTTATTCATGGATCTGCTTTAGAGTTCGTGTGTCGTCCGTAATATCCATGAACAAGAACGTCGGTTCTTCTCACAGTGATGAAGTTGTAACTGGGCGCAACTGGGCATCGAACCAAATTCTCCACATCAAAAGGTGTACCTGCATTCCTGCATAGTTTGGACAGATGTTTTGAATGTCGGAGTTTGTACGAGGTAGATATGTTAATAACATTGATCGATCCACCGCTTAGCCATTTCCTTTATCCTTCCCCGGAAGTTCCAGCTAGATCGTATAGGATCTTCTTCCTACTGCCCATTTTATTAAAAAGCACTACGGTATTATGGGCTGAAGAAATCATGAAAAATAGATGTAAGCAATGAATTTTCGGGTTATGCACTCCTAACAGTCCGGAAACTCATTGCCGGAAGGCAAAATCGCCGACTTAAACAATAGGACGCAGCAAGTGTTTAAGAGATTTTGAAAGGGACTGTAGCAGCGAGTATGGCATAAAGATCTACGGGATCATATCATCAGGGAAGTGCCTAAGCAATTACACTCTTACCGCTCGGTCCATCAGACTGTTTGGACCTTCACCATTTTCTGGACAGCATCTAATTCAAAACGTGAATGCTTTGTGTGACACAGCCACCGCACACCACACCACTTGTATGGGGTGATCACGCTGTCGTCACGATTTATCCATAGCGTGGATATCGCCATCAAATGCAAAAATGCAAATATAGTGCTTTGAGAATATAAATTAAAAAAAATCGACCGGTTTCGAACGGCGGTACACGGCACGGCTCACGGTCGAATCTTTTTGACTCCCCGAAAGGCGAATTTATATTCTCAAAGCACTATATTTGCATTTTTGCAATAGCATCTAATTTCCAAATGGGCATTTCTTCGTCCGATGCATGTACTCACCTCGGGGCCGGTTGACTTGGGCAACAACCTCCAGCCACCTCGAGTCCAACACGATGATCGGAAGGGACCATCGTCCCTTGGGCAAACCCATCCCCGAGGTAAACTCTTTGCTAAAAGCTTCTCAATAGCAGGTGTGATCCCCCTTCGGCTCCGTTGCAGGTTAAGTCTCACGCTGAATTTAGACGTGCATATTGCAGGTTCGTTTGACTTGTGACTACCCATCAGCTTAAATCCGGAGTCCTTCTACTAGTCAGCAATGCGAATCAGGCCGTGTGGTCTTCAATCAAAAAACTAGCTAGGTATAGGCTCATTTTGCCAAGGCCATTCTCCCTAACTAGGCCCTTTCAGGCACGGATTATGCGAAGCCGCCAGCTCCGAGGCTTTACACGTTCGCTTATGACGGATTTCTCCCCATCAAGGAACCAATGCGACGTGTTTGGCTTGTATGACTGGACTTCCGAAAGAAGAGGGAGAAAGTCAGCCATGACGTAAGCCAGCCTACATGACTCGACTGCATTAGGATCGTAAGTGGCCGAAGGATTTTGTACAGATCCACGCCATGACGTATCAACTATACTAGGGCCCATGTGTGGCCAGGGTCCGTGTTGTCGGAACTCTCCAAAAATCTGTGTACCATGTCACACAGATATTCTGTGTCTCATGTGACGCAATCCCCCCTTTATGACAGGTGGAACATGTGCTTTAAGTGTGGGAAGAGGGCTAAAAAGCTGGAAAGTATGAAACGAATCTCAACTGTAAGCTATTCCAAGAAGCAGGGACCGTAAATTCCAAGCAAACCGCAATGGTAGTGCCTATATGGAGAGGTGCTAAAAAAAATCATCAAACGAGATTCCAGCAGTTAAATCTTAACGATTGCCAAACGAACATGTCGAGCCGTGACAAGAGATCCGTCCGTTGGATGAGGAGGCGTTCAGGGAAATTATACTGTAGGCAAGTCTCATTGAAGAATCGGCCGATGGAGGAACCGCGCAAAACAGATTTGATGTCTATGAAACCTGTTTAGCGAAGCAAACCTTTCTGAAGCGGCGGAAAAGGTAAAATCTGGTGATTATTCCAAAATCCAAAAACCAGTAAGCCGGCTGACGAGCCGAACTCCTATCGCCATATTTACCTGATTGATACCACAGGAAAAGTTTTATAACGGATTAATGCTTCTGCAGTTTCGGCCGATGCAGGGGCACAACAGAAAAACTCGGTTTATAGAAAGTGGGCAAGTTGTGTTCTTTTATGCTACAATCCATCCATTGAAACAGGTGGTCCACATCATGAGGCGCACAACTGCAGCTCAGACAAATGTTATGGATATTCGAGACAGGTAAGAATTGAGAGACAAACCTCAGCTTGGCATAAGCTAAGCCAGTGTCGTTCTAGTGGTCTGGAGAGCCTAGTCTCTTCAGGCGATATCGGTGGTAGAGGCTCTGAGACACGACTCTATTTCTACCTATTGATCGATTCACAACGGTTGTGTGAATATCTGCGATGTCCAATGCTGCCCAATTAAAACTATCGGGAGGTACCCGGATGTATCCCTGGAATTTTCGAGGTCTCTGACTCCCTACCTGGCAACCGACCACATTTAGAAGGGACAGGAGAAAGTTATGATTTCGCACTGGTAACATGCTAGTTTTCTGATGTAAATGATCCTGGGACGACATCAGGTTGCGCCTGTGTGATACGTAGAACTGCATTCTGGCACTCGTGGATCATGTCACATACGACTTGTGTCCACACTGCTGCATAGTCAAAGTTGCTCGACCTATCTCTTTATAAGTGGGCAGAATGGTTTATTTGTCCTTGCCCTTACTGTGCATTTTGTCATAACGACTTCGGCATGTCAATTCTATTTCATCATGATGCCCAAGTGAGCCCAAGGATTATTAGGATTTGTGAAAGCAGGAATGACGTCTTTATCACGTTTTCCGAGACGGATTATAAGCTCCTCCGGAAACTCCTGCATCCTTACTGGTGATAAGAGTTGCAGTGCATGTAGATGTTGGAAGACTCCACCAGCTCTCTAATATAGTCATATAGACAAGCACGCATGGATAGTAAGTCGTTCCCCGAGGTGAGAACGGTGCAATCGTCCGCATAGGAAATCAGTTCGATGCTTTTAGGTGTTGGGAGGCCTACCGCGAGTGTCCCCAGTTGTTTCTGTTTGGAGTTTTTTTTCCTGTATTGTTACTATCAGAATTATGTTTGTACTCATGAAATGGACAATTTTCTTACGAATGCCATTGCAGTTAAAATGCAAGAAAGTGAATGGAGTGTAAACTTCTCCGGTGGTGCAGCTGAAGCGACAGCGAATATGTCTAGTTGTATTGTTGGTGGTCGGTTCGTGAGATGGTAGGATGAAGGTGCCATCATCACGGGAAGTGCTCACAGTATATCTCCGCGGTGGCCGCTAATAAGTTCACTTTTGTGGAGGCTAAACTGTGGGGCCGGTGGTGTAGGATCTCTTTTTTTTTCAAGATTCACTATGCAACTGACTATGTAAATATTTAGGTGCATAGTGAGCCGGCGAATCGAGATCATAAAATCATTGTATTCACTGTTGTCAGGCTCTGTAATCATACTGTTTCTGATGATGTCCACGGTGCTAGATATGCCTAAATCCCCGGGGCGACCCGTGTCCATGGGGGAAGGTAAGGCGATCAGGGTGCAAATGATCATCACTGACGGAGCTCCTTGTATACCGATGGCAACGATCAAGCCACCCAACGTAGCGTCCCAGAGGAGCTCTACGTCTCTGACATTGACGAGCCTAGACCAGGCCCATCGAACTATAAGAGGATGAATCCCAAGCTCTTCGAGCCAGGAGGCGTCAAGAATCCCATGAGAAAGGGACTCTGCGGCGCGGGATGTAAGCGCTACCTCAAGTTCCTGGTACAGGGACATGAGTCAACAAAAGGAAGACAGCTGGCGGCGAAACTTTCATTGAACTCCCTCCAGCATGCACCTCAAGCAAAGCGACAGTGCTTCGCGGACGAGGTCTCATATCTGCCCTTACGATGGACAGAAAGAGGCAACGGGTGGGCCAAGACCCGGTAGGTAGCGCTATCCCGATTGAAGGCGGCACCGGAGGAGGCGAGAGGCTATGCGAAACCCTCTACGAGCAAGGCGACGTCAGGTATGGCCGAAAGAAGCCGCTTTTCTGCCCCCACTGGACCAAAGGAAAAGCGAAGGCTTCTTACGTCAAAATGGCCTCAAACACCAGTGTGGCCATAATCTCCACCAACCCAACTGAATTGCTCACGTCAGAGCAAAAGACGAAGATACAGAACGTGCTATTGGCGGAGATTCTGTCTGAAAGCGCTAAGCTAGTGAAGCCGAAATTCGCCGGTATAAGATTCAGGCCAGGTCACATCCTTTTCGAATGCGAGAATGCAGCCACAGTGGAGTGGCTCATTAAGCTAACTAGCATGGAACCATGGCCGGGAGCATCACTCAAGGCAGTATTGGAAAGCGAATTTCCACGCAATCAGATAGCGAACGTTTTCTTCCCGTGCAATCCGACATCCACCTCGAAACCGAGGCAAAACTGGCACGACTCATGACGAGCGATTCCAATCTGGAGCTTACTGACGTCACGTTAAAATTTGTTCAATGCTGCCTGAAGGCGCTGAACAAACTATATATAATAAATGGCATGCACAGCCGCATTTTCCCACTTCTTGCTTTCCGCATCACCCAATCTTCGAGACATGATGATGTCGTCGGCGTACCCTACTAATTGAGTCGACTTGATGAGTAGCGTTCCGCTGCTGTCCATATTCATGGCTCAAACTACATACTCCGGAGCGAGGTTGAAGAGCGTCGGTGCCAGCCCATCGCCCTGCTTAAGTCCAGTACGAGTTTCAAATGGGTTAGTGACTCTGTTCTGCACTCTGACCTGCGAGACGGTATTAGTCATCGTCATTCTTATGAGTCGCACTGTTGTACACTTTGATCGATACTGTCGGATGCCTGATTGAAGTCGACAAAGATTTGGCATGCGTCAATGGGGGTCGATGTTACATTCCCAGCACTTCTGGAATAATAGCTTCACGACAAAAAACTGATCGGTCGTTGAACGACCAGGTCTGAAGCCGCCTTGGTATTCGCCAATGATTTGTTCTGCGTATGGATTAATTCTCTTTTCCAGAATTTTGGGTAAACTCGTATAGGCCGTACAAACCCATGATATGCCCTTGTAGCTCTCACACTTCAGTCACCCTTTTTGTGGATTGGACAGATTATGCTTTTGCGCCATCCTCGGGGATTACCTCATCGTTCCATATTTTCAGGAGTAGCTCATGTATAGTGTTGGTTAGGCACGTTTCACCGTGCTTGGGCAGTTCTGCTGGGATCTCTTATTACGCTGAAGCGATTGTATGGCGAGACTCACCTCCTCTACTGTTGGGGGGCTGAAAGGGAGGGCCTGGTTCTGCTAACAGCTCAAGAGCTGCCTCCGTGGGGAATTGAGGAGGTCTTCAAAATGCGAGGCCCATCGTTTATTTATGCTGTTGGTGTCGCTGATAATGCAAATATAGCTTTCGGGACCTGCATTGGTCTTGATTCCGGCGTGAATTAAGAGAATTGATAGCAACCGCGCTGAGATAAAAATTTCCCAATTTGACGAAAAAAAAAACACATAGAACACATCCGTACAAAGACAACTCTCCTGATCGAAATTTCATGTTGTTGTTGTAGAAGCGGTGCAGAAAGGCGTGAACCGCTGTGCATGTCTGTGGAAGTACTCTATGTTTCGTCGTCGTTCTCGCCTATTATCTCAAGCGACAAGAACGTAGCAGCTGCAATAGGGTTGTCCCATAGCGACCTCGGAGTGAGGTTAGTGGGTGCAGCGGGGCATCGGAACAGGTGGTCCACATCATGGGGCACACCACCGCAGCTCGGACAAATGTTCTGAATGTCCGGGTCTATTCGAGATAAGTATGAATTGAGGCGCGAGCAAAAACCCGACCTAAGCTGGGCTAGTGTCGCTCTTGTGGCTCTCGGGAGCCTAGTCTCCTCAGGTGATATAAGTGGTGGGGGCGCTGAAAGGACTCTATTCATACTTAATCTCCCTATTGACCGATTCACAACGGTTGTGTGAATATCTGCGATGGCCGCATGGTATGCTGTGTCATCAAATATATCGGAAGGTACCCGTTTGTATCCCTGGACGTCTCTCTCGAGGTCTCTGATTCCACTCCTGACATGTCGTGGAGGGGGAGTATTGTCCATGAGATGATCGTTTGGGTGATTCTCTCGATAGCAACCGACCAGATATTGTAAAGACAGGAGAAGATTATGATCACGTATTGGCAACATGCTGGTTTCTTGATTAAGATGATCCTGGGACGAAATTAGGTGACAACCTGTAGCGATTCGTAGAGAAGAGTTTTGACATGTCTGGATTTTGTTCCAGTTTGTTTCACAAACGGTTTGTGAGCACAACGGTGCTGCGTAGCTGGGAATTGCTCTATCGCTGGGAATTGCCCTATCGCTTTGTAGGTGACCAACATAGTTTCCTTGTCCTTGCCCCAGGAATTCCCGGCTAGTGCCTTTAGGACGTTGTTTCTACTGTGCATTTTGTCGACTACGTCTTCGACATGGTTTTTCGACTTCATCATGGTGTCTAGATAGACGCCAAGGATTTCGGGGTTAGTAACAGTAGGAACAACGTCGTCAGCATGCTTGCCAGTACGGATACGGATCCTAAGCTCCTCCGAAAATTCCTGCGTCCAGGTGGTAAGAAGTGTTGCAGTGCATTTTGACGGTGAAATGACGAGGTTGCGGATACTGAAAAACTCCATCAGTTTCTCAATATAGGCATTTAATCGAGCACACATGCCATTTAAATCATTCCCCGTGGTGAGTACGATGCAATCGTCCGCATAGGAAATTAGTTCGATACCTTCCGGGGGTGTTGGAAGGCTCGACAGGTAGATGTTGAATAATGTAGGAGAGAGTACGCTACCTTGTGGAACTCCCTGCTTAATTTTCCTATGCTTTGAACAACTGCCACGAAACTCAGTATAGGATTGCCTCCCAGCTAGATAGTTGGCAATCCATCTAACCACTTGAGCAGAAACATGCATATTAAGGAGGTCTGCCAACAGCGCAGAATGGATAACCGTGTCGAAGGCTTTCGGCAAGTCAAGTGCCACTAGGACAGTTCTGTCACAGGGCGGTTTCTAGTTGAGGCCATTATGGATGTGATTGGTGATCAGATCCAGAGCAGTTGTAGTACTATGCATCTTCCTGAAGCCATGCTGGTAAGAAGCTAGCTCAGCATGTCATACAAGGGTGGGGTGGATGAGTGCTTCGAGCGTCTTTACAACGGGTGATAAAATCGTGATTGGACGGTAGGAATCGTCGAGTTTTGCGCTTTTACCCGGCTTTAGAAGGGGGGTAATTCGACCCTTTTTCCAAAATTCAGGGATGACAAGCGTGGATATCGACAAGTTGAAAGCCATCGTTAGGTATTCGATGGCCGGAAGATCTAGATGTTTCAGCATGGCCATTGAAATGCCATCCGGTCCAATGGCCATAGAGTTTTTAGCGTTCTTGATCGCTGCTGAAACTTGTTTCGCAGTATAGGTGGGAATAATGTCAACTGTTCGGTTGCGTATCATTCTATTTTGCAGTTGAGCGACTTGGTCTTGGGATGCTCAATAAATTGCTTGTAGAACAAGCTCGCACAAAGTTTAGGATCTGCGGTGGTTTTCTTGCCGAATCTGATGGCTACACTACCTTTGTCTTTGGTTGGATGTGGATGTGACAGGGCGCGGACTGTAGCCCAAAGTTTGCTCACACCTTTCGAGAGATCGCAGCTTTCGAGATGCTCGCTCCATTTTTCTTTCTTGTAGGTGTTGACTTGTCGATTCATTTCGAAGTTTAGCTCCTGAATTTTGGGGTCTGCCGGATTTGTGCGTCTTAAGTTGTCCCGTTCGTCGGCTAACCTTGCGGCAGTAGTTGGGAAATATGGCCGAACTTTGGGGATACGTCCTGCCGGAATGAAGCGAGCTGCCGCTTTGACAATGACGTTCCTTATATTCTTTTCGGCTTCCCTGGTGTTTGTTGGAATAGGTAGCGCGGCGAACTTCGTCGTAGTGAACGTAGTGAAACCCTCCCAATTTGCCTTTTTGTGGTTGATAAACGTACGCTGTTCTGACGTCCTCAGTTCAGCTGGTTTATCAATTTTGATAAGTATGGGGAGGTGATCGGATTGGAGGGAAATAGTTGTCTCCCAATGGGTTTCACTTATCAAACTGGCACTTACAATAGTTATGTCAGGAGAACTATGGCAGGCACCAGCGACGCGTGTAGACGAAATTCCATTGAGTGCGCAGAAGTCTGATGGGTCTAATTTGGTCGCGATATCTATACCTCTGGCATCATTTGGGAGAAGAGAGTGCCAGAGTTCGTGATGGGCGTTAAAGTCGCCAAGTAGGATCCTATGCTGTCCTGTGAGGAGTGGGCCAATATCGAACTTATAACCAGAGCCACAGCTGGATGCTGGCGGAACATAGATGTTTATAAGTTCGATATTGGTATTGCCGGATTTAACGGCAATAGCTTGCATTTCCGCCGTGCCGTCGTTAAAACGAAGATCTAATACACTGTATTGCACGGTTCTGTGTATTAGGAATGCAAGCCCTCCTCCTGGATTAGGACCCTGCCTGCCGGATCTATCGCGCCTCAAAAGTATGTAATGGCCGCGGATATTGAATTCGGGAGTTGAAGGTTGGAGCTTTGTCTCCTGAAATGCCGCTATCAGAATTCTGCGTGTACTCATGAAACGGACGATCTCGCTGATCTTCCTGCAAATGCCATTGCAGTTAAACTGCAATATGGTGAGTGGGGTGTACACTGCTGTGGGGGGGGGGGGGGGGTGCAGGTGTTAAACTTGAGCGAGTATGCCTTGTTGTATTGTTGACTACGGGTGGCGGTGGTGGAGAATTGGCTCTGGAGCTAGGGTCAGGAATAGCAGAAGATGGTGGTAACCCATTAGCTTGTGAGCTAGGGCCTGGGGAGGCTGACGGGGCCGACCCATATTCAGACACCCAGGAGCAACAAAAGACAACTTGTTATACTGACTCATTTTTTTTAAGCCGGAACAATAAAAATGACACCATTCTCTACAGCAGGTACATCTCAAAGACCTGGCATTGCCGAAGATACGTCGGTTGCATACACAACAGATGTAAATTTCAGGACCTGGATTAGTTTCGATGCCGGCGCGGATTAATAGAATTGAGAGCAACCGCGCTGAGATGAAATGCTCCCAATTTGACAAAAAAACACATAGAACACTTCCATACTCATACACAGACATACACAACCCTCCTGTATCTTGCCATGGAGGGGTTTTGTGGCAACTCTTGGCCGTTTCTCGTTGAAAAACGGGTTTGGTCCGCCCGAAGAGGCTTGAAACTCCCGTATGGCAGCGAGGCTGCCATCGGAAATGGTCACCAGTAGGACCACCTATTTCATTTCATCGAAATTTCATGGATCTTGCCTGGAAGGTTTTCGTAAAACGGGTGTGGTTCGCCCCGAAGAGTCTGGAAACTCCCTTGTCGCAGCGATAGGTTTCAGCAACAAATTTGTAAATTTATGATAAAAGAGCGAACCAACGGACTTCTTTGTTCTGAAAAGCCTGTCATCTGTATTTCAACTTCAAATATTATAAAAGAGGTAAGGAGATTAATTTAAAAATGCACAACATAAAATTATGACGCATCAGCATCCTTTTTCTGTTGAACCAACTCCCGTAAATGATCCTCTTGCTCCTTGAGACTCTTCACCAAATATTCTTTCTTCTCGTTCAGCTGCTCCACCAGACTATCATATTTGCCTTGTTTGACTTTGAGCTCGTCCCGTGTGGCCGGCAACGTGGACAGAACGAACATTCGTCCAATCGATGAGTATACTCTAAAAATAAAGAAGAAAAGTGTATCTGATCCTATTGGAATCTTTTCGGTCGGTCAATCGTCGTCACCTACCTTGTGTCCGGATTCAACTCGGCAATACCACGCTCCGTGATGACACATTTCTTACTCGACTCTTTCAACAAATCGCATTGATAGTCCAACATTTTCAATTTTTTTGTCGTTTCGATTTTATTCACTTGCATTTCGGCGAATGCCTGAAATGGTAAACAGATGTACACAGAAAATTAGAATCGTGCGAGGCGAGGGCTAACCTAGAGGAGGTGGATAGATATTGAAAGAAAATAGCAGAAAGTTGAAATTACCCGCTTTAGTTCCAAGTCCATTGTGGCAATTTTTATGTCTAGGGACTCTTTGGTTTAGCTGGTGAGCAAAAAGTTCGTAAAATTAATGAAAATGTTGCGAAAAAATCGAGCAGGTGATGAATTCGAATTGTCGACTTTGACGGTTCGTGACAGATATATGACAGAGTGGGTGTTTGTGAAATTGTGAAATGGAACGGGTGGAAAATGAAAAGTACAAATAAAATCGAACAGGCTTTTTTTCAATTCGCTATATGAATGTAGTGGGTTACAAAATTTGAAATTTGCACTAATTTTTTTTCGTTCTGAACACGGTCCGGGCAGTGTTTTGTGCAAAGAAATACTTGCTGTTCTTTACGAAAGTAAAATCCCTACATGGTTGGTTTTTAAAAGTGTCCATGTAGGACCCGCTTAAATTCATTTCGCTCTTTTCTATCACTACAGTGTCAAGCAAAATCGCATGCGCTTTATCGTTTTCGCCTACTTTTGCGTCTCATCACCGACGAACGTCATACAAAACATAAACAAAGAGAACGAAGTGTCCAGTGTCGTCGTTCTCTTCTCTTTGCCCCACAAAGCAAAGCGCCCAGGAAAAACACAACAAACCGAATTTATCAGCAAAACTCACTCGACCCTGCTTGCTCATTATTGTCGATGTGGTGCACGATCGATGAGTGAGAGACACCAGTAAGCAGAATTCAGCTCGCCGAGATTGCAGTAGCAAACAAGCAGTAAACAAAGAAAAACGACCCCAGAAGCAACGGCACAAACTCTTGTTTCGTGTGAAAACTGAAAAAGAACAATTTTGCTATCCGTACCGTGCGCAACATACAGAAAACAGACAAACATTTTCGACTCTTGCCTTCCACGAGCATTTCTAGTGAAAAAGTGTTTGCATTAATTTCGTGTATTGAATTTTCGCAGTGTTTTGTCTTCCGAGTCCTGTGTGAAGTAACCCTTGAATTTTGACCTTGAAATCTTGCTACGAGTCGGAAGGAAATTTTCAAAAGTTTGCATTCTAAAAGTCCTGTTGTGTTCGATTTTCCAAGAAGGCCAGAAAGCCCGATAGAAATCTCGTCCGTGTTCCAGTGAAAACAGCTGCCCCCTTGTTTATTAAGTGTTCGAGACCATCCCCCAGCTTCGTTGTCGTCGTCGTTCGACCTTTTTTTTTATTTCCTTCGCCCCCCGAGTTTTTGTGACACCATTTCCATGATTACCTACAACACCAGCTTCAATCAAGATTTCACGTAAGTACGAAGAAAAGCTTTTTCCGTCATTTTCATGTTATTTCCCCCCAACTAAGATTCATCCAAATTGTTGACCTTTTCGCCTTTGGGCTAGTGCCAAAAGGCACCTTCGCATCACTTCGCCTGGAAACATAATAAAGATCCAAGATCCAACCGAAAGATCAGATGATGATGATGATGCCGTGTGGAATCGACTCCAGCGGCCACTTCTTTGTTCAATTGCTGTGCCTGCTTCGGCTGCTAGTTTTTTGCCATGATAAAACTTTCAGTTTACTTAGCATTGTGCCTGGAGGGGGCCGATTGAGAACGAGCCCAATTGTTTGCTGGTCTGCGTCAGCTGTTGAATTTCCAATCGGATGGAGCAGCCGGAGTGTTTGGGTACGAGGGGATCGTCAGTAGACGACGCTACGCTGCCAACCGCATAGATCGGTTGGACTAATGGGAACCGCCAAATGGCAAGCGTAGTTAGCGTAGTGTGGCCTTGAAAACCACTAACTTGCATGCCGTCATCCATGTACGAGTCGCAACAGCTGGCATCCTACACTTGTTGTTATTTTGCGATAGTGCAAAATGCTGAGTTCTAGTGCTAGGACAGTCTGTGCCAAAATGTAGCGTTTAGCTAGTATTATGATGATTGGATTGATGTTCTCAGTCAACCAAACAGACAGCACCTATCGCTTCACAGCCTACATCGATGCCATCAGGTATTCTTCGTGTTTGTATTCCACCCAATCAGCTTTTCATCTCTCGGCTGGAGTACACTACAAGTGAGGCTGATGCCAGCCTTTATGTAAGGAACAAGCTTGGTTTCGAGCCTGCGTTCTTCGCATGCAAGAAATTAACCAAGGACCACATTCCTAACAGGATTGTCTCGTCCTTCAAACTGACTATCCCTGCCGATCTTCATTTGCCATGTGAACCTTCGTTTTGGCCATCTGGTATTTTATTGAAAGATTTTACAAATCGAAATTTTTCGCATCCGCGGAAAGCAAAAAATCCGAAATAATTAAACAGTTTACAATTTATTATCAAAATGTACGTGGTGTTAGGACTAAACTTCAAGCTCTCAACTCATCTGCTCTTACGGCTTCTCATGATATAATCTGCTTAACCGAAACCTGGCTTAACAGCAATATCAACAGTGGTGAGGTCCTTAACAACAAGTGGTCTTACGGCAACTGCCTCTACGGGGCGGACCACACCCGTTTTGTTTTGCAAAACGGCCAAAAGCTGCCAATATGCCTTCCTGGCAAGAGCCCCGGCAGGAGCCCTGAAGGTTCGATGCAGGAAGGTTGTGTTTTTTTTTTTTTTTTTTTTTTTTTATTATCAAGGATTAGGGATCAGAGTTAGGCGCTATCCTTCATTACATATCAGGTTATATAGTAATATCATAGCATTATCATCATATCCCTGGGATTTGAGGAAGGGAAACACATATGTTAGTGAAGAAATGAAGGTTAGTGTAGACACCTAAATTCTGACGAATACAACTATTAAACATAAATGGTAAAAAATTAAATTAAAATTAAAATCTTGTTTTGCATTCCCAGACAGTATAAATACTGGTATAAGGGATGCAAAATAATTATTTTTTTTCCAAATTATTATCTAAAGTTTTATTAACTATCGCAGGGTCCGTACTCCTCCTATATTTCCTATATTTCCCATATTTGTATCGCACCTCCTATATTCTCCTATATTTTGCGCCTATTCCTATATATTCCAATATTTTTCATTTGTCTCTATAAAAAATGCTAAAAATTTAATAGACACGGCAAATTCCAATATATGTACTGAAAACATAAAATAATTTGAAAAGGAAATCTATTCGCAAAAATTGCTTTACTTATCGTAGTCTTCCATTGACTTTTCGGAGAGATGAAATATTTCCAATACTCCCGCGATAAGCATCAATAATGGGAGAATTCACATTGTAAGACAAAACCGGACGGGTAAACTTGCAAGACAAGAACCATCGTTCTTACAATCTGAATTGCACAATGCTTGTCTGCTGGCCACTACAAAAGCTCTCGCCGTCCGTTTATTAGCACAAACAAACACCCGGCGAGAGCTTTTGTAGTGGCCAGCAGACTAGCATTGTGCTATTCAGATTGTAAGAACGATGGTTCTTGTCTTGCAAGTTTACCCGTCCGGTTTTGTCTTACAATGTGAATTCAGCCAATGCCAAGGGAACTTTTTTCGCCATAGTGATAATGTGATTGTCAATTATCCTTGAGAGCTTTATTATGGACCTTATGGTAGTTCCGTCTGATTTTCTTTAGTTCCTAATGAATTATGAACTGAATGCACGGTCAGCCGATTACTTTCATGATTGAGCGAATAGTTTGACCGCAATTTTAAAGTTTTGGACCCCACACGCCTTTCTATAGGCCTGGTAAGCGTTTTTTGCCCTTCAAGTATTTTTTTTTTGTTTTTAATTTGACGTTAGTTGCACACAAAAAAAAGAACAAAACACAAATCCTGATAAAAAGCCGGATGTGAAAAAAAGTTAAAAAACAATGACGCAGGGCCGGAGATCCCATATGGGCAACCTGGGCAACTGCCCGAGGCGGCAAATTTTTAAGAGCGGCATATTTTGAAAACTTATAGTTTTCATTGGCTCTGTGGAATAGGAATGCATTTTTAGATCTCAAGAAGCAGATTATACCTATAATTAGAAAAAATAAATTAAATTCTGGAACAGCGGTTGCTTGCTTACAAACTTGCAAATCTCTACAAGTTTCATCTCACTTATTCTTACAATTTGAATATTAATCGGTTGATTCCAAAATTCTGAGTAAAATTTGGTTATTGAATTTTTAATTTTTCGCCCTAAACAAGAGGCGTTTAATAAAGTTATAATGTCGCCCCTAAAACTAACCGCCGAGAAAATTGTACATACAACTTGACAGACAATCTTCGGCTTGAGAAGATTGCAAATTTACATTGCGTTAAAGGGGAATCGGACAGTGTCGCGACAAACTTTACACGAAAAATATTGGTTCCCTGTCGATTTGCGTCGCCAAAAGTTAATATGCTAGGCACTAAAAGGTTGTGAGAATAGTGAAATCGAAAAAACGCGGGAAACGTTTAGTTTTCGTGGATTTTCGTGTGTTTGAAACCCGGACGGCACAATTTTCCCATACACCATTTTGACGTGTTTACCAAGGCAAAAATGGGCTGATTTTTCCAGTTTCTCTCGGTGGTTCCCCACTTATAATAAAGACACTTGTTTACAAAGTTGGTGTACTAATCACCTATTACCCGACAGTTCAGATGTAAATTCTAGTCATGGGGTACGACCGTTTTACCATTTCAGGTGGTGCGGCTCTAGTAGGAGCCATCTAAGTCAATTTATGAAAACTTAAATAAACTGAAATGTTGCTAAAATTAGCCGACCGATATTTTTTGTCTTGAAGTTACAAAAGGTCATCGAGGGAATCATTTTTTTTTTTTTGATTTGGTAACGGTTGAGGGTGTGATAGCACACTTTTTGTTGATATGGGGCAATTTTAGCTAAAGTGGCGCTTTCCTTAAAATTTTAACTTCCAACCTTTTGGTCCTATGCAGTATGCACCATTGTATAAACTACGGAATTCGCAAAAAGAATTAAAAAAAATAACATTAATGGATTTTTTAGGTTTAAGCTTAAATGTTATTGGATTTTCCAGTGGTATTGCATTATTCGCATATGCGGCAGTTTGGCTACTACCCAGGGGCGCAATAGAGGGTAAATCCGGCCCTGCGATGGCGTAGTTATTATTTGGACCAAGCTCATTATCCACTTCAGAGTTTATTCCGGTCGAGACCAAGAAGATAGGGGGAGCCATCTTTTTTTTCGGGTTCCCTGGCATTGTTGTATCCGAGTTCTTATAATGACTATCTATCTTACAATGTAATAAATGCAATGAAAATCATGAATAAAATGGTAAAAGGGGGGTGCATTAATTTTTTTAGCCATATTATGTGTTTATGTGATGATATATTTTTTTATAAATATATAACTATATAACTCCTATATTTTCTCGTATATTCTCCTATATTCCTATATTTTTATTTTCTGTAATGCGTACGACCCCTGCTATCGCGAATCGCGGTAATTAAATCATGTTGGTAAATGCATTAAGTGGTTGTTTTTTAAATAATAAATAATTAAATAAATATTAAATATTGTGTGTGAGTAAATATTGTCTTAATTTTCGTTTAAGTAATTCGTAAGATGTTATAGCACGAATATTTTGGGGTAAACGATTATATAGCATTATCGAAGTTCTTATTGGATCTTTTATTATTCTCATTGTGTTTGCTGCTGGTGTTCTGTAGTTTTCCGCATATCTAGTATTGTAGTTATGGACTTGCCTATTTAGAGTTAATGTAATTGAAGTTTTGCTCTTCTTGTTTATAATTTTCCAAATTGTTTTTATTTTCTCTAGCTTTATAACTTCCCCTATTGGGAGTTTTCCTGAAATGTTATACACTTCTTCAGTAGGTGTTCTTGAATTCCAGTTGTGTATCGCTTTCAAAGCTTTATTTAGCATTATACCAATCGAATCAATATTTCCAACAGTAGTCTGGCTCCATATCATTATTCCATATGTTACAACTGGCATCAAGTAAGCATTGTAGATCATGTTTTTTAACTCAATGTTGAGGTGCTTTTTACGCCTCAGCATTGCAACAAATGCACATAACTTTTTTTTCATTTGGCTCACGTGTTCATTCCAACTAAGTTTTTCG
This sequence comes from Microchrysa polita, assembly GCA_949715475.1. Lineage (NCBI taxonomy): Eukaryota > Metazoa > Arthropoda > Insecta > Diptera > Stratiomyidae > Microchrysa > Microchrysa polita. The sequence goes on along the minus strand of OX454418.1, from coordinate 82,248,851 downwards.
TCAAAAGTAACACCTAGGTATGTATACTTTTTGACTCTATCAATATATTTATCAGCGAATTTTATAGTGATATTAATATCGTCTTTATTGATTTGCTTGAAAAGCATGAATTTAGTTTTATCCACATTGATTATTAATTTATTTCCTAGTAGCCATTTTTGATATTCAATCATATCATGGTTTATCATGTGTTCCGCATCATCTTTTCCATAATGAGAGTAGAGTAAAAGTGTATCATCCGCAAAAGTTACATATTTGGCTTTAAGTGCTGCATTCTTCAAGTTATTTACATATAATAGATATAGGGTAGGGCCTAATATGGATCCTTGCGGTACTCCTGAGTTTAGGATCTTTTCTGAACTAGTTTCATTATTTAATTCTGTTATAATTCTTCTGTCTTTCAGATAATTTTTGATTAAATCATTTGCTACACCTCTGATTCCTAGTTCGTTAAGAATTTCCGATAGCACAGTGTGGTTCACTGTATCGAATGCTTTACTCAAGTCTACAAAAATTGCTGTTACATATTTGGATTTATCTAATTCCACATTTATAAAATGCATTGCATCAATGAGAGCAGCAGTGGTGTTACTTTCTGCTTGAAATCCATATTGATTCGGATCAAAACTGATTGTTTTATTTATAAAATTTAAAATTCTTTTATTAATAACTTTTTCGAAAATTTTACTAAACACGCTGGTCAATGCAATTGGTCTGTAATTTGATGGATTGTTGGGATTTCCTTGCTTAAAAACTGGTTTAATTTTAGAAAGCTTTAAAATGTTTGGAAATGTTCCTTCGTTTAGGTGGTTATTTATATAGTTGCATAGAAACGGTGTAATTTCAGTGCCAATTAATTGTATATCTGCACTTTTTATTTGATCATAACCTGCAGATACGTTTCGTAGGTTATTAATAATACCTAAAATTTCACTGCAATTAGTGGGTTCTAAGAATATTGTTCTATCGTTTGTATTATTAGGGCATCTCGCGCTTGCTAAATTATTATTTAATTGTAGTCTTTCTTCAATTGCTGCAAAATATGTATTAATTTCATTAGCTGTAAGATTAGTTTCTACCTCATTCCTATTTTCTGAATTTGCTGATAATTCCCTCTTTATTAATTGCCAAATCTTTCTGTTGTTTCCTGATGCATTCTCATACTGTGTTTTTATTGAATTTTGTTTAGTTTCATTGATAAGCCTTGTTGCTTTATTTTTCAAAATTTTATATAAAGTTCTTTTATCTTCATTATTTGGATCGAGTTTAAGTCTCTTATATGCAGTATTCTTCTTTTTTACTATTTGAATTATTTCGAATGTGATCCATGATTGGTGTCTTGTACGAACTTTCTTCAGATTCATAGATTCATTTTTAGAGTTACTAATAATTTCTATAAGATCTTCAAAACTAGAAATGCTAACATTCAAATCCTTAAGCTTATTTATTACTTTTTCTTTAAAGAGATCTTTGTTTAGGACTTTTATAGTTACGGTTTCAATTGCTTTTTTATTCAAGTTAATTTTGCTAAGTCTTAATACTGTAGCTTTGTGATCTAAATTTGCTATATCCTTTAATTTAAAATTAATATTATGTGAGTTTTTATCAATTGATGTTACTATATGATCAATCAGGGTTGAAGAAGTTTCCGTGACCCTAGTAGGCTCATTATCGTTAACAAGTGCCATATTATTCATAGTTAGCATTTCTAGATATTCATTACCAATACTACTATTTGATTCTAAAATATCTATATTCGCATCAGAAAGCATCATTAAATTTGTATATTGATGGTAAATATTATCTAAGTATTCAATAAAATTGTGTGCATTTTCAGACGGAGCTCTATAGTAGGTTCCGACTTTGATTGGTACATCATAAGTGGAGAGTTCAATGATTATGATATTATAATCTACTGCTTTGAAAATGACTTTACACCGTATATTATCTTTCACATATATGGCTGTACCACCCCCAGTCGTAGCTCTACAGTTAAAGAAGGCCGTATAGCCATTCAAGTTAAAGAAATTTATTTCATTTTCATACAGCCATGTTTCATTAATAATTATCACATCAGCTTTTTCTAAGGCGCACGCCATTATTTCAACCTCAGAAAGTTTATTTCGAATACTCCTAATATTTGCATAAAATATTTTTAATGAGGGCAAATTCATTGTGTTGAATAATAATTAATTTTGGAAACAGTCATTTTTAATGCAATTTCATATTCCGGACAATCTTTGCTATCAGCACGATGTTTACAATTATATCTGCCTTTATTTATACAATTAATACATTTATTATCTATAGATTGACATTCTGAATTTCTATGATGTTCCGAACACTTCGGACATACAACAGAGGAATTTTTGCAAAATTTTTCTATGTGTCCATATTTTTGACACTTGAAACATCTTCGTATATCAATTACTTCAGCACAATAATGGCTTGCAAAATCTATATTGACATACTTATTAACCAATCTTGAAAATAATTCACCAGAAGTTTCAAATATTGCAGTGAATTTGTTATCCTGTTTTTTGTATTTTGTGTATCGAAGAAACTTAATCTCTATATCTGGTTTGACGCCATAATTAAGAGAAATAATTTCATTTTTAAGCTCCTCACAAGTAAATTGTTTGCTAAGACCATATATTGCCAATTTTGGAAGACGACCATTTGTGTATTCCACACTATACTCACTACCTATTTTAGCTTTTAAATTTCCTAACAGTTTCCTACAGTTTTCTTCATTATCCGATTTGAACAACATACTCCCTTCTCTCAATTTACGCGTGTATGTTATAGGTATTTTGTTTTCTTTTGGATTAAAATTTTGTTTAACAGATATCAATGTCAATTCATTACTCTGCTCTTTTTTAGGCTTCACTATAACCCCTCCATTAAAGGTTTTGGTCTTATCAATTTGGGGTTTGTCTTTTGTTGCATCAGCATACGACTTCATAGCAACTTTGTTTTTCGAGGAACTAAGATGTTTGTCCTCGTCAATTTTTTTGATGACAGAAGTAATGTTTTCATTAATAGTTTTCATATTTTTACTTATTAATGAATCTATCTTATTATCGATGTTAGACGTTATATCACATACATGAGAAATTAAATTTTCACTTTTAATATATTTATTCCATTTCATACGATCACTATCGCAAAGCCATATGTAACCGCGCGGTACAATTTGCGCTGCTCTATACTCCTCATTACTCATTTTTACACATTCAATGTGAAACCATTTTCCGCAAAAGCCTTCACAGCATACTGCTTTATGGTCACTCGTTACTGCTTTTTTGCATTTCGGGCAATCAGCAGTATCCGCATCAGTTTTTGATGTTCGCGGCATATTGAATGTAATTCAGAACAAAGGAGAGTACCGTTACCGATACAATCAACAGAGTTAAACGAAAATTAAAACAATGTTCAAGATAACTCACAATTTTTTTGTATCGAGATCAATCTAGGCAAACTCGCGATGTGATTTTGTACGATTTTGTGTATTTTTAACCACTATGCACTTAACAACACTTTAAAATATTTCAATGCTCTTTCAATTCGAACTATTTTGGCGTATGTCAAAGTGACATTTGTCTGTGTATATGTGTGGGTACGATGTATGTGTTTTTTCGTCATATTGGGAGCATTACATCTCGGCGCGGCTGCTCTCAATTTTACTAATTCGCGCCGGTATTGAAACAAATCCAGGCCCAGAGGTATGGATTTGTAGTGTCTGCAACCAACGTATCGGTTCGAATGCCAGATCAGTGCAGTGTAATTGCTGCAGGGAATGGGTTCACTTTAGGTGTTCAGGGTTACGTAGACAAGGTCAACACTCCTTAGCATATGTTGCGCCAGGTTGTATAAATTCCGGGCAACCCAGGGCTGCTCCCAGCCCACCTTCCCCACCACTGCCCCCTACACCGCCAAACAATATGATAAGGAATGCCAGACCCAGTCTTACGCCTGGCCCTCCCCCTCCAGCAGTTTTCACTGCACTATCTATATTACAGTTTAACTGTAATGGCATTCACCGAAAAATCGCTAAGACCACACACTTCTTGAGTTCCAACAGAATTCTCATCGCCGCCATCCAAGAGACGTTGCTTCACGCAAACTCGTCTCTAAGCGTCCATAGCGAATATGTTATACTGCGGAAAGATCGACCGGCCGCCACGGATGATCCTCACCCTGGAGGTGGACTTGCCTTCCTAATACACAAGTCCGTACATTACTGTGTATTAGATGTAGTTGCTGACGGTACGGCGGAAATTTAAGCCATCTCAGTTCCATCAGGGAGTACCAATATCGAAATTTTTAATATATATGTACCACCTCACTCTAGTTGCCCTTCTGGCTATCGTTTCGATATTGGTCCTCTCCTTTCCGGAGAGCACAGGGTCATCCTTGGCGACTTTAATGCGCACCATGAGCTCTGGCATTCGGACCTCAACAACAATGCCAGGGGTATAGCTATCGCCGAATCACTTGACGCCTCAGAATTCTGTTCACTTAATGAAGACTCGCCGACTAGAGTCGTGGGCACTTGCAGTAGTTCTCCTGACATAACTATTGTCAGTGCCAGTCTAATTGCTGCTTCCCGATGGGAAGTACGTACCACCCTTAAATCAGATCACCTCCCAATCATTATAAAGATTGACAAACCAGCGAACATGACTAAGTCAGAGAAGCGAACGTTTGTCAATCACAAGAAAGCCGATTGGGATGGTTTCCAAGCTTACTCGTCGGCGAAGTTCACCGAGCTAACATCACCTATCACCATTCATGAGGCCGAGAAAAATATTAGGAACGTCATTACCACAGCCGCGGCACGTTTTATTCCGGCAGGACGTATCCCGAAAGTTCGGCCTAACTTTCCCACTAGTGCCGCCAGATTAGCCGATGAACGTGATCAGATCAGAAGCGCTCACCCTGATGATCCCAGAATTCAGGAGCTTAACTCCGAAATTGACCGACAAGTTAAAGACTATAGGAGGGCGAAATGGAATCAGCACCTCGATGAATGTAACCTCAATGAAGGTGTCAGCAAACTATGGTCTACCGTCCGCGCCCTTTCCAATCCTCGGAAAGAAAAGGGCAACAATGCCATTGAATTTGGCAACACAAAAACCTGCGATCCTCTTCAGTGTGCTAGCCTGTTCAATAAACAATTTATTGAACATCCCAAGTCTGACGGCCTCAAGCGCAAAATTAGAAGACGGATTCGCAGCCGGAATGTTGACACCATACCATCTTTTACAGCGGACCAGGTTAAAAAAGTCATCGAGAATGCTAAAAACTCCAAGGCCCTCGGACCAGATGGCATTTCGATGACCATGTTGAAACATCTCGACCTTCCAGCCATCGAGTATCTCACGGCCGCCTTTAACTTGTCGATGTCCACGCTTGCCATCCCTGAAGTCTGGAAAACAGGTCGAATTGTTCCCTGTCTCAAGCCAGGGAAGAGCGCAAATCTCGGGGAATCCTACCGCCCCATTACGATACTTTCTCCTGTCGCAAAGACGCTGGAGGCCCTTATTCACCCCCCTCTTGTTGCACATGAGAAGCTAGAACCTCACCAGCATGGCTTCAGGAAGATGCATAGTACCACCACTGTCCTCGATGCGATCACTACACGCATTCGTGATGGGCTAAATCAAGTCGTTGTCACAGAACTATTCTGGTGGCAATAGACCTATCAAGTGCATTCGATAAGGTCAATCATTCAATGCTCTTAGCAAACTTGTTGAATATGCATCTTCCTGCACAAGAGATCCGTTGGATTGCCAATTATCTAGCTGGTCGGCACTCCTTCACCGAGTTTCGAGGCAAACGTTCTAAGCTTAGGAAAATCAAATTAGGTGTTCCATAGGGAGGGGTACTCTCCCCCACTCTGTTCAACATCTACATGTCCGGCCTTCCCACACCACCTGAAGGAATCGAGGTGATTTCCTATGCTGACGATTGCACCGTACTCGCCACAGGGAATGATAAGGATGAAATGCGCCTCTGAATTAATCGCTATCTAGGACGATTACAGGCATTTTTCCAAAGCCGAAACCTCACCATCTCTGCGTCCAAATCCTCTGCGACTTTTCTAACCACTTGGTGGGAGGACATCAGATGGGAGGTGGATATACGTATTGGCAACAATTCTGTTCCTACTGTTAAAAACCCCAAAATTCTCGGGCTTCACCTAGAGAACTTGATGACGTCTGCGAATCATGCAGCTTCAGTCTGTGAAAAAATGCGCAGTAGGAACAACATCCTAAAAGCTCTAGCTGGTAGCACCTGGGTCAAAGATAAAGAAACCATGCTAGCTACTTATAAAGCGGTGGGTCGAGTGGCCGCTGATTATGCAGCCCCAGTTTGGACACATATAGTCTATGTGACACAAACTGGTCCAAAGTTCAGGTCTGCCAAAATGCCGCTCTACGCATCGCGACAGGTTGCCTTCTGATGTCTGCCCAGGATCACTTACATCAGAAGACAAAATTGATGCCAATACGTGACCACAATCTCCTACTCTCAAAACAGTATCTTGTTGGTTGCTACCGTGAGGACCATCCCAATAATCATCTCATGGACCGAATTCCTCCACCACGACATGTCAGGCGTGGTTTACGAGACCTAGAGAGAGAGGTCCAGGGAGCTACCGAGCTGCCATTGCAGAGATTCACACTGCAGAAGTGAGTCGGTCTATCGCGAGTTTAGGTGCGAATGGAGTCTTCCCAGAGCGCCCACCACCTATCTCGCCTAAGGAGACTAGGCTCCCGAGAGCCACCAGAGCGACATTAGCTCAACTTCGGTCGGGCTTTTGTTCGCGCCTCAATTCGTAGCTTTCTCGCATAAGCCCGGACATCCAAAACCTTTGTCCAAACTGCGCTGGCGCTCCTCACGATGTGGGTCATTTGTTTCAATGCCCAGCTGCGCCCACTGACCTAACCCCTATTTCACTGTGGGAGAACCCTATCGCAGCAGCTATGTTTTTGTCCCTTAACATCACGGACGAAAACATCGACGAACCATAACTCGAGTCCACATAGATGCACAGCGGTTCCACACCTTTCTGCACCGCTAAAATAAGAAGAAAAAGAAACGCTGATAAAAGATTGGTTTCTAGATCAATCCATCTACGTTAGGAAATTACCACCACACTCCCTATAGATCTAAATGTCATCGAAAATAATTGGAGATGGATGACAAGAAAGATCCATACCGTTACACGATAGTTTAACAACACTGAACCGCTTCTGGAAGCGATTAGGGTAGCTTGGAATGACATTAATTACCCTCAAAACCTATACAATTCTATCCCGGATTGACTTTTTGAGCTCAAATTACTTAAAGGAAATTCTGCTAATTACTAGCCAAATTTTCCAGAATAAAATTATCTAATGACTTTCACGTTTGCACTGTTTTTAAGAATTCTTGTAATTCTAACGGGGCTCTGGTTTTGAAACCTTGTATTATTAAAGGAACAAGTAGATTACTGAAAATATTGTCACCAAGGTTGACGAAAATACCGCTATCACTTTCCGACATACAGCCATTTTTCAAGGGGAAATATCCTATTGATTGGGAGTGCATATACAGGGTGTCCCGCATTAGGTGGTCAATACTGTCAGGGTTGATAGCGCAGCTTGTTTCAGCAAGAAAATTACCAATACAATCGAAATTTTTTTTACCGTTACCTTGTTATCGCTCTTTTTGTGAAAGTCATCGAAAATTGTGACTTGTCATGCAAAACCATATTTTGCAGCTCTCCTGATGACTTAATCCAAGATTTGACTTCAGTTTCAAAAACTACATAAAATTTCAGAAAAACTGAAGTTTTTCCTGTTGCCAACATTATCGCCACTTTCAAGATACAGGTACTCAAACTTAATAGAAATTTCAAAATAGATTTTTCATCGAAAATTCAAACAGTAATTTCACGACGGTGCTTTACACGTACAACTCTGCAAAGTCGATAGAAGTTGCTTCAGCATGTTGGCTTTCCAACGGTATATCACTTTTCATATTTACATTGCGGGATTTTGAAATTACACATATTGGATGTAAAAAAAACGAGGTAATTATTTTCTTATCGGATTATTTAAACTGAAATTTTATTCATTTATTTTTTATATTTTACTATCGCAATTTTGAAAATTAGTTAAATAGTTTGTCTTTTTTTGAGTAAAGGGAAAATTTTTAGCGATTCCACTGAAGCCTTGATTTTTACCACTCAATGCTTGTTTCCCTAAAATTTTGCAATGTAAATACAAGGTGGGCCAGAAGTAATCATCCGATGTTCTTTTGCTGTATTTTTCGTAATAAAAAAAACTTCGGTTTTGCTTATGAAATACGTTTATTTAATCCCTTAGAATTTATTGTATCAATTCGCAAAAATGATATCGGCCAAGTGGCCGCCGCCACAGTTGACTACAATACGGGCCCGTTTTATGGCATTTTCCATCACTCTTCCCAGAATATCAGGCGACAGGTTTTTGCATTCCTGGCGAATATTCTCCTTAAGGGCTTCAATAGTCTAAGGCTTGTTGACGTAAGCCCGCGACTTAAAAAAACCTCATAAAAAGAAGTCTGGAACAGTTAAATCGGGTGATCTGGCCAGCCAGTGCAAATCACCAAAACGAGAGATTAACCGACCCGGAAATGTTTCCTTCAGAATATTGATTGTGTCTCGAGCAGTGTGCGCGGTTACACCGTCCTGTTGGAACCACATGTTCTCCAGTCCTAGTTCATCCAATTTAGGAAGAAAAAATTCGTTAAGCATGGCTCTGTAGCGCACGCCATCCACAGTCGTCGTTTGACCCGCGGCGTTTTCAAAGAAAAACGGCCCGATGACTCCTTTAGCGTGAACAGCACACCACGCAGTAACATTGAGCGAGTGTAATGGCTCTTCGTAGGTGATACGTGGATTTTGGGTTTCCCAGAAACGAGTATTCTGTTTGTTCACGAAGCCGCTCAGATGGAAATGAGCCTCATCGCTCATGATGATTTTTGATGAAAAATCGTCCTCTTCTTCGAAACAAATTTGCCAGCGTTGCTTAGGAGTAAACCGATTCATGGCTTGACAGTTCGTATTCTACGTTTGTTTACTTCAGAAATTAGGAAAAATGAAAGAAAAAAAAACGAAGGAAAAAAGTTATAGCGATTTTCAATAGAGTGATTACTTTTGGCCCACCCTGTATAAAAAGTGATATACCGTTGGAATGACAACATGTTGAAGCAACTTTAATCAACTTTGCAGAGTTTTGCGTATAAAGCACCGTTATGAAATTACTGTTTGAATTTTCGATGAAAAATCTATTTTGAAATTTACAGTATTGACCACCTAATGCGGGACACCCTGTATATAAATTATCAAGGTCGGTCCCTAATTCGAATAAGCCATGTTTGTCTGTCCGTGTGTTATTCGCACTTCGCTGTTTCGCAGGACGCAGGACGATTTCGTTTTTCTCACAGGACTTGTGACTCGCAGGACGTACGTATGTCTCGCAGGACGATTCGCAGGACTTGTGTCTCGATTTCGCAGGACGATTTCGTTTTTCTCACACGACTTGTGACTCGCAGGACGATTCGCAGGACTTGTGTCTCGATTTCGCAGGACTTGTGGGTCGATTTCGCAGGACTCCTAAGACGAAAGACGACTTCGCATACTCACAGGTCGCAGGACTATCAGTACACCTTGCCGTTGCTCAGGACGAACCTCTCTCGATCCTGCCAAAGAGAAAAAGAGGCCGATCGCTCGTTCACCGGTTCCCTTTATAGCTTTCGTGCACGTGTCGTTGAGAGCGCGGTCACGATCGGGTAGTTCCCTCCTCGGCCTTCGTTCCCGTGTCGCTCCTCGGCTGTCGTGGCGCTCATCATCCGCCATTATCGTCGTCGTAATGAATATACGGACCGGGTGGTAAGATAAATTACAATACAGGGTGGCACAAAGCTTTTTACAATATTCAACATAATTCAACATATTTTATTAATGATTGAAAATTTAATTTAATGATTGAAATTACTAATAGCGTCGTGTAGACTGGTAATACATTTTCTTAAGATATGTGACATTTGCTGATTTTTCGGTCTACATGGTGTTATCGTTCTCGTTTTGGCAGATTATTTATAAGACTTTAAATTCCAAGCAAAAATCGAGTAATAGAGGTATAGAGGTAAACAGCCGGATAGGAACTTATGCAGATTGCAGGCATAAGGACTGTCATTGTTTTCCGAAGGCCGCTCGGTGCTTTGTTAAGGCTGTCAACTGTTAGACAATTTGAGTCTGGCTGGTGTAGTGGTTGGTGCGCGCACCTTCGGTGCACAGGGTCATGGTATCGAGACTCACCGTGAACGAATTCAGTTTATGGTGTTTTGAATTCACAACCCATGACTATGATCTCACTCAGATGTTAAACGAGTACCTATTATGGGGATAAATAAGACTGCTGAGCGTGCTGTTGATCTCAACAAAAAAAAGCAGTTAAAATCTTGGAAATTGCGTGTCACTCACGGTCTTAGTCCAAAATGTGAAAAATTACTTTATAAACTTGTGCGAAATTTCTTTTACAACCACCGAGCCCTGCAATTTGGTTTAAATTTTCGTTGTTGGCTTATGTTGATCTGCGCTTTTTACCGCATATTGTCTATAGTTGCTCAAGATATTTGAACGACGCAGGATAATCATTTTGTCGAATATTTTTTTTTTCAATCTGCTTATGTTTGTTTCAAATTTCGATTATAATGTACACGTTATTATTTTATTCAAAGCCTCTGTAAAGGGTTGTTGGATTTTATTTATGTGGAAGCGAAGCAGTGTCTTTGATCCCTCCGCATTCACTTATTGCGTAAGAAATTTTTATTTCTTAACCTGTAATCAGATCAAACATTAAATAAACTGCCTTGACCACGTTTTTATAGATTGTATATTTATGGATACGTTGCAATTGCAAGCCCTTAGCAAATAATGTAAGTCGGCCAATGATCTGTCGCGCTGAATCAACAAGTAACGTACGTCAGTACATTACATACATTAATTTCCTAGTTTTACTATTACACGTATATTTACAACGTCTCGTAATTTCTATTTTATACGACGTAAATATAAAATATGCATTTGATCTCGGGGGTATTAATCTAGATTTTCTACTGTCTACAGCAGATAAGGTCATATTAATTGTATTTTAAATTTAAATTATAATACTCGTGCATCTCTAATTGCAATCATTGAATCAAATAAATGTTGATTGTCATCCAGATATTATTTTCCATTTTTATTGTCTGGAATTGCTCTTGTCTATCTTCCGAATTGTTCTAGATATACATACTGTAGCTTTTAGTTCAGTTGATTTGTCTTTCTTTTCTATAGACACTTTGATTTAAACATGATTCGAATTTTTGAATGACAATAATATAGGTATGCCAGTCATTTAACGATTTTAGGTCGCAAAAAATCGCTCGGCTCTGTTGTTTTGGGATATTGTTAGGATAGATACCAGAAGTGTACCACCAAGTTTGCAACTTCGAAAAACCTGTGCTAACCCCGTAACCCAAAAAAAAAACTCAAAATTTTCGGACTTTTTTTTATATTTTTGTTTGTAATTTCTAAAAGGTGCTTCCTACAAATAAGTGGTCCACTGCACTTTTAAAGCTAACGTAGTGCTATAACGTAGTGTTCCGATTTCATCCGTTCCTAGATTTTTTTGAGGCTTATCCAGGAACATACTTGGGTGAAGTTTGGTTAATATTGGTACAAAAAGAAAAAAAAATTTTCTTAGAAGAACCTAATTTTCAGGAGCAGCCCTATGACCCCATGGTCTGATTCCATTCGTTCCGACATATATACAGCTAAGTAACTGGTTTATAACTTCATGTCACATGACTTTCTCCGTAGAATGCGCATTTAAGCCGATATTCAGCTCGGAACATGACTGAAATTACAATTTCGAACTTTTTTTCAAAAAACAATGTTCAAAGTGGTGTATCTTGGGATCCTTTGCGCCAACAAAGCTGGGGTTACACTCAAATTAAAGAAGATGTTTTTAGCTTTATTAGTGCAGTGGCCCTGTGGCGCGGGTCAAGAATAGTGCCTCCGTCTTTCCCGACGTGTCGTAAGAGGCGATTAAAGGGACAGGAGAGAATAAAACTCTCCTGAGTTTCGAACATATCTCTACAATTGTGCGCACAGCGACTCTGTTGTGTGCGCTCAAGGGTTCAGATATGTACGAAACTTAACAAAAAATTGACCCCTGTGGACTTTGGGGTAAGAATTATGCCACAGCGTTCCCGGCTTGTCGTAAAAGGCGACTTGAGGGATAGGGTACGTAGGCTTGTAACCTGCGTACTTGAAACTTTCTTTACACTCGAAACATTAATCGAGCCTCGGATACCTCGGACTTACTCACTGGCAACGACTTTTGGCTATAAACAACGGACCACGATTGGGTTTTGGAACGTTCGAACGATGTGGGGCGAGTGTAACAACATGAGGCTTACTGAAGTCGAACGGGAAATGACCGCGTATAACATCGCTATATTAGGACTGAGCGAAAGAAGATGGCTCGGATCAGGAGCGACTCTATCACCAAGCTCTAATAATGTTTTATTGTACTCTGGAAATGATGAACAAAATGCTCCTCGGCAGGCAGGAGTCGGAATCCTCTTGACTAGGGATGCACGTCGATCCCTTATCGATTGGAAACCAGTTTCCGACCGTATTATCACCGCCCGATTCAAATCCAGAGTACGAAATATCACGATAATTCAGTGTTACGCACCGACCGAACCAGCTGATCAAGCTGACAAAGACGTTTTCTACCAAAGACTTGGCGACACCTTTGATAGGGCTTCCAGAGGTGACATTTAAATCATAATGGGGGATCTCAACGCTAAAGTCGGGTCAGATAACCAAGGATTGGAACACCTTATGGGAAATCATGGGTTAGGTCGTGATTGGTGGAACTCTGTTTAAACACAAAGATTGTCACTTATCAACCTGGACCTCTCCGAATGGCAGAACTGAGAACCAGATTGACCATATTGCTGTTTCCAAAACGTGGAGAAACTGTGTCTTAGACGTTTTCGCTTTGCGCGAAAAAGCTAATGCACCACCACTAAATGAGAATCCGACAATTGACGATAGATGGAAAGTCGCTAAGGACTCATTTATTTCGTGTGGCGAAGAAATTTTAGGACGATTGGATCGCGGTAGGAGACCATTTATTAGCGACTCCACTTGGTCTCTTATCTCAGCACGCAAGAGAGTTAAAGAGCAGATCAACTCAGCTGCTGACGATTCAGCTAAGGAACGATACAGAGCTGAATACCGTTCGCTCCAAAAAGGCGTTCAAAGGAGTGTTAGGCGTGATAAGCGCAATAATGTCAACGCGCTTGCGAAGGAGGCAGAGGATGCGGCTATCCGCGGTGACAGTGGAACACTCTTCAAGCTTATCAAGCCATTAACTGGCAGATCTTTACTAACGGAACATCCTGTGAAAGATAAGGAAGGTGTTCTGCTCGTTACCGAAGAACAACAGCTGCAAAGATGGAGAGAACACTTTTTAGAGGTCCTTAATAACACCTTCGGGCCTGCAAGTGCATCTTCATTGCCAGCAGAAGACGTCCCTCGAATAGACGGCATTAGTTCCGGTCCACCATCCAAAAAGGAACTAATAGACGCTATTAAATCAATGGACGCCGGTAAAGCCCCTGGGATTGATGGAATTCCGTCTGAATTCTTGAAAGCGGATATTATCGCTTCAGCGGATATTCTCCTTCCCTTAATCCAAGAGTGTTGGGAAACCGAAACTCTTCCCGGTGAGTGGAAAAAGGGCGTAATTATTAAGATTCCGAAGAAAGGTGACCTGAAGAATTGCAATAATTGGCGTGGGATCTACCTACTTCCTGCTGTTTCCAAGCTGATGGCTAAGATTGTTTTAGGACGAATCAAGGACAAAATCGATGACACATTGAATGATGAACAAGCTGGCTTTCGCGAAGGGTTTTCCTGTAGCGACCACATTAACACCCTCCGTATTATCATCGAGCAATCCGCGGAATGGAGATCCCCATTACATCTGATGTTCATCGATTTTGAGAAAGCCTTTGATAGCGTTGATCGTCTCTACATCTGGAATGCCTTACGGAGACGAAATATCCCAGATAAGATAATCTCCATCATCAAGGAATCCTACAATGGAGCCCAATGTCACGTCCTGCATAAGGGCAAGCTTTCAGATCCTTTTGAGGTGCACAGTGGAGTGAGGCAAGGCTGCATTTTGTCACCTATTCTTTTCCTTGTTGCCATTAGTGATGTACTCGGCTCCGCACTCCAATTACATCGTAACAAAGGTATCAGATGGAAATTGTTCGATCACCTTCAACATCTTGACTATGCTGACGACATTTGCCTTCTATCAACAAACACGGATGATGTCGCTCAAATGACAGAAGCTCTAAATTGCGCGAGTCGTAATGCGGGGCTGAAAATCAATGCTGCCAAGACTAAGTTCTTGAGCACATATCCAGGTGGGCAAAGCGAAATTTGTATTTCAGGACAGGCAGTCGAAAAAGTTGATGAATTTTGCTATCTCGGAAGTGTAGTTACAGCAGATGGTGGAGCGGATGCTGATGTAAAATCACGGGTAAACAAGGCTAGGGCAGCTTTCTTCAATTTGACTCCTTTCTGGCTAAACAACAATATTTCCAGACGCACCAAAATACGTGTCTTTAATTCTAATGTGAAATCCATTCTGCTATATGGCTGTTCAACCTGGAAGGTGACTAAAAAGATCACTGATAAGTTGCAAACTTTTGTTAATCAGTGTCTACGGCGCATCCTAAATATTCGTTGGCCGGAGATCATTTCGAACGAGGATCTCCTTACTATAACTGGCCAGGAAAGGATAGGCACTTCGATCAAAACACTTAAGTGGCAATGGATAGGTCACACCTTCCGAAGAGGGCCCAAAAACGTCGCAAAAAAGGCTCTAAACTGGAATCCACAGGACTCCGGAGCAAGACGCCGTGTTGGGCGGCCAAGGAACACATGGAGAAGATCGGTAACTAGCGAAGCGAAAACGCTAAATCTTACATGGTCGCAGCTAGCGCCGTTGGCGCAAAACAGAACGAGGTGGAGAGTAGGCGTGGTTAATGCCCTATGCCCCACAAGGGGTTGACAGGAACTAGAGAGAGAGTGCAGTGGACAACTTACTTGTAGGAAGCACCTTTTAGAAATTACAAACAAAAATATGTAAAAGTCCGAAAATTTCGAGGTTTTTTGAGGGTCACGGGGTTAGCACAGGTTTTTCGAAGTTGCAAACTTGGTGGTACACTTCTGGTATCAATCCTAACAATATCCCAAAAAAAAACAGAGTCGAGCAATTTTTTGCGACCTAACGCCTTATTGACTGGCCTAGTAGTAAAGATATGAAAACAAAAATTATTGTAAAATTTTCCAAGGTTGTGCACTAGTTGCTATTTGTCTGCAAATCACCTGATTCACAGCTGTATCGTGTAAAATTAAACTGGACACTGACAAAAAATATTTATTTATGGTGTAGCTGTAGAATAACAGATGAGATCGAAAGTTGTTTCGATGATCTTTACAAAATTCTTAAGAATTTGCAATAGCCGTTTCGGTACCGGTTATGGTAATGGATAGATTGTTTAGACATTCTGGAAATTAAATGTTTTTGGGAGATTTTGTATTGGGGGCTTGTAGTGTGGATCTATAAATTTAAAGCACTGATTGATGACTCAAATTGTGGGTCTGGTTGTTTGCTGTATCTCCAGATCCTTTTATGTGTTTGATTATTTTGAATAAATGTTAAATAAGGGATATTTATTGTTTGTTGAACTTTATTCAGGATCTCTAAGACGATCTCCACTGTAGTCTTCTCTTTTATATTTATTTCACTACACTTTACCAGGATTGGTAAACGATGAGGCTTCCCAAAAGCCTTAACAAAAAGAAGCGTATCTGGTGGACAATAGTAACCCTTAATTTAATTCTTGTAGGTACATGAGACCGTAATTACAACGGCTGGACTTTCTCTTTTGCCTGAGTAGTTTTCCTAGTTATTGTACACTTGTAAGTAAGGTAGTAGTAAGGTAGGTATGTACTACAACATACTTCCTATTCTATATGTGTAATATTGATGAAAGTCGACTCGTATGTGTATGTGTAATAAATTATCACTTTCTTGCATTATGAAAGTCAGTTGTGCTCCCTAAATATAGTTATCAGTTGTTGACCTACTCACGTGCTTTGCTGTACAAATTTGGATAGTCTTATGCTATTCTTAGCTATTGATATTAAATGACAAATGCGCATTGTGCCCTTCAGTGGGGCCACCAAACATACATGTGTGCTAGAGCTTATATTACAGAAGCTAGGTCAATGTTCCATAATGTTCGCTTCACTAATCAAACACAAGTCAGGTGTGTGCCTGCCTACTTATGTGTATGAAAATCAATTGTGGTCTGTGTCGATTGTTTCACGTTTTAAACCAAGTGCACCACCATATAGTGTACGTAAGGTTGGTTTTGTCGCAAAAAAATAAATTAAATCCAAACATAAACATTCAACAAAACTTCTATTTGCTATTATACCGATGACCTTAACAATGTGCGTTTGGTGTAGAGTAGATGTAGCGTACATCCAATAGTTTATTTTATTTAAGCGCCAAATTGCGCAAAATCCCTGCCTTTTACCAACACCGTCAGAGAGTGGAATTTTAGCAAAGTTTCTGTTTGAACGTATTGCCGATGTGAATATGTGATAACTATTTTTGACGGTCACTTTGCAGGTTTTAAAACGTATATCGCGTGGATACGATAAAGCCGTTCTATACTTGTTGATCATCATTACATTAGTATTTTAACGATTTCGTGTTGACAGTGAATATCGAAAAACTGTCAAGTTTACGTATAAATTTGGACTAGAGTAGTAGCTATTGTAATATGTAGTGCGAGCAGTGGCGGAACAACTTCACTCGGGCTCTCCCGCCAACTTTTTGGGTGGGCCCCCCTACACTGAGAAAAAAGCAGAGTAAAATCAATCGAAAGCACTCTTGAATGTCGATCCACACTTTTCAGTCATCAGGCACAGTTATTTTCCATACAAGTTGACAGATTGTCAGTTAATTGATTAACTTACTATTTGGTCAATTTGTATGGGAAATGACTGTGACTAATGATGATGACTAAAAAGTGTGAATCGACCTTAAACTAACTCTTTTGAAACATGATTTTGACGTTACAGTGTTTCTACTAAAATTAAGAACGTCGTACTTAAAATTGCTTTGCTAAGAACTACTTTAACTCTTTACATTCTTATATTGAGAATAGCGATCTTGATTTAACATTTAATGATTTCGTCGAACATTTTTTTATTA
This sequence comes from Microchrysa polita, assembly GCA_949715475.1. Classification (NCBI taxonomy): domain Eukaryota; kingdom Metazoa; phylum Arthropoda; class Insecta; order Diptera; family Stratiomyidae; genus Microchrysa; species Microchrysa polita. The sequence goes on along the minus strand of OX454418.1, from coordinate 82,231,449 downwards.
CATATTTTAAAATAAAAACACTCACGCGACGCAGTACTGACCTCTATAGATGTTGGTAAGCAAGCATATAGTAAATTACCTGCGCCTACAATGAGATTCGATCCCGCGATCCTATGATTTGAAGACGAACGTCCTATCTACTCTAATGCTGCACACACACGGCCAATCCGAATCCATTTTTTTTCGTTCTGTCAAAATCAAAGAAAATGTATGAATTTGACACGTTTGTACATACAATTAAATTCAATACAGAAATCTTGACAAGACTCCTTTCAAACCAAATGTGGCCTCCGCACCACAGCCCTAATCACCGTGTATATACCGCAAGCAAGATAAAATATTTTAGTTTTCAACGACATATACAGGCCGTACAAACTAGTTTTAAATTAGTACCACCGGATTACAAACCGCGGCTACAGTACAGCAAATGCCGCAGTTATGCAAAGCAAATTTTACAAGCAAATTTGAGGATCCAGAGTGTCTCATGAACAGTGTTGCCAACTGGAAATTTAGAAAACGGCTAAATTTAGAGTGAAACCCGGCTATATTTTTTTCAAAAACGGCTAAAAATCCGGCTAAATAAATTTCAGCGAGAAAAACGGCAAAAAAACCGGCTAAATCATAAAAAACAGTCACATTACGAAAAAATATAGTAAAAACGGATTTTAATAATTGTATTTCTTTTCTAGAGAACTACCCGTAAACTATGCCTTAGGCAAATTTCGTAGTTTTATTACATATATGCTCCAATCGCTGGCATTAGAGTCAAAATTTACTTTTTTCGGAGTTAGATAGCTCAACTAGTCAAAATTGTTGTATACAGGTACAATTTCTCGGTCAAGTCCATAACCACATTAGGCTCGAAATTGTGGAACATAAAATTCGTAAAAGTAACGTCTAATACGTAACTATGGGCAAGGGCATTCGCATTTATGTATGGATATTTTGATTAAAAGTTAACCATTTTAGGCCCAAGACACATATCCAAATCATCATGACGATAACCCATCATGATGATGAAAGTTCGAAATTGGAGTGACACATATGTTTTCGTCATTAGAATTCGTCATTTACTTTTGACGTTTGTGTAAATGGTGAAAATGTACCTGATAATTTGAGGACACACTTTTCTTAAAGAATTTGAATATAAATGTGTAAAAATTGATAACAAATTTAATATCTTTGTAAACATTCTTGTTCTTAAATTTTATAACAGATGGCGTCCCCAGTCATTATTGAGCAAATGATGGTCCAATTGCGTAATTTGGAACTCGTGTTAATGATGATAAATTTGCATCATTCGGAAATATATGTGTCAAGCTTGTTATTCATTTTCTAATTTGAGCTCTCCAAATTTTATTTTATTTTCCGTAGTTACGAAATTGATGTTCCGCAATTACGATACTCCAAAGATACGAAATTGATGTTCCAAAATTTTAGCTTGGCGGGAAATGGTATAGGTTTTTGATAAATTTGTTGCTACAAACCCAGAAACAAAATATAATGTCTGACGTCAGACGTTGTACAAGTAGCTTGCCCAGTAGACTACAAAAATTAGATTTAAGTGAGTATGTATATATTTCGGGGGCAACTTGCCCCCTTCTTCAGCACTTAGCTTTTGTGCTGGTAAGTTGCCCCAGAAATACATACACACTTAAATTTTTGTAGTCTACTGGGCAAGCTACTTGCACAACGTTAGTGTTGAACACTACAAAGTTCCGGAGATATTATTACAATCTATGAATCGCGCTAAAAGGTTTTCACCCGTGTTCTTAATCTGGCATGATGACGTTATCTGTGGTAAAGAATTGACACTTTGAAAAATGTTCAGGTACCCCCATGTTCCAAGAATTGCTCAGCAGAGAATTTTATCTAAGAAACTGTCTTCCATTTTGCAAATTATTCAGCATATTGGTGGTTAGTAAATTACATGCTTAAACTAGGTACTAATATCGTCAGTTTTCGTGAAACCCATTACCCTAAATTTATTGAAAAAAGGCAAGTCTCCGCGGCAAATTTTTCCCAGGAGACGTAAATGGAAGTTTTCCTCTAGGTGGACATAGCAGGTACTTATCCTAATACACTAATACACAATAATAAGTGCATGTAGAAATAATTTCACGGCGATTAATTATTTTGTTTGTGAATATTGAAAAATTGATTCTAGTTTCAAAGTAAACAAAAATTCATAAAATAATTTTAGTCGGAAAAACGGCCGAAGAAAATCAATTCCGGCTAAAAATTCGGCCGGCCGGAATTATAAATTTCTTCCGGCTAAACAGCACGGTTTCCGGCTAAATTTGGCCGGAAAACGGCTAAATTGGCAACACTGCTCATGAACTTTCAAAGGTTTGAGGACAATATTAAATTTGTTTATCTAAGGGACCTGGTAAGAGAGGAACAATAAATTTAGCATTTGTTTTGACTTGACGAAAAGTGTATATCTCTTCTTGTCTACCAAAAATATCTACGTCGAATTATTGTTTTTTTTTTCGCAGACGTTTTCTGGTTCTTGATGTGGCTTTGGGCCCCTAAATTTCGTGGCGAATGCGAACAAAAAACAAAACCAAGCAAATGACGTGATTAAAAGCAAAAACAACACAGTGCAACTTTGTCGAACAAAACCAAAAATTATGAGCTGATTTTGACGTCTAAGATTCTACATTGGGGCCTTATATAGACGGCGTTGACACTACCTTCCATTAAAATATCCTCCACCATTAATGGTACACCCTGTATACATACGTGTCGGGTGTTCATGTATTGTATAGTGTTATAGATTTGTATACATATATTAAATGAATGGATAGTCGTAGATAATGTAATAATTGGATTGGTCTACTAAATAGCGTTTGTGGAAATTTACAGTGCTGTCCATAACCCAGTTCGTAGCGCACGCGTACCCCCAACCGGGCAACCCAATTTTTTTTTCTTGTTTTTGGCCTCATATTTGGAATCAGTGACCCGAATTTGTGTGTTTCTATGCCACGCCGTTTGGGTGAGTATTTCCAGGAGAAAACAGGGGTACAATTCTGGGGCGAGCAACCCTAACAATTTTTTTTTGTTTTTGACCACACATTTGAAATCAGCGATCCAAAAATCTTTGATTGTTTCTTGCCACGCCGATTGGACGAGTATTTCCCCGAGAAAACAAGGGTACAATTCTGGGAACCCCATATTTTTTTTCTTTTTTTTTTATACTGGGTTTCATTGCACTATTTCACCCATTGATACATATACGAGGGTAGTCTGATAAGTACCCAGCTTCCCCGCCTGATGGTGTCAGTATCGCAAGAGCAATTTACTATCGGGTAGACGGCAACTGTCCAAAATTCAGCCGGATCAGACTCGTAGTTTTGCTTTGGCCACGTGTGAAAGCTGGAGTGTCCGCCGATTTTAGAAAAATGGAAAAAGAGCAATATCGGCCGGTGATTCGATTCTTGTTTTTGGAAGGGAAATCGCGCAGCGAAATCAAAGAGCGTTTGGATGCTGTGTACGGTGACTCTTCTCCTTCGATGGCGACCGTCAAAAATTGGTTTAACGAGTTTCAACGTGGTCGCACGTCGGTTTTTGATGAGCCACGTCCAGGTGCCCCGAAAACGGTTAGCACGCAGGATAACGTGACAAAAATCCACGATCTCGTATTGACAGACCGGCGATTGAAGGTGCGAGAGATAGCTGAGACATTAGGCATTTTAAAAGATCGCGTGGGTCATATCCTGCATGAAATTTTGGGCATGAGAAGACTGTCGGCGCCATGTGTGCCGCGTTTGCTTACTCCGGACAACAAGCGCAACGGTGAGACCACTTCAAAGCAGTGTTTGACGCTGTTTAAGCGCAATCCGAAGGAGTTTCTGCGTCGTTTCGTGACAGTCGACGAAACTTGGATACACTGGTACATACCAGAGACCAAGGAACAGTCGAAACAGTGGACTTCAGCCGGCGAACGTGCTCCGAAGAAGACGAAGACTGCTCCATCGGCCGGAAAGGTGATGGCCAGCGTTTTCTGGGATTCACAAGGTGTGATCCACATCGGCTACCTGCTGAAGGGCAACACGGTCACAGGGCTGTACTATGCCGAATTATTGGGCCGATTCGACGCCGAATTGAAGAAAAAACGGCCCCACTTGACAAAGAAAAAAGTTCTCTTCCACCATAATAACGCACCGGATCACACCTCCGCCCGCCAACGCCAAACTGGTCGAATTGGGCTACGAACTGCTGCCCCATCCACCGTATTCTCCAGATTTCGCCCCGAGTGACTTCTTTTTGTTTCCAAACTTGGAAAACTCACTCGCCGGGCAGAAATTTCAGTCGAATGAGGAGGTCATCGCCGCCACGGAGGCCCACTTTGCAGGCCTCACTCAAACGACTGTCAACTAAAAACTGCGCGTTATAAGATGCACAACTACATTCACTAGCTTTTATTGACGAGTGGCGCCATTTTTGAGTTGAGGTCGGAAACTTTTCAGACCACCCTCGTACATATATGTTAACAACAATTTGTACCGAATCCAAAAGCCGCCCGAATATTTTTGGAAACGTGTACAGAAATTGAACTTATTACTAGCCAAATTTTTTCAAAATAGAATTATCTGTTTTAACCGTTATTTTGGGTTTTATTTTGACTTTCACATTTGTACGGTTTTTAAGAATCCTCTAAGAAAATCCTAGAGGCACTCCTGTTTTTTAAACCTTCTGTTATTAAAAGAACAAGCAGGCTACTGAACATATCGATACCTTAAAGCACAAAAGTGCTAAGTCCATTTTTTTCGATTTTGAGATTTTTGCATCGTATTATTCCTTGTCAAGTCCTCCATCGAATAGTTAATCTTGAAACAAAATTTACACAGCTAAATGCAAGGAAATTAACATTTACAAGAAGCGCTATGTCCTAGGTTGATAAAAAAATGCACAAAAGTGCTAAGTCCAGTTATTGTGCTAAGTCCATACTTGCAACAATTAGGAAGTTAAATGTGTGGTAATAACTGCCATAAAACGAATGTATATCATTATGAGACATAAACAGGAATAGCCAGTGTTGCTTCCCGATTCGAATAAGGCGGGTCTGTCTGCGGGATCGCAGGATAACTCTAGATGGGATGAATTGTCTGTAAAATGTTTACATTGGCTTATTCTTTCTTTGAATTGTATTGAAACGGGTAAAAGCCAATTGATCGTCTACCTCCGATGCAAAGGTCCAAATGAGCACTGGTGTTCAATATATTAAGCCCTTACATTTATTGGTTTAATTTGAATTCTCTATTTTCTCTTCAAAATGAAACCTTCATAACATACATTGGGGCTTGTGTAAATGCCAGCTTACATTGAATTTTGTGTAAGGCCATCCCTCTCCGAAATCTACAGTTCAGCTTGAATGAAACCTGGCATTCGCATGTTCAACGCATTGTAACGACATATTTTTATCAGCTATACTCACCCACTGTGCTCCAAAAGATATACTTTTCAAAAGACCCGTTGAAAAGAGTTTGATCATACACGGAAAAGTAATAATGGTTTTAGGCCAAAGAATTGCTTACTATGTCCACATAAAATGTTTGGAAGCTCTTTATCGTGCAGTCTGAAACACGGGTAATTCGGGTATTGCCAAAACCAAACAATAAACTTGCATTTAAAACAACCAGAAAGGTACGATTGTACTAAATATACGCAAATTGGATTTTAACAGAGTTTAACAGTGGTTGGTGCAGTGAATAGTGTACTCGCCTTCGAAGCGCAGGGACGTAGTTTATGATAGTTTCCAATTCATGATCCAAGTGGCGGAATATGGTCTCATTCAGGTGTTAAACAAGTGCCCAATTATGGGGATAAAAACCTCTGCAGAGCGAGCTGTTGATCTAAGCTGTTTAAATCTTAGGGATTAGATGCGAAGGGCAGCTATTTATTTATTTATGATTTGATCGACATATTTCGAGAGTAAATTGAAGCTGACTCAAATAAAAGAATAATTTGAAAAAGATCTGCCAAATTAAAAAAAGTAAATGTACAACTATTGATATACGTCCTTAATCCTAATGAGTGTCTGGCGTTTGTATTTCACCAGCTTATGCATGCAGAGACTAGATAATATTCGAGTCGAAGCTACACCTAAAACTTCATTCAAAAGAAAAGGGATGTCGTTTGGGACCGAGTTATGGGATGTATGTATGCATTTCTTTCTAAAAGTCCAGCGAGGTTGCCCCTAGCTCAAATATACCAGAGATAGGTCCGAATAATACATTTATTAATCCGTTGTTCGAAAAGATGTCATTCTAGCAATCTTATTTAATTTACATCTCTAAATTCGCAGTTCCACTGCAGGAACTGGGGCAACATCATTGACCATAACATTGTTTGATGGTCACATAGCCATCGCACTGGTAAAACGCGATTCGACATTAGGAGGTCGTCCTCCTATGCCTCGTTCGTCAATATGTTGCACTGGGCGACTTGCGTTTAACTAAAAGAAAAATGATATCTATTTAATATTTGATATTTAAAATTTTGTCGCCGTTGACGAAGAGGCAACGTATCTTGTAGCATTGGCTTCCCCCAATGGAATGACGACTTAAGATCATCCGTGTCATATAAGTATGGCTAGTGCCGAGCAATGACAGAGCAGGTACATCACCCTCTCTTTATCCTCACAACTTCTGCAGTAGTAATTTTGTGATGAAGTTGAGTCTAATGCTAGAAATAGAATGGACGCAGCAACAGCATTGTATTGCTGACAAATATGCTGAACGATCATTACCACTTTCGAAAAGCATAAACTGATGAGACACATTTGCTTCATGGATACGAACTGGTGGAAACTCAATGAATTGCTTGCATCTCATGGTATGTACGTATAAAAATATTGTCACTACATCCTCATTTTACAATATTGTAACGACAATACGAACATTTCTCCGTCAAGTCCATGGTTGGTATAAAATTAAGTGCTCAATAGTGCGAAGTCCGCACTTTCCTCTTTTTTTCTCGATTTTTATTTGAAAATATGACGATTGCTTGCCAGATTTTAATACAATTATCCTTTTGACAGTGTAACCTGCTTGAAAAGCTAAAACAATTTGCAAAAATAAAGTTATCGGAGATGGGAACAAGGTTTGAAATGTTATTTTCGCGTTTTCTCCAAATGTTGAAAAATGGACTTAGCACTATTGTGCTTTAAGGTATCGATATTGTCCCCAAGTATGTGCACGCGTCCTTAAGATAGTTAGACGAGAGAATGATTTTATTTTTCTGCGTACGTCCCTGAATGCTATGATTGTTCTTGTGACATAAACGTATAACTGTATCACGTAACTGTAATATGGCAGGATTTCATGGCCATTTTAACAATCATTTTGTTGTCAGAATCATCAACATCATAAACTGAGGGCTTCTTATATCTTTACAGTTATGACAAACTTTGTGAGAGCATGTACTTTGGAACTGGTACCAGGAGAGTAAGAGTGAATTCTGGCGTTAAAATTCGGAAGTAATTTGTGTTCCGCGACTTACTGTACGATGTAATCGGGGTTTAACTCACAAAACCAATCATGCTGTCTAATTGAAATCGTTGTTAAATAAATAACAGGCGCGACAATCCAGCATTGGACTAAGGCCGCAGGATGTGTTACTGACATCCTATTTCCAAGATCTTATCTGCTTTTGTTGAGGTAATGAGATCAGCACGCTCAGCAGTGTTATTTATCCCCATAAAAGGGTACTCGTTTAACATCTGAGTGAGATCATAATCCGTCACAAGCTCGTGAGTTCGAAAAACACCATGGAACACGGTGAGATTCGAACTCATGACCCTGTGCACCGAAGGTGCACGCACTAACCGCTAGACCAGCCAGACTACAAATCGTTGTTGGTCCCTGTTAAATTTGCCTAGGGCGATTCATCATGAAGCAAGCTATTGCGATACGTAAAGCAGCGTTCGGCGACAAAGTTGAATGTGGTTCAATTTTGTGTCATTTACGACTTACGACGGGTTGCAACCAAATTGTACAACACCTGCATGGCTTCTTTAACCTTGTCCCAAGAGAGCTGATGACCAATGCTATTAGGGTGATGTTTCTACACTGCCCATTTTATCAATATTCTGTTGATGTGTCGAGTTGATTTCATTATGGTGTTCAAATAGGCCCTAAGGATCTCATTGGATTGGTAATAATAGGAACATCGGCATTATCTCCAGAGAGGATCCCTATAGTAGCTCGAGAAATCCCTTTGCATCTGTATATAGGATTACCCTGCATCAGTTGCACCCAACCTTTTTTAAGCCACGGTCTTAAGAGTCTAGAATAAAAAAAATGTACATCATATAGACCAGCCTTTTCTAGTCTACTCTCTTTTGGTAGAAGAACAATATCCCTACTTAAAACTAAAACTATAGCCAGCATTTAGCAGAGGCATTGTGAAATTTACTAATAACCTTGGATCAAACAAATCCACCGTGAAAACAGAAGTTGGACAACTTGTTTGAGATGCATTGATTATAGTCCAATCGAAATATAAATATACTTTCTAATAATAAAGAATGAATGCGCCTGATTACCAATATCTGTGCGCTATCATCCAATTCTGGCGTTCCGTTGACTTTTGGAGCACGCTGTATACTCATTCCGAAATGTTTCCTTCAATGTTTAAATTATTCACGAAAAAATAAAAGAAAAAGCAAATGTATTTTTCCTGAACTAATACGTATTGCAAAAACTGATAACGTTTTACGACCGCTCCAACTTTCAACTACTGTTTACACGGCCAACAAGTTGGATAGGATTTGTTTGATAGGATTTGTTTGAGAGAATATCGTACGTGTAAACAGCCTTCCAACTTGGATAAGTTTGAGGGGAAAGTTGGATGCAAACAAGTTTGATGCCATCTAAACGCGCCTTTATGCATCTTCCTGAAATTATCATGGCGAGGAACTAGCTGAGGGGCTGAGCATTTGATAGACTCTTGTACGAGAGGGGTGAATGAGTCATTCAAGGGTAATATCAACGTGTTTCTACACATGAAACTTCCAATTTGTCCTATCTAGTTACAGCCATGAAGGTGCGATAGAAGGCGTTTGCACAGAAGTGAAAGGTTCTTCTTACAAATTTCGGATAGAATGCCTTTGGTATGTACTGTACTCTATTTATAAAAAAGTCAACGTATGTACATATGTATTTGCGTTTCGCAAAATATCGTATTTATTGCGTATACTCGTATTTAATGTTTATTCCTCACAACAATATTTTTTACACTTCTCACTGTTTTCAGCGTGTTCTTATCATAATAATATAATAACATAACAATCATTTATGACGTATAGTTTGCAAATTTTTTATTAAATAACGACAAAACCATATAAAGCACGATAAGAACAAGGTGAGAAAGTATTAAGCATATGCATAAATTAGCTTCAGAACTAGATGAGACGAAGAAGCCTTACATTGCGTTGTTCGCGACGAGAAGCGTTAAGCACGGCTGGCCTTTGACGTGATTTAGAAAATATGCTAGTGACTTAGCGATTGTAAATATTTTTAGTCTTCACTTTTTTCTTGGCATTACTCATCGTATGTTTACAATCCTAAGCAAATTGCGTGCTTAGAACGTTATTGTAGACTTAGGGTTGGAAATTCCAGACGATAGTTTGATAGTGTGGAGTTTAGTACGTACGTACTAGTGCTGTCGAGCGTGTAGTTTAGGTCTAGCGAAATTGCGTCGATTTGTTGTTATGTACATACTTGATTGGATGACGATAAGTGGTTAGTTGAGCGGAAATATTATTTAGTAAATAGATTTATTTGTTTACAATGGAATTCTATGGTATTTTTTTGAAAACAACATATTGTTGATTAAAACTTTTTATTGATTTTATCTGTTGGGCTCTCCTCGCTTGGAGATTATTCCAGCCCATATTTATAAACATACCTTAAGGAGGCCTTAACTCAAAGCAACTTTAACTCAAGGATACAATGACATTTCCTATGACTAAAGGTCGCCTTGAGTTAAGGATAAATTCATTTATTCATCGCCATTTTCAATATTTACAATAAATTATAATACAGTTTATTTGATAAAAATTCAATAAATCTTTGGCACGTCTCACTATAAGCATTATGCTCGAGTTGTGAGACGGATCGATTTCTAGTTTAATATGTGTATAAATATGATATAATACGAACTAGAATTTTTCTATTCGCATATAAGTTAAATATAAAATATCAATAAGTCAAAAACAATATATACATACATTTGTTTCAAAGATAAAATTAATGAAGCTATGTATATGCCTGGATCATTCTCCAAAAAATGTTTTTTGAGTTCATTCGTAAATGCCCTAATACTAATCGATTGACAAATTCCAACGGGAAGCAGATTAAATAATCTTGGAGCATTGAAATAAGCATGTCTATAGAGGCAGTATACGTATTAAATCTAGGCTCATGTAAAGCTCTACGTAGGCCGTGTTTTTTACATCGGGGGCAGGTTTGCTAACCCAGACGCGCAAAAAAAAACTAACGAGGGTAGCATCCAGGTTAAATTTAAAATTGTCACGTAGGCATTGCCATTAATTTCAAAACATTGCTCAAAAATATTAAAACCCCGTTTTCACTTTACAAACGCAAAAGTTAACATGTAATTTTTTAAATGAAAACATATATTTATGTAGGAATCATAATTTTGTTAGAATAAGAATTCGACGAACAACATTTTTAACATGAATTTACAAACAATAACTACATATATTTTTTGCACACACTTGTGTCTTGCATGTAAACTATACCTTAGAGCTTTTCATTTCAAAATTTAATTTTTGCTAGTCATTGGAAAACGTACTAGAAAATAATTGGGATTGCATACATTTAGGCGAGTTTTGGAAAGCTCATTAAATCTGGATAGCAATATAATTTCTAACCTGAATAAAATCACAGGTTAGCGTTTGTATGAAAATTACCCCGGATAGTGTAGGTTAGCTAATTAAAAAACACGGCCGTAATTGTCTACGCGTTGTATAACCAATATCTGGCTCGATAGGAAATTGTTGCCGGTGGTTGAAAAGAAACTTCAAAAATTTTAACTTGGCTAGATCGAGAATAGTCATCACATCAAAATCACGATAGAGTTGGGATGTAGGATATCGCACGGGTTTACTTAAGCATATTTTTATTATTCTTTTATGCAATATTATTAAAGGTGATAAAATACTATAGTATGCTGCACCCCAACCAATAATTCCATCTTCTAATATAGATTGTACGAGTGATGTGAACACAAGTCTAAGCAAGCTTTTCGGTAATATTGATCTAAGCTGAACAAATTTATAGATTACTTTTCTTAATCGGTCTTACATATAAACCACATGTTCTTCCCATCGTAAGTGCCTGTCGATTATTACACCTAAATATTTAACACTATCTTTATTTAAAAGTACTGGACATGTGCAGTCAACAGTTTATGTGCAGTTATGTTCATGCATGGCAATATGTTCAGATGCTGGAGGACCTCCGGTCGATGTTAGAGAGAGAGAACGGAACAACAATTGTTTTATTGACATTTATCGCAACAGCGTTTGCTTGCAGCCAGCAAAGAATAGCTTTAGTTCCATTGTTGGCAAAGGAATAAGCCTCTACCCAGGTTGAGCCATAAAACACTGCCACTGTATCATCAGCATATGCATACATTGAGCAGTTTGGTATGTTCAGTTTCAAGAGGTCATTAATATAAATAAGGAACAGAATCGGACCTAAAACTGTTTCCTGGGGAACACCAATATCTAAATTAATCTTGCCGCTGATGTAATCATCTATTCTTACTGCCTGTTTTCTGTTGTGAAGATAACTTCTGAATAAATCGAGTGATATACCTCTGATACCAAAATGTTCCATTTTCATTATTAAAATTGCATGATTGAACGTATCAAAGGCCTTCCTGAAATCAAGAAATAATCCTAAACATTTATTTGCATTGTCAAGATTCATTACGATTGTTTTCGTTACGTGAAAAATTGCATCATCCGTGCTCATAGAACTCCTGAAACCAAACTGGTTTGATGACCAAAGATTCTTAGCTTCCAAGTAATCCACAAGTCTATTTTTTATAGCCCTTTCTAGAAGTTTGGATAAACTAGACAGAAGAGATATTGGACGGTAATTATCCATGTCCGACTTGTCACCACTTTTGTGTATAGGTGTAACTAGAGCAATTTTAAGTGCAGATGGAAACACACCTTGGGTAAAACATAAATTGCAAACATGAGTGAGGGGTGTAGATAGCATGTTGACTACTTTTTTTAAAAATTTAGCATTTAAGCCATCAATTCCTGGGGAAACATTAGCTTTCAAGTTAAGAATAAGCTGAGTAATTTCAATTTCATCTACGGGCTTCAGAAAAATGGAATTAGAAACTTGAATTAGTTCGTTTTATTGAAATGAAATTCGCGAACTCCACAATATTATTCTCGAATAAAAGAAACACCTTTACATTGAATTCGCCGTTTTATTCAAATTTAAAAAATTCGGATGCATTTCGGACGGCTTTCCGTCCATCTTCAGCAACACGACTAAAAATATTGCGTGGAATCAAAACCGAATCAGCTGACAACAAACGTGTGCCCATAGTCTTCGCACCAGAGATTACCAACGGCTTAAAAACGACGTTCCATCGAAACAAAATGAAAATTGTCAATTCAAACCCGTTTAAAGTTAAGAATTACATAAAAAGTATTAAAGATCCCACTGAGCCGTTGGAGAAAACTGGAATTTACGAAATTACATGTGGTGGCTGCGAACAGAAATATTATGGGCAAACTAAACGTTCGATTAAAAAGAGATTTGAAGAACATAAAAAATACGTACACAACAAAGAACCCAAAAAATCAGCGTTTGCATCTCATGTGTTAGAACAACAGCATTTGCCAGTCTCATCCAGTGAGGTGAAACTACTGAAATCGATCGCCGATGAACGTAAACTCGACGCCTATGAGAGCATCTTCATTCATAAAGATGAATCAGCTATGAATGCCGATATGGGAAATATTGACTCGCCTTTGTTTCGCCTAATTTGATTTTATGAAATTCGTTATATCCTACGTACATCATAGCTTGTTATTTATTGCTAACATTTACCTTTTCATTATTATCTTTTTCTAGTCATTTTTGTTTAATTGTTGAATGTTAAGTTATTTATTTTACATCGTTGCTTTTGCTTTGTTCTCATTTCTTGACTTTCTTTTCGAATTTCATTTAAAATTTGTTGCTTTTGCTATGTTCTTATTTATTTTTAATTTTTTAATTTAATTTAATGTACTTTCAGTTTTTTGTAATTTTGCTTGGCTTTTGCGATATGTTAATTTTTTTTTTTTTTTTTTTTTTAATTTTTAATGTACATCTTTTTTGCTACACACTTTAATTTGTTATCTAAAACTTTTTGACAATTTCCACGCAATATTTTTAGTCGTGTTGCTGAAGATGGACGGAAAGCCGTCCGAAATGCATCCGAATTTTTTAAATTTTAATGAAACGGCGAATTCAATGTAAAGGTGTTTCTTTTATTCGAGAATAATAGAAACTTGAAGTTGTGTGAGTCCTAAATTTATTGGTTGCATACTATCTGCACCTGATGGTAGACAACTTGCAACCTTGTGACCAACTTGAGCAAAATGGGTGTTAAACTCAACAGCTATATCCTGATGCCTACATATTGATTCTCCACTAGCAGAAGTTATGTTGCCAACAAATTCTTTTATTTTTTATTCGGTCTCCCAAAATCGACTCGACTCGAAGACTAGACTAGAAGACTGAATTGATAAATCAAATCTTACACGGAAACATTTCAGTGTAAGTAATTAAAGTCCTAGATACTGTACTGCTAGCAAAATTCGAATCACGATCCAGAGCCCTAAAAAACGAGTTTACATGATTCGAGTAAATGATAGAGTAGAGTGGATTTTTTCCAGTGTCAAACAAAGAATCTTTTCACTCTACTGGTTTAAATGGTTGCATAGTAGAGTAGAGTTTCACGCTTCAGCGGGAGCCGAGTAAATGGTAGAGTAGAGTACTTTCTACTCTGGCGGCTAATCTACCATCGTGCCAGTCGCTCCAACTCGACTGTTTTCTAGTCGGTAGAGTCAAACTTTACTCTACTGCAACCATTTACACGAGCAGAGTCGAAAGATTCTTTTTTTGATACTGGAAAAATTCCACTTTACTCTACCATTTACTCGACTCATGTAAACTGCGCTTAAATGGTAGAGTAGAGTAAACGAGACTGAGGCTAATTTCGGGCGCGGCCGAACTTTGGATACCCTTCGCTCCCCTCGGGCTGAACGTTTTTTTTTTGGGCGTACCTATGACTTGTATTTAACTCCCCCCCCCCATTATTTTCCTTCTGTCTTCACAAAAGTTCCGTAAAGTCGACAAAACAATATTTGTGTGGGGTTTGGTTGGAATAAGTCGGCAAATAAAAATATTTACTCTGAAAATTTTATTGGGGGATGCGGGAGCATGGCCCCATAGTACGATTCCAATTGTTTTGAGCTTTTTTGTTGCTTTGATAAAGACATATTAATTCAAGGTTTTGTGAAATTGGTGTAAAAAAGTTTTTCTTAGAAGAACCTAATTTGGGGAGTTGGGTTTGTATGGCAGCCCCATGACCCCATTGTCCGATTTTACCGATTCAAACATACAAACTGTCTGCAGCAAAAAGAAGCATTTGTGCATTTCAGCATCATAGCTTTTAAATTGGCCGAGTAAAACGCGTCGCAACAGACGGGCAGACAGACAGACGGACATCTCCCAATCGACCCCCAAGTCATGCTGATCGTGATCATATATGTATACTTTTTATATGGTCGGAGATGCTTCCTTCAATGCGTTACAAACTTAAGTTAAGTTAATATACCCTTTCACTCTATGAGCGAAGGGTATAAAAATTATTCTAGTGTCAAAAGTAGAATTTTTCCACTTGTTGCTGTAGTGTAGGTAGAGATTGAATCCACTGACTATAAAACAGAGTTGGAGGGATCAGCACGCCGAGAGAGTGGTGGGTGGAGTGGAAAGTACTCTACTCCACAATTTACTTGATGCATGTAAACCGCGATTTGGTGTACAGTCGAACTTCTCATAAGCGGACACGATTGGGGATTGAGATGTTGTCCGCTTGTTCAAAGTGCCCTCTTATGAGAATATTTCACAAAGCTATAACATTTTATAAAACTTATTTATACTGCGCTGCGAATAAATTCAAAACCACGATGTCTCATTTCAACCGTGTTTTTTTTAATACAAGTTTTTTCGAGATCGAGAACACTATTTTTTCGTGAATTCTAAATTGACTTGTTCTTGCACTTTTTCTTCAAAAGGCTAAAAAAAAATTTAAATTTTTTTCATATTTTAAAAGAATAGAAAGCTGCACGATAAAATGTCGCGACATAAATTGAACTCCTGAATCTCGAAGAAACTCCACCTACACGGAGAGATAAACAAAATTTGTACATCCATGTCCGGAAAGTGAATTTTGCTTTACCCAAAAGATCGATTTTCCGGTAATTTCAAAACTTCTTTGCTCGAAATACAATTCTGTAATGGAAGAATTTCGAATTTGTTTTGTAGAACTGTCCGTTTATTAGAGACTTGCTTGTTCAGAAAGGGTATAAAAGTACTGTCCGTGTCCGACTATTGGAAGTTATTTTTCTAGTAAAATATAAGGAAAAACTTTGGGGAAAATAAAAGTGTCCGCTTATGAGAAATGTCCGGTTATTAGAAGTGTCCGTTTAGGGAAGTTCGACTGTATTAGGCTGTGGTTAGTTTTTCACGCTGTAGGTAGCGTGTGATTCTAGTCGCTCGTGCGAGTACTTATAGTATCATGCAACCGTTTGATTGATTTCCAAGGCAATGTATTTCGCCGCCGATATTTTTATTTATGGATCAGTTGTTTACAAAAATAAGTTGTTTCACCGTCTGTCGATAGGTCGTCGTACTATCGTTTTAATGTTATCACTAAATGTTAACTCGTTGAAGTAAAATCACGTGTTTCTCGCCAATTTTATTATGCATATTCCCGTATACTCAGCTAGATAAGGCGTTTCCACAGTGCAGTACAATATTCAAGTTCATATTTATTACCACCGTCTAGAAAAATGTATTCCATTAATTAGTAATATAACAGCGCAATTATGGAGGCATTTTTCACTACACTACGTACGACATATGGTTCATCGTGTGCCATTGAGTTTTTTTTGTTCAATGTTTTAACACCACTTGAATGCTAATTGTGTGAGGATCTTATATATAGTATATGTAGTTGATATTGGAATAGTAGCTCTCTGTCATCTTTTTTTTCATGAGTACGAGTAGCATCGCCGTATTTTTTCACTATACACCTAAAATAATAGTTAAATATCTATTAAAAATATTTGTGAGTTTTTACTCAACAATTTCCTGTACTATTTATAGTATTATGCACTCTTGTGCATTTATTTATCATTTCAATTATTATAAGAAATCGTTGGTGGTTTAATAAATTCTTTTGCCTTGAGGCGCATTGCTTTAATCTTTTCAATGTACAATCTGGTGCAGATGGTTTTGATGTGCCCCTATTGATATTGAAATTAGCGTCTTGCAGCATTTTTGGTATTTGATCACATAATAATTGTTGCGTTTTTTTCTATCGAGTGCAGGACAGGATAGGGCAGAACGTAAAAAACAAGCATATTTGGGACAGTCCGGGGGCACAGAACACGCTATAACAACATCAATAGCAGTGCTCCACAAATTGCTTCTTCGAAGGGTCATATCTTTCAGGCGGTTTCACCTAAAACAGTGATTCCCAATCTTTTTCAGTCCGCGCTCCTCTTTGCGAAGATTGCTGACACTGGCATGGCGCCATCCGAGAAAATTTTGGCCAAAAACCGAAAATAGGTGTGGACATTTTTGTATTCCCGATATTAGAATATACTTCACTACACTAAGACAAATCAATCATGTTGTCCCATTATTTTTAGTCGATAGGAAAAATCAGATTACTTTAAAAATATAGAAACCATTACTTTCACTCGATAAATATCCGTTTGTTTTAATAGTTGACTCCTGTAAAAACAAACACATGGTCTAGGTATTTTCCAATATAGAGATATATCCTTCTTATTGAATTAATAGGATCAATCCTATGTAATAAAAAAAAATCGTTTCACTCATTATCTGATCGAACTATATTTTTCTATAAATCCCATATTATAATACTATCCACACTATACGTCATTGAGGATTTTGTTAAGAATTACGATATTTGGCCAGACCGAGTATTGAACATCCGATTTGCTATTACTCTTTAAAACTTACCAAGTCACGGGGAGGCAACCGAACGATCTCGGCTACGGAGTATTCTATTGGTTATCTTGCAAAATACATCTGTATGCTTCAAATGCAATTAAAAGGCCTATCCCATTAATACAATAGGGCGTTATATAAAACCATGCAGCTGGTCTATTTTCGGAAAAAGTCTTGTCTTTTGCCGTTCTGTTAAATTTATAAGACAGAAATTATTAACTTTACGGGATGCAGTTTTCTGAGATATAGTTGATTTTTTTAGTTTTGTATCTGTTTTAATGGATCCATCCTATTTATTATTTAATCATATCAAATCTTGTTAATTTAATAGGACAAACTGATTAAAGTGTAATCTGATGTCTCATTGGATTTATGGGACACATTTCATTCCATACAAAATATCTCAATGGGATTCGTCCAGTTATATTAATTATTGCATCTGTTTACTTTTGTGAAGAAATCGGGTAAATTGCCGTCCCATTAAAATAATGGTACAAAAACTTTTAAGTTTATTGGGCCCATTTTTCTGAATGTACGTGCTAGGTTGCGAACTTTAATTTATATTTGTTTTCTTCGGGTAATTGCTTTATTTTGTTTATAACTTCTGAAAGCTGTCAAAATACGAAGACATGATTCGCCATAAATTTGAGCAATCACACACTGATCTTGGACAGAAATGTAGACTATTTTTTTTTGTATTATAAATTATGAAAAAGTCCAATGCCCAGAAAATTGTTCAATCATATCTCAATCCTGCATGGAAAAACCACAATTGTTTTTTAGTGAAGGTCAAGTTTTGGAGCTGTTTCAGCACGAGCCTATAGACGTCAATATGAAGTGATATCGGCCTTGAACGTTTTCAGCGGTCTTTGGGCCATAGTATAAAAATAAATTCATTGTTATAGCGATATATAAGTTGTACTCACAAGCTCGGGGCGCCACATTTTAGGGCGGCTTTTTGGCTAACACTCCAATAAAAAAGGTGAAAAAAAAAACAGAAGGAAAACTTCAATATCAACTTGGATTTAGTGGAAAAGGAACCTACAGATAAAATAAAATAAAGCAAAAGTGTTTTTTTAAGCGTTGAAGATGCATTTATTTATGAACTGTATCATTAGTTCTCTTTTGAAAGTTGTGTTTTGAAGATGCAAAGTCCTTGGGAAACGGTGCATTATACGCCTGTGATGCAAGCATCCGCCCTACTCCCGAAAAGCAAAGTGGCTCAGTTCACTAAGTTATGCGCTAAACAAATTCTTTAATAAAAAAAACTCATTGGAGTAATTATGTGCCAATATTAGGTTCAAAACTCACCCCTTCAGAGTGGTGAGCAAAACCAACTACTAGATGCACGCGGATGAGGAAATTGTTGCCGGCTCACTGCGGAGCGGGGTCGTGGGGCGCCACGCGCTTTGAATTTACAATATCCTCGCGAGTAATAAAGCTCCCGGTAAGCGCGAAGCCGAGAGTGCCACTCACTTTCCGCACTAAAATGTAGCTCAATAACACTCGACACAAATTGATAATTAAAAAGAAATATGTAACGGTTCAATGTATATTAATGTAAATTGATTAAATAAACTATTTAATTAGATAGAAACTTATTCACGGCCGTGATTCGAATTATGGTTTTCATTATCTTAAAACTATCCTATGGAAACTTGACTAATCACTACTTACAAAACTAAACTGACCTGGGCGGCAAACCTGAACTACTTGCCCTATTCTCCACGCTCTCCGTTTTCACTCCTCTCAATATTAACTCCTCGTGGTTTTCGTTCCCTTGAAATTCATTAGTAATTATGTGGTAATTTCGTCGTCGTCAATGAAACATTTAGTTCTATTGGCCAGCATTAAGCGTTCTAATTGGACCTGCTTAGCATGATCCCTAGTTCTTACCACAGGGAAGGACCATCTAATTTCTAAATAGATGACGAAATTAAAATAATTATTGTGTTAATATGCGATACTTCGCTTTGATTTCCGGAAGTAAGGCCTAAAAAATTATTTAGTATATTGAATCGGAGGAGAGCTCGTCCACTAAAAAATGTTAAACCTCAGGAGAAATTGAAGGAAACTGAGAAGTAATGAGTCACATAAACACTAGGCCCGTATTTATAAACATACCTTAACTCAAGGAGACCTTAAGTCAAGGATGCCGAAATTCAAAAAATTAAATGTCATTTCCCATACTTTTTCATAGAAATCATTTATATTCAGGAGTCAATGCATCCTTGATTTAAGCAGAAACTCAAGGAGACCTTGAAATTTTCTATACTCAACCTCACTTGAATTCAAGGTAGCTACCCACCTACCTTGAAATATTATATTTCAATTCTATTGAAAACTTAAGGTCTCCTTGAGTTTCGCCTTAAATCAAGGATGCATCGGTTCGCAAATATAAATTATTTCAATGAAAAACTACTGTAAATGACATTTAATTTTTTGAATTTCGGCATCCTTGACTAAAGGTCTCCTTAAGTTGAGGTATGTTTATAAATACGGGCCTAAAAGTCATAGTCCCCACTTAAGTAATAAGGAATTCCTTAAGGAATAAAGGTTTTTTTTTATTTAAGTGAGCCCTTAAGGGAGCTTTGTATTCATAGACATCACTTATTATGACATTGCCTCATTTAATGAAACGATTTACTTATTGGGCATATCTATTGAAAGTGACAAATGAAATATAAAAAAATATCAGGTAGTTAAAAATTCAAAATTTTAAAAAAATTTCAAAGTGTTTGAATATTGATGTGTCAGCAAATACATGAATTCATATAAGTGCACCTTAACGAATAGGGGAACCCTTAGGAAATCTTTAAGCGTTTGCTTATTGAGTGACTATGAATAGCGTCAGTCCCTTGGGTTCCCTCAAGTATAAGTGGGGACTATGAATTCCGTCCTATGTTCATAAAAGCGTTTAAAACAAAATCACATCACTATTTTTTCAGGCGTTTTCGATAACTTCCATTAACCTTTCGTAGCAATTTAACTTCGATTCGCCCGATCTCCCGTGGATTAGGTGATCAATCAAAAGTTGGTTCCAATTTTCATGTAGAATTGAGAGGACAAATTTGGAACAAAGTGTTTTGTCTTTTATCAAGATGGGGATGGAATAACAGTTCCACATTACCAAAGCCGCAATAACAGTCCCAATTCGTTTCTGGACTTGCTAATATCAGGATTTTGCTAGGCTGCCCCGATTTAATTAGCTCTGGCCTTCCTCTTTACAGCAATTCTCTATATGGGCGTAGCTAGGATTTCGTGCCAAGAGGGCAAGCCCGGAAATTCTTAAAATACATATATGACAACAAAAATATTGTTAAGAAAGGAGATTAAAAAATTGAGAAAGCGCAATTCAGAGCGATCTTTATCTTTTTAACGATAAATGGCATCTGCATGTTTTTTACTCCTGAATACATCATAAAACATTTATCACCAAATTAATCTATATTTGAGACGAAATGGTGTTAAAGTCCGTTAACTTCCTAGAGAGAACTTCGTGTGACGTATCCTTTATTCTAAGCAGGGCCGGATTTACCTTCTATGGCGCCCCTGGGCAGTACTCAAAATGCCGCCCTTGTCACTGGTTGACAATTCTTAAAGGTGAGAATTCTCATCAAGAGCTGAAAAGATGTGTATACAATGTAAAATTCATTCGAAAAATGTAGTATTGGACTCTCAAGTGCCATCGTTGCGCTCATTTTAGAGCATATGTGCCTTAGGAGATTTGGCAATTTAATTCAGATGATCGCTAAAATACCCTAAACTGATAGAACAAAACGGTCTGGCGAAAATGAAGTTAATTTTCCTACTTTTTTTGTAACGGACCGATATCTTTTGAATCTTCGAAATTTTCAAAAAAGAAACACTTAATCTAAAATTAAATACATATCAATGATTCGGAACAACTAAACTGAGAAAAATAGCGGATGTGGAGAGCAACCTTTAACTTTTTCCCAAAAAAAATTGTGATTTTATCAAGCGTACCAGCTTGAAAGGAATAATTCTAGACGACCGGCTATTCGAAAGGAGCGGAATGGAAAATCATGGATCCTAAAACAGTTATTCTGTATTCTTGGTTAAATTCATCTTGCTCGTAAGCCTGATCGCATGATACCCACTTATTCCAAGTATACTTGACAGGACGAGGTAAAGTGGATCATCCCGAATTCGTTCGTAAGGGAAGGCGCCCAATACTTTCCATCAGCCGGCGCTTCAGGACGGGTTTGTTTAAGTTTTTTGGTTTCGTTAGGCGACGCCATCACTATCCTAGGATCAAAAATTAGATGGCACCTATACTTGTCGGTCTGTTTAAGGCTTTCTCCTCATTTCATAGCGCTTCTCTCTCGAAGTATCTACTTGCATAAACTGAACGGTTTTAGAGGCATTGGTTTCGTTCCTAGGACTTCTTCGGATGCCCTAAATTTTTCTTTACTTATTCAGAAGGTGATTCAACTGATATTCCAAACCCAGTCAATAACTAAGTAGGATTTCATTAAATTTTAAAAAAATATTTAAATTGGTTTATTGGGCATACATTGGAACACAGGAACAAAGCACAACCCTGGTCAAAGCAGACAAAAAAGCCTCCTTGAGTTAAGGAATGTTCATAAATACGGGCCTAAGAAAGAAATGTATTCTGATCATCGGCAGGGGGGGGGGGGGAGTTCAACCGCCACGTCCTGCCCTAAAATCCCCCTCCGGGTGACAGCCATGATTCTCAAGGTGACGCGTTGGTGAATATAAGCTACGGACGTTAAAACCACTGAATAAATCCGGCTAATCAAAGTTTATCTGCTGCGCAGTGTGCATGAAGTTACGGAAAACTACTCTTCAACTTCAACGACGTACATACTATCTAGTATCAATCTGCCTGGTACAGTACCTAAGAACGGCAATTTGTCCTCTTGCCCGGGGCGACATAAATGCTAGAGCAGGAGCTGCCGTTAGGTTAAATTAGAAACGACGTCTTATGGCAACTGTTGAACTGTTGACGAAATTCAGCCGAGATTGTCTTGTCATATTGTGGTTTCAATTTTCTGATTTCCTCGTGAAAAAATAAAAATTTTAATGGTTCGGTCTGGCACTTTTTCAAAACTGGTTGGCGTTAAGACTTTTGTTTAAGTCTTACAAATTAAAAAAAAATCTTTTCGGCGATGAAAGACCTTCGCAGGTCGGGTTGTGACCCGCGGGTTAAATGTTGGACAGGTCTGTATTAGAGCTTAAGTTGTATGAATAACATAACATATCTGCGGAGACAAGCATATTGCTTTTTTTTATTAAAATTTGACTCGATAAAAATCTAAAAAATTAAAGATATGCTCCATCAAAGCACCAGACATTTGGGAGACGAACTGTGATATTTCTCTATACTCACTTGCATAATGAAAATTTACATACGAACTCTTAAGAACCTATTATACGAGTAAACACACTCGCGGTTTGTATAAGAAAAAAATATATTTGCATTTTCTGATAAATATGATGCATTGCATAACATTGAAATTTGAGCTGATTTTTCTACACGTTTCAGTGTTGCAATATTTACACTATGACTGCAATCATAATAAAGCACTTATTTACTCACAAACATTTACAAAATTGGATGTGGCACGTTTTGATAAAGATAATTCAATGTGCACTTTAAAACTCGATACACACTATTCGGCGAAATCTAGCTGTACACGGTAATTTTGTATCCTGCTCACATTATAGCATTTATTTTCAAATTTGTGTATATGTACCATTTTCTGCTGGAACATTATTGTGAAATGTTGGTTGAAATTGCGTCACGAAATTTGTACATTTAATCTAGATTATCCGAAATCTCGGGGTTTCGCTAAGTGTCTTAAGGTTTTAATAAGTCGTACTTCATGGCACTATCGTACCACTCATTGTCAATCTAACCATAAAAGAAAGTCTTTTACAAAATGCACCTAATTCAATTTAAATGAATGTGCAAATCTCCGATCATTCATCATAAATTTTCTGTAGTCATACGACCGACGACGCTATGTCTGTAAATTATTACTATTTATTGTGACTAAACCCTTTGCTTCAGAACAGGGTGGCATTCGGTTTATTTCAATGACGTTTACTTGTTTTCTTTATAGAAATATGATCCAATCTTATGAAATAGAAATTCTCTTTGTCTGTCTTGTTATGAATGATATGGAAATGTCTGTATGTATACTATCGTTCGAAACTTTGTACTTGTCCATATCACCTGTTGATTCACATTGACGTAATTCATTTCTACGTCTCAGAAGTGGTAATTATTAAGTGCTATAGTTATCTTCACAGCGCATATTTATAGCATAAAGTAATCTTATCCGACAAGTATAAGCGCTTTGATATAAACATGTTTGTAAACAAATCAAAGAATGATTATAATTTTTGTCTGGATAGTTCTCTATATAGATTATGAAAGCATTGTATTTTCCATTTTAAGAGTTCAACAATATTAATTTTGGTCATACTTTACTTCTAAATAACATTCTCTACTAGTG
The DNA here is from genome assembly GCA_949715475.1 of Microchrysa polita. Classification (NCBI taxonomy): domain Eukaryota; kingdom Metazoa; phylum Arthropoda; class Insecta; order Diptera; family Stratiomyidae; genus Microchrysa; species Microchrysa polita. The sequence continues at coordinate 82,207,628 of OX454418.1, read as the reverse complement.
TATAGAAGTGATAGAAACACAAATATATAAAAGAAAGAAAAAGTTGATTCACTGAAAACAATGAATTAAAACGACCTTGTGAAATTGATAAAGTAAATTTCCACGTTTAGAGTCACTCAAAAAAAAAAGGAAGCAGAAACACTCTAAGTTGCGTAGACTGTAGATAGATAAGAACTGCACAGTTGTTTGTAATTGGCTTTTGTTCTTATTCATACGTTAGGGATCGCATAAGTTTTTTTTTGTATGCTACATATTTGTATTTTTCAATAACTGTAATCATAGTCATAGAAACCCCACTCTCAAAAGTAGGTTCTTCCAATAAAAATATTTTTTTTTCTTTATGTGTGAATCCTTGATGTCGCAAGACATACATAGGAACGTATGGAATTGGAACACTACGTTTATAGAAAGTATACTAGGAGGGATTGAACAGTTTCCGTATTGGGCATAAGGCACAAGGGATGGGCTCGCCAATCAGTGTTTGTAGCAATTCCCTTTAGCCTTTCTCACAATTTGCTTAAATAAATTCCCTCAGTATCAATAGATCGATTTCACGTGTCTCTGAGATGTTAGCGGTCGGAAGCCACAACCGGCCAAAGATGCGATTTAAAATGAAAAGTTTGAACTAGAGTAGGGAAAAGGAAAGAGTAAGCATGGGACATTACTACAGGGAACCACAGTTTATAACCATTTTTTGTTGTTTAGAGATGCGCTTGCTAATCTGGACCACTTCAGATGGTTGCTCGGCGAATTCCAGTTCAACATGTTTCAGCCACAGACTAATGGTTGTAATCGTTCGCCTGCGTACATTTCGACCTGCTACGGGTCCCTTGCGACGACGACAACTGCTATATCATCAGCATTCCCCCCGGTATAGCGAGCTCCCTGAGAGAAAAATGTGGGCGAAGAACAGATCCCTGTGGTACCCCTGCATTCACCATGTATTGCTTGTGGCCCTCCACAGTGTCGTAACTTAAAACGCAGTGCAAGAGGTAGCTGCTAATTCGAGATATTTGTGCACATTCATATTTTCTAGACCAGGCATGTCCACGGGCCGCGGTCAGGTTGAAGAAACACAATGTGTATCAGCACAAAAGCATTAAAATAGAAAAAATGGATGTGTTGAACTAAAGTCTAAGAAATTGTGAAAAACTTGTCAAAAAGTTGCATTTGATGAGGAAATCACCTGAATGTAAACGGAAATTATTTCACAAATAGTGGTTACTGATCGATCACCCAAATTTGCAAACTTCTTGTCTGAAATTTCTAAATTTGTTTGAAGAACAAAATACAATCCCCAGGAAGTAACTCATAGAATCAGACTCATATCATAAAAATAATAATATGTGCTGAATTCTCGAAAACATTTTTTCAGAGGTGTTTAAAAAAAAGATATTTGGCCCAGGTCAGATTTTGAGTTTGACACCCATGTTAGACTGTCATGTATGCACCCAATTCGTGAAATAATGTGTTTCGGACGTCAAGCGACACTACAGCACAACGGTTCCTATCGCGGCCGGGTCTTCGCCCCGGAACCACCCATGCATTTTTATGCATGGCCAAGAGCCGCACACCCCTCTCGACACATACAGGAAACAAAAGTTGCATCACATCTTTTTTACACTATCGGAGCAACCCATGCCGGCCCAGTTGCTCCAAATCCTACTTATACGCGCCGGCATCGAAATAAATCCTGGTCCATGGATGTGCTGCGTCTGTGGTAAGAGGATTTATTCTAACGTACAATCCTCAGTGCAGTGCTCATGCTGTATGGAATGGTGCCATTTCAAAAATTGTTCTGGGCTCAACAAGACGGATTTACGATCAACAACAACGATCAGCACCTTCATAGCACCAAATTGCAAAATCTGTGGCCAACAGTCTTCATCGACCTCACAACAACCTACGAATCAGGGCCAACAATCATCACCTGTCACCCCCACAGTCTCTGCACACCACACAGCACCACGACACACCCTTACACCAGCACCACCACTGCAAGTTGCAAACTACTCCACCACAAAGATAGTTCAACTAAATTGTAATGGTCTACAACATAAAATTGTTGAGATCACTGACTTTATGGACAGACATCACATACTAGTTGCTGCAATCCAAGAAACCAAACTAAATGCCGATTCATCGCTAAATTCTTACGGAGGCTTCAACATCATCCGACGCGATCGACCCACTGGCTCAGGAGGAGGTTTGGCTTTCCTGATACATAACTCGCTGCCATATTCATTAATCGATATCGCTGCCGCCGATACCACAACAGAATTACAAGCGATATCAATCAGATCGGGGAATGTTGATATAGATATTCTCAATATCTATATACCACCAGCATCAAGTTGTCCCACTGGTTTCCAGGCCAACATTTCCCCCCTACTCACCGGGCGATATCGCCTATTACTGGGCGATTTCAATGCTCACCATGATTTATGGCACTCAAACCTCAACAACGACACCAGAGGCAACCACATCGCAAACCAACTAGATGATTCCGATTTCTGTCCATTGAATGACGACTCACCAACCCGCATTGCAGGATCATGCAGAAGCTCGCCTGACATATCCATCGCCAGCCCTGGGCTCATAAAGAGCATTACTTGGGAACCGTTCATAACTTTCTCGTCAGACCATTTGCCTATTGTGCTCACGATTGATAAACCGTCTCAGTTTACGTACACTGAGAAGAAGACATATTCGAATTTCAGCAAAGCCGACTGGATTGGCTTCCAAACCTATACAAATGAAGCGTTTTCTGCCCTTCCAACCCCTACTGACGTACGTACTGCTGAAAAAAACCTGAGACGGATTATCCAGAATGCAGCCAAAAGACACATTCCAGCGGGCCGCATCCCAATCATGAAACCGCATTTCCCATTATCTGCTGCAGAATTGACAAAAACGAGAGATGAACTCCGAACAGCAGACCCAAATGATCCTCGCATCGGCGATCTCAACAACATTATAACCCAGCAAGTCAACGACCACAGGAAACAATTATGGAATTCGCATTTAAAAACATGCCACGTAAAATCCGGCGTAAGCAACCTTTGGAGAACGGTATGTGCTCTATCAAACCCCACAAAACCCAAAGGTAAGGTAGCTATAAAATTCGGTGATAACACATACAACAACGACGACAAATGCGCTCACAAATTTAACCAACAATTCGTCGAACATCCCGAAAAAGATAAGCTCAAGCGCAAAATTACCAGAGCTATCCGAAACAGCACCACTGACCAACACCTCCAGGTTACCTCAAACGAAGTCAAGCTTGCAATAAAAAATGCGAAAAACTCCAAAGCGTACGGACTAGACGGTATTGCCATGATTATGCTCAAACACATCGACTCTCCGGCCGTTGAGTATATCACTGCTACGATGAACCTGTCGCTGAAAACCTTCATCATACCCGAGCTATGGAAAATAGGCCGTATCACTCCCATACCGAAGCCAGGCAAAGATCATACTCTAGCAGAATCATACCGTCCAATAACGCTACTGTCCCCCGTGGCCAAAATACTTGAGGCACTAGTGTTGCCTAAACTCCTGGAGCACGTCCAGCTTGCCAATCATCAACACGGTTTCCGGAAAATGCATAGCACTACAACCGCCATAGACAGGATTACCTCCAACATTTTCAATGGACTCAATCAGCCGAAACCCTGCAAGCGCACTATCCTCGTAGCTCTCGATTTGTCAAAAGCATTTGACACTGTTAACCACACAGTACTTTTGACAGACCTACGCAACACTACTCCTCCGTATATCCACAAATGGATCCTGCACCGAGTTTAGGAATGGGAAGTCCAAACTCAGGAAAATTAAACAAGGCGTTCCACAGGGCGGAGTCTTATCTCCCACCCTCTTCAACCTTTACATGTCAGGACTGCCCACACCACCCACGGGACTCGAAATCATCTCTTATGCTGACGACTGTACCATCATGGCGACTGGCAACGACATTCCCGAAATGTGCGACCACATCAACGAATACCTGCTGACACTCAACGACTTCTTTGTGAGTAAAGGCTTGAAGCTCTCAGCACCAAAGTCCTCCGCCACCTTATTCGCCAGCTTCAACCAGGAGTACAATATGCAACTCCCTATATCTATCGACACCAACGTCATCCCTACTATTCGGACTCCCAAGATCCTAGGTGTCACGATAGACAACTCCGGCAAATTTAACACACACGCTAATAACATCTGCTCTAAACTCAGGAGCAGAAACAAAATTCTTAAAGCTCTTGCCGGTAGTACTTGGGGCACCGACAAAGAAACACTTCTGACTACCTATAAAGCCATCGGTCGCCCCCTAGTCAATTATGCAGCACCGACGTGGTCAAATGGTCTCTGCAACACAAATTGGGGCCACATACAAATCTGCCAGAACACGGCACTTCGCACCATCACCGGCTGTGTTAAGATGTCCTCAGTGGATCATCTGCACCAGAAGACTAAGATGATGACTTTGAGAAACCACAACGAACTTCTTACCAAACAGTATCTAGTCGGATGCTATCGTACAAATCACCCGAACAATGAACTCATGGACAAAACACCACCGCCATGACGAATAAGACGCTCTATCAGGGACAAAGAGCGCGAAGTCCAGCGATACAAAAAGGTTCCCTTCGATAACTCCGACTACAAGGCGGCGATTGCAGACATACACACACAAGACGTTCGTAAAGCTACTCAAAGCCTCACAAATAATCGTGTACTTGGCACCAAACCTCCAGCCATATCTCCTGACGAAGAACAATTACCTAGAGCTACCCGTACCACCTTAGCTCAGCTCCGATCCGGTTGGTGCCCGCGACTAAATTCTTATTTATCGCGTATAAATAATGAAGTTGCAAACACCTGCCCAGCCTGCGGAACCAGTTATGGTTACAACCAATCGAAGCAGCTTTCTTTCTAAACCTCGACCTCGAGGATGGAATGCCCACCATCTTCGAATAAATATGATGCAACTAATTAAACGTTTCCTGTCTGTGCCGCTTATACAACAACAACAGCACAACGTGAGTAATGTGTCGGTCGTAGTGTGGTAACCGTCGTTATTGCGTCTATAGTAACCCGCGCTTCTTTAAAACCGTACTGACGGTTTGAAAGCCGTGTTCTTCCACAACCTCTGATACTTGTTTATTTATTCGATCAACGATTATCTCCGCATTGTAAAGCAGGCAGGTAGGGCCTTAACCTTCACCATTCTCTCGTCTGAAAACAACCTTCAGAAGTTCCGTCTCCGTAATCGAGGTAGTGTTACCTCTAATCGTCGTCAGGATTTGTCTTTCATGCTCTAGTTCTTGTTGACAGAACAAAGTAGAGAGAACATTTTTTTTTAGAAACACCCGACATTTGAGTTGGGTAGCTTTCTCTCCGATTTTCTTATGACCACCCTATACGACGCACCCCACGGGCTTATGTTCGCGTCCTCACAGAGCTGTTTGAAGCAGTCATGTTTGGGTTTTTTTGATCGCAAGATTTAGTTCGTGGTGTTCGTGTTACACATTCTGTCCTTCGTCAGTCCACTGGTTGTTTTCTCGTCTTGTATTGGCCGAACTCTTTCTTGTCATGGAGGCGTCGTATGCTATTGCCTGTTTTTCAGCAAGTTGCAAGGCTTTCTGGACTGCAGATCCGTTAATTGGACCTGCATGCGACAGCGTTTCTATGAAAGACACCTTGTCAAATCGTCTCGTTGACCACCATACGATTGAAGTTCTTATTAAAATTCGAGGTGGTTTCTCTGCTATCGTGAATAAATTCCCTGGTGATCGTTATAGGTAGAATGTTCCCTATTTTGTCACACCGTAGTTGTAACCAACGAACTGCTCACAAATGTGAGGTCAATAACATAGCCCACTTTACCTCTCCTAAAGGCGTGTGTTTATAAGAACGATCTCGTGCTGTGAAAAAAAAAAACGTCGAGGATCGTCTGCCCACGCTCAATTGTTTCGCGGCTGCCCTATTTCAACGCTTTGTTATTCCCTGCAATTATGTCGGAGGCGTTGTGTACAAATCTGTCCAGGGAATTCTCAAACTCTGTGTCGTTCCACCATGGCGGAGCTTAGCAGCTATACACATGTATGCCGTTGATTTTCGCTGTAATCATACTCCGTTTGATCCTCCCGATATTCGGTCCTGGAACGCATAACCTCTACTGGTCCAGATTGCTACATCTCGTTTTCTTTATATGCGACCCAGACCGAGCTCCGTTTCTAACCATGCACAGTCTTACCTCCCGGCCGCATATTTACAAACCGGTGCGCAGTACGAGGCATCGTTGCCTCCAACTCAGCACGGGTTTGTTGCGATATCTTTGCTTACAAACCCGTGAATAGGAGGCACTCGCCCTTTAATTTGACACGGGTTTGTTGGGCGTAAGTTGTAGATACATTTAGCACACCCAGATCGACACTGCATAATACTGACATTAGACTGAGTGACTTTGTAGACTCTGTCATTACGGAGGAGAAGGTATCCTGGACTATTAATAGCTTCTCCCCATTTAAATCTCCTGGGCCAGACGGCATACTACCAATCATAATGCAGAAAATGTAGGATCTTATAGTTCCAATGCCTCTTCCACTCTACAGGAGTTTTCTGATCTCAGCTACGATGGCATGCGACCGCGAAGGATTTCAGGTCTCTCAGTTTATCTTCCTTCGTATTAAAAACATTGGAGCCCTTCGTCGACCGCCATATCCGGCGAAGGCTGGAAAACTCTAGTACTTTCTAGGTCGCAGCACGCATACGTCAGGGGTAGATACACAGAAACGGCTAACTAAACATAACTTAACTCTCTAAAATTGGTGAGGGTATAAAGGTAATCGCGTATGCGGATGATGTATCGATAGTAGTATCAGGTATGTGCCTTTCCGTGATTGGTCAGAATATGGGAAGAGCCCAGTTTCAGCAAAATGTAAGTCTGGATGCCCTCTTCATCGACTTTTTCAAACCCCATTTTCGTCAAATCTCATGAAAATTGAGAAAAGTGGCATTTTTAGGCCAAAAGGATCGTTTTGGGGGTGATTTATTGGCCAATCTTTGAACGGCTGTATCTCCTAAACGGTGATAGCTAGGGCCCTCAAAGTTTCAGCAAAATGTAGGTCTGGATGCCCTCTTCATCGACTTTTTCAAACCCCATTTTCGCCGAATCTCATAGAAATTGAGAAAAGTGGCATTTTGAGCCGAAAAGAAGCGTTTTGGGGGTGATTTATTGGCCAATCTTTAAACGGCTGTATCTCATAAACGGTGATAGCTAGGGCCCTCAAAGTTTCAGCAAAATGTAGTACTGCATGCCCTCTTCATCGATTTTTTCAAACCCCATTTTCGCCGAATCTCATAGAAATTGAGAAAAGTGGCATTTTGAGCCGAAAAGAAGCGTTTTGGGGGTGATTTATTGGCCAATCTTTAAACGGCTGTATCTCCTAAACGGTGATAGCTAGGGCCCTCAAAGTTTCGGCAAAATGTAGGTCTGGATGCCCTCTTCATCGACTTTTTCAAACCCCATTTTCGCCAAATCTCATAGAAATTGAGAAAAGTGGCATTTTGAGCCGAAAAGAAGCGTTTTGGGGGTGATTTATTGGCCAATCTTTAAACGGCTGTATCTCCTAAACGGTGATAGCTAGGGCCCTCAAAGTTTCAGCAAAATGTAGGTCTGGATGCCCTCTTCATCGACTTTTTCAAACCCAATTTTCGCCGAATCTCATAGAAATTGAGAAAAGTGGCATTTTGAGCCGAAAAGAAGCGTTTTGGGGGTGATTTATTGGCCAATCTTTAAACGGCTGTATCTCCTAAACGGTGATAGCTAGGGCCCTCAAAGTTTCAGCAAAATGTAGGTCTGGATGCCCTCTTCATCGACTTTTTCAAACCCCATTTTCGCCGAATCTCATAGAAATTGAGAAAAGTGGCATTTTGAGCCGAAAAGAAGCGTTTTGGGGGTGATTTATTGGCCAATCTTTAAACGGCTGTATCTCCTAAACGGTGATAGCTATAGGGCCCTCAAAGTTTCAGCAAAATGTAGGTCTGGATGCCCTCTTCATCGACTTTTTCAAACCCCATTTTCGCCGAATCTCATAGAAATTGAGAAAAGTGGCATTTTGAGCCGAAAAGAAGCGTTTTGGGGGTGATTTATTGGCCAATCTTTAAACGGGTGTATCTCCTAAACGGTGATAGCTAGGGCCCTCAAAGTTTCGGCAAAATGTAGGTCTGGATGCCCTCTTCATCGACTTTTTCAAACCCCATTTTCGTCAAATCTCATGAAAATTGAGAAAAGTGGCATTTTCAGGCCAAAAGGATCGTTTCGGGGGTGATTTATTGGCCAATCTTTAAACGGCTGTATCTCCTAAACGGTGATAGCTAGGGCCCTCAAAGTTTCAGCAAAATGTAGGTCTGGATGCCCTCTTCATCGACTTTTTCAAACCCCATTTTCGCCAAATCTCATAGAAATTGAGAAAAGTGGCATTTTGAGCCCAAAAGGAGCGTTTTGTGGGTGATTTATTGGCCAATCTTTGAACGGCTGTATCTCCTAAACGGTGATAGCTAGGGCCCTCAAAGTTTCAGCAAAATGTAGGTCTGGATGCCCTCTTCATCGACTTTTTCAAACCCCATTTTCGCCGAATCTCATAGAAATTGAGAACAGTGGCATTTTGAGCTGAAAAAAAAGCGTTTTGGGGGTGATTTATTGGCCAATCTTTGAACGGCTGTATCGCCTAAACGGTGATAGCTAGGGCCCTCAAAGTTTCAGCAAAATGTAGGTCTGGATGCCCTCTTCATCGACTTTTTCAAACCCCATTTTCGCCAAATCTCATAGAAATTGAGAAAAGTGGCATTTTGAGCCGAAAAGAAGCGTTTTGGGGGTGATTTATTGGCCAATCTTTAAACGGCTGTATCTCCTAAACGGTGATAGCTAGGGCCCTCAAAGCTTCAGCAAAATGTAGGTCTGGATGCCCTCTTCATCGACTTTTTCAAACCCAATTTTCGCCGAATCTCATAGAAATTGAGAAAAGTGGCATTTTGAGCCGAAAAGAAGCGTTTTGGGGGTGATTTATTGGCCAATCTTTAAACGGCTGTATCTCCTAAACGGTGATAGCTAGGGCCCTCAAAGTTTCAGCAAAATGTAGGTCTGGATGCCCTCTTCATCGACTTTTTCAAACCCCATTTTCGTCAAATCTCATGAAAATTGAGAAAAGTGGCCTTTTCAGGCCAAAAGGATCGTTTCGGGGGTGATTTATTGGCCAATCTTTAAACGGCTGTATCTCCTAAACGGTGATAGCTAGGGCCCTCAAAGTTTCAGCAAAATGTAGGTCTGGATGCCCTCTTCATCGACTTTTTCAAACCCCATTTTCGCCAAATCTCATAGAAATTGAGAAAAGTGGCATTTTGAGCCCAAAAGGAGCGTTTTGGGGGTGATTTATTGGCCAATCTTTGAACGGCTGTATCTCCTAAACGGTGATAGCTAGGGCCCTCAAAGTTTCAGCAAAATGTAGGTCTGGATGCCCTCTTCATCGACTTTTTCAAACCCCATTTTCGCCAAATCTCATAGAAATTGAGAAAAGTGGCATTTTGAGCCGAAAAGAAGCGTTTTGGGGGTGATTTATTGGCCAATCTTTAAACGGCTGTATCTCCTAAACGGTGATAGCTAGGGCCCTCAAAGTTTCAGCAAAATGTAGGTCTGGATGCCCTCTTCATCGACTTTTTCAAACCCCATTTTCGCCAAATCTCATAGAAATTGAGAAAAGTGGCATTTTGAGCCGAAAAGAAGCGTTTTGGGGGTGATTTATTGGTCAATCTTTAAACGGCTGTATCTCCTAAACGGTGATAGCTAGGGCCCTCAAAGTTTCAGCAAAATGTAGGTCTGGATGCCCTCTTCATCGACTTTTTCAAACCCCATTTTCGCCGAATCTCATAGAAATTGAGAAAAGTGGCATTTTGAGCCGAAAAGAAGCGTTTTGGGGGTGATTTATTGGCCAATCTTTAAACGGCTGTATCTCCTACACAGTGATAGCTAGGGCCCTCAAAGTTTCAGCAAAATGTAGGTCTAGATGCCCTCTTCATCGACTTTTTCAAACCCCATTTTCGCCGAATCTCATAGAAATTGAGAAAAGTGGCATTTTGAGCCGAAAAGAAGCGTTTTGGGGGTGATTTATTGGTCAATCTTTAAACGGCTGTATCTCCTAAACGGTGATAGCTAGGGCCCTCAAAGTTTCGGCAAAATGTAGGTCTGGATGCCCTCTTCATCGACTTTTTCAAACCCCATTTTCGCCGAATCTCATAGAAATTGAGAAAAGTGGCATTTTGAGCCGAAAAGAAGCGTTTTGGGGGTGATTTATTGGCCAATCTTTAAACGGCTGTATCTCCTAAACGGTGATAGCTAGGGCCCTCAAAGTTTCAGCAAAATGTAGGTCTGGATGCCCTCTTCATCGACTTTTTCAAACCCCATTTTCGCCAAATCTCATAGAAATTCAGAAAAGTGGCATTTTGAGCCCAAAAGGAGCGTTTTGGGGGTGATTTATTGGCCAATCTTTAAACGGCTGTATCTCCTAAACGGTGATAGCTAGGGCCCTCAAAATTTCAGCAAAATGTAGGTCTGGATGCCCTCATCGACCTTTTCAAACCCAATTTTCGCGGAATCTCATAGAAATTGAGAAAAGTGGCATTTTGAGCCGAAAAGAAGCGTTTTGGGGGTGATTTATTGGCCAATCTTTGAACGGCTGTATCTCCTAAACGGTGATAGCTAGGGCCCTCAAAGTTTCAGCAAAATGTAGGTCTGGATGCCCTCTTCATCGACTTTTTCAAACCCCATTTTCGCCAAATCTCATAGAAATTGAGAAAAGTGGCATTTTGAGCCTAAAAGGAGCGTTTTGGGGGTGATTTATTGGCCAATCTTTGAACGGCTGTATCGCCTAAACGGTGATAGCTAGGGCCCTCAAAGTTTCAGCAAAATGTAGGTCTGGATGCCCTCTTCATCGACTTTATCACACTGAATATATCTAAATCTTACCGTCTCCCTGATCATGCCAGCATTTTTCAGGCTGAATTGATTGCAATCATAAAAACATGTCGCGCATTCGTGACATGACAACATAGTCATCTGTTCAGATAGTCAGGCTGTTAATATGACACTGAAATCTGTAGGGATATCTTCCAGGCTTGTAAAGTGCTGTAAAGAAACGCTGAAAAACCTTGGAGAAAGGCACTCAGTCACCCTTCTTTGGGTGCCGGGGCATAAGAACATAGTGGCAATGAGGATGCTAAACTGGAGCAACTCTGGACAGCAACTCTGGGTGCGCGTGGACACTTCGATGGCAGCTGTCAGAAGAAATATTTCCTCTCATTATCTCACGATTCCTAATCGTAATTGGCGGAACATTGGAACTTGTGTAATATCAAGAAAGCTAAGGCCATCCATCCTATGACCAGAAAAGCACGTCTGGGATCCTGATCAGACCGTGTAAAGATATCGCCGGACTAACAGCGGTTATTACTGGCCATTGGTCAATAGGGGACCATGCAGCCACGCTTTGTATTCCCCACAACTCGCACAGTTGCCACAGTTGCGATTATGCCCATGAAAGAGAAATTCTAACCTACTTTCCGTTGGGAATTGCGGTTTTTGGCAGCCTAGATGATGCGTTGGAGTCGAAAATAGGGAAGCTACTCCACTTCCTAAATCTCTCGAAATTATATGTATTTACTGAAAGATCCATCATTTAAGTAGCATAACGGAGTTTGTGGTGTCAAAACGGCGCTTTCCGTGCTAATTGGGCTTTTTGTCTGTCTCGCCTTAGCCACCACTTTTACTAAGCAGATACATTTCCGTATACAACTTAAGGCAAAATTGCCTTGAACTCCGCACGGTTTTGTTGCGATTTGCAAACAAACCCGTGCGGAGTTGGCCTGTCGGATTGTTTAACCCTTCGGTGATTTTATTGGGACGATGTTAAGAAGCATCCATCCGGAGCATGCACTCTGTTTTGGAAGCCCATTCCCTGGAGTTGCAACGCCAGCTAGGGGACTTAAGTAGCAACCTACGACCACCTTGAGTTCAGCGCCTTGATAAGAATGAACCTTAGTTCCCATCCTCGAGGTACACATTTCACCATTCTTAGTTTTCCCTCTGTTAGTTTTCACGTATTTCAAAGGTTCGTTTTACCAGTGATTTCATGGCCTTTTACGACCGACAGGTAGCGCTGCTTTTCCGTAATGCCAGTCCTGCCGAAGCCACCCTGCATGAATCAGGGACACGGAGACGTTAACACTCGAAGCTCTTTACACAGATTTAGGCCATGGCATATTAACGGCAACCGCTTCCTGCTCTGATTCCAAAAGACAAGGTTTGGGACAAATTTAGGAATGCAATGCGTACGTGCATCAGTTGGTGCCTGTACAAATCTGCTACAAAACGTTTCCGAAAGCACATTCTCAGGTTTTGGTCAGACATTGTTCTATTGAATTATATTATAGTAAATATTCTACCCTCCAAATTCCATTTTATTTCTTCTATGAGTCGCGCCTTATTTGTTTGATTTTCCTAACCGCACTCATACTTCAGCATTACACCTTTGGTGTTTTGGGTTGAACGGCGCCCTTGTTCCATAAACATTTAAAACACGTCAGAGTTGGTTGATTGTTTTTTTTTTTCAATTATTCTCGTTTGTTTTAAAACCACAAAATAAGAAAAAAACTCATAAAAGTCGCAATTTCAACCGCAATACACCCCAGTTTTGCGACCCAGTTTTCTTAAGCGTTCAAATAAATGTTTTCTAAGTGATTCTGCATCCACACTACTACTGACTCTGATAAGAGTCTTAATTCTATTTGAGACCCTAACGAGCCCACGAAAGTTTTATTAATGTTGATTCTAGTATTCATGCTACGAGATCGACATGATTTTTGTTAGTGGTCGACAACCCCATGGGGAATAACTATGTACATAAATGGCGAATCTCGTCGTTCTTTATCAATGCAAGGAACACGTGATTTAGGTCAAACGATTGAATTAGTTGAACTAGTCATGAATGCAATGAAACGTGATACAATTGGAATCTATTAGTTTTGATATTGATGTCTGATCTGTTCTTATTGGTTTCCAGAGAAGATAGCAGTATTATTATGTAATTATGGTGTCATGCTAATATCTCAAGGTCTTGGTGCAATTCGTTATTGATGTAATGTAACCTGAACCTGTGGTTGATTGGGAGGCGTTTATGTCTATATTCTTCGATATTCATTTAGTAATTTTTCTACTTTTGTCTACTTTTAGATCTCTTGCTGTTGTGGGAATCACGGGATATCGCCTATTCACTCTATCGTCCGTTGAAAAAGTCGAGGAGATCTTTTGCAGTAACAATGAGAACACACGAATTGCCGAACGCCTCTTCAGCAGCAGTCTGGTGGCAGTGGTTACGGTGGCGGAACCGAATAAGCTGAAAATATGTCATTTTAAAAAAGGATCGGAAATTTGCAACTATAGCTATCCGTCCGACATCCTGTCGGTTCGATTGAATCGAGCTCGACTAGTGGTCAGTCTGAACGATAGTATCTATATTCACAACATACGAGACATGAAGCTGCTGCATTCCATTCGACATGTTTCGACGAATGAAGTAGGACTCTGTTCGCTTTCGCTGAACTCGCATTTGGCCTATCCGATATCCTCGACAAATGGCGAACTGCAAATATTCGATGCAAATAAACTACTTCTGGGCGTGAATATCAAGGCGCACGATTCAATGTTGTCGGCAATAAATTTCTCGCCGGACGGTACGCTTATTGCGACCGCATCCGAGCGTGGAACTGTGATACGTGTCTTTTGTACGAAAAATGCACAAAAAGTGCATGAATTTCGTCGTGGCGTCAAGCGTAATGCTAACATTGCATCGTTGATATTCAATTCGTGTGCCGAATTTCTATGTGCCAGTTCGAATACGGAAACCGTGCATATATTCAAGATCGATGCAAAACTTGTGGAGAATGCCGAACGTCAAAGTGTGGCGGACGTGAGTAGTGCTCTGCCCTCATCGACGGAAGAGGATTCGAAAGAGAGCACTGACGCTGAGACGTCGGCACGACCGGATGATACTTCGTCGTCCAGCTGGTCGGGATTCTTCAGTAAGGCCGTTCAATCGTATCTACCTAGTCAAGTGAGTGATGTATTTAGCCAGGATCGAGCTTTTGCGACGGTTCAATTGAATCAGCCGGGCTTGAAGTATGTATGTGCGCTGGCTAAGCTGGAGAAGCAAACGAGGCTTTTGTTGGCGTGCGAAGATGGATTTTTGTATATTTATGATTTCAATGAGGCGAAAAAGGGTGGCGATTGTAAGCTGATACGTGTTCATGATCTGAGAAATCCGCTGGAAGGTGTCACAGGTAAGATATTGTATTGAAATGCTTCAGTCCTTTATTTATTTATTTTAGTTTTATTGAAATGACAGCTGGATTATTGTAGTCTGGTTGGTTTTGTGGTTGTGTGTGCGCACACCTTCGGTGCACAGGGTCGGGGACCAATTCAGTTTGTGGTGTTTTTCGAACTCACGATCACGACGCATGCGACGGGAATATAATCTCACTCAGATGTTGAACGAGTACCCATTCCCTTTCCTAGATATGTTTTTATGCATTACTAGGAACGCACTTGGGTGAAGTTTGGTTAAGATTGTTTAAAAAAAAGTTGTTTGGGTTGGTTTCATTGGCAGCCCCATGGCGCTATGGTCCGATTCCATTCGTTCCGACATATATAAACTAAAAAGAAACATGTAAACAAAATGTCAGCTCGATAGCAACATTCAACATGTTGAATCTATCTGCGAAACCACGCCGCGACGCTGCATATATTCATTCGACAATGTGGCGCCTTAGGCTTTGTACAAACTACGACACTGCCATGATCCGTCCTTCGTTTTTTAACGGCCTCTAAATTAGCCGATTTCATTTTTATGTCTTTTTGTAATTGACCCCGTTTGCGCTTAGTCTCCACTTTGCGATTTTTTATGGGCCCCATAAATTTGACCCTGTTTGCCATTGGTCCGTCTTTTCTTCTTCTTCTTCTTCTTGTAGCGGTGCAGAAAGGTGTGTAACCTCTGTGCATCTATGTGGGTACGATTTATGGTTCGTCAATGTTTGTGTCCGTGAGGTCTAAGGACAAAAACATAGCTGCTGCGATAGGGTTTTCCCACAGTGATATAGGGGTAAGATCAGTGGGCGCAGCGGGACATTGAAACAAATGGCCCACATCATGAGGAGTGCCATTGCAGTTTGGACAAGGCGTGAACAAAAGCCCGACCGAAGTTGAGCTAGTGTTACTCTGGTGGCTCTCGGGAGCCTAATCTCCTCAGGCGAAATTGTGGTCCGTCTTTTGTAACTTCTGAACACATTCCGTTAGGACTCAGCAAATTTCCCTCCGTAATATGCTCTACATTGGCCCCTCGATCCCCTTTTTATATATTATTTTTTGGAAAAAATGACCCCGTTTGAGTCCCATGCAAATTGTATTCCCACGTATTAACTGCAAGCAAGTGGCAAGTATTAATAGTTCCAAAACTTAAGAGAGTATAGGTGCCGGAATCTCCTGGTTTTATATCAGTGATTATATTTAGTGAAGTTAATCTTTTCACGTTTTATTTAAATGTGTGAGATGTTGCAGTTTTGTCTCTGCATAATAATGTGTCCATTTACTGCGTCATGTTGATGTTGATGAAAAGGGGGAACAAAATAGCAGATGAATCTGACGTGCCAGACAGGATTCATACTATGTACTTACTGGCCCTGATGATCTTTCTGATTTAGTCTAAGCTACTAGAAAGAACATTCCGATTTGTGACCATCTAAAGGTGGTCTGCCGCTACAGCTGTTCGGACGGTAGGCTTCCAGGCGAATCAGATATCCTATTTCATGAGCGGTCTCTATCTGGTCAACTCGAGTTCCACTATCATTTCCACAAGGTTGGTCAAAAGTATTCGGTGAGGAGGAGGGGGGGGGGGTAAGGAGGAATACATTTCAACATAGACCCTCACCTCAGCCAAGCCTCCGAAACTTTGCTGGATAGATTCGAAGGAAAGGTCTTTCGGCGAATTTTCGGGGCCGTTCGCGAGCGAGATCAATGGCACATCCGGTACAACCACGAGTTGTATCAATTGTATGATGAGCTGAAAGTATCGAAAATCTTGAAGCCTCAACGATTGCAATGGCCGGGGCATGTACAACGAATGGACGATAATCGCATACCAAAGTAGGTGATGAACACACAACGAGTTGACGGAGCGAGGTTGCGTGGACGACCGAGAACTCGCTGCGAGCACTCATTAGGTGAGCATGCCCACCAGCTGCTGGGCTTCGAAAACAGGCGGCCAAGCCCGACGTCGGGCTATCGTGCCATATTTAGGATGATAAGACTAAATTACACTAAATATATTGTGACTGCCCAGAGATTGCCTGATTCAGGAAAACACTCCTCTGACGTGAACTGCTGCACTCCGCTATGATCATAAACTCCCCTATTGGAAGGCCGTTTTGATCACATCAGAATATACCACCTCTATGTTGTTGTAGATTAGATGAGATTGGGGGAGGGGGGTCGTGAACCCTAGGGGGTTAGTAGCCCTGCAGCCGATGTGCCTATTGTATTGTAGCCCTGATCATATGTGGGCAGAACTATGCCTGACGATCAATATGGACGCGCTAAGAAAATAGCTAAGTTTGCCATTTGACATTGAAGCTATGGCGTCCGTGTCTGGATAGACCACTCCAAATTGGATCCAGCGGCGTTGGGCCAGAACATCACACTCGCACAGGACGTGGGTTGAGGTCTTGTGCGGGTAAAAATTAGATAGCTTCTGGCCGATGTAACAGCGTGTGTGTTCCAGGACGATTTAAAATATCGGAGAATTGCTGTCGTAATCGTTTTTTTTTTGTAAATATGTACAATCAAAAACAACCATAACCAATGACGTGAATGGGATTCCCATTCACCCTACAGAAATTCAGGGATGGAAACCACGACCACCACCTCCATCTGTTGGACTACATTGTGTTCACATCTTTAAACGCTGTGCAGCCATTTGAAAATTTCCTTTTTTTTCATTGGCGATTTGATCATTACTATTTTCACAGCTTCCCAAATGTAAGAGGACGTTCGTTTTAATAGCAACTAAATTTCGAAGGGGAAGGAGAACATGTCGCGGTAATACTAAATAGTTCAGCTGGATATGGTATCGTCGTACGAGGCTTTGTTCAGCTCAGTCGACATTAAAAGTTCTGGAACAGAAAATCCCTTATAGGGGGTTCCTGACGAGTCAGACTTGAGTGATTGTTTTTTAATAGCCATAACGATAATGTTAGATTTGTCAGCTATAGGTTAGATTAACTCATCTAAACGACATCCTTCGATAAATCGATTAAGCTGGCCCTCCTCTAAATGGAACGCAATGTCGAAGCATTCCTAGCAGCGCATAGCTAGCCTTTCACATTCACAAAGAATGTGCTCAACCGTTTCGTCGTCAGCCTCGCAAAAGCCACAGCTCGCGTCGGTAACAATGCGTCAATGGTCGTATTACCATTGGAATAAAAAGACTAATACCTGGGTCGCTAATTCCTGCGCCAGAACCTGTATCGGTGTTTGAGCCGTCCGTGTAAAAAATGATAGTACTGAGGTGGAGTCCTATGAACCAGTCAGTCCAATCCCCCCTTGCCCAGATCACGGCGTAAGATGAGGTGTCAGATCAATGCTCGTAGCGTCCCCTTTCTACTGAATGGCAACACTGCGCCTTTTGTCAGATTGACACGTAGCGCATTATCAGAGCACAATTCCTTTACTATTTGCAGAGCGTTTTGCAAACATTCGGTAAATCTCCACATCAATTCATCTACTACCGAACACCTCCATGGGTACGATAGTACACATTCTTGGGGGCAGCCACGTGTGGCTTGAGCAGAGAGAGTACTCTTGCCTATATTGGTAAATATGATTCTGGACGAAAGCATGCGTTGCACCCAGATTGTAGTAGTGTTTTCGGCCCCTTTGGGGGCCATTCCAATGGAATCGAATGACGTATTGTCGCCCTTTATGTCTAGAAATGCACATAATGCTATTTCTTTGTTAGACATGGCCTCCTCGATCTCATTCACTAAGCTTTGCCCGGTTAATAGGCATTTTGCTTTGGGTGGCGGCCGCGTCATTAGAAGTGTACTCCTAATATGAGCATCCAGTAACTTTTCTATAGTTTTTATGAGGAAAGATGTAAACTCCGCCAGAGATGCGACACACAGAGTGCATTTATCCACTATACAGCTTGTGCATAGTGGGATATCACTTGTGTTTGCAAACTCTAGCATAAATACGGCACACAAAGTGTATCTCGATTCGGAAAGATGTAAGGCTGATGGGGCGATACTACTTAGGGTCGTCCGCCGGTCTTTTATCCACTTTGAGGATGAATACTACCCTCACTGATCTCCAGGCTGTTGGGATATATCCCAAAGCAAAACTACTTCTATAGATGCTAACCATGAAGGGAATCAGCTCCTCTTGTCCTCTTTGCAGGAGTGCCATTCATGCTGGGCGATTTGAAGGGATCAAAGGTGCCGGCCGATTGCCCACCTTATCCTGTCATACGTGAGGATACCTCTTGCTGCTGCCCAGTCAGATCTATTTGCTCTGTTGGGCGGATTCATGTAGATGTGGCCATCATTTACGTTATAGTCTTAGTCTGCAACCGGGGAAATGGGTTGCTTCCCCGATGTCCCGTTTTCTCCTTTCATATCGTTTTTGCAAGTACTTTGTGCAGTCTAGTCGCTTTGGTAGTACTGTTGACGCTGTCGCAAAGTTTTATCCAGCTACGCCTTTTGGCGTCTCTGATCTTTTTGTTGTATTCCGTGAGGGTGGACCGATACAGGACCCAGCTTCCATTGCGCTTGGCCCTGTTGAACAGCTAACTAACCTTTTTCCTGAGGCGAGCCAGCTCTTTGTTGCACCACGGGACACACGGATTCTCCTTTATATCCCTTAGAGGGTGATTTTCTTCATAAGAGGACACGATTGCCCTGGCGGTTTCGTCGACGAGTCGTTCGAGACTGAGCCACCCGGTGACTTTCTTTTCGATCTGCTGTAGATATTCCGTCAGTGTCTCGATATATCCGGACCAGTTAGTATTTTGCGGAACTCTACGCTCAATTGTTTGTTGCAAAATCAGCAAAGACCAGGTCGACTCGTATACGCACGTGATCGGAGAAAGAAGGCTCGTCCGATACGTGCCAGCTGCGAATTCGTTACGCTATATTATGCTACTACACAAAGTTAAATCAAGAAATTCCTGCCTGACTCTGGTTATGAAAGTAGGTTGACATCCCCTGTTAAGGATAATATCTGTCATCTGTCGATCTTTCGTTACGATTTACCGCCGCTTTATTATCATTATTATTACATACTTACGCCGCATAGGCCCATTCTCTCGTAGATCTTATAGAATGGTTAGTCTTATCGCCCAGAGAAGACACATACAATATTCAAAAAGCTTCTCCATTATATTGAATTGATTTTTTGTTAATTTTGCATAGTTATGTTATCTTTTGCTTATTTACGCTGTTGGATGAAAGTGCGCAATGATTTTCTCAATCTAAGATGATGGCTTAAACAAGCAAAATATGGCGTAGCTATGCAAAATAAACAAAAAGTCCATTCAACACAATGGAAAAGCTTTCTAAATATGGTGTGTGTCTTCTCTACGCGATAAGACTAATCAGCCGACAGGTACTGAATAAGAGCTATCAGAAACCCGGCCATAAACGTCTAAACCTGGTCGCGAGTTCTTCGCGTCGTCCATCGCGAGTGACACAATTGAAGTGAAGTGCCTGTGTGCCTTGTAAACGCTAAAGAACATATTAAAATCCTGATTAGTGCAAGATTGCAATTCTTCACCCATTGTGTTCTCCGTTATATCTGGTATCATTAGTGCCGAGCTTTGATTTTGTAAACAATAATTTGCCTACCTACCGGCGCTCCTACCAGTGACTGTACATCCGGTTTGTGTCCTTGCTGAACAATCTTTGCGCCTTGACTTTAATACACTTGTAGGGTTGTGTTCAACGTATATAATTTCAAACATTTATTTTTTCCAACCCGTATCTAATTTTCACTCCGTGCTTTCTTTGCCTTAACTATGGCTTTATGTTCGCTAAAAACTTGTCTCGACAAAGACAATTTTTCACCAATAATTGTGTGCGCGGGCTTCTGTGAGAAACCGTATCACAGCAAGTGTGTTGACCTTCCTGGTCCAGTCGGTGACTATATACGTAAGGCTGACTCAGGTGTTCAATGGTTTTGCAAAACGTGTAGAGCCAAATCGATGTCAACATTTGTCGCCAAAATGGTTGCAACTAAACAAGTGCTTGGGGGTATAACCACCGACTTCCAGGCCGTTTTGACTCGTCTTCAAAATTCTTTCGATAACGTTGCGGCCTTTATTACTTCTGACGCCACCGACGATACTGGCCCCAACCAAATTCCTACTAAGACGGGAACCGATTTCATATCCTCTGAGCATATTGGTGTCACCACACGTCTCCGTCAGCAGAAGGCTCAGAAGAGGAATGAGGTAACTCAACACGTTAACAAGCCTCAGCTACTTGAGCTCAGTTCCAAGGGCCTCTCGAAATCCCAACCGCAACTTCAACTGCTAACTCCGTCAAACGTCTCAACTTTTCACCAGCCTCATCTTGCTTCGTCGAAACATTTGCCTCACGATGCTCGTATTCTGCAATCCCCGGCATCACTATCTCAACAAGAGCCATCATCTTTTGTGCTGCCTTCGGCGCATTCTACCTTAACAACTTCGCCTTTTGTTTCGCCGAACATTCACTTGGATCAGCAGCATCTATTTCATCCGTCAGCGTCTCCTACACTTTCACTTCCAACTGCGTCGATATTTTCTGCCTCGTTGTCGCCATCTGTTCTTCATTCGAATCATCTTTCGCCTCGACATCCTACCGTTTCTTCCTACCAGCATCCGTTGTCTGTTAATTTGAACATACAGACGACGCCAACAATTGTTCCCGCAAAGGGTTCTCAGAGTGCTTCAACAAATGGTACGTCGCAAATTTCGCATAAGGGTCGTTCGCCAACCGTTTCATCATCTCAATGTAGTTTGAGAGTGTGTGTTCCGCCCACTCAAGTCTTCATTACTAGACTTTCGTACGACACCACTGAGGCTGAGGTTAAGGATTACATCTTGATGATGGATATGAGCCTGCCATCTTGAACGTCAGAACACTCACGAAGGACAATATACCTAATCGCATTGTTGCCTCCTTCAAAGTAACTATTCATGACGATTCACCGGTCTGCGAACCCAACTTCTGGCCGCATGGTATCTTAGTTAAGAAATTTGAGAATAAAACAAATTTTTCCAGGCGTCGTTTAACAAAATTTTCAAAATAAAGGAATTTTCTATGTACTATCAGAATGTACGCGGCTTAAGGACTAAGCTCCAAATCTTTAACGCATCTGCTATACTTTGTTCCCACGACTTCATTTGCATTACGGAAACTTGGCCTCTCCAAATTCTGTATTCTCTGATCTTTTTGCATACTATTCTAATCTTATTAACATTAGCTATCCTGATTCGAACATCATTATCTGCGGTGACTTTAATATAACCAACGCTTTCTGGCCAGATTTGCCTAGCCTGCCTTTGGCCTCTTCTAACTCGCAAGTCCTGTATCTGTCGTCATTTATGGAATTGTGTAACTTATTGCAGTTCAATGTTGTTCGTAACTTCATGAATAGAACGTTGGACCTTGTACTCAGCAATTTACCTTTGTCGTGTTTATCGCCCTCAAACCGTACAATCTCCTATGTTCCCTGTGACTCTTACCATCCTGCCAGTTCTCACGAACTTCTCCTCAACATTTCTCCTCCTCGGCACAAAAATAAACTTCCACGGTTTAATTATTTCAAGGCCAATTATGAAGAAATTAATGCTAAATTGAGTCGGATTAATTGGTCGAGCGTCCTTGCTGATCTTAACTGCGACTCTGCGGTGGATGCATTCTATAATATTTTATACGAAGTCATACAGGAAAACGTTCCGCTTTACTCCACTAAACCTCGCATTGGTCCTATATGGTTCAAGCCTTATTTGCACAGGCTTATAAGGAAAAAGAACAAAATTCGTTTGCGTTATAGACGTTACAACAGAAACTGTGATCTAATTGCATTTCGTCGAAATAGAGCCAAAACGAAAAAAAAATGATAATGGCAGCACGTAATGCTTACATTATCATTTAAAAACAATTCTTCTTCTGGTCCCGATGGAATCTCCAATTACTTCCTAAAGAAGTGCAGCCTGTCTTTATGCTTGCCTCTTGCGATAATTTTCAACAAGAGTATTAGACAAGGGGTTTTCCCTTCTCTTTGGAGGCTATCCTATACCGGTCCCATTCCGAAAAAAGGTGATTCAAGCATTGCTTCAAATTATCGGCCCATTTCATTGCTGTCTTCCTGCTCCAAAATTCTTGAGCGTATCATATTCAACCTCATTTGGGATTGTTTTAGCCATCTTATTGTCTCAAACCAACATGGTTTCTGTGCAGGCAAATCAATGGTCACAAATTTAGTTGAGTTTGTCGAGTATGTAGGAAAGTCCTTCAATAAACATTGCGATGTACATGTGATTTACACCGACTTTTCTAAAGCGTTTGACGCAGTGGATCATGGTATCCTTCTTCATAAACTTGGCATTTCTGGTTTCCCTCCCATTCTTTTAGGTTGGTTAGCTTCGTACCTTATGGATAGAAGCTCATCAGTTCTAAAAGGTATTCACCCTCTTCTACGTCTGTGTTGTCCCGATAATGTTGCCAGTAACATCAATATACATAGAAGTTCCAGGTATAAAGTTAGACGATACCAACAAAAATGAAAGTAACTGTCACCTATTTTGTATGAGTAGCCTACGCTCGCAGCGTGCACACTCGTATACAATCCAATCGGTTTGAATTTTACGCTCAGTAAGGAACTCTGCCAATCATTCGTAATTTTAGTCTTTTCTTTTTTCCAGAATTGGACATGACTGACAGTTTATGTGATAGATCTCAATCATCATTAGATAATAATAGTAACAACAATAGTAAAAATTGTTCACCAAAATCTCAATGTACATATGCTGGCATCTTGAAAGGAGCTAAAAAGGATATACTAACAGGTAAATCAAGAATACATTTTTCTCTTATTCCCCAACATATCAGTTTATTAATAACCATATTATTTCGTTTGTTTGTTTCATTATTTCCAGTAGAATCTGATAAGTTCCGTGATCTTAGTGAGGCTGTCGACTATCCGACTAAATGCATATTTGACGATATTCAATTTCCGCCCGTCGCTGCCGTGCGAGACTGACAACAACGGAAACGTAATAATCCAATTGAAGATGTGGCTTAAAAGTATGATGGCTAGTACTATGAAAGAAAAAATGTGACCAAGTATGGAATATTTCAATCGTTTTTTTTTTAGAATTTTAGTTAAACGTATTATTTTTTTTACTTTGCTTAACTTTTGGGAGTTTTCAAAAATAATTTGAATCAATAACACAATTACTTTGATGTCTATTTTGATATCTATTTCAAAAAAGTGTTCAAACTTATATATATCTTTAAAAATGGCAATTCAAGAAAATTCCATAGAAAATAAATTATTTAAGAAAAAACAAAAACTATAAAAATATCTTCAGGTGATCGTATTGAACGTGATTGCAAACATGCATTAAAAACAGTAAATTCATTCAAATAGAGTATTTGCGCTACTTACATTCAAAATGAAGAAGATATTCAATCTTCTAAGCAATCATTATCATGTTTAAAATGAAAATTCAATTTGTTTCCTCACTAATAAATTCCATGACTATGTACCTGAAAATATATAAAAAAAGAAGAAATTATTAAAAATCTCGGGTTATTACTAAACATGTATGTATGTACACATGCATTATTAGGAAAAATTGCAATTATATTACAACAATAAAACGTAATGAGCTTATAGTAAATTCTCTTATTTTTTGTTGGCTAAGTTATTAGTAAAGTAGAAATTCATAAATGTTATTGTAAGACATGGAAAAAAAATAAAACACTCCACAAAACACTAATAAAACATATTATAATCCAAGACGAGAAAAAATGCAAAAATAACTTTAATATTAAGCAAAATTACTCGGACAATTTAGGCATTTCAGAAAAATATTCTATAATAACATATTGACATTTTGAGAGATGGAATTCGCTTCAGACAAGTCCTATTTCTATGATGCTTTCAGACTGCGAAGAGAATTACTATTAAAAGGATTATCGAATTGTCAGATGCATTCAATACTAAAATGGCAATTAAAAAGAGCTTGTGTCTGAAAGTACCCGTACTCGTCATATTTTTTAGGATAAAAATCAATTATGTGATTAACTATTCTCAATGTTAAATACAAATACAACCTTTTGATAGAAAGCCTGATCTAGATGTTACATTTAAAACTTTCAATTAAAAAATAACCATTCAACAAATTTCCCAATAAAGAAAAAAACTATGTCAGAAGTAATGCACAAAAATTGTACGAGTATGTTATGGATGTTTTCAATTATTATTATTATTATTTCATTCCATTTTCCGTCTTTTTGCTTTTCAGTATAAAAACATTACTAACTATTATTTTTTCTGTATTTTATCAATTTTGATCCTTACATGTACGCATGTATTTCAATTATTTTTGACCTAAAAATGTTCACTATTATGTATATATTATGAACGAACTTTATTTTAGATTTCCATCTCCTCCTTTTGCTTATTACTCATTTTACGGTTTGTTTAATTTATTTCTATTTACCTAATAAAGCAGTCAATGTTCATTCGTGTATGTTGACTGACGCTTAGTATTAACTTTTCTAAGAAATCTTAGATATCTTGTAAATAAATGTGGATATGTGTTTATGTAATGCGCTTGAAAGAAGAATGAAACATAGATAAAGATGAAAATTATATAATTAAAAAAAAAAAACAAAATAAATTATTAAAAAAAACACATAAAATTAAAATGTTAAAAAAATGTAAAAAATGTCGAAAAAATCAATAAAGATTACTTATAAGTATAAGTAACGAGCAGCTGTTTATTTTGTATGGAATAAAAAATTCGGAATAGTGTAGCATGAAATCGCGGGATTTCGTCGGATTCCATTCAACATTAAATGCAAATGGATGAAAGTCACAATCAAACTTTTTTCGAGATAATGTTTTTGTTTTGACAGTACATATTTGTATTGTTTGTAACAGCTGAGCCAACAAGCTCTATGGAGGAGGATGAACATCCACCAGACCTCTCTCCCTCATCGGAACCAATGGAGCTGGTGCCACCGTACCTCGACAGCCTCGACTCGCCTGAGTCCACAGAGGAGACAGACGTCACCGACATTCCTAATCCTAGGAGTGAGACGAGGAATGACAGTTACGATGCAGACTGCTAATCCGAGCATTGGCGTGTTGCAGTGCACCACGCCAAAAGAGCCTCGGATATAGCTTCAGCGCGGTTTTTAAGGGAGAGCCTCGACATCGCTCTCATACAGGAACCGTGGCAGCATGATGGGAGCGTCAAGGGACTGAGCGTAAGTAATACGAATCTAGTGTATAACAGGGGCTCTACTCGCCCCAGAGCCTGTATTGT
The DNA here is from genome assembly GCA_949715475.1 of Microchrysa polita. Lineage (NCBI taxonomy): Eukaryota > Metazoa > Arthropoda > Insecta > Diptera > Stratiomyidae > Microchrysa > Microchrysa polita. The sequence continues at coordinate 82,181,919 of OX454418.1, read as the reverse complement.
AGTTAGCAAACGTATTATTTACCTCTGTCTTTCAGAATTTACCAACAGTGACCTAGTGGTCATAGAAATCAGCACTACCAGCGAGGGCAACCACAACCTGGTCGTGGCGTCCGCCTACCTACCTGGCGACACGGACATTCCAGCGGGGGAAATCCAGAGATTGGCCTTCCACTGCAGGAATAACGGCAAAGGCCTGTTGCTAGGCTGTGACGCCAACGCCCACCATACACTCTGGGGTAGCACGAACACAAACAGAAGAGGTGAGTACCTACTTGAATTGATTACTTCACTTGACCTATGTACAGTAGATATCGTTTATAACGACATCGAAGGGACCGGCTATTTTACGTCGTTATAGCCGAACGTCGTTATATCCGCTCATATCGTTTATAACGACCACTGTCGTTATATACGATCATATTTTTTATAGCGTCCTGTCGTCGTTATAAGCGGTCATTGCAATGTAAAGTCAAAACCCGTTTTATACCACGAACTTACGGTGGTATAAGACAAGGGTATACGTCCCTGTGTGACACAAAAATGAATGGAATTGCTTCTGAATTTTGTTCAAATTATTTTTCGGAAATAAGAAATACAGGAAAATGAAGGAATTACAGCAAAATGAAATGAAATGAATGAAAATATCAATAATTTGAATGTGCGTACTCGATAATCCGAAGCCTCGAAACCTCGAATTTCCAGTAATCCGGATCACCTCAAAGATTGCATTGTACACTCTGTAGTCCGAATTTCAAGAGCTTCTCTAATCCGAATCTGACTTTTTTCTCATAATAACAGTGATATTATCGCCCGAAATAAAAATATTTTTCTTTGTTCTTGGAAACAACAAAATCTAGAATAACAGAGTGAAATTCTTCGAAAATAGAATACAGATTCTTCGAACAATTTGATTAAATTCGTCCATTTCCTCGAAATTTAGAGCAAATTAAAGGGCTTCCACTAGTCCGAATTCCTCTGTAGTCCGGATCGACCCCGGTTTTCATTAGTCCGGATTATCGAGTACGCACTGTATTTCAAATGATTAATATTTGTAAAAATCCCGCCAAATTCAAAAGCAGACATCTATGTATGTGTCGGAATCGCTCGGAACAGCTGGGCCGACTGATCAAGCCACTAACTTCGGGGAGTTGGGTGCGAGATGTCACGACGGTGAAACGCGGGATTTTGGCTGTCGGCGGACGAAAAAAAAAATAAAAAAAAAATTTGTATTTGAGCCACGAAGGGAGGAAAAACACTCCGAGTCGGCAGCAAGGACGCACAGCTAAGTTTATTTGTGATAAGTTTTGTCTGGCATATGCATGTTCATATTTCGTGATATGTGCCCGTCTCCAATTTGTAATTTGTGCCCTACAATGGAGTGTAAAAAAATATGGCCTTAAATGAATAGTCTCCCGACATAAACTAACCGCCCCTCCATTCCAGGGGAGAACTTTGATCGAAAAGGGAGGCGCACTACATTTCTTTGATTGGCCCCGGGCGTCTCAGGACGGGTTTAATTTTGCAATTGTGTGGGTTTAGTACGGGCGAGATCCGACGCCTACAGAGCATCCAAAAGATGGCACCTGTGCTCACTGGCTACAATTCGCGTTAGTTTTCCCCATTTTAACCCCACTGTGTATCGTCTATCTCAGGTATGCGATATCCCTTTTTGTAAAAGGACAGGCGTAACGAGCAACAAAGACCCCGCCCAATTCTCCCGCTACTGAGCTACAGCAAGCTCATGCCGCTGCTCGCTCGTTGAGGAGCCCTATCGTCTTTGCCTAACCTGCCCGGTTATATAGGTATTGGCTCCGCCCCATGGGCATCTTGGCAATGTCCTTTCCTTACATCATCGTTAATCTTTTAAACAAATCAACAAATTCTCAATTAGAATTTGATTTTTTCGTCAATAAAACCTGAAGCAGGACCTGTATTTGTTGTAGTCTCTACAGGGTTGCACACGGGAACCAGACGGTTCTTAAAATGTTGTAAAAATTCAAGACATTCATGTTTCAGAATGTTTTTTTTAAGAATGCCAAAGAATTTTGCACTTATTCATTATTAAACTTTTGGAGTCATTTACGGCAACTTCACTCTACTTTTCACAGCAGATAAACTTAATTTCTTCGGTTGACTCCTTTATTTTTCCAAAATGGTTTCTTTTAATAAATTCTTGATTTCAAGGGCTTAAAAGAATAAAGCCAGAGCTAGTAAATCAGGAAGCCGACTGGGACGTCGTCGAATCTTGTATCTCGATATGTCCCTGTCGCAAAGCAATTCGCAGAAAACTAATTTTGAGGCGCTAATTGTGTAGTTTAATAACTGCTTCCCTATCTTGAACGATCGTTGGTACCGAATTGATGTGGATCCGCTAAAAAGAGCTTAGGGCAGATTCCGAAAACGATGTAATGAATACGGGCACGATATTTTGGCGTACTGTTTTTCACGAGGGGATTTGTCTCAAATCCTCTACTGTGTTGATTGTTTTATTGCAAATGACATTTCGTAACATGAATTTTCAATTTCTTACGACGTTTTAACAACCTTCAGTAGCGATTGCGATGCGATGTAGTATAACCGATCAGTGGTTATAGCGATGGTCGCTATATCCATCAAAAATTTAACTTAGCGAGCCTCTTAGATCTCGGGAATTTTCGTCGTTATAGCCGATGCGTCGTTATAGCCAATGTCGTTATAAACGATATCTACTGTATTTTCAACCAAGGATGTCAGCCTACATTTGTAACCAGAGTAAGGCAAGAAGTACTTGACCTTACTCTGTGTAGTAACTCAATAGCGGAACGAATTCGTTCCTGGCATGTGTCGGATGAGCCCTCCTTATCTGACCACATGCACATACGCTTTGACTTAAGCTTTGCGGTTGCTGCAGGAATCGAGCGAAGAATTCCACAAAATACTAACTGGTCGGGATATTCCGAGTCGTTGGGGGAGCATCTGCAGCAAATCGACAAAAGAGTCACAGGGTGGTTGAGTCTAGAAAGACTCGTGGACGAGACCACCAGGGCAATTCTGTCCTCCTATGAAGAAAACTGCCCCGTGCGGGTCTTCAAAGAAAATAAGTGTGTTCCGTGGTGGAAACATGAGATAGCATGCCTCAGGAAAAAGGTGAGGAAGCTGTTCAACAGGGCCAAGCGCAATGGGGACTGGGCTATGTACAGATTCACCCTCACGGAATACAACAAAAAGATCAGGGACGCTAAAAGACAAAGTTGGGCTAACTTTTGCGACAGCGTCAACAATACCACCAAAGCAGCTAGACTGCATAAAATTATGGCAAAAAATGGTTGCAGCACTATTAACACTCACTCTAAAGAAAGGGTGCAAATGGGGAGATAACGAGGGATGCCGAAAGCACAGGCATGCTGCTTTTAGCAACCCATTTCCCCAGCTGCAGACTGGACTATAACGTGAATGATGGTCATAGTTGCATGAATCCGCCCAATAGAGCAAACAGATCTGCCTGGGCAGCAGCAAAAGATATCTTCACGTATGGCAGGATTAGGTGGGCAATTGGGACATTTGATCGCTTTAAGTCGCCCAGCATGGATGGAATCTTTCCGGCGCTCCTACAAAGAGGCCAAAGCGAACTGATACCATTCATGGTTAGTATCTATAGAAGTAGTTATGCTTTGGGATATATTCCGACAGCCTGGAGATCAGTTAGGGTAGTCTTCATCCCCAAAGTGGGTAAAAGACCGGCGGACGATCCTAAGTCGTATCGCCCTATCAGCCTTACATCCTTTCCCATGAAAGCTATGGAAAAGATACTGGACGCTCACATCAGAGGCACACTTCTTAAGACACGGCCGCTACACCCAAAACAATACGCCTACCAACCGGGTAAATCCACGGAATCGGCACTACAGAGCTTGGTAGGAGAGATCGAGGTAGCCATGTCCAATAAGGAAACAGCACTATGTGCATTCCTTTGACATAGAAGGCGCCTTCGATAACACCTCCTTCAAATCCATTGAAACGGCACTACGAGCCAAAGGAGCCGAAAATACGAATCGGATTGTAACCGGATATCCGTGGCACCTCTACAAATTATCTAGGCGGGCCGAAAAAAATTAAAAAACCATATTCTAACTGCAAAACTCACATTCCCCATATAAATAACTGGCTTAGCCTCAACGTATCTAGGAACAGGTGGAATCGGAAAACCTCATATAGTATGCGGTAAAAATTATTAACACAAGCAAACTTGAGTTTCATTTAGGTGTATTCAAATTTCGGCAGCGCCCGAAATAAACCTCGGTCCCGTTTTTTTTTTAATTTAATTTTCTTTTCTTGTTGAGCTAACATGAATTCTGGAGTTAATTTATTTTCCAGTTGATATTAAAAATGTTTTGTCAATCTCTAATTTTTGTGTGAAAATAAAATTATAAACGTTGTTTCCAATTTTTACATAATTCAGTCTTATACAGCGTATAAGACTAAGATTATGAAAGTAGTTCGTAATCTGGTTCAAACGATGATGAGCTGATTCGCAGTAGGGAAGCCAAACGATCGTCAGTCAATCGGTTTTTAAAGCTGTTCTATCGAAGCCTCATGGAAGAGAACACCTGTTCACAAAATTTAGGAGGAAGTCAACGTTGCAATTATTTTCTGAGCGTGAGCGTTTAGGTTCGGGAAGCTTGAGTTTGACGGGGCCTTGTAGAACTCAACTTTAGAAGCATTGAGAAAGGATTGCTTCAATTCAGTGTTAGGCTGGAAATAGAATGCCGGCAGCAGCATCGCGAAATGTCAAGGACAATTCATTTTATATTGCTGACGAAAGTGCTGCTGTATGTCAAGCTAAAACTTTTTGCTCTTCAGCATATTTGTCAGCCATGCAATGCTGCTGCTGTTGCAGCCGGTATTATATTTTAAGCTTTACTTTGCAACTACTTGATTCACAGTCCACATTAAATACCATTCTATAAATGTCGAAGTTCCTTTCAACAACTTTGCAAGGTTCCTTTCAACAACTTTCGTAACTCTTAAGCTCGTCTTCCCTAAGAGTAGGTACTAACATCGGCATTTCACTTGAAATTCATACAAATACATACTGTCAAAATTTTGATGGTCGTGAAATCGGAATCCCTTGGTGGTACTCTCACATGAAAGTCTCCACACCGGTATTTTACGTTTCGCCAGCGAAAACAATGCAGTTGCACTTTATTTCACAGTGACAATCAATTAGACCACGAGTGTACATTTATGATATCATTGATTAATTGACTTCTTCTCTGGAGTTTAAAGTTCAATTTATAGATTTGACTAAGAAGATCTATAAAAAAGTCTTAAGGCCGTACACTACTACTACTTCTTTGATGTTTGTGATGTTGCGTGCAAACTTAGTTAATATTACATGCGACAATGCCATACTTAAGACGCAATGAGTACTGTTATCCTGTTCTAGCTCCACAGAAATTATATTTTGCACTATCTGTAATTTTTAGGGCTTCTTCAAAACCATGTCGCGGGCCGGATTGACTAGCCCAAAGGGCCGCATTTGGCCCGCGGGCCGTACTTTGCCCATGACTGCTTTAAGGTATGTACTGTGCACTTTATTTCAACTGCATTGATTTCGCTGGCGAAATTTCAAAAACCGGTGTGGAAACTTTCGTGTGAAGTGAATACCACCATGCAAATTCGATTTCACGATCATCAAAATTTTGACAGTATTTGCATGGATTTCACGTGAACTGACGATGTTAGTACCTATTCTTAGAAATAAACGACATAATGCACCCTTTTGAAATACATATTGGGGATTGTTTTTTTGGGAAAATTATAAAAATTTTGGTAGTGTAGTGTTTTTCAAAACTTTACAGGAAAACTAAAATATTCGTCAGTCTTTGTCAATATGGTTTAGATTTTGAGACTTGTCTGTGTGTTCGTGCTCCGGAATAATAAAAATGAAACACGATTTTTCTTTCGTAAAAGGGCCCATTTTTTCATTTACGGAGTGGAGAACTATTTGAAACAATCTTTTTTTTTGTAATTTTTAATATTTTTTATTATTTAAGATTGCTGTCTTATTGCTGATTTCAGTGAAAAATTAGCAACGCTTGGTTGAACACCACCTCCACTCCCATTCACATTAACACTTCTTGCTTCTGATGCAAAACGGCTGCGACTACGTCGTGATTTTGCCGATCGTTTGGAGGGCACCGAGGCTTTCGATGTCGACGACGACGACGACGAGGATGATGATGAAGACGACGAGGACGAAGAAGTTGACGATTCGATTTTGATTGGTTTGTGACGTATCCAGAATTTCAAAACAAACAGCGTTTCTGCTTTGAGAGCCTCCCACGGAGAGATCTAAACAAGAGAAATTAGTAAATAACCTAATTTTGAATTGAAGGATTTCAATTTACCTTTTCTTGGACAGCTACGTCCTGAATGTGCCACAAGAACTCACATATACCAATAATATAGGCAAATAAAACGCCAATTCCCAATACCAGGAACACACCACCGACATGGTCAATAGTCAAAGCATCGCCATCTGAGCCTTCTTCTTCCACCACGCATTCTTCACTATTCTCGGCATCTTTCCACCATTTGTTTTTCAGCTCATACAATTCACCACGTTCCGACATTCGAAGAATTTCTGTACTGATTTCAGAGCGATATCGAGAGTCTATGGAGAATATCACAAATATAATCGCCGAAATGATCGAATAATTTACTTACTAAGTGGCAACGCAATGCCGTAAAATTTATCTCCGAATCCTTGTCCGACTTCCGTCAAATCACAATATTTCTGCGTCACGTACTCAATCATAGTAGATTCCATAAGAAAAGCATATTTTCGCTTGCCACTGAGCACTCGATCGAGACCTTCCTGATTCGAGTCGGCGAATACGGACGGAACTTCATTTTCCATTTTAACCCACATTCGATGGTACAGCGACTCGTTTGATTCCTGCAAGAAGGGAACCAAGGATTAAATTGAACGGACATTGTAAGTAGATGGTTATACCCGGAAAAATGCTTGCGAGCTACCACCCTTCACAACACCGAATTTGATTTTACTCTGACTGGCTAAATCTTCGACGTTCTTGATAGTAACATCAATCCTAGATTTCGATAAGAAAGCAGACAAGTTGGCAGTGTAGGAGGCGGCAAGAAGTAGTGCAAAAAACCACCACATGCCCACTACAAGCCGCATAGGGACGCCTCTGAAAATTAAGAATAATACACGGAGTATAAGCCATTTGTGATTTTATCTACGTATTAAGACTTACTTGGGCAATATGTCACTACCCTGTGTCATAATTGATCCCATGGTCAACCATGTAGCGTTGGGCATGTTCCAAATATTTTCCACTTCTTCAGGATCGTCGTCACAGGGATGTGGACTCTCCCAATCCAAATATGATATTCTTTAATGGATTAAACACAATAATGTCTACGGCCATCTCATAAATAGCAGTCAAGTCAAGTCCAAGCTCGCCGTCGCCACACTTACGATTGCGACTCGACAGTGACTCAAGGAATTCACCTCAGTGGAACGCATAAATGGGCGTACATTTTTTAATCGCGGTTGGGTCACAACCATCGCAAGAGTGGCTTTAAAGGTTTGTGTTCGTAGAGACGACTTATGTGATGATCGCTCAGCGATCGCAGTTAAACCACTGGTTCTGAGCACTATATGCGTATATTTTCGATACTTAAATTATCCTTTAGGTAATAGTTGAGGCAAGGAATGTAGCTACATTAAAAAAATATGCTAATAGAGCTAGGAATTGGATGATGTACTACGATCGCTAAGCGATAATCGCATAAGTCGTCTCTACGAACACAAACTTTTACTCTTCAAGTTGTTAAGGCCTACAATAGCTTGTATTTACTGTGCCATGGCTGTTGTAGTGTTGTTCATGCACCTTGAAGGTACGTGTTCGTAGAGACAATTCATGTAATGATCGCTCAGCGATCGTAGTTCTGAATTCAATTTCGAGCCATATTTGCATATTTTTTGAACGGTGCGACTTTCCTAGTATAAGAATATGGGATATGTCTGTATAGAAACTATACGCATATAGTGCCTAAAAGCCGATGGTTTAACTTCGATCGCTGAGCGATCTTCACATCAGTCGTCTTTTGGAGCAAGTACCTTTATTATGTGGAAACTTATCAATTACCTTGCTACCATGTATAGTAAAATTGATATCACCAAATAGACGACTGCTGTATAGACCCACACTTCCGTCGAGAATGGCGACAAAAATGAGAAAATATTTGGTGACTCCTGCTTCGGGACAGCATACAAAATACTGATACCCAGAGACATAAATGGCACCGTGAAATCAACAACTTGCCTACGTTCAGATGTAATAGTCAAATCCCCAATTCCAATATCTGCCATCTGTTAAAGAATACTTGTTTACATTCAAATTGATTGTATCGAAAATTATCCTTGATGACACCTACCCCATCAATTAGCTGTCCCAAAATACCATTCCAACGTTTCAAATCCTTCCTGTACTCGCCATTCTTTCCGTCCGGATCCAAAACAATTTCATATTTGAATTTTAAACTTTCCGACAATTTCTGTATCAAATCAATAGAATATCCTTTATAACGGGCATTTCCCTCGTACACAACTCCGTCCGGGCTTTTTCGTTCCATCAGGAAAGGCGCTCCCAATTTTGTCGAAACAATAAAAGTCTTATTCTGAATCGCCTGACTGATCTTCTTTTCGTGAATGTGCTCCTCGAATAGGACGACACCTTTCTCGGGTGACCACGAACTACTTTTCGATGCTTCACCGTAGCGCACGGTGAAATCCAATTTGAATTGATTACGATCGCCATATCGTGAGAGATCCATTCGACCAGCTATGTAAGTATCGTCCTCGCCTTCGAGCGTTTTGTTGCGAGTGAGCTGAAATTGTGATAATTTGAGCATGGATGCGGATATCGTTTAGGAATTTTCTTACAATTTTCATTCGTTCAACAATCTCAGCACCGAGATGCCATTTTTCTTGTCCGCCACACTCAACATTAGGCAAGTCCAGTTCTTCTGCGCTGTAATATTTCTTTAGGACACTGGTCAACAAAGCGATTGCATCGTACATGAGCATCATTTGAGTCTACGACGAACGAATATTTTTTTTAAATTAATTTTTTAGAAAATTCATATTTTAGCCTTAAACTACCGTGACAGTTTGCTGAGTTACGGCCATCTCCCGTCCACGATCCTCTTCATAATTTCGCCAGGCGTAAATCACTCTCCGGAGCAGTCTTTCAGAGGCTGACAACTGAGCATAGCTGATATTTGCTTCAATTACCCCCAACTGATTGAAATCCACTGTATGCGTATTCAAATCGGTGAAGAAATAATTCTGCAACGAAAGAATCATGATGACGGAACAATTTCATAATTTCATTTCGTTACTTGATTGTCCTTCATGAGCCTCAACTCTTTGACTTGTTTCAACAGGCGAACCATAGCTAGCGGCGAGCAATCAACTAAAAAATTAATTTCTCTAGTGGCATTGATTTGCTTCAGTAAAGGACGATAGTCTGGACCATCTTTGCCCATGGGAAAAATAAACAACTGAGTTGCAGGCTTATGGACCTGCAAACTGTCTTGAAGTTTCAATAAACCTACAATTGCATAAAAGGAGTCAATTAAAAAAGTGATGGAAATATACTAACTTTGTCCGAACATACCCTCTCGTGTTTCGTACATCACGATAAACGTTTTCCAGTCAGAGTCCTCAACTAGATCAGCATAGGCTCGCGAAAGTAGCAAACTGTCGGGATATACATTTATGGTCATATTACGCTGCATCTTCTCTTCATCCTTTTCCTCATCTTGCCAGCTGTACAAAATGTGCGGAATATGTAGATCATTGCATATGGATGCCACGATTCCTGCAAATTTGAATGCCCGTGAAAAGTAGGACTGCATAAAAATATAGTGTAGGAACGCCTACATATTCATGTGCTGCTTCTTGAGTACTATTCTCACATTTTATGATTGTAGATAAAAGAAACAAGCAAATCTTTTATATTTAGTACGTACCATTTGTTGTTTTGGAGTGCGGTCCAAAAATAGCTATCACTCCAGCTTCTCCAACAAGTTCGCATACTAAAATTGAAAATGAATGGAAATTGTTGAAGTAGTGTAGAGTAGAGTTTAACATGCAAGAAAATGCTGGAAATTACATTTTAAAAAATTAGCCTCAATAAAAGGAGAAAAAAAAGGATTTCTGGCATATAGACAGCATCCAGCTTAATAAATTTGAGTTTGGGTATGAGACATCTCAAGAGTCTGATCATACTGCCGGGCCGGGTTAGTACATTTCTGTGGCCCTATGGGCTAATCAGATACGAGTGTCCCTCATGACGTATAAAAACTAAGTATAATAACTATAGGCGCTTTTGAATCGAATCCCGACACAGTCAACATTGCATAAAAGATCCCAGCATCACTGCAGCCCTGCTAGCCTAACATTACATAATTTACAAAGCACAGGTTACATGTCCCGTATCGGATATTTAAGTGATACTCGTATACGCAGTGTTTCATAGGCTGACTTATTCAGTATCGATCTCGTAGTAAACCAATGGATGTATCTCGGAAACGGTGATAGCTAGGACCCTGGTTGTTTCACCAAAATGTAGCTCTAAATACGCTCTACATCGACTTTTTCAAAACCCAGTTTCGAAAATTTTCACTTGAAAACACAAAATTGCCCATATCTCCGTAAATATTGACCCCAGAGCTGTGAAATTTGGCCTAAAAATGTTGGTCACCTTTAGGCGGCTGTATCTCGGAAACGGTGATAGCTAGGTTATTTATACCAAGGACACTCAAAGGAGAAAATTGGGCTCAAATGAAAATTTCGTGTTTCCCGTATCTGTATCTTTCTTAGGCCGTAATTTTCCATTTAAGCTTGAATTATTCCATTTAGTGTCCTTGAAACAGGAAACAAGCGCCGCATATGTAATGCACTCGACGCGACGTCCTCTTTAATATGACACCCCACATGCCCACGTTCGATCAAGGTGTGTAATTAGTGTTCTTTTAAGTCCTTTTTTCAGAGCTTTCCGATCAACTTTTTTCTTAGCAAATTTAATGGTAGAATCTTCAGCTATTACAGATTCTGAAAAGTGATGAAAGTAGTGACAACTTGAATTATTCTAGTAGTTATGACTTTGGAAAAATACACGGGAAACACGAGAATTTTCCATTTAAGCTCGATTTATTCCGTTGGGGGTCCTTGAAACAGGAAACAAACACCGGATTATGTAATGTAGGTACTCGCCGTCCCCTTTGATATGATACTCGCATGCCGACCTCCTGTCAAGGATTAAAGATTATCCTTTTTTGTCCTTTTTGGGACCTTTCCGATCAAATTTTTTTTAGCAAAATTAGTTTTAGATTCCTGGGACCCAACTGCTTTAAAGCCAACAAAAATTAGCTTACTAAGTAGAGGTTCTCTACACCAGGCGACACTGCCTGTGGAAGAAGCTTAACTTGACGCTGCCAAGGTTCAGAAGTAACAGCCATGTAAAGATGCGATTTAAATTTTTCACAAAACGATGGAAAAATTACTGTACTCCATCCGATTCCCCTATGAACCTCTTTAGGAAAAAGAAAATACAAACTAAAGGACTCTGCAAGGATTTCCTCTATATTTCGACTAAATTCAATAAAGTAGCGATAAATCCCCAGAGGGTCACCATCCGCTTAAGAATTCTCTACGCAATGAGGTATCAATTTATCTATTGTAATAAACAAAACGAAACTTTTAAATAGGTAGGTACACGGAGGTGTAATTTTCGTACTTCAAGTAAACAGCTTCATGATTTTTGTCTCAGGGTCCCGGATAGTCATAGATATGGAAAGGGCCATCATCATCCCTACAATGCTGCTGAGACTGCAGTTTCGAACTCTGAAATTCAAAAGTTGAAAAATCACTGTGTATCGACTGTCTAGAAAGCAGAAATCGAATCTGTATTGAAACAAATTGGATTATAAATTGTCCTTTCTTGAAATATGGTTAAAAAAAATGCCTTTTTAGCGGCCTTTTTTTAATGGAACCGACAATTTAAACTGACAAAAACCTAATCTTTGTCGTAGATTTGAATTAAATACCTATTCCTAACTCTAAAAAAAAAAATCCGGGTTCATTGTGTTAAACAATTGTTGGGTTTGCCCCTTTTAAACGAGACCCTGGCTACACTTCTCCCATGCCTGTTATAGCTTTGCGTGTTAAAACATACATGTGCACTTCACATGCTGATGATGTCAATAAGAACATTTAGAAGTTGAGGGATCTTTTCTGGGTCCTGTTTAGTACAAACAGAACCTTGCAAGGACGTAGCCAGGATTTAGCTGGGTTTCAGAAGTTATGACATTATTAGAATCTTGTTGTTAATTGAAGACACTAGTTTCGGCGTTGCCCCAATGCATAATATGCCTCCTCCCAAGCAACAATTCGTTTGCTTTAAAGAAGCACTCCATACTGTAGCAATCATATAGTACCACGAAATTCATTTATCGTGTGACATCGCTTAAAGTAATATTTTGATCCGATAAAACATCCTTAAAGTATTTTCCGGAAAGCTTATATCATCATTATGGAATAAATTTAAAGATGGTGGTATAAAACTTCGATAAAACTGTCTCTAAACGTTAACCTGAAAACGTACTCTTTTAAATACTCCACTCTTGTGTTTATTGGATGATACGACACACACATGCAATGGTCTCTCTAAGTTAACTCACACACATGCATTATATTCTTCTATAGCACAGTCGGTGTCATTTTTATAGTGTGACATTCGTATGATCATCCAATAAATTGTTCACCGTAGTTTTATAGAAGGATGGACTTTGTGATTTAATGAATTGACACTTATGAAGTGCTCTGGAATACCACGTTTCTTGAATTGAATTCATTGAAATATTGGTTGAAACCAACATTTCCTCACTCCTTGTTAGCTTATGAATCAATTAAGATAATCTCAGCGCAGAAAATGTCTGTATTTTATTGAAGAATGTGTGAATTTAATTAGCTTCAACTGATTGACATATAAAGAAGAAGGTGCATAGGAGAAGGGTCGATAAAGAAGTGTCGAGCACTTGTAGTGTTTACGAGCAATGTTATCTATATGCGAGGTTGGCCGAGTGGTTAGGGCGTCGGACTGGCGTACGACAGTCGCTGGTTCGACGCTGGCTGCGGGAATTATTTTTTTTCTCTTTTTTTTTTTGCAATCGCGAGAAAATGACAGAAAATGATGACATAACACATGTTGTATGTCTTTCTCGAAGCGTAATTCAGTGCTACAATGAGGTTCTATTGGATCAAAAAACGGTGCCAGATGCCATTATTGGACTATTATTTAGTGTTTATACCCTGTAAAGTGCCCATATTGTCGTTAGAAGAGAATATTTTACGAAGTATTATAGGGATGAAATTGTTACTTGGGCTGTTCCTGTGTCGAGTTCAATTTTACCGCTTGACGAGGCTGGGCACGCACGATTACTTAATTGCTCCGCTATCATTAGAAGCAGACAGTGCCACGTGTACAACGCCAAAGACTTCTTTTCTGTACAATTATTACACTGGAGAACACAATTTTTGTCACACGAACTTTGTGATCATTTTTGTTTAGTTTAGTGTCCCCTCATTACAAAAACAACATTACTTCGTTCCAGTCACGTTCTGTTATCTTTTCACCGTTATGTATTAATTTTCCATAATTTACGTGGTTTGGTGTTTTTCTTTTAATTTTAAGTGACGTTATTACTAGAAATAAATTATGCAAGAACATCGAAATTCTGAAAACATACTGCTGGTGTACCCTGAAGAAGAATTGGACGCAGTTTGTATGAAAAATCCGTCCTTTTAGCGAATTTCACAAGTCCTAATGGACGAAAGTTGTGGTGGTTTTATTCCACCACAACTTTCCTAATTAATAACGGGATATAATGAAGGATGAAAACAGCTAACAGCAACTAAATGATGATGATGAAATATTTGGTTAATATTGTTAAAAAAAGTTTAGGAAGCAATGGAGCTGAATATTTCTAACATTTATTATGAACTTGAACTATACGAAGGTTTTCCCTGCACCAAAATGGAAAATATAGCAAAAGCTCCTAATTTGTTATAGAAAGCTCTAAAAGTGTGGAATTTAACCACTGAATCATACTGCTACGTAACCTATGGTTCCACGGGGGTTTAGAGAGTCCTACGTGCAAGAGAGATAACGGATAACTAACGGAAGCTTGAAAGCTTCCTACAAGAAGCCATATCCCCAAAAAAATCATAACTGCTTACCTACAGTATGAAATAATTTATCTTAGTACCGTCGCTTTTGGAACTTATAATTCCAATTTTGGTTAAGCTGTCACAAAGAATCCTGACGTGTCAATTTTTTTCATTTATGTAGCATTCTTCAGCGGTCACAGTAGGTTCAAAATATGATATAAACTTTTGTGTGACAAAAAAAAGTTTGAAAATTGTAGACCAGTGTTATGGAAGGTTCGTGGGCCATGGTATATGCACGAAGCAGCAACCATGGAACTATGGAAAGAACGATCGCGTATTCGGTGACCGCGTCGTGCTGCGTTTGCCTTCCCTTCGCACGGCTAAAAAAATTACTTCATTCTTACAGGGAAATATTTTATTTCAAATTGTGTAGCCTGTATGAGGTCTTACGAAATTTGTTGAAGTTTCCATTATGAAAGACCATCCCAATTTTGAGTCACCAGACTTTTATGTGTTTCAAATTGTTTATTATGTAGTCACTACTTTCGTCCATATTACACAATTTATCTGACTGCATGCTTAATTTCGGCAGAGTTGTAGGAATAAATAAATTAGAAATACTGTGGGAAGTTAAGGACTCCTGGACCCCTCCTCTGGCTACGTCCCTGGAATTTTGCTTTCCCAAGGTTCACCACACATTTCCCAGAATAAAGGCTACTATTCTTGCTGTATTCCGTTTAGGAAGATATCACTTATGAAAGGATGGAGAATATGTGGTCGTTTTATGGCATCCATCATGGTGGTAGCCTCGTGACATACAGTTAACGCCGCTTAATGCGATCACATCGGGACCTTGCTATTTTGATAACATTAAGCGAATGATAACAAAATAATAAAATAGTACAATTGAGGGTTTGCCTGAAAACCGAATTCCGGAATATGTACAGCATTGGGCCTTCGGCTAGTAAAGCCTCAAAAGATATTTAGGAATGCATGGAATCGGAACATTACATCATAGAGCTGTCATACAAACCAACCCCCAACTATAATCTTTTTTCTTTTGAATCTTAACCAAAATATATCCAAGTGTGTTCCTGGATTAACCCCAACGTATCCAGGAACAGATGGAATCGGAACACGTCATAGGGCTGCGGTAGAAATTTTTAACACAAAAGGAGCTTAAGTTTCATTCAAATGTGACGGGTATTCAAATTTCGGCCGCGCCCGAAATTAGCCTCCATCTCGTTTTTGAGTTAAGTAGGCCACTAGATCTCAAATTGGCTACATTGTCAATAAAAAATAATAATAATGTCGGTTTCAAATCGATGTTGAAATACCGCAAAAATACAAACACTTAACAAAATACGCATTTTCAACTGCAATTTCTGATAAATATGCACTTGCGTTGTTCTTCTTCTGGATGTACGATATGTGCATGAACAACATTTATCATAAAGACACACTCACTTACCGACACGTTTCGCTGTTGCGCTCTCATCCGTTGACAAATACTGGACAATTGGCACCAATTCAAATTGGGTCATCTCTTGATTTACATGATTTATAGTGGCTCGGAATGCCACCTCCAATTCTTGTTCATCGGTATTTAAAATCAATCCTAAGGCACGCAACATGAAAAAACAACACAGAAAAACACATTTACGGAATGATTATTATCGACAGGATCTGTATTGGGATATGAGTGAAACTTCCTACCGACCGGTAGACGTGTGGCATGGGTCACTAAACTGCACACAGTAAGCAGAAGAACAAGAGATCCTTTAAGCCACGACATTATCAGGAACTTTTATATGCTTCCGCTACACAATAGTAGTTTCAACCACAATTCACTTCTTTCTGTATTGTTATTGCATATCATTTGTATATGTCCTTTTTCTTTTTCTCACTGCACTTTAAATGTTAACTTCCGACGGAACAAATCCGATAAATTCTGCTTTCCTGAGTATACGTACCGAATGAACTGCTTGCGAATGATTTACTCTGTACAGTCCTCCCGCTGCCCAGCTATTTTTGGAAGAACCTCATACATTATAGAGGGGGATGTGTGATGTGTTTTCACGGAGAAACGACACAAAACGTATAAAAAAAAGATATTCGTATATTGAAATTTCAAAAATTGAGTGTGTTTCAGCAATCTTCATAAAAGCTTAAATATTTTTAAAAATAAGAAAAACTAAAAAAAAAGAATGAAACGCGCGCCGTCTGTTTAAGCGACACTACGAATGTGGGATCATTGGGGGCAGTGTAGTGGACATTGGACAACATGGGACGCGTGAGTGAGAAATCGATTGAGTCAGTATAGTGTCGATGTTATTACTGAAGTAATGCATATTTTTCTGAAAATAAATTCAGATTTCTATGCGAGAATGAAAAACTATAGACAAGTTCTACTGACACGTAAACGATTCGAGTTCGGCCTAAAATTTGAAAATTATATGTAGATGGTTTTTAGTAAAACTCTATAAATGACAATATGAGACGATTCTGTGAAATCAAAAAAGTAATTATCTATTTATTTAAAATAAAATTTTTTTATTAGATTATAATCGAAAAACTAATTAAAGAGTTTCGGGGTTGAAACAAAGATCAATTTAAAATCATTTCAAAACACATCCAAAAGATTCTCTCTCATAATCTGGTCACCTCGCAGTTAGAGTAATTCATGAATTGGAAAATTTTCTGAATACGATTTTTTCAATTCCACTTATTATTGTTTTCCCATGCGCCATCATCAACATCGTCGTAGAATCTATTCATGCTGTTTTAATGGCCAAACAAAATAAATTTTGTTTATATACTCAACTGAAATGTTTACACAGAATTTATCGTCGCTCTCCTTATAACTTGGAGTGCGAATAAAAGCAAAATGTATGAGCAATCGCTTTTGAATGAATTTGGAATGTTCTATGACAAGCCATTCAAGTAGTTAGCATAAACAAATCATATTGAAAATTGAATTTTGTTGTTTGTGAGTATTTTTGAAATTCAATTAATTTTTTGAGAAAAAGGATCTACATACATTATATTGGTCAGTGGCGTAACATACGGTGTTCCATGTGTTCAGCGGAACACGGGCCCCAAATCAGTGGGGGCCCGGAGTCCGAAAACATAAAGAGATATTTGTTTGATTGAACCATACGTAATTGCTCTTTTGAAGACATTTTGCGAGAAATACATACAAGCTGCAGAATCTAAAATAGTAACAAAACATGGGCGTAGCCAGGATTTCGGTCAGGGGGGGGGGCAAGCCCGAAATTTTTTCAACATCAAGATTTTCTTAGGAGCTGAAATCGTTGGTCGCGAAAATATTGTTAGGAACAATTTACTGTAGTCTGACTGGTATAATGGTTAGTATGCGCGCGCGGTCCACAGGGTCATGGGTTCGAGACTCACCGTGAACGAGTTTAGTTTACGGTATTTTTCGAACTCACGCCCGTTGTGACGAACTATGATCTCACTCAGATGTTAAACGAATACCCATTTATGGAGATAAATGACATTACTGAGCGTGCTGTTGATCTCAACACCGCAACAAGCAGTTAGGATCTTGGGAATTGGATGTAACTAACACATCTGCGGCCTTAGTCGAATGTTGGACTGTCGCGCCTGTTTTTTGTTTTAATTTTAGAGCTAAATTCTAGGAAAGGACAGTCGAGAATGATTTTCCGAATAATTTAACAAAAAATGATGCACAGAATGCATAGAAAGAAACATTATCCGACAGTCGGTTGGAGACATTTAGGGATACATGCTTTTCATGTTCCTTAAAATAGGAGCCCAATCTCTTAAGCTGTTTTTCTCTTCCAAATAGTTGGGCTCCTCTTCAGATGCTCCTCTATCCTCTTTATTCAACTGAGAGTCCGATCTCCTTAGATACTCAAACCAGCTGCTCCTCTACGCTTCCTATCATCGGAGGTCCTAGCTAATCCTCCCCAGAACGCAATCTCACAGAAAATTTATAACGAAGTTGGGCAGGATTGCATCCTATTTGCGATGGTAGTATTTTACTCATTCGATTTTATTTGCCGGGACGCCGTGGAACTTGTATGATGAAGTTTCGGCATTTAAGTACTCTTGCACAAAATCAACGAGCTGAGCGTTATAGCTCTGGATCTCGAGAAGGGATCTAATTCAGTCGGATTAAAGAAAAAAATAAAATGCCCAGTGACCTAGTCTGAGTGGAAATTCAACTCCCCCATACATATTAATTTATCTATTTAGACCATATTGTTGCCTTTGATGGCGGTACCAACAGCATTCTACAGGCAAATTCTTTCGGTGGGTTGTCTAAAATTTTTCAAACCAGATTGCAACCAAAGCTGTTGTAAGGAAGCAGTACTTGGAAAGCTTTAAATATAGAAAGGCATCAAACAATCATGAATACTTAAGATCTTAGTTAAGCTAGCGAATTAAATCGCAATACGGGTCGACGCAAACAGGCCGAAAAAATTTCGTCATCTTTATATGAATAGTATTCGACTGAAAAGCCTGTGGTCAAATTAGGAGACACTGCGAGAACCTGTGCAGTCGATACTATAGTATTAGGTAATTAACATTTTTATCCTTGTAAATACTCTCAGGACGACTAACCGCTTCCGAACTATTTCCGAGATTTAGTAGAAAACAATGGACGTTTGTGTTGCAATAGACGAACAGACAGACAAACTGACAGGCAGACGTACAGACAGACAGACAGACGGACATTGCTCAAACGATTTCTCGCGTCACAATTAATAATATATATTCTTTTCATAGTCGGAGGTGCTTCCTTCTGTGCGTTGAAAACTTCATGACAAAGTTAATATACCCTTTCACATAGTGACGGGTATAAAAAACATGTGGAACTTGTTCGAAAGAGTTCGACGCTACTCGACGGACCATAAAAAATGTATGCAATTAATCAAAACATATAAAATTTACATAACAATAAATGTATTATCCACACTTCAGACACAATTCCATTCAATTAGTTAAATCATACAAAAATTCAAGTTAATAAGTCAGAATCGTTATCAGGGAGGAATCGCGGTCTATATCAAAGTTCAAATCAAATCAAATAGAAAGTTCAAAATCAATTCAATCAAAAATCGTTATCAAGGAGTAATCGCGGTCAATGTGAAATCAAAATGCTAAATCCAAAATCAATTTTATGCGAACGGCTTTCAAAATCGAAGTGACGTTATTTTCGTTGTCACATAACAAGACAACTTGGGGTTAACATTCTCTATCTAACATGATTCAAGTTCAAGGCTAACCGTCTTATATACTAGAATTGCAGCAATGCAACTGAATGCAAATTTCGTCGCAACATGATGCATGTTCGTATGTTCTTGAATGCCATCAGCTGACCGTGCTGTCACTTCTGTTGTGTTGTTCCGTGTTTGTTTACGTTTGGTGATAAGTGTTGAAGATACAAATTGCCATCGATCATTCATACTGTGTTCCAGGACTTCAGTGGGCGAAAGGACGATGTCCGCTGGACGCAGGTGGCAGAACGTGGATCGTTAACGTGACGAGCGATCAATCCCAATTAACAATCGTATGCTTTAACCCTAGAGAGATAATCATATTTTTTACCCCTGAAAAGATAATCATACGTCGATTCGACGTGTTGCTAGTTAACATCCTTATAACTTCTTTGTTAAGAGTAACATGTTGCTAAAAGGTAGATATATAATCATTTGTATTTAATATTAATCTGTTAAACTCGTGGTTTTGCAAAATTATCATTTGTTTGTTTATATAATATTAATTTTAAAAAAGTGGTACTAGGAGAAAGTGGACTGTCCTTTCAATAGATTAAAATAAAGGATATCTTTATCGAAACAGGCTTTTAGTGGTTATATCCAAGTGAATACACATTCACATTATGAAGATTTATAAAAATGTCAATTCGTGTCAATTAAAATATTTTTCAGTACAAATTTGTTAAAGATAATCATACGTTGATTCGACGTATATTTGACTTATGACCCCCAATATCTTAGGCTGTGTGGCACCCAAGCCAATAATTTTGGCACGTAATTACACCTACAGACATGAATTGAGTTAAATCTTGGAACCAACAAATTATGAAGCTTCACTAATGAGATATAATAAAAAGAAAAATTTCTGTACGTCGATTCGACGTAGATTATCTCTCTAGGGCATAGGTTCTTAACCGGTGGTCCGCGGACCACTGGTGGTCCCTGAGGCGACCCTAGGTGGTCCGCGAAGCCTTTGCTGTGGTTCCCTCAAAATCATATACGACAATTCTCGAATTTCACGCAGCTCAATCTTAACTATCTAATAGAAACTTGAATGTTGGAAGCGGATGGGAGTCCGTTTTGACTGAGCAGGACAGACTGTTTTCATTGAGAAATTGACCGTTGTGCACTGTGTAAGATATTAAGCGTAAGGTATTGTATTGGTCGCAAAAAGAAATGTGAGTGTAACTTATTACGATGAAATGAAATACCGTCAAAATTTGTTTTATATGCTTCTTTTTTAGTTGACGAACGCAAGATCCAAGATGATTGCGATGTGCAAGAAAACGAGGACGGCCGAGAGCTTGATTGGAATGTTCACTTTATGTGCAGTAACTACATGTCTTTATAGACTTGAGGGTTGTCATAATTGTAGGTAAACAGTTCAGGTGTTTAAGGCGATGAATATTTTGAAAATCTATTATTTTCCGGCCAGACCATAATGGTAATTTACATTGCTTAATTAAGATAATTAAGCTATCATTGATCTTCGGTGGCACTTCTAAATACAGGGTGGTCCAAAAGTAATCACTCTATTGAAAATCGCTGTAACTTTTTTCCTTCGTTTTTTTTTTTCTTTCATTTTTCCTAATTTCTGAAGTAAACAAACGTAGAATACGAACTGTCAAGCCATGAATCGGTTTAATCCTAAGGAACGCTGGCAAATTTGGTTCGAAGAAGAGGACGATTTTTCATCAAAAATCATCATGAGCGATGAGGTTCATTTCCATCTGAGCGGCTTCGTGAACAAACAGAATGCTCGTTTCTGGGGAACCCAAAATCCACGTATCATTACACCCGCTCAAAGTTACTGCGTGGTGTGCTGTTCACACTAAAGGAGTCATCGGGCCGTTTTTCTTTGAAAACGCCGCGGGTCAAACGACGATGGCGTGCGCTACAGAGCCATGCTTAACGAATATTTTCTTCCTAAATTGGATGAACAAGGACTGGAGAAGATGTGGTTCCAACAGGACGGTGTAACCGCGCACACTGCTCGAGACACAATCAATATTCTGAAGGAAACATTTCCGGGTCGGTTAATCTCTCGTTATGTTGATTTGCACTGGCTGGCCAGATCACCCGATTTAACTGTTCCAGACTTCTTTTTAGGGGGTTTTTTGAAGTCGCGGGCTTACGTCAACAAGCCTCAGACTCGAAAGACAGAATATTCGCCAGGAATGCGAAAACCTGTCGCCCGATATTCTGGGAAGAGTGATGGAAAATGCCATAAAACGGGCCCGTATGGTAGTCAACTGTGGCGGCGGCGGCCACTTGGCCGATATCATTTTTGCGACTTGATACAATAAATTCTAAGGGATTAAATAAACGTATTTCATATATTTCATATTTTTTATTAAGAAAAACACAGCAAAAGAACATCGGATGATTACTTTTGGCCCACCTTGTACATATGTTTCTGTTGGTACAACATGAACCAGCAATGCCATATTTATAGGAGTAAAAAAAAATGTAAAAATTGTTGTTCTTCCAGTAAGAACTGTAAGGAAGGGCTTTATAATCTGATAAACAAAACTGGATTTAAAAATTATGAGCCATCTCTGGATGAAACAAACCGAAATATTGGGCAACACCATTTACGAAAATTAATGAGGATTTTGAAATTGGTTCAGACTTAGCAAAATCAGACCCAGAGTCCTCTACAAGATTATCTCCGTCAGTCGACTTTTTCTGGATGATGGTCTTAAAAGCAACAATATCCGTTTGGCGCTATTTCCACATTTTTCTAATCGAACACGTCAACTGACAAGACAACAATAAGTTGCGTTCCAAACGCAAGTTGAATGAATTCTATTAGTTTCCCTATTGATATTACCAAGGTGCAGTACGGTCACCGCAAGAAGTAGTCTTCGGTACAAGATTTCATGATTTGAATCGTTCTTATCACAATTGCAATTTGGTGGTCCGCAACATCTAACGAGTTTGATCAAGTGGTCCCTCATGTGCAAAAGGTTAAGAACCACTGCTCTAGGGTAAAGAAGCACTTCATCCCGTAGCAATAATATATAATACAAACATGACTAGAAGCCTCTTTTTGACGGAAACGACAAGTTAACCTAATGGAAACACGCCTGTTTAGTTTAGTCCGATTGAACAGTTCAGCAAGTTAGAATTTTTGCTATTCATAGTCCCGGAAAAAAAATCGAAGGTTACAAGAGGGGTCCTGTAAAATTGACAATTCCTTTTCGACAAGCAGTTGTTTGAGCTATTACAGAAACAACCTTTTTTATTACTTTTTATTTTTTTTTTAATTTTTTTATTATAATTAATATCTAAGATTGTCTTATTGCTGATTTCAGTGAAAAATTAGCAACGCTTGGTTGAACACCACCTCCACTCCCATTCACATTAACACTTCTTGCTTCTGATGCAAAACGGCTGCGACTACGTCGTGATTTTGCCGATCGTTTGGAAGGCCCCGAGGCTTTCGATGTTGACGACGACGACGAGGATGATGATGATGACGACGAGGACGAAGAAGTTGACGATTCGATTTTGATTGGCTTGTGACGTATCCAGAATTTCAAAACAAACAGCGTTTCTGCTTTGAGTGCCTCCCACGGAGAGATCTAATCAAGAGAAGTTAGCAAATAACCTAATTTTGAATTGAAGGATTGCAATTTACCTTTTCTTGAACAGCTACGTCCTGAATGTGCCACAAGAACTCACATATACCAATAATATAGGCAAATAAAACGCCAATTCCCAATACCAGGAACACACCGCCGACATGGTCAATGGTCAAAGCATCGCCATCTGAACCTTCTTCTTCCACCACGCATTCTTCACTATTTTCGGCATCTTTCCACCATTTGTTTTTCAGCTCATATAATTCACCACGTTCCGACATTCGGAGAATTTCTGTACTGATTTCAGAGCGATATCGAGAGTCTGTGAAGAATATCACAAATATAATCGCCGATATGATCAAATAATTTACTTACTAAGTGGCAACGCAATTCCGTAAAATTTATCTCCGAATCCTTGTCCGACTTCAGTCAAATCACAATATTTCTGCGTCACGTACTCAATCATAGTGGATTCCATAAGAAAAGCATATTTTCGCTTGCCACTGAGCACTCGATCGACACCTTCCTGATTCGAGTCGGCGAATACGGACGGAACTTCATTTTCCATTTTAACCCACATTCGATGGTACAGCGACTCGTTTGATTCCTGCGCAAGAAGGGAACGAAGGATTAAATTGAACGGACATTGTAAGTAGATGGTTATACCCGGAAAAATGCTTGCGTACTACCACCCTTCATAACACCGAATTTGATTTTACTCTGACTGGCTAAATCGTCGACGTTTTTGATAGTAACATCAATCCTAGATTTCGATAAGAAAGCAGACAAGTTGGCAGTGTAGGAGGCGGGAAGAAATAGTAGTGCAAAAAACCACCACATGCCCACTACAAGCCGCATAGGGGCGCCTCTGAAAATTACGAATAATACACGTAGTGTAAGCCATTTGGGATTTTATCCATGTATTAAGACTTACTTGGGCAATATGTCACTACCCTGTGTCATAATTGATCCCATGGTCAACCATGTAGCGTTGGGCATGTTCCAAATATTTTCTACTTCTTCAGGGTCGTCGTCACAAGGATGTGGACTCTCCCAATCCAAATATGATATTCTTTAATGGATTAAACAAAACAATGTCTACGGCCATCTCACAAATAGCAGTCACATCAATATAAGTTCACTTAAGGCCGTCGCCACACTTACGATTGCGACTCGACAGTGACTCAAGGAATTAACCTCAGTGGAACGCATGAATGGGCGTACATTTTTTGAATCGCGGTTGGGTCACAACCATCGCAAGAGTGGAGTTAAAGGTTTGTGTTCGTAGAGACGACTTATGTGATGATCGCTCAGCGATCGCAGCTAAACCACTGGTTCTGAGCACTATATGCGTATATTTTCGATACATAAATTATCCTTTAGGTAATAGTTGAGACAAGGAATGTAGCTACATTAAAAAAAATATGCTAATAGAGCTAGGAATTGGATGATGTACTACGATCGCTAAGCGATCATCGCATAAGTCGTCTCTACGAACACAAACCATTACCCTTCAAGTTAAGGCCTACAATAGGTTGTATTTACTGTGCCATGGCTGTTGTAGTGTTGTGCATGTATACCTTTCCTAGTATAAGAATATGGGATATGTCTGTATAGAAACTATACGCATAAAGAGCTCAAAATCGATGGTTTATCTTCGATCGCTGAGCGATCTTCACATCAGTCGTCTCTTCGAACACGTACCTTTATTATGTGGAAATTTATCAATTACCTTGCTACCATGTATAGTAAAATTGATATCACCAAATAGAGAACTGCTGTATAGACCCACACTTCCGTCGAGAATGGCGACAAAAAGGAGAAAATATTTGGTGGCTCCCGCTTCGGGACAGCATACAAAATACTGATACCCAGAGACATAAATGGCACCGTGAAATCAACAACTTGCCTACGTTCAGATGTAATAGTCAAATCCCCAATTCCAATATCTGCCATCTGGTAAAAGAACAATTGTTTACATTCAAATTGATTGTATCGAAAACTCTCCTTGAGGACACCTACCCCATCAATTAGCTGTCCCAAAATACCATTCCAACGTTTCAAATCCTTCCTGTACTCGCCATTCTTTCCGTCCGGATCCAAAACAATTTCATATTTGAATTTTAGACTTTCCGACAATTTCTGTATCAAATCAATAGAATATCCTTTATAACGGGCATTTCCCTCGTACACAACTCCGTCCGGGCTTTTTCGTTCCATCAGGAAAGGCGCTCCCAATTTTGTCGAAACAATAAAAGTCTTATTTTGAATCGCCTGACTGATCTTCTTTTCGTGAATGTGCTCCTCGAATAGGACGACACCTTTTTCCGGTGACCACGAACTACTTTTCGATGCTTCACCGTAGCGAACGGTGAAATCCAATTTGAATTGATTCCGATCGCCATATCGTGAGAGATCCATTCGACCAGCTATGTAAGTATCGTCCTCGCCTTCGAGCGTTTTATTGCGAGTGAGCTGAAATTGTGATAATTTGAGCATGGGTGCGGATATCGTTTAGGGATTTTCTTACAATTTTCATTCGTTCAACAATCTCAGCACCGAGATGCCATTTTTCTTGTCCGCCACACTCAACATTGGGCAAATCCAGTTCTTCTGCGCTGTAATATTTTTTTAGGACACTGGTCAACAAAGCGATTGCATCGTACATGAGCATCATTTGAGTCTGCGACGAACGAATATTTTTTTTAAATTTAATTTTTTAGAAAATTCATATTTTAGCCTTAAACTACCGTGACAGTTTGCTGAGTTACCGCCATCTCCCGTCCACGATCCTCTTCATAATTTCGCCAGGCGTAAATCACTCTGCGGAGCAGTCTTTCAGAGGCTGACAACTGAGCATAGCTGATATTTGCTTCAATTACCCCGAACTGATTGAAATCCACTGTATGCGTATTCAAATCGGTGAAGAAATAATTCTGTAACGAAAGAATCATGATGACGGAACAATTTCATAATTTCATTTCGTTACTTGATTGTCCTTCATGAGCCTCAACTCTTTGACTTGTTTCAACAGACGAACCATAGCCAGCGGCGAGCAATCAACTAAAAAATTAATTTCTCTAGTGGCATTGATTTCCTTCAGTAGAGGACGATAGTCCGGACCATCTTTGCCCATGGGAAAAATAAACAATTGTGTTGCAGGCTTATGGACTTGCAAACTGTCTTGAAGTTTCAATAAACCTATAAAAATTACATAAAATGAGTCAATTAAAAAAATCATGGAAATATGTTTTGAACGATCATACCCTCTCGCGTTTCGTACATCACGATAAACGTTTTCCAGTCAGAGTCCTCAACTAGATCAGCATAGGCTCGCGAAAGTAGCAAACTGTCCGGATATACATTTATGGTCATATTCCGCTGCATCTTCTCTTCATCCTTTTCCTCATCTTGCCAGCTGTACAAAATGTGCGGAATATGTAGATCATTGCATATGGATGCCACGATTCCTGAAAAGGTGAATGCCCGTATAAAGTAGGACTGTATAAAAATATATTGTAGGAACGCCTACATTTTCATGTGCTGCTTCTGGAGTCTACCGTATTCTCACATTTTATGATTCAAAATAAAAGAAACAAGCAAATCTTTCATATTTAGTACGTACCATTTGTTGTCTTGGAGTGCGGTCCAAAAATAGCTACCACTCCAGCTTCTCCAACAAGTTCGCAAACTAAAATTTAAAATGAATGGAAATTGTTGAAGTAGTTTTTATGCAAAGCTTAACATACAAGAAAATGCTGGAAATGTAATTTTAAAAAACTCGCCTTTATAAAAAGAGAGAGAAAAAAGGATTTGTGGCATTTAGACAGCATCCAGCTTAATAAATTTGATTTGGGGTATGAGACATCTCAAGAGTCTGATCATACTGCCGGGCCGGGTTAGTACATTTCTGTGGCTCTATGGGCTAATCAGATACGAGCATCCCTCATGTCGTATAATAACTAAGTATAATAGCTATAGGCACTTTTGAATTAAATACCGACACAGTAAACGTTGCGTAAAAGATCCTAGCATTACTGCAGCCCTGCTAAATGTTTTTCAATTTTTCTTTTGCAGCCTAACATTACATAATTTACAAAGCAAAGGTTACATGTCCCATATCGGATATTTAAGTGATACGCATTGTTTCATAGGCTGACTTATTCAGTAGATCTCGTAGTAAACCAATGGCTGTATCTCGGAAACGGTGATAGCTAGGACCCTGGTTGTTTCACCAAAATGTAGCTCTAAATACGCTCTACATCGACTTTTTCAAAACCCACTTTCGAAAATGTTCACTTGAAAACACAAAATTGGCCATATCTCCGTAAGTATTGACCATAGAGCAGTCAAATTTGGCCTAAAAATGTTGATCACCTATAGGCGGCTGTATCTCGGGAACGGTGATAGCTAGGACACTGCTTGTTTCACCAAAATTTTGGTCACCTATAGGCGGCTGTATCTCGGAAATGGTGATAGCTAGGACCCTGGTTGTTTCACCAAAATGTAGCAATAAATACGCTCTACATCGACTTTTTCAAAACCCACTTTCGAAAATTTTCACTTGAAAACACAAAATTGCCCATATCTCCGTAAATATTGACCTTGGAGCAGTCAAATTCGGCCTAAAAATGTTGGTCACTTTTAGGCGGTTGTATCTCGGGAACGGTGATAGCTTGGAGCTAGGTTGTTTCGCCCTGGTTGTTTCACCAAAATGTAGCTCTAAATACGCTCTACATCTACAGTGTTTTTAGCATCAGGGAGTGACCCTATATCGAATAGAATAGGTTTGATCCGACAGTTCTGACACCCCGAAAGCACCTAATTAATTACCACCTTTGAACTGGTTGGCCGAACCTTTCGGTCAGGTTGCCGCTCGGCTGACCAATGTTTTTATACTCACGGAGAGGTCCTCTATCGAATAAAATAGGTTCGATCCGACAGTTTCCCATACCCCCGAACACCCTTAATTTTTGCGTCTAATTACGTCTAATTACGCTATACTGGTCAAGTTTTGCTTCGGCTGACCAACCGTTGCGATATCACCGTAACTAAACGCAACTTTTAAAATGGTTAATTTCCGACAGTTCGAAAACACCGGTTTATCACCGTCACGGCTCGGACTATAATCTCTTGCATTAGCCAATGGAAAAATAGTGGATGCATTTTCGACAATTTCGGAGGAGGTTTGAGCCCCTGCCTGCCTAGTAAATGATGTAACTAAAGGATACAGATGCGGATGATGTATTGAAACAAATGACCCACCAAAATGAGAGATGAATTTGTGAATGCGCGGTACTACACGAGTAAAAATTGGTAACAAAAAACCGGATCGAAGTTGGGCTAATATTGTTTTATTGACTGCAGAGACCCTTATCATCCCGGGTTGTATTAAGGTCCTTTTTTTTTAAAGAAAATATTTGTTAAACAAAAAATTCTCTGGAAATTAAAATAGAAAAGAAATAGTTTTTGGTAATGAATGCCTCCTGCTTCTTGTAACGGTCCTATACTAAGCCATCCAGTAAAATTGATTTTATATTTCTATGGATCATCTACATACGCACATATACATCTTATTTTCGAAGTGTAAACTTTTTATTTTCAATGAAAAACTAAAGTTGATGGTCGTTATGCCTTATACATATGTTTGAGTTGAATAAGGCCGGTCAATCATGGATTCGAATCCATAAAATGGATTTTCGTTCTGTCAAATGAGCCCATACACGGTCTGATTTGGATTTTAATCCAATAAAATCCATGGATGTGTGTGTGTGCGACTTAATATTTAGAGGGAAGGTAGGGTAAAAGTGGGATAGTTGCCCCACTTTTTGTATAGGGTTCATATTTAGCAAGATAAAGCATATTTCCCGATTTTCTTGTATAATACAATCTGTTAGAAACTGTTTTCAAAACAAATATTTTTTGGAGCAGTCAAGGTTTTGTAGTTATAGCGTTGAAAAGGCACCTCTAATTTCGGGGATAGTTGCCCACGCTATGGGTTAGTTGCACCAGTGCATATTTTAATGTGAGGATAGTAGCCCTAAGGGATAAATCACTTGAAATTTGAGTCAAAAGGGAAAAGTGGATTCTAAAATTTGGGAAGAATAAAAAAATGCTTCAGGTTATCCCGAAGTATCGAGATTTTTAGTTTCTCTCAGCTGTTTCTTTCTATAAGATCAATGAACGCAACCAAAGGGAATCTTGCGTCTAGGAGTCGTGGAGAGCTGCTTCTACTATCCACATGTAATTACAAACCATTTTTATAGCATTAAAATGCATATTTCGAGTTTAAAGGTTGTAATTGAACTCACTAGGGAATGAGGGATATGTGCCCTTAGGAAAAGTCTTAGGGCATCTATACCCCAAAAAATAGGGGCATCTATTGTTTTCTGGGTGGACAGATGCCCCTACATTTTTGTACAAAATCTAATAAAAAGAAATAAAAGTTGACTTGGAATATAAAAGTAACTAACAAGACCTAGCAAACATGAAAAGAAACTAACGCTGACATGAAATTGAGAAAAGTTACGCGCGATTGAAAAAATGCCAAATTGCAAATTCATACAAGTTGAAAATAAATTTTTCGTAATATCATTACAACGCGGTTGTGTGGACAACCCTAAAAATAAAAATGCAATTACTGTTAGTGCCAGACGATGGTCTTTAATTGCCGATAACATTTTTGTTCGTTTTGTGTCTGGGAATACTAGTTTGAACAACTGCGGCATCTATCCTACTGGGGCATCTAACCCACTTTTACCCTAAACATTAACGGAAGCAGGCGAATTTTTTGAGTTTTTATTTTGAAGATATTTTTATACACGTCACTATGTGAAAGGGTATAATTAGCTTTGTCATGACTCATATAGTTTGAAACGCACAGAAGGAAGAACCTCCGACGCTCCGACTATGAAAAGTATACAGGGTGTCCCGCATTGGGTGGTCAATACTGTAAGGGTTGATAGCGCAACTTGTTTCAGCAAGAAAATTACCAATACGATCGGAATTTTTTTTACCGTTACCTTGTTATCGCTCTTTTTGTGAAAGTCATCGAAAATCGTGACTTGTCATGCAAAATCATGATTTGCAGCCCTCCTGATGACTTAATCTAAGATTTGATTTCAGTTTCAGAAACTACATAAAATTTCACAAAAACTGAAGTTTTTCCTGTTGCCAACATTATCGGTACTTTCAAGATACAGTTACTCAAACTTAACAGAAATTTTAAAATCGATTTTTCATCGAAAATTTAAACAGTAATTGCATAACGGTGCTTTATACGTACAATTCTGCAAAGTTGATAAAAGTTGCTTCAACATGTTGGCTTTTCAACGGTATATCGCTTTTCTTATTTACATTGCAGAATTTTAGGTAAACACGCATTCAATGGTAAAAATCATGGCTTCAGTGGAATCGTTAACAATTTTCCCTTGACTCGAAAAAAGACATACAAAGGCAATTATAATTCGGGATAGATTCTCGCTACATTATTTTGGCCAGAACTGTAAGATATTTGAAATTTGGTACATTGTTTGGCAAATGCAACGGTACTTATAACCGTTAAAATTTAATATTTGCTATTTATGGCAGATAGACGGTTGCCCGCTCATAATTCGAGACCTATCAAAAAATATTTTGGAAACAAATTTCCCGGAAAGTGGATTGGCAGTTTTGGGACAATTGCGTGGCCTGCGAGAAGTCCCGACCTTACTCCCCCAGATTTTTATTTATGGGGTAACTTGAAAAGCAATGTCTATTCCGAGCCGATTATCTCCCGGGAACAGCTGCTGCAGCAAATTAATGATGCTTGTGACAACATTAAGGAAACCCCTCCTTAAATCCTTCGGGACGTTTCTTCCATGGACCGAAGGTGTCGAGTCTGCATACAAAATGGAGGAGGCCAATTCCAGCAGCATTATTCCAATTCATCAAACAGACCCATTTAATCATTAGTTAATATTTTTAGGTTATCGGTTCTTTCTCATACTCAAAACTTTATTTTCATTTTTATTTAACAAAATTTCAAAATTGCGATAGTAAAATATAAAAAATAAATGAATAAAATTTCAGTTTAAATAATCCGACAAGAAAATAATTACCTTGTTTTTTTACATCCAATATGTGTAATTCTAAGATCCCGCAAAGTAAATATGAAAAGTGATATACCGTTGGAAAGCCAACATGTTGAAGCAACTTTTATCAACTTTGCAGAGTTGTACGTATAAAGCACCGTTATGCAATTACTGTTTGAATTTTCGATGAAAAATCTATTTTAAAATTTCTATTAAGTTTGAGTAACTGTATCTTGAAAGTGCGGATAATGTTGGCAACAGGAAAAACTTCAGTTTTTGGGAAATTTTATGTTGTTTCTGAAACTGAAATCAAATCTTGGATTAAGTCATCAAGAGTGCTGCAAATTACGATTTTGCTTGACAAGTCACGATTTTAGATGACTTTCACAAAAAGAGCGATAACAAGGTAACGGTAAAAAAATTCCAATTGTATTGGTAATTTTCTTGCTGAAACAAGTTGCGATATCAACCCTTACAGTATTGACCACCCAATGCGGGACACCCTGTATATAAATATTATTGATTAGAGTAACGCGAGAAATCGATTGAGCGATGTCCTGTCTGTCTGTCCGTCAAACTAGAATCTCAGTTTTGAAGCTATCGGGCTTAAATTTTGGAGGCAAGTTTGGAATTGAACCATAGCGTCATGGGACTGTCATAAAAAGCAACCCCTGTAAATTAGGATCTTCTTACCACCTGGTTGATGGATTGTCGGTGAGAGGTTGATGTACGTATTGGCAACAATCCAATTCCTATTGTTGCTAACCCTAAAATTCTCGGGCTCCATTTAGAGAGCAGTCGGCTCACTGTGGGAAACCCCTATCACAGCAGCTATGTTTTTGTTCCTTGACATCACGGACGAAAGCATCGACGAACCATAACTCGAATCCACATAGATGCACAGCGGTTTCACACCTTTCTGCACCGCTAAAAGAAGAAGAAGAAGGATCTTCTAAGAAAAATATATATTTTGATATGCCGATCTTAATCAAACTTCAAAATATATTCAGGATTGGATGGAATCGGAATATTACGTCATAGGGCTGCCACACAAACACACCCCTGAAAATTATGTTCTTCTATGAAAAACTTTTTTCTTTATGAACCAATCTTAACCAAATTTCATCCAAGTGTGTTCATAGTAAAGCCTCAAAACATATCCAGGTACGAATGGAATCGGAATATTACAAATACCAATACAAACCAACTCCCAAATATGTATTAGGTTTTTGTAAGAAAAACTGTTTCCTTTTTGAATCTTAACCAAAATTCATCCAAGGGTGTTTCTGGATTAGCCTTAAAACATCCAGGAACAGATGGAATCGGAACACGTCATATGGCTGCAGTAAAAATTATTAACATAAAAGAAGGTTAAGTTTCATTCAAATGTGACGGGTATTCAAATTTCGGCCGCGCCCGAAATTAGCCTCGGTCTCGATTGTCTCTCAGACATAGGATAATTCGATAGAAGTCCTTTACGTTCAAATTTATTACGACCTCACCGATAAAACAAAATATTTCGCTAGTTTTCATTGTTTTTTTCGTCTTTACTTCTTGTAGTCTTTGGTTAACTTTTTGGAGATAATGCCAAGGGTACTATTTTCGCCATATTGGAAATCAGATTGACAGTTATCTTCGAGGCTATTGACTTCATTGTAATTCCGACTGATTGACTTTATTTATTGACTAAAAAATTACAATGATCAGCAGTGGCGTAGATGGCTTTGCAGATAAAGTAGGGGGGGGGGGGGGGTAACATTATGCCAGATTACTTATACTTTTACGGTTATCAAATGTTGAATTTCAGAATAACAATTTCTGTATTTATTTTACTTCAAACTAGCAGTTTTTTAGCAAACTTTGGTGATATATAGCAATTTTACCATACGAAACAAGCTAACTCCTGAAAATATTGCACCGATAATTTTGGCTTATTACTACGATGAGTGAATACACAATAGTCCGATTTTCGTAAAATTTTTCGCTACTTTGACTATCAGAGCTTTAGCTTTATTATGTATTGGGTTAAATCAATGGTTCCCAAACTTTTCGGAGTCATGGAGCACCTGGCATCGCCGCTTTTCTGGTGGGAACGCCTGATTATAGCTTTGAGAGTTCTTCGTATTAAATTCAATAAAACTCCGAACAACTAGAGAAAGTCAAATCTGGCTTTGCCCTGCTATATACGATAAAACCTTTCGTCAAATTTTAGCTTAAAATAAAATAAAAAAGAATGTGGATAAAACTCAAACAATAAAGGATGCTCAAAAATTGGAAGCAGTTTTGAAGCGGTTTCTCTTCATTCGCATTAGCTTACCACTCTCCTGAAGAAATCTTTATGATCTTACGTACTGTATATTTCCCCATTGGAAATTGCACTTCTGCATCTCTTCGGTGTTCCAGACTATTTTGCAATTTTTGAACCGAACATTTCTGGTAACGAAATTTCCAATCAGTGCTTATATTTAATTTTTCTAGCACCTTTTCTAGATTAGGCTTCTATTATACAATTGAGGAAGTGCTAAATTTTCTATTGCAGCTGTAAAAATGGTTTCACGTGTTTTTACGAAGCACTACACGCGTTGAATAATTCGAGCAAAAAGTTTAATTTGCTTTGTTTCACGTAAAGTAATAATAAAAAATGTGTGACCGAAGGAGGAGGGATTGATTTCCTTGATCCCCCCTTATCAATGCCACTGATGATCAGGTGAATTACTTCGTGACTAAGCGAGTGTAGTTTGACCGCCATTTCAAACCTTGGATCCCAATCCCTTTTTTTCGGGCCTAGTATGCGTTTTGCCTATTTTGTATTTTTTGTTTTGTTTTGAATTTGAGGCTAGTATCAAAACAGAAGCAAAAAATATATATGTTGTCACTGAAAACTAAAATCTGCTGTGAAAAAAATACAAATGAAACAATGGGGTACTAAGCTGATTTTCCACACTCCGGGCGACGCGATGCGATGCGATAAGCTTCCCATCGCAAGAAAAAAAATGTCATAGCATTTAAATAGGAACCAGCACGAACCTGCTTGTACCATTCAGACTGCTTGCGATGCGACGTCGGGTTGTACGATGGAGAACTTTTCCATGTCGAATCATCGTGCTTTCAACAGCTGCTGCAAGGTGCCTTGTCGCCGATGTGAGCGACATGGACGATGCGATTTGTGTTTGGATCGGCTTCGTAGTGGCATGTGGTTGTACGATGGAGAACTTTTCCATGTCGAATCATCGAGCTTTCAACAGCTGCTGCAAGGTGCCTCGTCGCCGATGGAAGCGACATGGAGGATACGATTTGTGTTTGGATCGGGTTCGTAGTGGCATGTGGTTGTAAGATGGAGAACTTTCCATGTCGAATCATCGTGATTTCAACAGCTGCTGCAAGGTGCCTCGTCGCCGATGGAAGCGACATGGAGGATACGATTTGTGTTTGGATCGGTTTCGTAGTGGCATGGTGTATTGTATGTATGTAATCGGACATAGAGAGGCTGGTTTCGTGCTTTTTGATGCTGATAGGGAGATATCGACATGAGAGGCATGCTTTGTGCAGATCGGGTTGCATTACCATTGGGAATATTTGTATATACATACATACGTGTCGTGTTGTATAGTGTTATAGATTTGTAGATATTAAGTGAAGGGATAGCCGTTGGTAGGTGATGTAATAATGGATTAATCTACTAAATAGCCTTTGTGGAAATTTACAGTGCTGTCCAACCCAGATCGTAGCGTACCCCCAAAGAAGGGCGGTATTCGGATTTGACAGTTGTGGTTGTATCTATGAATGGGTCAAAGAAGTAAGATTTGTGGTAATATGCAGTGCAGCCCAACCCGGTTTGTGGCGTACGCTTACGTATAAGAAAATTTTGTACAGCGCATGTATTTGCAATGAGTTATTGAAGGTAGCGGTAGATAGGTCAGTTGTGGGAACCTACGGTGATGAGAAAACCGGGGTACCATTTTGGGGCGGGCAAATTTTTTTCTTGTTTTTGACATCGAATTCGGAATCAAATTTACCTTAGTGTTTCTGCCACGCCGATTGGACGAGTATTTCCCCGAGAAAACAGAGGTACAATTTTGGGGGCGGGCAACCCAAAAAAAAATGTTTTTTGTTTTTGACCTCAAATTCGGAATCAGCGACCCAAATTTACCTTAGTGTTTCTGTCACGCCGATTGGACGAGTATTTCCCCGAGAAAACAGGGGTACAATTTCGGGGCGGGCAGCCTCAAAAAATTGTTTTCTTGTTTTTGACCTCAAATTCGGAATCAGCGACTCAAATTTACCTTAGTGTTTCTGCCACGCCGATTGGACGAGTATTTCCCCGAGAAAACAGGGGTACAATTTCGGGGGCGCGCAGCCCCAAAAAAAATTTTCTTGTTTTTGACTTCAAATCCGGAATCAGCAACCAAAATTTACCTTAGTGTTTCTGCCACGCCGATTGGATGTGTATTTCCCCGAGAAACGGGGATGCCATTTTTTGGCCGGCAGGCTCATAAAAGTGCGTGTACGCTAGAAACTGGGTTTTATTGCACTGCATGTTTCCAAAAATTACCTATTTCATTCATACATATTTGAACAACAATTAACACCAAATCCAAATGTGGCCCGAAAATTGTTTTGAAACGCGTAAGCTAACATTGCAAATTTCCAGAAAGGTTACCTCTTTCAGTCATTCATCATTACATGACCTACCTACAATTTATCTACAACACTACATAGCCATACCGACAAGTACGTATGTTATAGAAAATACCAAGGGTACTACATTACATTATTATTACCTACGACAATCCATTCATTACTACCCAAAATTATCTACAACACTACATAAATATACCGACACGTTTGTATGTACATATATTGAAAATATCAATGGTAGAACACTCGAAGCCCTATGTCACAAAGTCGATCTGAGATCATAGCCATATCAGCAGCAAATCGTACGAACCAGCGCCGTATGAAATCCCCTTGAAAAATCCGGTTTTCTTGCCATAGAAAGAAATCCGCGTCGACTCGCAACAAATCGCATCGCATCGCCCGGCCCGACATCGCAATGAGTGTGCACAATTTACATGTGTACATCAAATGCTACAAAAGAAGTGTACTTATTTTTTCCCCATGTGTGTATGTACAACAGACACATAATGTGTATTAAAAACGTTTATCATAAAGATGCACTCACTTACCGACACGTTTCGCTGTTGCGCTCTCATCCGTTGACAAATACTGGACAATTGGCACCAATTCAAATTGGGTCATCTCCTGATTTACATGATTTATAGTGGCTCGGAATGCCACCTCCAATTCTTGTTCATCGGTATTTAAAATCAATCCTAAGGCACGCAACATGAAAAAAAACCCACACAGAAAAACACATTTATGGAATGATTATTATCGACAGGATCTGTATTGGGATATTAGTGAAACTTCCTACCGACCGGTAGACGTGTGGCATGGGTCACTAAACTGAACACAGTAAGAAGAAGAACAAGTGATCCTTTAAGCCACGACATTATCCGGAACTTTTAGATGCTTCCGCCACTCAATAGTAGTTTCAACCACTATTCACTGCTTTCTGTATTATTATTTCATATCATTTGTATATGTCCTTTTTATTTTTCTCACTGCACTGTAAATGTTAACTTCCGACGAAAAAAATCCGATAAATTCGGCTTTCCTGAGTACGTACCGAATGAACTGCTTGCGAATGATGTATTCTTTAGTCCTCCCGCTGCCCAGCTATTTTTGGAAGAACCTCATACATCATATAGGGGGATGAGTGATGTGTTTTCACTGAGAAACGACACAAAACGTATAAAAAAATAATATTCGTATATGTATTGAAATTTCAAAAATTGAGTGTGTTTCAGCAATCTTCATAAAAGCTTAAATATTTTTAAAAATAAGAAAAAGTAAAAAAAAAAAGAATGGAACGCGCGGCGTCTGTTTAAGCGACACTACGAATGTGGGATCATAGAGGCGAGCGTATGGACATTGGACAACATGGGACGCATGAGTGAGAAATCGATTGAGTCAGTATAGTGTCGATGTTTATTACTGAAGTAAATGCATATTTTTCTGAAAATAAATTAAGATTTCTATGCGAGAATGAAAAACTATAGACAAGTTCTACTGACACGTAAACGATTTGAGTTCGGCCTAAAATTTGAAAATTATCATCTACATAGGTTTCTAGTAAAACTCTTTAAATGACAATATGAGACGATTCTGTGAAATCAAATAAGTAATTATCCATTTATTTAAAAAAAAAAATGTTTTATTGCATTATAATCGAAAAACTAATTAAAGAGTTCCTGGGTTGAAACAAAGATCAATTTAAAAACATTTCAAAACACATCCAAAAGATTTTCTCTCATAATCTCACTTCGCAGTGAGAGTAATTCCTGAATTAGAAAATTTTCTGAATACGATTTTTTCAATTCCACTTATTATTGTTTTCCCATGCGCCATCATCAGCATCGTCGTAGAATCTATTCATGCTGTTTTAATACTCCAGGCGTTTTGTAAAATCAGAGTGAATGCCAGGCACCGTCTGAGATTATTTTAGAAATCGGTAGGGGCTTAGCCCTAAAGCTTAAATTTAAGTCTGCACCACTTGGAAAATTTTCTGACGGTATCAGGGTTTTTGTCTTGTTTGGGTTTTTTGTGTATATCTCCGCTCCTGATGGTTGGCCTTTCAAAAGAAAAACACTAAATTGTTCGGTACGAAATTGCCTTAATCTTTTGGATACTGACTGTTCATCTCAAAGCATTAGATAAAATGCTACAGCGTGTCAAAGTGGAAAAACCCGTTTTGTTAATCAGTTTCTTGTAGCGTATTGAATTCCCTACAATCCAGAAAAAAAATTAAATCGTTACGATCATCCACAACCGAGATATGCCCAAGAGAAAGTCGACGATCTGAGATAGCAATACATTCTACGGGTATGTACCAGGGTTGCCGTTTTCGGATTTATAAGTGTAACATTTATCTGATAAAATTGTAACATTTTTAGGTCGAGTGTAACAAATTTGAAGATCATGTTGTTACTGAACAATTTTAGCAATAAATGTGCGCAAGTCCGAATTGAATGATTGCTTCACAAATAGTAGAGAGTTATAAATTAAAATAAAGGAGTTTGAAAATGTCTGATTTTTTCCGAAAATTTGATCTGTTCTGTTCCATAAACATTTTTGACGAAGTTGGTTTATAGGAGAAACAATATGTCAAAATTTCCACAATTTGTTTAAACTCGTACCCACTATTTCATAACGGATTTAATACAAAAACTATTCGTTGCAAATTTCACAATTAATAATGACACTACTCGGCACAGAAGCTTAGTTTCCGAATGACTGACGGGGCAGATAATTTCTTAATGTTGGCGCAAAACGAGATGCTCCCTTCAGTGCATCAGAAAATGCTAATCGAACTTAATTAATATTTGATGATCAAACTAAAGGATATAATAAACCGAAAGATATGCAGTAACATTATTATCTGTTCTTGCACTATACTTATTCCGTTCAGAAAACAACTTCGATATTGCGTGTTGTACTCTAACCTACTGCAAAAACATAAATTTTGTATGCAGATACGCGGGTCAGTGGATTGATTGAAGCCAAATACACCAGCATGTGCAACTCGCGCCAACTTATGATGTGCTCTAAAACGGAGTCAGCCAAAAATCCTGCAGCTAGCGAAAAAATTGCACTAGTGTTTCCGGTAAAAAATTTAAATTTAATAAATTTGAATTAAACTATCACGTTCCCTTTTAAATGCTACTTTAATTTAAACTGAAATTTCGTGCCCTTACATTCCAAATTTTGTCGAAAATTTGGGCCACCGTAAATTTGTTTTTTAAATTTGCGTCAAGGTAGAATTCGATTCTTTTACTGAACTAACTCGAAGGCTTGGTGCAGTCTGCTGCTATAATTGAACGATGAACACTGCTTCTGAATCAACAAGGGACGAACATAAACGGGCGCTTAATCCAGGAGTGCAAAAGTAAAAAAAGTCAAAACCTGACATTGACCAAATATCAGGGTCTCCAGGATTTAGCGGATTTATAAAAATTATAATAAAAATAATAATAACTATAGACTTTTTTTTTTCGAAATTTCAATATGTCAATAATGACATCGGGAATATAACCTCTAAAAATAGAATATTCATAAAATGCACTTCAAACAAATTTAGAAACTTTTGACAAGAAATTAAAATGCTGAAATTTTGTGGATCGATCAACAACCACAATATTTGCAAATTGATTTACTCAAAAATAAATACTCCAGAAATACGTATCGTTGGGAGTCAACATTATTCGGCGGACAGTAATAAGTCTCGAACAAAAATGTCGAGTACCTGCAAAATGTGAACACGAATTATAATCCAGCTATGGTAGAGAGAAAACAATTTCATGGTGTGCTTTATATTTTTCTGCACAAAAGTACTTTAGACAACCGTCAGCTTCCTAGAACAAAGCCATTAAATTGACGAGTTTCAAGAAATTTCTTAGACTTTAGTTCAACATATTTTTTGTACAAACATTTTCATTTTTTACACAATGTGCTGCTACGTACTGTGTTTCTTCGATCTGGCCGCCCTACCCGAATAGATGGCTGATCATGCTCAAATCACAAAAATAGAAAATTTGTTTTGCAAAATAAGTGTTCATGTCAAAATAAAGTTGATCCCTCCACTCTTGCCGATTGTAACAAAATTGGTCGGGGTGTAACATTGTAACAAGAAGTCGAAAATTGTAACAAAATGTTACAATTGTAACACGAGTGGCAACGCTGGTATGTACCAACATTGGGCTTTACTTGTCGGCCAGTTGTCTTTCGCTGCAGATAGAGAGATATGTTCATTACGCGACACGCTTGCGAGCAGTGACTCCATTAGCAGTACTTTTTGTAAATGAAAGTACATTTTTTTATAATAATAAGTATAATAATAATATAACGAGACCGAGTTCTAATCGTGCGAATAGCACGATGAGTGTATACCCTATACCCATGTACAGACCTAGAAGGCACGCAAAACCCAAAATATTCAATTTCATATTTTTTGTTGGGGAGGGAGGGGTAGATGGGTCGGACCTGACACATCTTTGCTACCTTGTCAATGCATCCAACGGCTACCATTTGATACTAATTTGAAGTTTTTCGTGACATTCTATCAAAAGATATGGCTGAATATAACTTTGTAGGGGAAGTAGGGGTAGTCGGACCTACTCCACTTTCCATCAACTCAAAGTATATGTCAGAATGAGACATTGATCAAAATTTCAAGTCGGTAGCGATATTCTATCGAAAGTTATGGCCGAATTCAAATATCAAGGAGGGGTAGTTTGTATGGGAGGTAGGGGAACCCGTGGTCCGATTTGGCTCATTTTCAATACCGTCCAAGATTTTAGCAAAACAAACATTTGACCAAAATTTCAAACCACTAGCTTCATTATTTCGGGAGTTATCTTGCTAACAGACAGACACACGGACAGACAGACAGACAGACATGGCTTATTCGATTCAGGAACCAACCCTGATCATTTATATATATACTTTGCCATACCTCCGGTGGCTCCTTTGAGGTGTTACATAATATCGGCGTAACAAAAACAATATACCCTATACCATCTTATGGGTATAGGGTATAATAATAAACTAATCAATGCGACTAGGAAGCAGTGGTATTAGTGCAGTTATATTAGCATTTCAAATAGAAAAAAATAGAGTAAGGCTAATTCTTGTGGTTTCCCAGGAATCTTAAACTCATTTTGCTAAAAAAAATTTTGATCGGAAAGGTCCCAAAAAGGACAAAAAGGATACTCTTTAATCCTTGACCGGAGGTCGGCATGTGGGGTATCAGATCAAAGGGGACGTCAAGTACATTCCATATCCAGCGTTTATTACTTGTTTCAAGGACCCTCATAGGAGAAAATTGGGATCCAATGGAAAATTTTCGTGTTTCTAGTTTATGTATTTTTTTAAAGCCGTAATTTTTCGTTAGAGCCCGAATTATTCCATTTGGTATCCTTGAAACAGGAAACAAACACCGGATATGCAATGCATTCGACGTCCTCTTTGATATGACACCCCGCATGCTCATGTTCGATCAAGGCTTGTAATTAGTGTCCTTTAATGTCCTTTTTCAGAGCTTTCCGATAATTTTTTTCTTAGCAAATTTAATGGTAGAATCCTAACCTATTATAGATTCAGAAAAGTGAGAAACGTAGTGACAACTTGAATTATGTTCGTAGTCATGGCTTTGGAAAGATACACGGAAAACACAATAATTTTTCATTTAATCTCGATTTATTCCGTTGAGGGTCCTTACCTACCTACCTGCACACGGTAGTCATCAACGCACCATGCTCCACTTGGAGTTACGGTGATGAAGAGAGCACTTGTAATAAAAACTGTGGGACAGCATGTGGTTGTAGGAAGGCCGGGGCTCGCATGTACGAATATCTGTAGAACTTTTTGTTGCAAAATATGCTCAAATGTCGCAGTCATAACCGAAGACATAAATGATGAAGATTGCTACGATGACATTTATGATTTTCCAACTTTGGTCTTCCTCCCACAACCAAGTAGATCTGTATATCATATTCTGGATTCTACTGAAGAAGATAATAAAAACGTACCCTCATCACTAAATACGCCATCCAAAATAAAAAGAAAGTAATTTACTTTATCGCATTGGTGGACTGCCTGGTGATTTTCGGGAAGCCTTACTTTATGGGGGTGAAGCTATTTTAATTTCCACTACTGTATTAAAAATATAAATAGCTACCAATTTCGAAGCCTACAGGGGTAGCTCAAATAAAGAGCGCAACTCACCATCCTAACTGCATCTGCAACAAATTATACCTATAAGTATGTATAACGCATAGTTACTTCGGAATGCTCACCTTCTTTCGGGTATATCTCGGCTGCGGCTGATCGTATCTCGACTTAATTTTTTTTCCGGATTGTGGGGAATCCAATAAGGTACAAGTCCATTCTTAGTAATTTTTGCGCGAAAATTAACCGTTATCGAAGTATTTGCAAAAAATGATTTGTAAAACTGCTTTTTCAACTTTGACACGCTGTAACATTTTACCCACTGCTTTATGGTGAACACTCGGTATGCCAAAGATGAAAAAAATTTTGTACCAAACAATTCGGTGGCATTTTTTTTGGAAATGCTACCATCAGGAGCGGAGATAAGTACCGTTAGAAATTTTTTCAAGTGGTGCAAACTTAAATTTAAGCTTTCTGACTAATACCCTATCGTTTTCTAAAATAGTCTCAGACAGTGCCTGGCATGCACTCTGAAGCCTAATTTCACGACCGATTGCCTGAAGTATAATGGCCAAACAAAATAAATTTTGTTTGTGTACTCAACTGAAATGTTTACACAGAATAATTTATCGTCGCTCTCCTTATAACGTGGAGTGCGAATAAAAGCAAAATGTATGAGCAATTGCTTTTGAATGAATTTTGAATGTTTTATGACAAGCCATTCAAGAAGTTAGCATAAACAAATCATATAGAAAATTGAATTTAGTGTTTGTGAGTATTTTTGAAATTCAATTAAATTTTTTTTAGTAAAAGGATCTACATACTTTATATTGTTGGTTGAAATTGTTTAGATTTTTTCTCAATACTATAATCAAAAAATATTAAATAAAAATGTAGCCAGCAATTATAAAAATAATAGGCCTCGTAAGGGACTCCTTATCAAGTAAACTTTTACAGGAGAAAAGGGCATCTTGTTTAGTGTTAGAATAAACAACCTTAACTCAGAAAGGGAGGGAAAGAATTGCGGGCAAGATTTTTTCACCGCTATTCTAGATTCCAGTACTGAAAAAAACAGTATTTAGTTAATTAAAAAAAAAAAACAATATACTATTGAATTAATCAGTTTTATTAAGTTTATCCGTTTTAATTTCCCATTTTTTCAGCGTTGCCTTTGACGATCGTCTAGAAAAGTCCGTTTCGTTGGGTTTAATTCTTACCGGTTTCTGCTTAATCCAGAACTTCAAGGCAAATGTAGCCTGCCATCTGAATGATTCCTTGAGTGTAATCTGAAGAGAAGAACATAATTTTAAACAATTACCGTTGTGTTGGTTTCAGACGTTTTTCGTCCTTTCGTAATGAACGCTTTCATAAAGTGTGTACTGCGACATCTAAAGGTATGTACTGAGTTCACCGAGCGAAAAACTTGCATATATGTATGTCTCCCGTGAAAACGGCGCCGTGGAGACTTGCTTTTTATTCACTCAATGTAAGATAAATGTTCACTCGCGTTCTGATTGATTGTCGATGACATCTTTTCATTGTGAAATAAAGTGCAACTGCATTATTTTCGCTGGCGAAATGTCAAAAACCGGTGTGGAGACTTTCATATGAAGTGAGTACCACCAAGCAAATTCGATTTCACGATAATCAAAATTTTGACAGTATTAGAATGGATTTCACGTGAACTGACGATGTTAGTACCTACTTTTAAGTCGGAAAAGTGGGAACTATGCTAATGATAAAAACAATTTACCTTCTCTCTAACTGCCATTTTATGAACACCCCACAAAAATTCGCATATTCCCAACAGAAAAGCTATGAACAGACCAACAACCAGAACTATGAAAACACCA
Source organism: Microchrysa polita (assembly GCA_949715475.1). Taxonomy (NCBI): domain Eukaryota; kingdom Metazoa; phylum Arthropoda; class Insecta; order Diptera; family Stratiomyidae; genus Microchrysa; species Microchrysa polita. Next base: position 82,138,104 of record OX454418.1, on the reverse strand, counting down.
CCGACTTCAGCCAAGGACAGTTCATTTTCATTGCCACCAATTTCTGTTATACACGGATCGGCGCCTTGACTTTTCCACCATTTCATCTTGAGTTCATAGAGTTCGCCACGTTCGCTCATCCGAAGCAGCTCTTGGCTGATTATGGTTCGGTATCGGGAGTCTGGAAAAGAAACTCATAAATTCTTAGTAACTGACAAGGACGAAAGGCAGAAACAAATTAATTACTGAGTGGCAATGCAATTCCATAAAATTTGTCGCCAAAACGACTTCCGACTTCAAACAAGTCGCAGTGTCTTGCAGTCATATATTCTAAAATAGTTGACTCCATAAGATATGCATAAAGTCTACGGCCTTTTTGCACACGATCCATTCCTTCTTCGTTGCTTGTGGTGAAGACAGATGGTTGAGCATTCTCCATAGCGGCCCACATTTTGCTGTAAAGGGAATCATTGGAATCCTAAAACAAAAAAAAAAAAAAAAACAAAAACAAAACGATCAGGAAAAAAACATTAAAATCGTCAATATTTTTTGATTTGTAAAATTATATAAATATTTTACTGCTGTACCTTAAAGAAGGACATTGTACTTCCGCCATACAATACGCCATATTTAATTTTAGTTTGTTCGGCCAAATCTTCGGCATCGTTTATTGTTTCCTCAATACGCGACATTGTCAGGAAAGCAGCTAGATTTGCAGTATATGAGTTCAACATCATGAGAGCAAAGAACCACCACACTCCCGTTATAAGCCGCATGGGAACACCTCTAGTAGTTTAGGATACAGAAATTTGAAGAACGAGTATGTAACGTAACTACAAACCTTGGCAGTAGATCACATCCTTGCCCCATCAAAGAGCCCATTGTTAACCAAATCCGATTGCCCAAACTCCATGTATTTCGTAGAATTCGAACGTCACGACTTCCGGAACTCGATGAATCGTCACTCTCCCATTCTTCCTCTGAAATTCTGATGAATAAAAAAAAAATAAACGACTAGGGTGACATCCCATTTACATAATCTTGAAGGGTTTTATTGTAGAGCTTCTGTTGAGATCAACAGCACGCTCTTCCGAGCTATTGATATCAAAATGTGGTGATAACCCATTTATCATAGTCCGTCACATGGGTCTTGAATTCTAAAACCATCATAAACTGACTCTGTATTGTTTTGAAAATCAAAACTGCACTGTAATCTGTAGATATGTAAATGACACCTAAGAGCCGGTAATTTGCAATTTTTCAAATTGCACACGTTTCCATAGGACAAAGGTTTATCCGAAGAACTGAATGGGCATAGAAGATGCGACGAAGGCGGTCATTACTCCGACGAAAGACGAAAGAGAGCAGAACGGGCTCTATTGAAAATGCACCCGAGATCATGTGAAAAAACAACGCAACCACCTGTTTTGACTCGCCGGAGCCGATAGAGGTGGCAGACCTGCCCCCTCAGTCTTAACCTAAAAGCCAGACGGACCACACAGCCCAATTGGGTCATATATGTAATTTCTATACTTATAGGGGCTGTCCTTTGACTTTGTAACCAGAGCAAGGCAGCAAGTCATTGATAGGACTCTGGATAAAACAGGCTTATTGCGTAGGGCATTCGCAATAGGCCAGTCTGAATAGAATAGATAATATATACTAAAGTATATTTGAAAAATAATGTTTTCATAATTTTGCTCTTTGTGTTTTTTTTATTTGTTAATTGGGTGTAGACATATCCGGTGGAATTGATTTACAGAAATCCGGCATTTTGTTCAAGAAGTTCAGGAAGAAATATGTGAAAGAAAATTGTCCTTATAATTTTAATCGTTGTGATTTTTTTTTTGCAAGTTTCAATTGTTATTCTGCTATTCAGGACGAAAACTAATTCGGTGGGAAAATCTATCAAAAATCCGCTAAGCGGTTCAAGAAATATAGACAAAATGGTTATATGTACTGTTATTCTGGCTGAAGCCTTGTGACGACGAATCCGGTGGGGTAAATTTACTGGAATTCGAAAAATCGTTCAAGAAATACGAAAAGAGATATGTGAAAAGTAATTGTCTTCAAAATCTTGCTTATTCATATGGTTTAATAGTCGTTCTTTAACTCCGGGCAGAGACCAATCTGCGAGCTCCTAAGAGGCCAGTTCCAGAACGGTTGAAGCGCGGGCGGGACATGGAGGAGACTGCATCTCTTCAAACATCAAAAAGGAAGAAAGCGCAGTCTCCAAAAAAGAAGATAGTGGAACAACAGGAGGAGTTGGTTCAATCAGGAAAGCCCCCTCTTCACGAAAACCCGATACCATGGACCAGGGTAGAAACGAAACGGGAGAAGAAAAACAAAGTAAAATTCAAGAAGATAAGGACAAGACCTGACGCGATGATCATTTCCCAGTCGGAAGCAATGACATACGCCGATATCCTAAAGAGGGTGAAGTCGGAACCACGACTGAAAGAAATGGGAGATAGCGTTTCACGAATCCGTCGAACAAGAAACGGGGAACTCTTGTTCCAACTGAAAACCCGCGGCGGTGATTCAGTGGATGGATACAAGGCAATGGTAACGGATCTGTTGGGATTGAAACCATCTAGCATCAGAGCCTTGCGGCAGGAGACGAGGATAGAGGTTCTTGATCTCGATGAGGTCACAACAAGGGATGACGTACGGGCGGCGTTCGTAGAGAAATTGGAAGTGGAGATTCCTCTCGACGCCGTGAAGTCGTTGAGGAAGGCATACGGTGGCACGCAAAAAGCAACTATAAGCTTACCTACAGATGTGGCCAACAAAGTTGTAGAAGTGGGCAAATTGAAGGTGGGATGGACGATCTGTAGGGTAAAATGGCAAATCTCTCCGAAGAAATGCTTTAAGTGTCTGGCATTTGGCCACGTTGCGAGGGACTGTAATAGCCAGCAAGATCGGTCGAACATGTGCTTCAAGTGTGGTGAGGATGGCCACAAAGCGGCATCTTGCGACAAGGAGCCCAAATGCATTTTCTGCAAAGAGGCAGCTAGGGCCAACTACAAGCACCAAACTGGATGCGTCAAATGCCCAGTATATCAGGAGGCCATCAAAATGATCCCTAAATGAGGTTCTTGCAGCTTAACTTGAATCACTGCCAGGCAGCTCAAGACCTGTTGTCACAGACGGTAAAAGAAAAGGAGGTAGACGTTGCAATTATCTGCGACCAATATAAAAATCTACGTAGCTCGGTCTGGATCGCAGACAAGGGCAACGAGGTAGCAATTTGGACTTGTGGACGTTATGCGTTCCAGCAGGGTGTATCGGGAGAGTTAAATGGGGTGATCACAGCTAGGATCAACGGCGTTTACGTGTATAGCTGCTATGCTCCGCCACGGTGGAGTGACACAGAGTTCGAGTGTTTTTTGGACGCACTTGTGCACGACGCAAGTACTCACACACCCGTGATAATTGCGGGAGACTTTAACGCGTGGGCTCGGGAATGGGGCAGCCGCGAAACAAATAAGCGGGGACGGACACTTTTAGACGCTTTCTCCCGGCTCGATATCGTTCTAATGAACTCGGGGAACGTTAACACCTTTAGGAGGGGAAATACGGGTTCCATTATCGACCTTACATTCGTAACCAGTTCTTTAGTCACAACCACGGAGTGGCAAGTTAGTGAACACTATACGCACAGCGACCACCAGGCAATTCTATTCTCGATAGCGGATAGATCACGCAGGAGTACAACGACAGCTCCAACTGAGGGATGGTCTACCAGACGCTTCGATGAAGATTCGTTTATAGAAACCCTATCCAGTTTAGGTACAACTAACGGCTCAGCCGAAGAGAAGGCATTGCAATTGATCGACCAACTATCAACAGCATGCGATGCCTCCATGCCAAGAAAAAGTTCGATCACTAATCGCCGAGAGAACTACTGGTGGACCGAGGAGATTGCCAATAAGAGACGTGAATGCTTAAAAGCTCGACGCCTTTGTCAACGCTCCATCAGATCAACGACGTATAATGTTCTACTCGAGGCTTATAAAGCAGTCCGTAGATCACTCAAAAAGGCTATTAAAACTAGCAAACAAAATTGCTTCAGACAGCTTTGTGAGGACGCCGACGCAAATCCTTGGGGAACGGCGTATAGAGTGGTCATGAAGAAGATTGGACAGAGAGCTCCCCAACTCAAATGTCCGGTTCTGCTCGAAGGTATTGTCTCCACTTTGTTTCCGCAACATGATTTGGAACCAGCGACACAAGGACTTACATCGAATATCAATATAATTCCACCGATTACAGAGTTAGAACTTTTGAAAGCAGCATCAAGGCTTGAGGACGGTAAAGCACCAGGTCCTGATGGTGTCCCTAATAGGGCGTTGAAGGCGGCCATTCGGACGACGCCAGCAAAGTTTATCGACGTCTTTGGAAAATGCCTAGAAGAACGGACTTTCCCACAACCATGGAAAAGACAAAAATTGGTGCTTCTTCCAAAGCCCAATAAGGCTGCTGGTGAGCCTAACTCCTACCGCCCTATTTGTTTGCTAGACACAACGGGAAAAGTGCTCGAGCGAATCATATATAACCGATTATCGGATGTAGTGGAAGCACAGGGGCGTTTATCGGACCGCCAATACGGTTTCAGACGAGCACGATCTACGGTGGACGCAATTACCATGGTAACTGCTATTGCAAGGGAGTCATTACGTAACAGCACTTGTTGCGCTGTTGTAACTTTAGACATTAAAAATGCATTCAATTCTGCGAGCTGGGTTTGTATCCATGCAGCTCTACAAAGAATGTTTGTTCCCGACTATTTAGCTACTATAATTAGGAGCTACCTCTCGCAACGCGTCTTAAGCTATGACACTAGTGCGGGACGCAAGGAATACGTGGTCACAGCAGGGGTGCCACAGGGATCCGTTCTTGGTCCACTTCTGTGGAACATCATGTATAATGCTATTTTTGAGCTTGCTATGCCAAAAGGTGTGACAGTGGTAGGCTTTGCTGACGACATAGCTGTCGTTTCGGTCGCAAAAGACCCGGAGTTGGTCGAGATATACACGGGCGAGGCGATTACCACTATAAAGCTGTGGCTTCAAACCGTTGGATTAGAGCTCGCTGATCAGAAAACGGAAGCAGTTCTAATTAGCAAGCGGAGAAAAAAGTGTTCCCTCAAGATCCGAGTCGGAGAGTATGACATAGCCTCTAAGCAAGCCGTTAGGTATTTGGGAATCATGATTGACTCGAGGCTAAGCTTTGGAGAGCACATAAGGTCTGTAGGTGACAAGGCGGCGACTGCCACCGCAGCACTAGCACGAATGATGCCAAACATAGGTGGTCCGAGAACAAGTAGGAGGCTGCTACTGTCAAGAGTGGTAACATCTATCATTATATATGCCTCGCCAGTTTGGGCCAGTGCATTACGTTTCGCATGCAATGCAAAACCTCTAAACGCGATATATCGTAGGTGTGCTTTGAGAGTGTGTTGTGCGTACCGTACCACATCGCATGAAGCGGCCTACGTGGTGGCTGGAATGATGCCTTTGCCGATCCTTGTAGACGAGATCAGCAGACTGTATAGCGATCGCCAAGGCGAATCACAGGAGATGCACCCAGGGCGAAGAAACAATGAAAGGGTGGAATCTATGAGAAGATGGCAGGTTCGATGGGATGAGGCATCTACTGGCCGATGGACACATACCCTTATTCCGGACATAGCCATATGGGTTAATCGAAAACACGGAGATGTGAATTTTTACTTGACCCAATTTTTAACAGGTCACGGAGGGTACCGACAGTATTTGCATCGGTTTAAGCTGGACGATTCGCCAGAATGCCCGAGTTGCAAGGGAGTTGCGGAAGATGCCAAACACGTTGTGTTTGATTGCCCCAGATTTGGACATATCCGCAGCCAACTAGAAGCAGAACTGGGAGACAACATAAGCCCCCAGAATCTAGTGGCTTTAATGCTACTATCGGCGGATAACTGGGACTCAGTATGCAGGGCTGTTAGTGCCATTCACATGGAGCTACAGAGAGAGGAACGCAGACGGAAGTCTGGTACCCGGTGATGGCTGATTAGCCGGAATTGGCCCTGTGAAGTAATGCTGAAAGGTTGTCCCGCGGGGTCAAGCGGTGAAAAAGAGGTGTAGGTTTAGTCGGTAGAAATCCGACATAATTGCATGCCGGAGGTTTTCTGCTACGCGGCATGCAGTATCTAAGAAGATTCCCCATCTCTACCCAGAAAAAAAAAAAAAAAAAGAGACCAATCCGCGGTGGGGCTAATTTAACCACATCCGCTGATCGTTCAAGAATACAGAATACAGGCGAAAGTAGGGGAAAAAGAACCCATTGTGAATTTTTCGCATGTTTCAATAGCTATTCTGCTATATAAGGCCTGAGCCTAATCCAACAAACCTAAATTTATGGAAATCGGGTCAAGCCGTTCTTGAGTTATAAATGGTGTAACTAACACCAACTAACGTTCATATTAGGAGCTCACTGTAAAAATCAACATGTAAAAGTTAATTTTCTTTTGTTGGTGTGTCGCCGGGTGAGTGTGAGTGGCGATCGTGTCGCGGCAAGCGGAACAATACGGAAACTCGGGGAGTTGGGATTTTGCAACGAGGAGAAACGGTCACTTTCGCGGGGTGTGTTTTACGTGTTTCTTTTTTCTTAAGTTGTGGTGTGTGTTTTTCTAAAACTAAGTACAGTGGTGCCAAAAATAAAAGAAAAAATATATAATTACTACAAGCCGCAAGTGTGTGAGGCGGGCCACCACGTGCTAAGCACTCCTGGACAACGGGTGAACATTGAGTACCACACACACGGATGGTAATCTTGATTCCTTGTTGTTTGTAATATCGATATAGTTTTGTAAGTTTCCATCCAGTTACAGGACCGTATTTTGATGTTAATAAGGGATTCCCCCTCATTTGAATGTGATTGGCCTTGGGGGCCTCACGGACCAGTTTTTTGATTATTGCTATTGTGGGTAAGGACGACCAGACCCAGGCTCCCATCACCGTCCTGAAGCACGTAAATAGATTTTCATTTGATCTGGCCGCCTGCACGGCTGTAAGAGCTTTGTCCTCAATGACACTTCGGTGCCGTTCCATTCCTCACACACTACTAATGACACGGCCGGGTTGGGTACGATATCCCGCCCATCATATTCCCGTTTTTTAAAATCCCGACATTTAATATCCCGCCATTTCAAAATCCCGCCAATTAAAAATCCCGCTCAATTAGAATCCCTTCTAATCAAAATCCCGCCAATCCAAAATCCCGCCATTTCAATAACCCGCTTATTCAAAAAACCCGCTAAGATAAGTATTCTTTCAAAAATCGCGCGCGCGATTTATGAATGAATACTTACCTTTTGTGACGGGATATTGAATAGATTACTACATCACATTTGCCGTTAAAATATTGATACTGCTATACAGATTGGAAAGTGAAAGCTAGTTAGTATTCTCTTATCAGTGAGGCGGTGAGATTCAATTTCAATTCAAGGTTTCCGCCTAAGTTCTGGAGTATTTCTGGCGCAGTTGCAGCAAATTTTCCAAGAACTCAAGATAATGTTGAGACTTGGCACAGACGATTAAACTTTATCACAAGGAAAAGCCATATCGGTCTGTGCTGATGGAATTACTAGATAAACAATTGCTCCTAGCTCAAAACCGAGGGGAGCAGTCCCGATCCGAAGGTCGCATCCAAAAGCAAACTAATGTCTTTAGACGTCGCCAGCAGTTACTTTCAGCTAAAGAGGACTATGAAAAAACGGATTTCTTGAGAAACTTGGCGCATAAACTAATGTAAATAATTGATAAGTCGAACGCATATCTATATTTTTTGTTAACAATAAAAACAAAATTGGCGGTATTTTGACGGGATTTTTTATTATTTAATAGCGGGATATTGAAATGGCTGGATTTTGGAATGGCGGGATTTTGAAGTGGCGGGATTTTGAAGTGGCGGGATTTAGAAATGGCGGGATTTTGGAATCGCGGGATTTTGATATGGCGGGATTTTGTAATATCGGGAAAACGTAAAACGGGATTTTTTGGAAAGAGCGGGATTATGAACGGGCGGGATTTTGTTTTGCGGGACTATGTAGGTATCCCGACACGGCCGCTATATCCAAAGCCATTCTTCCTCTTAACCGCCGAATCAACAGAGTAGGCACTATCAATTTTGTTCAAGAAATCGAAGAGGCCATGCCAACATGCGTAGTAGCTGAGCAATATATTTCCATATTTGCATATTTGGTAAAAACGGGATACCTACGAAATCCCGCCTGTTCATAATCCCGCTTTTCGCTTTACGTTATCCCGACATTACATAATCCCGCATTATCAAAAACCCGCCATTCCAATATCCCACCATTTCAAAATTACGCCACCTCAAAATCCCGCCATTTCAATATCCCACTATTAAATAATCAAAAAATACCGCCAATTTTTTTATTGTTAATTAACAAAAAATATAGATATGCGTTCGACTTATCAATTATTTACATTAGTTTATGCCACAAGTTTCTCAAAAAATCAGTTTTTTTATAGTCCTCTTTAGTTGAAAGTAACTGCAGGCTACGTCTTAAGACGTTAGTTTGCTTTTGGATGCGACCTTGGGATAGGGACTGCTCCCCTCGGTTTTTAGCTAAGAGCAATTCTTTACCTAGTAATTCCACCAGCCGGTACAGACCGATTTGGCTTTTCCTTGTGATAAAGTTTAATCGTCTGTGGCAAGCCTCAAAATTATTTGGTATTTTTCCCATGAATTTAATTAATTCCAAACCAATCTGCTATTTTCTTTTGGCATCTGCATGCTCGCAACTTCGTGTCAATTCGGAAAAATAGAAATATGATGGGTGGGATATCGTACCCAACCCGGTAAAAACTCCACAGCACAGTAATTTTGGAGACAAAGAGGAATGGACAGACTGACAGACAGAATCGACAGAGCACTCAGCACCCAGTACAATCATATTCTATTCGGACGGCTCAAAGACCAAAATCAGTAAAAACTGTAAATGGTTAGGTTTTACTAATAGTCCTATCCTTTTATGGGTAGCTGCAAACTCGGACATCGAAGGCAACGAGATAGTAGATAAACTAGCAAGGAGAGCGTACGATGGTTCCCTCTTTGCCCGAGAAAACCACTGTGGTATACCATCCTGCACATGTAAAAAATGAGTTAAAGGAGTTAGAAAGAGCTGGGGCCACCTTACTCTGGGAAATTCTCCCATAGTACTACGGTAGGCAAAGCTCTCCCTAGCAAACAGGATCATGATAATTTATTGTTAATGTCAGGGCGATGCGCCAGGTTATGAATGTTTCACTGTTGCGTTCCCGTTCCGCCTAAAAGTGAGCATCGTCTCCCTGAACAAACAAGTCGGTTTGACGAGGGCATCTAATCTAACTAGTAAGGAACGTGATACAAAAGACCACCGATCGCAAAGCCCTACTCTAATCTGATTTAATTGAGCCTTAACATACTTTTTTATAAAGAGATACTATAAATTTACTATTAATAAAAACAACACACATTTGCTTAAAAACTATTTTTACCTGATTACTGCCAAAAGTAAGGCTGTCGTGAACAAGCACACCACGCCCATGTAAATCCAAACATCCACAGCAAAGGGTAGCAAAAATGAAAACGGATTCGGTGTAGCCTTAATAGGTTTCGAAAACAATATGCTGATGCCCAATGACATAAAAGGAACGGTAAAATCGACGGCTTGTCGTCGTTCGTATGTCATGGTCAGATCACATATTCCCATGTCAGCTTTCTTAAAATAAATAAAATAAAAGAATAAATGGAAATTATAGGTATGAAATATGCTCAGATCTATTAAATAGTGTTCCAACATCTGCGTAAATTTTTTGAGGTCCTAACACGTTAAACTTGTTCAATTTATCTAATTTTCAAGGATTGACATTTAGAATTGTCAAATTTGAATGATTGATGTTTTTGTTTGTCAAAACTGACAGTTTATTTATGAAAAATTTTCTATAATTGACGTGAGAAATGCCAAAAACTAGGCTACTAGGATTTGCATGTTTTTTAGTCTGAAATATTTAAAAATTTACGCAAATGTTAGAGGGGATTCACACTACTGACAGGATTTACTAAGACCACTAAATTAATTGAGTCGAAATGCGCCTACTAGATTAAATCTTATGTCATTACATTGAAAATGCATTGAAGAATGTACTTGCATTATTCAAATTGCAAATCTAGGATTTAGCAAATCTTGTCGATAGTCTGAATCCCATTTTAGTGTATGCACATTTACAAGTTCTAGAAGTTCCGTAGATTACAGCCTTAAGGTCGATCCACACTTTTCAGTCATCAGTCACAGTCATTTTTCATAAAAGTTGACAGGTTGTCAGTGAATCAATTAACTGACGACCTGTCAACTTGTATCGAAAATGACTGCGACTGTGACTGTTGACTGAAAAGTGTGGATCGACCTTTATACGAAAGGCTGATTCACAGATATTGGTCACAATAAATGCCATGAAGGGGGTTTAACGTCCGTGCCTACCGTAAAGGTTTACCAGACGGCCTCGAATAGGCGAATGGATTGATAACGTCAATCAGCGTCCCGTAAAGGTAGCAGTTTTTCTTACCAAGTGATAAGGCTTGGCGTTTACATACTGCTTGATGCGAGGCCTTTCTACTACCTCTGCCGTTCTATGGGTCCCGGCACCCGGTTGTAGCGCAACTCCACGCCCCGTTGTGAAACCACAGCCCGCACGATACTCCCCTCATGGGGGCCTACCTTCTATGTATCGGATAGGGGAATTGCCGCCCATCGCCCCTTGGCTGGTATCTCGACACCCCGTGCTAACAGATATGGGACCTCTGCTCCGGACTCGCAGTGGCCTTACGCCACTGCTGCAGTGTGGGCGCCTTGTACACCCACGTAGGACGGGTCGCCTAACTATTCTCAGGGGACAACAAACTACTAGGGGGAAACGTAAGCCCTCTCCGTATGTAAAACGCCGTTCCACGACGCAAGATCTCCAAGTCAAGAGGGTGTGCACTCATCAGGGGGTGCACTCAGGAGAGCCACAGTAGAAACCGTCTTACACACTCGGAGACATTTAGTTAGCGGGACACGTTGACACGTTTCACACAAATCCCTACCACCAATGGTAGAGGCCTAATCCATAAGAGCCACGGATCCATACGCTGCACAGCCAACGAAAACGGATTCGTAAATCTTCTGGATTGCGCCTCTACCGAGACCCCAATCCTTCCTAACAATACGTGTCAACCACTTACATATATCAACAAATTTTTCGGTTACAGCTGTGAAGTGGAACCTGAAGATCATCCTCTCCCCCATAGTTATGCCCAAGTACTTGACCGGGATCGTCGAGTACTTGAGTTGAACATCCCCCACCCGAACCACTGGGGGACGACCACTGTCAGAGCTGCCCTTAAGCATCAAAATGACCGTCTTAGAGGGTGAAACTTCAACTCCCATCTGAGATCCCCATTGATGAACAACGTCCATGTATGAGGATCCCAAACGCTCTAGCGCAGCACGCGAGTTACCCTCAACAAGCAGAAGTAAATCGTCTGCATAGGCGCAGCACTTGCACAGCCGGTCGAGAGACTTCAGCAGGTCATCCATCACTAAGTTCTAAACAAAAGGGCCTAGGACGGAGCCCTGCGGACAGCCACGTGATGCGTGTTTGCGCACCACGTCATAGGCCCCAAAAACAAAAGACTCTCTGTCAGAGAAATAGCTCCTCCAAAGAGCTATTTCTGGACAGCCAACTGCCTCGAGCTTTCGCAGAATAGCATCCCACAGCAGGTTGTCAAAAGCACCATTGAAATCAATGAAGATTCCAAGGACATATTGACACCTGCTGTGTGATACTGACTCCCTGATGAAGAGCCACGCATCGTCAGTACATCTGCCAGTGCGGAATCCATACTGACTGTCGGACATCTGACCGACAAGCCTCTCCTCCATCCTCCGGACAAGGCCAGGCGGAGTAGCAGGAGAGAAGCTATCAAGTAGCACACTCACAGGACCGCGTACGTCTACCCTCAACCTCGAGGGTAGAAATATCGCAGGCCGACTTCTTTCCTCGACAGACCCTGTAGGCATTACCCCAAGGGTCGTTGGAGGACGCACTGACGAAACGCTGCCAATGATCGGTTTTATACTTAGCCATAATATCGCGATACTCGACTATAGCACGCCGATGGGCAGTGATATAGTCGTGCAGATCAATATGATGACGCGCTGTGGCTCGCTGTAAGCGTCTTCGAAGTCGAGCTACTTCGCGCTTCTTGACACTTAAGTCTCTAGTCCACCATCTGACGTGCCTGGGTTCCACCGTACGGTGCACCCCAAGCACCTCGTCATTTACGGTAGCCATCGACTCGACCACAAACCTACATTTAACATCAAGGGGAGCCAATGAGAACTCGACCAAGGGAAAGCGATCGAACGCTTCCCTCATTCGAGCCTCATAGACTGCCCAGTTACAACCAACGCCTAAACAAAGGATTACCCACCACCAAATCCCGCCACCACCCGAGCGACCCTCAGCATCATTGAAGGTCATACGAACTTCAATGATGCTGTGATCGCTCATACTGTATGGAAGAATCTTCCAGTCAAACTGAAAGATTCTTGCCGCACTGTTAACACACGTAACATCAATATCGGAACAACCCCGGGATGATTGGAACGTATACACATCAGACGGCACATTAAGGGCGGACATGTTACAGGACAGTAGGCGTTCAGCCCAGTCAGCACCTCTCTGGTTCCGCGGGTACGCAGCTCTGTATCTGCGCACTTTGCTGAACCAGAGAGGTGAGGTTCCATTCACATCTGCACCTAGGATAAGGGGTGTACTGCTCACCTGTAGCAGTACCCTATCCAAGTAGTGCAGATATGCATCCACGGGGACACGAGACGTACAATACATGCTGACAACGAAGATCTCACCGAAGGGGCCACGTATGTTCACGCAGACACCATATTCATCGGTGAGATCTTCAACACAAACACATTTAAAAGTCGGGTCACAGACAATGACAACAGACTTTCTCTCAGCTGGAGCTTTAGACGAGAATACTCTCATGCCAGACGGCAGGCCCCTTACCTGGCCAAAAACCAGGTAAGGTTCCTGCAGTATGGCAAAAGAGGCCCTGGACTGCATGAGCCGGTTGCTCAGATCATGCATTGCCCCCAGCGCAAGAGCACAGTTCAGCTGTACAAACAGCACAGATCTAGTGTCTGGCATTATATTTGGCAATCATCGCCGAGATATTGGTCACAGTCACCGGTAATACAAACCGTAAATTTTTGTTCAAAAAAATAAAAATAAGACAAGCCAACATTGGACTAAGGCCGCAGATGTGTTAGTGACGTCCAATTTCCAAGATCTGAGATCAACAGCACGCTTAGCAGTGTTATTTATCTCGTTTAACATATGAGTGAGATCATAATCCGTCATCCGTGTCGTGAGTTCGAAAAACACCATAAACTGAATCGGTTCACTGTGAGACTCGAACGCACGACCATGTGCACCGAAGTTGTGCGCACTAACAACAACACCAGCCAAAATACATTTGTGTGTAAACTTGTACAAAAATTGGCCGATTACTGTGACTAATACGTGAGAATCGATTCCAATCTCTCACCCCGTCCATAAGCTGTCTGATTATGCCATCCCATTTTTTGGTTTTCTTATTGTATTGCCCGTATCGCTTGTCTGGTACGAGTTTCATGGCAAATTTAAAACCAAGCTTGTCCGCTAAACTTTGGATCAGATCAATAGAATATCCTTCGAAACGAGCATTGCCCTCGAGAATTTCCCCATCTTTCGGTTGCCTGCAAGAAAAAACATCCGTATTTAATTCCAGTCCTAAATCTTTAACTATAAGGTCGCAAACACACGGCGAATCTAAGGATTTTCGTTCTGTAAAAGTCCACAGCTAAGATCTTGGAAAATGGATGTCACTAACACATCTTCGCCCTTAGTTCAATGTTGGACTGTCGCTCCTGTTATTTATTTATTTTTAAAGTCCGCATGTGGATAGGCTCATTTGACATGACGAAAAACCTTTAAAATCCTCTAAAATCAATATGGATTCGAAACCACGGATTCGCCGTGTGTGTGTGGTCTAAAAAGACTTGGTTACTTCTCCATAAGAAATGGCGCTCCGAGTCTCGTTGAGACAATGAATGTTTTATTCTGAATCGATCCACTAATAATTTTATCTCGTATTTCCTCTTTTTCGTATGATTCTGTGAAGCCATCTTCCGGGTTCCAGGACACAAGTTTGTGGAAGAATTGAGCGTAGAGAACGGTGACGTCGAGTTTGAAGTAGGTTCTATCACCTTGTGAACTAAGATCCATTCGTCCCGTTATAAATCCTTGACTTTCCTGGACCAATGATGTGTTTCTTGTAAGCTGTAAGAAAAGTATTTTTAAACCTATATTGACCTAGAACGTAAATTGAAAAACCAACCTGTTTCATCACATCGAGAATATCCTTGCCATGCAACCACATTCGATTATTCTTACAATCACCGCTCGGCAGGTCCACCTCTCGGAATACTGGATTTGATTTAAGGGCAGTTGTAAAAAGTAAAACTGCATCGTGAATTAGTATCATTGAGTTCTGAAAAAAAGATCATGATGAAAATAATTTCAAATATCTGGAAAGTCTACACGAGTTAACCTTAACACGCTCACGATCGATCTTATAAGAACGTCCTTGTTCGGTTTCAATCGACGTCCAATCGTAAATTGCGCGTCGAATTAGGTTGTCCGGATGAGATATTCGAATCGACGTAATATTCAGTTTGGTCTGAGGGAATTCTTGAAAGTCGATATTGTGCGTATTCAAATTGGAAAGAAAGAGACTCTAAAAATATTAATATTTCAGCAATAAATAATTTTAGCTAATTGATAGCATTACAAACCCTATCCTCGCCGAGCAGATTTATTTCATGAGCTTGCCTAATCACTTCCTGCACCTTGTCCAGTGAGCAATCCAAAATGAAATTGTTTTCGTTAAATAATTTCACTTTTTTCAGCAAGGGTCGATAGTCAGGTCCATCGCCCAGAGGCAGAATTGGTGTACCAAGTCCATTGGGGCTAGTAATATGCAATACATCCTGAAGTTTGATCAGTCCTGTTGAGATGAAAGTGTGCTCATTATTGACTATTCGGATAAAAAAGATCAACTTTCTAGCTAAAATAACATCTCTATTCCGGGAATGAAAACATATTTCGCTAACAATGTTTGCAATCTAGTGACAGGTTTGTGATGATAAGCATCACGTATACAGATAAATCATCTAGCCGCGCATATCTAAGATATACGAGTACGCGAGCAATCGCTTCGGGATAACCTGGAAGTATCTTACAAACATCACATCGTCAAGATTGTAATCAAAAAACTGTGCGAATGATATCTAGTATCTTGATAAATCTTGATAGCTGAATCGTCATAAATAATTCCTGAAAGACATTATAAACATCGACCAGCCACCTTATTGGAGCCTCTACTTTGCATTATCTGCAATCACTTGCGTAGTGATCTTGGACTGTAAAGTACTTTTCGCGCCGCGCAGTGTCCATACAAAGATAGAGCTATAAGCGCGCACAACTGTGCTAATTGAGTTTGCATTTCCAGTACCTTTTGGATTACTTTGTAGATGCACTTGAAGTGTACGTTTGCCGATTAGCGGATTTATCGACTATAACAAGATCAATAATAAATTGTGAAAGTGATAAGGTGATGTAAGTGAACTGAATTCAACCCCGCATCGTCTAAGTGGAATTTCCTCAGAATGGCCAAACTACCAAGGACACTCATATTTCTTCAAATACTCCTATCGATTGGCCGGCATCAATCAGACGCCTATATGCCGATCAGCAATGTCTTACCAAATAACACAGTGACCTACAGCAATTGTATGCTTCATGATCTCAAAAATATGCGAAACCAATCATTCGATCCGAGTGGATTGATCATTAATCATTGCTATCTCCCCGAACTGCCTAATGCCTTTTTTATCCGAATGAAAAATCTCACTCTCCTGGAAATCACTGAGAGCAAACTATCTTTTCTGGGGGACTTCGCCTTGAACGGGCTGCCCGCTTTAAAGTCATTAAATATGATCAAGAACAATATCTCGGAGATAAAGTCGTGGAGTGCAGACGATATGAAAAACCTGACTAATCTAGATTTACGAAGGAATCAGATTACAGCGATCTCAGCAAAGGACTTTAGCCGCTTCCCTAACTTACAGAAGTTGAATCTGGCCGTTAATTTGATAGCGGACTTGGAACCAAGCGTTTTCAGCTATTTGCCAAATCTGAAGTATCTAAATCTTGGAAGGAATTTGCTTCGAAATTTAAATGCTTTTGCATTTCGTGGCTTAACAAAGCTAAGTCAACTGTCTCTGCACTACAATCACCTGGAGACTATTGCTAAAGAAGCATTTCTGACAAACACTAACTTGCGATGGCTTAGGCTCGAGGGAAATGCACTGACCATAATTGATCCTGTCTTGATACAAAGTATTCCGAGACTGACGCATTTGAATTTGAGCCATAATTCGCTGGAATCTTTGGAGTTTGGAACATTCAACAAGAGCGTTGAGCTGATGGGACTAGATTTGAGTTATAACAAATTTGAGAACATTTCGCGACATATGTTTGACGGTCTAACAGTACTTGAGGTAGGAGGTACCAAACTGACATGATATTGTGTAATAATTCCGTGTTTTTACTTGCAGATGTTAAACTTTAGTGCCAACAATATTCAAAACATCCACCCGCTAGCATTCACCAATCTGAATCACATGATCTACTTTGACCTATCTTTGAACAATATTACTCATCTACCATCGGGCATTTTCGAGTATTTCCGTCAGGTGGAACGATTGAATTTATCGCACAACGAATTATCTGATATTCACAAAAATGTGTTTCAACAAATGGAAGATCTTCTAGTTTTGGACTTGTCCTATAACAACTTGTACACAGACAATTTTCTTCAGCGTATATACGCCCTTGAGTATTTGGATTTGAGTGGAAATTTATATCGTGCATTAAACTTGACGACAAATATTTCGTCAGGACGAGTGAATTTATATGGAAATCCTTGGGATTGTCAATGGCTTGTGACCGAAATGGCTCATGCTCCTGAGACGGTTCAGTTTGGAGTCAACTATACAGTGGAGGGTAAGGGAGAGATTTTGAATGTACAAGGTATCGATTGTTATCAGAACATGGAATTGAGGAGTATAATTTTGATGAAAGGTTCCGAGTGTAGTGAGCCGGTGCAAATGAAAACGGTGAGTATTTTTGAGACTAGGAAATTTACAGTTTTTGTAGAGATATTTTAATTGTAGAGAGTTTTAGAATCACGTACGATTTTTAGTCAACGTAATTTAAGATTTGGTACAAAAATTCGCGCGGATACCGTTCACGAAACATTTACGCAGCGCCCGCTCTAATGGGGGGGCAAGCCGGGCGGTCGCCCGGGGCGCCAAATTTTAGGGGCGGCTTTTTGGCCAGCACTCGAACAAAAAAAATTGATAAAAGTCAGAAGCAAAAATTAAATATCAATTTCCATTTAGTGGAAACGAAACCTACAGATGAAATAAAAAGTTGAAAGTTGTGTTTTGTAGACGTAAAGTCCTTGCGAGGCTTTGAAGAGACCACAATTGATACAAGGTGCTGCATTTAGAATTGTAAAATCCTGAATACGAGTTGCGTAAATTGTACGTGAGTAATACTAGAGCCTGCCCTACTTCCGAAGTGGGTCAATTCGCTCAGTTATGCGGTAAGACAGAAATTGGAGATTCATGTGCTAATTTCGTCCTCAAATTGATTATTTAGTCCTCTTCTTTTTACCAGCATTAACGATTATATTTGAACCTTCTATGCATGATCCCATGTTCTTACCAAAGGGGATGGCCACCTAAGTTTTAAATAGAGGACTAAATAATAGAACGTAATTTTATTATTGAGTTTGTATGCGATACGTCACAATTTAATATCTGGATGTAAGGTCTAAAACTTTCTCTTAGTCTATTAAATCGGAGTAGAGCATGCCCCCTAAAAAAATATTGAACCTCCGGAGAAATTGATATTAAATTACAAATATTCTATTAACCTTTAGCGGCAATTTGTCTTCAATTCTCCCGATCTCCGTAAGTGGATGGATCGCCTCAGTTGGTTACCAATTGGATTGGTTCATCTAGCATTTAAAGGTCAAACTTCGAACAAAGTTGTTTTGTTTGGGTTTCAGCAAGATGAGTGATGGAATCACAGTACACATTACCAGAGCCGCAGTAGTAGTACTTCCATTTTTCGAACATGCCAAATCAGGACTTGGCTTGGTTGCTCCGATTTTCCTAGCTCTAACCTTCTTCTTTATAAAAATTCTCAGTATGAGCGTAGGCTGGATTTCCTAAAGGCAAAAACATTTTTTCAATATCATGCCTCTAGCCCGATTTTTAGAAAAAGGGTTCAAAATGTGAGAAAGGTAAATCCAAAACGATGTTTGTCCTTTTAACGTTAAATGGCGTATGCATGGGTTTTACTCCTGAATACATCACCATGACCTTTGTCACAAATTTTATCCCTTTCAGACGAAATGTTTTTAAATCCATTAGCTTGACAACAAAAATTTCGTGTGACGTATTATTTATTCTAACGGTAAAACATGGCGCGGCGGGCAGCAAAAACTCAATATACATTTAGGTTTGGTTGGTCAAAAATAGGTGGTTAGGATCCTCACAAAGAGAAATTAGGATGTCACTTATGGAATAATTTAAGTTTCGATAGTCTAGGTCACGCAAACGCAGGCACGATATGGATATTATGATGTTAACGACACCTACATGTGGGTGTTTAAGTTTCGGATATCAAATGCCTAAAACTGATAGACTTTTAGAATCCCTATCTCGGAATAAGCGAGATCACCAGACTGAAATATTCCTTAAAATTGCGATTAAGACCAGGCGCCAACTGAACATTGACAATACGCAGATTTGTAGTGCGGAGATTTATATACGTAGAGCATCAATTTTTTATGAGGTAGTTCAACAGTAGGACAAAAATGTATCCTTGATCATCCGCCAGGGGGAGGGTGAAACGCAAATCCCTGCCCTGCCTCCTCAACCTGCTGGGCTACGACCATGACTCTCAAAAAAATTAACCATGGATGTCCCACACTGAAGAAATCCGGCTAATTGAAGTTTATCGGCTGCGCTGTCTGCAAGGATTTTATGGAAAACTACTCATCTACTTCAACGACGTACATATTAGCAATTATTAATATGCTTGGTATAGAACCTAAGGGGCGGCAATTTGTCCTCTTGTCCGGGGCGGCGTGCTAGAGCGGGCGCTGCATTTACGGTAATATTTTCAGCTGACAATCGCGACCCGATTATTCAAATATAGGGAGGAGGGTTATGTTACAACGGTCTACGTGTAAGATCAACAGGTGCTGCGGGATTTTGAAAAAAAAAACACAGAGTTTGTTTGGTTACAAATTAAAACCGGACTGTTTGGGCTAATATCTGCCTGAAAGCTCCAGAGGAAACCTTATCTTTCCAGGTAAAACAAATATCGGGATCACTGATAGGACAACACTATCTTGCAAGGAACCAATTGATTCCGGATGTGAATTGCTTCGATAGCGGCTCGTTATGCTTCGATATAACATCGAAAGATATAACGTTTGTACCCAGTTCATTTTTCACGTACACCAGGCCTCTCATTTGCAAGTAAATTGAATCCAGGCTTGCCTACCATTAGCAAAAACATTTTGTCAAAGAATGTGCTTTTCGACAAAAACTTGGGAGTCTGAGTCCCACTTTTGGTGGGAAATAATTGCAGCCAAACCCCACACAAATATATTTCCATTGATGTCACATAGGGACGTAGCCAGGATTTTGTTTCGGGAGGGGTCCTAATTTAGATTTCGGAAATTTTCTTGTAAATCAATATTTTCGTATTGCTAGTGGAGAACTGTTTTACTGTATTTCCGATGATACAGAAAATATACATCACTAAAAAATGTTTTGATATTTATCCCTTTTGCTTCGATATATACCAATCGATTTCATCCGCTCCAATTACATATAGGGGAGACTGGGGCTGGTTCTAACAAATTTTAAACAAAACTTCTTAGCTACCAAACCTTTTGCGTTAGAGACATGACTTTCTGCCATATAATTCGTCATTAATAGGACTTTAAATAGAAATTATTAAAATTATTGTAAACGTATTACATTCTGAATAATACGGCTTTTTTCCTAAGAAACTCACAAGTTAAAACTTACCCCAGCCTGGGGTTGGTTCTAACAGCCCTGGGGTAAGTTTTAACAGGAAGGATAATCATCGAATTTGAACTTTTTGCAAACAATTAAACATCAGTTAATCTACAAAATCAAGCTTTATTTGTTTCGTTCTCATATTAATTAAATACAACGATCAGTATCATCATATTCAGTACTGAGTGATATTTTAATGCTAAAGATAATTAAATAACAAAACTTTAGCTTTTATAGCAGTTTTCTTAAACTCAAAAAAATTAATAAACATCTTTTTTGAAAAACAATCACAGGTAATTAAAAAAAAATGGAACTCTAGCCTTAATATCCTAACACAGGAACTTGACTCGCGATTTGGGTAAGTGTTAACATGTTAGAACTTACCCCGTGCATTCTGTTAAAACTAACCCCAAAGCCCAATTTTTCAGAAATCACATTGCACTATAATAAGTACGTAATTTAGCAGCAAGAAATTAGAGTGCATATATAGCTGAATAAACACTTTTTATATA
Organism: Microchrysa polita; assembly: GCA_949715475.1. Lineage (NCBI taxonomy): Eukaryota > Metazoa > Arthropoda > Insecta > Diptera > Stratiomyidae > Microchrysa > Microchrysa polita. Next base: position 82,117,287 of record OX454418.1, on the reverse strand, counting down.
AGTTAAAGTTTCACATCTTTGAAATTTATATTAAGATTGAAAATCAAGAAAATAAAAACGCAAAAAAGATCGTTTACCTGTTCATATGGGCACACCACACACAATTCGTTACTGCGACGGCGCAGACTAAATTGACGAGTCTCGACACGTTTAGCATTGTGTACAAACAGGACAATCATTATTTGTTTGTCTCTCAGTCTGATAGTTTGGCGTCTATCAGCCTGTTAATACCTGCCCCTGTTAGAACCAGCCCCGGTCTCCCCTACCCCAGGAAAATTGGCATTTCACATCGGAAAAATTAAGGGAAAACTGGATTTTTGCATGAGCCTTCCTTTCGAGGTCCTAAACAAGACCCTAAAAGGCCCTGTCTCTACGAGTGCCGCTAGCGGTGCTACAGAGGGTCAAAGACCCTCGAAAACAGGTTTTTTTGAATAACTCAATAAGGGTAGCATATACAGAAAAGTCGTGTATGGCAAATTTGAAGCTCTTGTGCTTTTTCAATAAACAATGGAAATACCGAATACGTTCGGGTACTTCTAACGGTGCCAGGAGGTCTAACGGTATTTTTAACAATGTTTCACAAAAATCTCTATAACGGTAACTCGTACTAAAAGCTTTTGTATGGAAAATTTGTAGTCTATGTAGTTTTGAATAAAGCGGTCAAATTTCATTACAATACGTGCAGCCTTAAGGGCGCTATGGGGGTTCAAACTTTAAAAGAAGGTGTTTTTTGGGGTTTTTCGTGAATGGGGCTAAGACGGGGGAGTGTACTCTATGGCCTTCTCGGAGAAATTTGTAGCTTCTGTAGCTGTTAGTAAGACGCCAAAAGTCCCCAAAGAGTGGAGCCCCCTAACGAAGTTATGAGGGTCCAAAGATTCCATTAAACTGTTTTTAAGGAATATCTCTATAACAGTAACGTGTACCGAAAACTGTTATATGGCGAATTTGTAGCTTATAAAACGCTTAACTAAATATTCGAATTTCAGATCGATGCATGCAATGCTAAGGGCGCTCTGATGGTCAGAACCGTACACTAACGGTACTTCTCGTGAATATCTTCTTAACGGGACCGCGTTCGGGAGGGAGGCCTGTACCAATTTGTTGCTTCTGTAACCTCAACTTAAAATGCCAAAACAACTCATTTATGCGGGCACCCCCAACGGAGCTATGAGGGGTCAAAGAGATAACAAAAAACCGCTTCTCGGAAATTTTTTAATAACGGTAACCTCATGAGAGAACCAATCTGAAATAAATTTGTAGCTCATGTGGCTGTTAGTAACGGGGTAAAAGTCCCCAACGATGGAAGCCCCCCTAGGGAAGTTATGAGGGTCCAAACATCCAAAAATGTAGTTTTTTGGGTATATCTCTATAACGGTAATGTGCACCGAAAACTGTCATATGGCGAGTTTGTAGCTTATACAACGCTTATTAAAATATCCGAATTTCAGATTGATGCCTGCAATACTAAGGCGCTATGAGGGTCCGAAACGCACAATAACGGTATTTTTCGTTATTTTCGTGAATTGCTTTATAACGGGAACGCATTTGGGATGGAAGCCTGCAATAATTTGTTGCTTCTGTAACTTCAAATTAATATGCGAAAACAACCGCCAAGGAAGTTATGAAGGGTCAAAGTTAAACAAAAAGCCGCTTCTCGGAAAATTTTTAGTAACGGTAACCTCTAGAGGGAAACCGTCTGAGGCAAATTTGTAGCTCGTGTGGCTGTTAGTATGAAGTCAAAAGTCCCCAACGATGAGAGCCCCGTTGGCAAAGTTATGAGGGGCCAAACATCCAAATAAGCAGTTTTTTGGAAATATATCTATAACGGTAATGTGCACTGAAAACTGTTATATGGCGAATTAGAAGTTTTTACAACTCTTAAGTAAATGTTCAAATTTCAGATCAATACGTGCAGTACTAAGGGCGCTATGAGGCTCCAAACCTTACAATTTCGGTATTTTTGGTTATTTTCATGAAAATCTCCTTAACGGTAACGTATACCGGAGGCAGTCTGTACAAATTTGTTGTTTGTATGGTCCCAAATAAAATGCTCCAGCGATATGAATGCACCTGAGGCAACCATACGTGCACACATACACTACATACTACACACACCTTCCTCAAAAATTAGTTAGTTTAAACGTTGTAATGCACGTATGGTTGCCTCAGGCGCATTCAAATCGGTGGAGCATTTTATTTGGAACCATACAAATAACAAATTTTTACAGACTGCCTCTGTTATACGTTACCGTTACAAAGAATTTCAGGAAAATAACCAAAAATACCGAAATTGTATGGTTCGGACTCTCATAGCGGCCTTAGCATTGCGCGCATCAATCTGAAATTCGAATATTTAATTAAGCGTTGTATAAGCTACAAATTCGCCATATAACAGTTTTCGGTGCACATTACCGTTACAGAGATATTCCCAAAAAAATGCATTTTCGGATGTTTGGACCCTCATAACTTCCCTACGGGGGTTTCCATCGTTGAGGACTTTTGGCCCCTTACTAACAGCCACATGAGCTACAAATTTATTTAATATTGGTTCTCTCAAGAGGTTACCGTTATTAAAAAAATTCCGAGAAGCGGTTTTTTGTTTAATTTTGACCCCTCATAGCTTCGTTGGGGGTGCTCGCATAGATGAGTTGTTTTGGCATTTTAAGTTGAGGTTACAGAAGCAACAAATTGTTATAGGCCTTCCTCCCGAATGCGTTCCCGCTTTGAAGAAATTCACGAAAAACCGAAAAATACCGTTATTGTACGGTTCAGAACCTCATGGTGCCCTTAGCATTGCACGCATCGATCTGAAATTCAGATATTTAGTTGAGCGTTGTATAAGCTACAAATTTGCCATATAACAGTTTTCCGTGGACGTTACTGTTATAGAGATATTCCCCAAAACTGCTTAATTGAATCTTTGGACCCTCATAACTTCGTTAGGGGGCCCCCATCTTTGGGGACTTTTGGCGTCTCACTAACAGTTACATAAGCTACAAACTTCTCCCAGAAGACCAGAGAGTACCCTCCCCGTCTTAGCGCCATTCACGAAAAACCCCAAAAAACACCTTTTTTTAAGGTTTGAACCCCCATAGCGCCGTTAAGGCTGCACGTATTAATATGAAATTTGACCGCTTTCTTCAATATCTTCTATAGGCTACAAATTTTCCACACAAAAGATTTTATTACGAGTTACCGTTATAGAGATTGTCTTGAAAAATTGATAAAAATACCGTTAGACCTCATGGCACCGTTAGGAGTCCCCGAACGTATTCGGTATTTCCATCGTTTTTTTAAAAAGCACAAGAGCTTCAAATTTGCCATACACGACTTTTTTGTGTATACTACCGTTATCGAGATATTCAGAAAAACCTGTTTTCGTGGGTCTTTGACCCTCTGTAGCACCGATACCGGCACTCGTAGAGACGGGGACTTTTAGGGTCTTGTTTAGGACCTTGAAAGGAAGGCTCATGCAAAAATCCAGCTTTCCCTTAATTTTTCCGAAGTTTGGCCAAATTTTTGTTCAAATTTCCTGGCGTAATAGGGGATTTAAATAATTTCTGAATATCTAAAAAATTTAAAAACAAAAGTGGATCAACGCATGGTCCCTTAGGAACGCCTGATGTTGGTGGAAATTGATTTGAAATACATAGTTAGAGTTATGGTCACAATCACGGATCGGTGTTGTGTGTATATTCTGTTAATGAGGGCCACCGATGTCAAAGCTTTTCAGTTTAACTAGGTCAGATTTGAATTTATTAATCGCTTTGGCTAAGGGCGATTAATTTTTGAGAGACTTTAAGGTGTAATTTTCATTTAAGACTTGTATAGTAGTTGATTTACCTCTGAAAAACCGAAATTAATCGTGTTCGAAGAAGGTTACCATGGTCATCCTGCAGGTCAAATAATTTAAGGATTGACGAGGGGATGCTTGTTCGTTGATAATTTTGAGTTTCAGTTCTGCCACATTTAGCCACTATGGCGCCCCTGGGCAGTAGCCGAATTGCTGCCCTCCGTCACTGGAGGGTAAATTGTAGAAGTCGCATACATATAATAGGCAAAACGTAATAGGGCGTATATGACTGTGAAAATTTTATATTTTTTTCAGTATATTTTTACAAAATGTGTTGGCACCAGGAGTGTAGCCAGGGGAGAGGACCAGGAGTGTCGGCCTCGTACGGATTTTTTTTTGTAAAAATGTCGACAACATGCAAACTAAGATGTTGTACACTCAGTCCATTTCGTTGTACATTTTCTTCAGAATTTTCTAAATATGTACCTATTTTAATTTTTAAGTTGTTTTTTCATCGTTTTGGAAATCGTGAGCGTGTAACCTCAAAAAATCATATTTGACAGAAAATGCTTTTCGTCAGAAACCTTACGTAAGCTTACCGCGAATTTTTAAAGGAGAGACTATGACCTGATTTTATCTCATCTGGCGCTTTTGAATAGCAATTACACAGTTTACGTTGTCTAGTGCAATTTCGAGAGATTTTTTGTTTTGTAATTTCGAGAGATTTTTTGTTTTTGGTGAAAAGCAAATTCTAAAAAAAAAAAATTAAATAGCTTGCACTCACAGATGTCATTCAGTAAGTCTCATTAGGCGCCGAAAAAGTGCTACATTGATTCTCATTATTATAATGATTTTTGTGGCTGTGAAATTTTCCGTTATATTTTCAAAATAAAATTACCAATTCGACAAAATGTAAAAATTGTGAAAAATTAATTTGGTCTGATTCACCACATCATACTTATTCCATGCAAACATGTTATTGAAAAATTTGATAGCCCGCTCCCTAAACCGAATCTTGGCTACATGAAATCAAATTGAAAATTGGTATAAACTAGGGTCCCTAGTCCAATGTTGGACTGTCGGAATTCCTTAAACTAGGATGACTGGATCCTATCAAATATGTCAGAACGATTATTATAAGTTGAAATTTTATTCTAATGTTAGTTTTTCAATTTACACTTTCCAAAAGTTCTTTTCCAATTTAGGAATATTTTACGTGGCGTGTGGTCGAAAAATAGGAGTTCGCGGCCAAGTACTGAAATAATGTCCAATATTTAATGTTCACAATTCGTTGATTGTAAGGCCTCCTATAAAATGGACACTGAAGCATATATGCAGGGAAATAGCATATATGCTTGTTTAAAGCCAATGCGTAACGAAGGTGCCTTCTAGTTTAAGTTTAACCCGACACGCCAGAAGGCCGTTCCGAGTGAATGCTACTAGCAGAATAAGTCCCAACTTTGGAGGGCGCAGTCATAATACAATGGTGAGATTGTAATTGGGCGCCATGGATGGACAAGAATAACAAGAATAAATTATAACACACTTCTTGAGTTTTCAAAATACATCTTTCACAAAATTTCAATCAAACAGCAAGTTTTAAGAATTTGCCGCCCCTTGAAATTTGCCGTCCCTTGAAATCTGCCGCCCCGGGCAGTTGCCCGGGTTGCCCCAATGAGAAATGCGGCCCTGCTCTGCCGCTATTTTTATGTATAGGCACGAGGCACGATATAGCGTTTCGTTGAGCTGGTTGCTTTAGAGATGTCAAATTAATTTATATACTTTTTTAGAATCAGGGCTAATAGCAGGATTTGATCTATTAAGTGTGGTCTTTTTTAAATTAATCAGAGGGGAAAAACATAGAGAGGGAGCTATATAAATTTGAGAACAATTTTATCAGCGAAAAATGGAGGTACATAACGTTTCCATTTCAGTTGGTTAGAAAGATCAGCGGTCGATCAAACTGTTCTTGAAAACCAATAGTTTCAACAGAATGGGATTCAACGTAGGTTTTATCGGTTTTATCCTCCGGGGTCGTTGAAATTTATGAAAATTGATCACTGACAAACAAACAACCTTAGCATATCTAAAATAAATTATCTGTAAAGAGAATAGGTTACTTTCCAAAACGAGGTTGGTTGGTTGGTAAAAGTGGCGGCTTAGGCAGAGGCTAGCCAAAAGCCCAATTAGCGCATAAAGCGCCGTTTTGAAACCACAAACTCCGTGAAGCTTAACTAGTGTATATGATGAGGGTTAGGTAATGAATTTAGGAGTGGGGAGGTGCCTTGAACCAGCCAGTGTTATTTAGGAAATACAGCAGTTCCCCTAATTTCACATTAGCTGCATCCCCCAAGCTACCTAGAAAAGCCCTACCGAGCGTCCTATACCGGGTTCTGGCAAGACCCGGGCATTCACACAGAAAATGAAACAGGGTTTTCTTCTCATTTATATTACCGCAGCTGCGGCAATGGGCGTTGTAGGGGATGCCCAGCCTGGCTGCGTGAAGCCACATTGGCCAGTGCCCCGTGATAACAGCAGTAAGCTTGGCGATATCTCTACGCGGTTTAGTCAGAATCTCAGAAGTTCTTTTCCAGTCGTAGGAGGGCCACATCTTCCTTGATATAACGCAGGTCCTCAGATTTCGCCAGTTGGAATTAGCAGCCCTTAGATAGTGGGTGGATATCTTACTCTTAACAGCTGCCATCGGGACGCAAACACTCTCCGCATGAGAGCTGTCAAGGGTGGCACCCATTTTGGCTAGTTCGTCAGCCCTCTCGTTACCCTCTATGTTCCTGTGTCCGGGTACCCAGAGTAGGGTGATTTTTTGTCGTGTGCCAAGGCTAATAATGCTCCCCCACATACTTCAACAGCCTTGGAGGTCGTCTTCACCGATTGTAAAGCCATGATAGCCGCCTGACTATCTGAGCAGATAGCGATATTCTGGTTGTTTTGTATGTCCCTGAGAGCATGACAGGCCTTCATGATTGCAAGCATTTCTGCTTGAAAAATGCTGGCATGATCAGGAAAACGAGGTAATTTATAATTTATTTATATTATGAATGATTGTACTGATGACCTGACAGAGAACCTGCAAGAAAACGTGTAGCACATTTAAATAAGTGTGCATTATTACAGTTTTGATGTTATCATCACTGAAATTTCATAGCCCATTGAAAACATTTCGGGAGAAGTCCGGACCCCATGGACCTCCTTCTGGCTACGTTCCTGATGCCACAAATCATATGTAAAAATTTATTGCATCCGACCATATCCGACCATGGAATCATGGGGCTGCCATAGAAACCCAGCCCCCAATGTGGTTCTTGTAAGAAAAACTTTTTTATATGTGCACCACTCTTAACACACACACACAACTGTTCTTCTACCGACGGACGTTGCGTAACTTCTGCAAAAACCGAAAGAATCCGATGGGAGGTTTATGGAACTGCCGCAGCAAAATCAAGTTACAATAATTATTTAGTAACGGAGGAAATCGGAGCATAAGTCATGGGGTCGCAAAAAAAAACTATTAGCCCGTAAGAAGGGTATCCAAATTTTGACCGCGCCCGAAATTAGCCTCAGTCTCCTTTGAGTTGCTTGTGGTACATATTGGCTGAATTCAGCGAATGAATATTGGAATTGTGCTACATTTCCCCACCACATGAAATTGGAAAACTGCTAATATTGGCTGCATTCATTGGCTGCGAATGAAAAATGTAGCAGAAAAGTTTTACTTCAATTGGATTCTCATTTCACATATGGATTATTCAGGAGAGAAAGGGTTCGGTGGCGGGTAAATTCTTGTAGCATTTCCAGTGTTTTTCAGTGAATTTCATTCGCTTAATGCAGCCAGTTTCTCTAATCAGCTGATGGTTAGGTTAGGTTAGGTAAAGGGGCCGCCTGACTAGCGCCATGCGCACTTAGACCAAAAATTGGTCCATTGTGATACCACCGTAGTTCCTACGTTCCGTTTAAAACCAGCCAGTGCTAACAATGTATTTGTTAAGCAAAGTAGGGCTCACATCTCGAAGATCATCTGTATCGTAAAGATACCTCGAACCCAGTGCACGCCTGATGCTGATACATCAGCAGACATTTAAAAATAGTCAATCGCCAATCCCATTTATTTTATTTTCTGTTGTTGGGCCATTGGGTCGAAAATTTTATCTTTTTTTCCCAGGAGACCTTAAACTGAATGATGTAAAAAAAATTTCGGATCTAACACCGCGTCAACGTGAGATCTCTGCAAAATGAACTTGACGAGATCAAGAAAAGTGATTCGCAGGACACAATCACAATGAATGTCTCACGTGTATTTGTTCCACAAATTCAAAAAACTAAAACTGCAATTGCACTATCAAAAAACGCTTGGAAATTGCACTCTCATCGCACAATATTATAATACCTATTTAAACCTGGCTCAGAAATGACATTAATTCTGCTGAACTGGGATTTAAGCAATTTCATGTATTTGATGGCCGAGCAGCTGTGGGTGACATTTGATGGAGCAGTCCGAACACACCCAAATCTAGCATTCTAATTTATGGCTAGGGGAAGTTTTGGCTACATCGCATGTGGACCGATTAGCAGCGGCCGCTCTAGGACTTACGCCGCCCCGGGCAAGAGGACAAATTGCCGCCCTTAGGTACTGTACCAAACAGATTGATAGTAGATACTATCTAGATCAGTGGTTCCCAATCTTTTTCAGTTCGTGCCTCTTTGCGAGGTTTACTGATCCTGGCGCCACTCAAGAAAATAGGTTTATATTTCAGGATCTATTTTCGCATTTTAAATTGTTTGAAAATTTAGTTGTTAGTTCAGCCGATATTTTGTAACTACTGGAAATTATTAATTAAATTTCGTGATCTCGGCATGCTGAATTTCGTCGTAAGTTCGGCCGTCACCTTCAGTGATACGTCGAGCACGAAAAATGAAATCACCCGGAGCGACCAAAATCCGCAAGATTTTTACCAAAGATTCATTCTATCCATACAAAAACTAGCTGACTGGCGCGGTTCTTTTTAAAATCGCGTGCTTTGTCAATTTCAATCAGCCATATCATCAAACGCATTTAGTAAATAAATAAATAAAATTGTTGGAAATTTGCAACGTTTTACAACAACGGATTAGCCCTGGTGAGTTTCGGAAGAAGTTCGAGTTAAAATGGTTGTTGTTGAAGGAAACCATAATTCATAAACGGCACCCCCTTCCCTAATCGTCGCACCTCCTTAGGGGGGCCTCCAGTTTGGGAATCACTGATCTGGCTATAGAATGGTTGTTGTAGAATCGATACAAAGAGGTTTATCCTGTTGAAGCAAGTGCTTGTACTCATGGTTGTTGCTCTAAAACAATTTACTTAGTGAAACCAGCTAACTTAAGAACATTGTGTTAAAAGACAACACAAAAAATCATGATCGCATTGGGATTCAAACCACCGTTCAGCTATCATTCATACTCTTATGCGCACCACCACGCACCACAGTTCAGCAAGGCCTTATAGAGTTTGTTTGGAGTTTCAAAATGTTAAAGCTTGATGTAAGAAATCGAGAATGCATGCGAAATTTCGTTTTCCAGTAAAATACTCAATAAAACTCTGCCCTAAAAAAATTTGGGCGGAAAAATTGTGCTGGTTTTCATTACTAACGTTCTGCAGTTGTTTTCCATAAATTCCTTAAAAACTTCAATTAGCCGGATTGCTTTAGGCTTTTCAATGTGCATGGCTTATTTTCATAAATGCGTCATCTCGAGAATTTTTAAAGAGAATAAGGTCAGAGCTAGTTAAATCGGCTGAGCCTATAGCCAAATTCCGATAATGGCATGTCCAAACACAAATTAGAGAGCTCTGGTAATGTGTTCTCTGGTTCGATCCCTCATCTTGCTCAAAATCCAAACCACCATGTTCGTAGTTTGCCCTCCAATGCTAGATGAATCAATGCAACGGGAACCAATTTAAGTAATCGATTCATGCGAAGGTTTGGCGAATTGAAGTTGAATTGCAAAATGCGCGAAGTGTCGATGGAAATTATGGAAAACAACTCCAAAAAATTATTGTGAATAACATTTTTCACAGATGAGTCTGTTTTAAACGCCTTAATGTTTTCAGCGTTTATTCGACTCCCTATTTCTCATTTCATATGAATTTCTTCGGGAGTTCAATATTTATTTAGTGGACTTGCTTTTCTGTTACTCAATATACTAAACAAAAACTTTAGATCTTGCGGAAATCAAATGGAACAATAATGAATTTCGTGCTATAATTTCGTCCTCTGAAAATTAGGCAAAAATTAGGGTTTTTAATAAGGTCCATAATTCTGGTGAAATGAAGATGAAATTAATGTTAAATCGGAGGACAAAATTTGCAAATACAAGTAATTCTCCAGTTGTTTTTGTTTCCAAAGAATAACTCAGTCAGCGCATAACTGAGCGAATAGTCCCACTTTGCTTTTCGAAAGTAGGGTGCTAGCATCGCAGACGTAAAATTTTCGCGGCTTACTTAGCATTTTAGGATTCTAAATGCAGCACTTAATCGAAGTTGATATTGATTTTTTTCTTTCGGATTTTTAATCTTTTGTTTTTATTCGAGTGCTGGCCAAAAAGCCGCCCCTAAAATTTGGCGCCCCGGGCAACCGCCTGGCTTGCCCCCCCCTTAGAGCGGACGCTGCCGATTGGCGGGCGAGTGGAATGCGGGGAGGGAAATTTTTCCAGTTAGTCATTCCAATATTTGCTCGCTGAATGCAGCCATTTTTCAAAGAATGGGTCAGGCACAAGATCCTCTGAAAGGTTTCTTTTTGGGAAAAATTATTAAATCGTCTAAAAAAGTCGTAGGTAATCCTGACTAGCGCGCCTAAACGCCTGCAGATCGTTCTTCGCCAAAGTGAAATTATTATATCATGCCAACGAAAATAGATTTTTTGCCATTCTGAACAAAAAAAAGAGTGTTTTTGAATATCCGCTTTCTACCACTATTTTCAAGGTAAATCTACCACAGTCCCTAAACAATAAGTTGAAACACTGAATAACACACTAGTCGTAAAATCAGTTTTATTGTTTTTCTATTTCAGACCCCGGATACGGTGACATCTCATCATCATTTGCTGCATTTTAATATCACCGATCGTAGTTTTGATCAAAAGTCAGTCTTTCTATGGCTCCTGTTTGCTGTTGCAGTCATTTATATGGCGGTACAGGGTGGACGCAGCTTTTTGAGGAAGTCAGAACTAAGGAGTGAACAACTACGAGAATTGAATCGGGTATGCTGTTGATATCATTAAAATTTAGTAATAAATAATTCTTAATAATTTAATTTTTCTTCAGGAACGAATTAGGAGCGAACTCTCCGAATATTATGATCGACCTCGCGGCAAAAATCAATTACCATAGCTTGACATTTATGAACATTTTTGAAATTGTATATAAGTTAATTTTTTAGGTTTATTGCGCAATAAAGCGATTAAAATACTGATAACAATTGATTTGGTTTTTATTAAATTACGGTTGATATTTAACTTATTTATTATTATTATAAATAAAGTTCAGAGTAAACGTAAGTAATCCAAAATAAAATTACTAATAAATCGATTTGTTTACGGACTTAAACTTACCTTCTGGAGAATCATAAATTACTACAAAACCATTCCATCCGTGCTCCTTGACAACATCAGCATAAGCCTTACTGAATATCAGCGTATCCGGAAATATGTTAATTGTCATAGAACGCTCCTGTTTCTCGATATCTGATTCTTCTTCTCGCCAGTGGTAGACAATGTGCGGTATACCAAGAGTGTTACAGATGGAGCTTACAATCCCTGGGAATTATTATGAAATTAAAAAAAAGGCATTAATAGTCTCGTCGTAAAGTGAGATTTTAACTCTGTTTCGCAAACGAAATTATTGCTGGGAAGCTACGGATTCGTGCTCAACACTCTTTAAACAATAAAAAAAAAAAAAATCACCACCACATTTTGTAATATCGAGTATGTACTAGGTTTTTCACCAGATTATTGAACTGTTAATGATAATATCGAAAAAGTGAAAATCTACCCTGGCAAATAATGAATGAATTTCAAAAGAAAAAGTACACAAGCTAAAATAAATTTTGGCACAAACTCTCACCGCTCGATTTCCTTGAACTTGGCCCAAAAATAGCCACTGCACCGTCTGCTATGATGTCACAAGCTGAAAAAAGAGAAATGCACCAAAAATTTATTTATTGTTGATAAAATGCCAAAACTAGTGTTTCCCGCCGTGTAATTAATCATTCAATTAACCCTAATGCTACTCACTCAATTGTTCCAGTGTAAAGCTGTCGTCAAATTTATAATACCTGATGATAGGTACTAATTCAAAGTCGGCCAAGTCATCGTTCATTCGACGTACCGTGGCACGAAATGCAATTTCCTCGTCGGATTCATCGAGCGTGAAAAAGGCCCCTACGGGAAATAGAAATAATGGAAGATTTGCAATGGAATTGAAATGGTAATGTTACAGAGCAAATTTGAATTATAGCTGTGCGATCGGCAATTGGCACGAGTTCAAAAATGGATTAAGTGGAATGCGTGTAATGGATGTAGTATAATAGTTTTTGGAATTGAAATGTTAATTTTGAGAATGCATGTTTTATGAGCGGATATTTGTATAGAACAGAGCACTGAAATGAGCAATTCGGTTGTTTCCATGGCCAGTCATACGAATGTGGGGTGACATATCAAAGGGGACATCGGATTCATTGCAAATCCGGTATTTGGTATTTATATCAAGGATCAAAAACTGCGTAAATTAGGTAATTAGTGTTGTCACATCCATTTATTTGTTCCTAGTGCTGTATCCATTTTCATTACCTTTTGGAACATTTTAACTGAAGATGATACAACTTATTTTCCTATGAAAAACATTATGTTATAGGTCCCAAAGGACAAAAAGGACTTCAATTTTTAATTTTTTCAATTTGAATTTTGAATTTTGATTTTTGAATTTTGAATTTTGAATTTTGAATTTTGAATTTTGAATTTTGAATTTTGAATTTTGAATTTTGAATTTTGAATTTTGAATTTTGAATTTTGAATTTTGAATTTTGAATTTTGAATTTTGAATTTTGAATTTTGAATTTTGAATTTTGAATTTTGAATTTTGAATTTTGAATTTTGAATTTTGAATTTTGAATTTTGAATTTTGAATTTTGAATTTTGAATTTTGAATTTTGAATTTTGAATTTTGAATTTTGAATTTTGAATTTTGAATTTTGAATTTTGAATTTTGAATTTTGAATTTTGAATTTTGAATTTTGAATTTTGAATTTTGAATTTTGAATTTTGAATTTTGAATTTTGAATTTTGAATTTTGAATTTTGAATTTTGAATTTTGAATTTTGAATTTTGAATTTTGAATTTTGAATTTTGAATTTTGAATTTTGAATTTTGAATTTTGAATTTTGAATTTTGAATTTTGAATTTTGAATTTTGAATTTTGAATTTTGAATTTTGAATTTTGAATTTTGAATTTTGAATTTTGAATTTTGAATTTTGAATTTTGAATTTTGAATTTTGAATTTTGAATTTTGAATTTTGAATTTTGAATTTTGAATTTTGAATTTTGAATTTTGAATTTTGAATTTTGAATTTTGAATTTTGAATTTTGAATTTTGAATTTTGAATTTTGAATTTTGAATTTTGAATTTTGAATTTTGAATTTTGAATTTTGAATTTTGAATTTTGAATTTTGAATTTTGAATTTTGAATTTTGAATTTTGAATTTTGAATTTTGAATTTTGAATTTTGAATTTTGAATTTTGAATTTTGAATTTTGAATTTTGAATTTTGAATTTTGAATTTTGAATTTTGAATTTTGAATTTTGAATTTTGAATTTTGAATTTTGAATTTTGAATTTTGAATTTTGAATTTTGAATTTTGAATTTTGAATTTTGAATTTTGAATTTTGAATTTTGAATTTTGAATTTTGAATTTTGAATTTTGAATTTTGAATTTTGAATTTTGAATTTTGAATTTTGAATTTTGAATTTTGAATTTTGAATTTTGAATTTTGAATTTTGAATTTTGAATTTTGAATTTTGAATTTTGAATTTTGAATTTTGAATTTTGAATTTTGAATTTTGAATTTTGAATTTTGAATTTTGAATTTTGAATTTTGAATTTTGAATTTTGAATTTTGAATTTTGAATTTTGAATTTTGAATTTTGAATTTTGAATTTTGAATTTTGAATTTTGAATTTTGAATTTTGAATTTTGAATTTTGAATTTTGAATTTTGAATTTTGAATTTTGAATTTTGAATTTTGAATTTTGAATTTTGAATTTTGAATTTTGAATTTTGAATTTTGAATTTTGAATTTTGAATTTTGAATTTTGAATTTTGAATGAAGTTTTGAAGTTTTTTTTCGTTAGTTCAGTAATTGTTTAAATGGATTCTCCGGATTCGATTGATACGACCAATGCGTACCAAATTTGAAAAAATCTCAACACGGAAAGAGGGGGCTACAAGGGTTTCTACAACTGTAAAATACATTCAAAAATAGGGGGCTCTCTTCAGTCTGTCAGAGAAAAAAAAAATGGCCGTATTTCGTGTTACTTTCCCGTTATTGCACCGATTTAAGGGCGGCCTCAAACGAAGCGTCCGAATATTTTTTTTTTATTCTTCGTTCTGTGAAACTTTATATAAAACAAAAACTTGCCCAGCTGTAATTTTGTGTATATGGAGTTTCGTTAGATTCCGGGAATCACATATGGATTCCGTGTATGTGAGGCCTAAGAGTTTAATAGCCTATGTACTAGTTTTTGATGCGCTCAACATTTTTTTTCGGCCAGGACGCCTGCAGCCCTGTCTATCAGTAAATGATGGTTCGTCCGGAAATTTTACTTGTTGGCATCTCGTGTTTTTTCTTTGGTGGGCGAGATGCTACCGCGACTTTTGATTGTTCGCAGTTTCGTTTTTTTGCTTTGGCCGGCGAGATACTTCCGCGTGTCTTGATTTTATCCAACTCATCGATAGGTTTAATCATTTGTCGATTTTAATTAAAATATTAAACAAAACCACTAGAAAAATACTCACCGACTGGCAATCGTCTTGGCGTGGTTTTTGTCGATGCGTTCAATACATTAGTAATACACTGCAAAAATATAAACAAATATATGGCAACAATTTTCCACATTTTCTTCACAAAACTTTTCAACGAATCATCTGCTCAGAAGATGTATTTTTCCGGCACTAGACGCACGAGAGCCGTGACAGACTGGTCTGCGTTATTTGAATTTTTTAATGTATTTATGGAACGTGGATATTTTTGTCGTCGTAAATACGCATGGGAATTTCTAGTGTGAATAAATATTGTAGAGTGGGGGGGGGTATGCCATGTACTCTGAAGTTTGGTGAACCCCAGACAAAAATCCAGCAATCTAGGTTGGCTTTTTTCCGGCAACAATGTATCTAACTAGCCTTTCGGACATTATTATGTAAATTCAAATGCAATTTGCAAAAAACCATATCCCTAGGGTCGTCTATTAATGAAAATCCAATCACTTGATTTGAATCACTTTTAAATGCATTACTTGCCAACGAACATAGTTAAACAATTAACTTTGGATCAAAACATTTTCTACGAGAGGGCAATTGGTGAAAGCCTTTCTGTGCTTGCATATAAACACCAGCAGCATTACATTATTCCATCATTATACAATTTGCAAAGAGGAAATAGGAACTCGTGCCGATTCGTGACAAACTACTCAACTGCATTTAACACAGGCCCTGAGGTCCATCAGACGCTATAGCGCTGCCTGATGCTACCTTAAAGATTCAGTGCAATAATGGCACGAATGCAGTTAATGTGCCTATAGTATGCTATTGGGAACTATGGTAATATTGTCTATCAATATTGACGATAGTTCAAATAACTACCGCGTTTCATGGTACCCTGCTGCGGAATAAATGCACTTTGTTGTGGTCAATGAAAGGGAACTGGACTTGCTTGTATGTTTCGAAAAGGCTAATCGGTTACACCAGTTGCAATCCGATTCACTTTAAATTAAAATTGATCGTATAAGGTAATAAGTAAAATTAAAGTGCTAGAAGCAATGTTATTGAATTGTTTATTGAGTTTGAAGGAAACAGGTTATGCCCGTATAAGAGAAAACGACTTAGAATAGGTCAGCACTAGATGAAACAGACAAAAAGCCAGAGAAGCATATGTGTATGTACACCGCAAATCATTCTATAAATATATTTTTTAACACATAAATTCATTCAACATGTCACTAATATATCAAAAACCAATTTCTGCCTCATGGAAGAAACCCCGAACTCCTAATAAAAAATTATAATAAAAAAAAAACACATACAATTTTGAAATTAAAAATATAAATATGTTTTGTGTACATCAACATCAATTTTCTTCTTCTTTTTTCAAAAGATTGTTTTCAACTGTGTTTGTATTTATGTATAGAATAGACTTTCCTACACACGATATGTCCATACTACTTCTATCATATGCGTTTCGGTTCGTATTCCAAAAATAAATATTTTTTAGTCTATGCTAACGTGTCGGTGGAGTTGAGACATTTTTGAAACAATTCCATGAAAAAGTTTCGATTTTTAATTCGCTGAGAAGGAATTCTAGAGAACTTACCCCTTTTGGGAAATTCGAGCCGAACGCAGTTAAATTTAGTGAAAAGTGTACACCTAAGTGTAAAAATGTTGTTATAGTATTAAGATTGTTGATGCAAAAAATATGGGATGTCCAAATATGCTGAAAGTGATTTTGCTTAGTCTGATATTGTGCAGTAAGACCGCAGGCAAACGACAATTGCCTGTTGGTAAGTGATATTCTTGTGGTAGATGGTGATATTAGTTAGAAAATGTATTTCTTCCTTTATAGGAGCACTTTTCACCCTGGACGAAGCAGATGAAGTGGTTGCTTTTCGAACAGCAATTAATCGGATGAATGACGAAATGTTAAATTTTGAATTAGTGCCAATAATACGTTATGTTACGGTCGAGGACAGTTTCGTCGTGGAGCAGATAAGTATGTATTTGATAGATGAGATCGTTTAATAGCATTAATTATTACAGTAAAACACGGATAAGGGCACCTGGATAATGCACATTTTTTTCGTGCATTTAAACGTGTTGTGCACTTATCAGTACTCCATACAAACTATCTTATTTACGTAGCATAAATGGAAACTAGTGGTAACCAGTGGCGTAGATAAGGGGGGATCAAGGGGATCAATCCCCCCCTTCGGTCACATATTTTTTATTATTACTTTAGATACGTAAAACAAAGCAAAAGTGTAAACTTTTAGCTGGAATTATTTAACGTGTGTATTGTTCATAAAAACGTGAAACCATTTTCAAAACTGCAATAGAAAAATCAGCACTTCCTCAAATTTCAATTGTTTCAATTGTAAAATTTAAGCATATCGATAGAATGGAAACCCTACAGCACAGGGCTTTACGTTCATTTACTTTTTTCACATTGGATCTGGAGTTTCGCAGAATTAATCTTCAAGTGCTGCTACAAAAATTATATGTAAGCACTGATTGAAAATTTATTGCTGGAAAATCTTAATGTTCGGTTCAAAATTTTAAAAATAATGTGGAACACGGAGTGCTCTTCCCTAGAACGGCAATTTCTAATGGGGAATATAGATTAGATAAGATTATAAAGACTAATTCAGGAGAATGAAATGCTAATGCGAATGAAGAGAAAACGCTTCAAAACTGCTTCCAATTTTTGAGCATCTATTCAGAGACGTAGCCAGGCTTTTGTTTTTGTTACCAACTTATCGGTTTAATATTTTATTTATTAAGCTAAGACGAAGGGCGGCCTTAGCTTTTGCGCGGGCTCGGGCGACGGATTTTTGGATAAAATAGTAATATGTAGCGACATTAACGTTACTTTTTAAGTCCAATGAATTCCCGTAAAAACCGTAATCTTCCTATATTCATATTGAGATTCTAACCGAGAGGTCTTAAAGTCTAATTCAAGACTCTTGCGCGCAATCTAGTGAATTTATGAACATTAGGGGGTACCTACATTTCTGCAAGTATACAGTCATGAATGTCAGTCAGCAACATCAAATTATAAAATATCGGAATCCTGTTTAGCGTCCTTTAGAGTTCTAGTTCTCCGTTTTCGAAAATGGTGCAACCACCACACAAGGCTTGGGAGTCACTGAGATTTTGTATACGTATGTTCTCACCAAATTTCAGTTGAAGAATATGCTCACATCGAAAGAGCTAAATTTATTTGAATTCAAGAATGCCAAAGGCTTAAAGCGGATCTTTTGGCCCGACTTTCATAACACTTCAAAAAATTATATTTTTCACGAATCCTGTTGGAAGAAATTTGTTTGAAATATTTTACTTTTCTTTATAATTTGTTGTCCAGTTTTGGTGCGAGGCCCTGGGCTATTGTCCGGCATGTCACCCATTGAAGCCCACCGTCTAATTTCCGTAAAAAAAATATATTTTTTTTTTGGTTATTTCACTGTTTTATTGCCAAAATTGAACAAAATTCCACAACTAACAAAAAAGCAATTAGCATTTGTTGCTGAGTATTCAATCCATGGATTCGACGTGTGTGTGGCCTTAATGAACTCTTCATACTCCGTCTGTGAAAAGCCGAACTCAAACTGATGCCAATTCAGTGCCGAGCTTACATTTTCCTCGCACTGCCCTTTTTCGTAATTTAGGAAAGCCATGACTTTTTCCGGTTACGGACGTACGCAGAAAATTATTCCAAGGCATTAAGATCGGAACTTTAAGTCACTCTTCTGATTACGTAAAAGGACCACAATTTAATTGAGGCTCTGTTTCAATTTAAAGTTATTAGGAAAATGGTGACACATAAATCAGAATTACATAGGTCAAAATTATCGACCTGCGAATTTTCTCTGATATAGCAGAAAACATGAAACCTCCACCCCTACGTAGGATCGCCACTGCTTCATTAGCATAACTCGATTGGGCCATGATGTGCGACCGTCAACATTTCATAGCTTATTAAGTGTAGAAACAGACGAGACCCCAACGGCAGACCTCCAATCTGCAGTGGTGTATTTGCAAGAAAAATATTCTCAGCGGAAATCGAACTTGCATGCGGTGCTGTTCGGCTGGAATGGGTGACACAGAGTTAAAAACCTTGACATTTTCACCTAAAGAGCAATGTGTGGTAGCCCTATCCAAAGCAGACTTTTAAATGATTAAAAATCTGCATCCATCCAGTCCAGCTAAAGTAGGTATTGTTGATTGCGTTCCGCAAATATTTCTTAGCAACGCTCTGAACTTCTGCAGAGGAAAGTTCCTTAGAGCTTCGGAAGTTTTGAAAATATTTCCAATAAATTATGTAGAAAAGTATGTTCTGAATTAGTATTTTTTTTCCATAAAAAATACTAATAGAGTTTCGAGGATTTGGCCCCTTCTAGCGACTCAACTAACAAATAAATTTATGATTCGAAAATATGATATCTATAACATACATTCAAAGAACTGCAAAAGTATCAGAAAAGTGTCTTTCAATTGGATTCTCGCTCATTTCGCATATGTAGATCGAGGAGATGGTTCGGTGGCAGTACATTCCAGTGTTTTTCCAGTGATTTGTATCTGTTGAATGCGTTCATTGAATGGCTGAATTCAAATTGTAAGACGAAACCGGACGGGTAAACTTCCAAGACAATAACCATCGTTCTTACAATCTGAAATGCATAATGCTTGTCTGCTGGCCACTATAAAAGCTCTCGCCGTCCGTTTATTAGCACAAACAAAAGCTTTTGTAGTGGCCAGCAGACAAGCATTGTGCAATTCAGATTGTAAGAACGATGGTTCTTGTCTTGCAAGTTTATCCGTCCGGTTTCGTCTTACAATGTGAATTCTCCCATTTTCGCACGTATGACTTTTTCGTCAAAAAACAAATAAATTTAATTGGCAAATATATTGTCATTTGGTGAATGTACAATGATACCCACACACAGTCTGATGAAAACCGCTGGTGCTATAGGTGCCTTTTTCCAAGTTCAATTTTTGATGATAAAACCAATTCCGATGATTTTTGAAAACATTTCGGGAGGGGTCCGGACCCCATGGACCCCTCCCCTAGCTACGTCCCTGCATCCATTATTGTTTGAGTTTATCAACATTCTTTCTTTGATATGACACCCCACATGCCCACGTTCGACTAAGGTGTGCAATTAGTGTCCTTTTATGTCCTTTTTCGGAGCTTTTCGATCAACTTTTTTCTTAGCAAATTATATGGTAGAATCTTCAGCTATTATAGATTCTGGAAAGTGATAAAAGGAATGACAACTTGGATTATTCCCGTAGTTATGGCTTTGGAAAAATACACGGGAAACGCGAAAATTTTCCATTTAAGCTCGATTTTTTCCTTTCAGGGTCCTTGAAACAGGAAACAAACACCGGATATGTAATGTACTCGATGTCCCCTTTGATATGATACCCCGCATGCCGACCTCCGGTCAAGGATTAAAGAGTATCCTTTTTTGTCCTTTTTGGGACCTTTCCGATCAAATTTTTTTTAACAAAATCAGTTGT
Organism: Microchrysa polita; assembly: GCA_949715475.1. Taxonomy (NCBI): domain Eukaryota; kingdom Metazoa; phylum Arthropoda; class Insecta; order Diptera; family Stratiomyidae; genus Microchrysa; species Microchrysa polita. The sequence goes on along the minus strand of OX454418.1, from coordinate 82,096,940 downwards.
AGATTCCTGGAAGCCCACTGATTCAAAAACAACAAAAATTTGCCTTACTCTATTTTTTTCTATTTGAAATGCTAATATGACTGCACTATAAATGATTCGCCTATTTCAAAAGGCCCCATTTGTGCGTTCTTACACACAAAGATTTTTTTCTAGTAGACAAAACAGACTTTGTCCGCAAATATGAAATGAAATGAAATTCAAATTCCGGTTAACTGAAAAGTTGAACAGCCGATCGGGTTAAAAACCGGAAGACAAAAAAGCCGACCGGGTTGGTCGTCCGTTATGGAAGTATGGGTTTTAGTTCTAACCGTCCTGTTTCTGTATCCCTATTTCAATACACAAATGCATGGTATCCGTGGACCCAAAAAACTTCCAAAACAAAACCTAAATGCATTTTTATGATCGTATCCAGTTTATTCATTAATTTCATTAAGGCGACTAAAAATTAAATTTTTGTCCGCTTACGGGAGATGATTTTATGACAAATGTATGTAGGAATAGTGTCCGTGTCCGGCCAGTGGAATGGATTTTGTTCTAAAATATGAATGAAAAAATTAGGGCTAAGAAAATTGTCCGGCTACGAGAGATGTCCGCCTGCGGATGCGGAGCTTTCACTGTATATCTTTTATAAAAAAATTAGAGATTTCCAAAATTGAAGGAGATATAAGCCGAGTTTCTGATAGCTCTTATTCAGTACCTGTCGGCTATTTAGTCTTATCGCATAGAGAAGACACACACAATATTCAGAAAGCTTTTCCATTGTATTGAATTGCATTTTTGTTTATTTTGCATAATTATGTTATCTTTTGTTTTATTTACACTGTTGTATGAGACCGCGCCATATTTTTTTTTAATCTAAGATGATGGCATAACCAAGCAAAATATGGCAGAACTATGCAAAATAAACAAAAAATCCATTCAATACAATGGAAAAGCTTTCTGAATATTGTATGTGTCTTCTCTATGCGATAAGACTAGCCAGCCGATAAGATGTACGAAAAATTGGCCCATAGTCTTACCCAGGAAGTAATTTAAATACAAATTAACAAACAAACGGAGTTCCGCGGTATCCTAGGGTTCCGTGAAGATATCTCAGGGGTTTCGTGAAGATATACAAAAATAGGAAAAATGTAGAAAGAGCTTTTGACAACAAAAGCAAACAATCCATACGAAAAAGTGGTTGTAAGTTTTAAAATTCCGAAGCTTAGTCTGCTACACTGTACCAGAAATCAACACTGTAAAATATTTGACCAGCATCAGAGACTCGACCGATTTTCTTCTACAACTTTCTAGTTTATAGAATGGAAAAGAAAGTAGTGCCAGAAAAAAAGTATGTCCGCAGTGTTTATTTGAGGGTTTTGGGATTTCAATTAAGGCGCAAAAAATTAGAAGATTAAATTTGTGTTAATCGAAACTTTTGTACGATTCTTTTTTAATAAATGTTTAACGGTCCAAATTTTAAGTTCTACTTACAATTTTGGTATCCTTTTCAAACAATTGGCTGATAGCTAGGGCCTCGCAATTTATAGAAGATAGCTGCTACGGTGTCCTACAAGCTTGAAAACTTTAGAAATCTACCCACGAATTTCTAAGTTATCGGAGAATTTCGATTTAAAAACACAAAAGCTGTACTTTATCCACATATACTGGGCGTTCCCAACGAGCTCTTGTCTTCAGAATGTTCCTTTTCAGGAGATTTAACTATATAATTTATTTAAATCCCTGTTTTGAGGTGTTCCTGGAAGAAAAGCGGCAATGCTAGGTATTCCGTGACTCCAAAAAGTTTGAGAACCACTGATCTATCCCAATATAAAGCTCTGATACTCTAATCACAATAGCAAAAATTTGTACGAAAATTGGAATACTGTGGATTCATTCACCGTAGTAAAAAAGCCAAATCAACGATGCAGTGTCACAATTTTTGCGGAAAATTCAATATTTTCAGGACGCTAAAATTGCTCTCTATTTTGCAAACAAACAAATTTGCTAAAAAACACTGCTAGTTTGAAGTGTAACAAATGCAGACATTGTTATTCTAAAATTAAAAATTTGACAATTGTAAAAGTATAGGCAATCTTGCCAAATGGTCTCCCTCCCTCCCAGAAAAGCTATCTACGCCAGTGATGGTAACAACTGATATTGTGTGGCTATACTTTGTAACGCTATAGTCAGGGCTGGCCCTAGGGGTGGGCGAACTGAGCAGTCGTCCAGCGCTACCACTTTAAAGGGGCCACCACACAATAGAACCTTTTATTTTCGGGGGCCACCACTCAGAAAGTGCTCCACTCTCTGGGAGCCTTCACACAACGAAAAAATCAAAGCATACCTGATGTAAAATCAATTGAATCGCTGGGCGATGTTGTTAAATAAAAATGAGAGAAAGTGGAGAGTATCCAAATTTCGGCCACGCCCGAAATTAGCCTCGGTCTCTTTTTGAAGTTAAATTAGGTTATTATGATCAAACCATAAGATTCAAATTGTAATGGCTGATTTGTTTCCATAAAGTTGATGTCTTTCAAAAAAGTGAGAGAGTTTTGACAATTTTAGCAGTTTTGGAGCCATTTTTTGTAGATTTTCATTAATGTTTTTGGAAAGATCGCCATACTTCCTAGATCTTAACCCATATATGCCCAACGCCCCATTTTTAAAACGGTTCACTTTTCAAATTTTTAAATTAAACTGGTAAAATTTTTTGAAAGGTTTTTTACTAAGAATATTAGTAAAAAGATAAAATATTAGTAAAGAGATAAAATTAGAAAAGATGTTGGCAAAGCTGCAACTAAAACGTGGTAGCTATATCTTGGCTAACTTTGTTCCTTTTCCGGTTTGAAGTAGAGGGTTTTCGACGCAGATGCAAACTATCCGAAAACAATACAAAACAATTCAGTTTATTTTTATAAAAAGAATCTAGTATTCGCAATTTCATTGTCAAAATAGATGTAAAACCGACGAAAATATGGATCGATTTTGTTGATGCCCCAAAAATGGGTCTTTGATCACCCATGGCTACATAAACATTTTAAACGAAATAATAATGGTAAATCGGTTTACCGTTATTTATTATATCCAATAATTAAATTAATTAATAGCTGTTATAATTTTTTATTGAAATGTAACCAAAAATCGATTTTTTTTTTCGGAAAAATTATAATTTATAAAGTAAGCCCAAAAAAAAAACAAACACTTATATTTTGAGCCCAATAGTACCCTAGTTAACGGTAAAAATGGTTTCTCGACAAATGTCATCCAGAAAAAATGCTTGGTAATAATTTGGTTTTTCGGATGAAGAAGCTACGATTTTCTACTGAAATTATACTGCTTTTGTATCAGAAATCACATCCAACAGATTCTGCGAAAAATACCTTATGGATATAAGTCTGCTGACAATCAAGCCTTGAATAAATAATTTTTTCTAAATCTCTGCTCTAATGCTTACGAAAACGACAACCTGTAGATACAAATATTGGTGTCAAACAAGGATTAATGAAATTATTTTAAATTATTTTGTATACTTTACTTTGTCACCTTTCATCATCATCAATGTGGAACGATAGCCTGACACCGGGCTTTGGCCATCTTTATTGTTGACTTCCAATTGTCGCCGTTACCTTGACCTAGCCCTCCAGTTACGGAAGCCCAACAGCTTGTGGACATCCTCACCTACAAAATACATCCAGCGGGCTCTCGGTCGTCCAAGCAATCTGGCTACGTCTCGTTGTACATTCTTCACCTTTACTGTGTACTGAAAGCTTGGAATTAGGGATGTTCCTTCAAGTCCTTTGACATTCGCCCGTCGCAGCCACCTGACCCCAATAAGGGCGGTTGAGTAGGTGTGACAATTCAAAATGAACTTCACCCTGACTACCCCTTTGAGCCCTGAATTTAAACGCTGCACATTTTTTCCAATTTTTTATATAAATGTGAATAAAAATGTAATTCAAAATTCATTTCTTGAAATTTGATTAAAAATAATAGCAGCGAAAGTGTTGTTTTGAGGTGGTTCCATGGTGAAACCACCAGGACTTAAGTGTGAAATTGTCCAAACCAATTTTTTTCTGTGGTCAAACACAACCCAACGTAGCATGCGTTACAAGCCACCCTGCTTTAATGGGGATGCATTTTTATCCTACAATGAGCGCATCTGCGCGATGTCCCACGTCTGTACGCCATGTACGCTGTAGAGCCAAGCCTCTTTTCCTGAGGCACATTTCCTCGAAAATTGAACATTTTTCTGACACTCTTACGCCTAGCTCGGGTGCCCGACTCTGTGCCCACCAATTCGGATACCACGGGCTAGCCTAAAAGATTTCATACTCTTCGCTGTCCCATTCAAATTCTTAAATTTGGGGCTCCAGAAGGTTTTCATCCAAATTGGGCGATAAAGGATTCTCGTAGTTATCTTCCTCATAATTCATGCCAATTGGTTGTTGGAAGGTATGTCATGAGGCTTCTTATGATATTATTATTAATGTTTTGGCAGTTTACACGAAATTTCAAAATGTATTTATTGGCTAGTTTATCTATAGGTGTGATTTTGGTTTCCTAGTGCAGCTTGGCGGTCGAATAGAAAAATGGTTTGTTCGTTATATGTTTGAGAATTTTATTTTGTGTTACTTGTATTTTCTTTTCCTTGTTTTAGCGTAGAGACCCCATACTGGTGAACCATACGCAGCAATGGGTTGGATAACCATTTTATAGATTAGTAGTTTATTGTCTATTGATAATTTAGATTTTTTGTTTAAAAGGGGATATAAGGCACAAAATGATTTCATCATTTTTTGATACGTGATCTCCATATGCGATTGACCTGTGAGTTTTTTATCAAGACTTAAACCCAAGTAGTTCAATTCATTGCTCCATGCGATATGATCGCCAAGGAAATTAAGGGGAGAGCTTGGCAAGTTAGCTCTTTTCCTCTTTTTCGAGAAGAATGCGGCTTGTGTTTTAGCAGTATTCAATTTAATTTTCCATCGAAAATAAAATTGATACAGACATTCTAGTTGATATTCTAGCTTCGACGATATCTCAATAGGATCTTTATGATTGTAAAAGATGCATACGTCGTCTGCGAAACAGGCAATCATGGCAGTCATCAGTGGCGTAGATAGCTTTTCGGAGAGGAGGGGGATCATTTTGCAAGATTACTTATACTTTTATGGTTATCAAATGATGAATTTCAGAATAACAATTACTTTATTTATTACACTTCAAATTTGGTGCCTTTTTTTGCAAATTTGGTGCAAAATAGATACAATCAGGAATCAAAATAAATCATATACATAGTTATATGTCTAGAAATGGGAAACTGTGAAAACGAAAGCTCGTTGGGAATGCCCAGTATATGTGGATAAGGTACAGCTCTTGTTTTTTAAATTGAAAATTTCCGATAACTCAAGGATGATGTACCAATCACATGCAATATTCTCCTTTAGTAGTGAATCGGTCGTCTTAATAGTGTGACATTGATATTATTATCCGATAAACTGTTCACCGTAGTTATAGAAGGATGGACTTTGTGCAAGAACAGAGACTTATGAGGTGCTCCGGAATACCAAGTTTCTTCAATAGAATGTTTGGAAATCTTGCATGAAACCAACATTTCCTCACTCATTGTTAATTTATGAACGAATTAAGACGATCGCTGCGCAGAAACTGGCTGCATTTTACTAATGAATGTGTGGATTTAATCAAGGCCAATTGATTGACATATAAAGTAGAAGGTTCAGTGCAGAAGATTCGATAAAGAATTTTGAAGCATTTCTATAGAAGCAACCAACCATTTGTAGTATTTACGAGCAATGCTGACTATATGTGAAGTTGGCGAAGAAGTTAGCGTGTAGGACTGGCAATACAATAGTCATGGTTCGATACTGCGGGAAAAACACGAGAGAATGACAGAAAAATATGAGACAAAGCACATGATGTATGCCAATTTCGAAGGATAGTTTAGTACTGCAATAAGCTTCGATTGGATTACAGGGTATATGTAAAGTGCCAGTGTTGTTGTTTGAAGAGAATATTCTACGAAGTATTATAGGGATAAAATTGTTACTTAGGATCGTAGAAAACTGTTGTTTCACACAAATTTCATTCTCTAATTCATTTGCGCCTTAGTTTAAATTCCAAAAACCTCGTCAAAAACACTGTGGAAATGTTTTATTTTCTGGTACAGACTACTTCCTTATCCATTTCATATAGTGGAAAGTTGTAAAAGAAAATCGGTCGAGTTTCTAATGCTGGTCAAAGATTTTACGGTTCAGTTGATTTCCGGATCAGTGAGCAATTCTGCCCGCATAAGACAATATATGTATCTTAAAATTTTAAAAAAATTTTAAATTTTTTTTATAGATGATTTAGGTAATTCAAAAAATTTTGGTTATATGATTGAGAGTTCTTCGTATTAAATTCAGTAAAACTTCGAACAAAGAGAAAGTCAAGACTTGATTCGTCCTGTTATATACAATAAAACCTTTCGTCAAACCTTAAAATAAAAAAAATAAAAAGAATGTTGATAAACTCAAACAATAAAGGATGCTAAAAAATTTTAAACAGTTTTGCAGCGTTGCTTACATTTAATTTTTCTAGATTTCTTCAGTAGGGCTTGCCTGTGCGAAACTCAAGATGAAATGTGAAAAAAGTAGTGCTGTATAGTGCTGTGCTGTAGCGTTTCTATTCTATCGACACGCAATTATACAACTGTAATTTGAGGAAGTGTTAAATTTTCTATTGGAGATTTGAAAATGGTTTCACGTTTTTAAAAACACTTTGTTCAACCTGCCTAAAGTAATAATAATAAAACATGTCATGGAAGGAGGAGGAGGGGGGGGGGGATTGATCCCCTTGATCCCCCCCTTATCTACGCCACTGGCAGTCATTGATTTTAGGAATATCAGCTGTGAATATGTCAAAGAGTATCGGACTAAGACATGAACCCTGAGGGACTCCCGCGGAAATAGTTTTAGTGTTAGAGTGGGAATCTCCCACCTGTACTGAGAAAGTTCTGTTTGAAAGGAATGATTGAAAGAATTTGATAAGGTAAACAGGTATATCAAACTTAATTAATTTATATAGCAATCCGTCATGCCATACCGAGTCGAAGGCCTTTTCGATGTCTAGAGCAACAACACCCACAGATTCTTTTCTCGCGAAGGACTCTTTAATATGCCTGTGAAGTCGGTAGATTTGGTGAGTGGTTGAGTGTTGTTTTCTGAACTCAAATTGGAAATCCGTTATAACTTTTAGCCTTTCAATTACCTCGTTGAGACACAATAGTACCACCTTTTCCAAAATTTTACTTAAGGATGGTAATAGACTGATTGGCCGGTAATTGCCAGGGTCTCTTGCGTCCTTGCCGGATTTCGCAAGTGGTATAACATTAGCGTGCTTCCAGCGATTAGGCAAATACGAAATCTTTAGGCAGCAACTTACCAGAAAATTTATCTTCACTATAGCTTTCTTTGGCAGATTTTTTAAGATCATATTAGAAATTTTATCGAATCCGGGTATTTTTTTGATCTTGAATGACTTAATTATATTTTTAATTTCTCTTGGGAAGGATAAATATGATTCATTAAAGTCATTAGGGCTGATTTCTAATCTACCGACTGTATCTTTCACAATTTGATTATACAGAACGCTACCCAATTGCGACGAGATACTGGCGCTTTCTGGAATCTATTGGCAATGATTTCCGCTTTGTCTTGGCAGTCAAACACCAAAGTTTTATCAGATCTTCGTAATGGAGGAATAGGTTTACTACGGCGAAATATTTTGTTTAATTTCCAGATTTTTTTTACTGTTTTTGGAAAGGCCTTGTAGCATTTTGTTCCATTTGTCATTACGACTGGTAAAAATTTGTTGTCGAATGAGATTTGTGAGATATTTCATTGCCATTTTGGTTGACGGATCCCGATCGCGTTGCCATTTTCTTCGAAGGAAATTTCTAGTACGGATAAGAGCTTTTGTGTTATTGTCAAGAGGATTAATTTTGAATTGGGGTTTGCTTATGTGGACAGATGCTAATTCTAGGGCTGAATTGAGTTGCATATAGAAATCGTCCAAGGCGGTATCGACTTGGTTTGTATTTTCCACTCTAGATAGGTCCTGTGATCTTAAATCAATATTTTGGTTTAACACTTCTGTCGGCACAAAGGTCTGGCCAGACCTTTGGCACTATATTTTGGTCATAAAAGTATAGAAGATGAAATCGCAGCGACTTCATATTTCATGATATCCTAGAATAATATGTTAAGAAGCATTTTGCAAAAATTTGATGTTGATGTTTTGAGTATTTTTTTGATGATTTTCAATTTATAGTGCTTTTTGATACCCAATAGGTCTGGCCAGACCTACAGTTTTTCCCCCCATTCTTCTCTTGATGTAAAAGGTGCAAATATGAAATTCTCTTAAAATTCTCCTATTTATGATGTAAGAATGTCATAAAAATTCAATTTGTACTATAAACGATAAAAATTTCTGAGATTATTCTTTGAAAAGCCGTGAAGCTCGGGAAATAAATATGCCTAATTTCATCACGTTTTATAACATCACCTAATCAACTGAGATTTGATTCAAGGAAATTCAAACCCGTTTTTTTCCTTTGTAATAGTAAGGACTAAGTATGAGAGACTTACGAACGAACGATTTGATTAAGAAATTTACGAAAAAATTAGAATGAAATGATTTTCGTTCTTGAAAATTCCCTATTTCTTTCCACCTACTTCCCTAAATCTGCAGACTAATATCGAGGTAAAATCTACTAACAAAGGGCCAAATATTTGCCCAAAGATATTGATATTGAAAAATGCGAACAAACTTTCTACTATATATATGCCATGCAAATAGAGAAGCAAAAAGATATGAAAATAAGGGAAAAACATATTTATAATAATACCACCTCAAAATATGTCCACTTAAAAACGTTGCTAGTGTATCTACAAAAATGATTTTAATACTTTTATTCTTTAAAAATGGCAGTAAGGAATTGATAGAATGATTCTACCGATAAAAATTTCACCTTTTCTAAAAAATAAAAAAAATTTCTCAGTAGGTCCAGCCAGACCTATTGGGTATATAATAGAGATGAGCATCGAAAGAAAAACATCGATGGTTACCATCGAAAAAACATCGAGACGAAACCATCGATGGTGAGAAAACATCGAACCAAAAACATCGATGTTTTGGGTTTTTTGAGTACTCATAAAAAGTAGTCACTTTAATAGCAAAAATTAACCTGATTGGATAGAAATATGGTTTAGTTTATGGTTTTCCTTCATTGCCTCCTCCACATACCAGAATGTAAGCTTTTTTTTTGTATAATATGCATTGTTATCGGACCCACAACCCACCGCATAGAGCGACCAGTGGTACCGCGCGGTATCTGTGAATCCGTGTGACGACGACTTGGAAAAGTACGCGACGGGATGACAGTGGGCCGCTGTTCTCCTTTCTCCATAGTCTCTGATCACTGAGGGAGAAAGAACGATAATAGCAAATACCTTTGGATTTTGCATAGGATAGTTGGGGATGGCCCCCTGATTATGGGAAAAAAGTCCTCACTGATTGAAGGTCTGCAACCTTGAACAAGTTGTTAAGTGTTTTTAGCGATTATTTAAAAAACGGTAAAAAGCAGACAAGTTTACCACCTACAGGTATACCGTAGGTGCCGACAGAAGGGTTAAATATTTTTTAGACTTCAGCCAGTTAATTTTTAGTTTTTTATTTTGAAAATCAGAATTGAAGGTTGTTCCTGTGGTTTCTAAATAAAATAGTACTGGATAGTGCGGAGATGATAACTTTTTAATTGTTTGAGGCTGGGGAATATTGTTCGGCCCCTTGCTCAGTTTAATGTCAAGGGTTGAGTCGTAACCTCTATGATTCTAAAATGTTGGCTCAGAAGTTGAGTGAATCATGATGTTGTAGTGAAATTTGAGATTATACAGTCTCCTTCCAGCCCTATTTGAGTTAACGCAATTCCAATACCTATGTTTAGAATTAAATTTACCACACAAAATAACCTTTTCTCCTAAATTCAACAAGTATTTAATGTCGCTTTCGAACAAATCCAATTTTGCATTATCGACGTGTGTTCCCGGAAAGTAGCACACGACCAGCCATGTGATTGTTCCCAAAATGGAAACATTTAAACAATTTTTTCATGTCGGGTGTCATTTTTGCAACCGGGCAGTGAATTGAAGAGTATTTTGCCCCGCAAAATAAACAATTAGGTGGAAGGTGGCAGTTTGAAGATCCGTGGCCCCGGATCCGTGGACGGGGACGCACACCCAAATGGCGATCAGTTTGGATGCAATGACAACTGCCAGTTGGTTGCACGTGCAACCGTTTGGCGGTCAGTCTGGATGGACCTTTAGTTTAAAGCAATTTCAACAATAGGAAAAAAAAATTATTAACATATTAATTTCGTAAAAATAATTTTGAGTTAGCAATTTAAGTAACACATATTCAATTGTATCTCTTTTATAAATTACAGTGTGTGATATTATAGCCGAAGGAACAATTGCAATATTTGGACCAAGTTCGCGCAAAACCAGTGGTAATGTGTAATATTTTTTATTATGCATATCAGTTTTCACAGTAGTCATAACTTTAATACTAAAATTATTTTCAAGTCTAAAAGTATTTAATTTTTACATGATGACAAATTCCTGTTTTAGTTAATTTCTTTTTCTAGCAATTGTTAATTCGATTTGTCACAACAAGGGCATACCACATATTTTATTTAGTTGGCGCGATGAAGAGACTCGCGATGAAAAGCTGGCACGTTCCATGACCGTTAACGTATATCCCGAAGTGATGGGATTAGCACAAGCCTATGCTGACGTAATACGAAACTATCAGTGGACAGCGTATTTGGTGTTGTACGAAACGGAGCAAGGTAGGTGAATTTGTATATTTATTTGATGATAAAGCTGGCTAATCTACTGTTAAGGTCTGAAAAACCTGCAAGACGTTTTGCAACTACCACCGCCCCAACAACCGCTGGCTGTTTTGCCTATTGGTGACGGTCCGGATTATCGACTGTTATGGAAAGATGTCAAGGAATATGGTGAAAATCGTTTCATACTCGATTGTTCCTTAGAGAAAGTAATCAATTTTCTTAGTCAAGCAAAAGAATTCGACCTCGTAGGAGAGGATCAGCACTATTTGTTAACAAATCTGGATACGCATACACTTGATCCTGCGCTTTTTAAACATATTCCGTCAAATATTACAGCAGTTCGATTGTCGGCTCCACAGAATTTGGTTAAGGAAACAACGTACGATTGGATGGACTATGAGCTGAAACGTGGAGTTAAATATGAAAGTGACTACAGGAGAGTGAAGGTACTGTTGAGTGAAATTATATAGGATTACTTGAAAAAGTTAATGGCGCAAATAAATTATAATTTATTTCAGACATCTATGATACTGATACACGATGCCATCCAATTGCTCGGCAAGGCTCTCCGTTCAGAATACTCCTTTGTCGACATGGATCTTCCGAATGTTGACTGTGATACAAAATCGGTTTGGCCGCCCGGGGAGCAACTCTATAAAATCATGAAACTGGTGAGTGATAGATGTGATAGATTTTTTTGAGTCAAAATAAATAATAAATTTCATTGCATTTCAGATGACTCGAAATAATTCCATGGTTCGAGAATTGGAAGGATTCCTGACAGGCCGTATGGATATGAATGAATACGGCGATCGAGAGTTTTTCAAACTGGACGTAACCGTTTTGTTTTCAGAATCTTTTCTTAAGTTAGTCACCTGGGACCGTGATTATGGTATAAAAGACACCCAGATGAGAGGAATTATTACAGAGAAGCTCAGTGAGGCTATTCAGAATAAGACGTTCAGAGTGTCAACACGACTTGGTGATCCGTTTCTTATGTTAAGGTACGATTCAGTTTTGGATTCACTCAACTTTGCAGTGAACAGGAAGTAGTTGAAACTAAGTGTCGCCATACACTGTCCAATCGATTGTACTGCATTGACTGTATTGCCGTACCGACGTACGGTAATGTAGCGAAAGAAAATTACCGTTTATCGTACAATCGATTGACAGCGTATGGCGATTCGAAGATCCAATTTTCGTGAAAGATCAAAATTGCTTAGCGCCCCATTTGTCTCACTAGGTAATAGGAGCTGTTTTTTTTTTATTATAGAACGCCAAAGGAAGGTGAGGTTCTGGAAGGGAACGCCCGATATGAAGGCTACGTAGTCGATCTAATTCATATGCTCTCGGAAAGATTGGGCTTTCGTTATGAGTTAAAACTAGTGCCAGATGGAAAATACGGTTCTCTGAACAAGGAGACCAGAAAATGGGATGGTATTATCAGACAGCTTATAGAAGGCGTTAGTAAACACTAAAATTATAAATATTTAAAACTAACAGAACATAATTTCACTTCACTTTTAGAAAGCCGACATAGGAATATGCGATCTTACAATTACGCTGGATCGTCGACAGGCTGTCGATTTTACGGTACCATTCATGACTTTGGGAGTCAGTATTCTCTATGCAAAACCAGTAAAGAAGCCTCCAAATCTATTTTCATTTATGATGCCCTTCTCTTTTGAGGTTTGGGTGAACACCGTAGCGCTTTATTTAGTGATGTCGCTTTTACTGTTTGCCGTAGCTCGGTTTGTCATTTATATAAAAAAATATTCAACCCAATTGAACTAAAAAACAATTTCTTTTGCAGAATATCGAAGCAAGAGTGGGAAAGTCCGCATCCCTGCAACCCGAATCCGGATGAAGTTGAAAATATTTGGAATGTATCGAATAGTGCTTGGCTTACCATGGGATCGATTATGGGTCAAGGTTGCGATCTGTTGCCGAAGTAAGACTTAGAGTCGGCATACATTATCCAATCGATTGAACAATCAGCTTTGATTGATTTCTGTGGAGAAAGTAAATTTTCTGTGGAGAAAGTTCATTTTATTTAGTGAATTCGGTAGTGCAACCTAAAAAATTTGCTTTCATCACAGAAATGAGCTTTGATTGATCAATCGATTGGATAATGTATGCCGGTTACTTTCGAGTGGATCGATTTTGAATAAATCATTTTTCTCCTAGAGGCGGACCGATGCGACTTATTGCGGGCATGTGGTGGTTTTTTGCACTTATGATGCTGAACTCGTACACTGCCAATTTGGCTGCCTTTTTGACCATGTCTCGAATGGATGTCGCTATACGAAATATTGAAGATTTATCAAAACAGGCGAAAATTAAGTATGGCGTTATTCAGGGTGGGAGTACTATGTCCTTTTTCAGGGTAAGTGTATGAATGAAATCTATTGTAGTTGGTAAAGTGATGGCTGCGCATGCCTTCGATGCACAGCGTCGTACCTTTCGAATTCTAGATCCTTGAATCTCACTCAGATGTTAAGAGAGAACTCAATTTCTTAGGATAGAGCGAACCAGTTATTTTTAAATTGTTATACACTCACAAAGGATAGTTCCACTTGAAAAATGGCTGTATGTCGGAAAGTGATAACGGTATTTTCTCCAAACTTGGTGATAATATTTTTAGTAGCCTGCTTGTTCTTTCAGTAACATAACGCCTTAAATCCAGAATCCCGTTATGATTTTCTTACGAGATTTCATAAAAACAGTACAATTGTAAAAGTTATTGGGATAGTTCCAGAAAATAAAACATCAAATAACGGTACAAAAAAATAAATTTAATTCTGGAAAATGTAACTATAACCAGTTGAAATTCTTTTAAGTTTTGAGTTCTAACGGTATAGATCTTCCTTCTCATCTATTCTCAAACCATTTTGATGATATTTAGATCTAGGGATTGTTCGGATGTCTCCTCACTGGTTTGCATCCGTTTATTGCGTTCGAAGACATAGTACCCGTTATCGAAATCAAAGCGTCATCGTCCCGGCAAAGATCATTGTCGGCCCCATGTGTTCGTCCTTCCCACTTCCGCCGAACGTTCCTGGAAAGTAAAACAACACACAAAGTATCACGCACAACTCGAATTGCATAATCGTAGACTTATCTAAGGATCATTTCGCCTTTTTATGGTAACTATTATCGTAGTCTGGCTGGTCTAGCAGTTAGTGCGCGCACCTTCGGTGCACAGGGTCATGAGTTCGAATCTCACCCTGGATCATGGTGTTTTTCGAACTCACGAGCTTGTGACGGACTATGATCTCACTCAGATGTTAAACGAGTACCCATTTATGGGGATAAATAACACTGCTGACCGTGATGCTGATCTCATCACCTCAACAAAAAGCAGATAAGATCTTGGAAATGGGATGTCACCAACACATCCTGCGGCCTTAGTCCAATGTTGGATTGTCGCACCTGTTATTTTTATTATCGTCGTCGGCATCGTCGCAATATTCACGGCATTATCGCTGACATCTCCGTCATCTTCGCCCATCATATACATACATATGAAAACTGAATTTTGATCATTTTGAACTTAACGGGATTACTCGCTTTTGATTTATATACATTGGTTTTGTTTACTTGCTTATTTACTTGGAATTATTGATTTGTTTACATTATGTCACTTGATCGATCAGATGATATTTGACATAGACTAGAAATTTTCATAATCTAGTAATTTCTGTATTAGTTTGAATCATGGATAAATAGTTATCATATATACGAACCTACTAAATCACTTGCTTGCTATACACAGGGGCGGCGCATAAGGGCCCGCGTGGCGGGGGGGGGCACCAGGTTTAGGGGTCCAAACTCACATGAAGAGTTTGTCGAACCATAAAACATCTGCGAAAAAACAATAATTCGAAGTATATATTTTTGGTAGACAAGAAGGGATATAATTGATTTGTACATTATTCACTAAATAGCTAAAAATCTGTTTGAGAATGAAAGTGGGGTTATTGTCAATACCAACCAGTCAACTATGGACTATGGATATGGTATGACCCCCTCAAAAAAAAGGTAGCTCCTGATGAGTCGTCATACCAGTGGACGAAACCATAGTGAATAATGTACAAATCAATTATGATAAAATAAAATTCACACTTGCGTCGACACCTTGCCACTATTTAAGTGCAAGCGGCATGCAAATTCGTTGCACTCTGACACTAGTCGGAGTGCAGCACAGATTGCAAAAATGGTCAAGCTACACACTGGTATGAAAAAGGTAGCTCCTGATGAGTCGTCATACCAGTGGACGAAACCATATAGCAAATGTGCAGCCCATAGCGGTGAATAATTTTTGAGGGGGTCATACCATATCCATAGTCCATAGTTGACTGGTTGGTATTGACAATAACCCCACTTTCATTCTCAAAGAAGGGATATACACTTTTCGAAGTCAAAACAAATGCTAAATTTATTGTACCTCTCTCATCAGGTTTTTTAGAGAAACTAATTTAATATTGTCCTAAAATCTTTGAGAGTTCATGAGACACTCCGGATCCTCAAATTTGCTTGTAAAATTTTCTTTAGGTTGCTCTGCAAATAAACTATCTTAAAACATTTTTGGCGATACTTTTCTTAACATTCGGACTAAATTCCAATCCACTTTGTCATTAACTGTTAAACACGAGCAAAATAGTTTGAGAGTGATACTAAACTTAGTTCAAACTAGTTAGTACGGCCTGTATATGTCGTTGAAGACTAAAATATTTTATTTTGCTTGCGGTATATACACGCGGTCATTAGGGCTGTGGTGCGGAGGCCACATTTGGTTTTAAAGGAGCCTTGGCAAGATTCTGTATTGAATTCAATATTATGTACAAACGTTATTCTTAAAATTGAAAGATTTAAATTAGAGCACACTTAAATTTAAAGCTGAAACAAGGAATAGAGTAAATCCATTTTTTGGATTCTTCGTTGTGTCAAATTCATACATTTTCTTCGATTTGGACAGAACGAAAAAAATGGATTCGGATTGACTGTGTGTATGCAGCATTAGGGTAGACGGTAAATAGGGGATCGAATCCCCGCAGGTAATTTACTATATGCTTACCAACATCTATAGAGGTCAATACTGCGCCGCGTGAGTGTTTTTAATATAAAATTGACCAGATAGTAAGTCAATCAATTAACTGACTATCTGTCAACTTAAATGGAAAATAACTGTGCCTGATGACTGAAAAGTGTGGATCAACCTTCAAGAGTGCTTTCGATTGATTTTACTCTGTTTTTTTCTCAGTGTAGGGGGGCCCACTCAAAAAGTTGGCGGGAGGGCCCGAGTGAAGTTGTTCCGCCACTGGCTATACATATTCAAATTCAATGCACTTTGGCCTTGAACCTTTCCTAACGTGACCATTGCTCGATAATTTGTAGATTTCGATGAAAGTCTAATTAAAGTAACGTAAGCTCCCGTTTTAGATTTCATTCGTTGAACTTCTCTACTATATTGCAAATTGTTGAAGCTCTTGAATTACTATTATTGTACATTTGAATTTTGAACTTGTGATTTATTATTTTCTTCCTTTTTTGATAATGAGACTGTTTTATGAAACTATGATTTCGCAATTTAATATTGAAGAGGAGTATGGTGATCATTCCACAACGTTGATGGATTAGTCTTGAAACCAATCTTTTATCAGCCTTGCTTCATGAATGGGGCCGTTATCTTGTTAAAGTCTTTAAGGAGTTGCATCGAAAATGTCGGTAATCTTAGACATAACATTAGGTATAATATTTTAGTAAGCCTCGGCGTTCTGAATACAATTTCCACAAGCTTAATAGTTCCACGCCGAGATAGTCAGCCCCATATCTCGACACTTCTTACTCTTAAGTAATGTGTCTATAAAATTAGTTTTTCGTCAGTGAAATTAACGCGCTTCCACTCATTTGGCCGATCCATACATTTGCTTTATTGGGGTTGAATATCTTAATATGAAACTATTGAGCTTATGGAAATCAGGGGTATTCAGAGCGCGCAGGCTTATACAAAAATTCTACCTAATATAAGGTGGCCAGACTCCCAAAAGTCCAATGATGTACTCTGTACATATACTTGCAGAATTCGGTTTTCAAATATGTAAATCCAGAGTCATACATCCAGGTCCGAGGTCTATGTCTAACATTTTGACTGATTCTCTAATGCACGACAGACTGAGAGAGGTCTGAGCGCAGAGAATTGCGAGCTACAGGATCTATCATACGGACGAGTTACAGTATTAAATTTATCGATCGCTTCGCTCGTACCTCGCCTTATCATTCTTAGCACTAGCACTGCGTCACAAATGTAGGCGAATTCTGAAAAGCGCAACATACAGGATTTAAGTAAACTTAAGGACGAGCCAGATGTATAAATTTCACGAATTGCCATCTATTGGCTCACCGCTCGTTGGACTCGCACCTCGCCTTCTCCTGTTCCGCAACAGCACTACGTCGCAAACCTGTTGGTGAATACTGAATAGCGCGACAGACAGAACGAGGTCTGAGTGGAGTGGAGCCCGAGGTACAGAGTCTGAGTATACGTATGGACGAGTCTCAGATCTAAGTCCTACGAATTGGCTTACATTAACTCACCGCTCGCTGCGATCGCCTCATCATATTTCGCAGCAGCACTATGTATCAACTTTGAATTATGAAAAGGCGACAGACAAGATCTGGACGGAGCGAAGGCTGTAGCCTCTGAACCTGGGCAGCTTCAGCCTTGAAATTTTCACCAAATAAGGGCAGTGGGGTGCCCTTCAAGTTTGCCAAATTTCAAAATTCCGCCCAATTTCCAAGTTATGGACAATTTTGATTAGAAAACAAAAAAATTGCGTTTTGGGCAGCTGAATCTTCAGAATGCGGATAGATGTACCTGTACCGTGAACTTTGGAGAAAATATAAGCGCCAAGTAGCTCTACAAGTGTCAAATTTTCAGTGAGATCGAGAGTTTCCGATTTATCGAAAATGAACGATTGTCAAACGTAAAAGTACGATTGAACACTACACCTTAAAAGCAGATATCACTGATCACATGCCTCATAGGAAAACTTATGTATTGAATTAGGTTTTATTGTGTGGCATGGAGAATGCTGTACATTGCTCTACATTTCTCAATGCTGTACGACAGGTCAAAATGCTGTACTGTACAGCAAAATGCTGTACGTCTGGTCAGCTTAACCTAATGTAATGCCTAAGATAACCGACATTTTCTATGGAACTCCTTTAAGATTTGAACAAGATAATGGCCCCATTCATGAATCAAAGCTGATAAAAGTATGGTTTTAACACTAATCCATCAACGTTGTGGAATGACCACCATGCAAAAAGGTTGAGGAATAGATGACAAGGAAGATCTATTCCGTTACACGACAATTTAACAACACTGATGAGCTTCTGAAAGCGATTAAGGGAACTTGGGAATAAATTAGCTTAAATTACCTTCGAAACCTATACAATTCAATGTTTTTCGTTGTGACCGTAACTTTGATCTGATGGGTAAATCTCGCGGTGGCGGTTCACTAATTGCTGTTCGTTGTATCTTTAACTGCCAACTTGTAGCTACCACTAACGCTTTTTCTTTTGATTGTGTAACTGTTAAAGTTCAATCGAAGAGTTCTTCGTGTTTACGTACCTCCTACTTCTGTTCTGACTGATTATGAAAACCTCTTTTCTCATCTTTCAGACATTGTTAATGTGTTCCACCCTAACTGCAGTGTAATCATTTGCGGGGACTTTAACTTGCTTAATTTAAGTTGGCCTGATTTTCCAGGGCTACCTTTGTCTTCATCTCCTCCTATGTTTTTGTCAGTTTCTTCGTTCATGGAGTTTTGTAGTTTACTCCAATTCAGTACTACAAGAATTTCATGGATGTTTTTAGCAATCTTCCGCAATCATGCTTGACCTCGTCCAAGGCTTCTGAAGTGATTGTTTCATGTGACCCTTACCATCCAGCACTGTTACAGGATATAAGAATTCATTTTCCTTGCGCTCCCAAATTTGATCCTACTACAAGGTTCAATTTTCATAAAGCCGACTATGAAGGAATTATTGCCAGGTTGTCTGACGTGGATTGGTCGCTAGTACTGGGGAGTTTGAGCTGTGACTCTGCACTGTCTGTTTTTTTATGATATTCTTTTCAATGTATTATCGGAATGTGTTCCAATTTACACTAAAAAACCTCGCAAGAGTCCTGTTTGGATAACAAGATCAATCCAAAGATTGATATAGAGGAAGAACCGAGTGCGTATTCGTTATAAACGGTTCAAACGCTCATCCGATCTTCTCCTTTTTAGGAGACTTCGGTCTGAAACAAAAAAAAGCTATTGAAACTTCCAGGACTGCATACATTGACAGCATTGAAAATAGTATCGAGAACAATAATTGCACACTTTTCTGGTCGTATGTTAAAAACATGCGATCATCTTCTTCGATACCCTCCACTATATCTTTAGATAATCGGTCTGCCAGCTCAGAACGTAGAACGTATTGTGTACAATTATATTGATGACAATTTTGGTCAACTAATATGCTCTTGTCAACATGGTTTTCGTAAGAAAAAATCCACGGCCACAAATCTGACTGAATTTGTCGATTTCGTCGCAAACACTCTTCACAAGCGTCTAGAGGTCCATACAATATATACGGATTTTTCTAAGGCCTTCGATACGGTTAACCATGTTCTGCTACTAAACAAACTTCGTGGACTTAGCTTTCCTCCTTGGCTTATTTCCTGGGTGTCATCATACCTCGTCAACAGAACCTCTAAAAGTAATTTTTAATAACGTTACTTCTTCTGAATTTTCAGCAACATCGGGAGTACCTCAAGGGTCTATCCTGGGACCTCTCCTTTTTTCATTTTTTGTGAATGACCTACCGGCTGTTCTTAGAAACCGATGTCTTTTGTACGCAGATGACTGCAAAATTTTCACCACTGTTTCACGCCTAGAAAACTGCATTTCGTTGCAGGCCGATCTGGATTTATTATCTTCCTGGTGTACCTCCAATGATATTTTTCTTAATGCATCAAAGTGTTCGGTAATGGTCTACTCATTGAAGATTTCTCCAACATCATATTCATATTCAGTCAACAATCTGGCTTTAAAAAATGTTGACTCGATCACAGACTTAGGAGTTGCCTTTAAGTCTAAGCTTCATTTCAACGATCACTATGAAAATATAATAAAAATTGGCTCGAAGCTCTCAGGCTTTGTTATTCGTTGTACAAGTGAGTTTCGTTCTGTAAACAGTGCTGTAAGATTATTTGTTTCCCTTGTTCGTAGCGTTTTAGAATACGCTTCAATTGTTTGGTCCCCGACTGCTGGTGGGTCCAC
This sequence comes from Microchrysa polita, assembly GCA_949715475.1. Taxonomy (NCBI): domain Eukaryota; kingdom Metazoa; phylum Arthropoda; class Insecta; order Diptera; family Stratiomyidae; genus Microchrysa; species Microchrysa polita. Next base: position 82,076,711 of record OX454418.1, on the reverse strand, counting down.
TGACACCTTAGAGCGGGTTCAACGAAGATTTACAAAATAATTATTTTTTAAGTTTAATCTTCCTTACCTTCCTTACCCAGAAAGACTTAATTACCTTAAGATTCATTCCCTAGAGAAGCGAAAAACTTTTCTTGAACAATGTTTTTTATACAAGATTTGCCGCGGATATCTGCATTCTAGTTTGGCAGATAGAATTAATTACAGAATTCCATCATATCACACACGATCAAATGCCATTTTCAATCCTCCATTTACCGATCTTGCCCTCTTTGCGAATTCGCCTTTAATTAGAATGATGAGAACGTATGACTCTATGGAGATTGAACCTCTACCCTCTTCTATTTCAATCTTACAAAATATTCTTTTGCAAAAACTTTGATTTTGCTGCTTAATTTGAATTTCTAACGTAGTCTTTTTAGTTTTGAAAAAAATAACAGAAACTTGAATTTTTTCTTGTAGTCTTATGTTAATCTCTATAACTTACTGTTGTAATTGGATATTTTATCTGTTCAGTATTTTCGAAATAAATAAATAATAATAAATAAATTCTATCCTGGATAATTTTTTTTAGCTAATATCACTCAACACAAGCTAAATTATTATTAGCAACATTTTCCAAAGTAAAATTATTTTTTTTACCGTTATTTTGTGTTTTATTTCCTCTGGAACTCTCCTAATGTCTTTCACATATGTACTGTTTTTAAGAATTCTTGTAATAAAATCCTAACGGGACTCCACATGTGAGACTATGTGTTATCGAAACAACAAGCAGGCTACTGGAAATATTATCACATAGTTTGAAGAAAATACCGTTATCACTTTCGGACATACAGCCATTTTTCAAGTGGAACCATCCTATTGATTGGGAGTGATCTAATACAACTATGAAGAGAATCAAAATTTGCTTATTCTTTGACAGGATTCCAATGAAACAATATATCGCCGAATATGGGCTTCAATGGAGAACACAAAGCCGTCAGTTTTCACAGCCACAAATAACGAAGGTAGAGATCGTGTGTTGAAAGGACGACGATTGTATGCCTTTCTAATGGAGTCCACCAGTTTAGAGTATATCACCGAACGATACTGTGAACTGACTGAAGTCGGAACACGTTTCGGCGACAAGTTCTACGGAATCGCATTGCCACTAAGTAAGTCACATTTACATCATACGATTCTTCCTAGTGCTTATCAAGGCTAGTAAATTTATTGTTCAAAACAGATTCTCGTTATCGGAGCACTATCAGCGAAGAAGTCCTACGAATGAGCGAGCGTGGCGAAATGTATGATTTGAAAATGAAATGGTGGAAACACTCGCATGGTGGTGGCAAGTGTATTAGTACAGCTGAACCGCAGCAGGATAGTCCTGCACTCACTCTGGAACAGGTGGGCGGAGTTTTTCTTGTTCTGGGATCAGGATTGGTCATTTCGATTCTTATCGGAATTTGTGAGTTTCTGTGGAATGTTCATAAGGTTGCGGCAAAAGAGGGGGTAAATTTGATTGGATTTTTCGATGATATTGATATTAGATTTAAATTATTTCCGTTCTAGCTGAGCTTGAGGAAGGCACTACAAAATGAATCGATATTCGCTCTGAAATTTTGGGTAACACAGAAAGAAGTCCGTCCGACAATAAGTGAGGACCAGTCCACTATCGAGCTTCCGAGAAAACCGTCACAGGTTAGATTTAGACTGACACCTACGAATAGTATTGATTTGCAGGCTTGACAAAGAGAATATTATTTTGGTGAGAGAGTAAATGTTTGTAAATGCTAAATAGAATCCTATATTTTTATGTAAATATTATAAAAAGGAAAATTGTATTTTTCATTATTTATTTAAATATTTTCGGTCGAATAGTATTGGGCCAAAAAAAAGTCTTTGATTTCAACAAAGGTGAAGTTTCATCTGAATTTATAGGTTGGAACCATCGAACTGTCTTAATTAGTCAGTCCAATTGGTGAATGTTTTGTTTGCATCCTTGTGAAAATCACAATAGAATTTCACTTCAGGAGCATAAGGATCTCCAAAGAAAAATATCTTAGAAGATTTTTTTCCGAAAAAGTATGTGTGAGGTGCAGCTGGAACGAATTTAAATAAAAGATCGAGTCTATCTAGCGTTTTTAATTTATCTAGGGACGCAGGAGCGTCCCGCCCGCCAACGAAAAACGAAGAAATTTGAAGAAATCAAACGACGTGTAAACATGACAGAACAAGTGCGGGTTTTGGGACCTCTGTAGCTCGAACCCTGGTTGGTCTTGAGTGTTCACATTTGATAGAGGTTTTCCCTCGTGCCGTCTTACGAAGTGTAGCAAATTTCAAGAAGATACCATGAAAAACCCCGGAGATATAAGAGTTTGAAAATCGCATTTTTTCAAAAATCTTAAGATAAGATAAGATAATACTTTATTTGAATTCATTAGTAGTGGTTACAGACTTAATTTAAGAGATACAGACTTACTATACGTCTTTTCAACTATGGTTTACGCTTAGCATAGGCAGTTTAATTTTTTAAATTTGATTTATATAACAAATAAATTCCAAGGAAAACTTTCAAAAAACCTTGTTCATAGATGACTTAAAACTATCCTAAACTAACTAACCTAACTTAACCTAATCTTGGACGTAGCAGTGGCGTCAAACAATAACTGCTACATTGGTAAAGAGAGGGTGATTTGCTATTTTAACTTGGAAGTTTAAAGTAAGCTTGTCTATTATTTCGTTGATATAATTGATTCCAGCTATCCTATGTAAGACCATGGTAGAGAAGTACCAACGTTTGTTGAGGATGATTTTAAGACATTTGTTTTGTAAAATCTGTAATCGGGCTTTGTGGTATTTGGCGCATTTACCCCAAACAGCGGCAGCATAGGAAATTATTGTCTGTATAGCCATTTTGAATAGGAGTAGCTTATTATGGTAATTCATTTTAGACTTTCTATTTAACAACGAGTACAGCGAACGCAAGCAGTTTGTGACTTTTGAGCATACAGTATCAACATGATCTTTGTAAGTGAGCAACTTGTCAAGTTTGACACCTAAGTACACAAGAGATTTGCCCCAGGGGACATCTTGCCCTAAGAAGTCAAGACATCTGTCAGGAAGATTACTTGTTTTCCGTTTTCTTGTGAAGAAGATGCACTGTGTTTTTTCAGGATTTATTTTAATCTTCCATCTAAAGTAGTACTGATAGAGTTGTTCTAGCTTACTTTCTAAAGCAGTTAGTATTACAGTCGGGTCGCTCGATTTTGTGTATATGCACAGATCATCTGCATAAAGTGCAAGCTGGCAACGGTTATCAAGAGGAATGTCGGATGTGAATATATTAAACAGTGTACATAGGGCTTAATCTTGTTCTCGTCGTTCTCGTTGTTCTTGTTGTTTATTGACAGGACTACAGTCTCGTAGAGAGCGTCTCGGGATTTGCTCTCTTTTCCTATTGATAGAATCTGTCCTGAAGGTGTGCATAAGCGATCATTTGCTCCGATCCGTGCAGTAACAAAAAAGATACTGCGAAAAATGTGAAAAAAATGCAAAGAGTTTCTCGGTTAAGTCGTTTTATATGCTTTAAAAATCGATTTTTCAAGGAATACTGATGAGGTAATTTTAACAAAATTTGGCATGTCAATTTATTCTTGTAATTTCACTCGGTTTGATGCTGTTGTGGTAGGTAAAAAAGGGCACTCTTAGTTATATAGTGACTGAAACAGAGACTGGTCCTGATGCCTATAGCTATCTCTGATTCCTGGTCACTTTTTCATTGTACAAGCAATGCTTGGTAAATCCGTTTAGTCAGGACTGAGCAGGTTTTTGGGACCTTTAATAAAGGATAAAAGGATTTTTGATAAGTTTATGTCTTTTCTCTGGGGTCTGGTATACATTTTGCAACGTAACTAACGAGCGGAACGTAACGACGATGAAGATCAAAAAGCCAAAAGTAGTAGATAAGGGTATTTTAAAAGGGAGAATGATGGAACCTGCTGGATATAAGGAAAGTCTTGGGTCTGTACTAACAGGAATCGTGTCTTAACCGTTTGGTGTTGATAGGCCCAATTTGGAACTTAGGAAATATGGATGTAATTTAAATCACATATTGAGTACACAGTGAAAATTAAATTTAAGATTTTAGGATAAATGTTAGAGCTCGGGATAGAGATGGAGTAAAGGTTTTGACTTAAGTTAGGGCTAATACTCCAATCAACGGGGAGATTTTACCTTGCCAAAATTGGGGACTTCTCAAATTTTTGATATGTTATAAACACAGGTGGGGTAAGTTTAAATCCAAGTTTGCGTCACTTTTCCCCTGTGCTCCCGCTTCTATCTTGAAAAAACCATCCAAAATCGGCTCTTTTATCAGTTTACGGTATATAACTCCTTCCCAGTCCATTTGAGCACAAAATGTGCCGAGACAATCTTGTAGAGCACAGAATTTCCTATAAATTTCATCTGACAAGTTTTACTCTATAATCAAAATAGGCAGAGTTATAGCGCAAAGAATATGCTCAAAATTCCAAAAATCATTACTAACAAATTTCAAAACATACTTGGAGAACTCTATACTATGAGTTATTGGTATAGAATGCGTTCTTGTGAATTTGAAATTGGCATGATTTTTGATATTTTCTCCATTTTCTTGGCGCTATAACTCTGTTAATTTTGATAGTAGAGTACAGCATCTCAGATTAAATTTGTAGGAAATTTTCTCCTCTACAAAATTGTCTTGGCAGATTTTGTGCTCAAATGGACTGTAAAGAAGTTACAGGCGAAAAACTGATGAAAGGGCCGATTTTAGATGTTTTTTTGGAGATAGCGGCGGGAGCACAGGGGGGAAAGTGACGCAAACTTGGATTTTAACTTACCCCACCTGTCTTTATAACATATCAAAAATTTGAGAAGTCCCCAATTTTTGCACGCTAACCCCTATTATTACGTCTCTATTGATTGGAGTATAAGGTTAAAGTCAATAAGAAGTTTAGGGATAGGCTTAAGGGCTCCATAACAAAGTCATATTTCTATTATCATATGTATGTCATATCCTTAAGCCTACTCAATTCATTCGGTTCAAATTTTCCCAAATGCAGTAAACGAAATCAAGTAGGCTTCGGCACATGACATACATAATGATAATAGAAATATGACTGTGTAATGGAGCCCTAAAGTTATTGATAGGTCGCAGTTACCGTTATTATTAGGGTTAAATGTAAGGATAGGGTTTGCATTAAGGTTAAGTTTGACGTTTAGGCTTAGGCCGAGGTTAAGGTCAAAGTTAGGGCTAACATTAAGTTTAATGTGATGTACAAAGATACTAAGGTTTGCGAGGTTACAGGGACTACCAGGGCCATCAGGGTTACCAAGGTTACTAAGGACTTCCAACATCACCAAAGTTATCAAGTGTACTATGGTTACTAAGGCTACCAACGCGACCAAGGGTACTAAGGGGACCGTGGTTACTAAAGAGACAAAGGTTAGCAAGGGGGTTCATCATTATTATAATTATTCTTCTCAAACAAATTCGTGAAAATAGGGCAATGAATATAATCTTCATCATTGATTGATATGTTAAGTCGATTTTGTAAATCGAAAACTGCAAAAAATATGATATCGCACAAAAACAGCCGCAAAAAGGATTGATAAGTATATATACAATCCCGTTATAATACTTGCATCTTGTCTCAATGAAATGCATATTAAAGAGTTTTAATTAGTTAATATCTTCCATCAAATCAACGCGGTGCGGTAGCGGTACGCGTCAGAAATAATGTTCGCGTATCGCTCCCGCGCTGGTTTGGTGGAGCAAAATTTGATGGAAGCTATTAACTAATTCAATATCTGTTGAGTATGCGTATCATTCGGTGAGGTTATAAGACACAACGTTCGCGCAACGTTACCTGTAATTTCAAATTAACCGGCCGTTACGGATCAGAAACTTCTCCCTACAAACAGATCCCCTAAGCGCTTCGGGAATCTGTTTGTAGGGAGAAGTTTCTGATCCGTAACGGCCGGTTGATTTGAAATTAAAGGTAACGTTGCGCGAACGTTGCGCGAACGTTGTGTTTTATAACATCACCCATTGAGACAAGATGCGAGTATTATGGCGGGATTGTATTTATATCAATCCTTTTTGCGGCTGGCGACTTTTTCTTTGGCGAAAACCTTTTACAACACAGTTGATTTTGTGAGATAGAATTATACTTCAGGAACATAAGGATCTCCAAAGAAAAATATTTTAGAAGATTTTTTTTTCCGAAAAAGTTTGTGCGAGGTGCAGATGGAACGAACTTAAATAAAAGATCGAGTCCATCGAGCGTTTTTAGTTTATTATACATACAAGTATGCTCTCGCAACACATTGTCCACATTTAACAAACAAAACATTTGCAGGAATATTGAATTTCTCAATTTTATTTTGTTATTAAATTATTATTTATGACCTTAATTAATATGAACAATAAAACCATCGTTTTATTATCTACGGAAAATTAATTTCAGGTATGACAGGCCCTTCTGGATATTGGTCTTCCGGGTCCGGCGGCATTTCAGTTTCTTCACACGTTTCATAACTTGCCCAAAGTTTGGAGAGTTCTAAACTATCGTTGTTGTCCAGATCGTCTTGATTTGCTGCAACTAGTCCGAAAATTAGGAGAAATACGAAGATTGAAACGCGTGCGAATGTTTTCATTTTTATTGTTTAACTTTCTAGTAGAATTTAATTATACTTGATTGGCAATATCTGCTCACACTCAAATGGCGAATAATACTGTTCTAATATTCGTCTGTGGAAGACATTTATAGTTAGAAGAACGTTTATGCATATTTGTCATGTCAATATTGCAATTTGCATTATATTTAAAATACAAACAAGCAAATGGTTCAAACAAGAAGAAAATTTATACATCCACAAATTTGTTACACTTATCTAAATCTTTTTAGGTAATGAGTGCATTGTAGCTTTGTTATTTCTACGCTTTGCGTTTGCATTAATTATCGATTTTTGGTTTCGGGAGGGTTCCACATTTCTTACTGAGAAAACAGACAAAATCCACATTTTCTTCAAAGGCACATTTGATGAAATTCCAAATCATGGTTATCAGAAATTTTCAGTATTCTTGAGAGTCTTAGCTCTCTGTTTGGGCTTAGGAGTAAGGGATACCTGGGAAATTTAAGCTTGATTAAACACTTGGATGAATAAAATTTTATACAAATGTAACGCCCCAAAAGCTACTATCGTTAGTCATTGCAATAAGAACGATAGAAAGCACAGGCAATATTTCTCACGAATTATTTGCGTTTTAAGGGCCTCGTTCACACTAAAAAAAATAAGTCAGGTATTTTGCACATTCTCACCAAATTTCAGTTGAATATGCGTATATCAAAAGAGCTAATTTTTTTCATTCAAGTATGGCAAGGACATAAAGCTGATCTTTTGGATCGACTTCTATGGTGCTCCGAAAAAATAAATTTTACACTAATCCGGTGTAAGAGATTTATTTGAGATCTGTAATTCTAATATTCGAAAATAAGTAAGACTTTTTAGAGGTTCTTTTACCAGATTAAAGCAAAGTAATCCAACTTATAAAAAATAAATTAGCATTTGTAGGTCCATATCCGATCATGCGATAATGTTAGGCCGCACAGACATGTTTAATCCATGGATTTGAATCCAACGAAATGACAGCTAGGCATGTAAGCTATGTAATTTTGTATATGCAGTTTCGTTCGCCGAATGCGACCGTGTGTGTGTGGCCTTAATCAACTCTTCCTACTCCGTTAGTCAAAATCCGAACGCCAACTGACCCCAATTTAGTATGCAGAATTTACATTTGCCTCGCACTGCCTCTTTTCGTAATTTACGAATGCCATGATTTCTTCCGGCCAGGGACATTCGCAGAAAATTATTCCGGGAGGGGTTTAAGGAATAAATCCAGCGCGAGTGGATATCCCAAAGCCGGTTTTTTCACATCAAACAATTTCGGAGGAGGTTTAAGCCCCGAAAACTTCAACGTAGGATTTAGGATTGCCACTGCTTCGAGTGGCATAACGCGATTGGAACATCGTCTACATTTCATACTTTACTAAGTTCAGATTTTGGCGAGCTATCTATATTGGTGTTTTGTAAGGAAGAAGTTTTTAGCGGGAGTCTAACTTGCATGCGGTGCTATTCGGCTGGAATTGGGGACACAGAGTGAAAAATCGGGACATATTTACGTAAAGAGTGTTGTAACCCCGTCCAATGTACAATTTTATATGATTAAACACCTGTAGAATCCATAGGAGAGTGTATATTTCGGATATCGAATGATTCGTTGCATTACACAATTTTCTAGCAACGTTTAGAACCAAAACCATCTACAGAAGAAGCCACGAAATAGACTTTAAGCATGCCTGGGAATGGCCGCCAGCGATTTCCGCTGGTGAAATTGGCTTTCTACTCCGAATGCCCTATTTCAGTCTACTATTCTACTATCTTTATTATCTATCGTATCCGTTGTATGGACTCTTTGATTTTTGGACGTATGACTTAAAAAAAAAAAATAATTTCATTGTCAAAAAGATTGTCATTTGGTGAATGTGCAATCATATCATTCCAGACACACAGTCTGGTGAAAACTGATGAATTAATATGTGTGCCCTTTTCCATTTTTGTTGATAAACCGAATTCCGATGATTTTTGAAAATATTTCGGGAGGGGTCCGGACCCCATGGACCCCTCCCCTATCTACGTCCCTGAGCCTCGCTCGCTAGTATATGTTCTCAAAATGATGATTTGAGGATCCATCTAAAGCAGTGGTTCTAAACCTTTTGTATGTGAGGTATCACTTGATAAAATTTATTAATTGTAGCGGACCACTAAATTGCAAATGTGTGGAGATGCATACCAAGGCTTGTACCGAATACCAACCACTTCGGTAATATCAAGAGGAAAACTATTATATTTAATTGAAAATAGTCAAATTTCGGAACTATCAGCACTACTTAAATCGGTTAGGGAGGAAATCAACGACTTGAAACAGGTTTTTTTTAAGAAAAAATACGAACTCTGAATATTTATCAATGGGAGATATTATTTCTGAAATTGATGAACGTTGAAATCGATCAACCAACGTTATTATTCAGGGAATCCGCGAGTCTAAAGGGTCATAACCAGAATTTCATTTTGGTGATTTTTTTAATTTTGATTATCCAAATCGGACTCTGCGCGTTTGAATTATTGCACGGCCATTCAAGAATTATTCAATTTCACACAAAAGAACGAAAAAAAGTTCCCAAATTGCCACTTAAATTTGACAAGCGGTTGGTTGAGTTGCCATATTGAATATCAAAACTGGACGCACAACCAAATGACTATCAGTTTGGATGCAATGACAACAGCCATTTTGTTGCACGTGACACCATTTGGCGATCAATCTAGATCAGTGGTTCCCAATCTTTTTCAGTCCACGCCCCCTTTGCAAAATCGGTTGAGTTTGGCGCCACCCGAGAAATTTAAAAAAAAAACGAAAATAGGTGTTGCCATTTTGGTTTTCCGCCATTAGAGTATAGTTCACTACACATTACTTTATTTTGTTTATAACTCCTCAAACCTGTGAAAATACGGAGACATAAATATGCGCAATCACACACTGATCCATGATGATGATGATGTCCAGAAGTGAAGCCACGTTTTGTAACTTTTGCATTTTTTTTATAAAAGAAGGCAACGTGAGTTTCGTCGGAGTATCGGCTGTCGCCATGTTAGCAACCAAACTTATTTTTGATGTGGATCTATGCACTCAAGACATAAATGTGTACTGAAAATCGGGTTTCAACAAAAAAAGTCATCTTAACACAAAATATCTATTTTTGGTCCATGGAAGCATCGATAAGTATAGAAGTGCTATTACTATAGCTAACACAATCCGACGGTGTTCTAATAAATAAACAAAAATCAAATCAAAATTAGTTCAGCACGATCCTAGATGTCAATATCAAGTTAATTCGATCTAGAATATTGTCACAGTGTTGTGCTCACGCCCTGTGGCGCGGGTCAAGAATAGTGCCTCCGTCTTTCCCGACGTGTCGTAAGAGGCGATTAAAGAGACAGAAGAGAATAAAACTCTCCTGAATTTCGAACATATCTCTACAATTGTGCCCGCAGCGACTCTGTTTTGTGCGCTCAAGGGTTCAGATACTGTTTTATTGTACTCTGGAAATGATGACCAAAATCCTCCTCGGCAGGCAGGCGTCGGAATCCTCTTGACAAGGGATGCCATCGATTGGAAACCAGTTTCCGACCGTATTGGAAACCAGTTTCCGACCGTATTGGAAACCAGTTTCCGACCGTATTATCACCGCCCGATTCAAATCCAGAGTACGAAATATCACGATAATTCAGTGTTACGCACCAACCGAACCAGCTGATCAAGCTGATAAAGACGTCTTCTACCAACGACTTGGCGACACCTTTGATAGGGCTCCCAGAGGTGACATTAAAATCATAATGGGGGATCTCAACGCTAAAGTCGGGTCAGATAACCAAGGATTGTAACATCTTATGGGAAATCATGGGTTAGGCGACAGAAACCAGAATGGCGAGATGTTTATAAGAGTTTTGTAACTCTCGTCAGCTCGTCATTGGTGGGACTCCGTTTAAACACAAAGATTGCCACTTATCAACCGGGACTTCTCCAAATGGCAGAACTGAGAACCAGATAGACCATATTGCTGTTTCCAAAACGCGGAAAAACTGTATCCTGGACGTTAGGGCGAAACGTGGTGCTGATATTGGCAGTGACCACCATCTTGTCATCGCAAAAATGCGCTTACGAACGGCAGCAATCCAGTGTCCTAACCGTGCAAATATTTGCCCTAGGTATAATGCGCAGAAGCTCAAAATTCAATCAACCAAGCCTGCGTTCTCCACCGCTTTGCACGAAAAAGCTAATGCAAATCCGACAATTGAAGATAGATTGAAAGTCGCTAAGGATTCATTTATTTCATGTGGCGAAGAAATTTTAGGACGATTGGATCGCGGTAGGAGACCATTTATTAGCGACTCTACTTGGTCTTTTATCTCAGCACGCAAGAGAGTTAAGGAGCAGATTAACTCAGCTGCTGACGATTCAGCTAAAGAACGATACAGAGCTGAATACCGTTCACTCCAAAAATTCGTTCAGAGGAGTGTAAGACGTGATAACCGTAACAATATCAACGTACTTGCGAAGGAGGCAGAGGATGCGGCTTTCCGCGGTGACAGTGGAACACTCTTCAAACTTATAAAGCCATTAACTGGCAGAACTTTATTAACGGAACATCCTGTGAAAGATAAGGAAGGTGTTAGACATAAATACCTCCTTCAAAGTAACTGTTGATGATATATACCAGTACATTGGTATTTTACTGTTTATGAGTGTATACCGGTACCCAAATTTGAGAAGTTATTGGGGTAAACATGCATCTTCACCCATCCAAAAAACTATGAATCGGCAGAGATTCGACGCAATAAAACGTTTCATATCATTTCGAGATGAAAGTCTTCGTATCCAAAAGGGAGAACCAGGCTACGACCCCTTATTTCGAATAAGAGTTCTGTCGGACATGCTCAACAGCCAGTTTGATTCTGTACCCAAGCAAGCACGATTATGTGTAGATGAACAAATGTGCGGAACGAAGATTAAACACCATCTTCGGCAATATATGCCCAATAAGCCTCATAAACGGGGAATGAAATTATTTGATTTGAAGTATACACTGGTGCAGGAGATAACGTTGTTTTACCAGGCAAACCCGATCTTGGAAGCGCTGCCAACGTAGTGGTCCGTTAAACACAAACCGTTCACACCTTTGTAAACCATATAGTTTACTTAGACAATTTTTATACCACTCTTCCTTTGATGGTCTTTTTACGTGCCAGAGGAATCTATAGCTTGGGTACAGTGCGGGTAAATAGAGTCCCAAATTGCAAATAACCTATACGGATATCGCAATTAAAAATGAACCAAGAGGGTATTCGACTGAATTTGTATGCTCTGCGTACGGCGTTCAAGTAACTAATGTTTTATGGAAAGATAACAAATGTGTTCGTTTATTATCAACGTACGTTGGAGTTGAACCATTCCTAAAGTCTACTCCAGATTGTCCACCGGCAAAGGCAAGGCGCTATAATCGGCAGTCGAAAAAATATATAGACGTGGACTGCCCACAAATAATTAATGAATACAATAAGCACATGGGGGGTGTGGATTTGATGGATGGACTCATCGGCCGCTACCACATCCGAGCAAAGTCGCGGGATGCCATGGTTCGACTATTCTACCAATTCATAGACATGGCAGTAACAAACGCGTATATTTTATCCCGCCGTATAAATTCCGAAAAAGGTATGGAAACCGGAATACACGAACCTCATTCACTGGATTTACCCAATTTCAGGGAGGAAATCGCTGCTGGTTTAGTAACTTACAATCAACGACGTATAGCGGGCCGCCCAAGTAATTCACGAAGCCAATCTACTACACCACAAGGGTCTCCAAAATTCAGTTCACCGCCTGGGTATAAAACCGTACATCCGGTAGACGACGTACGTTATGATAAAACCGATCACTTCCCAATGTGGTCGGGCAAGCAGGAAAAAAGGTGGTGCAAATTGTGCAAAACCTCCCAAACACAATGTTTCTGTACAAAGTGCAACTTGGACTTATGTTGCTCTAATGCAGAAAATTGCTTTTATCAATATCATAATAGCAAATAAGTAACTTTTGTATTTTTTCTGTAATAAAAAAATACCGGCGTACAGAGGGCTGCGCCCGCAATACGAGGGTTTTTTAGAATTTTAATGCATAGTGAATATTTTTTGTATATATATTTTATAAGCAATAAATAAGTATTGTGCACAACATTAATGAAATGCTTCCTGTAAATCTATTTTTGGATTGGTCTAAATAAACGCGTTCCAGAATGAAAGGCTAGCGCCAGTTTGTATAAAAGTACTCCAAGGCAAATCTAAAGGCAACGATTTAAGATTTCTAATGGCCTTTGACCAAAAAGAAACTCAGGCAAACGTAAGGATGGCTTGACTTTATATATGAACTGAATTATTAGCTGTAAATCTACTGTTACTGTTTTTTAATCAAGGAAAAGCAACCTTATATAAAATGATTCCATTGTGTTCCCTGTCATAAGAGCCAACGCAAGCTTTCCTATGAGTATTGAACAAGTATACTTTTGCAGCTATTCAGGGACACCCTGTTAACTTGGTTCTACTAACTTCAAAAATTTTTGTGGCAAACACTATTACCATTCTATGCATTTCCACCAAATTTCATGTTCATTGTTTCATCAAGTTAAAAGATAGACATTGAAGAAATGCTTAAGAGGCTTGCATTGTGAAAGGCCCTTACTAAATACTTATTTGGCTATATTTCCGGTTTGGATACAGTTATTCGAATGAAAATTCGTAGACATATTCTATATGTAATTTTCTAAAAACTCTTAGCAGCATTTTCATATTTGGAAACCTAAGAGGGGCTACACACGAACAAATTGAAATTTTACAAATTTACTGTTATTTACTTTTCCTTTGCAAAAGTCAACAGTCTTAATATTTAACGTATATAAGGCCCTATCGACCAATCTTTGTGCAAAGTTTCATATCGATCCCTATAACGGTTTAGAAAAACGGAGCTTGAAAAGGAAGTTTAACTTTAAACGCCAATAACTTTTTTACCGTTACTCGAAACTAAAAATTTTTAACTGATATGAGGTGTACTCGTTAAAATCTTTGATTGAAATACCCATACGTCAATCTCCGATAAAAACTAAAAAAGTCGACTTTTTTCAAACGTTCGGGACACCCTGTTGTCTTCTCCTACCAACTTTTAAGGTATATGTGCCAAAGACTGTAACCATTCTACACATTCCTACCAAATTTCATGACAATCGGTTGAGCCGTTCGCGAGTTATTTAGTGAACAGACGGACAGACGGACAGACGGACGGACGGGCAGACGGACAGACGAACGGACGGACAAAATCGATTTCATAAGGGTTTTTTGAAAAAAAATTTCTAAAAAACCCTATAAACTTGCAAGCTCCAACTTACATTTAATTTTTTTTTACCTAAATGCCCAAGAGTGCCTTGAGACACCCATTCATATTTACTCACGTATGGGCAAAACAACAACAAAATTTTCCAAAAAATTACATAATTACTTAGAAAAAAATATTAGCAAGCTTTTCTATAATTAATATCCAAAATGGTATTAGAGGGTTAATAAGATAGATAGAGACAAAACATTTTAAAACTAAAATTTTTGTGTACGAAGAAGCTTGAAGTATTGATGTATTGTACCTACTGTGTACCGCAGAGCCTAATCTTGCAATAAGACAATCATCAGAACAGTCAATAAATTGCAAGGAAAATTTTTTTTTTGAGTTTCGGTCGCAACCATATTGAAGAGTTTACTTTAGGTCATTATGTAAAAGTAAGCCATTGCGGCAGGAAGACCGTTCAACAAAACACGGAAAAATAGCGAAAGTTTTGTTTTTTTTTTCGCCATATTGACCTTGTTCCGCGACGAATTTTTGGTGGTGGCAAGCTCTGAATTCGTGCTCAGTACCCCAAAAAGCATAAGAATAAAAAAAAAACTCTCCGCCACATTTTGCAATCTCATGTACTAGGTTTATCACCTGCTTATTACACTAATTGTGCTTGCTTAAAATTTGACTTTAAGGGTCGACAATTAACAAAACTGACGGGAAACCTTAATTCTTGTTGACGATTTTAAGTGTTTATCCTTCGATAAAAATCATGCATACGATCATGAAGTTGAAAAAATGTTGAGCTTGCCCACCCCTGAACGAAATCGTGGCTACGCCCATATCCGAATCCTTTTTAGGGTTTTTAGAAAATTATGAAATCGATTTTGTCTGTCCGTCCGTCTGTCCGTCCGTCTGTTCACTAAATAACTTGCGAACGGCTCAACCGATTGTCATGAAATTTGGTAGGAATGTGTAGAATGGTTACAGTCTTTGGCACATATATCTTAGAAGTTGGTAGGAAGAAGATAACAGAGTGTCCCGAACGTTTGAAAAAAGTCGACTTTTTTAGTTTTTATCGGAGATTGACATATGGGTATTTAAATCAAATAACTAAACGAGTACATCTCACATCAGTTAAAATTTTCCAGTTTCGAGTAACGGTAAAAAAGTTATTGGCGTTCAAAGTTAAACTTCCTTTTTGACCTCCGTTTTTCTAAACCGTTATATGGATCGATATGAAACTTTGCGCAAAGATTGGTCAGTATGGCTTTACATACGTTAAATATTAAGACTGTTGACTTTTGCTAAGGAAAAGTAAATAACAGTAAATTTGTAAAATTTGAATTTGATCGTCTTTTAGGTTTCCAAATATGAAAATTCTGCTAGAGATTTTTTGATTAAAAAAAGAGTAACAGTAGTTTTACAGCCAATAATTCAGTTCATATATAAAGCCAAGCCGGCCTCACGTTTGCCTGAGTTTCTTTTTGCTCAAAGGCCATCAGAAATCTTAAATCGAAAAATGCATGTAGATTTGCCTACTTTTATACAACACATGCTTATTTATGTCGCAGGCTATTTGTATGATTGAATGTTTGTTTGTAAAGTCAAACCATGGGCTATAGGTTCTTTTGTCCAAAAATGAATGGAATCACACCACGGGGTCAAACCACCACCACCAATTTCATACAAACCTCATACAAATGTGTTTCTATTGATTGTGCGGCATCATATGTAGGTAAAATGGATGGAAAGTGCCTTGGGGTCATGGGGCTGCCGTACCCCCAGCCCCCCATTTTGGTTCTTCTAAGAAACTTTTTTTATACACCAATTTCACAAAACCTTGAATTAATATGTGTGTATAAAAACAACAAAAAATGTAAAAACAAATGGAGCCGTACTATGGGGCCATGCTCCCGCATTCTCCAATAATATTTTCAGAGATAATATTTTTATTTGCCCACTTCCAATCAAACCTCACACAAATATTGTTTTATCGACGCCACGGAACTTATGTAAAAACGGTGGGGAGGGGGGGGGGGGGGTGGTTAAACACAAGTCGTAAAGAGAAAACTAGTAGCCCGAGGAGAGTGAAGGGTATTCAAATTTTGGCCGCGCCCAAATTAGCCTCGTTCTCGTTTTTATTTTCGTTCTGTCAGAATCATACATTTTTTTGATTCTGACAGAAAAAAAAATGGATACGAATTCTCCGTGTGTGTGCAGTATTATGAGGAAAGCGACATGTAGTTTGGACACACGGCATCAGCGGTATTGCAGGAATTAAAAATAGCAGGCGCGACAATCCAGCATTGGACTAAGGCCACAGGATGTGTTAGTGACATCCTATTTCCTAGATCTTATCTGCTTTTTGTTGGGGTAATGAGATCAGCATCACGCTCAGCAGTGTTATTTATCCCCATAAATGGGTACTCGTTCAACATCTGAGTGAGATCATAGTCCGTCACAAGCTCGTGAGTTCGAAAAACACCATGATCCACGGTGAGATTCGAACTCATGACCCTGTGCACCGAAGGTTCCCGCACTAACCGCTAGACCAGCCAGACTTATTGCAGGAATTACTAAGAAGGATTAGGAACAAAGACACAACAAATATAAATTTCTCAGATTTATTTTTTTAATAAATTATTATTTCTAAAAAAGCTAATTGAGCTTTAAAAAACGATATAAATTAATATAAACAATAAAACAATCATTTTCTCTTCTACTCAGTACACAGGAATGTCAGGTTCTGAACTATTTGGTTCTTCAATTTCTTCACATGTTTCATAACTTGCCCAAAGTTTGGAGAGTTCTAAACTATCGGCATCTTCCGGATCGGCTTGATTTGCTGCAACTACTCCGAAGAATAGGAGATATATGAAGAATGTTGCAAAGAATATTTTCATTTTAATTGTTTGTTTTTTTGTTTTGTTTGGTTTTAGTTGAATTTAATTTTAGTTAATTGCCAAGATGTGCTCACTCTCAAACGGCAAATAATACACTGTTCTGTTATTCGTCTGTGGAAAGCATTTATAGAAGAAAGTTTATGTAAATTTGTCGTGCCAATATTGTAATTTGCATTTTTTTTTTAAATAAAAACGAGACCGAGGCTAATTCGGGCGCGGCCGAAATTTGAATACCCGTCACATTTGAAATAAACTTAAAGTTCTCTTGTGTTAATAATTTCTAACGCAGTGCTATGACATGCTCCGAATCTATCTGTTCCTGGATATGCTTTGAAGCTTTACTAGGAACACACTTGGGTGAAGTTTCATTAAAAGATTTTCTTTTAGAAGAACCCCATTTTTAGGGGTTGGTTCGTATCACGCTCTGTGGCTCACTTGGTTGAGTGGCACTCTACGATGCTAGTAATCTAGAGGTCCGGAGATCGAATCTCGGCGTGGTCCAGGCTTGCAACATTATATAGACTGCTCTATGCAATGTAACGTTGACTCGAAGTAGCCTATAAACCGTTGAGTGGACGCACCATTCCCCACAAGGTGTTACGGTACAGAGAAGAGTTTGTATGACAGCCCTATAACATAGTGTTCCGATTTCATGCGTTCCTAAATATGTTTTGATGCTTTACTTGGAACGCAATTGGGTGAAGTTTGGCTTAGATTGGTTCATAAAGAAAAAAAAAGTTTTTCTTAGAAGAACCTAATTTTCAGGGGTTGGTTTGTATGACAGCCCCATGGCGTAGTATTCCGATTTCATCCGTTCCGACATATATACAGCGTACACAAAAAGAAACTTAATATACCTTTTCACATAGTGACGGGTATAACAAGCAATTGGTTTAAAAAGAAAAAAGTTGAAGTAACCCACAAATTTGTCACAGTTATCTAATTCTTTTTAGGTAATTAGTGCATTGTAGCTGTGTTATTTTTACGCTTTGTGTTTTAGCGATTTGGGTTTTGATGTTGCCAGCAACTTTTAACTTTACTGCACTGTTTGAGAAAAAAAAATAGTAGAAGCCTTTGTCCCTAGTAGTAGTTCACCAAATGATAATTTGAGGAACCCATCTAAAAAAAGGTTTCACTGAGACTTTTGTTTTCGATTTTTATTAGAAATAATTAACCCACATTTAATGTGTAAATACTTAAGTATACATAGAGGAGACTGGGGTACCTCCGGCAATGGGGTACAGTCGGTAATTCCATTTTCGATGTGTTGCAATCATCATAAATATCGTATCCCTTTACAAATTCATTATATTCAAAGATCTAAAGTTAATTATAACTGAATAATTAAAATATTGCTATTTCTATGAAGGGATGAGTACATAATTATAATGCTTAAAACTAGAAATACGGAAAATAGCGAATCAAGTGCTACACACATTGTTTCGGGGCACAACCGGCCATACTAGATTTTTTTCGACGATCCAGCATCCATATTTATACAAAATTACATCCATAAATTAAGTGTAAATGTATGTTTATTGTTGTGTTTTTAATTAGCTAACCTACACTATCCGGGGTAATTTTCATACAAACGCTAACCTGTGACTTTATTCAGGTTAGAAATTATATTGCTATCCAGATTTAATGAGCTTTCCAAAACTCGCCTAAATGTATGCAATCCCAATTATTTTCTAGTACGTTTTCCAATGGCTAGCAAAAATTAAATTTTAAAATGAAAAGCTCTAAGGTATAGTTTACATGCAACACACAAGTGTGTGCAGGGCCGGATTTCCCATATGGGCAACCTGGGCAGCTGCCCGGGGCGGCAGATTTAGAGGGGCGGCAATTTTTGAAAATATCACTTGGTTTTAAATTCTGCGAAAGATGTATTTTGGAAACTCGAAGAACAGTTGATATAATTAGACAAAAACTTTAATTTCATCTTTCAGATTTATTAAAGTTGGGTGTATTCCAGGACGCCCAATCGCACCCTCAACTGGAATTGAAATGAGAATCTCCAACTTAAAAAGCTGGGAGTTATCCTTCATGCAAAATTATTTTAGCATTCATTCCGAGTAACATACGGGTGGCGCGTAGTTCACTGAGTCTAGAAGTAGAAAGTATTTTCGCAAACATTGGCTTCAACTTAAACAAGGGATATGTTCTTCATACTTCAGTGTACACAAGCGTTGAAGAGCTTTTGGGTGTAATAATCGGGGATCCGGAGCGGCCCAATTTAATCGCTCCGCTAACGCTTGAACAAATTCAAAATTTTACCGCCTGTCGGCAAGAATTGTGACACAGGTCAAAAACATAATTTTTTAGGGGAGAGCAACATTATATTTGGCAAGTTTTAAAAGTGTAAAAAATAGGTCAACTGTGCGAATGATTGCAGGTAATCGTATAGAAAGTTCTTGTGACCAATCTTAGTTGCTAATCACTCGACAGAAAACTAATGATATTCTTCGGTAATATAGTTTTGGGACATCCCTTTTTTGATGCACACGACTCTTTCACGACAGAGAACAACGAAGATGCGACAGTGCTCATACATAGCAGCATTAATAGGGTGAATTCAAATTGTAAGACGAAACCGGACGGGTAAACTTGCAAGACAAGAACCATCGTTCTTACAATCTGAAATGCATAATGCATTTCAGATTGTAAGAACGATGGTTCTTGTCTTGCAAGTTTACCCGTCCGGTTTCGTCTTACAATTTGAATTCAGCCATAGTCTGACATGTTGTTCCCTTGCAAAAACTAAGCACAAAATTTCTGCGTGATTTTTACAGGTGAAAGATCGTGGATAAGACTATATCTGTATGTGCCATAGTCTCAAAAATGATAAATTTAGAGTTGTGTCACTATTCTTGCCAACAGGCGATGTCTCTCCTCCGACAGTATCCTTTTGTGCGATATGCATACAGATTAGGGCTAACAATTCGACATTTAGTTCAAACGTTCGATCCACTCCCCTTCGACGTGCAACAAAAACGCTCCTCGCTCCGCTCTTTCGCTCCGGGAGTTTGATTCGCTTCGACCCTCTCCGCTTCCGATCCCTGTAACAATCAAGGAATTCCTGAACCTACATTAAATCTTAGACATGTAATCAGAACGTGATTGCCCCACTACACGACTCGTCAAATGGAAGGGTATATTTACCGTTTTCGGCTTGACCATTGATAAGGTACACTTGTATAAAAAATTTAATTTTTTGGAATAGTACATTGCCAAAAGCTTTCGTACTAGACGAGTCTCTAGGATAGACTGATCTAAAAATTGGCAACTCTAGGCCGCCCACACATGGATTCTCCCATGGATTCTGTATGGGTAGCCCAGTGTCCGTAGCTAGTAAAAGCTGGCAAACATTTTCGAGTTTCTATTACTACTTTCTCTTCTTCCTATACTTAAAATTAGCCGTGAAGCAACTGGGATGTAGCCAGAGGTTTCAGGAAGTGTCCAACTCGCGATATTAGAAATGATGCATTAGCTAGAAAATTTTCAGTAGCATGTCTCTGTCGTGTGAACAGGTTTTAAAAAAAATCACAATTTGCACGCTTAAATTTTCGAAATGTAATTTTGCTTCAGAAACAAAAAAACGGAAAATTCCACTGCTAAAAAGTCATATCACATGACGCAAATAAACAAATTTAGTTTTTGAATAACCGTTTATTACTTATAAAACGATCAAAAAAGAAAACAATCCAAAAGTGGAAAGGCATTTAGAAAACATTCTGAAGAAAATGTACAGTCGATGTAATGGATGTGCATCATTATACCCTATACCCATAAGATGGTATAGGGTATATTGTTTTTGTTACGACGATTTATGTAACACCTCGAAGGAGCCACCGGAGGTATGGAAAAGTATATATATAAATGATCAAGGTCGGTCCCTGATTCGAATGAGCCATGTCCGTCTGTCTGTCTGTCTGTCTGTCTGTCCGTCCGTGTGTCTGTCAGTTCGCACGATAACTCCCGAAATAATGAAGCTAGCGTTTTGAAATTTAGGTCAGATGATTGTTTTAATAAAAGCTTGGCTGGTATTGAAAATGGGCCAAATCGGACCAAGGATTCCCCTACCTCCCGTACAAATGACCCCTCCGTGATAGTTTAATTCGACAATCTTTTTCAACAGAATATCGCTAGCGACCTGAAATTTTCATCAATACCTAATTGTGACATATGCTTGCAGTTGGTGCAAAGTAGAGAACGTCCGACTATCCCTACCCCTACCTCCCCTACAAAGTTATATTCAGCCATATCTTTTGCTAGAATGTCGCGAAAAACTTCTAATTAGTATCAAATGGTAGCCTTGATATAATATTAAATATGTGCCAGGTCCCAACTATCTACCCCTCCCTCCCCTACAAAAAAGATGAAATTGATTTTTTGGGTTTTGCGTGCCTTCTCGGTCTGTACATGGGTATAGGGTATACACTCATCGTGCTATTCGCACGATTAGAACTCGGTCTCGTTTCAGTTTTAAAGTTGTCATCATTGGAATTTCGATGCTTTTTTAAACAATTTCGGGAAGGGTCCGACCCCCATGGACCTGGCCCCATTCCTGGCAAGCACCATATTGTTACACAAACAAAATTACATCGGTCACTAGCGTAATAATAATGAAATATTTTTTCACATACCACACCACACCTAACGTTTTGCCTACATGTTTATACGACTACTACTACTTGCAAATTTAACCAGTGGCGGAGGGCGGCTATTTGGCTACTGCCCAGGGGCGCCATAGAGGCTAAATCCGGCCCTGAGTGTGTGCAAAAAATATAGTTTCTGTTTGTAAATTCATGTTAAAAATGTTGTTCGTCGAATTCTTATTATGACAAACAAAATTATGATTCCTACATAAAAATATGTTTTCATTAAAAAAAATACATGTTAACTTTTGCGTTTGTAAAGTGAAAACGGGGCTTTAATATTTTTGAGCAATGTTTTGAAATTAATGACAATGCCTACGTGACAATTTGAAATTTAACCTGGATGCTACCCTCGATAGTTTTTTTTTGCGCGTCTGTCTTAGCAAACCTCCCCCCGATGTAAAAAAAACACGGTCGATAGTGTTTCGTCAAATGCCGAAACTACCCCAGAAACATTCAAATGTCAACTAGAATCTGAGTTACAAGGCCTTGAAAAAAAAAGTGTCGAAGCTACTCCAGTCTCCCCTACATGTTACGAATTTGAATTGGAACACACATGCATGCAAATACTTTATAAATAATATTTAGGTACTTTGTTTTAGTATTAATATGGGTTTTTACACTTTGGACAATATGCTTGATCAATGCGGCTAATGATATCGTGCTTATTGCCGCCATCAACAAAAACATAGCTAACTAAGTACAGGGACGTAGCCTAGGGAGGGGTCCATGGCGTCCGAACCAGTGCGAACCTGAAAAAAAATGCTCTTGTATCGTCTAAATGTAAATCTGAGAAGATAATGGACCTGGAATGGCCGTGAACTTGGAAGTGACTGCCGCCTATATCCGCTCCGACACAAAGCATAATCGAAATTTAAAGTATGAAAATCGTTTCCAACAAAGTTTGTGACAACAAATTCGGATTTCGACTAATATAAAAACGACACCGAGGCTAATTTCGGGTGAGGCCGAAATTTGAATACCCGTCACATTTGAATGAAACTTAAGCTTCTTTTGTGTTAACATTTTTTACCACAGCGCTATGACGTGTTCGGATTCCATTTGTTCCTGGATGCGTTGAGGCTAATCGAAGAACACTAGGATGAATTTTAGTTAAGATTCAAAAATTTGTATGACCCTATGACGTAATATTCCGATTCCATTCATTCCTAGATATGTTTTGAAGCTTTACTAGGAACACTTGGGTAAAGTGTCGTTAAGATTCGTACATAAAGAAAAAAATTTACTTAGAAGGACCTAATTTTCAGAAGTTGGTTTGTATGACAGCCCTATGACGTAGTGTGCGGATTCCTTCCGTCCCTGGATATGTTTTGATACTCTACTAGGATCATACTTGGGTAAATTTTGATTAAGATTGGTTCATAAAAATTTTCTTAGAATAACCTAATTTTTGGAGGTTTCTATGTATGACAGCCCTATGACTATCACGTAGTGTTTCGATTTCATCTGTTCCTATATATGTTTTTGGGCTTTACTAGGAACACATTTTGGTAAAGTTTGGTTAAGATTGGTTCATAAAAAAAAAGTTTTTCTTAGAAAAACCTAATTTCCAGGGGTTGGTTTTTATGACAGCCCTGTGACGTAGTATTTCGATTTCATCCGTTCCTAGATATGTTTTGAGGCTTTACTAGAAACAAATTTGGGTAAAGTTTAGTTAAGATTTGTTCATCAAGAAAACAGTTTTCTTAGAAGAACCTAATTTTCGATTTTGGGTTACTATGGCAGCCCCATGACGCCATGGTCCGATTCCATTCGTTCCGACATATATACAGCGTACATTTAAAAGAAACTTGTATACAAAATTTCACCCCGATATCTTCAAAACTAAGGGGCTAGTTTGTATTGAAACAGACGGACAGACGGACATCGGTCAATGATTTTCTCTCATCACACTGATCAATAATATATAATCTGAGATGCTTCCTTCTGTGCGTTGCAAACTTCATGACAAAGTTAATATACCCTTTCACATTAGATTAGATTAGATTAGATGGGGGGGGGGCGTGAACCCAAAGGAGGGTTCGCAGCACTGAAGCCTGAAGTGGGCTTATTGTACTATCGCCCTAGTCGCCTGTGGGCAGGACTATGCCTGACGATCAAGGTTGATCGTGCTAAGAAATGAATCGAGGCTGCTAATTGACATAGAAGCTATGTCGTCCGTGTCTGGATAGGCCACTCCGAATTGTATCCATCGGCGTCGGGCCAGAGCATCACATTCGCAGAGGACGTGGAATGAGGTCTCGTCATCTTCTTCGCAGAATCGACAGCTCGCATTCTGCAGGAGCCTCATTGTGCGCAGATGTGATCTCAGGCAGGAGTGGCCTGTGAGAATCCCATATATGGTGCGTACTTTATGTCTGTTAAGCTGGAGCAACTCATCCGCTCTTTTATGGGAGTGTCCTGCTATGAACATTTTTGATTGCCTGAGCCCGGGTAGTTTGTCCCAGTGCTCAGAAGCCTTAAGTCGTTCCTGGTCTTTGATTAATCTTTTTACTATACATGTAGATATGCTACAAAAGGGTTCTGGTCCGTAGAAGTGGGTAGCTGCGGCCAAGCGTGCCAGCTCATCCGCCTGTTCGTTTCCTGTGATGCCTGTATGACCTAGGACCCAGAAGAGTGTTAATTTGTTATTTGCTCCTAGTTTGTTCAGTTCAGATCATTCAGGCAGCACTGAACGAGTCTTGACGTGATGGTGTGCTTAGTGAGTGTCTTAATAGCCGCTTGGCTGTCTGAGATGATTGCTATTCTTTTGTTAACGTAGTTAGCACGTAAACAGAGATCAGCGCAGGTTGCTATTGCGTGAACCTCTGCCTGGAATACTGTGGTGCCCCATAGGTATAGATATCCTATGCGCTGGGCCAACCACCCCTGCTCTGAACCTTCTGTTGTTTTAGAGCCGTTAGTAAACCATTTTATGGTCTGTGGGTGCAGCCTAACGAAATTAGAGTGCCACTCCTCTCTGCTCCATGTTTCGGCCTAAAAAAGGCGCCCGCATGAGATATCCTTTGGAAGGTGATCGGAGGGCATATTCGCGACAGTGATGTTGTTTAAAGATTTTAGCTGCCCCTTGGTAAGCTCCAGATTGGCATCGCTCGCGATAAGTCGTGCAAATGCTAGTTTTGCCTCAGTTTCGAGGTGTATGTCGACAGGATGTAGGTGAAGTAACACCTCTAGAACACTGCTAGGGCAGGATCGGAGTACACCGGTTGTAATGAGACATGGTAGTCTCTGTACCTCGCCTAGCACAGATTTTCCCTCCGTAGTCAGGGCTCTCTTCCAAGGACGTTTGGTAAAATAAGAGTGCATGCCAGGCACTGTCTGAGATTATTTTAGAAATAGGTAGAGGCTTAAATTTAATTTTGCACCACTTGGAAAATTGTATAACGGTACTTATCAGGGTTTTTGTCTTGATTGAGTTTTTTGTGTATATCTCCGCTCCTGATGGTTAGACTTTCAAAAGAAAGACATCAAATTGCTCTCTTCCACCAGACTACAGCACCGTAGTCTAGAGTTGGTCTAACTATTGCTCTGTAGATCCAGAGCATAATGGATGGTTTCATACCCCAGATTTTTCCTACAAATTTTTTGCATATCCAAAGGGCCCTGGTGGCTTTATCAGCAGCCGCTTCGGCATGCTTTTGCCAGTAGAGTTTACTGTCGAAGATTACTCCAAGATATTTCACTTGATTCCCAATCGGTGGTTGGGTGTTGTACATAATCGGACGCCTTATTTCAGCCAGATTTCTGTTCCTGGAGAAGGGTATGATGAGCGCCTTGGATGGGTTTACTCGGAGCCCGTTCCCATCACACCATTCTTTAACTATTTTTAATGCTGGTTCGAGTAAGTCAAGTAATGTTTTCCCGAACAAACTCTTTGCCACTATAACCACATCGTCGGCATATCCCTGCACGGAGAAGCCACTAGATGTGAGCTTCCACAAAAGTTCGTCAGCAACTAGGCACCACAGGAGGGGCGAAAGTACACCCCCTTGTGGGCAGCCTCTAGTAACCTTAGCCTGGAGAGTCAGTTCGTTGATGTGGCAGACGACTTTTCTGGAGGAGAGCATTCTACTAATCCATCCTATAGTCGTATTTCCTACCATCTTACTTCTCAGTGCTCTTTCAATTGCATCGTAGGCAGTATTGTGGAATGCCTCTTCAATATCCAAGAAGGCAGCTAGCGCGGCCTCAAAGGTCTTTTCGATCTCTCCTGCGAGGCTGTGGAGCGTGGATTCTGTGGATTTACCTAAGCGAACTGCCTTTTGTGTAGCGGGTTACTAATCAGCGTGGTTTTTCTGATGTGCTCATCAATAATTTTTTCCGTTGATTTGAGCATGAATGAAGTTAGACTGATTGGTCTGTAAGATTTGGGATCGTCCTTGGGCCGGTTTCCCATTTTAGGTATGAAGACTACTTTCACAAGTCTCCATGAGCGCGGGATGTAGCCCAGCGCAGAGCTGCTTCTGAAAATACTCAAGAGATATGGAGTTAGGAGCTCCAGACCCTTTTGAAGGAGAGCCGGAAAAAGCCGTCGGTGCTGGCGAATTTAAAAGGCTCGAACGAGCCTATAGCCCATTTTATTTTATCTTGTGTGAAGATTAGTTCAGCTGTTCTGTTCCAGTCTGAAGAATTAGCTCTGTGCAGACTGTCCTCATTTGAAGGCCAATCACTCCTCAGTATTTGGTATCCCGGAAAGTGGGTGTTAAGGAGTAATTCGCCCGTTGGGTGTTTTAAGGTACTGATGTGTTCAGTGTCCTTTTCAGCCATAACTCGATGAATTCTAGCAGCTGTGTTAGTGCATTCGACACCTTCACAGAATTTGCTCCACGAGTTCGATTTGGCAGAACTGATTTTCCTGTTGTATTCATTAAGTTGGGAGCGATACGTGTCCCACTCCCCTGTCCTTTTAGCTCTGTTAAATAATCGTCTTGTTAGCCTCTTTAATCTCGATAGCTCTGAAGTCCACCAGGCAGGCTGGGTTTTATTTATTATTTTATACTTTATTATCCTTTGTTATCCTTCATCCTTCTGAGGGGGCAGTTTTCCTCGAAAGAGGTCACTATGGCCCCGGTGACGTTGGAGACCAAGCTATCCAGACTTAGCCAGCTGGAGGCAGTCCTGTCGATGGTGGAAAGCTTTCTCGTAGAGATATTTCGTAGTTGGCCCACTCGGTGAGCTGTGGTATTCGCCTTTCTCGCAAACCTGGTGTGGGAACTGGGTTTGCTGCCCATATTGAAGATGTTAAAGTTTAAGGTAGAGAATACCTTTAATAAGTTCTCACCCCTTGTGTTGATGTCTGTACTTCCCCAGACTGTATGATGTGCATTAGCGTCACATCCGACGATTAGAATCGCCTTGCTTTTCCGGCAAAATTCCGGCTGCCTTTTGAGTTGTGAGGCTGGTACCTCCCCATCACCAGGGAAGTAGGCTGACACCACAACGGTCTTCATTTTGGTGTCATTATTGAGTGTGATGCTGAGTACAGTCATATCACTGTTGCTGAACTCTGAAAGATAAATAAAGTTTATGCTGTTTCTAATTAGTATACAAGCTCGAGGTCTGCTCGAACTGGTATCGTATACAATTGAGGACCCGCTTACCTTGAGTCCTTTTATTTCGCCTCGTATTTGCCAGGGTTCCTGGATTAAAGCTAATCCCAGGCCCTCCCTGACGAACCTGGCCACTATCATATCCGAGGCTGTGATGGCGTGATGCAGGTTAGCTTGCAGCATGCTCAGGGATACTTTATTTGTCACGATTTGATTTCGCGGAATTTCGCTGCCCAAAACCGCCTTAAGCGATGCTCCCGGCCATGGTTCCATTCCGCTAGCTAGCTTAATGAGCCACCCCACTGTGGCTCCGTTCTCACACTGAAACAAGATATGGTCTGGTCTGAATCGGATACCGGCGAATTTCGGCTTGATCTGCCTCGCACTCTCTGTGAGAATCTCCGCCAACAGTACATTCTGTACTTTCGTCTTTTACTCTGGCGTGAGCAGCTCCGTCGGGTTGGTGGAGATTATGGCCACATTGGTGTTGGAGGCTACTTTGGCGTAGGAAGCCTTAGCTTTTCCTTTGCCTCCAGTGGGGGCAGAAAAGCGGCTTCTTTCGGCCGTGCCTGTCGTCGCATTGGCTGTTGATGGTAGCGCGTCTTTTTTCTCGCCTCCTTCGATGCTACCTACAATCGGGACGTTGCTACATTGGTCTTGGCACACCCTTTGCCTCTTGCTGTCTAGCGTCAGGGCACGGAGCGTTGTCGCTTTGCATGAGGTGGTATCTGGGGGGAGTTGGAAGAGGGTGTCGCCGCTAGCTCTCTTGCTTTTGCGGGCTCATGTCCCTGTGCGAGGAACTTCAAGTATCGCTTGCATCCCGCGCCGTTTAGTCCCTTTCTCAAGGGATCTTTGACGCCTCCTGGCTCAAAGAGTTTGGGATTTTTCTTTCGAATTTTCGATGGGCCTGGTCTGGGCTCGTCAATGTCCGAGAGGTAGAGCTCCTCTGGGACGTTTCGTTTCACATAGTGAGTGACGCGTATAAAAAATAAAAAGCTGAAAATGTTGCACCCGAAAAAAAATCCCGCCTAGGTCCCTGAGCCCCATCGTCCCCTATGGATTGATGGATGTCTGGGGTCGGATTTTAGAACGGCTGTAACTTTCGAACAGAGACTGAAATTTGCAGTAAAATGTCCGCCCGTGTTCTACATGATTCCATTCAGTTCCGTTCAATTTGCTTGAAATTAAAATTTTCGATAAATTGTCCCCCATCGTCAAGGGTACCCCCTATGGATTGATGGATGTCTAGCTGGAACTTTCGAACGGAGACAGCTAGGAGACTGAAATTTGCAGTAAAATGTTCGCC
This sequence comes from Microchrysa polita, assembly GCA_949715475.1. Lineage (NCBI taxonomy): Eukaryota > Metazoa > Arthropoda > Insecta > Diptera > Stratiomyidae > Microchrysa > Microchrysa polita. The sequence goes on along the minus strand of OX454418.1, from coordinate 82,048,260 downwards.
CAGACGTGTACTACATGATTCCGTTGAGTTCCATTCAATTTTTTTAAAAATAAAATTTTTGAAAAAAAAAAATACCATCAGCATCAAGGGTACCCCCTTCGTGACCATCAATATCAGCGGCATGGCAAAAATTAAAACGAGACCGAGGCTAATTTCGAGCGCGGCCGAAATTTGGATACCCTTCGCTCTTCTTGGGCTAAAAGTTTTTTTTCGGCCGTACCTTGTATTTAACACCCCCCCCCCCCCAACATTCTTTTCCTTCCGTCTTCACAAAAGTTCCGTTTCGTCGACAAAAAAATATTTCTGTGGGGTTTGGTTGGAATAAGTGGGCTAGGGTTGTCACCTGCTCGGGCCTCGCCCGGCAGTGACGGGCCTAGAAGGTGCGGTCGGGATGCCGGGTTCAGGAAAATTTTACCGGGACGCGCTCTTTGGTGTAGAAAAATGTAGTCCTCCTGAAAAGTCAGTACTATAAATTAAAATTTAATTGACAGTTCAGTTTTTCTACATTTTTTTTCATGGGGACGTAGCTGCAACTGTTTCTTTAAGGGCCGCGCTTAAATTGAAATATGTAGCCAAGCTTTTCTTAAAAATATTCACCCTTATGACGATCGTGAGTTTGATTTAGTTTTCCAATGTCTGCTTTTCAAGAGTTTCTATAGTCTATTCTGCGATAGGTGGCGGCTTAAACGTTTACTCGCAATTAAAAAAACATTACTTCTGTGGATGTATGTCCCTAGGTATGGTGGTCTTACCATATTCAGTGAAAACTAAAAATCTCGTCACACGTCTCGTGTTACTCTGCATCGCTGCAAACTTAAGTTATCAAAGGTCACTGAAATTGCTATGCACGTAATATTGGCGTTTAAGCGAAAAATAAATAAATTAAATTTGACATTAGAGCTTGATTGCCTTGAAATGGCTGTGCCTCACAAGCACAAGATTGCACGACTCCTGCTTTTGACCGGATCGAATCTCTATCGAAAACACTGCTGCTCTAATTTATCTTCGTAGAAATTGTACGGATCCCGTGGGTTATCTGAAATATATTCTGAAATGAAAATCTGACGAATGTTGGCCCCACACTTATCAGGGTTTGCCAAACCGTCCTGTAAAAAAGATCGAAATTGTGAACAACACACGCCTGGGAGGGATAGAGGAAATAGGGTAATTCAACGGACGTTACCTTTTCGTTGACTGCCCTCATCACCTCTGTTCCTTTCATGCGAGTGTTGTCCACAACTTCGATCTTTTACACCGCGCGGTTCGGCGAACCCCGATCCGTGTGGGCCGGCCGAGTGGTGCAGCGAATGGTATGAGTAGGCAAGACTCCAACGATTTCTATTTGATCGTGTCATGGATTGGGTCTCTTCTGTTATTACGAATCGGTCCAAAATAATGTGGATGCGCTATTTCGGTATCCAACTCTCACTCATTCAAAGGAGTTGTTGATTGCCCTCACCCATCCTTCGCATGACAATTAGCACTGCTAATAATCACTCTATAGAGCCGGAATAGTAGACTCATTTATGAATCGATAGTGTGTACGTGTCCTACTTTCCTCTGCCATTATAGAAAAATCCTTCAAAGGATTTATTAATTTATCAATCGAAAAGGCTGATCTGATAAATTAAGCTTTTATTTCATAAGGCTGTCTTAGCTTCTTAACAACTGCGCCTCAAAAATTCAATACATACTCGCAAAGAATTTTTTGAACACAGGGAGGAGAGGGGGTCCCCTCCCTTTTGCAGGTGCCGGGCGAGGGTCGTGGTCGAGGTGGTAACCCTAAAGTGGGCAAAGAAAAATATTTACTTGGAAAATGTTATTGGGGGATGAGGGACCATGGCCCCATAGTATGATTCCATTTTGTTTTGACCTTATTTATTGCTTTGATAAAGACACATTAATTTGTAATTGTGAAATTTGTGTAAAAAATGTTTCCTAGAAAAACCAAAACGGGGGGTTGGTTTTGTATGGCAGCCCCATGACCCCATGGTCCGATTTGATTCATTTTTACATATGTTTTGTGTCATCAATATAAATACATTTGTGTGAAATTTCGTTGAAATTGGTGCACAAATAAAAAAGTTTTTCTTAGAAGAACCTAATTTGGGGAGTTGGGTTTGTATGGCAGCCCCATGACCCCATTTTCCGATTTGATCCATTCTTACATATGTTTTGTGTCATCAATATAAACACATTTGTGTGAAATTTGGTGTACCAAACACATATAAAAAAGATTTTCTTAGAAGAACTTAAATTGGGGGGCTATATTTGTATGGCAGCTCCATGACGCAGTGATCCAATTTCGGCGATTCAAACATACAAACAGCCTGCAACAATAATAAGCACGTGTGCAAAATTTCAGCTTGCTAGCTTCAATACTCGCCGAGTAAAACGCGTCGCAACAGACAGACAGACAGACAGACGGACATCGCCCAATCGACTCCCCAAGTCATGCCGATCATATACATATGTATACTTTTTATATGGTCGGAGATGCTTCCTTCAATACGTTACAAACTTCATGACAAAGTTAATATACCCTTTCACTCTATGAGCGAAGGGTATAACAAGTACCAGGATAAATGTTATGGAAATTAACTTCATTTTAGGTAAATCAAAATTATTATTTCTTCGCTTTAGTCAAAAGCCGAAGAGTTTTCTGGAAATTCAAATAGTAAGTGATATTGTCTGAATCATCCGTGCGTGTGATATTTATAGGCAAATTCAAAAATGCTCATTTAATGTGCAAATATTGCGATTAGAATTTTTGAATGGGAACACCATAAATGTTTTTCACAGAATGTAGGTAAAACGTCTGCCGTTTGTATATATTTTGAATTTGTTGACACACCTGAATCTTTTAGGTCAAGTATCCAGTTCATAAATTGAATGGTTGTCTTTCTGTTGCTGCTTTAGATTTTTTGGTTAGATGAAACGTTCACGCGAAACCAATTTTTATGTTCCGAAATTAGGGTGGACGGCTTAAAATCCTGTAGTTTTACATAATTTTACAGACGTGTGTGTAGTTAAAAAAAAAAATAGTTGAGGATAGTTTTAAATGGTTTTGGGTTTATTAAGAAACAAAGTCTGTGCAAATCAAATACGTAATTTATAGTAAAAAAATGAATAGGTCTCATAAATATAATGTAAATGTATGATAATGACTATTGTAGTATAACTTCTCCTGTACCTGGCTCCAGCTCCGATCCTGGATTAGGCTCCGGTTCACAATCATCCGCCTCTTCTTCTTCCTCTTCATCATCCTCACAACTGTCATAGTAAAGGTAATCAGAATATTCAGAGCTGAAGAACAATTCGGCTCATCCCGATTCAGATCAGATGGATTTAATCTCTTGAATTTCTTTTCGACGGGATTCATATCCTCCTTACGAGTTTTATGGCTGTTCATTAGGCGGGAGACATCACGCTCCTTTTTAACTTTTTCAATAGTACGTCCATGGCAAAAGATAAAAACGCCCAACGCAAATAATAATAAAGCCGCTTTCATCATGCGAGAATTTTGGTATATTCACTGATGGATTCGGAGTTTGCATCATGAACTTTTATATGTAGAAAAGTTTCAGAGCAATTATTAAATATTGATTGGGTTAAATTTTGTGTAATTCTAATTTTCAATGGACATATTTTTTTGTGAATAAGTAATTATTGTGAAAATGGTATATGTATATGTATAACTTTAACTTTATTTACTCTGTGACATTCGATACCTTAAAGCACAAAAGTTCTAAGTCCATTTTTTTCGATTTTGAGATTTTTGCATCGTATTATTCCTTGTCAAGTTCTCCATCGAGTACTTAATCTTGAAACAAAATTTACTCAGCTAAATTCAAGGAAATTAACATTTACAAGAAGCGCTATGTCCTAGGTTGATACAAAAAAAATTGCATAAAAGTGCTAAGTCCAGTTATAGAGCTATTTTGTGCTAAGTCCATACTTGCAACAATTACGAAGTTAAATTTGTGGTAATAACTGCCATAAAACGAATGTATATCATTATGAGACATAAATTGGAATAGCCAGGGTTGCTTCCCGATTAATATAAAGCGGGTTTGTCTGCGGGATTGCAGGATAACTCTAGATGGGATGAATTGTCTGAAAAATGTTTACATGGGCGTATTCTTTCTTTGAATTGTATTGAAATGGGTAAAAGCCGATTGATCGTCTACCTCCGATGCAAAGGTTCAAATGAGCACTGGTGTTCAATTAAGCCCTCACATTTAATATGGCTTAATTTGAATTCTCTATTTTCTCTTCAAAATGAAACCTTCATAACATACATTGGGGCTTGTGTAAATGCCAGCTTACATTGAATTTTGTGTAATGCCATCCCTCTCCAAAATCTACAGTTCAGCTTGACACCTGGCATTCGCATATTTTCAACGCGTTGTAACGACATATTTTTGTCAGCTATACTCACCCACTGTGCTCCAAAAGATATATGTACCTACTTTCCAAAAGACCCGTTGAAAACAGTTTGATCATACTACGAAAAAGTAAAAATTGTTTTAGGCCAAATAATTACTTACTATGTCCACATAAAATGTTTGGAAGCTCCTTATCGTGCAGTCTGAAACACGGGTAATTCGGGTATTACCAAAACCAAACAATAAACTTGCATTTAAAACAACCAGAAAGGGACGATTGTACTAAATATACGCAAATTGGATTTTAACAGAGTTAAGCAGTGGTTGGTGCAGCGAATAGTGTACTCGCCTTCGAAGCGCAGGGTCGTAGTTTATGATAGTTTCCAATTCATGATCCAAGTGGCGGAATATGGCCTCATTCAGATGTTAAACAAGTGCCCAATTATGGGGATAAAAACCTCTGCAGAGCGAGCTGTTGATCTAAGAAGTTTAAATCTTAGGGATTAGATGCGAAGGGCAGCTATTTATTTATTTATGACTTGATCGACATATTTCGAGAGTAAATTGAAGCTGACTCAAATAAAAGACTACTTTGAAAAAGATCTGCCAAATTAGAAAAAGTAAATGTATAACTATTGATATACGTCCTTAATCCTAATGAGTGTCTGGCGTTTGTATTTCACCAGCTAATGCATGCAGAGACTAGACAGACTAGATAATATTCGAGTCGAAGCTACACCCAAAACTTCATTCAAAAGAAAGGGGATGTCGTTTGGGACCGAGTTATGGGATGTATGTATGCATTTCTTTCTAAAAGTCCGGCGAGGTTACCCCTAGCCCAAATAGACCAGAGATAGGTCCGAATAATACATTTATTAATCAGTTGTTTGAAAAGATGTCATTCTGGCAATCTTATTTAACTTACATCTCTAAATTCGCAGTTCCACTGCAGGAATTTTGGGGCAACATCTTTGACCATAACATGATGGTCACATAGCCATCGCACTGGGAAAACGCGATTCGACAATTAGGAGGTCGTCCTATGCCTCGTTCGTCAATATGTTGCACTGGGCGACTTGCGTTTAACTAAAAGAAAAACGATATCTTATATTGAAGGAGTTTAAAATTTTGTCGCCGTTGACAAAGAGGCAACGTATCTTGTGGCATTGGCTTCGCCCAACGGAGTGACGACTTAAAAGTATGGCTTGGCTGGTGCCGAGCAATTACAGAGCAGGTACATCACCCTCTCTTTATCCTCACAACTTCTGCAGTAGTAATTTTGTGATGAAGTTGATAGTGCAGTCAAAATATCCCAATTCAGGCCTCCAAATAGAAAAAAATAGAGTAAGGCTAATTATTGTTGTTTTTGAATCAGTGGGCTCCCAGGAATCTACAACTGATTTTGCTAAAAAAAAATTTGATCGGAAAGGTCCCAAAAAGGACAAAAAAGGATACTCTTTAATCCTTGACCGAAGGTCGGCATGAGGGGTATAAAATCAAAGGGGACGTCGAGTACATTACATATCCGGTGTTCATTTCCTGTCTCAAGGACCCTCAAAGGAATAAATCGAGCTTAAATGGAAAATTTTCGAGTTTCCCGTGTATATTTCTAAAGCCATAACTACGAGAATAATTCAAGTTGTCCCTACTTTTATCACTTTTTAGAATCTATAATAGCTGGAGATTCTACCATTAAATTTGCTAAGAAAAAAGTTGATCGGAAAGCTCTGAAAAAAGACATAAAAAGACACTAATTTCACACCTTGATCGAACGTAGGCATGTTCAGTGTCATATTAAAGAGGACGTCGAGTGCATTGCATATGCATATGCTTCTTTCCTGTCTCAAGGACACTAAATGGAATAAGTCGGGCTTAAATGGAAAATTACGGCTTTAGAAAAATCAGATACGGGAAAACCCAAACATTTTTAAGTTGAGCCCAATTTTCTCCTTCGAGGATCCTTGGAACAAGTAACAAATGCCGGATATGGAATTTACTTGACATCCTCTTTGATATGACACCCCACATGCCCACTTTCGACTAAGGTGTGCAATTAGTGTCCTATTATGTCCTTTTTCAGAGCTTTCCGATCAACTTTTTTCTTAGCAAATTTAATGGTAGAATCGTCAGCTATTATAGATTTTAGAAAGTGATAAAAGTAGTGACAACTTGAATTATTCTCGTATAGTTATGGCTTTGGAAAGATACACTGGAAACGCGAAAATTTTCCATTTAAGCTCGATTTATTCCTTTGAGAGTCCTTGAAACAGGAAACAAACACCGGATATGTAATGTACTCGGCGTCCCCTTTGATATGATACCCCGCATGCCGACCTCCGGTCAATGATTAAAGAGTATCCTTTTTTGTCCTTTTTGGGACCTTTCCGATCAAAACTTTTTTTAGCAAAATCAGTTGTAGATTCCTGGGAGTCCACTGATTAAAAAACAACAAAAATTAGCCTTACTCTATTTTTTTCTATTTGAAATGCTAATATGACTGCACTATGAGTCTAATGCTAGAAATAGAATAGACGCAGCAACAGCAGCAGCATTGCATTGCTGACAAATATGCTGAATAGCAAAAATGCTGTTCAGCATTTTGTCTGCAATTTAAAATGCATTGTGCTTGACATTTCGCGCTGCTGCTGTTTCTGTTGTTGCTTCTACTCTATTTCTACCATAAGTCTCCTGGCGAGCTTCATAATAGGACCACCATGTCCTGTTATGACCCTCATAACACTACAAATTAGCTTCCTGGTCAATGACAGTAGTGGGATAGAAAGGACGACGTCGAGTCTTGACCAGATCATCTTTTGGTCATCTCGCGATCATTATCACTTTCGAAAAGCATAAACTGATGAGACACATTTGCTTCATGGATACGAACTAGTGGAAACACAATGAATTGCTTGCATCTCATGGTATGTATGTACATATTAAAAATATTATCACTACATCCACATTTTACAATATTGTACCGACAATACGTCAAGTCCATGGTTGGTATAAAATTAAGTGCTCAATAGTGCCAAGTCCGTACTTTCCTCTTTTTTCTCGATTGTTCTTTGAAATTGTGACGATTGCTTGCCAGATTTTAATATAATTATCCTTTTGACAGTGTAACGTGCTTGAAAAGCTAAAACAATTTGCAAAAATAAAGTTATCGGAGATGGGAACAAGGTTTGAAATGTTATTTTCGCGTTTTCTCCAAATGTTGAAAAATGGACTTAGCACTATTGTGCTTTAAGGTATCGTATGTACCTAACTGGATCAAGGACGGGCTAGAACAATAAAAATATATTTTTTTCTTTAATTATGTCGAAATAAATTACACTGTGTGAGAAATTTAAAAACCGTCATCTCCAATTTTTTTTTCTTTTTAATTCTTATCTAATCCTTACTAAAACCACATATTTACTTTTTCCCTTCACCCCCCAGTTTCAGAGATATGGAAAGATATTGATATTCCCAGAAAATAATACAAAATAAAGTTCCAGTAACAAATCGGTTATTATTTATTAATTTTTTTTTTTTTGTAAAACGGAAATAAAACAATATAATAAACATATTTAAATACTTGAAATTATAAACTTAATTGTTAAACACATTCATTTTAAGGGAAAATAAAAAAAATCAACTTTTTCTAATATATTTAGAATAATTGTCTTCTCGCTGTAAGCGCCAAAAATAATCTCTTAACATCGCTGCATCCCAATGACCTTGAAAACGTTCCTCAAACCTTTTTATGTCCTGATGAAAGCGCTCAACTTGTTCATCACTTACGGCTCCAATGTTCTCAGGAAGGAACGAGAAATAGGAGTGAAGAAAATGAATTTTCAAAGACATTCTGCACCCCATCTCTTTATATGCGTCTAAACATATTTGTTACTAAAAGTTCTGCGTTTTCGGCTTTGTGATTTCCTACGAATCCTTTTATAACAGCTTTTAATGAAGTCCATGTACCAAATCATTCAATTCCTCTTGGCGAATTAGGTGTGGTTTTCGTTGATCGCTTGATGTAGGAGAGGGGAAAAACTGTGTATCCTGAGGGTCGTTACTGTGAGGAGGGCGAATAGTGCTGTTTACACTATGAGGCACAGGTTTCGTGACAGATCTCACTATAGGGTACTCCACTTTATACTTATGCTTTTTCGTAGCAGCCCGCAAATCGAACACACAAAAATAGCAATCGTCGTGATGATTGCTAGGCTCGCTCAAAAGTGCTGGAACCACGAAAGGCATTTCTCGTTTTCCAGTTTTTTGAGAGTGCAGTGACATACAACACGATATGCAAAAAAATCGGATATCCTTGGCTTATCTTGACACACAACGCGGCCAAAACATTCGAAATAAGCATCCCTTAATTTTTGTGTTACTTTTCTCTCTAGCGATTTAAAAATATATTTGCCGCACACGTAGCAAAATTTATTTGGGGAATTTTTGCACAGGTTGCGAATACTTCTTTCAGAATCCATATTGTAAACCAATTAAAGTAAAACTATTACAACACGTGCTATTTATACCATGACAATATCTTTTTTAAGTTTTTTTGAATTTTTGTACCTGACGGTTTTCGCTCTTTAAGGGGTATTATAAGGATAATAAAAAAAGAATATGACAGGTAAAAACAAAAGGGATAATATAAGGATAATAAAAAACGAGTATATCAGGTAAAAATATAATAAGTATAAAAGTTACGTAAAAATTAATTGCACTTTTGTCATATGGGAACCAATAGCTAACCAAAATAGCATTCAGTTTTTTTGACGGTTTTTTGGTGTCACGCAGTGTTATTATAACACGCATTGAGAAAAAGCAACAATTTCGGCAAAACAACAACGTTGCTTGCTTCTGCATTCAACAAAAACTTTAATAATTGATTATACAACTTTGACGATTACCATAGGACACCGATATCATGGCGAAGAATTAGTCAGTCATTTGAATTTAATATTCAACGAAAAAGGTGCAACGGAAACTTTCATTTTGAGATGTAGATTTTTAGGACGTGGCCATGGCCAGGAATGGCGTAAATTATACTCTGTGTTTAGTTAGTATACGAGTGTGTCACTAACTAATTTATTTCAATCCTGGGCCTGACAATTTGCCTGCCACCAAATAATAAATAATGTAAACACCGTTGAAAATAAATTCAAATCAATTTTTATTTATTATACTCATATCAATTGAATAAAAATAATTTATAACGAAAAGTAAATATGTATATCTCATTAACATATAAATTTAAAATAATGTGTAAGGCATTATATTTCTTCCTATATAAAATTAGATAGCTACCGTAGTGGTTGTAATTGGTGCCGATGTTGTACACTCCTCTTCTTCCTCCTCTTCTTCACAACTGTCATAGTAGAAATAGTCGAAATATTCGGAATTGAAGAAAAATTTCGGATTTTGTTCATCCCTATTCAAATCGTTTGCATTGAATTTCTTATGCTCGATTTCTGCATTGGGATTTGTTGCGTCCTTATGAATCTTGTGCTTATGTCCAACGTGTGACCCGTCACGATGCTTTTTTATCTTCTTGACAGGACCTCCATAGCAAACGCTTAAAATTACGCAAAATGCAACTAATAACAAAGCCACTTTCATCGTAGGTAAGTAATATTTTGGAACGATTTCTTGAATGTTGAGTTTACGACTAATGTATCCTAAGCGTACTTATCATGCGTTTTTATACAAAAGTCTGGGTGAAATTTTAATTTTATTATTCAAATATTTTATAGTTTCATTAAATTAGGTGCAATTTGAATTGTCAACACAAATGAGTGTATGTTTAGTTGGAAGTAATTATCGTGAATATTTTGTCTATTTATTTCAGACGTTTGGTAAAATCAGAGTGCATGCCAGGCACTGTCTGAGATTATTTTAGAAATAGGTAGGGGCTTAGTTCTAAAGCTTAAATTTAATTTTGCACCACTTGGGAAATTTTATAACGGTACTTATCAGGGTTTTTGTCTTGTTTGAGTTTTTTGTGTATATCTCCGCTCCTGATGGTTAAACTTTCAAAAGAAAGACATTAAATTGCTCGGTACAAAATTTTTTTTTTTTAGATTTATTTATTAGGCCATCCATGAATTAACCCGGGAACACTAATGTGAGTCATTTTTACGCATGCGCCGCAGATTAAATTTTCCGTAGAAAAGGCGATACGCACAACCGGGTTTCGCTACCCATGTTTTCCTTGAAAAATATGTTCCCTACCGAATGTCGAAGGAAGCGGAGGGTTCTGATTTTATGGTAAGCAGCTATTCGTGTTTTTCAGTGACGTCGTTAGTACTAAACGAACCTATTTTGTGAGTCAAAATGACTCACGTTAGTAATAACCGTCTATGTTTTGTACTTTACATACTTGGTTTCTGGGTGATATTTTACAGTCTATCCAATTCACACATTCTTATTATCCTTATATAAAACAAGTATTCCAAGGTTTTTGGCGTATCCTTTCATACTCTTCTCCTTGATATACCAAAGTTTCTGTAGTGAGTCAAAATGACTCATGGATGGTTAGTAATAAGCGCCTAAAATTAAGGTTAGTGTTCCCGGGTTAAGTACATAATTTTTACAATTTAGGCTTTTTGACATTTTTATGTCTTGACTCTGGCACATAAATCGAAAATCGTCACGAAAATTGCAACGAGAAAGCGTTACGTTTTTGGCATTACAGGTAGTAACCCTGTGAATTTTGGGTGCCATTCAAGGTTTCAACGGAAGTTGGGCTAGGTGCTACCCTGTGAGTGTTGGGTGCCATTCAAGGTTCCACAGAGGTTGGGCTTGGGTTCAATTTACGTTCAACTTGAGTTCAACTTGGGTTCAACTTGGGTTCAACTTGGGTTCAAATTGGGTTCAACTTGGGTTCAACTTGGGTTCAACTTGGGTTCAACTTGAATTCAACTTGAATTCAACTCGAATTCAACTTTCAACTTAGGTTCAACTCACGTTCAACTTTCGTTTAACTTTTGTTGAACGACCCAAAAAGTGTAACTTTCAACTTAGGTTCAACTCACGTTCAACTTTCGTTCAACTTTTGTTGAACGACCCAAAAGGTGTAACTTTTAACTTAGGTTCAACTCATGTTTAACTTTCGTTCAACTTTTGTTGAACGATCCAAAAAGTGTTACTTTCAACTTAGGTTCAACTCACGTTCAACTTTCGTTCAACTTTTGTTGAAAGACCCAAAAAGTGTTACTTTCAACTTAGGTTCAACTCACGTTCAACTTTCGTTCAACTTTTGTCGAACGACCCAAAAAGTGTAACTTTCAACTTAGGTTCAACTCATGTTCAACTTTTGTTGCACGACCCAAAAAGTGTTACTTTCAACTTAGGTTCAACTCACGTTCAACTTTCGTTCAACTTTTGTCGAGCTACCCAAAAAGTGTAACTTTCAACTTAGGTTCAACTCACGTTCAACTTTCGTTCAACTTTTGATGAACGATCCAAAAAGTGTTACTTTCAACTTAGGTTCAACTCACGTTCAACTTTCGTTCAACTTTTGTTGAAAGACCCAAAAAGTGTTACTTTCAACTTAGGTTCAACTCACGTTCAACTTTCGTTCAACTTTTGTCGAACGACCCAAAAAGTGTAACTTTCAACTTAGGTTCAACTCATGTTCAACTTTTGTTGCACGACCCAAAAAGTGTTACTTTCAACTTAGGTTCAACTCACGTTCAACTTTCGTTCAACTTTTGTCGAGCTACCCAAAAAGTGTAACTTTCAACTTAGGTTCAACTCACGTTCAACTTTCGTTCAACTTTTGATGAACGATCCAAAAAGTGTTACTTTCAACTTAGGTTCAACTCACGTTCAACTTTCGTTCAACTTTTGTTCAACTTTTGTTGAACGACCCAAAAAGTGTTACTTTCAACTTAGGTTCAACTCACGTTCAACTTTCGTTCAACTTTTGTTGAATGACCCAAAAAGTGTAACTTTCAACTTAGGTTCAACTCATTTTCAACTTTCGTTAAACTTTTGTTGAACGACCCAAAAAGAGTCAAATTCGAAAAGCAAATCGTCACGAAATAATGTATAAATGATTTCGCGGTTGCATCAGTACTGTACATTAGCATTTGTTGAAAACATGAAAATGTCCCACTGAGTTGCGGACTTGTACGCAAGCTGAACCGACATTCTGTAAGGCGACAGTTGACTGGAGTTTCCTTAGTTCTAAGTGTGGATGCTTCAATGCCAAGACTAGAATGTTTCGGCTCGCTTACTCGCTAAAAGTTAGACTTGAAACGCGAGAGCGATTATTATTAAAACTGGACCGGTTTAATATTCAGGCGGCAATATTCAAAATAATTCATTAAATTAATTAAAAAGGAAAAATATAAATTATATAACAATTAAACATAAAAGGATATTAAAAAAATATGATTTGAATGCAGGAAATTTCAATGAAATTACTCGTTTGACTATTATTATGTTAAGTATCGATTCAGATATTGTTTGTTCGCAAAGACAAAGTGTTTTAACTTCAATTTATAATTAGCTTCGTTTAAGTTCAGCTTTATTTCAGGCGGGAGTTCATTAAATATTCGTGGGCCTAAAACAGATAAGATGTCTGCCGGTATTTTATTTATTACATCTAGTGGTAGTCATAGGGCGATTAAGTTGTCGTCTAGTACAATAGCCGGAATCATGAATCACGAACTGCGTCTGATTTTTAAACATGTACTTTAGAGAACCATATAGATATAAGTGTTTAATATTCATAATATTTTATTGGCAAAAGGCCTCCGCTGTTGAAGAAAATATTGATTTTTTTAAGCAAATTTTAACAATTCTGTTTTGTATTTTCTGTAGAGGATCAATATACGATGATAGGACACCTCCCCAATTTATAATGCTGTATTCAAGTGCAGTTTGAACTAGAGAGAAATATACCATTCTGATCGTGTTATAGTCGACATTGTTTCTTAACCTCAGGAATGCATAGGGAGATCGTCGTAGTTTTTTGGTCACCTTATCAATATGATTAATCCATGTTAAGTGGTTGTCGATTAAAACACCTAGGTATTTGACATCATTAGTTTGGCTAATTTGTTTGCCATTTATGTAAAGACTAATATCTAATAAGTTATTACTCCTGTTGCTGCTGGAAAAGGCGACAAAATTGGTTTTATCCAGATTTAGTGCGAGTTTATGATTACATAGCCAGTTATATACTTGTTCGCAACCTGCAGAAGCTTTCCGTTGAACATTATCCCATGTATGACTTCTAAATAATAGAGCCGTATCATCAGCAAAAACTATGATTTTTCCCTCAAAATCGTGATCTTGTATTTTCAGTAGGTCGTTTATATAAATATTAAAGAGAACAGGACCTAACACCGTACCTTGGGGAATACCACATTTCAATACCGTGGAATCACTTAAGATTGTGCCTATTTTAACTTTCTGCTGTCGATTGGTAAGATAAGAGTCTAAAAGAGCCAAACTGCTATCTTTGAGGCCAATACCAGCCAATTTGCTTTTTAGGATGCCGTGATTCACCGTGTCTAACGCCTTCTTTAGATCAAGAAATACTACCATAAAGTAAGAAATTGAAATAGAGATGGAACTCCATATAACATTAAAACCTACTGAACAGCATTTTACCTTTGAGTGTGTGCGTGTGTGCTGTATGTAACATGTATATACACGAAGATATCTTCCTGTATGTACACGTTACATACAGCACACACTCAAAGGTAAAATGTTGTTCAGTAGGGTTTAATGTTATATGGAGTTCCATCTCTATTCCAATTTCTTACTTTATGATACTACTATTGGCTTTTCGATTTTATCTAATAAATGGTTTATGAAACTAGTTACATACCTGATATACCGCATCACTGGTGCTCTTTCCTTCTCTAAAACCGTATTGACTTGAGGATAGTAATTGAAACGATTCAAGGTGTTGAACTAGCCGTGATTTTAAACACTTCTCAAAAATTTTAGCAAGTATAGAGATTAAAAAATTGTTCTATAACTGTTGGGACGCCTCTTATCTTCGGATTTGAAGACAGGAATGACTGTAGCAATTTTAAAATCGTCTGAGAATATCCCACTAGAGAGGCATAAATTAAATATATGTATAGCAAAGAGGCGCAGACACGTAATTTACCAGATTCTTAAGAAGTTTAGATGTTATCCCGTCCTCCCCAGGAGATTTATTTTCAGTGAGATGTGAAATTTGCCTGTAAACTTCTGAATGAGTGATACGACTGAAATTTCATAAATTGATTGTAGGACTGGAGTGGCTATCTTCATTTACTTGTGGAGTAATAGGAATCGAGCTGGAAATTATTTCACCTATATCTACGAAAAAAGAATTAAATTCATTCGCTATTTCCGAGGGGGTATTCAAAATTTTCCCAGAGGTATCTAATATGTCAGTAATATTCTGTTAAACTTTCTTGTTTTTTGAGATTATTTCGTTGACTTTTGCCCACATTTTTTTTGGATTACCCTTGTAGTAGTATTTGTTATACTAGTATTAGTATGTAAGTATTGGTAATAAGAAACTAGAATAAGTCACTCGTAATAAAGTAGTAGCTTTGACCACACGCGTTTCCATTACCAAGTAATACATGGCGCAGCCGAAAATTTGAACCATGTGGTCGTCCAAAAATTAATAGTGAAAGTGATGGGATTAGTAAAAAAAGAAAGAAAAAAGTGTGCCGATGAAAGTTTTTTGAAGAAATTACGAGGAAGACCGCCCAAAACTCGAATAGTAGAGCTACAAGTATCAACGATGGACTACATAAAAAAAATCGACGAATTAAATTTAGAGGGAAATTTAGCTGAGAATTGGCGGTGCTTCCTGGAAAATTTTGAGGTGTTCGAAATTGCAGCAGAGTTGTCGAAAAAACCGCCGAACGTTCAGGTGGCCGTATTCCTAAATTCCGCTGGAAAAGCTGCAATCGAACTATACAAAACATTGCAATTGGATGACGACGCTAAAAATAACCTTTCGACAGTGAAACAAGCATTCGAGTCACACTGTGTTGCGAAAAAAAGCGAGGTATTCGAGTCATTTTTGTTTCATTCCAGGAGCCAGGCGGCTGGAGAGCCTTTTGATTCATTTCTTTTAAATATAAAGAAATTGGTCAAAAACTGCAATTTTCAAGATAGCGGACGCATGTTACGGGATCGTATCGTATTGGGAGTAAGCGACAAGAATCTACAAAAAGATCTTCTCAGAGTGGAAGATCTCACAGCAGAGAAGGCAGTACAAATATGCAAGCAACATGAAGCGGCAAAGAAACATATAGTGCAGTCAAAATATCCCAAATCAGGCCTCCAAATAGAAAAAAATAGAGTAAGGCTACTTTTTGTTGTTTTTGAATCAGTGGGCTCCCAGGAATCTAGAACTGATTTTGCTAAAAAAAATTTTGATCTGAAAGGTCCCAAAAAGGACAAAAAAGGATACTCTTAAATCCTTGAGCGGAGGTCGGCATGCGGGGTATCATATCAAAGGGGACGTCGAGTACATTATATATCCGGTGTTTGTTTCCTGTTTCAAGGACCCTCAAAGGAATAAATCGAGATTAAATGGAAAATTTTCGAGTTTTCCGTGTATCTTTCCAAAGCCATAACTACGAGGATAATTCAAGTTGTCACTACTTCCATCACTTTTTAGAATCTATAATAGCTGGAGACTTTACCATTAAATTTGCTAAGAAGAAAGTTGATCAGGAGGCTCTGAAAAAGGACATAAAAGGACACTAATTTCACACCTTGATCGAACGTGGGCATGTGGGGTGTCATATCAAAGAGGACGTCGAGTGCATTGCATATCCGGTGCTTCTTTCCTGTCTCAAGGACACTAAATGGAATAAGTCGGGCTTAAATGGAAAATTACGGCTTTAGACAGGTCAGATACGGGAAAACCCAAAAATGTTTAAGTTGAGCCCAATTTTCTCCTTTGGGGGTCCTTGGAACAAGTAACAAATGCCGGATATGGAATGTACTTGTCATCCTCTTTGATATGACACCCCACATGCCCACGTTCGACTTAGATGTGCAATTAGTGTCCTTTGATGTCCTTTTTCAGAGCTTTCCGATCAACTTTTCTTAGCAAATTTAATGGTAGAATCTGCAGCTATTATAGATTCTGGAAAGTGATAAAAGTAGTGACAACTTGAATTATTCTCGTAGTTTTGGCTTTGAAAAGATACATGAGAAACGCGAAAATTTTCAATTTAACCCTTCTGTCGGCACCTACTACAATATGCATATTCTATACCCAATAGGTCTGGCTGGACCTACTGAGAAATTTTTTTTTATTTTTTAGAAAAAGTAAAATTTTTATCGGTAAAATCATTCTATCTATTCTTTACTGCAATTTTTCAACAATAAAAGCATCAAAATAATTTTTGTAGATATACTGGAAACGTTTTTAAGTAGATATATTTTGAGGTGGTATTAGTACAAACGTGTTGCTCCCTTATTTTCTTCTTTTTTTGCTTCGTTATTTGCATTGTGTTTATCTAGTAGATATTTCGATCGAATTTTCTAATTCCAATATCTTTGGGGAAATATTAAGCACTTTGTTGGCAGATTTTACCTCGATATTAGTCTGCAGATTTAAGGAAATAAGTGGGAAGAAAAAGGGAATTTTCAAGGCAAAAATCATTTAATTCTAAATTTTTCGTAAATTTTTTTATCAAATCTATTTAGAAAGACGTTTGCAAGTCACTCATACTTAGTCCTTACTATTACAAAGGAAATAAAACTGGGTTGAATTTCCTAGGATCAAATCTCAGTTGATTAGGTGGTGTTATAAAATGTGACGAAATTAGGCATACCCATTTTCCGAACTTCACGGCTTTTTATAGAAAAATCTCAGAAATTTTTATCGTTTATAGTTCAAGTTGAGTTTAAATGACATTATTACATCATAAATACCAGAATTTAATATTTGCACTTCTTACTTCAAGAGAAAAATGGGGGAAATAACTATAGGTCTGGCCAGACCTATTGGGTATCAAAAAGCACTATAAATTGAAAATCATCAAAAACATACTCAAAACTTCAACCGATTTTTTTAAATTTTTGCAAAATGCTTCCAAACATATTATTCTAGGATATCATGAAATATGAAGTCGCTGCGATTTCATCTTCTGTGCTTTTTACACCAAAATATAGTGCCAAAGGTCTGGCCAGACCTTCGTGCCGACAGAAGGGTTAAGCTCGATTTATTCCGTTGAGAGTCCTTGAAACAGGAAACAAACACCGGATATGTAATGTACTCGACGTCCCCTTTGATATGATACCCCGCATGCCGACCTCCGGTCAAGGATTTAAGAGTATCCTTTTTTGTCCTTTTTGGGACCTTTCCGATCAAAATTTTTTTTAGCAAAATCAGTTGTAGATACCTGGGAGCCCACTGATTGAAAAACAACAAAAATTAGCCTTACTCTATTTTTTTCTATTTGAAATGCTAATATGACTGCACTAATATTGAACAGATGGCAATCGGGAGAAGCTCTAACATAGACGCAGTTCATCAACACAGTAGTCAGGCCACTTCATCTAAAGACGTGAGAAATTACAATAGTAGAGGTAACTTGTCAAACGAAATTAATAGTGAAAAAATTAAATGCAAATTTTGTGATAAAGTGCATAAAAGATCAAGACAAAATTGTCCGGCTTTTGGGAAAAAATGTTCTATTTGTGATAAACTAAATCATTGGGCAGTAGTTTGCAAAAATAAGAAAAAACAGGTCCATAATGTTGAATTTGATAATAATTTGTCGAGTGAGAATGATTTTTTTCTAGATCTAATTGATTACAGTAATGAGAAAAGTGAGCCGTGGTATATCAGTCTCAAAATTCAATCGAATATGATTAAGTTCAAATTAGATACAGGAGCTGATATTAATGTCATTCCAGTTAAATATTTAAAATCATTTAGAAACTTAGTGAAGCGTGATAATGACATCAAATTAAAGGCATACAATGGATCTGAAATTAGTACCCTGGGTGTAATTGAGCTTAACGCTATATACAGAAATATTACAGCGAAATTGAAGTTTTTTGTGGTTGAGAATGAACGAGCAGTGCATATTTTAGAATTAAAAGCTTGCATAGATCTAAATTTAATAAAAAAGGTAGATTTTTTAAAAATTGATACCGAGAAGCAGTTGCTAGAACAATTTAAAGACGTTTTTGAAGGTGCTGGGTGTTTTTTGAGGAACTTTAAAATTCAGTTAAAAACGAATGCTATTCCAGTAGCAAAACCAGGCCGAAGAGTCCCACAAACCCTTAAAAAGCTTTTATATGACGAGCTGGAACGGCTTTGTCAAAATAATATCATTGAAAAGGTAAACGAATCATCTGACTGGATCTCCAATATAGTGATTATTGAAAAACCGAATGGCAAGATACGTGTTTGTTTGGATCACCAAGATTTAAATAAGAATATTAAAGAAGAATTTTATGAAATACCGTCTTTTGAAGACATTAAGCAAAAATTTTGTCACAAAGAAATATTTTCGGTATTTGATTGTAGGGAGGGATTTTACCAAATTGAGACTAAAAAAGACACATTACTTGGAAGGCTTTTTAATATTTTACATGAGGGATGGCCTTAAAACAAAAATGCATTACCAGAGGATTTAAAACCATATTGGAAACTAAAAAATGATCTTTTCGTTGAAAATGACCTGATTTCCTTAAATAACAGAGTTTTCGTACCCAATATATATAGAAAGGAAGTATTGGAAAAACTTCATCTACCTCACCTGGGTATAGATAAAACTAAAAGTAGAGCTAGGTCTCTAGTTTTTTGGCCTTCAATCAACAACGATATTGAGCAAATGATTTTCAAATGTAATGTTTGTGAGAAATTCAAACCATCTGAAACTAAGGAGCCTTTAATAAATCACGCAATTCCTGAATTTCCCTTCAGGAAATTAGGAACCGACATAATGGAGATTTCCGCTAAACCATATTTAGTGATTAAATAAATTTTATTATGATAAGAACACTAAGCTTAAAAATGATTTTAAAGATGGGGATGAGATATGGGTTAAAGAAAAAAATATTTGGAGGCGGGCGAAAGTCAAAAATAAAGACAAAACCCCCCGGTCATATTGGGTTGAATTTGATGACGGCAAAATTGTAAGGCGCAATTCGAGCTTCATAAGAATTAGAAAGTAAAGAAAAAACACTTGATTGTTGTATAAGAAGAAAATAAACTGTATTTGAAATGAAAAAAATAAAATTAAAATTAACATGAAATGAATTATAAATTGAACTATCAAATAAAATATAATAATGTAAATGGAAGAAAAAAAATGAATAATAATAAATATGAAACTTAGAAACTAAAATTCAATAAATAACTAGAACTAAACTTTTTAAATAAGAGATCCACGGGCTCACATCAAAGCAGTAACCTGTAAATGAAATGAAAAAAAAATGAATTATATTATTATATATGTATGTATATTAAAACAGAAATAATTAGATTAACATATCAGTATCCTTTAAAGGGGAGATGTAGTAGTATTTGTTATACTAGTATTAGTATGTAAGTATTGGTAATAAGAAACTAGAATAAGTCACTCGTAATAAAGTAGTAGCTTTGACCACACGCGTTTCCATTACCAACTAATACAACCCTTACAATTTTTAGTTTCTATATATGTAGTAATATTTTGCTTTGGCACATTTAATTATCCTATTCAGATAGTTCCGATAACTTTTGAAAGTATTTATCAAGGTTATATTGAATGGTTCATTCTTTACCTTCTTTGAGAGACGATTTTTATATCGGATCGAGTTGAGAATGCCGGTAGAACACCAATTGTTCAGAGGTTGCCTACTCCTTTGACATCTTGAAACTGCGATAGTTGCATTCTCTACCAAAATATGTATAATTTTTAGAAAATATTTAGTAGCTTCATTCGGATCTGAAATTGTATAAAGGGAACTCCAGTTCTGTTGAGCTATTTGCGATTGTAGCAGATTGTATTCAATTTTTGTAAGTTGTTTTTTTATTATTCGCAATAGTAGAATAATGGTCCGAAACAAAAGTTTCGTAAATAGCAGACGTGAAATTAATATTCGTGAAGTCTTTAAAAAAGATATGATCAATACAAGTACGACTTATGCCTCTTGTAGTTCCTTCTAAGTACATATTGAGTAAAACCATAACTGCTTAGTGCATTTAGATATTCTCCAGCTGTACTCGATAATTTAGATCCGCCAATATTTACATATATTAATGTCTCCTAAAAATATGTGGTGTTTAGTAGATTTGAAATAATCAAGGTAATTTTCTAGTGACTCAGTGAAGGATGCTACTTCCAAGCTGGGTGAACGATACACACAACTTATGAGTGAATATGTGTTGTATCAGGTAATGCAACAGATAGATGCAGAGAATTACAATGCTCAATATTGGCCTCTACAGAATGCACAGAGAGTTTGTTTCTAATATAAGCAACAATGGGTGAGGTTATAAAACACAACGTTCGCGAAACGTTCGCGCAACGTTACCTTTAATTTCAAATTAACCGGCCGTTACGGATCAGAAACTTATCCCTACAAACAGATCCCCTAAGCGCTTAGGGGATCTGTTTGTAGGGATAAGTTTCTGATCCGTAACGGCCGGTTAATTTGAAATTAAAGGTAACGTTGCGCGAACGTTGCGCGAACGTTGCGCGAACGTTGCGCGAACGTTGTGTTTTATAACCTCACCCAATGACGTCGCATTTGTTATATCTATTTGGTTTAATTAAACGATAGTAACCGCTAATATCTAGACAATCGCACTCAGATAACCATGATTATGTCAATATGATAAGATCAATATCAAAATTCAAATTTTCTAAAAGAAGTGTTAATTCATCGAAATTTTTCATTAAACTTCTGATGTTCATGTGGAAAATATTGAGAGAAATATCGCGATTATGTGTTAAGGATTTTCTGCATTCGCAAACATTTGCAAGTCTTATGGTTTTTACGTTAGATTCTTCAAAATTAGTTACAGTATTTAGAAATTCACACATATTAACTATTTATAATGTTAGCAAATTGAAAGAAAAGTAACAAAAAATACAAACTAGTTTGGTGTTGGAGATACTTTGGCCAAATCGTGTAAATCACTTGCGTTTTTGATTCGAATAATACGCTCGCCTTCATCTTTCCTTGCAAATATAGACCCGTTCCGTATCCATATATATTTGAAACTTGTCAGCTCTATCTTCGCTTGACGTAGCAGCGTAGCAGTCATCGTAGTTAAATGTTCGCCAATGTACACTCTGCCTTCTCCGATGTTCTTGTTTATGTCCACAGTAGAAATCCCAGCACCACTCAACATCAATTTTTAGACCATCGTTTTCTTTTTTTAGAATTGCCATTTCTGTTAAAAATTTAGACATTGTTTTGGTGTTCTCGTGGACGTCGGGCCTTGGCCGCCTGGATTGAAGACCTCCAATTGTCGCGGTCACACGACCTTGTCCTCCAGTTCCGAAAGCCTAGCATCTGGTGGGCGTCCTCACATACAGAATGCTCCCATCGGGCTCTCGGTCGTCCACGCAATCTGGCTCCGTCCACTCGTTGCGCGTTCATCACCTTTTTGGGCATGCGATCGTCGTTCATCCTTTGTACATGTCCCGCCCATTGCAGTCGCTGCAATTTCACGATCTTCGACACCTGTAGCTCATCATACAGCTGATACAACTCAAGGTTGTACCGGATGCGCCATTCACCTCGTTCACGAACGGCGCCGAAGATTCTTCGGAGAACCTTTCGCTCGAATGTGTCCAACAGGTGTTCAGAGTTTTGGGTTAGGGTCCATGCCTCGCAGCCATAGCATAGCACAGGTCGGATTATGGTTTTATACACGTGGAGCTTCGTCTTCCTGTGCACCAGCTTCGAATTCATAATTTGGAGGACCGCAAAATAACACTTATTAGCTAGTTGTATCCGTCGCTTTATCTCATCTGTTTCGTTGGCGTCCTTTGACAAATTGCAACCCAGGTAAGTGAAGTTGTCTACATACCATATATTGAGGTCCCCCACTGTGATGCTTGAATTTACTGGCGTTCTAGTTTTTGATTGCATCATGACCTTGGTTTTAGATTCGTTGATATGTAGTCCAACTTCTTTGGCGGCGTTATTGAGATTATGCAGGAGGATTTCTGCATCACCCAATCTTCTAGACATGATGTTGATGTCGTCGGCGTAAGCTACTTGTTGAGTCGACTTAATGAGTAGCGTTCCGCTGCTGTCCAAATTCATGGCTCGAATTACATACTCCAGAGCCAGGTTGAAGAGCGTCGGCGCCAGCCCGTCGCCTTGCTTGAGTCCAGTACGAGTTTCAAATAGGTCAGTGAATCTGTTCTGAACTCTGACCTGCGAGACGGTATTAGTCATCGTCATCCTTATGAGTCGCACTAGCTTAGCTGGTATACCAAAATGCAGCAGAATGTTGTACAGTACACTTTGATCGATACTGTCGTATGCCTGCTTGAAGTCGACAAATATTTGGTATACATCAATGTTATATTCCCAGCACTTCTGGAGTAAAAGCTTCGCTGTAAAAAGCTGATCTGTCGTCGAACGACCAGGTCTAAAGCCGCCTTGGTACTCGCCAATGATTTCTTCTGCGTACGGATTAATTCTATTTAAAAAATCTAGCGAAGCTTTTATATCACGAAATTCTTTTTTCTTGCTTCATTTCATCAGGCATAGATTGCAGCACTGCCGGATCAGTGACTTTATCTTTTTCCCCGTTTTTTGAATTTTCGCATCCATCACACTTCTTCTTCTCGGTATACAATTGACAATCCATTGTAATAGAGTAGGTACTGATGTTTGTATGTATTGAGAACCACAAGAGGCACCGTCCGGTGTTGGAACACACAGCGCGGTTTGAATGTATCGTATTCGAGCCACCAAAAAGGCTAATCACTGTCCGGTAAATGGAGCGCACTTTGCCGTTTAGAAGAATGCGATTTACTTTAATTCCACTTAGATTACAGATGAAACTTCACAACGATGTCGAAAAAGGTGGACCAATGTCTAATTCAAATCACTATTTATTAGTTATTCCTTCGTAAAACTGATTATATTTGGAAATTGCTCGCGAGCAGATATTGATCTCGTCCGGTACGTTGACAGTTGAATATGTATGCAAGTCGATAACGGTGAATTTTCACGCAATAATTAATGTAAATTGACTTGTAGCTTATTTAATTATTAAATTAAATCGATACGATCATCCAGAACCGAGATATGTCCAACAGAAAGTCGACGATCTAAGATGGCAATACATTCTAAAATTAAAAAGTGTCTTCGATACGAACTTTCACCCTTTCCGCCGTCCCTTTTCGACGAGAGTGCGAAAGGGGACGAAGTCCTCATTCTATATAGAATTTTCGCCTGTGGCAACATTTCTGTTTTCACGTTTGTATAGTGTTCGACGGATATCCCGACAATCCTTTTCACTTAGGGACAAAATTTGTAGAAAGGCGCCGGCGATCAACAATTAAACAGTCAGCTGCATTTATTTTTGACGAGACCACAATTTTCAGAGGTATGACGCTGGAGGCATTGTTGGTCAATGAATGAAACAAGAAACAATTTCAATCGTGGCGAAGAATTAGTCAGTCCTTTGAATTTAATATTTGACGAAAAAGGTGCAACGGAAACTTTCATGTTGAGATGTAGATTTTTAGGACGTGGTCATGGCAAGGAATGGCGTAAATTATACTCTGTGTTTAGTATACGAGTGTGTCACTAACTAATTTATTTCAATCCTGGGCCTGGCAATTTGCCTGCAACCAAATAATAAATAATGTAAACACCGTTGAAAGTGAATTCAACTCAATTTTTATTTAATATACTCATATCAATTGAATAAAAATAATTTATAACGAAAAGTAAATATATCTCATTAACATATGTGTAAGGCATTATACTCGTATTTCTTCCTATATAAAATTAGTTCATGGCACAATTGGTGTAGCTGGAGTAGTGGTTGTACTTGGTGCCGGTGTTGTACACTCCTCTTCTTCCTCCTCTTCTTCACAACTGTCATAGTAGAAATAGTCGAAATATTCGGAATTGAAGAAAAATTTCGGATTTTGTTCATCCCTATTCAAATCGTTTCCATTTAATTTCTTATGCTCGATTTCTGCATTGGGATTTGTTGCGTCCTTATGAATCCTGTGCTTATGTCCAACGTGTGACCCGTCACGATGGTTTTTTATCTTCTTAACAGGACCTCCATAGCAAACGCTTAAAATTACGCAAAATGCAACTAATAACAAAGCCACTTTCATCGTAGGTAAGTAATATTTTGGAACGATTTCTTGAATGTTGAGTTTACGACTAATGTATCCTAAGCGTACTTATCATGCGTTTTTATACAAAAGTCTGGGTGAAATTTTTATTTTATTATTCAAATATTTTATAGTTTCATTAAATTAGGTGCAATTTGAATTGTCAACACAAATGAGTGTATGTTTAGATAGAAGTAATTATCGTGAATATTTTGTCTATTTATTTCAGACGTTTGGTAACCGTTTGGTAATCAGAGTGCATGCCAGGCACTGTCTGAGATTATTTTAGAAATAGGTAGAGGCTTAGTTCTAATGCGTAAATTTAATTTTGCACCACTTGGAAAATTTTATAACGGTACTTATCAGGGTTTTTGTCTTGTTTGAGTTTTTTGTGTATATCCCCGCTCCTGGTGGTTAGACTTTCAAAAGAAAGACATCAAATTGCTCGGTACAAAATTGCCTTCATCTTTTGTATACTGGCTGTGCATCTCAAAGCAGTATATAAAATGCTACAGCGTGTCAAAGTGGGAAAACCTGTTTTTTTAATCAGTTTTTTTTTTGCAAATAAGTCGATAACGGTGAATTTTCACGCAATAATCTACATAAATTGACTTGTAGCTTATACAGGGTGTCTCGCAACTGGTTAGCCATGACCAATGGTAGACTCTACAGGATTTTCAGGAAAAATGTCGCCAAAATTATTTCTCTAGCTTTTACCGTTAAGGAGTAATTGCCTTTTTTGTGATTCTTGCCAAAAACACGACTTTTTTCGAAAAACTTCTATTTTATAGCTTCCACTTTAGCCAAATCAATGTTTTCCATATTCTTCTGAAAGTACACAAAATGTCCAATAAAAGGACATATCGAACGTTTCGTACGGTTTCGTATCTTCCGAGATACGACGTTTTGAATTTTGCAGAAATGTCAATTTAAATTTTTAATGTCAAAATTCAACCCGAATTTAGTAACGGTACATTGCAGTGATGTTGCGGATGCAGAATTTTTCACATCCGCGGAAGCGGATGCAGATTTTTGAAAGCTCACATCCGCGGATGCGAATGCGGATGCGGATTTTGTTTTTTTTTATAAGAATATAGTTCTTTGCTGAAATAAATCAACAAGTATCCCAACTAACAATTTTGCTCTAATAACAGTCTACAAGACTCTTATAAGAGCCAACATCAAGACATCAACTCTTGAAATTTAACTCTTGAAGAGTACTATACGAATCTTATAAGAGTCTTATAAGTATTAAATGAACCACTTTACAAGAGTTAAATTGATCTTATAGCTAAACTTCAACTCTGTTTATAAGAATTGCACATGTCTTATAAGAAGAATTTAAGGCTTCTTATCAGAGTAAGAGTCTACTCTTGTAAGAGTCTCATAAAGGGTTACAAGCTCTCATTATAAGTGAAGCTAGAAAGAGTGAATTTGATATTGAAACATACACTGTCTTTGTTTGTCAAATGTAAATATACGACCTTACGAGAACTTCTGTTTTCGTATGTTATTATTTCGACAACTTAGGCAACATTTTTGAATGAGGGATATATTAACTTGTCAAACGATGATTTTCCCACAAATATGAGTCAACATTTTAATGCGATCAAAATTTTATCGTTGAATATAACTATTTTGCTTCGAAAAATGACAAAGCCCTCTGAAAATATTCTATTTTTAATTTTTTTATAAGATTTTCTGGAAATATAATTATTATCTAACGATGATATCTTGTATAAAACTTAATTGAATAACATTCGTCAGTTTAAAAAATCACAATCCTTTCAATTTGGTATATGCAATGACCCATAATCACTCATAAATTCAAATTTAATTTTCCCCTAATACAATTTTGTCTGAAAAAAAGATGGCATCTATCCATTAAATCTTCATACAAAGCCAGAACTCTGATAACAGGAGGGCGGCTCTTTTTACTATAACTAAATTCTTCATATCAGTCTAAATCTCTTATTTCAAGAGGATGGCTCTTTTTATAATAACTGAAGTCTCACTATGAGAATTAAGCTCTATTCAATAAAATTAAACTCTCCTTATGAAACTTAAAGTCTCACAATAAGGATTCTATTCTCCATAAGAGAGCATAAGTTTCAGTATGAGCGTAAATTTGACGTTTATTTATTATTTCTGTGCGTCGCATAAGTGTGTGTTCCATATTTAACAAAACTAACAGAAAGTGGTAATTACTATATATCCAGCGGAGAAGGATTCGGTGGCAGGTAATTCTTATAGCATTTTTAGTGTTTTTCCAGTGAATTTTGTTACGCTCATTGAGTCGACTATATTATTCCGTCTATTTTCTTCGTCGAAAAAAAGTTGCTATATATAATCCGGGTCGGTTATGCTGCGTTAAATTTCTTGTGTGATTATAGTGACAGATTGCTTAGCTTCTATGAAATCAATCGTGCACTCACAACACTCTTCTTATAGGTGTTCTTATAAAAGTATTGTAATAAGATGTTAAAGACTAAAGCATTTATAAAGTTTTCATTATAAGACTCATAAGAATAAACCTCTTGTAAGAACATTTTTATAAGAGTTTAAGTCCTGAAGAGTTAAACTCTCACTACGAAGACTCTATGAGAGTCCAAGGCAACAAAATATGAACTTGTAACAAGAATACGACTCTCCAAGAGTAATAATCTTATAATAAATGTACTTAAAGAGTTTATTTGAAACTTGCTACTAGATCTACATTATAAGAGTTGTAAGAGCCTTACTAGAGTCTTATGAGTGCTTATTCCACTTCCCAAGAGCCAAGCTCTCAAGAGTTTGTTAGTTGGGATGCATAGTAGAGATGAGCATCGAAAGAAAAACATCGATGGTTACCATCGAAAAAACATCGAGACGAAACCATCGATGGTGAGAAAACATCGAACCAAAAACATCGATGTTTTGGGTTTTTTGAGTACTCATAAAACGTAGTCACTTTAATAGCAAAAAATAACCTAATTGAGTAGAAATATGGATTAGTTTATGGTTTTCCTTCATTGCCTCCTCCTCCACATACCAGAATGTAAGCGTTTTTTGTATAATATGCATTGTTATTGGACCCACAACCCACCGCATAGAGCAACCAGTGGTACCCCGCGGAATCTGTGAATCCGTGTGACGACGACTTGGAAAAGTACGCGACGGGATGACAGTGGGAAAACATCTTTGGATTTTGTATAGGATAGTTGGGGATGGCCCCTGATTATGGGAAAAAAGTCCTCACTGTTTGGCGGTCCGCAACCTTGAAAAAGTTGTTAAGTGTTTTTAGCGATTATTTCTAAAACGGCAAAAAGCAGACAAGTTTACCACCTACAGGTATACCGTCAGTGGAGTACCTACACTGAGAAAAAAAATCCCATTAGACCAATAGGAATTGGCCATTTTATCCCATTAGATTTAGTCAATGGGAAAATCCCATTATTGGGTTAATAGGATACCATTAATTCAATGGGATGGAACATCATTAAAATAATTAGATCGAACTATTAAATCAATGTGATATTATACTATTAATGTTATACGATATCCTAGTAATGCAATCATGTTATCCTATTGCCTCAATAAAAGGACATCCCATTAAATTATAGTTTATCCTATATTATGGATAATGGGGCATCCTATTAACACAATATTTTTTTCTTATTGGGACAATAGTTATTTCCTATAAATTTTATAGGATGTCCCTTTGAAAATACCGTTACCTCAATAACAGGACATCCCATTAAATTAATACGCGGTCTTTTGAAATAAAATTTAGGTGAGCAATATTTTTTTCCATCACTGTACATAAAAAATGGTAAATAAATACACGGGAGTATGAATATGAAAATCATAATTAAGTCCCGAATTCGCATCTATTTCAAATTTACGAAATAGATGCGAATTTCAGCGAAATTTCTGTTTTATAAAATAAATGCGAAATCCACCCATTTGTACTTTTTCCACGAAAAAGTTAATTTTCTTTCAAAAATCAGTTAAGACTGATATGAGAAAATATTTTTCCATCTCAGATTGATTTTTGCATTTGAATTGAATTTTTGCAAAATTTCCAATATTCAGAAATTTTTTATGCGAAATTTCCCATAATCCCGTTAGTCTAAAATGTACGTCCTATTAGAAGTTCAATGGTTTATAATCTCATTAAACTAATAGGATAAAACTATTAACTTGTTTAAAATAGCCGAGGCGAAAAGTTAATAGGAGTCCCATTAATAGGTTATGGGATGTTTTTCTCTGGGTGTAGGCTTTTCGGACTTATCTCCCGGTGCCTCGAGAGTTTTGGGTCTTCGGCATTTTATTGACTTCATTTTGTCAAATTGAGATTTCTTCATCCAGCGAATGCACTTACCTTCTGAAAACCAAACCCCGGGGTTGCAACACTAGCTGGTTACTCGGGTAACAACCTACAGCCACCTTGCTGGGCAAGGACCATGGTGCCCTGGGCACACCCATCCCCGAGGTACACTATTCGTTGACGACTTCTCTATAGCAGGTGTGATCCTCCTTCGGCCTCACATAAACACTCAGACGTGCATGTCCCAGGCTCGTTGAACCTGTTGTGATGTGACTACTCGTCTCGTCTGCTTAAAGCAGACTCGTACCGCTGCTCAGGTACGTGGTGACGCAACTCACCAAAGACCTGTGTCCCACTACACCGCCGCGCTGTGTCAGAGGGACCCAGCCCCCCTGCGGGAATAAGATACAGACAAATGCATAGTATGTGTTAGGTTGATTGTCCATTTCTTTATTACAGCTGACTAATTATTAATTAAAAAGCCAGATTAAGTGTTCAGTGCTAGTTTAGCACTACTGAACAATTGTTCGCTTGGGACACTGCCTGGGGGTGTTGACAAAAATCTGCGTGCTATTGGTGATTGATAACAGTTTCAATTCTTCTCTATGAACGCTCCACCATTTAAGGGGATTTTCATCAAGATTGACCCTCTTTTTAATGTGCTAAGAAAGCAATTCTTTTTTAGTGAAGTTTCAGCATCATTTTCTGACTTTTCCTCACTCTCGTCTTCCCTTGACGAATCCAATATCATCGCAATATCTTTCTTTAAGCAGATTTTTTTAGCATATATAAATGTGACGGCCCTGGTTCTAGTTGCACCGTATAATTTTTTGATGACATTTTTATTTTTTTATTTCCTTCGGGTTCTTTCTCTTCGGAATAAATAGAAGTAGAAAAGTCGAACTCAGCAGCGCCCGCTCTAAGGGGGGGCAAGCCGGGCGGTCGTTCGGGGCGCCAAATTCTAGGGGCGGCTTTTTGGCTATCACTCGAATAAAAAAAAAAAACGAGTGAAAAAATTGTAACATAAACATCAATTTAGTAGAAAGCAAAACGTAGAAACTACAGATAAAAAAATTAGTTGAAACAAAATGTCGCAAGGTAGGAAACACACTGGCACCGTTTTACATTACCATTTTACAACCATTATACCCATTTTTTAGAGACGACAGATTAAGGTTTTTTTTTAGGTAATTATAAAAACCTGTTGAACATTGTAAGTATCCTAAATGTTCCGCTTATGATGTTAGAACCTATTCCGCTTTCGAAAAGCAGAAAAGCACAATTCGCTAAGTTATATAATAATAAAGTTCCTCCCAAAAAAAAAAATATTTTTTCATTGCAGAATGATGTAGTAATTTGGTCTTCCAATTAAAAAGTTAGATCCTTTTCTTCAAAGGATTCTAATTAGACCTGCTTATCCATAATTTCTATTAAATTAAAGGGAAGTGCAACCAAATTTTTAAATAAAAGACGACATTATAGCATACATATAGAGAAAGAAGGTATCGTATAAACACTCGAGACATAAAAGCGTTTTCGATTTCAATAATTCAACTTCATTTCACCTGATCTTTACGTGGATTATTTCCTTCAGTTTCAATAGCATTGATTTGGCTATTCCCTGTTGTCTTCAAGTTCCGTTTCCTCTTTCAACATTGAACTTGTGATTGATAGCATCAAGTGAACAGAAGAGATGAACTCCTTAATTTGCCCACATTTTTTCACCATTCGTCGTTAGGTATTTGTTGCCACTTGTGTCAAAACGCATAAGTTATAGCTTCTTACAGAAGATTAATTATTCAATTTTAAAAATTAAATGCCAAAAAACATTTTACAACTTATTCAGTCGCTCAGAAATTAAAACACGCTTTTCTCAAGTTCTTGGAAGATAAACACCGATAAATTGTAATTCACAATCCTCCCACAAAGCAAATTAGAAAAATGTTGAAAGGGAAGACTCAGAAAACTCGATTTTAATGGGATGCAATTTCCCATCCTTGCTCGTCGAATTTGATATATTCGACACTAGGATTGGGTTTGAGTAAGATAAGTGATGGAGCCACCCCCTGTTAAAGCCGCTATGGATTTTTCTAAAATGTTTTGAGTGTTTTAGTGGAATATTGGTAAGCTTTTATATTGGAACTCCGAACAAACTCTCCACAAAGCCACCTGAACTGTGGTGAATTTTTGTTTCTACTATATGTTTACTCGGCTACTGAACTCAGTGTGGGTACAGATTCTATTATCTGAAGTACTGCAGCGTTGGTTTGAATCCCATTGTGACCACGAATTTTGTGTTGTCTTTATAAATGTGCCTACGGGAGCCGGTTCCAAAATGTATATCGTTTCGGAGCTACTCACTGATATAGGCGACCAAAAGCTGCATAAATCACAGATCAGTCGAGAAATGAATCAACTATACAAGTAGGTACATACTATCTCTACTATCAATTTGCCCGATATGGTATATAAGGGGCGCCAAATTTAGCTCTTGCCCGGAGCGGCGTAAGTGCTAGAGCGGGCGCTGGAACTCAGTATTTCCGATAATCAAAATGTAGGTGCGTTCCGCTACACCCCCACTTTGGAAAATTACTAAAAAATCATTGCACCGTTACGTGCTCATTATGTGCTAATTATGTACCACATTTAAACATTTTGTGCTGGTCAACTTTTAGAGATATTAGCAATTCAAAGGGGGGTGTAGCGGAACGTTCTTCTACACCCCCCCGCCACCCACCAAAAAAAATCAGCTTATGGACTTCGAACCTATGTTTTCGTATTTGTTGAGTTATGTGCTAATTATGTACCGAAATTAAACATTTTGTGCTAGTCAACTTTAGAAGATATTAGCAATTGAAAATGGTGTGTTTAGTCCAGTCAAATTAGGGCTCTGAATTGAAAAAATAGGTGACGGCTCATTTTTGTTGTTTTTAAATCAGTTAGCTTCCAGGAATCTAAAGCTCATTTTACCGAAAAAAAAAATAATGGGCAATGTCCCAAAAGGACGAAAAAGGATTATATTTAATACTTCTCCGGAGGTCGGCATGCGGGGTATCAGTGCAAAGGGTAGGTCGAGTACATTATATATCCGATGATTTTTTTTTTGTTTCAGTGACCTTCAACGGAGTAAACCGAGCTTAAATGGAAAATTATCGCTCGCTCAAGTCAAGTTGAATGTATTTCTTACATGGGAAGAGAATAGTAAAAACACGTCGCGAAAACTCCGAAAATCTGCAAATTCAAGTACGACGAATTTGCAGATTTTCGGAGTTTTCGCGACGTGTTTTTACTATTCTCTTCCCATGTAAGATTGCGGTGCGTACAGGTTCAATTAACGCCCTCGGGACGTATGAAAATTGGCCAGATACATGACGTGAAATTGTGCGTTCCGTATTCCCCCACTTCCATAAATTACGTAAACAATCATTGTTATGTACCGCATTTAAACATTATGCGCTAGTCAACTTTGACGAATATTAGCAATTTAAATAGGGGGAGTATTCTTTGCTAATACTCAGCGCCCGCTCTAAGGGGGGGCAAGCCGGGCGGTCGCCCGGGGCGCCAAATTTTAGGGGCGGCTTTTGGCACTTTTAATCAAATATCAACTTCGATTTAATGGAAAGGTCTGGGGTTTCCTTTCTACATATGAAATAAAAAGGGGGCCAACAAAAATAAAGATTAAGGGTAAAAACCGTGTTTATTAGGGTTAAAGTTGTGTTTTGAAAAAGCATATTCCTTGTGAGGCTATGAAGAGCTCACAATTGATACTAAGTGCTGCATTTAGAATTTTAAGTAAGAGCCGATTAAGTTATATGTTAAGTTAAAAAAAACATGCTAATTGGAGAATTACTCGTATTTGCTAATTTCGTCTTCCGATTGAACATCTAGTTCAAGGACCTTGCAGGAACCCTAATTTTTGCCTAATTTTCAGAGAACGGAATTACAGCACGAAATTGTATTGTTTCATTTATATATGCGATTTGATTTCCGGAAGATGAGATCTAAAGTTATTGTTTAGTCTGTTGAGCAACAGGAGACCAAGTCCACTAAATAAATATTGAACTCCCGAAGAAATTCATATGAAATGAGAAATAGAGAGTCGAATAAACTCTGAGCACATTAAGGCGTTTAAAACTCCCCTGTGAGAAATGTTATCCCCAAAGGTATTATTTTCATCAATATTTTTTGGAGTTCTTTTCCATAATTTCTATCGACATTTCGCAGCATAATTCAACTTCAATTCGCCAAACCTTCGCATGAATGAATAACTTAAGTTGGCTTCGATTGCTTTGATTCATCTTGCATTGGAGGACAAACTACGAACAAGGTGGTTTCGATTTTAGCAAGATGAGGGATCGATCCACAGAACACATTGCCAGAGCTCCCTAATTTGTGTTCGGACATACTAATAATATCGGAATTTGGCTAGGTTAACCCGATTTAAATAGGTCTGACCTTATTCTCTTTAAAAATTCTCGAGATGACGCATTTATGAAAATAAGCCATGCACATTGAAAAGGTTGAAGCAATTCGACTAATTGAAATTTTCAAGGAATTTATGGAAAACAACTGGTTACAGGAGGTTACTAATGAAAGCGAGCCCATTTTTTTTTCTAAAAATGTATTGAGTGTTTTAATGAAAAACAAAATTTCGCGCGGGCTCAACTCTAATGTTGATGCCGTTTATAAATTATGGTTTTTTTCAACCATTCTGTCGCGAACTTCTTTCGAAACTTACCGCAGGAGCAATCCGGTGTTGCAAAACGTTGCAAATTGCCAAAATTTTATTTTCTTCGATTAAAAAAAACGCTGCTTCTAAATCCGTTTGATGACCACAGCGATTCTGAAAAGAACCGCACCAGTCAGCTATTTTTTGTATGGATAGAATGAATCTTTGGTAAAACTGCGGATTTTTGTCGCTCCAGTGATATCATTTTTCGCGCTCGATGTATCACTGAAGTCATGGTGACGGTCGAACTCACGACGAAATTGAGCATGCGGAGATCACGAAATTTAATTAATACTTCTAAAAAAATTCCAGTAGTTCCAAAATATGAGCTGCACTAACAACAAAATGGTGCAACAATTTTAAATGCGAAAATAGTTTCTGAACTTACGTATAAAATTAAAAGCATTTCTTGCCATCGGCAATTTTTGCACACCTATTTTCTTGGGAAGCGCTAGGATCAGCAGACCTCGCAAGGGTTGCACAAACTGAAAAAGATTTGGAACCACTGATCTAGACAGCATGCATATCAACTATCAATCTGTTTGGTGCAGTTCCTAAGGGGCGGCAATCTGTCCTCTTCCCGGGGCGGCGTAAGTGCTAGAGCGGGCGCTGCTAATACTTGTTCCAAACTGATTAGTAAAAAAAAACTGCAGTACATAATAACTAGCACACAACCAGACCGTTATATTAATATAGGCTTGAAACCCGCAAGTTGATTTATTTTATTTGGGGTGTAAAAAAACTCCGTCTGCTAATATTTTTATCAAATGTCAAGTAACAAAAAAAAAAAATCCATACATAATTACCACATAACCAGACTGTTACAAAAACATAGGTCCGAAAAGCGTAAATTGATTTATTCTGTTTAAATTGCTAATATTCGTCAAAGTTGACTAGCGCATAATGTTTAAATGCGGTACATAAGAATGATTGTTTACGTAATTTATGGAAGTGGGGGAATACGGAACGCACAATTTCACGTCATGTATCTGGCCAATTTTCATACGTCCCGAGGGCGTTAATTGAACCTGTACGCACCGCAATTAAGTACGACGCATTTGCATATTTTCGGAGTTTTCGCGACGTGTTTTTACTATTCTCTTCCCATGTAAGAAGTACATTCAACTTGACTTGAGCGAGGAATAATTTTCCATTTAAGCTCGGTTTACTCCGTTGAAGGTCTTTGAAACAAAAAAAATCATCAAATATATAATGTACTCGACCTACCCTTTGCACTGATACCCCGCATGCCGACCTTCGGAGAAGTATTAAATATAATCCTTTTTCGTCCTTTTGGGACATTGCCCATCAATTTTTTTTTCGGTAAAATGAGCTTTAGATTCCTGGAAGCTAACTGATTTAAAAACAACAAAAATGAGCCGTCACCTATTTTTTCAATTCAGAGCCCTAATTTGACTGGACTAAACACGCCATTTTCAATTGCTAATATTTTCTAAATTTGACTAGCACAAAATGTTTAATTTCGGTACATAATTAGCACATAACTCAACAATTACGAAAACATAGGTTCGAAGTCCATAAGCTGATTTTTTGTGGTGTGGGGGGTGGGGTGTAGAAGAACGTTCCGCTACACCCCCCCTTTGAATTGCTAATATCTCTAAAAGATGACTAGCACAAAATGTTTAAATGTGGTACATAATTAGCACATAATGAGCACGTAACGGTGCAATTATTTTTTTAGTAATTTTCCAAAGTGGGGGGTGTAGCGGAACGCACCTTCAAAATGTCTTCTTTAATTTTTTCTTCAGTCATTGGTGTACAAAATTGATGCTAAGTAGGTGGCCGGCTAGAAATAATTTCTTTCTTGTAACAACTTGTGCAGCATCCGCATGAAACTCCGCATTGATAATTGCGGATACGGATGCGAACGCGGATGTCAAAATGAATGCGGAAATTCCGCAATTGCGGATGCGGATGCGAATATTCGCAACATCCCTAGTACATTGTAGTGGCAAATCTGCAAAGTTGACAAAAGTTGGCGTAGTATCTTAGCTTTCAAATATAGCGATTAACCAATTGCTTCTTAACCTGGAAAGTATCGGATGCAAAGTCACTGCTTATGCTAATGACGTTGCTATAGCTGTTAGGGGCAAGTTTCCTGACACTCTTAGCGGGTTATTAGAGAACGCCCTGACTATCTTAACGGACTGGGATAACCTCAGTGTCGTGGGAATTAACCCAGCAAAAACGGACTTAGTCCTCTTTACTAGGAGGCGTACGATTCCTACTATTACCTTGCCTAGACTAGGGGGCATACAACTAGAGTTGTCCGACACGGCCAAATTTCTTGGTCTGATTTTAGACAAGAAACTAAAATGGAAACCCAACATTGAAGAAAGGGTGAACAAAGCTACTGTGGCACTTTACTCATGCAAGAAAGCAATCGGGAAAACGTGGGGCCGGCAACCAAAAGTTGTGTATTGGTTGTACACAGCTATTGTGCGGCCTATTCTACTTTATGGAGTTAGCGTGTGGTGGACAGCACTAAGTACCGCCACCTATTATAACTTGCTCGTCAAAGTTCGAAGGCTGGCTTCTCTTCTCATAACTGGAGCTTTTCATACAACACCTTCATTGGGACTAGAGTTAGTCCTGGGACTACTCATCATCAATGTGGCACGATAGCCCGACGTCGGGCCTTGGCCGCCTGAATCGTTGACCTCCAATTGTCGCGGTTACGTGACCTCGTCCTCCAGTTTCGGAAGCCCAGCAGCTGTTGGGCGTCTTCACCTACGGAGTTCTCCCAGCGAGCTCTCGGTCGTCCACGCAACCTCGCTCCGTCAATTCGTTGTGCGTTCATCACTTTCTTTGGCATGCGATTATCGTCCATCCGTTGTACATGCCCCGCCCATTGCAAACGTTGAAGCTTCACGATTTTCGATACTTCCAGCTCATCGTACAATTGATACAACTCATGGTTGTACCGGATACGCCATTGTCCAAACTCCTGGGACTACTGCCACTGGATATCTTCGGTCAACGGATGGCGGCATGCACGGCGTTGCGTGTTCGTGAAACTGACCTGTGGCGAGCGCTGGACTATGGGCACTCAACGTTTCTTCGCAACTTCAACCTGCCCCCAGCAACTGACTACACTGTTCCCAAATACCTATTTGGAAGAAACCATTGTAGCCTGATCCCGTCAAGGGAAGCGTGGAATAATAGCATATCCCTCCCTAGTGCATCCATTGCAATTTATACTGATGGTTCGAAGACGGACGCAGGAGTAGGTATCGGAATATACTCTGAGGAACTGAACATTAACTTGTCTCTCAGTCTCCCTAACTTCTGTAGTGTTCTACAAGCAGAGGTCTCAGCGATTTTGGAGGTCCTAAATTGGTTGCGTAGTCACAGGAAGGAATGTTATTCTCTTTACCTAATAGTTAGGCTGCTATTAGATCACTATCAGTGCTAACCACATCAAAGATCATCGAGAAGTGCCGCTTAGTACTTAGGGAGATGGGTCGTTTCCTCGATAATACGCTATGCTGGATACCGGGTCATAGTGGCTTCGAAGGGATCGACGCGCAGACGACTTCGCACGACATGCGTCAGCTAGTGCCGCTGAAGGCAGGCACGTAGCCAGGGGAGGGGTCCATGGGGTCCGGACCCCTCCCGAAATGTTTTCAATTATAACGGAATTTTTAGAGATTACAGTATAAAATATCAAAATATTCAGGTGGTTACATATTTTTCTCTAAATTCAGTGGGACTGAACATCATAAAAAATATCCGATATGGAAAATTGGTTTAAGGGAGGTTTCCTTTTCAAAACTAGATAAATCTGAATATCAATAGACACTTCTCTGAACACAACCCTTCAAAATAAATTGCGCGGAATATATGCAAAAAATTTCTATTGTCGAAAATTATTATTCACTCTGATTTTATTTATTGGACGTACGGACGTGTTTTCATGCGAGCTTGGAACTTTAAACTTTCCGCTGCGCAGGTTCTGAGCATTGCTACAAAAATAGAGAATGCGATAAAATAGTCTTTAAACAGAGCTTTTTTTTTCAAGGAAACAATTTCTTTGAAAATTTTGTCTAACATCAATTGTGAAGGCACGTGATGACTTGTGTTTTTTTATAAAAACAAAAATAATTACGTGCGATTATCGGCCCTTTGGGTCAAGTGAAGGATAAGCTCCCAAATATTTTGCGCATGGCGATTGTTGGACTAAACGGAAACTTAGCTCTCGGCTCTCGGCTCTCGCCTAAGCTAATCACGGAGATATAAAGGTACATGAAGCCCGTAGATAAAGAATGAAGTGAGAGTTTACATCTGTTACTTTTATGGGAAAACGGAATAAATACGACTGCTTTGATAGTCTGTGCAAGTAATAGTTATCTAGTTAAGCCTTTTTTTTATGACCAAACGCTCAAGTTTTAACGAAGCAAAACAATTTTAAAGATACAAATGGTAAAAATTAGTTTTTCTAATTAGTCTCCCGTACACAACTGTATGCATTTTCGCCACCTCCCGGTAAGCTTTTGGATATCTTTTTCGTAAAAATCTCGCGGCTTTCCACGGACCCATTCTGGCACAAACAATATTACTTCTTCATAGCTTTTGAAACTTTCAATGGAATTTTTTCAATTCGTTCAATGCTGTAGAAGATGTGTACAAACTTCCGAGCGCCTGAGTTTATATTTAATATTCAGAAGTTTTAGCACTCATCTGCCTGAGATTTTCGGTAGCCTAGCCGCTCAAGAATATTTTCCCAATACTACTTACGTTTATGCCCAACTCCCCAGTCATGTAGCGTACACTACTTCGCCGGTCTTCCACAATGAGTTTTTCAACGGTGGCGGCGCTTACGTTTTCATCCGTGACACTAGGTGGCGCGCATGTGGCAACTTTCCCTCAACTTTTCGGCCTTTTCAAAACATTCATACTCATGGGAATGGATTTTATATTTCCTTTGACTAAAAAACAAATAATGATGCGTTCTGCAAGAGGCACTGGTACATCCTTTCCACTCATGATTACACTAAAAAGTCAGGTTACGCGGTTCCAGCTATTCTCAACGATTCATAACATACCAGTCTAATATTTAGTGTATCCACTTTTTCAACAATAAATTTGTCGCGCGTCTGAAAATTCCGTTGGACCCCTCCCGAAATAAAATCCTGGCTACGTCCCTGGCTGAAGGCAATCGTTACAACATAAAAACGCCATCTACTGCTTGTGCAATGGTAATAAAAACCGCTGTTGAACGCAGGGCCAATGCAATATGGACCTATGGTTGTACTTGCAATACGACGAGGTTGATATGGCCAAAGCTAGATTTTCTTCGATCAACCATATTACTGTCTTTGGACAGAAAGCATATTCGGAATGTAGTGGGGGTTATAACGGGGCATTGTCCTATTGGAAATTTTGCTAGAAGGCTCCGAATTCCACACAATGACTTCTGTAGAAGCTGTGATGACGAGGAGGAGGAAGAGAGCGTACACCACTTACTCTGTCAATGTCCGGCTTTCGCCGAGAAACGAAACCGTTATCTTGGCTCCAGGTATTTCTATGATACGGACGTGATGTGAGCCCAATACTGCTCAACAAATTCATTGTTAGCACGGGGTGGTTCTCAGCTTAATCGGTTATTAGATTCGAATTCTACAGAGGTATCACAACGGACCAAGTCTGGTCTAAGTGCGCTGGGGATAAACTCAGCAGCCCTTTACCTAACCTAACCTAACCTAGCTTTCAAACGGCATATAAGAATAAAGCACAGAGTCATCCAGTTTCTGAATAATACGTATAAATGAAAAAAAAAACATAGTCTGCAAATGTACCAAACCGACCTCAATCTTGAAAAGGGAGTAACATTTTTACATCAAGCATAGACTTGGTTGTTATGCATTATGGAAAAATACTTTTCGCTACTGTTGTAGAGGCTACTTTACTAATTATAACGGTAAGTATAAAAAAAAATTGTTTTATGTGTTCAATTATTTGTACGAAAGTTCGCTGTGTACACATTAATATTGTGAGAGTATTTTTCATTTTCATCGTCTAAAGGATAAACATTTTAATTTGTCAGGTATTAATTAGTGTCCTTTTATGTCCTTTTTCAGAGTTTTCCGGCCCAATTTTTCCTTAGTAAATTTAATGATAGAATCTTAGATTCTAAAAAATGAAAAAGGAAGTGACAACTTGAATTATTCGCGTAGTTATCGGCGTTGGAAAGATACAGATGATAAGTTACGGGAAACACGAAAATTTTCCATGCAAACGCGATTTATTCGGTTGAGGGTCCTTGAAATAGGAATCAAACACCGGATATGTAATGTACTCGGCGTCCCCTTTGATATACCCCGCATGCCGACCTCCAGTTAAGGATTAAATAGTGTCGTTTTTTGCCCTTTTTAGGACCTTTCCGATCAAATTTCTTTTATCAAAATGAGTTTTAGACTCCTGGGACCCCATTGATTCAAGATCAAGAAAGAAATAGCCTTACTGTATTTTTTTCTATTGGAAATGCTTATATGACTGAACTATTTCCACGCAAAAGCAAAATTTCTTCCACTTACGGACTATGTTTTTTTCCCTTTTACACATATTACTACGCCAACTTTTGTCAACTTTGCAGAATTGCCACTTCAATGTACCGTTACAATATTCGGGTTTAATTTTGACATTAAAAGTTGAAATTGACATTTCTGCTAAATTCAGAACGTCGTATCTCGGAAGATACGAAACCGTTGGAAACGTTCGATATGTTCTTTTATTGGAAATTTTGTGTACTTTCAGAAGAATATGAAAAATATTGATTTGGCTAAAGTGGAAGCAGAAGTAGAAAATAGGAGTTTTTCGAAAAAAGTCGTGTTTTTTGACAAGAATCACAAAAAAGGTAATTACTCCTCAACGGTAAAAGCTAGAGAAATAATTTTGGCGACATTTTTCTTAAAACATCCTGTAGAGTCTACCATTGGTCTATGGCTAACCAGTTGCGGGACACCCTGTATAATTGCCTACAATTCAGAAAAAAAATTAAATCGATACGATCATCCAGAACCGAGATATGTCCAACAGAAAGTCGACCATCTAAGATGGCAATACATTCTAAAATTAAAAAGTGTCTTCGATACGAACTTGCACCCTTTCCGCCGTCCC
Organism: Microchrysa polita; assembly: GCA_949715475.1. Classification (NCBI taxonomy): domain Eukaryota; kingdom Metazoa; phylum Arthropoda; class Insecta; order Diptera; family Stratiomyidae; genus Microchrysa; species Microchrysa polita. The sequence continues at coordinate 82,007,394 of OX454418.1, read as the reverse complement.
TTTTCGACGAAAGTGCGTAAGGGGACAAAGTCCTCATTCTATAAAGAATTTTCGCCTGTGGAGGATCACATCAATTTTGGATCAAATTTGGCAGCAGTCCAGCTACGTCAAGTTTTTGTGGCAACATTTCTGTTTTCACGTTTGTATAGTGTTCGACAAATATCCTGACAATCCTTTTCACTTAGGGACAAAATTTGTAGAAAGGCGCCAGCGATCAACAATTAAACAGTCAACTGAATTTATTTTTGACGAGACCACAATCTTCAGAGGTATGAAGCTGGAGGCATTGTTGGTCAATGAATGAAACAAGAAACAATTTCAATCCTGGCGAAGAATTAGTCAGTCCTTTGAATTTAATATTCAACGAAAAAGGTGCAACGGAAACTTTCATTTTGAGATGTAGATTTTTAGGACGTGATCATGGCCAGGAATGGCGTAAATTATACTCTGTGTTTAGTATACGAGTGTGTCACTAACTAATTTATTTCAATCCTGGGCCTGGCAATTTGCCTGCAACCAAATAATAAATAATGTAAACACCGTTGAAAATGAATTCAACTCAATTTTTATTTAATATACTCATATCAATTGAATAAAAATAATTTATAACGAAAAGTAAATATATCTCATTAACATATGTGTAAGGCATTATACTCGTATTTCTTCCTATATAAAATTAGTTCATGGCTCAATTGGATCTTCAGTAGTGGTTGTAGTAGTGGTTGTAGTAGTGGTTGTAGTAGTGGTTGTACTTGGTGCCGGTGTTGTACACTCCTCTTCTTCCTCCTCTTCTTCACAACTGTCATAGTAGAAATAGTCGAAATATTCGGAACTGAAGAAAAATTTCGGATTTTGTTCATCCCTATTCAAATCGCTTGCATTTAATTTCTTATGCTCGATTTCTTGATTTGTTGCGTCCTTATGAATCTTGTGCTTATGGCCAACGTGTGACCCGTCACGATGCTTTTTTATCTTCTTGACAGGACCTCCATAGCAAACGCTTAAAATTACGCAAAATGCAACTAATAACAAAGCCACTTTCATCGTAGGTAAGTAATATTTTGGAACGATTTCTTGAATGTTGAGTTTACGACTAATGTATTCTTAGCGTACTTATCATGCGTTTTTATACAAAAGTCTGGGTGAAATTTTTTTTTAATTATTCAAATATTTTATAATTGCATTAAATTAGGTGCAATTTTAATTGTCAAAACAAATGAGTGTATGTTTAGATGGAAGTAATTATCGTGAATATTTTGTCTATTTAATCAGAGTGCATGCCAGGCACTGTCTGAGATTATTTTAGAAATAGGTAGGAGCTTAGTTCTAAAGCTTAAATTTAATTTTACACAACTTGGAAAATTTTATAACGGTACTTATCAGGGTTTTTGTCTTGTTTGAGTTTTTTGTGTATATCTCCGCTCCTGATGGTTAGACTTTCAAAAGAAAGACATCAAATTGCTCGGTACAAAATTGCCTTCGTCTTGTATACTGACTGACTGTGCATCTCAAAGCAGTAGATATAAAAAATTAAAAATTTAATAATCGCCAGACTTTTACAGGAATTTAACCATGTACCACAGACGTGTCAAACTCGCGGCCCGCGGGCCACATGCGGCCCTCCTTGCAGTTCTGTGCGGCCCGGGGCCATGTCGAAGCAGCACAATCTATATCTTCACAAAAATGGTGAAATTGGTAAGGTGAACAAATTCAGAAATTGAACTCAAGTCAACAAAAATTACTAAAACTCGTGGCTTATGCAAGATTATTTTGGATTTTTTTTCTCTAAATACTACCAACAATTTGAGGCTGGTTTATTTGATTTTGTAAGACAGCTCATCTTTTTTGTACAGGACGATACTAAGTCTTTTCATGGAACTGTTCTGCCCCGAAATGCAGTTAAAAAAATGGTTGGCTTTACCGAACATGAGATTTATTTGGAAAAATGGGAAAGCTTTAAAAACTACGGAAATCTTGGAATTGGTGACTATAAATCATGTGAAATTCCAACATAATAATATGAGCCCAAGTGCCTGATTTTTAGTCCAATATGCATGAGTTTGTTTAAAAACATATCACAAACAACTTTTTGTCTCTTTTAGCCACCTTTCTGCTAAAATTAATTTATTCTGACTATTTTGCCTCCCAATGTTATTTTGGGCGACCTCGGATGACTGGTGCTAAACATTTTTTAGCATCTGTTCAAAATTGCAAATCATGTAATTGTGGTTACTTGAAGTTCAATCATATTTTCACGTTTTTGCTCCTTGCCTTCATTTTTTAATGTTCTTAGTACATTTTTGAAAGGAGGAAGTTCTCACGGATAATCCCGAAGCCTCTATAGACTCTCTGCTATATTTTAAAAGTAATATTCTGTAATAAACTTTCGAAATACGATTACATAATAGTTTTTGGCATTTCCTCCTGCGGCCCACCTAAACCTGAGGAGAGTCTTATTTGGCCCGCGCCAGGTTTTGAGTTTGACACCCCTGATGTACCATATACAGGGTGTCCGGAAACTGCCGCATAAACGCACCGGATTGTGATTCCGCATGTGATTTCCAGCAAAAAAGTTGTACCGAACATACCCCCTCAGCTTAAACCTTTAGCTGCCACAGGCATTTAAAGATTTTTGAAAAAATCATTTTCTTGCACGACTTAAAGCGTAATATCTGCAAAGCTAGACCAGCTACAATACTGAAATAAAATGATTATTACAGCCAACAAATTTACCTATAAAATAAATCCAACCACACTAAAATCGAATAAGACGTTTGGTTTTTACAGAGCTTCAAAGTCAAATTTGCGTGATTTGACCCAAAAACAATCTTTTTTTCCATCTCAATTTTCTCCAACTTCAGTCGAGGTGAGGTGCTTGTACGATTCTTTTAAAAATTGGCGCATAGTCTTACAATCATATCTTTCTTACATAATTTTAATCTAGCTCCATTACTTCTAACAGGTTTTATACGTTAAGTGTAGAAAACTAGGGTTAATTTTAGCTCGAATTCAATACAATTGAATTCACACTGCCCCTATAGATCTGCAATTGGTAAAATCTATTCAAAGTATATGTCGAAATCGAGCCAAACGTACTAAAACACTTAACGTACTAAAACTGTTATAAATAATGGAGCTAGAATAAAATAATCTAAGAAAAATATGATCGTAAGACTATGCGCCAATTTTTAAAAGAATCGTACAAGCACCTCTACTTGGCCGAAGTTGGAGAAAATTGAGATGAAAAAAAAGATTGTTTTTGGGTCAAATCACGCAAATTTGACTTTGAAGCTCTGTAAAAACCAAACCTCTTATTCGATTTTAGTGTGGTTAGTTTTATTTTATAGGTAAATTTGTTGGCTGTAATAATCATTTTATTTCAGTATTGTAGCTGGTCTAGCTTTGGAGATATTAGGCCTTAAGTCGTGAAAAAAATGATTTTTTCAAAAATCTTTAAATGCCTGTGCCAGCTAAAGGGTTAAGCTGAGGGGGTATGTTCGTACAACTTTTTTGCTGGAAATCAACTGAGGAATCATAATCCGGTGCGTTTATGCGGCAGTTTCCGGACACCCTGTATAGTACGCTATGCATTTAAGAGTTAAAATGCAAAAAACAAATTACAAGAAAGCCACATTCATCGTAATTTTTGTCCGCTGCGATTTTTTTAATGAAAATGCATGCTTATTGTCGTGGAACATGTCGGAAATGATGGGCAATTCCATAAGCTACAATCCGAATATGGTTCCAACATTTTTCTCGGCCATTTTATGTATTATTTTTCGATTCCCCGGTCATTAGATATTTTCCACGGTGAAATGCTCGGGGAATCGAAAAATAATACATAAAATGGCCGAGAAAAATGTTGGAACCATATTCGGATTGTAGCTTTTGGAATTGCTCATCATTTCCGACATGTTGCACGACAGTAAGGATGCATTTTCATTGAGAAAATCGCAGCGGACAAAAATTTCATTTTCATTCCGCCCGATGTCTATCCAGACCTTTAGGAATTATATCAAACGATTTGGCAGTAGGTTGAGTGAAAGTCTGTGATGTTTTCTAAAGTGTGCTAATCAAACGCTTTTATACAAATGCAATCTATATTAACAAATTGTTCAAATATTTTATAATTGCATTAAAAGAGTTGTGTTTTTTTAAACCCATGTGTTTAGATGAAAGTAGAATATATCGTAAATAATTTGCATTATTTATTATGGAATTTCTGTTTGACGTGCCCATCTGGCTCAAGGACGAGTTAAATGCTAAGCATTGTTCTAGTTTAATCACAACAGTTATGGTAATATGTTTTTTTTTCTAATGAATAGACGCCTCCTAACCAAAGCAAATAATAAAAAACAATAAAAAAAATATTTGTAATTGAAGATCACAGATCATATCATTTAGGCATCATTACTTTCCAAAAAAATTGCCATCTTTGAAATCCTAGGCATATCACAAAGATCAATAAGAGGTATGTATGTCCCAAGCTGAAATATATACCAGGAAAGTTAGAAAAATCAACTGGACAAACACATTCAGCTTACAAGCAAAAATCAGAGTTTTTATTTTGATGAAAGATAAATTTATCTGACCAAAAACAACAAAGTTGTAAAAGTTACCCCGCCAAAGAAAAATTCATCTGCCGCAAAAAGAATACATATCACTCCAATCCGCCGCTCATAAGTAATTTTGTTTTAGGTGTAAATGCTAGAGAAGTTTAAATGTACAGGACTACTTCCTAAAGTAATTTGGTGGGAGCCGTCAAAGTGGCACTAAGTAAAATGTTAATGCTCCCACCAAATTACTTTGAGAAGTAGTCCTGTACATTTAAACTTCTCCAGCATTTACACCTAAAACAAAATTACATCCAGCATTTACACCTAAAACAAAATTACTTATGAGCGGCGGATCGGAGTGATATGTATTCTTTTTGCGGCAGATTAATTTTTCTTTGGCGGGGTAACTTTTACAACTTTGTTGTGTTTGGTCAGATATCATATATTTTTGCATACTTAAATAGCCAACTAATATTTTTGTTTTGGGAAAAGTTTCAATAGGTTTTTGTTCAGCATATTCCATAAATTTAATATCATAAGTTATATTCACAGGGTCTTCTTTAAAATAAATAGATACTGCAAACGCAAATGCAAATACGCCACAAATGGCTGTTGCTGTGAAAATAATTTTGGGATGAAATGGGTACAGTTTATTTATATGTATTTTGTGCAAAATAGATTTGAGTGTCTCTGCTAACATTCTGTTTGTAATCTGTTAATTTTTTGTTAACTCTGTTAATGCTCTATTAACGTTCTCTTAACACTCTATTATCTTTTCGTTAATGCTCTGTTAATGTTCTCTTAATTCTCTTTAATCATTCGGCTAACGCTCTGTAAACGGTCTGTTACCTTTCTTTTATTACTCGATTTACGTTCTGTTAAGGCTCTGTTGATTTTCTGTTAACACTCTGTTAACGATCTGCTAACGCTCTGTTGTTGCCTTGCCAACGCTTTGTTAACGTTCTATTACTGATCTGTCTTAATGCCCCCCTGACCCAGTGTCCCAATGTCACATTGTCCCAATGTCACAGTGTCCCAATGTTCCAATGTCCTAATGCCCTAATGCCCTAAGGTACATTGTCACAGTGTCCTCATGTCCCAATGTTCTAATATCCCAGTGTCCCAATGTCCTAATATCCTAATGTGCCAATGTCCCAATATCCTGATGTCCCAGTGTCCCAATTTAGGTCCTATTGTCCCAATGTGCAAATATCACAGTGCCCCAATGGTTTAATGTCCGAATGTCCCACTACCCTAGTGTCCCAATGTCCCAGTATCGGAATACCCCAATGTCCCAGTCTCCCACCTAATGTCCTAATATCCCAATGTCTAACTGTCCTAATGTCCCAAGGTCCTAATGCCCCAATTTCCTAATATCCCAGTACCCCAATGTCCCAGTATCCTGATGTGATAATATCCCAATGGCCCAATGTCCTAATGTACCAGTGGTCAGTCTCCCAATGTCGCAGTATACCAAGTGTCCCAAGGTCCCAATAGCCTAATGTCCTAATATCCCAGTGCCCCAATGTTCCAATATCCCAATGTGCCAATATCCCAATGTTACAATGTCCCAATGTTCTAATACCCCGATGTCCCAGTGCCCCAATGTTCCCACGTCCCAGTTTCCCCAGTGTACCTAATGTCCCAATGTCCTAATGTGTTGATGTCCTAATATCCCAATGTCCTAATGACCCAAGACCCTAATGTTCACATGTTCTTATATCTCAGTGCCCCTATGTGCGAATATCCCGATGTCCCAATGTCACAACATTCCGATGTCTCAGTGGTCCAATGCCCCTATGTACCAGTGTCCCAATGTCCCAATGTCCGATTGTCCCAAGGTCATAATATCCCAATGTCCTAATATCCCAGTGTCCTATTGTCCCAGTCTCCCAGTGTCCTAATGTCCCAATATCCCAATGCCCCACTTGCCTGTTTCCCTATTGTGCCTAATGCCCCAATGTTCTAATGTCCCAATTTCCTAATATCCCAATACCCCAAGATCCTAGTCTCCCGGTGTCCTAATATCCAAATGTCCCAATGCCGCAGTGTGTTTTAAAAAATGGTCAATGCGATGAGCCGATAGACGCAATTGTCAGTGGCGTATTTAGAAAATTCTCAAAGGGGGGGCACAGGGCTAATTTGTTACATAAAGTTTTGGTGTGGGGATACCCGAGAGCAGCTACATAGGAAAATATTGGCAAGACTGAGGGATCATTGATCATTGATTTAAGGCGAAACTCAAGGAGACCTTAAGCTTTCAATAGACTTCAAATATAATATTTCAAGGTAGGTGGGTAGCTATCTTGACTTCAAGTGAGGTTGACTATAGAACATTTCAAGGTCTCCTTGAGTTTCTCCTTAAATCAGGGATGCATTGACTCGTGAATGTAAGTGATTTCTATGAAAAAGTATGGAAAATGACATTTATTTTAATTTCGGCATCCTTGACTCAAGGTCTCCTTGAGTCAAGGAATGTTTATAAATACGGCCTGAGAGTCCTTTGCATTTCAGGTTTATTACACCAAAAATTTAGTTTTCCTGACAGATCTTAGAATAACACTCACTAACTGCTTTTGGCTTTTCCTGAACCAAAATACGGAGGCCTTAAAAAAGTTTGCGCAGTGTAGTTCGAAGGAGCCTGAAGCCGAAAAGGAATTTTACGAATATGTACTTATTGGCTATGTAATTAATGAAATGACCAAAGAGACGGAACACTTTTCTTTGGAAGAGAAATTTCACACATCATCCGAAATTCTGCCAAATTTCGGCCAATTCCGCCAAAAAGTAATTCTGCTTACTTTTGAAAGAAACGCAGATGAAAAGCTGATACAAAAAGTTTTGGCTGACATTGTGGTCTTGAATTCCATCGCAAGTTTAGGCGAATTTGAATGCAAAATTAGGATTTACTGAAAAAGTCCATGCAGGGCACCACAGACACCGAACCGTAAGAATTCGAAAATATATGCTAAAAATGCCTTCCCACCAAAACACTTCAATTTTTTTAGCATTTTAACAGAAAGTGAAGCCTTTGGTTTAAAGACCTTTACAGTAGCCCAACACGAATTTACGGCCAAATTAAAATACACAAGCCCGGTCGAAAAATCAGACCGATTGTTTCAAATGTTTATCAATTCAGCGGCTTCCGAGACATCGATACCGTAACAACATCTCAACATAAGATGGGGTCCCTTCACACATGACGAGACTTTCAATAGCAGTCCTTGTTTCCGAACAGATTCATGTCGAGATTGGGCAACGTTTCATGACCACCTCGTTGCCTCGTCATAATCATAGCTTCTACTTATTCTCTGAGAGTTCTTGATCTTGTAACCACGCGTCCATGAAAATAAACTCAACCCGTTCGAAAAACGGAAAGGGTTCATCAACGAGGAGATCTGGCGAATTGAGAAGATGATGTGATGATAATGTTTCGAAAAAGATTTACAAAGTTTAGTAATAGAAACGCTCAAAATAAAAAGGGAACATTTGGTAGGTACTGCAATTTTTAATAGTATGGTGCGAAAAAAGTTTGATGTGCTCACAGGGGGGGCACGTGCCCCCTGTGCCCCCCCTGTAAATACGCCACTGGCAATTGTTGGAAATCTTTTGTTAACTTTAGCTATTAATTTACCGTTATTCCATCCACTTATCTAAATGGAAGACATTGAATCTTTAGAAGGACCACCAGAGGATCATTCGTTCCAAATTTCATAAAAATCCCATCACGAAGAGAGACAGTAGAAGCAAGTCTTTCTGGAACTGTAGACTTCATTCTTAAATTGGGTTACTCGCTTAAGTCTGTGAGGGTGAAAATTTCACCGTTTATTGCATATATCTTACCCGTTATTGTGCCGATCGAAGATTTTATTTGGAAAGGCACTAGAACAGGATATGTGGAATATTGTGGCAAAAATTTTTTTTTGGGGGCTGTTGCCTGGAAGGCTGTATCCTGGTCAAACAAAAAAGCAAGTTGTCTCCGGTAATCATAGACTTATTCGCTTTCGTTTTTCTTTTTCCTTTGGCGGGCGAGACGCTCTCGCGTCTCTTGAACTTGTTCGCTTTCGTTTTTCTTTTTCCTTTGGCGGGCGAGACGCTATCGCGTCTCTTGATAATAAATAAGTTTTTGTTGTTAAATATTATTTAAAATTAGTAAATCAATGGCTAACCAACGGACGCTGGTTCGGGCTCTTGTTTTAGCTCGGGTTCTGGTTTGGGTTCTGGTTCCGGTTCGGGTTCTGGTTCACAATCCTTCTCCTCCTCTTCTTCTTCGTCATCCTCACAACTGTCACGAAACCAATAGTCGAAATATTCAGAGCTAAAGAAGAATTTAGGGTCGTTTTCATCCCTCTTCAGAATGGCTGCATTCATTTTCTTGTGTTTAGTTTCCATTGGGTAGACACGCTTATTATGCATTTTATGACTACTCACGACGTGAGGCGCATCTCGATGCTTTTTCGCCTTCGCGATAGCACACGCTTAAGAGTGTATTCACGTACAAGTGAGTGGACTCTAAAATTTGGACACAAATTCTACTTATATATTCCACCACCAGAAGGCACACGCAAGTTGGCGCCGAAGGTGCGAATGAATCAAGCGCCATTCATTATTATGACAAAAATCACGTAAAAATATGTAGATGAGCATAATGAGCGTTATATTATTTCCACAATATATTTTTTCATAATTTTCAAATTTATTTTCCCGCCATCTACTCTGATATATGGCTACTTCGTTGCGAACCGTAGAAATTTTGCGCTAGGTAGAGGACACTGCGCTACTTTTCACATACACTGAGTGCCTTCTGGTGGAGAGTAATATAAGTAGAATTCGTGTCAAAATTTTGGTCCGCTCAGTTGTGCGTGAATACACTTTAAGTTGCATACAGCTGGAAGAATTATAACTATTTTCATTAAAGCCACCTTAATTTAGAAAGCCGGGAAGCAGCAATACATGCACACAAAGCGATCCTATGAATATGTCGTATATACGTTGCACGATGCACTAACACAAGCACAGCGCATGTAAAAAAACCGTGTCTGCTCTGATAAAAACCGCGAAAACACGTGGAAAACTTACTTTTTATCGGGATTTTTTTCTTTCACTGCATTATAGACAATTACGACACATTGCACTTTTCGCGACGAAAATCGACCGGGAACCAATACTTTTCGTGTAAAGTTTGCCGCGACCCAACCCTATTTGCCTTTACCGCAATGTAAATTTTCCAACTAATCGAGCCTATGATCTGCCGCAAAAGTATATGAGCGGGTTCTGGTTCCGGGCTTTGAAATATAGATGGCTTTGATTTTCATTGTAGGTTAGTAATTTTTTTGCAGGTATCATGGTTCATTTCCCGCGTCAGCATCGGCATCGGCATCGGCATCAGCAGAAAAATTTCAATTTATAACACACGCATTTGCCTTTGACGACCCACATTGACAGCAGCGGCAGAAGCATTTTTTCTGCTTCTGCTGTCAATGTGGGTCATCAAGGGCAAATGCGTGTGTTCTAAATTGAAATTTTTCTGCTGATGGAGGCTTCTGGTCATAGCAGAAAACTCTGGCGTATAATCAAAACCGAATTAAATGCCGCTTCTGTGAATCGAAAAAAAGGCGGAAGCAACCTTTCAGCTAATGACCTTAACCACTTCTTTGCGACAGTCGCAGCTGGAATACAGCGATGCAACATATCAGTCACTGAGAGAAGGACACCAAATATAGTAATTGAAAGAACGATATTCTTAGCATCTACTAGCGCAGATGATATCGCAAAAATTATTGCGAATTTACGCAACGTAGCAGCTGGATATGATAGTATCAAGAACAAAGATATCCAAATAGTCTCTGATGTTATATCACCATTACTCTCCAAGTTAATAAATAGGCATTTAAGTGAGGGATCATTCCTAAATTCGCTTAAAGTATCCAAAATTAAACCGATTTTCAAGCAAGGGGATCAAAACGATCTTTCCACCCATAGCCTTGATTAGCACGTTCAGCTAATTACTTGAGAAGATATTAAATACGGACATTCATAAAAGAAACAATTCTTCTTCTTTATGGCACGATAGCCCGACGTCGGACCTTGGCCGCCTGGATTGAAAACCTCCAATTGTCGCGGTCACGCGACCTTGTCCTCCAATTCCGAAAGCCTAGCATCTGGTGGGCGTCCTCACATACAGAATGCTCCCATCGGGCTCTCGGTCGTCCACGCAATCTGGCTCCGTCCACTCGTTGCGCGTTCATCACCTTTTTGGGCATGCGATCGTCGTTCATCCTTTGTACATGACCCGCCCATTGCAATCGCTGCAATTTCACGATCTTCGACACCTGTAGCTCATCATACAGCTGATACAACTCAAGGTTGTACCGGATGCGCCATTCACCTCGTTCACGAACGGCCCCGAAGATTCTTCGGAGAACCTTTCGCTCGAATGTGTCCAACAGGTGTTCAGAGTTTTGGGTTAGGGTCCATGCCTCGCAGCCATAGCATAGCACAGGTCGGATGATGGTTTTATACACGTGGAGCTTCGAGTTCCTGTGCACCAGCTTCGAATTCATAATTTGGAGGACCGCAAAGTAACACTTATTAGCTAGTTGTATCCGTCGCTTTATCTCATCTGTTTCGTTGGCGTCTTTTGACATATTGCAACCCAGGTAAGTGAAGTTGTCTACATATTCTATATTGAGGTCCCCCACTGTGATGCTTGAATTTACTGGCGTTCTAGTTTTTGATTGCATCATGACCTTGGTTTTAGACTCGGTGATATGTAGCCCAACTTCTTTGGCGGCGTTATTGAGATTATGCAGAAGGCTTTCTGCATCACCCAATCTTCGAGACATGATGTTGATGTCGTCGGCGTAGACTACTAGTTGAGTCGATTTAATGAGTAGCGTTCCGCTGCTGTCCAAATTCATGGCTCGAATCACATACTCCAGAGCCAGGTTGAAGAGCGTCGGCGCCAGCCCGTCGCCTTGCTTGAGTCCAGTTCGAGTTTCAAATAGGTCAGTGAGTCTGTTCTGAACTCTGACCTGCGAGACGGTATTAGTCATCGTCATCCTTATGAGTCGCACTAGCTTAGCCGGTATTCCAAAATGCAGCAAAATGTTGTACAGTACGCTTCGATCGATACTGTCGTATGCCTGCTTGAAGTCAACAAATATTTGGTATACGTCGATGTTGTATTCCCAGCACTTCTGGAGTAAAAGCTTCACTGTAAAAAGCTGATCTGTCGTCGAACGACCAAGTCTAAAGCCGCCTTGGTACTCGCCAATGATTTCTTCTGCGTACGGATTAATTCTATTTTCCAGAATCTTAGATAAAATCTTATAAGTCGTACAAACTAATGAGATGCCTCTGTAGCTCTCACATTTCAACTTATCCCCTTTTTTGTGGATTGGGCAAATGATACTTTTACGCCAATCTTCCGGGATTATTTCGTCGTTCCATACTTTAACGATAAGTGTGTGTATAGCCTTAACAAGGCTCTCCCCACCATGCTTCAGCAGTTCAGCTGGAATCTCGTCAGCGCCCGGGGCTTTATTATGTTTTAGTGCTTGCATGGCGAGATCAACTTCTTCTACTGTTGGGGGTTGAACGGGAGGGCCTGGTTCAGCCATCAGCTCCGGAGCTTCTTGTATGGGGTTGTTCGGTTGAACATTGAGGAGCTCTTCAAAATGTGAGGCCCAGCGTTTATCAACGCTATCGGTGTCGGTGTGATATTGCCATCCTTATCCTTACAGAGACTGGTCCTGGGTTGGTATCCACTTTTAATTGAATTAATCAGCTTGTACGCTTGTCTACTGTTCCTACTAACTAGTCTTTGGTTTATTTGCATCAACTGCTCGTCAAGATGCTTACGTTTCTTACGCCTAATTAACCTATTCGGAAATCGTCGAAGCTCGTCATATTTTGTTTTTTTTTGGCTCTAGTTGCGCGTTCAGTCCATTGGCGATATGCCTCGTTTTTAGCATCTACCGCATTTTGACATTCTTCATCAAACCAATGATTTCGGGCTCGCCGGGCTTTGTATCCCACAACCTCCTCTGCGACCTCTTTGAGTGTATCCCAGATCTCAAGGGCGCCTTTGCTGCTGATGTTATTTAGCAAGGGCGTCAGCTTCTCCTCAAGGGCAGTCGTAAAAGTGACCACCGTGGCATCATCCAACAATTTGTCGACCGCAAACATTTTTGCCGGGTTGAACCTCGAATGATGCACCGAAGAAATTCTGCACCTATAAGTCGCCTTCCCCATATAGTGGTCAGAGTCAATATTTGCTCCACGATAGGACCGAACATCCATTATGTTCGATGCCCATCTCTTGCAGACCACGTCCTTGGTCAATTTGGTTGACGGTATGTTGATCTGGAGATCTCCAGGTCTGCCTGTGAATGCGACGGTGCGGAAAACAGGTTGAGCTAATGACCATATTTCTGCTGGTCGCGACTTTGGAGTTAAAATCCCCTAGCAGCAATTTGACATCATTTGATTGAAGTGAATCAAAGAGATTTTCTAGGCGGTGATAGAACTCGTCCTTAACCGCGTCTTCACTGACTTCGGTGGGGGCATGCGCGTTTATGAGCCAGAGATTGAAGATTGGCTTTATCTTGGACAAAAAATTAAGATGAAAACCTTACAGTGAAGAAAGGGTGAAGAAAGCTACGGTGGCACTGCAGTCGTGTAGGAAAGGTATCGGGAAAACCTGGGACCTTCAACCAAAGGTTGTATATTGGATGTATACAGTTATTTTGCGACCTATTCTGTTTTATGGCCTTAATGTGTGGTGGACCGCACTTAGCACAACTGCCTATCATAATTCACTTGTTAAAGTGCAAAGGATGGCTTCTCGCCTGATTACAGGTCCTGTAATACAGGAGCTTTTCGTACAGCACCTTCATTTGGACTAGATATGATTTTGGGACTGCTGCCATTGGACATATGTATACGGCTAACGGTCAGCAGCTCACACGGCCTTACACCTTCGTGAAAGTGGTCTGTTGCGACGACTGGATTATGGTCACTCAACGATACTTCATAATTTCAGCTTGCCAGTGGCGACTGACTACACTGTTCACAAATACTTTTTGGTAGGAACTATTCTACCTTAATCCCGGCTAGGGAAAGCTGGAGCATTGGTATTTACTCGGAGGAATTGGACATCAGTTTGTCTTTTCGCCTTTCTAATTCTTGTAGCGTCCTCCAAGCAGAAATAACTGCAATTTCGGAAGCGCTTCAATGGTTAGGTAGACACGTTGTCACTGGTAAGGATGTCACTATACACTGATAGTCAAGCTGCAATTCGATCACTTGAATCGGCATTTACAACATCTAGAACTATGTATTAAAAAACTAAAATGAAAAAGGCAATCACATTTTTTTTAATGCTCAATTTTATTCAATCTACTTTCACATTTGATTTTTTTTTATTTACATTCTGTATTGCCTCTTAGGTTAATCCTTGCGATCTGTTTTCACATTTGTATTTTTTATGAACATTTTGTATTGCCTTTTAAATTAATCCTTGACATTTTTGTAGACTTACGAGCTTGAATCTGAGCTATCACTCTCCGAGCTTGAACTATCGGGACTTTCAGTGCCAGATTGGCTACTCTCACTGCTATCCGATGATGATGAACGCGCTTCGCGAATATGCTCCTGGTTGATGTTATCAAATTCGTTGATATTGTTTATGCTATTGAAATTTTCAAAATTATCAGCACGTCGCTCGGGAGCACCGTCACAGGAGCAGGCCACCAACACGACGACGAGGGCAATTGTGATTAGAGCGATTTTCATTTTGAATCCTTGATGATATCGTTTTTCTTTTGCAAATTAGCAAACTTCTATGCGAAAAAATATTACAGCAATGGCTTTTATACTAGTTTATGAAAATGTATGCAAATACGGATTTGATGTTTATTGTTTGGTATTCGACTAGCTGATATTTGGGAACATTATCTAAAACAGTTGTGCAAATATTTTGTATGTATTATTTTGAATTTAAATATGTATGTAGATGTTTTTTCTTTTTGTCATGTTTCAATGTGCGGCAACACTACATATATTTGCACTGTAGCCTAGTATGGCGAACTGGATAAATAGTAAAATGCTGAAAAAATAGATGAAATCATCCTTGCGACAGTACACATTTGTTCAACACCTTTCAATTGAGAATTTTGGATTTCGGATGATATACATTGTCATGAGATAGGTTAAGGTGACCAGATAATGAGTATGGCCAATGCTACATGCATATGGAGCTAACCCTACGTTTTTTCGTGAGTATGTGGTGGGTGTATTATGTAATTGCTTGGCTCGATTGTTTATCCCGGGTACCTATATGCATGCCCTTTATTTATGACACAATAGGCTTATGGTTTCAGTCAGGGAAGTATGCAGAAAAATATTTAGGACAGGTGTTACCATTGGCTATTTTAGAGTTTTATGGACATTCTCGCTCTGTGGCTCACATGGTTGAGTCGCACTCTACGATGCCAGTAATCTAGAGGACCAGATATCAAATCTGGGCGTGGTCCAAAATTTCCGTTAAAGTGCGGATAGGAAATATTATAGTGCTTGCAACATTATATAAATAAATAACAGGCGCGACAATCCAGCATTGGACTAAGGCCGCAGGATGTGTTAGTGACATCCTATTTCCAAGATCTTATCTGCTTTTTGTTGAAGTAATGAGATCAGCATCACGCTCAGCAGTGTTATTTATCCCCATAAATGGGTACTCGTTTAACATCTGAGTGAGATCATAGTCCGTCACAAGCTCGTGAGTTCGAAAAACACCATGGAACACGGTGAGATTCGAACTCATGAGCCTGTGCACCGAAGGTGCGCGCACTAACCGCTAGACCAGCCAGACTACAACATTATATACACTCCGAAATTATATGCAATGTAACGTTGACTCGAAATTGCCTATAAACGGCTGAGTTAACGCACCATGGCCCCACATGGAGCTATACGGTACAGAGAAGAAGAAATTTTGAAAACGAAGTCCGAGTCCTACTCACACTCCGCACCTACTCATTTTTAGGTGCAAAAATTAAAATGAATGATTTGCCATAATTTTCTTTTCTCTCTTTTTCTGACCGTTCAAAATGAAAATTTTTGACATCAGTGTTAATTGCATTCATCCTCAAATTTTATCTACTGGTTGCGCCACTGATCCCGTGTCAAAAATCCCGCTGAAAATGTTCTTTATCTAATCAGGGCGGACAAAGTTACACATACATGTAGCATTTACGTTTTTCAAATCTTTTTTTTTTTTTGCTGTACTTAGGGCCGATAACTCGTACATCTTATGTAGTGCCCGTCGGCTGGTTAGTCTTACCGTATAGACAAGACGCAGACCATTTTCCGAAAGCTTGTATGCATTGTATTGTATTGAATGTTTGCTTACTTTGCATAGTTACGCCATATTTTGCTTGATTACGGTATCATATGATGTTGCGCAATGATTTTTTCTAGTTTGTATGCAGAAAAATCATTACACATTTCATACGATAGCATAACCAAGCAAAATATGACGTAAATATACAAAGTAAACAAAAACTCCATTAAAAAAAAAAAAATGTTCACGCTTTCGGCAAATCGTGTACGTCTTATTCTAAACGGTAAGACTAACCAGCCGACGGACACTAGATAGATTATACGAGTTATCGGCACTGACATTATTTTCTGGAACACAATTACAAACAAGTGAAACTTCTAGCCATAGAATTATTTTTCAGAATTATAAAAATAAAATATAACTCGTGAAAACTTGAACTAATAAAAACAAGACGAGTTCAAATCAAGGAATTGTTCAAGTTATTGGATAGGCTTTTTTTATTTAAGTTTATAGAGTGTACTAATGCTTACATTAAGCAAATAGAATTGAATATTTGTTTGTGTTAATAGTAGGCTGAATAAATCTCGACAATTGTGTTTGCTTATACTACGTGTAGTGTTGTCAACCATTGATGAAAAATCAGGGTTACCATCCAGGCTGACGCAGAATGTTTGCCCTCTAAAGTAGGTGTAAAATGTTTAAAAACAACACGGATTTTTTGACCTTGCAATTACAAGCGATTTAACTTGGTGCGTTCCTGAACCGTTCGTACGTACACAACAATACGGTTATTTTCTGCTTGTCGACTTTTCGACCAGGTGCGCATTTTTCTTCTGCACCAACGTACGTTTTATCGTGCAATATCTTCCAATAGAAAGTATCGAAAATCGTGAAGCTTCAACGTTTGCAATGGGCGGGGCATGTACAACGGATGGACGATAATCGCATGCCAAAGAAAGTGATGAACGCACAACGAATTGACGAAGCGAGGTTGCGTGGACGACCGAGAGCTCGCTGGGTGAACTCCGTCGGTGAAGACGCCCACCAGCTGCTGGGCTTCCGAAACTGGAGAACAAAGTCACGTAACCGCGACAATTGGAGGTCAACGATTCAGGCGGCCAAAGCCCGACGTCGGGCTATCGTGCCACATTGATGATGATGATCTTCCAATAGAGAGCTGTTTCGTCCGTACTGTACAACTGATTCATCTCCATTTTCAATTCTTTACTTTTTCCAAACAATTTTTTCTTGAATGGTTCGACCTATTCTGGCTTTGATGACAGTGCTTCGCCTGCTATTTTAAGAAATCGGATTCCGCAACGGTTTTAAATGCCATCACTGGCATTGGCATTTCCATGATCCTTATCTTCACATCTTTGGTGAAAATTTTAACATCGTCCCAGTTACCGGAATATGTCGATGCCTTTGATCAAGTTGTACAGCAAACGTTCGTTGTTTGGAAATTCGGCTTTTTTTTCTCAGGCCAAGTATAAGTTGATGATATTGCCGGATTGTTTCTTGATATGACAAATTGTTAACTTGGCCACAGTGGCGGCTCGTGACCTTCGAAACTGGGGGTTCACTATTCACATAAAACATACAAGAGCAACCAATTCTTCAAAAATATGTTAAAATAGGCGTAAGTGTTTAGGTTAAAATTTTGTTTTCGGCTTTATTAGCCTTTCGCAGTGGCGTAACGCATGGTGTTTCAAGTACTCGGTGGAACACTGGCCACAACCGCCAGAGAATTGGGGGGGATTATTCCTGTTCTCTTCTCTAAAAAAAATGCTGGTATGCTAAAGTGCTACATAACGATCTTACGTACAGTAATAATTAGGCTTTATAATAGATTAGATCGGAAGCTTTATGGCTATGATGCACTGACCTTATTCAATCTCGTGGAGCGAAGTGACAATTTTTGGACTGTGAACACAAATATATTTTTTTTTTTTAACTTTTGATTATGTGGATTTCTAACAGGCCCTAAAACCCTTTAAACGATTTACAATAGCCAGTTAAATCTTGATACGTAATCAAATCCCAAATTCAAATTCAATCCTCCCCTCCCCCTCTAAAGTAAGACGTTGGTGTAATCTTAGTTAAATCCTTGTTCCCGGTTTTAATCTATGCAATTTAATTAGTGCGCTTGCCTTCAAGTTTTTTTTAACTAAACAGAATCACTAGGCGTTTTTTGCATAACAGACAAGAAAACTAAATTTCTAAAGTGAATCGAAAAATGTCTACTCATTCTTTTATTTCAGCGAAAATTCTCATCCTAAATTCTTCATAATCAATTCAGTTTATCACCAAGTGGTGTGCACAGCCTATCCGTGCACAAACTCCAGTGGAAATTTTGCACTACCCCCTTGCCCCGGGAACCCTTATCATATCAGATTTTGGAGCGAGTGCACCAGTTGATATGACTATGCACCACACCGAGGGTGCTAGATGGATGGATGGTAGATGTTGGACGCTGGTCGCGACATATTCAATGCGTGGATTGTGTTGTACGTTTAACACCCAGAGTATGTATTTCGCGTGCGCTAGTGAAGTTTTTTTATTTGCGAAATGGGAAATGATGAGTTCATTATGGTTGTTTTATCTGGGGGTGCACGTGCACATGTGCACATATGGGCGGGCCGCCACTGCTTGGCCACTTCATATTTTAAGCCAAAGATGTTACAGTAGCTCCAGTTACTCATGGAGTCAATAATTTCACCCTTCATAGTTAGGCTTAGACAATTTTATTTTTGTCCTCTATGAGGCGCCATCACTTACATAACATGCACACACAAACAATGAATCAACTTCAACTTCCGAACACACTGTACTAAGGATAGTTTTGAAATGAAATCTTGACAGAACCAATTAACCGTAAATAAAACGGTTTTATGTATAACGTGTACAGTCATCAGAGATGAAATACCTAAACTCTAAAACTTGAAGAAATTATAAAAATTCCCAGAATGTTCAAGTTTTAGAGTCTTATTTTATTACTGATTCTAAAACTTGAACACATACGAAAAAATGTTCAAGTTTTAGAATACATAACGTAAAAAATCACATGTTCAAGTTTTCGATCTTCAAGTTTTCGCCGTATTGAATTGAATTTTTGTTTATTTTGCATTGCATGCATGTATTTTGCGCAATGATTTTTTCAATGTCAGATGATGGCGTTAACCAAGCAAAATATGTCATAGCTATGCAAAATAAAAAAAATCAATTCAATATAATGTAAAAGCTTTCTTTGTATGCGTCTTCTCTATACGATAAGACTAACCATAAGATAAGATGTACGAGAAACTGGCCCAACGTTTAGTTGAATCGATAAAATATTTAAATCAACATTTGGTGACAAAGCTTGCCTTTCTATGGACTAACTTTACTTTAGAGTAGAGTTACTATTTAGATCTAAATATTTCGAATGCTTGCCGGAGCTTTCAAGCTTATTGTAGCGAATTAAAGGCTTTCGACAAAATTCAGCTACTTAGCTAAAGTTTTACGCTTTTATATGAAATTTCGTGTTTTCAACAACACTATTGAGTACATTTTTTGGTTATCCCGTGTAGGTTTGGGTAACGAAACTCCATATAAAAAAAATGCCAGCTATATGTATAAAGGCTTTCATATGTATATATGAAGTTTCGTTACCCAAACTTAAACGAGATAACCAAAACCACACTCTTATTATTAAAGTAGACACATACGGAGAATCCGAATAATTTTTTTTTTTGATTTTCCTTCTGTCAAAATCCAAGAAAATGTATGAGTTGCTCAAACAGAGAATCCATGGTTTCCCCTTGTGTGTGCGCGACCTTAGTCGTTCGTCAAAAATAAAAACACAAAAAAATGGTGTAAATTTTCCTTATATTTAGCGCAACTATTATAGGCTCTAGTAGATGGTATATACATAGTTTTTTTCAGCATGTTCCCTAAAGTCCTCGTCTAAAGCTGCTTGGAAGCACAGCAAAATGTAAAAGCCCTCCAACCATGTTCAACAGGTTCAATATTCCAATTCCAATGACTCCGAAATTCGCAAAAGTTATTTTCAGTCCACGTTTAAAAATTTGCTCGTCAGACTAAAGTTAAAGTGTTTAGTTGTATATAAATGAAAACGAAACTAAAAGCCGGAAAGGTTTAAAATTTCAAACACTTTGTATGTATTAGGCTTATTTTTCAAACTGGCAATACTTTAGAATTCTGGCAAAAAAGTTTAAAGAAATGTATTTAAACTCAGAAATATGGTCTCCAGTTTAAAAAATAGACTTGAATTTTGAACAATGTAACTATCCATTTTTTGTTAAGTCTGTCCTTTAAGGACTCGGTTTTATAAAATAATCTCCTTATGTAATTGGATTTTGCCACTTCGCACTACAAGCAGCTTCAGATCTTTGCGGTAAAGAACACTATATTTTTGGTGCTGATAGCATTGACGAGTTCCTAAAATTGGCGTGAACTAGGCAGGTTATTCCAGTGCTTTAATCTATTTTCACCAGATCCTGGTAACATTAACTGGGCCAGGAATCATTCTGTTGAAGCAACTTACCGCTGTCATGTAATCTGACCTACTGATACTACTGCCAAGGGCCGGCATACAGGATAACCCCACCTTGGGTTGCGACTCTAGCTGGTCGCCTAGTTTAACACTAGGCTTGTTCGATTATTGAAAATAATCGATTATAATCGATTATTATAAATAATCGATTATCCGATTAATCGATGATACGATTAATCGAAAAAATTATCGATTAATCGATAATACGATCAATCGAAACTACAAATAATCGAAAATACGATTAATCGAAAATACGATTAATCGAAACCACAAATAATCGAAAATACGATTAATCGAAACTACAAAAAATCGAAAATACGATTAATCGGAAAACACGCTATTCGCTGCTTAGCGGAAGATTTCGTTTCATTTTTCCCTAGTCACCCCCGTTCTCCCGCTGCAGCTCCACAAAGTGGTTTCAATGCTTGCTGAGTGACGTCTGGCAGTAAACGGAAATGACAATTTTCATGTCCCCGTAGGAAATTGGTGGCAAATGAAAGGTCTCGACTCCCTATTAACGATTCCGCAGTGATTTCTCCCTAGTCACTCCCGTTCTCCCGCTGCAGCTATACAAAGTGGCTGTTTCGCTGCTTGCGGGAAATGTCTGGCAGTAGACCACTTTGTGGAGCTGCACCGGGAGAACGGGGGTGACAAGGGAGAAATTTATTCGGAATAGCCAATAGGGAGTCGAGACCTTTCATTTGCCACCAATTTCGTTCGGCGACATGAAAATTGTCATTTCCGTCTACTGCCAGACATTTCCCGAAAGCAGCGAAACAACCACTTTGTGGAGCTGCAGCGGGAGAACGGGAGTGACTAGGGAGAAATGACTGCGGAATCGTTAATAGGGAGTCGAGACCTTTCATTTGCCACCAATTTCGTTCGGCGACATGAAAATTGTCATTTCCGTCTATTGCCAGACGTCACCCTCCAAGCAGCGAAACAACCACTTTGTGAAGCTGCCGCGTGAGGACGGGGGTGACTAGGGAGAAATTACTCCGGAATCGTCAATAGGGAGTTGAGACGAGACCTTTCAATTGCCACCAATTTCGTTCGGTGAGACGAAGATTTTCATTTTCGTCTACTGCCAGACATTTCCCGAAAGCAGCGAAACAACCACTTCGCGGATCTGCAGCGGGAGAACGAGGGTGACAAGGGAGAAATGACTTCGGAATCGTCAATAGGGAGTCGAGACCATTCATTTGCCACCAATTTCGTTCGGTGATATGCAAATTGTAATTTTCGTCTACTGCCAAACGTCAACCGCCAAGCAGCGAAACAACCACTTTGTGGAGCTGCAGCGGGAGAACGGGATGACTAGCGAAAAATGACTTCGGAATCGTCGATAGAGAGTCGAGACCATTCATTTGCCACCAATTTCGTTCGGTGGTGCAAATTGTAATTTTCGTCTACTGCCAGACGTCACCCTCCAAGCAGCGAAACAACCACTTTGTGGAGCTGCAGCGGGAGAATGGGGTGACGTGAGTTTTAATTTCAGTCTGCTGCCAGGCAGACATCTTCCGCCAAGCGGCGAAAATCATGTTTTTCTAGTAATAGTATTTTCGATTAATCGTATTTTCGATTAATTGTATTTTCGATTAATCGTATTTTCGATTAATCGTATTTTCGATTAATCGTATTTTCAATTAATCGTATTTTCGATTAATCGTATTTTCGATTAATCGTATTTTCAATTAATCATATTTTCGATTAACCGTTCTCCCGCTGCAGCTCCACAAAGTGGTTGTTTCGCTGCTTTCGGGAAATGTCTGGCAGTAGACGGAAATGACAATTTTCATGTCCCCGTAGGAAATTGGTGGCAAATGAAAGGTCTCGACTCCCTATTAACGATTCCGCAGTGATTTCTCCCTAGTCACTCCCGTTCTCCCGCTGCAGCTATACAAAGTGGCTGTTTCGCTGCTTGCGGGAAATGTCTGGCAGTAGACCACTTTGTGGAGCTGCACCGGGAGAACGGGGGTGACAAGGGAGAAATTTATTCGGAATAGCCAATAGGGAGTCGAGACCTTTCATTTGCCACCAATTTCGTTCGGCGACATGAAAATTGTCATTTCCGTCTACTGCCAGACATTTCCCGAAAGCAGCGAAACAACCACTTTGTGGAGCTGCAGCGGGAGAACGGGAGTGACTAGGGAGAAATGACTGCGGAATCGTTAATAGGGAGTCGAGACCTTTCATTTGCCACCAATTTCGTTCGGCGACATGAAAATTGTCATTTCCGTCTACTGTCAGACGTCACCCGCCAAGCAGCGAAACAGCCACTTTATGGAGCTGCAGCGGAAGAACGGGGGTGACTAGGGAGAAATGACTTCGGGATCGTCGATAGAGAGTCGAGACCATTCATTTGCCACCAATTTCGTTCGGTGATATGCAAATTGTAATTTTCGTCTACTGCCAAACGTCAACCGCCAAGCAGCGAAACAACCACTTTGTGGAGCTGCAGCGGGAGAACGGGATGACTAGCGAAAAATGACTTCGGAATCGTCGATAGAGAGTCGAGACCATTCATTTGCCACCAATTTCGTTCGGTGGTGCAAATTGTAATTTTCGTCTACTGCCAGACGTCACCCTCCAAGCAGCGAAACAACCACTTTGTGGAGCTGCAGCGGGAGAATGGGGTGACGTGAGTTTTAATTTCAGTCTGCTGCCAGGCAGACATCTTCCGCCAAGCGGCGAAAATCATGTTTTTCTAGTAATAGTATTTTCGATTAATCGTATTTTCGATTAATTGTATTTTCGATTAATCGTATTTTCGATTAATCGTATTTTCGATTAATCGTATTTTCAATTAATCGTATTTTCGATTAATCGTATTTTCGATTAATCGTATTTTCAATTAATCATATTTTCGATTAATCGTATTTTCGATTATTTTTCGATTATTTCAATAATCGATTAATCGTATAATCGAAACAAAAATAATCGATTAATCGATTATTGAAAATAATCGATTATAGTTCGATTAATCGATTAATCGAACATGCCTATTTAACACCACAAACCCCCTCGAGTTCAACGCCTAGATGGGTAGGGACCATGGTCCCTTGGGCACGCCCATCCCCGAAGCACACTATTCGCTAAAGATTTCTCAATAGCAGGTGTGATCCTCCTTTGGCCCCCTTTCGGTAGACCTAACGAATTCGGCTTGCCAACCGCAGGATCGTTATGCCTGTTTACTACTCGTCGGCTTAAAGCAGACTCGTAGCGCTACCGTTCACATTGGTCTGGCCCCCCTCCATTTACTAAGCAGCAATTTGACTCGGGCCGTGTGGTCATCAATCCACAAACCAGCTAGGTATAGGCGCATAGGCTATTCTCAATAACTAGCACCTTCGTGGCTTGGGTTATGCGAAGCCGCCAGCACCGAAACTGGACACGTACGCTTATAATGTGTTTCTCCCCTACGAGGAAGCACTGCGTCGTAGTATGGCTGACTTTTCGAAGGAATAGGGAAAATGTCAGCCATGCTGTGTCACCCATACATGACTAGGGAGCTCGGGAACGTCATCGCCCGACGGTCTTTGTACAGATCCACGCCATGGCGTATCAACCATACCAGGGGCCTTCCTGCGCTGCTCAGGTACGTGGTGTCGCGACCCACCAAAGGCCTGTGCCACAAGGACACTGACCCCCTTGCGGGACTTCTTGGATATGTGGGACAGATATGTATAGAATCATTACAGCAATGTAGTTCCTTGGGGTTATCCATTCTTTAATCATAGCAATCACCATATTTGGCTGAAGCCTGCGCCAGCAAAAGGGTTCCTCTCCGTAAAATAGTGAGGAGGAGCCTTGTCCGACCAAATTATCCGCTGCTTTGTTTACCGGAAGCGACACTTTGCTCGCCCACCAATTCCACATAACCTCATATATAACTATCGGAATTTTAGAATGACGGGGAGTAACTACCTATATTTACTCAAATCGTATAAATGGAACACGATGCAGATATGTGTATTTTTCATTTAATATGTACCGCCGCCATATTGTTACACTATTCACGAATAACTGATTTTTCCCTTGAAATCACCCGGAAATATCTATAAGTATAGATATTTATTCAATTGCTTCAAACATAGCAAATATCAAAAAGAAAAGACCCCTGTAGGAAAAATGGCAACTGGTCTAGAAAATAAGTAGTTTTAAAACTATTTCCAATGTAACTACTTCCGCGACTAGTTCAAAAGTAATGCAGATCGGAACAGTTTGGTATCTTTTTGGACTAGCCATCAACTTTTTATTAGGAATCGTCGTTAGTCGTTCATATTCGTTTCATTTTGACATATGGTGTCAACTTACGGTGAAAAAAATTCTTTTTACAAAATAGTGCGAGTTTTATTTTAAAAAATGTGAAAAAGGGCATTGCGATGTGAAAGAACGACAACGGAAGAATGCAAGTAATGTATGTTATATCAATTAAGATCTCACGGTCCTAATTTTTTATATTTGTTTTTTTTTTGACTGGGTTGATTTTTTTTTCAAAATCCAATAAGAACTATTCCAACTATTTTATGTCTATTATTATGCAATTTTGCGACGTTTGCCTCCTAGAGTATCTTAACGTATAATTTTCTTGTTTCTTCGCGCGGCCCTTCACTCTCTTCGGGCTAAAGTTTTTTTTTCGGGTGTACTTATGACTTGTGGTTAACGCCCCCTTCTTTTCCTTCCGTTTCCACGTAAGTTCCATGGCGGCGATAAAATAAAATTTGTGAAGTTTGGTTGGAATAAGTAGGAAAATAAAAACCCTTGTCTTAGAAAACTTTATTGGGGAAGCAGGAAGGGATCATGGTCCAGCAGTACGATTGCATTTATGATCTTGTTGTTTCGAGTCAGACATATAAATACCAGGTTTTGCGAAATTGGTGTAAAAAACATTTTCTTAGAAGAACCAAAAAGGAGGGTTGGGTTTGTAGGGCCTCATGACCCCCTGGCCCCTTTCCTTCCATTCTTACATATGTTTTGTGGCATCAATAGAAATAAATTTTTATGAAGTTTGGTTGAAATTGGTGCAGAAATAAAAAGTTTTTCTCAGAAGAATCTAATT
Organism: Microchrysa polita; assembly: GCA_949715475.1. Classification (NCBI taxonomy): domain Eukaryota; kingdom Metazoa; phylum Arthropoda; class Insecta; order Diptera; family Stratiomyidae; genus Microchrysa; species Microchrysa polita. The sequence continues at coordinate 81,981,874 of OX454418.1, read as the reverse complement.
TGGGGAATTGGGTTTGTATGGGAGCCCCATGAACCCCCGTCCGATTCCATACATTCTTACATATCTTTTGTGGCTTCAATAGAATCAGATTTCCATATTTGTGTAGAGTTTGGCTGAAATTGGTGCGGAAATAAAAAAGTTTTCCTAGAAAACCTAAATTAGGGGGTTTGGGTTTGTATGTCAGCCCCGATGTTAGCAATTAAAACTTATAAACTGCTTGCAATGAAAAGAAGTATGTGCGCGAAATTTCAGCCCGATAGCTTTTAAACTGGCCAAGTAAAACGTGTCACAACAGACGGACATCATCCAATCGAGTCAGCTCGTCATACTGATAATAATATACCCTTTCACTCTACGAGCGAAGGGTATCAGTATCAGCTCTCTATAGAATTTCTTTTTTTTTATCAACACTAGCGACAATTACCTTACTATCTACCATATAACGGACAATGTCTGAAACACAAAAGTTCGAGTTATGAGAACGGATAGCAGAAGAAGCCGCTGGAATATTGATGGATTTTTATAAACTTGTTACTCTTTAAGTTTAAAAAAAAATCAAAATAACGCTGTCAATTATGAATAAAGTGTAGCTTCGGTAGCTCAGTGGGTAGATATTACACTCTTTCTTTGAATTGATGGAAGCAGCAGGCTGGGTTTTAAAACCGAACAGCGGCCATTTTAGATAACATGTTTAATCTGTTCCATCACAAACAGTCGAAAGAACCAATCGGGCAAATATAGAAGTCGATATGTTGCAGGAAGATTTTCTGGAACTATTCTTTTATAACGAGGAATTTCTTTTTATAAAAGGGCGCCGTTTATAACCAGTTAAAATTTGCAAAAAAGAGCAGACGATGAGCATTAATAAAGGGTCCCTAATCTTTGTATTTGGAGTAGCTGGGAAAGGAAATTAATTGATTTTTCGGTCTCTTTCCTGTTCCCATATCGAACCTTAGGAACAAAATATGTATTTCTGGATAGGATTCAGATTTACAGTCTAGAACAAAACATTCTGCCTGATGAAATTAAGTCGACGTATCCCACAAGCCCTTCCAAAATAAAACAAAAAATCTTAGATATAGCGAATTGTCGCCTTGACCGATGCGGTATAAGTGCTAGAGTGAGTGTTGTAAATACAGACACAATCTTTCGAAGGTAATAATCAGTCCCTCCATTGACAACAATGCTACTAATTCTTTGAAAGTGTTTTTGGAACCATTTCAGTACCAGTTACAATGTAATACGAAACGCACCAATCCTCTGACTGATAACAGTCTTACTAGTTCTTGAACTAGAATTTTGGAACTACTTCCACTACTAGTTGATTAGTAATGCAGGAGGAGTCAACACTGACTCCATCCTATGACAAAGCTTAGTTAATGTAGCTAGTTGTTTGCATATAAATGGAATCGAAGTCGGAACTAGTTGTACATCTTTGAGAAGTGGTTCCGAATTAGTTAAAAAACTAGTCCATTTCCCGACTGGGACATTACCCATTATTATACCTATACATACAACAGCAGAAAAACTATTATTTAAGACAAAACACATCAAATTTCCTATAAAAGCGAATTTTTGTTGATAGTTTTCAATCATTATCAAAATGAAAATCACTTTACTCGCCGTTACACTTTTTGTTCTTGTGGCCTGTCTGGAGGCGTCGCCCACAGCTGAATTGGAGCAGAGATTTTTGGAAAATCTGAATAATGTTGTCGATCTAAATGATTTCAACAATCTGGATAGAGTAGCACGATCGGATAGTGATGAAAGTAGCTCGGGCACTGAAAGTCCTGGAAGTTCGGACAGTTCTGATAGTTCCGATAGTTCAGATAGTTCATCTTAAAAATTAAAAAAAAAATTAAAATTTGATTCTTTGGTTGATTTATGGTTATATCTGTGCGAATTTATTGTTAAGTTTATGTGTTTCGATTAAAAAATAAAAATAAAAATTAATTGTAAAAATCGAGTTGATTGTGTTTTAATAGTTGATGCAGTAATGACGTAATAATTATAAAAATATTGCATCACTTCAATTGAAAAAGATGTGTGAGATAATGCTAAGAAGTCCTAAATGCAGAAAAATAAGAGCGGTTTCAGTTTCATAGAGCAAAAATCAGCCTAATTTTTTGTATTTAATGATATACATACTATGCTTGTTTGTAGAGGTTAGGTCTGTAGATGTTTTTATCCCCTTGTCGTTTTTAAAAGTTCTAATAACCGAAACAAGCGTGTTTTGTAGTGAAGTACGAATAGAGCAGTGTTGTGCAATTACGCGTAATCTTTGGACAAAGGCGTAGACAACGTATACAATGTATACAATGCATACAATGTAAAGAATTAAGACAATGAACTGTCACTGGTGTGATCTTGCTTTAAATGCACCCTAAAATTTGCATTGGTTGAGTTCAGAGTTTTGAATTTATTTTTGTTCAGTAAACGCCAAACATGTTAATGATTCTGAACTCATCCATTCATTTGGCAATACCAAAATTAATAAATGTTTAGCATGTATCTTCCCGTACGTGTTGCAATCATTTTCATATATGTAGTAGAGACCCTATACCAGGTTGATTGGGACCAGTGGTGAACCCACGTAGGGGTTTTGGGGTTCAAACCCCCTCTGAAATTGCTCGATGTAATATAAGATACAATAGCTGGGATTGAAATTGCTCGATGTAATATAAGATACAAGTCGGCTTAATACAAAAGCAGGACGTTTCCCACAAAAATAGTTCTAACAGTCGGAAAATGAGAAAATTGAACAAGTAAATCAGTATCACAGAGATGGTGCTGCGCTAAGATGCTTTTCGAAAGACTCTTCAAGTACCACAAAAAATTGCTTTCAAAGGTTTTTTTTTCCAATAGCTGGGATTGATTTTTAGAGGAGTCTCTCAGTTTTTTCTCAATTAACCTTCCGGCGGGCGCAATACTAATCCTAACACGATCGGGCGCAATGCATCTGACAGATTAAGTGCAGAAAATAGGATGAAACTAAGTTTCTGAATATTTCAGACTCTTATTTTGTGTTGCATTGTCTTTTTGAAACAGTTCTACAAAATTTTAGAGACGAATACTGGCTTGAAAAGTTTGATACCCTTCACATTTTCAATTTTCTAAGAATATTCCGCTTTCAATCGCTTCAATATTTTAAAAAACCTGCAACAACTCGACAGTTTAAAAATGTGAGCTTATTTTACTAAAAACACACTATTGAGCGGTTTGGTGAGCCTAAAAGTCAACACAAAGTTATTACGCAATGTGAAGAGTATAACAAGTGGAAATTTTCATAGAAAAGGAGAAAAAAAAAACACAATCGGGCGCAATACATCTGAGAGATTATTTCATCCCCTCCCGCCCCTTAGACATATGGTTGATAGAAACTGAAAACTGCTTTGTGTAGTTGATCCATAAAGATTAAGCTACTGTGAGTTTCAGAACTCTCCCTTTTCATATCGCTGATTGGCGCAACAAAAACTGGTCACTTTATCTGTCAGATGCATTGCGCCCGCCCGAAGGTTAAGCTCTGCGGCACTTTGGAATAATTGGAGGACAGATAGAGCAAGCTCAAGTCATGATAAATTACTATGAAACTCTGGACACATTTTAATACAATCTATACTGAAACGCTACTGATGCTTAGTAACCGAACAATAAAAAAAAATGATTGTGGGAGAATAACAATTTATTAACCTTCCTATACCCGCGCGTTGGTCTGTCAGACCGACAAAACACTTTTTTCAAATTTTTTAGCTTAAATGAAAAGGTAGCGGGTCGAGTTTTTTGCTAGTTGCCGGATTTGCTCCTGACTTTATTTTAGTGCATGTCTTGTGATTACGCAAGACGGGCGTATTGGTGCATTTGAAAGGAATTGTCTGTGAGACCGACGCGGGTATAGGTGTGACTTTTTGTGTCAGTATAAAATTAGTATGTTAATTTTTTTTTAGTGTTCTTTGAGTCATTCTTTGATTCTATTTTAGTACACATCCTGTGTTTATGCGAGACGAAAGAATATTTTTGTCTTTTAAAAGGAAAATATGTTTATGTTAAGATTTTATAGTTCCAAAGTATAAAAGTTGCAAAGTTGAAGTTTTTCGCAAAAAACTGATTAAAATGGAAATAAAGTTATTGAATGTCATTGTTGTTTCATTATACACTTTAGTTTTATTATTTATTATCCTCTATTTATCTTTTGTTATGGACAAAAACACAATTTAAAAAGGATTGAAAATCATCGGTCTGTGAGACCGACGCGGGTATACGTGTAACAAAATTTGACGCGGGTATAGGAAGGTTAAGCCAAAATAGTTAACGAAAAAACCACGTGTGTAGGGTATAAATATTAGAGTTTTAGTATTTCGTTGAAAATATAACGATAGCCTGAATAGGCTTTGACATTTTCCATGGAAAATTCGCTTGCCTGTCGTACGCAAAACACTATACCACAATTTTTCATGTCCCCCCTATGTCATGTAGGCATAGGTGTATTTCCGTGAATTTGACTGACTATAAACAGCTGGAATTATGGGTTCATGATATTTTACTTGTCGGCTATGCCTACTTGGAACATGCAAAATTGTGGTATACTATTTTGTGTACGGCAGGCAAGCGAATTTTTCATAGAAAATGTCAAAGCCTATTCGAACTATCGTTATATTTTAACCGATATGCTAAAACTAACTATTAATTCAAATTCAAACTTAAACCTCTTTCATAAAACCCCTCCCTAAATATTTTTCTGCGCACGCCCCTGATTGGGACCGAACCCTATCCGGATTTTCGGATTGTCCGAATTTTCGAAATGCACTAATTGTCATCCTAGTGGATTGGATAGTATTTATAATACACTCCTTACAAAATTGCCTTTTTATAGTTAAATAATAATTTCGCATTCGAAAAATGCATTTCCTTAAGCTTATATAGCCGAACGAAAATTGTGGCCTAAGACGAATTTGAATTATCCAAGTTCCAGATTTTCGATGGTTCGATTATCAGGGTCTTATTGTAGTTTGAGTAAATCGATTAAACATGAGGCAAGTTTGAAATTAAAGAGTTGGAAATAAATAAAAATGGCTCTATGGAACTATCGCCCCAAACCGATTCCAATTTTGGGGCGATAGTTCATACAGTTTGGGGCAATTATTCCAAATGAACTATCGCTCCAAAATCATTCTTTATAAAAATGAACTATCGCCCCAAAATTGGGGCAATAATTCTTTTTCATTTTTTGATTTACTATTTGATAGTGATCTTAGGCAGTTACGAAACCAAAGGAATAAGCTCTACAAAGCTATTAAAAATGATCCCTTTATTAATGACTCGCTCAAGCAAAAGTACGAAGAACTTGCGAATGATTTCCGCAATAAATCCCATGAAGCATATAACCATTATGTTAATTTGATGGGTGAAAAGATTATTAATGATCCGAAAAAGTTCTACGAGTTTGTAAACACCAAACGTAAGAACACAGGTTATCCCGCTTCGATGCACAGAGGTAATATTACCTCTTCGTGCCCCCTAGATATATGTAACCTCTTTGCTGACCACTTTCAAGGCAGTTTCTGCGCACCTTCTACACCTTCCAATCCAACCCTATTTGCGGATGCCATCCCAGTATCTATTATTGACAGTATAGTAATCACTCAGGATGAGATATTTATTGCTATTCAACAGCTAAGCATTAATAAAGGTCCCGGTCCTGACTCAATTCCTCCCTCTTTTGTAACGCGTTGTGTAGACCAACTAATTACTCCTCTACACATAATTTTTAACAAATCACTTCGTTGTGGTATTTTCCCATCTTCCTGGAAACTTTCACATCTGAAACCTATCCACAAAAGCGGTGATAAGCGATTGGTTGACAACTACCGGGGCATAGCTATCTTGTCAACTATCCCCAAACTTTTCGAGAAAATAGTTTGTGATAAACTCACTCCCATTATCGATCCTCTTCTCAATGAACAACAACATGGATTTCGAAAAGGCAGATCGACTACAACTAACCTCATGATACTAGTTTCTGACGTCCTCTGCAAAATGGAAAAAGGTGTCCAAGTAGATGCTGTCTATACAGACTTCAGCAAAGCTTACGATAGGGTTGATCATTTAATTTTAATTGATAAACTTCACCGCTTTGGTGTAACGGGTTCGTTGCTTAATTGGATCCGATCCTATCTCCATGAACGTATACAATTTGTCAAATACAAGGGCTTTGTCTCTACAAGCGTCTTTGCGACCTCAGGAGTGCCTCAGGGAAGTCATCTAGGTCCACTTCTTTTTAACATCTTTATATCCGACCTATCACATATATTACAGGATATTCCTCATCTTTTCTACGCTGACGACTTAAAGTTATACCATTGCATCCTCTCCCTGTATGACTCTGCATTCCTTCAATGTAAACTAGAATCCCTTGAACAGTGGTGTAGTCGTAATAATCTATATCTCAACGTTAAAAAATGCCAAGTGATTAGCTTTTCACGGAAAAATGATGTTTTAACCACCCCGTACCTTCTCAATAACGTTGAATTGTGTAGGGTTGATCATGTCACCGACCTCGGCGTTATCCTGGACAACAAATTACGCTTTAATCTTCAATATGATAGGGTTTTATCCTTGGCCACCAAACAGTTTGGCTTTATTAAAAGACGTTCTAAGGAATTTAAAAATATTTGGGTAACTAAAACCTTATACACCACTCTTGTCCGCCCTCTTTTAGAATACGCATGCATAGTCTGGAACCCTGTCTTCGGTCTTCACTGCGATAGATTCGAATCTATCCAAAAGCAATTTACACTTTTCGCTTTGAGGGACCTTTATAACCCAGCCAGACTATCTAAATCTCCCCTCGTACAGTTACAGGCTAAGTCTCGTAAACTGAATGACTCTCTCTGCAAGAAGAACTCTACTTTGTGCCTGTTTCACCTTTGATGTTATTAACGGTACAATCAAAGTTGATTTTATCCGTAGCAGAATCATTTTTAATGACCAACTGAGACGCACTAGGCATACAACTCTCCTTAAAGAATACCATCACTCTACCGTCTATGGTTTCAATGAACCAATTAACAGATGCTGCCGCACTTTCAACTCACTCAGTATGCATTATTGTCCTAACATAACTAAATCTGTCTTAAAACTAAACTTGATTAAAGCCCTTCAATAATCCTAGTCCATCCCACCTTTGAAGCCCAATCTCCCACAACCTTCCCACTCAACTACAATTTACAATTTAGTATTAAGTATTTGTTTGTTAAATGCCTTGTTTGGTAAATGAATAAAATAAAATAAAATAAAATAAAAAATAATATTAACGAAGTGGCATCATCAAAATTTGGCGCCGCAGATATTGAAATGTCCCCTAGATGACCTAATTTTGGGGCGATTGTTCATTCCAAATTTGGGGTGATAGTTCTAATGAGCTATTGCCCCAAAATTGGTGCGGTAGTTCTAGGATGATAGTTCATAAATTTTGGGGCGATAGTTCATTTTATTTTGGGGCAAAAGTTCATTATGAACTATCGCCCCAAAATTTAGGCGATATTTCATTTTCGTTTTGGGGTGATAGTTCCGAGGTAATCTACATCGTTGTCGACGCGTAGAGTATGTATGCAGACAATTGACCTACGCGAGTGGTAGGTCAATTGTCTGCATACATACTCTACGCGTCGACAACGATGTAGATTACCTCGGAGTAGACTACTTGCACAACGCTGGAATAGAGCTGAAACTGTTTGAGCCAGTGGCGTAGATAAGGGGGGGATCAAGGGTATTAATCCCCCTTTCGGTCACATTTTTTTTATCATTACTTTAGATACGTAAAACAAAGCAAAAGTAAACTTTTAGCTGGAATTATTCAACGTGTGTAGTGTTTCAAAAAAACGTGAACTAATTTTTAGAACTGCAATAGAAAATTCAGCAGTTCCTCAAATGTCAATTTTTTCAATTGTAAAATAGAAGCGTATCTAGAAGTTAAAAAAAGCTATAACCAAGATTATTTTTTTTAACTAAATCTTTTTGGTGTAGTTTCTAGGTGATTTCAGATTGCAAAGTGTGGTGGAGATTTTTTTTTTTTTACTTATGTTTTTTGGGGTGCTGAGCTCGAATCCGTAGCTTCCCACCAAAATTTCGTTGCCGAACAGGGTCAAAACCGCGAAAAATCCCGTTTTCCCGTTTTTTTTTTTGTTCATAACTCCGAAAGTGTAAATTTCTCCGAAAACCTGTCCATCAAAAATAATAGAGAAAACATAACTGCGGGTCCAACGCGCCATTAATCATTAAAATGTGTTGATCGGTATTGCTACAATTGAAAGTACTTTTTGGGGTTTTTTGCAATTTCGACCCTTTTTTGCAACCAAATTTTGGTGGGAAGTTACGGATTCAGGTTCTGCATCCCAAAATACATAACGTACAAGAAAAATGCAACTTTTGCGACCAAAAATGAAAAACCGTTCAATATCAAAATTTTATTCATAGTATGGAACTATGTTAAAAATGGCAAATTAAAATTATCAATTGTGGTAATACTGCTCAACGGATTTATAACATTTATATCTCTTTGGACGCGCAATTATGTGCTCTCTAAAATATTCATGGAGAGTTTTTCGCAGAAATAAATAGTTTCAGAATTAGGGGCCAAATAACGAAAAAACAGCAAACATTTTAGGGGTTTTCCCGATTTTGACCCTGTTCCGCAACGAAATGTTGGTGGGAAGCTCCGGATTCCCAAAAAATATAAGAAACAAAAAAAAGTTGTCGCCACCACATTTTGCAATCCGATGTACTAGGTTTATCACGTAGTAACTACATAAAATTTCCAGAATTGAAAGATATATCGGCTTATGCAGGCAGTAATTCGAATACAAATTAGCAAACAAACGGAGATCCCTTGGGTTTCGTGAAGATCTCTCAGGGGTTTCGAGAAGATTTAGAAAAATAGGAAAATGTAGAAAGAGTTTCTGACAACAAAAATTTTAAAAATTTTAAATTTTAAAATTTCGAAGCTTAGTCTGCTACCCTGTACCCAAAATCAACACTGTAAAATATTTGAGCAACATCAGAGAAATTGAAAGAAACTTGTAAAAGAAACTGGGTCGAGTGAGTTTCTTTTACAAGTTTCTACTTTATGAAATGGAAAAGGAAGTAGTACCGGAAAATAAAGTATGTCCGCAGTGTTTTTTTTTAGGTTTTGGGGATTTAAATTAACCCTTCTGTCGGCACCTACTACAATATGCATATTCTATACCCAATAGGTCTGGCTGGACCTACTGAGAAAATTTTTTTTATTTTTTAGAAAAAGTAAAATTTTTATCGGTAAAATCATTCTATCCATTCTTTACTGCAATTTTTCAAAAATAGAAGCATCAAAATAATTTTTGTAGATATACTGGACACGTTTTTAAGTAGATATATTTTGAGGTGGTATTAGTACAAACGTCTTTCTCCCTTATTTTCTTCTTTTTCTGCTTCGCTATTTGCATTGTGTTTATCTAGTAGATATTTCGATCGAATTTTCTAATTCCAATATCTTTGGGGAAATATTAAGCACTTTCTTGGCAGATTTTAACTCGATATTAGTCTGCAGATTTAGGGAAATAAGTGGGAAGAAATAGGGAATTTTCAAGGCAAAAATCATTTAATTCTAAATTTTTCGTAAATTTTTTGATCAAATCTATTTAGAAAGACGGTTGCAAGTCACTCATACTTAGTCCTTACTATTTCAAAGGAAATAAAACTGGGTTGAATTTTCTAGGATCAAATTTCAGTTGATTAGGTGGTATTATAAAATGTGACGAAATTAGGCATACCCATTTTCCGAACTTCACGGCTTTTTATAGAAAAATCTCAGAAATTTTTATCGTTTATAGTTCAAATTGAGTTTAAATGACATTATTACATCATATATAACAGAATTTAATATTTGCACTTCTTACTTCAAGAGAAAAATGGGGGGAATAATTATAGGTCTGGCCAGACCTATTGGGTATCAAAAAGCACTATAAATTGAAAATCATCAAAAACATACTCAAAACTTCAACCGATTTTTTCAAATTTTTGCAAAATGCTTCCAAACATATTATTCTAGGATATCATGAAATATGAAGTCGCTGCGATTTCATCTTCTATGCTTTTTACACCAACATATAGTGCCAAAGGTCTGGCAAGACCTTCGTGCCGACAGAAGGGTTAAGGATTAAATTTGTGTAAACCGCTATTTTTCTACGATTTTTTAACGAATGTTTAATGGTCCAAATTTTAAGTTCTTGTCACATTTTTGGTATTTTTTTCAAACAATCAGTCAAAGCTAGGGTCTTTATTGAAGATAGCTGCTACGATGTCCTACAAGTTTGAAAACTTTAGAAATATCTACCCACGGATTTCTGAGTTATCGGAGAATTCCGACTTAAAAACACAAAAGCTGTACTTTATCCACATATACTGGGCATTTCCAACGAGCTCTCGTCTTAACAATTTCCCTTTTCTGGAGATATATATATAATATTGATCAAAATAACAGAAATTGTTTCTGAAACTAAATAACAGTTTTTTTATTTTATTTTAACAATTAAATTATTTTATAAAATATCTTACCTAAATAACAGAAACGATATTTAATGTTAATTTACAATTGATCAACATTATGTATTTCTCTAGATGAAATTATTTATTAAATTGAACATTTAAGTCAAAATAAAAACCTACTTAGATTATACTTAAAACTATTTAGCCAACTTAAAAAATACTTCATATCAAAGTGTTTTTTTACATCTCCCCCCTTAAGAAATAATAAAATTTTTTTTTTTATAATAAATGTTGAACAGGAATAATTTTTGTAATATGGAAGAGATTTGATTCTGATTTTTTATGACTAGTATCTATTTTGTAGATCGAGTTTGATATTTTTTCTAAAATTTTATATGGTCCAATTTTTATTTCATCTAGCTTCTTCCTATTTAACCTATTTCCATTTTCAATATACACCAAGTCTCCTACATTTAATTTACAATCCTTTCTCTTTTTATCAAAATATTTTTTATTATAAGTATGTGATTTTATTGTATTTTTTAGAGCAAGCTTTCTATCTTCAAACAAATCTTTTTTTGTTTTTGCTTCTTTTATTTCATCTGGCAATATCGATAGATCTTTCCCTACTAATAAATAATTTGGGCTAAATCCTGTTACAGTATGATCTGTTTCATTATATTTTTGAATACATTCATGTGCTATAGTTGTCCAAGCAACTTTGTTTTTATTTTCATTTATTCTACATCTAATTTTATTGACAAGGGTTTGGTTTAGTCTTTCATTCAGTCCATTTGAAAATGGTGCATCAACTGCAGTGAAAATTATAGGTATATTCTCAGAATTTAAAAACATTTTAAATTCTTTCGAATTAATTCCTGGATATTGATCTGATAGAATCATCCCAATTTTATTATCTTGTAATACTTTTTGGACTAATTTTATAAAATCGACAGAGTTTTGAGTTTTCGAGGTAAGAATGTATGCATATCTCGTGAAGTGATCAACAAGAAAATGTAAATATTTTTTTGTTGATCTTGATCCTCCAAATCCACCAATCGTATCTATGGATACAATTTCAAAAGGGTAAGTAGCGGGACCTAAATGAGACATTAGTCCGTACTTATTTTTATTTCTTGATTTATTTTTAATGCAAATTGAACAATTTTCGCAAATTTTTTCAATATTATATGCTAAATTTTTAGCAGTAAAATATGGTTTAATTTTCATTTGAACTTGTTTTTTTCCAATATGACAATAGTGATGGTGAATATTTTGTATAACTTTTCGACTAAATTCTTCTGATAATATAATTTTTTCTTTTTTCCCTATTTTTTTGTAATAAATCTGTTTTTTTAATTTCAATTTGTCTTTATTATTAGTTAGATCTGAATTGGTTTTTTGATCATTTAAAATATCTTTTAAAGTTATTAAATTTACGATCTTAAAATTTCCACATTCACTATCATCTGCTTCTAACACCGGATTTCGGCTTAAACAGTCAGCTTCTAAATTATATTTCCCTGGAGAATATTTTACTTCAAAATCAAATTGTGATAGATAATAAGACAAATCTCCTAATTCTTCATCTGTTCTAGATTTAATATTCATTTTTTCTAAGGGCTTATGATCAGAAAAAACTGTAAACTTTTTACCCATGAGCCTATGTTGCCAATATTTCACTGCCTCTTTTATTGCTAAACACTCTAGATAAACAGCTTTCTTTCGTTTTTGGTTTTCATTTAATTTTCTGGAAAAATATGCACAAGGCTTTTGATCTCCATTCTGTTGTGTTTGTTTCATTACAGCTCCTATACCTTGTATACTTGCATCTGTGTAAATATGTATTGGTAAATTTGGATCGAAAATTGCTAAAATAGGCTTTGAACATAACAAATTCTTAATTTTATTAAAAGATTCCTCACATTTATCAGTCCAAATGAATTTTTGTCCTTTTCTCAGAAGATTGTGTAATGGATCCAATATAATTGATATATTCTGCACATATTTACCATAAAAATTTATTTTTCCTAAGAATTGTCTAACATTTTTTTGTGTTTTCGGAGTAGGAAAGTCTTTTATAGCTATCAAATTATCTTTAAGTGGACTTATTGTATTGTTTTCAATTATGTGTCCCAAATATTTTACCGAATTTTGGGCAAAGTTGCATTTAGAAAATTTCAATCGAAAACCTTCCTTCAAAATCGCTTCTAATAGCAAAGATAAATGATTTATGTGCTCTTCAAAAGTTTGTGAAAAAATAAGTATATCATCTATGTAATTTACAGCAAAATTTGATAAATTGTGTTTTCTTATAATACTACTCAAGATTCTCTGAAAAATAGCTGGTGATGTTTTCAAACCAAAAGGTAAACAAGTCCATTGAAAATGACCTTCTTGAGTTACAAAGGCTGTTTTTCGTCTATCTTCAATTTTCAAAGGTATTGACCAAAATGCTGAGTTGATATCCAATGTTGTAAAAAATTTACAATTCCTAGTTTTTTCCATTAAATCCTCTATCAATGGAAAGGGCTGTGATTGAGGAACTACAATTTTATTTAAATCACGAAAATCTATACATAATCTTGTTTTCCTTCCTTCTTCTTTCTTATAAGCCAATGTCACTGGAGCTGCAAAAGGGCTATATGACTCTTCTATCATATTTTTTTCTAATAATTTCGATATCTGATTCTCTATTTCTTTTTTATCTTCTATAGAACATCTGTATGGTCTTTTACTACAATATTTATCTATAATTAAATCAATGTGAGCCTCATAGTCTTTTACAGTTCCTATATCATACCTATCTTTAGCAAAAATCGGACTATATTTTTGTATTAAGGTATCTATTTCAGATTGTTGTTTATAATCTAAATGATTTACTGAAATATCAAAATCAATTGTTCCAATATGTTCATTAAAATTGATTTTATTTTTTTCGTTAAAGTTATTTTGTTTTGTTATTTTTTTTTAATGAAAGTTCGCGAACTATTTCACTATTTTTATGCTTTTTTATATTGTTTTCAATCGATTGTTTAATTTGTAGCTTTTCGTTTTGGATCAATTTGAATTTTTTTATGCAATCTAATCCAATTAGCATATCATAATCAAAATTCTCTTCGTCTACTACAAACACATTCATGTTACTTTCAATATCAAAAATCTTAATCTTTAGGTTTATCATTCCTACATCTTTTTTCACACCATTAATCGTTTTTAAGTTATAAATATTCATATTGTTATAAATTTTTGTATTTTTTATTGACAATAATTTAGAATTTATTAAGGAAACATTTGATCCTGAATCATAAATTCCCAAAACTTCTAGTGTATCATTTAAAAGTAATTTAATTTTGATTAATGGTGGCACAATTAGTTTTTTTGATTAGCTCTATTTAATTCAATTTCTAATTTAGAATTATTTACATTTTTTATCATTTGTTCTTTTTTATTTTTTATTTGATTCGAATTTTTAAACCAACATGCAGATTCTGGATGGAAACAGTTTCCCTTGTTTTCATTTTGGCAAATTTTACATGATCGGTCAGTTCGATTTTCATTGTTAGCGAAATTTAGAAATGTATTATTTTTACTGGCATGATTTATTTTGTTTGTGAAATATTCTAAATTTCTAATATTGTGAAATAAATCTTTCGTTTCTTTCAAAGTATTTCTATCTATTTTATCAACAATAAATTTTGGCAAACCACACGCGATTAAATCAATTAATGTTTCCTTATCAATTGATTTTTTGGTTTCCAATAACAATCTCTCTTTTCTTAAAGCATATTCCAATAGAGAACCTTGAATATACTTAAATGTCAGGGCATATCTAATTAGTGACCACCCATTTTGTGTAAAAGTTCGGATAAAATTATCTTTCCAAATCTTCCACGATGAGTCAATGGTGTGCTTTAGTAGCATTGAACTATACCATTCCAGACATGATTCGTCTAGGAATAGTCTAAGTACTTGAATTTTTCGTGTATCGTTTTTAATATCTAAACGATCACATTCACTTTCAAAAATTTCTAACCATTGATCAACATTTGACGTTTTTAAATTAAATTTTGTCAATGAAAATTGTTCGAAAATTATCTTATTACTAATATTACCCGTATTTTGATTCTTTTCTTCCATAAATCTTGTAAACAATTTAGTGAAAGATTGTTCCGAGTCTTCTGTTTGAAAGTTCTTTTGCTTTTGTACGTCTATTATTTCTTCTAATACATATCCCTTGAATTGAAAATTTCCGTTTTCATCCACATAGGTTTTCCGAATCTCTTCATTCGTTGATATCCAAACCTTTCGGAAGTCGTTCTTTGATTTTAAACTATTCCTGATTTTTTTGAAAATATCGGTTTTCTTGATAGCTTCATGATTTGTTATTGCTTCCAATTCCGCTGGAATCTTAAATATTTCACCATTTATGTTTGATATGCTGGTAAGACATATTACATTCGTTTTCTTATTTCCTTCAGCTTTCAATACGAATTCAACCTTAATCTTCTCCATTTTTGTTCAATAAATATCGTTTTATAATATTGATCAAAATAACAGAAATTGTTTCTGAAACTAAATAACAGTTTTTTTATTTTATTTTAACAATTAAATTCTTCTTCTTCCTTGCCTCGTTCTTTATACCGCTCCATGGTTCCGCGTTGCTCGACCTGCGGTGTAGGCACATCGCCTGTTTTGGCGATAATTTCTCAGCATATTTCTACAGGCAGCTCTATCTTGGATCGTGTCATCGCCGAGACCAATGCGTTGTTGTTGCTTTTTCATTTGACACATCCAGGTGTTCTTCGGTCTGCCTCTGGCCTTGGGTCCATCAAGTGGAACTTCCATTGATATCGCTCTCTTTGCGGGGTTCTCAGGCGGACGCCTTTGAACATGGCAATACCAATCCATTCGTCGGTCTTCGAGCTTTTCGGTGATTGGTTGGTCTATGGACAAGCTGCCTCGGATGTAGCTACTCTTGATGTGGTCCCTTTTGGTTACACCAACTGACATGCGTAACATTTTCATTTCAGTCGCTGTCATTTCTTTCGCGTAACCTTCATACATGGTCCAGCATTCTGATCCATACATGAGTGCGGGACGTACAACCGTTTTGTACAACTTGCCCTTTAGCTTCAGTGGCATTTTCTTATCGCAGAAAACTCCAGAGTTTTCTCTCCACCTCATCCACCCAACCTTTGTGCGATGTTTGATGTCATCATCGCATGTAGCTCCGCTGTTCACCATCGAGCCAAGGTACTTGAACTTGGTACAAGACTTAAGCTGCTCTCCTTTGACGTACATATCTGGTATCGGTGCACCTGGGTCTGAGAATGGGCAGCATAAGAACTCAGTCTTTGTTATACTTACCCTCAGTCCATGCTCCTCCAGAATGTCACACCATTTTGTAAGCGCAGCTTGCAAGGCAACGATGTTTGGGCTACTGAGGACTATATCATCAGCAAAAAGAAGAGATATTTCTAGGCCGTCGGAGACACGTGTTAATAAGTAGCACATGATGATGTTGAAGAGCAACGGACTCAATACACTGCCCTGGTGTACTCCGACATTCACCGGAAATTCTTCTGATTCACCGGCTGTGCATCTAACCTTAGTCGTAGCTCCATCATACATGTCTCGTATCATCCTGACGTATGCCTCGGGGACATTAAGTGCTCTCAAGGCCAACCATATCAGATCACGAGGTACTCTATCGAATGCCTTCTCCAAATCGATGAACACAAAGTACAAGTCCTTTCGTGCTGCTCTATACTTTTCCATCGCAATACGAATGCACTGAATCGCATCGACTGTAGATCGACCTTCAACAAAGCCGCATTGATTGTCATTCAACCGCACAATCTTTCTCAATCGGTTGCAGACAACTCGCTCGTAGATCTTTAGTGTATGAGGTGTTAACTTTATAGCCCTATAGTTGTTGAGTTTGCGTGAGTCTCCCTTGTTCTTATAGAAAGGAAGAAGAAAACTTTCCCTGAAAGCATCAGGCATCGGTTGCCCACCTTTGATTTTGTTGAAGAGAACTGTGAGCCAACTAAGCCCGACATTTTCCATTTTCAACCAAAATTCCGCGGGGATTTTGTCCGGTCCGACTGCCTTTCCGCGTTTCATCTGATGCATTGCCTCCATCACCTCTTCCTCTGAGATATCTTCAATATTTGTGGTATTCGGCTCAACATCTCGAAAAGCTGCTCGAGGAAATTCTTCATTTAGAAGTTCGTCAAAATACTCTCGCATCCTGCTACAAATTGCCGTATCGTCAATCAGCAACATTCCTTGCGAGTCCTCCACGTACTTTGGCGCCTGTATTTCCCGAGCGTTCCTTCTCCTTTGGGCTGCGACCCTAAATATCCTGGCGTCGTGCTTAGGTCTCTCGCGCAAAGACGGTCCTTCGGTCGCAGTCTGAGTTTCTAATTCTTGGTAGAATTTCTCAGCTGCCTTCGCCTTTGCTTGAGCTACCAAGCGCTTTACTTTCTTCCGGCATTGCATATAATTTTCGCGAAGTTGAACCCGTTCGGCTTCACTGCTTGACTCACATTTCGTCCATGCCTTAAATGCGTTCGATTTGGCTTGCACTGCTTCCTTAGTTTCGGTGTTCCACCACCATGTTTCTTTCTTCGTGTGGAGTGGACCTTTCGAAACTCCAAGTGCCTTTTCCGCCTCACCTACTGACATTTCAGCGAAACTATTCCACATTTGTGTTGGACTGTGCTCGGTGCAGTTGGTGTTGTTTTGAAACCACTCCGTCATTTTATCAATGAATGGAGTTACTACAGGTTCAAAGTTGTCGTTTGTGAGATTGTGCCACTTGATTTTTTCGACAGGCTTGGGAGTTCTTCTATTTCTTGCTCCTCCTGCTTTCAAAATAAATTCTGACAGGAGCAAACGATGTTGGCTGACGACAGATTCACCCAAGATCACCTTGCAGTCTCTTACCCACCTTCTCATAAAATCGAAACAGAGGTGGTAATCGATCTGCGTTTCGTGTTTCCTATCTCCGTGTCCACTACTGTAGGTGATTAGGTGTCTCTCGTTTTTCACAAACCATGTATTTAGGATTACCAAACCATGCGATCTGCACATGGTCAGAATAGCTTCACCTTCGTCATTTCTGACCGTTGAAGGGCTACCCTTTCCACCATGGCAATCCTCGTAATCATAATTTGATTCACCCACATGGCCATTTAAATCTCCTCCCAAGAACACCAATTCGGTATCTGGAATGGTCTGAATTAGGGTGTCAACGTCGTTCCAAAATGCCTCTTTTTCTTCTGGTGGCAATCCCACTTGGGGAGCGTAGGCACTTATTACGTTCCACACCCTTCCGCAGATAACCAATTTGATGCTGATCAAGCGGTCACTTCTCTTCGCGACACTTATTATACTGCCAAGTAAAGACGACGCCAGAATAATGCCAACTCCGTTTCTTTGGTTTGTAATCCCATAGTAGTACAATTTGTACTTCATGGAATTCGTAAGAAACCGGGCTCTGTCGATATGGGTATTTCGCCACTTTGTCTCTTGCACGCACATAATGTCTATCCCTCTCCGCTTCATGATATCCTCAATCTCCTCGCTCTTTGACGTCATGGAACCGACATTCCAGCTTGCAACCCTCAGCTTCTCCACAATGTAATTGGACTGCCTTATATTGCTCGCCCCCGGAAACCGTCGAGCTCTGGCGCGAACTAGGTTCGCCCCGGGATCACTCAACCGCATAGCAGAAGTAGTGCCCGGCGGGGTAGTGCTTGTATCTGCGTCAATTTCCATAAGGCCTTCCATTCTTTTACACCTTTTGGAGAAAGGTTGTGTTTTTGGCACTAGTGTGTGGAAATAAGTAAATTTATGGACTTTCCTTTTACGTCCGCCGGCTATCTCCAGACGCGGCAACCCATACACACACACACTAACCTATGGGAGGTCTTGTTGATGTTAAAACGTGCCTCAGGCTTCAGAAGTCATGGTTGCCTGCGACCTTCGCATACTAGCGGCCAAGCACCCTCTTGACCATGCATCCCTCGGCGCATGCTGATCCACCTTGGATTAGGTCCCTTTTTAGTCGCCTTCTACGACACGCCGGGAAAGGCGGTGGCATTATTCGCGACCCATGCCACAGGGCAATTTTAACAATTTAATTTAAAATTTAATTTAAATTTAAATTTAATTTAAATTTAATTTTAACAATTAAATTATTTTATAAAATATCTTACCTAAATAACAGAAACGATATTTAATGTTAATTTACAATTGATCAACATTATGTATTTCTCTAGATGAAATTATTTATTAAATTGAACATTTAAGTCAAAATAAAAACCTACTTAGATTATACTTAAAACTATTTAGCCAACTTAAAAAATACTTCATATCAAAGTGTTTTTTTACATATATATTTATTTTAATACCTGTTTTAAGATGTTCCGGGAAGAAAAGCGGCCATGCTAAGTGTTCCGTGACTCCAAAAAAATTTTGTGCTACTGATCTAACCTAATATAAAGCTCTGATACTCCAATCATTTGTACGAAAATTGGAATACTGTGGATTCACTCAATATCTTTAGGACGCCTTTTTTTCGTTTGCAAAAATTGCTCTCTATTTTGCAAATAAAAAAATTGCTGAAAAATACTGCTAATTTGAAGTGTAATAAATGCAGAAATAAAAAAGTATAAGCAATCTTGCAAAATGATCACCTACCTCTCATAAAAGCAATCTACGCCACTGGTTTGAGCTGCACGGAAAGTCTCGATTCCTTCTTAATAAGGCCAGATAATGTTCAGTGAATCTAACTTTCGGATCAAATTCTACTCCTACACTGAGGAAGTCTTAAGAGGAATGGAGTAATTTTATTTAGAAATGAAAAAGGAGAAGGCTTACGTGAAAAAGTGATAACTGAACATTTGGAAATGTTCAGATGAAGGTTATTAGAAAGAGACTAGGAGAATTAAGTGTCTAGGTCAGTTTGCAGAGCTTGACAATCAGTTGAGTTGTTAATCTGTGTGTAAAGTTTGCAATCATCTGACGAAGAACACAAAAAGGAGTGGCCCAGGGATTGATTCCTGGCAGAGAAGCAGAAAGCAGACGAGTGTAGATTTTCAAAACCAAACAGAAAGACCGAGATAGGAGATACGTGGAGAGCCACGACACAACATGAAACGGAAGAAGAAATCGTGGTCCTCCTGGCAACCATTGCTTCACGGCAATTTCAAGAGCTGCCAAATCGCCTCCCCGGCAAGAGCTTCGAAGGTCTCGATGCAGGAAGGTTGTGTATTTCTGTGTATATGTATGGATTCGATATATGTATATGTTATTACATTTTATTGGGAGCATCACATCTCGGGGCGGCTGCTCTCAATTCTCCTTTCACGCGCTGCTATTGAAGCAAATCCGGGCCCAGTAAGTGTATGGATGTGTAGTGTCAGCAACCGACGTATCGGTTCAAACGCCAGGGCACTTCAGTGTAGTTGCTGTTCGGAGTGGGTGCATTTTAGGTGCTCAGGTTTAAGAAGGACGGGTCATTACATTGAAGGAACATTTATTTGCACCGGGCTGTAGGTTTACTGGGCAGCCTAGGGTAACACCAGGCCTCCTCGCCACTAATGCCCCCTACTCCCCCAACAATGTGATCCCAAAATCCAGACAAAGTTTAACTCCAACAATTCTTACACCAATATCTGAGTACAAAATTCTGATTGCTGCCATACAAGAGACGAAGCTCCACGCGAACTCGTCTCTTAGTGTTGAAGGTGTTGCGTCATGCATTAATGAATAATATCAATTAATCGTAATTTTAATTTGTAACGCTTTTTTTAAATTATAACGTTGATTTATAATGTGTTGACCACTAGATGGCGGGACTTACTTCCTTTTAAATGTTATCGGCCCGTCCGCTAGTGGGCAGCACAATAGTCTTTTAGTTTGCTCATCTGCCGTTGGGCAGCACAGTAGTTTTTTAGTGTGCTCTTCTGCCATCGGGCAGCATCGTCGTTTTTTTGAAACATTCCATCCCTGCAATTTCTGACTTGCAGAAATTGAAGAGGAGTTTCGTTCTCTTTTGATTTTCACCTTTCGACCGAAGCGGACGATGCTGGCCTGGCAGTAGCTAATATTAAATTTTGGATTTTGAACTTGATCATGGAGACAAATAATTTTTGAGTATCATTTCGAAAAAATAAAGTGTATGAATTTTTATGTACACTCGTGACTTTTTATCGTTTTAGGGATTTTGGAAGCTGATTGGATTTTTTCTACTTCATTTGAACAGAAGGTGAATACATTTTAATTCCGAAAGACAGAGAGGACGCCACGAATGATGTTTAATGTTTATGTACCACCTCACTCTAGATGTTCGTCAGACTATCGTTTCGAGATTAGTCCTCTTCTTACTGGAGAGCATAGGATTATTCTTGGCGACTTCAATGCCCACCATGAACTCTGGCACTCTGCGCTTCACAATGATGCCAGGGGTATGGCCATCGCCGAATCTCTTGACGCTTCAGAATTTTGTAGTCTCAATGAAGACTCGCCGACTCGCGACGCTAGCAATTGCATTAGCTCTCCAGATATAACAATTGTTAGTGCCAGCCTTATAAGTGAAACTTCTTGGGAAATACGTATTGGTCTCCCCTCCCAGTCATTGTCAGAATTGATAAACCAGTTGACCTGACGAAGTCGGAGAAGCGAACGTTTGTCAATCACAAGAAAAGCTGATTGGGAAGGTTTCAAAACATTTACCTCGGCGAAGTTCATCGAGCTGCCTCCTCTCACCAATGTGCATAAGGCCGAAAGGAACATCAGGAACGTCATTGCTAAGGCAGCGGCCCGTTTGATTCCTGCAGGACGTATCCCAAAGGTTCGATCAAACTTCCCTACGAGTGCCGCAAGGTTAGCCGATGAACGTGATAGTAAATATTAGGCGTGCTCATCCTGGTGACCCCAGAATTCAGGGGCTTATCATCGAAATTAGACGACAAGGTAAAACTATCGGAAGGCGAAATGGAACGAGCACCTCAATGACTGTTACATTAATGAAGGTGCCAGCAAGTTGTGGTTTACTGTCCGTGCCCTTTCCAACCCCACAAAAGATAAGATAGCCACAACCTTCAGCAAGACTGAAGCTAGCAATCCTCTTCTCTGCGCGAGCCAGTTCAATAAGCAATTTATTGAACATCCGAAGTCTGATGGGCTCAAGCGCAAAATTAGAAGACGGATTCGCAGCCGAATTGTTGACACTTCGTACACTGCGGACCAGGTTAAAGGTACATTTTCCTCGACACGACTGCACGACAGCGACTCGCTCATCCATATAAAAACTCGTTTTTAAAATGAGAGAGAAACTAGTTTTTATATGGAATGAACGAGTCGCTGTCGTGCGGCCGCGCCGAGGACAACGTACCTTAAGAAAGACATTGAGAGTGCCAAAAACTCCAAGGACCTCGGACCTGATGGCATTTCGATGGCCATGCTAAAACATCTCGACCTTCCAGCTATTGAGTACCTCACAGCCGTCTTTAACTTGTCGAACTCCAAGCTTGACATCCCAGATATCTGGAAAATAGGATTTATAGTCCCTTGTCTTAAACCAGGGAAAAGCGCTAAACTTGGTACATCATATAGACCGATAACAATACTGCCATCTGTCGCAAAGACGCTGGACGCCTTTATCCACCCCATAATCTTGTAGCCCATGCGAAGCCAACTATCAGCATAGTTTCAGGAAAATGCACAGTACAACCACTGCCCTAGATGCGATCACTACACTATCTAGCTGCGGTAGGCAATCCTTCACTGAGTTTCGGGGCAGACGTTCTAAACTTAGGAAAATCAAACAGAGTGTTCCACAGGTTGGGGAACTCTCTCCCACACTGTTAAATATCTATTTGTCAGGTCTTCCAACACCACCGTGAGGCATTAAAGTGATTTTCTATTCTGACGACTGTACCGTACTGGCTACAGGGGTGGATATGGGTGAAATGTGCCTACTCATTAATCGCTATTCAGGTCGATTACAAGCTTTCTTTCAGAGCAGAAATCACACCATCTCAGCGTCAAAATCTCCGGCGACGTTTCTCACCAGGGTCAGGAGATTGTCGGTGGCCGGTTCAGGTACGTATTGGCAACAAACCTGTTCCCACTGTGGCTGTGTGAAGTAAGCCAGTCATTTTTTTGAAATGAGGTCCTTTTGCTCGGAGAACCGTTTGTTCTACAGCGGCTACGTTTGTTCTTGATTGTTCGCCAATTAATATCGTTTGTTCTTCTCTAATTATTTAATTATAGCAACTTTAAAATTGTGAGTGTGAACTTAGCCAGTCATTTTTAAACATGGGTCGGAAAGGTATAGGTTTGGTATCAATCGAAAGCCAGACGTTTGTTCATTTTGTAGGGCGTTTGTTCATCCTGGAAACGGAAGGATACAGGAATTATTAAGGAAAAAGAGATTTGTTGTGACGTCATCTTCACTCAACCAACGCCACCTACTCAGCTCAGCTGTACGATGATGGTGTGGATCTTGCATAAATTGTTCACGGGACACGGGTTGCCCGTAGAGCTGAGCTGAGTAGATGGCGCTGGTTGAGTGAAGATGACGTCACAACTAATCTCTTTTTCCTTAATAATTCCTGTATCCTTCCGTTTCCAGGATGAACAAACGCCCTACAAAATGAACAAACGTCTGTCTTTCGATTGATACCAAACCTATACCTTTCCGACCCATATTTAAAAATGACAGGCTAAGTTCACATTCACAATTTTAAAGTTGCTATAATTAAATAATTAGAGAAGAACAAACGATATTAATTGGCGAACAATCAAGAACAAACGTAGCCGCTGTAGAACAAACGGTTCACCGAGCAAAAGGACCTAATTTCCAAAAAATGACTGGCTAACTTCACACAGCCTCCTACTGTAGCTAATCCCAAGATTCTCGAGCTAAATTTGTACGTGTATTTTTAAAATTACGCAATATAGTATCGTATTGACCTAAGCAATGGCGAGTCTATGTAGACAGAGAGTTGAGTGAATGTATGTTTGCCGACGATCGTGTGCTGTAAGGAGCACCGTGGAAGTTGGTTTCGTTGGAAAGGATAGTGCGAAGGAGTCCTTGGCAGAATTTAAACAAGAAACATACTTATAAAACTTATTCGCGCAAAGATAACATTTTACGAAACTCCAGTCGATATGGATTAGAACCGTAAGGAATATTATAATTGAACAGCAGTGCCTTGGTAAATATTTTCTAGACAAACTCTAGGTCAGCGGATATGCCCGGAGTGTAAGAAGATCATACAATTGAGGCGTATTCGAGAGTGCTATACGTACAAGAGAAATAAAGTTGGGGTGAAGTACGAATAGAGGTGAAACTGCTTGAGCTGCACGGAAAGTTTCGATGCCTTCTTAATAGTGCCAGAATAATGGTCAGAGAAGTTTCGGATCAAATTCTACTCCTAGATCAGTAATTGAGGAAGAAGTTTTAAGAGGAATGGAGTAAATTTCATATACGAGTACAAATGAAAATGAAGAATTACAAGGCCCCAAGTCAAGTTGTTCCGCCACTGTTCTCTTTAAACCTCATTTCTTATAAATTGACATGAAAAGAATCTTATTTACTCTGCGATAAATATTATTTTGTATTTATAAATATTAAATGATTACTTGTAGAATTATATTTACACACAAATGCCAGCTTCTAATTTCATTAATTTTCTTCCGAACGTGATAATTAATTTTAATAATTGTATTTATTTTATTCATTTGGTTCTGGTCCACGTATTTTTAGATCGAGTCTCTGGACCCACTTGATTGGGTCATTGTAACACTGGTACTTCAGTATTCTGGTAGTTCTGGTTCGCTTTCATTTGGTGGTGGTGTTGTTGTTGTTGTTTTATTTTCTTCGGAACTTGAAGAACTATCAGCACTTTGGGAACTGTCAACACACTCAGAACTTGACTCGGATGATGATGAAGACGGTGGAGCGGGAGCTGGGACGACTTCTTCTGAACTTTCTGAGCTGGAAGAACTTTGCAAACTGTCGTCACTTTCAGAAATGGAATCACTATTGGAACGTGCTGCTGTGTTTTGACGATTTTTTAATTTTCCTTCGTGTTCGTCGGTAAGAGGTTCTTCTTTATTTGGGGTGGTTTTCAGCTGGTGATCAATTTTCGAGGCAACACCGAAATCGACAAGAAAAAATACTGCAAACGCAAATAATAGGAGCCTCATTATAGATTCTCTTTATATTTTCCTATGCAATTTAACGAATAATATTGAACCGACTAAATGCTATACTCGTATAATTCTTCAGTGCTTCTTTTTGGTGGTATTTATATGAATTTTGGAATCATGCGACATAAAAACACAGATGTCTAAATTAGAGCAAGGAATGTTTATAATTTTGAGAGCAACGTAATCAAATATTAGTTGGAATATCTGAATATGCATATTACCCCAGGAAAATTGGCATTTCACTTCGGAAAAATTAAGGGAAAGCTGAATTTTTGCATGAGCCTTCCTTTCGAGGTCCTTAACAAGTCCCTAAAAGTCCCCGTCCCTACGAGTGCCGCTAGCGGTGCTACAGAGGGTCAAAGACCCTCGAAAACAGGTTTCTCTGAATATTTCGATAACGGTAGCATATACAAAAAAGTGGTGTATGGCAAATTTAAAGCTCTTGTGAATTCTCAATAAACGATGCAAAGACCGAATACTTTCGGGCACTCCTAACGGCGCCAAGAGGTCTAACGGTATTTTTAGCAAGGTTTCATTAAAATCTCTTTAACGGTAACTCGTACTAAAAGCTTTTGTATGGAAAATTTGTAGCCTATGGGGTTCTGAAGAAAGTGGCCAAATTTCATATCAATACGTATAGCCTTAAGGGCGCTATGGGGGTTCAAACCTTAAAAAAACGTGTTTTTTGAGGTTTTTCGTAAATGGTGCTAAGACGAGGGAGTGCGCTCTAAGGTGTTCTAGGAGAAATTTGTAGCTTCTATGGCTGTTAGTAAGACGCCAAAAGTCCCCAAAGATGGGGCCCCCCAAACGAAGTTATGAGGGCCCAAACATTCAATTAAGCAGTTTCTGGGGAATATCTCTATAACGGTAACGTGCACCGAAAGCTGTTATAAGGCAAATGTGTAGCTTATATAACGCTTAATTAAATATCTGAATTTCAGATTGATGCGTGCAATACTAAGGGCGCTATGAGGGTATGAACCGTACAATATCGGTATTTTTTCGTTATTTTCGTGGATTTCTTCATAACGGGACCGCATTCGGTTGGGAAGCCTGTAACAATTTGTTGCTTCTATAACGTCAACTTAAAATGCGAAAACAACTTATTTATGCGGGCACCCCTAAGGAAGCTATGAGGGGTCAAAACTAAACAACTAACTAAACAAAAAAACCGTTTCTCGGATTTTTTGATAACGGGAACCTCTAGAGGGAACCCATCTGGAATAAATTTGTAGCTCCTGTTGCTGTTACTAAGATGCCAAAAGTCCCCAAAGATGGGAGCCCCTCTAACGAAGTTATGAGGGTCCAAACATTCATTTAAGCAGTTTTTGAGGAATATCTTTATAACGGTAACGTGCACCGAAAACTGTTATACGGCAAATTTGTAGCTTATTTACCGCTTAATTAAATATCTGAATTTCGGATTGATGCGTGAAATGCTAAGGGCGCTATGAGGGTCCGAACCGTACAATAACGGTATTTTTCGTTATTTTCGTGAATTTCTTCATAACGGGAGCGCTTTCGGGAAGGAAGCCTGTAAATATTTGTTGCTTCTGTAACTTCAAATTCAAACGCCAAAACAACTCATCTATACGAACAATCCCAAGGAAGCTATTAGGGGTCAAAATTAAACAAAAAACCGTTTCTCGGAAATTTTTTGATAACGGGAACCTCTAGAGGGAACCCATCTGAGGGAAATTTGTAGCTCTTGTCTCTGTTAGTGTGACATCAAAAGTCCCCAACGATGATAGCCCCCCTAGGGAAGTTATGAGGGTCCAAACATCCAAATAAGCAGTTTTTAGTGAATATCTCTATAACGGTAATGTGCACCGAAAACTGTTATATGGCGAATTTGAAGTTTTTACAACGCCTAACTTAATGTTCAAATTTCAGATCGATACGTGCAGTACTAAGGGCGCTACGAGGTTCCAAAACTTGAAAATTCGGCTTTTTTGGTTATTTTCGTGAAAATCTCCTTAACCCTCATCCAGCGGCAGATTTTTACAACGCTTGCCGGCGACAAAGGTACACCTGTACCTTAGTACATTTTGTATGAAAATCTTCACTATTTGTATGAATTTTGGCCGTAAAACCGTTACATTATGTTGACTAGTCACAAAATAGTAAGTGTTTTTGCGGAAGTGGATGTTTTAAGAAGTTGGGTTTATGTAGATTTAATTTTTGGAGTGGGTCAATTTAGAAAATAGGCAAAATTTTAAAAAGAAAATTAAAAAAATGGGTTGCTTGGAATTTTAATTTGACGAAATCTAAAATTAATTTACAAATGAAAAGTAGAAAACGGTTCAAATTAAGTCATTAATGATTTTAGAAGAATTTAGTATGTTTGATTTGCGAATTGTGGAGTCTTTGGTTAAAATTTACCCCCCTACCCCCAATATAATATTCTCTTACTAGAACCCGTTACCGCCAACGAAAAAAACATCAATAATTATCACATTCTCGTTATTTTCCATAAAGCAACAATGCTTGAAGCAATAAATATATTGGAGAAATTAGTAAATGTGTTATTATACGAAAGACAGGTCCTGTCAAGCAACAAGCAAGTAGAATCGGTTAGAATAATTTTCAGTCTCTATAATCTTTGTAAATCTAAACTCAGGCCAATTCCTGTAGTAGAAAAATATCTAAAATAGTAATTGTCATTGTTGTTGGTTAATTGTAAAATATTTTCTCATATATGTAATTAAATCCAAGGATCAATTGAAAAATTAAAACAAGAAACCGAAGACATGTGGCGTAATCTATAGCAGTTATCGGTATCTATATGGTACCGGCGTACAATTCAACCAAGTTTATATACCCACCAAACATCCAATTTTATAAATTTGGTTGGATGCTCTTGCTGGTTTTCAGCTTAACCTTCAAAAAGGAACTCGGGTGGACGTCCCGAATTACACAAATAATAAATATTAGGTGATGGAATACAAATTATGGGAATTTGTGATAAAGAAAATAAACCACTAAAGTCCAAAATTTCAGCATTTGCTTCAAACCTAATTTTCACTAGATGTTATGGGGAAAGAAGGCGTAGTACATTGTATTGGTTGCCCCAGACCATTACTTCAAAACGTTTGGTATGCCAGTAAAAGTCTTCAGATTGATGTCAAATAACCAAAAACCGCTGTATGAGTTAGCCTAGTCCTTATAAATCGATATCTCCAAGGACCTTGATGATTACAAATAAAAATCGTAAATCGAATACTTCTGGACATCACTGGATTCTCAACTTATTGATGCTATAATAAGTCTCTCTAAGCATGAGCATTCACCAAAAATATCTTATTTTCCTCTTTTGTAAATTTTCTTTCATACAAAATATATGAAGGTACAAATGTACCTTTGCCGCCGTTAAAGGGTGTAAGATTAATTTTGCTCCCTAACTTGGGGATGGGTGGTCACACATTTCTGAAATTTGGAACACATATTTTAAACTAAAATCGTAGAGATGTCAGAAAATTTCAGACCGATCGGACCCATAGCAAAAAAGTTACGGTGTTTTAAAAACGAAAAAGGTACACCTGTACCTATCCCGCTGGATGAGGGTTAACGGTAACGTATACCGGAAGCAGTCTGTAAAAATTTGTTGTTTCTATGGTTCCAAATTAGAGGCTCCACCGATTTGTATGCTCATGGAGCCTACATTCGTGCATTATAACGTATAAATTAACTAATTTTTAAGCCCATATGGACGTACGTAAAGACATACACTACATATACCTTCTTTAAAAAGTAGTTTATTAAAACGTTATAATGCCCGTATGGTGGCTCCAGGTGCATACAAACCGATGGAGCATTTTATTTGAAACATAGAAACAACAATTTTTTTTTTTTATTCTAGCTCTATTATTTCTAACAGTTTTAGTACCTTAAGTGCAGAAAACTAGGGTTAATTTTGGCTCGATTTCGATATACTTTGAATAGATTTTACCAATTGCAGATCTTTAGGGGCAGTGTGAATTGAATTGTATTGAATTCGAGCTAAAATTAACCCTAGTTTTCTACACTTAACGTATAAAAACTGTTAGAAGTAATGGAGCTAGATCAAAATGATGTAAGAAAGATATGATTGTAAGACTATGCACCAATTTTTAAAAGAATCGTACAAGCACCTCACCTTGGCAGAAGTTGGAGAAAATTGAGATGGAAAAAAAGATTGTTTTTGGGCCAAATCACGCAAATTTGACTTTGAAGCTCTGTAAAAGCCTTTTATCCGATTTTAGTGTCGCTAGTTTTATTTTACAGGTGAATTTGTTGGCTGTAATAAGCATTTCATTTTACTATTCTAGCTGGTCTAGGTTTGGAGATATTAGGCTTTAAGAAAATGATTTTTTCAAAAATCTTTAAATGCCTGTGGCAGCTAAAGGGTTAAGCTGAGGGGGTATGTTCAGTACAACTTTTTTGCTGGAAATCAACTGAGGAATCATAATCCAGTGCATTTATGCGGCAGTTTCCGGACACCCTGTATAAGCTACAAATTTGCCGTATGACAGTTTTCGGTGCACGTTACCGTTATAAAGATATTCCCCAAAAACTGCTTAAATGAATGTTTGGACCCTCATAACTTCGTTCTTCGTTCTCCCATCTTTGGGGACTTTTGGCATCTTAGTAACAGCAACAGGAGCTACAAATTTATTCCCTCTAGAGGTTCCCGTTATCAAAAATCCGAGAAACGGTTTCTTTGTTTAGTTAGTTGTTTAGTTTTGACCCCTCATAGCTTCTCTAGGGGTGCCCGCATAAATAAGTTGTTTTGGTATTTTAAGTTGACGTTATAGAAGCAACAAATTGTTACAGGCTTCCCAACCGAATGCGGTCCCGTTATGAAGAAATCCACGAAAATAACGAAAAATACCGATATTGTACGGTTCATACCCTCATAGCGCCCTTAGTATTGCACGCATCAATCTGAAATTCAGATATTTAATTACGCGTTATATAAGCTACACATTTGCCTTATAACAGCTTTCGGTGCACGTTACCGTTATAGAGATATTCCCCAAAAACTGCTTAATTGAATGTTTGGGCCCTCATAACTTCGTTAGGGGGGCTCCCATCTTTGGGGACTTTTGGCATCTTACTAACAGCCATAGAAGCTACAAATTTCTCCTAGAACACCTTAGAGCGCACTCCCTCGTCTTAGGACCATTTACGAAAAACCTCAAAAAACACGTTTTTTTAAGGTTTGAACCCCCATAGCGCCCTTAAGGCTATACATATTGATATGAAATTTGGCCACTTTCTTCAAAACCCCATAGGCTACCAATTTTCCATACAAAAGTTTTTAGTACGAGTTACCGTTATAGAGATTTTAATGAAACCTTGTTAAAAATACCGTTAGACCTCTTGGCGCCGTTAGGAGTGCCCGAAAGTATTCGGTCTTTGCATCGTTTATTGAGAATTCACAAGAGCTTTAAATTTGCCATACACCACTTTTTTGTATATGCTACCGTTATCGAAATATTCAGAGAAACCTGTTTTCGAGGGTCTTTGACCCTCTGTAGCACCGCTAGCGGCACTCGTAGGGACGGGGACTTTTAGGGACTTGTTAAGGACCTCGAAAGGAAGGCTCATGCAAAAATCCAGCTTTCCCTTAATTTTTCCGAAGTGAAATGCCAATTTTCCTGGGGTATGGGGTGTTTTAGTGAAAAAACAATTTGATAGCACGATTGCATTTCGAACTCATAAGAATCGCCTGCAAGGCACTCAATATCAAAACCAGACCAGCGCCCGCTCTAAGGGGGGGCAAGCCGGGCGGTCGCCCGGGGCGCCAAATTTTAGGGGCGGCTTTTTGGCTAGCACTTGAATAAAAAAAATGTATAAAAGCCGGAAGGATAAATTCAATATCAATTTCCATTAAGTGGAACGAAACTACAGATGAAATAAAAAGATGAAAGTTGTGTTTTGAAGAAGCATAATCCTTGGGAGGCTTTGAAGGGCCCACAAGTGATAGAAGGTGCTGCATTTAGAATCCTAAAATGCTGAGTAAGAGTTGCGTAACTGTACGTCTATGATGCTAGCCCCCGGCCTACTTCCGAAGTTATGCGTTATTCAAGTTCTACTGTAAAACAGAAATTGGAGATTTATGTTCTAATGTCGTCGTCCAATTGAACATTTAGTACATCTTCTTTTGACCAGCATTAAGGATTATATTTGATCTTTCAATGCGTGATCCCTTGTTCTTACCAAAGGGGCTGTTCCGCTCCCTGATTCTTTCACTGCTATTAGCAGCACTTGGAAAGTTACCGCTGCAGTTACCAAGAAATTGCAAAGTTTCGTAAATACTTGTCTTCGTCGAATATTAAGAATTTTTTGGCCCGAAGGAATTTCAAATGAAGATTGGCAGTGGATTGGTCATCGTTGCGAAAGAGTGAGAACTGCATTGCTGGTCGCGCTATGAGATGGAACCTCTTCTCCCAAAGAGGCCGACAAAGGGGTCGTCTTACCCATGCAGGAGTTTCGGAAACTTCTATAAACCTTTGGCGGCAATTTGACTTCGATTCGCCCCATCTCCTCGTGGAGGGATCGCCTCAGTTGGTTCCAATTGCATTGATTCATCTGGCATTTAAAGGGCAAATTTCGAACAAAGTTTTTAGGGTTTCAGCTAGGTGAGGGATGGAATCACAGTACACATTACCAGAGCCGCAGTAGCAGTACTTCTAAGTACCTTCTACATACTAAGTCAGGACTTGTCTTCTTCTGATTTACCTAGTTCTGACCATCATTTTTATAAAAATTCCCAGTATGGGTGAAGGCTGGCTTTCCTCTAGACGTAAACATTTTTTCAACATCTTGCCCCTAGCCCGGATTATTTTTAGTAGGTCGGAGGGTATGTCATTCTCATTAAACTATATGACAACAAAAATATTTTTAGAAAAAGGGTTAATAATTTGCGAAAGGTAAATCCAGAGTGACCTTAGTCCTTTTAACAATAAATGGCGTCTACATGAGTTTTAATCTTGAATATACATCACATGACCTTTGACACATAATTTATCCCTTTCAGACGAAATGTTTTTAAATCGATTTACTTCCGAAAGGAAACTTCTTGTGAGGAATCCTTTATTCTAACGGTAAAACATGCCGGACAGCAAAAACTTTATAAAGTATACATTTAAGCCTAGAAGTCATGGAGTGATGAAACACGCACAATATGGGCTTTTTGGCTTCGAAATATTTTATTTGATCCTCACAAAGAGAACTTTTGTATGTCACTTAGGGCATAATTTAAGTTTCGAAAGGCTAGGTCAGGCAAATACGGATAGGATATGGATATGATGATGTTGATGGCACCTACATGTGGTTGTTAAAGTTTCGGATAACAAATGCCTAAAACTACAGTCTCAATAGAATTGTGCGGACGATATACTTTTGGCATCCCTGTCTCGGAATAAGTGAGACCACCAGACGGAAATCTTTTTTAAAATTGTGATTGTGAAACTATAGGCGCCAACTGACACCACCAACACCCAGATTTGTAGTACTTAAATTTTCATACGTAGAGCATCGATTTTTTATGGGGTAATACAGGAATACAGCAGTAAGACAAAAAAGTATCCTTGATCAACCGTCAACCAGGGGAGGGAGAATCAAGCGCCACTCCCATGCCCTGCTTCTCCAACCTTCTGGGCTACGCCTATGATTCTCAAGATGTCGCATTTATGAAAATAAACCACGGACGTTCCACACTGAAGAAATCAGGCTAATTGAAGTTTATCGGCTGCGCAGTCTGCAAGGATGGTATGGGAAACTACTCATCTACTTTAACGACGTAAATATTACCTATCATCAATCTGCAGGGAATTCGGTGGCTCAGTGGTAGAGATGTCACTCTATCTCTGAGTTGACGGAGCATGGGTCAGACTCCCACTGTAACCATGGATGTTTGCGTTGTCCATAAAAATGCTTCTAGGGCAGCCGGTTCTTAGATGCAAATCGCCCCGGAGCTACCAGTTGTTAAAATGGCCAAGAGCTGTCAAAATCCCCTTCAATTTAAGAGAAAAAAATCCCATGAGGCGCTACAACAACAACAACTATCAATCTGCCTGGTATATCGCCTAAGGGGCGGCAATTTGTCATGTTACCCGGGGCGGCGTAAGTTCTAGAGCGGGCGCTGAACCAGACATCATAGATAGAATAAGAATCAGTCAAGGGAACTCGGGGAGAGGAAATTCCTAGATTTATTATGAATAATTTTAAAATCTACTCTAAAAACTGAAACATGCGAAGCGAAAGAAAACCCGTGCTGAGACCCCAAAATGGATCGCTGTGCCTCTTGTATATAAAAGAGCTTCTCAATCATTAAAACCAATTCCTATAAAGCTTAGAATATATATTTTGTGATTCAAGTCCATTTTTTTTTAATTATACCAACGTTAAGTGTTTATTTATTTAATTTTTAAATGTAATGTTTCATATTTTAGGCTAAATAACATTAAATTGAGAAAATTTGATTCGTAAATGAATTTACTTCCAAAATTACTCAAAATTTATGTTTTTCCATCCTGAATAAACAAAGGATTGAAAATCTGGCAAATTTTATAAATATTTTGCGATAGGTCGATTTTTATGAAGCGTCAAAGTTGAGCGTCGTCGATTCGACGAAGCTTGACCTTTCCGTACTAAAAATCAGCATGACCTTCCAGGGTTAAATATTTTTTGAATGGTTCTACTTTCCTAGTATCGACTATTGACTAAAGGAATATGTATGTATAGAAAATATACCCATATAGTGCTCAAAACTGGTGGTTTGTCTTCGATCGCTGAGCGATGAGCCCACGAGTCGTCTCTACCAACACAAACCTTAACAATTATATTTTCCAGATCTACGTTTTTATTTATTCAGACAATATTGTCATGTTGTTTTCTTATTTTCACAAAATCGCCTGCCGTTGCTCCTTGCTTATGATATTAACTGCTCGATAATGCCAACACCTGGATTATTATCTTCAGAACTTTCGGAAATTTCCGAATTCTCAGAGTCCGAATTTATTGAATTTCTCGCCAAGCTTTCGAAACTTTGAGAATTTACAGAATTGAAAGCTCCGCTTTCTAAGCTTGTATCTAACGTTTGGGAGCTTTCAAGCGTTTCGTCACTTCTAGAACTTGCATCACTATTAGCACGTTCAAATGCTTTCTGCTTAATAATTCGTAAGACTGCCGTTCGCTCAGCGTACGGATCATTATTGTATGCTTTCTGAGTAGGATTCTTTAAAAATGCTTCCGGTAGAATAGTTTTTCCGTTATTTAGCATATCCCAATCGTTGTCACGACGATCGCGCACAGTGGCTCGACATCTCCTGGAAGCCTCTACAGATAGTAGTGCGCAAACAATTAAAAATACAACTTTCATTTCAAACTGACACTATGTATTTATGATGTAGGTACTTAATAGAATAATGATTAACCACTGATATAAACCTCTCGATGTTATATCATTCATTTTATTCTAGAGACTTTTATATGAAACGTGAAGATACGATAATTTTGGGTTGAGCCAAAAATTTATTAATACCCTTCACTGTGATATAAATGTTGGGTTGGGTGACTATGGTAAATTTTACGGAATCTCGGAGATAGTGTTGTCTACTGACATTTTGAAAGGCATTATGTGTCTATCAGTTTTACTTTTTTTTTGTGGTCCTGATTATGCCAGCCCCACACTGAACGGGGCTCGCCGAACCGTGCGGTACAAGAGATAAAATGAACAAATGACGTTCATTGAATTTCACCAACGCCTCCGTTCCTCCCAGGCATGTGTTGTTCATAATTTTTAACTTTTATGCTGTGCGGTTCGGCGAACCCCGATCAGTGGGGTTGAAATTAATAAAAGGCGCTAGCCTAAGGCTTTTAGTAAGACCAATTCAAAAATAGATTTGCTCGCGGTATTTATGTTTATTTTTTATTTAATGCCTAAAAAAGGATAATATATAAATAAGTGTTTTATATATTGTGTGCATATATGATTATTATGTACTCTAAGTTGAATATTTTTCTTTCAAAGCAATGCAATCTTCATGTCTTCCGTTAATTGGTTAATGTAAAAGGGTTCACATATCAAGTGAAGGGTATAATAATCTATTCTACATTATATTTGAATTAAAACACACTTGATAGAATTATTTTCTAAATATTAAAAAAAAAATATTTGAAAATAAATTTTATTTTAAAAATAAAAATTTATTTGTGATATTAAATAACTAATGTTTATAAATTTGTTTATGAG
Source organism: Microchrysa polita (assembly GCA_949715475.1). Taxonomy (NCBI): domain Eukaryota; kingdom Metazoa; phylum Arthropoda; class Insecta; order Diptera; family Stratiomyidae; genus Microchrysa; species Microchrysa polita. Next base: position 81,946,881 of record OX454418.1, on the reverse strand, counting down.
ATTCGTCACGTACGTTTCACATACTTGAATTAAACAACTACCCAGCGGGAAACAAATTGTTGGAAAAGTGATTTTGAAGTGCTTAAATGTAAGCACAACGTTAAGCTTCGGCAGATGAATTTTAATATTGCGTGTTGTTGGAGTCGGCATACACTGTTCAATCGATTGTCCAATAAAGCTCATTTTCTTAGGTTCCACTCAGGGCCGTGGAGAGAAAATCCGGGCCCGGGGGGCATTAATTCTGGGCCCACCTCTTTCATACGATACACAATTATGAAGCAAAGAAAATTGTTATTTGAGACATCGGCCCTTAAACAAATTGTACAGTGGAATCTCTATAATCCGGCCGCCATCTAATCCGGGACACCTCATAATCCGCCGTCCTCACTGAATCGGCTCAGACTCAGTAATCCGGATGTTTTCTAATCGAGAGTCCCTATAGTCCGGCATCAGTACAACAGGTGTATTTTCAGTAAGTTCTGAGCTAAAATTATGGGTTTTCAGAAAAATACGAATTGTAGAAAAATAAAAATAATAAAAACCTGATACCGGGGATAAGCCACTTGCCAAAAAAACTGACAGAAACTAAATCCAATCGTGAAGCATTTTTACATACTGAACTCACAAAAAAACGGGGTTGACTGGATAGTCAACTGGATAGTCACACTTATGTGTTTATTTTTTGCCAAGTCTATTTTCAAGATGACTCGAGAGTTGATTGGCGAATTTTAAGGAACTACAGAAGCTAAAATCATTCTACAGAAGCCAAAATCATTAAAGGGTCATCTTTCTAGTATGAAGTTTCGTTACTAAAATCCGTGATGAAAAAAAAAACTTTATTATTTAATGGTCGTGCCTGTGGATGTCCAAAACCGGACGATTAGTCCGAAAACCGGTACTTCCAGAACGGTTTACCGGGTTATTTTCTGTTTTTAACCCGGACGGTTGTTGTCCATCCGGTTAAAACCCGGGGAAAAAATTCTTTCAAAATTCGTTTCATGAATAGCCAGGATTTCGCTAAGAAAACATCATGATTTTCTTAGGAGTTGTCAGTTGCGAAAATATTCATTCAATTCAGTGAGCCAGGTACTATGTGTGTGCTGTGACTCCATCTTGCTAAAACCTCACGTGCCTAACATTCTTTTCTTCGAGGCTTCGCATAAAAAATCCTCGAACATGTTCCTAGTGAGCAACCGTTAGAAAAGAAGCTCACGAGGTCCGCTGCTCTCTAGACGAGAGCATGATGGCAACTGATTAGAATGGGAAACAAACTTGGGACTTCCCTCTCCAGATGCGCTCCCTTCCACTCCTCTACCCATCCAACTCATCGGTCGGGAGTTTTTTCAAAAAAGTAAGTTTTTCTGGCGCACCCTGTACGTGTACGGTTTTTGACATCCCTAGTCATGCACTTTACACAAGATACGCATAAAACGGCACTGGTAGCCTGGTAGTCTTTTAGCATTTAGTCCTCCCAAGAAAAAAATTTAAAAATTATTGATTCCCTTGTCCCAACGAAATTAGTTAGAAAACTTCTATTGGTGAAGTAATATGCCAATTTATATTCGAACTTTGATATCAATAAAGCCTTGAAATTTTCGGCAGCCATTCAGCTGTGATTTATGTACCTCCTCAACCTTTACAAAGGTTTTAGGAAAATAAGGCGGATACACAGTTCACAGTTCTAACAAATGCTTGGGGAGCTCAAATCTGTAATTTATTAGCACACTCGCAGTGGTCCAGAATGTTGGTAGCGTTTGTGTTTGTTACCGAGTTAGCGAGTACTGATAGATAGATTGAAATTAAGATTCAACAATTTAAGTAATCAACATCTGGGTGTTGGTACCATGAAAAAAAAATTCATTAGCAGCAGCAGTACGTACACAAAATAATAACCGCCAGGAAAATCCTTCTAGAAAAACATGTCGCTGTACAGGGCTCCTATTTTCATTTCGAACACATTTTTTTAGAAAAACGGTACACTGCTGGATGAAGAAGTCGATATTTCTTAATTGTTTATGTATAACACTTTCGAAAGGCGAAGGCAGATTGAATTTAGAAATTTAGTTACAAAACGATAATGTTGATTTGTTGATTTAATATGATGATTCGGGCCCCTAGTCCTAAAAATTCAATAATATACAAGACTAGTGCAGACTATGCTATGTATTGTTGTTAAAACGCTAGAAACAGTACTTAGAAGGTTTCTTAGTTTAGGACCTCAAAATCACAATTTGCATGTAAAAATAACACTGAAGCACAACTTTCGTGTCAAAATCCGGGCCCCCTATGAAATCCCGGGCCCGGGGGAAACACCCCGTCCCCCCCTTTCTACAGGCCTGCTTCCACTACTGACATTGCTAAAGAAAAATGAACTTTCCCCGAAGAAAATGAGTTTTGTTCTACAAACGATTGGACAGTGTATGCTGATTCCAAGAAACAAGCTTTTACATTTTCACTTTGTTTAAGCGCTTTTCAAGTGCTTCAACACTAAAATAGCATTAGAGAAAAATTTAAACTTATAGTACATTCTTCTATAGTCACAACCTGTGAGAGCTCGGTTCGTTCGCTCGCACATCTTTTGCTCGCTACGCTAGCATTACAATATAAGCAAAACGATTAGATTACACTTTTCGGCAAAAAGTTGGTTGACTTCTAACACCATATCTGGTGATTCTTATTTAAATTGGCCTGTTGAATCAGAATATCCATGAATTGAAACTAATTTAATGTTGTACAAAAATGACTAAGTTAATTTTGCATCAGGATTTACGATAAAAATAAAAATGGTTAGTCTTCTACAACTTAGCACTTAAGCCCTCAATCATAAATGTTAGTTTTACTAAAACCATTGAAACTTAATGTGAGGGTTAAATTGGGGTAGTTTATTATTTATTTAATAATAAAAATAAGAAAATGTATTATAAATAGATTTGACATTTTTCAGATGACTTGAATCCCATTTTTGGGTCTTTTTTATATAAAAATAACCCTTATTATTTTTGTATTCGCAGTTAAAACTAGAAAGAAAACATTTATTGTCAAAATTACAAGATATTGGCCGGGTTTCTGATAGCTCTTATTCAGTACCTCTCGGCTGATTAGTCTTATCACGTAGAGAAGACACACACCATATTTAGAAAGCTTTTCTATTGTATTGAATGGAATTTTTGTTTATTTTGCATAGCTACGCCATATTTTGCTTGTTTAAGCCATCATCTTAGATTGAGAAAATCATTGCGCACTTTCATCCAACAGCGTAAATAAGCAAAAGATAATATAACTATGCAAAATTAACAAAAAATCAATTCAATATAATGGAGAAGCTTTTTGAATATTGTGTGTGTCTTCTCTGGGCGATAAGACTAACCATTCTATAAGATCTACGAGAGAATGGGCCATTGAATTTTATTAATATGTATAAGACAGTAATAGGCCAAGCAATGAAAGCATAAAAAGGGGGTGTAGAGAACATCGAAGATCGAAGGGGTGACGATTTTTTTCTTCGGTATTTTGTTAGGAGTAGTTAGGAGGAAAAGGTACTAATTTTACTCGAAGCTGAGGGGGGCAGAGGGGGGTTAAAGGTGCAATTTTGTGCAATTTTTGGTGATTTGGGCTATATCTCGAAAAAGGTGAGTCCCAGAGAAAAAAGTTGTGAGTAAGCATTAAAGCTTTCTAAATATCCTCAAAAATTATTTTTTTTGCATTTCATTGACTCTAGTGTCTCATCGAATTGGTTTTCCAAGAACTATTGTAGGGCAAAGTTAGTAAGCGTTAAATTTGCTTTAATTTGATACACTTCTTCTTGGCTTGTCTCCTGTCATTCTAAAGTTAAAAGAGTCTCAACGAAGTAATATTCTATATTCATCAGAATGAAAACAACCATTGTGGAAAATCGGGAGGGGGGTGACGGTTTTTTATTTCACGGATCTATTAGCGATGGTCCGGAGTAAAACATACTAAAAGGTCGCGGTCATGAGGTGTGCGCTAACGTGGGGAGGGGGGCTAAAGGATTCATTTTAGCATGTTTTCGACTTAATTTCGGAAATATCGTATATATACATATATCGGAAGGGGTGAGTCCTCCTGAGAGTATTTGTATGGCAGTATTAAAGCCCATTAAATTTCTAAAAACTTATTTGAACGTACATATGTCGGATTCTTAACGGTTTCCCCGATATAGTTTATTCAAAACAGAAAATTGTCAAAAAAGTCGTTTTTTCACATTTGTTTGGTTCTGATGTCTCCCGGGATCGTTTTTCAGTAAAACGTTGCAAGACAATTTTGTGCAGTGTGCAATTTGATTTCATTTGATATATGTACTTCCTGTTGCCTGGTCTGGAATCAGTCAAAAGTTCAAGAGCTTAAACCAAACTTCCAAATTTAATTTTTCCCATTTATAAGTATAAAGACCAACATTGTGGAAAATCGGGAGAGGGGTGACGGTTTTTTATTTCATAAATTTATAAGGGGTGGTTACGAGGAAAACATACTAAAAGCACGCGGTCATGGGGAGTGCGCTAACGTTGGGAGAGCGGGTTCAAATATCCCATTTTTGTGCTTATCAGCTCTATCCCCGGTATATCTCCGAAACCGCGAACTCTACAAAAAAAATGTCTGAGCAAGAATGAAAGCTTACACAATTTCCTATAAAGTTCATCTGAAATGCATAGGTCGAATTCCTAACAGTTATCCAGATATAGCTAATTTAAAAATCAGAAATTTCACGTAGAAAACATCACCGCTTCCGAGATATTTCCGAGATTAAGTCGAAAACCTGCAAAAATGAATCATTTAGCCCGCCCTACCCACGTTATGTTTTACTCCAAACCAACCATTATGGATCCATGAAATAAAAAACCGTCACCCCCTCCCGCTTTTTCACAATGTTTGTCTTTATCCTTGTAAATAGAGAAAATTTAATTCGGAAGCTCGGTTTAAATTCTTAAGCTTTTGACTGATTGAAGACCGGACAACGGGGAGTACATCAAGTGAAAGCCAATTAAACATCGTACAAATTGGTCGTGAAACAGTTTTCCGAAAAAGAATCGCAGGAGACACCAAAGCCAAACAAATAAAAAAAAACGATTTTTTAACAATTTTCGGTTTTTAATAACCTGCATCGGGGGAACCGTTAGGAATTCGGCATTTGTATGTTCAAATAAGTTTTTGGAAATTTGATGGCCTTTAATCCTGGCATACAAATACTCTCAGGAGGACTCAGGAGGCCATATCAAGGTCGGATGATGGTTTTATACACGTGGAGCTTCGTGTTCCTGTGCACCAGCTTCGAATTCATAATTTGGAGGACCGCAAAGTAACACTTATTAGCTAGTTGTATCCATCGCTTTATCTCATCTGTTTCGTTGGCGTCTTTTGACAAATTGCAACCCAGGTAAGTGAAGTTGTCTACATATTCTATATTGAGGTCCCCCACTGTGATGCTTGAATTTACTGGCGTTCTAGTTTTTGATTGCATCATGACCTTGGTTTTAGACTCGTTGATATGTATCCCAACTTCTTTGGCGGCGTTATTGAGATTATGCAGAAGGCTTTCTGCATCACCCAATCTTCGAGACATGATGTCGATCGATACTGTCGTATGCCTGCTTGAAAGTCAACAAATATTTGGTATACGTCGATGTTGTATTCCCAGCACTTCTGGAGTAAAAGCTTCACTGTAAAAAGCTGATCTGTCGTCGAACGACCAGGTCTAAAGCCGCCTTGGTTTTCGCCAATGCTTTCTTCTGCGTACGGATTAATTCTATTTTCCAGAATCTTAGATAAAATCTTATAACTCGTACAAACTAATGAGATGCCTCTGTAGTTCTCACATTTCAACTTATCCCCTTTTTTGTGGATTCGGCAAATGATACTTTTACGCCAATCTTCCGGGATTATTTCGTCGTTCCATACTTTAACGATAAGCGTGTGTATAGCCTTAACAAGGCTCTCCCCACCATGCTTTAGCAGTTCAGCTGAAATCTCGTCAGCGCCCGGGCCTTTATTATTTTTTAGTGCTTGCATGTCGAGATCAACTTCTTCTACTGTTGGGGGTTGAACGGGAGGGCCTGTTTCAGCCACCAGCTCCGGAGGTTCTTGTGTACGGTTGTTCGGTTGAACATTGAGGAGCTCTTCAAAATGTGAGGCCCAGCGTTTATCAACGCTATCGGTGTCGCTAATGATATTGCCATCCTTATCCTTACAGAGGCTGGTCCTGGGTTGGTATCCACTTTTAATTGAATTAATCAGCTTGTACGCTTGTCTACTGTTCCTACTAACTAGTCTTTGGTTTATTTGCATCAACTGCTCGTCAAGATGCTTACGTTTCTTACGCCTAATTAACCTATTCGAAAATCGTCGAAGCTCGTCATATTTTTTTGGCTCTAGTTGCGCGTTTAGTCTATTGGCGATATGCCTCGTTTTTAGCATCTACCGCATTTTGACATTCTTCATCAAACCAATCATTTCGGGCTCGCCGGGCTTTGTAACCCACAACCTCCTCTGCGACCCCTTTGATGGTGTCTTTGAGTGTATCCCAGATCTCAAGGGTGCCTTTGTTGCTGATGTTATTTAGCAAGGGCGTCAGCTTCTCCTCAAGGGCAGTCGTATAAGTGACCACCGTGGCATCATCCAACAATTTGTCAACCGCAAAAATTTTTGCCGGGTTGAACCTCGAATGATGCACCGAAGAAATTCTGCACCTATAAGTGGCCTTCACTATATGGTGAAGTCAATATTTGCTCCACGATAGGACCGAACATCCATTATGCTCGATGCCCATCTCTTGCAGACAAGGACGTGGTCAATTTGGTTGACGGTATGTTGATCTGGAGATCTCCAGGTCTGCCTGTGAATGCGACGATGCGGAAAACAGGTAGAGCTAATGACCATATTTCTGCTGGTCGCGAAGTCTATTAGTCGTTGGCCATTGTCGTTACAGTCTTCATGGAGGCTGTACCCTCCAGTAATCCCCCTATGCCAACTTTCGTTTCCGACTTTGGAGTTAAAATCCCCTAGCAGCAATTTGACATCGTTTGATTGAAGTGAATCGAAAAGATTTTCTAGACGGTGATAGAACTCGTCTTTAACCGCGCCTTCACTGACTTAGGGTGGGGGCATGCGCGTTTATGAGCCAGATATTGAAGAACCGGGTTTTAATGCGAATCGCACACAGCCGCTCGTTTATGGGTTTGAAGTCGATAACAGGCGGCTTAAGTTGATTGTTTACAATGAACGCCACTCCAAACTCCCTGTGGCCCGAAGGTTTTCCACTTGTGAAAATTGTATACGAATTTCGGTCATCAATCTCGCTACTAAGCCATTTTGTTTCCTGGAGTGCAACAATAAATAAATAACAGGCGCGACAATCCAGCATTGGACTAAGGCCGCAGGATGTGTTAGTGACATCCTATTTCCAAGATCTTATCTGCTTTTTGTTGAGGTAATGAGATCAGCATCACGCTCAGCAGTGTTATTTATCCCCATAAATGGGTACTCGTTTAACATCTGAGTGAGATCATAGTCCGTCACAAGCTCGTGAGTTCGAAAAACACCATGGAACACGGTGAGATTCGAACTCATGAGCCTGTGCACCGAAGGTGCGCGCACTAACCGCTAGACCAGCCAGCAACAATGCTCAGCTTATATTTTTCGATCTGATCCAAGAGGGCCCTTAAGGCCCCTGGCCTATTCAGGGAGCGTACATTCCAGGTTCCGAAAGAGTAATCAGTTGTTCGTTTGCGATGTCGTCGTTGGGTTGTATCCGTCTAATCCGAGGCTTTCATTCCAGGTTTCTTGACGTAGAATTTTTTCCAAGGATGGGTTGTCGGCCCATCGCTTAACCATGATAGTATTCGTAAAACGAAAGAGGTCCATCATGGAGAGGCCTCGGAGGTGCTGCTTCGGTGATTGACTATTTGTGTTTTGTCACACTATTACATTTAGTAACCTGAGACGCTGAAGATGTTAATACAGCACTCAGGCGCAGCGGTTACTCGGATAATGCGGGAAAGTAACGCCCCGTAGAGAAACATAGGAATTGGCCGGAGCCACTCACCCTATGAAGCTCCTGCATAGCTAAGGGTCTGCAGTTATGCCACAACTGAAAAGGATATAGGAATCGGCCGGAGCCTTTCAACCTTTACCCTCCCCCTTACGAAATTAATAAATTTGGTGACAAAACTTATATAATGTACTTAATCAGAAGTAGTAGTCTGGTAGGTCTAGCGGTTAGGGCGCGCACCTTCGGTGCACTGGGTCATGAGTTCGAATCTCACCGTGGGTCATGGTGTTTTTCGAACTCACGAGCTTGTGACGGACTATGATCTCACTTAGATGTTAAACGAGTACTTACCCATTTATGGGGATAAATCACACTGCTGAGCGTGATGCTGATCTCATTACCTCAGCAAAAAGCAGATAAGATCTTGGAAATAGGCTGTCACTAACACATCCTCCGGCCTTAGTCCAATGCTGGATTGTCGCGCCTGTTATTTAATCAGAAGTAAAAAGGGGGAAAAAGGCGTTCTGATTTGCCCTTTCTAAAAAAAACGTTTAACAACTTTTCTAACCATATTTTTGGAGATGACAATTTATACTGATGGGAAATCTTAATTGAACTCCTGCCATCGATTATAATGTCGAAAAAGGTTTAGGCTTGACCCCCTACGTTAATAAAGTCTTTTTATAAATACATACTTCAAAATCCAATTAATGCACTACATCTGAAGAGATGCAATCGAAAATTATAAAACGAGGAAGCAGTCGAAATGGAAAACCAATATTAAAGAACAATTATAACAACATTAAACAATTGATTCAAAAAGTGTGTTTAACACTACTTGTAAGTTATGAAAAATTCGTAGCTTTATCATAGATACATCATACATTAAGAAGTAGCAACACCCTTAACACAAAAATCCTACATGATTGCACTTAATCTGTCGTAAGATACTCTACTAACCAAAATCGTATTAAAAATATACCCGTCGCGGCATCTTATAATAATATGTATGTACATATATCGAAAAAAAACATATGTATGAGTAATATTCGTTCCACCAAATGTGATTATTCTGCATCATTATTCCGGGTAGTGGGTCAACTCCCAATGCTTTGTGTTCGCTTTCATTTATAAAAGCGAAATTAAATTAAATTAAAACGTCTATTAGCCCCACGATACTAAAAAGTTTAACATTATCAATACATCACATAAAAACCACCAAAGTACATAAATTTTGAAATACTACTGTGTCGGCCTCTAAAGCCTACACAAACGTCTTCATTACGCGCTGATTCGGATTATCTAAAAGAGCTCTAGATGTATGCGGATACATTATGAGTGCCTATTGCTAAGAAGGAAACAACACCTATGAAGAGATTGAAAAAATGTTATCCAATTACAAATTATTATTTGCGTTAAATATTTAACAAATTACTACTTTGTAGGTAACCATGACGTTCATATGTATGTACATTTATGAGTTTGAGTAGCATATATTGCTTCTCACATAATACCGTGACGAATCAAAAACTAGAGATACTCTTCGTATTATTTTTGACCGTAATCAAAACTTTTATATGATCGTAAAGAGGCTTTCATGCCTATATTTGTTTTTGTTTTATTTTTGCCGAGCTCACAAAGACTTTATAATTAAGTTAATTCGTAATTATAGTTCAATTGAAGAGCACATTATGTTGTATTACTATCGTACTATGCCAAATCTGCTGATGCAAAGATAAATCTCTGATGTAATACTGATCCTATCGATGGTTTAATTCAATTGAAATGTTTGTCCGAAATTGGGTGTGCCATAAGAGGAGCCGGCTAGGAATTGAAATTTCATTAGAAACCAACCATTTTATTTTATTACATTATTAGTGTAGTTACTACGTGATAAACCTAGTACATCAGATTGCAAAATGTGGTGGAGACAAATTTTTTTTGTTTCTTATGTTTTTTGGGGTGCTGAGCACGAATCCGGAGCTTCCCACCAAAATTTCGTTGCGGAACAGGGTCAAAATCGTGAAAAACCCTAAAATTTTTGCTGTTTTTCCGTTATTCGCCCCCTAATTCTGAAACTATTTATTTCTGCGAAAAACTTTCCATGAATATTTTAGAAAGCACATAATTGCGCGTCCAAAGAGACATAAATAGTAAAAATCTGTTGAGCGGTATTACTACAGTGGATAATTTAAATTTGCCATTTTTAACATAGTTCCATTTTATGAAAAAAATTTTTAGATTGAACGGTTTTTCATTTTTGGTCGTAAAAGTGGCATTTATCTTTTACATTGTGTAGTTTGGAGTGCAAAACCTGAATCTGTAAGTTCCAACCAAAATTTCGTTGCAAAACAGGGTAAAAATTGCAAAAAACGCCAAAAAAATTACTATCAATTGTAGCAATACCGCTTAACACATTTTAATGATTAATGGCGCGTTGGACCCGCAGTTATGTTTTCTCTAATATTTTCATGGACAGGTTTTCGGAGAAATGTAGACTTTCGGAGTTATAAACAAAAAAACGGGAAAACTCCGAAAATTTTGGGTTTTTTCGCGGTTTTGAACCTGTTCCGCAACGAAATTTTGGTGGGAAGCTCCGGATTCGAGCTCAGCACCCCAAAAAACATAAGAAACAATAAAAAAATTTTCTCCACCACACTTTGCAATCTGAAATCACCTCGGAACTACACTATATGTAATTTTCGAAAATTTTGAGACACAAATAATGCTTACTTTCGATTTATTTTGTTTTCACAATTATTTAGTGATTCCAGGAGTATATCAGACATGTCCTGTTACATACTAGAAAATGAATTTCAATCGAATATTATACAATACGCGGCGATGGATATTGTGTAATAAAAAAAATTAATTCATGACAAAGTTAAAATTAGAATTTAGGTGGCAAAACCGTGACCGAAACTTAATAAGGTGCGGAATAAAAAGAGTTAGTTTTCGCTACGTAAAACGTTATTTAGGAAAGATATTAATTTTTTTTCTAATGAGAAAACAACACTAATCAATTTTTCATGCATGAATCGATGACATTGTCACTGTAAGAGATGACACACAAATAGCTTTTTAGCTATGATTCAATCATTGAAGGAATCGGGAATATGTGATAAATATCAATCGTTTGTTATTTATTTATTTTTATTATAAGATTAACAGTTCAGATGTCGTTATTGGGCATGGGTCACAACACAATACATAATGTCATTACAGGGTAGAATATAAAACAACATAATTTGTGCCCTCCTGCAGCTTGTCGTGGATTTTTAATTAACGTAAGATAAATTTTTACTTGTTAAAAAATAAAAATCCACTTAGCCATTTTTTATTATAAAAAAAATGTCAAAAAAAAATTTCAATTCAAAAATTAGATTTAATTTCAATAAGACAAAAAAATATTCATTCCTTAAAAATTTAATTTTTATTATAAATAATATAATGTTTAAAAACAATTAAATATATAATTAAATATATATTAATATATAGAGACCAATATATTATAATTAATAAAATAAACCACTATATAATTGGTGACCCCGAAAGAACTCGAAAGTTCCTATAAAATTGGATTATTTCGAAGAAAACGCATGAACTGGAAAGTTCCTACAATATTGGATTTGGAGATAATTGGATTATTTTAAAGAAAATAACACCATACAATATTATTCAAGAAAGGAATGAAAGTTAAACACTACTACTAATATACTTGGAGGCTTGGAGCAAGAAGTTACGAAGCAAGAATACTTGGAGGCTTGACGCAAGAAGATACGAAACAAGACTTTTAGAACGAATTGTTTGAATCAAGAACTCAAAATCATTTTCAAGAAAGAAGATTTCAAGAGAAATTTTTTTTTTGAAATTTATTGAAATTGTAACCAAAGTGTCAGGTGAGTGGATTTTTAAATAATTTTTAACAAGTATTGTTGATAGTATCTAAAAAAATGCCCGTAACAAGAAGTCAATCCACGACATCTGCCCCGCTCCTGCATGGTTCCTCATCAGATGAGGACAACAATACAGAAATCGAAATTGAAAATAATGACACTCCCGTATTACCAGCTGGAACCAGACAAAATTCAAGTTCCAATCGTATTAAAAAAAATTGTTTGAAATTTCCATTTTGGTCGAAAAATGCAATGGGATGGTTCACTTTCTTGGAAAGACAGTTTTCAGCGTTCGGCATATTTAGTGAAATTGAAAAGTTTAATACAGCGTTAAGTATGTTTTCACCTTTGGATTTAGAAAATATGGATGGAGTTTTTGAAGGACTCCGAGATAATTGTATATATTCAGATTTTAAAAATGCTGTCATTCAGAAATATAGTTTATCGGATTTATCAAGAATTCATAAATTATTAACTGGCTTAGAGTTAGGTGACCGTAAACCAAGCCATTTATTAAGCGAAATGAAAAGTCTAGCTGGACCAAATTTTGATGATAATGTACTTCGTTGTCTCTGGCTGGAAAGACTCCCTACAAACATCAGAACAATAGTTGTAGCAGCAAAAGGCTCATTAGCTGAAATTGCTGAAGTTTCAGTTAAGGTTCATGAAGTTGTAACCAGTCCTTCCGTATTTACTGTTTCCGCGAGAAATTCAACTTCACCCTCTAATGAACGAGAGTCTTTCCAACACCAGATCAACACACTATCGGATAAGCTTAATGAAATGATGGCTTTGGTAAATCAGTTCATGGTATCGCAGACCAATGTCTCAACAAATCATAACGCTCGTAGAGGAGCTTCACGTTCAATTTCAAAGTACCGTTCGCGTTCAAAATCAAGAGATAAAATCAACGAGATTGGACTTTGTCGTTATCACGAAAAATTTGGAGATAAAGCTTTTAAGTGTTATACACCATGTAAACACTTCTTAAAAAAAACTAAATTTGGAGTTGGAATCGACGGTTTCCAATTTCATTAATCCATCAAGCCGTCTCATAGTTGATGATGTTCGGTTTTCTCCTCACTGGGTTGCATCCGTTCTTTCGCCATCGTCAGAGTCCTCGTTATTGAAACCAAATTGCCAATGAACATTGTTGTCCTCGACATATCGTTCCGAGTGAATTCCTGAAAAAGTAAAAACACAACACAAAGTATCTTGTGGAAGACTTGGAAATTACGTAATCGAATACTTATCTGAACATTCTTCCGTCTATTGGAATCACAATTATAGTCGTCATCGGCATCATCGGTGTCACCGTAATCTTCGTCGTCATTATCATCATCGCTGTCGTCGCTACCTCCATCATTGACATCATAATAGTTCTGCAAAATCGATAACTATTATTAATTAATTTGAATACTTTGAATTTAACACAATTACTCACCTTTGAATTGTATACTTTATTTGTTTACATTTAATGTCATTTATCAGCTGATCAGCTTATGTATACATATTTGACCCGATTAGAACACTAGAATCCTGCAACATGATATTATTGAAATCTTGGATAAAGTTATCACATACTTGAACCTATACGATATTTGCTAATATGTACATACTTTGTCATTACATACATTCTCATGTATTTGATTTGTATTAGATTTAGCCTTGAACCTTTTGTAACGTTATAACGTTTCTATCGTTCGATACAAGGTTTCAAGGAAAGTCATATTTGAAGTAACGTACACTTGCTTTGTCGACCCCATCCGGGAATATCCTTTGATTCGTTTTATAACTTCTATTCGATTCGTTTTGTACTTTGAACATTTTGTAACATTTTTATTGGATTTTGTACCTGTCCTATATTTTAATTTGAATAATAGATTATTTTAAAAACTATCCATTTCGCGAGTTTATTCTGGTCCGTCGAGTATTTGTTTCACCCCCTTTTTTTCGATTTAAGATTGAACAAATCCAAATTAAAGTTCTTGATTGATACTGGGTCTGATTTGTCAATCGTTCCTGTAGATATTACTGAAAAGAAAAATTTCAACTCTTACTTCGTTTTAAAGGCTGCCAATGATACATATATTTCAACTTACGGTTATCGCGAACTACAAGTTACTTTAGGACTTCGTCGCGTTTTTACTTGGAAATTTTTGGTCGCGGATATTTCCAAACCTATCATTGGCGCAGATTTTTTAAAACATTTTGGATTGATGGTGGATTTACATAATCGTCGTATTACCGATCTAACAACAACTTGTAAATCTCAACAGGGTAAGTTAATTGAAACTAATATACCCAAATTAGAGTTAATTTCTTACCTAAATGTTGACAAACGAGTTGCTTGTCTTTTGGAAAAATATTTCGGGTCAGCGTGTGAACCGGACTTCAAGGCACCAGTTCTTCACTCAGTTAGACACCATATTATAACTAAAGGTCCGCCGATTTCAGGAAAACCTCGTCGTCTTAATGCTGAAAAATTAGATATTGCCAAGAAAGCGTTCAATTACATGATAGAACAAGGTATTTGTCGTCCACCGAAAAGCCCTTGGGCTTCACCTCTACATATGGTAAAGAAAAAAGATGGATCTTGGCGACCTTGTGGTGACTACCGAGCTTTAAATAATATGACTGTACCTGATTCTTACCCAATACCCAATATTCATGATTTTTCCCAACAATTAAGTGGAAAGAAAATTTTCTCTGTAATTGATTTAGTAAAAGCTTATCATCAAATTCCAGTCAATGAAGATGATATTGAAAAGACAGCCATAACAACACCTTTTGGACTATTCGAATTTCCCAAAATGACTTTTGGCTTTCGAAATGCTGCACAAAGTTTCCAGCGTTTTGTCCATTCTGTTTTACGTGATCTGGATTTTGTATTTCCTTATATTGACGACGTACTGATAGCTTCTACAAATATAGAAGAACATTATAAAAATTTAGAGTGTGTTTTTGAACGTTTCAAACAATATGGTTTATTGATTAATTATTGATTAATATAAACAAATGTAATTTTCTAAAAGAATCTGTATCTTTTCTCGGCCATCAAATTGATGCTAATGGTGTAAAACCACTTCCTAACAAAGTTGAAGCTATACATGATTTAAAACCTCCTAATTCGGTTTATGAAATGCGTCGATTTCTTGGCATGTTCAATTTTTATCGTCGTTTCATTCCACATGCTGCACAACATTTAGCGCTACTAAACGACTTTTTGCTCGGATCTCATAAAAAGAAAGACAAAAGTCCTATTGATTGGAATGAACGGTCTTTGGCTGCTTTCAATAAAGCTAAACAATTACTCGCTGATGCCTCCCAGCTAGCATTTCCTAGGAACGAATCAAAATTATCCTTATTGGTGGATGCTTCTGATATAGCTGTTGGGGCTGTATTACAGCAGTCTTATGCAGGTGTTAATGAACCTTTAGGATTCTTTTCTCAAAAATTAAGTCCAACGCAACGTAAATATAGCGCGTATGACAGATAACTTTTGGCGGCTTATTTAGCAGTCAAACATTTCCGATTTATGGTTGAAGGTCGAGAGTTTACTTTGTTTACGGATCATAATTTTTGCATTTAAGCAAAAATTAGATAAGGCTTCACCGAGACAAGTGCGTCATCTCGATTTTATCGGCCAGTTCACCAGCGACATACGTCACATCAAAGGTGAAGATAATATTGTTGCTGACAATTTGTCAAGAGTCGATGTTATCGAAATTCCTTCTGCGATTAGTATCCATCAAATGGCACTTTCACAATCCAGGGATCCAGAACTGGAAAAATTAAAATCATCAAAGACTTTAATTCTTACACCAGTACGTATCCCTGATTCGGAGGTTCCACTATGGTGTGACACATCTACTAATCCGATCAGAGCTTACGTTCCCTCTGATTTAAGGCGTTTGGTTTTTGACAAAGTACATAATTTTTGTCATCCAGGCCTAAGAGCTACCACAAAACTACTTAAAAGTAAATTTATTTGGCCATCCATCAACAAGGATGCTAAAACCTGGGCGAGGCAGTGCATATCTTGTCAGAAGCCAAAGATTACTCGACATACACAATCACCAGTAGGCTCTTTTCTTCCGAGTAAACAGAAGTTTAGTACCATTCACTTAGACATTGTGGGACCACTTCCTTTATCTGAAAATTGTCGGTATTGTCTAACAATCATTGACCGATTTACTCGCTGGCCTGAAGCTTTTCCAATGCCTGATGCGCGTACTTCCACCATCGCCAATACTTTAGTTAAAGAATTTTTCCCACGTTTCGGTATTCCTCGAACAATTGTTACGGATCAAGGTGCCCCGTTTGAATCTCTATTATTTAAAGAGCTATCGGCTTATCTTGGTTTTGAGCGAAAACGCACTACGGCTTACAACCCGAAGGCAAATGGTTTTCTCGAACGTTGGCATCGAGTTTTAAAAGAAAGTCTCATGAGTCGAGGTAACACTCAATGGACCAAAGAACTTCCTTTTATATTATTGGGACTGCGTACCATTATCAGAGAAGATTCCGAATGCACACCAGCTGAGTTGGTTTACGGTCAAAATCTCAGACTCCCTCATGACTTCGTCAATCCATCCGAATCAAAAGAATCAGTAACTGATTATGTCGAACATTTGCGTCAATTCGTTAAATGCTCCAAATGTGTAGAGCCTAGAATCAATACGAATAAATATGTTTATGTTCCCAATGAGCTTAAATCTTGCACGCACGTTTTTCGTCGCATTGATTCAGTTCGTCCTTCTCTTAAAGGGACCTTTCTTGGTCGTTGATCGAAGCAGTGGCGGCTCGTGGCGTACGGTACAGGGTGGGCCACCAACTTTGTATTGATTGTCGATCAAAATGCATTAATTTGTTATTTACAAAATATATAATATCTCAACCAAATCTAAATTGATCTTTTAGATTGAATCTTGTTAAAAAAAAAGATGTTTCGAGACTAACAATAGTAAAAAGAAACGTAATTATAACAAGCAAGTTGAACGAAATCAATTGTACCGATATTTGACACACATAAAAAACAGTCAAAATATCCAAAACCGCGATTCACTTGAAATTAAAAAGAAGTTATTTCGTCGAAGAGGAACATAATCTTGCTATATTTTATATGGTTCCACATCTTTCTAACATTAATTAAAAGCCTTTAGCAATCCATCTGCATATTTAATTTTTATTACCTGCACCAAGATAAATTATAATGAAATCAAAATTGTAGAGCGTCGGTTATCCGAACGTCGATTAACCGAACCGGGGACTCGGCTTTTTTCATATGAAATGTATAAAATCCAGTGAAAAAATCAAGTGTCTGAAGGAAACAACCATTCATCAGCAGCACTCAGTTGCTTCGATTTTTTTATTTTTGTTCAGTCCTAGTCATTTGTCATTTATCCTGGTTGTCGCTTATATTAACTTTTAGGCAATCCTCCAATTTTTCTATGGAAACTCGATTAACCGAACTTTCGATTATCCGAACCAACCCTTGTCTACATTAGTTCCGATAATCGACGCTCTACTATATCATTTTCAGCGACATTTGAACATTTCCTCGGACTCTTCCTCTTTCATTCTTGTATATATTACACACAATTAAAAAAATATGTCTTAAATAATAATGGACTGTATAATTGAATAAAAATCGCATTTTTTAATTTATCCTCCGATGAATTTTACGATATTTTCTTGGCTATTCATCATATGAATATTAGGAAACTCCAAATATCATTATCTTACATTTTCATTCCTAAATCGATTTGTCCCTAATGATATACACGTATGCATGAATGTCTGTTTTGGTTGGTACATCACATTCTATTATGATTTCCACGCACCAGCTTAAAAAAATTGCATTCTTACAAGCCACAAATTGTGCCGCATAACACTTTCAACACTTGCATCCCAATACATTTTATCGCATGTTTTAAATGATTACTCTCACGGGCCGGCCGGCCCCTTAACCATACGAACGCGAAGCATCTTGTGCTGATATCGCACGAAATTTTTCTGTACAAATTATCACTTGCATCCGACAAATTCGATGCAAGCGGTCATGCACTTTCAGCTAGTGCCCAAAAGTTTGAAAGCAGTATCAACATTGTGACAAGATATTTGGATTGGAAATCGGTTTGCAAATATGTGTGTAGCTGGGATGCAATCCAATGAGATTAGGTTGTAGAATAGAATTAAAGTGATTGGCCAATTGATTATGCGTGGAAAGTGTTCAAGCAATTTTGGAACTAAAAAGACTTTATATAGGTACATATGTAGATGTATATTTTTATATTGGATAATTGTTTGAAACAATGTGTGCATTAAACCTTCTATATACAAAATTATTGGTAACGATGGAAACTAGTTATTTAAAAAATGAAATAATTAAATTTCTTATATTCCAACTAGAATGATTGGGTGGGCCGGGCCCACCTGGCCCACTGAGACGGGCCGCCACTGGATCGAAGTGATAACGTCTACACAATTTTACGTACGTAAGATAAATTTTTACTTGTTAAAAAATAAAAATCCATTCAGCCATTTTATATTATAAAAAAAATCAATCTAGTTTTTTTTATGATAAAAAAATGTAAAAAAAAAATTTAAATTCAAAAATTAGATTTCATTTCAATAAAACAAAAAAATATTCATTCCTTAAAAATTTAATTTTTATTATAAATAATATAATGTTTAAGAACAATTAAATATATAATTAAATATATAATTAAATATATATTAATATATAAAAATAACAGGCGCGACAATCCAGCATTGGACTAAGGCCGCAGGATGTGTTAGTGACATCCCATTTCCAAGATCTTATTTGCTTTTTGTTGAGGTAATGAGATCAGCATCACGCTCAGATATTAATATCTGACCAAAAACAACAAAGTTGTAAAAGTTACCCCGCCAAAGAAAAATTCATATGCCGCAAAAAGAATACATATCACTCCAATCCGCTGCTAATATCTAATTTTGTTTGCTGGATGTACTTTTGTTTTAGGTGTAAATGCTGGAGAAGTTTAAATGTACAGGACTACTTCTTAAAGTAATTTGGTGGGAGCTTTAACATTTTATTCAGTGCCACTTTGACGGCTCCCTCCAAATTACTTTAAGAAGTAGTCCTGTACATTTAAACTACTCTAGCATTTACACCTAAAACAAAAGTACATCCAGCAAACAAAATTAGATATTAGCAGCGGATTGGAGTGATATGTATTCTTTTTGCGGCATATGAATTTTTCTTTGGCGGGGTAACTTTTACAACTTTGTTGTTTTTGGTCAGATATCATATATTTTTGCATACTTAAATAGCCAACTAATATTTTTGTTTTGGGAAAAGTTTCAATAGGTTTTTGTTCAGCATATTCCATAAATTTAATATCATAAGTTATATTCACAGGGTCTTCTTTAAAATAAATAGATACTGCAAACGCAATTGCAAATACGCCACAAATGGCTGTTGCTGAGCTTTTTTAAAAATAATTTTGGGATGAAATGCGTACAGTTTATTAATATGTATTTTGTGCAAAATAGACTTGTGTTATCTTTGTGTTATGACTCTGCTAACATTCTGTTAGTAATCTGTTAATTTTTTGTTAACTCTGTTAATGCTCTATTAACGTTCTCTTAACACTCTATTATCTTTTCGTTAATGCTTTGTTAACGTTCTGTTAATGTTCTCTTATTTCTCTTTAATCATTCGGCTAACGCTCTGTAAACGGTCTGTTACCTTTCTTTTATTACTCGATTTACGTTCTGTTAACGTTCTGTTAAGGCTCTGTTAATTTTCTGTTAACACTCTGTTAACGATCTGCTAACGCTCTGTTGTTGCCTTACCAACGCTTTGTTAACGTTCTGTTACTGATCTGTCTTAATGCCCCCCTGACCCAGTGTCCCAATGTCACATTGTCCCAATGTCACAGTGTCCCAATGTTCCAATGTCGTAATGCCCTAATGCCCTAAGGTCAATTGTCACAGTGTCCTCATGTCCCAATGTTCTAATATCCCAGTGTCCCAATGTCCTAATATCCTAATGTGCCAATGTCCCAATATCCTGATGTCCCAGTGTCCCAATTTAGGTCCTATTGTCCCAATGTGCAAATATCACAGTGCACCAATGGTTTAATGTCCGAATGTCCCACTACTCTAGTGTCCCAATGTCCCAGTATCGGAATATCCCAGTCTCCCACCTAATGTCCTAATATCCCAATGTCTAACTGTCCTAATGTCCCAAGGTCCTAATGCCCCAATTTCCTAATATCCCAGTACCCCAATGTCCCAAATGTCCCAGTATCCTAATGTGATAATATCCCAATGGCCCAATGTCCTAATGTACCAGTGGTCAGTGTCCCAATGTCGCAGTATACCAAGTGTCCCAAGGTCCCAATAGCCTAATGTCCTAATATCCCAGTGCCCCAATGTCCCTGTATCTCTGTGCCCTAATGTCCCAGTATCCCAATGTTCCAATATCCCAATGTGCCAATATCCCAATGTTACAATGTCCCAATGTTCTAATATCCCGATGTCCCTGTGCCCCAATGTTCCCACGTCCCAGTTTCCCCAGTGTACCTAATGTCCCAATGTCCTAATGTGTTGATGTCCTAATATCCCAATGTCCTAATGACCCAAGACCCTAATGTTCACATGTTCTTATATCCCCGTGCCCCTATGTGCGAATATCCGGATGTCCCAATGTCACAACATTCCGATGTCTCAGTGGTCCAATGCTCCTATGTACCAGTGTCCCAATGTCCGATTGTCCCAAGGTCATAATGTCCCAATGTCCTAATATCCCAGTGTCCTAATGTCCCAGTCTCCCAGTGTCCTAATGTCCCAATATCCCAATGTCCCAATATCCTGATGTCCCAATGCCCCAATATCCCGATGTCCCAATGCCCCAATATGCCGATGTCCCCACGTCCCTGTTTCCCCATTGTGCCTAATGCCCCAATGTCCTAATGTCCCAAGACCCTAATGTCCCAATTTCCTAATATCCCACTACCCCAAGATCCTAGTCTCCCAGTCTCCCGGTGTCCCAATATCCAAATGTCCCAATGCCGCAGTGTGTTTAAAAAAATGGTCAATGCGATGAGCCGATAGACGAAATTGTTGGAAATCTTTTGTTAACTTTACCTATTAATTTACCGTTATTCCATCCACTTATCTAAATGGAAGACATTGATTCTTTAGAAGGACCACCAGAGGATCATTCGTTCCAAATTTCATAAAAATTCCATCACGAAGAGAGACAGTAGAAGCAAGTCTTTCTGCAACTGTAGACTTCATTCTGAAATTGGGTTACTCGCTTAAGTCTGTGAGGGTGAACATTTCACCGTTTATTGCATATATCTTACCCGTTATTGTGCCGATCGAAGATTTTATTTGGAAAGGCACTAGAACAGGATATGTCGAATATTTTGGTAAAAAAAATTTTTTGGGGGCTGTTGCCTGGAAGGCTGTAGCCTGATCAAACAAAAAAGCAAGTTGTCTCCGGTAATCATAGACTTGTTCGCTTTCGTTTTTCTTCTTCCTTTGGCGGGCGAGGCGCTCTCGCGTCACTTGATATAGAGACCAATATATATAATTAATAAAATAAACCACTATAAGCTTACACATCTACGTCGAAATTGACTTCATATGGAGTTATCTGGAAGTTATCTATCTTCTTAGATTCTTTTCAATTATGTTTGATTCCAAAAATATATACATATCTTAATAATACTTGACATATAGAGGTCATTTGATTACAATTATGATGGACATTTTTTAGTATATTGACATACTCTACGATTGGGGGCACCTGATTCGTTTCGCACGTGAAATTCATTGGATGTTTTAAATTTGCTATATTTATCAAAATATTGTTAAGTTGCTGATAATAATATAGAAATGATAAAAAATAATGAAAGAAATATAGAGAGTCACTGTCGAAATTAGGCCAACGAAGCAGATTTTTTTTGAAATCGATAGGTACAAACTTTCATAAATTAGATAGAATTATAATTTAATTATATCTATCAATTGGCGTATATCGCAAAAATAGTCGATGTTGATAAAAAATGGGTTCTACGGTCTAAAAGCTGCACTATTCGCAAATATCAATTAAAAAAAAAATTCATAAGATACGAATAAAATATTCTCCATTTTGCAACAACCAACAACCAACCGCAATGATCAGTGTAAACTCACATACCTACGAATACTTCCTCTCAAGAAGACCGTTGGCATTAGCGAAAAATAAAACTTTGATTTGTATGTATTATAGTGCAAAAAAATGAAGGCTAAAAACGTATAACAATTTCCAGCATAGTCCCGTGTCGTAACCTATTCCAGAGTAATTGAAATATTAGTAAAAATAAAAAGAAAATGGCGCCCTGTATGAATTCATATTCTTAAAAAGAATTCTCCACTAAAGGTGAACGCCCGTTTAAGGTGAAGCTTTTCAAAAGTACTTGCCTAAATTCAGAAGAACCTATTGTCAAGAGGAGCTTAGATCTGAATTTTATGATTTATAATATTTAGAACTCAGCAGCATTCCAGATGTATAGGCCCTCTTCAAATGAGTGTGTTCCATTTTTTTTGCGCCATGGTCGTTCAGTTAAATCTTCTTAGCCTTTAGCGACTGGCTCCATCTGCAAATAATAATAGCTGACCATAGCTGACGTGATTTAATAGTAGTACCCAGTACCACTATAGTGTCAATTGATGTTGATTGTTATTGTTATTAAAAACTTCTTGTGGATAGGTATATGAAAAGCTGTTGACAGTTTTTGTTAATAAACCTCAAGATGTTGTAAATGAACTGACGATGGCCTCTTAGTTTGTAGACTGGGCACCCACATTATAATTGGAGATCAGATTATTGAATTACGGTCAAACTTGTACATACGTACTTGAAGTAAAAGAGACGGGACGCAATGTGACCGAATTGGCGGGCTGCGTGATGAACCATTGCTCGTTTAATAAATAAGGCATAATGTTTGCTTGCTTTTATAGCATAAGTAAAATAAACTGAGGGGAGGGTTGGTTTGTATGACAGCCCTATAACGTAATGTTCCGATTTCATTCGTTCCTAGATATGTTTTAAGGCGACGATTATTTGAGATATACAGTAGAGCGTCGATTATCGGAACTAATGTCGACAAGGGGTGGTTCGGATAATCGAAAGTTCGGTTAATCGAGTTTCCATAGAAAAATTGGAGGATTGCCTAAAAGTTAATATAAGTGACAGCCAGGATATATGCCAAATGACTAGCACTGAACAAAATCAAAAAATTCGAAGCAACTGAGTGCTGCTGATGAAAGGTTATTTCCTTCAGACACTTGATTTTTTCATTTGATTCGATACATTTCATATGAAAAAAGCCGAGTCCCCGGTTCGGTTAATCGAATGTTCGGATAATCGACGTTCGGATAATCGACGCTCTACTGTATTTGTTAAGGAAAAAAAGGTTATGTAGGCTTTGCCGAACGGGATATAATATTTACCACGGTTGCACTATAATTCGCGTTCGCTACCTTCATGTTATTGGACGAAAACATCTTCGATTGAGATTTAACTCAAGGGCAATCTCTAAAAACCACGAAATCGTAAATTTGCTGAGGAAATCATCTGAATGTGAAATTTCGTAAAAATGTCAATTTCAGCTCAAATACATACACGATGTTTAGCTTATTAAGCCTTACTGGTACATGCGTTTGTTTTATAGCACATCACAAAACAAATTTCTGTTTATTTTTAGTCTGAAAGATATCCACCTTATGTCAAAATAACAATTTTCGCTCCCAAGATTGTTTTGGGCTGCCTGTTTTTTGTTTGTTTGTGTTACAATCTTCTGATCAGCTGTCCAAAATTTGGCGGAAATTAATTCATAAATAAGAATCGATCGATTATGATCGATCAACCAAATTTTGGCGTTTTCACGTTTGCTGTTTGACCGGTTTTCGTCGATCTTACCATAACCCCGAGGAAGTTAATGACTCGGATTTATAGTCATATGTTAAACATAGTATTCTGTGATTAAATTTCGAAAATATATAGGGCGGAATTCATAGTCCCCACTTAAGTAATAAGGATTGCCTTAAGGAATAAGGCTTTTCTCTATATAAGTGAGCCCTTAAGGGAACTACGTATTCATAGACATCACTTATTAGGGCGTTGCCTCATTTAATAAAACGATTTACTTATTGGGCATATCTATTGAAAGTGACAAATAAAAATAAAAAATTCAAAATTTTTTAAAAATATTCAAAGTGTTTGTATAAAGATATGTCAACAAATATATGAATTCATATAAGGTTACTTATTGGCCCGTATGAATAAAAAGTAGTAAATTGCACTTTACTACTTTTTTTGAAGTAAACATAGATTTCTAGTATTGTTGCTATGATTAAAATGACGTTTACTGCACTACAACTTTCGAACATACTACAAAGGGGAAACATTAGTAGATTTCATATGAATAAAAGTAGCTTTACTACAGTTTTCATGTAGGTAACAATTTGCAAACTACAAACATGTAGGTATTGATTTGTAGTAATCAAACAAGGCAAAAAAAATTTCTTTAAAAATGTTTTTAAACATAAGTAAACCGCGTTAAACGAAAAATGACCTAAAACGACGTGAAGCGTGCGCAGGGCCGGATTTACCCTCTGTAGCGCCCCTGGGCAGTAGTCGAGTTGCCGCCCTCCGTCACTAATTTAAGCTGAAAGTAGATCAGTCGCATTCATGTGAGGTTTACAATTTTTATAACATACGTTGGATTCCGGCGTTTTCGGAAGTAGCAGAATTTCAGTGAAAATTGCAGTTAATTTTCTTCTTAGAAAGGTGTTTGGAGTGAACTTCTAATCAAAGTTAATGTTCAGAAGTATTGCATATTGAAGGTAAATTAGTTGCTCATGGAGGAGTGGATACTCGTTAGAGCTCCAAAGAACATTTGAAAAAAATATAATGAATTTACGCATTAGATGCATAAGCAACCCCTATCCTAAGACTGTTACATGATGGGAAATAATTCGATTCCTTAGAGCTGGCATTGTAATTCTAAATACATACACTCGGTATACCAAAAACGGGCAATTTTTTTGATCGATATTTATTTTTATTATCGCGAAAGGTCTTGATGCCTTAGGAACTCTTTTCCCCGTGGTGACCCCCATTCTCCCGCAACAGCCCACTAAATTGATTGTTTTCAGTACGGGATGAGCTTCCGTAACGTTTAGTGAAATTGAAGTCAATCAAAAGGTCTCGACTCCCAAACAATGCTCTGAAATTACAAAATAATAGTGATTACACTTTATTCCGATTTTCGAAGTGTTCGCTTAATTGGTTAGGCAGGCAACTTGAAACAATTTGGGAGTCAAGGATCAATCGATTAATCGTTGGATTGTAAAAATAAGGGGCAAGGTCGGTAGGGCGGTAAAAGTCGAAACGCCTACTGACGTCGGATATTTAAGTCCGCCACTGAGCAAAAAAAAAACACTTTTGCAGAGTTTCCTTAATTTTTTTGCTAATTTATTTAAACTGCGCCTCCTGAAATATCGAAAAGTGTATATTTCACAGAACATTAATGCAGTGGAAGGAGGAAAGTTTAAGAAATACACCGCCCTTCAAAAGTTGCCGGACCTGACTAAGATTAACACGCTTGTTCTACGATGTAAACCAGCATACTATACGCTTCATTTCGGAAAGAACTTACAGAGGTCATACTATCAATCATTATTATGTTAGGAAACCAGAATCAGTTTTCCCGAATTCTGTGACCTTCGAGATGCAAATGAACAACAACTCCTTGGAACTTAAACCAGGCCAATAGCTAGAAAGATAAGCCCTGAAAAGGAAAAATGAAAAAAAAACAAGCAGTTTCCGTTTTGAACTAACAGAACATGAGTAAAAATGGCAGTTAATTCATTTACAGTAAAGCTTCGTTATAACGCTCTTCTGGGTCCTAAGCCAGAAAAGCGCTATAACCCGGAAAACGATATAGCCGGGAAGTCCAAGAAATATACTTCATAGACGCATAGCACCTTTTAGGTAACAAAATTTATTATTCGATTGATATACATGGAATGAAATAGTAAGGAAATGGCAATCAATATTGATTACTGGTTTAAAAAAAAAAACAGATATTTGTTTTTGTTTTAGACTGGCGACAGACTTCAGTTGTAATACGGAGGTTTTCAATTTATTGAAAGATCCTTTCTCTATGTCCATGCTATAGGCAAAAATTGTTCGAATCTTCTTTATTGCAAGATAAGACTGCAAATGTTTTTGGTATGATTGATACGCCTCTTTCTTGTTCTCTTCGGTGTCGACGGATGCTGATGCAATTACGAGATCTTCAATTATACTTTAAATTGTTGTTATGTCTTTCCCCTTTAAAGGAAATTTGACCTTGATGTGAATTAACGGGACAACTGTGCATCATGGTTTTGTTTGTGATTATTACAATGTAAAGATATCACGTAGTCGTGCTCAATGAATTTGTCAATATAAATTGTTTTAAGAAAATGAGACTGGGAAAAGACCGTTATAACCGGGAAATAGTAACGTATACGAACGAACGTTACGAAACTAAATTCCCTGTAATAATTGCTAATGAGACCCCGGGACAGAGAAAAAAGAGCGTTATAGCCGGGAAAGCGTTGTATCCGGGAGCGTTATAACGAAATTTTACTGTATTAGGATTTCGCTACCAAACCAATGTTAACGTTAATGCTCCTGAACATGGCAAATTTTAGGGTTTTAAATCAATATCTGAAAAAGGGATGAATTTAAACATAAACAATTATCTAAAATTATCCTGTGGTGGGTACATCAATTTTAGGTTTCTAGGAGCTCGCAACACAAAACTAAATAATATGCGGGGAAAAGTTAAAAGTTCGGGTCCTTTGTTGCGATTGTAAGTCTTTTTTAACTCGAAGCTTTTTTAGCCAGCCATATTGAACAAATCAAGGATCAATCAATAGATCGTCGGATTGTAAAAATAAGGACAGCAAATATGTAAAGCAGACTCTGGCTGAAGCGATCGTTTTTACAGCGTTTCATTTATTTGTTGTAATCATATGCTTATTCTCAGATGTCGAAACATTACTAAAACAATTGAAAATATGTTTGAAAATTTTGATGCCGCCCCTCAAAATTTGCCGCCCCGGGCAGCTGCCCAGGTTGCCCATATGGGAAATCCGGCCCTGAGCGTGCGACGTTAATTTCAAATCTCTGTATAGATTTACAAAGAGAAATGTAGATTGGTTGGCCAATCATTTTTTGGGAGACGATAATGGTGAAAGCAGAGGCAGTCGTTTGATGAATTCCCAACGCATGCGAACTTTTCTCCGATATATTGGTGATCCCGGTTTTCAGGATTGGCAAAAATATTTTATTAATTGAAAACTTACAAATTGTATTATTAGTTTTTAAGGTTGGTGTTGGCGAAGATATTGGAATTAACCAAACCACAGTAAATAAAATTATTTGGGAAGTATGTGAAAAAATTATAGGTCTGAGGAGTGGATAAAATTTCCAACAACGGAAACCGGAATGAAAGAGGCACAAGTACTTTGGCAGCAAAAATTAAAGTTTCCACATGCAATCGCGGCTGTAGATTGCACACATGTCCTTATCGTAACAATAAATCACTTTGGCTTGAACCGTGTGTGAGTATAGATCTTCCCACCCTCCAATATCAGATTCCTATAGTAATTATGAAACCGGTGCTTCTATATGGCCGTTCAATTTGGAAGGTGACCATTGATAACAACTAAGCTGCAAACTTTCGTATACACAGCAAAAAAAAACGGAGTGAATTTAACTCCGAATCGGTGTCGAATAGTGTCCATCCGAATCGGATAATATTAGCATAAAACTCGAAGCAAGGTATTGCTAAAGACTCCGAACGAATGTAATGATTTTATCCTTTTGGTGTAATAACTTGAACTCAAAAGAATACTTTCATTAACACCAAAAGGAGTGATTCTCGATATTTTTGGAATAAAAAAAAAAACAATTTTCCAGGGATGGAACATGTGATTCATAAATGAGATTTTTATAACCTCTCTATAGGTGATGATTTACCTCTTTACGCTCTAAAATGCATAATCAAGTTACCTACCTACAGTGGGATTCGACCCCGGGACCTTATGATTTTTAGACGAACGCCCTACCTACTAAGCCAACCAGACTAACTGATGGAGTTTGTAATTTATACAATATATGACTTCGCTCTACCACCAAATTCACTCCGATCGGTGGAAGCAAAATACGAAAATCGGATTAAATAAGCCCCATCACAATAACTTGATTGAACATGTTACGGAATTGATCCGATAGGTGTAATACTCAACACCAAATGGGATATTCTTTGCAATGTGTCCGAAAAAGGTTTTAATTTAGGAGTTTCGTCCGTTTCGGATTCTTTTCTAATAAAACCCCTGATGGCGGTGTTATTTTGAGCATGTTTACTCCGAAAGAATTTTGCTGTTTTATCCTATCGGATTTTCTTGCTCGAATACCCGGCATTTTTTTGCTGTGTACCTGTGTCTACGGCGCATGCTACAAATCCACTTCGGATTGATGATCTCCTTAATGTCACAGGCCTGGATTGGATAGGCACTTCTGTCAAATGGTGAAAGTGGCAATTGATAGGTCATATGCCCTAGATTAGGAACCAATGCAAGAAGCAGTGTTCTACGACCAAGCAAAACATGGAGAAGATAGGTTAATTGCGAGGATGCTTCACTAAACAAGAGGTGGTCAGACATAAATGCGATGAAACAAATGATAACGAGGGAGAAAGTAGGTGAAGTTGAAGCCCTATGCCCCACAAGGGGTTAACAGTATCTTCTAGTCGAGAACGAGAGATCGAAGCAGTAAATACTTCAGAAAAAATCAGGGAATATACTCGTACTTTAGGCCTGTGTAGAAGGGGTCAAGCACACTGGATTTTGATTCTCCGGTCTTTATGTTTTCTCTGTTCATGAAGAGCACCGAAGTCACATAAATTTAGTTATTGGAGCTATCATGGATAGTTCTTTAGATCGCTACGATTTATCAAAATTCAGTCCAAATGTTGCTTTGTCTATTGTCTATTTATATTCAATACAGGACCGGTTACTCATTCATTGTATCCAATAAATAAGCTTAAAGCATTCTATAGCCAGTGTAAACGACCATTCTACAAGCCACCATGCTTAAGCTTAAAGTTTAAATTATGGATAAATATGTACGAGTAACCGACACATAATGTAAAAGCTTTCTGAAAAGTGTGTGCGTCTTCTCTATACGATAAGACTAACCATTAGATAGGATGTACGAGAAACCGGCCCTAAACCTAGTCCATTTGTAAACAAATATTATGCACCGATAAAGAGGCCAAGCGATAACAATTTCCTATTAAACTTTCAGCGACAAATGATGATGTATTTTCTATATTTTACAGCAGTTGCAGTGGCTTTTTTTAGAGCTCTTGCACTACTTGTCCCCAATATCTACAAGGGCTTTCTACCCCACCCACCCCACTTATGACCATTTCATCCCAAGGACAATGCAATTAGTAGGGACCCTTACGTCTACAATTTAAAGAAAAAACAACTTTTGTCCATTATCCCCAAAAAAATTGAGGAAAAGATAAATCATAAAACCAATTCATTAAAAAAAGACTAAAAAAACTTGAAACGTACTTTTTACCACCAACATTTAAGTTGACGATATCGCCGCCATGACTTAGAAAATTCATATTACAGGCACCCGATCAGCTTCAGCACAATTGAAAAATCACATATTCAATAGCCACATGTGGCAGCGCCTACTTTTTGAATTGTAGCAAATGCTACTATTGCATTTTCGAAGTAGTAGTTTCAGTATTTGCGAAAAAAAAATTATTATTCATACGAATAGGGTAAAAGTGGGTTAGATGCCCCAGTGGGATAGATGCCGCAGTTGCTCAAACTAGTAATTCTAGACAGTGGCGGCTCGCCACAGTGGGCCAGGTGGGCCCGGCCCACCCAAATATTATTTATTAAACATACCATTAAATATATTCCAAAACACATACCTATATTTAAAGCACATACTGTTCAAAAATCAATCAGGGTGCTTCATTCATTCTAAATTGCTATTAAATCCCATATAAAAAACGTTCCACGGCTTTTATCCTTCTTTTGTCATCATGAAATTTTCTTTATTGAGAACACTCTTTAAATTGTTTGATTTTTTTATAGGGTTAAAACCTACGTTTTTCTATCTCACCCAAGGTCGTCTTTTTCGTTCTACTAACGCCAACTAGATGGCAATGGTTATACGCAAAATCCATTGACTTTGAAAGCTTCGAGTTGCATGAAATTAAGGACACTGACTGCAAGTGACCACCTGCTTGCATGCTATTTGTTGGATGCAAGGGAAATTTTGCATGAAAATTGTTGGTGGGATTTTAGACAAATAAATGCCACATTAAACCGCCTCTTGGCCGGCCCAAAAGCTCAAGAACACAGTCGAACTTATAGAGTGCGAGTTTTATATGCGAGAAAAATGAAAATGTCATCTCGTACATTGTCTTTTTTCTCGCATACAAAACTCGCACTCTGTGATTTTCGAATTAATAATAGAGAGAGGTGTGTTAGATCGGACTTTTTTTTAGGTTAGTGAATGAAAATAAATACATAGCTGTTTTTTCATTCATAGGAAAATAAATGCAATTATTATGGGGTTAAATTGTGGATGAACTTTTTCCTTGCTAAAAATTTGGAAAGGAATATTTTATGACTCTTACCCCATTTTTTGAAAATAATGACTTCGATGATTTGGATTTCAATTTTGGCGGCTGTTTTCGGTTAAATTAAATTGAATCGTAGTGTTTAGCCCTTTTTTATTCTTGTGGCGCCCAAGCATTTTGTATTGTCGTGCACTGATTTAACTTTTGAATAATTTGCAAGAAATCAGATTGTAGTGTCGTGCATAATCTGTTTTTAAATTTGAAGGTTTGGTTTTTAGCCTGTTTTTGTGCCATTCAGAAATATTGTGCCTAGTGCACGAACGGGAAACTTATGTTGAATATTTGTTTTAGCATTTCCTGGATTGAAAATACATTGTAGTATCATGCATGACCGTTTATCCTTTGAATTTGTGTTTTGTAGGTTTTTAACTACTCTATAATAATAACATATAGGGTTTTCCAATAAGGGCGGGTAGATATTGAAATGGACTAAAACAAGCTATGTGTGAGGTATATACGATTCTTTTATTTTATTTGAAAGATGTATATGTACCATTGTGTGGGTAGGGAATTTAACATCATTCAATTGTCCGCCGTGGCTTCTCACGGTGGCAGGGATCCGAGTGACTCTCCCGCATAGATCCTGCTGAATTTCGGCGAATGGTTGATTGATAATGAATTTAAGGGTATCGGTCGATTGCAACTAAAGAAACCACCACAGAAAAGGTTTAAAGGGGTCAAACCACATGATCTTTGGAGCCAATTCCCGCAAAATAGGCGTAAAATTTGTTTTAACGAAATTTTATTTTGATAATAGAGTTTTGTCACTTGAACGCGCTTCTCAACCGTGTAACTTGCCATGAGTGAATAGTAAATAAAAGAAATCAGTAAAGTGATCAATTCTCATCCTCATGGCAAAAACGCTCTAGACGTCTGCGTTGGTTCTTTCTGGACAGTGCATACCTATTTATTATAACCCTGATTTTTATAATTTAATATTTGTTAGCCTCATGAAATGCCTAAAATTGTTCACAATTTTAAAATTCAAGTTGGTATGCAGATACTGGCATAGAGCACAAATAAAATCAACTCCAACTATTTTTTTTTATGCGCATTCTTATTGTAGTTTGCAAGATAATTTAAGACGCAAATGTATTAATTCTTACAATAGTATACAGTAATATTTCGAGATATATTTCGAACAATATTTGAGCTCATTTTTTTTACTGTTTTTTAGGCGAAATCGGTATGGGGGAATAGGTATCAATACTTTTCTTAGTGGCCCACCCAGATTCGCAGAGCACGAGCCGCCACTGATTCTAGACACAAAACGAATAAAAACGTTATAGACAATCAAAGAGCATCGTCTGACACTAACAGTAATTGCATTTATATTTTTAGGGTTGTCCACACAACCACATTGTAACGATATTACGAAAAAAATATTTTCAACTAATGTGAATTTGCAATTTGGCATTTTTTGAATCTCGCGCAACTTTTTTCTATTTCATGTCTGCGGAAGCTTCTTTTCACATTTGTTAGGCCTTTGCTAGTTACTTTTATATTCCCAGTCAACTTTTATTTCTTTTTATAATTTTTTTTACAAAAATGTAGGGCATCTGTCCACCCAGAAAACAATAGATGCCCCTAATTTTTGGGGTATAGATGCCCTAAGACTTTTCCTAAAGGCATCTATCCCTCATTCCTTAATGGGCTAAATTACAACCTTTAAAATTGCAATATGCATTTTAATGCTATAAAAATGGTTTGTAATTGCACGTGGATAGTAGAAGCAGCTCTCCACGCTACTTAGACGCAAGATTTTCTTTGGTTGCGTTCATTGATCTTATAGAACGAAACAGCTGAGATAGACTAAAAATCTCGCCACTTCAGGATAGCCTTAAGCATTTTTTTATTCTTCCCACATCTTAGAATTCAGTTTTCCCCTTTGACTCAAATTTTAACTGATTTATCCCTTAGGGCAACTATCCTCACATTAAAATATGCATTGGGGCAACTAACCCATAGCGTGGGCAACTATCCCCGAAATTAGAGGCGTCTTTTCGAAGGTATAACTACAAAGCCTTAACTGCTCCCAAAAATATTTCTTTTGAAAATAGTTACTAACAGATGTGGGAAAGCGCATATACACGAAAACCGGGAAATAATGCTTTATGTTGCTAAATATTGACCCAAGACAAAAAAGTGGGGCAAGTATCCCACTTTTACCCTACATGTAGTATCTACTTTTGAGTAGTTTCTACAAATTTGAAAATTTACTACTTTTTATTCATACGGGCCATTGAGTCACTATGAATAGCGTCAGTCCCTTAAGGGTTCCCTTAATTATAAGTGGGGACTATGAATTCCGGCCATAGTTTTCTATATGCGTTTCGAAATTTGTTATACTGGGGCCCGCTTAAACCTGAAAATAGTGATATTTGGCCCAGGCCAGCTTCGAGTTTGAAACCCCTGGCGCATGCACAAACTTTTGAAATTTTTTGCATTTTAAAACATAAATCACACACGAAAAATGAATGACAAGAAATTATCATTCAAAATTCAAATTTATTCCTGGAACAGTATTTTCGGTCCTCCCAACTCTGAATTCGAAGCTTGCGGATAGGAACACCAAGCTCCGCCTAAAAACGGCAATGGACCGATCATCCACCCAAGCGTCCGAAACGTTGCTGGATAGATTCGAGGGATACGTCCTTCGGGGCCGCTCGTTCGCGAAATCGCAGCCGGTACAATCAAGAGTTGTATCAATCGAGAGTTTTAGCATGTCGTAGGAAATAGTACGACTTAGTTTCACATTCCATGTACAAATTCGCTTGCTTACCGTATACGAAACAGTGAGTCCATTCAGCGAGCACATATTGGGATATGCTACATATCCCCACCACAAGAAATTGGAAAACTGCTAAGTTTGTGTTCGCTGAATGGACTTGCTACACGAAATGTCAGTTCTCTCTAATCAGCTGATACATCCGCAGACATTGCGGCAATCAAAAATTCAAAAAACCCAAAACTGCAACTTTCTTAGTCAAAATACGTACTCTCATCGCACAATATTATAACGTTCACTAAAACCTGGTTCAGAAATGACATTTTTCAGCTGAACTGTGAATAAACAATTTCCAGTATTGATGGTCGAGCAGCTGTGCGTGACAGTTGATCGAGCAGTCCAAGTAGCAGCTACACATCTAAATGTAGCATTCCAATTCAACGATAAATAGGGGAAATTTTCGATACATCGCATGTGGACCGATTAGTGGGTGAGTGGGACGCGGAGGGAGAACACTTTCCAGTAGCTCTTTCCAATATGTGCTCGCTGAATGCACTCAATATATCATAATTTTGGATGTCCCAAGTAGGCATGGGTGTATTTCCGTATATTTGATATTCTGTAAACAGTTGAAATTGGCGAAATTTTTTGTCGTGTTTATACACCCATGCCTACTTAGGACATCCAAAATTATGATATACTGCTTCGTATACGGTGAGGAAGCGATTTTTTACCTGGAATGTCAAACTATGTCGGGCTATTTTCTTCGACAAGCTAAAACTCTCTAATAGTACGATGAGCTGAAAGTTTTGTGCCCCGATGTGCGGGGCATGTACACTGAATCGACGATAAACGCATGCCGCAGAAAATGATGAGAGCACAACGAGTTGACGGAGCGAGATTGCGTGAACGACCGAGACAGTGACGTAACGGTTTTGAAAATCTTTGGGTTCATAGTCAAAGCGGGAGCCCTTTCATTGTGCAGTCATATTTTCAATTTACACATTTGAAATACCACTGTTACCATGAATGTTTGTTTTGTCTTTATAAAGAAAACGCTCCCGCGGTAGCCTGACGAATTCCTCAATCAAGTTTATGAGTTTCCATGTCAAATTGACGAATTTCATAACTGTGTTAACGTATTTCGAATACAATGTGATGACTTTCCAGGTCTAATTGACGAATTTTCATTTTAAATTGTTGAACTTGCACACCATGTTGACGAATGGCTATATCCACACATATGCGCTTTCATCTTCCCTATCGTCTTCAAGCTCCGTATCTACTTTCAACATGGAACTTGTCATTGATTGCGTCAAGTGAACAGAAGAGATCAATGCCTCATTCTATCCAGATCTGTTCATTATTTATCGTTAGATATGTGTCGCGGCTTTGGTCAGGACGGGTAAATGATAAATTCTTTCATGAATAGTATGAATAGATGATGTGTTGTTAATATTTAACATTGGCAATTGCGTTCAAGAAAGAATGCGTTTCTTCAATAGCGCAGACATCTCATGTTTCAATTGTCAAAATGATGAAGACGAATGAAAATTGAAAGTGTCTAGACAGGCACAATTTCCACTACAAAGAATTTCGAAAATTTATTGTCGAATTTCCATGTGAATGAATTTTCAAATCATTTTGACAAATTTTCCAGTACAATTTGACGGATTTATGTTTCGAATCAGTCTTTATTTGTCAATTTTTAAAGAAATTCATTCAGAATATTTTGAAATTCGTCAATTTGACATGGAACTTCATTACTAGGGCATGAAAATCAATTTGTAATGGAAATTCGTCAAAATAATTTTTAAATTTGTCAATTTGCCATGGACATTCGTTAATTTAGAACGTGTTTTGGGAGCCCTTTTAGCTTGGGGGCCCGTGTTCCCATGAACACATCGAACACCGTACGTTACGCCACTGGACCGAGAGCTCGCTGGAAGTACTTAGCAGGTCAAGACGCCCACCAGCTGCTGGGCTTCCGAAACTGGAGGACAAAGTCTCCTGATTTCGACAATTTGAGGTCAACGATTCAGGCGGCCAAGGTCCGACGTCGGACTATCTTGCACATTGATGATGTTAACTAATTTTTTAAGCTTTGGCGATATTATATATTTAAAAAAAAAATTTTCGAGGTCCCATAGCTAAGCTTTTTGTAGTTGCTAATTTAATAAATAACAGGCGCAACAGTGCGACATTGGACTAGGCCGCAGAGGTGTTGGTGATATCCAATTTGCAAGATCTGAGCAGTTAGCTCAACAGCACGCTCAGGCTCAGCAGTCTTATTTATCCCCATAAATGGGTACTCGTCACATGGGTCATGAGTAGGGATGTCAAAAACCGGACGGTTAGTCCGAAAACCGGTACTTTCAAAACGGTTAACCGGTTTATTTTCGGGTTTTCCTCCTCCGGTTTTAACCCGGACGGTTGTCTGTTAATCCGGTAAAAACCCGAAAAAAAAATTCTTTCAAATTCATACAATTTTTCATATTTTCTTGATTTTTCAGTATATTACTTGTCCCCTATAAAAAATTGCGTTTTCAAATTTCAGCCCTTAAACGTATTTTCGAGCACTCTCCTTATGACTATTATAGGGGGCGCCAGAGAAACTTACTTATTTGAAGGGTCAATAAAAACAAAAGTAGGTATTTCATAGTAATTGTTTTAATTCTTTCTATTAGAGAATACAATATTCCAAGTTTTTTCATACAGTCATGCAAATGACATCGGTTAAATGGCGACCCCCTTTGTGCTTACACTGATTAAGTCGATTTTTGAAGTTCGTCTCCACTCTTTGCAGTATATCAATCGGTATATTAGCAATGGGGTCGCGAATGAAAGGGGTTTAGGTGAGCTATGGTCCGTGGTCGATCGACATAAGCCAGGGATTTCAAATAACCACATAAAAAAATCGCATGGAGCAAATCTCGAGAGCGTATCGGTCATGGGAAATCGAGGAAGAGTTGTCGCAACAAATTTATTCAGCCTGGTGCAGTGCTTCCTATGGCTCCATCTGTGACTGAAACCACACGTCCCTTACGTTCGTTTAAAAAAAATCTGCGATCATGTCCCTAGTGAGCGACCGTTAGAAAAGAAGCTCTCGGCGGCGGAGGCCCGCTGCTCTCTACACCAGAGCATGGTGGCGACTGACTAGAATGGGTAACAAACTTGGGAACTTCCCCCCTCCAGATGCGCCCCCTCTCACCCATCTACCCGCCCAACTCACCGCTCAGAAGTTTTTTTTTTCAAATAAGTAAGTTTCTCTGGCGCACCCTGTGTATGCGTTTTGATTTAATTTTGCATACGATACGAACACCACCATTACGAGTGTGTTTTCACTACAATTCTAAGCAAATAAATCAAAAGACTCGGTTAACTGAAAAACCGGTACTTTGAGCCCGGTTAAAACCGGACGGTCTAACCGGCTTTGCAAAAAAATGAAATCCCTAGTCGTGAGTTCGAAAAATACCATAAACTGAACTCGTTCACGGTGAATCTCGAATCTATGAACCTGTGCACCGAATGTGCGCGCACTAGCCTCCACACCAGCCAGACTACAAGATTACAATTGCTAATTATGTAGTTCGTTTATAAGGTTCCTTTCTTTCATTCGTTAATTTTGGTTCACTGTTAATATTGTACAATTTACTAAATCGTTAATTTTATTTGTTTATCGGGAATTTAACTTGATGAAGCGTACATTACATTTCGTTAATTTAGTTTAAAAATAAATAACACGCGCGACAATCCAGCATTGGACTAAGGCCGCAGGATGTGTTAGTGACATCCTATTTCCAAGATCTTATCTGTTTTTTGTTGAGGTAATGAGATCAGCATCACGCTCCGCAGTGTTATTTATCCCCATAAATGGGTACTCGTTTAACATCTGAGTGAGATCATAGTCCGTCACAAGCTCATGAGTTCGAAAAACACCATGATCCACGGTGAGATTCGAACCCATGACCCTGTGCACCGAAGGTGCGCGCACTAAACGCTAGACCAGCCAGACTAGCTAATTAATTTAGTTTGCGATAACGTTAATTGGGCTTGAAGTATAAGTACGTAACATACATACATAGGTACCATATTTAGTTAACTTGTGTTGAGAAACCGTCAACCGTTCGTGAAAATGGTGGGTATATTAAAGACATTTTGATTTTCAAGACATTTCCGTTTCCCGATTAAAAATGTGTATTTGCTTGCATATCGCCCTCTAATAATATCATTACGTACCTACGCTCTTCCAAGCTGGAAGGTAGTAGCTACGTACAAGACAAACTAATTATGCAAATAAGATGTCAGCAAGCTTCATCTTTGTTAAGCACACACGCTATGCTATTTAGAATTAAGCCTACTGTTTTCGAAATTTATCCACACATACATACATACTTCTTGCCTAGCATTTTCTACACATACTTCTGGAATGCATTCCACATTAGCCAGTATTCATGGTCTAATATCTGCATCTTCTGAATAGCGTATCTAAAACTATGAACTGCTAAACTGATTTATCCATTCGACAACAAACTGCATAATAACAATACAAATTAGGGATGGGCAAAAACGTTACTTTCCGGTAACGGTTACAGCCGTTACTGTTACTGGAAAGTAACGGTTACTCGATCCTGTTACTGTTACTTTTGATTTTAATTTGATTTCCACTACCAACTTATATACCATATCCCTTAGTTTTCCTAACCTTCATCCAAGCGCATCTTTTTGTATCATAATCGGGCGCGCGGCGGTAATTTACCGCCCTCACTTTCCCCGTTATATTTACCCAACGGTTGATAATAAATTTCCAAAAGACATCCTGTAGAAGACACGCCAACACAGTGATACCTATTATTATATTATAATTTATGCCCGCGCGGCCGGAAGAAGGCAAAGAGAATGAATACATAAAGCCAACACTATGACACTAAATGAATTAGAAAGCAATATCCACAGAAGAAAGAGTACGCACAACGCACCTGTAACAGGCCAAATACACCTGCAACTTGGTTGCCAACCTAGGTTGCAGGTACGTTACTACACACTTGCAACATTCCGGCAACGTTCACGTTCTTGCAACCTGGTACTGCAACCTGCAACATGCCTACAAACCACTTAATTTCCGGTTTTTTTGCGTGTTGCCAACTTAGGTTGCCAACCAAGTTGCAGGTGTATAAGGGCTGTAAGACAGCGTTCTAAACCTGGTACTGCAACCTGCAACATGCCTACAAACCACTTAATTTCCGGTTTTTTTGCGTGTTGCCAACTTAGGTTGCCAACCAAGTTGCAGGTGTATAAGGGCTGTAAGACAGCGTTCTAAACCAAGTCGCACTCTTTCTTTTCCCTCTTCGGAAAAAAACCCCTCACGAAATACGCTGGACGCACGGATGAGAACATCTCTTAGCTGCATCTCACATTATACATATGCAACGACACAACGCTCTCTTTTTTTCCTCATAATACATGAACGAACGAACAACATTCCAGCTTCAAATCACCTACCTTTTTAAATTGCACTCATGGAATGTAGAACATTTGAGAGAGGCAATAGACATAATCTTCGCCGCGTTTAAAATAAATAATATCTAAGCGAGCATATTAGTTTTGTGCTGGCCAATATTTCATTCATGCTTAGAGCGAACAATTATTCAAATATTTGCCAGCAATAATTCCTTCCTTGTTCCTATCTACAATCTACTGTGACGTGAAATTCCGGTTACCAAAGTCAATTCTAAATAAATAACAGGCGCGACAATCCAACATTGGACTAAGACCGCAGGATGTGTTAGTGACATCCTATTTCCAAGATCTTATCTGCTTTTTTGTTGAAGTAATGAGATCAGTATCACTCTCAGCAGTGTACCCATAAATGGGTACTCGTTTAACATCTGAGTGAGATCATAGTCCGTCACAAGCTCGTGAGTTCGAAAAACACCAAGATCCACGGTGAGATTCGAACTCATGACCCTGTGCACCGAAGGTGCGCGCACTAACCGCTAGACCAGCCAGACTACTAAGTCAATTCTAGTAAGTTACAAAATTGCTTCTTGTCTATGTTAACAGGAATAGAATTACAAATAGTCATAGTTCAGAACCTGAAATACGATAAACATTCCTTGTAACTAAATACAAACCCAAAAAAAAAACCAGACCAAGTTCTAATCGTGCGAATAGCAAGATATAATATAACCCTACACCCATGTACACACCTAGAAGGCACCCAAAACCCAAAATATTCAATTTCATGTTTTTTATAGGGGAGGAAGGGGTAGATGGGTAGGATCCGGCACACTTTTCATCTTTTATATGGACATCGATCAGCTACCATTTGACACAAATTTGAAGTTTTCACAATATTTTATTTATTTTATTTTATTATGGCTGAATATAGTTTTGTAGGGGAGGTAGGGGTAGGGATAGTTAGACCAACTCCACTTTCCACCAACTTCAAGGATCTGTCACAATTAGGCTTTGGTCAAAATGTCTGGTCGCTAGCGATATTCTGTCGAAAGTTATGGACGAATTACAATATCAAGAAGAAGTTTTTGTATATCCGAATTAGGCATTTTGTATATCCGAATTAGGCATTGGTCCGATTTGACCCATTTTCAATACCGTCCAAGATTTTATCAAAACATGGTGTACCCATGTACAGACCTAGAAGATATGCTAACCCCAAAATGTTCATTTTCATGTTTTTTTTTTGTAGGGGCGGGAGGGTATAGATGGGTCGGACCTGACACATCTTATCAAGGCATCCAACAGCTACCATTTGATACTAATTTGAAGTTCATCGCGACATTCTATCAAAAGATATGGCTGAATATAACTTTGTAGGGGAGGTAGGGGTAGGGGTAGCCGGACCTACTCCAACTTTCAACTTAAAGTATATATCCGAATTAGGCATTGATCAAAATTTCAAGTCGATAGCGATACTGTATCGAAAGTTATGGCCGAATTAAAATATCAAGGAGGGATATTTTGTATGGGAGGTAGAGGAACCCTTGGTCCGATTTGGCCCATTTTCAATACCGTCCAAGATTTTATCAAAACAAACATCTGACCAAAATTTCAAACCGCTAGCTTCATTATTTCGGGAGTTATCGTGCGAACAGACAGACACACGGAGACACACGGACAGACAGACAGACAGGCTTATTCGAATCAGGGACCGACCCTGACCTTCAAGTAACATTTTCCAATATCATTACTAAGGAACATTTTCATTGTATGTTACTTTGGAACTGTTACTTAGGAACGTTTTCGTAAATGTTACTTTGGAACTGTTACTTAGGAACGTTTTCAGCAAATGTTACTTTGGAACTGTTACTTAGGAACTGTTACTTAGGAACGTTTTCGTAAATGTTACTTTGGAACGGTTACTTTGGAACGGTTACTTTGGAACTGTTACTTAGGAACGTTTTCGTAAATGTTACTTTGGAACTGTTACTTAGGAACGTTTTCATAAATGTTACTTTGGAACGGTTACTTTGGAACTGTTACTTAGGAACGTTTTCAGC
The DNA here is from genome assembly GCA_949715475.1 of Microchrysa polita. Lineage (NCBI taxonomy): Eukaryota > Metazoa > Arthropoda > Insecta > Diptera > Stratiomyidae > Microchrysa > Microchrysa polita. The sequence continues at coordinate 81,905,959 of OX454418.1, read as the reverse complement.
AAATGTTACTTTGGAACTGTTACTTAGGAACGTTTTCAGTATATGTTACTCGGAATTGTTACTCTTGGTAAAAAGTGTGGGAAGAGGTGGAATAATTTATGTGATGCGAAGTTTTCTGTGTCGTAGCGGAGATGTTTTTTTCTTCGTTGAGATGATAATGTTTTGAGAAGTGAATTTGAATTAGGATTTTTCTTTTGTGCCGCTGTGGGTGTTTTATATGATTTCATGCTTAGATATTGTGACTATGTTATGGAACGGTTATGCAAAGGAACGGTTATTTTTGGTTTTCGGTAACGGGTAGTAACGGTTACAGGCAGATATTCTGTTACTAGTAACAGTTACCGGAATATTGGCCCATCCCTAATACAAATGTAGTCTATCTGGGTGTGTGCGGGACAGTGTAACTAATTGCATTTTGCGCTGGTGGATTCTATCAAGATGATGAAGAAGTTGATTGAGACGAAGTGAACAAAAACTAGATCAGGGACAGAATAAATTTTCAATTACAAATCTGTTGTATTTCTTTATTGTAATTGTAATAGATAAAAAAAACGACCGATTAGGTAATATTTACATAAATGTCAGTCTCGCCATACTACCCAAGTTTCGAAAGAAAAAAACGCCCACTATCAATTTATAAGATGTTGTTGCATTGTGTTGGAAAAACGAACGTTTGGAAACGGTGAAGACGTTATTTTCAAAAAGTAGAAAGAGCCAGGAAATTAAATGCCTAAAAATTATTCGCGAACCCAAGACTAGAATAAGCTAACGAAATCTCATTCCCCAATGATGTCCGCTTATGGGAAATTCGAACTTCATTTTTAGGGTTTTTTAGAATTTTTTCAGAAAACCCTTATAAAATCGATTTTGTCCGTCCGTCCGTCCGTCCGTCCGTCCGTCTGTTCACTAAATAACTCGCGAACGGCTGAACCGATTGTCATGAAATGCGGTATGAATGTGTAGAATGGTTACAGTCTTTGGCACAAATACATTAGAAGTTGGTAGGAAGAAGATAACAGGGTATCCCGAACGTTTGAAAAAAGTCGACTTTTTTAGTTTTTATCGGAGATTAACGTATGGGTATTTAAATCAAAGATCTAGACGAGTACATTTCATATCAGTTACAATTTTCCAGTTTTAAGTAACGGTAAAAAAGTTATTGGCGTTTAAAGTTAAACTTCCTTTTCGAGCTCCGTTTTTCTAAACCGTTATAGGGATCGATATGAAACTTTGCACAAAGATTGGTCAGTATGGCCTTATATACGTTAAATATTAAGACTGTTGACTTTTACTAAGGAAAAGTAAATAACAGTAAATTTGTAAAATTCAAATTTGTTCGTGTGTAGCCCCTCTTAGGTTTCCAAATATGAAAATTCTGCTAAGGGTTCCTAGAAAATTACATGGGAATATGTCTATATTTTCTATATTTTCATTCGAATAACTGTATCCAAACCGGAAATATAGCCAAGTAAGTATTTAGTAAGGGCCTTTCACAATGCAAGGGAAGCCTCTTAAGCATTTCTTCAATGCATATCTTTTAACTTGATGAAACAATAAACATGCAATTTGGTGGAAATGCATAGAGTGGTAATAGTCTTTGCACAAATATTTTTGAAGTTTGTAGGACCAAGTTAACAGGGTGTCCCTGAATAGCTGCAAAAGTATACTTGTTCAATACTCATAGCAAAGCTTGCGTGGGCTCTTATGTCAGGGGACACAATGGAATCATTTCATATAAGTTGCTTTTCCTTGATTAAAAAAACAGTAACAGTAGATTTACAGCTAATAATTCAGCTCATTTATAAAGCCAAGCCATCCTTACGTTTGCCTGAGTTTCTTTTTGCTCAAAGGCCATCAGAAATCTTAAATCGAAAAATGCTTGTAGATTTGCCTTGGAATACTTTTATACAAACGGCGACTAGCGTACCCCTGGGCGTGCTGCAGGCCAACCTGCACCACGCCATTGCAGCCTCGGATACGGTAGTGGCCAGGTTCACCAGGGAGAGCCTGGGAATGGCGCTCATTCAGGAACCCTGGCAATTACGCGGAGAAATTAAAGGACTCAAGGTGAGCGGGTCCTCAGTCATATATGATACAAGCTCGAGCAGACCTCGGGCATGTATACTAATCAGAAATAGCATAAAGTTTATTTATCTTACAGAATTCAGCGACGGAGATCTAACAGCTATCTGCATTACTCTTAATGACGACACCAACACGAAACTCGTGGTGGTGTCAGCTTACTTCCCAGGCGATGAGGAAGTTCCAGCAACAAAACTTAAAGGCCTAGTGGATTTTTGTGGTAAGACCAAAGCACTTCTCCTGGTCGGTTGTGATGCCAATGCACACCACACGGTCTGGGTCAAGAGGTGAGTACATATTAGAAACTTTTTCCTCCTTGAACTTCAGCATCTTCAACAGAGGTAGTAAACCTACTTTCGGAACTAGGTCTAGGCGGGAAGTACTCGACCTAACCTTTGGCAACCAAAGGACAGAAAACTGGATCAGGAACTGGCATGTATCTGATGAAACCTCACTGTCAGACCACATGCACATCAGCTTCGAAGTAACAGCGCCCATACCTAGATTCCGGGAAAGGCGAATTCCCCAGCTAACTGAGTGGGGCGACTACTGTATCTCCCTTCGAGAGAGGCTATCCACCATCGACAGGACAGCCTCCAGCTGGCTGAGTCTGGACGGCTTGGTCTCCAACGTGACCAGGGTTATAGTTGCCGCATTTGAGGAAAACTGCCCCCTCAGAAGAACGAACGACTACAAAGGAGTACTGTTGGACTCCGGAGCTATCGAGACTAAGGAGGTCAACAAGAAGACTCTTTAATAGAGCCAAAAAGACAGGAGAGTGGGAAACGTACCGCTCCAAACTTCATGAGTACAACAAAAAGATCAGGTCTGCCAAAATGAACTCGTGGGTCAGGTTCTGCGAAGGTGTTGAATGCACCAACACGGCTGCCAGACTCCACAAAGTTCTGGCTAAAAATGACACCGAGTACCTAAGTACCATAAAGCATTCTGATGAGCGCACAATTGACGCCTTAACGACGGGCGAACTACTCCTCAGCACCCACTTTCCGGGATGCCAAATACTGAGGAAGGGGGCCCCTCAAACGATAACAGTCTGCATAGAACTAATTCCTCAGACTGGAGATTAGCAGGATCAATCTTCACTCACGATAAAATAAGATGGGCAATATGCTCATTTGAGCCATTTAAATCCGCCAGTACTGACGGGATTTTTCCAGCTTTACTACAGAAGGGTCTGGAGCCCCTAACTCCATACCTCGTAACTATCTTCAAAAGCAGCTTTGCGCAAGGCTACATTCCGCAACCATGGAGACTTGCTCGAGTTGTATTTATTCCTAAACTGGGAAACCGACCTAAAGAGGATCCCAAAGCATACAGACCAATCAGGTTTACCTCATTCATGCTCAAATCAATGGAAAAAATCATTGATCAGCACATCAGAAATACCACACTGATTAGAAACCCGCTTCACAAGAGACAGTTTGCCTACCAACCAGGTAAATCAACAGAATCGGCGCTACATAGCCTTGCAGGAGAAATTGAAAAAGCCTTTGAGGCTAAAAACACCGTGCTCGCTGCTTTCCTGGACATCGAAGGGGCATTTGATAATACTACCTTCGATGCAATTCAAAGAGCGCTAAGATACAGAATGGTAAAAAATACAACTATTGGATGGATAAGCAGTATGCTCTTCTCAAGAAAAGTCGTCTGCCAAATAAACGAACAACTTCTCTTTGCTAAGGTCGCAAGAGGATGCCCACAAGGGGGTGTACTCTCGCCACTCCTGTGGTGCCTGGTTGCCTACGATCTTTTGTGCAAGCTCTCATCCAATGGCTTCTCAGTACAGGAATACGCCGACGATGTGGTCATAGTGGTTAAGGGTTTGTTTGAGGAAATTCTTCCAGATTTAATCGAACCAGCACTAAATACAGTACAAGAATGGTGTGATGGAAACGGGCTCCGAGTGAACCCATCCAAAGCGATCATCATACCCTTCTCCAGAAACAGAAATCTGGCTGAGCTCAGAAGCCCGATTATGTACAACACCCCTCTACCAATTGGGAGTCAAGTCAAATATCTTGGAGTTATCCTTGAAAGCAAACTCTACTGGAATAAGCATGTCGAGGCGGTTGCGGAAAAGGCCCCCAGAGCCCTTTGGATATGCAAAAAATACGTAGCGAAAACCTGGAGTTTGAAACCATCCATTATGATCTGGATATACAAAGCAATAGTTCGACCAACTCTAAACTATGGTGCTGTGGTCTGGTGGAAAAGAGCCCTAACTACGGAGGGTAAGTCCGTTCTAGGTAAGGTACAGAGACTAGCATGTCTGATTACCACCGGTGCTCTCCGATCTTGCCCTAGCAGTGCTCTAGAAGATCTACTAGATGTACACCCGATTGAAATCCACCTCGAGACCCAGGCAAAGCTAGCAATGATACGACTCATTGCTAATGATGCCAGTCTGGAGCTCACAAAGGGGCAGCTCAGATGCCTCAAAAACAATACTATAGCGAACATGCCCTCCAACCACCTTGCAAAAGAGCTCTCATTCGGACGCTGCTTCCGAGCTGTAACATGGAGCAGGGAGGAGTGGCACACTTACTTCGCTAGGCTGCATCCACAAACCATCAAATGGTTCACTGACGGCTCCAAGACAACTGAAGGCTCAGGAGCGGGTGTGGTTGGCCCAGCACACAGGATATCTATACCTATGGGCCTCCACACCACTGTTTTTCATGCACAACTACATCATCCCCTTTCTGCGGACCTGAACCCTTTTGCAACATCTCTTCATGTTTAGTAAAGAGCTTTCAGAGACCAGGAACGACTCAAGCCAATAGAGAACTGGGATAAACTACCAGGGCTCAGACAATCGAAAATGTTTATGGCAGGGTTTTACCACAGAAGAACGGCTGAGCTGCTGCAGTTAAGCAGAGCTAGAGTACGCATCATCTGTGGCGTTCTCGCAGGTCACTCCTGCCTGAGATCACATTTACGCACAATAAGAATTGTGCAAGATGCGAGCTGTCGATTCTGTGAAGAAGATGACGAAACCTCCTTCCACGTCTTATGCGAGTGCGAGGCACTGGCCCAGCGTCGCTGGTCACACCTCGGAGTCGGAGTGGCCTTTCCAGATACGGACGACGTAGCTTCGACATCTATAAACGACCTCAACTCGTTTCTCAGCACGATCAACTTTGATCGTCAGGCGTAGTCCGGCTCATCTGCGACTAGGGCGATAGCACAATAGGCCCATTGGCTTCAGTGCTGCGAAACCCTTCGGGTTCACGCCCTTCTACAATCTACAATCTATACAAACTGGGTAAATAGTAAATTTATTTACAGGAAGCATTTGATTAATGCTGTGCACAATTCTTATCTATTGCTTAGAAAATATATGTACAAAAAATATTCACTATGCATCAAAATTCTAAAAAAACCCTCGTATTGCGGGCGCAGCCCTCTGTACGCCGGCATTTTTATATTATGCAGATTACCACTCAATATAAACCATTTTATGCAAGAACTTCAATACATTAAAAATGCGACAGTCATGAATAGCTATACTGAAGAAATGATTGAAAAAATTGTTAAACTACATTCAAAATAGATAAATATGAAGAAAAATAAAAAGGGCTGTCGCCCCCCCCCCCCCCCCCCCCCCGACCGATGATTGTGGCAAAAAAAAATCCTTGCCAATATAGTAAAAAATCACTGCACTATACAATGCTTGAAGGCGTGAAAATGCGAGTTCGATTCCAATCCATTCGTAAAATTTTCTGCTGCTAAAGGGCTGAATTAAGATCGAGAGTGAAACTTTTCGCCCAGGGGTTTTATCAATAAAAATGGATACTTACTGTCGTGAAATATGTGACAAACGGTGGGGAATTCCATAAGCTACAATCCGAGACCGGTTCCATAATTCTCCTCGGCCATTTTATGTATTATTTTTCGATTCCCCGGTCATTTGACATTTCACGATGAAATAACCGGGAAATCGGAAAATAATACATAAAATGGCCGAGAAAAATTATGGAACTGTTTTCGGATTGTAGCTTATGGAATTCCCCAGCATTCCCCACATATTCCACGACAGTAGGAATACATTTTCATTGAAAAAATCGCAGCGGCGAAAAATTTCATTCTTGAGGTCAGTACTAGGCTTAAGACCGTAGTCTGGAAAACTAACCAGATGCCTTCTTTGCCGCTCCGCGGAATGCATGACCGTGATAGTTTCCAGCACGGACAAATGAGCAACAGCAAGTGGCCACTCGTAACTGGCGGGGGTGCGGAGGCTGCGTCCCAATACATACGTTTCACTCGTGGAAAACTAAAATATTTGTTATAGTTTTGGGTGAGTTTTCACTATATCTAGCTTGATATGTCACATGAAGTCGCTCCGAGAAGGTAGTGGAATTTATCAACATTCCATCTGAAAGGGATTTTAGTGAGAAATGGTATAAAGCTTTGCCCAATTAGGGACCTTGAAAAGAACGAATCTCACATTTCCGTGTCTTTCAAGTTATTTAATCAAGATTCATTTTGTAGCTAAATCATAACAACAATCAAATTTGGATCTCACAAGAGGAATATCCAGTGCGAGAGACAAAAACAGCACCGAATATAGACGAAATACCTAATGCAGAAATTGGAGGCTAGTTGAATGTAATCAGAATGACCAGTGTATGTCTAAACACGTGCAGGGTAATTTTTCGTGAATCTCGACTTAGTGTAGTTAGTACGTGATAAACCTAGTACATCAGATTGCAAAATCTGGTGGAGACAATTTTTTTTTTGTTTCTTATGTTTTTTGGGGTGTTGAGCACGAATTTGGAGCTTCCCACCAAAATTTCCTTGCGGAACAGAGTCAAAATCGCGAAAAACCTTAACATGTTTGCTAATTTTCCATTATTTGACCGATAACTCTGAAACTATTTATTTCTGCGAAAAACTTTCCGTTAATATGTTAGAGAGCAGATAATTGCGCGTGAAAAGAGACATAAATATTGTAAATCCGTGAAGCGGTATTATCACAATTGATAAATTAAACTTGTCATTTTTAACATAGTTCCGCATTATGAATAACATTTTGAGATTGAACGGTTTTTCATTTTTGGCCACAAAAGTTGCATTTTTCTTGTACATCATGTATATTGGGGTGCTGAACCTGAATCCGTAACTTCCCACCAAAAATTTTGCTGCAAAACAGGGTCAAAATTGCAAAAAAAAAACCAAAAAAAATGACTATCAATTGTAGTTATACCGCTTCATGCATTTTAAAGATTAATGGCGCTTGGACCCGCAATTATGTTTTCTCTAATATACACTTTCGGAGTTATACGTCAAAAAATAGGAAAAGTCCGAAAATGTTGGGTTTTTTCGCGGTTTTGACCCTGTTCTGCAACGTACTCAGCACCCCAAAAAAAAACATAAGAAACCACACTTTGTTACCAAGGTAACATACATATATGTAAGTTACATCTAATTTCCAAGATCTTAGCTACTTTTTTGTTCAGGTGTTGAGATCAACAGCATGCTCAGCAATGTTATTTATCCCTATCATAGAGATCATATTCCGTCACATGGGTCGTGAGTTCGAAAAACACAATAAACTAAATTCGTTCACGGTGAGTCTCGAAACCATGACTCTGTGCACCGAAGGTGCGCGCAGTAACCACTACACCAGCCAGACTATTTTAAAACTTGCCTAACAATATTTTCGTTACCGACAATTTCAACTTCTAAGAAAATTATGATGTTGAAAAAATGTCGGGCTTGCCCGTCCGGTCGTTTTCTTATGGACTGAATTGGTCCAATGAAGTGACGAGTCGACAATATTAAAATGCAAGTAAAACACGCACTATTTGTCGTCGCAGAACGCCTAAACTAACGGTAGATGCAATCGTCTTATCGGTCGTATAATTCTTACGAATCGATCGTACGATTCTTACGAAAGAAAAACAATCGTGTCAAGTTTTTTTTCTTTCGTACAGTTGGCACATAGACCTAGGCAGACCATTGGTACTATATCTTGATGAAAAATATCGTTCAACAATATTTTCCACCCGTTTCCATATATATTTCAAGGAAACTGACGGCCAAAAATGCGATCAAACGTTCGGTGAAATATAAACTATGTCTAAAGAAACGAAATACGGCGTATCATCACAAGACATAGTATGTAAACTGTTTCTAGAAACAAAATTAGACCTGTTCAAAAAATAAGATTGATTTCACAGAAGATTCAGCTACACCTCAGTCATAATAGCTCGTAGGCGGCGACAGAAAGGTTAATAATTGCATCGACAATATTTTGACGTTTGGATTAATTCGTGGAGTGTCGTGTAATAAATTTGGAGTCAAACAAATATGGGTTGTGTGAGCACATAGCCACTCTGGGCTAACGCATGGCATGGGTTGCTATGCTTTCTCTAAGGTCCAAACGCAACCAAATTCAAAATTTTGTTTTATTTTTATCAAAACAATTTATTAAAATAAAACATTTTTAAATATAACTTCATAATAATGTCCTAAGCATTCCAAGTCAAGAGCTACTTCTACATGAAAACTCAAATAATAATCCAAATTTGTAGAATACATTAATAAAATTCCTTCTCCTTGCTTCTAGTATGTTTTGTTGGTCATATTTAGGCCAAAAAGCCTGCATGTAACATAATATGTGCAACGTATCTTAGACACTGTCATAGTACCGGATTTGATCAATTTATCGATAATAAATTTTCCAACTCTGCATATTTTTCAGCCGCACAAAACAATTTCATAAATGACCCGAGTGTCTAAGCCTCCATTGATGTTGTGCAGAAATCGATTTGATCTATATAACGTGCTGCGGTGAACGCACAACAATAACTAAACCAATCTAGGATGCTTCCTAGAGATTGTCTACTACGTCGACTACGTACTTCGTGTAAGTGCTGCTGTAATAATCATTAGCTCCCGACATGTTCTACTACAAAATTCGAATTTCAAATTATCGTCGAAGCCCATTATAATCGTATTCTAATCGCACGGTTGTGTACAACTTGCTTCAAGATCACCTGGTGATTTTGTGGTAATCTCAATGAAGATCTTGTACCAAACAGCGGAAGATACTGTTCTTCGGTTGCTCCAATTAGGTAGACGCCAGCCTCATATTCATTTGGTCGCGAGGATAGATAACGCTGAAGTCTGTTGTTGATGCCGTGGCACGTATCTGGTACCTCCATTCTGCTACCAAGCTCAATCGTTGGACAAGTGTTATTATCTGGGGAGTGTGGTCAAATTTATAACGGAATGTCCGCAGTGAAATGTGCAGAATTTTACAACTGCTGTACAGATTACTTTTCGTATAGCGAAGATTGGTGGAGCAATGCATTTGAACTATTGTTCAAATGGTTCAAAGATCGTCTATGCTTCTCGAATTAAGATAGGCTGAGTTCCATGCAGCAGTATTTACAATAATATCCTCATCCACTTTCGCCCAACCTTGCACTACTACTAACCTAAATTTGTCCATATGAATGAAAGCAATCATCCAATTGTCCAGTGGTTTCGCGCGTCGGACGCCAGCAATCTATCAAAGAGGCTCCATGTAACAAAACAAACATAAGAACGATTGGCACACGACCGCAACGGACGGCCGCCCGGCGCCATTATCTGAATCTGAAACCCAGATTTTAAAATCAATTTATTGAAAGTTTATCTGAATAAGTATCGGAATTCCCTGCGATACGTATCTAGGCGGTATGACTGAATCGAATAATTTAGTTGTTATATTTTATTGAAACAATTTCTTCGAGGCAGGAGTCTGTGATTGATAATGTTCTGATGAAAGTCAATTGACTTGTCATACAAACAAAACTTTAGAATATTGAACAATCGATTTAGCCGATTGCGAGTTTGTTTTGTGGGTTAGGTCGTCTGGAATGTGGGTCAATGCGGAAATTGTGAACGAACAATATACTGTAAGACCAAGGTTTGTCCTTATTAAATACTTAAGTAGAATCTTTGATGAAATGACCACTTCGGGGTATCTCTGTATGTAGACGCTCAGTGTGGTCATCGTAATATAAATAGATCTGCGTTTGTTTATACAACGCATATGTAGAACAAATGTGTCCTTTCTGATAAGAATGGTAAGAAGGATACATTTGGGTTCAGTGGCGCAACCACGGGAGGGGCTAAGGGGGCTAAAGCCCCTCCCAGACCCAGAAATTGGGAAAGGAAAAATTTAACAATGAAATATGTAGCGATGCATTTCGTTCAAAATTGTATAAAAAATACGAAACGTGATTTTGGAGCATAGGTCCTTCGCCAGTTTCGATGGCATGTACAGGTTGCAACATCCATACCAGAATTTTAGAAACATCTTTGTGCAAAAAGGAAGACACACTAGTCTGAAGTATTATTTGTGAAAGAAAAAAATGTCTCTAAAATAAAAGCTTTCGCTTAACCTGTGGTTCCCTGCAGCCATTAGCCTAACTTCGATCGATTTTCGTTTGAGCCTAAATTCCTAATGCTTTTTTTTTTTTTGACATTTACAAATTATTTTTTGATTACGGTAGACCATGTCTTCCAATAAACCGCTGCACACCTTAACGTGAATAGCAAAACATTGTGAAATCACCATATATTTCGACTCCTAAATACCACGGGTGATAGGGTGATAACGCCAACGATCTTTAGACAAATCCACATAATAAATCGGCTCGGAGCTGCACCGTGCGGTGTCACTAGTTCTTCATCGGTAAAATGAATCAGTAACTTGGCAAAGTGTTATTGCTTTAACATGTGACGCTACCCAAAATTGTGCATCGAAAAAAAGCGGGAATGCGAATAGCACTATCCCCCAAGTTGCGGCAGCAATATCAAATACCCATTAATATACATGAACTTAGCCCCCTCCAGAACAAGATCCTGGTTGCGCCACTGCCACTCCCTATTTCTCATTTCATATGAATTTCTTCGGGAGTTCAATATTTATTTAGTGGACTTGCTCTCATGTTATATATATGTATATACTAAACAAAAACTTTAGATATCATCTTGCGGAAATCAAATCGCATATAAATGAAACAATAATGCTATAACTTCGTCCTCTGAAAATTAGGAAAAAATTAGGGTTCATGCAAGGTCCTTAATTCTGGTGAAAAGAAGATGAAATGAATGTTAAATCATTTACACATACAAGTTATTCTGCAGTTAGTATGTTGTTTTTTTCCAAAGAATAACTTAGTCAGCGCATAGCTGAGCGAATAGACCCACTTTGCTTTTTACTCCATTATACTTCCCATCAAAAGTCACCTCAATCGGATTAGAATAAAAAAAAAACTAGGGGGCCGAGGCTAATTTCGGGCGCGGCCGAAATTTGGATACCCTTCGCTCTCCTTGGGCTAAAAGTTTTTTTCGGGCATACCTATGACTTGTATTTAATCCCCCTCCTCATTCTTTTCTTCTTTTTCGTATTGACAAAAGTTCTGGGCTTGGTTGAAATAAGTGGGCAAATAAAAATATATACTCGGAAAATTTTATTGTGGTTGCGGGAGCATGACTCCACAGTACGATTCCATTCGTTTTTAACTTTTTTGTTGCTTTGGTAAAGACACATTAGTTCAAGGTTTTGTGAAATTGGTGCAAAAAATGTTTCTTAGAAGAACCAAAATGGGGGTTGGGTTTATATGGCCACCCCATGGCCCCATGGTCAGATTTGATCAATTCTTAGATATGTTTTGTGTCATCAAGAGAAACACGTTTGTGTGTAATTTTGTTGAAATTGGTGCACAAATAAAAAAGTTTTTCTTAGAAGAACCTAATTTGGGGGGTTAGGTTTGTATGGCAGCCCCATGACCCCATTATCCGATTTCATCCATTCTTAGATATGTTATGTGTCATCAAGAGAAACACATTTGTGTGAAATTTAGTTGAAATCTATGCACGAACAAAACAGTTTTTCTCAGAAGAACCTAATTTGGGGGGTTGGGTTTGTATGGCAGCCCCAAGACCCCATGGTCCGATTTGATCGATTCTCACATATGTTGTGTGTCATCAATAGAAATACATTTATGTGGAATTTGGTTGAAATCGGTGCACAAATAAAAAAGTTTTTCTTAGAAGAACCTAATTTGGGGGGTTAGATTTGTATGGCAGCCCCATGACCCCATGGTCCGATTTTACCGATTCAAACATACAGCCTGCAGCAAAAAGAAGCATTTGTGCAAAATTTCAGCTTCATAGCTTTTAAGTTGGCCGAGTAAAACGCGTAGCAACAGACGGACAAACAGACAGACGGACATCGCCCAATCGACTCCCCATGTTATGCTGATCATATATGTATACTTATTATATGGTCGGAGATGCTTCCTTCAATGCGTTACAAACTTCATGACAAAGTTAATATACCCTTCGTTGACTCTACGAGCGAAGGGTATAAAAACATAAAAAAACATGGTTGCAATGGAAACTTAAAACACCATAGCCCCGCATAGCGTCATTATTGGCAAATAGCAACCAACTTACGGAGGCAAATTCTCAATAATGTGACCATCCATTTTAGCCCCCTCCAGGGCATGATCCTGGTTGCGCCACTGTTTGGGTTAGATCACCGAACTCTATTCAGTCTGGATTTGACTTTAGAGTGCGGTGTACTAGTTGTGCATAGTTCAAGTGAAAACTGTAGTGTAGTGCCCAATTGCAATAACGGAATTGGTAAGTAGTCTTACTGAGTAGTAGTAAGTAGTATACTGAGTGATTTGGTAGAATTGTTTAGTAGTGTAGTTTCGAAGAAAATACATACTCGTTATTGGTCGAGTTTTTATTGTGCCCCAGTGACGCCATCACCTCGTGAGGATGTGCCCTTGGCGATGGAGTCACGGGGAGTGTTCAAAAGTGCACCAACGATTACCTCATCTCGTGAGGATGTGCCCTTGATGAGGAAATCGTGAGGAAACTGGGTTTGGCAAGTCGATTGTGTCATCATCTGAGGATGTGCCGTTGATGACACGTTGACGTAAATTGCCTATTACCTGGTTGGGCTGGTGTAGCGCTATGGTTCGTGATATCGTCTCGCGTGGATGTGCCCTTGACGATGAACCTAGCGGAATAGTGTATCGGTCGCTTTGTGAGGGTGTGCCCTTAGCGACCTGCCATTCAGGCCGGTGGATACAGTTGTATCAGACTCTAACCAGGGGCTCTGAAACACCCAATCACTTTGTGAGGATGTGCCCTTAGTGATGTGCCGATCAGGCAGGGTGGAGCCAACAGTCGCACATGTAATGTAATATAAATGTCAATAAATTATATGAGTGTTGATTACGACCAATAGCGAGTAGTTTCGGTAGATTTCTGTATGTAGCCCCACTCATTAGTGTATGTTATATCTTTACAGGCTCGGTCCACCAGTACCCACGCACACTCCTGACAACTAAGTATATGTATATTGTATATCCAGAACAAAAAAAAAGTTGAATACATAATTTTAAACATATAACATTGTGTTACTCAATTATCCATCCTTACAATACATATAATTGATGAAATTGTGGAATGTGACTTTATATTGTTCAGTCTCCACTTCACTATATGGCATCATAATGTACAATTATTATCGTAGCAATTTGTTAATATGCGCCAGAATCTCTAAACATTGGATTGGTAAAGTGACTTATCTGAAAAAAAATCACTAAGAAGCTATAATGATAAAAAATTGTAGGGGAAGCTCGCGAGAATTGAACCACATACAATACCTTTATCATTACATTTTAAGGTAACTTCACCTAGTGTAAAAATTGCATTTATATGACGTCTGTCAAGTTAGCACTACCACTTTAAAATTTCGACAAACGCTATAGTGCATTAAATGTCGCGATTTTGTCGTAATTCAATGGAAAAAGAAAAAAATTTGTCGCGCCCCTCCTTCCCCTTAAAAACTACCCTTAAGTGCATTTGAGCCTCAGTTATCCAAATTCGAGATCCAAGAATCTCCCCGACGCTAAAGGCGTCCAGTAAGTTATAACAGGGGCTGCTTAGAAGATTTCTACCCTGAAAAAATTTGTCGCGCCCCTCCTTCCCTTAAAAACTACCCCCGTCAAGTAAGCACTACCACCCCGGTAGCGGTAGCTGGGCGCACACCCAAATGGCGATCAGTTTGGATGGAATGACAACAGCCATTTGGCTAGACGCGACGCCATTTGGCGAATAATCTAGATGGACCTTTAAATCGATTGAATAAAAGGCAAGTTTCAAAGTCACATTTTCCAACGGATACTTGAATAAAAGTTTTTTGCTCGGTGAAGATAGTACATATACCTTTGCACAAAAAAGTTGAATGTGTATGACAGAGCTGAAGTCCTTTTTCGAAATCCTCAAAATGGCTGAAGTCTCCCCACGTGGCAAGAGCTCGCGCCACCATGTAGGGTAGGGGGGAATGACCAAACTCAAAAATTGTCAAAAAATTTTATTTTGACGTAAATATTAAAATGTTTAAATGTTCTCATTACATATTACGAAAAACCCGGATACCTAAATAATCCCGAAAAAAAACAAAATCCCGTTCATAATCGCGTTGTTTACAAAAAAACGCGGGAGTGGAACTCTGGACCTTTGGGATGCTAGCCGTCATCTCTTCCACTAGGCTAAGCCAATTTTTAAGCTTACCGGTAAGTGTAGATCTCGAACTCCTCCACTTTCAGAATTGATTCGACCGCCGAGTAGCTGTAAGACGATGGTTGTAACAGTGAGTGCATTCAGCGAGCACATATTGGGATATGCTACATATCCCCACCACAAGAAATTGGAAAACTGCTAAGTTTGTGTTCGCTGAATGGACTTGCTACACGAAATGTCAGTTCTCTCTAATCAGCTGATACATCCGCAGACATTGCGGCAATCAAAAATTCAAAAAACCTAAAACTGCAACTTTCTTATTCAAAATACGTACTCTCATCGCACAATATTATAACGTTCACTAAAACCTGGCTCAGAAATGACATTTTTCAGCTGAACTGTGAATAAACAATTTCCAGTATTGATGGTCGAGCAGCTGTGCGTGACAGTTGATCGAGCAGTCCAAGTAGCAGCTACACATCTAAATGTAGCATTCCAATTCAACGCTAAATAGGGGAAGTTTTCGATACATCGCATGTGGACCGATTAGCAGGTGAGTTGGACGCGGAGGGAGAACACTTTCCAGTTGGTTTTTCCAATATGTGCTCGCTGAATGCACTCCGTGTGACGTTTGTCGATGTCAAGCAAAACAGTTGAAATGGTGTTTTAACTTTAGAGATCATTTCGAGGTTTGTGGGTATGGGTATGACCTTTTCGGCTGGCTTCAATCTGATGATAAATGGCATTATTGTTGAGTCCCTTAACAGTCATCTTCCATTGGGGATGTACACTGATCTTCAGCATGGCTTAAAATTCTCGATATTGTACATATTGGCTGCATTCAGCGAACGAAATTCACCGGAAAACCACTGGAAATGCTGTAAAAATTTACCCGCCAGCCGCCACCCACCAATTTCACTGCTGGATAATACATACATACATCCCCCAATTCATTTTAACTCATCAAAATTTTTTTGAACATTTTTCAAAATATGACCCCGTTTGCCCTTTGGATTGTAGTTTGTCTTCGGTCGGGTTTTAGAACGGCTGTATCTTCTGAACGGAGGCGGCTGGGACTGTGAAATTTTCAGCAAAATGTCATCCACAACGTAATCTACATCCCCAATTCATTTTAGCTCAAAAACCAAATTTTTTAAAATTTTCAAAATATGACCCCGTTGGCCCTTACTCCCCTCTATGGATTGTCTTGGGTCGTATCTTAGAACGGGTGTATCTTCTGAACGGAGGCGGCTGGGACTGTGAAATTTTCGGCAAAATGTCATCCGCAACGTAATCTACATCCCCCAATTCATTTTAGCTCAAGAAAGTAATTTTTAAAATTTTTCAAAATCTGACCCCGTTTGCGCTTTCTGCACTTTATCTTGGGTCGCATTTTAGAACGGCTGTATCTTCTTTTGTATTTTCAGCAAATTGTCATCCGCAACGTAATATACATCCCCCAATTCCATCGGCAACGTAATTTACCAACCCCCATCCATTTTCGGTCAAAAAAATAATTTTATAAATTTTGGAAAATATCACCCCGTTTGCCCTTACTGCCCGCTGTGCATTGTAGTTTGTCGTGGGTCGCATCGTAGAATTACTGTTTCTTCTGATCGGAGGCGGCTGGGACTTTGCATTTTCAATTCATTTTAGCTCGAAAAAATAATTTTTAAAATTTTTCAAAATATGACACCGTTCGCCCTTATTCCCCTCTTTGGATTGTAATTTGTCTTGGGTCGCATGTTAGAACGGCTGTATCTTCTGAACGGAGGCGGCGGGGACTGTAAAATTTTCAGCAAAATGTCATCCACAACGTAATCTACATCCTACCATTAAATTTGCTAAGAAAAAAGAAAAAGGACATAAGAGGATACTAATTACACACCTTGATCGAACCTGGGCATGCGGGGTATCATATCAAAGTCGTCGAGTACATTCCATATCCGATGTTTGTTTCATGTTTCAAGGACACTCAATGGAATAATTCAGGCTTAAATGGAAAATTACGGCTTTGGAATGATACAGATACGGGAAACACGAACATTTTTCATTTGAGCCCTATTTTCTCCATTGGGGTTCCCTGACATAAGTAACAAACGCCGGATATGGAACTTACTCGACGTCCTCATTGATATGACACCCCGCATTTCCATGTTCGATCAAGGTGTGTAATTAGTGTCCTTTTATGTCCTTTTTCAGAGCTTTCCGATCATCTTTTTTCTTAGCACATTTAATGGTAGAATATTTAGCCATTATATATAGATTCTGAAAAGTCAGATTAATAGTGACAACTTGATTTTATTCTTGTGGTTGTGGCTTTGGAAAGATACACAGCAAACACGATAATTCGATAATTTTCCATTTAAGCTCGATTTATTCCGTTCCGTTCCGACTAAGATGAATGAAATTTGAGAACTTATTTGACAATTTCGTGTACCCTCCCAGCCAGCATCGGCGTCATGTGCCGTGAACATATCCACAAATAAGCTTTACTTCATGAATCACGAATCGGCATTATGTATCGATAGGACGCATTGAAAGTTATATACATGATGGTCAGCTGGATGGATCATGGATATAGGGAATATAATGGTTTTCTCCGCAAGTGTGATTTTTGTTGCTGGGGTGATTAGAATCACGAACAATGCTTCAGTTGGACAGCGCGGTCTGTTGCGTGTGTGCAGGCCTCCAAAAGAATTGTTCGTTTCGAGGCTAGCCTATGATACTTCGGAAGCCGATATCAAACATTATGTTGTTGATAAATTGGGCTTCGAACCTGCGTTGTTGACTTGCAGAAAACTCACGAAGGACAACATTCCAAATAGAATTGTGTCATCATTAAAGTTGACATTTACGAAAGACATCGATGAGATTTCAAATCGAACATTTTGGCCCGAGGGTATCCTAATAAAGGAATTCACTAAGCGAAATTTTCGTCGTCAACAACCAAACAAGATCCTAAAATAATGAATCCTTCTCTGTACTATCAAAATGTACGAGGGTTAAGGTCTAAACTCCATAACACAAGAATATTACCTTTAGCTTCCAATTTTGATTTTATATGCTTTACCGAAACGTGGTTATGTGATTCTATAATCAGCGCGGAGGTTTTGGAGGACTACAATGTTTTTCGTTGTGACCGTAACTTTGATCTGATGGGTAAATCTCGCGGTGGCGGTTCACTAATTGCTGTTCGTTATATCTTTAACTGCCAACTTGTAGCCACCACTAACGCTTTTTCTTTTGATTGTGTAACTGTTAAAGTTCAATCGAAGAGTTCTTCGCTTCTGCTATCCTGTGTTTACGTACCTCCTATTTCTGTTCTGACTGATTATGAAAACCTATTTTCTCATCTTTCAGACATTGTTAATGTGTTCCACCCTAACTGCAGTGTAATCATTTGCGGGGACTTTAAGTTGCCTAATTTAAGTTGGCCTGATTTTCCAGGGCTACCTTTGTCTTCATCTTCTCCTATGTTTTTGTCAGTTTCTTCGTTCATGGTGTTTTGTAGTTTACTCCAATTCAGTACTACTAAGAATTTCATGGGCCGTAATCTTGACTTTGTTTTTAGCAATCTTCCGCCATCGTGCTTGACCTTGTCCAAGGCTTCTGAAGTGATTGTTTCATGTGACCCTTACCATCCAGCACTCTTACAGGATATAAGAATTCATTTTCCTTGCGCTCCCAAATTTAATCCTACTACAAGGTTCAATTTTCATAAAGCCGACTATGAAGGAATTATTGCCAGGTTGTCTGACGTGGATTGGTCGCTAGTACTGGGGAGTTTGAGCTGTGACTCTGAACTGTCTGTTTTTTATGATATTCTTTTCAATGTATTATCGGAATGTGTTTCAATTTACACTAAAAAACCTTGCAAGGGTCCTGTTTGGATAACAAGATCAATCCAAAGATTGATACAGAGGAAGAACCGAGTGCGTATTCGTTATAAACGGTTCAAACGCTCATCCGATCTTCTCCTTTTTAGGAGACTTCGGTCTGAAACAAAAAAGCTATTGAAACTTCCAGGACTGCATACATTGACAGCGTTGAAAATAGTATCGAGAACAATAATTGCACACTTTTCTGGTCGTATGTTAAAAATATGCGATCATCTTCTTCGATACCCTCCACTATATCTTTAGATAATCGGTCTGCCAGCTCCACTGAGGAGATTTGTGAACTGTTTTCAACGTATTTTGCTAGTACTTTCCACCGATCTTCTAGTACATTAGCAAACTTTTCCAATCGAGCAAACCAATTCATAGCACTTCCTTCCTTACCACTAATTACTCCTGATTCGGTCAGTCAATTAATGATGTCCTTGGGCAATAAATCGTCCTGTGGACCTGATGGTCTTTCGAACACTTTTCGAAGAAGGTTAGGATTGGGATTTCTAGTCCGCTTTCAATAATATTCAATAAAAGTATTCGAGAGTGTATCTTCCCAAGTCAATGGAAGACTTCCTTTATAGTACCAATTCCAAAAACTGGGGACCTTAATCTTGCATCAAACTATAGACCGGTTGCGCTGTTATCATCTTGCTCAAAACTGTTAGAACGTATTGTGTACAATTATATTGATGACAATTTTGGTCAAATAAAATGCTCTTGTCAACATGGTTTCCGTAAGAAAAAATCCACGGCCACAAATCTGACTGAATTTGTCGATTTCGTTGCAAACACTTTTCACAAGCGTCTAGAGGTCCATACAATATATACGGATTTTTCTAAGGCCTTCGATACGGTTAACCAGGGGCGAACTCAAGGGGGGGATTTGGGTTTGGCTATATCCACACATGCGCGCTTTTGTCTTCCCTATCGACTTCAAGCTCCGTGTCCACTTTCAACATTGAACTGATTGCGTCAAGTAATCACAAGAGATGAATGCTTCATTCTATCCACATCTGGTCATTATTTATCGTTAGATGTGTGTCGCGGCTTTGTTCAGGACAGATTAATGCTCAATTCTTTCGTTAATAGTATGAATAGATGGTGAGCTGTTGACATATTCAACATTTGCAATCGCGTTCAAGAATTAATACCTTTCATAAATAGCGCACACCTCCCAAGTTTCAATTGTCAAAATGACGAAGACGAACGAAAATTGAGTGTCTAGACAGGCCCATTCTCCATCGAAAGTAGCAATGGATCTTCTATCGCCATAAAATATATAATTTTCGCTATGTTTTCTCAGACAGACAGACAGACAGTATATGGACACTCTTAAGCCTAAGGGCTAAAAACATTTAAAGCGTTGGATTTCATGAGCCACTTTGCAAATACAAATCACCCCCCAAAATAAAATTCGCCCCTGCGGTTAACCATGTTCTGCTACTAAACAAACTTCGTGGACTTAGCTTTCCTCCTTGGCTTATTTCCTGGGTGTCATCATACCTCGTCAACAGAACCTCTAAAGTAATTTTTAATAACGTTACTTCTTCTGAATTTTCAGACACATGGGGAGTACCTCAAGGGTCTATCCTGGGACCTCTCCTTTTTCCATTTTTTGTGAATGGCCTACCGGCTGTTCTTAGAAATCGATGTCTTTTGAACGCAGATGACTGCAAAATTTTCACCACTGTTTCACGCCTAGAAGACTGCCTTTCTTTGCAGGCTGATCTGGATTTATCTTCCTGGTGTACCTCCAATGATATTTTTCTTAATGCATCAAGGTGTTCGGTTATGGTCTACTCATTGAAGATTTCTCCAACATCATATTCATATTCAGTCAACAATCTGGCTTTAAAAAATGTTGACTCGATCACAGACTTAGGAGTTGCCTTTAATTCTAAGCTTCATTTCAACGATCACTATGAAAATATAATAAAAATTGGCTCGAAGCTCTCAGGCTTTGTTATTCGTTGTACTAGTGAGTTTCGTTCTGTAAACAGTGCTGTAAGATTATTTGTTTCCCTTGTTCGTAGCGTTTTAGAATACGCTTCAATTGTTTGGTCCCCGACTGCTGGTGGTCTTGCTCTCTTTGCGAATTCGCCTTTAATTAGAATGATGAGAACGTATGACTCTATGGAGATTGGACTTCTACCCTCTTCTATTTCAATCTTTAAAAATATTCTTTTGCAAAAAACTTTGATTTTGCTGCTTAATTTGAATTTCTAACGCAGTGTTTTTAGTTTTGAAAAAAATAACAGAAACTTGAATTTTTTCTTGTAGTCTTATGTTAATCTCTTTAACTTACTGTTGTAATTGGATATTTTATCTGTTCAGTATTTTCGAAATAAATAAATAAATAAATGAAACATGATCATTCATATAATCTGGCTGGAGCAGTGGTATGAAAACAGCAGTGCTTGTATGAAAACGTGATGTATGAATAAGGTATGTATATGTGCTTACGCGTGTTGCATGAAATAATGATTACAAATGTGTTAAATACTGGCTGGGCTGTAGTATGCCTATGGTATACGTGTGATAAAATTTCAAACATACATAGGTACTCTCTGGATGGGGCCTATTTTGTATGGAGTGGCGAGAGCTTGCCGGTAGGTCCAGATCTCATAACTAGAGCGAGATTTTTGAAAGAATATGGATGTGGCATTCAGTTGCAGTAGAGGAAAGGGTTATCTTGTGGCACAAAAATGAAATTTAGTCACTAGATTTCAAAGCAAAATCTCAGTTCAAATCTCCCATATGGTCAACTCGTCAATTGGAATGAAAGCTGTTGAAAGCATTTTCGTTGTTATCATATCCATTTCATAATTCAGAACTATAGGGACTCCCCCTATGATTCCGAGTTATGAAATTGGAAATATGTTTGTACGGAAACCTTTACATTGTACCGGTTCAGTCCTCCACAAAGCTATAGGTGCATCAGGATGAAAGGGGTAGATGAAATATCCTCTCAATCTGTTATTACTCAAATTTAAACTAGATACATATATGATAACAACGAAAATTCTTTCAAGACCTTTCATTCCAATTAATATTTACGGATTCTGTCATGTTGCGTAGACACAGCAATTAGCCCCATTTCACCTGCAACATCTAATTTACCGCAAATTCCAATCTTTCTGCAATTTGATTTGTATCTTTTTAACTATCGCACATGAAAGCGGTACATATAGGCATGCATACGTCTCTGATTTTAGGTCAAATTAACACGAACCGATTTGCAGCATTCGAAACATACTGCAGGTATTGTACACTCATGTTGGGCTCATTATATGATGCATGGGTGCAACTATCTGAAGTTTGAACTTAATGGTCTTAATCATAACTTGATAAAGCATAAGGAGCCTATTATAGGTACTCGACTGATTCCGACTGCATTTATGCGGAGTTTCGAAAAAATGCATGTAACCGCTTTTCACAAATCCACTCTGATTGTGAAACAGGGCATTACCAGTTGCGGTTGCTGCACTTCGGCATTTAAGTTGGATTTCCATCAATAAATCGACAAAAATTCCACTTTGACTGAACGGACTTATCGCTGGTGTATCTATAAAAAACAGAGATGTCCGCGTGTATCAAGGAAAATGTACACATATCCATTTAAAAGCGATAGTTGGTGCATGGAAAAGTGCAACAGCATTGTGCATTGACGTTCATCTCATAATTGCAACCTTGTGCATCTAACAATCTTTTCTCTGCATGCATCACAGAGACAGAGTGGAGGAATGGGCTTACTCTGCAGGTCTAGCTACCTTTATGACGTTACAATGTTTTGCACAGCTTTACGGCTATGCTGGCAAGATGAAAGATTGCACTTATGAAAATCGTAGAAGTGTGGAAATGCATCACACATCACATATAAGAAAGATGCAGATGGTGCATTGGAGCCATCGAGTTTTTGAAGAGTACATACCTATGTGCACGCGGGTTCCGGTAATTAATTTCTGCATGTGTGAGAGCGCAAGGCGGTCTGCAACTATATTATTTCTATGCTTATTGTATGATAAATTGGTGGTTATAAGTAGATGACATTAGCGGAAACCGTTAGCGATAGATATGAGGAAATATTTGTGCTGTGCGGTTAATTACTGATGACGAAGCAAACACGAAAAGGGAGTCCATTGAACGGACAGGCTTGTAGTCAAAAGTCTATGACTGACTTTCTATGATGTGCACCTAACGATGAGCATTGAAAAGTTACAACTGCCATCCATAATGATTGGACAAATAAGGTGGGCAATTATTATGAGATAGTAATGAAAACGGTATTGTGCGTTTAAGAAATGTTATTTCTTAAACGCACAAACGTGTAAACACGCTATCGTTTTACAGAATATGCACACATAATACATATTTGCTATTTAAAAATGCCTACAAATTGATGTAATAATATATGAAGCACATAAGATTGAATTTGTCAATTTATTAGACAATTAAATTAGAAAAACCAGACTGAGGATAATTTCGGCCGCTGCAGAAATTTTGATGCCCTTCGCTTTCTTTCGGTCTAATAGTTTCTCGGGCGATCCTATGACTTGTATTCCGATTCCATTCACTCCTACCTAATTCTTGCAACTTGCTTTTTGGGTTGGGTTTCTGTGACAGCTCTATGGGCTTTCCATTTTATTCCATTAGTTTTTCCATAGTTTCCGTGTCGTGTCGGTAGGACAATATTTGTGGGAAAATTAATTGGGAGGGGAGCACATATAAAATCCTTTTTTTTGGGGTTGGGTCTGTATGTCAGCCATGATCGCAAAGTCGAATTTATTCTATTTGGTGTACAAATAAAAAAGCTTTTCTTAGAAGAACCTTATTTTGGGGGGATGGGTGTGTATGGCAGCCTCATGACCCGTTGGTTGGATTTCATCAATTTGTATATGTGTTTCAAGGATTCACTTCAAATTCATTTGTGTAAGGGTGTGTGTGTGTGGGGGGGGGGGTATTTGTGTGGGAGCCCCATCAATAGAAATACATTTGTCTGAGGTTTGGCTGACATTATGGTGTACAAATAAAAAACGGTTTCTTAGAAGAACCCCATTGTGGGACTTTGGTTCTTATGGCACCTCACGATCCCATGGGCTAATTCCGTTTGTTGCTACATATTATGTACATATTTTGTGGATTTTATAGGAACATTTTTTTCTACGGTTTGGTAGAGATTGTTTCATAAATAAAAAAGTTTTTCTTAGAAGAAACTCTTTTTGGAGTTTGGATTTGTATGGCGATTCAAACAGATACAAACAGCCTGCAACAGAAATAAGCATTTGTGCAAAAGTTCAGCTCAATAGCTTTCGTAACGGCGGATAAAAACCCGCTGCAACAGACGGACAGACAGGCAGACAGCGGACATCGCCCAATCGACTCGTCATACTGATAAATTATTTTTTATATATACTGAGATGCTTCCTTCAATGCGTTACAAACTTCACGACAAAGTTAATATACTCTTTTAGCTTAGAAAGCGAAGGGTATAATAACTAAGTCAATCACTATAAGAACATTTTATCTGAATTTTTACTTTTAATAATAATAATCAATTATTTTAGGAGGCCATTTCGGAAAAATGATGGTTAACGTTGCCCTTTATTTAAATAAATAACAGGCGCGACAATCCAGCATTGGACTAAGGCCGCAGGATGTGTTAGTGACATCCTATTTCCAAGATCTTATCTGCTTTTTGTTGAGATAATGAGATCAGCATCACGCTCAGCAGTGTTATTTACCCCCATAAATGGGTACTCGTTTAACATCTGAGTGAGATCATAGTCCGTCACAAGCTCGTGAGTTCGAAAAACACCATGATCCACGGTGAGATTCGAACTCATGACCCTGTGCACCGAAGGTGCGCGCACTAACCGCTACACCAGCCAGAGATGCCCTTTATTTACGACCTATTAAATCTTTACGGGTATTTTTACGTAGACTATACGTAGTAGATAAAGAGTATTGAAGATGTCGGCCGGGGCGCAAAATTTTTGGGGTGCCCTTTTTAATAAGCACTCGAATCAGCTGTTTTATTATTTCTTTTTTACTTTCAAAAAGTGATTGCTCAGTTTAAGTTTCTTCTTAAGAAAATTGTTTGTAGTTGAAAATTCAATTCCTCTTTCTTCATCAGAATAAAGGATTCTAATTAGGTCTGGCTTGCATTATCTCCAATTCTTTCTAAAGTGTAGGGAAGTTATGCGATATGACCGAATTTGAATTTCGGAGGAAAAAGTCAAAAAATGTTTAGAAGAACGCGTCCACACAATAAATGTAGACCCCCGAAGAAATTCATATAAAATGAGAAATAAGGAATTGCAAAAACACTCAGCACATAAAGGCGTTAAAAAAACTGAGAAATTTAATGTCCAAAAAGCACCATTTTCATCAGTAATTTGTCAACTTACATTCGCCCGATTTCTTCGTAAATTTCATTAGTTAGAGAAGGTACTAACATCGGCATTTCACGTAAAAATCCATACAAATACTGTCAAAGTTTTGATGGTCACTTCACATTAAAGTCACCACACCGGTATTGAACGTTTCGACAGTGAAAACAATGCAGTTGCACTTTACTTCTCAGGGAAAATGTGTCATCGGCAATCAATCAGTCCGCGAGTTCACATTTATCTTAAATTTGGTGGTTAAAAGGCAGGTCTTCAACGCATTTTTTTTTTTCACGGGAGACATAAATGTAAGTTTTTCGCTCGGTGAACATAGTACTTACCTTTAGTTGCAATTGCATTGATTCTTCTAGCAGTAAGAGGCAAATTTCGAACAAGGTGGTTTGGGTTTCACCATGTATGTGGCCA
The DNA here is from genome assembly GCA_949715475.1 of Microchrysa polita. NCBI lineage: Eukaryota > Metazoa > Arthropoda > Insecta > Diptera > Stratiomyidae > Microchrysa > Microchrysa polita. The sequence goes on along the minus strand of OX454418.1, from coordinate 81,880,608 downwards.
CAGTGCACACTCCCAGAGCTGCTAATATGCTAATACCGCCATTAGGTTAGGTTTTCCCGGTGTAATTAGCTCTGATTTTATTCTCTTAGAGTTTTCCCCATTTATGAAAATAAGCCACGAACGCTTAAACCATCGGAAATTCGTCAGCAAAGAGATCCGACTAAATGAAGTTTATCTGCTGCGCAGCGTGTAAGGAAGTTATCGAAAACTATTTCAAAATGTTAGTAATGAAAACGAGTCATATTTGGTCACAACCTTCTGCAGAGCAGAGTTTTCGAAAATGTGTTGAGTATTTTGAAAAAAAAAAAAAGTTCACATTAATTTTCGATGTCTTACGTCGGCTTTTTTGACGAGAGTACTATCATCGTCATTCCACATGAAATCCATGCCAACACTGTCAACATTTTGATGACCGTGAAATTGAATTCGCTTGGTGGTACCGATAGTACTCACTTCACACGAAAGTCTCCACACTAGTTTTTGGAATCGAAAACAATGTATTTGCACTTTATTTCACAGGAAAAATGTGTCAGCGACAATAAATTAAGCCGCATGTGCATATTTATCTTAAATTTAGTGACAAGTCTTCACGAAACATTTTTCACCGGAGACATTAATGTAACTTTTTAGTTCATTCACTTACCTTGATGGTAAAAATATGTCGCTCTGGGAATTCAATAGTAAGCTTAAATTTTTGAATTCCAAACAAACTCTCTATAAAGCCTTGCTGAACTATGCTGAATTGCTCTCAAGAATCTGAAGGCGAAGAGTGGGAAATTTTGAACTGTGATTTAAAAATAACCTTTTGTAGGCATACTCCAGCGAGTTGCGGCACACAGAGTGCATTTCGAGCCGGTTTCGAACTTGTATTACATGGCGCGCTGCAATTCTCATCAGATGCCTCTACGTATGCAGCGCGTCATGTAATACCAGGAGAGGCATTACCGGACTCAACCAGGCAAAGGTGTACGATCCTCTTATATAGGACACGAAATACACCCTGGTATCGAATCATTTTTAAATGGGGCTAGGCAATGGCTAGCCACCGATTCGATACGGCCGCGTTTCTGAACTATGTGTCAGAGAACGGGTTTAAACAAAGCCACAAAAACATTGTTGTTGGACGGTGGATGTTGCATGCTCAAAAAATGATTTGAGTTATCCACCGTCCAGTTTGCCCATAGTGGGACAGCACAATTGTAATGTTTTTGTTGCTTTGTTTAAACCCGTTCTCTGACACATAGTTCAGAAACGCGGCCGTATCGAATCGGTGGCTAGCCATTGCCTAGCCCCATTTAAAAATGATTCGATACCAGGGTGTATTTCGTGTCCTATATAAGAGGATCGTACACCTTTGCCTGGTTGAGTCCGGTAATGCCTCTCCTGGTATTACATGACGCGCTGCATACGTAGAGGCATCTGATGAGAATTGCAGCGCGCCATGTAATACTAGTTCGAAACCGGCTCGAAATGCACTCTGTGTGCCGCAACTCGCTGGAGTATGCATACAAATGTGCTGTCCCACTATGGGCAAACTGGACGGTGGATAACTCAAATCATTTTTTGAGCATGCAACATCCACCGTCCAACAACAATGTTTTTGTTGCTTTGTTTAAACCTTTTGTAGATTTGTGTGTCATTAAAATATTGAATCTTAATTTGGGACGAGTGCTTTAGTGCTCAACAGCGAAACGTTTTTTTTTTTTTTTGCTACGAAGCAATTTGAAGTGTGAACTTCGAGGAACATTTTACCGTTGCGCTGAAGAACTGCATTTTACCAGAGATGACTGACATTAGCTTTTGCGAAGCCCCGGAGGAAAAAAAATCTGATTGCTAATTGGAAGCACGTAATTTCTAACAAAAAGGTTGAACCCGAGCTGAATTTTCGCCGAAAGCCTTTATATCACTGCAAAAAGAACGACGTTTGAAAGGTATGAGAAGCTCTCATATTTTTATATTAGTAATTCCACTCCTTAAGCCTAGTACTGACCTCGAGAGTGAAATTTTCCGAAGCTGCGATTTTTTCAATGAAAATATATTCTTACTGTCGTGGAATATATGGGGTATGCTGGGGAATTACATAAGCTACAATCCGAAAACAGTTCCATAATTTTTCTCGGCCATTTTATGCATTTTTTTCGATTTCCCCGTTATTTCATCGTGAAATGTCAAATAACCGGGGAATCGAAAAATAATACATAAACTGGCCGAGGAGAATTATGGAACCGGTCTCGGATTGTAGCTTATGGAATTTTCCACCATTTGTGACATATTTCACGACAGTAAGTATCCATTTTTATTGATCAAATGTCAAATCCCTGGGCGAAAAATTTCACTCTCGATCTTAATTCAGCCCTTTAGAGAAAGCATAGCAACCCATGCCATGCGTTAGTCCAGAGTGGCTATGTGATCATACAAGCCATATGTGTTTGACTCCAAATTTATTACACTACACTCCACAAAATAATTAAAACGTCAAAATATAGTCGATGCAATTATTAACCCTTCTGTCGCCGCCTACGAGCTGTTATGCCTATGAATTGTCTCTGAAATCAATCTTATTTTTTGAAGAGGTATAATTTTGGTTCTAGAAACAGTTTACATACTATGTCTTACGATGATGCGCCGTTTTTTCGTTTCTTTAGACATAGTTTACGTTTCGCCGAACGTTTGATCGCATTTTTGGCCGTCGGTTCCCTTGAAATATACATACATACATGGAAAGAGCGTGGAAAATATTGTTGAACGATATTTTTCATCAAGATATAGTACCAATGGTCTGTCTAGGTCTATGTGCCAACCGAAGAGTTAATTATCATGTTGGCATTTTAAGAGAGTAATACCTAAATATTACGCGGATATTATATTCTCAATTGTAAAGAAAAATTGGACATTTGAATAAAATTTTTGTTTAGATGTGTGAACTGCGATAGTGTGAAAACGGTGCCATTTTTATATTCTGATGCCCACTCTGGACTAACGTAAGCTGACCAGACGTACAACATTTGTATCCGTCTAAAATTTAGTAGGCAAACGGTACAGCTGAGTTACGGCCTTGATGTATCTAGATGGCGTTGATGCTGCCAACATGACGTCACGCGGTTACACTACGCTACACATCTAATTTAAATCAAATTTCAATTCAAATATATTTTAATATTATAACATACAAAAGTATTTTTTGAGGTAATTACATCTAACTTGAATTAAAAAAGGGCTGTAATAAAAGAGTCCAATATTTTTCAAAATGTTCCCACTACATATTGGTACCCTTAGTTTTTATCCGAATGAGCTGATTTTTGGTGGGTGTGGTGACTATGACCTCAAATCGTAACAAACCAAAATTTAGCACTCTACTCCAATTTTGGGGGGAGTTATGGACATGCCGTTTTGACAAATTTAAATGGGGGGATAATGGGGGTCCTTGACCGGAGCGGCTCAGCGTTTACTTTAAAATCGTTATCTGAAACTTGTTGTTAATACTCGTACAAAATTTTACGGCTGAACTAACATTCTTTCAAAAGTTATGGAGCTTTTAAAAAAGGTTTAAAATGAAAATATTCTAATTTATGTTCTATTCTAACGCCGAAATATTCAATTGAACTCTAATGTGTTATATATCATTGCAAAGATAATTTTATGTAGTTTTTTTCGTCCTCAGACCATTTTTCTGTATCTCTTACCGTTTTTGAAATAATCGCAAAAACACGAAAAAAGGCCCCCTTTCCCCCGTTTTTTTAAGCTTGCGGACCCCCGATCGGTTGGGACTTTCTATGCCATCATCTCGGGACCATCGCCAACCATAATAAAAAAAAAAAAATTCCGATGTAGGATTTTTGCCGTTCGATGGCCATATTTTGGTCCAATTTTCTTAGACTAAAAATCAAACATCAAAAAATCATTTTGGCAACCAACGTTCTGTTCAGATTTAGTTCGCCAATTAAACTTATTAGAGCACATTTGCTTTGCATATTATCCCAGCACAAATCAAATAAACATAACAGAAGCATACAACAAATATGTACATTGAAACCTACTGGACATAAGAACAATTTCCGCCAACTTGTTACGAGTTTACAAGATGTCCTGTAAATTTTATTTATGACTCATGTTACTGTAGAGACTAGAGACAGAGAGAACTTCTTTCGACAACACCTTTTGCATATCCATACACTGTCCAGTTCAACCGAAGTGGACGAAATGTTGACCAAGTGGATTCGGTTTAGCTATAATTCCATTTTGTTCTATCTTAGTATCGTCTGGATTTGCTCTGCAGTAATCGTAACGTGTACTTATAATGTAGTACAGTACACACATAATGTACAATTCCCTCTGACGCACAATCTTTTCCCGGTATCTGATTTCATGAACGGAACATCCTCTTATTCGTCGCTCTATGAATGTATACATACTGATAATTTCGAGAAGATACAGTTCAGGTCGTGGACTATCCTAACCCAATAAAATGAGTTTTAGAGTTCAGGGTCTAATAATTAAAGAAACGCAGGGTTTCAAAGGAAATTGTAGTTTTCCTTATATTTAAATTTTTGGAGACTAGTAGAGTTATTGAGAATTTGTGAATATTACTTATGAAATAATTAAAATGAATATCTTCCTTGTTACAACTTATGCGATTTTTCGCACCAGTTGGAACAGGAATACTCAACATGCGCTATTCTATCAGATCAAAATACAAAACAGTAATTATACAAACAAATTGTACACACAAGATTAGATTAGAAATTGAAAATGATATTCACCAATGTTAAAGATCAAACTGTCGACGATCTAATGTCTAATGTCTATTCAAAGACTCTGCACTTAACACAAGCACAATTTTTACCAGAATTTGTATTATTTTACATACAAGACCGATCAAAGACATAATGTTGGAAATAAATTGCAAAAACCAACAAATTCCGGCAACGACCTCAAGACTATTCTAATAACGAGACACACGTACGCAATTAGAATTAATTGTCAACATGCTTGAAAGCGACCAACATTTTCCCAGTACGGCTCTTCTTGTAATATGCTCGTTCGTATGGTTGACCCAGCTTCGTTCAACGGAATCATTCGTAGTATCATGAGCAAAGCACATGGAGTGCAGTATCTATTTCTTCTATTCGTATGTTTGGTATTTGATATAAAAGATAAACACGGAGATGCAATTTATTTGACACGCGTCTCAATGTATAATTTGAATTGTTACAGTAAAGGAATTCAACGGATCCGAACGCGAAGATGCGGCGAACGAAGTGACAAGGCAGCACTTCTAACGGACAGCTGAGCAACTCAAAAGGATATAATAGAGGGAAAATAAATAATAAAAATGCTTTATTAAAAATTAAGCAAATTGTCTTACAACCAGTTTATCTGACAGAGAGTTTGTTTTTCTTAATGATAGCCAATAATTTCATGTGTATGTGCACTAGTACCCAGCAAAATCGAAAAGTTTTATATAAGTCTTATATTCGAACAGAATAAGACTTATTCAATAAGAGATTATTCAAAAAAGTCTTAGTCTTTTACAAGAGGAAATCCTTACTAAAAGGCTTACCTTAACATGGGGCATGTCATTGGCGGTAAGGTTTAAAGCTTTGAAGCTTCCAAATCTTGTATCTACACCTGATTATAAGACTTATTTCAGAATTACAATAATTCTTATTTAAGGATTACAATAATTCTTATTTAATGATTATAATAATTCTTATTTAAGTATTATCTCAAGCATTATCTAAGGCAACTAAAATATATCCACAAATAAAAGGTTGAAATAAGTATTTTTTTTCTTTATGTAACTCCTTGCTGGGCGATGGTGCATTCGCTCAGTCATTTGTTTAATTTATATTTGTTTATATTTCCTATCCGCACATGTACTTTGACCACGCCGAGATTCGATCTCCGGACCCCAAGATTACTATCATCGTACAGTGCGACTCAACCAAGTGAGCCACACAGCATGTTATAAATAAATATTTGCAAACTGCCTTATGCCACCTGCCCGAAATGACATTTATATACTTACTAATAAGGCTTTTATAAGAATATAATAAATGCCTTAAGTAAAGTATTTTATAAACCTTATAAATACCTTTTCTTTCATTGATATATAAGCTATAGGGCAACTGGGAGCTTTCAAATAGTGTGTGCAAATTGAGTTTGAAATTTTGTCTTACATTTTGCAAAGAAGTAAGTCTTATATAATGATATGAATAAGATCTAATCACGCAAAGCTATTTCAGCTTACTGAATGCTTACAGTTCAGTACTAAGTAAGCCTTTTCTAAGTCTTACTTCTTCATAGACCTTACGGAAATTTTGCTGGGTAGGTAAGTACATACTTGAATTGCGGCTTATAGGCACACAAGATGTGGATAAACTAGAGCTTCGGAAGAAGAGACAAGATTCGTTCGTGGTCTGTTATTAACATTGCTAAGCTGATTATGCTGGATATAGAACGCCATCGTTCATCTTTCAGCTTGACGAAGCGATTATATGCACAACAGATTGTTTGCAAATAATTAAAAGAAAATTGCATGGAAGCATGTTTTTGCTGACCCGAATGCAAATTGCAACACGACGATTATTATAAATACACATAGCGTGCTTTTACTGAACTACATATATATGCGCAGATGCTTAATTCTATCATATTAAATAGGCATGTCAAAAGATGTTTCAATATTGTGAAATAGATTATTCAAATTTAATGAATTAATAAAACAAGACTAACAATAAACTTCTGAAAGAAACACATATGGATATAAAAAGTAACCACTTGAACTATATTATAGTTGAAATAGATTACACGCGTCAGCAGCAGCATCGGCAGAATTTCATATTTGACAAATATGCTGAATGCCAAGTCTTCTGCTCAACATTTTTGTCAGCAATTTAAAATGCATTGGGCTTGACGTTTCGCGATGCCGATGCTCCTGCTGACGCGTCTAATCTATTTCAAGCATTACATTAGATCCTGGAGATTAAATCCCTGTAATGCTTCGTAGAATATTCTCCTATGACAGTAATAGGGGCTCTTTACAGGGTATAAACGCTGAATAATAGTCCAATAATGGCATTTGGCGCCGTTTTTTAATCCAATAGAACCTTATTGTAGCAGCAAATTATGCTTCGAAAAAGACATACATCATGTGTCTTATATCATAATTTTTTGCGTCTGCGGAACAAAAAATCCCGTAGCTAACGTCGAACCCACAGGGCCGGATTTCCTATATGGGCAGGGCTACTGCCCGGAGAGGCAGAATTTGAGGGGCGGCAAATTCATAATTTTTTTATTGGTCTAAAATTATGGGAAAGATGGTTTTTCAAAGCTCAAACATAATTGTAGAAAATAATTTACTTTTTTATTTTTTTTTGTTGGATATACATATTCGCCTTAATCCAAAGCACCTAATCACAACCTCAACTCAATTTTTAATGTGATTCCGCCTTCATAAATTGGGACTACGCAAAATTTTGCTTGCAGCATACACTCATTCACTCTGAATGGCGTGGCGGCCAATTAGAGTAGGAATATAAATCATCTTTTGCTTTAAACATTATGCCTGAAGCCACACTAAATGATATACATAAATACGCGAGTACTTGGCTGCCAGCTCCTATTTTCAAGCCTCTAAAATTGCCCCAGACTTGAAGAAAAAAAAACGAACAATATTTTTGGTGATAGCGATCCTTTGAAAAGTACAAAACGCCCCCAAGCAAGTAACTCATCTAACCACACATTTTCGTGTTCAATTACTTCTTAAATTTGTCCCACATCAAATTCGCTGGGAAGCAAGGATTTGGTTTCGGGAGAGGTCCAAGTCTCTTTATTAGAAATGCGACATTGGCTATCAAATTTTTGAGTTTCTGTCGGGTGAATAGTTTTACGCTTAAATTTTCGAATTAGCGTTTTTTCGTTCTGAGAAAAACGGGAAATTCCACCGAAAATAAAAAATAATTTAAAATAGTTGAAATCAGGAAAATCTAGAACTTTTTAGGCACCGAATGATGTTTGCTGAATAGCATCAGGAAGTGCTTTCCCAATTCGTTTTCGTTATCTTTATCACCGAAAACCAATTAGGTCAAGGTGTGTTCAAAATTTATCGTAGCTTTGCTAATTTTTATTCGGTATGACGTTTTCTGGTTAAATATGATGCTAATTTAGGAAATTTTATTTGTTGGGGTAATTCGCAAATTATTTACAAAATGATCGACAAAGAAAAAAATGTAGGAGTAGAAAACATGAACGCATTTCTAAAGAAAGTGAAAAGCCGAATACAATAAGAGTTGTACAGTTTTCTATGTTATCATTGGAGTTTCAATCATTCCTAAAACAATTTTGGGAGGTGTACGGAACATCTGGATTCCTCCCCTGGGAAGCAACATAAAAAATTTACAAGCAAACAAAATACGCTTACTAGTAAAAAATATGAAATTTTCAATTTTTCACATACGCCCGCTAACGGTTTGTCTACATTTCCTTAGTGAGGTGACAACTGCTACCTTGAAGCTTATCTAGTGGTGGACAGGGCCGGATTTCCCATATGGGCAACCTGGGCTGCTGCCTGGGGCGGCAGATTTTGAGGGGCGCCAAATTCTTAAATGTTTTTCATTAGTCGAAAATTATGGGAAAGATGAATTTTGAAAACTCAAACATAATTGTAGAAAATAATTTGCTTTTTTAATTTATTCTAGTTAGATGTACATATTCGTCTTTATCCAAAGCACCTAATCGGAACCTCAACTCAAATTTTAATGTGAATGGCGTGGCGGCCTTTAGTTCGATTAGAGTAGGAGTATAATAAATCATATTTGGCTTCACTTTAAACATTATTATGCCTAAAGCCACATTAAATGATATAAATACGCGAGTACTTGGCTGCCAGCTCCTGTTTTCAAGCCTCTAGAATTGCCCCAGACTTGAAGAAAAAGAAACGAAAAATATTTTTAGTGAAAGTTCAAAACGCCACTAAGCAAGTAACTCATCTAACTACACATTTTCGTGAATTCAATTACTTTTACAATTTGTCCCCACATCAAATTCGCTGGGAAGCAAGGATTTGGTTACGGGAGAGGTCCAAGTCTCGATATTAGAATTGGCTATCAAATTTTTGAGTTTCTATCGGGTGAATAGGTCTAAATTTTTAAGAATTTTTACGCTTAAATTTTCGAATTTGCATTTTTTGTTTCACAGAAAAACGGGAAATTCCACCGAAAATAAAAAAAAATAATTTAAACTAGTTGAAATCAGGAAAATCTAGAACTTTTTAGGCATAGAATGATTTTTGCTGAATAACATCAGTAAGTGCTTTCCTATTTCGTTTTCGTTATTGTTATCACCGAAAACAAATTAGGTCAAGGTGTGCTCAAAATTTACGGTAAGCTTTCTTAATTTTGGGTTTATTCGATATGACGTTTTCTGGTTAAATATGATGCTAATAAAGGAAATTTTATTTGTTGGGGTAATTCGCAAATTATTTCCAAAACGATCGACAAAAAAAATTAGAAAACATGAACGCATTTCTAAAGAAAGTGAAAAGCTGAATGTAATAAGAATTGTACAGTTTTCTATGTTATCATTGGAGTTTCAATCATTCCTAAAACAATTTTGGGAGGTGCACGGAACCCCTAGATTCATCCCTGGGAGGCAACTTAAAAAATTTTCAAACCTACAAAATACACTTACTAGTAAAAAATTTGAAATTTTCAATATTCTTCACTTACGCCCGCTATCGTTTTGCCTACATTTCCTTTGTGAGGTGACAACTGCTACCTTCAAGCTTATCAAGTGGCGGAGGGCGGCAAATTCTTTACTGCCCAGGGGCGCAATAGTGGCTAAATCCGGCCCTGGTGGTGGAGGGCGGCAAATTCGTTACTGCCCAGGGGCGCAATAGAGGCTAAATCCGGCCCTGCGAACCCATGACTATCGTATTGCCCGTCCTACGCGCTAACCACTCGGCCAACCTCAGATATAGTCAGCATTGCTCGTAAACACTACAAATGTTTACTACGGTCGGAAATTTAGTTTATTTATTAAACCTTTTTTAATTGTATATAGTTCCAATACAAAAAAGTTTAATTTTTAAACTTTTCGATCGTTTACACCTAAATAAAACTGAATAGTTTAAATACAAAACTTTGCATTATATTTGGTTTTAATACATTCCGTTTAGGTTTTAATAAAATAAAAGTTTAAATCCAAAACTAAAATAATTAAACCTAAAACCAGAATCGGGTGAAATATTAAAACTGGAGAGGTTTACTTAAAAAAATAATTTAGTTTAAAATGTTTTTTTAAGTCGATTTTTTTTTAAATTTCATATTACATTTTTTTGTGGGGCATGGGTGCGTTCACCTAACCGTTTATGGGCTATTTCGAGTATATAATGTCCAGACACTTGGATCAAGCCGCACATGTACGGACATTTGGATCACGCCGAGATTCGAACTCCAGACCCCTAGATTACTAGCATGTGCGACTCAACCGAGTGCGCCACGGAGGGCTTATACCTCATGATTATTTATTATTCCATGAACAATTGGCCATATGGCAAGTACTTAAGACGGTTTTTGGTTTAAAGTTAAAATTTTAGTCCAGAAGATTATATTTTAAACTCATGGTTTAGATTTTAAACTCTGAGCTTACAACTTTTAAACTTTTAGTCTTAGTTTTAAACTTTTAGTCTTAGTTTTAAACTTTTAGTTTACACTTTAATATAAGTCTGGTTTTATTGAAAAATTTTAATCATTAAGGTCCAATTAGTTTACTTTCTAATACTTTCAGTCTTAAAAATTTATAAAACTTTTGGATTTCTTAAGAAATAAACCGAATTTCACTAAAATTAATGAAACGATTGAATTGTTTAGATTTGAATCAAAATTTGCTTAAAATATGGACTAAACTTTTCGGTTTACTATAAAAGTTTTAAAACGAAACTAAATTTCCGACCGTTGCTTCTATAGAAAGCGTAACATTTGCTTATCCAATCTTCTGCAATGAACCTTCTATTTCATATCAATCAGTTTCAATCAGCTTCTGCACAGAGATCATCTTAATTGGCTCAGAAATTAACAATGAGTGAGGAAATGTTGGTTTCATGCAGAGCACTTCATAAGTTTTAATTCTTTCAAAAATCACAAAGTCCATCCTTCTATAAAACTACGATGAATAATTTATCGGATGATAATACGAGTGTCACACTATTATAAGATGAAATAACAGAACCAATTTTCGGCTATAGAATAATATTGCATGGTGTGTGTTTATTTAGAGAGAAACTATTGCATATGTGTGTTATGTCATCCAACAAACTCTATAGAGAAGTACTTAATGGAGTATCTTTTTAGGTTAACGTTTCAAAGTCTTATAGCACCATGAGATTTGATCTGTTTATAAGGATGTTAGTATGATTCATAACTAGATGAATTGGAGTTGGTAGTCATATAAACGCAAGTTACAAGAAGTAAGGTGGCCGAGGAAATAATAATTCTTACTACGTGTCGTAAGTTGAGAGAACAGAAAACATTTCTGTTCATTACTTACCGCTATTAATGAATTCACATGACCCCCCAACCGTCTACTTTGCCTGTGAGAGAACAATTAAGATCGCAGTGAAAAATACTGTAAGATTGAAGAACCTCAGAATTAGGGATGTCAAAGTCCGGACGGTTTGTCCGAAAACCGGTACCTTCAGTACGGTTAACCGGTTATTTTCGTTTTTTTTTCTCCACCCGGTTTTAGCCCGGACGGTTGTTTGTCCATCCGGTTAAAACCGGGAAAAATTCTTTCAAAATTCATACAAATTTGTAATTTTTTTTGATTTTTCCATATGCAATTCTATTACTTATCCCTTTGAAAAGAATAATTTCCAAAATTCAGCCCTTAAACATACTTTAGAACACTCTCCTTATTACCACAGGAAAATTGGCATTTCACTTCGGAAAAGTTAAGGGAAAGCTGGATTTTTGCATGAGCCTTCCTTTCGAGGTCCTAAACTAGACCCTAAAAGTCCCCGTCTCTAAGAGTGCCGCTAGCGGTGCTAGAGAGGGCCAAAGACCCTCGAAAACAGGTTTTTCTGAATAACTCGGTAACGGTAGCATATACAGAAAGTCGTGTATTGCAAATTTGAAGCTCTTGTGCTTTTCCAATAAACAATGGAAATACCGAATACGTACGGGTACTCCTAACGGTGCTAGGAGGTCTAACGGTATTTTTAACAATGTTTCACAAAAATCTCTCTAACGGTAACTCGTACTAAAAGCTTTTGTATATACGATTTGTAGTCTATGTAGTTTTGAATAAAGCGATCAAATTTCATATCAATACGTGCAGCCTCAAGGGCGCTATGGGGGTTCAAACCTTAAAAAAGGTGTTTTTTGGGGTTTTTCGTGAATGGCCCTAAGACGGGGGAGTGTACTCTATGGTCTTTTCGGAGAAATTTGTAGCTTCTGTGGCTGTTAGTAAGACGCCAAAAGTCCTCAAAGATGAGGGCCCCACTAACGAAGTTATGAGGGTCCAAAGATTCAATTAAGCAGTTTTTGGGGAATATCTCTATAACGGTAACGTCCACGGAAAACTGTTATTTGGCACATTTGTAGCTTATACAACGCTCAACTAAAAATACGAATTTCAGATCGATGCATGCAATTCTAAGGGCGCTATGAAGGTCTAAATCGTACAATAACGGTACTTCTCGGTTTTTCGTGATTATCTTCATAACGAGAACGCATTCGGGAGGGAGGCCTATAACAATTTGTTGCTTCTGTAACCTCAACTTAAAATGCCAAAACAACTCATCTACTCATCTATGCGGGCACCCCCAACGAAGCTATCAGGGGTCAAAGAGATAACATAAAACCGCTTCTCGGAAATTTTTTAATAACGGTTACCTCTTGAGAGAACCAAGAAATAAATTTGTAGCTCATGTGGCTGTTAGTAACGGACTAAAAGTCCCCAACGATGGAAGCCCCCTTAGGGAAGTTATGAGGGTCCAAACATCCAAAAATGCAGTTTTTTGGGTATATCTCTATAACGGTCATGTGCACCGAAAACTGTTATATGGCGAGTTTGTAGCTTATTTAAATATCCGAATTTCAGATTGATGCCTGCAATACTAAGGGCCCTATGACGAGAAGCGGTTTTGTTTAACTTTGACCCCTTATAGCTTCGTTGCGGGTACTCGCATAGATGAGTTGTTTTGGCATTTTAAGTTGAGGTTACAGAAGCAACAAATTGTTATAGGCCTCCCTCCCGAATGCGTTCTCGTTTTGAAGAAATTCACGAAAAACCGAAAAATACCGTTATTGTACGGTTCAGACCCTCATAGCGCCCTAGCGTGCAATGCACGCATCGATCTGAAATCGGATATTTAGTTGAGCGTTGTGTAAGCTACAAATTTGCCATATAACAGTTTTCCGTGGACGTTACCGTTATAGAGATATTCCCCAAAAACTGCTTAATTGAATCTTTGGACCCTTATAACTTCGTTAGGGGGCCCCCATATTTGGGAAATTTTGGCGTCTTAGTAACAGCCACATAAGCTACAAACTCCTCCTAGAAGACCAGAGAGCCATTCACGAAAAACCCCAAAAAACACCTTTTTTAAGGTTGGAACCCCCATAGCGCCCTTAAGGCTGCACGTATTGATATGAAATTTTCCCGCTTTCTTCAAAACTCTATAGGCTACAAATTTTCCACACAAAAGCTTTTCGTACGAGTTACCGTTATAGAGATTTTCTTGAAAAATTGTTAAAAATACCGTTAGACCTTCTGGCACCGTTAACAGGGCCGGATTTCCCATATGGGCAACCTGGGCAACTGCCCGGGGCGGCAGATTCTGAGGGGCGGCATTTTCGAAAGTATCCCTTTGTTTTAAACTCTGTGAAAGTAGCATTTAAAAACTCTAAGAGCAGTTGACATAATTAGACAAAAACTTCAATTTCATCTTTCCAATTTACTCAAGTTAGATATATTAGGTACAGGGCGCCGAATCGAACACTTAACTGAAATTGAAAAAAGTCTAGTCATCTACAAAAGTTGGGACTTAACTTTCTTTTAGCATTCATTCCGAGTATCATACTGGTGGCGCGTAGTTCAGTGAGTCTTGAAATAGAAAGTAGAAAGGGAAGGGATCTAGCAAGTACTGCAGTATCGATTTTAATAGGAAGCCTTGAGGAGTTTTTGGGTGCAATAATCAGGGATCCGGAGCGGCCCAATTTTATCGCTCTGCTACCACTCAACTCAAACAAATTTGTCATATGTCTCTCTTCTGACAGTATCCTTTTGTACGATATGAATAAAGATTGTGGCTATCGAAATTTAGCGCAAACGTTTGAATATTTTACAAATCTGACATTTAATTAAAAGTGGAATAAATCAGGCTAAAATGTCAAATCAATAGTTTTAATTTGAAATATTTCGGAGATGACCGAGTTTTTACAAAATCAAGTCGATCCACTCCGCTTCGACGAGCAAAAAAGCGCTCATCGCTCCGGGTGTTAGTTTCGCTTCGGCCTTCTCCGCTCCATATCCCTGTAACAATCAAGGAATTCCTGAACCTAAATTTAATAACTTTAAGCGCGCCCACACATGGATTCTCCCATGGATTCTGTGTGTGTGGCACAGTGTCCCTAGCTAGTAAATGCAAGCACACATTTTCGAGTTTTCTATTACTAATTTATTGTCTTCCTACTTAAAATTAGCCGCGAAGCAACTGGGAGTGAATCCACAATCGGGATATTAGAAATGAAGCATTAGCTATAAGATTTTCAGTAACATGTTTCTGTCGTGTGAACAGATTTTTAAAAAATCACAATTTGTAAGTTTCAAAATGTATTTTTCCTTCAGAAACAAAAAAAAGGGGAAGACACACAAAAAAATCATTCCCCATGACACTAATGAAAAATTTTAGCTTTAGCTGGATAATAAGCAAACAGAATAACATCGGTCACTTGCGTAAACATATGAAATTTTCTTCTCACATACCACAGCGCAGCTAACGTTTTTCCTAGCATGTGTATAACACTACATACTTTCAAATTTACCCAGGGGCGGAAGGCGGCTATTTGGTTACTGCCCAGGGGCGCCATAGAGGCTAAATCCGGCCCTGACCGTTAACAGTACCCGAACGTATTCGGAATTTCCATCGTTTATTGAAAAAGCACAAGAGCTTCAAATTTGCCATACGCGACTTTTTTTTGTATACTACCGTTATCGAGATATTCAGAAAAACCTGTTTTCGAGGGTCTTTGACCCTCTGTAGCACCGGTAGCGGCACTCGTAGAGACGGGGATTTTAAGGGTCTTGTTTAGGACCTTGAAAGGAAGGCTCATGCAAAAATCCAGCTTTCCCTTAATTTTTCCGAAGTTTGGCCAAATTTTTGTTCACATTTCCTGGCGTATTATTGCTATTACTCGTAGAACCATCGCTTCGTCAAATCACTTCTCCTTGTATCTTTGATTTAATTTTGCATACGATACGAACAATAGCAATACGAGTGTGAATGCATGTTTTTACTAAAACTCTAAGCAAATCAATGAAAAGACTGGCTTAACCGGAAAACCGGTACTTTGAGCCCGGTTAAAACCGGACGGTCTAACCGGCTTTCCAAAAAAAAAAAAAAACGAAAAAACCGAAAACCGGGTTATGGGCCGGTTTTTGACATCCCTACTCAGAATCGCCTAGGAAGAATCAAGCCATTCTGTAAGTTAGATAGGTTCATGTACCATCATTGTGGCAGAGTTCCCTTACTCCTTTTAACGTCCTACTGCATAGTGCCCGGTAATGTCGGTACAGATGCCTTCTTCAGGCTTTGAATAGCATTAAAATAAAGCTTCCGCAAATACCCAAAAACTCGTTTAACTTCCCCGAAGTAAAATAAAAGTATTTCAATTTGTGTAAAAATTTAGAAAAAAATCAAATTGATCAACAGAGCCTTGTAGGCCTTGAACTTAACTCATAATAAGAATAAGGCTTCGAACATCGATGCCACTTTTCAGTTTTTGTTTAATATTTCGAAAACCGTTAAAGCGACAGTTAAATGCCCCAGAGATGAATTAAACTAAACCAAACTACATTTGAAATTTTAGATTGCGTATCCGTAAATGCTTATAGGTATGCTATAAAAAATAATCGAACAAGTATTAAAAATTCAATATTGATCACTTAAAATGCTCTTTTTTGGAACTTGTGGGCCACATACTACTACAAACATTTAAATATATATTTTAAACACAACACAACAGTTATTAGCTTTGACGAATTTTTTTTTTTGGGCAAGATATTTTCATGCTTTTTTTTAAAAAAAAATTAAGAGGTGAGATGGACTTGTCCTTTATTGGAGCGACCCCATTTTCCGCAAAAGTCTTCTTCATTTTATTATGAATGTTCCCCTAACAAGTCTTGTTTCAACTTGGATTTATTCCGGAGTTATAAAAAAAAAGAAGAAAATAAAAATGTCTAAAATTTGCAATGCTATATTTTTGATTGTGGTCTAGAGTATAATTTAGCACTAAAATTGTATGTATATTGTATACTGTTGCAAAGGTTTGTGTAGTTTAATTCGTCCATAGGCCATTTATTCTATTTTTAACGGCTTTCGAAATATTATACAAAAACTCCAAAGTGTCCCCTTTTCCCCCTTAAATCGGGAAGAACACCTCCTAGAGGTGGAGACTTTCGAATTACTGAAATCTACATATTTTTCAATATATATACCAAAAATCAGGCGATTCGCAATTTTTTCCATCATAATGCAAGTATTCGCCGTGTAGTATGTGTAAATAAATTCCAACGACAACTAGGAGGAGAGACTCTCATTGAACAAAGTTTGGATTATTCAGTTGAAACAATACATTGTTGTCCTTCAAACTGAAACGGAGGCATTTCGGACGAAACGCAGGACAGAGTGAATAGGCAGAACAAGTCTCCCAGTCTGGCCAACCTACACAAGCTGATTGCGATATATTCCAGTGCTTTCTAAAAGTTTTTACAAAATGGCTATGCCAATCAATCAGGATCAGGTGGTTGACCAATTTTAGTCTTCTGTTTTGCTTATGCACATTAACAGTTTTAAAAATCCAAAACTGTATCACCGTTCACTAAACTGGCATATCCCAATAGACTATTCCCTAAACATAAATAATAATAATCAATAAAAAATCAAGTATCAATTATGGTAAACGTGTTGGTCAAATTTAACCACATCGCCCTTTAGCGATAATCACAATAATTGACGTTACACGCACCAAAGGATTACAAATTGCCTTAGCAGGCCTAACCATTATTATAACGAAAGCTTTGCACGAGCAATCCCTGTATGTATAATGTATTGCTTTCAAGGGCCGTCCAAAAGATGAACGTGTAACATTTTTTTCAGTCCAGTTGGAGTTACACACTCTGTTTTTGGTTTTCATTTTAATAACGCAGCCGAGACGATCAATTTTTGATTTTAAGATGCGACATAACAATCATTTATCAAATTCACAACGCGCGTACACATCCATCGACTCAAATCGACCAGTGAACCATTATTTTAGGCAATTTATCTCAATTTCATATTGGTTTGTTATTAATGCGCGCATAACATTCTGAATAGGTCGTAATCATTTTCGGCTGAAACGAACCTGTAAAACTGGAATCCTTTTCTTTTCAAGTCACTCTGGATGATTGGAGCATGGACCATGGGGCACGGATGTATGATCAGTTCGAAAATTCAGAAATGATATGTTGATGATTCAGTACAGTGTTTTTCCTTTTGCAGGACACCGCGGGCGAAAAAAATGAAAGTGGATTTTGTAGTTTGAACGAGTGTGATCATTAATCAGTGTGTGGTATTATTAATGGTGAATTTAAATTCTGAAAAGTTAATTTTTTTGTTATATTTAATTGAATATTGTCTGCTTCCATTTCGGCAACATTACGACTATGACTGCTTTCCGAAAATCCTAGTTTTCATTTTGTTCCATGAGGCATATACGACTCATAAATCTGAACGGTGAGGAACTCTATGTACACATGTGACTCATAGACAGAGAATGCATCAAATAATAATAATTATGATTTTCCGCCTTAGTCCTTACAAACTATATTCAAAAGTAACATTTGCACTATTTATATGTATGAGAACAAAAAACGAAAGAGTTAAGCGAGAAACTTGATATGTTCAATTCGTTGTTAGCTTCACATTTGATCATACGTATATGTAGGTGTAGATCGCATGATTTTGCATACACATTGCTCATTCACTACTACATGTTTCTTTAAATAAGAACAGACAACATAGCGGCTCACATTTGAAAAAAATCAAAGTGAAAATTGTCATAATA
The DNA here is from genome assembly GCA_949715475.1 of Microchrysa polita. Classification (NCBI taxonomy): domain Eukaryota; kingdom Metazoa; phylum Arthropoda; class Insecta; order Diptera; family Stratiomyidae; genus Microchrysa; species Microchrysa polita. The sequence goes on along the minus strand of OX454418.1, from coordinate 81,862,279 downwards.
GAAAAATATGTTTGATTTATTATTATTCATATTGTGTCATTGTCTCGTCAAATCATTACATATGCCGCTGCATCACTCCCATTGTCATCAAAATTCTATATTCCGCCCATTTCATTAAGAAATGATTTCTCTTTGAAAAATAATCGCACGTTCATCACATACCTTCTCTACCATCTTATAAATGCTACTCAAAGTGTCACTCATAAACAATTCAAGGTATAAACCATACCGAGAATCGGTCGTCTACTAAATGAAGCGTATCTAAAACATATTTCTTGCACGTTTACTCGTAAACCAACACACGGCCCGGCCGTAACATAACGCATTTATTATTATCATATGCGTAATGATAGGTTTCATTATATTGTACGGTCTCGCACATACCTATCCATTATGTGCAAAGCTTGTTTACATACTATGCGGACGGCTGAAGTTGATTCAGGACGTGCCGAAGCCGCCTGTGTTGAAGTTTATACAGCTAGCTAGGTAGGTGTCTACTCCAAACTCTATGCTGAAGAACAGTATTGCGTGAGGAAAAAAATGCTGATATCTTGGCCAATCGTCAGAGACACGCAGCCAAAATGTACCTTCACAATTATGAAATGGATGTCTTTAACCGCCAAGAATGTCAGTTACTATCGTCGCACCTTTGGAACATTTATAATAAAATTTTTGACGTTTACCTATGCACTCTGCATACGTAAAAAGGAAGAAAACTGGCAAGAGACATAGTTGAAAATATTAAATAGATAATTTTTACAGAGCAGGTTATGAACATCCAAAATTTAGTGGCGTCTTTTGGGTGATTCTGTCAGTAATAGGATTCTGTTCTAATTGGTAGAGTTAAACGATACACACAGGCATAGAAAAGAAAAAAGCTTTAAGAATTTTGTGCGTATGTACAGTGGTGCAACCAGAACGTTGTCCTGGAGGGGGCTAAGGCTATCTATACCACCAGGGCCGGCCCTAGGGGTGGGCGAACTGGGCGGTCGCCCAGGGCCGCCACTTTGAAGGGGCCACGCCACCACTCTCCAGGAACGTTTGCATTCCGGGGGCCACCACTCGGAAAGGGCAGTTTTCTCAAGGGGCCTCCATGCAATACTCTTTTGAAATATAAGACTATTTTGCAGCTAATACAAAGCGTAATAACGATGATTTTATGCGATAATGAATTAAGCATTTTTGCTCATTCTCGGAATTGATCGAGAAGTTTGCCAATGTCCGATTCCCAATTTTTTTTGGTTTTACACCTTGGCTGCCATGTATCACCGGTGAACACACTAAACTCGATTCCCCACAGGCCAATGTATCACCGGTGAACACCACACAATTATTCCTCCCAGGCCAAGCAATTTTTTTCAGGTTTTCGGCGGATTTTAATGGAATATTTTTTAGGGTGTTTACTGATGATAAAATGGCGTAGTTTCAACTCAATTTCAACGTGTGTTCACCGGTGACACATTGGCGTGTGGGGAATAGCCTGTTTTATAACAAATGAACTTCGTATACACAATACAGAAGGGCAAATTTAGTTTGCGTTGTTTGTTTCCTCTTTCTAGTATTTTTATACCCGACACTATGTGAAAGGGTATATTAACTTTGTCATGAAGTTTGCAACGCACAGAAGGAAGCACCTCCGACTATATAAAGTATATATATTATTGATCAGCGTGACGAGAGAAATCGATTGAGCCATGTCCGTCTGTCTGTCTGTCTGTCCGTCTGTTGCAACGCAAACTAGTCCCTCAATTTTGAAGCTATCGGGCTGAAAATTTGTACACAAGTTTCTTTTTAGTGTACGCTGTATATATGTCGGAACGAATGGAATCGGACCATGGGGTCATGGGGCTGCCCCTGAAAATTAGGTTTTTCTAAGAAAATTTTTTTTCTTTATGTATCAATCTTAACCAAACTTCACCCAAATGTGTTTATAGTAAAGCCTCAATACATATCTAGGAACGAATGGAATTGGAACATTACGTCATAGGGCTGCCATACAAACGAACCATTGAAAATTAAGTTCTTCCAAGAAAAACCCAACTTCATCCAAATGTGTTCCTAGTAAAGCCTCAAAAAATATCTAGGAACAGATGAAATCGGAACACTACGTCATAGGGCTGTCATACAAACCAACCGCTGGAAATTAGATTCTTATAAGAAAACTTTTTTCTTAATGAACCAATCTTAACCAAACTTTGCGCAAATGTGTTCCTAGTAAAGCCACCAAACATATCTAGGAACCGATGAAATCGGAACACTACGTCATAGGGCTCTCATACAAACCAACCGCTGGAAATTAGGTTCTTGCATGAACAACTTTTTTCTTTGTGAATCAATCTTAACCAAACTTCACCCCAATGTGTGGCTAGTATAAGCTGACCAGACGTACAGCATTTTGCTGTAGAGTACAGCATTTTGACATGTCGTACAGCATTAGTAAATTAAATGTATAGCATTCCCAACGCCACAACAAAGAAACCTAAATGACTGCATAATAGCCTCCTCGGTGAGGCCTGTAGTCAGTCTGTTAGGTGTTATTAGCAAGATAATCGCACTTTCATGTGGCAAACGTTCATTTTCGAGAATTTCGGAACTCTTTGGTCAATCGTTCTGAAATTTAATGTACCTAAATGTAAGCGACAGGTAGCTGCACAACCTGGGGATTACATTTACTTTCATTTCTCCATATTTTAGGGTCCTCCTATCTGCGTTCGACAGTTACAGCTGCCCAAATCGCACTTTCGTCTTTTCTAATTGAAAACTCTATCAAATTTGTCCAATAAATTTGAAAATTGGCAGATTTTTGAAAATTTCAAGGCTCTAGCTCACACTTGTAGCTGTAGAGCTATACTTGGCGCTCACCGCTCACATTGTCTCCAAATTTCAAGGTCTTACCTATCTGCGTTCGGGAGTTCAATCGTATCAATCGAAAATTATCCCTACTTCGGAAATTTTGGAGCGGAAAATTTTGAAATTTAACAGCCATGTATAGAGGACCGCACTGTTCGTATTAGGTGACAATTTCAAGCATCTATAGGTGCCAAGGTTCAAAAGTAATAGCCATGTAAAGATGCGATTTGAATTTTTAACAAAACGATGGAAAAATTACTGTACTCCATCCGATTCCCCTATCAACCTCTTTAGGAAAAAGAAAATGCAAACTAAAGGATTTCCCCTATATTTCGACTAAATCCAATAAAGTAGCGATAAATCCCCAGAGGATCGCCATCCGCTTAAGAATTCTCTACGCAATGAGGTATTAATTTATCTGTTGTAATAAACAAGACGAAACTTTTAAATAGGTAGGTAAAAGGAGGTGTTATTTTCGTACTTCAAATAAACAGCTTCATGATTTTTGTCTCAGGGTCACGGATAGTCATAAATAGGGAAAGGGCCATCATCATCCGTACAATGCAGCTGAGACTGCAGTTTCGAACACTTAAATTCAAAAGTTGAAAAATCACTGAGTATCGACTGTCTAGTAAGCGGAAATCGAATCCGTATTGAAACAAATTGGATTATAAATTGTCCTTTCTTGAAATATGGTTTTAAAAAATAAATTTCTAACGAAATGGAACCGACAATTTAAACTGACTTAAAATCCTAATCTTTGTCGTAGATTTGAATTAAATACCTATTCCTAACTGTAAAAAAAAATCCGGGTTCATTGTGTTAAAGAATTGTTGGGTTGCTACACTTCTCCCATGCCTGCGTGTTAAAACATACATACATTTGCACTTCACATCCTGATGATGTTTTGTCAATAAGGCCATTTAGAAGTTGAGGGATCTTTTCTGGGTCTTGTTTAGTACCAACAGAAACTTGCAAGGACGTAGCCAGTATTTAGCTGGGCTTCAGAAGTTATGACATTATTAGAATGTTATTGTTAATTATTGTAGACACTAGTTTCGGCGTTGCCCCAATGCATAATATGCCTCCTGTCCCACTGTTCCTGTGTCGAATTCAAATGTATCGCTTGACGAGGCTGGGCGAGCCCGATAGCACGCACTATTACTTAATTGCTCCGCTATCATCGGAAGCAGACAGTGCCATGTCTACAACGCCAAAAACTTATTTTCTGTACAATTATTATGGAAGGGCTCGTGGCCCATGGTATATGCACGAAGCAACAACTATGGAATTATGGAAAGTACGATCGCGTATTCGGTGCCCGCGTCGTGCTGCTTTTGCCTTCCCTTCGCACGGCTAAAAAAAAATTACTTCATTCTTACAGGGAAATATTTTATTTCAATTTGTGTAGCCTGTATGAGGTCTTACGAAATTTGTTGAAGTTTCCATTATGATAGACCATCCCAATTTCGGGTCACTAGATTTTTATGTGTTTCAAATTGTTTATTATGTTGTCACTACTTTCGTCCAGATGACACAATTTATCTGTCTGCAAGCTTAATTTCGGTAGAGTTTTAGGAATGAATAAATTAGAAATACTGTGGGAAGTTAAGGACTCCTGGCCCCTCTCCTGGCTACGTCCCTGGAACCTTGCTTTCCCAAGGTTCACCACACATTTCCCAGAATAAAGGCTACTATCCTTGCTATATTCCGTTTAGGAAGATATCACTTATGAAAGGATGGAGAATATGTGGTCGTTTTATGGCATCCATCATGGTGATAGCCTCGTGACATACAGTTGACGCCGCTTAATGCGATCACATGGGGACCTTGCTGTTTTGATAACGTTAAGCGAATGATAGCAAATAATAAAATAGTACGATTGAGGCTTTGCCTGAAAACCGAATTCCGGAATATGTACTGCATTGGGCCTTCGGGAATCTGGTCACCTTAGGCTAGTAAAGCATCAAAAGATATTTAGGAATGGATGGAATCGGAACATTACATCATAGGGCTGTCATACAAACGAACCCCCAAACATTAGGTTCTTGTAAGAACAACTTTTTTCTTTTTGAATCTTAACCAAAATACATCCAAGTGTGTTCCTGGATTAACCCCAACGTATCCAGGAACAGATGGAATCGGAACACGTCATATTGCTGCGGTAGAAATTTTTAACACAAAAGGAGCTTAAGTTTCATTCAAATGTGACGGGTATTCAAATTTCGGCCGCGCCCGAAATTAGCCTCGGTCTGGTTTATCCTTAAAACTGAAATCATTTGTCTTTCTAGTTAAAACATGAAGTAAAACCCATTAAAAACACAACAAAAAAGCAAATTAACAATGTATTAAATTATTCACCATAATATCGTGTTCACCGGTGAACACAAATTGAATTTTCTTTTCTTTCAAATGATTTTAGATATTGTTGACTTGAATCAATTAAGCAATAATCATAAATGGCATAGAAAATGTCAATCTGCAGTTATATTGCAAAAAAACAACTTTAGAGTGCTTTCTTCAGTGTAAATTAAAGTAAGAACGACGAAATTACGTTTTCCAACTTTACTCCTAATTTAATTCAGTTTGCGAATCCTTCTTCGAATGAGACCTAGAGGCTTATTACAAAACAATTTATTAAAAATGTTATTCACTTATTCAAAAACTAAAATTAATATTATTTTTAAGTAAAATGTAAATTCAAAAGAAGACTACAAATGTGTCACCGGTGACACATTGGCCTGTTCGGAATGTCTTTCTCTGTGTTCACCGGTGATACATGGCCTGTGGTGAATCATTTGTGTGTGTTCACCGGTGACACATTGGCAGCCAAGGTGTTAAATTATTTATAGGTTATAGGTTATTATAGTTTTATTACACTAGAATAACTAGTAAGCTTGAGGCGTAGGTTTTCTCTGTGCACAAAGACAATTTTGTCAGCCTACATAATCGGAACTTGAATTAAGTAATTAAAAAAACAATGCAAGCATAATGTGGACGGTTTTTTTTCTTGTTTGGCTCTAACTCCTGAGGAGCATTGTGCGCTGACGACTACCGTGTGTAATTGCCAACGTGCGATAGACCTTACCGAGTATCGAAATATACTTCTATTCCAGAAGACATACAATGAAAGAACAATTTCTGTGAGTAGTCATGAATCCATAAATTGGTAATTTTATCATCCAACTTACGCTTTAAGTACCTATATCGGAAGTCAGTAATACCAATGAGTTTAATGGAGAAACAATTTGGTGACGAGAGTATTGTCTTTTTAAAATTATTCTCAAACGTATAGCTCCGCAACAACTGGACAGAGATGACGCTATAGGAGTATTAGTCGTTCAGGAGCTGAAGAAACTTGAAGAAGACCTAAAACGGAGTGTCCCTTTTTATAAATTGTTGAACTTGGCATTTTGGAATTGAGTATGGACAAAATAGCTGAGCTAAAAGCACCAAAAGAACTTCCAACCAGGTGAAATTCGCAGATGTCACGAGAGATATAAAAAACTTCACTGAAAAAAAGAGGACTCCCGGAAAAAAATTATCCCTAGTTTTTGTACGTTTATCCCGAAAGCCTTTTATTTGTCAGGCCTCCATTACACAGTCATATTTCTATTATAATATGTATGTCATCTGCCGAAGCCTACTCGATTCATTCAATATAAATTTTTAGACGTACAGTAAGCGAAATCAAATAGGCTTAAGCATATTATAAGAGAAATATGGACAAATATGACTGTGTACGAGAGCCCTCAAACATTTTACTGCTGCTATTTTCTAAAATGTTTTATAATCATATTTTTATTCTTAAAGGATATCGAAGACTACCACAAAATATACATGATTGGGCAGGCGGGCTACACTTGTAGCCCAGTGGACTTTTATCGAAAAAGAAAATATTCGTTTCTACGCTTAAAAATATACAAAACACTCTTATTCGATTGAGGCAACATTTTGACTGCTACTGAGCCGCTCGAATGAATTTGGTTCATTTCCTGAAAGGAAGTGGCATTTAAGGAAATGTTTGCTACAATTGTATTAACTAAGAGTTAATGAAATTGTAACGAAACAACTCCCTTCAAACCAGCAGCGATGTCTATAGATTTCCTTAAAATAATGGATGTATCACATTAACATGATTGCTCATGGATAAACGAAAAAATGGTGAATGAAAATACACAATTTAAACTATGTTGTCTCTATAACAAATTATTGTTTCGGTGTTGGTAGGGGCCACCATCATCGATTTGGCCCAGGGCCACCAGAATGCTAAGGCCGGCCCTGCATATTACTAGACATTTGATTTTTACACTGCATATTGGGTGGTGCTATATTGTAATGCTGGTGATGCCAGGCCATACGATGGTTTTTAAGCTACCATTGCAGCATCGTTTATTTTAGATTTACATTTTTTGTAACTTAGCGCCTTAAAAAGCGAGTGTAGTGTCATATGTTTTTATACCCTTCGCTCATAGAGTGAAAGGGTATATTAACTTCGTCATGAAGTTTGTAACGCATTAAAGGAAGCATCTCCGACCATATAAAAAGTATACATATATGATCAGCATGACTTGGGGAGTCGATTGGAGCATGTCCGTCTGTCTGTCTGTCTGTCTGTTGCGACGCGTTTTACTCGGCGGGTATTGAAGCTAGCAAGCTGAAATTTTGCACACGTGCTTCCTATTGTTGCAGGCTGTTTGTATGTTTGATTCACCCAAGTTAGATCACTGGGTCATGGGGCTGCCATACAAACCTAGCTCCCCAATTTGAGTTCTTCTAAGAAAAACTTTTTCATTTGTGTACCAATTTCAACCAAATTTCACACAAATGTGTATCTATAGATAACACAAAATATATGCAAGAATGGATAAAATCGGACCATGGGGTCATGGGGCTGCCATACAAACTTAACTCCCCAAATTAGGTTCTTCTAAAAGAAACTTTTTTATTTGTGCACTAATTTCAACGAAATTCCACACAAATGCATTTCTATTGGTGACACGAAACATATGTAAGAATGGATAAAATCAGACTATGGGGCTGCCATACAAATCCAACCCCCCAAATTAGGTTCTTCTAAGAAAAACTTTTTTATTTGTGCACGAATTTCAACCAAATTTCACACAAATGTATTTCTATTGATGATACAAAACATATGTAAGATTGAATCAAATCTGACCATAGGGTCAAGGGGCTGCCATACAAAGCAAACCCCCCTTATTGGTTCTTCTAAGAAACATTTTTTTACACCAATTTCACAAAACCTTGAATTAATGTGTCTTAATCAAAGCAACTAAAAAGTTCAAAACGAATGGAATCGTACTGTGGGGTCATGCTCCGGCAACCCCAATAAAATTTTCCGAGTAAATATTTTTATTTGCCCACTTATTTCAACCAAGTCCAAAACTTTTGTCAAAACGGAAGAAAAAGAATGAGGAGGGGATTAAATACAAGTCATAGGTACGCCCGAAAAAAACTTTTAGCCCAAGCGAAGGGTATCCAAATTTCGGCCGCGCCCGAAATTAGCCTCGGCCCCGGGGGTTGGCGAGTGAAGCGAGCAGGGGGCGAAGCCCCCTAGTTTCTCTTGTTTTCATGCAAATTGGCCATTTGAAAGATAGTTGTGGCAATCTCCCGATCAGGGCTCGAACTCGAGAGAGGGTTATCTCACAACGTTTTACACGAGTAAGGTGAAGGAGAGCAGAATTCGTACTAGACGCAAAAATAGAAAAGTGCTAACAAAGATAGTCCAGACCGAAATTGGGCTTGTGTCGTTTTAATATCTCAAGGGAGCCTACCCTTCTCAGGTGAAGACAGTAGGAGCTATGGCAGGACTCTATATCACACAATGAAGCAATTGATTTGTAGATGTGAATTGCCTATGCTCCACGAACAAGAACTCATATTTTTAATATCTACAACAAAAGGCATTGATTCATATTTAACTTTGCAATTTCCCAATTCCTGGGTCTTAGAGGGGCTTTAGCCACCTTAGCCCCTACCGTGGTTGCGCCACTGCGTATGTTTGCAAAACAAAAAAATTTTATGAGAATTCTTTGAAAACAGCGCCAGCTCTAGCGGGGGCAAGCCGGGCGGTCGCCTAGGGCGCCAAATTTTAGTGGCGGCATACTGCTACTACTTCATAGAGAGAAAACTACTAGAAAGCTGAAAGGTAAAACTGTGATATGATAACAAACCAGTGGATGAAGTGGTAGAGGAACTACAACTGACAAAGGACCAAAAAAAAAACGGACATCATACGTATACGTCTTCATTTAAGGAAAGACTAGGAAAATTGTTATTTAATTCCGAACCCTTTCCAAATTTTAATATTGGCCTAAATCAGTGTTCACTCATTGGTTTCGGTGAAAAGTTTTTTCCATACTTAACATTCGTTCTAGTAAAGCAAGAATTAAGCGCCTAAAGAAAGCGATTGTGTGCAGTATTATTATGTTAAGACTATGATGACAAATCCCAAAAAACGATGAATTTTTAACAAACCGACTCCTTAACCAAAGAGAATTTAATACAGGGTGTGCGGAAACTGCCGCATAAACGCACCGGATTGTGATTCCTCATGTGATTTCCAGTAAAAAAGTTGTACCGAACATACCCCCTTAGCTTAACCCTTTAGCTGCCACAGGCATTTGAAGATTTTTGAAAAAATCATTTTCTTGTACGATTAAAATATAATATCTTTTATAATATCAATATCTCAAAAGCTAGACTAGCTAGAATAGCACAATAAGATGATGATTACAGCCAACAAATTTACCTAAACAATAAAACTAAAGCCACTAAAATCGGATAAAAATGAGGTGCTTGTACGATTCTCTTAAAAATTGGCGCATAGTCTAACAATCATCTCCTTCTTACATCATTTTATTCTAGTTTTGCTATTTCTAACAGTTTTAATGCCTTATGTAGGTGACCAGACTCCCGAAGACCCAATGCTGTACACATACTTGCGGAATTCTGTTTTCAGGCATATTTTCAGCCTCTGATGCATGCCATAAAATGACCTCATATTCTTCTTCCTTTCATATTCTGGGAAATATGTGGTGAACCTTGGGAACGCAAGGTTCTGTTGCAAACATGGAGCCCTAATGCTCTCAATGTCCTCCTTAGGGGTGTAGATTAAAGATAAATTTAATCAATTTAGTTCTTTGCTATTAATTGAGTACATTACGTAAAATAATATCTATTGAAATGCCATCTACAGGGGATTCCAGAATTAGCCCTTTTTACAAGAAGTAAGCCTTGGCTAGAATTTCGACAATTCTAGCATATACTGGCGTACATGAGATTTGGATTTCTGGAAGCGTTGTTTTAGATAGTGCGACTGCAACAAGAACAGATCAGGTGGAATTTACTAAAAAAAAATCCATTACAGCAAAAATCAGTATTGTCGGGTAGTGATACAATAGGATTCCAACTGAGCAGCTCTACGACACATGCTCGACAAACTTGCTTGAACAATACTGTATCATGCTACACGGTATGCAGTTATGTTGGACCTTTCTCGAATAAAATCTCAATCATCTCGTTCACTCATCCGCCAGACCATCTTTCGGTATTACTTAACAGAGGCAGCCTCAATGTATTTATGTCCTGCTTCCACGCGCTCCCGAATATTATTCTATGCTGCTGATAAATCGCTCACTCAGGCCTACTTTTACCGCACCCATCTCTAGTGCGAGAAAGATACTTAACATTTGCGGTCAATATGGCAGACGAACCTTCAATTTTAAGTTCACTCCACAACTTTCCAGGATCAAACTTTCAAGGTATTAAGCATATTCTGCGTACTAATCTTTAGGCGATTCTATAAACTTCTCAGTTCTTCCTAAGATGGGATTCACACTATGGACAGGATTTACTAAAACCACTAAATTAATCGAGTCAAAACTCGCCTACTAGATCAAATCGTATGCCATTAAATTCAAAATGCATCGTAGAATGTACTTATGCTTTATTCAAATTACAGTACAATATGGTACAACTGTTAACTAAATCTAGGATTTAGTAAATCTTGTCGATAGTCTGAATCGCCCCTTAGATGCGTTGTCGTCTGACGGGGTTAAGCCCCCGCCTATCATTCAGGAGTCTCTAGTCCAACTAAAAACTCTATATCTGATCTCTAGGACCACGTTTTTTGATATAGGTACAATATTTGCTTCACTGTGCCAAACCTATTCCTCCAGAATCTCACGTAAACAATTTGAAAACTTTGAAGCGACGGCCCATTTTTCGATCTCGTCAGCCGACCTCAAACGAGTAAAGGACGCATTAGGTATAAAAAGCCTAGGAACAAGATGGGACTGACTATTGCTTAAATTCCTTATTTAGAATCCCTTAACTTATCGCATTTCCCATGTGCCGAAAAAAAAATCCTGACTACTGATCCCCTTCCCCTCCGAAAAACTATCTACGCCACTGGTTCTCCTTGATGAAACCCTCAGTACGTGAAGCACAAACGAATTAAGTTAAAATTAATGAGTGACAAACATAAAAATGCAATTATCTCGCTTATTATCGATCGTACAAGGGTTAAGCCTTACACCTTAAATCGCGGCTGTTACTTCTGAAAGTTGACAGCTAGAGTCTTGAAATTTTCACCAAATATAAACAGTACGGTGCTCTACAAGCCATGTACATTTCAAAGTTTTTTAGTTACGAATTTCCAAATTATGGACAATTTTTAATTAGTAAAATCAAAGTTGCCATCTGGGCAGCCGTAACTTCCGAACTTGAATAGGTAGGACCATGTAATTTAGAGAAAAGGGTGCCAAATTTCAGAGAGATTGAGAAGTATTCCCGAGTTATCAAAAATGATGGATTGTCAATCATAAAAGTGCGATTATCTCGCTAAATACCGTACCTTCACAACACAGGCCCCACCGAAGAGCTTATTATGTAATAAATTAGGATTCAATGTGTGACATGGGCACTGCTGTACATTTTGCTGTACATTTCCCAATGCTGTACGACAGGTCCAAATGCTGTACTGTACAGCGAAATACTGTACGTATGTTCAGCTTACCTTAAGTGCAAAAAACTAGGGTTAATTTTAGCTCAATTTCGAAATACTTTGAACAAATTTTACCAATTGCAGATCCTTAGGAGCAGTGTGACTTGAATTGTAATGAATTCCGAGCTAAAATTAACCCTAGTTTTCCACACTTAACGTATAAAAACTGTTACAACAAATGGAGCTAGAATAAAATGATGTAAGAAAGAAATGATCGTTAGACTAGGCGAAAATTTTTAAAAGAATCGTACAAGCACCTCTCCTTGGCAGAAGTTGGAGAAAATTGAGATGCAAAATATACTGTTTTTGGGTGAAATCATACAAATTTGACTTTGAAGCTCTGTAAAACCCAAGAAATTTTTTTATTTGAGCTCAAATTTCTCGTTTGGGGTCCCTGAAATAAGTAACAAACGCCGGATATAGAACGTACTCGACGTCCTCTTTGATATGACACCCCGCATTTCCACGTTCGATCAAGGTGTTAGTGTCCTTTTATGACCTTTTTCAGAGATTTCCGATCAATTTTTTTTTTCTTAGCAAATTTAATGGTAGTATCTTCAGCTTTATATATTCTGTGACAACTTGAATTATTCTCGTGGTTGTGGCTTTGGAAAAATACACGGGAGACACGAAAATTCGATAATTTTCCATTTAAGCTTGATTTATTCCGTTAAGGGTCCTTGAAACAGGAAACAAACACCGAAAATGTCATTTACTCGACGTCCCCTTTGACATGATACCCCGCATGCAGACCTCCGGTCAAGGATTAAGGAATGTCCTTTTATCTCCTTTTTGGGACATTTCCGATCAATTTTTTTTAGCAAAATGTGTTTTAGACTCTTGGAAGCCCACTGATTCAAAAACAAATTCGCCTTACTCTATTTTTTTCTATTTGGATGCCTGGATTGGGATATTTTGACTGGGCTAAAATTAATGAAATTTGAGAACTTAAATCTGACAATTTCGTTTACCCTATAGTATGCCTATAGTATACGTGTGAACTAATTTCACGCATACGTACTCTCCGGATGGGACCTATTTTGTATGGAGTGGCCGTTCTATTAGTTATTGTTCAATGGTTGAACGCTACAGCTAAACGTAAGCATTGGCAAAGGAATAGCTTTCATAACTAACGATAATAACAAGGGCCAGTAATGGGCACCGAATCGGAAATAAGAAATTCTCTCTCTGGTTCCTGTTAACCCCTTGAGGGGCATAGGGCATCAACTACGTCTACTTTCCACCTTGTTCTATTCTGTGCCATCGACTTCAGGTCTGACCATCTCTTGTTTATTGAAGCAACCTCACTAACAACCGAGCTTCTCCAAGTATTTCTAGGTCGTCCAACACGGCGGCTTGCATTGGCTCGTTGTAGGTTCTGCTTATTTAATTATTCAACTGTAATTTCCGTAAGTTTGTCCATTGCCAGATATAGGTATAATTCAAATGGCATCCAAAATGTCCACTTGCTCCGATCATATAGAGGCAATGCACCCGCTTTGTACCTGGCACAACTATCTACCGAATGTTAATGTTAAAGAAAACTTTCACTCTCATTGCACCTTGTGATAGTATTTCAAATTTAGAAATGATTTCTTTTGCACACCTTGTCAAGAAGAAGTTGGCAATTTTATCTCGCCATTGAGTCAGGTACTTGGCGACTTATTAAGTAACACAAAAGAAAACTCTTTGAATGGTGCATGTGCTGTTGCAATTTCCACCCGACCACCATATTACGATCATGGCACAACGGCCATAGCCAAGTCAACTCCCAAGAGTCATGCAATTTTCCAAGCTAGCTCTGGAATTTTGTCTAATTTTATTTTTTTTTATAACTAACGCTTTATACTACTTTGCTAGTTTTTTTCTTGTGCAATTTTTCTTAATAGTGAAAGAAAATTGTTGAGTGCAGTGCGCGCGGTACTCGAAAGGTGTTGTATGACGTTAAAATTACCACAAAGTGGGGTGCGGAAAATTCAAGAAATATATTGTATGGATAAAAGACATACCGCGCAACCTTCTTCAATCTGGACGCGCTATCACTTTCAAACAGTTGCGTTAATGACTTTCTTCTCGTGTTCACTTTACCAATTTTGTCGCGTTGCACTATTTACAAATTCCAGGGAGCATTGCATTCTGGCCACACAAGACACAGCTGCTACGATGGCGTGCTTTGCAATTAAAATTGTCTTGTCTTGCAGCGAAATTAGATGGACAAAAACGCAAAGCTTTCCATTCATAGAGTTGGGTGTTTGGCTGAATTCAAATTGTAAGAAAACGACCGGACGGGTAAACTTGCACGACAAGAACCATCGTATGATCATTTCACACTATCCGATCAAAACACGGACCGGCGAACAATAATCTCACAGCAAGTATGTATAAATGTTGCCATGCACGCTCCAAAGTTGTGTACAATGAAGTTACGAGTCGACAAGATTAAAATGCAAGTAAAACACGCGCTAATTGTCTTTGCAGAACGCCTGAACTATTGGTAGATGCAATCGTCTTATCGATCGTACGATTCCTACGAAAGAAAAACAATCGTGTCACGATTTTTTTCTTTCGTAAGACGCGTTCTTACAATGTGAAATGCACAATGCTTGTCTACTGGCCACTACAAAAGCTCTCCTGTCTTGCAAGTTTACCCGTCCGGTTCCGTCTTACAATCTGAAATCAGCCTTTGAAAGGAGTCAACATACATGTCCATTATAAAATGGCTAAATATTCGTGACTTTAGTACTAAATATGATTCGTTATAGTCAGTACCTACGGATAGGTGGTGAACATTTTAATACAAATTTCAAGCAATTTATTAAAACTTTTAAATTTATCCGATTAAAACGCTCCCCGCAACAATATATCATTTTCATTATCGTAAATGGAATCGCATATCTAGAACTATAATCTTTAAAATTCCGTTGATGTTAGAACAATTTCAAATAAAATGATCCAATTTACAAAAAAAAAAACAATTCTCCCGCCTAACTGTAGCCTCCCTAATGATCCATTTAATGAGCCACTTCATCCATTGCTTTGATCCAAATGTTACGGAAATCTGTTAAACAGCCACTAAATGGCTCGCAATTATTCAAATCCGAAAATTCACAGCTTATGGTAGTTTTGGTACCATCAACACAATTTATGCCACGCTTAACAGGCATCATCATCATAACCGAAATTGCAGAGCGCAAAACAAAAACCACCGCCACCAATTAACAGTCTAATGAACTGTCGGGACTGGAATCTTATTTTTTGTAGCATCTTATCTGCCATTCCTTCCACATACAAAAGATATCGGTTTGAGCATTTTTTGCATACACCTGATAGATATTATTAAATATGCGCGTGTTTACCACACACACACACACACAATACTCCGTGGCGGAGCTGCGGCTATAAGTTAGGCGCAGAAAACATTTCTCAGCTTATACGTAGATGGGCCACTTTACTGGGGTGGATAAAGAAAATGATCTGTGATAAAAAAACCATCAAATTACGGTTTTAATTTTTACGCTATTAGCTACGCGATTCATAAATCTTGGACGCAATACACAAATTGTACCTCTCTTGGCGCCTACCAAAAATAATTTAATTTTCATTTCATTCTATATTAATTTTAGTCAGTAGACATTTGTGCAACATTTACATCAAATCTTAGTATGTACCTAGAACCTCGTTGTTTTACACTTTTTATTTGCTAATCAAAACTCACTTTTCATCCAACATGTATTTAGGCTAAACAAGAAAAAATTTACCTGCGGCTATTGTCTTGCAAATTACATCATTAATTTTGCCGAAATATTTGATTTAATGAATCAAATTACACACACACATTTTTCAATTCTCATTTCGTTTTTCTTTTCTTTACTTTTTCGGAATAGTTTGGTGGGCGATTTGAGTAAATTATTATTAGTTGATTAAATGTTTGGAACAAATGAATTTATCACTGCCGATTTTCACAATTGATTTGTATTTGTACAAAAGTGTATGAAGGGGTAGAGAAGTTTCTCTTCCTCTAAGCAAGGGGTTTTTTTGTTGCTAATTTATTGCGAAATTAATGAAGTGTTGTTCTTGTTTGGAAGATATGACTTTTTGGTGAATGGAATTCGAATAATTATTAGATTAAATGATTTTTAACCTTAGCTGTTTCATTTGTGGTATTTTTTGGTATTTCTTTCGGATCCTGGAATGTATGCTCCCTGAATAGACCGGGGGCCTTAAGGGCCCTCCTGGATCAGGTAGAACAATACAAGCTGAGCATAGTTGCAATCCAGGAAACTAAATGGCTCAAAAGCGAGATTAACGACCTCAATTCGCATACTATTTTTACGAGTGGCAAATAGGAGGGCAACAAGGAGTTTGGAGTAGCTTTCATCGTGAATAAGCAGCTCAAGGACCACGTTATCGGCTTCAAACCCATCAACGAGCGGCTATGTGCGATCCGCATTAAGACCCGTTTCGCTAATCTCTGGCTCATTAATGCGCATGCCCCTACGGAAGTAAAAGAAGACATGATTAAGGACAAGTTCTACAACCACGTAGAAACACTCTTCGACTGACTTCCATCAAACGACGTCAAGCTGCTGCTAGGAGACTTAACCGCCAAAGTCGCAAACGAAAGCTGGCATAGGGCAACTACTGGAGGTCACAGCCTTCACGACGAAAACAACAACAACGGTCAGCGACTCATCGACTTCGCGAGCGGCAGAAACCTGGTCATAAGCTCTAAATGCTTCCCTCATCGACCAATCCATAAGCAGACCTGGAAGTCTCCAGATGAATACACTGTGAACCAGATCGACCACGTACTGATCAGCAAGAGATGGGCTTCTAATGTCCTAGATGTTCGATCCTATCGTGGAGCCAACTGCGACACTGATCACTATTTGGTGAAGACGACAGGTGCAGAATCTCTTCGGTGCACCTAACGAGAATCAACCCTGCCAAGATCTTCGAGGTTGACAATTTGATTAATGATGTCACGGCCGGCGGCTGCGTATACTACAGCACTTCAGGAAAAACTGTCGCCCATGCTTGATAACATCAATAATTTAGGCATCCATGAGTTCTGCGAGGAGCTCAAAGACAGCATCAAGGGGGTCGCAGAAGAGGTCGTGGGCTATAAAGGCCGGCGCAGACGAGCAGACTGGTTCGACGACGAATGCAGGGCCTCGATTGAGGCGAAAAATGAAGCCTATCGCCAATACACACAACGCGCATCCCGAGCCAAGAAAGAAATATACAACGAACTTCGGCGAGTATCTAATAGGTTAATTAGACGTAAGAAACGCAAACATTTTGACGAGCAGTTACAGCAAATAAACCAAAGATTAGCCATAGTAAGAACATTAGACAGGCGTACAAACTTATAAATAATGTCAAGAACGGATATCAATCCAGGACAAGCCTATGTAAGGACAACGATGGTAACATTATCAGCGACATCGAAAGCGTCAACAAACGATGGGCCTCGCATTTTGAAGAGCTCCTCAATGCACCATCAACATCCCCCGCGGAGCCAGCTCTTGAGCAGTTAGCCGAACCATAGGCCCTCCCGTTCTACCCCCAACAGTAGAGGAGGTGAGTCTCGTCATACAGTCGCTTCGAAATAATAAAGCGCCCGGCGCTGACGGCTGACGACATTCCAGCAGAACTGCTGAAGCATGGTGGAACGTGCCTGACCAACGCTATAAATGTGCTACTGCTGAAAATATGGAACGACGAGGTAATCCCCGAAGATTGGCGCAAAAGCATAATCTGCCCAATCCACACAAAAAAAATGACAAGCTGAAGTGTGAGAATTACAGGGGCATATCATTAGTTTGTACGGTATCAAAAATTCTCGAAAAGAGAATCAATCCGTACGCAGAACGAATCATTGGCGAGTATCAAGGCGGCTTCAGACCTGGTCGCTCAACGACCGATCAGCTTTTCACAGTGAAGCTACTACTCCAAAAGTGCTGGGAATATAACATCGACGTATACCAAATCTTTGTCGACTTCAAGCAGGCATACGACAGTATCGACCGAAGTGTACTGTACAACATTATGCTGAATTTTGGTATACCGGCAAAGTTAGTGCGACTCACAAGGATGACGATGACTAATACCGTCTAGCAGGTCAAAGTGCAGAACCGACTCACTGACCTATTTGGAACTCGTACTGGACTCAAGCAGGGTGACGGGCTGGCGCCGACGCTCTTCAACCTGGCTTTGGAGTATGTAATTCGAGCCATGAATATGGACAGCAGCAGAACGCTACTCATCAACTCGACTCAATTAGTAGCGTACGCCGACGATATCAACATCATGTCTCGAAGGTTGGGTGATGCAGAAAGCCTCCTGCATAACCTCAATAACGCCGCAAAGGAAGTTGGACTACAAAAGCAAAACAAAGGCCATGATGCAATCGAAAACAAGGACGCCAGCAAATTCAAGCATCCCAGTGGGGGACCTTAATATCGAGTATGTAGACAACTTCAACTATCTGGGTTGTAACTTATCAAAGGACGTCAACCAAACCGACGAAATTAAGCGACGGATACAACTAGCCAATAAGACATATTTTTCGGTCCTCCCTATAATTAATTCGAAACTTGCGCACAGGAACACGAAGCTCCGCGTGTACAAAACGATCATCCGACCCGTGCTATGTTACGGCTGCGAAACATGGACCCTCACCCAAGCCTCCGAAATTTTGCTAGACCGATTCGAACGAAAGGTCCTTCGGCGAATTTTCGGGGCCGTCCGCGAGCGAGACCAATGGCGTATCCGGTACAACCATACCATGAGTTGTATCAATTGTACGATGAGCTGGAAGTATCGAAAATCGTGAAGCTTCAACGTTTGCAATGGGCGGGGCATGTACAACGGATGGACGACAATCGCATGCCAAAGAAAGTTATGAACGCACAACGAATTGACGGAGCGAGGTTGCATGGACGACCGAGAGCTCGCTGGGAGAACTCCGTAGGTGAAGACGCCCACCATCTGTTGGGTTTCCGAAACTGGAGAACAAGGTCATCTAACCGCGACAATTGGAGGTCAACGACTCAGGCGGCCAAAGCTCAAAGCTCGTCGGGCTATCATGCCACATTGAGGATGATGTGGTAATTTATCAACGCAAAATATTGTTCATTCTGTTAAATAGCTTCTGCAGATACAGCAACAATCGAATAGCCTCGCCAACTCAACTAATATGAAGTTATACATATCTGTCTGCCATTTCCCCTATCGACCTGTCTACCAAATCGAAGCATAGTGGCCGGTAACTGACAAGCAGACCTTCCGATTGTATGTTCATACTTTTAAAATCTACCGCGACCGGTATACAGGGTGTCCGGAGACAGCCGCATAAACGCACCGGATTGTGCTTCCTTATGTGATTTCCAGCAAAAAAGTTGTACGGAACTTGTATGTATGTTGTATGTTCCGTACAACTTTTTTGCTGGAAATCAACTGAGGAATCATAATCCGGTGCGTTTATGCGGCAGTTTCCGGACACCCTGTAGTGTGGGTAGGAACCCAGCAAACAATTCTATTTGCCAGTAAGCTAAAGGCAACTCGCCTTACCTAAGCGTTATTATTGCCGGCAATATTGCCAAAACTAACTTAGTGAGCGAACTAAATTGTCTAAGTAACTTGCAGTTCCAGTTTACTTCCAGAAAGCAAGCGTATATAAAAGATTATTATAGCAAAAATGGATTTTATCAAATTTATGTTACATTTTCCTGTACTGGAATGTGTATTTAAATTGTTTTCAGCTCTGACTGGATTCAAACCCGGAGAGATGCCGCGGATAGTTGTTTGGCCGGATACCGAATATCCGCATTCTCGGCCGGAGCGCCCAATATCCGGCTACAGGATATCCGGCGAAACATTCCTTCTGAATTTCTAGCGCCTTCAGACGACAAAGCACTAAGCACTGCCATTGCGGAAAGATGGAATATTCCTCGAAGCAAAATTAATTTGCTTGATCACGACAGTGGAGCGAATATGATAAAATGTTTCATCCATTCCTTACAATGAGTTGTCCATGAGTCGTTGAAGTCCCAACAGGAGGTATTGGAGATGGTAGCGGCTGCGAGACAGATTGTCACCCATTTTAATCACTCGGGTGTAGCACAAGAAAAGCTTAAAGCCATTCGTCAGGAACTTAATTTACCAGATCATAAGCTGGGGCAAGATGTTAGCACTCGCTGGAACTCCGCCTTTTATTTAATGGAGCGGTTATTGGAGCAGAAACGAGCTGCATCCTTAGAAGAGATAATGCATATGTAAATAATTTGACACCGTCTCAGTGGGATCTCATGGAACAATCCATAAAACTGCTCAAGCCCTTCGATGAAATAACGAGGACAACAAGCTCTGGTCTTTCGTGCATTTCTGAGGTAATTCCCCATGTTGTAACTTTGACCAAATATCTGGAAAAGGAGGAGACGGTCGTTAGAACGCCTGACTTACTACGAATGAGATCTTCATTAAAAGCTGAGATAGAAAAGCGTTTTCAGTTAGATTAAAATGATAAATACTCGATTGCAACTTTTCTCGATCCGAGGCTTAAAACTAGGTTCTTAGGAACGGTTCAAATGGTGAGAGCGAAACAAAAAATTTTCTTAGAAGCTTTAAAAATGAAGCTTGTGATGAACCCGATGCTGAGGTTGCCTCTTCCTCACCACCTAATAAACGGCCAAAAAAATGCAAATTATGAGTCCACTGATGATATATACACACTAAGTTTTTTTTCCCAGTAAAACTCCAACTAGACAAAGTGTAGTAAATATTTTCACCGATAAACTAGTAAAAACGAGACCGAGGCTAATTTCCGGCGCGGCCGAAATTCGGATACCCTTCGCTCCTTTCGGGCTAAAAGTTTTTTCGGGCATATGACTTGTGTTCAGTCCTCCCCGCTTTCATGCTTTTCCTTCAATTTTCACATAAGTGCCGTGGCGAAGATTTATTGGGGGAAGCGGCGGACGTGGGTTTCTTAGAAGAACAAAAAAAGGGGGGGGGGTTGTACGGCAGCCCCATGAGCTCATGGCTTTTCCATCAATTTTTACGTATGTTTGTGGCATCAATTAAAACACATTTCTATGAGATTTGGTTGAAATTGGTGGACAAATAAAAAAGTTTTTCTTCGAAGAACCTAATTTGGGGGTTGGGTTTAAATGCCAGCCCCATGACTCCATGGTCCGATTTAATTCATTTTCGCTTATGTTTTGTAACATCAATAAAAATACATTTCCATGAGGTTTGGTGGGTTTTACCACTGACATAATGGCATTTGTTATTTGCTCTGCCTGTATAAAAAGAAAGACTGCATAAAAAACAGTATTTACTACATTCGTAATAAATTCCATGGTAAGTGCATAGTGACCGAACAAGCCTTTGAGCTTCAGTACATGGTCTGGTTAGGTTTTTTTCGTTTAAGAAGAACATACACCTATATTCAACAGTATCCTTCAGCCAAACAATGTGAAACTACTTGTATAACCAACTTGAGTTTTTTTTTCAGAGAATATTTTTCCCATAATATTAACACACAAGACCTAGTCAAAATACCATTTGATCATACAAAAAACGCAATCACCTCTTGGCCCAATTACAAGCTAATCGATAAATCTATGCTGGGTATCTTACATCTGTTTTTGTTAGACTATACAAAACACCTGTTGGTGGCATGGCCATATCATCAAAGATGGGCTCAAGGTATTTTTCATTTCCAATTACAATATACGACGACAACAATCATGATCAATAATAATTACTCTTCTGTAGCGGGTTGTAAGTGGCCAAAGCTCCATTGCATACCATTCATCTTCATAAAGTCACATACGAGTGGGCTCGTTGCTCGTAGCCGTTTCAAAGTGATTGGAACTTATAAGCCACCGATGTCTATTGATCTTGCAAATCTTATTGCTTGCATACATAATTCCCCACAACACTGTATGTAGGTACGTAAATGCGCCAAAGGTCTTGGCCGACACTTTATTAGATTCACTGTCGTTAGATTGAATCTTTTTCTGTGATATTCTATTATAACCGCTCATTGAATTATTATATGAGCACAGTGTGTGCTTGAAAACGACTTTGGCGATGTGCACTATTTTTCAAATCGACAAAATAAAAATTTAAGAAAAATTAAAGGACATACAAGAGGAATAGAATTCCTACTTTCAAAATTTCTGGGTAAAATAACATATGGAAATTCGTATTTCGGCTTAACATGTTTTTCTATTGGAATTTTTTATCGGAATTTAGTTTTTCGCAACGGGACTCCATTTAGAAAAGGACAAATGACCAGTTGTCATTTTTTATTAAGAAGTTTTGTTACCAAAAACAGCACGAGATGATCAAGAAACGTACTTTAGGTGTTTGTGTAATAAATAAAATTCTTTCAAATTCTGAGAACATACTGTTCACCTTGGGATCATCAACAACATCTCAGTGTTCCGAACCCCACAAAATGCAAATTAAAACGATGCGTGGTTATAATATTTTTCATCGTTAATTATGGTTAAGTTCATTTGAAGGCGTATGCACAATCTATGATTCTGTTGTACTCGTAGAGTTGGTGGCGATCTACAAACGATAATAACTACTCGTACATACGATAGTGTTAAATTATAATCAGAGTTTCCTGCGCTCATTCTAACGGATAATGTCATCGAATGATGCAATTATTGATTGTATTTAACCCAAATAGAACTTAATACCCGACACCATATATGATCACAGTGCAGTGTCATAAAAGGTTTGCCCGATACGTGGCAGAGCAGTAGGTGTAGGAAAACTGCAATTGAGGTGAATAGTGAACGGACGTTTATTGCTAGAATATTTCATTAATTAGAGGTTGATTTGATTGCATTTTACAATATTATTCACCTTGGGAGATGTTTATTTCATTATGGGCTTAATAATCCCTTTTTGTACATGAAAACTATCTATGCATATTCAAATGTGGAGCAACATAAAATCTATGTATGTACAGACTCCTGAGTTTCAGGACGCTGTGTATTTCTTGTAGAAGCATTATCAAATATATTTTTAAAAGCCTATTCCTGTTTTAAGGTATGTACTGTGTTCACCGAGCGAACAACTTGCATTTATGTCTCCCGTGAAAAATTTGCCGTGGAGACTAGCCTTTTATTCACAAAATTTAAGATAAATATGCAATCTTGGACTGATTTATTGCGATTACACTTTTTCCCTGTGAAATAAAAAGTGAAACTGCATTGTTTTCGCCGGCGAAATGTCAACAACCGAGGTGGAGACTTTCGTGTGAAGTGAGTACCACCAAGGGAGGATTTCACGTGAAATGGCGATGTTAGTACCTACTCTTACCTCCGCCCAGGAAAACTTAAATTGTGGTTACCACTCTTCCACGTAATGATATTTCAAAATTAAGCCAGAGCTTAAGACTCATAAGTCTTTTTTTTTTAATTTTCAATTTATTACACTGTTTCAAGAACCCCAAAATGTACTCCAAATTAGATGGAATGATTCCCATATTTTTCCACAAAATATACCATATATGTATATCAATTTCTCGCTTTCTATGACCAACATTTCAATTTATTGTTGTTTTTCAATACATAGATATTTCAATATTTTTATAATGAAGATGATGATGTTAGCATTATTTTTAAATACATATTTCAACATTTTTCTTGATGAGCCATGAATGATGATGATCTATTACAATTGCTCGTGTATACACTTTATTTAGAAATTATGGAAGTAAGTGAAATCTAAAAATAGTAAAAGCAACAAGTGATCCACTTTATTTGTTAATTGTAATTAAAAAAATTTCGGATATTTCGAAAAATGAGGTCTTTTTTAAGGAGGTATTACACTATCAAATTAAGTTTGAGCAATGACGCAAAAAGTTTGTTTCACTAGTGTAATAGCAAAATAAATGACCAAAAATGTGTTTCATCAAAAATGAATGACAATCGTCGTCATTCATTTCGGGTCAAATGTTGTCTATGAGTTGATGCGATCACGATTACGATTGAATGCAGATCGTATGAAAACGAGATACAACTTAAGGGCTAACACTGCCGGATTCAACGAAGCAGATCTCGTTTCTTTATACAACCCTCGTCGCAGAAAAGGAGTACATAAGTCCAAAGCTTCAACAGAACTGGGAAGGGCCGTACGAGGTTATCACCCGACTTAGCAATGTGGTGTATCGTATCCGGAAGCACCGGAAGCCGAGAGCGAAAATGAAAATCATACATGTGGATCGACTGGCACCCTATCCAGCGTCCTAACCGTGCAAATATTTGCCATAGATACGAGTATAATGTGCAGAAGCTCAAACTTCCATCAACCAAGCGTGCGTTCTCCACCGCTTTGCGCGAAAAAGCTAATGCACCACCACTAGGTATATGACAATCCGACAATTGACGATAGATGGAAAGTCGCTAAGGAGTCATTTATTTCGTGTGGCGAAAATTTTTAGGACGATTGGATCGCGGTAGGAGACCACTTATTAGCGACTCTACTTGGTCCCTTATCTCAGCACGCAAGAGAGTTTAGGAGCAGATTAACTCAGCTGCTGATGATTCAGCTAAGGAATGATACAGAGCTGAATACCGTTCGCTACAAAAAGGCGCTCAGAGGAGTGTAAGACGTGATAATCGTAACAATATCAACGCACTTGCGAAAGAAGCAGAGGATGCAGCTCTCCGCGGTGACAGTGGAACACTCTTCAAACTTATAAAGCCATTAACTGGCAGATCTTTATTAACCGAACATCCTGTGAAAGATAAGGAAGGTGTTCTGCTTGTTACCGAAGAACAACAGCTGCACAGATGGAGAGAACACTTTTTAGAGGTCCTGAATAACACTTTCGGGCCTGCAAGTGTATCTTCGTTGCCAGCAGAAGACGTCTCTCAAATAGACAGCATTAGTTACGGTCCACCATCCAAAAAGGAACTAACAGACGCTATCAAATCAATGGACGCCGGAAAAGCCCCGGCGATTGATGGAATTCCGACTGAATTTTTAAAAGCGGATAATAACGCTACAGCGGATATTCTTCTTCCCTTAATCCGAGAGTGTTGGGTAACTGAAACTCTTCTCAGTGAGTGCAAAAAGGGCCTAATTATTAAAATTCCGAAGAAAGATGACCTGAAGAATTGTAATAATTGTCGTGGGGTCTGTCTACTTCCTGCTATTTCCAAGTTGATGGCTAAGATTGTTTTAGGACGAATCAAGGAAAAAGTCGATAGCACATTGAACGATAAACCGGCTGGTTTTCGCGAAGGGTTTTCCTGTAGCGACCAAATTAACACCCTCCGTATTATCATCGAGCAATCCGCGGAGTGGAGATCCCCATTACATCTCATGTATGTTCATCGACTTTGAAAAAGTCATCGATAGTGTTGATCGTCAGTACATCTGGGATGCCTTACGAAGACGAAATATTCCAGATAAGATAATCTCCATCATTAAGGAATCCTACAATGGAGCCCAATGTCACGTAATGCATAAGGGGAAGCTTTCAGATTTTTTTGAGGTTCACAGTGGAGTGAGAAAAGGCTGCTCTTTCTTATTGTCATTAGTGATGTACTCGGCTCCGCACTTCAATTACATCGTAACAAAGGTATCAGATGGAAATTGTTTGATCACCTTCAACATATTGACTACGCTGACGACATTTGCCTTCTATCAACTAATACGGATGATGTCGCTTAAATGAGAGAAGCTAGATTGCGCAAGTCGTAATGCGGGGCTGAAAATCAAGGCTGCCAAGACCAAGTTCTTGAGCACATATCCAGGGGGCAAAGCGGAATTTGTATTTCGGGACCGGCAGTCGAAAACGTTGATGAATTTTGCTATCTCGGAAGCGTAATTACAGCAGATGGTGGAGCGGATTCTGATGTAAAATTATGGATAAACAAGGCTAGCGCGGCTTTCTTCAATTTGACTCCTTTCTGGCTAAACAACAATGTTTCGAGACTCACCAAACTACGAGTCTTCAATTCCAATGTGAAACCAGAGCTGCTATATGGCTGTTCAACCTGGAAGGTGACTAACGAGATTACTGGTAAGTTGCAAACTTTTGTAAATCAGTGTCTACGGTGCATCCTACATATTCGTTGGCCGGAGATCAATTCGAACGAGGATCTCCTCACTATAACTGGCCAAGAAAGGATAGGCACTTCGATTAAAAGACTTAAGTGGCAATGGACAGTGGACAATGGACAATGCGAAGAGGGCCTAATAATGTCGCAAAAAAGGCCCTGAACTGGAATCCACAGGATTCCGAAGCAAAACGCCATGTTGGACGGCCAAGGAACACTTGGAGAAGATCGGTAACTAGCGAGGCAAAAACGCTAAATCTCACATGTTCGCAGCTAGCGCCGTTGGCACAAAACAGAACAAGGTGGAGAGTAGGCGTGGTTAATGCCCTATGCCCCACAAGGGGTTGACAGGAACTAGAGAGAGAGAGAACTCCAGATAAAAAGCTGGCATTAACACTTAGGTATGTTTGATTTATAATAAACAAGGATTCTAAAATTTTTTTATGTACGAGTATTTAAGTAGTAGGAAATCCAATATGTACTGATTGGAACAATTCAGCTTTTTCCATTGAAAAAAAAAAAAAACAATTTTACAAAACAATCATAGCAGCAATCTACAAAGACTCATCGTCAGTCACAACCACTGCCGCCGATGAGGATTGAGACGGATCATATATATCTTCAAGACGGTTTGCAACTTCTAATCTCTCCGCTTTTGCACGGCGTTGCAGATAGAGTGGCATCCTTCGTACTGTTTTCCCCATGCTTCGGAAGGCAAGCTTAATTTCGTCATCCTCCGTGGCCACAACCGACTTCAAAATCTCGCTTCTCTCTTTTCCAATCGGGCAACATGTTTCGTTTGGCAGGTCTTGACACCGAAGCATGTGCGGATCCCGTTAAAGGCCTTGGTGTCAATGCACTGCCCGATGGAAGTGCAGAAGAAGCAAGTTTCACCGTATCCACAGGTGTAGACGAGGTATGGATTCTTTTTTTTTATTTTATTTTATTAATTCATTATTAGTATCGCATAGATAGGTATTACAATTAACTTAATTTAGATACCAGCAACGACCTTAACTGTTGAAATGTTGAAATTTAGCGTGTTGAACGATCTTTCAGTAAGTTTCAGCAACTTAGGTATAAACAAGTAAGGAAAAATGTTTTGGGAAAAAACCTAATGGATAGCTATAATAAATAAAATCTTAACATAACTTAATCTATCTTACACTAAAATTAAGCCTAGACTAGAATCTTATTGTTTTTTACCTAACCAGCAATCTTATATTATTATTTGCATGATCTGTGCAATTTGCCAAAAATTTAAGTGAGATGTTATTTATACGTTCATTTAAAGTTTTTATTTTTAGCTCATTATGCAGTTTATAGGTTGAATAAAAGAAGGGCTTATTGTAAATATGTTTGAGTATTCTATTCTGCGTGACTTGTAATTTTTCTCTTAGTGATTTTGCATACAAGGCCAAGATGGGAGAACCATACACCGCAATTGGTTGAATAACCATTTTATATATTAGTATTTTATTTTCAAGAGATAACTTGGACTTTTTGTTCAGCAGAGGATATAGAGCACGAAACGGCTTGTTCATTTTCTCCGATGTCATTTCCATTTGGGCCTTACCAGTTAGTTTACTATCGAAGGTTAGTCCTAAGTAAGTTAACTCTTTTTTCCAAGAAACTGGATCACCTAAAAAGTTTAAATGAGTGTTTGGCCGATTGGTTCTTTTTCTGGTGAAGAAAGCTGCTTGAGTTTTAGATAGATTGAGTTTAATTTTCCATCTGACGTAGAATTGGTATAGTAGTTCAAGATATTGCTCAAGTTTCGACGATATATGTAGGGGGTCGTCGCCACTACAATAAATACAGACGTCATCAGCAAAGCATGAAATGTGACAGTCGTTCATTTTAGGGATATCAGCTATAAATATATTATAAAGAATGGGACTAAGGCAGGATCCCTGTGGAACTCCTGCAGGAATTGATTTGGTTGTCGAATGTGATACGCCTATTTGGACCAAAAAGGTTCTGCCTGACAAGAAGGATTTTATCAGTTTGACAAGAAATGGGGGAATACCAAATTTTAGTAGTTTGAACAGTAGTCCGTCATGCCACACTGAATCGAAGGCTTTTTGTATTTATTTTGTATTTAATAAAGTTTTATTGCAGAATATAATATATATAATATGTTCATTTTGTGAAATTACTTTGCAGCCCTCCTCCAAAGTTACAACTTGTGTGGGGAGGGTGTTATGTTAATGTTATTCATAAATTGACAGTTATAATTTAATTACATAATAAAAAAAAAATTAAATTGAAAAATAAAAGTAAAATTTGGAAAAACGTAATTCAGAATTGTGCTTAATTAATATGAAGTAAAGTGTATGTATGTTTCTAAAAGCAATCGAATATACAATAAAATTCATTTAAATTTAAATCTAGAAGCCAAAATTTCACTTTTCTTTTGAATAGTAAGAAGTTGTCACAGACCGATCTTATTTCCGCGGGTAATTTGTTAAAAGCATAGGGACCAATATAATTTAAATATCTTTGTGTTAAAGCTTTACGATATTGTGGAACGAGTACTCTTGTTTGATTATACCTAGTGTTAACATTGTGAAATATGAAATTTAGACGTTTATATTTAACAAAGTAAAGTGTTATTCATTTAATATAAACACACCTTATTGGACAAAGTCGTGTTCTTGAAAACAATTCGCGAGTAGGGAATAATTGTGGTAGTGTAAAAGCGACTTTAATAATTGTTTTCTGTGTGGACTTTAAGTTTTTTATGTGGCTATCATATGCACCACCCCACACTGTAATGCCGTATAGAATTAATGATTGTACCAGTGCAAAATAAACTTGTTTTATTTGTTCTAAAGTTAGGTATTGTCTAATAGATTTGAATACATGTATCATTTGCCGGATTTTTTTATTTAGGTTTTCAATATGAGCATGCCACTTCAAAAATGAATCCATTGTTACTCCTAAGTATTTTACAGATTTACTACATTCAATGAGTGAACAATTACATTCAGTGAAAGGGTTTGTGTTGTGTTCACAATTCATTGCATGAATTTTGATATGCTCTATATCTGGCTGCCCTGTGCTGTTTGCTGAAAATGCTATGGCTTTGGTTTTTTTAACATTTAACTTCAGAGAGTTATTAGTTAGCCATTCACTTACATTTTTTAAAGCTTTTTCAGCGTATTTGAATGAATTTCCCCA